>OX326999.1:73549860-82864860 GCA_946800695.1 Geum urbanum | reverse complement strand
TTTATGAGATGCCTTCTGGAATTTTGTTATCATTGGGATCAGCCCCTAAATTATGGAAAGATTATTAGTTATAACCCTATAACTCAGCTCAATCACAAATTGGACAGAAAAATATTGTGACTGGATGCAAAGTATTCCTTCCTGGTACTAAGTCAATTGAGACAGCCATGATGTGATTCATCAATCTGCATTATTGTTTACTAAACAAATAATGAGGTTTAGCTGAAGAATATGGTTTTGCATACTGACACAGTGAGACTTGCATATCAAACAGAATATCTAAGCTGATCTTTTACACTATAAAGCACAAGACTAGCTACAGGTACCAACTTTAACCTGGCCTAGATCTTAAACATTATTTTCTTCATATATGATACAACCACGATTAGGTAAGCATCCACACTACCATTTCCTTCTATTTTTGAAGACCTGATAGCTTACTGATGGTTAACATGCCAAATGGTTCAGAATTGTATAGCTGTGTCCTAGCCGAAAGTTCTTGCGCCACATAACGCATTGTGGGTCGCAACTCTGGACAGGAACGTGTGCAGGCCAAGCCTAAGGTTTCCACGAACACCACTGCCTCCGCCAATTCACCCATTGGAGGCTTTAGCCTTTGGTCTAAGACATCTTTTAAAAGTATGTCAGTGTTGGCCTGCGATGATTTTGATGACTGTTGTAAAGATTCTAGCATTTCCCCTGGGTGCTTTCCCATCAGTACTTCACAACTGAAGTTTTGATTGACTATCTGAAGTTTTGATTGATTATCTGAAGTTTTGATGATCTTGATGAATGGTTTGGAGTATTAGATTAAGGACTGTACTTGGAAAGATGAACAGGTAGGGATGGGAGCATTTAGTTTTCATTTTTATTTTTTTCCAAGATCAGTTTCGCGTACTGTAGCAGTCTCGACGGTATTGAGGACCTGAATATTGTAGCCACTACTTGCTCTTACCATCAATTTCTTTTGTGTTTTAATTTCCTACAGCCATTCTTAACGTTATACTTGCTAGCTCATTCTTGGATCAGTTTTCCTATCTAAACATGAGATATTCATTCGTTGTTGTTATCCTCATTTTCCTGATTGGATTAGTAAAGCATTTCAGAACATCAAAAGTGAAAGAAAAAATATGCAGAGTAATGTAGTTGTTTGTTTTCTTAGTATGCACTTCAATTATGCGATATGTCTATTGAATCACATGTTTAGCTGTAAACAATCTGGATGTTGTTCGTTGGTGCATACACTGTTGATATAGGTTTTTTTTGTCAACTCAGTTTGTTAACCAGGTGTGTGCCCCTTTGTATAGTTTCAACTTAGTTTGTTGAGGTGTGTCCTTGAAATATGAGTCTGTGGTGTATATTAAACTACAGTTTATGCTAAGATGGTTGTTATCTTACTTTCCCTGTTTTAGTTTTGTTAATAGTCTCACTTCTATATCATCAATTTTAGCTGTAATGGCTGTGTACTTTATCTTTTTATGAGGAAATTTGTGATTGTGTTGCAACTCCTACAAGCATTTAGGTTGAGTTGCATAATTAGTATATTGCATAGCAATATTTGATGATCAATACATGCAATTGTGGGTCTTTAGTTTTTTTTCCGTTCTTTCGCTTCTAATGTGATATTACTTTAAACTTCAATGCTTTCTGATATCAGTTGATCTGGGGTTTTCCCATGCTTCCCAAAATGAATGAAACTGTTGAAAAGATTAGAGCTTTCGTGCGTATGGTTTACAATTTATATCAGTTTTGATCGATTTAGTCAGTTTGGTTAGTTTTATCTGGGTCTACTTCAATTTATTATATGTTTTTAATTTAATAAAGATACTAGCATGAATGTGATTTCCCCACCACAGTCTGTCTATCTCTGATTTAATTTCTGGTGTTGTAATTTACCCTAAAGATATACTTTCACCTCATCAAACATGAAAGCACTGCAAGTCTTATGAAATTGTGAGTTGTTGAAATTCAGATCATATCTTTTTTCCATCCAATCATTAATTTATGCTTGGTTGCTTTCAATTTCGAATCTTTGTATTTTCATTAATTGAATTGGATCAGATGGATATGTAATTGTTGTTAAGGGTACTATATTCATTTTTTCTATTGGGTATGTGTGAATTTGAATCTTCTATGTCAGTTATGTAAGTCCCATATCCTGCATAACTCAAGACGTAGTTTAAGTGAACTGAGATGTAGTTTATCTTGGATAGTTAGTTGACCTATCTGTTTGTGTGCAAAAACTTTCACTCAATATCTGTGGAGATATCTAACACGCTGACACTGATGTGGTTTTTGCAACAGGTGAGCGCTTAAGCAAATAGTCAATATTAAAACTATAAGTAACGGATATCCCCTGGCTGAAATGAGATGAGATGCAAAGGATAAAATTCAAAAGCCAACTTCTTCTAGCTAGCTCTAGGGTGCTGTATATATAGTAAAGTAGCACGTAGTTGAGGGTTAGAACGAGCTAAGGGTGGGCAAAGATAGAGCACTCTGAATTAGCTTGCATACAAATATAATATGGGACTTGATTGCATGGTGACTTGGAGAGAAATTACAAATGTCAGTGCCAGAATGAAAATTAGCATAAGGCACAAATGATCAATTTTTTTTTGACTTTGTCAAGGGTATGCATGCACTTATATATTTGTGGCTTAATGCATGTACTTATACTCTTCTGCTGATGATTAACTGTAATTTTCTATATTGCCATGGATCAAGAGACCAATGGATATTGCACATTTATATTGTACTGTTATAGTCTTGCACCATGTATCCTACTTATGCCAACATTTATAATGGAGTTTTTTTTCCCTTGGGTTCATTAGAGATGACAAACTTGATAAGGAACATCAGACCATTCACAATTGGCATGGCTGTTAGGGCACGTGTTGCTCTCGAATGGAGGCCTCGACTGTTTGACAGCCTTGAATATGATGGCCTCCATTATCTGTTGGTGGATGAAGAGGTGAAATATACATTCATATATAATTGCTGCTTAGTGACAATTTTTGTTGTTCCACCCACTTTTTCGTTCTGAACTGCTTTCTGAATTCTGCATGTCTGTAGGGTTCATCCATCCATGCTATGATTGACGAATGTTATTATGGGCATATGCCGAAACTGATGAAAGTGGGACAGGTATATGACATTCGTTGGTTTGGTTCAAAGAGAGATACTGCCAGGCAGAGAGTTTGCCAACGTGATATCATCCTCACCTTCACTGCAAAAACTGAGTTCAATGAATTCAAAGAAGATATGAGCACAGTTCCAAGATATGCTTTCAAATTCATTGAATTTTCTCAGTTGCAGCGAGAAGTAGACCATCAAACCCTGCTTGCCGGTAAGTTGGCTGCTATATATATATACACATGTGTACGTGTTGTGAGTATATGAAGTCCATAACAAAATACTAACATTTTTGCTCCACCAACTGCAAGATCTGTATGGATGCATCAAAGCAGTGAAAGAACCAATAGAGATCACAGTGAAGAATTCAAAAAGGAAGCAGATCAGAGCTGATATTAAGTTCATGTTCATAGGGTATGTTTTTCTACAGCCTTTACGCTTTAATTCATATGCTGATCAAATATCTTTTTTACAAGATCATTGCTCCATGACCACTACTATGATTTCATCTTTATTGGAAATTTTGTATTCGCTAATGTTGCACACTGGATGTACAGGCGAGAGGAAATAAAAATCACATTGTGGGGAGATGTGGCAGCATCATTTCCTATCCAAAAAATTAGTCAGTCTCTTGAACCCGTGCTTGCAGCCTTCACTTCAATGCGGATAACAAAGTATGAAGGTATTACAATTGACTCATCTATCGTGATTTATTCTCATGTTATCTATTTTTTCGAAATGTTATGGGAATTCACTGTTATCACTTATGCATGTTTTTTTTGGATGTTGTTTTAGGGTATGTGGGAGCATCCAGTACAAATCATACATGTATTATTCCGAATCCACGTATCGAGCAAACGGACAAATACAAAACTGAGTGAGTATCGTATAATATAATCACTAATCATCACAAATCTATTTAGAGTTCAGGGCAGTATTAAGATGCAGCTGGGTGATACAAAAGTTCAAATTGGATCGTAATATATGTTGTTATATATGGTTACATGTAGTTTAACAGCCGCATAAGTTCTTAACAAATAATAAATAAAGAGTATGTTTATTTCAAAAGGGTCTACCCTACTGACCTAAGAATTGCAGTTACTATGAATGCATTACAATTTTGAATCTAAAACTTTGGTTCTTTAAACTCCAGCTCAATGATCTTCTATACTGTGCAATTTTCCTCTTCAATTAGATGAGTTTTTATAAAGATATGCCACCTGTCTGGCCTTCTAATGACAGCTTTTCTTTTTCTGTCAGGTTCTCAAGAACAGGTGACAAAATCAATGTCTTCGCCACTCGCTCAAAATTGACACTCTCAGGAGAAATCAATGAAACAGATATGAAGACCGTTGTTGAATTGAAAACTTTGGATCCTGCCATACACATGGTATGTCATCAGGCAACTTTCTGTGCCCAAAAATCTATTGTTTCCCAGCTTTACTTCTGTATTATCTTTGAATTGCTTTGGCTTTCAATAAGTTGTTCGGTTTACTAAGCTATTTGTGAAAACTGACATCTTTTCTACTTTGTTCTCTGCCAAGCTCTTAAAAAAGTTGGGCTTTGTTTTCTTCTCCTGGATTATGGTTTACTATTAGGTCATATGTCACCATAAGAGTGCTATGTTTGCTTCAAATCCTTGAATTGATCTTATGCTAATGAATGCAAGATCTAATGCCTCTGATCCTTCGTACAAATAATTGTTGTTTTGGTGGTTATGAGTTAGTTTCCCACTTTAATTCAACTATGTTTAATCTGATATTAATTTCATTTCCTCTTTCACACATCATTTGTGTGTTATCCTTTTTATGTGCAAAGTGTTATCTCAAATATAGTTCGTTGTTGTGTGTGTCCTAACTTAGCTGCTATTATTCTGTAAATGACGTCGGTGAATATAACCACATGTTGTGTAAATCAATCTTCATATAGTCAACCTTCATATACAACAATATTTCTAATCAGCCTGCCTTTTTTCCCCCCAGTCCAAATCAGTCTACTGTTCAGGAGTTGTCGCAAGATTTTTTGCTGAAAAAGGTTGGTGGTACAATGCCTGTTCCCACGACAAATGTTACAAGGTCATGCTCAAGAATGAAACACAAGAAGATAATTACTTCTGTTCTGTTCATGGACAGAACGAACCCAAAAGAAGGTAGGCTTGCTCCTTTGCCACTATACACAGTTGCACCTATTCTTATTTGATTTCTACATTAGTGTTGCTTACTCTGCCTCACTCACATACATACACAACTATCATGCAGTTATAGAGTCTTCATGATTATTGAAGATGAACTAGACCAGGCAAGCATCACTATTATGGGAAAAGCAGCAGAGGAATTTTTCCAGGCAACCTGTGAAGAGTTACTGAAAAAAAGATTTTATCCCACCGAATCAACCCTGCCTCCTGAGATCAGCTGCAACATTGGAAGAGAATTCCTGTTTGAGATCAATGTCAACCAACATGGCCAGTTTTATCTGAGGAACACCTACGAAACTGAAGCTGCCAACAAGAAAACAGCCACAGAGAAACCACTGCAGGATGAACACCAACCTGAAGAACTCATACTGGATACTCCTGAAAAAAGATTTGCTCCAAAGAGAACCACGGACAGGAGTGCTGCAATAAAACTGTTCCTGAATGAAATCAACAAGGAGGGGAACCAGTAAGTAGTTCCACAAAATACAATTTTGGGGTGCTTTGTGACAATAACGACCGTAGCCTAACCGAAAATGTTTCATATTTTCAAGGACGACTGTGGAAGCAGCTCAGCAACATAGAGCATGCTAAAAATTTGACAAGTACATCAACTGTACACATTTTAATGCATGCATAAATAGACTAGATCACTTAGTTTTTGTATTTACCATCGTTTGTGTTTTTTAGGCTGTCAGCATTGGTGTAAATACAAGAAGGAATTGCTTTTTGCTGGAAATGACGTTATCTTGCATGAGAAGCTCACGGAGCACACCAACTTCTTCAATTCCTTATTTTGCTTAGTTAAATAGATATTAGTGCATCTGTATCTGTAATTTTAAATGCAGCTGGTCAGCTAATGTTGTGATCAAGAATGTGATCTTGATCTGGGCATTAGCTGTTTTGTATGCAGCGTTCTTAGTTAAATAGATGTTAGTGCATCTATGTCTGTAATCTTAAATGCAGTTGGTGAACTAATGTTGTGATCAAGAATGTGATCTTGATCTAGACATTAGTTGTTTTATATGCACCGTTATATAATTAATTTCTCATGTTTATGTTAACCTAAGATGTGAACAATGAATGTGTACTTTATACCCGCGCCTCGCGCGCGGGGTTTTTGCTAGTAAATAAAAATATTGGGAATTTGGGATAAAGGGCAATAAAGACAGGAGTGTTGGATTTGATAGAACAAGCAATAATACCAGAACATCGTGCTCAACATTTTGGTCAATGAGCATAACACCGCAGACATTCTTAATGAACTCAAGCGCTGCATCTCCTTTGTAAATATTACCAGCAAGTTGTGGCAGACTGGCAGCCCAGTGTAGATATCCGATAGTCACGTTCAGACAATCAGACTTATTCAGTTCCTTCATACGAAGTATCGTATCACGGACAATTCCTATAATTTTTTCAGTGAAATACGAGCTTATCTGTAAAACATAAACCGGAACTATGTAAACTGGATCCAGAACTAAGGGTAGACAAGAAGCCCAAAAGCTTTAGGCAAATACAATCATTTTTTATACCTGTCCTTAAAGTCAGTCATACGAGATTCCAAAGTCTCAGCATCTGCAACAGTAACTGATGGCGTAGAATTGCTGCCATCCTTTAAAGTTGTTTTAACTGCTGACTGCTTTTTTGCACAAGTCCAGGAAAGATACAGAAACTGAGAAACGATAATAATAAAATGGTCCTGCAAAAGGCAGCAAATGATTGAAACATTTAGAAAGTTTACAAAATTTTATTTCATTTAACCAACATTTTTTTTTATCGTAACTTCATTTAGCCAACATATGGCAAAGTTTTTATCCTAGTCAGTAACTAACCTGAATTTTTTTGGGCAAATATTCAGCAATGTTCCAGCTTGATACAATATCCACTTGAGACTCGCCGGACATGCCTTCATCAGCTCTAACCCAAATACCACCATAGTTATACTACCAGAGAAAATATGCGACCCAGATAAATATAATCATAAAAAAATACAAGTGGTTGAAGCTTATTATTTCATACACTGTATGTATAAATAAAACTATTGGGAGACTATGAAAAATGGGGACAAACTATGGTATCAAGGGGTATGTCATACAATTATTTATCATTTTAAGAATTAAAATTATAATATTCATGAGCAAAAATTTATAATATTTAAATAATATTACCACAATAATCACATTTTTTTAGGATTATTTATAATGTTTACAACTAATTAAATCAAATTTACAACTTTGAGAAAAATTAGTTCAAAAGTTATAAATAAATCTCTAAATAAAATAATTATCTCAAATACAACTAAATAACTCAAAAATTAACTCATTTTACCACATTGACCACCAAATTTGTTTTCAAGTAATAAAATAAAATTATCATACTCTTAGGTACCTAAGAATGATCCTGAAAAATGTTGATAGCATGAATGTCATTGTTGAAGCATATATATTCTATTTATCTAGTTAATATATTCTATTATAGGATAAAAAAGAGAGAGTTATACTTTAGATTTAAACATACGTTGAAATTTGATGTTACTTCGGCACAGTGAGGAAATTTGAGGTTTTTATACACAGTGACCAAAGAACACTTAAAACCTTCCAACTACTTTAGCTCACTCATAAGTATTCATCAATATGAGAATCGAAATACCAACAAAGAAACTTTAGGCTTCAAAGTTAAACATTGATGGCCACATCCTAGCTGGCTCACCACAATGACATTGATGGCCACATCCTAGCTGGCTCACCACAATGATTCCGATCACCTTATAATTATGGTCTGTGAAAGTAGTTCCTTGCTGAAATAAATAAAAGAGCATGAAACGAAGGACGAAAAGAAGGGTACTTAGTTCATGCATGAAATGTTCATGGCCGGAAGATGACAATTTGATCAACTACCATTGTGAATGGAGTGTCGACTCTTACAAACTCATTTTACGGGACCTTTTTGGTACGAAAGAGGTATGCTATACTCTTATTTGCTACTTGAGAAAAAAAATTATAATATACTTGAACATGAATTTACAACATTTATGACAAATATTACTACACAGACTATATATGTTAACGATTATTTATGATATTTACAACTATTTGAATCAAATTTACAACTTTGAGAACAATTAGTTCAAAAGTTGTAAATGAATTTCTAAATTAAGTAATTACCTCAAAATCAACTAAATAACATAAATAATAACTTAGATTACCACTACGACTACCAAATTTGTTCTCTAGTGGTAAATGATAACCATTGTACCTAAGAATTATCCCTCAATTTACTACAGAAAACAAAAAAACCATACAGCCAAGTACCCATCTCAACGAAAGGACAGCAAATCCGCTAAGCCATAGTCCACGAGGAAACAAGCCACAAATTGCAAATAGACATATATAGAAAACAAACAAGCATAAGTGCAGAGGTCTGTTTACAAAATATGTGAAACTTGTTTAGCTATAGAGTTTAATTTAGAAGTGATTTCCACCACTTGGATCCATTATTTGATGCAGACATGCTACTCCTAGAAATATCTGATCCATCTACAATACAACGTGGTTGAATTTCACACCATACGTCACCAACATTTATTGAACAAATTCATGCAAAAACAGCAGTTCATGTTAACTTTACCAAAATACTGCAAAAAGAATAGTACGTAAGTGCATACATATGAAGTTCAAAAGGCTTATGTGAACTAGGGCACAGTGCACAAAAGACTATATCACTAAAATTCAACCTTCAGAAGTAATCAATGGTCATCGATGCTACCAATCCTTCACGCTGGCTACAGTGATCCTCAAGAAATTGAGCCTATAGAAGAAAACAAAGAAATCGTAGTGAACTACACGTACATGTTTCACGGGGATATGAAATCAGCATGAAACCACTATTGATAATGTGTTTGCATATATGGTCGCTAGAGAAATCGATTTCTCTAGCAACCATATATGCAAACACATTATCAATAGAGGTTTCATGCTAATTTCATATCATCAATGTTGATGATGTAAAACCCTGGAACCATCGCTAAATATGAAACACGATTGGATTGGCCTAAAGTGAAAGATAATCTCTAGAATGAACTCGATTCACTAACAAAGGGGAACATTCTTGGTCTTATTACACTTACACCGTACGAAATTGAGTCTTTGTTAGTAAACGTAATGAGAAGAACGGAATTGTAAGATACAAGACTTGCCTTGTTACGGAAGGACTCTCACAACGTCCTGGAATCAATTACAGCGAGACTTATAGTCCCGTAACTGATGTCATCACTTTCTGATACTTGATAAATTTAGTAGTTCCTAAATGACTAAGTAAACATGCAGCTTATGGCCGGATATGGTTACTGCTTATCTATATGGGGATGTAGATACTGTAATCCACATGAAAATCATTGACGATATTCAGATGCCCTCAACAAGTAACTCCAAACTAAGGAGCTCATTTTTGATGTGTCTTAAACGTTTAGTCTACGGATTAAAGCAATCCGGATGAATGTTGTACAACTGTCTCAATGATTACTTTGTGAGAAGAGGAAGTAAAAACAATGAACTTTGTCCTTGGATCTTCATTAAGAAGATAGAACCCAGATTTGCAATCATAGCAGTGTATATTGATGACATGAACATCATTGACACTCTTAATGATTTATCCTAAACTGATGAGGAATGGAAAACTTAGTTCGAAATAATTTTTTTTGGGAGAACACGGTTTTATCTAGATCTTGAGTTGTAACACCGTACTGATGGAATTCTTAGAGCATCTCCAATAGTAGAGTTATTTTCTGAAGTTAAATTCAGTCAAAAGTTAAATGTAGCAAACCACCACTATATAACTTTTCTTCCGGCAATGAGAGTTATTTTTAAGCTATATTGTGAAGATGAAACGTTGAAACTATCAAATTGGTGAGTTGACAATTATAACTTTAAAGCTAATTTCTCTTTCTTCATTTGTTAAATATAACTTGAGTTTTTAACAAAAAGTTATAAATGACTTAACTATAGGGTAGCTGTTGGAGCAATTTTTAGCCAAAAAGTAGTTAAATTAAAACTCAAAAAAAATTAGCTATAGAATATTTGTTGGAGATGCCCTTATCTACTAATAAAGCTACACAATGAAATTGCTTAGGTTCTCTAATCTTGATAAAGTTAAGCCTTGTAGTACTTCCATGGTTGTCCGTAGTCGTGATCCATCAAACGATCTTTTTTGACCTTGTATGAGGACAACAAATTGCTTGAAGTAGAAGTACCGCATTTAAGTGTCATTGGAACTTTATTGTACTAAACCTTGTGTACTAGACCGGATATTTCATTTGCAGTGAATCTTCTTGCAAGATACAATTCTACACCAACCTGTGAACATTGGATTATATTTTAATTAACCATCATTAGATACAAATCTATTGACCACGATTGATCACAAAATTTATTAACCATCAGAACATGACCGAGTAAAAGATTGCTTCAAGATCTTGCGATATACAGATTCGCAACTCACTGAAGATTTCGTTCTCGTATGAATCGCAGATCAATTAAAGACGAGAAGCAGCACGACAGCACCCACAGAAATTCACCATACTTAATAAGACAAATTAAGATACAAATATATACATTATATCGAACTTATCCACATTACATTATTACAGTAGTACAACAACAAATCCTCATACACGTGTCCCTCAACCCCACTGAGTAACTACCACCTACAAAATCTAAAGAGTTCCTAGTCTAGGGGACTATTATATATAGATATCAAGAAACAGAGTTTTCAGGAACAGCCAATGGAGGTAAAGAATGATCGCAATATTCAGTAGAACATCACACAAACAAAAGCTATGTGGGCGTATTCACCAGTATCCACCACCTTTCCTATGTAAGACATTAGAAGTCCGATTTCATGAGCTTTACCCTAGGCTTTATGTTAATGTTGTCAAAGGGTTTTGCCTGTTCTACATGGATGTAATCCCTTGTCTTCAGAACCTGCACAATAGGTACTACAAATCAGTAATTCAGAAAGCACAAATACTAGTGGCTTTTACAGCATCTAAAGTACAACAGTATGACAAGTCTCAAAATAGACAACTAAAACCAACAATTATGTAAGTGGAACAGTGGGTGTTCGAAATGATTACGTATCTACCCATTTCTACAATCATTAAATTTCACTATTATGAAAACAGAGTAACAAAGACCAACAAAATTCAGCTAATCTTAAGTATACACTTACGAAGCTGGAAATACCACCCAGTTACTGGTACCCAAATCGTCCTCCAATGGATCCTCAAAACGGGATTCAGATTCTACCCAATTTTATTAACAGACTCATACAACCAAGTACTGTTGATTATTCGACACTACCTCCCCTAAACCTGGATTGGGTAGTTTTCTTCTGTACACCTCATAGATTCTAAATCACAGTACTATCCAAATTTCAGCAATCTACTTCCATAAACATCAAAATTTTGACTTTTGCAACTCCAAGCACCTAAAGTCATTACAAAAGCCAGATGATCTCCAGTTTGTTAGCGAAGAACCCTCAAACCCTATGTTGGTTGATCAAATAATGCCAAGAGACAAGTCAAATGTAATATTGGCTACACCACTTACCAATGTTTCAAAAAACATCCTTGACGCTTCCTTGCGAGTTTTTCCATTTAATAAGTTGTCCATGCCAAGAACCTTTTTCCCATGCATAGCTTCCTTGTCAAATAAAGTTTGAAGATATTTTGCAACAGCCCTATGGAAAAACAATAGATATCTATTATTAATCGGATATTTTTGCTATGACAATGTATGATCTAAACAAAACATCAATTTCACAAATAACAATTATCCGCACCAGTTAGACCAATATGCTATACATAGAGTGTACTTGGAGGAAATCTAGTGAGCTATACATGCTATACATAATCATCTTGTTGATGCACAGTGATGATAGAGACCATAATCCAAACAACTGGTTGTTAAAAAGCTAGAGAAAACTATGATCCGGCATTTCCAAAACATAAGTCCAATTTGTGTCATATGGGCTCCCAAGCACTCTTCAGAGCCACCTCGAGCTGGGTCATGCAAAAAAGAAAAAAAGAAAGTCCTATAACTTGCCATACCTAGTGCGAGAAGACCATCCACTGTTATCAAGAAGACAGGTAGCTTCAGCAGACGGCATTTCATCCTCCTCCTCGGCTATTTCTTCATCATCTACGTTCAAAAATTCTACGAAAAAACCATGTGTCACTCAAAAGGACTCAAAACATAATTGCTAGTACACGTAAGGTGGGCAAAATAATGTAAGGTGATGCAGAAACGACAGTGATCATGCAAAACAATGAGCATAGCTCAAGTTGGTGAGCAACTTTTAGTTTCTAAGACTTGAATCAGCAGGGGTTGACAAAGGAATTATGACGTGAATATATAATGAGTTGTCAAATAAATGAATAATGCATGTATGCAATAAGTAAGAGACAGTCAACCAAGTGAGATCAGAATCTGAACCTGTATCATTTCCAAATACCACATCATCATAATCCTGCACATCCAAAAAAGAGATTTTATGACCTTTAATGAGCAACCGAATTTTTAATAAATTTGGAATTGCAAACATGTATATTATTCTTATGAACGTGATATCCAAAATTTAAATAAAAGGTGAATCTGTGATTGAATTCAAAAATTATCTACAAATTGTTTGCCTGGCAATAGAAAATATTTTTCTGTAAAATTGTTCTATTTTACAGTCAGGTCATCTTTATTTAGGGTTTTGTTATGAACATGACCAAAAATATTATCAACACACTTTTTGCATTGTTTAGTTATCTTTATCGTTTATGTTCTCCACAATACCCAATGATTGTTGAGCAAAATCATTTTGAAACTGCAAAGGTGTGATAATAGCAACTTGGGGTATGTTAATAACTTCTTATAATTTGATAAGATCGAGTAAACCAACTATGCAGTTCAGAGTAGGATATGGCTGTCACAAACATCAATAGCATATAAACTTGGCCTGAATTTTGGTCTGAGGGCCTTAGACAGATACATGAAATGACCAAGCGGGGGAGAAAATCCTAGAGAACACATTACGGAACAGTTAAATGAAGTCACTCAGCTGAAAACAGATTAAAATTCAGAACTCATGAGAAATAATGTTCACTTACTCCATGATTTCCAGCAAGGTGGTCTGCAGTTACTTCTGTGCCAATCTCACTCCACGGATCAGCCCCTTCGTGTTCTAAATTTTCCTTGTCATTTAACAAAATATAGTTTGCATCCACATCAAGTTCCATCGGAATTGAGGAACCAGTGTTCTCTCCTCCATCTAACATACAATTTGACTTTGTGTCCTTGTCATCAGAACCAAAGGTTGCATCCAGGACCTCATTTTCATTCAAAATAGGCAGCCCATGGTCTTTTATTTCTTTCCATAGGCAGCTCAGGTTTTTGTCTGCTCCAGTTTCGAAAGATACAGTTGCAAGGGTAGCAATTCTGTCAGAAGGTTCAGAAACTTTTGTCTGAACATCTGCTCTGATTTCAACATTATGCTCACTACGTTCAATAGCTTCAACTCCTTTCCCAATACTTGCATCCTCAACCAATGCATTCACCTCCATAGGTTCAGTTTCCATCTTTTCGTTTCGTGACATGCACTGGAGAGAACCATCTCCATCATTAGTTTTATCCGGGTGACTTGGCTGCATGTTATCTTCAGCTAGCATATTGTAAACATCTGCTGAAATAGAACAAGCAACTTCATTGTTGTTTAGGTTATTTTCCATTTCATTCATCTCGCCCAAGGGTTCATGCTTTGACTCTTCTGGATCTGTAATCCCCTGCACTTGAGCATCAGTCTCCTGAGATCTTGGGTTAGAGTGTTGAGTCCTCTGGTCTACAGTCTCAATCAAAAGATCAGCTTGTGCTTCTGCATCATCTATTACTATTACAGGCTCGGTGCTTGGAACAATTTCTTCAGTAACATTTGGCTTCGCAAAACACTTTAAATCCCTCAATACCTCTGCAGAAGCATCGTCTTGACCATCTTTACAAAGCTTAGTATTACTCAAATCAAATTTCTCTGTGTGCAAAAATATCAGTTCCACCGACATCCCTAGTAAACATCAAATCAACTTAGGTATAAGAAAGCCTTAACATGGATACAAGTCTTCCGTGCAAAAAATCATTGGCATATTGCAAGTGTATATTTCCTTATCAATAAATAAAAATAAAATAAAACCCAGCCACTATTACCAGTGAAGATGGAATCAACGAAAGATTCATCTATTCACTTACCAGTGAAGATGGGTGCAGTGAAAATTTCATCTTCCAAATTTTGCCTCTGCATCATTGAAATTTCCGAGCGAGTACAAGGGGCCTTTTTCCGCACACGACGTATATCTTCCGTGTTAGTCAGCTGCTGACGAATTGCACTTCATATAAAGGCAGTTGAGTAGTTAGTAACTCAGTCTAATTATACAAACACAAACACACAGAGTGAACATATTATACTTTTACACAAGATATGCCTGACATGCTTATGCTTTGGTTTACTAGATAACTTACTCAACCATGTGTCACTCTGCTAAGTACTTGCATTAGTTTAACGCACTACTTTGGGCAGAATCTAACATGCTTTTGAAATTGCTTCCTCAAAGCTGTTTTTGGGGAAAGCCATTTCAAAACCTACGTTTTGTAGCATTTAAAAGTTGCTATTGAATAAAGCCATTCAGAAAAATTATACAAATGGCTTTTGCAGCAGCAATTTGTACCATAAGCAGCTCCCAAATTTACGTAGTGAGACAAAGTTTCCATAAAAAATAGAGAATAGGTTAATTGACCAGAATTCCCCGACTATTAGCATCAAGAGTGTAGGCAAGAAAAGGCCATGGAACAACTACATCATTCCAATATTAAAAACACCTTCAAGGGGTGGATGCTCTACAGTACAATACCACCAAGCTGGTTGGCCAAAGAACCCAACTACTTTCAACTAAAGAGTATAAAATATAATAATTCAACAGAATGACCTAAGAAACAAAACTGCATTCATGTCAAGAACATTTCACTGAAGAGTATGAAACAAAGTCATGAACACAACACTAATAAGAGTGCAGCAAGATGACTCAATTTACAAGAAGAAAAGGTCTTAAAAATAGCATCAAAGTTCGGAAATTTCTTCAATAGATCACACTGTTGAAAAAGAGAGCAAACTAATATGGAATTAAATGTTGGTGAAAATATGAACATAAAAAATGCATATGAATAGAACATACTCGCCATGCACGACCATTGTATCATCCATTAGCACTTTTCTCTTTGAGGCAGTGCCACGAGTAGCAGTTCGTGACCGTTTTGTGGACATTATTTCAGGTATAGGTGGAGTAGGTTTCAGTTTTAAAACTGAAGATCTTCTACCAACTGAAGCAACAAAAGACAAAAACCAAGCAATTATTAAATTTCAAGTGGCGCTTCAAAGGTAAAAAGAAACGTCAATGAGCAATCAACTCTTGTAACCAGTTATAGCAGCAAATAGCATGTAGAAATTTTCTGACACAAGAAAGAAACACATCGATACCTAAAATTGAGGATAATAAATCATCATCATCGGGGATTGAATTTGCAGTTCGCTTTCCTCCGGCCTCCCCAAATGACTCACCAGAATTTGAACTCTGTACTGTCCCAGTACTCTCTGTGTAACTACGTTTTTTTACTGATATCAGATTGGTCCCAGGACCATCCCCGTCAAAGACTATTTTATCAGCAGCAGACGTTAGTGGTAAATCAATTGGTGCAGATGTGAGCCCCTCTGGCAAAGAGAGAAACTTTTCAGGTGCAGGCACATCAGAAGTGGTAGACCTATCCAAAACATCTGACTGAGTATCGTTGTTTGGCTGCACAGCCTCAGATGATAAGTTAGACGTCACTTTTGAATTTTTATCCACGGGAGATGGCATATTGTTATGACTCAGATGGGAGTTGCATGGCTGGAGCAAACATATTTGGGCAGTTGTCATCTTTTCATGGGCAACAGGATTGGCAGAATCTACACTTTTAAGTGTGCATGCTTCTCTCACATTGTTAGCAACAGTATCAATCTGAATGTCAGACTTCAAAGAATTTTGTTGATCCTCCAAATGATCCTCTGGCACTCTTACGCAGGCACCACTTGAAAAAATCTTACGAGCAGGGTCCTCCAACTCAGAGGTAACCTGAGAGCAACTAGGAGATGCAACAATTTCATCCACTCTACCTCCTTCAGGTTCTACACATTGTTCATTCACCTTGACTACTGCAGGTTCTACATATTGCTCATCCAACCCAACTCCTGTAGACTGTACACATTGTTCATCCTCTTTTTCTATGAGCATAGTTGGTTCATTGTTTAATACAATACCACTATGTATATAGTCCACCTTGTCTGGGATATCTTGTGCACCAACAGTTTCAGTTAAGCATTTCAATACCGGCGAAAGGGGTTTAACCTGCTCATGCTCCTCTGGCAACACATCTTTAATCTCCATGTCTCCTAAACTGTAGCCGTTCTCAGGTAGATTCATTGTATCACCATCCTCACAACGTGGACCTAACTCGATAAAAGCATTTTCTGTGCTCCCCATAACTGGTAAATCTGATAAATTATGATCGTCCAAATCCAATTGATCATTGCAGGTCATAGCTTCCTGAACACTAGAGAGATTAGGCTTTTGAAGTAACCCAGGAGTCGATGGAGCCTGAGCATATGCGACAAACTCAAAATTTGCAGGGAGAACCTCATTCTGTTCAAAGAATAAAAGTATTTGTGACCAACGTAGGTCTGTTTACATATATAATATACAAGAAGTGTCCCTCCCTTTAAAACCACCCAAAAAGAAAAATCATAATCAACTACGCTAGTTTGCCTGCAAAGAAATGATGTGCAATCAAGTAAAAACCAATCAAATGATTTTTTGCTTAGACAACAAACCTGATTTTCAATCCCATTCATTTGCACAGTTTCTGAAGTACCAGGTATCCCCTCAACAACTTTGTTTAATTCTGAGGGTGTTTTGGACTGGGACAATGCCTGAGGATCGCTACTGAAAGTAAAGATTGCAAATAGCAGTATATCACAAATTGACATTGTGGTAAATAAAGACAAAAGTAAAGAAACCACCAAACAGGTCATTTCTTCAGCATGAAGAGAACAGGAAAAAATTAAGTGAAAATGTATAATAACAGAAGTTAAAATGTTTTAAATTGAACTTTTAATAGTTTCCTTAACAATCAAACAACGAATGAGAGCTTCAACATAGGAAATTCATGCTTGACATATAGATATACAGAGCTATACCCAGAAATTCCATCATTCCCTTGGGCTGCAGCTTTCCTTAGGAACAAGTCCTGTGTTTCATTGTATGATAATTAGAACTTCCCGGTGACATCATCATAAATAGGAAATTGTAGGAACTAGCTTCTTGCAATGGCAATAGATAACAGCTAAACTAGATATATATATATATATATCGTTCACAAATGAATATAGGTTCACTTGCTAACAAGGAGATTCATACAGTAGCCATTTGGAGCCCGTTAAACTTTTCAACCGATTACAACATATGTTTTATCAAATATTACCTCATCAAAATCTAGACCAATTTGGGAAGTATCACCATCACCAAAACGCTCTGAAAATGAACCAGGACATATTGGATACTAAGTTAGCCAAGGTGCATACATCCGTACATTGTACACCAAATTCCTTTCTAAAATTTAATTCGATGTACTATCACACAAGCACAATATACAAATGAGTACTAACCATCCAATCCAAACTGAGATGTCGAGTAAACCACACCCTCCATTGCATCTTGGAGAGTGATCTGCTCTCTTGTACTAACGTGATGATCAACATAGTTACTGCATGAATAAATGAATGTTATTATCAAAAACACACATCTTTGTCTCCAGACTCAACACCATATCATCAGTCCTGAAATAATTTGAATGAGCGTACTAACCCCTGAAACATTTCATTATCTGGTAGCTCAAAATCATCAAGATCAAAAGTCTCAGGCAAGGTGATAGAATGATATGGTGCAGTAGATTCTTCAGGTGGTAAATCAACTGCGGTGGAGCGAAAAGCTTGCTTTATCTTAAGCAAAGCTTCACTGCAGTCATCAAAAAGGTAATTCACCTTTCTAGAATATATCCTCACCACACCAAGAAGAAGATGGCTGGATAACCGGAGAGCAATTGGAACTTCAGGAAAAAGAATAGAATCTGTAACATAAGATAAGTTGAGGAAGTAAGACGAGTTCATTGATAAAATTAACAAGACGAAACGATAATAAGATTGGGAAGAAGTACATTTATAGTCTGGAGTAAATAAGGGTAAAGACAGTAAAGAGAAATAAAAGAAACTTAAGAAGTTATCTAGCCCAAGTGGGTGGAACTGCCCAGATATACAAAAAATCCTGGATAGCATTAGAAGAGAGATAAAATAACAATAGGAATAAGTGAATTCAGGCGAAGATGAAAACCCCCAGTAGTTTTTCTTTTCCAAGATCTATTCATATAAGTTAATTAAGACATTCCTACAAGCACTTAGGCATTTAGTGAACACTGAACAGCCCTTGCATCACTTTAAAACTAAATGATGTCAATGACAGATTCTGTTTTACTTTAGCGGTATTAGTTACTTTATAGTTTATACAACTACACCAGCAAGGCCTTAGACCTTTAATGAACAAAATATCTAACGAATTCACACTATATATCTTTTCTTTTTCTTTTTTCAGCTGGATGATCTGTATTTTTTATACAATCTAGACAAAAGGTAAATATAAAGAAATAGATCACAACATAAAGGTATATATGGAAACTGACTGACTGACTGACCTACAGAGACACCAATGTCGGTATCGGCAACCTGATTTTTGCGAAGCTTGCGCTCCAAATGTGCCGCTATCCATATCGTCCCAAGCGGGCCTTTCTTTGCCAATATAAACTGAGAGTAAAACATTATTTCACTCTACTACTTGGCCTCGCCACAATACACCAACACCTTATATATTTCACATATATAACAATCTATTCCAGCAGCGATCTATCTATCTATCTATCTATAACCTTAATAAAACAACAAAGCACTACCAAACCTAAATACACACAGCCAGTGCCAGTAACACTTGATAATAAAATGAGAAATTGACTAAAATTTACACAAGAGCTGCAAACTGTTGTCGAAAATTGAATCCTGAACCAGCTAGAATCCCCAAATTTAGTCGGAACACAAAACCCTAACTACAACAGCAGAAGCAGCAGACCAATTGCATACGGCTCAGCACACTCAATTCAGACCCGCTAGCTCAAACTCTTGATCGAAATTGAATCTTTAGCCGAAACGAATCGATTGGTGTTGGAATCAATCTCGATAGATAAACAAAAGCAGAAAACCCTGCTTCTGCTTCTGCTTCTGCTTCTGCGAGTTTGGAGGAGCTAACAACAATGAAGCAACTTGAGTAGTACTAAATCAAAATCGAACAGGACAGGATGGGAGGGGGAGAGACACGATTGGGTCGCAAGCGCCTTCCAGTTCCAACTCTGTCTGTTTATGCTTATGTTTATGTCTGTTTATGTCGAGCTTTTGATGAGTATATGTCGAAGACTATGAGCTATGTATGTATGTACGTGCGTACGTACGTAGTCCTCCTTGAGCTCTTTTTTTTTTTACTGCATTCTTTATCAGTCAAAATGTGAGTGCTTCGATCTACTAATTCTATTCTCTGTCAGTAACTGTAGTAACCATCTTTAGACATGAACTAGAAATTACCTTATCAAAGTCCCATTCCCTCATCAAACACTTTGATATGCTTGTGCGTTTTTGGTGTGCGGAATAAGAGATTCCATAAATGCATTAATCCCAAATCTACAGTGGAAGCTCAAGTAAATGCAATCTCAATAATTCCTTCCTTTTCATGGGATATTAATTAATTAAAATTTAAAAAATATGTGTAGCCAAAATAAGAAGTAACTAAAAAATATGACATCAATTTGAATCGAACTCTCCTTCGATTTCATTGTCAATTTCTGGCGCCACTTCTGATTGCCTCAACCTGGCTACTTCCTAAAAATAAAGTAAAAAGAAGTTATTACATTATATTGAATAATCATTCATATTTTGCTACACAAATGACTTGCTTGCCGACATTTTTTCCCGAAAATAACCCAACAAAAGCAGCTGGAGCACTTTCCAAGCCTTGGTTCATGTCTTCAATGTAAACAATCTTCCCTTGCTTGTAAACATTTATAACATCTTCCAGGAAACGCGGGAGCAAGTGCAAGTAATCACTTTGCAGAAATCCTTGCATTCTAATCCTCTTTGTTATAAGATTGTACATATTGTGGATCCCATGTGGATCAGAAAGGTTTTTTTCAGACACCATCCCACACACAGCTATTCGACCATGAACTCTCATGTTAACAAGTGCTGCATCAAGCATGTCACCTCCCACATTGTCAAAGTATATGTCAATGCCTTGAGGAAAGTACCTGTGATGAATTAGTCAGAAGATTAGAGTCACACTAAATGAATGAATATCTCATGCAATTCAGGAACATACTAATTAAACTATTAGTCAACAAAGGGATCGAAGTATATATATGTAACTTCTTGAGTCATCATCTAAAGTCGACATAGGCTTTTATTAATCATAATTGCAACTCACTGACTCGAACCTTTTAAGAGCTGCACTGAGGTCTGTCTCTTCCTTGTAGTTAAAGGCTTCGTCAAACCCAAGCTTATTCTTCAAAAGATCAACCTAGTAAGATGTTCCAAATAAGTAATACAAACTGACTGTTTTGCCAAGTAATACAAACTGACTGTTTTGCCATCTCACGTAACTCAAATTTTTGCCTTGAACTAAATAAAACATTAAAGTGCGTACTTTTCTAGCTAAATGTTATCTAGCTATAAAATGGTACAAAAGTCTAATGATTCATATATAAGATATGTATGATATGTATTGACTATTGACAAAGGAACAGGAGTGAGATCGTACTTTTTGGCTTGAACCACAACTTCCAACTACATAACAGCCAAGCAACTTAGCAAGTTGGCCAACAAGCTGACCAACGGCTCCAGAAGCAGCAGAAACTAGAACATTTTCCCCTTTTTTAGGAGAGCAAACCTCATAGAATCCTGCATAGGCAGTAAAACCTGGCATACCTGTAAGATGAACGCATGCATACTTTGGTTAGCTTCGATCAAATGAACAAAAACTTTTAAATGAATAACACAACAAAAAGTCAATTACTAAGATAAGACAATGATGATCAAACTAAAGGGAGAACTAATATATGAAAAGTTGATCGAGGAACATACCCAGAAGACCCAAATGGAATGATAGGGGAATGTCATCATCTGGCTCAATTTTCCTCGATCGCTCAGTGTTCCTAATCAAGCTGTACTCTTCCCATCCGGTGATACCAGAGATCAAGTCCCCAGGCTTGAAACTCGGATGATCAGAATCCACAACTTTGGAGACACCAAATCCTTCAATTGGCTTCATTAATCGAAGAAAAAGAAAGAAGGAACAAAAACATTAGTTAATTTGCCCAGTACATAACTACATATAGGTAGCTTAGCTAGCTATACATGATGAGTACGTATGACAATTAAATTGATTCATTGACAAATCAAAAGAGCTAGCTAGGTAGCAAGAAATGAAATGAAATGAAGTAATTAAAGTACCTGGCCAGGGCGGAATGGGGGAATATAAGAATCATGAAAATCACGCATACGGCCCCTCATATATGGATCACAGGAAAGGTAGAGATTCTTAACGAGAAGAGCTCCAGATCCTTTAGGAGGAGCCTTGAGCTTCCCAGCTGATGACACCACTTGCATGTCGGTCTCCTTTGGAGTCCCCTCTATGAACCCCTTGAATATCACTTGCTTGTTCTGAGCTTCTTCTGCTACTTTTTGCTCCATGGAGGACACAACTCACTCCGATAGGCGCTAGCTCCTGTGTGTCAATCTCTTCACTCGATCTTACTCTCTCTTCTTGCTGAGTTATTATTATGACTTGTGACCTGTAGGGAGTTGTTGCGAGTTGTGAAGGAAGAGTAGCCACAATCACGTGGCACTTCCTTCACCTTGACCTGCCTACCAACCTCAGCGACCGCACCACAAACGTTGCGTTTTGGCAGCAAAGCTTCGACCGTGGCCCGACATGCATGTATTTCAATGGTTCTGGTGGTAATGGAGGAATATGTCTTTTTCAGTGTCCATATAGCCAAGGACTGGCGGAAAAGAAGAGGAAGAGGATGAACTCAAGATCTGGGTCACAGATCCTAAGATCAGAGAGGAAAAAATGACAAACAAACAAGAAAAAGAAGAAGATGATGATGATGATTTGAAGAGCTGCTGGTTTAGGGATCTGAGGAAGATGATTTATATCTAATTCTCAGAAGAGGAGCTCGACACTATCACCTGATTTATGACTTCCAAAAAGAAAGTTGGGAGTTCAAAACCGATTTATATGGTCTGAGCTCCAACAAAATCAAGTCTCAACCTTAATTTATACACACAGAGAGAGAATTACACAAAAATCACTTTATAGTCACCTTATAAAATAACACACATACTACCCTACGCAGAGATTGTGGGATACCCTCAGAAAAAAAATAGAGCACCACCAAGTTGTCCTCCTTCGGAATGCGTCTAGGCCCCCCATTTTCGGAACCAAATCCAGGCTCCTTTCTCAGAGACTGCCCAGCCAAAAGAAAACGATAAGGACCATGTGCCACACCAGATCTTGTCCAACCCTGCCGCCTCTAGACCTAGAGCCGCTTGCCATCTGCCAGTGCCGGTCTGATAAAGGTAGGCCGGGCACCCAATACCAACTAGGACACCAACTACGGTCAACAGTCCACGACCCACCAACAGTAATGCTACAATTGAATCTCACCCCGGATAGTATTATTTGGACTGGGACTTATTTAACAAGCACAAAGAGAACTGCCATCAATATTTGTAATGCTACAAAACCAGAAACTAAAAAAATCCAAACATTGTTTCTCAGATAATTACGATGGAATGCTTGTTGAATTTGCTTATGATCAAACAGGGAAATGGCGTTACCTAATTGACCATAACCAACAGACAGTCTGCTGCTTTTAAGGACTTCTCACACTCCACAGGTCAACCACATCGTACGAACTGCTAAGGGGTTGGAAATCAGACCGATGAAGAGCAGCCCCTTGGGCTAGTCTGGTGTTGCGCTCAGGGAGCTCGGTCTTCTTTGTCTTCGCAGAATTGCAGTGACGCACACAAACACGATGACATCTTGTTTTGGTAGTGTATCTCCCCTGTATTTTAACCACCAGCATAACTTCCTTGTCTCTGGTATCTTCACACCATGAGTTCTGTGGGACGCCATCGACAAACTCTTCTAATGTTTGGTGCTCTTCATGATGAACAGACACCTCGGCCATATGATCTGGTCTGATGATTCCAGCTGCAGGAGTGACCTGGTCCAAAATAAATAAAATCATTATCCAGAACTATTCGCTTTTAGTTATTAACTTTTACAATGAATTATTTTAGAAAAAAAATGATGTTTAATAATATTATCATCCTGAAGATGTTTACATATTATCAGTAAACTTGCTTACTATGGTTCCTAACACCCTCCAGAACTAAAACTTCAATCACTGTACTGGGAAGCACATATACTGTTCCAAGGAGGAAATTACCTGAAGCCATCGAGGAAAGCCAAAAGAACCTCTTGGACAATGATCAGATGCATGCCCATCCTCCTTTATGATAGACTGTCCTTCACAAAATATTTCAAACAAAGCATCTGCTTTGCCACATTTATTTGTAATACGCAAAATGGATGTGTCCTGGTTTTGAAGGATTATGTTGTTCGTACTCACTATACTTTCTGGAATCTTGCATAGTTCTTCAAGCATACACTTTATGGTTCCATTTGATTCAAGAATTACTCCATACTCTTGTCTCCTTATAGACTCATCAACTCGAGCTACTTCAAGATTAAAAATGCAGCGGACAGGCTTGTGATCACTGTCGGTCACATCCATGGAAGCCTGGTACCTATTTGACAACAGGTGAAACCAAGAATTCTAAGAATTGATTAAATCACTATGGATTCTATGAAGTAATTAAATTAATAAAATATTATTAAAAAAAATTATACTCACGCATATGAAAAGTTAGTCCCAGCAATTCAATTCATTAATGCTCCTCTTAATAAAAAGCAAAAAAGGACATATATAAACAAGCATATGTGTTTATATTAATGTTATTCATGTAAGTATATATGTATACAAAACTGCATATTTTGGCAGGAAAAAAAATGCATTAGCTTCGTGCGGTTATGGTTCTAGCAGAGGAAAACTGAATCTCATCAACATTGTACATCTCATTAGACGCTTTATTTTGAATATGCAAACAGCTCTAAAGCCCAGCTGATCTGAGATTTGGTGGCATGAACTGCATAGAAAATGATGGTCTGGACCTGTTCATGACCGCTCTATCTTTCTCTCAGCACAGAGTCTATTTATAATAAAAATTCAAGTGCTTCATGTGAGGCACTTGAAGGCGCGTCTCCAGTCTCCAGAAAGAACATTGCAATTTTCTGTTTTTTATTTGTAATTAGGTACTTATTCTTCACGCTGAAAACAAGCACCAATATTGAACATCTAGATACCCACACCCCATATGCAAGTGGCTTAATTCTTTTAAAGTAGAATGAATACTTACTGCGAAACTGATGCAAGTACTGGACATTCTAAGCAACATTCTGATACAGAGGCTGAGCGGCTATCACGGTACAGGATTCGATCACACCATGCTGGAATGCGCTTCTTTTCACCAGAATCATAACCTACAAGAAAAGAATTTACACAAGATTAAATTCAGAAAAAAAAACACTCTAAACCTGCCAACAAAGCAATGAATTTAGAAATTCATGCATGCTACTGTTAATAGTATATGGTACCTGCTAAACCAACTTGATGCCTTTCAAACTTGTATGTGGGAGGAAACGTAATATCTGCTTCCCGCATTCCTTGGAAGACATTTCCAGCTGCCATTTCCACTCGGAGCTGATCTCGTTCTCTAAGCCAGTCAAAGCTTCTTTGCGAAACAAAATCTCTAGCTTCATCATATGATATGCCATCAAGACGATAATTAAAATCACCCAGAAATATGACCATGTCTGCATCAGATAACTCGGGCTTCCCTTCTACAGAAGTACCAATGGACTGAAAAGACACCCATGTTTCGTCAAAATGGCTGGAACCAGAACTGATTCTACAACTAGGAACTTAAAAACCATAAAGATGATATACTAATTGATGTATATGCATACATTTGTACCACGAAGAATTTGAACCGCAGAAGCACTAGCTGCAACAGAAAAGAGCAAAGGCAAGATCTATAAAAGACCGAAACAGAAACACTGAGAAGATAACGGAACTATAGAAGAGAGGTACCAGGGATGTACCAGCTGCACAATTTAGAAAATTAGGTCGAGAAAAGGTCATATTTCGGAATAC
Source organism: Geum urbanum (assembly GCA_946800695.1). NCBI lineage: Eukaryota > Viridiplantae > Streptophyta > Magnoliopsida > Rosales > Rosaceae > Geum > Geum urbanum. Next base: position 82,838,985 of record OX326999.1, on the reverse strand, counting down.
ATGATCAAAGTCTGCATTGCGACGAGCAACAGCTTCCAAATGTGCAGCAAAGTGACAATTCACAAAGCACATTGTACGGTCATACAATCTAACCCTCAAACCAACAGCTCCCTGTTTTAACAATAGTTAGTAATAGGTTCAAAATAATGTTTAATAAATATATGAGAAAATAAAATAAAAAATTATGTTTACCCATCAACAAGAATATTTGTAACTTATAAACACTATTACGGCTAACTTTTCATCATATGTAGTTTGCAATTCAACCTCACATTTGCAGTTACAGTCCATCCCAAGATACAGAGGAGACAGGCAAGGTCTTCTACATCTAAGTTTTTGTCAACTTTCGTTCTTCTTTTTCTCTGGTTGTATAGAAAGCCATTTACATGACTGGTTGCAACACAAACTCAGTTTTTATTACGCTGTACAAATCATCCATACAAGAAATAGCATTACCTTGTTACCAATAGCACGCCCAAATCCACATGGAACTGCTGCAGCATCAACATCCCCGACATGGGTCCTAAGATTATTTCTCACCCTGAAGAAGACAAAAACAATTACTGTAAGGATAACAAACTCATAATGAGAAGCTCAAAGGAATCGAGGACATGAGGCAAGATAAGTGCAAAGAAAAATTTCTTGATAATTACCACATAGCAATGAGCAATCCTGCCAACTGCCTGGAGCCAACACGTTTAAAGGTTGACCCTTCATCCAATGTTTTTCCAATCATATCCAGCCACCACTGCCCAGCAGAGCTGCCCTCGAGACCTACCTACAGACGATGAGAATCAGAATTAAGAGGTGACTCAGTCTAGGACTCTAGGCAGAAGCTTGAATTATAGTTTCAATACTTGACAAAAGGCAGTAAATAATACCAATTCACTAGGCATAAAAAAAAGATAAGTATAAACTCACTGTTTCTTTGGCTGCAGACATAGCAAGAAAGCCAGCACCCATTTCAACTTCTTGCAAACCAACAACAATAATGCCAACATCAGAAGCCACAGAGCCTAGCCAGGATGTAAGTGAATCATGAGATGCTCGTCCTTGTCCAACATTCCAGGTACCAGTCAATATTTTCAAGTTTTCTATCCTTGTATATAAAAATTCTTTGCCAGCCAATTCTGAACGCACTATGCCATCAAGAGGTCCCGGTGATGTAATATTCCACCCACATATACCACCATGATTTGCCAAGGTAAATATATAACCAGCTCCAGCACAAATTTTAATAACAGGACTGCTGTGAGCTACCCATCCTCCAATCAGATTACCATCAAGGTCCAATACCTGAACAGTGCCACTCACATAACCAACCCATATACGCAGCCCAATTGTACAGAAGCATTGGACAGCAGAAGAATGGTACTGAAAATCTTGTATACGGTTGCCATTTCTGTCCCACTGCACAAGAAGGCCATTTGTACATCCTGTCCAAATCATTGCATCTACTGCAATCGTCAACGCCTCAGTTCTTCGACTATCATCTCCAAAGGCACCCTTCACTGCGACTCGACGTACAGCATCTGCTGCTCCAATTAATGCATTGCGTGATCGCTGCAAGAAGCTAAAAGAACTTTGTGGTTTCTCTTTTCTTGATCCAGAAACAAATTCCACTGAAAAGTCCTGTACTGATGAAATGTCCACTCGATTCTCATTCTGACCATCTGTATTGAACACTTTCAGTAATTCCCTTGTGCGTGCATCCCTGTAACATTAAAACTATTATCATAAATTATCCCAATGCTTTCCTACATCCATGGCCCCTTTGAGTTAATCGTGCATGGATTGCAAGATCACAGTGGCATGGGGTGGGGAGAGCTTTAGTCTTTAGGTTAAGGAATATTAATGCAAACATAAGAATGCTAAGGTTCTTTGGGGATGTAGATGCTATAGTCTACATAAGAATGCTTTAGTCTCTAGTTTAGCAACTCATGCTTTGGATTAATACTAAATAAGTAGATGCTATAGTAACACTCTTTTTGTGCATCAAAAATAACCTAATATGACAGCACGTAAAGACTTGATAGTTTCCAATGAGAAAAACAGTGCAATTCATTCCAAGGAAAGGAGAAACTAGAACCATTCAACATACCACAAGGCGAATGAGAGATAACCGGCACTCCACACTTTTGCACTTGAAGTATCAGATAATAGGTATCGAACATCTGAAGTAAATATGTTAGTGAAACCATTAACGGCAACTTGAGTCCAAGGATCAATGTAAGACCTCTCTACCAACAATGCAGACATGTGCCTTTCTTCAACGGTGAGAGTTAAAGCTTTTTCAATAGCTTCCGAGGGCCATATCTTGATGGCACCACCCTCTGAACCTGACCACAGATCACCTGAAACACAAACACACAATGATCAATGTAATTGTAATTGATAAGGTAGTGATGTCAACAGGGCAAACAAGTGTATATACAGAGGACAGTATTTACCGTAACAAGACATAACAAGTGAAAGAACGGGGCCTCTATGAGCCTGCCAATACAAAATCTCCTTAAACGAAGAAGAAGAAGAAGAAGAAGAAGAAGCAGCGGGGCCGATCTTCCAACACCTAATCCTACCATCCCTATGCCCACTCCACACCACCCCATTGGCCTCATCGCCGACCAAGCATAGAACGGCTGATGTGGATACGGACTCCCTGAACGGCGCCGTTTCCTCATCGCCAGGTAAACTGCCTTGGGTCGGCGCCGGCGAGTAGAGATCTTTGAAATTCCAGACCCTAACGGCGCACTCGGTCCCAGCCCACAACTGAGACTCGGTGCTCGCCATGGTGCGCAAGAAGCAGCCAAACTGAGTCTCTCTGAGCGGGTGAGGCCTCAGCACCAGCCTCGGCGGCCGGTTCGGGTGGACAGCCGCACGAACCGGGACTCTGAACATTCCGGTTCCTCCGCCCTTGGCCTCGAACTCCGAGAGCGAGAGAGAGGCCGAGGAGGCGTCGGAGCTTCTGGCATCTTCAACGGAGAGCTTGCGGTCGAGGAATTGAAGCATGTAGTCGAGGCGTTTCGAAGTCGAGTGGAGGGAAACGACGACGTCGCTTTCATCTTCCGATGAACACGATGGGGAGTCCAGCAGCAACAAATTCTCCTCACGTTTTGCCGACGGATACAAGTCGTCGCCGATATCATCCATCTCCAACTATAACACTATGCTGATTGCTGGATCACAAACAAACAACACCTCCTCGTCCTCCACTAGAGTCTAGAGCCAGCCAGCCAACCAACCAACCACCGAGTCATCCCCATCAACTAACACTACTTTCTTTTCTTTTCTTTACCCATTTACTTACTTATGACCAAATAACCGCGTCTGAATATTAAATTTACCGTGCCGGCAGAAAACATTTGACGATTCTGATGCCCATACTTAGGCCTGGCAATTGGGCGGGTTAATAAATGACCCGCCCGTTACCGCCCGATAACGACCCATTAAAACCCGCCCATTAACTAATCAGGTTATTAATGGGTGACCCGATAACAACCCGTTATCAAAACGGGCGGTTTCGGGTGAACCCGTTAGCCCAATAACAACCCGATAAGAATTCATAAAACCTAACTCTAAGGTTTTTTTTTTTAAAAATAATAATAAAAAAATGAGGTAACAAAATAATTTTTTATTTTATTTTGTAAAAAAAGGCTTAACGGGTTTTATCGGGCCCCAATGGGTAACCCGTTATCTTATCGGGCTAACCCGATATAACCCGTTAAGCTTAACGGGCTATATCGGGTTGAACCCGTTAATGACCCGCTCACTAATAACCCGCCCATTTGCCTGGTCTACTCATACTCCTCATAATCATCATAGTCATAGTCGGGCACATACTCGAGTCTCTCTTCTATTTTATACACAGCTCGGGTCTTTACTCTTTACTTTTTTTATACATCTCAGGTCTCGAATGATTCGGTTTGATTATAAAATTTTAGAGTTGATATTTTATTAGAAACCGTATTCATATGGTTCGATTCGGTTCCAGTTCTTCATCTTTATTTTACAAAGAACCATCAAGAATTGTATAAAGTCTATATTTTAGCTAAATAGTATAATTATATGTTATTATATCATTATATATGAAGGATTTGTTATTTTGTTTGTCACTCAAATCACTAACTTGATGATCATGGATCACATATTAAGAAATATATTTGTGTGTTAATGTTAATTAGTAAAAGTGTTATGATGCGTATTGTTTGGACTCAAAAAAAACATTTTTTTGGAGCCGATTCCCACGGTTGGCTTAATAAGCCTAGTTTGGGAAGAAAGTCATATTATCTCGTTGTATCCCTTGTAGAGTAAGGAAGATGTAATCTATCGAATCTGGTATTCAAAATCCTTGAAAGATGTAGATGTCTTACTCTTTTCAGCAGGAGATACGCTTGAGCGATCACTATAAATAGAGGGTTCGTGACTAGATCAAAAGAGATTTCTACAGTCACACAATTTGCTCATGACAGCAAATTCCACTATTCTCGCAAGAGAACCCGGCGACGGCAAATCTAGAATTCTCACCAGACAAGGTGTGAAGGAATTCTCTCTTGTCAATCGGCAGTAGTAAATTACGAGTTTTCACCGGACATGGCGTGAAAAATTTGGCAGTTTACTCTTATCAGACAACAGCGATCAAATGAGGTTTCACCGGACAAAGCGTGAAGGTTATAACGGGAGACGAAGTCACAACCAGTGTTCTCAACACTCGCCAAGAAGATTTCTTTGCTTTGTACCAGACAGGGTGTATGAAGCATCGATTTTTGTGGCTCTACAACAAGACACAAACTCAAGTCCTAATCCGTTAGGTGAAAGTCCTAGATCACCTGAGCAAAAAGTACCCATCGAGCGAGGTTGGTGCTCTCCTCGCTTTAGTAGCTTCTTAGAAGATCAACGGCGGCACAACTGACATTTAACACAAATCGACATTCTGTCATCGGCAGTGGCACGTCAAGCACGCATAAAATAGATAGTTTGTGATTACCTAATCCATCTACGGCTAGAAAAAATCGAGTCAAACAAGTATAGATTTATATAGAGTAGAAACAATAATCACAGATTTTAGTTCTGTTCCAATTTGAAGAACCGTGTAATCGTGGAACTGAAACGGTTCCTGAACCGGTTTGGTTCTAAATAGGTATGCCTTTCAAATATAAATAACCAAAACGTATATACATCGAACGGTTCGGTTCCGGTTCCTGAAAATTAGGGTTGGAACCGAACCGTTCTCAGGCCAACAACTTACGACCACAAAAATCACCGTTCTCCTTGGACTACATAAGATAAACCTATCCCAGAAGTATCAATGCTCACTTGTAGCTAACCTCGAGAACAGTGGTGGAGCCATAAATTCTATCCAAGTGGGGCGATTTTGTTTTTTTAACTCTTCCTTGACATGTGTTGTAAGGATGTTATATTATATACGATATTGATATATAAAAAAGTATTCTAGTTTATAACGATGACAAATCAGGATGAAATAATGTGACCGAGAAGTTCGTATTGATCGAAATGAGAATTTCATAACCAACTTAGTATGAATAAGTGTTATCGCTTCACTTCTACACAAGAAAATGTAAGATTAACAGGCCATGAACTGCATGTTTGTAGTTGGTAATTTTAGTATCACACACAAGAGAATGCGAAATATCATGAATGTGGCCTAGAGAGCCTCCATATTCTTGAGCTACGAGAATTATCAATTTTGTATTATATATTAAGTTATATACTCCTAAGAATAAAATATATATGATCGACAAACCATGTATTTGGTTTCAAATAATACAACATATCTATATCTATGTAGTTTTTTTCTTCACCAAAAATCTATATGTGGCATTGGCATTAGCATTGGCTAGCCTAGTGCTAGCTCTGCCCCTGCTCGAGAATAGACGATCCTTTTTCCACACCGTGCACCAACATTGTTAGTACATGTGCAAGGATATCTTACCATTACATTGTCGACAAGAATACATCAAAATTATACCCATTTGTCTCCAAGAGGGACGCCATAACCATGACACACACTTCAACAAAGTATAACCAAACTCTCACTCAAGAGATGAGAGACTTATTTGACCTAGACATGACATAAATAACAAAAAAATTAACCAAAAATGAATAAAAATATATTATAGGCCTAGAAATAGTTTCTAGGCCCAGACAAACACATAAGCCAACCATGGGCCAAACATCCAGCCCAAAGATGAAAGGGAATATGCTGTCAACCATCTACTACTTGTTGCATGCTCGTCGCTGCCCTCAGACTCCTGCTGGTTGATTACCGATCTGCCCAGACAGCAGATGCACCGTGTCTAGTCCTTCGACCATCCTTGAGCCTCCAAAGCCATGAAACAACACAAGAGAGATTGAAAGGGCCAGAGGATCTCATATCCAACCAAAGTCAGAGTGACTTTCTCCACCATGCGCCCCTTGTAAGGACGGTCGGCCAAGGATGAGCCTCAATCTCGTATCGTCATGCCCCATTCCCTCACCGTAATCTCGACATCCGTGCAAGATCGTTATGGCCGCAAAATCTCTGACACCTTGACACATAAGTAGCGCAACCTACAAGATGGCTTCTGTGCACCCCACCACCCATTACAGAGGAACACTCCCGTTTGATAGCACCCATGAAGCGTCGACGAGGCCAGATGCCGTCAGATGAAACAATGCAAATGTGTAAAACCCTAGTTTTGCCTCCGAGTATTGCGGAGCAAATAGAAAAGTTTAATATGTCGATTCTGGTATGCTCTGCCATCTTTACTCTTTAGTTTTTTAATGCTGAATTCAAAAAGTCTACAGTGACAATAAATGTAAATTAATTAATATATAATAAAATAAATATAATCAAAATGATTCACAAACACATCTTTTAAAATCCATATGTCAATTAAGAAAGAAAAAATACCATGACCAAAGCGTTGAACTGAAGATGAACTAGAGACAGCAACATCATATGTGACATATGATTTTTTTCATGTATGAAGACTATTTACTCTAATACAACATTACATTGCATTACATTCATATGTTTGACATCTCAATCTCTTAGTCACATAATAATTAAATATATAGGACTCTTATTTAAAAGTTTTAAGAAATAAATAAAATTTGATGCATTAAAGTGTTTCTAAGTGTCAAACGCATGTCCCGAAGTGTCTAAAGCATAGGCCGAGCCACGTATGGGCCAGCAGAGACCCAGACACCCCCTGACTTTAGGAATATATACCTCGAGTTTTCACAAGATTGTCTAATTACATAATAGTGTAGTGAAAAAATTAGTGAAATGTGAGAGAGAGGGTGCAGTTTCGGGCCTTCAATTCGTCACCTGCCAATGTTTCTCACCTCCTCTTCTTTTTCAGTTACTATTGACCAAAAACTGACATTATTTTCAATATTTTTTTTTCTTTTATTTTGTTCCACCGAAAAATGGGATTTTTTTTATCCAGCCTTTTGTCTTCTCTGTTTTTTGACCAAAAATAGCATATTATTTTCAGTTTTTCAGTTCATTCAACTTTTGCACCTATAAAATCATTAAAATGACATGCTTTTTTGAGTTTTTTTCCTTCAAATTTGTACGTTCAAAAAAATATATTTAGGCTCCCCCTCATATCAAATTCTGACTCCGCCCCTGGTCTAAAGAGTATCCCGAGTCACGTGACAAGATACTGAAATAGAGTTGTAGCTAGACCAAACAAAGAGTAATATACTAGTAAAAGGAAAACATGTTGTTTTTCCTTATAAATAAAAAAGAGGTTGTCTTTTGGCCCTTTGTTTTTTTTTCTTGTTTGATAATTTAAGTAAAAATTTAGTCTAACTTTTCTAGATTTTTACCTTCATGTCGGTTCAATATATGGACTTTGTCGATGAGTTGTAGTCTAATTATAACGATTCATACCGTAATTTTTGAGATCACGTGTTCAAATCTAATCAGATATCAAATTCTATCGGTTCACCTCAAATATATATATATATATATATATATGGACTTCAAAAGTTATCAATTATGTACGTGAATTCCTAATTTTGTATCATCCGGGTAGCTGCTCCAAAATAGTTTTAAACAATAATTGGAATCTAGCTACAATTAAGAGAACAAGAATACTAACATATATACTATTCGTTAGGGATCATGCAAAAATAACCAATAGAAGCAGGATTGTCGGCTATAAACTTATTTATTTATTATACACTATTGGAGGAAGGAATCGGGGCGACGTAGTTACATTTCTACATCGCTCCGATTTTCAACGAGGCGACGTAAAATACCTTTGACAAAAATTACGTCGCTTCAAAAAATTGAGGCGACGTAGATTGAAGTACGTCGCTTCAAAAAACTGAGGCGACTAGTTTTTCTTTCCAAGTGACCAAACTAATCTACGTCGCTTCGATTCAAAACGAGGCGACGTAGATTGATCAATCTACGTCGCCTAGTTTGAATCGAAGCGACGTAGATTAGTTTGGTCACTTGGAAAGAAAACGAGGCGACGTAGATTGATCAATCTACGTCGCCTCGTTTTTTTAAAATCTGGATCTACTCTTTTTCTTAAAGTCAACCCGTTCATAAAGTGAAAAGTTTAGAAAAACAGTTTCATTTCGTTCTGCAGCTGTTTTGGGCGATTTTGGGGAGAAATTAGAGGAAATTGAGAAAGAAGGTTGTTCTTGCCATTGATTTGATTCTTGAGTAAGGTTAGTTTGATTTGTATCTCTTTAACCCTCTTTATGACCATAATATGTTAAATTAGAAGTGAAATTGAAGTTTTGGTGAAATGTTTGAAGTTGAATTGAATTTGGTGTTATGTTGTAGTTTTAGTGTGTTAAGCATTGAATTGTGATAAATCATGTTATGGGTTCATGATTAATGTTTGAAATTTGGTTAAATTTAGTGAAATTAATTGATGATTAGTGTAGATTATGTGTATTCGAGCCTTAATTAGTAGTGTTATTAGTATTATGACTATATATAATTGTGGTGTTTATCAACTTAGAACTCCCGTTTGAGAATTAATTAACAACTCATCTAGTTGATCGAGTTGAGTTGTTGATTCTCGAATTGTCCCATTTTTGGACACTTTAGGTGAACATGACTTTGTTGATCCTTTTGCTATTCGTGTGATTTCAGTTTCAGTTTTGGGATATGGTTTCGACAGTGTCTCCTTTAAATGTTCCCCGAGTGCAAATTAGGTTGTTTAGATATGTGTGCACTCGGGGAACTGTAGGGAGATGCTGCCAAAATTTCCCTAAACTGGAGCTGAAACGCATGGGTGCAAAAGCGTTGACAAATGTCGTGTTCCCCTTAAAGGGATAGGACCCAACCCGGAGGCATAAGGCGAAGATGGTTGAATCGCAACTGTGGCGTGGTAACTTTGTTCATATTGATTGTTTATGTTGACAGGAAACATGGACGGACTCCCAGACAAAACTTGGATGACATATAATCGTGCTGATCCAAGGTACATCAACGGCATATTCGAGTTCATGAATTTTGCCCGGCTACATAGTAACGGAGCCGATTATTACTTCTGCCCGTGCAAACGTTGTAAGAACGGTCCGTTCAAGGTTACTATGGATGTCATGTATCATCACTTATCACATAGTGGTATGAGTCCTACTTATACAGTCTGGCACCTTCACGGGGAAGTTTCTGGTGAACCGGCAATGCTCAGTCAACGAAGACAGTGGCTTCAAGACAGAGTCGGTCCTTCTAGTGGTGCCGGTCCTTCAGTGAACCCGCAGTTGGAGATTCTACATGATGCATATCCCTATTATCCTGGATACCATGCAGATGCACCCCAACAATTTGTGGAAGATAATTCGGGCATGAATTTCAATGACATGGTAGACGATGATTATGAAAAGTACGATAGATTATTGAAGGAGTCACAGACCCCATTATATGAAGGCAGTGAGGAAACTGTTTTGAGTGCCATATTAGATGCAATGGAAATGAAAAATGAAAATGGATGGTCGGACACAAGTGTTGACTCTTTATGTATTTACATTAATAAACTTCTTCCTAAAGGGCACACATTCCCCTGTTCATACTCGAGAATAAAAAAAATCTTGAGTGATCTTTCACTGGGTTACGAAAGAATTGATGCGTGTGAGTTTAACTGTGTGTTGTTCAGGGGGGCGCTTGTAAACGAGAGGATTTGTCCAGTGTGTTATTCAGAAAGATATAAGCCAAATACGAATGATATTCCCAAAAAAATAATTCGTAACTTCCCTCTAACACCAAGGTTGAAGCGCTTGTTTATGTCCCCACACACTGCCAAGCATATGCGATGGCTGGGGGAGCGGATATGCGTGGCTGGTAGCCTCAGCCACCCAGCTGACGGAGAAGCGTTTCAACATTTTGACAGAACTTTTCCAGGTTTTGCACGGGACTGCAGGAATGTGCGCCTTGGAGTAGCAACAGACGGTTTCAATCCATTCGGAACAATGGGAACTTTGCATAGTACATGGCCCGTTGTTGTGATGCCGTACAATCTACCGCCATCAATGTGCATGAAGAAGGAATATAACATGTTATCAGTGTTGATTCCAGGCCCTAAATCTCCCGGAAAGTGCCTTAGTGTACTCATTGAGCCGATGATCGAGGAGCTAATACATTTATGGGTCGTTGGAGTCCATACTTTTGATCGAGTAGACAATGAGGTATTCTTGATGAAGGCAGCGGTAATGTGGACTATTAGCGACTTTCCAGGTTTAGGGATGCTTGCGGGGTCAACTGTGAAAGGGTACAAGGCATGTCCAATCTGTCTAGATGAGCTAACTTCAGAGCATATATGTGGGAGGATAGTTTATGAAGGTCATCGAAAATGGCTCCACCAGGATCACCCTTGGAGATTGAGCAAGGCATTTAACGGGAAGGAGGAGTTTGGCGGAAGACTCTATCGTAAGAGTGGAGATGAAATTTTGGAGGACGTTAGGTCAAACGTTTACCCTATTCTTAGCCAACATGAAGACTTGAAGGTGCCGTACAATCCGAATAACAGACAGTGTTGGACTCACAAAAGCATATTTTGGAAGCTGCCGTATTGGTCATCATTGAAGATCAGACATTGCCTAGATGTCATGCACATTGAAAAAAATGTGTGTGACAACATCCTTGGAACCATTTTTTCGATTGAATCGAAGTCTAAGGATGGTCCAAAAGCTCGCGCTGCTTTGAAGAAGAGGAATGTGCGAAAAAACCAGTGGCAAAGAGCGGGTGACTTGGCTACGGGGAAAGTTCCTCATGCACCTTTTTTAGTTAAAAAGGATGATCTAGAAGATGTGTTCCAGTGGTTCAGGGATGTTAAGTATCCTCTTGGTTATGCAGGTAGTTTGAGAAGTAAGGTGAAAATAAGTTCCCAGTCACAGTTTTATGGATTGAAGACGCATGATTGCCATGTCTTGCTTCAACGTCTTCTGCCTGTGGTTATAAGAGGGTTCCTGCCAGAAAACGTTGTCAAGCCATTGATAGCACTGTCAAATTGGTTTCGTCAACTATGCAGTAGGGAGCTTAAGAAGGAGGTTGTGCGTGACATGGAAACTGAGATAGTGATGATTCTCTGCAATTTGGAGCTCATATTTCCTCCACATTTTTTTACATCTATGGTTCATCTCATGGTTCATCTGCCCGAACAAGTATTCCTTACAGGTCCTATACACTATACATGGATGTATCCGATTGAAAGGTAAAAAATTTTGTTATTGCTAATATTAGGAAATTATGTTTGTACTAATATTGATTCCTACTAATCTTGTGTAATATGTCGGCAATTAGGAAAATATTGTACTAATCTTGAGTGGTGTTTTTGCAGGCAATTAGGAAAATATAAAAAGTCAATGAGGAATACACGTTACCCGGAAGGTAGTATTGCTGAACAGTACCTCGTACATGAGTCGGTGACGTATTGTAAGGCTTATCTCAGACGGATGGACAACGAAGATATCGACACTTCCATATCTGGGTGGAATGTCAGCTGTGTTTCACTCTTAGTAAGACCAGATATTATCGAGACTCGTCGCCAGTTCAGGTTGATTGAGTCAGAGACTACTGAGGCTCACTGGCAAGTCTTGGTGGAAACAGACGAAGTCAAACCTTACCTAGAAGAACATCTCAGAAGGTTCGAGGCTAAAAATGGTGAAGATTTCGACGAGCGGCAGCGGAGGAGGAGTTTTCTTCGATGGTTCTTAACATGGGTACATATGCCTATTAATTCTTGTAAGGTTCTTTGAGGGTTTATAACACTTATCTTTAACTCCTCTTAACACTTATCTCTCAGGTGTCCCTTAAAGAAAAAAAATCGGACCCGAGCTTGGTTGCAGGAATAAAGTCATTAGCTCAAGGACCTCAGCAATGTCGGGTTTATAAGTCGTGTTATGTGAACGGTGTCAAGTTCACATCGTTTGATAGAGATCAAAGAACCGTGACTCAAAACAGCGGTGTCATGATAGACATGGGTTCATCCAAGTTCTACGGCCATGTTAACTACGTGGTCGAAGTATTATATGCAGGCCGTATGCCAGTGGTGTTGTTTAAGTGCACATGGCACAACTCCGAGGACCCTGAAGATCTTGACACCCTTATAAAAGATCATGGACTGATATCAGTGAATACAAACAACAGTTACTATGAGGATTCACCCTTCATAATTGCAACCAAAGCAAAATAGGTATTCTACATAGACGATCCAAAGGCTGGTGGTACTTGGAAGGTAGTACAAGAGATGTCGCACCGCAATGTCTACAGCGCCGAAGTTCTGGCCATAGATGAAAACATAGCCCGTACAGGAGATCATATATTCGAGCCTTACCAAGAGGACACTCCCACGATGATACAATTTTACCCAGATTTTCAACTACTTTTGGACGAAGAAGGAGACGATGACGAGGACGAGGAAGAGGACGAGGACGAAGACGAAGACGAAGAGGAGGAGGACGAGGACGAAGCCGAGGAGGAGGAGGAGGAGGAGGAGGAGGAGGACGAAGACGAGGACTAAACTAATTTTATTATGAATTTGAAACCTAAATTCGTATTTTCTTTAAAGTATAATTTATGGTGAATCGTGGTGAATCATGGTGAATCATGGTGAATCATGGTGAATCATGATGAATCATGGTGAATCATGGTGAATCATGGTGAATCATGGTGAATCATGGTGAATTCATTTAAATCATGGTGAATCATGATGAATCATATAACCAAGATGAGTTTGCATGGCTCAGAAACAGTAAGAAACAGTAAGGGAAAAAATTCCTCATACCCCGTGATTCCCTATAAAAAAGTAGTAGGAAACAGTTTGCAGACTCAGAAACAGTAAGAAACAGTAAGGGGAAAAATGATTGTGTATAAATTTTGTATGGATGTGTGTAAACCCTAAAATAACATAAAAAATAAATATGTTAAGGCGACGTAGATTGATCAATCTACGTCACTTCCTTCTATTTAATTTTTTATTTTCATTATTGGAATAAATGAGGCGACGTAGATTGATCAATCTACGTCGCTTCCTTCTGTTTAATTTTTTTTTTTTTTGGAATAAATGAGGCGACGTAGATGGATCAATCTACGTCGCTTCCTTATATTTAATTTTTTATTTTTTTTTGGGGTAAATGAGGCGACGTATATTGATCAATCTACGTCGCTTCCTTCGGTTTAATTTTTTTTTTTTGGAATAAATAAGGCAACGTATATTGATCAATCTACGTTGCTTCCTTATATTTAATTTTTTTTTTGGAATAAATGAGGCGACGTAGATTGATCAATCTACGTCGCTTATTAAATCATATTGAAGCGACGTAGAAATAAATCTACGTCGCCTCGTTGCGTTTATAATTCCAGGAACACAGTGGCTTTCTTCTTCTTCTCATTTCACTTCTCTCTCACTAACGCAGCCTCTGTTCGACCTCGCCCCAAACCCTAAAGTGAAATCGATTGAGACCAAATCGTCCTCCCGAAACCCAAAAGCTTCAACGTCGTCTTCTTCCACCAAACCCGAAACCAACCTCTTCCTCCACCAAACCCGAAGACGGAGTTCTTCCTCCCCCTCCCTCACCGTCGATTCCAGAAACCCTAATCCCAAATTCGAGGGTATCCAATCCATTCAATAACAATCTGCCCGAGGTTGAAGAACGAGGAGTGAGTCGCTGAGTTCATCCGGCTCGGTATGTTAGTTTTGTTTTGTTGGATGTTGATTGTGTTAAAATGTGAATCTCTGAGAGATATTTTGTGCTAGTTCGTTAAATCGGATTTCGGATTACTAGTTATGTTATGCTACATGCATTCTGATGTTATAGTGCTGAAATTTGGGAAACAAATTTCATCAGAACATATTCTGATCATCGAGTTTTCTTGTTTATATTCCTTAGTGTTATTTGTTCTCAGTTTGGTTATTTGGTGGTCAATGAAGAAGAAAAGAAATGCGACACAATTATTCTGTACTTTGTTTGTAGTGATGTGATATCAGTACATAGGAAGGGGCAATTGTAGAATGTTTTTGATTTGATTGAACAGATGATGAAGCCATGTCTTCTAATCATGCCTTAATTTGGTCATTTTGCGAGTATGGGTTATCCTCACTGATGGATTTGTCTCCTAACATGCTTCATTGTAAATGTCTTTAAGAAATAGGCATCATATAAATGTTAGTAACGTTACCTTAACTATTGCTTAGTCAGTGTGTTTAGTACTTACAGTGCCATGAGGCAGTTTAGTAGCACTAATACTATAATGGTGGAGTTATGAGATGTTAGTCAGTCTCCTTTTTTTATGGCTGCTTTTTTATGAGATGTTAGGCAGTTTAGTAGCATTATATAGATTGTTGGTTGCATGTTGTTCATGTTGGATTACACTGTTGGTTGCATGTTGGATTTATAGATTGTTCATGTGTTGGTCAAATTTGGTAAAAGAGACTCGGGGCTTTTGTTCTTGAAGTTTAATGAATATGTGACATTAAGCTAGCATGTGTTATTTGAAGTAGCTAATATGTTGTAAATCTGTTTTCCTCCTCCAGTAGCTAAAGCAACCGAATCCGAGCCAACTCCGTGTAGCTAAAGCAAACGATTTGAGGCAACTCGAGAAGGTACGGAGCTTTGTGTTTTATACATGGCCGAATGTGTATTGTGATAATGATTCTGAATGTGTTTTCAATATGTTTTCATGTAAGTAATGTGTTTTGTGATGATGATGAAGTCTAATGTGTTTTGTGATAATGATTAAGGGTTTGGTTAAATGAAAACATATGCGTAATGATTAAGGGTTTGTGTTTTATACTAATTCTTACTTTTGTTTGTTAGCTGCTATTTCTGGGATATTAGGATTGATGAAAGAGCATGTGTTACTAGTACTTGACAGTTCAATATTGCCTGCATGTATAAAAGAATGTTAGTTAAATAAATAGTCATTTGTAGATTTTAGTTTAGTTAAATAAATTAGTTCTATATATGAAGATCATTTTCTGGTTTACTCTATTGAATGCCAAACAGAATAGTTTAGTTTTAACATCTAATTAAAAATAACAGTTTAGTAATAAAAGAATGGCTCCCGGAGAGACTGCATACAAGAGGAGGAAAGCGTTGATGCAGCGTCGTGAAGCGGAAGCGGCGGCCGCGGCGGCAGCTGCGGAGGCGGCGGAGGCGGGGTGGCGAGCATTCAGCCGAGATGGGGCTTCCGGGTCTGGTTGCCCCACGGGACAATCGGTGAACGGGTCGAATCCAGAAGCTCCGCAGTTAACGCCCGCCCCTGAGCTTGAGGATGCGATTCCGCAAGGACAGGATGACAGCAGCGACGCCACTACGGCGTCACAGCAGTCTCCCGCCCTCAGCATCCGGTGCAAGAAGACCAAACTCCCCGACATGGTCGACATGGCAACCGGATACCCGACGACGGAACAACGCGGAGTCGTTGTCGGGACGAAGACGGAGTACCTCGTCCGGATGAACAACAATATGCGACTACAAGTCGCTTACTCTACGAGGCATGCGGGGCCGGCGACGAGGGAAATGCGAAGTCTGATGTGCCGAGACATCGGTAGCATCATCCGCGGAAAAGTTCCAATGCTTGCATCTAGCTTCTTGGGACTTAGCGATTTGCATCGCGATATCGTCGGCCGGAGTCTTGAGGTATACTTGCTGGACTCCGAGCTTACTTACATACTTGTAGTAAATGTAAATATAATTTTTACATAACGGAATTTAAATGTGTTGTGCTAGACGAACTACGACATCCCGGCGACTGATGTGGAGATGTGGAACTTCATTGATAGGACGGCGCAAACAATCTATAAGGATTGGAAGTACGATTGCCATCAACATTATCTCCACGTCAGCCAGGAGACTCCGGCCGAGTTTCTCGGGAGGGCAGACCAATGGGTGTGGTTAAAAGCCCACTTCGAAGACCCTGCTTACTTGGTGAGTTTCATAAACGAACCTACAGTTTTGGTAGCCAACATTCGAACAATATGCATGTTTATCTGTTCTTATTTTAAAATGATTTTTGTGTGTGTGTGACAGCGATTGTGCGAACGGAACCGAGGGAATCGAAACAAGAACAAGGAGCAGCAGCTCAACCACCATTCGGGATCCCTCGCCCTCTCGTACCGAAGCGAGGTGTTGGAGAAGGAGGGTCATAGAGCGCCTGCCGTCCAGACGTGGATTAACGTATACCAGCCGGAGAGGAATGCGGCTGAGAAAGTGGTAAGCTCAAATAGGTTCACGTTACGTTATTTCAATTATTTTTGTCTACTAAATTGTAATATTATTTATTTTATCTATTTTAATTGAGCAGGCGGCAGTGAAGCGTCGACTCGATGAAGTCTTGTCGCAACAAGATAGTGCTGCGGACCCAGTTGACGGCGAAGAGGTTTCCCAACCCCAGCCTCTTCCTCTTGATACACAAATAAATATCATAGAGGAAGAGGTGGGTTCAAGGCACGGGACCTCTATAAGAGGTAATAAATCTCCAAAACGATTCCGTCGATGCATATCTCGATTTACGTTTTGCTTTATTTTGGTTTACGATATAGTTTACTAATATTTATTCTTGTTCGACGTTACAGGGGTGGGGCGCGCTCTCACACGTGACCCCAAACCGAGAGGAGGGGCCCGGGTAAACCAGGAACGCCAAATTCAAATGCAAAAGGAGATCGATGAAGCCAAAGAGGCGGCGCGCAGATCGAGCGAGGTGGCGCAGAAGGCCATATCGGAAGCGAGTGCGCTCGCCCAAAGGATGCAAGAAATGGAGGCCTTGATGCGATCATATCTCGCTGCGAGTCAACAACCTCAAGCTCCTCCACCACCTCCCGGCTCGTAAACTGTATATAGGAATTGTATAAACTTGATTTGTGTAAACTTGATTTGTATAAATGAGGCGTTTTGATTTGTGATTGAATGCGTTTTTGTGGTTGAATGCGTATCTGCAATTTTGAATGCGTTTTTGTGTTTGTAAATTGCGATAGGTCGTGACTTGGTACAATAATATTTATTTTTTATTTTTTTATTTTTTAATAATTGAGGCGACGTACATTGATCAATGTACGTCGCCTCATTTATTAAAAAATAAAAAAAAAATTATTAAATAAATTGAGGCGACATACATTGATCAATGTACGTCGCCTCAATTATTAAAAAATAAAAAAATAAAAATTAAATAAATTGAGGCGACGTAGATTGATCAATGTACGTCGCCTCAATTTATTAAAAAATAAAATAAAATAATTATTAAATAAATTGAGGCGACGTACATTGATCAATCTACGTCGCCTCAGTTATTAAAAAATAAAATAAAATAAATATTAAATCAATTGAAGCGACGTACATTGATCAATGTACGTCGCCCTATTTATTAAAAAATAAAATAAAATAAATATTAAATAAATGGAGGCAACGTACATTGATCAATGTACGTCGCCTAAATGGATTTAAAAAAGAAAAATAAATTAAAAATAAATAAAATGAAGCGACGTAGATTGATCAATCTACGTCGCGTCAGTGAAAGCGACGTGATCAATCTACGTCGCTTCAATTGAAGCGACGTAACATTATTTACGTCACGTGAAATGAAACGAAGCGACGTAGATTGTATCTACGTCGCCCCAATAGTGGCGTGATGAATCTGAAGCGACAAGACGAGGCGACGTCGTTTTGGTCACAATAAATCGAGGCGACGTAAAATTGATACGAGGCGACCACCTTTCTACGTCGCCCCGATTTCGTCCCCCAGTAGTGATATAACAATCTTAGGTTTTAGGGTTCACTGTTCCATCTAATGTTCATCAGGAGGGCATTTTCGTCCTTATTTATTCAGCATGTGGCCAGTACGAGGGTTGCACCTCTTTTCCTCTGAAATTAGTTTCCTCTCTCCACGTCGATCACTCTCAACCCTCTCGATCTTCACTGTAGTTTCTCTTGTGATTTTCTCTCTCTATATATATACACATATACGAGAGTGATACTGTGTAGTTATGATTTGCTAGTTGATTTTTTCTTCTTCTAATATTAAATGATTGAGTCACCCGCGTCTTGCATAAGTGGGTTTTGGATCTAGATTTACATAACTCGTATATCTTTGTTGGCTATATGCAGTGACGGAGACAAATAGGGGCCAGGGTGGGCCTGGCCCCTTTGAATTTTTGTGAAAAAAAAAATATTATTATTATATAATATAAATATTATAATTTATTTGAAATATATTTAAACTTTAATGACGCGTATGAGTACATGATTAATTCAAATCTGACTACTTTGTAAGAATATTATTATATATTATTTCAATAATGAAGTCTAAATATTAGGTCAATTAGGATTTAATCTCTTACCATGTTTAGAATTTTATGGTATTTTTTTATATAAAATCTCTACCGTTTCTGAGATTAAAATACAATCATTTTTATTAAGTTGATTAGATATGGAGAGATACTTCAAAAAACAAATCTTCTTCTTCTACTCCAATATCAGATGAGCAACCACCTACGAAAATTTAAAAGAAGAATAGTAACAATATGAAAAAGTCTCGTGCTGAAGATATTACAGAAAAGTATTCATCGGATCCCGCTAAACGCCCGCAAATTTCAAGTTATTATCCTAACATTCAAGAAGAAGTTCGAAAATATTATCTACAACAAGGCCCTTGTTGACCTAAACATCATATTTTTCCTTTCACGGAATTTAGAGAAAAAAACAAAGAAAAGAAGGTTTATTCGTGATTGGTTTAATTAATTTTCATCTTGGTTAGAGTACAGTATTAAAGAGGATGTTGTATTTTGTTTATGTTGTTATCTTTTCAAACCAGCTATTAGAGAACAAGGCGGTGGTGAAACTTTTGTTGATGCTGGTCATGGATTCAGTAATCGGATGAAGAAGGAAACGCTAATACCACATTTTGGAGGATAAAATATTACTCATAATCATGCTGCGAGTAATTGTGATGCTTTATCAAACTAAAAACAGCACATTGAGACTGTTTTGGCAAAATATATAGATCAAAATCGAATTAATTATCCTAACCGAGACTATTTTTTAAGATTTTCATGTAAACCCTCCCTAACCGAGAATCCTGACTCCGTCTCTAGCTATATATTATTTGATGCCTCTGTTTCCACGGTTGTTTTAACATACTGCATTTGTCTTTTTTTGTAATATAACCTGCGCGCAAACTTCTTAACAACTTGAAAATTGTTAATTAAGGACACTCTACACGACTTTCCTAATTAAGCAGTCTCGATTTGGACTCTTTCGTAATTGAGGATTGTAGAGATTATCTCAAAAGTTAAATAAACTAAATAGTCAATTTATCCCCTTATCATTGGATCACTGTGAATATATATATAGTTATGGGAAAATTAAATTTTTTTTATTTCAATTTTTTTATTTGACGTCAATGTTCTATGAATTAATTACACAATCAAACTTACAATTTAATACAAAGAATAATAAATAAATAAAACATACACGCCTCCAATGTGCTAGAAGAGAGGACCTGAAAATAACATTATAATGAGATATTGCAATATCACTCAATTTGGAAGGCTAACTCAACCTATTTCCGCCAAATCTTGAGTAAAGCTTATGATTTTCATTTTTCAATTTATTTTTTTTTAAGTTCTCATTGTCGCAATACGCCGGAGGGTTTTCAGTTTCAGGAATTTTGGCCTTTTAAATTTATGATTTTGCTTTGCTCATTTGCAACTATTGTTAAACATTTATTATGTTACAACCAACCATTTAAACAATTATTATCTTCTATTTCGCATATATTTTTGTCGTATAATAGCGCTTTGACGCGTCAGCCACCTAGTTAATTGACGTTGCTAGCTATCCCGGCATCGTCCTAGGTGCATCTCCTCCCTCTACTTTTGGGGGCATATATTTTCTGATTCCCCCGCCTCATCCTCATCCTCAGCCTCAGCGTCCCGGAGAGACTCTAGCTTAATTTACTTAATTAATTCATAATACGTACGCACACTCATCATCTTTATATGCCTTTAATTTCCATCCCCTTCCTTTTTTCCATCCCTAATCACATATTATACATTTCAAGAAGACCATTTTATCAGTCAGCAGTGCCTGCAGTGTGTACGTCGACACTGCCCAAAACAAGACCATATTTGCATGAACCCTATATAAAACTCCCATCTCGATCAGATAAACTCAAAGTTGCGGCTGGCTGGCTCAGCTTAGTTAGCTCGCTCGATCGTGATCAATCAGTCACACCAGTACTACTATACAGATCTTCTGTAGCTAGCTAGGTACTTGATCGATCAGTAAAAGTTTCATGAAGAAAATCAATAGGTTTGACCGAGGAAATCGAGGTCGCCGCGCTTTCTCACGCAACTCCAGAACTGGTACACGACTACTCTCCCTCCTTTTAATTATCATGCATGTTATTTATATCGATCGATCTGTTGCTAAAATTTCAGGACAACGTACATGCAAGTTATAATTAAAGAAAAATTAACACGAGTGGTGATCTTCATACATACTCCATCCTCTGATCCTAGCTTAGTAGCTTGTTAATTAATTAGTTATTACACAGTCAGAGTCAGACTCCAGCCTCTTAATTCTTATTCTTCGATCTCGATCATTCTTCTAATTTACAGCTAGCTAGCCTTTGTTTCATTCTTCCCTTTTTTGATACATCGATCAGCACCTACTTAACATTTTGCTGATTTGTGAGACATTAATTAATTATCTATGATTTACGGGATGTGTGTGTATATATATATGTGGTAAGTAAATACAGCTTGGCAAGTTTGTTCATCTCAATAAAGTCTTCAATTATCATACCATTCATACGTACCCCGGCTCCGTGGGGATTTAATAATAAATAATAAATATATAAAGATGTGTACGTATAATGTGTAAATGTAAAATGTAAAATGTAAACTTATAGCTCTTCAAAGTGCTACAGGATTAATTGGAATGAAGTAATGTAATATATATATATATATATATATATATATTCCGCTAGCTATAAATAAGGAGCTTTAAATTGAAGCAAGATCTGCTTCCCAAGTTTAAAGTTTTCATCGATCGAAGGGAGTGATGAGTCTTCTTTCTTGCATTGAACTCCTTAATTTCTTTCTTCACGAGATCCAATTCAATCTCCCAGGCTACTCAAACCCACGGGTAAATCAATTGCAAATCCACCTTTAATCTAGCTAGCTAACTCTTTTATTCTATTAATTTTAGTGTTAGTGTAATCATTTCCTAGTGCATTTATATTTCCTCTCAGAACCCTCTGCCGACCGGCGATCAGTTGCAAATTTTCACAATTACTCGATCTGGTTACAACAGTACGTCTCTTTCATATTAACTCCATCCGTCCATCATCCATTTATCCCTAGCTAGCCGGCTCCTCGATCAGTATCTTATCTAGCTCTAGCTAGCTAGCTCGCTCGCTCTGGTTACGACTCCGGCAAACCTATCAGCCGGCCATCGACTGCTAGCTGTGCTGCTTGATTAGGGTTCTGGCCGGTGTGTGGTGAGGGTACGTTGATAATAGATAGTATATATCTTTTTCATCTTCTTCTTCTCTATCAGCTGACTCGATCTCTCTCCCAGGAACGTTCTTGAATTGATCGATTGTATTGATACTATTTTCGGCCCATATGTATTTTTCGTTCTATAGCTTCCTCATTATATATGTTTATAGTAAAAAAACCGACCCATAAAAAGTATATATCTCCCTAATTTTGATTATTCCAGAATTTACGTGATTTAAGAAACAAATCGGTCATACAGTTAAAACCAGATCCTGCTGGACATATTCATGTTCATTTATATATTTATATTTACTTGCTTGTTTTTGCCGGCCTTCATAATCAAAAAATTTCCATTAATTATGGTCAAACCACCATTATATATGCCATATATATATTGATTTCACATTTCTCTGATTATTGTCTTTCCTCAGATTCAGTAAATCAAATTTTCATACATGTTCCAAGTTGATTTGTAACCCAAGTTTTTGAATCGAAATCTGTTTTCATCATGGTATTGATCCGAGACGATCTCTACTGTACATACATTATCTTCTATATATATATATATATATATACACGTGCTAGCTTCAAATTAAATAATTACTAGCTAGGGAGATGATCGAAATGATGAGTACGTACATATATGTGTTGATTGCAGAAGTACGTGGATATATCGATCAGATCCATAGGAGGCTAGCTAGGAAGCTGATCAATCGATCGATATATATATATATATATATATATATGGCGTCGTCATCGTCGAATTCGCCGTGTGCGGCGTGTAAGTTCCTGCGTCGAAAGTGCCAACCTGAGTGTGTATTTGCTCCGTACTTCCCACCGGACCAGCCGCAGAAGTTTGCAAACGTTCACAAAGTGTTTGGGGCGAGCAACGTGACCAAGCTGCTTAATGAGTTACACCCCCACCAGCGTGAGGACGCCGTCAACTCTCTCGCCTACGAGGCCGACATGCGCCTCCGAGACCCCGTCTACGGTTGCGTCGGAGTCATCTCTCTCCTCCAACACCAGCTCCGCCAGCTTCAGATGGATCTAACCTGTGCCAAGTCTGAGCTTTCTAAATACCAAAATCTCCAGGGAATCACCAGCCACGGACTCATAGCAGCAGCAGCAGTAGCAGCAGCCGCCACCCACCACCACCACAGTAACAATAATATTCTTAATAACCAATACAACTTTTTGTCCTCGGTGGCTTCCGGCCGTGAGAGGGAGAGATCAGAGATCAATTGCAATAATCTCATCTCGAGCACCACCACCGGCGTTGGCACCGGAGGAGGAGGCCGCGCATCATCAGCAGATCAATACAATACTAGTATTTCGCACCACCAGTTCTTCCCCAGAGATCAGCAACAACAACAACAGCAGCAGCAGCAGCAGCAGCAGATGATCAGAACATATGATCAGTCTTCGGCAGCTGTCCCCGGAAACATGAACAACTATGATGCAAGCAGCCTTTTGGCCATGAACGTCTCAGCCGGCATTCCCTACCAGCAACCTAGAGCTGCTGCCGGAGACGACCGCCGGACCATAGATCCCTCTTAGACCTAGCTAGCTAATTTACCTGCGTCTATTAATTATTAATTACTTCCTCTTTTAATTTCCATACTTTGAACCACTACTTAAACCCAAATGTGTCAAATTAATTAAGGTACACTCTATTTAATATATTACATTTCACACTCTTAGCTAGCTAATTCATCTCTATAACTCAATCTATAATCAGTATCATCATTATATAGTTATGGTTACGTTAGTTTCTTGCCGTTGTACTATTTCTCACAGCCTACTTTTGGGTTTGAACTTTGAATTAATGACTATTTAGCTTAATTAGTGCATACTAGTTTTCCAACTTGGATCGATCTCTTCGGTTAATTAATTAGTAGTTACCGATATTTTCTAGCTAGAGGTACAATAAAGGTTCTAGAGGGGGTGAATAGGTCTTTTACAACTTTTTCGCTTAAACTGTACTCGGGATAGCATAATTACAGCCTATCCCGAATTACAGGATACGAGTGTTTGAACTGTAAAAGCAGTAAGTAAAGAATAGCGCGATGATATTTTTGTTAACGCAGAAACCCTACAACCAGGGTTAAAACTGTGTGCCCCTAACTCTTGAGGGACAAATATTTCCACTATCAAGTAACACACACAATTACAAGACTCTTGTACTCTGGGGATACATAGCCCATATGTTATCCTAACTAGTCTGACTACCAGTTCTAAACAGAGCTACACTACTTGATTCATGTGTTTACACATTGGAAAGTATCTAAAAGCATCAACTCATATCTTAACTATTTGTAAGTTAAACTTTCTTGATCTACTTCTTCAAGTTGAGCATCTCCATACCTATCTCAATGGAATGCACTTATGCAATGATGCATATGGGTTTTGAAAACATTTTTTATGATTGAGAATCCATGACTTATATGCACAGCAAAGAGTAAGTAAAGACACAAAAGAGGAAGAGAGAAAACTACACAACTTTGTGCTCTCAAATAATCACCCAAAAATAACAAGCCACTCAACCAAGGAGTCAAAACTGCCCTGGAATCCTTTATATAGACAGAACAGCCTAGTTGCTTATGACAGCAAAGAGAACGTGCTAGACAGCCCAGAAATCAGTCTATAGCAAACCTACCCAATAGTTATCAGTTTGAAAGACAAAAGCATGCTTAAGGGACAACACACAAAGTCAACTCTAGGGTTTCCATTTTAGGCAAAGTGTGTTAAGGAGGCAAAAACTATTCATACCAGAAATGGTTAAACAATTTCAACAGGTAAGCACATTATGTTCAAAGACAGATTTTGTAGAAGGCAAAAGTCAATACAGGCTGTAAAGCAAAATAGATTTTCAATACCCTAAACCCAAGAAGTCACATGTGAACCAAAAAACAACTTTCTCCAAAAGTTCTTCCATAATTCAAAACAGCTTTTTCAAGGTCAACTTTCATGCATACTAAGAACATAAAATCTGGAAATAGAGGCAACCCTAGCTACTAAATATAACACATGAAAACGTTCTAGAATAACAGAGATGCATGCTTAGAGTGTTATCCTAAATGAAACCATGTTATGCAATATGAATGATCAACTTATTTTCCATTGAGATAGATAAGCAATGTCAACATCTTCAACATCTTCATTGATGATCCTTCAACTATTGTGTTTTGTCCATTTGCAAGGGATAGCCAACATATGTATGCCTTTAATCTCCCCCTTTGACATTCCTTGACAAAACACAATCCTTCAAAGAGTGTCTGCATCAAAAGATTTAACAAAAACCAACATATGCAGCAAAGAGTATCCAAAGCACATAAAATACCAACTATTTCAGTACTCCCCCTGACTAGTTCACAATGATAGGAACATAAGTACCTATCCTAGTTAGTTCTCCCCATTTTTGTCTAGGAAAGACAAAGGGTCAAACTACCAATAAATAAAACCACAGTTATAGTAACATTGTTCCATCACAGATCACAAAACCAAAAAGATGTTCAAAGAAACGGAAACATAAGAGCATAAACCAAATAGAGTGCAAGAGTAGAGAAGAAGAAGCTTCTAGATAGCATAACCCGACGCATCACCCACTGCATCATCGTCCTCAGCACCGATCTCCCCAAGGTGGATTGTGGCACCTGAGTCCGAAGGAGAAGAACCAGCGTTGTTGTCCTCAGGAGGGGAGGAGACTGTAGGTTCCTGAGCAGGGACTGATCCAGCCTGACTGGAGACGAGGATGGATATCTCAGACTTGAATTTCTTGAACTGCTCCACAGTGTGCTCCTTGAGCTCCTTCACAGCTGATGCCACCATTGACTACACGACTGCCTTCAAGAACTGCTGATCCATTGGCTCGATATACTCATTTGACTGATGTGTAGATTTGTTGATTGTGAGAGCATCAACAGGACTGAGTTCTGGATCGAGCACGTCACCTTCCCAAAGAGGAACCCCGACATCATCGCAAAGCTTGGTGATGAGGCAAGGAAACACCAAGGCCTTGCCGAAAGAGCTGCGGTGGCTCACACCAACGGTCCTGATAGCTTGGAACATGAAGTATTCAGCTGGGATTGTTGGTCGAAGAGGGTCGTGACTGAGGTATGCCATTAATAATGCTTCCTTATGGGGAATCTTGCTGGTTTGAGACGCACGGTGAAACAGGGTCCGAACCAAGAAGCCCAAAGCCTTGAACCATTCGGTCATGTACCGACTGGTGAGAAATGTTCCAAGGACCGGTTCCATGGGAGAAGAGGAGTACAGACGAGGAGCTAAATCTTGGATTGAGAGTGAGGTTGAGTACTCAGTGTAACTTTGTAAGACACCAACAACAGACAGTGGGAGAGACAGAGCATGACGTATTCCAGACAGAGAGAAGTTTACTTCAATACCACGTACATTGACACAGACCTTTTGCTTAGAGCGCAGACGAACTTCAGCAGAGACAGACTCAGGGAAGTTAGCATAGAACTCTTGTACCAAGGTATGATTGTACCTAGGTAGGGAGCTCAACGCAGTCACCCATACCAGATGGGAGACCAGAGAGTGCAAAGCAGGATGCAGTGAGGAGAAATCGATAGGTCGTTCCGCAACAATGGGGCGATTCACAATTATGTAACCAAAAATACTATAAGCATCAGAGGAGACAAAATGAGACCTTGGAGGGAGCGAAGGAGAGTCACCCAGACGAGGCTTCGGAGGAGCTTTGGATTTTGGCTTGGTTGCCACAGACTTGCCCTTTGAGGCGAGAGGAGTGAATGCAGCCGTTGTCCTAGCTTTGGAACGGGTGACCCATTTACCCATGGGTTCAGAAGAAGAAAAAGCCAGAGAAGATCCAGAGGAGCAGATGGTGGTCATGGTAGTGCGCTTGCATTTCCCAAGAGGGACATCCGAGGAGAGATGGTGAGAGGCAGCAGCAACAGAGGACGCCGATGGAGGAGGTGCAGCAACAGGGGATGCTGGTGGACGAGGAAGCAAATCTGGTTCCACGGTGGCATGAGGCGGAGATGGTGGTGGAGGCGATACCATTGAAAAGGATGGCACTAACTTGGACTTGTTCGTTTGCTTGCCGGAGCCTTTAGGAACTCGCCGGTGGCGCTAGTAGGTGGCGGTGACTGCTGGTAGTGCTGGAGGAGGCCGTTTACTAGCAATGGCTGGGCTTGGTGGAGTTTTCCGAGGAGGAGGAAGGAGAATCACTTCTTCAGGGATGAACGGATCAATATTGTCCATGGGAGAGTTTGAAAGCTTGACGGTTTAAGAGGAGAAGTTAATCTTCTAGCCGTTTCTAATCCGGACCATTTAGTGAGGATAAATAGGAGAGAAACAGAAGTGAAACGGACCACAGAGAGAGAGAGAGAGAGAGAGAGAAGGGCAGCGGAATCGAGACCACTTTCACTTAAAATACCTAGAACCAGGAGTTTTCTCCACTTAAACACATAATCTCCACTTTCAAATTCCTATTCAGTCAAGTCAGTAATAAAGAGTAACAGTGTCCTATCCTTAGGAAAAGTACACATGCGGCCTAGAAAGATACCTCAAAAACAAATAAAAGACTATCATGCACGTATACCTCTAATATCCACTGGGATATTTGGAACACCCTAAATAATAGAAGGTACCGATGTACCCACTAACACATTGACATCTCCCCCTCACGTGGTGCATAAAGAAAACAGAAAAGGTTTGATTTCAGAAAATTTGTACAACCTGTCAGCATAAACCCTGGTATGGAAACAGTCAGCAGAATCCTAGACATCAGAAAAGTTTGAGCATGACTCACCAAAAATGTGACACCTATTTTTCATATGTCTTGATGGCTCAAATTTTTCACATGAATGTATGACTATAAAGTAACACCAATGCTATGTTCTTAAAAGTCAGTTCTTGGAACCATAAGAAGTGTGTGTGTGTGTGTGAAAAGTTTAATCTAAGGGGGTACAAGATTGGAGCATCAAGTGAAATGAGGACATCAAGATTAATCATGTGACTTTGTCACCACCTTTAGAGAGCTTTGGAATTTCAACATATCAAGGACTTTGTCCCCACTTGGCCTTTGGCCGTTGTCACATAACTTCAAGGCATTTTGCCATCATTTTTAGATTTATCCAAGAGCTCATCTGAGAAATACGTCCTCATAGATCCATGTAGCAGAGTAGTTATCATTATGCCCTGAACGCAATGCTCGAAAGGATAATACGTGTAACAAGGACACTCAGTGGATAACTAGTCTGAACCCATCGAAGGATAGATAACATCTCAGGGATCCCCAATGGTTCCGATTAAGGTGCACCCAGCAAAAGACTAGCCCATTCATCTACTTTAATCATTTGACAATAATCACCAAAATTTCATAGTTTAGTTCTTCAGTAACCAGTTCAACTCATCTCAGTTTTCTAGCTCAAACAGTGTACACCCCACAAGAGTAACTTTAGTGCACAAAGATTCTTTCTAATTCCAAGAATGATTTAGACCACAAGCACTGACATCCTTAAAGGCATAGATGCATATACACAAGTGAAAAATACAGAAAGTGTCTATCAAGATACATGAAATAAGGACACAACATTTTAGGTCAAGTTCAGAAATATTTCCAAGGATGCATACACAGACTCGTATCCCAGCATGAGCCAACTTTTATTTTCAGAAAATTATTTCACAAAAGAAAGTGCTGAAAAGTAAGTTTAGACCAGTGAAGGAGATATTTCAAGTGATGGTGCATACACCAATAGCCTTCCTGAGACTTTCAAACCTCAGATTGTCCAAAGGCTTAGTGAACAAATCATCTAATTGTTGTTCAGTTGGAATAAATGTCATTTCAAGCTGATTATCTTCAACCAATTTTCGAATGAAGTGATATCTAATCTATGTATGCTTGGTCCTAGAATGCAACACAGGATTCTTTGAAATATTGATTGCGGAGGTATTGTCACAGAACAGGGATAGCATACCTTGCTCAAATCCGTAGTCGCTTAGCATATGCTTCATCCAAAGGAGTTGGGTACAACAACTCCCTGCAGCAATGTACTCTGCTTGGGCAGTGGACAAGGATACGACATTTTTGAGAAGTGGAACCGAACACCACATCATCTACATAAACTTGAGCTATAATCATATGATGGAAAACATTTTTAACAAACATGGTCTTGTCAATAGAACCTCGCACATACCCATGATCAATTAAATGTGTAGACAATTTTTCATACCAAGATCTAGGAGCTTGCTTTAAGCCATAAAGAGTTTTGTCTAATCTGTAAACATGAACATGATAGCTAGAGCTCTGGAATCCCGGAGGTTGTTCCACATAAACTTCTTCTTTCAAAATTCCATTTAAGAAAGTACTTTTAACATCAATTTGAAAGAGATCAAATTTTAGAAAGCAAGCAATGACCAAGAGAAGTCTAACGAATTCAAGCCTAGCTACGGGAGCAAAAGTTTCATCAAAATCTAGACCTTCTATTTGAGAATATCTTTGCACAACCAACCTAGCCTTGTTTCTAGTAATGATTCCCTTTTCATCCGTCTTATTTTTGAAAATCCATTTTGTTCATATTACATTCTTATCTTTAGGTCTAGGAACCAAATGCCAAACTTTACTTTTCTGAAATTGATTAAGTTCATCTTGCATAGCTACAATCCAATCTGAGTCCTTCAATGCATCTTTAATGTTCTTAGGTTCAACATTTGAGACAAAACCATAGCATGCAATTCGATTGATAACTAACCTATGCAACGTAAGAAAACTTTTGAAAGTAACAAGATTACTCATAAGCATGTTTGACTTACTCCGGGTCTTCCTTGGTTCATCAACAGTGCCTATCACTTCCGAGGGAGAGTGATCATTTTGAACTTGGCGCTTCCCAATGCGATGTGACTTCTGGATAGCAAGAGTCTGATATATCCCTGCACATTCAGTGTCAAATTCTGTATCCGATGATACTTCATTAGGTATGGGATTATGCTTATCAATAGGAGTCTCAGCAGACGTGGGAGACATCTCAGTAATCATATCCTCATCCTGCACATTTCTTGAAGAGTGATTGTGAGAGCACACAAGAGAGTCATTGATAGCCACATTTAACGTTTCTATAACTTTGCAAGTTCTTTTATTATAGACACGGTAAGCACGACTATTCAATGCATATCCTAGAAAAACACCTCGATCACATTTAGCATCAAACTTTGTCAAATATTCATGATCTCTATAAATGAAACAAGGACTACCGAAAGCTTTTAAATGTGAAATATTCGGCTTCTTTCCTTTCCAAAGTTCGTACAGTGTTTTACTAGTGCCTGGCCTGAAGATCACACGGTTAAGTGTATAACAAGCATTGAAAATTGCTTCAGCCCAAAACATGTGAGGTAAGTCTGCGGAACTAAGCATTATCCTTCCCATCTCAACTAAGACTCTATTCTTTGTTTCTACTATCCCATTTTGTTGTGGTGTGATGGGGGCAGAAAACTCATGATGCACACCATTCTCTTCACAATATTCAGCAAACAAAGAATTCTCAAACTCGGTTCCATGATCCGACCTAATTCTTATTATGCGTTTGTTTTCAGAGAGCTTTTCATTTGAAATTCGTTTTGCCAATTCTAAAAATTTCCCAAAAGTTTGACCTTGAGTTTTATCACTTAAGAACATAACCCATGTGAATCTAGAGAAGTCATCAATCACAACAAGCACATATTTCTTCATTGCAATACTTTCAGTTTCAAAAGGGCCTACTAGATCTAGGTGAAGTAATTCAAGAGAATTAGAAGTTGGTTTAGCATTTAAAACAGGATGAAATGTGCAGGATAGCTCACCCATCTTACAGTCTCCACACATACTTGATGCCCTCCCGGTCAGTTTGGGCAATCCTCGAACTCCATCCTTCGAAGACAGCTTCACCACATCTTGATGTTTGAGATGGCACATCCTCCTATGCCATATATCGAGCAAGATTTCTTGTGACAATGACCGAAAGCAGATTTCTGGTTCCAACCTCTTGTTGGCTGGAACACAATAGCAATGATCCCTAGATCTTTCGCCTTTCATAACACATCTTCCTTTCCCATCAAGAACAGTGCATTGAGACGTGTTAAATGTTACCATCTCATACTCATCGACAATCTGACTTACGCTCAGCAAGCATACTTCTAATCCTGCTACCAACAAAACATTCTTCAAGCCCGGGAGACCAGGAGTGTCAACCGTCCCACTTCAAATAATCTCAGCTTTGGCTCTATCACCGAACATGACATCACCAACTGGGTGAGAATCATCCATAGAGGTGAACCATATCCGTTCGCCGGTCATGTGCTTCGAGCAGCAGTTGTTCATGTACCAAGAGTAGGATTTTCTTGTAGAAAGGGCGGTTAGGGCAACATTACAAACAGCTACGACCTTCCTTGCAACAGTGGGTGATGCTTTGACTCTTGAAAAGAAACAAATAACGTTTTCTTGTTTCTCCTTGACACCAGGTTCCTTAGGAGAGATGACGCTTCTGGTATCCCTGGTTTCTCGAATAGATTTCCTGACCCAGTTTGAAGTAACTGGCTTGTTCTTCTATTTCGGGATGGCAAAGGACTGTGCAATCCTGGTCAGTTCGTCGAGTGATTTCCGAAAGTGGATGAGTAAATCGTTGTTCCGTGGAATCTTTGCCGGTACAGTGCCCATTCTTAGCTTGTAACAGAAACTTCAAATGTGTCCACTGTTCCCACAGTGAAAGCATCTGATTTGTGGGCTCTTCTTGAGTTTGGAAACCTTGGAAGCTTCATGAGCATTGATCTCTGGTTGAGGCGGATGCTTTCCCAACACCGAACTGGTTCGTTTTACAAATGTAGTCTTCCCTGAGCCTTTGGGTTTTCCATCATCCTCAAACCCCAAACCCTTCTTGCTACCATCCAGTCTTTCCCACAGATTTGGGATAGCTTCTCTAAGCCGATGGAGAATTTTGCAAACTGGTTCTTGGCGTCCAGCAGAGATTCTTCAGGCTCTAATTTTTCAGCAGTAAGAACTTTTATCATGGAAGATTGACGATCCAGCTCCCATTTGAGGAAGTTCACCCGTTCTTCTAGTTGAGTTTTGGTAAAGCTTCATTCAGCTTTCCGGGATATGTACTTCTCTTGTAACCTGGAATGTGTCTCCTTACTCAATGATAGTTCATTAGTTAGAACTTCATTTTTAGCAAGTATAGACTTAGATGCTTTACACAACCGTACGTACATATCATGATCTTCGTCATCAGAATCCTTGTCTTCAAGAGACTTATCTAATGTGACTTGGGTGACAAAAGCAACTTTCTCATCTTCTTCTAATTCGGATTCAGAATTTTGATTTGAATCACTATCACTCCAAGTTGCTTTTAGTACTTTGTGAGATTTATTTTTCCTATTAGCAAAGTCAATAGCCTTGTGCCCAACTCCATTACACTCAAAGCATTTGTTGTCCATTCTTGGGATAGAAAAGGACCTGGTATCCCGATCTCTATGTGAATCCTTGTTTCTAAAAAACTTAGAGCTAGATCCTTTAGAGAAATTTCGGTTAGAATTGAAAGGTTTCCTTTTTGAGTTCCTTAATAATTTTTCAAATTGTTTGGTTAAGAAGGCAAACTCATCATTACTATCATCTTCATTTTCAAGAACCTTTTCATCTTCAATTTTAACCGAACTTAGAGCAACAGATTTTTCATTCATAGGTTTTTTCTTGAGTGTCTCATAAGTTTTCAAATTGTCAACTAGTTCTTCTAGAAGATAAGTGTCTATATCATGAGCCTCATCAATAGCATTCATTTTTGAGTCAAAGAAGGGAGGTAAAGCACTCAAGAATTTCCTAACAATTTTCTTTGATTCTATGGCTTCGCCTAAACTACAACATTGATTTGTTATATTAAGTACACGGCCATAGAAATCATCAATAGACTCTTTTTCACTCATGATTAAACCTTCAAATTCATAAATAAGACGTTGAAGTTTTTTGTTGTTTAACTCGAGAGTTACCTTCATGAGTGTTGATGAGCACATCTCATGCCTCCTTAGCAGTAGAGCAATGAATAATCCTTTGACGCTCTGCTTCAGATACCGCATTGAAGAGACAACTTAGAGCTTTGATGTTTTCTCTAGCTAAATCTTTGTCAACTTTTTCTCATTCGGACCTTGGCTTTGAAATTTTCTCATTAGATCCATCGCCGTTTGGTTTTGTGGGATGTGTCCAACCTTCCTCCACAACTTGCCACAACATACCATCATCTTGGTAGGAGAGGAAGGCACTCATCATGATTTTCCATTGTGAAAAATCATGTCTATCGAAAAAGGGAGGAACATTTATGGATAAGCCTTTTTCACGTTCCATTTCTGGCCCCTCAGAGGATCTCACAAACAAAGGCTAGTGGCCGCTCTGATACCACTTAAAGGTCCTAGAGGGGGGGTGAATAAGTCTTTTACAACTTTTTCGCTTAAACTGTACTCGGGGATAGCATAATTACAACATATCCCGAATTACAGGATACGAGTGTTTGAACTGTAAAAGCAGTAAGTAAAGAATAACGCGAGGATGTTTTTGTTAACGCAGAAACCCTACAACCAGGGTTAAAACTGCGTGCCCCTAACTCTTGAGGGACAAACATTTCCACTATCAAGTAACACACACAATTACAAGACTCTTGTACTCTGGGGATACATACCCCGTATGCTATCCTAACTAGTCTGACTACCAGTTCTAAACAAAGTTACACTACTTGACTCATGTGTTTACACCTTGAAAAGTATCTAGAAGCATCAACTCAGATCTTAACTATTTGTAAGTTAAATCTTCTTGATCTACTTCTTCGGATTGAGCATCTCCATACCTATCTCAATGGAATGCACTTATGCAATGATGCATATGGGTTTTGAAAACAGTTTTTATGATTGTGAATCCATGACTTATATGCACAGCAAAGAGCAAGTAAAGACACAGAAGAGGAAGAGAAGAGAAGAGAGAAAACTACACAACTTTGTGCTCTCAAAGAATCACCCAAAAATAATAACCCACTCAACCAAGGAGTCAAAACTGCCTTGGAATCCTTTATATAGACAGAACAGCCTAGTTGCTTATGATAGCAAAGAGAACGTGCTAGACAGCTCAGAAATCAGCCTATAGCAAACCTACCCAATAGTTATTAGTTTGAAAGACAAAAGCATGCTTAAGGGACAACACACAAAGTCAACTCTAGGGTTTCCATTTTAAGCAAAGTGTGTTAAGGAGGCAAAAGCTATTCATACTAGAAATGGCTAAACAGTTTCAGCAAGTAAACACGTTATGTTCAAAGACAGATTTTGGAGAAGGCAAAAGTCAATACAGGCTGTAAAGCAAAACAGATTTTTAGCACCCTAAACTCAAGAAATCACATGTGAACCAAAAAACAACTTTCTCCAAAAGTTCTTACATAATTCAAAACAGCTTTTTCAAGGTCAACTTTTATGCATACTAAGCACATAAAATCTGGAAATAGAGGCAACCCTAGCTGCTAAATATAACACATGAAAACGTTCCAAAATAACAGGGATGCATGCTTAGAGTGCTATCCTAAATGAAAACATGTTATGCAATATGAATGATCAACCTGTTTTCAATTGAGATAGATAAACAATGTCAACATTTTCAACATCTTCACTGATCCTTCAACTATTGTGTTTTGTTCATTTGCAAGAGATACCCAACATATGTATGCCTTCATACAACGTAAAACTTAATCTAGGAATTTAAGCATTTCATTTGGTATAGCCTTTAACACGATATTTGGAATTCCGAATTATATTGGTAATAGAATAGTTGGTCATCCGATCCAAGTCATGCATCAAATGATCATGAAAAAACAAAATGTTTTTCCCAAAAAATAAGGAAAACAAAACTAATAATTAACCCATTCGATCATTATTGATTTCACACATATCCCACTGTTGAGTGTTGACCTAAAATCACGATAATCACCTACATACAACCCTAGAAGTCCATAACTGATCTGTTAATTATAATCACAAAAAAAGTTGAGACTGTTAGAGAATAGAGAGCACTCATGCGCTGTCATAGTCCCAGACTTCTCCTTTGGACACGATATGGAGCTAGCTAGCTAGCTAGGAGGTGCACACTGTACAAATTAATACAACCTTATAGTTTACACTGTTCATGGCTTTGTGGCAATCTCCGGATCAAATCAATTGATTAATTAATTGTCGTGTTAACTAAATGACTGATCGATACGATGCTGTTTATACTAGTTGTCGATCTGCAAGAATGATAGTTGAATGAAGAAGAAAAAGAACTGAATATGCATGCATATTGCGATCGATCTTCCAAAACTGAATAAAATTATATAGATGTTTTTCCCCAGAGTGTTCTTGATCTTGCAGTCTCACAGTAACACCATCAGTTCGTGGGGTGCTTGTGTTTGCCTTCGTAGCTATGCAGCTGGCACGGTGGGTCTGAATTTAATTGGTTTCCACCCTTTGAATTACTGTTGTCTCAACAGTAAGACAAGTTTGAAGTCTTAAGTTATACATATATGCATGCGTTTAAGCTACTGATACTAAACTACAACCTAATGAAGGTTAATTAATGCATAAATAATAATTCAAGAGCGGTACCGAAAGTATAGATAGATGAGATAACAAGGTACAGCAAATGAAATAAAAACAGATCGATCTTCAAAGAGATTGAGCTTGAGCCTGATAGTATTCAGATCAGGTTTAGGGTTTTAGCTAATTTATATGATCATAAAGGAAGACAGACACATGGTGCAGCAATGCAAAAAGAATAATTTTATCACATACATAGCTCGATCAGGGCCTGAGGTATATAGAGAAGATATATATA
The DNA here is from genome assembly GCA_946800695.1 of Geum urbanum. Taxonomy (NCBI): domain Eukaryota; kingdom Viridiplantae; phylum Streptophyta; class Magnoliopsida; order Rosales; family Rosaceae; genus Geum; species Geum urbanum. Next base: position 82,803,168 of record OX326999.1, on the reverse strand, counting down.
GATGCATATATTTCGAAATATACATATATAGAAATAAATGCTTGATCTAAAATTAGTTTGAATGTCATGAAGACTGTTAAGCGCGCATGCATGCCCGAGGCAGCAAAGACAGAAGACAAGGGGAATAAGACAAAGTTAGCACAGACAAGATAGTGAGGATATCAGAACGAGCGAGACATGAATTCAATTGAATTCAATTGACAGTAATCGCAGATAGTAGTAATTGGCATGGCATATAGATATATAATTTGATAGGTCTTTGGGTATGAGATCTTGGTTCGGTTTGGTTTTCAAAACCAGCTAGAACGTAGTCAAATCAAATGGCAGTCGAGATGAAAATATATTTTATGATTGCAAGACAATGATGACGTACAAGTGTTGTGATGACTTTGCCTTTAATAACATTTGCCGGTAGCTCGCTAGCGTCGAGCGCGCTATATATATATATATATATATATATATGGGGTGTACTTCAGTGTGTTAACGTAGTATGCATTAAAACACATGTTATAAAAGTGACCTGATATTACAGGTTAACCATTAATCGGTAAACATATGTTTTAAGTTAAGGTGGTATGTAAACCTAAATAAGTAAATGTAAGACCATGTTTTGGTAACTTGTTAAAGTTACAAGTTTAAGGTTGAGAATGAACCTAAACAAGAAATTTACAACATAAAAATCAAATTTGTAGTTTTATGGTTCAATAAACATCTTAAAAGGTAACTACAACAACCATATTCAGTACTTTTGTAAATCTACCGTGTACAAACTCTACACGACTAAAAACCCATGTCAATTCCTCTATCCAATATCTCCTGATCCACAGCTTCTTCGTCATTGCCCTTCCTGAAATCAGTTTCTTCTTCGTCGTCTCCACCTTCCATCGACCGTGTCCGTGTCTTCGTCATTGCCCTTCCTGAAATCGTCTTCTTCTTGCGTTTTGGGCTGTTTCTGAACTGGGTTTCTGTAAAGTTTTGGTATTTTTGTGATTTTGTAGAATTTTTGGGAATTAGGAAGTCGATTGATTGACGAGGAGCCAATCCAATCCAATCGACGATCCATCCATGATCCAATTTCTCGGCAAGGTTCACAGTTTTTGATAAAAAATTTCAATTTCGGTTATTAATTTATTATACTGATGAAGATTTTGAAGATGATTGCTTTGTTGTTGTTTTTGATGATTCAGATTCCGGTGAAGTTTTACAGTCAGAGCACCGCCGAAGAAATGGCGCTTTTGGCTTATAATCGAGTTCTCAAGCTCTCCTCACCAGGTTAGAGATCATGTAGTTATGAAATTTAGAGATGTAGAATTTGATGAGTATTGCGATAATTGGAGCTGTGTTTAACAAGAAGTAGCTACATCTGAATTCGGAGGTGTGAATTGTTAAGAGTGATCTGTAGTATAGTCTATAACTATCTATGAATAGAGCATGATCACAGACATCCTTAGACACGTGCAATTGAGGAGGTGGGCTGTGAGAGATGCTCTTACTCAGCTTTTGGGGTTGTGGTATTTCGGCGAAATTGAGGACCAGTACTCTTTCTTCAAGCTCTTCATCAGGCTGAAGTTGATGCCTTTCTCGGTTATGCCTCCGTGGATTCGGGGCTTCGAGAAGGAGATATCCGGGTTCTTGTTAATGTGGGTGTTTCTGGATGCCGTGGTGGCTTTCGTGTTCGCTGTGGATGCTTGGATTGCGATAGTGGATTCTAGGAAGAGTGGGAAGGAGATTGTTAAGGAAGGGTTGCATTTGGTGGGATCAATGTTTTACCAAGCTGTGCAGATAAAGTGCTTGGAAGTTGTGTTTTGTGGGTCTTCTGTGAAATGGGGTCTCACTCGAGTTTTTGGGAGATCCTTTGCGAAGGTGTTTCAGTCGACCGTGGAGGTTTACTTTATGGTGGCTTGGTTGATATTCTACTTTGCAGCAAGGGAGAGGTGTAGGTATGCTAACACACAGGGGAATAGAATCGGAGCACTTCACTAAGGAGTCATTGATGCATTAATCGGCTGACAGTTCCTCCACTACCAGGCTTCAATTGTAAACACAGCATTACTGGTAATTATTCAATGCTCTGTGCATTCTTGCTTAGGATTTTCTTATGGTCAGCACTTCCATTGTTTAGTGTGGTTGCTAGATAGTGTTGTTGTATGTACTTTACCACGAGGCAATATACTACTTGTGTCTTGCACAAAGATCAATCCTACATGTGTACATGGTGTTGCATTCATTGTACATTGTATCAATTCCTGCATTATGAGATTTTTCTGATGATGTAAGAAATAAAAATGGTCATTGTAAGAACATCTCAGTCTACTGCAGTAATGAAGCCTTCATTTTTTAGTCATTTTTTGCTATTAATCAGTGCCATTCTTTAATTTGGTCATGCATGCTTTGTAGGAATTCTGATACTTTATTGTATGAGAGGGTCAAGGGTAGGTACGTGATATGTAATAATGTTTGTCTGACAGTAAAACCTTCAGGACGATGGAATTTTTAAACATTTTGGAGAGTATATAGGTGTGTGTTCTTGATAGCCGGGCAGATGAATCTAGGAGATGTTATGAGAGGGGGAGATGTGACGGTGTTGGTAGGGGCAGGGGCAACAGTAAAGAAAATCGTGATCATGTGTGGTGAGCCGACCGTACAAATTCTTTGTGACAAGGACTGTAATATGAATAGATTTTGTACTAGCATCTAAATGTTTGAAATTTTGTGAGATTTGTTTGGAGTAAGAACCTGGAATAAACTTGAGTGACCTCAAAGAATTGTTCATTTCAGAACTCACAGTGCTTGTGACTGTTTTTGAGGGTTTGAGTTAGTGGTTGCTATAGAATGATATTCTGAAACCTTTGAGTAGGTATGTGGATTAAGTTGCCAGGCTAATTTATCAGTCATATTAACATACAAGTCTCTGTTTTATGGAGTCTGATGGTTACTGTGAATTCACTAGATTGAGTGAGGTCATGTGGCATCCTGTTCACGCCAAAGTTTAAGCTTATGACTGACTTAGAACTGGACAGCGTAGTGCAAGTTGTTGGTGAACATGTACTGTAGACAAATTTCTGGTGCTGAATCTCTTTGCCGTTTGTGGTCTTTGCATTGTCCATGAAGGTTGTATTGTTCCAAGTTGGAAGTCTCCTTCAGTGGCCTGATAAGTTGTTTCACATTTAGCTGGCTTTCAATACACTCCTGTTTATTGCGGGGCCTTGGTCACAATGTAAATTTGATTCTTTGTGGATGTGGTAGCTTCGGTTCTTTTGAAGCAGAGATATCCTGAGCTCTCTCAGACATCCTTAGACACGTGCAAGATTCAATACAACAAGGTAAAGAGCACATAACTGTCATTGAATTCTTATGAACCACAAGGATCAGAGTCAGAGTCTTATGATCATTTGATAGACTCAGCTTATCTGTCACACAAGTAGGATATTTAAGTCAGTACCCTTCTCTATCAACCTAAAACACCATGTCATGTAATTACTTACCAAACGACGCGACATGACGAGAAAGGAGAAGGTTTCCGATAAAAAAAATTACATGAAAAGAGTGGCAAGATTACGTAAATAATATGTTTGTTCTGTGTTGTTGTAGGACGTGGGGCAAGCAGTACTAGAGAGCAACTCGAGAGTGTTGGAAAGTTTTGCATACAACCTTGTTGCTTGGATTGAAGATGTACTTCATGTGGACAGATCGATGAGAAACCAAGACTAACAGCGTGGCAAATGATTTTGAAGCACTTTTCCGACAGTTCATTAAGGAAATTTTGAGACATTATTAACTACTACTTGTTCATGTGTATGAAGTTAGTTAGCTGTTATGTATCGTCTCACAATTAGAAAGTGATTCGATTGATCTTCAACAAAAAGATGCCTTTGAATTTTTCATTGATTGGGCTGTTCAAAGATGTTTGAAAGATAATATATGGGGCATGAATGGTGGCCTCCTGAAACATCTTTAACAGGTAGCAGGTAGAATTTTTAAATATAACACAACCGTTGGATCGAATTAAAAAAATATGAATGGTCAAGAATAAATTATAAATTTAAAATAAAAATTTACCTTTTTAGGTTTAGTACTATTCCTTAGAAAAAAACTAAACTAGAATTTTCAACCTTAAAAAAGTAACTTAGTTTACCATTTTATGGTAAACTTATAAACATGTGTTTTATTGTAATTTGTGTTAACACACTGAAGTATTCTCCTATATATATATATATATATTATAACACACATTATTTTGACAAAAATGTGACGGACAAGTGTTGTGATTTCATATTCTATATCTATTTCAAAATTATTGGCCGATTTTAATGATTTTTTTTGTTTTTTAAAAGTATTTAGATGATATTAAATTTTCTTGAATATAATTTAAGTCTGCACTTGAATCGATAAAGACAATTGTGGTTAATTGGAAATCTTTTATTTTGATTTACACGGAGGTATATCATTTTTTGGATTTGTTTAATAATGTTGACGGTGTCTTGTTGAGATGATTCTTCATGAATATTTGAAATAATATCTTTGTCTAGATGTGGGAATTTTAAGATTTGGTTGTCTATTTTTATAATATTTAAATCTTTTTTGATTTCTTCATTGTCCTGAATCAATATTTGATGGGTTTTTTTTGTAGTGATTGGATCTGTGCTTTGATAATTTTTATCTCTTATTGTAGGTCTTGGATGGTTACTTCTTTTTTACTAGTTTGAAATTTTTGGAATGTTGAAGTAAGACAAATTTTTTCTTGTGGTGTGTTTGTCATGTTTTCTTGTGTAATTAATTAGTTTCTTTAATTTTTTGAGATGTTTTATTTTTAGTTCTGGGTTATCAATTTTGCTAATTAAATCAATTAAGAATTCTTCTTGTTCTTCACGTTTAAAGAGAACATTTATTGTTCTGCAACAAGTATCACTGCAACCGAAAGATATATCTAGGGAGGAATTGTTATCATAATTGCCTGATGAAATTTCAATTGAATTGTTATCAGTTGAGGTTTCTTCTTTCTCTAAATCAGTATTTATTAATTCAAAAAGAGTGATTAAGTTTTCTCGTTCTTCTTGACTAATTTTTAATTGATTAATAATATTTTTAACAGGGTATTTGTTTACAAAATGACATGGCTTATTACATTTAAAATATTTGCTTTTATTGTTACCAAATGATTTATGAGGATAATGTAGTTTTTTGGACCGAGGTCTTTGGAATCGAATTTGTTTTTAGAATAAAATTTGCTTGGTTCAAATTTTATTTTGAGTAGGATTTGTTTCGGTTAAAATTTCTTTTATGCATGGTGAAAATTACACTCAATATTTTTTTGACTTTCTTCTGGAAGGAGGTAATGATGGAACACCATACTGCTCACAAAAATTTCCTAATTCATATTTGGCTGTTTTCTTATCTGATTTTATTTGGGAACTTCTCTTTGAATCTATACACATTTTTAAACTTTCTTGTTGGATGATTGTAATAATGTTTCCATAAGTAAAGACATCATAATCGATTTGACCTGATTCATTACTTAGAACTTGTCTAATTTTATAGGCAAAAAGATTAGGGAGACCATTTATAAATTTTTCTTTTCAGAATGTTGGTTACTATCATCTCTAAGCATTACTCTAGAAATGAAAACATCTTTATACCATTTAAAATCACTAAGTGTTAGACATCTAAGGTTACTAAGTTGATCATGAATTATGGATCACTACAAGAAAAGGAGACATTACCGGCGACGGGAGGTCGCCGGCCTTGTCTTTTTTTTTCGCCGGAAATGTCATTCCCGGCGACGAGTCGCCGGCAATGACGTCGCCGGAAATCTCCCGCCGGTGTTAACATTGCCGGCGACGGGAAACGGCGTCGCCGGCAATGGTTCCGCCGCCGTGGCCGGAATTTGTGACATTGCCGGCGACTGAGGTCCATGTCGCCGGCAATGTCAGAAAAAATTTTGAAAAAAAAACGCGGTTCTGGATTGGGCCCAATTCCAGAACCTGCATTGAAAGACATAAACCGTACAATCATACAAGTTCAACAGTACACATAAATGTCCAACGTACAGTACAAATAGCAACGACGATACGAAAATTAACTACAACTACAGGTCAGGGTCGAGGAACTTGCGGGTCAGGGTCGAAGTAATCAAAGTACTCATTTGAATTCCGGTGGCTACCTTGGTCTTGCTCTGGCGTTGACTGGTGCGGTGGTGGTGGTGGATAGCTAGGGAACGGAGGGACCGGGGCCGGGGGAGGTGTGGGGAACGGTTGTCCGGTAGTCTGAGCCTCGTACATCGTCCGCATCCATGTGTACATCTGAGCCTGCACCTGTGTCTGCTGCATTTGGTACTCGGCCATCTGCCTCTTTTGCTCCTCCAACTCCCTCTGCGTCCTATGAAGCTCCGCTGCGAGGTTACGACTAGAAGTTGAACTTCTTGACCCGGTAGAGTATTGTGAAGTGGTTTTCAATACTCCTTCGCCCGCCGAGCCCATTCCCCTACAGTAGTAGGTATTCTTTCCAGTCCCGCACGCTTTTGCCATGATCTGAGCCGCTATCGGGGGATCAAGCGGATCGATCTGAGAGGCATACTGGGTGACTTCTTCCTCGGAGCAGTCAGGATGGTTAGTCCGAGCTATACTCATGGTCACTTCTGTCGTCGCCTCCTCCACTCTCGCCTAATTGAAAAGCGAAAATGAACAACGTATTAACTAACAACATCTATTAATATCGAAAAATAGTTTTATTAACACATGGAGAGGCGAAAGACTTACCGCTTCATCAGGGCATTGCGGATAGAACTTCTGATGAATATACACCAAGGGGTTCACTTCTTGTTGTTGCTGCGCCTTAGTCGACCAACCCATGTAGTTGAGTGAACCTGCATGATGGGCCCTGGTGTTTTTCAATCTATTCGCCCGGTTCGTCTTCGAAATCGCCTTGTTTGATAAACATATGGAAAAAAATTAGTAACTAACTATTTCAATCTGATACGATACATTAGGCTTGTAAGATATATTAAGGATGCATACCTGAGCTTTGGGGTGCTCGAAGTGGGCTATCAGCCACAGCCACTCGTACTCCCTAAACCGGAATTCGCTAGGAGTAGAACCTCGGCCTAGCTCCTTGTATACAGTGTAATGGGAAGAAAGCTCGTTCTTCCACTCTTTATACCTATATTAAAACAAGGAAAAAAAGTTAGAGATATTAAAACAGTTGATAAACAAAAATCTAACTCGATATATATTCAAATAAGTGGAAGCACATCACCGATTATGTAGTTGACGCTCTACCCACGTGTGAATAAGAACTTCATCCACGTCAAACCACACCCGCAATATGAATATATAAAAGGTAAAATTATATATTTAAGTGGACTTAATTAATAAATGTAAAATTTACATAATGAAAATACGATTTTACTCACACTGAGTGCATTATGCACTTGCATCTTCACGTAGATAGGCACAGATTCCCAATCTGGCCAAAGCATTGGGACCTTGTCCCGCACGATCGCACCGGCCATGCTGACATATTTGCGCGTGGTGTCGAATGCCTCGATCACCTCGCCATCCTCATTGGCCCTTATGGGCGTTTTCCTTCCGCCGGTGGCCTGCTCAAGTCTCTTCCCGGTGCAGGTGCCTCTAGCCCCTTTCCGTTTTCCAGTCCCATTAACGAAATTGCCTAATAAAACAATGTCAACAAATTGATATCATTAATTGAACCAATCGCAAGTCTTAAGTAATAATTAAGTAATAAATCTGATGTTAAATAAAATTTACCTGCATCGTCCGTTTGTTGGTTGGTGCACCTCACACTCCAAAGATACACGGGGTCGAACGGGAGGAAGTTATACGCTTCCTCCACGGTCAGGAAATCCGGCCGTCCTTCAATATAAACAGGCATCCCCCTATCATCGAATTCAGGGATGACAGGAATCTCGTCGGGTAGGAAGAGACCGGACGGCGGAGATAGACGAGGCCTGGACGATGAGGCGCCAGCACCACCATGTGCCTCAGATGATTCCCGTGAAACGGGAGTAGGCACCATCCGAATATGGGGCATTCGGATTGAGGGAGTTTCTGATGCCCCCGTTGACTGTCGCTCGTCTGAGGCTCTGCCACCGGAGGGACGTCTGCTGATTGAGCGTCTAGAGACTGAGGCTCGAGCCTCGAATTCCGGTTCCACGGCTCTTGATCGTGCAGCTTCCTCCTCAGCTCGCGCCTCTAGCAAGTCTCTCGTGCGAGCAGTCATCATTGGCCCACTGGGCGTGTTGCTAACTGCGGCCGAGGAGGAAGTTTGACTACTGTTCCCTCCACTATTTCGGGAACCTCTCCGAAGCCAATTAGCCGCAAAACCTCCTGGACATCGTAATAGTCATGGATTCGGTTCAATAACAAATCGGAACCGTTTGAACGGTGTGGAACCGGAACCGTTTGAAACCGAAACTGTTTGTAACCGGAACCGTTTGTAACATAACGGTTCCGGTTACAAACAGTTCCGGTTCCAAACCGTTCCGGTTCTATAACAAATCGGAACCGGAACGGTGTGGAACCGGAACCGTTTGAAACCGGAACTGTTTGTAACCGGAACCGTTTGTAACATAACGGTTCCGGTTACAAACAGTTCCGGTTCCACACCGTTCCGGTTCTATAACAAATCGGAACCGGAACGGTGTGGAACCGGAACCGTTTGAAACCGGAACTGTTTGTAACCGGAAGCGTTTGTAACATAACGGTTCCGGTTACAAACAGTTCCGGTTCCACACCGTTCCGGTTCTATAACAAATCGGAACCGGAACGGTGTGGAACCGGAACCGTTTGAAACCGGAACTGTTTGTAACCGGAACCGTTTGTAACATAACGGTTCCAGTTACAATAAGTTCCGGTTCCAAACCGTTCCGGTTCCAAACCGTCCCGATCCCGATTTCCACCTTCATTTATACGATTAATTAACAACTATATCACCTAAATTAACGACTATACATATTCGATGTGTATATATATATACATCATGCATCTTAATTAAATTTATCCATCACATATTCATCCAAATCACAAACCCTAATTAATTTTCCACATTTTTCACACATATATATATCATGCATCTTAATTAGGTTTAATTTCCGTATATATATACATCACATATTCATCAAAACCACATTTATACATAATTTTCACATATATATATACATCACTTCATATTCACATACCTAAATATATATATACATCACATATATACATACATGCTAATTTAGAACTTATCACCCTAATTTCCAACTTAGCACCCTAATTAATTTACACATACACATACACATACACATACACATACACATACACATACACATACACATACACATGCAAAAAAATAATTAAAAATTGAGAGAGAGAGAGAGAGGGAGAGAGAGAGGATCGGACCTGCCATTTTCTTCCACCTACAATGGTGAGGGGAGGAGAGGAGGGGAGGAGGGGAGGAGGAGATTTTCGGAGGAGGAGAGGAGAGGGGATCGGTGGAGAGGAGGAGAGGGAGAGGAGGAGTAGAGGATAAGGAGGAGGAGTGGGAGAGGAGGAGGAGGACACTCACCGGACCGATTTGGGAGGAGGAGAGGGAGAGGAGAGGGAGAGGAGGAGGAGAGGGAGAGGAGGAGAAATGAAAGGCTCGGGCTGGATAAAATCACAAACCAGAAGACATTACCGGCGAGTTGCTTATAACTCGTTGGTAATGTCATTACCAACGACTTCAACTCGTTGGTAATGACATTACCAACGAGTTAACTCGTTGGTAATGACATTACCAACAAGTTATAAGCAACTCGTTGGTAATGACATTACCAACGACGAGTTAACTCGTGGGTAATGTCATTACCAACGAGTTGCTTATAACTCGTTGGTAATGTCATTACCAACGACTTCAACTCGTTGGTAATGTCATTATTTCCCGAAGAATATCCGACAACATTTTCCGTCTACGATTTCCGGCTACATTTTCCGACTACATTTTCGATTATCAATTTCCGTATCCGTACGATTAATGACTACATTTTCCGTCTACATTTTCGATTAATGATTTCCGTATACGTACGATTAACGACTACATTTTCCGTATACGTCCGATTAACGACTACATTTTCCGTATACGTCCGATTAACGACTACATTTTCCGTATACGTACGATTAACGACTACGATTTCCGTATACGTACGATTAACGACTACGATTTCCGTATACGTACGATTAACGACTACATTTTCCGTCTACGATATCCGGCTACATTTTCCGACTACAATTTCGATTATCAATTTCCGTATACGTACGATTAACGACTACATTTTCCGACTACATTTTCGATTATCAATTTTCGTATACGTACGATTAACGACTACATTTTCCGTATACGTACGTACCATTTCCAGCTATGCACATTTTCCGACTACAATTTCCAACGTACTAAGGATGATAATCGTAATCATCTTCATCACTTGAGTCTGACTCGGTTTCATAGGTAACCTCTGGCAATATGTGCCGCTCCTCGTCATCTGAATCAGCGTCAACTTCATATGGATTAACATCGAGAAGTTCTGCTCCAGTAATTCGAACCACACTCCCAGATCTCACATTATTAAGGCGAATCGTAGATGATTCCGGAATGTCAAAAGCGTTCGGCTCTTGGTATGCAGTAACTTCCTCATCATCTGCGGTATCACCAAGTGTGGCAGCACTGTATATGTTTCTATGAGCAACATGGTTAACCACCTTCCACGGGACTTTGTTAAGAAGATCGTGCAGGTAAAACACTTGTTTTACTGATGAGGCAAGAACGAAAGGGTCATCTTCATACCAGGTAGTAGCAGTATTCACCGAAAATGTTCCGTACTGATCGGTCATTGTGTTCTCCGGGCTAGTATCAAACCATCTACACTTGAACAAGTGCACTTTCATGCGGTTCCCATAAATTAGTTCAACAACTGAATGAAGGACACCGTAATAGTCAACGCCATCCTGCCCACCATGGACCATCACCCCACAATTCTGTGTTTTCAGTCGGTCGTCTCGATTTTCACATATAAATTTCACGCAATTGACCTGACACATCGAGTACACTTTTGAAGCAATCGGTTTCATCGCCAGGACCCTCAATTCGTTTGACCACTCTGGGCAACCATCATCTGCTACATGGTTCATCTGAAAACGTCCATATATTAATACGTACAGAAGAAATTATGTCATCTTGAAACCACAAAAGCACGTACATACATACATGCTATGTAAGGATATATATATAAAAATAGACATATACACATATACTTACCCATTGACCAAAGTAGTTTGCAAACGTCTTGTTGTGGTAATCAACATTTCCGGCAATAGCAGGGCAGTGAAGATGATAGTTTTTCCAATATTGTACTTCTTGACAGTTAATCAGTACCGACCAGTGGGCAATGGCTACCTCATTTCCATCCAACTTGTACGACTTTGGCAAGCTTCCCTGTACTACCACGTCACTGGAGATGATAGAAAGGTTGAACTGGGGTTCATCTATCGGCATATGTTGTTGGGGGTCCTCTACATTTTCGAGGTACACTTTGGTGTACGTTACACACTCGTGCGCAAGATATGCTTCAGCGATACACCCTTCAGGTGCATATTTATTCTTCACATAGTCCTTGTAGGCTCCCAATTGTCTACAAGTTAACAAGTACATGTTAACTTACTTAACCAGAAGTCATTACATATAAAAACCATAGGCAAACCAAATTTATGAATCATTTGTACCTTTCCATGGGATACATCCAAGTGTAGTGTACGGGACCGGTAAGCAACAATTGTTCGGGAAGATGGATCATCAGGTGCGGCATTATGTCGAAAAAATTTGGGGGAAATATCCTCTCAAGCTTGCACATGATAAAAATGATGTCATCTTGCATCTCCCTCAGGTCTGCTTTTTTAACTTCCCTGGTGCATAACTTCTGAAAGAATCTTGACAAGGCCACCAACGGCTCCACCACCTCTTTGGGCATGTACCCTCGAATGAAAATAGGGAAAAGGCGTTGAAGCAGTACATGGCAGTCATGACTCTTTAATCCGTACATCTTATTGTCCCGGAAGTTAACACACCTGCTTATATTTCCTGCATAGCCATAAGGATACCTGCATATATATATAGATACCTGCATATATATATAGATGAAGCCATATATATGGACCAATTATATTTCTCGCATATAACCATATATACTCCGCTAAAAATTTAAGGACAAATTCATACATAGCCATAAGATCGAATATATACCTGACATTACTCAGCCACCGAAAAATTTCATGCTTATGCTTCGGCTTTACGGTGTACGGAGCTTGCGGCATTTTTCTCTTACCATCTCTTAACCACAAATGTTTCCGCACACCCATTGCTTTAAGATCAATGCGTGCCTTAGGGATGTCTTTTGTTTTCCCCTCCAAGTTAAGAACTGTGCCCACCACACTTTCACACACATTCTTCTCTATGTGCATGACATCTAGGTAATGTCTGATAGGCAACCTGGGCCAGTAGGAGAGTTCCCAGAATATGCTCTTGTGTGTCCAAAACTTATACCTTTCGGGCTTTTCTGGAATTGACGCCACTATGTCAGGATGATTGCTCAGCTGGCCAAAATCGTATTCATTCAACACTTCCAAAATTTCGTCCCCTGTCCATCGCTTGGGTGCCACACTAGTTTCAACAGTCCCATCAAACGCGTCTGGATCCTGCCTAAATGGGTGATCATATGGAAGCCAACAACGGTGACGCATCGAGACAATTTTACTGCAATGAGGACTGCAACAATCAACCGTCATGCACTCTGAACAAGCCCAGTAACCCCTGGTAACGTTGCCCGACAACATACCGCGGGCAGGAAAATCACTGATGGTGCCAACAAGCATGGCATGCATCTGGAACATCTCCTTTTTGAACCTATCGTAAGTGGGGTGGCCACACTCACTCAGGTACTTAAGCTCCTCAATCAAAGGCCTCAAATACACATCGAGACACTTTCCTGGATAACCCGGGCCCGGAATTAACAGAGTGAGCATATTGTATTCCTTCTTCATGCACATCCATGGTGGAAGGTTGTACGGTACCAAAATAACTGGCCATATACTGTATTGAAGACTCATGTTGCCAAAAGGGTTGAATCCGTCAGATGAGAGCCCTAGCCAAACATTTCGGACCTCTGCTGCAAAATGATCAAACTCCCTGACCATGTGCTTCCAAGCCTCTCCGTCGGAAGGGTGTATAAGGGTGTCATCGTCAGGCAAGTTCCTCTCAGCCCACCATCTCATTGCCTCGGCCGTGAAAGCACACATGAACAACCGCTCCAGCCTATCAATAAGCGGGAAATATCGAAGTATCTTCACAGCTTTCTTGTTGCCTGCAGGAGTCAACTTATACCTTTCTGTAAAACATACCGGGCAGGCTTCAAGGTCTTCGAGATCTTTTCCCCAGAAGAGAATACAATCATATCTGCATGCATGGATTTTGATGTAGGAAAGCCCAAGATCTTTCAGGATATGTCGCACCTTATGATGAGTGGTAGGAAGACGATGACCGGGTGGCAGTAGCGAAGCAGTCCACTTCAACCAAGAATCAACAGCTTTGACAGACATTTTGTTCTCCATTTTTAGCTGCATCACTCCCATCACACTTTCAAGAACAGTCTTACTACAACCGTCGTACAACGGAGTCTGTTGCAATGCAATCAGGTTGTTGTACTTGTCCATACCGCTTGTGTTGGCATGACCTCCAGGTAATGGTTCGACTGGCTCGATATGGGGGAAACCCTCAACGACGGGAGGGACATTTGGTGCTTCATCAGCAAATACACCGCTCTCATGAGGAAACATATCATTGATTAACATCGATGTTGGATCATAGGATGAACTGCCCCTCTCAGCAAAATGTCCATAATCATAGCGTGGACTGGCCCTCTCACCAAATTGTCCATGATCATGCGGACCCGCTACCGATGTTTCACCGTGATAAATCCAACAAGTGTACTTATCCCAAAACCCGTATTTACTCAGGTGCCTCTGCACTTTATCAATGGGAAATCGAAATCGATCGCTGAAACACTTACATTCTTTACACGGGCAATAATGAAGTGTAGTGTCTCCACAATTAGCCTTCACAAAATCCACAAAACTCCTAATTCCCTCGTGATATCTGACATCCCATCTTTCGAGGCTCATCCAACTCTTGTCCATCCTGAAAATTCTAACAATTTTACGTATTAATTATATATATATACACACATTCACTACTAATAATCGACGTGATCTCTCAATTCAACTCTAATTAAATCAACACATGCATGCATATGTATATATATCGATCTAATCTCTGAATTCGATTCAGTACTCGATGATAGTACGTATTCAGTACTCGATGATAGTACTCAATGATATATCGATCTAATCTCTGTTAAGCCTGGCTCCGATAACAATACGATAATACCAGTCATTGATTCAGACACAAGATTAACTACAAGCTGTTTTCTCGTTTCGATGACCGTACATCAACAACATTTCATATATATATATATATATATATATATCTCACGAATTGGATTTGATCAACACACACACACACACATATATATATACCACATATACGTATATATACACCTACGTACCTATATAAATAGCTTCCCGACTGATCGAGTTTTCGACGCCCGCCTTAATTTTGACAATATACCGAATAATGATCGATTTCAGAGCGTACGTTTTCCTTCTTTCGATTTCTCTGGATTTTTTTCGCTCAAAATGATTGAATGATCGAGCTGCCCGATCCGGCATCTAATATAAGACACATTGCCGGCGACGGAGTAAGTCGCCGGAAATGAAGACATTACCGGTGACTTTACGCCGGAATCTCGCCGGTAATGTTGCAAAACATTACCGGCGACTCCAACCGTCGCCGGCAATGTCTAGGAGACATTTCCGGCGAAATTCCCGCCGGAAAATCGCCGGTAATGTCTCCCTAGACATTGCCGGCGACGGTTGGAGTCGCCGGTAATGTTTTGCAACATTACCGGCGAGATTCCGGCGACATTGCCGGCGACGGGCTAAGTCGCCGGTAATGACTTTTCCGGTCGCCGGCCTTGTCTCCGGTGATCTCGCCGGTAATGGGCAAAAATGTTGTAGTGGATGTAATGTGACTGGATGTACTTATAAAATGTTGGATGACGGTATAAAATAGAGTGTTGACTATATCAGGAATTCTCATTCCTATATTTTCATCAAAGATTGGAAGACCTTCTGAGTCATATTCGACTGCGTGTTGGATTGATTCTCTAGATTCGGAGGTGAGATGTTTTGCCCACCAGGAATAAAGCATTCATGTGAATCCTGAAAAGAGGATATCAATCATTTCTGGCTAACAGAAATTATAGGTAGTGATATAACTATTAGCAGTCATAGACATCTGATGTAATTTATTTAGTATCTCTTGTTTTGATAAATTATCAATATTTCATTCATATGTCTTATCGGCGAAGACCGAAAATTGATTAGTGGAGTTATTACTTGGTTGAATGTCTAGGGCTAAGGGACGTTCTTACCAATTTTTGGAGGATCTGTTGTTTATATTAGGGGTGAGACATTGTAATTGAAAACCAAAAAAAAATCCGAGTTGAAACCGAGCCGTGGCCGAAAAAAACCAAACCCGATACAAATTGAACCGATAAAAACTAAAACCGAAAAAAACTGAGACATTTGGTTTGGTTTGGTTTTTGATTTACAAAAACCAAACCAAACCGAACAACCAAAGTATGCAAAAAATGACATCATTTTGGGTAGTTTGTAATATATTATATAAATATATGCAATATAATAAACTTTAACTCCTAAAATCCTAATTTCATTATGCGCAATCCTTGAAAAATTCTCTCATAGAAGTGAATTAAAATGTTAGGCGACTTATACAAAAGTCTTATATAGACAACTTTTTAGTTTTTTTTTTAAAAAAGTTTATTTTTATACATTATGTAAAAAACTGAAAGAAACCAAAAAAATCCAAAAAAAATCTGAACCAAACCGAACCAAATAGTCGTGGTTTTTATTTTGAAAAATGAAAAACCAAACCGAAAAAAATATTACGATTTGGTTTGATTTTTACCAAAACTGGACCGTTCAGCCCGATTCCCACCCCTATTTTATATGACATATTATGTTTAATTGTAATTCTTGGGATATTTGATTTATTTTAAAAATTGTGCTAGAATTATCGTCAGAAGAATTCGAAGATGATTCATGGGTATGAATGACTGTAACTTTGCAAGGTTCGACTATTAGTGGTTTTAGCATTTGTTCTATTTTTTGGGTAATTGGTAAGGGTTTGGGAGTAGGTTTACTTAAATCACTCAAATGAATTAATGGTGATTCTGTCTTTTGATGAGGCGAATTTTTTTCAAAAATGTTATCTACTGTTGTTTCTATTTTGTCTAATTGATTATCTGTAATTATTAGACTTTAGTTTGTATAATTATTTTGTTCAATAGTTTTCTTAATTTCTGAGCCTTTCTCCAAATAATTTAAATGGTGAAGTTGTTATAGATGCTTGAAGGTGATCAATGATTATTGTTTCAACTGAGGGATGATTGGAAGAAATGAGGGTGTTACTGGGTGTTTTTCATTTTGCTTTTGTTAGTGTTTGTATATTTTTTTGATTGAGTTGATAAAATCAAGAAAGAACATTTCAGATTGAGATTCAAGCATAAAGGCTTTCCAGTCTTGAAATAATTTTTTTCTTTGCTCAATTAAAGGGTATTGATTTCTATAAGCATTTCTCCAGCAGGGTATATTTTCTTCAGCTTGAAGGTTTTGATCTAATATAGGATAATCAATTGTGAAAGGTTTACTAAGTATGCTTAATTGGGGGTTTAGAGGGGGAACAACTTCAAAATTGGTTGTTGTTGGAGATGTTTGTTCTTCATTAATTTCCTGATAAGGGTTAGTTTCTACATAATTAGAGTAGCTAACTTGAGAAATTGATCTAATATTTTTAATTTTTGTAATTCTTCCTCTAATTTCTTTTATTCGGATATTTTTAATTTCTTTATCTAGGTCACAATCTCTACTTGACATAGTTTCAGTAGAAGTGGAACCAACAAAGGAATGTCAGGAAGATTAGCCTAATTCATGTATTCTGGGACTATTGCGAAAGTTGATTCTTACTGTGCCATCATTGAATTGATGGATGCAGTTTAAATTAGCTTGATTATGTTATATCTTGATTGGTTGATTTTCATTAATGAGAGATCATTTAGAGAGCAGAATGACATCTGACCATTTAATTGTATGAGGGACTCTAATATTGGCATTTTCTTGACTGCTTTGAATTAATAGGGTTTGATCTTTTGGACTTTTACTTGTGGCTTGAAAATTCGTATTCGTACCTGTTACTTTATAGTGGACTCTATAAATTAAGGCTAATAGTTGAATTCCTTCAAGCAGTGGCAGATCTACGTACAGGTCAGGGTGGGTAGCCGCCCAATCTGAGATTTAGAGATTGGCCTGAGTTTCATATGTTATGTACAATTAAATTGGGTTAAAAGGACACAAAACTCAGGCTAAAAAAAGTAGAACAGAAGAAGGAAGAAGATGAACAGTGACTCGCAAAAAACATGACACAAGGTGATGTCGTTTGGGTAGAAAATCTTACTTCAAGCGATGTCGTTTTGGGATTGTCTATTAAAGTTTCTATATAGTTTGATTTTGCTCCACGTGTTACCCCTAGAGAGTCCTAAAATGTTACGTACGTGCTAGTTTTTTTTTAAATGACGGGGTTTGGAACCTAGTCAAGTTCCATACTAGGCGGTTCATCTCCATGCCAGATATTATTATTTAAATCAAGTACAGAATTTTGCACCGGGGGGACGTAATACCTTGACCCCAAACTACATTTGTTGTAAAACAATGCTCCCATAGAGAATATCTTAAATAATAGCAGCACTCCTCAAACCAACACTCATTCACTTCCCCTCTCATAGCAAAAAATGCAAGTCTATATGCCGCTTCATTTGCTTCCCTGTAAACATGGTGAATATTGATGGATCGAAAAGCTAATAAGTAGCTCTTACAATCTTCAATAATTCGTCCGATCTCCGAACAATCCTCCACACAGCTGCCCAGCGCCGCAACAAGCAAAGTGCTATCGCTTTCAATATCTATGTCCGCCCAACCTTGATTAATACCAAGGACAAGACCTTCCCTACACGCCAAAGCCTCCATGCTAAGGGCCGAAAGCCAACGAGAGAAAGTCTTTGATAGCATAGCAAAAACACCACCCCACTCATTCCGGGCAATAATTCTGACGCCACCATAGCCCGAATACTACAGAATGCCCCATCCAAATTTATCTTGAGTCTACTTCTGGGAGGACACTGTCATCTCACTCGAGGCCTAGACAACTTCCTCCCCACCGTGAGCTGCACCCTTAGAAAACTCTCTACATAAGCACCCACCGACTGAATCAACCACAGAGGTCTAAAACTAGCTCCCTCCCACACCGCCTTGTTCCTCTCCGTCCACACATTCCACAAACCAAGAAAAATAAACTTAAAGCAACATCATCAAGCTTGTCCAGCATATCCATTATCCATTCTAAAATATTGGGTGCAAGATGAGCATTAGCACACAACTTCAAAGGACCCTCCTCCCAAAATTCCCTTACCACACAACAATTTTTAAATAAATGTTGAGCAGATTAATACTCATCCAAGCAAATAGGGCAGCGTACCTCAAACATGGGAATTGACCTTCTTGGTAGCAAATGCAACTCTTGTCGGCACCGCATCTATCATCAATTTCCAAACAAAAATCTCCACCTTTGGAGGAGCTCTGACACGCCACAACTTCTTCCAGTAAACACTCATTCTTGAAGACGAAGAGGATGCATTTGACATTGCTTGCAAATAACCATGTACTCCCCCGTACGTTCATGATGCCAAATAATCTTGTCTTCAATTTGTCAAAGGCTTAACGGAATTATGGAAATATACTCCACCTCCTCCCTTGGGAACAACTCTTCAAATAATTTTTACGTACGTGTTAGCTTTACTGTGCTGAGACTTGTTTTTTTCTTTTCTTTGAAATAAATAATTTATTTCTTTTCTAATTTGACATTACTCCGGTAATTCTTTTAATAATTTTTTAATAAACTCTTTTAGCTCGTCAAAAAAAAAACTCCAATAGGCTTTAGGTTTGCCAATTATTATATAGGACTTTTTCTTCTTCATTCGTGCACAAACTACTCTTACGTACAACTTGTTTTATTTTTCGATAACTTCTAACTATGTTGTAAGGTATTAACTAGTATTCTAGTAATATGTTTTATTTCTTCTGAAAATTCTATTAGGCAGAGCCTTGCCCAATCTAAAAAAAATTTATGCATCCGCCAGTGACTTCAAGGACATTGTAACTGAAATTTTTAATATTTAAGGTTAAAATTTTTAATATATGAGGGTCACTGAGACTTACTGTGAAATCTGGATAATAATCGAAATAGATTGAACCATTGAATAGACTTGACTCAATTATGCCAAGGGTGCCACTACCAGAAATGGAGACATTACCGGCGACTTGCCGTCGCCGGCCTTGTCTTTTTTTTCGCCGGAATTGTCATTACCGGCGACAAGTCGCCGACAATGACGTCGCCGAAAATTCCCCTCCGGTATTAACATTGCCGGCGACGGAGTTTCACGTCGCCGGCAATGTCAGCACCGCCGTGGCCGAAATGTGAGACATTGCCGGCGACTTAGGTCCATGTCGCCGGCAATGTTTGGAAAAATTTTGAAAAAAAAACGCGGTTCTGGATTGGGCCCAATTCCAGAACCTGCATTGAAAGACATAAGCTTACAATCATACAAGTTCAACAGTACACATAAATGTCCAACGTACAGTACAAATAGCAACGACGATACGAAAATTAACTACAACTACAGGTCAGGGTCTAGGAACTTGCGGATCAGGGTCGAAGTAATCCAT
Source organism: Geum urbanum (assembly GCA_946800695.1). Lineage (NCBI taxonomy): Eukaryota > Viridiplantae > Streptophyta > Magnoliopsida > Rosales > Rosaceae > Geum > Geum urbanum. The sequence continues at coordinate 82,783,168 of OX326999.1, read as the reverse complement.
GTACTCATTTGAATTCTGGTGGCTACCTTGGTCTTGCTCTGGCGTTGACTGGTGCGGTGGTGGTGGTGGATAGCTAGGTAACGGAGGGACCGGGGGAGGTGTGGGGAACGGTTGTCCGGTAGTCTGAGCCTCGTACATCGTCCGCATCCATGTGTACATCTGAGTCTGCATCTGTGTCTGCTGCTGGACCATGTTTTGGTACTCGACCATCTGCCTCTTTTGCTCCTCCAACTCCCTCTGCGTCCTCTGAAGCTCCGCTGCGAGGTTACGACTAGAAGTTGAACTTCTTGACCCGGTAGAGTATTCTGAAGTGTTCTTCAATAGTCCTTCGCCCGCCGTGCCCATTCCCCTACAGTAGTAGGTATTCTTTCCTGTCCCGCACGCTTTTGCCATGATCTGAGCCGCTATAGGGCGATCAAGCGGATCGATCTGAGAGGCATACTGGGTGACTTCTTCCTCGGAGCAGTCAGGATGGTTAGTCCGAGCTATATTCATGGTCACTTCTGCGGTCGCCTCCTCCACTCTCGCCTAATTGAAAAGCGAAAATGAATAACGTATTAGCTAACAAAATAAATTAATATCGTAAAATAGTTTTATTAACACATGGAGAGGCGAAAGACTTACCGCTTCGTCAGGGCACTGCGGATAGAACTTCCGATGAATATACACCAAGGGGTTCACTTCTTGTTGTTGCTGCGCCTTAGTTGACCAACCCATGTAGTTGAGTGAACCTGCATGATGGGCCCTGGTGTTTTTCAATCTATTCGCCCGGTTCGTCTTCGAAATCGCCTTGTTTGATAAACATATGGAAAAAAATTAGTAACTAACTATTTCAATCTGATACGATACATTAGGCTTGTAACATATATTCAGGATGTATACCTGAGCTTTGGGGTGCTCGAAGTGGGCTATCAGCCACTGCCACTCGTACTCCCTAAATCGGAATTCGCTAGGGGTAGAACCTCGGCCTAGCTCCTTGTATACAGTGTAATGGGAATAAAGTTCGTTCTTCCACTCTTTATACCTATATTAAAACAAGGAAAAAAAGTTAGAGATATTAAAACACTTGATAAACAAAAATCTAACTCGATATATATTCAAATAAGTTGAAGCACATCACCTCATATGTAGTTGACGCTCTACCCACGTGTGAATAAGAACTTCATCCACGTCAAACCACACCTGCAATATGAATATATAAAAGGTAAAATTATATATTTATTCGGACTTAATTAATAAATGTAAAATTTACGTAATAAAAATACGATTTTACTCACACTGAGTGCATTATGCACTTGCATCTTCACGTAGATAGGCACAGATTCCCAATTTGGCCAAAGCATTGGGACCTTGTCCCGCACGATCGCACCGGCCATGCTGACATATTTGCGCGTGGTGTCGAATGCCTCGATCACGTCGCCATCCTCATTGGCCTTTATGGGCGTTTTCCTTCCCCCGGTGGCCTGCTCAAGTCTCTTCCCAGTGCAGGTGCCTCTAGCCCCTTTCCGTTTTCCAGTCCCATTAACGAAATTTCCTAATAATACAATGTCAACAAATTGATATTATTAATTGAACCTATCGTAAATCTTAAGTAATAATTAAGTCATCAATCTTGCACATGATAAATAAAATTTACCTGCATCGTCCGTTTGTTGGTTGGTGCATCTCACACTCCAAAGATACACGGGGTCGAACGGGATGAAGTTGTACGCTTCCTCCACGCTCAGGAACTCCGGCCGTCCTTCAACATAAACAGGCATCCCCCTATCATCGAATTCAGGGATCACAGGAATCTCGTCGGGTAGGAAGAGACCGGACGGCGGAGATAGACGAGGCCTGGACGATGAGGCGCCAGCACCACCATCTGCCTCAGATGATTCCCGTGAAACGGGAGTAGGCACCGGGCGAATATGGGGCATTCAGATTGAGGGAGTTTCTGATGCCCCCGTTGACTGTCGCTCATCTGAGGGTACACCGACGGGGGGATGTATGCTGATTGAGCATCTGCTGACTGAGGCTCGAGGCTCGACGTCCGGTTGCACGGCTCTTGATCGTGCAGCTTCCTCCTCAGCTCGCGCTTGTAGCAAGGCTCTCGTGCGACCACTCATCATTGGCTCACTGGGCGTGTTGCTAACTGCGGTTGAGGAGGAAGCTTGACTACTGCTCCCTCCACTATTTTGGGAACCTTTCCGTAATTTGCCTCCAAGCCAATTTGCCGCAAAATTACCTCCTGGACACCGTAATAGTCATAAGGACACGGTTTTATAACAAATCGGAACCGGAACCGGGCGGAACCGGAACCGTTTGGAACTGGAACCGTTCGGTTTCAAACGGTTCCGGTTACAAACAGTTTCGGTTCCAAATGGTTCCGGTTCCGTGCGGTTCCGGTTTAAAACCGTTCTGGTTCTAAACCGTTCCGATCCCGATTTCCACCTTAATTTATACGATTAATTAACAACTATATCACCTAAATTAACATATATACATTTTCGATGTATATATATATACACATCATGCATCTTAATTAAATTTAATTTTCACATATTCATCCAAATCACAAACCCTAATTAATTTTCCACATTTTTCACACATATATATACATCATGCATCTTAATTAGGTTTAATTTTCACATATATATACATCACATATTCATCCAAACCACATATATACATAATTTTCACATATATATACATCACTTAATTTTCACATACCTATATATATATATACATCACATATATATACATTGCATATAAATTTACAACTTATCACCCTAATTTCCAACTTAGCACCCTAATTAATTTACACATACACATACACATACACAAAAATAATTAAAAATTGTGAGAGAGAGAGAGGGAGAGAGAGAGGATCGGACCTGCCATGGTTAACCACTACAATGCTTTGCCGACTACAATGGTGAGGGGAGGGGAGGAGAGGAGGGGAGGAGGGGAGGAGGGGATTTTCGGAGGAGGAGAGGAGTTCCGAATCGGTGGAGAGGAGGAGAGGATAAGGAGGAGGAGAGGGAGAGGAGGAGGAGGAGGTGAGCTAGTTTTTCGCCGGACCGATTTGGGAGGAGGAGAGGAGGGGAGGAGGGGAGGAGGAGAGGATAAGGAGAAATACAGCTCGGGGTCGAGCTGGGCAGTTCCTATCCAGAAAACATTGCCGGCGACTTGCTTATAATTCGTTGGTAATGACATTACCAACGACTTCAACTCATTGGTAATGACATTACCAACGAGTTATAAGCAACTCGTTGGTAATGACATTACCAACGATGAGTTAACTCGTTGGTAATGTCATTACCAACGAGTTGCTTATAACTCGTTGGTAATGTCATTATTTCCCGAAGAATATCCGACAACATTTTCCGTCTACGATTTCCGGCTACATTTTCGGACTACAATTTCCATTATCAATTTCCGTCTACGATTAACGACTACAATTTCCGTCTACTATTTCCGACTACATTTTCCGACAACAATTTCTGACTACATCATTAACGTACTAAGGATGATAATCGTAATCATCGTCATCACTTGAGTCTGACTCGGTTTCATAGGTAACCTCTGGCAATATGTGTCTCTCCTCGTCATCTGAATCAGCGTCAACTTCATATGGATTAACATCGAGAAGTTCTGCTCCAGTAATTCGAACCACACTCCCAGATCTCACATTATTAAGGCGAATCGTAGATGATTCCAGAATGTCAAAAGCGTTCGGCTCTTGGTATGCAGTAACTTCCTCATCATCTGCGGTATCACCAAGTGTGGCAGCACTGTATATGTTTCTATGAGCAACATGGTTAACCACTTTCCACGGGACTTTGTTAAGAAGATCGTCCAGGTAAAACACTTGTTTTACTGATGAGGCAAGAACGAAAGGGTCTTCTTCATACCAGCTAGTAGCAGTATTCACCGAAAATGTTCCGTGCTGATCGGTCCTTGTGTTCTCCGGGCTAGTATCAAACCATCTACACTTGAACAAGTGCACTTTCATGCGGTTCCCATAAATTAGTTCAACAACTGAATGAAGGACACCATAATAGTCAACGCCATCCTGCCCACCATGGATCATCACCCCACAATTCTGTGTTTTCAGTCGGTCGTCTCGATTTTCACATATAAATTTAACGCCATTGACCTGACACATCGAGTAAACTTTTGAAGCTATCGGTTTCATCGCAAGGACCCTCAATTCGTTTGACCACTCTGGGTAACCATCATCTGCTACATGGTTCATCTGAAAACGATAAGAAACCACACAAGAAATTATGAACATAGAAACCACAAAACCACGTACGTACACACATGCTATATAAGGAAAATGACAATAAAAAAAGACATATACACATATACCCTTACCCATGGACCAAAGTAGTTTGCAAACGTCATGTTGTGGTAATCAACATTTCCGGCAATAGCAGGGCAGTGAAGATGATAGTTTTTCCAATATTGTACTTCTTCACAGTTAATCAGTACCGACCAGTGGGCAATGACTACCTCATTTTCATCCAACTTGTACGACTTTGGCAAGCTTCCCTGTACTACAACGTCATTGGAGATGATAGAAAGGTTGAACTGAGGTTCATTTATCGGCATATGTTGTTGGGGGTCCTGAAGCGCTCCCAAATACACTTTGGTGTACGTTACACACTCGTGCGCAACATATGCTTCAGCGATACACCTTTCAGGTGCATATTTATTCTTCACATAGTCCTTGTAGGCTCCCAATTGTCTACAAGTTAACAGGTGCATGTTAAAAGGGGTAAAAATAAGACTTTACATATAAAAACAGAGGCAAACCAAATGTACCTTTCCATGGGATACATCCAAGTGTAGTGTACGGGACCGGTAAGCAACAATTGTTCGGGAAGATGGATCGTTAGGTGAGGCATGATGTCGAAAAAATTTGGCGGAAATATCCTCTCAAGCTTGCACATGATAAAAATTATGTCATCTTGCATCTCCCTGATATCTGATTTTTTAACTTCCCTGGTGCATAACTTCTGAAAGAATCTTGACAAGGCCACCAATGGCTCCACCACCTCCTTGGGCAGGTACCCTCGAATGAAAATAGGGAAAAGGCGTTGAAGCAGTACATGGCAGTTATGACTCTTTAATCCGTACATCTTATTGTCCCGGTAGTTAACACACCTGCTTATATTTCCTGCATAGCCATAAGGATACCTGCATATATATATATAGCCATAGGCAACAATTATATTTCTCGCATATCACCATAATCCGGTAAAAATTTAAGGCAAACCAATTTCCGTACTGCATAGTCATATATAAGAATATATACCTGACATTACTCAGCCACCGAAAAATTTCATGCTTATGCTTCGGCTTGACTGTGTAAGGAGCTTGCGGCATTTTTCTCTTACCATCTCTTAACCACAAATGTTTCCGCAGTCCCATAGCTTTCAGATCAATACGTGCCTTAGGGATGTCTTTTGTTTTCCCCTCCAAGTTAAGAACTGTGCCCACCACACTTTCACACACATTCTTCTCTATGTGCATGACATCTAGGTAATGTCTGATATGCAACCTGGGCCAGTAGGGGAGTTCCCAGAATATGCTCTTGTGTGTCCAAAACTTATACCTTTCGGACTTGTCTGGAATTGACGCCACTATGTCAGGATGATTGCTCAGCTGGCCAAAATCATATTCATTCAACACTTCCAAAATTTCTTCCCCTGTCCATCGCCTGGGTGCCACACCTGTTTCCACAGTCCCATCAAACGCATCTGGATCCTGCCTAAATGGGTGATCATATGGAAGCCAACAACGGTGACGCATCTGAACAATTTTACTGCAATGAGGACTGCAACAATCAACTGTCATGCACTCTGAACAAGCCCTGTAACCCCTGGTAACGTTGCTCGACAACATACCGCGGGCAGGAAAATCACTGATGGTGCCAACAAGCATGGCATGCATCTGGAACATCTCGTTTTTGAACCTATCGTAAGTGGGGTGGCCACACTCACTCAGGTACTTAAGCTCCTCAATCAAAGGCCTCAAATACACATCGAGACACTTTCCTGGATAACCCGGGCCCAGAATTAACAGAGTCAGCATATTGTATTCCTTCTTCATGCACATCCATGGTGGAAGGTTGTATGGTACCAAAATAACTGGCCATATACTGTATTGAAGACTCATGTTGCCAAAAGGGTTGAATCCGTCAGATGAGAGCCCTAGCCAAACATTTCGGACCTCTGCTGCAAAATGATCAAACTCCCTGACCATGTGCTTCCAAGCCTCTCCGTCGGAAGGGTGTATAAGGGTGTCATCGTCAGGCAAGTTCCTCTCAGCCCATCATCTCATTGCCTTGGCCGTGAAAGCACACATGAACAACCGCTCCAGCCTATCAATAAGCGGGAAATATCGAAGTATCTTCACAGCTTTCTTGTTGCCTGCAGGAGTCAACTTATACCTTTCTGTAAAACATACCGGGCAGGCTTCAAGGTCTTCGAGATCTTTTCCCCAGAAGAGAATACAATCATATCTGCATGCATGGATTTTGATGTAGGAAAGCCCAAGATCTTTCAGGATATGTCGCACCTTATGATGAGTGGTAGGAAGACGATGACCGGGTGGCAGTAGCGAAGCAGTCCACTTCAACCAAGAATCAACAGCTTTGACAAACATTTTGTTCTCCATTTTGAGCTGCATCACTCCCATCACACTTTCAAGAACAGTCTTACTACAACCGTCATACAACGGAGTCTGCAATCAGGTTGTTGTACTTGTCCATACCGCTTGTGTTGACATGAGCTCCAGGTAATGGCTCGACTGGCCCGATATGGGGGAAACCCTCAACGACAGGAGGGACATTTGGTGCTTCATCAGCAAATACACCGCTCTCATGAGGAAACATATCATTGATTAACATCGCTGTTGAATCATAGGATGAACTGCCCCTCTCAGCAAAATCTCCATGATCATAGCGTGGACTGGCCCTCTCACCAAATTTTCCATGATCATGCGGACCCGCTAACGATGTTTCACCATGATAAATCCAACAAGTGTACTTATCCCAAAACCCGTATTTACTCAGGTGCCTCTGGACTTTATCAATGGGAAAACGAAATCGATCGCTGAAACACTTACATTCTTTACACGGGCAATAATGAAGTGTAGTGTCTCCACAATTAGCCTTCACAAAATCCACAAAACTCCTAATTCCCTGGTGATATCTGACATCCCATGTTTCGAGGCTCATCCAACTCTTGTCCATCCTGAAAATTCTAACAATTTTACGTATTAATTATATATATATACACACATTCACTACTAATAATCGACGCGATATCTCAATTCAACTCTAATTAAATCAACACATGCATGCATATATATATATATATATATCGATCTAATCTCTGAATTCGATTCAGTACTCGATGATGGTATTCTTCTTTTTTCAATTCAAAACGTATTTGACTAGGTATGAGGCTCTGTTAAGCCTGGCTCCGATAAAACTACGATAATACCAGTCGTTGATTCAGACACAAGATAAGATTAACTACAAGCAGTTTTCTCGTTTCGGTGACATCAACAACATTTCATATATATCTCACGAATTGGATTTGATCAACACACACACATATATATACATACACATATACGTATATATACACGTACCTATATATATAGCTTCCCGAGTGATCGAGTTTTCGACGCGCGCCTTAATTTTGACAATATACCGAAGGATCGATTTCAGAGCATACGTTTTCCTTCTTTCGATTTCTCTGGATTTTTTTCGATCAAAATGAATGAATGATCGAGCTGCTGCAATCTGCATCTAATATAAGAGACATTACCGGTGACGGAGTAAGTCGCCGAAAATGAAGACATTACCGGCGACTTTACGCCGAAAAATCGTCGGTAATGTTTCAAAACATTACCGGCGATTTTCCGGCGACATTACCAGCGACGGAGTAAGTCGCCGATAATGATGAACATTACCGGCGACTTTTCCGGTCGCCGGCCTTGTCTCCGGTGATCTCGCCGGTAATGATGGCAAATGTGGTAGTGTGCTATCATTGAAGTCGGTAAATCGAGCATCACGAAAACACAAGAGTACTGAGGCATTAATTAAGGCCTTTGCGGGTAGAGGTTTTACACCTATTTGGACTAATCTTATACGAAGGAAATTGTGACCATCTTTTTTATTGTTTTTGATCGAATCAGGACTGAATAATTGGCAGGTTTCATGTTGTTTACTAAGAGCATATATTTGCTTGACTGCTTTGACATGGTGCTCACTTCTGAAAGAAGAAATTGGCCCTTTTTTTCTGTAAATTTCATTACTAAGAACTTTTGGAATATTTCAATCATTCCTATCTATATTATCGTTTGACTGGATTTCAATTTGTTTTTCATTTACTATGTTTGGAATTTTACTTAGGGAGGTCCTAGAAGAATTAGAGGTAGTTGAGTTAGATCTGAATAATCTACTCATTTTGATAAGGAAAAGGGGAGACTGAACTCAAGTTTTTAAGATTTGAAGTAAATATACGTACCTTAACTTAATTCCTTTTAACTAAAGTTTTCTCTGCTCCGCTCACGCCGCATCCACTCATGCTTCGCCTGAACCTTACTGTTTAGACCTGGCCTTACTATTTGGTTGGAGAAGAAACTTAGAAAAAAAGGGGGATAAGGGAAAGTAGATTTATATATAGGTAATCTTAAGATCTTGATTCAAGGTACCCAATTACTTATTAAAATATATAGAAAATATAGAGATCAACTCAATTACCTCACATAGGCGGTAGTCCGCCACCTGAGGATTGAGAAGTTTTAATAAATTAACTCAATTTCCTCAACTAGAAATTGGGTACCTTGAGTTTTAATATAAACTGAATAATTTTTCTACGTTCAGAAAAATACTGAACTTGAAAGAGGAACACCAAGATTAGAGATTAATTATAAATCTCTTAACGTACACCTAATAAAAGAGATCTTATTAACAAAGTACAAACCTCTGTTATCTTTTTCAAATTTGATATGAAGTCAGGTTTTTGGCAGATTCAAATTCATGAATCTGACAAATATAAAACTACTTTTGTCACTCCATTTGGTCATTATGAATGGAATGTCACGCCATTTGGACTTAAAACTGCCCCTAGTGAATTCCAAAATATCATGAATGATATTTTCAATCCCTATAGCCACTTCTGTATCGTCTATATTGACAATATCCTCATATTCTCCCGATCAATATATCAACATTGGAAACATTTACACCAATTATTCACTATCATCAAAAATAATGTTTAGTAGTATCTACCTCAAAAATTAAATTATTCCAAATTAATAAAAGATTCTTAGGGTTTAACATCCATCACCTTCAAATTAGTCCAATAAATAGAGTCATTAATTTTGCAGATAAATTTCAAGATGTAATCCTCGATAAAAAACAATTACAGAGATTTTTAGGATTTTTAAAGTATATTGCAGAATTTTACCAAAATCTTAGGAAAAAATGTAAACCTCTATTTGATAGATTGCAGAAAAATCCTCTACCCTGGACCTCTATCCATATATCTTTAGTCAAAGAAGTTAAAAGCTAGCTACATCAAAACCTTACTATGTCTAGGCATCACTACCAGCGTAATCACTATAGCTGACGAGTTTTTTTTTTCGTCAGCTATAGTACTATAGCCGACAAAAAAGATTTTTTTTTCTGAAATAAAAAATCCGTCGACTATAGTACTATAGCCGACGAAAATGAATAAAAAACTCGTCGGCTATACTATTACCGACGGATTTTAGCCGACGGACTATAGCCGACGACATAGCCGACGGACTATATATATATCCTATCAAGAGCGGAGCTCCGCTTTGAAAAGATTGAAAAAATTATTCGATTATTGAAACTAATCATTCTTTAGATTATCATTAGAGGATCACGGTTACAAAAAATCAACCCAATCGAAGATGATTTGGTCATTTGATCATCATATTCAACTTTTGATAAATATGGTTCATCCGATATAGCCTAAAAGTTTGATGTAGCAATTAAATGGTTAAATCATCTCAGATTTGGCTGATTTTTTGTAAGGATGATCGCCTAATAGTAATCTAAAGACTGAGTAATTTTATTTGTCAAGCAATCTTGTCAATCTTGTGAAAATTGAAACTTCGCTTCGTGTTTTCAAAACGAAGCTCCGCTCTAGATAGGGACTGATATACAAATATATATATATATAGTTCTTATCCAGAGCGGAGCTCCGCTTTGAAAACAGGGAGCGAAGTTTCGATTTTCACAAGATTGACAAAGTTGTTCGACTATTGAAACCACTTATTCTTTAGATTACTATTAGACGATCATGATTACAAACAATCAGTCCAATCAGAGATGATTTGACCATTTGATCATCACATTTAACTTTTGATGAATACAGTTCATCCGATATAGGTTAAAAGTTTGATGTAACAATCAAATAGTCAAATCTTCTCCGATTTGGCTGATTTTTTGTAAGTATGATCGTCTAATAATGATCTAAAGAATGAGTGATTTCAATTGTTGAGCAACATTATCAATATTGTGAAAATCAAAGCTTATCTCTAATTTTTCAAAGAGGAACTCCGCTTTGGATAGAGACTTATATATATATATATATATATAGAGAGAGAGAGAGAGAGAGAGAGAGAGAGAGATATATTTAAATGCGGACGTCTGCACGGTGCGGATGATAAAAATTTAATTATTTTGATCATCTCACATTTGACTTCAACAATTTAAACCGTTAATGTTATCGATATCCCTTTAAGGAGGAGTAGACCTATAAAATTTCAGCAAATTTGATAATCGCTTGGTCATCGAAAATGGTGAAACATTACGAACAAATAAGGAGTGTCAGATAAATGTTTATCGACGATACATAAATGACAAATCAAATAGTCAAACTATTTCCGATTTGACTCAAATTTTTTTAGATGACTTAGTTGAAGTAGACCGGCTAGCTGGGTACTACTAATAATGTAAATCGATCTACATTATTAGTAGTACCCAGCTAGCTAGCCAGCACCCAAACTATTTCTCTCTTATATATGACATATTGATCCATAGGCCGGCTAGCTGAGTACTACTAATAATGCAGATCGATCGATATCGGTGTTGTACGTGATACATTCTAGACATATATATATATATATATATCGCTCAAGTTTATGATCGATCGATCGATCGATAATGTATATGAATGGATATGCATATATATATGCCAGGATACGTGCATGATAATTAGGCTAGGGTTTGATTCAAGCGCGCAGAATCGAATATAATGACTGTCTCTCATTGATCTGTTGTATCTATTTATACGTACGGGTATTCATATATCAAAATGGCAGAATGGAAGAATAGGCCGGGTAATTTAGGGTTTAATTATTAGGGAAAGCCTCGGCTTGGCTCAATTTTCACACCACTACTTTTGAGAAAGATAAACCTACTGCGTACTGTTACTACTGTATATGCATCATGTACAGATCAATCAGTGAAAACGAACAAAGAGAAGAAACAAAGGGAAATTAGCTGAGGATCGATGGAACTGCTGCTAAATGCTAATTATATATACTGGCATTCAAATGGGGATGTCCCTCGGCGCAGAGGCCGGCCAGGAGTACGTACCCCACGATCACGATGGAGTCCCCATACAAATCGAAGTATTTACTACTCAATGCAACTCCCTTCATTATTTGCATTTAATAGACAGTGCCAACACGGAAACGAATTGCGCTCTCTCTCTCTCTCACATATCATATCACAGTAGGTAAAAGGCATCAACGATCGTATGAAATGATATATGACTAATCCTCAGTAGTCCTCATTTCCGATCCTCTTGCAGTTCGAGCTCACTCGATCACTATGTGTATGCAAGCCCGGCCACTGAGGCCAGGCACGCATCTGAGCATATCGCATTTGCAGCCATCTTCATCTCTTGGAATTTGGCCTCACACACTTTCCCAGAATTAATAAATTGTATCTTCCACATACAAACAGAATAGAATAGAGAATATATAGTAAAAGCAAGAAGAGATTAGTGGGTTTCGGTAGCTAAAGCCATTCCAACACGTCTGCTACGTCTTTCTCTGCCCCCCCCCCCCCCCCTCCTCTTCATTTATTACGTGCCTTTTGTTCCCTCATGAGTCAAGTCCAACCCTCGAAAGTCACCCTCGATCACTCTTCGATCATATACGGACACTATGTATATTGTGTAACTTGCATGCACGCATCCGCTTTATCTATCTATATACTGTACCGTATCTCCTTTCGAAAAACAAATTGATTAGTTACATGACTCGCACGCCCCATTAATTTCGATCAAAATACCAATATTAAATGACCAGATGTTGACCATCATGCCTCAGATATATGCCAATTTCCTCACAAAAAAATTGTGTATGATTCCGACTTTCGGTTAAAAATGAGGGTTAGCTCTTGATGCGATTAAAAATTAAGACTTAAAATTAAGGTTCTAAAATGTGCTAGGCGGAATTAGGCGGTGGAGTTACTGCCTAGCGCCTAGGCGTTTAGGCGGAGTTTAATCGATAATTAAGCGGTAATTAGGCGGATCATTTGTTATATATATTTAATTAATTATATATTTATATGGTATATTGTAATTTGAAACATAAAGTAAAAATTATAAAGAAATATCATAAAAATTCTAAACTAAGTTTATAAAGAAATCCAATTAACCATTCATCTCAATTTTTTGAAATAGATGTGCATAAACAAAAATCCCAAGAATATGAAATTATCTATTTTGAAGCTGATAATTCATAAATCACAGTACATTATGAGTTTATGACAATGAAGCTTACATTATAAACTTGCAACCATGGAAACCATTCAAACATGCATAAAGCTTCACGAAATCAAGTTTTGTTTGTGTGATGGTCATAGACACTATACTCCTGCCCACATTTAACCATATTAAATTATCAACATATAACAAACAAGGATGACGGCGGTGGACGGCAAGTGGCGGCGACGGTGGTGATCGGCGAGCGGCGTCTAAGTCGCGGCGTTTGCAGAGGGAGAGAGACGACGTTTCGCGAAAAAAATTAGATTGGATTTTCTATTTAAAATTCATTCATTTGCGTTGTACCTCTTAATTTAAAAAAAACGCCTAGGCGGTGCTTTTCTGCCGATTAGTCGTTAGTCGCCCGCCTAATTGCCGATTAGTCGGTTCCCGCCTAACTACCCCGCCCAAGACCAAAATTAGGCGATAAGATGATTTTTTTCGATTAGTCGGTGCATAGGCGGCCTAGACGGCCATTTTTTAGAACAATGCTTAAAATTAAAAACAACTTTAGGTTAAAAAGATTTTTCACTCAAAACAAATAGTACATGTTGTAGAACGCGTCACTTATTGCCGATCGAGAACAGCATCGGTCACTACAAGAAAAATGTACTTAGACGATGGAGATTTTCTCTGTGGTCTAGGTGACACTTAGACCGCGAAAAAAGACATCTCCGTCGCATAAGTGTCCACGTGACCTCGGAGAAAGTCTCCACGGTCTATGTGACACTTAGACCGCGGAAAAAGATATCTCCGTCGTCTAAGTGGCCACTTGGACCACAGGGAAAGTCTCCGCGGTCTAGGTGACACTTGGACCGCGAAAAAAGACATCTCTGTCGTCTAATTACTTTAACCCTAAACCCTAAGGCCCTTAACCCTAAACCCTGCCTTTTCACTTAGACGACGCAAATGCACGTTTGTGTCGTCTAAGTGAAAGTTTCGTAATTTCATCAAAGACAACAACGATCTAGACCATGTCCCATAACATATTCTTTTCGTCTAGACCATAGAGTAGACAATTCTCGGAGTGTAACCGTCGACGGTTCTAAAATAAGACTTACGAATTTTCGTGTATCCACGTTTCTGGTTTGTAAAATTTTTAGTTTTGCGGTTGACTGTGCCGATGAAACCCTTAACGAACTTACTATTTTGTAAAAATTATTCTATTTATATATTGTCTTATGACAAATGTATCCAACGGTTATTTTGTCCAAATTCATTTTCGTTAATATTGATATACAATGAGCCTATACTTAATAACACTTAAGTTATACACATTAGTAGATACTTAACAAGTTTAAAGGCGTAAGATTATTCGTCGTCTTAAATTCAATTGTTTATATATACGATTTGTTAATTGATATTTTACGACTATTTCATTCGAATGACAGATCGGAAACTTCCTTGCGAATTATTTTTAAAAATTAATTTTACGACTATTTCACCTGGACTACGGAGATGGACATCTCCGTCGTCCAGGTGACCACTTGGACGACGGAAAAATATCATCTCCGTCGTCTAGGTTGAAAAAGATGGTGGTTCAATTTCAACCGCCAAATTTTTGGGGAACGGTTCAAATTTCACCTGGACGACGGAGATGCCTATTTCCGTCGTCTAAGTGAAATTTGAAACGCTCCCCAAAATTAGGGCAATTAACTCCCACCCGCCAAATTAATTGGACACCGGTTCCAAAAATTCAAATTTTTTTACTTAGACGACGGAAAAAACACCTCCGCGGTCTAAGTGAGCACTTAGACCACGGAAAAAACATCTCCGCGGTCTAAGTGAAACTCTATATAAAGGACCTATCCGATCCTCTTTCCTCATCACATTCTCAATTCCTCCTCTCCTCTCCTCTCCTCTCTCTCACTCTCACTCTCTCTAAAAAATCCGGTAACTTTCCGGCGACCCAAAATTCAGCGACTTCCTCCCTCCGGTGACTCCCCTCTCCGACGATTCCCTCCCTCCGACGACTCCGCTCTCCCGCGAGTTTAAATTAATTTATTATTTTACGGCGACCCAAAATCCGACGATCTCCTCCCTCCGGCTACTCCCCCCTCTCTGACGACTCCCCTCTCCTTGGTATTTTAATTCCTCCTTTCCTCTCCTCTCTCTCACTCTCACTCTCACTCTCTCTCAAAGATCTGACGACTCCCCTCTTCTTAATATTTTAATTATTTTATTAATATTTAAATGAGAATTTGACATTTTAATCAAATTATTAATAATTTACTTTAAATTAAAATTTTAATTATAAAAAAATAAATAACCACTTTGACCACGGAGAAAGTCATATGCGTCTAAGTCTCACTTGGTTCACACAGACCTCCATTTCCGTCGTCTAAGTACCCAGACGACGATACTTGGATGACGTAACCTAGACCACCTGAACCACAGAAGTTCCGTCGTCTAAGTACTTAGACGACAAAAATTCGCACCTAAACGACGAAAACGGTCCGCGATCTAAGTCCATTTTTCTTGTAGTGTGTCACTCCCCCGACGTAACAGAACGGAACACAACAGTGCAAAATACATTTCTTTCCTACCGACCATCCAAGGAAGGGACTGAATGTTCTGGGTTTTGTTTCTTTCGAGAAAAAATGTAGGCATACTTCTGAAGGGATTTACATTAGTGATGATGATATTATACTTCTATTCTTCTAAGATCAAAACCGACGTAACTAGTCCCAAATGACATTACCCCTCGGACGCTAATCTGAGTAAGAAGTAGACGATTAATGACCAGGATAATTACAAGCTTGAAAAAAGACCTTAATCACACATCAAGTTCGGATGCAAACTGCTCTAAGCGTTCAGCATCATCATCCAGATTCCGGACCAAAGCATGGTTTATTAAACCATCATCCTCGCTTGCATGTATCTGCCTACCGCCAAACCTACATAGATATAGGAACAATGATGACTGCAGTCGACAAGTATGGAAAGAAATAAGATATTTCTGTGCAGCTACTCTCAAGAAGGGAGAGGCAGGGTGGTTAAAGAATTCTACTTAAACATGCACACAATAACTGCAATTGTCAGATTTAAACACAACATTGTAGAGATTTAAAAAGAACTGCCACTTACCATCTTCCGTTCATCAACTCTATGCACTTTTGAGCATCTTTCCTGTCCTTAAATCGTACCAAAACAACACCCTGGGGATGATTTTCACAAACCTACATATTAAACAAAACAGAAACAGCACAAAAATTAGGGAAGAAAAGAAGGGGGAAGAGAGAATGAAAGAAGTGCACATACAAAACCAACTACATAAAAAAGTGACATGCACAAAAATAAATATACTATAAATGCGCCCACATGTATACGAGTATATCTGACATCGACGAATCCTCATTAAATTTGAAAGTAAACCTCCTAACATCTTAAGAACTTGATGCAATCTCACCAAACTAAACACTAGAAACAGCGAAGAGAAATCAGAGAAGGTTCAATCAAAGCATACATATATACTATAAATGCGCACACATGTATATCTCACATGGATAAATTCTCATTACACTCGAATATAAACATTTCAACTTCTTAATGAGTAGGCGCAAACTCACAAACCAAAACAGCAGAAATTGTGATATTTTAGCAAAATCAGAGAAGGTTTAAGAGACTCTACATGCTGATATGGTGGAGATATAGAGATAGAATATCCAAATGCCCAATCGTTTGGTCCAGAGTTACATTACCTTGACTGAGTCAACAGGACCAAGCTTCAGACATTCCTCTTCAACATCTGCCTGCAATTCTGTACGCAAGTTTTCGTTTTCCTGTATATATTTAGGAAATGATTCACTACATCAGACATGACTATTTAAAGCTTTACTGTAAGCATTGATCAGTTATGAAAGAAGATGTTAAGACATGATTCACTACTTCTACTAAATAATAGTGTATGTGTCGCAGAGTGCCAACAGATATTAACATACCCTCATCTCAGCAGTAGTGAACATATAACGAAGAAGAACAGTAGATGGAATCAACAGTTTTGAATCATCACGACCACCTGCATGAGTAAACATGACCTTATAATGAGTGATCCACAGCACATCAGGTAATCAATGATGAAAGCATGACAGGGTACACCAAACATTATATATAGAAGATGTAGATAATTTTCAGTACGTCAAGAATTCACACTGTTCTTCCCCCTTACAGTTTAGAGTTTTACACTCAGCAACACCAATAAACTACTTGTAAGTGTAAACATTATTGCAGGATCCATAGAGCATGGTAGAAAAATGTAAATCGTACAAGCATGTCCATGACTCCACAAACAGGATATAATTTTTTTTATAATGTATGATGAAACAATAATATCTTCTGAGAAAGAGGAAAAAAGCTAACTGCATAAATCATACTTGCTACGGCTTCAACAAGATTAAATGCTTTCTACACGCTGCAAGTTAACATTCTAAGAGATTCTAAGACCATAACAAAGACATCTGCTTCACTTCTTTTCAAGGGAAACAGGAAAGAGTGAACCATAAAGTGAGAAAACATGTTCATATGCCGAAAACACTAAATTCTCAGATTTTAAAGCTATAAGATAGAACCTACCCCAGCCAAGCATCTTATCTTCAACCTTCTTCAGTTTTTTCTTTCTCTTGTTGTCTGCTTGTTTGGCAATGAATCTTTCACCTGCAAACATATCAAAACTCGCAAGTAAAGTCTCACAGACCTGGAGCACATGGGCAGAGCTTTGGAGACCAAAGGGGCCATGAGCCTAAAAATAACATAAATGATTAAGAGCTCTACTTTTCAAAAATTGAAAACTGAGAATGTAAATACTAAATTGTAAACAAACACCTTTGGCCCAATTGAAGTTAAGTTATTATCTACTTTAGAAGTTGTTTAAGGGACCTTGTGAACAAAGATTATATTTGAGGTCTTTACTTTAAAGACATCAGTCAATCAAGTTGTTTAAGAAGGTTTACAACATTCTAACCCCCTGAAGTTCAGGTTACAATTCACACTGGTCCCTGGTCTAGTACCTCATCAGTCAATCAGGTGAATTGATCAACTTCATCAGTGCTAAACTGCTAATTGTAAGCAGCAATACTTGAGAATATGTAAATGTCACTTTTTTCCTTAAGGATGTTAAAAGCAAAAACTTAATATTAGACAGTTGCATATCTCTAATTCGAATCTTCTATTAATAGCTCTTAACAAAGTAGAATAAAGAAATTTTTGTATTCACTTCAATGAAAATTGCAGATTTCAATATTTTTGGCCCTGTCAACCAGTTTGCAGATCCACTACTGTGCTGAAAGGTAACTAAAATCTTATCTGCCATATCGTAATGGTGGTACTCCAAAACTACTGGTAATAGTTCTTGAAGTATCACACTGAAAGCAAGATGACAGTTGTTATTACCTTTCTGCTCAAACTTAGCTCGGGTGACTGACATGAGAATCGTGCCACCAAGATGCAGAGATGTTCCATCCAAAATCTTAGTAGCCAAATCAACTGAGGGCTCCTAAAGCACACACAAAAATAGTTAAGTACTCAGATATGGCATGCAATGATTAAGGACAGTGGCCTCAGGAGAAAATAATTCTTACCTTCAGATATGTAACAAGCGCATCTCCCTTTAGCTTTCCGGTCGCTTTATCAAAATACAGCTTTACACGAGGCTTTTTTGTCTCAGGATCCTATTAAAAATTTTCCAATGTGTAAGAGAGTCCAATATGTGTAAAACAATAGCATAATATAATGCTACAGATTTATAATCATAGAATGTGATGTCCAACAAGGGATAGAATGTCACCATTAAATTTCATGAGGGGAACAGAAGGTTATAAGTATGTGTTAGAAGACATGTTATTTTGCACAACAGCATGGGAGATTAGGGCCTAACATTCCCACTATAACACTATGCAAGAAGTTGAGGAGTTAATTATCAACTACCAACAAATAGAAACATAAGAAAGTAGTAGGTAGGAAATGAAAAGAAATCACTACGGAAGAAAGGATCACATATTCATATATCATAGTAATATTTAACATTAAGCTCATCGTTTTAACAGCATCAAATGATCCTCCTACAATGTTCTAATAAATAAACAAGCATGACCATGTATAAAACAAACTGCAGCCTTATTAAAATACAAATAAAAAAGATAACTTGCTTATAACTTATGAGTGATAATCTTGTACCTCTTTTATTATCCCACACTTAGAGAAGACCTCAACAACCTGAAAAATACCCCCAAATTAATTTAAGCCACCCGAAAAAAGGTAAAGTCATAAAGAAAAAGTAATAATGATTTCCCTTACTTCCTCAACTGTGACATCATCAGGCAATCCAGTCACATAAACATGTGAATTGACCTTTAACTCAAACCAACTATCAGGAGGTTTATTAGGTTCCTGCATAACATTAAGACACAAGAAAGAGGAGTCAATTCAGCTGTTACAGCTTCAAGAATTCTCTATACATAAAGCAGTTTAACTACATATATTAACGGAAACCAATCAGATCCCGTTTGTACATTAGACTTTACAGTGACAGTACACTTTCAATCAATAAACAATAATTAACCACTATCACATAGGTGAAAGGAGGTTAGAACCTTCTTCGTATCTTCAGCCTCTGACAATTTTCTTTTTGATGTTGGTTTTCCTTCATCTACCTCGTGGTTGACATTAGAGCCTTTCTCTTTGGAAGGATCAGAAACCTTTCCAGTTGCATTCACCTCTTCCCTCGAAGAGTCCTCAGAAAGTTTAGCATTCATGAAGACTTCCTCTTCTTGCAAGAAAGTCATCTCCTCTACCCCAAACGTGCTATCCTATTAGACATTAAGTCAAATATGTATTCAAGAAAGAAAACATATAAGATTACAATTGTGACAAGTTCTGTGTGATAGTTGACTGGCAAAATATTGAAATTGATTCTCTTACCAGGGTAACATGCTTGTGGTGTGTTAGAACTACATTGACTAATCCAATTTTCTTATAATATTCAAAACTATTCTAACTCACTTTCATTTATCTTCAGCTTATATCAATCAATAATCACCAGCATTAAGGATCAAATAAGGGACATCAGGAACTTTGGGCTACCAATACAACCGACTTTAATAAACAACATCAGTAGCAAGAGGATCTATTTCTCTACAAAA
Source organism: Geum urbanum (assembly GCA_946800695.1). Taxonomy (NCBI): domain Eukaryota; kingdom Viridiplantae; phylum Streptophyta; class Magnoliopsida; order Rosales; family Rosaceae; genus Geum; species Geum urbanum. The sequence continues at coordinate 82,763,214 of OX326999.1, read as the reverse complement.
GTACTTTGAATATGAACAATCTACCATAATGGACGATAAAGCTCAGAAGGAGAAAAAGGTACCATGTGACACTATCTATGGTCCTAGATTGTCACAAATAAACATATTTGATGAATACAACTCAAAATTTTAATGCACCAACAGATGAATGTGAGGATACCACTGAATACAATTAAAATCGTGTACCAAAGTCAAGGGTAGTTTGAGTGATAGAAAATCATATATAAAATTATTCAAAATGTTATAAGGGGATTGTGAAAGTAGATGCTTATGACATATCAAAACTGCTTTCCCCCAATAAAATTGAACAGAAGGAAACGATAACTAGAACTAACCTGAGGAACCCAAGCTCTAAGACCCCGATCCCACTTATACTGGGTGCCATCATCATCAACGAATTCTTCCTCACCCTCTGGTGGTGTCGAAGGTCTCTCACTATCTTCTTCTACCTCACTAATTTGTTTCTGAAATTTCTCAAAGTCGTCATTAATATCACTTGGGGGAACTGCAGAAGGATGAAATGTATCACGTAAGTTTCATGGGAGTGGTAAGACCAAATTCCAAAACAAAACAAAAAGGGTAAAATCAAGGAATGATTATTAACCTGTGGGAGCTTCTTGGTGGTAGGCAGTTACTTGGGTAACTAACTCAGGAATGGAGGATAGTGGCTGCCATTGGCTTCGTCCCTGTGACCAGACCAGCGTGGCGTGGGTGAGGTAACCATTTGAGAAATGCTCTGCTCAGACCACACCAAGACCAAGTAAATAAGCAAACTATAACTGAAATTGAACATGATAAAAATAGAACAATCAATAGTCTCGACTCTCGAAACTGAACACATGCTAACTTGTCTAAGGCTCAGAACATGTGGCTTTAAACTTTTGACAAAAGCAATACCAAAACGAAGTCCAAGTGATCCAGCTCTTTTACTAAAGATATACAGGAACCCTATTCTGTTGAATATATGCAAAGTGTAACTGAATATGAACATGATAGAGATGGAACAATCACTAAATTGTGTGAAAGAGATTCAATCACATATAAGTATCGAGGAATAATAGAGAGAGGAGGATTAGAACTCACCGCGGAGCTCCGAAAATGCGTAGGGACCAAGGTGTTGCTGACTTTCACCAAGTATGAACCATCCCAATTCCATTTTCTGTTGTTCTAATTCTACACCTGCAAAATCTATTTCCTTATTACCAAACAAAAATAACAGCTGCTCTGCGAATCGGAACAACAACAACAACAAAAATATCAGCGCACCTGATTGCTGAGGCAGTTTCTCTCCTCCTCCTTCTTCTTCTTCTTGTTTTCGATTCCGCGCCGGCGGAGACGGTTGTTGTTCGTCGGCGGTACTCGCCATGAGAGCCAAAGGGTTCCTTCTAGGGCTGGCTCGTTGAACTCAGTCGGGACCTTGAAATAAAAATTGGGAAAAAATTTCGTTGAGGACCTGAAAATTATATTTTCCACTAATATTTTAAAGATCAACAGTTGTATTTAGCTATATAAACGTAGATTATTTATATAAATTTTTATCTAATTTAAAAATCTTCAAGTAGTCCAAGATGATATAAATGAATGTTTCAAATTTATTAAATTTGAATCGTTCATGTTTATAATTGATAAATCATGATTTTGAATTTCTTAACGATTTTCGATTTGGTTAAAAATTTACAAAAATAATCTTCTTATATATAGCTAAACATCTAACGGTTGATATGTCAAAATATGATCAAAATTGAGACTTATAAACTATTGTATAGAATGTATTCACCAAGTCCCTACTATAGAGGTTCTCAATGAAAAAACTTCTATAAAAACAGTCTAATATATTGAACCCGGACCGAACTCAAAGTTCGAGTTCGGGTTCGAGTATTGCTTTCGTAAAATAGTTAAACCAAAAAAATCCGAATAAAATTTAGTAAAACACATATCACATTTTAATTGGTTAATTACTACAACAACATTTATTTCAATATATCCAATAACTAATAGGGAACTCTTCAAACGAGACTCTTATAATAAGAACTTGATAAATATTTTTCATAAAATTGTCATAATAGTCATTTTTCAATAACATTTTTACAAAGTTAACTATTAGATGTTTAGATATTGATTAGTAGATCATTTATACAAATTTACATCCAAATTGAAAATCATTAAGGTATCAAACAAGATCAAATCAATAGACGAACCAAAATTGTCAAACATACACCGTTCATGTTCATAAGTGATAAAACTTGATTATGAATGATTTAACGATTTTCAATTTTTGTGAAATTTTGCATCAGTGCTCTGCTCGTCATTATCTATCTAACTAACGGTGGATTTGCCAAAATATAAAGAAAAAATGGGTTTAATGAGAAGGTACTAAACAAGTCTTCATTATAAGGGTCCTTAATAGAGAATTTCTCATAATTAATAAGATCACCTATATAATGCAACCCTAATTTTAATATACTTGATTGTATACTGATTTGACTGTCATTAAATTGTTAATTGAGGTTATCCATTTTTCATTTGTATATTTTGTGGTTACTGTAATTCTCTAACTCTTGTTTTTATATTATGCATACTTGAAGTATTGTAATAGGCTATACATTCTTTCTAGTATAATGGAATTATGTAGTATGCATTATAAACTAGTACTTTGAGATTGTGTATCTTCATTTTTTTCCGATCTATAATTTTGTTAGAACTCGAAAATCCGGCAAATCCGAACGCGAATAATTCGGGTTGGGTTGAGTTCAGATTTACTTAAAAAATTACTCAACACTAGCTCGTGTTGTACAATTCAGATTCGAATCTGAGTCTTATTATTTTATACACAAACCCGAACTAAATCACTCGAAGAAGAAGTGGTGTTTGTAATTCTACTACTGTAATAACATGACAGACAGAGCTTTGGGCTCTCCCACTCCGCAAGCCTAACTTCAGGTCACTTTTAGCCCAAACAATATACCGTTCTTAGATTCATCCGCTCTCGGGCCAAAACGCATACTATTACGTGGCAGCCCAAAGGTCTATTTTCAAAAGGAGCGATGCTCTCATCCAGATCGGAGATAATCAACTCAAAACGTACTAGCCGTTTTTCATGCCAACGGCCATATAGTCAGCAAGATGACCGTTGTAGCACTAGCAGCAACACTCTATAAAATCTTGCCCATATACATATCATCATTCCATCCACAACAACAACACTCTATAGCGTTCATTCATTCTAGCTAGCTTATAATATACTTCTTGATCGAGTTGATCGATCTTCAGAGTGAGTGAGTGAGTATGGGTTTAGGAGGAGGATTGAACTCGACCCAAGCAGGAGACACCCACAAGGTGTTCCTTTTGTGCAACTACATACTCTTGGGTGCTGCCTCCAGTTGCATTTTCCTCACTCTCTCCCTCCGCCTCCTCCCCTCCATCTGCGGCTTCTTCCTCATCCTCCTCCACATCTTCACCATTGCGGGGGCAATCTTCGGATGCGCCGCCGCTTCCTCGGCTGGCAGCGGCAAGTGGTACGGGGCCCACATGGTGGCCACAGTACTCACAGCCATATTCCAAGGCTCCGTCTCCGTCCTCATCTTCACCAGAACCGTTGACTTTCTCGGTGAGCTCAAGTCCTACGTCAGGGAAGATGATGCTGCTGTCATTCTCAAGTTGGGGGGTGGCCTCAGTATTCTCATATTTTGCATGGAGTGGGTGGTGTTGACACTTGCTTTCTTCTTGAAGTACTATGCCTCTCTCGAAGGTGGTGATAATCACATTCAGCTTGGCGGTAATAATAAATCTGCTGCTATGAGGAGTTCCAAGGTGCAACAAGACGACGATTTGAAGGATTGGCCATGGCCCTTCCAAGTCTAGTGTCAGCTCAGCTCCACATTCGGCTATCACCTTTGTTTTATTTTCTGTCGATTTGTATAATTAATTCCTTCATTCAATCACTTGGATCGAGTTCTATGATTCCAGTAGGCTATGGTGGTCAGATATATATCAATATCTAAAGTTATTGATCTCATTTGCGAAAGGTTCATACTTTTCATGCCAGTAGGTAGCACTTGGCACCTGCTGTTTCCTATGTTTTTCAAAAACAACGGTATAGACTAACCTTGCCCGTACCTAACTTCAAAACCTTGCTGCTACTTCTCTTTTGAAGAAGCTGCAATGGTTTCAGATGACAACCTGGCATCTTAGCAACTGATAATTTAACATTTCATTCAATATTCTCTCTGTTCCATACTAAACTGGCAGCCTCATAACCGGTATACATTTTAGATGGGGAAGAACAAGAATCGCAGACACAACAACTCAAATTCTCTTCAGTCAGTACAACCAAAAGAAATCAACTACAAAATGGAGTCTTCATCCATCATCGCACAGCTTTGCAGACTAACATATCTCTCATATACTCCGGGAACCATGATGAAGAAAACTGTGGGGTGAATGAAAACAACATGAAGACTCAAACGATTATTTCACTACCAAAAAGCCAGCTGAATGGAACACTAAATGATTTCTTAGCTCTTCCTTGAGCTCTGTCCTCCAGCCTTCTAATTCTCGGGGGCAATCCACATACAAAATCTTGCGCTCTATGGCCCTCACCAGAAAGACCAGCCAACTCCCCTACTTTCCATCTACCAACCAGAAACTCCAAAATATCAGCGTAATCCTTGGCCGTATAAACTTCCAACCGCTGGGCAACAGACGAGAAATGCTCTAAAAGACTATCATCCTGACCATCATACATCAAGTGAGCAGGCATTGATACTTTTTTCTTCATCATGTCAGCTAAAGCCAAGACAGTGCCATTTGGATCGATCTCAAACAGCTTCTCCACAATCTTCGTATAGGCAGCTTCGTGATGTTTTTCATCCGAGGCAATGGTGCTACATATCTGAGCCAATTTCAGGTCCCCATGCTCTTTTGCTTGCCTCGCTGTGTTCCCATGGGATATGAATGTTGCCCTCTCTTGAAATGAAGTATAAATGAAACCAAGGTAGGGATTGTTCGCCGTCTTAGGATCCTAAAATATACATAACGAACTAATGATCAAGATCAAACAGTAAAAGTAATAATAACAGCAATAATAGTGATAATAATAAATAAGGAAGTTTAGCTAAACTGACACAATTATAACTCATGAGATTACATAACAAAGGAAAATGACCAGCGTGTAAACCTTGCACTAAAGGAAATGTATCTATGCCTACTTCACAATGTAGTTGGTTAGAATGTCACACATAGATCGCTCAGTTGTCCAAGCTGATGCATGAAGATCAGACACAACTTGTACATTGTGCAACTGTCATGATAATGAGACTGACTTCCAGCAAAATATAGATGACATAAAATATAAGACAATGAGACATGCAAAATAAGGTTTGCATCCGTAACAAATTAAATCATTTCAGAAGTTTCCTGTAGTACCAAGATTTCAAAGTGAAATAATGAGAAATAAGTCTCACCATTCCTGATCCAATAAGATACTGAATTGTCTTCTCGATTTCTCTCATATCTACTCGTCCCGAGAGATATAGATACTTGTTAAGAAGGTCCCCATGCCTATTCTCTTCAGCAGTCCATGCCCTGGTCCATCTAGCCCAGGAGGTCAGGCTTGCACCAGTCTCATCTCGAACTCCATCTAGGGTATTAAGCATTGTCTGGTATGTTGGAAGAGCTTCTTCTGTGACCATATCTCCAACCAAGACAACAAAATAATCATCTGGGATTTCTTTCGCTCTTTCTCTCAACTCCTTTACTTGCTCATAGAATCCTTCCGACTCTGGGGCAGGAAGAAAATCTTGTGCTTTGCCAACTTTTCTCAACAGGCTTTAGGTGCACTAGGATGTTATCGTCAGCCCACCCCTCCAAGGATGTAAAGATTTCAAGCTGTTCAGGAGGCATGGAATGAGTCAGTTGAATATGAGACTCACGGGGAGGACCATGAGTACTCTTCATCTTCCAAGTCTCTCTGTAACAAGCAGAAGAATAGATCTTAAAAAGGCATACTTCATATTAGATAAAACATAAAAAATGCTTTCCAATTCACATAACAACAAATTTGTAGACCCTCCTAACAGCTCATCCTAGTATAAATTTACCTAGGAAAACCTCTTCTAATACAAGCTATATGTGTATGTGAGTGTGTTCTATTGGGATATGTGAACTATGTTTTCATACTTAGGTTTTAAGTATGAGATTCTACGACAAAACAAGGCCATATATAACCAATGTGCAAAGATGTTACTGTACTACAAAGTTTGGAAGTACAGCTGAACATATATGTATGATGCAAACACATATCAAATGCTAATAGACATATTGTTGTTGCTTCCAGTGTCAGAGTATAAAAGAACCAATAACCATGCCAAGAAATAGACCCATACATTTGACAAATTGGGAACAGAGGAAATGAAAAGTAGAAATGACAAATGAGCACTACAATCAACAAACGAACACAATGCACAGTAAAAAAAACGAAACTGGATGAGCTTAACTGGAAAGCTATCCTTTAGCTAAAACAAAGTAAGTATGATCACATAGAACGAACGCTATTCAATTACATAGTTAGGGGGAAACAGCTATAATAGCGATTCCGTTTCAAAATTTAATAAGGTGAACTGTGGTTTCAAGACAGAATACATATCATGGCATCAAGGAAGTTAGATTAAAAAAAGAAATAGCAAGAGAGTGAAGGCATTCATCACATGGAAAAAATCTTAGATTAGACAAAAATAAAAAATAAAAACTTTCTCTGTGTAGTAATAGAATATTCTACTATAAATGGATACAAAACCGAAACAGTCGACCTGCAGGAGTTATCACAAACGGAAGAGTTCCATGAGATACTCCAAACAAAAGAGTTAAAAATCGAAAAATATCAGGTCCAAGCCTTGAACAAATTTTTTTTTTAAAGGAACTCTACGCATAAAAACAGGAAAGGGGTGATGATTTCTATCTCAAATTTAGAATATGCTCGGAATATCAACACAAATACTATTCAATATCAATAGCTTCATGATCGATCTAAAGAAGATAACAAATCATTAGGGATTTGTTTAAGCTTCCTTCAGCAAAGATTGAGAAGATAATATTCACGCATGCATTAAAATGAATCGAACTAAGTGAATTTTTTTTAGCTTTGAACCTAAAACAGCGTCACGTAAACGAAATCCGAGATAATGAAAAGGAAGAGCATAAGGGTCTAAGATGAATATTAAACCTTCCTAGCTAGGACGCTCAAATAGAATGATCGATCAAACGAATAATAATAATAATAAAAAGAAGTAAGGAAAGCAAGGGAGGGAAGAAAGAATCTGACTTGGGGCCGGAATGAAGAGTGGAGGCCATGAAGATCTTCGGGGATCTGAAAATGCGGGGGGACTTTGAAAAAGAGGAGCAAAGCTGCTGCTTGTGAGATGGGAGGCTGGAATTCAGACTAAGAGCCATTTTCTTCCTCGATCTCGCAATGGCTAGCTTGGTTGCTGCTGTAAATATAGTCTCTCTCTCTCTCTCTCTCTCTCTCTCTCTCTCTCTCGTTGTTAAAAGAGAAGAGCAGAGCAATGAAATTGTTGCGTCGAGGAGTTTGAGCGGCAGACTGATCAAGCGAGACCAAAACAAGAAAACAGGAGAGAAGGGACCAGATGAGCGGTCTCATTATTAAACTTCGCATTGTTTCCTAAATGACTGCTATCTCATTATTAAACTTCGCATTGTTTCCTAAATGGCAGCCAACAAGTACACCAATCCAATGACTGCTATCTGATCCCTCAGATATTCCAACCAGCATTTTACTCTAAATGCAATTCTAAGATAAAAATTGGATAATGAAGCACAACTCTTAGCATCAAAACCATTGCCAAATAAGTCCTAGTTAGCTGTCAAACCAAAAAACATTGTGCACTGCTACAAAGACCGCCATTTCATTGTTCTAAGATATGGAACATTAATTTACACCAAGCCCTCATGAGATGCAGAGAGATCAGGACATCCCTTCAAATACACAGCATGGCCACGGGACTATAACACACATATAGCACAACAAAAGTTGGAACTAATTACAGGCCGAAAATATCAGAAAAAAGACCCCATTTCAATCTTCACATGTACAACTTTGCTGCCCTTCAGTGAAAGCTGGCCTCACCACTTGCTGAGGTGAGGTTTCATTAGGATTCATACTTTTACCATTGGGCGGCAAGCATCTTTTTGAAAAAAAATGCAGTAATACTTTTGGGCTTCCCAGCACTCTTTTCTGCTAATCAGGGAGAGGAATATTAGGTATAATTAGAAAGCAACATAATGGTATAGGAAATCATTTGAAAATACACATACCAGGAGTCATTGACAAGCCAACTTTTTCTAAAATTTCTCTCTTGACCTGCATCATTAGATAAACTATATTATGCAACCCAAGTATTTTAAAAACACATCAAGGCAATAAGACATTGATTGCTCCATCATTTCTGAAGCCTACAAAATGCTAGTTGTAAATGAGTTACTGACCTGCCAATGGTTGTCCACAAAATCTGACATCTCCCGCACTTTATTCCTTAACTGAGTCTTTGACACATCAGGAAACTTCTGTTGCAGAGCTTGTAACACCTTACTGATACTTTGGGAGCACGACTGAATGACAGACACCTGAAAATTAAAGCACAATTAAAAATTATCTCCAACTCCTAATAGGTTAGATCAATCAAGCCACTTCTAAAATTTCCAGAAAGATTTCTGAGTTCAAAATATAAAATGACATGCACCACTTACTATTGCAGGAAGATCAGATTCATGGATAACAGTCAGAGTTGAGCTTGGTTTAGTAGTGCACTTGCCATTTGAAAGGTAAACCTCTAGGTCTTCTTCTTGCGTGTCATCAACTAAAATCTCCAGCATTGAGCCACCAGGAAATACATGCATACTGAGAGCTTGCAAGCACATATGTTCCAGCTTTGGAGTACCACTAAGATCTTCAGCGATTAACAAAGATGCCTTCTCATGCATCAAATTTGATATGATTAAAGGCTGATTTTTCTGAAGAGCACGATCTGTTAAATTTCCTAAATACTTTTGCTGCCGAAACAAAGCAAAGAATTTCTCGCTCTCTGAGTCTTGCTTACAGCTAGTTGAGATATTGCTCTCCTCATTTGTGATATCAATTTCCATCCTGTCCACCTCCACTCCCTGCATACATAGATCAAGCAAGCTTCTCAGAAGGTACTTGTAATTGCGTTAATCTGTTATTTATGAATGCATGTGTCTGTGTATGGCTCAGGTAATTAGTATCCCAGCAAGATATGGAAGCAATCTGCCCCTCAGAATTATATGAACTCAATCTTCAAATTGTAAGATCTTTAACCTCAAATGGCTACTAAACTATTTAAAGTGTTGAATCAGTTATAGGCCAGCACAATATCTAGTACAACTGAATCCTGAATATTATGTAACAAAATGAAGAAAAAAACACCCACGGAAATTAAAAGAGAGTAACTATGAACCGCATTATCCCATTTTTCCTTTTCACAGCTACAAGCATTTGTAGACGGAATGACACACTTTACACACTATGGCAAGCCTTAAACCCTCTCTACTACTACTGTCAGGATGACCAGGTTTTGGTGAACATGCACAGATCATTCAGAACATTAGCATCACAATTTTCTCACCTCATTTTCTGAAAGATATCCATCTGGTACGAAAAATCCATCTTCACTTTCATCTTCATCATCAGCTTTTGAACATCCCTCTTCTAAACTTTCTCCCTCATCATCTTTATCACAATCGGAGAGGCTTTCACCAGGATCCTCCTGTGACAATGAAGCAGTTGTTAGTGGTTATCCCTTATTGAATACATTGTATGATAGCAACACAAATTACCTCTTCCCAGTCCTCATCACTATCGATATCATAATCCAAGTCAGGGTCTTTCCTCAGAGGGTGACATGGTTTAACAATATAGCTGAAAGATAAGATCATATGAAACTTCAGTGTCATAACAAAACCATACTTCAGGTATATTTGCAATTAGTTACATAACAGTTAATATTGAATAGGCACCAAACAAACACACAATATGTCTCATGTAAATCTCACTCAATTAAAAGTTAAAATGATAGAGGAACTCACCTTTTCTTGGACCATATACCATAAAATGCAGGTCTATGGCTCTTATCAAATTGTAACAACTGCTTTCTTGATTTGAACTCCTTGACCTCTGCAAGAGTGCAATCTGTAGATATCTGAGACGATCTGTCATCATTAAGAGGTTCTCCCCATCTATCTTCAAGTTTCTCCACGTTCTCATCACCATTAACTAGACCTTTACTGTGTGTAAGCTTAAGTTCCTTAAATGGCTCAAGCTTGGATTTCCGACATATGCCCCACGTTTGGTTTCTATTTGTACGAATGGATTGACCCAAATGGCGCCAAGTAGTCAAGTGTAACCTGCAATATGTGGAATACCAGACAGTAATACAATAGCAGATACAGTAATAGTGAATTAGTGGTTTATACTTCTAACAAATGCTACAAACCTGCGGATATTCTCAGCACTAAACTCATCGTTAGATGAAAGAGTGAAGTCCATTGATCGAGTAACTGCCCCAGGAGAATTTCCATTGTTCTCACTTGATGAACTAGTAACAGTTCCTTTAGCTGGTAATTGGTCATTCTGGCATGCAGGCCTGGGTTTGCTCCTCTTAAGAAAGCGATCCATGATTGATGCTTGTTTTTTTAGGGATAGCTGATCTCTCAGTTTAGCCTCTTCTTTTTCTCGGCGCCGTTGTTCTTTCTCAGCATCTTCTTGCTGCTTTCTTTGCTGTTTCCTCAGTTCAGACTCTTCTTTCTCACGACGCTTCTCAACTTTTCCAGACTCTTCTTGAAGCCGCTTTTGCTCCTTCTCCTGAAATATGCCAGCAGTTTATAACAGAAGAACTAGGAAACAGAAACATGGCAATGATTATGTCCCATAAATAACTTACAGTTTGCAATTCTTCTTTCATACGTTCTCGTTCCAATCTTTGTTTCTCTTTCTCGGCCTCTCGCTTATCTCGCTCCATTTGTTTGAATAGCAGCTTCTCTTCTCTTTTTGCTTCCTTTTTGGCCCTACAGTAAGAAAACAAAAATTATAATTAAAAACATATCACACGCTGTTTGAAACAGTAATACAAAAATTTGCCAAGTTACATACATGTCAGCACTATTTTTCAGAGATAGGTGATCCATCAACGAGCGAATCTTTGCCTCACAACAAGCTTTATCATAATTTTCTGATGCCTTCTTCAGGTCATCAGCATAGCTTTGATCACTATCCAACTTTTGTAATGCCAATATCATCGCTGTATTTGACACAAAACAGCAGCACCAATGTGATGTTACATTTACATACATATATGATTATTGCTGGTATGAGCAGATAACAACTAAACAGCCATTTTATCTGAGGAAACATGAAGGTACCGGAAACAGCAGTAATCCTCTCATGGATCTTCCTTCGACAGGTACGCCTAATATTCAATACTCCGCGTATGGAAGCTGGCATCAACTTCAGATCCCTGGTCTGCAATAGACAAACACATAACAATATAATAAGAACCCAATAGAGCCGATGGATGAACAACGAAACCTTTCGGATAAAACCAAAAAAAAATACATCAACTTAAACTAGAAGCAATTCAAAAAACAAAATGACCGAGTACAGATTGACCATGGATACACACAAGTAGCAGCAAGTAATGAGATCCACAAACAGTTGAGTATTATTCAGAGATAGATACAACCAAAAGTGACATCAAATTTACACAAAAAGAGCTTACCTCCCAGCACCAAAGACAGGATTGAGAGTCATCCTCCAAGACATCAGCATCGGCATTGGGCACGCCGTACATTTCTCTCTGCCCAACCGCCAGCACCATCTTTTTCACAGTCGCCGGAGTGACGTCACCACCACTAAGACCAAGACCAACAACAACCTCATTTCCGTTCTTGACCCTTTGGAAAATCTCCTCAACGAGCTTCGACAGCGGCAGCCCACACTCCTCCATCAAAACCCCAATCGATTTCGAATTCTCATCATCCCCGAACTCGATCTTTCCGCTCATCATTTCCTTGTAGTAGCCAAACAACCCACCGAGCTCTTTGCGTAACGAATCGATCTTAGCCTCTTTCTCCTCGACTCCTAAGCCCTCTGAGACCTTGCTAGCCCTCTTCCGCTTCTTCGCCTTTGCCTTCTGCTCACCACGGCCATCTCCGCCGCCGCCGATTACCACCGCCTCCACTTCACACGCCATTTGCTAAACCCTAGAGTGCGATTAGATGGGAATGAAAGCCGAAACTACTAGAGGATCTGACAAACGAGCATAGAATAGATTGGGTCAGATCGAAACCCTAGAGAGAGAGAGAGAGAGAGAGAGAGAGAGAGAAGGAAACGAAATTAAAAGAAAGTGGGTGATGGCGGTAGACGAGAGAGATAGAGCGCCAAAAAGATATATACAATTTTCCTTTATTCCTTTAATAAAACAAAGGGAAGTCTTTTTAATTAATCTTTTTTCTTCCCGCCCTGTGCGAATTATGGAGGCAAATGTGAAAGTTTTGTTCTATTTTTCCCGTTCGAGTTTCCCGTTAAAGAAGTTCCGCGCGCCGATGACACGTAATTAGACGGTTCATAGTATTGTTTATTTTAAAATTTTAATAAATTAATAATTTTAAAATTGATAAAATTTATTAATTTAATAAAATTATTAATTAATCGAGTATTAAATTAATATTCAAATTTTTAAATTGAAACCGACAAAAAGTATTATTTTAATAAAATTATTAATTAATTAAATATTAAATAATCAAAATTTTATTGTATATGTTTTATACTTATATTTTACATATTTTTATTACGTGAGGGGAGGGCGTCAGGCCCAAACAATCATGGGTTCAATATTGGGTCATTGATCGAAAAGCCTAGGAAGGACCGACTATGGCAGTTGAGTATTGGATCCATTTGGATTTGAAATATAACTCGGGGTCTCGGGCTGGAATTCATCGTCTCATATACATAGGGGGATGGTTCTTCACTGCGCAGGGCTGGGTAGCAGCCGCTGCCCTTGTCCACTAAGAGTTGGACATGTGTCCTTCATTGCTGGTTTAATTTTATTTACTTTTAACGGTGTTGTAAAACTAAAATCTTCTCTCTTTCCTCCTCTATTCTCTCTCTCTCACTTACACAATTTCAGAAACCCCAAAAAAACAAAGAATGATCTGGGCTCTATGTAACCAAAGACACCTAAAGCTAAATTCGAATTCGATAATGGTTCGTCACCATCTCAAAATTCCAATAGCAGCAACATAAGCATTGTAAACCCAATAGTCCCGTCGATAGTACACTAGCATGATCAACCAGAACCCATCAATATGGTCCCCTCAAATCTCATCCCAGTCACTTCCTCTTCTCCCCCAGAACCAACAAAACCTCATCTCTCCCGTCACCCGTCACCGGTCGAATTGAACCTACGTTGCATGGAATCAATTACGGATACATAGAAGCGAAACGTGAAGAAGCACGGAAGCGATTTTTTTGAAAAAATTTGTAAAAGCGGGTATGCGTTAAATAATAAAGTAATAAATATATAGATTATTATCCAGCTCATAAGGACAATAACTCTTCTATTTGATTTTAAAAATCTCATAATTAAGGTGCTTATAAAATACCCTTCAATTTTAGATAATTATAATGATGCCACATGTATATCACTCGGTCAAACCAGTCCGTCGTCTCTCTCTCCACAACCACGACATTCATGCTTGAACTCTTGATTCTTCTTGATTCTTGAAGACAGTAGCTTGCGCACCAGCATAGAAGAAGATGTCTGGAGGTTGGAGCTATTAAACTAATTATTGTTGTCTAACTAACATAGAAGAAGTTGTCTTCTTCTCCAATTCTCACCCCAAGCCCTTCCGAGCGATCTAAATATAATTAACAAGATAGCACACATATCACAGTAGCAAACTTCTATATCGGAAACATGAGCTTCCCACGCGGTTCTAATTTATACTCTTTTGGAAGCGTGATTCTAGCGGTTTTTCCGCGCTTCCGACGCGCTTCACTTCCACTTTTACTTTAGAAGCGCATAACGTGATCTCACTCACGCTTTCATGCTACCTAGGATTGAACCATCCGTTAAGTTTTACAAACGTTTTAAAATAAACCATATATAAAGGACAAGTGGCTGAATATTAGTGGGAAAGGGCAGCAACTGCTACCCAGTCCTGAGCAGCGAAGAACCATCCTACATAGGGGCGGGTACAAATATTGAGCCGAACTCAATCTCGCTCGGGATAGGATGGAACGAAAAAATAATAATTACTATTTCATCCCGTCTCATCTCGAGTCTTGATTTTGAAATTTCAATAGACCCATCTCGTCCCGCATAATATATTTTATTTTATTAAAAGTTGACTTATTAAATTATCAAACAATTAACATTAGTCAACAAAAAAAAAATTATCCTATAACGATCAAAGTATTACACAACTTGTAATATGAATTAAATGTATCAATTAAACATGAAATGAAATTACTTTTAGTTTTACTTCTTTTAATTAAATATTAAGTAAAACGGTATTACTTTGTGTAATTGTAGACTTCGTCTTATAAAAGTATGTTTTTCTTATATTGAACCCGAAATTTGGTCGTATCGTCTCATTCGATATTTTGTTGTTAAATACTCTATTAAATGTTCAATTTAAATTGGGCCCAAAATTGGACCCGTCTCGTTCGGGTTTCAGGATGATCGGGACAGACTTTTAAAATACTTCATCTCGTCATGTTCGGAATAGAGATAGGAACAGCCAAAAATGGACCCGAACCGTCCCGTGTTCACCCTTACATATACACATTTAGAGATCTTTGAGCACACTCGTACGGAAAAATACTTGGGTTTAAACATGGTTTGAACATTATCGTTCAAACAAATTGTATATATATAATTTTCGGTTTGTGATTTTTAAAATCGAGATTACCTAACGTATAAGTTACTTCGTAAGGATCATGTATGTAAAATTTGATAAAACCGAATATCATTTGTTTATTAAGTTTTACTAAACAAATAGACGATTGTTAATATAATATTAAAATTCACAATAACCGTCTATTTATTTTATAAAATTAGATATCCCGACAATTATTTAATTTATTTTTTGATGAGTTAACCTTCAACCTGATCATGATCTATAAGAAAGGTGGTCTCAATTTTAAAATCACAATTCAAAAATTATATAAATAGGAGTAATTTTGTTGTTGGTGTCCAAACCATGTTTGAACCCAAATATTTTTCCACTCATGCCAAATGACTTATTTACAATAAAAAAAATCATAGAGCGATATGACGCAATTTTCTAAAGGTACTTTTTTATATTACACCAACACAAATACATAGTAAATTAACTAAACTACTTCTTTTTTGTTTCTATTGTGGTGAATTCTAATTTTACTTTTAAGACTCTTGAGCTACATGCCAATATTGTTCGTTATCATAGCTTCTCAAAGGTGTATACAGTGGCGAGTCAGGATGAGATTGTTGCCCGTACTTATCTTTGCAAAAAAAAATCTCTAATATTTTGACGAACTTTCAATACTTACACTACAAGAAAAATTTATTTAGACCGCGGACCGTTTCCGTCTTCTAGGTGAGATTTTCCGTGGTCTAAGTACTTAGCCGATGGAACTTCTGTGGACTAGGTTACGTCCTCCAAGTACCGTCGTCCATGTACTTAGATGACGGAAATGGAGAGGTACGCGGTACAAGTGAAACTTAGACCGTGGACTTTTTTCACCACGTTGTCGCACACATTCTTTTCTATGTGGATCGTGTCCAAGTTATTCCTCAGCTTCAACTTCGACCAGTAAGGGAGTTAAAAGAATATACTCTTGTGATGCAAATAGCTGAGATCATGTGGAGGTATTTGATTGCATTTCTTTACATCCGCGTCATTGGTCAACACACCAAAGTCGAAATAGCTCAACCTCTCTAAAATCTCTTCGCCTGACCAACTATGGGGTTTAGGATTGTTCTCTACCGTTCCGTCGAAATGAGCTTCATCCTATCACCACGGGTGGTCGTGAGGAAGCCATTTACGGTGACCCAAGTAACACACATTCCCCGCGTGCCAACTAGAGTTCACGTCGTCCAAACATATAGGACATCCATTATATCAATTCGTCCTGCAGGCTGCCAACATTCCATACGCTGGAAAATCGTTGATCGTCCACATTACAGCAGCTCTCATCGTGAACATCGTGTCAGTGAATTTTTCATAAGTTGGGACTCCATTTTTCTACAACAGTTTCTGCTCGTCGATCAAATGTCTGAGGTAGACATCTAAGCACTTCCCCGAAGATTTAGGACCTGAAATTAGTAGAGTAAGGAAATTAAATTCCTTGTTCTTGCACATCCACGGAGGTAAGTTGTACGACATCACAGTAACTAGCCAAGTGCTGACGGTGGAACTATTACTACCCCAAGGATTGAATCCGTCTGTAGATAGTCCGAGTCTAACATTTCTAACCTCTGCGGCAAAGTCTCCAAATTCTCTGTCAAAATGTTTGAAAACCTCCCCATCCGTGACGTGTCTTAGGACATCGTCATCTATTCGTTTTCTGCGTACCATCACATCCCCTCTGTTGTGTATAGAGACATATACAGGCGCTGCAATCTGGGAATCAAGGGAAAATATTGAAGAACTTTCACAGGAATTCTCTTTTTCGAACTCGTCCTATTAAGCTCATATCTGCACTGGCCACATACGGAACAATAGTCCAAATCTTTGTACTCTTTGTAAAACAACACACAATCATTCGTACATGCGTCAATTATCCTGTACTTTAGGCCAAGGCTGCTCAAGATATTTCTAACCTTATAATGAGATTTAAGAATATCGTGATCATTAGGAAGCAACTTACATATTTGCTCCTGAATTTCGTCAAAAGCACTGACTGACATTTTGTTCTTCACTTTGATCTTCATTTGCTCCATCACATATTACAACACATTCTCTCGACATCCAGGGTACACCAGGGTCTGTGCTTCGAGTAGCATCATGTTGTACTTATCCATCTCACTAGTGTCAGTAGCCAAGCTAGCAGCGAAGAATGTGTCATCATGCTCATGAGTGGTATTGTGACCTCTCTCTTGGTGTTGGTGACTGATAGTCGCATATTTATGCGTCTACTTGGTATTTAATTTGTTCCCTATATTTAGTTTATTGTTATTAATCGAGTGAATTAATTATGTTTATTTGTCTTTAGGTGTTTTGGAGATTAATGGAGAAAAGGAGTTTAAATGATATATTTGGAGAGCTTCTTGGCGAGGAACTGTCTGGCGAGGGAATATATGCAAGTGAAGATGGGTTTAATGACTGCAATTATATATGCCTTGGCGAGGAGATTACGTACGTTGATGCTTGGCGAGCAAAGTTGGTGAGAGAGGAAGTAGAAGTGGATTTGGACTTGGAGACTAAAAGAAGAATAATAAAGAAAGAAGTCTAATTTGAGTGGAAGTCATGCACGTGGGCTAGCTTGATAGCCAAGTTGCATGCACATATATATAGCTAGCTAAATATAATAAAAAGGTACGCACGGCTTGGGGCTGGAATTCTTGGGAGAAGAAAGAGAGAAACAAGAAGAAACAAAAACAAAGGGAAGATCTCATGCAAGAAGCCTAACCCGATTCCGTTGTCGTCAAGAGTTTATTCTTTTTCCTTTATTTAGTTTATTTTTCATGAACTCTTTGATTTTATTATTTATGACTTTTAGTAGCTAAACTCATTGTTGAGGGGTTGCTTGAAGCCCCGTACATAAAGTCTTTTTAATACATACACTTTAATCTAGTTTTGCATATTTTATGAATGAGGTTTCTTTCTCTGAATGATCACCGTATGAATTCTTGTATGTTTGCTTTGGTGCGCAACTTAGTATGCATGCTAGGGTTCTAGTTTCATGAGATACGGGCGACTGAAGATAATTTCTTCCACCGGATTCTCTATAGTGATACACCGATTTTACCGTCGGGAGATTGAAATCCATAGGTCTAGCGAGACACGCCCATAGTGTACTTGTGAACCCTTGTAGCTTCTCAAACATTTTCTAGAACTTAATGCTTTCTTCTTTGTAAACCTTGGGGTCCATGACTATAGGTTCAATAGAGGGATAGATGTATGGGAGGTCCATGACAAACCTGCATATGCATAAGGATTAGGTAATAGGATGTGGTTGTAACGATCAACTCTTCCTGGGAACTTTCATTCATTGGATATGTGCATTAGATTAAGTATGTGTTAGATAGATGGAATGACGGTGGTGGATTGCATTCCTCTTAACTCTTTAATCATATAGTTTAAACCCATTTGCATTCATTAGCATATTTACTTTCAGCATTTACATTCTGCATTAGCTGTAGCTTAGCCGATTTATTTCGGTAACCAAATAAACTCAGAAAACCCTAAAATTTTGTGTGGTAGTCCACCACTGTATCTAGTTCATTGTGTCAAAATTTCGTAGCATTTGAGTCTGTCTAGCTTAGGTTCGCGTTGTTATTAGTGTTCTGTAGTCGAGTCTGTCAGCATAGTAGTGTGTTAGGATTTAGTTTCACAAATTCCTCGTATTCGATAACCCCTATTTATCTTACTACATTGATATATCCAGGTTGTGAATAGGGTATCTTTGAGAGTTGTTAATCCGCCTTGTCAGTGACCACCATGATTAAATTTTGGAAAAGCATCATGAACTAAATCTGCAGTTGGGTTCCAAGCAGGGGAGCCGGCATCACTGCCGCTAGATGAGGCACCATGGCAACTGTACCCTGAGCTTTCTACTGAGTTGAAATCTACTGCTCCACCATGCTTGTTCCACGTAGTGTAACTCCACATCATACCATTTTCGTACAGGTGTTGCACCATAACATTAATCTCCACATACTGACAATTAAGACATTTTTGGCACGGACACCTGAAACACTTCTTTCTCTGACCATTTTCTATCGCAAAATTCACAAATTCGCTAATTCCATCCATATACCGGACATCACTTCCATTCCGCAACTTCATTCAACTCTTGTCCATACTTCTACGAAATTTAATAATTAATTATCATATTAGTCAATTAACTATTAATTCTATATACATACAAATTTTCAAATAATTATTAAACTATTATATATATACACAAAATTTCAACTACCTTAATTAAATTAAATTATTAATTAATTATCTTCAATAATTAACTTTATTAATTATTGGTGAATATACGTACGTAGTCTACATCAATTACTTTAATATGTTTATCTTGCATGTACGTGTTAGCTAAATATTAACTGAATCTTTAAACATCCATGTATATATACGTATTATTGGTCGATCTATATTAATTAACTAATATATATATCATCAATTACCTAACTTAATTATAAATATATATTAGACGTACTAATTAAATTAACAATGCAATCAATCAAACGTATAATTAATTATATATATAAACGTTAATGGTGTTGAAAAATTAACTACGTACGTACATAGCCTTCTACGATATATGGCGAATCGATGGTCGGAGCCGAAAATATATATAGTGCTAGCTAGTTTGAATTGCATGCATGTACGCGTGAGGATAGTCTGATCAAGATAAGAAGAGAGTCGAGACGATGAAGATGAAGTTGAGACGAGCGAGCGGAGAGGAAGAGAGTTCGGCATGCACCTTATATAATGCTTCACTTAAATGACGGGGTGCCGGTCCGTCGTCTAAGTTGCCACTTAGAGGACGGATTGGGCACTTCTCCGTCGTCCAAGTGCTTACAAGGACGACATATAACTTCTCTGCAGTCCAAGTGGCCACTCGGACCACGGCGTATCGGTCTGCGGTCCAAGTGGCCACTTAGACGACGGAGAAGTTTGTTTTCGTCGTCCAAGTGTCTACTTGGACAACGGACACTTCTCCGCAGTCCAAGTGGATACTTGGATGACGGAAACAAACTTCTCCGTCGTCCAAGTGGCCACTTGGACAATTGAGACTTTCTCCGCGGTCCAAGTGAATCTTGGACGACGGAAACACTTTTTCTGTCGTCCAAGTTGTACTTGGACCGCGGAGAAAGTCTGCGTTGTCTAAGTTCCACTTAGGCCGTGAAACCTTAAAGATTATGTGGTCTAAGTGCATTTTTCTTGTAATATTAATATGATTTGGGGACATGCTAACATACTCCCTAGACATACTTGCATACAAGCTCTTTCACTAAGCAATGCAATTTAAACAATAATAAATTGAAAGAGATAATAGTTAAGTAAAATTAATCAACGAAGACGAAAAATTGGTCGGAGGACAAGCACATCAAATATGAGCGGTGTGATTACAAACCCTACGGTGATCAAGATATGGGTCTAACAACAATACTTGCAATGTTGCAAAACAAAGTGCAATTTGATCATGAATGTCATAGTACGTCGAGTTTGCCCGATCACCGAAATGCACCTAACTTCAATCACAAAGTTGATTTTGGTATTAGAGGAGACAAAACAAGCAACCACCAAAACTTAAGAATCGAAATATAAGAGAAAGAATGCTCAACAATTTTTGGAAATGACTTTCATTTTATTGAACAAATTAGGTTTATAAATAGCCTTTTACATGGAAAATTCTTCATCAAAGACCCTTATAATAAGGACCTGGTGAGTACATTCTCATTAGATCTGCGACAGTGTTGACGGTGCAGCTGGTCCAAAACTAGTGAATATTATGGAAGAAAAAAGCCATTGTACAAATTTGTGTGATAGGGGGAGGCATAGTCCAACTTTTTCTTTATATTTTGGCAAATTCACCGCTAGATAAATAATGATGGGTAGTTCACTCGTGCAAAATCTTACTAAAATTAAAAATTGTTAAGTCATTCATAATCAAGATTTATCACTCTTGAACTGAATGGTACGTGTATGTTTGACAATTTTGGTATGTCCACCAGTTTGATCTTGTTTAATACCTTATCGATGTTCAATTTGGATGAAAATTTGTAGAAATGATATACTCATCAATATCTAAACATCTAACGATTAACTTTATAAAAATGTTATTGAAAATTGGATCTTACAACCATTAATTGAAAAGTACTTATCGAGTTTTCATTATAAGGGTACTCAATGAAGAAGTTCCCCCTTTTACAATCTTAGCAGAATGAGGGAAACTAGCTCACCTTTACAAGTAAACAACGTGAGAAAACTCACTAACCAAAGTGGAGAACAGTAAACAAATAGGACTTATTCAAATTAGAATGTAAAATCTTAATTGAAATCCTAACAGATCTCGATTCGTACATAGTTAACTATATGTATTTTTTTTTCTTATCTCAAAATCTTACCGGGCTCAGCCTAGGGGAGCCACTGGTTAGTTGTGTGTGTGTGAATATATATATGAAATTAAAAAATTATATTCATAAGTTGTCGAAGGTAGTGTTTGGCATAAAAAATTCTCAGGGTCCTGAGAAATTTGCAAACCATCACTTTTCTCGATTTTATGCTTCATGCGCTGGCGTGCCACTGTCGTATGACGGAATCGTCGATTTGTAGGCCAACTGCTACTTGACTTCTTTAAAGCGATTGAGACGGGGACATCACCAACCCCGTCTGAATAGATTCTTCTTGCCTAAATGACTTTAGGACTTGTGGTTTTTCGTGTCTCTAGCTGAGTCACGAAGATCGATATTCCACACTCATTATTGTGCAAAGCAGACGAATCTCCGACAAGGTGTTCGGTATTCCATGTCTTGTACCTTATCTTAAAGTCTAAAAACTTTAACGATAAGCTTTACCAGGAATCCTTCCCTTTATAGGAAATGTCAATAATTATTAATTGATGGGCCGCAGGAATCGGCATCTTCTCTCTTTTAGTCCATAACGATTCAATCAAAGAACGCTACTGCTCGCTTAATCCAGCCTCCGAAATTTAATAACAAGATGTTTTATGTTGTTTGTAGCACTAATCGGCTAACTAGCTAGAACTGACATGAAATTAAATTCTCAAGCGAGTTAAACTGAATGTTACACGAATTTCTTCTTCACGGAAGGTAAGCATGGAGACTGATATAGCTTCCTTTTCATTTATGCATGACGATCAGGTTGGTTTGTTATCAGGATCTCCAAAAAGGGGTGGCCAGCACAATCAGGCACATGCATCGATCCCTCATCGACCATGCACCTTTTACGGACACTTGTGTTAGTGGACAAGTCACGCGAGACACGAGTGATCGATGCTCGATCATCGGTCGGAGATTATGAATCACCATTATATATAATAATGCATGCGTATTCAGGTGAAGTGAAACATGCATGCATGTCTTTGTAAGTTATTTATGCAACTATAGGGAATATGATCATCACGAGACCGTCGAGACGCATGCATGGAGGACAGTACACACAATAAGGATCGACGGCCGATAATCGAATAAGGTGTGTACGTACGTAGCTGCTGCTTTAAGAATTTAGATTGTGCTTAATTGTACGTGTGATCGATGTACGTTGAAGATGGATTTTATGGATGGATATTAATTTGGATAGCTAGGCTGGGCCGGCCAGAGACTTGTGGCTTTTAGTCACCACCAATACAAAAGGCGATTAACGTATACCTTCCATATTGGGAAAGTTCGATCTACTGTGCATGGAGACCAATACTTTCATTTTATCTCCAAAAGAAAGTACACGTATTGCGGCATATTGAATTGGTGATGACTGATGCCTGCTGACAATGTCATAGATACCTAGTCCACTGATGATCCATCGATCGATGAATATATGGCCCCTGTCTAGCTGCTTTAAATTGTTCCCCCCACCCCCCTATTTCTTTCCTGTCGGTGGCTGCGCATCGATCAATAGCTGGTGCCCGGTGAGCATGCATTCATCATCGGACCAATTTCTTTGTCCGTTTTTATTGCTAAAACGAAATGGAAGGATCTTTAGTTTCCAAAGCCCTCTCTTCTTCAGCAGTCGCTCTGTACCTCAATCTCACTATCTTATGTGCGCGGGGATGACGTGTTCATATCAAACTGTTACATACGTACATGATAGCTATACATTTCTCCGGCATGTCGTCATCAACTTTTCTCTATTTTTAAATGGTTTATTTTCATCAGATTTCCATGAAATATTATTGATTTTTATTGAAATTTAAATTTGATGAAAATTAGATTTTATCATTTTAAATTTCTTGATTTGTGAATTTTAGTGTCTAGGCCTCTAGGGTTTGTCATGAAGAGTTTTAAATTTCTAATTTTTATGAGTAAGTTGAGGAAATTGTAGAATAATACCTATTTTTTAAAGAATTGAAACAAGTAATTTGGGTCTCCAATTCTTCTGTTTTTAAAATGATGAAAGTTATAAAATCCTCAAGAAACTTATCCAAACACATAAATTTAAGTGATAGAAATCTAAATTGATGGAATTTAATTAAATTTCAAGGATTTTACTCTCATCCAAACACACTGTAAATGAGAGTTTACCAATAATAAGAGAATTTCGAGCAAATATAAGCTAAGCTCCAGTTAGCAGATCCCCAATCTCCATCTCCATTTTGGGAAATCTCTCTCTATATATATATTTCATTTCCATCCCTCATTCTTATACCAAAAAATGATAATATAGGTGATAAGAATAAGCAAAAGTACGTGTAATCAATAATTTTCTTATATGTTGCAAATGTATTAAATCAAATACATGTATTAATGATTTATGTTAGTTGACCAATTAAATTTAAGTATATGTTAAAGTATAGCTAACTTTTAAGTGATATTGATGGAGTAATTTTTTAAAATTAGTTAGCTAAAATGACTTTGAGACTTTATTTTCAACAAAATAACATTTTAAGTAATATTGTTAGAGATATTATTCAGGGTGGCAGACACCTCAAATATGAATCAGATTTGTCTTTCTTTCTTTCTTTCTTTTTACAATAATATTTTTTTGCCAATTTTAGTTAATCATGATTTTTTATAGTTATAAATTAAAATTACGGTGGGTGTCAACATGTGAATTTAAGGATCTGTGATCGATACTTTAATTACATTTTTGCTAGATTGGATAAAAACACGTCAACACTCGCACTATATCTTTAAAATAGGAGAAAAGAAGAACCCTGAAACATATAATTTATCTGGATATATATTCGAACATACGTGTAAAAGAGCAATTAATCGAGTTCTTGTATCTAGGGTTGTGGTGGAATTGCCTTGTTGATCAAGTTGGAAGAGGACGCTTGCGTGGAGCTAGGATCTAGTGCCTTTCAATCTTTTCGCTTTTTCTCTTTTGTATAAAAAAATTGTGGTGGAATAGTCAGAAAATCTACTTGCCATAAAAGAATCCAAAAAAATTAAAAATCGCCTTCGCCATCTATTTTTACAATACAAAATGGTCCCGGTCATCAATGAGTTGATGAAGCTCACATCAACACGTACAGAAAACGCATATGTGATTCCACTGCTGATGTTACGTTAGTGCATGCATTGTCATACTCGGTCAGCATTATTAGTATTTCTGTTGATGTGTACGTACGTCAATTAGATAAATCGAGATAGATATGTTAATCGATAGTCAATCTGGATTTAGTTATCTTAATTGAGCGACAGCCGAAGACAGGGAGAATAGTTGAAGCTCGATCGTGATCTTGATATTGATCTGAAAGAGTACGTACGATGTCTAGAAATATCTGATTGATGTAAATTAGTATGCATGTACGTGGGAATGGATGATCGATGTGTGCGTACGTGTTTTATATACTGTAGCTATAGTTCTAGTTCTATGTTTATGCGCTGCCGGGCAGCTGATAATTATATAACTCTTTTTTGTCTAATGCTGTTACGCATTTACACCTTACCTTAAGCGGAATGGATGACGAGGAATCAAGTTAATTAGGAATATTCATTTCTTCAGTTTCATCATCATGATCATGACATTGACACTGATGGAGTGGAGCATGATCTGAACATTAATTAGTGTATATTTTGGTGACTGAGATCGATGACATTCAGATAAAGAGATCAGCTCGATCTTAAATTTTATTTATTAAAAAATTATTTACAATAGGATTACATTATAAGTTCTAATTACAGTGGATAAAAAGAGAGAGAAGGAAGGTGGAGCTAGAATTTCTAAAAATTAAAATTTATAAAACGTTAAAAGAGAGTTTCCCTTAAAAAGACTCGAAAAAAAAGACAACCGGTTATCGGAGGTTACTCCATTATTCGGCGAAAGAAAAGACAACATGCCTTTTACAAAATGGCAGACAATAAAAAGAATCTCAGCTTTTTTGAGAATCACGCCGGGTGCTCAAAGGGCCTCATCAATCACGTAAAAATCATTAGTGAATGAAGGATTCTTAAATCTACTACAAAAATATAAAAAATGGGAACATATCCCTAAAGAAAGTGGTCAGAAGATTCACTTGATTTCCACTTTGGCCTTGTTCTTTTTTTCAGAGCTTTGAGGCATCTCATCATTCAAACATTCCAAGAAATATGTGGAAGGGTCCGCGAATGGGACATTACTTAGATAATCTTCCATGTCTTCATTATTCTGGACGAAGTCTTCTTCTTCTTCTTCATCTTCGTCAATCATAGAAGTGAGGTTCGAGGAACCCTTTGAAGATGTCTCCTTGAATAAAACAGCTACATTGTCATCATTCTGGAACGAGAACTGCTGCAATAATTTCTCCTTAAGCTCATTTGGAGAAGCTAAAGGAAAAACGGCTTTTAGATCCACTAAGGAAGGAATGACAAAATCCTTTTTAGGATCTTGCCGAGGAGAATATTCATTTTTTGCCTTTTTAAATGCTGCAATACACTCCTTGATCTTGATTAAAGGAGGATTATAATCAAATATGAAATTGCCGATTAAGGGATAAAACTCCAATATCTAAATGACAGACCGAATAAGTTCATTGCCAAATCCAGGGGAGACTAAATTTTGCAATAAAGTAGAGAAGATTACTCCCACTGATCACCCTAACTCCTCTAAATTTTGGGTTTGACATAATGTAGTCCTCAAAAGCTTTTAAGAGTTCAACATGAAGGAAGTCCTCACCTAGACCCATAGAATGTAACCAGTTGTAGAACTAATAAGGAAGTTTTTGTTTAATAATAGAAGGCTCTATTCTGATGAACCATGTGTGCTTTTCAACTTTATTATGATCATAGAAGGCCTTGTTCCAGCCTTCAATATAATCCCAATAGTTATAACTTGCATGGATAAATTTTAAATCCATGGATTTGTTAGGATTAAGACCCCATTCAGAGATATGAATAATGCGCTGAATAAACACTTTACTGAAGAAAA
Organism: Geum urbanum; assembly: GCA_946800695.1. Lineage (NCBI taxonomy): Eukaryota > Viridiplantae > Streptophyta > Magnoliopsida > Rosales > Rosaceae > Geum > Geum urbanum. Next base: position 82,736,880 of record OX326999.1, on the reverse strand, counting down.
AAAAATCGTGCAAATATTTATTTAGAAGCTAAATTTCAAACGTCATTTTCAAGAACATCTTTAGCTGCTTTGCAATCAATTCTTAATAAAAAAAAATTGATTTAATAAATCATCTTGGAATTTTAAAATACAATTGACAACAGCCAGAATTTCTTTTTTATAGTGGAGTAGTTTTTCAGGGCATGATTCCACTTTCTAGAAGTATATCTGGATAATATTTCATTTTCTGAATTAAGAAATTTTTGTTTTAGAATTCCTCCATAACCTAAGTCTAAAGCATCTGTTTCCACTATTTTAAAACAAGTTGGAGAAACAAGTGCCAGACAAGGGAGACTTTTTACTTTAGACTTAATAAGTCTTACTGCCTTGGCATGGACTTCATTCCAAGGAGAAGGATTCTTCCTCAAACTTTCATAAAGAAGAAGACTGTCTGTGGACAGGTTTTTATAATACTCAGCAATATAATTTAAACTTCCTAAGAAGCGTTGAAGTTGAGTTTTGTCCCTGAGCTCATATGGGAATTTTTCTGCAAATTGAATTGCCCGCTCAATAGGGATAATTCTGCCTTACTCAATTTCTTGTCTAAGGAAGCGAATTTTTGTCTGAAAAATATACATCTTTTTAGCAAATACTACAAGACCTGATTTTTAAATAAGATTTATGAAAATATTTAGATGCTTGAAGTGTTGGTCAAGCGAATGTGAGAAGATAAGGATATCATCTATATAAACAATAGTGAAAGAAGAATAAGGTGTGAAAATATCATTCATAATATTCTGAATTTCTGAAGGAGCGTTTTTAAGCCCAAAATGCATAACGTTCAATTCATAATGTCTGAAATGAATAGTAAATGTTGTTTTATATCTGTCACTTTCAGCAATCTGGATTTGCTAATATCCAGACTTTAAGTCAAACTTTGAAAAAATAGAGGTTGATTGGAGCCTAGATAGTATTTTTTATTAGGTAATGGATACCTAATCCATTTGAGTACCTTATTCAAAGGTTCATAATTGATTACTAATCTAGGAGTCCCTCTTTCAATTTCAGCACTTTTATTAACATAAAAGGCTGTATAACTCCAAAGGAAGTAGGACTTCCTGATAAGTTTTCTCTCTAGGAGAGAATTAATTTCGGTTTTGCAATATTCAATCCGCTCAGCATTCATTTGAGCCAGCTTGGCTTTAGTAGGAATATTTCGTTCCTTAAAGTCAAGTTATAAGGGAGAGTGATAATATGCTTTTTCCTTTCCCATAAAGCATTAGGTAAATCACTGCATATTTCCCTTTTGATAATATTAGATAAGTATTTGATCTGATTTGGCGAGAATTAATTTGAGTTATAATACTTCTAATTTTTAATCAGATTGGATAAAATTTATTTGAATTTTTTTTTAAATAAGAGTATTTTTTATAATATCAATTTCACGAGTCTGAGGCTTAGTGATAAAGTCAAAAACAATCTTTGACCTTAAATTTCACATATTATCCCTTCAGTTATTTTCATAAAGGGCTCAATAAGACCAAGGAAAGAAGTTCCTAAAATAATTTGTTGTATCAGACGTTTGACCATAAAAAAAGTGGTTTTGAAACACATGCATGAATTACAAATATAGACATTAGATAATTTATACCTGATTTTTAGTCTTGATCCATCATCAGTGTTTAACGACTGTGATGATTTATCATAATATTTTGCAGGAATTACCCTTTCACTGATACAATTTAGATATGCTCCACTGTCAATGAGAGCGATCCCCTTTAAAGACATAGTCTTTAGAATACCATTTCTGGTAAGTTACTTGGTTAATAATTTTGAGAAATTTATCTTCATCCAGAATAGAAGATTCTCCTTGTTCAGGAATAATCTTGTTGATAATTTCTCTGAGAAACTTAGTTTCTATTTTCAAGTTATTTACTTCTGCTCTTAAGTCAGAAATAAAAATTTCTCTTTCCTTGATAATATTTACCTCCATTTTTATGGAGTTAATGTCTTCCTGTAAGTCAGAAATAGATAATTTCTTGGAATAATGGGGTTTTAACCCATCAAAGACTTCTTTTAAGGAGTACGACTCCTTTGGAATATAAGAGGAATTTCGAAGTTTATTCTCCCTTTTTATTGTTTCTAAATATTACTCGATCATATTCTTCTTCGTTTCAGGATCTTGGATCTCATTAATTAAGTCAATAATATATCTTTCTTGGGTTGTAAGCACATTTATGCTTAATCCGTTCATCTCAAAAATAGATTTGTAATGATTTGCATTACAACCACAGTCTAATGAGGATGAAGACTCAGAATCAGAACTATCAGAATCTTGATTAATAATGTTGACCTGCTCTTCTGACTCATTGTTAGAAGGGTTTAGAAGAATTGCAAAAAGTTGATGTTTTAGACCTTCATAAAAAATCTCATTAATTTTTTTTTGGTCCAATATTTATTAGCATAGTGGTCTGTTTTACCACATTTTTTGCAAATAACAATACTAGAATAATTCTGGGAATAATTCTTCTTATAATATGGTCTTGAATTTTGCGTTTTCTTCTTTTTCTGAGGGAGAAAAGATTTTTTAACAAAGCGTTTCTTTTTCTTTGAATATGATTTTGAATCTGATCCCTTATGTTTATTAGGGATTTGGAGATCAAAACCAAATTGGTCACAGAATTCACCAATTTCTTTTTTGCGAATCAAATGTTGGCATTTTAATTAGGCTTTAAGCTTAATATCGTTGCAAAGGGATAAACCTTCAGCAATGCATTCAATGATGAGTTGACCATACGTATATTCATTATAAGGAATGAAGTTTCCTCCATGCTTTCTCAAAATACGGTCTTTGACCTTTTGAGTAAAAAGAGTAGGGAAGCCTGTAATGAACTTCTCCTTCCAGAAATCAGCGTTGACATCCGTTCTAATTATAACTTTGAACGAGAATACGTCCTTATACCACATGAACTGAGTTAAGGTATGACATTTGAGATTGACTAATAAGTCTTTATTTCTTTCAAAGAACATCGGGTTAGACCAGACAAAGGCCAAAATAATTGAAGTAAGCAGTGTATAATCTACATTAGGATTCAGAGTATCAGTATATAAAATACTGTCGTGACCCAAAACTGTATCAGTATACCTGAGTGAAAGGGCTATATATATAGCCTTCCCGGCCACCAGTATATTTTCCTACGTGCAACCCAAAACTGTGTGGTTTGTTAAAGTATATATGTAATACATGTTGAGAATGTGAATGGCCGGAGAAAGACTCCCACATTGAAAATGAGGGGTCTTACTGGTAGGTTATAAGGATTTGGGCTACTCCTACCATTGCCAATTAGTTTTAGTATGGAACCCTATATTACTTTATCACGGTATCATAGCAAGTTCTCTCATGTGTGTTGTCGAATGCGAGTCACACGTGCTTACTACCACCCATATATGTTGTTCACGTGTTTGACTTAAGTTGTCGCCACAAGTGCGATGGCGTGTTGAAAATGTGAATGGAGAAAGACTCCTACATTTCCAATGAGGGACATTGCTAGTGTGAATTATAAGAATTTGAGCCACTTCTATTATTGTCAATTAATTTTGATATGAACCCAATATTACTTTATCATAACAGCACTAAAGAAAAGAAAAAACTAATTAGATGATCACTATAATTAATCTGTTTTAATTTACATCTTCGTGCGTTCGGGAAAACCAAGATATACAGTAATATAGAAATGTACGTACGTAAATCATTCAACGTAATGTGTGTGTGTGTACATATATCAATACATGCTTCTCAACTTAATTACTTGGGAGATCGATGAGTTTTACAGAAAAAAATTACGTAGGTATAACCTCGGTCACCAACTACACTCCGCAGAAAGACGAGTCTGACCTGGTTTAAGTCCGTTTAAATGGAAGAATGAGCAGGTGTATGTACTGCGGTGCGCTTTGGACCCGACTAGCTAGCTAGACTGATGATGGGAATACAAATTTCTAGTCCCCCTGTGAAGGTAGATTGTTATTGACATATCTCTTACTTAACAAAGCATGGATTAAAAGACTCTTTCAAGAGAAGATTGAAGATAAAGAGACCATCAACCTCGTATCATGACAACCTCATGGTTTCAAAGGTAAAAAACATGCATATGCATTTCACTGTTTTTCGTTGAGGATGACAAATGTGTTTTCCAACCCTGAAGCCCCTGGAACGTTTTGTTCCATTCTGAAAAATATCTTTCGACTTCAAAATGGTTATAAATCACTTTTAATATACTTCTCTGGTCCAGTGACTTAGTTAGAAAGATAAGTTTTTGTTTCTTACAAACTTAATCTTTAATCTTCATCATTATCCCTTATAAAGTGAAGATATTTTCTGAAGAGAAGTATATACACCCTTTATGTGGCTGTCAAGTTTTGGTTACTTGGCTGAGATTAAAACCTGTTTTATTACTCCTTTTCATTCACTTGGCTGACAACAGCTGGCTTCCTTCATAGGTCATTGCATTTGGCCTATATAAGGCACAAGCTCCCCTTGTCTTCCTTGGTGGTTTTAGCTTGTTATTTTGCTTAGTAGGGAAAATTGTCATTGTTCATTTTCTCTCTAAAACTGAGTATGTTTACAGCTCTTTTGTGTTGATCTTTTTGTGTTAAAGTCTTCACAAAACACCCTTTTATGCTCATGCATACATCTTGCATACCATGAGGTTGGATTGGTAGGTGCAAGCTTCTCAAGTGGTCATAGTGAGTTAGTTGCGCGATAACTAGATTCATGTATGAAACTTGTATATCTTTTTATTATAAATCTCTGTAAAAAAATAAAATGGAGTATAGCTCTTAGATCTAGCGCGCGAGTCTAGTGAAAGAATAGCACCGACACTTGCTATTATCAGAACTATAGTCTTGTAAAAAAAGTTGTTACATAGTGAAAAGATTTGGCAGTTTCCATCCCCGAGAGAAAGGGGTTTCTGCCATTTAGAAACATAATTGTGTTATTATTTTCATCTACATACGGCACAATTTGTTTGCTTTGTTAAACTGTTATCAGGATAAAACAACACCTTGCTATCCCTGACAACAGTCTTATATTACTTTTTGATTAAAAGTAGTTAAGGGCCTAATCACCCATCCACAAAAACCTTCAAGTGGTATCAGAGCGGCCACTAAATTAATTAGTGAGATCCTCTGAGAGCCGAGAATGATTCGAGGCTCTACTTCCATCAATGTTCCACCATTCTTTGATGGAAGTGATTACTTTCAATGGAAAATCATGATGTCTTCTTTTCTAATGTCACAGGATGATGAAAAGCAATGGGATGTTATTGATGATGGATACACTCCACTAAAGATTCCATCTCTGGACAAACCAGAATTACTTGAGATAAAATCTAAAACCCTTTGGACCGAGGCTGAAAAAATTTCAGCAATAATGAATATTAAAGCTCTTAATAGCTTATTTTCAGCCTTGTTAGAAAAAGAAAGAAGAAGAATCCTTCATTGTCAAACGGCTAAAGATGCATGAGATTCTTTGAAAACTACTCATGAAGTAGACTCTAAGGTAAGAGCTCAAAAACTCCAAAGCTTGACTCTTGATTTTGAACAAATATTTATGCTAGAAGAAGAATCTATTGATGACTATCATAGTCGATTACTTAGCATAACCAACCAATGTCAAGGCTTAGGAAGTCCTCCTGAACCAGAAGTTATTGTTTCTAAATTTTTAAGATCTGTAAGCTCTTATTTTGTTCATAAACAACTCACTATTGAAGAATTTCATGATATGAAGACTTACTCTCTTGATGAGCTTGTTGGAAATTTAAAGACTTATGAAGCTAAGAGAACTAAACCTGGAAGAAACAAAGTCATTGCTCTTAGTTCAGTTAAGCAAGAATCTGATGTTGATCAAAACGTTTCATACTCTATTGAAGAATGTGCATACATGACAAAAACAGTTTGAAAAGTTCCTAAAAAATAGGAAACCTTCTTTTCATCCAAAAACTCTTCAAAAAGTTTTAAAACAGGTTCTAGCTCTAGAAATCCTAGAAGCAATGATGACTCAAATGATATATCCCTCAAACCAAAATCTACACAAAAAGGGGATGATCAAATAAGATGTTTTGAATGTACTGGTGTAGGGCATAAAACCACTGACTGTGCAAACAGGAAAGGCAAAACCCATAAAGTTTTTAACGCTACATGGAGCAATAGTGAATCATAATCTAATTCAGAACATGATGAAGAAAAAATTGATTTCATGGCTTCGGTTATTTTGGATGACTCCAAAGAGGATAGTGTTTCTACCGAATTACGCGCGGGGACGTAATCTGGCGGAACAGTACGAATACTTGACTTCCTTCTCCTTCTTCTTCGTCCGAACGCTCGGGCTATTCGGATGACGGGCACCCTTCTTTCTTTTCGGATGTACGGGCTCTCTTCTTCGGGTGATCGGATGTGCGTGTTCGCGTGCGGCTGTTAAAAGAATACAACAAACGGGCGGTCAGGGGTTGAGACGGGGTGGCCCACCTTCAACGCTCCGATGCCTAAGTCAGATGATGTATTGGATATAACAGTCAAGCGAACGTGCGAGTGTTTTGATCGAGTGAACGAGTGGTGTATGAATCCGTCCTTTTACCTGTAATAAATACCTTACATATATAGGTGGTTGAGCTTGGTGTTTGATGATATTCTTCGATGTGGGACTTGGTATACTTGGTGGTGTGTGATCCGCGTACTCGGGCGTACGCTCCACGGGCGCTTGCGTGCTCGGATGGGGTCGGTCTGGTGAGTGAAGTTGGAGCCTCCTTGGTGGTCTTGCGGGTGGTCGGGTATGTGTTGCTTTCCTGCTTAAGCGGATAAATATATTAATCGGACAACTAATGCTATATAAACAAGTCCCCCAAGTCCCCAAGTCAAAGAGCACTTTTCTTGACTGGGGAGTTGAAAAAGGGTTCGTGCGATTAACACAAATACTTATCCGGTTGAGTAGTGGTGCGTGGTCCTATAACCCCCAAGTCCCCCAACTCTCCGGTCAAGGAAGGGCTCGCATGACGGAGTGGGGAACCTGTGCGTCCGATCGTGTACTTGTTCGTGCGGTCCTGTACCTGTGGGCCCGGCGTCCAAACAAGACTGCTATTTTGGAGCCCCGCGCCCGTGGAGTATTGTCTGGCAAACATGAATATAGGCAATCATAGATATATAGTTTATGCAAATGTGTGAATGTATGGTATGATGTATGGTATGATGCGTGAATGTATGATATGAATGTATGCGAATGTTTTTCGTGACACAAGCGGTGGGATGCCGCTGTGCACCGCGTACGTCAACGGGGATGCCATCGCGTACGGTGTAGCGTCAACGGAGTGATCAAGACCGCGACGTACAATTAACGCGTACAGAGGAGATGGTCCCCATGCCCGTACAGTTCTTCGGTCTTTAGCGCGCGCAAAGAGGGGACGGACCGCATGCCTTTGCCGCCTAAGCCGGCTAGCTATAGCGCCCGGGGAGGGCGGACCTTTGCCCGGGACGCTCGCGCCCGGGGAGGGCGGGCCATTGCCCAGGACGCTCATCGGTCTCGGTACGCGCAAGGAGGGGTCGGACCGCACACCCTTGCCGTCCGAGTCTGCGAGTCGATCATTAACGTTGCGCTCACACGGAGGGGCAATACCCCACGCCCGTGCCGCCCATCGGTTGTGACACACCCAGAGAGGAGTTGGCCCCATGCCTCTGTCGTGACAGCCGGCTTGCCCTACGATCGTGTAACGGTGCGTTCACAGAGAGGACGAACCCCACACCCATGCCGCCCATTGGCCTCAGCGCGCCCAAAGAGAGAACGGACCCCATGCCTCTGCCGCCTGACCCAGCTTGCAGTCTAACGTTTACGCGTACGGAGAGGAAGAACCCCATGTGCGTACGGCGTAAGTTCTTCATTCGGCGTGCGTCCGAAAAAGGAACTTGCATTCAACCTCTTTTCGGGGCGCCCGAATGGTGTTGTGCTAACCTGATGGTGTCTTGTGGGTGCATGGGCGTGCGGGTGCCAAGCGCGCCAGCCCGGGAGGCGTGACGCGACCTGCCTTGGGTTGGGTGATCCAGTCTGACACGGTGTACTTTGAAGTGACATTCCTTTTGACTGCTCCTCGGGAACCGTTTTTGCCATAAATGTAGCCGTCATGTAATTAATGCTGGCGTGCCCTGGCATTAAATGCTGCTGTCGTCATCATTGCGCGAAGGGCAAGCATCACGCGCGTGGGTGCGTGGGAGTGGTGCATGGGCGCCCCGTGGCGGGCTGTTGGAGGTCGTGTTAGGGTTTGAAATCGAGGCGGGAAGCAGAAGAGTTTGGCGCGGTTACTTAGAAGGGTAAGTAAACCGCCCCAGTCCACGCGTCGTGATCCAATGGTGGACACGCGAAAAATGGACGGATGGCGTTCGTTCGCGTGTCCCGTCCGAGTAATATAAATAGGGCTCTGGTTCTTCGTCTTTCTTTACCATTCTCAAGCTTTGCTGAAATTCTGCCGGAATCCCCTGTCAACTTGCATTCGTTCTTGCTTCTTTGCTCGTCTTTTCTTGCCGGAATACGCGTTCGACGTCCAATCCTCAATCCACAAACTCTCCGGTGAGGTTCTTGTCCTGTTTTCTCCCTCCGTTTTTGTTTTCTGTTTTTGTGTTTTTCTGGGTTTCGAACTCAAGGATAGGGTGTGTTCTTGAGTGGGGTGTGTTTGATCTGTTTTGGGTGATTTTTTTGTGGGTTTTGGTGTTTCTGTTTGGGGAGGGAAATTTTGTGCTAAGTGTTTGTTTGCGCGTGCGTGCGTCTTAGGATGGAGCCAATAGAGATATCGAGCGAACAGTCACGTGAGCGGATCTACATAGAAGGGGTGGGGTGGATTAGTTGTGGGTCGGGCGGGTCGAGTACGTCGTCTACGTCGTCGTACGAGTCTGTTTTGAGTGTCACACCTATGCAGTGTATTGTGCCTGATACCTCTCCCGTGCAGTCAATGGATTCAAGGCAAGCGCGCGCTAACGCAGGACTGGAGAGTTCGTCTGGGTCGTCGGGCGGTTCTGACCCGTGGAGAGAGGAGAGGGCGCAGGGGGAGGACTCCATTCCTCAGTTTGCCGAAGGTGGGCATGTCAACTGGGTGTTTCCTGATGGGACGCTGGTGCAGAAGCCAGAGCGTACGCCGTCCGTCTCGGAGATGGCCAGATGGGCGAGAAACTATCACATCCCCAACTCTGTGCATATGCGAATACCTGGCAAGGGGGAAACGTTCACCCGCCCGCCGCGAGGCCACGTCTGCCTGAGCGAGTTCCATCTCAAGGCGGGGATCAAGCTGCCACTCCATCCGTTCTTCCAGTACATGCTGGCGCTTCTTAAGATTTCCCTTGGTCAATGTGGGCCGACGCTCACCCGCACACTCGTGGCGATGTTTAATATTGTCCGGGTGAGCGGCATGGATCAGCCCACGCGGGCGGAGTTCCTCCATTTCTTCCGTCTTCGCTACTCCACGCGTCAGAGGGACTCGGGGACCTTCACAGTGGAGCCTCGTGTGAAGTGGTGGTTGACGGACCAGCCGAGTTCTTCAACCTGCTGGCGTACGATCAACTGTCTGGTCGGTGGTGATTGGGAGTTGGACGCCTTCCCGTCTGAGTATGCCGCCAACGCCAACCTGATTGATTGAGTCCCCCAAGCCTTCCATCCCCTCGATACGAATGAGTATCCGATGACGCCTGTTGAAGAGGCCCGGGTCGAACGTCTGAAGTTCGTATTCGACCCGGCGCCCGAGGCAAGATCTTTCTTTGCCGCCTGCCATTGGGACCTTATCGAGCAGACGCACCTTGCCAAGACGCCGCGTACGTGGGGCTTGTTGCCTAGGAGTAGGAGTAGATTTGACCTACTGTTCTTCTGTCGCTAACCTTCCATTTGTTGTCTTTGCAGTTAAGAAGATGTCCGGCAAGAACGTCGATATGGATGATGCGCTCAAGTGCCTCTTGGCCGCCCTTCGAGATACTGCCGCCAAGGTCCGAAAGGTGGCGGATGACGGACAAGGTGGTCTGGTGTTGGGGGAGACCACACAGCCCAAGATCCCCATTCCTAATGTGGCTGACTTTGCTCCAGCTATCCGGGCGGATGCCCCACGCCCGCCCTCAGGCAATGCTGGTGGTTCCAGGGCGCAGACGAAGGTCGATCGCGCCGAGCAGCGTGCTGAACAGCACAAGGAGAGGCGCCAGGAGGGTCACGATCAACGCCGGCAGGATCAGGATGATCAGCGGGACAGGGACAGGCGAGAGACATCCCGTTCGTCCCAGGCAGCCGCACGTACCCCTACTGCGCCACAGGTGTCCGCACGTTCGCCAAGTCCCCAACGGGTGAACAAGGAGGGGGGCAGTGCTGAGCCTCCACACAAGCGTCCAAGGACGGACAGTCCTTCCATAGATCTGTCTGCTAATCCGTTCGCCTTCTGTGCACCGCTGACGCGCGCCATCGATCAAAGCGTGAAGGCCGTGAACGGGCTGGTACCGCAGGTGCCGGTTAGTGAACAAGACGAGATGGATAGGATGTACAGATAGGATGTATCAGATGCGCGAGCACTTTGCCAACAGGAGCTACAAGGAGGAGGTGCATGGGGAGATACGCAAGCTCACCGAGGCCAACAAGCAGCAGGTGTACGATCTGGCCAAGTACGAAGAGCTGGCGGATCGTCTCCGAGGCGAGGTCCGGGCGGCGACGGGGTGAGCTCAGGAGGCAGTTGAGCGGGAGGCACTGCACAAGGCTGAACGTGATACTGCCCTTGCATCCCTTGAGGAGGAGAAGGCGGAGGCAGCCAACCGGGTGGCGGAGGTGGAGTCCCGCCTGATGGCTGAGGCGCACGCTCAGGTGCAGAAGGCCCGGGCGGAGGCGGTTGCTTGCTTCAAGAATTCCCCAGAGTTTACGAAGCTGGTGGCCGCGGTGGCTGATGCCCAGGTGGTCGAGTTCCAGGGGGTGGTGGCGCCCTTCCTCGACCTGGAGAAGTATAGTGCCTTCCTGGAGGAGCAGGCGGGCGGGGCTTCCGCTCGGCCAGATCAGGAGCCGCCTGTGGTGGAGCAAACTGTCGAGGTGGCGGGCGGGGCAGATAAAGCGGGGGCGGATGGTATAGGGGCGGAGTAGAGTAGCTTTCCTTTCTTTCTTTTGTAAATAGAGTAGACTTTTTGTAATTGGGCCTTCGTGCATTTGATGCGAATGAATGAAGTTTCTTTTTCTTTCCGTTTTGTGTGCCTTGTACTTTGATGATTTTTTTTTTGGCATATTTTGAGCAACTCACGCGAACGCGCGTTTGTAATTTAACTAGAATCTGACCAAGTGTCACATCCTGTGAGTAGCCTATCCCCAGTCCCCCAAGTACGTGGGCGGGCGGGGTAAGGACAAATGAACACAACAGTAATTACACTTGGGGAAATAAAAATGAAAATACAACAGGGCAAATTTAGTGAAAGTACTTCCTTAGGTGCTGGATGTTCCATGGGTGGCGTAGTCGTTGACCCTGCATGTCCCTGAGGTAGAAAGTGCTGTCGCTTATCACCTCATCAACGACGTACGGGCCTTCCCACAATGGGCGAAGCGCCTTCACCTTCTGTTGGATCGCCTTCATCACCCAGTCCCCCAGTTGGATTGGGCGCGCCCGTATGCGCTGATTGTATAATCGGGCGATCCTCTGCTTATTTGCGGCATTGTGGAGATGCACCATGTCTCTTCGTTCCTCCAACAGATCGTTGTTGAGCCGCAGCCCCTCTCTGTTCGTGCGTGGATCGTACCCCTCGATCCGTGGGCTCTGATGGGTAATCTCCAGGGGTAATACGGCTTCCGTCCCGAACGTCAGGCTGAACGGGGTTTCGCCCGTAGCCGCATTGGCGGTCGTTCGGATGGACCACAGAATTTCTGGAATGACCTCGAGCCAGGGCCCATAGCCCGCGTCCCCGGGTTCGATATCTTCAATCTTCCTCTTGATTCCAGACTTGATGATTTTGTTCGTTGCTTCTACCTGTCTGTTCGTTTGGGGGTGCTCTGGCGACGCGAAAATAAGGTCCGTTCCCTGGCGCTTGTAGAAGTCTATCAGCCTGGGGTTGTTGAACTGTGGCCCGTTGTCCGTGATGATGCTGATCGGTGTCCCGTAGCGACAGAAGAGGAAACACCAGAGGAAACGTTCTACCTTCTCCGTGGTGATTTTCGCCATGGGCTGGGCTTCGATGAACTTCGTATGGTAGTCGATGATGACGATCAGATATCTATACTGCCCCTTTGATTTTGGAAGCTCTCCGATCAGATCCAGTCCCCATTGTGCGAATGGAACGGGTGATAGGAGGATGGATAACGGGACGGCGGGCGCATGGTGGCGATGTGCGTGCAGCTGGCACTGGTGACATTTGCTCGTCAGTGCTGTGGCGTCCGCATGGATGGTGGGCCACCAGAAACCATGCAGATGGGCCTTGTGCGCGATTGATCTGGCGCCCGCATGATGGCTGCACGTGCCCGAGTGGATGTCCTTCAAGATTGAGTTGCCCTTCGTCGGAGTGACGCACTTGAGGCTCGCCCAAGTCCTCCCTTGTCGGTAAAGTGCTCCATCCCGCATACTGAAGTTGGATGCTCGTGCGACGATGGTTCTGCCCTCTCGCTTATCCCCTGGTAGTTCTCCCCTTGTTTTGTAAGCGATGAGCGTGTCCATGTAGCTATGCTCGTGCGGCTCGATTGCCAGAACCTGCTCCGTTCCTGAGATGCTCGGTCGTCGCAGCACCTCGACGATGCGCTGTCCTGGCCCTGTGTGTACGGGCGCCGTGGCCAGTCGGGCCAATTTGTCTGCTTTCGCGTTGAATCCCCGGCGGATGTGGTTGATGTTGACGTGTCTGAATCCCTTGATTAGCGCCCGTACATGCTTTAGATAGGCGATCATGGATTCCCCCTTTGCCTGGAATTCTCCTCCGACCTGGCTCACCACCAACTGTGAGTCGCTAAATATGTTGAGGTCGGGCGCCTCTGAATTCTTGGCCAGTTGTAGGCCCGCGATGAGCGCCTCGTACTCAGCCTCGTTGTTTGTCGCCTTGAATTCAAACTTGAGGGCGTACTCTGCGTTTACCCCTCCTGGCCCGGTTAGGATTATACCGGCGCCGCTCACCTTCTTCGTACAGGACCCATCGACGTAGAGGTTCCACTCCGACGATGGTCGTTCCTTGATCTTCGGATTGTCAGGTGCTTCAACCGTCGGACCGTCGGGCGCTTGGATCGGCGCCCCTTCTGCCTCCGTGTACTCGGCAATAAAGTCCGACATGGCCTGTCCCTTGATTGCCGTGCGGGGTTTGTACTCGAGGTCGAACTCGCTAAGTTCGATTGCCGTGCGGGGTTTGTACGCATTTTATGCTTGATTCTTAACGTCTTTCTCTTTACATTTAGCTTTGTTTTGACCTTAGTACTATCATTTCTTACTTACTTTATGCTTTTAGGTAGAAATAAAGGAGAAAATAATAAATGAGGCGATTTGGAGCTAAAAGCGTGCTAAGGAGGAAATTCCTAATTTCGGAGAAGAAATGGTCCGAGGAATGGTCTTCAAATGGTTACTAAAATGCATTCCCATATGGTGTCAAGAATTGGAAACCAAATGCCAAATGAAATGGATACCAATATGGTGCACAAAAAGATGAAGACATTTCTCCCGCGCGACCCAGGAAAGAGCAAATATGGCGGAATATATGGAGCATATAATGGACGAATTTTGGGAGGATATTCCATGAAGATAAATACCTTATTTAAGGGCCAAAATATGTGCAAGAATATGGTATATTCGGCCAAGAATTATTAGGGAATAAGGAATGCAAGATTTGAAGATATGAAGATTTCCTTTTCCTTGAAGAAGAAGAAAACAGGGCAGCCAGGTCACTTGACTTCTAAAATCCGTAGTAAATCCAATTCAATTCCAAATATGGCGTTCCTTATATGAATTTTATAGCCCTTTGAATAAGCTTTCCAATGAAACAATAATCAGAATTTTCCAAGATCTGAAACTCCGGGAAAACGCGTTTGAAGACAGACTGTCAGATTTACCCGGGTACATAAGGAAAGTCTTATTTTGGTAGGAAAAATCCTAATCTTCTTCTATAAATTGGGGAGCTCGACTCATTCATGATCATCACTCATTCTAGACTCTCAAAGCTCTGCCTAAACACTATATCCTCTCCACGAAGCCAAGGAATTCTCCAAGGAAGCAATCTACACCACTGTCCGCCACCACAACAACCTCCATTGACATATAGGGCGATCCCGAGTGTCTCCTCCACCAAAGAAGAGTCATTTACACCTTAGCTCCATAGGGCGATCCCGAAGACTAAAAAGTGTAACATGAATTCTCTTTACTTTGTAGCTTCTCCTTGTATGAACTATTGGTTTAGTGAAGTAGTTTATAGTATTTCGGTTTTTCTTTACTTGCAATGTTTCCCTCTGTTTTTCATGTGTTCTAGTTTCTTAGTTTTTATTATACATGTTCATCTATGCTTAATGCTTTGGCTTAGATATAGGGCGATCCCGAGTCTAAATCAATGGTATGTGTATAGGGCGATCCCGAGCACGACTAATTATGAACATGTGTTTTGTAAAATTAAGAAGTTAGGATTTCGATTAACTTTGTTTAATTTGCAGGTTAGGAATGAGCAAGGGTAAGCTAGATGAGTCGATCACATGTAAATAATAGTCTAGTGTTTATTTTCGGTCTAGTAAGCATGTTTAGGATTCTTTGTTCTTGATTGTTTTATACTTGTCTATGAGTGAAGCATGTTAGAACCTAGGATTTCTCGATGTCTTTGCTATGCCATGTTTTAGTCTTTATTTTCGTAGAGTACAAACAACCTTTTTAAACCCCCTTTTAACCATAGCATAAATATGCATGCACCATCAATCCCCGGTTAAGAACGATACCCTGTTTACCAATGCTACATCTACACAAAAGGGTTTTAATTGTTTTCGTGTTTGATTGAGTGTTTAATTAAGTACTTGAAAAGATGCAAATCACTCCTCGCTGCTGTATCCCCGGACACATCCGACTCCGTGTTCGGTTGGGAAGCGTCCCAAGAGCATGTGTCCTGCGATGATCATCTTAAGCTTGCAAATCCCTGGCCTCCCGATTATGGCGTTGTAGGGGGAGGGGGTGTCCATGACAATGAAGTTCGTCCGGACCTCGCTGTGTGGGGAGTGGGGTGCGCCAATTTCGACCCGGAGGCTGTCACTCCCGATCGGGTACGATGTCTCGCCCGTGAAGCTGGCAATGCACTCATGGTCCTATGTCATCTTATGCGCGGGCCTACCGAGCTCCTTGTACGCGTCAAGGTAGATCACGTTCACGGACGCCCCACTGTCGATCAGCACCCTCTTCACCAGGAATTGGTCGATGATCGTGTCGACCACGAACGACAGGGTGCTATCCTTCGGGTTTTTCTCCTCGTCCTCCACCGTGAAGCTAACGGTGGGCGTCTCCTTCCTTCCTGCCTTGGGCGCTCTCCCTGCCCCGATCATCAGCACTTCCCTGCTCGAGCGATCGGGCGCCAATATCCCCTCCTTGCGCTTACCCCCGGATATCGTGCTGATAGTCCCACGGGTCCCGGCGTTTGTCTGGCGTCGTTGTTCTTCGTCGGGCGTGTTGCCGTCGTTAGTCACCGGGTCGAGCATGTGGACCTTTGGTTTTTGTGGTGTTTATATGAGGTTTGCAATTTGTAAGTTTTCCACAGACGGCGCCAACTGTTTCTACCGAATTACGCGCGGGGACGTAATCTGGCGGAACAGTACGAATACTTGACTTCCTTCTCCTTCTTCTTCGTCCGAACGCTCGGGCTATTCGGATGACGGGCGCCCTTCTCTCTCTTCGGATGTACGGGCTCTCTCCTTCGGGTGATCGGATGTGCGTGTTCGCGTGCGGCTGTTAGAAGAATACAAAAACGGGCGGTCAGGGGTTGAGACGGGGTGGCCCGCCTTCAATGCTCCGATGCCTAAGTCAGATGATGTATTGGATATAACAGTCAAGCGAACGTGCGAGTGTTTTGATCGAGTGAACGAGTGGTGTATGAATCCGTCCTTTTACCTGTAATAAATACCTTACATATATAGGTGGTTGAGCTTGGTGTTTGATGATATTCTTCGATGTGGGCCTTGGTATACTTGCTGGTGTGTGATCCGCGTACTTGGGCGTACGTTCCATGGGCGCGTGCGTGCTCGGATGTGGTCGGTCTGGTGAGTGAAGTTGGAGCCCCTTTGGTGGTCTTGCGGGTGGTCGGGTATGTGTTGCTTTCCTGCTTAAGCGGATAAGTATATTAATCGGACAACTAATGCTATATAAACAGATAGTGAATCCGAAAATATTTTGGATAGCACGTATACAGAAATGTGTGTTGCATCTACGTCTATGATCACTAAAATTGAAACTCTTCAAAATGAGCTATCAATAAGTGAGAAGACAAAAGTTGAAATTCAAGAAAAAATTGTTTTTATAAATGCCAAATGGAAGATTGAAAAAACCTGTCTTGAGAATAATATCAAGTATCTTCAAAAGAGCTTGGACACTCAAATTGGACTTGTATCCACCTTGTTGGAAGAGAAACTTGATCTAAAAAATTCTCTAGATGCATCTCAACAACCGTTTCAAAAGTTTAATTTAGATTCAGAAAAATTGACCAAAATATGTGGTCTTGGCAAACCTGATAAGAATAAATTTGGTATAGGTTATGAGAAAGGTGAAAACTCACGACCCACAACACCTACTGTTTTTGTCAAAAGCCAAAATTTAGAATCTGAAAAACCTTGTAAACGTTTTGTTCCAACTTGTCATCATTGTGGAGTTATTGGTCACATCAGACATTTGTGTAGAAAGTTGAAAATGAGACAGACAAAGAATTTTCATCAAGACATGGTAAGGGGTTTGCCAAAACTTGCTGGCAAACCAGAAGGTATGTGTGGTGATTATAAAATTGGTAAGTTTACTCATACTCACACATCTTCCTCATTTGATCAGGTTGTCACTACCTCATCTCCTTCAGCTGAAAAGGATGTTCCCATTGATGATCAAAATTTCATATCTAATGATGATGGAAATGAACATGAAACTGATCATGTCAGCTGAAGGATAAATACCACCCTTACTATCCAGTCTCTCCACAGATCAGAAACTCAACAAGTAAGGAATATCATATCACATTTTGGTTTTGTACCTATTGTTGAAAATGTCAAAGAAGCCTTATGTGATGTTGAGTGTTTTTCAGCTATGCACGAGAAACAATTGGTACTTGCTCCTCCTTAGTTTAAAGTTGTGTTTATATATATATATATAGTTTTTTATAAAAAAAAATTAATAAAAGGAAAAAAAATTTCGTTTTATTTCTTTTACTATATATTGAAGTTTGATTATGTTCATAAACTTATATATACACAATAATGGGAAATATTTCTTTATGCAATAGATCAAAGAACAAAATCATAATATGAGTTAATTAATCTGTTCAAAAAATTAAATGTCAGTCTCTCTATGATTTGAGTGTTATGCAAATGCATATATATACAAGCCCTAACAAAAAATCTATAAATGGGTGCCAATCATTTGAGGATTCCTGAAATTCATTCTATCCTCCCCTGGATTTGAAGTTGTTATCCACATAGTATCTTTGTTATACATATTGCCCTTTTGAGCAATGCGCTCAGGGAGTCAATGATAACCTCTTTGTTACATAAATCTAAGAGGACGATTTTTCAGATGGACATAAGGACAAATTTCATCACTTGAAACATATGCAAATGAAAGCATCAAATGTTTGAGCTACCCCAATGCAAATGAAAGCAAAAAAACGGGGGGGGGGGGGGGGGGGTCTCTCAAAGCAACAAGTTTCTTGAACTCTTTTGAGGAAATTTATTAAATTTATAAACTCATGTTCCAAAAAAAAGGAGGGTACGGCTATATCTCTCAAGATATGTGTTATATATACCTTTATGCTTACATGCTTAATTAAGTACTCCTTTATTCATATATATATTTTCGTAGGAGGCTTTAACCTAGGGGGAGTACTTACCTTGTTTTGCATTTCAAGAAGGAAACTGCCATGAGCTGTAAAATGTGCTTTAACTAGTTAATATTAACAAAATGAAGAGTGTCAAATCCTTTGAATATAAAGGAAACACCTTTACCCTTGATTTCGGGTTCAATAGCTAAACTTGTCTTGATATGATCATGTTTGACTTTGCAAAAGGCAAACTCTCCAAGTTTCTCCTAGTTACACCTCATAAAGCCTAAATCAGTTCTAATTCAACTAATGGTTCCAAACAAAGTCACAATTTAATCTTTGGATTGGACTCTTGTTTCGAACTCATCATATCCTATGGGCTATTGTTTAAAAGGTGGAGTGTACTTCTTAGCTTGGGCTAAGATGAAAGCTGATATTGAGGTATGACCCATTGTACTTGATAAGATAACTTGTGTAAGTAAAACCATTGTTTTTACCACCGGTTATCTCATCGTCGTTCCCAATTCCCATCTCCGCTGCCATAGCCATACCTATCTCAGCCTCCACCTCACTATGATACCTCTCTCTTGCTTGTTTAATATTATCTCCCAAAAGAAAATATTTGTTGATCACTCCCATCTTCTGTTGCATGCACGAAAAAAATGGCCAGAACCAAAAGACCCAATATTCATCTCTCCTCTGAACCTAGGCAATCTGCTCGTCTCAATCCTTCATCTTCGTCCATTAATCCTTCTTCGAGCTTTCAAGGGACCTCTGGAGCTGATCCCTCTCACTCCCCCATTCGATCTCCACCAATAGATACTCTCACTCCTCTAAGTCTCTCTATTGAGACAGAACAGGGTGATGACCGTTGGGAAATCCCCAATCCGGCTACTGCCACTACTCCGGTCACTGTTGAGCCCCCAATTGGCCCTTAAAAGCGTAAAGCTTCGGATGTTATTGAAGAAACCGTGGCGGCAAAAGTTTCAAAAAAGCCCTCTACTTTTGATGAGTCACCCGTGGTCAATGCCACTCCAGGATCACAAGTTGCTCCTCCATCCCCAACTGATCAACCTGCTGATCCATCATGGCTTACTCCACCCCCATCTCGTCCTCCTGGTTCCCGTCGTGTCAAGCAAACGGCTCGCAAGAAGACTGTGTTCAATAAAGGGAAGACTTATGTCTTTGCTCCTCGTCCAAATCAGATGAATGTCAATGAAACCACACCTCGATGATCTCCATGATCTGTCAATACCATTCCACCTCCTTCAAGGACAAAGGCAAGCACATGTGGATTCTTCTCCACCAAAGCAGAAAGCAGCTTCCTCAAAACCCTCATCATCAAAGAAACCCACTGCTTCAAAGAAACCTTCTGCTCAATCTGCTACCAAGAGTGATCTGCCTCCCAAAAATAAGTCTCCTTAGGTATCCAATGTCCATATTCCTCCCTTGAGTAAGTTTGTGTCTACCAATGCAAGAGGTTTCTATATGTCAGTCACTGTGGCTAGGCCCCTTATGTTTGAAAGAACATTTAAATTTGATGACTTACCTCCTGAGTGTTTTGATCTCATTGAGAAATTTGGTTGGATTAAAGCTTTAACTTCTGTGTCCAGAGTGAATCTGTCAATGGTTAGGAATTCTATGCCAATTTTTCTATCAAAATATCCAACAAAGTTAAAACTCTCACCCATGATCCTATATATGTTAGAGTTCGAAACTGTGATGTTGATATTTCTCCTGCCAAGATTAGGGAAGTAATGTCTTTACCCCTTCCAGAGAAGAATGTTTTGAATAAAATCAAAGCTTTCAAATCCTCTGTCACTCTAGAGTCATTGGCCAAAGAATTTTATTCTTCTCCTACACTGTCTCCACTTCCTGGGAAATACCTTAGCAACCAATACATGTCTGAATATTACAAGTTTCTAAGCTTCTTTGTTAGGTCACTCATTGTGCCTACTACTCAGTCCTCTAAGGTGTATTTCAAGCAAGCTTTTCTCATGTCCTATATCAATTCATCTCATCCTATCCCTCCCATTGACATTCTATATGCTTCAATCTATATGGGAGGCAGCAGTCAAATTTTAATCCCAAACTGGCAGGTCCTTGGTTTTTCTTGCTGTTATCACCTTGCTTTGTAATACTGCTCAGGTAGAGGTTTTTGATGATGATATCTATGCCAAAGACCAACTCCCTGTGACAAGGTCACTCTAAACAGATCCTCCTGTCACTCCTCAGTTTATGCAGAACCCATTGAATATGCTTTTCTCAAGAGAGACGTGAAAGATCTTTTAGCTCAAGGCCTTAGTGAGATTAAGGAAGCTGTTTTGGGTGAGCTTGCCAAACATCTGGGCACTGCTGGCTCCTCTCATGATAATGGTTCAGGGACTTCAAAGGCAGCCCCTGTAGATGATGACTCTGAGGAAGCAATGGATGATGTCTCTAGAGACAAGGCTGCTCCAAAGACCAAGAAAGTGGTTGATGAAGACCTTGAGTCAGGAGAGTCTGATGACACAGCTGATGATGATGGCCAAGACACTGCTGATGATGATGAAGAAGATGATCCTAAGGAGGATTAGGCTTGATGTTGCATATCTTTAGTTACTATGCACTTTGTTTCTTGTTTATTCTGTTGTGGTAGTTATTTGCTCTTCACTGATTTTTGCAAGATGCCTTTTTTGGACTATATGCATCTGTGGAACCCCTTTGCCGTTCTGTAACAAACAGGGGGAGAGAAAACCAGTAATGATTATCAAAAACTACTTTATGTTCTCTTTATCAAATCTCTACTGCTTGTATTTTTCACTTGTTTCTTGGTTAAGAGTCTACATGCAGGTACTCTTCAAAGATATGAAATGAAAAATATATGTTTTGTGTAAGAACGTCAAAGGGGGAGAATGAAGGTAGATTGTTATTGACATATCTCTTACTTAACAAAACATGGATTAAAAGACTATTTCAAGAGAAGATTGAAGATAAAGAGACCATCAACCTCGTATCATGACAACCTCATGGTTTCAAAGGTAAAAAACATGCATATGCATTTCACTGTTTTTCGCTAAGGATGACAAATGTGTTCTCCATCCCTGAATCCCCTGAAACGTTTTGTTCCATTCAGAAAAATATCTTTCGACTTCAAAATGGTTATAAATCACTTTTAATATACTTCTCTGGTCAAGTGACTTAGTTAGAAAGATAAGTTTTTGTTTCTTACAAACTTAATCTTTAATCTTCATCCTTATCCCTTATAAAGTGAAGATATTTTCTGAAGAGAAGTATATACACCATTTATGTGGCTGTCAAGTTTTGGTTACTTGGCTGAGATTAAAACCTGTTTTATTACTCCTTTTCATTCACTTGGCTGGCAGCAGCTGGCTTCCTTCATAGGTCATTGCATTTGGCCTATATAAGGCACAATCTCCCCTTGTCTTCCTTGGTGGTTTTAGCTTGTTATTTTGCTTAGTAGGGAAAATTGTCATTTTTCATTTCTCTCTAAAACTGAGTCTGTTTATACAGCTCTTTTGTGTTGATCTTTTTGTGTTAAAGTCTTCACAAAACACCCTTTTATGCTCATGCATACATCTTGCATACCATGAGGTTGGATTGGTAGGTGCAAGCTTCTCAAGTGGTCATAGTGAGTTAGTTGCGCGATAACTAGATTCATGTATGAAACTTGTATATCTTTTTATTATAAATCTCTGTAAAAAAAACAAAATGGAGTATAGCTCTTAGATCTAGCGCGCGAGTCTAGTGAAAGAATAGCACCGATACTTGCTATTATCAGAACTATAGTCTTGTAAAAAGAGTTGTTACATAGTGAAAAGATTTGGCAGTTTCCATCCCCGAGAGAAAGGGGTTTCTGCCATTTAGAAACATAATTGTGTTATTAGTTTCATCTACATACGGCACAATTTGTTTGTTTTGTTAAACTGTTATCAGGATAGAACAACACCTTGCTATCTCTGACAACAATCTTATATTATTTTTTGATTAAAAGTGGTTAAGGGCCTAATCACCCTTCCACAAGGACCTTCACCATGTACATTATTGGCTGATGATGATAGATTGAAAGAGGAAGGGCATATGAACATTAGCCAATATTAATCACTGATCTCCATAGAATTGGAAGCAGAATCTATTTCTTGCATTTTGGGTGCACAAGATAAAAAGCTAGCCAGATATCAAAAGTAATAGATCTGACTGGCCAACCAAGCAATACCAATAATATATACGTATAACTAATCGGCCCCTACCATGCAGCAGATCATCACAAGGCCGAAGAATATATAAATAGGCCAATTGGGGCTCTTGAATTGGATCACCAATTGTTTCGGAATTGTACTAGCTAGCTGGTGTTGTACTAGCTAGAGAGTCAATAGATATAAATACTAATCGATCGATCGATCGAAACTAGCTCGACGAATCGATCAAAATGCCTAGGGAAAGGGATCCTCTAGTTGTGGGAAGAGTCATAGGTGATGTTTTGGACCCCTTTACAAGGTGTGGTGCTCTCAGGGTCGCCTACGCTGCTCGGGAGGTTAACAATGGCTGTGAGCTCAAACCTTCCCAAGTTATCAGCCAACCTCGAGTTGATATAGGAGGCGAGGATCTAAGGACCTTCTACACTCTGGTAAGTACACGTACAACATGCATGCATGTACAATCAAATTATAAGCGTGCATTTGCGCAGCTTGCAGTAGTGCGTACTGTAGCAGTACTGCTTAATTAATCCCTTATTTGACATATAATTTACTTAATTTCGAACGTAATCCTGGCATTCATGATCGAGCTCTCATGCTCCTGTTCTTACTAGCGAGCTCGTACTCCACAAGTCCACCTGCTGCTAGCTTCAGCTGTATTTCAGTCTTGAGCTTGAAAATGAGCTAGCTAGCTAGGACAGATCCAGCTGCATGCGCAATTTTGTTTTGACAGATCAAAGATTAATGTTTTTTTCGACTTAATTTGTTGCAGGTCATGGTGGATCCAGATGCACCCAGCCCGAGTGACCCCAACCTGAAAGAATATTTGCATTGGTACGTATGTCCCATTATGAAAAGAGTTTGTCGTTGACCGATGGATGGATCTTTCATATGTGTGTTCTTATTAATTAGCCTCACGATCTGAAGTGTTCCAAACCTTCAGTAGATCCATATCTACTTGAAAATAACTATAATTGGATTCAAAGTTTTAGCTAGCTAAGAATAACTTACATTGATCGGATGAGGCTAGGGTTTTGGTTTTAACTCCGCAAACTTGATTTGTAAGTATGTATAAATTGATCAAAGCTCCAGATTGATCTACTTATAACGATCAATCGAAAGCTCTAACACTATCCAATAATAATATAAAATATCGATATAGAGAGAGATTGGTTGCATGTTGGTGTATTATTTGTTCAGTTGGTTTTCATTCTTATGTGTTTAGGATTAATTTTGCATGCAATTCTAATTTTTCACTCTGACAGCATTAGGGGCCAATCCAATCCTAATTTTTCGCTTAAAACACACTTTTCTTTCTTTCTTTCAGGTTAGTCACTGATATTCCTGCGACAACTGGGGCAAATTTCGGTGTGTACTCGATCTTAATTATGCTCTATTGTGTTTACTATTCTAATTAATTAATACCTAGCTAGATAAATGATCATGCATGCATGGCTTAATTTGCAGGCCAGGAGATTGTGTGTTATGAATGTCCACGGCCGACGGTGGGGATTCATCGATTTGTTTTCGTGATGTTTCGGCAATTGGGAAGGCAAACGGTCTATGCTCCGGGATGGCGCCAAAACTTTAACACAAGAGACTTTGCCGAGCTCTACAATCTTGGATCACCCGTGTCTGCCGTCTACTTTAACTGCCAGAGGGAAAGCGGCTCCGGCGGAAGGAGAAGATAACGAATGAACTCTAGCTATCCTGTTCATCTATCTCTTTAAAATTTACATGTACGCCGTGCATCCATACATGTAATATACACTTAATATTACTGTGTGTCATAACTAGCTGGTACTACCGCTGGTAATAAAATTTACTAGCTCGCTCACTACCTGTTCTAGGGATCGATCTTAAATATATATCTATGTAAAACTAGTGGGTATGCATGCATACATTCATGAGTTACGAGTAGCTAGCTAGTGCAGGAACTAGCTAATTAAGCTTCTTTCCACAATACTAAAACTCCAACAACTAATGCTTAGGAAAAAATTCACCAAAAACGTACTTGAACTTTTGCGTACATACGAGTTTAACATTCGAACTCTCAAAACTATCAATATGACACTTGAATTTTGAAAACATGATGAATATGATACTTTTGATCCGTCCATTTGAGGACGTGAATTATTTTGTGATAAGAAAAATCTGAAAAATGACCTAATCGCCCTTACAATTTCAATTTTCTTTGTCATCTCTCTCTCACACACACAAGCAATCGGCCCAGAACTTGTAAAGTTGATACAAGCAATCTTTACCGACTTGTAAAGCTCCAAATCGTCGAATCTCTTCAGGGCGAATTCCAGACCCGAAACGCTGCTGGTTCGAGCTCTTCGACCGTCACGATTCTTCCTCCGATCAACGTCCTCTACCAAGAGGCGGTGACTGCGTTCTTGTCTTTGCGACCGAGTTGGAGATCGAAGGTCAACATGGCAACGACGATGATGCCGGGTCAAACTCCAATTCGGGGCTAGGGTTTGGTGTGGAATTGGGACTCCAATTTGGGACTCCATTTTCATGGAGGAGCAGAGAAATGCTTATGACAATTTGGAGTGGGAAGAAGTGGATCGAAACATTGAGCAGTCAAATAATTCTATTGAAGGAGGAGTGGAAGAAGAGGTATCAGTGGTGACAAGGCGAGTAAACACCTCTTAAAGATACCTTATTCACAACTTGGATATATCAATGTAGTATGATAAAAATAGGGGTTATCGAACACGAGAAATTGGTGAAACTAAATCCTAACACTAAACTACAATGCTGACAGACTCGACTACAGTACACTAATGACACTACGAACCTAAGCTAGACAGACTCAAATGACACGAAATTTGGACACAGTAAACTAAACACAGTGGTGGACTACCACACAAAATTTGAGTGTGTTCTAAGTTGATTTGGTTACCGAAATAAATCGGCTAAGCTACAGCTAATGCAGAAATCAGTAAATTGTAGAAAGTAAATTGTTGTAGGAAATCAATGAGATATGAATGTTAAGAACTTCTCTCCACCCTAGACATACTTAAGATCTCCCCAATATGACAGAACTAACCATGAATGAATACTCTCTACACAAGAGCTTTGGTTAAGTTATCATGTGTATTACACTCTCTTACTTGGCATGAAAGAGGGAGGGATAATCCGCTCGATCTTGATCCTCAATTAACCGACTTATGCATATGGTGATGTAAGCCTAGAGAACTGAAGTCTTTACGTTCTAAGAATGTTTAAGGAATAATAAAGCTTCAAGGGTAGATAAGGTGGTCACCCTTACATCACTAAGGCTTGTTTCACACAAATTCATGTTTGTCTCTAGAGAATATGCAATGATAAGGTGGTCATGTACATAATCAAGAATATAGATCCTAGGCCATGCATCTAAGTGTGCACTCAAAGAAATATGAATATAGAAATCATACGGTGAGAAAACAGTGAAACAAAACTCATCCAAATAGTTAATAGAATCAAAAGGGGTTCAAAATCGTAAGTATATTTAGGGATTCAATTAGTCCCTAAAAAAAGGAATTTAGCTACACGTAGTCTTAAATAATAACATCAAAAAATTCATGAAAGATGAACTAAGAAGGAGAAAAAATAAACTCTTAATCCCCGTCAGGATTATAGGCTTGCAGTATGGATCTTCTCTTTCCGTTCAACTTCTTCTTTCTTCTTGTTCTATTTTTCTCTCTTAATCTCTTCCAGCCGTCCATCACGTTCCTCATTTAGCTAGCTATTTATATATATGTAACATAGTTAGGTTAATTGCTAGCCATACCCACGTGCTGTAGTACGTCTCCAACTCAAAGTCAAACTCTAGTTCTTTCCAAAGTTTTCTGTTTTTTGTCAAAACTACTCGCCAAGCAGCTCACGACCTGTTATATATATGTATATATATCCTTAATTAACTTGATTAATTAAATCATGTGCCAGACCGCTCGCCAAGCTTTCCTCGCCAAAGACATATATATCTCATCTTCAGTCATATATATACCTCTCCTCCTAATCAACTAGATACAATCACCTAGCCCGTCATCACGTGTTCGCCAAACTGCTGCACTTAGTTTCCTTCTCAAATTAAGATTCCTTGACCTCGTAAGTCCTCCTCTTCCACAATAACTCCAAAATTGTAATATTTAATCTCCCTTTCTTCATTAACCTCCAAAATACCTATAAAAAAATAAACATAACTAATTCACTCGAATAATAATAATAAACTAAATATAGGGAACAAATTAAATACCGAATAGACACATAAATATGCGACTATCAAGTGGCATCTGGATTCTCTACTGATGAAGAAGAAGACATCCCCAAAGGCGCCGCGAGGAGCATTGAGTGGGAGATACTCTCGACAGTGAACAATTTTCGGAGCAATGTGGATGATGTGGAGCTCGATATTGAGACTGTCGAGTATATAGAGGCGATTTTTGGGCAGTTTGTGGAGAATGCCAATGCCTACAAGGGCAGCCCTCCAGCTCTATTGCTCGTCGTGGAGGATCTTCCACCAGGACTGCATTGTGTCGTTACTGAGCATTAGGAATACGTGCCCCGTGTGTCGGTATGAGTTGCCGACATATGATCTGAATTACGAGAGAAGCAAGTGCGAGAGGGCTGATCATGGCTTGTCGTGGGAATCACAGGTTAGGCTTGATTATGAGCAGTTTGTTTAAGATGTGTTATGTCTATAAGTGCTTTGATCCGTGTACAAAATTGTACGTAATGTTTTTCTGGACAGTTATATGAGAGTTATACTAAGTTTGTTATTAGCCTTGAGTGGTCATTGTAATAAATTGATCTTGATGATACTTGATGTCAGTGTACTTTTCATGAATGATTGATATGATGATTAAATGAAATCATTCGTTGTGGTGAAAAGGCTTTGGCTCTATGATGCATTTAAAATTGTATTTGGAACCGCTGTGCTAACGATGTTAGCTCTACTGAGATTAATGAAGAGGAAATTGATATGCCCCTGATTAATTGTTGTGCTTGTGGTTATGATTATCTGGTTTTGATGTTACTTGAAGGGGTGGGGTGGGCTTCATTGTGTTTATGCTTTTTGCTGGGTGACGACGACTGTGGGATCAAAGTCCTCGGAGAGAATGTCGACGACCATGGCGGCAACCCCATTGTAAGCTCTGAGAGAGAGGAGAGAGAGAGAGTTCTGATGTTTTGAATTTATCGTAAACTCATTTTTTATTCATGATAAACGGTTGAGATTTAATGATGAATAAATAAAACATATGTGGATAAGAAATGACTAATATACCCTTAAATACATATGCCACACGAGACAAAGAAATGACTGATATTTTAACAGAAGGATCATGTGTATCGTGTTTTAGGAATTCAAGTACCAAGTTGATAGTTTTGAGAATTCGAGTGTCAAACTCGTATGTACGCAAGAATTCAAATACCTCTGATAAATTTTTTTCCTCTCGATCAATATTAGGACAGCTAGCTAGCTAGTACGTCTTAATGAAATGTATTAAACGTAAAATTAGTGTGGGGTGTAATTAAATTACATTGTCTAAAGAATTATAATGTGAATAGAAAAGACAATAATATTTGCGGTTGTGTTTTTTTAAGATTGTCCATAAATATATGATAATAGTATAAGGTTTCACTGGATAACCCGGGCGGCCTTATAAAACGAAATTATAAAGTACTATTATTCCCTACTATAACGTTAACCTGAACCAAGGGTCAGCTGTACACCAGCAAACATGAGTACAATAAAGACAGTATAATATATCATGGTTCCCCAAAGGGAGGTTCTAGTTACACCTCCAAATCTACTTAATACACCTCCATTCTTTTTTTCTAATTTTGTTGACTTTGTCAACTGATATAAAAAGACATAAAAGTACAACTATATTAACTTACAAACTTATTGTTCCGAAACCTAACCCCTTCCTAAATCCCCGACCCGACCCGACCCGAATCCGAGCTATCTCCTTGTTCCAATTTCCGATTGTGGAATTTTAGGTTTCCGGCGACCGGAATCCGATCTCGGTTGTTTGATCAATTGAAAATCGTGACATAGTCGCATGAGCTGGTTGAGGAAGCTGGGTTTTATAAACGGAATATCCAATTCAAATTCCAATTCTAATCACTTCATCACGTGTCTGTTGATCTTCATTCTCCATTACTCGCCTCAATTGAAATCCCTTGATCCCTTATTATTAAAACCCTCATCATCGTCCGATCTTAATTTTAATCCAAATTTAAATTGTGATTTCAATCTCAATTTGAATAGCCATGGCGTCTGGAAACAACACTAGTAGTCCCCAATTGCGCAGAGGTTGATTCACATTTCTTTTTCTCCTTTGTGTAATTTTTTTTTACATGTAAAAATTTAGTCTTGATGTAAAAAAGTTGAATACAATTTTACTGATGGATGGGTAAAAATGCAGCTGTTTGTAATTCAGATGTTGAGAGGAGGCCGGCGGCGGCGCGCAGAACGATGCCGTCTCCGTCTGTGATAGTTATAGGTGCAGGCATGGCTGGGATTTCAGCTGCTCGTGCTCTTCAAGATGCATCATTTCAGGTAACCCAATATGAGTTTTTGTTTAATTCAAACTACATTCAAGTGAGAAAGTTTGCAACTTTGTGTAAAATTTGGAGTGGGAAATATGTTAAGGTCTGTGAAGTACTAGAATTTTATTAATTTTTAAGTTGTGGTGGTCCAGGTTGTGTTGTTGGAGTCTCGGGATAGCATGATGACTATGCTCCTGGAGTAATTGTGACTGATCGAGAATTAGCTTTAATGAATAGCATTAGTAAAATATTTCCTGATTCTCGACATCTGTTGTGTAAGTGGCATATCAATAAAAACGTGGAAGTGGCTTCGGGCATCGTTGATCTGATAAGGAGTGGAAGTGGTAGTGTAAAAGCTTCATAAAGCCATCAATGGCAGGTTCGATAAAGGAATTCTACAACAAAGAGGAAGACGCCAGAGGGTGGTGTAACTGGCACTTGGATCGTAGGCAATCGATTACCAAAAATTAGTAAAAGGGTATTTTGGTAAAGAATGAAGAGGTGAACTTAGAAGTATAAGCATGTCAAAAAGTAAAGTGGAGGTGTACTTAGCATAGGAGGTGTATTAAGTAGATTTGGAGGTGTAACTAGAACCTCCCTTCCCCAAAACAAGAACAACGAAGATAAAAAATGTGAGAAAAGTGACGTGCTCCGCAATTTGTGGAGAGAGTATGCACCCAACCCTAGCACCGCAAGGCCTAGGGTTCTAGTTGCATCTGTGCCAGCTCGTTCTGGAGAATGTTTTAGTGTTGAAGGGCGAGTGGGTTGGTGAGGTCAGGGCGCGACAGTGGTACGCCGGCAGTGTCAGTAGCTGCATGCTACTTTGGATCGGTGGAGTGGGCTCGGGCTCTGTTGGGCGAGTCTCTGCAAGTGGTGGAGAATCGTTTTGTGGTGGTGGATCGGTGGTGGTGTGGCTGGAGGGAGTCATGAGCGACTTAACAAGAGC
This sequence comes from Geum urbanum, assembly GCA_946800695.1. Taxonomy (NCBI): domain Eukaryota; kingdom Viridiplantae; phylum Streptophyta; class Magnoliopsida; order Rosales; family Rosaceae; genus Geum; species Geum urbanum. The sequence goes on along the minus strand of OX326999.1, from coordinate 82,707,228 downwards.
AATGAGGGTCGGCCGCATTGTGCACGATTTAAGGAACGATGGTGTGGATATGGGGCAGATGGCGGACAACGTCCTCGTCGAGCATGCCTCAAAATGCAGATGTTGCGGAGCGACGGATGTCATTTGGTGGGCTCCAGTTTGGGCTACTTGGCAGTGACGAGAAGTGGTGGATATAGGCCTGGTCGCAGTGGCGAGTTGGAGGCAAGGGAAGTGCCGTCGTGAGAGGGTGGTTGGTGGCAGTGCCGGCCCGAGAGGTGTGGGTTGGTGGATAGGGTTTGCTCACAGTAGAGGATGCATGTTAGGATCACCCAGATCATAACCGGAGAACGTCATTGAAAAAGTAAAGATTAATGGAAAATAAAGAGATGAGATAAACTGAGATTTGATATATTCTTCTATAGTTTTCAAAAAGAAGCTACCAGTAAAGCCAGTGTGCAACGAAACGAAGTAGAAGTTGGGCTTATCCAAACAAAAGAGTAACTGGCCTATGTGGGATGACCCTAATATGGTCCTAACATCCCTCCCCCCTTAAAGGAAGACATGTCATCATGCCTTGCAAGTCCAGCTAGTCTTAGAGAGATCTTCACTGATAGCATACGAGTAACCTGAGCAATGGCAACACCCGTGAACAGAACAAAAAGGCATTGGAAGGATGAAGTTGAATGCTTGTAATCTGCAACATGTGCCATGAATCTTGAACCATACTTCCAAAGAGTACTTAGGTTGGTATGCGAGAACTTGGCTCCTTTAACTTCATTTCCAGACTCAACCATGTGCTTAGTCAACAGGGAAATGTTATAATAGGTGTGATATAGCAGAATCTGATACTTTTGAAGCAACTGTATATTATTGACAACCCCATTTGTAACCTCATCACCATGAGTACAAATTTCAGCAATCCAATGACCAATTCCAGCTATCTCTTCACCATTATCCACCTGTGCACCACCATTATCAGTATGCACAATCGACGAAACTTGAGCAGTAGCTTTGGTGATATAACAAGTACCAACATAAAACACGTCATGTTCCTGCAACACTGTCGTGTTGTAATCAGGTTGAAACCTTAGAGTTGTAGCAAGAAACACAAGCACTCCAAACTTGTCATTAGAAGAGGTCGAAGCCCGAATATCAGAGTATGGCCCAAACTGGTCAGTCTGGTCAACATGACCAATACTATCACACGTCTCTGCCTGGAATGAGTGGTGACCTACACACTTCTTCAGTGTTGCTAGGCTATAATTTGTAGTTGTCATAGTGATCAGTGATCACAGTAGCTTCATTTAGCCCCGCTTTCTCTGCAATAGGCATATCAGATTTCCCTCGAGGTATTGCAATAAAATTGATGAAGAAACGATCATAACCAAAGTCATAAGACAGAACTTTGTCTAAACACGGCAACTCATAAAGAATGGGCAAAGTAGCTTGCAGACATAAGTTAATATGTACAAAGCTTGCTCTAGTGTGATAGTTGTAACCAACAACATCATGAACCCGTGAGAGAACCACTATATGGTGCCCCATGTTATCAAGGAGAAAGGCAACATGTTGTTGAAAATCATACAATGGTGTTGACCACAACCAAGGGGTTCGTAATGCCCAATAAGCCAAAACAACAGGTAAAGTACCCTTATCTCTTCGTAGCCCACAAACTTGAGCATAACTTTCACACCCATGGATAAAGTTGACAATTGTAATCCAAAAAATGGCAGTATATGATGAAGCCTTAGAGAGAGAAACATACCCAATCAATACAGTAGTTGTAACACGCATACAATGATGCTCACAGTAGCTGCAAATCAAAGTGATATGTAGTATAGAATGGGCCATAATTATGAGTTATGCTGCAACGACCAAAGACTTCTGGATAGTTCTCATGTGCTGCCCGGAATTATCATCACACCATTGACTAGAGACGATATCTTGGTTAAACAACCCCATTGCAACCATAATGAGCACAAACAAGTGTGGTAACATTAGTTGCAAACATGAAAATGCACCTCATGGGATGTAGTATCAGGTTATAGATCCCATAGCTAAAACTTACGGCTCTCTTTAAATTAATATCAAACACTAAGCTATAGCTCTGGAAGGGAAGACTGTCAGTTGCATATTGTATCAAAGGCCACACATTAGTTAGACAAGTAAGCCATATATTAATTGCCACATGACCAGTAACTATCACTGAGCTAGGATGAGCAAAGTCACTACGAACAACCAACAACACCACGAGACCTTGGCTTCAAAAATGAATCACTAGCTTCAGGTTGTTACTTAACAATAACTCATGCATTTTCTGAAGAAGAAGATGAAATTCAAAACCTCTTGTGTTTCTGGAAGGCAGACTCTTCATACAAATTTTCACATCAGGTAATATTGTTTCGAAGCGAGCTTCTTGAACAAATTCTACCATTGCCTCACATATCGTTGCGCCTCCACACATACCCGAGCTTAAAGCCAACAACACATAATGCACAGATGACACTGGAAACTTATGACCATAGAATGCATCTATGTACAAAATTGCCAAGAACCATCTTTGACTATAAGGCCTGCCATTTTTGAATAGCTTGCAGAGAGGCATTCCCAAACTATGCTCAAACCCATCAATAGGATATGAGTACAATTGTTCGTAATCATAATTCAGCAAGTGACCAAGTTTAACCAATTTGAATGCATGAACAGGATTAAAAACATCTTCTAATGCATCACAACTCACAATTTTTCCAATATCACCATAGTCACGTATTGGTCTCATGAACTCAAAAATACAAGATAGAGAAGCAAGTACATTCAATTCCATGTTCATAGTGATTAAGCCCAAGGGATACCTGATTCAATGTCTCTGCCACCAACTGCAATGTCTGTCTGGGAAAGAACCAAAGGCTTCTTTGAAGGAGAACAACAAATCACCTCATCATCTGTCCAAACAGAATCTGAATTGGGAGACTGTGCAACTTCATTGAGCACAACCAAATTTGTAGTCGACATAATTGTATGAGAGCCGCATTGCTTCTCTGTAATTTCAGCAACCATAGCTCACTTTAATGGCATATTCATGATAATTAGTCCTCTAGTTGTCTCTAAAATTCTATTCTAAGGAGGGTCTCCATCAGTCAAAGTATCAGACACTTCCTCTCGCAGAGAGTGAGATAGACCATTTGCAACTATCAAAATACCTGAGTTATTATCCTCTGTATATTGTGCCACATTCGATTGGTTATCACCCTTTCAGGATTAATTGTTTGCTCTCAATAACCATGGGCTCGTCTTTGCTCAATGGAGAATCAAAGTTGTGCTGCGCACCAGGAGCTGCAAGTACTGGTGCGCAAACATAAACAAATTGCTCGGTGTGAGAGTTTTGCGCATACGAATTGAATTCGAATTCTGCGGATGGAGGCTAATGAATGTAGAATAGATCTGTCTCGAAAACTCCACAACCTTAAGGTGGGTAGGGTTTTTCGTTTGTGTTAGGATTCCAGTAATACAAAGTAGCTGTTTCTTGAGAAAGCAAACCTACCCAAGGTGAAGGAAGTGTTGGGTCCTCTGGTGCATACATATGAAAAGGTAGGGACTCTGCTAGACTCTGCTCTGAAATCTTCATTCCATGTCTTGTAGTGTGCATTCCAATCAGTCATTGTCTGCTGAATTGCAACCAAAGACGAGCGGATCTCGTCTTGTCGTTGGTGATTTGGGTACACCGGGGAGGTGAACGGTGGAGCATGATGGGGAGGGCGGGTGGGGACGGTGTTGTATGGCGCAAATGGTGAGTAGAAATTGGAAAAGGATTGATAGTGTGGTTCGAGAGCTTTGAGACTTGTGGGTCAAATGAAAATTGAAGGGGTAATGAGTGACCATTAATGGTGATATGGGATAGGAGGGGTGTGTTATTGTATGATGATGAATGATGAATGATGAAATGACGGCGGTGGAAGTTATGCGCTCACCCAGCCATGAGAATCGCAAAAGTGATGAAAATCAACTGTAGTAGAGTACCCGTGTTGGCCGTTGCCATGAGAATAGGTACCAGTATAGTTGCCGTCGTACGTAGTTAGTCTGTTCAGAACCGAACGGCTCTGATGCTAATAGTTAGGACCACCCGGATCATAACCAGAGAACGTCATCAGAAAAGTAAAGATTAACGAAAATAAAGAGATAAACTGAGATTTGACTTATTCTTCCATAGTTTTCAAAAGAAATATACGTCCGATAATATACTACCAGTAAAACAAGCCTGCTACGAAACGATGTAGAAGTTGGGCCTATCCGAATAAAAGAGTAACTGGGTCTATGTGGGATGACCCTAATATGGTCCTAACTGTGCATGGCCAAGTGGACTTTTGGGCTTTCTCTCCTCTGGGCCACATTCAATTGGGCTGGGCTGAGACTAACCTTTGGAGGAGGCTATTAGACCAACACATAATTTGGGGAGGTGGGCCTGCGAATTTGGGCTCAAGTTGGCGAGCCCTTTTGCGCATCAATTGGGTTCCTCCCTTGGGATCCGGGTGATCTAGTCACCTTGATCATCGTACAATCAGGTTTCCTTGGTTCAATCTGCAACTGTTTCATGGTGTGGGAGCCAAGAGCTCTTGACTCGATGTAGAGGATGTGTCTAGCTAGTTAAGGGACATCTTAGGGTTTAATTACACCTAGTCATATCCTAGTTTGCTAGTCTAGGTTTTGTGCTATAATATGTTATCTAATATAGTAGTGCGTATAGAGCTTCACTTTATCGAAGTGATTAATTCGTGGAGTCTTTATATAGCTGCCACATTTCAATGAGATATTATCGACCTTTAAAAAATAAATTATGGTTTCCCACTCCCTAACTAGTTAGTTACCATATCTATTGAAGCAAATTACGATGCAAATTAAACATTTACGTCTATATCTATTGAAACATTTGCGAATTCTCTCTCAGAGCACCCGCACCGGTGTCGGCACGAGCAGCTATAGCAGGAGGAAGAGGCGGGCCCCAGTTGCTGGTAGCACGAGCAGGAGCTTTCGACGACGTGCAACAGCGATGGAGGTGAGCGGCGACCGCATGTTGACCGCAGGATCGAGCAGCTACTCGAGCAGCTTCTGCTCGTGCTGAAGCACGAGCTATGCTGGTGGAGCCCACACACGTGGGTGACGCCATCCCAGTTCGATTTTTTTTACCTGGCGCGTTATACACGCGCCAGTAAATGGTTAAAAAAATTGACGCACCAATGGGGAGGCGCCACGTGGCGATCCGGATGGATAAAAATCCATAACGGTCAAATTGATGTGGACCATCCATTTCAAATCAAAAATTCTGATCGGATGGCTGAGATTCAACCGAAACGGCTATTTCAGAAATTTATGCCATTTTGCAAAATAAACCCTAAAAAATTACAAAAAAATCCCAAATATTTTCAAAAAAATGCAAATAACACCCTATAATTTTTCTATAAATACTACATCAATTTCATTCACATCTCACACAAATTTGTGCACAACAAATTTATCCTCTCATTCCTCTTCTCCTTCATCCTCTTCTCATCCTTTTGTATTTTAGTTCCCAAAAAATGTCCAATTGGCTTGATTCCGAAGATTTACAACTTTGTATTTCTTATTGTCGTATTAGCGTTTGCCCTATTACCGACAACATGCAAAAGTCCGACAAATTGTGGGAAAAAGTCTATGCCGAATATAACGAAAATTGGAAGATTGTGCATGGTGAATTAATGCTGGAGCCTAGGACCCAAACCGCGGTTTCTTCTCATTTTACAAAGTTGAAGCCGAGTTTTATAACTTGGGGTGCTGCTCTTGCATATGCACGAAGGAATGCACAATCCCGCTCAAATTTGCAAGATGAGGTAAGTGTTAATAATTTTGTCATAAATTATTTATTACATTTATTTTAATCAATGTTGACATCTCCATTTCCTAGATATTATTTTGACATATAATTTTTTTTCCTAGATAAGAAAAGTTCAATCATGGTACGTGGCACAAAAGAAGAAAGAGTTTACCAAGTTTGAATGTTGGGAAGTGATGAAGAACCATCCAAATTTTCGGTATGTCGAACCTAGTATACCACCTCCTTCATATTCCAACTCCGCAATTACTCCTCCCTTTACCTCAATGCCTCCCCCCATTGACGTGGAGGATAATGAAGTCATTGCAACACCACAAAGTAATGAAGAAGAAGTGTACTCTAGTCCGGTTATACCAATAGGATTGAAGGCGACCAAGGAAGCTAAAATAAAGGGGAAAAGAGCCATGACATCTTCAAATGAGGTAAGAGATGAGGTTTTGAAAACCATGATGGAAAATCAAAGAATGCATCTCCCCGGGTAAAAAGAAAGTGATGCCACCGAGCTAGCTTTATACCAAAAACAACTTGCCCTTAAGGAGAAGGACTACAAATTGAGGGCTAAAGCGGAGGATTCAAGGATTATGGAAATGGATACGGATGCTATGACCCCAAAATTAAAGAGGTATTTTTCGGAAAAAAAAAAGATTATCCTTAAGAAAATGGAGGAAGAGGAAGAAAATGGTAGCGATGAAGCATTTTCAAATTGTTATCGCCCACTATTTCAATAGTTTGGTATTTGTTTGCTATTATGAAATTATGTACTTTAAATTTCCAATAATTCTAGGATTTTATTGAAATTATGTATTTTAAATTTTCAAGTAATAAAAACACACTTTTTTTATTCCATCAAAACTCACGCACATTACAATAAAACATAATGACTTAAAATCAAACACACATCACTCAAACAACCAAAAAGAAAAACAAATAAAGCAAACATTTTGCAAACCAGGTTAATTAAAATTAGACACACACATCATTTAAAGTCGTTCGCCGGTCTCTAGATACCAGTTGTGTTTAACTAAGTCCTTCTGCAACTCTCTATGGATGTACGCAGGTTGGAGATCTACAACACGGTCGACAAATCGTTGTTCATTTTGTCCATCCATTCGAACAAACTCAAAAGGAATGTGATTACCTTGTTCATCCACTGGTCCATCATAAACTGTGAAAGCAGTTGATGAGTTTTGTAGATCTTCTTTTTCCAACTCCTTGAACTCCTCCTTCACAAATTCTTCTTCGACAATCATGTTATGCATTATAATGCAAGCCAACATGATGTTCTTTAATGTCGATTGGTGATGACACCTAATTGCATGCCGAATAATTCCCCAACGAAATTGTAAAATCCTCTTTACATCTTTGTGGTATGCCTCTTATTTCTTAGCAAACAGTTTATGTGGTAGATCATGGGGATTGGAGATTATTTTCACAAACGAGGAATACCTAGGATATATACCATCAACTAGATAATAGGTACTGTGGTAAGTCATACCGTTGACTTTATAAGTTGCACTCTGACTATTTTGGGTAAGGAGCGAATCGAATATGTCTGATTGGTGGAGCACGTTGATATCATTTTGTGATCTGGGTACCTAAAGAAGCTATGCCATATCCACGTGTCATATGAGGCTACCGCCTATAAAATAATAGTTGGACGCTTCTTCCGCCCCGAGAATCCCCCTTATCAAGCTGTGGGGCAGTTCTTCCATTTTCAGTGCATGCAGTAAATGCTTCCGATTATACCAGGAAATCTGCGATGCATTGCTCTCTTTAGAAGTCGGGTTATGTCTGTGGCATTTGGAGCACGGAGATAGATGTCACCGTAAAGCTCGTATATATGTATACACCACTTTTTCATGCATTGTAGTGTAGTGGATTCACCCATCCTTGTTATTTAAGCACACTGATCTGCGCCGTACGCCAACATACGAAGAGCACCAATCATCTTTTGTTGTGGATGAAGTCCAACCAATCCGATGACATCAGCTCTTTGGTGCCAAAATTGGTCGTGGTTGCAGAGATCCGTCATTATACGGTTGAATAAATTTGTAATCATTCGGTATCTTCGACGAAAGACTTGTTCGTTGAAGACGGGGTGTTCGATGAAGTAATCTTCCATTAGATTATGTCCCCTTGACTCCATAATTCTTTCTTCATTTGGTCTACGGCGAGGTGGTTCATCATCGAACATTGCATCGACAGTGACCACTTATGTGATGAAAGCATTAGCAATTTCGACATTTCGCCGACGTTGTTGTCGCCTCATCCGGCAAAAATTCTCAAAACTAAAAGGATTCATCTTATCGGAATCTAGAATATATTTTTGAAAACGGTATGAGTGAACGATAAGCACCGATCAACAAATTTATAGCCAAGTGTTTCCATTCTGATTAGATAAGATGATGACACGTGTCGACTTTCAATTGGTCAGAAATATCTTCGGGAATCTTACACTAATTATTAGGACGATAACGATACGTGGACATGATACGTGTTACCTTGTGATTGGTTGAAAATCTTATCGGAAATTTTGTACAATTATTTACCCGATAACGTTCTGTCGGTGTGACACGTGTTAACTCGCCATTCGTCGAAAATCTTACCCTAAATCTTATTCAATTATTCATACGACAACGATACGTGTTGTTTTTGGATCGGTTGAAAATGGAAAAAAGATTTAATAAAAAATTAATTTATGAACAATAATAGGATGTGCTATTTTTTGGCACCGCTACGCGAAAAACAGCAACTGTACCTCCTATTTGATGAATAGTGATTGTTCCACCTCAATTAGTGTTTGCTTCTCCTCAAATAGCACAAACAATTGAGTTTTACCGATGCGGGTGCTCTAAGTCAGGCTGTAGCCATCCCCAATCGAGAAACAGACAGAGGATATCCAGACTTCTCATCTTGCTGCCTCCAACGGATTCCACCTTCCCCCCAAGTGTTCCATCGCGCACTCAAGGGGGGCCTTATTACGAAGCTCATGCGCTGCGTTATGTCCAGAAGACACAATATTTTTCCCATGAGGACCTCCCTCATCAAGATTGGCACAGGTGGCCCTATGGTCTCCGTGACACGAGAAACTGGTACATCCAATCCAGTCATAGCAGGGTCCTAATCCGGTTCAGTCTCCAATATGGCAATATATACAAACTCCGACTCCGGTGTAGCCCATTTCACAAGAATTCCCCAACCGGCTCACTGGGCCTTATCTAATGCAATCGGGCCATGCAGTACAAAAGGAAACTGGTGTAGCCCATTTCTCAAGAAGAAGTCCCACTCTATCTTCGTCCATCCGCACTCAGCCTCTCAATCCACGACCACTAGTGATCACAAACTTGGAGCGATCAACGCCAAACAAAAATAAATAGCATTTTATTTCTATATCGCAAATCGCTAAAACGTAAAAAGAAGAGAGAGAGAGAGATGCTGAGCAGAGCAACAGCCAGAGCAGCTGCAGCTTCACTTTCAGTCTCTTCTGCTTGTTCAAACCCATCAAACCGTTTGGTCGGGTTCAACAACGACGACAACAACAACAACAACCTTCTCTCATTTGCTGCTTCAAACCCTGTATCTAACTTTGTCAGCATCACATGGAACAGCGGCACTAGAATCAGTAGAATGTCAAGAACGAACAAGACTAGTTTCACAGCCAGAGCTACGGCTGCTCAGCCTCTCACGAATGCCGATGAGCTCATAGATTCTGTCGAGACGTTCATCTTCGACTGCGATGGTGAGACACTGACCACCCACGATTTTTTCTGTTATTTTGGTTTCTATCTATACTCAAAATTCCAACTAGGAGTGAAATTTAAATTAAGATTGATTGAGTAGTTCCGTGTTTGTACAACTTATCACGGAAACCGTCACAGGTGTTATATGGAAAGGAGATAAGCTGATCGATGGCGTCCCAGAAACTCTGGATATGCTACGGTCTAAGGTCTGACCCTGGCTCTACTGATAGATTGCCAGTGTGTTATACACATTCATATTGTATCCAAGTAGTTTCTTAGGCTTATCAATGTAGCACAATTTACTCCTCTTCCATATCAGCTAAGAGACAAGCCTTGCTTGTTATGTGGCCTCAAACTAGTGGCATATTGTCTTTCTTTCAGGGTAAAAGATTAGTCTTTGTTACCAACAACTCAACAAAATCTAGGAAGCAATATGGTAAAAAGTTTGAGACACTTGGTCTGAATGTCAGTGAGGTCAGTTTTTTTGCACCTTTGACTTTGAATGTTCATAAGATTTCAGCATCTCAGCAACACTAACAAACCACATATGAACAATTTCAGGAAGAGATTTTTGCTTCATCTTTTGCTGTTGCTGCCTACTTGAAGTCCATTAACTTTCCAAAAGATAAAAAGGTAACTAGCTTGTTAACTCCGCTGGCTGGTAAAACTAAAAAAATTGTTTAATTTTCAATTTTCTTACAGTGTCATATATGTAAAGGAAATGGTCTGCATCCTATGCCATTCGATCCCTTAAACTGATTCAAGTAATTTTGATCTACTTATTTCATGCAATATAATGTTGTGTATAGTTCCGTTGTTCTTTATAGGCTATATATTATAAGGGCTTGCTGTACCATATGTAGTTATTCTAGTTCATGGATGCTACGACATAAATCAAGTACATGCTAGTGAGGAATCTTGATGTTAATAGACTGATGACTCGACATTTTTATAGGTTTACGTGATTGGTGAGGACGGAATCTTGAAGGAGCTAGAGCTTGCTGGATTTCAATACCTTGGTGGACCGGTGAGTACAGGCCTGAAATTGCCTAAATTTCAGTGCAGGCCCCATTTACTTGATCTTACCAATTCTGTTACAGTCTATACAATCAAAAGTGGTGTTATTCATGTCACTAACAAAATCGTTTCACAGGAAGATGGTGCGAAGAAGATAGAGCTGAAGCCTGGATTTCTGATGGAGCATGATGACAGCGTATGCCTCTGTCATTTTTTGTTTCATATAACTGCTTTTAGTGGTTATTTTATATTATTTTTCGGTGCTGATATTCCTTTTGGGCCTCATATAAACAAACAAATAGTACATCTCTTTATTTCACTTGGTCTCTATGTCTAATCTTGATAATTTTGTCTGTTCATTGTCTCATAGGTTGGAGCTGTCGTGGTTGGATTTGATCGATACGTCAACTACTTCAAAATTCAGTAAGTTCTGCTGATTCATGAAATGTTAGTACAAGTGTGTTGAAGATACTGCACTTTGCCTTTTTAATTATTTTCAAGTTGCTGCAATATTCTTTTGTTACGTAAATGAGAAGAATCATTCCTTATAATTTGTAGGTATGGGACACTATGTATACGTGAAAACCCTGGATGCCTATTCATTGCAACAAATCGTGATGCTGTCACTCATCTCACAGATGCTCAAGAATGGGCAGGTTCATTTCTATCTTCCTCCTCTCACACTCTGCATATAGATTTAGTTTTTTTTTTTGAATGCCTTACTAGAAATCTTTCTAACTGGAATTTGGTAGATATATATTCATACGGGCAGCACTACTGGCTGTGTCGGGGTACTGGATACATTCTATGTGTGTGTGTGTGTGTGTAATATTTGCAGCACCATCTGGACCCAAAAGTAGCTAATGAACAAGTGGTAGGCAATTGATATGGGAAGGGATAGTATATGTAGTTATCATAAAGGAAACTGCTCATAGTGGCGTATCGTGTGTGTTATTTGATCTATTGGAATAATGAGACTATGTCTTTCAAACCTCAGATAATTGTCTTCAGATATATGTAGAGTTTTGATTAGTGCTAAAGTGGATAATCTAGTACTACTGAATCTATTTACTTTATTACTTTATGTATCAAATGCTATTATGTATTATATTCCATATAACTACGATATAGTCTGTGCTGTTGATGGGATCCAGAAAATATTGTGTATGTAATTTCAGAATTTTGAATGAAAGTTGCATTTGGTTCAGTATATCACATCATATAATACTCCATGGAATCTATGCGTTTGTGTTGATTATATCTTTAATGATCACCTGTTCATACTATAACTTACTGTCCACTTCAGGAGGCGGTTCCATGGTTGGTGCTATACAAGGATCTACTCAACGCGAGCCACTGGTTGTGGGAAAGCCCTCAACATTTATGATGGATTACTTAGCAAATGAGTAAGTTAAAACCTTTGTTTTGTTTTCTCAGTTATTCATGTGTTCGTCCTATGAAATAACACAAATCATGTTGATCTTGAGCAAAGAGCTTAAATCTGATAGGAACTTTTATGCTATATTACTCTGGTATTTTATTATGCCTAGTGCTATGGTGAAATCCTTGTTGAAGTCAACCTCGCAGAACCTCTAAATTTCTCATAGATTTGATGCTTGTCATGAATCACGATCATGATGGCTAATGGCTAATGTTGGTTGCTTGGGTGTAATGAACAACAGATTTGGCATACAGAAGTCACAAATCTGCATGGTTGGAGACAGATTAGATACTGATATTCTGTTTGGACAAAATGGTGGTTGCAAAACACTTCTTGTTCTGTCAGGTAACTAACCTCTGCATAATTTGGCCCCTAATTACTTCATCTTTTCTTGTTTTGAATTGAGGCCTTTTCTTTTGTGTCCAATAGGTGTCACCACTTTACCAGTGCTTCAAAATCCCAGCAATTCCATACAACCAGACTATTACACCAACAAGATATCAGATTTTTTGCCCCTCAAGGCTGCAAGTGTATAATATAGCTGATTGTTGATCATTGTCATGCCTGTAAAGCCAGTCTTAGAGGCTCAAATATTGCTATTTATGTCTCTTCAACATAAGCTTGGTTTGTAAACGGTGGCGGGAAATACATATCTTAATTGAAAAGGATAGTGTAGTGTATGTCGATCAACTTGATTTTTTTTTTGAATTTTTCGGTTGTTAAAAATACTGATCTGATCAACAGAAGCTCTCGTAGAAACATGACTACTACTCACTAAAACTGATTGCTTGATGCTCATAGCAACCCGTATAACTAAACAGAAGAAGTAGAGAACGCAGTCAACACACTAAAAATCCGAAGGTCAATACTCTAAATAGTCCAGCCCAGCCCAGCCCACATTTGTATCCTTTTCTTCGTTGGCAAATTTTCATTTTCGTTTTTCTTTCCTTTTCCTTTTCCTTTAATCAATCAATCAATCGAATAAATCTGTCAAAGACATTTCACCCTCCAGTGCTCTCTTCAATTTCATTTCTGCCCTCGCCCATCAGATTCCAGACCACTTCAGTTGGATGCAATCAGGGATTTACTCATTATTATTATTATTAGGGTTTTGATCATCTCCATCATCTTAAATGGAATCGGAGGACGAATTTGACATGCACGATGCTAACGACGACGATAACGACGAGGAATACTTTAGTGGCGGCGGCGGCGATGACGACGCAGCCGCTGATATGGACAGCGACGATGCCGGCGTTGCCGATTACGAGTTCATCGATAACGATTCTGATGATTCCAATGATGCGGCCTCTCATCGCCATCAGGTACTTACTTTCACCAGCAGCTTAATTTGCTCTTATCTCTTTAATTTCCTTAATTGTGTTAATTCGAGGCTGCTGGCCATCATTCTAGTTCTGTGCTATGCATATTTCTGATCAGAAAGTTTCAATTTATTTTTTATTTTTTATTTTTGACTTTGTTTGTTGTTTGATTTTGTGTTTGGTGCATTTGCCAGAAGCTTGGCTTCTGAGTTTCTGTTTTGTTTGGGTGGTTGGAATTTCAACTCTTTGCTTTATGATTGCAGCTAAATTACACAGTATTGACGGAAGCTGACATTCGTCAACATCAAGAGGAGGATATTACCAGGATATCTACAGTACTTTCCATTCCAAAAGTTGCCGCTAGCATACTGCTCCGCTACTATAATTGGTAAACTGCTCTTACTGATCTGTTGTGTAACATTACTAGGATGAATGTTGTTTGTTTGTCTGATGATATTTGCAGTTTGCACAATTGATTACCATGAACTTATTGCTTTATATCATGTTGCTTTCCCTGCATTGATTGTCCAAATTTTCTAAAAATCGAACTTCATGTTTACAGGAGTGTAAGCAAAGTACATGATGAGTGGTTTGCAGATGAAGACAAGGTTCGCAAGGCTGTTGGTTTACCGGAGAAACCAGTTATTGGATACCCTCATTCTAAAGAGGTGAGCACTCTAGTCTTTTGGATGATCATTTAATTCTGGCTTTTTCTGGCATTTGGTGTTTTACTGCTTTATATTTTGCTACGGTCTTTTTCAATGACATTGCTCTTGTCTTTTGTGACAGCTTAATTGTGGAATTTGTTTTGAAACCTATCCTTCTAAAGAGATGCATGCGGCAGCTTGTGGTCATCCTTTTTGTTACACTTGCTGGGCTGGTATGGATGTCAGAAGCTTTTTCTTCCATAAATTCTCTCATGATACTGTTTCTCTTTTTCCATTTATTGATATATGTGTTTGTAAAAGAGAAATGTGGGGAATGTGATCAGAGTTGTCTACAATTTACCTTAGTTGTGCACTTTGCATACTGTATATCTATGCTGATATTACAGTGACTGCACATAATAGGCAAGAGGTGTGTAATGGACATCTCCTTTTAATTGTTGTGTGTATCTTTCGGCGTTTCAATCTGAAGTAACGTGTTACGGATATGCTTAGCTTATTTTAGAAGTTAAATGTATGCTATGGATATAAACAATATGTTTCTCGGTTATACGCATAAATATAGCAGCTGCATTTTATCAAACTGACTAATGAGGATAGTTTATAGTTCTCTTAGAGTGATTACCATTTTGTGTACAAGATATTGTAAACTTTTGTATATGCTTACCATGTAAAATTTCATGTATTGTAGGCTATATTGGTACAGCAATCAATGACGGGCCCGGATGTTTAATGTTGCGCTGTCCCGATCCATCTTGTGGTGCTGTTGTTTTCCAAGATATGATTAATGCACTGGCTTCCAGTGAAGACAGGGAAAAATATTCTCGTTACTTTATTAGATCTTATGTTGAGGACAATAGGAAGGTAAGCATTTGTTCAAAAACAATGCCACATCTGAGTCGTTTTATATCTTCTTACTTGACAAACGTGTTGCTTCCTTGGTCACCTGGTGTCCTAGTGACCCGGGAATGTGCAGTCATTCAGTATTAGATTTAGATATAACCGTGGAGACTTATAATGTAAAAGTATAAAAGTGAAGACCCATGCATTCATTTGTTTGTTCTCCATAATTGGATTCAGATACAGGTCTCAGGTGGTCAGTAGAACAGTTACCAATAAAGGGACTAGGAGTGGGTAGTGTTGAAGAATGAAGATAATCTTCCTTTGTGGTATCCATCTATATATTAGTTAGGCATATATCAAGTTTGTGACATCATGGCTAATCATATGTGCAAAATCATATGCACAATAATCATGTGTTTAACATATATAGCTGTTTCTATAAAAAAATCATGTGCAATAATCAAATACTTCAAAGAAAATTATGTTTCCTGGATTCTTGTACAGAAATATGTCTTTAGTTTGCTCTGACAAAACCTGGCTGAGCTATTAGGAAAAAAAGAGAGAAGAAACTGTTATTTCTTAAAACCCTATCTAGCAACTTCAAATCATAGTTGAATTGATCTTGATTATGTCACATATACTGTCGTAATGCACTGTTCCACATCTCTATGTAGCTAACTATTTTTTTTCACCAAGGCTTTGGTTAACACTGTTGACCATCATAGTTTTGTTGTTTCTTTTGTAGACGAAATGGTGTCCTGCTCCAGGCTGTGATTATGCTATAGATTTTATTGTTGGTAGTGGAAGCTATGATGTTACTTGCCGCTGTTCATATAGCTTTTGCTGGAACGTGAGTGTCAAATCTCTTAAGATATATTATCTTTACTGATGTTAAGCTTTGACTTTTGAATGCATATATTTCCTCACCCAGAAGTCTATAATGTATGGGTAGGGTATGCCAAATATGTCTGAAATTTAGAATATCAAGTAAGTCAAGGATATATCAGATAACTTTATCACATGTTTTCCTTTCCTTCATTTTTTATGTTTCATTTGATATATATATCTATCCTGAAATTTAAAGTTTCAACTTGAAAGCCCTCCCATAATTCTTGTCTATCTGTCGTGCAACCTTGGATATCAATTCCTTTTGAACTACTTGCCAAAACGTGCTGGCTATGGATTGACAGTATCTAGGCTTTATGACATTTACTTACTTTGAATTTGACTCGCAGTGTACTGAGGAAGCACATCGTCCAGTTGATTGTGGTACAGTGGCTAAATGGATATTGAAGAACAGTGCTGAATCTGAAAATATGAATTGGTATGCAATACGTTAGTTGTTGATAGCAGGGTAAAACTTATCAAGTGTGAAGAAATTGATATAGATGTGAATGTTCGGGTCCTTGTTGGGCCATAGGATGGAGAGATGATAAATTATGTGCTGATAAAAAAGCAATCGCAGGACCCAAGAGTACCTTGTTAATTGTGCAAATTGTGAACCCATTTCCATCTGGATATATCGTATTATAGCATAAGAGTATTATTATTGAGTTATAAACCCCAATGTTAAATGCCTGGGATGTTCCCTTAATGCTCTGGGGTAGTAAAGTCATAAACAAAATTATGCCCATATTTCATTTCTAGGACAAAGTATTTTGCTGGGAGCAACAGCAAAGAAGGATATGCCTTTGCTTTTGGGTTAATTACAGCAGTTGCGGATTGAAAGATGATATACTTTTCCAGATTTCTTCTGTCTTAAATGATCTATTGTAGACTTTAGAAGTATATAAATCATTCACGAGAAGTTAAACTAGCTAAAGCTCTCTCTATCAATTTGGCACATGGAAAACAGAGGCTCGGTTTTGGTTCAATCATTAGCAGTGGCTATCCTTAAGTTTTCTGTATCTATTCTTAGGTTACATTGCTAATTTGTATGGTTTGCTTGGTTTCAGGATATTGGCTAATTCCAAGCCCTGCCCAAAGTGCAAACGACCGATTGAGAAAAATCAAGGCTGTATGCATATCACTTGCACGCCGCCTTGTAAATTTGAGTTTTGCTGGTATGCCTTTAGCACTGCAGTTGCTTGCCTTTCAATCTCAAGTGTGGTTTATTTTTATTTTATACAACTGTGGTTTAGTATCGTGGGTTCTCTTTTTGTCTTCTAGATACACATAACTTGTTCTCTCAAAACTAGATTTCTGGTTATCATGCATCTTATGTGAACTTCTATGCATGTGTACATGCTTTCAGGCTCTGCCTTGGTGCATGGTCAGATCATGGTGAAAGGACAGGTGGGTTTTATGCCTGTAACCGCTATGAAACAGCGAAGCAGGAGGGAGTGGTATGTTGTATTTGGCATATCTATTTTGATGTTTGAGGATTTTTCTATATCGACTGATTCAACTAGTCACAGTTTCTAAATTATTGATTAAATGTTATCATATGTATATACAGTATGATGAGGCAGAGAAACGAAGAGAGATGGCCAAGAACTCTCTAGAGAGGTACACCCATTATTATGAAAGATGGGCAACAAATCAATCGGTACGTCCAAGTTTAATAGTGTATTCAAAGGTAGTTAACATTTGATTAAGCTCACCCGCTTTAAGTTGGGGGAGTTTATTTATGTTTTGGTCTCTCCTTTCTTTCGTACTGTAACATTCATAATTCCTTTCTCACTACTAGTATGTATGTGTACTTACCTTCTCCCCTCCCCCCAATGAATTTGCTGACTTCCTGTTACTTTTTGATAATTATGAGTTAAGGCCAAACCTAAACTTCAGTTTTCTTTTCTTCACTGCAGTCCAGGCAAAAAGCACTTGCAGACTTGCAGCAGATGCAGACTGTGCATGTGAGTAACCCCTTTTACTTAGGTTTCTCTTTGTTATCTAACACAATTCTGGTGGACATCCGGTTTTACTTTTTAAGCATTCAGGGTTTGGTAGTTTTATTTTCTCGTTTCACAAATGGGAGTGTTTTTTAATTTCTTTATGTTGTCTGATCAGTGTTGATTTTTTTTAATATATAATTCAGTTTTTAATCAAAAGATGATAGTGTGGTGGTTTGTTCCAAACTTCCTCATGATATGTGTCAAATGTTGTACTTCTATATTTTAATATAATCTGTTTTTTTTGCCCGCTGCTATATGTTGGTCTGCTTTCAACTTATTTTCACTGTTTTCGCTATTGTAGCTTGAGAAGCTGAGCGACATTCAGTGCCAACCTGAATCACAGCTGAAGTTTATTACAGAGGCCTGGTTACAGGTAATTCACAAATTATTTTCAACTGAGAGCCTCTTGCTTTTCTCTCATAATTTTTTTCTTTCTCTTGGCAGATAGTTGAATGTAGGCGTGTACTGAAATGGACATATGCCTATGGATATTATTTACCTGAGCATGAACATGGCAAGAGACAGTTCTTTGAATATTTACAAGGTGTGTCAATTTCCCTAATTTAGAGAAATGTATCGTGTTTTTTAATCTAACTAACATCCATTTGTGCAGGGGAGGCCGAGTCTGGGTTGGAACGACTTCATCAATGTGCAGAAAAGGAGCTGCAAGTTTATCTGAATGAAGAGGACGCACCAAAAGATTTCAATGAGTTCCGCACAAAACTAGCTGGATTAACCAGGTATGAACCGGTTTACAACTATATTTGTGTCTAGATTAGTTACCCTTCCCTCCAGAAGGGTCAAGTGGTTACATTCTGGAGAAAATAGTATCGGAGTAGATGCATCACAACTTGGTAAAGTCAAGCAAGGCTGTACTTTTGAGATCTTGTCATGTTTTCGATAGTGCTTCCAAAGCAATTCTCTGTGACTTTTTTCATCTAACTGCTTCACAATTATAATATGCTATTCCCAATTTATTATGTTTTTCCCAAGGGACTGCTACTTCTACACCTATATTCAGTTTGCATTTGACATGCTCGGGATAGTACATCGTTTCCACTTATTGATGTATTGTTCATCTTCAATGAAAACAGTGTCACACGAAACTACTTCGAAAATTTAGTTCGTGCGCTGGAGAATGGTCTATCAGATGTGGACTCCATTGGTGCTTGCAGCAAGACAGCTAGCTCAAAGAGTGTGGGAGGTGCAAGCAGCAAGGGTAGAGGTGGGAGAGGAAAGGCTACAACATCTAGATCAAGTAGCTCCAATAGAAATACAGATGATTTAGGCCACTGGTCCTGTGAACATTGCACCTTTGCGAATGTGAGGTCAGCCACTGTCTGCCAGATGTGTCAACAACGCCGATAGATTAGTATTGCTATGCAAATTGATCTACCTGTATGTGGAGGCATTGGTTTTTGGCCTATTGGCTGGCTTGTTGCAGTGAAGTATCAGCCTAGATGGTAGGAACGCGGATATCCCATCACTCAAGTTAGGAATATAAATGCAAGGACAAAGCAGAAATATGGGTCGGAGAAACGAAGGAGAAGATGCAATTATACTGTGTTGGTCTTGTTTTATTGACGAGTGGTAATAGTTTCTGCTGTTTGTCTAGCTTATCTTTGGCTGTGCTGATTCATGCAAATGTAATTTATTGTAATTTTAATATTAGTTACTGATGAATTTTTAGCAAGTTGGAGCTCCAAGCAGGTTTGTAAGAGTAAACTAGTTGGGGGACAAGAAACTGAACCCCTGCACAGATGAAATGATCATGTATTTGTTTCATCTCATCTTAAATACGAGTCTCCTCTTCGTTTGTTTTGATTTGTGAAAATAATGGTTGACCTTTCTTAGCTATAAGATTTTCTTTGAGATGTACGGCTATTCACGGGATGTGAATAATACATGATTTGAAAAGTTGTTGAGAGCTAAGCAATTGAGCATTAAATAATCTCAACACAGGTAAATATAGATTTAGGCTGATTACAGGACCAGAATTGTCTGCTCGGATTCTCAACATCGGAAGATGAAGTAAAGCAACTACACAACTCGTTGCATCAAAGTAATGCTACTGATTTCAGTACTCACTGATCATTACCAATGCCTAGAATCCACTGTGCTAGATGAGTCAAATACGGTTCTGCTTGGGAACTGCTGCTCAGTAATGGTGCCAGGCTCTGAAGCTCTGCATTGAACTCCCTCTCAAATTTGCTGCAATATATACAGTCAGAGTTAGATAGAGTGAAAGAGAATGATAATTCCCGTGTCTAATAAAGCATGAGTTCCACA
Source organism: Geum urbanum (assembly GCA_946800695.1). Taxonomy (NCBI): domain Eukaryota; kingdom Viridiplantae; phylum Streptophyta; class Magnoliopsida; order Rosales; family Rosaceae; genus Geum; species Geum urbanum. The sequence continues at coordinate 82,687,175 of OX326999.1, read as the reverse complement.
CCCACTTCAAACTTACAGAATAGCATCAGTAAAATTTGTGTCGCTGGAGCTTAGTTTTAGTGCTTGACATCGACTCCGTGATTTGGACTGGTTGGGTTTTTCTGACACAAGCGAACTTATCAACCATTGAGTAGCTGAAGCATATTGTAGGCAAATTGATTTCAGCCTCTCCACTTTCTGCATTTTGAAGTATTCATAGAAGTCACTGTTAGAAAAACCCAAGGTGGGAAAGTGGATAAATTTCTATAAAGAAAAAAAATGGTCTTTTCTTCTTTCCTGATCCATTCCCTGTATGTAGTTAATACTGACTCATTCCAGTTGAAGAGGTCTACTTTCCAATCTTTTCTATGATATTCTATGTAAATCATATATATATATATATATATATATATATTAAGTGCACACCTTGATAAATTCAGGCAGAAGAAGCAAACATCCTCTCAAACACTTGTCAAGGAAAAGTTCATGGTGTTGGATAACCTGTATCAGGAAGAGGCTTACAAGATTATATGAGCTCCTCTTTATCTTTGTGCCAAATGAAGAAACACAGTTGTGTAAAAGAGAAATTAACCTCATCTATGCTCTTTGCAGTCTGAAGCCTATTATGCATCACATGCCAATTGGGTTCAAGAACCTGAAAATAAGGAGTTCAGTTGTTTCCTTCAGGGGGTCAACAGGATCAAATGAGGGTGAAGTTATCAATTGTAAGCATAAACAGCATATCAGATTCCGATAGAAACCAAAAAGAAAATAGCAAAATTACTTGGATAGAGCAAAAAAAGAAGCACTAGAGTACAGCTATAGTATGACAATGACATATCAAAGGGGACAAGTATGTGGTGAGAGGGGGAGCAATTAAGACGAATAAACCTGCCTCAAATGTTAAATAGTGTAGAAGGTTATTAATAAATTTAAGCATGCTCCGACAGAGGAGAGATGATCTGGAGATAGCAGTTCCCCGCATGTTCACAGCACGAACTCCCTGCAAATACATTCTTTCAATAAATTAAGCAAATAAATGAGGCTCCATATTCTGACTAGATTTCAAAAGAAGAAACAGAAAAATAAAAAAAAATCTTGCTGACACCTGATGCACTTGCCACGCCCCACAGAGCTGGCGTTCCACATGCTTACAATGAAATAGGAAGCGGAAAATCAACTGATATTTTGTTAAGGCTTTCTTAGAGATCACTATCGACAATGGCCATCTAACCTGAAAAAAAGGAACCAAACAGTCAAACAAATCAAACAGAAAACAAGCTGGATTATGTTGCTGCCAGAGATCAAATAGCACCACATGCTGATTTCAATAACAAGCATTGTAATTTATAAAATCTATCCTGCCAAATATAAATTATGCCAAGTATTATAACAATCAAATCTACTGCATTACTTTAGAGAAAGGTCTCGCACAATCAGTCAACATACCCTATAATTCAAAGAAAATGTCTCAAGCCCAGTTAAGCTCAGTGGCTCCTCAAGATTATTTTCATCAAGAACATTCCTGCTCTTTTCCTGGTCTTTAAGTGTCCATAGTTTTCTAAGCAAAGATGATGTCTCCTGACGCAAAACAAGAAGGAGATGTATTAATGCAAACTCTTATTTCAAGGTTTTCATATTGAAGCAACAGTTAGAGCTGTTTACCACACAACATGTCAAGTCCTCATGGCAGGGATCAGCTGCAGCTGCTGTGGTTCGCAAAGCAAGGTCTAGCAGAGACTATTCAGCCAGAAAAAAAATAAGATTAAGTATCTCACTTATGTTCCTCAGCAAAAATTAGGAAAGTATTTTGCTGATCATGCTTTAAATAAGTGGACAATACCTACTTGTAATTTCTCCACAGAAATGTCGTCAAGCTTTTTCATAAGTTCATCCCGAGAAATATCCATAAAATGAACTAAAAAGTCGCCCTGAAATATCATGGTTTTCTAATTAGTTCAAGATCATTGTACAGAAAAATTGAGAGAAAATATTCTACTTAATACCACATGGTAGAATAAATTAGACATGCTCGTTATTGATGGAGATAATGCCTAGTTAAGGGGGGCAATCAAAGATTTGAGGAAGACTGGAAAAACACTGGTATGTACGTGTTGAAGAGCCCACACATGAAGAAACATACTATACTGGTATGTATAGTAAACATTGATAGAAACATAAAATGGAATGTTAAGTTAATATCGACCCCGCACCTAAGCTGATATAGATGATTCAACTTTCCAATTTCAACAGAAGATGAAGCATGGATATTCCTAAACTACAACATATTGCATAATTAATCTCCTTTCAACTTCACTGGTCATACACCAATATACCTGATCAAGAAGAAGGTAGTGCTTTATAGATCGTAGCTTTCCCATCAGATCATACTACAAACATTAAAAGTGCATATTAGTGAACAAGATATACAAATTGGTATGATGATCATGTATCATGAATCTAGTCAGCAAGGAACCAAAAAGGATGAAAATTGAAAACACATGCACCGAGAAAGCATTTATGAAGACTGAGCCTCACCTTTTCTTTGATAAGATTTAAGAGCTCGCTGCTGGCAAAGTCATAAGCAGATTTTATGCACTCAATATATCGATGATTTGATCCAAAGCTCATCAATTTTGAATTTTCTGATACAGGGACCTATTGATACAATCCAGTCAATGGCATATTCAACGCGAGCACAATACAGACGAGAGATTCTACTCAACACAAGTAGATTAATACTGTACAAACGTAAAGGATAAGCCATGATGAACCTGAACATGGTGACCACATTGTCTCATGACATTTAGATACTTTCCAGTAATCAAAATAGTCCCAGCAATATTTGCGAGAAAGCTAGGAATTCCATCCTTGAGGCTGTAACGTTGCCTCCAATACTTGGCATCATAATCTTGAGTGAGGCTTTCCTGTAACACATTACACATAAGCCTCAATGAAATAACAGAGTATAGCTCCACAGTATCAGAGTATGTATTATGAAATTCATAATTTTAAAGCTAGAAAAAACCTTTTGAAGAGATTTGTTCTCAGCAATGAAAAATTCACCATAAGGATCATCAATGACGCCTTCATAGACCCACCTAAGTTTCATGTCCACACATTGAGATCAAACACAATGAGTAATTAAGTATTCTTTAAATATAGTAAAACGGGGAATCCAAGTTACAACAGCTTATAGGATTGAATACATGTAAAGAAGGGATATGATACGAAAGAAATAAGTTGACACTGGAGAAGAGTACCTCTCTAATATGCCAAGGTATGCATTGCTTGCACATTCAGCCATCTTTTCTAGCAATGACCTCACAGTAGTATCACCAGCCATGGCCTTTGCCTGGATGTTTCAAAAAGAAGCAAATGAACTAGCACTTGCTCAAAGTAGTAAAAAAGAAGAAGAAGAAGCCGGGGACAATAAACAAGTGGCAGATATGCTTAAAGAAGCAACCAGAAGTTACATGATTACTATTATCCCAGCTTAAATATATTAACTAACCTGACTCTGCACAAGGTTAAGAACTGCAGAACCAGCAAAATTGTTGGCCGAAGCTTTCTGTATTACAGTGGATAGTGCTTGCATAGACCCCATCATTGGCTGCAACACACAGTAGCAAATTTATTTAGTTCTGGAATGAATAAAAGAAAATAAAAGAGAAAACCTTGATGGTGTTGAATGGTTAAATTAGTCTAAGAGAAGATCTCACCTGACAGTAATACCACAAGCCTTGTAGGGACAGTCTTCCTAGTCGAAATTGGTGTTCAAGCTGTGCCACCATGGCCTGGTAATCCTAATATAACAAAATCAGAAGGAAGTATTCAGTAATGAAAGTTGAGACGAAAAACAAGATCAAGTGTGGCGAAGAAGGTAAAGATTGTTACTAGGAGGAGAGCACGGAGAGCAGCAGCAAATGCATGATTAACTAATCCATTCTTGAACTGAGATCGCGACTCAACAAACTGATTGATGAGCATAAAGCTCTCACAAAGTGGGAATACACGTTTGGCCAATTCCTGAAGAAGAAGAATCAAAATGTGTCAGTTTGGGTGGTAAAAAAATGTGACAGAAAAACACAAGACAAGACAAGTTGACCTGAAGAGCTAAATCCATGGATGCATCAAGTTGGAAGGAGAAATGATCCTCCTTTCCCCGGGATCGTTTGATGGAAATGTAGCGACCTTGGATCCCAACCATGGCAGACAAGAGGTCATCGATCATCACCAGCTCCTACAATTAATTAATTCATTGTCAATAATCAATCAATGTTTGGTCATCTTTCGAATAAATTCAAATTCAGATTTCTTACCTGAACAGCAGCATTGTAGCAACCAATGGCAGTTTCGAATCCCCGACTGAACAACAAAATGACAAAATGGATTGGTCAGCCACCACCACAAGACTGAGACTTGAGAGACTCAAGAGACTTACGTTTGGGAATCAACGGCGAAGCGCGACGTCGTTTTGGTTTCCTGGAACACACACCGATGTCAGTTCCAATTTGAATTTCAAATGCCAAGTCGCGAGAGAGAGAGATGAACCTGATGGAAACGGCCGGTGAGGAAAGGCCTGTCGGAGTTCCAACGAGGAGTCGAAGGGCAACTACTACTGGTCTCCGTCGACGACATCATCGTCGGCTGCGCCCTTCTCTCTCTCTCTCTCTTTTTTATAAAGAAAGAAAGAAGCTATACTCTTTTAAGAGTGACAAAAATTCAAAATTTACTCCCCCGTATATACATACATACTGTTCAGTATTGCTAGCTAGTGAGCGTCTCTGTATTTAAACCAATTTAGGCTTCCTAGCTTGATTTAGTACGCGGATACACATTCAAACTAATTAGGCTCTCTATAGACAGACGCCAAGCAACATTCTCAGTTACAGACCCAGAATGAAAAAACTTGATCAGCTCGTCTCCAATCTATGTGTTCACGCGAACTCAACCAACTGATTCACAAGCCAAGCAGAGAGAGAGACAAATTTCGATGATTTTTTTACATCCTTAGATAGAGACATTACTACAAAGTCTAGCTTCGTACACAAAACACCAAACTTCTTTCAAATGCCTAAAAGGAACTAGAATAAATTCAAGAGTCTGTCTTTAAAAAAAACAAGGAAAATCACAGCAGTCAACAGGCAGCCGGTTGGCGGGCTTCAATATCCAACCATTGGCAGATGAACAGACCAGAGATAATCGCAAAACACTGATTCTCTGTTTGGCATTTGAAGGTCAAATCCAAGTCACATATTCTATTACAACTTGCAAAAACATGTAACAAGGAATGTTTATGCAACACTTGAAGTGTGCAAGTAAAGCTTTGGTCAATGCGAGTCAGTAAAATCGTCATATTACACACCTTTCCTAGTTTTGTAGACAGCATAAGCCAGCAGTAGTGGAATTGTCAAGCCATATACTGGAAAATTGAAAATGGGATTCATCTCGTAAGCTTTGCTGAGAACCCTGCAATTCTGTAATCCAGAGACAAACCGAAACACAACATAAGGTCTTAGTAAAAGATGAGAACCATTATAGTAAAGAAAAAGGGTTTACATGGGGCATCTTGCAGATAATTAGTATTACTAATCGTATTCAAGTATTCAACAGGAATTGCCATGTCATGTGGTTCAAGCTAATATATAGAATGGTAAAAGAAACCTCACCATAAAATGCATCCAACAAATTGCCAAGCAAAGAACCAGGACAACTTTACGAATCCACCGCTCTCCACACAGGAATTTGATTTCCTACTGAGTCGGTAATTGTACCATGGTGATCTCTTTTCTTCTTTATCGGGATCATCTTCTTCCTTTCCTGAAAGTGACAGAACATATTCGCGATATATCTGCTTTTCTGCAGCCAAAGCTGCAGTGACCAAAATAGCAGGAAGAACTACAAACAAGAGATGTGGCAGAACAATCACCATAACATCTGGAGATCCCACATATTCATGTTTTCCCTCTTCACTAAAAGGTTTAACTACCCAGCCCCTATTCAGTGAAAACTTGCCCAATAAACCATGGGAATGTTATGAGGTAAATTAAGTAACCTAAGAAACCAAACCATAAAATGGGAACCCTACAGAGCTCCTGTGAAACCCATACTAAACTATTTAGAAAGCCCTTATCTTTGTAAGTGAAATGTTTATTTGAAAATATGAGAAGAGCTTTTGGTATAAGGAGAACCAAGAACAAAAAATACATGGCAGACAGACCATAAACTCCTTCCACGTCCATGAAAGGTTGGTACTGTTAGTATGACATTAGTTGTACGATTAAATATACTTATCCACTTAAGCAGGTAATCAACACCTACCAGACCACCCGAAAGACCACCAGGAAGGCTTCAACATCGTTCACCAGACCGACCCCATCCGAGCGCGCACGCGCCCGTGGGGCGCACGCCCAAACGCACGGATCACATTACAGCAAATGCAGGTTATCCCACATCAAAGAACATCGTCAAACTCCAAACTCAACCACCTATATATGTAAGGTATTTATTACAGGTAAGAGGATGGATTACATTCTGATCCAAGCATTAAACACTTACACGCATGTTCGCTTGACTGTTATATCCAATACATCATCTGACTTAGGCATCAGAGCGTTGAAGGCGGGGCACCCCGTCTTGACCCCTGACTGTCTGTCCATTGTTGTATTCTTCTAACAGCCGTAGTCGAACACGCATACCCGAAGGCCCGAAGGAAGAGGCAGCGCCCGACCGTCCGAACAGCCTGTGCGTTCGAACGCACGACAAGGAGGAGGAGGAATACTCGTACTTGCTTCTGCCAGATTACGTCCCGCGTAATCCGGTAGAAACAGGTACTAAGACCATTGACAGAAAGGGGCCTCAAATCACTTACAGTTAATCTTCCCATGAAGTCAGTTGCTTCTATCTGTAGCCAATATCTATCAGGAGATGGATCCTCAAAGGCTCTATAATTCCACGGAGCAATATAAAGATCTCCCCTGGAGGTGTTATGCTCAAACTTTCTCAAGGGTGCCTCAAATACCAAATTCAGATATCCAGATCTTGTGTCATAGATCATAGCAGTAACTGACACAAGTGGTGAAACAGAAAACACCAGGGCTCTAATTGCCTCATAAGATAAAGGGTCCATGATATGACATTCATACTCGTGATGGGATGAAAGTTTTGACATGAGCCGTGAGTCGAGGGGAAAAGTGGGCAATATGATAGTTTTTCTGGCACCTGACTTGAAGTCAATATCGACATATGAAACATGACCTCTGTCAATGGCCATTATACGCATGGCTCTGCTCCTTCTCCAGTCACCCATTTCCCACTCCCAAAACTCTTGGGCCTTTAGGGTTACATTCGAACAATTGACAGTAGAACGAGAAGATTGATGGTGTATGTTAAGCTGGAAAAGTCGAGGCCAAAATGAAAGCTGATGGTGTCGCTTTAAGTTTTTACCACACCGTGAATGGAGATGGCCACATATATAAGCTGATATGGAATGTTTGAGGACCTTTTCCAGAGTGAGCGTCTGCTGAGAATGAAAGAGGAAAATGTCCGATGGCAATCTTGGTTACTGGATAATTTGATCGAGAATCCCACTGGGACAGCTCCGCATCTAACTCTGATAAGAGTTCATCAGTTGGATGCCCAAAAAGATTAGTTGGACCTCGTACACCAGTAGACATAGTAGTATCAACTCCAACAAAGAGATGCTTCCGATCACCAGTTTGTAATGGGATGGATGGGGAAGTAATTAAGCAGATGTGAAGCATGCATATACTGTATGTAACATAATAATGTAGAGAATTGAACAAAGAACACTGAGACCTGAAGAGTAACACTATTGACATTCCTAGTTCTGCCCAACTGGCCATTGATGGGTAGGGTTGTTACTTCCGAACCGAAAACCGAAAAAAACCCGAATCGAAACCGACTCGTAACCGAAAAAAACCGAAACCGAATAAAAACCGAACCGAAAAGGAAAAAACCGAACTGAACCAAATAAAATCGGTTCGGTTTCGGTTCTTCGATTCGGAAAAACCGAACCGAACCGATTGAACCGAACCGATTGAAAATGAGTAAACGACACCGTTTTTGCCTTTTGGTAAATCAGAAAATCCCTAATAGGCTAGCTAATATGTTTTGGTGCGCAGCCCTCCAGCCCCTCCTTAGTCCTCAGTCCTTACTCCTCAGGTCCTCTCTTCACAGTCGCACTCTGCACTTCTGCAATCTCACTCTCACAGTCTCACTTTCAAACTCAGTCACTCTCACACACCTCACAAAGTCACTGGTCACACCGTCACAGCCCCACTTCACCGAATCATCGTCGCAGCTTCACCGTCACAACCCCACTTCACCGTCTTTGCAGGCTCGCAGCCTCTCAAAGTCACCATCGTCTTCACTCGACCAGACTTCCTTCTTTCACAGAATCTCGTTTCCAAGTTACGAACTGATCTTCACTTCTTCAGGTAATCGAGTAAGATGTAAGTTGGTATACTGTGATAATGTTGGACTGTTGGGTATATTGTGATAGGTAACCGAACGATTTGGTTTATTGTGAGTGTGATTGAAAAGTTGATTTACTGTGAGATTGATTTGATAAGCTCAGTTGTGAAAAACTGATCAGTCTGTGTAAATTGTAATTTAACAGATCGACATATATATATGACATATAATCAAGTCTTCTAATATTTGAGGGGTAGGAGTACGAGGGTGTCTTTGAATTTGTAGTTTTCTGACTTTTCTCTGTGTGGATTTCGTTGAAATGTACCATATAAGATTATAAGATGGTTTCAGAGACCCACCAAGAGACACTGCTCTAAACGGAGCTAATTCAGCAATTTTCAAAACCAACATTATAGTAGTGCTGGTGTGATTATGACTGGGTGTTGGTAATTGAATAGCATCGGCTCTCATAAAGACCACCTAGAACCTGTTTATGATCAGGTTTTGACGTTTCTACCTATGTTCTTTACCATTGTCAGATTGTCAATGACAACAGAATTTAATTTTTGTGGTATCTACTTGTGTTCTCTTCCTTTAATACTCTGGTCAAGACCAATTTTGTGATAAGAGGGCAGTGATCTTAATGTATGTGATTGAACAATCGTGAATTGAATATGCTGAAGGCAGAGGTGAAGGCTGCTAGTAGTTGGTAGAGTTAGATAAGAGTTGTTGAAAGCTTACTTCAAAATGCATATTGCAAGTTTCTATCTCTATACAATCCATATTGTATTGTATTCAACTTTAGATGGACTTAAGCATGAAGCCATGCACTTGTATTTTATTCAACTTCAGATGGACTTGGATTCAACTCTTATTTTTACAAAGTATGATGAATATTTATTTTATTGATTGGACTTGTGTAGTTTCATCGTTTTTTTCTTCTGCGTTTGATATCACAGAAAACCGAAAAAATAACCGAAAAATAACCGAACCGAACTAACCCGAATATATTTGGGTTATCACTTCAAAAACTGAAAAACCGAACCGATTAAAAATTTTGGTTCAGTTTTTGGTTCGGACAGAAAACCGAACCGTTTGACCCGATTAACAGGCCTATTGATGGGGCAGGGGGACACCAAAGTTATCGTGATTTCCACGAAGATCAAAGAAGAGAGTCTTGTCAAGACCACTCCTTTTCACAACATTCTCCATTACAGTTTGGTATTCCACCCACTCCTCCTCATTTTGTTTCATTGTCAGCAAATCCTTGCTTTTTCCGTCTAATTCCTCCATCAAATAGAACATAACAACACAAATGACTTTATGACTTTGCCGGAATTCATATTTGGAAAGTTTGTTACCTGTGAGATCACCGGTGACGAGGACGAGAGCAGGGCCCACAAGTTTGACGAAGTCGGTTGCTCTGTCGGGATGGTGGATGCTGCACCACCCATACTTGTTGTTTTGATGCAACAACAGCACGAGGGTGGATCAGCAGCACAACGCAAATCAATGCCATCATCGCAGTCGACGACGACGACTGCCTGTGCCATTTCGGCCGGCGTCTTCTTTCTTTGGCTATGTCTATGTAATTAGTTTCGGTAATCGTTTCGATTACTGTGTACGAGAGAAGTACAAACAAACAAACAAACATCAGAAGAAGATAAAGGGAGTCCGAGAATAAATAAATAATAGAGAAATAGGGAGAGCGGTCGCTGCCGTCGTCGGCCTCGGATGCAACCCTAAGAATCTCTCTTTATAGTGTTGTACATGGCATCCACTTGATTTCCCTACCCTTGTTGATGATGACTCCCCGTTCAAGTCATTGCTTTTACAGTTCCAATTACCACTCTTTAATCTTTTACTGTGGTTCTCACAATGGCCTGAGACTTGCAAGTCCTAGGTGTATATTGTGACATCTCTTGGGCATTTAAGCATGTATTAGAACTCATTACTGATTGTGCTGAACTAAACTCTTCTGGAATGGCCTTCTTGTATACAGTATTCTAACTTCAAATTTGGACTGCTTTCTCGTGTGGTCTTGCGATGGGAACTGTTATGCTACAGTCATGTTTGCCAATTCGGGAGAATATAATCTGCCAACAGTCGTCTATTACTCTTGCAACCTGTATGGTCCACAACTGTTGCGCTGAGCCAAATTTCAGTATGCAGACATGAAAGAAAGGAGATAAACTTATTGGATTTTTTTTTTCACGGTACCGAGTATCTGCATAATTTATGGTGTTATCAGACATCAAGGTTCTTCTGCTTTCTTGTTTACTACTGCCAACTGCACTCTTATTCCTCAATGAATCTTAATGTCTCAGTGAGTAGTCCTTGTGGCATGGAATTCTACTATTACTCAGATACTCATGCTTGGATATTCTCTTTTTTCTTTCTTGTGAGTCACCCTTCACATTTCTTCTGTCAAGAAAATTACCATGTAGATTTTGATGGGGTAAAAACATCCCTCCTTATTTGGAGGAGAAAAACCCATTGCCTCATACCCATTAATCCTTGTGAGACAACTTGTGGTAGCAACAAAGCTTGACAAACGTGGAAGAGTTTTGAACAAAGTTGGTGCAGCATGCATTTGTTGAAATGCAACAGTGTGGCTGCCATCTTTCTTTGACAAAAGGAATGGAAAAGCAATTATGAAGCATGAAAACATGGAGCTTGAAATGAGGAAGACTTCTTGAATTCATGCTCAATATGAATGACGTGCATGGAGAATGCATGCATATATTTGCCTATATAAAAACATGTTACTTTGGAGCAAAACATAGAAGCAAGCTGGAGAGTTATATATCAAGAGTGTGAGATAGAGAGAAATACTCCAAGAAGAGAGTAGAAAGAAAACTCCAAGTAGAGAGTTTGTGTGTGTAGCAAAATAAAGTGAGTGTGAGAGTGTATCCCTTCAAGTGTGTCTTGAAGTAGTGTTTCCCTCAGTGTAACCTTTAATCATATAGTAAAGGTTCTTTGTTGTTGCTGCCCCGTGGACGTAGGCATTTTGCCGAACCACTTTAATTCCCGGTGTTCTCTATCATTTCATTTTCGATTGTGGTTGTGAGTTTATTTCTGATTCCATTCTACAGCTTATTCTTCCACATTCCCTAACAGTGGTATCAGAGCACTTGGTTCTGACCGGGAGCTGTTAGAATGGAAGGATCACGAAGTACGATGATTAGACTCAACCACTCCAACTGGATTACGTGGAAGCCGAGAATGGAGGATATTCTCTATTGCAAAGATTTGCATGAACCGATCGAGGGAGATGATGCTAAGCCAGAAGGGACTACACCAACAATTTGGACGAAGATGAACCGAAAAGCTATCGGTCATATTCGTGAATGGGTGGACGACAGTGTGTTCCACCATGTTGCCAATGAAACCAGCAGACATAAGCTGTGGTTGAAGCTGGAGTCCTTATTCGAGACAAAGACTACTGCCAAGAAAGCTTTTCTCATTAAAGAGCTCGTCAACATGAAGTATCGGGGAGGCGTTCGAGTGACCGAGCACCTCAACAACTTTCAGAGTGTACTCAATCAATTAGCCACGATGAGCATGAAGATTGATGATGAGTTACAAGCCTTGCTGTTGCTCGGGTCGTTACCAGATAGCTGGGAGACATTTGTTGTTACTATCAGTAACTCTGCTCCTAATGGTGTATTATCTATGGAAAGTATCAAAGATAATATGATGAACGAAGAAACCAGGAGGAGTTCTTCATCAAGTTCAGAAAATGGTCAATTCTTTGTTGCGGAGAATAGAGGAAGGAGCAAGAGCAAAGGATCGAGATGCCACGGAAAGAGTATCAGCAAATCCAGAACAAGGTTCAGCGGAAAGTGTCATCATTGTGGTCTTCCAGGCCACATGAAGAAAAATTGTTATAAGTTAAAGCGGGAATTCAAATACGGGCGAGAAGACACCACTCATCAACAAAAGGAGGACACGAATAATGTTGCTGCTGCGGTGTCTCGTGATGAGTGTGAGTTCCTGTCACTCGGAGGTGAATGCCTACTGGTAGATCATCCTGGAGTTCAATGGATTGTTGATTCTGGAGCCTCATTTCATGCCACGTCCCACGTAGAGTTCTTCACTACATACAAAGCGGGTGACTTTGGTAAAGTGAAGATGGGCAACGAAAGTTACTCCAATATTGCTGAGATTGGAGATGTTTTCATGCAAATGGATGTGGGCTACCAATTAATGTTGAAAGATGTGAGACATGTTCCTGGTCTACGTCTCAATCTTATGTCAACCGGTGTACTTGATCGACAAGGCTTTCATCATCTTGGAGGTAATGGAAAGTGGAAGCTTACCAAGGGATCTCTTGTAGTTGCTAGAGGAAAAATGTGTTGCACGCTCTATAAGACCTATGGGAAGATATGCAAGAGTGAGCTGAATGCAGTCGAGGAATCTTCACCAAGTTTGTGGCATAGACGTCTTGGCCACATGAGTGAGAAGGGACTACAAATGTTGGCAAAGAAGTCATTGATTCCTATTGCCAAAGGTAACTCACTGGACTCTTGCGATTATTGTTTATTTGGTAAGCAGAGGAAAATCAGTTTTTCGAAGTCTTTCGCAAGGAAAGAAAATATTCTTGATCTAGTACATTCCGAAGTGTGTGGTCCGATGGAAGTCGAATCATTGAATATGCAAAAGTACTTTGTTACTTATATCGATGATGCTTCACAGAAGGTTTGGGTTTATCTGCTGAAATCCAAAGACCAGGTGTTCCAAACGTTTACAATTTTTCATGCCATGGTGGAAAGAGAGACTGGAAGAAAATTGAAGTGTCTTCGCAGCGACAATGGCGGAGAGTACATCTCGCACGAATTCAGAGATTATTGTGTGAAGCATGGCATCAGACATGAGAAGACAGTTCTTGGCACCCCCCAACATAATGACATAGCTGAGCGGATGAACAGTACCATTATGGAGAAAGTCAGATGCATGTTAAAGATGGCCAAATTGTCAAAACAATTATGGGGAAAAGCTGTGAAGACTGCGTGCTACCTCATCAACAGAGCACCATGTGTACCTTTGGAATTTGAGACTCCAAATGGAGTTTGGACCGGCAAAGATGCATCATACTCACATTTAAGAGTATTTTGATGTAAAGCATTTGCACATGTATCCAAGGAGCAGAGAACAAAGTTGGATGACAAGGCGAGGCCATGCATCTTTGTTGGCTATGGCGATGAAGAATTTGGTTACCGGTTGTGGGATCCAAAGACAAATAAATTCATTAGAAGTAGAGATGTGGTGTTCCATGAAGACCAATCATTTGTGGATTTCGACAAGGAGGTACTACAGAGAAATGGAGCAATAGACAGCCGCATTTATGATTTACCGTTGCAGCAAGAATCCAACGTTGGGTTGCAAGGTGATAGAGTTGGAGATGTACCTGACATGATCAATGCTGAAGTCGAAGATGAGGGGGAGCTTGATCAGGGGGAGCAGCCTGTGGATAATCAAGCACCAAGACGCAGAAGCACTAGGATGCTGACACCATCCACCAAGTATCCATCATCACAATATATTTTGGTGACTAATGATGGAGATGATCCTTATGCAAATTACATCCTTTTTATCAGTGACGGAGAACCTGAAAGTTACCAGGAAACAAATATTCATCAAGATCACGACAAATGGAGGCTAGCCATGGAGTCTGAGATGGAGTCTTTACTGAAGAACGACACCTACGAGTTGGTGAAGCTTCCTAAAGGCCGGAAAGCACTCAAGAACAAGTGGGTGTTCAAGTTGAAGCGAGATGAGAATGAGAAGCTGACGAAGTACAAGGCTCACTTAGTTGTCAAAGGATTCAGCCAGAAACAAGGAATTGATTTTGATGAGATTTTCTCACCTGTTGTCAAGATGACCTCGATTAGAGTCATTTTAGGCATGGCTGCAAGCATGGATCTTGAGGTGGAACAGATGGACGTAAAGACTGCATTTCTTCATGGTGATTCAGAGGAAGAAATATACATGGAGAAACCAGAAGGCTTTGAAGTCAACGGAGAGGAGCATATGGTATGCAAGTTGAAGAAAAGCCTGTACGGATTGAAGCAAGCACCAAGACAGTGGTACAAGAAGTTTGACTCCTTCATGGTAAGTCATGGGTGCAAGAGAACGTCAGCTGATCCGTGTGTGTATATTCAACAATCTGCTGAAGGTAATTTTATCATCTTACTACTCTATGTAGATGATATGTTGATTGTCGGCAAAAATATTGCTATGATCCAGCAGTTAAAGACAAGTTTATCAGAGTCCTTTGATATGAAGGATTTGGGACAAGCAAAGCGGATTTTGGGCATGGATATTGCACGTGATCGAGGGAATAAGAAATTGTGGTTATCACAACAAAAGTACATCGAGAAGGTACTGGAGCGGTTCCACATGGAGAAAGCAAAATCAGTTGCTACTCCACTTGCTAGTCACTTAAAACTCAGCTCAAAGCAGAGTCCTACAAGTCAGAAGGAGGAAGAAGAAATGGCAACAGTGCCATATACATCAGCAGTAGGAAGCTTGATGTACGCGATGGTTTGTACCAGACCAGACATAACATATGCAGTTGGTGTTGTTAGCAGATTCTTATCTAATCCAGGCAAAGAGCACTGGAATGCTGTTATATGGATTCTGAGATACTTGCGGGGAACTTCCAAGATGAGACTATGCTTTGGAAGTGGCAAGTCTGAACTGGTGGGCTACACAGATACAGATATGGTCGGTGATATTGATACGAGGAAGTCCACATCAGGATACCTGATTATGTTTTCAGGGGGAGCTGTCTCGTGGCAATCAAAGCTACAAAAATGTGTTGCTTTGTCAACTACAGAAGCAGAGTACATTGCAACTACGGAAGCATGCAAGGATATTTTGTGGTTGAAGAGATTCCTACTGGAATTGGGTCACGCACAACAGGAGTTTGTGTTGTATTGTGATAGTCAAAGAGTAATTCACTTAAGCAAGAATTCGAGTTTTCACTCGAGGTCGAAGCACATTGATGTGAGGTATCACTGGATAACGAGATGTGCTGGAAGCTAAGAAAATAATGCTAAAGAAGATTCACACAGATGATAACAGTTCATATATGATGACGAAGTCTCTACCAAAAGAGAAGTTCGAGTTCTGCAGAAATGCATCGGGAATGATGCATCCCTCCAACTAAGTCGGGAGGGGGAGATTGATGGGGTAAATACATCCCTCCTTATTTGGAGGAGAAAAACCCATTGCCTCATACCCATCAATCCTTGTGAGGCAACTTGTGGTAGCAACAAAGCTTGACAAACATGGAAGAGTTTGGAACAAAGTTGGTGCAACATGCATTTGTTGAAATGCAAGAGTGTGGCTGCCATCTTTCTTTGACAAAAGGAATGGAGAAGCAATTATGAAGCATGAAAACATGGAGCTTGAAATGAGGAAGACTTCTTGAATTCATGCTCAATATGAATGACGTGCATGGAGAATGCATGCATATATTTGCCTATATAAAGGCATGTTACTTTGGAGCAAAACATAGAAGCAAGCCGGAGAGTTATATATCAAGAGTGTGAGATAGAGAGAAATACTCCAAGAAGAGAGTAGAAAGAAAACTCCAAGTAGAGAGTTTGTGTGTGTTGCAAAATAAAGTGAGTGTGAGAGTGTATCCCTTCAAGTGTGTTTTGAAGTAGTGTTTCCCTCAGTGTAACCTTTAATCATATAGTAGAGATTCTTTGTTGTTGCTGCCCCATGGACGTAGACATTTTGCCGAACCACGTTAATTCCCGGTGTTCTTTATCATTTCATTTCCGCTTGTGGTTGTGAGTTTTTTTCCAATTCCATTATACAGCTTATTCTTCCGCATTCCCTAACAGATTTGATGCCCAAAATTTGAATTTGGAGATGTAATCTGCCGAAATTCTTCATTCACTAGGCATTGGGAGTCATAGGAACCAAGAGCACTGCCTCTCATCCTGTAAACCAATAATGGACCTTGAACTTGAATGCAGCAAATTCAAGTTCTGTAGGTACTATTTAGTATACTTATAAGGATTGATATAAGTCAGTTTTGGAGCTTTTGTTAGATGTCTACATTATGCATCGAAACCATATCCAACTTTCCGCATTGTAACCAAGAATTCTAAGTTTCCTGGTTTACATGCAACTAGGGAATATACTTTGGTGCCCTTTTAACCTGCTTATTTCTTTTATCTATAAGCAGATTTCAGTCAAGAAAGCATGGATGGGGTTTAGCCTTTGCTTTGGACACGGGTGGTGTACCTGATAATGGTGGGCAAGAGAGCGTCAATGACAACAGCCTGAATGATCTCACTCGCACTCGTTTAGGTCGGATAGTAACTGCAGCTGGAAAACTCGGCTAGAAAAAACTTCCCCATGAAGATATTTCTTCTTCTTTTGGGTTTCTACACAGCAAATGCATTGGACACAATCCTCGGGCAGACGGGAGTTTGGGATGTTTTAGTTGCCGGAATAGTGGTTGCTGCCATTGAGGGTATTGGTATGCTCATGTACAGAAAGCCCACTGCCCCTTCTGTATCAAGTGGGAAGCTCAAGTCTTTTGTCATGTTTATGAATTACTGGAAAGCTGGTGTGTGCTTGGGCCTCTTTGCGGATGCTTTTAAACTGGGTAGTTAATAATTTTATTTTTATTTACCTCAAGTAAATCACAGGGAAGATGCACTCCTAAATGCGTGTTCTAACCGCGTTCGTAGTATAACTCCAATTTCAACTGATGTTGCAGTTTATTATTTTTAGTCCAGATTTATACAGAAGTAATGTGAAAACATAGACTGTTGAAGTGTTTGTGCTCTTTGATGACCTATAGTTGAATATCAGCACTGCCCATTACTCAGTGCCTCTGTGATCGTGGGAAAAGTAGTTTCCCCAGTGTCCAATGATTCAAAATCATACTAGCTTTTATTTCAACCAAAGTAAGAATGAGTCGCAAGAAAAGTTTACAAAAGAACTGCAGGACCATACCAGCACTTGTATACAAAATTCATTATTATTTAACTAGAAAACACTATTCATACAAGATTGCATCTGCTTGTTTAGCAAGGCAAACTCATCAATGCCACTGTTAACATATTATATACAGTACACATAAGAATGCTGCATATCTGAGGTTACCGGCGGTCTCTTCCTTCCGATTCAATCTCCTTAACTTTATCCACAACATACTGAACTTTCTTCGACAAGTCTTGCGTATGTTCGTCGATGTGATCAAATAGAAGGTCTATGACTTTTCTTAGCGAAGCAGACCGCTCTCTCTCAAGAAACAGCTCGTGGGTTAGTTCTTCAATCTTTGTCTTATTGTCCTAAAACAGAAGAAGAAGAGATGAAATTCAGGCTATGTGAACAAGATCTGCATGTGATACAACTAAGTCTACTTGTAGAAGCGAATGTAGTCAACTAAATACAATAAGTTCCAGAGATGATGTATCCGATTCTTGATTTAAACTAAGAATTCTGAGTTGAAACAGTAGGCACAACTAAATGCATTGCCATGAGCTTACTGATCTTTGAACAACCACAAGGAGACGAGTGAGGAATTTTTTTAATTACCACCTTCTAATTCACTCCCCATCATACACATAAGCCATGTTTATAGAGATTATCTACTTGTTTAAAAAAAATCCCTACTATTGATAAGGTTATATGAAAAATAAAAAGATTAAGAACAATTTTAAAGCCTATGCAACCTAAAAAAAATTGCCAGAAAAGAACATCCTAGATCACTTTCTCTGAGACCTGATCCAAGATAATTTACGACCTTTTGTGTATAAGATTACTCTGAATCGCCATAAACCATTGTTTAATAGGATTATGCATACGATACATGACAAAAATGAACAATTAAAACAAAGCCATAACAAACTAATTGAAGAGAAAGTGTACAAGATCATGATAACTGACCGGTATTTGATCCTCGATCAACCTTTTTGGACATTTGCTACCAACCAATGCATGATTGTGCTCCTTGATAAACTTAGTAACAAACCATTTCCCATTATGCAGTTTCTTTATCGATAGCATTGCCATACAACCTACCCTGGTTGGAGCTCGTGGATTTATAGTCTTCTTGTCACGTCTATCAGGTTTCCGATAACCTTCTTTGCTGCATACAAATGTTCGTGCAACAATAGTTCCATCATGTTTAGATCGAGACAGATAGTTCATTCGAGTACTGAAACCCATACGCAGGCCATAGACATTATAAAAAGCCTGTGCATTCACTTCTGTATCGAATTCCTGATCCACATATGGCTCGTCTACATCGACTACATTTGATCCATCAGTGGTTTCATCATTTCGTACAGTATGAAGCAGCTTCTGAAGAGAAGTGCCTACCAAGGCACCAATATTACTATTACTACGCTTGACCTCCACGGCAGCAGTTGAACCATTTGACACACCATCACTAACATTTATATCAATTCCAGTATCCACTGCAATATTCAGGAAAACATAAATTATTTTCTACGCCTTATCCAATATATAGCCTAAGAAATTCCATGACCCAGAAACTCCTCAAGTGCTAGACAATCAAAACGAGTCAAATTTGACATAAAAAGTTTCAATCTTTTATGATGAGCTATAAGAATGTGTTGTTGCGTTGAAGAGAAAGAAATACACAATTTACAGTTAGTTCTGGGGAACTTACTGAATTGTTGAAGTTTTTGACACCCCTTCAGTGAAGACCGATATTGGGGAAGAGGTCAGATCCGCGACAACTCCTCCTCCATGCTAGAGAGAGAGAGAGAGAGAGAGAGAGAGAGAGAGAGACGGAGACTACTCTCGGGGCGGGTTGGGTTGGGTTGGGTTGTGTATAAATAGGATCCGGCTGGGTCGGGTTATATTTAGGTCCACTGGTTGAGGGCTTCAGCCCAATACTCGAGGAGCAGTTTTGTTTTTGGGCCTGAGCGTGTGACCCAAGAACTACTGCTTAGTTTTGCCCTAGCCAGTAGACAGCTTGTATGATACAGTGATACGTGGTATATGTATATCACACATTCACTTTAACTTGTTTGTCTCGACGCTTACGGTTGCAATACAAGAGTGGGAAACAAAGAACATCAAAGCAGAGACGAGTCACGAATCGATCATCCATATTTAAATCTCGGCTTCCTTTTATCGACGATCATATCTGCTCCCGCCCCCCCATCCAACTCTTTCTTCTGGGTAAGCAGATTTGGTTTGTAAATCTAGATTTACAGTGTTGTTGTATTCTCTTTGGTTTGCTTTAAAATTTGTATGAATCTGATATATTGCTAGCTAGAATCTTGGTGTTTCCTTGCTGCTGGCTTTACCAGAACGTACGCTTAGCCGCCTGAACTGGTAGCTTCGTTGACATAGATATTAGTTTGTGATGGAAAATCTCAACAATGCGACGAATCAATCTGCTGCCTTGTTGCATACGTTTTGCAGTTGATTTTAGTTTCACAGTTACTAGAAAGAAAGATATGTAGCAGTTGATATTTATTTACAGTGTTCCGAGCTGGTGTTCATTGTGCTTTTCAGCTTCACCTCATTGTTACTTTCGTGTTATCGCTGCATTGGAATATACAGATGATGAAATCCTAAAGAAGTTGTTGTCTTTGTTTCCACTAAATTAATTTATTCAGGTGGGTCACACTTAATGGCTGATGGTGATGATCTGAGAGCAGCAGAATTTTCTGATAGAGTTCCCATCAAATCCATAATATCACGACCAGATGGGGGGTCTGGCCGTCTGGGTTAGCCGGGCAGGAGGTCTGGGTTGGTGGTTGGGTGAAGACGGGTAGGAAGGCAGATAGGAATGCATTTGCATTTCTGGAACTTAATGATAAATCTTGCACGGGCAACTTACAGGTAATTGTGGCATCGGATAAGGGTGACCTTGCCCAGCTTGTGCAAACCGGTACATGTGTGGTTGTGGATGGTTTGCTGAAGTTGCCCCCGGCTGAGGCCAAGCAGAAGGTGGAGGTTTCAGTTCAGAGGGTCGTCCATTTAGGGAAATGTGACTCCACTAAATACCCATTGCCCAAGACTAGGCTCCCCCCTTGAGTTTTTGAGGGACTTTGTTTACCTGCGTTCCAGAACTAACACCATCTCTGCTGTTGCTCGTATAAGATCTGAACTTGGGTATGCCACTCATACATTTTTCCGTAAGCATGGGTTCGTTCACGTGCACACCATTTATCACCACCAGTGATTGCGAGGGTGCTGGTGAGATGTTCCAAGTAACAACATTGATTAGCGAAGGTGAAAGGTTGGAGAGAGAGCCCCCTCCCCCATCTGAAGCAGCAGACCTAGAAGCTGTCAAGCTAATGGTCAAGGAAAAAGGAAATGCTGTTTCACAGCTCACATCAAGCTGTCTGTGGATGAACTTAAAAGGGCGATGGAGAGTGTTGTGAAGTTGGAGGGAAGATCAAAGCTTCAGCTGGGAATCCCCAAAAAGGATGGGAAGGTTGACTACTCGCAAGTTTTCTTTGGTCGTCCAGCTTTTTTGACTGTTTCTGGCCAACTCCAACCAGAAGCTTTTGCATGTGGTCTTGGTGATGTGTATGCATTTGGGCCTACTTTTTGAGCTGAGAATTCACACACTTCAAGGCATTTGGCAGAATTCTGGATGGTGGAGCCTGAATTAGTATTTGCAGAGCTCATGGTATGTTGAAGTCCACATTGTTAATATTAGAGTCTTCTATTAATAAGATGCTTGACATTAAAATCCCCAAGGCATTTCAACATGTCCCCTGTTTAGTGGTGATATGCTCGGAAATCAATGCAAACCTTCATTTAGATATATTTGAAGATGTCATTTGGTTCATTTTCTAGCTAGTGCATTTTCAACTTCTTTATGTGTTTGTACTTTTTACTTTTTAGTCTTGTTGAGTATACAAAAGTCTCACACTTGGTCTATTGATGTAGCATGACATGAATTGTGCCGAGAAGTATGTGAAATATTTGTGTCAGTGGTTACTTGACAACTGCCAGGAGGATATGGAGTTTTTTTCAAAGCATCTTGATAAAACTTGCATACAACGTCTAACAATGGTTGCATCCACACCGTTTGCACAGATTACGTATACAGAAGCTGTGGAACTGCTTATTGATGCTGTGAAAAATGGCAAGCAGTTTGAGAATCATGTAGAGTGGGGAATCGACTTGGCATCTGAACATGAAAGGTAGTAGGTCCTGCATGCATCATTGTTCCGCTCATATTATTAGTGCTGATTTTATGGAGCTTTACTGATTCATTGTTTTGCGTTAGATTCTTAACAGGGGTAAAGTTTCAGAAGCCTGTTATTGTGTACTGTGTACAATTACCCAAAGGGGATCAAAGCTTTCTACATGAGGCTCAATGACGATAACAAAACAGTGGCTGCTATCGATCTCCTTGTTCCTAAGGTGGGATTGTTTCTTATCAAGGATTATGTCATTGGTTTCTTTTGGCGTGGTTCTGTTAAATTCCTAAAAATATCCTTTCTAAAATTGTTGTTAAATAGATAGATATGTATATCCAAGGGTATTACTTAAATCAGTTAGATGTGAAACTTGCTAATATGTTGTCCATCTATTGCTGTATACACATTTATATATTTTGCGTATATTTCAGGTGGGAGAGTTGATAGGGGGTAGCCAAAGGGAAGAATGCTATGATGTTTTATGTAGCAGGCATGAGAACCGTGCTGCTTAAAATTGATGCACATACTGATTCCTTTTTGACTTCATTTGTTTTTCTATCAAAGTTCTCTGTAACATTCTCCTTGAGAAGAATGAGGACAGTTTTTCGATTGTAGTATCTTATGCTGTTGGCATCTATTATGTATCGCAGGATTGCAGAGATGGGTTGGCCTATTGAGTCATACGAGTGGTATCTTCAGTTGTGGCGCTTTGGAACTGTCAAGCATGCCGGCTTTGGTTTAGGGTTTGAGTGGATGCTTTTGTTTGCCACAGGCATTGACAATATCAGAGACGTAATTCCATGCCCTAGATATCCTGGAAGAAGCAGATCTCTAATTAAGGAGTTTTATGTGTTCAGAAAAGCACCTAAAAGCATAATATCCTCAAACTATTATGCACAATGGGGCCAAAACATTTCAACAATCTTGTTGTCTGACCCAAGAACTGCCCAGACTGGAGAGCTCATGGTGTTTTGGTGCTCAACAAACTTTGTTCAAATTGTCTTTGCATTATGTTACATTTATAATCTGACGAAAAAGTATATATTAACTGTTGAGATGTCATTATCTGGAGAGTAGACGATGACAATCGCTAGCTAATCTTAGTACTAATCACTACCTAAAACTCTCATATCTGGTACAAGAATCAACAGAGTATATAGAATGCAAAAGGTATCTAATCTATTACAGGTCTGAATATATCTTCAATCTTTTAGCAACTACTCATGGCTTAATCGATCAAACTGAGAAATCTTAAATAGAAGGTTAAAAGCTGAATTTGAAGGTAACATAACAATCCAGCTAGAAAGCAATTGTGAATCATTTACAAATATTTTACATTTCACTACATCACTGAAACAAAAGGTCGAAAACTAGTGGAGATTTTGGTGGCCTTTTCCTTCAGAGGATGCAATGTCTTTGAGAATGTCATTAACACGTAGGATCTTTTGGGAGAGGTGTCGAGTGTGATCATCAATATGGTGAAATAGGAGGTCTATGACTTTTCTATATGAAGCACACCTCTTTCGCTCAGCCAGCAGCTGTTGAGTTAACTCTTTGATTTTCACCTGTTCATCCTGCAAGGAATACAATGCATGTTTATAACGTTCGCCAATTGTGGTGGAAAATAAAAGGAGATGAAAATAGCTCAGTTATCAAGAACAGGAATCATGGTTGAAAAGCTAAACGAATTGTGAATAAAAGCTAGTATTTTCAATAGCACATCTCACATGCATCATTCAACATATACTATAACATTCTTCTCAGAATCAACAGGTTCAAGGTTAAGTAGCATTCTTCTTCCAAAACAATACGCTGATGAACCTCAGAAGGAATATAATCACAACCCTGACACCAACAAGGAAAGTGAATAAAGTATATACTGCACATAAACACATCTCACTTGCAAAGTCAGCACCACATATGTGTCAGAACTACTAGGCTCAAGGTTATTATCCTCCCAAGAAACCAACCAACCTCAGCTAAAAGAATTAAAGATCAATTTCAGATGTAAATGTGTCAAATACTATTGAGGATCTCGGCAAGATGTACGAATTTAAATGAGAGAATTGAAAGACCATATACTATAAAGAAGAATCATACAACAAGTGCAAGATGAGAATCCAAATTGGAGATTTAAATGCAAGTAAATATGCATCCAAACTGGGAACATGTACCATTCCTATTGATTCCTAGATTAGAAATAACTAGCAACAGCATTTATGCCACAAAAAAACACTGATATCATCAAAAAAACGTACCGAAGATTCATCATTCGACCCCTTTTGACTCTTTCCAGGAGTCAGTGAATGAGCGTGCTCCTTCACAAACTTTGCAACCACCCAGTTTCCATTACTTAGTTTCTTCATTGAAATCATAGCCTTGCAACCAACCCTGGTAGGCGGCCGAGGTCTGACACTCTTCCTATCGCGCTTATCAGCTACGCGGTAACCTTCTTTGTTACATACCAGTGTTCGAGCAATGACAGATCCATCGACCCGAGAGCGAGATAGATCATTTACGCGTGTTCTGAACCCTACTCTTTCTGCATACGCATTATAAAACGTATGTGCAGCTGCTTCTGATTCAAATTCTTGACCCACATATGGCTCTTCCTCTCCTTCAACTCCCATGGTTGCAGAATTTTGACCCACTTGCTCAACATCTTCTCCGACATTAGGAACCTCCTCAACAGAAGTTCCGAGATTCGCATCATCATTATTCAATCTAAGCTCAACATCTGCTGTTTTATCCACTCCCTCACTTTGTCCCTGTGTATCAATCCCAGACTCCACTGCAAAGACATCAACTTTGAGCCCAATACACAGAAACAGGCATTACATTTGCACACACAAAAAAACAGAATAAAAGCAACAAAATCTTCATTCTGGATTATATAAGCAACAAAATGGTCAAAGTAACCGTGTACTAGGTTCAATAAATCAGCACATTTCATCTTGATGGATTCGATTTATAGCAAGCACACTGATCATTCATTCTCAAATGGGTAGATATATGATGTGAGTACATTTTTGTATATGTAACTCTAGTGTCTAAGCCACAACCCAGAAGTAAGAAAATGAAAGAACACAAAATTAAAGACTGGACAGTTGGTTCATATAAGAGAAAACTCCATTTATGAAAAGAAATTAAGAGAAAACTTACTGATTCGTTGAATCTAAAGCTAGCCTAGACAGAATTTAGCTTTATTCTTTCGTTACCGGAGAAGTGTGCGATAGAAAGAAAATACAGTAGGTCTCTTCTCTTTGCTCGCGAAAGTGACAGAGACCGGAGAGGAAGAACAAAGTACAAGTCTCGTTTACGATCACTTACTTTGGGCCCACTCATACTCACTGGGCTTCAGCCCATAATGCTCGCGGCTTGCTACTGATCTGGATGCAATTAAAGCCCATAGTGAGAGTTAAGGCTCTACCACTGATCGAAGATGGGATGCATGCATGTCTGTTGTTACTCTCTGTGGTCAAGGGTTTTTTACGTAGTTTTTTGTAGGCCTTCTCTGCATGCGCGCACAAGCATTTGAAAAACTTGTAAAGAATATATGAGAGGTCTAGTTTGCTATATATATAGCTATGGGTTAACCCTAATATACGGTATAGGTAATAGGTTGGTCAAAGTTCACTCAGGTTTGATCGATCAGGTTGAGATCGATATATATGGATCTTCTGTTTCTCAATCTTTCTTCTGAGAATAGCGCTAGCATGATTAGGCATGGATGCAGCGGGGGCTAGGGTGTACTGCAGCACCCTCAATTTTTTTTGTCAAAAAATATTAATGCATATATACTAAAAAAATAATATAAAAATTTCATATTAAACATCGAATTTAGTCATTTCTTGTTCGCTTTTATCTTAATTCAATAATCCCTCCCTTCTCGACTTTCATAGTTCTTCTTGTGTATCTCCATTCAAAGTTTGCTCTCTAATCTATACCACTTTTTTTCATGTCTCTAATTCTTCAAGTCAGATGTTCCATCAAAATAAAATAAATTTTTTCGATTTTTTAGAAGAAAAAATTATAAATTTTAACAAAAGAAATTTAGCAACCCAAAATTTAATTCCGAGTTCCGTAACCGAACATAATGGATAATTAGATCAGATTACCGGCCGGTATTGATCGAAAGGTAGCTAGCGAGCAGTTGTTAATTAATAACCAAGTTTTACAGTGGCAGCATGCGGGCTTGAATTGGGTTTTCAAAAAGTTATTAAACTAGATTGCTAGCTAGGTAGAACTGTAGAAGCCAGATCATGTGTTTTACCGTCTTTCCGTCTTTGATTCCTTTCCTTCATCCTTCCTCCATGGTCAAACTTGCACAATGGGAGGTGCTGTTTTTTGAAGCCTTCGAGATCATGAAACTCTCTCCCTTGCTTTCTGCAGCAGCACCACCAGTTACGCGGTTCCACCCAACTTTGCGCGCTCTCTCTCTCTCTCTCTCTCTCTCAAAAACTATACCCAGACACAGAGACTATCAGAGTCACACACAAAGTTTCTACGTACATATTAACCTTTACACGTACGTATGGAACATACATATAGAGCATACAATTACTACATATTATATACACATATGATGTAACAAATATTTTTAAAACGATTTTTTTTTTTAAATACCCATAACTTGACTCCAAACCCTTATACCACCAGCTGAAATATCTAATCGGTCAGGATAGGTGTGTGTATATATATATATTGTGTGAGAGTGTGTAGGCAGAAATTTTGAAAAGATAACAAACTGAAAATGAAAGACTTGAGAATCCCATTTCAATTTCATATATAAGCAAGAGACGAGCAGAATAGTCTTGTATACATACATAGGATCGACTACGAACTTAGATTTTGGTCCAATCTGTCTCATTGGAATTCAAGTATTGTTACCAAAAAGATATAGAATTTAGCAATGAAAATGCAAGATAGTAAGAACGAGATTATAGATGAGTTGTAACATGAATAGAGGGAAGGGAAGAACCCGGAAGACAAGGGCTAATGTCCTCAAACAGGGGTGCAAACCTAACCTCGATCATCTCCTCTTTATCAATCTATCTGCCGCGCATGCACGCCACCTATATAAATATATTCTTCAAACTTCTCTAAGATTTATTAGTTTTTTCTTTCCCTTTTTCCTTTTTGCAGATCGACTGTGTATATAGTACGTTACATATAATAGGATGCTCGGATTCCCTCTTCTCAGTCTTCTGTATAGACATATGTAGCATTCTCTAGCTCGATCTCATTTTGAAGAAGGAAAAATGAAAGAAAAAGGAGGAGGAGATGTTGTCGAAGTGTCAGACGACATATGCATGAATAATTGACAAATATATGGGTGAGTGGGTAGCTAGTTACCTAAAGACTCACACTCCCGTTTGTGGCGGGGGAGCAGATTGGTCATGATTAGGGAAAGCTATATAAAGATAGGCCCGGGGAAAAGATGCATTATTATTTATTATAATTCCAAGTCGAGACTGACATGGATGAAGCTAGCGCAGGAAGGAATGTGAGAAAGTTATGGGTATACATATGTTTAGCTAGATGGTAGGCAGCTGAGAGATTATATAATCCAATCGAGTCAGTCCTAGAAAGAAAGCAAGAGCAAGCTGTCCAATATATTGTTAGCTGCATTATTATTAATACTATGCAGCATACATGTTCATACATACACATGTATATATATATTGAAAAGTAAATTAGGTGAATAATTTTTTTATTAGAAAATAAGTTGTATATTTTTATTAAATTATGATGAATGAATTATGAAATTTTCTTTGAAATACTTTTTTACTTGATATCAAAGTCGATATCTTGGATCTTGAAAAACCAATTGAAGTGAAGTGAATTAAATTAAATTAAAAACTCTGAACCACCATCATTTTTTTCTGCTGCATCTGAACTTTGAAACCTGAATTTTGAAATCTGCAAACCTTGAAGAGATGTCCACCAACGACAATAATGTGAATTTGTTTGGCAACAACAATGATATCATCACCACCGAAGCAGGCTCCTCCATGCAAGCCATCCACAATCATTAACACTACCACACCACCATTCAATACAACTCTGCTTTCACCATTGTTGAACTCCTCATTGAAACCAACTATTCTAATTGGTCTGAATACATGAAGATTCGACTTGAAGGACAAAACAAGCTAGATCTCCTCACCAAGAACCCTCATACCGTTACCTCTGCTAATTATTCCACATGAGCTACCAACAATGGCAATGTGAAGTGCTTGCTTATTGAAAACATGTCATCTGGATTGCGAAAGTGGTACCTTTGATTGCCAACAGCTAAGACGATCCGGGATGCTTTGTACAAGATTTACTATGATGAATTTGATGAAACTCGAATTTTTGAGCTTCATCGTCTGTGTTATACGACGAAACAGAATGAAAGATCTCTCTCCACATACTACAACCCACAGATCATTCGATATCAAAATACGCGTAAAACTATGAAGATCAACCCTAAAAACAACCCCGGAAGTCACACCGATAATTTCTGAAAACTGACTCGCCGGAAAACAACCTTGGATGGCGGTGTGTGGCCCTCACGCGCTTCCACGGGCGGCGGCGCGTGAGCCACACACTCCTCTTGGGCCGAACAACTCTAATGGGAGCGTTCGACCCCGCGTTGGAAAACTACCGCCACGAGCAAAAACTTTCTCAACTACGACCTTGATCAATTCGCCGCCATTTCACCGGAAAATGCTTGGAAAGCCGTCGGCCTCCGGCGAGGTTTCTGGGCTCGATCGTCGGCTACGGCGCACGTCAGACCTCAAGACTATAAGGGTTCGACACCTGGGATGAAACCCAGTCGATTCCACCTACCCTCGTCGCCGAAAACGGTTGGAACACCGCCGTCCGTTAACCACAAAATCCGGCCGGCTAACCACGTCGAAATGAATCAAAAGTCAACCTAATACCTATCAACACATACAAAATGAAAGAGGAGGAGGAGAGATTTTTAATCCTACCTGAAATTTCGTCGAAGGTGGCCGGAAATGGCAGTTCGGATTGGGTCGAAGAAAACGGGTCGACGTACGGTATACGGGTCGAGCTCATATGTATTTCTACCAAATTTGGAAACATTCTAAAAATATCACGTATATATACCCGTATAAGCTACTTGCCCAAATCAACAACCCAAAATCATTCTAATCTCAATCGAACGGTCGCGATTAAACAGACCAAAAACTAATTATATTTAAATTATTTGTTGTATAAACTTCCGATAAACATTAAAAATATCTCACTTATTTGATAAATTCCCTGAAAATTTCTACAAGCTCAAAATTAAATTCTCTACCATTCTTGTGAAGAAAGTCAAGTCAAATTTTCTCTCGGTGAAAAAGTCATTAATAACCCTAATAATGTCACTAATCCGCTATAACGCATAACGTGGTTCGATAAGTGCGTGATTTCGGTTCGGGTTGTAACAATCCACCTCCCTTACAAAAATTTTATCATCGAAATTTACATACCTGCTAGAAAAGATGAGGGTACTGCTCCCTCATGAACTGCTCTGGCTCCCAAGTGGCTTCCTCGTCTACATGATTCCTCCATAATACTTTCACTAAAGGAATGGTCTTGTTCCGGATAACCTGCTCTCTACGGTCAAGAATATCCACTGGTTCCTCAATGTAAACTAAATCCTCTCGTAACGAAATTTGCTGAGACACGATGACATGGAAAGGATTGAGGATGTACTTCCGCAACATGGATACATGAAAAACATCATAAACTCGTGCCAACTCTGAGGGTAACTCCAAACGATAAGCTACAATACCCACACATTCAGTAATCTCATAAGGTCTGATGTAACGTGGCTAAAGTTTATCGCGCTTTCTAAACTGCATCACCCCTTTCTATGGAGACAATTTCAAAAATACCCAATTTCCAACTTCAAACTCAAGATCCTTACATCTAACATCGGCATAACTCTTTTGTCTGTCTTGAGCAATCTTCAATCTGTCTCGAATGATCTGGATATTTTCTGTAGTCTCCTGAACTATGTTTGGGCCAACAAGACTCTTTTCTCTTACTTATGTCCAGCACAAGGGTGTCCGACACTGTTTCCCGTACAACTCCTCATATGGTGACATGCCAATGTTAGAGTGAAAGCTATTCTTAAATGAAAATTCCATCAAATACAGGTACTTATTCTATTTCCCTGAGAATTGCAGCACACAAGATCTCAACATATCCTCAAATGTCTGGATAGTTCTCTCAGACTGACCATCTGTCTGAGGATGAGAAGCCGTACTGAACCACAACTTGGTTCCCAAAGCTTCCTGCAATGCTCTCCAGAATTTTGAGGTGAAATGAGAATCTCGATCTGAAATGATGAACATAGGCACACCATGTACCTCCACAATCTTCTACATATATAACGTAGCTAGCTTGCTCAGGGACAGTTTCTCTGAGACTGGTATAAAATGTGCAGACTTGGTGAATCGATCCATAATTACCCAAATACATGTATACCCCTTGGCTGTACGAGGTAACTTATATACAAAATCCATGGTAACATGCTCTCATTTCCAGATAGGAATCTCTAGACGCTGCATCATTCCTGAAGGTTTCTACCTCTCTTCCTTCACTTGTTGACAAATAAGGCATTGGCTCACATAAGTCGCTACCTCCCTCTTCATATTGGACCACCAATAATACTCTCTGAGAGTGTGATGCATCTTCGTGCTACCCGGGTGTATTGTATAAGATGAACAATGAGCCTCGTCGAGTGTTTCCTACTTTAATTCCTCAATATTTGGAACACAGAGTCTACCTATAAATACTAGCAACCCATCTCTCCTTATCACAAAATCTGGTTGTTCACCATTACGCACTACGTTCTTTAACTTCAGAAGGGAATGATCAGAATCCTGCAACTCACACACTCTGTTAATGAGAACAGGTCAGACCTGCATACTAGTGAATAGAATTCCAGCCTCGCTCACATCAGTATAAAACACTGCACCAGTGGCTCGTAACTCCGCAAGCAATGGTACCTAAGCCATCTGAATGTGAGATAAGGAAACTCCAGATTTCTGGCTAAGAGCGTCAGCTACAACATTCGCCTTTCCAGGGTGGTACTCGAAGGTACAATCATAATCGCTTATCAACTCCACCCACCTTCTCTGTCGTAAGTTTACTTCTAGCTGAGTAAGAAGATACATAAGGTTTTTATGATCCGTAAAAATCCGACATCTTGCACCATACAAATAATGTCTCCAGATTTTTAGCGCAAAATCTATCGCTGCCAACTCCATATCATGAGTGGGGTAGTTTGCCTCATGGAGTTTTAATTAGCGTGAACCATACGCGACAACTATACCATGTTGTATTAGCACGCATCCCAAGCCTAACTTAGAGGCGTAACTGAAAACTGTAAACTCCTCACTATCATTTGGTAACGTCAACACTGGAGCTAAGGTCAACCTTGTCTTCAGAATCTGAAAACTCTCCTCATAAGTTTCCGACCATTCAAAATTAACTCCCTTTTTCGTGAGTTTCGTAAGAGGTGCCGCAATGCGGAAAAAATTCTGAACAAACCGACGGTAGTAACCGGCTAAACCCAGAAAACTTCTAATATCTAGCACACTCACAAGTCGGTTCCAATTCAACATAGCCTAATCTTGTCTGAATCGACACTAACTCCTTCTGCTGAAATCACATGGCCAAGAAATTTCACATTATCCAACCAGAACTCACATTTACGGAAGTTGGCATACAATTGAGATTCCCTCAAAGTCTTCAGAACAATATGCAAATGCCTCGCATGCTGCCTCGCATCCTTCGAGTAAATCAAGATATCATTAATAAACACTATGACGAATTTATCAAAATAATCCCGAAACATCCGATTCATTAAATCCATGAAGGTAGCAGGTGCATTCGTCAAACTGAACGGCATCACCTGAAACTCATAGTGCTCGTAACGCGATCGAAATGCGGTCTTAAAGACATTAGACTCTCTAATCCGTAACTAATAATATCCCGATCGGAGATCAATCTTAGAGAACACAGTAGCTCCTTTCAACTGATCAAACAAATCATCAATATGAGGTAGAAGATACTTCTTCACAGTCATCTGATTCAATTTTTGGTAGTCAACACATAACGACATAGACCCATCCTTTTTTTTTCATAAATAAAACTGGAGCTCCCCATGGTGATATACTAGGACGAATGAAAACTTTATCAATCAATTCTTGAAGCTGAACCTACAACTCCTTTAACTCAGCTGGAGCCATACGGTACGACGCTTGAGCTATGAGACCTGTACCCGGAAGAAGCTCAATCGTGAAATCAATTTTCCTTTTTAGAGGAAGACCTGGTAATTCCTCAGGAAACACATCAGGGTAATCCCTGACCACTACAATCTCCTCAAGGTTAGAAGTGGAAACAAGAGTGTTTACAACATGTTCTAAGTATGAGGTACACCCTTTCCGCAATATTTTCTCGGATCTCACAACTAAGATCAAGCACGAAGAAAGAACATTTTTTTTCTCCACAGAATAAAATCTCAGGTAACCCTGGACTTCTAAACACCACTTCTTTCCGATGACAATCAACCAAAGCTTGGTGATTGCTCAGAGAGACCATACCCAAAATTAAATCAAAGTCCGCAACATCAAGAGGTATCAAGTCGGCAGATAACCTGAAGTGCTTGAGTTTTCCCTCTTTGAAGGACCCTGACTGGGCCCACCTTCCTCGAATCATCGAATGCGGCCCCGCTTAGATTGAAGTCTATCCTCGCATCTCATAGCAGCACTAACAAACACATCAAAATCAGCACGTGACACACCGGATAGGTATGAGGCAATATAAGTTTGCAAACCCTGCTCAAACCTCCAACACTTCTCCTTCACTGACTTGACGAAATTTGCTGCAAAACTGGCCAAGAGGGTGAAACGATCCCGGTATTCCATCACTGACATGTCCCCCTGCGGAAGACTTATAAACTCCTCATACTTCCACTGCTCGGAAGCCTCACTAAAGAAACGACTCATGAACAATTTTGTGAACTTTGTCCATAAAGTGAGAGCTGTATTCCTCTCAGTACTCTGCCACTAACGATAAGTATAGTCCTGTAACAAACCTGTGGCTACCTCAGTCCTCTGCTCAGGGG
The DNA here is from genome assembly GCA_946800695.1 of Geum urbanum. Taxonomy (NCBI): domain Eukaryota; kingdom Viridiplantae; phylum Streptophyta; class Magnoliopsida; order Rosales; family Rosaceae; genus Geum; species Geum urbanum. Next base: position 82,654,445 of record OX326999.1, on the reverse strand, counting down.
TCAACTGTGGACGCAAACAGTCACAAACTCGATCGATTTAAACTAGCCAGTTCTCGCTAGTCTCAGGGTCAAGCAAACCCGTAAAAGGAATGGCTCCTGCCTTCCTAGCCTTATTAACTAAATCATCATGATCCTCACGTGGTACTGACATCATACGTGAAATTAACTCACGCATTTGCTGAGCCAAGGATTATGTATCATCCCGATGGGCTGGTTGTCGAGGCATACTGACTGACCTGTGAGTCCAAAAACCAATTAGTTCACTGAAAGAAGTCACAATCTAGATCGACTATGAGACTCTAAGCATCTGACAACGCACAACACTTGGAATAATGGGCATCCGCCGGCCGATCGGGCCATCCTTATAAAAGTGTCATACGTTCTCAAATGACTGTACTGACATGACCAAAAGAGTCTATAGTAACCTAATGCTCTAATACCAAACTGAAAGAACCCAACCCTAGATCAACCTAATACCCATCAACACATACACCAAACAAAATAGGAGGAGGAGATCTTTCTAACCCCACCTGAAATGTCGTCGGAGGTGGCCGGAAATGGCGGTTCAGATCAGGTAGAAGAAAATAGGTCGACGTACGGTATACGGATCGAGCTCGTACGTATTTTTGCCAAATTTGGAAACTTTCCAAAAATATCACGTATATATACCTGTATAAGCTACTGGCCCAAATCAAAATCCCAAAATCATTCTGATCTCGATCGAACGGTTGCGATAAAACCGACCAAAAATTAATTATATTTAAATTATTTTTTGCATAAACTTCCGATAAACATTAAAAATAGCTCGTGTATCCGATAAATTCTCTGAAAATTTCTACAAACTCGAAATTAAATTCTCTACCACTCTCGCGAAGAAAGTCAAGTCAAATTCTTGCCTGGTGAAAAAGTTGTTAATAACCCTTATAACGAAACTAATCCGTGATAACGCGTAACATAGTTCGATAAGTGCGTGATTTCGGTTCGGGCTATAACAAGAACATATGGATATTATAATGTGCATTCTCATATATTTGAAGTCTGCACCTGGTAAAGGCTTACTATTTTCAAATGATTGTGAGTTTGGGGTTACAGGTTATTTCGATGCAGATTGGGTAGGAGATAAGACTAATTGGGCATTCACTTATGGATATTTCACCTTTATTGGTGGGAGCTTAGTAACTTGGCGCAGTAAGAAGCAGAATGTGATTGCTCATTCTAGTGCTGAAACTGAATACCGTGGAATGACAAACGCAGTGTGTAAATTGTTATGGATCAAAAATGTATTAAAAGTGCTAGAAGGCCATGGATTTGCATTATGATAATACAACTGCAATTGCGATTGCTCATAATCCTGTACAACATGACCGAACCAAGTATGTGGAGATTAATAGGCATTTCATCAAGGATCATCTTGATAAGAAGAATATATGTTTTCCTTTTGTAGCTTCTGAAGAGCAATTTGCAGGATAGATTGACAAGTTGGGATATGACTGATATTTATGCACAAACTTGAAGGGGAGTGCTGAAAAGTAAATTATGTGAATATTCTTTTTGTAATTAAAATTAAAATTTTGTATATGTGATAAGAATGTAAATATTATTTTTTAGAAAATAATTTATACATCTTTATAAATCTTAAAATTAGAATGAATAAATTATTATGTACATAATGATTGAAGAAAATATAGGAATAGTGGAATTCTAAGGAACCACCAGCTTAGGACGTCGTCCGAACGATCATAATTATATCGAAGCCACGGTATCTAAACAAATGCATGAAATGACCAATGTCCAAGTGGGCATGAATAAATGGGCGTGGGGAGAGGCTGCCTCTGTGTTATTTGTCACATTTTGTCAGATGCATGTAACAGTATTACCATTATTTATATCCCTCTAGCTTTATCTCTTCTGTCTATTCCTCCCTTTTCGATCTCTACAGGTGTTTGTACGTACGTACATGCCCATTTCAGAGCAATGAACGGAGATCGAAGACGACCTAGTGAGTAGTGATCGACCAGCTAGGATACTGATGACGGTATGAGATTTGTTTTAGCCTAATTCTAGTTAGGCATGTAAGTTGAGCGCTGGTGTCAACCAGGTTGAGGGTTGGTTTTTCAACCACAAAATATAAGGGGAGTATATGAGAGACTTATCGATCAGGGGGTTGATGAGCAGTATTTGGGCGGGGCTGTTTTATACTGTTCGTTTACGGCCCAACTAATTACAAGGGGCTTGAAAGATAAGTATGGACTTTTGCAGGATAATATCAGGACATTATAAGCATAATATTTTGTAATGATGAATTTTGATTTGCTGATTTTATTAGCCTTGTCAGGTAGATTTCCCATCGAAGTGCTACTTGAGATTAATTGTGTGCTAAATTTTACTAGTTAACGGTGAATTAGGTTCACCCGAAAATCATCCGTAAGTCGAGAGCGAGTGTTCATGTCCAAAGATCAAGGACAAATGTTATTTGAAATTAAGTGTTATTGGCCATGGTTATTAGTATTTGGATGAAACTACCGGAATTATCTTTAGTTCATACAATACTGATATTCTACACACGTACGTACCCCAAACTGTAAGGGACTTGTTAATTCCCATCGAGAACAAAAAGGGACTCGTTAATTTGGTCAATCTAGCGAAGATACACGTAACTAGTAGTGTAATGTAAGGGAATTGCTTCATTTAAAATGAATGCTCGTGTACCTTTCCATTTTTTATTGGTCATTTTGTCAGGCAAATACTTAGCAACCGCGCAATGCTGGACATGCTCTAGTATATTATATGCATGGTAACAGCTAGGGTTATCATGCATACATATAAACATGTTGATCTGGGCACTTAATATCGTTTTTTTTCTTCATCTTGGAAATGTAAGCTTTTTGGCCCTCATTTAGAGAGATTCCATTAAACTAGAGAAAACCCAAGTGCATGCCCTCAAAGTTAATAGTTACAAAGATAGTCAAGCTAATTAATGGGTGCCCTCAAACTATTCAAGATCGAACGAGGCGCCCCATTTCCTAGTTTTATGATACGCACAATATTGAAGAAGGTCGATAGAGAGATTTATATATAAATCTTCATTTTGCATTGGAAAGCAGAAAACGATTCTCTTTTTTTGAAGATCTCTCTTTCTCTCTCTCTCTCTGCTATTTTTTGACCTTTCTTCTTCTTCTTCCTTCAATTTCCTCTGTCGATCTACTGATCCTTGAGTAGTTTCAACAAGCAGCTCCACATCGGTCAGGTGCATATATGAAATGACCTTTTATCTTCGATCTATTCTGTTTTATTAGCTTAGTCCAGATAGAGATATATATTCATTCGATCAGCCTGGTCAACAAACTAAGCCTACTTGACACCACCACTGCCACCGCCCAAGCAAATATATAAGTCTCGAAAGACTAAAGAGCTGAGACCCGGTCGAGTTAGATCGATGAATATGAACTGGTTGGGTTTCTCTCTTTCCCCTCGTGAAGATGATCACGCTCCAATATCACACCTGCAGCTACAGTCTGACCAAGAGACTTTAGGCGCGCGCCTCTGCTTCAACTCCAATGAGATCCATGGTGGCTCTGGTGGAGGAACTGATGTCTCCGGTGGTGGCGGAAGCGATTGCTTTGATCTCACTGATTCAAACTCCGCTGCTTCTCTCCCTGCGTCTAACTTTGGCATGCTCGAAGCTGCAGCTTTCAACAGGAACAATAATAATAATCACATCCACTCCCAAGGTTTGTCTATCATCTCCCAAAAACATAAGCTTAGCTTAGATAATGTTTCAGAAAACCCTAGTTAGCTAGCTTAGCTGACCAGATATCTACTTAATAGATGTTAAGATTTTTACTTGAATAAAGCTTTTCCTTATTTAGACCTATGATTATATCTGCTTCTAAGCTTTTTCTTAATTTCATATCTTTTTTTATTTTTATAGAAAGCCTTTCCTTCCATAAAAGGTCATACACTTCAAATGCTAGAAGTACTATGACTATTTATGCAAATCAAAATTTCAAGTGCTTGTTTGATGAGTAGATTAATTAATTTTTCCTTTTTTTAGATATTCTTAGTTTATTTATATAATAATAAATAAATTTTAAAGATGCAGATTGGGATATGAATTCAGCAAATAGCAATAACTACAAAAGGACCTCATCATCGGACTTGTCGACTATGCTAATGGGAAGCAGTGCCATTACTAGTACTTCATGCAGCATTATCAGCCAGGCAAATCTTGAAAATCACCATCAACAACAACCAAAGCTGGAAAACTTCCTTGGCCAGCATTCTTTTGCGGATCATGACCGCAGCAGCAGTAGTCATGACTACATGTTCGATATGAACAATGGACCGGGTGCAGTTAGCAGTAATGTTATGAATACTTGTAATACTAGTAATAACAATATTGGGTTGTCCATGATCAAAACGTGGCTGAGAAACCAACCCTCTAACCCCAGCGATGACCAGAAGCAGCAGCTCGAGCAGGAGAGCAATAAGAATAGTAAGGAGAGCAGAAACCAACCAAAGAGTAGTCTTTCGCTGTCAATGAGTACTGGATCACTTCATACACTGACAACCGCAACTACAAGCGGCGGCGGTGCCACGAGGGAAACCCCTTGTTCATCGGAAAATAATACTAAGCAGTCACCAGTGGTGATCGCAGCCACATCAACGATCGGGATTGAAGCTCAAACTCAAAGTACTGGTGATGCTATTGAGGCCGCGCCCAGAAAGGCCGTTGATACGTTTGGCCAGAGGACTTCTATTTACCGTGGTGTAACAAGGTGAAATCATCTATTAGATCTAGCTACATTCTCATATATAGTACATGCACCTTTAATTTTAAAGACAATGACTTACATTGGTTTGTATGTGTATATTAATGTACATGTAGGCACAGATGGACTGGTAGATATGAAGCTCACCTATGGGATAATAGTTGTCGAAGAGAAGGACAAACTCGAAAGGGAAGGCAAGGTACTATTTGCTATTGTAAATTAGCATCTTTTCAAGTTGATATTTCTATTTCCCTCCATTGCATGCATACTTATTTACATAGTTTAATTTGCATTGACAACATTCTTTCCTTTTCTTTTCTGGGTGTTGATCTCATCTGGTGCTTTCGATCGATCTCATGTCACTCGTGTCAACCGCAGTTTATTTGGGTACGTACGTATGTATACATATCTATTTTTGTTAAACTTTCTTTCATTTTTGTCCCAATATAGTGGAGTTAGCCTAAATTTAGATGATCATATATATGAAGCTTAAGCATGCCGTTTTATATCAAATCATGATATATATATATATATACTAGGTGGTTATGACAAAGAAGACAAGGCAGCCAGAGCTTATGATTTGGCAGCACTGAAATATTGGGGTACTACAACCACCACCAACTTTCCGGTGAGTATGTGCATGTATTCCTAACTCCTGTGTGGCTTCATTAATCTAGTTTCTTTTAACAGGATAATTGACTTGTAGCATCATTGTAATTATGTGAAGAAATAATAAATCGTATGCTATACATCCAGATCACTACCTATGAAAAAGAGATAGATGAAATGAAGCCGATGACGAGACAGGAATATGTTGCATCATTGAGAAGGTACGTACATAATTAATTTCTTTCTAATCCAATGATATTCGAATTCGATCATATATTAGATGAAGTGGCCGCAATGGCATGTATCATATGATTCATTTCTCAGAAAAAGACTCATATATCATGCATTTTAGTCTCAGAAAAATTTACATGCACTTAAATTCTCTATGCAAGTATAGTTATTGGAGATGAAAAATGCATGAATAGAATTAAACTACACTAATTTGCTGGCGCAGGAAGAGTAGTGGGTTTTCTCGAGGTGCATCCATTTATCGAGGGGTTACAAGGTAACATGAATTAGCTAGTCACTCTTGCTTTTAATTTGGAATTATATCACCCTACTTAGAGCACATATGTAAATTAAACTAACCAGTTTAAATATGCAAATGCTAGACACCACCAGCATGGAAGATGGCAAGCAAGGATTGGAAGAGTTGCAGGGAACAAAGATCTGTACCTCGGAACGTTCAGTACTCAAGAGGAAGCAGCCGAGGCGTATGACATTGCTGCAATAAAGTTTCGAGGACTAAATGCAGTAACCAACTTTGACATGAGCCGATATGATGTTAAGTCCATCCTGGAGAGCAGCACACTTCCCATCACTACTGGTGCCAACGCTAAGCGATTGAAGGACGTCCAGCAGCCATCTCCTACTGCCGATCCTCATCATCACCTCGTGTTGTCATCAACCGAACATGATATGATGACCAATATGTACTCACCGTATGGATCTTATGGGGCGCAGCAGGTGTGTAGTTGGCCAACTCTTGCATTCAACCAAGGCCATGGCCAAGCTCATCAAGCAGTAGCTACTACTTTTGCTGCTCATCCTCCTCATCAGGTGCCATTTTCAGCTGGCATCAATGGAATGCAGTTGCACTACTCACCATACGGCTATGGATACTATAATAATGCACATGCACCGAGGGTTTGGTGCAAGCAAGAGCAAGATACCAACTCAAATCATGAAAGCAGCTTTCATCAGGATAGTGATCATATTCGTCAACAACCTCAGTTGGGAGGTACACACAATTTCTTTCAAGACCATCATCATGATCAGCAGCAGCCAACTGGCCTTATTATGGGACTAGCTGATTCTTCAGCAGCAGCTTCTATGGAACACAGCTCAGTCTCTAACTCAGTCATATACAGTGCTGTTGATCACCATGGCAATAGTAATGGGTATAGTAATGTAATGCCCATGCATGCTATGAGTACAGTTTTAGCTAATGATGATCATAGCAACAACCAAAACCAAGCTGACGGAAATAATTACATGAATGGTTTTGGAGGTGGTGATGATCATCAGGAGGTGAAGCAGCTCGGCTATGATCATCCTCGACATATGTTTCTTGGTTCAAGTAGTACTACAGATCCAGATGGTTATCAGCATCAAGCAAGCAACAGGAACCAGCTGTATTATCATCTTCCATTGCATGATGATGATCAGCATGAATCGTCGTCATCGATAGTAGCCGTCGCTACTAGCAGTTCTACATGTAACATGAATTGGGTGCCAACAGCTGTTCCAACTCCAACTCACCCTTCCTTTACTGTCTGGAACGACACATAGCTCGCTCAAGTAGGAATTAGCTATTACTGATCGAGGATCTAGATAGCTAGAGGGAAAGAAATTAAGGATGTATACATGGGCGACGACACTGAGATTTCTAATTTGATCAGATTTTCGATTTGTTCTCTTTGTACGTGTGCAACTTAATTTGCTAGCTTAATATTTTATTTCCATATTCTGTCAGATGTATATCTACCATGCATGCTAAAAGTTCAGGGGTGTAGATATATATAGCTAAAGAGGGCTCCTTGGCCATAAATTAACTAATTAAGATAGGTCGATCAAGAGTGTATCAATCCCCTAGATAGCCTCCAGCATCGATCGATCATGTACATACACAGGCTTATACGTACAGTTAGTACGTAGTTGCATGCAACTACTACATACGTACAAACGTACCGGTGTAAGTGCGTTAGGTCAGGGGCTCAGGGCATGACAGATCCTTGCTGTGTGAGTGTTTTTATATATAAAAATGAATTTACGTAGTTCAAAGATAGATATATATGAGCCAAAATAAGGTCTGTGGGAAGTGGGATTATTGTCAGGTGAAAAAAGAAAAAGACTGGCCGGGATTGCGGGCATTGGAGAAATCAGCGGAGCGCCCGTGCCTTCTTGGGAAGAAGACCTGCATGCACCTGCTGCTTGTAAGTTGTAGGTTGTAACCTTTCACAAATACCCTGCAATTGCATTTGCATTTTCATGAGCATCATGATATATGCCACTGACTCATGCGCAACCGCGGAGGTAAAATTTTATAACTAAGGGGGCTAAATTTTTTGTCGAATAAGTTTACAAATAGTTTAAGAAATAAGTATACAAATTTAAGGGATTAAATTTTAAATTTTAAAATTTTATATTAAAAGTTAAACTATAAATAATAATTTTCTAAAATTTAAGGAGAATTATAACCCACCAGTTATGTGTTATGCATGCAGTGACTCGCACTCTAGCAGTTTAGCTTAGCTTGCTCTGTTGCTCGATTATCCTCACATCCATTAAGCACCTAGCTAACTGGTCCAAGCTACCTAGGTTTGGTCATTCACTCATTCTTATTCATTCTCTCTCATCTCAGTTTTTATTGGAACCCTAAACCTCTAGTCTTAAATTTAGTTGTATTCGGGATTCCAATATTTTTGACCATTGACCGTGCACCTGCTCTTGCATTGCCTCGATATCTTGCAGTAAATTTATGAATGCATCCTCGTCTCCTTTCCATTATTTATTCGGTATCTTTGATCACATATATAATGTCTTTGATTTCTCCCTATTCATGTATATATATGGTATATAATAAGAATCAGTTCTACAAGCTAGCTGGAACTGGTTTCTGATCTACAAGCTAAAGACGTACGTACTGGGAGATTAATGTACGTACGTATATATGCTACATGCACTCTGCATGCATGGCTGGATAATGGAGTTGCACGCGCGCTATTAATTAGTTCCAAAATCATCTACATCAGTCAAGAAAACATAAGATAATTAACGACTCTCCAATCTCGACGTACTAGTTAGATAGCTAGCTGCGACATTTGATCGAGTCTAGTTTCGAATTTTGTGGGTGAACTGATCGAAGAGTACGTTTATATGATCTCGATCAGAACGCAATGTCAGAAGTAATATAGCTTTGGACTACGTACATATAAAAACAAACGACAGAGCAAAATAATATTTAAACTCCTTCGTATGGAATTGAACGACGTTGGCCGAGGCCTTGCCTAGCTTGGTTTAGTATTCTATTCTATTCAATTCGATCGATCTTCTCCCTTGTTAATTTGTTTGAAAGATACAGTATGAATACCAGTTCAAATGTTCAATATGAAACTCCATTGTCGATCATCTTGTATTACACATACACATTTCAATTCATTCACTAGCAGAATGGACATCTAAAACTCTTGATGTCTTAGAATAAATCCTGCCCTTCTGCTCAACTCGCAGCCACTTTTTGATGTGTTGAAAAACCGTTTTGTCGTATAACAGTTCTCGATGTCTTGCAGCTATTGCTACTCTTTCGACAGCCGCAAATCCATCTGCCTGTACAACAATATACAAAGAAGTAGTTTAACCTCAATTAACTGCAGGAAATTAAGACTGGTATCCATGATCAAACTAGCTCCAATGCAAGAGTATTAATTTGCATATAACGCTGCCATAGCAAGAATACTTGGCTTGAAGCTGGTTACAAATAGAAACAGAAGATATGCAGCATATATAAAATGAAAAGCCAGATACAATACCTTTGCTGATTCGGCAGAAACGGTCTCGTCTCCATCCACATAAGAATACTGAGGCTGGAACAAACAAATAAATCATGCATGTAAGCATAATTAGTACAAAGGAATTCATGAAACTAATGCTAACCAAAGGAGACATGATTTAGGCTGTTCACTAATTTCCATGATACATCACACATGATTCAGTGAAGAATTAATAATTTCACGAAAAATAATTAGCTTACTATTGAATGGCATATTTCAGACATGTCTTCAATTGGAGATGCCTCTGAGCCATAGCTGCATTAGTAGAAGTTTATAATATGTGAGATTTCGTTACCAACTTAGCAATTGCAATTGAACCACTCTTCTCTCTAACAGAGCCTATTACATATGTATCTGCTAGTCATTGCTCGACGTTCATTCTATCTTTGAATCTAGCAGCTAAACTAATAAATCATATCGAAAAATCTCTTACATACCAAACATCAAACGGTGTATCAAAAGATATCCCATAAATGTTATAGAAGCGGACTCCATCTGGTAGTTTGGCGTTGTTGAGAACTCGGCGAGTCTCAGCAGCCCATCTGAGAATATCAAAGTTAAATGGCAAAGCTATAGTTTTACCATCATAAATTAGCTGCAATGAAAAAGAGTGACATAAGCTCTGGCTTTTATTGGGGAGAAAAAGGTAACTATATGTGACATTAAGATTCAACTCATAATGCTAATCAAGCAAGGGTATGATATTGTTATTGTTTTTTTTTTGTTATGTTGGTAATTGATTCATATCCCACTGCTACAAAAATTGAAGTCTAGCAAAGTGTATCTCATCTTCTACAAATTCTATTTGAGCTTTGACAAGAATATATCTAGCCATGCCATAGATTGGATGCAGAGTTCTTTTCTCTATACAATTCAATACCAAATCAAGAGCATGTAATATTTAGGCCACATGATTGCATAAAACTATTACCCAAAAATGATAATAATGAGACAAGCCCACAAGCCAAATGGCATAAACGGATGATTTGACACAAAAGTTGTGAAATTTCTTGAGTTTACTAAATAGTTTAAACTAAAATTGTTACCTCGTTGTTTCTCAGTGCTTCTTCAAACAAAGCACTACTCTCAGTGGGACCATAAGATTCCAATTCAATAGAAGTTCCCTCATCTTTAGATTGCTTCATCCAAACATGAATTTCTGGCAACTTTTTCCAATTAAATTCTGGATTTGCCAACATCTCGTAGATTGATGGACACTCGACCAACTATATGCAGAAACCAAGTATATTGAGGTTTAATTCTTGACCACATTACAAAACATCACACAGAATAAATCAGTAGCAACTCAAACTATTGCCAAACACTTAAATTACTCTATTACCAGCTGGTGCATACTCCACCTTGATACAAAGAAGAAGCTTTCGAAGCCTTCAACACACTGCAGTCCGGTTAAGAGAGAATCATTGATGCATCCTGGCGCACCTGTCAATTGTGTTTCATAAGACATCAAGCATGTAATGGATCTGATGATACTTAAGTAGATAAATGAAACCACAAACACTGGTAAAAAAAGAATTGCTACTATGCTGTGCTATTTACTAGCTACCTGAGACAATTCGATAATTATTTGAGAATTCCACACAGGAAACTACCTTGGAAAGGGCAAGCTATGCAAATCCATGTACTCACATACTTCAAAAACACCTGCCAGAGACTGATTTAAATCAATGCTGTTATCGCTTTGAAGAAAAGGGTCAATGTATTTGGCATATATTTCATGAAATTTGATATACTTCACCCACAAGACTGTATACACACCTCATGATGGAGTGACATGAAGCACATGACTAGCAAACCACCCATTGAATGGGATATTATATTAACTTTTCTACCTCCCGAAGCCTTGTAAGCAGTTTCTAATCTCTCTTTAAAATCTTCCATGGACTTGTCAATCCTGCCAACAGAATCGCCATGGTGGTCGGTTTAGTAGAAGGAAGGAACATAGTTGTTGGACATACTGATAAGCTTAACATAACCAGTTACCTATTGCTCTGTCTGAAGTCATAGCCATATCCAAACAATGTGGTTCCCTTCTTATATCCACAACCGAGAAGCATTTCAATCATATCATGATAATAGTAGACATCTTGCAAATGTAAGCATTTCACAAGCTGAAAAAATGAATTGTTTTAGAATTAGTATAGGTAATGTATGCACTCAAGTAAATAGGTATGCAAGAACACTGATGGGTAGCCAATGGCACAGAGAACATATGTCTCAAATAGAACTTTCTATTGAGTGAAAACGCCAATATATAATGAAAAGAAGTGGCAATTTTTTTTTGAATTATAAGATAGTATGGGATGATGCATAAACTATAACAATGACAGTCCATGGATGATGGCGAGGAGTACCAATCTTACCGGAGACGGATCAAGAATATCAATTGCATATAGACCATAATCATCATCTGGGACTACAATTTCAGTGTCTTCATCTAACGTTTCTGTATAACCTGGACAATAAATAGACATATATTCAAATCTTCACTACAATCTATATGAGAGAACATGTATGCACAGGTGAACTTGGGATGGGAGTTAACAGAGGATCTCACATTTCGTTTGTGATCATCTCAAATTAAAGATTTCAACTTTGAGAGACCAGAGTAATATACCTGTGTGGGGATTATAGAGAGACCAGAGTTTCTTCTTGAACTCCAGGTCAGCCAATAGAATCCGAATCCAAACTCGAGCGTCAAAGCCACCCGACTTGTTTTTCTTCTTCTTCTTCTTGGAGTTTAAGATCGAACCCCCAATGCCGGAGACCAGCAGCACAGGCTCAAGCTCAGTCTCAGGCTCCAGCTCGGTTTTCTCAAAACAGCGGCAGAAGCACTGCATGTCGCTGCCTTTGGAATCAGGCTAGGACACAAACAAATAACAGGTCGCTGCCGTTGAAGTCTGTCTTATTTGGTCAAGTTTGCACTATCAAGGATGATGATGGTGATGGTGATGGTGATGGTGATCGTGATCGTGATCAACAGTTCACAACCGACTCTCTGGCTTGTTTTTGCTCAAAAATATTTAGTTTTGATAGGAAAGTGGACTCTTGCATTGATATGGATAAGAGATCAATACCCCCAACAAACCCACAAGTACACAACCTACCAGTCATTAGTCAAAACAATGACTCAAAGAAGATGCCTAATATATATACACACCGACAGAGACCTCAATTTTGCACATCTAATCATACCATTCGGATATCAGTAATAAATGTTGGATGGTCATAACTCATAAAAAGTACTGCGGTGCATAAGATGGGCTATTTCTTCAGAGCTATAAACCTCAGGCTATCCAAGCCAAAGATGGATTTGAAGGGTGGAACATAGTAAAGCCATACTCAATTCAAAACATAAGCACCAAATACAGAACATGAATCTTTTCAGTCTACAAAAACCATCAAATTAAACAAAGAGATTTCTTCAAGGTGCTTGTGCTTCACAGATCCTGCACGCTCAAACCTGCACAACAAATTAAAACAACACACTTCAGACACAGAAGCCCTACACCAAAAACTTTAAAAGAGCCCAACAACTACTAGATAAATTTGACACTCCATACCTGGAGGAAGGGATTGCTTCAACTTGTCCGCCTTCTCAGTATCAAACACACAAAGGGTGTAGAGGTACTTTGAGCAACGAACCTTAAACTTGACTGCATCTTTCGTTCTCTTGATTTTCACGGAACGTGCGTCCTTCCTCCTTGCAGTAAGAAGGAAATCCTTAATCTCATGAATTTGCTTCGGCTGCGAGTAGAAAGACAAAGTATGCACATTACATTTTTTGAACAGTCTCTGATCAGCCATCTCATGTAAAATTGTTTCAATTACCTTCTCAATAGTTAACACCAACAAATAATCAGACATGCCGACTGTTTGTTTATACTACCATGATGTTCATAATGAATAACAATTTGAACACACTTAATATCACCTACTTGAGTACAAGCACACAAAAGCAAGCATTAAACTTAGACTTCTGGAGGACCATTTCACAGTCCAATTTTTTTATATTTTCCATTGGAATTGATTTTTCCAATTTGATTAGACAAGTATATTGAGGAAAACGACAGAAGAAAGTCTTTTACTTTACTCAATCTGACTGTATCTGCATCATTTTCTACTCAGAAAATTAATAGATCAAATCCAAATATGAAGAACCAGAATGAGCTACAACTGAAAGGTTTGGTAAAGCTCAATGATATTGACACAAAGTAGTATCCTTTAGCTAACATATACTAATCCAAAACTAAAAACAGCAGTAAGAACAATCACATAAATGCTTCATGATAAGGTTTCTATTGAAATTGTATTGCTTAGATCTCCTTTGTAAAGCAACCTACTTCAACATGTTTCAAATACATATGACGAGTGAGAGTAGTGAGAGAGAGAGAAGAGCGTACCATTTTGCTTGCTGCTGGGTTTGGCCTTGAGGAGCTCAGCCGACTTACCAAGAAGGCGGAGTTGGAACAACTGGAGGCGGGTGTTATATACCAGCAGAGTGAGCGAGTACTCGGAGAAAACTCTATTACCCTATGACATGGGCCGGCCTGTGGGCTCAAAATTCAATTTGGGCTCAAAATTCAATTTGGGCTCAAATTTTGTTGGTGGTTAAGTCTGTTGGTTTTGGACTTCCTTGGCAGTAAGGCACAGCCATGATGGAGGTTCATCTGATGAGACATCCTCCTCTATGCAGCAGCAGCAGCAGCAGCTTATCCACAGAGCTTCAAATAGTAGTATAATCCCACAACGAAAGTTCACTACTACTTCATCTCCTTTTCGTTGTTCTCGTTTAGCTTTCACCACAACGCTTTCAACACCTCGTCGACTTTCTCCTTGTGGTTCGTTCTCATCTCAAAAGCTTCTTAACTTGCTCTACTTTGTACATTACTGAATTTGATCCAGCTTTTCTCTTTTGGGTCTTTAAAAGATTTGATCTTGATGGCCTTTTATAATGTAAAGTATAGTTCTTTATGTATACAACATTAGTGTAGAGACTTTAGAATCCGAGTTCGAAAGTGGTTGGTTGATGTTCTCTTGCTTTGCTTGTGTCAGTTTCATTTGCGGCGACACAGGAAGGTCAAGTAAGCGCGGAGGAAACAGAAAGAGAATGGGCCATGCAATGTTCGATTTTCGATATATGTTTAGTGCTAATAAAGTTTTGCATATCATTGACTAGCAATGTTGTAATTTGTTGGCTCTCTCTTTACAGATTTTTATACATTAAGAGGAGAAGTAGAAATTGCCGCAGTACGTGCTCAAGAGATAAGAGAATCTGCTTGTCTTGACCGATTAGAAAAAGAAGTCGCAGACTTGGAATCGAAAGCAGCCGATGTCTCCTTTTGGGATGATCGAGCTAAGGCTCAAGAGCACCTTTTGGCCCTCACTGATGTCAAAGATAGAATCAAGTTGCTTAATCAGTTCAAAACACAGGTCTTTTTTTTTCAAACAAAACTTTCTTTATCTAATTTTGTGTCCACTATCATTTTCACATACGAGATTACTAAGATAAGTCTACAGAGGATCATTAGGGTGTGTACATATACCCGGCTTAATCACCTACACAAGTGCTTAGGCGACTTCAAATTATATGTTATAATATGTCTCACCGCCACCATGACAGGACCCACCGCCAGGAAGGCTCCAACTTCGATGACCAAATCCGCCCGACATCCGATCAGGATAACGCTCACGCGCCGCTACCGATACCGGTTAGACAACACCCAGCAGAAGAACACACACACCAAGTCCCACATCGAAAACAAGAGGACACGCCAACCTCCAACCACCAATATATGCCGGTCAACCGAACATTAAATGGTAAGCGCTCCTAACTTACTACATCGTTATCCTGTCCAATCTTTATATCGTTTCTGACTTAGGCATCGGAGGGTTGAAGGCGGGTTACACCGTCTCTCCTTAACCGCTGTGGGTCTTAGCAGTATCAAGGTCCGAGATCGACATCGCCCGACATCAATTATACATCGACATCGCCCGACATCAATTATACAGCGACATCGCCCGACATCAGTCCTACATCGACATCGCCCGACATCAATCATATATCGCTACCGCCCAACCTTAACCATCCCGTATCCCATCCCTTCCTAATCCCGCCCAATACCCGATATCCATACCGCGGATACTAAACATCAACGTTTGCTCATATCTTGAATATCCCTTATTCAAGATTTGAACATTGGCGCCGTCTGTGGGAATCGCACACAAGAATTTTTTTTTTCAAACCACGAAACTCTCAGCAAGCGACGAGCATGGACACCAGCCTGACACTGGGAATATCACCCGGTACCGGACAGCGTAACCATATCGCCGACATGCAACGCCGATACGAGGCAGCCATGGAAAGGTGCGTAGAGCTCGAAAAGGCCAAGGACTTCGAGCACCAGCGATACATCGGGGCATCCACGGGGATAAGAACCACGGAGAACATGGGGGCCAACCCAGGCCCATCATCAGAAGCACCCCAGCCCGACAACCAAGAGCCAGGATCGCCGGAAGGAGACCGGGGACTGCAAGACGTTGACGGGCCAGAGCCATATGACTTCACCCGTTCACCGGTATCACCCCCCCCCCCCCCACGCGTCAACAACAGAGCGAATGCAGACGACCCACTCAGTGAACAGATGGCGGCACGAGTGACCGACCTCGAAATAATGATACGACGGTTATCACAACCAGAACCCAGCTACCTTGACCGAACACTCCCGGCAGTGCGCAAGGAACCGTTCTCAAGCGACATCATGCGCCGCGGGCGACATCCGTTGGCAAAAATCAAAATAGAGCGATACAGAGGAAAAACAGACCCATCCCTCCACATCGACGTTTTCACATCAGCAACAACCGGCAGGGGCTACGACAACGCCACAAGCTGTTACCTATTCATGGAGAGCCTAACGGGCGAGGCGCTCAGCTGGCTCTTCAGCATCCCGCCAAAATCCATAAAATCTTTCCCAGAACTCATTAAAGCTTTTTTAAAGAGATACATTACATCGGCGAGTTGCTCACTAACTTACAATCAATTGCAGGCTATAAAACAGGAACCCACGGAGGGACTATCCACGTTCATTTCTCGCTGGAACACCGCTATCGCCAACTGCCGCGGCATATCAAGCGACTCGGCCTTCTGCGTACTCAGAAACGCCCTACAACCAGGATCGCTAACCTGGAAACTCAACGAGAACCCAGCCACCACATACGCCGACCTACTAGACCGCGTGACATCTCATGCCCAACTAGAACTGCAAACTTTCGGCTCCAATCCCACGACATCGCAACAGGTTAACACATTCACCCCAAACATACAGGAAGCGCTCCCCGCCAACGACCGATCACGGATAACCCCACCCAGGAATAAGGGAAGGTCACAGGACCAGGACCAACAGCGATGGCGCCAAAGCGGACAACGACACAACACCGGAAGGTACAGTTACGCCAACAGCGGCAAAGGTTACACCAACAGCGGGAAAAGACAACGAGAAGAAAAAGCAAACTGCACCACCCCGCTACCACAACCGGTATTCAGCGTACTAAACGCCAAGTACGCCGACATCCTCACGGCTCACCCAGAACTATTCACACTACCCAAAAAGTCATACCGAGCAACAGATTACAGGAACACGGGGAGGTGGTGCGACTTCCACCAAAACGAATCCCACGACACAGAAAGGTGTCACGAAGTAAAAAAGGCAGTACAAGCACAACTGGAAAAAGGAAACCTATCAACGTTCCGGGCGGGACACAACGCTCAACCGGAGCGCCCAGCAACAAACATCAATAGTGTGAGAAGAATCAACGCAATCACGGGCGGCAGGTCCAAAACGGAACGAAGAAACGAACGGGCGATATGCAACCTACGACAGGGACCGGCGAAGGCCGCCAGGACCGGCTGGGGATCCATAACATTCCACGAGTCAGAAGAGCAGGAAAGACCGCCGGTGTCGGAAGACTACCCCTTCCTAGTGGACGCCGTGATCGACCTATGCAGCGTCGGGCGATGCCTCGTGGACACAGGCTCTTCAGTCAACGTCATATTCCGGCCGGCATACGAGGCACTTGAACGACTTCCATCTAAACTAAAGAAGGACCACCACCCACTAGTAAGCTTCAACGGCGACCAAATACAACCACTGGGAAGCGACTACCTCAGAATCGCTCTGGGACAAGAGGGCTGCAGCGCCGAAACACACATCGAGTTCCTAGTGGTCGACGCCCCATCATTCTACAACGCCATCATCGGATGCAACACCCTAAACAGAATAAACGCCATCGTATCGCAACGAATGCTAATAATGAAATTTCCAACGACCGGGGGAGTGTGCACCGTCAGAGGAACAACGCCCACCCTACCAGGATCCCCAGAACACGCCAGCTACCCGGCGAGGGAGGTATGCGCACTAAAGGGAAACAGACTGCACGAGGCTCCCCAAGATCCACGGGCGGGATCACTAACGGCCCGCCCATCGGCCGAGACAGCCACAAAGCCGATCTCCATCTCGGACGAACACCCGGAGCGAACCATCAAGATCGGGGTCAACCTGGACCCAGCAATCGAGACCGCTCTTGTCAGCATACTCAGGGAATGCGGCTCCGTATTCGCATGGTCATACGCCGACATGCCAGGAATAGCAACGGACATCGTCTCACACAAACTAAACATCTCGCCCGACGCCATCCCAAAGAAACAAAAGCGGCGAGCATACAACGAAGAGCAGTACAGCGCCATGAGAGAGGAGGTAACCCGGCTACTCGACATAGGGTTCATCAGAAAGATCCACTACCCGGAGTGGGTCTCAAACGTCGTAATGGTCAAAAAAAGTAACAACAAGTGGAGAATGTGCGTAGACTACACCGACGTCAACAAGGCATGTCCGAAAGATTCCTTCCCATTACCACAGATTCACCAACTCGCAGACGCCACCAGCGGCCATGAACTCCTGTCAACAATGGACTGCTACTCCGGATACAACCAAATCAAGATGAACCCGGCCGACAGCGAAGCAACATGTTTCATCACCGACCGAGGGCTATACTGCTACAACTTCATGCCCTTTGGAATGAAAAACGCCGGAGCAACGTACCAAAGATTCATGACGGAGCTGCTCGCGCCACTAGACAACGACACCGTCGCAGTCTACGTGGACGACCTAATTGTCAAAAGCCGACACCGGGAAGACCACGTAAGAAACCTCAAGGCGGTACTCGACACACTCATCAGCAGCGGCATGAGACTCAACCCGGCAAAATGCATCTTCGGGGTAACAACAACGAAATTCCTGGGATACATGGTGAGCCAGCGTGGGGTCGAGACTAACCCGGGAAAAGTACAGGCTGTCCTCGACACAACTCGCCCGATAACAAAAAAGGAACTTCAAGCGCTAACGGGGAAGCTAGCATCACTGGCCCGGTTCATAGCACGATACACAGACAAATGCGGCCCATTCTTCAAAGCAATCAGACTCACCAAAAAGAAGGCAGTAGAATGGACCGACGAGTGCGAATCGGCACTAACCGCCATCAAACAATATCTCGCCCACATCCCTTTCCTCTACGCACCAGTTCCGGGTGAGATCTTATACATCTACCTCGCCACCTCGCTCACCGCCGTAAGCTCAGCACTAGTCAGACGGGATACCGACACCGAGTTACCAGTATTCTTCACCGGAAAAGGATTGGAAAACGCAGAGGCAAAATACCCGGCGCTCGAACAATTGGCCCTAGCGCTAATAACATCGGCGAGACGCTTGCGACCATACTTCCAGTCTCACACTATACACGTCCTAACGGACCAACCACTACGCCAAGTACTGGCTAGCCCCGACCACTCCGGAAGATTAACCAGGTGGGCGATAGAACTCAGCGAGTTCGACATCGAGTACAAACCACGAGGAGCAATAAAGGGACAGGCAATAGCGGATTTCATTGCAGAACTGACACCGACAATCACCGACCAACAGCAACCAACGTCCAGCACATCGCCCACAGCCCAGGTAACTACACCATCATACTGGAACTTGTACGTTGACGGATCCAAAACAGCCATAGCGCCAGGAGCGGGGGCAATCCTAACCGGTCCCGGCAAAACATACGCCGAATACGCTCTGCGGTTTGCATTCCCGGCATCCAACAACGAGGCCGAGTACGAAGCCCTAATTGCCGGTCTACAACTCGCTCTGGATACGGGTGCCAGGGATGTTAATATATTCAGTGACTCCCAACTGACGGTCAATCACGTAACCGGGGAATTCGAGGCACGCGGGACACAGATGTCGGCATACCTGGGATACGTAAAGGCGCTACTAGGCAAATTCTCCTTCTACAACATAACGCACATCCCAAGAGAGCAGAACAAGAGGGCCGACGCCCTAGCAAGACTAGCAACCGCCCCAGAAATCGCGGCAAGGGGACACACAATGGTGGAAACACTAGAACGACCAAGCATATCCAAAAGCTTTCAGGAAATATTCACAATAACCACAGCAGCGCCACCGGCAACGCCAGAGGAAGATTGGCGAACAAGCTTAACCAAATACCTCACTGACGGAACAACGCCAACCGATCGAACAGAAGCAAGACAACTCGCCCAGAGAGCGGCGTACTACAGCATGCAAAACGGCCAACTATACATGAGCAAAAGGGGATTCCCAATGCTCAAGTGTGTCACGCAAACGGAAGGCAGGGGCATACTAAAAAACCTCCACGACTGCGAGTACGGCAACCACGGCGGACCAAATAACATCATACACAAACTACTCCGATATGGGTTCTACTACAGAGGTATGCGGCAGGACGCCAGAAATATCGTCGACCAGTGTCAGGCCTACGCCCAGCACGCACACCGGATACACGCCCCGGCAGCACCAATGTCCATCATCGTTAGCCCTATACCATTCGCACAATGGGGACTCGACCTAATCGGACCACTGAAGGCGTCTTCAGGCCAATTCAAGTACATCATCGTCTGCATAGACTACCACACAAAATACATCGAAGCCAGGCCGCTTGTCCTCATCACCACAAAGAAGGTCATCAATTTCCTCTGGAAAGACATATATTGCCGATACGGAGCCCCGCTAACGATAGTCACCGACAACGGGAAACAATTCAACAACGATGAGATGAAGAGGTTCACCGGCAACCTAGGAACTCGCCTGGTATTCGCATCGGTGTACTACCCTCAGACAAACGGCCAAGTAGAAGCGGCAAACAAAAAAATAAAGAACGGCCTGAAAAAAAGAATGGAGGACTACAGCCACAAATGGGCAGAAAGCCTTTACGAGGTCCTTTGGGCGATACGAACAACGCCAACAGAAGCCACCGGGGACTCGCCGTTCTCACTTGTATACGGCGCCGAGGCCGTCCTACCATTAGAAATCACACACCGAAGCCCAAGGCTCGAAGGCTACGACCAGGACACCAACGAGCACGGACTAAACATGGCCAACATACTCCGAGAGGAACGGCAGGACGATACCGTTATCGCACTCTCGACGAACAAACAACTAGTAGCCCGACACTACAACCGACGGGTAAGGGCACGGAAGCTCCACACGGGCGATATGGTCTGGAGAGAGGTCATCCCCAAACCAAAGGGCTTAGCACCAACATGGGAAGGCCTTTTTAAAATCACCGAGAGCGTCACGCCAACCACGTTCATCCTCCAGGACAAGAACGGCCTCAGGATACCACGCACGTGGAATACAGAACACCTCCGATATTGTCACCAGTAGGACGATTTCCACGCAGCAACACGGTCGGGGCATCCAATCGATCAGACCAGGGACTCATCTAGCTCAGTCATCCGGCACCACCACCGATGAAACAAAAATTCTTCAGACCTTTGTCGTTTGACTATATCGCGTTCCCAGACGCCGATACTTGTAAAGCAAAAAAAAAAGAGCATGGTAAAAGCCCAGCGAGGCACAAGTGGAGTAGCCAAATTGGTGAACCACTATAAAAACACTTGTCTCACTTACATACGAGTTGCTAGGACACTTTGGTTATCTCGATAAAAACGCAAAACGCTGTATCATTCTTAGACGTTATTAGGGACACCGGTCACCCTAAACACTTTGGTTCCACAAACAGACAAACGAATTTTTTTCAGACCTTTCATCGTTGGCAATACCGGGCGACACTTGGAAAAATTTCATTTCATAAGCCATCACGGCAGGAGTACAAAAGTTCAAGTAGGCCTACACTAAACAAAAGTAAAGCGATACAACTATAAGGTAAATGATGACCCGAGCTTCACAGCAGATCTGCAGCGCCATCTTCAAGAAACCGCTCCCGATACAAGCCAGCCAACCTCTCACTCCGGGCCTGAGAAAAAAGTTCAACATCACGAATATGACGGGTTAGAGGGGTCGAAGGAGACGCACTAGGCGTTAAGGGGTGAAAACCGTCAGGGGTCATACCTTGGGAAACATTCAACCGCTGCCGCTCTTCCTCCTCGGCCTGCTCCTCCTTGACCTTGATAAGGGCTTCACGCTTCAAACGGCGCTCTTCGGAAATACGCTTCAGGTC
Source organism: Geum urbanum (assembly GCA_946800695.1). Classification (NCBI taxonomy): domain Eukaryota; kingdom Viridiplantae; phylum Streptophyta; class Magnoliopsida; order Rosales; family Rosaceae; genus Geum; species Geum urbanum. The sequence continues at coordinate 82,632,448 of OX326999.1, read as the reverse complement.
AGCGTCATACTTCTCGTTCACCCAGCCGTTGTCGAAGAAGCGTTTTTGAGTCTGCTGCAGGCCGTCAGTAAAAGCCTTCTTAACAGCAGCGTTAAATTCAGGGCTGGCTTTGAAATCGTCCACGGCATCGATCAGCTCCTGCTCACGCCGATCCTCCAACTCCTTCACCTGGCCGCGCAGGGCAGTAACCTGGCCCTCGGCAGCGGCCAGACGAGCCTTTAAACCCTCAGACCGCTGCCGCTCCTCCTTAACTTCTAACTCGAGCTGACGACCGCGGATGTAGGAGGCATTCAGGCACTCGTCAGCGAGCTTCTTCTCGCCCTCCAAAAGCTCATGCTTCTGCTGCAAGGACTGCCACTCCTCGCTCGCTTTCACAAGTTGCTCGTCCCTCTCCGACAGAAGGCCGTTGACGCGAGCCAGCTCCTCAGATGACGCCACCAAGGTGTGACGTTGATGACACATCAACTGAAGAGAGGCGGCAAAGGACCGCAGACACTGCTCGGCTCCACTCTCGACATTGGCCACGGTAGCCACGTCCGGGGGCAGGAGAGCGAGTATCTCGGTCGAGTACGGTGGCGGTCCTTCCCAGCTGCTCGACCGAGCAATGACGACGCGCCCGTCAACGGCAAGGTTGGGATCACCCCGGGGAACACCGCCTAATAGACAATAAGGACCAATGTCAGAATCATCAACCGGAAGGCAAGTATCCTCCTTATCGAAGTACCAAAGATTATCAGCATCACCTATTTCAGCGGCATCGCCCGTGTCAACAGCACCTGCTCCGGAACCGGGGACTGCAACGGTAACACGAGCGGCCTCCTCATCATCGTGCACGGGGATGGGAACTTCAGGAACCGCGCCCATCTTCTTCAAGCGCTTAAGAGGAGCAACCTCGCCTTCCGACCTCCTCTTCGGACGAGCAGGAGAGCGAGGAGACCTCTCGGGTTGACCATCAACAACCCGGACAGGAACAGAGCTCCCCACCATATCGGTCTGAGACTCCGGGGGAGGGGGCAGGTCCGTCTGCTCCGAGAGAATAATATTCTTCCCAGAGCGCACGTCAAGATCGATCACTTTGGCGTTAGCGGCCTCCGCCGCCAGCTCGGCGAGAATCTCGTCAATATCGCCATAGGAACTCGACATTTTGCGGTCCCGCTTCTGATTTTTGTACCCGACTGAAAAAGAAAAGAAGAAAGATAAGACACCAAGCCACAACAAAACCACAAAACCAAAAAGCAAACAACACAAACAGGCAAACAAGCAAGCAAGGACGGCATACTGGGCGCCTTGGCGAGACCGGTCATCTCCATGATCCGGTAATCAGCAAGCAAGTACACACTCTTAAACTTCTCACTGAAACCGCTCTCAATCCTATGACAACGCCGCTTTTCCATAGCGGTCAAAGAGTACTGACGCGTAACTACAAAAATAAAAACAAGTAAGGCAAGCACGCAAACGACACACTAACGAGGATCACGTCGGCATAGAAGCGTCACCTCGGGAACGAAACCGAGCAGGAACACGGCTTCGGGAGAGTGATGACCACCCACTCGCAAAGAAGTGCTCACTCCGCCAGTCAGGGCACGAACTCGTGAAGTCGGTGAAACCCAGCGAACTCTTACGTCGTTGACGGAGCGAGAGCGTCCCACCACAACCCTTCTTCGTGGAATACGCCACGTCAAAATAATAAAGCACCTCGTTCCGAGTGGGGTAGTCGAGACCGGCTAGCTTCCACAATGTGAACATCGCACTCAACACTTGAAGCATCAGGGGCGATACCTGACCCACGGCACAACCTAGCTCGCTGAATATGTACTCGTGGAAGGGGTGAAGAGGCAGGCGAAGGCCGTACCGAAGCTGAGCGCGATCTACGGCGATAAAACCCCTAGGCGGTCTAGAGAACTGCTCACCGGGAGCCGGGGACTTCAAGGTAACACCGGCACCGATCTGAAATTCAGACCTCACCTTGTCCAACTCCGCCATGGACAACGCCTTGACAGGCTCATCAACCTCCTGACCATCACTAAGGGTCCACAAAAGAGGCCCGTCGAGCCCATAACGGCGAGATCCAGAGACGGTGTCGGCGTCTTGACGAGAAGATGACATGGCACCTACGAAACAGCCACGGACAATGTCAAAACCTAAACGGTTCGCCAGCCCGCAACTAGTTTCCTAGGCGACATACCATCCCGGCAAACAAAACAAAAAAAAAACAACAACAACAAACAAAAAAAACATACAAACACGAGAAGAAGAAGAAGAAACACAGACAACCCAAAACCCAAAGGAAAAGCAAGGTATGAAACAACAAAAACCACAGAAGGCACTAAGCAGCGAATCCTTACCGGAAGTTGAGCAAGACTGAGAAACCTACGACGGCGCAGCGACAAACACGACGGAGACAGAAGGAGAACAGGAGAATCCGACGGCAGAGAAAAACAAAGAAGTGCAGAAGCAAGAAATGCAGAAAAGAAAAACATACCAAATAGTGAACGAGCATATATAGACAAAACGGCGAGATCGCAACCGTTGGAACAGACACGTCTGTCAAGGGGATCCCGGCACGTGTCAACCAGAATTAGAAAGGTCTGGAACGAGAGCCGGTACGCACCGTTTCGAGGGGGGACGCAACTTTCGAAAAAACCATCATCACGCTTTATGGCTACGACGGGACGTTTGGGAACCCCAACACACCCTACTCGGCCACGTGGCATCACGACACCAGCCAACATTTAATGATAGGCAGAACAGGCACACCAACCACACCAAATCGATGACCAAGAGCGCATAACCAGAATACGGGCGATATCACCCGTCATTCTCCATCCCCGGTATCGCCCTTCACTCTTCGTCATCGATATCGCTCCACACTCGGCATCACTCTTCATTATGCGGCTTCACTCTTCATTACTGGCCACTAGGAGGAACGGACTCGGGGACTTAAGGGTTACCAATTCAAACGAGCTCCCCCTACCATAGCGCCCACAAGCAGATAAACCGTCACTCTTCATTATGCGGCTTCACTCTTCATTATGCGGCATCACTCTTCATCACTGGCCACTAGGAGGAACGGACTCGGGGACTTAAGGGTTACCAATTCAAACGAGCTCCCCCTACCATAGCGCCCACAAACAAAAACCCCCTGGTCGATACAAACGGAAGAGCGCTCAAGCAACAAAGATACATAAACACCATTTTTTACGAAGTACCACGGCAGAACGGTGAACTAGCTACTCACCGATCTCACCCCAAACCGATCTAAGTGATATGTGCAGGTACAAGGGCACCCACAGCCAAGGCGCACAACCTAGGTCGCCAAGTTGGGGGACTGTATGGCATGATACCCGGCTCCTAAACAAAGGTACACATCGCCACCGAAGCACGTTATGGTGATCTCGCCGGTATCACTTCTTTTTCAACTCGCCAACCAAGGTTGATCCCCTTGGCTGAGCAAGTTGGGGGACTTGTACATATACCCGGCTTAATCACCTACACAAGTGCTTAGGCGACTTCAAATTATATGTTATAATATGTCTCACCGCCACCATGACAGGACCCACCGCCAGGAAGGCTCCAACTTCGATGACCAAATCCGCCCGACATCCGATCAGGATAACGCTCACGCGCCGCTACCGATACCGGTTAGACAACACCCAGCAGAAGAACACACACACCAAGTCCCACATCGAAAACAAGAGGACACGCCAACCTCCAACCACCAATATATGCCGGTCAACCGAACATTAAATGGTAAGCGCTCCTAACTTACTACACCGTTATCCTGTCCAATCTTTATATCGTTTCTGACTTAGGCATCGGAGGGTTGAAGGCAGGTTACACCGTCTCTCCTTAACCGCTGTGGGTCTTAGCAGTATCAAGGTCCGAGATCGACATCGCCCGACATCAATTATACATCGACATCGCCCGACATCAATTATACAGCGACATCGCCCGACATCAGTCCTACATCGACATCGCCCGACATCAATCATATATCGCTACCGCCCAACCTTAACCATCCCGTATCCCATCCCTTCCTAATCCCGCCCAATACCCGATATCCATACCGCGGATACTAAACATCAACGTTTGCTCATATCTTGAATATCCCTTATTCAAGATTTGAACAGGGTGTGAGCTCCTTCTAATTAGTGTTGTATTGAAACAATAGTCAAGCTAACTGAAGAGATGGACTCCACAGACAATGCACTTCTTGAAGAGGCTGCCAGTATCATCAAGGAATTGAACAAGGAAATGGATCGGTTTGAGTTGACTCAACTTCATTCAGGGCCTTATGACAAAGAAGGTGCTGTTATTTTTATTACAGCCGGTGCTGGAGGTACTGATGCACAGGTAAGAAGGATCATATGTGCAACCTATATTTATCTAGTTCATAATTAGAAGTTTTTAACGTGAATCTCTCTTCGAAACATAAATGGCATCTACCTAGTTCATACCTACCCAAAATTAGCTTACCTTCTAGCAAATGTGATTATTAAGAATACTTGGTATATCAAATTTTTAGCAATACTGAGTTTGTCATTGGATTTCATTTAACTTTTGATGCACTTCTGCTTAACTACATTTTTTTGCAGTTTTAAGCTTATCCTTTTCCTCTATAAAACCTTTGATACTTTTCAGTGCAGGATTGGGCTGAAATGTTACTTAGGATGTATGTGAGATGGGGGGAAAAGCAGAGATACAAAACACGAGTGGTTGAGAAATCTCCAGGAGAGGAAGCTGGAATTAAGTCGGCAACAATTGAAGTTGAAGGTCGTTATGCTTATGGTTATTTATCAGGGGAAAAAGGAACACATCGCATTGGGCGGCAGTCTCTTTTTAATGCCAAAGGTCTTCGTCAGGTATAATCTAATGGTTATGTGCTTGTGGTAACTAAATATATTACTAAGCATTTCACCACTATCGTTACAAGGCCGGAGCATAGAATAATATTTTACTACAGAAATAAATGATGAGGAAAGATTACTGGTATATGGTTCTATGTTGATGTATACCTTCCTATTTTTATTATATGCTGTTTGAAGTTAGATGTGGTATGCAGACAAGCTTCTCTGGTGTGGAAGTGATGCCTCTTCTACCTGAGGAGTCACTGAAGGTTGAAATACCAGAAGAGGACCTGGAGATAACTACTTCACGGGCAGGCGGGAAAGGAGGTCAGAATGTGAACAAAATTGAAAGTGCTGTCCGGATTACTCATATCCCCACTGGTGTTACTGTTTGCTGCACAGGTATGTTAGTTCATACTTACCCTCCTTTGGACATATGATTTTTGGGTCTATTTTGTTATGACTCATTGTGTTGTATCTGTTGACTTATAATGTAATGCAGAAGAGAGATCCCAGCTTGCAAACAGAATAAAGGCTCTAAGCAGGTTGAAAGCAAAGCTGTTGGTGATAGCCGAGGAGCAACGCGCCTTGGAAATTAAGCAAATATGAGGAGATGCAGTGAAGGCAGAGTGGGGGCAACAAATAAGGAACTATGTATTCCATCCCTACAAACTGGTCAAGGATGTAAGGACAGGATATGAAACATCCGATATCACTTCTGTAATGGACGGTGAGTTGGAGCCTTACATCAAAGCCTACCTCAAACATAAGTACAGTATGAAAGTCAGTGCATCAAGTCAAGTATAGGCTGAAGTTAAATTCAGGTGTTTACATTTGTTTAATTGCTGGAAATCCATAAAGAGAAGAGATTACACCACTCATTCTCATTCAGCTGATCTTCATCAGTTCTTGGCTAGTACTGAGACGATCATTACAATGTGTATTATATATTATTACGACAGAAGAAGCTGTGCCATTATTTGGGATTACAGATATATCAAACATCCAGTGTATACCTGCAGGCTGGTTGCATAGAGTAAAAACAGAAGTCCGAACTTGCATGCTGTAAAAACAGGAGTCCAAACTGGGTGGACATTTTACCAAGAAAAAGGAAAAAGGAACAAGTATACCTTGTCACTGTAGTTACTCTAGTGTGCACGTGGGTTTTGGTACAAGTACGTATTTCAAGAATGAAGCCAACTTTATGGAGAAAAACATTATTACATCATCAAATATCCTGTAGAAATAAGAGAAGACATAATATATAGCATGACAAGTTTGTGCATCACCTACAGACGGAATAAAAAATTGAAAAAATCGTAGAAATTTCCTGTTTTTTTATTCTTTTTTTGGGTCCCCAATAATCTTGAGTTATCAAGTTTTTTTTTGCCTAAAATATCACGATATTTCAACGATATACTCAATATTATTCGAAATTGGACTGAAATTTGATTTCTTCAAGTATTTGACTAGTGACCAATTCCTTGGGCTCGTCAATTTTGGCCCACTTGGTGAGGCCCAAATAAGAAATTAACTTCAAAAATACTCCAACTCTCCCATGTGTAGGATTAGAACCCACGGCCTCTTAGACGAAGTATTATAGCACTAGCCAAACGTGCTAGATCGAGAATTGAGATTTAAGTGACTTGTTTTAGTATATTTACTATATAACAGACATGAGTCTTAGCAGGGTTACTATTGTGATGCGAGAACTGTTGGGAGGAACAGTATGACCAGTGTTCTCACACTTGGTCTGTGCGAGCAACTGTTCTGGTCAGTTTGGATGACCCGCTTGCTCCATGGATCTCTCTCTTTTCCTATTGCACCTACCACTTCCAAAATCTCCTTTTCCTCACACAAATCTGGACTAAAGACCAACTCTAAGTTTTCCGGTTCGTCGCTGGATCTGCTTCTCTTTTTTGTCAAGTTTTTTTTCTCTTTTTGTATTGATTGTTTTCTCATCCCCTGATAGTCGCATATTTATACATTTATTCAGTATTTAATTCATTTCCTATACTTAATTTATTTTTATATATTTGAGTATTTAATTAATATTTATTATTTTATAGGTTTTGTGGAGAAATAAAGAAAAAGGAAATAAAAGAGAGATTCCTAGCTCAATATGGATTCAAGAAGGAGTTTTGTGCAATTAAAGAAGCCTTTTCCAAGGAGAACTCTAGGAGATCAATTGAAAGACCTATATAAACCTATTTTAGGTTTTTGGAAAGACTAATCAGGATTTTAGAGAGAAAAACTCGAGCAAAGGAGAAAGCAGCCGCAAGGAGTTTGAGGCTCGGCTTCAATCCATCGAAGCTAGACGAACAACTTCAGTTCTTCATCCTTTCTTGAGCTGTAAACTATATGCTTTGTTTTGATTCATTCATTATGAATTTTAGTAGCTAAATATCTTGTTAAGGGGCTGCTTGAAGTCCCGTACATGCAGTCTTTCTAATTCATATACTTTAATCTAGTTTTGCATATTCAATTCAAATGAGGTTTCTTTTTCTATGTGACTTACCGTAGGAATTCTTGTATGTTTGCTCTGGTGCGCAACTTAGTATGCATGGTAAGATTCTATTGTCATGAGATACGGACAACTGAAGATAATTTCTTCCACCGGATTCTCTATAGTGATACACCAATTTTGTCGGGTGATTGAAACCCTAGGTCTAGCAAGACACGCCCATAGTGTACTTGTGAACCCTTGTAGATTCTCAAACCTTTTCTAGAACTTAATGCTTTCTTCTTTGTAAACTTTGGGGTCCATGACTATGAGTTCAATAGAGGGATAGATGTGGGGGAGGTACATGACAAACTCACATAGGCATAAGGATTAGGTAATAGAATGTGTCGTGTCTATCGGCCTTTCTGAGAACTTTCATTCATTGGATATGTGCATTAGATTAAATATGTGTTAGATAGATGAAATGGCGGTTGTGAATTGCATTCCTCTTAACTCATTCGTCATATAGTTTAAACACTTTGCATTCATTAGCATATTTACTTTTAGCATTTATTTTCTACATTAGCTATATTTTAGCCGATTTAGTTCGGTACCCAAATCAACTCCAAATACCCTGAAATTTTTTGTGGTATTCTGTCATTATGTCTAGTTTATTGTGTACAAATTTCGTATCATTTGAGTTATAGTTCGTAGTGTACTGTAGTCGAGTATGTCAGTATTTTAATTTAGTGTTAGGATTTAGTTTCATCAATTTCTTGTATTCGATAACCCATGTTTATCATACTATATTGATATATCCAAGTTGAGAATAAGGTATATTTGAGAGGTGGTTCTCCACAACATCAAATTTTGGCGCCGTTGCTGGGGAATTGCTTAATTCTAAGTCCTAATAGAGTCTTTCAATTTCATATTTGTTTTGTTTTGTTTCTTTTTATTTTGAGTCTTATAGTTTTTTCAGTGTGCATGAACATTGTGTATGCGTACTAGGCACAATAGAAGTGTTGAGCCATTACTACTTGATACAGAGATTGAATGCTCAACAAGGCAAAATAGAAAGCAGCAGGGACAACGGTCCATGAGTCTAAGTTTGAGGAAGAGGAACATATCTCAACACCACCACCATCACCAGGAAGAATGGCAAACGCCACAACCAAGTCGAGAGAGTCCTTCGTGCCAGGCACAGGTGCAGCAGATTCACCGATCGTTCTACCAGAGAATTTGGGGTCTGATTATTCTCCCATCCCTTATATCAAATCTGCCACACTTCATAGGAACGTCTTTTGAAGACCCTCAGGACCACCTCAATGAATTCACAGTATTGTGCAGAATCCAGAAATCGACAAATGTGGAAGAGGACACGGTCAAGCTCCTCTTGTTTTTGTTTTCTCTGAAGGAGCAAGAAAAAACATAGTACAATTCTTTAGCTCCTCTATCTATAGACACATGGGAGAAGATGTGTTCTGCATTTATGAAAGAATTTTACTCAGCTTCCAAAACCAAGAACTTGAAGAATCAGATTAACACCTTTAGACAGAAGGATGAGGATGAATTACATGAGGTATGAAGTCAATTCAAGAGTCTTCTTAGAAAATGTCCTCACCACAAGTTTGAGTTGAATGCTCAAATGAAGTTCTTTTATAAAGGACTTGATATCTTCAATAGGTCCAAACTTAACTCAGCTAGCGGGGGACATTGGTGGAATATGACCTGTCTTCAAGCAAAGGAGATCATTGAAAATCAAGCAGAAAATTCAAGGCAGTTTCAGTCCAGAGATAAAACATTGGGAGCCAGTAGAAGATCTGTGAATAGTGTTATGATTGATGGAGCCATGAAGAAGAAATTGAGTGATATTGCCTTGATTGCTAGTAGTTTGAAGGTTGCCAAAAAGACAACAGTTGCTGCAGCTCAGGTTGTGTGTACTCTATGTTCAGCTACAAGCCATCTAGCAGAATATTGTCCCCAGTTCAGAGCACGTGAAGAGGTTGGTCAAGAAGAAGAAGCAAATTACTTCCAGAGGCAACTCAACACATATGGTGGGAATAGGGACCTGTTGAGCTATATGAGCAACAATGTGCTCAATCCTCCAATTGTTCCACTAGGTTTTCAGCAGAGACAGTCTACAGGAGATAGGCAACAATTTGGCCAAAGACGTGTGCCTTAGCAATAACAAGCTCCTGTTCAAACATCATCTGGGAATTTTTACTTTGGAAGCCATGATGCAACAAATGATATTTGACAACAAGAAGGAACGAGAGGAAAGTAGTGCTTTTCGTCAAGAAATCAAGGCCATAACTCAAGAACTCAATGCTAGATCTCAGCAACAAGGAAATGCAATTGACTTGCTAGAGAGGCAAGTGAGCTAAATTCAACAAACATTTGCTCAAGCTAATCCCAGAGATCTTCCTAGCAACATCCTCCATAATCCCAAGGGCTAATATGAAGCTCATGCCATGACATCGAAGAGTGGGAAGGTGTTAGAAGAAGTTTCCAAGCCAACAAAGAGAAAGTGGGAAGAGCCGGTGACCGACCCGGTTGCATCAAGTGAACCGTTGAAAGGAAGCCCAGGAACCCCAAGTCGCCAAGATGAAAATGCACCTGGAGCTAGCTTATTGACAAAGCCTAAAGAAGGTCAGGTATCATCTATTCCTTCTCCTTTGACTACGTATAATATGCCCTTTCCTAGTAAGTTGAAGAAGCAGGTGATGGTTGACAAAGAAAAGGAGATGCTTGATGTGTTTAAAAAGTAAGAGTAAACATCTCATTGTTGGATGTGATTAAGCAGATACCATAGTATGCAAAGTCCTGAAAAATTTGTGCACAACAAAGAGAAAATTCTATGGAACTGAGACTGTGGTTTTGGAATAGAGAGTATTTGCAGTTCTTAAAAGAAAGCTTCCGCCTAAGTTGGGCGATCCAGAACATTTTACAATCCCATGCACTATTGGTGACCACAAGTTTGCGGGTGCTCTACTTGATTTAGGTGCATCAATAAACTTAATGCCTTATACTGTGTGTAACAGGTTGAAGATAGGAGAACTTATTTCCACAGGTGTCACCATTAAATTTGCAGATCGGTCTAACTGTTATCCTCGAGGTATTATCAAAGATGTTTTGGTGCAGGTGGGACATTTGATATTCCCAGCAGATTTCTTTATGCAGGAGATGGAGCATGAGCCAATGCCATCAGAAATACCATTAATTATTAGGAGACTATTCTTGAGAACACCGCGTACAAAGATTGATTGTTTTGAAGGATCATTGAGCATGGAAGTGGCGGAAGAGAAGATCCCCTTTAACATTTATAAAGCTCTCAAACATCCCAATAGTAATGATGCTTATTCTTGTTGTTCAATTGACACTTTTGATAGTTTTCCGCCGGAATTTCTTCAGTACTCATTGGATGATGATCCTTTGAGAAAAATCATTGAAAAAGCAGGAGAAAACGACCAATCCAGGGGGTATCCTTCGATGGATCAAAGGATCCCTTCAACCTATCGAAAGGAATCTGCAAGAAGGTCCAGGGAAGTTGCTTCGATGGATCGAGAAGAAATTCTTCAACCCATCGAAGACCAGTTTCGATGCATAAAAGCTAATTCTCAACCCATCGAATTTCAGCTTGTTTTTGATATTGCTTCACCTGAAGACCTTTAAATGGAAGATGAGTACTATGCTATGGAAGAGGCATTCGAATCATTGCCAAGTATGAAAGGTAAGTCATACAAACCTATTCTTCTTCTGGTTTCAGATGATATTCTTGTTCCATCTATACAAGTGGTACCCACATTAGAGCTGAAACTTCTTCCCGAGCATTTAAAGTATGCTTTCTTGAGGGAGAATGATACATTTCTAGTTATCATCTCTTCCAATCTCTCAACATTACAAGAGGAGAAGTTGCTGAGTGTACTTAAGGAATACAAAGCCGCCATTGGATGGACAGTGGCCGATATCAAGGGCATCTACCTAACTGAAAAGACCCAACCCCGATTTAGTTACCTAAACCGGAATCGAACCCCTTCTGAAAACATGAACCAACAAAAACCATTCAAAATTTCGGCAGAGTAACGTTACTAACGCGGAATTGCATTAACCTGCACCCTGAAAATAACACTTCATCCTATGCCACAAAGCCAAACCGTGGGCATCAATCCCATCCGGATTTCTCAATATCATATCATAAACAATAAACAGTAAACAAGACTGTAATACATAGTATATCCAAGAAAATCTGTATAAAACATGTATCAGAATATATCAGAGCGACCTCTAGTGTAAATATATACAATATATACATCAGTAGGCGAAACAAGAACCTACTGGAAAACACAGGTAGTTCGGATCACTAGCCTCCAACCGCGACGTGAAACACCAGAACCTGGACTGCAAACTGGGCACGGAAACCGAAAATCCCAGGGGAATGACATGAAAACTGTTAGAGTGAGTGGACGAAAAATAATTGTCTTTCGCAGAATAATATATATGTTATAAAAAACATATGCGAGTCCAGATGCATAAATAATCAAATAGTACACGAGGGAGACTCTAACTCCTCATGCGTACGGAGCATGCATAAAAATCCCACGAGGTCGCTCGTGGACACATCCGTGCTAGTACAGTCTGAATCACGGGATCCCAGACCCACACGTGATTCTAGCCAGAAAGGCCTCAGGTCAGAGGTCTGCCTCCCCCCGATAAAGGCCTCGGGTCAGGAGTCACAGCCTCCCCCGGTACACATCCTCTGGGATCAGCCGGGATGCGAGTGTATTGATACAACAACATATAATGAGACTGTACTCTGTGTAAACCAAATCGTAAATAGTTCAATGCAAATGCAATAAACAATATATAAATGCGTATACGTAATATATACTGGTATAGGCATAATCGTATAACACATGCTCATGTAAAACATAATCTCGTATGCATGCTCAAGTTCGTAAAATGTATATAAAAACTCGCAATCAATCCGTGAAAAGAAATTGTCCACTCACAGGTGAGCAAAACGCGCACTCGCGCTAATCTCGTGGCCCGGCGGAAGATCCCTCGCCCGAAGCACGATCTCGATCTCGATCCCCTGAATAATCATAAAACACAACTGATCAAAATCATAGCCCACAACTCTGCACTTAACCACGGAAACCAACCGTTCCCGGAAACATATTAAACTGTATAAACAATCGACTGAATTTCCGAAATCTCCACTCAAAACCTTCGACTGAAAATCCGATACCCAAATCAATACGAAAACCTCAAGACGATAATAAGTGCGCGATTACGAAAAAAATGACATTAAAAACACCGAAATCTAAAAAGTCAACCCTCTCGCCGGAGCGCCGTCGTTGACCGCCGTCGCCGGCGGCAGCGCACCGTCAACGGAGACTTTCTCCGGCAAGGAAGCTCCAGTTCTCAAGATCACAACAAGCCCAACATAATTTCCAACTACACCGAAGTCCAAAACTCACCGGAACCCCATCAATTTTAGCTCGAAATCCAAACGGAGTTCAACTCCGGCAACCTAATCGGGTTCTCCAAAAACCACCACCTCGTCCAAAACTAACCACCCAGGAAGCATCACCAAGGCTTGGGTAGTTGAAACCCCAACATCCCCACCTCCACAACTCGCCGGAACACCCCTACCCAGCTCCGGCGAACTCCGGCAACCTAACCCGATTCGGGTTCACACAATACCTAACCAATTTCTACAAATTCAAGTGAAAAATAGTTAAGAAACTCAAGGGGAAGCGAACCATACCCTCAACGAGGCCGGAGGTGGCCGGAAAAATCAAGTCGGCCGGCGAAACCAAACGGGAAAGTTTTCCTCCCTCGGTCAACGGTCAAACTTCCAAAAATAGAAAGTCAACGCTGGTCAACTTCAAACAGTGTTTTTCGACGATTTTAGGACTATTTCCGATATTTATACTCGTCCTCGGGTCGATCAACGGTTCAAAACAAATATTCAAAACAATTCGGATAAACACGAAACAAACGGATAAACTCGTCGGAAACTGAAACTTCAAATAATCACATTATATTCCTCAGTTATCGGAAAATTCATCCGGAACCACCCACGAGCTCGAAATCACGTGCTCTACAACTTCCATGAAGAAACTCAATTCAAATTCTCGGCCGATATTAAAGTCACGAACTAAATCGGCAAACCACACAATTAACGACTAACCGCGATTACGCACATACTCGTGAATCGTACTGAAGACACTACTGATTCTGGTTTGGGTTGTCACACTAACATTGTGTACTGATAGGATACATCTGGAGGAGGGAGCTAAGCCCACAAGAGAAGCTCAACGTCGACTCAATCCTCCAATTATGGAAGTTTTCAAGAAAGAAGTCATCAAGCTTCGAGATGCAAGTATTATTTATGCTATTTTTGACAACAAATTGATTAGTCTTGTGCAGGTGGTGCCCAAACGTTCAGAAATCATAATGGTAAAGAATGACGAGAACATGTTGGTGCCTCAAAGAGTCTAAACGAGGTGGAGAGTGTGCATTGATTACCGCAAGCTGAATACCACAACAAGAAATGATCACTTTCCACTCCCGTTCATTGATCATATGTTAGAAAGATTGGCTGGGCATGAGTATTATTGTTTCCTGGATGGCTACTTTGGATACAATCAAATAGCCATTCATAAATATGTTCAAGAGAAGACCACCTTCACTTGCCCATATGGTACTTTTGCATATCGGCGAATCCCCTTTGGTTTATACAATGTACTTGCAACATTTAAGAGGTGTATGGTGAGTATTTTCTCAGACATAGTTAAAAAGATCATTGAGATATTTATGGATGACTTCTCTATTTTCGGTGATTCTTTTGATTTATGTTGACATAATCTATCTATGGTTAAAAGCATTGTGTAGAAACTAACATTGTGCTTAACTGAGAGAAATGACACTTTATAGTGGAACAAGGTATTGTTTTGGGACATGTCATATCAGTTAGAGGCATAGAAGTAAAAACAAAAGTTGATATTATGCAGACCTTACCCCCTCCTTCTACTGTGAATGAGGTGAGATCTTTCTTGGCCATGTAGGTTTCTATCGCAGGTTCATCAAGAATTTTTCCAAGATAGCCCGACCATTGTGTGCATTGCTGCAGAATGATGCTTCATTCAACTTTACAGCTAAGTGTCTTTAAGATTTCAACAAACTCAAGGAGTTGTTGACCACAGACCCCATCATTCAGGCACCGGATTGGAGCCTCCCATTTGAGCTCATGTGTGACGCTTCAGATTATGCCGTTGGAGAAATTCTAGGCCAACGCCCAGAGTGGTTACCTCATGTCATTTACTATGCCTCCAGGACCTTAAATGATGCACAGTTGAATTATTCAACTACAGAAAAGGAGCTCTTAACAGTGATTTTTGCTCTTGAAAAGTTTAGATCTCACTTGTTAGGAACTAAAGTTATTATATATTTTGGCCACGCAGCTTTGAGATATCTGATGACTAAACAGGATGCCAAGCCTCGACTGATTCGAAGGATGCTCTTATTTTAAGAGTTTGATATTATAATCAAAGATAAGAAGGGCACTGAGAATGTGGTAGTTGACCACTTGAGTAGAATCACTCATGGTTCTAACGCAGAAGAAGATAAGCTTCCTCTCAGAGATAGTTTTCTGGATGAACAGCTCTTTGTTATTCAAGATGAAGCACCATGGTATGCTGATATTGTAAACTACAAGGTCAGTAAATACATTCCTTCTGATTTCATAAGAGCACAGAAAGACAAGCTAGTCAAGGAAGCTAGGTACTATGTGTGGGACGAACCACATTTGTGGAAACATTGCACGAACACCATCATCCGTAGGTGCGTCCCTAAATCTGAATTCCATTCCATTCTAGTTTTATGTCACTCACATGCAGATGGTAGACATTTGGAGGGAAAAAGACTACTCTCAAAGTGCTTCAGAGTGAATTTTATTGGCCCACTTTATTTCATGATGCACAAGTTTTCTTTATATCTTGTGTCAGGTGCCAAATGACAGGTAACATCGGTTCAAAAGACCAAATGTCTCTACACCCCATTCTTATAGTTGAAATATTTGATGTGTGAGGTATTGATTTCATGGGATCATTCCCAAATTCTCAAGTGCATTTGTATATTCTTGTTGTTGTTGATTATGTATCAAAATGGGTGGAGGCTAAAGCCACTAGGACTAATGATTCTAAGGTTGTTCACAGTTTTCTTAAGGAAATATTTAGCATGTTTGGAATACCTAGATGCATAATCAGTGATGGAGGATCACACTTCTGTAACAGGACCTTTGATGCCTTCATCCTCAGACAAGCAGGCAAGTGGAGGTATCAAATAGAGAGATCAAGCAGATTCTCGAGAAGACAATTGGTCTAACCTGGAAAGACTGGAGTCAACACCTTGATGATGCATTATAGGCTTACAAGACAACCTATAAAATACCTATAGGAATGTTCTCCTTATAGGTTGGTGTATGGGAAAGCTTGCCATCTTCCAGTAGAACTTGAGTACCGAGCATATTGGGTTGTGAAGAAGTTCAATTTTGACATGGATGAAGCGGGTTTGCATAGGAAGCTGCAACTTAGTGAGTTGGATGAGATCCACCATAATGCATATGAGTCCAGCAGGATATACAAAGAGAGAACCAAAGCCTTTCATGACCGGAACATCAAAAGAAAAGAATTGGTAGTTGGTCAGAAAGTTTTACTGTTTAGTAGTCGTCTACGCTTATTTTCAGGTTAGCTTAAGAGTATATGGACTGGACCTTATGTTATTACTAATATTTTTTCTCATGGTGCTATAGAGATTATGAGTTCAACAACAGGGAAAATATTCAAGGTGAATGATCAATGACTCAAGCACTTTTATGAGTCATTGAGTCGTTTGTTGAGCACGTGTTTGAAGATGCGAACCTTCAAGACGTGCCTTATATGGAGAGTTGAGTGGATTTTCCGTCTAGCTAAAGACGTTAAACTTAGCGCTACTTGAGAGGCAACCCATGTGGATGGAGAAGCTGGCGATCATATTTGATTTCTTATCTTTTTTATTATTATTATTATTTATTTATCTCCACATAGTGTGTTTTGTGTGTGATATGTGTTCTTTGTCATACTTGGTTAGGGTATTATATAGTCTAATTCTAATTTTTACATTAAGGACAATACAACTTTCAAGTGTGGGATTGGGCTATATCATATACTTAGCGTCTAGATATAGATTTTTAGTTTTTGTAGTCAGAATTTTTGATTTTTGATGTCGTGTGATTTTTCAGACATAGCTAGAATCTCATAAAATTCTGAAATTTTGAGTGCGTGTTGGTATATATGTCTAGTATATGCTCGTCAAATTTCAGTCTTTTTGGGCATGTGATTAATTTTGTAGAAATTATGAAAGTGAGAGTGCACAGTCCAGGGTGTACCCTTTGATCCATCGAGGGATATCCTTCGACCCATTGAAGGGTTGTTCCAGGATGAGATCACAGAGCTTGCCTCGATCCATCGAGGATCATATTCGATCCATCAAAAAATCAGTGTCAGTTTTGAATTTTTCTTTGTTTTTCTTGAGTATTAAAGTGTCTCCTTTGAAAAATAAAATAAAAAAATAAATAGTGTCAAGAAAATACAGAAAAAAAGAGTCTTAGGAGCCCTTAACAAGTCAATAATGTGCTTATTTCTTCCAATTTTGTGACTAAGAGATGATTATGTGACTTGAGTTTCTTTGTTTAATTTTGATATATGATGCATATGCGAATATGTAGTGGATATAGAAACGAGTTAACATGGTATAAATTTTGAGCATGCATAAACCTTATTGAGATTCATTTAACCCGTGAGCTTTTGAGCCTTTAGGTGATAAACATGTTTTCTTTGATTGAGTGTCAATTGCTTGCCGCAGATTAAGTTAATTGACTCTAGAGTTTACTAGAACTTGCTCTTGTGTTATTCAAAGCTTTTAGTTAATATATGTTTGATTGAAGAAGTGATAAATGCATTTAGGGGACACCACCATAGCCATATAAGCCTGTGTCGTAATTTTTTGTACACAAGATATGCACCCCTTAATTAACCACTTTGAGCCTACATATGAAACTTTATGTCATCACATACATATCTCTGACATTGAACCTTATAATAGTTATATCTTTACCTTTGTTCTAGGACTTGGTAGAGCTATACATGAGACATGTGTGTGAAGACGGTGACAATGTCGAAAGGTGATACAAGAGATAACTGTGGGGTATCAAGCTCGTGTGAAAAAAAAGTCAAAAGAAAGAAAAAAAGTTGTGATGTCTAGATTGATACCCGGAGTTAACGGTTGATGAAAAGAATGATGTAAATGCCCAACAAGATGAAATCCAGCCACAATAATGAAAAGTTCATAGTTGTAAAGTTTGAAGAAGTCTCTTATTTGGTGTTCTACTAGGTTCTAGAATTGTGTTTGCAATCCATACCCATTTATTCTTTAACCTATGAGCCAAGCCCCATTTCAACCCATGAAGTCATTTTGATCCTCAAGATGACAGCCTTTGATCTGTGGAGATTAGTCACAAGAGTGAGTATATGGTTTGGTCCATTTGGCAAGTAATCGAATTAAGTGATACCTTAGATATATTTTGAGAGAAACACTTATAAGAGCATATCGATGTGAGATTGAATCTTGATTAGTTTTGTGCATGTTCTAGCTCTTTATTCACCTTGATTATGTCTGTGTCCTACATGTTACATGTGTGTTATATGTTAAAGTTATCTTTAGTAACTTGTAGGTACATGTGATCTTGGTGTTACAATTTTGTTGAAGAATGCTGAGGCGAATTGTTGAGGGCATTAGAGTTTATTTTTGAAGTTGTTGAGTTTTTAGAGTCTTAGTTTAGTGTATTGCTCGAGGACTAGCAATGTTTAAGTGTAGGGTATTTTGATAGTCGCATATTTATGCGTCTATTCGGTGTTTAATTCATTCGCTATACTTAGTTTATTGTTATATATTTGAGTATTTAATTAATATATATTGTTTTATAGGTTTTGTGGAGAAATAAATAAAAATAAAATAAAAGAGGGATTCCTAGCTCAATATGGATTCAAGGAGTTTTTTTCAATTAAAGAAACTTTTTCAAATGAGGACTCTAGGAGATCAATTGAGAGACCTATATAAAATTATTTTAGATTTTTGGAAAGGCCCTAATCAGGATTTTAGAGAGAAAAACTCGAGCAAAGGAGAGAGCAACCACAAGGAGTCAGAGGCCCGGCTGCGATCCATCAAAGGCTCAGCTTCGATCCATCGAAGCTGGATGAACAGCTTTAGTTCTTCATCCTTTCTTTAGTTTTAAACTCTATGCTTTGTTTTGATTCATTCATTATGACTTTTAGTAGCTAAATATCTTGTTAAAGGGATGTTTGAAGCCCCGTACACAGTCTTTCTAATTCATATATTTTAATCTAGTTTTGCATATTCAATTCGAATGAGGTTTCTTTTTCTATATGACTCATCGTATGAATTCTTATATGTATGCATGCTAAGATTCTATTGTCATGAGATACAGGCGACTGAAGATAATTTATTCCACCGAATTCTCTATAGTGATACACCAATTTTGTGAGGGTGATTGAAACCCTAGGTCTAGCAGGACACGCCCATAATGTACTTGTGAACCCTTGTAGATTCTCAAACCTTTTCTAGAACTTAATGCTTTCTTCTTTGTAAACTTTGGGGTCCATGATTATGAGTTCAATAGAGGGATAGATGTGGGGGAGGTACATGACAAACTCACATAGGCATAAGGATTAGGTAATAGAATGTGTCGTGTCTATCAGCCATTCTGAGAACTTTCATTCATTGGATATGTGCATTAGATTCAGTATGTGTTAGATAGATGGAATGGCGGTTGTGAATTGCATTCCTCTTAACTCATTCGTCATATAGTTTAAACACTTTGCATTCATTAGTATATTTACTTTCAGCATTTATTTTCTGCATTAGCTATATTTTAGCCGATTTAGTTCGGTACCCAAATCAACTCCGAATAGCTTGAAATTTTGTATGGTAGTCCATTACTGTGTCTAGTTTATTGTGTACACATTTAGTGTCATTTTAGTTATTATAGATATAGGTCATAGTGTCGTTCGTGTACTGTAGTCAAGTTTGTCAGCATTTTAGTTTAGTGTTAGGATTTAGTTTCACCAATTTCTTGTATTCAATAACCCCTGTTTATCATACTACATTGATATATCCAAGTTAAGAATATGGTATCTTTGAGAGGTGGTTCTCCACATCATCATCCCCGTGGTCGGCCTTCATGATTTCCTAGGTTGAATCAGTTGTCGACCTTGATTTTCTAGATTGTGGTTTCATTTTTGACATCACTGTGGATAAAGGATGCCTCTTCATTAATGTTGTCTTGATCTCTCCTCTGATTGATTTTGAAGGTATGGTATCGAATATGGGTTGGCTTGATGTTTTGGTTCAATCATGGGTGCTTGATTTGGTGTTGTGATTCAATCATGGGTTTTGAGTTTCTTGGGTTGTTTGTTACAATTTGTTTATGATAGATAGATTATGTGTATATATGGAAGAATTTCTCTGATTGTGCTCCTTTTGTTTGGCTTCGTGTGAATTTTCAGTTTGTTATTGGCTTATTGTTATTTAGTTGTATAGTTTTGAAGGTTTGTTATGCAATAGTGATAAGACTTTTGGTGGCTAAACACATTAAAGCTATATAGATTTATGGTGTATAATGGTGCTTATGAATGGTTTTCTCTTTACAGTACTGCGAAGTTCAACGAAGGGATTATTTCGAGTCAAGTTGAGATAGTGGTGGTACTGCACTCAAACAAAGGTAAGATTGTGTTGTTTTGGATGTTTTGTATGGTTATATGAAAACAGTTGCGCATATACGGCATTCTCACATCATCTTTATTTTAGAAACTGCAATTACTTATTAGATAGAAATATTAAAGAGATGAATAAAAACCATGTATATATACAACATATATGTTATTAAAGATGTTGATGCTTATGAACTGATATTAGTGACTGTTGAAACTACATGAGATATAAGCACAGTTTTTGTGGTGGTTTGTGTGATGGATATTATGAAAGGTAGATCTATTACTCTGAAACAAAGGTAGATCTTGTTTCCTCTGAAACTCCCGTTGAGTCTGTTGATTGAAATTATTCTCGTTTGTCTACTGAATTTCAAATATCACAGACCTAACCAACTTTAATTACCAAAATTCTTTCGTAATTTTGAAACGGGGTGGGGAAAGCTTTATTTTCTTTTCTTGGTGTTTGGTGTTTGGTGTCTGCAAAGCATGATTGGGTGTTCGTCGAAGCAAAGCATGATTGGGTGTTTATTGAAAATTAAAATCGTAGCAAAGCATGATTATAGTAGGGTAATCGAATTGGGTGTTTGTTCATAATCAAAACCGTAGCAAAACATGATTATGTAGTAACTAAACTGCAGTATTGTTAAGTTAGTTTCTCAACTATGTTTTGACTAATCACGGATTCACTGAGTTTGATATTCGATCTGTTTTCCTAAGTAGCTCAACTAGGAAGATTTTATATGAAGAATATAATTAAGTACTGAAATTGTATTAGGGAAAATGAAAAGAGATATATGCCATTATGCTATATATCTGAACTGTACATTGTGTTAAGAATTGTACTACATCTGTTATTATTTTATGGTTTCTGAAGTTTTGCTGATGGTTTTCTATTATTTCAGCCTTTTTCTTTAGATTTATTTGATGACTAAATAAATCATATAAAATACACAATGAAGGTCAGGTAACTATGTAGGGACAAAATTGGATTTGCCACAGGATATGATTATTGTACCCAGAAAGGAAAATCAGAAGCAGAGAATTCAGATGGTTCTACGAAGAATTAAGTGTAGTCCTAAGATAGTTTACACCACTAAAGACATTGGTACATTTTATCTAAAATATAAGTATCTATAAGTAGTTCCAGGAATATCCAGGTTATAATTAAGTATAGTATAATTCAGTGTATAGTATAGTATCCTGGTAAACTATTCTCAAGAACTTGCAGTGGTTGTATAGTATAATTACATACTATACACCCATAAGAGTATAGTATGCAATTATTGTTGGTTAAGTGTGTGGAAGATGATGAGGTCATGTGAGTGTAGTTGGCTTGCCATGTGTGAATATCACACTTTACTAAAATTTTATATATTTAGTTAACAAGTCACACATTGTCATTTCAGTTGTTGATTTTCAAAAAAAAAAAAACTTTAAAAAACAAGAATGTAAGGATATGAGACCATTATGTATTGATGCCTATATTTTGTATCTGTAATCATGCTCTTTGGTAATGGCTTATAGGACTAATTTGCTCCAATTAATCCTTTTCGTGTTGATCTCCAGGTACCTGAGGTCTTTTGTTGCAGCTTGTCTCTGTTTCACATTTGTTAATCCCTCGCTTCTTTTCTCTCGGTTCAATCAATAACCGATACTATGATGCTGCTTCGGTACTCACTCAATCACTTTTTTTGAGTTCTATATGTGTTTATGTGCTCTGTTATGCATTTTGCTCATTTTGGTTTGTGGTATTTGGTCTACCCGATTGTTAAGCTTTGTTTGTTCATACATCATATGAGATTATGATTTTTTGTATGTATTGAGAGGCTAGAGGTTTGATGTAGGTTCTATTTTTGGTATTTTTTATATTGTCTTTACGTAGATTGTTGAACTGTTTATTATAATCCAATTCATTAATTGTTTTGCTGTTTTGGTCTGTTGTGCAAGATTGTATGAAAAAAGTACTTGCTTACTTCATTGTGCCGTTGTGTCTCTGGAAATTGTCGTGCTTGGTTTCACTTTCTCATCAATATTCAGGTATGTGTAATCTATCATAAAATATTTGATTTAAACATGTTTAATGAACAATGGGTCCACTATTCTTCGGTTATTATTTGTTAAGTTTAATTTTTGTAATTGATTATTAAGATTTGCTTAGTTTCATTAAATTTGCTTTGCAGGCATGGGGCGAAAGAAAATTATGGATTGTAGATGTAAATATGCCTTAATGTGCCATGAGATAGCAAGACAACCAGGAAAAAGGCTAGGCAGGAGACAACACCTCAGTGATGATGATGTTGTCTTTGAAAATATATTAGGTAATTTCTTACATGCTATGTTCATTTGATGAATGAGTTTAATAGAAATAATAACAATCATTTTATTTTTTGTGCATTGTAGTTAATGATCAAGATATTTCTGCTCATACATCTCATCAAACAGAGTTCATGGGTGAGTATAAATAATCTGATCGATTTGAATTAGTCAAGAAAATGAAGCTCATACCAATTTTTCTAACATAGATTTGTCTCTATCAGGTCAACATATGACCAAAAGACAACGATTATTTGAACCCATCGTTAAAGAATCATTGGTGCTTCGTCATATAGTACCATCAACAAGCAACCTTGGAGCAAGTGAACCAGACCAATGCCATGATGTGGATAGTGAGAATATCAGTGATGATGAAGATCACTCTCAGAATATATCAGGTGGCTTTTTGCATGCTATATTTGTTTTAGCAATAGCTTTGATAAAAATAACAATAAGGTTATGTATGTTTTTGTTGTTTGTCACTGTTCAGTTTGATGTCTGATTGTTGTTTCGTTGTTTGAATGAATGGAATATTGCCTAAAATAGAAACACGAAGTGTCATTGCTGATCTGTTTGAGTAATTATGCATGCAAATTTGCTATGGACATGATAGTGTGTTGATAAATAGTTTTTTTGGACATGATAGTGTGAAAATTTGCAAATTCATGAAAAGTTAGTGACGATAACAAATGCTGATAATCTGATTTAGGTGTCTGATTAATGTGTTTGTTTTTGACAAGATATAAATTTTTGGTTTTTGTTGCATAAGAGTATGGTGTTATGGGTCCTTTGTTTGTGGATCTTATATATAATATATGGTTGGTTGCAGTGATTTTTTGCTGTTGATTAATTTTAGTTAATAAATGATTAGGCATGTGCTTGATAACTGTTATTTAGTGATATGGGAATTGTTCTTTTTTTTTTGAAATGTGAATTGCACTTTAATCTCATTGAATGTAGTGTAATCCATCCGTGTAATGTTGTTGTCGGTTATCAAAATTATTTTGCAGGTATGGGACGAAAAAAAAAGTTACCTCTGTTGACAATGGTTCGGGATTGGCAACACCTTTGGACTATCCTGGGTCTGCTAGATCAGGGGAATTATTCTTGGACAAGAGGTGTCGTGTTAATCAATCTTTTGAGGAACAATTTTCAGCTTCTCATAACATCACAACACCATTGGAGTATCCAGCAGTAGGCACGTCAAGAACTATGGTTAGGCCTATTTGCAGCCAATCTTTGGAAGAACAGTGTATTCAATCAAATGATAACAACAATGATGAAGATGCTGTGGAGAAAAATGAATCAGGTAATTGATCTACACGAGATTAGAGGTTGCTTTTGGGTGGTTATGTTAATACATATTATATGCAGAAACAAGAGTTAATTTCCTAAATATTGTACAGTTAAGGTCATATTTTGTTGATACGCATACGGAGGTAGATAATAGTAGTGCTCATGTTTTTGTTGTTACTTGCTCTTTCGTGTAATCGAATTGTTGTTCCATTATTTTAATCAATCCAAGACTCCACAAAATATATTTTTTCGTTGGTATTGGTTCTTTGTTTTAGCTATGTTACATAGTACTATGATGTTGCATGTTCTCTGTTTGTGGATCTCATATGGTACAACTGATGGTTTTTTCATAGGAGTGCATGGTTTTCTTTATTATTTTTTTCTGTTCTCATCTCGAAGTTATTTTTTTTATCCTTTTGAGATTCTTCCGCTGTATATATTGTATAATGATAGGTTGTGGTTTAGTGTATAGAATTCATCCAGTGATGTGT
The DNA here is from genome assembly GCA_946800695.1 of Geum urbanum. Classification (NCBI taxonomy): domain Eukaryota; kingdom Viridiplantae; phylum Streptophyta; class Magnoliopsida; order Rosales; family Rosaceae; genus Geum; species Geum urbanum. Next base: position 82,608,225 of record OX326999.1, on the reverse strand, counting down.
ATGTTATATGTAATTTCTTATGAATCACGGCCTAAGTATTAGTTATAATATATTATTTCCAGATATAAGGCCAGGGAGGAGGAAATGGTTGTTGGAAGACCTTGAAACTTTAGAAGAAGGCTTAATAAGCCATGATAAAGTGGCGATGTCTCAATGTTTCACAGGTGAGGGTTCGGGTGGATCGAATCCGGTGCTGAGGGACCCTCAGAATAGTGACCATGTTGGCAAGTATCCGTCAGGCGATGCAATAATCTATGCCACTGATATGTTTTCCCTGTACCATTTTATGCTTGGTATGTTTACTGATGATTTTATCATTGTAGCACTTTTTTTTTTGGTTTTTCTCTCTGAGCTATTTTTTATCGTGCTCTAACTGTTTTGAGTCATATTGTTATAGTTATCTTCTTCAAGTTGAGGCTTTGGTCATTTGTGGACTAATTAGGATGGTTGGACTTAGATGAGTCAAATAAATGAGGGCATGCATATGTACGTGTTTACGCAAAATTCAATTGTGGGGATTTCAAAAGTATTATTATTGATTGAATCTGCATCCTTAATTTTAAAATGTACATTAGAGAAACTGACTTATGAAAGTATAACATATCAGCTAAAAGGCTTTATAGGTTATTATGTCATTTCTATCAGTTCTCTGTGTCTTATTTCAATCAGAAATTCTTGAGACTTTATAATATATGTTTTTACATTCTATAGCAGAACATGAAAGTAGGAAATTTGGGATAGATGCATAAGAATGTCTAAAGCAGAATTTAGAATACATTCTACACTATTATGCCTTATGTTTCGTCCATGATGGGAACATGTGAAGTTCTCTTATCTGCATTTTTTTTCCTTAAATGATCCATTTTATTAGAATTAGAATAACTCTAGTCTTTTCCTAGAGGCATATATACTTGAGATTTGGCTCTCAAGCTTAAATTGTTTGCCATGTAACTGATGTAAGATGTATAAGAAAAAAAAGGGAGATGATGAGATCAAACTTTTATGCTCATGTCTTGACTTCATTAAGAGAGATCTTTTAATTTAATACATTGTAGTTCAGCCAAAAGATAATACTCATCAGTACCTTTGAGCAGACTATGGAAAAACCTAGAAGAAACTATATATACAATTTATAAGCATGATATGGGAATGTACAGATATATGTATAGAATCTCATTCTGTTTCAGATTGTGTAAGAATTTGTCATCCTAAAGCTGCCTTCTTAGTTTGTCTTTCAAACTATGCTAATAGCATTGGTTAATTTGTGCATTATTTTTAATTTTTTATTGGTTAGGAAGGAAGCGATTCTTTGAAGACCCGGATCATTTTGAACAAGGCTTAGGAGGTTGCGAAACAATCACAGTGTCACACCATTTGGGAGATGGATGTTCAAGCAATTCTAATCTAGCACTTGGCTTAACTGAGATAAGGTCTCATTTTCAACATTCTCACAATGGTGGTGATGTTGATGAGGATGAATCAGGTAAGATAATCGTATGGTGCATTAACAGAATATTTTTTCCTGCATTTTATAGCTTTGTGGACGATATAATTTCATATATTGTTAATATATGACATAGAGATGTTTCTATGTATTCTTATACAGTTGGTATTTATGCTGATGATTTTCTTTCATGATAATCATTTTGATGGTGTTCCTAGATCAAAATCATTCTTTTTTATTAATATTGCTTTTCAACGATACACATAGTTTTTATCATTTACTTACATCTATTTTTCTTACTTCCCACATGTGAAGGGATGACGGAAGAGGACAACAACGATGATGAAGACTTTTGTATAGTTGTTTTAAGTATTGGATGCATATAGTAATTTATTCTGTGGTATAATCATTTTGGCATTTCTTGTAATTAATCTAACAATGAGATTCTTCATCAAATGTAGGTCTTGGAGACACTGTTTTTGGACAAGCGTCATATCAGAGGAGGCATGAAGGTCACTGTCTGAAAGGACCAGACTCCGATTTAGTTGCATAAACCAAAATCAAACCCATTCGAAAACATGACCTTAAAAAAATTCACCAGAGTTTACTTTGAAATACGTGAGCCAATATTAGAACCTGCAAAGAGAATCACACTTCGAATATTCCACAAAAGCCAAACCGTGGGGCTCCATTCCCCATCCGAATTTCTCAACATCATATATAACAAATCACAAGGTTTACAAGAAATCCAGAAAAACATTCAGAAGTAAACTCAACTGAAAACATAACATAAGTATTTAGAGCGACGCCTATACACATCATATACAACCAGTAGGTCAAACTGAGAACCTACACGAATTGAAGTGTGACGTGAACTCTACGCCTCCACCGTCGACGTGCAACCCTGGAACCCAAACTGCAAACTGGGCAAAAGAAACCGAAAACCCAGGGGAAGGCAAATGAAATCGTTAGAGTGAGTGGACGAAAATTATAATATGCCTTTCCCAACATATAAGTATATATACTTATAAAAACATAATGCGAGTCAATGCACATGAAAATCCTGACCAGGTACATTTTCCCTGATCCATAAAGATGCACATAAAATCATGCGGGGTCACTCACGGACTCCTTTGCATAGTATAATCTAATCACGGGATCTCACACCCCCTCGTGATTATAAGTCTGAAAGACCTCAGATCAGGATATCTGTTTCCCCCGGAGCATCTTGGAGATCAGCCGAGAATCCAAAGCATCGATGCTACCTCTATATCTGAGACTGTACTCTATGTAAACCAAATCATAAATATTTTCTATGCACATGCATAATCATAAAATGCATACTTGTATGTGCATAATTGTAAATGCACACAAATACAATACATAATCGTAAAGTGTATAATCATAAATGCATAACGTAAATGTATAATCAGGACTCGCAAATCAACTGTGAAAATAAAGTGTCCACTCACAGTACAAAGCTAACTCTGAGGTCCGGCGGAAGATTCCTCGCCAAACACTAGATCACGATCACCTGAATAACAGGGATACAATCAATACATATTGAAACACAACATAGGGAGCTAATACATCAAGAACCCCACGTTCTCGAAAGACATATCGCTCGAAATATTGACGAGGATAACAAAATTCTCCAAATATCGACCCAAATTATAACGCACAAATCAACTCAAAAACCTCACGACTACGATCGGAGCACAATTACGAGCAAAACGATATAAAAATCTCCAAAAATCCCAAAAAGTCAACCCTCGCCAGAGCTCCGCCGTTGACCGCCGGCGGCGGCGCATTGCCAACGGTGAAATTCCACGGCGGAACAAGCCCAGAAATCTTCCTCTCCTCAAGGCCAACCAAAAATCTCAAAGGACCACCACCATCCAACCACCACAGTGGCCGGAAAATAGCTCGAAACCCACGGCCTCTATTGATTCCGGTGAGATTCCGGCGAGCTCTAAACGCCACCCAATCCTAAATATCTTCACCAAAAGCATCTATGGGTTGAGGGGAGCAAAACCACCAACCCCAACGACCTCAAAACTGGCCAGAAACCACCACCCGAATCCGGTAAGTTCCAAGAACTTCACTGAGTTCAATCTCCCTCAAATCTCCACCAAATCCACTCAAACCAAGTTCAATTCAATAGTAAATTACAAGAGGAAGCTAACCATACTAATCTTTAGGCCTGAGGTGGCCGGAATCAGAAAATCAGCCGGTGGTCAAAAACCTCTCCGGTAAGCCACGGTCAACGCAGGTCAACCCAAAGTCAACGGGTCAAAACTGGTCAACTCGTCCAAATGTGACTTTTCAACAATTTTACGACTATTTCGATATTTATACTTGCGACCAAAACGATCAACGGTCCAAAACGAATCAAAACCAATCGGATAAACACAACTAAATCCAACGGTAGAGAATATTCATAACTTATTCCACGTAACTCGAAATAATCCCCCGGAAGCTCCCACGAGCTTAAAATCATGTATACTACAACTCTCATCAAGGAACTTATATTGAATTCCAAACCAAAAATCTCGTCGTGAACAAACCCGCCATATCGACCAATTACGACAAAACCGCGACTAATCGTGAAACTCGCAAATCAAGCCAATTAACATACAATTTCCGGTTCGGGTTGTTACAAATCTACCCCCCTAACAAAAATTTCATCCTCAAAATTTACATACCTGCTAACTGAAGAGGTAGGGATACTGCTCACGCATGTGCTGCTCGGTCTCCCAAGTAGCCTCTTCAACTGAATGATTCTGCCACAATACATTCACAAGAGGAATGGCTCTGTGCCGCAACTCTTGGACCTTCCGATCAAGAATCTGAACTGGTTCTTCAACATAGATCAAGTCCTCCCATATAAGAAGCTGATACGGTGTCAACACATGAGATAGATTGGAAATGTACTTCCGCAACATAGACATATGGAACACATCATTTACCCTGGCTATCTCAGATGGTAATGCCAACCTATACGCCACAACACCGACTCGCTCCGTGATCTCATATGGGCCAACATATCGCAGACGAAGTTTACCGCACTTCCTGAAACGAACAACACCTTTCCAAGGAGAAAGTTTCAGGAAAACCCAATCACCAACCTCAAACTCAAGATCCTTCCGTCTCACGTCAGCATAACTCTTTTGTTGATCCTGTGCAGCCTTCAATCTGTCCCGAATAACCTGAACATCTTCTGTGGTACTTTTCACTAAATCAGGACCAAGAAGCCATTTCTCACCAACTCCACTCCAACACAATGGAGTTCGACACTGTTTGCCGTACAACGCCTCATAAGGTGCCATATCAATGCTAGCTTGATATCTGTTGTTGTATGCAAACTCAATCAAATGAAGTTGCTGATCCCAATTCCCTTTAAACTGCAAAACACAAGATTGCAACATATCCTCCAGAGTCTGAATAGTCCTCTCTGACTGACCATCTGTCTGAGGATGAAAAGATGTGCTGAAGGGTAGTCTAATCCCCATTGTTCTCTGCAATGCCTACCAAAACTCTAAAGTGAACTGACTATCCCGATCAGAAACTATAGACACAGGCACACCATGCAATCTCACAACCTCTCTCAAGTACAGCTTCGCCAATATGCTCACGGGAAGCTTTCCTGGTAGTGCAAGGAAATGAGCTGACTACGTAAGGAGACCCACAATCACCCAAATACCAGTACTGCCACCAGAAGTACGAGATAACTGATACACAAAATCCATAGTAATATGCTCCCATTTCCACACTGAAATCTCCAAAGGTTGTAGTTTACCTGCCGGTTTCTGACGTTCTGCCTTCACTTGCTGACAAATCAGGCATCTGCTCACGTACATTGTTATTTCCCTCTTCATGTTTCGCCACCAATAATGAGCTTTAAGTGTCCAGAACATCTTTGTACTGCCCGGATGCATAGCATATGCGGAACAATGAGCTTCATCGAGTATTTTCTTCTTCAAATCCTCATCTCTGGGCACACATAATCTCCCTCTGAACATCAAAGTGCCATCACTCTTCATCTGAAACTCTGTCGGTACATTATTCTGAATCAAATTCTTCTTGCTCAGCAGATAGGCATCTGAATCTTGAGCTTCACGAACTTGATCAAGTAACACCGGACAAACTTGAAAGCTGGCTAACAATGCTCCATCCTCATTCCACTCCAACTCTGCTCCCGTTGCTCGTAACTCTGTCAAAAGTGACACTCTAGCAACACGTACATGGAAGAGAGAAGCACCATGCTTCCGACTAAGAGCATCAACAACCACATTAGCCTTTCCTAGATGATACTCGAAAGTGCAGTCATAATCATTAATTAGCTCCATCCATCTTTGATGCCTCATATTCAAATCTGGCTGTGTACAAGTAGTGTCTCCAACTCTTCAATGCTAACACAATGGCAGCTAACTCCAAATCATGAGTAGGATAGTTAACTTCATGAGGTTTCAACAATTTAGAACCATATGCCACCACATTTCCATGCTGCATCAAGACACAACCCAGACCTAACTTCAAAGTATCACTGTACACAACATACTCACCATCGTCAAGTAAAGTCAACACTGGTGCAGTAGTCAACCTCTCCTTCAAAATCAAGTAGCTTTCCTCACAAGCATCAGACCATTCAAAGTTGACTCCTTTCTTCGTCAAACGGGTAAGCGGTGCTGCTACCCGTGAAAAGTCCTGTACGAATCGGCGATAGTAGCCTTCTAAGCCCAAGAAACTCCGTATCTCTGCTACGTTGGTAGGTCTGCTCCAATTCAATACTGCATCAATCTTATCTGGATCCATGTTGACTCCCTCAGCTGATATCACGTGACCCAAAAACTTTACACTGTCTAGCCAAAACTCACACTTGCTAAACTTGGTGTACAACTGAGCGTCTCGCAAAGTCTGAAAAACTACATGCAAATGCTTCTTGTGTTGCCCCACACTCCTGGAATAAATCAGGATGTCGTCGATGAACACAATGACGAACTTGTCCAGATAACGCCTGAAAATCCTATTAATCAGGTTCATGGAAGCAGTTGGCGCATTGGTCAACCCAAATGGCATAACAAGGAACTCATAATGCCTATAACGTGATCGAAACGCCGTCTTGTCCGCATCGAACTCTTGAATCCGTAGCTGATGGTATCCAGACCTGAGATCAATCTTCGAGAAGACTGAAGTTCCTTTTAGCTTATCGAACAAATCATCAATCCGTGGGAGCGGATACTTGTTCTTCACTGTAACCTGATTCAACTTCCGATAGTCAATGCATAGCCTCATTGAACCATCTTTTTTCCTCACAAACAACACTGGAGCGCCCCAAGGTGAAACACTAGGTCAAATGAAGCCTTTCTCAATCAATTTCTGAAGTTAAATCTGCAACTCCCTCAACTCTGCTGGTGCCATACGATATGGTGTCTGCGAAATAGGTCCAGTACCTGGAAGTAACTCGATGGTGAAGTCAATCTCTCTGACTGGAGGAACACCGGGTAAGTCCTCGGGAAACACATCTGGATTCTCACTAACCATCGTAATATCACCAATGTTTGGTACATAAACACTCGTATCAATCACATGTGCTAGGAATGCCACACAACCCTTCCTCAACATCTGCTCAGCCTTCATTGCTGAAATCACACAAGGCAAAGAAGTATTCTTTTCACCCCGAAACAAGATTTCCGGCATACCAGAACTCCTGAAAACAACCTCTTTGTGATAGTCAAGAACAGCCCAATGGTTCTCCAAGAAATCCATGCCAAAATCACATCAAAATCCACAATATCTAGCAGCATCAAATCTGTGGCTAACCCATAACCTCCAATAAAAATCTCACAATCTCTATATACCTACTCGACACACACTACCTCGCCAGATGGATACAACACTCGATACAAACTAGGGAGTGGAGATGCAGGTACAGTAGCCAATGATGCTAATCTATATGACATGAATGAATGTGTAACCCCTGGATCTAGTAAAGTAAGAACTGGATGACCAAAAATGTACAACGTACCGATGATAACCTCTGGGGAAACTCTGCCCTAACGCATAGACATGGCATGAACCCAAGCCTATCCAGCTGGTCGTCTACGTTGGCTACGATTCTGCTGACCTCCCTATCCAGGAGACTGTGTTGCACAATCACCAGAAGCAGTACCCTGCTCATGACCACTACTCTGAGCTGCAACACCCCCAAATGTACCACCCTGAGGACAATCCCTCACAAAGTGACCCACCTGGCCATAATGGTAACAAGTAGAGGTGTCATACTGACACTGACCAGAGTGATGTATGTGGCAGTTGTTGCATAATGGATATTTCCTCAGTGTAGCTGGTGTGCTAAAGAAAGGTCGAGGATAACTCGATCCACTAGAACTCCCACTCGACTACTGCCTCTGCGGTCGACTCCTCCTCCATCTATAACTCTGCCTAGCAGTACTAGTAGGATATCTGTAAGGTCCACTACCAGAAGATGATGCTAATCCAGAAGTACTTGAACTCAACCTCTTCGAAGCACCCTGACTAGATCCACCCTCTTCAAAGCGACGTGTCTGGAACCACATCTGTCTCTCCCTCTCAATGTCTTCACCTCTGAGTGCATCACTAACAAACTCATCAAAGTTATCTCGAGGCATAGTGGTCAAAGTCCCCTTGATATTTAGATTTAGACCCAACTCAAACCTCCTGCACTTTGCTTCTTCTGATGCCACCATATCACGTGCAAACCGAGACAAACGGGTCAACTTATCCTGATACTCAAGCACTGACATATTCCCCTGCTTCAGATTGGTAAACTCCTTATATTTCCGCTGCTGAGTAGCTGGATTGAAATATCGACGCATGAACATCTCTTTGAACATCGGCCAAGGAGTATCAATAGGAACTTTGTCTGTACCAATCCACCAAAAGTAGGCATCTGACTCAAGCAAACCCACTGCTACTATAGTTTTCTGTTCAGGAGTAAAATGCAGGCGCTCACAAACACGCTCAACCTGAACCACCCAAGCTTCACACACCTCAGGATCAGGGGAACCAGAGAAAATAGTTGATCCCGCTGTCCTAGCCTTAGCTACAAGGTCAATACGTTCTTCCAAACACAATACTCACATAAGCAAGTCACGCGTACGTTGATCCTCATCAGGATCCCCAGTCCGTTCAGCACGGACTCCACATCGAGGAGGCATCCTAAGGATAAAAGATATTAGTCACAGGACATAAAGGATGTAATCATGAAACTTCAAACATTTGAAAGCATTCAACACTCTAGAGCATTGATGATTATCCGCCGGCCGGTCGGGTCATCGCTCTGAAAATGTTGTACATTCTCAAATGTCCTTAGTAACATAACTACAAGAGTCTACAGAACCTAAAATCTAATGCTCTGATACCAACTAAAAGGACTCGACTCCGATTTAGTTGCCTAAACTGAAATCAAATCCCCTCGAAAACATGACCTTAAAAAAAATTTCGCCAGAGTTTACTTTGAAATACGTAAGCCAATATTAGAACCTGCAAAGAGAATCACACTTCGAATATTCCACAAAAGCCAAACCGTGGGGCTCCGTTCCCCATCCGGATTTCCCAACATCATATATAACAAATCACAAGGTTTACAAGAAATCCAGAAAAACATTCAGGAGTAAACTCAACTGAAAACATAACATAAGTATTCAGAGCGACGCCTATACACATCATATACAACCAGTAGGTCAAACTGAGAACTTACACGAATTGAAGTGTGACTTGAACTCTACGCCTCCACCGTCGACGTGCAACCCTGGAACCTAAACTGCAAACTGGGCAAAAGAAACCGAAAAGCCCAGGGGAAGGCAAATGAAATCGTTAGAGTGAGGAAGAAAATAATAATATGCATTTCCCAACATATAAGTATATATGCTCATAAAAGCATAATGTGAGTCAATGCACATGAAAATCCCGACCATTTACATTTTCCCTGATCCATAAAGATGCACATAAAATTATGCGGGGTCACTCACGGACTCCTCCGCATAGTACAGTCTAATCACGGGATCCCACACCCCCTCGTGATTATAAGTCTGAAAGACCTCAGATCATGATATCTGTCCCCCCCCCCCCCACCGGAGCATCTCGGGGATCAGCCGAGAAGCCAAAGCATCGATGCTACCTCTATATCTGAGATTGTACTCTGTGTAAACTAAATTATAAATATTTTCTATGCACATGCATAATCGTAAAATGCATAATCATAAAATGCATACTTGTATGTGCATAATTGTAAATGCACATCAATACAATGCATAATCGTAAAGTGCATAATCGTAAATGCATAACGTAAATGTATAATCAGGACTCGCAAATCCACTGTGAAAATAAAGTGTCCACTCACAGTACGAAGCTAACTCTGAGGTCCGGCGGAAGATCCCTCGCCAAACACTCGATCACGATCACCTGAATAACAGGGATACGATCAATATATATTGAAACACAACATACGGAGCTAATACATCAAGAACCCCACATTCTCGAAAGATATATCGCTCGAAATATCGACGAGGATAACAAAATTCTCCAAATATCGACCCAAATTACAACAACTAAATCAACTCAAAAACCTCACGACTACGATCGGTGAACGATTACGAGTAAAGCTGTATAAAAATCTCCAAAAATCCCAAAAAGTCAACCCTCGCCGGAGCTTCGCCGTTGACCGACGCCGGCAGCGGCTGCATGTCGCCAACGGTGAAATTCCATGGCGGAACAAGCCCAGAAATCTTCCTCTCCTCAAGGCCAACCAAAACTCTCAAAGGACCACCACCATCCAACCACCACAGTGGCCAGAAAATAGCTCGAAACCCACGGCCTCCATTGATTCCGGTGAGATTTCGGCGAGCTCCAAACGCCACCAAATCCTAAAATATCTTCACCAAAAGCATCTATGGGTTGAGGGGAGCAAAACCACCAACCCCAATGACCTCAAAGCTGGCCAGAAACCACCACCCGAATCTGATAAGTTCCAAGAACTTCACCGAGTTCAATCTCCCTCAAATCTCCACCAAATCTACTCAAACCAAGTTCAATTCAATAGCAAATTACAAGAGGAAGCTAACCATACCAATCTTTTGCCCTGAGGTGGCCGGAATCAGAAAATCAGCCGGTGGTCAAAAACCTCTCCAGTAAGCCACGGTCAACGCGGGTCAACCCAAAGTCAACGAGTCAAAACTGGTCAACTCATCCAAATGTAACTTTTTGAAAATTTTACGACTATTTCGATATTTATACTCAGAGCAAAATGATCAACGGTCCAAAACGAATCGAAACCAATTGGATAAACACAACTAAATCCAACGGCCGAGAATATTCATAACTTATTCCATATAACTCGAAATAATCCTCCGAAAGCTCCTATGAGCTCGAAATCACATACACTACAACTCTCGTGAAGGAACTCATATCGAATTCCAAACCAAAACTCTCGTCGTGAACAAACCCGCCATATCGACCAATTACGACAAAACTACGACTGATCATGAAACTCGCAAATCAAGCCAATTAACATACAATTTCCGGTTTGGGTTGTTACACTGTCATACTATTATCAATTATTAATCATGAATCAATTACTAATCAATCATATTTTGTGACGACCCAGACCAGAATCAGCAGTGTGATCAGCTATATACGTGAGTTACTGCGTAGTCGCAGAGTTCCGACAGTATTTGAATCGCCAGGTTTGAAAACGACTTAATTATTGGCCGAGAATTGGAGCTGAGTCTCTTCTTGAGAGTCGTTGTATGTGTGATTTTGAGTTCGTGGGCGGTTCCGGATCGTTATTTGGACGACCGAGGAATTAATTGTGAATATTTGAAGTTCGGGTTTAAATGGTGGTGTACTAAACGACTAAATTACCGGTAGAGAATTTGGTTTCGGCTTCTTCAGGGAAGTTGTTCATAATTTAATTTCGAGCTCGTGGGAACTTCCGGAGTATTGTTCTGAGTTACGGAGATTAAGTTATGATTATTTCCGATTGTTGGTTGTTTAGTCGGATTATGTGTGTGTTGGTTGAATGGTTGACTTTTTATCCGATTGGTCGATGTGTTTGACTTTGGGTGATAATTGAAGAATATGTCGAGATGAGTTTGTGGCTGCGAGAATTATCGGAATCAGAATTACGACGAGAAAGTTATGGATATTCGAAGTTTGCCGAAAAGTGAATTATGGGGTTTCCATTTTGGGAAAGCTATAAATAGAAACTTGCTGTTTTGGGCAAGTCAACACTTGCTATTTTGGAGGTTGACCGATTTGACCGAGTCAACTCGGTGGAGGAAGGAGGAGTGCGACGGCTCCACGACGGCGACGGAGATTCCGGCCACCTCCGAGGCCGAGACCGGACCCAAACGACTTGTCTCGGTGTCCCGAGCGTGTTTCCGGCCACCCCTCACGGCGAGGGTGGCTGTGGAGAGGAAATTTTCCGGCGAGAAAGTGGAAGATTTTAGGTGAATTCGGGTTTGGTGATTCGGGCCGATTCGAGCTATGATTTGGACTGGGTTTTGTAGCTCTCCTCTCAAGGATTCTAACCATGTAAGTATGGAGTTCTAATTCGATTTGTGGATGGAGAATTTTGGATTTGAAATTTGTGTGTACATTCGGTTTTTCATGAAATTGGATGAGTTAGAGATTGAATTGGCCTTTGTTGCAGTCATGAAAGTTGCTCAGTGGATAATTTTGAATGGAGTGAGGGTTGCTCCGCCGTGAAATTTTCCGGTCGGGTGGTGGCGCCGCCATGGGCGGTGGTCAACGGCGGTCAACTTTGACTTTTTGGGATTTTCGACAAGTTGCATGTCATTTCACTCGAAATCGCGCCCCGATCGCAGTGGGGAGGTTCATTTTTCGAGTTAAGCGTCCGAAAGTACAGCGAGGTATTGAGGTGTGTTATACGGATTTTCGACGATTCGTCGTATTCGGATTATGTGTTTCCGAGAACGGTGGTTTCTCGTGATTTGTCTTGAATTGTCGAATTATGATTTTGAAGAATGGTTATTGTGATTATTCAGGGGTTCGTGATCGTTCGTTTGGCGAGGGACTTTCCGTCAGATCACGGGTTAACGCGAACTGCGTTACGCGAGCCTGTGAGTGGACATTTCTTTTCACGGATTGATTGCGAGTCTTTTATAAATGATTTATGAACTTGAGCATGCAGTTGATTATGATTTAACGAGCATGTGTTTTACGATTATGCATATACGAATATACGTATACGAGTATACATATGTACATATTATGTTTTATGCATGTGCATGGAAAGGATTTATGATTTGGTTTACACAGAGTATAGTCTCAGTATATGTTGTGGTATCGATACACATTGGCTTCTCGGCTGATCCCCGAGTACGCTCCGGGGGGGACAGATATCCTGACCCGAGGCCTTTCTGGCTAGGAATCACGTGTGGGTCTGGGATCCCGTGATTCAGACTGTGCTATCGCGTGGAAGCTCACGAGAGTCTCCGCGATATGTTTTACGTTGCATGCTCTGTACATGGGTGGTAGTCAGCGTCTCTTCACGTACCATTTGATTTTCATGCATTTGACTCGCATATGATTTTATACGTATATATATTACTTGGTGAAAGACATTTATTTTCGTCCACTCACTCTAACAGTTTTCATGTCTTTCCCTTGGGTTTTTCGGTTTCCGTGCCCAGTTTGCAGTACAGGCTCTGGTGTCGCATGTCGTGGTTGGAGGCATAGTGCTCGAGCTACCTTGTTTCTTCCAGTAGGTTTATTGTTCTACCTACTGTGGTTTATGTCTATGATCATACATTAGAGGTCGCTCTGAGTATTCTATTGTATATATTATACGATTTTACTCCGGTTTTCAGTAAAGCATAGATATATTTATTATTTTACTTTACTGTTGATATATTGAGAAATCCGGACGGGATTGGTGCCCACGGTTTGATTTTTGTGACATAAGATGAAGTGTATTTTCCGCGTGCAGGTAATGGTAATTCCACGTTAGTAACGAAACTCTGCCAAAATTTCTACGGTTTTTGTTGGTTCGTGTTTTCGAAGGGTTTGATTCTGGTTTAGGGAGCTAAATCGGGATTGGGTCCTTTCATATTTACATTACTAATCATCAAAAATTTGACACAGATTTTGATAATTGTACTTACAGGTGTGACTGTCGATTATGATGATTCTGAAGATGATGTTTACATATGCAGCTATTGCACTGCTTTATTTTGGTCATCAGAAGCATTGAAAAAAAAAGAAAGAGAAATCAATTAACATATACTCATTGCTGTGAAAAAGGCCAAGTCCAACTTCCATTATCATATCCAACTCCATCATTTTTTGATGAATTATTAAATCCAAATAATGGACGAAGAAGTGCATTATTTTGAGATAATATTAGAGTTTATAATTCCATATTTGCTTTTATTTCTACAGGTTCTAAAATTGAGCATGGTATAAACAATGGAGGATCTCCTTATATATTCAAGATATGTGGACAAATGTACCATAAGATGGGTTCTGCTTTACCTTTGAGAGGAGAATGTCCAAAATATGCTCAATTATATGTTTACGACACTCATAATGAAATATCAAACCGTATAAGTACCATTGCTGGTGATGATGTAAATAACAAAATTGATGTTGATATTGTCAGGGGTTAATAGAATTGTTGGATGACTATAATGAATTAACCAAAGAATTTAGATCAGTTAGGGATAATTTTGAGGATCAATCATTGCCAAATTTTGGCATGACTATACTATGCGAACAAATGTTAACCCACAACTATACAACATTTGTATATCTGAACCCATAATGCTCATCCAAACCCACAACTCATATTATCAAGTCGCGTGTCGACTGATCCTCAACAGGATCCATAACCTTACTGACACGGAAAGCACGTCAAGGAGGCATCCTAATGAATAAGACATTATTCACAACAAACATGATGTAATCATGGAACTTCAAACATTTGAAAGCATACAACACCCAGAGGATTTATGAGTATCCGCCGGCCAGTCGGGTCATCACTCCAGACATGTTGTACATTCTCAAATATTCTTAGTAAACACGACTACAGAAGTCTACAGAACCTAAAACATAATGCTCTGATACCAAGCTGAAAGGACCCAACCCCGATTTAGTTTCCTAAACCGGAATCAAACCCTTTCTGAGAACACGAACTTTCGAAAACCATAGAAATTTCGGCAGAGTTTCACTATATCGCGAAGTTACAATTAACCTGCACCCAAAAATACACTTCATCCTATGCCACAAAATCCAAACCGTGGGTACCAATCCCATCCGAATTTCTCAAAAACATATCATAATGTAAAACAATAAACAAAACTATAGCTTTACAGAAATCCGGGAAAATCATATGAAAATATAATCATCAGAGTATTCAAAGCGACCTCTACTATGTACATATATACACAACAGTATGCCAAACAAGAAACCTACTGAAAAAGGAAGAGTGGCTCGAATACTATGCCTCCAACCTCGACGTGCGACACCTGAATCCAAACTGCAATCTGAGCACGGAAACCGAAAAGCCCAGGGGAAATGCAAATAAAATCGTTAGAGTGAGTGGACGAAAATAAACATATGTCTTTCACCATTTACATAACATAAAAATAATGCGAGTTCTTAAAATAAATGGAGGTGTCGGGCGAATCTCTCAAGCTCAACGGTGATAGACTAGGCGAATCTCTCAAGCCTAGTGGACACATCAGGCGAATCTCTCAAGCCTGGAACTGGACTACCGGTGATCAGCTGAGTAGTCAATGCATCAATGCTAAGTAAATGCCATCACCAATAAAACATAAAACAATACCTCCAAAATAATAAATAATCTCAATATTGTATTGAAAATAAATACTGAAACCAAGAACTCGCTACGACAGTATAAATAAATGTCCACTCACAGATAAGCACGACGCAAAACGCGTTAATCCTGTGATCCGACGGAAAATCCCTCGCAAAACGAATGATCACGATCTCCTGAATAATCATAAATACTACTGTTCAAAATCACATTTCAAAACCCTAAACCACATCTCGAGAACCAACCGATCCTGACAACATATAACTTAATATCGACGAAATCGTCAAAAATCCAATAAACACACTATAAAACCTCACCAAAAATTCTGATGCTCAATTCAAAATATAAACCTCACCACTACGATCGGTGCGTGATTTCGAGCAAAACGACATAAAACTTGTCGAAAATCACATTGGCCGGAAAACCGCCGCACACAACAGCGCGCCGGGCCGCCGTCGCTGCCGGAAAAATCCATCAGCCCAGAAAATTTCAACCTACACATGGATTTGAAGATCTCGACATTTCCAACAACTTTCTAGTTCAAAGTTAAGCCCTATTTTGACCGAAAAAGGTCCAAATCTCACCTTGAAGTCGAAAACCCTCGCCGGAATTCATTAACTCCGATCAGCCACCTCCGGCCACAGCAAGGTGCAAGACCACTTGGGTTCAACTCACCTCTCCATGGGCTTCAAAACCCCTATAGGGTCGACCCCCGTCACCGCCGCCACCAAGGCCACCGAAACTCGCCGGAAATCCATGAAGTTTGTCGCACCGTTTCTCCCACCTTCGACCACCATACACGTCGATCCACCTACCAAACTGAAGATGAGACAAAGCCCAACACTTTTCGTCAAGGGACCACAGCCAACTGTGGCCGAAATCCGGCACAACCACGGCGACGAACCCACGGCCTCAAAACGGGTCAAAACCCACCCGCGGTCAACGCGGGTCAACACCCAGTTTCCAAAATTAGAAAGTTTCCTAATTCGTCACGTACTCCTTCCGTATTTATACTGTACACGTATCAAAACCAAACGGATAAATATGACTAAATCCAACGGCTGAAAATATTTATAATTTATTCCTCGTAACTTGAAATAATCCTCCGAAAATTCTCACGAACTCAAAATTAAATTCTCTACAACTTTCGTGAATGGACTCAAATCAAATTCTTACCCGATAATTTAGTCGTTAACAAGCCCGCCATATCAACCAATTACGACAAAAATGCGACTATTCGCAAAACTCTCAAATCAAGCCGATAAACACATCATTTCCGGTGCGGGTTGTCACATCATTCTTTATTTATGGTAGTGGAGGCACATGATTTTTTTTTTCTGTGGAACACTATAATTTCTAGATTAAGATCTGAAGAAAAAATTGTTTTAGCAGTTGCTTCGTCAGGTATTGCTTCATTATTACTTCCGATAGGTAGAACAGCTCACTCGCGTTTCAAAATAAAACAAATTATAGATAAAGATTCATATTGTAATATAAATAAACAAAGCAATCTTTCTAATTTAATTGAAAAAGTTGAATTAATTGTCTGGGATGAAGCTCATATGTGTAATAAATGGTGTATTGAATCAGTAGATAGAATACTGCACGATATTTTATTAAAAAAAGAAGAGCCGTTTGGAGGAAAAACTATTTTATTTGGTGGAGATTTTAGACAAACATTGTCAATCATCCAAGGTGATAGTAAAGAACAAGTCATTGAAGCATCGTTAAATAATTCATATTTGTCGCTTGTCATTACAGTATTTCGGCTGACTGAAAATATGAGATTGTCGACAATAGGTTTAAGCAATACAGAAAAAGATGAAATTAAGGATTTTGCTGAATGGATCCTGCAAATAGGAGAAGGTCAATTAGAATTAAAAATCCCTACAAGTGATCCTGATGTAAGCTGGATTGATATACCGAGAGAATTACTCGCTGATCCTACAATTCATCCTATAGAATCAATTTTTGAAGCAACTTATCCTAATTTTTTAAGCAAATATAGTGATACAAATTATTTAAGAGAATGTGATATAGTTACTCCAAAAAATATAATTGTTCATGAAATAAATAATTATGCAATTAAATTATTACCTGGTCATGACAAATCATATTTTAGTTTATATTCAATTTTATACAATTCAAGTAATACTGATAATATTAATCTTTTATATTCGATGAAATTTTTGAACAAACTTGAATTTAATGGATTACCGACACATGAACTTATATAAACACTGACATGCCTATTATGTTATTAAGAAATTTAGATCAAATATGTGGTTTGTGCAATGGTACGAGATTGATTATAATAAAATTGTTTGATAAATTAATTGAAGCAAAAATACTTACAGGAAATAAGATGGGAGAAAAAGTTCATATTCCAAGAATTGTATTATATGCAACAGAAACTAAATGACTATTTACGTTTAAAAGACGTCAATTTTCTGTGAGACCATGTTACGTAATGACAATAAATAAAAGTCAAGGCCAATCACTAAATCAAGTAGGTATATACTTGTCATAACCAGTTTTTACTCGTGGACAAATATATGTAGCATTATCTAGAGTTACGTCAAAGTAAGGTCTTAAAATTTTCATAAATAATGGTAACAACATCCCTAATAATTTTACAAAAAATATTGTTTATAAAGATTTCTTGCAAGATATATAATATTATGTATTTTTTGAAAACAATATGCATATTTTAACGTCTTTACAACTGCTCTAAATATATATGATTTCACTAATGATATTGGCTATTCACAATTTTTGAACAATTTTTTTTATATAGGTTTGGCTCAAAACCACAAAATTGAGAATGAAATGAGCTTTAAAAGGGTGAATGGACTTGATATCCTAAGGTTGCCTCATCAACAAGTAAGTGTCCAGAATGTACAATTTCACAAGCTATGAAAGGTTGAATGGACTTGATATTTTTTTCTAAATAAATATTTACCAATAGATAAATTTCATGAGTTATAAAATGGTGAATGGGTAAAAAACTCAAACTCATTGTTTTACTGTTTACACTATGTGGGTTAGATTTTCCTTAACTACACTGTACGCCGTGTCATCTTACTCCATTACTACTCTTTTCTTATCCCATACATTTTCCCCCTTTTGATGGAGATGATTACCTAAAAATCATGGTAGTTTTTCAACTGCTTCTCCCCGTTCTTGGTCTGTTCCTAACCAAGTCAATTTTGGATTACGTTCGTACCCAAATATTTTCTCACCTAATCAGAGAAATCACACTTCATTGATCAATTATAATCCATTGTATATTCAGTTTTGGTCTTGTTTTACGACATGCGATTTCTTAAATCGGAATATATATTACGCAATTTTTTCAATTATTCAGAAACATGGCGACATGTTATCACTCCCCACCGATGACTGAGGCCAATGTCGTTGGCTCCATCACGTCATCATTGATACAAATTGAGAGCATCATTTGGCCTATAAAAATACATCTCTGGGAAGATTTTCTCTTCTTTTCTGGTGCCAACAAGAAAAACTCTCATCTGACTGAATAAGGTCTTTTCTTTGCCTTTTTTGTGGTTTGTTTTTTGTGTTCATTCTTTGTCCATTGATTGGACTGATTGAATTAGTGTTGATATGTTTTGATGTTTTTTTTTATTTTCAGGTTGTGTTTTTTTTGCGGAGAATCACAATTGCCCAAAAGGTATTTCTTTTTCTCAATTTTCTATTTGCCAGGTGCTATTTGTCAATTTATTTTTGATTGATTATCTCATTGAAAGGATTACAACATAAATAGTATGCTCATATTGAACTTGGTATGCAACGTGATTATTATACCATTTGGTTAATCTTTGTTAGTTTTGTATTGGTTTTGAATATATATGGAAAAATAAGTTCAATTTTGTTGATTCATATACTCCTACTTCTAATTCATATCTTTGTCATTTGTTTGATTCATTGGTCAAAGTGAGAGCTTAGTTTATGCCTCCTGATTTCTAATGTGTTTTCCTGTTTTAGGTTTGAGCTATAAATTTTATAATTTTTATGATTTTATTTTGTATGCTTTTTACTTAGTGCCAGCATATTTTTTTGTTGCATGTTTGCCTTTTGGTTTGTTTTAGGTTTCTCATACTTTCTATTCTTATTGCTAGACCAATTGAAGATGAAAATTTTTATTAGTGAGATTAAGCCATTTGCTGTCATCGGTATCACTATCAGAGTTCGTACTGCATTACAATGAAGACCCCGAATGTTTGACTGTACAGACTATAATGGACTTCATTATCTCTTGGTGGATGAAAAGGTAAATTATCTGTTACAAATATGTCAAATTCTATTATCAATGTTGTATTTATATTAAGCTCCCTAGTTTTTATTAATTTATTGACTTCTGTTTGTTGTGTAATATTTACTTTTTGAATTATTTGAGTATCCATCATTTGTAGTTTTTATTAGTTATCTACTTAGCATTTTTCAGTATATATTTCATATGTATGCATCTAGGATATTGCCATATGTTGTCTCCATGTTATATTCATTATTGGATTCTTCTCACATATGGCAATTTTCATTGCATGGTTCCTCGATACATGCGATGATCGAAGAATGCTATTACACACATATGCAAATGTTGATGCAAGTGGGGAAGATATATGATGTATCGAGGTTTGTTTCAAAGAAGGATACAGCTAGACACATAGTTTCTGACCATGATGCAATTCTGTATTTCACGAAATTTACTCAGTTTGAGGAAGTTGAAGAAGAATTGCCCAAATTTCCAAGATATTCCTTCAATTTGAGACCATTTGGACAGCTAGCTGCTGAGGCAGAACAACAAACTCTCCTTCCAGGTGAAGAGTTATTCCTCTTTCCTGTGTTCATATGAATATATTTATAATTTTATATTGAAACATACTGATGATTCTTTTTGGACTTGAAGACCTGTATGGATGCATTAAATCTGTGAGAGCACCACAACTAATTGTTGTCGACAATCCAAAGGAAAAGGAAACTAGGACTGATCTCTCCATTCAATTCGTAGGGTATTACATATATAACTTTCTTTTCTGTTTAATTACATGCACTATATTTGTCAAAGAAAATGTACTCATGATATGCATCAAACATACATGAGAGAGGAATTGAAGATCTCTCTGTGGGCTGATGTTGCAAGGTCATTTCTTGTGCAAGAGATCATTGAACTGCCTCCACCAGTGCTTACAGTTTTCACGGGAATGAGAATAAGCATTTATGAAGGTATCCTGATTCACTTTCTTAATTTCTTGTGTTTTTGTTGTTGTTGCATTTTTAGCCATTTTCACACTTTGTTTCCCGGTCACATGGTATCTTTTGAGCCTCAATACATTTTCCTAAATAGCCATGAACAAACCTTTAGAAAAACTTAAGCAAATAACTGCATAAATTTAATCTTACTCAGTTGTTAAGTTTGCTTGATAATTCTTATTGAAATTTGTGATTCATTTGAGCAATAATTGTTTGCTAACTATGAATTACTTATAGTTTACATGAATTGTTCAAAATTATGCAGGTCGTGTCTCGGCATATAGCACACCTCATACATACTTTGTGATTAATCCAGACATCAAAGAGAGAGAACAGTATGAGGCTGAGTAAGTTAGTTAAAAAATTTCAATCAAAATTTGTTATAAATCAAATAGGTTTTATGAATTTTATATCATATAGTTCTTTCTTGATATTTAAAATTTTTGTGCCAGATTTTCAAAGAATTGGGACAAACTGAATGTGTCTAACCTCCAATTTGATGTCACCAGGAATAATTAATGAAGTAGACAAAAGAAATGTGTCTGAATTGAACATGCTAAATCCATCTCTCCACATGGTATTCCATCGTGTGTCTTATCTTTGAACATGGTTTGAAATCAGTCAAATTTTGTATAACCAAATTAGAATATTTGTGTATTATAAACTGGGTGCACATTTGTCCACTACATGAATTGCCTTGCTCTTTGGTCTGTAGTTGTTCAGATTTTTTTTTCTTTATGTTTGATCAATTTGAATCCTATGTGACAGCAGACTGAATCTGATCCTTTAAAATCCAATATGAAAAGTAATTGAATGTTAAGTTTGACTAAGTAATTAAGAGCTTAATTTATTCATCATACATTCAACTGCCTATTATTTTATGACTTTTACGTACAAAGACGTTCAGTTGTAGTGTATTGGTTTGTGACTCCATTGAATTCAATTTATGTTTTAGACTAAGTCAGTGTATTGTTCTGCTATCGTGAGAATATTTTTTGTCGACAGAGGATGGTTTTAAAGATGTTGTCCTGTAGACAAAGACTATAAGCATATGTTCAAGAAAGAGGAAGCTGATGATCGATACATCTATAATGCCCATGGCGAGCAGAATCCAAAATTAAAGTGATTAACGCTGTTTCATTTACAACTTTCATGCACATGTTCATCTTAATTCAAAGATTACCATTATCTTATGCAGCTGCAAGGTGTATATGGTTATTGAAGATGACTATGATCAAGCAAGAGTGACATTAATGGAAAAGACAACAGAAGAATTCTTTGGAGAAACATGTGATGAACTCTTGAAGAAGACACCCTATGACGTGGCTTCCATCACAATAGAGGTTGAAGCTCATGGGGTCACGTACAAGCATACATCAGCGGCTTCTGATAAGAGGACGGCAACGAAATTAGCTTGCAAAGAAGTTTTGAGGTCCTTGAAAGAGAGTGCTCGGTTATCAAAGTGAACTGTGGAAACAAGTACAGTGGATGTAAGGTGCAGTCGTGTACATAATGTTGATCTTTCGTGGTCGGGTGTGGTGGAACTTCCATGAATGATTGACAGCAGATTATGATGGAGTACTGTTAAATGCAATGGTTTTGGCCTTGAAACTGCCAAGGTGGATGCAATAATATGAATGCAGTACTATTGTTCTGTATATACGTATCAATTGTGTTTATTAATATTTTGATAGAGCTTATGGCATTCATTATGCTCTTCATTTTCTCTTTTTCCATATAATATCACCTCAGGTTATGCTGAAATTGGAGCTGTATGGTGACCAAAAGAGTCCACATTGCAAAATTCAATGTTATAAGAACAGAAGATCAATTCAAATATTATTTGTAATTTGTATGCATGTACAGCATCATGAAGGCATATTTCATCAGTGGAATCTATATTATGGGTATATAAACGAAATTACAATCACCAATCCTGACTGAGCTTCAAAACATTTATGATGCCTTTGCTTTTGTAAACAGTAGGCTCATCGAGTATGTATTTCCCTTCCTTGCAGCAGCTTCAACTCGATTCCCGCCAATCTAGAGATTGTGTTACCAATTTTATGTCAGTTATGGCAGTTTGCACAAGTAAAATAAAGAAGCATTATCAATCGAGAAAATCAGTTATCCTGCTTTTAGCCCAAGATGCTAGAGTTGGAGCCTTGGAGGGACCTTTTTGAATCTCCAACAATCAATTTTTGGTTACGGAAAATGCCTTGTCCATGAGCCAATAACCAATGGTTGGCATGTACTGCACCAAGTACATTACAGCAAGCACAGGCTGCAGTAGAAAATAAAAGATATTGAGTATGTTTTGCAAGGCAAAGCCACAATCCTATTCAGTCACAGTCAATGTGACACACTGAACAATTGGTAATCCCCGGATGCAGACATATTCATCATTAGTCTGAACTGTTTCTGTGATAGCTACACAATACCAATAGTAATACCTGGTATGATATCCAAACTTCTTTTAGACCATGGGTGGCAGCAATTATCGTCAACTCAGCACACCTTTCTGATGACACACGCTTCTGTCAAAAGAGATAGGATAACAAGAAATGTTTTCACAAGTTATACAATACCAACCAACTTACAAACAAGAATAAATCATAACAGTTATGATATATAGATATACACCTAACATAACTGTAAGGATTTAACCTCAGAAAAAGCTTTATTTCCTGAGCTTGCTCCTCCAGTACCATTTGATGTTTCTACTGGTCCATGACAAACAATGGTCACCCCAATACCTTTCTGAAAGAGCTGTATTAATCAAGATAAACTAACACCATTAGTTAAAAGTGGAAACAGAATTTCTGGTAAACATATTAACTATTTTACTGCAGACACCATACTGTGCCTACATTTTCTATATGGTGAAGAATTTTGTTCAGTGAGAAATGGAACAGATTTCATCAACAAACTTACAGACATTCTATTTGCTGACAAAAAGAACTCCTACCTCGGAACACAAGGTGTGGAAGTACCCATTTAATGCATGTTTAGAGGCAGAGTATACAGCCTGCCCTGGTGCAGGTGTATTTCATGCAGCACTGCTCATCTGCACATAATTCAAAAAGAACTATGAAAGGGAAAAGGAAACAAAATTATAAAAAATGAGAAAGAGGGTATATGCATCAACAAAAACTAAAAATCACTTTCCACGTACCACAACAAATCGGCCCTTCCCTCGCCTCAGCATGTAAGGTGCTAGTAGCCGGGTCAGTGTTACTGTCCCCAGAACATTGACATTGAAAGTTACCTACTCCAATCAAAGAGTTTAACAAGATCCCTCTAATTATATATTGTTCTGTTTTAGCAGAAGGCAAGGAAGGTAACGGATGACATTGATACATAAGAGCAGTAATGGCCTAATGGGGATACCCAGATATACTACCTTCATACTCTCTTCAGTAACATCCAAGGCTGTAGTTTTCTGCGCAGAAAAAGAATGTAGAATTAGTAGAATGGTGTTATCTTAAAAACACTGCATTTCTATTTGTCTACTAGAACTCTAGCAGGACTGAATATCCGCAAAAGAAATGAAGCGGCACTTTTTGATATTAGTATGCTCATAATATGATCATTCAGTTCTAAAGACACACGATAGCATATTCCTCAATTGGGCAGGAGAGTACTATGGTGAGTACATATGACAATCATTAGTAGCTAAATTAAACAAATAACGGAATGTCTTATGTACTACTAATGATTGTCATATGTACTTATCGGGAGTACTTCGGTGTATTTCCTTTTAATAATATTAAACAATGTTTTCTCCAGAAACTAGGCACCACCCACTTACAGGACGCTCAAAAGCTGCATTGTGGATCATATAATCAACACCAGCATTAGGAAAGAACGACTCTGCTTTCTCTACAGCACCCCTGAGACAATCTTCACCAGAAGATAAACCTAGTGGCAGAACCTTCACACCATCAGTTGCATGTTTACCTGGACATGTGAACCAAATTATGAGACGAGAGATATAATTAAGATACAGGACATTCATGTGTAGTCATCTAGCATTCAGTTAAAGAACAAACCAGTAAGTTGATTCTTGACTCGCTCCAGTTCAGCTTCATTACAAGCGGAAATAATGAGCTTAGCTCCCAAATTTGCAAGTTGCTTAGCAACAACCTCCCCTTGACACCAGCACCACAGAAAGGTAACATAAACATTTTTACTTTACACAAACCATAGAAAAGCCCGAAATATTTCAACAAGAACATTGCTTTGATAGAATAGTGCTATCAACGCAACAAAAATCACAATGAGGATGAAAAATCATCTTAAACTATCGAGGTACCTAGGTTCCAATAAAGTTACCCAGCCGAAAGGAGCCTAATTTACAGTTTTCATTTTCGTTTCTAAGTGAACAGAACCAATCTTCTTCCATGATTACCAATCTGTAGTAACAACTTGAATGTTTTTAGAGATATACCAATTCCACGGCTAGCACCAGTAATCCAAACAACCTGAGGCAAAGAAAAATTATTCACAAAAAAAAAAAAAAACTCATTAATTTCCGAGCAATACAATTAGATGAAAAAGAAACCAAAAAAATATGGAAAAGATATTTACTTTATCTTCAATTTCGTCTCGCTTGACATGGCCTTTGGACAAGAGAGTCAAATCACCGTAAACAAACACAAGACACACACACACACTAAGAACTAAGCAACAGACTCTGAATCTAGCTCACACAACATCAACATAGAGACTACAGAGATAGAGATCATATCATCAGCTATAGCAAATTTGATCAATACAAACAACACAATAAGAATCAAACAAACGAACAACACCAGCTCAGCTCATTGCCTTCCTTTTGTTTTGATCATCACGACTGGGCCTGGCCCAATCTTTCCTTACCTCTCATTAAAAAAAGGCCCACGTTCCTATCTCTCATCTAAAAAGAAGCCCAACCCAACAAAAACCTCGGCGACGTCCCTTCTTCTTCTTCCCCAAACCTCACCTCAGTCTCGTCTCTCTCTAACACAGCTGAAGCCAGAAACCAGTTCTCTCGTAAGGTAGCTGAGAGACTAGACTAGACTAGACTAGACCAGAGGCAGAACAGAGACAGTTGAGCAATGGCGGCGAGAAACGTAATGCTGAAGTACCTGACAGTGCCGGTTGTTCAAGCCGCGCGAACCACAAACCCTAGCTCCTCCTCCTCCGCCGCTTCTTCTCTTTTCAACGCTTTACGCGCTCGGTTCTACTCCGATGAGGTCAGGGGAACCTTCCTCGACAAATCCGAGGTCACCGATCGGATTATCACCGTCGTCAAGAACTTCCAGAAAGTCGATCCTTCTAAGGTAGTCAATCTCTTCTCAATAAACTCCTAATAGCTTGGATTGCCTTTGTTATGCTTCAGCTGCGGTTCGATGTTTTTCATTGTTTCATTATCTGTGTGGAAACTTTGATTTGATTAGGTGGAAAATGAAATCGAAACTAGAGTGTTGAGTATATGAAATGAATGAATTAGGGTTTTAGGGGGCTATCAGAGCTAGGTCATTGCATTTTAGATCTTCAATAGCATAAGCCAGTGTCTCACACAAGTCACTGTGGACGTGTTGTAGATGTGTTGATTTGGAATTGATATTCAGTTCTGTGTATGGCAGTGTGTTTCTATCCGAAAATGAAGTAGACATAATGTTGCGCTTAATTTCTACTTTATATGAGATCATCTAAGCTGTTAGCTTGCATTCTTCTGGATTGATTATTCTTGCGTTTTTTATTGACTACTAGGTGCATTAGCTTAAAAATATTTTCACAAGTGCTTGCAGTTTCCCTCATGTATGCTCTTCTGAGATTTCTGTTTTTATTCTTTTCATATTACTGGAGGTCGAGAGAATAAGGAATCTCTCATGAAACATAACTAGATAAACGCTCATATATATTGTTTACAATATTGCTCTAATTATTTGTTTGGTTTTTGCTTTAAATTTATTCTTCTTACTGTGACATTCAGGTTTGAGTGCTACACTGTTACCTGAATCTTGTTTCTGTCAAACCCCTAGTGTAGATATCTATAACTTTAGGAGCTAGACAACCTTTTGCAGTTCTTAAAAAGGGAAGAATGTGTAATGTAGACCTAGTTTGAATCTTTGCAAAACTTGTAAGCTCCGTGATTCTAGCTAATGGTCAAGATCCCTGATGATATTGAGTTGCTTTGAGATTGAATTCCGTCTCAAATGGGACCATTAAGATCCAACTATTCCTTCTCCCTACCTAACTTTATTTGTTTACGTGCATGTGTTCTGTTCCAGTTACATCTACATTTCTTTCTGAAGTTGTTATGGCTAGTATATTACTACATTGCATTCCATTTTGTATTATTTTCAACATTTGTTTTCTCTTTTTTGTAGGTTACACCGGATGCTCAATTCCAGAAAGATCTTGGATTAGATAGTTTGGATGCTGTGGAGATTGTGATGGCTCTTGAAGAGGAGTTTGGCTTTGAGATCCCGGACAACGAAGCAGACAAGATCACCTCAATTGGTCTTGCTGTCGACTTTATTTCATCTCACCCTCAGGCAAAGTAAGGGAGGCCACTAAGCTTTCAATCTTATTTGTTCAAGGAATAGCTTTCAGTAGAACTTCTGAGCCTTTTTCTTCTTAATCATACTTGTATTTTGGTATGTTTAAAACTTGCGAGTGTGCTGGCATTTCCGGTTTATGGAACTGTGCAAACAACATCCTTGATGTTTTGTCTAAATAAAGTCATTTAGCTTATTGCTTCTCCAATATGTCTCATACAGTTGATGATTAAAATGTTGGATGCCATGGATTTGCTTTTACTTGCTCTTTTTGTAACTACTAGGTTCTCGAATACATGTTTGCGTGCTGGCTTTGTTTTCGATCCCTTTTGTTAATCATAGTTGTATAGGTATTGTACCCCAGGATTGGATGAGATTAGGATCTAGACTTAAATGTATATAACAGCCAAAACCTGCTGTGGTGGCGAACCAAAAGACTGGGTGGAAGACTTGTGAGGTGGAATTGTGCTGTTCCCATCCATCATTCACTCTCTTGGCCAGAATAGTAGACTGACCAGGAGGGAGGTGAGGAAGACTTTGACAAGTCTAGAGAACACAAGGAGACCCCAAAGTCAGGTCTTCTGTGAAAGAATACCCTTGCTTTTCTTTGGAAGTACATATGATACTGTCATTGCTATCAAAGACATAGGTTGGCTGTCCATAGTTTGTCTCATTTTTCACTACTGAATGTACAAATATAGTAGCAGAGATCAAAGTAAAACTAAATTGATCTGGATATAGTGTGGAATACCATTTGGAGTCGTTAATTGTTTATCGCAAGGGGAATGATCTAACATTAGATTTCTTCGAACTTGCATAGAAGATCAAATAGTCTTTGTATGAATGAAACGGATCAGTAGAGTATTTGTGCATTTCCTTTTGCAGATCTGGTCGGATTATTATAATTAAAAAAAAACAACGGAAACACATTTCTGATTGGGTAACGCCAGCGTTTCATTCATTGGGATTGGTCGAATACACCCGCTTCAATTGAAAAGTCAATTGCAAAGTTATATGGTAATGTGTGATCTCTGCCCAACCTATTGCCCGCCACATGCAGAGACCATATAGTATAAGGGAAAATTACAAAAAAGGTCAGTCACAAGTTTTCTTTCAAAATAAGGGCAGTCCCGAGAGTGCAGTTTCCTTTCTCTAGAATACCAAACCATTCCTCACAATTAAATATGGGAAGTCAGGATATTGGAAAGGGGATGTCAGAAAAGAAGAGCCATGCATGCATAAATGGTCTGTCACTTGGCAATTTATTTTGGCCGGGAATGGACGGTTCTTTGTCTCTGTCTTTCTCGTCCACCTTTGCATGGCATAAGTCTCTGTATAGAAGTGATAATATGTAATAGAAGGCAGAACGAACTGGCCTTCCTCAATCATCCATCTATCAATAAAATTTCAGTTTTGTTCATCCTCAATTATTACTGTCTCATACTGCTATTGATCGCACTACTACAACCATTTGTATACACTACTATCTTCGTACTTTTTCCATACATTACCACTCACTATATAAATCATCCATAACCTTTCATCCATCACAAAAAAAAATCAGTAGCTGATCATATTTGAAGTTGTTCATCATCATCATCTATACATATCAAGTAGTAGTCTATACCCGTAACAGTTCATCCTTTTGAAGCTGTTCATATTTAAAGTTCATCATTCATGCATGTCAATTACTAGCTGTTTATCATCATAGAGGTTCATCCTTGAAACAAGATCATCACAACACATGCATGTCAAGTAGTTGTTCTTCCCTTGCATGTTAAGTAGTTGTTCATACATTCGTATCATATCACTTTCCGAAGTCTTGAAGAATCTCGGCTTATTTTCCAACACCTCTTCATAGAAGATTGTATGTACAGTTTTCTGTGCTAGCGCACAACGGTAGACTTTCTTAACCTTTAATTCTTTGGTCACTCTAGACGACTTCTTGTCCAAAACTGGAAAAACTGGAATAATTATGTGATTATATAGCTAAACTGACAATCTTATTTTCTTTGACGACTTTCAGTTATAATTGCATGCATGTCAAAATAATTATTATAAATGAAGTCAGGGGACCTCTGAGTAATAAAACCTCTGTTTCTGTTTTTGTAGCCCTTGAGTTGACTTTTATTACAGTTTTAAGTTTTTGACCATGTTCAAGACCGAGTTTTTTTATCATTGTTTTGGCCTTACAAATATAACCGAACCCCCGTTTCAAATTTGGTATCAGAGCCTAGTTTGGCTCTATAATCATATAGTTATAACAGTAAAGTACCTCGAGGACGGAAGTCATAAACACAATCAGTGAGAAAAATCGTTAATTAAAACTAAACATATTCTTGTATGTTCTTGCATGTTTGATTTCTTTGTTGCATGTGTGTTATTTACTTTGTTGCATGTGTCTTGTTTGATAATTAAAAGAAGAAGAAAAAATAAAAAAATTGTATCTTTGTTTTCTGGATTTGTATGATCGATTACCTTAATTTGGAAATAACCGAGCATCAAAAAAAAAAAAACTTTAGATCAAAATAATTTACTTTGTTATTTTTCGCAGAAAAATCACATAATCAGTCAAGCTGAGCATATAAAGTTCGAGCAAAATAAGCATAATACTACTTTACAGCATATTTTGGAGTATTTTCAAAAAAAAAAATTCTCACAAATAATCCGACAAAATTTGAGTTTTATCCCATCGCAATTAGAAAATAATAATAAAAATATACAGCGTTTTCCTAATCAAAAAGAAATTAAAGAGCTTATTGATTTTATTAATAGCAAGCTGAAGCAAGTTGAATCACAATCTTTGTAAGTTGTTGAAAATCTAAAAGTTGAAGTAGCAAAAATACAATTAATACAAAAGGAGTTAACTGAGCAAGTAGAGAAGT
The DNA here is from genome assembly GCA_946800695.1 of Geum urbanum. Taxonomy (NCBI): domain Eukaryota; kingdom Viridiplantae; phylum Streptophyta; class Magnoliopsida; order Rosales; family Rosaceae; genus Geum; species Geum urbanum. The sequence goes on along the minus strand of OX326999.1, from coordinate 82,578,237 downwards.
TACATAATAAAATTGATCGTTTATTGGTTTAATGATCGATAATCATAATTATTTACAAGCACTTAAAGAAGTTGGTAAATTGGACGACGATCTAGTAGGATTTTCGAGCATCACAACTACTATTCAGAGCAATAATATTCGTATAAGGTAAAATAATACTATTATTCAATTACTAATTAATTTAACAGAAAAACTAGATAAAATTGAAAATCAATTAACATATATTAATTTAGCATTAAATACATGAGTATCATCTTCTATTCTAGCATCTTTAATTAAACAGTTGGAGAATTTAAGCATAAGTAATCAACCAAGAAGAGTAAGAATTAATCCTTTTGATAATACAAAATTGATTTTTTTAAATAAAAGGAAAAAAAAAATAATACGAGCAGAAGATATTTACCATAATGAAGAAGAAGCACAAGATTTTTAAGGAATGGTTTTTTACTATCACAAAAGAAAATGCATATTTTATATCAATTAGGAACATTTGAAAATCGTAATAGCATCGTAAGCAGCATTAGCCAGCATAAAATAAGTTGTATTGATAAAGAAGTCACTTTGAATTTATTGAGCAATCAAACAATTGAGCAACTTAAAAATCTTCATTATTCACAAATACATGTTGGCACTATATTAATCGGCATAGCAAGATTAATTCGAGTAAAAGTTGGTACAAAATATTAATATACATATATGATGATAGATGGGATAACCATCAGCAAGCAGCAATCAGAACAGCAGAAGTTGATTTGAGCACTAATTTGGCTATAATTGGTTGCATTCCAAATTATGTAATGACAACTAAACAATTTAGCAAGCATATTAAAGTGAGCATTAGAACAAGAAATTATAACATGAAAAGAGATTTTAGAAATCTTAGTGTGAGTCTAATGTATATTGGTAAAGTGTCTGGTAAATTTAATTACAAGTTTAATGTTGAATTTCAAAATTTAGTACAAACTTTTGGTAGTAAGCATGTTAATATGATTGAAGCAAAACCTGTTGATAACAGTTTTTTGGAAGGAACTAAATGATTATTACCTAAGCTACAATGGTCAAAAAATAGACAACCTGATACTGTACAAATTTTTGAAAATCATTTAGGAGAAGCATCTGTAAGATTTACTAATTATCATCAAATTGAAAATATTACCGATAATTTAGAGAGTGAAACAGAAATAAATATGACTTTTGATAATCTTGAAATAAATATGATTGAAAATAATTTTGATAGCATTGTTGATAAATTAATCAAAGATATCGATAACTTAAGTGAAGAGCAATATATTAATAAATATAAAACTTATGAATTAGGCTTACATCGATTAAATGATGAAGAAATGAAGCATCTAATATTAGAGATTGGTTTTGAGTATATATTAGGAGAAAAAGAATATAACAATTTGTTAATCGAAATTGAGTGTATGCCTGTCGAAGAACAACAAAGTTCCACTGGAACTTCTGGTGTTCATTCTTCCATAGGAAGATTTGAGCAACAAAATATAAGACCCACTCATGAGTCTTATACCGAGCGGAATATTTCCCATAGCAATTATGAAGCAGCTAGACCGCATAGGAAAAACTGAATTCCTTATACAGGAATTGAGCATGTGAGCATAGTTGGAAACATATTAAATCTTGGTCAATAGATCCCCAAGATTAGGAGAAAACTATTGAACGATGGGAAAAATGATGTGTTCATGCTGCAATCATGTTAGATTTTAGCAACACAAATGATATGTTAAACTATTTTGAGCATACTTTGGATGTTATGGTTTTTAATTTCTTTCAAACATGGAAAACAAAAAATTCAGAAGGTTACCAAGCAGCAAAACTAGCATTTAATGTTGATACTTTTGTTAAACTTATTAAATTTGAGTTTTTGGATCATAATCGTCTTGATGGAAGAAATGAGCAAGAGCAAATTTGAGCAATACATAATTTAGAGAAATTACAAATATATGATTTACAATATATTGATGAATATACTTATGATTTCTTTAAATATTTAAGTAGAACTGGTATAATAAATGATATAAATATATTAAATACTTATATGACAAAAATAAAAGGACTTATAGGAGATAAAACATGGAAATAATGACAAAACCACCATAGGCAAAATGATGAAGCAATTGGTCCTCAAACTCAACATGTATATGATATATTACGAGAAGAGTGTAGCCAAATAAAAGCAAAAAAATAAATAAGAAAGTAATTTTACATAAGCTGTAAAAATATTGATTTACCTAAATAATATGGGTGTCATAGAAAAGAAAAACGTACTAAGAAAATTAAGCATTATAAGAATAGTTATAAAAGAAGATATAAGCCTTATAAACCTTTTAAACAATATAGAAGGTTTGATATACAACCTTCAAGACTTTTAAAAAGCAAAAATAAACACCTAAGCAACTCAAGAAATGAAGCACTAAACCTTGGATGAGAAAATATAAAGCACCAAAAGATAAAAGCACTTGTAAGTATTACTTTTGTGGAGAAGTTGGTCATATTAGACCAGAGTGTCCTAAACTAGGAAATTAACCTAGAGAAAAAAATTAATTACTTGAGCAATTTGATTTAAAAGAAGATGAAAATTTGGAGAGCATTTATAGTTTGGATAACTTAAGCGATAATAAAAGCATTAATAGCATCGATATGTTTTCAGAATTAGAATCTGAGTGTTATGATAGTTCAGAAAGTGAACTAGAAGACATATGTATGTTTGAAGAGCATGAAGAATTTAAATACGTAAATTTGGGATGGCCACAAGAATGTAATAAATGTAAGAAAATAGTAGCAGAAAAATATTATACGAGCAAAATAATATTTTGTAAGCCTTGTTATAATAACATAGCATTAGAAGTAAATTTTGTAGAAGAAGAAGTGAGCAGAATACAAAGTCTTGATGTCGAAAAATAAAAAATTAGCACCTTAATAACAATTAATTGTGAGCTTGAATTAGCAAAATATAATAAAATATAAACAGTAGCAATGATTGATATTGGAAGCACTAAAAGCACTATAAGAAAAGAGTTAGTACCAACATAATATAAGCAAAAACTTATCAAACCAGTTCGAGTATCCCAATGAGATTCAAGAACTGTACACATTACACATTGCCTAAACAATAGATCTCTTCGAATTGAAAAACATCAATTTAACTTACCTTTAACTTTTGTTTCACTAGTAGGTTCTTATCCATTTATTTTAGGATTAAATTTTCTAAAAAGTTTACAAAGTTGTTATTATCATCCACCTGATATAACGTTTTACAAAAGAGCTATAACTACTACATATCAAAGCAATTTATTGGAAGCATATAATAATTCGAGCACAGAAGAATTAAAAGAAAAGCATAATGATTTTAAAGCTATACAAGATGAAAATCTTGAAGAGCAAAATATTGAGTATGATGAATCAATTTTTGAATTAGAATATCCAAGTTTTGAGAAAATTGCATCTTTTGAAACAATGCATTTTGATAGAACTAAAACATTAGAAGAATTATTACAATTAGCAGAGCAAACAAGGATTATTGGTGAAGATCTACAATTATATTGGAGAAAAAATAAAATCTTAGCAAAACTTGACATTATAAACCCAGATTTAACAATTAAAACAGCAGATATGCCTTATAATTTGTTAGATAAACAAGAATTTGAGCAACAAATCAAAGAGATTTTAAATCTTAAAGTAATAAGACCATCTAAATTACGACATAGATCAACAACTTTTATTGTTCAAAAGTATTATGAGTTTAAACGTGGAAAAACACGAATAGTATATAATTATAGAAGACTAAATGATAATACTTAAGAAGACAGTTATAAGTTACTAATAAAGATGAATTAATCAACAAAATTCAAGAGAGCAAATACTTTAGCAAATTTGATTGTAAATCAGCTTTTTGGCAAATTCGCCCAGCAGAAGAGTTAATCGAGTGGATAGCTTTCACATGTTCAGAAGGACATTTTGAATGGCTAGTCATGTCATTTGGGTTGAAAAAGCACCTTCAATTTTCCAACGTAAAATGGATCAAATTTTTAAGAAATATGATAGTTTTTGTAGTGTATATGTTGATGATATACTTATACATAGCAAAATTGAAATGAGCATAGAAAACATTTGGAAACAACTTTGAGTGAATTTATAAATACTTATACGTAGAAAAAATCGAAATGAGCATAGAAAATATTTGAAAACAATTTTGAGTGAATTTATAAATAATGGTATTATTATTAGAAAAAATAAAATAGACTTGGAAAAGCAAGATATAGAATTCTTAGGAATTTATATCAAGTTAGGTACTATACAACTACAAGAGCATCTAGCTAAGAAAGTTGTTGAATTTCCTGATAAATTAGAAGATAAAAAGTAATTATAGGCATTTTTGGGACTTCCCAATTATGCTAAAAATTTCATTCCCGATTTAGGAAGAAAATAACAATTTTACATAGCAAAACGAGCAAAACAGGTCAAAAGTATTTTAATACCGAAGATATTAAATTAGTATAACAAATTAAAAAGGAAATTACTCAATTAAAATCTTTAGTAATACTGTTAGATATTAGCTATAAAATTGTTGAAACAGATGCATCCTTTCTTGGATGGGCAGAAATTTTATACCAGAAAAAGAGCAAAGAGCAATCAAAATCTAATGAGCAAATATGTAGATATGCCTCTGGTAAATTCAATGATATTCAATCTCGATTACCAGCAACTGACTTGGAAATCTTAGGCATCATCAATTCTCTTGAAGCATTTTCTTTGTTTTACATAATAAAGTGTTTACTATAAGAACTGATTGTCAAAACATTGTTTCTCATTATGACAAATTTAGTAGCAATAAACGAGCAACTCATAGATGGGTCAATTTTGTTGATACAATTATTGACAATGGTTTTAATCACATTTTGAGCATATTAAATGAAGTGATAATACTTTAGTAGATATATGGTCTAAACTAATTCTTTGAATAACTTTGCATAAATGAATCAAAGATGAGCATCTTCTTCAAATCCTATAAGGCCATGGAGCATTCATCCAAGCACTTTGAGCATAAGCATACTAGCAAGGCCATCCATAAGACCCGTGATACACACTTATGGTAATATCCATATTCAGGACATCATAAAGTCTGAATATTGATATAACTCTTGGCAACAACTTTGGCCAAAGTAAATGACATTACTTGACAACTTTTGGAGCCTAAGGAATCAACCTCCTCAACTGAGCATAGCAATTGAGAAATTGGTAAGAGCATTGGAAAATGAATTTATGAAGTATAATCAGATAGTTGAAAACCTTAACAAGCAACTCCTACCTTTACAAGAAAGTTATGCCTTACTATCTTTTGAGCATAATACATCAGTAGACAAACTTACTACTTTGGAGCAACGTCATGAAAGATTGATTAAAATATATAGCAATTTGCATATAACTATGCAACACTTCAAGAGCAATTAGAATTTGAGAGAAACAGAGCAATTAGTATACATGGTTATATTTCTCAATAGAATCCTTTAGCACTTAATCCTATACTTGAGCAGCAAGGAATACTTCCTCCAAAATTGAGCACATACTCTCTGTGTGTTCTTACAATGGAGCTATTTCGTAGTCATGAAGCAAAAGAAATGTTTTGTCTCTACCACCAATCAAAGCTTCTTTCTTTACAAAGAGCAATCCAGAGGTTTCTCTTTGACATAAGGGAAAACCTTCAACCTGGAATGAGCATCATTAGTAAAGTAGAGCATCAACATCCTGATGAAAACATGAAGTATCAAATCCTTCTAGCAAGCATGGAAATGACAACCTATCAAGAACTTCATTTTGAACATGAAGGAGTGGTTCATCCTCTTACTCTAGGATTCTTGTTGGAAAATAATTTTTTGGTACATCTTAACATGAACAGGAGTAATCATATAGAGTCATTTTCGAGCAATCTTAGAGAGAGCATAATACATTACTTTGAAACTCTATAAGGCAGTCTTCTTTTGAAGATTAACAACAATCCACCAGCAAGATTAAGCACTAGTTTAAGCCATGATCCAACCCAACATAATATTATTATGAAGCAAGCCATCTATGTACTTGGATGAGCAGGACCAAATATCACCATAATACCCAATACTGAAGACATTAAGATATACAGAGGAGCACAAATGGCTTACCATGAACTCTGGGATGATTTACATCTCAACCTGGTCAAGCAAGGCAAATACTACAGACTACTCCAAAAGAAGGGCCAAAAGATTGAAAAAAGATGATCGTTATCTTCGCATGAGTTTATCCACTGAAACTGCCTACAAACAATTTCGAGCACAAGAAGCGACAATGATAGTAATGCTCTAAGAAGATGAAGAAAGAGATGAAGACAACTATTGGTTAAACTTATTTGATGTTGAACTGGATTTCTCTGATCCTGAGTAACACAATATAGAAAATATGATTGAACCCCAAATGAATGAGCATATGAAGCAGGAGCATGAGGACGAAGTTTCTATTCAACAGACAAAGACTTCGTCAAACTTTTCATCTAAAATAAGAGTTTTATACAATAAAGGCATTAGAGTCTTTTTATGACGTCAAAAAATGACTTAAAACGAAAACATTTTTAAAGTGACTGACATTTGGTCATAGGATAATTCCACATTAAAGTCAACCGAAGATGGCATTTCCCGAAATTAAGTAGCAAAGTGTATGGCAATCTCTTGCTTCTACTACTATAACAAGCCTGGCACACAAAATGCAGTCTCCAAATTCAGCTTGCCGTTTCTGCACAAATGGCCAAGCAGCAGCTCTTTTTGCTAGTAACACTTTCCTTGTTCTGTCGTTCTTCGCTTTCGGAAGTCATCTTCGAAGAGCGTTTCGAAGGTAAACTCTTCTTTTACTGCATCTTTTTACTATTTTCTACTTTCAGTAAGAGTAATATGCTCAAGCTAGTTGCAAAACAGTTAGTTGCTTACTCCTTGACTTTGCCATCATTCTACATGTTTTTGAGAAACCTCTACCATTCTTACCAATGCATGCATACATGAACTTAAGAAGCCGAAAACCAAGTCAAGATTAGCATCGACTTCAGCTCTTGCTTCTCTTGTTTAAGTTTTTTTCTTGATTATATGTAGTTGATCAAGACAACATGTATAATGTTCTCTAGTTTGATTCGGTGATGTGTTTGTTTGGGTTAATTAGATGGGTGGAAAAGCCGTTGGGTTAGCTCCGACTGGAAAAGAAGTGAAGGTAAAGCTGGTTACTTTAAACACCATGCTGGAAAGTGGCATGGAGACCCCGATGACAAAGGTATTGATATTATTCATTTCTAATTTGTGCCAACAGATTAATCTCAAGTCGTATTGTTGGTCAATTTGATGCAATACTAGAGTTTGTTAGTTTGCCAGTCAATGGATGTAAAGTGTTGGCTTTATGATAGTCTCTCGAAATTGCAGGAATTCAGACTTATAGTGATGCCAAACATTTTGCCATATCTGCAAAGATACCAGAGTTCTCTAACAAGAACAGAACCTTGGTCCTCCAGTATTCTGTAAGGTTTGAGCAGGAAATTGAATGCGGCGGGGGGTATATAAAGCTCATGTCTGGATTTGTTAATCAGAAGAAATTCAGTGGGGACACTCCATACAGGTTAATTATTACATAATCTATGGCTTCTATGCACAGGTTACTACAACTCTCAATTTTAAGATTCGTCTCTGATTACTTATGGCTTTTGTTTGTATAGTTTGATGTTTGGTCCGGACTTATGTGGAACAGACACAAAGAAGCTCCATGTTATACTCTCCTATCAAGGCCAGAATTACCCCATCAAGAAGGATTTACAGTGTGAAACTGACAAGTTAACTCATTTCTACACATTTATTCTTAGGCCTGATGCAACTTATAGTGTCCTAGTTGACAGTAGAGAAAGAGACTCCGGAAGCATGTATACAGATTGGGATATTCTTCCTCCCCGAAAGATTAAAGATGTTGGTGCAAAGCAGGTAAATTGATTTGCTTTTTCGTGTGTAGTATCAACGTTTCAATTTCACTTTCCCTTTCCAGTATCTCTCTTCAAAATGTGTCTTGCATTATCAAGTTTTGAATTTACTTTCTCTTTAGCTGACAAGTATCATATACCGTTTGTTATAGCCTGCGGACTGGGATCTTAGAGAATACATTGATGATCCTAATGACATCAAACCGGAGGTATGAAAGATGAAACCTTTCTTTCTTTTCCTAATGCTTATGTCTGCGACTTATTTTGTGCTTACATAACGTCATATCACTATTCGTTTCTTGATATTGCAGGGATATGATTCAATTCCAAGAGAAATTCCAGATCCAAAAGCTAAAGAGGTTAGTAGATTGGTTAGAGAGTAGAAATGTAAACTAAGCTACATCTTCAAATCTTTAATGTTGGACTAGTAATTGGCGCTTCATTGTGCTGATTGAACCATGAAACACCAGTTTGTAAGTTTGGCATTTAGAATGGTCCACAACCCAGTTGTAATTTGGTGCATTTGTGAAGATAGAAATTATAATCATCTTCTTTTTCCCCTTTTAATTAGCCCGTTGACTGGGATGAAGACGAGAATGGTATATGGAGAGCACCTAAAGTACCAAATCCAGCTTACAAAGGACCATGGAGACGCAAGGTGAGTTAAACCACGGTTTCTAGAAGATAAAACTGAAGGTCAATCATTTTTGGTATGCGGTTTTTATTCGCTAATTTCTGTAATGTATGATGAAATTTCAGAGAGTTAAGAACCCTAACTATAAAGGGAAATGGAAGACTCCCTGGATTGATAATCCAGGTAATGTTCACTAGATATATTTACTTCTCTGGTCTCTGGTCAAGTTAATTTAGATTAATATTACTGCAGATCTTTAAAAAAATGTGGTGTTTAGTGATTTATTTTTCCCCCATGTAGAGTTTGAAGATGATCCTGATCTTTATGTGCTAAAGCCAATTAAGTATGTGGGAATTGAGGTTTGGCAGGTGGGACCGCAGTACATTATCAATTTTCCGATAGAAGGATGTTATTATCATTATCTTAGTGAGATGAAAAATGTGGTGTAGGTAAAGGCTGGTTCGGTTTTCGACAACATCTTAATCTGTGATGAACCAGAGTATGCAAAACAAGTTGTCGAAGAAGTATTTGCTAATAGAGAGGTCAGTGAGCCTCTTTCGCTGTAACTGTTATTTCCTAGGTCATTGGCATCTAGCTCACAGTAGATTATTTTGTTAATCTCCTCCGGTGTATTTCAGGCCGAGAAGGAGGCTTTTGAGGAAGCAGAGAAAAAGAGGAAAGCTGAAGAAGAAGAGGTTCTTTATCTATTCACTGTTTTGGAGCGTTTAATTTTTCAGGCTTAATTAATTGAGTTTCCTTCATAAATAATTCAATATGTTCTGCTTGTAATGTACAGGAAGCTCAAAGAGCAAGAGAAGAAGGTGAAAAGAGGAGACGAGAAAGGGGTCGTGGACGGGGTCGAGACAGATATAGAGACAAATACAAAAGGGTAAGCTTGGAATCCTTGGATCTTTCATCTGAAAATGAAAAAATAGCCAAATAGGTGCCCAGATGATCAGATTGCAATTCATGAGCATTTTCTGCTTTGGTTTTTCATGGTACTCAGTTTAAGGTTTTTGTTAGTTTAGATCTCTTACTAACCTGCTTTTAATTCGTAATGTTATATTCTGCAGCATCGCGATTGGGATGATTATGACCACGTAAGCATCAAGCTTTCATCGTCTCTCATGTTGATTTTTGTTGATCTTGACCCTATAATAATGAGTTATGGTAAATTAGTTTGGATACCTCTACCAGCTGACCTTTTAAACTTGATTTGCAGGATGAGCTGTGATTTCAAGGCGTTATGATCTTCGTGTCATTTATAAGAGATTCAGAATCACTTCGTGTCACTGTAACAGATTATTTTCGATGTCATTTGCTCGCTGGTGCTTCTTTATTTGTAATTATGTATCCCTTTGGTACTGTGCTTTGCCTTGGTTAGTTCCCCATGTAATTGTAAACAATATGCTCCTTAAAATGTAAAAGTTCCCCTAGAGGCCACAATCTTGGCGTAAATTTTCTCTAATCAATGACAGAAGATAAATGACACTGAGTTACTTTTGATGTTATACATTTTATTGTTCAATGAAAGCGTAGCACTTGCACATGATTCTTCATTTGAGAACCAAGTACCTGCCCCTGGAAAAGTTCTGGACTTCGATAGTTCAACCGGCAATGAAATGTGTTACTATTAATATTTCGACAAAACTAGTCAAAATTTACAAGTCATGAATGATCCTTCCTCAAGGGAGTAAAAATACATATCAAAAGTCAATCCTAAGAATGTTGTTCACTCGAAGTGGTGTTGCATCATTTAGAAACAAGCACAGAAAAACAAGCTACCTATCTTCGTCGCACAGAAGAACTTGATCCACGCTGGATTGCAGCTGGAGCTGGTTGTGCTTGGCCAGCAGCACCTGAGGGAGCACCAACCTGTTCATCAGCCATGTTCATTGCTTGGGTTACGGCATTCATGACAATGAGCCCAAGAGGAATCAGGTACATCCACTGATACAAGCATTACAGAACATCAATAAAAGAAAATTCCTTCCTTTGCCAAACTGAATTACATGTTAAAGTTATGAAAGGTAGAATGGAGAAAAGTAACTCATGAACACTCACATATTTAGCCCAGAAAGATCTTTCTTGTGGAGGTACAACTTCACCTTCTACTCCCTCACCACCAACACCACCAAAAATCTCCTCAGCGAAGACTGGAGCTCTGCAGAAACATTTATAAAAACGTAAATTTAAGGACTTCAAGAAAACCTAATGATGGAAAAGGGTCAGCGTAATGAATAAAAATAGAGATGGTACACACTATTGAGACAAAGCAATAACTATTTGTCTGATCCTCTGCATGTTCTCTAGCATAGACTACAGATTAACTGCAATTTTATACTTGCATGTCAATCAACCATGGAAGATATTCAAGAATTCAACTTATAGCAACAGAACTATTAGCTTATACAATCTGTTTCTTTACATATCCAATTGACAAGTTTGGAACTTTCGGTAAGAGTTTAGGCAGCAAGCCCAACACACAAGAAACAGAGTATATAGAGAGCGATCTTACCTTGGTGCCTGTTCACTGTTCTTCAAAACCGTGCGAGAGTTAAAGGACCACTTTGAAGGCTGCAAAAAAAAAAAACAACAGTAGACATTGGACAAGGTGAGATCACTCAAGAAGACTCTTTACCTCACAAACTCACACACAAAAGGGGAAAGTCTCATGTGTTTTGTGCAGAGGCCTACTTTAATTGATACATGTATGTTATCATATTGATGCTTATTTTAGGTTCATTAACAAACACAACTATATTAAGAAGAAAATTGGTCATTACTCACAAGTCTCAGTTGCCGAGGATAAGCACATGCGCCAGGGGAACCATAATTAACTGCCAGTATGTTGATGCCATCCTGCGAGACAAATTTAACACTTGAGATATGCATATGACTTGAAGGAAGGACAAATTCAGCAGAAATAAAATCTTGAAGATTACCGTATGTATAACAAAGTGTTCATCCAAACCCTCCCGCAAAAGACATCTCTGGATATACAAAAATGTTGTTAGTTGTGCCTGAGACCTGAAGCCTCTTTAATCACATTCGCTTGTAGCATAAACACGACAGAAGAAAAGCATGCAGAGACTCTTAAGATACATAAAATTTATATTTGATGAGATAATAACGGGTGCTGTAGACTTGCCGCTTTTACTGATGAGATAACATAATCCCTCCCAGGAGGATTCACGACATTGGATGGCAACCTTATGCTGTAGAAGTCATCTCCTTTCAGTAGTAGCTGCAAAGACAACACCAAAAGTTCAAATCAAGTATCCGGAGATTGGTCAACACTCTGTCAAAGCAAGAAAAACAAATGAGTTTATGGTGAGAAATTTACAGAGAACTTGTTCTTCTCCTCTTCTGTAAAATCATTCCTCGAAAATCGAAGCTTCATTAGAGTCTGTTATCAATCAAACCATGAGTTTCACAGAGACTCGTACAGCAAAAACTATGAAGCTGCTTTGTTAACAGCAGCTAAAGATTCATATTTTCAGTATCAACAATAAATCACAATCCAACCACGAACACTAAATGACCTCAAAATTATCAGTTTCCTAAAATCTTTAGCAACTAATAATTAAAGAGAGCAAAGACGAACCTGAGTGCCATGACTCCAAGTCTTCAAGCGAGCATTGAAAGTACCAGCTGGAGTGAAATCGGAGTCTCCAAACGCGTGGTGGAGCTCAAACTGGATCTTCGAATCCGTGTCCTGATCCGCAGACCTTCGCCGCTGGGTTGGTTTCGGCGTCGCCGCCGGTGGCGACGGCGGAGACGACGACGATCGTGTGAAAGTGAGATCGGGAGACTTACTGGCCACGCCTCCTTCCAGACCAAACTCCTCCTCGTCGAGCAACAGCTCATCGGATTGGAAAGCAAACGAAACAGAGCACAACAAAAACAACAACACGGCGGAGACTCCGACGAACCGCGAGAGCGCCATAGCTAGCTGCAGAATCAGAAGAGAGACACTGTAAATATGGATGGACTTTCCAAAGTCCAAACACTACTTAAATGGAAAGGCCTATTGGGCCAAACTAAATGAAAGGCCTGTTGGATCTGTAAAAATACAAAACTTCAGGGGTGTCCGAGCAATTACAATATATTTAAGGGGAGGGGCACATAATTTTAGTGACGCGAGCGAACACATAAAATCTCACAAATCCTGAAATCTAAAATCGCGAGGGAGAACGAACCCTAGAAATCTTCAGAGACGACGAAAGCAGCTGTGCAGAGAGAGAGAGAGAGAGAGAGAGAGAGAGAGGCTACGGCCATGGACGCGCTGAGGAAGCAGCTGGACCAGCTGATGGGAGCGAATCGAAACGGCGACGTTCGAGAGGTGAATCGCAAGTATTACGATCGCGATGTCTGTCGTCTCTACTTGGTCGGTCTCTGTCCTCACGAGCTTTTCCAATTGACGGTAAACCCTAATCCTCCATCTCTCTCTCTCTCTCTCTCTCTCTCTCTCTCCTCTACAATTTTGGTTTCAAACACGAGTTCCTCGTCGGTATTGATTGATCGATGCTGTTTTTGTTTTTGCAGAAAATGGATATGGGACCGTGTCCCAAGGTCCACTCTCTACAGCTCAGAGAAGAGTATCCTTATTATTATTAACCATTTACTTTGCTTCAATTTTACTTTCGATGTTTTACTGCTTCGGTTCGGTATAGTAGTGGGATCCCTAACTGTGAATTTAGATACAAAGAAGCTAGGAAACAAGGGACTGATAACTATGATAGAGACCTTGAAGATGTCATAGATAGGCTTATTGTTGAGTGTGACAGAAAAATCTCCAGAGCTCTTAAGAGACTCGAGGACGACGACGCCAAAGCTGCCATTGCAATTTCTGTCACTGAGGTTACTCAGGTGATTCGGCATTCATTCGTTTCTGTCACTGTTAATACCTTTTTTGTTTCGGTTTGCATAGTTATTTATGGGTTGTTGTGTTGCATTGCATCTACAGACGCCGGAGATACTTGAGCTTTCCAAGCAGATCAAAGAGAAGCTTGAGGAAGCAGATAGATTCGGTAAACTTTTCGTACTATTCTACATGGCTCATGTGTGTGTTTTATCTAACTTTTTCTGATGGAACAGCTCAGTTGCTTGCAAATTTTCCACCAGTTGCCTGAATTTTCTATTGTAATTTGTATTGTTCACGCAACTTTGCAGATCTTGAAGGGAAGACAGATCATAAGATTCGTGCTCTGGAGATATTAGAGGAGCTGAGAGGAAAGCGAGCAGACAAACAGGTACATACAGCTTCTTTGGATTTGAAACATGTACATCTAGACTGAACTATCCTTAGGCTGCTGCTTATATGTAACATATATTGTTTTGTAAACAGTCAATGCTTCTTTTGGATGCTTTCAATAAGGATAGGGCAGCTTTACCTCAACCCCTGCCAAACCCACCACCTTTGGCACCTTTGCCTGTAGTTGTACCCGATGCTCGAACTCAGGAAATGATAAATGAAAAGTTGAAGAAGGCAGAGGACCTTGGTAAGTGAACAATTATTTAACTTTGAAGTATGAATTTTAAACCTCAACATGGAACCCCTAATTTCATTGCCTGCCTTTACATTTAAAAATTTGACTCTTCTGAGTCTGAAATGAAGTTAGGATAGTAATTTTCTGTGCTGATAATATGGATCATATGATTCACCTATTTGATTTTAGCATGTTTTTGGAACTGAGGTATTTCTTTTTATTATAATGAGAAATAGCAACTTATTTTGTAACCTTATGCTTTATGATGAATTAGGTGGTAATTCAACTCAAAACTGCTAGATATATAATATGTTAGTTTTTGCTATTTGAGATTATTTATTTGTTTGCTTTTTTACTTTGATGTTTGGTCATTAAAGTTTCTTTCCATCTTTAGGTGAGCAAGGAATGGTTGATGAGGCACAAAAAGCATTGGAAGAGGCTGAAGCACTGAAAAAGGTATTCTTATAATGAATAGTAATTGATTTACTGTAATGTAGGTGGCTCACCTGTTCTGCTACTCTTGTTACCAGTGTTTCTATTTCACGTCTTGTCTATTTTATTATTTGTTTTTTTTTTGCCAATGACTGGTGAAGGACTGTTTCTTTTCAGTTGAGTGCCAGGCAGGAGCCTGTCCTGGATTCCTCAAAGTACACCGCTGCGGATGTACGCATTGTGAGTCCATTCTTCTTTCTTAATCTCTTTCGTATTTTACTTGTGAGTCCATTCCTCAAAGTACACTGCTGCAAAATAGTATCTGCTAAATTGTACTCACTCACTGCAAAATAGTATCTGCTAAATTGTACTCTCTCATAGATATTGCCCGGAATTTTTGAAACATGTCGCACATTTGTGGGTAGAATTAGGAAGGTGTTAATATTGTGATTATTGTAGTATTTGTAATTTCTTACTTTGTTATTGGTCCAAACATTCACATTATACATTTGCAGGTATGCATATATTACACTTTGTTGGCTATTTAGTGTTTTTGCCCATTGTTTACTGTGATTTGTATTTCACTGCATAGCTGTTAATGTGTTAATTATGTTGTAATTTCAGACTGATCAAAAGTTGCGTGTCTGTGACATCTGTGGAGCATTTTTGAGCGTTTATGACAGGTAATGTGTAATCTCAGATACCATTGCTACTCAACTTTAGTCCTTCTAGGTATACAACAAATAAAAATTTGGGGTTTTAAGTGCTTCAGCTTTTGACCCAACAATTATGCCTTCTCACCAGCAGGCTCTTGTATCCAGTTTTACGAGGATAACTTATGCAGCTACAGAATGTGCGTCTTTTTCTGTTTTATGTTTATGGATCATGCTGTTGTTGAATGAAAATATCTGAAGGATCTGTATTGGGCATGAAGATATCCTGTTTTGTTTAAGGGGGCCATATCATGCCTTGCATGTGTAACTATCGTGAACCTTCTTTTTTGTTTCAGTGATCGTCGTTTAGCTGATCATTTTGGCGGGAAGCTTCATTTAGGCTATATGCAGATTCGTGAGAAGTTAGCTGAGCTGCAGGTATGATGATCCCCTTCATGATCAAATGTTCCTTAGGTTGGTCATATATATGTAGGGTTTAGGGGTTGAAAGTTTTCTCAAAGCTTTCACAATCAATTTTTTTCCAAGTCCCCTTAGTTTGTGTAAGGAATCCTTTATTTTGTTCTACTTGTCATCCTGCTCACTGTGAGAATAAAGTAACAATAACTTTTGTTCTTTGTATCCACACTTGATGTATAACCATTATATGGCGACTATGGTGAATAAGGAAATAAGATATAATTGCTATTATGATGTTACCTTGAAGGAGCTATCATTGTTTCTGAGTGGGCTCTGTTGTTTGGTGACATTATGTTTTCTCGACTTTACTGGAATCTGTCTTTCACACTTTGATGTACTATTTCCCAATTTGGCCATTGGTTGGTAGATTATGATACATTATATGAAATTGAATGAGCAATACAATAGATGAATTGAGTCATGCTTCCCACTATCCATAGAACATCATGTTGAGTTGATATTGATGTTTATGAGGGTGCCAATTTCAGGCAGAGAAAAACAAGATCCGCAAAGTTGATCAATATGATGAAAGGAGGTCAAACTCAGTCCTCCACTATTTGATGTAGTATATGTATACTACATGATGATGCTTTTGTGAATCTGAGTCATATCTTTTCCCTTGTATAATTGCCATATAGATCAAAAGAGCGAAGTAAGGAACATGATAGAGAATCGAGTAGGGATCGAGAACGGGGAGATAGCCGTGACCGGGGTCGGGAACTTGATCGTCGCAGAGATCGTGATAGGTACTATGATCGTGACCGCGGGGAGCGGGACAGAGATTCAAATCGTTCCCGCAATTATGATTCGAGAAGTCACCGTAGGTCACGTTCAAGGTCAAGGGAACGTTCCAAGGATCATGATCGCCACAGGTGATTGCTGGTTCTTTATGATTAATTCTGATTTTATTTATCTGTTTAATCAATGTGCATGTTTCCCTTCAAATATTTGCAGCATATAATTAATATAAATGTAGTTGAATACCATGCAAAAATCTTAAGAACCTCAATGAACACTTTGTACTTTATCTATTGGTACAACAAATGGGGATTCAATATCGACAAGGATCTAACGAACCTCAATGTAACTGTTTCTGGTTCCATATTCATTTTGGAAAGAAGTGCAAAAGTCCAAGCAAGAGAATCTGAAGTTAGGTCTTGACTAGTACATGCTTATGGTCAAGCTATATTCTTTTGTTTATTTTCTTTCATTTTTCCGGATCTGATGAGATTTTTGTTTTCCCAGGCGTTACGACCGGCACTAGTCCTTGATATGGTGTAGGTGGAAAAGGTTGTTGTGTTCTTGTCTAGGTCAGTTTTAAACATTTTGTACCAAGATGGTTTCATGTTTCTTTCTTAATTCTTTTGTTGGAGTTGAGCTGTTTCTCCTGTGATGGATGTAAGGACCGCTGCTTTGTTTTTCTCAACTTGGTATTTAAGAGGTATGTTTTACTGTTTTAATATCATTTTTGAAATTTTTTATAATTATTTAGACTGTTTGCCCAAAGAAAAATAGATGTAATTCAAGTAGTTACTCCCTCTTTGAGATATGATGCCGTGTTAAAAGATATGTTGGCTGGGTACTTGCATGGCTTTGCCATCATTTAGTGTAATCCATACCAAGTAATGTTGATAATTTGGTGGTGGGCTGCTGCGCTTTACGAAGACTGGAGGTATCTTGGGCTATGGGATTGATTGGGGGTATGTGATCTGGACATGTTTTACTACAGTTTTTTGTGCATATATAAGCTTCTGTACACAAACCTTGTTGTAAGTTGTAGCTGTTAGGTTTTGATGTTTAGAAGTAATTCAATTTTATTATCGAAACTGTCATGTGCTTTCTGGAAAAAGTTCATGTTATAAAAACAGTGTCAACTCTTAGATAGGGGTCATCATTTGGCCCGTGGGCCTCGTGGGCCGGTGGAGGCCCGCAAGCCCGTGGGCTAAAAGCCCGGCCCGGCCCGCAAAAAAGCCCGCAAAAGCCCGCCAAGGTGGTTGGTGGGCCGACCATGGTTTAGAGATCTAAAGCCCGGCCCGGCCCGCGGACCCGGCCCGCCAAAAGCCCGTCAAGGCCCGTTAGGCCCGGCCCGTCAAAGCCCGGCCCGTCAAAGCCCGCACACATATTGACATATATCATTAAATTATTTAATGAATTTTAATTATTATACAATTTATACCTAGTTAATGTTTACCTACACACATATTGACATATATATATATAATATAGTTACTAGTAGTCTAATAGACTAATACTATATAGATATATATTTTATATTTGTGTATATATATTAATATATTACATATAGATGGATAGATTGAATATTTGAATTCCATATATAATTAAATTTGTGTATCTATTTTACTATTAAGTCATTATTTAAAGTTTAGCATAAGTTGGGGTTTAGGTTTAGGGTAAATTAGGGTTTAGGAGATTAAGATTTATGGTAAGTTAAGGTTTAGGAATTTGAGGTTTAGGGTAAGTTAGGGTTCCGGTTCTAGGATTTTATTGTAATTTTTTTAGGGTTTAGGGTTTGGGGTTTAGGTTTTAAGGTTTAGGGTTTAGGTCAAAAATTTATAAAAATTAGGGACGGCCTACTTAGAATATTATGAACAACCAATCCGACATTCAATTTTTTATATATATAAGATAGTAGTACGTATATCATTATACCTACACTTATATATATAATATAGTGACTAGTACTATATATATATTTTTTATATTTGTGTATGTTTATATTAATATATTACATATACATATATTGATCAAATATTGGAATTCCATATATAGTTATATTTATGTATCTATTTTACTATTAAATCATTGTTTAAAGTTTAGGATAATTAAGTTAGGGTTTAGGTTTAAGGTAACTTAGGGTTTAGGGGATTGAGATTTAGGGTAAGTTAAGGTTTAAGAATTTTGAGGTTTAGAGTAAGTTAGATTTTAGGTTTTAGGAATTTTGAGGTTTAGAGTAAGTTAGGGTTTAGGGGTTAGGGGTTAGGGTTTAGGGTTTAGGGGTTAGGGTTTAGGGGTTAGGGTTTAGGTTTAGGGTTTCATTGTAATTATTTTTATCGATTTACACTGTAAAACAATAAATATAATAGATGGTTCAGATTAGATTTTGTAATTTTTCAATGGTGAGAGTTTAATTGAGAGTGTGTGAAATGACATCAATACCCTTCTCTTATATATTGCTTATTTTTCCATGGAGAAACTTGATAAATTAAATTTTTATATCAATTTTTTTGACACTATGAGATAGATATGTAATTTACAAGAATATGTGTTAAAATTTTTATCTTAAAAAATTCCTTTAGGGATGGGTAATTTATGTTTTAGTTGTAAGGGTACTACGGTCACATTTAGCGAAACTCATAGATGTAGGTCTAAATCAAGTCCAAAATTTATAAATTTTTAACGGCATGCTTAGAATATTATGAACAACCAATCTGACAGTCAGTTTTGTAAAATGATGATACATGATCGATTACGTTTCACAAAGGACTTTCAACCCATATAACCAAGGAATAAAGGTAAGAACATTAGTGTGCATGTAGAGAATTCAAGCAATATAGGAATTAAAAATGTTTTAATAATAAAGAAGGCCATATATAATAGTTCACCTTGTAATAAAAGACACCGTACGTAAAAATTAGCCTAATCGAAGTACGTTTGGATCCCAGTCAATACAATTAAACAAAATTTGTGAAAACACTAAAATACTCTCATCTTATTTTCCTTATTTTCCTATGGGGGGAGTAGATAAATCAATTTTTTATGTCAATTTTTTTGATACTATGAGATAGATATGTATTCCATAAGAGTATGTGTCCAAAATTTGATGTTAAAAAATTATTTTCGGGAGGGGTAATTTCCGTTTTAGTTGTAAGAGTACTATGGTCACATTTGGCGAAATACATGGATCGATGTCTAAATCAAGTCCAAAATTTATAAAATTTTAAAGGCATGGTTATAATATTCTAACCAATCAATCTAATGGTCAATTTTATAAAATAATTAAACATGTCCGATTAAGTTTCACAAAAGTATTTCATTCCATATAACAAATGAACAAACGTAAGAATATTAATATACATATGAATAATTCAAGCAATATAAGAATTAAATATGTTTTAATAATAAACGAGGACATGTAGAAAACTCCATCTTATAGTGATAAACATCGTACGTAAAATTTAGACTCGTCGGAGTACGTTTAAACCCCAGTGCATGGATAAAGGTTACGTTTATTTTGAAATGTCTTAATTTTTTAATAATTAAAGCCCGATAGGCCCGGCCCGCAAAAGCCCGCAAAGGGCGTAGCGACAACCCTCATCTTCATCTTCCTCTTCCACCGTGTCGGGAGGAAGGGCGACGATCTCTATGTCGTCTAGTTTGGGATCAAAACCAACTGCCACAAGGCAGTCTGAAACCTCGTCGGCATCCTCAGCCATGAAGACCGAGAGGAGCGACGAGGAATGAAAAGGGGAGAGAGATGAACAAAGGCGTCAGTCTCTTTGCATTGGCGAAGAGATCGAAGAAGGTAATAATTTTTTTTGGGGAGTCTAGGGTTTCTCAACGGGGAGCTCTCAACGTCTCAATATCAATCCTTTCTTTTTGACTTTCGACAACCCTATTAGTGTCGGAACAATATGGGGAGTCTAGGGTAGGGGTCGGCAAAAAGTCTGGCCCGACCCATGTATAGCCGGCATGGGTCGGGCCGGGCCGGGCCGGGCCGGGCCTCAACAACATTTTAATATTTGCGGGCCAGGCCGAGTTTTATCTTTTATATAAGGATCTGTGCCCGACCCATTCAAGCGGACTTTGCGGGCTTTTACGGGCCGGGCCTTTGCGGGCTTTTACGGGTCGGGCCTATCGGGCTTTAATTATTAAAAAATTAAGACATTTCAAAATAAACGTAACCTTCATCCATGCACCGGGGTTTAAACGTACTCCGACGAGTCTAAATTTTACGTACGGTGTTTATCACTATAAGATGGACCTTTCTACATGTCCTCGTTTATCATTAAAACATATTTAATTCTCATATTGCTTGAATTCTCCATATGTATATTAATGTTCTTACGTTTGTTCCTTTGTTATATGGAATGAAATACCTTTGTGAAACTTAATCGGACATGTTTAATTATTTTATAAAATTGACCGTTGGATTGATTGGTTAGAATATTATAACCATGCCTTTAAAATTTTATAAATTTTGGACTTGATTTAGACATCGATCCATGTATTTCGCCAAATGTGACCGTAGTACTCTTACATCTAAAACGAAAATTACCCCTCCCGAAAATAATTTTTTAACATCAAATTTTGGACACATATTCTTATAGAATACATATCTATCTCATAGTGTCAAAAAAATTGACATAAAAAATTGATTTATCTACTCCCCCCATAGGAAAATAAGGAAAATAAGATGAGTGTATTTTAGTGTTTTCACAAATTTTGTTTAACTGTATTGACCGGGATCCAAACGTACTTCGATTAGGCTAATTTTTACGTACGGTGTCTTTTATTACAATGTGAACTATTATATATGGCCTTCTTTATTGTTAAAACATTTTTAATTCTTATATTGCTTGAATTCTCTATATGCACACTAATGTTCTTACCTTTATTCCTTGGTTATATGGGTTGAAAGACCTTTGTGAAACGTAATCGATCATGTATCATCATTTTACAAAACTGACTGTCAGATTGGTTGTTCATAATATTCTAAGCATGCCGTTAAAATTTTATAAATTTTGGACTTGATTTAAACCTACATCTATGGGTTTCGCTAAATGTGACCGTAGTACCCTTACAACTAAAACGTAAATTACCCATCCTTAAAGGAATTTTTTAAGATCAAAATTTTAACACACATTCTTGTAAATTACATATTTATGTCATAGTGTCAAAAAAATTGACATAAAAATTTGATTTATCTAGTTTCTCCATGAAAAAATAAGCAATATATAAGAGAAGAGTATTGATGTCATTTCACACACTCTCAATTAAACTCTCACCATTGAAAAATTACAAGATCTAATCTGAACCATCTATTATATTTACTAGTTTACTGTGTAAGGTAAATCGATAAAAAAAATTACAATGAAACCCTAAACCCTAAACCCTAACTTACTCTAACCTCAAAATTCCTAAAACCTAAACCCTAACTTACTTTAAACCTCAAAATTCCTAAACCTTAACTTACCCTAAATCTCAATCCCCTAAGCCCTAACTTACCCTAAACCTAAACCATAACTTATCCTAAACTCTAAACAAAGATTTAATAGTAAAATAGATACACAAATATAACTATATGTGGAATTCCAATATTTGATCAATATATGTATATGTAATATATTAATATAG
The DNA here is from genome assembly GCA_946800695.1 of Geum urbanum. NCBI lineage: Eukaryota > Viridiplantae > Streptophyta > Magnoliopsida > Rosales > Rosaceae > Geum > Geum urbanum. Next base: position 82,556,178 of record OX326999.1, on the reverse strand, counting down.
ACATACACAAATATAAAATATATATCTATATAGTACTAGTCACTATATTATATATATATATATAAGTGTATGTATAATGATATATGTACTACTATCTTATATATATAAAAAATTGCGGGCTTTGACAGGCTGGGCCGGGCCTTGACGGATTTTTGGCGGGCCGGGCTTTTAGCCCACGGGCTTGCGGGCCTCCACCGGCCCACGGGCCAAATGAAGACCCCTAGTCTAGGGTTTCTCAACGGGGAGCTCTCAACATCTCAATATCAATCCTTTCTTTTTGACTTTCGACAACCCTATTAGTGTCGGAACAATATGGGGAGTCTAGGGTTTCTCAATGGGCAGCTCTCAACTTCTCAATATCAATCCTTTCTTTTTGACTTTCGACAACCCTATTAGTGTCGGAACAATATGATCTACGTGTGATTTTTTTTTGTTTCGGGGGATTTTGGTTAAAAAATAGGTATCAAAATTTTTGTGAGAAAATATTCATGAGTTGTCCACATTACTCTAGAACATCATTGGACAACAAAAAACGCCCATGATTAGACTCAGCTAAATAGTCTGGGTGTAAATTCATTTTGGAATGTTTCGACGGATATAGGTCATTTAACCCGATATACCTGCATCGAGTTAATATTTTTGAGTTTGGTAAGTTGGAGAAGTCATTTGGAGACATAATTTGGGTACAGTGAAAATTTGAAGGAAATTTCAAAATTTGAGATTTCGGCCCAATTTTGTGGGTTTTTTTGGCTATTTCGGCCGAAAAATAGAATGACCCCATTTTCGCATGGTAGATAGAGGACGGTTTCAGAAGCCCATCCCAATAATTGAAATGCAAAAATATTAAACGGGCTAAGAGTTATCACATTTTGAATGATTAACGTGTAAATGCTTGAACTGTACCGGATGAAACGAAAATCAAACAGACTCGAAACACTTTTGAACTAGAGGGGGATGACATAACCCCTTGAAATCTTTCTACACAAAAAAATTGAAAAAAAAATAAAAATTGGGACCACTCGATGCCCATTTTCACTCGATTATGTGGGCACACAATTTTTGGCTATTTCGGCCGAAAAATATAATAGCCCCACTTTTGATAGATAGAGGACGGTTTCAGGAGCCAGAACACAAGAAATGTAGTTATGTTGATGTACCAGGCAACAAGATAAATATGCATCACAAAACAAAGGGTTTTCACATAAATGGACATGAACTCAAAGAAAGACTTATAATTTAAAACCCCATACTGAAACCACTAATGCTACAATCTCAGAACAACAAATACATTCTTACAAACATCAATAACATACATTGTTTCTATGAAAGTAAAAGACCAAACAATAACAACAAAGAACTGAAGTCCAGTTAAACTGAAGAAGCCGAAATGAAGTGATGAAGTTGGTGTGTTCTCCTACCTTGATGGGATCAGATGGATCGAGAGCAGTACAATCGATCAGATGGGGACTCAAAGAGAGAAAGAGAGAACTGCTTGTCTACAACACCCACGTCGAAGTAAATAAGACCGGAGTTAGGAACATCAACTCATATAGCTTTGACCGGAAACCAAAGAAAGAGCTCATGAGCAGAGATACCATTCAAATCAGCGACAAGGGCGAAACTGAGAATCCCGGAGACATTGAAGTCGTAACGAACTTGGTTCTCGAAGTTGGCATGACAAGGCTGTTAATATCCGATACCGGTCTGGATATCGGGTATTGAACAAGAAGATCAGATGTAATGGAAACAATAATAACTATATCGCTGACGTTGTCTTAGGATTGATATTGCTGATGGATAGTTTTTCGGTCTCGTTGTCGCTTTGTTGGCCTATGAGTACTTGTCGCTATCGGTCGCTTTGTTTTCAATATCGCTCCACTATTACTCTGATCTAGATCGCTCCTGCTGCTAAGATCAACAACAGTTAAGGAGAGATGGGAGTGACCCGCCTTCAACCCTCCGATGCCTAAGTCAGAAACGAGATGTGAGCTTTATAGAGTAACGACGAGATTGAGTATTGAATGCGTACCATTAATGCTGAGCTGACCGGTATATATAGGTGGTTGGGACTTTGGTCTTTACCATTTCTTCGATATGGGATCAGTGTGCATACCCTCTTTGCTGAGGTGCTCTCTGGCCGGTTCCTTGCTCGGCGCGTGGGCGCTATCCTTATCAATATGGGGGTTGGGCTGGTCATTGAAGTTGGAGCTATCTTGCCGGTGGTGGCTGTCATGTTAGCGGTGAGATACAATTATAACTATAATTAAGCCGTTAAGTATGCACTAAGTGAGGTGATAAGCTAGGTATATGTACAAGTCCCCCAACTCGCTCAGCCAAGGAGATCAACCTTAGTTGGTGAGTTGTAAGAAGTGATACCGGTGAAATCACCTGTACGTACTTATCGGCGATATTACCTTGTTTAGAGCCGGGTATCATACTACACAGTCCCCCAACTTGGCGACCAAGGTTGTGATGCTTGGCGAGAGGTGTATCTGCAAGTGTGTAAGTGAGCGATATTTGATTTAGTTGGTTAGCAGCGAGATCGGTGAGTAGCTAATTCACCGTTCTGCTAAGGTAGAACAAATAACGGTAACAAAGTTTCCTCCCGATAGAGGCATGAATTCATATCAGGGTTCCTCAAAGTAACAGTTTAACCCAGTAGGCCCGTTCCAAATGGAGTCCTTCCTGGCAGGCTGACATGTAAGGACTAGTCAGTGCCGGGGGGTGCGAATGAGCGGCTACTTTGCACTGATCGAGGGAGTCGCTAGACGGCGCTCAAACACTCTATCCTACCCAGGCTAGTAGCTGTTTTGCTCTGTCGCGGGTAGCTCAAACCGTTGGGGGTGCTACGGTAGGGGGAGATCGTTTGAATTAGTAACCCTTAAGTCCCCGAGTCCATTCCTCCGAGCGACTTTGTAGTACGTAGATCGGTAGCAGTATAGAGTATGTAATGAAGCAAGTATTCTGAGATAAAAATAGTATCGTGACGGGATCCAAGACAGCGGGTCTTTGCTATATCGGTGATGGTGAATCTTTTACGAATGGTTCTGCCATACTTTAGGAGTGCTTCTTTAGCCGGTGTGGTAGGTGCAGCTACTTACTGTGGTCATTAAATGTCGTCAAATATTAGGTTACCACGTGTCGCCGTAAGGTGTCTTGGAGTACCCAAACGTCTCGTCGTAGCTATAAAGCGTGATCATTGCCTGTACCTCGAAGGTCATGTTTGTTTGAAACGGTGCTCACCGGTTCTCGTTCCGGACCCTTCTAATTCTAGTGATGTCATACAACACGCGTGACCATCTACTGGATCAACTTGTCTTTTTCAACGGTCGCGATCTCGCCGATTTGTTTGTATTTAAGCCTTCGCCCCTGCTTCCTTCCCACACTTTTCATTCTCATCTGAATTTTTAGGGATTTTCTTTGAGGCAGAGAGATCTTATCTGGATTGCTGTGACTCCGTTGTGCCGTGATTCTTCTTCGCCGTTGCTCCGTCGTCGTTTCCCTTGCTTCTGTTGTGCTATATCAGGTAACTCACGCCGTCGCTTGCTCTTCTTTATTCTTCGGTTCTACTTTTTTTTGTTGCTTCTTACTTTTGGAGCTTTTGGATTTTCTTTATATGGGTTCTTTCCTCTGGTTTTGATGCTTCTTTGTGTAATCGTAATTTCATAAAGTGTTTTTCGCCGCCTTGTTGCGTTGCCGATATGCCATTTTAGGTTTTCTGGGCGTTTTTTCTTTTTCCTGTTGGGTCCGGAACCAGTCCACAGGTCCAGATAACAGTCGTGTTGATGCGTGACCCGTCGTGCGTAGTATTTGTTTAATTGTCGTTTATGTTTATCGTGTTGCTGCGTTTATCGGTGTTGGGGAGGTCGAGTATGTCGCTTAGGAAGCCGCTTACGGACTGGAGATCTGATATCAGTGAACTATTAAGCTTGACCTTATTCGTGACTGTTTCGCAGGTGACATGGCTTCTTCTTCCCAACCCGATGTCGAGGTTGTTGAGGAGGTGACGCCGGCGCTCGCCGGTGGTAGTGCTGCTGGCTCCGGTTCGCGGCGGGTAGGATTGGACGGGCTGCTGTTGTACTCTAAGGGATGGTCAAGAGGTCGATGAACCCTCCAAGTCACTTTCGCAGGCCGAGTTGGAAAAAGTGAGGTCCGAGTTTCAAGTGGGTGGTAGCAATGTGCTCAGGTCGCTGACAAAAGGTGAAATTTTTTTCGAGACCGCCCAAGGGCTTTATTGCCCTTGACCGGGCTCAAATGCGTTACGGTGTGCGTCTCCCGCTCCACCCCTTCCATGAGTATATCTTTGGGGAGCTTAACTGCGTAGTGGGCCAGGTTTCGCCGTTGATGCTTCGGGTTCTGAGCGCCATGTTTGCTTTGTGGAAGCTCGCCGGTTTGGATTACCCTACTCGTAACGAAGTGTTGTTTTACTTTGTTGTTGCGTACTCAACCAAGAAGGGGTGTAGCGGGACGCTCTCGCTGCAACAACGGCGTAGAAGTTTCCTTGGTCTTTCAGACTTTGCAAGCTCATGCCCGGATTGAAGGGGTGAGCACTTTTTGGCCAGCAGGTGGTCCTCATTTGCGAACAGTCACGTTCCCAGCAATTTTTGGGCTCGAGGTGATTTTTTATCTTGGTGTTCTTTGCTCCCCTTCCTTTCTGTTTTGCATGGCGTTATGGAATTCTTTCTTTTCTTATTCGTCCATATTTTGTAGTTACTCACCAGTACGTCCTGTCTGTTGCTGAAAAGCGGCGATGTCATAGGGTTGAGAAGGGTTTTAGTGAGAAATTTAAGAGCGTGTACCTTCTTGCCAACTACCGTATTATAGAGATGACCGGTCTCGCAAAGACGCTCAGTATGCCGCCCTCTTTTTTGCTTTTGTATTGTTGTGCATTTTGTTTTATTCTTCTGTTGTTGTGTTGCCATGGTGCTGATCTTTTGCTTGTGTGCTTTGTAGTTGGTTATAAGAATCAAAAGCGAGATCGAAAGATGAGCAGCTCGTACGGCGATATTGATGATCTTATTGTTGAGCTTGCGAAGGAAGCTGTTGCCTCCAAGAAGATCTACTTAGATGTCCGCTCTTGTAGGAGTCTTACTCTTGCTAAGCCTATTGATATTCCTCTACCGCCCGAGTCTCAGACCGACCGCGTAGGCAGCAACGTGCCAGTAAAGTTTGTGACTGCCTCCGCCGAGCCTTCCTCGCACCCGCCTGTGTCTATCAAACGAATGCCTGAGGCCGCCGATGCTCCTCAAAAGGGGTTGAGGAGGCAGGGTGCTGCCCCTAGCATTCTTATCGGTATCGCAGATGATGCCAATGCCGCTTAGGTTACTATCGTCGTGCCTTCTGAGAGTGTGGCGTGGCTGCTGCTAAAACAGGTGATGCTGATAACCTTTGGTTTATTGATATGGAAGACTGCATTTCTACTCTGGCAATTGTTGATCTTGACCTTCCTCCATATGCTTTAGTATGCGGTGTCTCCTCTGGCGATCCTAGCATTGTCGTGGGCGGTAGCGTCGTCATCACTCGATCTAGCACCTGGGAGGGGCCGCCGCCATACTCGGCCGAGATCCTAGTTCTCCTTCCCCTACTATGAATACTGTGGCCGACATCACTGTTGGTGCTGATCAGTGCCTACAATCCTTTGCCGCTGCTCTTCAGCTGATGTGCCATCAGCGATATACCATGGTTGCTTCTTCTGAGAAGCTGGCTCGAGTGAGCGAGGAGCTGCTGAGGAAGAACGAGGAGCGGTAATCCTTGCAGCAGAAGTATGAGGTCTTGGAGGGCAAGAAAAAGCTCGCTGATGAGTGCCTGGACGCCTCCTTCAAGCATTAGGGTATACCAGGTCACGCTAGGGTATTCCTTCAAGCGCGGCAAGCAGTTGGAGCTGGAGGTAAAAGAGGAGCGGCAGCGGGTGGAGGACCTTAAGGCCAGGTTGTCTGCCGTGGAGGGCCAAGTGACTTCTCTTCGTGGCCAAGTTAAAGAGCTTGAAGAGCGGCGTGAGCAGGAGATGGCTGACTCCGTGGAGGATTTCAAGGCCAGCCTGGCCTTTGACGCGCTATTGCGCAAGGCCTTCTGCGACGTCTTTAGCAAACTTAAGCTCGTTTCTTCGAGAACGGGTGGGTCAACGAGAATTACCACGCTGATATGCAACGAATCAACGAGGAGACTAGGTTAAGGCGCGAGGCCAATCAGAAGGCCTTGGCTAAGGTCAAGAAGGAGAAGGCTGAGGAGGCGGACCGCCAACGGGGCAATGTCCTTGAAGGTATGACTCCTAACGGCTTCCATCCCCTAACGCCTAGTGCGTCACCATCAACTCCCCTAACCTACCACTTTCGTGATGTTGAACTTTTTTCTCAGGTAAGGAGCGAGAGGCTGACGATCAAGTACCATGAGCAGTTTCATCAGGCCGAGTGCGAGATGATCCTGCAAGATGGTGATGTTGTCGGCCAGGCGTGAAGCCCGATTCCCTTGGTAATAGTGTTAGTATTTTGTTAGAACAATCTAGATGTATGATACTTAATACTCTTCTCGCGGTTATGGCTATTTTGTTGCTGGGTCAGTATCGTGACCGTGGGTCACGATGCTGACCGACATGCTTATTTAAATAGGAAGATATATTTTTGCTAGATTTTCAAAAGTATGGTTGGGTATCGCTGATTAATGAAAGGTTTGAAAGAAATTTGTTTGCTGGTTGTATGTTCGTTCTGCCGTTATGTCAGACCGGACATACAAAGTAAATATCAATCATACTGTTGTTTTGAGTAAATGAACACAAGGGGTATAGTATTCGAGATATAGAATGAAAGTAACTAAGTAGCGATAAATAAAGACGATAAGTAAACGACACAAATATTTATAGTGGTTCACCAATTGGCTACTCCACTTCGTGCCTCGGTGGGCTTTTACTATGCATCTCAGGCTTTACATAAATTTGGGCTCGAGAGCGTTTTGTTTTCACAAGCAAAGGTCCTAAAAATTTTCATTTCATTGATGGCGATACCACATTTATGTTGGGATGAGGTTAGTCCCCGGTATGATGCAGAAAATTTTGTAACGCCGTAATTGCCGTAATATTAGATAGTACTGTTAATCGGTACAAACGATTCGGTTATTAGGCCGAACCGAAAATCGAATCGTATTTTTTAATCGGTTCGGTTCGATTCGGTTTTCTTGATTTTTTTACAAAAAATCGAATGGTTTCGGTTCGGTTTGGTTCGGTTTTTTTTCGGTTTTTTCGGTTTTTTTTTAAATAAAAAAAAACTTTCTAAAAAAAATACTATTTATTTCTATTAGTTTCGAAAATTCGAAGATCTTCATTAGCTATTTTTTTCAATAACTTTGTGAAAGTGTGAAACATAGTTTATGTCAAATCAAATCAAATCAAACTACAACAAATATAATTAATCACAAATCACACATTCAAAGTTTCAAACCATAGCAAATAGCCAAATGTTTACCGAAAGTTTACATCACAAATTCAAAGTTTCAAACATAAACCAAAGTCCACACTCCATAGTCCAAGTTTAAAACAATCTACAGTCCATCCAAATAAAAATACAATACAAATATCACATAAAAACACTCAATTGAATCCATTCTCACTTTCTCAGCTAGGGAGTTTTTCATTGGTAACTTAGCATTCATTTTCTTAAATCTACAAGAACCTCAATAATCATTGTTAAGTATCAAACTATGGCACATACCAAATACTACTTTCATATGGGACAAAGAGAGATATTCAACAACATACCCAACAACATCAAACTTGATTGACACTTGTAAAACGACGTCGTTTTATTCATTTCAGTTCAAACGATTCGGTTCAGTTTTTTCGGTTTTTTTTGGAGACGAAAACCGAAACCGAACCGAATTTTTCGGTTCGGTTCGTTTTTTTTATTTTTCGGTTCGGTATTTGTTCGATTTCGGTTTTTTCGGTTACGATTCGTTTTCGGTTCGGTTTTTTTTTCGGTTTTCGATTCGATATTAATAGCCCTAATATTAGAACTTGTTTTGCTGGTGGCAATACCGGAGGTGCTTTACGTTCCATGTGTGTGGTACCCTGAGGCCGTTTATGTCTTCGAGAATGAATGTAGTTGGCGTGATTCTCTCGATGATTTTGAAAGGTCTCTCCCATATCAGTGCTAGTCCCTTTGGCTTGAGGATAACCTCTATCCAGACCAGGTCGCCGACATAAAGCTTTCATGCCTTAACTCTTCTATTGTAGTGTCGCACGACTAGTTGCTTGTTTTCCATGAGTGCGATATTGGTTTCATCCTGTCCCTCCTCCCGGAGTATGTTGGCCATGTCCAGCCCGTCCTCGTTTGTGTCTTCGTCGTATCCTTCGAGTCTCGAAATTCGGTGCGTGATTTCCAATGGCAGGACCGCCTCTGCTCTGTAGACTAGCGAGAATGGTGAGACGCTTGTTGCTTCTGTCGGTGTCGTCCGTATTGACCATAACACTTCATATATGCATTCTGCTCACTTGTGGTTGTAGTATTCCATTCTTCTTTTAAGCCTGACTTTTATTTTTTTGTTTGCCGCTTCTACCTGTCCGTTTGTTTGAGGGTAGTACACCGATGCAAATACTAACCGAGTCCCCAAGCCGCTCGTGAATTTCTTCATTTCATCGTTGTTGAATTGCTTCCCGTTATCGGTGACTATTGTGAGCGGAGCTCCGTATCAGCAATATATGTCATTCCAAAGGAAGTTGATTCCTTCTTTGTTGTGATGAGCACGAGCGACCTTGCTTCGATGTACTTCGTGAGGTAATCGATGCAGACAATGATGTATTTGAATTGGCAGGATGATGATTTTAGTGGTCTAATGAGGTCGAGTCCCCACTGTGCGAACGGTATCGGGCTGATGATGATGGACATTGGCGCTCCCGAGGCGTGTATCTTATTAGCGTACTGGGTGCACATCCGACACTGGTTTACGATATCTCTTGCGTCTTTTCTCATTCCTTTATAGTAGAAACTGTAGTGAAGAAGCTTGTGTATTATGCTGTTTGGTCCACTATGGTTGCCATACCTGCAGCCGTGAATGTCTTCTAGTATTTTGCACCCTTCTGATTCCATGACACATTTAAACATAGGGAAACCCTTTTTGCCCATGTATAGTTGGCCGTTGTGCAAGCTGTAGTATGCCGCATTTTGAACGAGTTTCCTTGCTTCGAGGCGGTCAGCTGGTACCGTTTCGTCCGCCAAATAATTGATCATGACCCTTCTCTAGTCTTCCTCTTGTGTCGGCGGTGCCACTAGCGTGTGTGTGAAAACTTTTTGAATTTTTTTGGAGATGCTTGGTTTTTCTAACGTTTTCACCATTGTGTGCCCTCTTGCCATGATCAATGGTGCCGTTGCCAATCTTGCTAGGGCGCCAGCCCTCCTATTTTGCTCCCTAGGGATGTGAGTTATGTTGTAGAAAGAGAATTTGCTTAACAGCGCCTTTACGTATTCTAGGTATGCCGACATCTGTGTCCCTCTTGCCTCGAAGTCCCAGGTCATGTGATTTACCGTTAATTGGGAGTCGCTAAATATGTTAACATCTTTGACTCCTGTGTCGATGGCGAGTTGTAATCCGGCGATCAGAGCTTCGTACTCGGCCTCTTTGTTGGATGCTGGGAATGTGAATCGTAGGGCGTATTCGGCATAGGTTCTGCCAGGGTCGGTTAAGATTGCTCTCGCTCCTGCTATGATCGCCGTTCGCGATCTATCTACGTACAGGTTCCAGTGTGACAGTTGTACTGGTGTAAGTGGCGATATGGGCTTTGTGAAGGGTGACGTGCAGGTTGTTGGTTGTGACTGGTCTTCTGACACCGGTGTGAGTTCTTCTATGAAGTCTGCTATCGCCTGACCCTTTATCGCCCCTCTTGGTTGATACTTGATGTCGAACTCACTGAGTTCTATCGCCCACTTGGTTAGTCTACCCGAGTGGTCTAGGCTTGCTAGCACTTGGCGGAGTGGTTGATCTGTCAGAACGTGGACGGGTGTGATTGGAAGTATGGTCTTAAGCGTCTCGTCGATACTATAAGTGCTAAGGCCAGTTGTTCTAATGCCGGGTACCTTGTCTCTGCTTTGTCCAGCCCCTTTCCTGCAAAAAACACTGGCACTTCTGTGTCCACTTCCCGTCTAACTAGGGCAGAGCTAATAGCGGTTACTGAAATAGCTAAGTAAATGTATAAAATTTCGCCTGGTATAGGAGCTGAGAGGAATGGAATGTGGGCGATATTGCTTGATGTCGGCCAACGCTATTTCACACTCGTCAGTCCATTCCACCGTTTTCTTCTCCGTGACCCTTATTTCTTTGAGGAACGGATTGCACTTGTTGGTATAGCGTGAGATGAATCAAGCTAGCGATGACAGTTTACCGGTTAGAGCTTGAAGTTCCTTTTTCGTTATTGGTCGTGTTGTGTTGAAGACGTCTTGGACCTTCTCTGGGTTGGCCTCTATTCCCCTCTGGTTTACCATGTATCCCAAGAACTTGGCCGTCGATACTCCGAAGATACATTTCTCCTGGTTGAGCCTCATCCCGCTGCTGATGAGGGTATGCAAAACCTCTTTTAGGTTTTTAACGTGGTTCTCTCAGTGTCGGCTTTTGAATATCGTTATCCAATGGGGTCAGTAGCTCCGTCATGAATCATTGATATGTTGCTCCCACGTTCTTCATTCCGAACGGCATGACGTTGTAACAGTATAACCCTCGGTCGGTGATAAAACATGTTGCTTCGGCGTCTGCTAGGTTCATCTTGATTTGGTTGTATCCGGAGTAGCAATCCATTGTTAAGAGGAGTTCGTGGCCACTGGTGGCATTGACGAGTTGGTCAACTCTTGGTAATGGGAAGGAGTCCTTTGGGCAGGCTTTGTTGACATTGGTGTAGTTGACACACATCCTCCATTTATTGGTGCTTTTCTTGACAATGACGACGTTCGAGACCCATGCCGGGTAATGGACCTTCTTGATGAATCTGATATCGAGGAGCTTGGTCACCTTTTCCTGCATGGCGGTATACTGTTCTTCGTTGTAAGCCCTTCGTTTTTGTTTCTTAGGCACGATGTCGGGCGAGATTCCTAACTTGTGTGAAACGATGTCCGTTGATATTCTTGGCATGTCGGCGTAAGACCATGCAAATACATCGCCGCACTATCTGAGGATCTTGACGAGGGCGGTTTTGGTTGACGGGTCTAGGTTGGTTCCTATTCTGACTGTTCGCTCAGGTTGCTCATCCGATATTGGGATGAGCTTTGTTGACTCTTCGCTAACGAGCCGAGCCGTGATTGATCCCTCTCTTGGGTCATCTGGTGTTTCTGCCGATGGGTTGTTTTTAAGTAGACACACTTCTCATGCCGGGTAGTTGGTATTTCCTTTTGATCCCGGTAACGTGGGGGCCGTTACCCTGATGATGCATATACCGCTGGGTGTGGGGAATTTTATCGTCAACATCTTCTGTGACACGATAGCGTTGATCCTGTGTAGTGTATTACACCCGATAATGGCGTTGTAGAATGATGGAGCATCCACTATTAGGAATTCGATGTGGGTTTTTGCACTGCAGCCCTCCTGTCTTAAGGTGATTCTCAGGTAGTCACTTCCTAATGGTTGGATTTGGTCGCCGGAGAAGCTTACTAACGGGTGGTGGTCCTTCTTGAATTTGGACGGAAGTTGTTCGAGGGCTTCGTATGCGGGCCGAAATATGACATTGACGGAAGATCCTGTGTCTATGAGACACCTCCCGACGCTGCATAAGTCGAGGACGACGTCGAACAGGAAAGGATAGTCCTTCGATACCGGTGGTCGTTCCTGCTCCTCAGATTTATAGAACGTGATGGATCCCCACCCAGTCTTGGCAGCTTTGGCCGGTCCTTGCCGTAGACTACATACTGCCAGCTCGTTTCTTTGTTCTATTTTAGACTTACCACCCGTGATGGCGTTGATTCTCCTGATGCTTCTGATGTTGAGCTGACCGGTATATATTGGTGGTTGGGACTTTGGTCTTTACCATTTCTTCGATATGAGATTAGTGTGCATACTCTCTTTGCTGAGGTGCTCTCTAGCCGGTTCCTTGCTCGGCGCGTGGGCGCTATCCTTATCAATATGGGGGTCGAGCTGGTCATTGAAGTTGGAGCTATCTTGTCGGTGGTGGCTGTCATGTTAGCGGTGAGATACAATTATAACTATAATTAAGCCATTAAGTACGCACTAAGTAAGGTGATAAGCTATGTATGTGTACAAGGCTAAGGCAAAAACACACGGAACTCGCCGCTAGTGTCATCGAGGGAATATTCCGTGATTCCTTTAGGAAGGATCCCGATGGGGAGGCCTCCTCCAGTTTCACTGTCGATCATGAGGTTGTCAGAGTTTCCTGGGTAGCCGCGACTTCAGCTGCAGTCTCAAAACTTGGAGGGAACTGTTGCCCTAGTTTCCGCATTCATCGCCAACTTTGCCTCTCTAGCTTGCAAAATTAGGCAACCCTACTCTCCATGTACAAATTTGCCACACAAATCACAATGATCCCCAATAATGGGGTAATCAAAACCAACCAACAAAGTACACAAGGGAGAAAAACAAAACCACTTCCTTATTCCTCGTTGAAGGTCCAGATCTACCACAATCTTCATCTTCCTCGATTGGAGGAGGAGCTCATCGTGAAGTCGAAAAGTCTTGATAGAATTGCCAATCGTACTCGCCCAACTTTTGTCCAAAGAGGCATCTTGGACGTCTTGAACCATCACCTCCACGGTTACCTTCACCGCTAGCCCAACCTTTAAGCGAGAGAAGCCGTCAAACTCCTCCACTACCACCGTAAAATCACGGTAGTACCAAGGTCCTCGCTTCTTCGCACATCGAAGTGCCGCCGAATCCTTGAACTTCCCAAAAAACTGATTTGGATTCCACACTATTTTTTTTGGCTATTTCGGCCAAAAAATATAATAGCCCCACTTTTGATTAGTAGAGGACGGTTTCAAGATCCCGTCGCAACAATCAGAATACAAAAATATTAAACGAGTTAATAAATATCTCATTGTTATCGATTTGTATTGGCCATGATGAAAAAACCGTAATCGTACCCGAAATTGGACTACGATTACTTTTCCAAGGGAAATTGGAAGACAAAAAAAATTGGACCCTTCAAATGCCCACTTTCACCCGAATTTGTGGGCAAGCTTTACACAAGACTTCTCGCCATTTTTTTAAGGACAAAAAAGTTCCCCATTTTCTCACCAAAGATAGAGGACAGTTTAAGGATTTCATCCTAAAAATCGGAACGCAAAAGTATCAAACAAGCGAAGAGTTATCCCAATTTTACAAAGAAAAAAAATAAAACATGTGTTGTCGACATGCATCGACACTGGCCATAGGCATGTGCGGGTGTAATACCCTAAAATTTTTATATAATTGTTAATACTTATGAATAATTCGAATTCGATTTAGTGACTACGGTAAATAATTTTTATCGTCAATAAATATTGAGAAGTCTCGAGTTGACTTTTTATCGAATTGATTATATCACTGAACTTCGGGTGGAAGTTGTAGTGTTTGCCTAGATGAACTCGTAGACGCGAGAAACGTCAAAAACGGAGTTACAATATAGAAGTTAGGATTGACGAAAATTACTTTCCGTAAATGTTCAATATACATAGAAGTTACCCGAAATGGAAAAAGTAGACTTTCCATTTCAGGGTTGACCATGTCTGACCCACGTTGGCCGAACTCTTTGGCGACCTAGAATCGCCATCGAGCTGTCGGCCAGCGTTTGTGGCTGTTCTTGGTCGGAAATGGAGCCTCTTTTTATTTCTGGGTTCGATTTCGACGATGGAGCTTCGTGGAGGCTAAATTTGATCAAGAGAAATTCTAGGGTTCAAGTATGGTTGGACTCGTTATGACGCGTAGATTGTATTGGTATGTGGAATTTAGTAAGTGCAGGTCTTATTGGTGGAGGTCGGTTTGATCTCCGACGAGTTAGGTTTTGGGCCGCCGTCGTTTCAGGCGTTGAGTCTAGATAGGTTTTCGCCCTCTCATTCTTGCGAATCTAATAGGACCCGCCGCGACACCATGGGTGGCTTGACGGCGAAGATATGTCGCAAGAGAGGTTTCGATCAATTTTCGGATCCGCAGCCTTTCAAGGCAATTTTTGGCCACAAAACGGCTTATTTCGATAGGGTCATAGAAGAGAAATAGAGAAACAAATTTGGCTTAATGAGATCTTTTGATTGATGTGTCAATCTCCGCCGATGCCGGTGGTGACGAGCGGGCTGCAGGCGCCACTGTCTGTGGCGGCGCGTCTGACCGGAAAAAAAATAAATCAAAACTAGCCGTGTTATACATCGTTAGATTCATATTGACGTAGCAAGCATATTTGTGAGGTTAATAATGCATTTAGACTTCGTCGTCCCAGTGGGTAGGCAGTAGTGACTAGTGTTACTACTAGTGGCAGTGCGGGCGATAGATAATTAGGTGTTCCTTATATTGGTATGATCGTATTATCGAATTGGGTTTATCAGTAAGGTTTTTGACTCGTTTCGATTGAATTTAATCATAGTTGAGTATTTACTAGAATTATCTAACTTAACAGTCAAGCACCACAGCCTCCATTGCATGCAGAGTATCCTGCCACACTCTAAGAATCATGGAAGGCACTAATATGGTTCTTCTGCCGACGATTAGGTGCCCCCTTCAGAAAATTCTGTGTTTCGATCACCATAACACAACCAAAGATTATATGCCGTAGTACGCCACCTCCTGTGTCAATAAAACCTCCTGCCTCGCATATACTTACATAAAGGGACATCTTGAACACCAAAATCCTTGCGTAAAAACTCACCCAACTACTTCTGGATCTCCAAGAACTCCTATTTGCGTAAGCTAAATACATTTTTGGCCACATGAGTTCGAGCTACACGGTCCATGAGCTGGTGCTAGAGATAGCCTCAGTTGTCAGTGTGCCAAGTAGCTCTATAGTCTCCTCATAAGATTCATCCTCTACCCACATTGCTTCAAATTTGAAGAAATTTTGCCACGTCGAGCCATATCATTCATCTGCCAAACCAAAATGCCATATCATTCATCTGCCACGTCGGACTATCCGAACCTCCCGACTTCTCAAATAATCGAAAACCTCGATCATCTCCCCCACCACACCAAAGATCATAGACATAGTGGTCAGCCAAATCACGAAGCAAGGACCAGGAGAAATGTCGCACCGACATGACTAGCAACCAGTAAGCCTCCAAGAACGAGCCACAAAGGCCAACACCCTAATCACAACATCGATAAACCATTGGGAATGGGCAGGTGCAGGTGGATATCATCCGACCAAAACATCATCAAAAAACCCCCAACCGCGCGCCTTGAACACGACTCCATCACCCTAACTAATTCTTGATCGAATAGAAACAATTCTTGGACTTTGTCTTGGTCACATGAAGATACACAATACTCGGCCTCTTCTCCATCACCAACATGCGGAATGCTTTCAACTTCATAGGATCCTCCGACAATCCAACCCTCTCATGTTCCAGACGAGGATATCAACCCCCTCCGCCATCGACAACAACCCTCACACCGAAACTAAGAAGAAAATCGAACCAGACACGACGGAAAAGGACGGACAAAACCTAGGCCGGAGTCCTACGGTTTACTCTTCTCCTTTGTTAGTTCCTTTTGGTAAAGCGAGTTCTTTAGATTGTTTTATACATTTGTTAAGCATGGCATTTTCTAACACTCTTCTAGAACTGATATATGACCAAAACTCTGAACTGACTTTTATAATTGTTCAAAGTTGTATGAACACTACCAATAACATTTCCGGAAGAAAACACCTATCAGATTAGTGTTGTTACGGACGATGCTATTGCATCTATTTGCTGAATTGCCTATGCTTCAAATAATATGGCTTACGGAAAACAGAACTCATGAAATTCAAACACAACTAAACATGAACAACAACAACAAATCGACTCAAAAAGGAATTTTTCAGAGCTGGCGGCCGGCGGCCTCAGCAACAAAAGGCAAATAAGGAGTTCTACCCAAAACAGAACTAACCAATCCATAAACAAAACACAGAACACTAAACACGAAAATCGCATTATGTCCCCAAACCATCATCTTGAATCCCATCCCAGCCTGACCTGGACTGAAGATCCTCTGAACAAGCAAAGGCAGCACCAAGAGCACGTCCAATGTCACCGCCTGCATCGCATTGAACCTTGCATAGTGGCTGAAGCTTGGGTTTCTCACCACGCCCAGATACAAAGCAAAGAAGGCAACGAAGCTCGAGTAAGGGACCGACCTGTAAAGACCCAACAGCGGAAGCAGAGGCTCGAATACCAAACCCAAATTGGGGAATTGCATAAACAGGTAGCGGCCGTACTGGAGTGAATTGAAGAATGGAAGAGTGTAAGAGACGGCTGAGATTAACCGGTCTGTGGCTGGCGTCGGAGAACCACCGGCAGATGACCTGCACGTGAAGCTCGATTTCGACTTCGATTTAGGGTTTAGAGTGAGACTGAGATTGAGGTTGGGGTTTTGGTGAGGAAAGGAAGAAAGAGACCTGGCGGCGTTGGTAGAAGAACATCTAGGGCTGAGTAGAAGAGGTTTGGGACTAGTCGGCGTGAGGCCGTGAAGGAGATGGAGATGTATGGAGGAGGCCATGGCTTCTCTAAGTTGAGCAGAGCTCTGCGAAATGAGAGTTAAAAACTGAGCTCCGTATATGGGCTGCTGCTATATATATGTATGTACATGACTCGTGAGAAAACAGATGGGCCAGGCCCAGTTATATTCGATCCAATAAAAAGAAAAGATTAATGAAAGCCTGGGCCTGGGCCTTCTTATTGGGTATTTCCACTTTTTGGAGAGTGTCCACATAGACCGATAATATCAACTCCGATAGTATGAACAGAGTTAATAGGTGAGTCATGTTCTAGTGGTCAATAAATTCTGTGGTTAGTCGTAGTCAACTACCGTTAGATCTGCATCCAACGGATGATATTAAGTTATCTTCTAACTATTTTTTAATTACCTACCGTTGGATGCAGATCTAACAACTGTTAACCACGATTGGCCACATAACTCATTGACCACCAGAACAGGACTGGAGTTAACAGTGCTCTAAAAATCATATTATGTTGGAATATGCACAGAAATAGAATGAGCAACATTCGTCTTATTTCATAGTGAATTCTCCTTATATATGAATCCATATTATATAGTCATAATAGGAATATAGGATACAATGAAATATTACTTGATTACGTGGATACTGAATATCCATGCAATCTGGGTAGGAAATCTATCTAATCTAAGATGAGGATATCACACATAAATCTTGACATATTTCAACACTCCCCCTTGTGGTGTCTGAATCGCCACTTGGTGTAGACTTGATAGATTCCTGCTCGTTGACGTCTTCTGGTTGCCTCGTTAAAACCTTGCCAAGAAAATCCAAAACTTACGTGTAGGAGAAAGTCTAAAACTTGATCGAATGAAAGAGTACAACACGTCCTTCACTTCATAAGCACAGACGCCTAGATTCTATCAGCTCCCCATGACATTGGCGTCTCCTCCTGATGAAGACATCAATGGGAGTTCGGACAAGCGGCATATACCTATGTTCCGTACATGCTTCTTGAAAGTGGACCTTGGCAAGGCTTTGGTGAAAAAATTCACCAAGTTCTTCTCAAATCTCACTTGCGTAATAACAATGTTAAGTAAAGTATGTTGTTGCTGAATATAAAAGAATTTTGATGAAATATGCAAGTGAGCTCTGAGAAGAACTTGGTGGATTTGTTCAATGCAAGTAGCATTGACCTCGAAAAAAATCGTTGGCTCATCAATGGTGGATCTTAGACCTCACGTCAGCCTAATATGGGAGATAATACTACGAAGCCATACACATTCGTGAACTATTTCATGCAATGCAATTATCACCGCATGATTAGAAGACGTAACAACAAGTGTTTTCTTTTGGATCTCCATGAGATAGCAATATTTCTCATGGTAAAGACATAACCCATTGGGGAACGTCTTTTGCGTGGGTCAAAGAGATAACTCACATGAGCGTAACCAGTTAGAATGTCGATATGACACTAGTTATAGGAGTGTTCGACGCCCTATCTGGAAAAGACCATGGCCAAGTTTATGGCGGCATTCGGGTCTAGGCAGCGACCTTTATGACCCACAACTATAGGGTCCGATCATACACTGTTTTTCTCTTTGTAAGGATAGAATAAACTCAAATCCATTGTACCTTTCAAGTATCGAAAGATGTATTGGACTCCAACCCAATGTCCTCGAGTTGGTGCTGAACTATAACGTGCAAGCAAGTTCACTGCAAATGAAATATCCGGTCTAGTACATAATTTCAAGTAGAGCAAAGCTTTAATAGCATTAAGATAAGGTACCTTAGCTTCAAGCAGTTCTTCATCCTTTTCACGGGGACGTAAAGGATACTTGAGAGGATCGAGGCTCCGGACGACCATAGGAGTACTACTAGGTTTATACTTATCGTGATTGAAACACCTAAGTAGCTTTTCTGTGTAACCCTTTTGATGGATCAAGATTCCATCATCACGGTGCTCTAGCTCAAGCCCTAGACAGAAACGTGTTCTCCCAGGATCTTTCATTACGAATTCAGATTTCAGTTCTTCAACAATATCATTGAGCTCAGGTAGAGTACCAATGTTGTTCATGTCATCGACATATACTGCAATGATCGCGAAACCAGAATCTGACTTCTTGATGAAAACGTAAAGACACTGTTCATCATTTATATATCCTCTTCTTATCAGATAATCACTAAGTCGATTGTACCACATATGTTCAGATTGTTTCAATCCATACAATGATCTTTTAAGTCTCATTGAAAATGCACATTTCGGCTTGTGACTACTTGATAAGGGAAACTGAATACCATCAGGAACTTTCATGTATAATACTGTATCTAGATCCCCATATAGATTGACAGTAACTACATCCATTAGATGCATGTTCAATTGTTCAGAAACAACCAAACTAATTAAGTATCAAAAAGTGATGACATCCACTACGGGACTATAAGTCTCATCATAATCAATTCCAAGGCGTTGTGAAAATCCTTGAGCTACAAGGCCAACTTTATATCTGACAATCTTGTTCTTCTCATTCCGCTTCCTAACAAAGACCCATTTATTACCAACAGGCTTGACACCTGGAGGGGTCGACTCAACATGACCAAGTACGTCCTGCTTTGTTAGTGAATCGAGTTCTGCTTGGATAGCATCTTTCCATTTGGGCCATCCCGAACGTGCCTTGCATTCACTACAGTTCAGGGTTCAACATCATCTGCATCGATAAGATCCTGAGCAACTGAGAATGCAAAAACATCGTCAACTGTTGTCTCATGTCGATACCATACGTCATAAGTATGATCTATATTGTTGATCGAGATTTCCTGGCTTTCGTTCACATGAGCGGAATCAGGTGGATCACTATAATCCGGAACAACCTCGTGAGACGGATCATGTATATCGATCACCATAGGATCATTTGATCTTTTGGTTGCTCATTTTCGTGGATGAGAATCAGTAGAACCGTTCGGTTTTCCCTTCCTGCATGGAGGATCCATGGCCTCATGGGATGCCACTCTCGCGGCAATGCCACCGTCCCTCCCTCGGGTAATGGTTTTCCATAGTCCTGGGTGCATAACCGGAACCATTATCCTTTCAGGTACATTTGCAGCCGAAATATGCGATCTTGTCACACTTGTTGTATCTGCAAACGAATCAGAGAGTTTTTCGTGATGTTTTGTAGATCAGTAATCCGTTGAACTTTAGTTTCCGACTCTGGATCTCAAGAATCATGATGAGAGAGAGTGGGGATAGACCACGACACTTCCTGTTGTTCCTTAAGAACTCTGTTCTCCCCTCCCCCTAACGATAGGAAGACAGTCTCATCAAAGTGACAATCGGCGAATCTCGCCTTATAGATCTAACCTGTCATGGGTTCGACATAGCGAAGAATTTCAAGTGTGTCAAAGCCTAAGTATATACCTTGTCTTCGTTGAGGTCCCATTTTTATACACTTTGGCGGAGCATATGGAACATAGCAAGCACAACCAAACGTCCTCAAGTATGAGATGTCAGGCTCATATCCTATAGTCAACTGTATTAGAGTGTGGGTTTGTGAAGCTACTGGCCTCAAGCGAAGTAAGTTGCATGCGTGCAATATTGTGTGGCCCCATGCAAAAGTAGGGAGGTTGGAACACATTAACAATGTCCTAGCAACTATTTGAAGTCGTTTAATGCATGCTTCTGCAAGCCCGTTTTGGGTATGAACATGAGGAACATGATCTTCCACTTCAATTCCTATGGCGGGGTAATAATCATCATATGTTTTTGACGTAAACTCTGCAGCATTATCAAGTCGAATCGATTTGATTCGACAATCAGGGTGTTGAGCCCTAATTTTGATAATCTCTACTAAGAGTCTAGCATAAGCGGAGTTTCTTGTGGACAACAACGCTACATGTGACCAATGAGTTGATGCATCGACCAAAACCATAAAGTATCTAAATATTCCGCTTTTTGGATGAATAGGTCCACAAATGTCACCTTGGATACGTTGTGGGAATGAGTAAGACTCTTTCTCTACCCTGACATATGCAGGACAGGTACCAAGCTTTGCAAAATCTCCAGTGGAGTATATCGTACTCGAGGAAAGTGGATAAGTTTGGGAGATGGCAACATCCTTAGGAGGAGGCGCATCACCGCCGTTCCTAAGGTGTGACGTGTTTGGTGATAGTCCATTAAGTCTTGACAGAGCAAGAAATGAAACTTCAAATTTTCGGGTGGTTGTAGAGTACAAACCATTCTGAATACTTGGACACTTCTTTAAGATTTGCTTGACTCCATAATACAGTGAAGTAATGTAGAGAACTTCTTCTCCATTCTCAACGTGGGTTTCAAGGTGATAACTATTGGCATGAACATCCTTAAATCACAGCAGAACTCGATATCCTCTAGGGGCAAAAAGAGCATCTTGGACGTTCATGAGAGTTCCATTCGGCAGTGTAAGCCAAGCTGGGCCGTGACCCTCAATGACATTGGAGGGGCTGTCCAAGGTCATTACAGACGACTTGGCTGAGATTAGGTCAATGAATAGAGATTTGTTCTTGAGCACAGTGCGAGTCGAGCCACTGTCAACGATACAATGATAATCGGTTGAATCCATGCCTATAAAAGTAAAGAGTTCAAGTTAGTCGCTTAACCTTACTAAGGTTACTTTTATTAAATGCCGATAGTGGAAGGTTTACATAATTTTGTTTAAACATTACATAATCTGTTACATTGTAAGTACAAGATCCATACAAGGACGAATATCAAAAACTTTTATGTCTTCTCATAACTTTTCGGGTAGCTCCTATTTTTCGTGACCAGGCGGAGTAATCGATGTAGGTGGGACACAAGGTCTGCTCAAGTACCTTTATCAAAAAACTCTTTCTAGAACATCACTACTAAATAAGGTGAGCTGTACAAAATTAAAGAATAGTAAAAGCAATCTTTATTTGAACTTGATATCACTTTTTATTACAACAGCGTCTAATGCGCAAAACTTAGAACAAACTAGATTGAAGGGGGACAATCGAGCGCGCACACGTACGATGAACGGTACACCTACGGGGTCTCAATTTGCATTCCTCTTCTCCTTATTGTGATAGATCTTCTATCCCTTGAGAGGGATCTCGGCCATGTACGGCGAATGCGATACCCGAGCCAACCGCCGCCGACGACACAGAGTCGCTCGGTGTTGGTGCGTCGCCGTGTCGTTAGTGGACGTAGGGAGGTAGCGCCAGCGACACTCGGTTGAGTTCGAGCGATAATTTCAGCTTCTATCCTGTTCAGCCCTTCATTTAATTCGTCGAACATTGAAGATCCATTGTCTATGAAGATTTCACGAAGAAATTGTCATTTCGATTTTCTCCTCATCCGTTTTTCAGATCCCGAATTTCTCGAATTGTTGGCATATTCGAGTCATCTCTGTGGCGAATTCATTAATTGCATGTAATCTCTCATAAGTGAGTTGAATCCATCAATATTCCACCGAATTCAAGAACTCTATGGAGTCTACTAAATCGCTTATACAGGGTTTCCCATATTACGATAGGTAGATCCTCACACGCAAATTCCCTTTGTAGATTTGAATCGAGATGTCAAATCAAATATTGAACACATTATTCTCGCTGCTTTGCGTATGAGTTATGATCCCGTGTTGGGTATTGTAGGGCATGAGTTGTCCATAAAGGCCATTGCTTACTAGATGCGTAAACGCATCCGCCCTCCACGTCTCATAACTGTTTTCATCAGAGGTGAGGGGAGCGGAGCGAAGTCTAAACCATTCAGGTGCGACATCTGAAAGGCAAGAAAAGAACGTTATTAGTTCTAAATCCGGACTAAGCAATCAGAATATATGTAGGTTAGTGCGTGAGAGGCAATGGGCATTCCGCTCCCTTCATCACGCACTTCCCCACTATATTTGGTTCTTTTACGTCTGTTGATAAATCAATAAGACGGAGTGTGAGAGAGTAGAATACCCTCAAAATGGGAAAACACAAGGTTGCGTCGGGGGGAGAAGAGAGAACTTATCACAAGAAATCTTACTTTAGATTTTTAATCTTGTAGTCTTCTTCTTCTTTTTCTCTGTGGAAGAGGAGGTAAGCTGTGGGGGCGCAAGGAGTAGGAGAGCACCTCAGGGTGCGTGCAACGGCAGAGCTTGCGGCAGAGGTGTGGCGGAGCTCATAGCGGAGGAGCTGTGGAGGCGCAACAGCACTAGGGAGGAGCCACGGCGGATGATGTGGCCAGAAGAAAGCTCTCGGCGAAGGAGGGCTGCCGAGAGGGATTTTAGGTGGTGGAGATGTTTTGGTATTTTTTTCAGTGTTAAAGCTCGTGTTGATGACATGTTGGAATATGCGCATAAATAGAATGAGCAATTTTCATCTTATTCCATAGTGAATAGCCCCTTATATAGAAATTCATATTACATAGTCCTAATAAGAATATAGGATACAATGAAATATTGATTGATTACGTAGATATTGAATATCCATGCAACCTAGGTAGAAAATTTATTTAATCTAAGATGAGGATATCACACATAAATCTTGACATATTTCAACATATTCCCTCTTATAAAATATAAAATTGAAAGTTAAAGACAATCTTCGGCCCTCTATTGAAGGACCAAAAAATTTATTGAACATATCACACAAGTAGGAAATGAGTTTCTTTACATTTACAAAAGAAAGAATCGAACTGAATACACAACTGAACAACCAATGCAGCCTTTCCATTGTAACCATACTAATAAGTAAATTTTATACGATATGGAATTTCAAGCAAACTTCTGAACCGAAGAACCAGAACCAACAAGCTGACTCTGAAACCCTCGTCCTCTGATTCTTGATACAACTACTATTAATATTACTATTACTATATGTCAACCAACCAATCCAATCTTCATTGCGTTTATTTTTCATTTACTCTCTCCCTCTTTACCAAAATTGTTCTAAATCTGCCTGCAAAGACGCAAGCATCTGGCCAACATGTTCGTACAGAATAGCAAGCACAAGTATTTAAAGGTCAAACCAGAATCTCTGTCCTCCACTCCCCACTTCAGGCAAAATGTAAAACATACAATATAAACTGAAACCCTTCAGCTTGACTTGATTGAGATCAATTGAACCATCCATGTTTCTCCTTCCTTACACATTCTATGAAGCAGCCCTCAGTTCACTTCTTGCACCAACTTTGTATCCAACATCTTGTGATTCATTCTGCAGGCAGGGTAATAATCAGAAGCAATATTAGCACCAGCTCGATTAGACACAAATGACTTAACTATAACTGAATGAAGGAAGGACTAATAGACACTAATAAATCAGAACGGAGTCTCATAACCAGAACTATTGAGAAACAAAACTCATGTAAACACACCCAAAATTACCATATGCAAGTGAATATGAAGTAGTCACTGAGCCATACAAAATTATCTACACAATGTTCAATTAGAGGATAAGGAATGCAGACCAAGTAAACGCACCTAATCAATCAATCAATCAATCAATCATTGAGGCACCTATTGAGACTCCTTGCAATCAAAGTCAAGTTAAACATCATAAATCTGAGGCAAATACAACATCACCAGACAGAAAACAAGAAATGTAGTTATGTTTGATGTATCAGGCCACAAGATATATATATATATATATATATATATATGTGTGTGTGTGTGTGTGTGTGTATAGCATCAGAAAACAAAGGCTTTTCACATGAATGAACATGAACTCGAAGAAAGACTTATCATTAGAACCCCAAAAAGAAACTGAAGTTCCAGCTGAACTGAAGAAGCCAACTGAAGTTGTGTAGTTACAACTACCTTCTTGATGAGATCAGAAGGATCGAGAGCAGTACAATCAGGTGGAGACTCAAACAGAGAAAGCGAGAACTGCTTATCAACAACCCCAACGTCGAAGTAAATAAGACCAGAGCTAGGTACATCGACTCTAATAGCCTTGACCGGAAACCAAAGAAACAGCTCCTGAGCAGAGATACCATTCAAATCGGCGACACGACCAAAACTCAAAGTCCCGGAGACATTGAAGTCGTAACGAACTTGGTTCTCGAACTTGGCGTGACAAGGCTGGGCCAGAAACACACGGAACTCGCCGCTAGTCTCGTTCAGGGAATATTCCGTGATTCCTCTGGGGAGGATCCCGATGGGGAGGCCGTATTCACGGAGTTGATCGTAGATGCTGCTGCTGCTCGATTTCGAACCACCGGTGACGGCGGCGACGAAAAGTAGAAGAATTACAAACCAACTCAGGGATTTTGGACCCTCCGATCCCAAACCCAATCCCATTTCTCTTCTTCTTCTTCTTCGTCTGCTCTCTCTCTCTCTCCTGTTGGCTTTCGATCGTTTTAAGGTATTGGAATATTATTAGCTCTCGCTGCAAGAGAAAGTGCTGAGAGACTTTTTTTTCTTTTTCTATTTATTTATTTGCGTGATGAGATATGTTAAATGAGGAGTAGGAAGGCAGGCTGGAACTAGCTAATTGTCTAGTCCTGATTTTGCGCTGTCATTGGCCATTTGCAACTAATTTTGGTTTATTTTGTTACCTCATTTTCTTTACACAACTGAAATTTAACTTCTTGGGGCCACAGATTTAGCACATTATGATCATGGAACAAAACCAAATGGAAGAAATTTGACACTCTTACCTCATAATATGTTCAATTTAAACACCAATTTGAATAGAAATCAACGCCTTGAAAAGGTTCTATAAACAAACAAAAAACAACTGCCGTTTGCTCGATCATATTGTGGACATGGATAAACATCTTATTCCAGGCCAGGCCATAAGCAGCATGATGATGTCCATGATTTATCGTTCATACTAGAAATAAAATTATTTGTCAGAAAACAAAAGGGAAAGGAAACAAAAAGGTAGTCTATATCCCTCTCTCCAGGGGCAGGAGTCTTCATTTCATCTCTATCACCATTGCAAAATTGAAGCTCTTCCATTTCCATGTTATACATATAACAAACAGCAACCTGATCCTGATGACATGAAAATTAAATCATTTACTACAGATCATTAAACGCAACAGTAACACTGTCAGTATCCATAATCTACTGCACTGAAGGAAACAAAGACCTTTCTGTAATCAGATACTTCGCTGAAATATATGTGAAATTTTTGCACTTTTTGTATCATCTTCGTGATACATCACTTCATAGTTCATAGTTTACAGTATCTACAATCTTATATCATTTTTATCGAGTGTACTTTTAAAGATAGATTTAGGGTAGTGCAGTACATTCCAGAGTGTATTTCTACAGAAAACAGTGATCAGGATTCAAAGTTCGAAGTGCTCTGGCACAATGTCTCATTTCCGGTAACCATTTTTTACAAAAAGTTCTTTTTCCATTCAATGCAACCAACATCCTAATTCAAATTCCAAATCCAAATTGCTCTACAATTGGCTCAACTCCAGATTAATAAGGTTGTACCTCTAACAAAAACAAGCTACAAAGAATGTTTCAATTACGTCTACACACAACATCAGAACTCTGATGTAGAACTAAAAGTCTAAACTGCCATACATGAAAGAGGATAGAATTCCTGAATCAATCATTCTCTACACAATCCTCAATTCGGTCATTGGAAAAACTCGTGGAAAAACCTCTCATTGTGCATCTAGAACTCATTTCAATACATTCATAAACTGAAATTACTAATGATGAGAATAAAGAGTATGCATATGATCATCAAATATGAGACTAAACATCTAGATACTGAGGTTAACAGATACTCGTACAGAGCTTATGTGTTCGTGAAGAAAATTACCTGTGCATTGCTCAATTCATTTTTCTTTGTTCTTAGATTTTGGATTCCACTCCATTTGCTTTGAGCCTAGAAGGTGGTGATGCTGCTGCCTTTTAGTTCTGTTTTCTTCTAGCAGACCTGGATAATTTGCTTGTCCCACCGCTCGAGTCCTGTACTTGCTCTTTCCCATGTTTTGTAGAACTTGTTGATGCATGTGAATCCTTTCTATCATCCTTAACTTTAAACTTCTTAGTACTGCTCCTTTTATCATCCACTTTTCCATGTCTGAAAATCTCTCTAGCCCTCTTCTTTATCTCATTTCTCTTACTGTTGGAGTAGTACTCCTGGTGGACATAGGAAACCTTATGAAGGTCCAACACTGTTGTACATACTTGAGAAATAAGTGAAAGAGATTGTAGGATAATTACTTAACTTGGATATTCATTCATTAATCTGTGATGATTGATACAAGGAGTTCAAATGGCTTAGGAAACTTAGTCATCGGTTGTCATAGTTAATATAGGTTTATAGTGTATAGAGAGGTTCTTGTGAGATGAAACTCTATCACCTAAACCAGTATATAAAGGGGATCCCTGAGCAAGCACAGAACAAGCATAACAATCGATAGATTACTCACAAAAGGTAAATGCTAGTGAATTGCCCAGAAGATTGTCTTTGTGAAAGCTTGATGGCCATGAATCTTAATAACCAAGGTATGAACTGTTCTTGTAAAACTACTTCATTATGTTTATGTTCCAGACTGATTTGTGAATAGAATGATGATAACAGACTAACACTTACTATTGGATACCTTCCACTCCTGCTCCGTGTATGGAGCAAGTTTTTTCAAGGACACATACTGATTCAACTCCTTTTCATCCATCATTAACACCTCGGCAGTCAACCCAAACCTATTAGGCTTTATTTTAGCATACCTAAATCTTGTCATCACTGGCAGTCTTCTTCTCTTTGAGTTTTAAGACCTTCTCCCTTGCAGCTAAGAACCCATCACCAGACCCAGCACCGTCCCAACCTTTGGGAAGTCCAAGTAACTCGTCTGGTTTCTCAATATCACCATCATCCTCATCCATATCACTACCAAACTCTTCATCAAAAGCTTTCTTTATCATCTTATCATACTCCTGAGGATCAAACTCTCCCTCCAACTCCTTGGGATTAAACAAGGACTCTTCGCCCTCTTTGATCCCCGCAATCTTCAATATCTTCTTCACCTTCTCCTCGTTCTCCTTCTTCTTCAAATTCTTCATATGCCTCAACTCCTCCTTATTCTTCCTCGCTTTAACCTTCTTCCTGACCGACCCCCTCCCCCCCCCCCCCGACCCAAAACCCGATCCCCTGCATTCTCCTGGAACCTCTACTCATACTCCTCCTGCTCCTCTTTTATCTCCGAAACACCTCTCCCCGGACTCCCCTTGTCCAACCACATGTCCACATCTGATTCTTGATATACTCCTTGAGAAACCTATCTTTGTCGTCCAACTCCGGGAAACACTCCTCCAATTTCTTATTAAACTCCTCATCATCATCATCTTCTTCTTCATCCTCCACCGCATTACCATCTTTGAGCTTCTTATCTGCTCTTGCTCTTCCCCATAACTCTTTTTACCATCATTATTCTCCGAAAATTTGGCACCGTCTTCCAATAACGGAGTAGCTATTAGAGCATCTGCACCCGTTTAAGACTTCCTATTAGCGAGAAAATCTTATTTTCAGGACTTCCTGTTACTATTCGGCAAATAGGACTTCCTATTCAGTTTTTTTGCGCAGCAGTACAACTAATAGGGAATTCCTATTACTATTCATAATCATAAAATTAAATTTTGATTAATTATTTGTAATATGTTTATCCAATAACTAGGCGACACATGTCATTATCGTGTACATTATTGAACCAAATTTTCGATAAGATTTTCGACGACTCATATTGTGACACGTGTCACATCCACGTGTCACTGTCGGCTAAATTATTGATGAAGATTTCCGGTGAAATTTCTAACCAGTGATAATGCAACACGTGTCACATCCACGTGTCACTGTCGGCTAAATTATTGATGAAGATTTTCGGTGAGATTTCCGACAAATGAGGATGTGACACGTATACTCATCCACGTGTCACTGTCGGCTAAATTATTGATGAAGATTTCCGGTGAGATTTCTGACAAATGAGGATGTGACACGTGTACTCATCCTTCAACATCAGATTATCATAATTTTGCTATAAAATCATCATCTCTGGCTCCTAAAGATTGAAACCTCACAACACGCATAAGTCACTTGATATTCTACACCTAAACACAATTATTCCGTTTTTCTCATCCAGAAGATGAATCATAACGATTATGAAGAGTCTTCCAGGAGGAGGCGGCAACAACGTCGGCAAGCTACCACAATGATGAATTCCTTCATCAATGATGCAACCATGGTAGTTGCCACGTTTGATGATGAGCCACCCTGCCACCGCCGTCCAAACCATCCAAGGCAAAGGGAACCTAGGGGTCAGAATCTGCTTGAAGATTACTTCGTGGAACGCCCTGTTTTCCACGAGCAAGATTTTCGCCGGAGGTTCCGAATGAGCACGCACTTGTTCAACCGGATCAAGATAGACCTCTGTAATCACAACGGATTTTGGCATCAAAGAGCAGATGCCACTGGATTGCAAGGACTCTTCCCCGAGCAAAAGATAACTGGTGCTATACGAATGTTGGCGTACAGCGCAGCCGCAGATCAGTGTACTGAGTACACAAGGATGGGGGAGTCAACAACGTTGGAATGCATTAAGAAGTGGTGCACACAAGTGGTCTTGCTCTACAAGGACTGTTACCTCCGCGCTCCAAATCCGGGTGACATAACTCAACTTTTAAGAAGGGCTAGGCAACGGGGATTTCCTGATATGATTGGAAGCATCGACTGCATGCACTAGGAATGGAAGAATTGTCTAACAGCCTGGCAAGGGGCATACTCGGGCCGAAAGGCTCGTCCGACAATAATCTTAGAGGCAGTGGCATCATATGATACGTGGATATGACACAGCTTCTTTGGGACGCCTGGAGCACAAAATTATATTAATGTGCTGAACAGCTCGGATGTCTTCGACCAGCTCCTTGCTGGAAGAAGTCCACATTCGACGTATAAAGTCCACGGTATGACTTACCACCACACTTATTATCTAGCGGATGGAATATATCTGAGGTATTCCTCGTTTGTCAAGACAATTTCCAATCCGCAAGATCAACCACAGAAGTTGTTCGCACAGAAACAAGAGTCATATCGTAAAGATGTGGAGATGTGCTTTGGCATCTTGCAATCTCGTTGGGCTATCATTCGTCACTCTGCCATGTGTCATCACAAATTGACATTGAAAATGATCATGCTGGCTTGCATCATCATGCATAACATGATTGTTGAAGAAGAATTTGTGGAAGATGATTTTGAGGAGTACGAGGAAGAAGATTTACAAAATCCAGCTACTGCTTCAACAGTTTATGATGGGCCGATGGATGAAAATGGTAACCGGATTCCATTTGAGCCAGTTGGAAGAGATCAACATCATCAACGGTTTAGCGACCGTCTCATCGATTTACAATCAGTGTATCTCCATGGTGAGCTTCAAAAGGACTTAGTGAAGCACAACTGGTTTCTTGAAACCGGTGAACATCTGTAAATAACGTGCGCGATGTATGTGTGTTTCCCTTTTGTATGTGTGTTTCCCTTTTGTATGTGTGTTTGCCTTTAATTATGAATAAATGTAATGTGTTTGAAGATCTCTTAAATAAATAAAGTGCAATTTTATTTCTTGAAAATGAAAATTACATAATGACATGCCAAGCATAGATTTATTATTAAGACAAACTAAACTAATCACTAAAATCAAGGTTGCGGGGACGATAACAATCGGTAAAGCTAGCATCGCCGACTTCTCCTTCATCGTCATCTACTTGCTGAAGGATCTCCGATTTCCGCTTCATGAAGTACTTCTTTGAATTTGGGGTCATAGCCTCGAAATTCATTGTCATGATTCTTGTTTCTTCTTCTCATGCCCTCAATTTGTAGTTTTTCTCATCAAGTATTCGTTGATTTTCATCATTTGCCCTCGTCCAATCGACAAACATTTTTTGATTAGCCGCAATGCTCTTCAAAGTCTCATCTCTAACTTCATTCGATGGTGTCATGGCCTTCTTTCCCCTTCTTTTTGCTTCCTTGGCCGCCTTCACTCCTTGAGGTCTAGGCGGGCTTGAGGTTCCTCCAAGGTTGATTTGTGATGTTGACATCACTTCATCTTCATCCAAGTTGACGATAGGAGATACTTCATTAACGGTAGGTGTTTCTTCGAAGTATGAATTGTAAGAAGGTTGAGTGGTAGTTTCGACGACTCTAAAGGTAGGATGATTTTTGACCTCTTCCCAACACGCAAAGTGCGCAAACTCCTTCTTTTTTTTCCCCACATAAAACGTTTGGGCTTTCCTTAACTACAAAAAAAAATTACAAGTTACGAATTAATATTTCATATTTTATATATCTATATCTCATAAAAGTAATTAAAATTGAAAGGATCAACATAAAAAAATCATTACCTCATCATACACATTTCCGCCGGATTCCGAATTCCTTCTCGCGTATGCAAGAGCCGCTTTCTATTGTGACAAATTTGGCTTCAACTTAGCAAAACGGGAGGCAAGTGCATTTTGGGACTTAGGTTCCGCCCTCGCTTCACCTTGACCCATCACCCAATTTTGTTGGAAATCGCCGTGAATTTTTTCCCACAATTTGTCGACCTTTTGTTTATTGCCAGAGATAGGGCATACACTATGACGACAATATGATATGCATAGTTGTACATCTTCCGACATGAGTCAATTGGTGGACATTTTTCGCCAAAAAAAACAAAGAGATTGTGAGATAGAGAGAGTAGAGAGGGAGGAGGAAGAGAATTTGTTTTGCACAAATTGGTGTGAAATATTTGAGAAAATAAATGTAGTATTTATAGAAAAATGGTAGGGGGTTTTAAGAAATTTTTAGAAATTTTTAGGAATTTTTTCGGATTTTTTCGGGGTAATTTTGGGGTAGCCGTTCTGAAAAATTCAGAAATTCAGGTAGTCGTTGTGTTTAAATCTCAGCCGTTGGATTGGATTTCAGATTCAAAATGGACGGCCCAGATCAATCGGCCCGTTACTAGTTTTACTGGGCTGACAGTGTGTCACGTGGCGCGCTGTGATTGGTCAACGGTAAATCCGTAAAAAAAAATTACTTTTCACCAGGTTCAAATTTTTTACGTTCCCACCTGACATCAGCCTTGCACGTGGTTGACGTCAGCGAGAACATCCCCTTCGCCGATCGATTTCAGAACGTCCTCCCCGACGTTCTCGCTGTCAACGATCGATCTTCCCCCCCTCCTACCCCCGCTGCACGCCTGGACAACCCCAGACGTTCTCCTTGCCGGTGGGCCCAAGAATTTTTGGGGAGGACGTCCTCCATTTCTCCCCCTCGCTGCAGTTGCTCTTACATCTTTCAAATACACTTTTTTCTCTTTCTTCTTCTTCTTCTTCTTCTTCTTCTTCTTCTTCTTCTTCTTCTTCTTCTTCTTCTTCTTCTTCTTCTTCTTCTTCTTCTTCAGATTTAAATAACTCTACCTCTTTGTTCTTCAAGATAGGGTCTCGATTTCTCACCTTGATTATGGCGTCGAGGAGTTCCAGCTGTGTATTAGCTGGCTTTAGTAGCCTCTGCTGTAGCTAGAGTATATGTAGCTGAAGAACAATTATGTATGTAAGCTAAGCAATCTATTAGCGAAGCTCTGTCAATTTGATTTCTTAATTTCTCTCTCAAATTACTCTTCAAGTATTTCATCATTTCTTCTGTAATCTTTGAGTTCTGTGTGAGATTATGGCCATGTTATCAAATAGGGCTTAGGGTTTTTTCAGCTCAGCTCACTCTCTGTTTCTCGTTCACTCTCTCTTTTACTGTTTTTTCTTCTTTTTTTTGGTGGTTTATATTTAAGTTTTGGGCTTCTCCGTGGGTCCTAGTCCTGTAATCGGGCCTATGATTGGGCTTTTGAAACAAATATACAAAATCTCAATTGGGGCGGAAAACAAGCCTGCAAGATTTGCTCGAGTTTGATGGTATTGAACTAATTATTGATCTTTGAAAATGGGCCACAAAATGTGTGCCGGTTTTATTTTGAATGTGCATGCATTTGATAAGTTGTTATTAACTTTAAGGGTTACTAATTGACCCATGGGTCCAAAAAGCGCATGAGCGGCCCAAAGTCCATCGAGATCAAGCCCGGTCCAGAAAAAAGCCCAAAAAAGTCGGGTATACGGCAGGGCTGTGAGCTAAAAAAAACCCGGCCCGTTTGAAGCCCGCAGAGTCGGCCCGGCCCGGCCCGGAAAGGGAGAGATGAATCTTGATATTAATTAGTACACTGTTGTATTGTGTAGTCTGAGCACATGAATCTTGCCAATCTAGTGATGATGTTAAAGGGAGAAAGAAAGAAAACACAAATGATTATGATCGGTACAGAGTTAAAACAACATAAGAACACAAGGGATCGGTACAGAGTTAGCAGTATAGTGTTCCTACTCCTAAACGATAGCTGAACATGTAAAAGCCTAAGCATCAAAGATGACCAACTAACACCATAAACATTACAGAACAAATCATGAAATTTTAAAACACCTTCACCAACTCTTGTCTGTGTTCTAGTTTTCGCATTGCATATGTGCACTCTATTCAGCTATATAGATAGGTTCCTCTTCCCGATTCTTCTAATCACATTCCAGATATGGACAAGTGTGTTGTGAGGTTGTAACATGTATGTCCAAGAAACTTCTTTACTGAGTCGTCACACTCTTTGCAAGATTCCGAGGCTGATCCACATTGAAACCTCGTAAAACAGTGAGATGGTAGGCTAGCAGCTGCAATAGGAGGGAAGAGAAAGCTGAGCCAATATAGCATCACAAAGCCTCAAACCTATTTAACGATACTATATGTATATCATGTTCAGCGATGAACAATATCATTACCTGCATTGGAACTATATTAACTACAGGTTGAAGACAATCCTCAAGCTGTGGAACTTCAATCACTCGACAAGATTCCCATTCACCGGGGCAAGCAGATGCACCATCTCCTTTCGAACACAGTACAATCAGACGACCTTTGCGTGCATGAAGCTGCTGAATAACTGATTGCTGCTTACTGAAAAATTATCGCAAAAACTCATTCATGAGAAAACTAGCTAATTAAATCATGCAAGTGCTCCCAACTGTAACAGGACAGACCTGAAGCAAGAATCACGTGTAGCAATCACAAATATTGGGAGATTTTCATCAACTAAAGCCAAAGGACCATGTTTCATTTCACCGGCAAGTATTCCTTCACTGTGCATGAGTGCTACTTCCTTTACCTTCAGGGCACCCTCCAAAGCCGTTGCATAATTGTAACCTCTCCCAAAAACAAGAAGTGATTGCTCTGCGATCAGTTGTTTGGCAATATCCTTCATTACCTCGTCAAGCTTCAGGACCTCTCTGACTTTGTCTGCCGAGAAGTTGAGAAAACATTATTCAATCATTATGGTTTCTAGAAACCACTGAAGAGTCTGCATTCTAGTGTTTACAGTCAGGAAAGAAAGCAACTGGAACTTACTTGGCAAGTCAAATAAACCATCAATTATAGCCTCTCTTTTTGCTTGATTGGAAATTGTGTCACCTCCGATAGCTAATGCTAGCATAGCCATCACCACAATTTGACTTGTGTATGCCTATTCATGATGGTGATAGATGTGTCAATTGCAGAAACAAAATCACCAAACAAGGGAGAGTGTATCGGTGAATTTACCTTGGTGCTTGCCACACCAATCTCAGCACCAGCATTTATATGAACACCACAGTGTGTATTCCGGGCTATTGCACTGCCAACAGTATTTGTTATGCCAACGCACAATGCACCATTTTCTAAGGCATATTCCAAAGCACTTAGCGTGTCTGCTGTTTCACCAGATTGACTGACAAACACAGCTGTATCTTCTCTGTATATGGGTCCTTGCCGATCCAATAAATCACTAGCAATTTCCATTGTAACAGGGATACCTATTTTTATAATATGTACGACAGATAAAAGATCAACTACAATTTATTAGCAAAAAGAAAGACAGTCAAACAGCACTCACCAGAAAGTTCTTCCAAAATAGGTCTCGCAGCTAAAGCAGCATTGTAGCTTGTACCACATCCAATGAAAACAATTCGCCTGCTTCGCCTAATTGTTTTAAGGTGATCTTTCAGTCCACCAAGGAGAACAGTCTTGGCTTTGCATGAGCCTCCTCGTAAAAGCCTACCCCTCATTGTGGTAGTTAGAGATTCAGGCTGTTCATGAATTTCTTTTTGCATATAATGTTCAAAATTTCCTTTGTTTATTTGTTCAACCTCCATCTCAAGAATGGACAGTGCTCGTTGTACTGATGCAACTTTTGAAAGACCTCCATGCTTTCCTTTATCAAACTTTAAGATTGACACACCTCCATCCTATAACAACCACCACATGGGCAAATTTAATAACCTTTCATGGATTTGTACCTCAATTTTTCTAAAGCAATAAGTAGAAATACCAAGGAAATCGGTGTTAATTATATTGGCACTCAAAAGAACAATTGGTATGGAAACCCAAGGCCCCTGAAGCTTATGATGGTCCAAAAAAGTTATGAAGACTGAGCATCCATACATAACAGCTAAGAAATATAACCTTCCACATTTATGGAAGGTTACATAACAAGTTCATTGAAAGCCAAATAAAAGAAAACCGTGAGACAAGTTAATTCTGCACATAAGGTGCTACTAACTTGGTAAAACAAGATAATCAAGGAATACCTTAAGATGCACCACTTCACCATCCTCAATCACCAAAACCTTTTTGGTATGTTCAATTACAGCATTTGCATCACTGGATAAGAAAAGTTCTTTAGGATGTCCGCTTTTGGAGAGGAAATTATCATCATGAAATGCAGAACCATTACTAGAATTTTCGTTAAGCTCCTGTCATGATAGCAAAGGGTCAACCAAGTCCAGAGAGAAAGGACAAGATACAGACAGATCGTTCACAATAATACAAGGACAATATCTACCACTCTATGCTCAAGTACATTTTCTAGGTAAAAAGAAAACAAATTAGGTTGATCATAAACATACTCGGTTTAGTTACACTAGAGAACCATTGCAGCTGCAACACTTGACTAAAACTAGGATAAATCATCAATAACCAAAAAATTTCTAGAATGTAGGCATAGATGTGTTTGATCTGAGTGCTCATTAAACATGAGAATGAAACGTACTTTAACACCAAGTATCAAGGGACTGCCACGTTTGCAAGCAATCAGCTCATTTGGATAATGCCGGCTCTTAAAGATCAGTGCATAAGCTCCTTCAAGATGCCTCATAACTTCAAGCACAACTTGACCAAATGTGATACTTTGGTCACCTGTGACACATAATGAAGCATGCATTTTCAAATATTTAAAGCATAATTCTTGAGCTCCACATCGTAATTGATACTCAAAAACTTCATATTAATCACCTTCTCCTTCTTTAGCTTTATCAAAGACATACTTGGCAAGCTTAGGAATAACTTCAGTGTCTGTTTCAGATTCAAAGGTAAATCCATGTCGCACAAGTGTCCCCTTTAAAGCCTGAAAAGTGAGCAAAGCAAGTAATATATCAGTAAACCTCATTGTTCACATAGCCTGTAAAGCTATACATTTTTTCAAAAAGTGTTTTTTTTTTTTCAAATTAAGAAGTAAACCTCATAATTAGTAATGACTCCATTATGAACAACCAAGAACTCATTCCCAGAATCAGAACTCTGCGGATGACTATTCCTCGGAGCCGGCTCTCCATGAGTGGCCCACCTTGTATGTGCTATTCCAGCATGATGACTAAAACATTCCTTCAAATTCAATTCCGTTTCAGCTACCTCTGCAGATCCACCCCCACAAAAAATCAAACCCAACCACATTCAAATTCCAATCAAAAAGAGTGAGTGAGTGAGTGAATTGATAGATACAATACCTTGGTAGACGGATTTAACGAGTGACTCGATGTTACCCTCCTGGCGAAAAACGAGGGAAGGAGGAGATTTGGGATCGCCGCCGGAGTAATTATGATCGATTGAGATTCCGGCGGAATCGTAACCACGGTACTCTAATCGACGGAGACCATTGAATAGCACCTGGAGAATGTAACTCCTCTCCCGCGTGATCTTGTAATTCAGGTAAGCAAATATCCCACACATTCTGGTTCTTCAAAAAGCTGAGAAATTTGACCTCCGACTTTTCTTTTGAATTAGGAGGAGGGAGAGAGAGTCTATAAAGATTGAGACGGTGCGACTGGCTGGGTTGGCCACTCTGGACCATGACCATAAAAGTGTTGTAATATGTGGGGAAAGGTGGAGGGTGGCATGGTCTTTTACTATAGCATCAGTGTGCACACTATGGCCGCATTTCATTGGTTGCCCCAGTTTCATTTACTTGAGACTTGGAGATAATGTCTAGTGTAATAGGCGTTTTCTGAACTACATTTTCTGAACTTCATTGGTTGCCTACAATTCACCAAAATTTCAAAGTCTTTCTTAATTGTCTACAGACGCGTTTTTTAGTTAATTCTAAAAAGCACTGGTGGCATATTCTCACTAGCATTCCCAAACATTCTCAATACTTGTTTTTTTGGGTATTAATTGATGTACCTTAAATACGTCAAAAATGGAAATACGCTTCACAGAATCATGCCAAGGCCTATCTCACTTTACAACCATATTGTCTTCATTCTTTTGTTTGGGACATCAGCATTCATACAAACCAAATAGAGTTCAAAAGCTTTTGCAAGCTCTCTCAGGATTAGATTACAAATCCACATAGTGAAACCTATTTGCTACTGTAGCTCCATCTATCTGCCATGCCTAAACAAACACATGCAAAACAAGGCTGTGGGAGGTTACTGAAAATCAGAGATTTTATTCGGTCAGAGAGATGCTACTACGTTTTCTCACAACAGATTTAAAACAAAGGAACTTAACTATATGGTACCAGAATCACCTTATGTTACACCTTAGTGACCTTATGGGGAGAACAATAAGCTTTTGCCAAAGACTTCCACTTATCCTTGAGGTTTTCTGCAGTACGAGAACTGTGAAATCTGTCTTTGTAAGCAATACAAATTTTCTCCCAGGGTATGTTCTTTCTTTTTTCCGGTGTCCAAAGGTCTCGCACTCCCTCCTACAGCACACACAATTACTTGGTTAAGGTCACAACAGAAAAAACATAAAAACTTGAGCCAAACCGTGAAATCACACAAACAGAGTAGTTTCCATGTCTTACAGAGTTCTAAAAGAGCTTTCTATAAATAAAAGACTTCAGCAGGTAGGCTTTCATATCTTTATGATAGCTCGGTAATCTCCTTTCAGTGGATATCAAGTCTATAAGCATACAATTGGTCTGAAGTTGCAACTTGTTTTACCAGTGTCAGTGTGTGCCATGAATTAGTACTTTACTAAGCAACCATGTGAGTTTCCAATTAATGAAACAGAACAGAACTAGCTGATAATATTTCAGATGATGAAATCAATTCCTGAAAGGAAAAAACGGACATTACCTTCAAGGCTTGGACCTCATCATCGCTCCACAACACCCTCTTATTTTTCCTCTCCAGAGCTTCCAAGGTTACCCTGCACGGTAAGGAGACGCAATAAAATCATCAATTGGTAATTCTCGGAGACTGTTGCGCAATACAAAACCAACCAAAGAACAAAATAAATCAGGATCACCTCATTGATTCATCAAATATCGGGGACTTTGTGCTTTCCTCAGCCACCTTTTCACCATCCTCAACTCCTTCATCTCCATTCAACTTTCCTGCTTTTATATCCAAAAGCCTTACAGTCCGCACAGGCTCCACTTCCAAAGACTCCTGACTATCTCCACCTTCTACATTTTCAAACTTGCGCTTCCCTGACGCAACATTCCTCTCTCCATTCTCCGCATCATAATCCATCCTCGAATCCTCAGCGGTGTTAATCCACTCGCTTAACTTAGCAGCCGATTGGTCTAGCTTCTTGTCCAACTTCTCTTGTACATTCATCATCAGCTTGTATGCACAGTAAGGGCAGAAGAAGTTACCCTCATCATCAAACTGAAGAGTCATCTTAGTACATCTCTCATGTACACAAACTGGGCATCCCTTCTCATAACACCTAAGCAATTTCCCACTTTCACTTTCACTTGCATCATTACCACACCCCATACAGATCAACAAAGCATTCTCTTTTGGAATCATCCTACGAAACCGATACAAGGGCTCAATCACAATTCACAAGTATATCAAAAAAGAAATGTACAGAGAGACTAACCCACCCGAGAGCAAAATTGAACTTGCTGCTACCACTTCTGCTGAGAATTCCAGGGCCCTGTTCGATTCTCCGTATGAACCCTAAAATGATTCCAACTTTAAAAGTGTTGCCGTCTCTTTAAGATCGCAAAGTTCAGACCTTTATAAAGTACAAGACTCTGGGCCAGTATATCACGGCCCAAAATGTGTTTTTTCTTTTTGTTGTTGATAGAAGCACCGTAGTTTAGCATATTGTTTTTGACAAAATTTGTGTTTACAAAAGGCTGTTGTTAACAACAGCTTCTCAGCTTTTGCCATAAGTAGTTCCTTACATATACTTTTTACTTTAAACACTTAGAAAAGAAGTAGATTATGGTACATTTCACTTTTCTACTACATTGGAGTTTGGCTACAATTGCAAAAGAAAACATCACATGTTTATTACATACAAGTAGAAGAATCAAATGCCAAGCAGATGTTTTTTGCTGAAATTATTAACAACTCGTGGAGAAAGTAGATTACAGAAGAGGATTGATTCAGGTCGTTCTAACAGTCTCTATTGCAGCTACTAAATCATCCAATTTGGCGCCTGTCACTTCTTTTACAACCTTGTCGTGCTTCAAAATCTTGAAAGTCGGTACCACCCTTATTCCAAGCTCCTTAGCCAACGGCTGCTACGAATAATCAAAATGCAGATAAATAAGATAGAGCACTGCAAAATGTTGTCATCAAGGAAAATTTGAGCATGGCAGATGACTAACTTTATTTTCTTGGTTACAATCAAGCTTCAAAAATATGACATCCTCATATTTTTGTGACAGTTCTTGATATTTTGGAGCTATAATCTTGCAAGGACCACACCTGCAGATCAAGATCAAACGATGAAATGAGCAATCAATAGTAAGAAAGCTTAAGATAGGCGGAAAGGCAGAAGTAGTCATTGTAGCAATGTTTCCTTATGCCTCTCCTGATATTAATTCTTTAACCTGGATCGCATAATGTATGTTTCGATTACCTTATGCCTCTGCATGTTTGAATACCCTATACAATATTACTGGTGGAATAGACAATCAACAATGATCCAAAACTATATCAGGACTTTTAGAACCTAGAAAATCAGAGCTAACATAACAATGAGATGATCTTAGTGGTGTACTATCATGCATTACGTCTAATCTAGCCACTCCAAGATGTGAAACAGAGATCAAACTTGCTTAGTATCACATTTACTAAGATACAGTTTCATGATTGGGGACTAATAGTGATCAACTAACATAGAGTCCAAGACCTCAGCTACTTAAAAGACCAAAGCTCTAATACTTCTGTCTCCCTGTCTTTCATGCAAAGAACAAACAACTGACTTAGATTACAAGTTTGGTAGGCATCTGGCTTTAACTTCTGCCTGGACACATGCTTCATTCTCGGTTTAGCTTTCTGTCATTCCAATGCCCAGCTTCTGGTGTATCAGTGTATGTTTAGATTACAATTCGATACTAGACACAACTAACGGATCGACAATCAACAAGTTAATGTCAGGGAAATCTGTCCTTGTTGACTCAAACAACTGACTTAGCTACCAAAAGACAAGAACTTCTATATGAATAAACAGCTGTCTCCTATGTTAACAACACTCACAGAACAACTTACATTCCAGTTTCATGTTCCATACAAGAACTTGTCACGGTTAAGTTAAGTATCCTCGATCCAGCTGAAAACTAAGACACCAAACATGCATATGTGTAATTTCATATTCCTATTGATACATAGTAGAGACTAGAGTATAATAAGACATGCAAAACAAAGATGGGTTGTTAGTTAGTTAGTTACCATTGGGTGTACATATCGAGAACAACGGTCTTGTCTCCGGCGCCATTAACAATTGGCCAGAAAGTGTCCTTGTCTACCTCAGTGACCTGACCGACGGTGCCGACAGTAGTGTCCAAGCTCGACCGAACCACAACCGAAGCAGAGGATGCTCTCTTGTTCCTGACGACAGCGCCGCCGACATTAGACTTGGAAGTGAAGCAGTTCGATGGAATCGAGGAGGAGGAGGAGGAGTGGTGGGGCCTACTGGGTAGAAGAGAGGAGGAGGTGGAGGAGGGGGAGCAAAGTGAGCGAGCAGAAGAGGAGGAGGAGAGAGTGGCTGAGTGGACGAGTGCCATTTCCGTGATGGAGAAGCACTTTCGGAATCTCTAGAGCCAATTTAACCGAAGGCATATTGTTGGGGTGGAAAGACTGACGTGCCCTTGGAGTTTGTGGGTTGTGCTCGCATATCTGCCTTGTATTCGTCATTTCACGAACTCCAATTTAGTGGATCAGATAATAATCATGGATTTTGGCCAATTGAGATGTATAGTGGTGAGTTTTGGTTCTCACTTTGGGAGAGTGATGGCATGGAAGACAAGTTATGAGATGAGAAAACAAATTAGTCATCGAATGTTGGTGTGGTGTATAATACATCATTTGCTGCATCCCTTTTCTCAAGTTGCAGACTATGTCCTCCACATAATGGAAAGAAGACTAATCGAAACAGAAATGTTTTGTCCCACATGCATTACAGTCGGCAAAAATGTATTTTACGAACGTACCTATTTATTATATAACAAAGTTGGACTACTGGTGATGCTACCGTTCAACTTAAGGCTTAATGGTTTTTTTA
The DNA here is from genome assembly GCA_946800695.1 of Geum urbanum. Lineage (NCBI taxonomy): Eukaryota > Viridiplantae > Streptophyta > Magnoliopsida > Rosales > Rosaceae > Geum > Geum urbanum. The sequence continues at coordinate 82,514,789 of OX326999.1, read as the reverse complement.
CTGTCATATGCATCTTAATAACTGTTTTGCCCTTTTTATTTTAATCCTACATTCCTTACTACCTCTCTCTCTCCCTCTCTCCCTCTCTCTCGCGGGCTAATTTTCTAGTATTATTTAGAGCAGAGCTGCCTGAAATATTGGAATGGTGAAGGAGTTATGGGCCTTGATTTGCTAATGGTACAACTGATTTGGGCTATTGATCCCAAAGGTGGATTTGGAGGGAAGTCAACGGAGACCAAAGTTTGCCTCCAAAACCAAGGAAAACGGACGACGTTTTGCTATTTTGAATTGTAAAGATTAAAGACTACGAGTAAACACATTCCCCTGTTTGTTCCTGCTTCCTTAATTTGGCATTGAAAAACGGTAACACTCTCTCTCACCTTCAATTTGTTTCTCTCTCTATCTGTCTTTCCTGGTAGGTATTGACTGCGACACAGCCTCCTTGCTCCTTGCACAGAACCCATATTTCTCATCTTGTCCAACCTCAATTAATCTAGGCTTTGTCAACGGAAAAGGGTTGTGGTTGGATCCTATTATATTGGCCGGAGACATATAACTCGTAACATTCATTAATCTTGTGCCGGATTAATTGCACTGATCGATCTTCAATATAATTGTGGGGGTTCCAATCTGAAATGGAACCAATCATTAGAACAAGAAGATCATGTTGGGTGGCAGCAGCCTTGGTGGTTCTTTCGACATTAGTGGTTGACAATGTTTCCGGTGACTTGGTTTTCCCGGAGAGCCATAGATTGAATGGACGAGAGGGAGGCTCTTTGAGAGAGTTCAAAGCCCACGATGATCGCCGTCACGCTAGGTTTCTGGCCTCCAATGCTGTCGATATCCAATTGGGTGGTAACGGCCATCCTTCTCATGTTGGGTACGTAATTAATTCCACATGCATTACATACGTAGAAAATGTTCACTTTCTTTCCTAAATTTGTTGTGAAAATTAAAGTGTTACCGTGTGAGTATGTTTGCCTAGCTAGTTTGTACGTCGAGAGAAACAATTTTAACGGAAAAACAGATGCGTGGAGACACCTCGATGATACAAACTTACGAAATGAGTTACCACTCTCACATTATTAAAGTTCGAAGGTTCTTGTGTGAACCTATTCAGACCCTCACAAATACACACAAAATAGTGTGGTGATCACCTCAGCCGTACTGATTAAAGTTAGGGTATCAACAAGGCCGCCGGGCCATAGTTCAAACATTGTTAAAACAAAATTTTCCATGTTAAAATTAGAAAACAAACTACATACAAGTTATGGTTTTGTTGTTGATCAAGTTACGGACATAGATGAATGAATATATGTTCGATTGGTCGATAAATATATCTGCAGCCTCTACTTCACTAAACTTGGGATTGGGAATCCTTCAAAAGATTACTAGGTGCAAGTTGATACCGGAAGTGACCTATTCTGGGTCAGCTCCGTTGAGTGCCGCGGCGACTGCCCTGAAAAATCTCAGATTGAAGGCGTGAAGCTCACCAAGTACGATCGAAAGAGCTCTTCTTCTTCAAAGGTGGTAAACTGTGATGATGTCTTTTGCACCTCCAAATACAATCCCTCACTCAAACCAATAGACGAACCGTCCACTTGCCAGATAAGTAAGTAATGCAGATATAGTGTCATCCGCCGGATACTTTGTCAGGGATGATGTGCACTTACAAAAGGCCTCCGGATCGGAGACTCACAAACATCTTCTACTAGTGGATCTATTGTATTTGGGTATGTATTCGACTGTTAATATATAAATATATGTGGGAAAAGATTTTAGGCCCTCAAGTGGCTTAAGATATTGAGGCACCAAAATAATGTGTCAAGCCACATCATTTCTATGTCACTATAGAATTTAATATATTATTACATAATTTATATATGATATATTTGAAAATACAATCTTATCCATCGTACATCCAACCGTTATTATTTTTTCAAAATCTATTTTTTTCTTCTTTCCTCTTATCCTCTTTTCTTCTTCTAAAAAAAATCATATCAACTCAACTTTAGTTCTTTTTCGATCTAAAGATTGCTCAAACTCAGTATTCAAGTGGAAGAACAAGCTTTGTGAAAGAGATAATCATTCAAACACTTACAAATCAAACATGAACCAAACCTTAAAATCAACATGTAAATAACTAAATAAATTATCCTTACATAAGTCCAGCATTGAAATTCCATGCATAGAATTTTAAAGACCTCCATGAAAACTCATACAAAGTAAAAGGAACACTATTGAAGGACTACTCGACTAAGCATTAAATTTTGGTGTCACTAAATTAGGACTATAATAATTAAGAATTTTTATGATGTATTATAATTGGAATTATAGTTTAAAGATATTTATGATTATTTATTTAGGAATCATGATTTCATTTTTAAATTATAATTTTCTAACCAAAATTCCTTTTTAATTGATTTGTGTATTAATTCCTTTTTTGGAAAAGTGTATTAAATTAACTAGTCAATCTAATTAATAGAACCCATATTTTGATATTTTAAACTTCATAACAATTATTTTAAAAAAATCAATCATAATTATAATTAGAAAGAATTATAAAATGTAATGAAAAGATTCCATAACTATCGTTGAACATTTATATTTTTTAATTTATAAGGATTGATTTATTATAATTTGGACTCTATATTTAGTTATACTTAGACATTTATTATTTCGAGATTTTGTAATAAACTTTATAGTTTAATTTTAATTAGGTTTATTAAATTGTTAAATCAACTGAATAATTGATAGCCGTTAGCGCAATAATAAGATCGTCTTTTTACAAATTGATATCAAAATATGGTAATATATATATAATTCTATAAGGACATAAAAATGATGTGGCTTGACACATTATTTTGGGGCCTCAATATCTTAGACCCCTTTGGGGCCTCCTATCATTCCCCTATATATATAGTGCTGTTCAGCTAAGGACGTCCTCATTTAATAAAAAAAATATCGAATTTTCTGATTTTTTTTCTTGATTTGTCTTACTCTCTTGAAACATAATGACGTCTCCACAATTTATTTTTTAGATTCTAGTGTATAGATGACTTATACAAAATTTCATCTAATTTGATGATCATTAAATTGGATGAAATTTTGCATAAGTGATCTATACACTAGTATCTAGAAATTGAATAGTGGAGAAGTGATTATATGACCTAAAAGTGAGTTAAATGAAGGAAATCCGTATTTATTAATAAATGTGGAGGTCTTTAGGCCTTAGCAGAACCTTACTATATATAAAAAAAATTAAAAAAAAAACTCATGACCTATAATATCTCTTGTCTAAATTTGTGAATGGAACATATACGTGCGTATAGGGCCGGAGTTAAACAGAATGACGCTAGATAAAACTAAACTAGCTCTTTTCAGGATAATTGATTTTGGACAGGCAAATTCATCCATACATTCACAGCTGGCTGATGCCGAAAAAGTGAGAAGACAATTTGCACATTGTTTGGATAACATTAAGGCCACGTTTGGTTGGTTGGAATGTGAGGGAATGGAAAGCAAAATCTGAGATTGTTTTGTTTGGAACAAACATGGAAAGGAACCCAGTTTTCGAGTGAGAAGAAATTTGGGGGGAAAGTGCTTCCACCCTTCCCGCTTAGGATTCTCATTCCCTCCCTTTTCCAGCAGTGATTAAGACTTCTTTTTTACCAAATTAACCTTGTTACAAATTCTAATTTTCAATAGATACCAAACTTTTCATGTTCAGTGCAAGTGTATTTAATCAACTCACGTTCAATTACCATCTTCAGATAAACAGAAGCTCTTACATGTCCATCTTCTTTAAGCAAGGATTTATCTTCATCTTCCTCATATAACTACTCCAAGTTAGGCACATATCATATAGAAGCTTCTTCTTTTTCTTCTCATTAGTCTATGTATATCTATTATCCTAAAAAGAAAAAAAATCGTAAGTATAGATTGTAAACGATTAGCAAGTTGGGTTTTCTTGATCACTTGTTGGCATATTTCCACTTTTGACTCTAGTGTGGATTCCAGTACAATTTGGGTTTCCATCATACCATGATGCAATCTGTTACTGTTATCTATTATGATATATCTATATAGACATATATCGAAATGAGTTTAATTTTGTGTTTTTTGGATTGAAATTTCATTGTGGATTTCTTGATTATGGTATGGTTGGGTAGTAACTATATGCTCAGTACATATACTTAGGTAGGAAAATCATTTATATATTGCCGGGTTGGGAGGGTTCGGCTGCAGATTCACGAGTGCTTCGTGGTGCCATTAGTAGAAGATATGGCTTGCAAGTCCCCCATGGTGAGATGATATGAAAGAAAAAAAACTATTTTCTTATAGCTTTATGTCCGATATTTATATTCAGTTGGCATCATTATTATTACAATTGTCTCATTCAATAGGATATTACTACCTTGTGGATGTTGGGTATCCAAATGAGGAAGGATTTTCTGCTCCTTATAGAGCATAAGAATATCATTTAAGTGAATCGAGAGAAGGAAATCAACCTACCACCCTTGAAGAATTTTTTAACATGAAGCGTTCAATTGCTTGGAATGTGATAAAGAGGTGTTTTTGGTTGCTAAAGTTACGTTAGGCTTTTCTAAGGAGTCCTTCGTTTTCCCTCTTAAGACGCAATATTGAATTATTATTTCTTGTTGCCTTCTCCACAACCTCATAAGCAGGGAAATGCCAAATGATCCATTGGAAGCGGAGCTCAATAGAACTATGAATAACCAGATAGAAGATGATGCCGATGATATGATCACTTTTATTGACTCAGCACAACAATGAAATGATTGGAGAAGAACTTTAGCTATACAAATGTTTGATGAATGGACAAGAAATAGAAACATAAGCTAAGAGCTTGATTTGGAGACGCTCCAGACAAAAATAAAACTAGACTTCATTGTATTTTGTGTTTTAATTTGTTCTTGTGGTGGTGAGCGTGTTTTTTGTATATGCAGGTAGAGATTTTGTTTAAAAGCTTTGTAGCTTCTTTTGTGCATAACTCTGTTATGTTTTGATTCATTTGTATAGATTAATAGTATGTAGTCTCTGTCTCTTAGATCTGGGACACCTCCAGTGCTAAAACCGGTTGGTGTTCTTAGCTTGTATTTGTTGTTTGATTTTTGAGTTGTCCTGTACTGATCAAAACTATATATGTACTTTATTAGTTTGCTCTGATGTTAATACAATCTCCTTGGATTCTGAAAGATTTGTGTTTCTTTTGTATTCGACATGGTTGTAAGTCTATATGTACTTGCTGTTTCAAAAAATTAAAACAAAAGTTTGTAGTTTCTTCTATGATGTTATTTCATTTATAGTGCATTGTGGTTAGCATGTTTATTTATCTATTGGTCTGCGACATTGAGTTATTTGTTAATAATTACTAAATGTTTGTATAGAATTGAATGAATTAGCAAGGAAACTCAACAAAATTTACTCGTAATGGTGGGAGAAACAGCCATCAAATGTTTGGACTTCTCATGAAGATGTAGCTCTAGTTGAGGCTTTAACAGAAATTTGTGTTAGACGGCAAGTTGAAGGCTGATAATGGATTCATACCTGGATATTTGGGACAATTAGAAAAGATCATAAAAGCGAACTTACCAAATTGTGGATTAAAAGTAAGCCTCCACATCGAGTCTCGTCTGAAGACACTGAGGAAACAAACACTTTCCATCTCTAACATGATTACCAATTCAAGTGGTTTCTCATGGGACCATGAAAAGAAAATGATTGTATGCAAAAAACAAGTGTTTGACGACTGGGATAAGGTAATAGCGAATTTCAGCTGATGTTCAGATTATATTAACTCTCTTAATGGTATATGTATACTAGTCTATGCCTATCTAGAATGGTTGCTACCTAAAAGATAGATTTTAGTTGTTCATACAGTAAGTAAAGATTATATATATCAGACTCTTAGAAACCCAAACGAAGAAGATAAAAGTCTTTTAGCAGTTTTTGCTTGCATTTTCAATTTTAATTTTTTGGGCATCTGTATTGGAATCTATTTCTACATTTCTAGATGGAACATATAACAAGAACTTAATTCATTGCAAGTATCATTTGAACCAGAAAAAAATGGATTGTAATAGTCAGACAGTCACTATCTAGATTTGAATAAGACTAGTATTCTATATGATGAGTGGAGAACCACCTCTCAAAGATACCATATTCTCAACTAAAATATATCATTGTAATAATTAATTATAGGGATTATCAAACACAAGGAATTGGTGAAACTAAATCCTAACACTAAAGTGTTGATAGACTCGATTATAGTACACTAATAATACTATAACCCTACTCTAGAAAGACCCAAATGACACTAAATTTTGATACAATAATATAGACACAGCAACGGACTACCACATAAAATTTGAGGGTATTCAGAGTTGATTTGGGTACCAAACTAAATCAGCTAAACTATAGCTAACGTAAAGAATAAATGCTGAAAGTAAATATGCTAATGAATGTAAAGTGATTTACTATATGATGAATGAGTTAAGAGGAATTTAATTCACCACCTCCATTCCATCTACCTAGCACATACTTAACCGAATGTACATATCCAATTAATGAAAGTTCTCAGGAAGGACTGATCGTTACAACCACATCCTATTACCTAATCCTTATGCCTATGTGAGTTTGTCATGGACCTCCCCTACATGTATCCTTATATTGAACCTATAGTCATTGACCCCAAGGTTTACAAAGAAGAAATCATTAAGATTTAGAAAATATTTGAGAAGTTACAAGGGTTCACAAGTACACTATAGGCAGGTCTTACTAGACCTAGGGTTTCAATCTCCCGACGAACTAATCTATTCGGGGTGTCACTATACAGAATCGGTAGAAGAAATTATATGTTCAGTCGCCCGTATCTCATAACAATAGAGTCCTAGCATGCATACTAAGTTGGCCACCAAAACACACATACGAGAAACCATCAATGAACCACATAGAGAAAGAAACCTCATTCAAATTGAATATGCGAAACTAGATTAAAGTATATGAATTATAAAGACTTCATGTACGGGGCTTCAAGCAGCCTCTTAACAAGATGTTTAGCTACTGAAAGTCATAATAAAATAATCAAAATAAATCATAGAGTTTACATATCAAAATTGGATGAAGAAGAAGAACTATCGTCCAGCTTCAATAGGTTGGCGGGTTAGTTCTGGTTCTCCTTGCGGTTGTTGCTTCTTGATTCTCCTTTCCAAAAATCCTAAAATGGGTTTATTTAGTTCCACAATGGATCTTCTCAAGTCCACATTGGAATAGGTTTCTTTATTTGCACAAAACTCCTTAATTCCATATTATGCTACGAATCCTTCATTTGTTTTCTTTTTCTTTATTCCTCCACAAAACCTATAAAATAATAAATATTAATAAAATACTCAATTATATAACAATAAACTAAATATAGGGAGTGAATTAAACACCGAATAGACGCATAAATATGCAACTATCATTTATCAGCATTTTATAATGTATGCTTTGAGAAATTTGCTTCTGATTTGTTTAGGTTTTGGGGATTTTTGGAATTAACTAAAGTTTGAGTCTTTTTTTGGTGTTTCAGTTTGGTTTCATGTTCTTGACAGTTTAAGGTGGTTAATTTTGTTGTTGAATATATAGGTCAATATGTGGTTGCTTTTTTCTTTCATTCTAGTTAGTTTACAATGGTGCATTATAAGTGATTTTTTTCTGTCTTGATTATCACACCAGGGAGCAGCACTGCAATGTTCTTTTAAGTTGACTTGATTTGATTTACCCTTATTTTCTGTGATATATTTTCTCTCTGGAGTTGTCAAGAACTATGCTTTCCAGTAATTAAGACATAGGTTCGTAGTTAAGGGCCCAATTCAAGTATTTGTTTGTTGAGTAAGTCCTAGTTTATTCTATTGTTCTATATATATGTCTTGCATCCAACATGTTTCACTTTATCAATAGGACATATGTTGGTCACATTGTATGCATATACAACAAATTCTACTGATTTATCGACCAACTGATTTATCTATGTTCTTTGTTTAACTTCCTTGTTAACATTGCTGAAAGTCTGATTTTGTTTGATGGAATGCTTTGGCAGGTTTACAAAGATGCCAAAAGATTAAGATTGAAATCATTCATCCATTATGATAGTTTGGTGGAATGCTTTGGCAGAGATCGAGCAAATGGGTTGAATGCTGAAGGGCCTAGTGAAGCAACAGTAAACCTGAATAATGATAATGAGTTTGTTGAACTTAAAGAAGATGGCTTCACTAAAAACACAACTTATATTCCTACTATTCCCACACTGCATGTTCCTCCTAACTCAACTCGAAGTAGAAAAAGACCACGAGATGACTATTCTCAATGTTTGGAAGACATGGCTAGCACACTGCGATATTTTGTGGAAGTGACCAAGACCCACTTGGAAACTATGTAAGAAGTGGTTTTGAATGAGCATGAAACAAACCAAATAAGAGGTATGGTTGTTGATGAACTTATGAAAATTAAAGGTTTGGATGATAATGATGTGCTTGAAGCAGCTGCTACGCTAATTTGTGATGACTCAAAAATTCAAGTCCTGTTCAACCTACCAGATAATTTAAAGAGCTATTTTATTCAAAAGCTTATTGGCAATTAGAAACTGGAAGTTGAAGACAAATGTTGGCTTGAAGAGAGCTTTTTCTTTGGAGCATGAATGATGGCAATAGATGTGCTATTTTGCATACAGTATAACACACTATCTAACTGGATGATGACAACTCATGTCTATTTTGCATATAGTTGAACCTAAGATCTATTATGAACTTGTAATCTGTCTGATATTGAAGATTATTTTCTTTTGTGATATTATCCAAGGAGTTGTTTAGTTTCCTTGTACTAAACTTTCTGATATGAGTTTATCCATACTACATGCACTTAGGTGAATATGGCTATGGGAACGTTCTTCAAGATTGGTGTTGTAGGTAGATATATGCTTAGAAACTAAATGTTTAATATGGTAAATTAACACAATATTACTTTCCATTCCCGACTCATACCAAACAAAAGTATGGAAACACAAACTTGCTTTCTGCTTACTTTCCTGGTGTTACCAAACACCCAATAGAAGTTATTTAGTTTCCCTTCCTAAGGGAAAAGGAAAGGAAGGTAAATGTTTTCCTTTCCTTTTCAGAAACCAAACGAGGCCTAAGAGAGGTGGTGGAATCTAGGCCCTTGGAGAAGTTGTCGAACCCAAAATTAAGAACATTGTACCTATTGTGCCAAATCAGTACGTACAAATAATACTACTATACTAGTGCATCTACTATGTCATATGTCTTTTACTTTTTCTGCTTCAATGTAATCAGTACATGTGTTGGATGATCAAGATGCATTACAATGTTAAGTTGGAGTCAATTCAGGTGGGAAGTGATGTTGTGTTACAAGATAGTAATAGCTTCATGGATTCATTATTTGGTTTAGACAAAAATATGACAACATTTGACAGTGGTACAACCTTGTGTTGTTTACCAGCAAACTTACAAGAAAAGTTAACAAAGAAGGTATGCTTGTTAAATTGAATCACTAATGTTATTTCAAATGTCAATTACTCTACTCGTTTAAAATTATATTTTACTTCAAATAACTCAATCATGCCGTTTGTTTTATCACATATTGGACAAGCAGCCTGGATTGAAATTGCATACTATTGATAAAGAATTCACATGTTTTAATTTTGGAAACAAGTAAAATAACTATCCAACTGAGTTTAGTATTTTCATAGCTATCTAGATCTGTATATATTTTTTCGCTAGCTTAACTATGAATTTTTTTCCTTTGGTCAATGCAGCCTTGATGAGAAATTTCCTGTGGTAAAGTTCACTTTCAAGATTGGTGCTTCAATTTTAGCATATCCTCATGATTACCTTTTCAATTTGAAAGTAAGTACTTGGAATTTTTTGCACGAACAAAGAAGTCCATCTTTGTTGTTATTCTCGTACCATAAGTTTGATCTTGACTAATTTACCGTTTGCGATGACTTTTAAATATACATAGGTGGGTGCTTATTATCTTGGTTGGATGAAATCTAGATCTGAAGCAGCGGCTGACATTATTCTGGGAGGTGTACATAGTAACTGATCTTACAAATTTACGTGGAGTATGCATATATGTTAGCATGTGTAACTAATACTTCGACTATTGGCAGTTATGATACTCTCGAATAAAGTAGTCATATATGACCTTCAAAAGCAGATAATTGGATGGACAGATCACAACTGTGAGTAGTAGCTCTAGCATCGACTCAATTGTGTACTCCAGATTGACTCATTAAGCTTGATGATTTATATATGAGGTTGATTCCTGTTTTGGTTTAATGCAATGTTAGGTTCTACAAGCATAAAAGTGAAAGGTAACAAGTTGGGGTTGGACTACTCTATTACATACCACCAACTTCAAGGAGATAAGTCATCAGCAGCAGCTACTTCCATCCCAAGACTATTACTGTCATTTTTATTATTAGTAACTATTGCTATGTTGTACATGATGTCTATATATATAAACCCATATGGCCAACATAAATAGTACATTGCACAACAACCTTTGACTCATTAGATTGCACCATAGGAAACTTTTGTTATATTCAAAAATCTGTGTTTGATACGTTCAATTAAATTGAGAAGTCTTTTATGATATCTATCATGTATAATTCTGGGGTGATTACTATTCTTAAGTTCTTTTTGTTCCATTATATGATGTGATCTAATAGTACTGGCATGGTTATGATTATCTTAGTTAATACATGCAACCAACTTAATGGGTTTAACACACATTGCTTACCCTAAAAAACAGTTTTGGTTGATCAACATTTATAATATAACAAGGATGGGCTACTGTTCATACTACTGTTCACACTATTCATTTACCTTATCTTTTTTTAACAGTTTTACCAATACAGTACAGTAAAAAAAATCCTTCATACTCTACCCTAATCTCGCTTCCTCTCTCACAGTCTTGCTACCGCACGCAGCATCATTCTTCTCTCAGCATCACTTTCTTACTACCGCAATGTTCAACTTAGGGTAGAGTTGTCAAATTTCACTCATGTGGACAGCACGTGATGCAACATTGACCTTATCTTCTCTCATCTCTCTCCACGATCCATTCTCACTCCGTCTCTCTGATTGCTTCTCAGTTGCAGCTCACGCTCCTTCACAATAGCAATACTAATCGATCACTGCTTCAAAGCCACCGACTCCCTCAATCTGAATCGGCCACTGAATCTCTCAATTTGAATTTGAAACCCAGGTATTCAACCACTTGATTTTGAGGTATTGGTTTTTCAATCTGGGTCTTTTCAATTTTACCTTCTTTCTAATGTGCTTCACTTGCCCTCTTTACCTCCGACTCTAATTGCAGAGACCCAGACTTTGATGCCCTCCAAATCTCATCTATAAACCCACCCAAACAGAGTCCTCCATTTTTGTTCCAAGTCCATTCTACATCGTTCATTTCGATTTGAACCAAGAGGCTACTCATCTAGGTTAAACCTTTCATCTTAGTCCCTCTTTAATTACTCAAACTCAATTTTGGGTTATGGGTTCTATTCAATTTTTGTTTTTTGCTACTCTTTTGGTCAGATTAAGAGTGGGCTTGGCCAACCTCATTGGTATGTACTCAACTCAATTTTGAATTCTGGGTTTTGTTCAATTTTTGGTCTTGCTACTGTCTTGGTCAGATTGAGAGTCTTATTCTAAGTTACATCGAAGGGTTTTAGCTCAGGTTTTTATATGTATGAAAGTTCAGGGCTTTAGTTTATACATTGCATATTGGAATATATAGGAGTGTATCATCAAGATTTGTGTTATGTTTGCTTAGTTTTTGTATCAATGTATTTTACTGCAGAACATAGTTCGGACCGGGCTGAGTTTTTGTAGCTCTGCAAGAGATTTACCTACTCAATTTTGAGGTAATAGTTTTTCAATTTGGTTCCTTTCGATTTTACCTTCTTTAGGGTAAAACAATGATAAGTATATTCATTGTGAATGACAAAAGTATCAATGATATATATAATCTTGCATTACACAATAATATGAATACCTATATGAATAGCACGTTTAAGTAATATATTGCAAGAAAATGAAATACTTATGTGAGAGATGCATATAATGGCATATGCATTGTTGAACTTGAACATGTACCCAATAGTGGTACATAATAGCAAAGAACCACGTATAAGGCATTTTAGTATTCACTGAGAGAGTGAGCTGCAATATACAACAATGAAGTATATGTAAGAAGTAATGAGATTTAGGAAGAAATGAAAACTTCAACAAAGGAAAGAAATGAAAAAGAACATCGAATCGATGTTGAGTTAGGAATTTTGATTTCATGCCATGTGTCAGTAGGGGAATTTTCAATTACTGTTTTGATTAAGGTAATGGTTTTACGATAGTTGTGCTAGGTTTCTTATCTGATCCTTAAATTGAATTCTTATCTTTCTTAATCTAGGATTTCTATGGATGCCAAATCACTACATTTCACTTTTAGGTTTATCCCTGATTTGAGTTTCTTGCAAACATGATTTCATGCTTTCTTATTGCAAAGCTCAAAGGCCTTTCTATAAGTTTTGTTCTTTCTTTGGCTTAATCGTTCTGGGTGCACGTTTTTTTTTCCTTATGAAAATTAGTCCTTTATGTGCTTAACTAGATGCTAATTTCTTAATGCTCGCTGAGTTTGGATACAGTGTGTGAATAATGGATAAGTTTAGGTTTGTATGTTTATTAGAGAATTGGGGTTGAGTAAAATCTGGGTTTGTTCATTTCGAAGTCATGCACATTTATACATCCTGCAATATATATAGATATATGTATATATATATATAGAGAGAGAGAGAGGGGGGGAGGGAGCCTATCCAGAGCGGAGCTCCACTTTGAAATTAAAGTGCGAAGATCCACTCTTAACTATTAGATTAATTCATTTAAATCTAATGAATCACAACTTACCTCTCTTAAACCAGGGTAATAACCCATGGTCATGGGTTAACGAATAAGAAAAAAAAACTAGAACCCGATCGCACCCAGCCTCTTTCTCTCTCTTCTTCTCTACTGCTCTTTCCTTCTCTCGCCTCTCTCTCTCTCTCTCTCTCTCTCTCTCTCTCTCTCTCTCCCATATCCCCATAGGTGAAATAAAATATTCGGTGAGATGTAATTTTGATTAGGGAGAAGACTTGGATTGGGAATTTGAGATCGATGAACTGATTGTTGTTGCGAGTTAGAAAAGATCTAAGACAATAAAGTTTTCAATTTTGAGTAAGCGATGGCATGGGATTGATCCTTTGATATTGGTGTGTAAGTTCAATTTTATTTCTTTTATTTCAATCTTCCATTAATCTTTTTTTGCAAAATCATTGAAAAATATTTCGTTTCCTTCATGGGTAATGTCTACTGTAAGCAATGGAGGTTGGGAGTAGGGGTTAGTTTACAGGTTGTGTTTTTGGTTTCGAGTAATGTACAAATTGCTATCCCTTTTGTTCTTTTTTTGGTTACGTGCTCCTGTCTATATTGTTGCAATGAAAGGGGTTCATCTCAATGAAAAAAAAAATAGAACCCGATCCCATCTAGTCATAGTTTTCTTTTCTTCTTATTCGTTAACCCATGGGTTATTACTCTGTTTGGCAAAGCCTCCTATGACTAATTTGTAGCATTTGCGTAAAAATTGATTTTCCATATGAGTAGTTTGATGGCCAATAATTAATACATTGATTTGCTATTTCAATAATTGATATGGTTATTGTTTGATTTTTGCAGGTGTGATTGAAGATTGATCGGAGTAGTTTCTAATTGTTGTTTAATGGTTAGTTTGATTTGCCTCTTAGTGTTATTACTGTTCATACTATTCATTTACTTTTTCTTTCTTTTTTTACAGATTTACCAATAAAGTACAGTAAAGAAAACTCTTCTTACTATACCTTAATCTCGCTTCCTCTCTCACTTTCTTACTACCGCACGCAACATCATTCTTCTCTCATCATACTATTCTCTAATCGCAGCCTCGCTCCTCCAGCTTAATCGCACACTGCAACCTTTCTTCGGCGTTCGATCGCCCGAGCCACTCTCAGATATATATCAATAGAGATTACACCACAAATAAAGGCATAGATTGATTATTTCTGCTTTGATATAGATTGATTAGTGTTTGAAATAGATTACCAAATCCAATGTGCATTAATAGAATCATCTTCGAGGTTCTGTTTGTTCATGAACTATTTTACATGTTGATGGGTACCTATTTACTTAGATTGGGAAATTATGCATAGATTTAGTATATATTTGTATTGGGTGGTGATCAGAATATATGTTTATGTTAAACCTTATGCATATTTGTATAATACGAACTTTGCTTGGATATAAGACAGCTATGGTACCAATAATGATGATGATGATGATGGACATATATGGTTTGAAGATATAAGTGGATTAAACTTGTTAATGGCATCACCTAGATTTTTGTTAGCTTTAGATAGTATTAGTAGCTTGGTCTTAAACTTAATTTGATTTTAGGTTGTGGTATAGTTGTGGACTTTGATCGTTTTGATTTTGGTTTGTATATTTGATGTAGTTGATCCTTGAACTTTGTTTGTTAATACATGAGATCACATAATGATTTCTACTTATGGTTTCATGGTGACTCTGTTCATGAGTTAGGTTTTCAGTTTTTGATTAATTTGAGGTTTTGGGTTCACTTATGTTCATCAAATATTTAAACTCAATGGTTAATTTCTTATGTCTGATATTTCTTCTTTTTTATCATTTAATCCTGTCAAGTTTATAGTTGATTTTGTGTAACTTTCATCAAATATTTGAACTCGATGGGTTGTTTCTTATGTCTGATATTTCTTCTTTTTTATCATTTAATCGTGTCAAGTTTATAGTTGTTTGTTCTATGTATTTGCTATAATGTTAGATTTTTAAGAGGCAATATCTTGGATTTTTTTTTTCAGAGTTTGAATACCACTGCAGTACCTTGGAAGAGAGAAATCACATTTGGTGTCTTGCTGAGTCGACTTGGACTTTCATGATACTAGTTTACAATTCTTTTTTGGCTTACATATATGATTTCCAAGAAAAGTAATGTCATCATACGACATCTACTTGTAGTAGCGTTAATTACCTTCTTTCTTGATATGAGTATGTTGCTTGTAGGTTGATTTTATCCTCTTTTGTTTGTAAGTGCATCAAGTTCGGTGACTGTTATCATTTAGAACATTTCTATGATGTCTTTGCTTTGTTGTTTGTTTTTGTACGTTTTTGTATTTCCTCTTTATCTTTTATTTAGTTTTGAAACAGAAATAGTTTATGCTAGCAGCTGCTTTATCTTTTAAGCAGATAAACTCTTTATGTTACTGTGAATTGCATTTTGGGTTCTGTTGGGTGTAGGCTCTTGCTCCTTTGGATTGGTTTATCATTGTTGAACCCGGATGAAGCAAATATAGATATCGAATAATACCCAACTATTTTAAATAATTTTTTTCCTCGAATGCTCTTTCATTGTACAATATGGCAAATACCAGTCATATTAATCAATTAGATATCCAACAATTTTATTTATATGCTTTGATTGTAAAATGGTTTATGTTTGTTGTGTTATGATTTTTGAGTACCATGTCATTTTTTATGTTAAATAAGCATCAAAATAGAGTACCCTTTTTTTCTTTTGCTTTAGATTTCTTCATCATATACATGTAATGCTCTTCTTTTAAATTACAATGTACTTTCAATGCTGAACAAATTTACTATGCTTTTACAGGTTCTATGCAAAGAGCTCTTACCTGTGTCATTTTGTTGTTGTCTCTGACACTGTTGTCTTGCGTCATTTCCATTTCTCATAATTATTCAAGTATAGATCTATAAACTGGAATTGTACAATTCAGATGTAGTTGTATCGAGTTTGCATTGTCTAACACATGTTTATTGTGATTTTGTTTTTTTTGTTTTTAAGGATTTCAAATTAGAATAGCTTCTTATGTTTCACATTTATTGCATTCTTATGTGTCATTTGGATGAAAGTTTCTGCAATTCATAGAAAAAGCATGTGTAGGTGGGTTTTGAGAGAGCTTTGAAGCATATGTCATTTATTTGGTTAAAAGTTTTTGTCATGTCAGAGTTTCGAGATTAGTAGAAAATAAATATGATGTGATTTGTTATGTCTTCTAAACTGATATATTCTCAAGTTAGGAGTTCATGACCATGTGTTATCTCTTATATGGTTCTCTTATGTTTGTCCAATATATTTTTCATAATTTTTTGCCTTTAAATTATTATTCGTTTTGTGTCTATTCTCTTATTTGATGAGTGACTAGCTGAAAGAGGACTCTATTGATCAGTTTTTTTTGTCGCTTTTTTTTTGTTTTTTTCTCTTATTTGTTGGTAGATTGACTTATAAAGTATTAGTGTGTTTTTTTAAGTTGGTATGCTTATATAGACCTATATTTTTAATTTTCACAGTATTAAAAAAGCACAAGAAAACATTGTTGTTTCCAAAAGTGATATGCTTTGGTGTACTTATGAGGTTGACTTATGTTTGCTACGGTAGAAAGTTCTTTATAGTCGATGACTTAAGTTTGCTACATTCATTAAAAAAAATTCTAATTTGCATTCATTTGTATGTTGTTTATTCTTTATCGATATCACTAAATATATTACTAAGTATTAGTATACAAGTAAATGAGTGGCGAAAATTTATTTATTTTTTTGGCAAATATTTATGATTATTTTATATTATTTATTATAATTGCCTTTGGAATGTGTCAAATAAGCTATAATATCCAGCTTTGTGTAATTCTGATTTACTGATGGTAAATTTGTACTATGTGTAAAACATGTGTCATTTTACCTAGATTGTGTTGTTTGTAATTTAGGTATTTAAGTTTATGCTTTTATATTTTCAGGTTTATAGGAAAAGTTATGATGCAGAGCAATCTATTTCTTATAGGTATAGAAACTAAACGGTCATATAAAAATAAAAAGATATCAAATAGTAATATTTTTACTCACTCATCACTGTGTAACCATTTGTAGTCATTTTTTAGGCATGGGGCCAAAAATATATTTAAGCAAGAGGAAACGTTTTTTTCAACCAAATTTTGAACAAGCCTCAACATGTCATGAGACAACAGTACCCTCACAGTATTTTGAAGACGAGGGACTAAGCAGATCAGAAATAAGCATGCTAACCAAGTTAACCAAGAGAAATTGTTTCTTTGGGGGTCAACTAAATGTGAAAAAGAATTTTAAATGTGATGGAGCATCGTCGTCCCACCATATTCAAGATGGTGCAAGCACAAGATCAAATATTCCTGTTGAAGATAGCAGCGAGGATGGAAATGTAAGTATGTCAGGTAATCATAGATACAGGTTTAAATCACTTTTTCCAATAATGGATTTTTTAGTGTATCGTGTTAATTTACCGAAATTTCATAAACATAACAACAACTTTGTTTAATGTGAAATGTAGTTCTCAATCTAGTCATTATTGGTCAAGAATCATATCAAAGAAATCGTCATGGTAAACCACATTAAATTATTTATTATCGATTAATAAAAAAATAGAGTATTTATTTGACACAATTTTGAACTATTGTTAATGCTGGTATGATTGCTAACTATCATGACTCCGGGGATGATTCTTACACATGCATTTATTGCGGCACTTGATTTTGGCCAAATGAATTTATCCAAAAAAAAATCAAATTATACATACAAATTACTGTCAAAAAGAACAAGTTAAACTTCTATCATCAAATCCTACTCCAATTATTCTCGAACAATTACTAGATCCAAATAATGGTCGAGAGAGCATACTATTTCGTGAAAATATTCGAGTTTACAATTAAATATTTGATTTTACTTCTATGGGTGAAAAGATTGATTATACTATAAATAATGGAACAGCTCCTTATGTATTTAAGATATGTGGACAAGTGCATCATAAAATGAGTTTTGTATTACCTCGAGGAGGTTAATGTCCTAAGTATGCTCAATTATATGTTTACGATACTGCTAATGAAATTTCAAATCGTATTAATGCTATTGATCCAAATGATACAAATCACAATATTAAAGTTGATATTGTTGAAAAATTAGTACGCATGCTTGATGAATATAATGAATTAACAAAAAAAATCGAATAGTTAGGAATAATTTTGAAAATAGTTTAATACCTGATTTTAGTATGACGGTACTGGATCGACAATTAACTGATAGTAAACAGTACAAATCACCAACTCCTCCAGAAATTAGTGGTTTAATTGTGGGTGATATTGGAGAATTTAATTCAAATAGAGATATAATTATTCAATCAACTAATGGAGAATTAAAAGGCATTTCAAAAATACATCTGAAGTTAATGTCACTACAATATCCATTATTTTTTTCATATGGAGAAGATGGATTTAAAATAAATACATTGTTACAACCAATTGATGGAAAAATGATATTAAAGATAGAAAACTAACAATGATAAAATTTATTTGTTACCAAATTCATGATAGAAAAAATCATTCGAGTACTTTATTAAAAGGTGGAAGATTATTTCAACAATACTTAGTTGATTCATATGTAACTGTTGAAGAAAATCCTTTAGAGTATTTAAGAAATAATCAACCAAAATTGAGATGCGAAAAATTTAATCAAATTTCTGCTTTCATTTCAAATGGAATTACCCAAAGTTCAGATGTAGGAAAAATAAATTTTCTTCCAGGTTCTCATACTGGCAGTTCTAGAGATAAAGGGGTTCTCTAGCACTATTTTTATAATTAAAAATGAAATTAATATTGGCAATAATTTTATTGTTCTAGATAATCCTAATTTGTTATTGAGGTACAATGCTCACATAAATGTGGAATCATGTTCTCAATCTATGTAAATTAAATATTTATTCAAATATATAATAAAGGTCCATATAGAGCTCGAGTGTTGGTTCGTGACAATATAAATGATGAAATCTAAAATTATCTTAATTGTCGATACATAACTTCTCATGAATCTGTATGGCGATTATTTGAATTCTCAATTCATTCTAGATTTTCTGCGGTTATATGTTTAAAAATTCATTTACCTTCTAAACAAAATGTGTGTTTTGACGAAAGAGGTTCCCTTGAACGAGTTTTAGAAACTTCAAACTTAGAATCTACTATGCTTACTACTTGGTTTGATGCAAATAATACTTATAGAAAAGCAAAAAACTTAAGTTATGCTCAATTTTCAACTAAATTTGTGTATTCAAAAAAAGCTTGGACTCCAAGAAAATAACTTTATTTAACTATTGGTATAATTGCATATGTGGCACCGACAACAGGTGAATTGTATTACCTGAGAATATTATTGAATATTCAAAAATGATGTTGCAATTTTGAAGAAATAAAAACAGCTAATGGAATTACATAATCAAATTTTCAAGAAGCATGTCGAGCATTAAGATTGTTAAATGATGATAAAGAATAGGTCGATGCACTAGTTGAATCTTCATTCACTGCAACCTCTCCTCAATTAAATCCAAGAATTATTTGTTACTATTGTTCTTTTTTGTAATGTCTCAGATGCACGAGCTTTACTTGATGCACATTGGCTAAGTATGTCTGATGATATTATATACAATATTCAATCAGAATTTAATATGCCCAATCATACCATACTATAACATGAATTAAAAAATATTGTTCTATACGAACTTGAAAAACTATTTAATATGTCTGGAAGTTCATTAGAAAATTATCAATTGTCGATGCCAAAAACAAAAATATACAACAGTTAAACAATAAGCTAATGAGAGAAGAATTAGATTACGATTATGAAACACTTAAACAAGAACATTATGATCTTATTACTAAATTAAATAGTTGTTAGAAAATCATATACGATGAGATGATCGAAGTTGTTGAACAAAAGAACTCAAAATCATTTTTTATTTATGGTAGTGGAGGAACAGAAAATCGTTTTTTGTGGAATACTATAATTTCTAAATTAAGATCTGAGGAAAAAATTGTTTTAGCTGTCACTTCATCATGTATTGCTGCATTATTACTTCCAAAAAGTAGAATGACACATTCACGATTTAAAATAAAACCAGTTATAGAAAAAGATATATCATGTTCAATAAATAAAAAGACTCATCTTGTAGAATTAATTGAAAATACAGAATTAGTCATTTGGGATGAAGCTCCCATGTGTCATAAATATAATATCGAATCAGTAGATAAAACTATTTGTGATATTTTGTCAAAGGACTCCAATGATAAAAAAAACAAAATACCATTTAGAGGTAAAACTATCATTTTAGACAAACTTTACTAGTCATACAAGGTGGAAGCAAAGAACAAATTATTGAAGATTCGTTAAATAATTCATATCTGTGGCGTTCACTTAAAGTATTTAGTTTAACAAAAAACATGAGATTCTCAACAGCTGGTTTAACAAGCATTGAAAAAGAAGAAATTAATTTTTTTGCAGAGTGGATGGTACAAATTGGAGAAGGTCAATTACAATCAAGTTTTCCAAAAGACGATCTTGTTGTCTCTTGGAATGATATTCCTAAATATTTACTTTCTGATCCAACAATTGATCCTATAAAATCGATTTTTACAGCTACTTATCCACATTTTGATAGTAAATACAATAATACTAATTATTTAAGAGAACACGCTATTGTCACGCCAAGAAATGTAACTGTTCATGAAATAAATAAATAAATAAATAAATATGCAATTAATTTGTTACCAGGTAATAAAAGGACATATTATAGTTCTGACTCAATTTCGTACAGTTCAGGAATCAATGATAATAACAACGCTTTGTATCCTATAGAATTTTTAAATAAACTTGATTTCAATGGATTGCCTACACATGAACTTATTTTGAAAAATGGTAAGCTTATTATGTTATTAAAAACTTTAAATCAAATACGAGGTTTGTGTAACAAGACAAAATTGATCATAATGAATTTATTTGATAAACTTATAGAAGCAAAAATATTGACAAAACTAACATTGGAGAAACAGTTTTTATTCCAAGAATCTTGCTAATTCCCAATGATACAAAATGACCATGCATATTTAAAAGGCATCAATTTTCTGTGAGACCTTGTTATGCAATGACAATAAATAAAAGTCAAGGACAATCGTTAAACCAAGTTGAAAAAAAATTTTCCGGACCCAATCTTTACTCACGGACAATTGTATGTTGCATTATCGAGAATTACATCAAAAAAAAGGTCTTAAAATCATGATAAATAATAGTGGTGACATACCAAATAATTATACGAAATATAGTGTACAAAGATATTTTACAAAATATATAATACATAATTAGATAAAATATATATACAAAATATTGTCATTAATTAAATTAAGTTTATATGTTAGATTCAATATTCTTTAGAAGAAAAATAATGGACTGTGCAGGGAGAGTTCGGTTTTTTCATGGCCCTCATTGTTCGATTCACTCTTTGTTCACAAGTTTTCTTTGTGCCACTTCATTTCACCGTTGTAGGAGCAGCACACATGGGTGGCTGCAAATTCTCTTTCCTCTTCTTCATCTTTTTTCTGTCCTCTTTTTCACCGGCGAATCTTTCACCGACGAATCTTTCACCCTACTTCTTTTGTAGTCTAAGCCTCTTCTTCTTCCTCGAGTCATAGTCGTCTTCTTCCTCAAGCTGCAACCATCTTCTTCTTCCTCGAGTTACAGTCTTCCTCTTTTTCTTCTTCTACTTCTTCTTCCTTGAGTTGCAGTCGTCAAGCTACAATCTTCTTCTTCCTTTGTATATTCTTCTTCGTCATCATCTTAGTCTTCAACTTCAATCACACCCCTCTGTCGATTCTCTCTCTCTTTCGAAAAAGTGATAGACCGACGTCGCCAATGGTAACATGACTGCTTTCATCCAGTCATCAGTGAGTTTGACGATTATGGTTGTTCGTTTTTGAGTTTCAATAACAGTTTGGTCTTATTTTGGTTTGTTTATTGATTTGACCACATGATTTTGAATTGGATTGGTCGAGAATGAATATGCAAAATGGTGGTTTGAGCACTGGAGGCGGCAACAATGACAATTCCAATTTTATCATGTTCGTCAAATTAGGTATTAATTCTTATATTTTTATCGTTAAATTATTTTTTTGTTGACTTAGGTGTGAATGAAGCTTTTTATTGGTTGCAGAGTTAGGGCTTGATCAATTGATGTTTTGAATCATGGGGTCCAAGTGGTTTGGTTGCTGGGTTTCGATTCGGGGTAGTTAAAAGGTGATTATTCTATTACTAATTTATTTCAGTTATGAGTTTTATGGTTTGGGTGCTGAGTTGCTTCGTGAAATTTCTTTGCACATATAATATTTATTCTGTTACAATTTTTATTCAATTATAGATTTTATGCCATGACTGTTGAGTTTGGGTTCGATTGGTTAAACAATGTGCATGCTTCTGATTTGAATACGATTGTTATTTAGGAGATTAATATGATTCATAATAACTTATGATTCATAGGTTTCCCCCGTCCCTTTCTGAAATTCAGTGTAATTTCTAGACAAACAAAAGCAGAAATTGTCATATTTAAAGTACTTCTGAAGACAATAAAATGACATGGAGTTTTCTCTTTTACTAGGAGATTGCTCTATGATGATGATCCTGGCGTTGCAGAAAGCTCTAACGAAAGTATATGCATCCAAGATACTTGCAAAAGGCTAATTGTAAGATTACAAAAACCAATTCATCTTCTTAGAGTCCACAAGGTCTAGATTTGGTTTATAAATAGTGACGTTAAAATGCTTTCACAGGTCGCAGGTAAGTGATATCTCAGACTTTGTCTTATTAGAGGGTGCTAAATGGCATCATCATTTGATCAAGAGATACTGCCTCCATTTCTTTTAGCGTGCATTCACGTAACAGGTAAAAGAAGGAATGTGATTAGAGAGATTTTTTTTTATTATATAGTATGTTTCATATATAACTTAGGTAATTAGATATTCACATACAGGATGAACATCAGTGGACTAATTTCATTTGAGCCTCAGGAGCTCGACCTCGATTTACAGATCCCTCATGTCTGGGAAAAAGAAGAAAAAAAACTTAGAGGTTGGTCTACTATCTTATCTGGGTATTATTTGTTTTGTGTGAATTGATCAAACCCAAGCTTTTTATATTACATTTGGTGTTGCTGTGTATTTTTTATATTGCTTTTATAGTTTAGTTTTTGTTGTCATTTTCTATACTTTAATTGGTTAATTATTAATAATTTCTCTCTTTCCTGTAGATCAAAGAGCTTTGAGTATGCTCGTATGTGAAGGACTTTTTTTTCTTTGTGAATTGAATTCAAATGAATTTCATTGCAATTGTTCATTGCTTTCTTTCTCGATCAGAGGACCTCTCTTAAAAGGTAAGCTAAACCCAATAACCAGAATTCTTGAATCTATTTATTGGTGAGTCAAATTAACTAATCAAAATTTACCTTTCAGATTTGTTCGAATGTCAAAGAGACATTGAAACTGAGTATTAAAGCTTCACAACAGCAACGATTGGTAGGCATCTCATCTCTTACATATTACATGACGTTTTAAGCTAAGTTAACTGACATTTTACATTGAACTGCAACTGATATTAAAGATTTTTTTTTGTTTTTTTTTTGCTGTAACAATAGATTATGAAGACGTCAAAGTGTTATTTTCGCACTGATTATAAGAAGACTATTTTTTGATACTTCGGAGGAAACTACTTCATACCGCCATTTTTTGGGGGGTGAATCAAAAATGTCATTCATGTGTATATTAGATAACATCTTGAAATTGTGCCAACTTAAAATTTCTATTTAATTGTTTTTTAGTTTGTCACTTATGCATATATTTGATAATGTAAAGTATGACGCTTAATTATGATTTTTGTAATAAAGAACTGCAATTCTTATCTTTTGTAAGTTGCAAGTACTACCTTGAATAATACTTAGTTTGTAAATTGAGCATTGTCTGTCTCCAAGTAATTATGATTTATACATTGCGATCATTTAATTTCTAAATAAAATTATACATTAAAATCAGTGTTTTGTTTCAACTATTGAACTTACTTCGATGACAAACCGCGCCTTGGAGCGGGGGACAACTCTAGTATTAACAAGTAGTTACTAGTTGAGTACGTCACAAGGTTGTTCTCAGAAGCTGTACGACAAAATAAACAAGTGCCAGAAACAGGGCAATTTGGTAGACATCTCTTTGGAAACCATCGTCCCTTTGAAAAAACTGGTGAGATTCCAATAAAAATGAAAGCAAATTGATCAGTTAAGCAATATAAATGAGTATGTAGGAGTATTCTATATTGTTAATTTAGTACCAATAAAAATGACTGACCTTAGTTGGATCACCATAAGGGTCTGGGAAAACGTCTGTGTTCTGTTTTTGGGTTGGAAACTGACTGGAAAGGCTTTTAATGGCGTCAGTCAAGTCTTTTCCACTCTCAACTGTAGCGAAAAGACGACGCGACGTCCAGAAATAAGCTTGTGCAATGAGTGAAGAAGCTGATAAATCCCAAAACTCTTCATGTTGAATCACCTGGCCACTTATCTGGTTGAGAGTGAACTGGGAGTTGATTCTCACAATCAAATCTCCAGCTCCTACAAGTAAACCACCAACAATGTTTTTGGGCTTCCCTTTGATCGTCCACTTGATACTTAACACACTGGTTGATAACATGCTCATTTCTTGAACACTCTATATGAAGATATATGAAGATACGCACATGTACCATTATACGTTAGATTAGTGAGCTAATTCAACACGCAGAGAATCTAGTTTTGATTATTTAAGCGAGCTAGCTAACCATCTGCTGGTACCGGTAGTGCAATGGCTAACACCCTGATGTTACTCTCATTAGACTGGGAGGCCTGTGATTCATTTTTTTATTTATAAAAAACAATGCTAGCTATGTCTTTGATGCAACCGGTTTGCGACTAATTTTGTTTTCTTTAAGTTTTTCAAATGCATAACCAAATGTCCTCACATTTTCACCGTATGATAGCAAATTAGCAATTAAGCCAATATGATGGAGTGGCCGATCGACGTACCACAGAAGGGTTTTCAAGTGCACTGGTTATCCATAGCGGTCTCTTGTACTTGTCACGACCACTAAAACTTCTAACTGGATCCTGCAATTACTAATTCAATGGAGATTATTAAATGAACGAATGCATGCATCAAGATCAAGTAGTTAGTGAGTACCTTGTATTGAACAGAGAGAGCGAATGTTCCAAGTGCGCGATTGCCTTGGCGGAGCTGGAGGATGTCACGAACAAGTTGTCGAGCAGTGGACTCGACCAAGGGGCTACTAATGCACTCAAACTCATTACAGAGCTCTCCGAAGTCCAAGCCATCCACAATCCTGTCAGCCTCAGCTGATCTTATTAGATCCGACGACTCATCAGAAGAGGACGACATTTCCGTGCCCCTACTACCACCCGGATCGTTTGTAACTGCATGCAATCCAATTAAGCAAGCAATACGAACAGCAAGTTAATTAACTGCTTACTAGCTCATTAATTAGGTGGATATATACAGACCTCGCAGTAAAAAAGGACGGTGGACACCATGGTGGTGGTAATGTTGTGAGGGAGGCGTAGTAAAAAGCCTGGAGAAATTGTGAAATTTAGTAGTAGAAGTAGTATTTTTTGTTTTGCGGCGGCGGCGGCGGCGAAGGAGGCAGCTGGTGGTGGTGGTAGTAGAAGTACTTGTAAATATAGTACATGAGCAGCTACGTACACTCATCATCAAATGCATCATCATTCCTCCGGCCTCATCCTCTTAAAGAATATTAACAACCTCTTAAAATATTCGATGCCGTTCCTATATTAACTGCTTGCAGGCTGAGGCTGCAGCTAGCTACGCGTACTCCATTAATTTGTTCTCTGGTCTTTCCCTCTGGTTTGTTATGCAATTGGGATAAGGTTTAGCTTAGTTCGTCTATCTTCCTCTGTGTGTGTCGTTGAGTGTTGCCACTTGTCAGCTTCTCGTTGGAGGAATCTGGTAGACGACCCACAGTATAGCGCTGACTGGCCTATCATGCACGCGAAGTAGCCATATATGTCAGACTGTCAGCTTTTACATACGTACACAGATACATACATGACTGACTAGTCGATCGACACTAGTCCGATCCATTCTGCTAGCTAGTCGTGAGAGTACCGTACCTAGTACGTTACTTCGCACTATTCATCTATATATATATATATATTGTATACACATGTTGTGTTGTAGCGGAAGCAAATAAATGTAAGAACAAGCACAGATTTAACGTGGTTCACTAACGTGAGTTAGCTACGTCCACGGCAGAAGGAGAACAGATTACTTTATCTTGGAGAACCAGATTACAAAGTATATCACACTAGGTTAAGCCTAACCTAGGATTACATAATACTTAATCTCTCTACCACACTAGATTAAGCCTAATCTACAGGATAGAACCAGATATCACACACTCTCTTATGGCTAATACCCTTGTATATATATAGCCAACAGAGTCCTGAATACTAGAGGAATCCCAGACACACATGTCTGAGGAAACCTAAACCAGAATGATTAAGGAAAGCCCAATTCCTTAATGCCTGAGGAATCCTAGTCCTAACGAAATCTTGAGTAGAAGTCTTGCTCGCCAAGGACTTCTAACTCTCTTCGCCAAAGACTTTCGCCAAAGTCAACGCTCGCCAAAGACTCTCTCGCCAGAGACTCTTCCTTGCTTGTGTACCACACGTATGCCAACGTGCCACGCGTATGCCAACGCGCCTCGCGTACGCCGACGCGACTCAAGATTCAAGGCATAGACTAACAAATCTCCACCTTGACTTGAATTCTCTCTCCCAAGTAATCAGATGTACCCGAAGTACCAAACTTCTCCTCTGCCCCAAATGTCGTTCCTCCAAGTAACGAACCCAGATGTTCCCTTCTCCCAGAGAAGAACCCAGACATTGCCTTCTCCCAGAGAAGCAACCCAGGTGTTGCCCCCAACGGGCAACTAACAACTTCTGACATTCAGCAAGTCCAAGCAATGTTGGAACTTGCTATGCGAAACCGGCTTTGTGAACATGTCTGCTGGATTATCAGCAGTACCCACCTTGTTCACCCTGATCCGCTTCTCATTCCTTAAAAAATGATACCTGACATCGATGTGCTTAGTCCTCTCATGATGAACTTGATCCTTGGCCAAACAGATTGCACTCAGACTATCGCAATACACTATAGCCTGATCGTGATGTAAACCCAAGTCATTAACCAGTCCTTTCAACCAGATTCCCTATGTGGCTGCCTCTGTCAATGCCATGTACTCTGCTTCAGTTGTAGACAAAGTCACTGAAGACTGCAGAGTAGCTTTCCAACTAACAACTGACCCACCAAGAGTGAAAACATAACCAGTCAACATCCCCAGCATAATCTGAATCTGAGTAACCAGTTACTAAACACCCTGTATCACCTCCATAAATGAGACCAACGTCAGACGTACCTCTAAGGTAACGAAATATCCTCTTCACAGCTTGTCAATGCTCCTTTCCAGGCTCACCCATAAACCTACTGACAACACTGACAGCATGTGCAAGATCCGGTCTAGTGCAGACCTTAGCATACATCAAGCTTCCTACTGCACTACCATAGGGAACTTGAGACATGTACTCCTTCTCCTGAGCTGATTTAGGTGCAAATGCAGTGGACAAATGAATGTTCGCTGCACTTGGAGTATCTAAGGATTTTGCTGTAGACATGCCAAACCTTGACAATATCTTCTGAATATAATCCTTCTGTGATAAGAATAGCCTCTTCTGACTCCTATCCCTGTAGATCTCCATTCCCAGAATTTTCCTTGCTGCACCCAAATCCTTCATCTCAAATTCAGCACTGAGAAGACCCTTCAACTTCTGAATCTCTGACTTGTCCTTTGCAGCTATCAACATATCGTCTACATACAGGACCAGATAAATGAGAACCTCATTTGAAACCTTGTTGTAGTAAACACAACAATCATATGGACTCCTGTTGTAGCCAATCTCCATCATATAGCTGTCAAACCTCTTGTACCACTGCCTCGGTGACTGTTTTAGTCCATATAAAGATTTCTTCAACTTACAAACAAAATCTTCCTTTCCAGGAACTTGGAAAGCTGTTTTCACATCTAGTTGCTCAAGCTCCAGATCCTGATGTGCAACTAAGGCTAGTAGCACCCTGATAGATGTATGTCTGACCACAGGCGAGAAAAATCTCATTGTAGTCTACACCTTCTTCCTGATGAAACCCTCTTGCAACTACCCGAGCTTTATACTTGATACCCTCAGCAGGCGACATTCCTTCCTTCTTCCTGAAGATCCATTTGCAAGTGATAACCTTTCTCTTCTGAGGTCGCTTGGCCAAAACCCAAGTCTGATTCTTGTGAAGTGATTCCATCTCGTCTCCCATTGCAGCAAGCCATTGGGCAGACTCAGTACATGTAACTGCTTCCTTGTAGGTGGATGGCTCGCGAGGATCCACCTCTTCAGCAACCTGAAGTGCATAAGCCACCATGTCCTCAAAACCATACCTCGTAGGCGGTTTTCCGAAATTTGCTCTCCTAACCCGATTAAGAGGCAAACCATGCTGGTTATCTACTAGTGGCTCTGATTCTGAATGTGAGTGTTGATCACCTTGCTGTGGTTCAACCTTATCTCGCTGCTCCACCTGTTTCTCAACACTACCATTCTCTGATACAATAATGGACTTCACAGTAGGATTAAACATAGAATTTTCATCAAAGACTACGTTCCTATTGAGGATAACCCTCCTCTCAGATGGAGACCAGATCCTATATCCTTTAACTCCATCTCCATAGCCTACAAATACTCCCTTTCTATCTCTTGGTTCAAGGTTACCCTCACTTACATGATAATAAACCGTGTAGCCAAAAACCCTCAGATTTGAGTAATCAGCAGACTTTCCAGACCACATTTCAAGAGGTGTCTTGAGGCGTATACCAGTGTGAGGTCCACAGTTTATCAGATAGCAAGCTATACTCACAGCTTCTGCCCAGAACCTCTTCTCTAGTCCAGCATTAGAGAGCATGCACCTTGCCCTCTCCAGAAGTGTCTGATTCATTCGTTCAGCCACACCATTCTGCTGTGGTGTGTCCCTGATTGTATGATGCCTAGCAATCCCTACATTCCTGCAGAACTCATTAAACTCAGAACAGCAGAACTTCAGACCATTATATGTTCTTAGCCTCTTGATCTTCTTCCCAGTTTGATTTTCAACCAACGCCTTCCACTGCTTGAAGTTCTTAAAAGCGTCACTTTTATGCTTCATCATAATTACCCAAGTCATCTTTGAGAAATCATCAATCATCGACACAAAATATATGTGACCTCCTAAAGACTCAACGCGAGACGGACCCCAACAGTCTGAATGGATGTAATCAAACGTGTCTTTTATCTTGTGAATTACTTTAGGAAACTTACTGCGATGTAATTTTCCGAACACACAATGTTCACAAAATCCAAGGTCCTTTACCTTGTGGCCACCCAGAAGATCTTCTTTAGCCAGAACTTGCATCCCTCGTTCACTCATATGACCAAGTCTCATGTGTCATAGCTTGGTCATATCCTCCTTGTGAACTTCTGACGATGCAACAGCAACAGAACCTGACAGCGTAGAACCTTATAGGATATACAAAGTTCCCCGCTTGACACCTTTCAGAACCTCATCTGAACCCTTGTAGACACGCAAGATCCCGCCTTCTCCTTTGAAACCAAACCCTTTCTTGTCCAAATGACTCAGAGATATCAGATTCTTAGTCATGTGAGGAACATGCCTAACTTCGTTCAATGTACAAAATTTACCATCATGTGTCTGTAACTTAACTAAGCCCATTCCAACCACCTCGCAAGCAACACTGTTGGCTATTATCACATTGCCTCCATTTACCTGCTCGTAGGTTGCGAACCACTCCCTGTATGGACATATATGATAAGACGCCCCGGAATCTAGAACCCACACATCATCGCGATGTGTATGTTCATCAGCAACTAGAGCCGTATCCTCTTCTGAATTTGTGTCATCTTCTGCTACAGCAACGGTCCCTGATGGTTTATCCTGCTGCTTCCACTTCGGACATTCCCTTCTCCAATGTCCCTTTTCTTTACAGTAGTTACAGACATCGTTGGATTTAGGACCCTTGAAACTTGACTTCTTGAATTTCTTCTTATCTTTGTTTCCATGTCCTTTACTTCCACTGACTACTAACCCAGCAACCTGACTGTCTGAACCTGTACCAGTTGCCTTATGGCGCAACTCTTTGGTATGAAGAGACGATCTTACCTCCTCAAGAGTCACCGTATCCCTTCCAACAATAAAGGATTGCACAAAATTCTCGTATGATAACGGTAACGATACCAACAGAATTAGGGCAGCATCCTACACCTCGATCTTAACATCGATATTACGCAATTCTAACAGAATTGTGTTCAGCTGATCCAAGTGATCTCTCAGTGGTGCACCCTCTTGCATACGCAGACCAAACAGACGTTGCTTCAGAAGTAACTTGTTGGTTAAAGACTTCGTCATGTATAGACTCTCAAGCTTCAACCACAAACCAGATGCAGATTCCTCTTCTGCAACCTCGGTGATGATATCATCTGCAAGACACAACATGATAGTCGAGTGTGCCTTCTCCTTCAGACTGGCCATCTCGGCGGACTCGGGACCCACTACCTTCTTCATCAGCGGCGCCCACAACCCTTGTTGCTTTAACAAGGCACGCATCTTGATCTGCTATAAACTGAAACTGTTCCTCCCCGTGAATTTTTCGATCTTCACATTCACTCCAGACATCTTGAGTCGATGCTCTGATACCAGTTTGTTGTAGCGGAAGCAAATAAATGTAAGAACAAACACAGATTTAACGTGGTTTACTAACGTGAGTTAGCTACGTCCACGGCAGAAGGAGAACAGATTACTTTATCTTGGAGAACCAGATTACAAAGTATATCACACTAGGTTAAGCCTAACCTAGGATTACAGAATACTTAATCTCTCTACCACACTAGATTAAGCCTAATCTACAGGATAGAACCAGATATCACACACTCTCTTATGGCTAATACCATTGTATATATATAGCCAACAGAGTCCTGAATACCAGAGGAATCCCAGACACACATGTCTGAGGAAACCTAAACCAGAATGATTAAGGAAAGCCCAATTCCTTAATGCCTGAGGAATCCTAGTCCTAACGAAATCTTGAGTAGAAGTCTTGCTCGCCAAGGACTTCTAACTCTCCTCGCCAAAGACTTCCTCGCCAAAGACTTTCGCCAAAGTCAACGCTCGCCAAAGACTCTCTCACCAGAGACTCTTCCTTGCTCGCGTACCACACGTATGCCAACGTGCCACGCGTATGCCAACGCGCCTCGCGTACGCCGACGCGACTCAAGATTCAAGGAATAGACTAACATGTTGCATGCCTCGCGTTAATTTGGTTAATTAATTAGTATGTTTGCCCCTTGATTGATTCATTAAACAAAGGAAAGGAAAAAATTTACCAATGGTGCATGAATTTTTCAGGTCAGGTCAAAAAAATGTCCGAATTTTAAAAACTATCAATATGGTGTCCGGACTCTTAAAATGTTATAAGTGTGGTGTCTCGAATCATTTTTCGTTACCTCTCTGTTACGAGTGATGATGTGGCTTTTTTTAAAAAAAATTGAATGACTTTCATGTCCTTATATAAAATTCACTCATGGTGATTGAACTCTCAAAACTATCAATATGATGCCCAGACTCTTAAAAAATTATAAGTGTAGTGCCTCGAACCATTTTCCGTCACTTCTTCGTCTCGAGTGATAACGTGGCATGATGGTAATTTGAAACTAGGGGTATTATTGTCAAATACATATGTTTTAAACTAATTTATTTCACAAATATCTCTTTCATTAAATCTCAGTCATTGATCTTGAAAAACAACTGAGCTTATAATAAGCTCAAGGCATTAGATCCACTTAATTCACAAAATCTCCAGCGAAAACCCAACCCAATTGTATGGAAACCCAAATCAAATCTGAACCCTCCTCCTCGCCGGAGACCCTTCATTTTAACCCAAATCAATCCAATTAATCGGATTGCTCATGCCTGTGCACTGGGCCTCTCTCACCCTCCGACAGCCATACCTCCAAGTCGCGAGTTATGATGCTCTCACCGTCGATTCCACTCCTCAAGAGGCTTGGAGACAGAGCAACTTTGGCAAGTAGTAGCATCAGTTGGGAGTGGCGTCGACGGTGAGGGTGGCACAACTTGTGACTTGGAGGCGACTTAGAGGTACGGATGTCGGAGAGTGTGAGAGGCCCACTACCACTACCACATAACTTCTCATTGCCGACGACTTAGAGAAACAAAGGCCGACGATTTTTTAAGTCGTCGGCAATAGTGTACTATTGCCTACGACAACACCAAAAATCGTCGGCTATACTCATTGCCAACGCTTTATAACCTACAGGACTATAGCCGACGATTTTTACGAAGTCGTCGGCTATAGTATAAAACCCCTGTAGGCTATAAAGCGTTGGCAATGAGTATAGCCGACGATTTTGTTGCAAAAATCGTCGGCAATAGTATTATTGCCGACGATTTTTGGTGTTGTCGTCGGCTATAATACACTATTGCCGACGACTTCAAAAATTGTCGACATTTGTTTTCTTGAAATCGTCGGCAATGAGAAGTTATGTGGTAGTGTACACGGGCATAAACAATCCAACGAATTGGATTGATTTGGATTAAAATTAAGAGTCTCCGACGAGAAGGAGGGTTCGGATTTGATTTGGGTTTCCATACATTTGAGATGGATTTTCGCCGAATTGGATTGTGTCGACGGATCTCTGCCGGAGACTCTTAATTCAGTCTACATCAGATCTACTTAATTCACAAAATCGACATCGACCACCGTTTGGGCATCATATTGATAGTTTTGAGATTTCGGACACCTTTGTTCAGGCACCATGGATGAATTTTATATAAGGACATCAAAATCATTCGATTTTTGTTTTCAAAAAAAAAAATGCCACGTCATCATTCGTTACGAAAAATGGTTTGAGGCACCACACTTATAACGTTTTAAGAGTTTGAACACCATATTAATAATTTTTTGAGTTCGAACACTTTTTTAATTTGACCCGAAATTTTTTTTTTCCTTAAACAAAACCTGAAAGATACGATACACATGCATGCGTGCATATTTCGAGCGACATATATAGCTAGGCATAGCTCAATCAATCATTTATACTTCTGGTCTTTCTGATTTGAATATTGGTTATGCGCACAAACTTGGCACCATATAGCATGTAGCCACGTACGTACGTGTGATGGGGGTTGGAGTGGGGGTTTTACTCTAGCTACTAATTAATGTCACTAAAAACACACTACCCCTGCAAATACTATAGCCGACAATATATGTAAAATTATAATCGATGAGGTTCGGCTATAGTGGAAAAAATGAATTTTTTTAATTATTTTTTTAAAAATTCGTTGGCTATAGTAATATAGCCGACGATAATGGATAAAAAACATCGTCGGCTATACTATTATCGACAGGTTTTAACCAACGGACTTTAGCCGACGATATTTAAGGGTCTGGCTAAAAAAATTCATTTTTTCCACTATAGCCGACGAGTTTTTAAAAAAAATTCATTTTTTCCACTATAGCCGACGAGATAAAAAATCTCGTCGGCTATAGTATTTGCGGCGATAGTGACATCTCTAACAGCTTTTGTAAAAACATAAGGATTGTTATTTTATTGAAAAAATATATTTTTTTGGCTCCAACAGCTTTTGTAAACTGTCTTGTATCCTATAAAAAATAGAAAAAAAAATAACGAATCTTTATATCTATAGAAAACTCAAAATTTGTATAACCATCTAAAAATCTATAAAATTTATTGCTTACCTACACAATTCAACCTCCTCTTCTCCAAATATAAACAAAAACACATCAATTTTTTCTTTTTTCTACAATTTATTGACGTGATTTGAAAAATATCCCTATGCTCATTAAATTATAGAGATTAGCATTTATTTTTTAAGAATAAAATAGAAGAGTTGTTAGAGTTAATCCCAAACAATTATAGAAATTTTGTGTTTTAATCTTGTATGTTGGAGATTTGATACAACAACCGTTGGAGATACTCTAATATGGTTTAGTGATTCATTCTGACGGTATGTTAATCTATGTATACCTGGATCGACGTACTAGCTAGCATCACTTGATCGATATGTTCATTCAAATGTGTACTACGATGCATGCGTGCCGGCCAGTTGGCAACTAGTCACGGCAACATTCATTACCTACAAAGCGTTTATTTTCGGAGATATATAGGTGAGCGCTGCATGTACGTCTCTGAATAAATAGTTATTAAGGAAAATTAATTAGTCGTCGTCGTCGTCATCATCACCTCCCTAATTAAGTTTTTTTTTCTCTCACTAATTAACGACCTGACCTGTTGACCTGACCATCGATCACGCTAAGTCGCTAACCGGTCACTTAAATTCATGGCGTCAATTACTAGCTGCACTGCAGGCAAATTTTGTCTTTCTTTCCTTCCATGATCACTAGCTGATCGCTCATCGAAGTTGTCGACCCATCCCAGCCCCAGCTCATCTCAATTCTCAAACGAATTGATTCCAGCTACAGCTGCTGTTTGTCAGTTACAGTTTGTTAGCCTTCTTTGTTTGTTTGTTGGACTCTCTCTTGTAGTTGTTTACAACGCGCGGCAGCACAGGCATATATCCGTATCGAAAACACCAACAAAGACAACTTCTACAGCTGCTAGCTTGCTAGATGCATATATATATATATATATATATTGGTCGATACGCATTTCCATCCATATGTATCTGGATGTCCACTAATTCTTCTTCACCTCATTGTTTTGACCTAGCTACCTCTTGGCTCCTGCTCAATTCTCATATTTGCAATTACGTATACATAATAATTAATATATAGCAATATAGCATAGCTCCAATGTTTTCTATATCTATATATTGAATTCAACCTCCTTCATTATATCCTAACCAGGTGCTTTGACCCCAAAGTCTCAGTCTCTCTCTCTCTCTCTCTCTCTCTCTCTCTCTCTCTCTCTCTCTCTCTCTCTCTCCATCCCTTTGCCTTCTTTGATCGATCACATGCATTTCTTGGCTATTTATATAAACAGCTAGGCCGGACTTTTCTTCTTTTATACTAGAGTGTAGTAATACAAATCCTCCCTAGCCTTTGCCTTTGCCTATTGCCTCGCTCTCATTGGTTTTACCAACCAACGGCCCACTTTTCTACTAGTTTTTCTCTCCAAATTAAAACTCAACTCACATAAACCTCGTTTCTTCACTTATTCTCACCAAGACACCAACTCTCTCCAGCCAGTCTTAACTGATCGATCGAGTTAACTCTATCAAGCTAAAGAGATACTGCGCGCTGTGGCCATAGCGATTAACGAGCATGGCCAGCGGAGGCATCATGATCTCAATTGTATTCACAAGCTTGCTGCTCATCATGTCGATCATGATGATAATGGGAACTGAGGCAGCTCCTCAGGGCTCTCTTGTCACTCAACTTCCTGGCTTCAGTGGCTCTTTTCCTTCCAACCACTATTCAGGGTAAGCAAGCAAATTGAACCAGTTTTACATATATTAACTGCTGGCTTTCTTCATTGGTGGGTTTTGTATATATGTAATGGCAGCTAGCTAAGCTAGCTTGAAATTGAATGGTTGTGTTTAATTGTATGTTTATGTAGATATGTAAGCATAGGTGAAAAGAATCTTTTCTACTACTTCGTGGTCTCAGAAGGGAACCCGGCAGACGATCCTGTTGTTTTGTGGCTCAATGGTGGACCCGGTTGCTCTAGCTTTGATGGATTCGTATACGAACACGGTATGTACCTTCTTTTTTAATACGTATCCGGCCATAATGTATTTCGATCTCTGCTCTACGTACGTGCTTAATGCCTCACCTGGTCAGTGCATCTATTAGTGAGCAGGACACTTGGTACAATCTTAATCGTGTTGGGTTAAAGGAATGACCGGAGAGAAATTAGATGGGACCGTAGACTAATTACTCCCTTACACATTTGCGTTTTCGTATATTGTAGAATCATTCCTGTTTGGCTGCTTGTTCAAGTTCAACTACGTCGAGCCTGGCTACGTATTTAGTGTACGTTTGGTTAGAAAAATTGTTGAGACCACAACGAATTCTTCACTCAACTCCCAAACTAGTTCCATCACTGTGTTAATTTGAAATTATTCTTAGAATGAGAGTAGTTCCGGCTATCTAGCTAGCTAGCTGTATATTCTACTAGAAGTAATGTGTAGTCACTATCCTCTTACCGGCCGGGGTGGGTATCATATCAAATTACATGGCTAAATTAGCTTATTTGCGTCACGGACTCACGGGTACGTGGTCGTTATATCATTGCACACAGTTTATGTACGTACATTATGGTTGCACAGCTACAACTTGCTTAAACAGACCCACTTCAATTCTATCTATAATTGAGAGTTTGGAAAATGATGCACACTGGTGGTGGTGTTTGCTTGCATGCAGGGCCTTTCAATTTTGCTCAAAGTTCAACAGGAGCATTTCCCAGTTTACATCTTAATCCTTACAGCTGGTCTAAGGTTTCGAATATTCTGTATTTGGATTCTCCTGCTGGTGTTGGGTTTTCCTACTCGAAAAATGAAAGCCTATACCAAACCGGGGACAAGCAAACCGCTGCCGACACCCATGCCTTTCTCCTCAGCTGGTTTCAGCAATACCCCGAGTTTCTTTCCAACCCACTTTACATTTCCGGTGAGTCTTATGCCGGAGTTTATGTCCCTACTCTCGCATTTCAAGTCGCCTTGGGTATACACAACGGAACAAAACCAGCTCTAAATCTCAAGGTACAGTAAATTCTAGAATATATATGTTTAGTTCTGTTCTGGTGGTCTGAGTTCGTGATCAATCGCGAGATCTGTATGACGGCAGATATTAAATTTTCTTTAAACTGTTTTTTAATTATCTACCGTCAGATGCAAATCTAACGACAGTTAACCACGTCTAACTACAGAATTTGATGCATTAACATACAAATATAACGACAAACTTGTATACACATTGACGAACTGACTGTACATGTGCAGGGTTACATGGTGGGGAATGGGGTGACAGACAGGAAATTTGACGGCAATGCATTAGTCCCTTTTGCTCATGGGATGGCCCTTATTTCAGATCAAATCTATGAGGTAACGTACATTCGTATGTCTGAGTCGATCGATTGGAAATTGATGACAATGTCAATACGTATCTCTAAGTCAACTATACAATGTAAATGCAGGGAGTTATTGCAGCATGTGGGATTAACTACTATAACGTATCTACTGCCAAATGCGACGAGCAGCTTCAACTAGCAGGCGAGGTATAGCAGATTGCCCTGTTCTTCATTATTGGTTACAAACCAATTCGTTGTTTTTACTTAACTTAATTTGATCGATGGCTACGTTATTAGGCACTTGATGGACTAAACATCTACGACGTTCTTGAGCCTTGTTACCATGAGCCAGGAACTAAATCGGGAAATGCTACTTCCGCAACCACCAACAAGCACAGCAACTTGCCATTGAGCTTTCAGGAACTTGGCAAGTCATCCGAGAAGCCTCTCGGAGTGAGGAAGAGGATGTTTGGCCGCGCTTGGCCTTATAGGGCATCTGTAGAAGATGGCTTGGTCCCTCTGTGGCCTCAGCTAGCAGCTCAATCCAACTCCGTACACGTTCCTTGCGTTGTAAGTTGTTTCATACTTGCAAATTTTTTGCACTCTCACATACTGATATAATGGGATTCTCTATCTAAACTCCTAATCTTAATCTGTAGAATGATGAAGTTGCAACTACATGGCTGAACGATCCAGCTGTTAGGGAAGCAATCCATGCAGAGCCTGTAAGCTAATTCAACTACGTACTTACGCAAGACACCTCTCTATTGATAAACTTACTCAAAAATTGTGACATTCAAACATGTATGCAGGCAAGTGTATCAGGTCCCTGGGCATTATGCACAGATAGAATAAGTTACTATCGTGATGCTGGAAGTATGATCCCTTACCACCTAAACCTTACAGCCAAAGGATACAGAGGACTCATTTACAGCGGAGACCATGATATGTGTGTTCCGTACACCGGAAGTCAGGCATGGACTAGTTCACTTGGGTACAAGGTTACAGACCCATGGAGGTCTTGGTGGTCCGGTGACCAAGTTTCAGGCTACATGCAAGCATATGAAAACGACCTCACTTTTCTCACTGTCAAGGTAAGTGTGCTTTATATATGCTTAACATAATGTACTAACAAGAAAAAGGCACAGGACTGAACTGGTTTGTTTCTGGGATGCAGGGAGCTGGGCACACAGTCCCTGAATACAAGCCGCGGGAGGCACTCGACTTCTACAGCCGCTGGTTGGCAGGGAAACCGATATGATCTGTAGATATATGACAGTAAACATAGTAAACCTGGTAGCCGGAGAAGAGAAGATTTTCATTCGATACTCATTTCGGCTAAATTATCATAGCAGACGCATTGATTCAAATTTTCATCATTTTCACCTATCCTCTATATAAATATACACGACTGTAGTACTATCAACACTCGATCTTTAGAAGAAACATATCAGAATATATACCTGGCAGTCTTCATTGTCTATACTCACATCAACATTTGCAGACACGAATGTATCTCTGTAATAATGTGAAGAGGTTAAAGTGAACCACAACATCGAGGTTTTAACTTCATCCCAACCTACCATTGCATTATATCAAGAAAAAGGGGCAGCCTACTCTCAAGCATCCACAAAATAGGTTCTTCGTCTTTGTCTATGAAATAGGACAATAAATGGGTACTATAACATCACACTCCATCATCACAAATGAAAAAAAAAACTCTGCATTCTTTCAAACTGAATTTCCAAAAACAAAATGAGGAAAAGTACTAGACCCTTTGCCATTACTGAACAAATTGGCATTCAATAAACTGATTGAAAACAACACCCACTATCAGTCTCAATGCCTCACCTGTCACCACATATCTTATCTTCAATTTAAGAAAATCAAAAAATGCATTACTAAAGTGGGAAAGCTCAAGTTTAACAATTCAAAAGGAGTCCGATGGTCCTGAATGCATGGAGCTAGGATACAATATACTAGATCTTGATTGATTATGACAAGATATGGACACACATTATGTAAGGTTCATAAAGAATCAAGAAAAATCGGCTCTTTTTCAGACTCAGATATGCATTTAAGCAACTTCCAACTTGGTTAGCCAACTTCAAAATCACCCAGAGTGACGCATCATACATATTTGGCTGATGCATATATATCTACAATAGTTATCTAGTATCTACTAGTGATATGAATGAAATTGACAAGTCAGTAAACCACAACACAAGAAATGTTAGCTACTTGGCTAAATATCTTCATTGCAAACGCAAACGCAAATTCAAATTTAGATGGATACAGTCGGATACAACATTGCAACTACGTTGCATTCTAAATTCAAAGATAAATATGGTGACCTATGAAATAGAAACTAACACGAGGCTCCAATATCACAAAATTATTATCAACATAATACACATGAATTTTTTTTCTTCAAACAAATAAATAATGGGATGGAGAGTTGGATTTTACAAAAATTCCAATTCTACCCACAATAGAACAGACTAATTTTTCCCAGACATGCTAATATAGTCGGGAGGGCCCCCCTCTCCGGTCAAAACTTTAACT
Source organism: Geum urbanum (assembly GCA_946800695.1). Taxonomy (NCBI): domain Eukaryota; kingdom Viridiplantae; phylum Streptophyta; class Magnoliopsida; order Rosales; family Rosaceae; genus Geum; species Geum urbanum. The sequence goes on along the minus strand of OX326999.1, from coordinate 82,474,979 downwards.
GTGATGGCCCTACAGATCATAATTGTGTCGACATAGAAGAAGAAAACAGGACAGAAGACGATGTGAAGGAAAAGGAGGGGGAAATATCATAAATAGTACAAAACAAATTATGTGAAACAAGGGCAGATCAAACCTTGTTTCGGGCCTTGATGTCTTCTTTTCCGGGTACAAACCTTGGCAGAGTCAACAATGTATTAACACGAGAAACTCCTTCCAAAGCAGACCACTCTACACCCAATTCCGAATGATTTTCCTCTACGGAATTCTCGTTACTTCCTTCTTCCTCTTCTTCTGATTTGTCTTGAAGAATCTCTTCGCCATTTCGGACAGTCCCTGAATGGATGAAAGAAGTTGGCCCAGAGATATTGTCTTCAATCTCAGTTCCGGCATTCACCTCATTGATTGCAGCAGGCAGATCACTCGACAAGTTACTATTAGCAGCAGTTGATAAATCGTTTGTGTCTGAGTCAAGGTATAGGCATACCACTGCACAGTCATCTACTTTTGAAGTCGGGTATTTCTGTCTCCAGGCTCGAACTGCTGACTCAACAAGGGCTCGTGCTGCAGATGAACGTGCAGGGGCTGACGCTATAATGTCTACCACTTCTTTGTTAGTAAGAACGTCCCAAATCTGCCAAAAAAAAACTAATCTTTTAGAATCAAATAGCACGGGGAGCAATAGGATGAGTAAATGTTTAAAACAGGGAGGCATATCTAAAATGGCTTCAAATTAGAAGGTTCTATACCCCATCTGTGGCCAAGACTATAAATTGATCCTTCTCTGTGAGACGGCGATAGGATACATCAGGAACTGAGATCAAACCGAAATCCTTGAGGCAAAAATCTCCAAAAGCACGTGCCATGGCAAGACCAGGAGAATCATTGTTTGGCAGCCAGACCCGAGAAACCTCTGGTTCATCATGAAGAGCAAAAACACGTCCTCTACACTTCTGTATTCTTTCTGCTTCCGCTGTAAGTTGGGAAAAAAGAAAAAAGAAAAAAAAACACTCATAAGCAAAGAGTCGATTGTGCTAGATGACTACAATTGGTGTCCAAATTTTATTTTTCCTACTCCTTGATCTATCTAAGCCATTGTCCAATGTACATAGAAGCTGTGGAGAAATATAGGATAAATAGTGTATGTTAGAGAGACTCATAACTAATAGGTCCCGAGTGTTTAAAGAAAAGGTCAAGTCCGCAAATAAAAGTTTACCCCGTTTTAACGAAACTCAACCAGAAATGTTAATGACAAGTCCAAGATGACTTTCTGCATCTTTGAACAGCATTGGACATGTGACTAGATCAGATCTTTCGAAAACCGTAAACTAGTTTGAATTGCTCACCGATATCTATAACAAATTAACAAGAAAAAGATGAGGTAATTCAGCGGTAAAACTACAATTCGTAAATTATAGAGCATATCCATTGAAATTTGGGCAGATAAGACATGAGTGTTTGGTGACCGAGGGGCAAACAGCCCTGATGAAACAATCCTCATCTCATTTTATTTTTTGAACTGTAAGTCAAACATGATCCATGACACATAATTTATGTAGCTGGGTTGGGACAGTCAAAAATATTAAGACTTCAATTATTATGCAAGAAAATACAAAGACTGATCAAAGACATCAAAAATACCTGGTAGATTTGGTTTGAGATCCACAGTCAATTGAATAGGCATCAGAGTGTCATCTTTATCTCTTGTGCACAGAACAGCTCTGGAGTCCCCAATATTTCCGATGATTATATTGCGGCCCTGAGAAACATGCCAATAACACAATCAGTAACTCTAAAAACCAACACCAAATCAAGAAAACTCTCCAAAAGATGATGAGTCCACCTGCTTGATAAGAGTTACTGCTGTTGTCCCACTACAAAAGCAATCAATACTTGGTTGTATCCGCAGCTCCCGGTCCATAACTTTGAAAGCTTTGAGGAAAGACTCTCTGAGTGCCTGAAAGATCTCAGGTTGCTTTTCCGAATCCTCAGTATCAACGGAGGCCCTTAATTCTTCATCAACAGACGCAAATGCAGTATCATCTGAATTCAAGCTCCCTGCAGTTTTGAGGCTGATCTCTTTGTGAACCTCATCAGTACTGTTTGTGTTCACTTCCCAGTGTGAGCTCAACTTGAGAGGCAGCGAATCCCTCACTCTCTTAGCCACCATATGACCAAACGGACCATGTCCATCAAAAACACCACAGAAAACTGTGTCTGTTCTTGACCCAAAATTCTGAAAGACCACCACACCACACATTGACAAAGAGTTAAACAATGAAGTTTTCATCAATTGTATCCACAGAAACACATAAAACTAATAGATTATAAAACATCTAATTCATGGTTTCATCAAAGAAATGAATCTAGATAGATAGAGTGAAAGTGAAGCAATCTAGATTAATTGAGAGCTGACCTGCCAAACAATCATGGCATCTTGATTAGTTCCCTTCTTGCCCTGTTGAGTAAACAAAGAAGCAACTTCACTAGACCCATTGAGGAACATTCTCCCCGGAATCCTATGCAGCGCCGGGTCTTCCCGCCGGTAGTCAAAAGAAGAATTCCGGGAACCCATTTTCTTCTTCTGTCCACCATTAGCGGAGGCTGAGTTCTTCCGGCGAGACCATGCTGGAGACGACGACGGAGAGGAAGAAGCGGCGGCCATTGGGCTCCTGCACTCTGCAGACAAGCAGGAACCCATTCTCAGGGCCCTGATTATGTTGAGTATGCACTCCAGACCAACTGAGCAGTAACTACCCTTCTTCTCTGTTAAAGGATCCGTCTCGATTTCAGTGCCTGACTCCAACAGAGATAGATGTCACAATCTTGTTCTTCCGACCATATCCTCTGTCCAGCTATGATTGACAGATCCAAAAAGAGAAAAAGATCCTTACTTTGTGGTTGAGCTGGGTACTGATCTCATCAATCAACCTGCCATTTGAACGCAGACCAAACACAAACATATGAAATTTATGGTAGACTCAGGTGGGTTGTGATTAAGGGAGTTGGTTACGAGAGAGGTGGCCAAATTTAGAGAGAAAGGAGAAAGTGAAAAAGGAGTATTTGAGTTGTGGAGAAAAAATCGCAATAACCAACAACGAGAAAACTGAAATATATTTTATCAAAAAGATTGCAAGAAAACCCGTTCTTGTATTACGACCAGATCACTTTTCTCTTTTTCTCTCTCGCACCGTTCTCTAATGGACACACAAAATGGAAAACGTTCTTGTTTTTAATAGTCCAAGGAGAGAGAGAGAGAGAGAGAGAGAGAGATTCTACCTGCTCCTCCTCTTCTTCTTGTTCTAGAGACCAGAGACCAGAGGTTGAAATTATGTTCTCTCCATCTATCGCATTCACACAATCAATTAGGGCTTATAAAATCATTAAAATGAAAACAAAATATTTACATTTCGGTGTACCTGGTTTATATGGAGCCAGCCAATTATTTATTTCTGGATAGGAATTGGAGTCAATTGGGGAATTGTACATGGCGAAGAAGAATGGAAAATAACATTTCTTTTTTGGTATTGTCTCATATGGATAACTTTTTCCTATTTTTTTTCTGCGTGCGTTAACAGTCTTCATCCTCTGCGGTGTTTTCTGCGTCTTGTTTTTGGGGGTTTCAAAACATCACAATGTAGAAATGAGAAAAATTAACTGCATCAAACCCCTTGGAGATCAAGGGAAGATTATACAAGACATGAATGAGGACATTGCCTCCAAATTTGAGATTCAACCGTATTCTCAGTAGAGAAGTGAACTTGAATTGGGGCGGACAAAATTATAAGGCAGGGATTGCATGTTTGGGGATCACATTCTTCCAAACTCGGTCCAAACTAACTATGATTATATATGACTTATGAATGATCAAGGGTGTTTGAGACTTCGAGAGGAAGTATTTTTTATTTACTTTGTATTTATACTCCACCCTGCCATGATTCAAATATCTAGACACATACCAATATGAATATAGTGAAATTATAGCGATATGAATCTTTAGAGACAAAATTACAGATTGTTGAGCACTGTCGTTATTTTAATTAGTCAATCAGTGGTAATCGTACATGATTATCTTGAAAAACTCGATAATTTGAATATATATAAAAAAAAGGGAGGTAATCAAAAAAGAAACAAGATGAGTTCTTCTTTCTTTTATCACTTAAAGGAAGAAATCACATCTCTCTATATTATGAGCGTTATCTAGAATTGAATATGACATTGTTTCAATAGTCGATCACGGGAGGTAGGATTTTAGCATGGAGTGAGCTAAACCATATTTAGAATTGCCGATCGATCTCCCCATCTTTTCTCCTAGGTAGAGATTTGGTTAAACAACTTTCACAAGTCCTAATTTGAACAGGAAAAGTACACATTGCTAATGCACCTTGAATATATGATCTACATCTCAAGATCTTTTCTCTTTCAAAAAGCCGACCTATATTTTTAAGAAAAAGAGTTGGATGGTAATGTATACTTTGGGAGTTTTGGGATAGGAAAACAATCATGCATGTGTACGTACGTACGTAAAAACCTATCTGTAACTTACTACATATCCAAAAACAAATCTTGTAAATTTGTTGTGGATTGTACGGTCCCATATGATTCGATTCGGTCTCTAATTTATCCGAACTCTGTACGTATTATTGTTGACTGGGCCAATATGCATGGTGCGAAGTGCATGCATGTTACAACTTACAACTTAGAATTAAGGGGTTTAAATTTTTAGATTTAACGAACAGCTATGAAACACATCATATTGTCCCTTAGGAAATGAGCATCCTCGTCACTTTCTACGTGGGTCACTCGATCTCGTCGTCTTACTACTACATATATACATATAATTATATAAATATATGCTACTATTTTCTTACAACGTACGAAATTTCCGGCAATGCATGCTCGATCGATCAGTCGCTCATCGACGGTTTGATCGATCACCAAACAAAAAGAAATGGAGTCAATTAAAAAGAATATTAATTTGGAGTTCAAACGTCGAAGTAACAATAGAAGAGAAATTCTAACTTTAGAAAAACAAATAATTAATGAGACGGATATTGGAATGCAAATCATTTTCTTATTTTCTTCCAGAGATCAACAAGAAAAGGAAGCAAGGCTAGCTTTGTTGTTTTCATGGAACCCAGTTGCTTAATTAAGTGATCGATCGGTTGGAGTATAAGACGATCGAGGGCGTGTATCATGCATGGCATATCATTATCAATCTAATTTTCGTGTTAGGGCTTTATTACTTGTTGACTCTTGAATATGCATGCATCAAGGCTTCAAGATTTATAATATTAGATAATTAAGGTCGTATACCTCGACCCCAATTCATCTCATGCACATATCGATCACATCACAATATATGTGATTATAACCAAATGAATTCATTTGTCACATCACAATATCACATCCACCTCCATCCAGATCAATTAATATATAACAATAATATTCTTTTACCACATATATTCATGAAGTGTTATGCACCTTTTGCATGCACTTATATTAAGGGATGTGCTGCTGTGCTGCTGTCAATCAAGGTGTTTACTGTTGATCATGGTGTAGCAGTGCTGATTTGTGTGCATCAGTAGTCAGTTTGTGTAGAGTATGGGATGATCATGTGATGATCCAGTTTATTGCTGGTTTTAGGTGTGTTTTAGGTAGTAGTTGTTGAGAGTGGTTCGTTCCTCTCTTTCTTCTTGTATATGTTTAGCTTGAGCTGTAGCTTTGTACATATAGAAAAATACTACTGAACCAGTGGTTCCTTTTTCAGTCTGTAACCAGTTCTTTATCAAATACACTGATCAATTCATCAAACTTTCTTCATGGTATCAGAGCAGTGATCCTCATAAGGACCTGTTTCTGTTTGTTCATTCGTTTTTTGTTTCCATCTTCATAGTCAATCATGGCAACTCAACATGAATTAGTTCATGTTGATCCATCCTCAGCAATATCTGAGTATGGTGACAGAGGTTCGAACCAAAGTATTGTGTCCACCAGGCTGAATCAGTTTAATTACTTGAACTGGTCAAGAAACATGCTGCTGGCTATTGGAGGAAGATCCAAGTCGAGTTACATCAAGGAAAACAAGGTTCCAGATGTCAATGCTGAGAACTATGAAAGAGAACTGAGCAAAGATCAACAGGTCCGTGCCTGGATTCTCAACTCAATGGAACCAAGTCTTGCATAGGTGTTTAGCTATCATGAGTCTGCATATGATCTGTGGGAAGCACTAAAGGAGTTGTATGGGAGTGTTAATAATGCTACAAGAGTGTTTCAGCTCCAGAGAGAATTGTTTGAAATCCAACAAGGTACAAATTCTTTTGTTCAGCATCTAGGTGCCTTAAAATCCAAATGGAATGAGATTGATATTCTCAGACCATTTACAACGGATGGAGCTGTATTAAGAAAAAGAGCTGATGAAGACAAAGTTTTTCAACTGTTAGCCAGTTTGGGACCAGAATATGAAGATTTAAGAAGTCATCTAATGATGAGTGCAGAGTTTCCTAAGCTTTCTACGGTTACAGCTGTTATTCATAGTGAAGAAACTCGCAGGAGAGTCATGAATGTGGAAGTTGGATCCAGAAGTGCTGATGCAAGAGCCTTTGCTGCTGGTCAGTCTACTGTTGCTGGTCAGTCTACTGCTGCATTTCGGGTATACAAAGGAAAAAGGCCAGACTTGTCATGCTCTCACTGTAAGGCTATTGGAAGAGCTGGAATTGGACACTTAAATGAGACCTGCTGGATTCTTCATCCAGAACTTAAGCCAAAATGGAATGACAACCAGAAGGGATATGCTCATAAGTCTGCTCCCAAGGCTAATATGTGTCACACATCAGCACCAATGGTAGACTTCACTTCAAATCCTATAACTCTCATCAATGAGTTTGCAAACTTCATTAACAGTAATCAAGGAGATAAAAGCAATGATGAAGATGGAAAGACTGCAGCTTTACTAAGCAAATTTGCAGGATTTTTGGAAAACTCCAATCTTGCTCCTGAAAAAGATATTCCAGGTATCATTACTGCCCTCTCTACTGCTCTAGATATTAGCAAAATGGGTGATGTTTGGATAGTGGACTCAGGTGCCTCAGAACACATTACAAATGATTCTTCAAATTTGCTAGATTTTGAAAAATCAAAACATCCCTCACATGTCTCAATTGCAAATGGAAATTCTGTATCAATTTGTGGTAAAGGGAAATTGCAGATTCTTTCTGAAACCATCAAGTCTGATGTTTTGTTTGTGCCATCATTTCCTTTTAAACTTCTTTCTGTGGGAAAAACAACTCGGTTACTAAAGTGTCTAGCCATATTCTCTCCTAATGATATCATCTTTCAGGATCAAGTAACCAAAGTGAAGATTGGTGAAGGATTCTTCTTGAATGGTCTGTATTATATATTCTCCAGTCCAAGATCCATCAGTACCTCAGAATGTGTTCTTTCCTCTTCCAAGTCAGCTTCTCAGCAACTTTTGTGGCACAAACGACTTGCTCATCCCTCATTTCCTGTCATGTCTAGGTTATTTCCAGATTTTTGTAAGATTGCTCATCAGTGTGAAATTTGCCATATGGCAAAACAAACTAGATTTCCCTTTCCTATCTCATACTCTAGAGCAACCAAGCCTTTTGAGCTGGTTCATTCTGATGTATGGGGTCCTGCCTCTGTAAACTCCTTTGATGAATATAGTTTCTATGTAACCTTCATTGATGACTTCTCTCGTTCTACATTTGTTTATTTGCTGAAACACAAATGTGAAGTTTTTAAATGCTTTCAGGATTTCCATAATCTGGTTAAAAATCAGTTTAATTCTCTTATCTCAATTCTGAGATCTGATAATGGCACTGAGTACACTTCCAATGCCATGGCTAATTATCTAAGTGATCATGGAATTCTACACCAAACTAGTTGTGTTGGCACACCACAACAGAATGGCTCTGCAGAAAGGAAAAATAGAGATTTACTTGAAAAGGCTAGGGCCTTAATGCTTCAAAACCATGTACCAAAACGGTTCTGGTCTCATGCTATACAAACTGCTGCTTATTTGATCAACAGATTACCAAGTGCAGTTCTCCAATTTAAATCTCCATTTGAAGTCCTTAAGGGAAGGAAAATTGACATTAGTCATCTTAGAACGTTTGGCTGTATCTGTTTTGTTCATGTTCTGGCTGCTAAAAGGGATAAGTTTGATTCGAGAGCTATAAAATGTATGTTCCTTGGATACTCATCAACACAGAAGGGTTACAAGTGTTACAATCCTGTAACTAAGAAGGTAATTGTGTCCAGGGATGTAAAATTTCATGAAGATTTCCCTTTTTCCTGTGCTGCTGCTGATCAATCTCAGGGGGAAAACCTCAGAGTTTTATTTCCTCCTCCAATATATTCTGACCTTGATGAGAGCTGTGAAGAAGCTGATGCTACTCATGAGTCTTAGGTTTCTAATGATCATCAGGGTGAACAAGCTACAAATCTGGAAGAAAATGAAAGCTCTCCACTTCCTTCTGATGACATCTCACCTAATTTACCTTCTTCTGTGATACCTAGGAGAAATCCTCCTAGAATTAGAAAACCTCCTGCAAGGCTGTGTGATGTTGTCACTTATTCAACACCTTATTCTGTGAACCTTGATCTGAATCCTGCTGGTGATGCTCAATGTACCTTTCTCACGAAAATTCTTGCTGATCATGAACCAAGAAATTTCTCTGATGCAATGAGAATTCCTGAGTGGCAAAGAGCTATGCAAGATGAATTGCAGGCACTTGATGAAAATAAAACCTGGAGTATTGTTCCTCTTCCTAAGGGGCAGAAGCTTGTTGGATCTAGGTGGATTTATAAGCTGAAATATCACTCAGATGGTTCCCTTGAGAGACACAAAGCACGTTTAGTGGCTAGAGGGTTTACTCAGACTTTTGGAGTGGATTATAAGGAAACATATGCACCTGTTGCAAAGATGAACACTGTTAGAGTTCTCCTGTCAGTGGCCATGAATTCTGGTTGGTGCTTGTCCCAAATGGATGTAAGAAATGCTTTCTTACATGGAGAACTTGAAGAAGATGTGTATATGAAAATTCCTCCAGGACATCCAAGAGAAAATGATGCTGGTATGGTCTGTAAACTCCACAAAGCCATTTATGGTTTAAAGCAATCTCCTCGAGCCTGGTATTCTAAGTTGAGTTTTGTCCTCTCTTCATCTGGTTTTAAAAGAAGCCACTCTGATTCTTCCTTGTTTGTCAGAAGCAACACATTTGGAATGCTTGTGGTGCTGGTTTATGTTGATGATCTAATTATTGCAGGAGATAATGAAAAAGAGATTCAGAGATTGAAGGTTGATCTGCATAATGTCTTTGCAATCAAAGACCTTGGTTCTCTAAGTTATTTTTTGGGAATTGAGATAAATCACACTTCAAATGAATTGTTCTTAAATCAACAAAAATATGTTGTTGATCTCCTAAATGAAGCAGGAATGTCAGACTGTAAGCCTGCTAGAACTCCCTTGAACAACAAGATAGACTTAAACACTCCTGGCACCGCTCTTAAGGATGTTAGCCTGTACCAACGTCTTGTAGGCAAGTTGATATACCTTACCATTACAAGACCTGATCTCACCTATGCAGTAAGTGTTGTTAGCCAATTCATGCATGCTCCTAACTCTTTTCATCTCAGTATTGTCAAAAGAATCCTGCGTTATCTCAAAGGCACTGTGAGTAAAGGTATTTCAATGCAGAAACAAGATCATTTTCAAATCCTTGGCTATTCTGATTCAAACTGGGCAGGAAACTCATTGGATAGAAAATCCACAACTGGTTATTGCACATTTGTTGGTGGTAACTTAGTCACTTGGAAGAGCAAGAAGCAATCTGTTGTTGCTAGAAGCAGTGCAGAGGCAGAATACAGGGCTATGGCCTCCATAGCGTGTGAGCTTATCTGGTTAAAGGCTTTGCTGTCAGACCTTGGCATTTCTCATCCTTCTCCTATTGTGTTACATTGTGACAATCAGGAAGCATTGCACATTGCAGCTAACCCTGTGTTCCATGAACGAACCAAGCACATTGAGGTGGACTGTCATTTTATAAGAAATCAAGTCCAAGCCAAAACCATCAAGACTGTGTACATCCGGTCATGTGACCAGCTTGCTGATCTTTTCACCAAGGTTCTCTCTTCTGCTCAATTCAAGCTTCTGTTATCCAAGCTTGGATCAAGATCATCTCTTGATCAGCTTGAGGGGGAGTATTAAGGGGTGTGCTGCTGTCAATCAAGGTGTTTACTGCTGATCATGGTGTAGCAGTGCTGATTTGTGTGCATCAGTAGTTAGTTTGTGTAGAGTATGGGATGATCATGTGATGATCCAGTTTATTGTTGGTTTTAGGTGTGTTTTAGGTAGTAGTTGTTGAGAGTGGTTGGTTCCTCTCTTTCTTCTTGTATATGTTTAGCTTGAGCTGTAGCTTTGTACATATAGAAAAATACTACTGAACCAGTGGTTTCTTTTTCAGTCTGTAACCAGTTCTTTATCAAATACACTGATCAATTCATCAAACTTTCTTCAATATTCTATAACATCCCCTACTCCGATTCATCATCGATCAGTCAGCCATTGTACGTGTGTTACTGTCCATCACAAATTTTATTTTAATTTTTGTGTTTTTGGAAGTCCATCCCAAATAAATTTATTAACACACAAACGAAAACGATCGAGCAATTCAAAATCGGTCATGCCAACTACGTGCTACGTTGATCTATCACTCAAAATTCAGATAAAAAAATACTACACCTATATTAAACAAACTACGACACATAAAATGTGTGCTGTTTATTTAATTTGGTAGTCAACATTTTGAATCGTCATTGAAGTCTTATTTCCAATTAATACCGTGTTATATTTGACTGAATTTTGAGACAAATGAGAGACAAATGGATGAATAGCAACATGTTAACATATTGAAAGAGATATATTTAATAGTATTGATAATGGAACAATTATGAAAGATTTCAAAATATGAAGACTCGTGGAGGATAATTATAATTTTTTTGAAGATTTAGTATGTTATTATAGTATATTTGTACTCTTTAATAGAAAAAAAAAATTAAGATTTCAATTGTGAAACTGTTGAATTATTTTTCTAGCTTAGCTACGCCACTCACTAAGTGATCGAGTAATATCAATCCTAGACTTCCTTAGGTAAAGAGAAACATCAGTAACTTTTACTTACTAGCATGACAGCTTTGATATTGTCAGTTGTGATATCAAATTGGAGCGCACTGGACTCCTGAAGCCGTAGAAGCACATGGACTAAATCTTGATATTCTTGAATGTGATACTCACCAGCTGATTCATCATTGCTCCTGGCTATGATGGTCTTCCTTCTCAGCTTATGCTCATTGATAATTTCGTCAAGAATCTTGTCCAGATTTCGGTGTATCTTCTCAACGGCAAACTTAGTACTTGTCAAATAACGGAGGAATCTAAGCGAAGGGAATAAATCCGGCATTTCCATGCATGTGGCAAGAATATTCAATTCCTTGATCAAAGATATATTTCCTGTTGGTATTTGCATTTTTCTCCAAAAACTGCACGAGCAGTAATGCTATTTACTGTGGAGAAAATGATCTCACTAAGGTTAAATATTACTGGATGATCAGGATTCAGAGATAAGGAAGTGATGGATTGAACAAGATTCCATGCCTCTTCTTCTCTCATTGATGCAAATGACTGCACGCGCTTTGCACTAAGGAGTTCCAAGACACAAATATTTCGCATTTGCCTCCAATAATCATTGCAAGGACTAGAGACGATACCTGAACGGTTAAAACGTGAGTTCTATTGCAAGCACAGATGCGTCCTGCGAATGCCGAGGCATGTGTCTTCAACACCTCTTGGGCTAATTCAGGCGACGAAATGACAATGCACGGTACTTGTCCCAGTCTGAAGTAGAAAATAGGACCATATTTCTGAGCCATCTTTCTAAGGCCATGATGTGGTTTGCTGTCATCGCAACCCAAGCTAACCGGTGCAAGCCCCCAATAAGAGGAAGCATCCTCGGCCAGGGAGGCAACTTGAGATCATTTTGAGTAAGGAACTTCCAATACAGAAGAATGAGGATGAGTAGGACAACCAGACAATTAGCAAAGAGAGGAAGATCAAAGGTAGGAATTGGGATTTGGAACATTGCTGCTGATATTCCTATGAGCTAGCTAAGCACTATTAGAGATCAAGAGGATCAACAGGATAGGATAAGCTCTTAAACTTGAGCAAGCAGTGGCAGAGCTACAATGTCAAGTCAAGTGGTTTCACTCAGCATACATTTATATAGAGAATAAAAGGAACGCTGTGCGATTCCTACCTTGGAAAAAAAATGCACTTTTCCTCATTGTGACAAAAGTTAGTCATATAAGCAACCATTTCAGTCATCCATTAAATGATAAACATTGCATACAAACAACAGACATACTTGTCACAGTCCAACAACTGTAGTAGTAGCACTCATCTGGTAGTATTGACTAACAGGGTGCCCCAGTTCCAGGCAATGGCCGGATGGGATCACGGTGGACCTACCTTCCAAAATGGATGTAACTAATAGGAATAGATAATAAGAAGAAAAGTGGTGGAGATGAATTGAATGTGGTCTTATATAGGACTAACAGAAAAGGAAAGAGGAAGCATTGATACCTGAATGCCAGAACAGAGAGGTTTTAAAGTCAGCAGACAAGATTTACCAACATTACTTGAAGTCTACAAATGTTGAACCTTGACTTGGCTACGATTGAATTCAGTTTAATAATTTTAACCCAGGAAAATGTGAACCTTATCAAGCTGTCTTCCCAAAGGCAGAACTGAATGGCCTATCATCAAGTATGAATTCCAATTCTTAATTGTAAAGGAGCAATAACGTTTTACACTTCTACAGGAAACACTTATAGCCCTTAGTTTTACACACTATGCACCGTTTTTGGTGAATGTAGAAACATTATACACATAAAATACTATACACCTAGGTATGAGCTCTCACTTATCGTAGAGGCCTCACTGAGAAAGTCTGACCTCAACTTCATCAAAAGCCTTCCTAAATAATTTAACCCTTCACCGTCCCAGCCTCCACCCCAGAAAAGATCATGCGGTGAAGCTTCAACAAGAACAGATCCAGCAGTTGCCAACAACATAGAATTTAAATATGGGTAAATAGAGAATTTGCACTTTAGTGCCCCGTACATCACATCGATCTTGACACTTTCCCACTCAGATCTTACCTGCATAACACAAGCAACTAGTTTAAAACTTAAATTCATCTTGCTCCAACCCATCCATCAAATAAAGATTTAAGTTTGTGCATAAGAACACTAACTGTAGAGGTTTTAGACTTGAATATTATTTTCTGCAGTTAAACAGAAATCTCACGAGTGAATCTTTTCCCATGATAGATACCAATTAAAACCAAATCAGGGTGCCACTTCTGCATTGACCTTCCTATCCGTGCTGCCTCTTCTGGAATTTTTGCAGACTTGATAGTTTCAACACACTCGTGCCAGAGGATCATCCACTCCGACAAACTTGTGAGCCTGCATGTTAGCATCTCTTTTGTGAGAGTTAATCCTGTTTAAGATGAAAAGGAGATACAAGCTGAAAAAAGAAATACCTGGTAGTAATGCTCCACACTCAACCATGTGGAATAATTCCCGTTTACATCAAGCATCTCAATTGGATGCGGAGAGAAATTTGAGAAAGCGCCATAAGGGTCCCATGTTTTGTAGAAGAATATGATCCTTGAATCATAGAGAGTGACAGTTGGATCAATCTCATATGTTTCATCAACTGATGGAATAACAGGTGTCAGATCTGGTTAGGTTGAAGATAACCACTAACAAGAATGTCAGGTCCAACCTATCATTCAAGTTCCAAAAGCATAAGCCATAGGCAAACAAAAGGCAGAAAATGTCTCTAAATAATGACATAATGGCGTCCATCCAATGCCAAAACGTTGCAGAGTTCCTATGATTCTTTGTCCATGGCATATGGGACTAGTATGAGGCCTCCCTAAATCCTAATTTATCTCAGAGTTATGAATGCTCTACTTCTCCAGGAAACATAATCCACGACTAATTAAAAATATTGTGTCCTTCTAGAAAAAGAATAAGAAGATAACACATATAAGCATATGATGAAACATAGGATTAAACATAAGATAATGGATATGGACTTTAAACAGCTTTATATATGCCCACGAACCTGCTCATGGCAAACATCAATTAAATCCAATGCTTGTGATATTTCAACCATCCCAAGTTCACCTACAGGCGATGGAGCATTTTTCCCACTGATAATCTTAGGAGCAACAAATGCATAGACCTGCAACAGATGAAATGCATTAGAAAACAAAATGAGAGCAATATAAAACTTACCCAATAGGGTCTAAGCAGACAAACATAAGAAAAGAACCAAGAGAAAACCTTATCTATTGCTCCAGATGAAATAGCAGCTGCAGCCAGTGTCCCTCCACACTCCCACAAAACTGAAAGATATCCACGATCATGGAAGTACTCCATTACTTCTCTGGGGTTTAAGATGTCAAACTCCACAACTTCAATCCCTTTGGATGCAAGAAACTTCTGGAAGCTTCTTCTGGCCCCCCTTTGTGTCACAACTATAGTAGAAACATCAGAGGTATCCCAAAGATGTGCTTCCTCAGGAAGATCAAGCGTCTGTATCATCACAATCCTCATAGGCATATGCCCACCTCCATGCCTTGCAGTTAACCTTGGATCTAATTCCAAATATGAGACAGAACATAAGAGAAACTATTGAGTATTGAGTGCTTCCAAGTACTATCAACACAAACAACCACAAATTTAGGGAAAACAATAACACTTACTGTCCCTGCATGCTGTATTTCCCCCAACAATAATGGCATCACTTCTTCTGCGTAGATCAAAAACTTGATTCCTAGACGTTTTGCTGCTTATCCACGAGGCATGTCCACTCGACGCAGCAATTTTCCCGGCCAGCACCAACGAATCAGCAGATTATTTTAAACCCCGAGGGCTGCATCATTACATACAAGCTTCCAAAGCCGAGAGAGTGAGAAAGAAAGCTCACCGTCAAGAGTCATAGCATACTTGAGAACAGAAAATGGGACACGCAAAGCCACTCTGCAAATCAAAGGCGCATTGGCCAACAGGCACAATTTACGAGCTTCCTATTCACATTGAACCAACATTACATGTTCAAATGGGAAGCTAAAAACACAAAGAGAGTAGCTAAGCATGTAATGTACCTCAATGACCTTGCCATCGAGATCCTCACCGAGCACATCAACTTGCAAGCCTTCACTTCTCAAAGCCCTAATGGCATTGCCTCTCAAATGCTGCAACGGAAGCCTCAACCCAATCACCACTCTCTCAATCCCACTCTGGTAAATCAGTCAAATCATTATTACTACAGTAAAATTCTTCATCTTTCTATTTGGAAATTGAAATTGAAAAGAGTAAAAAAAGAAGAAGAGGAAAACCTGAATGAGAGCGGAGACGGCGGAGTGGTTGCCGGACTCCATGTTGAGATACGCAGTAGAATGGCGGGAAAGGTCTCCGGCGGCCACGACGGCGAGGACCTCGGCGGACTTGGTGCCCTGTGCGTAGAGGAGGCCCTCGCCAGCGACTTTGCCGGAGGGAGTGGCGATGACGCAGCCGAAGTTGGGATGTACGAGGCATGGAGCGCGTGGGAGGAGAGTGAGCTGGAGTTGGTGAGAGAAGCTGAAGCTGAAGAAGTAGAGGCTGCATTGGCAGCATTGCAGAAGAGTATAGAAGAAGTGAAGCAGTACTAAGAAGAAAACAGCGCCATTAAACTCGCGGTCACATTTTACTCTCCAAGTCGAGAGACATAATATACTCATGCACGTGATCGTGAGCGTCCGTTTTCGGTGATCAAATTCAAATACGGAGATAAAACCAAGTAAACGTCCTTTAAGAAAACTGAGTGAAGTACAGGGGCGATGAGCAATGGAGATACAATACAAGTAATAAAGGGAAAGCATTAATTATTCAGAATGTAACTTGATCATCATCATCATCATCCACATTCAAAAGGCACACTAGATCCTTAGCAGGTTCTTATAGAATACTAATGAGTTGGTTTTCATGAAACTAGTAAAAACAAGATGGGCATAGAGGGACAGGCAGTGACTACTCCTCTTCTTCTGCCTCCTCGAGCCACTTCACAAACGGCTCTAGTGCCTTCACAAATGTTTGCCTGCACATATTCCCGGTACAAAAATTTATAAGTTGAAGCTATGAAGTTACACAAAAATTCCACAGCAATGTGTTTGCGACAAATGAATTCTTAAATTTGCAAGTCAAAAACCAAAGCCCTACCTGCCCTTGGGATTTGTTCCTCGGCGGAACCAATGAAGGATAGTGTCTTCTGCGAGCACATCCTGCTCATACAGAGACCTGACAATTTCAGTGAAAAGCTTCATCAGCTTCGCATCCTCATAGCACTGCATCTGGACTTTGTATATCAGCTCCAGTTCAAGCTTCCCATTGGTGCAGAAGGCATTCAAAAGTTGTGCCCATGTTTTCACCTGTATTTTAAAACCACATTAGGCAATCATGGACACCAAATCTACACATATCCCAACTTTGATTGATCTTTTATCCATTAAAAAGCTCGAGATCATGTCATGTTAATCATTTTTTTTCCCTTTACAGCCATATCATATCAAATGTATCATGAGAATAACATTTAAGCATACCTGACGAAGAGCTGCATTGGCATTCTGCTGCTGGTTCTTACCAGACCACTGCACAGCATCCATAATGACATCCCAGAGAATACGCACAACCTCAACATCTGGCAATTTGGCATCCTTGACACGTTGCTTCACAGTTTCTATGACTTCAGATATATCAGTTTCCTCTGTTATCTGGGTTGTCAAAGCAGATTTCATATCCTTGAGCTTCACCTCGAATATTTTCTTTTCATTGTATTCGACCAAGGCCACTAGCCCTTCCTTGCTGAAAAATCAGAACCCATAAACAAGTCAATACCAGATTACAGTTAAAACTCAAACATGATATCACTACAAAGTCAAATAGTGAGCAAACAATATGAGAAGAGACACTATCTTGATTGACACCACATGTAATCAATTTCTATCACTGCTAAGCAAGACTATGTTCAGTTCACAAGATCTGCAACTGACTAAATGAATAAGAAAAAACACTATTACTTGAAAAATATGAACTATATCTATATTAATATAACTCCAAATAAAAGAACACTATTCACAAGATCTGCAACTGACTAAATGAATAAGAAAAAACACTATTACTTAAAAATATGAACTATGTCTATATTAAAATAACTCCAAATCAGAGATGAAAAAACCAGACATAGGTGAAAGATTAATGACGACAAAAAATTAGCACTGATCTGAATACATTTAGGGAGAATATCTGCTTGACATTCATTGAATATGTTTTGGATGAATTTACTATTAATTATGAGAACTTGAGAAGCTGTTGTTATACAAGGTGATCCATGTGAACAATATAGATGAACTTACGTGAAATGCTCAGAGAAACTCTCCTCAGTTCGCTTTGCAGCTGGGAAGAAGTCCAGAAGATTATCCTCCACTTTACCCCGTTTCAGAATCGAAATCAAATCATCAAGGCTATTGTCAATCAGAAATATCTTGAAGAACTCAGTAATAAACGATAGAACTAGCCCCTTGCCAACAAGATTATCCTTGAGCATCGGCTGGAACACGGTTTCCGGTGGAAGTCCGGATAGCTTCTGAGAGAATGCGAGTGCTGTGAAAATTGCCAGCTTCTTCCTCTCATTTTCCTCAAAAAGCTCCAATGACTGAAGGAAACGTCGCATGACATTTTCAAGATTCTTTATCAGAAACGGCCTGCGCCTCAAAATCTTTTGTATGTAGATAACAGATGGGATAATGACTTCACGTCTAGGCTCAGACTCTAGAACAGAATAAGGGTGGCGCTCCCCCTCATCAGGCTTTGTTGTCCCAGGCTGTGTACGGCCTCCGGTGAATACAACCTAAAGTAGTATACAAATCGTTAAGTCCAATGTCTCATCAGCTTAATTGATAAACAGTCTGAATTCATGCCACATATCCACTGAAACTAATAATCACAAATTGGACTGAACAAACACATGAATGAGAGAACTTGCCTCAAAAAAGGTGTCACCGTATCTTGAGAAGTTAAGGTCTGAAGATTCAATGCTCTTGGCAATAAGTTCCTGCACAGGTCATTTCAAACAGATACTAAATAACAGAACAAAGGGGAAGCAGACACATAAACTCGACAACATCAAAGATAAACAATTACCAGATCACCAGCATTATCCAGATAAATCTGGACCACTGCATCCGCAAAAGCTGCAGGGTCCAGAGGCGCTGCGATATTCCGTTTGCGGGTCTTAATCCGCGTGCCACTACACATAAATTAAAACAAGAATTCAACAAATTGATCATAACCTTAAAAAATTACAGAGCAAATTCTATTCCAACTTGTATTTGATGCAGAAACTGATGGATAAATCTTACTCACCCGAGAGTGGGTCTCTCCTTCGAGCTGCACATAAGAAAAGACACATCGAAACTCAATCAATATGTATTGATAACTCAGAATGCAACAATAATTCAAATCCAATTTCAATCACATAGCATAATAATCTGGATCGAGCTTCAAAAAAATCCAATCTGAACCTCACAGATTTCATCCAGTCTTAAAATTCCTAAATACCGAAATAAAATTGAAAACCTAAGCGATCTAAACAGCATAAACAACAGCAAAAATTGAATCGAGACCTAATAGAGACAAATTAAACCAAGATAATATGACCTAAAGATACAACAGACTCCAGAGAACCAGATCTGTAATCGAAAGTAGAGAATAGAAAATAAAAAGAGATCAGGGAGAGAGAGAGACCTCATAAACCAAGACGAAGAGGGATCGGAGAGTCGGAGGCGGTGAGAGAAAGACTCGGCGGCGCGTGTGAGAATCCCTTTTGGTGTTTTGATTAGAGAGAGAGAGAGAGAGAGAGAGAAGAAGAAGAAATAAACGAAAGGGAATAAGGGATTTTCATGTGCGATAGTGGACACTGATATTTATTCGAGGGAGATAATTAAAAGTAAAACAGTAATAAAAAAAAGTAAAAAAATTATTACCCTCAAAAAGGGAGGGAAAAATCGGAAAATTATGCACAAATACACAATATCTATAGTGAATATTTTGGGAGCATCCACATTCTCATAAGGAACTAGATCAACCGTTAGAAGTTTAGATATGAATGACATGATATTGACACTGATCGAGTTTTAAGTGTTTTTATGACACTTTTGTTGAATGATATTGGCGATTTGGAAGAGACAAATGATGAGGAGTGCTAGCTGCTACAGATGTGAAGCTCTTCACGTTGGAGATGACAAAAGGGTTCTGACTTTGTACTCTTTGTTATTCCCGTTGCGTTAACACATTGCTCTAGTAACTATTGCAAGTTCAATCACATCAGCGTTCAGGTGCTGCTCTCCTCTTATGCTGTATGCCAACACAATGATTAACTGTGCTGATCCAGTCGACCAATGCCTTTAAGTAACATGATAAGAGATTGTAAACTCACAACACTTCACTCAAAATTAGTTTCCCTACTACTCACAAGGGACTGCTAGAAAACTTGATACATGATTTGGATTCAGATTACACTATCACACTGACCCGATTTGAACAATCTTTTGCATATGCAGGAAACAGACATCACATTGAACCTTGGTTCGTAAACAATATGGAGGCCTGACCTGTATGAAAATATAACAATGTCATTGCATATTCAGGAACACACAACTGGAATCATATGCTTGTCAAAATTCAATTATACTTCAGTGAAGTTACGTGTTATATTACCACTGTAACTAACAGGATTCAGGACATTGAACGAGCATGTAGGAATCGGGTCTCCTCATTAACACGAAGTGCTCTATGTTAACACAGAAGAATCAATGCAATCCTAGAAACACACAGGAAGGGCGAGATCGACAAAAACTTTAAGGATTACTTGAACTGTGCTGAACAGCTAGGTAGAACCAACACTAATTACTTCATACAATATTAATTTTGTAAACTTCACTCTCTACATTAAAGAAACTTTTTTCACTTTTCTTTGTCAAAGCATGCCTGCAAGAATCTTGATTTTAGCATGAGTTTATGTACTAAGACAAAAGCTTGTAAACTCTGAACTACAAGCAATTAGCCTGGATTTAGGATTATTGCCTTCAAATCCACAACCAACTTTATGCATCTATATGCTTCATTGGATGACCTATTCTATTCATAAACACCAAACACAATTCAATGACATAGATAAGACGAAGTGAGACCAGTCCCTAGCTCAATTACTCATTCATACACACAATTTGGTCGGCAGTACTAAAGCATTCGGCAAAGATGATCTGTTCAAAATGACCACCTGATTGAAAATTATTTTGACTGGAGGAAACTCACATAGCAACAGAGATACACTAGTGATTATATGTAAAAGCCAGACTCTCATTACCGAGAAAGAAACCTATCAAGAATATAACATTGCAGTAACGCATCATCTTAACTCAATCAAAATGAAATCTTGAAATAGGGAATATGAGTGATCCCCTAAAAACAGTAAAAAGTCTGATACCATGATCTCAAAATTAACTTACAGATAAAAAAGATATATTTGAAGAGAGACGAGTGCTGATACAAAACTGGGATCGATGCCAAATTACCTATCTAGTACTACGATTTCTCTTCTCGAATAATTTGATCAGATTGAGTAGTGTTCACCAGCACTGTCTCACCGTCGGTTTCTGTGGCGGTGCTGTGTTGTTCTTGTTGCTGCTCCTGCTGCTCAGTAGTAGTGTTGTTGATGAAGTTGTCCATGTCTTTCACCCTGGTCCTCACCACATTGGCAACCAATACTGAAAGAACAAGAATAAGAAGAAGTCAAGAAAAAACACAGCCCAGTTAAAAGACATGAAGAGAAAGAGAAATGAGAGTTTTGAGTTAGTGTAGTACTGGCGGCGGTGCCAAAGGTCCAAACCCACAGAATCTTCAACCCGGGAGGCTTCTCTTTCCACATCTTTGCTTTGCTTCGCTTCTAGCTACTGTGTTGTTGTCTGCCGCTTAACTGAGACGCACCCCATCTGAAGTCTCAAAGAGAGTGAAGAAGAGTCTTCTTTCTAGTTTGGGCTTGGTTTTGGGTTGGGAAACCTCAACGGAGGGATTGAGCCCACCAAATCTGGATGGTCTATAGGCATTTTTGGGAAGGCTTTTTCATTTTACATTCATCATCTTACGATCCGCTCCAATTTGGAAACATATTTCATATACAAAAATGTATTTTGTACCGTTTTCGTAACTGATTTTTATCGGTTTAGAATTAAAAAAAATATTAAAAAAATTAGATAAAAAAATGTCAAATTCTTCTTTTACTCTTATTTTTATAGGCATTGCATTTACACCGCTGTGTATAAAATAATTTCCACCCGATTTAATGGTCTTCATAATTATCCACAATTATTATTTCCTTAGTTCGTTGATTCGTAGTTGATTATAGTCGTCTATCATTAACTCTCTATCCGTGAATGAGTTATATTAAACTCTTCTATTGTCAAAACGATACATTTTCCGTGTTTGGCTTCAACAAAATTGAGTATAAACTCTAAATCTTGCTCCTATCCCCAAGTGAAGATTGTTGCACAAAGAAGAGAATAATATGGTTTACTATATTCTTGAACTTGTTTGGTGTCTATAACATGGTTTACTATATTCTTGAACTTGTTTGGTGTGCTCTCAACATTGTAATCGCCGATTCAGAATAGAAAATGCAAGCAATAGGGACTATAGGAGCAAGATTTTAGTGATTAGAGAGGATGGGGATGACAAAGTTGACTAGATAAAAAAGTGGAGATCCACATTCACATGCATCCATCACAAAATGATCATATTGTTTGTTTATGTAATAGGGTGGCCACTTCCAAACATATAGTTCACGTTTTTTCTCTAAAACGTGAAGAAGAAATTTAAAAGAACGTTAGTCAAATGTGATTGAGTTTGGCTGGTAAATATTGTGCAACTCATTCCCCTAGATTACAAAGTTAGGGAGCATATATATAGAATTTGGCTTTGGCTTAAAAGTAACGTACCTTCCCTCGCGTGAAGGACGGGTTACTCCTTAAACATGATAGTGCCATTCTAAACTATACCTAGTGTTAGTAGTGTATATGCTATGCCAGTTAGTGAATCTAACCAACTTTCTTCACCATAAAACAATTACGTGAAACCAAGTCATGGTATAACGTCTAAATCATAATCCATCTATCCTAATATTTGTTTTGGTTTTGTCTTTCGCATATTAAAATGTACCGAGATAAATATTCTTTGCAAAAATCACAAGTTACTTACATTTGCGTTTAATTCACGTGAAAATAATAGATAAGCGTTTGTCATGTTACAGTGATTGATTAATTTGTGATCGGTTAACATCTTAGAAACTTTTAACCACAAAAAATACTGACCTTAGAAACATTATTACTAACCAACATAGTAAAAATGAAAGATATTACCCATAATATATCGATAATAATAGCATTTTGGTTCGGTGGATTTAGAATTTAACGTTTGACAAAACCTGTTCTTATTGTAAACTTGTTTAAAGGAAGGAAATCGACGGAAGGGTTGATTTTGATATTGATATTCAGAAAGCACAGAATTGAGACCTCTATATAATCCTAGATCCCACCAACCAATCCATGAGTAGTAGTAGACTCGCCATCGTCTTCGCCACCACAACCACTAGAGCTCTGACTAAACCTCGTCCTCTCTCTCCTCTCTCACTCTCTTCAGCTTTCCGCTCTCTCTTCTGTCCGGCGAGGGCTTCTCCATCTTTACACATCTCCTCCATGGCCGCCGCCGATGCCGGTATGGACGCCGTCCAGCGCCGCCTCATGTTCGAAGACGAGTGAGTGTTCTCAACTTTGCTCCTCCTATTTATCTCTATTAAAAATCAAAGCTTTGATGTGCATGTGCTTCATTTTGGTGTTAAAGATTGAATTTTTATGTGGAAAAGGTTCATACTTTAAGTGATAGATGTCAGTTTTAGTGTGGATGATTGATTTATGAATTATTATTGTATATGGTGAGCTTCTGCTTCGTTTTTAGTGTTAAAAGACAGAATTTTTATGTCAAAAGTTTCATATTTCAAGTGATTGTTGTGAGTTTCTGCTTCATTTTTATTGTAGAACAGTGATTGATGATTTAATGGTGAGGTTGTGCTCCATTTTTAGGGTTAAAGATTGGTTTTTTAAGTGATCCGAAGCTTGGCTTTTGTGTGTCTACTGGAGCTGACTATTGGTTCTGTTTAAATCTCTCTGCAGATGTATTCTAGTGGATGAGAATGATAAAGTTGTTGGTCATGATACCAAATACAATTGTAAGTCATTTTCATGTTTCATAGATATTCACTCTCTGAATTCATGTGTGTTGATGCAGCTCTTGTGTTGATTTTTCTAATTCTAATGTTTTTTTGGGGTGAATTGCAGGTCACTTGATGGAAAAGATTGACGCTGAAAATCTGCTTCACAGAGCTTTCAGTGTGTTTTTGTTCAACTCAAAGAATGAGTTGCTCCTTCAGGTACTTTTTCTTCTTTACTAAGTCCATGCCCATCATATAGGCGCAAAGTGTGTTTAGATCTGCGGGGAACCTATCTTTTTCGGTTATTACTTTGATTAGGGAATATGATTCAATCTTCATTGCTTAGCATTTGAACCAAGCCTCACATGTACATTATAGAATTTTAACATTTGCTAAGAAATTTAACTGGTTGTGTGCATTGGATATCTGAATGTTGAGACAGAGGAGTTCCTATAATCCAGCTCTGATGGCAGCTTTTGTTGAGACTATAGCTAGTAATGTGTTTTCAATATTTGAAGTTTGCGACCACATACAGTTTTAGTAAACATCAAAACTTGCCAAATTCTTGCTTGATTGATAACACGGGGCTTCCTACCTAATTGTTTGAACTTATTCATGAAATTTGAAACAATTGGGGAATCAACTGTACCTACATGATAGGTGGTGCCAATAACAAGGTCAGAGTTGGCCAACTGGCTAAAAACAAATATTTTCAGGCATGATCACTTTTATTTTAGTGTATAACAACTATATGTTTATATGAGGGACATCTGTAAGTGATGTATGGCTACCAACCTAAAATGTGAAATTGTGTCTGAACATAAGGCAAACAATAATTAAAGTCTTCTGTAGTAGCAGGGATTCGTATCATTGGGATGTCAATCTTGAGAGCAAATAATTGAATATGAGTGAATGACACTGACTTTACAACTGGTGATTTATTACTGATTTTGTTTTCATAGATATAACCTGCATCTATCTACATCCTCGTCTGCTACTTGTGGCATATAAATTGTAATTTTATGTAGACATGATATTAGCGTCCCCTTAAATAAGGATGAAAAGAAAATAAATGGTGAGCATTCATAGATTACAGTTAATGGCATACTAACTTTGAAGTTTTCTTCTGCAGCAACGTTCTGCAACAAAGGTGACATTCCCACTTGTGTGGACAAACACCTGTTGTAGCCATCCCCTATACCGTGAATCTGAGCTTATTGATGAAGAGTGTCTTGGTATATTTATTTGTATATGTACCTTATAATCTTTGCCGATTTTTCTTGCCCTCTCATTGCATGTCTTAATTGTATCCCCCTTTCTTTCTTTTCCAGGGGTAAGAAATGCAGCTCAAAGGAAGCTTTTGGATGAACTCGGTATTCCTGCAGAAGATGTGCCTGTTGATCAGTTTATTCCTTTGGGTCGTATGTTGTACAAGGCACCTTCTGATGGCAAGTGGGGCGAACATGAACGTAATATTCCAACTCTAGGCTATACTAAATTGTTTTGTTTAGATTGCTCATAAGTCATGGCTCCTAAGATTAGGGAAGTTAGTGTTTCTCTCGTCTCAAAACTGTTATTTTAATCTGCTGCTTTCTTATTTGCAGTCGATTACCTGCTATTCACTGTGCGAGATGTGAATGTGCATCCAAACCCTGATGAAGTTGCCGATATCAAATACGTCAACCAAGAGGAGTTGAAGGAGCTGTTGAGGAAGGCAGATGCCGGGGAGGAAGGTCTGAAGCTGTCCCCTTGGTTCAGACTAGTTGTGGACAATTTCTTGTTCAAGTGGTGGGATCACGTTGAGAAACGTACCATCAAGGAGGCTGCTGACATGAAAACCATCCACAGGTTGACTTAATCCAAGATCAATTCAAGTCAGCACATTCGAACTGGGGAACTTTGATTCTGCTGTTACTATATGTCATTGTTAATGCTTAGGCTTTCGTTCCAATAAATTGGACTCAAAAGAAAACAAAGCAAGTAGGCAGGCATTTTGTTGTTGCTGGTGTTTATTGCTTGCCGGATGATTCTGTTGTTCAACTTACAAGGTGCTGCTCTCTTGGTTTTTGTAATGTAAAATCTCCTGTGGTGAATCAATAAAAGATTTGTACTTTGTCAAAAGCTGCAGTGTTCGATTTTATGTTGATCTGTTTTTAGCTCTAAAATATGTGAATGAATAGCTGATATGTTCTTGGAGTCGTGAGAGAAGCGTTACATCAGTGAGTGACGACGGCACAGGAGAGAAAGTCCACTTGCACTCTCCACATCACAATCTCACGTACAATAATATCAGCACCATCTGCCATTCAGATTCACTTTGTCTACTCTCTTATCCAATGCGTGAACCACAAGAACTCTCTTATCCAATGCGTCAACCATAAGAACGAGGAAAATTCTATAGTACTCCGGAGTACTAAAATTATTCAATTTTAGAACGTTGGATAACTTTTGCAGTCCTCATTTTTAGATAAATAAAGTGATCCAACATTCCAAAACCCAAAACCCGAGAACAGACTCCATTCACATCCAGATCCACATTATTGTATGAAAAAGACATATGTAGAATAATTTAAGCAACTCCACATGCATGTATGCTTTCTTTTGTAATTGTTTGGTGTTTCAAAACCAAATTTTGGGATCATGATTATTTCCTTGTAATAAACTACATGATAAAAGCATGCACATGTAGAAGAGAAGCCAAGGATCAAATTTGATATGATAATTCTGATATTCAAACTGGAAATTCTTTAGTGCACAAGGTGTACTTGAATCATTATATATATAATAATTCTCTCGATCATTTATTTAACTTAATATTATATAATATTAATACCAATATTAATTTTAAATTAAATGAATGATTAAGAGTGTATTATATATAGATGGTACAAGTACTCTCAGGTGCACTGAAAATGGTTTCTGCTCGAACAGGTTTAACGTTTGATCTTCGCCTATTAAAAATGAAAAATAAAGAAAAGTAAACTGTGTACAAAAATAGAAAAGAAAAAAGGTACTGCCACGCGCTTTAAAGCTTAACAGAGATTCTAAATTTCTATTCTCAAACCCGATGGATGGGTTAACACCAGTAAGAGAGACATAGACGTTCTGATTCATAAGTCATACAACTCAGAAACCTGAAACTCTCTCTGTCTCTCTTCCACTACTCTGTTCTGTTCTGTTCTGTCACTCCATTCATTCAAGGTAAAACTTGCACCTGATTTACTTTATGTTTCTGATTTGCTTTGTGTTCGCCTTTGTTCCGAGGACTTGGGATACTGATCCGTTTCATAAGTCATACAATTACAGACCCAGTATTGGAGTCCATAAAGTTTCTATCTTTATTGCTTTGGATCATTGGCTATGTGCTGTTGTAGATTTTGATTTGGATCTTTATTGCTTCAGATTATGTTCTTCCCTTCTGATTCAAGTTACCAATGTGATATATTTATTCGTTGACCATATGTATAGTCTTATGTGTGATGATTGGGTTCTGGTTCTGATTAATTTCTATGTCTGGAGTAGATTTAGTGACATCTGTCTTTTGGCTCTTTCAAAGTTTGAATGAATCTTTGGATGTAGGAATTACATGTATAATCTGAGCTTATATACGAAAAACATTAGAATACTTCAAGCTTCTGATTGTGATTCTCTTGATTCAGATCCTTAGCAGTGTTACTGTTGTCTTAATGCAGTCAAGATTGTTTGTAGTCTGTGCTTGTTTATAGTGAACTTTGTACATCCAAGAGTCAGAAAGTTTCTAATGAAATGTGCAATTGTGTTTTCCTGAAGGTGCTTGGGTTGAAATGGCCTTGGTTACAACAGCTGAAGTGTGTGATGCGCACTCATCGCTAATTGGAAGCGGTGAGCTTCGGGTGCTTGAGCCAATCTTTCAAATATATGGGCGGCGACAGGTCTTCTCCGGACAAGTAGTTACCTTGAAAGTGTTTGAAGACAATGTGCTGGTTCGTGGATTTCTCGAGGAGAAAGGCAACGGAAGAGTCCTTGTTGTGGATGGCGGTGGAAGCAAGCGCTGCGCCATATTGGGAGGCAACCCTGTAGTTCAAGCTCAGAACAATGGCTGGGCTGGTATAGTTGTCAATGGTTGCATTAGAGATGTTGATGAGATTGATGGTTGTGATATTGGGGTGAGAGCTCTTGCACCTCATCCAATGAAAGCTAATAAGAAGGGAGTCGGAGAGAAACATGTACCGATAAGCATTGCCGGGACAAGAATCAACGATGGGGAATGGCTTTATGCAGACACAGATGGGATTCTCATATCTCGTACCGAGTTAGCTGTGTAGCCCTTGACGCTTCTTTGGAATTGGTACATTGTCTCCCTTGTGAAACAAGTCTCCGCAGCATAATCCTTCTCAATACTGGTTTGTATGTTCTTCTGTTGTTAGATATGCTTTTGTAGCTTGCTTGTAATACTGGTTCATTTGCCAAATTTGACTGTATTCCATATATCATCTTCTGGTTTATGCGTCCCTTTACCATTTCAAATCAGCTTAAAATCCATCTTCAGGTCTCTTGCGCACACTACATCTTCTACATAAAGTGTGTATAAGTGCTACTTTTCAAGTAATGACTGTCGTTTGCAACAGTTTTATTTGATAGATAATGCCAAACAGAAATCTGCTACTCCTTGGATTAGTGAGATACTAAGATACTCTTGCAGGGTTATTAATTTCTAAGGATCACAGCTAGCTTAGAGTAGCCATAGAACACAGTCATGATCTGACCCCAAGCTGTGTAACACCAGCTTATGAAGTAGTAGTAATCAAAGCTCCTTTAGGATAACTAAGTACACACGGATTCAGAGTCCCCAACATCTTCTTCGGCAGCTACAGTGCTTGCATCTTCTCTAGTACTCATACTAATAGTTGATGGTGCAGATGAGGTGCCAACAGTCTCAGTCGGCGCATCCGTTTGCATATAAATTGCCTTTCTTTTGCTTCTGCTCCGCTGCCATTTTCTCAGTAACTCTCCAATATCCTCACTTTGATCATCATCCGGTCTAGGCCTCGTCGCGGCATCTTTAGGCAATCGGAATTGTCTTCTTTGCCATACTTCAGTACTCGGACATTGATTTCTTTCAATGTGATCAGTAGCTGCTCTGCGCCGATCTGTAACATACTTGGCCACAGTTGTGATCACCGTCATCGGTGACAAGAATGGCCTACAACATGTTACAAAAATCAAGATGAACATCATGTAACAATACAAAGATGTCCAGACGTAGAGCGTCCATCTCCAACTCCGCACCAATTGCTTTGTCCAAGGCAGCTGCGAGTTCAGTACAATTTCAGCTTCATACAACTGTGGTAGATACGAAGTCCCGGATCTTGGAGACAAAGTCACTCTTATAGCTCGAGTTCTTGGATAAGTCCCTTCCTTGTGCCTCAGTACCTGAAGAGATATCATCTGTGTCTCGGCTGAAATGCCTAGCAACAGCGGCACGCCCATGAGAAATGTTCTAGTGACTCGAATCGGGAGGCTTCTAAATCGAAGCATGCATGGCTGGCTTGACTTTGCAATCACATCACCATTTTTTGATAATAGTTCTGCACTCATCTGATTCAATAGAAAACAATTCATTAGTACATGGCAAACATCTGAACTTTGATGGTACACAATTTATATGGATAAAGAAATGACTCAAATGAGTAATATATTTAGAATATCAATCACTAAAGAAAGATAAATTTCATCCAACAGTATTTCAATTTTTTTTATTCTAAATATTCATATATGAACTTTATAAAATATCAAAACTATATCTTAAACTATATCCTAACTTTATAAAATATTAACTATTTTTTTTATTTTTCCGTTTATCACGGTTAATTCACAGTTAACATCATTGAAATTATACACTATTAATCGAAAGTATACAATTTAAAACAGATTTAGACAAAATAAATAATAGCATATATAGTTTATGGGTCGAAGTCAAAAATTTAGATATAATTTTAATATTTTACAAAGTTCAAGTATGAATATTTATAATGGAAAAAAATTGAGGTATTGTTTGTTGAATTTTGGCCAAAAGAAATATTAACATACCTGAAACACTCCGATTCCCCAATTGAAATCAGATTCAGGCATCAAAAGCACCATGGAAACACTAAACGTGTGTCCAACAGGAACCTCCTTAACCATGTGTTTGTTACCACTAATACTCTTGAAGTAGTCAGCTCCACTCCCAGCAGCCAAACCCTGCATCGCTCCCGATCCTCCGAACACAAACACCGCCGTCGGATGCGCTTCGGTGTAATCAAAGTGCAACCTCTCCCTCACAACCACAGGCTCCTCCAGCCAATGCCGCACTAGGGTTACTCCAACTATAGTGGCCACAATCAACAGCATCAGCAACACCATGCAGACATAGGCCGCGCTGAGAACCCCGGAGCCGAGCTTCTTAACGAGGAGGACGGCGGCAGAGGGAGCCTTGTGTACGGTGGACTCGACGGTCTTCTTGGCCGCCTCGGCTTGGTGGTAAGTCTCGGTGGCGATAGAGAAGAGTGAGATGATGGGATAGCACAGAGTGCGGATGGAGTTGTATATCAAGTCAGCTTGTAATGAGTCTAGCTTTGGTATCAAATACTTGTCTTCTTCGTCTTGTTCTTGTTCTTGTTCTTCATATTCTTCATGATCGTAAGTGTAACTATAAGGCTCCAACTCCGGTAAGTCTGTGATGGTTGATGTGGGATGAGCTGGTTCCATCACTATGAAGTTTGAGAATCGAAGCTAGAGATTTATAGATAGAGCGGTAACTAGCTAGCTGAGCTAGGACGACTACTCTGCTAGAGAAGATAGATAGCTAGAGACTAGAGAGAGACTCCGGCCACCTGTGTAATGTGCATGAAGGGAAAAGATGCAACGTGTCTCTGCCACTTGACACCTGTTGTCAAGCTCAAGAGTACCAGAAAACCTTAAGAGAGCGAAATTTGTGTGCGTGAAATTGTGAATTGTGCCGAGTGAGTGACGTGGTAACTTGAGGGTAGCCACGCGGTGTATTATAGAGCTTTTTGTTCTGCGTACTTGGGCTGGCCCGGCCTGTCTTTCTGCCTTTTGGGCTTTTTGGAGACGGGCGAAATAGAGTACATCTATATTGTGCAGAAGGCAAGTGTGTAGATAAATAATGTATGAGAGAATCTAAATTGTAAATTACACATTTATATATTTGTATTGACAAGTAGAATTACTCGGACCTAATCTCTTAAAACATCAAAATCTAAACTACACTACGCGCGATAACAATACAATATTAGAATTAGCGATGAGGGTTAATAACTACGAAGAGAAAATTCACATGGAGTACATGTCGTTGGTAATGAATGACATCTCTAATAATGAGAAACCCCAATAAAGCAATCCCTAATTAGAACTATAAATCCTTTGACCACTTATTTTCAAATTCAAAATGACCAAATATGGTTAACAGTTGAGTCGTCGATTCTAATCACAATTACTAGCCGAACCACACTAAACATGGGAACAACAATAAACAGAGTTTGCCATGCATGCGTTCCATGCTTGCATTCACTAAACTAAATAAAGTGTGCTGATAGGAAGAGAGAAAAATATTGACCAATGTTTTTTTTTAAAAGGTGGTGATGATATTCAAATCATAAATTATCAACAAACTATAGCTCATTGGCACTAACTAAAACATGGTTGAAGGAAGATGGACTTCTAATGTGATCAAATGAACTCTATTTTTATTTTCAATTTGTACAAAATAGATAAAAAGAAGTGAGATCATTACTACAAAACTAAATCACTAATAAAAAGCTAACAAGCCAGATTTGTAAAGAGGCATATACTGCGGAGCTTCCATGGGGGTGGCCATGTGTCCCTCCTACCTGCGTTTTAGGAATAGTACCATCCTCAGATAACCTCCCACTCAATATTTACGGCTAGCCAAGAACACTTGAACAGTCACTCTCTAAATCTAAATCATAATATCAAGGTGTCACAAATCATTTCTCCTCTTGATATTTAAATCCATTATATTCAAAATATACAAGTAACTTTGAAAATATGTCGGGCTAATTACGAATTTATGTATAAAAATTAATTCAAAAAAATATCATACGTGTCATTTAAATGCGCATGTATAAATGAAGAGTCAAATTCAATATTTTTGACATTATGATACAACATTTTTTTGAATGTATATACTTTGAAAATGACAAATACAATTATGTGGTAAATTAGGATAAATCTCTCTCTCTTGTTTCTAATAAAAATTACGGATGTATTTGAGTTTGAGAAAACAAACAAAGTTCATCTTTATCAGAATTCACCTCTGTGGGCCCAGAGAATTTGTTTTGGGCAACTGACAATTCTATTTCTTCTCCTTCTTATATTTTCGAGATGAAAAATATTGTATGCATGTATCATGTATGTATGTATGTACACTCTCCTTCTCTTCCTCTCCTTCACCTTCTCTCCCTCTCTCTCTCTAGAATACCAGTGTTTCTTTCTTCTTGGGAATCTCTGCACAAGAACACAAAATAGTTGTTAGATTTCATTCTTGTAGCATCATACCCTTTTATTCATAGAAAAAAAAAGGATTGAAACTTTTCATTTTTCTGTGTGTTTAATAAGAAAAAGATTGAATCTTTGATACTGTGTGTTGTGTTATAGCTCGATTCCTGTATTCAATTCAAATCTTTTTTTTTTCTTCTATCAAATCATTGACGATGAAAAGGTTTCAGCTCCACAATCACTGACACGAGCTGAAACCAAAAAAGCGAAGAAGATAGCATATTTGGATTTTACTCTTGACACTCACAGACAGACAGTTACAGCTTTTGTCAGTCTACCAACATATTCAATTTGATTCAATCATATTCAATATTCTCTAGAATAAAGAGATGGGATTTGTGAGAGCAATGGACCAAAACAACAACAACAACAAGAACAAGCCAACTACCAGCATAGCAGAGAGGAGAGCAGCCAAGAATGGATTCAATGCCGATAGGATCAACACCGCGCGTTTAAAGACCACAAGCCCTTTTCCGTCGCCGTCGCCGTCGCCTTGCCACCTCACCATTCCGCCGGGGATCAGCCCCGCCGCTTTGCTCGACTCTCCCATGATGCTCCCTAATTCTCAGGTATAATTCATTTTCCTTTTCACTTCTTTTTAAATTTTGGTTCTTTTTGTTGTTGTTGTGTTTGAGCTGAATGTATGAGTGATTGGTTGATCGAGGAAATGTATGTTGTGTTTGTGTGTTCGTTCACAGAAAGTTTGTAGAGTTTTAGTGTATTGTGTGTCTGGAAATGTAGGAATTGTGTGTTTGAAATAATAAGTGGGTCTTTGTTCAAATGTAATCATTTTTAGTTGAGAGAGAAGAAAAAAAAAACCAAACCAGAAACAGATGTTATTTCAGTATTTTGGTGCTAATCCTGCAACATTAAGTGGTTGATTCTCAAAATGATTGGCTGTTTTTTTCTGTCATTAGCAGCTAGATGAGAGCTAGCTAGCTAGAAACGCTATTTGTGATGATAGAAAGAAAATTAGAAGTCAGTGCTGTCCACTTACGATTTAATTAGAACTCTTTTTATGCACTGTCACTGTTTTGAGCCAAAAGATACTGATCGAGATCAACAAGACAAATGCACATAATGATCCGACACTTCCATTTTTCTTTCACCGGTATATTTCCCTACTTGGATGTTAGTTGAACCTAATTCATGGTACTGTGATTCTATGAGAGTGTACTTTCGATAATATATACAGGTACTTCATACTGCTAGACAATTAATACCAAAAGTTAATATGGAAGCTGAACATTGTGGATGTTGATGGTTACAGTTTAGTGATCAATGCATTCTTGTACTGTTTTATGTTCGGGAGGGAAGAAGTGAATTTTGGAAGTGTTGTCTTAAAGTATCTGCTTGATGATGTTGTATATAAGATCTTTTAACTCCTGTCCGATTCCATGTAATTCCAGGCGCTGCCATCTCCCACCACCGGAACCTTTCCATTGCTTCCTCTCAGTAGCAACAATTCAATGCTGAAGTCAGTGACTGGGGAAAATGTTCAGAAAGATAGTGATTTTGGTTCCTCCTTCACATTCAAGCATCAAGATGATTCTAAGTATCTGCCAGCTTTATCTGATTTTGAAAATCAGGTAACAATTCTTTTTGATGTACTAGTGTAGTAGTGATCTTAATGTAGTTATACCGTTAAATATAATCTTTAACTGCTGATTTTTAATGAGGCCTGATAGAGATATTTTTCCTGCATTGTTTCTCAGGGATCTCACGCTGATTATCAAGATCTTATTTTGGGGCAACAAGCTATGGACTTTGAGTTCCCAATGGAGTTTCCTGAAGACGCTAATGCAAAAAGCTATGCTTTTAATCCATCCACTGATAAGAATTTAGACAGTGTGGTGCTGAATGACAACAGTGCTGACTTGAAAATGCCTCATTCCAGTGGAGCTGGTGATCACAAGTCTCTTCCCAAAGAGTTTATTCATGGGGATGAAGTTGTTTTGGAAGGAGAGCATAAAGGGTATCCATCTGTGGGAATGTCAAGAAATTCCGAGGACGGATACAATTGGAGGAAGTATGGGCAGAAACAGGTTAAAGGTAGTGAATATCCAAGGAGCTACTATAAGTGCACACATCCAACTTGTCAGGTGAAGAAAAAAGTGGAGCGATCTTTTGATGGTCAAATAACAGAAATCATTTACAAGGGAGCTCCTCATAACCATGCACAACCTCAGCCTAATCGACGTGCTGCAGCATCACATGGATCCACATTTTCATATGACGAGTTGTCGGAGATGGGTGAGGGTGGTAGATCCTTGGTGAGAGCTGATTGTAACTCAGTTTGGGCAAATATTCAGTCCAGTGAGGACATAAAATGCGGTTATGATGGAAGGGCTGATGGTCTGGAGAGGACTTCCTCAACAATTACGGAGCTTTCTGATCCAGGAAAATCACTTGGTAACTTTGAATCTGCAGATACTCCTGAGTTTTCATCCACAGTTGCTAGTGTTGATGAAGATGATCAAGTCCTTCAACGAAGCATTTCACATGTGTCTGATGCAGATAACGAAGAATCTGAAACAAAAAGAAGGTACACAATTTTTCTTGAACATGTCAATTTCCAGAACAACGTGACTCTGGAGTACATATGTATCTTATGTATTGGTTTTGCATTGCAGGAAGAAAGATAGCTGCCTGATTGAAACAAGTTTGACCTCCCGTACTGTCCGTGAACCTCGAGTTGTCGTCCAAATTGAGAGTGAAATTGACATTCTTGATGATGGCTATCGTTGGAGGAAGTATGGCCAAAAAGTTGTCAAGGGAAATCCTAATCCTAGGTATGCTATCTGGCAGTCTTTCTTGTGTGTGTGTCTATTTTTTCAATGTAGTTGGGAAATTGGGACTTCTGGTGATGATTGTACTGAGTTATTGGTATAAGCAGTTAACTTAACTTTTCTCCTTTTTTATGTAGGAGCTACTACAAGTGTACTAGTGCTGGATGCTCGGTCAGGAAGCATGTCGAAAGGGCCTCACATGATCTGAAATTCGTAATAACTACATATGAGGGAAAACACAACCATGAAGTGCCTGCAGCCAGAAACAGTAATCACATAACTTCTGGTGGTGCCAATGGACATGCTGCCGCCAATGCTCCGTCGATGCTGGCATTATCCAGACATACCAACATGGCAAAGGTTGAGGCACAAGTGCATGATCTTGTCCCTCATTTTGATAGAAAACCAGAATTTCATGATGACTATCTGCGCGGACCTAGTTATCTTGGAAATTTCAGCAATGACCTGAAGTTTGGAGCTTCCTTCCCTTACCAAATGAAGTTCTCGTCCCTACAAAATGCTATGCCCTATAGCTCTTATGGACTCGATGCTGCTCATCACAATGTGGCTAACCAGGCTGGTTCTGTTGCATCTGTTCTCCCCGACTTCCCTATGTCAATGCCCTTGAATCTTCACCAATCCGGGAACCTCGGTCTTGCAGGTTTTGATTTCAATAATGGCAAATCAGTTTGTCCAGTGCAGCCTTATTTCTCAGGACAGCAGATGCAGGAGAATGACATAAGATTCCTGAAACCTAAACTAGAGCAAATGGATGAGAGCCTCTATGATCCCCGCCTGGCCATCATTGATCATTATCACCATCGTCATCCTTAATGTACCGCAGAATCATGGGAAGCTATCCTGCATAAATTCTTTTAACTCTTTTTACTTTCTTCTTAGCCAGTCGTTCATTCATCAAATGAGGCAAGACTCTGTTGACCCTAGTGGTTGAGGATTTTCTTTTGTTTCAATTTTGCCATTCCCATTCCTGCTTTCCATTCAGCATTCTATACAACTTGACAAAATTTCAAACTACAGGTCATTGGTTTTTCATCAAATTCATCAATAGAATTTTTTCATAAAGAACATTTCATTGATTTCATCCTCTCTTTTCCTCTAATATAGAAATTAATAAAACATGTATATCAGCTTCCCTTTGAAGTTGAGAAGAATAGGGCATATCCCTATGTGTAATGTTAAAGCTTAGACTCAGATGATGTACCACAATTCAAAACATATCAAGTTCCACTCGATTTACAATGCCCTATACCCACAGCAATTACACCATATAAAAGACCAATGCAAGTAAGAGACTTTAGAGTTTAGAATACCACTCGATCATCATGAGCCTTTCGTTCATTGAAAATAGTAATAGAAAGTATGATGGAGATAGACCACAAGGTTAAAAGCAGCTCATTATCATCATCATAGGCATAAGGCATTTAATATACATCATCATCATCATCCCAGTCTAATTCCCCATACCTAATAAACCAAACCCCGAACACTAAAACACACAGAGACTGAAACATGACCGAAATGTTCCCGCTACTATTTCTTCTTCCCTTTGCCTTTATTATTGCTGTTCTTCACTTCTTGAGGCTGCCGCGGACGCCGGGCCTGGGCTTCTCCGCCGGAGCAGCGGCGGCCTGGCTAGTACTAGCATGCTTGTTCACAATCTTCTCCTCGTCAAAAGGAATCTTCGGATGCTTGGAATCATGGTGGATCTGCATCGACTTGACGTCCGGCGCCGTAATCTTGCAGTGAGGGCACTCGTACTTAGCGTGTCCTCCTTTGTCTTGTCCAGTCCGGTCAGCTATTCCGGCCTTGCCTCCGCCGCGATTCGTCAACGCCGCGTCGATCTTCGCCTGGATCTCCTTCGCCGTGTGCTTCTTCGGCTTCGCCTTCCCCGTCATCACGGAACGGCTGAGATTCGCCGGCAGAAAAACCCTAAAGAGAGAGAGAGAGAGCGGGTGACCTTGCCTTGTTATTTTATAGGGCTCATCTGCCTCTGTTATTGTGTGTTTCGGTGTGACAAGGTCTACGTGAGACTAGTTTACGTGGTGGAATTTAATTGGATATCTCACAGAGTTAAGGTTGGGTTGGATCTTTTTAGAATTTTATACCTTGGGCTGGACCTGTTATGTCGTTGAGAGTTTTCACTGTTTGGAAAGAGGCCCACATTTTGTTTCCTTTTTGCTCTAACTGGTTTACGTGTGAACGAACCTCGAATTCATTCACCGTCTATGTGATCGGTGGTTAATGATCTTTGTTGGTCAGCTGAATTTATAAGGTAAGTAGCTTGAGCTATGAGTGCACATTCGGTGTGCTGCTCACTTGTGTTTATGATAAATTTTGCACTAACTTTCCTTCTACGGGACAGTTCATTGTAGAATTACTCTCGAGTTATTTTGTAAAGAGAAAGCATAATAGACGATGTTGAAATGAAGTTTCGCCTAATCCTATCGATACTTTTTGCAACAATTTTACTAACAGTCGACCAAGTGAGTTAGTTCAAGAGGGAAGTGTCTATGTCTTGGAGATCATGACACTCTTTTCGACAGTAGAAGAGCTATGAATTTATGCCACAGTGGAGATCATGACAGCCCCTAGTTTTTGAACAATTCAGTTGGCCAATACAAGCAAGTAGCCAAAGGACAAATTTTTAGTGCATTATGAGTTGGGCAAAGTTAGATTCGTGCAGCTCTCATGTGCGATTTGTCTGATAAAATATAAAAAGTTCTGCCGGAAACAGAACTTTTGTTTAGTACGGAGAGAGATCTGCTGTCCATGAATGTCTTTCATCAATTTGAGAAGAGAAACACATCCCGTTTTGGGTTCATTGTATTGTACAAAGAAACAATTGGTCTGTAACAATCACTAATTGCTATCGCATTTACAAAACAAACAACGGAAACAAGTCGGGAACGAAAAAATTAACAAAGAAAAGTGTAAAAATGGATGCATAATAGAGAAGACGATGTCTTGACTCATACATTGTTACCCAACAAATAAGCGTCTAAGCTAGACTAGTAGCAAGCAATAGCCGGGATCGAGCCGTGCCCTCCAACTCCATGCTAGGTTAGACTTTCATGGTCCGAGGCTTCTGTAACTTGTCTTCTCTGTACAACAACCTCCTCTTGTTAGAACCGTAACCTTGGTACTGGTAGATAATACTGTAAAGGCATTGCCTCAGTCGCATCAAGTCAAATCCTTCTATGAATGTCAAGTCTGTTGGCCTCGACTTCACCCCAGCAAATCGCTGGTACTCCTCAATCACAGAGGTCAAACACCAATTCTGAAATTTACGCAGGCAACCAACAAGACAACCAGTCCGATGCTGTAAGAACAAATTGCAAACACGAGGTCAGAAATGACATGACACAAATCTAATGCATTAAAATATCTAGAAGTTCCAGTAAATGACCATAGAAGGTTGGTACTAGCTACAAGTTCAAAGAGTCCTAAGATGATACTACTTTGGAAGTGAGGAGTTTGAAAATATTGTAGTAAAGCAGCGAGAAGAACACTGTTAGATTATGACTAGAATAAAGACAAACTTTTTGCTTAGTGATGACAGACAAAGGTTAGGTAGCGGTGCCCTCAGCAGACCTGATTGTCTCAAGAGCTATAATGCAAATCAATATTCAATACACAAAATGCTGAACTGTACATCAAAACAATTTAGACATCAAATCATTGTTCCCTCACGAGGGTGGTCGATATTTTTTGTTCTTTAACGTTTCAAAAGGTATGAGGACTATGAATTGGATACTTAAATGACTTGTGAAGAAACATGTTCTGTCACCATTTCAACAAATACTAGAAGAAATTAAATCATAGTAAAGTGTTGGAATGAATGACGACGAATTAGCTTATTAAATTACCAACAAACTTGACACACACACAGAGCTATCAGTAAAAGGAGATATATTACGAGCATAGAGGCTATTTAGCCAAAGATAGAGATTGTTACCTTTCCACGCTTGCAATGGATCAACACGGGATGATTCCTCACATCTACAAAATCCAAAGAGAATAACTCAGAAACTATAGATTCTAAAACACCGAAAAAACAACCTGAAAAGTTTGAATGCAGTGTCCCATGTTAGACCATTACCGATCAAGATTTTCAGAGCCTCCAAGATAGTATCCCTGAGAATAGGAACAGAAGGCTCCTGCATATACAAATGTTCATATAAACTTATCAACACCAATATCGGCCAAAGCCTACGGTGTTTTTTTTAACTGCATTTCAACATTCACGCGCAAACGCCATGCATCCAAACATATAATCAGCACATTTTATAACGAAAAATTAAACCATATGAACACCACTAAAAATATAAACACAAAGAGTGTGTCTGTGTGTATGTATTACCTTCGTTCCTTCGATTCCGAATTGAAGAAGCCGAATGTTATGCGACCTAAGAAACTCCAAATTCTCCTCCGGATACGGCTCAGGACACAAATATCTGCTCCAAATCACACAATTAACTCCAAATTAAGACATAATTCATCACATTTTTCACTGAACTCAGTGTTATAGTAATCTTGAAGCAAATTACTGAGATCAAATCAGATTTACACAGTAAAAAATGAGCGCGAGCAGTAAAAACTGGACGTACATGATGGATCGGAGATTGAGAGTTTCGAGGAAGGGGAAATTGACCGGTTGAGGGAAACCAGATCTGAAAATGCCGTCCTCGACCATCGAGAAATTCGTCGGCGGCTCCAAAACGTCGTTGTTTTCGTTCCTCATCACAATCTTCTTCTGCTTCTCCATCTCTCTTGGTTCGTCTCTCGTTGAAATTGCAGCGAATGTCAAGAAAAACACAGAGATAAGCTCATGGTTTTTGAAGAGAGAGCAAAAGAGAAGAGGAGAAAGGGACAAAACGGCGGCGTTTTGAACGTTTCGCTTCTCCTTCTCCTTCTCCCTCTTCTTCGTTGGGTCAAAATCACGAGAAAGGGCGAAAGTGATTGGAATTGGATTTGGATTTGTATTCAAAAGACTACGAGGTTTTCTTGTGGACTAGTATTTTCTCATATTTGACTCGAAACAATTTTGACCCTCATTGAATTTTAGTTTTTTTGGATTTTCAATGTTGGTGTTTGGTTTTTTATTTTAGTAAAACCCACGTTTTGGGAGGATTCTTGATACTCTTTTTAAGGAAAATGTAGGTTACTATTTGGGACATTGCAACTAAATTTTTTAGAGGAATTGAAACAAATGCAAGTATAAAATGTGGGTAGGTTATATATGAGTGCACATTGTATATTACTTGGCTATATATTGGTAACGAACCGCCCCTTCAATTCTCAAAGTGCTCAAAGTGACGTTCAGCGTATTCATTTCGGCTAAATATGTAAATTGAGTTTGTTATTTCAATTTTATTTAATAGACATTTGAAAACAATCCGTCCACAATTTATCACGCCTCAGAGTATAAATTGCCTCGGTTTGCATCACGGTGTCCAATGATCACGTAATCTTATTGATACAAAACAAGTAATGTTTGATGGTCTAGGCAACCGCTTATTTCCCCTCTATGCCCCCTATATTTTGACTGATATAGGGAGCCACCACCAGAGTGAGTCATAAAGAAAAGTCTTCCAGTCGACTCAACTTTGTATATTTCTAAGCATGCTTGAAATTCCAGTGGCCGCCCAGCTTGCCGTTTATGCATGCGTGCGTGAATATATACATATATATACCTAAAACTCTGGTTTTGATTCAAACCCTGCATGAATCCTCTTAATATGAGTATATATACATGTGACCTTACTTAATTGCATGTCAAACCTTAGCAGCTTAGCTAAATGGGCATGACATGCCTCGATCTTATTCAATTAAGTATGGTTGTCTTGTTTTATAACTCATCTTTAGCTTGGAAGAGGCAGCTGAGCTGGCTTGCAATACTTGCCTGTCGACATCGATCACAACGATCACACGAGTAATGTGACCAAGTTCAAATTCGGATTCGTCTGTGGGCTGCTAGATCGAGCAGGCCCAACTTAGCTCAACTACAGTCCACAAGTGTACATATGTCTCATGCTAGCCCAATTCATAGTCTCATTCGTGCCCAAATGATATGCATCACATAAAATTAAAATAAAAGCTATATGGAGTTGGATAATTAAGGGATAAGGTTTTGTTCCAACTCATCCAATGAAATCACAAGGGTCTCTGCCAACCACACCTCTGACTCACTTCACAACTCCCATATCATATTACTATCTCAGTCGATCCGGGAGGCCGACACTTTGTCTCTCACTGGCTTACATTTCTTCTCTTCTAAACAGAACGTTGTTTGGAAGTTAATCGATCAAAAGGAAAATAAGCTAAGCCATGGCCAGTGCTTCACCAATGGCTAGCCAGCTCAAGTCCAACTTCACCTCCCCGGTCACCAGAGCTTTGGTCTCTCCCAAGGGCCTCTCTGCCTCTCCACTTCGCCTCTTGCCTTCCAAGAGATCCTCCTCCTCTTCCTTCACCATCAAAGCCACCCAAACCGACAAGGTACGTTTCTAACTATGTATGTACACATATGCGGATATGCCACATTCAATACTACGTACTCTTGTTTGTATTCTCAAACTAAATGATTAGCTAATTTGATGTACTAGCATATATAGTGTGATACATGCAAACGAACTTAATTGGCTGCTTAATTCGGACTTAATTTTAACACTATCTTTGGTATAGTGATCACTTGATATTACACACTTACGTCCAAATAAGAAATTATGAGTTCGAATTCCCACGAAACAACATAACATAGCATAACACACATGACACGCATGCAAAGAAACTTATTTGATAACTCCACTTAATTTGAGCTTAGTTTTATCAATTTTTAATACATGGAGTGAATTCATTTTTGTTGCCTGTATTGATCGGAACTTGCAGCCATTCCAAGTGATTCAGCCAATTAACGGCGACCCTTTCATCGGAAGCTTGGAGACTCCGGTGACTTCGAGCCCTTTGATTGCATGGTA
Organism: Geum urbanum; assembly: GCA_946800695.1. Classification (NCBI taxonomy): domain Eukaryota; kingdom Viridiplantae; phylum Streptophyta; class Magnoliopsida; order Rosales; family Rosaceae; genus Geum; species Geum urbanum. The sequence goes on along the minus strand of OX326999.1, from coordinate 82,433,187 downwards.
CCTCTCCAACCTCCCAGCCTACAGAACAGCAGTGAACCCACTTTTGAGGGGGATTGAGGTGGGTCTGGCCCATGGATTTCTCTTGGTCGGCCCATTCGTCAAGGCAGGCCCATTGAGGAACACTGAAGTTGCCGGCCCGGCTGGCTCCTTGGCAGCCGCCGGCCTCGTTGTCATCCTCAGTGTCTGCTTGACCATGTACGGAATTGCATCGTTCAAGGAAGGCGAGCCGTCGACGGCGCCCTCGTTGACATTGACCGGCCGTAAGAAGGAGCCCGACCAGCTCCAAACCGCGGAGGGATGGGCCAAGTTCACCGGAGGGTTCTTCTTCGGAGGGATCTCAGGTGTGACATGGGCCTACTTCCTCCTCTATGTCATCAACCTTCCTTACTACGTCAAGTAGATTTGTAACGATATTTGCTTCTATTACTGTCCAAGCTGCAATGAATCCAAATGTCTGTTATATTTGTGTGTGAAAATTAATTGAGTACATTTTAAGCCTAACAGTATAATTTGTCACGTACATATTGAATTATATTCACGGCCACTTTAATTTGTGGAAGCTCCTTGCATACAACGCATTCAAAGTGGTGCAAAGAATAAGTGGAGAGCCAAAGATCTGAAAGCTCTTACAAAGAAGCTATTCGCTGAGCAATAATTAAAGAATTGATCTTTGTTCTTCTTCTACGTCCTGCGTCACCGACTTTGCATCTGTTGCATACCCGATTTCCTTGAGTCTTGCAATCAGTTCGTCCAAGTAAGAATATATCTCCGCGGAATGTGGATGGCATTGGTCTCCCATGATGAAGGAGTGGACTTGATTCTTCAGTTGGATCCAAGATTGGCCCGGAACTTTGTTAATCCCTCTCTGCTGCATCAATCTCCTCATTTCAGCGGCTTCTTCCCATCTATGATTTGCAGCACACATGTTTGACATCAAAACATGAGGTCCCTCATCAGATGGTTCTAGATTTTTATGAAGCCGGCAAGCAGAGAGAAATGACTTCCAAACTGAACTCAAGTGAATGAAGTCTTTAGTCTCATCCAAGCGACCTGCACGGCCATAAAGGTCAGCCATACAAGTGAAGTGTTCAGTTCCGGGTTTGATGCCATAAACCTTTTTCATCAAGCTGAAATATCTTTCATCCCCATTTCGCATCAGCCCATATACTATCGTATTCCAGCTCGCAACATCTTTGCATGGTAACCTTCGAAACAACTCAACCGCCTTATCCATGTCGCCATTTTGCATATAAGCACCCATCATTATATTCCAACCAACTGTATCCGTCTCTTTCGTAGCCTCAAACAACCTCTCCGGTGACATTTGACGTAAACATCAAGCATTGAGTTCTCCAACACAACATCCAACTCAATCCCATGTCTCACTATCCTAAACTCGAACAACTCTTCAAAACACTCGACAAAGTGAACTGGTTCGGAGCTACACGCTCGACTTGCATCTCTTCCAAAAGCTCCAGCACTGTTCGAGCAAAACCAGACATGAGTATAGTCCACGACCGAACATCCCTGTCGGGCATTTCATCGAACACCTTCTGTGCATGACCCAAGTCGTTGGATTTAACGTACGAGCCGACAACGTAGTTTCCGACATTCAAGTTGTGCAAAGATCCATTCTTGACTGACTTGGCATGATGAATATTAGGTACTGAATGGTAATAATTATAGTGATGGAATCTATGAATTTCAAAGAGAAAATGGGTGTGCTTCAACACTGATTTGGAGCTATTGCTCAGAAAAGTCCGTCTCATTTTTACGTCGCAATGACGACGACTGACTCGTGGTCATTTCATCCTCTTAATATCATATATAATCGAATTATACGTTTTACTATTATATATGGGTCGTCAAGTCCAGCAATTAGTGAGAGGAGAGTTGATGAAGAAAATGAAATCTCTACATACTAGGTGAAGGAGTTTAAATACTAATGTTGTACAAACGAATCCGAAGAGTGATCTTTTTGTATAACACAAAAAATACAAGTGGAGAGAGCACTGAAAGGCTCTTAAAGAATCAGGTTAGCTAGCCTACGGGATTTAAACTTATAGAGGAGGATAAAAGTAGGAGGACAAAGAAAAGCAAAGGAAGAGCAAGCCTCCGACGGTAGCGACTGTTCTTTGGGAGATTTTGGATGCCAACATGCTCCCTCCGACAACAGCCACAGACGTGCAAATGGTATGTCCTAATGTTGCACCTACTGCAACTCCTACTGCATTTTTGTGGGTTGCCAGCTGCACGATCAAAATAACTGTTTGTTTAAAACCTCATATGCATACGTACAGACTTCATCAGAGTACTGGAAGGGATGCAATGATTGTATGGACCATGAAGAGAACTGTGACAAAAGTGTAACTTACAGCAATTGTCGCTATTTGGCTACGATCTCCCCACTCAGCTAAAAATGTTAGAACAAATGACTGCAGAATTAGAAACAGTACATCAGTTCTGAAGATTAAAACACCTACAGGTGTCAATGGTATCAATTTACTCTCCCATAGCTAAGGAAAGATGTATGGATTGTATGTTATACAACTAACAGTACACTATCAAACAAATAAGTAGCAAGGCAACAGGCATACCTCCAAAAAGATTGGTGTACAAAATCTAGAAAAGAAACGGCGGAAGGTCGTCTTCCCCTGTCCAGACTCAAGTTTCTCTTCTACCTGAATATATTGCATGTGACAATGATTAATCAACAAATGCATTCTAGGCTAGAACAAGAGCAATATTCAAGTTTTAAGATCACAAATGTAATGAAACACATCATATAACAATCAAATAATGTCGGAAACCAATCCAATAAATATGAAGCTAAGGGACAAAACCCAGTATTCCTACATGCCCAGTACAACTACCTTCCTCTCGGCTGGGACAACACAAGGACAAGGATATATTGTACAGCTGATAACTCTGGTTAGCCCAGCAAAAAACTGGCGATACTACTATGGCCACTAATATCTGTTACGAGGTCAAGTTAAACTCCTTTTGCAATTGTTTCCATTACACATGATGAATGTTTCCAGGTTTTAGCGACCTCCTTATAACAAAGTGAGTGAATAGTACCAATTAATTACGAGTCATAGCAGGACCTCATAATGTGATGGGAAAGTTTCCCATTGTTTTCCTCTTTTATAAAGGGGTTATTGTAACATCAGTAAGTCAATAACTCTGATCCGGACACTTATTGATCACTAAAGCAACCAAGTAACTCTCAATTTATTATCTAGGAGATCAAAGATAGACATGTATCAAAGCCCAATAGCATAGAAACATAACAGAGAATGACTCAGAAACTTACTTCTTCTATTTCTTTCTTCTGGGAACCTTTTGGATCAGATCTCCATGCAATGTAAAGTAATCGCAGCCCGAAAAATAGATAAAGAACTGCAAATAAACATAACATTACAATACAGGAGTGCTTATCAGGCTATCAATAACATCCCAGGGCCAAGCACAGTACTTAAATATAAAGAGTATATACAAGGTTGCCCATAAGAACAGTATCAGAATTTTTTTTCTGCTTGGTTACAACACTCTGAATTCGATACTTCTTTTGAGTAATAACAATGTGAACTTCAGTACACTGATACGTATACTGATATGAATTGTCTTGGCAAGTATTATGTGAACTTCATTAATTACGCATATATTGTGCAGTGAATGTTTTCCCTTAACCACTAAATGAAGACAAAATATATAGAGTATAGTGCCACCAAGATTGTTTCAGTATAGAGAATAAGTATGTTTACCTGTAGCAGCACTATTTGTATGCTTTCTTGATATCAAATTCGGCACGATCCTACCAAGTCCGGTGGAAAGCACCTAACATATACATAAAAAAATCTAAATCATTCCGCTACAAAACTGTGCAAACACCTTACATACTCGAATAGCACAATTAAACCTTAAAAATAGGAAAACTTACCGTCATTACAACCAAGGCAGAGAGAGCACCAGATAGAACAATCGACTTGGGATGTCGCATTGCCATAAGAGCTGCTATTATGAATGTCTCATCTCCAATCTAGTAATGCATTACTCATCAGTTTTAAACAAACGCATCAAAGACAATATATCGGCAGCGTAAAACCAAAGCCTGGGATTTGTTCACAAACCTCACTGACTAAAATCATAGAAAAACTCGCAACAAAGGCATCGAAAATTCCAAGACCGGAGTCCACATTGAGCCCAATCGCAACCGCATCGTCACTATTAAGAGCTTGGAGAAGACTCAAATCAATCTGCACATAAGTTTGTATACACACACAACAACAAAAACACATCAACAACACATTGCAAACAGATCTATGGTTTTCTGAAGTAACAAAACAAGGTCTCACAGTAATAACTCGATTGAACTAGTAAAAATTGTAAGGTTTGTGAATCGAAAACCTTGCTACGGCGGCCGAGATCTTTGGACCGCTCGTTTTCGAGCTCAGACTCCTGAAAATCATCATTACAATCAAAACCACATCAGAACACACATTGATTCAAATCAAGCACAGATTTCGATACAGAGATTAATTAACTAATATACCTGAGCGGAAGTAGAAGCGGTGAAGATGAGTAGCAGCAGAATCAGTAGGGATGATGCGATTGGTCTAGAATTGAACACCATGACGACGACGACGAAATCGTCGGCGAAAAGTTTCGCGGGAAAAATAAAAAGAAGAGTGGATCTGAATTTGAGATCTGAGGGAGAAGAGAGAGAGAGATCTTGCTGAAAGCGAAGATCCCTAAGAGGGTTCAAAGAAAGGGCGAGATTTTCACATATTAAAAATGGCGAAGGAGATGAAGAGAGAGAGTGGTGGCGCGCGTGGCTGAAGCAACCCAACCCACCCCAGGTGAAAATGAATTTACCATTAACGTGACTTCCTTCTTCTTTTTTTACCTTGCCTAGATAGTAAGGGCATCTCCAATGGGGTGAGGATCTAAGATCTAAACCCTATAATTATAGGTCTTTCAGAAAAAAAACCCTCTCCAATGGTATAAATCTGAAGATCTAAACCCTAAATTTTATAGACCTAGTCTTAAACGAGGTGCTAAAATAGCACCCCATTTGAATCGGGTCCTAAAAATTGAGAGAACGTGCAAGAGAGAGAAATGGAGTCCAGCAGGCTGTAGAGGAGAGAGGAGAGAGGCGGGACGACGCGCGCCAGGGGGAGAAGAGAAGCAACGCGCGCGTTGCTGAAGAGAGAGAAGGGAAGACGACGCGCGACGCGCGGGAAGGAAAGGGAAGTGGGCCGACAGGACTGGCAGGCGGGCCCCGCCCACGTGTGAAGCAGCTGCTGACCCAGACCGAGTAACGGTCACGAAATGGACGGCCAGCATTTAAACCCGAATCAGAATCAACAGCCAGATTTCAATCTGGCTTAAATTGATTTTTCTTTTTAGTTTATTTCTGATTTTGATCGGACGACTACGAATATATCTGGAAATCGATCGGACGGTTATCGTTTGATCAAATGATTTGTAGGACCTTAACCATTGGAGAGCCCTAAAGTCCTAAATGAAAAGTCCTATAATGAAGTTCTAAATTTAGATCTAGGACCCCATTTTAGATCTCCCCATTGGAGATGCCCTAAGCAGACTTTTTACATTTCCTTCTTTTTATTTCAATTTTCGTTTCTACATTGTTCCTTTTTTCCGTCTCGGTGAGTCATAGTTCATTAGATATGGAAGAGAGTGTAATAAGTAATAAGTAAACTAATATGTGTCGGTTGGATGAATAAATTTCGTATAAAAAATTGTTGTAATTTAAGTACGTAAGGTTATAGAAAGGATGAAAATTCATGCTTACAACATGTACATTGTCGCTTACAGACTAATTGGAAGCCCTATTGATGAAGATACAAAGCAAGTCATATTATTTGAAGTAAATTGATTCATTTCTTCGTATGAGAAACAATAAAATTATGAATCCTCCACTAAATTAAAAAATATATAATTTTTTATAATGCGTTATCAAAACGATAGTCATAATCGATGACGAAAAATCTAAATTATATCGACCGAGAATGAAGTATACTAATTTTTCTATTTGAAACAAGTAGAAAAATTTGGCACATTTCCTTAAGTAGCTAGAATCAAAATTTATATTTCTTCTTCTTTTACTATTCCACGTACATATTCTTACCTCATAAGACTATCTCCAATGGTGGAGGTTCTATACCTCATAATATAACTTTTAGAAAAAATTTCATCTCCAATCCATGAATATCCTAGTCCTATACCTTAAAACTAAGTCCTATACCCTATTTTGGGTTCTATAAGAGCAACCGCACAGTCGAGCACTAGCACCGATTTTGCTCGAACTTCAGGTGGGGCCGCACGGAGTTGCTCGAGCTTGTGGGTTTTGGAACGCGCACCGGTGAGCACGAGGCCGAGCAGTCATCGTTAACGATTTGCTCCAGCAATCGCTCGAGCAAGAGCTGCTCCGGCGTTTGCTCGAGCTTCCTGGCGGATCCCAAGGCACGTGGGTGACGCTAAGCGACTGTTTTTTTTTTGTCAATGCACGCGCTAGGTAAAAAGTTTTAAAAAAAATATTAACGAACCAATCACATGCTGACACGTGGCTTACCGCTGGTAAATCAAATTTCAACAGTCTGATCCATCTGCACCATTCATTTTGAATTAGAAAGAAGTAATCCAACGGCTAATATTTGAATGAAATGGCTACTTACAAATCAAAAACGGAAATAATCACAAAAAATAGTAAAAAAATCCCAAAAATTCTCAAACTCTCCCAAATATTTGCCTGTAAATACTACTTCAATTTTTGCTCAACTCACACCAATTTGTGCACAACAAATTGCATTTCTCCTTCTATCTCCTCTCTCATTTTGTTAAGCTTTTCTTCCAAAACAATGGGCACACATTGGCTTCCTTCCAAAAATTTACAAATGTGTATCTCTTTTGTGCTTCATAGCGTTGATGAATACGACTGCAACAAACAAAAGAGGGAGAAATTGTGGGAGACAATTCATGGGGATTATGTGAAAAATTGAAAGCCAGCACAAGGTGATCCTCCGAAAGAGTTGAGGACCCGAATCGTGCTTGCGTCTCACTACAACAAGTTCAAGCTACTCTTGCAAAAATGGAGCGTATGTTTGTACGCGGCACGGCAACGTATAGCTAGCGGCACTTTGCTAATAGATGAAGTAAGTTTATTTTTTGTAGCATACATTATATAAAAAAATTTGTAGCATAATGATGAATTAAATTATGTAGCATACATTATTTTTTGGTAGCATACATTATTTTTTTTGTAGCATAATGATGAATTAAATTATGTAGCATACATTATTTTTTTTGTAGAATAATTTATATATGTAATTTGAATAAAATATGTAGCATGGTGAATAGCTAATATAATTATTTTCTTAGGTCAAGCAAGTTCAATCATGTTAGGAAAAAAAGAAAGTGTTTACACATTTGGAATGTTGGGAAGTGGTTAAGAATCATCCATCTTTCATTTCGGTGCTACCAAGTACTCCATCTCCATATGCAAGTAGTTACCAACATACTCCTTCCGCCGCCGAATCATCTCCAACCATTAATTTGGATGACGAAGAAGTCAATGAGACACCTCAAAGCCATGTGGTCGTTCCCTCGAGTCTGCCTAGATCAATGGGAACGAAGACGGCAAAGGAAGCGAGGCGACAAAAGAAACAAGGTAAGACTCCTATTAAGCAACGAGTTGAGGTTTTGCATACCATTGCTAGTGACCAAGCATCGTGGCAATCCAAGAGGATAGCGCATAATGAAAGTGAGCTTAATTATTACGCGGAGTACATAGAAATTCAAAGGCGGAATGAAGCAAGGGCGGATGATGAGTTACGATTGAAGAAACAAGAGGAGGAAAAGAGGATCATGACAATGGATTTGGAGGCAATGACCCCAATCTCAAAAAAAAAAATTACAAAGAAGAAATTAGTCATCCTTAATGAATGAGAACTTAGTCAAGATCAACCTACTGATGAAACATATTCGGATTGTTATCACCTAAGTCGCGTGCTCTTTCCATAGAAGTTATAGTATTGTACTAAGAATAAATCTGGGCTTGGCTCATCATTTTATGTAATTTAAATTTTCAAGAAATAAAGATGCAATTTATTTATTAAGATGAAATTGAAATACACATTAAATTAAAACACAAGCTTAATAATTAAACACACATACAAAAATTAAACTAAAATTAAACACAAGCTTAATAATATTTAGAGTATCTCGCCGGTTTCCAACCTCTAATTGTGCTTCACCAAGTCATTTTGAAGCTCTTTATGGATGTAACCAGATTCAAGATCGGCAACACGGTCGTGAAACCGTAGTATATTGACTCTATTTCTACTAATTGGCTCAAAAGGAATTCGATTCCGTTGTTCATCCACCGGCTCATCATAAATCAGGAAAGTCCTCGATGGATTTTGCACGTCTTCTTCTTCCTCATCCTCATCCTCCACGTACTCTTCCTCAACAACCATGTTATGTAATATGATGCAAGCTAACATGATGGTAGTCATTACTGATTTGTAGTATAATGTACAACTATGACGAATAATTGCCCATCGAGATTGTAAGATGCCAAAGGCCATTTCCACATCTTTCCAGTATGCCTCTTGTTTCTTTGCGAAGAGTTTATCTTACGGCGTCTGGGGATTAGAAATAGTTTTGACGAATGTAGAGTACCTTGGATATATTCCGTCAGCCAAATAATAAGTGTGGTTGTACCTCTCTCCATGGACTTCATAGACGGCAGTTGGGCATCTTCCTACAAGGACCTCTGAAAACACATTTGATAGGTGGAGCACGTTAATGTCATTTTTGGCTCCAGGACACCCGAAGAAGCTATGCAATATCCACGTATCATATGAGGCCACCGCCTCCAGAATAATAGTTTGGCGACCCTTTCGACCTGAGTACACCCCTTGATAGGCGGTTGGGCAGTTCTTCCACTCCCAGTGCATGCAGTCGATACTTCCAATCATTCCTGGAAAGCCTCAGCCTTGGCCTTTAGCTAAGAGTCGCGTGAGGTTTGCCGATGTTGGACTACAGAGGTATTTTGGACCATAGATTTGATACACTTGGCTGCAAAAATCTTTCATGCATGATAGGGTAGTCGATTCCCCCATCCTTGTAATTTCTGTGCACTGATCCGCGGCCGCCATGTACGCCAACATTCGCAGAGCACCGGTCAGCTTTTGTTCGGGAAGAAGCCCTAGAAATCCAGTCGCGTCTGGTATTTGATGCCAAGATTGGTCATAGTTGCAGAGATCCGTCATGATAATGTTGAATCGGTTTCTGCTCATTCTATACCGGCGACGAAATTCTGCCGCCTTAAAGTTGGGACGTTCGATGAAGTAATCAGCCATGAGATTGCGTCCCCTAGATAGCCTCTGTTGTGGATGATTCAGTTTTTTACCACGACGTGAACCGCTCGGTCTTGAGCGTTCATCGTCGTCGTGTGCTTCCGCCATGACCACCTGATTGATGAATGATTGCTCCATATAGTCATCCTCTTCTTGTTGACGTTGTCTATTGCTCCATATAGTCATCCTCTTCTTGTTGACGTTGTCTCCTCCTGAAAAAATTGGGGAAGCTGAAAGGATCTATCAGAGTGATGAACAAGGAAATGTTGCTAAGTGTTTAGAGAGATGAGTTATCTACTCGGATTCTTGTAAATGGTGTGAGGCAACTATGAGTGAAAGATGAACGTTTTATAGGCAATTGTAGATAATCCGATCGTCAAAGATGAACACACGTGTCGCATCGTAATTGGTCGAAAATCCAGTCGGATATCTGGCTCAATTATTTTGTCGACGACGCTATCTCGCAGTGACACGTGCCACATCGTAATTGGTCGAAAATCTTACCGGATATCTGGTTAAATTATTTGGTCAACGACCATATCTCGTAGCGACACATGTCGGATCGCCATTGGTCGAAAATCTCATCGGAAATCTAGTCCAATTATTTTACCGACAATGACACGTAGCGGTGACACGTGTCAATTTTTAACTAGTCGAAAATCTTTTCGGAAATCTTGTATAATTACTACCGATAAAGACACGTGTCACATTATTATTGGTTGTAAATTTATCCGGTAAATTATTTTTAAACATTTCACAACATGACAAAACCGATTTGCTTGAAGCAAATAGTGAATGAGTGTGTGCAAAACTTGATTTGCTTGAGCAAATCTTGGATGTATTTTGCTTGAAGCAAAATTTGCTCTTACTTTGCTTCTTGCTCTGTTCATGGGTGCGGATGCTCTAATAGAACCTTGGATGAGGTATAGAACCTTTCAAAAATTGGTGGATCCAGATAAAAGAAGAAGATGTGAGGAGAGAAAGATGAGTCTTAAAATGAGGTATGAGACATTGATGGTTGGAGATGGGAAAGTCCTATAATGAATAATGATTTTACAAGGTCTCATAATAGGGTACAAGACTTTGATGATTGGAGATACTCTTAGGTGATGAGGTCAATATTGAGCAATTACATATCACCTAGAGGCCCAAGACACCAACCCAAAATCTCATAAACTGCCGAGCTCCATTGGCAAATTAGAGTCGTCCACATGTAGAGAGATAGAGACCTCAAAAATCCTCCTCTCTTTCCTTTTGTCCATCTCACAAAACAAAATGCCCACAGCACAACAAAGCCAACAAAAAAAAATAAAGAAGAAGAAGAAGAAGAAGAAGAAGAATGAGATAAAAGGGGAAAGCCTCTCTAGTCTCTAAGAGCACCCGCACCGGTAAATGTTGCTTGCTTGTGCTATTTGAGGAGGAGCAAGCACTGTTTGAGGTGGAGCAGTCACTGTTCATCGAATAGGAGGTGCAGAAGCTGTTTTTCGCGCAGCGGTACCAAAAAATAGCACGTGCTATTACTGTTCATAATTTTTTTTTTTAAATTTTCAACCAATCCATAAACAACACGTGTCGTTGTAGTATGAATAATTGAATAAGATTTCGGGTAAGATTTTCGACGAATGGCGAGTTGACACGTGTCACGCCGATCGAAGGTTATCGAGTAAATAATTGTGGAAAATTTCCGATAAGATTTTCAAAATAATTATATGTCAAAATAATATCTAGGAAATTGAGATGTCAACATTGATTAAAATAAATGTAATAAATAATTTATGACAAAATTATTAACACTTACCTCATCTTGCAAATTTGAGCCGGATTGTACATTCCTTCGTGCATATGCAAGAGCGGCACCCCAAGTTCTAAAACTCGGCTTCAACTTTGTAAAACGAGAAGAAACCGCGGTTTGGGTCCTAGGTTCCGGCCTTGATTCACCATGCGCAATCTCCCAATTTTCCTTATAATCGGCATAGACTTTTTCCCACAATTTGTGGGACTTTTGCATGTTGCCGGTAATTGGGCAAACGCTAATGCGACAATAAGAAATACAAAGTTGTAAATCTTCGGAATCAAGCCAAGTGGACATTTTTTGGGAACTAAAATACAAAGGGATGAGAGGAGGATGAAGGAGAAGAGGAAGGAGAGGATAAATTTGTGTGAGATGTGAATGAAATTGATGTAGTATTTATAGAAAAAATATAGGGTGTTATTTGCAATTTTTTGGAATTTTTAGGGATTTTTTTGCAATTTTTTAGGGGTTATTTTGCAAAATGGCAGAAAAATCAGATATAGCCGTTTCGGTTGAATCTGGACCGTCCGATCAGAATTTTTGATTTGAAATGGACGGTCCAGATCAATCTGACCGTTACAATTTTTTTTACCTCAGCTCGCCACGTGTCGCGTTCTTATTGGCTGGTAAGTTTTTTTTATAACTTTTACTGGCGCGTGGATGACACGCACCAGGTATAAACAAATTTGAACCACGCTGACGTCAGCCACGTGCGTGGATGACGTCAGCACGGCTCGTGCAGGAGAACGAGCAGGAGCTGCTCGTGGAGGGAGTCAACGTGCGGTCGCCGGAGCTCCATCTCCTCGCTGCACGTCTCTTCCTTGGCTGCTCGTGCTGCCGGTGCCGGGGCCAGCCGTTTTGCAGCTGCTCGTGCTGCTCGTGCCGGGGGCGCTGCAGGTGCTCTAATCACGAGTGCAGAGTGGCCAGACCCACCAATCCAAACTAGACGACTCCTGCGAACCAAAATGGCAATCCTCCCGCTTCAAACGGGCAAACGGGTTTCTCATGTTGCTGCTGCTACCAAATTTTTCTCCTACATTCCACTCCTCCCTCCCCGTCTTTTACTACCTCCACTACCTTAACAAAATTTCTCATCTATTATTACGTCATCGGTTAGTCATAGAACTTTATACTTCAGACTATCCCATCCTATATCTTTTGTTTTGTTCAGTGGTCTGAGAGCAATCTAGCTAGATCATATATTCCCCTTTCTATTATCATCAAGTCTTCTAGAAATAAATGAGGCTTCTATTTGTTGGTTAACATCTGATCAAATTTAATTGTTGGGTGCAAAGAATTGATTATAGCTTACAAATCAACTTATTGAAATTATAATCTCCATTTCATCACACTAAAATCATGCTATACAAGATTCATTTCTATAGTCTTCATGTCATATTTATAATTTTATATTATACAACCAATGTGTTTATGTTTGTTCATTACGATCTTCAACTTTTTACAATAACTCCGAACTATATAATTTGTTTCTTTGTTATATCTTGATGACATCGATTTCGTGTTACGTATATATCGACATGTATATGTGCGGCTAAAAGCGTGATGAATATTTTGTACAAATACAATATAATGACTTTAGACTAACAAGTAACAATTTGTATTCAATTACACTCTTCATTGGATCGCTATACAACTTTGAATTGATACGTGTACAATTTAAGTTTGACGTGTAACTTATACAGAGTCAGTTATTACAATAATTTTTAACTACATTTCAGTTATGCGTTACACAGTTCACCATAAATTTAAGGATGCGGATGCAGTGTGACATATGTAATATGTAATGTAAGCAAAACACGTAATCCGTACAAACCACCATAATAACTTCAAACTACATAATTTGTTCAAACGTTACAATCTACATCCAATCACCATAATCTCATAAACCGCTATACAATACAAAAGAATGCGAAGTTTATGCAAACTTTAGTTTTGTAACCACATAAAAGAAAGATGCTTACAATTTAGTATTTAGTATTTGTTGATTGTAAAATTTGTCAACCAAGATTCATGATACCACAATAGATTATTGCACTAAAGAAACATTAGTGCACTCATCCGACGTCAACCATAGTTGCTTTGCTTTAGTTTATTATCCCTTAAACTCTTATTCTAAGCAAATATATGTTTGTAGGAATAAAATTCCGACCATGCCTGCATAATATATCTCCATAACTGAGAATGTAGGTGATTAATTAACAACAAATACAAATTGACCAAAATAATTTTCAGAATAAAGAGAGAGAGAGAGAAGTTACTGGAAATATAAAAGAAATTAGCTTGAAAATAGTAAAAGCAGTTATACGATTCGGACCGAGTTTCCGGGACCCGGTTTGTTAAGGAGCACACACTCGCAGTCCAAAATTCTACATTACTCGCTTTCATACATCACCACGTGTCCTTTAAATAATATTTAATATTTCGACGTCGGGCATAAAAAATTAAAGTCGCAGGTAGCAGAGCGAAAAGGTGTGGCAGAGAATCCACGCGTGGATCAGAGGGCGCGAGTATAAGGAAACCATACTCGCGCGGTTGGGAAAGTCAGTTGGGTTCAGTTTATTTCCAAAACGCGGGTGAAAAAAAAAAAAGTTGTCTGGTTGTGAGATGGCTGGTTTTTATTCCTCACTTCTCGTTTTTGTGGAGAGGAGAACACACCTCTCTCTCTCTCTCTAGAATTCCTCAAAAACACTCTCTCTCTCCTCCAAGAAGCTTTTGGTTTCCGAGAAGAAGTAAAAAAAGAAACTGTTGTTGTTGCTGTTTGTGTTCTGTTTCTGTGTTCGATTTTAGTTTGGTCGGATTAGTGTTTGATCAGCCCCGAGGGTGATTTGGCTAGAGTGACAGGGGAGGGTAGGTAGGTAGAGATTGGTGTCCGGTGACCGACGGTCAGTGTGTGTTAATGTATGAATGAATGGGAATTCCGACCTACAGTGACGTTTCGGTGATATGCTTCCCCTGACCGACTGACTGACTGACTGAACTGACAGCCAATCATGGACTACGACGCCGCCGGAATTCCCATGTCCCACGCGGCCTCGGCTGCGCCGGTGACCGAAACTCCCTCACTGACACAAGGTCCGGTCTGGTCTCTCTCTCACTCTCTCTCTCTCTCTCTCTCTCTCTCTCTCTCTCTCTTTGTACATTCAATGTTTGTCATTGGCTTCTCTCTGTTTCTGTTTCAACTGCTTTGTGTTTCAATCCCATGTTGATCCATGTGGATTTTCATTTCTGTCCTTTTTCTCTGTGCAATTCGTTTCGATCAATGGCTCAAAATCTTATGAAGTTCTGTAAATTCCGATTCTTAGCGCTCTCAATTTATGCATGTTTTTATGCAATGATCTTTTGTTTTCTTATATTATTGAATTCTCATGCAATTTTGTGCTCTTTTTTTTTTTCGGATGATTTGAGGTTTGAATTTCTTGATATGTATATATAAATTGGAGTTGTCAACGATGGAAAGGACTAATCCAATAAATTTTCTGGTAGATTTGAGTGAAGGGTTGTAGCGAATCAGAAATGTGATTATGAATATAATTAAAAATGAAATAAAATCTACTTCATTTAGTCTTTTAATAATCTCATCTGTTGCGTTTTTCAGAATTTTTAAGCTTCTGCAAGATTCTTTTGCCTGCAAATTGTGATTTCCAGTACTTTTGTTCAAGCCACACTTCATTTTTATACTCATGTTTTTTAAGAAGAAAATCGGCTTTCTGATAATATTCTTTACTCTTTGACTCTTTGGAAAGTTGTACATGCAATGTGATTAACCACCCTGTATATACAATGTTGTTTCAGATGCAATGTGGCAAATGAATTTGAGATCAAGTGAATCAATCGAAGCTGGACCATATCCCGAGCGAGCTGGAGAGCCAGATTGTTCTTATTACATCAGAACAGGCCTTTGTAGATTTGGGGCAACATGTCGCTTCAATCATCCTCCAAACCGGAAGCTGGTATAGTAATTTTCAGCATGGATTACAAATATTCATGAGCTAAGAGTTGATGTCATATTCTGATACATTTGGTTTGAAGTCGTTTGACATAGTTACATCTTTCTGTCGAATTGCTTCTTTGTGAAAGGCTTCTACTTCTCTCTAGTTATTCTTTCTTTGCTCAAAGTATGTTTGCAGACTTGAAACCTTAAACTTCAAGTGTTCTTATGTCTCAATATCATAAGTCTCTTAACATCCTTATCAAACAGCTTCATATGTCAATCACTTTCCTTTTGAAACTTGGGGTAATATATTTTGATAAAATCTTAAACAGACATCTTTGTATAACAATATATGTGTATCGATCACCAGGCTATTGCTGCTGCAAGAATGAAGGGAGAATTCCCAGAAAGAATTGGACAACCTGAATGCCAGGCATGTATCTTTGTGAAAGTTCCTAATTCTGTCATGTGGATCTTTACTCTCTTATTTTCTCGTGAATTTCGGGGTTTTAATACTAATAATGTTGGTTGAACTGCTTTCCAGTACTACCTGAAGACAGGAACTTGCAAGTTCGGAGCCACATGCAAGTTTCATCATCCTGGAGACAAGGCAGGAATTGCTGGAAGAGTTGCCTTAAATATCTTAGGATATCCACTTCGACCGGTTCGATCATCTAGTTTACCCTCACTCAATATGTCTTATTATGTGTGTAGATGACCAGTTATCCATAATATTATTATGTACTTGATTGTCTCTGAAACATAATGTTGTGTTCAGAAAGTTTATAAGAACTGAAAAGGCCTATCAGTCCTATCACATTGTGATTCAAAGATTGCTCTTCTATTGTGTATCTGTGCCTTTCTTTACTTTTGTAGTACTATTTTTTCTCTGTGCAGAATGAGATTGAATGTGCTTATTACCTACGGACCGGACAATGCAAGTTTGCCAGCACTTGTAAATTTCACCATCCACAGCCTACTAACATGATGGTTTCACTGAGTGGTTCTCCTGTATACCCTACTGTCCAATCTCCAACCACACCTGGTCAACAGTCATACCTGGGAGGGGTTACAAATTGGTCAAGAGCATCTTACATTGCGAGTCCACGCTGGCAAGGTCCTTCAAATTATACTCCTCTCATTGTTCCTCAAGGAGTGGTATCAGTCCCAGGATGGAGCGGATACAGTGTAAGCTTTATCACACCCTTTTGTGCAAAATGCACTTGTTATTGTTAATGTTAGTGTTAGAGGGCAATAATTTATGGTTTATGTTCGAGTATATAGTAGGGATTCTATGTTAAAGTCCTTGTGCAGAAGCTTTGACATTCAAGTTTGTGAGCCCTGAGAGAGATATGAAACGTGTTTATTGGATTTTCAGGGTCAGGTTGGCTCCATTCCATCTTCAGAGGGCCAGCAGCAAACAGCGGGAAACAGTCAGGTTTATGAAACTTCTCGCCAATGTGAACCAGAAAACTCAGGATCTCAAGGGGCCTATTCTCCATACCGGTCTGGCTCTTTTCCTGTAGGGTTCTATGCATTGCAAAGGGAAAATGTATTTCCTGAGAGACCTGGCCAACCAGAATGCCAGTTTTACATGAAGACAGGTGATTGTAAGTTTGGTGCAGTTTGTAGGTTCCATCATCCGAGGGAGAGATTAATTCCAGCTCCAGACTGTGTGTTGAGTTCAATAGGCCTTCCTTTGCGACCGGTGAGTTACTGTCCCCGATGAATCTCAGTTATCACTTAACTTTAACTATTGTCTAACTATCAAGGAATGATTATGAACAGGGAGAACCATTGTGCATCTTTTATTCTCGTTATGGTATCTGTAAGTTTGGTCCCAGTTGCAAGTTTGACCACCCTATGGGTATCTTCACTTACAATCTTTCTGCATCATCTTCGGCTGAGGGCCCTGCGCCGCGGTTGCTGGGGTCGATGTCAGGCACTACCACTTCATTACATTTATCATCAGAAGGTCTAATTGATGCAGGATCATCGGCGAAGCCCAGGAGACTTTCACTAGAGCCTAGACAGTTGCCATCCGGAGAAGAAAATATTGACACAGAGGAATGAAAGCTGCTCGAAAACTAAACGAGTTGTCTGATTTAAATTTAACAGTCATTGGGGGATGATGAACAAGAGTTTATCTGTAAATTCATTTCCTATTTCTGGAAGTTCTTTTACAGATATGTATGTCAAAAGTTGATTATGTCCTGATAATGAATTCAGCTGACAGACTCAACCTTCTGAATTTCACAAATTGATGCACTGCATTGTATAAAAATCTGCCAATATTGTCATGTCACATTTGGAAAAAAAAACCCAATGTGAACATTCTGAGTCACAGATTCTCACTTCTTTTCTGACTTTTGCCAGTATAATATTTAAAAGCACTTTTATTTTGCTACATTATGGCCTGGCTCTCATTTTAAAGGTGATCTTATTTGGAATTTTTCTCTGCATGTTTGTGTTGCTGTCCCTGTTTCTTGTTCCAGATGGATACAAATCCTAGTGGTATACTTGCATATTGGGATCTGAATTTTCTTATATTCTTCCAGGAGTGAACTGGAAGTCACTGAAGCAGTCACAGACTCACAGTGTTGATAACCAGGTAGTGTCTGAAGCCATGACAATCCTCAGTGACACACACATTTTGTTACTTTTGTTACCTTAGATGGTCACCTTTTGTTCTTACTTCTTAGTCAAAAAGGAGAGAGGCCCAATATCTTTCTTTACTGCATAGGTTGTACTCATGAGGGTCTGAATACTCAATCACTTCATCAGCGCTGGCTTTCTTCACCATGAGTATAGAAAGCTTCTCTTGGTGTAAGGTAAGAGAGTACGACGATCATTATCTTTAAGGTAATAGTGATGTGATTTAACCCCAAAGTTCGATCCGAATCATTATAAAATCAATTATTATGACTATGGTTGAAAATTTATTTTAATTTTACAACAAATTTGACCACTATATGTTATAGTCCCGAAATAGATGGAAAAAAAATTAAAATTATCATTAAACTTTATTATAATTGATAATTTAATTATTTTGATGTTTTCAAAAAATTCAGTAAGAAATTATAGATTGTGACAAACTTCGATAATCATTTTAATCATTTTCCTCAAAATAAATTTTGTATCAACCATTTTAATATTTTCGAAAGTTCAATTCCCAAGATTTTCTCAGCAACAATTTTTATCAAAACAATGCCAATGAAGTTCCCCCTTCTTATTGCCACGTGGCATGAAAGCCTCCGAAATTACCAGAGGTGTGTAGACAACTGTAGTGCTTCACAAAATGACATTGACACCAATGAGAAGGGTTCCCTATACCTATATGCCACCACCCTTAACACCTCACTACTCACTCTACTACTAGTAGTAGTAGTCTTCACTCTCCACTCTCATACCACCGTTGTCCTACTTCAACAAAAAAACCCTCCCCTCTTTTTCCCAGCTTTCAATTTCTAGTTTCTTGAGGCCAAACCCAAAAACCCTTTCAGCTCCAGACAACCCCCCAAGTTTCAACATTTATGATATGCACCAAATCAAAGTCCTCTCAAGCAAAAGAGATTTGAACAAGACCCATCAGCAGTGATCCACTCCAAAGCTCTCTCACACAGCTCACAGCTCTTTGCTTCTTCTCAAATTCCCATTTAGGCTTTTGTCTCTCTCAAAACTCAAACCAAAGTGAAAGCAAACACTACTGTGAGTACTGTCTACTCCATCCCATCTCAAAGAAAAACCATGATGCCTTCTAATGGGGTCATCTTCTCTCTGATATTGCTTCACTTTTTGGCTATTGTGGTCACGAGCACTGAACCAAGCTTAGCCCATGTGAGTGTTTCTCTTCAAAGACCCCATCTTTAATCTTTCTTCTCAATCCAAACTGTTCAAGATTTGATTTTTATCTCTTTCTGGGTATTGAAATTTCTCTCCGTGTGTTTGTTTTTTGGTTTTGTGAGGCAAATGGGTCTGAAAACAACAAGGAGGATGAGTCACCATTTGTGCCATTACTAGAACCTGAAAAGTTGAAGACTTTGGTGATGATGAATGAGACTAGAAGGAAATTGAGGAGCTTTCAGATTTGTGCACTGTGTACTTGCTGTGGAGGAGCTAGAGGTCTATGCTTGCCTTCTCCTTGTTGCTATGCTATCAATTGCAACATTCCCAACAGGCCCTTTGGTTTCTGTTCTTTCACTCCCAAGACCTGTAATTGCTTTGGATGCCATTACTAAAATTAACACTCTCTTTCTCTATTGTTTTTTATCATATTTTTTTTCCTATAATTTTCTATTGTTTTTTTAGTTTGGGGCATTCTTGATTTTGCTGTTGGGAGTAGTCTGGAGTGAAAAGAATATCTGTTCTCCATTTTTCTTTGTCTATAAGTTTGTCAGGTGATATTTCCAGGTTAGCCTTTTCCAGTTTTTAGTGGGATAAGCAATGTATAAGATAGCACATTGTCAGGATTAGCCTAATGTTGAAGTATTTTGGGGAAACATTGTCATTGTTATAGAGCTACTGGGGATGTTATTTTATATATATTGATTTTTCAGAAGAATATATTAGTGCAAGTGATTAGTTTGAGCTTCTGTGACACTCATAACAAAGATCAATATTCAAGTTTTAATTTTATGATTTATAATACCCTTATGCTGTTGCATCTTGCATGCTTAATTATTAATTTGTGCTGGTGGGTTGTATTTATATTGAAACAGATGGGGTTTTAATAAATGTTTAGATGGTTGTTAGTTACTTATTGCTGCCACTTATGCTCCTGCTGCATTCACTACCTTATCTTCTGTACTGAACCTTCATTTTGATTGATATTTAGGAAAAATGAATTGCTAGATCTGTTATTGTTCATCTCAGTGGTCCACAGAAATTGATTACTGGTGGAAGAAGAGTATTCGAGGTTAATGTGTCTTGCCAGCTATCAATTGCTAAAAATGGATGAGATGATCAATTGGTTTTTGAGATGGAGGAGCCCTAAATAGATTGATCGTTTCTCTAAGTGTGTGGGTGGATGAATTAGTGTGATGATATCAATGCATGTAGGTGCAGCCAACCCTTATTATTAAGGTAGCTGGAAGTTGGGCAGGACAGTGAGCCTTGGCCACTAAGTTGCTGTGGTGTTTTGGTTATTAATGCATACATTATTGCTTGCGGTTTTGCTGGTTTTCTGTGATGTGCTTCTTAGATATGAAAGTTTAAATCAACTAAAACTTTGTACTGATTTGTGTTGCACTGGAAATTGCTTCTAGTAATATAGAGATGGGAAGTACTTCTGAGATTGGTGTCTTGATAACAGTGTTTGTTTAGGCTTAGGGGAATCTCATTGACCTGTGTTTCTTATGTTGACTACTATATCTAAGTAGCCAACAACCCATGTGGTCTCATTGAAAATATATGACCGCTAAATTGTGGGCGCATTACATGCCCTTAATTTTTTCTGAACTTCCATGGTCAAAGTGAGGTCATGTTTACATGACTAAGGAGTTATTTTATTACTGCACCACAGAACAAAGTGTTGATTCGAACTTTGCCTCTGATACATTGTTTTTTGTCATTTTTGTTCTGGTAAAGATGATTAGTGCTTCTGCTATCATGTTTTGATGGTTTTATAATGGTTGCTTAGATTTGTACATCATCCTAAACCTCTTTTTTCCATGCAAGATATAGTTAATATAAAGGTGAGATATGGTGTTAAACAAGCCAATGAGAAGATTTGTAGCTTTACTTTTAATTTGTTTTATTATGAACTCACAGAGGCTATCCTCACTATTGATTCTCTGGGAAACCAGTTGTGAAGTTTCTGTTTTTGACCTAACTTGAAGTTAGGACAAGAAAAGTGTCCCCTTCTGTTGGTCTCTAGCAGAATAAGTGAGTTGTATGCTTGTATGTATAGCCCATTGTACATATACCCGGCTTAATCACCTACACACGTGCTTAGGCGACTTCAATTATACGTTATAATATGTCTCACCGCCACCACGACAGGACCCACCGCCAGGAAAGCTCCAACTTCGATGACCAAACCCGCCCGATATCCGATCAGGATAACGCTCACGCGCCGCCACCGATACCGGTTAGACAACGTCCAGTAGAGGAACACACACACCAAGTCCCACATCGAAAACAAGAAGACAGCCCAACCCCCAACCACCAATATATGCCGGTCAACTGAACATTGAAGGGAGGGCGCTCTTGACTTACTACACCGTTATTCTATCCAATCTTTATATCATTTCTGACTTAGGCATCGGAGGGTTGAAGGCGGGTCACACCGTCTCTCCTTAACCGTTGTTGATCTTAGCAGTATCAGGACCCGGGAGCGACATCGCCCAACCTCAATCCTTCACCGACATCGCCCAATATCAATTCCACATCGACATCGCCCAACCTCAATCCTTCACCGACATCGCCCAATATCAATTCCACATCGACATCGCCCAACCTCAATCCTTCACCGACACCGCCTGATATCAATCATGAGCCGCTATCGCCCGACCTTAACCATCTCGAATCCCATCCTTTCCTGATCACGCCCAATATTCGACATCCATACCGCTGATACTAATCATCAACATTTGCTCATATCTTGAATATCCCTTATTCAGGATTTGAACATTGGCGCCGTCTGTGGGAATCGCACACAAGAAATTTTTTTTTCAAACCACGAAACTCTCAGCAAGCGACGAGCATGGACACCAGCCTGACACTGGGAATATCACCCGGTACCGGACAGCGGGAAACCCATCACGACAGCGAACATGACGATCAGACATTCCAGCGGCCAGGTAAACGCCACGTGGGCACTACGCGTAACCATATCGCCGACATGCAACGCCGATACGAGGCAGCCATGGAAAGATGCGTAGAGCTCGAAAAGGCCAGGGACTTCGAGCACCAGCGATACATCGGGGCATCCACGGGGCTAAGAACCACGGAGAACAGGAGGGCCAACCCAGGCCCATCATCAGAAACGCCCCAACCCGCCAACCAAGAACCAGGATCACCGGAAGGAGACCCCGGACTGCAAGTCGTTGACGGCCCAGAACCATATGACTTCACCCGTTCACCAGTATCACCCCCCCACACGTCAACAATAGAACGAATACAGGCGATCCACTCAGCGAACAGATGGCGGCACGAGTGGCCGACCTCGAAATGATGATACGACGGTTATCACAACCAGAACCCAGCTACCTTGACCGAACACTCCCGGCAGTGCGCAAGGAACCGTTCTCGAGCGACATCATGCGTCGCGGGCGACATCCGTTGGCGAAAATCAAAATAGAGCGATACAGAGGAAAAACAGACCCGTCCCTCCACATCGACGTCTTCACATCAGCAACAACCGGCAGGGGCTACGACGACGCCACAAGCTGTTACTTATTCATGGAGAGCTTAACGGGCGAGGCCCTCAGCTGGCTCTTTAGCATCCCGCCAAAATCCATAAAATCTTTCCCAGAACTCATTAAAGCCTTTTTAAAGAGATACATTACATCGGCGAGTTGCTCACTAACTTACAATCAATTGCAGGCTATAAAACAGGAACCCACGGAGGGACTATCCACATTCGTTTCTCGCTGGAACACCGCTATCGCCAACTGCCGCGGCATATCAAGCGACTCGGCCTTCTGCGTACTCAGAAACGCCCTACAACCAGGATCGCTAACCTGGCAGCTCAACGAAAACCCAGCCACCACGTACGCCGACCTACTAGACCGCGTGACATCTCACGCCCAACTAGAACTGCAAACTTTCGGCTCCAATCCCACGACATCGCAACAGGTAAACACATTCACCCCAAACATACAGGAAGCGCTCCCCGCCAACGATCGATCACGGGTAACCCCACCCAGGAATAAGGGAAGGTCGCAGGACCAGGACCAACAGCGGTGGCGCCAAGGCAGACAACGGCACAACACCGGAAGGTACAATTACGCCAACAACGGCAAAGGTTACGCCAACAGCGGGAAAAGACAACGAGAAGAAAAGGCAAACTACACCACACCGCTACCACAACCGGTATTCAGCGTACTGAACGCCAAGTACGCCGACATCCTCACGGCTCACCCAGAGCTATTCACACTACCCAAAAAGTCATACCGAGCAACAGATTACAGGAACACGGGGAGGTGGTGCGACTTCCACCAAAACGAATCCCACGACACAGAAAGGTGCCACGAAGTAAAAAAGGCAGTACAAGCACAACTGGAAAAAGGAAACCTATCAGCGTTCAGGGCGGGACACAACGCTCAACCGGAGCGCCCAACAACGAACATCAATAGTGTGAGAAGAATCAACGCAATCACAGGCGGCAAGTCCAAAATGGAACGGAGAAACGAACGGGCGATATGCAACCTACGACAGGGACCGGCAAAGGCCGCCAGGACCGGCTGGGGATCCATAACATTCCACGAATCAGAAGAGCAGCAAAGACCGCCGGTATCGGAAGACTACCCCTTCCTCGTGGACGCCGTGATCGACCTATGCAGCGTCGGGCGATGCCTCGTAGACACAGGCTCTTCAGTCAACGTCATATTCCGGCCGGCGTACGAAGCACTCGAGCGACTTCCATCTAAACTAAAGAAGGACCACCACCCACTAGTAAGCTTCAACGGCGACCAAATACAGCCGCTGGGAAGTGACTACCTCAGAGTCGCTCTGGGACAAGAGGGCTGCAGCGCCGAGACACACATCGAGTTCCTAGTGGTCGACGCCCCGTCATTCTACAACGCCATCATCGGATGCAACACCCTAAACAGAATAAACGCCATCGTATCGCAACGAATGCTAATAATGAAATTTCCAACGACCGGGGGAGTGTGCACCGTCAGAGGAACAACGCCCACCCTACCAGGATCCCCAGAGCACGCCAGCTACCCGGCGAGGGAGGTATGCGCACTAAAGGGAAACAGACTGCACGCGGCCCCCCAAGATCCACGAGCGGGATCACTAACGGCCCGCCCATCAGCCGAGACAGCCACAAAGCCGATCTCCATCTCGGACGAACACCCGGAGCAAACCATCAAGATCGGGGTCAACCTGGACCCAGCAATCGAGACCGCTCTTGTCAACATACTCAGGGAATGCGGCTCCGTATTCGCATGGTCATACGCCGACATGCCAGGAATAGCAACGGACATCGTCTCACACAAACTAAATATCTCGCCCGACGCCATCCCAAAGAAACAAAAGCGGCGAGCATACAACGAAGAGCAGTACAGCGCCATGAGAGAGGAAGTAGCCCGGCTACTCGACATAGGGTTCATCAGAAAGATCCACTACCCGGAGTGGGTCTCAACACGTGGAGAATGTGCGTAGACTACACCGACGTCAACAAGGCATGTCCAAAAGATTCCTTCCCATTACCACAGATTCACCAACTCGCAGACGCCACCAGCGGCCATGAACTCCTATCAACAATGGACTGCTACTCCGGATACAACCAAATCAAAATGAACCCGGCTGACAACGAAACAACATGTTTCATCACCGACCGAGGACTATACTGCTACAACGTCATGCCTTTCGGAATGAAAAACGCCGGAGCAACGTACCAAAGATTCATGACGGAGCTGCTCGCGCCACTAGACAACGACACCGTCGCAGTCTACGTAGACGACCTAATTGTCAAAAGCCGACACCGGGAGGACCACGTAAGAAACCTCAAGACAGTACTCGACACACTCATCAGCAGCGGCATGAGACTCAACCCGGCAAAATGCATCTTCGGAGTAACAACAACGAAATTCCTGGGATACATGGTGAGCCAACGCGGGATCGAGGCTAACCCGGGAAAAGTCCAAGCTGTCCTCGACACAACTCGCCCGATAACAAAACAGGAACTCCAGGAGTTAACGGGAAAACTAGCATCACTGGCCCGGTTCATAGCACGATATACAGACAAATGCGCCCCGTTCTTCAAAGCAATCAGACTCACCAAAAAGAAGGCAGTGGAATGGACCGACGAGTGCGAATCGGCGCTAACCGCCATCAAACAGTATCTCGCACACATCCCTTTCCTCTACGCACCAGTTCCGGGTGAGATCCTATACATCTACCTCGCCACCTCGCTCACCGCGGTTAGCTCAGCACTAGTCAGACGGGATACCGACACCGAATTACCAGTATTCTTCACCGGAAAAGGATTGGAAAGCGCAGAGGCAAAATACCCGGCGCTCGAACAATTGGCCCTAGCGCTAATAACATCGGCGAGACGCTTGCGACCGTACTTCCAATCTCACACTATACACGTCCTAACGGACCAACCACTGCGCCAAGTACTGGCCAGCCCCGACCACTCCGGAAGATTAACCAAATGGGCGATAGAACTCAGCGAGTTCGACATCGAATACAAACCACGAGGAGCAATAAAGGGACAGGCAATAGCGGATTTCATTGCAGAACTGACACCGACAATCACCAACCAACAACAGCCAGCACCCAGCACATCGCCCACAACCCAGGTAACTACACCTTCATACTGGAACTTATACGTCGACGGATCCAAAACAGCCATAGCTGCAGGAGCGGGGGCAATCCTAACCGGTCCCGGCAAAACATACGCCGAATACGCTCTACGGTTTGCATTCCCGGCATCCAACAACGAGGCCGAATACGAAGCCCTAATTGCCGGTCTACAACTCGCCCTGGATACGGGGGCCAGGAATGTTAATATATTCAGCGACTCCCAACTCACAGTCAATCACGTAACCGGGGAATTCGAGGCACGCGGGACACAGATGTCGGCATACCTGGGATACGTAAAGGCGCTACTAGGCAAATTCTCCTTCTACAACATAACGCACATCCCAAGAGAGCAGAACAAGAGGGCTGACGCCCTAGCAAGACTAGCAACCGCCCCAGAAATCGCGGCAAGAGGACACACAATGGTGGAAACACTAGAACGACCAAGCACATCCAAAAGCTTTCAGGAGATATTCACAATAACCACGGCAACGCCACCGGCAACGCCAGAGGAAGATTGGCGAAAAAGCTTAACCAAATACCTCACTGATGGAACAACGCCAACCGATCGAACAGAAGCAAGACAACTCGCCCAGAGGGCGGCATACTACAGCATGCAAAACGGCCAACTATACATGAACAAAAGGGGATTCCCAATGCTCAAATGTGTCACGCAAACGGAAGGCAGGGACATGCTAAAAAACCTCCACGACTGCGAGTACGGCAACCACGGCGGACCAAATAACATCATACACAAACTACTCCGATATGGGTTCTACTACAGAGGTATGCGGCAGGACGCAAGAAATATCGTCGAAAAATGCCAGGCCTGCGCCCAGCACGCACACCGGATACACGCCCCGGCAGCGCCAATGTCCATCATCGTTAGCCCTATACCATTCGCACAATGGGGACTCGACCTAATCGGACCACTGAAGGCGTCTTCAGGCCAATTCAAGTACATCATCGTCTGCATAGACTACCACACGAAATACATCGAAGCCAGGCCGCTCGTCCTCATCACCACAAAGAAGGTCATCAATTTCCTCTGGAAAGACATATATTGCCGATACGGAGCCCCGCTGACAATAGTCACCGACAACGGGAAACAATTCAACAACGATGAGATGAAGAGGTTCACCGGCAACCTGGGAACTCGCCTGGTATTCGCATCGGTGTACTACCCTCAGACAAACGGCCAAGTAGAGGCGGCAAACAAAAAAATAAAAAACGGCCTGAAAAGAAGAATGGAGGACTACAGCCACAAATGGGCAGAAAGCCTTTACGAGGTTCTCTGGGCGATACGGACAACGCCAACAGAGGCAACTGGGGACTCGCCGTTCTCACTAGTATACGGCGCCGAGGCCGTCTTACCATTAGAAATCACACACCGAAGCCCGAGGCTCGAGGGATACGACCAGGACACCAACGAGCACGGCTTAAACATGGCCAACATACTCCGAGAAGAACGGCAGGACGACACCGTTATCGCGCTCTCGGCAAACAAGCAACTAGTAGCCCGACATTACAATAGACGGGTAAAGGCACGGAAGCTCCACGTGGGCGATATGGTCTGGAGAGAGGTCATCCCCAAACCTAAGGGCTTGGCACCAACATGGGAAGGCCCTTTTAAAATCACCGAGAGCGTCACGCCAACCACGTTCATCCTCCAAGACAAGAGCGGCCTCAGGATACCGCGCACGTGGAATACAGAACACCTCCGATATTGTCACCAGTAGCAGCACGGACGAAGGAGACAATCGGTCAGCACCATCACACCGGGACCCATCTCGCTTGGTCATCCGGCACCACCACCGATGAAACAAAAATTCTTCAGACCTTTGTCGTTTGACTATATCGCGTCCCCAGACGTCGATACTTGTAAAGCAAAAAAAAAAGAGGAGAGCATAGTAAAGGCCCAGCGAGGCACAAGTGGAGTAGCCAAATTGGTGAACCACTATAAAAACACCTGTCTCACTTACATACGAGTTGCTAGGACACTTTGGTTATCTCGATAAAAACGCAAAACGCTATATCATTCTTAGGCGTTATTAGAGTACACTTTGGTCACCCTAAACACTTTGATTCCACAAACAGACAAACGAATTTTTTTCAGACCTTTCATCGTTGGCGATACCGGGCAACACTTGGAAAAAATTTTCATTTCATTCATAAGCCATCACGGCAGGAGTACAAAAGTTCAAATAGGCCTACACTAAGCAAAAAGTAAAGCGATACAACTGTAAGGTAAAAGATGCCCGAGCTTCATAGCAGATCTGCAGCGCCGTCTTCAAGAAACCGCTCCCGATACAAGCCAGCCAACCTCTCACTCCGGGCCTGAG
This sequence comes from Geum urbanum, assembly GCA_946800695.1. NCBI lineage: Eukaryota > Viridiplantae > Streptophyta > Magnoliopsida > Rosales > Rosaceae > Geum > Geum urbanum. Next base: position 82,405,236 of record OX326999.1, on the reverse strand, counting down.
AAAAAAGTTCAACATCACGAATATGACGGGTTAGAGGGGTCGAAGGAGACGCACTAGGCGTTAATGGGTGAAAACCGTCAGGGGTCATACCTTGGGATACATTCAACCGCTGCCGTTCTTCCTCCTCGGCCTGCTCCTCCTTGACCTTGATAAGGGCTTCACGCTTCAGACGGCGCTCTTCAGAAATACGCTTCAGGTCAGCGTCATACTTCTCGTTCACCCAGCCGTTGTCAAAGAAGCGTTTCTGAGTCTGCTGCAGGCCATCCGTAAAGGCCTTCTTAACGGCAGCGTTAAACTCAGGGCTGGCTCTGAAATCGTCCACGGCATCGATCAGCTCCTGCTCGCGCCGATCCTCCAACTCCTTTACCTGGCCGCGTAGGGCAGTAACTTGGCCCTCGGCAGCGCCCAGACGAGCCTTCAAATCTTCAGCCCGCTGCCGCTCCTCCTTAACTTCTAACTCTAGCTGACGACCACGGATATAGGAGGCATTCAGGCACTCGTCAGCGAGCTTCTTCTCGCTCTCCAAAGCCTCATACTTTTGCTGCAAGGACTGCCACTCCTCGCTCGCTTTCACAAGTTGCTCATCCCTCTCCGACAGAAGGCAGTTGACGCGAGCCAGCTCCTCGGATGACGCCACCAGGGTATGACGTTGATGACACATCAGCTGGAGAGAAGCGGCAAAGGACCGCAGACACTGCTCGGCCCCACTCTCAACATCGGCCACGGTAGCCACGTCTGGAGGCAGGAGAGCGAGTATCTCGGTCGAATACGGTGGCGGTCCTTCCCAGTTGCTTGACCGGGCAATGACGACGCGCCCATCAACGGCAAGGTTGGGATCACCCCGGGAAACACCGTCTAAAAGACAATAAGGACTAATGTCAGAATCATCAACCTGAAGGCAAGTATCCTCCTTATCTAAGTACCAAAGATTATCGGCATCACCTATTTCAGCAGCACCGCCCCTGTCAGCAGCGTCTGCTCCGGCACCGGGGACTGCAACGGTAACACGAGCGGCCTCCTCATCATCATGAACGGGGATGGGAGCTTCAGGAACCGCGCCCGCTTTCTTCAGGCGCTTAAAGGGAATAGCCTCGCCTTCCGACCTCCTCTTCGGACGAGCAGGAGAGCGAGGAGACCTCTCGGGTTGACCGTCAACAACCCGAACAGGAACAGAGCTTCCCACCATATCGGTCTGGGACTCCGGGGGAGGGGGCAGGTCCGTCTGCTCCGAGAGAACAATGTTCTTCCCAGAACGCACATCGAGATCGATCACTTTGGCGTTAGCAGCCTCCGCCGCCAGCTCGGCGAGAATCTCGTCAATATCGCCATAGGAACTCGACATTTTACGATCCCGCTTCTGATTTTTATACCCGACTGCAAGAGACAAGAAGAAAGATAAGACACCAAGACACAGCAAAAAGCACAAAACCAAAAAAGCAAGCAACACAAACAGACAAACAAGCAAGCAAGGGCGGCATACTGGGCGCCTTGGCAAGACCGGTCATCTCCATAATCCGGTAATCAGCAAGCAAGTACACACTCTTAAACTTCTCACTGAAACCGCTCTCAATCCTATGACAACGCCGCTTTTCCATAGCGGTCAAAGAGTACTGACGCGTAACTACAAAAATAAAAACAAGTAAGACAAAGCACGCAAACGACACACTGACGAGGATCACGTCGGCATAGAAGCGTCACCTCGGGAACGAAACCGAGCTGGAACACGGGTTCGGGAGAATGACGACCACCCACTCGCAAAGAAGTGTTCACTCCGCCAGTCAGGGCACGAACTCGCGAAATCGGTGAATCCCAGCGAACTCTTACGTCGTTGACGGAGCGAGAGCGTCCCACCACAACCCTTCTTCGTGGAATACGCCACGTCAAAATAGTAAAGCACCTCGTTCCGAGTAGGGTAGTCGAGACCGGCTAGCTTCCACAATGTGAACATCGCGCTCAACACTTGAAGCATCAGGGGCGATACCTGGCCCACGGCACAGCATAGCTCGCCGAATATGTACTCGTGGAAGGGGTGAAGAGGCAGGCGAAGGCCGTACCGAAGCTGAGCGCGATCAACGGCGATAAAACCCTTGGGCGGTCTAGAAAACTGCTCACCAGGAGCCGGGGACTTAAGAATAACACCAGCACCGATCTGAAACTCGGACCTCACCTTGTCCAACTCCTCCATGGACAACGCCTTGGCAGGCTCATCAACCTCCTGACCGTCACTAAGTGTCCATAGAAGAGGCCCGTCGAGCCCATAACGGCGAGATCCAGAGCCGGTGTCGGCGTCGTTACGAGAAGAAGACATGGCCCCTACGAAACAGCCACGGACAATGTCAAAACCTAAACGGTTCGCCAGCCCGCAACTAGTTTCCTAGGCGACATACCATCCCGGCAAACAAAAAAAAAGAGAGAAGAGAAAAAGGGCAAACACAGACAACCCAAAACCCAGAGCAAAACCAAAATATGAAACAACAAAAACCACAGAAGACACTAAGCAGCAAGTCCTTACCAGAGGTTGAGGAAGAACTGGAGAACCTACGGCGGCGCAGCGACAAGCACGACGGAGGCAGAAGGCAAACGGGAGAATCCGACGACAGAAAATACCAAAGGGGTTCAGAAGCAAGAAAAGCAGAAAAGAAAACGAAACAAATGGTAAACGAAGCATATATATAGACAAAACGGCGAGATCGCAACCGTTGGAACAGACACATCGGTCAAAGGGATCCCGGCACGTGTCAGCCAGAAGTAGAAAGGTCTGGAACGAGAACCGGTACGCACCGTTTCGAGGGGGGACACAACTTTCGAAAAAACCATCATCACGCTTTATGGCTACGACGGGACGTTTGGGAACCCCAACACGCCCTACTCGGCCACGTGGCATCACGACACCAGCCAGCATTTAATGATAGGCAGAACAGGCACACCTACCACACCAACCACGCCGATGAAAACGAGCGTATAACCAAAATATGGGCGGTATCACCAGTTATTCTCCATCACCGATATCGCCCATCACCCTCCATCACCGATATCGCTCCCCACTCGGCTTTACTCTTCATTATGCGGCTTTACTCTTCATTATGCGGCTTCACTCTTCATTATGCGGCTTCACTCTTCATTACTGGCCACTAGGAGGAACGGACTCGGGGACTTAAGGGTTACCAATTCAAACGAGCTCCCCCTACCATAGCACCCACAAGCAGATAAACTGTCACTCTTCATCATGCGGCATCACTCTTCATTACCGGCCTGGAGGAACGGACTCGGGGACTTAAGGGTTACCAATTCAAACGAGCTCCCCCTCCCATAGCGCCCACAAATGGAAGAACGCTCAAACAACAAAGATCTCGGCAGAACGGTGAACTAGCTACTCACCGATCTCGCCCCAGGCCGATCTAAATGACATGTGCAGGTACAAGGGCACCCACAGCCAAGGCGCACAACCTAGGTCGCCAAGTTGAGGGACTATATGGCATGATACCCGGCTCCTAAACAAAGGTACACATCGCCGCCGAAGCACGTTATGGTGATCTCGCCCGGTATCACTTCTTTTTCAACTCGCCAACCAAGGTTGATCCCCTTGGCTGAGCAAGTTGGGGGACTTGTACATATACCCGGCTTAATCACCTACACACGTGCTTAGGCGACTTCAATTATACGTTATAATATGTCTCACCGCCACCACGACAGGACCCACCGCCAGGAAAGCTCCAACTTCGATGACCAAACCCGCCCGATATCCGATCAGGATAACGCTCACGCGCCGCCACCGATACCGGTTAGACAACGTCCAGTAGAGGAACACACACACCAAGTCCCACATCGAAAACAAGAAGACAGCCCAACCCCCAACCACCAATATATGCCGGTCAACTGAACATTGAAGGGAGGGCGCTCTTGACTTACTACACCGTTATTCTATCCAATCTTTATATCATTTCTGACTTAGGCATCGGAGGGTTGAAGGCGGGTCACACCGTCTCTCCTTAACCGTTGTTGATCTTAGCAGTATCAGGACCCGGGAGCGACATCGCCCAACCTCAATCCTTCACCGACATCGCCCAATATCAATTCCACATCGACATCGCCCAACCTCAATCCTTCACCGACATCGCCCAATATCAATTCCACATCGACATCGCCCAACCTCAATCCTTCACCGACACCGCCTGATATCAATCATGAGCCGCTATCGCCCGACCTTAACCATCTCGAATCCCATCCTTTCCTGATCACGCCCAATATTCGACATCCATACCGCTGATACTAATCATCAACATTTGCTCATATCTTGAATATCCCTTATTCAGGATTTGAACACCCATCACTTCATAAATACTGGTTTTCCTTTTCCTTCTTCTTTTCCCCTACATGTTCAGTTGTTCTGGTTTGATTATGCTGTACAATTTCATACTGCATGATACATACGTCCAAGTTTTAGAGGAAATGTATGACGTTGTTTACTCGAAATTATGGTTTATTAGTGTTAAGATGACTTTTTACTACTAGGTTTTTTGTTTAGAGTATGATTTGTAGGCTGAGGTTTTAGAGATTTGATGGTTAGGTGTTTAGATGATGACAATACATTCCTACACAGTTTGGTTTTGTAGTGATGGCCTCCCAGGCCCCATCACTGCATTTGAATGCTGCAGCTGTGAGCGTTGTGGTTTGTCTAATAGCAGCATCATATTACTCTCTCTTTGAAGCTCTCTTTACTAGACTGCTTGTTATAGCTGAACCATCTACTACCTTGTTCAAAGAGATAAGGTAGTTCTTACTACGGCAGACATGAATTCGGTAACATCATCCATCTCGTTTTACATTTTCACCAGAACAAGAAAAGAACTATGGTGCTTACAGGTTCTGAAAAATGTATAAGCTTACTGAATTGTCCAAATTTTACATCAGCAGCTTCTGAAGTTCACGGCTCAGTGGCGTGCCGCTGCGTATTGTCACTGGGATATAAATCAGTCCAGCACTCATCCTTCATCGCAGCTTCCTCCCATTTTCTCCGAAAGACCTTCATTTCGTTATACGATTCCCTCCTCACCTGCAAAAAATTTAGACTTACATCAACTCATTCATGTTTTGCCAAACTGATAGCATTCAACTCATTCATGTTTCATGGACTTACATCAACTCTATGGTCCTTGGGGGAAGAAGATTTACGTGATTCCTGAAGTACAATGACATCAAAGAGTCTGTCTTAGTCTCTTAGATTACAAAGTTCAAAGCTTAGTACAGAGCTAGGCTAACTAATTTTACCTCATTCTCATAAGAACCTCCCAAAGTAGGACGACCATAATGGATTAGATACTCAGCATCTACAACACCGATGTTTTTAGTCCGATCACCCTAGAAAATCAAAGCAAAAGATCCACGTGTTCAAGAAACAATAGAGATTAAAAGAAATCCTAGCAGCAAATGACATGACAGATACATGAAGAAGAAGCTTGCCTGTGCACAATAGCCAAGCTGCATATCTAGTCCCCAAGCATGAATCAACTCATTCTGCATGACCATCAATACAAGACCTCAAACAACTTAAGGAAATGAAAAGCTTGAATCTTTTGTCAATTTTCAAGAAATGGCAGACGCAACATACCTGGATCATATACCACACGCAACGCCACGCTGCCCTAGAGAAAACTGGAGCCATTACTTCTATCCACCCAGTACAAGGAGGAGCCGTGCTGTTTTCATTGCAACCATTTCCAGTGCTACTAGGCTTGTACATCCTTCTGCAGAAACAATGGACCAAAAAACATGTACATCATGCACATCAGAGTCGCCAATAGCACGAAAGGAGCCGAAGTACAGAGCTTTCGTCATGAATTAGTACAAGCAAGGGCAAGAATTCACAGACCTGTGAACCATTGATCTTTTCACGCGTGCAGTAATTTGATGATGCACTTCTGACTTGGCAAAATCAAGTGCCGGCTGTGATATTTCAAGCCCTTCTGTTCGAACAATGGATAGATACCTAAAACGTTACAGAACAAAAATATAAACTTTCAGCATCAGAGAAACAATAACTGATATGTAACCATGTTCAACTTTGCAGATAAGGTATACCGTTGAGGATTGAAATTGTCAACTCCAAGGTCTTCATCCCACAGAAAAATGTAACTATAGTCAGCAACTATATCAGGATGTAAGAATCGCTTTGCGAACCACCTAGTGATCAAGAAAGCTCTCACTCAGTTAAAGCATCTAAGCAATGCAAGTTTCAATACATATGATAAGGCATGGGAGGATCACAGATCTATGTAGTATGTACCATTTAGTTTGATTGACTGCAGAGACATGAACAACGAGATCACTCCACGGAAATTCCTTCCACTCATCAACAATACCATCATAATGGCAGAGCATCACAACAAAACCATTCGACAGAAACTGCGCACATCGTAGAGGACACAGAAAGCCATTGCTTTTTATGAATATATATGTTGCGACATAACTTGAAACATATACAACATTTATGTGAGGGTTTTATACAGACTTACTTTGTACCTTTTTGATCATTTTATTGACAAGATCTTTCTGTTTGATCCCAACTACCATCGCAAATAAGCTGATCGAAGATTTTGCAATTTTCTTGTCCAACTTTGATTTCGGCTGCGAAAACACCAAAAGAATCATAAATCATAGACTCTAAAACCTATAGTCAAACTCTAAAAATTTCTTCAGAAGTGATTGACAATCTCACCTTGGTACTATTGGAACTAGTCCACAATGGTCGCATTTCCAAATTAGAAGTCTTGGAGACAATACCTTTAGGCAATGTTTCACTTCCGGGAGGCCTAATTTGATTCTAAAACAGATAAACACAACTACAAGTTTTCAACTATGATCATAAGCAAGGATTGTTTTCAGCAATTTAAGAGGCCTAAGAGCCATGAGATGTGTCGAAAGTCGAAGACATACCTTGCATTTGTGTTCTAATAAGCTCGGCGCGCTGTGTGTGAATTTCCAAAATGAGGATTTCTGTGCGGCATTATATTGATAATAAGACAAACCCTAGCTTAGGAAGGTCTAAACTAATAGATGGTGGAAAAGGTGAAAAACTGAAGTCAGATATATACCTGATTGTAATCTGATAATATTAATGCACTGCCAAGCAAAATGACTAGAAATAACAAAGAAGCTGAAGGGAGGTAGCTACAAATGCGTGATCTCCTACTGCTTGGATCAACATCCACAGATATCTGTCCAAAACCAAAACTACTCGGTTGAAGCATTAAGAAGATCCAATATGAAGTGCTAAAACAACAACCACAAGCAAGAAAGTCATTTGCATCAAAATGATCAGAGGAACAAAGATTCTAGATTGTGCTAGAACCTTCCAACTATTAACAATTACATAACTCGTGACATTGAACAAAGAGAAGAAAACCAGAAGAGCCTATGATTTATGAAACTTACAGGAGACGGTGGCTTCATATTTCCATGAAAATGCAGAGGAACCCAGAAACAAAAGTCAGAGCCAAGAAATAAGATTGAATTTCTTGTTTGGTTTCTCTTTTGGTTTTCAATTTGTTTCCCTCCTGTTTGGTTTGGTTTGGTTTGGTTTGTTGTTTCTTGTTTGCGAAGTTTCAGGGAACACAAATATAGGGATTCCGATGATCACATTATCGAAAGAAACAGAACAACCACCCACGTTAGTGAAACAAAATGGGAAAGAACTGAATAACACGTGTAATATTTTAGTGGGGGAGCACGACTTTGAAGCCAGAAAAATGGACCATAATATCACAAACTAATCACGAACAATATCAGAAAATAAGAAAATATATGACCCCTCTGTCTTTCTTATTGTTTTGGTGGGTGTCGGCAGGTACGTGGGTGATGATGATTTATCATATATCTAAGATCATGCCCCATACTCTGTTTATTTTTATTTTGAAAATATATGGTGAGAAATCTTGAGCCCTAGCTTCGATCGGTTAATGCACATATTCTAATTTTATATTTTAACATAAGAGTCGCCATGTCCAAAATACTTTCGATCTATACTTTAAATAAACGAAGTTAACATTAATTGACGGAAAAATAACTAGACAAAGTGAAGAAAGTGATATACGTGATGACTGGTAATTTTTAGAAGTTCATTGATTAAAGTATTCAATAAATAAGTACCAGGATTTTCTTATTTTCGGTTTGCCGGTGTTCAAAGCCGGTGAGGTTGGTTTTTCTTTGCTTCGCAGGTCTCGGTTACAGGTGCAAGCAAATCGAGCGGCATTGGAGGGGCAATAGTTGAGGTCGGGTGGAGATCTCGCCCAAGACGTGCTCGACTGAGATTTTCGAGATTGTGTGGGTCAAGTTCTCATACCGGATCTGTGGTCGCGACGAGGAGATTAGCTGATGTCTATTGCCCTGACTTATTATGCTCGGTGAGGAGCAACCTTCCTTGGTCGCAAATTGGGTGGGCCTTTTGGTGTTGGGACGTCGTCGTTGGAATTCAGTGTGACACTACCGATCGGCGGGACTGCATGGTCATTGTAGCCTACTGTTGCAATATCTCTAGTGGGCTAGGGCCACATGGGCTGCTTAGTTTGGGGCATCAGAATTTGTATTGGGCTCATACAATCATTTATAAGTCTTAGTGGGCCGGAGTGCTTTCCTTGAGATTTGCAAGTGTTCTTGGATTCGTATTTGGGACACGGGGGAGCTACCTCCAGCTGTTCGGGTTATCTTATTTTGGCCTTGGGATTTCATTTGAGATCCGGGTGCCTCTCTCAGGGATAACGTGTTTTTATATTCAGTTTTCCTTTGTCTTGCTTATGCTTAGGACCGGGCACCTCTCTTAGGGATGACGTGTTTTTATATTCAGGTTTCCTTTGTCTTGCTTATGCTTGGGACCGAGTGCCTTTCTCAGGGATGACGTGTTTATGATGTTATGGTAATATTCTTGGTTTTAATGCTTATGGCGAACTTATTGTATCTCAAGTGGTTAACGAGATTCATTAGGGTTGACATATTTACCATAATTGCATGCTTAGGGGTATGTTTTTCTCTATTTATCATGGATTATGGTGATTCCATTGAGATGCAAGTCAGCTTACACTTGTTGAGCTCTATGGACTTATCGATTAATGTTAGTATCTGTAATAGTGTATCACACAAATTTGTTTATGATCGTGACTTTCTTTATGAATGGTTCACTTCCGCTCTATAGCCTGTGCTGGATGCCTCCATTACGTCGACCTTAGTCATATTTATTTAATAAAATGATCCTTCGGACCTTCCGGGTGGTCGTTTTCCTTGGAAAAAAAAAGTCACAGTAGAGAGGACAAATGGTCAAATCCTCCAACGACTCTATGTGTATCATTTCAGTTCTAAAAAGATTCTATATTTATCAATTATGCATTTAGGTTTTAAAAGGAATTACCATTACAAAAGTAGAGATCATGAAGAAAAGAAAAGTAAAAACTAACGTATATGAAGTGCCATTAATGGAATAGGATGATAAGTAATTTAATTAAGGATGATTAGATTACAAGTTTTGGCAACTAGAGGGACCAATTTATATTAGTCCACTCAAAGTTTCAAACCAAAACATATCGAAGCACAAAAAATTTAAAACAAGATTCAAGTTTCTTCTCTCTTGATCCGGGGATTGAAGCATATATAGGTGTCGCATCAAAGAAGATGGTCTATCGATCACTGCTAGCTTGATCGATATCAATGCACAAATTCTAAAACTGCGTAGTAGGCGATCAACACGGGAAGGGAGACAATCATTCCAAATATCACTCTGCAATATCAATAAGAGAAAGTGAGCACATAAAATTTAACTCGGGAAAATAACCTAAATGAGTTCGATCAGATTGAGTTTGGGATCACATACGCGGTGCTCAGAACTTCTGCATGAAGTCCATATTCTTTGGCATATATGAAGGAGGTGATGGATTGTGGCAATGCTGCCTGCACAAATCCAAAATCAATATTTAACAAATAGATAGATCATTCATATAATCCACTAATCATAAATGATGTACGCAACAGTTGCTAGCTTATCATCTTCACCAAGAGTAATGAGCATTCCATCACATACACAATTAGTGATTAAGCCTGCATGCAAGGACGTTTAGTGGAATCGATTTGAATTATTTCTTTTTTTGTTGTTTGGCTAGCAAGAAAGCTAAGACATACCAATTTTAAAAACTGTGTGCTGCACGTTGAGAGCTAGTCAGATCCGACCATTGTGTATATATCAAACAACAACAAGTAGCTTAATTACCTATAGTGCCTACGTTCTCAAAATATATATTCCTTCTAATTAATATGCTTGGCAGGAATTTTCTACTTCACATATAAATAGTAGTACCGGCCTCTTTACGAATTGATGATGATGATGATGATGATATATATATATATATGTGTGTGTGTGTGTGTAATTAGACATCGACTATGTATTGGTGGGGTTAATTAGTGGAAGAAAATATATACTAGGTATATGTATAAAAACAGCTTAGCTCTATGAGCCACTTAATTTGCTTGGCAGCTCATTACCTTTTTTTAGGTAATGGAATGGAATGAGATATATTCCATTAAACGTGATGAGAGGATGCACGTTGTTACACTATTGTGATCATTTTGGTTAATTACCTGAATGATAGCAATGCGTAAAACATCACCATGCAAGCCCACAGCGATGGCGCCGATAGCCATGGCCGCCGGTCCGGCAATGAACCTCAAAACCATCCCAGTGATTGTTAGACTCGTCCCACATGCTATAAACTTTTCTTGCAATGCCATGAAGATACCTACGTACACGTACAATCACAGAACACAAATTATGAAATATATATATATATATATATGGCAGCTACACACATATATATACACATACACACCTAGCATGTGATTCATCTACATGAGTTTAGTTGTAGTACTCACCCATGCTAAACATGGCAGTTCCGGTACCAGCCTTTGACATAATCAAAACAGATCCCTCCATAATGCTTGGTAACTCAATATGCCACCTGCATATTTATACATCGATCAGTTTATTGATTAGTTTAAATGAATATATATGTAATTAAGCTATCGATGATTCTGTGATTCACATATGCGTGCATGTAACTAAATATATACCTGCTTGCTATGAAAGCCCAAGCAATTCCAATGAAAACTGCATAAGAGTTAGGGTTCATCCCAAGCTTGATCCACACACCCTTCATCAGGGACCAGTAATAGTACGAAGACGAAGAGATCGTACTCGTCGACATGACCTCCATGCCCTCCACATCTTTCACACCTTGCTCAACAGATTGAACCCTAGTATCATTACTCGAGATGTCTAGCCCTGTCCGTCGAAACTCCAAGACGAACAAGAGTATCGTGAGCCATATGATAGCTTGCACCACCGAAGACTGAACCACAAGATCAACCGCCATCGGACCGTACATGGCCCTCATCAGCGGCACGCCGACAACTAGCGAATTCGTCAGAGTGCACAAGGAGAAGCTCGTTATGGACCAACTATAGCTTCCTTTGCTACTCCACTTCGCCCAAAAGGCCAGCACCACCACGATTATGAGCTTGGAAATGGCGTCGGCCGCAATGAACCGGAAGTTCCACGCGTAAGGATCGACGTGAGCTGTGAATTCGAACGTGAAGAGTGGGAGGGTGAAGAAGCAGACGAAGCGGTTGATGGCACCGCACTGCTCCGGTGTGAAGATGCGCCACCACCTGACGGAGCCAAACCCTAAAATGAGTGCAAAGTATAGTGGTACCATGGCGACTACCACCTTGTAAACATCATCCCATCCTATCATGATTTTTCTTAATTAGTTATATTTCAAAGCACTAGCTAGGTCTAGCTAGTATAGAACTGCGATAGAATCAAACGAAACCGATCACTATAGCTATTTGACAATGTACATGATCGAAGTCCGGTATTTATATCTAGCTGTGTGTTCTGTGCATACATGCAGGAGCGACAAAGCGAACTTTGTTCCTTTATCTGGTTTATTCTTTTTTCATTTTTTTCGTTTGTGAGGGTCGACGTCATTGTAAAGATGATGTAAGGTGCAATATGAGAAAGTGAGAAACCATCGCCTAAACACAGTTTAGCTTTAGGGTTAATCAGCTCGAGATTATGTTAATATTAGTTTCAGAATGCAAACAAACTGTGGGTCGTCCTTGTTTATGACCTAGATTATATTAATATCAGCTTCACCAGTATGTACTATTACGTTTTTACGGATCCAGCTGGTGATTAAGCTACTGTATATGGTAGATTCTTGACGTGGAGTGTTGCAAGCTTCGGCTGAAAGCGCCGGAGATTGTAAAGTTGATATCAACCAATGAACTTGTTGTGTTAAAAATGGCCAGCATATATTGATCTTTTAATTTATAGAATATGGAACGAGGTTCAGAATTTATTCCACCCACCTCTGCAAATTGGTTCTCTTTCATAATGCCAAATTGGTCACTTATATTTTAGCTTTCATTCTGACTGAACCCAGAATTGAGAATTCTGACATGAACTTGTAATTTCCAGGTGGATGCTGCAATAATGTGACAATTTGCTGCATGATATATATAGATGCCAATTATGTGGTAATATTTGCAAGCACATATCAGATTACAAATACATCATCCACAAACATATAAATGCTCTCCATCGACGAGCATATGGAATATATATGTTCCATTTTTTCTTCTTCTATTTCTTTTCTTTGGTTGGTCTTGTATTTCTTTTATAGATAGGTACATTTGCGCGCAATCAAGTCTTAGTTAAGCTTCATTTTTTAGTATAAATTACTTGTACTCAATTTGAATCACTCACCCACAATCACTATATTCTTACCCTCCAATATGTACGTGATGGGATGCAAGATACGCTTATTGTGGAAAGCACTAGCTGCTCATGGTGGAGATAATTGGCTTAGTTGTTGGTGTTTCCTCCTCTAGCAAATAATTGGATGGTTTAGGTTTGAGGGTACTGCGGTATTGTCTATATCTTTGTGCTGTGAAAAAGGTTCTACATGAATTACCCATTTATATATATGTACTTGAGGCTTCAATGCCACTAAGTTATGTTGAGTGACAACTAGCAAGCTAGACTCGACGTTTTGGAATATGGTCTCTTCTGTTTATAGTTTATACGTAGGCATATGCACTTTCTTCACATTCATCTGTAGCTCGACAATTTTGATCCACAAATTATGAAATGTTTAGCAAAAGAGTTTTTGTCTTCTGTGATCGTCAATTTGCCTTATATTCGAGGGCTCTTTAGTTCTTTTCTCCGTTGGCGCGCTTCTATTCCCATTTGCTATAGGATTTTAATTTATGAATTAATTACAACTCCACAAAAGAAGCTCCTGGTTCTAAAAGAGTACACCAAATTGTCATTGTCGATTGCAAGCTAGGACTTCCATTATACATAACACACACACACACATCTCCTTTAGAAACTGCTTAGTTATATATATAATTGGTCCATTATAATTAAGGTCAGACAACATGTTTATGCAGTGATCAATGACTCATATCCATCATCGAAGATAAGTATATGGTTCCTAATTATTTAATTTTCTTATTTTCAATATTCTGCGTATTTGTGATAATCAAACAAGCTAGCAACTAGGTTGAAACAAGATTGAAAAGGTCGAAAAGACTTTGTAACTATAGTTCAAAACATGAAGGCATACTTATGTTGGCTATCCCTTGTGCTGGACAAAACACAATAGATTGAAGGTACATCAATGAAGAGATTGAAGATGTTGGCATTACCTATCTATCTCATGGACAAACAGGTTGATCATTCATATGCATAACATGTTTTTTCATTTAGGATAGCACACTATACATACATCTCTGCTATTCTGCTGTTATTCTGGAACATTTCCATGTGTGATATTCAGCAACTTAGGATGTGTTTAATTCAAAATACATGTGCTTGTTTGTATGGTAGTTGACATTGCAAAAGTTGTTTTTGAATTATGAAAGAATTTTTGGTGAAAGTTGCTTTTAGGTTCACATGTGATTTCTTGAGAAATCTGTTTTGTGCTTTACAGCTGGGTCGCTTTTTGCCTTCTCTAAAAACTGTTTTTGAGTACAAAACGTACGTGCCTACTTGCTGAATCTGTTTAGCCATTTCTGGTATTATAGTTGAAAAGTTTTTCTATCCTAAAGCACACTTTGCCTTATAAGGAAACCCTAGAGTTGACTTTGTGTGTTGTCTCTTAAGCATGCTTTTGTCCTTTAAAACTGAGAGTCAGTTTTAGGTCTGCTGTAGACTGGTTTCTGGGCTGTCCAGCACGTTCCCCTTTGTTGTCAAACGTAACTAAGATGTTCTATCTATATAAAGGATTCCAAGGCAGTCTTGACTCCTTGGTTGAGTGAAAAACTATTTTGGAGAGATATTCTTTTCGGGTGATTTTTTGAGAGCACATAAACTGTGTTGTTTTCTCTCTTCTCTTCTCTTCTCCTTCTGTGTCTTTCATTGCTACTTGCTGTGCACGTAAGTCATAGATTCTCAAGCATAAAAACTGTTTTCAAAACCCATATGCATCATTGCATAGTGCATTCCATTGAGATAGGTATGGAGATGCTCAACCCGAAGAAGTAGATCAAGAAGATTTAACTTGAAAGTAGTTAAGATCTGAGTTGATGCTTCTAGATATTTTCCAAAGTGTAAATACAAAAGTCAAGTAGTGTAGCTCTGTTTAGAACTAGTAGTCAGACTAGTTAGGATAATATACGGGCTATGTATCCCCAGAGTACAAGAGTCTTGTAATTGTGTGTGTTACTTGATAGTGGAAATGTTTGTCCCTCAAGAGTTAGGGGCAAGCAGTTTTAATCCTGGTTGTAAGATTTCTGCGTTAACAAAAACATCATTGTGTTATTCTTTACTTACTGCTTTTACAGTTCAAACACTCGTATCTTGTAATTCGGGATAGGTTGTAATTATGCTATCCCCGAGTACAGTTTAAGAGAAAAAGTGGTAAAAGGTCTATTCACCCCCCCCCTCTAGGACCTTTAAGTGGTATCAGAGCGACCACTAGCCTTTGCTAGTGAGATCCTCTGAGGGGACAGAAATGGAACGTGAAAAAGGCTCATCCATAAATGTTCCTCCCTTTTTCAATGAACATGATTTTTCACAATGGAAAATCATGATGAGTGCTTTCCTCTCCTACCAAGATGATGGTATGCTGTGGCAAGTCGTGGAGGAAGGCTGGACACATCCCACAAAACCAAATGGCGATGGATCAAATGAGAAAATTTCAAAGCCAAGGTCCGAATGGAAAAAAGCTGACAAGGATTTAGCTAGAGCAAACATCAAAGCTCTAAGCTGTCTCTTCAATGCCGTATTCGAAGCAGAGCGTCAAAGGATTATTCATTGCTCTACTGCTAAGGAGGCATGGGATGTGCTCATCAACACTCATGAAGGTAACTCTCGAGTTAAGCAACAAAAACTTCAACGTCTTATTTTTATAAGTTTGAAGGTTTAATCATGAGTGAAAAAGAGTCTATTGATGATTTCTATGGTCGTGTGGGCAGCAGGTATGTGTGGAGACTGCAAGATGGGTAAGCTATCCCGAACATCTCATCATGTTTTAAATGCTAAGCCAACTTCTAATACTCTTGAATTACTTCACTTAGATCTTGTATGTCGTGTTGAAACTGAAAGTATTGCTAAGAAGAAATATATGCTTGTTGTGGTTGATGACTTCTCTAGATTCACATGGGTTATGTTCTTAAGTGATAAAACTCAAGGTCAAACTTTTGGGAAGTTTTTAGAATTGGAAAAATGAATTTCAAATGAAAAGCTTTTTGAAAACAAACGCATAACAAGAATTAGGTCGGATCATGGAACCGAATTTGAGAATTCTTTGTTTGCTGAGTATTGTGAAGAGAATGGTGTGCACCATGAGTTTTTTGCCCCTATCACACCACAACAAAATGGGATAGTAGAAAGAAAGAATAGAGTCTTGGTTGAGATGAAGAAGGTAATGCTTAGTTCAGCTGACTTACCTCACATGCTTTGGGCCAAAGCAATTTTCAATGCTTGTTATACACTTAACCGTGTGATCTTTAGGCCAGGCACTAGTAAAACACCGTACGAACTTTGGAAAGGAAAGAAACCGAATATCTCACATTTAAAAGCTTTCAATAGTCCTTGTTTCATTTATAGAGATCGTGAGTATTTGACAAAGTTTGATGCTAAATGTGATCAAGGTGTTTTTTTTAGGCTATGCGTTGAATAGTCGTGCTTACCGTGTCTATAATAAAAGAACTTGCAAAGTTATAGAAACGGTAAATGTGGCTATCAATGATTCTCTTGTGTGCTCTCACAACCATTCTTCAAGAAATGTGTAGGATGAGGATATGAGCCCTGAGACGTCTCCCACATCTGCTGAGACTCCTATTGATGAACAGAATCCCATTTCTAATAAAGTATCCTTGGATACAGAATCTAACACTAAGGGTGCCGGGATAGATCAGACTCTTGCTATCTAGAAGTCACACCACATTGGGAAGCGCCAAGTTCAAAAGGGTCACTCTCTCTCGGATGTGATAGGCATGGTTGATGAACCAAGGAAGACCCGGAGTAAGTCAAACATGGTTGTAAGTAACCTTGTTACTTTCAAAAGTTTTCTTACTGTGCATTGGCTAGTTATCAATCGAATTGCATGCTATGGTTTTGTCTCAAATGTTGAACATAATAACGTTAAAGATGCACTAAAAGGCTCGGATTGGATTGTAGCTATATATGCATGATGAACTTAATCAATTTGAGAAAAGCAAAGTTTGGCATTTGGTTCCTAGACCTAAGGATAAGAATGTGATAGGAACAAAATGGGTTTCAAAAAAAAGACCGATGAAAAGGGAATCATTACTAGAAACAAGGCTATGTTGGTTGTACAAGAATATTCCCAAATAGAAGGTCTAGATTTTGATGAAACTTTTGCTCCCGTAGCTAGGCTTGAATCTGTTAGACTTCTCTTGGCCATTACTTGCTTTCTAAAATTTGATCTCATTCAAATGGATGTCAAAAGTGCTTTCTTAAATGGAATTTTGAAAGAAGAAGTTTATGTGGAATAACCTCCAGGATTCTAGAGCTCTAGCTATCCCGATTATGTTTTCAGATTAGACAAAGCTCTTTATGGCTTAAAGTAAGCTCCTAGAGCTTGGTATGAAAAATTGTCTACACATTTAATTGATCATGGGTATGTGAGAGGTTCTATTGATAAAACCATGTTTGTTAAAAGTGTTTCCCATCATATGATTATAGCTCAAGTTTATGTAGATGATGTGGTGTTCGGTTCCACCTCTCAAAAACTTGTTGAAGAGTTTGTCACTCTAATGAAGCAAGAATTTGAAATGAGTCTTTGTGGTAAGCTGAACTTCTTCCTTGGACTACAAGTTTAGCAAAGGAAAGATGGTTTGTTCATTTCACAGGAAAAGTATGCAAAAGACTTGGTGAAGAAGTTTAGGATGGAATGTGCCTCTCCCATCCGAAATCCCATGGGAACCTCATGCAGAATCAGTGCCGATTTGGAGGGCATCAATGCTGATCAAACTCTCTATAGAAGCATGATTGGGAGCCTACTCTACCTCACAGCCAACATACCCGATATCTCTTTTAGTGTGGGTGTTTGTGCTCGGTATCAAGCCAACCCCAAGGAATCCCACGTAAAGGCTGTCAAGCGTATCATTCGATACGTCTCAGGTACGTGCAACTTTGGAATTCTGTACACAACAGATACTAACACTGAGATTGTAGGGTACTCGGACTCGGATTGGGCTGGAGATGCCACGGATAGGAAGAGCACCTCGGGAGGTTGCTTCTTTATTGGGAACAATTTGGTGTCATGCCATAGCAAGAAGCATAATTGCGTATCTTTGTCCACTGCCCAAGCAGAGTACATTGCTGCAGGGAGCTGCTGTACCAACTCCTTTGGATGAAGCATATGCTAAGCGACTACGGATTTGAGCAAGGTATTCTATCCCTGTTTTATGACAACACCTCCGCAATAAATATTTCAAAGAATCCTGTGTTGCATTCTAGGACTAAGCATATAAAGATTAGATATCATTTCATTTGAAACTTGGTTAAAGATAATCAGCTTGAAATGACATTTATTCCAACTGAACAACAATTGGCTGATTTGTTCACTAAGCCTTTGGACAATCTGAGGTTTGAAAGTCTTAGGAAGGGCTATTGGTGTATGCACCATCACTTGAAATATCTCCTTCACTGGTCTAAATTTATTTTTCAGCACTTTCCTTTATGAAATAATTTTCTGAAAATAATTGTTGGCTCACGATGGGATACGAGTCTGTGTATGCATCCCTGGAAATGTTTCTGAACTTGACCTAAAGTGTTGCGTCCTTGTTTCATGTTTCTTGATAGACACTTGCTGCATTGTTCACTTGTGTATATGCATCTATGCCTTCAAGGATGTTAGTGCTTGTGGTCTAAATCGTTCTTGGAATTAGAATGAATCCTTGCGTACTAAAGTTACTCTTATGGGGTGTACACTGTTTGAGCTAGAAAATTGAGATGAGTTGAACTGGTTACTGAAGAACTAAAATGTGAAAATCTGGTGATTATTGATAAATGAACAAAGTAAATGAATGGGCTAGTCTTTTGTTTGGTGCACCTTAATCGGAACCAGTGGGGATCCCTGAGATATTATCTATCCTTCGATGGATTCGGACTAGTTATCCACTGAGTGTCCTTGAAACACATATTATTCCTTTGAGCATTCATGATGATAACTACTCTGCTACATGGATCTATGAGGACGTATTTCTCAGATGAGCTCTTGGCAAAATTTAAAAATGATGGCAAAAATGCCTTGAACGTAAGTGACAACGGCCAAAGGCCAAGTTGGGAAAAATTCCTTGATATGTTGAAATTCCAGATCTCTCTAAAGGTTGTGACAAAGTCACATGGTTACTCTTGATGTCCTCATTTCATTTGATGCTCCAAACTTGTACTCCCTTAGATGAAACTTTTCATACACACACCTCTTATGGTTTCAAGGAATGATTTTTAAGAACATTGCATTGATGTTACTTTGTAGTCATATACTCATGAGAAAAATTTGAGCCATCAAGACATATGAAAATTAGGTGTCACATTTTTGTGAGTCATGCTTAAATTTTTCTGATGTCTGGGATTTCACTGACTGTTTCCATCCCAGGGTTCATGCTGACAGGTTGTAAAATCTTTCTGAAATCAAACTCTTTGTGTTTTCTCATGCACCACGTGAGGGGGAGTTATCAATGTGCTGGTAGGTACATCGGTACCTTCTATTATTCAGGGTGTCCCAAATATCCCAGTGGATATTAGAAGTATACATGCATGGTGGTCTTTTTGTTTGCCTTTGAGGAATCTTTCTTGGATGCATGTGTGCCTTTTCTAGGGATAGGTTAGTATTGCTCTTTATTACTGACGTGATTAAACAGGAAGTATGAAAGTAGAGATTATGTGTTTAAGAGGAGAAACCTCTTGGTTCAAGAATTCTTGAGTGGAGGGTGTCTCGATTCCGCTGCCTCATTTACTCTCTCTGGTCTCCCGTCTGGGATGGGTGACGGCATTAAGCTTCCTACCAAGGTACAATCGTACTCTGGTACAAGAGTTCTATGCAAATTTCCCTAAGACAGTCTCTGCTGAAGTTCGTCTCCTTCAGACTCCAGTGCAACTATCCACCTTGGGGAGATTGGTGCTGAGGATGACGAAGCTATGGGTGATGCGTCGGGCTATGCTGTTTAGCAGCTTTTTTCTCTCTACTCTTTGACAATCTTTTTAGTTTCTAATCTTATGTTTATGTTTCTGTTTTCTTTGGACATCTTTTTGGTTTTGTGATCTGTCACTAAACAATGTTAACTATAACTGTGGTTTTTCCTATGCTAACTGTGGTTTGACCCTTTTTCTTTCCTAGACAAAAATGGGGAGAACTAATTGGCTGGAACAAGTACTTATGGGGAGAACTACCTGGCTGTGATAGGTACTTATGTTCCTATCATGGTAAACTAGTCAATGGGAGTACTGAACTAATTGGTTTAAATACTATGGATACTTTATGCTTGATGTATTGTTTTTGTTAAAATATTTTGATGCAGGCACTCTGTGAAGATTGTGTTTTGTCAAGGAATGTCAAAGGGGGAAATTGAAGGCATACTTATGTTGGCTATCCCTTGTGCTGGACAAAACACAATAGATTGAAGGTACATCAATGAAGAGATTGAAGATGTTGGCATTACCTATCTATCTCATGGACAAACAGGTTGATCATTCATATGCATAACATGTTTTTTCATTTAGGATAGCACACCATACATACATCTCTGCTATTCTGCTGTTATTCTGGAACATTTGCATGTGTGATATTCAGCAGCTTAGGATGTGTTTAATTCAAAATACATGTGCTTGTTTGTACGGTAGTTGACCTTGCAAAAGTTGTTTTTGAATTATGGAAGAACTTTTGGTGAAATTTGCTTTTAGGTTCACATGTGATTTCTTGGGAAATCTGTTTTGTGCTTTACAGCTGGGTCGCTTTTTGCCTTCTCTAAAAACTGATTTTGAGTACAAAACGTGCCTACTTGCTGAATCTATTTAGCCATTTCTGGTATGATAGTTGAAAAGCTTTTCTATCCTAAAGCACACTTTGCCTTATAAGGAAACCCTAGAGTTGACTTTGTGTGTTGTCTCTTAAGCATGCTTTTGTCCTTTAAAACTGAGAGTCAATTTTAAGTCTGCTGTAGGCTGGTTTCTGGGCTGTCCAGCACGTTCCCCTTTGCTGTCAAAAGTAACTAAGATGTTCTGTCTATATAAAGGATTCCAAGGCAGTCTTGACTTCTTGGTTAAGTGAAAAAATATTTTGGAGAGATATTCTTTTCGGGTGATTCTTTGAGAGCACATAAACTGTGTTGTTTTCTCTCTTCTCTTCTCTTCTCTTCTCTTCTCTTCTCTTCTCTTCTCCTTCTGTGTCTTTCATTGCTACTTGCTGTGCATGTAAGTCATAGATTCTCAAGCATAAAAATCATTTTCAAAACCCATATGCATCATTGCATAGTGCATTTCATTGAGATAGGTATGGAGATGCTCAACCCGAAGAAGTATATCAAGAAGATTTAACTTGAAAGTAGTAAGATCTGAGTTGATGCTTCTAGATATTTTTTAAAGTGTAAACACAGAAGTCAAGTAGTGTAGCTCTGTTTAGAACTGGTAGTCATACTAGTTAGGATAGCATACGGGCTATGTATCCCCATAGTACAAGAGTCTTGTAATTGTGTGTGTTACTTGATAGTGAAAATGTTTGTCCCTCAAGAGTTAGAGGCACGCAGTTTTAATCCTGGTTGTAAGATTTCTGCGTTAACAAAAATATCCTTGTGTTATTCTTTACTTACTGCTTTTACAGTTCAAACACTCGTATCCTGTAATTCGGGATATGTTGCAATTATGCTATCCCCGAGTATAATTTAAGCAAAAAAATGGTAAAAGGCCTATTCACTCCCCCCAGAACCTTTAAAACAAGTATATAGTTAATTCATTTAGTAAAAAGAGGGATGGCGATATTGTTTAGTCCACAAACACGGATCAATTTTTGACTAAGCTAGCATGCATGCATATATATATATATATATATGAAGACTGTATATCGATCAGTTTTGATAAAGTGTGAAGTTTCGTATTGAAAGTTTAGTGTGAAGTTACATTTTACACAAAATCGATAACGTAATTCGATTATTGAAGTCTATCATCTCTTAGATATCTATGCAAGAATCGGGCATACAAAATTTTAGTCTAATCAGAAATCGTTTAGCCATTTGATCACCACATTCAAGTTTTGAGCTAAATCGGACAATCTGTGTGCATTGTAAAATAATACCACGATCAAATGGCTAAAACATCTCTAATTGAGTTGAAATTTTGCATGCCCGATCCTTACATGGACATCTAAAAGATAATAATTGATTTCAATGATTGAATTACATTATTGATTTTGTGTAAAAAATAACTTCACATTAAAATTAGCAAAGCTTCACAATTGATGAAATATATATATATATATATATATATATAATCGATACATGGAGCGAAGTTCTGCCTTGAAGAGACGAAGTGAGGATTTGTTGTGCTCAAAATAATTTGATCATTACACTAGACGTTTAGGTTGTGATCGACATCTTCAGTTTCCGACTGAAACCCTAAACTAAAAGCGAAAAGATACAGTTGGGTAACCAATACTAGTAAGCTTTTCCAGCTAATATTACCACTTTGCCTTGCATATATCCTACATTGTATATCAATCGAGATGATCACTCCGTATTGTACCATTTGCACGTACATGCTTAGCTTGCATTATATAATATATATCAAACGAATTCCAACAGCTAATTTTTAGAATATGTATAAGAGTACGTAAGTTATAGTTTTCTGTAATTGGTTTCTTATTGCTTTGCATGGGACTCCAGTCAACCGTACCTCGATTAATTCATTCACGTACGTACTGCTCTAGGCCTCTAGTTTTGCTGGAAACATTATCAGATGATCGAGGCCTAGGCAGATTTGGCTACGTACCACTATTGCTAAAGTATATGTAATTATGCGTGTCGATATTAGACCATGCTGTCCAAGTGTCCATGCATATTGATTCGTTGTACGTAGGCAATCCCCCCTTCTACGCGCGCTTAGTATTTCCATCCATTTTCTTGTACCACTAGCGATGACGAAGATCACGAATGATTGAAGTGAATCAAGTGATCAAGCAATTAAGCAATACACACTAGTGCGTGTTAATTGCTACACTCAAAGCCGCAGCTACACACGAGTTACGGTGCGTTATAACCCTTCTTAAATTTTGAATTTTTTTTATTTTGTAGCTGAATTGAAGTGTAAAAAATTAAATTTTAAAAACTAACCCCCTAAATTTATATACCTATATAGTAAATTTACTCAAAATAAAATTTAGTCCCCATTTTGAAATCCTAGTTCTGTCCTACCCCGATTCAAAGAACAAATTCCAGAATTATAATGCTTGCTTGCTTGTTTTAACCATGCCAAGTGTCACTTATCGTATATTATAAGAGTGCATATTGAGCGCGTACAAGACAGAACGTGGTGGATGCATGCCTCATGAAACGTAGCAATGAGAAGAATCACCTGATGACTCTCATATGGAACTTGAAGTGTTGACGTACTGAGGATGGCTGACATGGATATATTTACATGATCACATAGCATATCCGATTTAATATAAATATTCGATTACAGGCAGCTACTAGAGAAGTATAGTTCTTCATCATCTATACATCTACGTATCTGAATCTTCCATCTACCTCCCTCATTGATGTTCCTAATTTATGTCCATGCGCATTCTACGTTAATACTACAAAGCGCACAAAGGAATCGCCACATTTTCTTTTGGGTAGGGTTGAGTTTTTTAAGCCCGATAAAGTTGGGCAAATCTTGATAGGTCCTAATTTGAGTTTGGCCCAATACGAGTTGAGTTGTTTAGCACTGCTAGGAGAGACACCGTTGTACAAAGTACCGAACTTTTCATCTTCAACTTTTGACGACGCTACTTTTACTACTCATCTCCAAAGTCCACTACTTCAATGTTTCAATAGCTTCTCTGTACTCTCTATAAACCCAAACCCAAGTAAGGAACCGAGAGAGAGAGAGAGACGTGACATTAGAAAGAAAGAAAAAACCGCCATTTTTAATCTTCTTCTTTCTTTCTTTCTTTTCCGATTTCGACAATTGCCTAATTCATTTTTGTCAAATTCACCTTTGATTTCTATCAATTCGATTCACTCACCTTGCTTTCGGGTTCGTGAAGCTGATCTGGGTCAGCTTCCGATTCCTAAAAATCTCCACTACCCAGAAAACCCAGAATTAGCTTTCATGTTTGGTCTTTTGGTCCAATAATCTGATCCGGGTCTGGTTCAAAATCAAAACTTTCCAATCCCAAACCACCTGAATTGCCTCCAATCGTATTGGGTCAGCTCAAATGGTTTCTCTGTCGAATTCTTCAGTGTTGTTTCCGCTGACTACATCTAGTATTGTTGTTTCTGATAGATTTCCAAAGACGATGAGTTCGTGTAGTTTTAAGCAGAAGAAGATAGAGGGGCCCAGAAACATTTGCTGTGCTTGTTTGGCGCCTCCACACAATTTGAGGAGCGGTGAATCAATGGCAGCAAAATTTGAGGTCAAAAGTCTTTAACAACATTGTTTCATGTGTTTTGTTTTAAACATGTTTATGATTTGAATCACTTTTTCTCTTGCTACTAGAAATGTAATACTAGTGTTTACTTTTATAGTTTATAAGTAACTGAAGTTGCAGTTGTGGTAAATTAAATCTTGTATATGTTTATCAATGAGTTCAAGTATTTAAAAGTTAATGTCATAATCTAAGTGTGCCTGATAAGGTTTTCTATGTAGGGCTCATTTAAATCAGAGGATTTTGCCGCAGTCAGAGAGCCCGAGTATGAATCTGATGTGCTGATCGAGTGCAGAAACGTATATAAGTCGTTTGGCGAGAAAGATATATTGAGAGGAGTGAGCTTCAAGGTGAATCTAATATCAAAATGTACTTTGTGTATTTCATTATGGTTTAGTGAGAGTGTGGGATAGGTCTGAACTACTGGCTCCTGACTTCAGTTTTTGAGCCGAATAGGGGTTTGCCAGAAGTTTAAGTGTTATTTTGGACTGATTTTTTCTTTTCTTTCAATGTCTTATGTTTAGTTTTCTTTAGTCTTTGGATGAACTGCTGGTCATCCAGATTGCATCTTGTTATGGACTAATTTTGGATTCATTTATAGATTAGACATGGCGAAGCTGTTGGAATAATTGGACCTTCTGGTACAGGAAAATCTACAATTTTAAAAATAATGGCAGGGCTTCTTGCACCTGACAAGGTATATAATCATATTGATTCTAGATTATATCAACTCTGTTTAGTTTCTGATGAGCCTCAAAGAGTTAGTGATACTCAGTAACGTGTTCGGCTCTCTTATCGTTGCTACGAGCAGGGAGAGGTATATATTCGAGGTTGGAAGAGAGATGGTTTGATCAGTGATGATGAGTTATCTGGTCTTCGGATTGGATTGGTAATAATATTATTCACTTGTATGCTATCTGGCAGTCCATCTGGTGCCTTTCTTATTCATACAAACTCCTTTCTAATGTATTATTTACTGTCTCACAGGTGTTTCAGAGTGCTGCACTTTTTGATTCGTTGACTGTTCGTGAAAATGTTGGTTTCCTTCTGTAAGAAGATTTAGATTCTTCTGAATTTTGGTTTTGTTCTGCGTTGTTTTCTCGTTAGCTCGTAAGGACATATTGCTGTTTGGTTAGGTATGAAAATTCAAGAATGCCTGAGGAACAAATTTCGAAGCTTGTGACTGATAGCTTAGCAGCTGTTGGTTTAAAGGTATGCAATATGTCAATAATGGTATGCATGCAAACTACCTTCTTAAACTTACCAGGTCCTGCTTATAGTTGATTTTTATCTTTGGCTCTGTCATTCTACCATGCAAGAATGCCGTCTGATGATCTTGTTTGTTATGGGTCTTCAGACCCATATGCTGAAAAATGTACGTTGACCAAAGAAATGATAGAAGAAAAAGAATCTGAAATTAAAAAGTGAGGTTCATTTTGATCATTATATGTCATTTGTAGGGAGTTGAGGATCGATTACCCTCAGAGCTATCTGGTGGAATGAAGAAAAGAGTTGCACTAGCGCGCTCTATTATTTGTGATACCACAAAGGAATCCATAGAGCCAGAGGTACATTGAGGAGCTAATAGCTTTTATTCTTCTTCTTCTGTCTTACTAAATAATTCGGGTATATGTTGTATTAGACAGTTGAAACTATGGCCTTTTTTCATCACATTACATCTATGTCATAGTTAGAAGTGTTGCTAGTATCAATTATCTAATTTCAGGATGTATTAATGTACCGTGTCCAGTTGGTTTGATGGAGAAAGTAGTTCGGCGTAGTATATTCTTCTCCATCCTTTTCAGTTTACAGTTAGCACTTGACAATACTCAAGAAGGTCGTGACTCGACGGGTGGGGGTCATGACCACAGGGTGACAAGTGTAGTAAGCTTTGCGTAAACGTGAATAAGAATGCAGCTAGTTGGGTCGTTGGTTGCAAACTTGCAAATGAACACTTCTAGTGCATAATGCACAACTGAGTTGTTGGCCTGTTTTGTGAGTCCTTACATTCTTCTATCTCTTCCACAGGTGCTGTTATATGATGAACCTACGGCTGGACTGGATCCGATTGCATCTACAGTTGTTGAAGACCTCATCCGCTCTGTCCATACAGAAGGGCAGGTTACATTAGAGAAACCTGGGAAGATTGCATCTTATGTTGTTGTCACTCACCAACATAGCACCATCAGACGAGCTGTTGATAGGTTCTGTGCTTAGTCAAAGCTGTTTGTGTTGATACTGAATACTTTTGTTGATTGATTATTTCTGGTGATAATAGGAATGTTGTTCAATATGTGTAGGTTATTGTTTCTGTATGAGGGCAAGATAGTCTGGCAAGGAATGACTGACGAATTCACAACCTCAACAAATCCAATTGTTCAACAGGTAATCGAAAGTTTAGTTCTTCTAGCAAAGAGTGTTCAAGTTCTGTGTACAGAGATGACCTTCTAAAGTGGTTTGGTTGATATGACTCCTGGAAAATGAGGATATTGATGTATTCTTGGGAGATCAATATCTGTTTCTCAGTGAACAGTATTAATAAAAATTTCTGCAATCGGAATGCAATTTTTGCTTTATGATAATCCTGATTTTATAGTCTTCGCATTAACTGGTTTATTTTGCGGTTATTTCAGTTTGCATCTGGAAATTTGGATGGCCCAATTAAATATTAGATCTTAATGCTCTGCCGGCCATATACACAAAACCACACATGGCAATTTGCTTGCTGCGGGCTGGCTAGTGGCGAGGAGATAGATGGATGCTAGAATTGAGTCAGCTGGTGGCTGCATATTCATGCTCTCTTTATCTTACCGGAGCATTGGAGCTGATATATACAAATCTCAATACTCAATGTCAGATATCATGCTCATGCATCCTTACATCTTCTGAGTTTTTTGAGAGCCATCATCTTCTAGATATGGATATGACTAGTTGATGTCATATCTTTTAACTACTATTATTTTTAGTTTGGTTTCTATTTATGAGATCAGGCACCTACTTCAGCATCAATTGTGAACAACTTCAGCCTGAACAATAATACCAACCCTATATGAGAGAAAATTGTGGTTATGTGAGAGAAAATTGTGGTTCCATTTTGGCCTTGCTGAAACAGTTGACAACAATTGGAGTTCAATCTCCTTGTTCCATGATTTGGAGAATTTTCTTCAGAATGATACTATATGATATGTTGGAATCATTATGTACAAAACTATGTGGATAGCTTACAAAACTACAAGTCATAGTGGGACAAATGACATTTTGGCTTTCACTTTCTGTAACTAATGAAATGCTTTTCACTTTCATATCAGAGGAATCATTAGGTGGTCCTGGACTATCACGTGGTATGCCGAGGTGGTAGTCTAAATCAATGCAAACACAACATGTGTATCAATTGCTACATGTTGGACTCTTTTGCAAAGTTTTGCATTTTACCGAGTTTCTCAATGAGACAGATTCTCGAGTAATTCTACAATGTGTGGAACACAAATGTGCAATCGGGTAATCTACGATCTAGTTTTTCTTATGTATTTTTCATCCAAGTCCAACACGGATAAGATTACGACAAGTATCCCGCACACTTGTGTTCCGCACACTATATATGTACTCATAAATTGTCCTTTGCTCAAAAAACGTCCATGTGTTCTTAACTGACTTCTCTACATGGTAATAGCTTTTGGAGCAAGCTAAGTTTAAGAAGACACAAAACATTTCATATTAGTTTTCTCGTTAAAGCGTAGAACAAGATCAAATCAATGAATGTACTAAATTTGTCAAAGTTGAATCGTTTATACTTGATAAATCATGATTATGAATCTCTTAATGATTTACTAATATATTGCTAAACATCTGAAGGTTAATTTGTCAAATCATGATCAAAAGTTGAGTCTTATAGACCATTGATTAGAAAGTACTCACCATAGAGGAGGTAATCATCAGAGAAACTCCCATGGTTGCACACCCTTAAGTGTGTGTGGTGAATGTTTATCTGGTTATTAAATAAATAAAAATAATTTAATTCCTTTTATAAACTATGAATACGGAATTTATTTTTTGAAAAAATAATACAAATTTATATTTGTAATAAGTATAATAAAATATTTTGTCAATTATAACTTAAATTTTCTCATGGTTATCCGTATTTAAAAATCAAATAATACAAAAATAATATAACTTATTATTTTGATCAATCGACTATCAATCATCTCAAAATAAAACAAATACCAAAACAATAAAAACGTGTCTTTTTCAATCAAATGATACAAAAAAAAGTGTATCTAAATTGGGGGTGGCTATAGCCATTTCATTGGTAGCGGAAAAACTATCTTGTGAAATTAGATGAACTTTATTTGACTTTAAATTGAGTAATGGGTCAACGAGCATTATCTAATCACGTGGGAGCTTTTGTTTCAAGTCTCCATGCATGTGTCAAGTTTTTCTTTACCGAGCCTTTTTTTTTCAAACCTTACACGTGTCGTGTAAAGTTTGGCAATTGGCTTGCTATAAATATAATCAAGAGCTCTCTAATTTATTTAATTAAATTCGTTAATAGTTATATGCAATAAATTACCATTTTGAAAGTTCAAACAAAACATGAAATTTGATACAATTTTACATAAGAGATCTATCCACTTGGATCTAGACTGAATGGTGCCACATTATAAAAAAAGTGTAAAGAAGAAAAAACTCATCCATTAGTAAGGGTTAACAGACCAAACAAGAAAATAAGGAACTCAAAATATACAGCTTGTAGTTTTCATCCTCCATTCCCATGTACATTACCCTAAGCTTTTGTTTTGAGAATGTATCTCCGAGCTCGGGGTGAGCAAAAGAGGGCCACACCCCCAAAGTAGAAACTGAGAAATGCACTTGCACAAAACACCCAAACAGAAATGTGCCCCTCAACCTCTTCTTCCCCTTCAAACGCTTTCCCGGGCACTACTGGAAGCCTTGTCCGGTCACACCCTCCATCAGGGGTCTCCAAACACAAGCCTGGATTTCCGGCAAATGCTCCTGGAAACTTCTTATACCCTTGCGTCTCAGTAACAAACCCGGAAAAGGAGTTGTATGACAAGTCCAAACTAGAGAGCTCACGAAGGCTGGAGATGTTTCCTGGAATCTGACCTGACAATGAATTATGAGACAAATCTAAGGCCTTTAAACTCCACATCTTGTCTAAATTTGGCACTCTACCACGAAGAAAATTGTGCGACAGATTCATGTATTCCAAACCACGCAATCCAAACAGCCCCACAGGAACCTCCCCTTCGAGCACATTGTTAGAGAAATCAATTCCAATCATTGGAGATAGTATATAACTGAAGCTTAACTCAATACTACCAGTGACAACAATCAATACTCTTGTATCCACCTTCTGCATTGCAACAAATGGCTCTCCTTGTATTTTATCAGATTCTTCATTGAAATTTATACTCGTATTAAAGTTACCTTCTGGTATGAAGCCAGTAAATTTGTTTCCTGAGAAATCCATCATCCTGATCACTTCAAAAGTAAAGAGCCAACTAGGCAGATTTCCACTAAACACATTACGAGCAACGGACAGGTACCTGAGGTTTGACCATTTTGTTATTGCATCACTCAAAGTTCCAGAGAGATTGTTAGAACTGAAATCAACAATCTCGAGTGATTTACAGCCAGCCAGAGTGAGCGGGATTTCCCCGGATATCCTGTTGTTACTAATATCCAATATCTTCAAGCTATCCAAGGCATCAAGTTCAGGTTGAATTTCCCCGGAAAGATTGTTGTTATTAAGTATCAATGCAAGCAGCTGAAAACAACCAACGATGTTCAATGGAATGGAACCCGATAATGAGTTGTGGGAGAGATCAATCACTTGTAGATAAGTTAAGTTTCCGATCCTCGCTGGAATTTCCCCAACAAGAAGATTGTGCGATAGAAACAGTGCCTGCAGACTTTTCAGTTCTGTAATCTTCATTGGGATTTCACCATAGAAACGATTGTGAGACAAATCAAGAAGAACAAGACCGGACTTATCTGTTGTCTTTGAAACCTTGCTTGGAAGAGGACCAGACAACTCGTTGTTACTCAAATCCAAGAGAAGAAGCTTCTCCGAAAACACAAGTCTTGGAGACATCTCATAAGTCAAGTGATTAAACGACAGGTTCAGATGTTGCAAAGCTTGAAGCGAAGCAATACACGTAGGTATTCCTCCCACAACAGAATTATTAGCCAGATTCAAAACTCCAAGAGACTGCCCACAACTAGAAAAGCAAGGCAAAGTACCCGAAAGCTGGTTCGATCCAAGATTGAGAAACTCCAAAGACTGATGAAAATCACCGAGACTACCAGACAAATTATTGTTCCCAAGATCTAAATACTTCAAGGACTTCAAGTACAACAAGCTCTCCGGTATCTCACCACGAAATGAATTAAACCCCATATCCAGTTTCTCCAACTGCGCCGAGAAATTACCAACCCACCAAGGAATAACACCTCCCAAATCACCATTACCATTCAAAACAAGTTCCTTCAACTGCCCTAGCCTCATCAATGTATCAGGTAGCACACCCAAAAACCTATTCTGACCCAAATGTAGTGTCCTCAGACTACTCAAGGCGCCGAAACATACAGGAATCGGACAACTAAAATTATTCTGTGACAAAACCAACTCTCCAAGCAATGAAAGGTTACACAAAGTTGGGTGAATTTGACCAGACAAGTTCATATTACTCAAGTTAATCGATACCACTCTACCGCTTTCATTCTGGCATGTAATTCCAGTCCAGTTAGCACAATCAGACCCAACCCAGCTCGACAAACTCAAGCTAGGGTCTTGAACCCAAGACCTAAACATCAAAATCGAAGCTTTATCTTCTGGGTCAAGATCAACAACACTTTGTGAAAGTCTCAAGCAAATAAGCAGTAACAGAATCAAAAGCTCAAGACTTTCAAACCCTGAAGCCCATTTGTGTCCCATGAGTAACAAACAGAAGGGTTTTGCAGAGTTAGGTAGATAAGACTAAAGTAATTGCAGGCATGAAAAGGCAAAACCCATCTTCACCAAATTGGGTTAGAGCCAAAATTCTTGAACTAGTAGAAAGAACAGGTCAGTTTCCCAGTAGCTACAAATCCTGGGTCAGTTCCATGAATGTAATGAAATAAAAGCGTAAAGAAAAAGAAGAAAGAATTAGACTTACAGATTGAAAAATGACGACTTAGTTTGTGAATGAATGAGTGAGTGAGTGAGGGTGTGAATGAGTTGGAAGCAAAAACGAACATGGAATTTGGGAAAGCTTCTTTTCACTCTTCTCCTCTGCGACTGTTTCTCTTAATGAATGTGAGCTAAAGCCAACAACGGAGTTCAGTAGGCAGTAGGCAGTAGTTGTACTTTGGGCCTCGGCTTTGTCTGAAACTCCGAACTGTGCATTCTCATATGGCCCAAGTTTTACACGATTGACAAAATACAGTATGGTTTTACTTTCTCTTGGTTTAAATGCGCTTTGAAATTTGTCAGAAGCGTTTCTAAAGCTGATTTAGGAGAAAATCCTAAGCAGCCCCATTATCACTCGAGTTGTAACTACACTAAATTTAGTGATTAGAACAAAACAACTTATGCTAACATAAACACTTGCGCCCTTACATCCGAAGGCATGATTTTTTTTTCAGTACACCACATTTGGTTGCCAATGAATTACAACCGCATACAATTACTAAATGAATATCGTAATCTAATTTATATGAAATGTTATACAATATCGAGAAGCAAATCATTGATCCACTGATATGATTTGATCCTTTATGATAGAGTGATTGTGATATAAATAGGCTGCCATCGGTATATATCCAGAGCTTGTTGTACAATTGAGACAATCAATCAATATACACCATTCATATCATATTTTCTCAGAAACCTCATTTATCATTTTTCTATAATTCAATATGCTCTTTTTTCTTGTGTTTTGATAGAGACGTGCATGTGTTGTGTATAATGATGATCTTAAATCCAAATAGCTGTGTGTGATAAATGAGAATCTGAGCAAGAGAGAAGAAGGATAAAGTCATAAAGATGTTATCTTTCTTTCTTATGTTTTGTTGCTGAAATAAAAAGTTTCATTCCTGTTCTCTATTTTGGATAATGACACTTCCATTCTTATACGAAACTCAAAAATATCTCCTGGTTGAATAACACAAAAGCATCTACTTATTCAGTTAAAAAAAATCATAGAAACCAAAACTCGCTAACTCAGTATTCTCGGAAACCAAAACTTCGGTCCCAAACCAATAATTGATTTCTCTCTCATCCACAAGTAGTTAAAACAAGAAAACCAAAGTTGAAGCTCTAGACACAAAGACACAACACAACACAACTCTCATCATCATCATCATGAGAGAGAGAGAGAGAGTTGATGGGTCTTGTTCTGCATCTTCATCAATGTCCAAATCTTGATTCTTTTTCGATCTGATTACTACGACGAAAATGGCGTCGGTGTTTCTGTACCATGTTGTTGGTGATCTGACGGTGGGGAAGCCGGAGCTGGTGGAGTTTTGCGAGACGGAGACGGTTGAGGCGGCGATAAAGGCGATCGGAGACTCGACGGAGTGCGGCGTTCCGGTGTGGAAGAAGAAGTCTCCGGCGCAACAACAACATGGTATTGAGACGAATGAGATGAGACAGCAGAGGTTTGTTGGGATTCTCAACTCACTTGACATTGTTGCTTTTTTTGGGAAGAGTCAGTGTTTGGAAGATCATGACAAGGCTTTGAAGACTCCTGTCTCCGAGGTTGTCTCTCCCAACAATAGTTTGTTAAGACAGGTTGATCCTGGAACTAGGTAAGTTAAGTTAAGTTGTGTTTTTATGTTCATAATGTTAACAAGTGATGGCATTGGTGTTTTTGTTGTTGTCGAAATTGAAATAGTGTAAATAAATTGTTGAAGTT
The DNA here is from genome assembly GCA_946800695.1 of Geum urbanum. NCBI lineage: Eukaryota > Viridiplantae > Streptophyta > Magnoliopsida > Rosales > Rosaceae > Geum > Geum urbanum. The sequence goes on along the minus strand of OX326999.1, from coordinate 82,372,121 downwards.
ATGATACTCTTGTTTCGGAATAGATCGATTAAGATCATGAGAGTGAGAGGAATTGGCTAGCTCAGGATTTATTTACTCATCATTAGATCATGGCCGATGTGCTAAGTAAAGCTTTGTTCTTGTTTGAGACATTTAAGTCTAGTCTTTCGGGTAAAAAGAAGTTGATAAGAGCACCGGAAATAAACAAGTTGGTGTTTTTTTTTATACTCTCGGAATGGGAATAGATCACTTAGGCGTGGGAAGAATGGCTAGCTGAGGATTTGCTCATTGTAGATCCTGTCTGATGTACTGAGCGAGTAAATTTGCTTTTTGGCTTAGTTTGATATTGTGATGCCCGAGACATTTTAAGTCTGGTCTTTCAGGAAAGAAAGAAGATGATATTGACGAATTTCATCAAATGAGATGTGAAATGAGTAATCTTCAGCTGCTTCTGTGCATCAGTTTTAATATCATTTTTGTTATCTAATCTGAATTTCTGATTGTTGATTAAGATTCAAGGTTTCTTGATTAGAGAAACAAGCAAGAAATTTGGGCACATTTGAAGTGATGTCTTGTTCTTTTTATGAAAAATGTGTTTGGTGATCTCACTGCTAGGTTGATAGATGCTCTGGAGATGATGAAGCATGGTGTAAAGCGTCTTCTCGTTCGAAAGAGTGTCGTATGGCAAGGCATGAGCAAGCGATTCTCAATTCTGTATAATGGGAAGTGGCTCAAGAATGTTGATCCTAGTAGCGGCAGCAGCAATAACCTTGGGGCCAGTTCCAGTCGGCCTTCCTCGTCAACCGCTGCTACTGGATCCCGCGACAAATTCTGTTGTCTCTCAAGAGAAGATGTTATACGTTTCCTGATTGGTTGCCTAGGTGCCCTAGCACCTCTTCCTCTCTCCTCTATCTCGTCAGTTGGAGCTATTAACCGAAACTACAAGTCTATTGAAGCCTCATCCCCAGCCATTGAAGCCACTCAGAAACTTCCTGATGATCCTAGTGCAATAGCTGTTGTTGAACAGTCACAGGATGGTCACTATAAGATCATCGGAGAGATCTCTGCCTCCAAACTATGGAAATGTGATCACTTAGCAGCAGCCTGGGCTTTAGCTAATCTCTCAGGTGGACAGTTTGTAATGGGAGTTGAGGATACTGTAACCTCAAGGTCGCTGCCAGATTTTGCCGCTGCAAATCAAGCTGCTGGAAATGACAATGCTGCTAATGGTAAAGAATCAACAAAACCAAAGAAATTCAGTAGTAGGAGTATAGGTTTTAACCCTGCAAACCCGAGCTTGGCAGTGAGTAGAAGCATGTATAGGGGTAGAAGTGCACCATTGACGTGTAAGGTTACAAGTTCATTGGCCGCAGTTATGGCTCAGATGTTGTCTCACAGAGCAACTCATGTGTGGGTGACTGAGGATGAAAGCGATGATGTTTTAGTTGGCGTCGTTGGTTATGCAGATATTATGGTTGCTGTCACCAAACAACCCGCCCCGGCTGTCCCTCTACCAGGCAAGTCTGCTGAGAATTCTAGTATTGTTAGTGACATTCACAGTTGAGTTATTTCATTTTTTGGCTGGCTCACAGAAGTTTTTCATATTTTTCTTTTTTGATCCGAACTCCTAAGAATTTCTTATAAATATATTGAATGATATTTGTGTTGGTACTGTGGTAAGATGTAAAAAAGGGGCTTGAAACCGAGCTTGTATCATTTTGACATTTTGCAAACTTTGTTGCAATAATGAATAATGCAGAAAGGTAAATTATTTTGCTCAGCCTGCCTAATCACTTTTGTGGTTTTACTGATAGCTACTTGTGTATTACAAAGTTCTAGTGGATGAACAAGTTCTTGAAAAAATATTTTGAACCAATTGTAGGCATTGGTGAGTGGTCATCTGACTCATTACCTCACCAAAAGAAATGCAGACAACAAAAGATGCAAGTAGAAAAAACAGGAATTCAAAAATTGATAATACTGTAGTATAGTATAAATAATACATCCTTAAATAAATTAATCTGGCAATCTAATGTTGAGCCTCCTTGGCCATATTGAGTGAAGTACCATATGAAAAACATCAAATGGCTTAGCAGGCCGGTTAAGCTCAAAATGCCTTCTCACTTGCATCACCCTCTTCTGCAGTTTCAAAAATTCTGAATGCAGAACAGCTTTCAAAATCGTCTTAATTTCCGGTATTCTCTTTGGTGGGATTGCTATTGTGAGCGTACTCCAATCAAGAACCTCACCAAATGGTAGTGCATAGTACTCAGAAATGAGCACTGGAACACATCCTGCATACATTGCTTCAACCACTCTAGGACTAGCAACTTCAGTCCCACTCGGGCACAAGCAAAACTTGGTTTGTCCCATTATTTGATGGTAATTTTGTCCCTTGGGGAGGAACTGGTGGACTTGGATTTCCTCATCTTTGTCTCTCCAGTGCTCGAAAAGAAACTTCCTTATGTCTCCATGAGCACCGCCTGCGAAGAAGGCCAGAATAGGACGCTCATCAGGATGTGAATCAAGAAGAGATGGGCCAAGAGTGCCACTGGCAACGAGACGTCTCTCCCGGGCTGCAATCCTTCGGAAGTGTTAGCATTGCAGAGTACTCTTATGAAATTCTTGTAGAACTTAAGATCATCATTTACTATTTCTGGTGCCAACAATAGCTTGATGGTGAAAACAGATAAAACTAAGAATTGTTGAAGATCATGCATGCATACCCAATCATGACAAGAGACCATAAAATGATCAGCTCCCTCGCTCCTGTTCCAGTACACATACTTATGAGCGACGACATTGATGTAGTCGGTGACTATACGAACCAATCTACTATGAAATGTGTAAGGTTTAGGCCGGTCATACAAGATATCCGCAACCCTTTTCACGCTTACCGGTACGAAGAATGAATGCGCCTCATGGTGATGTCGAGCCAGAAACGGACTCTTCCCACTACTGTCCATCTCATCCATGAACTGACCTTCTATGGAGTAGATGTAGGACATTGGTCCATTATGGAGCTTGGGCAACTCCCCTTCCTTGTATACCCATATCTTGAATCTCTTTACCATCTCAATGTGACTCCTGCTTATCCATAACATGTAGTTAGTTTAAGCAAGAGTGCAGCAATTTTTCATATGTTTGACCTACAATCTCATCTTAGACATCCTATATCCAAAACAAGGAACAAAGTCACAATAACCAAACCATAAGGACCAAAATGCATTTGGCCCTTACTTCTGACTTGATAAACAAATTCTCTCAGTCATCACAACTAAAAACAAAGATCTACACTCTTCAGTAGCCAACAGCCTAAGAGTGTAGCAGAAGCTGTTCAATAATCAAGAAGACGCAGTCAACGTCAGAAACTATTTTAAAAATTCAACAACAGATTAGTAGCAATTGTTTACTCTCTCAACAAAGACCATAAGAAATCAGTACCAATTCCATCCTAAATTCCTGCAGGGAAAAAATGGCTGACATATTATATGCCAAAGATAAAGCTAAAACTTCAATCATGATTGGAATCTGAGTAGTAAGTTTGACCATTACTACTAATAATGCACACAAACACATTGATAAAAATCATGGAAAAGAATATGAAGTTAAAAAAGCAGAAAACTAAGGATTGCGTTGCCAGTACGAAAAGGACTGACACCAAATTTAGTCTAAAGAACAAAATTTCAACACTGGATACCTCCGTTATGCAAATCAAGCTACTAAAAATCGAAACTTTACGCTACCCAGAAACGAAAAATTGAAAATTTACACAGTGTAGCAAGAGAATTCAGAACAAAAACACTTAACTGGTGAAAAGCATATGGATTTTTATACACACTTCCTCTGGGAATGTAAATTCTTGTCTATCTGAAGTGTAGTTCTTTGTAAGTATTGCTTTGCGTATAGCTTCTCTTGCTCTGGCCAATTGCACCTCAATCTTGAAGTGAATTCAAAGGCAGCCATAACCTTGAAGTTATAAAAGAGTGTGGCATAGACTGATAGACCCAACACATTTGGTTCTATGTTACTTTGATAAACATGCCAAAACCAAAAACCATATTTGTGTCAATATTCACAGCCAAATTTGAATGATGGAGAGAGAAAGACACATGAATAGAACAAAACAAGGAAATGTTATATGTACGATGCGATGGAAGTGGATTTCATAAGACACGTTATCACTTTGTTTCAAATGGAAGATGAGGTATTTCACGCCGCACCGTGTTGCCGCCGAGTGTTATCTTTGGGGCTGAGAACCTTCTACTGTGGAATGATTGCGTTGCTCTTTTCGCACAACAAAATGGTCTTGGTCCGGAGGCGGCCGAGGATGATGATCTTGATCTTGAGAGCATATGCAGCGCTGCAGCTCGTGCAGGCTGCTCCTCCCCTCTGCTCGTGCAGAAGAGCGAGCAATCCTTGCTCGTGTAGTTGCTTTTTTGCTCGGTCAACGAGCGGTCACCGCCGCGGTCCCACCAACGAGCAGCTGCTCGTGCTGTTTTTCCAGCACCGGTGCACATGCTCTGATATGCGATGTTTTGGAATATGGGTCATGGACGACGGGGCTGGTTTATTTAAGCAGGGTTGTGCTTGTACTTGGACAAAGCTTTACACGATTGATTTAAACAATAAGATTGATCTTAACAAGAAGATGGTGGCATTTTTGAAGAGTGATGAGATTCTTAGCAAGTGATAGAACTGTCATTCTGTACGTTAAGGTAGTCTAATTCCGACCTAGAAGCACTTCTACTAAGCAGAAGGTATCCATTTGAGTGTGTACGTTCATCTCATCATTCTCATGTTAGGAAAAAGATCAAATTTTTACAAGCTATTCCTTCAAATCCTCAAAACTTATCAGGTAATTGAATGTTGAGCCTTTTAAGCCACACTGAATGAAGCACCATATGAAACACATCGAACGGCTTTGCTGGTCGATTGAGCTCAAAATGCCTTCTCACCTGCAACACCCTCTTCTGCAAAGTCAAGAACCTTCTGTGTGAAACACCCTTCAATATCGTCTTGATCTCCGGTATCTTCCTCGGTGGAATCTGGATCGAAAACGCATTCCAATTAAGAACATCATCAAAGGGTATAGCATACGACTCAGATATGAGTACAGGGACACACCCTGCGTTCATTGCCTCCACTACTCTCGGACTAGCCACTTCGGAACCACTAGGACACAGACAAAACTTGGTCTGTCCCATTAACTTGTGGTAATTTATGTCCTTTGGAAGATGTTCATAAACTCTAACCTCATCATCTTTTTCCTTCCAATGCTCAAACAAAAGGCTCCTTATGTCTCCATGTGCAGCACCAGCAAAGAAAGCAAGGACAGTTCTGTTATTAGGCGGTAAACCGAAACGGGGAGGACCGAGATTGAAAGCTTTTAAGTTGTATTCCGGCATCGAGACATCTCGTGTAAGCTTGAATCCTTCAGAGGTGTTTGCGTTGCATAACACTTTTATCAAGTTCTTGTAAGGCTTCGGGTCATCACGTTGGATCAGTGGTGCCTGTAAAGCCAGACATATAAGTGATATAACATGCAGGTTAATTATGAGCACAACGAGAGAAACCGTAACATGCAAGTAATGTTTAATTATTTACATAGCAATAAAAATTCTTTAGAGGTTTACTTACCCAGTCATGACAGGAAACCATGAAATGGTCAGCACCACCACTCCTATTCCAATAAGGATATTTTTGATCCACAACATGAATGTAATCGGTGAAGATGCGATCTAGACGGTGAAAAAATGTCTCCTTTTGAGGTCTGAACAAGAAGTCGGTAATCTTGGACACACTCAATGGTAAGAAGAATGCATGGGCCTCATCGGGGTGCTGGGCCATAAATGGGCTAGGCCCTTTCTCCATCTCAAAAATGAACTGGCCCTCTATGGAGTAAATGTATGTAGTTGGTCCATTATGAACCATTGGAACTTCTCCTTCTCTGTAGGACCATACCTTGAATCTCTTGACCATTTCTATATGACTCCTATCAACCCGAAAAAATCTATCATTAAACTGACATAATCTTTTGTTTTCCTTTAGAACAATCCAAGTGTTAGAAGTTGATTGATTATGATGGTTTTGATTGATGGAAAATGACCCTTGTTTACATTTAAATATGCAATGCATGATTTGCATCAAAACAAAATTGGCAAAGAAGAAAACAAAAGATACTTGTAATAGGAAAATTAACATTTGCATATATGTGAGAATTTGAAGAAATGGACAAAAATAGAAATATTATAGATAAATGGAAGATTAGCACAGCTCACCCACCCAATCAATATCAAAACAGCTCAAGAGAAGACATGCAAATGCAACAAATGCATTAGTGTATAGGGTCATCAACCATTACAAAAATACAAGTATATTTACACGGTTATTTAGTGATTATTTTACATCTCGATTGTGCAAAAACATGTGATCCATAATATATGGCGTAGTTAGTTGCCAAGAAAGTCTTAAGAGTGGAATTTAACTACTAGCTAGAAACACCAATTACAATGGCATATGTAAAATTTGAGGCATTTTCCCAATCCCCAAATTAAGCAATGTAAATAATGCAAAAGTGGAAGTCAACTTACTAGATTTCCAAACTGTAATAAAAAAATTACGCAAATTCAGGACTCTAGGAAAATGAAGAGTCACTCAACTGATGAAATGCATTGGGATTTCTATAAACACTTCCTCTTGGGATGTAAATCTCTTTCCTATCAGAGATGTAATTCTTCGTAAGAATAGCTTTGCGGATAATTGATCTTGCTCTGGCCAACTCTTCTTCGATCCTCTGCGTTTTGCTCTTGTTCTGTGCACGAAACAGAGTATTTAAGAATCCCAAACACAAATGAAAACACACTTCATCAGTTGACTATTGCTTACTCTGTGACTTTGACTGCGTACGTTGGTGAGAACTGAAGGAGGCCCATGCCGGAGAAGCGGTGCCGGAGCCGGTGCCGGTGTCGGCGAAGATACGAAATGCAAAGAAGAAGAAGAAGAAGAAGAAGAAGAAGAGTTGAATAAGGAGAAGGTGGGATTGAGAGAGAGGTATTGGCTTCGATTCAACGGGGAGAAGAATATGACAACGAGGAAGAGGAGGAGGAGAGTTACGGAGAGGATAATAGGAGAACGAGAATCTGAGTTGTCTGCCATGGATAATGACACTGTTTCAGGGAAGAAGAAGAAGAAGAAGAAGAAGAAGAAGAAGAAGAAGAAGAAGCATGGAGCTAATTATAACTCTCGTGCAAAGTCGAAGACTTTGAAACATGAAACATGACGATGAAAGAAGAATGGCACAATAATATACAAAGAATCTAGCTCATTATAAACCTGTTGATATGCACGTTTAATTTGGTCAGTAAAATCTGGTGTTGTTGACAAATAGTTAATGCATAGCCTTCTTTTTAAGTATGCATAGCCTTCTTCCTCCACATATGATTTGTTGCCTTCTATATTTCTATTGACACCTCTCTATTTGCTTATGACACACCATCTTTAATCGCCTAGGACTTTACGGTACCAATCCAAATCCAATCAGGACTCTACGTACCTAATGAGAGTTGCTATATAAAGAAGTGAACCTAGCCTCTTTCAAGAAATATACACATTTTCCTAAGTTCCTTTTAAATATAAAGAAGGGAAACGCACGTTTAGGAAGCATTAGGAAGGATCGGGGTATAACGGCTTAGAGCATCTCCAACTATTTGTAAATTTTATTTATTATAAAAAATATAAATATAAATTTTTCAAAATAAAATGATCCTAACTCCAAAGCTTCTATGTATGTTTCTCTAAAATTTAATGATTTTCTCTATAATTTAATGATTTTAGTACAAATTATATTTTTTTAATTTGTATTTAATAAAATTATAAGGTGCATTAAATTTGATAAGAGAGAATGACAGATATAGATAAAAGATGGAGAAAAAGAAAGAAAACATGAGATTAGCATTAAATTTTAGACGTTTTGAGTGAAATATAGAGATTTTGAATTTTTTTGGCAAATTTCAGTTTAGTATCCAGTGGTTTGAGTTGTTCTTCATGTTACTACTTGAGATTTTAAATTTTTCAGTTTACTACTCGAGATTTTAATTTTTCTTCATGTTACTACTTGAGGTTTTAAATTTGTTAGTTTACTACCCGAGGTTTCATTTTCTCATCATTTTTTATCTTTTCATTAAAAAATTATTTAAAGAGGGAGAGAATTTTGGTCAATTTAATTATCTTCAATAAAAGATTTTTTTAAAATTGTTATTTCTAGCAAAATAAATTATATTAATTTTCTATATAAAATAGTCGGTTGGCTAAATATTTCATGCTTACCCTTGACTGTATAGCGCTGTATAGATATCAAGACACATGAGCCGATGACATAATTTGTAGGAACTCATAAGGTTGACTCACTTGACCAACTCTAAATTTTTTTATAGAAAAAAACGTAAAATTGTTATTCTTAACTAAATAAGTGATACTAATTTTTCAAATTAAAATCATGCTCACAGCGATTTAATAGGCTTTTTAATTATAATAAATAATTGAAACATCCTCATAAAACTTATTTTGGTAGGAATAAAAAAATAAAAATAAATTGACCAAAATACCCTCCTTCTTTAAATAATTTTTTAATGAAAAGATAAAAAGTGATGAGAAAATAAAACCTCGGATAGTAAAGTGACAAATTTAAAACCTCAAGTAGTAACATGAAGAAATATTTAAACATCAAGTAGTAAAATGAAAAATTTAAAACTTCAGGTTGTTGTAACATGAAGAAATATGATTGTTGTTACTCAAGTAGTAACATGAAGAAATATGATTGTTGGTTGCAATTCATAAGTTTTTATTTTTTTCTTTATTTTTAATTCTAACTTTGTTTTTGTTTTTCTGCAGCTCTTGCAAAAGTCACACTCTCTGGCTTTGAGGATACATCATGAAAAAGTTTGGCTTATCATGATTGTTGTAGTTCTCTTAGTGGTGGTGGTGATAGTATTAGCTGGTGTACTTGGTTGGAGAGAAAAGTGAATCAAGTCTGCACAAAGACTAGTTTAGTTACTACCCCTACACATAGGTAGACCTCAACATCAAGATTAGTTCCATCAGCAGCGCAATCTTTTCAACGCTTGTGCTGAACCTGAACCCCTTGTTCGACGCTTCGAAAGCTGCCATCGACCTGTCGAAGTCTGACAACCTAAATCAGTTCTTTTTTCTTAACAAAATTATCTTGTCCTGACCTATTTGAAATCTGATCTGTCCGACTATTTTTTCCTCTCTCTGGTGATCTGATTACTTACTTAAGTTTGCTTGAAGATCTGCTCTTGTTTGCTTCTGAAGAATTTGACATGGCTTTGGATATTTTACTGTTTGAATAACCTGTTTTCTGTGGCATGGTGAGCCAATACCACTTGGAGGGTAATGTTTCTCTCACTGAGAAACTTCAAGGTAAAATTGGTGTTGCTTTGAAAGTTTCTGACTTTACTAGTGGTGATACATAGATAATTGATTATGGTGCATTTGATTATATGACGTTTGATAAATCCTTATTTTCAAATCTGTCACATTGTCCTATACCTGAAGTGTCTAATGAAAATAATGTATCTTTTCCAGTCTTAGATATTTGATCAATCCAAGTTACTTCATATCTTGTGTTACATAATGTTCTTTATGTTCTCTCTCTATCTCATCATCTGTTGTCAGTATATGAGTTGAATTGACAAAATAATTCTGATCATACCTTGTTCCTAAAGTACCAACAGGGTAAGCTGACAACTTTGATTATTTATGTGGATGACGTGGTGGTGACAGGTGATGACACTGACGAGATAAAGAAGTTGCAAGTTCAGATATCTTCCGAATTTGAAATGAAGGACCTTGAAAACTTAAAGTATTTCTTGGGAATTGGGACAACTCGAAACAAGGATTGTATCATATTGAGTCAAATGAAGTATGTTCTAGATCTGCTAGCAAAAACTGGTATGCTTGACTGTAAACCAGTTGATATACTTATTGAACAGAATCATCGGATTGCAGAATATCTTGATTAAGTTCCCATAGAGTACCAGAGATTAGTTAGAAGATTAATTTACTTGTCACATACTAGACCCGATCTTGCTTATGTTGTTAGTGTGATGAGTCAATATATGCATAATCCTAGTGAAGATCATATGAATGCAGTAATAAGGATTTTGAGGTAATTGAAGTCTACTCCTGATAAAGGTCTTGTGTTTCGCAAGTGTGGAGATTTGGGAACTCGTGGTTACTCTGATGTAGATTGGGCAAGAAACATCACCGACATGCTTTCTACTATGGATATTTCATATTTGTTAGCGAAAATCTTGTTACTTGGAGAAGTAAGAAGCAAAATGTGGTAGCCCGGTCTAGTGCAGAAGATGAGTATAGAGGTACGGCTCAAGAAGTTTGTGAGTTATTATGGCTGAAATATTTGTTAAATGATTTGGGTTTCAAGCAGAAACAATCAATGCCTCTTTATTGTGACAACACTGTTGCAGTTGAAATTGCACATAACCCTATTCAGCATGATCGGACGAAGCATGTAGAAATTGATAGATACTTCATCAAGAAAAAGCTAGATGCTCGTATTATCTCATTCTCATTTGTTCATTCAGATGAGCAATTAGCTAACATCCTTACTAAAGTTATTTCGTTCAGGATTTTTAGTGACTCACTCGACGAGTTGGACATTCAAGACTTGTATGCTCCAACTTGATGAAGAGTGTTGGAGTGAGTCACACTCCTTGTATATTTAGGAGATGTATATTCTGTAATTAAGTAGGATCATGTAATTGATGTGGTTTCCTTTTAGGGCTGTAAGTATTTGTGTATAGGTACCAATTCGGGATTGATCAATGTATCAGAAAATTCTCAAACACTTGTGTTCTATTTGACTTACCTCACTTCTGTGTGTGTGTGTGTGTCTTTGTGTGTGTTGTGATTTAGAGAGATCGGACGTCGGTGAAAATAGTAGGGGTGGGATTCGGGATGAACGGTTCGATTTTTGGTAAAAACCAAAATCAAACCGTAATATTTTTTTCAGTTCGATTCGATTTTTCATTTTTTAAAAGAAAAACCATGACTATTTGGTTCGAATTTTTTCGGTTTCTTTCGATATTTTACATAATACATAAAAATCAAAATTTTCAATTTTTTTTAAAGTTATCTATAAGAGACCACTTTTTAAGGCGTTTAACATTTTGATTTGTCTTTATAAGAGAATTTGACAAGAATTGTGCATAAAGAAATTATGATTTTAGAAGTTTAAAGTTTTTATTTTACATATATTTATATAATATATTATAAAATACCCAAAATGATGTCGTTTTTTGCATACTTCAATTTTTCGGTTTTGTTCGATTTTTTTTTTTTGTATGTGCCTTCATGCTCTTTCATCCAATTCTCAAATACTTGAGAAATATTCACGGATGAATGATGTGTGTGTGGAAAGCGTGGAAAGACTTTCTTCCGGTTTGCACTAGATTGTGGGATCGGGTGGTTGATATTAGTCTCGCTTGTCCTTTATGTGATGCAGTTGCGAAAACAAAACTACATTTGTTCCGAGACTGTAAGTGTACCTATCCTCTAATCCAATCCATCACTGCATGGATTGGCAACACGACAAACTCCTTCTAGGAATAGTTGCTTGCTTGCTAGACTAGTCTCCCGACAACGCTATTCTCCAGACTTCTTCCGTTGCTTTGGTTTCTTTGGAAGGCCCAGAATGATAAATTTTAGAATCAGGTTGCCTTTGTGGGGGATACGGTGAGTATTCAAGCCATTACTTGGCATGAACACTACATTTATGTGAATTAGAATTCCCCTAAACCATTACGACAACCTCAATGATGGAAACCTCTTCTTGTAGGACGTTACTGCATCTGTATAGATGGAGCCTTTGATCGTGTGTCTGCTCGGGGAGGTGTGGGTATAGTGGTCCGTGACTGGTTCAGTCGTTTTATTATGGCGATGGGCAGGCGAAAGAAAGCCAATATTCACCTTTGTCTGTGGAGATAGAGGCCGCTTATGAAGCCTGTGTGTTTAGTAGGCGCCACAATCTTCATCCAGTCCGCTTTAGCTCGGACTCTCTAATTGTGGTTAAGACAACACAAGACGTCAATTCTAATCCTGTGGAGTTTCAGAGATCAATGGAAGATGTCCAGGAGTTACTTTCACAAAATCTGAATTCAGTTTTCGTCCACCATTCCCATAATTGTAGTAAAGTAATCTATGTCTTAGTTCGATGGGCACTTCTTAATGCAGTAAACACCACTATTTTTCTTAATGCACCCAACTTCCTAGAGGGAATTCTATAAGATGATATAACTTAATTCGTTTCAATGAAATATGGCGTTTACCTCAAAAAAAAAAAAAAAATTCACGCACGAATGATTCCTTCAAAAAGGAATGATCGTGAGGAGGCTTGACACACTGCTACTGTTCCCATCAAAACCACACATAATAATATTAGTTCATGAGTTCTTGCTCGGAAAGCCATTGCTTGTTTGAAACAACTAGATGTCGAAAAAGGCCTTTGTAAATACACGCACAGCCTTAAGACAATGAGTTTCTACGTATTGATGATCGAGTTGAATGAAATCTTGTAGGCATTGATATAGCTAGACCTATTTATACTAGAACTAGGAACGAAGAAAACTAGAAAATAAAACGATCCTAATACTACAAAGAAACTCACACACACTCAACTACTTTGACTATGTTCTCTTCTTTCATAATATCCTAGCTAAAATGAGACCTTGACCCTAAACCCTTCAGAATTGCTCTCCAAGTTTACATTCACCAATAAATTTCTTCGAGACATTGGGGACTGAAGTTGAATTGGGCCTCAACCATAAGCATGTGTCACAATTAACTTCATTTTTGGGCCAAAAGAACAAAATACGGTATGAACGAAACGCAGCGTTCCGACTAAAATTCATGTGAGAACAGAAAACTCGAACTTAAAAGTAAAAAAGGATGGAGATGGAGCAATGCAGATGGATATGGCTCTGTTGTTGAAGCTACCCTCGATCCCTTTCTCTTTGCCTCTAAGGCACTCACTTCATTCCACTACACGATTTCGAATGGCTCTAAATGCCTACACCAATACTACCATGGCCACTTTTCCCAGTACAACTACTTCTCCAAAGCTTCCCTTATTGCTCTTTGACATTATGGACACCATTGTTCGTGACCCTTTCTACCATGACATCCCTGCCTTCTTCAGGTTAATGCAAATTCTCCTTCTTTTTGTTATTGAATTGTATTGGGTTGTGTGACTTGTGTCTCTTTTCTGTTCATTGATCAAGTTTCGATGTTTTCAAAGGTTTCAACTTTTTGTTATGTTGAGTGATTCAATGTGTAGCTGAATAACTACTTGGAAAGTTGGGAGCTTTGGGGAGTGTTTGGTTGTATGTTTGGCGTAAAGTTCAATTCTTTAGCATTGTGATTATCTGTTTTTGTGCTAGAAATTTGTCATGATGTGGTTAACATAGAACATTTGATTATGTTCAGGATGTCATTTGATGAATTGATAGAATCCAAGCACCCAACTGCGTGGATTGATTTTGAGAAGGGTTTGATTGATGAGGTATACATGGAATTCATGTTGGAAACTTATGTTTACTGAGATTGTTAAGTTACCAGCTACTATGTATGCTGCTCTATTGAACGCTTTTTGAGATCGAAAATGTTTAGTTCTGATTTTCTAGTGTGGCTATTACTTCTTGCAAGAAGGTGCATAAATATGTTAATTGAAATCAAATATGAAGGAGCTTGATATAGCATGTCAAATCTCTGTTTCATACTCTCATGGATGACTATTTTTCTCAGGTGGAGCTAGCAAGAAAGTTCTTCAAGGATGGAAGGCCTTTCGATTTGGAAGGTCAGTTAGAACTCATTACTTCTTTGTTTCTCTGGAAGCTCAATGCTATGATCTTCTGTATACATTGCTACCTTGCTGTCAGAAATAACCATTTGACACTTGCTCAGAGAAAGAAATATATAATAAGCATGCAGTGTAAAGTTGTGATGGTCTGAGTGGAACACAATTTGAAATCGCGGTTGCATTTGAACTTCCAATTTGATAAATCGGATTCTGGTATTATCCATCACATAATGGATTCTACAGGGTTTGGCAATCCATTCTGGATTTTTTTTTTTCTGTGCGAAGCTTTCCTCATCATTTACTTTGGAAAGCTCTTCAAGTTCTTATATATGCTGGAAGGGCAAGATAGATGAATTGATTCTTGTACTTTCATGATGTCAGCGTGGTTACATGGACCGCACACAATGTGTTCATCCTTATCAATCTTACAAAATGCACTTTATCTATCTCTGCAGGCCTGAAAAATTGCTTGAAAGATGGATATTCGTATATTGAAGGTGTTGAAGAATTGCTTCATATATTAAAACATAACAACTATGAGATGCATGCTTTCACAAACTATCCCATCTGGTTAGATGAACATTTCAGGTTATACTTTCTTTAATGTAATGCACACAATCATAGAATCAGCCAATTTAACTTTGCAGGTACGAGATGATCGAGGAAAAACTAAAGATCTCAAATTATTTGTCTTGGACATTTTGTTCATGTATAAACGGTATGCTAAGCAGCTTTCAGATTTTGGAGTTTACTTTTCGGTCTCTTCCATCCAGTAGCTACACAAGCATGTAGATGGATGGCTCACCCTTCTTATGCGTTTTTGTACTTCAGGAAAGAGGAAGCCTGATCTTGAGTACTTTTTGGAAGTTGTTGATCATCTCAAAGTTGATCCAGCAAGCTGTATATTCATTGATGACAGGTTTGCATCCCTGCCATTTCTTTAGAAGCAAATCAAGGAGCTATATTCTATACTGTTATATAGAGCAAGCAAGAGCATACCTCCCATTTGATTTCGTAAACTAATACCACCAACATCAATCATAAAATTGAATGAAAATCACAAGCTTTGGACATTATAAGCTGAATATCTGTAGGATGCAGTTGACTATACAGATTTTGACTTAATTTCATGGATGCATCCAGGATGAGAAATGTAGAGGCTGCAAAGGAAGTTGGCATCATTGGTTTACATTTCAAGAACGTAGACTCGCTTCGTCAAGATCTTTCATTGATTGGGATTGACATCTCAAAAGAGCAAACCAACCTTGCACAAGAATAGTAGTCTCCATTGTTTTCTTCATAATTTGTTTCTCCAGACTGGGAATGTCAAATTCTTTCAAGAATAACAACAGTACAAATTAGGAAATTAGTGTGCCTAGAAATAGCTTTATACATCCAAATTGTATGTATTCTTTGGTAAATCTTGTATATTTTGTCTTCATTTGGTCCCCACGATAACAAAGGTTGTTCTATGATAGTGTTAATTGAAAAAAAAAACCTTTTAACCACGGAAGACTCGTCGCTGTTTTCAAATGTCTCTCTTCCATAAAAAATGGTCTGACTAGGAAGCTTTTCTCCACGACTTCATCGTCGTCATAACCTTACTTACCTCTATGCTTCTTAAGAATCCCTGAAACACATCGAAACATAAGAAGCAGAAGAGACTTTTGACATAAACTCTGAACAACAAAGATGTGGAGTGTTGTTGTTGGGGTCTCGAACTCAATCATTGCTTCACCACCATCTGCATCGTTTGGTCTGTTGAGAGCTCAGTCCAAATCACCCACATGTTCTTCACTCAACTTTCTTCACTACCATTCTAGACCTCTTCGAGCTCTCCCAATCTTCACTCTTTCACATCACTCCTCCTCTTTCAGACCTCAAAGGGCTCAATCTTTCAGATGCTCTGCCGGTAAATCACTCACCTTTATTTCATTACTGATTTGTTGTTGTTGGGTTTCATATGTATTGGATGAAGATGAAACTGGTTCTGTTTTAGTACATGAATTTTCCTATGTGGGTTGTGTTTGTTGTATCTGATTCTATTATAACTGAGAAGATTGAGCTCATTTCCAGTTAAAGTTCTGGCCTTTATTGAATTTTAGGATGAGTTTGCTGTAATTCTTGAGTTTCTGAATGTGGGTTGTGTTTGTTTTAGCTGATTCTATTATAACTGAGAAGACTGAGCTCATTTTCGGTTAAAGTTTTGGCCTTTATTGAAGTTTAGGATGATTTTGCTGTAGTTCTTGGGGTTTCTGAATGCGGGTTTTGTTTGTTTCGGATAAACTTCATGTAATTGAGTGAGTGTGGTGCAAAGATTAGAATGCTTAGTGATTAAGCTATGGTTATTGTGTTCATTTGGGCCTTTTGTTTATGTTAGTGACTGGATGAGAGAGTAAGATGGTGATTGGAATAAGAGATTGAATTTTGGGGAGAATCTGTTTGAATTGGTAATGAAGCTTTTTTGTGTCTGCGTGTTTGTGCAGCATTAACTCCGGAGCTGAAGAGTACGCTGGACAAAGTTGTTACTTCACACAAAGTAGTTCTGTTCATGAAGGGAACAAAGGACTTTCCACAGTGTGGATTCTCAAACACGGTCGTCCAAATACTGAGGTCGTTGAATGTACCTTTTGAAACAATTGACATCCTTGAGAACGAGTTCTTGCGTCAGGGACTGAAGGAGTATTCCAATTGGCCAACATTTCCCCAACTGTATGTTGATGGAGAGTTCTTCGGTGGCTGTGATATCACTGTCGGTGAGTTACTTTCTCTTTTTTGGCAAAGATTTTGTTGTTTTACTTAATTTCATGCACATAAACAATTACCTGCCAACAAAATCTGCCAAGGCTATGGTTGAGAACACATTATCTGTTGATCTAGCCTACCTCTACATCATGAAACCAAATAAGTACAGCAGATAAGTAGATCAAACTAAGTAACTAACAAAACTGAGTTACTAAATGATGAATATTCCCGACACTTTATTCAGCAGAAGTTTTTGAGGCATGTGGGTTAAGATATTGAGATGAGAAATACGAGTAGGTTTTATCTTGATAGAAAAGTTGGCATGTGAGTCCTTAAGGTAGCTTTGTTGCTTGGATTGCAACTATGTATTTGACAATGGAATACATGATCTAGAGAAATTGTTCTTGCTGATTGATATCACATCAAATATGGAGATATTGCAAGGCTTATTTGCATGATCGTTTTGGATTACACTACCAAGTTTAGGGGCTTGTTCTTGTCTCTTGGGTTATCTGAGATGATCCCTGAACCCTAGTAAACAGCAGTTCAATCCTAGGATTGGGTGGTTTTTGGAAAGGCAAAAGACATTATGGAAAAGATAACACCTGTTAATGTCATATACAATACTAGGTCGTTGATACAATGTAGATTTCTGATGATTTATAGAGAGCATATTGGACTAGGTTTCAGAGACCAGAGAGTGTCAGAGACTAAGTGTGTTAGTGCTGTTTTGTCAGTGACATAGGGGTCTACAGCTTATGACAGTATGGTCTCAGATAATAGAAGTTGGGTTAGTGGGTTACTCTATCGTTCAATCTCTTTCATCAGTTCATCGAGTACTATGTTCTAATTGCATTTGAGTAGTTGATCATGTTCATAATTTAAATGGTTTGTGTACCATAGTTTGAGTTTGCAGAGATATCACATATGTAATCTATATTTATAATTCAATATGATCTGCAATCTTTGAAGAAGCTCTTTTCTTTGCAGATGCATATAAAAGTGGAGAGTTGCAGGAAGTACTGGAGAAGGCAATGTGCTCCTGAAGCTTTGTAGCTGTGATTTCAGAAATGTGTGGACGGTGATGTTTAAAGCCGCTTTGATGTAATTCATTTTCTCTCTCCATGAATATGTACTCTGATTACAAGAAAAAAGCTGTATATTGTATTTTCAGCCTTAAAGAATGGGGATATTTATACATGTACTGTAGTTGGTATGTGTTGATATTCTCACCTTAATTTCCGTGGTGCATCTAAATTGTCACAAGTGGTTGAGTGGGTAAGAATCTCTCGATCTAGAACTATTACACTGTTTAAATTTTGCCAAAACATTTTAGTGTAACATTAAAAAGACCTACAAAGACATGTTTAGTTGGATGCTTACTAATTATATCCGATATCAAGTAGAGTAACAAGTAGAGTAATGAAGGATTACAAGTAATTGTACGATGTATAGAACAGTAAATAGTGAATAATATAGTTTAATTTTTCTTATGCATTATTTATCGAAACTCGATACTGAGATTGTAACAAATATCACGCACATTTTTATTTGTATCTGTCACTTTATGAAACAAATAAATATTGGATTAGTTATTGGGATAATTATTAAATAGCAAAAAGGAAAAAAATAGGTGGCAGGTTATAATTGGCGGGTGATGCTGGCAGTCTGAGAACGCGGGTAAGACTGCTTTTATCTTCCTCCGACCAAACACAAACCCATCGTTGAAACCAAATCTGACACAACACAGATTGAGTTAGTATCTCAGACTCTCAGATATTCCTGTATTAGATTCGTACACAAATATGAGCATGACCCAGTTCGCCATGGTAACTCCTTCTCCAATCTCTCTTTCAAGTTTTCAGTTTGTTTGTACCAAGTTTTAATCTTTATGGAGTTAAAATTACTCATCTTGGTTCATAGATAATCAAAGTTGAAGCTTTTGTAGCAATGCTCATATTCGTTTATATGTAGAGTGAAATTTTACTTAGGTAGTTTATAAGTAAAGTAACCTCCTTTTTTATTCAAAGAAGTAATTGTGGTTGTGTTTGCTACCTCTTAGAACATTGGTAGTTTAGTCTGAACATGTTGTACTTTGTCTCAATTGTGTATATATATGATGCGGTTTGGTGTGTGGGAAGTCCAATGTGTGAATGAAATGTCTGAATTTCGGACACTCATGTGCTTTCCAATCATGTTGTTTTTACCAAGTTTTAAGCTTTGTGTAGTTCAAATTACTCATCTTGGTTCATAGATAATCAAGGTTGAAGCTTTTTTTAGCAATGCCCATATTCGTTTATATGTAGAGTGAAATTTTTCTTTGGTAGTTTATAAGTAAAGAAACCTCCTTTTTGGCTGTTCAAAGAAGTAATAGTGGTTGTGTTTTGTCTCAATTGTGTGTAGTTCAAATTACTCATCTTGGTTCATAGATAATCAAGGTTGAAGCTTTTTTTAGCAATGCCCATATTCGTTTATATGTAGAGTGAAATTTTTCTTTGGTAGTTTATAAGTAAAGAAACCTCCTTTTTGGCTGTTCAAAGAAGTAATAGTGGTTGTGTTTTGTCTCAATTGTGTGTATATATATATGATGTGCTTTGTGTGTGTGGGAAGTTCAATGTGTGAATTTCGTACCCGAAATGCAGGTTGAGGAGTTGGCTTCTCTTGTGAAGGACAATCTTTCGTGCAAGCATCGTATTCTCTCGGTCGAAGAGGCTTTGGTGGAGTTTCTTCAGAGTGATACCAGGCATGTAAGACAATTGCTGCATCATGTGATTAGCGCTGTCTTACCGATTTAGCTAGTAGTTTAAACAGAAAAAGCTGTTTCAATTCGGTAGTTTGCTTCTGGTGTGGAGTTTAAACTTTGTAAAAACGTTGTCTGTGCTTAGAGTATTGATAGATAAAATTGTTTGGGATGCAGTTCAAGTGGGGTCTTGCAGTTGGAACCAATGAATTCATACAACCGTCTTCTCTTGCATTGGCTTGCAGACATTTTTGGGTATTTTCCTTTCTCCTAATATCTCATTTTCGGTTTCTCCATTATGTTGTTTGGATAATAATGTATAGCTTTCCGCTAGATTTTCCCATGAATCTGTTGGTGAAGGTGAGGAGCGGCATTTGATTTTGGAGCGGTGTCCGGAGACATCAGTGTATGTCGAGACTCTTAATTGCCGTAACTGCATATTACGTAACTCCAAGAAACGTTTACTTGCTATGTAGTGGTGATATATGATATTATTCCTACATGATTACAGATGCTATAACAGAAGTCTTGCATGTCGCATGCACTCAGATCGTGAAACTTCTTCAGTCTACCTATATTATTAGACATAAGTTCACCATTGCCAGTTCTTTATTTTGATAATCTATGCATTTGGGTTGCAGACCATCCATCCTTGTCAGTGATATATTGTGGCAGTATGATGATCCTGAAACTCCAATGACTTCACACCTACTATTAAAGAGGTCAGAAGCTCCTCCAGGTAAAGAATCTCCACTCCACGGAACTTCTTCTCAATTTCTTTTGTTATCAAACGTGTATTATGTAAAAGGATGCTATTTTGAGACAACCTTCTGTTATATTTTGAGTGATGAGGAAGAAATCTCCTCCTCATCAACATACACTTGAGGAGAGAGAAGCAGCATATTTAGCAGCCCGTGAGCGAATATTTTCGAGGGATTTGGGAGAAGTAAAAGAATCTGTCACACAGAGGCAGCAATGTCCCTGTGGTTGCCCGTCGGATGATTGCACATGCCCTAGGCAAAAGAATCAATCCATCCAGTCAGGATGCCTCTCATGAGGATAGCAAAGCATCTCCTGAGCAGAGTGATGAATCGGATATCCAAGCCAAGATTGAAGTTGAGCACGATATGACCGTACAAGCTTGTCAGGATACTCTCCAAAATGTGAACTTGTGTAGTGAAGTGAAAATGAACAATCGGAGTTTGGGTGTATCGCCTCCAACTCATAGTGAAAGGAAGACATCCCAAAGAAAAGATGGCAAGATATCTGGCGGTGTCAGAAGCATCTCACAGAATGGAAGCAATGGACATGTTGCAGATGAGGAATACATCAAAAGGGAACATTTGGGCACAGCAAAGAGGATGTTTGCTTCTGCCCTGGGAATGCGCTCAGGGAAGAGTGGTCTATCATCAAAAGGCAGTGAGGTGAAGCATGTTGACACAGAATGAAGCTCTTAAAAAGGCATATCAGATTTCAGTTTCATTTCTCTTGTACTCGGCACACATCAACTGGAGTGTTGGATCTTAGTCATATCCAACGGGTGTTAATGGGAATATTGTGATGGCTCGAGATGCATGGCAAAAGAAGTGATATCTCTGGTACATGTTGGCTGCTCGCTTATGCGAATTTACATGCACAATGATAATGTTCATAGCCACATGATATCAGCAGATACTCGAGCAGCTCTTCCATGTTAGAACCCAAGTCATACTTCGTGTAGCTGATGCATTTCGGATAGGTCTGTCGACTGTACTTGGATTCAGGAAAATAGAGGCATTGTTACAGCTTAGCAGGTGTCATTTCCTGTCTGGAAGTTTATTTGTTGTGATTGGTGTTGTCACGACGCTATATAATTTTGTATTTTAACTCATTAATTGATACATTTTGAGAAGATAAACAAAGTGAGGTTCAATGCCATTTTCATTGGATATTCATTAATACTCGGATAGAGTTCTGTTACTGTTCAGTGTAACTACACTGTACAAGCTATATGTACAACAGGTAGATACAACAAGGGAGAGATTCTAAAATGGAACCATAACGTATGGTTTAGCCAATATGCCAACCTCAGGCAACCACTGTAATTTGGATGGCGATACTGGCTTACTTGAACAACTAGAGACCTCACTCTCAGCTCTGGTTTCCTCTGATGCTCCTTTAAGTCCATGCAACGCGGTACAGCGCATTTCGACACACTACATTCCGTTCAATGCAAAATCAACAAACGCCATGCCTTGCTACATAGTTCACAACCTCTAGCAACCTTAAGTTCACATTTCTTCACATGGAGGAATAGCTTTTTGATCATGAAGCAGTTTCTGTTGGGATAAGAACATGGCTGATCCTTGGTAGGCAAACATAGAGTAGAGTGTTTCAGCACATTGAGTATCTCTTTTACCACTCCTGCACTCATTCCTTTAGTCTTCCTACCAATCTTTGTCACATGACTAACCGCGGGTGATCTTTGTTTATCGAGCCAGCTCTGATCATCGTCGTCTCTGTATGGCTAATGCTGCCGCAAGTGTTGTTCTTCTCAGTACTATTTTTCGGCACAGGGAGGCCGCGGAGTTGATGGAGTATCATTAGGGAGGAATACTTAGCCTGGCGAAGTGTGCCAAATTGATAATGATTCTTCACACAGAAGTTCAAGAAAGAAGACCTTTCTTCAAATAAGCTATTGATCAAAGTAACGTCTTCATTCTTAGTATCAAGAACCTCATGATCACCCTCCATTTCTACTACCTTTGAGAGCTCATGTTGTTCTATGTCCACTGAAGAGTGTCTCTCTTTGCCCCAAAAGCTTTTAGGGCACTTTTCACAAAGGTGAAAGTTTTTGCAGCGACTGCAAGACCAGTGTTCTCCAGATACTATGGCTTCATGGCAGTTTATGCAAACATATTGCAAATCGACAACCAAGAAGTTCTCTCGATTTGTTAAGAGAGCCTCTCCCAATCTCTGCATTAAAAGAACATCTTTGGCGGAACCACCACTAGCATTTGTATGTCCCATGGCCTCTAAGGTTCTCTTTCTTATTGTTGTTGTCTTCTTCTCCTCCTTCTTGCTCATCTCCTTGATCAAATCGTCGACGCAGCTAGACCAAAAATCGTCATCAAAATGTGGCAAGCTAGCTGCGGTGACCTTGGAGTGGCATTCCCCGGCGCTACTAGGAATGAAACACTTGTCATACAAATTAGTACACCCAACCACAATGCCTGCATTGGTTGCCTTCTTTATCATTGACTGATACCATTTTCGTAGCTTAACAGGCAACGGCGTCCTCTGCGTTCGCGGATGGCAGTAGAGAATGTAGTCCTCCTCCTTTGAAGGCGGACACGCTCATATGTAAGACATAGTGAAGCCTTGTTGCTTGCAAAACTCAAGGTAGCCTATTAGTATTTCATGGTAAACAAATGTCCTAAGAGCTTCACCTGTCACTGTTCTAGTCTCGGCAGGCCTGAAGTACTTGACTGAATCAAGATATGAGATGTAGACACAATCCTTGTTCGGATAGCTACATTCTGAGCCGAATTCCTGCACATAAATTCCAAATATACACACATCTACACCGTCAATCTTCTGAAACATAAGAATGACCTTTGATTTGTATGGAAATTCATCAGGGTATCTCTGCTTAGGGAACAACTCCAGATACTCCTGCTTCACTTTCACCGTTTTCGCAACTGATAAAACCTCTCTCACAACAATGCCATCTACTAAAACCTCATCTACATTCATCTGTGACAGTCTCTCTTGTCTCTTTTGCTTGAGGCGCCTAAGGAGCCTGTTCTCTATGTGGTCACTGAGCATAGTAGTACTCAAATCCTTAGCACAAAAACCAACACTTTTCGGCTTCTTCTCTCCGAATTCCATCTCTTTCAACAAACATTTCAGACATACATACTCGTCATTGCTGTCCAAACCACTATAGAGACCACATATCTGATGTTGCCATCTTTGACATTTACCACACTTAACCCACGCCTCGGCTTGTTTGTTGTCTCCGTTCTTCTTCTTTTCGAGTTTATAGTTGGGAGAGAAAACCTTTTCCGACTAGGAAAGTGTAGCAGTTTAAAAGTCTTACATTAAGTCGTTCCTTTTCCATTTCGGTTTTTAATTCGTTTCCCAATAGCAAATGAAAGCAGAGATACAAAACTTTTGATGCTGACTTTTATGAGATAAAGTTGTGTGCTTTTGAGAATGGAGCACAAAGAAAAAGGCCAATGGCAAAAGAATCAATCTTTGCTCTGTTAATGCTTTGCAAGTTTTGCATGTTCCATATTAGCAATGAGCCCCAGTAGTTTTAAAACCGTTGATCAGTAGAAGTGAAAGACATTATTATTGGCTTCACATTCATCTAGGTTTCACAAAATATACACTAGCCAATAACCATGACATAAAACGTGTACCAAAGAAGGCTATGTTTGGCTTTCTGTTGAAGATTTTGTAGCTAAAGAATGAAACATAGACTGAGCCTCTACTAATTTTTCCCTAAGCATCAAATTGTACTCGTACAACATTCTAAGATTTCGCTGAACATCAGTCATATCCATTTCAGATGGGTCCTTCAGTTCTGCATGTGGTGAACAAATATGATCAGATATAAAGATAAAGCAAACATTAACTTGATGCGAATGAAAGGCAGTGTCACTGAATGTCGAGTTGGTTCTTACCGAGTGAAGGTGGTTGAGGAACGATATCATCATTTGAGTGAGATGAGGCTGTAGGTATAGAAGAATCTCCTGCATGCTGGGAAGACAGAAGAATAAACTTCAATAACATGTCATATACACAAATAATGATGTCCAAATGACCACTCTTCAAACAATGGAATTCAAATTATGATCAACACACATTATATATAATTTTGAAGTTAGCCTACGCGTATGATAAGTTATTGAACCATGAGAACATTATATATAATTTTGAATTTAGCCTACGAATATGATAAGTTATTGAACCATGAGAACATTATATATAATTTTGAATTTAGCCTACGCGTATGATAAGTTATTGAACCATGAGAACATTATATATAATTTTGAATTTAGCCTACGCATATGATAATTATTGAACCATGAGTTGGATTCCTCATACTTAGCTTCAACTAACCACATGTTTACAGAAGAACAACTACAATAAATGATCCGACTTGCAATAAAAACAAACTATACTCCATGCTTTTTCAGAAGGGAAAAAGAACAAGGTTAATGATGACTCACAGGTTCAACTCCAGCTCCCATATTTGAGGAACTTTGTGGATGGTTCACTGTAGTTCCCTGT
The DNA here is from genome assembly GCA_946800695.1 of Geum urbanum. Taxonomy (NCBI): domain Eukaryota; kingdom Viridiplantae; phylum Streptophyta; class Magnoliopsida; order Rosales; family Rosaceae; genus Geum; species Geum urbanum. Next base: position 82,347,480 of record OX326999.1, on the reverse strand, counting down.
GTATAGAATTCCACATCACCAACAGTATCCGAGCACTCTTGAACCACAATCTGCGTATTGTATACTTAAGATTTGAGAAACCAAGTAATTTTTCAGGGAAGAAGGTACACTACAGCATTTTGAACTCAATTTTGGAAAGGCCCTTTAAGGCTGAGGCAACTACACAGAGACAGAAGTATATTGCACTACCTTTTTGTCACGTACGCTGAGCTTCCTATTCAAACTGATAGTATCTGCTTCTTGGTGCATTCGCTTGTGTAATGTCCCATTTCGGAGTACTGGTTGTTTACTGAAACCAGTGCAACCTGATGCCTTGTTTGTGCTCTCGTAGTAATCATCCAATGCTTTGCAGTTATACGTGTACATCACATATTTTCTCAACTAGTGAAAAACATTTATATAAGTTAGCTTCAACAGAAGTCAGACCACAATCTTATCCAAAATTAGCACAAGTGAAAAGTAAATCTAGACAGATATGAAGTAAGATAATAGGAAACGAATAACAAATTACTTTATCCCAATGATCTTGAGCTTTCCGACGATTTCTGATAGTGCGCAGTATGGTATCTTCATTCCGGAGTTTCTTTATTCTAAACTCACACTACCAAAGACAAGGAGGACAATATAAGAAATATATAAGGCAGAAATGACCAGTAGGAATGCTTGTATTTCAGTCAAAGAAATCATCATTGACAACATACATAAGTTCACATCTAACAGACATTTGGTCTTTAATATCTTTGCTCATATAATGGTGAAGCAATATCACAGGACTAATGACCACTTTATCAGTATAGACGAGACTTTCCCAGGGTAACTTTCACTATTATAGTCAATGTCAGCATTGATACACTTAGCCATGTTGCCACCAACGATGCACTATGCGAATTCTCTCTAGTTGTGGTCTGCCATATCTCTTGGTATTGGTCTAAAATTGAGATTTTTCCACTACATTTCCTTCTTCTATTCTTAGATTGAACATGAAAAATAGTGATGAATGAAGAAGCAAAACACTATGGATATAGTTTCTTACTTGCACCAGAAGGTAGAAGAATATGCCAATTGAGATGCAATACAGGCCACCAAGATCAGCAAGGAAGCTCACTACATGTTACGATAGAAGAAAAGATAAGATCACCAAGAAAACAAAGAAATCCACTACATACACATCAAGCATAATTTGAAAGGTGAAAAATTCTCCAATGGGGACATGTGGTGACAAGACATATAGCAATAGTGGAATGAAGTGTAGTTTCTTATATTTATGGTCTGAACGAAAGAGAAGTAAAATAATCAAAACTAAAACAAAGACAGAAGCACAAAACTGTAGGAAGTAACAGATTGAACACAGAACACATTGAAAATATGGATTGAGCATACCTAAGGGAGTAAGGGCAACACAGTTTACTTACCGGGACCCATAATATTTTGCTTATCTATCTCCACAACGTAAGAAGAGAGAAAGTTGATGTACAATGTAGTGTTAAGCATTCCATCCTTAGAACTTTGAAGGGATGCTTGTAGCTGACTTGTGTCACTAAAAGATGAACCCGGTACGAACTCATGAAACAGAGGTTGGATGAGCCTTAGATCATGTAGATTATGGTATATTCGGGGGAATAAACTGAATTTCAATATATTTGTATTACTTCCTCTGAATGTGACCGGTCTATCATCCAAAGTGCTTCCATTCTTTAGGGTTCCACTAACGAAACTCATATGCTTTCTATCAGCATGACTCCTTGTAGTGAGATTAAACTGAAAACCAACTGCAGCAGCAGGATTATTAGGAAGATCAGTGAACTGCCAGGAGATGTACATGTTGTCTTGAATTGGTCCACAGTTATCGCACCTAAGAGTTATTGTTGGTCCAGTACTTGTATTTTGACACGAGTAGTTCCCAAACTTTGATAGACTAGTTACTCTGTAGTCAATGAAGCCAGGGTTTCCAGTAACCAAAGTACCAAGATCACGTAGGTTCGAACAGCTCATACTAGAAATAGCTGTGATGTTAAATTCCAGGTCATTGTTAAACAAGGCCAAATCGGGTGCATTTGTTGCTCTGACATTATGTACCTCGATACTTCTCTTTGTAATGATTTGGTAGAGCAACCTGTGAAATGCAAACTGAAAAGCATGTAGAATTATACTAATATGATGAACAGAAACGACATAAGAAACCATACAGCTAAATGAAATGAGATTTTTCGACAACAAAGAAAAATATTATCAAGTTACTCACGCAGCAAACAAACCAATGAAGAGTATCCAACTTGCTGTAGAGAACATTCCACCGAGTTCTGTTTTCCGTTTCTTGACTAACTTTTGATCATCCTATACCACAAACGAAGCTTGTTAAACCTATTCCCCTCATTGGACAAGAAAATTACTGCCAAGTAGCTATTTTTCTAAACAGTATTCTACATCATGGTGAAGAGTAGCTTCAATAACGTAGCACTGACTATAACCACAACATATGTGTTCCCTAAAAATGAGCATACATTACACAGAAGTACCTATCTGTTTCAAAATATTATTGCAACATTATATTCCCACTCAAATGGTAACCTCACTCGTATAGTACACTATTTTCTCTGCCTACAAAATGTTCTTCCTATTATGAGAAACATTCCGGGAGACCAAGAGCAACTCATCATATCAATATTACTTGAAATAGTTGATGCAAACAGCATTGGTTCAACTGCAATACACTGTCTTCTAAGTTCCAAAGCAGCAACATTTATAATAACTAGCAGCTGAATCATTCATCATCATAAAGCTCCTCAAACTTGCACCAAAAAGTACTAAAACCTCACATTGTTCACCAAACTAAGCTTACTAAGTACTAATTAACACCTCTGATCATGAAGTAATCTAGCAAACATCTAAATGCACAATCACATCAAAACAATTAGAACCTCACAAACTGTTTCATCCAGTTAAAACTTGAACACTTGAGAAAATGAAAGAAAACAAAACTAACCAGCCAATGCCGAGTAGCAAAGCAAACATCCAATCTACTAACCCACCATCTCATCCTAAACCAAACACTCTTCCCATCATTCCCAAGTTTCGTACACCTCAGAAAAACACAGAACGCAAACCAAGACAGCAGCAAAACCAGAGTGGCCTCCAAGAACACAGCTTGTGATTGAGTGAACTTCTTAATGGAGTCAAAGGAGAAAATGGTCTCCGGCAACCCAAATGAATAAGCGTCTTCTTTGACGCCGCCGTCGGTGGAGATGGTGGAGTTCGCCGTGAAAAGGACGCAAGTGCTGTTGGTCCGGTTTAAGAGGTAGCCAACCCCACAAAAGCAGTGGCTTCCATTGTAGCTGAAGCTGTGAGCCGGGCAGCTCATTTCTTCAGCACAAAAATGGCTTTCTGGGTTTTGCTAGAAACGCATAAAGGTCAAAAGTTGGCTTTGGTTTTCTGGGTTTTGGAGCAAAAAGGTTTCCGGGTAGTGTTGGAAACACATAAAAATCAAAACTTTGCTTTTGGTTTCTGGGTTTGTGAGCAAAATGGTTTCTGGGTTGTGTTGGAAACACATTAGAGATGAGAACTTTGATAGAAAAATTGAGGGGTTCAATAAATACAGAGACAGTTTGGGTCTTCGGATCTTTGATTTTGGCGTGTTTTGGGTCAAAGCTGAACCAAAGCTGTGCTACATGTTGTGATGAGGAGTTGATACGTTACTTTAAAAGAGCTTAATTACAAGTTTTCTTGGGTGATTGGGAAGAAAGTACAGGGAAAGAAAAGAATGTTGGATCGTTGGGGCAGCTTCCAGATTGACAAGAGTCACTAGACCATTCACATTACAGAGTTCTTGATTTTAACTTTTTCAACTAGAAAAGAAAATGGAACTTACTGAAAGATTCTTTAGTTTACATCTAGTCACTATGACACAACTTAATTTCATACAAATTAGCTGCAGATGATTGTTAGAATTAGAAAAGAAGACTGTTTAGTTTAGAAGTTAAAAGTGTTACCTCAAATAAACACTAGGTAAATTTCTTATTTAAATGAAAGACGTCAGTCTATGGAGTATGAAACTAGTACCATAGAACATGTTACAGTATCACGACAGAAAAGAAGATATTCTAAGCTATCATCGAAACTAAACTATCCCAAATTGGATGTAGCAAGAGCCACAAAAATGTCAACAATGTCCAAAACATAGTGTAATGGAGGCCACGTGGGATTTGTGGAGCTGCACATCAAAAGAGCATGGCCACCTGTATCAAAGTATCAATCTGCACTTCAGCAGCCACCTTCTTCTTCCTGTGATCTCTTCTTTTTGATAGAAAGAAAGAAAGAACATCTCTCCTTTATACTTCTCATTCACCTTGTCAAAAAGAGAGGAGATCGAGTATAGATACTGTACAGCAAGTTTAAGCAGACAAAATACTAAAGGAAAAGCTAAATGAAAAGGAGACTCTAGAATACCAATCACATTTGCATGTAAAAAAAATAATATTTGATTCATAAAAATACAAATTTCCTTATTAAAGGAGTAGATGCTCCATCTAATAGTCATTTATACTGAGCATAAACATCAAAGAGAGAAAATTTGAAGTCAGAGAAAAGGGTACATCAAACTGCAGCAATTAAAAAAAATTGGGCACAATTCTGCCTAAATCAGCAAGTGAAGCAGCATTCAAACCGGTTCCAATAAGCTCCAATAATCAAGTACCTGAATTTAGTAGAAGATGTTACACAGTTAATGATAAATCAAGAACAAATAAAAAAGATAAGAAGTACTCACAAACTGATCATTCAAACAGGAGGTGTGAGATACTGAATAGGCTGGAGCTATTGACTTGACACTTTGTTTCCTGCAATCCTGCTTCTCTTTCTTTTTCTTGGTCTAATTGTTGTTTCTTCATCAACTTTGTCTCACCTCTTGTCTTTGATCTGGCATGCACTTTGTAGTCACTCTCACTTCTTCTTCTGTTGGTTCAATGCCATCAAAATCTGGACTAAAGATAACACCCAAAGTAACAGGATGATCTTCAGGTGTCTCGAGTTCACAAATATTCGAATTTAACGTCCTGATATGCCTCTTTTTGGTCCTCCTGCAGTTGCATCTCCTTCTTCTTGACATGTCGCATATACCCGAATAGGATAAGCGACTCGATCCCAATCATGTATGTAGTATATGCAACTGGGACGACACCCCAAATAGTTTGAAGCCATCACTGATGTTACAGAATCCCCCCATAAATAGAGCGACATCTCCTAAATCGGTTACTTAAGATCATTGGCATCAAATTTGACTACTTGAAAGTTTGTTGTCGTACGTGGTTTGAGTCGATTACGACCTATAATCTTAAACCTATGAACCATCAGCAGTTCTTGAGAGGGAAGACTTGGTTCTATCAAATACGTCTTTCCGTATCAACCTTCATAACCTTCTGCAATCACTGATGTAAAAGTGAATGGAGTAGTAGCAAAATCAAAACAAACAAGTCCATGACTATTCTTGATGGCATATAGTTTATTACCAACAAAGGCAATATCAGCAATATTGCCAGCTTCTGCATCAAGATAAGTCCATCTCCTCTCCCCATCATCAAGCTTTATAAAAGCCAGCCAACAAAGATCCGAATATAGAACCGCAACAATGCAGTCCTTTCTATCTGAGATTGGATCCGCCGAAAGGATAGCCTTGTACACATAGAGGTCATGATACTTGGCGAAAAACCACCAATTTCTAAGCTTTATAGCAGGAAGATGCACTATTGAATTGTCTCTGTTCCTCCCTTCGATTCTAGAGAAAGGATTCATAAGGGTTACCACGAAATTCTTCTTCACAACGATTAACCATCCTTTCGAAAACCCACAGAATCGAAGATTTGGGAGCTTTATTTGCAAATTAAGAACTTTCTCATTAATATCACGGAGTCCATGTATCTTTCCTTCTAGTGTAAGTCAAGAGATATGGAGGATTGGTTAACCTAGTACCGTTTGATCTCAGCTTGTAGTTTGCTACAGAATTTCCATGACACACAAACAACACTGAACCGCACAAAGTCTGCCGGTGATGATAGTAATCTATCCAAAATTGAACTCAGTATGCCGTCAGGAAGCGCTGTCCAATCTGCCAAATTTCATAGATTAATTCTTAGTATTACGTACGTGTTCATCCTCCCTCTCTTGCATATTGTATTTTATACATGATGAAGATGATGTCGGGAATCATTACAAGTTGGTAGTTGTTTGATTCACTTGTATGAGTAGAAGTCATTGTAGAGATAGATGTATATGGTTACACGTACGTAGTTGCATGCATGTGCAGCTCGATCCGTCTGAATGAGATCGACATCTATTACTATATATTACACTATTTTCTTTTCCCTTCGATTTATTACATAATTCATAGTTTCATACTCGTCAAAATTATAACGGAAAATGGTAGCTTCTATGAAACTAACGAATACGTATTGTTGTTACATGGTCTGAATTTCATAGAATACATTACTTGGCTAAGTGTGTAAGAAGCATTGACCATTCCTGAATGTAACACAACATTAGCCGTCAACTATAAGTCTATAAGTTGTATAACTTAACATTACATGCTTTCTCAACAGAACCATATGCTTCATTACATCTCTATGTCGTCCAGGTCGGGTAGAGGGAAACGAAGAACTGCGGCAATGCCAGTAATCTGAGCCAGTTCTGTACATTCGATAAGGTAATTAGAGACTTGTTTCAGACACATACGAGACCACGGTGAACAATTGTAGGGAAATGGCAAATACTCACGTTCTCCTGATACGTGCATAGAAGAGAATATGTGCACATTACCGCCGGAATCCTTCACCGAGTTCACCAAATTGACATACTTTTGCCTTGTGACTACATCAACATTCCTGTCCATCAAGAACTTATGTTACAGAATTGCCAAAATCATGTAGCACTGCTTCAAAATGAGCCACCAGACACTAACCTGAAGAGTTCATCTGTTATCAAGAGAGTTTGCACGGCCATTTGCTCGTGAGCTACCTCAACATGCTTTGGTCCATAGCATGCACGATGCGGCTCCTGCCCAGTAACAGCATTGATTTATTAGCACATAGAATACATAAAAAGGGTAAATGACACAAGTATTCAAAAATCCCAGAGAATATATTTCTCTGTAAATACTGTTTTTCTGGATAAAGATAATTCACCGTGAATGTCCTAACCCCCTCAATTCTTTCCTAAATGTCTTATCAATTGGCATCCAACTATATCCTTAACAGAACAAATGAACATCCAACTTAGAACCTTACATTTGAAAGCATATTGAAGAAATCTTGGAGAGCCCGGACCTGAAGAAAAGGGATCAATAATTAATGTTATTGGCAGATTTACTTTTGTTTTTGTTAATGGACTAGTAATGAACTGGAAAGAAGGGTGGTACGGTACCTCTTGCGCTGCTTTAGTGTCTTTTATCATATTCATGACATTTGGAGCATCCAGAACCTCCCTTAGACTATGCCTGTGGTTACAAGAATATAGTGTGAGCACATGTCGAAGAACATGGTTAGCAAAAATATATTTTATTTTTTTACTGCAGAAATAAATCACATGCACCGAATGGTTGACATGACAATTCCTTCACTTACACATAAAGCAAAGTCATCAAATTCATGATGTGTCTTAGTTTACTGCTGCTGACCAGTGACCCAGTAGAATGTAACAATGAAAAATCTCAACTTATGAAACCAGTGAATGGCTTGTCATTTGTCAATAGCGACAAAATTGGGATCTCGTTTTGAGTGTGTTAGTTGTAGACAGGGTATGTAAGCACAATGTAATTAGATATATCCAGATGTTGCTAAAGTTTGATACTATATTTCAAGGGTTCCTATATTACAAAATGAAAATTGTCACCGAAACAAAGAAAATAAAACATGGCCGTACTTGTATCCTGAGGTTGTATGTGCAAGAAGTATCCGTGACTTGTTCTCAATAATAGGTCTCAGCTGTTTTCTCTCTGCTTCCAACAATAAGTGACGATGAAACTGATCCTGAAGCACATACGAAAAATCAACAATAATGTGACAAATGATTACTTAGAGCCATTTTAAACTCTTCTACATTGGGTGAGCTCACATAAACTCATATCAAACCTTGGTGAAACCTGGACTTGCAATCACAGCGCAGCGAACAACACTGAAATCTACATATTTCAAGAAAGCCTGTAACATACAGACACGCGTTAGACTAGATCATTGGATACAAAGTATCTTCAAAATCTTAAGAAGCTTTAGTAACAGACTCAAACAGACCTGTAATACATTCTCAAAGAACTTGTTCAAAGCCTGTTCAGAAAAATAAGAAATCAGCTATGCGGCACCAGTTATCATAATCTCAGAAAATTTGAATCCGAAAAAAAGAAAAGAAAAAGGAAACATACTTTTTCGTAACCTGCAATTGAAGGTCCATGCTTGCGAGGAATTGAAGTTTCTATCCGTGACCGAGTGATTGTCATACTGATACAATTAGGTTCAAGAACATCAGTCTCAGGTGAGTACTAAGGTGCATAATCAATATTTTGAGCTTCTTTCCTTCTTCTAACTTATGATTGCGAGTTTCGAGGAACGGGCTTTCATGGAAAAGAGAAAAACAAAGGGAAAAACCATACATTTAAATCAGCAGGTCATGCAATAACCTTCAAATTAATGATATAAGCAATAACTTCATGCAATAACCTTCAAATGTATAGAGGAAACTCATAAGTAGAGGAGATGTGTGGACATGAAGTAGCGCCTTCATATAGGCCTCAAATCTAAACTAGTTCACGAACCCATAACTGATATCATATACAAAGTTCAAAAAACCCAAAGATCAAAAGAGAATAAAGGCCTCAATGAAATCAGACACACCTTTTACCAATAAGAAGAATATGAGCTAATCCTTCTTGCATTATAACCACAGCTAGATCAGCACTCGCCCCAGGATCTGACAATTGCAGAGATAATGTCATCAGATAAATGGTTGGTGTTAAGTACTTCAACTCTTATGCTTGGTGCTTTAGATAATACTTGCAAGTAGACTTCTCATATGGAATATAGGGGGTAGCTTCAGAATGTAGAGAATCCAGTTTGTATTATCAACCATGTTATATATACAATATATCACCTATTTATGGCATGTAAGTAAATCCAGGAGATCTCAAGAATTTCAATACTTCATAATGGATGTGCCAGTGGATATCAATTATGTAGAGCATGCATTAAATATTTAAAGTCTCAACATAACACATTCTGTGCATCCAATTCCAAATGCAAAAAGTCATAGGGGCAAGAAAGGTTAAATATCAATCGATACTTGACGGAAATAAGACAGAGAAATGTGGACATACCACAGGCTTGATTAAGTTGGTGCATGGCCAATGTATCCCAGATGTCCTATATAACACATAGCACGCCACAGGTCAGTAGACAAAACAGGATCATCTTTTGAAGTCATATCAGATGAAAAAACACATGCCTTCTTTAAAACAAAGGGTCGGTGTTGCTCAAGTTCCAAAGTATGAAATGCTCCTATCTGCAGTTAGAACACGAGAAAGCTTAAGGCAGCACTCTAACCAAAAAGTACATTGAGAAAACTAAAACGTAATTTACAGCCGTAATCACCTTAACATGTTCATTCTCAAGGATATTCTTTCCCCGTATACGCAATACAGATCCCACTTTATCATAATCAGCAACCTAAAAGCAATAAGAGAAACAATAACAAGCATCAAAAGTATATACACGCACACACACAGAGAGAGAAAGAAACACACACACAAATGTCATTGAGCTAACGTTTCCGCATACCTCTTCAACCTTGATTTCTAACTTCAGCTTCACACGCTCGGCGTCTCTTCCACCACCAGCCGCTTCTCTCAACACTTTCCTATTACAGCAAATGCACAACACCATCAAAATCACTATAAACTTAAACTTTCATACGATACAATCACCACACAAGTAAACATTATAACATCCCCATGACATCTCATGAGGAATTCAATCATCGAAACAAACACGTTATCAGCTGAAAATATAAAGCAAATCCGAATAATTCATCAGAAAGACTAACACTTCATTACTCCAAAGTATCACAAGACTAATACTTTATTAAATTTCAACACTGAAATTGAATAATGAAACTTTTTTTAAATAAATTAAACTAAATAAATATATATATATATTACCTGACAGTGACAGCAATAACACTATCTCCAGGAGCAATCAAATTGTAAGCATACCAGAGATCGTCGGAATCCACCGGAACCATCTGTCAAAATTACAACTTTAGCCCTCAAATTTGATTCGCCGTAGAAATTTTCACTGAAAAACCAACGACGAAACAAAATGGTTTTTACCTTGACTTTTCCAGGTCCGCCTGGAACGAAGTCTTTGTGAACAATCTTCATCTTCTCTCTCTCTCTCTCTATATATATATATAGTACTCTCAGTATTGAATTCAGTATCGGATTGAAATCGAAGGTCGAGTCTTTTTGGGTCTGACCACGGCGGAGATGAAGCTCTCTGAGTCTTTGTTCTGTTTTCTGGTTCGGTTAAGTGTGGCGGGCAAGGGTAAATGAGTCTTTTTTGCTAATGATTATAAAGTACTGCAAAAGGCTTATAAAAGCTCAGGTCTTTTATTTTATTCTCTAAAAGCACTTATAAATACCAAAATTTTATAAGAAAGTGCTTCATTTGAACGCTTCATTTCAGAAATATTCTCAAACAATTATTTAAACGCTTCAGTTATTTAATCGCCTTCATTCAATTACGTTTTGGACATATTTTTTGAAGTAAATTTCTTAGTTAGCAGTCTGTCACTATTTGGTGTCAAAGTGTTCCTCCTCTACTGCTTTTCAGTTCGATCTACGGAGTGAAGATTGTGAGAGAAGATTTGTGTTGTTATTTTTGTTGTTGTTTTTCTTTGTGTATCAAAAATAATATAAACTCCAACAATAATACAATATGCAAGGAAGGAGCACATGAGAACTTTCTCAATTAGTGTTCCGTTTGGGGTTGATTTTTTGTGATTAAATCAGTTTACTGTCAACTATGTTGATAAAAGGATTGTTTGGCAAAATAAAAAAAAATTGTTTATTTTTATTTTTTAAGTACAAAAATTACGGTTAGAAATAAATAAGTAAATGATTGCTTTTTCTAAATTATATTTTCAAAAATTTAATATTTTCACGTTAATCTTAAACTAAGCCCAAGTCTATTAAGAAAGTGTTATCTTTTGGTTTGATAGCACTTTCGTAAATTTCAGAAGAATTTATGCAGTTCAAGAAGCACAAACGAACTGTACTTCTAAATTGTGCATAACGTGTTTTAGGAAGTGCTTCTACATAAGGTTCAATGAAGTATGACCTTTAAAGTTAAAGCATAGCTATTCTAACGTGTTGTTGCAATGTTACTTCAATTCGAGCACTATAGGTAACTTTAAAGATCTTTAAAACAAAGAGCCATAGTAACATCAAAATTATGGGTACATTTCAATTCCCACAGAACTCTGCTGACAAGGAAAGATAACGCGGAACTCGATTCAAATTTCTAAGGATGTAAAACTAGAAATGGGCGGAGATAGATAAAGGAAGCTCAATCTTGAAGAACCTCCTCTTGAGTACTCACCACTTCCTCTACCTCAACTTCCCTAGCCTCGTACTCCTCCTCTTCATCACTGGCTTCTCCATCTCTGAGCCTCAGCCTTTCCATTTTCTCTTCTTCGTGCAACTGCTTCCACTGAGCGACCCACTTCTCCCATTCATCCTTCAGCTGCCTCCTCTTTTCGCGCTCCTTCTCGCCCAAATGCCTTTCTACATCATTATCAGCAATCTCATACCTCTTGCTATACTTCTTCAAGTTCTTTGCAATCTCCTCCTCTTGTTCAGGGGTCAGGAATGATGGTGGCCTTGGACGCCACAGAAACTGTCACAAACAATATCCAACAATTAGACTGTAATTTCAAATAAATATTCAGAAGTCAACAAAGTCGAAGTGGAAATGGAGATGATGGTTTATAAGAGTGCAATTAGAGATACCTGAAAGAAGTGATCCTTCAATATCCGATATAGTAGCTTGCCATTGAAAGTCCAGATGATAAAACCATTCTCCATCTCGTGAACAGAAGTGACTGCTGTAGCAACATATCTGATGAAGCAAAAAGTACACATTACAACAAATACATAGATGAGCACTTCAGAGCAATACTCGACCAATATATGTGATATCAATTCTATTACCTTCCAGTGGGATCCCACTCGATATCTGTAGCCATAAAATGCTCAGTTGTAGCCATGGTTTCAAGCTCATCCACATTGTAGAATTCCAACTGCCCGTTCAAACCCTTCAAGCCTGCAAGTATTATGAAGTGCCCTGAAGGTGACCAGGAGAGAGCATTCGCCTGCTTGCCTTTAAGAGTAATGAGCTTCGAAACACGGCCTGTATTGTTAGCACCACGCATCGTGTAGAAGCTCACGTCAGGCCTCGGATTGTCCCCGTGAATAACTGCAAATCTATGTCCTTTCGGCTCCCAAGCAAATGCAATGATCTTGTCATTCTTATTTTCAAGCTCAAGAACTTCAATAGGAATATCTCGCTCTTTGATTCGGAAAAGTTCAAATCCTGTATATGTACTTTTCTTTGTCTTAGTGTAACGGTCGACTTTAACAGCAAGATACTCCCCACTGCTTTGCCAATACATCTTGCAATCACTAACACTGAAAAGATTTTTCTGCCTTAGCTCCTCCTTACTAGGGATTTGAATAAGACTCACCTGTAACATGTGATACATTAGTTAGAGTAGACCACAAGTAAATTAGAGTAATATTGAAAACAATATGAAGTGTGACAACACACCCTAGCAGGCTGGTTTCCGCCACCCAATTCGGGAACAAAAAGAGCCAGAATTGAATCCGTTGGCGACCAACTGAAGTCCATAACATTCTCAACCTTAATGGACTTCTTGTCGACAAGTGAAAATGTTTCTGTCTCATAAACAGATATAGCACCTTTACCCATTCTGGCGAAGTACCTATCATCTTTTCCACCAGCCCATCTGCAAAATATCCCCAAAAAATCGTTAAGATACTGACATCAATCAACATCATAATGTACCCAAAGGACAAACGAGAAATATTACTTGAACACAGGCCAAGACACGCCTGAAACACCTCCAGATCCTCCGATTGCAAAATCATCAGGGGTTCCCTTGAAATCTCTCATAACTTTTCCAGTTCTCACATCAAAAATGTCTATCACAACGCGCTGTATGATAATTTCATGTTAAAAATGGTTGTTACAAAAAGTTACGCCATTAGGGTGATGAATCACACGGGCAAAAGAACTCACATTTGTATCACGAGGATTGCTTGCTTCATGACTGCTGTATGTCACCAAATATCTCTCACCCGGAGAAAAATCGATCAACCTAACCTGCAGTCATCAATTACACACTAGTAAATAACCCGTTGTGAAGTACCTCAAATATTTAACAGATTTGACAGACAACCAAAAACAACCTGTGGATGAGCATATCGCATAATTCGTTTGTAGTCGGCACCTCCCCAAACTGCAGCACCTTGTCTGTGTACAGTTGCCAAATAAGTCCCAAGTGGGGACCATTGCACAAAACTCTCAGTCCAGTTCTGCAAGGAAATGTCATCATTCACCATCAAAGTGTCGATATAAGACAGAAAAAAATAATGGCGGGAAAGACTGAAGGCTTGTTGAGACAACACATGCATGAGCTCACCTCGCGTTTGTAGACAAGCTCAGGTTTACTCTCTCGTCCATCATTCCAAAGAACTTCAGTATCATTACCAGCACGGATGACAAATTGATCCCTACCCTTTTCATCAGTGAGCCAATGTTGAAGATTTTCCTGTCATGATCGATGTCCAAATAGATGTAGTTAGATACTTGAACTTATCCAAGAGCACAATGTTTATTTCTTCCTCACAGCCTAGAATGTAATGTCAAACATTGGGTAAAGACGACGTTTAAGGAGAAGTATGCAACACATGCAAGTGTCAGTACTTCAATATCATGATAATTACAAAGGGAAAAAGTCTATTCAACATTCTGTAACACTCCAAGTCATCTCCCTTTCAAGTACAGAGTAAAACCAAACAGTTGGATATACTTCAAACCAGTATTAAGGTTTCACGTATCATCAAACTTAATCTTACAGGTGACAACTGTTACACACTGGAATTTATTCAAACCTCAATCAAGTTGAATTTACATGTAAAGTCTCAAACAAAACTAACATACAGATATATGCTATGCATATCCAAAGAATATCCGAGCCTAGTCCAGAAACAATGTAGCAACAGAATATCCAAAGAATAAGATACTCTTAAGAGTAAAATTTATATATACTTACCCCTGGAGTATATGGTTTAGTTTCTGGAGGCGCCCATGTATCCGGAACTCTCATGAATCGATCAAAGTCATCAAACATGTTAACAGCAAAAACGTGGGACCTGTCCAGCTTGTATCCATGAGTCTTCTCCTTCGCAATCTCAGCTTCCTACATTCGCAACAGCACCAACATTGCGTTTAGAACACATATTGCAACGTAATATCGGACAATTTAACCTCAAATGTGATAACATCAGTTTACGAAAAACACATGTACCTGAGGAGTACTGAACTCAATGAAGCAATATCCCATAGTCTTCTTCGTCTCAGGATCCATAGGCATCAAGAAGCCATCTGTCTTAATCACACCGAGCTGACCGTAAATTTTCTCGATGACAGATTTGAGCTTCGTAAACTTATCTTCGGGAACCACCGGTAAGTTATCGACGACGATAATGTTTCCGAAGCCGGAATCCAGCTCCGAATTCGCATCGTCGGCGATGTCTTCGTCATCACTACAAAAAATTCACAAAACCGGAATCAAAATCCGATCAACTACTCAGGTTTAGGGTTACGGTTAGGGTTTACCTTTCGATGCCGAAAGTTTCGCCGGGAGGGAGACGAATTGAGTCGAGGTCTAATTGATTGAGATCAATTCCGAGGCGAGCCGCCGTCGCCTCTATCTCGTTCATGATCAACACGTCCGCCATTGTCGGTCGTCTTTGTGCTTTTGTTTCTCAGAGCCGAAGCGCCGCCGTAGCTTTTTGCAGAGATTGAAGGGAGATGAAGAGAGTGCTGTGATTTTTAGGGTTTTCGGTGATGATGAGTGTATAAACGGCGTGTCGTTTCTATGATTCGGGTCGGTCTATTTTAAAAGGGGCCATGGATCTTTTTAGTGGGTTACGTTGTGTTTTTTGGGCTTTAGGTTTATTTATTTGAACAAGCCAAGCTGACCTTTACTTTGGAAACAAAGGTCTTGGCCCGAGCCCAGTTAGACTGACCTCAAAATTGTGTAACGTTTATTTTTTTTGTTTATTTTTTCTATTTGGTTAATACAAAATCTTCTTAGTCCAAAACAAATCTCTGAAATATTCCGAATGTGCATTGCGAGTTTACATCCGCGTGTCTGGACATTTTGACAAAGTAGTAATTTGCACCTGGAGACTCCACCACTATGGCATTATGCCACTTGCATTAGTAAAATTGTCAGACATCTTCATATGATGGTATCTTGGTTTTCTTTCTTTAGTAGCCAATGGTCCGAACCTGAGCTGTTTCTTGATTAAACTATGGAATACATTGATTAGTAAAATTAAATTGAATCTCACCTTAATAAATAAAAATTTAGCCATTTCAAAATAAATAAAAATTTAGTTGACCATCGATTAGTCGAATAGAATACAAATTTACCTGATATTATTCTGAAAAAATATTCAAAATCAATGAAAAACGAATACCATTTATCATTAATAATCAAAACAGACATCACCGTTTCTTTATAAAACTATTACTCATATATAAATAAAAAAAAATGTCAACTAATTGGTTTGAAGGTAGATGAAATATAGTAGAAACAATATGATATATAACAATCATCATCGATTGAAACTCAATTCTTCAATATATATTTATCTGGTTTTCCAAAAGTACTATAATTTAGACTTGGCGTCTTCCAAAAATACTTCAATTTAGCCTCGTCAAAATGGGGGCCGAAATTGCTAAGATGAGTCAAGTATACTCCAAGATCTTTAGCTGTCCATATAGCATGATCTCCTCCACAATCTTCCAAAAATCCCATGCTCACTTTAAACGCAACAAAACTAGTTTCTTTGTTTGGAAACCACAAATGACACCAAAATTTTGTGCGTTGCCAAAAATTGATCCTAAAGCTAAATTCCCATTGTTGGCCTACAACAAGAGTGCGAACACCTAGGTCATCATCTTTGGATTGACATCGATAATGAAGCAATTTTCCGTCAGTTACATTGTTACAAATACGCACAAATTTCTTTGTCCCTGGATCATTTTTCCATGCACTACTTAAATCAAATAAAGCTAGACTTAGGAGGAGGAGCAAGGCAACAATATAAATTTCTTTCTGTATCATTCTCAATGGTAACACTAAACTAAAAGGACTAGCTAGCTAATGAGATATATTGCATATAATGTAAGTTGAATACTCTATGCATTTTATAGGAAGATTATATAACTTACTCATGTATTACATTAATTTCTTACCAGTTTAAAACGTATGGCCTAAATCATTCATTTGAATAATACTTGGTCAATGATAAATTAATTTAATTGGATTCATCTTTAAGGCGATGCATATAAATTAATTGATGGTATGTAAATATATCTATATACTGAGAGATTTTGGCAAGTTTTATCCATATGGTTGAATTTGACACTTCATCTTAATCCAACTATCCACAAGATCAGTCTAAGGGCACGTTAATTACATTGAAGTTTTTTTCATACTAAATATATGGGGATTTAACTTTTAAAAATTATAATTTTGTTTCTCACATTTAAATCGCAATCTATGATTAGCATCTATCACTAATAGCACCGTCAAGTTATTAAAAAATTATTGAAAAGACATATTTTTTCAACACATTTTTTTCTTCTAATTTTTGGAAAACAAATACCATGTATCATTAATAACCATGGCGTACATCACCTTATCTTTATTAGACTATTACTCATAAGTTAAAACATGTCGAATTTTTATTTTTAAGGTAGATGATCGAAATATAGTAGAAATCAAACAATATGATAGTAATAATCATGGATTGAATTCATTCGACACCTAGAGACTCGGTCACTATATCACTTGTAGTGGTTAAATTGTCGGACATCTTTTTCATATGACATTTTGTGGATTTATTTTTTATTTTTAGAAATCATCCGAACCTTCAGACTTCTTTTTTTTATGAAATTATTGAATACATTAATTAGTAAAATTAAATTCAATCTCACCTTAAAAAAAATAAAAAAAATTAAGTTGGTCATCGATTAATCAAATAGAATACAAAGTCACCTTATATGATATTAATTTCAAATATAGATTACACAGTTTGAATCACCATAAACCAATTTGTCATAAGTAAACACTTACTCACCCAACAACGAGTACATCTTTCAACGTTCAACGCAAATAAAGTTCGACAAATAAAATTGATAGAAAAATAAATATCTTTTTTTTTAATAATCATAACATGCATCACCATATCTTTATTAAACTATAACTCATAAGGGAAAACATGTCAACTTATTATTTTGAAGTAGATGAAATATATTAGAAAAAAAAATATATGATAATGCCCTTGGATGAATCAAATTCATTTATTCAACATATATGTATCTTATTTTCTCGCCATACTCCAAAAATACTTTAACTTAGCCTCGTCAAACTAAGGGCCGAGAAAGCTAAGCCAAGTTAGGTATACTCCAAGATCTTTGACTGGTCATATAGCATGATCTCCTCCACAATCTTCCAAGAATTTCATGCTAACTTTAAACACAACAAAACTTGCTTCCTTGTTTGGAAACCACAAATGACACCAAAATTTTGTGCGTTGCCAAAAGTTGATCCTGAAGCTAAATTCTCATTATTGGCCTACAGCAAGTGTAATACCCCAAAATTTAGTATGATAATTTAGATTATAATACGACTCGTTAAACTTATAAATTATCATACTTTAGTTTAATCTTAGAGCCTTTAGAAATTTTATAAAAAAATTGCATGGCAAAAGACAATGTATAAAAACTAGTTTTAAAGAAACAATAACGGAATGAAGCAAATGGTCCAGTGGATACTCAAGTTCAAGTCAGGTACTCCCTAATTTTAGGCTCGAGACAACGAAGCTGGGCATGGATTCGCAAAATATTTTATGTCATAGGTTAGTAAAAATAATAAAAATATTTTTACTCGAGCTAGAAACGGTAAGAAAACCCTAATTCCAAATAGCCGATTTTCGAAAATGGAATTTTAGTGAAATGACCAAATTTCCATTGTTCGTACTTGTTCTCCGAATTGAACTTTGTGTTTTAAGATCATAATTAATTATTTTAGTGGTCATGCTTATATATCAATTTGGTGTTAATTATTATTGATATATGTGTTTTTCATTTTTATATTATATTACACTTTATTAGTAAAATCACACATTTTCTTCACTTATTTATTCTACTTTCACATTCACATATCCCTACGTACATGCCTATAGAATTAAGTGCACATTTCAATCAGATTTCTAACCACATTACTATTATTTTACAAGTGCACATTTACCCTAGAACTAGTAGCCCAACTATTCCATTATCAACTTGTTTTGCAGAGTCAAAAAAAAAATAGGTGTAAATTTGTTTCTCATGTCTCCTCTCATACCTATATTTATGCCCCCTTGAGTTCAATCTTATCACACATTATTTCAATCAAGTTTTTACCGATTGAAACTCTCCCAAAGTAGCAATGCAACACACCTAAAATTCTATATCAGAAACCTTTATATTTTAAGCATATTTTAGTAACTCTTCCCTTGTTCCAAGAAAGTCATCTTGAGTTAATAAAACAGTTCATTCGTCTACTGTAATTCTTGAATATGTACTTGAGTACATTCCTATACTTCTTTATTTTTAGGATACATCAAAGTACATGGCTAAGAATAAAAGAAAAATAATGAGCCTTAGTGTAATCTTAATATTTTCGTTTCTGGTAAAGTTATAGTTACTTGAATATATTTACATAATTAGATTCTACACAAAAAGTTATTCAATTTTTGCTTTTGAATCACTTAAAAAGGTTAAATAATGAGGAAGTTATGGCTAAAACAAGTTTTGCTAATCTTTTCCTTAATCTTGTTCGAAAAGACTTAAGGTGTTCTTACTTTGAAATATTCATATTTCACTCATTTCTTAACCAAATTTAATGTTATTTATATCAAAATGAAGCTTAGTAGTTCAACTATCAATCTGAAAAGTTTGAAATGCATTGGTTAACATTTAGTACTTAATTAATCTATGCAAATGAGTTTAATACCAAGCATAACAATTTATGGACAATTTTAGAGTATCATCGCTTTTGGACTTGAGAACTTCATACAGAACCTTATGACTATTACTGTTGGATTCCTATCGAAAACCCTTCAAGATGGAGTATTTAGTATTTACTTCTCCAATTTGGTCATAATTTGGATTAATTATAAAACGGTCCAAATGGAGGATTTCGAGCGGACTACTGCCGAATGATACTTTTGGTCCAAGGATTAATAAATTTTATTTTGATGCATTTGTACTTTGATTTTATTTACTTACTAGTATTATTTACTTTTAAGTCTGATTTAGGACTAGTGAAGTATTTCGGACGGATTACCGCCAAATGAAACTTTTGGACCAATGATAACTAATTCAAGTTTATTTACTTAATCGCTCTATCTATTTACTTTCAAGTATAATTTGGGACAAATGGAGGATTTCGAGTGGATTACCATCAAATAAAACTTTTGGACCAAATTTGTTTATTAATGATCTACGTTTAAGTTTGATCATTTTTCCTTTACGAATTCTACTAGGTATATATTTATTATAGAATTATGATATAAATATATACTCTATGATCTATACATACCTAGTATTAACTAAATACTTGTTTGTGGTCATTATGGTTGAGGTGTAAAGTACGAATTAACTCGTGCTTAAGTAAATTATTGGTAAAAAAATTCATGACTGTGGGTGTTAGCCAATGGCTCTAGTTCCTTACATATAATGCGCGCACTATTATACTTTTACTCATGAATTATGTCAAATCAGGAGTATGCATGCTTTGGCAGGTGGTCCTAGTATGTTGTGGCTTTATATGTGTGTTGGTATTGTGAGACTAAACACATGTTTTTTGAGAAATCATCAGTTAATCCAAAAGAATTCACTTTGGAAGTATTGGGGTGTCTGTGTGTAGATGTTAAATTGTGCAAGTATGTATATTATATACCTATACGTATATATTATAAATACACAAGTATAATTATGAAAGAACATAACCGGTTTTGATTATTTCACCTTTTTGATTTGGTTGTTCGGTTTGATGTTTTTTAGAGATAATCCAGTATATACTTGTAAGTTGTACTTACTAGGTTGGTGTGACTCATGATGCTACACCTTTCTCTTTTCAGGTGATGAGTAGGATGCTTGGGGCTAGGATCAGTCTATCACTAAATAAATAAATTATTTTCTACTTGCATTTTGAAGTGAATAAATGTAATGACTATTATTTCTATAAACTCTGGTATTGTGATATTGACGTTTTCACTTTTCAATAAATATACTATTCAAACATCTTAACTTTTGAAATTATTTGGGTTTCTTACTCACATCACAAATCCTAACACCATGTTTTAGTATAATATTGGCCCCGAATTTGTGGGTGTGACAGCAAGAGTGTGAACATCTAGGTCATCATCTTTGGATTGACATTGATAATGAAGCAATTGTCCATCAGTTACATTGTTACAAATACGCATAAATTTCTTTGTCCCTAGATCATTTTTCCATGCACTAGGTCAACCAAATCAGGCTAGACTTAGGAGGAGGAGCAAGGCAACAATATAAATTTATTTTTGCATCATTCTCAATGGTAACACTGAATTAAAAGGACTAGCTAACTAACGAGATATATTCCATATAATGTAAGTTGAATACTCTATGCATTTTATAGGAAGATCATATAATTTACTCATGTATTACATTAATTTCTTACCAGTTTAAAACGTATGGCCTAAAACATTTATTTGAATAATACTTGGTCAATGGTAAAGTTAATTGGATTCATCTTTGAGGTGATAGATGCATATTAATTGATGGTACAATAAACCTTGAATTAGGAACACTCTATATAGGAATAACTTCTATATGGTACTAAAAAATTTGGGTCCCAACTCGGGACCAATTATAAATAGGAATAGCATCCGCATTGTAATAAGTTTATATTTTTCTTATATTATATATACGTTAGGAATTTGCCTCTATATAGTAATACTTGTCGATAATAAGAAAACAAAATGTAATTCAAGAAAAATTAAAATACATTTCTATAGTAACATGAGGTGATGACCTATACTTTATAGCTATTATAACATATTTGAGCTTTACGAGTGTCTTATAACTCATATTTATGTTTTATAATTGCTATCGCAAATAAATTATTTTATTGATAATTTTCCAAAATTTGTGATATAATTTTTAACTAAACCTTCATTTAGGAATAACCTCTATATACGAATAAATTATACTCGGTCAATAATATGACTGTATAGAGATTTTACTGTATGTATATGTAATTTTTTTTAATCTATATACCAAGGGAGATTTTGACAAGTTTTATCCATGTGGTTGAATTTGATACCTCATCTTAATCCCAACTGTCCACAAGATTAGTACAAACGTATGCTATAATGAAACTTCGATAAATAAATATCCGATCATATAATAACTTCGCCAGGGGTTTTTTTTTTCGGTTCCGACTCAGAATCAGTTCAGATTACTAGCAACGTTAACCTTGCTAAATATATAAGATAAAAACTTTTCTTTAATTCATTTAGATCCTATGTAGGAACATATAAAGTAATAATTGCATGAAACAATATATATTTAAATTTATAAAAATACAAAAAAAATGATCTTATAATTTCTATTTTCTCAATTAGTTAAGCTATTTCTTGAAGAAAAAAAAAGACTGGCATATATAATTTTTTTTTTGCATCTAGACCAAATTTAACTTTGTTCTTGATCTTTTGCAATGCGTGCACCATATTTGGTAAATTTTTTTCATTTCGAGTAGAAATAGGATTTTCATTTTGAGTAGAAAGAAAATCGCACAGTGGTTTCTCATATCATCAGTCAACGTAAATTTTTTTACTCCTTTCAAATGCTCTTCATTTTGAGATACAAGTTTGTCTTATTTAAAAGAGGTCATGGATCTTTTGGTTAGTACATTATGTTGTTTTGGACTTTAGGTTTATTATTTGAACGGATCAAGCCAACTTTTACTTGGAAACAAAGGTCTTCACTCGAGCCTAGTTGGCCTGACCTCAAAATTGTGTAACGTCATTTTTTTTGTTTGTTTATTCTTTAACTTGAGTATTTCAAAGTCTTCTTAGCCCAAAACAAATTCATGAAATATTCCAAATGTGCATTGCAAAATTACAACTGAGTGTCTTGCCATTTTAATATAGTGGTGATGTGAATCTTGATTGGGGCATTTTTCACTTGGAGACTCAACTATTATGTCACTTGCAGAGGTTAAGTTGTCTAACATCATCATATAACACTTTCTGGTTTTATTTTTTATTTTTAGATAATGGTCTGAACCTTAGACGTTTTTTAATGAAACCATTGGATACATTGATTAGTAATTAAATTGAATCTCACCCTAAAAAAGACAAATTAAGTTGGTCATTGATTAGTCAAATAGACTACGAAGTCACTTGATATTATTTTCAAATATAGGTTACAATGTTTGAATCACCACAAACCAATTTGTCATAAGTATACACTTCCTCATCCACAATGAGTACATCTTTCAACATTCAACACAAATAAAGATAGACAAATAAAATTGATAGAGAAACAAATATCTGTTTTATTAATAATCATAAGTTCATAACATACATAACCTTATCATTATCAGACTATAACTCATAAGTGAAAACATGTTAAATTATTATTTTGAAGATAAATGAAATATGTGAGAAAATAAATAATATGATAATACCAAAGGATGAATCGAATTCATTTATTCAACATATATGTATCTTGTTTTCTCATCATATTCCAAAAATACTTAATTTAGCCTTGTCAAACTGGGGGCTGAGATAGCTAAGGCAAGTCAGGTATACTCCGAGATCTTTGGCTCTCCAAATAGCATAATCTCCGTTACAATCTTCCAAGAATCCCCTACTAACTTTAAATGCAACAAAACTGACTTCTTTTTTTGGATACCACAAATGACACCAAAATTTTTGTCGTTTGCTAAAAGTTGATCCTAAAGCTGAATTCGAATTGTTGGCCGACAACAAGAGTGTGAACATCTAGATCATTATCTTTGGATTTATATCGATATTGAAGTCATTGTCCATTGGTTACATTGTTGCATATTCGCACAAATTTCTTTGTCCCTGGATCGTTTTTGAATGCACTACTTGAACCCAATAAGGTTAGATTCAAGAGGAAGAGCAGGGCAACAATTGAAATTTCTCTATGCATCATTCTCGATGGTAACTAATAAACTAAAAGGACTAGCTAATGAGATTGCATATAATGTAAGTTGAATACTCTATGCATTTTATAGGAAGATTATATAGCTCACTCATGTATTACGTACATTAATATCTTACCAGTTTAAAACGTATGGACTAAATCATTTATTTGAATAATACTTAGTCAATAGTAAATTAAGTAATTGAATTCATCTTTAACACGATGCATATCAATCAATTGATGGTATGTAAGTGTATTTATATACCGAGAGATTTTAATTTTTTATTTATCTATATGATTGAATTTGGCACCTCATCTTAATCCTCCTAATCTGTATAGGTTCAAGCGTAAGCTAATTATTATGAAGTTTACTTTTTCTTTCTAACTGACTAAATATTTGGTTGAAATTTAGTTTAGTGGTAAGTGGTATATGGGGACTTAATTTGACATTTAATTTTGTAAGAACCACACCTCGTTTGGCCATTAAAAAAATCTTCTTTTGTATGTTTGCCTTATAAATAGAGAAATGAGCACAAAATGTATCTCTCATAAATGGGATAATCATTTTTTCTATACCTCACTTTCAAAAATTATCATTATGGTTCCTCACATTTAAATCGCAACCTATGATCAATATCTATCGTTAATAGCACCATCAACTTATTACAAAGTTATTGACAAAATGTCTTTTCAAAATATATTTTTTCTTCTAAATTTTGGAAAAACATATATGTCTGGTTATCATCACCATTATCTTTATCGAACTATTACTCATAAGTGAAAAACATGTCAAATTGTTATTTTGAAAGTAGATGCTCGAAATATAGTAGAAAAAAAAAATAGTAATAATCATGGATCACATTCATTTTTTCAACATATATTTATCCAGTTTTCTTCCAAATATACTTTAATGTAGCCTAATTGTCATATTTGGGACCAAGTGAGCTTACGTAAGTCAGGTATATTCCATCATCTTTGGTTGTCCACATAGCATGATCTCCTCTACATTTATCCAAGAAACTCATGCTTACTTCAAATGCAACGAATTTAAAACTTGCATCCTTGTTTTAATATCACAGAGGACACCAATATTTTAAGGTTCGCTAAAAGTTTATTCTGAAGTGGAATTCAAATCGTTGGTAGACAACAAGAGTGTGAACACCTAGATCATCATCCTTGGATTGACATTTGAAATTGAGCCTTTCTCCGGTGGTTATATTGTTTACTCATGGTGTAGGAGTTAGATGTACGTACATTTTTTTGGGGAGGGAGGGACAGGGAGACTGTAACCCACCGTAACCCGTGCGTAATTACGCATTTGATTGTTAACTATACACACAAATTTCTTTGACACTGAAATGTTCCTAAATACACTGCTTAAACCAAATGTTAGAGCGAGGAGCAAGGCAACAATGTAAATTTGTGTTTGTATCATTTTCAATGGTAACTAATTAAACAAAAAGGACTAACGAGATTGCATATGAATACCCTTATATATGCATTTTATAGAAAGATCATACAACACTAATCCCTGTCTTATAATAGTTTCTTACCAATTCAAACATATAGCTAATTTATTTTTCTGAATAATACTTGTCAAATTTAAGTCAATTCGTTTAATCTTGAAGGCGATGCATTTATATATAATTGATGCATGGTATGTATATGTAGTTAGTTATCCGTGTATTGCAATTTTTATCCATGTTGATTTTGACCTCGTCCTAGTCCTATTCCATACTAATTATATGAAGATTTGGTTGAAATTTAGTTTAAACAATGTAATTTATTATCTTGAAAGGTAAAATTATTTAAATGGTCATTAATCTTTGTCCAAAACGATAGTTTGGTAATTATCAAATGTCATATGTAATGGTTACTGATCTTTTCTTAAAGTATATCAAAATGGTCACTCCGTCTAATTTAGATGTTATACGCTTATCATATGATGGGTAAAAATGTCATTTTATCATTTAATTTTATATATTTACAATAATACCATTACGATAAGTTTTCAAAAACTATGAAATATACCCTCTCTCTCTCTCTCTCTCTCTCTCTCTCTCTCTCTCTCTCTCTCTCTCTCTCTCTCTCTCTCTCTCTCTCTCTCTCTCTCTCTCTCTCTCTCTCTCTCTCTCTCTCTCTCTCTCTCTCTCTCTCTCTCTCTCTCTCTCTGCAGCATTCCCATTACCATGTAACATCGGTGGCCGAACCACTGCAGCGCGACGCCGCCTCCAAGCGACCAAGCCCCACATCTCGCCTTTGATTGGCTCCCCGTCGCGCCTTCGCATGCCTTCCTCACCGTTGTGGCACCACCGCCAGCCCGTGCCTTCCTCGCCTCCATGCCTCCACTGTGAGAAGCCGCGAGCCCTCGTTGAGGCACCACTGCACGAGCTTGGTGCACCACGTACGACCGAGTCGACAAAGACATCCCCCACGCTGACGAGCCGACTCTAGATCCAAGTCGCGTCACGACGCGGTGAGCCTCGGTGCAGCGTCCTCCCGTTGCATCACCTGCTCACAATTTTGAAGCTTTGTTTACCGGGTTATGGGGATTGATTAGGGATTTACCGAACCACAAATACAAAAGAATTAATATGTTCTTGAAAAGAAACTTGGGCATTGAAATTTTGTTGAGGATTGAAAAAGGATTCCACAGAGATAACAATAGCAAATTGACGCCTCAACCACCTCCAACTGAGCTTCCTTTGTCATAATTTCGGGCCACGGCTGGAACTAAAGTGGTCATGGTGGTTGTTGCTTAAGCTGGCCCCGTCGCTATAGGAAAAGCACCTTCGCTCAACCCATATCCAGCATCGCACCATCAACATCGTTTGGCTCAAATCTCAAGAGACGTCGATCGTCGAAGGCTCGCCGATAGTGGCGAGCATCAAGGGAAGAGAGATGGAGAGGAAAGATCATCAGATGGCGAGCGTCGAAGGTGCACAGTAACCTCGCGGGTTGGGAATATCCGGAGTAAATTTTCAGAATTTTTTTTGCCAAATGAGGATAAAAAGATAAAAATACTCCTGAAAATAAACAGAATATTCTTTTTTTAACAGAATTTTAAGATCGAATGACCAATTTGATAATGAAACATTTTCGGGAGTGACTATTTTGACATATGTCATACGATAATTACCAAACTATCGTTTTGAGTAAAGATTAGTGATCATTTATGTAATTTTGCCATCTTAAAAAATAAAAAAAGTGAAAATTTCTGAGGTACTTTTGACATTTTATCATTTGGTCCGTATGATAGTGAAGGCCCGGCCCAAGCTCGATCCAGCCCATAAACAATTTAGGCAGCAAATTTACGCCAGATGGTAAAGCAATGTGCAGCCACGTAATGAGATCATATGCATGCAAAATGTGGCTGCATGCAATTTGCACTAGGGCTATTCTGCAACTGTGCCAATCTGTCAGTCCCATCCTCACAACGCGTGGCATATACAACAAACGGTTCTTCGATAAGTTTATGGGTTTCATTTGTTATGTTTTATCTCTATATCTCCGCAGGTAAGTAATTCAGTTCAAAAAACCTAGCTTATCTACAAGAACTTGCTAAGCTTCAGCTTCAAAACCACAGAAGCTAGTGAAGGGAGCTCAAGGTCTAGCTGTCAATGTTAACTTACCATGACACCATCTAAAGCTAAGTAGCTAGCCTTCCCCGGCGGTCCAAATTGATTCAGGTAACTTTGAACGTGCACTGTAAAAATTCGATCACTCTGTTTCATTTTGTTCTTCATCATAAGTTTGTTAATGATCGAGCTAGCTAGATGAGTATTCGAATATATTTATAGTTTTTGTTATTGTTATCTAATTAAGGTGTATATATAGTTTATCTGGAACAAACTTTGTCAATGAATTTAGTTGCTACTTATGTATAGGATGGGGGAGACAAGTTATGGGGAGTACTGTGATCTTGATGATGAAGAAGAAGAGATACATGACTCTTCCGAAGTATATGATGATAGAACAGAGGAAGGCAAGGTGAGTTGGATTTTGAACAAGGGATGGGGATTTGGGAAGAAACTTTTGGTGACAGGTGCGGTAATTTCTTCGGCACCATTTGTTCTCCCACCGCTTGTAGTGACGTCGGCCATTGCATTTGCTTGTTGTGTTCCTTCCGGGGTCGTGTTGGCAAGCTATGCTTGTTCCGAGAAGCTCATGAGTAAGTTGTTGCCTTATAGTGGTAGTAGTGAAGGAGTATTGATGTCGAATGAGGAGGAAGAAGAAGAATTTGAAGATGTTAGTGAGGGTGTAGATGGAGTCAACGAGTTTGGAATGGAAGGATGGAGGGATGAGTACTTGGTAGATGAGAATGCAGTCGGTGATGGGGTGGATGTTTTTGATGAGTTCAATGTGATTGAGGGTGAGGGTGATATGGAGGAGTTTGGAGTGGCGCCAAGTGAAGTGACAAGTGTAGTAGTCCTAAAAGGAAGCGATGGTCAAGTAGGGGACTTTGTGGAAGAGGAGGAATTGGGGACAGAGACAAAGGGGTTGCTAGAGAGAATTATGGATGAAGGTAAATATGCTGGTAGTGGAATGGAAATGGATGAACAGAATGTGGAAGGAATTGAAGGATCAAGATCGGATGACATAGATGACTTGCTAGACAACAATGTAGTCAGCAATGAGGTGCAGATATTTGTGTCGAATGTAACCGAGGGGGTTGAGGAGATAGTAATTGAAGAAATTGAGGGAAAAGAAATAGTGTATGGAGAGGAAGAATTGGTGACAGGAGGAAGGGGATTGGTAGAAAAAATTGAGGATGAAAGGATTGCTGATAATGCAGTGGCAGTGGAAGGAGTGGTTGCAAGTAGTATTCGAGAGCCGGAATTGGCATCATATGACAAAGCTACTGATGTTGGCTTGGAGAAACAAATTGGTACCGTAGAAGATGGAGTCCGAAAAGAAAGCGAAGAGACTGAAGAGATGAATCAAATGAGGCATTCAAATGTCATTTCTGAGGATGGGGGATTAGAAAGCGAGAATGCTGACAACAGTAAAGATGCAGAGATGCCAATAGGTGAAATCAAAATTTTGAACCACACTTTGAAAGCAGAGAAGCCTATTACAGCTATGAAAGTTGGTGTGGCGGTAGTGAGCACTATTGTGGAAGAGACACTTGCTCCTGTGATAAATAAAGAGGCAAGAAGACAAGCAAGAAGAGGGAAGAAGAATATCAAGCAAGGAAACTCTCGGTTGATTAAAGAGAAGGAGGAAGTAAGCTCCAAGAATTTTGATGTGAGAGAGATTGCTGATGAAAGCAGGCTGTATATGTTTGATGAGAAGAATGGACAAGAAGACAATCCATCAGTATCTGAAGGTAAATTTGTGATGTAATCTTGTCAGTAATCTCAGATACTGAGTACATTATTTTACTAAGACCAGCTAGATTCCTAGTCTAGTAACAAGTTTATATTGACTAATAAGGAATCTTCACTTCATGTGGGTGCAGACCTTGAAGAGCGTTCAGTTTCTAGCAGGACCAAGGAACCTAATGATGGTAGTATATCTTCTGCAAAGGATGACCTCCATTCAAAAGGGGTATGAGAACTCATTTATGTTTTCTGCTGAGGAGATATTGTTACGTAACTGGTTTAATATTTATATCCTGATGACAAACTGTGTTTCTTTGCTAAATCAAATGCTTCAGAAAGGCATGAAAAGGAAACTTTTTCCTTGCAATTGCTGTATTGTGCGTTAAAGGCTCTTTCACATCAATTTCTTAGATTCTGTATTGACTTGTTCGATTTTATGCTGGTTTTTAAGTTGTTCAATCTCATTAAATGGTGTATTTTCGATTGTATAGCATATTATAGACTTCTTGATTAAGACGAGTAAAATGAGAGAAGCATGACTATACGGTACTGGCCAGAAAGTCTGTGAGTTGCGCTTGGATTTATCCTTGGCATGTTTTAGTAATCAGGGTACTGCAATGCACTTTGTAGTTGTCATCAACAACTACTTATTTATCTAACTAGGCTGACATTTGTACGTGAAGTAGTTGTCAACTTATTTTCTTCTGATTCATACGAATTGTTTCGGTATTTAAGGTGGAAAGTAGCTAAATGGTATTTGCTATTTCAGGTGCTTAGCAACGAGGACAGGATGTGGGAGCAGATTCATGCTATGCAAAGTATCGTGGGATACACCGGAACACCCCGTGCTAGCTGCATAGAGGAACTAAAGGCCCTTTACATCTTCATTGGAGTAGAGCCACCTACATCGCTCAATGATCCACATGATCATGCACAAGTTAATGACAAAATTCGTTTCCTCAAGTCCATTATTGGCGTCAAGTAAACCACATCGCGTAATCTTTGTGTCTGTAGTTTGTTTTCTATTTTCCAGCATACCAGGACACATTTATGGGAGCTTCAAATTCACATCATGTTCATCTAGAAATCTTATTAGTCTTTTTCCTAGTGTGATAAATTCATAAATACTAGTGAGCTAGTAACGTATTTTGTCTATTGGCTTTTGGCTGTAATGTTAAATGACTTGGATCTATGGGTTTCATCGCGGTGAGATGCAATGTATGCTTTATATTACTACGTCTTGTTTTTTTTTCCAAGGTCGAAACCACATAGATAAAACTCCATGAAGTTGACCAAAGCAAACATGTGCGTCTCCGAGCACCTGCACTGGTGCTCTTCGATAACACGAGCCGAGGCGAGAAATGACGGATCTGACCAGTATGTTGACTGAGGAAAAAGCAGTTACACAAGTAAAAATTGTTCGCTCAAGAGCATGAGTAGCAACATGTGTTTACCGGTGTAGATGTTCTCAAAGACACAACTCTGGCTTAAAGTGAAAATAATCCGAATTAGGGATATCAACTACTAAAATTCGACCCGATCTGAATTCAAACTCAAATCCAGAATTTAGTTTCGATAGATTTGATTCGATTCAGGTGGATACTCGTATCTTCGGTTTATTTTATTTTTGTGCTCAAACCCAAAAATTTTAGTTCGGACAGATTTATTTTGGATACCCGCATATTCAATTTATTTTATTTTAGTGAAATTGGACACTTTGAAATAAAATCGGGTCGGGTCGAATGTGAGTACGCACGTGAGAGGCACGTGGGGTCGGCAAAGCCAAAGTGGCTTCTTTCCTTCTCTTTTGACCTTGTTGAGAGTTTGAGACGCATAAAACAGACACAAAATCTCGAAAACCAAAAAAATTCACAAGGGGATCTGCAAAATTCTGAGCTTCTTTCGGACAAAACCACGTTAAGACCAAATCTTGTTTAGAGAGAGAGAGAGAGATTAAGACCAATTCTTGTTTAGAGAGAGAGAGAGAGAAGAGAGAGAATGGTTTATATTTATGTTGTGCGAGTGTTTATATATGAATGAGTTGAATGAGAACTCCGCCTTCTCTTCTTACTCTCACAATTGACTTAGCTCTTCTCAACATCTCCAGCATCTCCGATCTCTCTCCTCTCCCTGACCACATAGTCTGCGATCTCTTCTCAGTAATTCCACGCCCCCCCCCCCCCCCCCCCCCCCCCTCTCTCTCTATGTCTTGTTCTGTTTGCTAATTCATGTTTTGTTCAGTAAAGTTATTATCTTGAGCCCTTTTGGGATTTGAGGTGTGATATAATGGATTGCTTTTGTGGTTTTGAGTAATGGGTAGGGCTTAATATGGTGAGATATGAACTGGGTCTGCTTAAAGTTTGGAACTTTAGTTTTCCATTGTTGAATTTAGTAGCTTTTTTTGTTGGGTGCTTTTGGTTGAATGGTGTGAGATTGTGGATTGTTTTGGGGTTTTTGGGTGAATGGACAAGCTGAATGTGGTGATATATGAACTGGGTATGCTTAAAGTTTGAAACTTTACGTTTCCATTGTTGATTTGGTAGTTGTTTTGGTTTGAGGTGTATAATTAGGGACTGGTTTTTTTACTTTTGGCCTAATGGGGAAGCTTAATGAGGTGAGATATGAACTGGGTATGCTTAAATTTGGAGACTTTTACAATTCTGTGTTCATGTTATTAACTCTTTTGTGGAGTGCTTTTGGTTTTGAGGTTTGGAATAAAGTTTGCTTTCTTGTTTTGAGCAAATGGGTAAGCTTAGTGTGGTGAGATATGAACTGGGTTTGCTTAAAATTTGAAACCTTCATGGGTCGTAATCGATTCAGGCCAAGTGTATGCTTATTATAGTTGCTTGCTAGCTCTTTAGGGGTTCTTTTTGTATCCAATGGCGTGTACAGTCTGCTGATTATTTTGCCATTTATCATGTTGGATCAGTTGATCGTCTAAGGTCACATGGCTCAGTCATGGGACCTAAGCTCGTTTATTGATGACTTATGTCTCTGTGGTTCCCAGAGTATGTTGCAAAGATGAGCCATATTCTGGTTACCTCAGTTGGGTAATCTTAAATACTTGACATTTGATATTGAAGTGATTTTTTTCCGTAATTTGGTGCTGTACTCTTGTTATATGTGTGGATTCATGAGCTGCTCGTTGGTGTTTTGGAACTTCAATTGAATTTTGCTATACCCTGATTATTAAGCTCTTCTATTGGTTTCTGTGTGCTTATTGGGTGTTTGGTTATATATAATTTTGCATGTCAAATATCCTATAGTAACACTGAGTTTTATGACAGAGAACTTTGAGTGCTGGAAAGTTGAATGAGAAAGTCTTGAAGCTATTCATAGCAACTGGCAAGGATGAAGTCCTTTCACTAATTCAGGCACTTAATATACGGCAGATTTATAGTCCTGTTCTTCCTACCAGTAAGTTAAATCTGTAATATTCCATTGTCCTCTTCCATCAGCTGATTACGGTACATTCTTCCTCTGATCTCCGGGTATCTGTTGCAGGATGCTCTGAAAAGTTTTGAGATCAGTTGTTAACGTGTAAGCAAACTGCATAACATTTTGGAGTCAAAGATCAGATAACTACCATACGCCAAACACTGATTTCTCAAGGTCTGTTTCAAGATGTGTAGCACAACCATTGACGATAGTGAGGTTGACATTGTGATTGCAGCAATCAACCCGGATCTGACATCATTCATGAATGAGTGGAGACCATTCTTTTCTCAGTTCCATCTGATTATTGTGAAAGACCCTGATATGAAAGAGGAACTCCAAATTCCTGAAGGATTTAATGCAGATGTCTTTACCAAAGCTGACATAACCCGCGTGGTGGGTTCTTCCAGCTCCCTTGTCTTCTCTGGTTACTCGTGTAGGTACTTTGGTTATCTGGTATCCCGGAAGAAATATATAATCTCATTTGATGATGACTGCATCCCGGCTAAGGACAGCAACGGTGATCTAGTAGATGCTGTGGCGCAGCATGTCACCAACCTTAAGACTCCAGCAACCCCTTTCTTTTTCAATACACTGTATGATCCTTTCCGGAAGGGAGCAGATTTTGTTCGAGGTTACCCATTCAGCCTGCGGAGCGGGGTAACATGTGGACTATCTTGCGGATTGTGGCTCAATTTGGCGGACCTTGATGCACCAACACAGGCCCTCAAGCCAGGGCTAAGGAATTCTCATTATGTGGATGCTGTAATGACTGTTCCACTGAAAGCCTTGCTGCCTCTAAGTGGAATCAACATTGCTTTTAATCGTGAGGTTGTTGGGCCAGCTTTGTTCCCGTCTTTGAGGCTGGCAGGAGAAGGGAAGTTGAGGTGGGAGACTGTGGAAGATATATGGTGTGGAATGTGTGTAAAGGTTATATGTGATCACCTGGGGCTTGGTGTAAAAACTGGGATGCCTTATGTATGGAGAAACGAAAGAGGTGATGCCATCGAGAGTCTAAAGAAACAGTGGGAGGGGGTGAAACATATGGAGGAGGTGGTTCCTTTCTTTCAGTCAGTTAGGTTGCCACGATCAGCAGTTACAGCCGAAGATTGTGTTGTCAGTATGGCAAAGAGTGTGAAGGAAGAGCTGGGAAAGGTGGATCCTATGTTTGCTCGTGCATCAGATGCCATGGCAGAATGGGTGAAGCTTTGGAAGTCGGTGGGATCCAGTTCATCCGGAGCTTGAGTGCTAAGCTTTGATCCAGAATGATCATGTTTTTAGCTTTTCTTGAACAGTAAATTTAGTCTTTTAAGTTTTCCTAATGTTGATCTATCCCTTATGACTGACTACAACGATGGATTCAATATCTTTTATGGAATTGGAAATAAGCAAGTCCCTTTTTTTTTTAATAGTCAAAACTTCTTTTTGATGTTCTTGTATCAGTTTCTTTTATGAAGAAACAGCTTCTTCTGAGCCCTATTCTCCAATTGATTGGGGGCAGATTTGGTCTCACTAAGAATATTTACTCTGGAAACTAATTATCAAATCTCTGCTGTCCAGGAGTAACATCATGTTAGACTCAAAAACTCAATAGAGAATAAGGGACGAAATTGCAACAGATGATCTGGGAGTCACGTCTTTGATGTGTTAAAGTTAAATCTACTCGGTGTGAGTCTAGTTATCCTTCAGAGACATAGTAATTTCGTGGTTGCACCTGCGGTTTTACTCCGAATTGCTCACACACAGTAACCATACATGAGGGAGTTGTGTGGGGAAACCATACAAAAAATGTTGTTTCTGGATATAAGACTTTAAAAAGTTACCATAATAACAAGAAGGAGAGATATATTTGAGATATTAGAGACAATTAAAGTAAATTAATGTGAAACATAGCTTGTTTCTTTCCGTTTAAATTATGATATCATCACGAATAATCCAAGTCAAGTTATTGGTGTGGGAGTTGTGAACACAGAGTATTTAAAAACAGCAACGAGTTGACCTTCGAGTCTAAATATATAGGGTTGCTTTCACTTTTACCTACGTACTACTACAATCTCAATTATCGGTTACCGGCAAATGCTTAGTTTTAGATATTTGTCATAAAATGGTTAGAATGTGTATCGGAATTTGAACACCGACTTGTTAACTCAGAAACGAATTTATAGCATCAATGTACCAATCAAGTTTTATTAGAAGTTCAACTATTCAACAATAAGAAAAAGAGAAAAGATAATGACATTAATCCATTGCTAATATAAGATCTGTCCTAGAATGCTGGGTCATATTGACCACAGTTAAACGGGTTTGTTACCAATCATCTGCAGAAATTACTCTCCATGCACAAATTTTTAACCTGGTCTCTTTGTTTTTTATATATATTCAGCTTGCTACCAAATATCCTCTTTCACTACAAAACTACAAAAATTAAGGAAATACCCAAAATCAAAGTTAAAAGATGGCAAGCTTTACCTCAAGAATTGGAGCAGCAATTGCAAGGACTCCAGCTCGTAGAGTTTTTTCAAGACAGATTCAAGTAATATTTACGTTCATGGTTGCATTTCTCAAATTTGATCTCAATTATATTCTGTTGGAAGCTATATAATGTTTGGCTCATAAATATGTATATACAACAGATAGGTTCAGAGCAAGGACCAAAAGAAACATTGCAACAAGGAGTAAATGAAGCTAAGAGGACTGGTGAACAGGTAATACTCAGACCACGTAGCACTTTCCATCTAGCGCGCCTAATTCTGCACTTTGGCTAATGCAATGTTTTCATATGGATGTTACATTCTTGATGTGAATGAATGCAGGTGGCAAACCAGACCAGTGATGTGGATGGGAAGGTCTCTGCAACAGCACAAGAGATGACTGAGAAGGCAAAGCACACGGTGCAAGATGCATGGGGTTCGGCCAAGGACACAGCACAGAAGGCAGCCGACACTGTCATGGGCAAGACACAAGAATCAAAGGAATTCGTCAAAGAAAACGCAGAACAGGTCAAGAAATGCATGAACACCAAGGGTCCTGTCAACTAATCACTAAACATGGATCATCATTCTCCTCCAGACCAATATTGACCAATCCCTGTAATTAAAAGTTGTCCATCTATTTCTATATCTACATATATAGTTCCTTTCTCTTAAGAGAAAGTGATTAGTTTCTTTCCATAATCCATATACGTTTATGATGTATCAGATATAAAGTGCTAGGAAACAAGTGTCAATTAATAAATCCTTGCTTACTGAAGATCTGTTAAAGCAGTTTTATTATTTTAACTAGACACAATTTCATTGCCTTATTTTCATTAGAAGATGAAAAAGACTAGACTATGAACTTATGCAGCATAGAAGATGATAAGAGTATACCTGAAGAAGTAATAAAAAAAAGCTTCAAGCCTAAACTGGAGAACGTCAAAAAGATAAGCTGCAAGTAATCATCAGCATTAAAACGAAAAACAATGAATCATGATCCTGCAATTTTAAGAAGCAACCAATAGTAGCTAATATAATCGATCCATATAACAGATCACATAGCAGTGCCAACAGATACAACTCATAAATGAGCAAAGCTTGTAAGCAATTATGAATGGAAACATCATTCATAAAAATCCACTTAACAAAACGTTTATCATAACCATTTAATCAATGCCAAAATTCATAACCGTTTTTCTCCTTTCGTAAAAGCAGCTTCGTAGAGTTTACTCTGCACTCTATTCAACTGTGTCATTCTTTTAAACGCTGGCCGAGTCCATTCTGGCATATCCGATATATTCACAAGTTTCTCATTGACACCAAAAGGTTTAGGCTTTGGTGCCGGCACATGAACTTCTTCAACTCCTTTCCGGCAATGGATATTGAAGAGTAATGTGGACATTGTTAGGTGTGGTGATAAGAGTAATGTGAACCATCCGGCAATGGAAACTTCTTCGGCACCAAGAGCCTAGTCTGTTCTACACCAAGGCTTTCGAGATCAACCAGCCAAGACTGAGACTGTGATTGACTATTACCACCACATCTAACAATGTCCACATTACTCTTCAATTTCTTGGCCTCTTCCCAAATCCCCCTCTCCACATTCTCAATCCTCTCCTTTGCACTAGCCCTCGTCGCATTCAGCCCCAATCGCAACATCTCCTCCTCGATTCTCTTCCTCTCATCCTCACCTTCAGCCCTCGCCAACCGCGTACACCACAATATCATCACCCGATTCTTCAACAACATCTTAATCAGGTCAAAATTCTTGAAGTCCAGAAGCTGTACCAGCTTGTTTTCTACATTCCTATCATCATCTCCCTCGGATAGTTTTAGCAAGACCTCCTCAACTAATCTCTGGCATTGCTGCGGATCAATCTGTTTGTCGAAAGCTTCTGAAATCTTCCTCTGCAGCCAATAAGTATCCACATCCTGCAATTTAAGCTCACTCACCTCCTCCTCCTGCATTTTAACATCCTCAATTTCCATAGCTCGAAACTCCGCTGATTCGCCCAGCTCATGATCATCATCACGATCATCTTCCTCATTCTCCGGAATCAGATCAAGATCACTCATATCCTTCTCTTTGTCAGCATCATCATCAAACTCAACCGCCACGCCGACGTCGTCGTCATCATCCACGTCATCACCCTCGTCCTCCTCATGGTAATCACTGATACTAGCCCCAATCTTCACTAACTCATCAAAGACCTGATCAGACATCGGATTCAAAAGCTTCTCAATCTCCGATTTCTTCTCCGCCGAGTTCGTCAGCTTCTCGTTCTTCACCACCGCCAGATCTCATCTACCGCGCCGCCGCCTTCATCCCCGTTTCCCAGCCGATTCTTCAAAACGACGCCGTTTCGGAGCCGGCTCCACTTCGACGACAACAACGTCGCGCTCCTTCTTCTTCTTCTTAAACGACACGTCGTCCGAAGGTCGTCCTCTGTACAACCCTATCGCCGAAGCTCTTGGGATCGATCTTCCCCCAAAGCGACTCCGGCTCGAGCGTGTCACGTGACGACGACCGAGAAGAGTCCGCGGCGGCGGTGAGCACTAGGTTCGAGTTCTCTCGGTAATCGTACTGCTTACTCCGTGCGTGATCCTCAGCGCCGCCGCCGGAAGATTCTTGCTGCGACATTATCAAACCCTAACCCTAAAATCGACTGTGGATTTTTATGAAGGACGAAACCTATAGAGAGTGAGCGACGTATTTTTCGCGCGAAATATAACCGCCTTAACCCGCCTAATTATAATTATTATTTCTTGATTTAATTTCCGGACTGGTTTAGAGCTACTGGGCTTCTTCGTGGGCTCAAAAGGTATAAGGATTTGGACTTGTTGTTGTGGCCCTTTGTGGTTGTTTAAAACAGGCAAGTAACGGAAAAGCCCAGAGGAGAAAACTAGAGATTATTTTCCAATTTTCATTGTCTTGATGTAATTTTCAATTTGTGTTCTTCGTTCTCTTATGATGCCTATAGCTTGTTTATTTTTGCCTATTATTTGTGTCGTTGGGGATGAATTTTGGAGCTTCTTTTTCAAACTAAGAGGGATAATTTGATTAAATTGGATAAATGATTTGTTTCGTTAACTCGTTAACATATTCAAAGTTACTGATTGGTGACAATATATACATATATATTATCAGCGAATAAAGATGTATATAATGACAAATGAAAAGAAAAATTTTACATTTTACATTTGGCATTGACATTTTACATGTTGTCCATATCCACTTTGGTGCCCAATGAGTAAAATAAGAAAGATTTTGTCCATTGAGAAAGAAAAGAAAATGGAGTTATTTTTGACTATAAATCACCAAATGTTGTTTTTCCAAGTCTGCTCCATGTCCTTGCTATTTCATATGATAATGACTCATATAGTTCAAGGGTGTCCCTTTTTTTTTGAAAGGGATTTGATACCTAGTCAAGTGTTATGCTATGAGGCTCATCTCCACGTCTGATTATTATTATTAAAGGTGAAAGAAGACAATGAGGGGGACACATGGCAAATACCTTGTGTAAAAATACAATCATTCTCAATGAGAACAACTGAAATGATATCGGAAGTTTCGTTTAACCAATAAGTGTCTAAACTACTAATACAAATTAAGGTACATTTGGGTCTAATCGTCGTATATATTCAAATGGAATGAAAGAATGCACATACACGAATTCAAACGATACACGGTACGCGCCCTCTTTTTTTTTTTCAATTCAACATTTAGAGGTATTATACCTTTTATTCCCCTAACTTAGAAGTAGAAAATTTGTTAACTTAGAAATTTTGATGTGCAAGATTCATATAAAATCACTAACTTGACCACTCTCACGTATAAGATCGAGTCAAGAAGTCCATCACCAAAGCGCTCAACAAGAACAAGGCCGTCGTGGTGGAATCGAATCAGATTCCAACTTATCAGAATATGGCTGCCGATCAACAACAAGTATGTATTATTCTTCCTAGCCGGTTTCGATAATCTTGTTAATTATCTCGATCTAGATCTCTAATGTTTGAAGATTCTTGCTAGATATGATATACACAAATCACATCGTATAATTCCTATGTAGATTAAGTTTTGTGTTACTACAAGCTCGTCATCAAAAATGTTTATAAACATCAATGTAGAGTGTTATTTGATTTGCTCGAAGCATATAACATAGTTTCGGAAAATACCTACCTATAGCTCTATGGGAAAAACACTGTAATTTCTTTAAATTAGTGTCATGTTTGGCTTGGTATGGAAGAACAGATCTGTGGGGGTTTTAGGTGGAAAATGAAGATAAAAAAGAAAATTAAGAAGCTAGTGAGTGTTACAAAATAATATGAATCAAAGTGAGGGGGTGAATGGGTGATAGATCTAGCTAATGGTTCATTTCTTGTTTTCTGTTAATTAAATCAGCAA
Organism: Geum urbanum; assembly: GCA_946800695.1. Lineage (NCBI taxonomy): Eukaryota > Viridiplantae > Streptophyta > Magnoliopsida > Rosales > Rosaceae > Geum > Geum urbanum. Next base: position 82,308,224 of record OX326999.1, on the reverse strand, counting down.
CCACATGTATATGTCTAGCTAGCTATTGACATATTTTGGATGTGATATGATGGCCGGCATTGTGTTGGATTTGATTGAACAGCCGGCTCTTTTTATTTTTATTTTTATCAAAGTACACATACAACGTCTTTTTTTATGGAGAAACAATTACTAATTAATCTCGGATATCATGTGTTTGATAATCTATGATTGTGATCTTCCCAGTAAAATGTTTGTTATTGATTAACCATATGCATCACGATATAGATAGCTTCTATGCTCCATCATAATTACTATTGTTCATTTTGAATTACCAAGTGCTTAAACATACATGCCCTTCGTTTTCCATAATTCGCATTAAACTTAACTAAAGGATGTCTAAAAATTAACCATTTTAGCAAGGAATGACTGAATTCTCAACAACCGGAAATCCTTTCATCGGTGAAGTCTCAGCTGCTGATCATCAGATGCAATTTAGGCCTCCTCTACCTCCAAGTGTACGCACTACTCATCTTTTATATACTCATTTTTTGCATGTTGTCATTGTGTTGTTATATATATGAAACATTGTTGCATGGATCAATACAAACACAGATGACAATCCCGAGTAAGTGGCATGGAGATTACATACCTACACCACCGCATAATTACATGCATCAGCAACCTGCACCTGGTAATTGGCCTCTTCCTCCTGCCGAGTTTCAAGGCTCCCAAATTCGACCACTAATGCAGCAGAGCTCTAGGAATATCAGTAACATTCCTACTCGTAATGTTTCAGAATCATCGTCAAGGTACGTAGACAAGTTATCCATAGAGATCTGATAACTATATATAATCCTACTCTTTCAACTCTAATAAGCCGCAGCTAACTGCGTGCATGGTGAGTGTTATGAACGCATGCTATGATCCAGATTATGAAGCCAGGGGATTACATTTGGATCCTCATCTGCGTATATTTCTTGCAACTTCCAACGGTACGTATGTATATACGTGCGTGCATGGCTGCTTTATATACGTATAAGAGTTAGCTGCATCGCGTGCATGCATATATATGTAGCTTGATAATTTGATATATTGAACTTGACGTTCTTGCGCTGTAGATGAAATACAAGACAATGGTGGAAACGGATCAAGAAAGATCTGGAAGCTACTCAGAGAAGAGGTTACATCTGTTGGAGCTAGCTTGTTGAACCTAATTTTCATTCTAGAACTTAAACTTTCACACTACAACACAAAATGCTTTTTCTGACCAAAATTTTCCGACAAATTTTTTTTTTGTCAGAAAATGACACTTTTTCCGACCAAAAATCTGTTTTGTCAAAAATAAATATTGACGAAGCATTTTATTTTTTCCGACCAAACTTTTTTTGTCAGAAAAAACTAAAACGTGGTCGGAAAAAAAATTGACGGATAAGTTTAGCGTCATCTATTTTCCGACGACATCTTATTTGGTCGGTAATACGTTATTACTTTTTTCGACAAAACTCTATTTCGTCAGTAATACATTTTTTTTACAAAATTGTAAAATGGTAATTAAGAAATACATTTTTTTTCTAACGATTGATTACTTTGACGATAATGATTCTAACATTTTTTTTTCTCACTTTTTTATTCTCTCATATTTTCTCACTTTTTTTTTTCTCAAGCATTTCTCTCTTGTTTCCAGCAAGTGTACGTCTCTCTTTTTTTTGCCTTGGTCACGTACGTACGTGAGTAAAATATATACATCCCTAGCTAACATTTAAACTTTAACACTTAAAAAATAAAAACCCTAATTTCTTAGTTTCTTTCTCAAAACCCTTGTTCCAAATTTCTCATAATTCCATTGATATATACTCCAACAATTATATTGTGATACACAATCTGTCAATCTTGACTTAACTTTGGATGTCTGTACTTGATTCTCAATTCTCAAAGGTAATTTCTTTCTCTATTGATTTTCTCTTTTTGTTTGCCAGAGTTGTTAACAATGATTCCCTTTTAGTTTTCATCATCATGAAATAAGAATTAGGAAAAGTGTAATTGAATAAGGAATGCATCAATCTAGTAGATTAGTTCATCCCTTGCATGAGAACTCTTGATCAATTCATCCCTCGCATGAGAAGACTTGGAACTTCTTCTTTTTTGATGTAACTAGTAGAATACTTATTGTGACTCTGCACTGCATGACAGAAACATAAAACGATGATATATAAGCCACAGTATGATTGAAAGAAAGATAGATGAAAGGAAAAAAAAAGAACTCAACATTTCTTACCTATACACAGTACATTGTTTTATCTTAAGAATATCAACAAAGAAACTTGCTGGAAACGTTTTTTGCCTTGGCCACATACAAAGAAACAATGTACTGGATTTTTTGCCTTGGCCACGTCCCATTACCTATACCCAGTACATTGGTATTGAAGCAAAACTTGCTGGAAACAATATGAACAATCCAAGCAAGTTTTGCTTCAATAACAGAGAGGTCACTGATTTAACTGGGCTGCATGTGAGATCTCTCTTATTCAACACGTCTGCTATAACTTTCATAAAGACACCAACTCCATAATATGAACGAAATAGTACAGTTTCAAACTAAAACATCACAGAGTCAGGATTCAAGAAAACCAGTTTAGGCTGTTACAGATCCCTAACTTTTAAAAATCATAACTTAATCTGCATAACTCATTTAGCTTTGATTCCAAGTCTGACATGATAATAGAAAGGTTGTCTAAAACTTTTCAGAAGACACTAACAACAGAAAACAAACATAACTGTACAGTATTCAACCTAAAAGCTATGATTCAGAAAATCAAAATACCAATTTAATAGAGCAGGTTTAGTTTTTGAGAAAGAACAGGTTTATTTTTAATTCAACTTTAACATTTTAAACACAGACGAAAATCCACAAAACTATTCAGATCCTAATCCTAAAGTACGCATCTCAAAACATGTATATGTCTTTACAAATCATGACCAGCATTGAAAACTGTTAAGTCATAGTAGTTGTTTGATAAGCTTAACAAGTTTACGCATATTGATCATGTCCTGTATAGAGTAGTATTGTCTGCCTGAATGGAATGTCGTAAGATTTAAAATCCACAAATGGTCTGGTCTGAACATGCATATAATGATGTGAAGAGTCTCAAAAAGCTGAAATTGCTCAACAGCAAGTGAAACTTAATGAATAAAACAGAAATCAAAGATATGTGCGTGTACATATCTTTTTCGAAAGCGAGAGCGGGAGGGAGGAGAGTTTACCAAGTAGTCATGCTTCAACTTGCTATAGAAGTCAGCCAGAATATCATCTCGATGTTCACCAGGATTTGGCTGGAGAAGGCTGCTGTTTACAGGAGTACTACTTGTATGTTGATCACCAACAGGAACAACAGCCAGTGAATCTGGCTTCGGAGAGTTAAAGTCATCTCCACTAAGAAGATCCATCTTGGGATCGACCCTTGTCGTAGGAGTTGGACCATTTGTGGTTGGAGGTGCAGTAAGTAGCAATTGATTGAGTGGATTAGAGCTTGCACCAGCACTTGAAGTGGATCTGTGATAAGTCAAAACTAGTATTACAGCTTATATATAGATAGTATCTAATCAAGAGAACCCCATTTCTATAAAAGAAAAAAGATGGTCATACAGAGTGCCTGATTGGTCTTATGCAAAACAAAGCATATGTTATGTTGCAATTCCAATTACCTCCCATCATTTCCAGTGTCAACAAGAGGAGCACCAACATCCACAAGTGCTCCAGCAGGTCCAGGCTTGGGTTTATCAGGTTGAACGGGATTGCCAGAATCAATGGCTTCATGTTTGGCCAGAAGACGTTGCAAGTCATCATTCAGTGCTAGTCCTTGACACAAAAGTGCTTCATCTCTAACAAAGAAGAAATAACATATCAATAGGACATCAACTTTTATTGTTTCACAGTCTGAAAATATTGAGACAAATGGGCCCTTACGAAGTTGAGTTAACAAGGTGTACCACCCTCTGCTTATACGTACGACACTGGCCAACCAAATCAACAATAACCTCCTGCCTCAGCCCCTGCACATTCAAATTTAACTTTGAGCAAATTTAAGGCTTACAATTAAATCTAATATATATCAAATCAGATCTAAACCAATTAAATCCAATATATATCAAACCATATCTACAAGTAATCAGGTGATGTACCTCTTTGTTTTCTGGATCGATAGCACTTAGCATCTCTGCAAGGACATCCATAATACCCCGCGCATTCTGAATTTCAGTCAAGCTAACAAACAAAATCTTCATTAAAAAATCAAACATGATACTATAAACACATGAACCATACACACATCATAAAGAAATAGTAGAAGTCGGTATGATAACTTTGACTTTGACTACTATTGTCAGTGGAACTTATCACTGCTGAGTTTTCCTTTGGACATAGATTCAGAGCATTGAAATGAGAAACATATACTCATCTCACCTATCAAAGATAGTAAGCATAAAATGCACCAAATGATGGTACACCAATTGCACTGACCCAGTGACCCATAGACACCCAGAAAAAAATGAAACACAAGAGAAGACCGAACTACCTAAAAAGTGCATTTTAAAAAAAAAATTCAGTACATCTCAAAGGTTCATAATTTATATTGCCTTCACTGCATGCATTCTCAAAGCCATCCATTTAAAGAATCACAAAACCCAATAGCATACTGTCAATTTCTTTGAAAATTCACATCGAAACAGTAATCAACAATTAGTTGGTCCAATTGTACAAAAAGAAAGACGGCAAATCACAGATGGTTTATAACAAAGAAGGCCGAGTAGCTTACAGAATAGCCCACAGGAAAATAATCTACTATATTTGCAGTTACTTATCGCTCATATAATCTTTTGATATCTCTAATATATGGTTCACTCACAATATTTTACATGTTTCACAACCAGCTACCCCAAAGTATTGAAACTGTGGGCATTCAAATTTTGGTCAAAAGCCTCACCTATTGCTCAATTATTGCTCTGGTAAGTACACTACCTTAAATCTCTTTGATTGTTAGATTTTTAGAAATACCAATATATTCTTTAACCTCTTTAGTGTCAAATATTAAATACATTTTACATTATAGAACAATGCCTATCGACAAGGCATAGATGCAATTAAGTCGGTCAAACCAAGAGTACTTCAAAGGGGTGGAGAAGTTTATTGAATTTGGAACTCAACATGCTATGGAAAGTGATGGAACAATATTTTGTCCATGTCGTCAGTGTCGTAATGCATTGAGACGATCTCCAACGGAGGTTATGACTCATCTCTTGTATAAAGGGTTTAAGCAAAACTATGATGTATGGAGTAAACATGGGGAGACCCAAGACAATGATATTGATAAAAGTGACATTAACAGTGATGATAATGAGGATGCACCATTTTTGCCAGATGATGATATGCATGGCTTGATAGAAGAAGGTTACCAAGAAGATCCAAATGAAGATGCAGAAAAGTTTTACAAGTTGTTAGAGCAGGCGGAAACACCATTATACAACGGTTGTGAGAAATATTCCAACTTATCATTTGTCGTCAACTTGTTACACATGAAGGCAGCTGGTAATATGAACAACAAGGGATTTGACCAGTTATTGAAATCACTGAAAAATGCTTTCCCAATGTGCGATAAACTGCCGACATCCAATCATGAGGCAAAGAAGATTGTTAAAGAGCTTGGTCTTCATTATGAAAAGATCGATGCGTGCAAGAATGATTGTGTAATTTATTACAAGGAACTGACAGATGCAACCGAATGTCCTACATGCAAACTTCCACAGTGGAGACCACAACCCAACAAGAAGAAAATGGGTAAAAAGATTCCATGGAAGATTTTGCGATACTTTCCACTCATACCTAGATTAAAAAGACTTTATATGTCATCAAAGACGGCTTCTGATATGAGTTGGCACCATACACAACGTGTGAAAGACGGTGACTTAAGGCATCCAGCAGATGGAGAGGCCTGGAAGTTTATGGATCAAAATCATCCAGTATTTGGCAGTGAACCTCGGAATGTACGATTGGGATTGGCAACTGATGGATTTATCCCTTATGGAAATATAAGAAATAGTCACAGTTGTTGGCCCGTCTTACTATTCCCTTACAATTTACCTCAATGGATGTGTATGAAGGAACCTTATATTTTCCTATCTCTACTCATACCAGGACCGAAAAGTCCGGGAATGGACATTGATGTTTACTTGAGACCACTAATTGATGAGTTACTAATTCTATGGGAACAAGGAGTGGAGACATATGACATTTCTGCAAAGCAAAATTTTCAAATGAGAGCCGCAACTATGTGGACTGTTAATGATTTCCCTGCATACGGTTACATGTCTGGTTGGTGTACTCAAGGAAAGTTGGCCTATCCAGTTTGTGCATCAAAAACCTCAAGTCGCAGATTACAACATGGCTCAAAGCAAAGTTATATGTGTCATCGTCAATGGTTACCATCAGATCACGAATGGCGCAAAAAAAAAAGATTTTGACAATACAAAAGAAAAGAGAGATGCACCAAGAAGACCGTCTGGAGATGATGTTTTTAATGAGCTTGAGAATTTACCTGACATCACACACGGAAAACATGGAAAGAAGCAAACCATTCTCGGGTTTGGAAAGACTCATAATTGGAAGAAACACAGTATATTCTTCCAATTGCCGTATTGGAAAACACTTATGTTGCGCCATAACTTGGATGTCATGCACATTGAAAAGAATATTTTTGACAGCGTCGTTGGCACGATCATGAACATCGATAGTAAAACAAAAGATTCTTTGAATGCCCGACTTGATCTCAAAGCTATGGGAATAAGGAAACATTATTGGCCTAATGATGAATGGGTCTATGACCCAGCACCTTTTACATTGTCAACTGAGAATATCAAAGCTATTTGTCAGTGGCTACTAAAGTTGAAGGTTCCTGATGGATATTGTGCAAAACCCTCTCAGTGGGTCAATGCTAACAGAAGTAATCTCTCTGGTATGATGAAAAGTCATGATTGTCATGTTTTCTTAGAAAGATTATTGTCTCTTGTGGCACGAGAACTACTGCCAAAAGAACCGTGTGAGGCTATAATTGAGCTTTCTTATTTCTTCAAAGAATTGTGTGCTAAAGTGTTGAAGATTTCTGATTTGGAATTACTTGAGGAGAGGATCGCCATTACTCTATGCAAGTTGGAAAAAGTATTTCCTCCGGCCTTTTTTGATATCATGATTCATTTATCTATTCATTTAGCTTGGGAAGCAAAAGTGGCTAGTCCAGTGCAATACAGATGGATGTATCCCGTTGAAAGGTAACTAAGATTAATTAATCTAATATGTCAACAATAATTATCTATTTTGTTGGCATGTATGCATACATTTCTTTATTTATGTTCGCAATACAGGTATTTGCACAAATTGGGTAGTTATGTTCGCAATAAGGCTCGTCCTGAAGGATCTATTGCAGAAGGCTATTTGGCAGATGAGTGTGTCACATTTTGCTCTCGATATTTATCTGATGAGGCTGAGACTAAATTCAACAAAGAAGAAAGAAACTTTGATGGAGGTCAACCTTCAGCTAACACATCTTGTTTATCTATCTTTTCATTGCCTGGAAAACCCATTGGGAGGAAAAAAAATTTAAGGATGTCAAGTGAACTTCACAAGGCTGCTACATATTACGTTCTAGCAAATTGTGATGAATGTTTGCCTTATATTAAGTAAGAGTTCTATCCCCTAACTAAGACATCAAAATCATACAAGTATTATACATATACATGGATAATTGTATATACTTTTACTCATTACTATCCTATAAATCTATTGTGTACAGAGAGCATAAAGACATACTTTTAAAGGAACATGGGGCTGATCGTGTAGACAAATTGCATAGGAGTGATTTTGCCAAATGGTTTTGTGATAGGGTAAGTGTAAAAAGTCGTTTGAAAAGTATATCTATGTTAACCACCTATATCTAAAAAATTTCTTATGTATCACATACAGATCACACAATTGCATGCCGAAGGAAAAGGTAACCTTCAAATGCTTTATTTGGCCCAAGGACCGGGAAAGCGAGCTGCCTACTACAAAGGCTATAATATTCATGGGTTCAGATTTCATACGCAGTTGCATAATGATGATATGGAAACACAAAACTATGGAGTTATGGTTAAAGGTGAGAACCAAGAGGATGTGCCATGGTATGGAACCTTGAAAGAGATTGTTGAGCTCTTGTATCCAGACAATAATAAAGTCGTATTGTTTAACTGTAATTGGTACGACACTGTTAATGATGGCAAAGGCTATAAGTTGGATCGTTATGGAATCTTCAGTGTCAATACAAAAGAGAAGCTTAATACGCAAGAACCATTTGTGCTAGCATTCCAATCCACTCAAGTGTATTACATTGAAGGAATAAAGAATAGCAAATGGAGTGTTGTGGTGGAAACAAAACCTAGAAACTGTTACGAAATGCCTACTGATGATGGGGATGCATATCAAGAAGAAGAAACACACGCGAATCAAAAGTATGCTAACCTTAATCAGGATGAGGACTATGCACAATAATAGCACCACCAGATGAGTCTTTTTAACTAACCATGATATTTAACACTAGCATATTATTTAATGATTTCTAAACACTTATGTTCGTATTATTTACTTTAGATCACAAATGAAGAATATTTTTTTTAGTATTCTTGGAAATTAACTGTGTTGGTTCATTGGGATCTTTGTATCTCTTTTGCATGCTTCACTTCACTTTGTTGATAGTTCAGGTTATAGTATATCACCGGAAAAGTTAAGAATAAACCAATGTTATCATGGTTAGTTAAAACATATGCATTGACAACTCAGATCACACCAATATCCCAAGGATATTAAGGAGGCTAACCTCATACGTACACAGCCAAGACCCATGTTTGGTGGAACAACTTCACTGCCTCAGATTATTCTTCACTACCTGAGGTAGAAAACATGTCACTTTATTCTTCGATACAAACTCAAGTATACAAAATTCATCATAAGCAAAACTGAACTGAACTCAAAGGAGATTTTTAAATGCTTTTTCAGTTTTTCACCATTGTTGTTCGATGCCTGTTTTTCTACTCTATAATTAATCACCCAATAAGCTGTGAAATCACCACAATTCAAATTGACACAATCAAATTCGTCTATTGCCTGATTGTCTTCATTGAATCTTTTGGAAGTGATGCATATCAACATGAGAACGAAACAACATACATAACAATCATCCAATATAAATGGTCTCCATCGACCTTTTATGATTAGAAATCAATCACTTAAGTTGAAGAATTCTATAAATTCCCCTCAATGGAATCCAAATTCTTCAATTGCCAAATACCCAGACCTCCAATTTTGTAAGTCCATATCAACTAAAAAATTAAATGAGCTGTGATGAAGAAAAGAAAAAAAAAACTAACAAAGACTAGATCGGAAGATAGAGAGATGAGAGAAACAGAAGTGGGTTTTTGAAAAGTTGGTAGCTAGTGGAGGCGGAGGTCATACTGAAAACATACCCAATACAACAAGGTGGCCTACGACGACCCTGGGGACGGACAAGGCGGGATTGAGCTCGAGATATCATCTGATGTACGACGTCGGTAGAGATATCTTGACCGGGTTGTGGTGGCGGGATGAGTTGTGGCTACGAGCTCAAGCGTGACGTGTTGAGGGAGGCACGGCGAGGTCAGAGGGTTAGCCAAGGCGACATCGACGATGTGAAAAACTCGGCTCCCATTGCCACTCAATCTCTCGCGATCTTCTGTGTACTGCTTTGTGGGCACTCAGGATATCGGTGATGCATTTGCCAAGTCGACTCACCACACCGCCGTTGATAGTGATAGGAAAAGTAGGCCACGGTCTGAATTCTTCTGCTTGTAACTGTTAATATCTAAAGCCCAGGTGAGAACCATTCTTTCTTTCTTTTTTTGAGAGAGAGACCCGCAGAGAACTTGGTCGGTCATCATCTAGTCTTAGATGATTCCTTCTTGTGATTATCTCGTATACTTATTATTTTTTAATAAAAAAATTACTTTTCTAACTTCCTCAATTTTACTGTGCTATATATACTAAAATAGATATAATCAAAACATTACAAATATTATTGTGATTTTTAATTCCATATTGTCCAAATTGTGTGTATGGAGTTTGAACACACTTGTTATAATTAAGAGTAAAATCGTGTATACATTCTTTTACAATTTATAGTGCTTGGAGTTTAGAATTTAGGGATTAGGATTAGGGTTTAGGATTTTGGATTTAGGATTTAAGTTTCTTAGGTTGATTCTAAGGGTTTAAGTATTTTGGGTTGATTCTTATTAGTGACAATTCTCATTTCAAAATAATAAACGTGTTCGTAGTTATTATTATCCAAGTTTTTCAAAGTGTGAAAGGGTTCAGTTCACAATTTTCATACTTTCTAACTGAAACGGCCAAACTCAATTGATTTTCAAATCAACTCTATCCATACAAATACTAAGTAATCTCAAACTAAAGATGAACATATAGATATAAATATATATATATATACACACACACACACACACACACATTTCCTATCTAGGGAAGAGGTCTGTTTTGGAAAAACGGAACGAAGCTTCGATTTTTATAAGGTTTAAAAAGTTGTTTGATGAATGAAACCACTCATTTTTTAGATTACTATAACACGATCACGCTTACAAAAAATCAGATTAATCGAGATGATTTGACCATTTTAGGTCACTCCTTGTTTTCAAAGCAGAGCTCTGCTCTTGATAATGACTATATACATACAAACACACAGCAAGCTTTCACTCATATATACCATAAAATGATCATTTTCAGGTATATGACATTAATTTTGATACCTTTTGAAGAAGATATGTGTATATATTGTTGATCAAATTGGACGTCCGCACCTGAAACTCACTGTGTGTGTATCTATATATATAGCGTCAACTAATGATAATATTCAAAATTTATAGTTAAGTTGATTATAGAACTTAGAATATAATAAAAACAAAAGTGTTCAACCAATCTTATAAAGCTTATCTTAACCACCACATGACGATTAATCTATAATGTTATTTTTGTATTGTCGTAACGTCTTTGTTGATTGCCACTTCAAGTATATCGGCAAAGATTTGGAGAAAAAATATCTCATGTATATCGGCAAATATTTTGTTGACATGATATCAAGTTATCAACGTATGCATCAACATCTATAAGTACTTCTCACTTAAATTTTTCTTCTTTTGTTGTCAATAAGGTGCAACCATGCAACTTAGGAATGAAAAGGTTAGTAGGTTACTAATATTTGGAAAATGTGCACATAGTTGATACCTCTACTTCTTTATAGAAGTAAGAAGTAAGAGCTGATTTGCTGAACCTATATGTTGAAAACTTAAGACTGAAGCAAGGCTAGCTCACCATATGTTAATGGCAACGGTGGATTTAAACTCAAAGCCTGTATAATTGTACTACACCGTCTGCACTACATAAGACGTGTGAAATTTTGAACACTATAACTACAAAAATATAAACCCAACAAACTCTGTATCTTTTCCTCTATTCTCAAAACTTGAAAGCTCTGTATCTTTTCCTCTGTTCTCAAAACTTTGACAATTCAGAACCAACAAATACAGGTCTGTTGTACATCACTCTAACTTATTTGTCCACTGGAAACATAGGATTGGGTAAACACCATCTCTGCCTCTCAGTAATAAAGCTAAATAACATTAACTTAACGATCATTAAGTACAAAAAATACGCAAGGGAGACATGAGATTAGAGAAGCCATGCTTATTTCCCTTTGTCTTCATAAGTAGTCCAGCTACTCTCTCCGTCACTGCTGATCTCTTTAGAAGAAGTTGTATCACTCAGTGTCTGGAAGACACTAACACTCTCTTCCTTCTTTGATCCTTGATAATAATAGCCTTTTGTTTTCCCATCATACAAAGGAAGAAGAGATTTTGACTTTGAGCTGACCCCATCTCTGCCCAAACTGTAAGTAGTTGACAGCTTCCTCTCAATGCCTTCTCTTTTTCTTACTAAATTGCCCAATTTTTCAAGTGCTTCTACGTTGGCCACTGCTTCATTTGCTGCATTTTGCTCTAGTTCTGTAATTGTCCTATCAAATGCCTTCATTTTTAGTCGAAGAGAACGCTGTGAAATCGGGAGAACAATGTGAGCAAACTAGTATAAGCATCTATGATCATTGTTCAGGCACAAGCACTAGAGCAGCTGCTGAAACGTTATATGGATTTTAAAAGCTTACTCTCTTCTCAAGAAAAGTTCCGAGGTTTTGACCTCGAAGCTTCTTTTTACGCCAAAATAAACAACAGAACCGCACAAGTCCGGCTAGTAGTACTAAGACTATGGACTCAAAAAGCAGGAACAAGAGTATTGCCCTTTGACTACGCGCAGGAGTTTATTAAAAGAAAGAGTGGCTGCTCAATACCTTTGAGTTCAAGATTAAAATGACGGTACTTCACATGTAGTACTTACTACTTACCTGTGTAGATGTGGGCAAGCTTTGGTCTCACTTGGGAGCAGCTTGACATAAGCTTTTGACCTAAGTACACCAGAACAAAATTGTATCAACCATGACTGTGTGATGCAAACGAGTGTTAAAGAATTGTGGAGTTAGTGTATACGTGTGGAACGACATGCCAGTGGATTTCCAGTCTCTGTAACCAAAGTATGAAAACGCATGGATCAATATTTGAGCACCAATTTCATATTTTAGAAAACATAAATTTTATGCAGCTGAACTACTTTTGAGAAGCAATGTGCTTTAGAATCAGAAACTCACTGTTAGCAGCAACAAATGCCTTCATTCCTGAATATTCTTCCAATCTCATACACCTTCTTAAACCCCCCAACCTGCCATCCATAGACAGACTCCTATATTGTGGAGCCAGTAAACATTTAGATTTACACACACACACACACACACACACACACACACACACACACACACACACACACACACACACACACACAAACTGCATAGTTCAGAGCAGCATCTACGTGTACAGCAAAATAAATCAACTCGTAGTACAGCATTCTATATATGTATCTTATGTATGTCTGTATATGCTCATCAGTGTCCCACATTTATGTGCTTCACATTACAGAATGCGACAACAGCCTGAAATTAAGGTGGTTTTTTTGGTTCTCACAGGAATGAATAAACAAAGATGAGCAAACTAACCACAAACAAAAAATGTTCATCTGAAAGTCTGAAACTGAGAATTAACCAGCAAATATACTCATTAGTTACAGAAAATCCACCTATATAACAAAAACCAAACCATAAACCCATTTCAAGTTAAAATTCTAAGATTTTAGAAAAAAGAATATGTGATTGATCATTTACTCACCTAAATAAACTTGCTCCCCACAAATTGAATTTAAGATCATAAAGACTAACAACCGAGTTTCTTATGAGTTATAAACTTTGAAAAGACTAACCAAATATGTGATTCCTACCAGGGCTGCTGTTTCTATTGCACTACTTTCAGCTCAGCCTTGTTAACATGGCTACATGGTCTCTCACTCAAACACACAGCAATTGATCAATGTAAACACAAAAGAGATTGAAGAAGAAAACAACAATTTCCAATAACCTTCAATTAGCAACCACCTACCAAAATTTTGAACACAGCAACAGTTTGTCACCAAGCAAATCAACAACTGCAATATCTCTGGTTTTTTGTCAGCAACTCATCACCACACATTCCTGTTTTTTTTCTTCTTCTCAAAACAACAACATCAATCACTTCAATTATCTCCAAATTTTAATACCAATGCACCACCTAATTTCTAGCAAGTATGGAATCGTACATCATCTTTCACTCTGCAAATTAGCTACTATAATATACACAAACACTATTCTCTACGTACTCGGAATTGCTTAATTGACTAAAACTCCATGATCATACGAAATGATGAAAGTTAAGCTAGGCCTTAATGTTGGATATGAAGAAGAAGAAGATGATGGCGATCATTACCAACCAAGAAACAAAGACTAAAGCTTAGCAAGAGTGACCTACAAGCCAATTTAACACCAAATTTAAGCAACAGACTACTCCAAGCCAATTTTTCACCACTTTTAGCTATTCAATCTAACCTCAACATTTTTATCATCAGACTACAACATCACAACAATCACCACGTACCATTCAAACATATCAACATCGTTCTCCAGCTTAATAACAACCACAGGATCAACACTACACCTTCAATTGTAATCATGGCATATAAGTCAGTCGACAAGAGTCAGAAAAGTTATACCAGAGGATCGTCGAAGAAGTAAACACACTCTAAGTCACAAACAGCTCAGAATCGCTCCGAACCGAGCGTTGAGTGCAAGGTTTAGCATATTGAGCTGACCGCAAGCTTGAGAAGCACCAGAATAATGCAATCAAACATGAGGTTTTTTTTGCTTTCGGAAGCCATTGATTAAGTGCGAAGGTCCAGATTGCAGTAAATCAACACAAACTCAAAAAACTTAGAACTTGAGAGTGAGATTTGACCACAAGCTCACAAAGAGGGTCGATCTACAGCAGTACAGTGAGATTTGATTAAATCACTTACAAAGAGGAGATCATGGGATATCATGGAGAATCAAAGCCCTAGGGTTTCCAATTCCAATTGAAATGAGAATCGATTGATGCGGAAGCTTGAACCAGTTGCTCAGGATCGTTGTGAGCTCTGATACCATGTTAAGATGGTTACACGGTCACTCACTCAAACACACAACAATCGATCTATGTAAACACAAAAGTGATTGAAGAAGAAATTCTAAGTGTTGATTTTGGGTGCTTTGCTACAATGAACCAGCTTACAGTAACAAATAAACAATTCCTATTTAAAGACTACGACTACTGAGCGTATGAGGAGAATATACCTCTACAATGACAACTGTATCCAAGCATGGTCAACCAGCCAAGGCTCTGCTTAACACCTTCCACCCCCGACATCGCCACAAGCAACTGCTCCTCTTCTCCCTCTAAATCGAATTCATGAATTGATTTTTTTGCTCTCTTTATCTTCGTTAGAGCACAGACCCATGAGGCTTGGATATGGTTTCCCGATCCTTGATCACAGATGGTTTTTTCGTAGCTGTTTTGCTATTCCTTGATCACCTCCAGCTACCTTCTTTACTTTTTGGGCTTCAAATTTTGATATTTACCGCCAGCCAAGAACGAAAATTTTAAATTTGGCGCCTTCTACAATATCCTTGTATCCCAAAACAAAAAAATTTCCCGGTAAATCTCTTAAAGGGAGAAAAAACTTCCCATTACACTGTTACAGTTCCAAAATTTGATTACATGTGTCTCATCCCTCTCTTCATGCGTTAAAGCAAAAGAGAGAATGAAGAATATAAAGATCATCCCTCCCTATTCATGCATTAAAGAAAAAGAGAGAATGAAGAATATGAAGAGACGATCCCCACCAGGTGAACTCATAATCTTCTTTTCTCAATTTGTTTCCTTATTCTACATCTTCTCCAAGTCTGGGTTGAAAAAACTGGTTTGGATATGGATTCCTACATCACTTTTGTATGTAGTTGACCATAGAATTGGAGTAGCTTGCTTGAAGATGAAAGAATGGTCTGAATTTGCAAAAGAAATAGTTGAAGTTCTGTTACATTTGGCCATTAGTATCTATTTAATATCTAATATAATCCAACAGGTTAGTTAGTTTATTGAAGATTCCTCTTCCTGTATTTGGATGTATGGTTGTCTTTGGCGATCTCATTGATTGAATTGTTGAGATTGGAAAAAAATAGTTTTGTTATTGATGATTAATGATCTTCAGTTATTAGATCCCCTCATGTGTGTTTCACCTTATGCAATGTAGTATAACAACTATGTTTTCTCTCAACAGACCTTTCTTGCATTACCACTGTGTGGAGAATATATTTGGCCAAAATTATGTATTGAATGTACAGAAGGGTTTGCAGCTAGCATCTGGTCCATTACTTGTTTAGTATTTACTGTTGCATCTGCATTTTAATTTCCAGATCATAAATGGTTGTTCTTCATGCTCTTGGTTGTTGGTACTGTATTATTATAACTGCATATCTGTGTTGTTTTTGTCTCATTTACAGTTGCTACAAAATTCCATCCATCGCATCTATCTGACAAAGGGACCAATTCAAGTAAAATTCAGATTTGTTTTTTATGCATTAGATTTCTTAAGAACATCACCACTCATGGCATTTAGCTATTTGTTTGGTTTACAGGGGCTTGTAGAAAATCAGTTTCATTTGCTTTATGTGACAAAGAAAAGCAAATAAAGGATAAAAGGTCTTCGAGCTCTTCAGATTTGGAGCTTCCCTCAAACCAAAACAATTCTATTGGATCTTCGGATGACAATGAAATGCAAGAGATAAATGACAATGAAATGCAAGAGATGGAAGGGAATGAAATGCAAACTGAATTGTCAAATGAAGAGGGTAACGTTAACTGGAAACAAAAATTTATTACATAACATTTTTCAGTTGACTACTCCAGTTTTATGTAATTGCAGTACAAATGACTCAATATCTAAGTTGTAACTCGTTCTTTCATTGTTGTCAATAGTTTCAACTCCAAAAAAAAACGTAAGGGGGAAAGCTTCGGGCAATAAAGGGCATGGCATGCATGCTGAAGTATTTAAAGACAGGTTTGGTCACTTCAATTATAGTTTAAACAATTGATTTATAAATCCTCTAACCTTGTGCACTCATAATGTATTTAATGTCTAGGATCATAACTACACAAGCAGCCCGAAGTATATTTTCGCTCTTTCAGGAACAACTTAAAGGACCATTTGTGACATGGAAGGAATATCCGATGAAAGACTTGGGTGAATTGTTCACCCGTTGGAAGAATTTCAATTTTCAATTCTCATGCCTCGAAGAAGATGTGTTTGCAGCTTTTTCATTACATATCAAAAGATCCTATAACAAATGGATGAGTCAGATAAGAGATAGTGTTTTCCAAAAGCACAAGAGTTGGGCAGCTCGATCCGCTCACCCCCCTGAATTTATCTCCTCAGAGATATGGAAACAAATGGTTCATAAATGGAGTCAAGAATCATGGCAGGTAAATAATCAATCCACACAGAATATATTAATTGGATTGTTTGTTGCTTACTTCATGTTAATGATATTTTCAGAAAAGAAGTGACCAAAACAAGATCAACCGTGAAAAATCCACTATAGTGCACACCACAGGTTCAATTCCAATGGCAAAATACATCAAAGAGGAGGTACATACATATTAAGAATTCAATTTCAAACTAAGATATCTTGACTTAACGTTGTTGTGGGATACAATATCCATGGTAATATTTTGACTTAGATTTTAGTGTTCCTCTTTGTTTATGTCAGCTTTATTATGTGAATTCAACAGTTTGATAGAACCGGAGTAGAGCCTAGTCCTATTGAATGTTTCAAAAAGTTTCATATGTCTAAGGCCAAGAAAGGAAAAGAGGAACATTGGAAGAGTGGAACGGCTAAAGAACTCTATGTAAGTTTTTGCAGAATTTAAACTTATTTTCTGTCTCTATAGAGTTTTAGTTGATTTTTGTATATATAGGCTTGTATTTAGTAGTTGGTGCCTTCACAGAAGTTGTAGATGACTTGTTTTTTATTGTGTCAGACATAGAATTACCTACAAATAAGTTGTTTGGAAAAAGTTATGATTTTTCAAAGTTATGGGTATACACAGTTTAAAATGATTTTCTGGATTTCTGACCATGTTATCTTTACTTTTAAAACTGTACTTTTATGCCCACATTTTGCAGTAGTTATCTTCATGAAAGTTGTAGAAGACACACTAAAGATAATTACAGATTTTGATTCATTTAAAATGGATTTTTCTACAGATAGTTATGATTTTTCAAAGTTATGGGTATACACAGTTTAAAATGATTTTCTGGATTTCTGACCATGTTATCTTTACCTTTAAAACTGTACTTTTATGCCCACATTTTGCAGTAGTTATCTTCATGAAAGTTGTAGAAGACACACTAAAGATAATTACAGTTTTTGATTCATTTAAAATGGATTTTTCTACAGATAGTTATGATTTTTCAAATTTATGGGTATACACAGTTTAAAATGATTTTCTGGATTTCTGACCATGTTATCTTTACCTTTAAAACTGTACTTTTATGCCCACATTTTGCAGTAGTTATCTTCATGAAAGTTGTAGAAGACACACTAAAGATAATTACAGTTTTTGATTCATTTAAAAAGGAGAACTTTACAGATTGTTATGATTTTTCTAATTTATGAGTATGCACAGTTTAAACTGATATTCTAGATTTCTGACCATGTTACCTTTTTCTTTAAAACTGTACTTTTTTGCTCATATTGTCTTCATGAAATCTGTAGAAGACACATTAAAGATCATTTTAGTTTTTGGTTCATTTGAAACGCAGTTTTCTACAGATAGTTATGGTTTTTCAAAGATATGGGTATGCACAGTTTTAACTTTTTCTGAATTTCTGACTATGTAATATTTTCCTTTAAAACAGTACTTTTCTGCTCAAATTTTGAATTAGGTGTCTTCATGAAAGTTGTAGAAGACGTGTTACAGATCATTTTAGTCTTTTAATCATTTGAAAATGATATTTCTACACATACTTATGATTTTTCAAAGTTCAGGTTCCGCTACAGGTTCTCTATATTATCTGTTGCATTGTCTTCAAGTGTTTTTTTTTAGTTCTCGTTGTACATTTTCATGTGCGGTCATTGGATCCTTTAAGTATACATTCTTAGATTTTAAATAAGACCAGTTAATACTTCATTATAGTTAACGTTGTTGTGACATATGTAATTGAAGGACACTATGGTTCTTGAAAAGGAATTGGAAGATGTATTTGGTGGAGATGATCAAGAGCAACCGAAAGATGATTGGACAATATACAAGAAGGTGGTTGGTGAACCAAGACGTGGGAGTATTCTCGGTTTAAGCGATTCCATGAGATCAAACACCGGAGATGAGTATGGATCAAATAGTCAAAGTTGCAATAAACGTCGGTGCTTAGAACGGGGAGAAGAGCTTGACCAAGTTAAACAAAATCTTGCAAGCGTAACAAATGAGGTACATAATATGAAGACAATGATAGAGGCTCTCTTGGGAAAGTCAGCTGCTACGGTAACATTCTTTCTCTCTCTCTCTATATATATATCTATATATCTATCTATCTATATATATATATATATCTTTACCTTTATTATTTAGTTTTCTATCTATCTATCTATATATATATATATCTTTACCATTATATATTATTCGGTTTTCATTTGTTTGGATTATATACTTTGTTCATATATTTAAAAAAATATATGATATTCATTACACTTAGATTATAACAAGCTACTTTGTGACATGTATTTTAATTTATGTTTCTATGTAGGAAAAAGCTACAACTACACATGAGGATGAGGACCTTGAGAATGAAGACATATGATATGTACTTGTGCATCCAAGAAATTAATGAAGCAAAAACTATTTGGAGAAGACTGTTATTTATATTACCTTAGTATTATTTTAGTTGTGTTATTTGTTCCCTCTTATGAAAGACTTGATGTGTCACTTGTTATGTTTCATTTGGATTCCTTATTACGTTACTTGAGATTGTAAAGACTTTTTATATATGTTATCAGCTATCTGGTTTTAAAAAAAAATGTTAATCCTCTTTCTTTATATAAATATAATTTAAAATAAATATAAATACAATTACTCAGAAATACAAAAATATTAATTTTGACACATGTGAATTTTTTTTTTAAAAAAAAAATTTGTTGATAATGATATATATCTTTGACTATTGCTATTTGTCGGTAATAGTTATGTTCAGTCGGAAATAATTTTTGTCACAAAGAATTTAGTCGGAAATATGTGGTCAGAAATACATGTCATCATTGTCGGCAAAAGGTATTTCCGACTAAATACAAGTATTTCCAACAAAGAATTTGGTCGGTAATTTATACAATTTTGACAAAAAACGACGACAACATTTGGTCGGAAATGCTAGATTTTCCTACAAATGGTCGGAAAAACAAGCTTTTCTGACCAAAGCATTTCTTACGCATTCCGACGAAAATATTTTGTCGGAAATGACTTTTTCCGACCACAAATGATCTTTTCCGACAAAATCCTGTCGTCGGAAAAAGCATTTTGTGTTGTAGTGTCAATTGTAATAAGAAAACCCTTGCGGCGAAAGCTCGGGTTGTCACTTTAAGTTTTGGTATTGCGGAACATATATGTTTTCATCTTTGATTGATTATCTCCATTAGTACATTTCTACATGCACTGTATATGCATGTGGAGTTAATTTAGATCAATCTTATGTTTGCTCGATGATGTGATGTGAGTAGGCTTGCATGCATGTGGAAAAATTTAGACCAAGGCTTATGGATCAAGGATGGCTTCTTCACGAGTCACTCGTAGAATGTAGTCAATGTAGTCTTTTACTTTTATAGGTGACTTTTTTTCACGAGTCATTTGTAGCTAAGAATGTATATTTCGGAGAAATATTTTTGTGACCACTAAATATTTTTAATTAGCTGTGATAATTTGTCCTTTAATTTAAATCAAATAAATAAGAATAATACGTTCGTTAAACTACAATTTGATGTAAACTGGCAACGAAACAATTGACCACTAGTTATAAACTAGTGTAATTTTGAATGTCGTAATTTGCCAATTAATTGAGACTTGAGACCAGTAGATACATTCTTTGGTCCAAACCATACTCAAATGGTCAAACCTCATTCAAGTCCAATGTCAACATGGTCCATTGTATAGAGGGGAATCAACCGTACGAATCTTAACCATGAGCATATGACAACACCAAACCATACGATACAAAGAGAATGAACCTTCTTTCTAGCTAAACCTACCATACGAAGTTTCATCAATTTGAATACAAACGTCGTATTGTGCTGAAAACTGGTGATAGGCCTAACCGAATTATGTAGTTGACGCAATTAGACCAGTTTTTTTTAACACAGTTTGACACAATTGGAGTCTAGTGGCGGGTATCTAACACTAAGCCAAGAGACTAACCACCACTTTGAAAAAGATACCAAACTTTTTGGAGTTTTTGCCAGCACTTACCTTGTGTGCACTAGAAAACCGCCAACAATTTGGCCTTTGCTTGCATTATCATCATCATATTCCTCGTTTAACATTTTCAGTTTCTCAAAACTCTGTCGATTTAGAAAACCAAGTTCTTCTATTTGTGGCAGACCAGTAAATAAATGGCTGCCACAATTCCTCTGCTTCAGTTTTTCCCCACCAAAACGTTCCAAACCAAGCTCCAAACGAATAGACTACTCAGACCCACAAAGCACAGAGGTCCAATTCCTCTAAAGTTTCAATCCTTTTTGTGTTGTACCATGAATAAAGTTTCAATTTTTAAGCTTA
The DNA here is from genome assembly GCA_946800695.1 of Geum urbanum. Taxonomy (NCBI): domain Eukaryota; kingdom Viridiplantae; phylum Streptophyta; class Magnoliopsida; order Rosales; family Rosaceae; genus Geum; species Geum urbanum. The sequence goes on along the minus strand of OX326999.1, from coordinate 82,286,822 downwards.
TTTTGCTTTCAAGTTTTGAGAAACAAAAGTTTCAAGCTTTGAGTTTGTTTTGATTTGATTGTTCAGTTTTTCTGGATTTTGCAGGAAATGTTGGTTTGTCTGTGATTAAATGCTCATCTTCTTCGAATGGAAGAGGGTCTGATTCAGAGGATAGTGAAGCGAAAAAGCGAGCTGAGCTGTCTGCTCGAATTGCCTCAGGAGAGTTCACTGTGGACAAATCTGGGTATGAAGTTATGAACTTTGTTTATTACTTTACTTAGTCCCAGCTTCAATTGATGCACAATGTTGATTATAATGATTCACTGGATTTTGAACACCTTATGTGGAAATTTAATTGGATAAGTTTAATTTGGGATAATGCACATTTGTATGGTTACATTTTTGTGATTGATATTAGTTTAGGCCTACATTGTTAGTTACTTAGTTTATGTATCAATATTCTGAGTGTCTTTTGAATGTGATAACTAGTTTTCCGTCACAATTGAGGAGCAGTTTGTCAAAGCTGGGTGTTCCGCGGGAGGTTCTAGATTTTTTATTGGATTGGTTAGATGCGCCTCAACCAGGTCCCAAAATTCCAGAGGCAAAAGGATCAATTCGTGCAGTTCAGAATGAAGCCTTTTTCATTCCCCTATACGAGCTTTACCTCACATATGGTGGAGTTTTCAGGCTGACCTTTGGACCAAAGGTTGGTATTTTCGGGCCTCAACATTTTTGTCAGTTGATATGTTGAACTGCAGTAGTCATTCTGTTTTTTGGCCTGAACTTTTAGTTGATTCTTGCTGCAGTCCTTTTTGATAGTATCTGATCCTGCGATGGCAAAGCATATACTGAGGGATAATGCAAAGGCATACTCAAAGGTAAGGCGATAAACTTATCTCGTCAAAGCTTGTTCAGGATCACTCTCTCTGGAGTTGATAGCTACTTTGTTACCAGGGAATCTTGGCTGAAATTCTAGAATTTGTCATGGGCAAAGGACTCATCCCAGCAGATGGTGAAATATGGCGTGTTCGTCGACGTGCTATAGTTCCTGCATTGCATATGAAGGTATATACCTACTTGTTTTATATGTTTTCGGATTATTAAGAAAATCCGTAAGACTACCTTTCTTAACCATTTGTTATGGACTTCGTTGAGTGTTGATTTCTAAACTTGCTTTGATCTGTAGTATGTAACAGCTATGATTAACCTCTTCGGACAAGCTTCAGAGAGACTTTGCCAGAAGCTCGATGCTGCTGCATCTGATGGGGAAGATGTAGAGATGGAGTCGCTTTTCTCCCGTTTGACATTAGACATTATTGGCAAAGCACTTTTCAATTATGACTTTGATTCATTAACCAATGACACTGGGATTGTTGAGGTATTCCTATCATTCCTTTCTTCGTGTTTTCAGTAATTGAGGCTATTCTTCTTTTATTTTCCACTTGCACTGAAACTCTTTCGTAGTCACATATTCATATCTTCCTGTTTTGGTTGGAATAGGCCGTTTACACTGTCTTGAGAGAAGCAGAAGATCGCAGCGTTTCACCAATACCAGTCTGGGAGATTCCAATATGGAAAGATATATCACCTCGACAGAAAAAAGTGGCGAAAGCCTTGAAATTAATCAATGTGACGTTGGATGATCTGATTGCAATTTGCAAGGTAAAGCCATCCAGTGCTGGGCATTCTTTTGTGAAATCTTGTCCAGTATGTATGAGCTGCAGTACAGAGGGGCTTCTTAATACCAATCACATAACATTCTCCCAAGTCCCAACTAACTATGGTAAATAATGGAGTATATAGAACTAATACTGGTTCTATTTGAAATCCCTTAAAAATCGTAACAGCATAGAAACTTAACTTGATGAAATCTGCTTTGTCATGGATGGAAGCACAAGATTCTAGTGAAACTTAACTTCATTAACCTTCAAATTTGCTTTATTTATTTGATAGAATTTGAATGTTGACATCTATAAATTGCCAAGTTGATGTTGACTCATCAGTTCTTCTCATTGTTTGTACATGTGCAGAGGATGGTAGATGAAGAAGAACTACAGTTTCATGAGGAGTACATGAATGAAAGAGATCCTAGCATTCTTCATTTCCTTTTGGCATCAGGGGATGATGTAAGTAATTCTCTTCTATCATTCATGTCTATACTAGCTCAAATCTAGATTTCTATACACAACTTCTCGTAGGTATCTAGCAAGCAACTCCGTGATGACTTGATGACAATGCTCATAGCTGGGCATGAAACATCAGCTGCAGTCTTAACATGGACCTTTTATCTTCTTTCCCAGGTAAACACATTGACTTAGACTCGTAGTAAAGGAGCTAAATCTCACTTTTATCTTCATCAGTAGGTGTGTTTGCTTGAGGTGAAACCAAATTGTAAGTCTGAGCAGGGTGCGATTAATTTGCTGCACATGATTATCTTGTCCAAACAAGAAACTCGCTTTGTAGAGTAGATTAGAAATTAGAGATCAACGAAGTACCTTGCAGGCCGTGAAACTAGAAGTAATCACAAGTTTATCTTTTGACTTGCAGGAGCCCGGTGTCATGTCAAAGCTCCAAGAGGAGGTATGTCCTTATGCATCCATATGTTTACCAACAAAATCAGCTGGAATCATGAATCATTTAGTCTATATATTTGGTAGTGTTTCATTTTAATTATATTATTTTATTTTTTAGGTTGATTCTATTCTAGGGGATAGAATTCCAACCATTGAAGACATGAAAAGACTTAAGTATGCAACTCGAGTGATCAATGAAGTAAGCAGATTGGATCGATCACTATGACTAAATGTTAATCTTCTATTTAATGATCATTTTTGATACTCTGCTTCATCTTTCCACCTGTTACAGTCCTTGAGGCTTTACCCACAGCCACCTGTGTTGATCCGTCGTTCCATTGAGGATGACAGGCTTGGAGAATACCCGATTAAAAGGTTGTAGTTATAAAATTTCTCATCAATGCTATTCATAGACATATTTATATCTTCTTCCTTTCCAACCCACTCTCCTCAAAAGTTATAATTTTCGAGAAACGTTTTAGAAATTGTATGGTATGCAAGATACTGATGTTATTGTTACTATTTAACTGTACAGGGGTGAGGATATTTTTATTTCTGTTTGGAATCTCCATCGCAGTCCAACACTATGGGATGATGCGGATAAGTTTAAGCCTGAAAGATGGCCATTAGATGGACCCAATCCAAATGAAACAAACCAAAATTTTAGGTATTTCATCTCTACGCTTGTCAGATTTTGGGCACTTGGCACCTAATGTGTGGTAAGTATAAGAGCTATTTCATCACTGCACATTCCAATGTGAAATGTAAAAGCTACTTAATGTCTGATGGTGTTTAAACCTTGAAGGATCTAGTTGAAATGAAAACACAGATTACTGCAGAATTAATATATTAAGTGGAAAACACTAGATTTCTTAATATCTATTGTAGTTTGAGTAGCTGTATGTCTTCGGCCCTTCCATATCTGATACTCAAATGAATGTAGAGATCTTATAAATTATAAGTACGACAAAACCTATACGTCTTATATATGTTCATGGAATTCATTTTTTTGACTTTTGATATGATCAGTTTCAGTGAGTTCATTTTGGGTTTTGCATAACACATTATTACTTGAGTTCTGTGCTATCAACTTTGAGAAAGGATTCGTTTTCAGATCACTGCATTCTTTTATATTTCAAAATTAAACACATAATTGACGGTGTGGTATGTACTTTTGTTTCAGTTACTTGCCATTTGGTGGAGGACCACGGAAATGTGTAGGTGACATGTTTGCTACATATGAGGTATGAACTTTTGAGAGTTCAATTTTTGTAATTTTACAAGTTGCAAAACAGATCAATGAAATGTGCACATGCTTCTCAAGATGACTACATATTCCCAAAGCCTTCCCTTCACCCAGAGATGAGTTTCTTGTAACATTTACCGTGATTAATGCAGAATGTGGTTGCGCTTACAATGCTTGTTCAAAGATTTAACTTTCAAATTGCACTTGGTGCTCCGGAGGTTCGTAGCGTTTTATAAGTTCTGGGGGACTTCTGGCGTGTAATTTTAGCATAGTTGGAACTGCCGGGTTTTCTTGTCAATGTGAAAAGTCTTGACTTCAATTTTGAGGAAAAACTCTGGTAAGTCACTTAAGACGAGTATAACGAGAGTGATTCTCGGTGCAGGTGAAGATGACTACGGGGGCGACAATTCACACTACGGAAGGGTTGAAGATGACAGTCACAAGAAGAATAAAACCTCCCATAGTGCCCACATTGGAAATGCCGGGATTTGAAGTTGATACACCTGTTGGTGCTGCAAAAGGGGAATCTTTAGTTGGTCAGAAAGGTGAAGTTTCTTCTTGTTCTTGATCTGATATCGTCAAAAGCTACTCATACCATCTGCTAAAGTGATAATATTTCATGATGTCAGGTGTATAAAACTACAGTGTAAGAAAGGATAGCAAAACTACGAAAGAAAGTGTCTTTAACTTTGTAAAGTAGTGAATTTTATTACTTGAGCTATACATATAGAGTATCTCAAGTCATCAATGTTCCTATAGTTGGTAGGTTCCCTAGAGGAATGAGATCATATGTGGAGAGAAAAAAGAAAATCTTTGAACTATGAACTCTATGAATCGTAGTTCCCATTATATTATTTAGAAATTACTATAAATTTCAAATTTCTGCATACATACACAACAATTTACACACACATTTAGATGATGAAATTGTTGTATTGTATTTGCTTTGAGATGATATTATTAGTTCTATAAGTCCAATTACAGAGTAGAAGAAACTACATGAATGGTTAACTGGTAATAACAGCACCACCATTGAAGTCCAGACACACTTCATCATCATTTGCACACATTGAAGACTCACCATCTGTTCTTTTCTTCTGAACTGGTGTGGTCCACCATGGGAACACATAGGGGAAACTACTCAAAATCGACGCCATATGCCCTGCAAGTTTGATAACTGTCTCTAACGTTCTGTCACGAAGATTATATCATTTGCACCATTAGAAGAACACGACTTGAAATATATGACCAACTCATACTTCCCCCAAGGAATAGTGAGAAAATAACATGTATAATGTGAACCATCTGCAGCAGGAAGTTTGCTCATCATATAATGAAGCTGATATGGTCTTTGAACAAATCTTGTCTCTATCTAGTATTGTAGAACCTCGCAGTAGGTATATGCATCATACTTGAAGTTACGTGTCACTAGGAGGCACCCTCTTGCTGCTATATCATCGTTCAAGTTCATGAACCTATGATGTATATATCGAAGAGAATGTGGAATGAGAGTCTACTGATGATTCATCAAATTGATCCCGGAGAAAGGACGTGCGAGTCAAATAGCCCCCACAACCCGAATCATGTAGTGTCGAAACAGTAACCGCCTAGGATATTGCCCATATAGGCACCACGTTCTGTGTCGACCGTTGCACCACTTAAAAATCTCTTAAAATAACGAAAAGCAGCTTGACATTAGTAATGATAAGCAGCCCAAATTTAGGGTCAGTTGAGAATTTGAGATTTGAGGCGAAAATCAAAATTAATTCCTCTCATAGCCATAAAAAAAGGACAAAAATACAAAATTATTTTATATAAATATTCGACTAATTTACTCTTACGTTTTTTTCTTATCCAAAAGAACAAATTCAAATTATATGTACACTAACATTTATGTTTGATTTATTAATCATAGCCAAATATAAACCTACAATCAAGTACTTATACACCAGACCAATATAATGTTCATACATAGCACATAAAAAAATACATAAAATTAACATATCCCAACGCGGTATATAAAAAAAACTGACATTCATAATGATGCTAATAAAAAAAAATTCTTAGTCATAACTTTTTTCCTTAAAAAAGACATCACAAAGTTACTTAAATATTTTCGTTTTAGAATTTTTTAAAATATTTTTTATATGTATAATTTTTCTTATAATTTTTATACGTATATTCTATAAAAAAAAATGGACCTCCAGAATTTTAGTGTCAGATGCGGCTGCCTCCTTCGCCTCACCTTAGATACGGGTTTGCCCAAATCTGATCCAAAACTCAACGTGATCCCCACATGTGTGTACACGAGACAACGACTATTACTTGAATAGTGGCAGGGTCTCTACTCATCGTATCTAAACACATGGATATAACCTTGAAATATAAGTGGGGGTTCACATATATGAATCAAATTCAACTCTTCATTCATCAACTCCTCCGAATTTTCCATAGTACACCCAGGGTCTTCTATAATTTTCTGTACCTTCAGCAGCAGCCAAGTACAATGAGGAATGCTTCCACTTATGCAAGCAAAAAATCTTCCAATAGCCACAAGTTTTCGATAAGCACTAGACACCACTTTCAATAATTCTCTTCCATAATACCCAATCAACCTTGAATATTCTCTCTCATCTGTTACCATATCAATTGCATTATGTCTCACATGTACTAAAATGCAAGTGCCATGGACTTCTCCAAGAGTTGGCTGATTGTAAATGTGGTCTACATACTCCCATGGATTCTGAGGTGTGATAGAACAATGATGCTCAAGTCAGAATGATAAACTAATGATTTACTAATATTATTTTCATAATCAATTAGGGGGACAAGTATACTTACCCAGACACAATAATTTAAGGATCAGACTAACTAAATGAATGAAATTCAAAATCTAGCCTAAGTACACATACCAGGATATCCAAGATGATAGTTTACAATAAGCATTAGGAATTTACAAACCTCGATAGTTGGGCCTTTCATATATTGGCGAGGAGTCTTAAGTATATTGGCAAGAAACCAACGTTGGAACAAGGCACATAGAAATATATACTGTATAATGGTGCATGCATGTGTGTGATTCATATAGTGTTCAAGAAATGAGCATGTTATCTAGCAATGTGTTTAAGTATTAAGTGGACAATCAAAGGGAAGCCCAAGAACATTGTTGGTGGCATGGTCTACTTGTAGTAGCGAGAGATTTGACTGTGAAAATCAATTCCCAGATAAGTGGCCAGGTGATTCAACATGAAGAGTTTTGGGATTTATCAACATGATAAGTTACAAACAAGCTCATCTTATAGAACAAGAAGAAGAAACAATAGTAAGCACACCAAATTATGCATCATAAAAGGCTTCCCAATTTAGTTGAAGTTATCAAACACAAATTTTTGAATTATAATAGAAGTTTCTTATATATGGTGCAATCTGATGATGTGTCAAAGCTTGTTATGTCATGTCTATTTATGTTGGCCGGATGGACGGGTTACATACATCATTTACATTACTAATTGCAGCAGTTACCAATAACACAAATGACACTAGTAGTCTTGGGATGGAAGCAGCTGCTGCTAATGACTTATCTCTTTGAAGTTGGTGGTATGCAACAAAGTAGTCCGACCCTGACTTGTCACCTTTCACTTTGATGCTCGTAGAACCTAACATTACATTAAATCAAAACAGGAATTAGTTGCCTCATATATCATCAAGCTTAATGATTCAGTCAGTACACAATTGAGTTGATGCTAAAACTACTCACAATTGTGATCTGTCCACACCCAATAATCTTCTTTTGAAGATTATATACAACTACCTTATTCGAAAGTATCATATATGCGAACGGTGATCAACAATCGAAGTACTAATCTCATATACTAACATATATACAAGCTTCACGTAAATTTGTAAGATCGATTATTATGTATATACAGTGGCGGAGCCAACATTTACGGTCAGGGGATGCCAAAATTAAGAGTTCATAAATAAAATAAAATAAAATAATATAATATAAAATATACACTATTCGTGAAAAAATACTATTATTACAAAAATTATAACAAATATATCTTTATCAATGTAAAATATCAAATAATCATTCATTAACTCGTCGCTCATTTAACTGTGTAAACGATTATTCACAATATTTATTGCATAAAATATTTTTTACAAATATTGTTTGTTATTGGTAAAATTAATGATAATGTTTAAAACAAGTGACCTAACGTATATTCTAAACTAACCCATATTTACCAAAGCACTTATAGATTATAGCTAGATTACTTGTAGATATTATAATTGATGTCTTGATATAGAAAAGTAATGCATATTATCTTGATTCTTAATTGGTTCATATCATATCATAATCGATGAGCTATATGTCTATATAGCTATATCTTTTTTTAGGAAAGCCTATATAGCTATATCTAATCGTACATACGAAAGTTTGGCAGCTTGCACCATTGATTAATTAAATTTAATTACAAGTTGGACTGAGCCGATGGACGACAACAACTTTTTCTGACTTGTTGAAAAGTAGTGTAATAATTTTTTTTATCTAAAATCTCGAGGGGGGGGGGGGGTGGTTGGGGCATAGCTCCACCAGTGTGTATATATACCTCCCAAAAGAATATCAACAGCTGCTTCCGATCTAGATTTCATCCAGCCAAGACAAAAAGCACCCTCCTAAGTATTTTTAAAATTCATCGCGAAAGGTAAATTAGTACAGTATTAACACCAACAATGGTTCATGCTAAAAAACTCTAAATACTTACAGTGATTCCATGCTTAACCTGAATAGTGGTTGGAAGCTCAAATAAAATTCAATTAACTCGAAAATATGTAAGGTGAGTATAACTACAACAATGACGGAGAACTACGATGCAACAATTTTTTTTTTCCAATTTATTGTCAAATTAGGGTAAAAGAGGAATTAAAATCTTTCAAAATATGAAGGAGCTGGTGTGGAAATCAAATTTGGAGGTGTGAATAGAGTCACTCAAGTAATAAATCAACAAACATATATATTATTTCTAAGTTCTCAAACAAAAAATATAAAACTAATCTACATATATATTTTGTTAGAATTTTTTTCACATGATCAATTGCTCTTTAGTTGTCTTTGCGGTGAAGAATAATAATTGTCTTTTTATTGAAAAATTCTTCATTTTGAAGAAACTTAAGGAGCACCCGAATTGAAGATTTTGATTCTTGTCTGCATATTTGATCTCGAACATACATAACTAATCAAAATTGAAAAGAATAAAATGTCAGAGCTATCTTCATTGACCATTAAGTTATTAGACTTTGTGTCATTTTAATAGTCTAGATTCATTGTATATAATAAATAAGCTTAATTTTAAAAGTTGATCATTAGTTACCCAAGTCTTAGACATATTTTTCAACTTTCTACCACTACTCGGATCCTTTAAACATGCGACCAATAGAGCAACTATCACCAAATCAATCGCCTCTTTTGGAATTGTTTAGAGAACTTTACAGCTGTTTCCTCATCTTTTTTCTTCCCGTCGAAAACACAAAGTTTTGTTATACAAACATATTTAAAATTAGTTTCGTAAGTATATACTAAGAATTTCAAATTATCATCATAAACATACTTGCACATGCAGGATCTTGCATATCCACCTCCTGCACAAGTATTTTACCATGCGACAAATTATTTTTCTTGAAGTAGTCCTTCAATAGTAAGCAAGATACTTCCAATTTATTCTTCGATAATTTTTCGCCTGAGATCACACATACCCCTATTACCTGATAAATAACAAATCGATAAGTAACCAAATAGCTTATATAGAAGAGATCAAAGAATTATAACAATAATGCATATTGTTTCCAAATAGTCAGCGAGCTGGCCTTGAAGCCAGACGACTATGACACAAGTAGTATATAACTTTCCTTATAAAAAATTTCAACTCTCTGCCTAGCTTCGCCATCAATCATGTTTGGTCAGCCGCATCAAACTACATAAAATAAAATAATAAAAAAATTTAGAGTGGTTTATAGTGATTTCCCATATTGTATTCAAAATCCAAAATCACAAACAATATAAACACACCTTTGCTCTAAAATGGTCGCAATTTTTTCTCTATCTTGTCTTACGTACTACCGAAAATTGCCACATGTACCCGTTCGGTAAGGTAGCTTTTAAACTTTTTCTCGTGCATCTTCTTCTATTATTTAAGCTAAACATTTCCTTGCCTGCATTTAAAGAAGTATCAAACATAAATGTAATTTTATGTATAAATAAAAAGACAAAACATGCAACTATTTTTATATTAGAACTACCATCTCCACTGATGGCATATCCGTTCTCGAACTTAATATCAGTGGGACACGATTCATGGGAATCATCTTCTTGTTAGATAGATAATGATGAGTATATCACTCATGCAAAATTTAAAATCGTTAAGTCATTCATAATCAGAATTTATTATTTATGAATATGAACGTTGTATGTTTGACAGTTTTTGTTCGCCCATTGATTTGATCTTGTTTGATACCTTAACGATTTTCAATTTGGATAAATTTTTTTATACATAATCTACTCTTCAATATCTAAACATCTAGCGGTTAACTTTGTAAAAATGTATCGAAAAATGACTCTTACGACAATTTTATAAAAGATACTCATCAAGTCTTCATTATAAGGGTTTTCATTGAAAGAGTTCCCTTAATTAATTATAATACTTAAGTCTTTAGAAAATTTTCCTAAAATATTTATTTAATGATTTAAAGCCAGATAACTCACTTAGTCAACTAATTAAGTATTCTAATATTTTTCTAATATCTTTTCAAGGATGAATTATCATTTTAAGAAAAAATTTGAAACACTAGACCGGCTACTATATTCATTGTCGATTCATATTCATCTAATTTGTTGATTAAATATTTGATTTGATATCTACAAGCCAATACAAACCTATAATCAAGTACTTATAAATCAAACAAATTCAACATCAAGTACTTATAAACCAAACAAATTCAACATGGTGGTGGTTGGGATCTGCGTACTCTTTTGGAAGCAGGCATCATGGTGCCGGAAACCATAGGTTTTTTCTGCACATGGTGGCCGGAATCATAAATTTCTGTAATGAATTTTTTTGCCCTAGTCCCCTGTAACCCTTGTTATATATAGGCCCGTTGGGTTTTCCAACTCCAACTAGGAAAGAGGGGGATCGATCTCTTCCTAGCTTGAACCAAAAAAAATTCTGACACTAACCAATCAGTGCCAATTACCAAGCTACAAAATCTTTTGACACTAGCCAACGCAGAGATTGTTTATTTTATTTATCTTTCCTAATAAAGATTGGTTATGCATCTTTTTGGACTCCTCGTCGAACACAAAGTGTATGTGTTTCATCTTGAATTGCACGTAGTTTTCAAAGGGGATTTGGTCACAAAGGTGAAGTTTCTTCTTTCTTGATTCTTTCTACGATCACTTGAGTTCATGCACATTTTTTTCCGTTCAAAGCAACCACCAAACTACACGATGTCTTTCTACGATCACCAACGCCACTCTTCACGTCTAGACCACCGCGCCGTTGCCGTACTTCAACCGTAGACGGAGATAGGACGACGACATCTCTATCACACATCATCAACCCCTCTATCTCTGTGACCTCAATCTCTGCCACCACCTTAAACCCCATGTCCCTAGAACCTTTGTTTTCTCCACCACATCCTTCTCAATCTGAATACTCAAACACTCGCGGAGAGGCTCGTCTATGTTCACGCTCGCAAGTGCATTGAGGATGCAGCGTCGCCGGAGCCGAGGGAGAGCTAAGACGTGGGGGGCTATAGAGAAACAGTCGCTGATCACCTCAGGAAAGGTGACGTCGTAAACGACATCGTTGAGGGCTTGGTGGTGATGAACTCGGCGGCGACGTTGTTTGAGGTGGATTTGAAGAGTTGCTGGGGTTGGTTGTTTTGGGTTGTTGATTTTGGACGAGTAGATTCTCAGAGTGAATCTCTCGGTAGACGCTGTGTATGAAAATAGAGTGAAGAGAGGTGTAACAATTGATATAGTAAACCTTTTCCCTTTTCCCTTTTCCCTTTTCCTAAAGTAATTAGGAAGTCGACCAATAAGATTCCTAACTACATTAAGGTTGAATCAAGAGTGTTATTGAAGATGAAAACACCTATTCCCATGTTTTTTTTGGCTTTTTCCAAAATGAAAAATAGAAAACAGAACAGAAAAGGATAATGAATAACGCAATATAAAGAGGCTAGACGACCACGATATCGAGTCCCAAACTGAAAACCCTAATTTTCGACCTGTTCCCAAATTATACAATTAATCTATCGTCTCGATCTTCCTTCCGCCATGAGTGAGGCACCTAAAACAGAGACAGAATAATCTCCTTCACCTAAAACGGAAACAAGATCATCATCATCACCGGAACGTCGATCCGTTTTCTCCGAGCAAGGGAGATCAGATCCTTACCCAGCAGAATCAATAAATTAAGTTTAAGTTTTCCAGAATTATCCGTAATTTTAAATTTATATTTTCATTTCTGTTCTTAGAGATACGAATTAAATTTTACTTGCGTTTGAATTGAATCCGTATATAAATAATTACTCTTGAGATCGATATTAATTAGTGTTATGCAGTCAAAATACTACTCTTGTCTTGGTGTTTGTCTTGGTTTACCTTTTCTTGTTTGTATTATTATTATTGAATCAGGTCTACCACTCAATCCAGCTGATTTACTCAAAACTGACGAACCACGGGTAATGGTTTGTAGCTATTGTAAGGACAGAGTATTGTGTTTCCACCATGAAGATCACAAGATGGTGGATCATTTCTACTTGAAGCATGAATTTATTTTTATAACAGGAAGATGAACTCTACTACATGTGATATATATTCTTCTAGGAAGTCATAAATTGTTATTAACACTTTAACTGTACATGTGAAATAGGCGACGACGGGTTTGGAGTTCAAATTTTTGACCTTTCCTCTTCCCACCAGGGCGTGTTATTATTTCTCAGAGATTGCTAGTAACTCTATGTTATATTCTTACTGACTTACAAGCTACCTACCCCATTGCTAGCTGATGTCTGCATTTGAATTGCTTCTAACTGCTAAACATGCCCCAAGGGGAAAAAACAAAAGACTGACACTCGTACATCCCAGGGTACCATCAATGGCAACACGAGTTTGTATTCCGTTTTACCAGGCCGGTATGTTTTCTAGATTTTGAATGAATTTATCCAGTATTTCCCTAAAGGACAAGAAGATTATTACTGACAATCCAACTTTTGTTACAGCGGATAAGTACGTGATAGACCCTGAACATAGTAAGTTTATTTCCTTTTCTTCAAGGTTTTCTATGATTGTTACTATCATCCTTTTACCCCCTGTAAATGTGAAACAGACACCCTAGCTCCTGGTGGAGTAGCGTGGCCCCCTGAAGCTAAAGGGGGTATGCTTTTTCACCTTTGGCTTTGAAGAAAATTCAACTGCATAATATATATCATTCACTAACATTTTGTTTTCTTTCCCTTGATAGAAGCCCGTTTTCGCCAAGTGCTGGCTCTTTACAAAGATCCTAATGTAAAATGGGACAAGAAATGGTAGCTATTGGATATGACAAAACAAACCAATGAGGATTTCATCAATTTGACTTTCTTGTGATGTGGCCTTAGCTTTCTAGTTTGTTGTTGAGTTGTTCTTTTGAGTTCCTTTTGCTTCTTGGACCAAAAACAAAATCGTTTTGCTTCTTCCCATTCACTTTCAGTGCCTAAATTAAGAACAGATCATGACATTGCTGTAGTTAAAGGCATGAATGAAATGTGATTCTCTTGAATATGAAGGCATGATCCATATCATACAAACGAAAATGGATAACCTTCTTTATATACACACACACATATATATATACACACTTCCTACTTATAAATCATTAGAAAACCTGGTTGATTCTAGAGCGCTTCACAAGGAATATATAATACAACACATGAGCAAAAAACTCGTCGATCATACTTGATTGAGGAAGATAGATTTCTGTTCAAGAAAATACAGGGCTGAGACCGCTATGGACAACCAGTGCGTGCACTTGAAAACCATGTGTGGTACGTACGTCCGCTCCGCCGCTCCATCATATATTCACTAACTAATTTGCCATCATACGTGCATGCATGTTAATTCTAGTGTCAAGTCGATTTGGTACTCTATGATCTACGAACATGAAAATTTGGGAACATTTTGATTATGCAACTGGAAAAACAATTAGAAAGAACAAAGTTATCAGTTATCACCCAAATTAAAAAGGTTAGGGTAGCAATTAACCGGCTTGCATATATGTATGGAAGATGTACATGTATAGCTAGTTAGCTATCTTAACAATCTTACTACATCCTCTGCATGCATGCATGAATGTGTTGGTCGTGTTAATCAGCTTTCTAATCTATCTCCCTTGACCATGTGTAACAAAAAGCTAGCTAGCTAGGGTGTCTGGCGACACCGTGATTCCTGCACCAGTAAAATCCACGATGCAGGATCTCCCCGACGTTGTATTGGTTGAAATCCGGCCTTTGTCGACTTCCTGATAACAATTACAAGTTTTTAGTTGCAAACTCGTATCTAAGCGTTGGCGCACTCTCCTCTCTGACCCTTATTTCATCGGCCGCTTTATTCGTCTCCAACACGATCAACAAAAACCCCTTCTGCATGCTCATAATATTATGGCTTCTATGTATGTAAAGCTGCGTGATTACTATATATCCAATTTCTGCACCAAAGAATGGACTTCTCGAGTCTCAGATTTTAAAGTACCTACTGGCCTCATTTGTGAACCCTAATATAGTATAAAGGAAGATGATGATGATACTACTAGACTACTAGTAACATCAACAATACTGTGGTGGCTTTACGTTTGAGGTGGATCCTTTCAATATTAGTAGTAATAGTAATGCTACTGGTGATACTAGCTACTATTGATAATTGTGGTTCCATTAATGCATGCTCCAACCCTGCATGGACAGATCTAAAGGATTATATAAGCATATAGGTGTGTCTCGAGGGCGTCTGCGAATGTGCATAATTTCTGTCTGGGAGTGGAATTAAGTGGATGGAAAACCAGAATGGTGTTTGATACTCAGCCAAGTATATCTATCCAGGATGGTCTGTGAAGAATCTTTCTTTTTTGAGCTAGCGAAAAAACCTTGGTATAATATCCACATAATTGTAGATTTCCACCCAAGTGACGGAGACGTCTTGTATCTGAAGTTTTTGAAGTATATAGTCAAGTGTAATCTTTTTGAAAGACAGTTAGAGACAGCTAGCTACCAAACTTCCAAATATATGTAATTGGTTGACCAACACCAGTTCAGACAAGAACAGATTGGTAGACTCTTCATGGTAGCCATTCATGCAGTTTCTTCAACTCTGTAATTGGACTAATGAAATATCAGATAATATTTTAAGTGTAAGCCCAAATTTAAGGGTTCCACACTTTGTAATAGACTTCACTAGTTTACAATGCTGTTGCGTACAACTCTACCTACGAGCATTGCATGGCTTCCAGTCGTGCCAATTTGGCTTCGATTTATATTCAACCAATGTTTTTCATAGGTTACACAAGCGGGACTTTGAGAGTAATGCATAAGGGACTCATTTTGGATAAGTAAACTCTCCAGTAGCTCTTATATTTAAAGATAGCTGGCAGAACTCTATTACCAACAGTCATATCCATGTGCAGCAAAATACTCATTAAACCAAACTGTCATTCAAGCTAAAGATCGAGGTTCTCATTCACACAAATTTGGTTGTAATTTTAGTTCTGGCACGGAAGAAAATACGAAAACCAACATTCTCAACCTCAAAGAAACACAGGAACAATAGACGGGAAAAAGTTCTACTATAATGTTTCTAACAAATTGTAAGACGAAAGTTCAAGTTATGTACCTTCATGAGACCCGAATAGGCGTACCCCAGTCTTTTCATAGAATACATGAGCAAACAGCTTGTAGGGTAAAACACGACATAGGTCATATAGCTCCTCCACCACATCGTCCGACGGGAAATCTGCCAAAACAAGCAATGTGATTGTTCTTCTCCTTTTTGCTTCAAAACAAATCAATCAAAAGGAACTCAATTTTTAACAAAACTGAAACTCGAAAACAAATTCGTCTGGCTTAATGCCCTATCCACAACATCTTCGTAGAACACAACGCGATAAATTTTCCGTAGCTCAGCTTCCTTGAGCTTATGTGGAGAATCAAACAAAAGATTCGATATGCGGTGTCCTTCCTCTATATCAGTGAGAGGTTCTTCATCACTCATTGGTGGTTCTTCTGCCAAAAGATAAACATGACAACAAGGTTTAGGGTTTAGGTGCATTTTCTGCCACAGAACATGACGTTATACTATGTCTTCTAACCTAAACCATAAACCCTAGTTTATCACATCATTACAGAAAACAATAACCGAATTCAATACCTGCATGAAAACGAAAACAACTAGAGAGCTTACCTATAGGATCCTCCAAATCGGGACTTTTGGTCTTTTCCGGCATAGTCAAAGCCAAACGAACGATTTCATCTACCAGCAAAGAGCGACACAGTTTGTCTTGCTCGTCCACATTGAGCTTCTTTGGATACTCACACAACTGCTTGCACAGCCGATTAAGCTCCTCTTTACTCACCGGTGGTGCTTCGTCTTCATCTGTTTAATTTCGTAATCGATAAGCCGGATAAGGTTCAATTCATTGTCTACAAAATATGAGGAGAAATTAGATGGTAAGTAGTATTTTATTCGATCAATACCGTACCTTGTTCATCGACCAAGAACCTCGAGTAGTTACACCTTGGCGGGAATGACTGTGGCTCGGCGGCGGCGTCGATGAGTTTCGGGCGTTCCAATTCCGGTAAGTCTGCCGGAAAGCCAATTTCTGGTGTGATCGATGTTGTAGACATTTTTGACGAGAATGAAATTCTAGTAGAGAAGAGTACGTGAATATATAGTGCCCGCTAAGAACCGGGTTGACCCGGATATGGATCTATTGATTGGAGATGGGCTTGGATGGAGCCAGATTAAAGCCCAACATGGTCAAACTTTTATTTGATTATTGATAGACGTGAGACAAGTTAAATTTTAAGACTTAAAAGATACCGCAAATTTGTTTGGATGAAATATATTTTTAATTCTCTTGAAAGTTCACAAAAGTTGAAATTATAATTTTATAATTTTAAATGTCATTATTTACGAATTTTAATATTTAAATTTATTGATAAAAAAATTTAAACAAAAAATATATATTTAGATACGATTTAAAGAAATTGTAGAATGACACATAATTTGAAAAAATTAAACAAGAGAATTGACGGCTATAATTCTTCCAAATTAAAAAAAAAACAGATCGATCGAGTTTAAAAAATATTGAAGAAACTTATCCAAACAAAGAACTTTAAGAAAAATAACTATGAATTGCTAAAATTGTTTAAATTTTCTCGATATTTTCTCCATCCAAACACACCGTTATTATATTTTGACAAGTTTAGAAAAGTACCAAAAATCAATTCGTTATCAAATAATATCAATTCATGTCAATACATCTTATTCAAAAACAAAGGAAGAAATTCAAACTTTGCTAAATTGATGGATATAAATCCTATCAATATATCCAGGAACACTATAAGACACCGTTACATTGGCAAAATAATTTGATGGCGGGTCACGACTCGATACATCTTTTCTGGCCAAAAGAATCAACTGAATCCACTCGAGGAAGTAATCTTTCAGTACCATTGTTCTGCCTGAAATCACATGATCATAGGCCAAGTTTTTTGAATTATCCTTGTTGTACTGGTCAATTATATGTTCCGCAATTTTTCTGGCTTCTTGGGGATCTCTTATAGACTCCCATTCCCTATCAGTATGAATCCGACCAACTGCAAGCAATAGAGGAAGAAAGAGAACAAGGAGCATGAGGAAGCAATGCGAAGTCGACATAGTACGTGTATTATCAGTAAGAGAACAAAGGAGAGGCTAAATCAAATAGGATGCCAAATCATGAAATAGAAGTTCTTGTATCTAAGAGGGTCTTAAATAGGCTAGGGTGCATCAGTATGCATGCATCCAATACGTGTAACTGTCAAAAAATCAAACAGTCAAACATATATAATTAACACTTGATACACTTCCTTATATACCTCCATCACATCTAACATGATTTTCGAAATTAATAAGGAGAATGGGATAAAACAAAATTAAAAAACGGAATTGATCGATGGAGGAAATAGTCATGGAAAACCCTTGGATACCTTGTTGTCCTTCGACCCAGAACCTTGGGTAGTTTCTCCTCAGCGGGTCGTAGGGATCGATCGTCGATAAGCTGAAGGATTTCCTTAGCGGCTCATCATATGCGGGGAGGAGGCCGATTGTCATGATTATATTAGGGTTTGCAGGATTTGAGTTTTTCGATGAGGAGCGAGGATACAGATCTTGGGTTGTTTGAAAATATGAGAGAGAGACTAAAACGATACAAATTTAATTCTTTTATTTTGGCTTAGGAAATCCTATTTGAAGATTACTATTTATGGAATTGGATGTTCTATTCATGTTTTTCTTACAGTGATGCAAAAAAATATAACTTCTTATTACTATTCATTAATTATACAAATTAATTTTTTTATTTTTTGGTAATATTTTTATCCAATAAAAAATGACATGTGTCATTATCGTCTAAATTATTGATCCAAATGTCCGATAAGATTTTCAACCAGTCATAATGTGACACATGTCACTTTCACGTGTCGTTATTATTTAAATTATTGATGAAGCCAATTGGTAGACATTTTTTACAAAAACTAAAATGATTGAGAGAAGAGATGGAGAAAGATGATAAATTTGTTGTGCACAAATTTGTGTGAGGTGTTTAGAAAAATGAATGTAGTATTTATAGAAAAATGATAGAGGTTTATTTGAATTTTTTTTTAATTTTTTTTTTGCAATTTTAACATGCCTGTTTGAAAGAATAAAACTTTTGAACTTGTACTAAGACGTTAAAATATCAAATGCAGCAACAAAACTCACAAAACGAATTATGGACATGTACGGACACAATTAACTACGAGAAACTACATGCAGTTGTATCACCTCAAAACACATGAATGAAAGACAGGCAGAATCTGAGATAATGTTCCTGCCATATTGGAATACAAAATGTTAAGATGTACGTACCTTCATCCGACACAAATAGGCGTACCCCCGTTTTTTCATAGAATACATGAGCAAACAGCTTGTAGGGTAAAAAACGAGATAAGAAGAAGCTCTTCAATATCAGACCTTGAGACACCTTCCTTGACTTTGCACAAAAGCAGTACCCCTTCAAGAGCACTCTCGTAACAATAAAAGGTATAGAGTATGCGCATCTCAGTTTCTTTGAGCTTCTCTGGATGGGTTAGCATACGAAAACATATTTGGAGTCGCTCCTTATCATCAAACTTAGGAATGTTTTTGACCTTGTTTTCTGCCAAAACATGGCAAGCACTCCTTAGCTCACCATTTAAGGATACCAAAAAAAAAATGAATAAGCAAGAGTAAAACACTTATTAGTCTCCCTAAAAACTTACTAAGAGCATGCCTAGGATCCTCCATTCCCATTTCTTTACCCCATTTCAATGCCACACTAATGCTTTTTTCAACGTCCACAGAGCAACACAGCTGGTCTTGCTCGGCTTCATTGAGCTTATTTGGATCTTCTTCCAACAGCTTCAATAGCCTATTTACCTCATCATTACTCACCAGTTCTTCTTCTTCTTCTGCTTCATCACCTGCATATATATATATATATATATATATATGTCGGGGATCTTCATTCCCTTGTCATAAACATATAAGACAACAAATAACCAAGTATTATAGCATCAAAATAAAAATGGAAAATTAAACATTTAGGTCAAGAATACTGGAATTCAGCGAAAAGAATTACCTTGTTTCTCGACCCAGAATCTTGGGTAGTTTCTTCTCGGCGGCGCCGGTGAGTTTCAGGCGCTTCAATTCCGGCATTTCAGCCGGAGATTCACCGTCAGGTCTGAACGACATGATGACGTCAGATTCCTAGATAGTAGAAGGAGGAGAAGATGGAGGAGAATTGGAAAACAGACAGACCGATTAATATGTATATGGGGTAGACGGATCCGGAATTCAATTAAGGCCCAATTGGCTTATTGGCCCCATAGTTGAGGCCCAACTGGTATTGATTTTCATATTTAGGCTCCAACTCAAATAATAATTAGATCATTGCAATGAGTTGCATCATCATAATGTTATACAACTGATTTGGACAGACAAAAGGGCCTTCATAACATGACCAAAATTAATCGGAGACGGTCTTTTCAGAAGAAGCATCACTGTCTATTACAATCAAGTTACTTTGTTTCTTCACCTTGTGATGAGAAGAATCACTTGTCAGCTTAGCTATCTCAGTTGATGCCGCGGAACTGAAATGAGGAGCAGAACTTACTAGTGGCTGTAGGACATGATCTTTTGAACCAACTGATGTAGACTGCATATCATTCTTTGCTGCAAAATTTGACCCCATAGGACTGAAGTCAGGGTGGTTGACATTCAACATATCAGAACGGGGTAAAGATGAAGCGGTTGAAGGCAGAGTTGGTTCCTTGAGACTTGGAGGAGGAGTCGTAACAGCTTCTTGAAGCCACTGGGGCAAATTGCCATTTGCTCCTATGGTTGAGGGAAGTTCAGTTGACGGCAGCTTGCCCTTTAGCACACTTCTACTTGCAATGTTGTATTCTTCTCGATCATATTTACTGATCCGAGGACATAATCTCATTCTGTGACTAGGAGGCATGTGGAGGTGTTCATGTCCATCGTTGCATCCAAAAGCTGATCTGAACTGGGACCTCCTGGAGACATTACCACCTCTACGAGCATCTACAACACGCTGAGGGAGTCGGGGGGATTTCTCTGCTAGCTGTTGTTGCCAGATTCTTGTTTGTGGACCCAAGAACTTGTTACGGTTTAAGGAACTGCCTTGTAATCGTGAATAGTCAACCTGTGGACCAAGTATGCCACACAGAAGATTTGATTGTTCCTCTCTCCACCGCATAGCTAAGTCCCTTGCCACCCTCCATGATGAGAAGTGCAATCTCGGATCCATTAACATAGCATTCCAGTTGTCCTTTCCATATCTCCTCACACCTATCCATAGAAAATCTAACTCCTCTTCAGACCACATGGCATTATGTGGCATGAATATGTCATCACTGCCGAATTCATTCAAAGCTCTTGTTTGGCTTGCAATGCTATCCTGCATCAATTTGAGTCTTAAATCCGATATATGGCTTGCAGGAGACTGGACAGCTGCATCTTGGATAAACTCTCTGGTGCCCAGGAAAGAGTTCAACGAGGGAAATGTATTGAAGCAGGAGTTGGTTGCACATTCCACAGTTGTGAGCTTTGATGACAATGATGGACCTACATTTAACGGAGATCCTTGATTCGGTTGATTATTCATGCTTCCCAACTGAAGAATTTTTCTTTCTTCTGAAGCCATAGAAGCATTCACCCTGGGCTGTGATATCAATGGGTGGAAACTATTGCTTGTTGTTTCTTCTGAAAACAGCTGGAATCAAAATTTAACCAAAACGATTAATCTACAGCCGCCAATTCACCAAAGGTCAACGAACAAGATGTGGAAAACTCACCTGCAGACATTTGTTCTTTGCATTACAGTTTGGAGTAATTTGATCGTGATCATTGCAACGGGCACCGACTTCTGAAGATTCAACTACATCTTTGTTTAACAGAGAAGCCTGAGTCTCTATTCTCTCCGTTTTGACAGAGACTATTTCTGGAGGAGGTGGTTTATGTAAGATAGTGGCAGAACTTGTACTAGTAGAGTCCAAGGAGTTTGGAGTAGTTTTTGGCGCAAAAACAAGTTGTTCTTGAGAACTCGGATTTAAGTCAACATTCAGGTCCAGAATACAGCTTGAATCTGATAGTAAAAATATAGTTAGCTAAGCTATGCAGTAAAGCTGAACCAAAAAAGTTACTGGTTCAAATGCCTGGAATTAATAAGTCTTACCAGTGGTGATAACAGACAGGTTCAAATTAGGAAGTGATTTGCCTGAATGAGAGGTTGCTTCAAGATCATCACTTGATACAACTTGAGGTTCCTCTTTCACCGATGCATGGCTCAATCCTGGTTGTAAGCACGCACTACTTAGCGAACTCTTGAATTGATCCACAGACTCCTTTTTGACATCCATCACAGTTTGACCACTCTGGTCAAGAATTTCTTCTGCTTGTTGTAAAGCTTCATTCTCTGCCTTTTCCGCATGCACCAAACTGCCCAAATGGTTGTGTCAGCATGAGAAAGATAAGAAACCAATAAAATTAAGTTCTCAAGTCGAACTGAACATACGTTTTAGACCCAGGAGCAGATCCAGTATCAGAACACGGAATATCAATAATCTGTCACAAACGAAAGAGACCAGTGTTACATATTGTGCAGACGGAAATGAAGCATTGGGTTGCCATGTTAGCCAAATTAAGTTCTTACATTTTAAGCCACTGCAATTTGAATCTTATATACATAAATTATAGTCATGATATGTACTCTTACAGATGTGATGTGTTTGTGTGTATACTTACTAGGAGATACTATATTCAAATCAATGAGATCTACTCTTCATACTACGTACCTCTTTGCTGGGATTTGTAACTGCTCTATCATCTATTGAGCAGCCTTTGAGGGAAGTAACTGCACATGAATTAGTGATAGCACATGTACAATTATTCGATTTGGTGATCCCTGAACTGTTGTCTTCCACCTTTACTGATTTTCTCAGAATTTCAGACTCACCGGTATCCCTTTTTCTCTTATACCTTCGGCTGAAAGTAAGTAATGGGGCTTTCCACTTCGTTTGTACAGCCATATCATCACATGAGTTCTCTAACTTAACTTCAGCCAGCGAATAAGTGTCTTCCAAGTTTGATGTATCCAACCTTAACGAACTATCATCACAGCCAGAGCCATGTTCTTTTTCATATGTTGACGATGCCCGTGCATACCTGGCAGAATCATTGGTTAACTTAGTGGCATTCTCCTCTAGGGGGAGTGATTGCCTTTCCGCATAACCATCATTACCCAATAAAGCAGCAATACACCCACAACTTAGTGATGTTCCATGAGCAGTATCCTAAGTGAGAAACAAGGAAGAATGAGAACAGTACATTATAGCACTAGACATTCACGAGAATAAACGCATAGTTGCATAAATTTGAATACCTTGAGGGGCCTATCTAGGCACTCGAGATGATAAGACTGAGAACATTTATCACAGTGCATCAGGTTACCCCCAGCACAACACAAAACACAAACACAATATACCTGCAAGAAAGAGTCATAAGATAGAGCATGCAGAGATGATCATGAAAATGAATTAAGCTTGATTGAGCAAGTATACAGACTCAATAAATGAACTGAGAACAAGCTTATGCTACTGGTCATTCTTCTATAAGTTTTTCAAAGTCAGCATGTAAGACGCATAAGATGATCAACATGGACCATGAATTCATAAAAGACGAGCTAAATAGGTTCAAACATATTAAAATCTCACCTCAGGCTTTGTTTCATAACCTTCTGATTCATTCTCATCAATCAAATGCACTTGCACGTCCGGCCTAGATAAATAAGTATCCTCTAGAGCCTCTGAAATTGATTTATGGACCTCATCTTCCTGTTTAAGATTATATCTTGAGTGCCGCTTCCGCTTGTATGTTAAAAGCACAATGTCTCTATTGCTAGACATTTAAGCTTCAAAAATAAATCTTGTTGCAAATTCAAATCTAGGACACATGTTTTTTTCCCACTTCAGACATCTAGCTGTTCCACTCTGTTCACATATACTGTCCAGACTGAAAAACCTGCAAAATGTAAGAAAGAAACTCCCATTATTAATGAACTACACTTACTGCTGCAATGATACACGAAGACCCAGTTATACACGGAATACTCTAAGGAACAAATCAGAAGGGAAAAAAAAACACTGCCAGTACTTTCTACCTAAACAAACCCTCGATTTTAATTGCCCTTTGGTAGTGGAGTAATAAGGTTCCCCAGTTCAAAATCTCCATCAAGAGTTAACAGCCCTGCTTTTATTTCATTTTTCTTCTTCTCTTCATATATATTTGTAGCTCATTCATCATTACATTATCAGGAGGACCAAACCAGAGATAGCAATCTTCAGAACACGCAGTGTTTCAATCGAATACTTAAAAAATTCCAAGCCACTCAATGAAAAACCTCACCGTTTACATTTGATTATACACTCCACAACAGTCAGTTACAGTCTTACAGCATCTAAATATAGAACTATCAACTCAACTCTCCCTAGAGTCAAAGCATCAAAACCTCATTCAAAGTCCCCATATCTACACTCATAGCTTCTTCTTACTTATTACACATCTCTCACATGGGTCTTACTAACCAAGCAACCCAAATGCTCAAAAAAAGTTTCTTGCTTCATTACTTACCTAGCTCAAATGAAACCCAAAACCCACAAGTCCACAACAAACCTCATTTTCACACACACAATCCAAGCCTAAAGTTTCCAATTTCCACACATACATATTTACCTATAAATACTAGAGAGAGAGAGAGAGAGAGAGAGAGAGGAGGAGGGGGGGACCAAACCGGAGCTTTTAATTAAACGACGTCGGACTGGTCGGAGCAGACCATCACCACCGGGAGCTTTAACTGCTTTAGTTTCCTGTTTTGGGTAGCTTAAGCTACTTCTGAGTTCATAGACGGAAGAAAGAAAGCATTGGATCACTTGCTAACTGTACTCGAGTCTTTTACTCACTCAGACAAACCCAGTGACTCATCGAAAAACGTATCTATCTCTCTCTCTCTCTGTGTCTCTGTTTTCAAACAAAGAAGCAAAAAGCTGCACTCTCTTCTTCAAAGTGGTTGAGCCGCACGCGTCCCCAAAAATTCCCTAAAAATAGTGAAGAGAAAGGTTGACTCAGCACGTGACATACACGCGCCCAAGGAGGGAGAGAGAGGCAAGTATCTCTACAGAACACGCCATCTCGTCATGGCACGTCACGCGTGTGAGGTCACACGTGCGAGTTTATGGGGTTTACCGCCCAAAAATTATTTCAGCTATAAATGTCTTCCAAGTTTCAAATTAAGCATTCACCCAATTTCCCATAAGCTACTACTAGATTAACATCTTGTGATGATAATACAAATTACAAAGACGAGTCGTATATATCATACAAGGTGGTGCAAAACTAGACTACCTGAATTGGGTCTTTGTACTCTTTTGTGTGTGTAAGCAGTAAGCTTTTCCTTAGTATGCAACATAGGACAACATGTATAGGGTTGAAAAGGGCTTTAATATTATGATGAAATAGATAGATACAGATAAATAAGGAGAATAAGAATGAAAGGGTATGAAGGAGATTGGATTCAAGGATGTAAGGGCAATATGCCCCATTGGTGCAGGAATCCTTCGCCGGTGGTGACTTCTAGGACCAGTAAAACGACCACGGCCAACATAGCTGCTCGGCCATTCCAAGTCTCGGCACTTTTTGTCCAACCCCATTCCCAGACCGTCACAGGCGGTGGTAGCTCTCGGCGCTGTGAATCGTAGGCTGCTAACAACTCTTCTACACTCCCAAGTGGAACTAAAGACTGCAGGACACCAAAATAGCAAACCGAGGCACAAGCAATATTAATGAACATGAAAAAGGTAGCTCTACTGACTGATTAAAATGTTTATGGTATGAAAAACTAAAGGAACTATTGTAAAAATGCTACTATGAGTTATATGCTAGCTTCTTTGTTCTTTAGTTTTACGGCATAATCCACCATGCCAACAATGTCACATCTACACACTGATATGTACACACTGTTCATGTTATAGTTCAAGAAAAGTACCTGTCGAGCTTCAAGATTTGAGACTGCCATAGCTCCAACATATGGCAGGCTCTCAATCACAGCGTCTGCTAAATCAGAGATGAAGGTGGGCTCGCATCCAAGTGCAGGAACACGCCCCCAAGTCTCTATACCAGATTTTAGTGCCAATTCTTTGTACTCCACATCAATTTCTTCCAAAGTTTCAATATGCTCACTGACAAAGCTGTGGATCAAGCAGAGTCAATAAGAAGATTGAGCAAACATACGCTAGCCTAATTTTGCAAAAGAAGCCCATAACAATTACCTTATAGGGACTGCCAGCAGACTTTTGACTCCCTTTTGCCCAAGCTCAACTAGTGTATCATCCGTATAAGGTCTTAACCATTCCACAGGTCCAACCCGGCTCTGTAAGTGCATTAACTAATTATCAACCAAGTTGCAAATAATTCAACATGAAAGTAGAAACTATACACAGTATGTGCGCAGAAAGCCACTGAGTTATTAATGTTATTTCTTATAACTATTTTTCTGGCTAGTCTAAGATTGCTTTTGATGTATTGCTGTCAGCTCAAGGTATACCTCCCATAAGTGCTGGGTCAACTAATGAGTTACTTCATCTACATTGCGCAAGTTCTGGCTTACCCCTAATCTAACTTTTTGATTGTTTTAATTTGTTGTATCAGCAGTAACCCAATCCACATCATTTATGACTCTTCCTTTAATATTTTAAGCAGATAAGTATCTGGTAATTAGGAAGGAAAGATCTCCATATATGCATTATAAGGGGATAAAGTCAAGCTATTAAACAAGGTGTACCTGATAGGCAAGGGTATATGCATTATTTATATTTCTCTTTTCTAATTCTTCCATTATCAAATCTATACATTCCTCCATTTCTGCTTTGTATGGATCACCAGCCTCTTCCACATATGCAAGTGGCACTCCGTGGGCACTGAAGAATATCATTACCTGTTATGCACATTCCAAATTTAGCCGGAGGACTTTTACACCAGGATGATACTAACAGATTTTTTAGTGTTTGAAACCAATTGTACATTGTATAGTACACATAAACCCCTCGTAACACTAAAGCTAGACCATTTCTGAAGGCAAGTTAGTAAGAGAAAAACAGAAAACGGAACTTCCTTTGCATATTGTAGCAGTCTCTTCAAATATAATTTAATAACAAGATGCCTTATGACCCTCACAAAAGTAGAGATCAAAATAAACAGGTCTGCCATGAGGACTGAATCAGCTTGGATGTAATCTTGTTATGGTGGGGATTTATTCAAATGATGCAGGATCAGCAACTCACTTGAAGACAGTAATTTAAGGTTAATTGTCTATTTATGCCACTATTGACAAATAATATGGTTTAATTTATAATTTACAGTTTCAACAGTTGTCTTACTATGACGGTTTAGTCATCTAAAGGAAGTTAACACTGCACCTTCTCAGGGGAGTTGAAACGTTTTAGCTCCTTTTCAATCAAATTTGCCATTGCAGTAATGTAACCTTCACGCTGGTACCAGGATGGTATTACTGTGTGCTGCATGTTGACAAGATACTCGTCTTCCCTGATGATAAACCAATGAACTATTGGTCAGATTGAATATTATAATCATGCACAATTGTATGGTAAAACACACTAAGGCATCACCGGAATATACTCTCCAACAGCCGAAGGCTTGAGCCGCTAGTCGATATTGAAAATTGTGGATAAAGCGGAAGCACAACGAGCTTTGTAATTCCATCTCTTTTTATCTACAAGATCATTATCGAAATCAACAACCCAATCCAAGACATTTTATTCGCATGGCTAGATAGGACTTATATGTAGGTAAAGTGATGCGACTTAATGAGATCTACTGTACATGGCTAATTGGCCAGGCATTTGAATTTCATAATGGTGACATGTATGAACTTGGGAAGTTAGTCGGAACACAGATACAAGTATATATTTGCAAACTAACAACAACAATAGACTTACAAGAGTAGAGATAAAGTGCTCTTGGACGCCTAGATACTATGAAAACATACCTCAACTATCAAAATTAGAACTGAACAAATACCTGTTCTATAGCCTCTTCAGTAAATGGATGCCAATAACGCATACCAACATACACTTTGGCAGGGACATTCTTCTCGCAAAGAGACTTCCTCAACTCTTCCGCCTGAGTTACAAAACCTTTTTCCAATAAGCATAAAACCACTACACTTTCAACGAAAAATTCATGACCATTGAGTTAATGTGAGGAGACAAGTCAAGCTCATACCTGTGCGTCAGTTATTGTTCGCAGAGGAGAGCCGCCGCCAATGGCTGCATAACCTTCTTTGCTCTTTGGTGCCCTCAAAACAGATATAAACTGCGCCAATGGCTTCTGAAGAAACCGGAACAGCCTCGGCAGTCTAATGATATCCTGCCCAAATTATCACATCCCACTCAAAATCAGAATTGCCATTACAAAAACAAATCACACACATCTTAGAAGTCTATATTCACAATTTTTTACTCAACCACACGGTAATCACTAATTAGTATTTCTACTCACTCAGAATCAAAATGCTAATACAACAATTCACACACATTTTACAGGTCTAAACTCATGGATTTTACTCACTAATACAGCAATTTAACCAAAACCTCAGGTTGCATGCAGTAAAATTTTCTACTCACTCAAAATCAGAATGCAAATACAACAATCCCATGGATTTTACTCAGTCATACAGTAACTAAACAATAACAAAAACACTAACGCATGTAGTAAATTTTTCGAAACTCACAAATCTGAAAGTGAAAAAATTACCGGATCTGCGAAGAGGTTAAAAAGGAAAGGCTGGACGTCGTCGAGAGTCTCCGGTCCACCGAGGTTAAGCAACAGCACTCCGACTCTATCATCAACACCAAGCGACGACGTCGTATCGGCTTCGCTCCGAGTCTCCACCGCCACAAGCGCTTTTAACGGCGGAAAAAAACACTTCCTCAACGAAGACGGGTGGTTCGAGAAGAGAAGCGAAGACTGCGCCGACGACGAAGAGTATCCGGCGGCGACGACGCAGCTTCGGGTGGTCGAGTGGGAGAAGGATAGGACACGTGGCGGGAGCTTGTGATCTGACGATGAAGAGGAAGATGAGGCGGAGATGGTCCACCGGAGCAGAGCTGTGGACTCTGCCGCCATTTTTGTTAGCGACCGAGCTCTGAGACGAAGAAGAAGAGAGAGAGAGAAGAAGAAGAAGAGATAAAGGTTTGGGGCTATGGGGCTATGGGGTATACTGGTATAGTGTTGAGTAGTGCAAGATTATGACACGTGGCGTGTTGTAAGCCACTCTTGGTTTTGAGCGGGTTTTGAAAATTTGTTTCGCTGATTTTTTTTTAAGAGGTTTGAAAATTAGCGGGTTAATCTTGAATTTTCTGGGGATAGAAATTTGAAATCGAGCAGGGAGGGAGAGAGTTCGGATAAGGTGTGAAATTGAAATTCTTAACGTTTTATATGGTGAACAAAAATGTTTATGGTTACGAATACAATCTACATAAATGGATAAATGGATATGTTTGTAATTTTCAATATTTCTCAACTTGAGTAGTATAAATAGAGTCGTTAAAACTATTTCAATGAAAACATGATGTTTTTGAGCTAATTTATTGTATAATCGCATTCCTCCAATCGTACATATCATAATCCATCATACACAATTAAATCATAAAATCTAAGATAGAAGTTGCATTATCAAGTATTAAATGTGTTTGCATTTGCGCTTTTGAGTTTTTGTACTTGGTCGACCGTATTGCAATGGTGTTCAATTTGTTTGATCTCATATATACATTATTGGTGATAAAATGTGCCTGTTAGTCCGTTGAGTCACGTGTCATCGAGTTTCTATAAGGATGACACATATGATGGAAACGCTAACTTAATTGTCTTATATTTATGTTATTTTTATAATATGTTGTCATTACTATTAAGCAGTTAGAATGATCGATGATGTATTTTTAACTAATTTGTGCAACTTAGAATATGAATACATAATCTATTGGATTCTCGTGATCACATATATCACTTAAGTGTAGTTCTCTTCACGATCAGAGATTTAGTTAATACATCTATAACAACTATAATCGAGAGATAAACGCATGTTTAAGCATATATTTTCTACCCCCAAAACACATCTCACTATAAGGATGTGGGCATGCGCATATAAACACATCTCACTCCCGGGCAATGTGGGATCTCACAATCCACCCTACCAAGACACAAATTGATCAAAACTAAAGATTCGAAGGTTCTCGAGTGAATTTGGTTAAGCGTGAACCACATCACTTTTACACACAAAACAAGTGGATTATGTTTTTTCCTCCGCACAGGCCCACATGTTTGTGTATAAAAGTGAATCAGGTTCACTTCAGCATACTGCTAAAGTTTGTATGAAGGTTCTCAAGTTGTCACATCTCAGTCTACATAGTATAACATATTGTCCGTTTTGGGCATCGCACACACAGTTTTACTTTTAGGTCAACCCCTAAAACGTGTCTCACTATAAGGATGTGGGCATGCACATATAAGCACATGACATTCCCACTCCCGGGCGATATGGGATCTCACAATCCACCCTAGTAAGACACAAATTGATCAAAACTAAAGATTCAAACGTTCTCAAGTGAATTTGGTTCAACGTGAACCATATCACTTTTACACACAAAACAAATGGGTCATGTTTTTTCCTCCGCACGGGCCCACATGTTTGTGTATAAAAGTGAATCAGGTTCACTTCAGCATACTGCTAAAGTTTGTATGAAGGTTCTCAAGTTGTCACATCTCAGTCTACATAGTATAACATATTGTCTGTTTTGGGCATCGCACACAAAAATTTACTTTTAGGTCAATCCCCAAAACGCGTCTCACTATAAGGATGTGGACATGCACATATAAGCACGTGACATTCCCATTCCCGGGCGATATGGGATCTCACAATCCACCCTAGCAAGACACAAATTGATCAAGACTAAAGATTTAAACGTTCTCAAGTGAATTTGGTTCAACGTGAACCATATCACTTTTACACACAAAACAAATGGGTCATGTTTTTTCCTCCGCACGGGCCCACATGTTTGTGTATAAAAGTGAATCAGGTTCACTTCAGCATACTGCTAAAGTTTGTATGAAGGTTCTCAAGTTGTCACATCTCAGTCTACATAGTATAACATATTGTCTGTTTTGGGCATCGCACACAAAAATTTACTTTTAGGTCAATCCCCAAAACGCGTCTCACTATAAGGATGTGGACATGCACATATAAGCACGTGACATTCCCATTCCCGGGCGATATGGGATCTCACAATCCACCCTAGCAAGACACAAATTGATCAAGACTAAAGATTTAAACGTTCTCAAGTGAATTTGGTTCAACGTGAACCATATCACTTTTACACACAAAACAAGTGGGTCATGTTTTTTCCTCCGCACGGACCCACATGTTTGTGTATAAAAGTGAATCTGGTTAACTTCAGCATACTGCTAAAGTTTGTCTAAAGGTTCTCAAGTTGTCACATCTCAATCCACATAGTATAACATATTGTCCATTTTGGGCATCGCACACACAGTTTTACTTTTAGGTCAACCCCAAAAACGCGTCTCACTATAAGGATGTGGGCATGCACATATAAACACATGACATTCCCACTCCCGGGCGATATGGGATCTCACAATCCACCCTAGCAAGACACAAATTGATCAAAACTAAAGATTCAAGCGTTCT
Source organism: Geum urbanum (assembly GCA_946800695.1). Taxonomy (NCBI): domain Eukaryota; kingdom Viridiplantae; phylum Streptophyta; class Magnoliopsida; order Rosales; family Rosaceae; genus Geum; species Geum urbanum. The sequence continues at coordinate 82,255,359 of OX326999.1, read as the reverse complement.
CAAGTGAATTTAGTTCAACGTGAACCATATCACTTTTACACACAAAACAAGTGGGTCATGTTTTTTCCTCCGCACGGGCCCACATGTTTGTGTATAAAAGTGAATTAGGTTCACTTCGGCATACTGCTAAAGTTTGTCTAAAGGTTCTCAAGTTGTCACATCCCAGTTCACATAGTATAACATATTATCCATTTTGGGCATCGCACACACAGTTTTACTTTTAGGTCAACCCCCAAAACGCGTCTCACTATAAAGATGCGAGCATGAACATATAAGCACATGATATTCCCAAGACACAAATTGATCAAAACTAAAGATTCAAACATTCTCAAGTGAATTTGGTTCAGCGTGAACCATATCACTTTTACACACAAAACAAGTGGGTCATATTTTTTCCTCCGCACGGGCCCACATGTTTGTGTATAAAAGTGAATCAGGTTCACTTCAGCATATTGCTAAAGTTTGTATGAAGGTTCTCAACTTGTCACATCTCAATCTACATAGTATAACATATTATCCGTTTTGGGCATTGCACGCACAGTTTTACTTTTAGGTCAACCCCCAAAACGCATCTCACTATAAGGATGTGGACATGCACATATAAGCACGTGACATTCCCACCCCCGGGCGATATGGGATTTCACAATCCACCCTAGCAAGACACAATTTGATCAAAACTAAAGATTCAAACGTTCTCAAGTGAATTTGGTTCAACGTGAACCATATCACTTTTACACACAAAACAAGTGGTTCATATTTTTTCCTCCGCACGGGCCCACCTGTTTGTGTATAAAAGTGAATCAGGTTCACTTTGGCATACTGCTGAAGTTTGTCTAAAGGTTCTCAAGTTGTCACATCTCAATCCACATAGTAAGATATTGTCCACTTTGGACCTCGCACATCACATTCCACCCTCCTTGGGGCCCTGACATCCTTGTCAATACACTTCTGGCCAGGACAGACAATTTTGTTATATCCGAGTTTACATAGTAAGACATTGTTTGCTTTGGGTCTCTCCCATATAATTTTACTTTTGGACCTACCCTAAAACGCGTCTGTCTCACTATAAAGATGTAGGTATGCATATATAAGCACATTACATTTTCACTCAAGGGTGATGTGTGATCTCACACAAGTAAACCATATCCACCTTGAATCATATTTTTTTTTACACTTCACAAAAGTGGGGCCTCTTTTTTACAAGTGAGTCCATCTTTTTAACCAAGACTTTTTCATCTGTTCAACCTGAATATGTGCATATGAGCCTTACCGTAAAGTTTGGCTTTGAGGCTGAAATCTCGTATCCTAAGTTCCTAACTCAGAATTACAACAAGCACATTAGCAACATCCTTCTTAAGCATTCGCATTTACCCCTTCCATCTCCTCACCCAAAACTCAAACAATTTCTTCCTTACAGCTCAACCACCATTTAATTTGTTGTCATACCAAAATCAAACTTTATTCAATTTTCTAATTTTGTTAGTGTCCACTACCCAAATTCATTTTCAAATCATAATCATACGAGTGCACACACCCAATATTCCCCACTCAAAAAAGGAAAAATACAAACTTTAAAACCTTCCCCAAAACACTCGTAACCAATCAAGCTTTTAAGTCTTAAATCATTTGTAAAAAGTAGAATAAATTACAGTGGAGTTGTTCATCCGTTACAAACCTGACGCGTGAAAATTCCACGTCGTCGGTCCGTTTCGTTGTGTTTGGCGCCCTCTCTCTCTCCCCACTCACTACTCGGAAAACGTGTCCTCACGCTTCATCAAATTTACGTGACCCTCCCCTTCGATCTCTCTATTTCTCTCCTTCTTCATTCCTCTACGTTCCGATACCTAACTTTCCCCACAAGGAGGCCTTAATTTTTCTTCATTTAAATTCATTCCCACATCTCCGAAATAAAAATAAAAATTCCATGGCTGGGCAACCGCCACCCTCCGCCTCCGTGAACCACCGACGAGCCGATTCCGGCAGCTCCAGCGACGGCTCCGTCTATTACGAGGCTCAGCTCGACGCTGGCGACTCCAATGGCAGCAGCTTCTCTTCAGGTTCGCCTCCCAGTCCTTCGATTATTCTCCTCCTCACTAATTTATGCGTAGATTTTTTGATTATGTAGAGGAAATGTGGATTTTGCGTAGGGTTTTCGGAGAGACACGTGCCGGTAGAGGAAGCGTCAGCGGCGGAAACGTCGTCGGCTTCGAGCTCGGGTCAGCTGACGTCATCAGCTACAGTAACGAGCCCGACGAAGCTGACGCACAATCAGTCTCTGGCTCTATTTCTCAACAAGCTCTTCGACGAGAAAATCCCTCTCAGAAAGAAGGTATTGGAATTTTATTTTTATTTTTAATTTTAATTTGTGGTGATTTTTTTGTTTGTTGTGTATTATTTCTGAAGAGCTTGAGATTTTTGTTGGATGATGATTCTCACTTGTCTGCAGCTTAAACATATAAAACGAGTGGCGAAAGTTACGGATAACGGGACCGTGCATTTTGATGTTCCGGGGGACGTTAAGCCGCATTTACTGGATTTTGAAACCGGAGTTGTTTACGGTGAGGAGAGTTCCGGTGCAATGGACACCCCAGATGTACCGGATATACCTCCGCTGCAAATTGTAATGCTCATTGTCGGTACACGAGGGGATGTTCAGCCATTTGTTGCTATTGGAAAACGCTTGCAGGTTAGTTAATATGCGAACTTATCAATTTGTGCTTACTTGTGATATCGGAGAAGCATGTCCGTTAATTTTGTGGTGTGGGATGGTACTTCACTTGCAGGATTATGGTCATAGAGTTCGGCTAGCGACTCATGCAAATTTCAAAGAATTTGTACTTACTGCTGGGTTGGAGTTCTATCCTTTAGGTGGAGATCCGAAAGTTCTTGCTGAATGTGAGTGAATACGAGCCTTTTGTTTTGTGTATAATTTATGGATTAATTGTGAGAGATGAGTTTTCTAGGGCATATAGCCAAAATGTAATTTTATAGTAGCCGTGTACTGATGTAGTATATATTTACAGATATGGTGAAAAATAAAGGTTTCTTGCCATCGGGACCTTCTGAAGTCACTCTTCAGCGACAGCAATTAAAAGATATAATATTTTCTTTACTTCCGGCGTGCAAGGAACCTGATCCTGATTCCGACATCCCGTTTAACGTTGAGGCGATAATTGCCAACCCACCAGCATATGGTTAGATATCACTATCTCAATTATTAGTATAATTTCTTTTTGTGTTTTCAACTGTCAATAGTTTAGGAAAAACTAAGAGCAAATGGTCTTTATGATTTCTGTAATCGACATTTTCTTGATATATGCAAGTAATTCTGAAACATTGTTTCCCTGGAAATGTACTTAGCATTTCCAAGCTACCTGGCTTGGTTATATATTTCAATCACTTGAACTTCTTGCAAAGCTTCATATCTTTGGAATATGATTATAACCAGAAGATCAAAATTTATGCAGTAACGTGTTTTAAAATTTAAATCATTCAGTGGACTGTAATCATTGGTGAACCCTTTTGCAGGGCACGTTCATGTTGCTGAGGCACTAAAAGTACCGATCCATATATTTTTTACAATGCCATGGACGTAAGTGTATTAACTTGTTATTGTTTTAGATTATATTTGTCCATTGTTTAATTTGGATCCTATAAATATATCAGAGACACTATAGATAGTAATATAGGGTATCATATATCAGCATTACAGTGCTCTGGACGTTGCTGGTCAAACAGATTTTCTTTTGCACAGAACTATTTCATGTTCACATGTAGCTTGCCATGTGCGTATCATATATATTGCTTGATAGTTTGCTTATTTTCTTAGGCCTACCAGTGAATTCCCTCATCCTTTGTCTCGTGTCAAGCAACATATTGGATATAGAGTGAGTCTCATACCATACTTCTATATCTTACTGATTTTGATTTATTTATATGGTGTTGACCAGTTCTGTATTTTGCTGTTAAACAGATTTTTCTTTTCTTTCCAGCTATCATATCAAATAGTCGATGCATTAATTTGGCTAGGAATCCGAGACATGATAAATGAGTTTAGGAAGAAAATGCTGAAGCTGAGACGTATCACATATTTAAGTGGATACTATAGTACTCCTCCTGTCGTTCCGTACGGGTATATATGGAGTCCTCATCTTGTTCCCAAACCTAAAGGTCATATATTTAAATTTTTTTTCTGAATTGGCATGATGTCATGTGTTTCTGCTACCATAAGATGACTGATGAGTGTCATCAATATTAAGTTTCAGTTCTTCTTTTCAAATAGTGCCACAGTTTTCTTTAATGCATTGACCACTAGGTACTGATTAGTTAGGTGTTAATGTCTATTGCGAAATTGCTAATATTTTGCTCCTCAGTATTCCATCGGTGAAAATACACCCACACTATTTGTGTGTGCTGTCATTTTCTGGTTTGCCGGCACTGAATCTCTTGTGGATTCAGTTTCTTTCTTGCTTATTTTGATGTAGATGTTGGTAACCTCATTGGCCATTATGAATGTCTACTTGGTCCTCGCATAGCTTCTGTGCAAAGAAAATCTGTTAAACCTCATTGGCCATTATGAATGTCGTTTCCTCCTTAAATTCTTTCATTGAAAATAAATAAATAAAGAAAGAAACTCATATTTAGGTGTTATGACACCTTGATCAGTTAGAACTTAGAACACATTATCATATTAACGTACAATGCATGAATTTAGGGTGGAAACTTGAATATCACTCTTTGATAATATGCTAATTACTTATAACAATCTCACTTGCTCATCTAATATTATCTAAATTTTACTTGCAGATTGGGGACCTAAGATTGATGTCGTTGGGTTTTGTTTTCTTGATCTTGCTTCAAATTATGTACCCCCTGATTCACTTGTGAAGTGGCTTGGAGATGGTGATCCGCCTGTTTATGTCGGATTTGGTAGCCTTGTATGTTTTTCTTGCATTTTTATGTATACCGAAATTGTTCTACTCATTATTTATTGTAGATCCAGTTTGTTCGTCAACCTCAAATGTCAAATGAGTACTCTTATTAGATCCCTTTTCTAATATTATTTATCTTATTGTGTGTACTAGCCTCTTCAAGACCCAGAGAAAATGACTGATATTATTCTTCAAGCTCTGAAAATTACTGGACATAGAGGCATTATCAACAAAGGATGGGGTGGCCTTGGTAATTGTAAGTCATGATTCCTAAGATTATGTTCTAGCATAGTGTCTTGCATGCTTCCCTACACATGAATTCCTGTTTATTTATCACTTTTCAGCGGTTGAACCAAGTGATTCTGTGTACTTAGTGGACAATTGCCCCCATGATTGGCTCTTCCTACGATGCTCTGCAGTGGTAATTTTAGACTTTCAAGTTTGATGCACTGGTTCTTAGAATGTACCTTTGATAAGTAGAGGATCTGGTTTCTCACTGGTTATGCAATTTCTTCCAGGTACATCATGGGGGTGCTGGGACAACTGCTGCTGGTCTGAAAGCTGCGGTAATTTTACAGCTTTTGCTATTCTTTGCAATGTGATGTATGTGATTGATTCAGACACTTACTTTGTGTCATCTTCTTTTCCTGTTTAGTGTCCAACTACGATTGTACCATTTTTTGGAGACCAGCCATTTTGGGGTGAGAGGGTGCATGCGAGAGGAGTAGGTCCTGCACCTATACCGGTTGATGAGTTCTCACTTGAAAAATTGGTTGATGCTTTACGGTTCATGCTAGATCCAAAGGTAATTTCCTGCATTTTCCTTACACGGTGCTATTTACTAGTCATTTCCGGTGGGGGGTAAAGTGCAGATTGAATTTACCATTGTTTAGTCGCATTTAAAGAGTACAAGGTTAAATACCTATATCTCTGGTGTCAAAGAGTCCAAAGATGCAATGGGCTAGAAACACCCAGACAACATCAAACATTCAATGCTAATGTAAATTACTTTCAAGTATTGCATTCAAATTAGATCAGATAATCAGTTTTTGTTTTTTAAGTATTTTCAAATGGAAGTATATTAGTCTCAAAACTGTCGCTTCTTTTATATCTTTAAACACCTAGCCAGCTAGTCTGAATACATTTGATATTCATTCAGGTTAAAGAGTGTGCTGTTGAAATCGCCAAAGCAATGGAGAATGAAGACGGGGTCTCCGGAGCAGTGAAGGCCTTCCATAAGCAGTTTTCTCGCAATAAATCTCAATCAGAGTCATTGCCGGCTAAAAAAGGACAATTTTCTATCAGGCAATGTTTTGGCTACTCCTATTCATGATCTTATGCATCAATATGTTTGCTGGTCTTGATTTCATTCACCAATGTTTTGGCTGCTCAAAACTCCTCAGTCTTTCTCCCATCATGGCGTCGTCATTAGCAGTGAAGACATCACATCAACGGTAAATGTAGTTGCTCAAGTGTCTAATTATTATCTTTCTTGGTTGAATTATGAGTTTACTTATCCACAGTGAGTCCCACATGCAATACTCTTAAATCCCGCTTGTGTAACCTATGAAAAACATTGGTTGAATATAAATTGAAGCCAAATTGGCACGACTGAAAACCATTTAGAAGGATAAGGAATTGTTTTCCTTTTTATCACATCATAGTTCTGTTTATGCTCTTCATTTGATTAGACCAGATATGCAGCATCCAGCAATGGCTCACAGGTAGTTGTAGGTAATGATTTATGCAACAGCATTGTAAACTAGTGAAGTCTATTACAAGTGTGGAACTCGTAAACTTGGGCTTACACTTGGGTTCGGATTCTTTTGAGAATAATATTATCGGATGTTTCATTAGTCCAATTACGGAGTAGAAGGAAGGAACTGCATGAATGACCAACTAGAAATACAGTACCACCATTACCATACAAATTTCATCACTATAGTAACATTAAAGAAATCTACCGATCTGTTCTTCTTTTCTGAACTGGTGTCGGCCACCATGGGAACACATAAGTACTGTTCATCCACCAATTACATATAGATAGAAATGGAAGTTTGGTACATGATTATGTAATTAAAGAACTTCAGATACAAGACGTCTCCGTCACTTGGGTGGAAGTCTACTGTGCAGAAATAATTCCAAGGATTTTTGACTACCTCAAAAACAGTTTCTTTAGAGACCATCTTGGACAGATATACTTCGCTGAATATCAAACACCATTCTGGTTTTCCATCTACTTCATTCAACTCCCAGACGGAGGAACTATCTGACCAATTATTAGTGCACACCTGTATGCCTAGTAGATCCTATAAATCTGTCCAGATCTGGAGCATCAATGAGAGCATTTATCAATAGTAGTATCACCATTACCATTACTAGTGATACTGAAAGGATCCACCTCAAAGGTAAAAGCCGCCGTTGCCGATGTTATGCCAGTACGACTTCTCCCTGCAAACAACGCCCGGAAACTGATAATAAAAAGGACTCCCGTCAACTCGACGCTGGCATAAAGCTTTAGATAAGCGATATTCTTTCCATTCATCGATTTCGGAAGAGAAGATCTCTATGCGCAAGTCTATACTCATTGAATAGGAGAGTAAACGCACAACCCTCAACCTTTACTCGGCATTAAGCTTGATAGTATTGGCCTCGCTAATACTATAGTAGGGTTCACAAATGAGACCTGTAGGTACGTTATACCCATAGACTCGACTCGCATTAGGGGTGTGAGGAAGACTAATCCATTCTTTGTAGGAATTGCATATATATAGTAAACACCTTGAAAGCACCGAGTAGGGCAACACAAAACTAGGTCATTGTAAATCCCTACCGCACCAAGCTCATTTCCCTCTTGGGCATGACCATGATCCCAAAAACAAGAGAGCAAATATGAAGGAGACTTGGGAGATCGGAACAAGTGAAAGATTGCGCTGCTTTCCATACATAGACTTGGAGTACTCCATAAATTGAGCATGCAGAAGGGGTTTATGTTGATCGTGTTGGAGACGAATGAAGCGGCCAATGAAATAAGGATCAGAGAGGAGAGTTCGCCCACGCTTGGATCCGAGTTTGCAACTAAAAACTAGTTTGTTATCAACAAGTCCAGAAAGGATGTCAACCTCTCTTTCCAAGGTGAGGGGAGTCGAAGCCACTCCAAGAGCCTCTCGTTCTTCGATGTTGTTGCCTGTTTCTTCACATTAAAGACATTCTATACATAATTATCCGGCTAGATAAACGCACACGAGTACTGAAGTACACCACACAACAGAAGACGGCAATGGTTTCACCTCGGACACTTGTTCATATTTCTCTGAAAGTTTCTAATGAAGTCTACATATTGCCCATATATTTAGAGGGAACTCTTACCACGATGACTTTTTTATTGAAGACTTGATGAGTACTTTTTATAAAATTGTTGTAAGAGTCATTTTTCGATAAATTTTTTACAATTACAAAGTTAACCGTTAGATGTTTATATATTGATGAGTATATCATTTTTACAAATTTTATAATTGTTAAGGTATCCAACAAGATCAAATCGATGGACGAATCAAAATTGTCATACATACACCATTCATATTCATAAGTGATAAATCTTGATTATGAATAACTTAACGATTTTTAATTTTTGCGTAATTTTGCATGAGTGATCTACTCATTATTTATCTAACCAACTCTGAATTTGTCAAAATAAGAAAAAATGAGTTTAATGAGAAGGTACTCACCAAGTTCTCTTTATAAGGGTCCTCAATAGAGAATTTTTCTATATTTATATGCTTTTTTAGCCCAAAACTAAAATAGTTATGCTTTCTAGCACTTAATTCGACATTGGTAGAGGCAAAAATAAATTTACAAATCTCTACAAGCGATAAAATAATGGCTCTAGTTAGTTCGATCATATGAAGAAAACTCTACAGTAGCTGTTAGATTTAAAGACAGCAGAACTCTATTACCAACAGTCATCCATGTGCAGCAACATACCCATTAAATTTTAGTTTCAAGCTAAAGAGATTCTCATTCACACAAATTTTACTTCTGGCACAAAAAGAAAATACGAAAAAACAACATTCTTCAACCTCAACAAAAAACAGGAATCAAAGACGGCAATTCTAGTAGAATGTTCCTAACAAACTGTAAGGCGAAGGGTCAAGTTATGTACCTTCTTCATGAGACCCAAATAGGCGTATCTTAGTCTTTTGATAGAGTACATGAGCAAAGAGCTCGTAGTGTAAAACACGACACAGGTCGTATAGCTCCTCCACCCCATCGATCTCTAACATATCTGCCAAACAAACGATGTTATTGTTCATCTCCTTTTCGCCTCAGAACAAATCAATCAAGGAACTCAATTTTACAAAACAGAAACTCGAAAGAGAAAAACATACTTTGGGAACTCAATGCCGCATCAACAATATCAAAGTAGAAATCAATGCGATATATTTGCCGTAGCTCAGCTTCCTTGATCTTATGTGGATAACTAAACAAAAGATTAAATATGCGATGTGCTTCCTCTACATCAGTGAGAGGTTCTTCATCACTCATCGGTGGTTCTTCTGCCAAAACATAAACATGACAACAAGGTTTAGGGTTTAGGTGCTTGTACGTTCTGCCACATAACATGACATTACTATGTTTTCTGCCCTAAACCTTAAATCCTAAACCTATATTTAGCTTATTATTACAGAAACCAATAACCGATTTCAGTACTACATGAAAACGAAAACAACAACAGCTTTAAGTTCCTCAAACTGGAGAGCTTAACTATATGATCCTCAAACCGGGACTTTTTTTCTTTTCCGGCAAAGATTTCAAAGCCAGACGAACGATTTCATCTACCGGCAAAGGGCGACACAGTTTATCTTGCTCGTCCATATTGAGCTTCTTTGGATACTCACACAACTGCATGCATAGCCGATATATATAGCTCCTCTTTACTCACTGGTGCTTCATCTTCATCTGTTTAATTTCGTAATCAATATTGTTCAATTCCTTGTCTACAAAATATGAGTATTTTGTCTACCAGATAATACGTAGTATTTTGTTCGATCACTACCTTACCTTGTTCGTCGACCCAGAACCTCGAGTAGTTACACCTTGGCGGGAATGACGGTGGCTCGGCGGTGTCGATGAGTTTCGGGCGTTCCAATTCCGGTAAGTCTGCCGGAAAGCCAATTTCTGGTGTGATCGATGTTGTAGACATTTTTGACGAGAATGAAATTCTAGTAGATCGAGAAGAGTACGTGAATATATGGTGCCCGATAAGAGCCGGGTTGACCCGGATATGGATCCTATTGATTGGAGATGGGCTCGGATGGAGCCAGATTAAAACCGTAAATTTGTTTGGATGAAATATATTTTTAATTTTCATGTTAGTCAATAAAAATGAAAATTATAATTTTATGATTATAAATGTTATTATTTACGAATTTTAACGTTTAGATCTACTGATAAAGATATTTGAAATAACAAAAAAAATTAAATATTTATAAATAATTCGAGAAAATTGTAGAATAATACTTAATTTTGAAGGAATTGAAAAAGCTAGAGAATTGAGGGCTACAATTCTCTCAAATATATATAATAAAAAAAAAGAGTTTGAAGAATTCTCAAGAAACATATATATCCAAACAGAGAAATTTAAAAATAATAATTGTGAAGTACTAAAATTATTTAAATTCCCTTAATATTTTGTTCATCCAAACACACCCTTATTACATTTTGACAAGTTTAGAAAAGTATGACAAATCAGTTCGCTATCAAATAATATCAATTCATTTCAATACATCTTATTCAAAAACAAAGGAAGAAATTCAAACTTTGCTAAATTGATTGATATAAATCCTATCAATATATCCAGGAACTTTATAAGACACTGTTATATTGGTGAAATAATTCGATAGTGGGTGCCTTATTCTTGGCCGAAATAATCATCTGAATTCATTCGAGGAAGTAAGGTTTCAGTACCATTGTTCTGCCTGAAATCACATGATCAAAGGCGAAGTTTTTTTTACTGATCCTTGTTGTACTGGTCAATTATATGTTCCGCAATGTTTCTGGCTTCTTGGGGATCTTTGATAGGCTCATATTCCCTATCAGTATGAACCTGACCTGCTGCGAGCAATACAGGAAGAAAGAGAACAAGGAGCATGAGGAAGCAATGTGAAGTCGACATAGTGTATTATCAGTAAGAGAACGAAGGAGGGGCTAAATCAAATAGGATGCCAAATCATGAACTATAGAAGAAGCTCCAGTATCTAAGAGGATCCAATACGTGTAACAGTCAAAAGTCAAACATATATAATTAACATTTAATACTTACCATGTGCATTAACCTATTTATAAGCTTTCCCAATATACCTCCATCAAATCATATTATACCTGCCGTTTAGACTAGCATGATTTTAGTTTAAATGAAAAGGTGTAAGTCTGTAATTAAGTTCATGAGCGGAACTCCGTTTCTAAAAAAATAAGTATTTAAAATACATAAAAACTATGAATACAGTTTAAATTAATACGCATGTAATCTAATCTAATGTACTTTAACAGAACCTAAACCTTGGATAACGTAATCATTTTAGAAATAATAATTAGACTCAAGTCTAGGCTATTTGTGTCCTCTGAGTCCCATAACCTTGGGTAATTACGCCCTGGGGGGAATGGTGGTTGCGTCAATGAGTTTTAGGCGTTTAAATTTTATTAAGTATGCTGGAGAGCCACTTTTTGGTCTGATTGTTATTGTAGACATTTTTGAAGAACGAAATTTTAGTGGGAAAAGAATACATAGTGCCTGATTAGAATCGGGTTGACCCTGATATAGATTCTATTGATTAGAGATAAGATGGAGTGAGTTTAAAGTCCAACAAAGTTTAAGCCTACCCAACCTAGAAACAGTCAATATTAAGTCACTCTGATTAAACGTCTGAATCTTTCTCTTCATAGCTAGCTATATTATTTTGTTCAGTATTCTGATATAATCACAACGCATGGTCATCCATAACTTACTGTATGGTTAAGATATATACAGTATGGGACATATGGCAACTTGGCATCCTAGAAATGGGAGGTGAATATAATCCCCTTGGGGGATGTGGGCAAAAATACTCCTTTTGATTTGATAATTTCTAAGATAGAAAAGTTACAAGTTTCTTTTTGTTTATGTTTTTACCGCTATATCAAGTCTTTCCGTTAGACTTCAAAGCCAATAGATTTTTGACTCCAAAACCAGAAAATTCATTTAGACTTAATGAAATTTCATATTTGGCATATAGAAAAATACTTTATTGGACTTTAATTCCATCTCCTCCACAAATCCTCGAAATTATATATATATGTCGCACGTATGTTCAACTATTCTCCTCTTCTTCTTGTATTACAACTCATTTCAAAACGATGTGCCTTTTTGAGCTTTTGCGAGTCTTGTCTCCCTCTTTTTTTTTCAACTTCTAAGTTACCCTCTTCTCCTCCTTTTCCTCTTCTTTTTGTTCAATTCTATTTTTTGACAGTTAACTTCAAAACCATAAGTCTTCTTTTAGCTCTCATGAGTCTTGGCACCCTCTTCATCTTCAACTCCTACAAAAGCTTTTCACCCTAAAAAAATTGTCCATTATATAACTGTGGAAATAATTTTGATGCAGAAATGTGGTACATTCATATGCGTTGCAATTTAAAGATACATTACTTTGCAGACCTATATGATGCAAGATGTTGTGCCCTTATGATACAACAGTATGACTGAACCACTGCCAAAGAATAGTACAAGAGAAATGAAATTTGCAAAGGCTAGAACATTGTCAAAGAAATGCAGGAGATATGAAATTTGCGGAGTCTCACCACAAACCAGACAAAGCATACATGGTATGAACACAACATGCGAACTAAACATCAAAAATTAAATACACCAGTCCCATTACAAACGAATATAAACATGAATAATTGATTACATAATGGAACTCACAAAACAGCTAATCTCCAGATCAAAAAGAGATTTTTGATCACAACATTAGCTGATTTTACTTGCATTTAGAATAACAAAAGTGGATGCACTAACATCCATTTAACTAAGCAAGGTAACTAAGCGAAAATAATAAATGAGCATGGGGCAAGCCTCTTTTTTGAAATTCAATTGCATGTACACACATGAGCATGACCTTCTCCTAAAAGTTCTCCACTTTTAATATGGGCAATCATATCATTCACTTTTATTTTTAAAATTCGACAAATAATATCAGGACGGTCTTCAGGTTTGTATCCAATTTTTTTTCTTCTTCAAAATATCTCAAAATTTCTAGTCATTTTAGATTGCATGTGAAAGTGATAAACAAATCTGGATTCCCATATTCTCTACAAATTGTCATAACATCCTGATAATTATTAATCATATCTATTGGACTGCATGTATGAGTACCAGAGAGAAAAATTCTTTTTTCGACATCATAGCCTTGGACAATTCATTCGTAAACAAATCTAGATAAATTATTCCATGTTTTAGACCTTAGTTCTGGTTGATGATGCCTTATATATTCCAAACGATTTTCTTCGACAGTTGCATATGCATCGACTAAGTATTGCTGAAATAATCTTCCACCTTTTAATAAAGTGCTCGATTGATTTGGCCTATCATGAATTTGATAACACACAAATTTGCTCATAGTTAATTTCTATTGTTATTATCAACATCACCTGGCATTGATTTTAATTTTAATTCCATCATCTCCATATGGAAAAAGAAGTGGATATTGTAATGACATAAGTTTCGGATGAATTTTAGAGATACACTTAAGAGAACCTTAATTAGATCGAATAATTATATCTCTATTAGAATTAAATTCACCTATGTTACCTACAATTAATCCACCAATTTCAGGACCAGAAGATAATTCATACTGTTTGAATGTCATTCTTTTCACGATCAAGTACAGTCATATCAAAATTTGGCAACAAAGAATTTTCAAAAACATCTCTTACAGATCGATATTTTTTTGTCAATTCATTACATTCATCTAATAATTCTACCAATCCCTTTACAATATCAACATCAATCTCATTATTTGCATTATTTGGATGAATAGCCGTAATGCGATTTGTAATTTCATTTTGCGTGTCATATACATATAACTGAGCATATTTAGGAGATTGTCCTTCTGATAGTAAAACTGAACCCATTAGATGATGTATTTTACCACATATTTTACAGACATAAGGAGCTCCTCCACTGTTTATGTCATATTCAATTTTAGCTCTCATAGATGTAAAAGCAAACATAGAATTATAGACTCGAATATTATTACGAAACAACACTCTTTCTACCGTTATCTATATTTAATAATTCATTGAGAAAATGAGGTGTTGGATGTGATATTGGAAGTTGAACACGGCCTTTTTCACAACAATGAGTATATATTTGTTGGTTAATTTATTTTCTTTGTAATGCTTCATTTAACCAAAAATGAGCAGCACAATGGTTACATGTATAATCATCATCATCACAATCCCCGTAATCAATAATGACATCTACAATATCAATCACAATAATATCAATTAGATCATAGATGATCAGCGATAATTGTTGATTAATATTTTGTGTTGGATAATTGATATCAAAGTTTCTTCTAACCTCCTTGGTTTCGTTGATACGATGCATGTCCAAAAGATCCAACACGAACACCTATAATTCATAATACATGACTAAGTTTAAATTAATCAACAAATGATAAGAAATAAATGCTATTTTTCAAGCTAATCAATTGGCCATTATACCAAACAATTCATCTACATCATGCAGTAACAACAACAAACATAATATACTAAACCTATTATATAGTTTCACTTTATGTTATGCACATCTATGTATGGAAATTCTAATTGGAGGCAGGCCAAACTATGTTTGATACAGGATACATGAAGTTGTTCTAGATCATCTTATAACAAATTGAGCAATATATACCAAACCTATATAATAAATTGATATCAAGATTCAACGAAATGGACTCATACTAAATGAAGGAATATTTCTAGCTCATGCAAAATCAAACTGGTGTGATAATAAAAAAGCAGTCATTGTAATTTATGGCCAATAAACATATTACATACTTCCAAGTTATTACTTCTACTGTACTACGTATGTCATGGATATGTGTACAGGAAGTATAATGAAACCACATAAAAATAGAGACAAAAATGCGAAAGATAACACCACTATACCCTCTTACTTTATCCTACTATAATGTGTACAGTATTTGTTTCAGTTCTAGGGTTGTATCCGTCATCTTTTACGTACATCATCATTCTTTTTTGAATGACTACTTAACCCATGCATATTATTTGTTATTTGTACTTTTATACAGAGAACAAAAAAAAACTATTTTCCTGACACTACTTACCTAATATAATTCTATGAATGTCTTCATCGTCTCTATCCTCATATGCCTCATCATTACTGCTTTCATCACCATGCGACATTGAATCATGAAACAGTACAAATTGTTGAGATGCACCGGCAGACAAGCGTGATTTCTTAGAGGAAGAAGATTCCAGCTGATTTGACACCATTCTTTTGTCAACGGAATCATGCTTCCTCTTCTGCATCATATCTGGAAAACCAATTTCAATTTCATGAAACTATCAAGACAAAAAAAAACTTGAAAGAACATTTTTTTGCTACATCACACCACCTGTTATAGTTTGATGCATATCTGCATCGCTATCACAGCCATCTATTGTTGTCCCTACAGAAGCTTCATAACAATAAAATTCAAAAAAATATTGTATTTTGATAAAATTTCTCTAGTCCCAGTATCCAAAATAAAAGACTTAGGCAACATTACAATACATGGAATATTTTGCTCAAAATTTGCAGTATTCTGATTATCTTGTGTTGATGTGCTTGCCAAATACTCATCGCATATTGATTGGAAGAAGAATCGTCTTCTACTTTGCTGGAGCATGTTCTGGTCAATCCCTGCTAAACATATTCCAAATTATCAGTGACGAATTATGCATCGGTGACAAGGAATACAAATTCTAAAAGGAACATCATGATATATAACAAACTACCAGATTTTGAGCTTTCTGGAGTCCCACGGTCAATATTTTTTCTTTGACGCATGGCTGGTCTCGAAAGTAGACAAATAAATTGTGTCAGACAAATAAATTGTGTCAGACAAATAAATTGTATAAGAATGTCAGTGTAAACATGTAACACATACTACCTTTCTCTCAAACAAAACCTATTAAATTACACACTCAGGAAGAGTGAATTACACACAATGTGATGTGTACTGCTGATTCAAAAGAAACCATAATAATTCAAACCTTGGAAATCTCAAAATTCCTATGGAATAAGCATACCACACCACACTCATGCATACATCACCCTGGAATGAATTCATGGGAAAAATACATGAGGCAGTGAATATGTGCAGTTCGATTCCAATGAAATTTATGTTTTAAAATTCAGATTCAACCTTGTATCGAGCAAATTACCACCTAAAAGTTTAATTGAACATAACTTATTTTTAACTCAACAAATTTAGATTCATTCCCACTAAAATATATGGATCTATAGATTGATGCATAACTAACAAACCTACTTAATATGCCAATGCAGAATTAGTATAAAAAGACAACAACTTTTGTTTAGGTATCAATCCAAAGTAGCTTATCATAACCATTACAATAATAATCCAGAGTAAAATACAGATGACTACATTCCTAAGAACTCACCAAAAGTAAAGAAACACTAAATATAGGAGATCAATCTTCCTCCGTGTTCTACAAAAATGTAGATAAAACAGGTCATCATTCCAATCAACCGAATTTCCAAAAAACTAATATATATATCTATATATAATCTATGTCCAATCCTTACTCCAGGAACATTGGTTCTTTTCCACAGTGATAATAGTGTCATTTCTAAATAAAAAAGCACAAATTATATTAACAACATCAAAGTAACTTAATGCACTCAGGAAACAGTCAGATGTGCGTTCCAGCAGAAAATGAGCAAACATTGACTGCATCTCGAAAAGCCAAAGCACCTCAGCGCTTAGAAAATTTTCCAAACATGAAAATGAGCTTTAGTTCCTCTACTGCAGTCAATGACTCATTTCACATTGACTACCACATCAATGTGCCTAAAATCTTAAGCATAGATAAGACAAAAAACGAAGAAAATTGCATAAAAAAATTTAAGCAAAAACTCAAATACAGAAAACCAATTAGTAAAAGCAAAAGAGGCCTGAAACCAAAGTGATCAAAGTCCAGGAAATTGAATGACTATCAAATTCCAAAACACATTTAAGGAACAAAGACTAAATCCCTCACTGAAAGTAAAGAAACAACAACTATAAGGGGATCAGTCTTCCTCTATATTCTGCAAAATTGTAGATAATATATATATAATCTATGTCCAATCCTAATTCCAGGAACATTGGTGCTTGCCATATTACACATGATCAATACTCAATCTTCACCCCCTATACTAACATTATTTTGAACATGAATAATGCATTATCAAATCTAGATGCAATGAAATTTATGTCTTGCCATCTGACACAGTAACTCAACTTAAAATCAAATGCTAATCGATGCATAACTAACAAATCTAGTTAATATGCTAATGTGGATTTACTATAACCTTACATCCACCAACACAGTTGCTAAAATTTAGAAAAATACAAAATTCATACACAGTTGCAAGCAATGCACATACCTCTCCAGCTAATAATATGCACGAAAGATTTCAGTCAGAGGCTCACAGCCAAGATTTGCTATTTGTAATACTTTCTGCTATAAAAAAGAAAATCTAACTCTAAAAATATGTACTGATTTCAAGAAGAAGAAGAAGAAGAAGACGAAGCTTACCCCAATTGGTCGAAAAAGAAAGCAAACCTCATCTTAATTGAAGATGGAGCTGGAATCGAGCGGGTCAGCGATGAATGTGCTTGGTGTTTGACGGACCTGGAATCGAGAGGGTTGGCGATAGAAATGGGCTTGGTGTTTTAACATTGAAAAGAGCTCAGCTTACGTACAGCTTACATTCAGCTTACGTTCAGTTCTCTCCCAATGAAACACATAAATTAATAAAAATTGGCAAGAAAGCGCCTTTTTAACACGTGGAGAAAAATTGTATATAATTTTTTTTCTTTCAAAAAAGCACACCGAAGTTACTCAGCACACCAATTTTGAACTTTATTTTGTATGTTACTCAGCGATTCATAAGACGTCATCATATATATAAGCAACATCCATAACAATGATATAAGCCAAAGATACTTGCACAGATCAATCGAAAAGATGCTAGATTTGGTATCATATAACAAATCTAGGGTTAACAAACAAATCTAATTAATACGCTAATGCAGATTTACTATCAAAAACACAACAGCTTATGTTCAGGTATCAATCCTAAGCAGTTTATCATAACCACAACAATGATTATCATAACACTAACAATGAAAATCCGGAGTGCAGTATAGGCTAAAGCAGATTTACTATAAAAAACACAGCAGCTTATGTTCAGGTATCAATCCAAAGTAGTTTATCATAACCACAACAATGATTATCATAACACTAACAATGATAATTAGGAGTGCAGTACAGGGCACTATATAAGCTTGGTTGCAGAGATTATTTCTAAGTGGCTTTTGGTATCATCTTTGCCACCAATACCACCAACATAATGCAAGTTTAATTCTAAAGCCTGATCACACATATACAACAATAACCCAAAACCAAAAATCACCACCAAAATCAAAATAGATAATCACCACCACAAACCAAAAATTTAACAGAAGAAACGAATCACAATACCCAGTTTCTTACCTTACTTGACAGTCTATGAAGTCAACACGAATGACCATACTCAGTTCCTGAAAAAATCAAAACAACCCAGAAATCAATCCAGAGAAATCTGGAACCCAAAACCAAAAATCAACACCAATACCAAAAGAAATAAGCACCACCACAAACCAAAAATCAAACAAAAGAAACGAACCACAATTAGAAGCAAAACAACACCACCCACATCTATGAATAAGCCAAAACCTATGTACTCTTCTTGACCTCTACCCGACCCATCTATTTTACAGGGTTCAATCTCATCCTTCCAGTCTTAAATAAAACAACAATGATTGTGCACTAAGCAAAAAATTCAAAAATACAACATTTTACTCTTAATTTCTGACATAATCTCAAGCCCCTGCTGATCTTTCTTACATTCAAAGCAACAATTCATAACAGATGTGCAGGTTACAGCCCTATCTATTTCACAGGTTTCAATCCCATCCTTAAGTCTTAACTAAAACAACAATGAATGTGCAATGAATAAAACCATCAAAAACATATTCTCTACTTTTCATCTGGCATAATCTGAAGCACCTGGTCATATTTCTTATACTCAAAGCAACAATTCATAAGCCCCTAGTCATATTTCTTATACTGCAAAGTATTTATTGATAACAGATGTGTATGCAACAATTTATAATCCCCTGGTCATACTAAGTAACAATTCACAACATATGTGTAGGCCATAACCTCTGGCTCTATACTTGATTCACATCAGTGCCTTGTAAAGCCCCCTGATAAGAACATTGCATGTCATCAACTGGGAACAAATCCATATAGTGTTTGCAGATATATAGCGATTGTTTCATTCTGTTATGAAAAACCACACACAACCATAAATGCGTACTTATGCTGGAAATAGTATGCATACACATGTATGCTCAACAACATTGCTTCGTTGTATGCTAGGATTCCTCTTCAATTAACAGTATCACCCTGATCCTGGTATTGTTTCATTCTAAATATACAAAAAATCATGCACAATTATGAATGCCCACTTATGTTGGGAAGAGTATGCAAACACATATATGTTCAACATCATTGATTTCTTGCATGCTAGGATTCCTCTTCAAATAATAGAATCAAAAAATCAACGAAAAGGCAAGAAAGCAAGAGCGACTTACCTGACAGTTTGCAGAGCTGACCCAGAGGATTGTGAATGACAAAATCCACAGGAATGACAAAAAACAGTTCTTGAAATCACCTAAAAAAACCCACAAAATAATTTAGACATCCAAATCCTAGACAAACCTGAAAATCCCAGACATTCAATTCAAACATTCAAACCCAGTTTCGCAATGCACCTCTGAATAAAAGCTCTCCAAATTCAAAGTGATAGATGCCCTGTGTCTCTGTGTGAACTCTAAACCGAGGGATTAGAATATGCGATATCGATGTTGGAGAATGATGAACGTGGTGCAAACGGAGAAATGGGAGCAAAAAGGAGAACAATCAGGTTTGAAATCAGAGCTTTGCTTTGCTCGATACTATTCTAACTACAGTTGTACCAACTATGTTATATAGGGGATACTATTCTAACTACAGTTGTACTATTCTAACTACAGTGTACCAACTATGTTATATAGGAACGAACAAATACATCTCACGAAAATACACAAATCGAATATGCATATCCATTCATTCAACCTCATTTTGAGAAGCCATTTAATATAACAAAAAGTAAACGAAACCAACAAAAAGAAAGACCTGGAAAGTTAAATTCTTACTTAGCATAGCACTCCTTGAAGGAAACTACCCATAACAATAGTATTTCTATAAGACAATAAATATGACAACCTGACACTACACAGAACCATAAGGATATAAACAACAACGACACCAAAATAATAAGTTCATGCAAATGGGGTGATGCTATTTGGTAAACAAAAATGCTTACTCGTTCCCTAAATTAATCCATGAGAAGACCAAGCAAGGATTCTATTCCTTGGTTTTGGTACATCTAAACTATTGATCTAAAACACTTGGAAATAGTGATGATTAAAACTGTATAATGCATAGATAACTTCATAATAGAATTGATCACAGAAGTCATGTTGTAGGTGTTGTATATCATATTGTCACATAATATAAAGAGCATAATTGCTCTAGTATCAGGATTATGCCATGGGAAAGGTCCTAATATCAATCTCTATATGTCTAGGTCCCTGCATTCGCTAAATACAACGATGATCAATTTCATAAATTGCTTTAGTATTAGGATTACGACTTGGGAAAGATCCTAATATTAATCTATATATATGTCTAGGTCCCTGCATTCTCTAGATACAACAGTGATCAATGATCAATTTCATCACAAATATATCCAGAAGACAAATAAGTGAGTCTACAGAATCATAAGATCAATCATACTGTAATATGACATTCTCGGGGAAAAGAACACAAAACACAAGAACTGAATATATCTTCCAAAAATGCAAATGGGTATTATACTGTATGGTTAAGTTCTATAATGTAACATATACTAATTCATCACTGATTCAAACAAAAAATTCAGAAGAGCAGTTCGAATTCATACCACTGAAACAAATGGAGCTAATCAACGTAAGAAGAGGAAGTAGTGACGGATGACGGATGGTGCAAAAGAGAAAGAAGTTACAGCAAGCGATCGCCACAAATGGAAGTACTGGATCAATAGAGTGGTTGAATCCGCCCAAAATTGATCCACATACAGGTTGAAGAGAGAACGACAGAAAGTTCGAGAGTGAGATTCTGGGGAAAGCGAGTGAGATCGCAGCAAAACCTTAAGATGAAGATGGTCATTCCTGGAAGATTGAGATTGGTTTGATAGATGAGATCGAAAAAAGAGGGGAGTTGACCTTTAAGGAGAGAGAAGAGGCATGATGTTTCACCCACATGCTTCACACGAAGCAAACTCGCACGCCTCACACGCCCATTTACTATTCTAACTACAGTTGTACTATTCTAACTACAGTGTACCAACTATGTTATATAGGAAATTTTGAAAAATTCAAAAATTCAGTTGTACTATCGATCAATAGAGTTATAGAGTTATCTCCATTTCAGGTCAACCCGATTAGGTCATGCACATTAAAATCGAGTTAATCATCTCTAAAATCTGGATCTTCCAGTATGTGTTTTACTATTTTACTTTCACTGATCAGATCCACCCTCAGCAAATTAACCTAAAAGGTGTGGTTATGCAAATTTTCACCCCAATCTTATGAAGCACTGCTAACTTTTCACTCTCAGACCTCATCAAAATTGTCCTACATAAAATTGTAGTAATGGCCTTCAATTTTGCTGCCCTTTCTAGAAAATTAAGGACTCCACAACCCATGATCGACATTATAGGCACCCTCGTTAAGTATAAACTGCTCAAATTTTGGATACCCTAGACTAGTACTCCTAAATGAACCATCATTCATTGTGAGAGACATATATTTGAATCTAAACAACATCACCCTTGTTGATATGGTCAACTTCATGTAATTATGCCCTAGGCCGACACACAATATGACTATAGGTAATCTTCCACTGGATTACTCTGCATTTGATATGAACATGACTTTCTACTTCAATTGCACTTCATATCCTTGTGATCATTCTAACATTTTTTGCTTAGCATTACTTGATATAGAGTTTAGCAATTGATGAGTTGTGTTGGTGAAGAAGAACAAATCAAAATGATTTAATTGATCATAAAGTGGCAACGACTGTGTTGGATAATAAAGATGTTGCGAGTGCTCATGGTGTTGATATGTTGGTCGACGGAATTCAAATAGTTATGGGACAACTCCGGGGTGTCTACTTGATCTTGGTCATTTAGATAAAAGTTTACTTGACGCAACAAACAACATAGAAGATGATGTCTTCCTGTAAGCATTAGCCGAGGTAGTTGCTCTTTTGATATTATATGATTCGACATGTGGGGACTATATCTCTCGTACTTCCATTATCCAAGATCAGTTTAATCAATCAAATGAATCAATAATACACTTTGTTCCACATTCTCTTCATTTTATATATGATCGTTTCATAAACTTGAAAGGTGATCTATTAAGAAGAGGCTGCCTCTCAGTGACATCTAACATGATGTATGATACATTTCTTTACAATGAACTTATACAATACTTGACATGGAGATGGTTCAGCACAACACCATTTCAGCTTCATTATTTGATGAGGAGACTCCCTTCTGCAGATGATGTACATTATGTATGCTATTTTCTTATGATACCTTGAGAATATTTCACTCGATCAGATGTTCCAAGTTATGTTCTTCTTCATGATATCACTGGTGTGCATAATATCATCACACGCTACAAGCCTACAAGGGAACTCATCGAACATATTAGAAGTAATGATGGGCCCATACCTAAGGTGTGGCGAAGAAGACTGCCACCTCAGATACCATAATTTCGAAGGGCCTAATATTCTTTAGATATGCATATGTAAATTTATAGAAAAAATATGCATGTAAAAAATATGAGACGATAATATTTAATTAACTTAATGATGCTTTTGAGGAACGAATTCATGACATGAGATTGTTTTCTTTTTTTTATTAATATCATTTTCTTTTTATATCCTATGTTGGAATATCACTAGTTTTACTATTTTATGTACTATATTAGAACATCAATTTATATGATTTGGTTTCTAGTGGAACTTTAAACTTGTAAAAGTTGATTCACTGTGTTGTAGGCGGTATGCTCTTGAAATCCCTTCAAGCAGACTCTAAAATGCTCTTTCTAAAGTTTGATTTTATTTGTTTCTCAATGCTTTTTAGAGAATTTTATTTTGGAACTTAATAGGAAAATGATTCTCATGGATCTTGTCTCACTCATATTAAGTTCGACAACGGATATGCCATCAATGAAGATGGTAAATCTAAAATAAAAATAGGTACATGTTTTGTCTTTTTATTTATACATAAAATTATATTTATGTTTAATACTTATTTAACTGCAGGCAAGGAAATGTATAGCTTAATAAAAGATGATGCACAAGAAAAAGTTCAAAACCTTGCCGAACGGGTACATGTGGCAATTTCTGGTAGTAAGACGAGATGCAAAAAAAATTGCGTCCATTTTAGAGCAAAGGTGTGCTTATATTGTTCGTGATTTTGGATAGTTGATACAATATGAGAAATTACTCTAAAGTTTTTTTTTTATCATTTATGTAGTTTGATGCGGCCGACCAAGCACGATTGATGACAAAGCCAGGCAGAGAGTTGATCTATTTTATAAGGAAAGCTATAGACTACATGTGTCATAGTCCTCCGCCTTCAAGGCCAACATACATTTTCTTCGCCGACCATTTGGAAATAATATGCCTTATTATTATAATTCTTTGATCTCTTTGATCTCAAGGCCAACTTATCAATTTGTTATTTATCCAGTAATAGGGGTATGTGTGATCTCAGATAAAAAATTATCGAAGAATAAATTAGGAGTATCTTTCTTACCAAGTACACACAAGGATGTGAGTTGGTTCTATATTGTAAATTGGATCAGAGAGTGCACAAACAAAAAATTTATTTCAAAAGGCTTTATTCATTGATATAATCATTCAACATTGATTCTAGACCAAACACAAAGTGTCAGAGACAGATACCCAAATAGATACTCAAACATGTACTCAAATAGATACTCAAAAGAGAGAGTCATATGATTACATTCATAGTACTCTGAGTAGTACATAACAAAATATAGTCATCTGGTTACATTCTTAAACCCTACAAACTAAAAACATTGTTCACATAATGGTTACTACAACAAAAATATACACATTATTAGTTACTGTCCTGTCCTACGCTTCTTTCTGAGCTAGTTCATTTCCTAAAGCTCTTTTCTTCATTACTCATGATAGTTCACAATCCATAAAAGATTCCAACATTCTAGCCTTGAACCAAGCCACATTCTCAATTTTCAGATTTGCTTTATTTGCTTGCCCATAGCTAGTTGATACATGATGTAGCAAACAATACTTCATCAATCAAGGCCAGCATGTTGTTGAGGACTGTTGGTGATGGAGTGCAAAGGTATTTTTTGAAAATCCAGCTTCTGATCTTTGACCCACTGAATGTTTTCCCTTTCCTTCTCTTCTAAAGTGATTTCCTTGATCTTCAGTTCCTTGTCTGTGCTCTGACTGTCATCTGCCAACATTCTAACATTTCATGATAACATATCATCACTTTTGTCCCTCACTAAATCCATCCACATAGACACCAATCGAAGCTGCATCAATACCGAAAATAATCTATCATCCTATCTATAAACTGTATATACTAAACATCCAGAAAAAAGAAAAAAAAGATAGAATAAACATTACCGTTCTTAGTGACTCCCAAAAGTGCGGGTTATTCATCGGCTTATAATTCCTT
The DNA here is from genome assembly GCA_946800695.1 of Geum urbanum. Classification (NCBI taxonomy): domain Eukaryota; kingdom Viridiplantae; phylum Streptophyta; class Magnoliopsida; order Rosales; family Rosaceae; genus Geum; species Geum urbanum. Next base: position 82,230,216 of record OX326999.1, on the reverse strand, counting down.
TTGACCAGCATGGCACAATTTTATCAAAGACTAGAATGTGGAAATGGTTATGGGAAAGGATCGGGAACATCAACTTTCCACTGCTGTCCAAAACCTTTTACAGCTTCTCAAAAAGAAATTCATGAATCGACTTTATTTTCAGATCTGAACCAGAAATTTGTCAAAAAGTAGCACACATAAACTAAAGACACACTGCGGAAAAACAAAAATTAAACACACATAGGTTTAAAAAAAACTAAAGGATTATATGAGCCAATGTGTGGAAAGCATAAAGACTTTGATCTCCCACATCATTTGTTAATTCACCAAGAATAGCATAATAACAATCCAAAACAAAGTTCGAGATCTCATTGCCTTCCATAATCCACTCAATATCCTTACTGTAAAAAAAATAGAAAGACTGAATACCAGTCCAAAACATATCTTTGTAAAAAAAAAACCAGCAGAACATAATTAAAATTGAAACTGAAACATTACTATGAAAAAAACTAACAGATACTCAAACAGATATAGTAACAGATACTCACCCAACTTTTTTCCTCCAGTACCAAACCAAATCACTCTGGTAGCTTTCTTCCATGTACTAGAAAACATCACTTTGAAGAAACGATATGGATTTCTTCACCTCATCATTCAAAGTCACACAGATTCTTCCTGGCTCGCCCCTGATCTTGTTGACTGGTTTCACTATCAAAGATGAAGATATGTCAACAATATCAAACTCTCCAATCAGCACTACCTCCGCCCCGTCAACATTTTTGTTCCCTCTTGTAGTCCGACGCTTTGCATTGACTTCATCATAGGGCGAACACCACTAGAAGATCTCGTCTTTCTTGAAGGGTTTTCTGGACTTATCATTTAAACCCTTAACATATGAGCAGAGATAAATATTTTCACTTTTGAGTCTCACACTAGGCCCAAGAATTTTCTTGGTAATCAAATCCGTGCGGGGGACTGACAGAAGAGGAGGAGGAGGAAGAGTCACCAGGGTTTCCACTACATATGGAGACAAAACCGTATTAACAGGCAATTTCACTGGACTAAAAGTGGGGGTAATCCCTATACTGAAAGATGGTGCAGACTCTACCCGTTGAAAACTCTTCTTCGTTTGCGACAAATTCCCTAAAATAGAAATAATTTGTCACACGGTAAAATACTTGTGAGTGGCCAACTCGGATCTGGGGGTGGATATGCAGGATCCTACTTGTGCAAGTATGTTTGTGATGATAATTTGAAATTCTTAGTATATACTTAAGAAACTAATTTTAAATATGTGTATAACAATTTATTTTTTTGTTTTCGAGAGGAAAAAATAATAATGGGGAAACGCTTATAAAATTCTCTAAACAATTCCAAAAGAGGCGATTGATTTGATGATGGTTGCTCTATTGGTCGCATGCTTATAAGATCCGAGTAGTGGTGGAAAGTTTAAAAATATGTCTAAGACTTAGGTAATTAATGATCACTCGGGTAACTAATGATCAACTTTTGAAATTAAGCTTATCTATTTCATACAATGAATCTATACTATTAAAATGACACAAAATCTAATAACTTAATGGTCATTGAAGTTGGCTCTGACATTTTTTTGTTTCAATTTTGATTAGTTGTGTATGTTCGAGATTAAGTATGCAAACAAGAATCAAAATCTTCAAATCGGGTGCTCCTTAGAGCATCTGCACCGGCGAGCAGCCGGGCAGACGGTGATCGAGCAGGTGGTGGGGCACCGGAGGTTTGCTCGAGCAAACCGGTTTTCCTCCTTGCACCGGTCAGCTGGTGCTCGCCCAGTCAACGGCGAGCTGCTGCTCGTCCAAACGCTCGAGCGTTTCTTGCTCCGGCGTCTGCTCGACCGCCTGGCGGGCTCCACGCCACGTGGGTGACGTCAGGCGCGTTGAGTTTTTTTAAAGTAAAAAGTTTTAAAAAAATACGAACCAATCAGCTCAAGCCACGTGGCTTACTGAGCTGTAGAATCAGAAACCAATGGTAACTGAATCCAGGCCATCCATTTTGAATAAGGAAACCTCATCCAACGGTCTGATTTTGAACCTAACGGCTACTGTACGGTACTGTAGCATCAGACTGTCTTCCTACGGAAATAAATCCAAACAATACCTAAAAAAATTCCAAAAAATCACAAACTCTCCCAAATCTTTGCCTATAAATACTACTTCAAGTTTTGCTCAACTCACACCAATTTGAGCATACCATTACACTTCCCCTTCCATCTCCTCTATCGTTTCGTTAAGCTTTTTTTAGTAAACAATGGGCACACATTGGCTTCCTTCCGAAGATTTACAAATGTGTATTTCTTTTGTGCGTCATAGCGTTGATGAATACGAAGGCAACAAACAAAAGAGGGAGAAATTGTGGGAGACAATTCATGCGGATTATGTGAAAAATTGGGAGCCAAGACCCGGTGATCCTCCGAAAGAGCTGAGGACCCGAATCGCGCTTTTGTCTCACTACAACAAATTCAAGCGACTCTTGCTAAAATGAGGCGAATGTTTGTACGCGGCACGACAACGTATAGCTAGCGGCACTTCGCTAATGGATGAGGTAAGTTTATTTATTTGTAACATAATGATGAATTATATTATAATTTAAATTATGTAGCATACATTATATAAATTTGTATGCGTAGCAAATTGAATGTATAAAAATTTAAATAATGTATACAATTTATATATACAATATTGTGCTTCAATTTAAATATATACAATATTTAACTTCAATTTATATATACAATTTAAATTATGTATACAATTTAAATTATGTAGCATATATTATTAATTTTGTAGCATAATTTATATATGTACTTTATTTTTGTAGCATAATTTTGTAGCTAATATAATTATTTTATTAGGTCAAGCAAGCTCAATCATGTTACTATAAAGATATGAAGAAAGTGTTTACACACTTTGAATGTTGGGAAGTGGTTAAGAATCATCCTTCTTTCATTTCGGTGCTACCAAGTACTCCATCTCCATATGCAAGTAGTGACCAACCTACTCCTTCCGCCGCCGAATCATCTCCAACCATTAATTTGGATGACGAAGAAGTGAATGAGACACCTCAAAGCCACGTGCCCGCTCCCGCTCCCTCTAGTCCGCCTAGACCAATGGGAACGAAGGCGGCAAAGGAAGCGAGGCAACAAAAGAAACAAGGTAAGACTCCTATTGAGCAACGAGTTGAGGTTTTGCATACCATTGCTAGTGACCAAGCTTCGTGGAAATCCAAGAGGCGACAAAAGCCCTCGATGGATTTTGCACGTCTTTTTCTTCCTCATTCTCATCCTCATCCTCCACGTACTCTTCTTCAACAATCATGTTATGTAATATGATGCAAGCTAACATGATGGTAGTCATTACCGATTTGTGGTGCAATGTACAACTATGACGAATAATTGCCCATCGAGATTGTAAGATGCCAAAGGCCCTCTCCACATCTTTCCGGTATGCCTCTTGTTTCTTTGCGAACAGTTTATCTTGCGGCGTCTGGGGATTAAAAATAGTCTTGACGAATGTAGAGTACCTTGGATATATTTCGTCAGCCAAATAATAAGCGTGGTTGTACCTCTCTCCATGGACTTCATAGACGGCAGTTGGGCCTCTTCCTGAAAGGACCTCTGAAAACACATCCGATAGGTGGAGCACATTAATGTCATTTTTGGCTCCAGGACACCCGAAGAAGCTGTGCCATATCCACGTATCATACGAGGCCACTGCCTCCAAAATAATAGTTGGGCGACCCTTTCAACCTGAGTACGCCCCTTGATAGGCGGTTGGGCAGTTCTTCCACTCCCAGTGCATGCAGTCGATACTTCCGATCATGCCAGGAAAGCCTCGGCGTTGGCCTTTAGCTAGGAGTCGCGTGAGGTCTGCTGATGTTGGACTGCGGAGGTACCTTGGACCATAGATTTCATACACTTGGCTGCAAAAATCCTTCATGCATGCCAGAGTAGTCGATTCCCCCATCCTTGTAATTTCTGTGCACTGATCCGCGGCCGCCCCATACGCTAACATTCGCAGAGCACCGGTCAGCTTTTGTTCAGGAAGAAGCCCTAGCATTCCAGTCGCGTCTGGTCTTTGATGCCAAGATTGGTCGTGGTTGCAGAGATCCGTCATTATAATGTTGAATCAGTTTCTGCTCATCCTATACCGCCGACGAAATTCTGCCGCCTCGAAGTTGGGACGTTCGATGAAGTAATCATCCATGAGATTGCGTCCCCTAGATAGCCTCTGTCGATCACGATTCGGTTTTTTACCGCGACGTGAACCGCTCGGTCGTAAGGGTTCATCGTCGTCTTGTGCTTCCGCCATGACCACCTGATTGATGAATGATTGCTCCATATAGTCATCCTCTTCTTGTTGACGTTGTCTCCTCCTGAAAAAATGGGGAAAGCTGAAAGGATCCATCAGAGTGATGAACAAGGAAATGTTGCTAAGTGTTGATAGAGATGAGTTATCTACTCGGATTCTTGTACATGGTGTGAGGCAACTATGAAAGAAAGATGAGCGTTTTATAGGCAATTGTAGATAATCCGATCGTCAAATATGGACACACGTGTCGCATCGTAATTGGTCGAAAATCTTACCGGAAATCTGGTTCAATTATTTTGTCGACGACGCTATCTCGCAGTGACACGTGTCGCATCGTAATTGGTCAAAAATCTAACCGGATATCTGGTTCAATTATTTTGTCGACGACGTTATCTCGCAGTGACACGTGTCACATCGGAATTGGTCAAAAATCTTACCGGATATCTAGTCCAATTATTTTACCGACAATGACACATGGCGGTGACACGTGTCAATTTTTAATTAGTCGGAAATCTTGTATAATTATTACCGATCAAGACACGTGTCACATTATTATTGGTGGTAAATCTATCCGGTAATTCATTTTTAAACATTTCACTACATGACAAAGCTGATTTGCTTGAAGCAAATAGTGAATGAGTGTGTGCAAAACTTGATTTGCTTGAGCAAATCTTGGATACATCTTGCTTGAAGCAAGATTTGCTCTTGCTCTGTTTCTTGCTTCAATCATAGGTGCGGATGCTCTTAAGTTTCTTTAAAATGAAGAATTTTTCAACAAAAGACAATTATTATTCTTTATCGCAAAGACAACTAAAGAGCAATTGATAATGTGAAAAAGTTCTAACAAAGAATGTAGAGTAGTTTTATATTTTCTGTTTGAGAACTTAGAAATAATATATATGTTTGTTGATTTATTACTCTTATGCATGTCTTATAGGGATGTGTTTGCTGTAAAGGTAGTCTTATGCGTAGGAGATGTATGACCATTATTCTTATTATACCTAGTAACATTTAAATAAATCGGTGATGGGGAGTAGCTCTATTCGAGGTCTTTCGATGTGGCAATGAATGATATTCGATTTTCCATCTTATAATGGGAGGATTTTGAATGTCATATATCCATCAGATTCAGATCTAAGGATCTCTTAAGAAGTGCTATCAATTGGGACGATAAATATACATATTTAAAGCCATGAAGCCAAGTACAAGCCATGAAGCCAAGTACCTTTCTTGCAGAAAGCGTCACTTCTCGAACTTGTTCGGTCATTATCATGTTCAAATAAAAAGAGAAACTTGGTTTTTTTGTTGTCGTAGGACTTGTAGCCACATAATCATCCATTGATCTCACAATCATCGCACTCCTCAATTTCTTTCCGGTTAAATTAAATTTCTTTTCTCATCTTCGTTGAAAATCCAACAACTTTTTGTTGTTGTCCATCACTGTTGATATCACATTTTTTACACAATTATGTGACCAATTGAATCCTTTTGGTTCTTTCCCCTCCACAAACACAAAGGATTGATTGCCATACTCCATATCGGCTAATGCAAAAAAAATAAATGTAAGGATGGTCACTAGGATATGATGTGCATTAGAAATAGAATGTCATGCTCATATCCAACGAGGAGTAATGAAGAAGAAGATTTTCTAAACTAATAGTATGTGTCGGCCTTGGACATATTCCGTCATGCTGACCATATCAACAAGGGTAATGGTGTTTAGCTCATAGTTTATGTCTCTCACGAAAAAACACTGAGCATTTAGGAGTAGGAGTATATATCTCTTCAAACATAAGTATTGAATTTAGCATAGGATCTCTCTCTCTCATAGCTAGCCCTTACGACAGCTTCGATACTCTCGAAGTGGCCTAACAACCTAATATAGCTAGGGTTCTTTGGGCGTAGGGCCTCCGATGTCGTCATCAAGTTGAGTCTGTTGAGTGAGCGTGTCAGTGTGACAAGAGAGATCTTGGGATGGTACCGGGTGTTATTGCCTCGGCGAGGTTGAGACTCTGGTCTCGAAGTCAATTGATATTCCGCTTGGTCGCAAAGGAGATTTATGCCTCTGAGCGATCTCTAACCAAGTCGACCGTTTACAGGGGGCCACTTCTGCTGCTGGTGAGATTGGGGTGGAGTCGAACAACTGCAACTGCGGGCTATGAGGATTGCCAAACTGAGTTGAGAGATCTGGGTGATGGGTCGATCGAGACCGGCTCGAGCAAGATTGAAATCTTTGCTGACGGGGTGGCGACATCGTGATGCGGTTGCGCAACGCGGGGTTGGCCGACGACCAGATCAACCTAAGAGGGAGAGAGACCGATGGCAGTGCAGATCATCTTATGTATGGAAACATGATCAACCAACTCTTCGGGCCAGGTTCGACTGGAATGCCCTGTGGATCATAGTTGAAGTGGGCCTCTAATGTATTTGGGCATATGCTACTGCTTGTGGTTATTGGGTTTGCGACCCAGGAAAGGTTACTGTGTTTAATAATGGAAGACCTTAGTCCGTCACACCCAATTATCACGTTTTCTTACATCACAGGTTGGAACTACAATTACGATGAAAGTACGTACCATACTCGAATACCGGTTGGAGAATGCTCGTCTCGACAAATGTTACCAAGTGGGACACCGAACATCCTAAAATTCAACTAGCAAAACAGCTACCGAGTACATGACCATCTACATTGACTGCAACTTTGTAATCTGACAGCAATTTTGGATTTGGTCAATGTCTTTGTAACAGATAAACATCCCCGGTGAGACTGAAAATACATCGAAGAAATGTTTTTGGGCTTCCCAACCCCAGCCCATACACTTATCAATAGAGTTTTATATATACAGCCCATCTCTTTCCCGGGTCAACCCGGTTAAGCCCATCCACCATTAAAATTCGGGTTTAATCATCACTAAACTCTCTGGACCTGTCTTTTCTGCGTTTTACTATTCGACTCTCTTCTTCATCTCTCCCACGCTCACACTGATCAGATCCACATTACCACCACCTCAACTCGCTCCGAGTCAACTTAGCTCCGATATACTACACTCTCTCTCTCTCTCTCTCTCTCTCTTTCACATGAGCCAGAATCACAATGCTCTATTAACCATGGACTCGAGGCCGACCCGATCCAACTCCATACCCGACCCGAACTCCACCACCAGTCAGAGCCTCTCCTCCATCCTCAACAATCCGAATGCCTCCGACGCCTCCTCCTGGACCGCGTGGTGGTCCTCCTCCGCCACCGCCGCCGCACCGCCGGAATTCCTCCCTCTCCTCCCCAAATCCTCCGACTCTTCCTCCGCCGTGACCCGATCCGACTTCCAACCTTACTTCGCCGCCGTCTCCGATCACTACTCCCGCTTCGAGGACATCACCAACCACGTCAGGAACGAGCGCCTTAACCTCGACCTCGACTCCGACTCCATCGGCGGCGGAGCTCAAGGCGAAGCTCTCGTCGCTTGCCTCCGCGAAGTTCCCGCGCTCTATTTCAAGGAGGACTTCGCGCTCGAGGACGGCGCCACGTTCCGGTCAGCCTGCCCGTACTCCGGCGTCTCCGCCGCGGAGAACCTCGCGCTTCAAGAGAAGCTGTCGCATTACTTGGACGTGGTGGAGCTTCATCTCGTGAAGGAGATCTCGCTGCGATCCAACTCGTTCTTCGAGGCTCAGGGACAGCTGGAGGACTTGAATGTGAAGATCGTACAAGGTTGCAAAAGGATCCGAGAGCTCAAGGAGACGATTCTGCTCTTGGATGTCGATTTGGTCGATTCGGCGAGGCAGATTCAGGAGCTCAATGTCACCAGGAGCAATCTCTTGGCTCTTCAGCAGAAACTGAGGCTGATACTCTATGTTAATCAAGCTCTTTCGGCTCTCAAATTGGTAATTCATTTCGCTCTTATCTCTTCGGTTTCGTAATCTACTGTATAGAGTTGTGGTGTTGGTTATAAGTTGATCATTTCTTGTTTTTGTGTCATACAGCTTGTTGCTTCTGCAGATTGTGCCGGAGCTTTGGACGTCACAGACGATTTGCAGCAATTGTTGGTAGTGTTTTTTTATCTACCATTTCTCTTTTGAGTTTAATGCATAGTATACTGGAGTAATGTGTCACTATCCTTAATGATTATTTTATGCGTATAATAGGACGGGGATGAGCTTACTGGTCTACATTGCTTTCATCACCTTAGGGATCATGTAGCAGCTTCAATCGATTCAGTAAACAGGTATAATCTCCCGGACTGGCAAAATTAGTTTGTTATGGGAAAGTTAAATTGTATTTGTGTCGCAGTCTGATGTTTGCAATATAAATGGAATGCTGATCCTGTTTAGAATGTAGATTGATCAAAACATGTTTTACTTGCTACCTGAACAAGCTTTTTATCTGTGAGATGGAGTTCGATGATTTAAGGCATGTCTATAGTAACTTATTAAAATTATTTTTGTAGCATTCTTTCTGCAGAATTTATGCGCACTTCAATACATGATGCTGGAGATACAGACCTTATAATTATATCTAGAGCAAAAGCTATGGCATCCATACTCATGAATGGAGAAGATGGTGAAGTAAGTTCAATTACATTTGATTACTCTCTGTGTCGGTAGCTTTTTTAGGGTCTTTCAGACCACCAGTAGGTCTCCTTTGGTTTGTGGATTAGTCATGGGGAATGTGTATCCTTGCTGTGTCCATGGGAAACCAAGATTCCCACTGTGGTTTTGGTAATACTTGGAAATTAATCAAGGATTAATAATATTTAAGACAAGGTTGGTCTCTACAGTTTGTATAATAACATGTTGCCTTAGAACAGTGTAATACTTAATGCTCTGAGAATGAAAAAGCCTAAGTTGGATGGACTAAATTCAATTCCTCTTTTTCCACTGTGTGGCGGAATATTTTTTCCACCATGCACTTGCCAAACATGTTTCCAACTCTCTTCCTCTAAACCATGAAACAATGAGGGTGTAGATGGGCTTTTCCAAATCTCATTGTTTAGGGTCTTCATGTGTTACTGCTATGTGGCTGCTTCAGTTTGAAATCATTTTCCTTTATTGTGAATTTTCGTAGCCTGTTGAGGATTTTAGTTTTGAACTGATCAGTGATACATTCTTATTATCAGGTCAAGTTGGATGATGAAGAAACCTCCAATTATCAAGATCGTCTTCTTCCTATTATCATTGGATTGCTCAGAACAGTGAGTAGTTTTGGGCTGTCTTTGCTGGCAAACAATAATTTATTATTTGCAGCTGTTATTGCATAGAATTGTTCATACTTTATAACCAATTGCGGGAAAAAAATAGAGTCAAAGAAGCTTATGTTCTGATATTAAAAAAATGGTTATAGAGTTAGTGTGATTTAGGTGTAGCAGATAAATTTTTGTATACATGTGTATCTGCATTATGATGTTGTTTCACAATTCTGATACTGAATGTCCAGAGCTTGGGTATTGTTTTTACAGATTTCTATATTATTATCAAAACTCTAAGAAAATTCAAAATCTTGCACCAAGACTGTTTGTAGAATTTTGGAGTTATTAGTCTATTAGTTTGTTATATATTTCTTTTTTATATGTAGGGATGCAGTCAGTTTTTCTTCTTCTATCATTAGTGAGTGTGATGTATGTCAAGTGTATGTCTGATGGTATTCTTTTACTTTCAGGCTAAGCTCCCCTCTGTCCTGAGACTGTATCGTGACCAACTTACGGCTGATATGAAGACTGCTATTAAGAATGCAGTTGCTGAGCTGCTTCCGGTTCTTGTATCCCGGCCTCTTGATTCTGATTTTACTCCTGGAGAGAGAGTTGTCGATGCTGATGGTGAGGACCATGTTATTTGTGTCTTCAAAGTTTGTTCTTGCATGGCAGAGGCAAAAGTCCTTCATTTCTGTAAGAGGTGCTTTTCTTTGATCCATAAACACTTGGTGATATAGGTATTGGAGCATCACTTGCAAGCAAGTTGAGGAGTTTGGCATCTGAAAGCTTTGTTCAACTTTTAAGGGCTATATTTCTGATTGTAAGGGTATGTGTACTAGACTGAAGCTAAAGTTGAATATTAATTTGGCTTGTATTGGTCATTAATCAAATCTTTAACTGCAATTGTACATCTGATCAGCTCATCTGATCATAAACTTTCGAGTTTCTTTCTTATTTTAAATGTTTGAGTGGAACAGTTAGATTCATTTGCCAGGACATTCTGCTGTAGTGGATGTAGTCAATTGTACATAATGCCATATATAAGCTGTCTTAGGTTAATGCTTTAAGTTATTTAATTACTAATCACATGCTTAGATGAATATAAGTTTCTTCAAAGTTTGCACTTTTATTTTTCCGCATTAATCAAGATTTGAGTGTGATGTCATATGATTTATTTTAGTGAATGCAGGCACATCTTGTACGGGCTGCTGAAGTGAAGAAGGCTATTGAGTGGATAATGTGCAATCTTGATGGTCACTATGCAGCTGATTCAGTTGCTGCGGCACTTGCGATTGGTGCCGAGGCTGCAGAAACAGCTCAAGAAAGTGATGGCCAAAGTGGTTTGCTTTTGTCGCATTCAACTCAGAAAATTGCTGCAAAGGCTCTTCAGTTTCAAGGAAAAGCAAATGATGCAGCAAGTCCATCTGCTATGTCTAAGAATTTTAGGTGTAGTCTGCTTTCTTTATTATTTTACTTTGCAATTATACTTGATTCTCATGACTTCTTACATTCAAGGAAGCCTGGTATACTATTATAAGGATTATTTGAGAAAATCCCCTTTAGCTCCTAAAAGTAGAAAACATTTATAATTCCCCTTTTAAGTTATTATAATTTCATGATAGACTTTTACTTTTCTAGAATGGCTCACAGAAGAAAAGGGTTCTAAGACTGGACAAGTGAATATTATCAACATGAACTAGATTCAGGAGTGGTAGAGCAACTTGAGATCAGTAACTGAATTAGAGTATTGGGTTCTAAAAAGTTATAATTGCCTTGTTCATTATCTTGTGACTGCATATTAGATACCCTTTGGGTGGCTGTATTTACTCGTATGATAAAGTTAAAGACAAAGATAAATTTGATATACCAAGTTTAATATACTGTTCTTTCATTCGTAAGCTGGTTTGTGGATGCGTTTCCATATTTCATTAACTTTTGGTGGGGACTTTAAATTGTATTAGCCATGGCGCCCAACATTTCGGATCTTTCCAGATAATATGTGGCCCTCCGAGTTTCAATTATTTTCCGAGTTGGTTGCTTTATTCCGTTATTCATTTGTAAAGGTTTTGGTTTTAATTGTCCCAATTTTGACATATTTTCCATCTGAAACGATGTGATTTAAACAGAGCTGATGTGTTACGAGAAAATACAGAAGCCGTTGTTGCAGCATGTGATGCTGCTCAGGGAAGATGGGCAAAGCTACTTGGTGTCCGTGCTCTTTTTCATCCTAAGTTGAGATTACTGGAGTTTTTGAGCATATATAATATCACCCAAGAGTTTATAAGTGCTACAGAGAAGGTATTATACTTATTCTCTTCCATATATATAATTCTTTTTAAATTTTAAGATCAAATATTTGCTGATGCCTTCAACTCATTTTTTGCCACCATATTCAGATAGGGGGGAGGCCAGGATTTAGCATTAGAGGAACACTACAGTCACAGGCCAAAGCCTTTATTGAGTTTCAGCATGAATCTCGAGTAAGTTCCATCTGTGCCTTCTTATATATAACTGCACCTAAAATGTTACATCAAGATAAGTGCTTTTCTTTCTGGTATTTGTAGATGACCAAGATCAAGGCAGTACTTGACCAAGAAACATGGGTGGAAGTAGATGTTCCTGATGAATTTCAGGTTATTGTCACCTCGTTATTTTGCTCAGAAGCACTGATAATCGATAACATGGACAGCACTGAGGTGGGCACAATCAACAGTAGTTCAATTACCGAACAGCAAATTAATCAAACAGATTCTGTGGATACAACTGCAAGGGAGAAGTCCACATCTGCTGATGGAGCTGTAAAGAATAAGGCTGATGTTACAAATTCTGTGGCTCAGAACAACAATAGCAACATGAAGGAGAGGGGGAAGCCAACTTCCCATACCCTTTTGTACAAAGATGATGGTTTTCACATGGTAAACTGGTCAGTTACCTTGTTTCTCTGTCTTCATTTTTGTTTCAAGTCCAGCTATATCATTCTCCTACTATATGTTTTTGAATACCGTAACTTTTGTCACTCTGATGCTGTATTTGGACATTAGTTCTGTATTATAAAACCTTAATCTCATTTTCCTTCAATCTCTTATTTTTCCTCCAGTGGCTTGATATTGATGAAGATGGTGTCAGAGTACATTGATATGAACAATTTTTTTCCAGTATTGTCCTCAGAAGTTGTTCATCGTGTCGTTGAAATATTAAAATTCTTCAATACAAGAACATGTCAGCTTGTTCTTGGTGCTGGTGCCATGCAGGTACAAACATTTGCTCTGCAATCGGTTGATATTGCATTTACGTTATTCTTGTCCACTGTTTGTTGATGTACGTGTGTTACAAAAACTAAACCATATCACTGATTTCATAAGGAAAGTTTTGTCCTCAACCCAGCAATCTGTTAAACTGGTTATTAGATATCTTCCTCTCAGATTTTATCGGAACTTAACTATGGCCCTGAGCATTTCTGTTTTTAGAGTGGTATAATACTGCATATACATTATCATTTTCTGTTCTTTCAGTTACTTCATTCTGATTTAATGACTATGTGCGCTTGAGTCATCATTTTAGCTAGTTGATACATCCTACGGTATTGCAGGTATCTGGTCTGAAGTCGATCACCTCTAAACACTTGGCCTTGGCAAGTCAAGTCGTCAGTTTTGTATATGCAATTATTCCTAGTAGGTGCCAACCGTTATTTCCTTACTTTTGTGTTCATGGACTGGATGATCTTTATGTCTTTAATCTATATGTAGTCTGTACTTCGAAACATAACATACCTTACTCTTCAGTTGTTGTATATGTATATTATTTAATATGTTTCATGCTTTATGGAGCTTTTGTCTAATATACTCGCTTACTTCATTTCTTATTTGGGCTTCAAGAACTCAGGCATATTCTTTTTCTAAAAGTACCAGAGACAAGAAAGGCAATGTTGCTATCTGAATTTGATCGTGTAGCTCAGGTCTGTTCTCTATGCTGAGAAACAATTTTAACCTGGTTCCGAATTGTTTGTTTCAGTTTGTTCAATTTGGTTCATTTCTCCATACTTTTGGAAGGCGAACTGTGTATCGTATGATGAAATGAACCTTTCAGATGATTGTGGTTTTTAGGTCATAGAATGTATGCAGCAAAATTAATTTCTGTCTTCTGATTGAAGAATTCACCATTTTGTTTCCTGAAATCAAAGAACACAGCTATCACTAGAATACTGTTTGTACTTCTTTTTTGTATTTTTTGTTACAACTTTCTTTTTCCTTACTAGTGAAAACGCTGTTTGTTGATTAACCGATCAATAATGGTAACTATTGTTCTACAGTTTCGTTATACTCTGATAGTATGTGTGCTTGTGATGTGAATTTGAATTGATATTGAAGTCATTATGCAATTCGCAGTATTTCTTTTCATTTATCGTTCCATTTGCAATTGAAAACAGGATTACAAGGTCCACAGAGATGAAATACACTCCAAGCTGGTTCAAATCATGAGGGAAAGGTTATTATTTCATCTACGTGGGTTGCCTCAGATTGTAGAGAGCTGGAATAGACCAGAAGATGCTGAGCCACAGCCCAGTCAGTTTGCTCGATCACTTACCAAGGTATTCTTTCCATTTGGCTAAGCTCAACTAGTAATCAGAATCTTCTACTTGTTATGGCTTGTGAATTACTGTGTTGATTTTGACAAGCTTAGTTGAGTTTACTGATTGGAGTGCTTATTAGTAATTCATTTGTGTATACAGAGTGCTATATTGCCTATATCTTATTAGTATTGGTTTCTGCAACTCTTTATGTTGCATAGTTGTTATAAGCCTCACTCTCTATTATTCATTGCAGGAAGTTGGATACTTGCAACGTGTTCTAACTAGAACTTTACATGAAGTTGATGTTCAATCAATTTTCAGGTAAGTCTCATCTTTAGCTTGAGATTTTTTTTCTGGGATTGGGTATGTGTAATATCTTTGTCTCTGTATTTGTATCCAGCAATTTGCTGTCAAAATTTAGTTTTTATCTTTAGGCCCTTATCTTTCTCTTTCTATTTGTCCTAGCTATCCCTGTTCTTTTCTTGTTTTCTGAGGCTATTACAACATGAATCTATTAATGGATGTGGTTGGCTTGAATAGACTGAAACCTGTACATTAATGACATGTTGTCTGTACTTTTCAGGCAAGTGAATATAATTTTTCATTCACAAATATCGGATGCATTTTCACGCTTAGAGATAAGCACACCTCAAGCCAGGGACAGGTAATACTTATTCAAAATGCTCCGCCTTGTGAGCTTCTTGTGAGCTTCTCCTTATTATCTACGTTAGTGTAACATTATCCACTGTCTTTTACCAGGCTGTGTCGTGATACTAAGCACATCCTTGGATGCATCCGCTCTTTGCCTTCGGATAAGCAGAGTGATTCTGGTATGCCAAACTGGGGTCTACTAGATGAATTTTTGGAGCAGAGATTTGGGTCAGAAGCTAGTGAAGTGTTGTTGTAAAGTCACTAAAGTGTAGCAAATCAATAGGAGATGTCTGATCAGAGTTTTGAGGATGTCAGAAGCCAATTTCGGTCTATGCATTTCCCTTGTACAATTTGATTGGGGTAAGGACATGTTCTCACATCTCTGTTCTAGATTATGCTTTATGTGTACTCATGTGCTGCATGAATCTATGTAATTTTAAGTTTATCTATTGCATGACTTTCTTAATTTCCTTTTGCAGGTTTTGCATTTTTTCTGAGCTGTATAAAGTCGTATATGAGATCCAATATTTGACAAGAAGGTTCATCAGAAACCACAATTTTTTCTGTACCAGTTGCCGACACTTGAATTACAAATTTGTATTTACTAGGCTTGATGATGTTTTGTTCACCCAATATTGTAGTGGGTTAAAGATGAGACCTATCTGATTCAGTGAAGGGATATTCTATTACAGCTTTTGGAGGGTTTGAATCACATCTAATTGTACCAATACCTCGAGTTAATGCATAAATCCATTACCTGAATAGCTCACAAGAGCTGCCCAATATCCTCTACCTTGCTTTCTCAATCAACTTGTTCATATTGTTCTTGTTCATATAGCGTAGTAGTACCAAGGAGAGATATCTCCCATTTCCTTCTAGTCAAGTTTGTGCCATTTTCAATGACTAATGATTTAGTAAGATACAGAGGAGTGTACTTATAGTGTGCAGAACACAAGTGTGCGAGATATTTGTCTTAGATAAATAGTACATTTAAGATAGACCGTAGGTTATTTTCCTACGCAATTATAGAATTATTCGATATAAGATATGTCAGAAGACGCATTTTACACTCATGAGTATCGTTTTACAGTAACATTTAATTTCTTTTTACAGTAACATTGCTTGTGAGTTGTGTGACTCATGAGTATCGTTTGGTCTTGTTTTTTCAAAAGTCTCTAGAAAATATCTTTTGGTCATTATGTACAAATAAATTATGCAACTTCTGAAATAATTAAAGGTTATTTCGTCGAAAGGGTCTAAAGTAATCTACGATGGAAGAAAATGAATAAAACGTGGACCATATATTGAAAAGCAACAATATTATTTAGTCCATACTGGCATTACAAAGTAGACGATCGAGTTTTGAAGTTGACCATAGAGAAGAAAAATGGAGAAGAAAGGGACGACGATGACAATGGACTTGCCGGAAGGTTGCTTAGCCGACGTGATTTCTCTCTCACGACACCTCAAGACGCTTGCAAGCTTTCCTCGATTTCCAAAGACTTCAAGTCTGCGGCGGATTCCGATGCCGTCTGGGACAAGTTTCTTCCGCCTGAGACCAAAGACATGTTGGACCAACACGGCGAGGGCTACAAGTCTAAGATGGAGCTCTAACCTCTTTCTCTCCGATCACCCCATCCTCATCGACGATGACAAAATGGTAATTTCGCTTTAGCTTCTAGCTAGAATGAGTACGTGATTTCATTTTATGTGAAGTAATTTGATCTTTTTTTGTGTGTAGAAAACAGATATAGCAAAATGTATGAATGTGCGTGTGTGTGTATATATATAGGGTTAATCTGATTTGCATCATGTAAATATATATATAGTGCTTTTCAGTAGACAAATAAAGTGGAAAAAAATGTTACATGATAGCTGCAGGCGGCTTCGGATTGCTTGGGGTAACACTCCAGAATATTGGACGTGGGAATCAATACCGGAGTCGAGGTGATGATCCATACATTTCTTACACCATTAGCGTAATTTTTATTCACCATGTTAAGTTTGTTGAGCTAGCACATATGACATATGCATATTATTCCTCTTTGTAATACGAAAACGATCAATTATATATGTACATGAATGAATTTGCACAGGTTTAAGGAGGCGGCCAGGCTTCGTGTTGTGTGTTTGGCTTGAAATCCGAGGGCGAATTGAAACGCGCATGCGCATGTTGTCCCCTTTTACAATGTACAAGGCTTATCTGGTGTACAAGATAAGTGGTTGTCCCCTTGGATTACACCGACCAGTAGTGGTCACCGTTGGTACAAAAGCTTATGGATTTGATTATGAGTTCCCCGGTTTGAAGGAAACAATGGAAGGATCGGATAGTAAGCACACTGTAGTGTAAAAAGTTGGACCCGGGTTGGGGCAACCAGGTAGTCAATGAAGCTCGGTTTCCGAATGAGAGTAGGAAAGACGGGTGGCTCGAGATGGAGCTCGGCGACTTTCTCTATCGGGGAGACGAGGACGAGGAGTTGGAGATGATATGTTGCGAGATTGATAGTGGGATGAGTAAGGCTGGTCTTCTTGTGCAAGGGATTGAAGTCAGACCAGTAAGGAGTTGGATCATGAAATGTAAGTAGTACTTAGTAATGAGCCTAGACCTCAATCTTGTGAGCAATTTCGTAATGTTAATTTGGGCATTGATTGTTGTTTGTCCTAAGCTATTATTTTTTTTTGTTTTTTAGTCCAAGACTCCAAGTTCATATATGATCAGTCGGAAACAGAACTAAAGAGAGAGATTTCATTTTTTTTAAAAAGTAAATAAGTTATATTAATAATATAAACTGGTTACATTATTCATAGATCCATTCTACGGACATATCTTAGGGAACACTAACGTTCTTAAAGAACTTATGGGATCAAACATGATCTCAATCGAAATGAAACTACTAAAAAAATGAAGCTCATTAGAAACCATGTGACCACGATTAAAGGATATTGTCGAGGCGGGTAGACCACCAAACCCCAACAACACAACACCAGACCATTTAAGTTTTATCCTCCTACTGGAGCGGGTACGGAACATCCAGGCCCCGAGAAAACTAAAACCTAAAATTGACAAGAAACCACCCGGAATCCAGGTTTAGATCCTAAATGGATATGAGCCTAAGACCCAGGCCCAAATCCCTGTCAAAGTCCACACACCCTGTAAGGAAAAGGGGAGCAGGCCAGGACCAATCAGCCCAAAACCGTTAGGCTGGGCCCAACCCAACGACATGCCCAAAACCCACAATTGAAGCACAAGATCCGCTTCAACCAACTATTGCTTGACCAACGCTGACACCACTAGAATTCGCCACCCGAAAGCAACTTTCGTCATGACCTGAAGACTCCATCCATCACTAGCGCGACATCCAAAGCCTCCAAGCCGATCAACCCCACTCGAGTCAGTCTGCACCCTCGACTCAACGCAGCGAACCTGGCAACCTCTATCACATGTACTTTCCTGTCGGCATGGAAGATCTCCTCCTCAATCTTTAATTTGGCCCGTGGGGGGCGCTGACCACCAAATGGCCGATCCCCATCCTACCCAGCCAAGACGTCGGAATGGTGTGCCCGACCGCTCTAGTGTAAGACCAAGAGGGAAGGAACGTGCACACTATCGCTCCTCGAATTAGCATATCTAGGAACTAGCGATCGCGACACGACATCCGAGAGGAATGTTGAGGTGCTCGGCACACGCCGTAAGGACCACAAGGCCATCGTTGCTGCCGCTACGAGTTTCCTAGGATTTTGGAGAGAAAACCCTCTCATGTGCCTATAATATATTTAGAGAGAGAGATTTCATAATTAAGGAAGAATATCTTAAATAGTGATGTAATAGGATTCTATGTATATTAGAGATTTGTCTATTGTATTCCTCTATGAGAAATGATTTTAAGCTTCGTTAAGACCATGACGTGTAGGCCTCAAATTGTACATGTCATGTTACACTTATACAAATCATCAATTTCGTGCCACGTTGTATATATCTCGAATTGGTCAACGACGATCATATCATTCACATCTAATGGCTATCATTTATTCTTCATTAAAATATATTCGATCATAACACTTCCTTCTACAACAATGATTCTATACTAATCGAAACAAAAATTTGATGGATTCTACTATTTGATTCCAGTTTACAATCTCGGCTCAGAATTTCTTTCTTTCTTTTTTTTTGAAAAAAAATTGGAACTGGAACAAATTTTCACAGACCTAAAATTTATTGAATTTGGGAATCCATCGATAGAACAATAAAATCCAGACTGCAATAACAAAGTAATAAGCCTAGAAAAATTTATGGAACGATCCAATGTGATAGATTAATAAATTAAGTATATATATCATATCAGGGGTGCCGCAAGCCATATGCATTGATTATTAATCTATGGTTTATGAATTGATCAAAATTGAATAGCTAGGGTTAGATCGACTGTTTGCGAGGTGTTCGTGCACTTCATCTACCTGGGAAGATTATGATTATTTATGTTTTTTTAGGGTTTATCAATTTGATGTTGTTAGTTTTTTTTATTAAGTATAATTTATAAATTTAATTAATATATAAAAAGGTAAGACATATATGTCACATCAGATTGAGGCTTATACCTCATGAGCATCGAGGATCCGTAGCATTACTCGTATATATAAGCTCTAGGTAGAATGGAGAGGTCTGCGTGATGAATACGATTAAGAAAAAAAAATGAAATTAGCTAGGTCCCATAGGGGAATCAACACTATAATTAGCCATCAATAATAGGACTAATTGAAGGCAACAAGGGCAGATATAGGCTTGGCTGCAAGCTTATCTACGCCAGCTACAAGTTATGCACTATTATCACAATGATTAACGATTCCAGCAGTAATCTCATCTCAGTATAGAAACCTCACCTAACATGATGAAAAGAAAAAATAGCACTGATATCTGTTCAACTGGTTCAAGTAACTATCTCGTCTTGTTTTCCTTTAAGAGTAAGTGACCGGCAATAGATAAACCTAATCACAAGAGGGAACCAAAATAGTGCATGACTTTGATGACCATGATTTTGTGCGAGTACCTACATCCTATGGCTATGAAACCTAATCGCAATGGCAAACAAAGATCCCTATGGCTATAGAATGGTGAGCTGTTCAAAAATTCAAAGACATGTGAGCTGTTCGTTAATTTGTGCTCTTATTTGAAATATCATCATCCATTTCTGAGCCTTACTTACAAGCCCTATTTACCTTCAACTCAAACAAGAGGTGACACCACAATAGGGCTCCTGACTTTGTACTTTCCATTTACTTCAACCCAAACAAGTTCACCAAATGAGACCTTTCCTTGTTTACTCCCCTTGTATTTGATATGGACAGTGTAGTTTTGATTTTCATACATCTCTGCAAAGCTCAATGTCTCTGGGGAGACTGTTACGATAGAGTCCTTTGGAGCTGTTATGAAAACCTTGTACTTAGCTGCGACATTTCCCACATTCGTTACAGTCCTCTGGAACTTTTGAACCCTGAACTTCTTCGCATGACGTTGACCATACAAAGCGATGAACGATGGATAGTTCAGATCACCAGATGGCTCGGAACAATCAAAGTCATGTAATCTAGTGATGGCCGAAATCTGTTTAAGAGTGAAGTTGGTGGAGCACAAGAGATTGACATAGTCTTGTTTGGTTGCATCGTATATCAACCCTGGGTCAAGTGCTCTATTAGGATCAATGTGGCCTGCTCCCATTGCCAGAGGAGAAGCAAACTTGAAACTGTCACCATTGTCGCGAATAGGACTTCCGGTATTGTCTAATGGATTGGCTGTAGTCATCAAAGCAGACCGAATGGCAGCTGCACTCCATTCCGGGTGTGCACCTTTCAATAGTGCAGCTACACCTGAAGCATGAGGACAAGCCATTGATGTTCCTGATATCAAATTGTACTCAGTTGGTAAGAACACATTTCCGCCAATTTGAGACGCTGGTACATTCGGAGTCCAAGCAGCCAACACCAATGACCCCGGTGCCATAATGTCCGGCTTCAAGATGCTTGGATAACTCGATGAAGGACCTCTTGAACTGTAAAATGCAGCAGCCGGTGCAGGCTTTGTCCCAAGAAATGTCTGCTGAAATGTTACACTAACAGTAGGCGTAGCGCTATGTTTTGCATATCTGATAAGAGCTGGTGCATCTTCTAAACTTACTACAACACTAGGAGTTGTAACATATCCCAACTCACGAATATTGGGATCATTTGTAACAAAGACAGCTCCAAGCACCTCTGATGCAATGAGATGAGACATTTGTCCGCGGATATCCCCTATATCATCGCATATGATGACAGCGCTGGGACCGGAGTACAATAGGTCAGTGTCGTTGCAAGCGGATAAGGTCTTGTTGTAAACCAGTGGAAGGTTATCTATTAGCGCATTTGCTGGGAACAAGGTGAATCCCTTAATGTCTAAACCATTACCAAGACTCAATGTTCCACCAAATGAGCGGTCTATCGTGCCAGCAGCAACAGTCAAGGTCCAAGGGATGCCATTGTGCAACTGTCCAAGTCCATTTGTGCCTTCATTTCCAGCTGAAGATGAAACCACTACATTCTTCTCCATGGCTGCAAAGGAAGCTATTGCTATAGGATCCTCATACAATGGCGTGTCGTCAAATCCCATAGAGATCGAAATGACATCCACGCCATCAGCAATAGCTTGATCCATGCCTGCCAGAACATCAGAGGCATATCTACCCTCATCCCAAAGAACCTTGTACATGGCAACCCTGGCGTGCGGCGCTACACCTCTCGCTGTACCTTTAGCATAACCAAAATAAGATGCCCCATTCACAAAGTTTCCTGCAGCAGTGGATGATGTATGTGTCCCATGGCCTTCGCTGTCTCTAGCAGAGTTCATGCCAAGTGTGATACCAGGGTTTGCAGCTTTCACACCCTTGTTGAAGTATCTAGCTCCTATCAATTTGTTGTTACACAAAGAGGCATTGAACTCTTGTCCAATCTCACAGGTTCCCTTCCACTTGGCCGGAATGTTTTTGGTTAGTCCTTCATCTCTGAAGCTATCGCTCTCTGGCCAAATTCCCGTATCAATGACACCAATGATGATGTCTTCACCATAATTTGATGCAGGCAACAAGCCAGAGGAGGGGTTGAGGGAAAGAAACTTAGTTGTATGCGTGGTGTCAACCGTGACAGGTTTGTCCTTGTAAGCTGAAACAAAAGCTGGTGACTTTTCTAAAGTCGCCAACTCATCTGCAGACAGAACAGCAGAGAAACCATGAAAGGCATTGTCGTAGGTGTATAAAAGGGACGGCGCATATCTGTGGCGATCCAAAGAGGTGTGAGTATCAGTTTTGAAGGAATCAACGATGGAGGAGTACCAATGTTGATGGCTAATGAAGGACTTGGGCTTGAAGGACTTGTCCATGTGGACAATGTAAGAAGACCTCTCTGCCATTGCAATGTTTACAAGCAGAGCTACTAAGAAAAGTGAAAGAATATATGAAATGATAGAAAAAGAAACCCCATTGTTAAGCCCCATTGCTTCTCTTTTGCAACCAGAGCTTCACTTGGGTTTCATGATAGGCTTCTAGCAGCTGCTATATAAATGGCTGGATGTGAATGACCTTATTATGGAATTAACGTTCAAAAAGAAGCATAACTTAACAGACTAAAAACCAAGCCGGCTTTAATGAAACATTGGTATCATCAACCTATGTTGCTATACAAGAAATTAGCTAGCTCTCATCAGGGTATAACTGGACTGGTTCAACCGAGTGATTTAAGACTTACGTAGGTACTTACACGAGTGAAAAAAAACATATGAAATGCTACAAGGATTATTCCAGCAATTCACAAAGGGACTAACAGATAAATTTGATGCCATTAGGCACTGAAGAATCAAATACAAAACACCAAGCAACTAAGGCCAGTTTTTTTCATTTAGCCATAGCCATTGGCCGGGTTGTGTAATCTTCAAAAACATAACCGAAGTGGTAATCTTTGCTGATGAATTCATCATAAGATTATGCTGATCTATGTTTTATGCATGGGTTGATGTACAGGAAAAACTAAATCACTAATTCTTCTGCTATAGGTTTGAGGGTTGAAAACCTACCAGCTTGAGCCTTCAATTCCATTTGTACTTGATCAACTGAACTGACAATAAATTCATCTCCAGGAAACTCCTTGCTCAATGCAGAGTAGTCCTTATAAGAATCCTCCCATCTTTTAAGCTGGTCCAGTAACATTGGCTTGTTAATTATTTTGACTTAGACACAAGATACATAGAGAAATTAAAAGAAGAAGTATAGTTTATGAGGATCATACTCTAGCATAAGAGTGAGCACGCCATACAAGAGCTTTGTGGAAATTTGGCCGATCTCTTAGAGCTGCATTGCAATCATCAATGGTCATTTCCCACTGTCCAAGCTTAGACCTGCAAGCCGCGCGATCACAAAGCAAGACATTGTTTTTAGGAATATACTGCAGCCCCTGATCATACATTGTACATGCCTCCAAGTATCTCTGATCCTTGTAAAATTCATTTCCAGATTTCCGTGCATTTGTGGCGCCCCTTGCTTTCTTCAACCACTTTAGAGACTTCCTGGTCGAATCCATGTGAACAGCTTTGTCTGCAGACTTGACCCCTTTCTCAAACCTGAAACACAACCTGAACTTGAGCCCAAGTTGAACTTGTAGGACTGAAATAACATCACCAAGTGAAATATGGTACACAAAACAAGCAGACAACATTTGATAACTCTTTTCTTTTAAAAATTGAGTATAGCTTAGATAGTCATTTTAGTTTTCTAGTCAGTTCACCACTTTAGGGACATATTTTGATGAATATAATCAAGAACATGGCATGATATATATACCTCCCAAGATACAAGTTGAGTTTAGTTTCAATTATCAGCAAGCATGCTGTCCCTTTTCTTGGTTTTGTTATTCTATTTTTTTCTGAATGATTTGCAGCATTTACCAATTCAAAAGCTTCCTCTATCCTTTGAAGCTTTAACAGCGCCTGAGCTTTCAAAGCAACCAACTGACATGCAGAAATCAGCTTTATAAGCATCACTACAGAATTACATGTTTCACACGTAAATATTAGTCGAGAGCATTTTTCAAAGCACCTGGTTTGATGCATCTACTCCAGCTTCAATACATAGAGAACTTTCTCTCAAAACAGCACCCCAATCTTTGACCTTCCTTGCCTTGTTAGTATTTACATAGTGAGCTTCAATACTTAAAAGGCGCTGCATAGTTTCTGAGCCAATACTCTTCCCAGATAACTTGAAATGCCATCTTGCATCATCAACTTGACCAAACCTGCATACAAGGCCAATCTTGTAACAGATGTATGAAATGAAAAAAGCAAATTAGCAAGTACAAAATGTACAATATCACAATACCTAGTATAAAGAGTTCCAAGCCTATAATGAGCACGCGAACACGACGGATCACATTTGATTGCCTTTAGACACTCCTCCACGGCTTCTGTTAATGTACCGAGGCTGATCAATGCTGCAGCCTTATTGGCATGGAAAGCAGCATTTTGAGGGCACAAGGCAATGGCTCTGTCATATAAGGGTATGGCCTCCTTAAAGTAACCCTTTTTATATTTCAAATTGCCCAACTTGTTGAGCTCTTCCACACTTCCAGGGTCTTGTGGTTTTGTTAAGCTGTTGTGCCCCTTTATAATGTTTCCATGGCCATAATAATGACCTCCACCGGAACCTAAACCCTGCTTTGCACCTTGGTTTGCAACAGATGCCCTCCTCGGAGCTACATTACTTTGAGGGATTTCATAACAGTTACCTTGTGAAAAACTTCTCTGGTGCTGAAACTTCTTTTTGGTGAACATATTCTTGTCAGCAGCCGCTGGACTTGCACGCATTACACTTGGATTTGCATCAGATGACCTCCCATCGATCAAAATGTTTCGAGGGTGATCGTTGATGCTACCTTGCGAGAAACTTCTTTGATGACAAAGTTTCTTCTTGATAAACTTCCTGTCATTTGGGAACTTCGCACTCCACACACTAGCTGAATCCGAAGCAGAAGACTCGAAACCATCAGAAACAGAATTCTGAGCCTTGGGGCTTACGTACTCATGAACCTCTGCACTCTTTTTCTTTCCAAAAGGAACATAAAGACCACAGGTGCCTAACCCCATCTTCTATGAACAATCTCGAGGAAGAACACCTTAAAGACAAAAAACCAAGATATATATGGAGTTACAGAAACAAATGAAAGAAGAAATATGATGAACATCGCAGCTAGCTAGGTACTGGTGTATTATATATATAATACAGAAATGTGTGGAGAAATTACAGATCATGGTGACTCAACAACTCACCTTCAAGGAAAGTAGCCATAAACAACAATTCTGGACATGACTGACAGTGAAAACTTCAGGATTCAAAAGTAATTGGAATCTGATCCATTTGACAGCCCTATCAATACCAAGAATATTTCTAAGTCTGTTATAAACATTCCTTAATTTGATCCATTCTCACATCAAACCTATTCCAACATTAGTTTCCTTCCTTTTTTTTGTGCAAAATTTGCTCATAAAATACCTGCTTAAAGTGCAACGTGCCAACGTATACATACATTCTCCTTCTCAACAACCATGTATAGACTGGACCAGGCAAGATACATATAATCAAAAATACTGTATAAACAACTTAGAAAATGTTCATTTCCATATAGAAATCAAATTAGAGAAGCAACAAGGATACAACTACTCTCTGAATAATAGCCTGAAGGAACACAAGTCAAGATTACAAAACGTTCTTGCAACTAAAACCACTGCCACCACCAAGCATGTCCGAAAATGCATCGATGACATCACCATCTTCCATCCCATGTTTCTCCGGAGTATCACCTTCTTGTACCAAAGATAAAGCGTGCCGTTTCAAAGTCGATGAAGGAGCGTCTACAGTAATCTCGCAAGACATGGCTGAGAGGCAATGTAGGACCGGTCATGTAGGATACGTCTGCATGTTTTTGGCTCTGTACTCGGAGAAGAATAGTAGGGTCTTCTTCTTTGGGAAGAGAGGGCCTAACAAGGGTTTCCTGTGTGAGTGTGGGAATATGTTGGACTTCAAACACTTCATCTTCCTCTGTTCAATTCTTCTTTCAGCTTAGTACTCACTGTTTTCACAACTCTCTCTATTCTCAAACGGATTTATATAGTAATACTTCTAGGTCACCTAAAAGGTTCAATTTGTCCGTTGGTGTTCTAGAAAGACGAAAAAAAGCAGTAAATGATATATTTGGGAAGTGCAATACATTTGCACCTGTGTCTCTCCTAGTATTCCTAGCCTTTTATGGAGCCAAGTGATATAATTATGACACGAACCTAATACCAAAGAAAATTACTCCTCCCAAATCCAGCTCATCTTCCCATTCTAATCCTCCTCTTCAAGATTGTGCCCAACATCTGTGATGAATGAAAACACAACAATCAATTCGGGATCAACGTACACTAGCATCAGTATGATCGAGCCTACTCAGTTAACACTTCCTTACCCTTAAACCCTTATGGTCTTATCCCCACTCAGTCACGGATTCAGAGTCCAGAAACCATTCAGAAATAAACCAGATAGAGAGTAACCGGATAGAGCACAAGACTTGGCTACTTGGAACTGTCGTGGGATCAATTAGGAGCTGAAGCAGTACGAGCACAACTCCATGAAATCAATAGCCACACATATATTTTCCTGAGGAAGAAGGATGAAGGACTGAACTGTTGGGCATTGTAAGGTGGAAGAAGGAAGGAAATATGGTTTCTTGATTTAATACGATTCCATGGAACAGTGGAATCCAAGCAAAGAAAACGAGTGACCAACCAAAACTAATCTTCCAACAACTAATGGAGGAAAAAATGTAAACTCCGATCCTATACAAAAGTCGAAGACAGCCTTCTGTTTTCTAGAGTCTAACCATTAACCTCGGACTGATAACAAAAGAAAAGGTCTTTAAAATAGTCTATAATCTGAACTTTAATTGAAGCTATTACCCAGATTGTCTTCCAGCTAGCAAATTCAAATTTCTGCCCTACACAACCATACATCAGTTTTGACATTAAATCAATTACCATTCACAGTAAGATTTCTAAATCTGATCAAAACCACTACAACCAAAACCACAAACTGCCAAACTAAGATCATTCTGATCGCACAACATTATTTCTTAGACTACAGAAATCATACAGGTCACTAAGCATTGTAGAAAACTTAATAGAAGCATTTCTATGTCCAAAATGAAAGCAGAAAGAAGTAAATACGGAAAAAGGGGAGAACGTTCAGAAATCGGGAGATGCCCTCGAGGCTAGTAAAGCAGCAAAGCATGAAACTTTTCATTCACCTACTATATGTTGTCTATAAATCTTTTTCATTTCCCTGCGACTATTTCCTCAAAACTATCAAACTATACTCTTTCCTTACTTAGCAAGCATTCATATAACCATAGACCAATTTTCAACTTCATCATTACCAACCCAAAACGCACAGTAGTAAACCTAATCGAAGAACTCCGGCCTTGCAACACAAATATGACATCTGAATTAACACTATACAAAAAACAATCATACAATGGACCATTAAGTATTCAACATCAACCCACAAAAAAGATGCAAAAAATTCAGTGATAATGTTCTATCCTACCTCTGAAACTGTATCATCACTTCAGCAACGACCCTCGAGCTGAACCATAAAACACACATTATCGTTTTCGGGTCTCCTCCTCTTGTATGTCAACACCACAGAATTATCAATATCAAAGCTCCTACTCCTCCTCTTATACGTAAACATATAGCAAGGATCAACACTGTTCCTCTTATATGTCAACAGAGGGAAATCAAAATCGACACCGCGGCTCCTCCTCTTATATGTCAACACAGGAGAATCAAAACCATCATCCACAGAGCTCAAACACTTACACCTATCGACAACAACAATGCTGCTGCTTCCTCTTCTTCTCTTGTAAGTCAACACAGACTGATCATCATCTCTCCTCCTCCTGTACTTGAGATAGTAGTAAGGCTCGATATTGGTGTTGCGAATTCGGTCCATCGTCCTCGTTGTTGTGGTACAGTTACAGTCTTCTTGCGGAGGAGAATCGTCCACGTCATCGACCACCACGCCGTTCGAGCAGCTGCCTTGTCCTTCCTTCAACGCGCCGTCGTCGTCCCCATTCGAATCACACGCGCCGCCGCATACGCTCTGTTTCGGATCCTCTTCCACATCAATATCTTCATCTGATTCAATTTCGGCATTATCATCCGAAACCCAAGCTACTCTTCCACAATTCTCGTTCCGAATTCTCGCGAAGCTTCTCGGTTCCGGATCATCTTCCTCCACATCGCTGACGTCATCGTCTTCGTCAGATTCGATTTCGGTATCATCATCATCCGAAACCCTAGACCTCCGCAATTGCAAATCCTCAACCTTACTATTACTATTTCTTCTGCTGCAACTATTATTGTTCGTCGTTCTCACAACAACGCTTCTCCACCTAGCCAGCGACGGCGGGACCCAGCAATCGGCACAGACGGACTCCTCTTCGGCCACCGCGGTGGTGTGGCGGTGCTCGGAATCGCAAACCTTGTGGACCCTACGGTTGCATCGGAGACATCGGAAGCAGTCGTCGTAGAATTTTGAAGACGACGACGTGTCGTTGAAGCAGTAGGAGCAGAGGGCGGTGGACTCGACGCGCGAGTGGCATTTGGTGCAGAGGAGGACGATGCGCCACTCGCTGTAGAGAATCTGGAGCGTGTTGGATTGGTTCTTGGGTTTCGCGAGGTCGACTCTGACGTGGCAGCTGTGGCACTCGGTGAGGTTGGGAAGGTCTCGAGTCTTCTTCTTCGTCGTCGTCGCTCGCGTCATCGGAAAACGAAGAAGAAGAAGAGAAGCCCCAAATTCGGGTGTGATTTCGATTCTGGGGAATAGAGTTGGGTCTCTCCGATCTGTGTATGCAATAGAGAATAGCAAACGACGTCGTCTCGAAAAGTGAGAAATAGCAAAATGGTCACCCAACTATCGATTTGTTTTTCATCGAAGGCATTTTATGTTTAGAAGTATCATTTTAGTTATTGAGAATGGAAGTCCATTTCTTTATATTTTACACTTTTAGGTTGTAGGAGATATTAAATAGTTACATCATGATTTGTTCTGTAAATCGAGGGGTCCATGGTTTTGTGTGAGACTGTTAAAATTTCGGTGGAGGGTTTTGGATTTATTGACGGGACGAGTAGGAATATCGAAATACACAATTTTAAGATGGATACAGTTTTTTTTTTTTGGCTAAGGATACAATTTTCTTTGTTGTGTACTATTTATGACGATTACATGGTGTGTGTCGTTATTTGGGTAACATGTGGTTGACGATTTTGGGCACCTACATCAAATTAAGGACTTGAATTGGTTGTATGGTTACTGGTCGTTAGTGGTACCTTGGTCGGAGTAGGATTAGATTATTTAAGCATGTGCTTTGTGTCCATAATTGTGCTATTATCCACAAAGACAACCCTATAAAGTCTTTGTTCTTTGAGTATGAGTATGCTGATATTTGTTTTCGTTTTTGAGATTCGTATGGGTGTCGGTTTTGGTCACCGAGAGTTTTTGGGTTCTTAGGGTCCTCCAGCGGTAAAGATAATTAGAATATTGGGCTTTGAGCTTGTACGATTAGGGTTCTGAGTGGAAATCAGTTATCTAGATAATTCCTGAATTGTCTATAATGATATAGAAACCTCTGAAATGTTCGTAAGATAGTGTCACAATCTCAAGGTACGACACAAATCTCAAGGGGTTGACAAAATCCTTGAGAGAATTAGTAAGATTTGTACGAATCTTAAGGGGTTACATAAAAAGACCTGTGGTAATCATGAGGTGTGATTGACTTGAACGCGGAGATCCATTCCTTAATAGAATTCCTCATCTCCATAAGTAAAGTAGTCATATTCAAGGAAAAATTATGCTTAGACCTAATACGATCTCTATATATATGACATTCGAGCATGACCCAAGATAACGTAATTCTGACCTATTTACTCTTTAATTTTTGAGAAGACATCTGACTTAAACATCGAAAAATCTAAACACAAAAAAAAGATCAGATCTGCTCTCACAATTTAGGCCGTTTTTGTTGAAGAAGGTTGGGGTTAGGCCTCTTTATTAGGTTATCATCTAAGCCATATTTGTTCATATATATGTCGAGTTTTATTCATGATTTATCGTGCTTCTCCTTGTTCGTGTTCGATAAAAAAAGAAAAAAAAATTGTAATATTTTCAGTAATTAAAGTGTGAGACGGCAACTCTGAAAAACATTGATAGGCCAAAGACTGAAAATTTTACCAAGAGAGAATAAGAAAAGCTTCACTCTTTGGAGAGCCGTCACTCATTTTACAGAGAGAGACTCACTTCTCGATGGCGTCTGAGACCACGGCGGCGACGAAGTCAAACGGAGGAGATGGAGCTGAAGAAGAAGAGTTGCAGCAGCAGATAGTGGATCCATGGAAAGTAGCCGGAAAAATCGACTACGACAAACTCATCGACCAATTCGGCTGCCAGAGAATCGACGCCTCCATCGTCGAACGCATCCGCCGCCTCACCTCACGTGACGCGCACGTGTTCCTCCGCCGCGGCGTCTTCTTCGCTCACCGGTAAATAATACTAAATACTCAATAATCTATCCATCTTTATACGTCACTATTGCGTCACTCTAGCTTCGACAGCTCAGTCAGGGATTTGAATTGTTGATACGACGTCGTTTTTGTTGTGTGTGTGTGTGTGTGTGTGTGTGTGTGTGTGTTGCAGAGACTTGAATGAGGTTCTGGAAGCGTATGAGAAAGGAGAGAAGTTTTATCTGTACACAGGGAGAGGTCCTTCGTCTGAGGCTTTGCATTTGGGGCATTTAATCCCATTCATGTTCACTAAGTAAGATGAAATTTTAGCGCTTTTTTGTTTTCATGTTGTATCAAATTTGAATCAGTGTTATTGTATATGCTTTGTTTGGATTATTTTTGGTGAAGGTGAACTACATTGCAGTTTTTTGTTTTGTTTTTCGGTAATTTTGATGGTCAGGTTTTGCTCTAGGTGTTTCAAAGGGCATCTACTTTTTTAGAGGCTAGATAGAATGAGAGAGTATCGTAGTTGATGAACCTAAAATTCTAGTGCTTTTATTTGTGTTCTGTGTTTTGCTGAATTGGAATCTGTGTTATTGTATGCTTTATTTTGCTGATTTTTGGCAATGCTGAACTACATTGTGATTTTTGGTTTGGTTTTTGGTAATTTTGATGGTCAGTTTCTGTTAAGTTCATTTTCTGGTCATACTTTTGCTTTCAAAAGGACAATGAGTATCTAGAGGTTGGAAAGGATAAAGCAAGTATCATAGTGAATGAACGGGAATCATTGTCATTGTAAAGGTGAACTACACTGAGTTTTTTTGTTGGTGATTTGGATGGTTAGTTTTTGCTCTAGGTGTTAAGAGATGGAAGATATGAGTAATATGAGTTGTTGGTCATATTCTTTATTTCTAAAGGCATTGAATTTTTAAGAATGTTATTCTTTTATGAAGATTTAAATGTTCTTATTTTTCTGATGTTTTAAGGCTTGCTGTTTACATGATTGAAGTAAATTTATGTGAAAAGGTATCACTGAAGTGCTCTTAACCCTACCACTTTAGTCAATACATTCAAAAGGCATCAGCTTTTTAGATTTTGATGATTTTATGATCCTTAGTGAATATGTTGTTTTGGGATGTTCAATGAACTGCTGCTTGCTTGATGACTTGATGTAAAGTCAATTTATATGAAGAGTTATCGCTGAAGTGTTTTTAACCCTACTACCCTTTGTGATTCTACTGAAAGGTATTTGCAAGATGCCTTCAAGGTTCCTCTGGTTATACAACTTACTGACGATGAGAAGTGCATGTGGAAGAATCTCAGTGTGAAAGAAAGCAAGAGACTTGCAAGGGAGAATGCTAAAGACATTATTGCTTGTGGATTTGATGTAACAAGAACCTTCATCTTCTCTGATTTTGATTATGTTGGTGGGTAAGTGACACAACTCTTACGTTCGACGCCGTAGTGATAACATTCGATCTCAAAATTAAGTCGAGAGTCTGAAAAAAGTTGGTCTATCTTTCTTGTTGACGTGTTTATGAGCTTATTCTCTTACAAGGTTGGGGAAGGCCTTTGCTACTTAGTTTCCCAAACCTGGATGGTTTGAAAGCTCAACATTTCTTCAAAATGGCCTTTAGTTGTTTAATGGCATGATGTTACTGTAGTGCGTGTTTAATGGTCTCTTTTTGCTTTCTCTTTGCTTATTCCATTTCAAATCTATCAGAGGCTTATTCAAATGAATCTTGATTATGTGTGTATGTGTATGCACAAGTTACAGCATTAGCTCTGATTTGGTGTCTTGTATCCTGTGCAGTGTTTTCTACGAGAACATGGTCCAGATCGGAAGGTGTGTCACCTATAATAAGGTGATTACTATCTGTTGGAGAGCTATTAGCTTGTCTAACTTTTCTTCTGCTTCAAGATATTTGTATACCTCATGCTCAAGTTTTTGTCATCGAACATTGAGGTGGAAATCTAATTACAGGTTGTTGGCATATTTGGTTTCACTGGTGAAGATCATATAGGAAAAGTCAGTTTTCCACCTGTACAGGTAATTATCCTTGACTGACTGAAGCTATAACAGTATCAAGTAATAAATGAACAGTCCTTGAACTGATGAAGCCTTTGTTTTTCTACTTCCACTTAAACTTTGTCTCATTTAAGTTGAGTCAAGCTGATAGCTAATTCATTTTCTTCTTGACTTACGGCCAGGCAATAGTGCTTTGCTAATGTAAAAGCTTTGTATTTATTAAAACATTAAAGATAAAGAAACATCAAAGTTCAACTCTAACTTCTAAGAAAATATCTGTGCTATATACATTATGGGACTATCATTAGTGTAGCATGGATGGTAAAGTTCGTTGAAATGTATATTGAAGAGATCTAATGTTATATTTTTCATGTGTCAATGCAGGCGGCTCCATCATTTCCAAGTTCATTTCCTCATCTTTTCGCTGCCCAAGATAATCCCCGTTGCTTGATACCCTGTGCAATTGACCAGGTAAACATGATATGGATAGCTCTCATAGCTTTAAATCAAAGTTTCTATAAGTATGGTTAGAAGCATATTATAGTAGTTGGGTTTGTCATCTTTTCAATGTACTAATACTATCTGTTTCTGATATGCCCAGGATCCTTATTTTAGAATGACTCGAGATGTTGCTCCACGCCTTGGATATCACAAACCTGCTTTGATTGAATCTTCATTCTTCCCTGCCCTGCAGGTACTTCTATGATTTTTGCAACAACTTTTTGTTCATCTTGTTAAGAGTTATGTTGATGTGGAGTGTGACTGTATTTTAAGTTCACTGCTTCGTTTGTTAGCTTGTAAATCTACTTCCCTCTCCTTTAAATACCTTTCTTTCCCTAATGTTTTCACAGCAAACTGTTCTGCTCCGAATCATATCCTTTCGGAGATGTGTGATCTTTTTACCTTTTACAGAACCCCTTGTATATACTGCATGTTATGTACTGCATCGCAGTCTTGTTGTTTCATAAGAAAAATATAAGTCATTGCTGATTTGATTTGTGGACTGCGGATACTTGCAGGGAGATACAGGGAAAATGTCGGCTAGTGATCCAAATTCTGCCATCTACGTAACTGATTCTGCAAAGGATATTGCGAGCAAGGTATGCAAATCCTGTTTGCTTACATTTTTTCTTCACAACAGTTTCGTTATTAACATGCATACAGTAAATATACATATATATAGTAAAACTGATAATTACCGGACATAAACTAATGTAGATGCTGTTTGCCTTGTCTATGATTCAATACCAATGCATATTTACACTTAGAGAGTAACATTTACATCCAATAGCAGAGCATAGCTGAGCTATACACTGTATAGAAATCAGTTTTATTATGCAATTTTGGATCCAAAGTTGTCACTGATGCAAGGATAATAAATAATAAAGTGAACTTAATATCCTTAGATTCTTCATTTTTAACTAGTTTCATGGTGAGATTAGTCAGATTACAATCCAAATGGTCCAAAAGCTCTTCAACAATTGATATTTGATGTACATGCACAGAACGATATGCATATGCTTTTGTGCACATGATATGTGCTGTGTGGACTTCTTGCAGATAAACAAATTTGCATTTTCTGGAGGACGAGATACAGTAGAGGAACACAGAAAGTTGGGAGCAGATCTCAAGGTAATTGTATTATATATTACATGTTATTCATAATTGGTATGAGAAATGTTATTGTTGTGTAATTTCTTGTCTCCAATTGATTGTTTGTTTACTAATTGAGAAATGTGTGTTGTATGGACATTATTCAGGTAGACATACCATATAAATATCTTACATTTTTCCTAGACAATGACAGTGAGCTTGAGTATATAGAGAAGGTGAGATTTCTGTCCCTTGGGAACTTTTTTTCGTCACTATTTATGTTAGTGCTAGGTTTTTGTATGTAACCATGAGCATTCTGCTTTGACATGCTTTTGCTTTGGCACTATTAGGAGTACAGTGAAGGACGAATGCTGACAGGGGAAGTGAAGAAGAGGCTCATTCAAGTCTTGACAGAAATCGTGGAGAGGCATCGAAGAGCTAGAGCCGCTGTTACTGAAGAGGTGAGTAATTGTCATCCTGTGTCATTTTTTAAAAATAATTTTAGATGAAACGTTGAATGAATCCCCATCCCTATATTAGATTGACTTGTGAATAGGAAAACTAAGTAAAGAAGTAAAACGTTTAGAGGCAGGAAAGTAGTTGTTTAAGTTTTTACACATGAATAGTCTTGATACGTTCAGCCATTGTGTGACATGTGCATTAGCACCTATATCAACTTTGTTGTGAACTACGGCAAGTCTGATTTCCAACTCAAGTTTCTTTGCTGTGAGTAATGGTAGTATTATCCTTCTCTCCTTTTCTCCTGGTCTTGCAAAGATGGTTGATGGAGTGTTCTTGAATGGTAACTGTTGCAATTTTTTCCTTCCCTCAGATGGTGGACGCTTTCATGGCAGTGAGGCCGCTACCCAACATGTTCAAGTAAAGTTGTCAACTGTAACACACTATTCTTGGATGAGGAAATGCTCGAAAGATTTGATTTTTGATGGTATTTGTGTTGCGGCTATTTTCTTGATACAGTAATTACTAAAGATATATACCGGAGTGAGCACCATTGTCTTAACTCCTAAGGTTTACTTTGTATGACAAATTCTTTTCAGGTAACGTGAACCACAAAAGAGAAATAGATTTTAACATTTTGAGTTCATTTTCCCCAGTTGAAGCACCAAACCAAATTACACCACTAGGAAGACTGGTATGCAGCTATTCGTTAATAATGTGCCAATGGAGTCTGGTAGCCAATTTATTTCAATGCGTTTTGTTTAAAAAACATAGGAAGAAGGATTGAGCCAGTACCATTTTCCTGGCTGACCCTAGATGATCATAGGCAACGTTTTTTGCATTATCCTTGTTGTACTGGTCGATTGTACCTTGTGCAACTTTTCTGGCTTCTTCGGGATCTTTCATGGGCTCCCAATCAGTATGAACCTGACCTGCTGCGAGCAATACAGGAAGAAAGAGAACAATGAGCATGAGGAAGCAATGTGAAGTCGACATAGTTTATTATCAGTAAGAGAAGGAGCTACGGTTTCTAAGAGGACTAGTTATCTATGGTCTTAAACAGGGTGCATAGTGCATGCATCCAATATGAAGCCATTATACGTTACTTTGTAGGTTAGTCAAACGGTCAAACATATATAATTAACACTTTCCAAGTGGAGTCATTCTACAAGGTGCGAAATACAAATGTGTAAGGAAGTAATCTCATGCATTATTCATCTAAACCTAACGCGGTCATACTCTGCCTAACGCGGATAAGATTATAACAAGTGTCTCCGCACCACACTATAGGTGCACTCCTACCAAGTGCATTAAACCGATTTCAGTTTTTCCTTATATACCTCCATCAATTCATATTACTGCCGTTTAAACATGGCATGATTCAAAAGAATAGTGTAGTGTAGCTTGTTTGTTCCGAAAGAATAGTGTAGTGTTGGAAAAGCAAATTCAAAGACATGCAAAATGGATATTATCTTCAAGTTGAAGAAGGTGATATCTGCATAGTTCCATTATTCTACCAAGTAGAAATTTAGGCATCAAAATACTTGGAATATGGGGTAGAGCACAACCAAACACCTGAGCACCTAATTTTGATAGTAGAGCCAAAAAAAGATGTTGCCACTATATGCACATGACAAACAGATGGAACCATGCCAAAAAGGATTGAATCCTTGGTTCACAATTACAGAGGCTAAGTTATTAAAGACATACATCAAGATTACAAAGTACAAACATACCACTGACTCTGTTGCATCTATAGAACAGTGAGAGCCAGAAACAAGGAAAAACAAAATATCAACGAGCTAATTCAGGTCAGATTGGCAAGGTGCATTTCTTTTGAGAATGTCCCAACATATGGCAGCGACCACATTGAACAACTCTCTTTGGGCGCTTAAAGTTCTCTACACGAAGGACCTTCTTTTTGGGTCTGCCAGGGGGGCGCCGAGTCTTGGGTGGGCGAATCGTCATATCAACCTTGGCACTTCCACCCTCTGTTCCTTCACCTGGCTCATTCCACAGGCTCTTGTCTGGAATAGAATGAATCATCTGTGAATAGGTCTCTCTGTAACTTGCTACTGTGAAGCAAGGCTCAGCAAATAAAGGGACATTATGTCCACAAGAAATCAGTGCAGCAGCGGCATGTGCACAAGGCAAACCATATATATGCCAACGGCGACATGAGCACACACGAGTTCTTATATCGACTATATTTGTCCTTTCAGTTGACACAATCTCAAACTCAACTTCATTTGCACGAAGAACTTGATAGCAGCGAGCATCAGCAATTGCCTCTAAAATCCGCTTCTCAGCAGACGGTACTAGAATTGATGTCAACCTCATACCCATATCACGGCGTTCATCAAACCACAATGACAACTGGTGACGAATATGCTCCATCATTTGCACTATAGGAAGCTCGTGGCATTCAAGGGCCCAATTATACAACAACTCTGTAACTCCCAGTGTAAAATGGCCATATCGCACACCTTCAAAGTATGCTACAGCCCAAAGTTGGGGAGGGAAGTGCTGAAACCAAGGTATCACATCTTGTGAGATCTCTATCATCTCTGCAATTTTGCTCTCAAATTCAACAGCAGTAAGAGCATAAACAGCATTCCAGAAGATATTCACCAACTTTGTGTTCTTGAATGTATCCCGAAAATTTTCACTGACATAACGCAGACAAAAACCATGGAAGGCACTTGGGAAATGAGTTTCTACGGCCTCAACAATCCCCCTTTGTCTTTCGGAAAGTACTGTTAGTCTAGGCATGTTGTCAGTGTTTACTCCAAGAAGCTTCCGTAATTCTGACATAAACCACATCCAATTCTCATCACTTTCAACATCAACAATGGCTATCGCAAGTGGAAATAATGCATCATCAGCATCAACAGATGCAGCACAGAGTAATGTACCAAGG
Source organism: Geum urbanum (assembly GCA_946800695.1). Lineage (NCBI taxonomy): Eukaryota > Viridiplantae > Streptophyta > Magnoliopsida > Rosales > Rosaceae > Geum > Geum urbanum. The sequence goes on along the minus strand of OX326999.1, from coordinate 82,192,882 downwards.
TATTTGCCTTTAAGATGTGCTTTGTCAAGTTCTAAAAGTGGTCTACAAGCATGTATAAACCCATAAATTGATGCACGGTAGGAAACAAAGAGCCGCTGGAAGCAATTTTCTTGTCCAGAGGCAAAAACTGAGGCAGTGCTTCCTGGATTGGTTCTCTTTATTTGCTCACAGTATGCAGGAAGTAGGCGGTATCCCTCTTCAAGAGTTCCATGAAGCGCTGCCATGCTACGCTCCTTACCACGCCAAGCTTGCATGTAAGAAACAGCAACACCATGCTGATCACGGATATCTTGCAGGATTTCTTTTGGTTTATATCGTGGATTATCCCGAACTCGAGCTTCTACGGACCTAGCAACCCAACCCACTGATGCTTGCTGATGATGAAGGTGGCGGACTCCTTCACATGTGTGCTCAACTTGCAGTGTTCTTATTGTAAATGTGGGAACTCCAGGACATTTTGCTACATGGACACGCCAAGGACAGCCTTCTTTGGAGCACTTGGCAATAAACCGGCTTCGATCTGATTTCACAATACGAAGATCAAAATGCATTGCTATTGCAACATCCTTCAATGCTCTTCGACAAGTTTCAACATCTGCAAATTCCTGGCCAATAGCTAATGCATAATCTTGCAAGCTAAGAGAATCATCGGGTGCAGGAACTAAAGAATGATCTTCCATGTAACTATCAGCAGCAACAAGAGCTGAATTATCACAAGATTCTAGCCCCTCATCTTGACACACATTGAAACTTGTCTCTAAGGATGGCTTATACACACTGCACGACATGTCACCTCCTGTAAGGGAAAGATGCAACAATAAGGAGACAAACACCATGTGAGTTTGTAGTAAATAATCTGTGCACTTTTATATGATCATTCACACAAACAGCAGAAAGGAAGAGAACCAAACAGATAGAACCATACCAGTACTGACTAATAGCTCGTTACAAGGAAAGGGTGACTTTTTCTTGACAGAATAACATCTACATTTCACGGTGTGTCTCTTTCAACTCCTATGACGCCAAGAAGTAATTATATCTTCACAGGATGACTTCATCTGCGAGAACAAAACAAAACCTCATGAGCATATTACATCAACTATAAGCAAGCCTCACTTATGTCCCCTCACGTTGACTCCTGCTGTTATTAGCCTCACTCTTAACAAAGCTAAACTACACACAGTGCCTCAATCCTCATCCAAATTGCTCACCCATCAACCAAATATACAAAAATTAACGCAGAATTTGAACACAATGACTCAAAAAAGTCTTTCATGAACTTCAAGAGTTATCATTTCTCATCGAAAACTCACCAAATAAAAACAATGTAGGACAATTTGCACTAGAGCTATAACACCAGACTCACACAACAGTAAACGTGAGTAAACTAAATTCCACCTAGCTCAACTCCCAAGACCACAACTTTCACATACCCAAAATTTCAAAAACCATAGAGAATCTGACATTTCTGTTCAAACCAACAAATTGGGTCTTCTCAGAACGGATCTAAACTACTAAAAACCAGAGATCCCAATGCACACCAGAACATAAAAATAAAAACTTTGACGAAATGAGTACCTCTCCATTTCAATTACTAACAACAATTCAATGAGAAATTAATCGCCAACAATTTTTCTGCTTTGATTTTCCATTTTGAGTAGAGTGTGTGTCATATATGAAGATAACATGAGAAACAGGGAGGAGAAAGCAAGCACCTTGTTGTGTGACGAAGTGGGTTTCTGCTTCTTCTGTGTTCTGATGATGACGATGATGATGTTCGGGTCGTCTTCTTCTTCCTCCTTCTGTGTGTGTTCTTCGAGTCCAGCAATTCGAGGAGAGAGATAAACCAAACCTAACTCAACAAAACCTTCTTCCTTTTTTGTACTTCTAATGTGCACGTTTTTCGTTTTTCAATTTTTTTTAAGATAAATGATAGAAATTGATTGAGCTGATAAGTTTAAAAGGAGAACGTCGATTATCGGCTCGTCATAAAGAACTCCTTATAGTAACTTATACTATGACATGCTCACTACTGACATACCATAACATAACTAGACGGAACTAGATCGACGTAGGAAAATGATAGGAAAAAAATATAGTCCTCACATCCTATCTAGTTATATACCCCAAACTATAACAACGCTTGTTTCTCTTCAGCAGACTTCTTCGTGAGAGCGACTGAAGTCAATGTCATCTTTTTTTGCAGGGACTTGTAATTTGCTACCCCTGCTGTAAGGTCACTCGATGCCCTGCTAAAAGCAGTCGCCAGCGGTGGGGTCTCTTCCTGCATCCTGCTCTTTCTTCGACCAGCTGGAACCAACACATTCAGCGAAGATGCCCCATCAACATGCTTGGAGATCGCCTCCTGCGGAGATGATCCAACTGTTTGTTACGCCGACTTGGCTTGATGTTGTTCGAACATGACAATAGAACTCATGGCCTTAAAGGTGACATCCTGGATCGGCTGGGCTAAATGTATCATCTCAACTAGACCTAATATTGGGCTACTAGAAGAACCTGGAACCTGCAAAAGAATAGATTGGGTTAGTGGGTCCCTCTCAAAAGGGGGGTTCCTCTGCATGTAGGACACGTGACCCTCTAAACCCTTCCCAAAGCCATGCATGCACGACAGTTGTTCCCTATGCAGAACCTCGGGTGGAACAGGTGCTTACCCCGAGGAGCTCAGTCACCAAGACATTTTTTTCTTCTGAAAGTGGGCGGCTGTTCTTTTACAAAGAATATGATCACATACAACCAACTTATGATAAACTCGATCAAGTTTGGTAAAAATTAACTTAAGTCTTAAACAACCAATAAAATATTGAACGTGTCACAAGACCAAAAAGTCTAAGGAGTGCTTAAACAACCAATAAAATACTGACACGTGGGATAATTCTGGAATGCACCCCAAGACAAAACACCCCTTAGACTTGGGGTGCATTCCAGAATTATCCCACGTTTTATAATATCAGGCTACTGTGCACCACCCCTGAACTAATTTTCAAAAGTGGACACGTGTCATTTTTTCACTGGTCATAATTGTCAAAGTTTTATTATGTTGACCGAGCTTATAATGGGGTAAATGTGCTGGATTACACCACATACGCTGGTCTCTCCGCCATCGGCCGACTTCATTAAGTTCATCGGTGCCGCACCTGCCGCCGACCACGAAAACCATCCCCATTCTCTCTCGGTCTCGAATCCCTCCCTGTTCTATTTCGGTTTCTCCTCCTCCTCCTCCGTCGCGTTGCGCTAGCCTTTTATTCTCAAAAGAAAATCTAGGTATCTCTGTGTAGGAGATCGAGTTCATATCGATGTTGATGAAGCATATGTACGTTGCAGTCTTGCAGATGGTGCATGGGTGGAGTAACTGGTCAACCCATTCGTCTTGACAAAGATGCTGATAGAGATCACATCCTCGTTCCCATTCTTCTTCTTCGTCTCTTCTTCCTCGTCGGTCGACATAGTGTACCGACACACCGGACACGTGTCGTGAGCCTTGAGCCACTTCTCCACACATTTGCCGTGAAACATGTGCTTGCACGCCACCTCCTTAGCCTCGCCGTCGACCTCGAATTGGTCCAAGCAGATCATTCACTCGCCACCGGCCTCAATGACTGTCACTGCCGGCATGGCAGTGATGGAGGCCTTGGAAGACGGAGGGTGACCGTCCTTGGCGAGCTCGCGCATGACGGATTTTAAGTGGCAATAATATATACTAAGCTTATCACAACATTGTAAATTTTTCTGACTTTTTCAATCAATTATAACCTGACATGTGTTAATTTAAAAAATTAACCCTGAGTGAGTGCTTAATAATGAGTTGCATTCCAGCATTATTCCGTTTTATATAAAAACAGACCATTCTTACTCTTTTTTCTTATCTCCTACTTTTTTTTGAATCGGAATCGCGAGGGATTTTAACTCGGTGCGGGTAATACAGTATTATTTAAGTCGGTAATCCAATTTCCAATCTACAGTAGCTTCCGTAACACGAGTCGGTAACTCTCTCTCAGAAAGCAGAGATATAAAACCACATGTCGTCGGGGAAGAGACCAAACCCACAAAAGGGAAACGCTTCTTCATCTGATTCCCAATACGCGTGGCGATCGATGGCGATAGCTTCAGCAAGACAGAGAAGACCCCCCGGAGGAGCCATGAGGCCTACGGCGACGGACTACTTTGGCGACATGGACGATCAAGGCTGATCCACTATGGCTATGGATGTTAATGACGTCGACTCTCTCGAGATCTTCGATGGCGATGGCGTCATCGGAGAGAACAAGCTCGCCGACCTCGATTTCTTCAATTCCTTCCAAGTCGATTTCAACGAGTCCGACATGACCACCGCCACCACCACCATGTAATGCTCTCTGATTTGATTTTGCTCTGGTTTTTAGGGTTTGCTTATATTGAAGGAAAATTACTCATGATTGTTAGCCTTCCATAACTCATGTTTGTTAGCCTTCTTAACTCATGATTGTTAGGCTTCCTCCATTGATTAAGTTTGTATAGCTAGCAGCCTATATAAGGCAAGATTTTGTATCGATTCTATACAATACAATTACAACAAACACATAGTTTTTCATGGTATCAAGAGCAACCAAATTCTTGAGGACCTAAACAACCACCACCACAAAACAAAGCCCAAACCTAATGGCAGGAGGCAAAAACGAAATCGAAGACACCAAGTCTTCAAACCAAACACCAGTATGGGAAAACTCAAACCATGCGCTCTACCTTCACCACTCCGATCAACCAGGTGCAGTCCTTGTGCCGCAAGCTTTGGAGGAAGACAACTATGTCGAATGGAAACAATCCATGACCTCTGCCTTGACGATCAAGAACAAGATAGGGTTTGTCAATGGAACTCTACCTTGTCCCCAGATCAACGATGAAGAGAAAACGCAGTGGACTCGCTGTAATATCTTGGTGAAAAGCTGGCTGGAGAACTCAATAAGTAAACAGATCCGGAAATCGGTTGTGCACTGCAAGGATGCAAGAAGTGTGTGGCTTGAGTTGCAAGAAAGATTTTCACAAACAAATACTGTGAATCTTTTCAACATCGAGACTGCCATTCATGAGTGTGTTCAAGGAGATAACTCGGTGACTTCATTCTTCACCAACCTAAAGGCTATTTGGGATGAGAAAGACACCTTATGCTCTTCTACACCGGCCTTATGCTCTTCTACACAGTGCACATGTGAAGCTGCAGTCGAGGCCGCTACTTCCCTTGAGACACAGAAGACAATGAAATTTTTGATGGGTCTCAACGATGGCTATGCTGCGGTGAGAAGTACCATCATCGGAATCGATCCATTGCCCACTCTAAATAAGGCATATGCTATGGTGTTGCGACAAGAAAAGCAAGCAGCAGTATCGGCAAATAGAGGAACACCCTCTACTGAAGCAGCAGCTTTCTATTCAAGCAAAGAGAACCGGGACACATGGAAGAAGAACTCGAACAAGGGCGATGGCACGAAATGTGCAAAGTGTGGTAGAACAAATCACACAACCAAGAATTGCAAGGCTCATCTTACATGCACCTTTTGTAATTTAAAAGGTCACACCCAAGATGAGTGCAGGAAAAGAAAAGCCGCCCTTCGTGCAGTCGGAGAGGGTTCCAGTCAGGCCGCTAGCAACCTTGTCTCAGCCAAGGATGAGAACGTGAGCCTCAGCTTCTCGAAAGAGGAATGTGATAGATTGTTCAATCTATTGAAGAATGTGACCACTGCCTCGGCTAATCAAGTTGGTAAAGTGAATTATGAGGAGCTTTCGGGTAAGATTATTTCACAAATTGACTCACATAAATGGATTATTGATAGTGGAGCTACTGACCACATTGTATGCAATGAAACACTACTTACCTACTCTAAACCGGCAGTGAACTACACCGTTCGATTGCCGTCTGGTCACAAAGCCACAGTTACACATGTTGGAACAATAAAATTTACATCGGATTTCACACTCCATAATGTCCTATGTGTTCCATCATTCTATCTGAACCTGATTTCTGTAAGCAAATTGGCATGTGATTCATTTTTCATCACCATATTCCTAAGACATGTTTGTGTTATACAGGACCTACGATCGGGGAAGACGATTGGGATGGGTCGTGAGAAGAATGGACTTTATTGCCTCAAGCCGGATCGGAAAGGAACGTGTAGCATGATTAATACCATCACCTTAGAATCCAACCCTATCTTGTGGCACAACAGGCTCGGTCACCCTTCTTCGAAAGTACTATCAAAGTTTTCTTTTCTTTCAAACACAAGTCATGTCCACAACGATTGTTTGGTTTGCCCTTTAGCTAAACAGACTCGTCAAGTTTTTCCCTTGAGTACTAGTAAAAGTAATGCATGTTTTGATTTAATTCACATTGATATATGGGGTGGTTATCATGTTCCCTCTCTTTCAGGTGCCAAATATTTCCTCACCATTGTTGATGATTATTCAAGGGGTACATGGGTTTTTCTCATGAAACAAAAATCTGAGGCACGATCTCTTCTCATTGATTTTCTTCAATTAGTTGAAACACAATTTGGAACAAGAGTCAAAATCATTCGTAGTGACAATGGTTCTGAATTTATCATGCCTACTTTTTATGCTTCTAAAGGCATTGAGCATCAAACATCTTATGTCAACACTCCTCAGCAAAATGGAGTGGCTGAACGAAAACATCGTCATCTTTTAAACATGTCTCGAGCTCTTCTTTTCCAGGCCAATTTGCCAAAGAAGTTTTGGGGTGATGCGATTCTTACAGCTTCTTATCTAATTAATCGCACACCTACTCCACTTCTTCAAGGACAAACACCCTTTGAACGTCTTCATAGAAAACCTCATAATTACTCTCATTTGCGGGTCTTTGGATGTCGTTGTTTCATTTCTACTTATCCATCCAAACCTTCAAAGTTTGATCCACGTTCTATTAAGTGCATATTTCTTGGTTATCCTCACGGAAAGAAAGGTTACAAGGTTTATGACTTGAAGAGAAAGAAAACTCATGTATCAAGGGATATTGTCTTATTCGAGAATCACTTTCCATACTGTTAGTATGGCATTAGTTGTCCGATTAAATATACTTATCTACTTAAGCAGGCAATCAACACCTACCTGACCACCTGAAAGACCACCAGGGAGGCTACAACTTCGCTCACAAGACCAAACTCATCCGAGCACGCACGCGCCCGGGGGGCGCATACCCGAATGTGCAGATCACACACAAGCAAGTGCACCAGTCCCACATCGAAGAACACCATCAAGCAGCAAGCTCAACCACCTATATATGTAAGGTATTTATTACAGGTAAGAGCATGGATTACATTCTGAATCCCAGCATTACACTCTACACGCTCGCACGACCGTTATATCCAATACATCATCTGACTTAGGCATCGGAGCGTTGAAGGCGGGCCACCCCGTCTTGACCCCTGACTGTCTGTTCACTGTTGTATTCTTCTAACAGCTGTACCCGAGCACGCGTACCCGAAGACCCGAAAGGAGGGGAAGCGCCCAACCATCCGAGCAGCCCCAACGTTCGGACGTACAAGAAGGAGAATGAGTACTCGTACTTGCTTCTGCTAGATTACGTCCCGCGTAATCCGGTAGAAACAGTTTGGCGCCGTTTGTGGGATGCTTACAAATTGCAAACCTCGTATAAACACCACTGATCAGAAGCCACATGCCTACCCAGGAGACTAACACCGGCAGTACACCATTTGAGGAAACACCCGCGGGCGCACTGGCGCACCCAATAGTAGAGCCCGGGACGAGCGGCAGCGGAGAGCACGTCGACGGCCTGATCCGATAGCTGCAAGAGGCAGCGTTCGATAGGGAGCAGGAGCGCCAGATCCGGAAGAGGCTGGAGGAGCGGCTGGATGCGCTCGTCGGCCCACCGCAGGGGCAACGCGAACGGTCCCAGGACACCACTGACGAAGAGCTACATCTGTTCGGCGGGGTTGATGCCCGGAGAGCCCGCTCGTCCACACCAGAAGGGGAGTCGCTACCCCCGACGGATAACGCCCGGATCCTCCGGAGGATGGAAGAATTGGCGGAAGAAGTTTCGCGCCTACGGAAAAACAAGCTCGCCGGGCAGGGTGGGACGTTCACCCCCCGGGTCAGCCCATTCTCGGTGCACATACTGGAGAGGGGAAGAGACCTCCACGCGAAGACAACGAAGATCACCCGGTTCGACGGGAGCGGGGACCCCCGTACGCACATCGACGAGTTTCGATCCACCACGGGTGGGACCCGGTATTCGGACCCAACCCTGTGTTTCCTGTTTCAGGAGACACTGACAGAGGAGGCATGGAGCTGGTTCTATGAGATTCCGCTAGGCTTCATCCATTCGTTCCTCGAGCTGGCGGAGAGCTTCCAGAAGCGCTACCGACTCCAGGGCAAGTACAACACCACCGGCATTCTCCTCAAGGTCCGCCAGGGAAGGGACGAGAGCTTGTCCAGCTACATTAACAGATGGAGGACGCTTGCAAGCACGTGCAGGGACCTCGACAAGCGAGTGGCCAAGGTGGCCCTGATGGACAACATGCTCGCCACGCCGTTTGTAGAGAAACTGGTGAGGAAGGAATATCTCGACTACGACGAGATTATGGACCTAATTGTGCAGAAGGCACTCGTGGAAACGCGAGTGTACGGGTCCACCTCCGAATCTGGCATTGGCAGATCGGAGGCAATAGGCGCCCAACCGCGACAGCTAGCGGACGACGAGAAGCCCATCGGGGGCTACAAGAGGAACTGGGACGCGCAGAGGCAGAATCACCAGAGGCCACCCTCCCGCTACAACAACAACCATTACAACCAGACGAGGGGACCAGCACAGCAGGAGGCCCGCCCGCCACCAACATCGCAATACCGACCGACGGTCCAGGGGTTATACGCGATCAACCGACAATCGAATGAGCACCTACTCCGCCAATACCAACACCGGCTCCTACCACCAAACAACATATCAAAGGCAAGGATTCCGGCCGGCCGACTCCCGAACGTCTGGTGCGAGTACCACAACTCCACCACTCACCAGACCAACGATTGCATAATGCTAACAAAGGCCCTCGGGGATATACAGAAGGACGAACGGGCAACCCCTCCCAAGGCAGGCGAGCGACGGCACGGGACAGGCATCGAAACCCGGGGGACTATCAGCACCATATCAGGAGGGAAGCACAAGGAGGGCACCTCGTCGCCCGATCACTCGAGCAGGGAGGTGCTGACGATCAGAGCTGGACGAGCGCAGAAGGAAGGAAGACGAGAGGCTCCCGTCATTAGCTTCACGGCGGAAGATGAGGAAGGTAGCCCGAAGGACAGCACCCTACCGTTCGTGATCGATGCGATCATCGATCGTTTCCTCGTGAAGTGGGTGCTGGTGGATAGTGGGGCGTCTGTGAACGTAATCTACTTGGACGCGTACGCAGCACTCGACAGGCCTGCCCGCAAGATGACACATGATCATGAGTGCATGGCCAGCTTCACGGGCGAAACATCGTACCCGATTGGGAACGACAGCATTCGAGTTGGGATCGGTGCATCCGACTCCCCGCACAGCGAGGTCCGAACAGACTTCATTATCATGGACACCCCCTCCCCATACAACGCCATTCTCGGGAGGCCGGGGATCAATAAGCTGAAGATGATCATCGCGGGACACTTGCTCTTGGGACGATTTCCAACCGAGTAGGGGATTGGGTACGTTCGGGGATACAACTACGAGGAGGCCGCGAAACCCCGGGACAGGCAGTAGGTTCTCGCCTTGGAGCCTACACCTGGAACGGAGATACCAGACGATCCACGCGATGGGCTGATGGCGGTGTCGCCCGTCCCCAAGCGCGAGGAGCTGAGGACGATTCAGCTGTCCGCTGAGCACCCGGGAAGGACGGTCCAAATTGGAGCATCATTGGCTCCCACGATAGCCGAGCGGCTGATCGCACTGCTGAAGGAGAAGCGGGAGGTGTTTGCATGGTCGTATAAGGACATGCTCGGAATCGACACGAGCATCATATCCCACAAATTGAACATCGGCGCCGGCGCTAGGACGGTAAAATAGAAGAGGCGAGCATACAAGGCAGAGCATTATGCGGCAATGCACGAGGAGGTGGACCGACTGCTGGGCATCGGGTTCATCCGCAAAGTGGAGTATCCAAAGTGGATCTCCAACGCTGTGATGGTGCAGAAGAGCAACAAGAAGTGGAGGATGTGCATCGATTACAGTGATCTCAACAAGGCCCCAATGACTGCTTCCCTCTACCGATGATCGACCACCTAGTGGACGCGACAGCTGGACACGAGCTCTTATCCATGATGGACGCATATTTGGGCTACAATCAGATCTTCATGGACCCCGAGGACCAGGAGGCGATGACGTTTGCCACGGACAAGGGATTATATTGCTACGTCGTCATGCCATTCGGGTTGAAGAACGCCGGCTCCACGTACCAGAGGCTCATGAACGCGATGTTTCATGGCCTGATTGGCAACATCGTGGACGTATACGTAGACGACATCTTGGTGAAGAGCGTTCAGGCGGCCGACCACGTCCAGAACTTGGGGACTGTGCTCGACGTCCTAGCCAGGAACGACATGAGGCTAAACCCGGCCAAGTGCACGTTCGGGGTCACCAACAGCAAATTCCTTGGATATATCGTCAGCCAGCGAGGAATTGAAGCCGCGCCCGCTAAGGTAAAAGCGATCATCGACATGAAGCCGCCAGTCAAGAAAGCCGACCTGCAGAGCCTCACGGGCAAGCTCGCGTCGCTGAACCGATTCATCTCCCGATATTCGGACAGGTGCGCCCCGTTCTTCAAAGCCCTACGAACGACGAACAAGCGTGAGGTCGCATGGACGCCCGAATGCGAGGCATCTTTCCTTCAGATCAAGGAGTACTTGGCGTCCATCCCGCTTCTCTCCAGACCCGTCCCGGGGGAGATATTGTACATCTACCTGGCTGCTTTGCTCACGGCCGTCAGTTCTTCCCTCATCCGCAGGGAGGACTGCACGGAGCTGCCCGTTTTCTTCTCAGGAAAGGGCATGACGGGCGCTAAAACCCGATACCCGACGATCGAGAAGATGGCGCTCGCACTCGTTACCGCCGCCCGACGATTGAGGCCATACTTCCAAGCACACAGCATCCATGTTCTCACCAACGTACCCCTACGCCAGATCCTCCAATCATCCGATCACAGCGGTCGCTTGGCGAAGTGGGCAGTTGAGCTAAGCGAATTTGATCTCCAATACAAGCCTTGAACGGCAATCAAGGGACAGGCAGTGGCAGACTTTATTGCCGAGTACACGGAAGCAGAGGCGACACCGGCCGGTGCGACTGACGGCCCGACGGTGGAGGCGTCCGACAAACCGGAGATTAAGGAGCGACCAGTGTCGGAGTGGAACCTCTACGTGAACGGTTCGTGCATGAAGAAGGTGAGCGGCGCCGGGATCATCCTGACCGGACCAGGAGGGGTAAACGCAGAGTACGCCCTCAAATTCGAGTTCAAGACAACCAACAACGAGGCTGAGTACGAGGCGCTCATTGCGGGACTACAGCTGGCCAAAAACTCGGAAGCACCCGACCTCAACGTGTTCAGTGACTCACAACTGGTGGTGAACCAGGTCGGAGGGGAATTCCAGGCGAAGGGGGAATCCATGATCGCCTATCTGAGGCACGTCAAGGCGCTGATCAAGGGATTCAAGTATGTCAACATCAACCACATTCACCGAGGATTCAACGCGAAGGCGGATAGGCTGGCCCGGTTGGCCACGACACCCGTGCACACGGGACCAGGACAGTGGATCGTCGAAGTGCTGCGACGGCCGAGCATCTCGGGAGCAGAACAGGTCCTGGCAATCGAACCGCACGAGCACAGCTACATGGATGTGCTCATCGCTTACAAGACAAGGGGAGAACTACCAGATGATAAGTGAGAGGCCAGAACCATTGTCGCACGGGCGGCCAACTTCAGTGTGCGGGATGGCGCACTGTATCGATAAGGGAGGACTTGGGCGAGCCTCAAATGCATCACTCCAACAAAGGGCAACTCGATCCTGAAAGAAATCCACTCGGGCACGTGCAGCCATCATGCGGGCGCCAGATTGATCGCACACAAGGCCCTTCGGTATGGATTCTGGTGGCCCACCATCCATGCGGACACTACGGCGCTAACCAGCAAATGCCACCAGTGCCAGCTGCACGCACATCACCACCACACGCCCGCCGTCCCACTGTCCATCCTCCTGTCGCCCGTTCCGTTCGCACAGTGGGGACTGGACCTGATCGGAGAGCTCCCTAAGTCGAAGGGGCAATACAGATATCTGATCGTCATCATCGACTATCACACCAAATTCATCGAAGCCCAACCAATGGCAAAAATCACCACGGAGAAGGTGGAGCGCTTCCTCTGGCGTTTCCTCTTCTGTCGCTACGGGATGCCGATCAACATCATCACAGACAATGGGGCACAGTTCAACAACCCCCGACTCATATCCTTCTGCAAGAGGCAAGGAACGGACCTCGTGTTCGCTTCACCAGCGCACCCCCAAACGAACGGATAGGTGGAAGCAGCCAACAAGATCATCAAGGCTGGTATCAAGAAAAAAATTGAAGACATCGAACCCGGGGATGCGGGTTACGGGCGCTGGCCCGAGGTCGTTCCAGAGATTCTGTGGTCCATCCGAACGACCGCCAACGCAGCCACGGGCGAAACTCCGTTCAGCCTGACATTCGGAACGGAAGCTGTGCTACCCCTGGAAATTACCCATCAGAGCCCACGGATCGAGGGGTACGATCCGCGCACGAACAGTGAGGGGTTACGACTTAACAATGATCTGTTGGAAGAACGGAGGGACACGACGCACCTCCACAACGCCGCGAACAAATAAAGGATCGCCCGATTGTTTAACCAGCGCATTCGGGCTCGACCAATCCAACTAGGGGACTGGGTGATGAAGGCAATCCAGCAAAAGGTGAAGACACTCCGTCCGTTATGGGAAGGCCCGTACGTCTTCGATAAGGTGATTAGCATCAGCACTTTCTACCTCCGTGATATGCAGGGTCAACGACTACGGCACCCATGGAATATACAACATTTGAGGAAGTACTTTCATTAAAATTTTGTTATGTTGTACTTGTGTTGTACTTGTTGTACCTCTTCATTTTTTTTAAGTTTCATATTATTGCGTTCGTTTGTCCTTACCCCACCCGCCCAATACTCGGGGGACTGGGGATAGGCTGCTCGCCCGAATGTAACACTTGGTTAAATTCCATTCAAAAGCAAAGGAGTGGGTGCACGTTCGCGCGAGTCATTCAAAAGATGCCAAAAAAAAACCATCAAGGCAAGGCACACGTACGGAAGGAAAGTACTTCATTGATAGTTAGGGCACAAGGCCCGACTACAAAAGCTTACTCTATTACAAAAGAGAAAAGAAAAAAAAAAATCCTATACTACGCCCCCGTATCCACCTCCAGCTCCTCAGCCTCCTCTTACGACACCGCCCCCACCTGCTCCACCTGCTCGCCCGGATCCACCCGTTCGATCACCAGCCCTAGCTCCGCCCCAGCAGCTACCCCAGAAGGCTCTACCTCTCCCCCAGGCGCAGGAACCTGAGCACCCGCCAGTCTCTCATTTTCAGACCGCATGAACGCCCGGTACTCCTCCAGCTTCAGGAAAGGAATCACCGCTTCTTGGAAGGCAGCCACCTGCTCATCCACTTCCGCTCTGACCAGTTCGCGGAGCTCGTCAGACTCCTTGAACGTCGCCACAGCATCCATGCGAGCAACGCGATCGGCCTCCTTCAGTCGGGACTCTGCCAGGGCCTCCCGGGCGGCTGCTTCAGCACGAACGCGCTCCATCTCGGCGCGTACCTGCTCCACCTCGGCCATGGCCTTGTCCCGATCAGCCCTCGCCAGAGCTTCACGGGCAGCAGCTTCCACGGACCGAGCAGTCGCCTCCTCCGCACGGGCGGCTGCTTCAGCACGAACGCGCTCCATCTCGGTGCGAACCTGCTCCACCTCGGCCATGGCCTTGTCCCGATCAGCCCTCGCCAGAGCTTCACGGGCAGCAGCTTCCACGGACCGAGCAGTCGCCTCCTCCGCACGGGCGGTGTACCGCGTCGCCAAGCCATTGGCCTTCTCCAGGTTGGCCACCATCCTATCCACCACCTTTCGGTGCTTCAGCGCGTCGGCCCTGAGGCGTGCAAGTTCCATATTCTCCCGCGAGCGGACATGGAAGAGCTGGTGCTGCAGGCGGGTGCACGCAACGAAGGCCGTGTCCATCCCGTCGGGAGCGGCATTCTCCAACGGCTGCAGCAGGGGCCCAAGAGAGGCGGCGCCATCCAACAGCACACGGCGCAGGGCATCCATAATGTCAGCATTCGACCCAGGAGTGGGGCCGGGAGAGGAGTCTTCGGTCTGGGGGCGCTTCTGGGCACGCTCCTCACTCTCCCCCTGCTCAAGAGCTTGTGGAGGACTTGAAGGTCGACTTGAAGCCTGGGGCGTACGGGCAGTCTCGCGCCTGTCCCTCTGCTCCACCCGGTCGGACCGGCGCTGATCCCGATCCACCTGGCGTTGCTCCTTCTCACGGTGGAGGTTGTCTCGCTCAGCCCGGCTGGAGCCCCGACTGGCCGACTGCGAAGGAGGAGAAGGTAGAACAGGAGAGGACGCTGGCTGCTCGACGTTAGCAGCAGCAGAAACAGATGGGCCAGCATCTGACGCACGCTGATGGACAGGAGAGGCGTGCTCACTCACCGCAGGTGCACGAATGGTGTACTGAACCTCCTCACCCACCCGCATTCCACCCGAGCGATCCACCACGACACGGCGTACGGTGTCCGCGCCATCCAGCAGCATGTTCAGCCGGCGCAACTGCTCAGCATCCCGGTCGCTCGCCTTGGACTTGGACATTTTCACTGCAAGGACACATACAGGTTAGCAACAGTGGATCAAAGTTACACTACATACATTACAAATAAGCGCCACCCGATAGACCAGGCATGCGGGCGAAGCGATTCTGCTCGATCAAATCCCAGTGACACGCGGCCCAGAAGTGTCTCGCCTCGGGCCTAGGGTCAAAGACAAACTTCAGACGAGTTATCCTAATCTCCTCCTTGAGCGTCAGAGGATACTCGTTCGTGTCCAACCAGTGGAAGCGCTGGGGGACTCGGTGGACACGGTGGGCGTTGGCCGCGATCTCAAGGGTATGCGCGCCAAACTCCCAGTCACCTCCGACCAGGCAGTTAATCGTGCGCTAGCTGGTGGAGGAACTCGGAGGATCGATCAGCCACCACTTCACCCTTGGCTCCACGGTGAAGGTACCCGAGTCTCGCCGGCGGGAGGAGAACTTCAGGCGGAAGAAGTGGAGGAATTCCGCCCGTGTGGGGAGGTCCAGCCCGCTCGAACGAAAAATGTTGAAAAACGCCACCAACGTTCGGGTCAGTGTAGGCCCACACTGACCGAGGGAGATCCTGAGGAGCGCCATGATATATTGGAAGAACGGGTGGAGATGCAGCTTTATCCCCGCCTTCAGATGGAACTCACTGACGCACACGTGGCCAGTCGGCGGTCGGGTGAACGTCTCTCCCCTCCCCGGAATCTTCAGCCTGACGAACGAAGGAATGTGGTAGTCCCTCGCCCACCGCGCCATCTCTTTGACGCTCAGCGCCAGTTCAGGCTCTTGCACAGGTACTCCGTCGGGGAGCACCCAGTTAACTCGCCCGCCCTCCGAAAACTGGGCCACGGGCTGATCTTGTCGCACGCGCTCCTCACCCCACGGACCGGACGACGAGGATCCGCCCGACGATTCCCCTAACCCTGCGGCAGCAAGCGCCTGTTGGGGATCCATTTGCTGCACCACAGGAGAAGCGTTAGGGATGAATCGCAGGGGCGTCACACTCATCACAGACTCGCACGACGATGTGCTCGACCCGCTCGAACCACAACTAAACCACCCCACCCCCGGTACGTATATACGCTCACGCGATTGCCCACTTGATATTTCTATTGGCTCCATTCCTAAACGCATGCACACGACACCCACACTTAGCAAAAAAAAAAAAAAAAAAGCAAACTACCAGAAACACCAAACACCCAAAATTCCTACCCCAAACAAGATCAAAACCTGGCACACCTCAAAAACACGCCTTGTTCTTGAGATGCAAAACCCAGAAAAAGCCAAAAAAACCCAGAAACCATGACAAACCAGAAACAAACAAACACAAACCAAAACGGAAAACAACAGAAGCAGAATAAGAGCCTCACCAAATCGGTATTGACGGTAGAGAGGATGAACGTCGACGAAGAAACTCCGGCAAGAAACAAAGAACGGCAAAGATCAGAGAGGAACAATAGGCGAAGTAATTTCTGCAGCGTTTCGGTAAGTTGTAAAAAGTGACGAGGAAGACGACACCACACCCCTATTTATACTGATCGTACGATGTACGCCAATGAACGCCAGCCGTCCATTTTCGCGTATCCACCGTCAGATCACGACACGTGGCCCTGAGGCGGTTCACCTGCCCACGCAAGTAACCGCGCTTCCCTTCAACTTCCCGCCTAGGTTTCAAACCCTAGCACGGTATCCCACGGCTCGACACGTGTCGCCCATGCAACGCCACACGTGCCCACGCGCCTGACGCATGAGCTTCGAGCAGTTACTACGTCATCAGCATTTAATACCCAGGGCACGCCAGCATTAATTACGACGACTCGCATTTATTACACAACGGTTCCCGATGAGCAGTCAAAAGGAATGTCACCTCAAGCGTCTTGTCAACACATCACCCCACCCAAAGCAAGACACGACACGTCTTCCGCCAGTCGAGCAAAACGCACACATCACCCGCACGACCAGTGAACGAAGAACCACCGCGAAAGTTCGGACAAGGTAAAACACCGCCACGAGCGTAGGGCACCTCCCCCCGTGCGCACGCCGGTAAGAACTAGCAAGCCGGATTAGGCGGCACTGGCATGGGGTCCGTCCCCTCTTTGCGCGCGCTAAGACCGATGGGCGGTATGGGTGTGGGGATCGTACCATCCGTACGCGCAACGTTAACGATCGACTCGCCGACTCAGCCAGCAAGGGTGTGGGGTCCGTCCTCTCCTTGCAAGTTCTGAGACCGATGAGCGTTTCGGGTGTGGGGTCCGTCCTCTCCGTGCGCGAAAAATACAAGCCGGCTGTGGTGACAGAGGCATGGGGTCGACTCCTCTCTGGGCGCGCTAAGCCGATGGGCGGCACGGGCGTGGGGTTCTTCCCCTCCGTGTGCGTAACGTTAACGATCGACTCGCCGACTCAGCCGGCAGGGGTGTGGGGTCCGTCCTCTCCTTGTACGTTCTGAGACCGATGAGCGTTCCGGGTGTGGGGTACGTCCTCTCCGTGCGCGAAATCTTCCCGGTTTGGGCGGCAGAGGCCTCTGCGCGCGCTAAGTCCGAGGGGTGGCACGGGTACGCGTTCGTGCGCACCGCAACATTGTACGTCGTGGTCCTGATCCCACCGTTGACGCTACAGCGTACGCGACGGCATCCCCGTTGACGTGCGACGTACGCAATGGCATCCCAGCGTTGGCGTTACGACCAAACATTTGCATACATTCACACATCATACCATAAATTCACACATTCGCATACTTATATATCTATATTGTACTTATGTTTGCAAGGCAACACCCCACGGGCGCGCGGCTCCAAACTAGCAAGATCCGTTTGGAGGCCGGACCCAGAATACAGGAACAGGCACACGATTAAACGCGCAGGTACCCACTCCGTCATGCGAGCCCTTCCTTGACTGGAGAGTTGGGGGACTTGGGGGTTACAGGATCATACACCACTGCTCAATCGGATAAGTATTTTGTTTAATCGCACGAACCCTTTTTCAACTCCCCAGTCAAGAAAGTTCTCTTTGACTTGGGGACTTTGGGGACTTGTTAGTATGGCATTAGTTGTCCGATTAAATATACTTATCCACTTAAGCAGGCAATCAACACCTACCCGACCACCTGAAACACCACCAGGGAGGCTACAACTTCGCTCATAAGACCAACCTCATCCGAGCACGCAAGCGCCCGGGGGGCGCATACCCGAATGTGCGGATCACACACCAGCAAGTGCACCAGTCCCACATCGAAGAACACCATCAAGCAGCAAGCTCAACCACCTATATATGTAAGGTATTTATTACAGGTAAGAGCATGGATTACATTCTGAATCCCAACATTACACTCTACACGCTCGCACGACTGTTATATCCAATACATCATCTGACTTAGGCATCAGAGCGTTGAAGACGGGTCACCCTGTCTTGACCCCTGACTGTCTGTTCACTGTTGTATTCTTCTAACAGCCGTACCCGAGCACGCGTACCCGAAGACCCGAAAGGAGGAGAAGCGCCCGACCATCCGAGCAGCCCCAACGTTCGGACGTACAAGAAGGAGAAGGAGTACTTGTACTTGCTTCTGCTAGATTACGTCCCGCGTAATCCGGTAGAAACACATACCAATCTCAAGAGTCTGTTTCTAGCCATGACACTTTATCCATCCAGCCACCAAACACTGCCGTGTATGACACTTCTCGTTCATCAATCTCTTCTCAAAACCCTTGCGCAAACCAACCCATTATTTTAGACACTGACAACACCGATCCTCCTTCTCCAACCACTACATTACCTCCTACTTCCGCTGCATCACCTCCAGACGACATAAGCCCTAACCCTATCCCTCACAGTCCATCGATCTCTTCTTGTCCACCTACCTCATCCTCCAACACTAGTCACAATACCGATATACCTTCCCACATCTCCAATGAAATTCCAGACACAATCTCTCTTCCCCGAAAATCAAACCAGCCTACCAAAACCTCTTCCATGCTACAGGGTTTTCATGTTGAGGCAACCATTCCCTCACGCACTGTCTCATCAACTTCCCCGGACGTGGTTGCCACACAAGGTACTGCTCATTGTCTCTCTACGGTTCTCTCTTATGATCATTTTTCTCCTACATATAAAGCTTTTACTGCTGCACTCACCTTGCATCGAGAACCAGCTTCCTTCTCACAGGCTGTCCTTGATCAGAAATGGCGTGACGTCATGAAGAATGAAATTCAGGCTCTTCAGGCCAATCACACTTGGAGTCTTGTTCCGAAACCTCCTAACAAATGTCCAATTGGGTGCAAATGGGTGTACAAGATCAAGTATAATCCTGATGGAAGCGTTGAACGATATATAGCGCGCCTTGTTGCAAAGGGTTACAGTCAGATTGAGGGAATTGATTACCGAGAGACTTTTGCTCCAGTGGCCAAACTTACAATAGTTCGGGTTCTTCTCAGCCTTGCATCCATTTGTGGTTGGCATCTCCATCAACTTGATGTCAATAATGCCTTTCTTAATGGTGATCTCTATGAGGATGTCTACATGCAATTTCCTCCAGGATTTGGACGAAAGGGGGAGAGTAGAGTTTGCAAACTACACAAGTCTTTATATGGTTTGAAGCAAGCCTCTAGGCAGTGGTTCATTAAACTCTCCAATGCACTAAAGGCTGCTGGTTTTACACAGTCATGGTCTGATTATTCCTTGTTTGTGCGACAACGACAAGGGAACTTTACAGCCTTGTTGGTCTATGTCGATGATGTGATACTAGTAGGAAACAATCTTGATGACATCAATACTGTGAAGATTTTTATGTCAAAACGGTTTAAGCTCAAGGACATGGGAGTTCTGAAATACTTCTTCGGCATTGAGGTAGCTCGGTCAAAACAAGGTCTTGTCTTATGCCAACGCAAATATGCATTGGAAATACTAGAAGATTCGGGCTTCCTTGGAGCTAAGCCGGCAAACTGTCCTATCGAGTACAACACTTCGCTCAGTAAAACAGATGGAACTTTGCTGACTGAACCAGGACTTTACAGAAGGTTAGTTGGTCGACTCATATACCCCACCATTACACGTCCTGACCTTGTATATACCATGCATGTTCTCAGCCAATTTATGGATAAACCAAGAGACATCCATCTTGAAGCAGCTTACAAAGTGCTTCGATATCTCAAAGCTACTCCAGGTCAAGGGTTACTACTTCCATCTAATGGTTCACCGATCTTGAAAGCCTTTTGTGATGCTGATTGGGCACGGTGTAGAGATACTAGACGATCAGTGACTGGCTATTGCATTTTTCTCGGCAATGCACCTGTTTCATGGAAGACAGAGAAACAAGGAACGGTTTCGAGATCTAGTGCGGAGGCGGAATATCGCTCTATGGCTTCTACATGTTGTGAGGTAACATGGTTACAAGGCATTCTTAAGGATTTAAATGTTTCAGGTGCTAGTCCGACTCGGCTTTACTGTGATAACCAAGCGGCATTGTACATAGCATCAAATCCGGTCTTCCATGAACGCACCAAACATATAGAAATCGATTGTCATGTTGTTCGTGAGAAGATACAAAGATGACTTATCCAGACCGCACATATTCGAACGAATAATCAACCAGCTGATCTATTCACTAAGCCATTGCATCCAAAGCAATTCATGGAACTCTTGAGCAAGCTGAATGTTCTTAACATACATTCCAACTTGAGGGGGAATATTGAAGGAAAATAACTCATGATTGTTAGCCTTCCATAACTCATGTTTGTTAGCCTTCTTAACTCATGATTGTTAGGCTTCCTCCATTGATTAAGTTTGTATAGCTAGCAGCCTATATAAGGCAAGCTTTTGTATCGATTCTATACAATACAATTACAACAAACACATAGTTTTTCAGCTTATCTTTGGACGAAGACCAAGTGTTTTGGATTTGAAGTAATTACGAATTAGGATTTTGTGCCGAGTCGTAATGGTGGATGCTTATCTCGAATTGATATAAATGGATGTGAATTTTAACTGTTCTGTGAATTGTGGATGGTTTTGTTATGGTGTTTGAATGTGCGGTGTTTTAATTGTTCTGTAAATTATGGATGGTTTAATATCATATCATAGGTGTTTTTGGGGTTTCTTAAGCACTTTGTGATTGCTATCTTCTAATATCAGGGCAATTCAGAAAGCAATTTGTTGCTTATTGTTTTGTTTTTCGTTGTCTCTGATCTACGCATTTTAGGCGTATTAATTAACATATTTTCTCTACATTTTTACTTTGATAATTGCTTAGTTTTATTAGTTTTAACTTATTTTGTTAATTTCAGGTGTTGACCAAAAGAGACGGAGTAAAGGAGTCTACAAGCACGCAAAACGCAATAAATAATGGAGAAATGAAATTGGTTCGAAATTCCAAGGAAGAAAGGAGAAAAATTGAGGAGAAAAAGAAATCATTTGTTGACTAGGAAAACCTTTCCTATGTTGACTAGGATTTGAAAGCTTCCGGAAGGATCTTGAAGAAGAACAAATGAAAATGGGTCCAATTAATTAGAAGACCATTTAGATAGCCCAAATATGAAGATCCAATCAGCCAATTTCGTGGAGATCAAGATTTGGTAGGAAAAGGATTCCCAAAGTCAAAAGAAGAAGGAAATCATGAAGAATAAGGAAAGCAGAATCTGCATGTGCAGATGGGCCAACTTCGACAAGCTGTAGAAATTTCATATAAACTCCGATTGAGGTGATTAATGAAGATATTTTATAGCTCTCGGAAATATCTTTCCAATGCCGCAAGAATCATGCAATTCGGATATGTAAAACTCCGGGAAAGTGCAAATCTTTACAGACTGTCATATTTGCCCGGGTACACAAGGAAAGTCTTGTTTTGGTAGGAAAAGACCTAACCTTCTTCTATAAATTGGGGAGCCCGGCCTCAAAGTAAATCATCACCTATCTTATGCTCTCAAGCTGCCAAAATACTCAAACATTCTCCACCACAAAGATCTCCAGAGCCAAGGTCGACTACACCATCACCACCTCCTAAAAATCGGTACCAACTCCATCAAAGGGTCGTCTTGCTCTTGAAGTTTGCAGTGCTGTTCACGGAACTAAAAGTGTAACATGAACTCTTTACTCCGTAGTCTCCTTTGTCTTTGTATTTATTTGTGTAAAAACTCGGTGAATGAATGTCTATTTTGGTTTTATACACTTTATGAATTCCATACGTGTTCCATGTGTTTATGAATCTTAGTTTCTTTTATGTGTTATGTGTTGGGCATAAGGCTTCGGTGGGTAGAGGTTAGGATCACTAAGATGTTTGCAGTGCTGTTCACGGAATATTTTAGTCCCTACTTTTATCAAATCGATGATTTAGTTAAGGTGTTTATATGCTGTTCATTGCACTTTGATTAAAAGATAAAGAAAACCATAACATGTAATTGGAATTAAGGTTTGTAAATTTCGAAGATGATGGGAGGATTAGAGCTGTATAATCTGCATGTGGGTAGGATGGGATGATCACTTGTATATAATTAATTAGGTTTTCTTTTTTGTCGAAAACATGGTATGTGTTTTTGGGTCTTCTATGTATTTGCGTGTCTATGAGTCAATGCATGTTAGAGTCCTAGGATTATATGCTATGTTTGAGACGTTTTTAGTAAATAAATTAGGTAATTAAAATCAACTCTTTTATACCCCCCTTTTTACTACACAAGAATTGCATGCACCCTTCAATCCCCGGTTTAGAACGATACCCTACTTATCAATGCTACATCTACACAAAAAGGGTTTAAATTGCATATGGTTGAATTATGTGTTAAGTGTCTACTTTGTGTTAATATTTGATGCATGTTTTGGTCGTATCAGTCTCCATTGAGAGCTTCGGAATCATTTTCAGTATCATCTCTATTGGTGTTTTGAGATTCAGAAAATGGGACCGGAGAAGTAGGTTTGCATTCTACGATTCTAGTAACCTTGTACGAAGTCATTTACCCTAGTGAACCATAGACCCTAGTGACTCATTAGTCGACAAAATTCTTCTAATCCATCTTAATCAAAGAACTCTGTAGTCTATAAACACTGAGTAACTTCCTCAAATCTGAAATTGAAATAGATGGGTTTGTAACAAACTCCAGTGTAGCTAGTTAGTGTAATCATAGGCAAAGCAAGCTACGTGCATAAATAAACAGTGAAAAGGCGACAACCAACTATTATATGGATAATAGCATCATACATTATTACAGTAACAGAAGCGTAACTGAATGCCTGATTAGCTTTCTTTTCTACAGTTATTGAGCTCCTGCTCAAGATCTGGACCACAATCAGTCACATATATCCGCACTTCCCTTGGTATGCTGAGCGTCCCTGAACAAAAGTTCAATTCGGTGCACTCCCAAAATAAAATTGTTTCCAATAAGGGCCAGACAAAATTATATTTGAAGCTTCTCAAATTTGGTAGACCCACAAGACGCAAATATTTTAGCCGAGGGAGCATTCCTTCTTCCTTTGTTTCTTCCTCACCATCAATTGGTGCTACTATTCCTTCAATCTTCTTGCAATTATCTATCTCCAGATTTTCGAGCTTCACAAGACCTTTGACAATTGAAGGAGGGAGCAGATATCTCAAATTGTGACATCCAGTAACATTTAGTGATATTAGGTTTTGAAAGCATTCAAAAGACTCTTAACCCTCAACTGTTGCTATGATTCCTTCAATCTTACTGCACCAACTTATCTCTAGCTTTTCGAGCTTCACAAGACCTTTGGCAATTGAAGGAGGGAGCAAATATTTCAAATTGTGACATCCAATAACATTTAGTGATGTTAGGTTGTGAAAGCATTCAAAAGACTCTTCACCCTCAACTGTTTCTACGATTCCTTCCATCTTATCACACCGGAATATCTCTAACTTTTCAAGCTTCACAAGAACTCTGGCAATTGAAGCAGGGAGCAAATATCTCAAATCCTCACATAAATTAACCCTTAATGATGTTAGGTTGTGAAAGCATTCAAAAGACTCTACACCCTCAACTGCTGCTACGATTCCTTCAATCTTACTGCACCAACTTATCTCTAGCTTTTCGAGCTTCACAAGACCTTTGACAACTGAAGGAGGGAGCAAATTTCTCAATTTGTGACATTCAATAACATTTAGTGATGTTAGACGTGTCAATGTTGAAAAATAAACCTGCAAATACAACAAAATAATATGTTAAAATAAACTAAAATATTTAACTGAAAGAGACAAATGTCCTGAACGTGTAAAGATGACATACCTTCGAGGACACGTCACCATGAAAAATCTCTTTGAGCATCGTTGCATTTTTCATCCTCAGGTAGTTCAAGACAGGAAAGACGTTTCCCGGCGGTGTATGTTTGTCGAGTGTCATGTCAATCAAACATTCTAGAGAATGGCAGCCGTCGAGTTCAAGACGCTTCAACTTTGCGAAACAGTCTAGGCCTAAGTCATTTAGAGGGCCTGTCAAGTTCTTCATCTTTAACTCGAGAAAGTTGGTCTTCTTGAACAGTGAAACGATATCAGTACCCACAAGAGAGCTTGCATCAACATCATACACTCTCAAGTAGTTGTCATAACCCTCTGATTTCCATCGGTCCATACTCTTGCCCCATCCAATAGAGATCTTAAATCTTTCAAGCTTACGAAATAGCTTAGGACTGTTTCGCAAAAGAATATTCACAGGAGGCAAACTCACTTCCAAAGTAGTCAAACGGGACAAGGTAAGTAGTTCCGAAAGTATCCCAACAGTCCAGTCCCTCGAGTTTTCCCACCTTGTCAAGGCGTCTTGTAAATCTAACCCTTGCTCTGAGTCATCATCCTCATCCATGTCCGACTGTTGAGAACTGCTTCTTTCCTCATCGGCTAACAAGTGAGGTACTGCCATTTTGAATTTGTTCCACTCCAACATTTTGAATTGCTTCCACACCTTGTATTCTGTTGTAGCCAGTTGGTCAGTCACCCATTCAAAACGAAAATGATCAGGCATGTACAATTCTTCTAGTTTAGAGAAACTCGATATAACACCAGGTGAGATTTTCTCAAGCCTATAGCATTCCCTTACGTCCAGCAGTTTCAAATTCGACAAGTACTTAAATGTGCCGGGCAGCTCTTTCACGTCAGAATAGCCTAACTGGAGTATCTTCAGTGTTGGTAGCGCCCCAATGACATCAAGCTGGAGACGGCAATTCCATATAATGAGTGTTTCAAGGTTTTTCAGAACAAGAGAGAGGGACGACATGACTGGAACTAGAGATAAGTAACTGACTAACAGAACCTTGAGATGTTCCATTCCCTGGAAGGTTTCTGCTGGCAGCTCTAACATATTAAAAAAATAACTCGTGGAGTCTAACCATAAGAGCTCAGTATGACCACCGGTACTTATATTGGTCGTCAGTGAAGCACAGAAAATAGATTCCTCGATGTCGTTATCCTTACGCCAATCGTCCAATTCAACTTGTTGTTTTAACACAATTCTCTTCCCAAAGTGATCATTCTTCTTCTTCTGCGCCAACATTTCAGAGGCTATGTACACAGCTACATCACGCACCACATCATGCATTCTGATCGAGCCTTCTTCACCTCCATCACTTTCTAACAGTAAACATCGACCTTTGATTGTATCGACCAACGATTGCACATGGTCTCTGCCTTGAGCTATTGAATCAATGTATTTGAAGAGCCCAAGCCCAAGCCCCATTCTGACTAAAGATTCAACTTCTATATCTCGACTTTTTGGAAAAATGCAACATAGAAGGAAAAGTGATTTAGCTTCCTCATTTGGTAAACATTCATAGCTGAGTTCTATTTTACCATAGACGTGCTCAATGACTCCTGGAGCGTTGTCTGGAGACGCCTTCTTTAGTTGTCTGAGTGCATCTCTCCATATTGGAAGTTCTTTACCCTGTAATGCCCTTCCAACTGTAGAAATTGCTACCGGTAACCCACCACATTGCTCCAATACCGGCTCTGCTATCTTCTTTAGCTCAGGATCAAGTTCAATGGAATTTCCTACTTCTTTCTTAAACAAACTCCATGCATCTTCTGCTGACAAACCACCAATGTGAAACTTCTTTCTTGTTTTCATTTCTTTGAAGATATCTTGGTGTCTGGATGATACAAGAACTTTACAACACTTTGGATAACAAGACATTGGAATTCCTACTTCCTCCCACAGATTTAGTGGGCGCCATACATCGTCTAAGATCACGAGGACACTTTTCGTACTGGCAGATATTCTTTCACATAACTTGGCTGCCCTGGAAAACAAACTCTCATCGTCTTTGAATTCAAGACCTAAGCCTTTAGCAATTTCACCTTGAATCTTGCTCAAGTTAGGGTCTTGAGTAACAATTGCTATCACAACTTCACCAAACAGATCCACTTCACTTGCTTTTGCAGCAATTTTTTTCAGCAAGGTTGTTTTGCCAATTCCCCCCATGCCATACATCACAATGGGGTTGGTTTCTTCATCCGTTAGAGCATCCATTACGTCTCTCATGACTTGTATTCTTGATTCAAACTCAACGGCTCTTCCCTTTGGAGTGGACTGTAATAACAATCTGAAATCTCCATGTGTATCCATTTCATTGAATACATTGGACAGATCCGAAATCAACATGACCTTCCATTTCTTGTCATTACCTTGAGAAATTCCAATTGCTTCCAGATCAGGTGCCTGCCAAACATGAGTAAGAACTATGATCAGCCTCTTGGATTCTGATGCCTTCGACATAGCTTCACGTAGCCTCTCTGCTCGCTCATGCAGACTCCCATTCTCCAATTTCAGTTGTAGCATATCAGCAATTTCACCTTGAATTCTTTTCAAGTCTGGATCCTTGGACACAACTGCCATCACAACCTCATCAAACAGATTTCTCTGTTTTATTCTTTTGATGAACACTTCTCTTGTGACTTTATCTATCTCTCTAAACCCGCCAGAAATGCCAATAACATGAATCTTGTCGTCTAGCAGAGTAGTCAGTAGATCCTTTGTGTAAGGCAATCTATACTCTGGTGCTGGTTGATCAGGAGGATTGGAGGAGGAGCTAGCTCATTCATGGGGTTTCATCACAAGTACCTCCTGAATGGAATCCTCATAATATGGGAAAACTTCGTATCCAATCTTGGGTGCGGGAGCAGGATCTGATACATCTGGGAAAGTTCCCTCTGTTAGAAGGCCCTGAAGCTTTGGAATCATCTTGGTTGCTCTCCGACTCAAGGAATGACGAACCTTCAGGTTTATGGGGCTGCAGCATGTTGTTGCCTTGGCTAGTCTTCCTTGTTCAAAACGTGTCTCCTTTTCTTGTATGATCTGGTTAACTCGCTCCAACCAGTCCTCAACTCTAGGATAGATAGTCTCTGAGTTTCGGTTTGCACGATCCACGCGTAACTGTACGCTGTCTCTCGTGGCTTTCAGACTCGTAACCTTCTCCATGAGATCGTCCACATTGCTCTTGTAGTTGAATAAATAACCAAATTGTCGAAAAACAGGTTCCACAGTGTACCCTGCTACTTTTTTAGCAACCGTAACAAGAACACTCATCATTTCTCTACTCTGCTAGTTTTTTTTTTTTTGGAAACTAAGGATTGAACTTGGAATATAGGTAGCTAATCTGATGAAATACTGAAAGAATGGAAGAAAAAAATAGGAAGGAAAGGGACAAACAGAGCTGAATAATCTGGGTAGAGACGTACAGGAGAAAGAGAGAGAGAGAGAATAAGAACGATGGGGTTGCGGTTGGTCGCTCTTTTTTTTTTTGGGAACTCGGTTGAATAGTCTAGGTTTAGAAGACTTTAGACTTTGATAACGGATTTTCAAATGTAGAAAGGTCTATTTTATGTAATATAGGCTTCACTAATTAAAATGTGACACCTATCAAAATGAACCTAAAGGTTTAATACATTTCTCTCTAAAATTCCAAATTTATGTCTTTAATATTTATTTTTATATAAATATTTTCTTTTCAAAAAACTTACGCATAATGCGTCAAAACTATCACGTGTGTGATCAGGGGCGGAGCCAGGAATTAATATGAGGGGGGCCAAAATTATGTAAACAAATACAAATAATTATGGAAGGAACACACATATATAAATAGACAAAAAAATTGAAGAAAAATAAAACAAAAGAAGAAGGAATTTTAATTTTGTTGGTACACCGTAAAATAGAGCAACAAAATAACAAAAGTGAAGAAAAACGATTTTCATGCATCTCATACAAACTATACATAGATAATAATTTTTCGGGGGAGGGGGGATGCCCACCCTAGCCTTCAAGTGGCTCCCGCCACTGTGTGTGATGCTCTCATAAAATCAACGTCGTATCAGCGTTTATGTTTTAAAACCTTGAACTGAGGTGAATTGACTTTTAAAACATTGAACTGAGGTGAATTGAAAAGTATAACTTTCTCACAAATGTTTGATGATCAAAGAAAGTGAAGAGAAAAGCGTGAGTGCATGTAAAGTTGCACAGAGGGAGCAGAGAGGAGTTTAATTCGTATAATCATGATCTTGAACCTTTGGTGTTTCCATTAATCATCCAGTTAAACCTGAATAAAAATTGAGCAATCTCGTCAACTTGTATTCTAAAACGTACAACCAAAATGATAAAATGTTAAAATGGTGTAAGATGTTTAATCAAAATATAAAAAATGACCAATAATAGACATGAACTCACGGTACCCTTTCATAATTAATCAAGGAAATGTAGATAGACCTGGTCAAGATGCTGATAGGAAAATGAATTTAGTTTTGGTTTGTTCAGCTTCTGACTTTTGATTCCCGTTTACGAATTATTATGTATTTATGTATAATTTGGATCGTATTTCCCTTTAGTCATTCAGCTAAAATAAAAGCCAGAATTCTAGACTTGTACTTTAAACGTACATCCAAAATAACAAGGTAATTGTATGACGACTTCTGTAATCAAATTAAAAACAATAAGCATTTGACAGAAGCATGTGTGGTATGTTCCTATGCTTGGCAATAATCTGATCTCTTTGAATGCCTTGGAAGCTAGTGGTTACAAGATCACTACGGAGAATGGGGTCACTAAGGTGACAAAATGAGCATTGGTGGTGATGAAGGGGAAGAGAAACCACAATCTGTACATACTGTAAGGTGAAACAGTCATTGGAAATGTTGTTGCAGTTAGAGATTGTACAGATGATGCTACTAGATTGTGGCATATGAGGCTTGGACATGCTGGTGAAAAGGCCCTGCAAGGTTTGGTGAAACAAGGGCTCTTGAAGGGAGCCAAAACTTGCAAGATTGATTTCTGTGAGTTTTGTGTCTTGGGTAAACAACACAGAGTGAAGTTTAGTACCGTTGTGCATCAGACTAAGGGAATCCTTGACTATGTACACTCTGATATTTGGGGTCCTACAAGGAATGCTTCCATGAGTGGTAAGCATTGGTTTGTGACCTTTGTTGATGACTTCTCCAGGAGGTCTTGGGTTTACACAATGACACACAAGGACGAAGTGTTGAACATCTTTCTTGATTGGAAGAAGATGGTTGAAAACCAAACTGACAGAAAGGTAAAGGCCTTGAAGTCTGACAATGGTGGAGAGTACACTTTAGATCCTTTTCATAGAGTCTGTAGAGAGGCTGGGATAGTGAGGCATTTTATTGTTCCAAGGACTCCTCAGCAAAAATGGAGTGGCTGAAAGACTCAATAGAACTTTGTTGGAGAATGTGAGGTGTATGTTGTAGCAATCTAGCTTGAGTAAAGCATTTTGGGCTGAAGCAGTTATCTATTCATGTCACCTGGTCAATCGTTTGCCATCCTCTGCAATCAATGGTAAAACACCGATCGAGGTGTGGTCTGGAAAATCTGTAGATGATTATGATCATTTGCATATCTTTGATAGTCCTGTTTACTTTCACGTGACTGAAACTAAGTTGGATGCAAGGGCTAAGAAAGCTATATTTGTTGGTTTCAGGAGTGGTGTGAAAATGTACAGGTTATGGTGTCCAGAATTGAAGAAACTTGTGATTAGCAGGGATGTTATCTTTGATGAACCTAGTGTGCTTCACCCAAATGCCAAGGCTGCAGATGAAGGAAGAGAGATAAATGATAGTGATGTTCAACAGGTGAAGCTGGACAATGTTGTCACCAAGAATGTTTCTCCTCGCCAGAATGATGTTGGTGACTCTTGAAGTGAAGAAGAGATTAATGTCCAGAACAATGAAGGTGTGCACAACCAAGATGATATTGAGGCACATGTTAGAAAGCAGAGGCAAGATCATGTACCTGATCCTGAATCCATTGCAGCGAGAAGACAGATGAGAAAAGTAAGGAAATCTAGAAGGTTTAGCAACTGTGTTGCTTATGCTTTTCCCATTATTTGTGCTGAGATCCCGTCAAATTTCAAAGAAGCTTTGGCGAGTCCAGAGAGAAGTAGTTGGGATGAGGCAATGAAGGAAGAGATGAGATCCCTTGAAAAGAACAAGACTTGGGATCTAGTTCAATTGCCTACTGAGAAAAAAGCTATTGGCTGCAAGTGGGTTTATGCTAAGAAAGATGTTGGCGACAAAAGCAAAAGCATAAGGTATAAAGCTAAATTGGTCGCCAAAGGGTACTCCCAAGAAGAAAGGATAGACTACAATGAAATTTTCTCTCCAGTTGTGAAGTATTGTACTATCCGTGTGTTGCTATCACTAGTAGCACAGTATGATCTTGAGTTGGTGCAGCTTGATGTGAAGACAGCCTTTTTGCATGGAGACTTAGAGGAGGAGATTTATATGTCTCAGCCTGATGGTTTCCAAGATGATGGAAAGAAGAATTTTGTGTGCAAGTTGAACAAATCTCTCTATAGTTTGAAGCAATCACCGCGACAATGGTACCTCAGATTTGATGGGTTTATGAGAAGGCAGAAGTACACTCGTAGTAGGTATGATCATTGTGTGTATTTCAAGAGGTTGTGTGATGGTTCATTCGTCTACTTGTCAATATATGTAGATGATATGCTCATTGCTTCAAAAAATGTGATGGAGATGGAGAAGCTGAAAGAGAAAATGAAGAAGGAGTTTGAAATGAAGGATCTTGGCGAGGCCAAGAAGATCCTTGGGATGGAGATTACTCGCAAGAGAAAGGATGGTTTGGTGTGGCTAACTCAGAAACAATACATTGAGAAGCTTCTGCTGAAGTTTGGTATTTGTAGTACTACCAAGCCTGTGAATACTCCTTTGGCGAGTCATTTCAAACTGAGTGCTCTTTTGTGTCCCAAATATGATGAAGAGAATAAGGAGATGAAGAATGTTCCATATGCTAATTTGATTGGTGGATTGATGTATGCGATGGTCTGTTCCAGACCTGATATTGCTCATGTTGTTGGTGTTGTTAGTCGCTACATGCACAATCCAGGAAGAGAGCATTGGAATGCAGCTAAGTGGATACTTAGATATCTCCATGGGACTAGAAATGTTGGTTTGTGTTTTGGGATGTGTTCTGCAGAGTGTAATCTTCTTGTTGGTTACACTGATTCTGATTATGCTGGTGATTTGGATAGAAGGAGGTTTACTACTGGGTATTTGTTTACCATAGCAAATGGACCAATCAGTTGGAGGTCTATTTTGTAAGATACAGTGGCTTTGTCTACTACAGAGACAGAGTACATGGCGCTTGCTGAAGGTATTAAAGAGGCGTTGTGGTTATCTGGTCTCATCAGTGAATTGGGCATATATCAGAAGAATGTGGAGGTCCATTGTGATAGCCAAAGTGTCATTCATTTGGCTAAGTACCAGATGTATCACTCGAGGACCAAGCACATAGATGTGAGATTCTATTATGTGCGTGATATTGTTGAACAAAAGAAGATTGTGTTGAAGAAAGTTGGTACTGCAGACAACCCAGCTGATATGTTGACGAAGGTTGTTGGTGTTGTCAAGTTTAAGCATTGCTTGGACTTGGTACACATTCTTCATGTTTGAAGAGTTGTTTGAGCAGAGGGAAATTGATTTGTTAGAGATGGATGGAGGGGAGTCGTGTGAATCCCAAGGTGGATATTATTGTGTGTGGGTTTCACACTTGCTCGCGTTCGCTTGTTCACGTAACTCTCGCTCGCTTACGGTTGCTGGCGAGGCCCGTGTGATGTGCACGTGGGGTGCATGAGTCGTATGCTAGAAGTTTGAATTGGTGTTGTAGCGTACGTAAGAAGCTTGGTGGTCTTTGGCGAAGAACAATGTTCTTGGTGAGTAAGTTAAGTGTCAGTGAGAGTTGTATAAATACAGAGCATTGTGAGCTTTGGTATATCCCCTCTGTGTGTGTGTAAAAACAGTGGGTAGTTTTAGGGTTTTGTTTGTAACCCTACTCTCTCTTTTGTAACCTCCATTGATGATAAAGATTCTTCTTACTGCTCCGTGGACGTATGCTATTGCCGAACCACGTATATCCTATGTTCTTGTTCTTGTCTTCTTATCTTCTCTGTATTTGTTGGGTTGTTTCCTGTTGAGATTTGGTTCCCTTGATATTGTGTTCATCTATCTATTTGGTACACTTTAGTGGCACAACAGTAATCTTGCTTTCGATGATCCTCCCACAATTGCTCTTGTGTTATAATACATGTTCTGTTGTTTATCCAAAGGAGGAGGTGAAAATGCACTAGAAGAAACATCTTGAAAGTTATTAGGTGGCAATTGATGATCATGGCTCCTAAGTGAAGTATTTGATGGTGGAAATTGATTGGGATACACCGAATCCAAACAAGACTGATTCCCAACCATGTGAGGAAAACTAGTTGCCAATGAGGAACCATTATTAGGAGCGGAGTACTGTCCAACGCCGATCATGGAACTTCTTCGTTGCAATTGATACAAGCTTTGCCTTTGGTCTGTAAGCACACTCAGCTGCGGGTTTGTTACATAATTCGAAGAGTTGCACAAGTTTTGCGACGTAGGATGGCCAGGTTGCACCATACGAGAATAAGAATAGGGAGCAGCTGAGGAGTTTGTTGAACTAGGAAGCATCCGAGGAGGTGTGTATGCATACGAGGAGGAAAGACCAGCTGAAGAATGTACATGTTTCCTCCATGGATCTAGATCCCTACGCTGCCTATAACTAATCTTGCCTTCTCTAAGATGCCTTCTGAATTTCTGTAGATGGCTGGCAACATGGCGCCTAGTAAGTCCTTCAACGTTCATCAGCTCATGAATTTCCTTAGGAGAAGACTCTGCATTTTTATTCACAAAGAGAGGAGACTACATTAGCCAACACATCTAAATTTAACAGCACCACATTACTGTACTAATTTGAGACCGAATACTCACTCCTTGTCCGTTCGAGAAAATAATAGGCATCAACAAACTTGTCGTGCAACTCCGGGGTCCAATCAATCCGATGGTTCTTTGTTGGTAGTTTCATATCTTTGTCGTCGTCTTCATCATTCCGAGTTGGCTCCTTTCTTTTCCTCTTGCCTTTTTTATACTGCTCTGAAGACCATGTTGATGATATCCCTTCTTGTTCATCTTCTCTGGTCTCATTGCAAACCTTCTCCTGATAAGAATATTGGTCTTTAGAGTTCAACTTCTTTCTTCGAAACACATGTTGCCGAATAGTCTTCAACTCTTCAACTGCAACCGGTTTCTTCAAATAGCAGCAAGCACCATAGGAGATTCCCTTCTTGATAAGCTCAGTATCACCATCGCTTGACACCACTGAAACCACATCAAGATATACAAGTGTCACAGTTAGTCGTTATTGAAGAACTCTAACTAGGACGTTAATAAGTAGAAGAAGCTAGAAATAACTTGGAGTATAATAAGTTTGATGCTTACAGACTACAGGTAAGTCCACCATTTCATTCCCTAAGAGCCGAAGAAGGTGAAAGCCGTCCATGTCTGGCATCTTTAAATCACTGATTACTAGGTCAAACATGTTTCTGTTTTCCCTTAAAATCTTTATTGCCTCGTATGCATGATTGGCGGTAGTAACTGCAAAAATTACACCTCAGTGACATTAGATTATAAGCGAAAGTTATTTGGTACTTATTAGTTGGTAGGAGAACAAGAAACCAACCTTGATAATGGCATTGACGCAGCGTTAACTCCATAGTTTTGAGGCAAATTAGGTTGTCATCAACTGCGAGAACTCGCATACCTTCTGGAAGCCGATCCATAGCATCATTATCCATTTATGCTTACTGAATTAGTTAGTAATTACAGATGTAAAACATGTACAGTGTGATATGTCTGAATAGTAAAGCTAGCAAGCTTTGCAATTTTATTCTAACAAACCAGCTATGCCTTTAATTTATATGTGCTCCAAGGAAAAGACTTTAGCTTTTAGGATAACCAAGACTGTTTCTTTTCCTGTTCGAATTAGGAAGAACAGCGACCAATCAAGAAAGGCAAGTTCGAAAAGAGCAAGATTCGATCAAATCTAGGCATTTACTTACCTTTACAATATAGGAATCCATCATTTAATTATCAATTTCCTAGAGGCAGTCTAGCTATGAGATAGAGAACTCACTCTCCTTGTCACCTTGATGGTTGATTGGGACTAGAAAAGATGTCAAGTCTTGGCTTCGCAATTGGTTTGGTTCTCCATATTTGGCTTTTGGGATTTGAAACCAAAATTTCATGTATATGAGCATGTCAGCTTTCATATAAACTATCAAGATGGCTCACAACAAAGAGTCCTCATGTACTTACAAGTCCATTTAGAAACCAAACACTATATGCTTCAGAACAGGTACAGAAAGCAATAAACATCGTTCATTAATCTCGATTGTAGCAAATTACAATGTAAATGGGTGCTCTGTATCTTTCTTTTTCCTTCAATTACAGAATAATTAACACCAAAGGAAAAAAAAGAACCAAACCCTTCTTTTTACTAGACCAGATGAATCCCACTAAAGCTAGGACTTCCTTTTCGGCCTAACCTCAATGCCTTGGACAATGAGGCCACCCTTCCATTGACCACCCCTAGTTTCCAAACAAGACATTTCCACCTCCCCATCTTCTCCTCCCTCACAGAAGAACTCACCCAGCTCAATCTCCAACCACCCGTCAGCCCTCTCCTTCGGGTACTTGGTGTCATCGATCTCTCTGCGCTGCAACATCTGCAAACCCATGCGGCTTCTGTGGAATATCCCAACACGTCTTGGCACAATCTGGTGGCTCCAAGTCCTGCCTCTTTCGGCATCAAGAAACACAGTCTGTTTCGTAGGCTCTCCTCCTCCGACAAGACCTACACTGACCTCGGCAGGTTGGTACTCAAATCCATACGCCGCTGCAGTGCACTTGAACACAAGATAAGCTTTGTACACAGTCGAAGGGGACAGCAAACGAATGTCAATTTTGCCACAGATTTCAAGCCAGCAAACACCAACAAGCTCCGCAACCTCCTCAAACCTGTTTGTCACATGTTCAGATTCCAAGTCAGGTTCAACTACACAACTTCACAAAACAAAAGACTCAACTTTCAGACCTGGCCTCAGGCAGAGACACCCATTTCCAATAATTCGGCGTATCGGCCCAAACAATCGCAAGGTCTCTCGCCGATACCATATAACATTTCTTCCCACTCCATTTGTCTAGCGAAAAGCTCTACACACAACGATGTCAATTTTACAATCTCCATTAATCAAACTAGACCAAAGTCTCAATGTGATTACATCAGCAGCAGCAACAACATAACATATCAGACACATCCCAACAACAACGTTAATCTCATGCTCCAGTAGTAAACACAAGAGAGCATCAAGTGGATATATAATTACCAGTCTGCCCTCGTTGACGAGAACAGGGTTGTCACAGAGAGCGAGGTAGAACTCTTTCGACTTGGATCGGCACGTGGGCGGGTGAGCGTCGGTGTGGGCCAGCACGGTGAGGATCTCCGGCGGCAGAAACTTACTCCAAACGGCGTCGGATTCCGCAGCCGACCGGAAGCTTCTGGAAAGAGAGGACAACCGACACGCGTCGGGAGGAGAAGTGAGGGAGATGACGTTGGCTATACAGCCCTCCGGTAACGCCTGTAAATCCAACACCGCCGCTGCTGCCGCGCCGCAGCCGATTATTCCTCCTCCTCCTCCTCCTCCTTGTTCTTCGCTGTTGTTGCGCATGATCTTGTTGTTGTTGTTGGTGTTGACAACGTTGATGGAGTTGAAGTGGTTGTTCGGTGCGCTGTGTCGGGGGTTTTGGAACATGGGTTTGTGGCTGCATGTGTGTTTGAGATGGTGTTAAGTAATAGTTGGCCACGTTGGGTTCGGTCTGCTTGTTTTTTGTTGGATAATTTATATGGAACGGAAATCTTAGCTGTTAAGTAATATTTTGGTTATCCGGAAGAACCAGACCAAGAATAAAATTGCCCAGTCAGATTCAGATCCCTCTCTAGAAAATCTCTCCTCTAGAAAGTTCATTTTTTTTGCATTAGATTCTCTATTTTTCTTTTTTTTACTTTTTCTTTTCTTTTATTAGGAAAAAAAATATCAAAATACTATAATTTATATTTTTTCATTACGTATAAAATCTCGATTCACCGATTTTATTCATATGTGACGTAATAAACAAATTTTCAAAATACATTAAGTACTATGAAACTCAAATAGAAGATGATTATTTTGGAGTACTGCTGAATGAAGTGAACTTGATACCGTACGAAGAAAAAAACAAGACTCATCTAATTTGTGCGTAAAAGTTGAATTCACTTGACAACCTTCGATCATTTTGCCATAATCAATGTGCTTAGAGTAAAATAGTTTCAAAGCATATGACTTGAAAGGGTGTAGAGGTAAAATTGTTTTGTCAACGTGTGGAACTGTGGAGGTGACACCATTTATGTCACAGTTGCATAGTATATGGTTAGCATGTGCTCTTTTTCAACAGCTTAGTAGGAAAGGTGGCAAGTATAGTATGAGTGTGGCCATCCAACAAAGTTGCAATCTTGATGTACTTTGATTTCAAATTATCTTCCTTTTTTTATCCGATCACATTTTCTTCTTGTTGAGTCGTCTGTTCTTTTGGAGTAGGAAACGCACTTGTTTGTAATCCTAGTCTACTTTCCACTTCACCCTGCACACAATCTACAATCACACATGCCTCTTTTGTTCCCTCAAAGGAAAGATTATTGATGTCTAATCAAAATATAGTATATTGGTTTCCCATTATCAAACTTTACAGATAATCTATTGGCGAAGAGAAAATGTGACTTTGGGAAAGAAGTTTATGATGAGGCAATGTATAACAGTAAAGCTTACTGAAGTAAAGCTTGTTTGCACGAAACAAAATGTGTAATTTGAGCTTAGTTACATTCTGCGAAAGAATACGTAATGTATAACAGTATACGCATCATTCTTGCCGCGGTAGTAGACAAATATGTAATCTTCTGGTTTGTTCTCTATCTTTGACGACAGAATGTACCTGCACAAATCATGTACAGAGCTATCAGTAATGTTTTGAGATTATGAAAAGGGCACATTGAACAAACAAATGATACTATACATGTGAGAAATATTACCAATCATCTTGATAGTGAAGATAGTCATTGTCGTGATTGTATAGTATGCCAGGCTTGTTCGGATCTTGCTTAAATCTCTGAACAACTGTTCTAGTGAAAAAACCCCCATCGGGAGTTTTAATTCTCCAAGACAAATTTCCTACAAGTTGATTAGACTCTAAATGGATTCATGCACTTGGCAGTCAAACTTTAAGAGCATCGACTGCATTGGCCGATGGAATCACCATGAGAGCCCATACCAGTAAGCCGGCTACTTTCATGAAGTGTAACTGACTCCTCTGTTATGAAACTTAGTACTTCT
Source organism: Geum urbanum (assembly GCA_946800695.1). Taxonomy (NCBI): domain Eukaryota; kingdom Viridiplantae; phylum Streptophyta; class Magnoliopsida; order Rosales; family Rosaceae; genus Geum; species Geum urbanum. The sequence continues at coordinate 82,155,275 of OX326999.1, read as the reverse complement.
TCTAGCACAACACTAATCACCTCTTTTGCCTTTCAAATATGGAACAAAAAACTGAAATCATCAGTCGCCACCTAACTTAAAATAGACCAAAACCGAGTGATTAAGTATAAAATTACCTCAGTTTTATTAGCTCTTTTACCACATTTCGAAAAATCCTTCTCTGTCCTGCTAGACATCAGAGAAGACCACTTTGATCCCAAACCAGAAAAGTTTCTGTTAGAACTACTAATTTGGGCGTATCTTGATTTTCTGACATTGGAAGAAAATTTCACAACCACTTGAAAATCGACCCTCTTTTTCTTCTGTAACTTCTCTTCACTGGTAAACCCCAACCTCAAACATGTATTGCCAATACTATCATTATGCGACAGCGAGATTGAACACGCAGCCAGTGTCATACTTCACTCTCTTGGCTTCGAATTCAGACCTGAAAACACTTCATGATTAATTGGTATCTATTCTTTTATTTAGTACAGGATACATATAGCTTAACTTCATTGCCTCACTTCTTTTCACACTAACATACTTAATTTCCCATCTAAACTCCTAACAACCTTCAAAGTCACACTTCATAAAAACCTCATAAATCATGACACCAAATCCAAATTAGACAACCTTTTCCATTTCTATCAATACCAGATAATAAAGGCTCAAACTTTTAACACTAAAGATTCAATTTTTTTTTGTTTTCGATTGAACTAAAGATTCAAACTTTACTAGTAAACATTGTCAAATAACTAATTATTGCACAGAGATAGAAACCCAATAGCTCAAAGCTCTCACTTACCCAGATGAAAACCCATTACACATAAAACTTGGTCTGGATTAGAAAGTGAAATGTGACACAGATATAGATATATAGAGATAGAGAAAAAGACAGAACCTTGGGTTGAGTTAGAGGAGATGATTCTGTGCATGGCAAGAGCAGCTTATCCGAGGACAAAGTAGAGAGTGCACACAACGACGACGCAGGCAAAGAATGAAAGAGATGAGAGAAGAGGTGATTGAGTCAAGACTCAAGAGTTGAGTAGGGAATAAAGAAGTGAAGAGGGCGCCAAAGTTTGTGTAGGATAAGAGAGTAAGTCATCGCGTGGAGACCAGGGCCGTAACGTATTTCCAATTGGGACTTTTTTTTTTGGTTACAAGGAAGTCTAAATAGATCCAGAAAGCAGAATTACCTAGCTACGCTAAGAGTCCTAGATGGCCTAGGAAAAGCAACCCCATTGAGATCATCATGCAGAACATTCAAAACATACACAGGAGGCTCAAGAAATTCCACAAATCCCAGTTCATGGTCAGTGCTGTGCTTAACAAGAGCATCAACAGTCATATTTTTCTCTGACAATATGAGCCAACACCACCCTCTCAAAGCTCTTCAAATCATTCATGCAACCAGTTATGAGAGAGCCAAGGGGATGATTGGAGATATTCTCAACATTCATCAGATTGAAAGAATAGCAGAGTCAGACTCGATCTCCACCAACCTCACATTCTGCTCAATCAGCAGCTTAATGCCAAAGTGCAAGCCCCAGGCTTCAGCTTCCAGAACTTCACCCCTTCCCAAGTCAACAATCCAATTTCCCTCATGATCCCTAATAACACCTCCAGCACCAATGTGACCCTGGTTGTTCATGGTACCATCAATGTTCAATTTGCACCATGTAACAGGGGGCTTACTCCAAGTAAAATGCTGAACAGATCTAGATGTAGCTAAAATATTCTGTTGATGGACAAGATCCCATTCCATAGCAGAATCAAAAATGATCTTCACAGGGTTACTAGGCATAGCAAATGAGGTATCAAAAATGTGCTTATTCCTCCAGTTCCATATATGCCAGCAAGCAAAGCTAAACAAAACACACCAGCTGACCAGTTGAATGGTGATCTTATTATGAATCTGAGCATGCATCCAACCATTCCAATCCAACTAAAAAGAGAAGGAGATACAGTTAGGCAAGTTCATCGTTCTCCAAATACTTTTGGCTCTAACACAATCTCTGAAAAGGTGAAGAAGATTTTCTTCTTGGAGTTGACAGAAAGGACATAAGGGACATTTAGTTAACTTCCTTTTAAATCTCTGAGTATTAGTCAATAATTTACCATGCATCATGGACCATAAAAATGTTTTCTGTTTGGGAGGTATCTTCAACTTCCAAATAAAAGGCTATATATGATTCACACTATTATAATCAAAAAGAGATTGATAGGCAGACTTGACAGAAAAAAAGGCCATTAGAGGAAGCCTTCCAAATCTGAGTATCACAGCCACATCCATCAAACCCAGTAGGCACACTGATTATAAATTGAACAATCTTAACAGGAAGCTCAACAAGGAGTCTGTCAATATCTCAACCATTATCATCCTAAAAATCAGAAAACTGCACCAACATTAATTCTATCACCATTCAAGGCATGATTCTCAAGAGAGGAGTAGCACATCCAATCATCACTCCAGAATTTAGCTATTTTGCCATCACCAATCCTCCATTTTAGATTTTGCTTAAAAAGTATAGCACCATGCACTATACTTCTCCAAGTACTAGAGCAATCCCCAGATGCACTGTACTTATTGTCAAACAAGCTTTTCTTCTTCAAATACTTTTCAAAATATATTCTAGCCCATAAGCCTTTATCATTCTGAAACATCCTCCAGCTAGACTTAGCTAACATAGCTTGATTTATCTGGCCAACCTTTTTTATTCCCAAACCTCCAAGAGCCTTAGGTTTGCAAACATCATCCCAATTAACTAGATGAACCATTTTCTTCTCAACAGCAGAGCCCCATAAAAAATCTCTATTCAGCTTATCCAATTTATCACAGAGATCAACAAGCAGTTTTGCAGTGTTCATGGCATAGACAGGAATTGAGGAAGTCACAGATTGAACAAGAGTCAATCTACCTGTCAAGCTCAGATGTTTGCTCTTCCAGCTGGCCAATCTATTTTGAATTTTGTCAAAGATACCAGCATAGGTAATTTTGTTGATTCTAGAATGAATCTGAGGCATTCCTAAATACCTCTTCAGATCAGAAGTTAAAGGAGAGCCACATATGTGGCTGATGTCAGTAGCTTTGCCTCTGCAGACATTAAGGGAGACAAAAATCATAGACTTTTCATATCTCACAACCTGCCCTAACAGTTTGCAAAACAAATCAAGACAACCCTTCAGAATCCTAGCCTGCTTGGGAGAAGCTTCTGCAAACAACATTAAATCATCTGCAAAAAAAAGATGTGATATCTTTGAGCCAGATTGGGAAGCATTCACTGCCTTCCAACCCCTTTCATTGACATTATCCACAATTAGGTGAGACAGTTCCTCCATACACAAGACAAAGAGATAAGGAGATATGGGATCTCCTTATCTTATACCCCTCTTAGCTTCAAACTGTTGAGATAACTCCCAATTTAGTGATACTTGAAAACTGGTAGAAGTGACACAGTGCACGATTAACTTGATAAGCCCCACATGTAGTTGACATTCATGCAACACATAAGCAATAAAGCTCCAACTCAATCTGTCATAAGCCTTAGACAAATCTACCTTCCAAGCAAAGAAACCTTTCCTGCCAGAAGCCTTTCTGAATTTGAATAATAACTCCTGAGCTATCATGATGTTATCAGAAATATGTCTTCCAGGAACATAGCTAACTTGATTAGGACTAATCAGATGCTGCATCACAGGTCTAATCCTTGCAGTTATCATTTTAGAAACAATTTTATACATTGTGGAACATAGGCTAATTGGTCCAAAATTAACCATATGTTGAGGACCATCAACTTTAGGGATAAGAGCAATGACAGTATGATTGATGCCAGGAGGAAGGATACCAGACCTGAATGCAGTTTTAGCTATCTCCACCAGATCATCAACATAAATTTCCCAATGTTTCTGAAAAAATAATGCAAGAAATCCATCATGTCCAGGAGTTTTGAGAGACCCAATAGCAAAAAGTGCCTTCCTAACTTTCTCAATGATAACATGCTTCACCATATCAGCAACACACTTAGTATCAATATCAGGAAAAAGCCGAGGAATAAAGAGTCTGTTATCATCCAGACTAGGTTCAGAGAATAACCCTTTGAAGAACTGGACAACAATGGCTCTCATCTCTACAGGATCACTAGTCCACTGATCATTTTCATCAAACAAACCTTCAATCTTATTCCTCTTTCTTCTAACCACAGTGGTCAAATGAAAGAATCTTGTGTTTTCATCACCCTCAAGCAGCCATCTGTTCCTGGATTTCTACTTCCAATAAAGACTCTCCTGCTTGAGCAGAATATTGTATTCCTGAATTAATTCCTCTTCCAACCTCTCTAGAAAGGGATTAGGACCATTGTCTTTAGCCATTTGGATATCCCATATTCTAGCCAAAAGATGCTTCTTCTTCCTGAAAAGGTTCTCAAAAACTTCCTTATTCCACTGACTCAGATTGATAGCTAAATTATGAATTTTCTGCTAAAAAGTGGAACAAGCGTGCTACCAGTTCTGAGAAATAAAATCAAAATAGTCGACATGGGTCATCCACATAGTTTGAAACTTGAAGGGACTACGCCTTCTGCTTCCAGTAACAATAGACTCTGGATGAAGTAAAAGAGGGCAATGATTAGATCTGGTTTTTGGTAAATGCTGAACTAAAGCCTCCTCAAAAATAGTTCTCCATTCTCCACAAATAAAGGCTCTATTAAGTCTCTCTTTCATAGTACCGTTGGACCAAGTATAACAGGAACCCTTAAATCCAAGATCCAATAAGGCATTCCTGTGTACCCAATCTTTCAGACCTCCAAATCTTCCAACAGGAGAACCACCACATTTATCCTTCTCATTAACTATTTCATTGTAATCACCAATGATACAGCAAGGGAGTTGTTGTTGCTGAAACAAGTTTTCCAATACACTCCACAACTGACTTCTCAAAGCATTCACAAGACTTCCATAGACAATACATAAAAGCCAGAGAGGCTTTATAGAGTCTTCAACTTTCACAGCAATAAACTAAGTACCACTGTCAATGTAGCTAATCTTAACCTTGAAATTATTCCAAAGCAACCAAATTCCACCAGAAAAACCAACAGCTTCAACTACTCTAAATTCATTGAAGCCAAGATTAAACAAAGCCTTAGATGACCTTGAGAAAGGAACTCTGGGCTCACAAATAGCAATCAGATTTAAAGAATGCAGTTTCACCATGTCTGCAATAGCAAACCTAAACCCCTCACTTCCTGCCCCTCGAGCATTCTAAAAAATAAATTTCGACATGATGGCAATGGAAGAAAAGGTAGGGAAGACCCCTTAAGCACTAATTATATCCTCCCCAACAGACAAGGGAGAATCAGTATCATTCATTAACAGAATATTATCAGAAAAATCTGATCAACCAATTGCTCAGAAGCAGCATCCATATCCTGAGTCTTCCTGCAATCATTCACAATTTCATCTAGAGGTATATGACCAAATATAATACCAACTTCCTGTGTAGCTGAAGCCACAGCATCAAATGAAATTTTTTTTTACAAATCGAAGCTCCTTGGCAACAGCAACAGATTTGACACTCTTCCTTTGATATTTATGTACAGGTTTTGCTTTAAGAGGTTGATTAATCTCAAAAAATACATCCTGCAGGGGTTTCTTGGATTATGCCACAGTAGTGACCTTATTCCCATTAGTATTATCACTATTGTCCACCTTTGCCTTCCCCTTAGCATAGCCAGACTTGCTTGACACACCAGCAACACCAATAGACTTAGTGGACTTCCCTGCCATTTTCACAAAATTCTTCTTCTCCTATAAAATAGAATTAGTCCCCAAGCCAGACTCTAAGTCAACCAGTTTAGCAGCATTAGGCTCCAGAACTTCATCCTCACCAGCATCAACTAAGGTTTGATATCTAGAACCAGAGACAACCTTCCCTTTAATAGCAATATTACCACCAATCTTCCTTTTGCTCTTATAGTTTATCATCATCCATGCCCCAAATTCACGCTTATCCACATAATTCATTGTTTCATCAGTAGCAGCAACCCCATCATCATGCTACATATCACAGTCAGTCTTACTATCATGCAAATTATCCACATTCACAGTTTTGTGCCCTTCACCTATAGATATGCAAGGAGTCACATCAGTAGAAGCTGCAATACAGCTTTCCTTGGCATGTCCATAATAGCCACAGTTGAAGCAAATTAGTGAAACTTCTTCATAAACAACCTTGTAAGCAACACCTTCCACTTCCACCACAGACAATAAAGGCTTACCAAGGTCAATTTCAACACACATTCTAGCAAATTTTCCCCTAGCTTGACTTAGAGTAACTTCATCAATTTTAACCATGTCACCAAGAGTTGAACCAATTTGGGACAGAGTAAACGATGTTAAAACTTCACATGCAAGTCCACAATTCTCAACCAAAGAGCCATTTGGCCAATCTGAGCTGTTCTGGGATCAAAAGTAGAAGTCCATTTCCTTACAACCAAAGTCTGTCCAGCCAAGATCCAAGGGCCACCACACAAGGCATTCTGCATATCATCCTCCAAGTTAAAGTTAAGTAGTCATTAGGTAGGTTAACAAGCTTCCATCCTCCTTTCACCTGCCATTTGCGACGTAAACCTCTTAGCATAAAGTCAAAGTTGTTGACAGAGTTAGGTTTCCTAATAAGCTTTACCACAACTGCACATCTCCACTACAAATCAAGCCTGTTATGAACCTTATGAGAGAATGACACATTCCTGCCATATTTTCCAGTGGAAACCATACAATCTGTTTCAAAAAACTTAGAATCATCCATGATAGTGTTAGAGTGCCGCTTAATGGGACTGATAAGTTTATTAGCATAGCTCATCGGAACTATAGTAGTACTAGTATCAACCTCCCCAACTTGCAGGGCAGCAAGCTCAGAACTCAGATCCCCTCCATTCTTCATACGTTTTCTTTGAGAAGTCATCAAAGAATCCCCTCCGCCACTTCCCTTGGGAAGAGCGGAGAAGACGAAGGTACTTAAAGAAGCCACCAGTTCTTTAGCAAACACACCAGATCTTGAATCGGATGAGAATCGACCAATCCCATATTCAAATCTCCAACGGTTCATAATAGAAAAAAAAAATCGCCACGCGTGGGGCGCGTAGGAAATTTCAGTCTCTAAAAAGCTTCAAGAAATTTTTTCCAATTGGGACTTTTCTATTCTTTGATTTCTTTTCTTTAATCATATTATTGTTTAAGGAGATTTATTCCCCATAATTTTCGGTATGTGTCTTGTCTTACTTAGATGCAGATATTAATTAGATAAATACATGAAATCCTTGTTATATTGGGACATTTATTTTATTTAGAGAGTCTAGTTCAGCCTGGATTGCAACCTTCCATTTCGGTCAATCTGCTCTACGTTGACATTCAACAACAAAGCGGGGTTCCACTTCATCGTCGTCAATTATCTCCTGAGCGACGGAATAAGCAAACATATCATCGATTTACGTGGAAGATCTATCCATAAAAATGCGCGCATCATTTATTCTAAGCGAGATTTCTTTGTTCTCTGACATAACAAGAGATTATGGAGCGTCCCCCGGAGATACCAATTGTGATTCAAGAACATAACTGTAGTTAGACACAATCTCATATGAAGGATTCACAATGTCGATGATAAATGGATCTTTTTGTACCTTGATGACCTGCCTTTTAACCGGCGGCTCATCTGTGGATTTTTTTGGTCTCCCCCTCTTTCTGGTGGGATCCGAGGCCGATGCAACACCTTCCACAAGAGCAGGAGGAACGCCTCCTTGCCCGGTGTTGCTACTAACAAATCTCTTTTTCGGGATTTCCAATTTTCAGGGGGTATATCCGATCTCGTCACCTTAGCAATATCAGCAAATGAATCAGGCATAGAGTCTGCCATTTGCTGAAGATCAAGTATCCTGCGCACTTCCATCTCACTCTAAGATGTGCAGAGATCATGATGAGACACAGTGGGATTAAACCATGTCAATTTCTGACGTTGCACTGGAATAGTTACATTCCTATCTCCCCCTAACGGTGGGAAATAAGTCTTATCATAGTGACAATCTGTAAATCTAGCAGTAAAGAGATCTCCTGTCGAAGGTTCAAGATAGAGGACTATTGTTGGAGATTCATAACTAACAAAAAAATGTACTTCGATCCATCGAAGGAATTACTTCGATCCATCAAAGACATCATTCTGGACACTATTTTTGACCCATCGAAGCTTTGCTTCGACCCATCGAAGATGTAACCTGGAAGTGACGTTCTTAGATGCATTTTTCATCTGTATCATTGGCTTACGATGTGTTTATACATTGGTTTTATTGGAAAAAGACGGGAAAAAAAATTCGACCAACCTGGATTTCAGGACCAGATGTGGTTTTATATTGGTTAATGTCATGCCATATCAGCACTCAACAAGGGTCACACCCTTCTCAAATCTTTAAGTGTATACTTAAAGTGTACGTCTGGTCTTTGGTACAAAGACTTACTTATTTACATTGATTTTGTAGATGTCTCAAGGCGAAATTAAGTGTCTAGCAGATAGTGGTACTACTCATACCATTCTGCGGAATAAGCAACTATTTTTGGATCTTTTTTCATATAATTTCTCAGTGACAACCATGATTGGTGTAGCGCCCGTTATTCAGGGACGTGGTAGTGCAGAATTTCTGCTACCTCATGGTACAAAATTATTTATCATTGATGCCTTATACGCGCCAAAGGCCAATCTAACCTTGCTCAGTTTTAAGGATATTTGTGCCAACGAATTTCACTTGGAAACCTTTTGTGAGAATGGAAAAGAATTTTTGTGTATAACCTCTATTGAATGTGGCCACAAGCTCATTCTAGAGAAATTTTTGGCAATTCATAGTAGTTTATACTTAACTACAGTTCGGATCATTGAATCTAATGCCATGACTCACACTACTACGTGTGACTTTGATTCATACAAGCTTTGGAATTTACAACTGGGACATTCAGGTCGTACTATGATGATCAAAATCTTAAAAAATACTCATGGTCATCCGTTCTTTAGAGCGAAGAAACATGTGGGATTACCTAGTTCCATCGATTTAGATGGTGAGGATGAGACTACTCCTCTCAATCATGGCTCGGTCTCCAAGATGAGTGCAACACCTTCTAGGCAGCATACTGCTGAGGCATTGTGCGTTATCCCACTAAATACTTATGTTGCAATCTCTTATGCACATCGTTCATTCTGTAAAGCTTGTTCTTTAGCAAAGTTGCAGGCATGTCCTTCATTTTCTGTTGATAATAATGACAATATTTTATTCTTACAAAGGATCCAAGGTGATATTTGTGGACCTATCAAACCCGAACACGTACCATTTAAATATTTCATAGTTTTGATAGATGCATTAACACGATGGTCACACGTTGCTTTGCTATCCAAAAGGAATGCTGCGTTTACAAAACTTCTGGGTCAAATTATTAAGCTCTGGGCTCACCACTCGGATCACCCAATCAAGTCGATTAGATTGGATAATGCAGGACAGTTTACATCAAAATCTTTTGATGATTATTGCATGTCTCTTGAGATTGAAGTTGAACATCCCGTTCCTCATGTTTATTCTCAGAATGGTTTAGCAGAGGCTCATATCAAGTGGTTACAGCTTATCTCTAGAGCTTTGGCAATGCATACAAATTTATCAGTCTCTGCTTGGGGATATGCAGTGTTACACACAACGATGCTTCTTCAGTTAGATCCGTAGCCCGTCAACCATTCAGTGCGTACCAGTTGATAACTGGATATGAGCCTGAGATTTCACATTTACGCATTTTTGGTTGCGCAGGTTATGTGCCAATTGCACCTCCACAGTGCACTAAAATAGGTCCTCAAAGAAGATTAGGACTTTATGTTGGTTATGAATCTTCAACGATAGTCCACTATCTTGAACCTTCGACGGGAGATCTCTTTACTTCTAGAATTATAGATTGTCACTATGATGAGACTTATTTCCCGCCATTGGGGGGAGATAGGAATGTAACTATTCAAGTACAACGTCAGAAATTGACGTGGTTTGATCCCACTGTGTCTCATCATGATCCCTGCATATCTCAGAGTGAGATGGAAGTGCGCAGGATACTTGATCTTTAGCAAGTGGCAGACTCTATGCCTAATTCATTTGCTGATATCGTTAAAGTGGCAAGATCGAATATACCTGCTGCAAATATTCCTGCAAGGTTAGAAATCCCGAAAAAGAGATTTGTTAGTAGCAATACTGGGCAAGGAGACGTTTCTCCTGCTCATGTGGAAGGTGTTGCATCGGCCTCGGCTCCCACCAGAAAGAGGGGAAGACCAAGAAAATTCGCAGATGAGCTGCCGGTTAAAAGCAGGTCATCAAGGCACAAAAGATCCATTTATCATCGACATTGTGAATCTTTCACATGAGATTGTCTCTAACTACATTTATGTCCTTGAATCACAATTGGTATCTCTGAGGGACGCTTAAAAATCTCTTGTGATGTCAAAGAACAAAAAAATCTTGCTTAGAACAAATAATGCGCGTGTTCTTATGGATAGATCTTCCATGTTAGTCAATGATATGTTTGCTTATTCCGTCGCTCAGGAGATAATTGATGATAATGAAGTGGAACCTGATAGTCGCATATTTATGCGTCTATTTGGTATTTAATTTGTTCCCTATATTTAGTTTATTGTTATTAATTGAGTGAATTAATTATGTTTATTTATTTTTAGGTGTTTTGGAGAATAATGGAGAAAAGAAGATTAAATAATGTATTTTAGGAGAAATAGAAGAGGAGCACGTGAGTCTTGCGAGCATGTGATATATTTTGCTGTTTGGTGAGCAAAGTTGGTGAGGAACAGGAAGTAGAAGTGGACTTGGACTTGGAGACTAATAGTAAAATAAAGAAAGAAGTCTAATTTGAGTGGAAGTCTTGCACGTGGGCTAGCTTGGTAACCAAGTTGCATGCTTATATATATATATATATGTGTGTGTGTGTCTAGCTAGCAAAGGACGTACGTAGAGCTGGCAAGAGAGAAGAAAATAAAGAAGAGTTGGAGAAGAAGTTCTGTGCATGAAGAAAAACCCGACCACGTCGTCGCCAAGAGTTCTTCTTTCTCCTTCTTTTATTTATCTTTCATGAACTCTTTGATTTTATTATTTATGACTTTTAGTAGCTAATTTTCCTTTGTTAAGGGGCTGCTTGAAGCCCCTACATGAAGTCTTTTTAATACATACACTTTAATTTAGTTTTGCATATTTTATGAATGAGGTTTCTTTCTCTGAATGATTCACCATATGAATTCTTGTATGTTTGCTTTGGTGCGCAACTTAGTATGCATGCTAGGGTTCTAGTTTCATGAGATACGGGCGACTGAAGATAATTTCTTCCACCGGATTCTCTATAATGATAAGCCGATTTTACCGTCGGGAAATTGAAATCCATAGGTCTAGCGAGACACGCCCATAGTGTACTTGTGAACCCTTGTAGCTTCTCAAACCTTTTCTAGAACTTAATGCTTTCTTCTTTGTAAACCTTGGGGTCTATAACTATGGGTTCATAGAGGTATAGATGTAGGGGAGGTCCATGACAAACTTGCATAGGCATAAGGATTAGGTAATAGGATGTGGTTGTAACGATCAACTCTTCCTGTGAACTTTCATTCATTGGATATGTGCATTAGATTAAGTATGTGTTAGATAGATGGAATGGCGGTGGTGGATTTCATTCCTCTTAACTCTTTAATCATATAGTTTAATTCCATTTGCATTCATTAGCATATTTACTTTTAGCATTTACATTCTGCATTAGCTGTAGCTTAGCCGATTTATTTCGGTAACCAAATCAACTCCGAATACCCTCAAATTTTGTGTGATAGTCTGCCACTGTGTCTAGTTCATTGTTTCAAAATTTCGTAGCATTTGAGTCTGTCTAGCTTAGGTTCGCATATCATTAGTGTTCTGTAGTCGAGTCTGTCAGCATAGTAGTGCGTTAGGATTTAGTTTCACCAATTCCTCGTGTTCGATAACCCCTATTTATCTTACTACATTGATATATCCAAGTTGTGAATAGGGTATCTTTGAGAGGTGTTAATCCGCCTTGTCACAACCCCGCTCTGTTTCTGAATGTCAATGTAGAGCAGATTGGCCGAAATAGAAGGTTGTAATCCAGGTGAACTAGACTCTCTGAATAAAAGGCAAGTTTTCGATCTGGTTGTTCTAGGCCCACCGAATGTTAAGCCAGTTGGACATAAATGAATTTTTGTTCGGAAGCATAATGAGAAGAATGAGGTCTTGTGTTATAAAGCTAGGCTTGTAGTGCAGAGTTTCTCTCAGCACCTTGGAATTGATTATAAGGAGACGTATTCTCCTGTTATGGACATCATCACCTTCCGCTACCTGATAAGCTTGGTAGTGTCCGAAAAGCTCAATATGCAGCTTATGGATGTGATTATTGCATATCTGTATGAGGATCTTGATTCAGAGATATACATGAAAGTGCCAAATGGCATTGCTATACTCAAATCAAGTAACTCTAGATCACGGAGTGCTCATGTTATCAAATTGAAACGTTCACTATATGGATTGAAGCAATCCATTAGGACGTGGTATACACGCTTTAATAACTACTTGATTGGGAAATGATACAAGAATGATGATTTATGCCCTTGCGTGTTCATTAAAAGAACAAGCTTAGGATTTGCTATAATAGCTATCTATGTTGATGATATGAACATCATCAGAACTCTTAATGAGATCAATGAGACTGTTTGTTACTTAAAATTTGAGTTTAAGATGAAAGACTTTGGTAGAACTCGATTTTGTCTCGAATTAGAGCTGGAATATCGAGTTGGTGGAATTCTTATTCACCAGTCTGCTTATATCCAAAAGATGCTCATGCAATTTAACATGGATAAAGCATACCCAGTTAGCATACCAATGGTTGTTCACAATCTGGATTCTAAGAAATTTCCGTTAAAGGATCTTGAAAGTTGAAATTCCATATCTTAGTGTTATTGGAGCTTTGTTGTATTTAGCTCAATGCACACATTCAGACATTGCTTTCTCAGTGAACTTGTTGGCTAAATTTATTTCTGCACCTACGTTACGTCATTGAAATGGAGTAAAACAAATCTTCAGTATTTTCCATTTTTATTGGCATTACTATAGTGGGATTTCAAATAAATGGGCTTCATTTTTTAAGAAAGAATACAGAGAGAAGCATGAAATTTCCGGTGAAGGAAACGTTGAATCATAGCAGTCGAGTTCTAGACATATTAATGCAATGAACTATGCTAACCCGAACGGATCCTTCGATCCATTGAAGGTTTTCTAAAATGAATCGAAGGATGCAACCTGGACGGATCAGATTAACCCCTTTGATCCATCGAAGAGTTGTTCGATCCATCGAAAGATGGACTTACTGTGACTGATTTTCATGCTATCCCCTATTCTAAAACATCAGTTGATGTGTTGGTTGGATTTGTTGATGCTGAGTACCTCTCTGACCCCACACAAAGGTCATTCTGAGATCGGTTATGTTTTCACTATAGGAAACACGGCGATCTCTTGGAGATCAACAAAGCAAACCCTTGTTGCTACTTCCTCGAATCACTCTGAAATTATTGCTTTGCATGAAGCTGTTAGAGAATGTGTCGGGCGTATGTTAGTCATTGGTCATATTCGAGGATCTAGTGGATTACCATCTACTATTATAGATCCAACTTGCATCTTTAAGGATAATGCAGCATGCATTTAACAGACGAAGTTGGGTTTCATTAAGGGTGACAATACTAAACATATATTGCCAAAATTCTTCTTTAATCAGCAACAACAACACCTGTTGAATATCCAAGTGAACCAGATTGGTTCCGTTGATAATGCTACAGACTTGTTTACTAAGTCACTTCCTAAATCTACTTTTGTGAAACATGTAAAAAGCATTGGTATGCACAGGTTATCAGAACTCCTAGACTGATTTTACAGTCATCGGGAGTTACATTTCTGTAGACATCAGGGGGAGTCTACATCACATGTAGTAACTTTAGTAGTTGATGTGCTGTACTCTTTTTCCCTTAGCCTAAGCTTTGTTTTACTCATGAGATTTTTGTTTATTTGACGAAGTTTTTAGTGAGGCAACAAGTTATACATCATTCTTATGGTCATCGACACAAGGGGGAGTGTTTAAGGAGATTTATTCCCCATAATTTCTGGTGTGTCTTGTCCTATTTAAATACAGATATTAATTAGATAGATACATGGAATCCCTACTATTTCGGGAGATTTATTATAACAGATTGTATCAACATGTATTTAAGGCAATTTATCAATAAAAGAGTAACAGTTTTCCTCGTTTACATATTTTCTCCTGCAACAATTATATCTTTTTTCTTTTTTCTATTTGTAGATTTTTCTCAAGATATTATTCAAATACCCACATTTTAGGAAAAGAAGAAGAAAAAAATCATGAACTCGATATGGTATATCATTTTTATCAACATGTTTCTACTAGAATCCGTGAGATAATAGGGGCATATATGTCTAATCACACCACTCATTTTAATATATTCGTACACCTCCTCTAATTTTTGAAATATTTTAATTTCATGTCTACCCTTGTACAATGATTTGACCAAAAAAAATCCATTTCTTATCGATCCAAATTTTCAGTCGATGTTCATCCCACCTTGCTCCAACTCCACCTCAAATTAATTTAGAAAATTGAAGCACCAACACTACCAGCAGAACCACTATATCCGACGAGCTGCCGAAAAACAGACCGACGAGAAGGGATCTCGTCGGTTATAGTTAACTATAACCGACGACAGGATTATCTCGTCGGTTATAGTTTTATGACCGTCGAGATTATCATTTCGTCGGTTATAGTCGCCGGAATCTCGTCGGTCATAGTTTTCGACTATGTCCGACGAAATTTTTGGACTATAACCAACGATTTTTTCATATCGTCGGTTATAGTTTCTTATTTCAGATCTGGGCAGCAGCTCGATCTGTCATTCAAAAAACTTTCCATTTTTTCAACAAATTCTCTGAAATCGATCTTTGGGTGATGTCGAGAATGAGTTCGTGATGATTCGTGCGCATTATATATAGCTAGGTACGTGCTTAATTAATATATATATATATATATGTTGTGCATGCATGTATTGCTTAATTTGTTGAATTAATAGATGGATCGATCGATCGAGTTAATTAATTAATTGATTCTTGAGTTTGAGTAATTGATCGATGGTTGATTTTGATTACGTATGCGTGATTGATCGTAAATATATATATATTAATTGTTGTTAATTTTAATTTGATTATTGTGAATATATATATAGCAATTATATATATATATATATATTTAGATTTTTGTGATCGATTATATATATATATAGTTAGGGTGTACGTGTGTGTGTATATATATATATTAAAATTATGGGAATTAAAATAATAAATATTTATATGTAGCTATGAAATTTGAATTAATAAGATCATGGGTATATATACATGCATGCAGTTATAATTTTGAGGATGGACAAGAGTTGGATATGTCTTCCAAGATGGGATGTAAGATATCACCGTGGAATTAGAAGTTTTGTAGAATATGTGAAGGTTAATTGTGGAGGGATGACAATTCATTATTGTCCGTGTACGAAATGTCAGTGTCGCAGCGAGCGATATCGTTTTCACATCGATAAAGTATTGGAGCACTTGAAGAAAAACGGGTTTTGGGATAAGTACACATGTTGGATTTATCACGGTGAGAGCTCAACAGTTGGTCAACATGATCACGGACAATTTTTTGAGAGTGGCAGTACATCCAATGATCCAACAACAAGGTTGATCAACGATATGTTTCCTCATGAGAGCGGTATATTTTCTCAAGCACCGGATATCGATATCCCTCCCGCCGTTGGAGACTTCCCTCATATTGAGTCAGTCCAGCAATTACCTACAGCTGTCAACACTGCTGGTATAGACAAGTACAACAACCTCATTGCCTTCCAACAGACCCCGTTGTACAACGGGTGTAATAAGACTGTTCTGGAAAGTGTTATGGGAGTAATGAAGCTCAAAGTGGAGAACAAAATGAGTATGAAGGCTGTTGATGATTGGCTGAAGTGGTCTGGTTCATTGTTGCCCCCCGGTCATCGTCTTCCTACCACTCATCGTAAGGTGCGACAGATCCTTAAACATCTTGGCATTTCCTACATCAAAATCCATGCTTGTAGATATGATTGTGTTCTCTTCTGGGGTGAAGATGCTTATGGGAATGATCTTGAATCCCTTGATGAATGCCCGGTATGTGGTACAGATAGGTATAAGTTAACTCCTGCCGGAAACAAGAAAGCTTTGAAGATACTTCGGTATTTTCCCCTGATAGATAGGCTAGAACGGTTGTTCATGTCTGCACACACGGCTGAAGCTATGAGATGGTGGGCCGAGAGGAATTTGCCCGACGGTGATACGCTTATACACCCTGCTGACGGAGAGGCTTGGAAGCACATGGTGAATGAGTTTTCTTATTTTGCATCAGAGGTTCGAAATATTTGGCTGAGGATTTCATCTGACGGATTCAACCCTTTTGGGAACATGAGTCTTCAATACAGTATATGGCCAGTTATTTTGGTACCGTACAACCTTCCTCCATGGATGTGCATGAAGAAAGAATACAATATGCTCACTATGATCATTTCAGGGCCGGGTTATCCAGGAAAGTGTCTCGATGTGTATCTGAGACCCTTGATTGAGGAGCTTAAGTACTTGAGTGAGCATGGTCATCCCACTTATGACAAGTTCAAAAATGAGATGTTCCAGATGCATGTCATGCTTGTTGGCACCATTAGCGATTTTCCTGCACGCGGGATGTTGTTGGGCAACGTTACCAGGGGATACAGGGCTTGTCCAGAGTGCATGACGGTTGAGTGTTGCAGACCTCATTGCAGGAAGATTGTACAGATGCGACATCGTTGTTGGCTTCCACATGATCACCCATTTCGGGAGGATATGGAGGCATTTGATGGGACTGTGGAAACAGGTGAGTAGCCGAGGAGATGGACGGGGGATGAAATCTTAGAAGTGCTAAATGAATACGATTTTGGGCAGCTAAGCAATCATCCTCAGATCGTGGCGTCAATACCTGACAAACCCGACAGGTATAAATTTTGGACACACAAAAGTATTTTTTGGGAACTTCCTTATTGGTCCAAGTTGCTGATCAGACACTACTTAGATGTCATGCACATAGAGAAAAATGTGTGCGAGAGTGTGGTCGGCACAGTGTTGAATTGGGAGGGAAAAACTAAAGACGGCCCGAAGGCACGCATTGATCTTAAAAGGATGGGACTGCGAAAAAATTTGTGGTTGAGAGATGGAAAGAAAAAAAATGCCACAAGCTCCTTATACCGTGAAGCCTGCCCAGAAGAGTGAAATCTTTGGTTGGATGGGTAATGTCAGGTATCCTTCAGGCTATGCCGGAAATATAAGTCGATGTGTTAACTTCAAAGACAACAAGATGTACAGACTAAAGAGTCATGACTGTCATATACTGCTCCAACGCCTCTTCCCTGTTTTCATTCGAGGGTACCTGCCCAAAGAGGTGGTGGAGCCGTTAGTGGCTTTGTCAAGATTCTTTCAGAATTTATGCACGAGAGAAGTGAAGAAATCGGACTTGTTGGAAA
This sequence comes from Geum urbanum, assembly GCA_946800695.1. Taxonomy (NCBI): domain Eukaryota; kingdom Viridiplantae; phylum Streptophyta; class Magnoliopsida; order Rosales; family Rosaceae; genus Geum; species Geum urbanum. The sequence goes on along the minus strand of OX326999.1, from coordinate 82,137,607 downwards.
TGCAACAGGACATCATTTTTATCATGTGCAAATTCGAAAGGATATTTCCTCCAAACTTTTTCGACATCATTGATCAACGCATTTTAGGCGTACTAATTAATGTACTTCTCTCCACATTTAATTGTGTTATTCACTTAGTATAGTTAGTTTTTACTTATTTTGTCATTTTCAGGTGTTGACCAAAAGAGACGGAGTAAAGGACACCGATTACACTAACTAGTGTACAATATTGCAAATGAGTGATGGAAAGAAAAGAAAAGAAAATTATTACCTTCAAGTTCATCAATGAAATGCATGCATTACCTTGCTTGGCATAATCATTCAAAGAGAAACCAACCGGCAATCCGAGAAGAAGAGCAATCGGCATGCAAGGGAAAAGCAAAGTAAAGATTGCTTGAATGAAGAAATGAAATGATGGCTTTGATGGTAGGTGGAAGAGTGAAGAAGTTGATTAGAAAAGAAGAAGAGAAAGAAGAAGGAAGAAGAAGAGCAACCGGCATGCAAAGAAAGAAAAGAAGAGAAGAAAGAAATGGTTGCTTGAAATGAAGAAATGAAATGATGACTTGAGAGTAGGTGAAAGAGTGAAGACATGGAGAAAAGCAATCAAGCAAAGAAGAAAGGCAAGAGAAAGAAGAAGAGAACAATCGGCATGTAAAGAAGAAGAAAATGAAGCTTGCTTGCACCAATAAATGAGTAGGTAGAAGAGTGGAGAAGTGGAGAAAGTAAGTAAAAAGAAAAAGAGAAAAAACAGAGACAGAAGGATAGAAACATGCCCAGCCAGCCTGAAATCAGGAAAGTGAGCAGACAGAGAAAGAGTGTTGACAGAGTTGTGGCAGTTGGAACAGGGATAGAAGGATGTCCAGCCAGCCTGAAATCAGGAAAAGAAAAGTGAGTAGTCAGAAAAGAAGTGCTGACAGAGTTGTGGCAGTTGGAACAGGGATAGCTGAGCTGCCTGGTATCCTATAAATAGGAGGCTGGCTGCCCAGCTATCCATCCCTCATAATCCCCTCCTTTCCAGCAGAATCCAAATTCCTGAAATCTTCTCTCCTCCCATTTTTCCTTCCTCCCCATTTTCTCTCCACTCTCCCTCTTGATCACTTCTCTACACTTTCTTGATGCCAAATTTTCACAAAGTCTTTCCACATCAAAACTCTCCAAGTGCTAGGAAAACTACTCCACCACCACCTCTCAAATTCTTCATCTCACACTTCTAAATACGGTTAATTCCTTTAGAAGGTGTGTAGCTTCCACCAAAGGATCCATCCACTCGAGATTTTGACAGGAGATACCGGAAATCAAAAAGTGTTAATGGAACCTTTGCTCCGTAGTTCTTCTTGTAATTGTATTATTTTGTTTGTAAAGACAATGTGTTTATCTTGGTTTTATTACTTATATGAATTTCAATAACTTTTCCATGTGTTCCTTATTCTAGATTTCGATTTACATGAAGATAATTGATTCTTAATGCTTTGATTTAGATTTAGGGGGTACCTAGTCTAGATCAATGGTGTTTAGGGGATACCTAGCACATAATTTGAATTATCCATGTTTAATCGAAATCTAGGGTTATGGAATTTCGGTAGTATTGTTATTTGTATATGTTAATAATTGAGCTGAGTGTAGAATAAGTCGATCACCTGTATATAATTAGTTAGGTTTATTTTCGTCTTAAGCATGATTTAGATTTTTTAGGAGTCTTCTATGTGTGGCTTGTCTATGAGTTTTTGCATATTAGAATCCTAAGAATTTTGACTTATGCTTGTGACATTTTTAGGTAGTAACTTAGGAAATTAAAAATCAACTTTTACAACCCCCCCTTATTTTTATTCACACAAATTTCGCATGCATCCCTCAAATCCCCGGTAAGAACGATCCCTATTTACCAATGCTACATCTACACAAAAAGGGTTTTAAATTGCGTACGCGTGAAACATGTGTTAAGTGTCTACTCTGTGTTAATATTTAGCAAGTGTCTCGCGATGGTGCGTTCAATTTTTGGCGCCGTTGCCGGGGATTAGAAAATTGTTTGTGATTTTTGTGTGTAAATATGTGCCTTATCTTTTTATACATCCTTGTTCATATTTTACGTTTATACTTGTATATGACTAACTTTTACACTGCAGGATTTATACTTAGAAATCATACATAGTTACATACTAATTCTACAAAATTTTCATTCTCTTCGAATATATACGTGTGTCATACATTGATTAAATTTTTATTGCTTTTGTGAATATGTGATATTTAGTCATTTTAATTTTTTTTCTTTTAAAAATTTATCGCTTATATATTTATATTTATATCTTTCTAATATTTTGTTAAGCATGTTAAAGGAAAGTCTTCGATTTACATTGAGTACAAAAGCTTGATTAAATAAGTTTCGCTCTTCTGGAATAGATGGCGCCTCTTTTTCTTGTTCATCTCCTTAACCCCTCATGATGTGTGGATTTCATCACCGCACACCATAACCTAAGTGAAGTTATGGACATGAGGTAGAGGGCGGAGTTTACAAGGACTTGAGGGTGTGAGCTATCTCATGATTTTGGCTGATTGTCGGATATAGTGTCTAGAAGGGTTATGACTGGTGACAGGTTTTGGATCTAAGAAAGAGAACACCAATAGAGTATATACCATTGGCCCGGTTAGCCTCGGGGTGTTTCTCGAAATTAGTCCTACCTCTCGCGTTATCTCTATCCCTACTGGCTGTATCACGATGTTACCTAAGCCGAATGACTGAGAACCAGCATACATTATCGCGCGGGTCGCACGTCCGAAGAGATTTACCTAAAGATCAAGCTATGTATTCTCTTTAAATCTTAGGTGAACTCAATTTGGGGCATGTATGTTATAAATGTCGAAAATTTTTGAACTTATAAAGGATGACCAACGTTACATACTTTAGCTGCATTAACTCCCCTGCGGTTTTGTGATGCTCGGATTTCATCACCGGGTACCCTAACCTAAGTGAAGTTAGGGACATGAGACCAAAGGACGAGTCATTCTATTCATAACTGTTCATGTAACTTGGGTGTTTTCTACAGGTTCTAACAATTTTCTCTTATGCATTCACACAATTTTATCATTTAGGTTGATTTTGTTTGATGCATTTAGTCAATTTTGATTAAGTAAATGCTTGATCCATGATGAATCAAATTGTGACATTGGGTGAAAAGTTCCTAAACATGTTCTGAATTTGAATTCCAACGTGTGAAACATTATATATTTATCTATATATATGATTTTCGTTGGTTTTTATGTTTGTGCATCATTTGCATTACATTTTTGTTATATATCATCTGCATTCACGTTTAAGTGTGTTTTCACATTTTGTATGTTTAATCAACATATTTTTGCATTTCTTTTGTCTTCCGATGATGCTGACACTGGATATGTTGACAATTCAGGAAACTTATGAATGGTCGAGCCAGTACTGCGTCAGCTTGAACTTAGATCTCGAACAGTGCCTAGACAGAACAGAGCTCAAGATAACGCAGAACAGGATCCACCTATTTTTGAAGACAGTCTACCTGCATCACCTGCATCATCAGTAGAGATATCAGACGCAGAATCCATGGCAGGTGCAGAAAATAACAACAACGTTGAACAGTCCATTCGTCAGCAGACTTGTTCGAATTTGGGTAACTTTGGCCCAACTTCGATCATTTATCCTCAGCCAGCTGAAGGCCAAACTGCCCCTGAGCTAAAGAGTGGTGTCATACACCATCTTCCGCGCTTTCATGGAAATTCGACTGAAGATGCCAATACACATTTGACAACATTTCTGTTTGTGTGTGACTCCATGTGCCCTGCCAACACCTCAAAAGAAGCATTCAGACTCAGGGCATTTCCATTCTCACTGGAAGACAAGGCGAAACGTTGGTTATTCAGTTTACCCTCGGGATCAATTACAACGTGGGATAAGTGTGTGCAGGAGTTTCTCACCAAGTACTTTCCGGCGTCAAAGATCACTAACTTGAGGAAAAAGATAACCGGCGTCCTGCAAGACCATGATGAGTCTTTTGCTGCTTATTATGAGAGATTCAAGGAGTTGTGTGAATCCTGTCCATCACATGGAATATCAGAAAGCAACCTCTTGACATACTTTTATGAAGGACTCAAACCTTTGGAGAGAGAGCTCCTAGACGCAGCAGCTGGAGGATCATTTCTGGAGAAGCCTGCAACTGTAGGCCGTGCATTATTGAACCAGCGTGCTCTCAACACACAACAGTATGAGGGTATGAAGTTGCAGCAAAGCAAAAAAGTCAATGAAGTATCTTCTTCAAGCACCAACGTAGAACTCGCCAAGCTCACTTCACTAATCACCAAGCTTCTGGATGCGAAGTCACCACAACCAATGGCTCCAGCAGCACCTGTCTGCGGGGTTTGTCTACTTGATGGCCATCACAATGATCAGTGTCCTCAAAACATACCTACTCCAGTAGTAGAAGAAGCCAACGCTGTGGGAGGATTTCAACTCAACCAAGGCGCCCCGCGATACAACAATTATGGAAACAACTACAATCAGGGGTTCCGGAACAATCATCCGGGGTTTCAATGGAGGAACAATGATGGCTACTTAAACCCTCCTGCATCTCAACCACAAGGATTTCAGCAACAACAATCGACTCAGCAAAGAGCTCCTCATGTCAATAATAGTCCAGCTCAGCCTGTTCTCACCAATCCAAACTATGACAAGATGTTGGCTCAACTATCTGCGTCAACACAAGTTTTGCTGAATGGACAGGCCCAGCATGGAAATGATATTGCTGAATTAAAGAAACAAATGGGCCAAGTTGTTGAATTTATGGGTCAAATTAAAGATGGATCTGGAAAATTGCCAACTCAAACTGTTCCGAATCCAGGAGGAGATTTTAGACCAACAAATGCAGTAGCAACTCGGAGCGGAAAACAGTTTAAGGAGTATCAAAAGAAGCCAACGCCACCTCTTATTCACTTAGAGGACGTTGAAGAAGATCCGGCCACCCTTAAGGCCGAAAGAATGAAGGTGACGCCACCTATAGTCACCTCGGCACCATTATCTTCACAAGTCGACCCGGAGACACAAGGCAAGAGCTCAATTCCTTCAAATCCGACTCCTGCCAATTCCCCGTTTGTCAGTGCACCATTTCCAAGCCGTTTGATCAGCAAGAAGAAACAGGAAACAGATGAAGAAATCTTGGAAATCTTTAAGAAGGTGCAAGTTAATCTACCCCTCATTGAGTGCCTCAAGCAAGTGCCAAAATATGCTAAATTTCTCAAAGAACTGTGCACCACGAGGAGACAAACGAGAGAGAAGAAGATTGTGAAGGTAAATGAGACTGTTTCAGCAGTCATTCAACGACGGCTACCCCCAAAATTGAAGGATCCAGGGAGTTTCTCTGTTCCCTGTGTGATTGGTGCCAGATCTTTCAACAATGTGATGCTAGATCTTGGAGCTTCCATCAACATGATGCCTTATTCATTGTATCAAGCTCTAGGTCTTCCTGCATTGAAGAAAGATGATGTTATCATCCAGTTAGCCGATCGTTCTGAAACTTATCCACGAGGTTATGTGGAAGATGTTCTTGTACAGGTCAATCAGCTTATCTTCCCAGCTGATTTCTATGTTGTTGATATTGAATATAGTGACGTCAATACCACGCCAATACTATTGGGACGTCCATTTATGAGGACTGCAAGAACGAAGATTGATGTGTTCAGTGGTACATTCAGCATGGAATTCGATGAAAAAGTCATCGAGTTCAACATTTTTGATGCTATGAGACATCCTTCAGTTAGTGTCAACTCGTGCTTTTCTGTGGACATTGTTGACTCATTGGCGCAAGCACACTTGGACACAAGGAAGGAAGATCTGTTAGACTTGGTTCTTCAAGAAGGATCAGGGCGGACTCAACTCGAGGATGATGCCCATTTTAATGAACTTTGGCTCGAGATGGAGCCAGTAGCTCGTGAAGTATTGGCCCTGTTAGATACAGCACAGTATGAGCTTCGACACTCTCCTCCTATGCCAATTACTTTTGGAGAAAACAAGATGTTGCCTTCAACTGTTCAAGCACCAGAATTAGAGCTAAAAGTCTTACCTGAACATTTGAAGTATGCTTACTTGGGAGAAGAGGAAACGTTGCCTATCATCATCTCTGCAACGTTGGACGCCGAGCAGGAACACAAACTTGTTGAGATGTTGAAGAAACACAAGACTGCTATAGGTTGGACGCTTGCTGATATCAAAGGAATCAATCCGGCAACCTGTGTTCACCGGATTTTACTTGAAGATGGCGCCAAGCCTAGTAGGGAGGCTCAACGCAGACTGCATCCACCTATGATGGAAGTTGTGAAAAAGGAGGTAATCAAGCTATATGATTGTGGCGTGATTTACCCTATCTCAGATAGTCGTTGGGTATCTCCTGTACAAGTTGTTCCGAAGAAGTCTGGAATTACTGTTGTAAAAAATGAAGACAATGAGTTAGTGCCTCAGAGAACTGTCACAGGACATCGAGTTTGCATCGACTACAGGAAGCTAAATGCCACCACCAGAAAGGATCACTTTCCTTTACCATTCATTGATCAGATGCTTGAACGGTTGGCTGGCCATGCTTATTACTGCTTCCTTGATGGTTATTCCGGGTACAATCAGATCAGCATAGCCGAAGAGGACCAAGAGAAGACCACATTTACTTGTCCATTTGGTACCTTTGCTTATAGAAGAATGCCCTTCGGATTATGCAACGCACCAGGAACTTTTCAGAGATGTATGTTAGCCATCTTTTCAGATTACATTGAGAAGATCATTGAAGTATTCATGGATGACTTCAGCGTCTTTGGAGATAGTTTTGACGCATGCCTTGGTAACTTGGAGCTGATTTTGCAACGATGCGTGGAAACTAAGCTGGTGCTGAATTGGGAGAAGTGTCATTTCATGGTGACACAAGGCATTGTTCTTGGACACATTATTTCGGCTAGAGGCATTGAAGTTGACAAAGCCAAAGTGGACCTTATTCGAAACCTACCACCTCCAACAAGTGTGAGGGAAGTTCGTTCTTTTCTTGGACACGCAGGGTTCTACAGACGCTTTATCAAAGATTTTTCTCATATTGCACGACCTCTATGCCGCCTACTGCAGAAGGAGACACCATTCTCCTTTGATAAAGACTGTCAACGTGCCTTTGGCAAGTTGAAGGAGCTTTTAACTTCAGCTCCCATCCTTTGTGCCCCGGATTGGTCCTTGCCCTTTGAGCTTATGTGTGATGCCTCAGATTATGCAGTTGGAGCTGTTTTAGGGCAACGCAAGGACAAGAAACCTTATGCCATTTATTATGCCTCTCGGACTCTGGATGAAGCCCAGATCAACTACACCACAACCGAGAAGGAGCTACTTGCTGTAGTATTTGCCTTAGACAAATTTCGATCATATCTACTTCAGACTAAGGTAACGATTTACACAGATCATGCAGCATTGAAATACTTAATGGCAAAGAAAGATGCAAAGCCTAGGCTTATTCGATGGGTTCTACTTCTCCAAGAGTTTGACATTGAGATCAAAGACAAGAAAGGAGTAGAGAACGTTGTGGCAGATCATCTCTCACGAATTGTACATGACAAAGAGGAATTCGCTGACATCAAGGAGAATTTTCCAGACGAGCAACTTTTCAGAATTCAAACAAGTCCACAAGAAACTCCATGGTATGCAGACATTGTGAATTATCTTGTGACAAGGGAGTTTCCAGCCAATATGCCTAAAGCAAAATGAGATCACCTCAAGTATGTGGGGCGGCAATATGTGTGGGATGAGCCTTATCTGTGGAAACATTGTGCTGATGCATTAATTAGAAGGTGTGTTCCAGACAGCGAGCATAGATCGATCATTGAATTTTGTCACACTAAAGCTTGTGGAGGTCATTTCGGTTCAAAGAAGACGGCCTTGAAGATCTTGGAAGCAGGATTCTTCTGGCCAACATTATTCAAAGATGCTGCAGAGTTTTGTTCTACATGTGATTAGTGCCAACGCAGTGGTAACTTGGGACCTCGAGATCAAATGCCAATGACTTACTTCCTCAATGTTGAGATCTTTGATGTTTGGGGGATCGATTTCATGGGACCATTTCCCACCTCCAACAGTTTCATCTACATCTTGCTCGCAGTGGACTATGTCTCAAAATGGGTTGAAGCTAAGGCTACACGCACCAATGATTCTAAAGTTGTTGCAGATTTCCTTCGTTCCAACATCTTTTCCAGATTTGGAATGCCTCGTGTATTAATTAGTGATGGAGGGAGTCACTTTTGCAACAAAACAGTGGATGCTCTGATGAAGAAGTATGGAGTCACTCACAAAGTCTCAACACCATACCATCCACAAACTAATGGCTTAGCCGAAGTTTCCAACCGTGAGATCAAGAAGATTCTGGAGAGGACTGTGGCACCTAACAGAAAAGATTGGAGCCAACGTCTAGAAGACGCATTATGGGCCTACCGAACTGCTTACAAGACACCTATCGGAATGTCACCTTACAGGTTAGTTTATGGAAAATCATGTCATCTTCCGGTAGAGCTGGAGCATAGAGCTTATTGGGCAGTGAAAAAGTTCAACGTCGCCTATGACGAAGCTGGCCTACATCGAAAATTACAGCTTGATGAACTTGAAGAAATCAGGAATGAAGCTTATGAGAGTTCTTGGCTCTACAAAGAAAAGACTAAAGCATTCCATGACAAGAGGATCAAGAACAAGTCGTTTGAAGTCGGACAAAAAGTGCTACTCTTTCATTCTCGACTTAAGCTATTTCCTGGGAAGCTGAGATCACGATGGGTTGGACCTTTCATTATCACGCAGATTTTCAATCATGGTGCAATCCAGATTCGTTCCAACACATCAGGGAAGGAATTCAAAGTGAACGGTCATCGACTGAAGCCATATTACGATGCTTCCAAGGAGAAAAATGTGGAGGAGATGCGCCTCCAAGAGCTGACTGTTCCTAGTGCTTAAACGTTGCATCATGTCTTGGCTGAAAAGACGTTAAAAAATAAGCGCTTGTTGGGAGGCAACCCAATGGCTGATCGACAATCAGATTTGCTTTCTTTTCCCTTTCTCTTAATTTAGTAATTAGTTTATTTGTTTGTTAAGTAGTTAGTTCTTTTTCGTAAAACCATGTCTCCATGCTTAATTCTATGCTTTTACTTTAGTACATTGAGGACAATGTAGGATTTAAGTGTGGGGGAGGGGTTTACAACTTTGTTTTAAACTAAAAAAAAAAAATGCTTAATTTTCGTTGCTTTTATTTGTTTAAATTATTTTGAGTCTAATTTAGTGTTTTACAGAGTCTTAGGATGCCCTTAACTAGTCGATGATGATTTTGGACCAAAACGAAGAGTATACATGGCATTTTGATCACTAATTGATGGAATTCTTTTGTTAATTGAGATGTTTTGAGTGCATTGACATGTAGTAGATATAGATAGAAAAACTTGGTACAGAATTCGCATGCTAGAATAAGTTTGAATCATATGAACCTATGTGAGTTTTGAGCTACATGTGCTTTATTTCTTGAGTGATATTCCATCATATTTTTGTAGCTTATAGGTTTATATGTCTCATCTGATTTCTTGCCATAGTTTTTAATGAACTAGAGATTGCTAGAACTTACTCATGATTGATTTTCAAAGCTTATAGTCAATATATACTCTGATTTTGGAAATGATTAAAGGCACTTAGGATTTACCACCACTTTGCCAAATAGCCATGTGTCCCTTTTGTGCGCATAAGTTGCGATTCCTCTAGACAGCCATTTTGAGCCCATATTAAGCTTTTCTTTCATCACCCTTAATGTTTAACACTTAGCCTAGTGTAGAACTTCTTTACCCTATGTTCTGCAGACGTAGTGTGAAGTAATGTCGACAAGAGAAGAAGATGACATTTTTGGTGATGTCCCTTAATTGCTTTAATAGTGTGTATGGGGATAGACTTGTCCAAATAGCGTGAAAAATGTGAATTGCCGAAAGAAAAAAAAAGAAAAAAAAAATTGTGAAGCTCTCCGGCAATGAGTTCTTAATGTTAAAATTTGGATTAATGTCCCCCATACTTGTGGATTTGGAGGGTGCTACAAATTGAAGGCCTAATAATAAAAAAAAAAAAAAAAAAAAATATGGTCTTTGTCCTGTTTGCAAGACTCAAAGGAAGGATAGAATGAAGTTCGGGACCCAACATGATGATATCCAGCTCTTAAATTAATATCTTTGGCGTTGGAGAAGAAGGTGATGCACGAAGTTAATGAAGTTATGGAGCTTAGACTAAGTCCTTGGAACGTGATTGATCACCACTTTCCCAAATTTTTGAATACCATAGCCTTAGCCCCATTACAACCCTTGCAAGTCCTTTATGATCCTTAAGATGAGTAACCTTTGATCTGTGGAGTTAATCACATGAGTAAGCATATAGTTTGGGTTCATTTGCGCAAGTAATTAGTTTCATTCATGAAGTATTTCATTGATTCGCATGAATATCTTGAGTGAAAACATTTTCTTCATGAGTGAAAAGATGATGAGTGCATCCATGTGAGGCAATTTTGAACTTCTCTAGTGCATGCACAGCTTTAAATCACCATTGTTTTCATCTAAGTCTTACTTGTTCATGCATGAGAATGTCTTTGTTAACTCTTGAATTCCTTTTGCTAAAAAAATGTGATTGCCATATAAAAATATTCTGAGACATATCGGTAAAGGGCTTAGTTGTTATTTTAATATTTTTTTTTAGTTTCCAATGTTGATGACACCTTGTGGAAACGTTGGAGAATTTTTCATTTAAACTTTTATTTCTTAGTTTAGTATTTGCTAAGGGACTAGCAAAGTTTAAGTGTGGGGGAATTTGATCAACGCATTTTAGGCGTACTAATTAATGTACTTCTCTCCACATTTAATTGTGTTATTCACTTAGTATAGTTAGTTTTTACTTATTTTGTCATTTTCAGGTGTTGACCAAAAGAGACGGAGTAAAGGACACCGATTACACTAACTAGTGTACAATATTGCAAATGAGTGATGGAAAGAAAAGAAAAGAAAATTATTACCTTCAAGTTCATCAATGAAATGCATGCATTACCTTGCTTGGCATAATCATTCAAAGAGAAACCAACCGGCAATCCGAGAAGAAGAGCAATCGGCATGCAAGGGAAAAGCAAAGTAAAGATTGCTTGAATGAAGAAATGAAATGATGGCTTTGATGGTAGGTGGAAGAGTGAAGAAGTTGATTAGAAAAGAAGAAGAGAAAGAAGAAGGAAGAAGAAGAGCAACCGGCATGCAAAGAAAGAAAAGAAGAGAAGAAAGAAATGGTTGCTTGAAATGAAGAAATGAAATGATGACTTGAGAGTAGGTGAAAGAGTGAAGACATGGAGAAAAGCAATCAAGCAAAGAAGAAAGGCAAGAGAAAGAAGAAGAGAACAATCGGCATGTAAAGAAGAAGAAAATGAAGCTTGCTTGCACCAATAAATGAGTAGGTAGAAGAGTGGAGAAGTGGAGAAAGTAAGTAAAAAGAAAAAGAGAAAAAACAGAGACAGAAGGATAGAAACATGCCCAGCCAGCCTGAAATCAGGAAAGTGAGCAGACAGAGAAAGAGTGTTGACAGAGTTGTGGCAGTTGGAACAGGGATAGAAGGATGTCCAGCCAGCCTGAAATCAGGAAAAGAAAAGTGAGTAGTCAGAAAAGAAGTGCTGACAGAGTTGTGGCAGTTGGAACAGGGATAGCTGAGCTGCCTGGTATCCTATAAATAGGAGGCTGGCTGCCCAGCTATCCATCCCTCATAATCCCCTCCTTTCCAGCAGAATCCAAATTCCTGAAATCTTCTCTCCTCCCATTTTTCCTTCCTCCCCATTTTCTCTCCACTCTCCCTCTTGATCACTTCTCTACACTTTCTTGATGCCAAATTTTCACAAAGTCTTTCCACATCAAAACTCTCCAAGTGCTAGGAAAACTACTCCACCACCACCTCTCAAATTCTTCATCTCACACTTCTAAATACGGTTAATTCCTTTAGAAGGTGTGTAGCTTCCACCAAAGGATCCATCCACTCGAGATTTTGACAGGAGATACCGGAAATCAAAAAGTGTTAATGGAACCTTTGCTCCGTAGTTCTTCTTGTAATTGTATTATTTTGTTTGTAAAGACAATGTGTTTATCTTGGTTTTATTACTTATATGAATTTCAATAACTTTTCCATGTGTTCCTTATTCTAGATTTCGATTTACATGAAGATAATTGATTCTTAATGCTTTGATTTAGATTTAGGGGGTACCTAGTCTAGATCAATGGTGTTTAGGGGATACCTAGCACATAATTTGAATTATCCATGTTTAATCGAAATCTAGGGTTATGGAATTTCGGTAGTATTGTTATTTGTATATGTTAATAATTGAGCTGAGTGTAGAATAAGTCGATCACCTGTATATAATTAGTTAGGTTTATTTTCGTCTTAAGCATGATTTAGATTTTTTAGGAGTCTTCTATGTGTGGCTTGTCTATGAGTTTTTGCATATTAGAATCCTAAGAATTTTGACTTATGCTTGTGACATTTTTAGGTAGTAACTTAGGAAATTAAAAATCAACTTTTACAACCCCCCCTTATTTTTATTCACACAAATTTCGCATGCATCCCTCAAATCCCCGGTAAGAACGATCCCTATTTACCAATGCTACATCTACACAAAAAGGGTTTTAAATTGCGTACGCGTGAAACATGTGTTAAGTGTCTACTCTGTGTTAATATTTAGCAAGTGTCTCGCGATGGTGCGTTCAATCATGCCTCACCTGATGCTCCATCTTCCGGAACAATTGTTGCTTACTGGTCCAGTACACTACACATGGATGTATCATATGGAAAGGTACGTAATGCATCTCTAAATCTGGCTATATATATGTCGATCTTTAACATTATTTATTCACTTATATATTGTTGCAATAAGCATAACATGCTCGATCTGTAATTACCCATTTACAGACAATTGGGGGACTACAAAGACTATGTGATGAACAAATCTGCACCCGAAGGGTGTATCGCTGAAGCATATATTGCGCATGAGTGCGTAACGTACACCAAGTTGTATTTGGGAGCGTTGGAGGACCCTCCACAACATATGCCCGTAGATGGAGGGCAGTTCAACCTTTCGATCATCTCCAATGATGTTGAAGTTTCTGGAAAGTTACCCAACTCGTACAAGTTGGAACCTTATGAGCTCGTCATTGCCCATTGGTCGGTATTGATTAACTGTCCAGAAGTTCAATATTGGAAAATTTTGCACATTTACTGCCCTGCTATTTCCGGTGATGTTGAGTACCACAACAAGACGTTCGCAAACTATTTTGGCAACTGGGTAAGTTGATACTTAAATTGACCTGTATATGATCGATGTTAAGTGCATGTCTCGCATCCTATTTATACGTACTTAATAAATGATTATTTTCAGATGAATCATGTACAAGATGATGGTATCCCTCAGTGGTCACACGAATTGAGGCTCTTGGCGCAGAAACCGGTAACTTCCAGAGTTTATCCTATGTGTAAGGTTAATGGCGTGCTATTTATTTGTGAACATAGAGATGTCAGACGAAAAACACAGAATTCTGGGGTAATGGTGCATGGTGGGCAGAATGGAGTTGACTATTACGGTGTTCTCCATTCAGTTGTCGAATTAATATATGGGGAAGGCATGACCGTGCACTTGTTTAAGTGTAGATGGTTTGATACCGACCCTCAGAACACAAGGACCGATCAATACGGGATTTTTTCGATGAATACTGCCACAAGCTGGTATGAAGATGATCCGTTTGTGTTGGCCACGGCGATGAAACAATTGTTCTATCTTGATGATCTTGTGCATAAAGGCGCGTGGAAAGTGGTTAATCATGTTCTTCCACGAAACATATACAGTGCCTCCACCCTTGGTACTGTGACCTCGGATAATGAAGAAGTCAGTGCATACCAAGAGCCGAACGCAACTGGTATTCCTGAAACCTCAACAATTCGTCTTAATAATGTGAGACAGGACAGTGTGGTACGAATTCCTCAACCGAATCTTCTTGATGTTAATCAAAATGAAGACAATGAAGACTCAAGTGACGAGGACATACACATATTACCTGAAATTAACTCGGAAACAGAGTCAGACTCAAGCGATGATTCTGATTATGCGCCTTAATTAATTAATTAGTGTATATATATATGTATGTTATTTTGACTTAGAACGTGCAATGTAAAATGAATTTTATTCGATCATATTATCGATCGACTTTAAATTGTGTCGATCGATCGGGAAAAAAATACAGCCGATCGATTAATAATTAATATCGATCGATCGTATTATTAAATAATTAATTTTGCTTTACTAATTTCGTATTAACTATTAATAATTTCGTATTAATTAACTATTAATAAATATATATTAAAACACTACACATTTAATTAGTTTACCGGCCGGCATAAATGAAAAATAAAAAAAGGAACTATATCCGACGAGTTGCATAAGTAATCTCGTCGGATATAGTTGAACCGAAACTATATCCGACGACATTCATATGAAATCTCTTCGGATATAGTTTCGGTTCAACTATATCCGACGAGATTACTTAACTCGTCGGATATAGTCTGTTTTATATCCCGATCTGGGTTTCGATTTGGGGTAGAAACGAAACTGCCCCAAACCGGAACAGTCGCCTCCTCTCCGCCTCCTCTCGATTTTCTACGCAATCGACGTGTTGGAAGCAAGCAATCGAAGGTCAAGTGCTATTCCATCGATCCTCAAGCCAAATTCCTCGTCGATTAGTGAAAAAACAGGTTTGAAATCCCTAATTTCAAATTTTCGAATTTTTTGAATTCGGTTGCATACCAACGTTGTGGAATGTGTTGATTGTCAATGTGGATGCATGTATTGATATAGTTGTGGAATTTGTGGATTTTATGCATGTATTGAGTTATATTAGAATAATTTTGATTTTTAGGTAAAATTTAGGTTATTTTAGGTTAAATTTGCATGAATATTTGTAAATATTATGTTAAATTTAGGTTAAATTTGCATGAATATTTGTAAATAATATGTATGTTAAATTTAGGTTAAATTTCGATTTTTTTGAATTTTATGCATGTATTGATATATATTGGAATAGTATGAAATTTAAGGTGAAATTTGGATTATTTGGTTAAATTTCGAATTATTGGGATTTTTTGCATGTATGTTTATATAGTGGAATATATTGGAATTGGAATTGAAATTGGAATTATTGTTGGAATTGTTGGATTTGGAAATGGAATTATTGTTGTTGGAATTGGAATTATTAATTGGAAATGGAGTTATTATTGTTGGAATTGTTGGAATTGTTGGAATTATTGGAATTGTTGGAAATGGAATTATTATTGTTTGAATTTGAATTATTCTTGTTGGAATTGGAATTATTGGAATATGCATGTGCTAGATTTTTTGGATGAATTAGGAATTTTTTTTAATTTTAATAATTTTATAGCAACGATGCAATAGTTTAATTGCGGACCTTCCCGAGGGGCCGGGTCGAGTACTTCGAGGGGGAGGTCCAGAGGGAGAGGGAGATCGGGACGTGGGGATGAGGGCTCGGGAGCTGGGGATCCTGATGGCACCGGAAGTCGGTCCGCATCAGGATCCACCAGTGTCCCCAACACTTACAGTGTTCCGCTGACCTCTCGACACCGTTGGCTGATGGGCGAGGGACAACCTCAGCAGCAGCAGCTCGAGCCGGCTCGATCCTCAGGCGCGAGGAGGGTTCAGCAGGTCAGTCGCACGCCGAAAACGGATAGTGCGACTCAATCCTCGGTCCGAATGCCGGACATTCATCGCGAGGAGGGTTCCCCCGTCATCCACCAGACAACTCCTCATTCTTCCGAGGAGGCTGGTGGATCTACTCAGTCCTCGGCGAGGATGCGACTGTGCCCGCCGCCTACATTATTCTTACCGTTGGAAATCCCGACGATACCTCACGTCGATTCCGACGAGATGCCTATTCCGGGATAGCTAGGGTTCATTACCCCGGAGCAGGCATATGCATATATACCCTTCCCGGCACCTCTCTGGAGTGCAAGGATTCCGGGACAACGCACCGACGAATCAGGTAAATATTAATTAGTGATATCTTTTTACTCCCTAATATTTAAATTCAATTAGGTGTTGATGTTTACAAAGTCGTCTACATATATATGTGATAGGCGAGATCGTGCCCGGTGCCAAATAGAAGAGAACCAGAGGCCCCGTCGTCGGCAAGTTACTGGACAAAGCCATTCAGGCTAGCGGTGGTGGCCAACTTATGATTCTGACCAGGGATAGAGGGCAGGTGATCGAGGGAAAGGTCACTCGAAAGTACGCGGGGATGGCGGGCAGCCTCATACGGGATAGAGTCCCAATGTTGTGGCAAGATTGGAATTCAGTGCCACAAATCGTCAAACATCAGCTGAATAATGCGTTGTCGGTGAGTTGAATTGTATATTCATTATGAAAATTTTCAATAATAAATTTTTAATATTATTGATATATATATATAAATATATGCATTGCAGAGGTGGTTCCGCGTGGATGAAGACATTAGACCCACGTGGGCGGATGAAGTGCATGGGAGCAGGTTTGCAGACGACCATTTGTTTCAATTTTTTCGTTTCTTTTGATTATGTTCATACAATGTTGTTAGTTACTAACGCTTGATTTTATGGGTATATATAGGTATAAGGAGTGGAAGGCCGAGCTGAAGAAGCATTGGAAAAAGTACGGGGACGATCATGAGGGTACCCCTAGCGAGTTTCGTTATAGGGAGTACGAGTGGCGATGGCTTGTGGTTCACTTCAACAACCCTCGATTGAAGGTACGCAACCTTCAATCGATTTAATTTTGATTTTATCGTACTTCCCGTAAATTATTTGGCTAATGAGTGTTTTTTTATGTTGACTTAATCGCGCAGGCTCTTTCTGAAATCAACGCAAGGAACCGGGCCAAAAACACAACAAATCATCATGCCGGTACCAGATCATACTCGGGTTGGATCGAGGAGGCGGCCAACCACCCAGAAGATGATCCCCTTGTCTATACGATGCAGCACGCGTATCCGCAGAATCCCGAATATGTTGTAAGTGTCCTTATAACAAAATAAACTTATTTCTTATTTATTTAGATTGTTTTTTTAATTAATATTTTATTGTTCTTTGTCAATTAGGCGAGAATTCAGGAGGCGATTCCGGAGGTGTTGACTCAAGTGGCGAGAGAGCTCTATCCCGACACCCCTGATGCGGAACTCCCGATTGATCAGATTGATCGATCTGATCCGATCATCAGGGCCAGGATTACGTCAACTGCGATCCCTCCAGGGAAGAACACATTCTACTGCAGGGGTTCCGGAAAATGGGGTCAAGGGCTGCTGAAGCAGACCCCTGAATTCTCTCGCGGATCGGGATCATCATCATCATCTTCGAGGACTAATGAGCTAAACGACCGGCTTCATAGGCAATCAATTGAGATGGAAGCTCAACGGCGTCGGATAGAGGAGATGGAGCAAGCGCAAGCTGCAAAGCAGAATCGGTTGGCCGAACAGCAGCAGCAAATGGGGACATGGATGCAGCAATGTTATGCACAGTTGCAAGCATCTGGAATCCAGATACCTCCCCCGCCCATATTCGATGAGTCACAGCCACAGCCTCAGCCTCAGCCGCAGCCTCAGCCACAGCCAGACCAGGACCAACCTACTTATGACGACCCGCTTGACCACATAGACTTAGGACCAGGACCCCCCTACATTTGAGCAATTATCGGTTTCATTTTTATTTTCATTATTTACTACGCATATGTATATAGATTTGAACTATTTCGGTTTTTTATTAATTTATTTATTTACTACGTACTCTAGTTTCAATGGTTGTTGATTTTCAATTTGAACAATATATAGATAGCGTGATTTTTTGTGAATGCAGGTTTTGGGATGAAACCCAAAACCTGCAAAAAAAATTTAAATTTTTCCACTATATCCGACGACATGTGTCAATCTCGTCGGATATAGTTTTCTCCAGAGTCAACCATTTTGACCATGGAGAAAACTATATCCGACGATGACATCGTCGGTTATAGTTTAAAACTATGACCGACGCAAAACCGTCGTCGGATATAGTGTATCCTTTTTCCAACGATAACCCTAACTGGTCATCGGATATAGTATGACCGACGGTCTATTACCGACGCTACTATATCCGACGACACATCGTCGGATATATCTATGACCGACGAGGAGCCCAAACAGACCGACGACACCAAGTCGTCGGTCATAGTAATTGTTCCGATAGTGCAAACTAGGTCGATCTGCTAGGGTGCGGACGTGCGGTGGCTAATGATCGAGCTCTTTCATCTTGTTCAATTTGTTATTCCTTTGGCCTTCTGCAAATTTAGTTTTGAATATTTTTTTTATAGATCTAAATAAACAACCTCTAAACAATCATCCCACTCTTATATTAATTAGTTGATTATCTGTATTTTCTCTCACCAATTTGCCAAGACCCCACGAATTTTATATGATATGCAGTACAGAATATCAGGAGTAATTTGATACATAGTAATTTGAATATACTCATTTTTAGTGCACTAGCTGCAATCAATCTCATCCATTGCAGACTTGGGATAATTAACACGGTACATATATATGATGATGAAATTTATGAATAGAAAATTGTAAATGATCAAGAACCAACATATATATGCCCATATATCTACTATTATAAAGTCAAACGTAGAGGAGCTTCACCAAATTTTAAAATACTTAAATTATCCAAGATATGAACACAAATACAGTAAAATCTTGATAATTTAATATTCGATTAATTAATATTCTCGTTAAATTGATAAAATTTTATCAGTTTAGAGATTATTAATTTATCGAAATTTTACCGTAATTACAAAAAAAAATATAAAAGTGTAGTATAATAAAATCAAAATTGAAAGTAAAAAATGAAAAATAATTATTATTAACTTCTCCTAATTTTTCTCATACTTTCACACCCGAATGGGTGTGAATTTTTCTAGTCTTTTTTGAACCAAATCAATGAGAGATCATCAGAGATTTGGAGGTGAAGATGATGAAGTAAGAAAAATAAGCAAGGATAAAATTGAGAGTTTGATGTGTAAAATTATTAAAGGATGTGTGAAAAGCATATTTAATATATGTTCTAATTACAAGATCGAAATGGCTACGGATGGAATGTTGAAATAATGGGTTGATTGAGTCGGCTCTTTATACCTCACTATATCACTATAGTTCAAATAGTGTCTCTCTTCATCCCCGTCTTTAGTAGCTTTCGTGTCAATACCATATTGGTGCGAGGAACATAATATATATATAGTCGGTTCAAATTTTGTTAATTAGTTTACGATGATACGAACAAGAGACATCAACTTACCACCTTATATATATTTCTTCTTTTTCGGTTTTCGAATTCCATCCGAGGAGACTTATTAGTCAATGTTTACTGTAGGGAATTTACAAGGCAAGATCACAGCTTCGATCACAACTTCACAAGTATCAAAGGGAGAAGGACACCAAATAACAGATAAGATACAATAAAGATTGTATACGCGATTTCATGTATCCAGCGATGCGGCGATGTGTTTAAGAGTTAACTCGATTAATTGGTTCAACATTTTTATAAGCAAAATCCCCTTGGAATTATACCCCTAGCTATAGTGTACGTTATTATACTTCCCCATTCAAATTTGCATCTCTTTTATTATAGGCTCGATCTATGTTCATGATTAAAAGTTCGATCGGAACTTGTAACCAAAAAAAAAAAAGTTCGATTGGAACTTACAATGCTGCAAGGGGGCTAGCTGTGCGAACCAAATTGCAGAAACCAAGAATATGCCCTAATTATAATATCAGTTCGATGACTTCAAAGTTTGGTGGGTTTCTTTAAGTATTGAGTTGCAGACTTTCCTTGGAAAAATTTCGATCGGTTGCATTGTTAATACCTCAGTTACCAGATTACAAAGCATTGTCCAGTTTCTCATGGCCAGCTTCATGTGATATTATGGTTTTGGAAGGATATGATGCTTGCGAGACACTTTACTATTTTGTTGATCATTGTTGTTTCTCTCATCCAAACCTTTTCACTGCCTCCACCAGATGATCTCTCAGGTAATTTTTTACGCATAACATACCATGCAGCTTGTAAAATTATTCAAAAAGTTGTAAAATATTTTATTCTTATAATTTTAATCCATTAGTAATCATTGGATCAAAAATATTTTTAATTTATAATTTTTAGGAAAAATTACAAATTTAAATGCTTGTTATAAATATTATAACTTTGACAACCAATTTACAAATTAATACATACGAAATTTTTTCCTTACGATCTATACCGATTACTTTTTCTCAAAATGTGTTCGATGAAAGTGGTTATCGACCGTGGTATTGAAGCTCTAATTAGCTTGACTAGGTTATTTTTAACGATTCCATCTATATATCGATCAACTGCAGGAAGTTGTGTGTTAAATTTCACATCCTATCCATACCAACCAACTGGGGAGTGCATCCATGATGCGAAGATCAAAATAAAAGTCTGGGACAGCTGGGAAACAAGTCTTTGTTGTCGAAATGTGCTCACCACTCTATCCCAAGCCTTGGCCTTGCATGAGTTCACAACAGGCAATATCTTCGTTTCAGATTCACAATGGAACAACTGCACCGGTCCATTTGTACGTCAACCTGTCTCCGCCGAACATTGCGGCTTCACCGGGCTTTACCATGGCGGCAGCGACTGCTCCACCGTGGACATGGCAACTATTAATCGAGATAATGAGTACCAACAGGCTTTGACCGATTGCTCTGATCTATTTGGGAATGTTTCATCATCATTCGACGATGTTTGTGGCCATTGCAAAAGTTCTGTTTTGGTTCTTAAGCAACATTTATTGGACGAGTATCATCCTGATGATGATAAAAAAAACTGAAAACTCCATATGTGGTGTGGCAGCCGTAATTTCTGTTGCCGCCGGGAAGGTTAACAGCTACGTTGTAGTTGATAATAGTGACTACTTCCGATGCTTGACTATATTAGACAAGTTAGGTAAAAATCTGATCTAGCCATTTCATCTTGGTCAGTAAGTTGGTAAATTGGTGGCCTGTTACCGTTAGATTGACATCAACAGAAGATATTAAATAGCATCTAAACTGTTTTTTTAATTATCTAGATGCAGATCTAAAACATTTGATCATAATTAAATACAAATATATATCACTGATCACTGGAATATTACTCTCTATCTGTCTTTGTTTTTGTTTTTTTCCTTTTTGTCTCTGGTTCGATCCACATGCAGAACCAGGTTACATCAAACTCAAATGTACGTACGTTCTTTAATTAATGAAATTCCATGCATGCATGGCTTGAATTCTTAATTTACGTAATTAATGCAAGTAGTACGTAGTAGCTGATCATTTTGCTGGACAGATTCATTGGTAGAAGGAGTGCTTTCAATCTCGTTGGCCATCGGTGGAGTAGCCCTAATAGTCCTGCTGATAAAGTACGTAACGAAGAAGAAGCTTTTGAAACCAATTCTATCAGGATCATCGGCAAGTACATGGTCTGGCCTATACAGATTCTCCAAGTCTGAGATTGAGAACGCCATCAACTACGGACCTGAAAGAAAGAACCTCGGTCGAGGAAGCGCAGGTCATGTTTACAAAGGTGTTCTTCCTAGTGGACAGGTTGTGGCCGTTTAGCACATAAACAAGAGTAACACATCTGATTCTTTTACGAGAGAAGTTGAAGGACTTTCTAGGATTCGACATCCAAACTTGGTCTGCCTGTTTGGTTGCTGTGTTGAAGACGGAGAGCAGTATCTTGTGTATGAGTATTGCTCATCAGGGAATCTAGCTCATCGTCTCTTAAGTAAATCCTCATTTTGATCCTAATTTAATTATTTTCTGACTTAATTATTGCGACTTGAATCTCATGTTTATGTATCTTTACGTTCAGGAAACGACCCTGTATTAACATGGGAAAGAAGAGTTAAGATTCTGAGAGACTGTTCTCTTGCTTTGAGATATCTCCACCATTATATTGATGGATGCATCGTTCATAGAGATATCAAGGTTATCCCCACTAATGCATTAATATATGTACCTTAATTTATATATTTATATAGAAATTTTTGAATTTTTATTATTTTATAAATTTCACGAATTATATTTTTATTTTAGTAAATTATTAATTTAAAGTGTTATTGTAAATCGGAATCGATAAAAAATATTATTTTAGCGATGCTATTAATTAATTAATTTGTAGCTTACAAACATTCTTTTGACGGAGAGCATGAATCCCAAGCTATCTGATTTTGGCCTGGCAAAGATGTTGGGAATGGAGGAGAGCAAAGTATTTACAGATGTTAGAGGAACAATAGGGTATATATATGGATCCGGAGTATATGACAAATGCCAAGTTAACCTGTGCCAGTGATGTCTATAGTTTCAGCATCGTTATTCTGCAACTTCTATCAGGCCAAAAAGTATTTGAGCTTGATCTTGATGCTAGAGACCAACTCACAAGAAAGGTACGTACGTACGCATACACATGCACTTACTATAGGAATTTAGAGAGATCTGATTTTGGTTTTTCGTTTTCTGTAGGCGAAAGATATAAGTATATATGAACAAGCGTCCACCCGAGGATCTTGAAGACCCAAGACTGAAAGGAAATGTGAACAAGGTCGACTTTGAGTCGATTCTAAAAATCGCAGTAATTTGAGTAGCCAAATCAAGCATCGGTCGGCCTACGATTGACGTTGTCTACGAAGAGATGGAAAAGGCTTAGAAGAACACCGTTGCAGAAATGGTGAATAATCAGCCTAATTGAAATTAGCTAGTAATCATCAATTATTTGTCCCAATAACTAAAAATTTCTCATCGATTTATTTGAGTGCAGAGGGAAGGCAAAGAGGTCCGGGATGAGCTCATCAGCAACATCAAGGTCTTTATCTTCTGGAGTGTTATCAGTTTGACATGCCAACAATCCCCAACATGATCCAGATCGTTCGATGATGGTTCTGCTCGATCATGATCGATCACAAGCTCCTCTTTAGATATTAGTATTACTATATTAGTGTTTTTATTGTGCGTTGAATAGTATAGTGGCGTTTATTAGGAAATAACGATGTAATCTAGATGTACGTACCATGCATCATGGACTTGTCGTACTCCCTCTTCAAATTAATGATGTACATATATAAGTAATTCTATTGAACTATACTAATACAAGTTGGAATTTCGAACTACTAAAACTATTTCCTCTGATGAAAAGGATAAATCTCAGACGTCATTATTTGTTGCTTGCTTTGGGCTCATCGCGGTGACCTCGTGCGTCCTTATATAAGGTGACGTTCGAGCATGTGTTGCGTTTCGATTAATTCAAATGTGGACAAACCATATAGTAATCTAGTCTTGACAAAATTAATTTGCCAATGATTGAAGCAGTTTGACACGTACAAATTCTCACAAACTCGATCATATGCGAAGTTATCTTTTTCGAACTTGTAAAATTCCTACTTTCTGACAAAACCTAGTTCCGTCGGGGTGTGCTAATCGGGTTACATTTACTTGTCGATCGTGAGCTATTGATATCTTACCATATGTGGAGCTTGAAGTTCCACGTACTCCAAATGCATGCAGAAAGAATAGGGCAAACAGAATAGGTATGAACAGTATAGATCCCATGTCTGTAAATGGTAACTGCATGCCATTCCATTAATGTTGTTTCCATATTTGGGCATTAGGCCATCCAGGACGGCATTTCTTCTCGATTTTTTCTGGCTTTTACACTTCAATACTACGAACTGTTCCATCACATAGGCTTTTAAGTTTTAATCGATTTCAATGAGTTCAAGGCCAGCTATCCTTTAAGAAACCATACAAAATGAACATCCACATATTTGACTACCTTGTCGACGAGGGCTCTTCCATTTGTCACATCACATATCAGTGATGATCACCACATGTAAGGTTTGTACGTAGATTGAGAAGTTTACGATAAGCTTCCATTGTCGATGTTCATAGTAGGTAAGTGTTAGTGTTTTTCCATTGTTGGTATCGGATTTCGACGATTGCAAACCCTAGCCTACTTAATTACTCAGCATTTTCACAAGGTTTTGTTCTTTTCTTCTTACATTCTTATACTGTATAAAAGAAGCTGTTAAGTACTATACGTTGCAGTTTACTCCAAGTACGTACGTTCTAAATGTGAAAGATTGCATGATAAAGGCGCGCACTATTTGTACGTACATTGTTGTTACAAACTACGTTCTGTTCCCATGTATGAAGCAAACGTATTTTGAAAGGGAAAAATGTAAGATAGCCAAACTACTTGCCGCTCTTACATGCATGGGGTTTTTCCTACAGTCACAATTTTCTATGAAACCAGATTAATTAACTAACTCGATCATATACGATGATTATCAAGAAGTTGAATTTTGGAATAATATACATGGAATGGAATGGAAGCTTCAGCTGAACTGTTGAAGCTAGCTAGTCTGGCCACCGGCCAAACACGTCTCACACAAAATTTAGTTGTAATCGAGTTGCCTAATTTTTATATCTACCTCTTGTTCATAAATAAACGAAGCTACACACCAGGAAAATGTCCCCAAGTTCTTCAGTGCTGTATATTAAGTGCGCATTGGAGAGCTTCAATAGAATAAAAGAAAGAAGAAGAAAAAATTAACATCTTCATCTTCTTGATCCTCTCTTATTAGATATATTATGGAGAGGTTGACTACTGAACAAATTGCCTTCATCTTCGGTGTCCTAGGTAAATATCTACGATATAGTTCTAGCTTACTTAATTAATTTGTAAATTTTATCTACAATGTACGTGCGAATATTTGTCTCAATTTTTTTGCTAATTAGTATTAATTAATTCCTAAAGTTTTCATTGTTCGGATGTATTTGTAGGTAACATTGTGTCATTCATGGTGTTCTTGGCTCCAATGTAAGACCAATATATTCACTTGAACACTAATATATATCTACATATACTTCTCAGTTGTCAACCATATAATGCATGGTGTTCTCTCTCTCTCTCTCTCTCTCTCTCTCTCTCTCTCTCTCTCTCTCTCTCTGCAGGCCAACGTTTTACACAATTTACAAGAAGAAATCGTCGAAAGGGTTCCCGTCTATACCTTACGCGGTTGCGCTTTTGAGTGCAGAGTTGATGTTGTACTATGGTGTGCTAAAGACAAATGCCAGCTTGCTCATCACTATCAATTCCTTTGGAATCGCTATTGAAATTGCTTACCTCGTATTTTACATTACATATTCCCCCAAGAAGGAGAGAGTGAGTGAATCATATAGAAACCTAGCTAGTTAATGTATCTGATATGTATGATTATATATATATACTTGTTGATGAAACTCCATTGACATGTACCTCTTGCAGAATTTTACACTGAAACTGGTTCTGCTGGTGACTGTAGCCTTTGGCTTAACGTTGGCAGTCACTGTGTTTCTTCTAAGTGGAAGCAAACGCATCGAGGCCGTCGGATGGATCTGTGCTGTGTTTAACATTGCTGTCTTTGCTGCTCCTCTAAGCATTATGGTGATAGACCTTAAGCATATATAGATAACAAGCTAGTTAATTACACGTACTATTTACTCGATCAAGCTCTTAACTCTATCAAACTCATATTTGCAGAGGCAAGTGATAAGAACCAAAAGTGTGGAGTTCATGCCATTTGGTTTGTCTTTGTTCCTGACACTTTGTGCTACCACGTGGTTCTTCTACGGAATTTTCTTAAAGGATTACTATATTGCAGTAAGTACAATCTTCGACTCACTTATATATTTTGTGTTTACTTGATGTTATCAATGTTCTATAATCCCCCTAATTTTCCTTTTATACAAAAACAAGACAAGACAATTAAAGACAAAAGTCTCTCTCGCAACCTTCACTCGCTGGTTCAAACCTAAAAGCCAAAATAGAGAGGAGAGACTTGAAGACAAAACAATAGTATTTTGGACGCTATGACCAACTTGAGTTGTGTTGTCTCCTTCTAAGCGTTTGGTGGTATTAAGTATTAACATTACCACTAGTTAGTAGAAAAACAACTAATATTTTTTTTTAAATAGTTTGCTTACAGGACTAGGCATTAGGCTAACCAGCTGTACTAGTGTAGTGGTTGGCCACCTTGATATTAAGACTGAGAAATGAAGAGTTTAATTCCCCACAAAATTGATTTCCCGGTCAATTGATTTTTTTTTAAAAAAACTTGGCGCTAGCCTTCTTCTCACCCGCTTAGCAATTTCAAACTTTGCATGCTACGTAATATGTCATATCTAAGATGATGTTGTACACTCAGTTACCAAATGTGTTGGGATTTCTCTTCGGCATCACACAAATGATCCTGTACATGATCTACAAGAACTCGGGAAAAAACTACGGCGGCGACGTTGAATCGGAGCGGAGTACTAATGGTGATGATGTAGATATAAAGCTTAATTTCCAGTTGAATGCTTTGAGTTCAAACAATAACCGCATGAATCTGATGCGGACTGTTAGTGATCATATCCATGCAAGGGACTTGGTGTTACCTGTAAAGTATAAATCGGACAACCGGAGGATATCTTTCTGCTAGCTTAGTCAATTTAAGCTTGGCAACTCAAATCGTTGGTGAATGGTGATTCACATGCACATTAGCCATGCTCCATATATACACACTTGGTTATATGTATCTGATGAGTAATTTATGTCATAGTTTAGATTAGATCAGATGGCAATAATTAAGAAATAAAAGTCTTGTAGGTGATGCCATAACGTTGGTGGAGAAAAGGAAGAAGTTTCGTGTGTCAGATATATTGTGAGTACATATGAATATCAAACTCTGGTTTCAGTTATGACTGAGGACACCAAATATGCAAAAACATCAGCAACCATGTGCATTACTCACAATCTTCAAAATACACAACCCTTTTTGTAGCAGTAAAAACTAAAAACAAGTGTTTCAGTAATGTTCTTGCAATAACTAAAATCAGTACAGAAATTACTGATTACAACATGTCACGTTCATTTGAGAAAATTATCACAGCTTAAGAAAGTTCTCCCATATGAACTTCATATTTTCCTCTAGCATTTCAGATATTGGGCCGACTTCAACCTTTTCTTCCTAAAATATGAAAGGGAAGGAGGTCACTGCAATGCTTAGAATGATGTATTATATGAGATCGGCACAATATATATACACACACACACACACACACACATATATATATATATATGCTGCAAAGATCATAACACTAACCTTCAGCATCTCGACAACTTTTTTCAACCTCAGAGTGGTCTCAAAAGAAGCTTCACCAAGTGCGGTTTTGAAATCAAATCGATAGGCGTGCCTGACCTTAAACTTCAATGACTGGTTTTTATAGACTTTAGCTCTTACATGCCAAACGCCAATAACACTGTACTTTCCAGAAGATGTCTTTTCCAGGGCCCATCTCAACCTACCCTTCACATTTGGATCTATGATCGCAGAATCAATCAGATCCCTGATGCATTGCATCTCATCATCCTGAAAGAGAAAAACTAATCTGGTCACAAAACCTCATTCCAATTCACTTCTGTCTCGTCTGCTTTGGTTGTACCAATATATAATAAGTAGTCTCTTCTTCTTCCAGACCCAAAAGAACAAAAAGGAAATTCCAGACCAATAAGATGTATCTTCAAGTTTCAACTAGAGATTTGGGTGAGGAAATTTGTCTTGCTATTTATAACCAATTTCAAGAAACTAAAATTAAACTTTCAAGTGAAAATGTCTGTGTTCCTCAACAACTTTGCATTTCTTTCTTCAAAGAGCTTGATAGTCATGTATCTTTTGTTGCATTGTTTGAGTTATACAAG
Source organism: Geum urbanum (assembly GCA_946800695.1). Lineage (NCBI taxonomy): Eukaryota > Viridiplantae > Streptophyta > Magnoliopsida > Rosales > Rosaceae > Geum > Geum urbanum. The sequence continues at coordinate 82,109,703 of OX326999.1, read as the reverse complement.
CAATATGAATTAGCCACTTCTAGTAGCCACTCATCTCAATGTAACGGTCAATTCTATAAGACAATGGGACTTCCTTGCGTCCACATGATTATGTTGATGAAAAGTGAAGTATTGTAGCTAAATGATATACATGACCTGTGGAAGATTGATACAAATCCTTTTGGTAATAATGATCATTCAAGAACAAATAAGGAAGATTCGATGGATAGTCTTCTTGTTGAATTTAATGAAAAGTATGAGAAAATGTCTCTATGCAAAAAGAAGTTACCAAAAGGAAACTATCTCAGCTTCTTGGTACAACTCTTCCTTCGATTATGGAGCCAGTTGTTCAACCTCATAAATGTCGTTCATTAGGGTCAAAGAGGAGCAAGTGTTCCAACTCAACAAAGTGTGACCTTTCGCTATTTGATATTGTTGAGAAACAAGTTCAAAACTATAATGGTGTCAATGGACGAACTAATAAATTCAACAGTTAAGGTAATGATATGTTCTGAAAGTACACAGTAGTAATTTTCACTTGCATTTATCTTTCTTACTTTATTTTGTTATATTCTTTATTCTTTGTTAAAAGTGAGTGAGAATTTGTATTAGCTTATATACGTCAGTATCTGAAATTTTCTTATATTTGAAGCAGATTTAGAAGACATGCTGAAATAAAGAACCATTATGCAAGGTGCAACCTATGCTTTTGTTTTGGTTCTATTACGTTGAGAAGAGGAATTTTTTTTTTGTTCACTCTGCACAACAATTCTGTTGTATTCTTTTTGTAATGGGACATTCTACTCTTGATCGTTGGTTTTCTAATGTTATCAGACTTCATATTATATGCGAAGAAGTTTTTAGTCTATAACTCTATAATTGAATACTGTTGGTTGGTGGCTTAGTGCCATCAGGATATTACTTCGTCTTCTTTGAGCTACGTCAGTTTGTTTGTGTAAATGATGCCTCATCATATAGAGTAATAAAGATTCATTAATGATACAACAAGTTCTTAAATCTACAAATTATGCTTGGAAACCAAACCAAATCAAAAATCATACAGAAGACATACCTCACATACGTACGTACAACAAACTTTGTTGATCAATGCGCCAAGGTAAGGTACGTAGAGCAAATAAAAATAAAAAATAAAAGAAAAAAGAGAAAAGAGAATAAATATAAGGATATTAAAAAAAGGAGAGAAAAGTGAAACTTTTCAAATTAGTATTTTGAAAATTAATTAAAATAAATAAAAAAGAAAAAAGGGAATCCCAATAATAAATTTTGAGGAAGAATGGAGTCTGATATCTCCTTAAAAGTCTTGTAGGTGATGCCATGACGTAACTTAATTACTATAATGCAAGCTTGTCTGGAGTCAGTTTCATTCGAGTTTTGCTTGTGCGGTGGAATGTAATCCATTATGAAGCTTGCAGTTATGTTCTAAGAAAAAAAAAACTCGATGCAAGGCCACAAAAACAGGCATGCTTGTGCAAACAACACACATATTGGGCAAGATTCGAGACAAGTACTCAAATTAATAAGCCAAGAAGTGTTCTTTAATGTAATCGGAGTAAACTCAAAGTAACTTCAGCACAAACTACAAAGTACTAAACTTTATCATTCCAATCAGACCTTGTTTCAGGTTCCTCTGTGTTTTTGGTACCATCAGCAGTAAAATAACTAAATATTACACTAAATTTCAAACTGGGTATTTACTCTGATCACTTTGGTGCAAAACCCAACACAACAAACAAAGCATATGATACATTTGCAGCAAGATTCTCACACAGCAATCATAAAGAACATGAAACAATCAATTAAAAAAAAATGGTTTGAACTTTGCAGTTCAAGAATTACTGGGTTTTGTTAGAGTGATGAGAAAATGAGATGAATAGAAGTCAGAAGATCTAAGGGTTTAAAAGGAAGCTACCCAGAGTTAAGCAGGGAGAGGTGAAGGAGACACAGCACCAAAATTAGCACACACTCTTGAAATTCGGAGATGACCAAAAGAATCGAGTGAAATGGCCTGAAGGAAACAAAAAATGCAAAAGTTCACTAATAGTTGGATGGCTATAAAGATTGGAATAATAATTATGGTTTACATATGCATGATGTCTCGATGTTCGTTTGAGTCAATCGTTTTTATGTATGTGATCCAATTTTTCGTATGTGTCTTATATACGTTACTTCAAATGACAATAGTTAGCTATAACAATTGAGTTTTTAAGGTATAAATTCTATTTTCCGATAATCGGTCCACATGAAATTAGTTTGCTACAATTATTGTGCAAAGGAAAGAAAGGAAGAAAAAATATTACAGTTCCACATTAGTCATACTAATTTAATTACTACAAATTAACTGATGCATGAACATTATTTTGCATGAACATTATTTTGATTACAAGATCATGATCATGATCATCAACATCATCACATGTCACTTAGTAAGCTAATAAAACCACTTAACTCGTTCATGAAGAATCAGTACTCCAAAGGTCCATGTCTAGAATGGAGTCATCCCACACCCATTTGTTTTTGATGTTATTGATAACTTGATCATATTGGTCTTGTTCAAATTCATCAAGGTCCACCAAACCCAAGTCACCCAGAAAGTCATTGTTGGCATCATGGACTTTTTCCACACAGGTATTGTTGCTGTCAACCTGCTCATGTATCTGAACCATCTGCCTCTTATCTTCATCATCAACATTGCACAGCATTGCCATTGATCCTGATCTGCTGCTCTCTTCCATGGCTGGAAAGCTTTGATCCTCAAGAGCAGTCCTACTTGTCTCTGACCTCTTTGAATTTGATTTAGAAAATTTTGAAGGTCGGGGTATGACATGTGGATTATGACTAATCTTCTCTTGATCATCATCGGCTTCTTGTGCAGTTAGCTTTTTGCTCAAGTGACAGTTCCAGTAGTTTTTCACATCATTACCGGTCCTTCCTGGAAGTCTAGCTGCAACTAGTGACCACCTGAAAGTATTAAAAACCAATAAGACTCGGCTACTATATGGGCAAGTGATTCTATTGCGCGGGAACACAAATGTGCAAGACCAAATCTATTGTTTAAAAATTCTCATTCACTATTCATTTACCCTCAAAACCGTTGAGATTATAACAAGTGTCTCCGCACACTTGTGCTCTGCACATGCACACTATGGACTCCTGCGGTTCATATTAGCTACTCACTGATCCTAGAAAGTCTCTGAGGATACAATGTGATCTCCGGACATGGATTAGTCACACTTATTGGTGGTAACATCTCAAGAACACATGTATGGACTAATTAAGTAACAAATTAAGAGCTGGCTAGTAGCTATGTGAGTTTAAAATGAACTTGCCTATTTCCCAAGAGCCTTTGGAGCTTGATGATGAGCTCAACTTCATCTTGTTCAAAGCTCCCTCTCTTAATGTTCGGCCGGAGATAGTTCAGCCACCGTAGCCGACAGCTTTTCCGGCACCTTCTTAGACCTGATTGAGAGCTTTCAAACATGTCATCACTAGCTACCCTCATCTATCTTTCCTAGTTTAACAAATTAATTAACATAGCAAGTGTGAAACTTTGTAAAACACTATAATTATCAGCTAAGTGTGGAACACGATGCCATTTGCCTTCTCCATACTTCTCTATGCATTTCCTCAGCAACTGATCCTCTTCTGTAGTCCATGGAATCCCACCCATCTCTCTCTATCTCCCCCTCCTCTCTGTCTCTCTATGTTATTGCAATTGTAGATGTTGTTGAATCACGACAATGAGTGTTTGACACTATTATATATGTACTCGATCTGTGTGTTTTCTTTTGTTCTTTTCTTTCTAAATATCGATGCCTAACCTTAAGCTGAAAGCACATGAAGAAGAGGAATATACATAGCCAATGGTCCTTCATCTTTCTAAGAGAGCGTGGCTGTATGTGTGTTTATAATGAGGCAGCATTACTATGTCTTTGTTGTTACATATTTTTCAGTTCTTGGCCCCAATAGGGACCTCAATAACTATTTTGCCAGAAGAAACTAAAACCTGCATCGTGTTCCTTCTGTTGCTTCTTATCTTGGTTACTTATATCACCCACAGCTCACCTTGAGACCCAAAGGACAATGGAATCATTGTTCATACTCATCGATTATCAGGGCGGTCACGATTTTATCATATGAAAACTCGTCATTACGTGATCTAATGATTAATTTGAACCGTCTGTATCACATTCGTAAGAAAAAATCAATGAAACCAACATTGTCTAGACATATATCATAGATATCCTTTGAAGAGTTGAAGGGTAAAATTAAAGAGATAGTTAGTGAAATGTAACGATCTTTAGCACAACAGTTTGATCCATCCTACCACTATACTATAGATAATCTTATGTATAAAAGAGTCTAATTTTATTAAAATGGAAATAGCAAGAGAAAGGGATCTACATGAACTTTGTGCTTCACGATGTGAATTTTTCTCAACTTATTTTGACACCAAATTAGTTGGTCTTGTGTTACAGTTGACATGTTCAAAAACCTTGACACTATTTTGATGTCCACTTGAGTAATGAAGCGATGGTGATGATGATCTGCACCATCTTCTTCTTCTTCTTCTTCTTCTTCTTCTTCTTCTTCTTCATCTTCATGCTTTTGGAATCTCTTTAGGATCCGGTTCTCACTTCTCAGTATCTCCTTCAGCTTCCTCTGTTTGTTTCAAAGCTCCGCTTGAACTTCCACCAATAACTTTGGATGCAAGCAACTTTCATCAAGTGTTCTTTTTCGACAAGCAATTGTTGCGCTAGCAGTTTTATCGGCTTGAATGAATCGCCAAATGGTCCTAATCAATTCTCGTAATGTCTCTACTACAATGTCAATGGTAATTGCATTGCCATTCTTTCCTTGCTTCAATCTGTCCTCTCTAATTGCTGGAACTTGTAGAAGATTACGCATAGCACGCCTAGCTTTCACATAGTTTTCGATCTTTGGCCCTCCATAATGTTCATCCTCTACAAATCTTTATAGGAGCACTTGAAAATGTTGCAATTCTCCTGCAAATTCATTGTAGGAACGTATCCGACTAGGGTCAGAGTCCAATAGCTCCAATGCCTTGTCATATTGCCAGTGAAGAAACTCCCATGAAAGACACAACTGTCCAACATAGACCACTTCTAGTTTTCTGCACATCTCTAATGATCTTATCAATTCCATCACACTCTACTTTGGGTCTGCATAGCCTGAAGTTGTTAAGAAATGATTTGATATCTAGAGGTGAGGATTTGCAGCTCGAAAACGACTGAAGAGGGTACTTAGACTGCAGAACACCTATTTCAAATAACTTTTGGGAATTCAACTTATCAAACTTGCGCATTCTTTCCCTATAACTCTTGTGGAACCTGTGAAGCACACTCAGTTTATCTGCATGTTGGTATTTTTCTTCAATCTTGGATGGCACTGAATCATTCTTATCCGAATACTCCGATTCTTCAGGAATTGTAGGCCTACCAGTAGCCTTAACTTTCTTGAGCTCCATTTTCAGCTACTTTATCAACTCTTGATGTTCCCAAGTTCTATGCAATATGTTTAGATCCACAGATTCAACACTATCATCATCCATAGCGTTTAATTTTGTTCTCCTTCAAATTTGGCTACATTTTGATCATCAGTCCTGCACAACTCCTCTAGCTCGTTAAATTGTTCCACCATGTCTTCGTCTACATCATCGAAATCACGAGGCTCATCATCTAAACTTGAACAAATAGAACCCGAATCAGATGCCAAACCCAAAATGTCTTCCTCCAAAAGCAATTCACCTTCATGATTAGACGACTAGTACCAACTTTCTCATCAGCACCACCATCACATTTTTCATGAGAAATTTCACAATGTACATCTGCTTCCAAATCAACTAGTTTATATCCAACGCATATAGGACCCAGAATCACATTCTAAACTAACAATGTCTTCACAACTAGTACCAACTATTTCATCACCACTCAAACTCGTTGTACTACAATTTACTTCAGCATCTCTAAAACCCTGAGCAACTTTCTCTTCATCAACACTAAAACCCTCCTCTACTTCATTTAACAATGCTCCTCCAAAACCCTGATGAACAATTTCTTCATGGCCCAATTGGTCAAGACTAAAACCCTTCTCTTCTTTTTCAACACTAGACTTTACTACAACATACTCACCAATCTCGTCAACTTTCTCTAAAGCTTTCAATATTCCACTAGTTTGGTACTCAAATTTACACACAAAACTTGGCTTCTCTGACTCTGACTCTGACTCACCATCCTCGTCTTCATCGCTCTCCGAAACCTCAGAGTCATCAACACTTTGCGGCATTGTGGTACTACTAGAAGTCTCTGGTTCAAAGATCAGTGAGCTAAAGAATTTAGACAAAACCCAATACGCAGAGCTCATGAGGGAACCGAAATCAAAAATGGGCAGTGAGAATTTTGGGTTGGAACTCGTCGAATTTGGGAGATTTGAAGCAAAGAAATTAGGTGTGTTGAGGAAGTTTGAGGAGTTGTACGTATTGTGCTTCCTATGGACTGAAGGAAAAGGCAATGAGGGAAAGTAAGTGGGTTACTGGATATGGGTTGCTATATAGACTTTACTCTACAAATCCCTAAATTAATTAGGACAATTTAGCCCAACCTAATTGACCACCATCATGGGCTCCGAGTTAAGAATATTTGGGCTTGAGACTGTAATAGCCCATTATTTGTTACTTTGTTACTATGTGCATTTGTAGCCCACTAATAAAGAGTAATTTGGCTTCTGGAGATTCGACAAAATGAATGGGGTGCACCTGTTAGTGTAGCAACACAAGTGTGTAGGATACATGTCACATATCATTATTAGATGAATAAAGCAAAAATAAATAGACCATAGATCATTTCACTGCTTTCCTTTGGCACGCTATAAAATTTCCTCTACGTATGTAATTTGATATGAATATATGATCATTCATTACAAAAAAAAATCTCAAACAGAAAAAGACTTATGTGAATCGTGTACATCTTTCTTTTTAGTAAATTAAATAGGACACTACTTCTGTGTGTTAGCACAATTTACAATAAAACATATGTTTATAAAATAACCATGAAATAGTAAACTAATTTACTTCTTTAAAATTGTAATATCAAGTTTAGTTTTCTCATAAGGAACAATACTAAACCTAAATAAGTAACTTTTTATTTTACGGTTGTGTTATATCAAATTGAAAAAAATGAATGGCTAAGATTGAGTTGTAAATTTTAAATAAAAAATTAATTATTTATGTTTGATTCTATTTCTTATGAAAAAACTAAACTTTGTGTTACAACCTTAAAAAAGTAAATTAGTTTACCATTTTATGATTATTTTATAAACATATTTTTTATTGTAAATTGTGTTAAAACAGTGAAGTAGTTTCCAACTAAATATCGCATATTAATTTTTAAGATTCAGTGTGATTTATTTGTGTTGGAGAAGATATTAGAATCCTTTGATATCATCTAATATAACTTCACATGGGAAAGACGACGTTTTTTAGCTTCGCCAAAATCAAAGACGACTTGCACCAAACTCTAGGGCTGCAAGGCCTAGGCATTGGATTCTTTCGAAGGTAATTCTTGGGCCGAGGGGTGAGTGTGTAGGTGAATTAGACGAGGCGTCGGTGGTATGCCAACAGAGGAGACGACTGCAGATTATGTCCGAATTGGAGGATGGGATCGGAGTGCAAGAGAGACTTCGAATCCGGCAAGCGCAACTTTACAGTTGGTGGAGCGGCGACAACTGAGATCCCAACGTAGATAGAGATGTAAAGAGGGGCAGTCGGCTTGGTGATCGTGGAAGGATTTTGTTGCGTAAGAAAAGGTAATTAGGCAGAATAAATTGTTCTATTCACATACAGAAGCTATATAGGACGCAAAGTCCTTGTACAAAAAGTAACTCCTTTATTACAGGAGTATACAAAGGAAGAGAATCACAAGAAATATACACAAAAGTAAATACAAGGATTACGACATTATTTTTTTACACTCCCCCTCAAGTTAGAGAGTGGAGGCCATAAACTCCCTAATTGTGTATCAACGTAACAAACTTTTCTTTTCCCAAAGCTTTCGTAAACACATCTGCCAATTGTTGTAATGTCCCAACATATCGTGTAACAATCTTGCCTTCCAAAATCTTATCTCGAATGAAGTGACAATCCATTTCAATGTGACGAGTCCTTTCATGAAATACAGGATTTGCAGCAATATGAAAGGTTGCTTGATTGTCGCAATATAAAATTGCAGGCCCTAATATAGGTAAATGCAAATCAGCCAACAAATATCGCAGCCAGGTAAGTTCACAGCATGTACCTGTCATTGCTCAGTATTCTGCTTCCGCACTAGATAAAGACACAGTCTTTTGTCTTTTGGTTCTCCATGAAATCAATGAATTTCCCAAAAAAAAAACATAGTAACCAGTTGTAGAACGACGAGTAATGGGACATCCCACCCAATCAAAGTCACAATAAGCTCTTAAATTCAAATGATTATCCGACCACAGAAGCAAACCTTGGCCAGGGGCAGATTTTAAGTAACGCACAACCTGAAGAGCAGTAACCAATGCGGTTGACGTGGTTCATGCATAAATCTGCTAAGAATATGAACAAAATAAGTGATGTCAGGCCTCGTAATTGTAAGATAGATCAATCGACCAACTAATCGTTGATACTTGGCAGGATCCTTAAGCAATTCTCCTTTATTAAACAACTTCGCCTCTTCCATAGGAAACTCAACTGGTTTTGCACCCAAATAACCACTATCTTTGATTATCTCCAAGGCATATTTCCTTTGAGATATGTAAATTTCTTGCTTTGAACGAGCAATCTCGATACCAAGAAAATACTTCAAATCACTCAAATCTTTAATACAAAAACGAGCTTGAAGAAACTTTTTCAGGGAATTGATAGAATCTAAGTTGTTTCTAGTGATGAATATGTCTTCAACATAAATAAGTAATATTGTAAGAGAACTACCATCTTTACTGACAAAGAGAGAGTAATCAGCCTTGGATTGGGTAAAGCCAGCAGTAAGGATGGCTTCAGTAAATTTAGCAAACCATTGGCGGGAAGCTTGCTTCAAGCCATACAAGGATTTGTTCAGGCGACACACAAAGTTCTCCTTATGTCGCCAGAGTCTAGGAGGAGGTGACATATATATATTTCCTTATGCAAATCACCATTAAGGAAATCATTATTAACATCTTACTGATAAAGAGGCCAATTTTGACATGCAACAATGGCAACAATGCATTTGACGGTAATTATTTTAGCAGTGGGAGAAAAAGTCTCATGAAAATCAATACCAGGCGACTGAGTGAAACCTTTGGCGACTAACCGAGCTTTGTAGCGATCGATGGAGCCATCAGACTTATACTTGATTCAATACACCCACTTACATCCAATTGGGCGTTTACCTGAAGGCAGATGGACAAGAGACGAGGTTTTGTTATCATGTAAGGCCTGAAGTTCATAATCCATGGTAGTTCGCCATTGTGGATCAACGACGGCATCCTCATAGCAAGTAGGTTCCACATTTTGACTGATATGGGAAACAAAAGAAATGTGTGCAGGAGAATAATGATAATAGGAGACATAGTGACAAAGAGGATACCGCGTACTTTTTGGAGGACTCGGCAAAGACGATGAAGGGCAGTGTGGGGGCAGAATCACCTGCGGACAACTGTAATCGCAGAGACGAACATCGAGTCTCTAGTATGTTGGGACGACGAAGCGAGGGAGCTGGAAGATCAGATTGAGGCGGAGGGAAAGTCGTAGGTTGAGCTGACGACGTAGGAGGTGACGCGACCATAGAAGGTGCATTGGTCGGCGAGGTTGATGGCGGGGCAGGCTGGGTCGCGATCAGAGAAGCCATGTCGACTAGCGAGGTTGAGATTGAAGGAGCGACGCCGACCAATAAGGAAGATGGGAGTGAATCGGGTTGGGTCGAAGGAGAAGCAGGTGTGATGACTTGGGAGTCTGAGATGACTTAGGGGTTTGAAGCAGTTGAATTGGATTCTTGGACTGGGTGAGGGTTTGATGTGGGCTGGGCCATTGTGGGCTGTAGTGACTCAAGAGAAATGTCAAAGATTGGGAAGGGATGTCAAACTTTAATAGGCAAAGAAGATTGAAAACGGAGTGCTCTAGCAGTTTGTAGAAGATGACGATGCTTACGTTCAACTACACCATTTTGTTGGGGTGTGTAAACACAAGAATGTTGAAAAATTACCCTATTTTCAGAAAAGAAGTTGTGCAAAGATAGAAATTCTGCCCCATTATCAGAACAAACTTGTTGAATTCAGGTATCAAATTGGTTATTGACATAGCGAAAAAATTACGGAGCAAGATTTGAGTCTCACTTTTCTGACGCATTAAGAAAACTCATGTGAAACGGGGAAAATCATCAACAATTGTAAAAAAGTAATGAGCTCCGGAAGTTGAAGGAGTTTTATGACGTCCCTAAATATCACAGTGAATTAGAGAAAAGATTTTGGATGTGGAGATTGTACTTGGAAAAAATGGCTCACGAGTTTGTTTTGCCAAAGGACAAATATCACACTTATGAATGAAATCAAAGAAAAAATCCAGCGACTTATTAGCCAAGTACTGTAGTGGAGCAGATGATGGATGTCCAAGATGACGATGCCAAAGGTCGGAGGAAATGGTTACATGGCATGCAATTTTATTGGATGGGAAGTTGGAGGCCAAAGCTACTAGAAAATAGAGGTCTCCATGTCGTTTACCCACACCGATCATCGTCCGCATAGCCAAGTCCTGCAAAATATACCAAGATGAAAAAAATGTCACCAAACATCATAATTCATCAATTGTTTTTCCAACTGATAGTAGATTGACTTCAAAACTCGGCTCACATAAAACATTATTCAACGAAAACAAATTGTTAAGCCAAACTGTGCCCGTCGTGGCAATATTAGCCTTATCTCCACTGGACAAGGACACGAGAGGTAGAGTAGCACGATGAATGTTTTCTAAATTTTTGGATGAGGAAGTAATATGATAAGTAGCTCTGTGATCCAACGATGCGAATGAACCAGAAATAGACTTGAAAGATCTGATGCCGAGGCCATTTGAACTTGTGGAGTCTTAGACTTATGATTGATGATGGCAAGAATCTTAAAATATTGTTTGGTGGTGAGATTCGGTATTTTGGCTTGAAGTTTCTCAAAATTAGGATGAGAAATCTCATATTCATAGTCATAGCTGGTATCAAAAAATTTGATGAAATAACAAGCAATTCAAATGATGCAGCGGAAGAAAAAGAGCTAGGAATTTTCTTACTCTGATACCATGTAAGAAAAGGTAATTAGGCAGAATAAATTGTTCTATTCACATATAGAAGCTATATAGAACGCAAAGTCCTTGTACAACAAGTAACTCCTTTATTACAGGAGTATACAAAGGAAGAGAATCACAAGAAATATACACAAAAGTAAATACAAGGATTACAACATTTTTCTTTACAGGGACTCCGGGTAAGATCATGGTGTTGGCGGCGGCTCTGGAATGATGAGGAGTCGTGGCGCTTAGGTTGACGCGACGACTGGGATTACTGAACACCACCAACGATAGAGGCGATGTGGTCGGTCTCGGGCATCGATGTTGGAGGGACTTGTGACCTGCCATGTAACCGTGGTTCCTGGAGGCCAACGTTGAGGGTGGCAAGTCGACGCCGAGAATTGCAAATTAGCCGGGATGCGACAATGTCGAGCTATGGCTTCCGGCATCGCTGGCGGCTATGGGTCTCCTAACATTCAAATTAAGCTGCCAAGGGACCCACGTACCCTATTGGGCCTTGTGGAAACTTTGGGTTTTCTCCTTTTGGGCCCTATGGACATTATAGTTTTTTTAGGGCCCTGGGTAATAACTGGGGCCTGGTCCAACATGGTAGTATCCTTGGATTTCGTTCATGGGACCTAAGAGATCTCGGTTATCTTGTTGACTCGTCTGGTATTGGTATTATTCTTAGAAATTGGATTATGCTTATTTCAACGTATGTATTCGTTACAAGATTTCTCTACCCTTGTCCGAGGTGTTATTATTATGGCATATGATGTGAGATTTGTGACGGATGAAGTACTTCGTGAAGATGAATTATCCGTGAATGTTCGGCTATTAAGTATAGCACGACTATTGACACATCATTGTGTTGTTCATTGTCCATAACCGATTTACCTGACTAATGACGAATTCTCGTTTCTAGTACTAGTGTATCATTACCATAATCTAATTAGATTTCTGTACCCTTTTATTTTCACTAATTTTGTATTGTCCTAATCGTATTTGATTTTGTTTTAATAGAAATGTACGTTTACTAAATAAAATCTAATGTAACTTCACACAAAATATATACGTACGTCGGTACGTACACCAAAAATCTATTGCCAACTGAACACGTACATGGTTTGCACCATACAATTTTAAAAGGCACCGCAGGGCACTAGCTCCACCTGTCCACCACCACGATTGAGAATGACTCGATGACCAACCGACCATGCCCGACCCGGGTCCGTCGGCTTTGACAACTCACATTGCATCACTTGCATGGAGAAGAAGCAACAGCGAAATGTCTACTCTCCCCTCACCTCACCTCACCTCACCTCAAACCACGAATGAATCGTGGAGCTAGCTAGCTCAGCTTTTAGGATACACCACCAATCCATCACCACCATTCTTCCATTTTGGATCTTTTATTCACACACTGGGTCGGTTAGCCAGTGAACCGACCAGTGTCGTTTACGTACCTTTCTCAGAGCCACAGACACATTGTCTCTCAGCTTAAACACATCACTATGGAATGTGATGGTCTTGACTTTTCACCCCACCACAGCTCGCTATGGTCAATTTCCTTTGGACCCCTACCTCACCACTCTCCTCCTCTCCTCCTCTCCTCCTCTCCACCTTCTTCTATGTCATATCATTATCTTTCCACCTATTTATCTTCTCCTCCAAGCCATGAGCGACAGCTTCACATCTCTGCGTCCTAGGTCAAAACCAGCACCAGCCCCAAAGCTTTTGCCTAGCTGAGGTCAATACTTTCTTACAGTTAATTTGTTCAGCTAGCAGAGATTATTGAGCAGTGTATTGTAAAAAACAAAGAGTCAAAATTTGGGGCCTCCTCGAATGGAGCAATTCTCGATGCCCCTACCCTTCTGCCGCGGTTGAGTTTTCTTCTTCCCGTAAGGAAAAATATGTGTATATATATTACTATGGTTTTGGTCGTTGGTAAACACAGATTCTGAGGCAGGCTCACATGAGCTTCTGGCATTATTGTTAAGTTTTGGTCTTCGTATTATATTAATCACAGCTTGCATGCATGAACTTCTTCGTAGCGTTGAGTGTTCACATATGCACCATAAGTTTTCCAGTTTCGTGGTGATTTTCATACCCCATGCATTAACTGCGATCTAAAGGGTAACACCAACTACGGGGACAAAAATTACACTAATCATCGGTGTACGTATTTGGACTAATACTTAACATACCACTAATCATTACTTACTCAATAGGTACAAGGTTAATTATTGCGTTTCCTAGTTAATTTAGGAAACCTTTGTGATTATCCATATCTCTAATTTTCGGACTTGATTACTTCCAAATATAGGATCTTGTGTTTTCATCTCTTAATCGGCTCAAACTTAACTAAGAACAATTACTTAGAGTGTCAGCCTGTACAACTTTCTATTGAAATATGATCAAACTTACTTAAATTACTTTTGCACAGACACAACTAATATGAACTCATGCAAATATTGTCGTTCCCAATTGCGTTTATTCTCTCTAAAAAATATATCCGTCATTGCGTTGCGTGTTAAATTCAGACATGGTTTAAGATTGTATAATCGTGCATGGGGAATATATATACATCTAACATTTTTCGCCTCATGTAGTAGTAGGGCTCCTCTCCTATACATACTCTTTTAAATGTGCACATCGAGGAGGAATTGAGGTGGTAAGAGCATCCGCATCGGTAAGCAAGAAGAGCTCGAGTAAGATAAGTCAGATCCACAGAAAGAGTTCGAGCAAGAGTTCGTCTAAGTTTTGCTCCACCTTTTGTTTGAATAAGCGTTTAGTCAACGACCGGTCTCGATTGATTTCTCACCGCTGCATTCCTCTTAAATTTTGCTCAAACTTCAACTCAACTAGGCCTTTCTCTGCTCGAGCATCACCCCTCCCCCTCCTGGTGCATTTGCTCCAAGAGACCAATTCACACAGCACATGGGTTCTGAACTTCTGATCAATCGTGTAATATATGCTGTTCATATATATCCATCCACATTCATTGACATGCTACTCATCCTCCTTCAGTCCTCTGTTAGCTTCCGAGTACACGTCCTTGAGAGTCAAGAGAAGACTCTCCTGTGGCTAGTTCAATATAGTAATAGTAATGGATAAGATCCCTGATTAATGGGTGTTTTCACTTCTCCAGAAAGAAACAGTGCTTTTCCCAAACTCACCCTTTTCACTTGTCTAGATTGTAGCACCAAAACCACCAAGCAAACCTTCCCCAAGGCCCCAACAGAAGCAACCATGTATGAATTATTAATTTAAATTCAATGCTAGCTCTCTTATTTCAACTTGTCCATACCTCCTCTCATGCTTTTGCTACTGTTTTTCAAGCTTGGAGAGTTGAATTCAACATCTTCCTAGCTTCATGACAAAAATAATAGTAATAATGGAGAAAAATAACAGTTACATGCTGTATGTGGGCCCCCACCCTGTCCGGACTGGGAACTTGATAAACCTTTTTTGCTTCAGAAAACTGTCATATTTATAAAAGGCATGGCTGCAATGTGGCCATTGGACTCTTGCATACATCCATAGCCTTTGAGTCAACTCAACCACACTTCCCACCACCACAAAAGCTAAAAGCACCTTTTCGCCTTCCTTCTCTGATCTCTCTCTCTCTCTCTCTCTCTCTGCAAGCATCATAAGTCGCAGCTAGCTTTTTAAGCTGAGCTCCATCCCCCTAAAACAAGGTCCTTTTCACAAAAACCTGATGAGGCTGCTACTGACCTAAAACTGTGTTTGCCATAAAAGTCCAAGTAAAAGATCTATCCCCATCTCAGTAGTACCACCTCTCTCTTTTCCCCTAGATTCCCTCCTTCTTCTTCTCTAAATACAGTGACCCAGAATTTGGTCAGAATTTATATCCCCTCTCTCTTCTTATTAACCTTTTTGCTCCCCTTTTAACCCCCCACACCTCATCACAACCTCTTCCATTTTCAAACTCAACTCCTTCTGCTCAGCTTCTTGAGTTCTTGCCCATTTCTTCAGCAATGGAGGTGAGTTAGTAAAGATTGTATCTTTAGCAATATATTGTCAGTAAAGATTGTATCTTTAGTTGTTTAAAAAAAGAGTTGTATCTTTAGTTGTTACATTTTTTTTGATAGTAGTGGTTATATAATTATGGTGGTGCAGGACTATTACAAACGGAGCGGTCAAATTCCGGCGTTTGGGGACTGGGAATATGCAAACGAGCTTCCAATCACTCAGTACTTTGAGTGTGCGAGGCAGGCCGGTCTGATCCGGTTCAGTTCTTCTTCCGGCGAGAGTGTCGACGCCGCCTCCGCTGCCGCTGCTGCGGCTTATCTGCATGCTGACTTGTACGCCGTTGATATGAAGAAGATGAAGAAGAAGACTTCTCGCAATGTTGTTGCTCCCAATTCTCGAAAGGTTCGAACTTTTACTATATTATCCACTTGAAATGTTGGTTTTGGTTGATTCTTGCTAGTCATTTGTGTTCTTGTCGGGGCATGTTTGGGTGAAAGATTGCATCTTTGTCAACAAGTTCAATTCTTTTTTATGGTTTTTGGGATATTTCTGTTTGCTAATGTAATGTTTGGTTGGTGCAAATTCTATTTTGCCTACTCATTGAGTAGTCCCATACTCCCATTAATTGCTTTCTGTGAAGTAACTCATATTCTTTATAGAAGAAATGATAGCTAGTTTGTTCATTAATACTGTGGTAATAAAAGTTTGAGCTTCCAATCACTCAGTACTTTTTTTTTGGAAATGGGAGTATGAGTCTTTGAATGTAATGATTTTTGCATTTTACCCCATTGCTGTACAAATTCTAAGATACCCAGTTGGGAGACATTATAATATTTCTATATTCATATGAAGAAATCAAAGTTTAATACTCTTTTTTTAGTGCATTGTACTTCTAAGGACATATTATCTTCTATAATATCTATACTGTGTGTTGAAGAATATGAATGGAGAAATATTCTTATATTGAAAATGAGAGATCGAGTTATAAGAATTTGAGTTAATTTTACCATTATCAATTGTATACGTATTCACTTATGTAAGTTCAAATCATACTTCGGCACAGTACGTTTTACTTTTTCTTTCGGAGTGACCAAACACAATGAGCAAGCTAGTAAAAGTAGTTGATTGATTAAACTTGATGGTGATGATGGTTAGTAGTGAAGTGATTGTTGTGATTGTGATGACACTCAAATATTTGCTGCTGCAGACAATTGCGAGAGCTGGCAGAGAGAAAAGAAGCACCACTCAAAATCCGCATGCCAATAAGGAGCAAACGATCAAGCATCACCATCAAGCTAAAGTCTGCGACGACGTGACTGAACCGCCAACTCAGTTGCACTATCACCACCACACTAGAAGCAGCAACGACGTCGTTTATCGACCCAGGAGGACTCCCAAGCCTGTTGATGAAGACCTCTACAAGATACCCCCTGAGCTTCTTCACACTACCAAGAGAGTATGTACACAAATTCAATATAAAATTATGAGTCTTGATGCACCAAAGAGTGTTAATTTCTCACTTTCAAATGATGAGGTTGAAAAAAATAGCCTCAAGACTCCCAAGTCAAACCAATTTTCAACTGTGAAGTTGACTAACTCCTACTTATCAGATCTAAAACATGTGCTGGTTATATTAATATTGTTAGTTTGTTTGATTCAACATTGGCAGCTAGTAGCTGTACGTGTAATAATTGTACTCGATGTTGTTTTGTTTTGGTTTTTTTTGCAGAAGAAAATGCTGGGATTGTTCTCTTGCTTGGTGCCTTGTGCTTCATGAACTAATTAATGAGAAGGAGGAGGCTGTTTGCTGGTTTCATTTACGAGCTCAGAGGAAATGAACCAATGCTTCTCTATAGGATCAATTATCATTACGCAAATATGTAGTACTTAATTACTGATGTAATGTTCTTGATTGATTGATCAGGATGTACGTGATCAATCATCAATGACATAAACTCTGAATTTAATCTCATGGTTGTAATTAGGTTTCTGATTTCGTATGTTGATGCCAAATCCCCTAAAGCACGTTCGTTAATTTGGTTTAATTTACCTAACCATGTGGGATAATAGGCAATGATGAGCAAGCTTTGCCTAATATGTATTTGCTGTTAAAGCAGACGAAGTTTCCGTGCCTGTTTGGGCTTTAAATTAATAATATATTATCGTCTAAAGGTCCGGTTTAGTTGTTGGGCTGTTAGCTTCACTGTGACCCATGAAGGCTTAGGCTAGCCAACACGAGTCTCCCACTTCTGCTATAACAGGGGACGAGTGTAGTGCATAAAAGACTTGGAAACCAAGGCATTGATGAAAGTACAGATCATTCCAGACATCCTTAGTGAAGAAGTTAGATTCTTCTTCATCTTCTCCTTTTGGTACTTTGTTTTAATGTTCATGAATCTTTAGCTCTTTATAGCAAGAACTAGACCAGCATGCAAATGACATGTGATCAGTGCTCTATTATACTGGGGACATGGATAAGGGGTTTGCAGTGTTTTCTAGTGAACTGTGGTTAGCATTTTCCATTTGTGTTACAATCTTGGTGTGGAATTTGAGATTATCTAAACAATCCCAAAGTAAGGAACCTAAATTTTGCACCCTTCTAAAACACAATTTGCCTCCAGAATATGATTCTGCAGCGCAACTGATGTTCACCTTCTGTCATGTCATCTATCTGAAAATCTATATACATGTATTTCTTTTCTCAAATCCAACGACTATTGCACGTCAAAAACCTCTTAATAAGCATGAGTTTCTAAGCATTGAAAAGCCTATGGATTTTAGCAGTGATGTGATCGATCATTCACTAAAATATAAAATGAGAACAGAAAGCATCATATATATAGAAGCATATTGAAAGAACGTGAAACTCAAACTTCCTGCTTGTATTTATCAGAAAATATTTGACATACAAGTTCTTCCATTTGAATATTCCACTAGTTGACAACACTGAACTGCAAAGCATAGAGCTATTACATACAGAAGGGCTCAGAAACCAGTAGACTGCCAAGCTTTCTCATCTTTTCCTTCCAACAAGAGATAGCACAAGCTGTGTTTTTTGTAGCTACAAGCAAGGAGATGAGGTGTCAATAAATTCATCTAACACAGGTATGCTGTAAGAAAAGCAAGTCGATTCCTAGACAAACATGAATATTAACAAAACTAAAGGGGGGAGTTTCAGCTTCCAAAAGGCAAACAGTTTGGTGTTCTGCTCTGCATCCAACATCAAACCTGCCAACACTTGACGCACAGAGGAACTTACTGGCCTTTGGTAAGGATTTATATTATCTTCAGACACACCTTTGATTGTTAGATATATAGGAAAGTATCGGTCTATATTAACTCTCCTACACAAACTTGCTCATGTAATCAAATGACACCACGGAAAGGTGTAAGCTAACTAGCTAACTTAATGATCAAGTGGGCTATCCCATAATCCAACTATACTAGTTTTATGTTGGAGAAGCCAATGCTAGTACAGGGACAGCTATTCCATCCCACAAGATTCAATATCACATCAATGCTGAAACAACTAAATCTGATTTAGGCCTGGTAAACGATGATATAGATATGAACAAGAATGCAATCACTTATGACCGTTAATGATAACCACAATATTAAAAGAAATTATCAAGCCAGTACAAGAAACTTGTGGTTATTGTCTACTCAGAACAAGAATAATTAAGTATCAGCAATTAATGAAAAATCTAGTTTCTGAACAGCTAATTGAAAACACTCAAGGATACAAAAGAGGATACAGATGAAGTTCAAGTTGCTGAAACCTGATGACTTTGTACTGCAAAATTGTGCCAATAAACCATGTCATAAAGGAACAGTCACTCTCTAACCACATAAGAGAAAACTATAAATACATTTTACACAGAACAAAAGATAACTTACCCCAGATAGTACTCAGACTTCTAGTTGTCATCTGCCTCATTTACCGAATATCTGCCCCCTCTAGCATACTTTTTGCTAGTAGAGAGATCCTCTTCATTTACATCATGGGATTCCAAGGGATCATACCTATCGTCAAAATTACTTTTCTCCCGAGAGACTGAACTATGGCTCTCGTATGTTTTCCTATCCCTTGGTGACTTTTGGAGAGAGTTTGACCGAGAAGATGATCTACTATCATGATATTTAGATGACCGACTGCTTAGATGATGCTTGCTATTTGTAATCTGCAGCTGGTCTTGTTCTTTCTGCTGATGTGACCGTCCACGACTTCGGGACCTTTCTGGGCTTCTGGAATAATTAACCCTATTGTTTCTGTTTCTACTAGCACTTCTCTCATCTTCTGAATATCCCCGTTGTCTATTGACACTCCATCTTGGTTTCTCTTTCTCTTTATCAGATGCATGCCTGGAAGTTGTAGAATGGAAACCATAATGCGAACGTGACTCATTCCTGGTACGACTTGGACTGCCTCTCTCTGACTCATTATTTTGTTTCGTTGGATTGTCATCATCCAAGGTGAAGTCAGGAGCCGTTGGTGGTTCAAGTGGAAAGCTCTCTTGCTCTTCAGTTGGCTGCTCAAAGCATCCAATCCCTCCAGCTTTTGTGATTTCCTCCATGTAATCCTCTATAATATCCCTCGTAACCTTCAGAATTAATAAACAGTTATTAGTCGAATTAAAAAAAAGGGGGGCAAAATACTGTTGCTGTCCATGTCATATGAATTTTCTTGTATTAGTCTCCAACCTTAAGTGCCACATGTGAGATATTAATACGAATATGTTTTTTTTAGCTCTACAGGCTATGTTTCAAACAGACAATCTCAAGGAAACAGGATGAATTAGAATCAATTTAGAATATGATCGTAAAACTGATCCTTACCTGCAATGTTGTACGCTTGACCTTTTTGCCACGATATGACATCCTTCGTCGTTTGTAGTCCCTTTCTTCTGCCAATAACTCTTCTCTTGTCTTTGTCTTGTTTGTTTCCTTGTGTTACCAACAGAGAAGAAAGAACTTGTTAGATTCTATGTTCAAACCAATTATCAAATTACCACAAGTATATGCCTTAAGATTACAATCTAGTAAAGAACCAAGTTTCAAGCTATCACTAGTTCATTTCCTCCTCCGATTACAGCCCTACTTTAGATGCACTCAACACTACCAGAATGGGATTTCTATTTTATCCTGAAATAATGACATTAACTGATACCTGGTTATTCGATTTTTTCCGAGGCAGCCCGTCATGCTCAATAATGGGTTTATACTGACTTCGGTTCTTTCGCTCCTCATCAGCTCTTTGTGTGACATAATCATGCTGAAGAACTCTACAATTAAAGAACATTATCAATATATCGATAGGTAATCAAAGTGAGCATTTTAGTTTACTTCACTGGCCACTAGCTATACACTTCAATCACATTTCAACATATCAAAATTAAACTTGCAAGCAAACCATTCTAAAGAGAAAACCAAGCACAATGTCATACCGCTGATATCTAGGAAGAGTTTGCCACACTCGTTCTCCCTTAATTCTTCCTTCAAGCAAAAACCTTTCATGCAATGCCGCAACAGCAGCTTCAACTTGTGACACAGACACCACCTTATCAATAACAACTCCATTCACCACACCATTATCACCATCACTACTCACTGGTTTCGTAACTTCACCATTTCCATCAACACCCTCATTCACCGAAAAAGCCTCATTTCGCTCCAACGGAAACACTAACAACCCCAATGCAGCTTCTAGTAAACAATGCTTAACAATATTCAAGCCGAATAATCTCCCATTCACTTCACCATACAGTACACTAAGCTGAGACCCCAGCCAATTCAACCCTTCAAGAAAATCAGGACACTCAAATTTACCACCACTCTCTAAATCAATGTACTTCATCCCTTCTCTCAAAATCGCCTTCAAACACAACCCAACAAGCAAAACAACATGTTCTCCTAAACAAACATCAATCACAACACCATATTTAACCGAATTCGAAACTACCCAATCCGCCAAATCAATCTCCTTCACCACACTCAACCCCAAAATCACTCTTTGCACAAGTTTTGTGTACACACAAGGACAACTATTCCATCCTTCAACTTCGTTTTCAACTACCCAATAATCCGACGGCAGTAAAAGCAACCTTTCACGTTGAATTAGACCAGAAAGATTCGAACTTTTTTCAGCTGACAAAGCACTTGGGAGAGTTAAGGCCTTGTCGAAATCGAGAGAATCCGAAACACAAACGACACCGTGGCAATCGTTGTAGAAGAAGGTGGACCCATGATTCTCCGGCGGCTGAGGGTGGAGGCAGCGGAGGTAGTGGGAGAAGTCGGCGCGTGGGGGCACGCGGTGGTGGGGATTAAGAGGGCAGGGGATTAGTTGGGTTTGGATCGGTGTATTGGGTAAGTTGAGAGAATGTGAAAGTGAGTTGAGGGTGAGTTGAGAGTTGTGTATGAGAGAAGATAGGGATGACAATGTGGTAGGGACATCGGGAGATGGGTTCATCGGAAAAAATACTAATCGGAGATGAAGTAAAACTAGACAGTAGTGTTTATTCAGAAAGAAAGAAAAAACTGAATCTAAGACACCAAAGACTTGTGCATTTTTTAGGAGAAAGATTGAAGCTTTGAATCTATTAGCTAGTTAGCACAAATGGGTTGGACTTGCTTTAGATGTTTGGGCCTTAGGATGTTGGTCATAACATAGTTTTTTATTTTGATTTTATATTTTTCTTATTGTACGTTGGTTTTGAAAAGTGATATATAGTTTCACTCGTGTATCGTGTGATTCGAATTCAATTTTTTATTTTTATTTTGAGATGGACATAGAATTGGTTGGGATGAAAGATTATAAGGAGAACATTGAATCATCGACACGATAGAAAGAACTCTTTAGAGTAGTCTAAACTATTACATGCTTAACACAGACTTATCATGACATAATTAGGCAGATTAGATGTAGAAAAATGACTAAAAAATGCAGGGCTCCACATCCTATCTAGTTATGTACCTCAAACTATAATATATCCTGATGCTCTTCAGTCATCTTTGAAGTGACTAGAGTAGTAGCCAACTTTTTATGTGGGGACTCGTACTTGGACACCCTTGACCCACAGCTAGTACCGCCAAATATCGTTGGTGGTGTTTCCTCCCGCGTCCCTATTTTTTTTCGCCAAGCGGAAGAGAGAAGGTGGCGCAGCGGTATTAACAAGTGAAAGGGTTCGCAATGCTACACCCTTGAACAACCTGGAATTCCAAAGAGAGAAAAAAAGGCGATGCCTGAAGTTTATAATAAATCTGTGTCTAATACAATAGAAAGAAGCTTGCTTAAATAGACGAAGCATCCCTAAGTTAAATAGGAAACTTTAAAGGAAAACAAACCCAAGTCAGCTAGGAAACATAAGGAAACTAACTAATTCTACAATCCTCAGCACCCTTAATTAGCTTAATTAAGGAAAGATGCATGGATCTCCTCCTTACACTCTCAGTAAACCAGTTTATTCCTCCGGTTGCCTTTCTTGCATTTGCTGAGCTTCTGTACGAACTCTCCGGCGCACCGTTCCACGTCAGTCTCCTCCACTTCGGAAGAGCTCAACCCCGAGTAATAGCCTGGATAAAGAAGATCACTATCGACATGATACTCGAACAAATCCGCCTCATTAAAAGTGCTAGAAATCCCTATTTCAGTAGGCAAGTCTATGACATAGGCGTTGTCATTAATCCTCTTGAGAACCTTGAATGGACCATACTTGTGGGGACTCAACTTGTTGTAGGAACCTGTAGGGAACCTTTCTTTTCGTAAAAACACCATCACCGAACTCCCTTCCTGGAACACTTTTGACCTTCGATGCTTGTCTGCAAGCTCTTTGTTCTTTGCTCCAACCTTCTCTAATCATGTAGTAACGTCAGCCTTCATAGCTTGGATGCCTTCTGCCATCTTCACGGCTGCAATACTGACTCCTTGCTTCGAGGGGAAAGTGACAAGATCTACAATGTGTTTAGGGACGGTAGTGTATACCAAAGCAAACAGAGACTTCCTTGTGGTATTGTGGACGACGTTATTATAAGCGAACTCAACCTGTAGTAGGGCAAAGTCCCATTGACGAGGTGCTCCCCACAAACACTTCTCAACATGTTTCCCAAGGTTCGATTTGTTACCTCCGTTTGCCCGTCAGTTTAGGGATGTGCCGTGTTGCTCCGCTTCAAAGAGGTTCCAAACAATTTCCACATAGTCACCCAAAAGTAGCTAATAAATTTGGTGTCTCGATTAGATGTGATGGACTTAGGCACCCCATGCAGACGAACGATCTCTCGAAAGAACAGTCGAGTAATGTTTGAAGCATTCGCAGTCTTTCGACAGGCGATAAAGTGGGACATTTTGGAATACCTGTCAACAACCACAAATATGGAGTCTACCCTGTTTCTACCGAATTACGCGCGGGGACGTAATCTGGCAGAAGCAAGTACGAGTGATCTTCCTTCTCCTTGTTCGTCCGAACGTTGGGGCTGTTCGGATGGTCGGGCGCTCTCTCTCCTTTCGGGTGTGCGGGTACGCGTGTTCGGGTATGGCTGTTAGAAGAATACAACAACAAACGGGCGGTCAGGGGTCGAGACGGGGTGGCCCGCCTTCAACGCTCCGATGCCTAAGTCAGATGATGTATTGGATATAACAGTCAAGCGAACGTGCGTGTGAGTAGTGTTCTGGTCAAGTGAATTCGTGTCTTTACCTATAATAAATACCTTACATATATAGGTGGTTTGAGCTTGGTGCTTGATGATGTTCTTCGATGTGGGACTGGTCTGCATTTTGCTGTAATGTGATCCGTGCATTTGGACGTGCGCCCCACGGGCGCGTGCGCGCTCAGATGGGGTCGGTCTTGTGAGTGAAGTTGAAGCCTCCCTGGTGGTCTTTCGGGTGGTCTGGTAGGTGTTGATTGCCTGCTTAAGCGGATAAATATATTAAATCGGACAACTAATGCTATACAAACAAGTCCCCCAAGTCCCCAAGTCAAAGAGACCTTTCTTGACTGGGGAGTTGAAAAAGGGTTCGTGCGATTTAAACAAGATACTTATCTGATTGAGCGGTGGTGCGTGGTCCTGTGACCCCCAAGTCCCCCAACTCTCCGGTCAAGGAAGGGCTCGCATGACAGAGTGGGTACCTGGGCGGCCGATCGTGTACCTGTTCGTGCCGTCCTGTACTTATGGGCCCGGCGTCCAAAAAGAGTTGCTATTTGGAGCCGCGCGCCCGTGGAGTGTTGCCTGGTAAAACATGAATAGGGGAAATCATAGACAGTTTATGCAAAATGTGTGAATGTATGGTATGATGTATGGTATAATGCGTGAATGTATGCGAATGGTTTTCGTGACACAAGCGTTGGGATGCCGCTGTGCACCGCGTACGTCAACGGGGATGCCGTCGCGTACGGTGTAGCGTCAACGGAGTGATCAAGACCGCGACGTACAATTAACGCGTACGGAGGGGACGGACCTCATACCCGTGCCGTTTTTCGGTCTTAGTGCGCGCAAAGAGGGGACGGACCGCATGCCTTTGCCGCCTAATCCGGCTTGCCTTCAATGTCCGGGGAGGGCGGGACCAATGCCCTTGATGTTCCTCGGTCTCGGCACGATCAAGGGGGGACGGACCGCACGCCCCTGCCATCCGAGTCGGCTTTTCGATCGTTAACGTTGCGCTCACACGGAGGGGCAAAACCCCATGCCCGTGCCGCCCATCGGCTTAGCACCCTCAGAGAGGGGACGGACCCCATGCCTCCGTTATGACAGCCGGCTTGCTCTTCGATCGTGTAACGGTGCGCTCACGGAGAGGACGGACCCCACACCCTTGCCGCCCATTGGTCTCAGCGCGCGCAAAAAGGGGGCGGACCCCATGCCTCTGCCGCCTGACCCGGCTTGCTGTCTAACGTTTACGTGTACGGAGAGGAAGAACCCCTTGCCCGTACGGCGTAAGTTCTTCATTCGGCGCGCGCCCGAAAAGGGAACTCAGGCGTTCAACCTCTTTTCGGGGCGCCCGAATGGTTATGTACTAACCTGATGGTGTCTTGTGGGCGTATGGGCGTGCGGGTGCTAAGCGCACCAGCCCGGGAGGCGTGACGTGGCCTGCCTTGGGTGGGGTGATTCTGATTGACGGTGTTCTTTGAGGTGACATTCTTTTGACTTCTCCTCGGGAACTGTTTTTGCCATGAATGCAGCCGTCATCATTAATGGTGGCGTGCCCTGGCATTAAATGCTGATGTCGTCATAACTGCTCGAAGGGCAGGCGTCACGCGTGTGGGAGTGGTGCATGGGCGCCACGTGTTGGGCTATTGGAGACCGTGCTAGGGTTTGAAATCGAGGCGGGAAGTTGAAGAGTTGGCGCGGTTACTTAGGAGGGAAAGTAAACCGCCCTGGGCCACGCGTCACGATCCTACGGTGGACACGCGAAAATGGACGGCTGGGGTTCGTTCGTGTGTCCCGCCCGAGTAATATAAATAGGGCTCCCTGGTCTTCGATTTCTTTCACTTTCTTGCTTTGCCGAAACTCTGCCGGAATCTCTCTGCAACCTGTTCACCGTTTCTTCGTTCGTGCTCTTTCTTGCCGGAATACGTGCTCTACGTTCAATCCTCAACCCACAAATTCCAACTTGGTGAGGCTCTCGTCCCTGTTTTGGTTCTGTTTGTGTTTGTGTTGTTTTTGTGTTTTGTTTGTTTCTGGGTTTTGGACTCAAGAATAGGGCATGTTCTTGAGTGGGGTGGGATTGATTTGTTTTTGGGTAGTTTTGTGGGTTTTTGGTGTTTATGTCTGGGAAAAATTTCTTGCTAAGTGTGGGTTTGCGCGTGTGTGCATCTAGGGATGGAGCCGATAGAGGTGTCAAGCGGGCAATCGCGCGAATTTATATATATAGAGGGGGTGGGGTGGATTAGTTGTGGGTCGAGTGGGTCGAGTACGTCGTCCAACGAGTCCGCGTTGAGTGTGACGCCTCTGCGCTGCATTCCTAATATTTCTCCCGTGGTACAGTCGATGGATCCCAAGCAGGCGCTCGCAGCTGCAGGACTGGGAAGCTCGTCAGGGTCGTCGGTCGGGTATTCGGGTGGTTCTGACCCATGGGGAGAGGAGAGGGCGCAGGGGGAGGATTCTGTTCCTCAGTTCGCAGAAGGCGGACCCGTTCACTGGGTGTTTCCTGATGGGACGCCAGTTCAAGAGCCGGAGCGCGCGCCGTCCGTTTCGGAGATGGCCAGGTGGGCGCGTAACTACCACATACCGAACACGGTGCGCCTGCGGATCCCTGGCAAAGGTGACACGTTCACCCGCCCACCGCCCGGCCACGTCTGCCTGAGTGAGTTCCACCTCAAGGCTGGGATCAAGCTGCCACTCCATCCGTTCTTCCAGTATATGCTGGCGCTGCTGAGGATCTCACTTGGCCAATGCGGGCCCACGCTCACCCGCACACTCGTGGCTATGTTCAACATCTTCCGGGTGAGCGGGATGGATCAACCGACGCGGGCGGAGTTCCTCCACTTCTTCCGTCTTCGATACTCCACGCGCCAGAGGGACTCGGGGACCTTCACGGTGGAGCCCCGTGTGAAGTGGTGGTTGGTGGACCCGCCGAGCTCTTCAACCTCCTGGCGCACGATCAACTGCCTGGTGGGTGGTGATTGGGAGTTGGGCGCCTTCCCGCCCGAGTATGCCGCCAACGCCGACCAGATCGATCGAGTCCCCCAAGCCTTTCATCAACTTGATACGAACGAGTATCCGCTCACGCCCATCGAAGAGGCCAGGATCGCTCGCCTGAAGTTCGTGTTCGACCCGGCGCTCGAGTCAAGATATTTCTGGGCCGCATGCCACTGGGATCTTATCGAGCACACGCGCCTGGCCAAGCCGCCTGGTTGTAGCGGTTGCCCTGGTAGTTGCGGAAGGATGGTCTCTGGTGATTCTGCCTCTGCGTGTCCCGGTTCCTCTTGTGTCCTTCGGCTGGTTCCCCTCCATCGTCTGAGGGTCGTCGCGGCTGGGCATTCTCCTCCGGTCTGTTGGTGTTAGACTCGGAGGCAGACCCGTACACTCGCGTCTCCACCAACGCCTTCTGTACGACCAGGTCCATGATCTCGTCGTAGTCGAGATGCTCCTTCCTTACCAGCTTCTCTACGAACGGGGTGGCGAGCAAATTATCCATCAGGGCTACCTTGGCCACCCGCTTATCGAGATCCCTGCATGTACTCGCGAGCGTCCTCCACCGATTGATGTAGCTCGACATGCTCTCGTCCATCCCCTGGCGGACCTTGAGGAGAATACCCATGGTGTTGTACTTGCCTTGGAGCCGGTAGCGCTTCTGGAAGCTCTCCGCCAGCTCGAGGAACGAATGTATGGACCCTGGCGGGATCTCGTAGAACCAGCTTCGTGCTTCCTCCGCTAGCGTTTCCTGAAACAGGAAACATAGGGTTGGATCTGAATACCAGGTTCCGTCCGTGGTGGATCGAAACTCGTCCACGTGCGCGCGGGGATCTCCGCTCCCATCGAACCGAGCGATCTTCGTTGTCTTCGCATGGGGGTCCCTTCCCCTCTCCAGTATGTGCACTGAGAACGGGCTGACCCGGGGGGCGAACGTCCCGCCCTGTCCGGCCAGCTTGTCCTTGCGCAAGCGCGAGACCTCCTTCGCCAGTTCTTCCATCCTCCGGAGGATCAGTGTGTTGTTTGTCAAGGGCGCCGATTCCTCCACCGGTGAGGGCGCTCGGGTCGCGCGGGCGCTGGTCCCGCCGAACGGGTGTTTCCCTTCACTGGTGGTCTCCTGGGTCCCCTCATGCTGCCCCAGTTGCTGGCTGACGAGCGCGTCCAGCCGCTCCTCCAACCTCTGACGGATTTTGCGCTCCTCTGCTCTCTCGAGCGCCGCCTCCCGTAATTCTTGGACCAGACTGTTGACGCGTTCCTCGCCATCATTCCTGTCGATCGCTAATACATATCGCCCCTGCGAGTCTGGCGGCGTCTCCCCGTCGGGCGTGTCGTTGTCGCTAGTCACCGGGTTGAGCATGTGAACTTTTGGTTTTTGTGGTGTTTATACGAGGTTTACAATTTGTAAGCTTCCCACAGACGGCGCCAACTGTTTCTACCGAATTACGCGCGGGGACGTAATCTGGCAGAAGCAAGTACGAGTGATCTTCCTTCTCCTTGTTCGTCTGAACGTTGGGGCTGTTCGGATGGTCGGGCGCTCTCTCTCCTTTCGGGTGTGCGGGTACGCGTGTTCGGGTATGGCTGTTAGAAGAATACAACAACAAACGGGAGGTCAGGGGTCAAGACGGGGTGGCCCGCCTTCAACGCTCTGATGCCTAAGTCAGATGATGTATTGGATATAACAGTCAAGCGAACGTGTGTGTGAGTAGTGTTCGGGTCGAGTGAATTCGTGTCTTTACCTGTAATAAATACCTTACATATATAGGTGGTTTGAGCTTGGTGCTTGATGATGTTCTTCGATGTGGGACTGGTCTGCATTTTGCTGTAATGTGATCCGTGCATTTGGACGTGCGCCCCACGGGCGCGTGCGCGCTCGGATGGGGTCGGTCTTGTGAGTGAAGTTGAAGCCTCACTGGTGGTCTTTCGGGTGGTCTGGTAGGTGTTGATTGCCTGCTTAAGCGGATAAGTATATTAAATCGGACAACTAATGCTATACAAACATACCCTCCTTTGGGTCCGGGGAAGCCCCAAGACAAAGTTCATAGAAACATCTTGCCAAATATCGTCAGGGATTAGGAGTAGCATGTAAAGACCGGTATTATGTACTTGTCCTTTAGCTGTTTGGCAAGTGAAACATTTTCGTACTAAATTATCTATGTCCTTCTTTAGTTGTGGCCAGTAGTACCTCTCCTCCAAGCTGTCTATTGTTTTGGTTTTGCTTAGGTGACCGCTCAACCCTCCTCTGTGTAAGTCGCAGATGAGTTTCTCTCGTAAGGAGGAACGAGGAATACACAGATTGTTCCAGCGAAACAAAAACCTGTCTGTAACATGATAATCAGAGAT
Source organism: Geum urbanum (assembly GCA_946800695.1). NCBI lineage: Eukaryota > Viridiplantae > Streptophyta > Magnoliopsida > Rosales > Rosaceae > Geum > Geum urbanum. Next base: position 82,080,458 of record OX326999.1, on the reverse strand, counting down.
AGGATGATGGCTGGTGCACTTGTTCCAAATTTTTTTAAAGTCTTCATCCTCAGCGTAAAGCTCCTTCAAGACTCAAAACTTACAATCTCTTGTGTAAGAGTCACCATTAACTGAGCACGCCGGCTCAGCGTATCTGTCACCTTATTGGTAACCCCCGACTTATGCTTGATAATGAATGGAAACTTTTGGAGGAAAGTTGTCCAACAGATATGCAGCTTGTCCACCCCTCGTTGGCTATTAATGTACTTCAAGGCTTGATGATCAGTATAGAGAACAAATTCACTATGAATAAGGTAATGCTCCCAAGTTTTCAAAGCTTGAACAACTGCATAAAACTCTTGATCATATATGCTCCACTTCTGCCAAGCGTTACTTAACTTTTCACTGAAGAAAGTTATAGCATGCCGCTCCTGAGATAGCACAACCCCAATCCCCACACCGCAAACATCACACTCCACCTCGAACACTCTGTTGAAGTTAGGTAAGGCTAGGATGGGAGCTGTACACAACCTTTCCTTGATTAGGCTAAAACTTTTATCTTGTTCTTCTCCCCATTGAAACTTTCCTTTCTTCATACACTCCGTCATTGGTGCGACGACCGTGCTGAAATTTTTCACAAATCAATGATAGAAAGTAGCTAACCCATGAAAACTCCGGAGTTCATTGACGGTCTTTGGTGCCGGCCAGTCTCGGATTGCTTTTACCTTGTCCTCATCGACAAGTATACCTGCGGAGCTCACCAAATAACCTAAGAAGGGTAGCTTGTTTGTCAGGAAACTGCACTTCTTTAGGTTGATAAACAAGTTACTCTCCTGTAAAACTTCCAGAACCTTCCGTAAGTGTTCCAAGTGTGTCGTCTCGTCCTTGCTATATATTAAGATGTCATCAAAATAAACAACCACAAATAATCCAATGAAAGGGCTTAACACTTGATTCATTAGTCTCATGAAGACACTCGGGGCATTGAAGAGTCCAAATGGCATGACTAGCCACTCATACAAGCCATCCTTGCTCTTGAATGCCGTTTTCCATTCATCGCCGGGCCGGATCCACATTTGATGATAGTCACTTCGTAGGTCAATTTTAGAAAATATTTGAGACCCTTCTAGTACGTCTAACATGTCGTCTAGTCGAGGGATAGGAAATTGATACTTGATGGTAATCTTGTTGATGACTCGACTATCTACACACATCCTCCACGTCCCATCTTTCTTTGGCACTAAGAGCACCGGGACATCGCATGGACTTAAGCTTTCCCTGATAAACCCCTTTTTTTAAGAGGTCTTCAATCTTCTCACGGAGAACGCCATTCTCCTTGGGGCTCATACGGTAATGGGATAAGTTTGGTAAGATGGCGCTCGGCACAAAGTCAATGCGATGTTGTATGTTATGCATTTGTGGTAGTTTATTAGGTAGATCGTCAGATATGAGTTTGTTGAAAGTCAGCTAGTATTGGTTTTACTAGCTCCGATATGCCAAGGTCCATTTCTTTATCAGTGGTGAGCAAGTCTCGTATAACCAGTGCATACGTGGTGTTCATCTCCTTGATGGCCTCCTCCAACTCCCGCTGGTCTCTAGCTATAGTTAGTAAGCTAGGACATTCCCTCTTGGATGTTGGAGTCAGGAGTCCACTTGAGATCATTATAACGCGATGGGAGCCCCATGGGAATGAATAACTGTTGTCTCTCCCTCGATGCGTGACATTAACATTGTAGAGCCATGGTCTTCCAAGTAATATATGGGTGACGTCTAGGTCAACAATGTCACAGATTACCTCATCCTTTGTAGAACTTCCCAATTGAGAGGGAAACCCTACAACTCTGAGTTACTCGCGCTCGCTCCTCTGGTCCCTTCTTAATCCACCCAATAGTGTAAGCTTTAGTGAGGTCTTGCGTAGGGAGCTGGAAATAGTCTACGACTTTCTTGGCGATAAAGTTCTCGCAACTTCCCGGGTCAAGAACTAGTTGGCATACTTTGTCATTGATGGTACAACGACCTCAAAAAATTGATTTTCGTTGATTGGAATCACTTGGCATCGTAACTAACACCCTCTGCCCCGGATTCCTCCGCATAGTCTTCTTCTTGACATTCATCCCCCCGGTCACCTTCCTTAACCAGGTTTATCTGTCTCCGGGGTTAAGAACAGTTGTTGGAGGTGTGGCCTTGGACTCCACAGTGATAGCACTTCGGACCGCGTGGCTTAAGGTATACATTCGGAGTGGTACGGGTGCCTCGATCTCCCGACTTAGGGTTGGTGACTTCTTCATTGTCCTTGCTGTACCCTTAAGTATATGATAATTAGTTGTCTGCCTTCGAGGACTCGCTCCTTGGTAGGGTTTGTTCTTTTCCATCAACTCCGCTTGTAGGGCCAACTCTTCTGCTTCTTGCACTTTGTTCACACAGATCAGCCTAATTTTATCTCTCAGTGAAACCCTTAAACCACACAAGTATTTGGCGGTCTTCTGGGTGGCACTCTCGTTTAATTCATTACGCTCGCTAAGACGATAGAACTCTCGTGTGTATTCCTCTACTGATCGGTAGCCTTGTACATAGTTGTGATAATTTTCGAACAATATTTGTTCATAATTTCTTGGAAGAAAACGTCCCCTTAGCAAGTTCTTCATCTTCCTCCATGTACACACCACTGGTTTACCTTGCCTTTGTCGGGTGGCCTGTAAATCATCCCACCATACGGCGGCACTCCCCTTTAGTTTCCACGCGATTACTTTGACTTGACGATTCTCTGGAACTTCAGTGAACTCAAAGAACCTTTCCACTTCGGAAATCCAATCTAAGAAGTCCTCCAAGCTTAGATTTCCATTGAAAAAGTTGAGGTCAACCTTTTGCCGGTAGTTGTCTTCTCGTTGTCGTTCAACTTGTTGCTCAGGTTCGAATTCCTCTTCAGATTCGGAATCAGTATCTTGCGCCCCTCTGCCCTTTCCAGGTTAGTGGTCTGCATGTACGACAACCCGTCGTTCCCCCTCACCCCTTCTGGGTTGAAGGTTCGCAAATGATTGGCGCATCTCCTCCACGAGGGTTCGTATAGAGTCCCTCATGATGGTTAGTTCGCGACCAACGTCGGCAAAGCTAGTGATGTTAATATCCCCTCCGTTGTTGGCCATATTCCAGCTCTGATGCCAATTGACGCAACGGTATCAACAAGTGAAAGGGTTCGCAACGCTACACCCTTGAACAACCTGGAATTTCAGAGAGAGAAAAAAAGGCGATGCCTGGAGTTTATAATAAATCTGTGTCTAATACAATAGCAAGAAGCTTTCATAAATAGACGAAGCTGCCCTAAGTTAAATAAAAATTTTTAAAGGAAAACAAACCTAGGTCAGCTAGGAAACATAAAGGAAACTAACTAATTCTACAATCCTCAGCAGTCCTTAATTAGCTTAATTAAGGAAAGATGCATGGATCTCCTCCTTGCACTCTCAGTAAACCAGTTTATTCCTCTGGTTGCCTTTCTTGCATTTGCTGAGCTTCCGTTCGAACTCTCCGGCGCACCGTTCCACGTCAGAAGGTCACCTGCGATCCTTCTACCGCCAATGACGATGCCCCATCTGAGCGTCGTCCACTACCTTCAGCACGTGCTCAGACGTGGAGAGGATCTCTGGCCTGCGATGCCTTCTTATTAGCACGCCGCTCAGACGTGACATAAGTTTGCTTTGCCTTAGGAGCTTTTGCTACCGCCTTTTGAACCGTAGGGTGGGCTCCCAATAGGCCTGACTGTGGATTGCCAGCTGGAACCTAAAAAAAAATATACTCGACGTTAGTAGGTCCCCCTCAAAAAGAGGGTTACTCTCCATGTAGGAAAAGTGTCCCATATTATTCAATCGAGGCTCCTGCATGTCTATCACGTGTTCAACAATCATTTCCTCAGTTTGCGGTGTCACCCCCTGCGGAGGTTCCTCCACTGAGGTGGCCTGCCACTGCTGCTATGTCGTTGTCGACGGCTGCTTTGCCTGGTGCGGCGGTGGGGATGGTGTCGGGCCTGGTTCCCTCTCAAATCCCGACGGTAGTTTCGGGGACCGTGCCGCTGCCTGCTCAGCTTGCCACTCCTCTCGAGCCCGCTGGACCACACTGTGAGACCCGAAATTTTTTAAAGAGTTAATTTTCAAGTAAATTTAGAGAAGAAGTGAAACTTCGTTAACGACCGCGGAAGCTTATAGATATTTATGAAATTTTGAAGAAATTAAACCTACATTCCGATAATCTAAAATTGAAGCATATGTCGTCCCGAGTTAGAAATATGTTCGTTCGTATTTTTTGTTACGACTATCGTAAGCTAGTACGAAAATAAAATACTAATTATTATTGGGAAGGCTGATCTTGATGTAAGATTATGGTCTTGCCATGTGGCCTTGGAGAGAATGAAAATAGAAATCCCAAAGTGATGTGAACGAGAATGAGAGAGAGAGTTGTTCAAAACAAAAAAAGAGAGAGGAGAACAAAGCTACAGCCTTCATCCACACTGTTTTCATCAGCTGCATTCCAAGGCTAAAATCGATAAGATATGGTGCTCTTTTGGCTTCAAGTTCTTCAAGAAAGTTGCTAGAAATCGTGTCTTCGAAATCGTACTAAATTTTCATGATAATCCAACGGTGTAATCGATCTGCATCAAGGTAAATTAGCCTACTGTTTGTTAGAGTTTCAGCTTTGGGTATAATCGAATTTTCTCTAATTTGAGTTGTATGTTGTTTTCTTCCATCAAATTTCATGAATCTGAGTTATGGGTCATTGTTCTCCAATTGAGATTGACTAAGCAAGGAGTGTAGCTCATTAAGGTTACTCCACTTCTAATCTCTTATCCAACATGCAAGGTAAGCAAGTTGCTTCCTTCATCATGCACTACGTTCTGTATAATTGATTCACCTATTTGATAATGATGTAAACTTGTGAGCATAATCTCTCATCAATTGAATACATCAACTACTAGCTGTTTTGCTTACTCAAATGGACAAGATAAGTTTATTGGATTAAGTTGCTTGATGTAGATTATATCATGATATTGGATTATACTTGCATGGAATCTACATCATACATGACAAGCATAATACGGTCATAAGTATCGTGTTTGACATTTAACGAATGGGTTATGGTATCACGAGATTAGTAAGAATGAGTTGATATGAGTTAGTCCTTAATACGAAAGGAGTCTTTAATATACTTCATGCACCATGATTGATTAAGTTTATTTGTGTCGGAATAAGATTTTGAACATCTAAAAGAACAAAGATTTGATGATTGGATGCTTGATGACCTCGGACAACGGTTAAGGAAAAGCTTCGGCATTCCAGGTAGGAATTTTAGACTTGCCTGGTTAGTGATTTCTTAGGTATATATTATAGTAGATATATACTATGATAAAATTTGTTTTCGATGTATTTGTGGTACCTTGTGATAATGACTTGAGGTGAGCAAAGCATAGCGACTACCTTGGGTTTCGATCCCCTAAACCCCCGGAGGGCTGTATGAACGGAGTAGTGTCTGACATCCCTTGTGGTGTGGCACTATTTTTAGGCGATATGGCATAAATGTACACTCTTGCTACACCTTGCCTGTCGGATGAGATTAGATCTCTGGTAAGGTGGTAGTGTGACATAGGCACCGGTCATCAAGTTTGGTATATTTCTATTGAGTTTTTTGATGTGGATTTCTTCTATTTATCTATATCATTTTTCACATACTTGATTGATGGCCATCACTTTTATATAAATGTTTTAAGTATGGTTTTCAAACCTAGCTTGCTATAGTCTTCTTGAGCAGCAAGGACGAAAGATCACCCCTACAATAGTTTTGAATGTAGGTACTGTGCACTGGAAATGGAACAAATGAGGACGGAGTTGGGTGTGCCGAAGACTTTGGTGTTCCTTGTTCAAATGGTAGTCATTAAGTTTCAAACTTGTATTTTTGTTTCCTATTTGTTTCAATGTTTTGTTTCTAAACTTGGTAATCTTCTATTTGACCTTGAGTTTGCATTTACTACTCAATAAATTCTTATGAAGTCGTTAGTCGAATGAATTTGAATGATAAAGCTTGTTAATTTTTGACTGTTTCACCTCGTCTTAAAGAATAATCATTTCCGCTTGGGAATTGTATGAACTATTTTGAACTATTTTGCCTTGCGACTCTTTAAAGTGTTTAGTTAGGTTTTTAACTTACATTTTTAAGGATTCACGGCACTGTGATGAGCCTAAACTGATGAGGTGTAGTTTGGGGCATTACACACACACCTGGATTCTTCATGGACAAACACCCCACATAAGTCACAGAAGCCTTTCATCTTGGGGTTCGAACTCAACCGGTACTGTGCAATTCATCGCAAAATGGATCCGCCACTTCACAACAACTCATCGCCGCAAATCAATGCAAACCTTAATCTTAATCACACTATTTTGGAGCAAGGCCTTATCGTGAGTGACATAGTCACCCAAAAAGTTTCTGAGCCGCTCCGCCCACTCACAAGTCAAGGTCGCCTTCGGAACATCGTGAGCCATCACCCAAGTTTGGGTTTTCGCGTCCTGGATCTACGATGGTTCAGAGAAGTTATCAAACTCCTTGAAAATGACCGTGTATCCTTGGAAGAACTATGACCCTTGTGTATCCCTCTTAATCGCCATCGGATCTTCAAACCTGCAAAAAATTCAAAGATCGTCATGGTGGTGTATCACCACCTTGCCGGGGCCAAGAGGACCATGCCACATTTGGACCATGGCCGCTATAAACGATTGTGTTCGGGCCTCCGGCCTGAACAATCATGCGACTCTGAATCGAGTTGCAGCAGCCCTGGCTGCACCACCAATCTCCTCAGCCGGAGGGGCTAAATCGATGATGTCGAGGTTGTCGTCATCCTCTTTTGAGAGGTTCATTGTCACCGCAAAATGGGTCGCGACCTCATCTGGATCGTCGGCCATCAGACCGCCGCAAACAAACCAAATCGGGTTTTGGATTTTTTCAGGGGCGAGGGATTAAGAGTGAGGGAAGCAGAGATAACATATAGGAAATGGCCAGAGGTACAAGGTTGATTGGTGAGGGAGAGAAAAACCGATCGGGGTAGACTACCAAGGCAACGACGCCGCTAGGGGTTGGGGGAAATGGAAACAAGGGAGAATTGGTGAGAGAGGGAGAGGATAACACAACAAACTCAACTCTCAAATTCAGAACTTAAAAAGAAATACTCTTAGAGTATCTCCACTACAATAGTTCTTGTATATATTTTCTATTATAAAAGTGGGAGTGACAAAATCTCTAAAATTTATTGTCGTTGGAGATGCTTAAAAAACATACATAAGGCTTTCGGCACAGCGAACATGTTTTAAAGATCTTTAATCATGTTCCAATGCATACTCCATGAAAATAATGTAAGCCAGGCAAACGTATATGCACTCTCTCATCAAAAACAAACTCTCCTCCAAAATCCTCCAAACAAACAGCATATGATGAAGGCCTTGCACATGGTATGCAATTCTTTCTTCAGAATCAGCCCAACATTGCCTTAATTATTCGGCTCCTCTAAATTACACTTTCGTTACCGTGATCATCATCACAAGTAGTACTAGCAACCATGTTCGTTACGATCACATCAATAGCCAACTGAGGAAGTTGGACACAGCTGAACGCAACGTTGATCAACATATCTGGAATTATCTATTCAAAAGGTATGCAACATCTTACAACACCCATTATCATAAGCGCACGAGTCTCATCCATTAGGGACTTGTATCGCGTCTCACGAGTGAAGAGGTTCACCCAAAGCTTTGATTCATACGTGACATTTGGTGTAGTTGTTTGAGCCCAAGATAAATATCTCATATTGGGATTCGATGGCTGGATTTGGCGAGTGGCCCGAGTAAAATAACTGGGTCTAATTTCGTGTTGATTTAAGATTGTAAATCAAGATGGCTAATCCATGCGGCCTAATAATTATCAAACCTTTCATGCGTCTGTTAGGTTTTCTTTGTGGAAAGAATTGAGATATCATTGAACTATATAAAGATAAGACTGTGTGCTTGTGAACATTTAGAGTTATATTGAGAATCAAAGAGCTGAAGACGTACAAGTGAACCGACATACGACTACTGTGCATTATATAAGGAGAACGATAGTGATAGAGAAAGATCCTCCTTGATCAAATATAATTTTTGCTACACGCAAATACATCTCGTTAGAGAAACATTGTAACCAAACGATCAAAGTGCTTATCACCTATCGAGTGAGAGTATTGAGATCAAAGGAAGCAATGCAACTAGAAGATTGAAGAGTTTGTCACCTATCGAGATCCAAGGAAGCAACACTCCAGTGTTCTCAACACATCGTCAAAGAGATTGCTCTGCTTTGTACTTACAAAGAGAGTGTGGAGTATCGATTTCCGTGGCTCTGCTAGAGACACGAAAAAACCCAAAGTCTTAGGGTACTAGGCAAGAAGGATCCATTCAGGCGAGGTTGGTGCTCTCCCCGCCTAAATAGTTTAGTCAAGAAATCAGGCGACGCAGCTATACATTCACATTCCATTGTGAGACGGTGGCACGCTAGTACACGAAGCACATCAGGATAAAACCGATACATACAGTTATATTATTCAAAATCCATAAAAGAGACAGTTTGCAAGAGGTTCTCTACGCGTTCCTCGCTAGGGAGATTTTGGTGTCAAACATTTTGGCACCCCTAGTTGGACTTTCTTTTTGTGTCTCTAAGCGACGATAAGGGATCCTTACAAAAGGGAATACCCTCAATGTCGTAAATATCCACAACCGGTATATCATGAACACACTTCCACTAGGTTTCTTTCATTGAGCAAGCAAGCGGTTGAAATCCTCTTCGCTAAAGAATACCACTCAATGATGTCGTTCAAATATTTGAGCGAAGCAGAGATCCTGGAGCTCACACTCCAGGAATACCTAGCCTACGCGGCTAGGCATGATGAGCATCAAACGAACTACTATACGGCTTTTGGTCAAAGAATCAAACAACAAGCAAACTTCCTCACTACCCAGGGCGAGAAGGTAGACTCGACGTTGGCTGAAATCCAAGCTCTAAGGGTAGAGCTCCATAAGGATCAGGAGGAGCGAGAAGCGATCGAAGACCAAGTAGCAAGCCTTGCAGAAGGTCAAGAAAAACTGCAGGCTGACATCATGCAAACCTTGGAAACAAGTTTAGCTGAATATCATCGACAAGCAGCGACACTATCTCAGAGGACAGACAGAGACATAACATCTTTAACAAAATTTGTCTCTGACCTCACCAAGAAGACCAGCCAAGCAGAGTCTTTCCCGCCAGCATGGGAGCAGAGACTAAACAGGTCTATGAATGATTGTGACATACACCTCGCTAAGATGTATGAATCATACGAAACTCCATTCCCTCCCATGCAGAAAGACGACCCAGAGGCTTGGCAATGGCCAAGATATTACCAACATCAGACCTTCTAGACTTTCTTTGGCGATGATGATTCTAATGCAGTAACGCACTTGGCGTACTTTACTCTGCAACTGAGGTAGTTCGCCGATAATGAAGGACTCAAACTGAGAGTCTTTGGATCATCTCTGTCAGGTTCAGCCCTCGTTTGGTATACAGGGTTGGAAAAAGGCTCGATCACAGAGTGGAAGGACATGGGGGCTTTGTTTATCGATCACTTCGGGACGACAAGACTAGAAACCAGTGTTGGAAAACTAGATTCCTTGAGCCAATCGGCTACTCAAAGCCTAGTTACATTCCTACACTGTTTTCGGTCAGAGTATAATTTATGGAAGACCCCATTAGGCAAAGAAGAAGTCGTTGAAATGGCCAAGAATGGCTTGGAGGATATGTACCACCAACTATTCCTTAATAGCAAATACTTCTCCTTGAACAAGCTTATTACGACTGTAACTAGAGCCTACTATGCAAGAATGAGACAACAGAAGAAATGCGTCCAAGGGAGCGTATACTACTATGTCATATGACAGACTTAAGCCAAGAACCGTGGCTTATATAAAAGAAGTAGAAAAAAACTAGGATTCAGATTCTGAAGGGGAACAGGTAGGGGCAGTAGACTTGTCAACAAATAAGGTCGTAAAACCCCGTAAACTTCAGAAGAGCAAATGTCCAATTAAACTTTCAACAGTGGCTTTTACTAAGCCAGAATTTGATGCATATACATATGATGCTTATATGGCTCATGAGATCCTGGACGAGCTCTACAATATGCAAGTCGTCAAAGTAGACGTCAGACCTCTCCCCACTGCCGAGCTTTGAAAGGAAAAAAGTATTGTAAGTTCCATGGGGCATGGAACCATATAACGAAGGACTACATCAAGCTGAAGGATCAAATCCAAAAGTGGATCAATGAAGGTAAGCTGGAAGTGGAGGGAGCATCCAAAACAGCGGCATTAGTAAAGTCTCAACCTTTCCCAGCACCTCAAGTCAACATGATTGATATCGGTTGGTCATCAGCCGTTAGCTGTGCAATGGGAGCTGAGGAAGAAAACTCATTGATTCTGCCACGTTATAATTTTCCGCAGGATAAGTTGGAAGAAATTGTGGACAAACTGCAAGAAATGAAGCTTATCATTTATTGGCTAGTATTCACACTAAAAGATCTAAATTATAATTGGCCAGGCGAACATTTTTGTAGGTTCCACAACGTGTTCGAACATCGAACAATAATGTGTTCCATCCTGAAAGACAAAATTCAGGGTTTGATTAACTGGGAAGTGATAATAGTTAGCCAAGAAGGAGTGGTAGAGTGGCATCCTCAAACACCACCGCCTTCCATGACAATCCCAGAAACTTTCCTATCTCGCAATGCATCTGGATCCACACAAAGACGGAAAAGATCAAGGCGAAGGCATAAACACAATATCGCATTTGTCCGACCCAGGTGAGCTTAAATCACATATGATGCATCTAGGCGAGAAGAAATTTTCGAAGAGCTACTCCGAGTAGGGATATAAGTGGTTCCCGACAATTAGGGAACTCCAGATCCAAATCCTGAGGATGTAAATGGTCTACCTTACAGTCAATACCATAATAAATGGGGTCGCCATTCCACTAATGAATGCATTAACTTAATGTATAGAATTCAGCAGTGGATAAACGAGGGGGAAGTACAGATAGAAGCGCCCTAGCCAAATCTAGTGATCGAAGAAGCATTGATGGTTGGGATGCTAGAACTGACTAGGGGAAACCCTAGCAAGAGAAAGCAGACCGTCGATATCCATACCGCTAGAGAGAGTCCGCCAAAGAAGCAACCAATGAGATCAGTTAAAGGAAAAGAGAAGGTAGATCCACAGGACGAGTCGTCAGTGGCTCTTTGTGCTCTTTGCAAGTTCCAGTGCGGGTTGAAGATCTCCTACGAGGAATTGGCAGAAGTAGCCAAGGTCTTCCCATAATTTTTTTAAGGCCAGAACATTATTAGCCGCATAGCCCAATGGAGCTAAATCAAAGGGAATCCCAAGCATTCAAGCAAGCGTGAGCGGCAGAGAAGATCAGTAGGGCAAAGAAGTCTAAAGCAGGGATAGCTGATACGCTCGCTAAACCATATGTTCCACCAGCTTCAAGAAACATTACTAAAGAGAATGTATGGTATGTGAAGGAGAAATGAAAGACCATTGAGGTAACCCTAAACAGGAGACATAATCTTCAGCGACGATTTGGAGAAGCTAAGAGGGCATTGGAAGCTTATAAGATGGGCATCATCAAGGAAGAACAATTGATCTATCCCCCCAGAAAAGCTGTAAAGACGGTTGAATGCACTTGCAGTAAACCCTTTGGTGGTCTTTGGGAAGAAGTCTCACGAGCCAAAAGTATGAGCAGAAAGACCGAGCGTCCTTGATCGTAACCCATAATTATGAGCCAGATACAAGACACCAAAACCTATACTTGAGGTTCATCATGACATACGAAAGCATAAATCAGCAAGACAACGTCTTAGGTTTGACGATGAAGCGATGCAAATGGTGGGGTTGAATAGTCCACAGAGGAAGGGAGATTTTGGAGTCAAACATTTTGGCACGCCTAGTGGGAGAATATGTCAGAGGGCATGTCACTATGAGTGAAACCAAAGGCCTACAATGGAGACCAAAGCCTTTGATCGAGGAAGAAAAGAAGAAGAAGGCTAGTTTAGACAAAGCCTTTCCCCCACTTCAGAAGCAAAGCTCTGGCTTATTTATGCCAACAACCATAGAACCTACATCTGAGGTTCAGATACAGCAAGTCGCTTCCTTAGAAGTCACAACAGACATAGATGTAGAAGATGGGAAGCTTGAAGATGACATCAACAAGGATGATGAAGAGCTACTGGACTACGGCGAAGATGAAGTAGATGACATACACGAGTATGCGGACGAGGTAGATACTAACATTAATATAGTATTTGTTTTATCCTCTAAATACGTAATACCTTCGCAAAAGACAAAAATGGTTGAAGCAATCCAAAGGAGAGGTGCCAATAACCTGGCAATGCCAGAAGATGAAACAAAACCTTCGGAATTGTAGACGCCCACCAAACAGTCAGAGGTTGACTTACCATTAACAAAGAGACATATGATGTTCGCGAAGCCCACTCTGAACATGGCCATGCACATGCGACCATTGTACGTGACAGGGATGATCCAGGGGGTCCAAATTAACAAGCTATTAGTGGACTCTAGGGCAGCAATGAACATCATCACCGTCAAAGCAATGGCACTACTAGGCATTCCCAAGTCTGTCATCCAAGAGACAACCCTAAATATCAGGAGCTTTTAGGGCAGTATATCCAAGACTCTGGGGATCATCTTTCTACATGTGCAAATAGGTCCAGCCACCGGAATGTACATATTCTTTGTAGCAGAGTGTACAGCTCCATACAGTGCAATTCTTGAATGTGATTGGATCCACATGAGCTATTGTGTGTCTTCATCCCTCCACCAGCAGATGATACTGTGGAACATAGAGTCTGGCGAAGCAGAAATTATTGATGCAGATCCTCGTTCATACTCCGTATTTGCCAATTCTTTGGAGGCTAGCTATTACAATAGTGACCTCAAGCCACTGGAAGTATGTGGCGTAGATAACAAAGGCCGCCCAATTGGTGTAACGGCCTATGAACTAGCTCAATGGAGTATTATTCAAGTAAACAACGATAGTAGCAAGCCTTATACCATTGAACTATCCTCCAAATCATCTCAATAGAGCCTCTATCGAGCATAGAGGCTGAGGCTTGTTACTTTCTGTATGAGTGCTTCCACAAATTTTTAATGGAGAGTCAAGCCTACGAGAGTGTTCCAATGATTGCAGCATTGGAATATGTGGACGAGGATGTACTGAATGAATCAGGTGAGAAGGAGGAGATCAGACTAGCACCAACCTCCTTAAACAATATACCTCTTAGAGTTAAGGATCTCATTGAAAAGGTTAATCTTGGGAGTTCGGAAGAGCCAATATTTGTGGGTATTAGTACCTTCCTAGAGCCTGAAGAATGACTGAGACTTATTGAATTGTTAAAAAAATACGTTGATTGTTATGCAGAAAAATACGACAACATGCCAGGACTGTCGCCAGAATTGGTTTGTCACAGTGTTAGGACCATAATTATATGCCTATTACGCTCCTAACTTTATGCTTATAGCTTGTTTTCTATGAATAAAGCATTGTTCTTATGATGTTTCCTGTTCTTACTAGGAAATGTGAAGTTAGCTCAGAAATGTATTAAATATGAAGAATTAGATACTTATTGGAGAAGATGTATACATTTCCAAGGTCAAGGGAGAATTTGGAGCAACTTTGGGAAAATGACGAAACAGCTTCACCGGAGGTCGCCGGAAGTTGCCCGGAACCCGCCGGAATTTGCCACAGTCGGCCGGTCTATCTTGGTCGGCCCAATCACATTGAGTCTAGCCCAATAGAGGCCCATTGAGCCCATCTATGCTTACCAATCTGATTTGGAGAGAAAGAGAAGAAGTTGGACCGCATGATGTCACTATTTTTGGGGCTTAGCCTTCCATAGCCTAAAATAGTGGATCATGGTCTCCCTCATTCAAAGTTGACATTTAGATCTTCCATCTCACCATTTCCTATCATCTAACCAGCCCAAATTCGAGCTCCCCCTTGGCACCTAACATACCACACTTCATTTCACTCATTTTACAAGTTTAGAGCTTCTTTTCTCTCTAGCTTCTCTCTAGGGTTCTTGGTGAGTTCTCTAGAGAGAAGATAGATTTTTCTACCCTTAATCTTTTTCTCCAACCCTCTACAAATCCAAGAGACCTAGCCTTGAATTCCTTGGCCGAACCTCTTCCACTCTCCCTCATCACCATCCCTCACTTCCTCCTCTCATCTTTGCCTCTAAGGAGTGTATGAATCTCTAGAGCTTGAAGAAGTGAGAAGTAATCCCTCTTCCCCTTTGCTTCTTTGAGTCCTAGAGGTTGCCTCTCCTCCTCTTGAAAACTTGGTGCTTGTTGAAGAAGAAGAAGTGGAGCTAGAAGAGCTTAGATTCACTTGAAGCTTTGCTAGGGACCCTTGGTTATTTCTACTCTCTTTTACCTCTTAAACATGTAACAAATCTTGTATCTAATTATGTTTAGTGAGTAGTCTCTTTTGGGAGGCTAGGGTTAGAACCCTAGCCATGTGATGTGATGAACATGTCTTGGATTATGTATATTTCATGGTTTTAGTGTATGTTATGAAGATTTGTGTTGTGAATGAGTTTATTGTGTGATTGTGGTATGTTTATATGCTTGAGCTTGTTGTATAAATTCTTATATGCATGTGTTGACTCTAGCTAGGTTGAAGCATGTGTTAAAGGACTTAAAGATGACCCTTGAATGAATTAGCTACTCACTTAAGGATAGATGAGCATGTAAACATGATTAGGGTATTATCTAAGAGATTTATCTTAAGATTTGGTTCCCTAGAATTTAGTATGGATTAGAGCCTCTTGAGTCTCCTTAGACTTGAGAGACCTTAGTCAAGCACACATTGATTTAAAAGGTTATTGTGGCACCTCGTAGAATCTTTTGGCTCGTGACTTAATAGGTACAAGTTGAGGGATTCAACCGGTCGTCCTCTCAAATTTTCCAATCGATATTCTAGAGGGGAGCCTTTCCACATCTATCACACGATTTACTTGTTAACTTCACAACGTGACATACAGTTGAGGTATAAGCTCATAATGACTTATGTCTTGATCTCAATTCACCAAACACTTCAATGTAGGGCTTAAGTCTTCTAGTGTCCGAAGTGACCTAGGAATTTGAGTTCTAAACCAACCGTGACTCATAAGGTCACGACTTGGACAATACTTTGTGTGAACGAACTTAATCTATACTTGAACCGGGACATTGTTTGATGCATCATATGGTTAGTGGGGATTTCCCTAGTTGACCTATTTTCCCTTATATTGTATTTGTGTCATTTAGTTCACATTTAGTTTAATCAATCAACCATCAATCAACTCGTTAATCACTTACCGTAATTGCATCATCCCTTGCAATGCCAAATCTCCAAAGGATTTGGTAGTGTGAGATACACTTCTACATTTTATTTCCTCTAGTGTCAAGTAGTGTAGTGTCTAGTGAGTCGTAATCTTTGTTCTTTCATTTCCGAGCTAAGGAATCTAAGTGCTCAATTCTCGTGGGCTCGACACTTGATTTCCTTTCTATACTATTACTTGTCCCCGTACACTTGCGGGCAAAGACTATTCTTGCACTTATGAGTTAGCCAATAGCTCACTAAGTATGGGGGTGTAAATCTTCCAACACACAGCTTGCCTATTATAGAAGGAACGAAGCCGGTAAAACAAGAGATGTGTCGAATGAACACAGAAACAGCAATCCTGGTAAAGGAAGAAGTTGAAAAGATGCTCAAGTCAGGATGATATGAGTGGCCAAATACAATGAGTGGCTATCAAATATAGTCCCAGTCAAGAAGAAGAATGGCAAGATGCGAGTCTGTGTTGACTACAGAAACTTGAATAATGCAACCCCAAAGGATGCATACACAATGCCAGTAGCAGATTTGTGGTCGACTCAGTGGCTCGTCATGAAAAATTATTGTTTATGGATGGGACGGCTGGCTATCATCAAATACCAGTGGCAGAAGCAGACAGACACAAGACCGCATTTCGGTGTCCAGGTTTTGCAGAAGTATTTTAGTACGTGGACATGCCGTTTGGACTCAAGAACGCAGGGGCAACCTACCAGTGAGCGATGAACTTGCTCTTCCATGACCTGATTGCAAGTCCATGAAGGTATACATAGATGATGTGGTAGTTAAAATGAAATGCAGAGAAGATCACATTGAAGACTTGAGGAAAGAGTTTATCCGGATGAGGCAACATCAGATGAAAATGAATCCAGCTAAGTGTGTATTTGGAGTACAAGCAGGAGATTTCCTGGGATTTTTGGTTCATCAACGTGGGATTGAAATACTGGATGACAAGAAAAAAGCAGTTCTCAATGCAGTCCCGCCAAAGAGTAAGAGAGAACTATAACGATTATTGGGTAAGATCAACTTCTTGAGGCGGTTTATTGCTAATGCAGCTGGAAAGACACAACATTTCTCAACTTTACTCAAGCTTCAGAATCAGAAAGACTTTGGGTGGGAACCTATTCATCAAGAGGCTTTTGATACCATCAAAGCATACTTAGCGAACCCATAAGTCTTGGTACCACCAAGGCCAGGGGTTCCTCTCAAGCTGTATATATCAATTACCGATCATTCTGTTGGGAGTTTATTAGCTCAAGATGATACAGCAGGAGTTGAACGTGCTATTTTCTATCTCAACCGTACCTTGACTGATTGTGAGACAAGATACTCGCCAATGGAAAAACTGTGCTTAGCCTTGTATTTTTCAGGATGCAAGTTTAGGCATTACATGTTATCCTTGACCACATGCGTAATATCATAAACCGATTTGGTGAAGTATATGCTTTCGAGACCCATACTGAGGGGAAGGATTGGGAAGTTTATTCTTGCACTTTCAGAGTTTTCTTTGTAGTATGTACCCCATAAAGTAATAAAAGGCCAAGCAGTGGCTGACTTTCTGGCTCATCATCCAATGGAGGATGCTCACGAGGGGCCGGAGTTAGACTTAACTCGTATTGATCTAGCACCTTGGTATTTATACTTTGATGGGTCAAGTACGAGCACTATGGCTGGGGCAGAAGTGGCATTAGTCTCTCCACGCGGCCAAACCTTTTCTTATTCTTTCAGGTTGGATTTCCGGTGTACAAATAATTAAGCGGAGTACGAGACACTCATTATAGGATTGGAACTTCTGCTTGATATGGAAATCACAGATGTGTATGTGTATGGGGATTCCCTGTTAGTGATCAGACAACTCGAGACCAAATATAAGGCCGGACTAGTATTAGAACCATACGCCAAACGAGCGTGTGAATTACTCAAGTTGTTTACCGAAGTAGAATTGAGTCATATTCCTCGCGAGGAGAACTATGTAGTGAATGAGTTAGCACAATTAGCAACGGGAGTGAGCTTGCAAGATGGAGTATGTGAACGTATATTGAAAGTTAAACGCAGGACTCTACCATCTTTCATCGCACGCCAAGAGGCCAACAATGAGTGGTACATGGCCATGCTTGATCATATCGATGTCGACTGGACGCAGCCCATCATCACATATCTCCAGATTCCTAATGATCCGGTAGACAAGCGGATCCGTTTCCTAGCTCCTAATTATATACTCAAGGAGGATGAGTTATATAGAAGAGGAGAAGAATGCCTGTTCTTGAGATGCGTTTATAGACATAACGCCAAGCGGTTGATGAGGGAAGTCCATCTGGGAGCAGCAGGAGCACATCAAGCCGGTCCAAAGATGAGATGGTTGATACGACGACATGGTTACTATTGGCTAGGTATGCTCAAAGATTGTATCACGTTCGCTAAAGGCTATGAAGAATGTCAGAAACAAGGCCTAATTAGCCACATGCCCAGAATACCATTACAGCCTATAATGAAGCCTTAGCCTGCTCGAGGATGAGCTTTGGACTTAATTGGGATGATTCATCCTCATTCATCAAAATCATTCATCAAACGGGCACAAGTATATCATAGTACCTACTGATTTCTTTACCAAATAGGTTGAAGCTAGACCTCTCAGAGTATTATCAGCAAAAGTCATTCGCCAGTTCTTGTTTGAAGATATCATTTGCATGTTTGGCATTCCTGAGAGTTTTGTTTCAGACAGAGGGGCAGCATTCATGTCTGGAGACGTATATGAGCTAATGAAGGATTTTGGGATACATTTTCTCCATTCTTCTCCATACTATGCCCAATCCAACGGTCAAGCTGAAGCAAGTAATAAGATCATCATACACATCCTCAAACGAATGCTCGATAGTAATGCCAGATTGTTGCATGAAGAGTTATTCAACACATTATGGGCCTATCGAACAAGCAAACGAACCCCAACATGCACAACTCCTTATGATTTAATGATTGGCCATGATGCAGTCCTGCCTTTGGAGATTAATGTACAATCTTTAAGAGTAATGGAGCAAAATAATCTGATCGGTGAGGATTATGTACAAATTATGTGGCAGGAACATGAAGACTTGGATGATCAAAGACTAGAAGCTTATGATAGTCCGTGTGCCGAGAAACGAAAAGTGGCTCATGCCTATGACAAGTGTACTAGGGGCATGAGTTTTGCAGAAAGAGAATTAGTTTGGCGAGTGATACTACCCGTTGGCGAGAAGATTGAAAAAAGAGGAAAGTGGTCAGAAAAATGGGAAGGGCCATACGTCATTGATTGAATCTTAGGCAAAGGAGTTGTTCGTTTACGAGATCGAGATGGAACAATTCATGCTAATCCTATTAATGGCCGTTTCCTTAAGAAATACGTACAACCATCTTGGGAATATGAAGACCCGCCAATAATAACTTAATTCAGTCCATTCACACTGCTCGGTGACCCTCGCCTGGATGAACTGAAGGGGAAACACATAGGGATAACATAGATCTTTAAGCGGCCAATTTTTCTTTGGTTTGACTTGACCAATTTCTATGGTTACATCTGCTGTCAATAGTTGTTAGTCTATAATGGCCAACCTCTGTGGTCAAATCCGTATACAAACAATGTTTGAGTTTATCAATACGAACATTCTTTGCTTTGAATATAAAAAGATTACATTGAAACATGAGAGTACAAAGGTTTTGCGGCCTTAAGCTCTAATACCATACGAAGATAGGCTATGATTAGCAACAGAAGCAAAAAGGGAAAAGTACACAAGTATAGTTTATCTCTCCAAATCTTCAAACAATTGATAACCAGTCTCTGGGTACACCCATCAAATATGCATACAAGGAGAAGGACCTCAAGAGACAAAAGAAAGAGGATTTGAAACAGCAAGGAAGCTAGTTCAGCAACCCAAAAAGATCGCTGGAAGCAAGTTGGCGTACGATTCCTTACCCAGGGTTGAACTCTCTGTCGTTCCTCTCCAAAACGTCCACATTCATGGGACCTGCAGTCACCATGCACAGAAAAACTAAGCGGTTGCTGGCGAAGAAGACAATGCGAGGTCACCCCCGGCGTTTAGACTTTATCACCCTGTAGATATTCATGGTGACTTTGCCAAGGAATCATCTAGACATAGATATCACTATCTAGTCCAGGTTTGGACATGGATATCATTATCTAAAGCTTGTAGTATGGGAGGATTTTA
This sequence comes from Geum urbanum, assembly GCA_946800695.1. NCBI lineage: Eukaryota > Viridiplantae > Streptophyta > Magnoliopsida > Rosales > Rosaceae > Geum > Geum urbanum. The sequence goes on along the minus strand of OX326999.1, from coordinate 82,060,809 downwards.
TATGGAGGTTTCCCCCGATAAAAAAAGCCAGAGCAAACATAGAGAAAGGGATTTTATCTCGCGAAGAGGCGTGGAAGATATGAACAGCAGCAGAGAATGAGGATGGCCTTTATAGGAGGAATACTACATTGAACCGTAGCGACAAAGCTTCTCGAGATTAAATGTACCCGTTAATAAAGGACACGCGTCTACTGGAGATTGAGCCACAGAGTGGTTTATCTACCCCGAGATAAAGGAGTGATAAGAGAAGATTTTTTGGGCAGGTAAACGTATATTAAAGATTTGACTGATGGGACAACACGTTACGAATTCCAAGTTTGAAGTTAAAAACCATTAAATTCGAGTAACAATGGTAAGCATTAAAACCATTAAATTAAGTTTGATCCAATAAAGGTACTAAAGCTAATAGAAGTGTTCTGAAGATATCATAATATAGAAAGAAGGAGAGGACTTAATTTCTGAGGCCCAGTAATTACAATGAGAAAGCTTTGTCCTTTACAGATGATTTCAAAAGCTCAAAATCTCGCCAGGCTAGTTTAAAGTGTTCGCGACTTCTTCCTTAGCATCTTGGAGCAGTTATGTTTGGTTTTCTCCCTCATCCAAGAGTTGTCGAACATTGGCCTGATTGGAGTGAGCTTTTGAACGTAAGCAGTCTACTTCAACTTGGAGGGCGACCAACTCAGTTTCCTTGGCATTCAGAGTTTCTTGCTGAGATAAAGTGTCCTTCAGAAGTGCTTGGACTCAACTATTATCTTCCTGCGTCTGGCGAGCCAACATCTCTATTTCTTCATTCTTGCGGCCTGCTTCGAACTTCAGATGTTGATGAACCTCATATTGATCTTGGAGTAGGAAAAGTCCTTCCTTAAAATCAAACATCACTACCACATTTTGACTCATTGCCGGCGACTTTTAAGTCGCCGGCAATGTTTTTGGACATTACCGGCGATTTTTGCCGGAAAAATCGCCGGTAATGTCTTTTTTTTTTTGGACATTATCGGCGATTTATGTCGCCGGTAATGTATGTCGCCGGCAATGAGTCGAAGGTAATGTAAAAAAAAAAAAAAAGACATTGCCGGCGACTTTATTTATGTCGCCGGTAATGTCTTTTTTTTTTTTTTACATTACCTTCGACTCATTGCCGGCGACAGACATTACCGGCGACATAAATCGCCGGTAATGTTAAAAAAAAAAAAGACCATGCTGGGAAAGTTCAGCATGGGCAGTGACCTTTAGTTTTTTGACCTGTTCTTGAGACTGATTGATACTTTGAGGGGAGTCTAGGCTAGTGGAGAAAATCTTCTGGAGAGCAACAGGGGTAGGAATGATGACAATCAGAGGGGAGCTTAAAGCTCTCAGCTTCGTCAAAAGCTCCTGTAAAATTAAAATTTGATCTTGGAAAGTGGCTACTTAACCAGAAGGCCCTGATGATGAAGGAGGAGCAGTAGTTTCTCCATGTGAAATATTTTGTTCTTTATCGACACGATTTGGTGAGTTTAAGGGTTGTTTCGTCGTGGTCGTTGACACAGGCTCAGGAGATTGAGGGGGAATGGGCGTCTGTGGTCGATCTTGAGGGGTCTCGGAAAAGATAGCCCTACCTTCTGAGTCAGTATGTTGTTCAGAAAGGACTATGTCACTACTTAGAGAAGTGGGTGTAGACTAGAAGGAAACGCGAGGTGTCAGGATTTAATCAAAAGAGTTAACATACAGAAGGCTAAATAAGTTGAGGTCTTACCTGAGGCAGGGGCAAGTCATTGGACGCAACCAATTGCTGTGGTTTCTCGACTACATTGACGTGGAGCTCTGGCGAAGGCGGAGCATAAGTTTCTGGTTCTGGAATGACTTCAACCAACTGTTGTGGTTCCTCAACTATATTGGCTTTGAGCCTTAGCGAGGGTGGAACATGAGTTTCTTATTCTAGGATGACTTCATCATTTTAGGAATCACTGTCCTCGCCAGAGGGAGAAGAAAGATAGTAGGATTGGAGCTCAATCTGTAAATGTTGAAAGAGGGTTAGATGATCAACTGCTTCTTTCCTTTCTGCCTCTTTAAGCTCCATGAGTATTATCCCAGCTAGAAACCTTGTGATGAAGTCTTTACAACACTTTTTCCCACTGTTTATGATTTCTGGCCCTGTCTCATTGTCCTTGCCTTCATACATTATACTAGAATCATCAAATTTCAGTATGTAGGCTTGGCTGCACCCTTCGAAAAGCCTTTCCCTCAGTGAATCAATGATGTAGTAAGCATCAACTTCGGCTTTAAGGACAAATAAATGATCATTCCAGCTCACCAGATATACCCAAGGCTCTATGCTTTTGCTGATGTTATCCCATGCTTGCTCAAATGACTCAAGTCTTTTATGTTCGCAAACTTCTCTGGATTAAAGTATCCAATAAATGAGTCATCAGAAGAGATCTTTATTGGCCTGATACCTGCCTTCAGATCAGTCTCAAGATCAAAATAGTTGTCAGGGAAGGAATTGGCGAGGGTCTCGTTCTTGTAGAGCTTCTGCCATTCCAAAGAGCCTTGAACAATAAGGTTGTCGAACTCAGATACTGTTGGCATGGCATTCGGATGTGAATGTAGCCAGTGAGCAATGGTAAAGACCAATGTTGAACATGCGCTTGCCCCAGATGCTTTATCCCTTCTTTGATCGAAGGAGGCAAAGAAGACATTAGCTCAAATTTTAGCCTGTCCATCTCTGCTCACTACCTTTGTTGCTTCTCAGCTAGCACTGGGGGGGGGGGGGGGGGTGGGTTTCGAGGCCAAGAGGTGTTGAGAATCATCTTTGTTGGCAGATTTGGAACCTCGGGTTCTTGGAGAATCTTCAGAAGAGGAGTCAATCCTTTTGCGCTTTTGTGACTAGTAAATAATAAGCTAGACAATTGTAAAGTGAGGTAGTAAGGGCGATGAACATTGGTAAAAGATTTCGATACTTACTAATTGACCAGTGGTGTTGGACCTTTTCTTGTTTGGGGCTTTTGAGATGGCTGCAACATCTGTTCCTAAGGCATGTTGTTGATTGCAAAAAGAAAATTGGTCAAATGCTATTAAGGAATTGCCAACACATGTGGAAAAGTTAACAGCGTTCTATGAATAGGGAAATAAGTATACCTATGGCCAGGGAGTGTTGTTGCTGTTTTTGTATAGTTTGCCTATGATGGCCAAATATTCTTTATTCGTGAATTGTTTGTCAAAGTCGCAGAAGATGGTGGCAAAAAGAGCAAGCGGTCCCACCCTTGTATGTTTTCCCAAATCTGGGAGCGCCAGACCAAGTATGTTTCTGTGACAGATTGAGAAGTGACGAGTGGCTTCGCCAAGATGGGGATGGTTACGGCTGGGAAGCCAAAGTGTACATCATGTCGATCGTCCAGTGAAGGGTAACTAGATCCTCGCCAATGGCTGTATCTGTTCAGAGAACAGACGAGAGGCATGGGGCATGCTGGGTTAACCCAAGTTGCCTTGAGAAGTGATTGGGAGCGTATAGCTCATAGCCGAGGCTTGAAGAATCAAGGACTAGTAAGTCCTTACAAGTGTGGCTTTGAAGAAAAATGTTCCTCGCAGAGTCATCTTGTCCTGACGAAGGCATGAATCCACTGGTGAGGTTGCAAGGGTGGCGGAGATTCAAAATAACTTCAACTGTTGTGATTGGGAAGTTTGTTTGCGAGCAGAGGTGTGTGAAGCATGCTTGATAGGACCATTTTCTGGCTCTGGAGGATGCGGTCGCCAAGATTTGGCCCAGAAGTTTGTCTTCTTCGAAAGGAGAAACTTCGGAAGGGCGGAAGAAAGGGAAATACATTCACAACCAGAACTCTACCATCCAGAGTGGTCCTGGTTGATTAAGGTCGAGTCTCGAAATTACAACTCATCGCAGGCCGTAGTAGATATAAGCGAGGACGGATTCTACCAAGCCCAGCTTTTCACGGTTGAAGAGGCGTTCAGCAAGGTTGGTCCAACATACGTTAACTTTAGCAGAGGTGGGACAGAAGATGTATTTGGATAGCTAGTATTCTAGGAAGGCTATGCCTATTTGATCGGTGGTGCTTTTTTTCTTTGCAAAGTGGTCAATCCAAGCAGAGTTATAAGTTGGTCGATCCTTAGAGGCTCGGACTTCAATTTCGTGTGTACGATTATGGAACCAGATGCTGCTAGACACAGGGACTCCGAATAAAGCATAGAGGTCGAGGATGGTAATGCTTACGTCGCCACAAGGAAGATGGAAGCAGTTGACTGAGCAATCCCAGAAGCACATAGCGGCGGCGAACGGAGCTCGGTTTCCTCCGGCAGGAAGCGAAAAACATAGGTCAATAAGTTGAACAATACTGGCAGCTTCCTATCGATTAATATCCTTTTCGCGACGAAGCTTGTACCAGGCGAGGTCTTCCTTGTTTGGGTGCGGCCATTTACCAATAAGACAAAGGGTGTCTTTGTTGGTTCATTCTTTGGGTTCTGCCTTTGGTTTTTTTTTTTTAAATAAGGGTTGAGTTACAAAGGGGACGGCGGAGAATAAGATAGAACTCTGGGTTTATCAGAGTTTCGAGAAAAATGCCGAGCAAGTTAGTGTCGTTGCTTGGGTTGATTTTTAGATGGATGTCGGCTTCTGGATCTTGTCATTTGGCGACAGCCTTGATATTTCTGGTTAGGTGTTTAACATCTTGATCTGTGTATGAAATAGGTATGTCTTTGCGAGGAGGCATGGTGTTTGATCGGAAGAGATGGTTGACAATGAGGGTGGAAAGTTTAGCTTTTTTTTAGAGGCTGAAAGATTGAAAGTGAGGCAAGTGAAAGAGTTCTTTTGGGAAGTGGAGATTGATTGATGTGGACTTGCACTTTTATATTACATCAGCCGAAGTGGCACAGCTTTTTAGAAGGGTTGTGTAACGTGGCGCTTGCGTGTGATGTTACCGTTTGGAGTAACAGCGTATTATTCGATAAGATTCAAGTCTTTTCGGTTGCATAGGTAATTTAAGCTTAAGGCTTGAGGGGCAATGTTTAGGCCCGAGATAAAATATCTCATATTGGGTTTCGAGGGCTGGATTTGGCGAGCGGCCCAAGTAGAATCTAATTCCGTGTTGGGTTAAGGTTATGAATCAAGATGGTTGATCCACGCGGCCTAATGATTATCAAACATTTCCTACATCGGTTAGGTTTCCTTTGTAAATGGAATTGGGATAGCATTGAACTATATAAAGATAAGAGCGTGTGCTGGTGAGCATTTAGAGTTATATTGAGAATCAAAGATTAGAAAACGTACTAATGAACCGAAATACGATTACTGTGCATTATATAAGGAGAAAGATAGCGATAGTGAATGATCTTCCTTGATCAAATACAAATTTTGCTATACGCAAATACATCTCATTAGAGAAACCTGTAACCAGACAATTAAAGTGCTTGTCATCTATCGAGTGAGAGTATTGAGATCCAAGAAAGCAACGCGACTAGAAGATTGTAGACCCTGTCACCGATCGAGTGAGAGTTTAGAGATCCAAGGAAGCAACACCCTAGTGTTCTCAACACATCGTCAAGGAGATTGCTCTGCTTTGCACTTACAGAGAGTGTGGAATATCGATTTCTGTGGCTCTGCTAGAGGCACGTAAAGCCCAAAGTCCTAGGACACTAGGGAAGAAAGATCCATTCAGGCGAGGTTGGTACTCTCCCAGCCTAAATCGCTTAATCAAGAAGTCAGGCGACGCAACTATACATTCACATTCCATCGCGAGACGGTGGCACGCCAGCATACGAAGCAAGTCAGGATAAAACCAATACCTGCGGTTATACTATCCGAAATCTATAAAAGAAACAGTTTACAAGAGGTTCTCTACGCGTTTCTCGCTAGGGAGATTTTGGATTCAAACGTATATATATCATAAGGGAACTCCGAATCATTCTCAGAAACTTTAAAATGCTGGGGACGCTGGCCTAAGCAATGAAGGTTCCACCCAATGGACATAGTTTTGGCTCCTCTTATACCTTTCCTTCTCTTTTAGGCGATTGAAGCGTGGAAAACGATCACGAACAAAGAAGTCGATTTTTTCAAAGTTGAGAGTTTTGATGTCCTTCCACACATTCTGCCATCGCTGAGATAGGATGCTAGTGGCTGCTGCTTGCTTTAGCGGCAAAAGAGACAGAATACTAACAAGTATATCATCAGGGAGTTCACTGATTCAGTAAACCAGGTAGTGATCATTGCCCCTAACTTTCCTTCTCTTCCTCATCAGCTTCCTCTGGTACTGTTATAAAAAAAAAAAAAACAACCAATTGAAGAAGAGTGTTACAGAGTACTTAGATTATATCAAAAAGTTTGAATATGACAAAGATGATGTGTGTTAGATATATCTGCAAAGCGAAAAAGAATACAGTATTTGTGTACTTCGTCTTCGGGGGATTGAGATGTTATGGTAGCTGTGTTCGTCAACGAATTGAATAGCTCTACTGTAATATTTGAACAATTGAACTCAAAAGGGATGCTTATATAAGGACTTTGAGAAGGGTAGAAAGACTTGGACTTGGACTTGGACAAGGAATCTGTGTATAAGCACTTTTTGATCGGTTAGTTTATTTCCTAGAAGCCTTGGGAATCTTACCGTGGCGCCCAAACACATTAAGGCAGTAAAATCAAAATCAAAATCAAATGCTAAGGCTAAGATATCGTGAGCCGAAAATAAGAGAACCAACCAAGTTTGTAACAGAAAAGATATGGTTACTTTCCTAGGCCGAAGAAGAAACAGAAAAAGGAACCTGCTACAGGTCTACAACACAACCCGGAAGCTCACCGGAATCTTAAGTAAAAGGCACTAGCTACCTCCAGACCAAGAACAAATAGATTTGCCGAAACACAGCTCACTATATTAACCTACATGTCAGTCTGATGTGACCATAAGAAACAGAAACACAAATACAAACACATACAAAATTAATTCTTCAACGCTAGTAGTGTGGTACAACATTGTTGGCTAGGGTTAAGATCAAACCTTCATCATGCGCATGCAGTTGACATATTTTGGTGTTGACACACGGCGGACACATCTTTAACCAGCTTCTAATACTAGTGCTGCAATAACTTATCCAATTAAGGGGACTTGTGAATTGGGATGATCTCATATCTCCAATTTCTTGGAGGCAGTTTCAGCTCTGCATGCCTTCAAAACCTGATGTTAATGCTGTCAGTGTCAATTTCTAATATGCATGAATACTTGAAGGAATTCGCGGAATGATGTATCTATCATTTTATTATATTCAAGTGTTAAGAGAATGAATCATTGCCAAATCCAAAACAGAGTTCTTAATGTTGGTGCTTAATGTTTTGCCACATAGTAACTTAATCTGTTGTTGCTTCTTATTCTGCTATACACTCGTAGTTTCAAACATAGGGTTCAGAGAACAAATTATCAACAATGAAATAGGTTCTGTAAATAACAAACATACCAAGGTTCTTTTGAAATCTTCACCCTTATGATAGATATATCCCGTCTAATTGAAGATTATATACAAAAGACTATATAAGATGATTTTCAGATCTCACATCCATCGGTTTGAAGAAAACTCAAAGGTATGTATAGCTCCACTCAAACGATGACGAAAGAAGGGAAGCGCCGGTGGGATGGAGGCTTCAGAGTTGAGACTTTGAAAGAGATAAGGTCAGGATAAGAATATGAGAGGAAAGTAGTACTGTTTGGCATCGAGCTAGAATAATTGCATATGGGGTTTCAAGCTAACCTTCACAATTATTGGTGTGAAGTGATTCCCAACAATGAGTGTGTTCCTTTGGTGCGTAACAGAACAGACGAGGGAATATGGCCTACAAGTCCAAAACACAACCCCTCAGAAGCTCACCGGTGAGAAAATATCTGGCCAAATCTTATCAGTAACAAAAACTTCCTGAATCGAGGCATACACGACACAGGCGAAACCTTTACATTAAGACCTGGATAATGTTACAACAGCAGTTGGCAGTTGACACCATAGATACAATCAGTACAGATGTATTAACAACTCAAACATCCACTGTTTGGCAAACATAATAGGTATCATCTCATTATTCAAGACACGACAAATCACGACATCTTATGAGCCAGGAATATGCTTCTTCAATCTAGAAACATGGCAATATCTCATTAGGCTATCGATTTCCCTACAGCATAGAAGTGACCTTTCCTAAGTTGTCTCTCCTACTTTATCTACAATCCCGTCTAAATTTCTCTCTTCTATCTATCATAAGGGAACTCCGAATCATTTTCAGCAACTTTAAAATGCTGTGGACGCTGGCCTGAGCAATGAAGGTTCCACATTTTGAAATAAGATCTTTCTAGATTCCTCACCTGCAAGAAAGTTGTTTCGAGACTTAGCAATTCATTTCCAGATAGTAAGGGAAGGCGCATTGAAAGAGAGACTGTCTTCTTAAAAGACAAGTTAGAGTTCAGACTTACCCAGCGTGTCGTGTCAAACAAAGGGCAAGTCATTCGGACTGCCTTGAGTCTGTTGGCAAGCGCCTGGAGCTTAGAGGGATTCAACGCCAAAGTTGCTGCCTTTTCTTCATACTCTTTCATACTGTATAAGCAACACAGAAAAGTTAAGAATGCCAGAATACAAATTCAAACCGAACATCTGGAAAGCAACCAGGAAACGAGCTTTAACAACTTTCACTCCACTACCCAAAAGCATATGTTATGGGCAACTTAAAAGATTTACCTGCTAACTATCATCTCCTCCCCCAGTCCGGTGGCGAGACACAGAGATCCAGCAACCCTGGTGGCCATCTTCTCAAGGGGAAGGGTCACCATCGGTAAACCAGCCCATAGAATATCTGTGCCGGTTGTATGTGCATTGCACAATGGCCTACATTCAAAACATACTGCAATCAATGTTCAAGGCTACTATGTGAAAAGAAAGAAAGAAAAAACAAATCAAGGAGAAACACTTCAGAGAGTAAATGAATTAAGAGAAATGAGGATTACGTGTCAAGGAACAAATCTGCTAATGCGCTGCGCCTGATATGTTCACCTTTCATTGCAACATCCGTAAAAATAATCTGGTCCGCCTGCACTCCTTGGGCAGCAGCATCTGAATAAAAGTCCCAAAAAAATTATAAAAAAATTAATGATATTGATTAATGGTACTTATTTCAGTCCCAAAACCAAAAGGTTTCCATTTTTGTTTTTCTATAAGTGGATATACACTGTTCAAAGTTTCTAAGGTAAACTAGTAAACCATAACGTACATGCACGGAGTCTCATTTCGCCTGCAGCTGGAAATCTGAGAAGCCAAAGAGCACTGTTGGGTACACGTTTAAGAATATTGCACCTACAGCAGACAAAGTAACTGGTGAGGTGCAAAAGTAAAGCAAATACAGCTAAATAAGTTTCAATATTTTCCAGTTCTGAAAATGAGTGACCTTTATGTTCTTACCAAGTATAAAAGATTTCAGGATCCATTTTGTACAGCTGATTGAAGCATGCAAATATGAATTTATCCTCGGGCAGACCATAATCTGAACGTTTGTGCCAGAAATTTGGATCCAATACATCCTGATTTTTCTGGAGAAAAAAAACCAGTTAATTAGGAGTCAGGCGGAGAATGAGCCTCAATAGCTTACGTAGTAAAATACATTACTATACGCCTGAGAAGTACCAACCTGCTTATAGTCGTTCACAAAGTAGCAATGTGGAAGATGTACAAGCTTCTCAGAGTAAATGTGTGAGAAGCGTAAGGGTGAGACAAACTGGAGACAGACAGCAGATCAGTAAAGTACAACGAATAGAAATTCAATGCTATCAAGTCAAAAGAAATTCAAGCTATCATAAAATAAATGGCTTCAATCCTGACCTCATCTGTGACCAAGTAATCGATGTAATTTGCCCCGGTGGTCCCTGGGAAACCCATGTATGAAACCTGAATAGGTGCAGGCTGCATAGCAAATATTTCATTTCTTGCCCCCTGCATGATTCACGCGCCATTAAGTTATGGCATCAAATAACACAGCTACATTTTTATGTCCAAATACTGCAGAGAATGAGCCTCGACTGAAAACGTCAGCAGAAGCATACCTTTGTATAACCATTAAGGTTAATTAAAATCTGTATGTTATCCTCATTAATCATTTTGGCAATCGTATCTGATGTCATAGATGAGACATCAATGAAGTGCTCTGCTTCAGACTGGGTACGCTGTCTCCATTCCGTTCCATCATTTGGACTCAAGGCATAACAGAAAACCTATACAAGATTTCCAGTTAAGTCATGGTAGTGAAGCACATAGAGATAACTGTGTGCTACTCTACCAGAACAAGAGAGTAAAAAATCACTGACCTCAACATTCTCCTTATTGTGCATCCCAAAAACAGATCCCATAAGATGTGACAAGGGGTGGTTACCAAAGTCACTGCTCACATATCTGCAAATCAACAAAGAAATATTGAAAATTAACAAAACTATGCAGACCTGAACAAAATCATACACCTGCAGCACAGGATCTCAGAACATACCCAATTCTAAGTCTCTCAAATCCACCATTACGCTTTATGGGCATTGGAGCGGGATGTTTAAATGCAGTCAGTCCAAACCGTGATGCAATTATGGAGCACTGTGCAGCATATTTACGGCTGCGCATAAGAAAAAGAAACATTTAAATAAGAAGAAATAGTTCCATCCTGCGGTTTAATGTATCAGTTGACAATACTGACTATATGACGCCATACCTAATATCAAGTGCAAGAATAGGATCAATTGGATATGCTATTGCGTGGAATGGCTGCACACTAGGTAAAAGAGACATCTGAAATACAAGGAAAGTGTCAATAAGCGACTATGTTGGACAATGATAGCAACTTGAGGTAGTCATAACATTATACATATCAGATAAAAAAGGTTACTCATGATTTGAGAACCGACATTAATCTGCCTTCTGATAATCCCTTCAACTTCAGCAAACATTTTATCACGATTTTCCCAACTGCATACACACTGGAACAAACAATCGGACTCCATTAGTTTATAGGGGAAGAGGACATAATAAATCATTCACCCATGCATAAGGTGCAGTGTTTAACAGCTGCACAATGACACGAGACTTGGACATAGGATTGGATGTACATTTTGTGCGTACATAGCACGAAAAGACACATGACTGACTAAAATCACTGAATGTAACTATTCATCTGTCAATGTTATCATTTTGAAACAAGGAGATACTATGTGCACTTGCAATTTCAAGATTACAACTCTTCATATTCATAATCAATGGAAGAACACAGATAAATATGATGTCAGTCTCATTTCGACGAGCATTGGTGCAATCTCGAAACCAGTTGCAGAACCATAATGAAACAATAGACATCAACAGGCCCGGTAACCATGCTACAGGATTTAGAAATTACCTGCAGAGTATGTAAGAGGTTACAAGTTGCTTCCGGAAAGTCAGGTCGAAGATGCAGTGCCTGTTTGTAGCTCTTGATAGCAGCCTCCACAAGTCCACTGCAACAAATGAGCTTGTGAAATTATAATTCCACTCAAAGATTGTTGGGCACGAAGTATGACAAACTGTTACTGGATGTATGTTTTGGAGAAAAAATCGCATCGGTTTCTACTATGACCAATAATATCTGTTAACCAATCCATAACAAGGATCCTTTGATTTAAAAATCATGCAACTTTCCTCAAGACAGTCCATTAAGGATTGTGGTAATCTCAGACTCACAGAGCTAATGCTTTCTACTTTGTCTGCAATACTACAGCAAGACAGGACGACCTGATAAGCATACCTATCCTTGTAAGCTGAAGCCAAGTTTGCATGAGCTTCAGCCATGGTTGGCCGGACAGATATTGCATGTATGTAATCCTGAATTGCCTCACTAACTCTACCAATCTCTTTGTAAGTGTTGCCTCTATTGACGAGCCCATCAGCTGCCAAGGGATCAATGCGAAGAACCTCATTGTAGCAAGAAATGGCATCTGCATAATTTCCCTGTCATGAAAGCCAACAAAGTACAGGTTAAGACTGCGGCAAGGCAATATATATGCGAGTATCTTTCATGTAATACTAAAGAACTAACTTCAATGGTCCCATGTGTATACTTATAAACATGCCAAACTATTTGTGCTTCATTTTACAGGTGAAGATTATTGGCCCTAGCATAATGAATAATCATGGATCGATAAAACCAATACCTGTTGTTTATAAATAATAGCAAGATTATTGAAAGGAGCAGACAACCCAGTTGTCACAGTCAATGTAGCCTTGTAGTAAGAAGAAGCAGCAACCACCATGTTCCTATAAAAGGGTACCACTTATTCTTAGATCCTCGTTCAAACATCCCACACTAGTCATCTCCAAAACAAAAGCAAAAAGATTCTTAGTTACATCAGAATCACATACCATTCCATATAAATATTCCCAAGGTTGGTGAGTGCTTGTGGATGATTAGGTTGTAAAGTGAGGCATTGCTGCATGCAGAGACAAAATATTTAAGTAGAATGCAAAGTATAACTGAACAATTGATTAATCAATTCAATAACCAAACATGTAACCTACATTGTAGCATTGAATTGCTTCGTCCACTCTGCCAATGTCTTTCAAAGCGTTGCCCTTTCAGTGGTTGAGAAAATAAAAATTAATTTAGTGACGATTTCAATTGCAACTAAAAAACCTCGAGAACATTCTGGTATGACGAAAACCAACCAAATTATTGTAAGCCTCCAAAAATCTTGGATCAAAAGCAATGGCTTGCTTATAATGTAGGACAGCCAAATCCAGTTGACCTTGCTCGTAATATGTACTGGCCAAATTACCTGAAAATTAATGAAAATTCAACTACTATAAATATGGAAACAAAATTAAATAATAGCACACAATGTAAATTAGACTTTTTAAGTCGGGAAATGGTCAGAAATGCTCACCGAAAGCCATGGCATAACTAGGTCTTGTCTGCAGAGCACGCTGATAACACACGATTGCCTCTTGTGGCAACCCCAAAGCCTGGAAAAGGCAAAAGAAAGTTCTCGTTTTTCTCCAATACTAGTCGAGCCACTTGCACCTATCCAACCTTACTGGCATTAGGCATGACAGCTTACCTTATAAACATTACCAAGGTTGAGATACGCATCCGGAAAAGCAGGTTTGAGTTTAACAGCCTCCTGAAATAGTACATATAACAAAATATATGACGACTGAAGAGGAAACAAGAACTAATACATAACAGATTTGCCCCCCAATATAAAACAACGGACCTCATACTCAGTGTAACAACCAGACGACAAGTTGAGTTGATTAAAAGTAGAAAAGAAAGTGGATACCTTATAGTACTGCAGAGCTCTATTAAGATCACCAGACTCCATGAAAAGACCAGCAAGATTTGACCAAGCAATCGCAAAGTGTGGTTGAATACGAAGAGCCTCGATGTAGCAATTGTATGCCTGCACAAAAGATTAGATTCTGACTAATTGCAGTCTCGATACCTGTTTGAACTGTATCCAGAAACTGTGAATTCAAACACAGTTCAAGACATTATCATTTCCATCAGTAATTTAACTGGAGAAGCATTAGAAAATTAAGTATAAATTTATTAATCCTTTCAGCAGACCACTGAGGAAACCAATACTCATTAGCTGAGTTTGGGCGGGAAGAAACAGCAATAGCTCAGACTAACTATGAAGTTCTGTAATGAACTGTTTCCTCTGAAATTAGAACAGGGACTGACACATCAGTATCAGAACTTTAGCCAAATAGCATGGCACCAGGGAAAGCTTCAAGATAATACTACCAAATCCTATATATCGTAATGCAGATCTTGGCTGGCACGTGAAGAGACTAAGAAAAGAAACCTAAAGTACTGAGTAAATTTAGCACTTACTTCTTGCACCAAGCCTCGCGCTTTCATTAAATTACCAAGATTGCTATGGGCATCAACCTGTAATCCAATTGACAATACATGTGAGTCAACTTACACGTATCATTGACACCAGAATCATGTACCTTCAACCAAAGTAAATAATAGCCTAAATACATCACATAGGAAATTGAAGCAACCAAGATTGAACCATACCAAATGGGGATTCAGTTGAAGTGCCTGACGACAGCACTGTGCCGCCTCATCGAGCCTTCCTTTCCGCATGTACGCACTGGCCAGGTTTGACCATGCATCACAGAAATTGGGTCGAAGCTGCAGCAAAATGAGACTAAGGTCATAATATACTAAATACACCTATGAGAATGGTTCATTTTAGAAGACACATTTAAGAGCTGAAGCAAATTTAACCTGAACTCAAATACCAAGTACATCTATAATGAATAAGAGAATTAAGCAGAGCAACTTGAAAAAACAAAACTAAAAATTACATTACTTTGGTCCGTTTAAAAGAAAGAACGGTACGCAGGAATCATACAAACCTCAATGGCAATCAAATAGTAGCGGATCGCAAGGTCACTATTGCCTTTTTCCTGTATCAAAAGCATACAACCTCTTAACATTAAAACTATTGTTCAAACCTAACAGATAGAGTGACTAAAAATAACTTCAGGAATCAAAACTTTACCTTCCAAGCATTGGCCATGTTACCATAACACTCAGCAAAATGTGGCTCTATTCGAAGTGCCTCCTCATTTTTGGCAATGCACATATCAAAATCATGCAACTGAAACGAACACAAACACCATGCAAACATTAACTAATCCATATCTCACTTAGACGAACGAGCTCACAGCTAGCATGAATCAAATTCGCACCTGATAATATATAGCCCCCAAAAGCAGAAGATTATCAGTCCGAAGCGGACTTCTTTCGTAAACAACATTGCTATGCTCCAAGGCTTCTTTATAGCTTCCGGCCTTGTACATTTGATGAGCAAGAGCCAAATGCGCATCTTCATCAACTACACAAAACAATCAATCAATCAACCAGGACAACAAAAGCTTCAAGATTACGACACAGGAGCTCAAAACCCTAACCCTAGAATCATAAATTCACACAAAATTTAGACAGATCGCGAGAGAGTGATGTGTGTCTACCTTCGCGAGCCTCGTGAGGCTTGAACGAGACCAAGCTGAGCGCAGAAGGCTCCGGCTTGCCGAAAGCGAACGACTCGACGCCGAACTGAGCCCTAGAATAAGAAGAAGAAGCAGACGACGAAGACGAAGAAGCTCCGAGCAGCTGGTGGTGGTGCTGCTGCTGCAATTGGGGCTGCCGAGCCTCGCCGAGCACCGTCATCATGATCGCGATCGTCGTCTCAATCTCCGATCACTATCATTCAAACTCCGATCGGAAAATCGCCGGCGATTTCTAGAGAGCTCTGTCTTCTCTTTTTTTCTCGGTTCGATTTTTTTTTTGTAGAGGCTTTTGTTTTTGGTGCGAACAGCGCAAATCGCAGAGAGAGTGAGAGAGGTACTTAAATCGGTTATTTGGACACGTATAGCCGGGTAAATTGATTTTATTAACGTGTGTGATTATTATTGGGATTTTGTATTTTGATTTTCTGGCTTCAACAACATAACTACTTAACTAGCCACATGAGGAAGTATGGTTTTCTATGGATGGCTGGAGGAGGTGGAGTTGGAAGGTGACAGTATGGTGATTGTTGCCGCCTTATAACAATGAGATTGGATGATGATTTTTCTGAGTATTATAGAATATTATGAGTCTTATATTAAGTCTTTACAGTCTTGTTATGTTATGTGCGACATGTGCTTCGTGAAGTAAATAGCGCTGCACATCATCTCACACGTCTTGCTAATAGTGTTGTTGATGCTTTATGGGGAGATGAGGTGCATCTGATTATCCAAAATACACTTTATGAGGATTTACATTTTGTTGACCAAGGTAAAAGCACTATGTGCCCCTCGAACGTTTGTTTCTAGTTATTCCTCTTATTAATAAACCGAGGTAAAACCTCCTTCAAAAAAAAATAGTCATGGGCATGTCCTTTGGGAATATTCGATAAAATTGAAACATAATTAGGTCTGTAAAACTGGGTCAGAGCCCATCGATCCACCCTAGTCTAATCTTGATTTTTGGGCTATGGACCGTTAATAGGCTTTTGTATTTGATTTCTAGCTTCAACTTAACTAGGCATGTAAAACTGGCCCAGAGCTCGTCAGTTCACCGAGTTCAGCCTTGTTTTTCGGGTTTATGGGCCAGCCCTGCCCATTTTCAAAAAAGCAGGGTATTAGTCATACTTCTAAAAGGGCAAAATATGGGTACTGGCTCCACATTTTGCTATTTGGTGGATCATTTTTGAGTTGGAGGTTTAACTATAAGCCCAAATTGTTTGTTGTTTATTTATTTTTAGTATATATCAATGACAGTGAGGTCCAATTTCATTATGTCGGTTTTCTGGTTTTCATGTCACACAAGACTTCATATCACCAACTTGAGCAAAACAGACTGGAATGGAGACCAAGAGTTCAACATCTGCCATAACAATGTAAATCCAGGTACAAAAGTATCAAGAGCATGTATAACATAAGTTATGGAAAGGAAAGGTCGGGGGGAGTTCTTCGAGGATAGCAGAGTATTGAACCACCTCGATTAACAAATATTTGAGTATTAGAAAATGTAAAAGCGATAAGTAAAGTATAACACCACTATGTTTTTCTTTAACGCAGAACTGCATGCCCCTAACTTTTTAGAGACAAACTTTTTCACTATGAACAACACATTTTTACAAGACTCTTGTACTCTGGAAATACATAACCTGTATGTTATCCTAACCAGTCTCTTTACTAGTTCTACAGAGCTACACTCTTTCTTATATCTAAGTGTTTACAAATGAAAGGTTTTCAGAAATCTCATCTTAGAACTTAACTATTTGTAAGCTAGTTTTTTATGAGCTGCTTCTCGGGTTGAGCACTACCATACACATCTCAATGGTGTACAAGATGCATATGAGTTTGAATGTAAAACTTGTATGTGCAATACTCTAAGGCTTACATGCAGTAGAAGGGAAAGCTTAAAGAAAACATAAGACTCTTACTCGTTTTTAGAAAGATGCACAAATACTCTCTAACTCAATCAAGGAGCTAAGACTGTCTTGTTGTCCGTATATATGTTGATAGAGTCTATAATGAGAACAGCCACATAAGCAATGACCCAAGATAGTTTTTGGACGTTTGTCAATTGACAGATAGCAAGATGTGATAAGTGAATACACACACCAATACTCTAAGGCTTACATGCAGTAGAAGGGAAAGCTTAAAGAAAACATAAGACTCTTACTCGTTTTTAGAAAGATGCACAAATACTCTCTAACTCAATCAAGGAGCTAAGACTGTCTTGTTGTCCGTATATATGTTGATAGAGTCTATAATGAGAACAGCCACATAAGCAATGACCCAAGATAGTTTTTGGACGTTTGTCAATTGACAGATAGCAAGATGTGATAAGTGAATACACACACCAATAAGAAGAGACAAACCAAAACTTTCTTTAAACATGACTAAGTTTCAAAGAGAGGCAAAAGAGATTTCTTCAACTTGCTCTAAATAGAGCATGACAACACAGAGAACGGTAAGAAACTCTTTCCTAAAAGGCAAGGTAGCCACCTAAACATCGGTGAGAGTATCGAGGAAACCAACTGGACCTTTATCATTTATCCCAAGAAACAAAGTCACGGTTTAAAAGAGAACCTTTTTGATTTTGAAAGAAAACTTCTTGGGCACCAAGTTAACACAAAACTATCATAAACATAGCTCTTTTAATATTTTGGAGATTAAAAACGAGCTTTAACACAAACTTCAGATATCTAAAATAAGGACAGACAGATTTGGAATAGATGACAAGGATGTCATCCTCCATAAAAAATTATGATATGCAAATACATGAAACCACCTCATTTTTATTGAGATTGGCAGATTTTTAGTCTTCAATCTTCTTAGTTGACCTTCACTAATTTGTCAACTGTATGCGAATATGCATCTATGAACATAATAATCTATTTACAGTGCACTAATGGAAGTTTGAATTCTATACTTGTTTCACATTATACTGAGGAGATCAATATATATCTACTTGCATCCAACACAACTACTACACATCTAGAAATTACCTATATAACAGACGTGGGTTTCCCACTGTTCCTGTAGCTAGCACAGTAACAACAGTATCAATCCGTGTGAGGCACACGTGCAAAGCAATTTTCCCAACCCAAACCTATCGTTTCTGGCCCTCTTTCTCTGCATTCTCTTTCCCCTAATCTCACTTTGCATCTCTCAGCACAGCAGGACGAATCCAGCCTCCATCTTGAGCTTCTCTCCCGAATATCTACTACTCTCCCAAGCTCAGCTTTTTTGATTGTCTTCTCTCCCGAATGTTATATAAGAAACTTGATTTCTAATTCCTTTGTATCGATTGTTCGTCCTGCCATCATTTTGGATAGAACCGATCAGATAGTTTCGATCAGATACATTGTTCTTCCTACCATTGTTCTGGATCAGGACCGATCGGATCTATTTTCGATTAGATTGTCTCCGGCGTCTTGCTTATCGCAGGTTTGTAGTCTCTGTTCCTCTTTTTTTTGATCAAGAATGTTTTGCTTTGAAATTTGGGTATGAACAGATTAAGAAGAGCTATTATCATCGGTGGGTTTGTGTGGTTTTGTTTCTTTTTTGTTTTGTTTGGCTGTGTCTGGGCAATCTATTTCCCCTTTGGTTTCGGTGATCTATTGTCTAGGCGATCTATTATCGTCGGTTTGTTTCTTTAGTTTGGTTTCATTATGGCTGAGATTTGGAACTCTGGGTTCGATCCATTCTAATATGTCTGGCTGGGTTTCAGACACTTACAGGTAATCCAGAGCTATCAACTGTCTTGATTGGTTGTGTTTCAATTTTTATGTATGCTGCTCTGCTGTCCTGTTGGAGATGTTGAGATGTTAAGTTAGAATGGAAGAGTACATTGCTTTAGACCTGGCTTTAGTGTTTTGTTTGCTCTAATCTGTCTATGTAGAAAGCTTAGACATTTGTATAGACAACAACCTACCTTATCAAGCAACTTTGATCGATCTGAGATGTTTGCAATGCCATAACTATCTACCTCCTCCAAAACACTTTTAGCAAAAGTGTGCTTTGATCGAGAACATAATTTCACTATTTAGGAGAGCAGAAAACTACTGAACCTGCAATGTAATTAGCCATGCAAATTAAAAGTCACACCTTCACTTATCAAACTTCCATCATCAGAATCTCATACTACAAAAAATACACGAACCTCATCTTACTACCCAATGCATTCTGATATCCCTTCTCAGCTTCAAAAACTATTGCACTTCTCAGTCCATTTCCACCAAAACACGGATATAGAATATAGGAACCGAAAGTTAAAATCTTCAGTACACCAAAATGGCTAAACGAATATAAACAACTGGTATGGGTCACATTTATACCATGCTACATGACTGCACAGCTGAGACTGCCATCATTGCATGAACAGTGCATCCTTCAACACCAACATCGAACCTGAAAACAATGAAACCAAGAATGAATAAGAAAACATAGAGCTTCAGTTTGCTCTACTCCAATACTTACATTATTAGCATGAAAAAGCAGCAGTCTTTCTTATTAAAACATCAAAACAGAGCTCATTAGCTACCTCAATGGGAAAACTGAAGCGATTATCTTATCAGATTACAGAAAGAAAGCACCCAACTTCAAAATCAAAGCCTGAAATGAAACGCCACCGACATGCGAAATCAATGTGCTGTTTAAAAATACACCTCTTGATTCTGAGCTTTCACTAATGACCATACAGAACCCATATCTCAAACATTCTGCATGGACATACCGTATTATTACTTTAAGAATAATATTAAGTTTTAAATGTTAGAATCCAGTTTTTTTGAAGTTATGACAAATTATTTTGGAAATGCAATGCTGTATATTATTGTTTAATATATCAATAGTATTAAGGCAATATTAGATATGGGTAACTATAGCTCCTGCAACTTACTTACCCTGAGCAAACCATATCAACTTACTTAATATAGCTCCACTCTGCTTTTTAACTATAGAATAAGGCAAGTATAATACAAACATTTCCTCTTTGTATACCGTATTAAGTTTTGGTGTGGGTCTATAGCAAATATGCCTTATTTCAAGAGGTAACTGGGTGTCTAGCTCTCATAAAAAATGAAATCCAACACATAAAAATTGAAGTCGGCCAAGTACCTATTAATCAATCCTCACAATGCTCCAAACACTAGCTCTGCAAATTTCTTATATAACATTTGTGGTCCTTACTGTATACATAACGTGTTTCCCTATTCATAAGCACTGTTCACTGTGGAGTTTTGCCGATGCCTTCACTAAACATGAAGAGGAGTTTGGGGAAGACTCGACCAAAGTGCAAGAGTGGAGAGATGCTTTGACCAAAGTGTCTAATATGTCTGGATCAATATCTATGCTATCTATGCTCAGTTTGAGTTTCCTTTTGGTCCTTTTGTCTATTTCTACCTCTTCTTTGATCAATTTTTATATTTGCAAAAGATGTACACGATTTCAAGATATATATCTGCTCCAGCACTGAAATCGTTCAGTATTCGATCTTCCTGCTTTCCAAAATGTAGATTTTCTATCACTGACCCAAAGCTTGAGAGCATAAAAATAAGTATGGAAAAACATAAGTAGGAGGAGAGAATTGTATTCAATAGATATGTTGAGTGATTTACAATACAGATACATAAGCCTTATATAGGCAACAATGAGTATGAAAGTCTTCTATCTATAAATGCATATCAACGACTAGAAAGAGATATGGAAAACATACAGAGCCTAGCTAATGCATGGCTCACCCTAGATATGTATAAATTGTGCAGCTTGATTGCAGCTAATGTTGACAAGCAGTAGCTTCAGTAAATGTGCAACAACTAGCAACTATTGTTGACACAACAATAAGCTTCAATAATAAGGGAGGATGGTTCTTCGTTTCCAGTCAGTTTTTCCCTCAGTACAGCATGTCTTGATCTTTTCTGCACCCGTAAAGGATGTTGACTAAAATATAATTGCTACAATTGTGACTTATGTATTCTTTGATGAACACTAATATGTTATCTCATGGTAAGCTAGATCGGTGCACATTTGTTGAATGAACAATTCGGCATTGTGAGTTTTTGGTACTGTAAGTTTTGGGTTTAGGTGAGCTCAGTTTCACTTAGTAGCGCACGCTACAGTCTTCAGCCATGTGCTCATTGTGAAGGGTAATCTCTCCTGCACTGAATTTGTCCTCAAACCAACTTGGTATCGATATAACCGATATGGCTTCTTTATGTAGGTCAGATTAGTGGATGGTAACAGACTAAACTAGGTACATGGCTAAAAAAACTGTGGATACGCAACTGCTTGATTTGGTTTAGAACAACTTTGTTTGGTTTTGATGTCCAGTGTTTTCCATGTTGAAAACAAAACTGAGAAAGCATTTTTAAAACTGATTGTTGCATTATATTACAGTTTGTTGTTGATGGGATGTTGTCAAATGGGATAATTGCATTTTCACTTTGACTAAGAGTTGAGCACTGGCTGCTTGCGGTGATGACAGTGCAATGGGTTACCTATATTGTTCTGTTTGTTTCGCTGTCTACTCTGAATTAGGAGCTTTAATTTATAAACAGATATTTTCTGTTATCATGTTCAGTGAATTGCTCTTTTTTAATCATTGTTTTTTTTTTCGTAATTAGAAAGCATTTGAGGCTCTTTCTTTGGTTTATGTACCAAAAATTGAGATGATATAGTCGAATTAGACTCCCAGTTATGGTTTGGTCTCTGCGTCTTTCCGTTCAAGTTTCTATGTTTGTGTTGTCTCAAAAGTGTTTCTTTCTTCTGTAGACCTTGAAGTATATTGTTGGTGTTGTTTGCTGTTAATTTTAAGCAACGTTCTTTGTGGAGTGTTAATTTCCAGGTGTTGTGTGTTATTTGAAATTGCGTTTGGATTTTTACACAATGATACAGTAAATGATATGCATGAATTTTGAAGATTTGAAGGGTTGGGTACATGCTTTCCCTTTATGCTAAGATTATATAAGATCATAGAAGTCACGTGACTTCATTTGGATGCTAAAGATTATATGAGATTATGTACACTCAGATGCCAAAGATTTGTCTTTTACTTTTTGATGTAGATACTTTTCTATCTAATCAATGTCACATGCTCACAGTCACATTCTCGCACAGTTGATTGTTTTAAATAATTGCTCTCTTTTTTTCAGTCATGGGGCGAAGGAAAAATATTCTCTGTAGGAGTGAAGCAACCACAGTGTTCGTTGACACAGCCGCGACAGTATCTGGTAGTTTGTTTCGCATTGTGTTCTTTTTGGTGATGTCAATGTCTGTATTTTTTGTTCCTGTTGCATAATTCATGTCTGGTAATTCTAAAAATGTTTTGCAGGAATTGACCAGAACATGATGTGCTCAAATAGAAAACGATTCTTCTTTCAACCCATTTTTAATGAATATTTGGCAGAGGCATCGACACAGAATAATGAGAACAATGCAGCTTTCCAGCAAGCTATTGCAGGTATTGTAATGTTGTCTAAGTTCTTCGTTTTTCTCTCTCATCCTTCTGTTTGAATTAATGTCTACAAGCGTATATGCATATATAATCTTCGTTTCTGGTGCACTGAAATTGTTTTGGAGCGAATCACCAAGTCAAGAGGTCTTTTAGCAAAAGACGATGTTTTTCAAAACTTTTACCTGGTGAATCTTTTGTAGGGACAACAGAAAACAACCACGATGACAATGCAGATCTCTATGAAACTATTGCAGGTATTTTATGTTGTCTAAATTCTTTGTTTCAACTTTTTTTTATCTTTGTATCATTTAATGGAATTCGAATTTGTTTTTCAGATATGTTGCGCAAGAGGAAGCATGGCTCAATTGACAAATGCATAGCGTTAGATCAAGCAGGACCTTCTTCCTTTAAGAAATCATACTTATCTGCCGGTACCTCTCATGAGTGCCTGCGATCTCATGAGTTAGAGACGCGTGAAAACGAGAGTAGCGATGATGAAGCACAGGAGGATAGTGACAATGAAGATGTCCATGGAATTGTATCAGGTGTTGTACCACATCATTATTAGAGTGTTGCCAAGTAGTATTAGCTAAATAGTTTGATTTTTGTTATCTATATTACAGTATAAACAACAAATAATGTGTATAGATTAAGTTGCGGATCACAAATTCATGCTAAGTTTGCATATCCATATCGTGAGATCCTATAATGTCTTGGTTAAAAAATAGCCTCATTTGTCTTCAAAATGTTCCTTGCTTTTTCTGTTTTCCTGAGCCAAAAGTCAGCTTTCCAGTGCACTGTTCCATCAATTGTATAACAATAGTGGGCTATTTATGTGGTTTTGCTATTGTAGAAATGAAGGTTTAGTTTTTAGAGTATTTGGTTTACGAATATTACGACTTTTTGTTTGAAGGCTTAATTTAGCTTT
Organism: Geum urbanum; assembly: GCA_946800695.1. NCBI lineage: Eukaryota > Viridiplantae > Streptophyta > Magnoliopsida > Rosales > Rosaceae > Geum > Geum urbanum. The sequence continues at coordinate 82,037,401 of OX326999.1, read as the reverse complement.
AGATAATGTAAAGGCAAAACCGTTGTGATTTTTTGGTTCTATTTTAGAGTTTTAGTTGTGGGAATCTTCAATTGCCATTCGTATGTGAGACATGAAGCTCAAATGATTAATACAAGTTATTTGAAGTATCATAAGGATTTGTTTGATAGTTTGATGTATGGTTTGCGGTTGTTTGTAGTTTGTCAATATGATAAACAATGATGCAAAGTTTGTGGTTTAAACTGTGCTGCAAGTTTGTAGTTTTTGGTTTGAAATTTTGGTCTGAACTATAGTATTACAATTTTTCGTTTGAAAATTTATAGTTTATCCCTTTTTAATAGAAGACATCAAAATTAAATCAAGTATAGTAGACTATATGCAATTATGTTTGCTTACTTCTAAGCGTTTAAAGTGACCTATAAAACTATATATTTTGTACTTGAGAGAGAAAGTTAATGAAATTATTTCAGGTGGTATATGGATATAGTATCTTTTATATGCTATAGTTGTCTTGAACAATCTGATAATTGTGTTTATGTATCAATCTAATCATTGTATTTATGTATCAATCACAGGTCTTGATGGAACAATTTATGGGCAAGCATCATATCAACGAACCCAATCAACCTATGCAGGTAAGGACAAACTTAAATATTAATTATCAATTAATAAATTTTCATTACTTGCCATTAGTTATCTAATTTACATTTGTATGATGTGATCACAGGAGTCATTGTGGATTATAATGACTCCGGTGATGATGTTTACACATGTGAACACTGTGATGCCCTCTTTTGGTTGGATGAAGCATTAAAAAAGAAAAAAAATAACCGATTGATTTACACTCATTGTTGTGAAAAAGGACAAGTCCAACTCCCAACATCATGTCCAACTCCAACTTTTCTTGATGAACTGTTAAATCCAATTAATGGTCGAAAAAGTGTGTTATTTCGTGAAAATATTAGAGTTTATAATTCCATGTTTGCCTTTACTTCTATGGGGGCTAAAATTGAATATCGCATAAATAATGGAACAGCACCTTATGTATTTAAAATTTGTGGACAAGTGCATCATTTAATGGGTTCGGTTTTACCATGCGAAGGAGAAAGTCCTAAATATGCTCAACTCTATGTGTATGACACTCAGAATGAAATTTCAAATCGTATAACTACTATTGATCCAAATAACGCAAACAACAATATTGATGTTAATATTGTTAAAGGATTGGTAGAATTGTTGGATGAGTGTAATGAATTAACCAAAATATATCGATCTATCAGAGATGATTTTGAGAATAATTTGTTGCCCAATTATGATTTCGCTATACTTGATCGTGAAAAAAATGATAGCAAGCAATACGAATTACCTTCTGCTTCTGAAATTGGTGGATTGATTGTGGGTGATATAGGAGAATTTGATTCCAATAGAGACATAATTATTCGATCAAACGATGGACCGTTGAAACGAATATCTAAAATTCATCCAAAATTGATGTCATTACAATATCCGCTCCTTTTTCCATATGGAGAAGATGGATTTAAAATAAATATGAAATTAAAAAAAATTCCCGGAAAAAGTGACAATAAAGATAGAAAATTGACAATGAACAAATTTGTATGTTACCAAATTCATGATAGAGAAAATCAATCAAGTACTTTGTTGAAAGGTGGAAGATTATTTCAGCAGTATTTAGTCGATACATATGCAACGGTCGAAGAAAATCGATTAGAATATATAAGAAATCATCAACCAGAACTGAGGTGTGAGACATGGAATAATATATCAACATTTGTTTCGAGTGGAATTGTCCAAGGCTCAGATATTGGGAAAAGAGTTTTTCTTCCTGGTTCTCACACGGGCAGTCCAAGAGATATGTTAAATAATTATCAAGATGCAATGGCAATTTGTAGAGAATATGGTAATCCCGATTTGTTCATTACTTTCACGTGTAATGTGAAATGGCCAGAGATTCTGAGATATTTTGAAAAAAAATCAGGATACAAACCAGAAGATCGTCCTGATATTGTTTGTCGAATTTTTAAAATAAAAGTCGATGATATGATTGCTTATATTAAAACAGGAAAACCCTTTGGAGATGTTGATGCTCACGTGTGTACAATTGAATTCCAAAAGCGAGGGTTGCCTCATGCTCATATATTATTTTGGCTTAAACATAGATACAAATGTCATACAGCAAATGATATAGATTCCATAATATCGGCAGAATTACCCGATAAAAATGTTAACCCACAGTTATTTGAAGTAGTTAGTCAATTCATGATTCATGGTCCTTGCGGTGAACTTAATTCAAATTCTCCATGTATGCGAGACAAACAATGCACAAAACATTTTCCAAAACCATTTATTACAGACACAATTTTTCAAGCAATTAAGGCTCCTGAGTATAGACGTCGCGATGATGAATCACGTTTTGTAGTTAAAAAGGGAGTTCATGTTGGTAATAATTATGTTGTTCCTTACAATGCTAATTTGTTGATGAGATATAATGCTCATATAAATGTTGAATCGTGTTCTCAATCTATGTTAATTAAATATCTATTCAAGTATATAAATAAAGGACCTGATAGAGCTCGCGTGTTAGTTCGTGACAATACAAATGATGAGATCCAAAATTATCTCAATTGTCGCTATTTAACTCCTCATGAGTCCGTATGGCGTTTATTTGAATTTTCCATTCATTCTAGATTTCCTGCAGTTCAATATTTAAAAATTCATTTGCCTAAAGAACAAACTATTTGTTTTCATCAAACTAATTCTCTTGAAAATGTGTTAAATGATCCGAATATAGAAACTACTATGCTAACTGCTTGGTTTCAAGCAAACAAGACTTATAAGAAGGCAAAAAAATTAACATATACTCAATTTCCTACTAAATTTGTTTGGAATGATAATAAGAAAATATGGACCCCAAGGAAACAATATCGCGTCCTCGGTAGGATAGCTCATGTGCCACCAATTGCAGGTGAATTGTATTATCTTAGAATACTTTTAAATATTCAAAAAGGATGCACCAATTTTGATTCAATAAAAACAGTGAATGGTGTAACATACTCTACGTATCAAGAAGCATGTCGAGCATTAGGATTGCTAGGTGATGATAAAGAATGGATAGAAGCATTGTTAGAATCTACTTTTACTGCCACTTCTTCTCAAATTCGTTATTTATTCGTTACGATTATTTTATTTTGTAATGTCTCAGATCCTCGAGCTTTACTTGATACATATTGGATTAACATGTCTGATGATATAGTACACAAAATGAAATTAAATTTTAATATGCCAAATCTTACCATACCTGACGATGAATTAAAGAATGCTGTTTTATGTGAACTTGAAAAATTGTTTAACATGTCGTCGAGTACTTTAAAAGATCATCAATTACCAATGCCAAAGACACAACATATACGTCAACTTGATAATAGGCTCATTAGAGAAGAACTAGATTTTGATTGTGGAGTGCTCAAACAAAAACATTCTGACTTAGTTACTAAACTAAATAGTAGTCAAAAAATGATATACGATGAAGTGATCAAAGCCGTCGAACAAAAGAACCCAAGATCATTCTTTGTTCATGGTAGCGGAGGCACAGGAAAAACTTTTTTATGGAATACTATCATTTTTAGATTGAGATCTGAAGGCAAAATTGTTTTAGCGGTTGCTTCATCAGGCATTGCTTCATTATTACTTCCGATAGGCAGAACAGCTCATTCACGTTTTAAAATAAAACCAATTATAGATAAAGATTCAAATTGTAATATAAATAAACAAACCAATCTTTCTAATTTAATTGAAAAGGCTGAATTAATCGTTTGGGATGAAGCTCCTATGTGCAATAAATGGTGCATTGAATCAGTAGATAGAACATTGCGGGATATTTTATCAAAAAAAGAAGAACCATTTGGAGGAAAGACAATTCTATTCGGTGGAGATTTTAGACAGACGTTGCCAGTCATACAAGGTGGTAGCAAAGAACAGGTCATTCAGGCATCATTTAATAATTCATATTTGTGGCCTACCATTACAGTCTTTCATTTAACTGAAAATATGAGATTGTCGAGTGTTGGTTTAAGCAGTGTAGAAAAAAATGAAATTAAAGATTTTGCTGAATGGATGCTTCAAATAGGAGAGGGTCAATTAGAATCAAAATTCTCTACAGGTGATCCCGATGTAAGCTGGATTGATATACCAGAAGAATTACTTGCTGATCCGACTATTCATCCTATAGAATCAATTTTCCATGCAACCTATCCCAATTTTTTAACCAAATATAGTGATGCAGATTATTTAAGAGAGCGTGCTATAGTGACTCCCAAAAATGTAATTGTCCATGAAATAAATAATTTTGCAGTTAAATTATTACCCGGTGATAATAAATCATATTTTAGTTCGGATTCAATCTCATACAATTCAGGTAATAGTGATAATATCAATATTCTGTATCCCATGGAATTTTTGAATAAGCTTGAATTCAGCGGATTACCTACGCATGAACTTATTCTAAAAGTTGGCATGCCTATAATGTTGTTAAGAAATTTAGATCAGATGCGTGGTTTGTGTAATGGTACGAGGTTGATTGTGACAAAATTGTTTGAAAAACTGATTGAGGCAAAAATACTTACAGGAAACAACATGGGAGAAAAAGTTTATATCCCTAGGATAATATTATATGCAACGGAAACTAAATGGCCGTTTACGTTTAAAAGGCGTCAATTTCCTGTCAGACCATGTTATGCAATGACAATAAATAAGAGTCAAGGCCAGTCATTAAACCAAGTAGGCATATATTTGTCTGAACCAGTTTTTACTCATGGACAATTATATGTAGCACTATCTAGAGTTACGTCAAAGAAAGGGCTTAAATTTTTTATAAATAACAATGACGACATCCCTAATAATTGTACTAAAAATATTGTTTATAAAGATGTGTTGCAAAATATATAATTGTAAATTTTTGATACATCACATATACATTTTCATTATACTCACCTAGATTTTTTGAGGATCAATTTCGGCTATGTATACTTGCATTCACAATTTCTATAAATTGATTGCTAGAAAATTATGTGATTCACAATTTCGCAATGTATACATACATTCATAATTTTTTTGTTAAATAATTTGATTTTAATGCCACACAACTTACAAAATATCGAAAGTTAACTTTGTTTTCCATGAAATTCTCATTTGTACAAAACCGCTCCTCCGTATATCTCTTCAATGCAGTTTCGATCTCTTGCATTCGTATTATAAACAAATCATTACTTTATATATATGCACAGATCTTTCCTGCCTTCTTTTATCTCATATATTCTCTACATTAATGTACTATTACTCATCGAGACAGTAGTGATAATACCGCCCCAACAGGTATAAAGTACACATTCATTGAACTGTGCAATTTTCCTCTTCAATTGGATGAGTTTTTATAAAGCAATGCCACCTGTCTGGCCTTCTAATTACAAGTTTTTCTTTTTATGTCAGGTTTTGAAGAACAGGTGACAAAGTCAATGTCTTTGATACTCACTCAAAATTGTCATTCTCAGGAGGAATCAACGAAACAAATATGAAGACCGTTGCTGAATTGAAAACTTTGGCTCCTGCCATACACGCGGTATGTCATCAGGCAACTTTCTGTGCCCTAAAATCTATTGTTTCCCAGCTTTACTTCTATGTTATCTTTGAATTGCTTTGGATTTCAATAAGTTGTTCAGTTTGATCTGGGCATTGGCTATTTTGTATGCACCGTTCTTGGTTAAATAGATGTTAGTGTATCTATGTCTGTAATTTTAAATGCAGCTGGTCAACCAATGTTGTGATCAAGAATCTGATCTTGATCTGGACATTAGCTGTTTTATATGCACCGTTATGTAATTAATTTCTCATGTTTATATTAACCTAAGATGTGAACAATGAATGTGTACTTTACACCCGCGCCTCGCGCGCGGGCTTTTTGCTAGTCAGAATCAAGGTTCGGTACCTCTTCCTTTTAAGTCGAATTCGCATCATTATCACTGGGGGAATCACTAGCAAAGTGTGATGGTTCTCTCTCGTTGGATCCCATGAGCATGGAAACAACTTCCCTCATGGTCGGGCGGTCTAAAGGAGACAAACTTGTGCACAGAATGGCAATTTTCAATACAGTGATCATGTGAGAGACAGTAGCAGCAGCTGCAGCTTCATCTTGAAAGTTTAGCCGCGGATCGAGTACTCCTGATGATAACGAATGCTTGAGAATGTAACTTCTTACCCAAGATACCAGGTCACCGCCTTCGTCTAATGACTGCACTGGTGTTTTCCCGGTCAGCAACTCCAGAAGGACCACTCCGTAGCTGTATATGTCACTTTTTTCCGTCACTTTCATAGTGTATGCATACTCTGAAATTCAATCACCATATGTCATTAGCTACATAGCATGCAAAATAATAATAGTAGTAAAAGGTCTATATAGAAAGCTTACCAGGGGCAATGTACCCATAAGAACCAGCAACCGCAGACATGGACTTGGAAAATGGCATGTCAATCACCTTTGCCAATCCAAAATCTCCCACATGAGCTTCAAACTTTTCATCAAGAAGAATGTTGTTGGACTTTATATCGCGGTGAAAGATCCGAGGTTTGCAATCATGATGCAGATAAGAGAGACCCTGAGCAGCCCCAAGAGCAATGTTGAACCTAGTTTGCCAATCAAGATTACAAGATCTTCCATGAAGCAATTCTCCCAAGCTGCCTCTTGGCATGTACTCATACAATAGAAGATTGGAACCCTGGTGGTAGCAGAAACCATACAGCTTCACAATATTTCGATGCCTGATATTTCCTAATGTTAGAATCTCAGCATGGAAGCAACTATCCACATTATTTCCCTCCCTGTTGGATGTCACCTTCTTTACAGCAATTGTTTGACCACGAAACAAGACGGCTTTATACACAGTTCCAGAAGCTCCTCTTCCAATTGCAAAGCTCTCGTCAAAGTTTTGAGTCGCGGTAACCAAGTCTTGGAAAGTGAATCCTGCATTTGGGGAAAAGTAAACGTCCAAAACAGGAGAAGCGAGTGGTTTGTCTGCCACAGAAGTTGCTACATTGTCGACCTGACGTCTCATCAAATGCACAATTACTATGATTAAGATGAGAGAAACACCACCGATGGCTGCTGCAACAATAGCAATGATCTTCCCCGAGCGGGTTCTTTTGCTTGCCACATCTGGAGGAAAAGAGAGTGAAGATGGTGGTGTTTCACAGGCACCAAGAGGACCACCACAAAGTCCTTTACTCCCAAAAAAGTTGCTAACAGCCATGTTCTGAAAGAGCGGTATAGAAGGAATAGGACCTGTCAAGTCATTGTATGATAAGTTGCAGCCAAGTAAACTTGATAGGTTCTCAAAAGAACCTGGAATTTCACCAGTCAGAAGGTTGTTATCGAGTAGAAGATATTCCAGTAAGATAAGATTTCCAAGTTGAGGAGGTATCACCCCGGAAAGATTGTTGTAACTGAGATTTAATCCAATCTGAAGGCTTGAAATGGCACCCAACTCAGCTGGTATACCCCCAGAGAATGAATTACCACCCATTTGCAGCTCAGTCAAATGCAAAAGATTTCCCAGTTCAACTGGGATATTCCCCGAAAGATGGTTATCAGAAAGCTTCAGAAGCTCCAACTCAGAGAGATCTCCTATGTCACTTGGCAAGACATCCGAAAAGTTGTTACTACTCAGATCAAGCCGTTGAAGCATTTTACACTTGAAAATCTCAGATGGTATTCTTCCAGAAAGTGTATTCGATGAGACATTGAAGATCACTAACTGCAAAAGGTTACCAATCTCTCTTGGCAACTCAGATGTAAAGTAGTTGTCTGCAAGGTGTAGTCTTTGCAAAGTTATGCAATTCCCAATTGCTGGAGGAATGGCACCGCTGAACTTGTTCTTATCCAACTCAACTGCAGATAGGTTGACCAGTTTGCACATTTCGACTGGAAAAGTCCCTGTAAGGTTGTTTCCCACAAGACGAAGCTGTACCAATGACTTGCAGCTTGTAACACCATTTGGAATACTTCCAGTGAGCCTGTTAGACCCCAAATTCAACAAAATTAGATTTGCATATCGGCACATATGACGAGGAATTCTTCCTGTCAAGAAGTTCCCAGATAAGTCAACCACCCAAAGAGGGCTATACACACCAAGTCCTTGAGGAATTGTGTCACTCAGCTTATTGTCAAACAACTGTAGCATAATCAACTTAGTCATGTACTGAAATCCAGTTGAAATTGAACCTGTGAGCGAATTGATAGAGAGATCGAGCTTTGACAGGTTTGTCAAGCTTGTGAGCTCCTCTGGTATTACACCTGTGAGCTGGTTCTGGAATAGATAAAGCAATTGCAGCCCTGATATCTTACTGAGCTCAATTGGAATCTCTCCAGACAACATGTTCTCAGAAAAGTCAATCTCCGTAGCGAGAGAAAGATTACCAATCTCTCTTGGAACTGTCCCATTCAACATATTTCTGTATAAATACAGCTTCTTCAGAAACACAATACTCCCAAGCTCCTTTGGTATCTCTCCTTCAAGTTTGTTCTTGTACAGGGCCAAAGTCTCCAAGTTTGTACAGTTCCCAAGCTCCTTAGGAATAACCCCAGAAAGCAAATTACTTTGAAGAATTAAAGCACTCAAGTTCTGGAGCATTCCTATCTCTTTCGGAATTTCTCCACTTAACTGATTTTGAGCTAGACCAAGATACTGCAGGCTCTCACATTCGCCAATCTCTGAAGGTAAACTTCCTGATATCAAATTCTCCCCTGCCCGGAAAGTCTTCAATCTCCTGAGTCTACCAATAGAGTGTGGCAGTGGTCCACTAAGACTGTTACTGTATGCAATCAACTGGGACAGGGAAGAAAGATTACCAACTTCTTCTGGGAAAGGCCCTGAGAATCTGTTATTGCACACATTCAAGACTTCTAAATAATAAAGTCTACCTATTCCTGAGGGGATGTGACCATCAAACATATTGTTATTTAAACTAAGAACCTGCAAATACGAACAATTTCCAATCTCTTCAGGTATTCCCCCAGACATGTCATTGAAAGAAAGGTTAAGAAAGTTCAAGTGAATCATTCTACCAATGCTAGGAGATAAAGAACCCGAAAGATTCATCGAACTCAAATCAAGAGACAAAACGACAGGATACAATCCTTCACTGCATTCTACTCCTCTCCATCCACAAGGTGTTAAATGACTGGAATTCCAACTACCAAGTCGATCAAACCGGTCAACTACTCCACTCTTGATTTCTAGAAGGCATTGACCCTCATAAATAAGCCCCTCAGATACATAAACCATAAGGGCAGCAACATGGAGACCTATAGTAATTAGCTCCAGTGACATCTTTGCCATGACAATCGAGACAACGCAAAACCAATAACTCTAGTTCTAGTATTCAAACCATCGCCAGCTGAACAGGAAAATTCCCATGAACATTTCTGATAACTTTTCGAGTATAGTCACAGTTCAAGGGAGAGTTATTACACAAGAAACATGATCAAAGGACCAAAGCAAAGCTTCAGAAAGATATAGGCGTACCAAACTACGCGAGGAAGATGTAATCTAACATACCTCGAAGTTGGTGACCAATTAAGAAGAACTCAGTCAAAGAGAGCCAATCAATTCTCCAGGAACCAACAAGAAATACATACACTTCAGTACTTTCCCAGAAAGAGAAATTTTTACTGGGAGTACAAATCATGAGGCTTCTATTACACAGACAGGTGCACTGAACATGGTCATCTTATTCATCTTCTTCTTCCTCATTATCACCACCTTTCCAAATTCTAATGAATAATGATGATCTTAAAGACTAAAATAAAGCCATTGTATATATTCATAGTGTCTCCTGCAAAATGATTTGCATGATCCCACTTGTGTGAATGACAAGGATGATATGAGAGAGTAAGAAAGAGATGGGGAGAGAAATAATGAGGCTGAAATGGCCGACAAAGCATGCAAAATATTATAGTGCATCACAAAGACAACTGAAATTGCTCTCTCATCTCTTTCATCTTAGTTTCTAAATTACCACAGAACACAAACAAATAAGGAAGGCCTGCAAAGATGGAACTTAACCAACTGAGCTGAAAAGTAAAAATCCAGACAAATACTTGAGCAAGTCAACCTTGACTTCATGGACACCATTTGTGTCAAGATAAGTTGCAGTCTGATGTTTATACTATATGGAAATTGAAACTTGACCAGTGCCACCGTCTAAGATTTGTTTTTCTTAGTCCAACGCGTAGTTCTTGACACACCATAATACTATAATGGATTCTTTTGTAATCTGGAAGAAAAAAAACTCTGCCTATCTTTGATTTCTTCTATAATAATAGTTCTGCAATTCAGGTTTGACTAAATTCCCGAATAAGAAAATGTGTGGGAAGAGAGCACATCCAAACCACGTTAGGACTGCGTAATAGAAATGAAGTATTCTCATCTTTCCTTACTATGATTTTACACTTTACACTACTCTACGTCTCTATCATACCCCAATGTATATAATATAAAGGACAAATTTCAATTTACCAACTTGTAATTTGGTCAAACATCAATTTATTTTTTATTTTTTAAATTTGTTCATTTTACTATTTATAATTTAGATCAAACGTCATTTTGTTACTTAATTTTGTGAATTTGATCATTTCACTAACTAAACTCATCAAAACTAATCAATATAATACCTAATTTTTCGATTTTAAACATCACACATAAACTTAAAGAACATAAAAATTGATGAAAATTATTGTGTTTAGATAGTACAGTGATTAAAATTGAAAAATTCAGATAATATAATGAGTAAAATCGAAAACTCAGATAATAAACTAAAGTCTAAAACAAACCACCGATAGTAAAATTATCAAATTCAAAAAATAGTGATGTCGATGGCAAACCACAGATTCGGAACTGGAATTTGCCCAACATAAATCTTCTTTTCACCGACTTATACATGTGAGTAGCTTGTCTAATTGATACCGTGGAGGTCACTACGACTTTCTTTAACATGGTTCACTTTTGAGTTATCTCATTGGTTGCTTGACACCTACATTACCCCATGTTTATTTAGTCATTACAAAGCATAAGGTTGGTGGTGACAGGGTCCTATCCAAATGGCGCATTCCGTTTACGACTTGCAACTCTCTTTGGAGCTAGCTAGGTGGTTGGTAGGCCGCTCATAAGTGTCATTCTTTTGTATGAGTGCTACATAATATCTTCAGTTACAATGATCGCTCCCGTTGTTTATAGCTTTATACACAATACGTAGACTTGTGGTTCTAATCATGATGAAGAGTACAGAACCATAAGGAAGAAAAATTAAGTGGCACGAAAAGGGACGCACCCGAACCCGATTCGGTTTTCGGATTCAGGCGGCCTCTTTCTGCGGCAGTGTTTCGAATGCAGAGACGGTGTTTTCGAACTTGATCCGGTGAAGAGGGGCACCACTTTGCTTGATGGCACAAGCTGTCTTGTCTTCGAGAGGGCATCGAGCCTTTAACATGGAGAAGACATGGTTGTTTAGCCTCCTTGCTTTCTTCATTACTTCCAATAGGGCATCCCATCCCTGCTCCCACATGAACATAATCAATAAGAACGCAAATAAAATGGACAAAATGATGATCTTCAATATACATCAGAGGCTTGATTCTAGGAGATTTAGCTTACAAAAGTTTTATTAACTATGCAAAATTTCATGCAATTTACGCGTATACTTTAACCAATGGTATCATGAATATGGTCTAGATTTGTGTGGGAGGACTCAAATAGTAACTATTCTAGGCAGTTAGGTTTTTTTGTCATGCTAGATATACTGCATGTATTCCAATATGGCCTCATAGAGGACAAACAAATGTTTATCATATCAGTGATCATCTCAATTACATGATGTTAGAACAACACCGAGCAATTAGAAAATCAATACTACGGTTACGCAACCAATTAGTTCTCAAATGAGCACTTAATTCACATTTGAGAAGAAAAGAAAGTATAGTTTCTATACCTGGCCAAAGTGTGGGCTCTTATGGGTCTGGGTAATGGATGCAACCTCCACTTCAGCAACATTGAGAACCTGATACGAAAAGTCCAAGAGCTCGAAATGCAGCTGTTGTCCAAGCAAGTATATTATGGTGCAACCACCCCAAGCTACAGAATCACCCAGCACTTCTTGACTGCTTGATGATGCTCGAACAGACTCCTCTAGATACCACTATAAATTAATGATAAAAGAAAGTTAGTCACTATAACAGCAAAAGTTGGTCACATTCTCGCATCATTGCAGTAAGTATACTGAATTGTAGTTCTCTAGAGTTGTAGCCGAAGAAAATATTCAGTTTTTATTTCTTGGGCAGTACCATTAGAGCTAACACTATCACTCAGAACATCTACCATCATTGCCAATGGCCACTACAACACCATTTGGCCAAATGCAGAGCAATGGCAACTTAAGATTCCCAGTGTCTATAGACATCATAGGGTTAAACACATGACCCAGGCTACCATAACATTTGCATGTAAGATGGGGTTCCTGCATATATGTCTCTTTTCTCTATCCCAACTTAGATATTGCAGAGACTATAGAATCAAAAGGCTGAATTATAAGGTTACCCAAATATGCTAAGTACTTTACTAATGTTCTATCAAAGTATCGACCAAATGACTTAAAGATACATTCTGTAAATGGTTTTACTTACAATCTGAAGCCCGCTGTATATACGATAAAAATCTTTTGAAGTTGTGATGTCAATGAACCCTGTTTTGGGAACAGCATTCCATTTACTACAGTATTTATCCAGTGCCGCACTAGTAAAGGCTAGAGAATATTCCAGCACACTTCCCGTGTTCATGTTAGCCTTGTACAGCAGATCTGCGATAAAATTAGACATCTGAAAACCTTTACTGGAAAATAACAGTGAAGCAAGTACCAAAATCTATTCATAAATTTCTTTAATTCCAATTTTCAGTAAAAGCATGTGAAATTATATATATATAGAAAATTTACATATAAAAATGCAACTACACACCTGCAGCTTCTGCTTGCTTCGCTAATGTATTAAAGGAAGCCGGATTTGGACACCCAGGGTTTGACACAATTGCAGAAGCAGCTGATTTGAAAAGATTGACAATAGGGCTTTCACCGCCATCTTGAGAATGCAATATTTGACCATCTGCAGCAGGAAGCAAGCCTAACCAAGGAGCTGTTTGCATGAAGTGTGTGGTGTCTGTTTCTCTCTGCCAAGCACGTGAGACTGTGAGGGGATAGATAAAGCAGCCACATAGATATAATTTTAACTAAAATCATAATTTTAAAACTGGACAGGAACTAGGATTCGCCTACTGAATATCACAGAGCAGGGCCAATGATAAAGCTTCTGTTATCAATATAATTAGATGCCTCATAAGTATCACCATTAAATGCATTGTCAAAATTGAGTCTATATCACTAACCATTACGATATCAAGAATCCCCAGCCAATATAATACACTTCCTATCTCCTTTATACCACGAAGAACTTCTCCTTTGACCTCTGATTTAGTTCCCCAAGTAAGCTGTTCTTTAACAAGTCTCATACAACCTGTACAAACGGTATAAGCACAAATTATAAGTTATATTAGCTTGAGGGGGGCGAGGTGTGGGGGAGGGGGAGTAGGAAGAGGTGCCAAATGTGCAAATATATTGGTCATTCGTCTAATATTACATATTTGTATGACATATGACAAGTTTTAATATCACAGCGCACCTATATCCAGAATACATTTTACATAATGATTAGACTTCATTTACTCTTCCCTTTTACAAAAACTGAACTGAACCCCAGCCTGATAAATGATTCGCACAACTAGTTAGTAAATTAATTCGTTAGCATTTTACTTTTTATCTTCTTATCACAGTAAAAATATGAGATATTTCCAAGAGTTATAAGCCATAAAACATTGAGGAAAGACAGTCTCAACCAATCTACCAACATGTCGTGAAAGTTAAACAAATACCTGTCACGCCTCCATCAAAAGGAAGCAGTCCAATAGATTTTGGTAATGCTTCTTGCAATCCTGTTATCAAGGGTTCCAGGGTAGCTGTCTGAAACAAGAAGACATAAACCAGATGGTAACCTTAAAGTTAAATTGAGAGATAATTAAGAACTGCATGCACAAACACAGGAAATCCTCTAGTAACATTATAAAGGCAACTAAATAGGTGAACCATATGCATCTTAAAACAGCCATTTAGTGATTTACAATTGCAATTAATCTGAGCTACTGATATCTGCCTAGCATGACATACCTTGTTTGATATATGATCCAGAAGTGCTCGAATTAGCCAGGGCAATGACCTAGATCCCAGAAGCCTTACAATGGAAAACATGTGAGGCATCCCGAAAAATCCACTGTGCAACCGTGCAAAACTTTGATGAGCTGCATTTAGATCCTTGTATGAAAACAGTAGTAAAGTAAGACAACAGCCTGTGGATGGTGCAATAAAACATGTCATCCATTTTCTTTAACATGATCTTGATACAAGAGGACCTCATGCACTGACAGGAGTAACATAGGTTATAAAACAATATAAATTATATATATAATAATTTTAAAAATGAGGTAATTCTGCAAGAGTGCTCACTTGAGTACCACAATAGAAGCTAGGCTTGGCGTAGGGAACTGATGGCTTTTGAACAGGAACAATAGGAACCTTTGCTGATCTTGTAAAACGCTGGGTTGTATTACAGAGGATGAAGTTCGGCAAGAAATCATTTTGCATCTCTGACCAAATCTAACAGATACAAAGTTATTTAATAGTCAAAATCTTTATCCAAATGTTTACAAGATGGCTTACAAACAGATGCCACAGGAGTTAGGTGCTATTGAGAGTCTATACATAAGAACCAGAATCGATATATATGGTTGGGAGATCACTCTATAATAATTATTATTAAAAAAGAAAAAAGAAAAAAACATGATAAAGAGAGACAGAGCCAAACCTGAGAAGCCAGTCTACTTGAATATGACACAAGTGATACGTTTTCTTGCATCTCATTCACCATTAGGCTGAATGAGTCTATCGAAAGATCTCGGGAAAGCAATTCATGGGCATGCTTTAAGATATCCAACAGATTTTCTAGTTCCTACGAACGAAAAACTCATGTTGGTAAGAATATATTTGCTAATATAAAGTAAGAAAACAACATGATACTATGAAACTACTTACCACAATAGCACATATATCCTGAGACTCAAAACGATCATATAAAAACTCAATGTTATCTCTGAAAACTTTGTTCATCCGCTCAGCAATTAAACTTCTGAGATCGATCATCCTCCCAAGCAACTGTATGCAAACAGAACCATACTCTAAGAAGAGAATAGAAATACCAAAATGAACGCAGCTGTCTAAGATCCATATACAGCCAGATATAAGTACAGACAAATGAAAATAAAAGAGTTTGGAATTACCTTCACTCTAGTCATCTTTAGTAGTGCTGTGAACCTCATAGGCTCGACAGAATATCGTTCTCCGTTGTCCAATGCAAAAAGGAATGATGTATCAAGTAGCTCGCTACAATATATGAGAATCAATACATATATGATAGGTCGCCCCATTGGTAGTAATGATGATTAGCCAAAACAAGTTAGCATACCTAGCTGCCCAACTCTTGTAATATGTGAAAATGGTATCACAGAGTTTTAAGACAAATATGTCGAAACAATGGTCCACCTGAGGGAAATGGAAGAAAATAAATCATCCAAGGTGCAAAAACATGAAAATAACTTGACTAATAGTTGTTGGATCTACAAACGCATTAGATTGCATTATAAAATTATTGCAAAAAAGAAAGATGCACGGACATTCTATTGGTAAACTAGTGATAAGTGGCCGAGAATTTGTGGTCACCACCTTTAGATTTAATATCAAGGTCAAGAATTTCAGATAGATGTTAATACTTAGTGTTTAAATCTCAATGCTATAAATAAAATCCAAGTGTAGGTGAGATGAAATTGACCAAGTGAACACTACTAGAAAGATGGGTCCTTCAAATATGATACTGTGTAAATGTGCTCAAAGTCCAAAATCAGCCAAGAGCTGACTTCCTAGTCTATATGAGCCACAAGGACACCATTTTAAAGAACTAGGTAATCATGAATAATATTTTACTGGCAATACCTTTATAAAGAATGCAAGTAAATGACAGTAGGTCGAAACCAGGTGAACAATTTAAGTACCTCCGCCTCAATTTCATCATAGAGAAACCGTTGCTTGAGAACAACCAATGCTTGCTGAGCAGAATCGTTATAGATGTCAAATGGTATCAAAACACTCTCTAGAATACCTGGATTCTGTGACTCAAGAACATAGTCTATCAACATCCAGGGAAGAGAGCATTCGATTGGAAACTGCAGTGTAAAATCATCACATTTTAGGAGGAATGACATGAACAAAAAGTCGGCTAAAATATTTGAAGGTACAAGCATACATGTACAAGAAGAGTGTGGAACTGAATCACCTAAACAGTTATACATGTTTTAGAATACAAAGGAGCAAGGTCAAAAATATGGCAGTACCTGAATAACACGAGAAGACTCCAAATAAAATTCTCTAAACCATAAGAAACCGAGATCTGTCAAGGTTGCAACAGTCGCTGCAGAATATCAAAAGGAAAATATCCAATATTAATAGAGGTAGGTAGCTAGAATATTTATTTTAAGGTTTCATCAAACACTCCAAGGTTTCAACAAGTTTCATCAAGAGTAGTATATAAATGCTCCTAAAAGGCTGAATTAGGTACAACATAAGGGAATAGCTACTCAATACACTCTACAAGCCAGGATAATTACACGGATTGAATTGATCAATTATAAAGCATTGACTGTGAAGGAAGAGCATCTTAGAAAAGAGTTGGACTTCAATAGTTATTCCTGAGAACCAAGTAGTTGGAATATATAAAGACAAACTCTAAGACTCCATCCTAATTTAAGACAAAGCAGAGTTGGAATGATACCTGAATAGTCCAGTATATTCAGGAAGAAGCTAAGCTTGTAAAAAAACTTTTCTAACTGTTTCAAATCATTAACAGGAATCTCAGATCCACTATTTCCAAAGAGGCCTCCAGGCTTCCTAAGGTTACCACCAGACACAACTTCGTATATCAGGAACTGCAAGCAGTGTACCTAAAAATATAAATTGAATTTATCAGTTACCCTGATATTTGGCGAACTGATGCAGATAACTAATCTCTACTGATGATTTTATAACACTAGATTATCAAAAATACTTTTAGATGTGACAGCAGCAACTGCAATGAAAAGTTGGAAATTCATGGGATAAAGAAAATTGAAAGACCAATGATGGGTAAGCAAGACTCTCACTAGAATAATAATTTCTATTGCATTAAATCAGAAGGATGATGCGAGAAACCTGAGCAGCTGTTGGTGCAACTGGCCTGGGGTAGAAAACGTTTCCTTTGTTCTCTTCACTTCCATGCTGCAGAGGTCCAGATTCAGACTTGCTTGTATTTGCCATCCAGTCTGCTGAAAGAGTCCGCATATCAGATAGGATCCTGATCAATATAAAATATTAGCAGACTGAAACTGTTGCCCCAAAACCTTAAATTCCATGAAAGAATTCTTTACAGGAGATTGAATTAATTTAGAGAGACTAAAAATAAATAAAGATAGGTAGATGGATAATGATGAGCAATCATATAATATATTACTCTGTATGGTTACAATGCTGATTTAACTTAAATACCCACCTAGAAAGGTCCTTCTTCTTTCGGAATGTAGTCCGCAACATAGTGGCCAATGTATTTTGAACAAAATCTTGGACCTCAGCATGTACTGTCTCCCATAAAGCATCAGCGACCAATGTATCACTGCACTGCATCAGAGATCCTATACTCTTTATGTAGCTAACAAGTTCAACCAGCGCTTTCCTTTCGTCTGTACTATAGTTATATCGTACCACCTAGGATATATTCCATAATCATGTCACTATCATCTAATAGGGATGGTAAGACTGCAAGGCAGCTTGAGTAATTAGTCAGAAGAAGTTGCAGTATTTCAGATATGAGATACAAGACCTTTTCATAGTCGGAAGATGATGCCGAAGCCTCTTGTGATTCTGAGGGAGCTGTATCCTTGCAGGGGCGGGAAAATTTCCATGCACATTGTTCCCAAATACGTGCAGTCCATCTACTAAGAAGTTGAAAACCTTCAACAATCATATCATACATATATCCCTTGACTTCTCTGCACCACTCAATGTCTGGAGTATCTGTTGACTTCAACAACAATAGCTGTGTAGAACATAATGAGCGGATAAGTAATAGGGACTAATAGAGTACAGAAGATTACATATATGAGGATAAGTTAAAAGTATTCATATCAGTGAATTCAGTTGAGGAGAAGCAGGAAACCTGATTCATGGAGGAAGCGAAACGAATAGTGAAGTCATCATGCTCAGCACGGATCGATCCAATGTGATTGACAATTAGATAATGCCTCTGATAAGTAAATCATGTCAAGGTCTCACTGGAAATGTTACCTTAGAGATGCTATAATTGAAAACACAGAGAAAAATATAAATTCACTCCACAATTTGACAAATAAGATATCCATATAAACATTAAAAAAAAAGGATATTCTTGTGCCTCACGGGGAGGAAGCTCATGAGGTGATGGAAGACTGAGAAGACGAGTTTGGGTGGTGAATTTTTGGAAGTACATTGACAATTCCTTCATGATTGCAGCAGGAGAAAGATGGAGATCTGGAAATGCAGGAATTACTGGATCATTCTGCACGAAAACCAAGAAACAAGAGAAGTCCCTCAGCTTTTATTTCTAAAGTTAGAGGAAGGAGGGATCAGCTTCTTGAATTTTCTATTACTAAATATCTATACATTACCTTGAATATGTTGATCAGTCTGTTAATCTTCACTCTCTTGTATAGTGACTCGCTGTCCTTTTCTGATGATGTTGCTAAGACAACAAGAATCGGCAGAATACGAAGAAGTATGTGTCGCTCTGGGAACAGAAGTGCAAAATCCAGCTCAAGTGACTCAACAGCAAAAACTATGAGAACTTGAAGAATATCCTCTACACTAAATCGAGTCAAGGAACTCAAAAGAGAGTAGTAGCATTTATACGACTATACATAAGTGTAAATGTAGTAATAACAAAATAAGGCATGTTACATTATAACCTCCCGTCAAGATAAAAATAATCATGATAAGAAGAAAGAAAATAATGAAAGACTACAACTGTATTAACACAGGATACTTGTTCACACGGAACATCTCAGCATGCAAATTCAACAAGATAGCCCATCTTGTGCTAAGGAAAATCTGTAGCAGATAATTGAGAAATAGTTATGTAATCATGGCCAGTAATATCAGACTACAAAAACAAACTGAGATAGAATAGAAGACAGTATCTCAGATCTGGATCTTACTTTTAGTAGTATCCATCAAAATATACATATCAGGAAGGTACTAAGATAGAGAAGGGAGTAGTGCCACACCTGTAAGTCATCCAGTTCCTCTCTCATTGAATCAGTATCATGCCACTGCACACTTACTTGTGTGAATGTTCTGAACAATTCAGAATACATCAGGTCAAAAGCTTGCGGAAAAAAATAACTAAAAGCTATATTAATATATGATAAGAATATTAGCTTGAGAACAGTTAGCAAGGACTAATAAATGCTTTACCTTTTATACCAAGAGAAATCATTTGGTATGCTTGCTTTTGCATTTTTAAGATGGTCAAGCTGCACCAAAGTGTCAAGTAACTTCAACATGGACCTGTAAATGAACAAAAAAATAGACTAATGTTGATATAGCCATATATGTAGCTCTGAGTTCAAGCATATCGATGAATATTTAACATACCAGAGATGAGTTACTGAGGGTCCATTGATGCGTCTCTCGGGCCTTGAGAAGCGTTGCATATCTGCAGCTAGCTGCATCAGAAAGAAAAAAAAAGGTCCATGATCTGGTGATAACACAACTTGAGTACTACAACGGAAGAGAGTAAAAGGTTTATACAAACATGTACCTTTGATGCAGCTGATGCTTGCCATCGCTGAATCTCACGCAAGCGACTCATTTCCAAATCCAGAACTTGATAGGTTTCAAGGTACAACTCAGCTTGACTTTGTTTCATAGAATCGGGAAGCTGCGTGAAATTGCATTTATACACACACATATCCACATGTTAGATACAAGTCAGCTCCAACATACGCATTTCCCATACAAAGCTGTTTACTACAAATGATAACTTGAAGGAGGAGTTGAACCTGAGGAAGTGCTTTGACACAACTGCGATATGTATAAAGCACGGATCCCATCTCCTTTCCCTCGAGAATAAGAGCATTCTGCACATGTTACACATCTTACTCAGAAACACAACCAAAAGCAACACTATAACACACACAAAACTGAATAACATACATTATAGGAAACTAGTTGCATACCAGTTGATTGAGAGCTTTGGTGTCTTCCGATAGGGACAGACGATACGCAGAAACATCACTATACTCTACAACATAGCAACAACACAACAACAACAAAGTATAAGGTAAAGTAATCAGAGTACTATTTCATGTACACTCAATGTTTAAATTCTATTTCTCATAAAGATTCAATACATTTCGCAAAACTACTCCAAAATCTCACACATAAACAACAAGTCTAGAGAGTAAAACAAGTACCGATTGGACTTTCGATTGCTCCGGTGTCGGTCGTGACCCAAACTCCAGGTCCTTGAACCTCCGCTTGCTCATCCTACACAACCAAAACGCACAAATCACATCAGCAAACAAATATGACGTCACACAATTTCCATTTCTCTCCAGAAAATTCAAAACCAGAAAAAAAAAAATTGAACTGTGGACGAAGAAGACTGAGAGTAGTCACTTCCCAACACCAAAACACAGTTCGATTCAACAAACAAGTATGAAGTCACACGATTTTGATTTTTCTCCAGAAAAATTCGAAACCAGAAAATTTGAACTGTAGACGAAGAAGAAGACTGAGGAATTGATTAGTATTAATTACCTCCAGTGAGAATGTAGATAGAGCAGCGATGGCTTCTTCAACCGGAACAGCCATGAGTGTGAGAGCAGTGGAATACGATACGATCGATCTGAGTCACCGAGCGGAGTTGAGGTTAGCTAAGTAGACTAGAGAGAAAAGCTTAGAGGAAACGGAAACGGAAACGGAATCGCGGCGGGGGCGGCATTGTGGTGTCGGAGGTTTTGGCCGGAGACGGAGAGAGGTAGGGTTTGAAAGAGTGAGTTTAAGTTGGCCGGAGAATTTTGGTGGGAGAGAGAGAGAGAGAGAGAGGCGGGGAGTCGTTTTCGGAGATTTGTCGAGAGAGAGAGAGAGAGGTTGGTGATGTGTGAGTGGAGCGGGTACAGCACGTCTTACGATGCTCGATGTGAATTGGATTTTACTCCAATTAAAACTAATTTTCATTTTCAATTACTTAAAAAAAAACAAAAATGAAATTTCTATGATGTTCTCACTATTTTTCATTAATTTGTATTACTATTTCTTTTAGTGATACTCGACACTTAAAATTGTAACAGGTGGTGTCAAATGGTTTTTCCTCGTGACTGTTCCGAGATTTGGCAGTAATCGAATAAACTTAGAGAGAAACGTTGAACGTTGCGAGTTGCGAAGAGATTTTGTCTTCGCCTGTTGAGAAGTTATGTTTGAGGTGTTGTGGTGATGTAGCTCATAATTTTTTAGAATTTCATGATTGGACTGGGATTTGGTGTTTGGGGAGAATGAAGTACAACCTTAGCAAGATATCTAGGAAGTACGTAGAGCTATATTTCCCAAGTTATATGTGGAGAAACATCTAGCTCTACGGTCAGTACTGTGCCAAGTATAATATGTCAACTCTGGCAACTACTACACAAGGGAAGAGGAGAACAGTCTAGAGGTATATATTAACGTGTTATAAACAGAAAAAGTAAAAATTAAAGTAGATTTCAAGAAGATCCTTTTGTTTAAACATGAGACTATAATCAAGAACACAAAAATACCTTCTCAATGTAACTTATTCAGCCAAAATATAACTCCTGCTACTTGCTGGAAACATAAGAGTCGATGTAAATTATCTTTGAAGTGAAGCATTACAACAATGCTCAGATTACACATTTAATGAAACTGATGAGTCTCAAACAGAAGAAGTTATTCACAGATAAAACGTTGGCCTAAATCAAATTGAACGTTGATTGATCATCTCCAATAGAGTCATCAGCTTTGTGGAGTAAGGCTTTGAAGTCTTCTTCGTTGTCATGTCGTACACACCAAAATCATGGAGAATATCACCCTCGTACAAATCTTCAAAATCATGATTGTAATAGATGCAATTTGGTTTGCATCCTGGAAAGTTAGAGGCCACCACATATATTGAAAGATTATCTCCAATAAAAAGAGCTACATCCTCACCTAAGGTTGTCTTCTCAATCATTTTGTGCTCATCAAAATCAAATTTGAACACTAGGAACTCCGCTGTAAACCGCCTGTCAAGATGATCCCATTCAGAAAATCTCAGGACCAATAACAATTCATTCTCATGAGATTGTACTACATATTCCCTGATTTGGTGCAGCCTTCGAGGCCAAGAACATGCAAAACGATTCACGACCGAGTAAGACTCAGAAGTGATACTAAAAGTAATGAAGTCACAATTTTCCTCTAGAGCACACAATTTATCTCCATGCAGTATAACATAGATTTCCCCCAAGCTGCATTTTGTATCTAGAAAAGTCCATTTGTCTTCCTCAATCCTAGTAAAAGCCATTTGACCGACTTTCACGTCTGTCACAACAACAATGCACTCATTTGCATTTGAAACTGGATCCGCGGTAATTATAGCCTTCAAGACATAATATTCACACATATCAGTTTACCTCTTTTTCTCCACTAGCATAAACTTCGTGTGCAAGAAACTCCGGTGAGACTAGTTGGGGAAGATGAATCTTCTTCTCCATTGAACCAAGGAATGGATTTATTAAGGTCACCGAAAAATCTTCTTCTACAACTATCAACCATGCTTTGCAAGACCCAGAGAATCGCTTGTTAGGCATTTTCAATTGGACATGATCAAGGACCTTGTTATCCAGAACATTGTATAAACTCCAAGCATCTTCCTTAGCATTGAAAAAAAGGAGCATCTGAGGTTCTTGATGACTTACCATCTTCTTATATCGGCTCTGATTATGTTGTGCAACATTAAACCATTCCCTACAAACCAAGCTGAATCGGAGATAATCAGATGAAGACAATAATCTTTCTAAAACTGAATCCAAAAGGTTCTTTGGCAAATAAGCCCAATCTGAAAGATACAAAAAAAACATTAATTAGAAATTTGGAAGAGGACAAAACATACACAATGAAATGTTGATATTCAAGATAATAATTAATTAGCTTGAAACAATTATAAGCTTACATTAACACTATGCATCATCTCTTTCCTTGAAACTCGAGAAACACGAATTAGAGAACAAGAATGATACTTAATTGGGTACATCTGGATTCATCTAGTTCAGTTTTTAGAGTATTTACTATTACTTTTGCACCTATTCATGTTTATCAAGAATCAGATTGGAAAACCTGCAAACTTAATATATCTTCACTATGTCAATATTGATAAATATATTTATATATACATACCTGAAGCCATAGTTCGATCCAAGCAAGCATGTGCTGAGTTTGATGGAACCTAGTAACCGAAAGCTCGCGTCTTTTGTTTTGGGTTTTCAGTGATTGAAGCACCGAGAAACGGCGTCGTTTCTGCGGCGGAGGGATCGAAGAAGAAGAGAGTGAGGTGGGGATGGAGGGAGGGAAAAAATGGAGACCGCTTTTTAATGTGTTTAGGTCGCGGCCTGTGTTTTTAATTTGGATTTGAATTTTTGCTCATGGGGATTTGTACCCAAAAATCTAATTAATGGCGCCGTTTAATTACCAAATAATTAGATGAAACTTCCTAAGACAAAACATGATTTATATTTATATATTATTATTATTTTTGGAAAGGTTTATATTTATATTTTTGAGATGAAAGATTTTATGTGTTTATTAATGCATGAAGAATTGAAATAAGGCCCACGTCTGTGTTATGAATTGATTTGTGAATGTATAGGAGTTGCATTCTCGAAACAGGAGAGATGGGTTTAGGACTTTAGGAAACGAACATTTCGAACACAATTAGGATTCGTGATACTCTCCCATTCTGAATATACTTCCTTATGTAATTACTTGAGAGGTTAAGGATTCAATCATAATACTGATTTTCGGAGGGGTTGGCGATGTGGGAGTGGAGCGGGTATCGCACGTCTTATGTTGAATTTGATTTTTCTCGAAAAAACTGATTTTTATTTTCGATTATCACTAAAAAAACAGCCCCATTTTTTTTTAGAAAAAAATCATGGGATGGTCTGTGATACTCACTTTTTTTATTACTAGTTACTATTTTTTTTTGTGATAATTAGCGCATAAAATCGCTAGTGATGATTGAGTTGATATGAATTTTAGATGTGAAATCATGTGTCACCTAGGTTCAAACATAGGTGAAATCTGGATCTATTATTACTAGCCAATAATGAGAGGATATGAGATTTGAAAGAAAAACGATAAACAAGCGAAACAGTGAAATATCAATTTGATAGACAGGGACACAACAAAAATTGATAGTGATCACTAGTTCACTACCACTAATAATCGGGCAAAATTTACTGTCCATGCTAAAAGCAAATAGACGATAATCAGACGATGAATCAGTGATGGACCTCTATGACGGATTATTGCCTGTGTTGTCACATTGTCAGTCTAGCAGAGATCACTCTGTCCAGGGTCTCATCCGGTACTTTAATTCCGGTTGTCTCCAAGTCGGCAACAATGGCAACGGCGGCATCAAGCTCCCCAAGATCAAGACAGAGCGAAATAATTTCATCATAAAGCGGACTGCACGAAATGAGAACACAACTAGATGTTAAGACTCCAATGTATGGAATTAAACCAGACTGGCAAACAAAATTGTGTAGGTGGATGCATTAGAAATGGTGTTCGACTAATTCATTACATGAAATTCAGAATCAAAAACAAGTTATATGAAACAGTATCCATTATGATCCTGTCACTAATTCAAGAATTATCAAATTTATTATAACCAGATGTTCCTTGTTTAATAACTCAACGATTCAAGAACAATGATTAAGCCTGTCGTGCAAAAAATCTTCCCCAAATTACGAAAAACTGGACTTACCTGCCAAATACGTAACCAAGACTATGTGTAGTCTGTAAGATCTTCAAGAAAACTGAAGGAAGAGGAGCCTTTATCGCTGCACGCAAGATCATGGCACAATCCCCAACTGTGGGCTTTCCACCCAATTCCATCACCTGAAATGAGTCCAGTATATCTTCATATAGTACTCTAGAACGATTTGTTTGAATATACAAAGGTTCAGAAATTTGAAAAGCACAATTAGCATTGCAGATAAAGATTGGAAGAGTACAAACTTGCCTTATGCATAACTTTAATCGCCAACTCAACTTCCCATTCTTGTGACCACCTTCTCGGAGGTCTGTTCTGGTAATCTTTCTCCCAAGTCCAACCCCAAGCATCGGCAAGTGTATACATGTCGGATTCATCAAAAATCTTTCTTTTCCTCAACTCCTTAAATGCCTCGAACATATCTTCAGGAAACCAGTCATCATCAGCATCATCCTGCATCCATGTACAGACTGTTTAATATAAAACTCTAAAGTACCTTTCTAAGGTAGAACTTTGGGTCGACTGTTTGAATCCTCAAGGATGAAAGAGCTCCTCCTCTTAAGATATTATTTTCATAATGTAAAAGAAGCACTACAAGAGAATGCTGAAATATAACTATTATAACATACTTCAGCTGAAATTCTTCGAGATGCTCTTCGCCTTGACTTCTTAGATGTAGTCTGGTCAGAATCTTTTAACAACTGTACTCCAATCATTTGAAGAGGCCTCTTCGCTTCACTTTCCTTTTGTTTAACCCTTTCTACATCTTGTCTCTCAGCTTGTTCTACTTCTACTTCCACTTCTACTTCCTCTTCCTCTTCCTCCTCATCATCATCATTGTCATCATCCTTATCATTTTCATTATCGTCATCGTCATCTTCGGCTTCAGCTTCATTATCTTCAGCCTCTTTCACCACATCTACAACATTAACACTATCCGTTACATCTAGAGATTCACTGCCACTACCTAATTGCTTTTCCGTATCTGTGCCAAAGCCTTCTCCAAGGAAACGGCGTTTCCAGAACTCGGTATTTCCTTCTTCCAGTTTGATTCTTGAGATGAGTTCATCCAGCTCTTCATCGACCTGGAAAGTAATCACATTTAGATATGAATGGCTACTAGTTTAGTAAGAGAACTCAAGTGTAGCAAAGATTAGGGAAAAGCTGTAATAGATGTAAATTCACCTCTTCTTCCTCCTCCTCAACAGGAGGAACCCAGAGCGGTCGACCACGAGAGCGATTTATTCTTCTCGCTTTTTGGACACGCTGGTAAAGTACATTTCTAGTTCCATCAGTTGGCAGATCTTGCGCTTCTAATTCTTCCTTTAGTTCAGATACAACCATCTTACTAGCAGCTTTGGGCTTTAAAACACTCTGGTCGGGACCCTTTAAAATATTCCTCAACCTATTCTCTACTCTATAATAATCTGATTCAGATGCATCTCCCAAAACTGCAAGTCCTTCATTCTGTAATGTTCTCAAGAGTTTTCTGTGGTGTATCTTCCAATCCTCAAGACACCGTTGTTTGAAAGAGGTTTCCATAGGGTTACCATATATAAAACCATCGGCATCAGGATCTAGTGGAGTTTTCCCTCTTCGAGGAACCCATCGCTTGCGCTCACCAGTGAGCCCTCCCTCCGAAATGTACCTGATTCATGAAAAGATCAGTGAGTAACACCACAAGGAAGTTAGATCTTGTGCATAATCTAAATTTGCTGTGTGGGTTTGGTCCTATCTATTACACATAGTTTGTAAATGAAAGAAGAAACATAGTAAAGAAACCACTTCTTATGGATGTAAACCTTAACTATAAGAAAGAAAAAAGGAGAGGGCGAGTGGGAGCTAGTGATAGAAACTACCAAAACACAAAGCACACACCTGGCCATGTAATCAATCTCATGTCCGAGTTCAGCTTCTTCTTGCAAAGGCTCAATCCACGAGCTCACCAGTGTTCGATACTTTCTGCTTAAAATCATGGCTCGTGGTGGAATTGGCTGGTTGTCTTGGGCCAAAGCTTCTAAAGCTTCTAGCATCTCAACTATTCTTCCTGGAAACGAACATAACAATAACATGATCACTAACCAAGTAATAAGCTTCTGAATCTAAGAATGGAAGTCTGCAATACAAATCAACTGAAAAATCAATACCAGCATGCAACAACAGTAAGATAACTCGCGAAAATTGAAATCACCTAAACAACTTTAATCTCGGTCCACAAATATTTCATGAATACCTATTGATGATGAGAGCAACTTAAAGAAGAAGAAAAATTGACACTACTGTTAGGATGAACGAATGAAACGTATACCTTCTCGACATAAAGCTCGAAGATACAAAGATAAAGGGTCCCCATAGTTTCCTTCATTGTGTAAGACTTTCGTCCCTCCTTCAAAAAATGTGAGAGCACGAAAATGCCGTATTGCCTCTCGTACTACGCAATACTTGGTAAAGCACTCAACTAGCAGCCTGTACATCAAAGAAGTAAAAACATTACCTTGCAAATAACAGTAAAGATTGAGATCGACTACTAAATTTAGATACTTATAAGACACTGTTGTCGGCCAGAACTAGTTTGGGTCTTCGAACTCCGAGACTGATCTGCTGAAAAGTCTTTATTAGGCTCTCTCTAACTAAAGAGAGTCAAGGTTCAGTACAAATCTACTAGAAGATATCTTGGTGTCTTATCAGTGATAATATGGAAAGTGAAGAGGGCTTTGACTTAAATCAAATGCGATGAATACCCCTAAAAGAAAATCCAAGGTCATCCCAGGTATTTGTAATCTTTCAGAATAATGCGGAGAGGATTCATTGAGAACGAAATGGATTGTGATACTCAAGAGTTCGTAAAATAAAATTTAAAATACACCATTAACATTTAGGTTGGTACTTACGCATGGGTTTTCACATTAGGCTGCACACGCTTGTGGTCTTCAACCATCATGCCAAGTAACTCAGCAACATCTTGCACTCTGCATATCAGTATGCAACTTTGAGTAATGAATTGTATAAAAACCAAAGGGGGTTGAATCTTGAAGTCGAAAAAATTAGGAATCTATTAGAACTCCAAAGCTTAATAATATAAAAAATATTAAAAGAAGTTAGAATAACATGCAAAAATTCAAGATTTAATCTCTTGAATAACGTACTATGCTTTGTAACAACAGCTATGAGTCAGCAACACATTGTCATTCAAGATTTCAAGAAATAGAACAAGGTCTAAAGGTGCAATCTGTTCATCTGTTACTCATTGAAATCATATTATATATCAAACTCCTTTTTCATACTTATACAAATGAATAAGTTTATCCATATAAGAACCATGCAGACTGCAGAAAAAACATGGCAGGAATTACTTATGGTCACAGAAAATACCTATCATAAGATTCAGCTCTGGTATATGCCTGAATCACCCAATTATACGTCTCCGTATCAGGTTTCATGAATTCTGTTTTGTAAAGAAAACTGTAAGTATAAACCCTGAAGACCAGAAAATAAAGGGTTCTGAGACGTTTTAAACTTGAATAAACAAAATCTAACTCCACGGTGACCAATACATCGGAAAATATATACAGACGTAAACGAACCTTCTCCATACTCCATGTTCTCAAATGTCGCAAAAGCAATTTCAGGAATTCCACATGTAGCCTTTAATATCCAAAAGATAAAACTTATCAGAGTAACAACTTAACATGCTATATCAACTACTCACTACTACACTATACTCAATAATTGCAATGTTGAGATAGTAAATCTGTTTTTAGTGACGCACTTAATCCGTGAAACTTGTCAAAAGGGATACGGTGTTTTTATAAACGTACCTGCACACTAAGAAGGCAATTGAAATGAAAAGTCGATGCCATCCGCCCAGCTGCCTCCATCTCATACGCAATTTCCAACGCATTTTCATGATCCCCAACTTTACAATCTTCCACTATAAGCAAATCATACACCTCATCAGTAGCTCTAAGCCCACCTTTGGCTCCCTTCAAGAACACTTTGTTGGCATCTTCCAAATATCGAGCCCGAACAAGCTCATCTATTCAGAGAACAATCACATATACAAATTAATCCAAACATTTCGGAGATTATAGATAACGAAAAGTATGTGAACCTTATATACCAATGAGGAGTATCCAAGCTTGGCGAATGTCGTAATCCAACTTCTCCATGGCTGCAAGTATCTCCGATCCTTTAGTAGCTCTCCCTTTCGACCCAAACAGCCGAATCAACGCCACGAACGTCTCGTGTAGAGGCCGAAGCCCCGAGCTCAGCTCTCTCCTCAGGGATTGCATCTACAATATTGTACAATACATCAAATCATTGATTGACCGAGCAATTTGAATTGAGAGCGGGTTTTGGTTTGGTTAAGTTAATTTTACTCACAGCAGCTTCGGTGTCGCCGTTCATGGCGTGAGCGACGACCAATCCGTGGAAGGAGCGTGGGCCGGGGCTGAGCCCGGCGGCGACCATGTCGTAGATGACGTCATCGACTCCGATTGCGTCACGGCTGCGTGCGCGGGACATGAGCTCTTCCATGAAAGTGAAGCGGAGGCTCTTCTCGGCTGCGGAGGAGGAGGAGGAGTCATCGTCGCCGCCGGAGCCGGACTGGCGCTTCTTGCGACGGGTTCGCTTCACCGGGGCGGCGGAGACGCCGGAGGCGCAGACGATTAGTGAAACGGCGTCGTTTTTTGGGGTGTGGAATCTGGGGAGTGGAGTGAAGGAGAAGAAGAGTGAGGACATTTGGAGAGCATAGATGAGAGAGAGAGAGAGAGAGAGAGAGAGAGAGTTTGGACTTCGGGTAGATAAGGTAATAATTTGGCGGGTTTATTTTCTCTGTTTCAATAGCGACTGAGCGGAAGCAGTGGATTTAACGGTTTAACTGTTTTCTTTGTCACTTTTGGGCCATATGGGCTTTCGTTGGTTTGCCGACAAAGATAGTGACCGAGGCCTAAAAGTAGGGTGGGAATGGGACGGGTTGGGTCAATATTTAGTTGTTTTTAATTCTATCTCGATCGGGATAGGACGTGATGGAATTGGACATTTTAAAAGTTCATCCCGATTGTCCTGAAACCCGAATGGGATGGGATTGGGACAGGATGGCCAAATTTTGGGTTCAATTTAAAAGGAACATCTAATAGAGTATTTCACAACAAAAAATTGAATGAGATAACACGAGATAAACCAAATTTTAAGCTTAATATAAAATAAACATAATTTAATAGGACTTATAAGTGTACAATTATACAACGTAATACCGTTTTACTTGATATTTAATTAAAAGTAATAAAACTACAAGCATTTAGTTCATGTTTAATTGATACATTTAATTCATATTATGATAGTTTTATTTTTTGGGTTGGATGTTATTAATTGTTTGATAATTTAATATGTCAACTCTTAATAAAATAGATGATAAACTAAACAAAATACATTGTGAGGTCTATCGAGATTTCAAAATCAAGACTCGATCTAATACCTAAAAAACAGGACGTGTAATGACCCAAACCAAATTATGAAGTTAATCATTGTTAGTCACGTTAATTTTAGAGCTAATCATCACGTCACACGTTTTTCGAGATTAGTCGTGGTTTAAAAATTAACTTTTTATAAGTTATGATTTTGGACTCGTTTTCTTCATAAAAGCTGTAAAGGATTTTATTGTGAGCTCGAGCGTATTTTTATTTTATTTTTCATGTGTTCGAGTAATTAGTTACGAATTTTTGAAATTTGAGAATTATAAATTTATTCTAAAAATCAATATTCGATCAGAAAATCTTGGACCGTTAGATCAAACAATAAATCATTTTGGGCCGTTGATTCATTTCTAACCTAGGGTATAAATTTAGAATTTCTACCCGGTTGGGTAGAACCCATACCGTTCGACCCAAATCAGGATCTGACATCGCGATTCGACCCGAATCCTTGGCTCGGTCGAATTGTTGTCATCCGGCCACCTTAGAACGGCACTTCGGTCGTAAAATGATCCTCTCATCGTCTGTTATGACCATAATTATGTGTCTATTACGCTCATAACTTTATACTTATAGCTTGTTCTATGAATAAAGCATTGTTCTTATGACTTTTCCTATTCTTGCTAGGAAATGTGGAGTTGGCTGGTAAATGTATTAAATATGAAGAATTAGATACTTATTGGAGAAGACGTATATATTTCCGAGGTCAAGGGAGAATTTGAGCAACTTTGGGAAAAGGACGAAATAGCTTCACCGGAGATCGTCGGAAACTTGCCCGGAACTCGCCAGAATTTGCCACAGTTGGCCGGCCCAATCACATGGAGTTCAGTCCAATGGAGGCCCATTGATCCCATCTATTCTTACCAATCTGATTTGGAGAGAAAGAGAAGAAGTTGAACCACATGATGTCACCACTTTAGAGCTTGCCTTCCATAGCCTAAAATAGTGGATCATGGTCTCCCTCATTCAGAGTTGACCTTTAGATCTTCCATCTCACCATTTTCTATCATCTAAGGGTCTATATTTGCCTCATTAACTAGCCAAAATTCAAGCTCCCCCCTTGGCACCCAACATACCACACTTCATTTCACTCATTTTAATAGTTTAGAGCCCCTATCTCTAGTTTTCTCTCTAACTTCTCTCTAGGGTTCTTAGAGAGTTCTCTAGAGAGAAGCTAGATTTCTCTACCCTTAATCCTTTCCTTAAACCCTCTAAAAATTCAAGAGACCTAGCATTGAATTCCTTGGCCGAACCTCTTCCACTCTCCCTTATCACCATTCCTCACTTCCTCTTCTCATCTTTGCCTCTAAGGAGTGTGTGATTCTCTACAGCTTGAAGAAGTGGGAAGTAATCCCTCTTCCTTTGCTTCTTTGAGTCCTAGCGGTTGCCTCTCCTTCTCTTGAAAACTTGGTGCTTGTTGAAGAAGAAGAAGTGGAGCTAGAAAAGCTTAGAGTCATTTGGAGCTTTGCTAGGGACCCTTGGTTATTTCTACTCTCTTTTACCTCTTAAACATGTATCAAATCTTGTATCTAATTATGTTTAGTGAGTAGTATCTTTTGGGGGGCTAGGGTTCATGTGATGAACAAACTATGTGATGGTTATGTATGACTATTGAATTATGTTGTGAATAAACTATTGTGTGTTTGTGGATGTTTATGTGTTTGAGCCTCATGTCTAATTTTGTTATGCATGCTTAAGTTAAGACTAAGTTGAGATATGTTTCAGGAAGCTAATAATAGACTTAAGTGAATTAGTCACTCACCTAAGAAAGATGAGCATATAAACATAATTAGGGTATTATTCTATGAGATTTACCTTGAGAATTGGTTCCCTAGCACCTAGCATGGACTAGAGCCTCTTTGAGTCTTTATAGACTTGAGGAACTCTAGTCAAGCATACATTAATCAAAAAGGTTATTGAGACACATTGTAGAACTTCTTAGCTCGTAAATTACCAATTACGAGTTGAGGGATTCACTAGACAACCCCTCGGATCTTCCAATCGATATTCGAGAGGGGAACCTTTACACATCTATCATGCATTTTACTTGTTGACTTCACAACGTGACATACCATTGGGATTTCAGTCTAAATAGCTTAGGTCTTGGTTCCACTTCACGATATTCTTCAATGTTGGTTTTAAGTAACCTCGAGCCCGTAATGGCCTAGGAACTTAGATTTAAAACCAACCGTGACTCACAAGGTCACGACTTGGACATTCATTCTCGTGAACAAACTTAATCCAAACCGGGACATTGTTTGGTGCATCATATGGTTAGTGGGGATTTCCCTAGTTGACCTATTTTCCCTTATATTGAATTTTTGTCATTTAGTTTTCGCATTTAATGTAATCAATCAACCATCCACCAACTCGTTAATTGCTCACCTTTATGGCATCATCTCTCGCTATGCTAAGTCTCCAAATGACTCAGTAGAGTGAGATACACTTTCACATTTTATTTTCTTAGGTGTCAAGTAGTGTAGTGTCTATTGAGTCGTAATCTCTGTGCTTTCATTTCCGAGCTAAGGAATCTAAGTGCTTAATCCTCACGGGTTCGACACTCGATTTCCTTTTTATATTATTACTTGTCCCCGTACACTTGCGGGCGAAGACCATTTTTGCACTTATGAGTTGGGCGATAACTTACTAAGTGTGAGGGTGTAAATCTTCCAGCATCGTCCTCCACCTTCCTCTGCCCTCAAAACTGTCGTTTCTCGCTGCACGGGAGCGAATCGAGGCCAAGAATTGACAGATTCGATTTTCTCGGTTCGGCTATGTCGCCATCGACACTGTTTCAGCCGATTTTGGGCAGTGACACCATGGGGGTTTTGACCCTTGAACTTCCAGGAGTCGAACACAATGGGTCTTGAGCCACGTCGTGGTCGTTCGACGTTGATCAACCGATGTAGTTTTTCCGGCGATTTTTGCCGACTTTAGAGGTAAAATCCGACTACCTCCGATCATTTTCTCAGCTCGGTGTAGTTAGATAATATGTTGTATTCATTGTGATCTTTAAAATGATGGGTCGATTGCAGGGATCAGAGCCAGTTGATTCAGGCAGCACATGGGCCCATGTGCCGCCGTGTGTGGCGGAGCTCTGGCGACCCAAAAAAAATAGAAATCTCACGGGAAGTTTCTTAGCCTATTCCTTGTCAGTTTATGCGTAGTTTGGTACATTACGATCGTTTTTATAATATTTTGACTAATATCAAGTTTCAAGCCTACTCGACACTTTTACTGGCGTGCGACGTGTATTGAGTCGAGACTCAACCCACTACAAAGTTTGAGAGTCAAGGCTTGATGAGTATATATTGGTACCAACAATTTTTTATCGAAAAGCATGATGTTTATGGTTAAAGTTTGACTTGCCTCGGGTTTCGTAATTTTGTTGAATTACGCGATTAGAATAATTTATTAATTAATTTGGACCTCGTGTTTGGCCTAGAAGCGTTGGCTATGAATTACGAATTAGTGGGTCAACGGAGTAGCTAATTACTGGCGATCCAGGTGAGTGGACATTTTTATTTCACTGTCGAATAGCGAGTCTAGGTTTTATGTTTAAGAAGTTTTATTTCCGCTTATGCATATGATTTAAGTTACGATTATTTTCGATAATTATTTTCACGTATGTGACTTAAAATACGTTTACTATTATGCATATGTTTTCCATTTCATACGTATACATACGTATACGTAATATGTTATGATATGAATACGTTTATACACGGAGGCTATATGTTATGATTTCATGTCAGACACACGCGCGTGCTTATTTATGTATGAATGCATCGATGCATTGGTTGCTCGGTTGATCACCGAGTACGCTCCTGCTGGGACACGACGACACATGACCAGAGGATTATGATGATGTTATGCACGCCTCCACATGTACATTATGTTATGTTTACTAGACTCGCACAGTTTTATTTTACGTTTCGGTGAAAGACATAAGAATTTCGTTTTGTGATTTCTTAAAACTAATTATTTTTCGTCCATTCACTCTAACATTTTTCTATGTTTTTATGTATTTCCCCTGTGCCCTTTGGTTTCAAATGCCCAGGTTGCAGAGTCTCATCGGAGGTCGGGCGCGCACACAGATTGAGGCATAGCAGAACCCACCGTATAATCAATTTTTATCATATGGATTAGTACCTTAGTATCCTAGATTAATTCGAAGTCTAGTTGCACTGTTATCGGGTCAAAAGGGTTCAATGTAGATTCATGTTAAGACCCTGTCCTATATAGATTAGTAGTCTTTGAGGGCCTAATCCCAGTTTAGGAAGCTAAATCGGTGTCGGGTTCTCACCGGACTGGTCAGGATGGAACGAAATAGGGAAAAAATTAATTTTCGTCCCGTCTCCAGGAGAATCAGGACGGGATCAGGTCGGGTTCGAAATTTGCTAAATTCGTACCCATCCCTACCTTAAAGACTTCGAGTCATTATGGACTTTAGGTATTTCGGGTCATTTTGAGCATAGATAGTGACTAGGGCCCAAAAGACTTCGAGTCATGTTGGACGTTAGGCAAGTCGTTTTGAGCACCTGTTCATTTACACATCCATTTAGAAGTTATCTTGCAATGTTATAAGACTCGAATCATTTTGGTTAATTAACCTAATTTTTAGTTGAATTTGATGCTAAAAGCATCTCCAACAACATTACTTAAATAAGGACTAGAATGGCTAAATATTTGGTATTTAAAATTGCATATAATATGTAAATAAGAGCGGTGTTTTATTCTAGTTCACTATCATATATAGTGAGTAAACTAGTACAGTGGTGAATAGAAACACTAATGACACACATAGACATCGATAATTATTCATGACATCCTTGCTAGTCTTTCTAGCACATTATCTGCCCCTCGTTCTCGGTCTTTGTTTTTCTAGTTGCTCATCTTTTCAAGAATGGAAGTGACATTATTAGGAATAAGAGGCTTTTCACAGCACAAATCTGCGCCCACAGCTTTAAAAAATCTTGTTGCAAACTCAAGATCACGAGAAGTAACAACAACAATAAGACCCTTAAAACCATTTGCTCGCATCTCCTCCGTTGCCTATCATATACATATTCAAATGACTCAACTTACATAATTAACATCACATAAACATCAAACTAAGTATACAATTTAGTTTTGTGAAGACAAACCAACCTCGAGTCCATTCATTATAGGCATCTCCATGTCCATAAGAACAACATCAAAGTGAGTTGTTCCAGACAGATAAAGATCTATTGCAGCCTTTCCATTAGCAACAACCTTTCTTTTAGAGTTGTGTCGTTTCATGAGGTGGCGGTGGCACATTTGAGTGGCAAGGTCATCCTCCATTATGAGTGCATTCATTTTCATTTGAGTTACAAATACCTCTTGCTTGGTTCTTCTCTTGCTGCTCAATAACAAGTCATATTAGCTAAATATATGTGTAGATGTACCACTAGCTAGTAGTTCAAGGAAAAAATGAAATTTGATTTACCTTAGTGACTAGCTGATAAGTGACCAATTCAAGCAGACTCTTTTGATGCCTCTATCATTCTACTAGGATTGCTTTTATAGTGGAAGTGAGGGTAGTGAGAATGCAACTTTTAGTAAAAGGATTCTCTCGTAATCTACTTTTTTTGTTTTGTTTCTTAACTGTTTTAGGTAAGGAATGTCGCTTTGTTAATTAAGGACGGATTACACTGAGATATAAAGAGACATGGAAATCTGAATTTTTGTAATTCTTTTTTTTACGAATTAAAACATTGTTGTTTGGTGTATACATTCTTTAGTGAAGAAATCTAGTGTATCGGGTTTACAGATTTTTTTTTTATGTCGTGTTTCTAAAAAGCATTCAAATGTACGTAGATTCGGGAGCGAACTACATATGAACAAGTTTAAACCGAATATGTTCAAAACAAAAACACTACCGGTTCTTTTGTAAAACAAATTTAAATTATTTTGATACAAAAATAAATAATAAATAATTTATTACAAAGAAAAACAAATTCATTTCAACCTTATTGATGATTGCGTGTCAACTACTAATATGCAATGATTTGTCAACTTGATATTATTCTTATAGACTGAGGTATTAGAGTTTCAATTATTTATAAAAAATGATTTCTTGGTGGTTTTTTTAAGCTAAAATATCCGCGTGAAAAAAATATTACACATCCCCTAAAATTGATGGAGAGGAGTACTAGGTTATTTCATTTACATAATATCGATGACCGTACGTATGACAAATATAGATCACAGGTACATCAATGATTAGGTAAAGAATCCATGCATCAAACCAGAAAGAGAGGATTAATCATTTTGAACGTACCTAATTATTTCGAATCCATGCGGAACTGAAATTACACAGAAAAATTAACTAACGTAAAGCTTTGAAATTATTAGAACGTTGTGCCTATCATGAAATATATGAAAGAAGCAGATTTCCCAGTTCGGATCCTAGCTTGATGATAGATCAGGTGGTGGAGTCCAAGGCCATGATTGTGCTGAGGTTCATGGGGCTCATGTAGCGAGTTGAGCCTGTGTACATCTGCTGCACAATAATCCTGTTAGCCTTCTCAGATGGATGGAAGGCATCCCAAAACGCATATTGACCTCTGTTAGGGCACAAGTTAGATAGAAATGTGCAGAGACCAACTCCGTTGTAAGGGCCTTGTCCACAACATGCAACCTTTGCATTGGTAAACCCTAGCAACAAAACCATAATGACACAGATTACATATCCTAAACTCTTAAACAGATCAATTAAGTACGTAGATTATTAAAACGTGAAGTTAAATACCAAATGCTTGAGGGTTGTTGATGAAATCCAGATGCATTTGTCCGTTATTTGCCGAGATGAAAATGTCTTTACCAAGTCTCTTATTGAGTCCTCTCAACATCTGATCCAGTTGCGGATTGTACAAGGCACCAGCTCGTTGAATTTCGGAGGAACATCCACCGTTGGTGGCTCTAGTCGCCAATTCTCCGGGGACGCATCCCATTGCTCCGGTGCCGGTCACCAGAATCCTACGTGGTCCGAGCTTATACAAATTCTGCGCTCCAAATCAAACAATACACATGCATCAATTATATGCATCACTACTCACTAACTAACGATCAATGATATTATTATCTGTGGTATTTGGTTACCATTAAAAGTTTCTGGTACTCGGAGATGAGATACTTGACATATCTAGGTAAGGGGAGCTGCCGAGATCGGGCGGAGGATGGGCCTAAGTAGTAGTTGTTGACGAAATCGTTGCCGCCGACGGTGATAAGGACGAGAGATTGTTCTATGAGTCTTTTCATTTGGTCACGTCCGATTAGAGCCTGCACTCTTCGTTGGTATTCTTGGAAGTACTCCATTTGAGTAGTCATTCGTAGTATATCTAGCTGAAATCGAAGTATGTATATATATATACGGACCAAATTAATCTAAGCTTCGTTAAGATCTTGATCACGTATATACAAGTTAATTAAAGCGTGCATGCATGCATACATGCGTACTTAATTTAATTTAAAGTTAATTACTTACAAACTGAATTCCGGTGTCATTGAGAATTCCGACACCTGCGGAAGCGAAGTTGGCACCAACGAGAAGTCTTCTTCCATTTAGCTGTGGACTCAAGTACGGCAATGGCGGTTCCGGCGACCCGATCTTCTCACCTGATTATGAAACTGAGTTTAATTAGCAAGATTGATGTACGTACGTACATAACATCTTATTTCTCACAATATATGAAGTGATTAACATATATCTGTGATCGAGGGAGACTCAACTGATAATGTCAGCAATGTTGAGGCCGTTGGAGAACCGACCGGTGGCGCGACGAGTCGGATAATCAATGCCGTAAGGGTAAGCGTCGGCACGAGCAGTGGTGATCAAGTAGTTGTTGTTGCCATTATCAACAAGTGAATCACCAAAAACAAAGAAAGCTCGAGCCGCTTTTACTTGAGGAGCAAAGAAAATGGTGCCCAAGGCCAAAAGAATCAGACACACAGTCACAGCTGAGTTTGCGGAAGCGGTGGCCACCATTATTCATACAAACAAGTGAACAACCTTGTTAACTAGCTAGTTTCTATATGATCGAACAAGATTTCTTAAAGGTTCACTGGCCTTTATATATAGAGCTTATGCCTTGCGAGCTAGGGTACGTTCGTGGCTTATGTTCCACCACAGATTATATACATGAAATCAATTATAAGTTTATAACTGAAATATATGTGTATACAGGTAGATATGTTAGAAGCTAATCTAGCTTGAAACCTCCAGCACCGATCGGAAATGCGTGACACGATGGAATCATGTGAAGTTCATAATGAATAAACTTGCCGGGGTTGGATATATATATCCGTCATTTCATTGATGTACAACTGCCAAAGAACTATATATTAACCCTAGCTAGCTAGCTTGCTTGCTTGCTTGATTAGTTTGTAGACGATTTTTTTTCCCAAGTGATTAATCTCCTGCCGATCAGTTTTAACGGAAAAAGCTAGCCAGTATATAGTTAACATAAATGTAAAGTATAAACTCCATGGAAAAGGAAAACTAGAAATCAACTAGCTAGCTAGCAATAGCAAGCTGATGCCGAAAAGTCCAGGCTGTAGAAACGAAGCTTTGGAATGTGAACTTGCAATATAAAAGCTACCTGTTCATCCTATAACTACATACCCACGGATTCGAACCCACAAATGTAGAAAAAATTTATGGCTCGATCGATAAAAACACATTTAGACGACGAAATCATAAACGTTTCGTCGTCTAAGTGTCCGTTAGATGACGGAAAAAAAAATTCGTCGCATAAGAGAGAATTGCATCGTCTAAGTATGCACTTAGACGACGAAATAAGCATATTCATCGTCTAAGTGCATACCTAGACGATGCAATTTGTATCGTCGTTAGAATACACACCCAGACGAAAATCTCCATTTCGTCGTCTAAGTGAAAATCTTAAACGACGAAATACCATATTTTTGTCATCTAAAATCATTTCCAAAACCTAAACCTTAAACCTTTTTCCCTAAACCCCGGAAACCTTTAGATGACGAAACCCTGGATTTCGTCGTTTAAGTAGTACTTAGACGATGAAAACCAACCACGTTTGTCGTCTAAGTAGAGTTTCATCAGATGTCCTCTAAGAGCACGACCATGTATACCATATTAAAATGTATTTTTTTTGTCGAGGGCATAGAGTAAACAATTCTTGGACTGTGAGTGTCGACGGTTCAAAAATCGGAGTTACGAAAATTCGTATATCAATGTTTCTGTTTCGTTGAAATTTCAGTTTCATGGTTGACTACGCCGATCAAACCCTTAACAAACTTCATATTTACTGAAAATTCTTCCACTTACATATTATATTATGATGAATATATCCAACGGTTGTTTTGTCCAAATTCAATTTCGTTAATATTGATGGAGAGTGAATCTATACACACGAACACTTAATTAGTAATACAATATGAATAGATGTATAACAAGTTTTTAGTCTTAAATCAATTTTTTATGTTAAATTTTAATTAATTTTTATATAGTTGATAAATTAAATTTTTTCGACAAGACAAACAACTGTAACTTCGAAAACGGGTTTACGAATTATTTTTTACGATGAATTTGCGTCTTTTTCGATAAGCACTAAATTCATTCGATTACAATCTAAACTAATCCTAATTTGGTTGATTTTTTTCAACAATATTTTATAAATATAATTGTTACATCTGATGGTTGATTTTTTTATAATTTTTAAACAAGTACTTTATATAAATTTTTCATAAAAAAAATCACTTAGACTATGGAAATTCATAATTTCCATAGTCTAAGTGATTTTTTATATTTTTAAAAATAAATATCTGAAAAATTAATTTTGGAGAAAATTGAAAATGCTTAGGCGACAAAAATTATGTTCGCCGTTGTCTAAATGATAAAAAAATTAGGCAATTTTTTCTGCCAAAAATTTTGGCAAAAATTTAAATCACTTAGACAACTAAATTAGTATATTTCGTCGTCTAAGACTCTAAGTCAAAATAATTGGCGGTATTTTTCCCCCACTAAAAATTAAAAAAATTAAATCACTTAGACGACGAAATATAACAATTTCGTTGTCTAAGTGAAAATAAGTGGCGGTATTTTAAAAAAATTTAAAGTACTTAGATGACGAAAATTAGTAGATTTCGTCGTCTAAGTCATTTAAAACCCTTTAAATTTATCATTTTTTCAATATCTCTTCATTTTTTCCTCTCTCAATTTACTCTTCTCTCTCTCTCCCTCTCCCTCTCCCTCCTCCTCCTCCCCTCCCCCCCCCCCCCCACCCAATCAAACCACCCACCATCCACCATCATCACCACCACCACCACCACCGTCACCGCCACCACCCAACATCACCACCGTCGTCGCCGCCACCACCATCACCTACAACGTCGCCTCCACCACACACCACCACCGCCCATAATTAGTTTAGTTTTAGGTTAATTTATGTTAGATTAATTTATTCTATTATATTATGAATTTGTATTTAAATACATAATTATTTAAATTATTTATTCATTATGAATTTTGTATTATTATTAATAATTAGCATTCAATAAATTTTGCAATATTATGAATATTGATATACAAAAAATTAAATGAAAAATTCATGAAATGCTAATTGATAATTTATCAATTAGCATTTCATGAATTTTTCATT
The DNA here is from genome assembly GCA_946800695.1 of Geum urbanum. Taxonomy (NCBI): domain Eukaryota; kingdom Viridiplantae; phylum Streptophyta; class Magnoliopsida; order Rosales; family Rosaceae; genus Geum; species Geum urbanum. The sequence continues at coordinate 81,995,963 of OX326999.1, read as the reverse complement.
TAATTTTTTTTTTTACAAAATCAACCACTTAGACGACGGAAATATTATAATTTCGTCGTCTGAGATAACACTTAGATGACGAACTTATAGTATTTCCGTTGTCTAAGTGGTTTTGTTTCATTTTTTGGGGACAAAATTAAGCACTTAGAAGACGAAAATACTATAAGTTCGTCGTCTAAGTGTTGCATCCTAAACGACGAAAAATATAGTTTTCGTCGTCTAGGTGTTCACTTAGACAACGAAAGAAATTTGTCCTCTAAGTGTTCACTCAGACGATAAAAGTAAATCCGTTGTCTAAGTGTCCACTTATACGACAGATTTTTTGTTTTTTGTCGTCTAAGTATTTAGACGATAACACTTGGACGACGAACCTTAGACGACGAAAATTCCATGGTCTAAGTACTTAGACGACGAAAAACGTCACTTGGACGACGAAATTGCTTCGTCGTTTAAGTACGTTTTTCTGATACAGGAGCTGTGTTTTGCAAACGGTGTCCCAAGAATTGTGGTACTTACTTAGTTACTTACCACCAGCAGTTGCTATATATAGTACAGTGTATATACTTACATCTTTTACACATGTCTCATGTCATGCAAATTAAATCACAAAAAATGTACTGCGTTTTATAACATGCAGTATGTAGTACGTATACACATTAACATACATGATTATAGCTCGAGTATATTGGATAGATCGAGAAACACCGAGGGTGATAATTTATTAATTCTCAATTAATGAAAATCAAACGAGACCTACAACTATAATTAACGAAACTCCTAAGCTCTAACTAATTGTTTGGGCCTAAAATAAAGTATTTTATTTTGGGTTTGGATGGCCGAGGTCTTCGCGAGTGGTCCACTGTATTATAGACGCTTGGCGAATGGTCAAGTGAGAACAACGCCCGGCGAGCGTTCGCCAGGGGCAGGCTTTGAGTTCTGTAAAGAACTATGTCTTATTAATTAGCCAGTTCCACGCGGCTTGGATTCTATCATAGCTTGTTCTATTTTAGATATTCTTAGAGGAGTTATGATAGTATTAGAAGATCTAATAGGATTACAACATGTATGCTGGTGTTAGATTCCGACTGTGATTACGAGAGCAGAAAGAGTTTGAAACAGAGTGAATGACTGTTGTTTAAGCGAGTATATAAGGAGAGTAAGAGCTTTGTGGAATAGGTCCCTGATCAAATACAAAACATTTGCTATACGCAAGTAAACTTAGACAGACATCTCGTCTTCGAGATTCTATCTTCTTTGCAACCAGAAGGTCGAAGAGCTTGTCACATAAGGGTGAGAGTTCGGACACACGAAGGAAGCAGTGTTCTCAACACTCTGTCAGCGGGATTGCTCTGCTTTGCACGGATAAGGGCGTGTGGAGTATCGATTTCAAAGACTAAGCTAGAGATTCACATATCAAGTCCTAGGACACTAGGCAGCAAGGACCTATTCGAGTGGGGTTGGTGCTCTCCCCATTCTAATCGCTTATATAAGAAGTCAAGCGGCTGTAAACAGTCCATATTTCGTCGAGAGACGGTGGCATGCCAGCATACGAAGCACAAGCAGGATAAACCGGCTCACACGGTTAAAACATCCGAAATCATAAAAGAGATTGCTTCGCGAAAATGACCTCTCCGCGAGAGATATTTTTGCATCGAACATTTTGGCACACCCGGTGGGACCATATCTCTTAGCATCTCTAAGCGACAATTGGAGATCCTTATCGAAGGGTCTACCCTCAGTGTCGCAAACATCCACAACTGGCTTACTGTGAACATACATATAGTCAGTGTCTTTTATTGAGCAATCAAGCGGTTGAAGTTATTTTCGCTAACAATTTCGACACCATGACGTTTAAATCTTTGAATGCAGCGGAAATAGCAGTTCTTACGTTCGAACAATACTTGGCTTACGCGGCTAGGCGCGATAGCCACCAGGCTAATTACCATTTAGCCCTCGAGGAGAGGATCGAGCAACAGACAGCTCTTCTCACCACCCAGAGCAATTTAATAGATGCCGGCAGCTGGAATCCAATCGATGCGGGTGGACTTAAATCAGGATCGAGAGGAAAGAGAGGCCATGAGAGCCCAGGTAGCTAGTTTGGTAGAAGGTCAAGATAGGCTACGGATAGATATCCTTCACCAATTGGAAAAAGGTTTGGAGGAATACCGCCGATATGCGACGACTCTATCATAAAGGGTAGACAGAGATATAGCGTCTCTAACCAAATCCGTATCGGACTTGGCCAGGAAAACTAGACAAGCGGAGTCCTTTCCTCTTTCTTGGGAGCAACGGTTAAATAGGTTCTTAGACGATTGTAACATACACTTATCTAAGATGCATGAAACCTACGAGACACTGTTTCCTCCAATGGTGAAAGACGATCCTAATGCGTGGCGGTGGCCAAAATTCTACAAGCACCAGACCTTCCAAACTCTCTCTGGCGACGACGATGTAAACGCAGCAACACACCTGGCCTATTTTACTCTACAATTAGGGCAATTTTTCGAAGATGAGGGGCTCAAGTTAAGAGTCTTCGGATCATCATTGTCAGGATCAGCCCTTGTATGGTATACAGGAATAGAGAAGGGCTCGGTCAGTGAATGGAAGGATATGGAGGCCTTATTCATAGATCACTTCGGAACAGCAAGACCAGAAACCAGCGTAGGAAAGCTGGCTTCCTTGAGCCAATCGACAACAGAATGCCCGGTTACCTTCCTGCACCGTTTCCGGTCAGAATATAATCTATGCAAGACCCCTCTGAGTAAGGAGGAGGTGGTCGAGATGGCCAAGAATGGTTTGGAGGACACGTTCCACCAGCTGTTCTTAAACAACAAGTATTTCTCCTTGAATGAGTTCATCACGGCTGTAACTAAGGCTCATAGTAACATGCAGGAAAGAGACAACAGAAGGAATGCATCCAAGGGGACGTACAATAACAGAACATATGATAGGTTAAAGCCAAAGACAGTGGCTTATATTGAAGGTGTAGAAGATCAAGAGTCGGACTCTTATTGCGAGCAAGTGGGTGCCGTTGATTTGTCAACAAACAAAGTTCTAAAACCCCGCAAGCTTCAAAAGAGTAAGGGCCCAATCAAGCTCTCAACAGTGGCTTTTACTAAGCCAGAGTTTGAGAGATACACCTATGACGCCAATATGGCCCATGAAATTTTGGACGAGCTGTATAGTCTGCGTGTGGTCAAAGCAGACTTTGGACCACTTCCTACAGCTGAGCACTTAAAAGGTAAAAAATACAGCAAGTTCCATGGAGCATGGAACCACACCACAAAGGACTGCATCAAGCTTAAAGACCAGATCCAGAGATGGATCAACGAAGGAAGATTAAAGCTGGAAGGATCGTCCAAACAGCTGCATTAGTGGATTCCGAGTCCTTCCCTACCGCACAGGTGAATATGGTTGAGGTGGATTGGACATCACCTAATAGGCATCTCGAAGGTGCGGAGGCCTGGAATCGACCCTCCTTTTCAGCCTACTCATTCAGACTCGATATGATAGAAAAATTCTTGGATAGGCTAAAGGACATGGGGCTGATCTTTTTTTACCCAGTTAATAAACTCAGACAATTACGGTACAAAGAGCCAGCCCAGCACTTCTGCAGGTTTCATAATCACTTTGGTCATCGAACAACAATGTGTTCAACCGTGAGAGATGAAATCCAAGGATTAATCAATTGGGAAGTGATTGAAATCAACGACAGGGGCGAGGTAGAACAGTATCCTCACAGGGCATTACCTCCTCCAGTTGCAACTTCTCCTACCGTCGGCACTTCTTCAGGGGGTAGCCAAATTGAGCCAACATATGCAAAGAAGAGGTCAAGACGGAGGTCTGGATAATATATAGCATTTGTTCAACCTAAACGGACTCAAATTACATACGACGCGTCTAGGCGAGAGGAGATATTCAACAAGTTGTGCCAAGTAGGAATAGCTATGGTTCCTGACAATTGAGGAACACCTGACCCACATCCTGAGGATGTCAAGGGTTTGCTTTATTGTCGGTACCACCATAAATGGGGACGCCACACCACAAGTGCTTGTCAAGATTTGAAGTTCAGGATACAGCAATGGATTGACGAGGAAGTAATAATGATAGAACAAAAACCCTCGCAGGGCTTGGCGACCTTTATATCGATGATAGTTGGAATGTTGGAGCTAACGCATGACAAGTCAAACAAAAGAAAACAATCCAACGATCATCCAACTACTAGCGAAAGTCCAACATACATACCAAGAACTAAAGGAAAAGAAAAGTTGGACCTTATGCAATGCGCGCAAATGGCTACTGGCTGATGATCCAACATGACAAGGAAAGGAATCGCCAGTAGCCCTTTGCGTGCATTGCAAACTGAGAAGCGGGCTGAAGATCTCTTATGAAGAACTAGCTGATGCAGCCAAGTTTTTCCCAGAGTTATTTTCGAATGCAGATCATCAGCCCCAGCAAACAAAACAAAGGGATACTCCAACTCCCAAGCGCTCGCGAGCAACAGACAAAGCCAGTTTAGCTAGAACAACTGAGTCCAAGGTTGCAAGTACGCTCGCGAGACCATATATACCTCCAGCATCAAGAAATATTACAAAGGAGGATGTCTGGTACGTAAGGGAAAAAGGAAAAACCATTGAGGTGACTCCAAGCAGGAGAAGAAATCTTCAACGACGCTTTGGAAGAGCCAAGAGAGCACTAGAAGCTTATGAAGCAGGCTTGACCAAAGAGGAAGAGCTGGAGTGTTCTCCAGAAGTGTTGCAGAAGTGAATGAACGCCCTTGCGGCGAACCCACTGGTGGTTTTTGGGAAAAAGTCTCGAGAGCCCAAAGTGAGAACCCAACGACCAGGAGTCTTTGACCGAAACCCAGAGTTAGAACCCAAAGGCAAAGAGCCCGAATCTACTCCCGAGATTCATCGTGAACCTATACAACGGAAGCTAGTGAGGAGACACCTCACTTTTGAAGAAGATACGATGAAAGCAGTAGGGCTACAGACATCCCCTAAGGGAAAGAAGGACATTCAGAAACAGAACGTTCCAAGCAAGCCCCCAGTCTTGCGATGGAAACCTAGGCCTTTAGTTGTGGAAGAACAAAAGAAGGCCCGACAACTGTTTCCTGATCCCAAGGGGCAAAATCCACCATTACTACTGTCAGCAGCCATTGATCCTATTCCTGAGGGTCAGTTACAACAGGTAGCTCATCTCGAGGTTACTACAACTTCGAATGATGGCGGAAATCAGGCTGAAGCTGACAACTACAAAGAGGATGAGCAGTTGGTGGATTACGGTGAAGACGAAGATGAAGAAGCAGAAGTTTGCATTGAAGAAGACGATTTCGCCATTAACATGGTGTTTATCTTATCCTCCAAATACTCTTTATCTCCGTCAGCCTCGACAGTTGAATCCATTTTAAGCAAAAGCGTTAACAACTTGGTATTACCAGAAGAAGAACCGGATCTAACAAGTGGTCCGACATCAACCGAAATACCAGAGCTGGATTCAGCATACACGAAAGGGCAGATGATGTTCTCCAAACCCACTATAGATATGGCCATGCACATGCGGCCGTTATACGTCACAGGAAAAGTCCAAGGGATTCAGTTAAACAAACTCCTAGTGGACTCGGGGGCAGCGGTGAACATCATCACAGTCAAGGCAATGGCCTTATTAGGAATCCCCAAGTCTGCTATCCAAGAAACCTTGTTGAGCGTTAGAAATTTTCAGGGTAGCATAACCAAGACTTTGGGCATTGTTTTCTTACAGGTACACATCGGTCTAGCTTCAGGCACTTACGCATTCTTTGTAGCAGAGTGTACATCTCCATACAGTACAATTCTGGGACATGACTGGATTCATCGAAGCTATTGCGTACATTCTTCCCTTCATCAGCAGATGTTACTCTGGAATATGGAGTCAGGTGAAGCAGAACTTATCAATGCTGACCCTCGACCATATTTCGTTTCTGCTAATGCGTTAGAAGCCAGATATTACCACAGTGACCTTAGGCCATTGGAGGTATGTGGCCTCGATAATAAAGGCCGCCCAGTTGGAGTTACGGGCTCTGAACTAGCTCAGTGGGGTATAATTCAAGCAAATCAAGATAGCAAAAGACCCTACACCATTGAGCTACCATCCAAACGTTCTCAATGACTGGGTCTCTATCAAGTATAGAGGCCGAGGCTTTTCACTCTCTACACGAACACTTTCATAATTTTCTGCTAGAGAGCCAAGCCTTTGAGAAAGTTCTGATGGTTGCTGCCTTGGAATACGTGGATGAAGATGTTTTGCAAGACTTCGAGGAGGAGGACGAGATTAAATTAGCTCCAGCAGCTTTAGATGATTTACCTTCTAAAGTCAAGGATCCCATTGAATACACCAATCTTGGGACAGATAAAGAGCCAATCTCTGTGGCCATCAGTACCTTCCTGGAGCCTGAGGAGAGACTCAAGCTTATTGAATTACTACAAGAATACGCAGATTGTTTTGCAGAAAAATACGACGACATGCCCGGACTGTCACCAGATTTGGTTTGTCACAACTTGCCCATCATAGAAGGGAAGAAACCTGTGAAACAAGAGATGCGTCGCATGAATATAGAGACGGCAATTCTAGTCAAGGAAGAGGTTGAGAAGATTCTCAAGTCAGGGATCATACGTGTAGCCAAATATAATGAGTGGCTTTCTAATGTAGTCCCAGTCAAGAAAAAGAATGGAAAGATGCGAGTGTGCGTTGATTACAGAGACTTGAACAATGCAACCCCAGAGGATGCATACCCCTTGCCAGTAGCAGATTTGTTGATAGACTCAGTTGCCCGCCATGAAATGTTGACATTTATGGATGGCACTGCTGGATACCATCAAATTCCAGTGGCTGAAGCAGATCGACATAAAACAGCGTTTCGGTGCCCAGGATTTGCAGGTATTTTTGAGTACGTGGATATGCCATTTGGACTTAAGAATGCAGGGGCAACTTACCAACGAGCAATGAATTTGATCTTCCATGATCTTATTGGTAAAATTATGGAAGTATATATTGATGATGTGGTAGTCAAGACGAAGCGCAGAAGTGATCATTTTGAAAACTTACGGCAGGTGTTTCTCAGAATGAGGCAACATCAACTAAAGATGAATCCAGCCAAGTGTGTGTTTGGCGTCCAGGCAGGAGATTTCTTGGGTTTTTTGGTTCATCAGCGTGGGATTGAGATACCGGACGACAAGAAACAAGCGGTTCTTAATGCAGTCCCGCCACAGAGTAAGAAAGAACTACAGCGTTTATTGGGAAAGATCAATTTCTTACGACGGTTTATTGTCAATGCTGCTGGGAAGACACAACCATTCTCAACTCTGCTCAAGCTTCAAAATCAAAAGGACTTTGTATGGGAGCCTATACATCAAGAGGCCTTTGATACCATTAAAGCTTACTTAATGAACCCACCCGTCTTGGTGCCCCCAAGACCTGGGGTTCCTCTCAAGCTGTATATATCAGCTACCGAACTCTCCATTGGAAGTCTACTAGCTCAGGACAACACGTCAGGAGTTGAACGTGCTATTTTCTATCTAAGTCGTACCTTGAACGATTGTGAAACAAGATACTCTCCAATGGAAAGACTCTGCCTAGCCTTATACTTTTCAGGGTGTAAATTGAGGCACTATATGCTTTCCTTCACTATGTGTGTCATTGCACAAACAGATTTAGTGAAGTACATGTTGTCCAGACCGATTCTCCGGGGACGCATTGGGAAATGGATTCTGGCTTTGTTTGAATTTTCTTTGCAATACGTTCCCCAGAAGGCGGTAAAAGGCCAAGCCGTGGCTGATTTTTTGGCTCATCATCCAATGGAAGAGGTTGTTGAAGGGCCAAAACTGGATCTTGCTCGTATTGATTTGGCTCCTTGGTGTATGTAATTTGATGGGTCCAGTACGAGTACTATGGATGGGGCGGGAGTAGCTATAATTTCCCCACGCGGCCAAACTTTTTCTTATTCTTTCAGGTTGGACTTCAGATGCACAAATAATCAAGCAGAATATGAAGCTTTAATCCTTGGATTAGAACTTTTGTTGGATATGGAAATCACCGATGTGCATATTTATGGAGATTCCCAACTAGTGATCAGGCAACTTGAAACAAAGTATAAAGCAGGCCCAGTCTTAGAACCTTATGCTAAAAGGGCGCGTGACCTGCTCAGGCTGTTTATAGAAGTGGAGTTGAGTCATGTTCCTCGCGAAAAGAACTATGCAGCCAATGAGCTGGCTCAACTAGCAACGGGTGTAAGTTTGCAAGATGGAGTACGCGAACGAATATTAAAGGTTGAAAGAAGAACCCTTCCATATTTCTTTACACGACAAGAAGATAAAAACGAATGGTACGTTGCTACACTTGATCACATTGACGTGGATTGGAGACAAGAAATCATCTCTTATCTCCAGAATCCCAATAATCCGGTAGACAAGCGGATTCGATTTTTAGCCCCTAATTATGTGCTCAAGGATGTTGAGTTATATCGAAGGGGAGAAAAAGGCATACGTTGCGGTGTGTCTTTGGACGTGACGCTAAGCGGTTAATGAGAAAGGTCCACCTTGGGGTAGCAGGGGCACATCAGGCTGGTCCTAAGATGAGATGGTTAATATGAAGACATGGATTTTATTGGCCAGGAATGCTCAGAGATTGCATCACGTTCGCAAGAGGTTGTGAAGAATGCCAGAAACATGGTCCGGTCAACCATATGCCCAGAATACCATTACAGCCAATAATCAAGCCTTGGCCAGCTCGAGGATGGGCTTTGAACTTAATAGGAATGATTCATCCTCATTCATCTGAAGGGCACAAGTTTATCATAGTGGCTACTGATTTCTTCACAAAATGGGTTGAAGCTCGACCTCTCAGGGTATCGTTAGCAAAGGCCATCCGCCAGTTCCTATTTGAAGATATCATTTATCGGTTTGGCATTCCTGAGAGTTTTGTTTCAGACCGAGGGGCAGCGTTTATGTCTGGAGAAGTGGACACACTTATGAAGGATCTTGGGATTCACTTTCTTCATTCTTCTCCATATTATGTCCAATCCAATGGTCAAGCTGAAGCAAGCAATAAAATCATTATTCACATTCTTAAACGGATGCTTGCGAGCAATGCCAAACTGTGGCATGAAGAACTATTTAACACCTTGTGGGCTTATAGGACTAGTCAGAGGACACCCACATGTACGACTCCTTATGCACTAATGTTTGGGCACGATGCGGTTTTGCCTTTAGAAATCAATGTTCAGTCTTTACGAGTAATGGAGCAACACAACTTGATCGGTGAAGACTATGTACAAGCAATGTGGCATGAACATGAAGACTTAGATGAGAAACGTATACAAGCTTACGATAGTCTACGTGCTGAGAAACAGAAGGTGGCTCGTGCCTATGACCAACGTACTAGGGGCATGAGTTTTGCAGAAGGAGAACTCGTCTGGCGAGTCATTTTGCCTGTTGGCGAGAAGACTGAAGAACGAGGAAAATGGTTAGAGAAATGGGAAGGACCATACATTATCGATCGATTGTTGGGTAAAGGAGCTGTTTGTTTGTGAGATCGAGATGGTTCAATACACGCTAATCCAATAAATGGTCGTTTCCTCAAGAAATTTATACAACCAGTTTGGGAGTATGAAGATCCTCCAACTACAGCTTAAATCTAGTTTATTCATGCTTTCGCATGAGTAAACTACAGGGGCAACACATACCGAGGATCATGTATGTCATAATAGTCTATACATGGGGCTAAATAGATAGAGCCTATATCCGAGGCCAATTTTTTAGAAAATTTATGTATTTCTTTCAAGTCAAAAAGTTCATGTTAGCCAGTAACTGTGGCCTGATTTTTGAACAAACTATATCTGAGTTTATCAATATAAGGAACTTTTGTGCTTTAAATAAAATATTACATTCAACATATTAGAAGAATACAAAGGCTTTGCGGCCTTAAGCTCTGATACCATACGAAAAAATAAACTATGAATCAGCAACAAAACAGAAAGATAAAATAGTTTGTTTCTCACAAATCCTCTTAGTTGATAGCCATCCCCTGGGGTCGATATATCAAATATGTACACATGGAGATCGACCTCGGCGAGGGGATGGAGAGGATTTGAAACGCCAAGGAAGCTAGTTCATTTGATCAAAAGATTCTTTATACTAGACTTGGCGTTTGTTGCCCTTTTTTCCCGGGATGACGCCCCTATCTTTCCTCATCTTTACATGCCATATTCAAGCGGCCTACCACCTCCAATGCATATCGACACCGAGCAGGTGCACTGGAGGAAGACGAGGACGTCTCTACCTCGGGATTGTGGCTTCTCCCTTCTTCCACTGATTCAAGTTGGGACAGCCAAGGCAACGCTTGGACGTAGATATTGCTATCTAAGGAACACAACATGGAAGGATTTATCTGGAGGTTTCTTTGGATAGGAAGACCAGAGCAAATAAACAGAAGGGTAATTCATTCTTGCGAAAGAGTTGATTCATAACACAAGGGAAGGGAAACCTTTTATAGCCAGGAGTCACAACGGTATGGCTTCGCGAGAGTAATTACACCCAAGAATAGAGTACACGTGTCTAAATAAAAGTGGACCACGAAGACGGTTTATCTACCCGCAAGAAGTGCATGATAAATGAGGAGATTTCTGGGGCAGGTGAAACGTATTTCAAAAGATTTTGATTGTTTGACGCGATACGGATTCCAAGCTTGGAATTAAAATTCCATTTATTGTTGAACAGTCAGAGTGGTCAAAACAGTTACAGCCTAAATATAAGGCTAGACCAAAGGTGAAAATGGGCTTATTAGAGAGGCCCAATGTGGTCTTTGGACACAATGCATGCTTTGTCGTCAAAATCAATTTGAATACATAAATAATTGAATAGTTTTGGACAAATAAATAGGACCTACATCTGAGGCCCAAAGGATTTACAATAGGAGGAAAAAGTTCTTTACTGAGATTTTGGCAATCTCTGAGGCCACCCAGGCTTGTTGAGCTGCTTGGCGAGCATTGTTGGCTTCTTCGCGTGCCTCTTGCAGGAGTTGAGCTTGGCTCTCGCCTTCTATCATAACTTGGTGCATTATGTCTTGACGCTTTGGGGTGTTAGCTTCCAGTGCACTTACTTCAGCTTCAAGGTAGGCAAGTTCAGCTTTAATAGCAGTTATTCTAGCCCGCTTGGCTGCTAAAGTTTCTTGCTGGGTAGAATCATCCTCCAATATTTTCTAAATTCTCTCCTTCTCTCTTCGAGTTTGTCGCTCCAAAGTCTCTGCTGCTTCGTTCTTACGTTCGACCTCGAGCTTTAGACGATGGTAGGCTTCATTTTGACTCAGAAATAGAGAGAGATTCTCCTCAAGGTCATCTAGACGAGGGATGAAATTTGCTGGGGCAGTAACCTTCATGTTTTTCACTTGCTCATAGACAGCTTGAATGTCTGGTGAAGAATCCAAGGGCCCAGAGAGAATTTTTTGAAGCATGACTTCAGTGTCAAAAGGAGTGCTCAGCGTACCCAGTTTGCCTACAAGCTCTTGTAACTTTGTGGTGGTTTCTTGCATACTGAGTAGCTGAGGGTTGCTTTCTTGCGATGAAGTTGGTATAAGATTTTCTTTAATTTGAGGTACAGGACCTTCATCGTTGACACTTGAAGGATTGCTAGGCTGATCCTCGGCGGCCACTATAGAAGATTGGTCTGATGAGCTTATCTGGTTCTTGGGACTGTTGGAGGTTATCTCGCGAACAGCCGGGTCCATAGGAATTTGTTTGGACTACAGTATGAATAACAGAGTGTCAGGACCAATTAAGAAATCATTAATCCAGAAGTGAGTATAGTAAGTTCTTACTTATTGGGGAGACAATAATTGTGTTCCTTCAGTTGCTTGAACTTGGAGCTCTGGCGAGGAAGGACTCGGTTCCTCGCGTTCTGGATTACTCTCAACCAAAATTGGTGGTTGTGTGACTAAGTGCTCTGGCGAGGAGGAGATTTGACGCTTAGGCTCTGAAATGACTTGCTCATTTTGAGTGATGGTGCCCTCACCAGAGGAGGAAGGAATGAAGCAAGATTGGACTTCAATTTGCAAACGCCGAAACAAAACGGCGGAATCAACAGGCTTTGTTTTCTCTTTTTCCTCAAGTTCTGTTCGATGGATTCCAGCCAGAAATTGGGCTATGAAATTTTTACAGCATTCTTTAGCGCTGTTGATGATTTCAGGGCCTGTATCATGATCCTCATTGTCAAGTATGATGCTGGAATCATCGAACTTCAAAATGAAAGCTTTACAGCATCCTTCAGAAAGTCTTTCTCCCAGTGAGTCTATTATGTAATAAGCTCCGTCTTCAGCTTTGAGGACGAAGAAATGGTCGTTCCAACTCACTATGAATACTCAGGGCTTGTGGCCGTTCCGGATTTGCTCCCATAAAGCATCGAAAGAAGGGAGGCCATTCAGAGCTGTAAACTTTTCTGGGTCAAAATACTCAATGAAGGAGTCATCAGATGAGAACTTTAGTGGTCTGATGTTAGCCTTCAAAATCACGTCCAGATCAAAGTGTTGATCTGGGTAATTGCTTGCAAGGGCCTCGTCCTTACATAGTTCTTGCCACTCCTTTGAACCTTGAATCAGGAGGTCGTCAAATTGGGAGAGCGTGGGCATGCTGTTCGGGTTTGCACATAACCAGTGTGCAATGGTGAAAGCTACGGTTGAGCAAGCACTGGCCCCCGAGGCTTTGTCACTCCTCTGATCGAATGAAGCAAGGAAGACTCGAGCTTGGAGCTTCGCTTGTTTATCCCTGCTGGTGACTTTTGTATCTAGCCAAGTTCCACTTTGAGGCCCTTTGGGTTTCAAAATAATCCTTCTGCGTTTTGGAGACTGTCAAAAGATTGGGGTTAGTTACAAGGTTAGTGGCAAAATCAGTTTGTTCTGGGAAAAAGCAGGTTCAAATACTTACGGAGGACCCATAGGGGTTTGATCTTTTCTTCTTGAGAGACTGAATGACCACAGTCACGTCTGGCTTAAGGGTGTGCTGTGCTAGGAAGATTGAAGGAAAGGGTGGTCAGTTACGATACGAAGAATTGCTAATGCATGTGACAATTTTTAGAGTGAAGGGGCATACCTGTGGCCATGGAGTAGACTTTATGTTCCGGAATGATCCATTTATTGCAGCCAAGTCTTCTTCATTCGAAAATCTCTGGCCGAAGTCATAGAAGATGGCGGCAAAACACGAGAGTGGTCCCTGGTGTCGTTTTTCTTCCCAAAGCTGGGAGCACCATGCGAGGTATGACTGGGTGACCGATTGAGAGATCGTTAGTGGCTTTGTTATGGGTGGAAGCATTATTGCTAGAAAGCCAAAGTGTTCATCTCGCACTTCTGCTGCAAGAGGGTGGTCGTTTCCTTGCCAAAGAGTATATTTGTTAACAGAGCAGGCGAGGGGCATGTGGCATCCTGGCTGAGCCCAAACTGTCTGGAGAAGTGATTTGGGGCATATAGCTCATACCCGGAGCTGGCTGAGTCTGGAACTGGCAGGTCTTGGCAAGTGTTGAATCGAATGAAAAGGTTCCTCGCAAGAGGGCTTTATTCTGGCGAAGGCATAAATCCACTCGCAAGGATGCCAGGGTGGCGACGATTCAGAATTATCTCAACTGCTGTAGTTGGGAAGTCCTTATGCAGACAGTGTTTGAAGCAGTGGAGGTAGGACCATTGTCTGATCCTGGGTGGTGCAGATACCAATGTCTGGCCCAGCAGCTTGTGTTCTTCGTGGGCAGGAGGTGTTGAGGGATGGAAGAAAGGAAAGTAGATCTGCAACCAGAGCTCTACCATCCAAAGTGGTCCTGGTTGGTTCAGGTCAAGCTTTGATAATGTGACTCGCCTTAAGCCATAATAGATGTAGGCGAGGACGGATTCAACCAAGATTAGTTGTTCACCATTGAAGAGACGTTCAGCGAGGTTGGTCCAGCATTTGGTGACCTTGGCGGAGGTTGAGCAGAAGAGGTACTTTGCTACCCAGTACTCCAGAAAGGCTATTCCTCCTTGGGCCGTGTCTTTTTCCTCGCGAGCAAAATGTTTCATCCAGGAGGAGTAGGAAGAAGGGCGTGCAGGGGAGGCTTGGATTGGTGTTTTGTGGTGTTGTTGGAGAGACCAGATATCTTCGAAAGCAGGAACTCCAAATATGGCATACAGGTCGAGCATTGTGATGCTCACATCACCACATGGAAGACGGAAGCAGTTAGCCGAGCAATCCCAAAAGCACATGGCTGTGGCGAAAGGAGCTCTGTTGCCTCCAGCTGGGAGAGAAAAGCATAAGTCGATGAGTTGGGCTATTCCAGCTGTCTTCCAACGGTCGATATCTTGCCCACGGCGGTGCCAGTACCAAGCGAGATCTTCTGCGCTTGAGTGTGGTCATTTTCCGATGAGACAAAGAGTGTCTTTGTGGGTCCATTCCTTTGGATCTGCCTTGGGGTTGTCTTGGATTATGAGGGATGAGCTACATATGGGTTGGCGGAGGATATTGAAAAGCTCTGGATCGAGTGGAGTGTCCAGAAAAGGACCGAGAAGGCCTGTATTTTCAACAGGGGCTATAGAAAGGGTACAGACAGCTTCTGGGTTGTGTCGTCTGGCGACGGCTTTGAGTTGTTTGGAAAACTTCTTAGCGTCATGGGATTTATAAAGGTTGGGAATGTCTTTGCGAGGAGGCATTTTTTCTGGAGTGTAAGGATTGACGGCGGTGAGAAGGAAATGTTTGAACTTTTTGACTGAGAGGGTTAGAAAGTGTAGGATCAGAGCAGGTGAAAGGGTTTCGTTGAAAAATGAGATTTGTGGATATGGACTGGTGCTTTTATACTGTGTCAGTCGAGTGTCACACCTTTTTTGAAAGGTTGTGTGACGTGGCGTTTGAGTGATGGGATACTGTTTTAAAAGTCTTAGCACGCCAGTCAAGTTATATTCAAGTCTTTTCGCTTGTTCAGGAAGTTCCAAGTTCAAGACCTGAGGGGCAATGTTTGGGCTTAAAATAAAGTATTTCATTTTGAGTTTGGATGGCCGAGGTCTTCGCGAGCGGCCCACTGTATTATAGACGCTTGGCGAAGGGTCAAGTGAGAACAACGCCTGGCGAGCGTTCGCCAGGGGCAGGCTTTGAGTTCTGTAAAGAACTATGTCTTATTAATTAGCCGGTTCCACGCGGCTTGGATTCTATCATAGCTTGTTCTATTTTAGATAGACTTCTTAGAGGAGTTATGATAGTATTAGAAGATCTACGAGGATTACAACACGTGTGCTGGTGTTAGATTCAGACTGTGATTACGAGAGCATAAAGAGTTTGAAATAGAGTGAATGACTGTTGTTTAAGCGAGTATATAAGGAGAGTAAGAGCTTTGTGGAATAGGTCACTGATCAAATACAAAACATTTGCTATACGCAAGTAAACTTAGACAGACATCTCGTCTTCGAGATTCTGTCTTCTTTGTAACCAGAATGTCGAAGAGCTTGTCACATAAGGGTGAGAGTTCGGGCACACGAAGGAAGCAGTGTTCTCAACACTCTGTCAGCGGGATTGCTCTGCTTTGCACGGATAAGGGCGTGTGGAGTATCGATTTCAAAGACTAAGCTAGAGATTCACATATCAAGTCCTAGGACACTAGGCAGCAAAGACCTATTCGAGTGGGGTTGGTGCTCTCCCCATTCTAATCGCTTATATAAGAAGTCAGGCGGCTGTAAACAGTCCATATTTCGTCGAGAGACGATGGCACGTCAGCATACGAAGCACAAGCAGGATAAACCGGCTCACGCGGTTAAAACATCCGAAATCATAAAAGAGACTGCTTCGCGAGAAGGACCTCTCCGCGAGAGATATTTTTGCATCGAACACTAACTAAGTTAATTTGGAGTGTCAATGGAGAATCTAGACTAGCAATTAACAAACAGAAAAAAAGATGATCATAGGGTTAGATCCGATCCGATCCCCAGCCCAATACACATGGATCACAAGAGAAAACCCAGTCCAATAAACAAGTATGAAGGCCGGTGTTGAAGCCCAAGCTTGACTCTAATTAACAAGTATATCTAACTGAACCCAAGTTCAATATATACTTTGTTATGGGTGTGTTACTAATGTGTAAGATGAACCCAAGCCTGTGTTTAATTAATTTGTCTAAGGGTTGCGCCCGACCGGCTTTATTTCGTAATTTGTTATGATGACCATTAGGTTCTGGTTTTAGGCGGAATGAGTATCTGAGTGTGGGTACCATGATCGAGTTTTCCTGTCTTTTTGGTGTGATATTTGGTGATCAATAAAATGTTTTTTTCTCAAAAAAAAATGTGTAAGGCGAAATCTGGGACATGTTACATTGTTATTGCTTGCTCATCCATATACTTCATCAACAGCTAGCTAGCTAGCCAATGTACCCATATATATATCAATCGAAAAAATCGGCCGGTACTAGCTAGACATTTCTAGTAGTACTTGTACTATTACAGCACACACAATCATAAATTTTTAGCTAGCTAGAAAATAAATTTGATATGACTCAGTGTAAAGTGATCGAAATTGACGTCTCACAGAGATGTAAAGTCCGAAATAATGCAAAATCGGGCAAATTAAATGATGTCTAGCTAGGTCTTGGTCTTGCTGTCCAAAGCCAAAATGGTGCTGAGGTTCATGGGGTGCATATAATCGCTAGAGCCAGTCATGATGTTCTGAACAATAATCCGGTTCGCCTTCTCCGACGGATGAAATGGATCCCAGAAAGCATATAAATCTCTGTTAGGGCACAGGTTGGAAATTCCGGTGCACAATCCCAGCCCATTGTAAGGTCCTTGTCCGCAGCAAGCAATCTTCGATGTCACAAACCCTACACAACAACAAGCACAAAAATCACATAACCATTCTTGAAACAGCACATATATAATTAACCTAGTTTGATTTGGTACGTACCAAATGCTTGAGGGTTGCTGATGAAGTCGTAGTGAGTCTGCTGAGTGTTGGCAGCAATGAAGATATGGTCACCTAGTTCCTGGTTGAGTTCATTTATCAGCTGAGTAAGTTGTGGGTTGAAGAGACCTGAAGCTCTTTGTAGATCAGGTGCACATTGACCATTGATACCTCGCTGTGCCAATTCAGCTGGGACACAACCTAATGGTCCTGTCCCTGTCACCAAAACCCTACGAGCTCCAAGATCGTAAAGCCTCTGAAATATAAAACGACACTATTTCAGCTATCACTGACATGAGTAGGTCAGCATTAGTTGTGGGATGGTACTATCTACTTAGCTTCCCCAACCACAAAATTAACAAAGGAACTTGATTGTTCTAAGGAAATTGGTTTTACGTACCAGAAGGAGTTTACGGTATTCTGTGATGAGATATGGGACGTAGTCTTGAATAGCAAATTGGCGAGATCTAGCAGAGAAAGGAACCAAGTAGTAGTTGTTGACGAAATCGTTGCCGCCACAAGTGATGAGAACAAGTGCTTCGTTTACAAGTTGTTTTGCTTGATCAGGTCCAATAAGTGCACTCAGCCTTTGTTGGTATTGCTCAAAGTATTGATATTGTTGGTACATTCTGATTATGTTCACCTACACAAAAAAACAATATAAGGGTAAATTTGTTTCTCGTTGTTTAATTAATTCTACCATTCCCAAAGGCTCTTCCACTTTCATATATTGTACTACTAAAGGGAAGATCTAGCTAGCTATGAGCCTGTTTAGCGCTTTTGAAAATTTTCAATACCGTTTTTTTTAAACCAGAAAGCTTCTAATCACTTCCAAGTACTCGTAAAATCCGACCAAGTATTTATCTTTTTTATAGCTGTAATTGATTCGCTTATAAATCAAACATGTTTTTGAGCCTCGGAAAAATAATGTCAGACAAGTCCATGTGTTCTAACAAAAGTGGTGCTTGGAAATGCTTCTAATTAAAATGTCAGCAGAGGTTTTGAACTAAAAAAAAACAAGAAGAAAAAAACACTTTCACATGAAGTGTTTATAAATGGTTACAGAAAAATTATATTCAGAAGTGTTTTTTCTTCTGAAGTGCTACAACTAGAAACGAACCAAGGATGAAAACCACTTCTAAAAAGCAATCCCAACAAACATCAGAATGTTCTAACAAAAATGGGTGGTTGTTAAAGAAAAACTTACAAACTGAACTCCAGTGTCATTGAGGATTCCAATGCCAGCAGAAGCAAAGTTGGCACCAACAAGAAGCCTTTCTCCATCGAGCTCTCGATTCAAATAAGGCAATGTGGGTTCTGCACCAAGTGCCTGGCCTGTTTTACATAACAAAACGTTAATTAAAGTCATCATGAGTTTATGATTGAAGTAATCAATCTAGCCATACATAGAGAAAGAACAAAATGATGAATGGGATATGTAGTAAGTAAAAAAAGAACCATACTTATGAAGTCAGGGATGTTGTAGCCATTAGAGAAACGTCCCGTGGCTTGACGAGTTGGGTAGTCAACTCCATAAGGATAAGCATCAGCACGAGCCTGAGTTGCTAAGAAATTGTTGTTACCATTGTCGACCAATGAGTCCCCAAACACGAAAAAGGCTCGAGCTTGGACTTGAGTTAGGGTGCCGAAGCTTGCCAATGTGAAGAGGACTAGACCGAAAACCAGAACCAGTGAGCAAGCCATAATGGAGGAGATGGCTTGTTTTTGGAGATGGAATAATGGTGTGTTAGATCCTGGTGTTGGGATGTAGAAGATAGAGTCTTTATATAAGGAGTGTATGCTCTTGTTCAATGGAGAAAAAAAAGGCCCACTTGAATAAAAGCTAGCTTGCATGGGCAGTTGGTGTTTATGGCAATAGCATATTTTTGTGATCCATAATATGTATGTACAGCAGGACCTTGTCATTACAGTGATCAAGTGAAACATGGAGCTAGCTAGTCAAGTTGGATTTCCAATTTTATCACTGCAAAATTATAACTTTAGGATTGGGATCGATCATGTCAAAGTATGTGCTTCTACGTTTTTATCACCGAAAAATAATGTACGTATTGTTTAGATATATAAACCCGGATCTCATTTATCGTGTTTAGTTCTTGTTATCACCCTAAACATACATGCACGAAGATGAGATCCGATAAATAAATGACACAATTTTACCTCTAGGTAGCTAGAGCATACTCAAATTACTATACCATGTTAAACAAGCACATGCAACATGATGGGGCTCTTTTATATATATATATATATATATATATATATATTCACAGCAGTTACTTCAACCTTAAATGTCCTTTAATGAGTTAATCATAGTCAATAGAGTATTTTAAAGGTTTGAATCAAAACCAACTACTCTCCCATGGCTTTTAAATTTGGTTCTACTACTAGCTTCTTCTCGATGATTGTCTTACCGTGGTTAAGCTAATCTGAGGGTACTTAGTGCCTCAATTGGAATGACTTGGAGAAACTTGCTAGAGTAGTATCACCAGCCAAGAACAGTCAAAAGCATATTCTAAATATCTGCTGCACCGGAAAGCAGAGAATTTACAGTACCAAGCATTGATTCTAGGGGACCAAGCAAAATCATACACACCCTCAGAATTATTGGACCATTATTATATATATATAGTTACATGGCTTTTAAAATACCAACTACTCTCTACGACAATATTATTCTAGCATGCATAGAATTTATTTGACTTAGCTGGAAAACAGTTCGAGATTTGAAGCTTCATTAGCTTTTTTCCAAGAAGCAGAGAGTTTCCTAGTTTTCAACCATTTTTCTTAAACAGCTACTTTGGAGGCGGCCCTTAAATTTTCACAACGCTAGCATTTGATCTGAATCTGATCATGGCCTTCTTCACTTGGTCATCACCACAGCTGGTAGCAGTTCACTTCACTTTACTTGGGTAATTTAAGAGTACAACTAAGCAGAGTTCACACTGGTTAACTTGAGGATTGCATGCATTGGATTGTGACTAATTTGTGTAGAGCAAAAATATTGGATGAACAAGGTGATATCCGTGCTAAAATATTTGGAGGCTAAGTTATTGACAATTTATTCAAAGGCTCACAATGACATGATATTGGGGAACAAAACTGACATCAGTACTTGTACGTTGGCAATTTATTGCAAAATTGTTCATAATGAATCTACATGATGTGAATACGGAAGCGAAGTAAGTTGGTAAAGTGCCAATGCACGAGACGCCTATCTCGTGGGTTGACTGTGAACTTAGATTGAACGCTTATTCTCTCTAAAGTTCGGATAAACTCGAAGTTCCTTTATCGAGTGTTGAACACAAACGAGACCTGTTTGTAATTCAGAGTAAAGTATAAAACTTTGCTGATTCTCAAAATTCAATGTCTAAACAAACAACAAGGACCCTTATTTATACTACTCTAGGAGACTCCTACTATAACTATGAATAGGAAAGCAACTACTTGTTTCCCACGGAAACTAATTAGCTTAATTAGCTAGACATTCTAAAACCCACTAATTAAGAAAACTAAATATGGAAAACTACTTGTAGCAACACCACGTCCCTCTGGTGTAAACTATTGCCTTGTATTAGTGTGAGATTTAGAAGCTTCTCTGCGTTGAGGCTGACTTCATTGTCTTCTGACTTTCCTCCTGGATCATCCACTCCCCCTTGAAAAGGAATTGTCCTCAATTCATGAATGCCTTCATCATCGATGTACGGTGAAAGATCTCCAATGTTAAATGTCGCGTGTACTCCATAATCGCCTGGCAACTCAATCTTGTAGGCATTATCGTTGACACGACTAATCACCTTATAAGGTCCCTCCGCCCTCGGCATTAGTTTGTTCTTTCGTTTCCCCGAAAACCTTTCCTTCCTTAAATGCAACCAAACAAGATCCCCTTCGTTGAATACTTGAGGCCTTCTGTGTTTATTAGCCCTGCGCTTATACACCTCGTTCACAACTTCGATACGAGCCTTTACTTGTTCGTGCAGTTTCATCATCCCCTTCACCTTTGACTCAGCGTCCCTGTGAATTAACTCATCCTTTGGCACTGGAATCAGATCAATGGGTAAATAAGGATTAATTCCATACACAACCTCAAATGGAGAGTGCTTAGTAGCATAAGTTGGGGACCGATTATAGGCAAACTCGGCGTGTGCGAGTTTGAGATCCCAGTCCTTTTGTATTTTACTCACGAGTCCCCTTAGCAACGTGCCCAATATACGGTTAGTAACCTCGGTTTGTCCGTCCGTCTGTGGGTGATGTGAGGTGCTAAATAGTAGTTTCGTGCCAACTCGACGCCACAAAGTGTTCCAAAAGTAGCTTAGGAATTTTGAATCCCGATCCGAGACAATGGTCTTGGGAATCCCATGTAATCGTAGTACCTCGCGGTAGTATAAATCCGCAATATTTACGGCGTCGTCGGTCTTGTGACAAGGAATAAAATGAGCCATCTTTGAGAATCGATCAACCACCACCATGATCGCATCCTTACCTCTCTGTGTCCGCGGAAGGGCAACGATGAAATACATCGAAACATCCTCCCATGGTCTATTAGGTACTGGTAAAGGCATGTAAGGGCCTGCTTTGAACGTGCTTTTGGACTGACGGCATGTCACACACTTGTTGATTAAACTAGTGACGTCTCCAAGCATTTTCGGCCAGTGGAAATGTTCATTCACGATTTCCAACGTCTTAGTAATACCAAAATGTCCCGCCATTCCACCTCCATGAACCTCGCGAATGAGGAGCTCTCGAATAGGATGTCTTGGCACACATAATCGGTTTCCCTTAAACAGAAAACCGTCTTGAATGATATACTCCTTGCTTGATCCTCTTTCTTTACACGTAGCATAGAGCTCTCCAAAATCACTGTCGCCGGTATAATACTCTTTCAACAGTTCGAATCCTAGCAATCGCACCTCTAAAGTAGACAATAGAGTGTATCGCCTTGAGAGAGCATCGGCCACGACGTTACTCTTGCCTTCCTTGTACTTGGATGAAAAATTGAACGCTTGTAGGAATTCTACCCATTTAGCATGTCGTGTATTTAATTTTCGCTGGCCATTGATATATTTGAGAGATTCGTGATCGGAATGTAGTATGAAATGATGCGGCTTTAGGTAATGACTCCAATGGTCCAAGGCTCGAACAATAGCATAGAATTCTTTGTCGTATGTTGAGTAGTTCAGGCGAGCCCCACCAAGTTTTTCCGAGAAATAAGCCACGGGCCTCTTGCCTTGAATCAACACTGCTCCGATCCTGACTCCGCTAGCATCACATTCCACCTCAAAAGGTGAAGAGAAATCGGGCAGTGCTAGAACAGGGGCCTGACAGAGCTTTTCCTTGATTGTTTCGAACCCCTGTTGTGCTGCTTGGTTCCACTCAAAGGCTCCCTTCTTTAAACACTCTGTAACGGGACTCATGATTGTACTAAAATCTCGTACAAATCTTCGATAGAAGGATGCTAGTCCATGAAACGATCTGACTTCTGTCACCGTAGTAGGAGTAGGCCATGACCGGACAGCTTCAACTTTCGATCTATCCACGGCAACTCCCTCCCCGGATATCACGTATCCGAGAAATGTTACTTCTTTTGCGAGAAACGAACACTTCTCCAGTTTTGCGTAGAGTTTTTGTTCTCGTAACACTTCTAGGACGTCTCTCAAGTGCTGTAAATGTTCTTCTAAGTTCTTTGAATAGATCAAAATATCATCAAGGTATACTACCACGCACTTTCCAAGGAATGGTTTGAGGATTTCGTTCATGAGACGCATGAACGTGCTTGGTGCGTTGGTGAGGCCGAAGGGCATCATGAGCCATTCATATAGTCCGTGTTTTGTCTTGAAGGCCGTCTTCCATTCATCTCCTTCTCGCATCCGGATTTGGTGATAACCACTCCGTAAATCAACCTTTGAAAATATTGTAGCACCGTGTAATTCGTCTAACATATCATCCAACCTTGGCATAGGAAAACGATACTTGATCGTAATATTATTCACTGCTCTACTGTCCACACACATCCGCCACGTCCCCTCTTTCTTTGGTACTAATAAGACTGGAACAGCGCACGGACTAAGACTCTCTTGGATATAACCCCTCTCCATCAATTCATCGATTTGTTTCTGAAGTTCCTTAGTATCTTCGGGATTGCACCTGTATGCCGCTTTATTGGGTAAGGGCGCTCCTGGGATTAGATCTATTTGATGCTCAATTCCCCGGATAGGTGGTAATCCTGGAGGTAACTCCTCTGGGAAGACGTCCCGGAATTCGTCAAGTAACCCCTTAACTCCATTGTGATCACCCTTATCTTGTGTAGTCACTTCATTCACTATCAACGCATAAACCTGTCCTCCCTCTTGAATCGTTTGATCCACTTCCTTTTCACTCGCAAATAACATCAGACTCGGTTTCTTTGGTGCCTTAGTGTGAGTTTTGCGAATCGCTTCCGGGGACATTGGTTTTAGCGTCACTTTCTTCCCATCTACAAACAAGGTGTAAGCATTACTCCTTCCTTGATGAGTCACGTCTCGATCAAACTGCCATGGACGCCCCAACAGAATGTGGCATGCATCCATTGGAATTACATCACAAATAATATCATCATGGTATGGACCCATAGCAAAACCGACCCTTGCCTTCTTTGTAACCTTTACCCTGTTCCCATCATCGAGCCAATGTAAGGTGTATGGCCTTGGATGTGGGGTTGTGGATAAGTTTAATTTCTCCACCAGCTCAGTTGATGCTACGTTAGTACAACTTCCCCCATCAATGATTACATTGCACCACCGATCTTTCACTTGACACTTTGTATGAAACAGTTGATCACGTTGTTCCTTATCTACTGTCTCAACCCCAACCTTGGAGTGCAAGGTTCGTCTTAAGACTAGGGCGGTATCATAGATAGGTGCTTCGAACTCCACTTCCTTATCGGGCTCTTCTTCCTTCTCTTCGAAGGTGAATATTCCATCCTCCTGTAAGTCTTCGTCAAGAAGGTCATCTCTCCATGTAACCGCTTCTCTTAATGTTACGATACGTTTGTTAGGACAATCGATTTGATAATGGCCAAACCCTTGACACTTAAAGCACCGTAATTTTGACAGATCACGCGTTCTTGGAACTACCTCGATTTTCTTCTGAGCCGGAGTTACTGGAGTTTTGCTGGAATCAGCCCCTGTTGTGCCACTCTTAAGTTCTTCTCCCCTGTTCCAGGGGTTCACTCTTGGTGCTAGGGAAGTGCTAGCACGGTTCACCTTCTGCTGTGCCTCGATGCGTAAGCAAAGATTACATAACCTGTCGAATGATGTATAATCATGG
Source organism: Geum urbanum (assembly GCA_946800695.1). Lineage (NCBI taxonomy): Eukaryota > Viridiplantae > Streptophyta > Magnoliopsida > Rosales > Rosaceae > Geum > Geum urbanum. The sequence continues at coordinate 81,971,719 of OX326999.1, read as the reverse complement.
AGATCCACGATGTTAGCTATAGGACGGTTCAGTCCTCGACAGAATCACGCCATTTTCTGGTCTTCCAGTTCTTCAACTTCACTCAACATGACAAGTCCTTCAAACTCGTTTATGTAATCGGATATACTCTTCGTCCCCTGTGTAAGTTCGGCCATTCTGCGATATAATCCCAACTTATGGTTGCGAGGCACATATCGTTGACGCAATTTTTTCTTCAATTTAATCCAAGAGTGAATCTTTTCCTTGCCATCCTTCGCCCTCTGTGTTTTCAAGTTCTCATACCACAGAGAAGCGTTCTTGCTTAGTTTTAGGATTGCATACTTACAGCTTTTTTCATCGGATAGATCTTTAAACTCGAACATTCGTTCGATCTTTCTTTCCCAATCCAAGTATTCCTCTGGTTCAGTGCTGCCTCCAAACTCGGGTAGCTCCGTGACCTTGAATTCGTCTACTGCCTTCTGTCCGAAGCCGGTTCGGAGTCATGTCGGCCTGTTACGAAGCATATCCCGTACCTGTGCGAGGACGGTTTCATCGTCAAAGTCCCCCATGAAGTTAGGATCAAGAGCCAAAGCTCTGATACCACTAATGATGTGAATACGGAAGCGAAGTAAGTTGGTAAAGTGCCAATGCACGAGACGCCTATCTCGTGGGTTGACTGTGAACTTAGATTGAACGCCTATTCTCTCTAAAGTTCGGATAAAATCGAAGTTCCTTTATCGAGTGTTGAACACAAACGAGACCTGTTTGTAATTCAGAGTAAAGTATAAAACTTTGCTGATTCTCAAAATTCAATGTCTAAACAAACAACAAGGACCCTTATTTATACTACTCTAGGAGACTCCTACTATAACTATGAATAGGAAAGCAACTACTTGTTTCCCACGGAAACTAATTAGCTTAATTAGCTAGACATTCTAAAACCCACTAATTAAGAAAACTAAATATGGAAAACTACTTGCAGCAACACCACGTCCCTCTGGTGTAAACTATTGCCTTGTATTAGTGTGAGATTTAGAAGCTTCTCTGCGTTGAGGCTGACTTCATTGTCTTCTGACTTTCCTCCTGGATCACTACATGCTTATCCTCTGTTTTTCCTTGCATGTTATTCACCGTTGAGTTATATAGATATCCCCAGGTGTTTGAAAATCATTGTTTTCACTACAAAATGTGCCACTTAATTAAGTAGTTAGCCTTATATTTTGGGCTATATGTAAATTGTGTTTAGACCTCATTACTATTTGGTTTAGGTCCCTTCTTTTGGATAATTTTAGAATGCACCCGAAGTCTATGCATCATTTGATTTTTTCTTTTCTTTTGAACTTGACACGTGTCGGCATATGATTAGATAAATTTGTCAAATTTTTTCAAGATTTAACGAGCTTACTATAAGCTTGGCCTAGACAATCTCTCTCTCTCTCTCTCCTCAACTATGAATCTCTCCGGTCGATCTTCCTCTCTCCTTTCTTCCTCTGGTGTCGACATCCTCTCTCATCTATCTCTCTCCGGCCACCACCTTGTCTCTCTCTCTCTCCGTTGCACTGATTGCTCTGGACACCCAGAGCCAGGCGACGACCAATCTCGATCGGTCGCCCTCTGCGTTGCCCTCCTTCCCTCCCTCCTCCTCCTCTCCGTCAACGTCCTCTCCTCCTCCTCTCTCTGTCGACCTCCTCGACTTCTTGTGCCTCGTTGCTGCATATTGTGCAATCTCTCGTCGATGGCCACATAATCAGTAGTAGCGTGACTAGTACAACTTTGATGGCCATAGGGTTTTTGACGAGGTGGTGAGGAGGCGGCGGGGATGAACGTAGGCGAAGGAGGCACGATGGCTACGAATTTGCACATAAAATTCTAAACGGAGAGAGAGAGAGAGAGAGAGAGAGAGAGAGAGAGAGAGAGAGAGAGAGAGAGGCAGTGGTTTTGCCGGGGAAGAAGTTTTTTCCATGACATGAACTTATTGTAAGCTCGGTCAAACTTAATAAATGTTGAAAAATTTATCAAATCATTTGATGACACGTTTTAGTTTGAAAATTTAGACCCAAATGTGCTTAGACCATATGTGCATTCCAGCTTGATTCCCTCCTTGTTCTTCTCCTATCTTAGGTTTGGACTTTGCACATTTTCTTTAATTTAAGATATTTTCTGTCTCAGATTACACCCAGTTCATTGTTCAACGCACCAATCAAATTTCCCGATTGTATCCAAAAAAAAAAACCAATTTCCCAATTGTATCCTAGCTAGCTGGTTGAGTTCAAGAGAAAAATTCTTGGATTGATATTTTATGAACAGAACTTTTCTAGCAAATCGACTCTGTGGCCCAATGGATAAGGCGCTGGTCTACGAAACCAGAGATTCTGGGTTCGATCCCCAGCAGAGTCGCTATTTTAATTTTTTTTGTATTTTTAACCAATTTTATAATTTTTACTTACTACAGTAATTTACCAAAGTTTCAATTCACTTCTTAAGTAGAATTTGAATTTGTTGTTTATATGTCCATCTCAGTTGGTCGAGATGTGTTCTCGATCTTGAGGAGTACAATCGGTAACTACGTACCTTCTCGAAAGATATAAAATATATAGCAAATGAAGCCATAAGATCGCGATCAAGTGAGATCAAGACAAATATTATGAATTAAGATCGAAGAAGTAGCTTGCATTGGATTTAATTGCATGCAAAGATATCGAAAATACAAAACCCTAAATACAGTTTAGTTTCAGCCAATACAGTTTAATAACTTACATTTAATTGCATTGGATTGAGTTCTGACGTGCCAAATATCTTACAATAATACAATACAGTTTAGTTTCATGACACACACACACACACACACATATATATATATATAACTTACAACTAAACAATGGCATTGCAACTAACATAGACACACATATATAATGAAATAATAATATGAATGATGAATGTATCTCGTCATATATAAGCATGTAGGCAAAACCCTAGCTGTAGTTGACTTAGGTCCTAGGGACGTCCAAGCCCGCCAACATAGTACTGAGATTCATGGGGTGCATGTACTTATTCGTTCCCGTCAGAATTTGCTGCACAATGATCCTGTTAGCTTTCTCAGAAGGATGGAATGGATCCCAAAACGCATACAAGTCTCTGTTGGGGCACAAGTTCGAGAGAGGCGTGCAAAGTCCGATCCCATTATAAGGTCCTTGGCCACAGCAAGCTATCTTCGATGTCACGAACCCGTACGCCTGAGGGTTACTGACGAAGTCCATGTGCATCTCGTAGGCGTTTGCGGCGATGAAGATGTTGGTTCCGATTTCGCTGTTGAGGGAGTTGATCATGTCGACGAGCTGCGGGTTGAAGAGCGAGGCCGCGCGTTGGAGCTCGACGGAGCACTCTCCGGTCCGGCTACGCATGGCGAGCTCGGCGGGGACGCAACCTAGGGGTCCTGTGCCTGTGACGAGGACTTGACGAGCTCCCAATTCATATAGCCTCTGCAATAGGGAATTATTAGTCACATAACGTGATGCCAATTCATATGGTTCATGTGGTATACTTGAATACGTATCTACATGTCACATATTTTTAGCTACTAGCTAACAAATGAACTCTTAAGTATATACCTGAGATGAGGCGGGGAAGCCGCCACCTCAGGTACTAAATCGTCAAGAGCCTAAAACAATTTTTTTGTTATACTTTTTTATATATAATTTAAAATACTATACTTACATAAATATATATAAAAAATAACATAACTAGTTCTTTTTTTTGGTGAAAATTGTTTATGTTAGTTTAGAACAACTTTAGATTTTTAACTATTGATTATAGATTTGTGTGTTTAGTTTCGTGATTAACAAATTATTTTAGATATTATGTGAATAATATCGAATATTCGTCGTCTCTGATTTTTTTTTAACCACCATAAGGGGAGTACCATTTTTGATTCCCGCTTCAGGTAGATAAATGTCAGGTCGGCCGGCCTGAGTGTATATAGCTAGGTAGGTTGAAACAATGTACTCGGTCGGTAAAATGTTTAGTTGTTAATCATGAAAGCAGAAATTTATACGCAAGTGAATATGCATGAATATAGGACTACTTTTATTTGATTCACTTGACTAAAATCGTGAAAATTTATATTTTTTGGTCCCCAAAAACAGCTTTGTGGAGGTAGATACAATCATAAGTGCATTTGAGACCAAAAAAAAGCCATGCCATCAAGGAAAATCTCAAATTGCTTGATGGTCTCACCAACCACATCATATATATCATAACTCCTTGCTCCCCTAATTCTAGTAGTCACATCATCACCATTACTACTCCATCTCTACTCACTCTTCCCCAGCCCTGATCAGTCATATCGATCTCTACCATTTCCTCAAGGCAAGCATATGCAAATGGATATGCATCAATGCATGGTAGTATGGTACGTAGCGTGCTTAAACAGTTTAAGTGAACTATATGGTTCATAAAACTTACGTTTAGGATTTTGCGATACTCAGAAATGAGGTAGACGACGTAGTCTGGGAGAGAAAACTGGCGAGACCTAGCAGAGAAGGGCACCAAGTAGTAGTTGTTCACGAAGTCATTGCCACCGAGGGTTATAAGAACAAGGGCTTCGTTCACAAGGCTTGTAGTCTGATCGGGTCCGATAATGGCATTCACTCGTGTCTGGTATTGTTCGAAGTATTGCAGTTGCTTGGTGATCCTGATTATGTTAAGCTGCCATATAATTAAGGCAGAACGTATTACATGCATTAGTTTTCTAGACACGTACAAATAATGTAGTACGTTATTTAGTATACGTAGTTACGTACGTAGTGCGCGTATTATGTCACTTAAATATTTATGCCACGTACGTAATTTGCTAGTAGGTCAAGGGTTGCAAATGAAGTAATGAACTTTTGTGGAGTGAGATAGACTTACAAACTGGATTCCTGTATCGTTGAGGATTCCGATTCCGGCAGAAGCGAAGTTGGCACCGACGAGTAGCTTTTCTCCGGTGAGGTGAGGACTCAAGTACGGCAATGTGGGTTCTGCTCCAAGTGACTGACCTGAATATATGCATGACCAGATGATTAGTGCATGCTGCACAAGAATTATATATCTATATAAGTAGTGTAAAAATGTAAGAAACGCACTAATGAGGTCTGGTATGTTGTAGCCATTAGAGAACCGGCCTGTTGGTCTGTGAGTGGGATAATCGATCCCGTAAGGATACGAGTCTGCACGAGCAGTGGTGATCAAGTAGTCATTGTTGCCATTGTCCACCAGCGAGTCTCCGAAAACGAAGAATGCTCGTGCCTCGGCTTCTCGACCAGCACAAGCCATAACCAGCAGAACCAGAACAACCCAAGAAGCCAGCATTGTGCTCGTGTGTTGCATGATGAAAATTAAACTGGTTGATCTCAAGAAACCCCAAAGATGAACACTTGCTTGTTGCACTGGTAAGTGAAGTGAGTGAGGTATAGGTATATATATTGCTCTTGCGTCAAATGTTTGGCATGATATTAATGCCATCTAGGTTAAAAATATCTGGGCCACCATATTTACTGAAGCTATACCGAGTTGTTCTGGTAGTTCCTGCAGTACAGTGTACTTATCCAGTGTGAGCTAAATTGACAAGTTTCTTTGCATAGTCCAATTGGATGTATAGGTAAAATCTTAGCCAGAGAACGACTGAGAGTCTCCACACCATGCAAGAATTTACGTGGAGTGAAAGGGAGATGAAACTTAAATACTATTGAAGGCTCTATATACCTAATTGTTACAGCTTTAAAAACCACATATTTTTCCTTTAAAAAAAAACCATTTATTTTTCAGGCCTAGTGATACAGTAACCCCTAAGCTAGTGTCATATATATATATACGTATAAAAATCAATCTGGGGAAATATAATAGGCAAAAAATTGGTCACGTTCATATCATTTTCTTTTAATTCATCAATAACTGGTCATCTCTATGTGAGTTGTTGTATCAATTTGTGAGCAACTACCAGTGTCAGAGATCCTCTCCTGTATCTGATTCCTCATCATCTCCTTTCCTGTCCCTGGTTAGATATATAAAGACTGGATTCCATATGAACTAATTAAGCACCTCACATAATATGTAGTCTTGTTATCTAATCTTGCAATAACCGTATTAGAATTCTTTTTCCTTGGGAAATAATTCATTATTGAAGATTTATTTGTACTGGCCAGTCTCATAAATCATGCATGCTAAGTACATTTCATGTATATAGACTCAAATTTGCATGCTGTGTTCAATAATTAATCTAGACACAAATGAAACACAATAAATTATGCACGTAATGCATGCATGCATGCTAAGAATTATAGACCCAGGTTGGCATAAATACTGAAATAGAAGCTAATTATCTTATATTTGTCTGATGCGTTTTTTTTTTTTGCTTTGCCTTACCTATAGTAAGGAGGTGGCGATATATGCACATACTAGCTAGAAATATACATATAGAGACAGACTGAAGTGGCATAAGATATATAAGCCATGTGAGCAACTTAAAGAAGTGGGGTGAGACTCAACTACCTCAAGAGGCTCTTCATCTACCACCTCAATATACATTGAATTAACTATATTTTATGTGTAAAATACTAAAATGTACGTATAAATTAATGTGTTTTTTTTTCTAGACTAAGGTACTGAGGACAGAGGAGATTGATCTCACCAAAATATCATTAATGGTTTATTTGTAACAAAAGCTAGTCTCCATTCCCGAACGTTGACACCGGCCAACGGTACATATTGAAATTACTCTCATGAATTTGTTGAAATACTTGAAGTAAATTTTAACAGGATTAAGCTAGGGTTGTTATATATATACAACTAGTTTAATATACTGCACGTAGATCGATGGAAACGCGTTTCGAATTACGGTAAACGTACGGCCGACACCTCCGGCCTTGTGTTAGAAGCATCCTCAACCTTGGTCCTATATATAGTAGTGGTCATCAAGACTGTCTCAAATTACACCAGCAAGAAAAGAAAAGCAGCCAGAACGCCTCAGTTTGTTTTCCCAGTGAGCTTGTTAAATTGGCCAAAGCATTAAACTCTCGGCCTGCAGCCCCTGCAAACTCCATATCTACGCGCTTACTCATTCCCACAGACCAAGAATGATGCTTTTAAGCTACTACAGAAATTATAAGAGGCAGAGGAAAGCCTGCAGATCTTGTGTGCAGCAATGCATGCATACATGTTCAGTGCATTAATAAATTTAGTGATATGTCAATTCAAGGATTTTCGGAACAGTCACAGCAGATATGCTCAGCTTTTCATATTCAGAAACTTACTAGAAAATGATGCTGAAATTATGTTGATGGAAGTTTCACACAGAAATTTTTGGTGTATAATTTATATGATGAGTACGTACAGTACTTCTATGTATGAGTGGCATGAAAAGACTGAATATAATGCCAGCTTCCTCTATTGGGATCTCTTCGCATGGCGTAGCTTAAGTAGCCCAACAGCCAACTGTGCCAGAAGCAGACATCTCCCACAGACCCCCAGATTGGTAGAATCATTAAGTTTGAACCTTGCCAATTTTTTCAGGCTCTTAATTTCTCACCAAGGACAGAGTTCAATATATCTTTGTAGATGATCGACATTTCGACTTTCTAGCTCTCAGTATGCTCAGTACATTTTATCTTTTCCTCTTTTGGTAGCCAGGTACTGACAATTGACATTTTTCACTGCTCCTCAGATCTAGCAATTTCATTGCTTCATGTTATATATTGACTGCTAGCTCTAACTTCCAGCCTCTCTCATATGATGGTGCTATTATCAATCTCCAGCCAACAATTACGTACTTCTCTAAATTAAAATGTTTGTATTTTGGTCTAGAATGCATGCTTGGGATCCAAGAAAATTAAGTAAGCAATTTGCTATGACACTTCACATTTGTGTGATGTATGTGTGTGTCAAAATCATGCTGTATGCTAGTTAGCCGCATAGATCGCTTTATAGTTTTAATTCTGAATTTCTGATAGATGAGTCTGACTAATTGATCGTCGACTCAATTCAAGGTTGGACTACAAAGAGAAACATGTTATGGCTGCACAAGTGATGTTTGCTATAATAATTGATTGGCATAAAAGAACTGGCCAAAACTAAAATGGTTTGAGCTTTGGTAGCCATGTGCCTCAAATACTTGAATCAACACAAAATAACAACAGTGATTGAAAGTGTTTAAGAATCTTGGTTTTGCTTTGGAATTATGGGAATAAATTGACCACCGATCATAATAGGCAAATCAAATTAAGTGTATCATCTCAACATCGCAACATGTGATACGTTCATAATTAACCATGCATACAACTCGATGCAACTAAGCTTAAGCAGTTAAGCTTGGGCTCATTCCACAACTTTCCTCTTGAGAAAGCCCTCTAAATATTTCCACGCAATAGGTTGGGTTTGGTGGTGACACAATCTCTAAAGTCCCCTTCATTTTTCTCTTCTTTTCTTTTTTTGCTTTCTTTAATTATCATGTTTTTTTGGGTCTGTCCATTACATAGAGTCATAGAGAAAGACACATGCATCTTCAACAAAATAGAAAAAATTATATATTCAATAGACTTCAACATGCATGCATGACCAAAATAATAAAATGAAAACATAACCTTAATTTCCTTAGGACGTGCCATACCATGCCATAAGGTCTCTAGCTATTATAGCCTATAAAATCCTAGCTAAGAGCCACAAAAAAACTTCGTTACAAGCTTAGCAGCTCTATGGAGCCTCTTCTTCCAAAGGAGCGTCCCAACTTACAAATTCACTATTCCCACCCATCATAACTCCTATATTATTCATCTCCAAGAAATCTCTCTCCCCACAGACCCCAGACCAGTCCGCACTCATCACAGGACTACTCTCCCACAAGCAACTACTATCCTCTCCTCCTTTAACAATATTCCAATTACAACTTCCATACATGTCACTATTACATGAAGAAGATTCTTGCTTGTTGTGATGATCGGCAGAGCTACTAGCCGTCAAAGAGCTCGAGCACGAACTCGCCTTCGTAGTCGACGATGAAGTCGTCGAGGAAGGGTTGCTATTGTTGTTGTTGTTGGGCAAGTTGAGCTTGGCGGAGGAGCCGTAGAGCTTCTTAGCGGCGTCGTCGTAAGCTTGGGCAGCCTCCGTGGAGGTGTTGAAAGTGCCGAGCCAGAGCCGAGCGCCTCGTTTGGGCTCGCGTATCTCCGCCACCCATTTGCCCCAAGTCCTCTGCCTCACTCCTCGGAAAGTACACGTGGCATTCTCGGGGCCTCCCTTCCCTTTCATGCAGCCTTTCCTCGACCTCCCCATGCTCACTTTCTTCGTCGTCGCCATTTGCTGATGATGATGATCCTGGTCCTTGTTTTCCATGGTCACCCCAAACACGGCCTTAATTAGAGTCTCTTTACTGTTGGGCTAGGTTTTTGGGGAAGCTAGTTTGAGAGACATGCAGCGATGGATAAGGCTTTAGTGATATGCTTAAATAGGTCGGAGAAGTGGGAAAGAGTGGACATGTGTAGAGCAAGAGCTTGGCTACCTGTTGCCCTAGCAAACGAGGTTTGATCAACACATGTCGAAGACGGCCAAAAGACACCTGTCTAGTCTTTGAACAGTGTTTCATCAACTTTGAAGTTTGAAGCTAGCCCTAAGGTTGAAGATATGAGATGAGGACCATGAAGGTTGTTCCTATATGTTTGGGGACACTCGGCCTTACAAAGTGTGCACATCTGTGCTTATATTGTCTACATGTACGCTTAATTTCAGTTATTCAAAACATAAACTTAAATCTTAAACCCCAAAGTCTAAACTCGATCTAAACGAAATACCTATTGGTATGCAAGGTTGTATCAATGTTTAGTGTTGACCTTTTATCTTCATAGGTTGTTCCAAGTTAAGTTTAAACTCTGGAATAGCTAACAAGACGTAAATCTTTTCTATGTGATTGTATTTGTCACTCCGGAGTCCGGAGTCCATGTGGAGAAACTGAGGAATTACTCCTGTCTTCCAAATTTCTGATTACAAACAAAATCACTGTGGTCAATCCGAATCAAACCTAGTTCAAGTAGGAATACAGTAACGTTAATCATTGTCATTGTAATCATTATGATTGAGATTTTGACCATTTTTATTACTTTAAAGTGAAGATCAGAGGTTCGAACCACAAATAAACAATTAATGATATTCATGTTAAGAAAATGTATACGAAGTGTCCCAAGTCCGACCTCCCAAGTTGCGTGGCTTGATGGTTGCTCCGGAGTTGGCTGCGACGATCTTAGAGTATTCACATCCATTTAAGAAATTTTATTGGGTGAAAAATTCTTATTTAAAGAATTTTTGTCACTATTCATCAAATAGGATGTCTTAATCATATTTTTTGTGCCGCAGCGTAATAAATAGGAATTCTTATTACTATTTATCAATTATAAAATTATTTTATTTAATTATTAATAATATGTTCATCTAATAATTAGCCGACACATGTCATTATCGTCTACATTATTGATCTAAATTTTCGATAAGATTTCCAACGAGTCAAAATGTGACACGTATCACTTCCACGTGTCATTGTTGGCTTATTGATAAAGATTTCCGCTAAGATTTTTGACGAGTTGAAATATGACAACGTGTCACATCTAAGTAATGTTATCGGCTATAAATTATTGGTGAAGATTTTCGATAAAATTTTCGACCAATGAGGATGTGATACGTATCACGGTCACATGTCATTGTCGGCTAAGTTATTGGTTGAAGATTTCAGGTAAGATTTGCGACCAATGAGGATGTGACACGTGTACTCATCCTTCAACATCAGATCCTCAAAATTTTGCTATAAAATCATCGTTTACAGCTCCTTGAAACCTCACAACATCTACAACACACATCTTCAAACACTTGTTCACATTCCTTCATCCAGAAGATGGATCCTAACGATTACAACGAGTCATCTAGGAGGAGGCGTCAACAATGACTGCAAGCTGCCACAATGATGAAATCCTTCGTCACTGATGCAGCCATGGTAGTTACAACATTTGATGATGAGCCACCTCGCCGCCGCTTTCCATTGTGACAAGTTTGGCTTCAACTTAGCAAAACAAGAGGTAAGTGCATTTTGGGTCCTAGGTTCCGCCCTCACTTTACCTTGACCCATCACCCAATTTTGTTGGTAATCGGCATAGATTTTTTTCCCACAATTTGTCGACATTTTGTTTGTTGCGGGAGATAGGACACACACTATGACGACAATATGAAATGCACAATAGTACATCTTCGGAAATGAGCCAATTTGTGGAAATCTTTTGTAAAAAACCAAAGATATTGTGAGAAAGAGAGGGAAGAGAGGGAGGAGGAGGATAATTTGTTGTGCACGAATTGGTGTGAAATGTTTAGAAAAATGAAGGTAATATTTTTAGAAAAATAGTAGGGGGTTATTAGAAATTTGTTGGGATTTTTTCGGAGTATTTTTGGTAGTACCCGTTCTGAAATTTTCAGAACCAAATAGTAGCCGTTGCATTTAAATACCAGCCGTCCGATCTAAAATCTTTGAATCTGGGTCGTCCAGATCGAAGTAGCCGTTGGCTACTATGTTGGCCGACAGCCTGCCACATGGCGGGATGTCATTGGCCAGGTGAACCAATAAAAAAATTACTTTTCTTACCGGCGCGTGTATTACACGCACCAAATTAAAAAAAAAAACTTTCCGCCTGACGTCACCCATGAGCGTGGGATCCGCCAAGGAAAGTTCTCTCCGGCTTCCTCAAATCGCAAGGCAAGGAGGAATTCATCCGAGTCGTCAATTGGTCCTCGGCCTCCCTCCTCACCGCTGCACGACACCGACGAGGGAAATTCCTATTTTTCCCAGCAGCCCCCCACCGTTTCGGAAGAATTCCTCCGAGATGATGCAACCGGTGCGGTTGCTCTTAATGAGATAAAAAGGCCTTTTCGGCAACCTTGTGCGTGTTGGGGTATTTGGGCCCGTTCGCGTTTGGTCTCGAATATGGACTCTTGGTAACTCGTCACCCCGAGGCCCACGTCAGTGTGTCATTAGACATTATCACTGGACTTCATTTACATGGATGATCTTGTGGGCCTGAAATAAACAAGTCAAAGTACGACAGACGAAGTAGTGGCCCGGCCCAGACTACATCACTAACTCCCTCTCGAGACTATGCACACAGTCCAGCCCAAACATCAACCCACAATAACACTTTCGAGAAAGCCCAAAAAACAAAAAAGCCCATAACCCAAAAGGAAAAGGTTTACGCAGATGTTCCGCCATCATTCTCTACTTCCAAAAGTCTCAGTGTGTGAAGAAGAGTCACAGTGGGAAGAAGTGAAGAGGCCGAATATAAGTCACACTCTCTCTCTGCATCACTATCCGGATCTCCGAGTCGGATCCGTTTTCTCTCCAATGGCGGCGCCGCCGGAGTCACTGCTCGCCGAGCAAGATAACAATGTATTTAATATATTCATCCTGTAAATGTATGGGACTGTTTTGTACAATTACTGCTTCCGCGTATTGTATCAGATATTCCATACTCCTGAAGGGTTGCTTTCCAGTGAGCAAGGTGTCTACATTGCTGAATCTGTTGCTGCCAAGAACATGAAACAATCGAAGGGCCGTTTTCGGATGTATGAAGACAATGACATGGTATGTTAATATCTTTTCACATGTATGAGAGGTGTGAGTACTACTTGACATTGAAAGTATTTATTTTTGATAATGTTTTGTGCATTTGGAATTGTACCCAGGACAATGGTGGTTCCAATCATTCTGCAAAAGTTGTGCCAGGCAGTAAAACCGGAAAGTTGTCAAAGAAACCAGGTGACTTAACTTTGCATTCTGCATTTTTTTTGTTTATCCCAACTTGAAACTGTTACTTTTTAGATTTCTTTGTTATTTACAATCTGTTCTATTTCTCTAGAGAAAACAAAGACTGCAAAAGAAGAGGCACGGGAGTTACAACTTAAGGAGGAGGCTCTCATACGTGAGAAGGTCCGAGAAATACAGAAAAATCTGTCGTCCATGCTTAAAGCTCTTGGGGAAATGGCCATTGCCAATCCTGTTTTTGCACATAGTCAACTTCGATCTTTGGTATGTGCTTATCAGCAGATTAAATTTATAGTATATGTACATGTTATTGTACCTATGGATAATTCTGAATATTGTATGTTTTACCTGCATTGTTCTTTTCTCTCCCACCTGCTTAGATGAAAGACCTTGTTGGCTAATTGCAGTTTTTGGAATTTTGATCTCTTTTAATAAGATATTAACATATGATCTATCCCCTTATTCCCTTTACTGATTGTAGACTTTCAATTTAATATCAGGTCAACTATGTTGATCCATTACTAAGGTCACCGATAGTCAGCGATGTGGCATATGAAACAACGGCAAAGCTCTCTAGATGTACTGCTCCACCTCTCTGTAATTGGGCCCTTGACATTGCTACTGCTTTGCGCTTAGTTGCGACTGAAGAAGATCGTCTCCTGCTGGATATGATTTCATCGGTTGGCCAAGGGGAAGCCGATGACAGACCATCTTTGAGTCTGTTTGAGCGAATCATCAATGCCCTCTCTGTATCTTGTAAATCAGGACCTCTTCCTGTAGATTCCTTCACTTTTGTTTTCCCGGTAAGTTTTCTTACCTTATGCAGCTCAATGGTTCTTCCCTTATGCTAATACTTTATATTGTTCTGCTGTCAGATAATGGAGCGAATTCTGTTAAGCTCTAAGAAGACTGCGCTTCATAATAATGTGCTCCAGATTATTTCCTTGCACATGGATCCCCTGTTACCACTTCCTAGGCTTCGGATGATTTCAGTTACTTATATCTTCCTTATGACGCATGACTTTAATATATTTTTATTTATTGTGATTGTTAATATTAATGTTTATATGTATTTATTTCTTTTCAACAGGTTCTTTATCATGTTCTTGGTATTGTCCAAGCTTATCAAGCCTCCATTGGACCTGCATTGAATGAGTTGTGTCTTGGTCTGCAGCCAGATGAAGTTGCCCCTGTACGCTATTTCCATCCTACTTGAATTGCCTCTTTCTTTGTGCTTTCAGATTACTTATCGAAAATGTGTTTCTTCAGGCTTTGTATGGGGTTTATGCAAAAGATGTTCATGTTAGGATGGCCTGTCTAACTGTTGTCAAATGCATTCCCGCTGTTGCCAGTCGGTGTCTCATTCAAAATGTTGAGGTGGCTACAAGCATTTGGATTGCTTTACACGATCCAGAAAAGGTCTGTACATTATTGATATTTTTTTTAAACGGTGTTTGCACATATCTTTTTGGTTTTTCCTGGTCCCTATTGAGTTGGAATGCTGTTAGTTTAAGTTGGTTGAGGTCTGGAAACAAGGCCTACACTTTGGGGGAAGGACCCAAAGTGCATTGTCTTGCGACACACAGGGCAACACATTAGTTCACTCTTTCGCCCATGACAACGATACAAGTTTTTGAAAATGGCTTATAATGTTAACCGTCCTTGCATATAAGTTTTGCCTACTTGGCCTCATTTTACTATCTAGATAGCTCATTCACTTTGTTTGCTTTATGCATTTGGCAGTTGGTTGCAGAAGCAGCAGAGGATCTGTGGGATCGCTATGGAAATGACTTTGGGACTGACTATTCAGGCCTTTTCAAAGCTCTTTCTCATATCCATTACAATGTTCGTGTTGCCGCTGCAGAGGCATTATCTGCCGCCTTGGATGAATCTCCTGATTCTATACAAGTTTGTAGATTTGAACCCTTAGCCTTTAAATTTTCTTTTCTAATTTTATTACTGTGCCTGAAAATAGCATTCTTATATTTCAGGAATCCCTTTCTACTCTATTTTCTCTCTATATTCGTGATGCTGGTTTGACCGAGGACAATCTTGATGCTGGTTGGCTTGGCCGGCAGGGTGTTGCATTGGCATTACATTCATCTGCTGATGTGCTCAGAACAAAAGACCTTCCTGTTGTTATGACATTTCTGATTTCAAGAGCTCTGGTAAGCTTTGCAATGTCCTCCTAATGAGACATGGACTGGTGTTTCCATTGACAAAAGATATGCTTGTCCTCGGTATTCAGAATGACATCAAAGTGTGATTGTAGGTTACTGTTTCGTGAATGGTTCTGAATATGCAGGCAGATCCTAATGCTGATGTTCGGGGGAGAATGATTCATGCTGGCATTATGATAATTGATAAGCATGGCAGAGATAATGTCTCCTTGCTATTTCCTATCTTCGAGAATTACTTAAACGAAAAGGTCAGTCTCCTTTTCTAACTAGTAATGGCTGTGGTCTGTAGTGGATTGCTTAATAGAGCTGTAATTTCATGTTTGCTCCCGTCAATTCTTTGTGTGCAACTATCCATTATAACTTATAGAACAAGCTAACTTTTCTAGGCATCGGATGAGGAGAAATATGATTTGGTTCGTGAAGGTGTTGTTATTTTCACTGGAGCATTGGCAAAACATTTGGCAAAGGTGCTGTTTATGCTTTCCTTCTTTATTCACCATTTCTGTTTAGTGGAATGGCAATAGCATCTCCAGGTATTATAATCGACATTCATTCTTAATTCTGTACTCTGACAGGATGATCCAAAAGTACATGCTGTTATAGAGAAGTTGTTGGATGTGCTGAATACCCCATCCGAAGCTGTTCAGCGTGCGGTTTCAACATGCCTATCTCCATTGATGCAATCCAAGCAAGTATGTCAACAATTTTTTATAGAGCCATTGTATTGATTGTAGTGTTAACAATTGTTGCCCTTGGCCTTTGTTTATTGTGGAATACTCATAAATATGGATGATTATTTCTTGTATATATTCACTACAAAAGTTCATGTGCAGTACTAATCGCAAACCTCATGTCTTGAATTGAATCCTGAGATTCTTTCTTTTTCATATCGGAAGGAGTCTGCAAAAGTACTAGAGAAGGGGCCATTTTAAGTAAACCTGACTTTGCATAAAAGTTTATCTGTCTCAATTATATTTCTCTCACCTTTGTTGATTATCTATTGCATTGTCTATGTTGACACTTGGCACTTTGGCATAAACTGTATATGATACATATTCAAGAGGTCAAGTTAACTCGATTCTTGTCTATGTACAAGGATGATGGTGCAGCTCTTGTTTCACGGATTTTGGATCAATTGATGAACAGTGACAAGTATGGGGAACGCCGTGGAGCAGCTTTTGGGCTTGCTGGAGTAATCAAGGGATTTGGTATTTCTTCCTTGAAGAAGTATGGGATTGTGAATTCACTACAGGAAGGTCTTGTTGATAGGTTGGTTTTCTATCACTGGCTTTATAAGGCTAGATATACATTCAATGACCAGCAATATACAGCAGTCCAGTTATTCTGTTATTCATATCATTTTCTATTACTTTTATATTACAGGAGTTCTGCAACACGCCGTGAGGGGGGTTTGCTTGGATTTGAATGTCTTTGTGAATCACTTGGAAGACTGTTTGAACCATAAGTGAAAAGTTGTTATTTGCCAACAAGACATGTTTCCTGATGTTATTATGCATTTGACCTCTCCCTCCCCCTCCCTTTCTCTCTGTCCATTTTCTTTTCGGTGCAGGTATGTAATCCAAATGTTGCCACTACTGCTGGTTTCATTTTCTGATCAAGTTGTTGCAGTACGTGAAGGTGCCGAGTGTGCCGCTCGTGCAATGATGTCTCACCTCAGTGCTCAGGGTGTGAAACTGGTTCTTCCATCTCTTTTGAAGGTATTTATATTGTTATCCTTTCTTCTTTCCCTTCTTTGATTTGAATGTTACTTCAGTGTTTGTTGAATGTCTAATCTCACCATTTTGATGGAAAGTTCATGTAATTCGGATTCTCTTAATATAATGTTGATGCAATGGACTATATATTATTGCTAAGTTGAAATCTCACCTCCTTGGCTTCGGTTTCTTATCAATGCGTCAAATGTATTTGTTCTACATTCTTTGAGTTTTATCTTATGTGCCTGAATCAGCTGAAGTGTTTAATAGTACTCATTCTATCTTCTGTCAAGGACGTCTTCTTTTTTTAATGCTGATGCTTTAGTCCTGTCCAATATTCAAATGATGATTTTACTGTATGGATTGGACAGGGTCTTGAAGATAAAGCTTGGCGCACAAAGCAAAGTAGTGTTCAACTGCTTGGTGCGATGGCTTATTGTGCTCCTAAGCAACTGTCTCAGTGTCTCCCTAAGATCGTACCAAAACTGACCAAGGTTTGTTGTTGACTACTTAGATTTTTTTTCTTGGAGACAATTTAAACAATTTTATATGGATATTGCCTTGTCAGCTATTATTTATAATTTTTCTATAACTACAGGTTTTAACAGACGCCCACCCTAAAGTCCAGTCTGCAGGACAAACAGCACTTCAACAGGTGTGAAATTCTGTTCTGATCTGTCATTAGTAGTGTTTTTATTTTTATTTTTATTTTTTCTTAAATACATCGTTCTCATTCCTTTTCCTTTTCCTATTTTGGTTCTAAGGTTGGGAGTGTAATAAAGAATCCTGAGAGAGCTTCGTTGGTTCCTACTCTTCTTCTGGGTCTTACTGATCCAAATGGCTACACAAAATATTCTCTTGATAGTCTCTTGGGGGTAAGGATTATGAACAATTTTCATTTATTCAATTTTAATTTTTAACTTTCCAACTTTTTGTTGATATGAATGAATATGATATTTTCAGACAACATTCATCAATTCAATTGATGCTCCATCACTTGCTCACTTGGTGCCAATAGTGCATAGAGGTCTAAGAGAGAGGGGTGCAGAGACTAAAAAGAAAGCAGCCCAAATAGTTGGCAATATGTGCTCGTTAGTTACAGATCCAAACGATATGCTCCCATACATAGGGTTGCTTCTTCCAGAAGTAAAAAAGGTATTATTTTGTATGAGCGTGAGATTTTGACTTGTGGTAGCTCTTATACTGATTTATTGTACCATCAAACACAGGTTCTTGTGGATCCAATTCCAGAAGTTAGGTCGGTAGCAGCAAGGGCCCTTGGATCCCTTATTAGGGGAATGGGCGAAGATAATTTTCCGGATCTTGTTCCCTGGTTAATGGATGCACTTAAATCTGATAATAGTAATGTTGAGCGCTCTGGAGCTGCTCAAGGGTTAAGTGAGGTCAGTATTACCACTCTGTCATCTCAATCTTCGGCTTAAATTTACTGCTGGTATCATTTACTAGTACCTTGCTGATTAAGGGGCATGCTTAAGCTATTCCTAATACATACACTCCTTAATTGGGTGTTGTAGCTAGATTAAATGTGTTGAGAAGGTCAAAATGGATAAAGCTTTATTGAATTGTATGTAGTGATGACTGTAATGTGTCTTTCCTTGGAATTACAGGAAATTAAATTTCTGCTCTTTTACACAAACTATTGCTCATTTAGATACATGTGTCATCCTGTGTTTCTCTTAATCTGTTGCTTTCCTAAGGTTTAGTTGATTCACAGGTATTAGCTGCACTTGGGACGGAGTACTTTGAGCATGTACTTCCTGATATTATCCGAAACTGTTCTCATCAAAAAGCATCTGTTCGTGATGGGCATTTGACATTATTCAAGGTGAGGACAATATGATTTAACTTTTTAAAATTCTTTTCACCACTTCCCTAGTTTATTTCGCTCGCTCCATTAACATTTTTTTTTTTAAAAATCTTTGTAGTATTTACCAAGATCATTAGGTGTTCAATTCCAGAAATATCTACGGCAGGTGCTGCCTGCTATTATAGATGGTAAGTACACTCCTGATGTGCAGTTATGGTTGGGTGTAAGTGTTACAAAAGGATTTCGTTTAGAATTTAACTCCTGCTGTCACTCTTATAGGTCTTGCCGATGAAAATGAGTCTGTACGTGATGGAGCTCTTGGTGCGGGACACATCCTGGTTGAGCATTATGCTATAACGTAAGAACTCTCCTGATTGATCATTTTTTGTAACTCGAGAACTCTAGTATACATGATGGTGTGGTGGGTATAATCTAAAAAGTTCAGTAATTTATCTAGTCGGGTCATTGGGATTACAAGTTACCCAAAAGACTTGACCCATTCCCGTTCCACAACCCAGGGTGTATGTGGTTTATTTTTCTCTGACCAAAGAAAGCTGGTTACATCCTTTGTTTTGATGGCTATCAAAAGGGATATGCAATTGCTTAACAGTTCCAAAACTGGAAGTTTCTACATCTGGGAGAATCCAATCATTCTGTGAGACCTAAATCATGAGTGTTGTGGGGATTAAGTTTACTCATTTATGAGTGAGAAGCCTTTGTTTTGAAACGATGAATGAGAAGCCTTTAATGAGTTGGGTTGGTTGCCTGCCCTATAAGTTTGGTTTTCATCTGATGGAATGCGTATTATTTTCAGGTCGTTACCTTTGCTCCTACCTGCTGTTGAGGATGGTATCTTTAATGATAGTTGGAGAATTTGACAAAGCTCCATGGAATTGTTAGGAGATCTCTTATTTAAGGTGACTTTACGTCAGCCTCTTTAAGGATCCTTTCCTGGAGCTTAACTTCTGAGATAAACTGTAATTCTCTATATGTTCTTTTTGTAGGTTGCTGGTACTTCTGGAAAAGCTTTACTAGAAGGTGGTAGTGATGATGAAGGTGCAAGCACTGAAGCGCAGGGGCGGGCAATCATTGAGGTTCTTGGAAGGGATAAGCGTGATGAAATTCTGGCTGCATTATATATGGTCCGAACTGATGTCAGCCTATCAGTGCGACAGGTAGTGAGATTATACTGTTTGACGAGTTCGATCTTTTGTCTTAAAATGGGTGTATATGAGGCTTCTAAATCAAATTTTTCGTGTTTTATTCAGGCTGCGTTGCATGTATGGAAAACTATTGTTGCAAACACCCCAAAAACTTTGAAGGAAATAATGCCAGTTCTGATGAATACTCTAATTACCTCCCTTGCATCATCATCCTCTGAAAGGCGGCAGGTTGCTGGACGTGCGCTGGGTGAGCTTGTTAGAAAGCTTGGTGAAAGAGTGCTACCATTGATCATCCCAATATTGTCCCAAGGGTTGAAGGACTCAGACACCAGCAGAAGACAAGTGAGAATACCATTCTGTCTTCCTTGATTGCAGTTTTGATAGTTTTGATTGATTTGTTTGGAAGTAAGGTGGACTAAATTTGTTTGACCTTAATAATAAAGAAATAACCTGTTTAATAATATTTGTAACACAAATCTAATTTTGTGTAACTACAGGGTGTGTGCATTGGCCTCAGTGAAGTAATGGCAAGTGCTGCTAAGAGTCATTTGTTGAGTTTCATGGATGAACTCATTCCAACCATTCGAACTGCTCTTTCTGATAGGTATATTTTTGTGGGTGATCTTTTTTCATCGAGTTATTCTCTTGTTCCTTTATATAGTTGTCGTATTTTTATTTGCCAACAGTATGCCCAAAGTTCGTGAATCTGCTGGCATAGCATTTAGCACTCTGTACAAGGTACTTCTCATTGTTTGTTGTTTCTTATGAAGTATCACTTGTTGATAATATTCCTAATATCGAGATGTCAATACTGTAGAATGCTGGAATGCAAGCAATTGATGAAATTGTTCCTAGTCTTTTGCATGCTTTGGAGGATGATGAAACTTCTGATACTGCACTTGATGGCCTCAAACAAATTTTGAGGTAACAACCCACTTATGATTACATAACTCTTGCTTACTTGTTTTACCCCTTTTATCATGTGTTTTATTTTGTTGTAAGTTGCTGCATTTTCTGTTGTAGTGTCAGGATTACTGCTGTTTTACCCCACATTTTGCCCAAGCTTGTCCAGCTTCCACTAACGTATGTTTTCCTTTCTTTAAATCACCTTTTTATTAAATCCCTTGTGCAGCGCCTCTTGTTTACTGTCTATTTAATGTATGCAGTGCATTTAATGCTCATGCTCTCGGAGCTATAGCAGAAGTTGCTGGGCCTGGTCTCAACAATCATCTCGTTACTGTTATTCCTGCTTTACTTACTGCAATGGGTGTTGACGCAAAGGTATGCCATTGAGATGCCCAATTAAACGTAAATGTTATCTGCTTACTTGATAAATTAATTCTTTATTTAATGTTTCAATTTGTGAGATTCTGTCATTGGCTTTACACTATCTGGCTTGATGTTACAAAGCCGAATTTTCTTATTGTCCGTTTGGAAATGGTAGGATGTTCAAACTTTGGCAAGGGAGGCTGCTGAGACTGTGGTGTTAGTTATAGATGATGAAGGTATTGAAAATCTTACGTCTGAGCTTCTTAAAGCTGTCAGCGATAATCAGGTATATGTGCTACAATACAGTGAAGGGTTCTCTCTCTCACTATATATAACTTTCATCTCTCTCACTCACTTGTTTAACATGGTTTCAGGCTTCAATAAGAAGAAGTGCTGCATATCTTATAGGCTATTTCTTCAAGAATAGTAAATTATATCTAGTTGATGAAGCTCCAAACATGATTTCTACCTTGATCGTCTTGCTCAGTGATTCTGACTCTGATACTGTGGCGGTATGTAATATTCTTTTTTCATGTTCTGTTGCTATATCATATACAAAACGTTTATAGGTTCGAATATGCTCAACAGGTTTCTTGGGAGGCACTGTCAAAGGTTGTAAGTTCAGTTCCCAAGGAGCTGCTTCCTTCATATATCAAATTAGTACGAGATGCTGTGTCAAGTTCCCGAGATAAGGAGCGTAGAAAAAAGAAGGTGGGCAAGTTGTTTCGGTTTTGAAATAAGTGAAATGGTTTAGTTCATCCAATGTTCCACGTGTTTTATTCTAAATGTATTTAGTGAAACGTCTGTAATTAAGATGGTGTATGTTGTTGATGCTGCAGGGAGGACCTATTCTCATACCTGGATTTTGTCTACCAAAAGCACTTCAACCGGTGCTTCCAATATTTCTGCAGGTATGCTGGCTATACTTTTTTCCTTGGATATCCTGTCTCTGTTGAACATCGTTTTCCGTCTTTTGGCGTTTCTTGTTTCTTCAAATAATGAGTGCTCATAATATCAGTTTTGACCTGTACTTTATGCTTCAGGGTTTAATAAGTGGATCTGCTGAACTCAGAGAGCAAGCTGCATTGGGCTTTGGAGAACTGATTGAGGTGACCAGTGAAAAGGCACTTAAAGAGTTTGTCATCCCAATTACAGGGTATGTCTGATTCTTGACTGTATAAAATATTTTGGAAAGTGAAGAAGGTGATTGCATATGTGTTATGAATGAATTTCTACTCTTTTGGTATCATTATACGTTTCTAAAACTAAAAGTACTTGAGTCATGTCTGATAAACAGTCTGGGCATGGGCAACTCTTGAGTATTGCATTACACGCTAGTAATTTGCAAATACAATTCCTGTCCACTTGACAAGTTTTTCATAATAATGATATTAATAACGATAATGGCAATAATGATAATAAGAGAAATAATAACAGTAACCATAACTATAAAATTATTGTTTCTTATCTCAGTCTTTTTTGCAATCATCCTCGTGCACAAAATACATAATTTGACTGGCTTTTTATTTATATTGATGCAGGCCTCTTATCCGGGTAATAGGTGACCGGTTCCCGTGGCAGGTCAAGAGTGCTATTCTATCTACCTTGATAATCATAATCAGAAAAGGGGGAATGGCTTTAAAACCTTTTCTTCCGCAGCTTCAAACAACATTTGTGAAGTGTCTACAGGATAACACAAGGTTAGGTTTAAGTTGAATGACTTACTAGGTTGGAGTTAAATATGGCATCATAGCATGAGTTTTTTTTGGCTAATCTACTACCTACCTCTCTTGGAACGGCAGAGTTGTTTGCTCAAGTGCTGCCCTTGCACTAGGAAAGCTTAGTGCTCTTAGTACCCGGGTGGACCCTCTAGTTGGAGACCTCCTGTCTAGTCTGCAGGTGATTATTAGTTCGGATCTTTGATATACCTTAATTCTAAAACCCGATTATATCATTAATCCTGATTTTATCTGTTCAGGCTTTGGATAGTGGGGTTCGAGAGGCATGTTTGTCTGCTTTAGAAGGGGTTCTAAAGCATGCTGGGTAGAGCATGAGCACTGCCATTCGAACACGTGTTTACGTGCAACTTAAGGATTTGATTCATCATGATGATGACCAGGTTCGAATATCTGCTGCAAGCATTTTGGGTATCATGTCCCAGGTATGCAGTGGATAACTGAAGAGCTATCAATTTCTTTCTGTTCTGTTAAATTCTGCTCACTTTCGGGACATAACTCTTTAATGATCATGATGTCACGATTTGGTAGCATTAACACATGGTTTTAAACAATGTTAGAAGATGTAGTTAACTGAGAAAGTAATTCACATTTTGTTTGATTGTTGAGTAAAAGAAATCTGTTACGGTTCCATAATCTTGGACTGTGCGACTACATGAACTCTAATCAACCACAAAGATCAATAGATAAATTTGCATTCATCCGAAGCTGAAATACATCTTACATGTGATGCATTGTCTGGCTTTGTCTCATTAGTATCTGCCATTTCTTTTAATATCTGTGTTGTTTTCTTTTATTTACTCTCTGCTGACAATTTGCAGTACATTGAAGATACCCAAATGACTGAGCTACTTCACTAGCAAGTTTTCCGTTGTCACTGGGCTGGTCTGCCAGGCATGGTTATGTACTTACTATTTCTTCCATGCTCAGGCATATTCCATCCGCCATATGTGGATCTTCAGTATTTCCATCTATCCTGAACCAACTTAAAGGTGCCTCGACTGATGAGAAGGTAATAAATCAAGGATTGTTTCTGTCATTCAATCTTATTATTCTGTGGAGACTAGTAACACACTTCTTATGACAGTTCCCACTTCGTGAAATTTCAACCAAGGCATTTGGGAGACTTCTTGTTTATAAAATCCGAAGTGATCCTTCGAATACATCATTACAGTTGGATATCATATCCTCTTTAGTCTCAGCATTGCATGATGATTCTAGTGAAGTTAGAAGAAAGGCGTTGTCTGCTCTAAAGGCAGTTTCCAAGGTATGGATTTTCTACTTTGGACATTAAACTTATTCAGCATATCATTTGGACTTTATGGATGGCACTTTGCCGTACAGGAAAATGCTTCACCTATTGTGGCCCATATCAATATTATTGGACCTGCACTGGCTGAATGTTTGAAGGATGGAAGTACACCAGTGAGACTTGCCGCAGAAAGATGTGCTCTGCATGCCTTCCAATTATCAAAGGGTACTTTTCTGCCTGAGTTGTCTAGTACTGCAAAGACGTAATGTTGTTACAATGCTTAGGTTTTTTTATGTTCTGCAGGTCCTGAAAACATTCAAGCTGCACAGAAGTTCGTCACAGGCCTAGAAGCTAGACGAATATCAAAGCTTTCTGAACATAGGTATATTATGGGTACTTAAATACTCTCTTCACACTCGGTCCAAATCAAGGATCAAGTGAATTCTTACCCGAATGAGTAGTTCAAATCAAATAGTATTAAACATATCATGCTCGGCACATGAACAATGTGTTAACAGCACATTCCACTTGTCATTTGGTTTTTATTTTAAAACTCTTCATCTGCTTGTTGGATCTGATCATGCAGCGATGATAATGAAGACGGTGATGATGACGTGTCAAGTGGCTGAAAAGTTGGTTGCGTTTGGATCCAATAATTTTTGTCCTTCTCAAGAGTGGAATTATAGAAACTACGGAGACAAATGCAGCTATACAGTGATAGTTTACGTAGGGATACCCAATTTTTCTCACTTGGGTGTTATAAATCCAATGTAATTGTTAGTTGGATATCTTGGATCCTGTATAGAAATGAGGGTACAGCAACCCCTCTTACTTTCGTATTGATCTGTCTCTTATTTCGTTGTGTAATGCCTTAATGGTAACAATGTCTATTTCATGAAAGGTTCCATTTTTGAATTTTGCTAGTTTGCATCTTGATTTATCGTTTACTTTATCTTGTTACCTTTACAGGCGTCTTGGCCTTTCCCTTCAGTGCAACTGTACTAGTAATAAGCAAAGAACATGAGCAAATTTGGTGGGAAGAAAACTTTAAGGCAGCTCATCATGATCTCTCACACACACACACACACACAAATGGAGCTTGCAAGACTCATTATGTTTGGTAGTTTCCTTTTCCTTGATCGAAAAGGTTACATAAAGGTAACTAATTATATAATGGTTGGTAATTTCTTGCTTAGCTGAAGAGTGAAGAGACGTTTTTGTAAGACAGTTAGGTGCCAGAGTAATAATGGCCAAACTATCCATTCTAGCCTTCTTGCCTCGGAAGCAATCGGTCTTTGGTACAATGTACAAACAACTGTGATGCCCTTCAACGAAGGCAGCTTCAGAATGCCAGAATCTATATACTATGGAAACAATCGAAATGAGTATGGTTCTGAAACAAGTAGCCGCCGTAGTAGAGTGTAGACATATACCAAATCCATGTACAGGCTATAAATTTAGTGGTTGCTAGCAATATTTGTCATCAAGGGCATTGGACCCTCCACAGCACTGTGCGGTCATTGTCCAATACTCCAATTCAATCTCTTTTTATGGTTTTAACAGTATGAGACTCATGAGTCATGATTGAGAGTTGAAGAGAAGAATCGTGACTTTCATGGGGTTTACGTACATGTTTTACTAGGTTATTTTGTATGACATCAAGAATTTCAAGATCTAATATGAAGATATATGCATGGAAATAGGACTGACTAGATTACGAGCTACCCAAAAACCCTGCACGCTTGATTAGGGAGTACATTAGAAGATCGATTTGCATAACATTATAGTTGGACAATTCTAATATGTAAGCTTCCCTTCTTTCGTTTACAAATTTTGCTATACGTTTGTACATGTCTGTTCATCACTTCCTATCTAGCTAGTTGACATAGTTTTTTTATAAATGGATCGCATTTTCTATCACTAAAATGGCTTTCATCAGTCAAGTAACTTAGTACTCTGAAGTCAGTACTGCCATATATAGATTTTATAGTTTACAAACACTAGCTAGGGTTCCTCGATCAGATACTTCCAATCCCCAAGGCAAACGTCAATTGAATTTTAAACTCATTGGACCCGAAATGGACCACTCATAACTTTGAGCCTGAGAGGGCAGAGCCAGTATATGCATGTGTTTATCATTAACTAATTTGAATGAGAAAATATTCAGAACAAAAGAATGTCGATCTAGCTCGATGTTGTGCATGGTATTTGTATTTTGAGGTGAGATATGTAGTCAAGATCCCTGACTGGATTAAGCTGAGAATTGAAGTCAGACGCGACCAGATTTCCTGAGCTTAGCAAAGAAGCATTTTGATCGAGATTCGAGAATAGAAGCTTACATGTATTTATTAGTTCAAGCACTTCTATTAGTTTCATATTGATCGAGCCCTAATTTCTTTGTGATTTTTGTAGTAGGGTTTTTGATGTAATGTCTTCGAAATTCTATTTGTACATGTATTTATTAGTTCAAGCACTTCTATTAGTTTCATATTGATCGAGCCCTAATTTCGCAGCAGCAGCAGCAGCCTAATTTCTTAGTAGTAGTAGTAGTGGTTGTGTGTTTGTGGTAGAAGGTCTTTTTATGTACATCTTTTGTAAATATCTGTTTGATTATCTATTTATCTTACTATTTTTTGATATCTGTTTTTGATTTTTGATTTTTGTCTAACTATTTGTGTGTTGATCATTTGCAGTTATTCTATCTCTTTTTCATAGACCAAATATTTTTTGCATTTGAGGACAAAGAAAACTAAAACTTATAGTGATATAGTTCCTATCCTGTCAAGTATCAATGATATTGCCCAGGGTAACTATGCCAAGTTTGAAGTGGAGTTGAGTGCGAAGGATCTACAGTTGAATGAGAGTGAATTATTTGGTGAGCAGTTGCAAGAAACTATAATGGAGAAGGATCGACAGATCTTAATCAAGGATGCTCAATATGAGGAATTGCATAAATTCAACGTAGTTCTTTGGCACGTAGTTAGTGTTTTGAAGAAAGATTTCCTTTCTTTGAAGCAAGAAAATGCAAACTTGAAAGCAAATCAATCTGCTTCCAACAATAAGAAACTTGATGCATTGCGAGTGAAGCTTGCTGATGAAGAGAAGAAGACAGAATATGCTGAGTTTAGATTGGATCTTATGGATCGAGAGATAAGTCTCTTAAGAAGTAATTATCAAATGCTGATGATTCTACATATGTGATTGGAGTATTGAGGGCAGAGAATATGAATGCTGAGAACAAACTGTATGTTGGATGCGAAGAGTCAACTTGTTGCAACTGTCCAAGAGAAATCTGTGCTTGAGACAAGATTAGGAGAGATGAAGGATATCGCTGAAGCTGCTTCTGGAGAAAATATGACATTGAAGAAGAATCTGAAGGAAGCAGAATTACAACTCAAGGAAGCTCAAGGGAAGATGCAAATTGCTCAAGTAGCAAATGAGGAGCTTCAGAGAAGAGTTGATGCTTTGCAAAGTCAAAATGAAGAGCTTGATAAGGAAAAGAAAGAAGTTGAAGATGCAAAGCAGAAACTTGAAGTCGTCAATCAACAGCTTGTTGAAGACAATCAAAAGTTGAAGAATGTTGTTGGATTTACAACTGGATTTACAAAAGGACTAGCTGGTACCGATTCTGAAATTGGAAAAGAAAAGATCTGTCATTTCATTTTGTATAATTTGCCTAATTTTATAAGTAACTGAAAACTGAAATGTGTGAGTATCTATCTTATTATCTATTTATGTATCTATGTCTGTTTGGGTATCTGTCTGAGTATATGTCTTTGTATCTATTTTGAATATTTGTTTTTTCTTTTGTATCTCTATGAGGGAATTTTTTGGAAGCGAAGAAGAGTTCCCAATAGACACATTCTGCACCATCTTTCAATATAGTGAAAACATTTTGGAAACTTTCTGGGCCTGGTGAAAGACTCAACAGAGAAAACATTTATCTCTTCTCGTATGTTAAGAGTTTAAATGATAAGTCCAGGAAGTCCTTGAAGATGGATGAGATCTACTGGTATCTGCCTAACAATGAAGTCAAGTGAAAGCGCTAGACTGAAGAGGGAACAAAAATGTTGACGTGGCGGAGCTAGTGCCGAGTGGAGATTTTGAAGTTGTTGAAGTATCTTCACCGTTCATAGTGAAATCAGTCAACAAGAAGAGGGGAGAGCCGAGAAGAATTTGTGCGAGTTTGATTGATGAGGAGAAGCTAGCCATTCTGTTTCTTCAATTTGATATTTTTCAGTACATGGGTGATCGCTACTAGAGTGAGTTGGTGAGGTACTGGATGAAAAATAAAGGGTGAGTATCTGTTAGTTTATAGTAATGTTTCATTTTTAATTGTGCTATGTTGTATGTGTTTTGGCAAGGTGTTTATTCTTTCCAGTTCTTTGATCGTGATGATCTGGAGTCGATTATTGAAGGGAAAGAGATATCGAACTCTGTTTTAGATTGCTATTTCAGTTTTCTTTCTGAATTAAGAGATGATGCGGGAGATCAAAGTCCCTATGCTTTCCACACATTGGCTCATGTAATCCTTATGTTATTTTTTTAGCCTTTGTGTGTCTCCACAGTGTGTGTTTTTCAGCCTATGTGTAATATTTTTTGTGCTGCATTTGACAGATTTGTGGGTCTGATATGAAAATAAAGATGATGCACAAACGCCTTTTTGAGAAGTTGTTCAAGGTTTTGGGCATCAGTGGCAAACTGATGTTCCCGATCTTTTCCCATTCACATTTTCATCTTTTGGTCTTTGATAAAAGTCTATCATGCTTGTGTCACTTTGACTCACTCAAAGGGTCGCGTAAGCCGATGGACAACGCGCACTTTCGGGAGGCATTAAAAACGGTAATGTTTATTCTGTCTTTCTTCTTCTCTTTCCTTTTTCTTTTCCAGATGTTTAGTAGTTACAGTTTACAGATGGGTTGACAGATTGTTTATTGTATTGATTCAGGTTTGTTTGGTGTCTATGTGGATGGATTCTGTGAGGGATGTAAGTGATGATATATTATTACTGAATGCTCGAATGTTGGTAGATGACTCTCAAAGCACAGACAAGGAACTTATGTTAAGGGAAATCCCAATAATAGAAAATGAACGGAAAAACATTAAGTGGCTCAAATATCAGAATTTGAATTTTCACAAAATTCCTGTGCAGTCCATCAACAACAGTCCTCAACAACCTGGTGGCTTTGATTGTGGAACTATTGTTTGCTACGTCATGTATTGTCTAGTTTTGGGCAAGGAAATAAAGCAAAATCTGAATCATGATGATGTGTCTCAGTTCAAGGCCAGATTGTTAGAATCGTTTATGGATCATGAGCTTTCATGGGTAACAAAGAACAAAGAAAAGTTGTAAGGAATGTGTAAGGAATGAATCAGTGCGTATATATTGTTGTAGTGATCATTTCTGTGGACATTGTTGTAAGTTGTATATTTTGGAGAGCATTATGAATTTAATCATATGACTATCTGCTTGAGTATCTGTTTGAGTATCTGTTTATGTATCTGTTTGCGTAACACTATATTTGTATTGCTCTTGAATTTTTGAATCAGAGAACCAATGTATTAAGCCTATGAACTAAAGTGTTTGATTTGCACTCTTCGATCAATTTTACAACACAAAACCAACTCAAATTTGTGTGTATATTTGGTATTGAAACGCAGCAGTCATAAACCAACCAACTGACAGATACTTAGACAACTACTTAGGCAGTGAATTAGATAGATACTCATTGTTGTTCATTAATGACATGTCATTTTCTGTCACGTCTGTTCATTTTGATTAGAATGCATGTGTCGTATTCTCGAGGACCATCTTCTCTATAAAATGGAAAGTCTTCCCCCAAACGTTGTCACTTCCCTCAATACATTGCTTTGAAAACCCTAACCCTGAACGAAACCCCAATTTCTCTGCTAGAAAATTACCCGAACCAAAAAGCAAATGGCTCGTTCTCCTCTAAGATCATCAAAGCACAACCGATCGGGCACCTCAACCTCTGTCCCAAAGTAAGACCCGCCATCTCTGTCATAGGCACCTAGAGTATTCTTTATGCCAACTTTGAAGCATGTTTGCAAGAGATCTGTGGTCTGTCATGGAGAGTTGACAGTGTGATCAGGAAGATGGATAAGTTCGAAGAGATAGTTTGGAAGATTGATGAGGCGATGGCGATGATCAAGGATGTGGAGGACAAGGTCGAAGCGCTTACAGATATTGTGTTCAAGATCAAGGATGGGGATGGTAACTGATGGGTTTTAGCTGTTGGGTTTTTATGTGTTTATGACTATGCTTAAATTTTAGTTAGTTTTTGATTTTTAGAGATTGTTATCCATTTTGCCTACTCCAAAACATCCATTTTTTTGTGGTTAGTTATGGATGTTTTTGGAGTAAGACTATTTTGTTATGACCTTGTTTATAGAATTTGATCCCTTTTTGTTTAAGATGATTATGGTCCCTTTTAATGAATCTTATGTTCTGGTTTATGTTGTCTGAGTATCTTCTTGAGTATCTGTTTGTGTATCTGTCTGCGTAATACTATCTTGTGTTGCTCTTGAATTTTTGAATCAGAGAACCATTGTATTAAGCATATAAACTAAAGTGTTTGATTTGCACTCTTTGATCCATTTTACAACAAAAAATATACTCAAATTTGTTTGTATAATTGGTATTGAAATGCAACAGTCATACACCAATCAACTGACAGATAGTTAGACAACTACTTAGATAGTGAATTAGACAGATATCCATTGTTGGTCAAAAACGACATGTCATTTTGGGTCGCGTCTGTTCATTTTTAACAAACTGATAGATACTTAGACAGATACTCTCACAGATACCTAAACAAATACTTTAACAGATACTTGAGCAGATAAGCTTTGAAAATGTTAGAATTGATGCTAAAATAGATTCATTGATAATATAGAAAAAATACAATAGTAGAAATTATAAAAATATATAATAAACTAGAATTCTTCCTCTTCTTGTTGTTGCTTGGTCCATCAAATCCTGGCGGTGGAGGAGGCAACATCTTGAAGATTTGGCGAAGAAGTTGAATGATTGTCTCATCATTCTCCTTAATGAGTTTCTGTTTTTTCTTGAGATCCTTGAGGCTATCCTCAAGGTCAGTGATTCTAGTGGATAATTGTTGCAGCATAGTTAAAGGTGGAGAAGTTTCTTCTTGACTGTGGCGGCGGCGTTTGCTTTCCTTGCTTTCCCGAACCATTTCTTCTATCATCTCTTCAACATAGTCTTCAGGTTGCTTCTTTGATTTTTTGGACTTGTTGTTCTTGGAAATGTTGACCATTTTTGGACTTGTGGTTTTGAACAACAACAAAGGAGAGGGTGAAGAGAAATTTTTTATGTTTTTGTTTCTGTGAAGGAGTTATGTTCAGTGCGTTTTTATTTATAGAGAATGAAAGGTTGTGTTCAATAAGTGGTTGCATTTTTTCTTTCTTGGATGAAGAGTTGCGTATAAATATTTTTCAATGCGGTTATGCATGTTTGTTGGGTGAGGAGAGAGAGAGAGAGAGTAAGCGTCTTTTAGTAAAAAGAGAAGGGAAAGTGAAAAGACGCGGGAATAAACATTTTGAGCCAGAAAAGACATAGTGGTTCATTCTCTATAAATAAGATTTGCTTTTCACATTCTCCATAACGTATTTGTGTTTCATTATCAATTCCTTCTGCTTGAGTTTTTTTTCTTTCTTTTCTCTAATTGTTATCAACAGAAAAATCTATGGCACCAAGGAAAAAGAACCCATACAACTCAGACACCTCTGGTCATTCAACTGATGATGATTTTGATCCATCAAGTCCAAGTCCTCTTCCTCTGAACACTTTGTATTTGCCCATTTTTCTCTTATTGTTAGACCTTATGGTGGTCTTGTTCCTGATGGCCCTCTACAACCTTTGGTGAAGAAGATAGGTCGTATTAAGCATCGTATGGATACGATGAAAGAGGAAATGGCCTTTGTCCTTACTGAAGAAAACCAAATGTTTGATTTGCTTATGTGCATCGTATCTCGTTTTCCACCAGGTTTTGGATGGGGAAGTAGCAAGAAGGCCAAGATGTAAAGCATATGATATTCTTTTGTTTTTAGTTTGAATTTTGTGTTTGTTATTATTTATTATGTTTTTGGTTGTAATTTTAGTGAATCAATTCAGTTTTATGTTTTTGAAATGAAATTTATGAATGAATATATGAAACCACTGAATGATAAAGCATTATTTGACTAGTCTAGTCAAATACTCAGACAAATAATCACCAACAGTCCTTAACAACCTGCTGGCCTTGATTGCAGAAGTATTGTTTGCTACATCATGTATCAACTAGCTCTGGGCAAGCAAATAAAGCAAAATCTAAAAAATGAGGATGTGGCTCGGTTTAAGGCTAGAATGCTAGAATCTTTTATAGATCATGAACTATCATGGGTAATGAAGAAAAGAGCTATAAGAAATGAACCAGATCAGGAAAAAGTGTAGGACAACACAGTAACTAATAATGTGTATATTTTTGTTGTAGTGACCATCTGAGTATCTGCTTTGGGTATCTGTTTGAGTATCTGTCTTTGAAAATTTGTGTTTGGTTTGGAATCAATGTTGAATGATTGAATCGATGAATAAAGCCTTTTTGAAATAATTTTTTTGTTTGTGCACTATGTGATCCAATTTACAACACAGAACCAACTCAAATCCTGGTGTATGTATAATTGGTAATGAAACACAGCAGTTCATAAACCAACCAAATGACAGATACTTAGACATTTACCTAGGCAGTGATTTATAACCCATGGTGATTTATAAACAACATGTCATTAGGAAGATACCCACGGACGCGTCATATTCACGAGGACCGTCTTCTTATTTTCCATTTTTCTCAATTAAAATGAAAGTCTTCCCCAAACCTCGTCACTTTCTCTCAACTCTTTGCTTTGAAAACCCTAATCCTAAACCAAACCCCAATCTTATCTCCCAAAAAATCCTCACAACGAAAAATCAATCAATGGGTTGTAGTCCTCGAAGATCATCAAGGAAAAACCGCTCTGGCTCTTCAACCTCATCTTGTTTCCCAAATGAAGAGTCATCGTTGCCTGTTCTACCCTAAAGGAACACCAACGTTGTGAAGGAACCATGGAAGGAACTGCCCGATGTGATTTGGCAATATAGAATGATTCTTGTCGTCTGCTCTAAGCCATTTGGTGTGCAATGTCATGCCATAATTTATGTTTTGATGTCAGTTTACAGGAAATTCAAGGATTTGGCTCGTACCAGTGATGTATTATCGGCGGTAGATGCATCCATTTACACCCCTACCTAGAACAGATATGTTCCTGCAACAAATATATGAGATTTGGATACAACAGATTGGGAGTTTGACATAGAGGTACTATTCTTGAATCTATCATAGTAGTTTAGAACACCAGAAACGCTATATCGAAACGTAATGCATCATTTGTTACAGCAGGGAAGCATAACTCAGGCATGTATATTGTTTGATGAAGCTACAACGATTAACAAAATCCTCCGACATTACACTTCGGAATACATGTCATACATGTTGATGATTATGGGCAGCCCCGAAGATTTAAAGTATAGTCGTCTATCCTCCTTAATAAAACATTGGCTGTCATTAATCAAGGGCTCTTTGATTTTGCCATACTGTAGAAATGAAATAGAATCACGGGTAAGGTGTGTACGAGTGAATGGGTTGGACATTGATCCCATTCCTTATGATTCCATAATGCAACATCTGACACATCCTGATGTTTTCATTCCAAGTTTAGTGAAGGAGTGCAAACGTTGTGGCCAATGTAGCTTATGTGTAGTTCTTTCGGAGCTTGAATGGTTCCATCAATTTATGTATAACAATAATAAGTAAACCATATTTAGTTTATTCTGTGTAAGTAGTAGTGTATGGCACACAGAATGAATGAGCTCATGAACAAGTGTATTTTTGTTGTTGTAGTGATCATTATGTAATTATATGACTATCTCTTTTGAGTATCTGTTTGTGTATCTGCTTAAGTATTTGGCAGCGTAATACTATCTGTGTTGTTCTTGAGTTTTACTAAATGAGAAAATCAATGTATAAAGCCTTTTGAAATAAAATGTTTGTTTTTACACACTCTGATCCAATTTACAACACAGAACCAACTCAAATCTTTGTGTATGTATACTTGGTATTGAAACACAGCAGTTCATAAACCAACTTTAAACACAGATACTTAGACAGCTACTCTAGCAGCAAATTAGGCAGATACCCGGACATATACTTAGATAGATTCTTAAACAGATACCCATTGTGGTTAATAAATGACATGTCATTTTTCTGTCGCTATAAACGATGATCAGAACACATGCGTGTCTCCCGCACTTGTCGTATTCTCGAGGACCGAGCGTCTTCTTAGGTTGTAAGCAGTGCATTATCCTAGAAATAACAGAATGAATCAGGTTGTAAATGGCTGCAATGTAACCAAAAGACAGATGTCCTGACAGCTACTCAATCAGCTACTCAGACATATACTCATGATATTTTTCAGAAACAGTGCAACAATTTACAGATATCCTGAAAATAATAGAATGAATCGGGTTGTAATGGATGACTTGATTTCATCGGCAAAGTAGAAGACAAGTAATGCATGGAGATGTACTATCCAGCTGTTGAAGCACTCTGAGATGTTGTTTGTCATTTCGCCATACCTATCTCTTCCGAAGAATGCAACACACCATTTTTCTTCTGGGAGATCCTTGAAGAATTCCATAATCTTTGCATATCCGCCTTCTAGCTTAAGCTGGTTAAAAAGAAACTCATATTGCCTCTCACTTCTTGCATATGCACATTGCTTGAAGGGTTCAAAAATTCTATCCTTCGAGTGTCCTTTGTAGTTGTCTTTGAGGTTAGCAACCCAGTGTCAAAAATAGTAGCCATGCTTATCATTGGGGAACACCTCTAGAAAAGAACTCATAATTCCATTATGATGATCATAGATGAATGTTATATTCCTTCGAGTATTAGTTTCATGATTGATGTTGTGTCTATCTCATCTCTTAGGTTCATCAAGAACCACTTCCAGTTGCTGTCATTTTCAGCATCGACTATCGCAAATGCAATTGGATAGAGTTTTGAAATGAATAAAAAAGAAACAAAAAGGTAAGGTTCCTAGCTAGGTGCATAGCAAGTACTAAAATGGAGTTTATAAAAGGAATAACAAATACCTAGACAGATACTCAGTCAGCTACCCAAACAACTATTCAGACAGATACACAAGAGGTCCAAACATCTTTCATTTGTCTACATTACCTTGATCTCCATCTTTTGAAGAGACCCCAATGATCTATCATTTGTATTTTTTCTTGAGGAAACTTGCATTAACGAAAATCATGGGTCTGCAGTATTGGAATCCCTGTATGTAGGGACCGAATGATACAAAAAGGTAGTGAAACCTTTGTGTTTCCAGATCAATATCTACAACAACTCTGGATCCCAGATTTGTCTTCATAAATTCGTCTTGGAACCAGAGAAAGTTTGTGTATGATTCTGTTTGTTTCCATGTAGTGAGTTCATTAACAATTCCTTACCATATTACACAATCTTGTAAAGGACTTTCAGGCCAAAACTATCTCTGATTTCTGTCTGTAAGGCCTTGGCTCCCTTATTGAAATCAGCGTGTAGTTTGTCCTTAACGATTGAGCTGAGTATTGAATAAATGATAAGTTTCAAGTATACAAAACAATATCTTTAGACAGATTTTTTCTGGAGAAGTAGCTAGTGATGTTAGAAAAAGGTATCATACTCGACAATAGAAGACCTCATCATCTCACTTGTCTATTTCTGAACCTTTTCTTTGCATGTATGATTATTGTTGATTTTAATGATGTAAAATGATCCATTTGCCCGAAATAGTCTTGCCTTCATAAACTAGTTGCATTTATTGCATCCTTTGTATTTACAGTGTACACTGACGCGTGTGGGCTCATTCTTCTCAGATATAAACTTGAATCCACTTTCAATTGAGTACTTTCTAAGTTTCAGCCTGAACTCAGTCACCTCGCCTAAGAATTTTTGCCCTTTTTCTTGTATAAGTTTAGCCCATAGTTTTGTCAAGTAATCATTCGTCTCATCTTCTTGAAAGTATCCAAAACCGACGTCTGCAACATTACTTATTTCCATGCAGCCATCCATCTGCAGATCCTGGTATGAGTTTTCATTATGATTGCTACATACCACCGATTGGTTGGAACTGATGTTTGTTGTTTGCAGGAAAGAGGAAACGTATACATGTTTTAGCTTGATATAATATTGTAGCAGACACTCAAACAGATACTCAAATGAGTTTTTGAAGTTCTACCTCATTCAAGTCAGTGATTCTGATCTCAATATATTTTGAATTGAGTCTTTGGATAGAAAACATCATCAAAAAAACGTCATGATCAGTTTCCAGGAAAATGTGTTCATCCTCTTATGGGATACAATATTTGTATGTAAAGATTGAGTTGTTGAGTAATTTGAATCGTTGACGAACTATATCCACAATGTCATCAAATGTGAAACAATCACTCAAAATATCCATCACATGTTCTTGACCATGAATATATTTCACAATGATTGGAGAATGTTCTGTTGTCATTGAACATACCTACAGAAGAGTTGCAGAAACGCATGTAAATGCTTTGGTTAGCTGACAGTAAGGTCTGATACTTTTAATAGAAAAAGTAGAGTTACAGATACTCATACAGATACGTTGACAGATAGGTTGACAGATATTCAGGCAGATAGGTTTACAGATACTCAGACAGATACTTACACAAATACGTTGACAGATACTCTAACATATACTAAAACATATTTTTATAACCAAAATCATATCCAAACGTAATTAAGTAGATTTTGATATCGCAATGCATATAGTTTGAGGAGCAAAGTAATCATGAAATCTATTAATACAACTACGAACAGAAACAGATTTGCGCAACAACAATTCAAATCGTTTATCATATAGAAAAACAGAGTGAAAATTGGATCAACAACATAATTGAACATACGAAGTCATCAATTTCTGTAGAGAGATGGCGAGAGATAGCGAATCAGTGAGATAGAGAGACAGAGATTTTGAAACTTACAACGTTTAAAATTTCGTACGACGTCGAGATCAAACAGAGTTTTTGTTACGGCGATTTTTGAATCACGATCAAGAGAGAGAGAGAGAGAGAGAGAGAGAGAGAGAGAGAGAGAGAGAGAGAGAGAGAGAGAGAGAGAGAGAGAGGGAGAGAGAGATTCACTTCCAGACAAAAAATGGAGGAGGGAAAAGAGAGCTGCGTTCGCAGCTCTCTTTTATAGATAGTTAGAATTCAAATTAGAAATGTAGGGCAAAGTTGGTATAAAAAATGAGTTTTATAACTAATTGGATCTTTTTGGGAGATAATAATATCAGCCAAATTTGTTTGAAAAAAAAAATGTCATAAGTTGAGTCTTTTTTACCTTGGTGCCATAAATTGATTTTTTTGGTAAACTTATATGTTGTTGGACCTCCCCCCCCAAATTTATTAACAAAGGGATATATATATATATATGTGGTTATGAAAAGCAAAGGAAGGTAGAGAGTGAGTGTGAGAGAGAGAAGATGAAGAAGTTAGAAGAGGTATCGTGTAGTGCGGTTTCACGAAGAAAAGAATATTAATGGCGAAGTGTCTGGTGGCAGATACACATTGAATTCAAAGAGCAATAAAAGAGAAGAGAAGAGAGCTGTTTCAGTTGGCCGGAATAAGTATAATTAGGTCGACTATCAATCAAAGCTGGCCTGGTGTCTTTTTACGTTTAATTTTCCGGCCGTTTTTTTAATTTATATTTTATTTCCTTATTCATTTCTAGCCTGGCCTTTTCTGGCTTCTGGCCTTCCTCTTTCCTCCTTAAATTTCTTAGCTCAACTTGTGCAAATCTATACAAACACATTTACCTGAAAGCCAAAATAAATAGCAGTGACTACTACTGCTTCCAATTCATTTTCGTCTATGAAACCAATGTAGAGCTAGATAGACAGCAATGATGATCTTGAAGCTGAAAGAGGGCCTGTGCTCTTCTTCTGCTTAATTATCCTTACCCACCTCCTCTTCCTCATCATTAATACACAGAGAGAGAGAGAGAACAAGAAATTAAACTAGGGTCATTGGTGTCCAAGGGTCCCCTAGCCTCTCTCTCTCTCTCTCTGTGCTTTGCAATATAAGTAATTTTCTTTGTTCTTTTCTGGGTCTGCGTATTGGTGTTTGGTGCAAGTAATACCAAGCTCACAAATATAAGTCAGCTTTGGTTCTTCTAGCTAGGTAGCTCTTTGTGTAATGGTCATGGTCTGCATCAGCTGCTAGTTTTGTTTTCCTTGATTTGCTCTCTTGTCTGGCACTGAATGTGATGAAGAACATGGATAGTAGTAGTAGCCCTCTTCTTCTTCTACTTTTAGGCTTCATCCTCCTCACTCTCTTCTCCCAAAGATCAACACTTCCGGTAGTAATGGCCTTGGACATGAAAAACACCACCTCAATGTACTCTACGCAAGTCAGTACCTTGAGACTTGAGAGAATTCAGAAGCACTTGGGCAAGATCAACAAGTCTCCTGTCATGTCCATACAGGTATTGCATATATCTATATATATATACCCTATATAATTTTCATTGATTTTCCTCATCTGGGCATCATTAAAGACTCATAATTTGGGTTCTTTGATCTGCGCAGAGCCCAGATGGAGATATAATAGACTGTGTTCATAAAAGAAAGCAGCCAGCTTTGGATCACCCTCTGTTAAAAAACCACAAGATCCAGGTACTTCAAAAGCTTGACTTAAAAGATACCCTTTCTCTAAATCTTACTCTTTTTCTCTATCCATTTATTAGATTTGTTGGCCTCAAGACTTTTCTCAAGTTTGCTGAAACAAGTAGTTGGTACAATTAGATAGAACTCCATCACCTTAAATGTCTAAGTTTGGTGGTGTCTGCATGTGTTTATATTTATGTGAAAACAGAAAGTGGCACCAGAGAGGCCAAAATTGACGACGAAGTCTTCGTCGACAATGGTGAATAAGGAAAAACCGTCGAATAAGGGTGGTGGTGGGATTGCATGGGGCCACCAAATGTGGCATGGAAACGGGACGAGGTGTCCGAGAGGGACGGTGCCGATACGGCGGACCACAGCGAACGATGTTCTCAGAGCCAAGTCTTTGTTTGACTATGGCAAGAAAAGTCAACGGAGGAGTGGTATTGATGTGAATAGACAAGCCGATGCTCCTGATGTGGTCAGTGGGAATGGCCATGAGGTATGCCCTTTTGTTATGTTACTTATGTATATGCACCATTCACAATAGGATAATCATAAATTCATAATTGTCTCCATGGAATAATGGATATGACATCTCCATTGCTATGTATGTATGGGATTGATGCATGTAATATATAGCATCATCATCATTTATTTCATAGTACAATCATCTCCCTAGTTTATGACATTGGAAAATGGAAGAAGAAATAATTTAGTTGATCATATAATGTTTTCAAGGAAATCAAATCAATCTTATCATATATATATATATGTTGCATAAAATCCCAACTTAGTGTAATTGTCAAGAAACGGTGACAAGGAATTAATGGTTACAAAGTCTCCATGTACATGTGAGGTGAATTTGAATGTGTAATTCTTGTTAAATTGTAGCATGCCATTGCCTACACTGGATCGTCGGATGAAGTATATGGAGCAAAAGCTACGATCAATGTGTGGACTCCAGAAATAGAACAAATGAACGAGTTTAGTCTCTCGCAAATTTGGGTTCTGTCTGGATCATTTGATGGATCAGATCTCAACAGCATAGAAGCTGGATGGCAGGTACTTCTTCGATCCAGTTTGTTTAATTATCATGGTTTTGTGAACATAGGTTAATTTTGTGACATATATACTAGTGTTTTGTTCAAATATTGTTTATGTTCTAAAGCCTTGATTGTTCCACTAGTCAGGTCAGTCCGGAGCTCTATGGTGACAGCAGACCTAGATTGTTCACCTATTGGACGGTTAGA
This sequence comes from Geum urbanum, assembly GCA_946800695.1. Taxonomy (NCBI): domain Eukaryota; kingdom Viridiplantae; phylum Streptophyta; class Magnoliopsida; order Rosales; family Rosaceae; genus Geum; species Geum urbanum. The sequence continues at coordinate 81,931,737 of OX326999.1, read as the reverse complement.
TCTCTCTCCTCCTCTCTTCTATTTCTGACTGCAAATCGTAGTTGTGTTCAGTAGTTCTTAGTGTGAAACGATGAAAAGTTATAGACTTTGAAGTAATAATACTAGTAATACAGTAAATAGACTTTTGAAAGATCCCAATTCCTTCTGCAACCCTTAGGTATGTCTTGCACAACATATATTGTAGATGATCTTCACACAAGACTTTGCAGATCGATGAAGTCATATTTAGTATGGTACTTAACGTAGAACGTAGAAGTCTCTGTTTTGGATAGCCTTGGAAATGAAGAAATTGTTTGCACGCAATGAGAAATTCTAGTATGTTTTAATACATGACATATATCAACTTTTAAATTAGTTCTCAAAGTTGTAAAATGAGTAGTTTAACTAGTAACTTTGTCCTAAAAGTTGTAAAAATATTTTTGATCAAGTGATTACTACTTTTGAACTAAATTACAAGAAAAATACTTATTGAATAAATTTACAAGTTGATACATGACATGTTAACTCACCGTAACTTTCCCTAATACAATAACCCTAGAGGCTAGTTAGAAGCTACATTTAGGGGCATGAGATTTTTTATGTATAGGCATTGGTTTTAAGTCAACAATGAAAGAAGATTATTGCTTTCATTATGGGCAATATGGGCTCGAAGTTCTCTATTATGTCATACACGCAACTCTATCCATGGCATTCGTTTGTTTCTTTAAACTCTTTTTTTCATGTATCTGCAGACTGATTCATATCAAGCAACTGGGTGCTACAACCTTCTGTGTTCTGGTTTTGTGCAAACAAATAGTAGAATAGCCATTGGAGCTTCTATCTCCCCCGTCTCATCATATGGGAGTGACCAATTCGACGTTACTATCCTCATATGGAAGGTAACTACACATTTTTCGATCACTTCTTTTATCTTGAAAGATCGATCACATTACATATATGTACATGTTTGATCATGTATACTAATTTGAATGGCGACTTTTGTACGTGTAGGATCCGAAGCTAGGAAATTGGTGGATGGGATATGGAGAGAATAGTCTAGTAGGGTACTGGCCAGCAGAGCTATTCACACATTTGGCTGATAGGGCAACAATGGTGGAATGGGGTGGTGAGGTGGTGAACACTAGGTCCACCGGCGAGCACACCTCCACACAAATGGGTTCTGGTCATTTCGCAGAAGATGGGTTTGGGAAAGCAAGCTATTTCCGGAATCTAGAGATTGTAGATTCGGATAACAGCCTCAGTTCTGTGAGAGCTGTCTCAACCCTAGCTGAGAACACCAATTGTTACAACATCAAAAGCTCCTATAACAACGAATGGGGGACTTACTTCTACTATGGTGGCCCTGGAAGAAATCCAAAATGTCAATGATAAACTGAGGATCATCAGTATCCAAGGTTGCACTTCAGTTTCGTTCCTGAAAATTAATGTCTAATTCTTTAATTATGTAATTATATAAATATGCCATTTCCACTCATGTTTCTGCTAGCTGTTTTCAAGTTTTTGTTTCTGCAAGCAAGCTCAAGCTAGCTTCACTACTGGAGGAGAGATTCGAGGCGACGAAGATTGGTGGTCGCCTCGTCTCGATTTTACGTCGCCTAGATTTCTTGTGACCAAAACTACGTCGCCTCGTCTTGTCGCTTCAGATTGATCACTCCAACATTGGGGCGACAAAGAACCAATCTTCGTCGCTTCATTTGATTTCACGCGACGTAAAAAATGTTACGTCGCTTCATCTTATAGCCCTCTGAAGCGACGTAGATTGCTAAATCTACGTCGCTTCATTTTATTTATTTTTAATTTTTTTTTCTTTTTGGCTCAATGAGGCGACGTATATTGCTCAATCTACGTTGCCTCAGTGTATTTAATATTTAATTTTTTTTTAAATAAATAAAGCGACGTAGATTGAGCAACCTACGTCGCTTCAATGTATTTAATATTTAATTTTTTTTTAAATAAACAAAGCGACGTAGATTGCTCAATCTACGTCGCGTCAATGTATTTAATGTTTATTTTTTTTTCTTTTTGAATAAATGAGGTGACGTAGATTGCTCAATCTACGTAGCTTAATTGTATTTAATTTTTATTTTTTTTTATTTTTGAATAAAGGAGGCGACGTAGATTGGTCAATCTACGTCGCCTCAATGTATTTAATTTTTATTTTTTTTCTTTATTTAGAAAATGAGGCGACGTAGATTGAGCAATCTACGTCGCCTCCTTTATTCAAAAATAAAAAAAATAAAAATTAAATATTATTGTACCAAGTCACGACCTATCGCAATTTACAAACACAAAAACCCATTTAACCACAAAAACGCATTCAACCAAAATCAAGTTATATAGAAAAAATTGGCACAAATCAAAACGTTAAAAGTTTATACAAATCAAGTTTACACAAATCAAGTTTATACAAAGCCTAGATACAGTTTACGAGCCAGGAGGTGGTGGAGGAGCTTGAGGTTGTTGACTCGCAGCCTGGAATGATCGCATCATGGCCTCCATTTCTTGCATCCTTTGGGCGAGTGCACTGTAATCCGCTATGGCCTTCTGCGCCACCTCGCTCGATCTGCGCGCCTCCTCTTTGGCTTCAGCGATCTCCCTTTGCATTCGGGTTTGGGTTTCCTGTACTCGGGCCCCTCCTCTCGGTTTGGGATCGCGTGTGAGAGCGTGCCCCACCCCTGTAACGTTGAACAAGAACAAATATTAGTATACTCTATGGTAAAGCAAAACGTAAATCGAGATGAACGACGGTGGTTTAGGAGATTTATTACCTCTTATAGAGGTCCCGGGCCTTGAACCCACCTCTTGCTCTATGATATTTATTTGTGTATCAAGAGGAAGATGCTGGGGTTGGGAAACCTCATCGCCGTCAACTGGGCCCGCAACACTATCTTGTTGCGACAAGACTTCATCGAGTCGACGCTTCACTGCCGCCTGCTCAATTAAAATAGATCAAATAAATAATATTACAATATAGTAAACAAAAATAATTGAAATAACGTAACGTGAACCTATTTGAGCTTACCACTTTCTCAGCCGCATTCCTCTCCGGCTGGTATATGTTAATCCACGTCTGGACGGCGGGCGCTCTATGACCCTCCTTCTCCAACACCTCGCTTCGGTACGAGAGGGCGAGGGATCCCGAATGGTGGTTGAGCTGCTGCTCCTTGTTCTTGTTTCGGTTTCCTTGGTTCCGTTAGCATAATCGCTGCCACACACACACAAAAATCATTTTAAAATCATTTTTCGAATGTTGGCTACCAAAACTGTGCGGATAGTTTATGAAGCTCACCAAGTAAGCAGGGTCTTCGAAGTGGGCTTTTAACCACGCCCATTGGTCTTCCCTCCCGAGAAACTCGGCCGGAGTCTCCTGGCTGACGTGGAGATAATGTTGATGGCAATCGTACTTCCAATCCTTGTAGATTGTTTGCGCCGTCGCATCAATGAAGTTCCACATCTCCACATCAGTCGCCGGGATGTCGTAGTTCGTCTAGCACAACACATTTAAATTCCGTTATGTAAAAGTTATATTTACATTTACTACAAGTAGGTAAGTAAGCTAAGGCCAATAAGTATACCTCAAGACTGTTACTGACGATATCGCGATGCAAATCGCTAAGTCCCAAAAAGCTAGGTGCAAGCATTGGAACTTTTCCGCGGATGATGCTACCGATGTCTCTGCACATCAGACTCCTCATTTCCCTCGTCGCAGGCCCCCGATGCCTCGTAGAGTAAGCGACTTGTAGTTGCCTATTGTTGTTCATCCGGACGAGGTACTCCGTCTTCGTCCCGACAATGACTCCGCGCTGTTGCGTCGTCGGATCTCCGGTTGCCATGTCGACCATGTCGGGGAGTTTGGTCTTCTTGCACCGGATGCTGAGGGCGGGAGGGTGCTGTGACGCCGTAGTGGCGTCGCTGTCATCCACTTGAGGAATCGCATCCTCAGTGGAGGGGCGGGCGTTAAAACCCCTACTTCTGGAATCGTCGGGGTCGCAGATTGTCCCGTGGGGCAACCCGACCCGGAAGCCCCATCTCTGCTGAATGCTCGCCACGCCGCCTCCGTAGCCTCCGCAGCTGCCGCCGCGGCCGCTTCACGATGCTGGATCGTCGCTTTCTTCCTCTGGTATCCAGTATCTCCGGGAGCCATTATGTTAAAACTATTCTCTTAAGATTGAACTACTCTTATCAATCTAGGCTTTGAAAGAAACGATAGAAACATCAAGTAATAATCACATAAGATTAACCAAACTTCAATATACCAAGGAGTTTTACCAAACAATCATATACCATCAATTTTATCCACATTACGCATATATTCATTTAACCAAACCCTTAATCCCGAGAATACTACAATCATTACGCATATATTCATTTAACCAAACCCTTAATCCTTAATCCTTAATCCTTAATCCTTAATCCTTAATCCTTAATCCCGAGAGTACTACATATTCGGTGAACCAAACTCAATTTTCAATATATCCTTATCATAACAAAACACAATACACATTCGGAATCATCATCATCATTTTCAATCACATTCGGAATCATCATTATCACAAAAGTAGTTCGGAATCATTATCACAAAACACATTCGGAATCATCATCATCACAAAACACAATACTTACATGAAAACAGATTGAAAACACATTCGGAATCATTATCACAATACACATTCGGCACAGTATAAAACACAAAGCTCCATACCTTCTCGAGTTGGCTCAAATCGTTTGCTTTAGCTACACGGAGTTGGCTCGGATTCGGTTGGTTTAGCTACACCGATGAAAACAGATTGAAAACATATTAGCTACACACGACAAATGTGATGGAAAACAGATTGGAAACACATTCAAAACAGATTGGAAACATTTCATACCTAACCATCCCTAACCATCCAACATATGCAAAATACATAACCATCCAACATTTCATACCAACATTTCAAGCATTGCAACTTTGCACCAAAGTTACTTCTTACAAAACGTCATAAATAAATGATAATCTATGACACTCAACCATCACTTTATTCAGTCAAACCATCTCCAACTCCTGTTTTCCGTTTCCATTCATCTCTCTAGTCTATGCGTGGTTCTACTGTACCATTTTATCAAGGCTAGCTAATTTCACAGACATCTAACAATACTTCTCAAAATAATACACAGAATATCACTCTTGCCAATTAATTTCACCTCCAACATTCCTTCACTAACAGAATATCACTCTTGCCAACTTGTTTTACACTACATAATACACATGCATTGAATCACGTCAAACAAACAAGAGAAAATAAAAGGGGTCAGTTTCAGTTGTGCTGTGTTTAGTTGTTTATAGACAGATGCATCGATCTCAAAAACAAAAGGGTTCGGTTGTGTTTCTCGGTGGGTTGAAAATTCACCCAAAAAATACTTCGATACTGTTTCCCCCACGAACTACTAACTCTACTTTAGGAACTAGAAAGTTGTGGCAAAATGGATCCATGGCCGACTAAACATGTGAAACAGTAACATTGAGAACTTGAAGAAAGAACAATAAGGAGAGAAAGCACATGACTCATACCTTTCCTTTTCTCTCTCTCAACCAATCAAGTATGAAACCGCTTCTTCGAACTTGGCCGTGGCGGTGACGAAGAAGTCCAGCAAGAAACCGATCGAGTTGGATCGAGGGGGAGGAAGAAGATGGTTTCGGGATTGGATTAGGGATTTGGGTTGAGATGGAGGGGTTTAGATGAGGATAGGTTAATGATAATCTGGGTTAGGGATTTGGGGGCGCGGCGCGAGGAAGAAGAAGAAGTTTGGACGAAATGAAAAGAAGAAGAAAGAAACTGTGATTCTGGGATTATAAAGCCAACGAGGCGACGTAGATTGGAATCTACGTCGCCTAGATTAATTGAAGCGACAAAGGACTCAATCTTCGTCGCCTCGTATGCTTTCTTAATACATTCACGCGACAAAGGACTCAATATACGTCGCTTGGATTAATATGACGCGACGAATATTTCAATATACGTCGCTTGAATTTAATTTTTATTTTTTTGTTTTTGAATAAATGAGGCGACGTAGATTGATCAATCTACGTCGCTTCCTTGTATTTAATTTTTTATTTTGTTTTTTTTGAATAAATGAGGCGACGTAGATTGATCAATCTACGTCGCTTCCTTGTATTTAATTTTTAATTTTGTTTTTTTGAATAAATGAAGTTTAGAATTATAAAGTTAGTAATATTTTCTCGAATACATAAATTATGCTTTAAAGAAAATACGAATTTAGGTTTCAAATTCATAATAATATTAGTTTAGTCCTCGTCTTCGTCCTCGTCCTCGTCCTCCTCCTCGTCCTCGTTCTCGTCTTCGTCCTCGTTCTCGTCTTCGTCCTCGTCCTCGTCCTCGTCTTCGTCCTCGTCCTCGTCCTCGTCTTCGTCCTCGTCCTCGTCCTCGTCTTCGTCCTCGTCCTCGTCCTCGTCCTCGTCCTCGTCTTCGTCCTCGTCCTCGTCCTCGTCCTCCTCCTCGTCTTCGTCGTCCTCCTCGTCCTCGTCCTCGTCCTCGTCCTCGTCCTCATCCTCGTCCTCGTCCTCGTCCTCGTCTCCTTCTTCGTCCAAAAGTAGTTGAAAAACTGGGTAAAATTGTATCACCGTGGGAGTGTCCTCTTGGTAAGGCTCGAATATATGATCTCCTGTACGCGATATGTTTTCATCTATGGCCAGTACTTCGGCGCTGTAGACATTGCGGTGCGACATTTCTTGTACTACCTTCCAAGTACCACCAGCCTTTGGATCGTCTATGTAGAATACCTGTTTTGCTTTGGTTGCAATTATGAAGGGTGAATCCTCATAGTAACTGTTGTTTGTATTCACTGATATCAGTCCATGATCTTTTATAAGGGTGTCAAGATCTTCAGGGTCCTCGGAGTTGTGCCATGTGCACTTAAACAACACCACTGGCATACGACCTGCATATAATACTTCGACCACGTAGTTAACATGGCCGTAGAACTTGGATGAACCCATGTCTATCATGACACCGCTGTTTTGAGTCACGGTTCTTTGATCTCTATCAAACGATGTGAACTTGACACCGTTCACATAACACGACTTATAAACCCGACATTGCTGAGGTCCTTGAGCTAATGACTTTATTCCTGCAACCAAGCTCGGGTCCGAGTTTTTTTCTTTAAGGGACACCTGAGAGATAAGTGTTATAAACAAGTTAGTTATAAGTGTTATAAACCCTCAAAGAACCTTACAAGAATTAATAGGCATATGTACCCATGTTAAGAACCATCGAAGAAAACTCCTCCTCCGACGAAGCTCGTCGAAATCTTCACCATTTTTAGCCTCGAACCTTCTGAGATGTTCTTCTAGGTAAGGTTTGACTTCGTCTGTTTCCACCAAGACTTTCCAGTGAGCCTCAGCAGTCTCTGCCTCAGTCAACCTGAACTGGCGACGAGTCTCGATAATATCTGGTCTTATTAAGAGTGGAACACAGCTGATATTCCACTCAGCTATGGAAGTGTCGATATCTTCATTGTCCATCCGTCTGAGATAAGACTTACAATACGTCACCGACTCATGTACGAGGTACTGTTCAGCAATACTACATTCCGGGTAACGTGTATTCCTCATTGACTTTTTATATTTTCCTAATTGCCTGCAAAAACACCACTCAAGATTAGTACAATAAACCCTAATTGCCGACATATTACATAACGAACATAATATTAGCAATAACAAAACATTTTACCTTTCAATTGGATACATCCATGTATAGTGTACTGGACCTGTAAGGAATACTTCTTCGGGTATATGAACCATGAGATGAACCATAGATGTAAAAAAATGTGGAGGAAATATGAGCTCCAAATTGCACAGAATCATCACTATCTCAGTTTCCATGTCACGCACAACCTCCTTCTTAAGCTCCCTACTGCATAGTTGACGAAACCAATTTGACAGTGCTATCAATGGCTTCACAACGTTTTCTGGCAGGAACCCTCTGATAACCACAGGAAGAAGACGTTGAAGCAACACATGGCAATCATGCGTCTTCAATCCATAAAACTGTGACGGGGAACTTACTTTCACCTTACTTCTCAAACTACCTGCATAACCAAGAGGATACTTAACATCCCTGAACCACTGGAACACATCTTCTAGATCATCATTTTTAACTAAAAAGGGTGCATGAGGAACTTTAGCCGTTCCCAAGTCACCCGCTCTTTGCCACTGGTTTTTTCGCACATTCCTCTTCTTTAAAGCAGCGCGAGCTTTTGGACCATCCTTAGACTTCTTATCAATCGAAAAAATGGTTCCAAGGATGTTGTCACACACATTTTTTTCAATGTGCATGACATCTAAGCAATGTCTGATCTTCAATGATGACCAATACGGCAGCTTCCAAAATATGCTTTCGTGAGTCCAACACTGTCTGTTATTCGGATTGTACGGCACCTTCAAGTCTTTATGTTGGCTAAGAATAGGGTAAACGTGTGACCTAACGTCCTCCAAAATTTCATCTCCCCTCTTCTGATAGGGTCTTCCGCCAAACTCCTCATTCCCGTTAAATGCCTTGCTCAATCTCCAAGGGTGATCTTGGTGGAGCCATTTTCGATGACCTTCATAAACTATCCTCCCACATATATGCTCTGAAGTTAGCTCATCTAGACAGATTGGACATGCCTTGTACCCTTTCACAGTTGACCCCGCAAGCATCCCTAAACCTGGAAAGTCGCTAATAGTCCACATTACCGCTGCCTTCATCAAGAATACCTCATTGTCTACTCGATCAAAAGTATGGACTCCAACGGCCCATAAATGTATTAGCTCCTCGATCATCGGCTCAATGAGTACACTAAGGCACTTTCCGGGAGATTTAGGGCCTGTAATCAACACTGATAACATGTTATATTCCTTGTTCATGCACATTGACGGTGGTAGATTGTACGGCATCACAACAACGGGCCATGTACTATGCAAAGTTCCCATTGTTCCGAATGGATTGAAACCGTCTGTTGGTACTCCAAGGCGCACATTCCTGCAGTCCCGTGCAAAACCTGGAAAAGTTCTGTCAAAATGTTGAAACGCTTCTCCATCAGCTGGGTGGCTGAGGCTACCAGCCACGCATATCCGCTCCCTCAGCCATCGCATATGCTTGGCAGTGTGTGGGGACATAAACAAGCGCTTCAACCTTGGTGTTAGAGGGAAGTTACGAATTATTTTTTTGGGAATATCATTCGTATATGGCTTATATCTTTCAGAATAACACACTGGACAAATCCTCTCGTTTACAAGCGCCCCCCTAAACAACACACAGTTAAACTCACACGCATAAATTCTTTCGTAACCCAGTGAAAGATCACTCAAGATTTTTTTTATTCTCGAGTATGAACAGGGGAATGTGTGCCGTTTAGGAAGAAGTTTATTAATGTAAACACATAAAGAGTCAACACTTGTGTCCGACCATCCATTTTCATTTTTCATTTCCATTGCATCTAATATGGCACTCAAAACAGTTTCCTCACTGCCTTCATATAATGGGGTCTGTGACTCCTTCAATAATCTATCGTACTTTTCATAATCATCGTCTACCATGTCATTGAAGTTCATGCCCGAATTATCTTCCACTAATTGTTGGGGTGCATCTGCATGGTATCCAGGATAATAGGGATATGCATCATGTAGAATCTCCAACTGCGGGTTCACTGAAGGACCGACACCACTAGAAGGACCGACTCTGTCTTGAAGCCACTGTCTTCGTTGACTGAGCATTGCCGGTTCACCAGAAACTTCCCCGTGAAGGTGCCAGACTGTATAAGTATGACTCAAACCACTGTGTGATAAGTGATGATACATGACATCCATAGTAACCTTGAACGGACCGTTCTTACAACGTTTGCACGGGCAGAAGTGATAATCGGCTCCGTTACTATGTCGCCGGGCAAAATTCATGAACTCGAATATGCCTGTGATGTACCTTGGATCAGCACGATGATATGTCATCCAAGTTTTGTCTGGGAGTCCGTCCATGTTTCCTGTCAACATAAACAATCAATATGAACAAAGTTACCATGCCACAGTTGCGATTCAACCAAAACCCCACACTTCTTCGCCTTATGCCTCCGGGTTGGGTCCTATCCCCTTCAGGGGAACACGACATTTGTCAACGCTTTTGCACCCATGCATTTCAGCTCCAGTTAAGGAAAATTTCGGCAGCATCTCCTTACAGTTCCCCGAGTGCACACATATCTAAACAACCTCATTTGCACTCGGGGAACATTTAAAGGAGACACTGTCGAAACCATATCCCAAAACTCAAACTGAAATCACATGAATAGCAAAAGGATCAACAAAGTCATGTTCACCTAAAGTGTCCAAAAATGGGACAATTCGAGAATCAACAACTCAACTCGATCAACTAGATGAGTTGTTGATTCTCAAACGGGAGTTCTAAGTTGATAAACATCACAATTATATATAGCCATACGCTCGATTTCATGATTAACACTAATAACACTACTAATTAAGGCTCGAATACACATAATCTACACTAATCATCAATTAATTTCACTAAATTTAACCAAATTTCAAACATTAATCATGAACCCATAACATGATTTATCACAATTCAATGATTAAAACACTAAAACTACAACATAACACCAAATTCAATTCAACTTCAAAGATTTCACCAAAACTTCAATTTCACTTCTAATCATCAATAAATTTCACTAAACTTAACCAAATTTCAAACATTATTCATGAACCCATAACATGATTTACCACAATTCAATGATTCAAACACTAAAACTACAACATAACACCAAATTCAATTCAACTTCAAACATTTCACCAAAACTTCAATTTCACTTCTAATTTAACATATTATGCTCATAAAGAGGGTTAAAGAGATACAAATCAAACTAACCTTACTCAAGAATCAAATCAATGGCAAGAACAACCTTCTTTCTCAATTTCCTCAAATTTCTCCCAAAATCGCCCAAAACAGCTGCAGAACGACGGGGAACTGTTTTTCTAAAATTCTAACTTTATGAACGGTTTGACTTTAAGAAGAAGAGTAGATCCAGATTTTAAAAAAACGAGGCGACGTAGATTGAGCAATCTACGTCGCCTCGATTTCATTCGAAGCGACCAAACTAATCTACGTCGCTTCGAATAAAATCTAGGCGACGTAGATTGCTCAATCTACGTCGCCTCGTTTTTATTCGAAGCGACGTAGATTAGTTTGGTCGCTTCAAATGAAAAAGTAGTCGCCTCAGTTTGTTGAAGCGACAACTATGAATCTACGTCGCCTCAGTTTGTTGAAGCGACGTACTTTTTATCAAGGGCAATGTACGTCGCCTCATCTAAAATCGAAGCGACGTAGAAATATAACTACGTCGCCCCGATTCTCTCCTCCAGTAGTGCTTGCTAGTAATGTGTAAGATTCACAGAAAGTAGTACGTACTATTGCACAAACTGGCCTGGAAATAGTAATGTTATTTTAATTTTTTTAACTGTTTTAGATTAACGGGGTTCTCATCTATGTATAGAATTCGTGAAATGATCGAGTACGTCTATTCATTAATTTGATTTAACATCTCGGTTGATATGTTAATCTTCTCAGATATATGCAAAGCAGTTGCATTTTATCGATCAGTTTCTACTATACCTACGTAGCTCTAGGCTAGGGTTTTCATAGTTTGGTAACTTGCTGAAATTGGATACTGGTCTATACTTCTAACAACAAACACATTGGCTCTTTACTTTGATGGCCAAGTACAGTATAGAAATAGAATCTACTTCATTGGATCATTTCACTCATTTGGGACTTGTGTTTGTTACGTTATTATCATTATTATCATTATAGAAATAGAATCTACTTCGTTTAGATTATGATAATTATTTCCACGAGCATATTTTTAAAAAGTTAAGAGAAAAATGTTAAGTTATCAATGTTATAATTTAGTACAGTCGTCTACTGTCTACTGATCATGATTTTGTTCAAATTATAGTCATTTTTAATTTAATAAAGTGTCTTTTTGTTCAACTAGTAATTTCTCTCCAACGGTAGCCTTACCCACAAATTCACTGTATAAAACTTATGATTTTACCAACTTGATCAATAACCTGAAAACTTTCTAGGCCACCATGTAAACTCTTATTCACATGAGTTCATGTTAATTATATCTTTATCCAATTAGATAAAAGCAATTGTTAACCTTTCTAAATGATTGACAATAACGACGCAATCGTTATATGTATTTACTTTATCATATCATGAAGTACATATTTATCTTGTAAGATACTTTTGTCTTTCTATGATATAAGAATGTTCATTAATATCTTATTTCCACTCATGTTTCTGCCAGTTGTTTTCATAGCTAGCTTTCTTGCTAGTAATGTGTAAGATTCACAGAAAGTGTATTAGCTATGTACTATTGCACAAACAGGCCTGAAAATAGCAATGCCAGTTTTAACTGTTTTAGATTAATGAGGTTCTCATCATCAATGGATTGATTCGTCAATTAAACAGAATACATTGGCTCTATACTTGGTGCTTGTTTGGGATTGATGGCCAAATAGTATATAAAGTTATAAACAGAATCTACTTTCATTGGATCATTTCACTCATTTGGGACTTCTGCTTGTTACATAATACGTAGAAAAATAATACATTAAAAGACAGGAATATTGTATTAGCTAGCTCATTGGAAACTATTGTGGATATTAAACTTAGTATCTACGATATAAGTGAGAGTTGCATAAATATGTAATTTTTTGTGCTTAATTATTTTAAAAATACTTGATTTTTTTGTTTAATTCTCGGTAATTAATTATGTTTATGTTTATTAATCTCTGTTATTTGGAGGAAAATACAAAAATGACCAATAAAAATGGAATTCTATTCCAAGAAAGATTGGTGATGTGGCAAGTCCATGTGGCGATGACTCAACCCAATATTGATAAGGAGATGGCCCAAGATCATACCTATATAAGCATCTTTTGAAAAACAAATTAGGGTTGTAATTTTTAGAGAATGAAGCCTAAGAAGAGAAGAGCAGCCGCACCGAAGGATTACCAGCCGCACGATTTCGACCCGTTGAGCCGATACCTCGACCCGTTGAAATTTCCCTGCCGAGAATTCTAAATTTTTTGGTTTACTCCTCATTCTCCATCATATTTTGCTATTGTATTCTTACGACCACTACTGGAGGAGAGAATCGGGGCGACGTAGTTACATATCTTCGTCGCTCCAATTTAAATCGAGGCGACGTAGATTTAATTACGTCGCTTCAACAAATTTAGGCGACGTATATTGATATTAGTCGCTTCAACAATATGAGGCGACCACTTTTGACATTCGAAGCGACGAAGATTATTTTGGTCGCTTCGAAGAAAATTGAGGCGACGTGGATTGCTCAATCTTCGTCGCCTCGTTTTTTTTAAATCTGGATCTACTCTTCTTCTTAAAGTCAAACCGTTCATAAAGTTAGAATTTTAGAAAAACAGTTCATTCGCGTTCTGGAGCTGTTCTTGTGCGATTTTGGGAGAAATTTTAGGAAATTGAGAAAGAAGGTTGTTCTTGCCATTGATTTGATTCTTGAGTAAGGTTAGTTTGATTTGTATCTCTTTAACCCTCTTTATGAGCATAATATGTTAAATTAGAAGTGAAATTGAAGTTTTGGTGAAATTTTTGAAGTTGAATTGAATTTGGTGTTATGTTGTAGTTTTAGTGTTTGAATCATTGAATTGTGGTAAATCATGTTATGGGTTCATGAATAATGTTTGAAATTTGGTTAAGTTTAGTGAAATTTATTGATGATTAGAAGTGAAAATGAAGGTGATGTGAAATTTTTGAAATTGAATTGAATTTGGTGTTATGTTGTAGTTTTAGTGTTTGAATCATTGAATTGTGATAAATCATGTTATGGGTTCATGATTAATGTTTGAAATTTGGTTAAATTTAGTGAAATTAATTGATGATTAGTGTAGATTAGGTGTATTCAAGCATTAATTAGTAGTGTTATTAGTGTAAATCATGAAATCGAGCGTATGGTTATATATAATTGTGGTGTTTATCAACTTAGAACTCCCGTTTGAGAATCAACAACTCATCTAGTTGATCGAGTTGAGTTGTTGATTCTCGAATTGTCCCATTTTTAGACACTTTAGGTGAACATGACTTTGTTGATCCTTTTGCTATTCATGTGATTTCAGTTTGAGTTTTGGGATATGGTTTCGATAGTGTCTCCTTTCAATGTTCCCCGAGTGCAAATTAGGTTGTTTAGATATGTGTGCACTCGGGGAACTGTAGGGAGATGCTGCCGAAATTTCCCTAAACTGGAGCTGAAACGCATGGGTGTAAGAGCGTTGACAAATGTCGTGTTCCCCTGAAGGGGATAGGACCCAACCCGGAGGCATAAGGCGAATAAGTGTGGGATTTTGGTTGAATCGCAACTGTGGCGTGGTAACTTTGTTCATATTGATTGTTTATGCTGACAAGAAACATGGACGGACACCCAGACAAAACTTGGATGACATATCATCATGCTGATCCAAGGTACATCACATGCATATTCGAGTTTATGAATTTTGCCCGGCGACATAGTAACGGAGCCGATTATCACTTCTGCCTTGCACGTTGTAAGAACGGTCCGTTCAAGGTTACTATGGATGTCATGTATCATCACTTATCACACAGTGGTTTGAGTCCGGATTATACTGTCTGGCACCTTCACATGGAAGTTTTTGCTGAACTGACAATGCTCAGTCAACGAAGACAGTGGCTTCAAGACAGAGTCGGTCCTTCTAGTGGTGTCGGTCCTTCAGTGAACCCGCAGTTGGAGATTCTACATGATGCATATCCCTATTATCCTGGATACCATGCAGATGCACCCCAACAATTAGTGGAAGATAATTCGGGCATGAACTTCAATGACATGGTAGACGATGATTATGAAAAGTACGATAGATTATTGAAGGAGTCACAGGCCCCATTATATGAAGGCAGTGAGGAAACTGTTTTGAGTGCCATATTAGATGCAATGGAAATGAAAAATGAAAATGGATGGTCGGACACAAGTGTTGACTCTTTATGTATTTACATTAATAAACTTCTTCCTAAACGGCACACATTCCCCTGTTCATACTCGAGAATAAAAAAAATCTTGAGTGATCTTTCACTGGGTTACAAAAGAATTGATGCGTGTGAGTTTAACTGTGTGTTGTTCAGGGGGGCGCTTGTAAACGAGAGGATTTGTCCAGTGTGTTATTCTAAAAGATATAAGCCATATACGAATGATATTCCCAAAAAAATAATTCGTAACTTCCTTCTAACACCAAGGTTGAAGCGTTTGTTTATGTCCCCACACACTGCCAAGCATATGCGATGGCTGGGGGAGCGGATATGCGTGGCTGGTAGCCTCAGCCACCCAGCTGATGGAGAAGCGTTTCAACATTTTGACAGAACTTTTCCAGGTTATGCACGAGACTGCAAGAATGTGCGCCTTGGAGTAGCAACAGACGGTTTCAATCCATTCGGAACAATGGGAACTTTGCATAGTACATGGCCCGTTGTTGTGATGCCGTACAATCTACCACCGTCAATGTGCATGAACAAGGAATATAACATGTTATCAGTGTTGATTCCAGACCCTAAATCTCCCGGAAAGTGCCTTAGTGTACTCATTGAGCCGATGATTGAGGAGCTAATACATTTATGGGTCGTTAGAGTCCATACTTTTGATCGAGTAGACTATGAGGTATTCTTGATGAAGGCAGCGGTAATGTGGACTATTAGCGACTTTCCAGGTTTAGGGATGCTTGCGGGGTCAACTGTGAAAGGGTACAAGGCATGTCCAATCTGTCTAGATGAGCTAACTTCAGAGCATATATGTGGGAGGATAGTTTATGAAGGTCATCGAAAATGGCTCCACCAAGATCACCCTTGGAGATTGAGCAAGGCATTTAACGGGAAGGAGGAGTTTGGCGGAAGACCCTATCAGAAGAGTGGAGATGAAATTTTGGAGGACGTTAGGTCACACGTTTACCCTATTCTTAGCCAACATGACGACTTGAAGGTGCCGTACAATCCGAATAACAGACAGTGTTGGACTCACGAAAGCATATTTTGGAAGCTGCCGTATTGGTCATCATTGGAGATCAGACATTGCTTAGATGTCATGCACATTGAAAAAAATGTGTGTGACAACATCCTTGGAACCATTTTTGCGATTGATAAGAAGTCTAAGGATGGTCCAAAAGCTCGCGCTGCTTTGAAGAAGAGGAATGTGCGAAAAAACCAGTGGCAAAGAGCGGGTGACCAGGGTACGGTGAAAGTTCCTCATGCACCCTTTTTAGTTAAAAAGGATGATCTAGAAGATGTGTTCCAGTGGTTCAGGGATGTTAAGTATCCTCTTGGTTATGCAGGTAGTTTGAGAAGTAAGGTGAAAGTAAGTTCCCCGTCACAGTTTTATGGATTGAAGACGCATGATTGCCATGTGTTGCTTCAACGTCTTCTTCCTGTGGTTATCAGAGGGTTCCTGCCAGAAAACGTTGTGAAGCCATTGATAGCACCGTCAAATTGGTTTCGTCAACTATGCAGTAGGGAGCTTAAGAAAGAGGTTGTGCGTGACATGGAAACTGAGATAGTGATGATTCTCTGCAATTTGGAGCTCATATTTCCTCCACATTTTTTTACATCTATGGTTCATCTCATGGTTCATCTGCCTGAACAAGTATTCCTTACAGGTCCAGTACACTATACATGGATGTATCCAATTGAAAGGTAAAATATTTTTCATTGCTAATATTATGTTCGTTATGTAATATGTCGGCAATTAGGAAAATATTGTACTAATCTTGAGGGTGTTTTTGCAGGCAATTAGGAAAATATAAAAAGTCAATGAGGAATACACGTTACCCGGAAGGTAGTATTGCTGAACAGTACCTCGTACATGAGTCGGTGACGTATTGTAAGTCTTATCTCAGACGGATGTACAACGAAGATATCGACACTTCCCCTGAGTGGAATATCAGCTGTGTTTCACTCTTAGTAAGACCAGATATTATCGAGACTTGTTGCCAGTTCAGGTTGACTGAGGCTGAGACTGCTGAGGCTCACTGGCAAGTCTTGGTGGAAACAGACGAAGTCAAACCTTACCTAGAAGAACATCTCAGAAGGTTCGAGGCTAAAAATGGTGAAGACTTCGACGAGCTTCGTCGTCGGAGGAGTTTTCTTCGATGGTTCTTAACATGGGTACATATGCCTATTAATTATTGTAAGGTTCTTTGAGGGTTTATAACACTTATCTTTAACTTCTCTTAACACTTATCTCTCAGGTGTCCCTTAAAGAAAAAAACTCGGACCCGAGCTTGGTTGCAGGAATAAAGTCATTAGCTCAAGGACCTCAGCAATGTCGGGTTTATAAGTCGTGTTATGTGAACGGTGTCAAGTTCACCTCGTTTGATAGAGATCAAAGAACCGTGACTCAAAACAGCGGTGTCATGATAGACATGGGTTCATCCAAGTTTTACGGCCATGTTAACTACGTGGTCGAAGTATTATATGCAGGCCGTATGTCAGTGGTGTTGTTTAAGTGCACATGGCACAACTCCGACGACGAGGAAGATCTTGACACCGTTATAAAAGATCATGGACTGATATCAGTGAATACAAACAACAGTTACTATGAGGATTCACCCTTCATAATTTCAACCAAAGCAAAACAGGTATTCTACATAGACGATCCAAAGGCTGGTGGTGCTTGGAAGGTAGTACAAGAAATGTCGCACCGCAATGTCTACAGCGCTGGCGTATTTGCCATAGATGAAAACATATCGCATACAGGAGATCGTATATTCGAGCCTTACTAAGAGGACACTCCGACGGTGATACAATTTTACCCAGATTTTCAACTACTTTTGGACGAAGAAGGAGATGAGGACGAGGACGAGGACGAAGACGAGGACGAAGACGAGGACGAGGACGAGGACGAGGACGAGGACGAGGACGAGGACGAGGACGAGGACGAGGACGAGGACGAGGACGAGGACGACTAAACTAATATTATTAATGACATAGAAACCTAAATTCGTATTTTCTTTAAAGCATAATTTATGTAAGCGTTAAAAAATTAAATAACTTTTGAATTTGTAAAAAATAACACAAAATGACTAGCTACGAGGCGACGAAGAATGTCCATTATTTGTCGCTTCAATTAATTGAAGCGACGAAGATTGCATTCTTAGTCGCGTCAATTTATAATTCCAAACTTCATCGATGCTTTTATCTTCAGTTCATTACCTTTCCATCAATAAATTGAAGCGACGAAGATAGGAATATACGTCGCTTCGTATGTAAAGGAAGCGACAAAGATAGGAATATACGTCGCTTAGTATGTAAAGGAAGCGACGAAGATAGGAAATATACGTCGCCTCGTATGTAAAGGAAGCGACGAAGAAGTCAATCTACGTCGCCTCGTTGGCTTTATAATTCCAAATTCACAGTTTGGTTCGTCTTAGTTTTTCATTTCATTTCCTTTCGTTCTTCGTCTCTAATCATCTTCGAGCCCCAAATCCCTAAACCCAGATTCAAAGCTCCCTAATCCCTTTCGTTCTTCGTCTCTAATCATTTCCTTCATTTCATTTCCTTTCGTTCTTCCTTTCCTTGCACGTCACCGTCAAGGACGAAGCCGAACCCTAAACGAGCCAACAACTCTCTTCATCTTCTTCAAAGCTCCCGGATCATCTTCTTCAAAGCTCCAAAGCTCTCTAATCATCTTCAAAGCAAACTCGGTAAGCATCGATCATCTTCTTTATGTTTCAATTATTTTCTTTCAATTTTTTCAAATTGATTCGGTGTATGGAAGATGTGCCTATTAGTTCGGTGTATGGAAGATGTGTTGCAATATTAGTGATTTGTTTAGTAATCGAAGATGTGTTGTAACCGGTGTATGGATTCATATTAGAAGTAGTGTGTGTTCTTGTGCTACTTACTGTCTTGAGTGCATCACAATGTTGCCCACCAACTGTTCGATGAAATGACGGGGTCAACTTACGATCTCTTTCTTATGCCGAACAGTTCGTGTCTGATTCTGGATAATGTTCCAAGGTGCCTTTCATCTTGCTATTGCTCTTGATGTAATTGAACTTGTAAGTTGCATTGCTGTAAAACATGAGTGTGAGTGGTTGATATTGCAATAATGAAATGGACGGGATAACATTCCAGTTTTTGTGTTTCAATGTTTCTCTGCAATTGTTCATTTGCAACTTATGAATTAATTGTTCATTTGCTCATTTTTAAGTATGGTTGTCTTTACTGATGAGAATGCTTTCGTTTTCTATAGGTTGGTTTCGTATGAACTACATAGACTAGTTAGTTTCAATCACGTAATAAATCATCTTATATCAAGTAATGATGCTTTAGGTGGACTGTATAAACTAGTTAGTTTAAATCATCTAATTAATACATAACAGTTTAGCTAGTTTAAATCATTTAAGATGTAGTATATATGCTGGTTTTACTCAAAGATTGGTTGTTTATTTCTTCTTTCCCTGTATGATATGATTATAGAGTTTGCTTATGCTTTATGTTTTGCTTATGCTTTGTGTCTTAAATATTCGTGTACTTCACTTAATGTATTGCTTATTCGTGTGTCATAAATATGTAGTATGTTGACATATAAAGCTATTGTCTTTCTTAATCAAAGTTATGGTTTGAGAATAGTCGATGGTTTGAGAATAGTTGATGGTTTCCACACAAATTTCTGCGACTACTCCTTGTTTATCGAGAGCCATGCTTATTAGTTTTTCAGTGGAATATTTGAATTTTAATAGATTATTAGTTTTAACAGAATGGCTCCCGGAAATACAAGTCACCAAAGGAGGAAAGCGGCGATCCAACGTCGTGAAGCCGCGGCGGCGGCGGCGGCGGAGGCGGCGTGACGACCATTCAGCAGAGAGGGGGCTTCCGAATCGGGCTGCCCCACGGGACAATCTGCGACCCCAACGATTCCAGCAGTAGGGGTTGTAACGCCCGCCCCAAACCTTGAGGATGCGATTCCTCAAGTGGATGACAGCGATGCCACTACGGCGCCACATCACCCTCCCGCCCTCAGCATCCGGTGCAAGAAGACCAAACTCCCCGACATGGTGGACATGGCAACCGGAGATCCGACGACGCAACAGCGCGGAGTCGTTGTCGGGACGAAGACGGAGTACCTCATCCGGATGAACAACAATAGGCGACTACAAGTCGCTTACTCTACGAGGCATCGTGGGCCTGCGACGAGGGAATTCAGGAGTCTGATGTGCAGAGACATCGGTAGCATCATCCGCGGAAAAGTTCCAATGCTTGCACCTAGCTTTTTGGGACTTAGCGATTTGCATCGCGATATCGTCAATACAAATATTGAGGTATACTTACTGCCCTTAGCTTACTTTGTTACTTTACGGTTGATGTAAATATAACTTTTACATAACGGAATTTAAATGTCTTGTGCTAGACGAACTACGACATCCCGGCGACTGACGTGGAGATGTGGAACTTCATTGATGCGACGGCGCAAACAATCTACAAGGATTGGAAGTACAATTGCCATCAACATTATCTCCACGTCAGCCAGGAGACTCCGACCGAGTTTCTCGGGAGGGAAGACCAATGGGCGTGGTTAAAAGCCCACTTCGAAGACCCTGCTTACTTGGTGAGTTTCATAAACTATCCTCACAGTTTTGGTAGCCAACAATTTAAAAATATACATGTTTATCCATTCTAATTCATCGATGATTTTTGTGTGTGTGTGGCAGCGATTGTGCGAAAGGAATCGAGGAAACCGAAACAAGAACAAGGAGCAGCAGCTCAACCACTATTCGGGATCTCTCGCCCTCTCGTACCGAAGCGAGGTGTTGGAGAAGGAGGGTCATAAGCGCCCGCCGTCCAGACGTGGATTAACGTATACCAGCCGGACAAGAATGCGGCTGAGAAAGTGGTAAGCTCAAATAGGTTCACGTTACGTTATTTCAATTATTTTGAGAATGCCCTATTGTAATATTATTTATTTAATATATTTTAATTGAGCAGGCGGCAGTGAAGCGAAGACTCGATGAAGTCTTGTCGCAACAAGATAGTGTTGTTGGTGACACAGACGGCGATGCGGTTTCCCAAGCCCATCCTCTTTCTCTTGATACACAAATAAATATCATAGAGGAAGATGTGGGTTCAAGGCCCAGGACCTCTATAAGAGGTAATAAATCTCCTAAACCACCGTCGTTCATCAAGATTTACGTTTTGCTTTATTTTTGTTTACTATTCCATTACTAATATTTGTTCTTGTTCGACGTGACAGGGGTGGGGCGTGCTCTCACACGCGACCCCAAACCGAGAGGAGGGCCTCGAGTACAGGAAACCGAAGCCCTGAAAAGGGAGGTGGCTGAAGCCAGAGAAGAGGTATGCAGATCGGGCGAGGAGGCGCGCATATCGGGCGAGATGGCGCAGAAGGCCAGAGAGGATTACAGTGAGCTCGCCCAAAGGGTCCAACAAATAGAGGCCCTAATGCGATCATTCCAGGCTGGGAGTCAACAACCTCAAGCTCCTCCACCACCTCCTGGCTCATAATCGAGCTGCATTGCCGTCCCCCAGCATTAGTCTACTGTGTGATAGGTCGCTTTGTATCGTATAACGTTTTGAGTTGTGGAATATTTTTCTATATAACTTGATTTCATGAATGAGTTTTTGTGTTAGCCTAAATTGCGATAGGTCGTGACTTGGTACAATAATATTTAATTTTTATTTTTTTTCATTTTCACTCAATGAGGCGACGTAGATTGGTTAATCTACGTCGCCTCGTTCACTGAAAAAGAAAAAAAATAAAAATTAAATATATTGAGGCGACGTAGATTGGTCCATCTACGTCGCCTCATTCACTGAAAATGAAAAAAAAATTAAATATATCGAGGCGACGTAGATTGGTCAATCTACGTCGCCTCATTCACTGAAAAAGAAAAAAAAAATTAAATATATCGAGGCAACGTAGATTGGTCCATCTACGTCGCTCCATTTGGGTGAAAAAGAAAAAAAATAAAAATTAAATATAGTGAGGCGACGTAGAGTGATGAATCTTCGTCGCTTAAATTTAAAACGGAGCGACGAAGATTGCTCAATATTTGTCGCTCCGTTTTAAATTGAAGCGACGTAGAGTGATGAATCTTCGTCGCTCTGTTTTCAAATGAAGCGACAACTTTTTGATCTTCGCGGCGAAAAATTGAAGCGACGTAATTGTTTTTTTGTCGCTTCAATGAAAATGAAGCGACGAAGTTTTGAATCTACGTCGCCCTAATGGTGAAGGGATCAATCTCAAGCGACGTATTGAGGCGACGAAGTTTTGGTGACAAAAAATCGAGGCGACGAGAAATTTATTCGAGGCGACCAGGATGCTACGTCGCCTCGAATCTCTTCCCCAATAGTGGACTATGAGTAGCTAAACTCTTTTACTTAGGGGTTGATCGAAGCCTTAGACATGCTTACAATTTCGAATCCCTTTTGATCTTAATAACTATTGGATGAGTTTTGTTTCACTGTTCTTCCATTGATAATTTCTATATTCATGTTACTTTGGTTACAAACTTATTTGCATCACTTAGGATCTAAACTCTAGGATGTGTGATTGACCGCTATATCAATGCATGTTCATTAGAGACAGAACATGCTCATGTGTGAAACAATTCCTTAGTGATGTTAAGGCGACTGCTATATCGACCTTAGAAGATTTTTTGGCTTTCAAACACTCTTAGAACTTAATGACTTTGATTAACTAGGTTAGGACACCGACATGTACCAACCTATTAGTTAAAGATCAATCTAAGACAATACCGAGATTTTGCTTAGTACGACCAGTAAGAGAGTATAATACAATCGAGGTCCTACCGACATTGGCTCGATTGTGGGAGTCAGTCATCCATGGTTATCTAGATTAGAGTTGAGGTAAATCATAGGTTATCTAGGGTGGAGAGAAGATCCTAACATTCATCTCTATTTGATCTTCATCAACATTTACTTTTCTGAAATTTATATTTTTCTGTATTAGCTGTAGATTAGCCGAATTATTTAGGCAACCAAATCAACTCCGAACACCCTAAAATTTGGTGTGGTAGTCCACCACTGAGTCTAGTACTTTGTGTTAAATTTTAGTAGCTTTTAGAGTAGTTTAGCTTAGTTTTGTAGTATCATTAGTGTAGTATGGTCGATGCTGTCAGCATTTTAGTCTAGTGTTATGATTTAGTTTCACTAACTCCTTGTGTTCGATAACCTTTATAATTGATTATTACAATGATATATCTTAATTGAAATTAAGGTATCTTTGAGAGGTGGTTTTCCACTCATCAAATTTAGGTGTCGTTGCCGGGGAGTTACTTAATTCTAAGTCCTAATAGAGTCTTTAATTTTCAGTTTAGTTTTCTTTTTCTTTTGAGTCTTATCCTTTCATCCATATTGTGTATGCGTACTAGGCACATTAAAAGCACTGAGCCATTATTACTTGATTTAGATACTGAACGCTCAGCTAAACAAAATAGAAAGCACCAAAGACAACGGTCCATGAATGTGAATAGTGGTGGTGAATCATCTGAGCAAGAAAGACATTCAGGTTCCGAGTCTAAGTTTGAGGAAGAGAAACACATTCCAACACCACCACCATCACCACGAAGAATGGAAAACGCTACAACCAAGTTGAGAGAGTCCTTTATACTGGGCACAGGTGCAACAGATTCGTCGATGGTTCTACCAGAAAATTTGGGGGCTTATTCTATTCCTCCATCACTTATATCGAATCTGCCACACTTCAGAGAAACACCTTCTGAAGACCCTCATGATCATCTCAATGAGTTCACAGCTTTTTGCAAAATTCAGAAATCAACAAATATAGAGGAAGACACTGTGAAACTCATCTTATTTTTATTTTCTTTAAAGGAGTAAGCAAAGACATGGTATAATTCTTTAGCTCATTTTTCTATTGACACATGTGAGAAGATGTGTGTCGCATTCATGAAGGAATTCTATTCTACTTCCCGTACCAAGAACTTGAAGAAGCAAATTAGCACATTCAGGCAGAAAGATGGAGATGAATTACATGAAGCCTGGAGTCAGCTTAAGGGTCTTCTTTGACAATTAATGCTCTCATCACAAGTTTGATATCAACACCCAAATGGAGTTATTCTATGAAGGACTTGATTCTTTCAATAGGTTAAAGCTTGATTCAGTTTGTGGTGGAAATGGGTGGAATATGACTGGAACAGAAGCCAAGGAAGTCGTTGAGAACCAAGCCGAAAACTTAAGGCAATTTGAATCAAGGGATAGATTCATGGGAACAAGTAGAAGATCTCTCAATATAGTCACAATTGATGGAACCATGGAAAAAAGACTAAGTTCAATGGAGAATGATATTGCTCTGATTTCTAGTAGCTTGAAAGTGGCCAAAAAGACAACAGTTGCTACAACTCAAGTTATGTGCACCATATTTTTTGTTTCAGATCATTTAGCCAAAGACTGTCCTAAATTTACAGCTGAAGCAGAAACAGAAGAAGAAGATGTGAATTTTGCTGGAAGACAGTTCAATACTTATGGAGGAAACAGAGATCACCCACTTTTGAGTTATAGGAGCAACAATCTGCTTAACCCTCCAACCAATCCGCCTGGCTTCCCTACAAGATAACCTTGAGGAGATGGACAGTATGGTCAGAGACAACAACAATAATATCAAGCTTCACCACTCCAATCACCTCAAACACCAACAGATACCTCTGCATTGGAAGCCATGATACAACATATAATGTTTGATAACAAGAAAGCGAGAAGAAAATAGTGCTTTCCGCTAAGAAAATAGTGCTTTCCGCCAAGATATCAAGGCCACCACTCAACAACATGGGAAGTCCATTGAGCTTCTTGAGCGTCAGATGAGTCATGTACAACAACTCTTGACTCAACTGAAGTTGAGAGTACTTCCTAGCAAAACTGAGCCTAATCTAAAGAACGAGTGTGATATGCATGCCATGGAGTTGAGAAGTGGAAAGGTTGTGGAACAAGTCTCAGAGCCTAAGAAGGGGTCACAAGCATTGGAGGAACCAGTCTTTGAGCAAATTGTGTTCGAAAATTCGGCAGACCAATTTCAGCAGCTCCAGTTTGACTCGTCAAAAAATTCCTTAAGGATTTTTCGATCGATCAAAAAAGTAAAAAACTCGGACAATGGCAAAGCATCGACTGGTTGAGAAAATCCTTCAGGAAATTTTCGACCTGTCAAAAATTCTCCTGGAGCGACAGTTTCAAAGAACGGGCAGGTATCTTCTAAACCTTTTTCCTCCACTGATATTCTCATTCCTTTTCCTAACAGATTGAAGAAGCAAGAGAAGGAAGACAAGACCAATGACATATTGAAGATCTTTAGAAAGGTTCAAGTCAACATTCCTTATCTTGAAGCACTTAAGCAAATTCTGTAGTATGCAAAGTTTCTCAAGGAACTTTGTACCACTAAGAGGAAGTACAGGCCAACCGAGACAGTAGCTTTGAGTGAGAAAGTGTCTGCTGTGCTGCAAAGAAATCTACCTCCCAAGATGGATGATCCTGGTCGTTTTACAGTTCCATGCATTGTTGGCGATAACAGGTTTTCTAGTGCTTTATTAGATTTAGGTACCTCTATTAATTTGATGCCTTATTCTGCTTATAACAAATTGAACCTGGCTCGACAGCTGCAACCCACATTGGTAACTATTAAATTGGCTGACAGATCTAGTTACTACCCATTAGGTGTTGTTGAGGATGTTTCAATGCAGGTAGGTGACTTGATCTTTCCAGCATATTTCTTCATCTTAGAGATGGAAAGAGAGTCAATGCCCTTAGAGCTTCCATTGATTCTAAGTCGTCTATTCTTGAGGATAGCCTAGACAAAGATTAACTGTTATGAGGGAACTCTAATAATGAAAGTAGATGAGAGATCGAAAGATTCGCTTCAACATCTTTGAAGACATGAAGCATCCAGGTAATGCCAATGATTATTCTTGTTATTCAATTGATGCGTTTGATAGTTTTATGCAGGAATACATACAATACTCTATAGAAGAAGATGCTCTGAAGAAAGCTCTAGAAGTTGGAGGAGGATTCGTTCCATCCGTCCCAGTTCGACAGGTCAAGAGAAACTTTCTACCCGTAAAAAATGACCAGATCAGAGAAGAATTAGACGAAATTGAGGCAAAACTAGGATACAAACCCTCAAGTGTGGGGTGGGACGATGATGATGAGTGTTTGAGGATTGAGTCATTCCAAAACCTGGCCATGAAAGAGGCATTCTATGAAGAAATAGCTGAACTTGAGGTGAGACCATTTGTGCCTACAAGTAAGGTTTCAAAACCCATTCCATTACCAGTCTATGATAAAGCTCTTCGTCCTTCCATTGAGGTAGCCCTTGAACTTGAACTTAAACTGCTACTTGAGCATTTGAATTATGCATTCTTGAAATATGGTGACACTTTGCCAGTTATTATTTCTTCAAAGCTAACCCAATTGCAAGAAAATAAATTGTTGACTGTTCTTAAGGAATACAAACCAGCCATTAGATGGACTATAGTAAATATCAAGGGCATATATCCTACTTTGTGCACTCATAGGATATATCTTGAGGATGGAGCTAAGCCCATAAGGGAAGCTCAACGCCGGCTTAACCCTCCAATGATGGATGTGGTGAAGAAGGAAGTCATAAAGCTTCGAGTTTCATGTATTATATATGCTATTTTTGACAGTAAATTGGTGAGTCCTATGCAGGTTGTTCCAAAGCAATCTGGCATCACAATTGTGAAGAATGATGAAAATGTGATGGTACCTCAAAGAACACAAACTGGATGGAGAGTTTGCATTGATTACCACAAACTAAATGCAACCACATGTAAGGATCATTTTCCCTTACCCTTTATTGATAAGATGTTGGAGTGTCTTGCATGTCATGCTTTCTACAGCTTCTTGGATGGTTATTTTGGCTATAATCAGATTGTCATTCATAGAGATGATCAAGAGAAGACCACCTTCACATGCCTGTTTGACACGTTTGCCTATAGATGGATGCCTTTTGGTTTGTGCAATGCTCCAGCAACATTTTAGAGATGCATGATGAACATATTTTAAGACATGGTTGAGAAAATCATTGAGGTATTTATTGATGATTTTTCAGTTTTTGATGATTCTTTCGATATGTGTTTGCACCATTTATCCATGGTTTTGAAACGTTGTGTTGAAACTTACCTTGTTTTGAATTGGAAAAAATATCACTTTATGGTGGAACAAAGTATAGTTTTGGGACATGTAGTATCTACTAGAGGTATTGAGGTTGATAAAGCTAAGGTAGGAATTTTGCATACCTTACCCCCTCCTTCAACTATGAAGGAGGTGAGATATTTTCTTGGACATGTAGGATTTTATTGCAGTTTTATCAAGGACTTTTTCAAGATATCCAGACCGTTGTGTGCATTGCTTAAGAAAGATGTAGCTTCCAATTTCACGGATGAGTGCTTGAAAGTATTCAACAAACTCAAGGAGCTTCTGACAATTGCTCCCATCATACAGGCACCTGATTGGAATTTACCTTTTGAATTGATGTGTAAAGCGTCTGATTATGCAGTTGGTGCAGTTTTGGGTCAACGCCCAGTTAGGTTGCCCCATGTCATCTATTATGCTTCCAGGACTTTAAATGATGCACAGTTGAATTATTCAACTACTGAAAAAGAACTCTTAGCTGTGGTTTTTGGTTTGGAAAAGTTTAGGTCTTATTTGCTAGGAACTAAAGTGATTATTTTCTCTGACCATGCTGCTTTGAGATACTTGATGACTAAACAGGATGCCAAGCCCAGGTTGATTCGCTGGATGCTACTACTTTAGAAGTTTGATATTGAAATCAAAGACAAGAAAGGCATTAAGAATGTGGTGGCAGATTACTTGAGCCACATCACTCATGGATCCAATGCAGAGGATGACTCATTGTCTCTGTGTGACAGCTTCCCAGATGAGCAATTGTTTTCTCTCATTGTCAATGTCAATTATCTTATGTCAAAAAGAATACCAAGTGACTACAGTCGAGCTCAGAAGGACAAGTCGGTGAAGACAGCAAAGTACTACGTGTGGGATGAGCCATATCTATGGAAACATTGCCCAGATTTTTTGATAAGAAGGTGTGTTCCTGAAACTGAATTTCAATCGATATTATCTTTTTGTCACTCACATGTAGAAGGAGGTCACTTTTTTGGAAAGAAGACTGCATTGAAGGTACTTGACAGTGGTTTCTTCTGGCCAACTTTGTTCAAAGATACACATGAGTTCCATAAATCATGTGCTAGATGTCAGCTCACAGGCAACTTAGGTCCTAGAGATCAAATGCCCTAGTAACCAATTTTGGTTGTAGAGATTTTTGATGTGTGGGGTATTGATTTCATGGCTCCTTTTTCTAGCTCCCAACAAAATGTCTATATTCTACTTGCAGTTGATTGTGTTTCAAAGTGGGTGGAGGCAGTGGCCACTCGAACTAACAATGCTGCTGTTGTTTTGAAGTTTTTGAAATCACTGTTTGTGAGATTTGACACTCCCAGGTACATCATCAGTGATGGCGGTTCCCACTTTTGTAACAAGTCTTTTGTAGCTTTGCTAAGGAAATACATCGTTCATCATAAGGTGGCAACACCTTATCATCTACAGACGAGTGAGCAAGTAGAAGTCTCCAACAAGGAAATCAAGCAAATTCTGGAGAAGACGGTTGTACCAACCCGGAAAGATTGGAGTCAGCGCTTGGATGAGGCGTTATGGGCATATAGAATGGCATACAAGACACCGATTGTGATGTCTCCTTATCAGATGGTCTATGCGAAAGGATGCCATCTTCCAGTGGAACTTGAACACAAGACATATTGGGCTATTAAGCAGTTTAACTTTGATAATGATGTTGCAGATGTTCTTAGAAAATTACAGTTGAATGAGCTAGATGAGATTCGGAACAATGCATATGAGTCTAATCGGATTTACAAGGAAAAAACCTAGACTTTTCATGATAAGATGATCAAGGGCAAGTCTTTTGTTGTGGGACAAAAGGTTTTTCTATTCAATTCACGTCTGAAGTTGTTTCCAGGTAAGCTTCGATCTAGGTGGAGTGCACCTTTTGTTATCCTTAACGTGTTTGCTCATGGTGCAGTTGAGGTTCGAAATCCAAGAACCGGAAATATGTTCAAAGTGAATGGACATAGGCTCAAGTCATTCTATGAGTCGTCTCCAATAAGGGATGTGAAGGAAGTACCTCTCCAACATTCTTCTACAATGGAGTGAATTTGAAGTGTACCGTCTGGCTGAAGACGTTAAACTTAGCGCGACTTGGGAGGTAACCCATGTTGATGGAGAAGCTTGGAAACCAAATTTGCAATCTTAACCCTTCTCCTTTGTTATTTTTTTCAATGTTTAGTGTGTTTTGTGATGTGTTATCTGTTCCATTCCATGCTTGTTTGATGTATTGCATGTTTTAGTTTTGTTTTACATTGAGAACAATGCAAATTTCAAGTGTGGGTAGAGTTTATATCATATATTTAGCATCTATGTATAAATTTTTCGTTTTTGAGTCTTGTTTTTCAATTTTTTGAGTCATTTTGGGTTTCCCACGAGCTCCAATTTCGAGTCGTCAAAAAATTCCTTAAGGAATTTTCGACCAGTCGAAAGTTCTTTTTGTTTTTGGGGAATTATCGATATCGTTTTCGACGGGTCGAATGTGGGACCTTTTTCGATGACCAGTTCGTTGTGGAAGGGTTCTGCGTCCAATTTTTGTGTTTTTGATTTTTTCTTTGTTTTTCTTGTGTGTGTTAGTGTCTCATATGAAAAACAAAATACAAAAAATGAAAAGTATCAAGAAAATAAACGCAAAAAGAGTTTTTTAGTTTTTGTTTTGAGTCTTAGGAGCCCTTAACTGGTTCATGATGTGATTATATCTTCCGAAATTATGACTAAGAGTGAAACATGTGACTATGGTATAAGAATTTCTTTGGTTAATCTTGATGTATGGTGCATATGCTAATGTGTAGTGGATGTAGAAATAAGTTAACTTGGTACAGATCATATGAGCATGCTTAAATATTGTTGAGATTCATTTAATTTGTGAGCTTTTGAGCGTAAATGTTATATACATGCTTTCATTGTTGAGTGTCAATTACTTGCCGCAGATTAAGTGAATGGACTCTAGAGATTACTAGAACTTGCTCTTGTGCTTTTCAAAACTTATAGTCATTACATTTCTTGATTGAGGAAGTGATAAAGACACTTAGGATCTACCACCATTGCCACATGTAGCCTGTGCCCCATATCTTTGTGTACACAAGATGTGCACCCCTTAGTTAACCACTTTGAGCTTGCATGTTTGAACTTTTTGTCATCACTCGCATAATCCTAACCTTGAACCTGAGAATATTTATATCTCTACCTTTGTTCTAGGACTTAGTGGAGCTATACATGAGACAGGTACATGAAGACCAATGCGAAAGTTTTGAAGGTGATGCAGAGGAATAAGTGTGGGGTATCAAGCTAGTTTTGTTTCAAAAAAGAAAAGGAGTCGGCAAAGAAAGAAAGAAAAAAAATGTTCCTTAGTGTTGTCAAGCTTGATACCCCAAGTCAACTGTTGATGGAAAGAATGACGTGAAGGCCCAACTAGATGAAATTTGGCCACAATGGTGATGCATTTGAAAGAATTCAATGATGAAGATGCTTTAATGGTTGTAAATTTCGAGAAAAGTCTCTTCTTATTGATGCTCTACTAGGTTTTAGAACTTTTGTTTGAATTCTATATCCTTTTGTTCTATAAACCCGTGAGTCTAGCCCCATTACAACCTTTGAAAGTCCTTTTTGATCCTCAAGATAGATAGCCTTTGATCTGTGGAGATAAATCATAAGAGTTGAGTATATGGTTTAGTCCATTTGGCAAGTAATTGAGTTGAGTGAATACCTTAGACATATTATGAAAGACACACTTTTGAGAGCATATTTATGTGAGCTTGAATCTTGACTTGTTTATTGCATGCTACAGCTTTATATTCACCATGATTATGTCTTCGTCTTATATATTACATGTATGTCATGCGTTGATATTAACCTTCAAAATTCTGTGGATTGAATTGAACTAACATGTGATCTTGGTCTTATAATATAGGAAGATTGCTGAGGTAATGTTTTAAGGGCATTAGAGTTTTGTAGTCTGTTTGTTTGTTGAGTCTTTTTAGAGTCTTAGTTTAGTGTTTTACTCAAGGACTAGCAAATGCTAAGTGTGAGGTATTTTGATAGTTGCATAAATATGCAACTTTTTTGTGCTTAATTATTCTAAAAATATTTGGTTTATTTGTTTAGTTCTCGATAATTACTTATGTTTATGTTTATTTAGGTTATTTGGAGGAAAATACAAAAATGATCAATAAAAAGGGAATTCTGTTCCAAGAAGGATTGGTGATGTGGCAAGTCCATGTGACGATGACTTAACCTGATGTTGATAAGGAGATGACCTAAGATCACACATATATAAGCATCTTTTGAAGAAAAAATTAGGGTTGTTAATTTTCAGAGAATGAAGCCTAAGAAGAGAAGAGCAGTCGCACCGAAGGATTACCAGCCGCACGATTTCGACCCATTGAGCCGATACCTCGACTTGTCGAAATTCCCCTGCCAAGAATTCTAGGATTTTTGGTTTACTCCTTCTTCTCTATCATGTTTTTATATTGTATTCTTATGACTATGAGTAACTAAACTCTTTTAGTAAGGGGCTGATCGAAACTCTAGACATGCTTATGATTTCGAACCCTTTTTGATCTTAATAACTATTGGATGAGTTTTGTTTCACTGTTCTTCCATTGATGATTTCTATATTCTTGTTACTTTGGTTGAAAACTTAGTTGTATGACTTTGGATCTAGAGTCTAGGATGTGTGATTGATTGCTATATCAATGCATGTTCAATAGAGATAGAACATGCTCCTATGTGAAACAATTCTTTAGTGATGTTAAGGCGACCGCTATATCGACCTTAGAAGCTTTGTTGGCTTTCAAACACTCTTAGAACTTAATGATTTTGATTAACTAGGTTAGGACGCCGACATGTACCAACCTATTAGTTAAAGATCAAGCTAAGACAGTACCGAGATTCTGCTTAGTACGATCAGTAAGAGAGTGTAATATAATCGATACCCTACCGACATTAGTTTGATTGTGGGAGTTAGTCATCCATGGCTATTTAGATTAGAGTTGGGGTAAATCATAGGTTATCTAGGGTGGAGAGAAGTTCCTAACATTCATCTCTATCTGATCTTCATCAACATTTACTTTTAAATTTATATTTTTCTGCATTAGTTGTAGATTCTTCGAATTATTTAGGCAACCAAATCAACTCCGAACACCTTTAAATTTGGTGTGGTAGTACGTCACTAAGTCTAGTACTTTGTGTTAAATTTTCGTAGCTTTTAGAGTAGTCTAGCTTAGGTTCGTAGTGTCATTAGTATACTGTGGTCGAGGCTGTCAGTATTTTAGTCTAGTGTTAGAATTTAGTTTTACTAACTCTTTGTGTTCAATAACCTTTATAATTGATTATTACAATGACATATCTTAATTGAGAATAAGGTATCTTTAAGAGGTGCTTTTCCACTTATCAATAAGAATGTTCATTAATTTGAAGCAATGTGGAAGATTGGCTGGACATTTTTATCGTTTATGATAAGATGATCATACATACATTTATTTAAGGCAAAATAGCATAAATGGTCACTAATCTTTGTCCAAAACTACAGTTTGGTCATTATCGTATGACATATGTCAAAATGGTCACTCCCTCTAACGTTTAATTATCAAATTGGTCACTCCCGTCAACTTTTTAGGGGTAAAAATATATTTTTATCATTAAATTATATTTATTTACAAAAATGCCATTACTAAAAATTTTAAATGGTCATTGATCTTTGCCCAAAACGACACTTTGGTCACTATCGTATGACATATGTCAAAATGGTCACTCATCTTCGTTCTCCGTCTATAAATTTAGCCACTCTATCTATTTTAGACGTTAAATACTTGATATGTAAGAGGTACAAATGTATTTTTATCATTTAATTTTATTTAATTTACAATAATGTCATTATTACAAGTTTTAAAAAATTATTAACCATCTCTCTCCACCCCACAATCGCCAGCCGATGGAAATTGAACCCAAGCCTGAGAACAACACGAAGGAGCCGTAAACCCTAAACTCTAAACGATGAGGACCTATAAACCTCTCTCTTCCCTCACCCTTGCCGTCCCCGCCCTTAGATTCTCCACAATCGCAGTCACCTCATGGCATTCTATGCCTCCTCGCAGCTAACAAGCCTAGTCGAGGTAGAGATCAATCTATCGACAATGGATTTCGGTTGCGGTGCTACTACAAATGTCGATCGACGAGCCGTTGCTGGTGGTGGCGAGCCTCGGGGGAGGAGAGATAGAAAGGATAATTTTTTAGATTTTTTAGATTTTTAGATTATTTTTTGTCAAATGAGGATAAAAAGATAAAATTACCCCTGAACATAAATGAAATATTCTTTTTTTAACGGACGTTTGAGCTCGAATGACCAATTTGAAAATGAAACCTTAGCGGGAGTGACCATTTTGACATATGCCATACGATAGTGACTAAAGTGTCATTTTGGGCAAAGATTAATGACTATTTATACAATTTTGCCAAGATAAAAAAGACAAAAATACCCTTGAAAAAATAGTTTTTTTTAACGGGCGAATGACCATTTTGATATACTTTCGAAAAAGACGAGTAACCATTTTGACATATGTCATACGATAGTTACCAAACTGTCGTTTTGGACAGAGATGAATGACCATTTATGCTATTTTTCCTTTATTTAATCTTAATTGTAGGTGGCATAGTCCAAAATAGTAGTGGATCATTGTCCTCCAGAGTCTCCCTCAAAGCTTCATCGTACGTCATTGGAAAGTTTCGTTCTTCAACATAATAAACACGCATGAAAATCAAAATCACTAAATCACAATCACGTTCATGGTGGTTTGAGAAAAACGGCACCAATGACGTACAATGAAGCTTTTAGGGAGACTCTCTTGTTCACTCTCTCAACCTCTCTACAAATAGAGAGTTCCACCAATATTGATTCTCCGTTCACAATCAACACCACAGTATCTTTCTATGACTATGTCTCTCTTTAAGTCTCAAGAATGCCTCTTTTTGTTCCGGTTGTAGTTGTGAACAACCCGGAAGATCCACTTGAGCGTACTCGCAATCCCCTGAGCAGAGCTATCGTGGTCATTGGCAACCTCGACTTGTATACTTGTCATTGGTCTGGATACCTCAGCACTTATACATCGGAGGTTGTCCGAAATTATAATGATAGGCTGTTGTCCTTCGAGAGAGACCGCTAGGGCTCGGCTGCTACAAATTCTGTATTCTAAGGATCCAATATCCGACATGGGGGAAGATGACTGGGGGAGAATGAAATACTGGTATTTTGACGAAAATCGCTAGCCTCAACATTACAAGAGGTACAGGGACAGGATTAAGCATGTGAGAGTCTATTCACCTAGTGCTTATCTAAGAGAGAAATATCTTTGTCGTATTGTCATGACGATAGCAATAGGAAACCATTGTATCATCCTGAACAGGGTGGAACCACACTATGCTAGAGTGGAACTCAAGTCCCACCCAAAATTTTGGGAAAAAAAACATACATGGTTATACATATATATAAAAAAAATAAAAAATTGAATTAAGACGTTGAAAGTTTTTTTGTCTACAAATAAATTAGAGAATAATTTTTCTCTCTAATATTTAAAAGTAATGTACATGCTGTTTTATAACCAACTTGAGATCTTTAGTTGATCTATCATATAAATTAGTCTTGGATTTTTAATTTTCTTCTTCATTCACAAAATTATTGAGTTATAAATCTATGTATAATATAGTTTTTTTTAGTGAAAACTGTATATTGGGGTAAATACTAAAGCTATCTTTTTATATTGAATTTATAATTTACTGTTTATTAAATTAAGAATTTAACTTACATTACCTATTCACTCATTTATTCACTCATTTGTGTCATTTATAGAGATTCATTCAAATCACATCTTTCTTATACAATTTTTTCAATTTCTGTTCTCTAATTTAATATAGATATCCATTTGAACTTTATAGTTCTACTTAAAAAAATTCATACAATTTATGTCTTGGAAAAAAATTGATCTGAGCCGCTATAGGGCGATCAAGCGAATCGATCTGAGAGGCATACTGGGTTACTTCTTCCTCCGAGCAGTCAGGATGGTTGTTCCGAGCTATATTCATGGTGACTTCTGTAGTCGCCTCCTCCACTCTCGCCTAATTGAAAAGCGAATATGAATAACGTATTATTTAACAAAATAAATTAATATCGAAAAATAGTTTTATTAACACATGCATATGTGAAGTACAAAATACAGAGGCGAAAGACTTACCGCTTCTTCAGGGCACTGCAGATAGAACTTCTGATGAATAAACACCAACGGGTTGACTTCTTGTTGTTTCTGCGCCTTACTCGACCAACCCAAATAGTTGAGTGAACCTGCATGATGGGACTTGGTGTTTTTCAATCTATTCTCCCGGTTCGTCTTGGAAATCGCCTTGTTTGATAAACATATATAAAAAAATTAGTAACTAACTATTTCAATGTGATACGATACATTAGGGTTGTAAGATATATTCAGGATGCATACCTTCGCTTTGGGGTGCTCGAAGTGGGCTACCAGCCGCAGCCACTTGTACTCCCCAAACCGAAATTCGCTAGGGGTAGAACCTCGGCCTAGCTTCTTGTACTGTGTGTAATGTGAAGAAAGCTCGTTCTTCCACTCTTTATACATATATTAACACCAGAAAAAAAAGTTAGAGATATTAAAACACTTGATAAACAAAAATCTAACTCGATATATACTCAAATAACTCGAATCACATCACCTGATATGTAGTTGACGCTCTACCCACGTGTGAATAAGGCATTCATCCACGTCAAACCACACCTGCAAGATGAATATATAAACGGTAAAATTAACTATTTATTTGGACTTAATTAATAAATGTAAAATTTACGTAATGAAAATAGGATTTAACTCACACTCAGTGCATTATGCACTTGCATCTTCACGTAGAGAGGCACAGATTCCCAATCTGGCCAAAGCATTGGGACCTTATCCCGCACGACGGCCCCGGCCATGCTGGCATACTTTCGCGTCGTGTCAAATGTCTCGATCACCTCACCATGCTCATTGGCCTTAATGAACAACTTCCTTCCCCCGGTGGCCTGCTCAAGTCTTTTCTCGATACAGGTGCCTCTACTCCCTTTCTGTTTCAAAGTGCCATTAACAAAATTGCCTAATAATACAATGTCAACAAATTGATATCATTAATTGAACCTATCGTAAGTCTTAAGTAATAATTAAGTAATCAATCTTGTTAAATAAAATTTACCTGCATCATCCGTTTGCTGGTTGGTGCACCTCGCACTCCAAAGATACACGGGATCAAACAGGATGAAGTTGTACGCTTCTTCCACGCTCAGGAACTCCGGCCGTCCTTCAATATAAATAGGCCTCCCCTAGCATCGAATTCAGGGATCACAGGAATCTCGTCGGGCAGGAAGAGACCGGACAACGAAGATAGACGAGGCCTGGACGATGAGGCGCCAGCACCATCTGCCTCAGATGATTCCCGTGAAACGGGAGTAAGCACCGGGCCAATAGGGGGCATTCGGATGGAGGGAGTTTCTGATGCCCCCGTTGATTGTCGCTCGTCTGTGGGTTTGCTGACTAAGGGTCTGCTGACTGAGGCTCGAGGCTGGACTGGGGGTTGCACGGATCCGGATTGTGCAGCTTCCTCCTCTTCTCGCGCAGCTAGCAAAATTTTTGTGCGAGCATTCATAATTGGCCCACTGCGCGTGTTGCTGACTGCGGCTGAGGAAGCTTGACTATTGCTCCCTCCACTATTTCTAGTCCCTCTCCGTTTGATGCCTCCAAGCCAATTTGCCGCAAAACCTCCTGCACATCCAACAATTAGTCCTCGATTCGGTTCTATGAAAATTAAGGATGGAACCGGTTGGATCCGGAACCGTTTGGAACCGGAACCGTTTGGAACCGGAACCGTTTGGACCCGGAACCGTTTGCAACCGGAACCGTTTGGAACCGGAACCGTTTGGAACCGGAACCGTTTGGACCTGGAACTGTTTGCAACCGGAACCGTTGTGAACCGGAACCGTTCGGTTCCAAACGGTTCCGGTTCCAAACGGTTCCGGTTCCAAACGGTTCCGGTTCCAAACAGTTATCGGTTCCAACAATGAGTCCTGGATTCGGTTCTATGACAAATCGGAACCGAAACCGTTTGGACCCGGAACCGTTCGGTTTCAAACGGTTCCGGTTCCAAACAGTTCCGGTTCCAAACGGTTCCGGTTCCGGTTCCAAACGGTTCCGGTTCCAAACAGTTATTGGTTCCAACAATGAGTCCTGGATTCGGTTCTATGACAAATCGGAACCGGAACCGTTTGGAACCGGTTCCAGTTCCAGTTTTTCATAGAACCTAATGCAGGACTAATTGTTGGAACCGATAACGGTTTGGAACCGGAACCGTTATCGGTACCGGAACCGTTTGAAATCGGAACCGTTCGGTATCGGTTCCGGTTCTAGCGGTTATCGGTTCCAAACGGTTCCGGTTCCAAACGTAGCTAAATGCGGTTATGATATCGTACATTAAATTAAACATTAAACATTAAATTAAATTGCATCATATCATATCGATCATTACGAATATAATTATCAAAATATCAATTCATTATTACCCAAATATTTATTTAACCAATTAATATACGACTACAAATATACCTTAAATTATCAACTATATCAATTAATCCAAATCACCTTAATTTGCCCAACACCCTAAATTACCTTAAATTACCTATATC
This sequence comes from Geum urbanum, assembly GCA_946800695.1. Taxonomy (NCBI): domain Eukaryota; kingdom Viridiplantae; phylum Streptophyta; class Magnoliopsida; order Rosales; family Rosaceae; genus Geum; species Geum urbanum. Next base: position 81,893,745 of record OX326999.1, on the reverse strand, counting down.
AATGAATCCAAATCACCTTAATTTGCCCAAATCACCTTAAATGCAACACCTTAAAAATACAATACAATTATGAACTATATATATATATATATCAATTAATCCACCCAAATCACCTTAAATTACCTAAATATTTTCCACATATATACATCACCTTAAATTATCATAAATTATCAAAACTTAATTATATACATCACCTTAATTAAATTTTTCACATATATACATCACATATACATCACCTTAATTAAATTTTCCAAATATTTTCCACATACATACATCACATATATATGTACATCACCTTGAATTATCAAAAATTAAAACATCACCCAAAACTTAATTAATCAACTTAATTAAAATGCATAAAAATAAAATTAAAATTGAGAGAGAGAGAGAGGGAGAGAGAGGGAGATTTTACCTGTCATGGTTGAGCTCGAAGTGGGCTTCCGGGCGACGGAGGTGAGAGGAGGAGGTAGAGTAGGAGGGGAGGAGGAGAATTTGAGAGGAGGAGAGGTAGGGGAGATTTGGGGTTTTGAGGTGTTTGTGTGGAGAGGGGAGAGGGGAGAGGGGAGAGGGGAGGAGAGATTTGAGGAGAGGAAATGTGGGGGGCGATGTGAGGAAGAGAGGGGGAGATTTTAGGGTTTGAGAGAAAAATTTGAAGAAATGAGGTGAGGGGAGGAGGAGCTGCCCGATCTGGAATTATAAGCCACCATTGCCGGCGATTTACGAGTTAACTCGTGGGCAATGTCATTACCCACGAGTTGATAACTCGTTAGGAATGATAATGATTCTCGGCAAAAGAATTTCCGACTATAATTTTTGACTACAATTTCCGACTAGAATTTCCGACTATAATTTACGACTATAATTTCCGACTATAATTTCCGACTAGAATTTTCGACTAGAATTTCTGACTATAATTTCCGACTATAATTTCGACAAGAATTTCCGACAAGAATTTCCAACTACAATTTACGATCGACTAGAATTTCCGACTAGAATTTACGACTAGAATTTCCGACTATAATTTCCGACTACAATTTCCGATTACAATTTCCGACTAGAATTTCCGACTAGAATTTCCGACTACAATTTCGACTACAATTTCCGACTACAATTTCCGACTATAATTTCCGACTATAATGTACGACTATAATTTTCGACTAGAATGATAATCGTAATCATTATCGTACTAAGGATGATAATCGTAATCATCTTCATCACTTGAGTCTGACTCGGTTTCATAGGTAACCTCTGGCAATATGTTTCGCTCCTCGTCATCTGAATCAGCGTCAACTTCATATGGATTAACATCGAGAAGTTCTGCTCCAGTAATTCGAACCACACTCTCAGATCTCACATTATTAAGGCGAATCGTAGATGATTTCGGAATGTCAAACGCGTTCGGCTCTTGGTATGCAGTAACTTCCTCATCATCTGCGGTCTCACCAAGTGTGGCAGCACTGTATATGTTTCTATGAGCAACATGGTTAACCACCTTCCACGGGACTTTGTTGAGAAGATCGTCAAGATAAAACACTTGTTTTACTGATGTGGCAAGAACGAAAGGGTCTTCTTTATACCAGCTTGTAGCAGTATTCACAGAAAATGTTCCGTACTGATCGGTCCTTGTGTTCTCCGGGCTAGTATCAAACCATCTACACTTGAACAAGTGCACTTTCATGCGGTTCCCATAAATTAGTTCAACAACTGAATGAAGGACACCGTAATAGTCAACGCCATCCTGCCCACTATGGACCATCACCCCACAATTCTGTGTTTTCAGTCGGTCGTCTCGATTTTCACATATAAATTTCACGCCATTGACCTGACACATCGAGTAAACTTTTGAAGCTATCGGTTTCATCGCCAGGACCCTCAATTCGTTTGACCACTCTGGGCAACCATCATTTGCTACATGGTTCATCTGAAAACGATAAGAAACCACACAAGAAATTATGAACATAGAAACCACAAAACCACGTACGTACACACATGCTATATAAGGATATAAAAAATAGATATATACGCATATACCCTTACCCATTGACCAAAGTAGTTTGCAAACGTCATGTTGTGGTAATCAACATTTCCGGCAATAGCATGATAGTGAAGATGATAGTTTTTCCAATATTGTACTTCTGGACAGTTAATCAGTACCAACCAGTGGGCAATGGCTACCTCATTTCCATCCAACTTGTACGACTTTGGCAAGCTTCCTTGTACTACCACGTCATTGGAGATGATAGAAAGGTTGAACTGGGGTTCATCTATCGGCATCTGTTGTTGGGGGTCCTCAAGTGCTCCCAAATACACGTTGGTGTACGTTACACACTCGTGCGCAATATATGCTTCAGCGATACACCCTTCAGGTGCAGATTTATTCTTCACATAGTCCTTGTAGGCTCCCAATTGTCTACAAGTTAACAACTGCATGTTATGATACTTAAAAATTAAGAATTTACATATAAAAACCACATGTATGAATCATTTGTACCTTTCCATGGGATACATCCAAGTGTAGTGTACGGGACCGGTAAGCAACAATTGTTCGGGAAGATGGATCATCAGGTGAGGCATGATGTCGAAAAATTTTGGGGGAAATATCCTCTCAAGCTTGCACATGATAAAAATGATGTCATCTTGCATCTCCCTGAGATCTGATTTTTTAACTTCCCTGGTGCATAACTTCTGAAAGAATCTTGACAAGGCCACCAACGGCTCCACCACCTCTTTGGGGAGGTACCCTCGAATGAAAATAGGGAAAATGCGTTGAAGCAGTACATGGCAGTCATGACTCTTTAATCCGTACATCTTATTGTCCCGGAAGTTAACACACCTGCTTATATTTCCTGCATAGCCATAAGGATACCTGTATATATATATAGCCATAGGCAACAATTATATTTCTCGCATATAACCATATATAAGTAAAAATTTAAGGCCAATTTCCTGCATAGCCATAAGAATATATACCTGACATTACTCAGCCACCCAAAAATTTCATGCTTATGCTTCGGCTTAACGGTGTAAGGAGCTTGCGGCATTTTTCTCTTACCATCTCTTAACCACAAATGTTTCCGCAGTCCCATAGCTTTCAGATCAATGCGTGCCTTAAGGATGTCTTTTGTTTTCCCCTCCAATTTAAGAACTGTGCCCACCACACTTTCACACACATTCTTCTCTATGTGCATAACATCTAGGTAGTGTCTGATAGGCAACCTGGGCCAGTATGGGAGTTCCCAGAATATGCTCTTGTGTGTCCAAAACTTATACATTTCGGGCTTGTCTGGAATTGACGCGACTATGTCAGGATGATTGCTCAGTTGGCCAAAATCATATTCATTCAACACTTCCAAAATTTCTTCCCCTGTCCATCGCCTGGGTGCCACACCTGTTTCCACAGTCCCATCAAACGCGTCTGGATCCTGCCTAAATGGGTGATCATATGGAAGCCAACAACGGTGACGCATCTGAACAATTTTACTGCAATGAGGACTGCAACAATCAACCGTCATGCACTCTGAACAAGCCCTGTAACCCCTAGTAACGTTGCCCGACAACATACCGCGGGCAGGAAAATCACTGATGGTGCCAACAAGCATGGCATGCATCTGGAACATCTCATTTTTGAACCTATCGTAAGTGGGGTGGCCACAATCACTCAGGTACTTAAGCTCCTCAATCAAAGGCCTCAAATACACATCGAGACACTTTCCTGGATAACCTGGGCCCGGAATTAACAGAGTGAGCATATTGTTTTCCTTCTTCATGCACATCTATGGTGGAAGGTTGTACGGTACCAAAATAACTGGTCATATACTGTGTTGAAGACTCATGTTGCCAAAATGGTTGAATCCGTCAGATGAGAGCCCTAGCCAAACATTTCGGACCTCTGCTGCAAAATGATCAAACTCCCTGACCATGTGCTTCCAAGCCTCTCCGTCGGAAGGGTGTATAAGGGTGTCATCGTCAGGCAAATTTCTCTCAGCCCACCATCTCATAGCTTCGGCCATAAAATCACACATAAACAACCGCTCCAGCCTATCAATAAGCGGGAAATATCGAAGTATCTTCACAGCTTTCTTGTTGCCTGCAGGAGTCAACTTATACCTTTCTGTAAAACATATCGGGCAGGCTTCAAGGTCTTCAAGATCTTTTCCCCAGAAGAGAATACAATCATATCTGCATGCATGAATTTTGATGTAGGAAAGCCCAAGATCTTTCAGGATATGTCGCACCTTATGATAAGTGGTAGGAAGACGATGCCCGGGTGGCAGTAGCGAAGCAGTCCACTTCAGCCAAGAATCAACAGCTTTGACAGACATTTTGTTCTCCATTTTGAGCTGCATCACTCCCATGACACTTTCAAGAACAGTCTTACTACAACCGTCGTACAACGGAGTCTGTTGCAATGCAATCAGGTTGTTGTACTTGTCCATACCGCTTGTGTTGACATGAGCTCCGGGTAATGGCTCGACTGGCTTAATATGGGGGAAACCCTGCACGACGGGAGAGACATTTGGTGCTTGATCAGCAAATACACCGCTCTCATGAGGAAACATATCATTGATTAACATCGATGTTGGATCATAGAATGGACTGCCCCTCTCAGCAAAATGTCCATGATCATAGCATGGATTGGCCCTCTCACCAAATTGTCCATGATCATGTGGACCCGCTAACGATGTTTCACCGTGATAAATCCAACAAGTGTACTTATCCCAAAACCCGTATTTACTCAGGTGCTTCTGGACTTTATCAATGGGAAAAGGAAATCGATCGCTGCGACACTTACATTCTTTACACGGGCAATAATGAAGTGTAGTGTCTCCACAATTAGCCTTCACAAAATTCACAAAACTCCTAATTCCCTGGTGATATCTCACATCCCATCTTTCGAGGCTCATCCAACTCTTGTCCATCCTGAAAATTCTAACAATATTACGTACTATAAATATATATATACACACATTCACTACTAATTAATTAACAAATCATCATTAATTACATTCGAATTCATCCGATTAATTAACAAAAGTCGACCCATGCATGCATATAAATTAAAAAATATATATATATACCAACAATTCACAATTACAAATTAACATGCCTGTATGTATATATAGACATATTAACAATTAATATTCACAAAATCATTTTATATCCATGCATACATATATATATATACACAAATTAACATATTTTCATCGAAATAATCTCAAATCCACTCAAAATCAACAGTCAATCACTCAAAATCAACAATATATCCACTCTATTTGCGTATCAAACCAATAATCGATATCTCAACTCTAAATCAACACATGCATATATATATATATATCGATCTAATTAAATCAACACACATATATATACATACGTATATACGTACCTATATATAGCTACGTATATAGCTTCCCGAGCGAGTTTTCGACGCCTTTTGACAATACCCAAGGATTTCAGAGCGTTTTCCTTCTTTCGATTTCACCGAATTTTTTTCTATCCAAATGAATGAGCTGCTGCGATCTGCATCTGATATAAGAGGTATTGCCGGCGATTTAATGAATCGCCAGAAATGGAGTCATTGCTGGCGAAATTCCGGCAAAAAATCGCCGGAAATGCTTCAAACCATTGCCGGCGACCTATTCCGTCGCCGGCAATGATTGGGCAACCATTTCCGGCGATTTTCTAGCCGAAATTTTGCCGACAATGGTTGCCCAATCATTTCCGGCGACGGAATAGGTCGCCGGCAATGGTTTGAAGCATTTCCGGCGACTTTTCGAACTTTTGCCGGCGACGGAGCAAGTTGCCGGCAATGATGCCCGGTCGCCGGCCTTGTTTTTAAAAAAATCGCCGGCAATGGTACTTAATGTGGTAGTGATCCACCCCTGATCCTGAAGGTCTCTTGCACGAAGATGCTCACCGTCACATGCTCTTCGAAAATCTTGGCCAAGAAATGATCCGAGATGATCTTATACCACCTCGAGGCGAGGACGATGGCGACAAACATTCAGGCATGGAAGAAGACATAAGCAAGCTTGAGAAAAGAGTACTTTGGAACTTTGACGATGGCGTACGCTTCCATGAAGAGAGTACTGAAGACTTCTTCAAAGATGAAGAGGAAGGGAAATGAAGCACCTCTTTCAGGAAGAAGAAGACGAGGACGGAGACCAGGACAAGGATGAAGACCATGAAGAGGATGAAGAAGAAGATGACGCATACCAGGACGAGGATGCAAATCGGGACGAGAATGAAGAAGACGAGAATGTAGACCGGGACAAAAAACACGAAGAGAATGAAGACCAGGACAAGGATGAAGAAGACGATGACTCAGACCAGGATGAAGACCAGGACGAGGATGAAGACGACGAAGACTAGTTGTAATGTTGTTTACCTGTTAATTTTTATGTTTTAGTCATGTGTACTCTTTGTCTTACTAGGTTTTTTAATGAGGCACATGATGTATTTATTTTCACTCTCTTAATTGCTACTGCGTCTTTCAATAGTTGAAAGAGAAATGATTTTAGGTCTGATAAAGACTATGATGTATAGGCCTCAAATCTTATATGACATGTTAATTTGTACACATCATCAATATTTATCTATACAACTTCTTTTATAACAAATTAAATAACTTTGCAAAAAATTTAATCAATACAAAACTATTTATAAAAAGCTGAATATTAATCAGAGAAATCTGTCATTCTCCTTAAATTAAGGAGCCATTGAGAAATTACTCATTGTGTTACTTTTGTAAAAAATTTAGTTGAGACGTTTTAAGTGTTGAGAGAAACTCTACTGTAGTCACCGCCCCAAAAAAAATTCATAACTTGATCGAGTCAATCTCTTCTCTAGCGATAGAATTGACCTCTTCTCTTCTCCTTCTCTGCTTTCCTTCTTGTTTGGTTTGCTTTCTTATTTTCTTCTCACTCGGTGCAACCATTTCATGGTGGAAGATACCGAGGATGTTGATAATCGACTTGTGGATGTGGGTTTCGACCCGGATCTTGATGAGATCGAGATTGTCGATCTCGTTTCGAAGGAAGATGGTGGTGCTGATGAGGATGCATGCCAATATGCAGTGGTAAGGATGTTCATTCCAATGGCTTTGTCGGAGGACCTTGTTCAGTCCTTCAAGTCAGCTATGGTGAGGCTTTGGCATAGAGCTTTGGGACCAGCGTGAATCTCTCTTACGTGGCGCAGTCTCGATCTATTCTTCGTCAAGTTCAAGGATCTAGGAGAGTTGAAGAGGCCGGTGCAACAGAGTCCTTGGTACTTTCATGTGTACATGGTTATGGTAGAGCAGTTTGATAGTTTCTCATCCATTGAGGCGGTGCCGGCGATGAAGGTTACTATGGATGTGTTTATGAAGCAGGTTTCAGATGCCAGCATGGATCGAGTTTGGGCTCACAGGATAGGGAATGCCATCGACCATTTTCGGAAGTATGATGCCCCTATTCTCAAGGCCGGCACAATGAAGCTTTTGGTAGACATTGATCTTCAACAATGATTGGCGGTAAGGAACACTTCCATTTTACTCCTTCATTTGTGGAGATGGTGAGTTTTGAGTACCCTGATGTGAGGGGCGCATTGTGGCCTATTTGTGCATCAGACGGCGGGCTTCCACCTTTTTCAGATAAGGAAGACTAAGCTGGTGGCCATGAAGGCGACGGCGGCGACCTCAACACCTTCGGGGTCAAACCCTAATGGCTTGACACTGATGGTACCACCAGGTTTTGAAGGTAGCCAAAATACTTTGGTGGTAGCGGCAGTGATGGTGACTAAGGAGATGGTGGTTCTAATGGAAGTTGCGGCACCTAAGGCTAGGCATGTTGACCACGTGTCCAACATGCAAAATCCTTTAAAAGACACATAGAGGCACATGCTCTACATGCAGGACAACCCTTTATTTAAGGGGGGTCCACTGACTGTCTGGTTCTATGCAGGTTACAGGTTCACCTAGTGGTGGCATCTCACAACCAGTTGGGGTCGCCTGGAATACATTTGCAGGTGCGTTGGCGGCCTCAAAGGCTCTAGTTTCTTTTGTCAGGTCGGAGCACAGGTGCCCAACAAAGGCCCAAGAAGATAAGCCATCTTCGCTAAAACAATTTGCTCGTGAAGCAACTCTTCCACCAGCAGCCATGGTGGGAAGTGGAAGGATCGAAGGGGCACACAACCTGGAGTCCCCTTATAAGGTGGCTATGGACCCAGTGACACTCGCTAAGATACAAGAGGAGGAGTGTCGGTTGACGTTACTGTAGTTTGGAGTGCATAGCGGGAAATAGGGTGTGGGGCCACCGATTTCTTTAGGCGTAGCTTTTAGCTACTTGTTCTACACCTAGACACGTTTAGCTATGATTGTTGGGTACCTGTTCGAACTGTAATAGTGTATGTTGATTTTGGGAGGATCTTTCTAACCAGCTGGACATCTGCGTCCCTCTTTATAACTTACCAACTTCATATTCTACTGTTTCACTTCAGTTCAGTTCACTTTTCAGTAATGGAGACTGTGAACCTGGATATTTGCTTAATAGAAGGTTCTTCACTTCACTTTTCAGTTTTCATTTTTCCTCAATCATCAAATCTTAAGTTCACTAACTAATCAAAGCTATTACTAAGATGAATTATATTGTTAGAGCAACTGCACCGGCGAGAAGTTTTTCACCGGGCTGCTTAAGAAAAGGTGGGACCCGCCGGCAACCGATCGAGAAAATCAAAAAACGGAATGCAGCGGGCCGAAAAAATCAGCTGGGCTGCTCATTGACCCGAGCTCGAGCTCCTGATCGAGCAAAACCGGGGTGAGCTGCTGATTGAGCAGTTGGCGGAGCCTATCGGCACGTGGGTGACGTCAGCTGACGTCGGTTTTTTTTACTTGCCCTAGTAAAAGGTGAAAAAAAGAAGTTACCAACCAATCATGGGGTGACACGTGGCCTTATCGAACCGGGAAAAAAAATCCAATGGGCCAGTTGTTCTTAACCGTTGATTTTGAAATTAAAATCTAATCCAACGGCTGATATTCAAACAGAACGGTAACTTATTTTTCAGAACGGATATAAACGGGAATACCAAAAATATTTGCAAAAAAAACCCAAAAAAATTACAAAAAAATTCCAAAAAATTGCATAACACCCCATAATATTTCCCTATAAATACTACACCATTTATTTCACAACTCACACTAATTTGTGCACAACAAATTTCACATCTCCATCCATCTCTTCTCCATCTCTACTCTCATTTTCTTGAGCATTTTTTTTCAAAAAAATGGCCATCCATTTGCTTCCTTCCGAAGATTTACAAATGATCATCTCTTTAACACGTCATAGTATTGATGAATTCAACGGCAACAAACAAAGAAAAGATAAATTGTGGGAGAAAATTCATGTCGATTACATGCAAAATTGGGTGCCATCGGAAGGAGAAACACCTCGAGAGGAGCTTAGGTCTCAAATTTCGCTTGCGTCTCACTACAATAAATTCAAGATACCATTGCAAAAATGAGGTCAATGTTTGCGAGACGCACGTAAGCGTAGAGCTAGCGGCACTTCTCACATGGATGAGGTAACTCCTTATACTCATCATCTCATTTTTATTTAATTTCTACTATGTAATTAATTTAGTGAATTTTTAATTAACTTTTTATATGTCATTTTAATCTAATTAATTTACTACATTTTTTAGATTAAGTAAGTTCAAGCATACTACTATGACCCTAAGAAAAGACCGTTCACCCACTTTGAATGTTATGAAGTTCTTAAGGACCATCCAAGTTATCGAGATGTTGAACCAAGTACTTTGTCTCCGTATGTAAGCTCATATGAAGAGACTCCCTCCGTTACTGAATCATCTCCAATCATAAATTTGGGTGACGAGGAAGTGAATGAAGCACCACCCGCCTACGTTGGCACTGGTCCATCGAGTCCGGCTAGACCAATGGGATGCAAGGCAGCAAAGGAAGCAAGGTGTTAAAAGAAACAAGGCAAGACTCATATTGATCAACGCATTGAGGTTTTGCAAACTATGGCAAGTGATCAAGCATCGTGGCATTCCGTGAGGAAGATGCATAATGAAAGTGAGCTCAATTATTACAAAGAGTATATACAACTTCAACAACGAAAAGAAGCAAGGGCAGGAAGTAAGCTCCAACTCAAGAAACAAGAGGAAGAAACAATGATCATGACAATGAATTTGGAGGCTATGACCCCGATCTCCAAAAGGTACTTTACCAAGAGGACACTAGATATCCTTAAGGAAGCAGAAGATAAGAAAGGTGAAGCTGCCGATGATACATTTGCGGATTGTTATCAACCACGCGTACTCTTTCCAGAGTAATTTTAGCAATTGTATTATGAATAAATGTCGTCATTTATGTTTCTATTATGTTTTCATTATCTTTCCATTATGTATTTAAATTTTTGAGAAATAAAATTGTAATTCCTTTATGAAATTACTTGCAAAAAAATACATCATATTTATTTTGTCGAAATTGCAATTCGGAGATGACACATGTCATACCCTCATTCGGGCACTGAATAATAACTGCTTGAGCAGTTTGTGAACTGCTGCATTCTGTTTTGGAACTGCTCAAGCATTTTGATGATTTCAAACTGCTCAAGCACTTTAAGGAATAGCTTGAGCAATTGTTCAAGCAATGGGTGCATTTGCTCTTAGAGATCGAATGACTTCGATCTCCATGAGAACTACACTGCTAATTTTTTGTTTTGCCTTTTCTTTTACATGTCTGCTGTACCAAATACCACTATCAAGGATTCAAGGTCGTCAAATGGATATTGATAACCCAGACGAAAAAATCTAGTAAACACTAGCCCCTGGGTTCGAAGAAAGACCCACGTACTGATACATGTACCAATTTTGATTCAAAGCTTAATTTGTGTGAGATAGGGTTAACAGCAAAGCTTAATTTGAACGTATTTATGAACAATAATTATTGGATTCATGCGATTGAAGCAAAACTAATGATCTCTGATCGATGAGGAGTGTGTATACTTACATATGAATTTGACAGAAAGGAGAACAAGATTAGGTTTTTGTTATCGATTAACTGGAATTTATGAATTTAATTAAATATTAAATGGCAAAGATTTGTTTTGTAGGTTAGAATTTTTTTTCCTTTCATAAAATATATAAAAATGATTATATATATCATAAATGACATGTTATGCCACGTCAAATTGAAGCCTACACGTCATGATTTCATTGAAGCCATCTAATGCCCTAAACCCTAAACTCAAGGTCCAAATGACCAAACAAGAGCCCACAATCCAGAGACCCCCTTATAATTATTTATAGAAATAATGTTGAATTTTTATAACCTTTTTAATATATTAAGTTTTCTTTTTTCCCCTTTCCATTGGGAAATACACTACCACATTTTTAACTATTGCCGGCGATTTTTAAATCGCCGGCAATGTTTTTTTTATCATTACAGGCGATTTTTTCCCCAAAAATCGCCGGTAATGTATTTTTTTTTAATCATTGCCGGCAATTTTTCCGGCAAATCGCCGGCAATGTTCCGCCGGTAATTAAAAAAAAAAGACATTGTCGGCGACTTACATTTAAGTCGCGGCGACTTACATTTAAGTCGCCGGCAATGTCTTTTTTTTTTTAATTACCAGCGGAACATTGCCGGCGACTTACATTTAAGTCGCCGGTAATGTTAAAAAAAAAATTAAAAAAAAAGACATTGCCGACATTTTTAGGGAAAAAATCGCCGGTAATAATAAAAAATATTGCCGGCGATTTAAAAATCGCCGGCAATGATTAAAAATGTGATAGTGATAGGACTACTTTGACCAAAACATTACGCTTTGAGCATGAGACCAGATACTATAATGTATGCCTGCACATGACTAGCTTGATGTGAGAAACTTAAGGATGATTCTCAAGTGAATTTGGTTCAAGGTGAATTAAGTCAAATTTACACATAAAAATAGTAGATCCTGTTTTTTTTTTATAGACCCCATTTTTTATGTGTAAATTTAATCTGGTTCACCTTGAACCAGGTTCGTGTGAGCCGTAATAGAAACTTACGCACTTTTTTTTGGAGAACGTGAAACTTAACCACTTAATTTAACAATATCATCAAAACATATACACTTGAAAAGCAAACAAAGTGGTAAAAGAGGTTAATGTATTTGAAAACAAGACAAGAAGGCATTACATGCATGGCTGTAGAGTTTGAGCCCTTTCGAAGGAGATCACTTGTTCATTTTTTTTTTTATATATATATTTTTTCTATGAAAACGGGGAATTGCTTACAGAGAGTTTCGGTGAAAATCAAATATGATCAGAAATTTGCTAGCGTTGAGGAAATTTCAAGCACACTACTCGTCACAAGTAGTTTAAGGCTTTAGGCATATTATTTTGTCAGACCCTTGTTTTACTTCTTGTTCATAAGCCTCCTCTTGTTTACTCTCAAATTATTAATCAATTACAAGTTCTATGATGCCTCTTGTCCCAACTTCACCAACATTTTGGTCACCTATATATTGCAAAAGTAGGGAAAAGTTCTATAAACTTGTCTAACCAGCAGTGGCTTTATGATATTAAAAAATCTGAGCTAAAATTAACTTCAGATGCAACATAGAACATCATATAGAACAAACTTAAAAAAAAAAAAACTGGAATGTAAAGTAGATTAGTCTTAATTATGAACAGATGTTATTATTTAAGCTGAACTGTAGGCGGCATTATCCAAATTGGTAGTAAATAATTGTTCTCGAGCATCTCAATATCAATTTCATTATATGTCTCTGGAAAACTTCGGTCTTTAACATTTTAAACACCAAAATCACAATTACGATCGTGGGTAAACTGGTGAAGTATATGCAATTTGATTGAAGTCCTGAGAGTTTTGCATCCAACTCACATATCGAGGAGTTGTTTCCAACAAACAGAGCAGCATCACCTAATGTATTTTTCTCAATCTACTCACCACATTGGAAATTCAATTCAAAAATTATAAATTCCTCTGTCACTCCATTGTTTGTATATCTTCGAACCATCAACAATCTACCCTCATTTCCCTCAAAAATATAAGTATTGTAACTAATATGACCTTCGCAATTCCGACGTCCAACCAACCTTGTATTTGAGTTGATGAATGGAGTAGTAACATCAAAAGAGAATAGTTCGTTATAATTATTCACCGCATAAAACTTACTTCCGGTGTTGATAACTTCTTGAATACACCGGCAAATTTCAAGGCCACTATCAATCCTCATATCAACACAATTACAAGTCCATGTTGTATCTTTACCCGATCTAATAAAAGCAATTTTCAGCAGTTCCCAATGTGTGACAGTAACGACGCAATCGTTTGCATTTGAAATTGGATAGGATCAGCTGAAATTGTAGTATTTTGGACAATTTTATAACTATCTTTGTACCATATTTTCCATACTGGAGGAGTAAACGGAGGGAGGTTGATGAGACCATTCTTTTCAAGGAATGGATTTACTAAGGTCACATTAATAGCTTTTGTCAAAGACCTCTTCTCCACCATAATTAATCATCCTTTCGAAGATCCAACGATACGCAGCTTCAATAGCACATCTGCTTGCAAATTGATGACCTCCTTGATCATGTCGTAGAATTTCCAATACTTTCTGCTTGAATAAAACAAACAGCATCGGAGTTGTTCTCTTGGTATGTTTACTTATATTATCCTTTGCGACACAATACCAAGCTTTACAAACTAAGCTAAATTTCAAATAGTTTGATGTTCGCACTAGCTTTTCCGCCACTGAATCTAAAATATGAGTAGGCAAATTTTCCCAATCAGAAGAAGATGAACTTCTTTGATTAGACATAATTAGACGGAAAATCGAAGAGGTGTGATCTCTGTGAAAAAAGAGTAAAAGAAGGTCGACTAGTTGTTTAATGAAGTTGCAACCTCTACGTACTCCGGCCTATTTATATCATGTATCTCGTAGACTTCTTGTTGAGTTAGGAAACTCGTATTTTAGTCAGGAAACTATATCATATCGATCGGGATACGGATACCTCTGCTTGAGCTGGCAAACTGAGTTGGACCTTTGCACAATGACATTCTATATCAGTGCATCTTCTTCTTCATCGATACAAAGTCACACATTCGATCTAGTCCATCGACAATGGCCAAGCCTATCCATTCTAGTCCACCGAAATGAGTTTGGTTCTGAAACGGGCATTTTGATTGATTCTATGAGAGAGGAGAGTTGCTTACCAAGTGACCTATGTCCACTACGTACTAGCATGAATATGGGAATCAAATCCCTCTAAGAAGATAATTCAGCTTCGTGTATGCATCTACGACCCTATACCAATTGCAAGTACACAAGTAGTAGTACTGGATCTGATCCTACAAATTATTGCATGTCCATAACCAATTAATACATGAACCATAACGTAGCCTACGCTACTGCCATGACTTATTTGTATGCATGCTACGTACATCTACATGCTACCTACGTAAGATTCATCCTTGTAAAAAAATCAAATTACCAAAACGAATAGTAAAAGTACTTGTAGTTGCATGCACGTCGATCTTCAATCAAACAATAGCAAACAAATGGAACTAGAAAGTTGGAAGTTACTTTGTTTCAAAATGAACGTAGATCATCACCATGCAACAAGACCTTTAAGAGCCAAGTACTATTCGTTTTGTTGGGCATGGAGCTCCAAGTAATCCAATTAAGCACATGGATAAAATGGCCCTATACATTCTTTTACGGCCTTTCATTTGATCACAAACATCGATCCATCCTAGACCATTCCAACCATATCAACTAAGACAAAAACTCGAGCACCACAAAAACACTACACAACGTACTACTAAGGGCAAGGACTAGCATCATCCGTCGGTCCAACTCTCTTCATCTGAAACTCTACTGGTCTACTCGAAGCATCGTCCTCATCGTTGTACACATAAGCAAACCCTCCATGCCTCGTCATATCCATCCCCGCCGTCTCGTCCTCGTCGGAAACTCTTAAAAGCTTCAACTTATGCAAACCATAAAACAACGGCCCCATCGTCACCGTCACCCACCCGAACACTACCAATATCTCCACCACCTGCGCCGCCAACAGTTTCCCTCCGCCGCCCATCAACAGCCCGTACGGCCTCCCCTCATGGCCCGAGTAAACTTCGTTCACGTACTTCTTCGTAGCAAACAGCCCCGTGAATAGCAAACCCCACGCGCCGCAGCCGCCGTGGAGCTGCGCAGCCTCCAGAGGGTCGTCATATTTCAGCTTCTCGGCCAAGTAGTTGCACCCGATCAAAACCCACGATGCCACGAAGCCGCAGACGATGGCCGCCCACGGCTCCACCACCGAGCAACCGGCGGTGATGGCGGCGAACCCACCTAGCAAACCGTTGCAAACATCTAGAACATTCCAGTGTCCCACCATCAACCGCTTACTAAACAAGGTCGTTAGGGCAGCCGTGCACCCGGCCAATGTCGTCGTGACAGCTGTCCTACCTATGGCGCTCCACTGTCCGTAAAAACCACCGTTGTTGTCGTCGCCGTAGGTTTTGACGATTGTGAGAAACGAGCCGGGGTTAAATCCGTACCATCCGAACCAAAGCAAGAAAGTGCCGAGGACTACTAGAGAAGCGTTATGTCCACGTAAGGCCACGGACCGGCCGGCTCTGTCGAACCGCCCGATACGTGGTCCTTCGATTAGGGCGCCCCACAAGCCGGCGATTCCGCCGACCATGTGGACGACTCCGGAGCCAGCAAAATCGATGGCTCCGGAGCCAAAGAGCAAGTCTTTGTGCCGCGTCGCGCTGGCCCAACCGTCGACGGACCAGAGCCAGTGAGAGACAACCGGATAGACGAAGCCGGTGAGGAAGGAGGAGTAGATGAGGTATGCCACGAACTGCGTCCTCTCGGCGATGGAGCCGCTGGTGATACCGGCGGCGGCTATGGCGAAGGCCCATTGGTAGAGGAAGAAGCTGTAGTCTCCTTGGATTATATTAGGGTAGTCGCGTAAGCCGAAGAAGTGGGCCCCTATGAAGCCATTAGACGGCACGCCGAAAGCGAAAGCGAAGCCGAAGAGGTAGTACGAGAGGCCTCCGGCGGCGGCATCGAGGACGTTGGTGAGCATTATGTTCATGGTGTTCTTGGCGCGGACCGAGCCGGCGCAGAGCATGGCGAAGCCGAGCTGCATGGCGAAGACCAAGTAAGCCGAGAAGAGGAGGTACGTGTTGTCCACGGCGTAGGTTGTTTCGGTGAGCTTTGATGAGATGGAGGTGAAGCGGGAGCAGAAGAAGTCGGCGAGGAGGGTGGTGTTCACGGCGGAGGAGCCGAGAAGAGGGGTGAGGTCGGAGGTGGAGCAGCTCAGAGTGCCCGCCATGTTGTGCGGTAATTATATATTTGGTCCTCTATGTTTCTAGTTGTGAGAATATTAGAGATGGAGCTAAGGCTATAGTAGTGCATGTGAAGTGAGGAAGGGATGACATTGGTTATGTAAGATCGAGTAGAAGGGAGTGGTTGAGAGTGGACGTGGAGTGATATAAGGAAGTGTGTGTGATTGGGAAATCAAGCTGAAATACCAGAAATCATATAAAACATTGTGGTCCAGGTGAAATGAAAATGACCAAGGAGAGAAAACAAATCGAAGAAAATATTAGAAACACATAAAAAATGAGCCATAGGGAGTATGAATTATTGAAAGAATAATAGAGTTGAGTCAATATAAAAACACTGTATATACAGTCAGGTACAAACATCTCGATGACTTGTGAACTTGTTATGTTTAATTTAGAACTGGCAATATGATTTATCAACCATGTGAATATCGATCGAACTCAGCTAAATTAAAGAGAGTATAGTTAAGCAATTCTTTGGACCTAATTGAGATGATGTACACGACTTTAAACGTGCTATCATATGATCAAAAAGCTAGCCTAAACTGTTTGAACTTACTTCAGGCTTTCAACATTCATGTGATATATACAGATATAAATGTTTGGTATAGATATAGTCGATCAATTACTTGTTCTATTTGATTCAGCATTCTGTATTGAAATAATTACCTCTTAATATAGTGTAACGTCACTTCCGTGGCAATCATGCATGATATAAACAACTCCGTGCGTGCTTGCTAGGTAACAATTAGTACAATATGGATGGTTGAAATGTTCAATAAAACATGCAACAAAATTAAAATCTAGATAGGTTAGTGCTTACTAGCAATGTGATTAGTTTTTTTCATTTCCTTCAACTCCACCACATTTTGGAATGGCAAACCATCACACTTGCACGATACGTACGTAACTGTATTGTTTTGAACCCTAGCTAACTAGTTAAGCACATCAAACCACGAGGACCAACATGCAATATCCAAAACCGAAGTGTACAAAAAAATGGTTAAGATGGATTGTTGACATAACCAACCCATAAACAATTACATGATGACATAATTAAGTATGTCATGACATGAAGTTAGACCGAAATTAATTAGTTAATTAATTCCTCATTGAAGAACCCTAATAAGAGATGAGAAGTGGCTCCTAGATGTGTAAAAAGTTACGTCCGGTGACTCCTGTCCCTTCCATTTGTTTAGAATTGCATACAAGATTTATATGTTTTGAACAGATAGATTCCTACATTAGTTTCTAATCGCAGCGTGGTAGAACACTCACACCTCACATGAGTCACATCCTCGATGAGAGTTCTCTTAAGTCCCAGTAGAAAAATTAGATCCATGCATCTACATTGCAATTACTATTTTAGTTGTCAATATATAAAAAAATTAAAGGTCCAAATCTCCTGTCACTAGCTAGCTGATGTAAAATGTAATCACCACCAGAAAATGCTTAATTTTAATTCAATTAGTTGATTATATATTATAAGGATTCATCATCACCATCGCAAGAGTTATTTTCAAAAAAAAAATCACGCAAGAGCTGCAAGACTTTATATATATATAAACGACAGATTGATGCAAGGAAGTAAGTGGAGTTGGTCTATCCAAATTTGTTTATTTGCTATTTTTTTCAACTAAAACATTTTTTTAAAGAAAAGAAGACTTAATTTATAATCTCTAAAGTCCGAGTATCATATATACTGTTTATACAAACTTGGAACTGAAATACGAGTTAGAAAAATAATGGAGATCTTGATCGATTTAATATAGTGCACAGGGATGCACATGGATTCGAAGTCAAACTCTAAAACAATTAAAATGATGAGAATTTTATTCTTAAAACCGTGATTGTATGTAGAGAATTTCTCTGCTCCTATGCTAAACGAACCTTATCACAAAACCTGAATTAAGCACATTATAGCTGTATATATATAAACTACTTATAATGGTTTAGCTTCACACTAAACCTGTGCTCTTCACAATAAAACTGTATGGACTAATACTACAGTTTCGTATTATACAATTACCCCAGTTGGTACTATATTAACTCAAATGGGATTACCACAGTTGGTACTATATTAACTCAATTTAATTGTACCAACTGGTACAATTACCCCAGTTGGTACTATACATTTAAATGGGATGCATACTAAAATGTTCAATACTTTGGAATGCAGTCTTCCCAAGTTAAAATGCATCTCAGGATTGACATGATGCAGTTATATTGTTATTAAGCTTATACTTGAGATTGGTATCGATCAGTATATTCTGTCAGATGATTTTTTTGACATACGAGACATCGATTTTCGCATAAACAGGAAACAGAGAAAAGGCAAAACCAATCAGCTCACTTTTCATTTGGTGACTTGAGTTGTCTTCCGAGTAATACAAGTCCGACGGTAGTAAAAGCAGACAATATTGCTGAGGAATAGCACACTGCAAGTAGAGCTCCCCTCAAAGACTGCATTCCAAGTACTGAACATTTTAGTATGCAGAACTAGGTTTGCAACTTGGAATAGAGGAAAAAGAATAGAAGCAATTTCCAAGCACCTTAGCCAGCTGCAAAGCATTGTCATTTGCATACTGTAATTCGCTCTCCGGGATGTTTTGGATGCCTTGAGCTAGTTGCCATGAAAGAATTCTAAATCAGAAAGAAAAAGGAGAAATGAATCTCTGTTAGACACTTGAATCGAAGTTGCAATAGAAACTAGAAAACAGAACTAAGTTATCATAGTTATAATATACCCAAAGGCAAAGCTGATGATAGCCCCAATGACAGCTTTATCAGATGTTAGCTCAAGCTGAAGATCTCCAAACTGCAGTTGGTAACAACAATATTACTTCAACTCATGCATCAAAAGTGTAACATAAGCATCACCATAGACACAGTGCATCGTGTTCCAATAAGTTTTGTTGTCTACCTTCAGCATCCTGCTTTCATTCTTTGGTTGTTCATCAGTCACTGTGGATGTTGAAGTTGCAGATAGAAGGTTTCCGGCTGTAATCAGTTGTTTTGCGATCTAAATAGATTAAACAGAAACCGTTGTATTAAATTTGAAATATATCTCGAGGCTTTGATGCAAATGTACTTGTGACTACTTAGATGTGTCCAAAAGTATTGTCCTAGATACTTCAAGTAATGTAACACACCTTTTGCAGTTCACCTCCACCATATTGTCCCATAGACTGAAATCTTCTTCCAGCTGAAACCAAACGCTTCCCAAATGCTATAGCAAAAAGATATAGGCTCTGAGTCAAATTCTGAAGTAAATGTTTAATCATCAAGAGTACATAAGTCTATTATTGCCTGCTTTGGCATTGTCTGTCAAAGATTCTTCCAGTTCAGGGAGCTTGCTCGCTAAAGCATATGAAGTCGACGTGTCAGCTACCTCCCATGCTCGAGAGAGATTTAACAATGTCTCTCCTAACTCTTGACCACACTGTATAAGAAAAATGAAACGGTAATTACTTTACTCTATATGGCTCCAATAAAAAATCCTAATAGATTCCATGGGTTAAATCGCAACGGTCTCTCCTTCATGTACAAATTTCGCTTCTTGACATTATCTAAATTTCAAGTATGCTTCGATTGACAAAATCTAGAAGCTTTACACAATCTAAAATGACTACTCCATTCAATGCTAGCACAGAAGTGAACCCAGAAACCATACTAGCCCATAATCCCTACGAATTCGATCCTCACAAAGATTCAAATAAGAAACTGATCGAGTACAATTCAAGCAAAATATGCAGAAAACTATTGGTCATAAGTACAATTCATCCATTCCTTTCTATCAAGTATCAAACATATCCACATTGTTTTTCACCTAATTGAAACTATAACAACAAAAACAACCAAAAATATTATACAACTAACCTCATCGAGGATTTTCCCATTTGAAAGATCAAAAGCTGCATCATTCAGCTTCACACAGGCACAGAAACAAAATCTCAGCTCAAAAATCACGTCTTTATCAAAAATCAACACAACTGTCACCAAAACCAGTCTCAAAATTGTTACTTACATCGAGACGAAGATCGTTTGGAAGCTTCGCAAAGTAGTCCGAAGGAAGATCAAAACTTCCCTGAAAAAACCCACAAACCAAAACACCAAAAAGATTAAAACTTCATAATCCTAACCAGAAATGTAGAACAATTTCACATGCATTGAGAATCTGAGTATGAAATGATGACATGGGTCAGTTAGCTTACAGCGAGTTCTTGAAGAACGGGTCGGGTTTCGGGTTGTAATGATTTGGGCGAGTCCGATTGGGATAGAGAGAAAGTGGTGAGAGATTTGAAAGTGAGGGGTTTGGGGGTTATGGAGGGTTTAAGTGAAGTGAGATTGGGGATGTGGTGGGGATTTCGGAGAAAGATGAGGGTGGAAGAGGAAGTGAGATTGGGAAGAGGTTGGAGGAGGAAGAAGCGAAGAGAAGCCATTTGCTCATGTATAATGTTTAGTGATGAGTTTGAGGTTTGCAGCCACTGAAAAAAAAATTGGTTAGATTTTGGAAGTTAGTTAGTACCGTTTTGGTCGTTGGCGGGGGATAATTTCCCTGTTTTGTATTTTTTTTTTTCTTTCTATGTCATTCTGTTTTTTAATATTGATGAAGAGGGGAAATTGATGGGAATGTACATTTGGGAAAAGAAATATCAAAATGGTTTGGGGTATACACAAGCTCAAATTTTAGAGTTTACTCATTTTTGGTAGAATTGATCATATTTTGAGCCTAATACACTATAATTTGTCACGTACATTGAATTATATCCATAATTGACCACTTTGTCGAAGCTGCTTGCATACATCACATTGATCAAGTGGTGCAAGGAATAAGTGGGGAGCACTTTGAAGCTCTTACAAAGAAGCTATTCCGAAAGCATTAAAGACTTCATCTTTAGAAGCTCGATTGGGACGATGGAGATATACATTGAAATAAATTTGCTGTTGATTAATTTGATGCGGTCCTTTTCTTACTGCCAAAGCAATCCTTTTCTTTTCCAACTTCATAAATATATTCCTTTCCCGGATTGTTATCAATGTGTTTATGTTCAGATTCCAATTATCATTGAAGTTTTTGGCTTTATGATCTCCTATGTTGTATGGACACAATTATTGACACAGGGACACAGACATGTAGGAACAGGGAACATGACAAAATCTTAAAAAATAGGGCATGAACACGACTGAGGCACATCAATTAAATTAAATTAAATTAAAATATTTAATATTAAATAGAAATAAAATTGAGTAGAATAATCAAAATTTTCCATAAATATAAAAATCATGCAACTTAAAAATCCATAACAAACTTAAAAATTCATGTCATTAAAAAAAATTCAAACAAGACATAAAAATCATGTAACTAGCTTCATCATGTGATGATTAGTTGCACCATCGTTGTCATCATTCTAAGGTTCCAAATAATACGTTATTTATTGTTGGTTCTTCTAGAGAAAAATTTGTAAGCTCAAGAACATATGCACTTCTAATACATATATATACATATAATATATATGAGTATGATTTTCATTTATTTACATTTAAAAATATATAAAAATCCAGAATATCAAATTTTCATTTATTTACATTTAAAAATATAAAAACAGGTATATATGATGTTCTGGAACATCCTCCTTGTATAAACCTTCATGGCTATAATCACGTCTAAAATCCAAAATATCAGGGATATATGCTCAGTGTGCTATCCTAAGGGAAAATATGTTATGCAAATGAATGATATACCTGTTTTTCCATTGAGATAAAATAGGCTATGTCAACATTTGTATTTGATGATCATTTACTACTGTGTTTTGTCTGAATTCAAGGAATAGCCAATCTGCAAGTATGCCTTCAATCTCCCCCTTTGGCATTTCTTGACAAAACACAGTTCTTCAAAGAATACATGCATCACATTTTTAACACATACAAATATATGCAGCAACAACAAGGATATCCATATCACATATTAGCATGCCCATAAAACAATAACCAGTTCAATAACCAGTTCTCCCCCTTTTTGTCTAGGAAGGACAAAGGGTTCAAACAATCCAAAAATTATGAACCACAGAAATTGTTTAACAACACATCACAAAACCATAAAGGAGTTCAGTAGAGAAGCAAAAGAAAAGAACCGCAAAGAAAAATGATCAGTGAGACAAGAGAAGATTTCAAACAGCATAGCCCGAGCCATCATACACCACATCGTCATCATCTACACCAAGCTCTCCAAGATGGATGGTATCTCCAGAGTCCGAGGGAGTAGAGCCACCTTGTTTGTCCGAAGGAGGAGAGGAGAACGTTGGATCATGAACAGGGGCAGACCCGGTCTGGCTGGAGAGAAGAAGGGAGATCTCGGCTTTGAACATGGTAAACTGCTCCGTAGTGTGGTCCTTGATCTGCTGGACTGCGGCGGTCACCATTGACTGAACGGCTGCTTTCAAGAATTGCTGATCCATAGGCTCGACGTACTCGTTTGACTGATGAGCTGATCTATTGATGGTGATGGCATCGATCGGAGAAATTTTAGGACCAAGGACATCTCCCTGTGTGAGTGGAACACTAGCATCACCACACAGCTTAGTAATGAGACAGGGGAAAACCAGGGCCTTTCCAAGAGAGTTTCGGTGGCTGACTCCAGCAGTTCGAATGGCTTGAAACATGAAATACTCAGCAGGAATGACGGGGTGGATAGGGTCATGACTAAGATACGCCATCAAGACAGCCTGTTTATGAGGAATTTTGCTGGTCTGGGTGGCTGGATGAAAGAGAGAGCGAACAAGGAAGCCCAAAGCTTTGAACCATTCAGTCATATACCTACTGGACAGGAAGGTACCAAGAACTGGTTCCAATGGAGGAGAAGAGTAGAGACGCGGTGCTAGATCCTGAATAGAGAGGGAAGTGGAGTACTCAGAGTAGGTTTGTAGAACACCATCAGCAGTAAGCGGGAGACATAGTGCTTGACGGATCCTGGAGGGAGAGAAATTCACATTGATACCACGAACAGTGACACATACTTGTTGCTTTGAACGCAACCGGACCTCAGCGGAGATGTCGGAAGGGAAGTTGGCATAGAATTCTTGCACAAGGGTGCGGTTATAGCGAGGCAGGGAGCGCAATGCCGTTACCCATCCTAGACGGGAAACCAGAGAGAAGACAGTAGGATGCAGGGAAGGAAAGTCGAATGGGCGTTCAGCAACAATGGGACGATGCATGGTAATGTAACCAAACAGACTAAAAGTATCAGCAGAGGTGAAATGAGACCGAGGAGGAAACGAAGAGGATTCACTAGAACGCTTCGAGGGAGGAACTGAGGAAGTGGATGCCTTGAGAGTGGGTTTTACTTGAGGAGTTGGAGAAGGATTGAGGGCTTTCTTGGCAGCAGGAGAGACAACTGCTTTCCTAGCCTTGGAGCGTGTGACCCTTGGAGCAGTGGAGATGGGTGAGACCTCAACAGAAGGTGTTGACGAAGAGCCAGAGGAGCAAACAGTGGCGGTGCGCTTTCGTTTTCCCAAAGGGTCTTTGGGAGAGACAAGGTAAGGTTCAGCGGTGACGGGAGACGGTGGAGGAGAAGGAGGCAGAGCAGGTGTCATTGTGGTCTGAGGAGGAGAAGGTAAATCTGATCCCGCGACCGTCCGGGAAGGTGATGTCGTAGGAGGGACAACGGAATCCGGAGAGCACTATTTCTTCTTGGAAACCGCCTTCTTTGCTCCTGAGGGCTTGTGAGCCGTCCGTTTCCTTAGATAAGTAGCGAGAACAGGAGTGGGTTGAGATGCTTCAGCACGAATAGGAGAGACCACTGGGCTTGGGATCTGTGAAGGTGGATGAGGTGACCGTGGTGGTGGAGCAGGGAGAAGGAGTACTTCTTCTGGGATGAAAGGGTCTGGAAGAGTCATGAGTGGATGAAAGAAGAACAACGGTTTGAGAGAAGGGAGAAAATTTCTGCGGTTTCTTATGCGTGTCATGAATAAGAGGGAAATTGAAGGCAAACAGAGGGAAGTTGAAGTGAAGTAGCCAATGTGAGAGAGAGAGGCAGCGGAATCGAGATGGACAGAGACCAAGGGGACTTCACCTATTCCTATGTGCAAACTTTTTCCAAGAGTAATTTATTTCCTTGAAACCAAACATCATAACTATCCACACACGTGTGTAGTCACGTCAGTGTAGAAAGTGCTATAGTGACCTATCCCTAGGAGACCACGTATGTAGGCAACATAGGATACCTCAAGAACAGACAAGAGACAAGAACACACGAGGACATGCAATACCCACTGGGATATGTGGGACAATCCTGAGTAATAGAAGGTATCAATGTACCTACCAACATAGTGATAACTCCCACTCACGTGGTGCATAAGAGAACACAAAGATTTTGATTTTTAGTAAGATTTACAACCTGCCAGCATGAACCCTGGGATAGAAACAGTCAGTGAAATCCCAGACATCAGAAAAATTTATGCATGACTCACAAAAATGTGACACCTAATTTTCATATGTCTTGATGGCTCAAATCCTTCACATGAGTATATGACTATAAAGTAACGTCAACGATATGTTCTGAAAAATCAATCTTTAGAACCATAAGAGTGTGTGTGTGAAAGGTTCATCTAAGGGAGTACAAGTTTAGAGCATCAAATGATATGAGGACATCAAGAGTAACCAAGTGACTTTGTCACAACTTTTTGGGAGTTCTGGAATCTCAACATATCAAGGACTTTTGTTCCAACTTGGCCTTTGGCCGTTGTCATTTATGTTCAAGGCATTTTCGCCATTCTCTTTAAATTTTGTCCAAGAGCTCATCTGAGAAATACGTCCTCATAGGTCCATGTAGCAGAGTAGTTATCATTATGTCCTGAGCGCAATGCTCGAAAGAATAATGTGTATTTCAATGACACTCAGTGGATAACTAGTCTGAACCCATCGAAGGATAGATAACATCTCAGGGATCCCCACTGGTTCCGGTTAAGGTGCACTCAGCAAAAGACTAGCCCATTCATTTACTTTATTCATTTATCAATAATCACCAGATTTTCACATTTGTTCTTCAGTAACTAGTTCAACTCATCTCAATTTTCTAGCTCAAACTGTGTACACCCCACAAGAGTAACCTTTGTGCGCAAGAGTTCTTTCTAGTTCCAAGAATGATTTAGACCACATGCACTAACATTCTTAAGGACATAGATGCATATACACAAGTGAAAGATGCAGCAAATGTCTATCAAGAAACATGAAATAAGAACACAGCATTTTAGATCAAGTTCAGAAATATTTCCAGGGATGCATCCACAGACTCGTATCCCAGCGTGAGCCAACAATTATTTTTCCAGAACATTATTCGATAAAGAAAAGTGCTGAAAAGTAAATTTAGACCAGTGAGGGAGATATCTCAAGTGATGGTGCATACACCAATAACCTTCCTAAGACTTTCAAATCTTAGATTGTCCAAGGGCTTAGTGAATAAATCAGCAAATTGTTGTTCGGTTGGAATAAATGTCATTTCAAGCTAATTATCTTCAACCAAGTTTCTAATGAAATGATATCTAATTTCTATATGCTTGGTTCTAGAATGTAACACATGATTCTTTGAGATATTGATTGCAGAGGTGTTATCACAGAACAGGGATAGGATACCTTGCTCAAATCCGTAGTCACTCAGCATATGCTTCATCCAGAGAAGTTGTGTACAGCAGCTCCCTGCAGCTATGTACTCTGCTTGGGCAGTGGATAAGGATACGCAGTTCTGCTTCTTGCTATGCCACGACACCAAGTTGTTCCCAACAAAGAAGCAACCTCCCGAGGTGCTCTTCCTATCCGTGGCATCTCCAGCCCAATCCGAGTCCGAATACCCTGCAATCTCAGTGTTAGTATCCGTTGTATACAGAATTCCAAAGGCACACGTACCTGAAACGTATCGAATGATACGCTTGACTGCCTTCACATGGGATTCCTTGGGGTTGACTTGATACCGAGCACAAACACCCACACTAAAGCAGATGTCAGGTCTACTGGCTGTGAGGTAGAGTAAGCTCCCAATCATGCTTCTGTAGAAAGTTTGATCAGCATTAATACCCTCCAGATCAGCACTGATTCTGCATGAGGTTCCCATTGGGTTTCGGATGGGAGAAGCTTCTTCCATCCCAAACTTCTTCACTAGTTCCTTCGCATATTTTTCCTGTGAAATGAACAAACCATCTTTCATTTGCTGAACTTGTAGTCCAAGGAAGAAGCTTAGCTTACCACAAAGACTCATTTCAAATTCTTGTTTCATTAGAGTGACAAACTCCTCAACAAGTTTTTGAGAGGTGGAACCAAACACCATATCATCCACATATATTTGAGCAATAATCATATGATGTGAAACATTCTTAACAAACATGGTTTTATCAATGGAACCTCGCACATACCTATGGTCAATCAAATGTGTAGACAATTTTTCATACCAAGCTCTAGGAGCTTGCTTTAAACCATAGAGAGCTTTGTCTAATCTGTAGACATGATTGGGATAGCAAGAGCTCTGAAATCCCGGAAGTTGTTCCACATAAACGTCTTCTTTCAAGATTCCATTTAGAAAAGCACTTTTCACATCCATTTGAAAGAGATCAAATTTCAGAAAACAAGCAATGGCCAAGAGTAGCCTAACGGACTCAAGTCTAGCTACGGGAGCAAAGGTTTCATCAAAGTCTAGACCTTCTATTTGGGAATATCCTTGCACAACTAACCTAGCCTTGTTTCTAGTAATGATTCCCTTTTCATCTGTCTTGTTTTTGAAAACCCATTTTGTTCCTATTACATTCTTATCCTTAGGTCTAGGAACCAAATGCCAAACATTACTTTTCTCAAATTGATTAAGTTCATCTTGCATAGCCACAATCCAATCCGAGTCTTTCAAAGCATCTTTAATGTTCTTAGGCTCAACATTAGAAACAAAACCATAGTATGCAATTCGATTGATAGTTAGCCTATGCATTGTAAGAGAACTTTTGAGACTAACAAGATTACTCACAAGCATGTTCGACTTACTTCGGGTCTTTCTTGGTTCATCGACCGTGCCAATCACATCCGAGGGAGAGTGATCCTTTTGAACTTGGCGTTTCCCAATCCGATATGATTTCTGGATAGTCAGGGTCTGATCTATCCCGACAACTTCAGTGTCAGATTCTGTATCCTGGGATACATCATCAGGTATGGGATTCTGTTCATCGATAGGAATCTCAGCAGCTATGGGAGATGTCTCAGTACTCATATCCTCAACCTGCATATTTCTTGAAGAGTGGTTGTGAGAGCACACAAGAGAGTCATTGATAGCCACATTTACCGTTTCTACGACTTTGCAAGTTCTTTTATTATAAACACGGTAAACACGACTGTTCAAAGCATAGCCTAGAAAAACACCTCGATCACATTTAGGTGTGAGATATGAATACCTTTGTCAAATACTCACGATCTCTATAAATAAAGCAAGGGCTACCAAAAGCTTTTAAGTGTGAGATATTTGGCTTCTTACCTTTCCAGAGTTCATACGGTGTTTTGCTAGTACCTGGCCTAAAGATCACACGGTTAAGTGTATAGCAGGCATTAAAAATTGCTTCAGCCCAAAACATGTGAGGTAAATCAGCAGAACTAAGCATTACCCTCCCCATCTCAACCAAGACTCTATTCTTCCTTTCTACTATCCCATTTTTCTGTGGTGTGATGGGAGCAGAAAATTCATGGTGCACACCATTCTCTTCACAATACTCAGCAAATAAAGAATTCTCAAACTCGGTTCCATGATCTGACCTAATTCTTATTATGTGTTTGTTTTCAGAAAGCTTTTCATTTGAAATACGTTTTTCCAATTCTAAAAACTTCCCAAAGGTTTGACCTTGAGTTTTATCACTTAAGAACATAACCCATGTGAATCTAGAGAAGTCATCTACCACAACAAGCACATATTTCTTTTTAGCAATACTTTCAGTTTCAACAGGCCCTACTAGATCTATGTGAAGCAATTCAAGAGCATTAGAGGTTGGCTTAGCATTTAAAACAGGATGGGAGGTTCGAGATAGCTTACCCATTTTGCAGTCTCCACACATACCTGCTGCTCTCCCGGTCAGTTTGGGTAAACCTCGAGCTCCATCCTTTGAGGACAGCTTCACCACATCTTGATGATTGAGATGGCACATCCTTCTATGCCACAGATCTAGCGAGTTTTCTTGTGTCAATGATTGAAAGCAAATTTCAGGTTCCATCCTCTTGTTGGCACGAAAACAGTAGCAGTGATTTCTAGACCTTTCGCCTTTCATCACACACCTTCCTTTCCCATCAAGGACAGTGCACTGAGACGTGTCAAATGTTACCATCTCATACTCATCGAAAATCTGACTCACACTTACCAAGCAAACTTCTAATCATGCCACCAGCAAAACATTCTTCAAGCCTGGGAGACCAGGATTGTCAACCGTCCCGCTTCCAATAATCTCTGCTTTGGCTCCATCACCAAACATGACGTCACCAACTGGATGAGTATCATCCATGGAGGTGAACCATTTCCGTTCGCCGGTCATGTGCTTCGAGCAGCCGCTGTCCATGTACCAAGAGTCGGATTTCCTGGTGGAGAGGGCAGTTAAGGCAACATTGCAAACATCTACCACTTTTCTTGCAATGGAGGGTGAGGTCTTGACTCATGAGAGAAACAAATCACATCTTCGTGTTTCTTCTTCACAACAGGTTCTCTGGGAGAGATGACCCTTCTGGTATCCCTGTTTTCTCGAGAAGACTTTCTGGCCCAGTTTAAAGAAACATGCTTGTTCTTCTGCTTCGGGATGGTAAGTGTCTATGCAATCCTGGTCAGTTCGTCGAGTGATTTATGAAAATGGACGAGTAGATCATTGCTCTGTGAGATCTTTGCCGGTGCAGGTTTCCTTCTTAGCTTGTAACAGTACCGCCAAATGTGTCAACTGTTCCCACTGTGAAAGCATCTGATTTGTGAGCTTCTCTTAAGCTTGGACATCTTGGAGGTTTTAGGAGCATCGATCTTTAGTTGAGGCGGGGGCTTTCCCAACACCGAACTGATACTTTTGACAAATGTAGTCTTCCCCGAGCCTTTGGGTTTGCCATCATCCTCAAACCCCAAACCCTTCTTGCTGCCATCCAGTCTTCCCATCCCACAGATTTGGGATAGCTTCTTCGAGCCAATGGAAAACTTTGCAAACTGGTTCTGGGCGTCCAACAGGGATTCTTCAAGTTTAAGTTTCTCAGCAGTAAGCACCATTATGGAAGAGGACTGACGATCCAGTTCTCTTTTGAGGAAATTCACTTATTCTTCTAGTTGAATTCTGGTAGAACTCCATTCAGCTTGCTGGGATATGTACTCTCCTTGTATCCTGGAATGTGTCTTCTTACTTAATGATAGCTAAATAGTTAGAGCTTCATTTTTAGCAAGCATAGACTTGGATGCTTTACATAAACGTACATACATATCATGCCCTTCGTCATCAGAATCCTTGTCCTCAAGAGACTCATCTAATGTGACTTGGGTGACAAAAGCAACATTTTCATCTTCATCTAAATTGGTTTCAGAATTTTCATTAGAATCAATATCACTCCAAGTTGTTTTTAGTACTTTATGAGACCTATTTTTTCTGTTAGCACAATCCACAGCCTTATGTCCCACTCCATTGCACTCAAAACATTTGTTGTCCATTCTTGGGATAGGAAAGGACCTGATATCCCGACTTCTCTGTGAATCCTTATTTCTAAAAGGCTTAAAGCTAGATCCTTTTGAGAAGTTCCGGTTAGAGTTAAAAGATTTTCTTTTCCTTAAGAATTTCTCAAATTGTTTGGTTAGAAAAGCAAATTCATCATTATTATCATCTTCATTTTCAAGCACCTTTTCAACCTCAATTTTAACCGAACTTAGAGCAACGGATTTCTCATGCATAGGCCTTTTCTTGAGTGTCTCATAAGTTTTCAGATTTCCAACAAGTTCTTCTAAAGGATAAGTGTCTAGATCATGAGCCTCATCAATAGCATTCATTTTTGAGTCAAAGAAAGAAGGTAAAACATTTAAAAATTTCCTAACAATTTTCTTTGATTCTATGGCCTCGCCTAAGCTACGACATTGATTTGTGATATTGAGTACATGACCATAGAAATCATTAATAGACTCTTTGTCACTCATGCTTAAACCTTCAAACTCATAAATAAGACGTTGAAGTTTTTGTTGCTTAACACGAGAGTTACCTTCATGAGTGTTGATGAGCACTTCCCATGCCTCCTTAGCAGTAGAGCAATGAATGATCTTTTGACGCTCTGCTTCGGATACGGCATTGAATAGACAACTTAGAGCTTTGATGTTTGCTCTAGCCAAATCCTTGTCGGCTTTCTCCCATTCGGACCTCGGCTTTGAAATTTTTTCGTTTGATTCATCGTCTTTTGGTTTTGTGGGATGTGTCCAGCCTTCCTCTACGATTTGCCACAACGTACCATCATCTTGGTAGGAGAGGAAGACACTCATCATGATTTTCCACTGTGAGAAATCATGTCCATAAAAAAAAGGAGGAACATTTATGGAAGAGCCTTTTTCACGATCCATATCTGGCCCCTCAGAGGATCTCACTAGCCTTTCTCACTAGCAAAGGCTAGTGGCCGCTCTGATACCACTTAAAGGTCCTAGATGGGGGGTGGGGTGAATAGGCCTTTACACTCCTATATATGTCCATGCCTATATGTATTTACTAGGTGTGAATCCCACGCTGAAGAGCGGGTTGACAAAAAAGACCATGATTAAGCCGAAATATATTGTGAGAGACTATCTTATCGATCCAACTTGGAGAAAGAAGATAAATGCCAGTACCTTAATTGTACGATCTGCAGATCCCCTACAAAAACACTTATTACTTGGATCAAAAGAAATTGAGCGTACCCATCCCAAGTGCCCACTACCTGTAGACCGAAGCAAAAAAAAAAAAAACCAAACTCATAAGCCAAAAAACCAAACCCTGAAAGCCAAAGTTCCCAAAAAGCTTAAAACTTTATCACCAATCTTGACATGTCTGGTGTTCTTCTTTGGGTGGTGACTCCCAAAGAGAATGCCACCTCTTTGCTTAGCTTGATGCCCAGAATTGGAGGTGGTATCCCCAAGATGTCCAAGTTATGCTTCCATGTCAGTGATGCAATAACATTCTAAACACATCTACGATACTATATTATGGGGTATAGCTTCCGTTTCCCAAATACTTGCATCTACCATACTATATTCTGATATACAGTATTCGTTTGGCGAGGGTGAGATCCATTAACATCAAAATCAGTAATTGACTTTTAGTACTGAAACCTTACCCAAACTATATAAACAGATCTATTCCATAGCAAACAACACCCCTAAAAATCAAGTCATCCACGAAAAACCTTAAAATCCATTACAATC
Source organism: Geum urbanum (assembly GCA_946800695.1). Lineage (NCBI taxonomy): Eukaryota > Viridiplantae > Streptophyta > Magnoliopsida > Rosales > Rosaceae > Geum > Geum urbanum. Next base: position 81,861,970 of record OX326999.1, on the reverse strand, counting down.
ACAAATATCAGAACATACAACCCAGAATGCACAAACACAAACTGTACACAACCAATGAATCATGGAAGCATTGGACAGAGTAATTCAACAATTAAAAACTGCATCGAACCAAAAACTGAATCGTTTTGCATAGACTACTTCTACATATTAGTCACATTACCTTTGTTTTTGGTGCAAGACCAGCCATAAGAGCTGCTGCATCATTGCCTGCATTGTTCTCTTCAATAAAGTTGATGGTGGAGTTGATTACTAACAGTACAGTAATTCCCTCTTGCCAGTCCGGTGGCCTTCCCTGCATTTGTTCAATTCATTTAGCCTCCTCCTATATATAAATATATCAGTGAGAGAAATAGATAGATAGGTGGTAACTATCCTCCATTTGCCAAAACAATGGCCATAATAGCTACAATTTTCATAACCCATGATAGGGGATTCCACATAAAACCCAAAAACTTCAAAACCTTGGCCTCCGTCGAACCATAACAGCTCATTTTAGGAGCTCCCTAAATGAAGTAGTCTATGCAGGAGAAGAAGAGAGAGCTTCGCTAGGTCTGTGTGAACCAACAAAAAAAATTGAAAAAAAAAATCGAACCTCTTATTCGCTCATCTCTCTCTGATTCGCTTTTTCGTTGATCTGGTAGTTCCCGCTGCTAATTTTTCGAGATTCTTCTTCTTTTGCTGCTGATGCATTTGTTTTCGCGTTTTGATTTGATTATGTGCAGTAAGAATAGTTTCGATTTTGATTACATAGATGTGAGAAGCTCAGATTAGTTTAGTGTTTTGTGGATTCCACATTTTCCGATTGGGCTGGCTCTGTGGGATTTCGGTTGGTTGAAATTGGGATTTTGAACAAAGAATTTGGGAAGAAATGTGAGATATCTGTGGTCGTTTAGTGTGGATCTGGGTTGGTCATTTAGGGAGCTCCTAAAATGAGCTGTTATGGTTCGACGGAGGCCAAGATTTTGAAGTTTTTGGGTTTTATGTGGAATCCCCTATCATGGGTTATGAAAATTGTAGCTATTATGGCCATTGTTTTGGCAAATGGAGGATAGTTACCACCTATCTATCTATTTCTCTCACTGATATATTTATATATAGGAGGAGGCTAAATGAATTGAACAAATGCAGGGAAGGCCACCGGACTGGCAAGAGGGAATTACTGTATTGTTAGTAATCAACTCCACCATCAGCTTTATTGAAGAGAACAATGCAGGCAATGATGCAGCAGCTCTTATGGCTGGTCTTGCACCAAAAACAAAGGTAATGTGACTAATATGTAGAAGTAGTCTATGCAAAACGATTCAGTTTTTGGTTCGATGTAGTTTTTAATTGTTGAATTACTCTGTCCAATGCTTCCATGATTCATTGGTTGTGTACAGTTTGTGTTTGTGCATTCTGGGTTGTATGTTCTGATATTTGTGATTGTAATGGATTTTAAGGTTTTTCGTGGATGACTTGATTTTTAGGGGTGTTGTTTGCTATGGAATAGATCTGTTTATATAGTTTGGGTAAGGTTTCAGTACTAAAAGTCAATTACTGATTTTGATGTTAATGGATCTCACCCTCGCCAAACGAATACTGTATATCAGAATATAGTATGGTAGATGCAAGTATTTGGGAAACGGAAGCTATTCCCCATAATATAGTATCGTAGATGTGTTTAGAATGTTATTGCATCACTGACATGGAAGCATAACTTGGACATCTTGGGGATACCACCTCCAATTCTGGGCATCAAGCTAAGCAAAGAGGTGGCATTCTCTTTGGGAGTCACCACCCAAAGAAGAACACCAGACATGTCAAGATCGATTGGTGTTAAAGTTTTAAGCTTTTTGGGAACTTTGGCTTTCAGGGTTTGGTTTTTTGGCTTCTGAGTTTGGTTTTTTTTTTTTTTTTTGCTTCGGTCTACAAGTAGTGGGCACTTGGGATGGGTACGCTCAATTTCTTTTGATCCAAGTAATAAGTGTTTTTGTAGGGGATCTGCAGATCGTACAATTAAGGTACTGGCATTTATCTTCTTTCTCAAAGTTGGATCGATAAGATAGTCTCTCACAATATATTTCGGCTTAATCACGGTCTTTTTTGTCAACCCGCGCTTCAGCGCGGGATTCACACCTAGTTCCATAATAACAGTCGACCTTATTAGTTATCACAGGGCGGCACTATTTTCAGTTAAAAGGCCCAGAACCAAACGACGACGTTTTTCCAAGTTGCGGTGGAGAAGCTACAGTGTTCACTGGGCGTATATGTGTGTATGTATGTATATATATATATATTTATACGACGAAATACGTACAGTTAGGAGTGCGATAGTTACAGGCTCCATAAGAGCTTTAAGCCCCCCAATCATATTTTCACATCAGAAACCTTCCATTTTGAGATCTGAAATTCGAAACTCACAAACCATATCATGGCTCGGAAACCGGTTCACTCAAGTGTTTGAGATTTTTAATTCGGAAAAAAAAAATCAGAATCGGAATCAATGGCAGTTGTGATTGAGAGCTCTGTTTGGGAGCCGAGTCCGGCGCTTTACTTCTTCATCTTCCTCTCCTGTCTCTGCTCCATCGTCTTCTTCCCTTACGCTTTCAGCAACAGCAGCGGCGGAAGCTCAGGCGGTAAAGCTCCGCCGTCGGTTTTCGACCACGGAGTCTCTGCCGCCGCGTCGTCGTTTAGGTTTCAGAGGAAATTTCTGCTCCTGTACTCACTCGCCTCAGGTAAACACGACGCCATTTTTCCGTTTTCAGACGAAATTGAAATTGAAATTGCAATTGAATTGGAAATGTAATACAGTATTTTGATCGGATTGTGGTTTGGTGTTTCAGTTATGGAAGGACTGTGGTCAGTGTTTGGTGGGTTTGAGTTAGCTTACTACGGCTTAAGCAAAGAGACCTGGCGAAGCTCTCTCTTTCTCTCTCAATTTTTTTTGTTGGTTCACACAGACCTGGCGAAGCTCTCTCTTTCTCTCTCTGCTCTCTCTTCTTCTCCGGCTATGTGGGCTTTGGCTAATAAAGCGCACTGTTCTCTCCTCTCTTCTCTCTATGTGCACGTTAGCAGCTCTTCTTCCAGATAAGAACGAATGACGGAGAAGAGAAAGAGATTTAAAGTTGATTTCAGCAAATCTCGCACGCCTCGCACGCCTACATTTCACTGTGCTTATAAACAGGGCTTATGAACAGTGACTTATGAACAGTAAGACCACGATTGTTATATAGGAAATATCATGAATCTTTCCCCGGATTGGAAGTATTGCGCATGTATTATGGAGAGGTGTGGTATAGCGATGCTCTCTCTCCAGCAGACATGTTCCCCAAACTTAAATCTTTTGAGCTGTATAATGCTCGACCCTTCACAAAGCAATCTACACGACTTTTCCTTGAGGGGTTACGAAATCAACTTGAAACGATTGAAGTGCACTACTGTGACGATGAAATGTTGGTCGACGACGGAAGCGATAGTCCTGCAGTTAGAACCTTTCACAATTTAAGATCTTTGTCGCTCCATGGGATGTGGAACCTGTTGCATCTAGAGAATCCCAAGTCCCGATCAGCTGATACTGGTGCAGCAGATCCAGTTTTCCCAAACTTGACATCTCTAAAGTTGAAAGGTTGTCCAAAATTGACTTCTCTGGAGTCGTCTGCAATATCATTCCGACATCTAACAACTCTGAAAGTTTGGTGGTGTGACCAATTGAAATACTTATATCCTTATTCGGTGGCTAAGAGCTTAGAGCAACTCACAACAATGGTAGTGAGAAGTTGTGACAAGCTTGAAGTAATCATCAGAACAGACATCGATGATGATGATGATGCAGAAAAGCATGAGATTGTTCATTTGAACTGGAGGTTACAAAAGTTGATGCTCGGTAAGCTTCCAAAGCTACAAGGGTTTGTTTCAGGGGATTGCATTATCAAAGTCCCATCTTTGGTCACTGTTGACGTCGATCGTTCATGTCCCATCGGCCTGAAGCTATCCCCCGATGGGATACTCCAAGTTACAGATGCGACGTCTCCCCTGCCATCATTAGAAATAAGAGATTGATCGAGAGTGTTTGGTAGTATAATTGTTTTGGGTGATTATATGGTGAAGAGTGTGTACGTATCAGGTTTTGTGTCTAGCTAGTTCGGTTGAGGGTTCAGGTGACCTCATGCGAATTAATTGACTGAACGTAAATTTGTTTGGTGTATAAGATTTTAAGAGCATATGATCTTGTTTGTGTGTTACTAACTGAACGTAATTCATTGCTATATATTATCCTGTGTTTGCAAACTAAAGGGTGTACGTACAGCTCCATCTTTTCAATATCTCATCTCATCCAGCGATCCTAGGCTCGACAACGGCCTTTTGGCCACGTCGATGCTATCTGGGTGCGTCGGACGGGAGTGGTGTCGATGCTTAAAGATCGAGTATCAGCGGATGATGTGAGGAGAGGTTTTGGTGAAGTTGTTGAGAGAAATCTAATAGCTCAAAGGCTCAAGAGTTTTGGTGCAAAATTATGAACTTCCAAGTGATGCTTGGCATCATGCATCTTACCTTTGCAGAATTGCAAAAGAGTATTAGACTTTAATATAATTTTGTTATATTTAATTTGCAAAAAAAAAAAAGGTTTGAACCCTGAGATATCCAGTGATCTATGACATGTTGAGAATTTGTAAATCTAATATCAAGTTTGATTCTCACTGACATATCAGAGCTTGAAATAGGCTTAATTAATTAACCAATTTCTATGTTCTTCAAGTACCAAAACAACACTAATACTGTATGAGTGTAGACATAAGTTGGGCTGACCCACATTATTCAATCCTCACAAACAATAGGCCCACATTCAGTCGAAGACCAATCCAACATTATCTGGGCCAGTCCGACCCGACCCATTTTACACTCTTCTTGTTCTTGAACGATCACTACTGATCAGTAGTTCAGTACTCAAACTCTTCAATCCTAAACCCTATCATGGAGGAGTGATCTCAACATTTCAATCTACGACCTTCTCCGATGTGGGTTTTGTTCTCGAAATTCATAGCCTTCTCCTTCAGATTCCACCATTATGAAGCTGTACAAACTTAAGGTAAATTATAAGCAATTTTATCTACGTACATGCTCTTTGATCTTTCTCTGTATCTATAAACTATAGTGTCTAGCAAGAACTGGTGAAGTACGTTCTTAAAGATCATCTTCACGCTCTTTAATTATAAGAGACCAGAGTCATTGTTCTAATAAGCAACATTAATATGGAGAAAAGTATGAATCTGAGTGCATGGATCTGCTATTTGGTCGTGTCCAATGTGATGCATATAGGAGTGACCTCGATCATAATGATAAGACCTGTCACAATGATTGTAGTCGAGCAGAATTGAAGTACCAGAATCACATAAAAGACTTATCAGAGGCTTTGTTTATTTTATAAGCCTCTTTCTTTTGTATCAAACAAATATAAAAGGGTATTACAGTATGTGGTTTCTCAATGAATGGAAGATAACTCTTCACTGTTTGTCTCATCACTTTCATAAGGTATGTCCCCGGATTTCATCTCTTGTGGACAATAGAAAGGCTTCGGAGGCATTTTCAAGACTTGGTCTTCAAGCATCTGTAAGACATAGGTCATCGAAGGGCGGTCCACAGGCATGAGTTGTATGCACCAGAGTGCAACAATGATCATCTTCTTGGCTATTTTGTATCATGCTCAGATTGCTCACAGGCATCCTCAGTTTCAATGCTAAGTCGACCCTTTTCTAGTTGCTCGTAAATCCAGGAAGGGAAGTAGATTTGGCTTGAATGTTGTACATGTGCATTGATGTTCTTCCTCCCACCTGCCATTTCCAATAACAACATTCCAAAGCTATAGACATCAGCTTTGTCCGAAACACCTCCAATATTCCTGTAGAATATTTCTGGAGCTATATATCCGATTGTGACTCTCACTGCAGTAACATTAATTGTGTTGTGATATTTAGGGTAAAATCCTGCATGGCCCGAAATCTGAAATTTTCGGATTGAAATTTTCATCGAGAAGAATGTTGTGGGGCTTGATATCAAAATGCAGAATCTGCATGTCACATCCCTGGTGTAGATACTCGATAACGCGAGCCACACCCAAAGCTATGTCAAGCATTCTATCCCATCTTAGAGAAAGATTATTCTCTTTATCCCGAAAGATAAATTTTTAGAGGGATCCATTAGGCATAAAGTCATAGACAAGAGCTCTTTTTGATCCCACAGAACAAAATCCAATTAGTTTCACCACATTGACGTGATGAATTCTTCCTACTGTTCTAAAGGTCCGGGGGGGGGGGGGGGGGGGGGGGGGGGGCTTTCCCACTTTTTCGTTCAATCTGTTATCGGGATAGCAAGATAGAGATCTATCCCAAAACACAGAAGAGTGACACAAGATGTTTTTGATAACGCAGAAATCCTACAACCAGGATTAAAATTGCGTGCCCCTAACTCTTGAGGGACAAACCTTTCCACTAACTGGTAACACACACAATTACAAGTTTCTGGCACTCTGGGGGTACATAACCCGTATGCTATCCTGACTAGTCTACCCACCAGTACAAACAGAGCTACACTACTTTAATCTATGTGTTTACACTTTGGAAATTATACAGAAGTATCAACTCAGATCTTAACTACTCTCAAGTTAAATCTTCTTGATCAACTTCTTGGGTTGGGCATCTCCATACTTTATCTCAATGGAATGTACAATGCAATGATGTATATGAGTTTTGAAAAACAGTTTTCATGCTTGAGAAACCATGTCTATTATGCACAATAAAGAGCAACCAAAAGACATGGAAATGGAGAGAAGACAGAAGAGAAACTACACTCGAAAGTGCTCTCAAAGAGTAACCAAACAGAATAGCCAAAACCCCAAAGTGTTTCACTCAACCAGCCAACCTTCAACACAGCCTTAAGCTGCTTATATAGGCAATACAATACAACAGCAAAATGCAGCAAGTAAGCAAAGCAAAACAGAGGTCAAAGACCACAAGAAGGCACGTGAAAAACCAACAATAGAGTCACCCTATGGCAGACCTAAAACTGTCCCAGATTTGACAGAACACTTAACACGGTTTGCAAAGCAGCAGCATGCTTAGAGACACAGTGTAAAGTCAACATCAGTTTCCATTTTGGGCAAGAAGTGTTTTGGGAGAGAAACAGCCTTTCACAGCCCAATACCAGAAATGGCAAAGTCAACTACAGAAAGCACGTGAAGAACAGAGGTGAAAGAAAGCAAGACAGCTTATCCAGCCTGTAAAGCAAATGTATAAAGCAACACACACTCCTAAGAGTCACATGTGAGCTTAAGACCCTTAATTCAAACACACATTTTGTAAAGTCAACTATCATGAAACAAAGCACATGTATTCTGAATTAAGAATGACCTAGGCAGCTGTAAATCACGTGCATACAGAATCAAGAATAACCTAGGCAACAGAAACCAGTTATGAACATGTTTCCAGAATCATAGCAGAACAGCAGGGATACATGCATCAGGTGCTATCCTAGATGAAAAACATGTTATGTGATGCATGAACAACCTGTTTTTCCATTGAGATAACTATGTAATGCCAACGTCTTCAATCTCTTTCTTTGATGATCTTCATTCCATTGTGTTTTGTCTATTGTCAAGGAGTTGCCAATAACAAGTATGCCTTCAATCTCCCCCTTTGGCATTCCTTGACAAAACACAATCTTCAAAGAGTACCTGCATGAGAATAGTATAACACAGACAACACATGCATCCAAAAAGTTTTCAAAATACAGTTCAGTACTCCCCCTGACTGATTTACCATGATAGGAACACAAGTACCTATCCCAGCCAGGTAGTTCTCCCCATCCAAAAGTACCTGCATAGATTAGCTAGTTCTCCCCCTTTTTGTCTAGGAAAGACAAAGGGTAAAACCACAGATGATATAAAAACCGCAGATAAAAGTAACATTGTTTAGGGACAAATCACAAAACCAAGAACCCAAGCTGGTTAGGGAGAAACAGAAAAGGAACCGAAAAGAACAACAAACAGATCAGAAACAACACAGATTATCAGGCAGTTGATTAAGCATTATCACCAAGAACGTCCTCATCCTCAGCACCAATCTTCCCCAAGAGGATGGTTGCACCAGAGTCGGAAGGAGAGGAAACCGCAGTTCTATCCTCAGGAGGGGATGAGGCAGTGGGCTCCTGAGCTGGAACTGAGCCGGCCTGACTTGAGACGAGGATAGAGATTTCAGACTTGAACTTATCGAACTGCTCCACGAGGTGCTCCTTGAGAGAAAAGGGCAGTGGAAACGAGACCAACTCTACTCAAGAGTCCTTGAACTAAGAGTTTTCTCTTCTTAAACACACAATCTCCACTTTTAAATTCCTGTGTAGTCAAGTCAGCAATAAAGAGTACCAATGTCCTATCCCTAGGAAATACACACATGCATCCAAGAAAGATTCCTCAAAGGCAAACACAAAGATCACCATGCATGTATACTTCTAATATCCACTGGGATATTTGGGACACCCTGAAAAATAGAAGGTACCGATGTACCTACCAACACATTGATAACTCCTCCTCACGTGGTGCATAAGAGAACATAAAGAGTTTGATTTCAGAAAGATTTACAACCTGTCAGCATGAACCCTGGGATGGAAACAGTCAGTGAAATCCCAGACATCAGAAAAAATTTAAGCATGACTCACAAAAATGTGACAACTAACTTTCATATGTCTTGATGGCTCAAATTTTTCACATGAGTATATGACTATAAAGTAACATCAATGCAATGTTCTTACAAATCAATCCTTGGAACCATAAGCGTGTGTGTGTGAAAAGTTCACCTAAGGGAGTACAAGTGTGGAGCATCAAACGACATGAGGACATCAAGAGTAACCAAGTGACTTTGTCACAACCTTTTGAGAGTTCTGGAGATTCAGCAAAACAAGGACTTTGTCCCAACTTGGCCTTTGGCCGTTGTCATTTAAGTTCAAAGCAATTTCGCCATTTTCTTTAAATTTGTCCAAGAGCTCATCTGAGAAATACGTCCTCATAGGTCCATGTAGCAGAGTAGTTACCATTATTTCCTGAGCGCAATGCTCGAAAGAATAATGTGTGTTTCAAGGACACTCAGTGGATAACTAGTCCGAACCAATCGAAGGATAGATAACATCTCAGGGATCCCCACTGGTTCCGGTTAAGGTGCACCCAGCAAAAGACTAGCCCATTCCTTTACTTAATTCATTTAACAGTAAGCACCAGATTTTCACAATTGTTCTTCAGTAACTAGTTCAACTCACTCAATTTTCTAGCTTAAACAGTGTACACCCCACAAGAGTAACCTTTGTGCTCAAGAGTTCTTTCTAGTTCCAAGAATGATTTAGACCACATGCACTAACATTCTTAAAGGCATAGATGCATATACACAAGAGAAAGATGCAGCAATTGTCTATCAAGAAACATGAAATAAGAACACAACATTCTAGATCAAGTTCAGAAATATTTCCAGGGATGCATGCACAGACTCGTATCCCAGAGTGAGCCAACATTTATTTTCAGAAAATTATTTCATAAAGTAAAGTGCTGAAAAGTAAATTGAGACCAGTGAGGGAGATATCTCGATCAAGTGATGGTGCATACACCAATAGCCTTCCTAAGACTTTCAAATCTCATATTGTCCAAAGGCTTAGTGAATAAATCAGCCAATTGTTGTTCAGTTGGAATAAATGTCATTTCAAGCTGATTCTCCTCAACCAAGTTTCTGATGAAATGATATCTAATCTCTATATGCTTGGTCCTAGAGTGCAACACAGGATTTTTTGAGATATTGATTGCAGAGGTGTTATCACAGAACAGGGATAGGATACCTTGCTCAAATCCGTAGTCGCTTAGCATGTGTTTCATCCAAAGGAGTTGTGTGCAACAACTTCCAGCAGCTATGTACTCAGCTTGGGCAGTGGACAAGGATACATAATTCTGCTTCTTGCTATGCCACGATACCAAGTTGTTTCCAACAAAGAAGCAACCACCCGAGGTGCTCTTCCTATCCGTGGCATCTCCAGCCCAATCTGAGTCCGAATACCCTGCAATCTCAGTGTTAGTGTCCGTTGTGTACAGAATTCCAAAGGCATACGTACCTGAAACGTATCGGATGATACGCTTGACTGCCTTCGCATGGGATTCCTTGGGGTTGGCTTGATACCGAGCGCAAACACCCACACTAAAGGAGATGTCAGGTCTGCTGGCTGTGAGGTAGAGCAAGCTTCCAATCATGCTTCTGTAGAGAGTTTGATCAGCATTGATGCCCTTCAAATCGGCACTGATTCTGCATGAGGTTCCCATTGGGTTACGGATGGGAGAGGCTCCTTCCATCCCAAACTTCTTCACCAGTTCCTTTGCATACTTTTCCTGCGAGATGAACAAACTATCTTTCATTTGCTGAACTTGTAGTCCAAGGAAGAAGTTTAGCTTACCAGAAAGGCTCATTTCAAATTCTTGCTTCATTAGAGTAACAAACTCCTCAACAAGCTCTTGAGAGGTAGAGCCAAACACCACATCATCCACATAGATTTGAGCAATAATCATATGATGTGAAACATTCTTGAGAAACATGGTTTTATCAATGGAACCTCGCACATACCCATGGTCAATCAAGTGTGTAGGCAATTTTTCATACCAAGCTCTAGGAGCTTGCTTCAAACCATAAAGGGCTTTGTCTAATCTGTACACATGTTCGGGATAGCAAGAGCTCTGAAATCCCGGAGGCTGTTCCACATAAACTTCTTCTTTCAAAATTCCATTTAGAAATGCACTTTTCACATCCATTTGAAAGAGATCAAATTTTAGAAAATAAGCAATGGCTAAGAGTAACCTAACAGACTCAAGTCTAGCTACGGGGGCAAATGTTTCATCAAAGTCTAGGCCTTCTATTTGTGAATAACCTTGCACAACCAATCTAGCTTTGTTTCTCGTAATAATTCCCTTCTCATCCGTTTTGTTTTTGAACACCCATTTTGTTCCAATAACATTCTTATCCTTAGGTCTAGGAACTAAGTGCCAAACATTGCTTTTTTCAAACTGATTTAATTCCTCTTGCATAGCCATAATCCATTCTGAATCCTTTAAAGCATCTTTAACATTCTTAGGCTCAACACTAGAAATAAAACCATAGCAAGCAATTCGATTGATAGCTAACCTATGCAAAGTAAGAAAACTTTTGAGGCTAACGAGATTACTTACAAGCACCTTGGACTTACTTCGGGTCTGCCTTGGTTCATCCACCATGCCAATCACATCCGAGGGAGAGTGATCTTTTTGAACTTGTCGTTTCCCAATGCGGTGTGACTTCTGGATAGTCAGGGTCTGATCTATCCCGGCTCCTTCAGTATCAGATTCTGTATCCTGGGATACATCATCAGGTATAGGGTTCTGCTCATCAATAGGAGTCTCAGCAGTTTCGGGAGATGTCACAGTGCTTACATCCTCAACCTGCACATTTCTTGAAGAATGGTTGTGAGAGCATACAAGAGAGTCATTGATGGCTACATTCACCGTTTCTACAACTTTGCAAGTTCTCTTGTTATAGACACGATAAGCACAGCTGTTCAAGGCATAACCTAGAAAGACACCTCTATCACATTTAGCATCGAATTTGGTCAAATACTCACGATCTCTATAGATAAAACAGGGACTACCAAATGCTTTTAGATGTGAGATATTTGGCTTCGTGCCTTTCCAAAGTTCATAAGGTGTTTTACTAGTACCCGGTCTAAAGATCACACGGTTAAGAGTGTAACAAGCATTAAAGATTGCTTCGGCCCAAAACATGTGAGGTAAATCTGCAGAGCTCAACATTACCCTTCCCATCTCAACCAACACTTTATTCTTTCTCTCAACAATCTCATTTTGTTGTGGTGTGATGGGGGCTGAAAACTCATGGTGTACACCATTTTCTTCACAATAATCCGCAAACAAAGAATTCTCAAACTCAGTTCCATGGTCCAACCTAATTCTTACTATGTGCTTATTTTCAGAAAGTTTTTCATTTGAAATGCGTTTAGCTAGTTCTAAAAACTTCCTAAAAGTTTGACCTTGAGTTTTATCACTTAAGAACACGACCCAAGTAAACCTAGAAAAGTCATCTACCACAACAAGCACATATTTCTTTTTTGCAAGACTTTCAGTTTCAACAGGGCCTACTAGATCTAAGTGAAGTAATTCAAGAGCATTAGAGGTTGGCCTAGCATTTAAGACAGGATGGGAGGTTCGGGATAGCTTACCCATTTTGCAGTCTCCACACATCCCTGTTGTTCTCCCGGACAGTTTGGGCAGGCCTCGAGCTCCATCCTTCGAGGACAGCTTCACCACATCTTGATGGTTGAGATGGCACATCCTTCTATGCCACAGATCTAGCAAGCTTTCTTGTGTCAAGGATCGGAAGCAAATTTCAGGTTCTAACCTCTTGTTAGCACGAACACAGTAGCAATGATCTCTAGACCTCTCTTCTTTCATTACACACCTTCCTTTCCCATCAAGAACAGTGCATTGAGATGTGTCAAAGGTCACAGTCTCATATTCGTCAACAATTTGACTCACACTCAGTAGGCAGACTTCTAAACCTGCCACCAACAGAACGTTCTTCAGGGCTGGGAGACCAGGAGTGTCAACTATCCCGCTTCCAATAATTTCTGCTTTGGCACCATCACCAAACATGACATCACCAACTGGATGAGTGTCATCCATGGAGGTAAACCATTTCCGTTCTCTGGTCATGTGCTTCGAGCAGCCGCTGTCCATATACCAAGAATCGGATTTCCTGGTGGAAAGAGCAGTCAAGGCAACGTTGCAAACAGCTACAACTTCTCTTGCAGCAATGGGTGAGGTCTTCACTCTTGAAAGAAAACAAATGACTTCTTCTTGTTTCTTCTTGACACCAGGTTCTTTGGGAGGCATGACACTTCTGGTATCCCTGGTTCCACAAACAGATTTTCTGACCCAGTTTGAAGAAACTGGCTTATTCTTCTGCTTCGAGATGGTAAGAGACTGAGCAATCCTGGTCAGTTCGTTGAGAGACTTCTAAAAATGAGCGAGCAGATCATTGTTCTGTAGAGTCTTTGCCGGTGCAGGATTCCTTCTCAGCTTGTAGCAGTACCGTCGAATATGTCCACTGTTCCCACAGTGAAAGCACCTGATTTGCGAGTTTTTCTTGAGCATGGACACTTTGGAAATTTCAGGGGCATCGATCTTTAGTTGAGGCGGAGGCTTTCCCAACACCGAGCTGGTCCCTTTTACAAACGTAGTCTTCTCCGAGCCTTTGGGTTTGTCAACATCCTCAAACCCCAACCCCTTCTTGCTGCCATCCAGTCTTCCCATCCCACAGATTTGGGATAGCTTCTCCGAGCCAATGGAGAACTTTGCGAACTGGTTCCGGGCGTCCAGCAGGGCTTCTTCGAGTTTCAGCTTCTCAGCAGTCAGCAAGCTTATGGAAGAAGACTGACGGTCCAGCTCTTCTTTGAGAAAAATCACTTGCTCTTCAAGTTGGGTTTTGGTTGAATTTCATTCTGCTTTCTGGGATAGAAACTCTCCTTGTATCCTGGAATGTGTCTCCTTACTCAATGAAAGCTCATTAGATAGAGCTTCATTTTTAGCAAGCATAGACTTAGAGGCTTTACATAAACGCACATACATATCATGCCCTTCATCATCAGAATCCTTGTCCTCAAGAGACTCATCCAATGTAACATGAGAGACAAAAGCAACCTTTTCATCTTCTTCTAAATCAGTTTTAGAATTTTCATTTGACTCACTGTCACTCCAAGTTGCTTTTAGTACTTTGTGGGACTTATTTCTCCTGTTAGCACAGTCAACAGCCTTATGTCCTATTCCATTGCATTCAAAACATTTCATGTCCGTTTTCGGGATAGGAGAGGGCCTGATATCCCGACCTTTCTGTGAGACCTTATTTCTAAAGGCCTTAGAGCTAGATCTTTTTGAGAAGTTCCGATTAGAGTTGAACGTTTTCCTTTTCCTTAAAAATTTCTCAAATTGTTTGGTTAGAAAAGCGAATTCATCATTTTCATCATCTTCATTTTCATGCAACTTTTCAACCTCAACTTTAACCGAACTTAGTGCAATAGATTTCTCATGCAAGGGCCTTTTCTTGAGAGTTTCGTAGGTTTTCAAATTACCAACAAGTTCTTCTAAAGGATAAGTGTCAAGGTCTTGTGCTTCATTAATAGCATTCATTTTTGAGTCAAAGAAGGGGGGTAAAGCATTTATAAATTTCCTAACAATGTTCTTTGATTCTATGGCCTCGCCTAAGCTACGACATTGATTCGTGATATTAAGTACACGACCATAGAAATCATCAATAGACTCTTTGTCACTCATGCTTAAACCTTCAAACTCAAAAATAAGACGTTGAAGTTTTTGTTGTTTAACACGAGAGTTACCTTCATGAGTGTTGATGAGCACTTCCCATGCCTCCTTAGCAGTGGAGCAATGAATGATCCTTTGGCGCTCTGCTTCGGATACGGCATTGAATAGACAACTTAGAGCTTTGATGTTTGCTCTAGCCAAAACTTTGTCGGCTTTCTCCCATTCGGATCGACCTTGGCTTTGAAATTCTTTCGGTTGATTCATCGCCTTTTGGTTTTGTGGGATGTGTCCAGCCTTCCTCTACAATTTGCCACAACATACCATCATCTTGGTATGAGAGGAAGGCACTCATCATGATTTTCCACTGTGAGAAATCATGTCCGTAAAAAAAAGGAGGAACATTTATGGAAGACCTTTTTTCACGATCCATAACTGGCCCCTCAGAGGATCTCACTAGCAAAGGCTAGTGGCCGCTCTGATACCACTTAAAGGTCCTAGAAGGGGGGGGGCTGAATAGGCCTTTCCCACTTTTTCGTTCAATCTGTTCTCGGGATAGCAAGATAGAGATCTATCCCAAAACACAGAAACGAGTACTGAAATGTAAGACAGTAAGTAAAGAGTGACACAAGATGTTTTTGAGAACGCAGAAATCCTACAACCAGGATTAAAACTGCGTGCCCCTAACTCTTGAGGGACAAACCTTTCCACTAACTGGTAACACACACAATTACAAGTTTCTGGCACTCTGGGGATACATAACCCGTATGCTATCCTGACTAGTCTACCCACCAGTACAAACAGAGCTACACTACTTTAATCTATGTGTTTACACTTTGGAAATTATACAGAAGTATCAACTCAGATCTTAACTACTCTCAAGTTAAATCTTCTTGATCAACTTCTTGGGTTGGGCATCTCCATACTTTATCTCAATGGAATGCACAATGCAATGATGCATATGAGTTTTGAAAAACAGTTTTCATGCTTGAGAAACCATGTCTATTATGCACAATAAAGAGCAACCAAACGACATGGAAAGAAAGAGAAGACAGAAGAGAAACTACACTCGAAAGTGCTCTCAAAGAGTAACCAAACAGAATAACCAAAACCCCAAAGTGTTTTACTCAACCAACCAACCTTCAACACAGCCTTAAGCTGCTTATATAGGCAATACAATACAGCAGCAAAATGCAGCAAGTAAGTAAAGCAAAACAGAGGTCAAAGACCACAAGAAGGCACGTGAAAAACCAACAATAGAGTCACCCTATGGCAGACCTAAAACTGTCCCAGATTTGACAGAACACTTAACACGGTTTGCAAAGCAGCAACATGCTTAGAGACACAGTGTAAAGTCAACATCAGTTTCCATTTTGGGCAAGAAGTGTTTTGGGAGAGAAACAGCCTTTCACAGCCCAATACCAGAAATGGCAAAGTCAACTACAGAAAGCACGTGAAGAACAGAGGTGAAAGAAAGCAAGACAGCTTATCCAGCCTGTAAAGCAAATGTATAAAGCAACACACACTCCTAAGAGTCACATGTGAGCTTAAGACCCTTAATTCAAACACACATTTTGTAAAGTCAACTATCATGAAACAAAACACATGTATTCTGAATTAAGAATGACCTAGGCAGCTGTAAATCACGTGCATACAGAATCAAGAATAACCTAGGCAACAGAAACCAGTTATGAACATGTTTCCAGAATCACAGTAGAACAGCAGGGATACATGCATCAGGTGCTATCCTAAATGAAAAACATGTTATGTGATGCATGAACAACCTGTTTTTCCATTGAGATAACTATGTAATGCCAACGTCTTCAATCTCTTTCTTTGATGATCTTCAGTCCATTGTGTTTTGTCTATTGTCAAGGAGTTGCCAATAACAAGTATGCCTTCATGTTCCAACTTCATTGATGAAATCCTGGCCATTACCTTTGGAACCACTCAGAATCTTTACTGCAACAAGATGTCCATTTGACAGCTCTCCTTTGTAAACAAAACCAAAGCCTCCCTGGCCGAGTTTATCTTTGAAACCATTCGTCATTTTCTTAATAGACCAATAAGAATACCTGCATGGCATAAGAGTATTGTATTCATCCAAGAATTCCTCAACTGCTTCATCCTTCAACAACCTTTTTCCAGTAGCCTTCCCGACTTACTTTATTTTTTAAATCGAGCACTATGGTCTTAATATCTGAGTATGCAAACCTTCTTATGAGTCTATTGCATCCCCGACCTGTTTTATTTTTTAAATCAATGGTCGTCCTCTTAACATCTGAGTAGGAACAGTTTCGCATCTTTTTCCAGGAGTCTCCGACTTTTTTTATAAAACCACTCTTTAAATAAATTACCACCTTCTTGATGTCTGAGTATGAATACCACCTTTGCATACGTCTCTTGCATGCATTCCATAATTCTTCAACTGCATCTTCCTTTAGGAACTTCTTTCAATACAGTTTGTAGCTTTAGATAACCAGAAAAATAATGATGCCCAAAATCATTCGCTGCCATAGAATTTCAAATCTATTCATCCAGTGTTGGCTTGTAAAGGCAACTTTTCCGCTGATGCATACATTTAATCTTTCTTTCATTGACCAAGTATGTAATTATAGACTTATAGCTAAAAGTGGATTGAATTACAAGATTGTTTTTTCAATTTGACGTTTCTTTAACAACAGATATAGTGTTGAAGAGAACTAACCAGTGATCTCGGCAGCTCTTATGAGACCTGTACAAAAACGAGAATTAATTCAGGTTCAAGGATGGTATAGCACTATAGCTGTATATCATAAGCCTCATGATTGGGAAAATTGAAAGTAATTCACAATAGCAGAACAGGAATTGAAGTACTATAAATGATGCTAATCAAACTTACTACGTTTCACTTATTGACGAAAACCTGCACAATAAGATGTGTAATGTGGGATTCAGAACAAGAAGGAGCACTCCAATTAACGCGTCAAACGAATCAAGTCATTGGCATGATTAGGAAATAAATTAGTGTTAAAGCATACTCACAATAAAAGAACTGGAATCTTCTGTAGCAGTACTTGTTTCTACCGAATTTCGTAAAGGTATTTAGTAGAAGCACGGGTCGGGCTATTTCGGGCTGATCTAGTCTATCACCCGTTTGTCGTCCTTAACCTGCTGTTAAGAGTAATACACAAAACGGGCGTTAGGAACCTTGATAGGGTGGTCTCGCCTTCGACTCTCCGACGCCTAAGTTAGAATGTATATATTGAGTGTAACAGTAGTATTGGTAGAGTAACGGCCGTACCTTGTATCAGTCTAAATGAGATGCTTATATTGGTGGTTGAGTATGATTGTTGCTGCTTCTCTTTGATGTGGGATCCTGCCTATGGCTTGTCCCGATATTTCCGTTGTCGTACTTGGCGCGTGGACGTTCGGATGGTACTGGTTCCTTGTTTGAAGTTGAGGCTCTGGTTTCTGCCTTGCGTTTGGTCTAGGTGGTGTTGACCGGTTTAGTGTCTAAGTGTTCGGTAATTGTGTGTTATGGGAGTACACGCCAACAAGTCCCCCAAGTCCCCAAGTCAAGGGGATCAGCTCTTGATTGAAGAGTTGTAAAACTTTTTCTTGATTACGCACACATAGCTACTCGGGGAGGGGCCCACGCCCCGTTACCCCAAGTCCCCCAACTCTCTGATGAAAAGCTAGTCTGAGGTCTTGCTTTTGTGTAGGTTCTTTGAGTGTCGGATGTCGGATGTCGAGAGGGTCTAGAACCTGATGTTGCTGGTTTTGACCCTGATAGTGCGAACATTGTTGCCGTTCGCCTATCGGGTTGGACTCCGAAACGATATTGCTTGTTTGGAGCCGCTTATGATGGCGACAAGTGATCTTGCTACTTGTCCCATTATAACGCGAACATCTTTGCCGTTTGGCTATTGGATGATTCTAAAATGGTGTTGCTTATTTTGGATCATTGTGAGGGTCGAAAACCTGATGTAGCTGGTTTTCACCCTGATAGTGCAAACATCGTTGCCGTTCACCTATCGGGTTGGACTCCAAAACGATGTTGCTTGTTTGGAGCCGCTTATGATGGCGACAAGTGATCTTGCTAATTGTCACATTATAGCGCGAACATCGTTGCCGTTTGGTTGGAGGTTCGTGTTTGTGGTGTGGCTGTTGGTATGGTTTGTTGTTTCTGTGTTCTCGGTAGTTGCCTTCGCGCTTGCGGGGGATGAATTCGGGCTGCCTTTTCGTTGGTGGAGCGGTGAGTGTTTTGTTGGGATATTGTGGGTGGTGGAGGTTTTGGCTGGTTCCTTTCGGAGGTAGGGTTGCGGTGGATTTGGGTGCCCCATATACTCGGGTTTCTACCAGTGCCTTCTGTACGATCATGTTGATGACCTCGTCGTATTCTAGGTGGTCCTTCTTGACTAGCTTCTCTACGAACGGTGTTCTTGTCAGGTTTTCCAGTAGTGCCGTTTTGGCCATGTTCTTGTCAAGGTTCCTGTAGGTGTTCGAGAGGGATCTCCAATGATTGATGAAGCTGGACAGGTTTTCGGCCTCTCCCTGACGAATCTTCAAGAGTATGCTGGCGTGCAGTCGATATTGTTTGAGGAAGCACTCTGTCAGCTCCTCGAACGAGTGTATAGATCCTGAGGGTACTTCGTAGAACCAGTTTCACGCTTTCTCTGTTAATGTCTCTTGGAATAGGAAGCAGAGGGTTGCGTTCGAATATCGGGTCCTTGCGGTGGCGGATTGGTATTAGTCAATGTGTGTTCTTGGGTCCCCCTTACCATTGAATATGCCGATCTTCACGGTCTTCAAATATGGGTCCCTTCCTTGTGCCATGATTACGTTCGACAACGGGCTTACTCGGGGCATGGACATTCCTTTCTTCCCCGTATATGTACTTCTCTTGAGTGACGTGATTTCAGCTTCAATTTCCTCCATCCGGCGTAACATAATCGCATTGATTGTCGCAGTTGGCTCTTCGTCGTCGTACTCTTGTGTCCTTTCGAGCGGGGGAGGTGGTTCAGGTAGGTGCTTGTTTCGTAGTCCCCCAAGCGGGTTGACCCTGATGATCTCCTTGCCCGCTCCAGTTTCTTCAGCTTGTCCTGGCCCCTCGAGTTGGGTTTCCTGACTCTGGATGAACGCGTCAAGCCTTTCTTTCAATCACTATCAGGTCTGCCGTTCCTGATCTCTTTCGGTCCTTGCTAATTGTAGCTCCTTTACGAGGTGAGTTATTGCTTCATCTTCCGTTATGTCGTGGATGCTGTTGATTGCGTCTCTGGGGTTATGTCTCGTCTTCCTGCTTTCAGGTGTACGTAATCTGGTCGGATGCCATCTTTGCTGCTAGTTTTGGCTTTCGGGATTTTTTTTTTTTGCAGTATTTGTACGTGATTTACGATTGTTAGTTTCCCACAGATGGCGCCAAATGTTTCTACCGAATTCTGTAAAGATATTTAGTAGAAGCACGGGTTGGTCTATTTCGGGCTGATCTAGTCTATCACCCGTTTGTCGTCATTTACCTGTTGTTAAGAGCAATACACAAAACGGGCTTTAGGAGCCTTGACGAGGTGGTCTCTCCTTCGACTCTCCGATGCCTAAGTTAGAATGTATCGAGTGTAACAGTAGTATTGGTAGAGTAACGGACGCACCTTGTATCAATCATAAATGAGATGCTTATATTGGTGGTTGAGTATGGTTGTTGCTGCTTCTCTTCGATGTGGGATCCTGCCCATAGCTCCCTATGGCCTGTCCCGATATTTTCATTGTCGTACCGGGCGCGTGGACGTTCGGATGGTGCTGGTTTCTTGTTCGAAGTTGAGGCTCTTGTTGCTGCTTTGCGTTTGGTCTAGGTGGTGTTGACCGGTTTAGTGGCTAAGTGTGCGATAATTGTGTGTTACAGGAGTACACGCCAACAGTACTTGTCGGGGAGAAAACCCACCCCACCCATAAAAGCGTAAAACCCTTTCTGAAGTCTTCACGAATGGCAGAAAATGAATGATCTTTTGCTGTTTCTTCTAGTACCGTAATCCCAGTAATATTACAAGAATGAAGATCATCACTTCCATCTCCCAGCATGATATATGAATATGTAGTAGATGATGATGATGAGCTATTACTTCTGCAATTAGTTCTTATGTAGTCTGCAGAATGAACTGGCATTGAACAATCAAAGAAGACCACGTATCTGCTGGTTGATATCTGGTATTGATTTGATCCCCTACGGTAGTACTCATAATCCGGGGTACCAGACTTTCTCGAAAGAAAGTGGAGTGGCCTATAAGGGCAAGTATCATTTAGCAGACCAGGATCAACAACTCGGATTGTATACTAACTGTAATTGATGGCCATGACATAATATCTGCTACTGTTAAGATATAAAATGGTGTGATTCTGCTCACAAGAAAGTTCAGCTGGATGGCTGAGACAATTAGGATCATAAGTCTCATTAAATTTCACCCGAAAAGGGAATTTAATGTCACGCAGATCTCCGCAAGAAGCAGGCTCACACTGTTTTGCACTCTCAGCATCATCATGACAAATAGCAAAGCCAATGACAGCTATGACAGTATATCTTAACAACACTTTTCTCAGCATCATTATGAGCACTACGATCATAGAAAATCAAGAAGAAAAATAGAGAAAGAAAACTTATCGGAACGGAGGCTTAGACTGTGATTGTTCTGAATCTGCAAAATTAGTCCATGCTAATTTTATGGCAGATATTAGTAAGATACAGAAACAAATAGAAACAGCCATTGGCAACCCACATCACATCATTTCAACAATTCAATTACCATGCGGTCCAATGGTGACAATACAATTCATGATTCCTTCAATGACGTCTATGAGAGGCTGTGTGGAAAAAATCAAGAAAGAAAAGTCAATTAGATGTGGCCATTGCCATTAACAAATTAGATTTAGCATAAAATAACTGACCAGTGACTACAACTAAGCTCAATTAGCTTCCTTCCGATCATCAGCAGAGTTGATTATGAGAAGCTATAGATAAACAAACAAACAAACAAACTAGGAAACTTACATGTAGGAAGGTTTGTCGTCGAAAATAGAGATAATTAATTAGAAGCTATAGATAAACGAACAAACTAGGAAACTTACAAACAGGAGGTCTGTCATTGAAAATGAATACTCGATGGTGGCCCAGGATTACAAGAAGGACGAATGATAATAGTTTGAAACGTCGGCAGATGTGTTGGTCATCTGAGAAGAAATTTCAAATCATAAAAATTGCCTTGGAAACAATTAAAGAACTCAAAGAAGCAAGTTATAAGGCAGAAACTGGCATACCAAGAGAAAGCTTCAAAGTTATCATGGATGTCCCTATGATTTTCTTATTGCTCATACTTGTGTTCCCTGTTATTGTTGTACCTACAAGCATAGAAGCAGCTAAAAATCACCAGGACTGCCCCGTTTCAAATTGCAGCAACTCTGGTCCTGTCATCCGGTATCCATTTCGACGACAACATGATCCCCCTCACTGTGGCCATCCAGACTTTGAGGTATCTTGCAGCACCTTCAATAAAACAATGATGAAGCTCTCCTCATCATCCGGATTCTTTGCCATCAAGAGTATCAATTACCTAGCAGAATATTTCACAGTCTATGATGCAGATGGTTGCCTCCCAAAACTTCTGTTTAATCTTACTATCTCCAGCTCGTTCTATTACAACGCATTTGTCTCCTTTACTGTATTAAATTGTTCCACCACACAAAATTTTAGCACCAAGTCCACCAACAGTTATGACTACTACTTTATGTCAATCAGATGCCTCAGTGTGCCTGGTCATCACCAAGTTCTGGCTTTTCGATCCTCACCTACGATATCGATAGATAAATTGCCGTTAGCAGCATCAGCTTGCAGTACTTTGATGGCAGATCTCTATCTTCCATTGAAATTTGTCTCTGAAACCAGTGACCAATATGAACTGAACAATGTTATAATGCTACAATGGAGTTCAGGTTTCTCAGGCGACCCAGCATGTCAGAACTGTACAGGAGAATATGATTCTTGCCAACTCAATGACAAGAGAAATCAGATGGAGTGATACCATCATCCCAGTTATGACTACCCCTCAGGAGAGCCGAAAGGTATGCCTTCTTAGTAGCCATTGACTTTCTTTATTTATTTCTTTTGCACTGATATATTTTGAGACTAGTAGAATCACTGATCCAGGTATGACTCCTCGAGGCAAGGTCACCTCAAATACAAGTTTGATTGCCGTAGGGGTGTCCATAGGTTGTTTTCTTCTCATATCCATAGGGATAGCAGCCATCTTCTACTACATGAGACAATCAGACAGAAAAGAGCAAAAATTGAAACATATCAATATTGAAAAGTTCTTAGATGACCACAGGTCCCATGTACCAACAAGATACTCCTACGCAGATATAAAGAAGATGACAAATGGATTCAAGAGCAAGTTAGGGGAAGGAGGTTTTGGAAGTGTTTTCCAAGGAAAGCTTTCGAGTAATGGAGTTATGGTGGCTGTAAAAGTCCTCAAGGATTCTAAATTAAGGAAATGGAGAAGATTTTGTTAACGAAGTAGGAACCATTGGCAGAATTCACCATGTCAATGTAGTTCGCCTACTTGGCTTTTCGGCTGAAGGAGGGAAGCGTGCTCTTATTTACGAGATAATGCCAAACGGCTCCCTGGAGAAGTTCATCTCTTCTGCAAGGTCTAACAACACTCCATTTGATTGGGAGAAACTTCACAACATCATCATCGGTATAGCAAAGGGAATTGAGTATCTACACCAAGGGTGTGACCAAAGGATCCTCCATTTCGATATCAAGCCTCACAATATCTTGTTAGACCATGACTTCAATCCAAAACTCTCGGATTTTGGCCTCGCTAAACTCTACTCCAAGGAAGAGAGCATGGTATCTATGACTACTGCCAGAGGCATTGTAGGCTACATTGCACCTGAAGTGTTCAATGGCAACTTTGGAACCGTCTCCTCCAAATCGGATGTCTATAGTTTCGGGATGCTAGTGCTTGAAATCATCGGAGCTAGAAAAGAATCAGACCTCTCATCTGGCAACAGCCATGTATATTTCCCCGAACTTATATACAAGTGCCTAATCCAAGGAGAAAAGCTGGACTTGGAGCTAGACAATGAAGGAGATGCACACATTGCTAACAACCTAGCCATTGTTGCACTTTGGTGTATACAATGGTACCCCGTGAACCGCCCTTCCATGAAAGGCGCCATAAGAATGCTAGAAGGATCATCCGAAAGCTTAGTCATGCCGCCTAATCCCTTCGCTTCCAACACTCACACATAAGTGACAGAATCAACAACAACAACAACAACAACAACAACAACAACACCACTTGCAACTTAATCCTTCCCCAAACTACAAATATTAGAGCAAGTGATCTCAGTAACCTTCTTCTACATTTCTGTAACGATAATTTGAACACTACTTATTTGTTTCAGTAACCCAGATAAGGGTTATTCTTTCTTGATGTTATTGGATCAAAGTTTTAATATGGTTAACTATTGAAACCAAAATTGGGTTATGGGCCAGAATTTTCGTTCAGCACCGCCATTTTTATATATATAAAAGACGTATGATGCGCCTACTTCTATTTTCAACAAAGCTCTTCATGAGGATAACAATTGCGAATTTATAATTCGAACATCATATATAAATATATTTTATTTTTAAATTAACTTACTAAACGAAACGATAAAACGAAAAAATAAATTATACCTATCAATCAAATAGTAAATGTTGTAAAGTTAAAACTTTATTAAATTATTGATTCAATATATGGCAATAATAGTAGAATTTAAGAATTTATTTGATTGGTTAAGGCAAAATAGTTAAGACAAATTAAGGTTCCTTTTTTTTAATATTTAACAATGTCAAAATAAGTTTTATTATTTTAGTTCTTGATAATTAAATAAAAATATATCTTTGATTAATAGTAATTCAAAACTTGAAGAGTGTCATTCATCTTATAGTGGCAACTGCCAGACTAGAGTTCCTAGCAAAACTGGGTAGTCAATAATCCACAAAGAACAAAACTTTAAAGACTTGGAATGAGCCAAAATTTCAAATTTGACGCATTTAAAAGTTCAAATTTGAAATATCAAACATAGTGAGAGACTGAATACTGAATAGTTTATATATCGATATATAAAGAATCAGAATTTAAAATAATTGGTAGATTTAAAATAATTCACAACAATTCATGAATTATAAAGAATTTAAAAAAAATAAATTAAAATCCTGATTAATACACCCTAAAAAATATAAATGATACGTGGAACTGGGAAACTTGGACATACCTGAATTTCGATTTAGCTGGGTGGTGGCCTCAGCCAAGACTTCCTCTCTGTAAACTGAAAAACTTGTCAGTCTGAGTCTCTCAGATTGAGAAGAGAAGTGTACTGTTGAGTTTAACGTACTATCAAGGTGGACCCACATTACATGGGCCAGTCTGACTCCGCATTACCTTCAATCCTCAACTCACTTCAAATCAAGGTTCTAAAATGCGCTAGGTGGAATTAGGCGGTGGAACTACTGCCTAGCGCTTAGGCGTTTAAGCGGAATTTAATCGGTAATTAAGCGGTAATTAGGCGGATCATTTTTTATATATTTAGTTAATTATATATATGTATATGGTATATTGTAATTTGAAACATAAAGTAAAAATTATAAAGAAATATCATAAAAATTCTAAACTAAGTTTATAAAGAAATTCAATTAACCATCCATCTCAATTTTTTGAAATAGATGTGCAAAAACAAGAATCTCAAGAATATGAAATTATCTATTTTCGAAGCTGATAATTCACAAATCACAGTACATTATGAGTTTATGACAATGAAGGTTACATTATAAACTTGCAACCATGGAAACCATTTAAACATAAAGCTTCACGGAATCAACCATGACTCTTTCACGGAATCAAGTTTTGTTTGTGTGATAGCCATAGACACTATGCTCTTGCCCACATTTAACCATATCAAATTATCAACATATAACAAACAAGGATGACGGCGGTGGACGACAAGCTGCGGCGACGGCGGTGATAGGCGAGCGGCGTCCAAGTCGCGGCGTTTGCAGAGGGAGAGAGATGACGTTTTGCGAAAGAAATTGGATTGGATTTTCTGTTTAGAATTGATTCATTTGCATTGTACCTCTTAATTTAAAAAATAAAATAAAAAACCACCTAGGCGGCGCTTTTCTGCCGATTAGTCGTTAGTCGTCCGCCTAATTTCCAATTAGTCGGTTTCCGCCTAACTACCCCGCCCAGGACTAAAATTAGGCCATAAGATGGTTTTTTCCGATTAGTCGGTGCCTAGGCGGCCTAGACGGTAGTTTTTTAGAACAGTGCTTCAAACTAGCCCTATCAGGCATGGAGGAATGATCTCAACATTTTAATCTGAGGCCTTTTTCGATGTGGGTTTTGTTCTCGGAGCTCATAGCTGTCCGTATGAAGCTGTACAACCTTTTCTGGTAAGTCTAAAGCTATTTCCTTTACATCTTCTTTGATCTTTCTTGTTCTATATATCGTGATTAGCTTCTAGTAGTAGATTGTCTTTGGAAGTTGAATGGGTCAAGTACGTTCCTAAAGTTCGTATTCGATCATGATCTTTAATCATAGGAGACTAGACTCACTAGAGTCTTTGTCATTGAATGAGTCAGACATTTTCCAAGGAGAAGAGTAGTTGTTTCTATTAAGCAACTTCGTCGAAACTCAATGGTGATCATTGGAGAAAAGTATGAATTTTCTTAGTGGATGCATTTATATTGAGTAACGCTCTCGTAGTGTATAATATTCGTGATCAGTTGTGGTTTGTTATTATTATATCAAAATTCAATGATTAAGAAAAACTATTTCGGTTAAAATACTGTTTATTTTCATCCCACTAGATACAAATTTAACTATGACTAACCACAACTGATCACGAAATAGTTCTTCTACTAGATACGGCTTATTGCCCTATTCGTTATAGCGAGTAGTTATAGAAATTCTGTCACTAAAATACTGACAAACATTTAGAACACCAATTTAGTGGCTCATTATTGTGGCAATATTTATGAAGTTTACAATGTTGTTGCTGGATTTCTTTACGTACTTGTCGAAGCAAATGGATTTGGTGGCATGATCAATGTTGCAGAGTCTCCTTCTAGCATTCTAACAACCGCTTTCATAGAAGGGCGATTCACAGGGTACCACTGGATGCACCAAAGTGCAACAATTGCTAGTATCTTAGCGATTTGAGCCTCTCCATCGTCACCTAGCTCCAAATCCAACTCTTCTCCTTGGCTTAGACACTTATATATCAATTCAGGAAAATACTCCCCATTGCTGTTAGATGTCTGAGTAGTTTCTTTCCTCGCTCCAATAACTTCAAGCACTAGCATCCCGAAACTATAGACATCCGATTTGGAGGAGACTGTTCCAAAGTTGCCATTGAACACTTCAGGTGCAATGTAGCCTATGGTGCCTCTTGCGGCAGTCATAGACACCATGCTCTCTTCCTTGGAGTAGAGTTTAGCCAGACCGAAATCAGAAATATTTGGATTAAAGGCATGGTCTAACAAGATATTGTGAGGCTTGATATCAAAGTGGAGAATCCTCTTGTCACATCCTTGGTGAAGATACTCGATTCCCTTTGCTATGCCAGTGATGATATTCCGGAGCTTCATCCAATCAAATGAAGCAGCGTGATCACTAGAACGATCTTTAGTTGTGATAAACTTCTCCAGAGAGCCGTTTGGCATGTGTTCGTAGATAAGAGCACGCTTGCCTTCTTCAGCAGAAAAGCCAAGCAGGCGAACCACGTTTACATGGTGAATCCTACCAATGGTTCCCACTTCATTAACAAAATTGTCTCCATTTCCTTTAGAATCTTTGAGGACTTTTACTGCAACCATAACTTCATTACTCAGAAGCTTTCCTTGGTAAACACTTCCAAAACCTCCTTCCCCTTACTTCCTTTTGAATCTATTCGTCATTTTCTTTATATCCGCATAGGAGTATCTTGTTGGTACATGGGACTTGTGATCATATAGGAACTTTTCAATATTGAGATGATTCTGTTTTTGCTCTTTTCTATTTGGGTGTCTCATGAAGTAGAAGATGGCTGCTACCGCGACCGATATGAGAAGACAGCAACCTATGGCCACCCCTATGGCAAATACATGGGTATCTGAGGTGACTGGTGTGACCTTGGCTCGAAGAATCCCTGGATCAATGATTCTACTAGTCTCAGAATATATCAGTGTAAAAGTCAATTAAAGAATGTCAATAGTTTCTATGAAGGCATACCTTTCCTCTCTTGTGGGTGGTTTTGATGACTAGAATACTTGTAACACTCCAACTGATTTCTCGTGTTGTTGATTTGGCAATTTGATGTACAGTTTTGACATGCTGGGACATCTTGGAAATATGTCACTGATTTCCATTTTAGCAATAAAACATTGCTCAGTTCACACTGGTGACTGGCATCGGAGACTCTTTGTGCTGGAAGATAGAGATCTTTATCCAAAGTACTGCAATTTGACGAGTCCAACGGCAAGTCATCTATAGTAGATGAGTATGGAAAAGCCAGAACTTGGTGATGACCAGGTACACTGAGGCATCTGATTGGCATATAGTTATTAATGCTTCTGCTGAAGTTTTGTTTGGTAGAACAATTTAATAATGTAAAAATATATGTGTCATGGATTAATCTGCAAGGTTTAGAATAATCAGATAGCAGATAAATGAGAGAGCTGGAGAGATTGAAATCAAGCAGACGTTTTGGGAGGCAACCATCTGCATCATAGACACTGAACTCTTCTGATACATAATTGATATTCTTGATGGTAAAAAATCCGGATGTTGAGGAGAGCTTCATCACGGTCTTATTGAAGGTGCTGCAAGATACCTCAAAGTCTGGATGGCCACAGTGAAGGGGATCTTGTCGTCGTCGAAATGGAAACCGGATGACAGGACCAGAGCGGCTGCATCTTGAAACGGGGCATTCCGGGTGATTTTTAGCTGCTTCTTTGCTTGTAGGTACAACAATAACGGGGAACAGAAGTATGAGAAATAAGAGAATCATAGGGACATCCATGATAACTTTGAAGGTATCTATCTGTTGGTAAAGCAGTTTCTGCCTTGTAAGTTGGTGATCATGATCCATTCACATGCTTCTTTCTTTATTTATTTCAAAGAACTCTTAATACTAAAGCTTATCAGTTGACTTGGTGAGTCAACACATTTAATTTGGCTTATCAATGATGTTGCATATTATCATTCTTTATTGTCACAATCATGGAAATGGGCCACCTCTCATTTACTTTGGCTTCTTTCTTTCTTTATGGCGAGGCTGAGGAGGCTCCAGTTCTCCAAAGTAACATTATTGAAGTAGTTTCCTGGAAACTCCATGGTGACTATTGGTATGAATGTTATGGTCATCAATAATTGACTTGAATGACTCATCATTCAACTCAGAGTAAGTAAAGAGGGATGCCGATGGCTTTTTCAGTTTATTTTAGCGTCATACTAGTATCCATGACATTAGCATGGGATTGGTTTTTCAGATTCAGAACAATCCAAGTCTAAGCCTGCATACTGATAAGTTATCTCTCTCTACCTTTCTTTTTGATTTTCTGTGATCATATATTCTCATAATAATGATGCTGACAAAAGTGTGGCTGAGATACACTATCATAGCAGTTGTTGGCTTTGCTATTTTTCATTATGATGCCATGGGGGCAAAGCATTGTGAGCCTGTTTCTTGTGGGGATCTTACTGACATTAGATTCCCGTTTACGGTGAAAATTAATGGTACTTATGATCCTAATTGTCTCAGCCATCCAGCTGAACTTTTTTGTGAGCAGAATCACACCATTTTATATCTTAACAGTAGTATGTATTATGTCATGGCCATCGATTACAGTGAGGATACAATCCGAGTTGTTGATCCTGGCCTGTTGAATGATACTTGCCCTTATAGGCCACTCCACTAGCTTCCTTTCGAGCAAGTCTGATGTCCCAGATTATAAGAGCAGCGACATTCCAAACCAATACCAGCTATATTCATCATATCCCAGATACGTGGTCTTCTTTGATTGCCCAACGCCAGTTCATTCTGCAGATTACATAAGAACTAATTGCAGTAGTTATAACTCATCATCATATACTACATATTCCTATATTATGCTGGGAAATAGACTGCATGACCTTCATTCTTGTAGTATGACTGGGAAAACGGTTATAGAAGAAAGTGCGAGAGTTCATTCATTTTCTGCCATTCGTAATGAGCTCCGAAAGGGTTTACGCTTTCGTGGACGAGTTTTCTCCCCGATGTGTACTGCTACGAAAGATTCCAGTCCCTCTATTGTGAGTATATATGAGTATATATGTTCTTATCAATTTCTTTCATTTTTTTCCCAATCATGCCAATGACTTGATCAGTTTCACGCGTTTAGTGGAGTGCTCTCTGTTGTGTTGTTCTGAATCTCACACTAGACTAATGGCACTTTGCAGGTCTTGGTGAGTACGTGAAACATAGTTTGAGTAGCACCATTTATAGCAGTAATTGTTCTGTTTTTTTCTGAATTACTTTCAATTTTCCCAATCATGACGCTTAGGCTATAGCTATGAACCTAAATCAAATCTCCCTTGACTCTCTTTTCCTACAGGTCTCTTAAGAGTTCCCAAGATCACTGGTTAGTTCCCTTCACATTATATATATATATATATATATATATATATCTGTTGTTAAAGAAAAGAGAGAATCTGAAAGCACTATTTTGGTATTGTATCCACTTTTGGCTATAAGTCTATAACTACATACTTGGTCATTCAAATGAAGAATAACTGTATTCTTCTGTGGGAGTCACATTTGAGTAGCTTAGTCCGACGTTTAAAAGTTGCTGTGGATAGATTTGAAATTCTATTGGTAGGGTGAACTTAGACCCCCATATACTTTTATGGCAGGATGGAGTCTAATAGCACGAATGATTCTGGGCCTTACTGTATTTCTGGTTGTTTGGAGCTACAAACTGTATTGGAAAAAGTTTCTAAAGGAAGATGCAGTTGAAGAATTCTGGAGTGCATGCAAGAGACGTATGCAAAGACCGTATTCCTACTCCGATATCAAGAAGATGATAATTGATTTCAAAAATAAAGTCCGAGACTCCTGGAAAAAGATACGAAACTGTTCCTATTCAGATTTTAAGAAGATGGTCAATGATTTCAAAACTAAAGCCGGTCGTGAATGTTGTAGAATTTTAAGAATGTATGCATACTCAGATATTATGACCATGACACTCGATTTGAAAAATAACTCAAGTCAAGGAGGCCACTGGAAAAGGTTATTAAAGGATGAAGCAGTTGAGGAATTTTTGGATGCGTACAATACTCTTGCGCCGTGGATATTCTTATTGGTCTATTAAGAAGATGACGAATGGTTTCAAAGATAAACTCGGGCAGGGAGGCTTTGGTTCTGTTTACAAAGGAGAGCTGTCAAATGGACATCTTGTTGCAGCAAAGATTCTGAGTGGTTCCAAAGGTAATGGCCAGGATTTCATCAATGAAGTTGGAACAGTAGGAAGAATTCATCACGTCAATGTGGTGAAACTAATTGGATTTTGTTCTGTAGGATCAAAAAGAGCTCTTGTCTATGACTTCATGCCTAATGGATCCCTCGAAAAATATATCTTTCGGGATAAAGAGAATAATCTTGCTCTAAGTTGGGATAGAATGCTTGACATAGCTTTGGGGGTGGCTCGCGCTATTGAGTATCTACACCAGGGATGTGACATGCAGATTCTGCATTTTGATATCAAGCCCCACAACATTCTTCTCGATGAAAACTTCAATCCGAAAATTTCAGATTTCGGGCTTGCAAGATTTTACCCTAAAGATCACAACACAATTAATGTTACTGCAGTGAGAGGCACAATCAGATATATAGCTCCAGAAATGTTCTACAGGAATATTGGAGGTGTTTCGGACAAAGCTGATGTCTATAGCTTTGAAATGTTGTTATTGGAATGGCAGGGAGGAGGAAGAACATCAATGCACATGTACAAAATTCGAGCCAAATCTACTTCCCTTCGTGGATCTACGATCAACTGGAAAAGGGACTCAGCATTGAAATTGAGGATGCCTGTGAGCATGATACGAAAATAGTCAAGAAGATGATAATGGTTGCACTCTGGTGCATACAACTCATGCCTGTGGACCGCCCTTCGATGACCAAGGTCTTGGAGATGCTTGAAGATGAAGAACAAGTCTTGCAAATGCCTCCAAAACCGTTATTCTGTCCCCAACAGATGCCAACAGAGGATCTACCCGACATCAGTGAGTCGGAGACTGAAGAGGTCTCCATCCTGCCACAGACTGCAACAAAATCAACTTCCATGGTGTAATAATACAACTAGTTCCCTATTTATTCTTGTATGCCTCTTCTTAAGCTTCATTAAAGTTAAAAACTTGTGGCAGTGATGAACTTCGTATTGTATGAAAGATCTGGTTGTATACATATAAGTAAGCTTTGATGAGCAATATATTCAGTATAGTACAGAAGTTCATTTCCAAAATCTTTCGAAAGGAGTATAGTTGCTCGCTCTACCTTAACACAAAGACTTAATCATACAGAAAGTACTAAATCTCTACCTCAGCTCCATTATCACCTACAACTGTTGACTGATCTTCACGGTTCTGTTCTGGATTCCATCTTGTAATCGTGCGCTCCTTGACAGTATAACTTTCTAAGCACAATAGAGAGTCTGTGCCGTAACCATTTCTACTGATATCAAGCACCAAGAGTGTTTTTGCCACACCTCCACAAAGCCGAGTAGCGCAATGCACATCAGACCACACCCTGAGTCGATTATTTGCAACACCCTCCTCTGAGGAAGACACAATCACCGCATATTCAGAATGAACCAGCTCTGGATGATGACGGTAAGCAACATAGTCCGCTCCATATGTAATCCCTGACAGAACCACCCAATTCTTCATCCGAAGATGACAATAAGCCTTGTAAAAGTATGGGAACAACACACTTCTCGACTTCATGCATTGCCATAACTCATCACTGCTCTTTGGCCATTGATCTTCAACTACTTTAAGGCATTTTAGAGCATGACATAGATAAAATGCCTCCTCCAAACTCAACTCAAACCATTGCTTATTCTTCTCCGCGGTAACCATGGCCTCACCGAAGCACGAACGTCTGAGGAGATCAGCTTGTTCTTGCTCTACCGAGATAAGCACACTACACCCACATAGCATTCCTTCACAATTTGATTGAACTAAACAAGACTGAAGCTGCTGTACTATTTTTGACATAGGGTCTGCAAGTGCTTTCGCCTTGAAGCCCTTTCCTTTCCATCTAGGCCCCATTAGATTCTACAACAACATCAAAAACATCTATAACAGTTTAAGTTCACATAGACAATCAAAAGCGATATGAACTCAAACAACTGGAAACTTCATATTAGCAATCAAAGAACATAGCAAACAACCGAAGTAACCTAGGAGATTACTGCCATTGATGAATGAGCTAATTGTTAACAGATTCAAACTTTAAGGCTAGAATCGGCCAAAGATTCCAACTTTGGTTTGTAAACAACGAAACCAAAGAGAAACAAGAACTGGGTTTTTTCCTACACTTGAAGAACAGAAGCAAAAGCAAAAGCAAAAGCTAGTACCTGGTACTTCCTCTGAGACTCCGTCTCTTTTTTCTGCGGCAGCAGTGTCTAACTTCTTCAAGTACTTGACTACTTTTGTAGAAGTTTTTTACCGTGGTGAAGTTAAAAACTTTTTACGCCATAAAAAAAACAAGTTAAAACTTGGTTGCTATTACTCTTTAAGTTTACGTCGTAACGAGTAAATTTAGGGGTGGGACCGGTTCGTTTCGGGCCGGTTTTGGGCCTAAACTGAAACCATTCCGAAAAAAAATTTCGGTTTGGTTCGGGCCGGTTTAGACAGTTTTGAAAGTAGAAACCAAACGGGACGGTACCTATTCGGTTCGGTTCGGGCCTATTATACATTTTTTCAAGCATTTCAACCTTTACAAAACAATGACCAAACAGTTACAAAACAATGACCAAACAGTTACAAAACAGTGCCAAACTGTGAGTATCAACTTTTTTCCAGTATTTGTGTGTCTTTGATCCGTGTATGAACTCTGTTTGACCACTGAGAACTGTAGATTTTTTTGTTCTTTCATCGTCAGTATAGCTATTATTAAATTGCTTAAAACAATGAAGGCTGCCAAAGGAAAAGTAACTGTGAAGAAGGCTGCCAAAGGCAATGGGTTGTTCATTTATGAGCTGAAAAAAAAAACAAGCTGATCATCTCAGTTACACTGATGTATGATCTCCATCATTGCAAATCCTAAAATCCCAAATTGCAGAAAGGAAAAGGAATTGATTAAAGAGGAGAGTTACCATTTATACAGGCTATAGAATTCACAGTTTAATTAACACAAATTGAATTCAAACAGTTTGTTTTTTTTCAAGTGCACAACATGTATTTCATCTATCCGGCCAGAACTTTTGTATTTCATTCGAGGTGATAGTATATGTATATATGGAAACTGATGCACTAAGTGTATTAGTTCTATCAACAATTTTGATCAAGATCGTAGTCAATTTTTGCAAGTTATAGCTAGCTAACACATTTGAGAGCATTAAATCAACCGCTGAAATTTCTTTCTACTATTGAAACTTGATCAGGACTCAGCGTGTACATTAACAACACCAAAATATAACAAGCGATTAATGAAAATATAGATATATAAGTAGTAAATTTAATGAAAATATACACATTTAAAAAATTGGCTGAAATGAAAAGTCAGAATCTTTGGTCCTCTAGCTATCTGGAATATGATGCTAAGAAGTCAATCGATCAGAAGAAGATGAAATCATATATATGGACCAGCTGGGTACATGTACATTATATAATTGACAGATCGAAGCCCTAAAATAGTACTCATCGTCTATATATATATGAAATAAAAGCAGTGATAATGAATCCCAATTTCATTATAATGGACCAGAAGTACAGACATTCCTGAAAACACCACAGTTCTGCAAAAGCACAGAAAGAAGAATTCCCACCCAACATCCCCAGAGATATAACCATATATAACCACATATCCACATATCCAGACCATATATATAATCACATATGACATATCCACCATCTTGAAAAACAGAGCATAAACACAGTACAAGAAAAACAGTAACTAAAACCAGAGCAAATGACATTAAGAAAGTCAACTTCTTGAAGTACAATGCATAATCCCAAAATTTACACGAATTAGATCAGATAGATAGTTCATAGTTCACCACAGTCATCTCCTCCAACACAAATAAACATAAACAAAAGCAAATAAAACAACACAGACCTAAACATTCTCATAAGCCATCAGAGCATCACCAGCCAACCTGCAAGTCCTCCACTCCGAGGCCGAGAGTGGACCGAGGCCAAGCCGCCGAGAGAAATCGACTCTGAAATCCAAATCAGGGCTCCGAAATGGGGCTCCGAATTGGGGATTGAGAGTTGACGAGGGAGGCTGAGAGTGGACGAGGGAGGCGAGGCCGAGAGTAGAAGAGGGCTTAGGGCTGAGGAGAGGCCGAGCCGTCGTGGACTCGTGGGAATGAGAAAGTGGGAATTAGGGCTCGAGAGAAGAAAGTGGGAATGACTGAATGAGAGTGAGTGAGCTCGGGCTCGGGGGAAAGTGGGAATGAGAGTGAGTGATTTTTTTTTTATATATATATATATATATTAGAGAGAGTTATCATGTGTATGTAAGTGTACAATAGTTAGAATGTGTAACTGTTTCGGGACCAATTGGTTCGGTTTGGGTACCAAACCGAAACCGTACCAGATTATACCTTCGGTTTCGGGCCCAATTCGGTTTCGGGCCCAAAAATTTCTTATCCCTTTTTTTTCGGGCCATTCGGGCCGGTTTTTCGGGCTAAAGTCCCACCCCTAAATAAATTGTTGGACCAATAACGTCGGTGTAGGATCTCTCGTACACTAAGTTGGACCAATAAATTGTTGTTTTATAGCAATTGATAAAGGTCATCAAACTAATCTAGATCTTGATGCAGAAATTGTATGTGCTTTGAAACCGAAAAAAAATGCATAGCATGAATCAGAAGGATCCGGTTTTGTATTGTGTAAACTCTCGGGATAGAGATACAATCTACCACAGCTTCCAACATAACGTCGAAGTTATACTCATACATCAGAATGAACAAATAATGTCAACTAATATAGGTGGACTGAACTTTCTCTTGGAAAAAAACATGAATTGTGACTTCATCTTATGATCCTCCCACCTTAGCGACCTTTCTGTGCTCAATTTGCCCAGTAACGGGGCATTGCATCTCCGTCCAACTTATTGCCACCATCGGCACACCTGCAGTGAACATTTAGAAGACGAATGTCAGCTCATATCATGCAGATCTGAATGGCTAGCTCATATCATGCAGATCAGCTCATATCATTTGCACATAAAAAGAAGATAAAACAGATAGAGTGATACAAAGAACAAAGATAGTACTAACAAATATTCATTTACCTGCTGCACTATGAGCAGAAATTACACCCAGCTCATTCTTTGCAGTTGATAGGAAGTAAGCCCTTGCATCTCCAAGAGATAGCTTATGAAAGAATCAAGGAATTTTATTTCGCAGTTGTCAGCATACTCAAGTTAAATATCACTTCACAGCTAGCTTAGACCCATTATCTACATTTATCATTAAACCAGCCATATAACGTCATGAAGGGGAACATATTAACATAGTATGATTCTTAAGCTCAGGCTCAGTGAAGGGTTTCATTCTTTTTCACATAACATCAGCAAATTTGTATTTCACACGTAAAGGATACCACAATAGCTCTGACAATGTCACCAGGGCGAAAAGACTGGTGCATATCCACTTTATCAATCTCGGTTGCTCTAATATCTTGAAGCCTGTTTACAAGATTAGATATAGAATACAAGTGAGATAAAGCCAAAGTTTCCACATGTTAGTTCAAAGGGAAAAATACAAACCTAATTATGCCAGTAAAGTTCTCCCGCACAGACTTGGTGCCAAGGCACATAATATCAGCAGAAGCCATTCTGGTCGTCACTTTGGTAACCTGCACAATCAGATCAAATACGTAAGCATACAACAAAATAAAGTGATCATTGAACCTTAGCTTTGACAACCACTTGTTACAAACAAAACTCAAATCTTTGTTAGTCTTTGCCATAGCCTTTGTCTATAATCAATATTATCTAATTACAGAATACCAAATGCATTGTTATCAAGACCTTAAACTACATTCTTAACCACCAAAAGAGTAACGTGTAACTAAAGAACTGAAGTATCCCTACAAGCTACAAACAAGAAGATCGATACACAAAAAGCACCTGGAACTAAAAGACTTTCGACACAGTAATGACAATGTAGGTTTAACATCTGCTAGAGACACCACATAATAGACAATTGTAAACAGTTTACGAAACCTTACTCTGGCAATGACAATCGATCCGGGCTCTGGAATAGCACCATGGGCCTTGTGACCAGTTACTTCCACTGTAGGTCTCTACAAAACCACATCAACCAACAACAACAACAAAACTTAGACAACAACACTAAGCTGCAGAACAACAGCTAAACAAACAGATACAGAAATTTTCAGAGAGTCTTCACTTCAATTTGCTACAGCGGTAAAAACCATCAATTACACAAGTAAAAAACAGAAAGCACTCACAGTTCTACACCTAAGAGATCTCTAAAGTCCCAAACTTTCTAAAACGACGTACCCAATACTCAAACTTTGAGTGTCAAAGTCTCAAACTTTTCACCTCCACTTGCTATAGCAGTAAAACCTATCTCTAACACAAGAACAAAAGAGAAAGTACACATAGTTCTATAGCTAAGAAATCGATCAAACCTCAAAATTTCTATAATGAAGTACCCAAAACTCAAATTTGAGTCTAAAAATTCTAACTTTCAAAGCTAACAAAATCAACAACATCACAAAACTCAAACAACAACACTAAAGCTGAAGAGCAACACTCATTAAAACAGACACAGCCATTCACAAAGTCTCAAACTTCTTCACCTCAATTTGCTTACATAGATTTACACATAGTTCTACACCTAAGAAATCTATAAAGCTTCAAACTTTTAATAACCAAGTACCCAATACATCAAAAGTTGAGCCTAAAAATTCGAAACTTCATAACTAATCATATTTTCTGGGCAGAAAAAAAGAGGTGTTACCTGATCAGGTGAGTCAGGAGGAGGAGATATGATGCGGCGGAGACCAGTGAGGGCAGCATAGACTGTGATGTTGTCTACGTAGGCACCTTTACCTGCTTTGAATTCTGAAGCTCGTCCAAGCTTTTCTCCTGG
Organism: Geum urbanum; assembly: GCA_946800695.1. Classification (NCBI taxonomy): domain Eukaryota; kingdom Viridiplantae; phylum Streptophyta; class Magnoliopsida; order Rosales; family Rosaceae; genus Geum; species Geum urbanum. The sequence continues at coordinate 81,824,228 of OX326999.1, read as the reverse complement.
GGTCACCAACACAGAATCGTTCCCCATACTCGAGGACTCAATGAAAAACAAAGAAGAAGAACTGTGAGAAGAACTGAGTGGCAAAGCGGCGGGATGCTTCTTCAGTTCTTCTGCTTCTCAAGGTCCTCCAGTTGGGTTTGTTTTAAGGGCCGGGTCGGATACCCGCTAGGCCCATTAATCAGAAAGTTATGGGTTGGTTGAGTATAGATTTTCCTTTTCGATCCCTTCTTCTTTTTATGTTTTGTGTGTGTATTTTAACTATTTTTGATGAATTGATGTAGTATTTACATGATACTCTAAGAAAAAAGAGTTCAGAATTTTGAAAACTGATTCGAGTTTAATTGAAAAAATAATAAGAATCGGTGAATTGTAATTCAGTGATAAAAGAGTAATAATTCATATCGTGATCCCATCAAGCTTTTATTGATCAATTAAAAAAATGATAATAACTTAGTATTCGAATGTACGTAATATAAATACAAACTAAAGGTGACAATGCCCGAATATATAATCGATGTACGTATAATACGAATTGAATGTTACAATACTTTGTTTCATATTTGAGTATTTGTAATAATATTGTTGCAATTTATAGTATGTGTGAGATCAAGTCTCGGAGTTGGAAATATAAACTTTATGGTATCTTTCAAACTATCGTGCGTAATTGTAATTACACAACGTTCTAATATTTTACGAATCGAATTACAAACTTGTGTTTTTGTTGTGGAATCTTTCACATGTACAAATACATATTGTGAAAGTAATATACGCGGGTGTGCATCATCGCATCATTGAAAGTTGGTCTATCCAATTTGAACATCTTGCAACAGAAGCAATGGTCAACAACATTAGGTCAAAAAGCCATGCATAGATTTTTATCTCCAAGTTTCACGTGCTCAAAGGCTCAAAGCTCACCCATAAAGCCATGGCTTTCTTCGCATGACATAACATGCAGTCTCTTTTATATAAGTCGACCAGTCAAAGCAACAAAAGCAAAGCCTCTCTCATTCCATATACTTCAAGCCCTAAACTAAACTACTACATAATCAACACCACTTTGCACTAACAGATAGAGCCAACACACCCAGAAACTTAGCTATAAGAACATGGAGATCGAACTTCTAGGATGAAGAGGAGGAGGACTCGAACTTGTAGTACTTATCAATGGCAACTGAGACGTCCCATATGCAGCTGAGTCCTTTGGGAATGGTCACAAGGTCTCCTGCACCAAACTCTACAAACTGATGATCATCATGATCAGATGATGAAGATGATGATGAGCCTCGTTTAGGATACACCTTCACTCTTCCTCTCACCAGATAACACGTCTCAGTTGCTTCAAACTTGAGTGTGTAGTTCCCTGGTGCACATCCCCACCTGAAAAAAACAGTGGTAATTAGGTCATGTTTGCTAGAAGGTTACAATAAACTAGCGAGGGATCGTTCGAGTACTTACTTAGGCCAAGAGTTGATACCCAATTCGGATAAGCGAGAAGGCGAAAGATTGCTCTCTACAGTGATGCTTAGATCACTGCAGGGAAGTGTCGAATCGGCTGGAACTGATGTTGTTGTCATGACAGACGCAATGCAAGAAAGAGAAATAGGACTGTCTTGATGAGAATAATCAAAGACTCGTTGTAAATAGTGATACAAAAGTGGTAATGAACAGAGAAAGTGCACAAGAAGAAACAAGATATGGGAAGAAGAAGAAGAAGAAGAAGATCGATGAGAGAGGCAGGGAAAGTAAGCAAGCTATGGGGTAGTTGGCCAACTTTTGTAAAATATATAAAAAGAACAAGGGAGGAATCTTCGCACAACCTTGAGAAAGAAAAAAGACTGTAGGAGCAGAAAGCTACTCAAACTATCAGAGCCAGGTTTCGATCCTGGGACCTGTGGGTTATGGGCCCACCACGCTTCCGCTGCGCCACTCTGATTAGTTGAGAGAGTATTACACAAGGAGCTAATCATAATATACCAATCCATTGAGGTCTATTAATAGAATCACGAACATTGAACCATAAACCATATTAGTGCATACACCTCACAGCTGGGCGCGTGTCTGCGACCGAGGACGGGTTGGTTGACGACTCCATGGTCGACGAGGAAGATGAGGACGAGGCTGCGTCGTGGCTGCATGTTGCTGAATCCGGCGAAGAATTCGAACAACAACAACGCTAACAATAACCACAGAAACAATAACAACAGCAACAATGGCTTATTCTTTGGAGTTGAAGTCGATGAGTACTTGGACCTTGTGGAGTACAACTCACCTGATAAGAACCAGTACAGTACTACTACAGCTGCTACGACTGATCATCATCATCATCATCATCACCAGCATAACAACCAATACAACAAGATGAACTACGGAGGCGATAGCGTTGTGCCGGTTCAGTACGGAGAAGCAAAAAGTTCCACACATGCAGATGACGCAGCATCAGAAACACACATCAGTTGGGGATGGAGTACGAGTCCTCCAAAGCTGCCTATAGTTAGGATGGCTCAATTTCTCACACTGTAAGCTCCTTAATTTCTAACTCCTCTCTTGTTTATTTCTAGTTTTTGCTGTTAATTACAATTCTTAGTAATTGGAAAGTCCAAAGCTTGAGTTGAGATACTAACTAGAATTTTGTTTCAAAGTTCAAACTATTTCTTACAAGGTTAAAGATATGAGCTAAGTTGTGTGTTTTGTCTTTCTTGTTTTGCTTTCTGTTTGGTACTGAACAAAGCAATGTCATAGTTTTGAGTAATTTTCTTTTTAACTGTAACTTTCATAGGCACATGATAGTATTACTCAATCGGACCATGTTTTGGAACAATTTTTATGAGAATGGATTTTGAACTTGTCATTTCTATATTAATGGGACTCAAATTGGGCTAGCAATTGCATTTTTTCCTAATGGTGTCTTTGACCATCTGATAGGTATCTGTTTCATCCATGGATGTTGGTGTTGTACCGGATTCAACAATGAGCGATATGTCAGTCTCGCACCCGAGAACTCCCAAGGGAACTATAGACCTTTTCAGTGGACCTACAATTCAGGTCCAACACAACTGAGTCCAATGGACAGGGAGGCCAGAGTCCTTAGATACAGAGAGAAAAAGAAGACGAGGAAGTTCGAGAAAACAATCAGGTATGCCTCGAGGAAGGCCTATGCCGAGACCAGGCCCCGAATCAAGGGTCGATTTGCAAAGAGAACAGACATAGATGTTGAAATTGATCAGATTTTCTCAACATTCGGTGAAAGTTTTGAGAATTTTCTAATGTATTGATCAGTCTTAAATTAGGGTACATATAGACAAGTACTTATATTCTTAAAAAAAAATCATATCAATTACAGAATTCTACTTAATTACAGAATATACATATTCTAACTATACAAGGAGTGTGACTCACTCCAACACTCCTCCTCAAGTTGGATCATACAAGTCTTGAATGCCCAACTTGTCAAGTGGGTCATTGAAAGTTTTGGACGAAACTGCCTTAGTAAGAATGTCAGCCAATTGCTCCTCTGAACGAACAAATGGGAATGAGATGATCCAAGCATCTAGCTTCTTCTTAATAAAATGTTCGTCAATCTCCACATGCTTCGTCCAATCATGTTGAATATGATTATGTGCAATTTCAACTGCAGAAGTGTTACCACAATCAATAGGCATTAGATGTTCCTGCTTAAAGCCCAAATCTCCCAACAAATACTTGAGCCATAACAACTCACAGACTCCTTCAACCATACCTCTATATTCAGTTTCTGCACTAGACTGGGCCACTATATTCTGCTTCTTGCTCCTCCAAGTAACCAGATTTCCACCAGCAAATGTGAAATAGCCAGAAGTAGAACGTCTATCAGTGATGTTATCTGCTCAATCTGCATCAGAGTAACCACTAGTTCCTAAATCTTCACTCTTGCGAAACACAAGACCTTTACCAGGACCAGACTTCAAGTACCTTAGAATTCTCATCACCACATTCATATGATCTTCACTAGGATTGTGCATATACTGGCTCACCACACTAACAGCATAGGAAAAATTAGGTCTAGTATGTGACAAGTAAAGTAACCTTCCAACTATCCTCTGGTACCTGAATTTGTTTGTGGAACCTAATCAGGATATTCTGCAGTCTGATGATTCTGTTCAATGGGTGTATCAACTGCTTTACAGTCAAGCATACCAATTTCTGTTAATAGATCTAGAACATATTTCCTTTGACTCAATAATATGCAGTCTTTGTTCCGAGCCACTTCAATACCCAAGAAATACTTCAAGTTCCCAAGGTCCTTCATTTCAAATTCAGATGACAACTGAACTTTTAACCTCTTGATTTCGTCTAGATCATCCCATGTTATCACCATGTCATCCACATAAATAATCAATTTGTCAGCTTGCCCTTTCGATGTTTGAAGAACAAGGTATGATCTAAATTGCTTTGCATGTACCCAATCTTCCTCAGGAAGGCTGTGAATCTTCCAAACCGGGCTCTTGGAGATTGTTTCAATCCATACAAGGACTTCTTTAATTTGCACACCCCCTTTTTCACCTGTAGAAGCACCATATCCCGGAGGGAGATCCATGTAAATCTCTTCATTCAGATATCCATGGAGAAAAAGCATTCTTCACATCAAACTGTTGCAAGAGCCAGTCCAGATTAGCTGCCAGAGACATGAGAACTCGAATGGTATTGATCTTTGCTACTGATGCAAATGTCTCATCATAATCCACTCTATACTTTTGTGTGTATCCTTTTACAACGAACCTTGCTTTATATTTGTTAACCGATCCATTTGCATTATGCTTCACAGCATGAACCCATCTACACCCAATAGTCTTCTTTCCAGGTTGTAGTGGTACCAAGTCCCAAGTATCATTCTTGTTGAGAGCGTCCATCTCAACCTCCATTGCCTTAGCCCACTTCTTCTCCTTAATTGCATCCTGCATTTTACTAGGAAGAGATACAGTAGATAATTGATTCAAAAAGGCTACATAAGATTTAGATAGTCTATGGGTTGACATATAATTAGCCACAGGATACTTGGCTTTAGCTGACATGAGAGATTCATATCGTTTGGAAGGTTGACCACGAGTTGACCTAGTAGGTAATACTCTTTCAGGAACACTAGAACTAGGCAAATGAATACACACCTCAGGTGATGACAGGGAATGAGAGATCGTTGATGGACGAGGAGAGACTGATCTTTCATGTACGTCTTCAAGAACTGATTGTTGATTACTGACTACTTCTCCTTCTTTCCATGTGTCAGACACTTGTTCGACATATGGAACACTTTCTGATCTTGAAGCAGTCGTGGTTAGCTGAGAATTTTTGACGAGTCGAATTTCTACCTCGATGGGTCGAAGGTTACATTCTGTCTGATTCGGGTAGTCATTTTCGACCAGTCAAAAATTTTCCTCGACCGGTCGAAAGCAGCCTCATGTCTGATCCGGAGATTTTTCGACGGGCCGAGAACAATCCTCGACCGGTCGAAGGGATGTCATTCTTCTATTCTAGAGAATTTTTGACAGGTCGAGAATTGGCCTCGACCAGTCGAAAGCTGTCTTCTATCTGATCCGAACTATTTTTGATCGGTCGAAAATTTCCCTCAACAGATCGAACAACCCTTCCGGCTGGAACACTTTCCACTGGAACGTCTTCTTTTGGTTCCCCAAACTGGTCTTCATAAAATTCATTATTTTCCCCTCACGAAGAGTGGCTGAAGGAGAGAAATAAGACAAGCCTTCACGAAAAGTGACATCCATGGTGACATAGAATTTCTTAGATGGAGGATGATAATACTTGTATCCTTTCTAGTGAGTACCATAGCCAAAAAATACACATTTCTGAGCACGAGCCTCTAATTTGGACCTCTGATTCTTATAAAGATGAATATATGCCACACAACCAAAGACACGAGCAGGAAGCCTGTTGAGAGACGGGATAGTGGCAACATGTTGAGACAGTACCTCAAATGGAATCCGATTCTGAAGAGTTGTATATGGGAGACGATTGATGAGATGAGAGGCACACAATACAGATTCTCCCCACAGGTATTTCGGCATGTTAGCACTGAGTAAGAGAGCTCTTCCCATGTCGAGGAGATGACGGTTCTTTCTCTCATAAACTCCATTCTGCTCTGGTGTCTGAGGACATGTAGTCTGGTGAACAATCTCATGTTGCTGAAAATAATCTTGAAAAGAATGATTGACAAACTCCCCTTCATTGTCAGACCAATACTTTCAAACAAGCATCATACTGAGTGCGAATCAGATTATGAAACGTAGTAAAGGCAGAAAACACAGCATCCTTCTTTTTCATCAACACAACTTGTGTCAGTCTTGTAAAATCATCAATTAATAGAACAAAGTATTGCATTCATGTCAAGGTCAAATTCTTTGAAGGCCCCCAAATATCAGAATGGATCAGCTCAAATAGTGTTGAACTAGAATGAGTACTAGGAGAGTAACTGGACTTGTGACTTTTAACAAACACACAAGTTTCACAATAGATACTAGATTCTTTTATTCCAAAAAACAAGGATGACATGGATTTCTTCATAACACCAAAAGACGAATGACCCAACCGACGATGCCATAACCAAATCTCTTTAACTCGACCAGAATTCATTGTCAAAGCAACAGGTCTTGATGGTACTTGTGTTTCCCTACTATACATGCAATCCAAGTGAAATAGTCTCCCCTTCCGATCTCCATTGCCTATCATTGCATGACTACATAGATCTTGAAATATCACATACATAGGATAAAAAGTAACAGAGCATTTGTTTTGGCAATTTAACTCAGATACTGATAATAGATGATGGGATAGAGAGGGAACATAAAGAATATTATGTAACACAAGAGATGGAGTAACTTGGATTGATCCAATACCTAAGACTGAGAAAGACATATCATTTGCATTAGACACTTCATGTATAGGAGAAGGTGACAGACACAAAAATAGGGATTTGTCAAAGGTCATATGACAGACGCACCAAAATTAATTATACATGCATCACCACCAGTAAAGTTAAAAAATTTCAAAGCAATACCAATTTTACCTTGATGTTTCTCAGTGAGAGAAACATTACCCTCCAAGTGATCTTGGCTCTCCATGCCACAAAAAATAGGTTCTTCAAACAGCGAAATATAGGATAGAGTAAATAACTCAATACACTCCCAAGTAGGCCATTTCTTGAGGCATCTAAGATGCTCATCGTGATGAACTTTTCGCACAATTAGCCGGCATAATCATAACACATTGAAACTTTCTATGATAATGTTTTTGAGATTGTTAAGGTTAAGAGTTGAGGATTTGGCTATATCGTACATTCAAGAAAGTGAGAACCTCTCAATCCAAAGGTTTTAACCAGTTGGTAACTCTTTGATTTCTTCCTGATTTTTAAGGTGCCTTGCATCATTTTGTCCGTGGAGATCTTGCACTAGAATTTCTAATATCTTATGTGACTAACTAATTGAACTCAATGTACTAAATCAAACATAGTTAAGTCTCCATTTAGAATCGGCATTTTCAGAGTTGAGGTGAATCTATACTTGAAACTTGAAAGGGAAGGGGAAGGTCCCAAAAGTTAAAAAGAGCAAGCCAAAGTGCTCCTCCACAATCCAATGCTATGAAAGTTACTGCACCTTTTCACTTTGCAGAACAAAAGGATCACCAAAGGGATGAAAAGAAGTATGGATATGCTGATTGTTGGAGTGAGTCACACTCCTTGTATAGTTAGAAGATGTATATTCTGTATTAAGTAGGATTCTGTAATTGATATGGTTTCCATTTAGGAATGTAAGTACTTGTGTATATGTACCCTAATTTGGGATTGATCAATATATCAAAAATTCTCATATTGACTTGGCATCAAAGCCTAAGTTGATCCTGAAAATCTGACCTGACCTGACCTGAATTCCATTGTCTAACCTGAATCTAAAACCTGACCATTCACCCTGACCTTGTTCGACCTGTTGAAAAACTTCTTCGACCGGCCGAAATTTTCCGTCTGAAATTCTGAAAAAAATCTCTTCTTGACTTCTGAACTTCATTTTTTTGCAATGGATATAACAATCTTTGAGCAACCTGAAATCTCTCGTGACCAACTAACTTTAGACCGAGCACACAGGATATGGAGTACAATTGGATGGAAATAGCTATCAGTTATGGAGACGATTGATGAAGATGCACCTAGGCGGTGTTGAAAAGTGGCCATATATGGCAGGAACTCTACCATGACCTACGGAGATTGGCAAAGAACAAGATTTGTGGGATACTATGAATTTGAATACGATGATGACTCTCCTAAAATATATGACAAGACCTGTGATGATTTTATTCTCCAGCTACTCATCTCCAAAAGCCATCTGGGATGCTGTAGCAACCACCTATTATAATGGAAATGATTTCGCTAGGGTACATGAGTTGACTTGCCAAGCCTATGCCACTGCTCAGAACAGACAACCTCTCATAGAATACTATGCAAACCTGAAAGCTATTTGGCAAGAACTAGATGAGCGGGATCCAAATCCTATGGTGTGTGATATTGACACTGCTACACACAATAGGACCACCGACAAGATGTGTGTCCATATCTTTCTAAAAGGACTGGATTTGAGATTTGTCACTGCCAAGGGTGAACTGCTAAGACAAGCTACGCCACTGACTCTAGAACAAGCCTATGCCTATGTTCGCAAAGACGAGTCTAATCAACCAAAGGAGCGTCATAACGTCATATCAAGTCTAGCAATACAATCCCTACCGCAACAAGGGTGGAAATCCAAGATCCAATATAATCAGTTGCAGATTCAACCTGCCCGTAGCCCAAATCTAAGCAAGGTGCAGTGCTTCTACTGCAAAGAATTTGGACACTACAAGGTCTCCTGTCCTTAGAAACCAATCCAAGGTCTCACCCATGACAAGAATCGTAGTAGCAAGGCAGCAGTTCAACTGGTCCCAGAACCTAATTTCTATGTAGAGGGCCAAGATCTGACAACAGGTATTTGTGCTCATGAGAAAAGAGGTAAAATTGGTACTGCACTCAAATTTTTTGACTTTACTGGTAGTAATACATGGATAATTGATTCTGGTGCATCTGATCACATGACCTTTGATAAAACCTTATTTTTGAGTTTGTCTTCATCTCCCATATCTGAAGTATCTGATGCAAATGGTGTGTCTTTCCCTGTTTTAGGTGTATGGTCAATCCAAGCTACTCCCACCATCATGTTACATACTGTTCTCTATGTTCCTTCTCTATCTCATCACCTATTATCGGTCTCTGAATTAAACTCACAAAACAAATGCTCTGTAACCTTTTTTTCAATGTATGTCATCTTTCAGGATATGTCATCTCAGGAAATAATAGGCAAGGAAGATCTGAGGGGGAGATTGTTTCACTTAGATTGCATGTACAACGGGAAAACAAGAATGACTTCACCAACTGTTGCCCTAACTTCGAGTTCTGATCGAGTGAAGGAAATTTAGCTTTGGCATCGTCGATTGGGTCATCCATCATTTGGGGTCATGAAGAAATCTATATCGTCTTTGTTTGTAGGAATAAAGGAGTCCAATCTCCATTGTGAAACTTGTATTTTTGCTAAGAGTCATAAATCTAGTTATTCCTCTCGCATGTCTTCTAGTTCAACACCGTTTGAATTGATTCACTTTGATGTATGGGGACCTTCCAAGAATACAACATTGTCGGGAATGAAATACTTTGTTTTATTTATTGATGACTTTACACGATTGACATGGGTTGTGCTACTCAAGATGAAGGATACTGTGTTTTCTGCCTTCACTGCTTTCCATAATCTTATCCGAACTCAGTATGATGCTTGTGTGAAGTTCTTTCGATCCGACAATGGAGGAGAGTTTGTCAACCACTCTTTCCAAGACTATTTTCGATAATATAGAATTATTCATCAGACTACTTGTCCCCAGACACCTGTACAGAATGAAGTTTCTGAAAGAAAGAATCGTCATCTGTTGGAGATGGGCTGAGCTCTCTTGCTTAGTGTCAACATGCCAAAATATCTATGGGGCGAAGTGGTGTTATGTGCCTCTCACCTCATTAACCGCCAACCATTTTCCATTCTTCACAACCAAATCCCCTTTGAGGTATTATCTAAGACGGTTGTCATCCCATCTCTTAACACACTTCTTGCCCGTGTCTTTGGCTGTGTGGCATATGTTCATCTTCATCAGAATCAGAGGACCAAGTTAAAGGCTCGTGCCCTTAAGTGTGTATTTGTTGGCTATGGTACTCACCAGAAAAGATACAAATGTTATCATCCACCATCTCAGAGATTCTATGTCACCATGGATGTCACATTTAGTGAAGACTTGTGTTATTTATCTCCTTCGGTCACTCTTCGTGAGGAGGAGAAGAATGGATTTTATGAAGACCAGTTTGGGGCACCAGAAGAAGACGTTCCAGAGGAAAGTGCCCCAGCCAGAAGGATTATTCGATCGGTCGAAATTATCTTGGATCAGACAGGAGGTTGCATTTGACCAGTCGAGGAAAAATTTTGACCGGTCAAAATTTTTTTGGACCAGATAAATGAGACCCTTCGACCGGTCGAGGATTGTCCTTGACCCGTCGAAAAAATCTTCGGATCAGATAGGAGGTTGCATTTGACCGGTCGAGGAAACTTTTTGACCGGTAGAACAAGATCACCCAGATCAAACAGAACGCAATCTTCGACCTGTCGAAAATTCTCAGCCAAAAATTGTTCCCCGTGTCAACGATGAAACGTGGAAAGGAGGAGATGTAATCAGTAATCAGCAATCAGTTCTAGAAGATGTACATGCAAGAACAGCCTCTCCCTCTCCAACAATGATCTCTCATGGCCAGTCATCACCTGAGGTATGTATCCATTTGCCTAGTTCTTGTATTCCTGAAAGAGTATTACCTGCTAAGTCAACTCGTGGTTAACCTGCCAAAGGTTATAAACCTCTCATGTCAGCAAAAGCCAAGTATCATGTGGCTACACTACAAGAAAACTGCACCTAGACCACGGACCATTTCCGTCGTCTAGGTACAGTTTTCCGTCGTCTAAGTACTTGGACGACGGAATCTCCGTCGTCCAAGGTCCGTGCTCCAAGTGCTGTCGTCCAAGAACCTGGACGACGGAGATTTAGTGCTCTGTCGTCCAAGTTCACTTGGACCGCGAACGTTATCCGTGGCTCATGTAGACACCTGGACGACGGAAACTCTAAGTCTCCGTCGTCCAGGTGTCTACATGGGCCACGGACATTGCTCGTTTCTCCGTGGCCCAGGTGTTCACCTGGACGACGGAGAATTAGTTATCCGTCGTCCAAGTGAACACGTGGGCCACGGATAATGCTAGCTTCTCCGTGGCCCAGGTATTCACCTGGACGACGGATAACTAATTATCCGTCGTCCAGGTGAACACCTGGGCCACGGAGAACGGCAGGGTTTAGGGTTTTGCACCTGGACGACGGAGAACATAATCTCCATCGTCCAAGTGAATATTTAATTTTTTAAAAAAAATAAATTGAAATTAAATATTATTAATTTAATTTAAATAATGAAAAATAGTCAAAAATAATTAATTGAACTAAATTTTTAATATTAAATAATTAATTAATTTGTACATATATACACATCCAAATTAAAAACCCAGAAAAATTATATAATATTTTTCGGAACTCGGAAATAAAGAAACGCGATAATTAACTAGCTAGCTAATACACTGGAGGAGCAGATGCGCCGCCGAGTCCTCCGCCTCCAGCCGGGTCGTTGTCGTCGGGGTGTGGGTTCGGAGGAGGTTGACATACTTCTCGATTTTGTTGCATGAGGGCGATGAGTTGGGCTATTTGTGCTTGTTGTTCATCAAGTTTTTGCCGCATTGACTCATTCTCCTCTCGTGCTAGTCGAGCCTCTTGAATGGCTGCTTCGACGGCCGCAGCCTGACTCCTTCTCCGCTGCCCTGAACCTCCCGTAGATGATGAGCCAGAGGTCGTCGACAAATCTCGTACCACCCTAGGCCCAAAGTGTCTAACCTCCTTGTCAGCTCTACGACCGTAGACCTCATCCGCGATTGCAATTTGGCTCTCTAAGGATAGAGGAGGCAGGTCTTCCGGCGGCACATCTGGGAACGCAAGCTGAGTGTTAGCCAACTCTTCATGCGCACGCTCTATCGCCCTTGCCTACAAAAGAATAATTAATTTATTATAATGAAATCATATTTAAATAATAATTACTATAATTAAAAGCACATATATATATTATATCACTTACGCCGCATTGACTCGCTTCATTATCGAGCCCTGGCGTCACGTACGCGCTTACGCTTGCATCAAGATAAGGGTGTTTGGAGCCCTTATCCTTATGCTCCTTGGCTATTTGAATGAACTGCTTGGCGTCGGTAGTATGGTGTTTCTCCTTCTTCCCCCGGTTGGCTTTGTTGACACCGGAGAATTTCTGTTACACAACATAATTAAATCATTAAAAAATGAATAACTACAATTTAAATAATTCAATTATCTTAATTGAAATAAAAAAAATAAATTAATACCTTAAATTGTTCATCGGCAAAGTGGTTACACAACCACTCCCACTCATCTTCTCTCTCCCCTTGCAGCTCTACCGGGGGAGGCACGGGACCGACATCTTGGAAGTACTTATGGAGCTTGTACTTCCAATCTTTGTAGATGGAGTTGGCGGTTTGGTTGATATGCCTCAACATAGCCGGTGTCGGATCCACGTCAAATTGTTCCTATCAAAAATAAATAGAAAATTATAATCGTATATATTATGAAATTTTAGGCCGAGATTAACAATATTATATAATAACTAAATTGGACGTATTACGTACCGAAAGATCTTTGAAGACTTTCGCCTTCTCATGATCCGGCGCCTCCTTCCAAGTAGGGGCAGTGATACGAACCCGGTTACGGATGATTGACCCTATCCCATGCGCCGAGAGACTTGCTAGCTGAGCTGTGGGAGGGCCACCGGTGAATTCGTCGTACGGCAAGTCGATCTTTTTACCGGTCGCCTTGCAAATACGCTCCGCTTTGCCCCCTTTAACGAGACCCCGAGTCCTTTTCGGTTCCGAGTCAGTGGGGGCCCTCCTTTGCCTACGGTGGGCGCTGTACATGATTGATTCGGCGGTCGAGGACGCCTGAGTACTTCCCGTTGAACCGGTACCGGGCGTCGGAGATTGGAAGGGGTCGACGTCATCACCGCTCGAGATGAATGGGGGAGCGGGAATTTCCCCAGAGGGCGCTACGGATGGACCAGATGATCCGTCCGGATTGAGAGCGTCGTTGCCCTCCTGTTGAACCCAACCGACTTGGGCCGCCAACATTCGGAGCATGGCATCTTCTGCCTCCTGTTGGGATTTCTTCTTGCCGGATGTCGTCTTTGGCGGAGCCATTTAAATCTAAGAGTACGGTGTTAAAATACCTACTTACCATAATAATTACAACTTAAAAATTTACGCTAATTAATTAAGTACGTTTAAGATTTAAATAGAGTACACTAGCTTGGCATTTTCGGTCGTTCAATGAACGTGCGACCCGCGCGATAAAGTGTAAATTTTCAATTAATCAGCCTTGGTTAAATCGAAAAACATGGCCAGTTAGGGATAGAGATAACGCGAGAGGCAGGACTAATTTCGACAAAAGTCTTTCTTAGTCCAAATCCTGTCACCAGTCATAACCCGTTTCTAGACACCATGTCCGACATTCGGCCAATTTTTCGAAAATTTACACTCCCTCAAGTCCTTTGGAAACTCCGCCCTCAACCTCGTGTCCATAACTTCACTTAGGTTATGGTGTGCGGTGATGAAATCCACACATCACGAGGGGTTAAGGAGATAAGCAAGGAAAATAGGCGCTATCTATTCCAAAGAGTGCGACTTAATAAACCAAGCCTATGTACTAAATTTAAATCGAACACGTACTACTAATTAATTTACTAGAAAATAAACGTAAATATTAATTAATAATTTTTAATTAGATGCAATAATTTATATTTATTTATCATGCATTTAATAAAAAATTGATTCATTTAATAAATTATGAATAATCATTTATTCATTTAATAAATTTAATAATAAATTCATTTAATCATGCAACTAATAATAAATAATTACAATAATTATGATTTAATAAATTAATAACAATAATTAATTATTTATTAAATATTAAAACTAATTAATCAATTAATTTCTACTTCTAAATTATATTTAGAATTTACTTAATTAATTAAATGAAAATTATTTTAATAAGGGAAAAATAGAAATGTACCGAATCGGAGTTTTCGGGAATATCGCCGGAGTTGAGTCGTCGGAGAGGAGGAACCACGCCGGAAAAAATGTCGTCGGAGCGTCGCTGGAGGAGGATCGCCGGAGGAGAGGAGAGGAGAGGAGAGGGAGAGGAGGAGATGGAATGATGAGAAAATGAGGGGGGTTGCAACTCTATTTATAGAGTTGCACTTAGACGACGGAGCACTATTCTCCGTCGTCTAAGTTCACTTGGACGACGGAAATAGTGTTTTCCGTCGTCTAGGTAACGGTTTCAAAAAATTTCAAGCGCCGCCAATTAATCGGCGGGACGCTCTGAAACGCCATAATTTTGGACTTAGACGACGGAGAATGAATTCTCCGTCGTCTAAGTGAAAATTCAAGCGGTCCCAAAAACGGAAGCGGTAAATTGAACCGCCATAAAAACTGGACTTGGACGACGGAAACTGACCATCTCCGTCGTCCAAGTGAAAATTACATGAAAAAAATAAACAAAAAAAATTTGAACCGCCATGATTTTTGAACCTGGACGACGAAGATGGTCATTCTCCGTCATTCAGGTGTTCACCTGAACGACGGAAAATGACCATCTCCGTCGTCCAGGTTCAAATTACGTAAAAAAAATTTTAAAAATAATTCGCTAGGAATTTGAGCGATCTGTCATTCGAGTGAAATAGTCGTACAATATCGATGAACGCATCGTATATATGAACAGTTAAATTTGAACCGACGATTAATTTTACGTATTGAAACATGTTAAGTATCGACTAATCTTTACGACTTAAGTGTTCATGAGTAGACGCTCATTTGCAGCAGAGTATTAACGAAATTGAATTTGGACAAAACAACCGTTGGATATGTTCGTCGTAACATAATATATAATTGTCTTCAAAGGACCATAAAATAATAAGTTCGGGAAGGGTTTGATCGGCACAGTCAACCGCAAAACCGATAATTTCACAAACCGAAAACGTGGATACAAGGCATTTCGCAACTCCGATTTTCGAACCGTCGAAGCTCACACACCGAGAATTGTTTACTCTAAAGTCTTGATGAAAAGACTTTGCATTGGAAGAAGGTCTAGATGGTCGTTGTCTTAGAAAAAATTACGATATCTGTACCTGGACGACGGAAATGAGTGTTTCCGTCGTTCAGGTAATCACCTGGACGACGGATATGAAGTTATCCGTCGTCCAGGTTCTAACCTGGACGACGGAGAATGACGTTCTCCGTTGTCCAGGTGTATAGACCCTGAATTCAGGGGTTAGGGCCTTACTGTTTAGGGTTTAGGGTTTGTGAACTTGGACGACGGATAATGACCATATCCGTCGTCCTAGTATGTACCTGGATGACGGATAATGACCATTCTCCGCCGTCCAAGTTCTAAACCCCGATTTCAGGGGTTAGGGCCTTAGGGTTTACGGTTTAGGTCGTCCCCGGTCATTTGTGTGTCCGTTCAATTATTCTGATTCAAAAATATAATTAAAAAATTGATCGATCAATCCGAACTGCTAGATTTAGGGTCCAGGATTTAGCTAGGGTTTTATATGAGATGGAGATTTGGCGACAACCTGCAATTAATTTCTCCGTTGTCCAGGATATATAATTCGGATTAATTTCTTACCGTAAACCGGCATCGATCATATATATATTACAATAATTACAGTAATTAATTACCAATTAATCTCCCTCGTCGTATGACCGTACTCTTCGTCATAATCATCATCATCCTCATCCCCGTTAGACGACGGCTCATCCTCGTCATCGTACTCAACATCGTCCGACGAATAACCTGAGTCCTCGTCCGCGTCCTCTTCTTGCTCGTCTTCTTCATCTACCTCATCGATAATCTCATCTTCAGTTAGATCTGTACAACCATCAGGCATGGGTAACCGTTCACCATCTTGAACCAGGTCCATTATATCGGAGCGGACCATAGAAATATTAGGCTCTTGATAGGCAGGAATGTCTCTTTCTGGTTCAGCAGCATCTTCAGTCGTAGCCGGTGTCCCTTCAATTGTCTCTGTATTCCATATTCCTCGGTGAGAGATATGGTTCACTATTTTCCACCCTTCACCGGCTTTCGGATCGTCGAGATAGAACACCTGCCGAACTAAGGTGGCGAGAGTGAAAGGCTCATCATCATACCAGTGCGAGTTTGTATCGACTGATAATAGTCCCAGGTCTTCCTTTGTACGCTTGAACCATCTGCACTTAAATAGGAAAACGTTGACATCATTCCCGTAACATAGCTGAACCACATATACAATAGCCCCGTAATATAGATCATTGTCTTTCCCAACCGCTACCCCACTGTTTTGTGTTCTTCTTCCTTCGTCTTGGGTCAATGAATGGAACTTTACACCGTTCACAAAACATCCGGGATAAATATAGTGTTTAACTGGCTTCCTTGCTAGCAAGTGCTTTGGCCATGACCACCACCCTCCGTGGTTATCAGATTTTTGCAGATCAATCATCTGCGAAAAAGGGCAAATTAATATAAGGGTTTACTTTCTACAAACATGAGCGATATGTATTTAAATAATTAATACCGAGACGTATGTACGTACCCATTGGAAGAAATAATCGGGAAACTTCTTCTTAACCATTTTCTCAATCCACGCCGAACTCTTGTTTTGATTTAACGCCTGAAGCCTCTCCCTGTATGACAACATGTACGGCTCAACTTCGTCACAGTCTCGCAACACTACCCAATGTGCCTCAATAAGTTCTTCCCGTGTTAACGATTCCTTTAATACTCCTCTAAACGGTCGGACGACATTGGTGACGACAGAAAGATTGATGCGGGCACTGCGATCGGAGGCAGTGGGAGGGGGTGGATCTTTGAGGTACCTGTTGCAGTAAGTAACACACTCATGCATTAGGTATGTCTCTGCTATGGAGCCATCCGGGGCCGACCAGTTTTTGACGAATGACTTATACTGTCCAAGCTGTCTACAAAATCAAACGTACACATTACATAAGTACATATAGCTAGCTAGTATATATATAATCTCCAGTGGAACAAATTAATTAATTAGTTGTACGTACCTTTCTTGAGGATACATCCAAGTGTACTGGACCGGACCAGAAATGAGCACCTGCTCGGGCAGGTGGATCATTAGGTGAATCATGATGTCAAAGAAAGCAGGGGGGAAAATCCTCTCTAGTTTGCAAATGATGTGCACAATTTGTTGTTGCAATTCCACCACATCTGACTTCTTTAATTCTCTGGCGCATAACCTCTGCCACCACCTGCACAATGCTACTATTGGTTCTACGACGTCCCGAGGCAAGTATGGTCGAATTACCACTGGAATCAGACGTTGCAGTATAACGTGATAGTCATGTGTCTTTAGACCAACAAACTTGTGTTGCACCTCGTCCACTGCTCCAGTTATAGTAGCTGCATACGTAGCCGGATAACGAACTCCCTTAAACCAGTGAAATACAGAACGTCTAAGCGTCGGCTTCACTGTGTAAGGTGCATCTAGCATCTTGTTGTACACTCATTTCCTATCCCTCCTCAACCACAAGGGACGACGTAGATTCATTGATTCCAAATCTTTGCGCGCTTTGGGAGTATCTTTAGTCTTGAACTTAATACCGAGAATTGTTCCCACCATGCTGTCACACACATTCTTTTCTATGTGCATCGCGCCCAAGTTGTTCCTCAGCTTCAACTTCGACCAGTAAGGGAGTTCAAAGAATATACTCTTGTGATCCCAATAGCTCAGATCATGTGGAGGAATTGGATTGCATTTCTTTACATCCGCGTCATTGCTCAACACACCAAAGTCGAAATAGCTCAACCTCTCTAAAATCTCTTCGCCCGACCAACTATGGGGTTTAGGATTGTTCTCTACCGTACCGTCGAAATGAGCTTCATCCTGTCGCCAGGGGTGGTCGTGAGGAAGCCATCTACGGTGACCTAAGTAACACACCTTCCCCGCGTGCCAACTAGAGTTCACGTCGTCCAAACATATAGGACATCCATTATATCCTTTTGTCCTGCAGGCTGCCAACATCCCATAAGCTGGAAAATCGCTGACCGTCAACATTACGGCAGCCCTCATCATGAACATCGTGTCAGTGAATTTGTCATAAGTTGGGACTTCATTTTCCCACAACAGTTTTAGCTCGTTGATCAAAGGTCTGAGGTAGACATCTAAGCACTTCGATGGAGATTTAGGACCTGGAATTAGTACGGTAAGGAAATTAAATTCCTTGTTCATGCACATCCATGGAGGCAAGTTGTACGACATCAGAATAACTGGCCAAGTGCTGACAGCGGAGCTATTACTTCCCCAAGGATTGAATCCGTCTGTAGATAGGCCGAGTCTAACATTTCTAACCTCTGAAGCAAAGTCTCCAAATTCTCTGTCGAAATGTTTGAAACCCTTCCCATCAGCGGCGTGTCGCAGGACATCGTCATCTATTCGCTTTTCTACGTACCATCGCATCGCCTCTGCTGTGTGTAGAGATATGTACAGGCGCTGCAATCTGGGAATCAAGGGAAAATATTGAACAACTTTCACAGGAATTCTCTTTTTCGAACTCTTCCTATTCAACTGGAATCTGCACTGGCCACATACGGGACAATAGTCCAACTCTTTATACTCTTTGTAAAATAGCACACAATCATTCGGACATGCGTCAATTATCTTGTACTTTAGGCCGAGGCTGCTCAGGATATTTCTAACCTTATAATGAGATTTAGGAAGATTGTGATCATCAGGAAGCAACTTACATATTTGCTCCTGAATTTCGTCAAAAGCACTCACTGACATTTTGTGCTTCACTTTTATCTTCATTTGCTCCATCACATATTGCAACACATTCTCTCGACATCCAGGGAACACCGGGGTCTGCGCTTCAAGTAGTATCCGGTTGTACTTTTCCATCTCACTGGTGTCAGTGGCCAAGCTAGCTGCGGGGAATGTGTCATCATGCTCATTAGTGGTACTGTAACTTCCATCTTGGTGTTGGTGTCCACTATGACTACATCCCGGAAACGCATCATGGACCAAATCTGCAGTTGTGTTGCAAGCTGGGGGTCCGGCACCACTGCCGCTGGATGAGGCACCATGGTAACTGTACCCTGAGCTGAAGTCTGCTGCGCTGAAGTCTACTGCTTCACCATGCTCGCTCCATGTAGTGTAACTCCACATCATACCATTTTCGTACAGGTGTTGCACCATAACATTAACCTCCGCATACTGACAATTAAGACATTTCTGACACGGACACCTGAAACGTTTCTTTCCCTGACCATGTTTTATCGCAAAATTCACAAATTCGCTAATTCCATCCATATACCGGACATCACATCTATTCTTCAACTTCATCCAACTCTTGTCCATACTGCTACAAAATATTATAATTAATTAATTATTACATATATATATATATATTTGTCCATTAATTTACGCTTAATTATACGTACTCGATCTACATCGATCCATCAATTACGTACGTACGTAATTTAATCGATCTGTACATATATATATAGCTAACATCAGCTAACATCCTTGCATGTATATATGTACGTACGTTTTCACTAAATATATATTAATTATGCAAATTTTAACTGCGTACGTACGTACCTGCTGGCCTTCTCGATATCTGTACGTTAATTAAGCTAGCTAGCTAGTCAGCGGAGATCCCTTATCGATCCTGATTCTTCTCGGCCTTCTAGCTAGCTAGCTCCCTTCTCCTTCTCCCTTCTCCTTCAATTCTTCTTCAAATGGAATGAAGAGATCGAGGAATGAATTCAGTTTGGCATCGGGCTTATATAATGCTTCACTTAGACGACGGAGGTGTCGGTACGTCGTCTAAGTGGAAGTACGTTACGTATACTCGGACGACGGCGTGTCGGTCCGTTGTCCAGGTAATCACCTGGACGACGGAGAATACCTTCTCCGTCGTCCAGGTGATCACCTGGAGGACGGAGAAGACTCCGAGGTCCAGGTGATCACCTGGACGACGGATATGGTATTCTCCGTCGTCCAGGTGATTACCTGGACCTCGGAAAAGACTCCGTGGTCCAGGTGACCACCTGGACGACGGAGATGGTATTCTCCGTCGTCCAGGTGGTACTTGGACCACGGAGTATTTTCCGTGGTCTAGGTGTCACTTGGACCACGGAACAATTACGTTTCCGTGGTCTAAGTGCTGCTTTCTTGTAGTGCTAATTATGTGTCAACCCATAGACTATCCAAATCTTATGTAGTCTTTGTGAATCAATTATCTGCTGTATCTCTTCCTAGTAAAGTGCAGGATGTAATTAAGGAGAAGTGGGTTAAGGCAATAGAGGTTGAAATTGGTGCTCTCAAAAATAATGATACTTGAGACTTGGTACCACTACCACTTGGTAAGAAGATTGTTGGGTGCAGATAGGTTTATGCTATAAAGCATAATGCAGATGGATCAGTTGACAGATATAAAGCAAGATTGGTGGCAAAAGGATACACTCAGAAGTATGGAGTGGATTATGATGAAACATTTGCACCAGTAGCAAAAATCAATACCATTCGAGTTCTCATGTCCCTGACAGCTAATCTGAACTGGCCCTTGCAGCAATTTGATGTGAAGAAGGCTTTTCTTCATGGATATTTGAATGAGGAAATTACATGGATGTTCCTCTGGGATATGGTACTTCTACAGGTGAAAAGATGGTATGCAGATTAAATAAGTTCTTGTATGGGTTGAAACAATCTCCAAGAGCCTAGTTTGGAAAAATCACAACCTTCATGAGGAAGATTGGGTACATACAAGGCAATTCATATCACGCCTTGTTTTTCAAACATCAATAGGGCAAGCTGACATCATTGACTATTTATGTGGATGGCATGGTGGTAACAGGAGACGATTCAGACGAAATTAAGAGGTTAAAAGGTCAGTTGTCATCTAAATTTGAAATGAAGGACCTTGAGAACTTGAAGTATTTCTTGGATATATAAGTAGCTCAATATATATTGCATTATGTTAAGTCAAAGGAAATATGTTCTAGATCTGTTAACTGAAACTGATATGTTTGATTGTAAACCAGTTGATACACCCATTGAACAGAATCATCAGACTACAGAATATCCTGATCAGGTTCCTACAGACAAATCCAGGTACCAGAGATTTGAGGGAAGGTTAATTTACTTGTCACATACTAGACCCGATCTTACTTATGTTGTTAGTGTGGTGAGTCGGTATATGCATAATCCTAGTGAAGATCATATGAATGTGGTGGTGAGAATTCTAAGGTACTTGAAGTTTGCTCCTGGTAACGGTCTTGTGTTTTGAAAGAATAAAGATTTGAGAACTAGTGGCTACTCCGATGCATATTGGGCAGGTAACATCACTGACAGACGTTCTACTTCTAGCTATTTCACATTTGATAGTGGAAATCTGGTTACTTAGAGGAGTAAGAAGCATAATGTAGTGGCACAGTCTAGTGCAGAAGTTGAATATAGAGGTACGACTCAAGGAGTCTGTGACTTATTATGGCTCAAGTATTTGTTGGGAGATTTGGGCTTTAAGCAGGAACGTCCAATGCCCCTTTATTACCAACACTGCTCCAGTTGAGATTGCACATAATCTCATTCAACATGATCGGACGAAACATGTGGACATTGATAGACATTTTAGTAAGGAGAAGCTAGATGCTCGGATCATCTCATTCTCGTTTGTTCGATCAGATGAGCAATTTGCTGACATCCTTACTAAGGCGGTTTCGTCTAAGACTTTCAATAACTCACTTGACAAGTTATGTATTCAAGATTTGTATGCTCCAACTTGAGGATGAGTGTTGGAGTGAGTCACACTTCTTGTATAGTTAGAAGATGTATATTCTGTAATTAAGTAGGATTCTGTAATTGATATGGTTTCCTTTTAGGAATGTAAGTACTTGTGTATATGTACCCTAATTTGGGATTAATCAGTATATCAAAAAATTCTCACACACTTTGACTGTGATATGCATATGTCAAGTTACCATTTTCCTAATTAAGTTCGTTTTGTTGATTTGGATAGCCCACAAGTCCTACATGTCATGACTCACTAATATTGATCACTAGGTGGTTGTCCGCCCCGTTGGGGCGGTGTTATCACTACTGTTTCATCGAGTAGTAGTACCTGAACACTGCTTCGGCAAGTAGTACTACTTGACTACTGTTTTGGTGAGTAGTAGTACCTGAATACAAACAATAGTTGAGATGAAAGAGGGCAGAAGAGATTTTTGGATATATGAAAAGCAATGTTCTATTAGTAATAGATTAATACTTTCTATATAGGCCAGTTGATTTACCTGCCAAGATTGTCTGTTTATCAATTTGATCAGGTAGCTTTTCAAGTTTCAAGATGCGGAAAACGTGTTCTGGAAATTGAGGAAGGTGTTCCTCTACTCTCTCAAATAAGGTTTTCTCCGTGAAAGAAAGTGTTGTCTTGTGCATGGGAACTCTGTGGTTTGCATAATCCTGCTTGCATGCAAAGAATTCGATATCGTATATTCTCCAACTTCCATTATCTTTGGCATGTAAGGATAGTAGATTTCATCGATGACGGCATGGATGTTTCCTCTCTGTATTTTTATGGTGTCCTCAGTATCAAACAAATTAGTACATAATTATTGACAGATTGATGATGTTTTACTCACTTGGTCACCTATTAGAAGGTAGTGTAAGCCGGCATACTCATCACTTTCGAATTTATTTGGTCTCCATTTTCTTGATGCTTCTGATTCTAATATTGATCATATAAGATCGGACGTCTCTGATGTTTGTGATGTTATTTCTAACAATTCTGAAGTTGATGTAAAGCGGAGGAAAGCAATTTTATCTAAATAGTAGGGGATGAGATGATTACCAAGACGTATGCATTGTGAAATATCCATGTTGATCTTGTGTTTTTTCAACTCTTGTACAGATCTTAAAATAAGATTCCATTTGGCCATTGAAACTATAGTTAGATATCAATTTATTTGACTATGACTTAAGATGGAGAGCTGACAAATAGTAGCGATCTTTGTGACAACAATAACCCAAGCTCACTGAGCAAAAGCTCGATGGCGTAAGCAGAGTAAGGAAAGAGGACAAACTTAAACCTAAACTCATTGAAGGATGACCAGTTCACAGCATGAATTTAATTTAGTATAGTTATTAACACTACCTATTCGTATATAAACAAAATTCAAATAAGCAGACAAAAGAAGTACACATTCTAAACAGGCTTCATTCAAAAGCAAATGTGTGAGATCCTTGGAGACCAATTCTATTTCTGAAGGGTGTAGAGGTGAGGACATCTTTCATAGCTTAAGCAGTGCATATTTACTTTTTATAGAAACGATATACAACTCAAATTCAAGAAAATTGATAGAAGAAAATGACAAATAACTCAAATTCGAGCAAATTTGATGTTTACCCAAAACAGAAATTTTAACAAACAGTATTCGGATTGACCTTAATTTGAATCGATTGCACCGTTGGATCATCATGAAATTTGAGTATGGCATAGAATACACAGTTCCGAGAAACTTTCATGACGACACCAAGTACAATTACAAACTCTATCACTCAGATTTTTGCCACGGAATGAAGATGATGGAAATGATAGTTTGGAAAAATGTGAACAGTAACTATGCACAGTAACTGTGAACAGTATGTTTCATGGTTGTTATATAGTAAATTGCGGACATGAAGTTTGAAGTTTGATTCAAAAACTCTGCTCTGTGGTAGCACTTTCTGCTATTGGCAGTATATCATTATCATACTAATATCTTTCATTTGCTAGGTAGAAGCCTCTGAAGATCTGTTAGAGGCCAATTGTTGTGGGGCAGTCATCTTCTCTAAGAGTTGGCCAACAGTGTCTAGCAATTGGCAATCCATTTGGTTTTGACCATACCCTTACTGTCGGAGTTATTACTGGACTGAGTCGTGACATTTTTAGTCAAGCAGGAGTAACCATCAGTGGTGGAATTCAAACAGATGCAGCTATCAATCCTGGAAACAGGTTAGTCACTTCTTCTTTCACAATAAGGAGCTTACAAATCTCAACCAGTGCCGATTTCACCTTCTCTGTAATTTTTGAAGTTAATCAGTGGGATTTTTGGTAGTGTTTAAAATTAATCATTACCTTCTCCTAACTATTTCCTCTTTGCCAGTGGAGGACCCCTGCTAGATTCAAAGGGAAACTTGATTGGGATAAATACTGCAATATTTACTCAGACAGGGAAGTAGTTAAAGGTGAATTCCATTCTTATAGAAACATTGACAGATGTTCAAACTTGAAAAATTATAATATGCATATTGCTTTAGTAAGAATTTCCTCAAATTTAATCTGTTTGACAGGGACATCAGCAGGTGTAGGATTTGCTATCCAGTCATCAACTGTGCTAAAATTTGTTCCTCAGCTAATCCAATTCGGCAAAGTAAGTGGAGTTGCCAAGTATTAGACCCCCTACAAGTCGATACTCAAAATACTCAATCTGGCCTTGCATGTACCTTTTGTCACTCTTGTAATTGTTTTCACACAAGATCTGTAGCATACCCCTACCAGCCCAATACTCCAACACCTGCAAACAATACTGAAATTAGAACACACAACACATGTCTTGAAGCAATAAGAAATATATACATATATATATATGCGCCATTATGCATCTACTTTGATGAAATTGTAAGTTAAATAGTGTTATTATTGATGATAACAAATGAGGGATTGAAGAATGACCTTGGAGAACTTGGTGAAGAAGGACCATTCGGTCTCGGCGACAACGACGAAAACGGCAATGAGAACAGCATAGCAGCGGAATATACCGTTGAAATAATCAGATCCATTCTTGAAGGATCGGATGGCGGAGAGAACATTGACGACGATACAGAGAAGGGCAGTGAGAGCTGTGATGACGCTGAAGCATCTGCAGTAGATCAAGAAAGGGTCAGCTCTCACTCGAAGTCGGCCGCTGCTGCCTCGACTGCTCAGACTCGGAGGACCTCCCTCACCGACGCTGACCTCTTCCACTTCATTTCTCGGCATCGATCTTTCTTTGCTCAATTACCACCAGAGTAATTAAAAGAAAACGGCTAGTATCTCTCTCTCTCTCTCTCTCTCTCTCTCTCTCTCTCTCTCTAAGACGGGATGCAGACGGATTTGCTCCTCACGTGTGCCTCGCACGTAGCAACACTGTAGTTACTATTCTAGCTACAGGTACAGGAGAAACCCACGCCTGTTATATAGGTAATGTATAACGGCTAAAAGCTTGAAGGAGTGGAAGCACAGCCATACTATGCAAGTGATTTGATTTTTGTATAGTGTGGCTTTTTGTTGTGAATGTAGTGTTTTTTGTAGGATAGGAACAAATCATTGTTGGGTTCCTATTGGATGAGTAGTAAGTATAGGAACTACTGGAGCTTAATATGTTAAGCAAGCATGTAAAGTTATCGATAAGCTAACTTAACTTAGCAACTATCCTCTTTGAAGACTTGAAAAGAAACAAAACTATTATTCTAGACCTCTTATCTTCTTATGTTTCTATTGATTCTTCCTTTATTGTTTTCCATTGATCGATCAAAGTTAGGTAGTTAGTGCTTAAAAAGCTAGCTAGCATGTTACTAGATTCTTTCTGAGGGATGGAGATTGGAGCTAGTGTTAGTGTGTAAATTTGCTGCAAATTAATTACAGCAGTTTTTCTTTTTCAATAGAGATTTACTAGCTTGCGGAGTAAAAAAACGCTACAACAAACCTGAAAAACTAGCATTGCATATTAACATTACTTGGGTACCAGTAGCTAAGAGATGAAGAACTCAGATGTGATAAAATAGAGGGAAGCTTCTCTAACAGTAGTTGACGTATTACTGTTAGACGTATACCTATCATCCATGTGACTTAGCTTACGCATTGTTAGGGAGGTAACTAATTGGATTGTTGTCGTCGAGCTGATGAAGAAGCAGAAGAGAGTTCCATGATGAAGAGGAGCTTTCCCATCGATATCCCCTACACTAGTGCTAGTGCGAGGAGGAGGTTGAGGCCCAATATTGCCTTCTATGATGATGAAACTTAATCGGACGAAGATCAATTTCCCATGGAAAAATATTGGATATCCAAACGTTGATACAGCATCATATCTCATCGATTCATGGATCACATAACTTGATTAGTTCAATGGCTTGTAATTACAACGTTTCAGAATCCGAAATCTATTATCGGATCGGAGTAGATATGTAAGTACAATTGTAGTCCAAGTAATTTGTAAAGCTGGATTGAATTGATCGAGTAGTGTATATATGGTACTAGCTAGCTAGTCCCTTGGTTTGAGATTGTAATATATGTGAATCGTTTAGTGGCTGACTGGCTATATCATCTTCATCCGTTCTCTTTGAATTTGTAGTTCTTTATTATTTTTGGTAATGATCGACCTCAATGAAGGGTTGTAACATATCGTTTAACACCCTTGAAGTTTTCATGTATAAGCCTTGGACCTTGTTACATCTCCACATCAAAACTTTTGACATCATATACAACAAACGTTTATTATCATAGGCGTATTCTAAGGTAAGATGGAACTACAAATTGGTATGAGATTTTGAGGGAGGTAGAACTAACCAGCAAAGTTACAAGTGTGACTCATAGATATGATTCTTCTAGTCAATTTCTAGGAATATATACCTGTGCTGGCATGTACTCTTTAGACAAGACAGAATTTATGTAGATACGATTAGAAGGCATGCTGCATGCAAAGCTTATTTCATATACAAAAGTAAGAAGAAGATGACAATGGGGTGGGTTTTACATTCATCTTTGTATTCTGCACTAGAAGCCGGACTTTTATTCAAGATACATTGACGAAGTAAAATGAAGAATATTTTTAATGGACCGACCCCATTTTATACTAGTTTTTCCTGCTTGAATGGAAGCTTCATACCCTTGTGCACGAGAGAATTTGGAGTCTTCAAAATCTACCTTTTCATCAATAATACAGTTTAAAATCATAAGACAATTGTCTTGTACTAGTTTAATCATAGTATTAATAGCTATACCAGTTTCATAGAGGGGCATACCGCATACAGTTCATTCTAGCATTCATAGGCAGTCCTTTTATTCTCTCTATCTGTCTGCTCTCTTTCCTCTCTCTCTTCTTCTCTGTCTAGAAAACTAATGGAGTCATATAAGCATTTGTTGAGCACAGAAGGATGTAGCAGCAGTGAATCAGGGTGGACTACATATATTGCCTCTCCCATGGAAGAATATGCAGCTCAATGCAGCTATGATGATGTCGAATACAACTACATGAGCATGACAACTCACACGAGCATTCAAGAGATTGACAAAGATGACAATGGCAGTGATGACTCAATGGCTTCGGATGCTTCCTCCGGCCCAAGCCATCATCAACACCACCTTGTCGTGCCTTGTCGCAGTAAAGATAGTAATTCAGGCCCTGCTCGTTCCAAGCGCGATGGCAAGCTATCCAAAAGCAAGAACACAAGCAAACAAGAGAAGAAAAGGGGTGAAAAGGCTACTAAACGGAAGTGAGAGATGTCGGTGCAGGCTCATGAGAGTAATGGAAAGGCACAGATACTAGTCCTGCTCATCATATTAAAGATTGCAGATTATAGTTGTTTATTAAGACTATAAGTTCTGCAGATGAGAAGAATATGCACATTCTTACTTTGTATTCAGAAACAGAAGCTAATATACTCTTTGTCATTCGAACATTTATCGATACTTCAAGTTCTTAGGCCCTCATTGTCCATGTCAATCAGTTCTTACGTCTCATTTTTCTAGCAGAACTAACTTGAATTTCTTATGTTTTCTCAAGAATAATTCATCATGTGATTTATGTCCCTTAGTTTCTTGTGTCTGTAAATGAACCAAGTGTAGGAGTGCTGGAAAGAAGATTCACAGAAATGGCTCACATGTAGATCTGCATAAAAAATTGAAAGAAAAAAAACTAATAATCACTAGAAAAAACTTGCCATCTTTATAATGAAGTATGTGGCATGAGCCATGAGGTATATGAACCAACAGTCTGTAAATTGTGCTGGAAAGAAGAATTATAACCATAGCAAGACAAAAGCCAACTTAGAAAGACAAATGCCAACTATATATGAGGACTACCCCAGATTTGCGAGCACAACAGCAAAGCAGATACCAAGTATGGGCTGTACTTCAACTTCCAAGACTATTTTAGCTTCCAAATTAAACATATGTCTGCAGTTAGAATCAATAAGAGGAATGTTGGCTGTACTTAGCAAGTAAACTAAATCAACCAAATGATGAATCTCTTTAATTTTGGTGATGTTGGTCAATGACCAAATGATATTGGTGATCAAATCCACAAGTATAGTGAAAATCACTATATGGAACTCTGCATAAGTAAGTCATCTGCAGCAGTTAGGATACCAACAATCTATATTAATTAGTTATTTGGAAATATGGTATGCTACAAAGTATTGACAGGTAGTATTTAGGTTAGAGTCCACCAATTCGAATTTCTGAACCTTATTAGGCACAGCTGTAGTGCTTGAATCAGCTTAAAGATAATTTGCACATGGCTGTCACATTCTGAGACGTGTGATACTCCCAAAAGAATATGTCAGGTAGTACCATGAACTGGAGAAAGTAGATACCTGAAAAAGATGGGTATTATGGGGAAGAAAATTTGACTGAAACAAAAAAGGAACTAGAGCAACTGAGAAAAAAACAAACTTCCTCTGTTGATTTTCATGTTCAGACGTTGCATTTTACATCAGGCCAAAAAAAAAAAACATTGCATTTTACAGTAGTACCACATTGGATAGAACTACATTTCCAATAGTCATGCCAAAGTAGAAGCATAACAACCCAAAATATAATGCACATTACTAGAACTTAAAAGCAAATTCACCAGGATGAGTTGACGAAAGCTCCGGCCAGCATAAAATTCTCAGCAGAAGTTATTAGGGATAAAAGGAGAGGTCTACTTAAGCTGATTTCGACGTGAAATGGGACTTAAATCTTTGACTGCTTAGCAATCTTGAATCATTCAGTGTGGAAAGCACCTATGATGTCAGTTCTTTCATTGAATTGAAAAGAGGGAAAGAGATGAACCGGGACAAAAAGAAAGCAGCCAGAGCTTCAGCAGGGAAAGTTCACCCCTCATTTTGGAAAACTCCCATGATGGATGATGGTGGCCTCGCAGCCCATCCTATTGCTAAGTGCCGTTGTATAAGCAAACTCATTCGCAATGTGGTGTTGGCCAACATTGACACACCAGCGGGTAGAAATAACGGCCCCTGTATGAACTATCCTCAACTATTTTTGACCACTCTCCAGTAACAACGTTGTACATTTTAATCTCTCCTTGAATAGTTGTATGCGGACCTTTATGCATGTACAAGGTACCGCCATTGAAGTGGAGGAAGAACGGTTGAGGTACTTAATCCATGAAAATATTCTATTTGATAGTATCTAACGTTTAGCTTAGGGTTTCTTATTTCATTGAGGTTCATCAGCCATTCGTAATCCAGTAGTAAGTTTGACCATCTGAATTTTTCAGATGATTCATTTTTTTACCAGCTATTCTTAAAAATTTGGTGTTGAATATGCAATTATCATGGTTAAATGTGAATTCAGTTAATGTCATACTTATTTTGTTAGTGCAATTTGGTTGTTTTCAGTGATCTGACACCCAGGGTCTTTGTGTTTTGAACACAACAGCCCCTATGCATGTCATCATGTATTAAAGCAATGCTTGATATTCCAGCAGGGGTTAATCCCCATATCAGACAATTGTATCTCCTTTTGGAGGATGAAGTCAACAACATAATCTCCCGGTCATCTGATAGAGAAAGTTTTATAGTCCATGATCGTGATGGTTTTGATAAGCATTGTGCGAAACGTTCCTGGCGCTGTGGAAGAATTTGATGAATTCATATTATTGATGGAAAGTTTCGGATTCGAGGTTGCAAAACTATACATTCAGCCACTTAAATTTTCAAAGAGGGCAATTTGGTTTACTTATCCAGACCAAGCAGATCAAGAGAGACCAGGATGCTCGTCTCAAATAGATTATACCTTATAAACCAAATAGCTGATTATAGGGTTGAATAGGCATTTTACCACTTTTTTGCTTAATCTGTTCTCGAGGATAGCATAATTGCAACTTATTCCGAAATACAGGATACGAGTGTTTGAACAGTAAAGAAGTAAAGAATGACACAAAGATGTTTTTGTTAATGCAGAAATCCTACAACCAGGATTAAAACTGCGTGCCCCTAACTCTTGAAGGACAAACATTTCCACTATCAAGTAACACACACAATTACAAGTTTCTCGTAGTCTGGGGATACATAGCCCGCATGCTATCCTAACTAGTCTGACCACCAGTTCTAAACAGAGCTACACTACTTGACTTATATGTTTACACCTTGGAAAATATCTAGAAGCATCAACTCAGATCTTAACTACTTGCAAGTAAAATCTTCTTAATCTACTTCTTCGGGTTAAGCATCTCCATACATATCTCAATGGAATGCACTTATGCAATGATGCATATGGGTTTTGAAAAACTATTTTTATGATTTTGAATCCATGACTTATATGCACAGCAAGGAGCAACACAAGACACAGAAGGGGAAGAGAAGAGAAGAGAGAAACTACACAGTTTATGTGCTCTCAAAAAATCACCCGAAAAGAATATCTCACCACAAAATAGTTTTTCACTCAACCAAGAGAGTCAAAACTGTCATGGACTCCCTTATATAGACAAGACAAATCAGTAGCATTTGGCAGCAAGAAAGCACGTGCTGGACAGTAAATAGTAACATGCTAAACATCTCAAAAGCTACCCTATACCAAACTAGAAACTAACACGGAATAGACAAGTCAGTTGTTCACAGTTTTCAGGATAAAAGCATGCTTAAGAAACAACATGCAAGGTCAAATCTAGAGTTTCCATTTTAAGCAAAGAGTGTTTAGGAGAGAAAAGCTTTTCCAACTTTATACCAGAAATGGCTAAACTAGTTTCAGTAAGGGAAGCACGTTATGCTACACAGACAGACTATGAGGAAGGCAAAGAAGACTGTCCAGGCTGTAAAGCAACTCATATAATCAGCACACACAAACCAAAGAATCACATGTGAACCTAAAAGCACCATAATTCAAACACATCTTTTGCAATGTCAACTACCGTATAACAAAGCACATGTATTCTGAATCAAGGATAACCTAAGCTGTAGAATGTCACATGTATTCTGAATCAAAGATAACCTAAGCTGCAGAATGTCATATATGAACACGTTCCAGAATAACAGCAGAATACCAGGGATGCATGTATCAAGTGCTATCCTAAATGAAAAACATGTTATGCAGATGAATGATAAACCTATTTGTCCATTGAGATAAATAGGTAATGACAACATCTTCAATCTCTTCATTGATGTTCCTTCAATCTATTGTGTTTTATCTAATACAAGGAATAGCCAACATAAGTATGCCTTCACTATGTGCATATTGTGACCAAAAGATGTCCAAGTATCCACTGCAAAGTGAGTTTAGAATCAATGTCAGTGCCAAATGTTGTGGTTGTGGCTCATGGGGAGACTTGGCAATTGAGAAGGAAAATGATGTTGGAGATGAGGTAAAAAGGAAGGCTGTGTTGAATATAGATAGGTTAAGTTTTACAGAGGAGGTAGATGATGAAGCCACGTTCTCGAATTGGTAGATGACCGGTCAAAAATTTTTGACCAACTTGTATCTTTGAGAATAATGTGGCTTACATTAAACAAATTAAGTTATGATACATTTAAGGGTGACAATACTAAACACATTTACATGATGTCTTGTATTTTTTTTCTTCCTTAGACAGATCATTTATTTTACCCACGAGATTTTTGTTTAATTGACTAAGATTTTTAGTGAGGTAACATGTCATGCATTATATATTATGATCTCTACATAAATAGAGGAAACAACGAGAAATTTGTCGGAGCTTAGATTTGTGGAGATTAGGCATAAGAGGAAGAGTTGGAAGATGACAGCTCCTTATAAGGAAGAGATGGAATTTCGAGACACCGTGTATTATGTTGGTAGAATTTGCTTATATTGGGTATCTCTATGACCTACATATATGATGTTCACAAATATGTTATGTTTTCACCATGGGGAACATGACACTTTCTTGGAGATCTATAAAGCAAACTCTTATTGCTACTTTCTCGAATTACTTAACATATCAGTAATGGTAATTATTGTTGTACATTTCGTTATACTCTGATTGTATGTGTAATTGTGATGTGTACACAATTTGATATTGAGGGCCTTATTTTCTTTTTCGTTCAATATTTGTTTTTTGTCAGTGGCTTGATATTACTGAAGTTGTTGGGAAAGTACTATCGTAGGATTAAGAAAATTCCAGCATTGTCTTCAGATATTGCCCAGAATATCCTTGAAGTGTTAACAATTTTCAAAGCAGAAACATTGGAGCTTGTTTATAAAATTCAGGTAACGTTTGCTCTGTTAACTATACTACAATGTTGTTTTCTCATTGATAACCTTACATGGCATTGTAGGCGTCACCTGGTTTGCCTTCGATGGATCTTGAACGCTTGCTCTTGGCAAGTAAAGTCATCAGCTTTGTTTATGCTACTATTCCTGGTAGGTGATTATAACCAGCAATCATCTCCTTACTTTTTTATTCATGGACTTTTTGATGTTTATGTCCTTGATCCATGTGTAGTATATCCTTATATTTGTTTTCCAAATTGATTTAAGCTTATGGACATTTTTCATATATACTGAATTTTATAAACAAGCTCCAATGTTTCTGCTTTGAAAATTGTTAACACTTCAAGGATATTCCGGGCAATATCTGAAGACAATGCTGGAATTTTCTTAATCATACGATAGTACTTTCCCAACAACTTCAGTAATATCAAGCCACTGACAAAAAACAAATATTGAACGAAAAAGAAAATAAGGCCCTCAATATCAAATTGTGTACAGATCACAAGTACACATACAATCAGAGTATAACGAAATGTACAACAATAATTACCATTACTGATATGTTAAGTAATTCGAGAAAATAGCAATAAGAGTTTGCTTTATAGATCTCCAAGAAAGTGTCATGTTCCCCATGGTGAAAACATAACATATTTGTGAACATCATATATGTAGGTCATAGAGATACCCAATATAAGCAAATTCTACCAACACAATACACGGTGTCTCGAAATTCCATCTCTTCCTTATAAGCAGTTGTCATCTTCCTACTCTTCCTCTTCTGCCTAATCTCCACAAATCTAAGCTCTGACGAGTTTCTCGTCATTTCCTCTATTTATGTCGAGATCATAATATATAATGCATGACACGTTACCTCACTAAAAATCTTAGTCAATTAAACAAAAATCTCTTGGGTAAAATAAATGATCTGTTTAAGGAAGAAAAAAAATACAAGACATCATGTAAATGTGTTTAGTATTGTCACCCTTAAATGTATCCTAACTTAATTTGTTTAATGTAAGCCACATTATTCTCAAAGATACAAGTTGGTGATGTTGTAGTAGATAATAATCCACTAGACTCTTGAATATGGTGTATAACTGACCTAAACCAGACATACTCTTTAACCGCTTCACGCAAAATTATGATCTCAAAATAATTTGAGAAAGTAGCAACAAGAGTTTGCTTTGTAGATCTCCAAGAAAGTGTCATGTTCCCCATGGTGAAAACATAACATATTTGTGAACATCATATATGTAGGTCATAGAGATACCCAATATAAGCAAATTCTACCAACACAATACACGGTGTCTCGAAATTTCATCTCTTCCTTATAAGCAGTTGTCGTCTTCCAACTCTTGCTCTTTTGCCTAATCTGCACAAATCTAAGCTCCGACGAGTTTGTCGTCGTTTCCTTTATTTATGTCGAGATCCTAATATATGATGCATGACATGTTATCTCATTAAAAATCTTAGTCAATTAAACAAAAATCTCGTGGGTAAAATAAAAGATCGGCCTAAGGAAGAAAAAAAAATACAAGACATCAGGTAAATGTGTTTAGTATTGTCACCTTTAAATGTATCATAACTTAATTTGTTTAATGTAAGCCACATTTTCTCAAAGATACAAGTTGGTGATGTTATAGTAGATAATAATTCACTAGACTCTTGAATATGGTGTACTAGAAGTAAAACCCGCGCGCGAGGCGCGGGTGAAAGTAATATAGTCGTATAAATGCAATAACATTGAAAAACAACAGAAAATGCATTTTCAAAGGATAGACATTACGATTGGAATTGCACATTGTGGAAAAGCATGATAATTGAAATGTATCTGGTTATATTACAAATTAACTACATAAACTGGAGGAATTGATTACACGATAATAAAAACGAAACAGCTAATCTCCAGATCAAGAAAAGATTCTTGATCAAAACATTAGCTGTTGAACTTGCATCGATCTAGAATAACAAAAGGCGATGCATTAACACATATTTAAGTAAGCAACATAGCTACGCAAGAAATATGATGTGCTTCATAGACCCACTACGCAAAATACAATGGTATGGCTTCCTCTCTAGCATTCATCTGGACAAATAATGCGACATATTATTTAGGTCATACTTATCATGTGTGCAAAACACCCAAAAATTAAATCTGAGAGATGTATTCTTACCAATTGCCCTCCTTTGAAATTTCATCAAGAAACAGTTTTTTGGCGGTGTTTTTTTGGTTTCCTCTCTTTGCTGCTGGGCTTTTCTGAGGAGTCTCTAAGGTAGGCACTTCAAGTTCAGGTTCCTTTCGAACTTGTTTAGCTGGGATAGGTTGCTTGTCAATTTTTGGATCTTCGCAGGTGCTCCTAAGGAAGAACTGCCCATGCTGGTTCATGTTGATCTCGAATAGGAATTTCTGCCCGATTCTACAACTGATCTCAGGAGGTAGAGTTGATTCAGTGGGGTAGAATCTCTTCTTAAGCAAGTCCTCGCAGCTTGTTAGGAAAAATTCTTCTGCTGCTCTTCCCATTAAGGTGATACTCGCCTGGTCATGTTCATCTTCAATAATGATAAAAACTCTATAACTGCATGATATCGTCGGATATGCACAATGTTAAGTTATACTACACAATATGTACGTAAAAATTGAAAAGGAATATGTACAATTCTGCATAAGAATGGACAAATGGAGCTACCTTTGTTTTGGTTTAATCCGGCCATGAAGAGAACAGAAGTATTCATCTTCAGATTCTTCTTTTTTGATCAGCACCTTGTAACATTTGTCGTGTGAACATGAGTTGTACCACCATCCTTTTTCAGCAAAACATCTTACTACAGTTGCTGCACAGTACACTGACTTGGACTGCAACAGCAAGCAAAGTCAATAAAAAAGATGGCAAATAAGAACCATGATAATTTTTTTGTGTGGCTAAGTTTTGACCAAATGGATCGACAGTTTTGGTCAGTAGTTTGATTGCAGCACGCAGTGACTTGTATATAAGAATACTTACAAAGAAACATGGAATTATAACAGGACACCCACAACCATTGAAACTTTATTTTATTCAGATTACTTTGTCAAAGCAGAATTTTGTCTAAAAATGTGAATAAGGAATTTGTAAATCCAGTTGGCCAACAAAATCGACATAAATCACAATTCTTAAGGCGTAGGAAGTTTTTTCATCACACGCATGGAAGGTCAGTCATTAAATAGAAGACCAAGTAATAAAGATGTAACTTTCATTTTGGGTAGAGATTAACAATGTTGATGTATGAAACTCGTTGTAACAGAACTGACTCATCCAAAACTGAATTAACTCCATATTAGGAAATAAGAAGAAGCACAAATAGTAAACCGAATGGTAAAAAAATTTGTAAGCTAAGAAAAGCTTTAAATAGGAGGAAAGTTCCTTGATCACATACTATGTGTAGTGCAGGATCCAGAGTCTTTAGTTCAGCGACAGTTTTCATGTCGGTTTCATCGATGTGTCCTGACATAGGCAACTTTGAGTATGCACCCGATACAATCAGTTTATCGCCTGGTCTTGAGAACCTGGGAAAAAAAATTATCATTAGAATGCTTACAGTAACCTAAAACAGCCAATAACTGCTTAAGAAATCTGGTTATTTATCACCCAGCGACAAAACTGACACATTTTATACATAATATGTTGTTACAATGAAGAATAGTTCTCGCATGATTTTTTTACAGGCTGCTTACAACAGATCAGATCAGTTGATTACCCTTCTAGTTTTAGGAACTGTGACTTATCGCTAACTCGTCTAACCTTTTGTACAGGTTGTCTACAATAGCTTACTTAACTTGGCTAACTGATATGGAACCAGTGCATGAATGTCTATCTCTAAAACTGACTAAGTTCCTAGTTTTAGATATTGCTGGATAGGAACAGTGCTCGGAAAAACATTGTTTTTGCTGTGTTAACTGTTGTTTATAGGTACTGTTAGTTATGCCTAACCTGTCTAACATTTTTGTGAAACAGTTTAAGACAGCTTAGCTAATTTGGCTAGCTGATATGCAACCAGTATATGCATGGTTCTCACTGAAATTGCCTAACCTCCTAGTTAAAGCCATTGTTGGTTGTATCCAGGCATGCAATAACATCTTAGGCATGCTTATTGTTGCTTAATTCTTGAAAACATATACAGAGGGCACCAATTTTTTAAGAGGAACCAATTTTTTAAGCAAAGTCAATGTAAATGCAATTGATATTTCTCTATAACATAATGATGATTAATCATTGTATCATATAAAACTTACTCAGCTCTATATTGGGCTGTTTGCTCAATTTGTGGATTGAGCAGAATACATGTATGATTTGTGCTAGATGCTCCTACGTTCCCTGTGACAACACCAAACAGCGTATTTAGGTGGTTTTGTTTTCAGCAAAACTGCCTATGTCAATGTAAAACAACATATTATTTGGTCCTGATTTTGTTTGTATAGGGGAAACAGTAACAGCAAGGCATGGGACAGTAAACTGGAATAAAAACATGGCAATTGCAAACTGGATGGGTACAATCCATATTGCAGGAGAAAAGAAAAAAAAAACCATGCCCAATAGGTGAATTATGATACCTTCGTATTTGGTTATTCGCATTGCAGTAAAAACTGCAAGCATTGGTTCAGGGGACTCGATGGCCTCTTCAATAGGAAATGATTGTGCAACATCTCCCCATAATGTGATTTTTATCTCCTCTCGGCTGCACACCCAGGCATGTAACATCAGTCAAACCAATATCATTTGCAATGAATGACAATTCATAGAAGAGGTTGGCAACCAATAGCCCAAAAAATATTAACGTAACTATCATTAAGGGGAAAAATGTGTGTCCAAAATAGTGCAGGAAACCATACCCTATAAACATGAACTTAACATCAGTTCTTGTTCGCTTTCTTGTTGAGTTCCTGACCGCAACTTCCAATGGTTCTTTGACAACTTTGATGCATCCATAAAAATCTTGCAGTTGTTAGAGCAAAAAATGTTAGCATATATGATTTCAAGGACTTAATATGATGACAATATATATGTTGGATGATTTACCAGCAAGCACAGGTTGATATTCTGCCTCTCGATGCAATTGTGCAATTTTTCCCATCAGAAATTCTAGGCAAACAAAACAGTAACATGAATACATAGCCACTAATGAAATGGCCTTTAATCTGCCATCATTTCCTGCTCGATCAAACCATGCATGCATAAAACCAGATCCTGGAATTGGATACCAAGCAGAAGCAAACCATGTTATTCCATATGTCAAGAACTGTTGAGCTACATGTTAATATTGGAAAGTGGGAACCATTTCTATTCTACTCGATCTATGACCATGTCATTGATTTAATCACATAGATGGATCACAAACAGATCAATCACAGAACCCAAAATTAACAGCAAAATTTGCACAGTGTATCAACTTTGTCATAAAATTTGCATCATCCAAAGCATATGTTAGTTTATATCTCATATAGCATGTCATCACATAAGAACACATCTAATCAAATATAGCAATGTAACAGTTGAAAAAATATGCCAAAAGAGTAGAACACAGGAGTTAGTTGATAGCTTAATTCTAGATCAGGAAGAACACATATGAAGAAGGGGAATATTTTCTTGAATCCACCAAATATACATATTACATGTCAAAATCATAAAACAGAACAAATCCATCCTCAAATCATACATGTGTTTCGTATATATCCAGCTTATTCTCCTATCTCAAACTGTTACCTTATGAATATTGAAGCTAATTTAAACCCCCAATCTCAAACATAATCCCATCAAACCTATCAAGGTCTCTAAATTAAACACTTCACAACAGAATCCAAAGTCCCTTAACTCAGGTTTCACGCTGGACCATAAAGTTTGCAATCACCTAACACAACACCCAAAATCGAAAAACATATAGAGATGTACCAAATGAACTTCACCAGAAACTCTCTCATACGTAGAAGCCAAAGTACATAAGTCATGAAAGAATAATCAGGAAACATGTTAGAAAACCCTTTCATCATAGATTCCAACTGTGTTACAACATCACAATTCCAAAATATACACCAACTGAAATTCACTTTGAAGTGTCACTGTTCTAGATTGCAGCTTAAAATTCAATCATACGTTCACATGCAGCATGCTTGTGCAAACACACACATAACAGACTAAATTACAGCGCATAGAAAATATAGGTCTATTGCTGTAAAAGAGCACACTCAGCGAATCAAAGACTATCTGTGGAGGTTAAAGTCCCCGTCGACTATGGAGCACGGAGCCTGAGATCAAGGCCAGAGGAAAAACAAAAGGGCTTAAAAAAAAGCAATTGATCAATGCTATACAATACGTGTTTCAAACAAACACTCTCCCAAAAAGTTCGGAAAATATACATCTGCCCTATCAAAAAAGTTCAAGCAAACACTCTCCCAAAAAGTTCGAAAAAGGGAACATACATTTGCCCTATCGAAAAATATGAATTAAAGTTCGATGAGGTTTGTTCTTGAAAACTCAGCAAACCCAAAAATTTCAGGAACCCACTATAATCAGATGAAAAGCCTAAAAACAACACCAAATCAGTACCTAGTTAACTGACCTTCATTGTATATTTTATATGATCTATAGATAGTTAACTAACCCACTATCCAGTTCTGTCTCTACATATTTAACTGACCTTCATTGCGTATTTTATATGATCTATTTAGGAATCAAATAAATGTAAACAAAAAAACTGAAATAATAGAAAACCATCAGCAAAGCTTCAAAAGCCAGAACATAATAACAGAGGTAATACAATTCATAACACAATATACAATTCAGATATATAGCATAATGGCATATATCTCTTTCATTTTCCCATATACAATCGCAGTACTTATTAATCATATTCTTCATATAAAATCCTCCCACTCAAGCAACTTAGCAAAACAGATCGAATATCAAACTCGGTGAGTCTGTGATTAGCCAAAACATAGCTGAGAAGCTAAATGAACAATAGTACAATCTCAGTACTTATTAATTATATTCTTCATATAAAATCCTCCTAGTGGAGCTACTTAGGAAAACAGATGGAATAGCAAACTCGGTGAGTCCGTGATCAGTCAAAACATAGCTGAGAAACTAACATAACAATGCTACAATCTCAGCACTTACTAATTATATTCTTCAAATAAAGTCCTCCTAGTCGAGCTACTCAGGAAAACATATCGAATATGAATTTCGGTGACTCCGTGATTAGTGAAAACATATATGAGAAACTAACTTACCAATACTTCGGTTTGCTTACTACATAATCATGCTTTGCTACAGTTACGATTATGAACAAACACCCAATTCGATTAGCCTACTATAATCTGAACGCACAAACAAAAACACAATAAGCAAACAAACTCCAAATCAAAAAGGACCTCACATCATCACCATCCCATTTAATTTTTTTTTTCCCCACAATAAAAACTACAAACACAACAGACAGGAAGAAGAAGATAACCACCACAGAGTTTCTGTTAAACACCACAAACATGATAAAGAATTGGTACCTTAAAAGAGCAAAATGCCAAACTCAACCAACAAAACTTAAACGCTGCTGCAATGGGGAGATCCAACTCTGTAGAACAAACAGCTTTTGTTAATTATGTAATAGCTTTACAAAACACATATCCCCTCCCTCCATTCACATAAAGCTTAATAAAAACTAACACAAAATTACACTACTCCATATATACATGCGCTTCCATACACACATAATCACCATCTCCATATATATATATATATATAAACTTTTGTACCCTCGCATGATCACCATCATCAAAACTTATCCAGAAACCCCCAATAAGCAGCAAACAAACACAGGATTAGGAAAGTCATTATCAAATAGTTGCAGTACCACCACAGACCATAACACAGACCAACCACATTCCCCCAATCTAACAAATGTAATATTCATTATGTCACAGAAGCAACAATATGAGCAGATCAGAAACCATAACCACCAAAATTGGAAATGATACTTATGGAAGAAAAATCATGAGAAGAGGCAACATATATAGTTATGTAACCACCTACAAAGAAACTAATCGAAGCACAAATGTGCAGAATCATAAATTAGACATGAAGACGTCAAGAAAATAAAGCAAACATGTAAACACTCAAAAAGAAAGCAATGCAGGCACGAATATGTAAAATCATGAATTAGACATGTAGACATTAGACAGAGGAAACAAACGGTAGAACTAAATGAAGACATTAAACATGAATTAGCGGTGAGGTGTAAATCCTGAGATAAATTGTGTGCCTCATTAGTGTGCATTTGTACAGTGGTCATGAATATTGTAATATACCCAGGTTGAATCAATTAGGAAGGGCGAGAGTGAGTATAATCCCTTATGCTGCTCTTGGAATCTTAAAGTTGTTGAGACTCAAACCTAGTTTCAATTAAGAAATGGGGAAGTTAAGAAGATGATTTTTGGCCTCTCAATAGTACTATAACTCTCACACAGCCACTCTCTTTTATGGTTCTAATCCAAACTTTAAAACTTTACCCAAAGCCTCCAATTAAAAACAGAAGGAGATATCCATCGATACCCATTCGAAGTCAAAACAGAACATGAAACACCGAAATGCAGCACTTGAGATTATGTTAAACCCAAGAACACTCCAAAATTTAAAGCATGAGCAACTCAATTAACTAAAGATTCTAAAGCCTCACATGCACAGATAAAACGTCGAATTGAGAAACTCCAAACTTATAAGGCCATATACAGATGAATTACGAAGCGAGCCATAACCTTGCTAAACTGCAGCGGAACTGATTTTTTCAGAATTGGAGACCAACTCCTCTTAAAGAACCTTCCACTGAAACGAAAGGAGGAAGAACACAAAATCAAAATTAATAAATCAATCAAAACTTAGCTACAACAAACCATGACAATAATCGATAGAAATTAGCTCAAATCAGAGAGACCCATAAAATCTTGATCAGAAAAAAAAACACACACACACTCACACAAAGTAACAGGAGCTGGAGACTCTAATATAGCAGATACACTGAGATCAATGCAAGACCTAGACAAAATCTCACTCAATCGAAACAAACTAAAATTGAGGCAGCAACTCGAAGAAATAAGTGCTATTTCCATGTACATAACCCCATGTCTCTCTAGCTATCTCTAGCTGCCATAGATATGTATAGCCAAGTTTTTTTGTTGTAAGCGAGAATATAAACCGTGTTAGAGCAAAAGTACAAATCTGCAACTGACTGTTGTATATATAAAGCAAGAGCTAGATCATCGAGAATGCCAAACTCTAATTCATCAGCAGCAGCAGCTGTAGAAAAGAAGGTTGAATCCAGTGGTATGTTGGATTTACAATAACACATATTACCGAATACTGATTTGCATTAACACATACTTATGTTTACCAGACCCAAAAAAACCCATCTTTCCCAGACCCATGTTTCAATACTTTTACAGGCTCGATGTTTTCAATTATAATCGATGGTACACAACGCAGCTCCATATTGGTAATCAAAAGCACTGATCCTT
This sequence comes from Geum urbanum, assembly GCA_946800695.1. Taxonomy (NCBI): domain Eukaryota; kingdom Viridiplantae; phylum Streptophyta; class Magnoliopsida; order Rosales; family Rosaceae; genus Geum; species Geum urbanum. Next base: position 81,781,943 of record OX326999.1, on the reverse strand, counting down.
ACTCCATATCTTAAATCCCACAACAAATATATAAAAGAATGGAGCATACCGGTTATGGTGTCGGCGGAATAGAAAACAATGGTTCGATCCGTCCGTTGGCTCACCTGATAGGATGTTAATAAGGATTCTACAGGTTTGGTTTTCGCAGAGGGTGGGTCTGTACTCAAAGCTAGAATTGAAGGCAGATTCGTGAAGATAGGGAGGCCGAAATTGGAGGCAGATTCGTAGAGGCTGGGTACCTTCAATTGTAGAGGGGCAGATCGTGAAGATAGGGAGGCCAAAAGAGGTCTGTGAGAGAGCTGGTAAAAGGAAGGGCTGCAATTACTCAAACACCCCCCCCATAAACAGTACATGTGAACAGGAAAACCCAACTTTGTTATATAGGAAATAACTGACCTAAACCAAACATACTCTTTAACTGTTTCACGCAAAACTATGATCTCAAAATGATTCGAGAAAGTAGCAACAAGAGTTTGTTTTGTAGATCTCCAAGAAAGTGTCATGTTCCCCATGGTGAAAACATAACATATTTGTGAACATCATATATGTAGGTCATAGAGATATCCAATATAAACAAATTCTACCAACACAATACACACGGTGTCTCGAAATTTCATCTCTTCCTTATAAGCAGTTGTCATCTTCCAACTCTTCCTCTTCTGCCTAATCTCCACAAATCTAAGCTCCGACGAGTTTGTTATTTATGTCGATATCCTAATATATGATGCATAACATGTTACCTCAGGCTCGATTGGTATTCCATTAAAGTGATTCTTCAACAATTTCAAACTAACACTTTCACCCTTGATTGATACTCTGTTGAAATTTTGTAGGTATAAACATGAAGATACCTTTTTTGGTTGGAATAATGCTTTCTATGCATTGCTCATACTCCTCCGTGGACTGCTTGGAAAGAAGGCCCCATGTATTCCTGAGATCAACTGATGACATCCTTGATATCTGATCTTCCGATTGACTTTGATCAGATTTTGGGGCAGTTACTATTGCAATTTCAACAAAAATGGCAGAGGAATCAACAACAGTACTAGTCAAATCAAAATCTGAAAATATCATGAGGCGGTCTTTTGTAGAGTCATGAGCTTTAATAAGTGGAACTACAGTTGGTTGATCAAGTGACTGAGCAGAAAAGAACTCTATTTCAAGTTTCTTGGTGATAAAGCTTTTCAATGATGCCAAGCTCCTCACCGGTCAAAGAAACACATAACTTATCAAGCAACTCTTCAGTTTGCAAAGCTGATGCCTAAAGTCAAGGATAAGAACAGCTGAGTTATCGAAAAGAAGACTATTTATGTTGAAACAAGGTGAACAAAAAGTGAGATGACAAACCTGAAAACTTTCAAAAGAATAATTGTCAATCCACTTCTTGTATGGATGAGTATCTTCTCTCAGTTCTTTGGGATCTAGAAGTTCCTTGAACTCCTTTCCTAGAAAGGCATACAACCTCATGCAAGGAGTCGTGGCACCAATGGTGTAAGCAAAAACTTTTGTTCTTTCAAATGGAGTTGCAAGTTTACCAGGGCCTTTTACACCTTCAACTTTGCCAGAGGCTGTTGCCAATAAGAACTCCGTATACTTCACTGCTGCAAAGGTGATAGGGCTCTCTTTAGCATTTTCCAAACCCCACTCCTGCATTTTGGCTTATTTTCAGAGAGTAAATGTACATTGGTACGTAACAAAACAGTTATTTGTTTTTTCTTTTGTTTGCTTACAAAGAATAGAATGAACATTGGAAGGACGAAGGACAAATGTGAATTATTACAAGTCAGCTGTATGTCTAGTCCTATATCTTGCACACAAGAACCCTTCATCTTACCTGCACAAATGAATTATGCAACTTCAGTTCCTGGAGAACTGCATTCCTTAACTCCGATATTGCAAGCTTTGCGTCGTCGTCATCAGCACACTCTTCAGCCAACTCATACCTAAAATTGCAAGCATTAACAACGCTCGAACAAATAACTTACTTGAACTCATACACAATACCTGAAAAACGAACTTGCACTAGTTCTGAATAAACTTATACTTAATCTACTCCTATTTTTGTACAGTAATTTGGATTTATGTGAAACAATGAAAGACCTTACCTCATTTAAAACATGCACAAAAATATTTCCAAAATACTTAACCTCCAGTTGGTTGCAGAGAAAACAGAAAATACAAAAATTAACTTAATGATTCTAAGTACTTCTGTTCGCAAAGAACAATAAAGTCAACCAAGTATGTCAATTAGTTCAGTCCAGATTACACCATATTCAAAAGTCTAGTGGATTATTATCTACTACAATATCACTAACTTATAATGTGGCTTACATTAAACAAATTAATTTAGGATACATTTAAGGGTGACAATACTAAACACATTTACCTGATGTCTTGTATTTTTTTCTTCCTTAGACCGATCATTTATTTTACCCACGAGATTTTTGTTTAATTGACTAAGATTTTTAGTGAGGCAACATGTCATGCATCATATATTAGGATCTCGACATAAATAGAGGAAACGACGACAAACTCGTCGGAGCTTATATTAGGCAGAAGAGGAAGAGTTGGAAGATGACAGCTGCTTATAAGGAAGAGATGGAATTTCGAGCACCATGTATTGTGTTGGTGAAATTTGCTTATATTGGGTATCTCTATGACCTACATATATGATGTTCACAAATATGTTATGTTTTCACCATGGGAAACATGACACTTTCTTAGAGATCTACAAAGCAAACTCTTGTTGCTACTTTCTCGAATTATTTTGAGATCATATTTTTGCGTGAAGCGGTTGAAGAGTATGTCTGGTTTAGGTCAGTTATACACCATATTCAAGAGTCTAGTGGATTATTATCTACTACAACATCACCAACTTGTATCTTTGAGAAAATGTGTCTTACATTAAACAAATTAAGTTAGGATACATTTAACAGTGACAATACTAAACACATTTACCTGATGTCTTGTATTTTTTTTCCTTAGACCGATCTTTTATTTTACCCACGAGATTTTTGTTTAATTGACTAAGATTTTTAGTGAGGTAATATGTCATGCATCATACATTAGGATCTCGACATAAATGAGAGTGTTTAAGGAAAATATATTCCCGATATCTCGGTGTGTCGAATCTTAATTAATTTAGAAGCTAGCTAGTAGATATTTTAGTAATCTATAAGACCACATATTTTAAGTAATCTATTGATTATAATTGTTTGTAATGCCTGTATTTAAGACCACATATCTACGAATAAAGACACAGTTTTCTTTCGATAAAAAAATTTATTTTTCTTAATTTTTATGGGAGCTTGTTATGTTTGTATTTTTAATTTTATTTTATTTACATTTACATTTATCCTAGTAAGAGCAGTTGCACCAGAGGGTGAAACTGAACGTCCTCTCACCCTGGCCCGTCGTAAATCGCACGTCCCCTCCGAAATTTTTTTTGCAGCTGTGAGAAACCGGATGTGACTAGACGTTGACTATGCAGAACGTCCTCGAAGGCGTTCCCAAATTGCTCGTCCCAGCGCACGGCGTGCTCTGGTGGGACCCACACACGTGGATGACATCAGGGCGCGTCATTATTTCGTATAAAGTTTTTAAAAAATAACCGGAATAACAGACCAATGACAGCCCGTCATGTGGCAGAGCTGTCTATTACCGCTGCCCCCAATGTTCCAGTTGATTTGGGCCGTCCATTTTGAATCCAATTTCAATCTGAACGGCCCAGGTTCAAACTGAACAGCTAGTTTTTGAATTTAACGGGCAGATATGAAAAATACTCTAAAAATTCCAATAAAATTGTAATTACCCCATACAATTTTTCTATAAATACTACCTATATTCTCTCAAACATCTCACACCTCTTTTGTGCACAACAAATTTCTCATCCTCTACCATATCTCTCTCTCTCTCTCTCTCTCTCTCTCTCAATACTTTTCGTTTTTGTAAAATATGTCCACCAATTGACTTCTTTACGAAGATATCCAAGTGTGCACATCTTATTGTCGTCAATGCGCTGACCCTATCTCAAGAAACAAACAAAAAGTCGACAAATTATGGGAAAAGATTTATGTCAATTACCAAGAAAATTAGGTGATGGGTTACGGTGAAGCGAGGGCGAAGGCGAGGAGCAAAAGTGCACTAACTTCTTGTTTTGCCAAGTTGAAGTCAAACTTGACACAATTGAAAATTTCGCTTGCATATGCACGAAGGAATCCGTAATCCGTCGAAAATTTGCAAGATGAGGTAAGGATTAATATTTTAGTGATATTAATTTGTTTTTTTAGTGACATATTAATTTATTAATTTTTTTGTGACATACTATTTTTTTTATGTAGTTAAGGAAATCTCAAACAATTTATGTGGCAAAAAAAAAAGAGTTTACAAACTTTGAGTGTTGGGCAGCGGTCAAGCATCATCCTACTTTTAGATTCGAGGAAACTAGTACTCCACCTACGTACTATTCAAACTTCAATGCTACTCCTCCAGTGAGTGAAGTGCCTCATACTGTGAATTTAGATGAGGATGAAATAATTCCAAGATCAAAAAACAACCTTGAAGGTACCTCGATCAAGCAACCTTGAGGTCCGCCTACACCTCAAGTCCGCAAATTTATACGTTCTTTGGTTTAAGACCTCGTCTACTATTGCATTGCACGCTAGCTTTCTTTGATTCTATATCATTCATTTGGACACTTGGTCGAAGAAAAACTTCATCAATTACTTCTCTTTGGAGTCAATGCCACAATGTTCATTATAACTAAGCCAGAAAAGACTCATGTGCCCTAGACGATAAGGAATCCTCTGTCGGCCATATGAGACGCCCCGGAGGAGTTTAGAGCACAACAGGTAATAAAAGAAAGAGCAAATCAACGTCAAAGCAAAAATGAAATACCAAAAAATATGAAAGCAAATATGAATGTTTTAGTGCGTAAACGTACATGCACTAAAATTGGCATATAGGAAAACAACAATGGCACCAATATAAACTAATGGATATCAAGAAGACATGTTGACCACCAATTACGTTCTTTTGGGCAAGTTTCTTCATTTGAAAGCACACAAATTTTGGTAGCTAGTGGATCGCATAAATTTTGTAGTGCTTCACAATATTAAATTTTTTCAATTTTGGAGCGTTTGATAACTTATGCGGTCTCTATTTTTTGGAAAAATGAAGTATCCAATACTTAAAATTAGAGAATTTTAGTATTCCGGAGTACTGTAGAACACCTTGTAGACGATCGGACCTTATGTCAAGCATTTTCGAGAAGTTTCACTTTCTATAAATAAATGTTGAAGAAAAAAACAATTCGACATGTATGAAATATAGTTGTGTGTAGATTTTTATAAGCATGCATAGTATTTGAGATTGTTAAATTAATATCCGAAATTCTCAACATTTCCTTCTAACCAACAATTTATTTTATGCTTCGATCATAATCACACATTATTTAGGTCGCAAACTAAATAGAGTTCTATGATCGTGGAGTTGAAAGACACATTATAGAGTTCAACTGTTTAAGTCGAACATCTCTCGACTTATAGGGATGCTTTTTTTTCGCTTTTTTTTGTGCTGAATTCTATTATAGACAGAAAAATTGGAAGTTTACCTATCGTATATAGTTTTATCAAAATCTAACTAGGCCGGACAATCTTGTTTGGTGGTGGAAACCATCACCATGATATATACCGTGGGGACATTTCTTGCTACTTTGTACGAGATCAATGTTGTTAAACAGTTGGAGGTTGCACCATCATGGTCACTACTACTACTGCAGACCTTGTGCTTCGTACTGAAGATTCCTCAAAGCTAGCCAGCACTTTCAGTCAAATCTGGTGCAACAGATATTAGTGTGATCTAAAATGTATCGAAATCTCATTGGTTTCTTTTACTGCGGCCGAAGTGTAAGGACTTCAGAAGAAGCCACTCAGAGATTGGTTGATTGGTGTTCATCATTTTACTTTTCGTTCTGCGAATGCAGTGGAAACCTGCGCATGCTTCATGCTTGTGTGCTTTTCATAGCTAGGCCTAGCTGAAAGCAATTACAATATGGTCGTTTTTTGCAAAACTTGGATAAGGTGAAACTTGAAGAAATTAAGAAAAGCGGTTTAATTAAGTAATTAACCTTAAATTCATACCCTAATTGGCTAAATAATTAGGTAACATGCATACACTTATAATTAGTATGTTGAAGGATCACTAGCTCTTTGAAAGATCTTTTATGTTTTAAGAAGTGTACACCTAGACATGCACTTTAATTTCATTTTGAGTATGCATATTAGCATGTATAGAACAATCTATGGTTATGTTTTGTCTAAGTAATTTGATTGATGAACAAAACGTTATTTTAAAGTATAACAATTTTGAACGTAAAAGAAGATTTAATGTATGAGATTTATTTTCTTTAGTGATGGATTCGATCAATAAGCTTGCACTTCATTTGATTTAAGTAAATTTATCTTATCAATCTCAACTACACAACAAAACATTCCCAATTGACTTTGCTCTGATAACAAGCTCATAATCAACCCACGTTTCCAATAGATATATCAACCTTCCCCACTTGCGAATTAATCATGACTCATTACATATAAAGCCCCATTTTCGTGCTTCAAATTCGCTGGATTTACTTGGTTAATTATTGTTTAGTGAAATCTGAATCATGGCCAATAGCTCATGCAATGTCAAATTAGATGATTTCTAACTAATTTGTTTGAAATGGAGCTAGCTACGTCGATACTAACTAATTAGTGATCATGAACTCTAGCTACATTAGGGGTCACTGTAGCAGCACTTAATTAAAACCAGGTATTATGTATTGAAACAAACTAATTAACCTAATTAACATCATCGATACAAGCCACATACAAGGTCAATTACATGTACAACCTCTACTGGGCAAATTAACAACATCAATGCTGCCATTTTCTGTTAGATTTTACTATGTCATTTATGTAGCGACCAAGAGGCAAGAGCTATATGTGTGTGTGTGTGTGTATCTATTATGTTTTATTGAGCAAGGACATGCACAACAACCTAGTGATTGACTTAAAACTGATTAGAAGCCAGCTTAGCTTGTCCAATGGAGAGGTTTGGCCAAGTGAATCCAAATTTGGATAGCTCAGCTCGATCAGATTCCCACTTCATGATCAATTGTAAGAGGGGCTGCCCTATTCCTCTTTCTTTATAACTTAATGGATATTCCTTTTCATCACAACCAGACATGTGAAGTAGGTCCGATCCTCCTCTTCTATATACGTACGTGGCCTATTAATTTAGTTTAAATTTCCTTTTCTACCTTTGTTTGATCCGTGTCTCACATCATGGAACTAAGAATCTAATCTCTTATGTTTCTTACCATCTTCATTATAAGTACAAACCAACCACCCCCAATCTCTACCTCTTCTTCTTTCCTCCTCCTCTTTCTTCTTCTTCTTCTTCGTCGAAGAAACCATGGCGGTTCAAGAGCTGATGAGATCTTCATCAAGAATGTTGAGATCAGCAGATGATGATGATGATGATGATGAGCGCTGTTCGAGGTTCGAGAACTTTCAGGTATGGCCTGATTTATCAATGGAAGAATCAATAAGGTGATGAAGTATACGTCACTTGAGGAGAAATGTAACCTCAGGCAAGTCTCAGATTCTTGGCTTTTCGATCAATATTGATCATAGTACGTATTCGATCATATGTGTGTCGATTCCTTTTCCATTTCCTCGTTTTCATTTGCAATGAACTTTTTTCCTCTCTAGGAATGTTTGGCTTGGTTGCCAAGGAATCCATGGAGGAATTAAGTACCTGAAATAAAGTTCTTCTGTTGTGTCGTTCTAGGGTTTCTTCTTAATTAGGTTTCTCTGGTACGTTTTCCATGCCCTTCCAGCAGGCCTTGCTAGGCTTATCTTTGGATTTAGATTTCTGGGTTTTTTTTTCTTTTCTTTTTGACTCTTTTTGTGTTCTATTATTTCCTCTCAATGGATCAATGAGTCACTTATTGACAACTCACGTAGTATCTGTTGATTCTGTTCACCAATATTATGTACGTATGCTTTAATTTACTGTACGTACGTATATATACACCTTTCTTTCATCTGAACAGGAGGTTTGATTCTTCTGTCCCCCACCGGCCCTATTATGTTATATTTCGTCCGTACATCCATGAGTACTTGATGGATATATAGAACACTAGAGATAATGGAAACCTTGGTACGTGGTTCGGTGGTTGGATAGAAACTAAAGCTAAACCCTAGTGCGTGTCTGATTCTCTTTCATAGAAACCTGGCTTCAAGTTCTTTATGTATGCGTAGTGTAAGCTCATGTTGGTTGAGTACGTAGCGGAGATGATTCTCCAGAGTGCTTAAGAAAACTGGGAATATTGAATCGATGAATCATATATATTACAGGGTCTCAGAGTTCACATATGCTCATAAAACACTAAGCATTTAGAATTCAAAGAGATCTAATAGTTAGCGACTTACAGTTGTACGTCTGTCTCGACTGTTATGATGAGGCACCTAGGGCAAGGTATGATTGTTCTTACAGCGCATACAATTGACATCAAAATAAAGAAGATTGAAGATTGATGATGGATGATGATGGAGTTATAGCTAGCTGGCTAGATGCTGGTGGTAAAGTGAAGACGTGGGGATGCTATATATGGCTCCAAATAGTTGGGAAAGAAAAAGAAGAAACTGACGCACTACTTGGAATATTGGATAACATACGAGTATATATATTTAACTTCTCTAATCATAGTCAGATCTGTAAGATTACTGATGCAGACAATGCAGCTCACTTGCAGGAACAATATATAAAAATGTCTTGCTCCAACTTTCTTTGAAGGAATTGTATTTTTGTTTTCCAAGGAATTGTAGATATAAATCAAGACAAGAAATTGATTCTAGTTTAGTGTAATTCTAAGAGACAGGCGATTTTGAGCAAAAATCAACTCTCAACATTGTTAAAAAGAATATTATAGAAGACTTCCTAGAATTGAGAATTACAAGTTCAGATTATACGATGCAACACACATGTATGATCTCTTAATTTGATTGATCTAAGTAATTTGAACGACGCTAGTGTTTTCCAGCACACAACGGCTAATAATTTGCAATGATTAATAATTTGCATGTTTCTTAGAATGAAAGAAACATACTTGTTTTGACAAAGTTCCTCAAATTGTAAAAGCAAGAACACAAAGGGGACACAACTTGAAGCTTTATCTGCCTCTTTTGTTACAATTCAAGATATGGCCAGGAATCCCAGGATCGATCATCACCAAAAGTCTCACGTACCCAACCATCATAATTTCCTTTTCCTTTTCCTTGTATTGAACTGTGAGTTAGTCACTAGTGCAGTATGACATGCATGTATAAAAGGGAAGAGAAAAAAAAAGACAACCCTGTTTGAAGTTTCTATTGGTTCCTGACTCATCATAGACTCGGTGACAACCTCATTGAAAAATATATAGAAATCCACAAGTGTATGTGGTTGATGATTATGTCATGAGTGACAGATTTTACATATGAGCTAGCTTTGTGAATTATAAGAACAGAATCCCATTAGCAAATTAGAGATGGCAGATCCAGATTGATATCATTGTTGTTATGCTCCTTGGTCAATTAGATATAGATATCGATCACTATAGAATTGCCATATTGGTGAACAAGCACTTTGACACTTTGTGGATGGACTTGGTGTGTCCGTACCAAGAGCCCTTATAAATCTTGATATATAAATCTGAAGAGCTAGTTGGATTAGTTCAAGAGATTGTGAAATCACACCCCCAACATGTGGCTTCCTTTAAATGTGATTTTCTCTATCTCAATCAGTGGATGTTAATGGAGGATTATCTTATGTTTTTTCTTATAGATTTTTCTTTTAATTATGGAGTTTATGGAGATTGAGTGAAACTGTTTCATGACTTATGCTACTTGATTAATAAGTTGAATGACATGAGTTAAAACCCAGTTGTTCCATTAAGCAGTTGCTTAGTAATGTCGGTTACAAAACCAGGTTTCACAAGTTAAAGCGAAGCTGCGTATATAAACTAAGAGGTCAATGTAACCAGGTCTTCAGTCGATTTCACTGCCTAAACTAAAAGGTTCCAGGCAAAAGTTGTGACTTCAAATGCAGAGAAATGGAAGGTGAGGATAAATGGACTGTAATCCAACCAACTGTTAAGATTGTAGGAAAGAATGTAAAGATTAAAGATTATCATTAACGTTTGATGAAACAATGTTACAACGAAATTTCCTGGAGAAATGTGCTTCTAAATGAACTCCCACCAATACTTTACAAATTAATCATGGCGCATTCCATGTGAAACAGATTGATTACAACAAAGGAGCCAAAAACTGCTTACATACATATTTCGGTTCTTGTGGTCAACAGTTTTACATACTCGGGTTTTAGTTCACTGGTCAAGGTATTTAACAAAAGCTCCTACTTCTCGTAGCATCTCGGTCCTCAAGGCCTCTCAAGAATGATCTGATTGCAAGGTGCTCTGATGCATACGTCATGAAAGATGCCAAGATAAGGCCTCCTACTACCATTAAACCTAACCTGTTAAGAAGCACAAGTCTTTTCATCAGAAACGGAAAATGAACAAAGACGGGAAGATACTAAGCATGCAAAAGCGGTGCTCTTAGCACTGACAGTAGTGCGACAAGTCAAGCACATTACCTTAAAAATAGAGCAGTGATACCAAAAAGACATGGCAAAGATGGAGCAGCAACAGCCAGAAAAGCCATTCCAAGCCCATAGTGCAATGAAGCACTATCACACAGTGATACTTGCCGTTGATGACCTATTAACAAATCCATAACACAAACTCATTAGAAAACGATAACGTACAGATTAGAAGCAAATATTCTCACTGCAGCCATCAACTGATTAATCTAGGCCACAACTAACCTTTTCCAGAATCGTCATCAACTGATTCAGAACCAGAGGAAAGCATTGTATGAACTGCTGTTGTCTTCCCCCACTGATAAATTAGATGGAGATAACCCCCGAATAATAAGAAAAAGATCGAAAATGTCCACTCATACATCAATAATAAACCGGTCCATGGCATAACTTGACGAGGTACAACTGCAAGACCAACGACTAGGGCCACCATAGCAGCCATGAAACAGGCAATAATCGACATTCCACCCAAGTAACAAGGAACCTTGGCCTACAGATCAATACAGAATCAATTAACACAAGTCAATTTGAAAATAAAGTAAGAGCATGAAAGTGAACAGAAAGTGTGCTTACCTGATTACTGAGACTAATGGTGGATGACGTAGAGACACCTGTATAATTAAAAGTCCCAGTTGATCTGATTTTGTAGTAAAGGTGTTTGATTTGGTCATTCAATGAACTTCGACATAATGAGCCAAAGTATTCCCGTGTCTGCAACAGACTTATATGGGTTTATATCCAAATATTCACAAATGAAGATTCCAATTTACATATCTCTTGAAAGTGATAAGGTATCAAGAAACTAACCTGAAGAAACGATCGATAGTAACAAAAGAGTAGAGCCAAAACAGGTATCAAGAAAAGAATTTTGACAACAAGAGCATCATTTGGGTTTCTGCCTCCTCCAGTTCCAGGAAGGGATTCCTTAAGCCCTACCCTAACATCCTGCATATCAGTGAACAAGTTACAAAAGAATGTTGGAAAAAATCATTTACGACACTCTTTGAATGCAATAGTTTAAAATGGGTTTGCGTCATATTTATTACAAATTCATCATCTTTCTCTCCCACCAATATACCAGCCACTGCCAAGTCAATTGCATACTAATATAGAACAATATCTTCTTGACCGAGAAAAAAAAAACACTCACAAGGTCACACCAGCTCTTACCCCACACTAAGAATAGACTGAATCTTGTTTCTTAGAATATAAGAAGGCCCATTAGTTACTGAAAACAGAGCTGAAGGTAATACCTGCCAGACATCGACAGGTTTCAAAAGCCAAGATGTCCACCAATCCCAAGGTTTCAGGGGTCCAAGGGTATAGTGAATGACACAGAGTTCACTTTCTTTGACCATCCACTGCAAGTACAATGCATAAGCAGATTAGACAACTCAACGTGTTCATTAAATTCAAACCAATACTACACTTCAATTTAGCCTATTCAGATTAGTCGTCACCTTCATGCTCAATCAAAATACAATTACAGGATTCTTTATGGCTTGCCGTGATGTTTCATACAATCATACTCAACAGTATGCATGGCCAAACAGAAAAGAAGTTATAGAATTTTAGCACTTCCACTATTTAATTAGCTTCATGTGTATCAATTACAAGGTTGGGCTATTCTACCACTATAGAATTTTAGCACTTCCACTATTCTATCCCTTAAATCTACACATTACAAGATAAAGAGTAAATAGAGTATCTGCAACCTATAATACTATTCTCCTATGCAAATATTACTCCTTAAACATACACAGGAAACACACACAGAGAAAACAAAAACAAAAAAAGACAAAGCACTAAATCTATAATCCTAACACCTGTGTATTGTACCTTGTTTGCCAGCATATAGAGACCAACATCTGCATTATATAATGTGGAAAGTCGCTCCATTTCAGGAGCTGGTCTGGACTTCCGAACTTCTGGCGATAAGTTTGGTTCGAAAACATGTGCGTTGGGAAAATCCGAGTAATAGGAATTCAGAAACCCCTGATCTCCTGTAAAATAAAAAAAATGAATACGCGGAAAGAGAAGGAACACAAATGCAGAATGTACCAGTGGTTTTCTCCCAAGAATATAAGATGAATGCAAGTTGACTGAAGCTTATAACACATCTACTACAACGCATCATCTTGTAAATGATGCTGTAAGAGCAACTCGAGCAGGTTCCCTATAAGTCATTTCTAGCTAAAATATAAAGATTTTCTCTTAAAACTTGCTCCAGCAGCTCCCCTATCTTATTAGCCAATTTAGGGATTCCCTATATTTCATGTTTTCATCCCCTATTCTTATACCGAAAACATGAATTATAGGTAACGAAACATTCAATATTGTAATTAATTCTTTCCTTCTAGATTGCAAATGTAATTAATAATTATATTAATAAATAAATATGTTATTATCAACCAATCAAAACTAAGCATTTGTTTAGGTCTAACTACATTTTAAGTAATATTGTTGGAGTAAATTTATACAAGTGATTAGCTAAAATAGGTTTTGGCTTTATTTTTGAACAAAATAAGCAAACTTTTCGTGACATTGTTGGAGTTGCTCTAAGCTTGTAAATGAGTATCTAATCCATACCAAAACAATACTTTCCAAAACATAAAATCAAGAAGCTCTTTTTGACAGACTGAAGTGCATATATTAGAAACAATGTGAGGGGTTCACAACAGTGAATTACCATTTTCAACTTATTTTAGACCCAACAACATTCGGCAGCCACTTCATTATTTATAAATAGTAAAATCTAAACCATAATTTAACTCTATCATTAGTTTCCCGAATTGAGATTGACCATAAACACTACTGTCCACATGAAGCAGACCCACTACACGAGCAAACATACAAGCAGTCAGAACTCAGAAGAGTAATTCCAATTACACAGGGGTTTAATTTACCTCCAGTGTAAGACTCCAAAGTGGTCACCTTTCCCATCATATCCTGAAACACGCGTTCCGACGGTTCCACCACCATCACACCCGAGTTCAGCCTCTCCGAATGCTTCAAATTCGCACAGAACTTGCTGCACTCGAATAGATCCTCCACACTCCTCACCACAATCGTATCCGCGTCAAGATACACAACTGCACCAATCAAAAAATCCCACACATATTAAGTAAAAACACAACCTCGAATCCGTTTCATTTCTAAACTTAAACAAACAGGGGCACCAACAAAGATTCAACCTTTCTTGTAATTAGTCATGTTGAAAATCTTCAGCTTCGTATAAACTCCCCAGAATCGAGTCGGCCTTATCTGATTCGGATTCGCCAATAAGCTAATCTTCTCCACTATCCACCCATCAGCCTGCACATTAATATCAAAATTCACTATAAAAAAAACACCAAAATTTAAGCTGCTTTTCCCAAAATCACTTTAATCTTCAGCTAATTTAGGCCCATTTAAACTCACTTCCTCACTAAAACAGAAGTGAAACTTTCTCTAAACAATTAAACAAGGGCAATATCGTAAATTGAGGAAATTCGAACCTTCAAGAGCTCCATGGCATAGCCGGAGACGCCGTCGGAGACCAAAGCCACCATGTCCTTAGTCGATCCAGTGTCGCGTATCGATTTCCCGAGCACTCTCACTCCCAGCAGAAACTCGTCTCCGTACAGCAGCGTGACGTAAGCCTCCGTCGTGGTCTGCCTCCGCGTTGCGGCGGCGACGTCCGATCGGAGAATCAGCGCCGCCGCGATCAGCAGAAACAAGACATTAAATTTCATCTCAAAAAACGACGTGTCGTTTTGATTTTTGTGTCGACTGAAGAAGAAAAATTGAGGAAGATTGAAATAAAAAATCTCAGAGGGTTTGGGATTGAAATTGAGATTGGGATTTTGAAGACTTTTGTTTTTTGTTCTCAGGTGTGAGTTAGAAACTTTGAAGAGTCGTACTAGTTTTTCACAGTGAGGAAGAAGAAGGATTCTGTGCGGTAAGGCGCATCATAAGCCGTTAAAAAGCCCAAACCCGATACCCGTTGTCACTTGGGCCTAGGCCCGTCAGTTGGCTGGTTTGGGCCTACTACTAATTCCATTGGTTTAGACTTTAAACACACCTGTTATTAGGACATATGCAGCGGTGCAGCTGCTCGAGCTGCTCCTCCCCTCTGCTCGAGCAGAAGAGCGAGCAATCCTTGCTCATGTAGCTGCTTTTCTGCTCGGTCAACGAGCGGTCACCGCCGCGGTCCCACCAAAGAGCAGCTGTTTGTGCTGTTTCTTCAGCACCGGTGCATATGCTCTTAGCGTTGATCGAAAAGTGAGTCTTTGTTTCACTTATTCTCATCGGTTATTTGTATTCTTATAAATACGTTTTTGTTTCCGCCTACCCTTTTGACTCATTACAATACTTGTATCCGATGTAAATATCTCAACTACATAATACAATTTCGTTATTATGTCAAGAAAAGTGTTATTAGTGTGAGAAGTGTACGAAATTGCATTAGGGAAGGTGGAACACATCTCTATATTAAGCTAAAGATGTTTAGGTCTTTCCGATGACGTTAAGTTATTAGAAAAATTGAATTAGAGGGTGAAAAGGTATGTATGTTGGGATCATCTTCCTCTTTCAACAGTGCTAACAGCTTTTTCTTCTAATTGAAACCCTTTTATACATGTTCTTTTCTCCTTCATACTTTTGCTTCCTTCATTTGTTTTCATCAACAAGACATTTCATAAGCTTTATGTCTCACCACTTTGATTAAAGACCAAAGAGCACCATGCATGTGTTCAATATAAAAGAAAGGTTAAAGTCTGGTTGTTGTGGATCATCTGTAGATCCTCATGATACTCATTAAAACACACTTCTAATCATCACTTCCACCATTCATTAGTGGTCATTTTATCCTAAATATTTGTTAAAATAAACTATGGAAATACTAGATTAATCTTATACCTAATTGTCCTGAATCAAGTAGGGGAAAAGTAGAGGTTTTCCATTTGGGGACCTAACAAAGGTAAGTATAAACATACAGTTACTCTTAATAATTAGCTCCTTGATTACTAAGCAATACCTATATAGATACAATACTCCACTTACGAGTTATCAGTTATCATCATGAAAAGTTATATGCTTATCAATCCAAAAAAAAAGGTCATATGCTTAACAGCTGCTTAAAGTAGTACTTGCACAAGTTCAATTCTCTTTTAAAGAAAGATCGAGTTGAGCATTAAGCTTCATCATCATCTCATACATCTGTGTGCTAAGAAAGCTGCAAGGCTCTTCGTAGTCGTCGTCTTCATTTTCGATGAGAATGGCTAGGGCAGTGGAGCTTTTGCAGCAGAGGTTGTACTTCTGTTGTTGTAGCTCATCAGCTAGAGATATGAAGCAACCAAAGCAAGGGGGTTGATTGGTCCGATCGAGTACTTACTACATATAGAAATGTAACTCGGCAAGTCTGTTCTCTCGGCTCATCATCTGATCATACTTTTAGCTCAAGTTTCACTTGTAAATTAGCTAGTATGTGATCCATGTTTCTTTGTACTCTCTCCTAGTTTCTTCATGTAGACCAATATAGTTAAGTATTTTGTATTAGGAGTTTGTAAGAATATTGATCGATTTGCATGCTTTCTGTATACTAGCTTTGTTCTTCTATTGGTTCATTATGGTTACTTTGTTGGCTGGCTAGCTTCTTTAGATAAATGTACGTAGTTTTATCTAAGCTTTAAATTAGTTATTTCCCAAAGTCCATTGGACAGAATGTAATCTTTGTGACTGTGGACAAAGGAGCTCCAGGGGTAAGAATGAAGGCTGTAGTTTTTCATTGGGCAAAGCCAGATTTTTTAAATAAGGTGGGCTAAAAAAAATTAAGAAAAATAGTATAGAAAATTGGGGCGGACTAGTCGTGAATATTTAATTTTAAACTAAAATTAGTCTACAATTTATAATTTCAAAATTTACTAATTTAGGGTTGGATTAGTCTCATCATTTGTCCTCATAGCCTTAAGCTTCTTTTAAGCTCGTCCGGGCTATGAGTTCGAAACCCAACCCAGCCTAGTGGATATAGCTTAATCCGTCAACTCGATTCAAGTCGCAGCTCGAAAGATTGGGCTAATGTAGCCACAAATCCCTTTAAGCATTTCTCACAAATCTGCCAGGCCCATATATCTCGAACACTAGCATCATATACATCATAATGAACTAATGATCATATGCATGGCTTTGAGCAAAAGAAGCATCCACACAGGCACACATCATCGTTGGATCAAAGTATTCTGATTTTCTGATCGTGAAAAACATTCATCAAAGTATCCAAGAAGTCACACTCACAGCCCCAAAGATTGGGCTAATGTACCCACAATCATCATCAGGGGTGGAGCCAGACTTCTCATCAGGGGGCCAAATTGAATAAATAAATATAAACTGAAGAAAAAAAACTCCAAAATTGCAAAGAAAAATGAACTGAACAAAAATCAAGGAGCTTTGTAAGCCTGGGATCGAACCCAAGTCCTTTAGAATACAATTAAGCTTGATTACTACTCACTCAGCTATCCCACTATTCACAAACTCAGGGGGGCACTACCCCCGGTCCAACGTAACTCAGCCACTGAGGGGGCGGTCCCAACATAACTCCGCCATTGATCATCATATGATGCCCACAATCTAATTCGGCCTTGTTTATATTCCTGGAAAGACATCTCTTATTTATCTGGTGGTAGTGGCTTTACTGGCTTTAACATAGCCATGTGAAGAAGCTACCTAACTAATAATGCACCTCTCTCTCTCTCTCTCTCTCTCTCTCTCTCTCTCTCTCTCTCTCTCTCTCTCTCTCTCTCTCTCTCTCTCTCTCTCTCTCTCTCTTATATTGATTCTCAGATGAGCACAAAATATGTGCATATATATATATATATATATATTAGTTTAGTTTTGTATATGTAAAAAAGGGCTCATCATGATGAGGGAGTAGAAATAATTTTGGTGATGCTTATTCTAAATTTCTAAGTGCCAATAATGATACACTTGAGTTCTTTCCTTAGGAAGCTGCCATTTCACATGGTCTCCAGCCTCTCCCATCTTTTCTTGCTTCTCAATTATCATCTCATTGCTTCCTTCCTCTATCTTTATCTCTCTCACAAATGCAAATATTTGTTTGCATGTTGTATTTCCCTTTTTAGATTTATAAATAATTGGGTGGTAGCAGCCAGAGTGTTCATGTGAAAGAGTGGGAGAGGCACTGGATTTTGGAATGTGATTGTTTCAACACATCTTTTTCCAATAGGGACCCATCATTATTTTCTTTTCATAGTCTCACTAAGAAAGTTCCAAGTGTGTTTGTTAATATTTTCCTACCTTATAACATGGAGAGATTCTAATCACACCTCCATTAATCATGTCTAGTACAAACTGGCTCAATAAACAACTTAATCTTCTCTTATTTTTAAAACCCAGAAGGCATATCACTTATTTAATCACCAGATTCACCTGCTTAATTATATGTTAGGTTTTGTTGGGTTTGTACTTTTTAGATTAGAGGTTTCAGAATTTGAAAATACTGATTTCTTAATTACCATGTTCATAAGGTGTAACTCATAATGAAAGAATGTATTGCAAGCAATCTTCGGGTCATCTGGCACAATAAAATAAGAAAAATATAGCAAACCAAAGAAGTTTTATTTTACCGAGTTTAAACGACATCCGCATATACTTTCTACGTCTAGAAACTAATTTGTGCAAGGAGATAGATAATATCTAGGAAGCACGGAAGTTTCAAATTGATCACGTTTCGCGCTTAAGAAGAGAAGCGTTTTAGAAGCGCTCGAAAATGTCCGGAATCGCGATTCCAAAATTTTGATTTTGGAAGCGTGTCAGAAGCGCAAACCCCTATTTTTGGAAGCATGATTCCAATAATATATTTTTCTGGAAGTATTTTGGAAGCGCGAAATTGAAAATAAAGAATAATCTTGAAGGAAATGAAATATTTGTTTAGCTATGTATTGAATTTTCTCTATGTTTTTTTTGTACATTTATGAACATTTGTGTTCATAAACAATCAAATCGGAACTAGAATATTGTATTTTAGATACTTAATTTTCTATATATTATTATATATCTATATATAATTTATTTTTATTATTTTATTACACGCTTCCTCTGCGTACCCGCTTCTCCTAATTTTTTGAAAAAAACTCTTCCGCACTTCCATACGCTTCGCTTCCGTGTACCGCACCTGTTTCCATGTAGCCTAGGATAGTATCGTAAATAGTACTAATAATTAATTAGCTAGCAATCAAGTTGAGCATGATGAATTATGAGAATAATGAAGTGAATAATCTTCAGTGACTGGAAACATATTCTCTCCATGTTTTGCTGTCTGGGAGATTTCCAATAAGGCCAAATACTGAGTCATTAGTTGCATATATAATTTAGCTAGCTGCTTCACATCCCAAGAACCCACGCATTAGCATTAACTTAATCTCCAAATCCAACCTCATTATATGAATCTGTCTTCACCTCTCACACTTTGATCCTGCTCAAAAATTCAGAAAATGCCACCATTCTGTTAAAAAGAACAGAATGTCAATCCTGTTTGTGTTCTTCTACTGTTGCATTGGCCTCTCTCTAATTTTTGCTGAGGGAGCTCAAGCTGTGCCAAATGATGAAGTATCAACCTTGCTGTCATTCAAAGCTGGCCTAGTTGATCCAATGGATGGCCTGAAAGATTGGAGAATGCCGAGCAACGCGGAGCGGCGGACACATTGTAACTGGAGTGGAGTCTTCTGCAACTCTGGAGGCTTTGTGCAGAAGCTTGACATCTCCAACATGAACATCAGTGGCCTTGTATCAGATCACATTCAAAACTTGACAAGTCTTTCAGTTCTCAACATTTCTTGTAATGGCTTTGCAACATCACTTCCAAAATGGCTGTTTAATCTCACATCACTGACTGCCATTGATGTGAGTGACAACTACTTTGTTGGTGAATTCCCATCAGGCCTAGGAATGGCTTTGGGGCTGACTTCAGTCAACGCGTCGAGCAACAACTTCTCGGGGTTTCTCCCAGAGGATCTAGGCAATGCCACCTCCCTTGAGAGCCTGGACTTCAGGGGGAGCTACTTTGAAGGATCAGTTCCAACCTCATACAAGAACTTGCAGAAGCTCAAGTTTCTAGGCCTTTCTGGTAACAATCTCACCGGTAACATTCCTAAGGAGCTCGGAGAACTTGCTTCACTGGATACTATTATTCTCGGATACAATTGGTTTGTTGGTGACATCCCTGCAGAGTTTGGAAACCTTACAAATCTTCAGTATCTTGACTTGGCTGTTGGGAGTCTCAGTGGTCAAATCCCACCTGAATTAGGTAAACTACAGAAACTCACTACAGTTTTTTTGTACAAAAACAATTTCACAGGAGAAATCCCACCAGAGATAGGCAACATTACATCACTGGTGTATTTGGATCTCTCCGATAATCAGATTTCTGGAGAGATCCCAGCTGAGCTTGGAGGACTCAAGAATTTGGAGCTCTTGAACTTGATGTGCAATAGGCTAACAGGTTCAGTTCCAACACAGCTTGGAGATTTAACCAAGTTATCAATACTTGAGCTTTGGAAGAATTCTTTGACAGGTTCTTTGCCAATGAACCTTGGCAAGAATTCTCCATTGCAATGGTTGGATGTGTCTTCTAATTCGTTGTCCGGCGCCATCCCACCAGGTTTGTGTGATTGTGGCAATCTCACTAAGCTCATTTTGTTCAACAACTCCTTCACTGGTCCAATCCCATTAGGCCTGTCAAGTTGTTTGTCATTGGTTCGTGTTAGGATGCAACACAATCTCATTTCAGGAACTATCCCAGTTGGCCTAGGAACACTTCCTAGTCTTCAGAGGCTAGAAGTGGCTAGAAACAATCTGACTGGCCAAATTCCTCAGGACATTGCTTTGTCTACCTCTCTTTCTTTCATTGATGTCTCTTGGAACCACATTGAGTCTTCTATTCCTTCTAGTGTTCTCTCCCTTCCAAATCTCCAAACCTTCATGGCTTCCAACAATAACTTTCAAGGCAAACTACCAGACCAGTTCCAAGATTGCCCGTCGTTGTCGGTGCTCGACATCTCAAGCAACCATTTCTCTGGAAACATCCCAGAGAGTATAGCTTCTTGTGAAAAGCTTGTGAGTCTGAGCCTTAAAAGTAACAACTTTAGTGGCGAAATCCCCAGAGCTATCGCGACAATGTCCACATTGTCGATTCTTGATCTGTCTAACAATTCCTTGAGTGGTAGAATCCCTGACAGCTTTGGAAGCTCCCCTGCATTAGAGATGGTGAACTTGTCTTTCAACAGACTTGAGGGTCCTGTACCAGAAAACGGTATCCTAATGGCCATAAATCCTAATGACCTTGTAGGCAATGCTGGTCTTTGTGGAGGCATACTTCCACCATGTGCTAAAAGCCTAGCTGCCACAACAGCTCATAAGCATCACAACATGCACATCAAACACATCATAGAAGGATTTATCATCGGAACCGCAGTTATCTTATCTCTCGGCATTGCATTCTTCACAGCGAGATGGATGTACAAGAAGTGGTACTTGTATGGCAGCTCTGACAGTTGGTTCAGCAAGAGCAACAACCAAGAATGGCCTTGGAGACTAGTAGCATTTCAGAGAATCAACTTCACAAGTAATGACATTCTTGCTAGCATTAAAGAATCAAATGTCATAGGCATGGGTGGGGCTGGCATTGTTTACAAGGCTGAAGTCCACCGGCCACATTCAGCTGTGGCCGTTAAGAAGCTATGGAGGCCGGGGACTGATGTCGAAAATGGGGAGGACCTTTTCGCTGAAGTGAATCTCCTAGGGAGGCTCCGGCATAGGAACATTGTCAGGCTATTAGGGTACCTTCATAATGAAACAGATGTGATCATGGTATATGAGTATATGCCAAATGGGAACTTAGGCACTGCATTGCATGGAGATCAAGCAGGAAAGTTGTTAGTTGATTGGGTTTCAAGGTACAACATAGCAGTTGGGGTGGCACAAGGTCTACATTATCTGCACCATGACTGTCAGCCACCGGTTACTCACCGAGATATCAAATCGAATAACATTCTGCTGGATAAAAACCTCGACGCCAGAATTGCAGATTTCGGGTTGGCTAGGATGATGAACCACAAGAATCAGACAGTCTCAATGGTGGCAGGGTCATATGGATATATTGCACCTGGTACGTTCTCAACACTGCTGTAGTGAAAACTGTACATCAAACTAATAGCCATATTGATTTTTTTCTATGTTTCTCTTTTGCAGAATATGGATATGCCATGAAGGTGGATGAAAAGACTGATATCTATAGCTATGGAGTAGTTCTTTTAGAGCTTCTAACTGGAAAAATGCCGGTAGACCCTGTTTTCGGGGACTCTGTAGATGTTGTCGAATGGGTTCGAAAGAAAATGAGGAACAAGAGATCTTTAGAAGAAGCACTGGACTCCAGCATAGCTGGTGAATGCAAGCATGTGCAGGAAGAAATGCTTATGGTCCTCAGAATCGCACTTCTATGTACTGCAAAGCTACCTAAAGATAGGCCATCCATGAAAGACATAATAACAATGCTGGGAGAAGCAAAGCCAAGAAGGAAAAGCATATCTGAGAATAGGGACCAAAAGAAGAGGCCAATCTTCAGCACCTCACCAGTTATAGGACTAATTTAGGAACTTGATCTCCACGCTGCTTTTTTTCATGTACATTTTCCTACTCATTTGTAACAAAAAGAACAAAAATACAGTACTTCGAAATGTATCTTTTCTATTGACATTTTCGATTACAATGTTTACAACAGCTGATACAATAAACTTTTCTAATTACAGAATGATGATGGGCTGAGAAGGAAAAAAAAGGTTGCCTCTTCACCGGCCACAGCTACTTTCTCTACTACTGGCTTGGATCTCCTATGTCATAAGATGTATAAATACAATGGAAGAATGTGACATGATGACAAAGAAGACCATTTTTTATGTTGTCTCATTGGTAATAAAAGGCTCGCAACTTCGTGCCAAAACTATGTATTGGTTCTACAGCTGCCTACTCAGAATTTTATACTGCTCCAGTTAGAAGAGCAGTGGCTGATACATCCCCACCTTCAAGAAAGCTTGCAGACAATGTCTGGAAGGAAAATAGTTCACAAGTATTACATGAGAAGTGAATAAATGAAATGAGTATAGGCACAGTGCACATATGAGATACTACTAAGTCCCCAAAACATCTTCACCCACTCAATCAGATAGAGAGCTCCCTAATTATTTGACATCTTCAAATGACATTTAAATTCAGACCAGACTCGAGATCTAACAAACTCAAGGGGATCAAGGGAAGGTGATTAAATTTCATTGGCAAGACTAGTGCAGGAGAGAGTATGATACAGCAACACGACTGTTTTTTCATAAGCTATTTCTATATGATGTCTAGCTTTTTTTCTTACCCTTTCACTTTTTAAATATAGTTAATTAATATCTTTCTTTTTAGCCTATGTATGTGGTCCTGGCAGAAGCATAGCAAGCAATACAACAATACGCTTCTCATAAAATAACAATATGAAACTCAAAACTCCATACCATCAGTACCAGATAACTACACAAAGTAATACCTCTCTATCATGAGCTCCAGAAAGCGAAAAGGGCTCTTTCTCCCCAACACCGCCATTTTCTTCAAAAATTCTTCCCAAATCCTGCCGATACAAAAGAATAGTTCATGAGTGGCATATGCTGCTGAAGATGACAACAACTATTTTTTGTAGTTGAAATCAAACCACAAGTCAATCATATAATATGATTGAAATTACCTTTGCAGTCAAGATTTCAAACTCAAGCAATTCCTCAACTATCTTTTCAAGAACTCGTCGATTTTGACTGAGCATTTCTTTAGCTTTATAATATGCTAAATCATGGATCTACAAAATAAGGTATTACGAGGGGGAAGTTATATCAACTTACAGTAATTGATTGGTATAAAATGCTAACTCATGCATACCTTTTCAACTTTGACTGCCATATCATACTCATGGTTATTCCCCATGCTCAACGCAGTATACTGTAACAAGTAATAACTTCAACAAATTAAAAAGGCAGAGCAGTACAGTATGTAACACCAGACAACAAATACAGTTTCAAAACAGAAGAGAGAAAACACAACCATACCGCATTGCTGTGATAATATATTGCAGGACTATCATCAGGTCCCCATCCGTACTGAATAACCATCCGAGTAGCTATCTGTTGAAAAGTGAGTAAAAGAGTGAAGGAATTTGACAAAAGTGCATGCCATGCGCATTGCTACGAGTATACATTTCATATCCTCTAACATTAGTTCTGATTCTCACATATTAATACACTCAAAGGCACAAACCATATGATAAAACCAACCTCTTGTGCTTGAGTTAACTCTGAAGATGAAAGCAAGTTTTCTTCACCAAAAGGAAGTAGCATTTGTGCTGCAATGTGTGAACCGAAACAAAATACAAGTTTCTTTTCGAGGTACGATCTTGATTCAGAATTTCCATTTGCAGAACCTTCATTTCTTGCCTTGGTTATTTTTGTACATCCAATTCCCTATAGAAGGAAACCAAATATGACAGGTGTTTATTTAGATTTAATTACGTAATAGGCATATACAATTCAGTCATTATACCAACATGAGAGTAAAATGAATAGACGATTTCAGTATTCAAGGAAGACACATGGAAAATAAAGAGGATGATTTAGAGATGACCAACCTGCCAAGACAATGGCTCCAGCCATATATTGTCTACAACATCAAAATTTGGCAACAGAAGGGCAATGAGACCGCGACCTGCAGCCCAGACAGCATGTGGAAACTTGGTCTCCGTTGTCCACTGGAAATTACGGAGATTACATAAATTCACTAAATTTTAGAAGAGTAATTCCTGAAGTAAAACAATATAGACACTTATGTTCTCGACTAATGACACAAGCCACAAATACCTCAAGAGGAGGATTTAACAGTTCAATCCCATTGTCGATCTGCCCATATGGCTCCATCAGGTTTACCACATTCTGCAGGTCTTCTTTTGTCAATGTTAACCCCAGATGATTAACCAGCATTTTGATTAGCTTCTGCACAATTTTGGTTTTCCGCACTGCTTCGGGAACAATGGTGCTAAAAGTCTGCAAAAGCAATATGGATTAACCATATCATTTTGAAAAATGCACCGAGGCTAAAGAAAAGAAAAAACACCGTCTATATCTTACAGCAAACCAACTACAGTAGCTCATAAGCTCATCCGTATCAAGAAACTTGCTCCTAAAGGCACTAGCTTCCAAGGATGCAGGTACCAGCTTTAATTCTATAGGTCGTAAAAGAGCTGTCTTCTCAGCAACCTGAATGTAAAAAGCATTCAGATGTATAAAAACAAATGTTTCAGAAGAAATTTAGTACAAGGATAAGGCAGATACTTGAAAGTATGGAATTCAACATATTGGTCACAGATATAACCTAGTACAAGTTATTAATTCTCAAAGGACATCATTCATTATGCAATGAGAAAACTGACAGCCACAGCAAACATCCACACATACTTGAGCACTACTAACGACTGAGTTTCCAGAACCTCAGTAAAAATTTTACTGACTACGCTCTGACCTGATCTAGCAATTACCTTTCTCCAGTCTACAAAATTGATTAGTTCGTTATCCATAGTTTCTCTTGCAGCTATGTATAATATCTTCTCCCTTTCTGCTTGAGTTGGCCTTTGAAGATGAAATACTCTATCCATGCGGCCAGGCCGTTGTAAAGCATCATCAATTTGCTTGAGATTTCCAGTAGTAGCCATCAATACGACCCCATCTTGTTTCTCAAACCTGCAGTAAGTCAGTGAATCAGTAAACAGAAACATGAAGATCATTCTGGAACAACTAACATAGTTCAACTTGAAGATTATTAGCTACACAGTCAGACAAAGAGCACATGATAGAAGAACACAGAAGACCCGAACCTTAAAATAACACATAAATAAGAGATCGTCATGTTCCTATGTTCATGTCGGATTAGTATGCAAGGGTTTATCAATATATTTTAAAAAGAAAAGACAGATGTGCAGGGCAGGGCTCAATAGACGGATGTGAATTGGATTTCATATTTTCTCTCCAAGTCCATTCATATTTTATCTCCAAGTCCAGATGAACTACTCAAATTTATACCTCTGAATATGTTGTGTAAATATTAGATGAAAACACATACATGGGTCGTAACATATATAATAACACGATATGTTTGTAAAAAGAAGGTATAGTCAGATATATGAGACAAGAGATGAGAGTTACCCATCAAGTTCTACAAGCAGTTGATTGATAAATGCTTCATGATCCTGATTTTGTGTATGAACGAATTTGCCTCGAACACCAGCAAAGAGTTCAAAATCCTCCACAAATATGATAACAGGCGCCTAAGTAGAAACAAAGAAAATGACTCAGCAAAAGTACGAAAGTAGAAAGATCAAGGAACCCTTCTCTTTCAAAAGAATTAGGAGTGAAAGCTATTTCATGTTTACCAATTCTCTTGCTGTTTGAAACAGCTCTCTAACATTAGATGCACTTTGCCCAACCCATAGACCAGCCTCCAATTCTTGAGCCTTAATGTTAACAACTGGGACCCTAGCTTGAGCAGCTATAGCCAGTGCAAGAGATGTCTTTCCTGTTCCCCTCTCGCCCACAATTAAGACTCCCTGGAACATGTGAATATACCATTTCAGATAATATCAACCTCCTAATTGAGATCCAACCTAGCAAGTAACAGTGTTATGTAGTAACTCATAGCACGGGTAACTTAGTAACTCACCCGAGGTGCACGAGCGCCCATTTCTTGAAAGGCTTTGGGGTTTTTCAGAAACGCCACAACTTCATTGATTTCCTCTTTCATAGATTCAACACTTGCAAAGTCCTTCAACGGTATTGGGGGATCCTTTACCCTCTGCAGACCGGTCATAGTCTCAAGGATTATTCACTCCATAATATGTTAGTAATAAACATTGGGAAAGTCACTAGAAATGCCACAAGATTTAAGTAAGAACCTTCATCTTGTCAAAAGCGCGTGTTATAGGATCAACACCGGCCTTTTTTTTCTCCTTAATTTTCTTCACCCGATAATTACGATAGTATTTCTGCAAGATTCACAGAAGAAAAGGATAAGAGTATTGATTAAACAATGTTGTGCAGCTACTATGGCAAATGATCATGCAATGCATCAACACCATAATAAAATAATAAACCACTTCCAAAGCCCCAAGCAAAGAGAAAAAGAAACTCAAACACACTGATTTTAAGTTATACACAGCAAAAAAGATTTATTATCAGTCATTTAAGTTCCAGTACAGCCTTTTTCTTAAACAAATAAGAAAAAAAACAGTGACATATAGAAGACCTACTTATGCAAACCTTCAAATAACATGCCTTCCTGCATGAATTTGAACAAGAAAAAAAACATTTGGCAGAAAAATAATGTAACTATGTTAATTATCATTAAGATGGCAAAGTAGACAGCAAGAGCAACAGTACTATGCAAAAGCAAGTGCAACACTATAATTTGTATAGCCCTTTATTATTGAAAAAAGGATAGAGCAATACCACTCTCTTCAACTTTTCCCTGTTTGGATCTGTGCGTATTGGCCCATAACCAAGAACACTTGGCACTTCTCTCCTCAGGAAACGGAAAACATGGACCAAGATATATCCATAAACAATGCTTCTAACGAGAAACCAAAAGTACCATTGGAAACCATCCGTTTTCCTCGACATATAATTCATTTCCGCCTCAGATTGCCATTTCAAGTACCACGTTGAGTCAACAGCTTGATCTATCTCCTCAGGCCAAGCCATCCCCAACTGTATCCGAACCTGTCATAGGAACAATGGCCGAACTTAAAACGAGAAAAACTTTCAGTTGGCGATGATAGAACCAAGCATTGAACTGAGAGTAGGAGTATACATAGTAAGGTAGTACAAGCTCCACAAGTGGAAAAACTATTGTCATCATTATGTCATCATTTATGTTTCTAAATTTCTCCACAACCCAATCTCTTGCATATGATACAATTGTTGTCTTCCACAACGCATTGAAACATTGGTGAGACAGTCTGAAGGTCAAGAGTAGCTGTTGACGGAGACTTAACTCAGACAAAGGTATCCACATCAGCTGAACAGAAGTTGGAATACCACATGCAAGCATTTTCGTGTACAACACATCAAACCCTCCCAATTCTTCAAATAGCATTTCATATTCCTGGATGATTATTTCAAAATTAGAAACATAACAGACAGCATCAGATTCTTTTTCTTAAGGAAAGCTGGATCTTAGTAGAGAAGTAAAAGACTGAAGAAGTTTACAAATGTATAACCTTAATGTCAACAAAATATTCCTTCTCGTCGTCACCCTTCAGAGCAATATACATAGCAGCCCAATCATGCCTAATACGAGCATGCTCCACTAGTTTCTTTGAGACGGCAAAAGGAACAGCCACTGGGTCCATTTCCCACCTGTTATTTTCCTCATTGTACCAAGTCTTTGATACCAGCCTATCTCGGTCCAGAAGAATAAGCTCCTGATATCATCATTTGTTAAATGGAAGAGAATACATATCACAACACTTTAAAGTAAAAATACGAGTAAGGATGATCAACTGTACCTGTCTTCTGGCCACATATTCTTTACCAAATTCAACATCTTCTATTAGATTTCTTTTGAGGTCTGCCTTAGCTTCCTCACGCCATTTCTTCCACCCATGGTACAAATGGAGGCCAGCAGCTTTAGGGACAACAACCTCTTTCTCCCCAAACATCCACTTCAGCTCAACTTCTGGAAATCCCCTCACCACCTCATCTTCCGGTGTTTGTACAAGATAGCGCTTCTCATCACCGATTTTTTTCATTTTCTTCCTTATCTGAGACTCGACTTTCGCCTGCATCTTCCTTGAATCTTCAAGGCCTTGCTTTATACTCTGAGCAAACTCCGTTGAAGTAAACAAAGGTCCCACCTCTTCAACTTCCACAACACTTGGGAGAATCGTTTCCTCCAATTGTCTTCTTTGCACATTTTCCAAATCCTTCTGTATATCAGATTTAGAAAGCTTGGTAACCGGTTTTTTTGGCATGCTGCAAACAACATAACAATCGATACTCACAAAACTAATCGATACTAAATCTTTTATCCTCTTCCAAAAACAAATCAGATGCAAATGCAACATTGCATAACTTATCCAATGCAATCCAAGCTATAATCTTTACATCATTTCGTCAATCCAATTCTAAATTCATGAAACATATGAACATGATCATGATCAGGAAGCCAAGAAACAATACCTTTCGACACTCTTCATCCTCATTTGGCGCGTAAAGCTCTGCACCAATTGCTCACATTCCCTCTCAATAAAACAAAGCTCTCTCACTCCATAGCTCAACGCCAACGTCTCCCTTCTCGAAATCTCATCCTCAATCTCTCCAACTTTCTCCCACACCTCACTATACTCCTCCTCCAACCTCCCCACCCTCTCCTCCGCCGCCACGTCACCATCTTTCGCCTCCGAAGCTTCGGCCACAATCTGGTCGCTCCGCTTCACCAGCACCTCTTTACTCTTCCTCAATCTACTCAGCTCCTCATAAAGACCTCTCAATATCTCCCCTTGCAACTCTTCTTTTTTTACTCTCACCGCCTGCCACGTGTCCTCCACCGCCTTCACTCCGCCTCCACCGCCTCGCTTCCCAGCCCTAGCCTCCTCCACGTTCCTCACCAGCGCCGCCGCCGTCTCCAGTAGCCTCTTCGTATAATCTCCGTATCCCAAACCGTCGTAACTCACCTCCTTCACCTCCTCCTCCTCCGCCGACACCTCCACAGTCTCCGCCACCGCCGTGTGAAGACTCCGAAACGGAGCGAAACTGATTCCGAAGCAGACCAAGGCTAGCACTACCTGCCTCGCTATCTTCTCCACCGGCCTAACCTCTTCATCCAAAATGGAGCGAATTGAGGTCGGTTGACGGCGGTCGACGGCGGAGGTTGGGATTCTGATGCGGCGACGGTTGGTTGTGAAAATTGAAAGCGGAGGGTGTCGACGTGGTGCGAAGCAGTTAGGGTAGTGGGGCCGGAGAGAGAAAATGGAGTCCATAATAATTAGTGTGATGTTATGAAATGAGAGAAGAAGAAGAAGACATTGTTGGATTGACTAGAGTTGCAGAGAGTGAAGCTGAAAACGAAGCTCAGTGCAGAGAGAGAGAGAGGTTTAAGATCGGGTTGTGGGCTTTTTTGAATTATATGGGCATACAGGCCGAGGCCCAAGTTAGATTATTGGAACTTAAAGCCCAATGAATTTGGACTATTTTTAAGTCCAATGCATACGTGGCGGAATAGTGATATGGATTATAATGTGGACTATACGTCAGCACTTTAGCTCGTAAATTTTTGTTGTCCGTTTTATGAAGAGTTTTTATTTGCTGCCGACAATTGCTATTTTGTAATGTTTTTTTAGTGTATATATTGCAAGTCCGTTTAGGCGGCCTTTACATGCTAATGGCCATGCTACACAAAAATACAAGACAATGACATTTTAGAGGTTGAATGATTGTTACGATTTAGACTAGTTCTCATTAATATAATAGTGTTTACGTACATAATATTTCATGTCGAAACAAATTATTGACAATTCGTTACACTACTCAAAAATAATATAGGCTTATATCTCTTAACTTTGACCTTATGTTACTATTAGCTTTGGAGGCCAGTTAGGGACTTGTCACTTGTCATCAAAATGATTCGCATGGACCGACCATTTTAATCATCTTCCGAAACTATATTCTCCAATT
Organism: Geum urbanum; assembly: GCA_946800695.1. Classification (NCBI taxonomy): domain Eukaryota; kingdom Viridiplantae; phylum Streptophyta; class Magnoliopsida; order Rosales; family Rosaceae; genus Geum; species Geum urbanum. The sequence continues at coordinate 81,751,461 of OX326999.1, read as the reverse complement.
GAGCAGAATATCTTCCTTCCCCCTATTATTTAATTAATTTCATCTTTCTTATCCTATTTGCTTCTTTTTATTTCTCCAATGAAACTATTTATATCTTATTTGTTAGGTAAACCAAAATATAATTCCTTATCCAACTAACTTCTAATTCTCATAAACAAGAACTTCATTTAATTTCCATTATAAATCTCATTATAAATAAAATAGAAAATAAAAATTCTCTAAAAATATAGTCATTGCTCTCTTATCCATAATATATAAAAAATAATAATAATAACTCAAATAATCACTCAAGTTTATCATAATCGACAATTTAATCACTAAAGTTTAGAAAATATTAAAAATATCACTGAACTTTAACTTTATCTATCAAATTGATCACTTTGTCCATCTTGGATGTTAATTTTTCTTATTTCATGGTAGTTTGCATAGTTCTCTCACTTATGTTATATACATTTCTCTCATAATCTCATTTATATAAGCAAAATATTTGATAAATTAAAATGTTTAAAATAGACAAAGTGATCAAATTGATAGGTAAAGTTAAAACTCAATGACATTTTTGATATATTTTAAAATTCAGTGATTAAATTGATAATTATGAAAAATTTAAGTGATTATTTGGTTATTTTTATATAATTTAGATGTCACCGCTTCATATAAACTCAATTGAAACTTGCGCAAACGCAAACAAACACAACCTCGTTAATTACTCAACCAGAGAGTTCCAACTTGCAAGACCAAAACTTCTGGTTTGATTTAGAGAGAGAGAGAGAGAGAGAGTTTGAGGGTCTCTCTCTCTCTCTTTCTCTCATTCTCTCTAATTCTTTGTTGGGTATACATAAAAGTTGTGAGAGCTTGAAAGTCTTTTTGGGTTTGTCTTGAAGATGTTGGGGTGTGAGTGCTGGTGTTGGAGAAGTGAATATGATGAGCTATGTGATCAGTTTGAGCCAAAGCCATACAATTTACCTTCACCTCTTCCAAAATGGCCTCAAGGTAATAATAATTAGAGCTTCTTCTTTCTATTCTGGGTTTGTTCTGCTTAATCTTGTTGTATGTGGGTTTCTGTTGCTTTACCTTGTAAAGATGATGATCAGCTGCAAATTTATTGATTAATGTAAAATAGTAGTAGATGAATTATGAACATGGTCAATAAATTCATGAACTTGGTCAATATTGAAAGCTTGGAGATTCTGAATGCCTTGGAAGTTGAGAGTTGAAGGTTTCAAACTTTCAATAGGATAAGCATTGTCCTTTGTTGTTCTAATTCTTATGAAGATTAGTTTAAGTGTGACTAGATGAAGTGCATAGAACCTTTGCCTTATTTAGTTTGTGGTGTTTTATTCCGTGATTTGGTCTTTTGATTCCTAATCCATGTGAGAAGCCTTTTCTTTGTCTCCTTAACTGCATAGTAGGTTCGCAAATCGAGCTTTTATGAAGTTGATTTTGATAAACCAGTAGGTTTTTAGTACAATTTTAACTTGTGTAGAACCTGACGATTGTTTTGAGATCATTGAGCTGAACATTGTGTTTTCTAATTTCTTTAGGACAAGGTTTTGCTACTGGAAGAATAGACCTTGGAGAAATTGAAGTCGTCCAAGTCACCAAGTTTGAGAGTGTCTCGAGCTGCAATTTGTCGCGTGGAAAATACAAGGGGGTCACATTTTATAGACCTGCGGAGATTCCTGATGATTTCTTTTGCCTCGGCCACTACTGCCAGTCCAATGACCGGCCCTTAAGAGGGTATGTTCTTGTAGCTCGTGAGTCCATTGCTGGCAAGAGGGATTTGAATGATGGTTTAGTCCAAGACTTGGTAAAAACGTCACCAGCTTTGAGGAAGCCCGTTAAGTACTCATTGGTTTGGAGTCAAGATTTGAGTAATGGTGGGTCTGGTTATATTTGGATGCCAAACCCACCTGTAGGTTATAAGGCCGTGGGTTTTGTGGTCACTGACAACTATGAGGAACCAAGCCTTGAAGAAGTTCGATGTGTAAGAGAAGATCTTACAGAGACCTGTGAACCATGTGATCACATACTTTCTATGGATACGAAGTTGTCAGATAACCAATTTCAAGTATGGAGTACAAGACCTTGCGAACGAGGTATGTGCTGTAGAGGTGTTGCGGTTGGCACTTTCTTCTGCACTAGTACATACTTGGATCCTGACGAAGGACTAGAAGAAGTTGCATGCTTGAAGAATGCTGGTTCATCACTACAAGGAATGCCAACTCTGGACCAGGTTCATACACTCATTGAGCACTATGGGCCTACTGTGTTCTTCCATCCTGATGAGGCTTATTTACCCTCATCTGTACAATGGTTTTTCAAAAATGGAGCACTTTTGTACAGTGATTCCTCTGAGAACGGTGAACCAATTGATTATAGAGGCTCTAATTTGCCTAGTGGAGGGGAAAATGAGCATGACTTTTGGATAGATTTGCCAAATGATCATGATGCTAGACATAATATCAAGGGTGGAGACATGGAGAGTGCGGAGCTGTATGTCCATGTAAAGCCAGCATTAGGAGGAACTTTCACCGATATTGCTATGTGGATATTCTGTCCCTTCAATGGACCAGCCACCATTAAAGTTGGTATAGTGAGTATTGCAATGAGCAAGGTAGGACAACATGTCGGTGATTGGGAACACTACACTCTCCGAGTGAGCAACTTCAGTGGAGAACTCTGGCAAATATACTTCTCGGAACACAGTGGTGGTCGATGGGTAGACGCTTTTGATTTGGAGTTCATTCAAGGGAATAAGGCAATTGTTTATTCTTCAAAGCATGGTCATAGTAGCTACCCACATTCCGGAGTCTATCTTCAGGGGTCCTCGAAGCTAGGAATAGGATTGAAAAACGAAGTTGCTGAAAGTAACATGTTTATCGATTCGAGCACCAAGTATGAGATTGTTGCAGCTGAGTACCTTGGTGATGGTGTGACTGAAGAACCATGTTGGTTGCAGTATATGAGAGACTGGGGTCCAACCATTGTGTATGATTCGCGATCGGAGCTAGATAAGATAATCGATCGTCTTCCATTCTTTGTTCGATTCTCTGTGGAGAACCTATTCGAACTGTTCCCAACCGAACTCTATGGTGAGGAAGGACCAACTGGTCCCAAGGAGAAGGATAATTGGTTAGGAGATGAAAGGTGAAATGCACTGTCTATAATCTATGTCAAGTTCTCACAATACAGTTGATGTCTTGCTGTAGCTTGCCAATGAAATTTGACAAGAATATGTGCTCGTTTATACAATTTGTCAAGTGAAGTCTCTCTGTATCCCCAGAGTCTCTAAAGTGTGAAGTTATGTACCATAAATGAGATGAAGTTTTGTTTCAACACTTCTCAAGCAATGAGCAATAACCATGTATGATTCAGAGATGAAAGATGGAACACAATGTGCTGTAGATTGCCTACGATAAACATCGATCAAATTTATAACCAAAATTTGTATTTATACAAGCCCTATACTGAGTTTGTGCTCAAGGATATTGAACCTGTAGCAGCTGTGTGACCAAAAAAGAGAGAACTCACAGCAGCTGCAATATAGATTTGAAAGAATTTACAAGAGACAAATCGCGAAGGGCATTGTCAGTCGGTCTGCTATTTGCCTTCTCGATTCAACCCCTCCCAGCTTATTTCATGAGCACATTCCCCACACACAGTGGTGCAACCTGATTTTGTCCCTTGGCTTCTAAGCGTCAGCACATGTGAAATCCTAGTGCATTTTCGCTGCACAGGTTTGTCCCTCGCCTTAGATTCTGCAACGGTGTTCATCTCTGCTGCAGGTGAGGTAGCAATTGATGTAGCTGGTTTTTGGTCCACTGCAGGTTCATTGGGAATAACTTGTTGCACTTCCTCCCATTGAAATGATTTCCGGTATACTTGCCAAGCCAGGTCTTGCTCCTCTTTTGATAGCTTTTCTTCTTCATTCTCTTGCAATAGTGTCTCATGCAAGTGAAAATTGGCAATCAAGCTGAAAAGAAAGATCAAGAGTCCATGAGAGAAAAGGCAGCGAGCGATAAAGTGGCCATTAGTTGAAAGCATAGATGAGCAATCAATGTTTGTCAATAGATGCTGAATAAAATATGAAAGAGCATAGGAACACACCTTGGATAATGCTTGCCAACTAAACCTTCCATCATTTTGTCAGAAGAGCAAGTGCCATGAGAAAGATGTGGTTCGTGCTTAGGCAATTTTTCTAGACCAGTCACATTTAGATTAGCTCCGTTATCTTGCTCGGACCCATCCTGACTTTCATCATCACCAAATTCAAAAAGATGCAACATCTCTTCTTTAGAGATTGTTCTATGTACCTGTTGTCTATCCACTACCCTTGCAGATAGTCCCTCCTTTGTTACCTATTTGTCAAAATTTCGCTTCATTACAGTATTATTCATCTAAAAGCATACGGTTTATACATAACATATCACTTTTATACTCAAATTACCTGGCGCTTATAAATTTTTTCTTCAATAGTTTTATGTGCCATCAATCTGTATGCGAACACCGGCTTTGTTTGACCATACCTGAAAATTGCTCTAATCAATACAGAAACCATATTCATGCAATAAGGGATTTAAACAAAAGAAGGAAAAGAACTTAGAAGCATAAGGGTAATCCCACCTCCAAGCGCGATATATAGCCTGAAGATCATACGTCGGATTCCAAGACCCATCAACAACGACTACACGGTTAGCAGCATATAAATTTATCCCTAACGATCCAGCCTTGGTAGAAATTAAAGTGCATTTCACCCTCTTATTTAGGGGATCATTAAAGCGCTCAACCAGCTTTTGCCTTTCCGAGCTTTCTGTTTTTCCATCTAGCCTGTAGAACAACAAAAAGAATAGTCACAAGCTTAGTACTTTGTCCTTCCATTTGTATTTGCATCCACTAAGGTCAATCATTGACAGTTACTGGATGATGTCTTGCTTTGGAAACATGTAAAAGAGTGATATGAACCAACCTAAACCAATCTTTCCCTTTCTTCCAAAATTTTGAACTCTTCCCATGCCGAGGAAATCTCGAAATGTAAAGCTCAATCAGATCAAGCGTTGGTATGCTCTGACTAAATACCAATGCCTTATCACCCACATTAGAGCACATGGCCAGAATCTCAAGCAACAATACCATTTTGCCACTGTATTCAAGTTCCTTATAATTATTTTCATGGATGAGATCACTCCACCAATCCTAAATATGCAAACAGATCATGAGTATTTCACTCAAATAGTAAATAAATCGAATGGATAGATAATTAAATCGCAATGAAGAACAAAAGATTAACTGTCTATTGAGAATCAGTATAACTTTCTCAACCCTATACCTTTTGAAGAAAATCATCATCCTTTTTCCCTGAAAAGCAAGATAAGCAACCATTGTTAGTAATGTTGGTAGATACAGTGAAGATGCAGGTAACCAGTTACATCTACTTGACAAAAGAACGTGTATGGCCATTACCATGACAGAATACCAGGAACTACCATCATGTGAAACAAAGCGAAAAACAAGGAAAACCATACCTCCTATGAAGTCAGCATTTTCATCACTAGAGCTTTCATCTGCAAGAAAATTTTCAACACCATCTTCATACCTCACGTAGTTGTTATCTTTTCTCAAATGCAATATCCCTGGATGGTTCAATATCTACCACATAAAAAAGGAATTTCAATTACATACTTTACATGAAGAAATAAAAACATGATAAGTTGGTCTTGAAATAATGGAACATTGGGTCTTCACAAATGTGCCGGAATATACCTGAGCTAGGGTCTGGTAGCCAGCAAAAAAACCTCCTTTCAACTTTTCAGTAGAAACCTTGCCATTAGTGAATCCATGCAAATCAAGAAATCTCTTGTATAATTTGTTCTGTAAGGGTGAAAGCTTCACAGCAATCACAAAGACAGTTTTAGGTGGTAGGTCTTTCTTCACCACACTCATGTCCATTCTTTGAACAAACCCTTTTAACTGTTCATACAGTATATGAGATCTCTGATTCATGATTTTCACATCTTCCACAGTTGAATTAGTATGTTGGCCATTCTCTATGGGATTCTGGAAGCTGCATAAGGTTAGGCACAAGTGAGATTTGTGATAGATGAAAACAAGTACAATTAAGAAGAGAACAAGTTTTATAAGTAAAAAAGACTTGCCGGTTTCTAAACTCGTGGCTACTTCCGAGAAAACCTTCTCTTACAAAATCAACCATCTGTAATCAATTGAAGTTCATAAAGATCAGGACCAAATCTAGTATTATAAGAAATTGATACAAATAGCTGTCAAGTGAACTCACACAATAATACTCCATGAGATTGTTCTGAAGAGGCGATCCAGTTAACGCTATCCTTCTTTGGCATCTAACTTGCTTCAAAGCCTGGGTTATTTCAGCCTTGGTATTCTTAATGATATGGGCCTCGTCACATACAAGTATGTCAGGTCCATTCTGAAAATTGGAAATGTAATGATAAGAAGCTTTTACATATATTTGAACTTAGACGACACGTGGATAATGTACAAGATATTTGCTTAACGACTAAAAAGGTGAAGACCAAATAACTCGCATCATTTACAGAAATTCAAATGAAATATTCGAAAGAGAGATAGATATTAGAATCAACATACGTGCAAGGCATGGGAAATTTCTTTAGCCATGTGCTGATCCTTCTCCTTCGCAAGCTTTCCAAGGGATAAGATTCTGAAAGTGGTGTAGCCGATCAAGAAAACGCCACCCTTAACTCTCCATTTTGTAAGCAACTGTAGCCTCCTCTCCCTGGGAAAGAAAGAACAACGTGTCAGCACCAAGTATACAAAGTCGTTAAAGAAGGGATTTTCAATAGCAAAGTATAAGTGTTGAATTAGACCTTGTTACATCGTCTAGCATGAAGACCCGAAGAGGCTTTACTTCTGAAGGTCTCCATTTCAGGAATTCTTGTCGCCAATTATGCAGAACATTAACAGGAGTGACAATAAGTGCCGTCTTTAATCCCAAATCAACAGCTCTCATCGCAGTGTACAGAAAAGTGATGACCTGGAAAAGAAACAAGTTATGCACAGCAAAAGCATATGAGCCATTTCCCAACTCCATCCAAATGGCTCTTCACTACGCTGCAGGGCCATTGCATGATGCACTAGACCCTATCCAAATACTAAAACACCTAGACCGAACAATCGCATCACTGGTAGATAAGACAGCAAAATACCTGAAAAGTTTTGCCGAGACCCATCATGTGAGCTAGAATACAACCAAGCCCTTTATCCCCAGACTTCACTTCTCTGACAGACTGTATGATGTTCTCCCACATGAACCTCACCCCCTCGATCTGTGATACAAATCAAACATTCATATCAGTTGATGATACAAACTGCAACAAGACCAAGATAGTAGACAAATGCTATATCCTGGAGAGTTACTACCAATGAAGCAACCACATTAAACTCGCTGGAGGAGCAATTAAGAAGCTTTAATAAGGGTAGTATTATGGTGGGTATAGAAATAATAACAATTCACATAAAAAGGGGTACACCATGGAGACTGGCAAGGTTCCAGAAGTGAACCTCCCAATCCCTTTTTTCCACTTACCGCAACCCTCCTTTCTCCACTTACATTTATAGTGTGTAGATGAGGGAGTTTGAAAGTACCAAAATTTAAAAATGGTAGAGTTTTAGATAGAGTTTAGTGTTCTAGTATAAGTGAAGCTTTAGAATGAGTGCACTCTGTTTTAGCATAAACTCCAAGGGTATACACAAAGGAATACTCATTACATGGTTCAAAAAATAAGGAGTAAGGACTTAACCTGATGAGCCTTCAGCTTTGCTGAAATGCTGGGAGGAATACTTACTGGCTGTTCACCTTTCTCTCTCATAACATTCACTATATAGCCAGCTGATGCATCACCCAGCACTTCAGCACTAAGATCTTCAGATATATTCCCATTATAGATAGCAGAGTACTTCATTTTAGATTTAGCAGAAAATTGTACTTGCAAGGACTTCATACGCTCTTGACGTTCCTACATTAGTCAGGATCATGGAATTTTAGCTCTATACCTGTAATGACATAATATATAAATAGACCAACTACCTTTTCGATTGCAATTTTTCTTCTAGTCTCTTCCCCCAGTTCAGCATCATCAATTATCCTTCTGATTTTCTTCTTCCTCTTCCTTGTAGAACTGACATAGTAGCGATTAGAACCAATATAGCTACAGTACAGTGAATGTATCTAATGCTCTAGAAAGACAGCTCACCACAATAATTATAGATTGAAATGTTTAAATTACGACAAATGGACATACGACATTTCAACCCTATTGATCGTAAAAGCACTAGTCTAATCTCTAGCAACATGCCACGGCAATGAATAGACATTAGGCTGAAAGGAACCCAACCAATACACAAGACAGAGGGAGAGAGAGAATTCTGAAAAGAGATTCAAAGAGGAATAAATTGGCATCACTATAATGATATGGATATACCTAATGGCATCCTCTGCATCAGAATCATCTGAATCACTATCGGAGCTAGAAACTATCAAGACTTCAGATCCCTTTGCATCCTCTCCATCATTGTCTATAATTATAGTTTGACTCCTCTTATTATCAATGTTTAGTTCAACACTCTCACTTGAACGCTTTGATCCTCTGGTTTCAGTGGAATCGGGGACCGGTGAAGCACTGCTACATATCCTATTGTTGTCAATATCATCAGAAGTTTCCAAACCTTCAAGCATGGACGACTTCAAATTTTGTCCTTCAATCTCATTATCTTTGCTATGAGTGATTTCGACATCCTGATTTAACAACAAGAAAACGATTAACATTATTGCATGTAAGTGTATACTAAAATGCAGGAAATTTCTATGACTCGACCAACAGAGCAAATCTTTCTTGCTAAATCTAGAAGGCACTTTTCTGATGATATCTCATATGTATGCTTGTATTAAGTATAGCGGTTAAAAGCACATTAGCGTACACTACAATAGAATAAAAGTGAACTGTGTAATATACCAGTTTTCGTCTCTTTCGATGTCTCCTCTGTTTCAAATGAGCTTGAAGTTTCCTAACAACGTTTGCATCATCTTCTTCCTTGACCTATAAAAAACAATTACACACTGAGCTCCAAGTAAACTTCATCAGGTATAATAAAGTGTTTATGGTGGATACACTGAATACTTTTCCCTCCCACTCGTTACGTTTTTCTCTCTGAAATAACTATTCCCCTCTAAGATGGATCTTTCTCTATTGAATAAGAAAGAAAGGAAAAACTGATTTATCCACATGCATAGCACGGGGGCAGTTTCTAGTACTGTATATACATAGATACACATCTCTCAAGATGGGGGATATTCTATTTTAGTTAAGAGGTGTTTATAAATAAACGAAGAAGTTGTTAACAGTTACAACATCAAAGTGAACAAGGCATACTTACCTTCCTATATATTTTCTTGTGTTCTTCAGAGAGATCCAGTTCTCTTTCATTCGCAACAGCAGCGGCAACAAATGGGTCGCAAGAACTGCCATAAATGTCATCAATCTCCTCCACCTGGAAAAAGTATTCTCAGTATCTCGTTGAATGAATATTCGGCACTTTTCTAGTAATAAAAGCCCTTCTGTTTAAGTCATTAGCAACTTTGCACAATAATACAATCCCTTTATTGAGATGGTGGCAGCTCTTAGTATGTGGCACCTCTTAGAATGTGTTTTTAGGGACTATGTAAGGAAAAAATGGAAGTCAACAAATAGGGACTAAAAACCTTGGGCCACAAACCAAATGACAAACTAAAAGCAACAATATTACGTACCAATATCTGATATAGTCAAGAAAGTCCATTGTCATGTCACACGATTAACCAACTTTCTACCATAAGAGTCACGTTTCAGTATCCAAAACTACAGGTTTATTAAAAAACAATTAGGGGAAAAGAAATCAATGGTATGTGGATTAGATGTTGTTAAACCTTTTTGTTCCATTTAGCTACAAACTCTCCTCCTTTTCCAGTTACCTTTTTCCCTTAATTAAAGAATTACATATCTTGTCGAAAAAATACATGGCAGTAAACAAGAATTCCATAGAATAGGTATTAAAAAATAGTCACCTCATTGACTCCAGGGAATTCAAGTCCCATCTCAGCAGCTTGTTGTGGTGTGCTTGCCAAGTAAACAGAAGCCCAGTGCTTGCTGCCAAATGAAGCATTATCCTTGGTTGGACCCTCAGAAAATAATTTGTTGAGAGAACCCCAATCAACATCAGTTGTCACAGCATCCTTGCTCCCCTCTTCAGCTAGTTTTTTCTGAAGAAATCCACTGGCACCATCCTCCAATAGTTTGCCATGTTTCCTAAGTCCAACAGATTCATATACCATCAGCTTCATAGTTCATACCTTGCAGAATTGACAATCTAAAAGGCATAACTGATAACTATACCTTCTTACAGGTCTATGTGTTTGAAGATACTTTTCAGCATCAGCCCTTAACTCGGTAAATTCTCCAGTCACCTGATTTCCTACCCAGTGTATTCGAGTTTTCCAAGCTTCAGTGCAGCAACCATTAGGAGCCTGACTTTCAATCCACTTATAGAGACTTGGTAATTCAATGCCAGCCCCATCGAGTTGTTCCTATTCAGAAAAACAAATTCATTAAAGTGAGCAGAAGATGGGCCAAAAATTATATCTTGTGTTTGTGAAATGTACTGAGAATCAAAGATATAGTGAGAATTGAAAGATGAAGCATACCAGTAAATGAGCACTCTCAGTCTCAAGCCCGTCGAGCTCATTCTTCCAGTCTTCTATTAAAGTAGCCATTTCATCTGCAACTGCTGTTTCCAACTACAGACAAATACAATGTGTTAGTCGAGGTAAGGATAATGTAGTTCAGATTGAGGAATTTGGCAAAAGCACTAACATCATCCCCATGCAGAGTTTGTGCCAGCTCCTCTCTAACTTCGCTCTCCACTTTAGCAAGAGACTCCTTCTCGAGTGCTTCCTGAGCCTCCGCAGCCTAAATTGGGAGTGAAAAGAACCCACAAAATTACAAACCCAACTACATATTCTACCATATCAGTGATCAATATACTTGGTAACTAGTAATCAATGTCAACAATAACGAAGCAAAATTCGATACCTTACTCTCAACCTCCAAAAACTCGGCAATCAACTCCTCGATTTCCTTATCAGATAAAGGCTCCTGCATACCAAACACGACAAAACCAGTATTACTCATCCCTCCAAATTCAAAGAGCTTCTTAATTTCAACATACCACCAACCACAAATAATAGCTACACAACAGATTCACCTCGAGACGCAATCCTTTGTCATCTTGTCCAGAAACCGATGCTTCCTCAATCTCCGAGTCGTCAATGAAAGAATCTGAGTCGCCCTCACTGCCCTCACTACCCCCACTCTCGACATCTTCCACCGCCACCTCACGGTTTTCTTCTGCCATTATCCAATATCCACACCTAAACACACACAAAAACTAAATACAGTGAGCGAGCCTAACACGTCATAAACACACAGCTTATGACTTAACAACAAAACACTTCAAACCAACTAAAATGACTTCAAATTTTCAGAAAACCTAATCAAAATTCTAACTTTGGCAACACTTTCAAAGCTAACTAATTAACAATTCAATTTTCTACATTTCAACACACAATGAGAATGAGAGGCCTTTATATCAATATCGCCGGAATCGAAATCTCGTATTGTTTTAAGTGAATTAAGCTCCAAAACGCCGTCGTTCTGCGGCGGAGCGATTGAAGAAGGAGAGAGAGAGAGAGAGAGAGAGAGAGAGAAGGAAACGGCGTTGTTTCAATGCCTGATCAAAAATTGAAATCAAATTTCGCAGTTGAGTACTGACTGAGAGACCCAAGCTCGTCGACTGTTTCGGCGGCACCGAAACGAGGTCACTCTATATCGGAGCCCGAAGCGAGAGAGAGAGAGAGAGAGAGAGAGAGAGAGGGAGATACCTAGTATCGCCGGAATCGAAAGCTCGCGTCTCTTTTTTTGGGTTTTCAGTGATTGAAGCAGTGATAAACGGCGTCGTTTTGCGGCAGAGTGATCGGAGAATAAGAAGAGAGTGAGGTGGGCGCGTGATATTTGGGGATGGAGGGAGGGAAAAAATGGAGACCGCTTTTTAATGTGTTTGGGTCGCGGCCTGTGTTTTTAATTTGGATTTGAATTTTTGCTCATGGGGATTTGTACCCAAAAATCTATTTAATGGCGCCGTTTAATTACCAAATAATTAGATTAAACTCGACGTGATTTTTGTTTATATTTTTTAGATTAGTTCTATTCTTCATCTTCTTCAAATGTTCACGCACTATTTATGGAATGTTTGCTTGCTTGAAAAACAAGAGAAGTGAGGAATTAATTTCGGGGAGATTTCATGTGTTTAATCTAGGGTTGTTAATCGGTACAAACGATTCGGTTTAATAACAGAACCGAAAATCGAATCGTATTTTTTAATCGGTTCGGTTCGATTATATTTTCTTGATTTTTTTACAAAAAACCGAATGGTTCGGTTCGGTTCGGTTCGGTTTTTTTTTCTGGTTTTTTCAGTTTTTTTTTTTAAATAAAACAAACTTTTTAAAAAAATACTATTTCTTTCTATTAGTTTCGAAAATTCAAAAATCTTCATTAGCTATTTTTTTCAATAACTTTGTGAAAGTGTGAAACATAGTTTATGTCAAATCAAATCAAATCAAACTACAACAAATATAATTAGTCACAAATCACACATTCAAAGTTTTAAACCATAGCAAATAGCCAAATGTTTACCGAAAGTTTACATCACAAATTCAAAGTTTCAAACATCAACAAACATAAACCAAAGTCCACATTCCATAGTCCAAGTTTAAAACAATCTACGGTCCATCCAAATAAAAATACAATACAAATATCACATAAAAGCACTCAATTGAATCCATTCTCAAACTATACTCAACTTGTCCACCATTCTCACTTTCTCAGCTACGGAGTTTTTCTTTGGCAACTTAGCATTCCTTTTCTTAAACTTACAAGAACCCCAATAATCATTGTTAAGTATCAAACTATGGCACATACCAAATACTACTTTCATATGGGACAAAGAGAGATATTCAACAACATACCCAACAACATCAAACTTGATTGACACTTGTAAAACGACGTCATTTTATTCATTTCGGTTCAAACGATTCGGTTCGATTTTTTCGGTTTTTTTTTAGACGAAAACCGAAACCGAACATAATTTTTCGGTTTGGTTCGATTTTTTTTTCGGTTTTCGATTCGGTATTAACAGCCCTAGTTTACTCAAGTTTGATCTCCTAAGAGCAAGTTCACCGGAATTGTCATGTAGATATAGCCCAAAAAAGGTGAAAACGCGAAAATTTTACTTTCCACCGACATTTTTCTCCCCATGCAAGAACTCCTCTAGGGTAATTCTAGCCTCTTGACCTGACTCAATTGCCGCAGTGACTTTTTTAATCTCGACCGTATATACTTACACGTTATCTCTCACGAACAGTCTCATCTAAGCTGGATTTCAGCCTCCAGCCCGACTCCGCCTTGCGTTCGCCTACGAGGACACTGTCTTCGCCATGTAATCGCGAATCACGACACCGAAGTTCGAAGCCACTGGTAGAGATGCTAGCGGAGTGATAGCCGAAGCTCTTTGACTTGCTCTCAGTTGATTATCAAACGATGCTGAATTTTGATTTTTGTTTTCATTATTGTTTTCTGTGTATGTAGTAACTGCGACAATAGTTGGCCTAGAAATGTATGTTTTGTTTTGCTTGTCTTCTCTTGTGTTTGGTTAATATGGTCAATGAGTTGATGTTTGTTTCATGATTGTATTGGTTTTAAATCAAGGGGCTTTCAGATTCGATATTTGGGCTAGTTATAGTTTATGCAGGCCTAAAGATGTATGATGCTCAGGTATTTAATGTTTACTGTTTCACATCTCTTCAAGGTTTAGGAAGTTTATGGTACTTCACATTTAAATCACTGTTGCTGTTATTTAATTTACACTTCAAAATTGATGTCTCGAATGTTAGTATATTGTTTTGGGCAAAAGTTTGCCGTGTGTTTCTCACGGATTTGTAATTAAAAAGTACTATGTGATAAGTTGTTTGTTCATGTGGTTTGAATAGAGAGGAATAAAAATGCGATCATTGATCATGTTGGCATATCTGAATATTTGCTAAGATTGCTTAACAGCTTATTGGAAAAAAAAAATTAGTTCTATGTTATGTGAATCCAGAGCTTATTCTTAAACAGATGAAATAAAGGGCACAACTGAGTAAAGCTTAATGTTTGACAGTCTAATTTCATGTGGAAGGATATGCTTTACTTGCTTATCACATAGCAATCATACGAAGTAACTCCTCTAAATTAATATGAAGTATTGATGTGAGATAATGCAACTCATAGTGTGAAATAGACACGTTAGAATACTAAGCAAGGATACTGAACAATTGTTGCTACGAGAAAACATATAAAGATTTTCCTATTTTACGAAATTAGTAAGAGTTAAGCTTTCTTTGTTGATTTTGATGATAGAGAACTTTTTCTCTTTCTTGGAGTCTCCTCTTTTGCTTGTTACGATATTCTTTGTGTTTAAAAAGTTTTACTGATGTTTGTATCTGCTGAGAGGTGTAATTATGGAGATATAGGTCATGATTGAATTCATAAACCTATGCTAGATACACTAATATCTGGATGAAGAGGTTAGGGATAAAGAGGCTTTTGAAACTTCAGTCTAATCTAGTCTCTTAGGAAACCACGTTTTACTTCATATATAGCAATAGAACCTATCTACGTTAGCATGTTCATGTTCTTATTGTATATGTAGTAGCATTAATAATCTTTGGCGCTGTTCTTGACTATATTTTTGACATAATGTTTTCGGACTAAAACAAAAGCCAACCCATTCATTTTCAGGGAGTGAGAAGAGAAGGTGGAATCCATGCAAGACAATTGAACAAAACGGTGGACTCTATTGTGAACATGTGTCAAATAAGCAATCATTTAAGGCTTCATATGCTATGGTGAAGTAGTAAATTAGATCACTTCCAAGTTTCAAAGCTATATATAGACAAAGTCCCTAGCTAGAACCAATATACACGGCAAAATAGCATCATATTTGTTATACTGATTCAGATCAAAGCGACCTATACACAATCCTGTCAGGAGCACAAAGAGCTCAACTGTCGGAGTCATTCACGACAATGACGTATGAGTCGATTCAAGGAGATTATCATTAACATCATCATTGTCATGCATTGTGAGACAAGCATTTCTCAACTTCAAAGGAGTTCTGGATGATTCTTCTAGTGGGCTTTCTACTTGGTTAGAAGAAATTAGAGTATTGCAGGAAGAGATCAATTATGTCTTAATATGATTTTTTTTTTCTTTCTAATAATGAATGTACATGATTATGTATGTATTAGAAAGTCGAAGAATAAATTTTGTATTTTTATTATATAATTTTATATCATTAAAAGTGGTTACATTAATTATTTATATTTATTTTAAATGATTAATAAATATTAAATAAAAAAATAAAGTTATGATCCTAATTACGAGTGGAAACAACTATCAAGAAGTGAATTACACGAAACTAACCTATTGCCCTATTGACTTAGCGACCCTGACCCTGTGACCCAACGAGTGAACTTACTCTAAGGGACACATTATAAGGAATAGAAATGGATAAACACATTCAACGATTGTGATTCAAATACACAAAAACTATAGTGGCCTCGTGTTAAATACTTTCGATCACAGTTGTCAGATATATTCATCTATTTATATCCCTTAAAATGTGTCTTTAGAAGAACAAGCATGTGTGTTTACTACTAATTAATGCATGAAGGAATTGAAATGTGTGTGGGTCCCACATGTGTGTTATGAATTGATTCGGATTATGAATATACTTCCTAAATAAACGATATAATTGATTTTGTCAACGGTCATAAACTTTTTAAACTCTTGATGGATCTTCGGTCCATGTGAAATATGTTTACTAATGCATGAAGAAATTGAAATATGGGTGTACGTGAATCCCACGTTATATATGAATTGTTTCGTGAATAAACGGGAATTGCATTCCCGAAACAGGGAAGATGGGTTTAGAAAACGAACAATCCTTACACAATTAGGATTCGCGATACTTTCCGATAATGAATATACTTTTCACGTGAAATAGTCCAAATACACCCAAGTAAGCAATAACCATTAGACCTTGCAGTGGTTCTTAAAAAATAAACAATATAATTATATCGGGTATGTAATAAAATTGGCTTGTAGAAATTGACCAAATTCCTTCGAAAATTTAGAAAATTTATCTAGCTATCATATCATCAAAGTTCTTACTAGCTAATCAGTTCGAGGGCATGCATGTACACAATTCAAGAACACTCCTGAGCATTAGATATTGATCTAGCTAGTGTATCCAACTCCTCATCATTAATAATTTGAAGAAGCAACATTGGCAAACACCACCAAATTGACCCTTGCATCATCATTTCACTATTACTCAAAATAGTAAACCCGGTCTAATTACCTACTCATCGTCTTTCTTCCCCCAAGATTTGAGGAACAACACAAAGATGAACCCAAAACACAAAGCTGCTGCCCCTCCCACCACAATTGCCACCGATCTGCCATTACTTCCATTCCTCTCTCTCCTTTCATCTGCACACATATTAGCAAATTCATAATGAAAGAAATAACCCGAGCTACGTACGTACAAGCTTATAAGACCTTAGAGTAGTTAAAATGCATATTTAACTAATTAGTACCTGGGTGAGGCTCATCCGGATGATAAGCAAAGCTCAAGAAGCACTCGGCTAAATAAATCTCACCGGAAACCGAACCACCGCACTCTTCCTCGGCAATCTCCACCGCACTACTCACACACTCGCCACATTCACAACTCCCCAACCCTCCTTCACACTGAGCCAGCACTTCCACCAACTCATACGTCGTCTTGCAAAACCCATTTCCACCCACCACGCCACTCTCCAGCTCCCCAAACGCCGCCCTCAGCATCTCCTCAAATCCACCTCCACCTCCTCCTCCGCCGCCTCCGCCGCAAGTCTTGTGCAGCAGTCTATGCTCGCCTGATGAGTAGTCCGAGGCGGCGGCTGCTCCTTCGAGCTTGTAGTGCATGTAGCAGCCGTGGAGCTGAACCCTAGCCGCCACGGATTCTCGGCACAAATTGTTAGATATTTCCGGGAGAGTGTTCACGCAGCTCTGACACTCTTGGTCAGTGATGTCTCGTCGGCATTGGTAGACGCCGGAGATGTCATCGTCGGCGGTGAACTCGGTGTGTTTGAAAAACTTGGAGTGGTTGGAGTGGGAGGTTAGTTCTTGGAAAAGAGACGCTAGGGCTTGTGTGTGATCACTCATTGTGGTTTTAAACGTTTGACTGGCACAGTTTTTGTATACTAGGGCACGGTGATCGGGAAATGAGCTTGCATTCGTCAGAATTATTAGGGCTGCGAGACAGAGGACTCGAAAGAACGCATGCGAAGAAGAACGTTCGAAGGTTGAATAATCCATTACTATTATAGCTACGTTGGCTTTGTTAGACTGTGAAGAGATGCGAGCATCATCATATAAGCTATCTAAGGTAAAATTTCAGAGAGAATTGCTGTGCCGATTACTGTTAATTTCTATGGACTTTGGGGAGTTGAGGATTATATAAGTTTTCCCACCCACCCGTATCTATAACTGTGGAGTAAACGTTAACTTGTGGGATGAGTAATCTTTTTACAACGGGAAAAAGTGTGCATAAAGAAATGTATAACGTGAAGCTTTCAAAGTGAACCGCTGCAACTGTTTTGAAACAAACTTAAAACCCAGTAAGACAAGGACCTAGATAGAATTATATGATTAGGTATCACCATCTTGAACGTACTGTACGTGTAAGTTAGGTCACTTGGGTGTGCAAGTTACATAAACAGTGATAAATATTTATATATGGTAGCATTTGTGACTAATTTGAAGGCTAGCTAGTCGAACTTTATATAATTTAGAATAGAAGATTAGAAGTTGACAATGATCGAGCTAGTAGATGTTGCTAGCTGATCAACTTACGAGAAATGAACTAGTTAGCTAGGATAAAAATGTCAATCTGCTCACTACTGGACAAATTGGCGTTGCACCGATGAAGATCCGTGTGGAATGAAGCGTAAACATGCACACGTACGGAATATGATGAAGCTCATTTTGTATCGCGTGGTCAAAACAAATCCCAGGGCAGGTGGCTTGGATTCATTTATTGCATTTGGCACCATTTGCTTTTGTTTACTCGATTTTGGGTAATTCTTCTTCTTCGTCCATACTTACCTTGAAAATATAGCACGACATATTAAACCCAAACCAATTAAATATATACATACATTCTTGTGGCTATTATAGAGATCGAACATATATAACTCGTCAATACCAGCTAGGCCCCCTGCCACCCCGTTTGGTTGCTCTCGCCAAAACATTAGTTCTTCGCATCTTAACCAGAAGGTAAGTTTATTATTGACATCAACAATATTTACCGACGAATGAATAATAACAAGTCAGCTAGGCCTTTCACTCCTCCTTTCCCATAAATCTGCCACCCATTTTGTTACGAATGTTACACGAACGGTGCTAAAAACTTAGAATGTGTAACAACCTTCCCTAACATCACGCCTTTCATAAAAGCCTCGGCTCTCATCCCAAACCATTACTAAGTGCCGCACATCCCTCCAATATTCTTCGCAGCTATCGGATTTTCGATCTCCGGCGGCCGGTCACGACTACGTACGTCGGTCATTTCACCGTCGTCGTCATTGTCGTGGCTGCCCTCACTATTCCCTCCCCCAAACACAAACAATCCATATCATTATCCATTGAGGGAATCTTTACTTAAACATTACGTATCAGAAAGCCATTATTTAGTTGCATGCAACGTACATTTTCTTTTGTACGTACGTTGCTAGATTAATTGTTGTCATTATCAAAAGCACGTACTCATATACTCCTCCACCATGCCGAGGCCGCCGGCGCGGTTCCATCTATTGGAGATCAACCTCATCTCCGCTCAGGACCTCACGGCGGCGTCAAAGTCAATGCGGACCTTCGCCGTCGCCTGGGTCAACCCACAACGCAAGCTAACGACACGTGTCGACCAGAACGGCCACACCAACCCTACATGGAACGAAAAGTTCGTGTTCCGCGTCGACGACGATTTCCTCAACGACGACACCTCCAAGATCATGATAGAGATCTACGCCTCCGCGTGGCTCCGCGATGTCCTCGTCGGAACCGCCGCGATCGTTGTCAGCAATATCAACAGCAGCTCCAAGATGAGGTTCATGGCCATCCAGCTGCGGCGGCCGTCGGGGCGGCCGCAGGGGATACTCAACTTGGGGATAGGCCTGTTGGACAACACCATGAAGAGCATGCCGCTCTACAGCGAGCTCAGCTCCTCCGCCGTTGGGTTATGGGACGTAGTGGAAGCAAAAGGCACGAAAAAGACGTCGGCTAAGGATGGTAACAATAACAACAACAAAGTCATGGTGTTGAAGAGGTCGCAGAGCGAACGGACCACCACGGATTCCACCTTGTCCAAGAGCGTAGGCGGCAACAACGTTACGAAAAGGCCTCCCGGTTCGATTTGGATAGGGAGTTCCATTGTGAATGGTTCGGAGGTTAGTTCTGTCCAAAAAAGTGTAACAGCCACACCTAAAAGTCGTACACCTAAATTAAGTGAGACACCTACCAAAGCCATTAGCAACCCTAATGGAAACGGCTCCATGGTGAACGGATCTCTATGCTCTGACGTGGGGCCGTCACCATCTGTGGTGGCGGCCGCCATTGCAAAGGGAATATATCCTCTCCCGCATGGCGGCGCGGAGCAGACGGAATCAGGGAGCTCGTTGATGGACGAATGGGTGGACGAGGACAGCGTCGAAGGGTTGAAGACAAAGATAGAAAGGTGGCGCACGGAGATGCCGCCATTGTACGACACCAAGAAGTCGAGTCACCATCCGAATAATATGAAGCTACTCCCGCCGTCGTCGCACCGCAACACCGGGAGGAAAGCGAGGCAGAGCAGGAGCGGCGCAGGGAAAGGCATGTTTTCTTGCTTTGCGTTCGGTTGCGAGATTTCTATATCTTGTGGTGGCAAAAGTAAGTCTAAGAAGAAGAAGAAGAATGGCAAACTGCATCTCGACCAATCTGAACTTACTTACACCGGTACCGATGACTCATACGTGAGTTAAAACTCTTGGTATTTGATTCCTATATCAAATGTTAATGTTACGACGTACGTTTTTGGTGTGCTTAATTGATTCTCATAGCGAGTTGTGTACTTGTGTAATTGTGTTAATGTTATTATTGGAGTTGAAGATAATTGAGTCAGTTGGATTGAGATTGTTGCACAGAATTAGAGGAATATATAGATGGTGATAGCCTCTCCCAAACAGTACCAAAGGAAAGAAATGTAAAAAGTTGGATGCAAGTGTTTTTCTTTTTTTTGTTGGAGTTGTATTTTCATTTTTCTTGCGACGATGTAAGAAACTTCTGAAAAACAAAACATTGTGTCTTCATTTCTTAATTAGCCGTGATGAGTATGAGAATAAACTAGTGCATTGCATGGTCTCCGACCATATAATATGAAGTCATGTATTGACGTGACTGGATATGAAGGTTTTTTATCCATAATAATAGTGGTGGATCCATTGGTGGTGGTGCCCTCTTTTCTACTTAAATTTGATATAAGATGGGACAGGTGTTGCACTCTCATTGGAGAATTTAAATTGTTGAATTTGGAGGGAAGTACTTTGCCTCAGTTAAACATTGAAGACAAGCAGACAACATCCAAAGTTACTAACCAAAAATGGTTTGTTCATGATAAGCGAAGAGTAATTATATTATGTGTGGAGTATATAGGTGCAAGAAGAAATCTACTTGCGGTTTAAAAAGTCTCATTCACTATTTATTTAACATCAAAATCGTTGGACTGTGACAAATTTTCACTATATTCGCACTTGAAAACAAAATTATCATTATCTAAATATTTCTTGACGATATTAAGAGTGTGGTTAGTGAAGCACACTCTCGATTTTATATTGTGTCAGTCTATAAAGGTCCATATTTGTCTCATCAATATTCTTATTTATGATTCGAGGACTATTTGTAACAAACATCCCAGTGTTATATACTTATATATATATATATGTTATATTTACGATGTATCAGTTAGTCATTGATGCAATGTTGTTTATGTAGTTATTGATTCACTTGTATTCAAACTTTTCCATACCCCTAATGAAAAAATCGATTTTGTTCCGTATGCTCGATTTCGATTCTGACAGATAATTCTTCCGCTTGTATCTCAAATTACAAAACCACCGATTGCAGATGATCTTTGTTTTGTAATTTTCCTTTCTTCAAAAAGAAAAAGAAAGAAAGAAAAAAAGTAAAATAAGAAAAAAGGGCTTAACTCATGGTGAAATGCGTATGTACCAAAAAAAGAAAATACGTATAGCCGTACGGTGTTGTTGCGGAGCACGATACTAGTAGCAGGCAGTAATATTCTGTGTAATCGAGTGACACGTGCCGGCCAGGCCAAGCAGTCAAGATTACTATCGCTAGTGCAATTCTGATCACACCTTGTTTATTAAACGCAAGGATAGTAAAACTACTGTCTGATCGTGTATGTTTATGACATGGTGGTTACAGAAGATGATCCATGTGAGATGACAAGTTTTCATAAGCAGTTGTCACTAGAATTTGACATGAAGGATCTGGGAGACCTGAAATATTTTCTGGGAATTGAAGTCGCAAAGTCCAAGCAAGGGATTACATTGTCCGAACGAAAGTATATCTTGGATCTTCTTGCTGAGACAAGAACGTCAGATTGCAAGCCCGTTGTTACTCCTATTGAGCAGAATCACAAGTTAGAGCTTCTTCCAGATCAAGTTCCAACGAATAAGGCTAGGTATTAGCGTTTAGTTAGGAAACTTATTTACTTATCACATACTAGACCTGATATTACATATGTTGTCAGTGTGGTGAGTCAGTTTATGCATAATCCTGGAGTAGATCATATGAGTGCAGTACTGCGTATTCTTAGGTATCTGAAGAGCACACATGGTAAAGGTCTATTATTTGCAAGAAGCAGTGAGTTGTGTGTTTCAGGATATAGTGATGCAGATTGGGCAGGTGATCATACCAATAGGGCATCTACTTCTGGTTACTTCACTTTTATTTGTGGAAATTTAGTAACTTGGCGCAATAAGAAGCAGAATGTAATTGCTCGCTCTAGTGCAGAAGCTGAATATCGTGGAATGACAAATGGAATATGTGAATTACTATGGATCAAGAATGTACTTAGAGACTTAGGTTTTAGGCTTCGAAAACTTATGGATTTACATTGTGATAATACAACCACTATTGAGATTGCTCATAACCCAGTGCAGCATGACATTACTAAATATGTGGAGGTTGATCGATATTTCTTAAGGGATAACCTTGATTAGAAGATTATCCAATTTCCTTTTGTGTCATCTGAGGAGCAGTTATCCAATGTACTTACTAAAAAATTATCACATGATGCATTTAGTAAATAGATGGTCAAATTGGGCATGATCGACATCTACGCGCCTCAAGTAGTGTTGACAATTGTTGATATTTAGAATTCTTAGTGTAATTATAATTGATTTATTCATTATTGTAGATATTCTTTCATATTAAGAATCTGTTATGTAAGTTGTATATATACCCAATTCGAGACCGAATGAAAAAATTATTCTACCATAAACACTTTTACATATACATTTCTCTACTATTATTACCTGCAAGCAATCTGATCGTTCCAACCACTCCATATATCGTAGACATTTTTGAAGGACTTCCGGAACAAGATTCACCTTTGACAATGAAAAAAATATATAAAAAAAATTAAATGACTTCGATCATAAGTTCACAGCCAAACACAGCATACGGCAATTTCTAAGCGACGAAAAGAGGACCTCTTTTTTACCATCAAGTGGTTCAATGGTGATGTTGCGGCGAGCGATCGAGAAGCCTTGATTAGGAGCCTCGACAGATTTGACGACGAACTTGTCCGGAAACTCCTGCAGCTCCAGCTGCTCGTAAAGCTTGAACTTTCCGACTGAAGAAGAATATATATATTTGATAGCTTCTTCAGCTGTTATTCGCTAACGTGTGAGCAAGTTTGGCTTAGAAGTATGAATGCAAATAGCTCTATTATCTGGCAACGTATACAGGATTCAGGGCAACGCAAAACTTATGAGGAGGCAAATAGTTGATCTGACAAGAACCAAAGGCTTTCGTTACCCTCCGGGCATTATTTCCGGTGTGTCGGGGGTATCGTTTCGCCAATGTACTTAACAGACATGGAAAGACAAGAAAAAAGTTGAATCTCAGACCTTCAATGAGTTCAATCAGTCTAACAAAGTAAAACACTTGCAAATTTTCAAAACATATGTAGGTACAAATCGAGTAGGGAGCCGTCTCGCTACTAAAAAAGAAGCCAACAGGGATCAGACCAAATTTCTCAATCAATAATGAATTTTCTTCACCCAACTTGAGCAATTTTCTTCATCAAATAGAAGCAGCTTTATGAATTACAGGCCTAAATATGCTGCATCAAACTAATCTTTCATTACATCAATGGACTAGCTAGTACAGTTTCATGACCACATCCCTACTACCAAAATACAGCAAGCAATCACTTCTTAAACAAGCTAGCAAGCTCACCCTTTTCGTGCATGGAGGTTAGAATGTCGCAACCCCCAACCAGTTCTCCATTCACAAATATCTGCGGGAATGTAGGCCAGTTACTATAGCTCTTGAGAGTCTCCCTCAACCCTGCATTATACTCCTCATCAAGCACGTCAACGCTCTCATAGTCCACCCCTTGATTTTCAAGAATGCCGACAACCCTCTGCGAGAAGCCACACTGCGGGGCACTTCTCGAACCCTTGATAAAGGCAACAACTTTATTCTCCTTCACCAACTTATCCACGAGCTGCTCCAACGGGACTGTCAACTCCATGTGACGACCTGGTGTCAGCCGAAGATCAGGCTTCTTCTTCTTAGGTGCCTGCCGGACCCAGGTGGCGTTCCCTTGTTTATTACCCGGAGGCACTTTACCAGTAGACTTTATGTGTTCTTCCATCCATGATTTCCAAGCTTCGGTTAAAGCTGTCCTATCTGGCTCATCTACTATCCCAACCTACAACACAATACATTCACTCTAAGAATACAGCAGGCACCAAAAGCCGCCTCGCATTTTTCTTCATATATTTACAGAACTTTGGTATTCTATATTACTCAAACCAGATTACACCTTTACCAAACAAGCTTACAGCTTATAGCAATGTTGACTAGGTCTATAGGTTTATATCATCAATCATGATACTTGGCACTCTAAACGTCAATCATAAAATCATAATACACATGAGTTTGATGCGTTTGGTTCTTACTGTGGTTAACGGAGTTGAAATCATTCTGTTTACTAGCTTCAATTATCAAATCAAACTACGAAATCCCTAATTTCACAAACTAAGACTTCTTCTACATTTTAATCTGAATCAGAAAACAAATATTGGCACACAAAAAAGAAAAAACTCAAGCTTCAACAGTTGAAATAAGCTCGGAAATTTCTACTGGACCAGAAAGAAGTCCATACCTTGACGGAGTGGCATAGCTCCGGCACAGATTTCCGGTGAACAACAACACTCGCGGCCAAGTTTCTCGACAAGCCGACGAATTGAAGCTCACCGCTCTGGTCAAAGATGGCGTAGACTCCGGTCTCCGACGGCAACTTTCCGGCGATGTCTTCACCCTCCCCCGAAACTGAGACCAGCTGAGTCTCCGAGAGGCTCTTCACCGCCGACGTGACTACCAGAGCGCGTGGCCTGGCCGGAGCGTGGAGCTTGATGGAAATGGAGGGAAAAGAGAGGAGGGGCTTCGGATGCAAACAGAATGAGAGGTTAGGGGTATTTTGGGAAGAGAATAAGCGAGGAGAGTACGGCGAAGAAGTGTGAATCGGAGAGAGGTTGATGATGGTGGCCATTGAGCAAGTCACTACCAAAGCTTCTGGTTACGACTATCGGATATTTGCAGCGGACATATTTCGCAAACGAGCTCGGGCTTCGGATCTATCCAATGGGTTTATCTAGGTTCTTGGGCTGGGTATTGAAATATAAAAAGGGTTCTAACTACAAATAAAAGCCTCACCAAATTTTAATTATTTTTCTAAAAAATCTCACCCGTTTCTTGTTTTTTAAATACATACACTGTTTAATATTTATTATCGTGAAACATAAACGATGCCGAAGTGTGCTATTACCATGAGTCCAAACGTGTTAGAGTTAAAAAATTCATACAATATCTATGATGATCCAAGATGTTCTCTTTGAGAATATTTATATTAGTTCTTGGGTTGTTATCAGTGTTATGTTCATTTTGGATGTGTTTTTCAATAGAATCAATGAAATCAAGCGTGAGAATGAGCTTCATAGGATAGCACTTGAATAGGTACCAAATTTCGTATAAATCATACAGTACTTTTACATACAAAGAATCGAATGGTATATCTCTTTAAAGTATCCAACTCAAATTAACCAAATTTACGTACTTAAATCAAATTTGTCGTTAAACATCGTTGGCATCCAAATCCTTTTGACAATCATAACAAGATCATTGCTATACATTAAAGAGCGTTTAGAGTACCAATATAAAAGATGATTTAGAGTACCAAAGTGCTTTTAAATGTTTATAATTTGATGAATTAATTAATGAAATTCAAGTAATTAGACAATAAGCTAGTAAATTGACGAGTTTATAAATCATAAGGTAACAAATTGGCAGAAAAAATTCTTAGAGTAACAAATTGACACTGACGTGATTCATAGGATAACAAATTGGCAATTAAGCCTACTATTATTATGGGAAGTGGTTTTGTTTCCCCATTTTTACCATTTTTTCCAATTTTAACATTTTCATCTTATTCAATCATTATTAAAGGTAACGTAGTAAATTCAAAAAATAAGAAGAAAAATAGAAAATAATTAATAGAAGTAAACTTAGGCCTGTCAATTTGGACACAACTCGAAACCTGCACGATTATAAAAAGGTCATGAGTGGGTCGACCCCCTCATGACCTGCTTTATAAATGAGTCGATTTCGGGTTGACCTGATAACACGAAAATGACCCATGTAACCTGTTTACTTGAATTATTTATTATTTAGATATAGTTAATTATGGATGATTGAGTTAATAATTTATTCATATTAGGTTAATCATGTATGATACATCTATAAATACATTTTGTAACTTAATTGAGGCATGAAATTGTTGAAGATCACGCAATTTTGAGATATTAAACATTTAGTTTTATATTTAATTATAAAATTTAAAATTTATTTTATTAAACGGGTCAACCCGAGACCAACCCGTTTATAAATGGGTTGGGTTTGAGTTTATAATTTTGACACGATAAGTTAAATGAGTTAGGTTTGAGTTTGTACTTTCAACACGATAAAAATCGTGACCCGACACGACACAGCCCATTGACAGGCTTAAGTAAACTGTTTTTGCAGTAAAAAAAAAAAACTACCCTTTCTTACTTTTTCTCTTAATTTCTCACTCTCATAATTTTCTCTGCAACACGTACAATCCGAATAATTATCTTTTTCTTTTCACGAATTCGAATGAATTTAAACATAATCTCTAGGGTGAGTCTATTCACACCTCCACAATCGCTTTTTGAACCTCTTTTAATAAATTTATACACTATATTTCCAAATTTATCCTTAATATTTTTCTAACTATACCTTTATACCTCACCCTCTGTATACTCCCACAACTCCATAAGTCCCCAGCTATGCTCTCTCTTTGAGTGATGTTCACTACAATAAAATCATACTTTGACGACGAAACATTAATAGTTTTGTTGTCCAAGTGGCCCTTAGATGACAAAAAAAAAATCATCGGATAAGAGAAAATTTTGTCGTCTAGGCTGACTTTAGACGACGAAATTTATTTTTGTCCCCTAAGCAATGTCTTATACGACGAAATCAATATATTCATCGTCTAAGATCTCACTTAGATGACAAAAAATAGAATTCATCGTCTAAGTATAATATCTTAGACGACGAAAATGTCATCATCGTCTCAGAAGACTCACTTAGATGACGAAAACAAAATTCGTCGTCTAAGTTTTCACTTAGATGATGAAAATTTTCATTTCGTCGTCTAATATCTTATCCTAAACCTAAACTCTAACCCTAAACCCTAAGCCTTAAACCCTTTCCCCTAAACCAAAAATGTTTTAGACGACGAAACCCATCTTCGTCATCTAAGTAGTACTCAGATGACGAAAATCAATCACTTTCGTCTTCTAAATAGAGTTTTACATTTTGACCTCTAAGAGGATGACTATATATACCATCTTAAAATGTATATTTTTTTCGTCGAGGGCATAGAGTAAACAATTCTTGGACTGTGAGTGTCGACGGTTCGAAAATCGGAGTTACTGAGATTCGTATATCAACGTTTCCGTTTCGTTGAAATTTTGGTTTTATGGTTGACTATGCTGATCAAACCCTTAATGAACTTCGTATTTATTGAAAATTTGTTGACCTACATATTACGTTATGATGAATATATCTAACGGTTATTTTGTCCAAATTCAATTTCGTTAATGTTGATGTGGAGTGAATATAGACATACGAATACTTAAGTTATACAACATTATAACAAGTTTTTTAGTCTTAAATTAATTTTTTATTTAAATTTTCAATTAATTTATATCTAGCCGATAAATTAAGTCTTTACGAAAAGAAAAACACCTGTAACTTTGAAAACGGGTTTACGAATTATTTTTTACGATCATTTTCGTTTTTTAACTATTATTCGATAGTCACTAAATTAATTCGATGGAAATCTAAACTAATCCAAATTGAATTGAATGTTTTTCTATAATATTGTATAAATGTAATGATTACATCTGACTGTTGATTTTTAAGCAACTATCGAAAATTAATTTTCATATATATATTTTTTTAAAAATTAATTTCACTTACGCGACGAAACTATATATTTAAAATAAAATTAAATTAAAATTTAAAAAATTCATTTAAGTGACGAAAACATATAGTTTCGTCGCTTAAGTGGAACTAAATTTTTAATTTTAAAATAAAATAAAATTAAAAATTCACTTAGGCGACAAAACGAAAACATATGTTTTCATTGCCTAAGTAGTGAATTTTTTAATATTTTTTTTAAATAAAATAAAAATAAAATTTAAAAAAGTTAAAATTTAAAAATAAAATTGTATGTTTTCGTCGCCTAAGTCCAAAATTTTGGCAATTCAAAATTACTTAGGCGACAAAATTTGTTGGTTTCGATGCATAAGTTCAAATTTTTTTGGTAATTTTTTCTATCAAACATTTTTTACCAAAAATTCACCTTTCTCTCTCTCTCTCAAAAACCTTACACACCACCACCACCACCATCTCCACAACCTCGGCACCACCACACACTACCACACACCACCACCACCACTACCTCGGCAACATCACCACCTCGGCACCACCATTACCATCACCACCACCACCTTACAAACGCCGCCGTCACCACCACCACCACCATCATTAAATTATTTATTAATTATAAATTTTGTATTAATTAATAATTAATATTTAACTGTTTAGTTACGATTTAATTAATTTTTTTTAGTTTTGTCGTCTAAGTTGTTAATTTTTTTTTATTAAAATCAACCACTTAGACGACGAAAAATCTTCGTCGTCTAAGTGGATTATTTATTTATTTTTAAAAATCGATATTTAGGAGACGAATAACCTAAAATTTCATCGTCTAAGTGGTTTAACATAGGCGATGAATTGTTTGTTTCGTCGTCTAAGTTCTCACTAAAACGATAAAACTTTTCATCATTTTTTCATTAATTTTTCGTCGTCTAAAATTCTAGGCGATGAAATTTATTTCGTCATCTAAGTACTTAGGCTATGATTGTTAGGCGACAAACCTTAGGCGACGAAAAAAATTACTTAAGCGACGAAACTGCTTTGTCGCCTAAGTGTGTTTTTCTGGAAGTGGTTGCGTTGATCTGAACAGTGAGGAGTCGTGATGTAGGTGAAGGATATCAAGAGACGTCAGCTATAAACAACACTCTAGATTCATGGTGCAGGCTAATAAACATGAAGTTATATATATAAATTTTAAATGATAAGATAATCTTCAATTGTATACTTGTGAGTTGGTGATTGATAGATAACCGATTGAATCCCAACAAAAGTAACAGTAATAGATGGGCAATTGATCAGGTGATCAATGTCTCTCGATCTTGATCATATACATACTTCAACCACCCCATTTGAGCTTCTGATCTCGATGAAAAAGATGATTGCTAACTACAAAATCGGATGGGTTTATAATTAGCTAGATACGTAGCAATAAAAAAGTTATTTATAACAAATAAACAGTGAAATGTTCTTCGATGTTTTTCTCATAAAGATTTGAGTTATTTTTTTTTCATAATAGGGACATTTAGGATTATAAAAATTTCGAAAAACTAAAAAAGTATAAAAATTAAATTTAAAAGTGTGAATAGATGTAGCCCTAACCTCTATTAAATATATTTTTTTTCGAGAAAAAAAAAACTGCTCCTTGATCCCCACACCCATCGGGTGCATATACTCTAGTATGTATTATATACTAATTATACAATATATCTTATGAAATGCATGTCATTATATTTTACGTATCCTAGATATACTCATCTACCACACCTTGTGTATATATAGACAAATTGCTATTACTTTAAAAAAATAAATAGACAAATTGCTATTTATATATGGCAATAAAGCGAGAAAGTGTCATGCTACTTGTGTATATATATGATGATAACTAGACTTTCTTCAAGTGGCTTTGCAAAGGGTTTGGAGTAAATTTGCAGCAATTTCTCCGATAGTTGGCAATGATGCGGAGGCTATGGCTATTATTGCTTAAGAAAATGATGGTATGTTTCATAATCTTCTCAAGCTGTTGTCACCCAAGTCAATATGCATGTAACAGCAGCTGTGTAAAGGATGTTAATGCTTTTTTTTTCTTTTTGTCATATCATCCAACACATGAACATGTTCAACATCCATCTGATCATATAATTCGTGTATGCAACATGTTATCACGTCCATGTCAACTTCTCAAAATAGAAAAGGTACTAATTCGTGCATGCAATGTCCATCTCATAATCAATTGACGCCGACTTGTAGCTCTAGACCTCTAGTAATCTCAAGTATTTATTCTGCGACTGTAGTCTCTCGTAACGCATAACCTACACACGATGGAGTTGAACTGAAAGACCACTTTGCACACATGACACATTTTGTCTGTGGGGATCAAAAGTTTGGATGGGTTTGATTATTGACAAGAATGAATGAATGATGATGATGACATATATATGCAAAGGGCGCGGGCGCAGACCATATATAATGGTGCTGGTATATATACTGCAGAAATATCAGCAGCATTCCCCTGCATCATTGCAATGAACAAACCTTAACAAAGCTAACACATAGAATATCGTTCTTGCGAGTCGAACTAGTAGAACAGACTCAGGTATACATGCACTTTCTACAGGTATATATATAGTGTTTCTACCGAATTACGCGGGGGGACGTAATCTGGCAGAAGCAAGTATGAGCTTCTTCCTTCCTCTTCGTGTTCGCCCGAACGTTGGGGCTGTTCGGATGGTCGGGCGCTTCCTCTTCCTTCGGGTGATCGGGTACGCGTGTTCGGGTGCGGCTGTTAGAAGAATACAACAATGAACGGACAGTCAGGGGTCAAGACGGGGTGGCCCGCCTTCAATACATCAGAAGAGGCGAGCATACAAGGCGGAGCATTACGCGGCGATGCATAAGGAGGTGGACCGATTACTGGGTATCGGGTTCATCCGCAAGGTGGACTATCCAAAGTGGATCTCCAACGCTGTAATGGTGCAGAAGAGCAACAAGAAGTGGAGGATGTGCATCGACTACAACAACCTTAACAAAGCGTGCCCCAAGGACAGCTTCCCTCTGCCGAGGATCGATCAATTGGAGGACGCGACAGCTGGGCACGAGCTTCTGTCGATGATGGACGCATATTCGGGCTACAACCAGATCTTCATGGATCCCGAAGACCAGGAGGCGACAACTTTTGTAACTGACAAGGGCTTATATTGCTACGTCGTTATGCCATTCGGGTTGAAGAACGCTGGCTCCACGTACCAGAGGCTCATGAACGCAATGTTCCATGGCCTGATTGGCAAAATTGTGGATGTGTACGTGGACGACATACTGGTGAAGAGCGTTCAAGCGATCGACCACGTCCAGAACTTGGGGACTGTGCTCGACGTCCTCATCAAGAACGACATGAGGTTGAACCCCGCCAAGTGCACGTTCGGGGTCACCAATAGCAAATTCCTTGGATATATCATCAGTCAGCGGGGGATCGAAGCCGCGCCCGCCAAGGTAAAAACCATCATCGACATGAAGCTGCCAGTCAAAAGGGTGGACCTGCAGAGCCTCACAGGCAAGCTCGCGTCCCTGAATCGGTTCATATCCCGCTACTCGGACAGATGCGCCCCGTTCTTCAAAGCACTCCGGACAACGAACAAACGTGACGT
The DNA here is from genome assembly GCA_946800695.1 of Geum urbanum. Lineage (NCBI taxonomy): Eukaryota > Viridiplantae > Streptophyta > Magnoliopsida > Rosales > Rosaceae > Geum > Geum urbanum. The sequence continues at coordinate 81,719,771 of OX326999.1, read as the reverse complement.
CGCGTGGACGCCCGAGTGTGAGGCATCTTTCCTCCATATCAAGGAGTACTTGGCGTCCATCCCGCTCCTCTCAAGACCCATCCCGGGGGAAGTATTGTACATCTACCTGGCCGCTTCCCTCACGGCCGTCAGTTTTGCCCTCGTCCGCAGGGAGGACTGCACGGAGTTGCCCGTTTTTTTCTCAGGAAAGGGCATGACGGGCGCTGAGACCCGATATCCAACGATCGAGAAGATGGCGCTCGCGCTCGTAACCGCCGCCCTCCGGTTGAGGCCGTACTTCCAGGCGCATAGCATCCACATCCTCACCAACGTACCCTTGCGCCAGATACTCCAATCGCCCGATCACAGCGGCCGCCTGGCGAAGTGGGCTATTGAACTCAGCGAATTTTACCTCCAGTTGAAGCCCCGCACGGAAATCAAGGGACATGCCGTGGCGGACTTCATCGCTGAGTACACGGAAGCGGAGGGAACACCGGTCCGCACGTCCGACATCCCAACGGTGGAGACATCCGACAAACCGCAGGTCAAGGAGCGACCGTTGTCGGAGTGGAACCTCTACGTCGACGGTTCATGCACGAAGAAAGTGAGCGGCGCCGGAATCATCCTGACCGGGCCCGGAGGAGTAAACGCGGAGTACGCCCTCAAATTCGAATTCACGACAACCAACAACGAAGCTGAGTACGAGGCGCTCATTGCGGGCCTGCAATTGGCCAAGAACTCGGAGGCACCCGACCTCAACATATTCAGTGACTCTCAGTTGGTGGTGAGCCAGGTCGGAGGAGAATTCCAGGTGAAGGGGGAGTCAATGATCGCCTACCTCAAGCACGTCAAGGCGCTAATCGGAGGATTCAAGCACGTCAACATCAACCACATACGCAGGGGATTTAACGCGAAGGCGGACAGATTGGCCCGATTGGCCACGGCACCCGTACACACGGGACCGGGGTAGCGCATCGTCGAAGTGCTGCGACGACCGAGCATCTCAGGAGCAGAGCAGGTTCTGGTAATCGAACCATATGAGAACAGCTACATAGACGTGCTCATCGCTTACAAAGCAAGGGGGAGCTACCAGAGGACAAGCGAGAGGCCAGAACCACTGTCGCACGGGCGGCCAACTTCAGCATACGAGATGGGACACTGTATCGACAAGGGAGGACTTGGGCAAGCCTCAAGTGCGTCACCCCGACGAAGGGCAACTCGATCCTAAAGGAAATTCATTCGGGAACGTGCAGCCACCATGCGGGCGCCAGATCGATCGCACACAAGGCCCTTCGGCATGGTTTCTGGTGGCCCACCATCCATGCGGACGCCACAGCACTAACAAGCAAGTGCCACCAGTGCCAGCTGCACGCACATCACCACCACGCGCCCGCTGTCCCACTGTCCATCCTTATATCGCCCGTTCCGTTCGCACAATGGGGACTGGACTTGATCGGAGAGCTCCCAAAGTCGAAAGGGCAATACAGGTATCTGATCGTCATCATCGACTACCACACCAAATTCATTGAAGCCCAGCCAATGGCGAAGATCACCACGGAGAAAGTGGAGCGCTTCCTCTGGCGTTTTCTCTTCTGTCGATACGGGACACCGATCAGCATCATAACGGACAACGGGCCACAGTTCAACAACCCCAGGCTCATAGCCTTCTGCAAGAGGCAGGGAACGAACCTCATCTTCGCATCACCAGCGTACCCCCAGACGAACGGACAGGTGGAGGCGGCCAATAAGATCATCAAGGCCGGCATCAAGAAGAAAATCGAGGACATCGAGCCGGGGGATGCGGGTTACGGGCGCTGGCCCGAGGTCTTTCCAGAGATTCTGTGGTCCATCCGAACGACCGCTAACGCGTCCACGGGAGAAACTCCGTTCAGCTTGACATTTGGAACAGAAGCTGTGTTACCCCTGGAGATCACTCATCAGAGCCCACGGATCGAGAGGTACGACCCGCGCACGAATGGCGAAGGGCTACGTCTCAGCAATGATTTGCTAGAAGAACGGAGGGACACGGCGCACCTCCACAACGCCGCGAACAAACAGAGGATCGCCTGATTGTTCAACCAGCGCATCCGGGCCCGACCAATCCAACTAGGAGACTGGGTGATGAAGGCGATCCAGCAAAAGGTGAAGACACTCCGCCCATTGTGGGAAGGCCCGTACGTCGTCGATGAGGTGATAAGCGCCAACACTTTTTACCTCCGTGATATGCAGGGTCAACGACTACGTCACCCATGGAACATCCAACATTTGAGGAAGTATTTTCATTAAATTTTGTTGTGATGTACCTCATCTTTTAAGTTCATCACATTGTCGCGTTTGTTTGTCCTTACCCCGCCCGCCCAGTACTCAGGGGACTGGGGATAGGCTGCCCATGTGAATGTAACACTTGGTTAAATTCCACCCAAAGGCAAAGGAGCGGGCGCACGTTCGCCCAAATCATCCAAAAAAAAACAATCCAGGCAAGGCACACGCACGGAAAGATAGTTCATTAATGGAAGGCACAAATGCTCGATTACAAAAATTACTACACTACAAAGCAAAAGAAAAACTACCCTACCGATCCCCCAGAAGGTCCGCCCGCCGCCCCACCGGTCCCCGCCTCCGGCTGCCCCTGCTCCGGATCGACAGACGCCCCACTTGCCTGTCCCTCCAGGTAGTCGCGATACCGCTCCAAATCCAGGAAGGGCGATACCGCCACCTGAAACTCGGCCACCTGGACATCAGCCTCAACGACCACCAACTCCCGGAACTCCGAGGAATTCTTGAAGACGGCAACCGCCTCCGCCTGGGCCCGATGGACGTGTTCCTCAGTCCACGCCTGGCGCTCAACCTCCATCAGGCGGGACTCTATCTCCGCCACCCGGTTGGCCACCTCAGCCTTTGCCTCTTCCAGCGCAGCCAAAGCAGTGTCACGCTCGGCCTTGTGCAGCGCCTCTCGCTCCGTGGCCTCCCGGGTGCGCTTCATCGCCGCCTGGACTTCGCGTCGCAGGCGATCCGCTAGCTCCTCATACTTGGCCTGATCATACTTGAGCCCCTTGTTTTCTTCAGTGAGCTTGCACATCTCCTCCTTCAGCCCCTCCACATACCGATTGTTGGCAAAGTGCTCGCGCGCCAGATACATCTTGTGTTGCATCACCATGCAGAGGTTGAATGCCCTGTCCATCTTATCTCGACGATCAGCCGCCGCCTGCGGTATCAGCCCGTTGACTGACTTCACGCCAAACTCGATGGCTTGCGTCAGCGGTGCACAGAAGGCAAACGGACTATCTGTCCTCGATCGCTTGAACGGAGGCTCGCCAGCACCTCCCTGCCTGGACACCCCTGGGGGACTCGGCGGACGGCTGGACGATTGAGGCGTGGCAGGAGTGCGAGTCGATGACTGGGGCGTACGAGAAGTCTCCCGCCTATCCCGCAGGACATCCTGGTCAACCCGGCGCTGCTCGCGGTCCACTTGCCGCTTTTCGCGGTGCTGATCAGCACGATCCGCCCGCGCCTGGACCTTGGGGCCAGCAGCATCACCCGGTGGCGGGCGAGCGGCATCCGCCCGGATGGGCTCGGCAAAATCAGCAACGTTGGGGATTGGAATCTTGGGTTGAGTTGTATCCCCCAGCACGAGCCCACCGCGCCCGTCATCCGTCACCTTGCGAACCTGCTCGGCGGTTAACAATAGCGCGGCCATACGGCGCTTGAGCGCCTCGTCCTTATCTGTCGCCTTGGACTTGGTCATCTTAACTGCAGAACACACAAACGGAAGGTCAGCAACAGAAGCAAACAGTTAGCTAAACAATTCTACTCCTACTCCTAGCAACAAACTTCAAGAACCCACGGACCAGGCGGCTCAGCAAGACGCGTGCGCTCGATAAGCTCCCAGTGACACGCCGCCCAGAAATATCTTGACTCGGGTGCGGGGTCAAAAATGAACTTGAGGCGGGCAATCCTGGCCTTTTCGGCGGGCGTGAACGGGTATTCATTCGTGTCGAGCACATGGAAGGACTGGGGGACTCGATCAATCTGGTCAGCATGGGCGGCATACTCGGGCGAGAAGGCGCCAAATTCCCAGTCTCCCCCCACCAAACAGTTGATTGTGCGCCAGGAGGTTGAAGAGCTCGGCGGGTCCACCAACCACCACTTCACGCGAGGCTCCACCGTGAAGGTCCCCGAGTCCCTCTGGCGCGTGGAGTATCGAAGATGGAAGAAATGAAGAAACTCTGCCCGCGTCGGCTGATCCATACCGCTTGACCGAAAGATATTGAACATGGCCACAAGCGTGCGGGTGAGCGTGGGCCCGCACTGGCCGAGGGAGATACTCAGCAGCGCCAGCATGCACTGAAAGAACGGATGCAATGGCAGCTTGATCCCAGCCTTGAGGTGGAACTCGCTCAGACAGACGTGACCGCGCGGCGGGCGGGTGAACGTCTCCCCCTTGACGGGAATCCTCAGACTCACCGAGCCCGGGATATGGTAATTACGCGCCCATCTGGCCATCTCCGTGGCGGACGACGCGCGCTCCGGCTCTTGAACCGGCGTTCCATCTGGCAGCACCCAGTGAACGGGTCCACCTTCCACAAACTGGGGAACGGACTCCTCCCCCCGAACGCTCTCCTCCCCCCATGGTCCAGAACCACCCGAGGACCCGCCCAACGACCCGGACGAGCTCTCCAACCCTGCGGTTGCGTGTGCCTGCTTTGAACCCATTGACTGCACCAGGGGAGAGGTATTAGGAATACATCGAAGGGGCGTCACACTCAACACAGACTCGTACAACGACGTACTCGACCCACTCGACCCACAACTAATCCACCCCACCCCCTCTATGTATATACGCTCACGTGATTGCCCGCTTGATATCTCCACTGGCTCCATCCCTAAACGCACGCACACGCAAACCCACACTTAGCCAAAAATCTCCCCAGGCAGAAACACCAAAAACCCACAAAAAACTACCCAAAAACAGATCAATCCCACCCCACTCAAGAACACGCCCTGTTCTTGAGTTCAGAACCCAGAAAAAGCAAAACACAACACAAACAACAAACAGAACCAAAACAGAAAATACGAGAGCCTCACCAAGTTGAAATTTGTGGGTTGAGGAGGCACGTCGAGCAAATATTCCGGCAAGAAGAGAACACGAACACAGAAAAATCAGGGAGGCAGGTTGCAGAAGGAATTCGGCAGTGTTTTGGTAAAATATGAGTGATGAGGAAGCCAACAAATCGAAGGCCATATTTATACTAATCAGACGGGACACGCGAACGAACACCAGCCGTCCACTTTTCGCATATCTACCGTCGGATTACAACGTGTGGCACGGGGCGGTTTACTAACCCTCCTTAGTAACCGCGCCAACTCCTCAGCTTCCCGCCTTGATTTTCAAACCCCAGCACGGTCTCCAACAGCTCGACACGTGGCGCCCATGCACCACTCCCACGCTCCCACGCGCCTAACGTCTGGGCTTTGAGCAGTCATCACGTCATCAGCATTTAATGCCCAGGGCACGCCAGCATTAATTACGACCGCTAGCATTTATTGCACGACAGTTCCCAAGGAGAAGTCAAAAGGAATGTCACCTCAGAACACCTCGTTAGACGAAATCACCCCACCCAAGGCAGGACAACACACGCCACGATATCTGCCATTCGTACTAGCGCGTACACCACCAACACGACCGGGCGCTCGAGAAACACCATCAGGTTAGTACAGACACCAGTCGGACGCCCCGAAAGAGGGCGCAAGCCTGAATTCCCTTTTGGCCGTGTACCCACTGAAGAACTTGCGTCGTACGGGCATGGGGTTCTTCCCCTCCGTACACGCAAACGTTAAAGCAAGCCGGATCAGGCGGCAGAGGCATGGGGTCCGCCCCCTCTTTGCGCGCGCTGAGACCGATGGGCGGCACGGGCACGGGGTCCGCCCTCTCCGTGAGCGCACCGTTACAGTTCGAAGCGCAAGCCGGTTGTCATGACAGAGGCATGGGGCCAACTTCTCTCTGGGTATGCTAAGCTCGATGGGCGGCACGGGCGTGGGGTTCGGCCGCTCTGTGTGAGCTCAATGTTAACGATCGACTCGCCGACTCAGAACGGCAGGGGCGTGCGGTCCGTCCCCTCCTTGCGCGTTCCGAGACCGATGAGCGTCGCAGGCAAAGGTACGCCCTCCCCGGATGCGAAAATACAAGCTGGCTGTCATAGACAGAGGCATGAGGTCCGCCCCCTCTCTGGGCATGCTAAGCCGAAGAATGGCACGGGCATGTGGTCCGTCCCCTCCGTGCGCGTTAATTGTACGTCGCGGTCTTGATCCCACCGTTGACGCTACACCGTACGCGACGGCATCCCCGTTGACGTACGCGGTGCACCGCGGCATCCCAATGCCGGTGTTACGAAAAACATTCGCATACATTCACACCATATCATACATTCAAGCATCACACCATACATTCACACATTTGCATACCTATTTATCTATGTTATACTTATTTTTTTACAAAGCAACACCCCATCCGGGCGCGCGGCTCCAAAATAGTAAGTCTTGTTTGGACGCCGGGCCCGCAGGTACATGAACGCTCGAACAGGTACACGACCGGACGAACAGTTACACGTTCAGACGCCCAGGTCCCACTCTGTCATGCGAGCCCTTCCTTGACCGGAGAGTTGGGGGACTTGGGGGTTACAGGATCATACACCACTGCTTAATCAGATAAGTATTCTTGTTAATCGTACGAACCCTTTTTCAACTCCCCAGTCAAGAAAGTTCTCTTTGACTTGGGGACTTGGGGGAGTTGTTAATATGGCATTAGTTGTACGATTAAATATACTTATCTACTTAAGCAGGTAATCAACACCTACCCGACCACCCGAAAGACCACCAAGGAGGCTTCAACTTTACTCACCAGACCGACCCCATCCGAGCACGCACGCGCCCGTGGGGCACACGCCCGAATGTGCGGATCACACACCAGCAAGTGCACCAGTCCCACATCGAAGAACACTATCAAAGCCCCAAGCTCAACCACCTATATATGTAATGTATTTATTACAGGTAACGGGATCTAATCCTCCACACTCCAACTTACTCTTTCACGCACGTTCACTTGACTGTTATATCCAATACATCATCTGACTTAGGCATCGGAGCGTTGAAGGCTGGCCACCCCGTCTTGACCCCTGACTGTCCGTTCATTGTTGTATTCTTCTAACAGCCGCACCGGAACACGCGTATCCGATCACCCGAAGGAGGAGGAAGCGCCCGACCATCCGAACAGCCCCAACGTTCGGGCGAACACGAAGAGGAAGGAAGAAGCTCGTACTTGCTTCTGCCAGATTACGTCTCCGCGCGTAATTCGGTAGAAACGACTTGTTAGTATAGCATTAGTTGGTATGGTGGGTGGCGGCACTGTGGTATTCGCACCAGACGTCCGGGAGTCGGCCGGCCGGGATCCTTGCCTTTGACATGTTGTTTGGTGGTAGGAGCTGGTGTTGGTGCAGGCGGAACAGCTGCTCATTCGACTGCTGGTTGATTGCGTATACCCCCTGGGTCGCCCGTCGGTGTTGTGGCGCTTGTGGTGGACGGGCCCCCTGCTGCGCTGGTTCCCTCGCCTGGTCGTTGCGGTTGTTGTAGCGGGGGGGGGGGGGGGGGGCTCTGGTAATTCTTTCTTTGCGCGTCCCAGTTCCTCTTATAGCCCCCGACTGGCTCCCCTTCGTCGTCCGAGGGTTGACGTGGCTGGGCGTTCTCCTCCGGTCTGTTGGTGCTAGACACGGAGGCGGCCCCGTACACTCGCGTTTCCACGAGTGCCTTCTGCACAATTAGGTCCATGATCTCGTCGTAGTCGAGATACTCCTTCCTTACCAGTTTCTCTACGAATGGGGTGGCGAGCATGTTGTCCATCAGGGCCACCTTGGCCACCCGCTTGTCGAGGTCCCTGCACGTGCTCGCAAGCGTCCTCCATCGATTTATGTAGCTCGACAGGCTTTCGTCTATCCCCTGGCGGATCTTGAGGAGGATACCCGTGGTGTTGTACTTCCCTTGGAGCCGATAGCGCTTCTGGAAGCTCTCCGCCAGCTCGAGAAACGAATGTATGAAGCCTGGCGGGATCTCGTAGAACCAGCTCCGTTCCTCTTCGGTCAGCGTTTCCTGGAACAGGAAACACAGGGTTGGGTCCGAATACCGGGTTCCGTCCGTGGTGGATCGAAACTCGTCGATGTGCGCGCGGGGATCTCCGTTCCCGTCGAACCGGGTAATCTTCGTTGTTTTCGCGTGGGGATCCCTTCCCCTCTCTAGTATGTGCGCCGAGAATGGGTTGACCCGGGGGGCGAACGTCCCCCCTTGCCCGGCCAGCTTGTCCTTGCGCAAACGCGAAACTTCTTCCGCCAACTCTTCCATCCTCCGGAGGATCCGGGCGTTATCCGTCGGGGGTAGCGACTCCCCTTCTGGTGTGAGCGAGTGGGCTCTTCGGGCGTCAGCCCCGCCAAACGGGCGTAGCTCTTCGTCAGTGGTGTCCTGGGACCGCTCGCGTTCCCCCTGCGGTGGGCCGACAAGTGCGTCCAGCCGATCCTCCAACCTCCGTCGGATCTGACGCTCCTGCTCCCTGTCGAACGTTGCCTCTCGCAGCTCTCGGATTAGGCCGTCGACGTGCTCCCCACTGCAGCTCGTCCCGGGCTCCAATAGCGGGTGCGCCAGTGCGTCCGCGGGTGTTCCTTCGGGCGGTGTACTGCCGGTGTTAGTCTCTTAGGTAGGCATGTGGGTTTTGCTAGTGGTATTTATACGAGGTTTACAATTTGTAAGTTTCCCACAGACGGCGCCAACTGTTTCTACCGAATTACGCGCGGGGACGTAATCTGGCAGAAGCAAGTACGAGCTTCTTCCTTCCTCTTCGTGTTCGCCCGAACGTTGGGGCTGTTCGGATGGTCGGGCGCTTCCTCCTCCTTCGGGTGATCGGGTACGCGTGTTCGGGTGCGGCTGTTAGAAGAATACAACAATGAACGGACAGTTAGGTGTCAAGACGGGGTGGCCCGCCTTCAACGCTCCGATGCCTAAGTCAGATGATGTATTGGATATAACAGTCAAGCGAACGTGCGTGAAAGAGTAAGTTGGAGTGTGGAGGATTAGATCCCGTTACCTGTAATAAATACCTTACATATATAGGTGGTTGAGCTTGGGGCTTTGATGGTGTTCTTCGACGTGGGACTGGTGCACTTGCTGGTGTGTGATCCGCACATTCGGGCGTGTGCCCCACGGGTGCGTGCGCGCTCAGATGGGGTCGGTCTGGTGAGTAAAGTTGAAGCCTCCTTGGTGGTCTTTCGGATGGTCGGGTAGGTGTTGATTACCTGCTTAAGTGGATAAGTATATTTAATCGTACAACTAATGCCATACTAACATATAGTTAGTCTAGTCACTTTCTAGTTTCTACACATTTATAAATGTATGATAATTTGATAAGGAAGTTCTACCATTAATTAGCCATTTCATATATATATGCAGCTTCAGTACGACCTAATGAAGACTTTGATATTGATTTGTATGCATTTGAAACAATAACATAGTTGTTGAATCATCATCTGGCTAGCTAGCTTCCACTCTATACACCAAGGATGTTAGCCTTGCAACTCGATCACCTCCAACTTCTCACAATAAATACTCTAAAAAGGATAGGAGCTCAACCAATATAAGTCTTTAGCTTTACTCTTATTCAATAATCCACAATAAAATAACCAATTCCTCAGTATCAATACAACTACCAAGTCCTCATCATTCTGTTTCAGACCAATTCATATAGTCTTATGTCCATGAGCTCCGAACAGTCCACTACTGCAGTCACAATGAAAGCCTTTAGAGGAAAGCTACATCTTCCTATTATCATGTTCTTCTCTGTTGTCTTCATCAGTCTTCTGTACACTGAAAGAATTAGTATCATTCTTTCTTCCAACCCTTTTCACAAACACATATCTTGTTCCAGAAGAGTAGCGTCTGTCACGAAAATTTGTGTCCTAGCAGCTGTTATATCAATTCTAAATAATCCTACCATGTTGAATAGCACGCACTGGTATTGATTCTAATGTTGCAGTATCACTATCTAATGATAGATGATAAAAATGGTACAGAGGAAAAGATAGATGAGTCAGTTGTAGATGATAGATTTGTTTTCGACCTTGAGGAGTGCAATGTTGAGAATGGAAAATGGGTGTTCAACCGCTCTATCAAGCCGTTTTACTCGGACAGAAGCTGCCCCTATCTAGATAGGCAAGTTTCTTGTGTCAAGAATGGAAGATCGGATTCTGACTACCAGCATTAGGAATGGTAGCCAGAAGACTGCACATTGCCTAGGCAGAGTAGCGGTTATCCATCATGCATTTCCAAATAAGAAAATTTATGCAAAATAGAATACAGATACATGCCATATAGTATTGCTACATATATATATCAACAAATTTTTTATTGATATTCAAGATTGAAATGCCAAACTACTTGTCAAGAGAACATTTTCTGGTATATGGATATACAAGTTTATGCATGCATACTACTGATATTTATGCTGATACATGTAAGTCGTTAAAGCTTATTAGATGTATTTATTTGACTATTTATATATGCTTCTGAATGAGTTTCTGTTAATCTAACAGTTACACTTCTAATATAGATTTGATCCATAACCTCTGCTTAAGAAATTTCGGAATAAGAGGCTAATGTTTGTTGGGGATTCTCTGCAAAGAGGTCAATGGCAATCTTTGGTCTGTATGGTTGAATCCATCATACCTCATGAGCAATAGTCCATGCGACGCGGGCACGTTCTTTCAGTCTTCACAGCCATGGTAGGCCTCAGTATCATCTTCTGTACTAAACCAAGTATATTGAGCAGTATGAAACTGATGAACTCGATCTGTCATCACACTTATCTATTCATTTTCAGGAGTATAATGCTACAATTTAATTTTACTGGGATCCATTTCTAGTAGAGTCCAACTCTGACCTCCATATAGTAGGAAATCCAAACGAAAGAATACTAAAAGTTGATTCAGTTGATAAGCATGCCAAGCACTGAACTGGAGTAGATATCCTTGTCTTCAACACTTATGTTTGGTGGATGAGCGGCTACACGATCAAGTCATAGTAAGTTTCTCTATGCAACAAGTTAACAAGTTTTTAACTATGCCGCTAATGCGTAGTATAGCACTCACTTCAAACAAGAATTATGTGTCTAAGAGACAATGTCTAATTGAAAACAGCTGGGGCTCATTTCCTAATGGGGAAGAAGGGTTTGAAGAATTGGAAGCACCAACTGCATACAAAATAGCATTGAAGACATGGGTCAATTGGGTTGACACAAATATCAATCCCAACAAGACTCGGGTCTTTTTCAGTACAATGTCTCCTACACACATGAGGTCTCAATCTAAAGTTCAAAACTGTATCTTGAAATTCAAGATACAGTTCCTGTAGCATTACATATGAAAGAAATATCCTCATTCAAGCAAGTTCTTCATTAGTAGCACAGATAGTCCACGTCCATATATCTGGCAACAGATCATTTGAGTTACTACATCCAGCACATATCAAAAGTGTTACTTCGAATTAACAACTTTTTTATCTATAATTTTCAGGAGTGCAGACTGGAACAATACAGAAGGGATGAAATGCTTCAATGAAACAAAGCCTTACATGAAAAAGGGATTTTGGGGAACTGGTGCTAACAAGAGGATCATGCGCGTGGTGGTCGAAGTGATTAAGAAAATGAAAACTCCAGTTTCAGTTCTTAACATAACACAGATGTCAGATTATCGTGTCGACGCCCACACAAAAGTTTACATTGAGACTGGAGGCAAGCTACCAACAGATGAGTAGAAGGCCGATGTTCTACACAACTCAGATTGTATGCATTGGTGTCTTCTAGGAGTTCCGGATACATGGAATCAAATTTTCTTGGCAAATTTGTAGCCACTTGTTAAGGTCAAAGTACCACGCATGCATGTTACTTGTTTGTGAATTCTTGTTTCAAATTTTCATTCACATTTTATTGAATGGAATTGCACAGCAAAGCTGCTGAAGCAAGTTTTTTTTACTTCGATCTGTATGGTAGTTCAGTTAATCAAATTTGATAGAAGAGCTTGTAACTTTATCATACTCATATATGCTTGGATGATGGAGGACTTCTATTGCCTTGAAGAATGAAGATGCATGTCGTCAGGCCTGGCCTGGCCCAAGGCAGGCAGGGCGACAACCTAGGAGCCAAAACTTAAAGGGTTCCAAAATCTTTGATTTGTTAAGTTTTTATTGAGACTTCTTTCAAAAAAATAGGTGATGAAATTGACACACTCTTTTTTTACAAACCACATCCCCTCCCGCATTTTCAAGAAAAAATTAATAGAAAATACACACAAAATTTGGGGGGGGGGGGGAGGGATTTGTAAAAAAATGCGTCAATTTCACCTCCAAAAAATATTGCAATTAAGGAATCCATCCGCGTTTCGAGACTTCCAGATCGTATCTTCCCTTGATCACTCTTGCTAATTCTTTTCAATTTCCAAACATTAATTATGAAGAAATTTTAACCCACATACCCATTACAAATTGAAGAATAATACGATTCATCTTCTCCAAATTCATATAACCCATTACTCATATATCTTAATCTCTCTATAATTAAATAGCTAGCAACCATTTTGAATCTTCCATCCATCCATCATCATCTCTGATCTCTCAATCTCGTATTTGATTCCTTCATTCCTTTTCAATTTGCTCCGCAGTTCCATTTGTTCCAGCAACTTGTTTTGACATTTTCAAGGTAAAATAGCTTCTTTTTTTTAGGGTTTTTAATATAAAATTAGTTATAGGTTTTGTTTTTATTTAGGAGTTCAATTCATGTTTCTATTTAAAGTTTGCATTTTTCAATTCCAATGAATTAGGTTTGATCTTATATGCTTTTATTTTGTTTCGGGCTAATGCAGGAGTGGAAAGTAATATTCTAGAAGCTAGTTCAAAATAAGTTGTTATATTTGTAACAAGGTTTTGATTGAAATTTGTATGACAAGTTTAAACTTGATCAAATTTAGACAATTAAGATATCAGTTGAGAAACCAAATAATCATATATCTTGTTGTGCAGGTGATTGGTTCATTAAGGGTTATACTAATTAACACTGGAGGAAACTACAAGTAGTGTGAATATATGAGTTGCGTATTGGTTGAAAATATGTTGAAAATTGTTGATCGAAGTTGAGGACATAAATGATGATTTCGATTTCTTATATATGCAAGAATAAATTATTTTGGATGAGATTTGATAAATTTTTCTTTTTTTTGGGTGCTAAAGTTTTCATGCTTATGCTAAAGCAAATGCGAAATAATATGATTTTTAAAGCAATATAATCTTTACTTTTACGGTACTATTGGTTTCATGTCCCTCTGATATATCATTATTCCCCAAAAATTTATATGTGGGTATCGTATACGATTACGTTTGAAACTTTTTGAAGATCGAAAAAACTGTATAAAAGGCCTAATTTTATTTTTTGTCCCAGGCCTTGAATATCTTGGGGCCGGGCTTGCATGTCGTTCTCTCCTGATTTTCATAGGTTTATAAGATGTCATTGAAGTATTGTTTGGCTTTAATTTTTCTCCAGTTAGGTTGCTGCGATTAGAGATGTCGCAAACTGTCTCTTTTGGATCCGCAGTTGTAGATGTGCTGTGTGCGAGACGTGCCACTGCCGAGGGCAGAATATCGTTGTGTTATGCACCGTGTAGACTCTGCTTCTTGTCGAGCGATTGGAGCAAGGAGAGCACCAACCTCGTTCGTTGAGTCTTACTTGTCTTGATGGTACGCAAGACGTAAGCTTCGTGTCTCTCTGCCGAGCCACAAAGAATCGATACTTTACACCCTCGAGCAAGTATAAAGCAGAGCAATCCTAAGGACGTAGTGTTAAGAATACTAGATAGGGTGACTTCGTATATCTTTAGAATCCCCACGCTCTGTTGGGTGGACTGAACTCCTCCGATTGCCATCGTCATAGCTCAAGTGAATCTTCGAATCTCCACGCTCTGTCGGGTGGCCTAGATTCTGAATTCACTGTTGCCAGTTGGTTAGCTTGAGTGAAACTTCGAATCCCCACGCTTTGTCAGGTGGCCTAGATCCTAAGCTCGCTATTCGCTGATTGTTTACTCATGGCAGAGTAAGATTTGATTGTGTGCAAATTGTGTGTCTGTGAAGAGGTCCCAAATTCTTCTTTGCTTCTTCTATTTATAGAGGCTGGTGCTCCAATTTCATTGGCTTGACAAGGTAACATCATCGACTAGGAAAGAAAATGGACAATATCTTGCGTCTGGATTCCCCTACATCATTTAGGAATCGCATAAATATACTTTTCCGATTCGCAACTCGAATCAGGCCACATTTGATCGGCCCATTTTGCCCCTGAGGCCCAAAAGCATTAAAATAATGTTATATTTATTTTGGGCTCAAACATTACCCTCAGACCTCGAGATTAACTCATGGGCAATCAAAGGGATCTTTTTAGAAGTGCTTAGATGTGACGTGTTGCTTCCTGGACAATAGCTTGAAGTAGCCTCGCACAGGCTATTCAAGTGCTTTTCTTCGAAAGTTGCATCGCCAATTTTCAACTCCTTATACTCTTCAGTCATCTTCACCCCTTTCACTTTCTTTCAGAAATTGCACAATCCAAGATTTTAAATTTTCAATCACTCTTCAAGATTCTTATTTTCCTTTTCCCTCCTCCTTTTGCAAATGACCCCTTATCAATTGTTTTGCCCGGATGTGTCTGAGAAGGATGTGGAAGCCTTCCGCGCTCATATGGACTGTCGTCTTCATCAGGATTAGAACCTTCCTTATACGTGGCTTGATCTCACGAGGGGAGATGAGGTTATACTGGGTCCAACCACCAATACTACTAAGGCCTCTTCTGTGCTTGATTCAGCTGTGCGTCGTCCTCTATTGGTTGCGCGTGGTGAAGCCACTGCTCATACTTAGTGGGATTAGATGGAAATTGAAGTCAAATTGGGGAAATGGCCCAGAACCAAGGCCGAGGAAATTCAATGGTACCAGGAGTGGAAGTCTCTTGATGAGGAACTTTGGCAACAGGTTGGTATCTCGCACGCTCTAGATTTGTGTTTCCATCTTCCCCAAGGTGAGAATCGTGCTACCGTCGTTGCTGCTTTATGTTATTTGGAAACCAGTAGTAATAGTTTTATCCTCCCATTTGGTCATTTAGGAATTACGCTACTTGATGTTGTCACTATTACCGGTTTACCCACTGTGAATGAGCCTTTCCTTCCCAGTGCTTTAGATAATAAGGTCTTCCCTTTTTTGATGGACCATACGGGCTCGTCTGTCAGCACTGCCTACTCTAATTGGCGTAAACATTACAATGCAGAGGACTTTCAGGCCACTTCTACCTCTAATGACCAACGAGTGAAGAATGCCTATGGTGGCATTGCTTTCCTAGAATTCTGGCTTTGTCTCTATGTATTCTGTGTAGCTGCGGATATGATTACCAACACTTTTGCGAAGGTGGCCGAGGTGTTGTATAATGGCCACTGTCTTGGCCTTGCTCAGCTTGCTTTGGGCGCATTATACCGTGGGCTTGGGTGGATTTCGCTGAATCCATTCAAGTTGAAGTTCGCAGGTCCTGTTTGGATTTTATCTTTGTGGTTGCAGGTCTATTTTTTTGAATTTCGCAGTCCCCACCACAAGGAATTTATCTCTGAGGAGCTGCTGGGGAGGTCCTTGGTTCTTGCCGGGGAAATAGAACTTTAAGCTACTCGCAGTGTTTCAATTTTCTCTGGGGTTAGAAGCTCTTCCCCAAGGACATGGCCGAATTCATGATGACACGGAGATTCCTTGCCGAGTTGTCCACTAGATTCGCAGTGACTCCCCACCAAGCCCCTGCTGTGAGGAAGCTTTTTTCTTAATGTTTCACTTGCGCAGACATCATTGTTCCTGATGCAGTCTTGTGGATTGAGCTGTACGCTCTTAATCATTTCGCTCGTCAGCTTGGGTGCAAGCAAGGTCTTCCTTGCCCTTTGATAGAATCTCGCAATGGCTATACGTCGTGGAGGACTTGTGTAGAGAAGCCTTCTGTAACGATTCTTCAAGACCTTGCTACTTCAACTTTTCCTTTGCTGGACCTATCAGAGTTTCGCTGACACTCCCTCTGTATAACTTATTCTGCTGTTAATGACTATGATGAGTGGAATAAGTGTCATTATGGTTATATTTGGGAGCAGTCCAAGTTTGGAGTTTTTCGCAGTATCTTTCCAGCTTTTTTCCTTGATTATTTCAAGGGAACTGTGGATAGGCAGGCTATGGGCCCCAAGGTCCAAAAGGAGACGGGCTAAAAAAGGAAGCAGCGAAAGATCAGTACTTCTACTTCTTCTTCTGTCTCAAAGCGTAATTAGCTGATGGGTGTGAGTTTCGCTGTTGCCTCTCTTGCTGCGAGAGGTGCTGTAAAGGCTGCTACTGCTAAAAAGAAGAAGAAAAACACTGTTGAAGCCTGGGATTATGAGGACGAAGACTTCATTTATGAGTTTCCTCTGGTATGAATTTGATCTTTATAAGGATTCCTAATCTTTAACTTTCTGTCTCCTACTCCTAAACCTGTTCTTTTATGTCTTAGTCCCGCCGCCCTAATCGTTGTGCCGCTAGGGAACGCAGACAGCTACTAGAAGATGAGTTGAGTGGGAATTCTCCTTCTGTTGAGCTAGTTTCCGACAGCAATCCTTCGGAGGATGACTTAATATTTCGAGCTACACGGAACAAGGGGAAATTTACACAGCCAGTTGCCACTTCTGAGTCCTCTTCCTGTGCTGCGAATGCGTCTGGGGAACCCTCTCTTCTTAAACCTCTGGATGTAGGTCCTTCTAGTGTTGTAAATGAAGAAACTCAGCACCGAGAACTTCTTAAGTAGGTTTATGAATAATCTTTGATCAACTGGTCTCTACTGCTGTGACCCCCGCAGCGGAAGAAACAGCCACCACTGTGGTTGGTGAAAAACTTCTGGAAGGGATTGCTGAGGCCGAAAGAGATACTGCGGTTCCTGATGTTGTTGCCGTACAGACTACTACTATTGCCGAGGTATCTGCTCTGACCCTGTCATTTTTCTGAAAATACTATGCTTTTCTAACCACTGTTTCTGGTTATATGGCCTTAGGAAACTACTCAAGAAGCACAACTTCATGCTCTCGTTGCTGCAGACGTGGTTCCTATGACTGCGAGTGGAGGTGGTGAAGAGCAACCCCATGTTCTAGATGTTCCATCCACCATTTTGGCCTCTGGGGCTGGCCACGTAGAAGCTACTGTACTGTGTTTCTCTTGAACTGCTAAATCTGGTTTGCTCATTTTTAAGCATATCTTAACCTTTACTTATTTTTTGCACTTTGCTACTGAAGTGTCCTCCCCTCCTTGTATCAACATTGCCATGTATGATGATCAATCTCCCCCTCGTCTATCCCAGGTATATTCTGACTTTACTCGTGTAAGATTTCTTCGTGTAAGTCTTTATCTCATAACTCCCTGGGTATAGGTTTTCTTGCAGAATGTTCCAGGAACCCAGGAGCTATCACTCACCGAGGGCCGACGAAGGCTTGGGGAATTTTCAAACGTCATTCGTAGCTACAGTAAAGCTGTTGTTCCTCAGTCTGCGATTCCAACCCATCCAGCTCCTACCAGGGGTAATGAGGGAATGACGAAGACCCTGCGAGAGGCGGTGCAAATCTATAAAGTCTTACCTCTCTCTGAAAAATATCTTCCTGAAGTCCAACTTGCCATTACATATCTTCGTGATCTATGGACTCTAAACTTCGAGAACGAGTCTGTCCGTCAAGAACTAGCCGTTCATATTCAAATGGCTTGTCATGCTGTGGAAGGAGTATATCATGCCATCCTGGATCAAATGGAAGAACTGCTGCAAGAACTCCTCAACCTTTTTAACACTGTTGTCTCTGCCACCCAAGAGCGAAACAAAGCTATCTCCCATCGCGTAGATCATAACCGTAGATGCAAACGTGACTTGGAGAAAATTACGACAATGGGGAAGAGTTATGAAGATGAGTGGGTAGACATTCTGGCCATGCGTGCGGAGATCGGGAAGCTCCAGGCTAAGCTGCGTCAAAAGGAGGAGGATTATTTCAGAAAGGAGCAAGCTGTTATCGCTATTCTTAACACCAGAAAGACTTTTTCCGAAAGTGTTCAACAAACTCGCGCTGCAACCGTGGATACTGAAAGGGCTTGGGCTGCTGCATAGGCTCGGTATCTTCAAGTAAAAACTAGTCTGCGAGCTCTCGGTAGCTCTGTTGTAAAGTACTTTATAGACTAAGCCCCAGTTTGGGCTTCATACTTTATTTTGTATAAACTCTTGCTAGTTTAATTTATGTTTTATGGCCCATGGCCTTAATCACCTGTTGTGTAACTCTGCCATCAATTAACTTCACGCCTCCAAAAATCACGTCGAGTTTGGAATAACTGTCTAGTTTTAATGGCTCATAACTCTGTATCTCGAAACGATAAATTTTTCAGCTTTTAAGAGATACGTAAATCGGTGATTGAATGTTGAGCCCCCTTAACTGCTGTGTTGAATCGATACAATGCTCTGGGTCTCTTTATTCAAAATCTCTTAGAGTTTTTAGGCTTATAAATAGCTTGTCACTTCTCCTTCACTCCACAAGATCTCTTTGTAGCAAAAGAGGGTGTCTCTAGTTCATAGTCTGTTCCTTTCTTGCTTTAAGCCAAAGCTTCCAGATCTTGTATTCTGCTAGACGTTTTTAAGTTGAAGTACCAAAGGTCAAACCTAGCTTAGGTAGTAGTACCAAAGCTCAGGTCCTTCGGTTTTGGGCTAATTCTCCAACCTTTGAGAATTAGTAGACAATGGTTGATATTGGCACTCACTAACCCCATCCTTGAACCTGATCATCCTAGTCTGGTGCATGCTCCCACTCACTCGTTGCAGCTCTCTTTGCTTTCTGAGTGGAGCATCTAAGATCGTGATCATAGGGACGGTTTTGTTGAGCCGCAAATGTTGGGCGTGTGCAAGTATTCCAAAGTCTTCCAGAGCCGAAGGTAGATCTATCCCCTGGTCAGTGACTGTCCACAGACGCAAACCGAGGGCCTCGTTGTGGCTAGTTGGGATAGATCTAAACCACTTCCTGCGATTGGTTTTTAATAGAAGGTTGTTCATTCAATTTGTATGGTATCATAGCTAGAGGCCACAAAGCCTCATATTGTACTCTTTATTTTGATCGAATGAAACTTTGTATTTTCTATTGCTTTTTGTTTGTTTGGAATTTGGTCGTAAGTAACTTGTAACACTTGAAACAACCACATAAATTGGATCTATGTCAATTATTTTTTGAATTTTGCAATATTTTGGCCACATGAATTGGCTTTGGACATACTGATTACCCCCTAGTTTTACGTGAAGAGCGAGCCTCTGTTGTAGGCTGCGAATGAATGCAAAACTAATTTGTTTGTCTTTCGATTGTCTCGTATTTCCAAACTGGTTGTCGGTATTTCTTTGGAAATCGACCATTGATTGGATTGTGATGAATTTCACCATCAACGTCGCGTAGCTGAAAAACTCCCTTGCCAAAAAAAATTCAATGATGAATGGTCCTTCCCACCGCGCAGACCATTTACCGCATCCTTCTTTCTTTTCCCCTAAAGGTAGTACCGCTTTGCAAACCAGTTCCCCTTCTATGAAGCTAAGTCCGAGTACTTCCATCATAACAGCGAGCCACCTTCTTTTTTTCCACGAGGAGGTTGGTCAATGTGTTGATGCGCTTGTTGTCTAAATCCTCTAATTCCTGCCACATAGCTTGCACATAATCTTCTCCAATCAACTAGTGTTGATCCATGACTCGCAGCGATTGAACGTTGATTTCCAATGGTAAAACTGCGTCATGTCCAAACATGAGTGCGTATGGAGTGGTTTCGGTGGGATTGCACTTAGAAGTCTGGTATGCCCATAGCGTGCTAAACAATTCCTCGTACCAAAGTCTTGGATTGTCTGTGAGCATGTGTTTAAGGATGTGGATGATGAATTTATTGCTTACTTCAGCTTGGCCGTTGGATTGCGCATAGTACGGTGAAGAATGCAAAAATTTGATCCCAAAGTCTGTCATGAGCTCCTCTACTTCTCCAGACATAAACATTGCTCCTCTATCTGAAACGAAGCACTCTGGAATCCCAAAATGGCAAATTATATCCTCATATAGGAACTGCCTAATCACAGTGGCAGATGCCACTTTTAAAGACCTTGGTTCTACCCACTTGGTAAAGAAATCTGCAGCAACGATGATAAACTTGTGCTGCATGGAAGAATAAGGGTGGATCAAACCGATTAGATTTAGTGCTCATCCTTACGCTGGCCATGGTTTGATGATGGGCTGCATATGAATGTTTGGAATATGATTGACTGGTCCATGAGCTTGACAATCCTCGCACCCATTGGAAAAAGTTATATAATATTTTAACATTGAAGGCCAAAAGTATCCGTATCTCCGCAGGAGCCATCTCATTTTTGGGCCAGATTGGTGAGCTCCGCAGACTCCAAGTTGTACTTCTCACAGTAGTCACTTGGCCTCGGTTCCGAATACACAGACCAAGTCCACTCATTCTTCTCTGAACAATTCATCTCCCCGGAGAATGTAATTTGGAGCGAAGTACCTGATCCTCTTGTCTACTATAGAGCTAGGATATTTCAAATATGTGATAATTGGTTGTCTCTAATCATCATCAATTGTTCCCAGAGTTGCGGCGTACCATTCATCTTTTTCCTTCTTTCTAGTTATGAAGGATGTGAGAGTACGAACTTCTACTTTCATTAGTCGTTCATGCATATCGTCAACAAGCTCTATCCCTGTAGCAAGTTGAGCCAACTCGTTCATTGCAAAGTTCTCTCTTCTCGAGATGTGAGTCAAGGATACATCTGTGAATAATTCCAGTAACTCGCTAGCCCTTTTCACATATGGCTCTAGGATTAGTCCTATTTTGAATGTGGCTTGGAGCTATCTGATCACGAGCAGCGAGTCCCCCTAAACTTGTATATTCGTAGCACCAAGGTCTCATAGGAGCAATTCCGTCACATTGTTGGAACAGTTGTACACGACTCAGAAGGAATAGGCAAACGTTTCACCTTGAGGATTTACCAATGTTATCTCTGCTCCTGCGAAAGCACTCGTACTGGAACACCTTTTCCAAGGAGTTTCCTAGGAGCCAACGATATGTATGACAACTCTAACTCCTTCTGCTCCGGGATTTCCTCTATAGGGTGGTGTGCGAGGAAATCGGCCACTGCCTGGCCTTTTACTGCCTTATGCGGGACATATTGTAGTGAAAACTCGGATAGTGCGAGAATCCATTTCCCTATCCGTCCTCAGAGTAAAGGTCAGGCTAACATATACTGGACTAAATCTGTCTGTGTTATGACGCACGTTGTGAAGGAAAGCATATAATGCTTCAACTTGCATCCTGAGAAATATAGAGCAAGGCATAGTTTTTTCATTGGTGTGTATCTACTTTCGCAGTTCGTGAGAGTCCTGCTTAAGTAGAATATTGCTCTTTCCACCTTTACTTCATCGTCTTGTGCCAATAAGCTGCCTATGAATGATTTTGTTGCTGAAATGTAGAGCTTAAGTGGCACGCCTTTTCGTCGTGGTACCAAGATTGGTGGATTAACCAAGTACTGTTTGATTTTGTCGAATGCTTCTTGGTGAACCAGCTCCCACACAAACTCTTTCTCTCCCTGTAATTTAAGTAGAGACGCAAAAGTCTTGGTTTTTCCGGCAGCGTTTTCGATGAATCTTCTCAAGAAGTTGATATTCCTTAGTAATTGCTAAAGCTCTCACTTGTTTTTTTGGAGGAGGAGCCTTTATAATTTCTTTCTTCTTGTCATCTGGTACCTCTATCCCTTGTTGATGTGCTAAGAAGCCTAGGAAATCCTCGGCTTGTACCCCAAAAACACATTTTGTAGGATTCATCTTAAGCTGATGTTTTCTCATTCATATGAATAGATGTGTTAAGTCCTCCACATGGCTTGACCTTTTTTTTGATATTTGTGATGACCCGAACCAGAATCAGTTGTATATTCGGCACGATTCATGAGTTTGGTCATAGTCGCAGTTTTACGATATATGTGTGTGGTTTGTCGATTCTACTCGCG
The DNA here is from genome assembly GCA_946800695.1 of Geum urbanum. NCBI lineage: Eukaryota > Viridiplantae > Streptophyta > Magnoliopsida > Rosales > Rosaceae > Geum > Geum urbanum. Next base: position 81,697,627 of record OX326999.1, on the reverse strand, counting down.
ACTATATTTTCGGTCGAGAATTTGAGATGAGTGTCTTCACGGAAGTTGTAGAGTACGTGATTTCGAGCTCGAGGGAGGTTCCGGATGATTTTTCCGATAACCGAGGAATATTATAGAATTATTTGAAGTTTCAGTTTTCGACGAGTTTATCCGATTGTTTCATGTTTATCCGAACCGTGATGGTTATCCATTTCGAATCGTCGATCGACCCGAGGCGCGAGTATAAATATCGGGAATAGTCGTAAAATCGTCGAAAAACACTGTTTGAGTTTTGACCTGCGTTGACTTTCCAAAAAAGGAAGCTGTTGACCGTTGACCCGTGGGGAAACTTTCCCGTTTTGGCTTCGCCGTCCGACGTCCCTTTTCCGGCCACCTCCGACTTCGGCAAAGGTATGATTAGCTTCACCTTGAGTTCCTTAATCGTTTTGCAACTGGTTTGAAATTGATTGAGTTTTGCTTGAATCCGAATCGGGTCGAGTTCATTGATATCGCCGGTGATGGTTTTCGGTTTTCCGGCGAGCCACGGTGGTGGTGGTTAGGGGGGTTCGACTCCCCTTGCCCCTCTGAAGCTCATGGTGTGTTTAGTTTGGGCTAAGATCGAGTTTTGAGGGCAACCCGATTAGGTCACCGGAGGGAAAAATTCCGTTCAGTTTTGGATGAAATTGAGGTGGTTCTGATTAGATTTGGCCTTGATGGTAGTTATGAAAATGGTTGGGTGTGATGTGGTCTTCAATTCTGGAGCTTCTCGCCGTGGAATTCCACCGTTGACGGCGCGCCGGCGGCGGTTAACGGCGGAGCTCCGGCGAGGAGTTGACTTTTTGGTTTTCGACGTTTTTAGTGTCATTTTTCTCGTAATCGCGCCCTGATTGTCGTCCAGAGGTTTTCAGATTGATTTGGGTAGCGGATTTTTAGTCGAGGGTTTCGAGTGGAGATTTCGGGAATTCCGTTACTCATTTTGTACTGCATTGTATATTTCCGGGAACAGTTGGTTTCCGTGGTTAAGTACGGAGTTGGGGATTATGTTTTTGATCAGTTATGTTTATGAATGTTCAGGAGATCGAGATCGTGCTTCAGGCGAGGGATCTTTCGCCGGACCACGAGATTAGCGCAAGTGCGCGTTACGCGAGTCTGTGAGTGGACAATTTCTTTTCACGGATTGATTGCGAGTCTTATTACACGTTTTATGAACTTGAGCATGCATACGTGATTTTGATTTACATGAGCATGTATTATACGATTATGCCTATACCAGTATATATATTACGTATATACACTTATATATTGATTCATGCATTTGCATCGAACTATTTATGATTTGATTTACACAAAGTACAGTCTCAGTTACATTGTTGTATCGAGACACTTGCCTCTCGGCTGATCCCCGATGGAGGCCTACTAGGAGGGGCAGTACCCCGACCTGACCGGCGAGGGGCGTTTCCTCGGAACCGAGGCCTTTCTGGCTAGAATCACGTGTGGGCTAGGGACCCCGTGATTCTGACTGTACTAGCACGGATGTGTCCACGAGTGACCCCGTGAGATTTTTATGCATGCTATGTACGCGTGAGGAGTTAGAGTCTCCCTCGTGTACCATTTTTTTATTTATGCATTCAGACTCACATATATTTTTATAAACTTATACATTATCCGGTGAAAGACATTTATCTTTTCGTCCACTCACTCTAACAGTTTTCATGTCTTTCCCCTGGGCTTTTCAGTTTCCGTGCCCATTTTGTAGTTCGGGTTCTGGTATTTCACGTCGCGGTTGGAGGCTAGTGATCTGAGCTACCTGTGTTTTCCAGTAGGTTCTTGTTTTGCCTATTGATGTGTATATTGTATATATTTATACTAGAGGTCGCTCTGATACATTCTGAAACGTGTTTTATACGGATTTTATCAGATATAGTATATATATTACAGTATGTTTACTGTTTATTGATTATGATATGATTTTGAGAAATCCGGATGGGATTGGCGCCCATGGTTTGGCTTTTGTGGCATAGGACGAAGTGTTATTTTCAGGGTGCAGGTTTATGCAATTCCACGTTAGTGACGAAACTCTGCCGAAATTTTGAATGGTTTTTGTTGGTTCGTGTTTTTAGAAGGGGTTCGATTCTGGTTTAGGCAACTGAATCGGGGTTGGGTCCTTTCAATTTGACCACAACGTTATCATTGTAGACTTCCATTATATCACCTGCTAGGTCGTGGAAGATATAGTGCATGGCTCGCTGATATGTGGCCCCTGCGTTCTTCAATCCAAATGACATATTTATGTATTCAAATACTCCTAACACCCCAAAACATCTGAAAGCAGTTTTGTGCATGTCTTCCTCAGTGACTAGGATTTGACGATATCCCGCCGTGCCATCTATGAACGATAGCATCTCATGTTTTTTCACTGCATCAACGAGCAAATCATCTACTGGCATAGGGTAAGCATCATTCGTAATAGATTGATTTAAGTCTCTGCAGTCTACGCATACTCTAATATTTCCGTTTTTCTTTCATACTAGGACTATGTTAGATATCCATTACGTTGACAAGGCGGATTAACACCTCTCAAAGATACCCTATTCACAACCTGGATATATCAATGTAGTAAGATAAATAAGGGTTATCGAACACAAGGAATTGGTGAAACTAAATCCTAACACACTACTATGCTGACAGACTCGACTACAGAACACTTATGATATGCGAACCTAAGCTAGACAGACTCAAATGCTACAAAATTTTGACACAATAAACTAGACACAGTGGTGGACTACCACACAAAATTTGAGGGTATTCTGAGTTGATTTGGTTACCGAAATAAATCGACTAAGTTACAGCTAATGCAGAAAGTAAATGCTGAAAGTAAATATGCTAATGAATGCAAATGGGTGTAAACTATATGATTAAAGAGTTAAGAGGAATGCAATCCACCACCGTCATTCCATCTATCTAACACATACTTAATCTAATGCACATATCCAATGAATGAAAGTTCCCAAGAAGAGTTGATCGTTACAACTACATCCTATTACCTAATCCTTATGCCTATGCAAGTTTGTCATGGACCTCCCCTACATCTATCCCTCTATTGAACCTATAGTCTTGGACCCCAAGGTTTACAAAGAAGAAAGCATTAAGTTCTAGAAAATGTTTGAGAAGCTACAAGGGTTCACAAGTACACTATGGGCGTGTCTCGCTAGACCTATGGATTTCAATCTCCCGACGGTAAAATCGGCGTATCACTATAGAGAATCCGGTGGAAGAAATTATCTTCAGTCGCCCGTATCTCATGAAACTAGAACCCTAGCATGCATACTAAGTTGGACACCAAAGCAAACATACAAGAATTCATACGGTGATCATTCAGAGAAAGAAACCTCATTCATAAAATATGCAAAACTAGATTAAAGTGTATGTATTAAAAAGACTTCATGTACAGGGCTTCAAGCAGTCCCTTAACAATAAGTTTAGCTACTAAAAGTCATAAATAATAAAATCAAAGAGTTCATGAAAAATAAATTAAATAAAGGAAAAAGAATAAACTTTTGACGACGACGGAATCGTGCTCGCTTGAATCCTCTGTTTTTGTCTCTTCTCAATCTCCTTGCAAGCCAGCCGTCCCAAGCCGTCAAGCTCTACGTACGTCCTTATTCTTGTAAATAGCCATATATATAAGCATGCAACTAGGCTATCAAGCTAGCCCACGTGCATGCAGGACTTTAATTCCCACTCAAACTCTAATTCTTCTTTTCTTTATTTTACTATTAGTCTCCAAGTCCAAGTCCACTTCTACTTCTCACCAACTTTGCTCGCCAGGCATCTCTTAATTGTATATATATATATAAGCTCTTCGCCAAGACTTGGCTGCTCCCCTTTGTATTCTTCCCAAATTAGGATTCCTTGACCTCGCAAGTCTTCCTTTTCCACAATAATTCCTAAAATATATTATTTAATCTCATTTTCTCCATTAATCTCCAAAACACCTAAAGACAAATAAACATAATTAATTCACTCGATTAATAACAAAAAACTAAATATAGGGAACAATTTAAAAACCAAATAGACGCATAAATATGCGATTATCATACGTATACTTAGCCACTTGGATGACTACAGACTTCAACATTTTCTCAATTTCTTCCTTGACCAACGTTGCAGTATTTGGACTCATCCTTTGCATCTGCTACTGGACTGGCTTTCTTCCATCAGTGATTGGAAGTTTATGGACAACCAGTTCTAGTAGAAGTCCTGGCATATCTTCAAACTTCCTTGCGAAATAATCTTTGTACTCGAACAACAAGTCAACGAGCCTCTTTTTTTCGACAGGTTCTACAAAGGTACTGATAGCCACCTCCATTGGCTCATCCAGAGTTCTGAGGTTAATTTTCCCAATTGGATCTCGTACTTTAGGTGGTGTATCATCCAAAGCTGCAGGTGCGAGATGGATGATATCCTCCTCAATTTCCTCCTATTGAACGTTCTCATTGATACATTCTGCCGCTACGATGGTCGGTAGACTATCGTAGGCTTACGACTCTATCATATAGGTTTGCAATCTTGCATATAGAGAAGCCTCCGCCTCCTCGTCCTTGTACGGTCGTACCATTGACGGTTTGTGGAGGCTAGCTCGAGGAAGTAAGGTCATGCTTTGTCTTCTCTCACCTGCACGATTCCCCACCGAGCTAATTCTGAGGCTATTATTCCAACAAGTCCAAGTCGGCCCTTCTTGTCGACACCGCACACTTCTAATGGTCGGAGATTTCCATTGTAGTAATCGGCATCCAATGCATTCGCGGAGACTAAGTAAGATCGCGGATTTGCATTGACTATGTGCGATTCCGATTTCTCCATGTCATATATAAGGAGGTGTTGATGAAGTGATGAAGGTACACAGTAGCTCCTGTTGATCCAATCTCTGCCTAGTATTGCACTAAAATGTGAGTTGCATTCAATAACAAAGACGGTATGAACCCCTATCACAAGTCCAACTTTTACTTCTATGATCAACAACCCTAGTGTCTGCGAGATTATCCCTGCGAAGTTCTTGATCTTCATGGATGTCGCTTGAATGGCTGATCTTGGAATACTCAATAGTGTCATTGCTCGAGTAGTCAAGACATTCACTACTGCTTCGGTATCCACTATGACCTTGCTAAACCGGATGCCCCCATGCTCGCAGTAAGGTATAATGGCCTCATGTGCGACGCCATTGTGGCTGTTGGTTTGGAGAACATCATGTAGGATTTTCGCACAACAGGGTCCACAATTTCTCCATGTTCATCTGGTTCTTCTACTTCTGCCAGAGTTATTCCTTGAACTGCTTTGCTTAAGATAGCCACATGCTTTGCCTTGACTGGTTTATCAAATTTGGCCGGCAATAAGTACACCATGCCTATGTGCATGTCCTCACTGTCTTCCCCGTAGTCGACTAATTGATTATCATCGTCGTTATCTTCCTCAGTCTTAACTAACAATACCTCTTGTTGATGGTCCGTGATAGGAGGGCTATGTTGCTCTCTTGTGTAGACAGCTGACTTAGGTCTTTTTGAGGAGTCTACCTTTGCTATGAGTTCTGATTCACCAGCCGTAACTTCCTTGATGCTAGATTTGGAGGAAGGATTAGTGAGCTTTTTTTGTTCTTCAACTACCAAAGGCTTTGGTCTCCATCGCAATACTGGCTTCTTTCTTGGCTCAGCAACTGATTCTGCCTTAGACTCAATGCGTTGGAAGACTAATTTCTGTACTGACTTGTCTTCAACCATCTCGCGAGCTCTTTTTGGCGCTCGTTGTGCTTCTACATCAGGTCATACCTTGCCTATCCGGAAAAACACACTTGGTCTGGTTACTCGCATGTTCGGTCTATTGGAACCTTTGTTGAACGTGATCATCGGGGTAGCTGCAAGTTGACTCATTCTTCTCTGAATTTGTTCTGGTGACTCCACTAGCTGCTTTGGTTTGATCAAACCTTTGTCTAAGGCTTCCAAATTCCTCTTCATAACTTCGAATTGACGCTATAGTTTTCTTTTCCTGGTGGGGGTAATCTCCACAGTCTTTCCTCCTGACTTTACATACCACACGTCTTCCTTAATCACAGATCTTCTTGCTAGATGGATGCAAGGTTTGTTCGGTTTTGTTCGCTGCCTATCACCAATTGCCTCAGCTTTCTTCTTTGTCATTCGTATTCGTTTGAATAGATTAGACTTCCTGGCAACGGTGCATGATTTCTCTGGGCTTGTTGGCTGGTAGTTCTCAGGTAGAGACTTGACTGATGATCTTGCTCATACCGCTTTTACGAACTCTTTATAGGCCATCTTGAGGCCACATTGTGCCTTACATCGCTTACAAAACACTACTGGATACGCCTCTATAAATCTCTTTTTGTTTCCCTTTTGGATCTTCTTTGTTACTACTGCTATGGATCCATTGGTGGTTTTTAGATCCAACATTTGTGTCCTCTTGGCTCCTCCATGCCAAGATACCTCTAGAGTACCTACCATGAATGTTCCTTCAGTAGTTTCTTCTCTCTCGCAGCCTGGAAGTACGATATCCCCCTCGTTTATCCATTGTTGGATCTGTTCTTGCAAAGCCGAACATTGGTTTGTGTTGTGTGTCCAAGCGTGATGGAACTTGTAGTATAATCCTTTCTTCGGAGATGAGGATGTAGGGTTAGGTACGTTTACGATGCATGCTTTGATTAATTCATCCAGGATCTCCTCCATCCTATCGCTGTGGAACCTATCGACGACCTTTGGTTTTGCAAGATCTACTGCTCCTACTAAAGTATCTACGAAAGGTTAACGATCGAGTAATGCCATTTGTGGTGATGCATCAATTGCAAGCTTTCCTTCATTAATCCACTTCTCTTCAGTTTGATGCAATCTTTGGTAGTATAGTTCCATATGTTATGAAACTTACAGTATTTCTTTCCTTTTAATTGCTCCGCAGTAGGGTATCCCAAGTCAGACTTTGTCAGCTTCATATCAATCAAGTCTTCTATGATCTTATGCGCTGCGTTTGCATCATAGGTATATGACTCAAACTCTGGTTTTATGAAAGCACTGGTCAAAACTTGTACTTGTTCCTTTGAGAGAATTATTTTCTTTGACTTGATCGTATTCTTGGCTATTAGTTCCAGACCAGCCACTGTTGCATCATCTGAATCATATCCATCAGACTTCTTCTCTTCTTGCACTGCCGCAATTATCTTAGGACGTTCTCGGTATGGAGTTTTTGGAGTGTATGTTCCCCTGGATGCGTTGCATCGATTGTTAGCTTCCTCGTATGCAGCATGTGTTTGAGCTACAACATCGATGAAAGCATTTAACAATGTGAACTTCGCATCCACGTACTTTGTATGTAGTTGTTCTTCAAGTCTTCCGACCGCGATGTCCACCAATACCTCTAAAGTGCATGAAGTTCTACTCTTTGTGTACTCGGTTCTAAACCTATGTAAGTATGCCACTAGAGATTCTCTTGGAATTTGCACCATTTGGCATAACTTACCAAGCTTCATAGCCGGTTCAGATCCGCCAAAGTGTTCGATGAACAATTTCTCCATCATTCCCCAATCACGGACCGAGCCTTGTGGTAAGTTTGTATACCAGTGCAGCACTGCTCTAGATAATGAGGATGCAAAGACTCTTAATTTGAACTTGCCGAGCCTGCCTCATGGTCCTCATTCTACCTTGAATCGAGCAATGTGGGTGGACACTGGCTCTGCTCCTTCACTGCTAAAGCGAGTGAATGAGATGAGTCGATAACCTTTTGGCCACTTCCATCCGAATGGTGGTGCGAGAATGGCTCGTTGTAGGCTACTAGAGTTCCTCTCGCACCTGGCAACCTCTGATTGATGATGCGATTAATCATTTCCTCCAATTCTTGCTCCGGGTATGGCGGAATAGGAGGTAGAGCTGGTATATCATCATCTTTGACCTCTTTATCATCATGGAACAAAGGTTCTCGCTCTCCAAATCTATCGTTGATTAGAGTGAAGCTAGTCTTCATAGTGTTAGTGAGATTCGTGAGAGCCGCTGTGAGAGTGTCGAACTTTTTTTTTGTTATCAGCACGCTCGATCTCTCGAGCCTTGTGAAGGCTATCCAGTCTGTTCTGAACTTTGGACACCATCTTGTCGCTTGCCTCCATGTTGTTCAACATTCGCTCGATGTTAACGTTTCTTCGTTGCTCTTGCTCGAGCGAATAATCTATGTAGGCCTCAAAGTCTATGGCTCTGATTTCTTCTATAGTTCTAGGTTCTGATGACGATGGTGATGGTGATCTACCTTTAGTCATTGTTACTTTGAACCTCTGTATTACTTCCTCGTTGCTTAAACCCCCACAAGTGGCTGAGTTGTGTTTCTGGAACGTAGGTGTTGGATGTTTAAGGCAACTTATGATACAGATCAATGATTGTAAGACACTAAACCTGAGTCCCGCTGGGCGTGCCAAAATGTTTGGCTTCGATATTTCTCCAGTCAAGTCGCTGCGATTGGAGATGTCGCAAACTATCTCTTTTGGATCCGCGATTGTATATATGCTGTGTGTGAGGCGTGTCACTACCGATGATAGAATGTCATTGTGTTGTGCGCCGTGTAGTCTCTGCTTCTTGTTAAGGGATTGAAGCGAGGAGAGCACTAACCTCGCTCGTTGAGTTTTACTTGTCTTGATGGTATGCAATACGTAAGCTTTGTGTCTCTCTGCTGAGCCACAAAGAATCGATACTTTATACCCTCAAGCAAATATAAAGCAAAGAAATCCTAAGGACATAGTGTTGAGAATACTGGATAGGGTGTAACGACCCGAACCGTGGAATGTGTACATACTGGTCCGAGCCGTGATTATTGTGAATTAATCGTACTCGTAGGTTTGTTAACGACTAAATTATCGGGAAAGAATTTGATTTGAGTTCCTTCGAGGGAATTGTAAAGGATTTGATTTCGAGCTCGTGGGAATTTTCGGAGAATTTTTTGGATAAGTGAGCAATGTTGTATCCAGTTTTGAAGTCGGTTGGTGAATGTGGATTTAATCGTGACCGTCCGATTTGGATCAGATTGAATTATAGCCGTTGATTTGGGGATAATATGTGTACGGTATGTATATAATATAAATACGAAACAAATTGGGAAACTTTCTATTTTTGGAAATACCCGTTGACCCGCGTTGACCCAAGGGTCAAAACTGACCCATTTTGGGCCGTGACCTTCTCGGCGTCGATGTGCCTAATTACGGAATATTTTGGCTATGGTTCCTTCATAAAAGTTGTTGGGCTTGAGCTTCTCTTTCTTTTGATAGGTGGATCACTCAATTTGGTTGCCGGATGAAGAAGTTATGGCTTGTTAAAGTTTGGAGAATTCTGGTGAATTTCGCCGGCGACGGAGGTGGCGGAGACTGTGGCGATGGGGGTCGACTTGTTGGGGGTTTTGTAGCCCATGTAGATGTGAGTCTATTCCAAGTGGTTTCAGCCTTTGCCGTGCCCGGTGGTGGCCGATCGGAGAAATGAAAATCCTGCGAGGTTTTTGAACTTCACGGTGAGTTTTGGATTTTTTTCGGATAAAATTGGGCTTAGTTTTGAACTACAAAGTTGTTGGAAATGTTGATATCTTTAAAATGATGTGTTGGTCGACATTTTCTGGGTTGGTGGAAATTTCGGCGGCCGGCAATGGCCCCATGCGCGGCGGATTTCCGGCAAGGTGGATTTTTGGCAAGTTTTATGTCGTTTCGCTTGTTTTCGCGTGCTGAACGCAATGGTGAGGTTTTTGAGTTGATTTGAGTATTCTATTTTGGGACGAGGATTGTTTGGGTATATTTTGAGAATTTTGCTATCCTCGTCGATATTTCGAGCGATACGTCTTTCGAGAACGCGGGGTTCTTGATGTATTAGCTCCGTATATTGTGTTTCAATATGTATTGATTGTATCCCTGTTATTCAGGTGATCGTGATCGAGTGTTTGGAGATGGATCTTCCGTAGGACCTCAGAGTTAGCTTCGTACTGTGAGTGGACATTTATTTATACTGTCGTAGCGAGTTCTTGGTTTCAGTATTTGTTTCCAGTACAATATTCAGATTATTTATTGTTTTGAAGGTATTGTATATTTTATTGGTGATGGCATTTATTTATTTAGCATCGATGCATTGGCTACGCGGCTGATCACCGGTAGTCCATCTATCAGGCTTGAGAGATTCGTTTGATATGCCGACTATGCTTGAGAGATTCGCCTTGTCTATCACCGTCGGGCTTGAGAGATTTGCCCGACATGCTACTCTGGCAGGGAAATCCGCTAGAGTGGCGACCTTCATTTATTTAAAGAACTCGCATTATTTTATGAATATATGATTGGTGAAAGGCATATTATTATTTTCGTCCATTCACTCTAACGATTTTATTGTCCTTTCCTCTGGGATTTTCGGTTTCCTTTGCCCAGTTTGCAGTTTGAATTCCGAGGTTGCACGTCGACGGTGGAGGAGTAGAGTTCAGATCACTCTTCAGTTCGAGTAGATTCTTTGTTCAACCTACTGGTTGTATATGATGTATATAGGCGTTGCTCTGAATACTTATGTTGTGTTTTCTGGATTTCTTGTAAACCTTGTGGTTTATTATATATGATGTTGAAAAATCCGGATGGGATACGGAGCCCACGGTTTGGCTTTTGTGGATTATTCGAAGTGTGTTTCTTGCAGGTTCTAATAATGGTTCACGCATTTCAAAGTAAACTCTGGCAAACAAAAATTTAAGGTCATGTTTTTGAAGGGGTTTGATTTCGGTTTAGGAATCTAAATCGGAGTCGGGTCCTTTCATAGGGTGACTTCGTAGATCTTTAGAATCCTCACGCTCTATCGAGTGACTTAGATCCTGAATTCGCTGTTGCCGGTTGGTTAGCTTGAGTGAACCTTTGAATCCTTACGCTCTGTCGGGTGGCCTAGATCCTGAGCTCACTGTTCACTGGTTGTTTACTCGCAGCGGAGTAAGATTTGCTTGTGCATAAATTGTGTGTATGTGAAGAGGTCCCAAATTCTTCTTTGCTACTTCTATTATAGAGGCTGGTGCTCCAATTTCCCTTACTTAACAAGGTAACATCATCGACTAGGAAAGAAAATGGACAAAATCTTACGTCTGGATTCCCCTACATCATTTAGGAATCGCATAGATATACTTTCCTGATTCGTAGCTCAAATCAGGCCGCATTTGGTTGGCCCGTTTTGTCCCCGAAGCTGAAAAGCATTAAAATAAACGTTATAGTTATTTTGAGCTCAAACAAGTATCTGCAGGCTTCTTTACCAAGGATGTCGCTAAGAAGATTTGCCTACATGCAAATCACCTTCACGAAAAGTAATGAACTGTAAGTTACCAGCACTAAACCAGAATAGTGTGAGTGGTAACTCATGCGAATAAATTTCAGCATTTCACGAGTATGGAGAAATGAAAATAAGTTATTCATTAGATCACACAAGTGAAGGGATCGGAACACATGACACTGGAATTTTTTTATGAAAGTGATGGTTAACTCTTAACAAAAATCTAAAGCTTTGGTGTCAGTTAATAAAATTGAAGTTTACCATCTGTTCATTGCATCTAAGTCAAAGGTATTGATCCATTTTCCTGTCTATGCAAATTTGATATTTTCCGATGGAAGAATGGATGAATGGAATAGAGGATCCCCACCCATCCCTTAACAATGTCAGAAATCGAATAGGTGGTGTTGGGAAGATATATTGTTTAAGAATAAGGAAAGAAAAATTATCATCAACGAGAAAATTGCTTTTTAGGGGAGACAAATATAGAGTATAACGATTTTAAATCTAGGTCTTCAGTGTGTGTTTTCATGAATTTGTATGTCATTTCAACTTGATATGTGTTATAAATTTATATAAATTGATAAACTAGGACATGACTACCAATACATATATTACTTTGTTTATTCTCATTTTGTATATAAGGGTGTTTAACATTGAAAATTCAATATTTAGTTTAAGTAGTATTGATTAAATAAAGTAATTGAACACCGGTACTTCAAACTGAAACTTTTATACAAAATTAACTGATCATTATAAAATTACTACACAATAGCATTGAATAATGGAATTCTCTAAAATGAAATATAAGTGCTGACATGCCCATCCGTGTTTGATCTTCTAATGCCAAAAGTCCCATTTTGAGGTTGTAAAGTTACCTCGATGCTCCGTGGTGTAGTGTAACCAAGCTCTCACCAAACAATTTTTGTAACAAAAGTTATAGGATTAATTGGCAAATTTCTACCTTAGGATTCATTGTAGTGTTAATTTGTTACCCTATAAATTTTTTCAGCCAATTTGATACCCTATAATTTATAATTGGCTGGTCTGCTACCATAATCAACTTTTGTTAACTTTTTCATCAAATAGTTAAAACGTGCCCAGCCTGCGAGGTTAAAAAATGAAAATTTGTATCTCCATACTAGGTGTTGATGAATGAAACCGAGATTTGAAGCTTGGCCAGATTGATTCCAGGGCAAATTATATATTCTCAAATTTCAATTATATATGTAGAAATATTTTACAAAGAAAGTGGGTCGAAGCCGACCTGCATCTTGGAGACTCGAGAAATCGGGGAAGGACGACAACGGAGCTCAGGTAAAAATCTCCCAAAAGTTCAGGGTTTTAACTAGGGGTCGGCAAAAAGCCCGGCCGGACCTCAACAACATTTTAATATATGCGGGCCGGGCCGGGCCGGGCTTTATCTTTTATATAAGGATCCGAGCCCGGCCCATTCAAGCGGGCTTTTGCGGGCCGGGCCTTTGCGGGCTTTTACGGGCCGGGCCTATCGGGCTTTAATTATTAAAAAATTAAGACATTTCAAAATAAACGTAACGTTCGTCTATGCACCGGGGTTTAAACGTACTCCGACGAGTCTAAATTTTACGTACGATGTTTATCACTATAAGATGGAGTTTTCTACATGTCCTCGTTTATTATTAAAACATATTTAATTCTTATATTGCTTGAATTCTCCATATGTATATTAATGTTCTTACGTTTGTTCATTTGTTATATGGAATGAAATACTTTTGTGAAACTTAATCGGACATGTTTAATTATTTTATAAAATTGACCGTTAGATTGATTGGTTAGAATATTATAACCATGCCTTTAAAATTTTATAAATTTTGGACTTGATTTAGACATTGATCCATGTATTTCGCCAAATGTGACCATAGTACTCTTACAACTAAAACGGAAATTACCCCTCCCGAAAATAATTTTTTAACATCAAATTTTGGTCACATACTCTTATGGAATACATATCTATCTCATAGTATCAAAAAAATTGACATAAAAAATTGATTTCTCTACTCCCCCCATAGGAAAATAAGGAAAATAAGATGAGTGTATTTTAGTGTTTTCACAAATTTTGTTTAATTGTATTGACTGGGATCCAAACGTACTTCGATTAGGCTAATTTTTACGTACGGTGTCTTTTATTACAAGGTGAACTATTATATATGGCCTTCTTTATTGTTAAAACATTTTTAATTCTTATATTGCTTGAATTCTCTACATGCACACTAATGTTCTTACCTTTATTCCTTGGTTATATGGGTTGAAAGACCTTTGTGAAACATAATCGATCATGTATCATCATTTTACAAAACTGACTGTCAGATTGGTTGTTCATAATATTCTAAGCATGCCGTTAAAAATTTATAAATTTTGGACTTGATTTAGACCTACATCTATGAGTTTCGCTAAATGTGACCGTAGTACCCTTACAACTAAAACATAAATTACCCATCCCTAAAGGAATTTTTTAAGATCAAAATTTTAACACACATTCTTGTAAATTACATATCTATCTCATAATGTCAAAAAAATTGATATAAAAATTTAATTTATCTAGTTTCTCCATGGAAAAATAAGCAATATATAAGAGAAGGGTATTGATGTCATTTCACACACTCTCAATTAAACTCTCACCATCGAAAAATTACAAGATCTAATCTGAACCATCTATTATATTTACTGTTTTACTGTGTAAATCGATAAAAAAATTACAATGAAACCCTGACCCTAAACCCTAAACCCTAACCCCTAAACCCTAAACCCTAAACCCTAACCTCTAACCCCTAACTTACTCTAAACCTCAAAATTCCTAAAACCTAAAATCTAACTTACTCTAAACCTCAAAATTCCTAAACCTTAACTTACCCTAAATCTCAATCCCCTAAACCCTAACTTACCTTAAACCTAAACCCTAACTTAATTATCCTAAACTCTAAACAGTGATTTAATAGTAAAATAGATACACAAATATAACTATATATGGAATTCCAATATTTGATCAATATATGTATATGTAATATATTAATATAGACATACACAAATATAAAAAATATATATATAGTACTAGTCACTATATTATATATATAAGTGTAAGTATAATGATATACGTACTACTATCTTATATATATAAAAAATTGACTGTCGGATTGGTTGTTCATAATATTCTAAGTAGGCCGTCCCTAATTTTTATAAATTTTGGACCTAAACCCTAAACCCTAAACCCTAAACCCTAAACCCCAAACCTTAAACCCTAAACCCCAAACCCTAAACCCTAAAAAAATTACAATAAAATCCTAGAACCGGAACCCTAACTTACCCTAAACCTCAAATTCATAAACCTTAACTTACCATAAATCTTAATCTCCTAAACCCTAATTTACCCTAAACCTAAACCCTAACTTATGCTAAACTTTAAATAATGACTTAATAGTAAAATAGATACACAAATTTAATTATATATGGAATTCAAATATTCAATCTATCCATGCATGTATATGTAATATATTAATATATATACACAAATGTAAAATATATATCTATATAGTATTAGTCTATTAGACTACTAGTCACTATATTATATATATATATATGTCAATATGTGTGTAGGTAAACATTAACTAGGTATAAATTGTATAATGATTAAAATTCATTAAATGATTTAATGATATATGTCAATATGTGTGCGGGCTTTGACGGGCCGGGCCTAACGGGCTTTGACGGGCCGGGCCTAACGGGTCTTGCCGGGCTTTTGGCGGGCCGGGCCGGGCTTTAGATCTCTAAACCATGGTCGGCCCACCAACCACTTTGGCGGGCTTTTGCGGGCCGGGCCGAGCTTTTAGCCCACGGGCTTGCGGGCCTCCACCGGCCCACGAGAGCCACGGGCCAAATGATGACCCCTAGTTTTAACCATGTAATCGTTTCCCTGATTGGTTTTAGTTTTCATTCACAGAGTGATGTCATATCTCGTCAATGAGCTTCTGGTGGATAGCCTCGCCAATAGGTATATATTTAGATATCAAATTTTCTAGTTTTTCATTTATTTCATTTCTGGCCACAAGGATCATTCCATACCCGATTGGCTCGTTTCAACGAAGCCAAAGTAGCTCTCAAGCTTATAAATTCTGCTGGACCTTTGTGTATTTAACTATTTGTCCTGTTGTAAGTTGTAACCAAGTGAGATGTTTTTACAGCTACCAAGAAGAATGAACAACTTGCTAAGCAGATGAAGGATGTGACTAATGTAAGTATCATTTCCTTCTTCAATACAAGGTTTCCACATTTGAGAACATATGAAAGTGTCTTATGCTTATTACATACATTCTTTTCTTGTTTGCAGTCATTCAAAGATCGGTAAGACTTCAGGGGGGGATCCAAGCTGTGTCACCCACCATATGTATACATCCTTTATGGTCTGCTTGCTGTCTTTAAGAGCTACATAAACGCAAATATGTATACTCCTCACATGTGCTCTGAATGCTCGTTAACTTGATAATTCACCTACTTGTATACTTGAGTAGTATTTGATATCACTGAATAAATTTGTAGTTGTTGATCGTGTTGGATTTAGTATACTAGTGTTGGATATGCACCCTCTTCGCTTTCGAGATGAATACAATGTTCGTGATCCACTTTGTAGATTAGAGAATTGTACCATGAATATCAAACCTGAGATGTTTCCCTTTCTATGGAAGACTAATCACGTAACCTAGGATGTTTCCCTCTGTGTGGAAGATTATTCACCCGATTTGCAAAACTTCAGTAACCACGATGATAGATGTTGATGTTGAGGTTACCGTACTTGATAGAAAAATAGCAAGCAAAGGTCTCCTTACTCTTTTCATTAGGGTGGATCATACATGTTGATGTTAACGGAGCATGTGAACTTGGTTTGTAAGATTAAAGCTCACAAGAACAGGAGCTCGGTGCTATCATTGCTATGTCATCAATCACGACTATGATTGTCAATATAGAAGATGAGGTGACTTGTGCTTGCTTCTTTCTATACTCTAGACCATCTATAGGGGCAGAAAAAAATGGTATTGTGGATTGCACGACTTCCAAGTTCCAAGTCTTTCTTGAGTTTCTTCATATGTCTAGATACCGACCAACTGCGGGAAAATGGTTTGGATCTATCTACACACACATATATCGATCTATATATGATTGAAAGCGACTTATATATGTCTAGAAATTAAGAGACTAGTAGAGAAGACCTGACAAACATAATTTCGACCCTACAGAAGAAGAAGAAGATGGAGAGTCGCACACTCAAAGACCCGTGCTCTAGGGGTTCAAGGAATACATACATGGTAATCGACTAATGCAGGTTTAATCCTATGGCACAAACTATGTATATCAATGCTGGCTACAAATTTAAACAAGTTTTATATAGATCATAAAACTCCTATCTTGCTTTAGTATTGTCACTACTGTGTTTGAGTTAAATGAATTTACCTATAAAATGGATATCCATAAGTAGAGTTTCAAATTAAATAAGCACGTAAAAATTAACAAACCAATGCACATTTATATGCACCTGAATTTCAGGCCAAAATTCTCAGTGAATTATGACAAACCAATGAAACATAAATTTCAAAACACAACCCTGTAGCTTACCAAATCTTCAAAAGAAGAGTCTGGACAGCAGAAGCATTTATTTCTTGTTCATTGTAACAAAAGAAAATTAAAGAATAACATTGTATGGGTGAACATTTTCAACGTCTCACATACCTTTGATTTATAGAAACATGCCTTCTGTGATTGCCAAATCTGTGTTCTAGCTGAGGAAATATCTTGAACATGAATCCATACATGGCTCTGTAATACCATCTTCTCCATCTCTTGCAAAACAAAAGTGAACCAACCGCAATTTTGAATCCACACGTAAATCCAATCTCTCCACCGATGATGTTCCAATCAACATCTTCTCCAGAATTTGAACGGTGTTCTTCCGACGGTGGTGCTAACAACATTGTCGTGTTCTCTTTGGTCAATGGAGGCCCCGTTAAACCCTTATTACCGTTGAAGGAATCTGCATCAAAGGTTAGAAACTGAGCACCGGTTGGTATCCTCCCGACCAGTTGATTGCATGAGAGATTCAAGAATGAAAGGAATGTGAGTTTTGTAAGTTGTTGTGGAATTTGACCGCTCAGTTTGTTCTGCGACAGGTCCATGGACTGTAGCTGACTCACGTTACTCAAAGATGATGGAATTGGACCTGTGAAAGCGTTGTTGGACAAGTTTAGGACATGTAGTGACTCAAGTTGTCCAAATTCTCCAGGAACTGAACCATTGAAGTTGTTGCATGAGAGGTCAACTAAGGTGCAGATAGTTAAAATCTTTACTAGTTCCATCTCATGACCTGTGTCACTAACCGTAATCGTATCCTGATAATAAACCAGACCATCTGTGCCCTGAATTTGAAGCTGTGATGTTGCATCATCTTTGCTAGTCTTCATTGCCTGCCAAGTTGTCAATGCTCTACCTAGTATTTCACCATTAAAATGATTGTGAGCAAGGTCCATGATTTGAAGTTTCGGCCAACTGCCATTAGACTTGGCACATCCAATGTCTCTATAAAATTGATTAGATCGCAACACAAGGACACGCAAGGTGGATATCTTCTTCAAAGAGCATGGAAAGGTTCATGTTATTTGATTCCTTGCAAGGTTCAAAACCTCTAGCTTTGGGCATTTGGCAACTGACTTCAAAAACTGACCTTGTATATGATTCTCATTGATGTCCAGAGTTCGCAAACTACAGTTGCTAGACAAGTTGTCTACATGTGTGAGATTGTTTCTCCTCAGATTAAGTACTGATAGAGTTGTCATCCTAGTCAAGCAGTGAGGAACTGAGCCACTCAGAGAATTATTGGACAGATCAAGAACCTCAAGGCTATCCGAATTGCAAATTGATTGTGGAATGATCCCCTGAAGGTTATTGCTCGAAATGGAGAAAAATGCAGCATAAAGAAGCTGTTCTTCAATGGAAGCTGGTATGGTAGAGTTGAAATTATTCCTCGAGTAATCTAGATAATATATATTTGGTGCTGATGAGAAAATTGGGACTTGTCCACGAAGCTGGTTGGAGTGAAGGTCGAGGATTGCAAGAGAAGTGTGATTGATTTTAAGATCTTCAAGGGTATCGAGAGATTTGCTTGAAAGATTTAGCTGATTGAGATTATTCAAGCTCCAAATCCAGCTGGGTATCTCGCCCTGTATCTGGTTATCAGAAAGATCCAAACTCACTATTTTGGATTGCTTTCTCAAGAATTGAAGGAATGTTCTCAGCTTTCCTGAACCCAAATGCATGACTTGAAATTGAGGAAAGTCGGAATATGAGAAATCGGTTGCGTCATGGGTAAGAGACAACCTATTGTTTGAGACACTAAAGTAATAAAGATTGTTGAGATGTCGGAGATCATCTAGAGCAAATGAGCCACTGAAATTGTTTGAACTCAGATCAAGTTCAACAAGACTTCGTAAGTTAAAGATAGACTTGGGTATTGGTCCCTCCAGATTGTTGAAACGCAAATAAAGAGAACTCATGATGGAGGATGAAGGATTAAAAGTTTCAGTCAACTGGCCGGAGAATTGATTGTAGTCAAGGTCTAGAAGATACACCAAGGGATGAGAAAGAAAACATGATAGAATATTGTCAGTGAGCTTATTGCCAAACAAGACGAGATGCTTCAACTTGGTGAGGTTGAAAGGACCCGACCCCGATTTAGTTTCCTAAACCAGAATCAGACCCCTTCTGAAAACATGAACTTTCAAAAATCATAATTTTTTTTGCATAGTTACTATATATCGCGTAGTTACCATTAACCTGCAGCGGAAAAATACACTTCATCCTATGCCACAAAAGCCAAACCGTGGGCACCAATCCCATCCGAATTTCTCAAAAATATATCATAACGTAAAGCAATACACATAACTGTAGCTTTACAGAAATTCGGGAAAATCATGTGAAAATATAAACATAATAGTATTCAGAGCGACCTCTAGTATATACATATATACATAACAGTAGACCAAACTAGAAATCTACTGAGAAAGGAAAAGTTGCTCGAACACTAAGCCTCTAACCTCGACGTGTGACACCTGAATCCAAACTGCAAACTGGGCATTGAAAACAAAGAGCCCAGGGAAAGACATATAAACTGTTAGAGTGAGTGGACGAAAATAAATGTCTTTCGCCGAATAAATATATATGTTTATAAAACATATGCGAGTCTAGATGCATAAAAATCATATAGTACACGAGGGAGACTCTAATTCCTCACGCGTACAGAGCATGCATCAGAAATTCCATATGGTCACTCATGGACACATCCACGCTAGTACAGTCTGAATCACGGGATCCCTGATCCTCATGTGATTCTAGTTAGAAAGGCCTCAGGTCAGGGTATCGGCTCCCCCCGGTAAAGACCTCAGGTCAGGGTAACATTCCCCCCCGGTAAACATCCTCGGGGATCAGCCGAGATGCTAAGTGTATCGATACAACTACTACTGAGACTGTACTCTGTGTAAACCAAATCATAAATGTTTCTATGCAAATGCATAAAGCGTAATGTAAAAGCATATTCGTAATGCATAATTATAAAAGCATATACGTAAATGCATAATCATAAAACACATGCTCGTATAATTCATAATCATAACTACATGCTCATACTTGTAAAACGTATATAAAAGACTCGCAACCAACAGTGAAAAGAAATGTCCACTCACAGACAAGCACAACGCAAAAACGCGCTAATCCCGTGATCCGGCGGAAGATCCCTCGCCAACCGTACGATCCCGATCTCCAGAATAATCACAAATACTACTGATCAAAATCACAATTCAAAACTCTGAACCACACATCGGAAACCAACCATTTCTGGAAACATATAACTCGAATATCAACGAAATCATCGAAAATCTCATAAATACTCTACTTATCCCTCGACACAAAATCTGCCACCCAAATCAACTCAATAACCGAAAGACTACGATCGGGGCGCGATTATGAGAAAAACAGTATAAAACTTCCCAAAAATCCCAAAAAGTCAACCTCGCCGGAGCTCCGCCGTTGACCGCCGCCGGCGCGGCATCAACAGTGGCCAAATCCAGTGAAAATTTTCAGATCACATCTACTCCTCAATCCCAACAAATTTTTCTCCTACACCAACCTACAATTCGAAACACACCGGCCAGAATCAAGCTCGAAAATTCCAAACTCCATTGATTCCGGCGAGATTCTGACGAGCTTCAAACGGCCTCCAATTCCAAAATTCTTTCACCCAAAAGCATCTATGGGTTGAGGGGAGCAAAACCCCGAACCCCATCGACCTCAAAAGTGGCCGGAAAAGCCCACCCGATTCCGGCAAAAATTCAAAATTTTATCAAGTCGGTTCTCCCTCAAAACTCAACCAAATCAACTCAAACCAAGTTCAAAACAATAGGAAATCACGAGAGGAAGCTAACCATACCAAGCTTGAGGTCTGAAGTGGCCGGAATCGGAAAGTCGATCGGTGGTCAACGGTGGGGCCAAAATCCTTCGGTCAACGCGGGTCAAACTTGGTCAACGGTCCAATTTTGGTCAACTAGGCCCAAATGTGACCTTTCGACAATTTTACGACTATTTCGATATTTATACTCGCGACTAAAATGATCAACGATCGAAAACGGATCGAAACAAAACGGATAAACTCGATTAAATTCAACGGTCGGAAATATTCATAACATATTCATCGGATATCGGAAAAATCCTCGGAAAACTCCTACGAGTTCGAAATCATAAACTCTACAACTCTTATGAAGGAACTTATGTCAAATTTTTGCCCGATAATTTAGTCGCAAACAAGACTGCCAAATCGATTAATTACGACAAACTACGATTATACGTGAAACTCGCGAATTAAGCCGATTAACTACCATATCCGGTTCGGATTGTCACAGAGGTTTTCCCATTGAGTGCCACTAATATTGCCGGTTAGCCCATTATAAGAAAAGCTCAAATACTCCAGATTCTTGGCTCTATTGAATGACGGGATTGAACCTTCAAAGTTGTTATCAGACAACTCTAAAATAGTCAATTGTGTAAGATTTGACATTGACAAGGGGATTGATCTGGTAAAATTGTAGTCATGAATGTCGATTGTTGACAGCATTTTGAGGTTGCCATAGAGGTCAACTAAGGTGAAGATAGTCAAAATCTTTTCCAACTTCACCTCTAAACCTTTGTCGCTAACCGTAATCGTATCCTGATAATAAACCACACCATATTTGTCCTGAAATTGAAGCTGTGATGTTGCATCATCTTTGCTAGTCTTCATTGCCTGCCAAGTTGTCAATGCTCTACCTAGTACTTCACCATTAAAATGATTGTGAGCAAGGTCCATGATTTGAAGTTTCGGCCAACTGCCATTAGACTTGGCACATCCAATGTCTCCATAAAATTGATTGGATCGCAACACAAGGACACGCAAGGTGGATATCTTCTTCAAAGAGCATGGAAATGTTCCTGTTATTTGATTCCTTGCAAGGTTCAAAACCTCTAGCTTTGGGCATTTGGCAACTGACATCAAAAACTGACCTTGTATCTGATTCTCACTGATGTCCAGAGTTCGCAAACTACAGTTGCTAGATAAGTTGTCTACATGTGTGAGATTGTTTCTCCTCAGATTAAGTACTGATAAAGTTGTCATCCTAGTCAAGCAGTGAGGAACTGAGCCACTCAGAGAATTATTGGACAGATCAATAACCTCAAGGCTATCCGAATTGCAAATCGATTGTGGAATGATTCCCTGAAGGTTATTGCTCGAAATGGAGAAAAATGCAGCATAAAGAAGTTGTTCTTCAATGGAAGCTGGTATGGTAGAGTTGAAATTATTCCTCGAGTAATCCAGATAATCCATATTTGGTGTTAATGAGAAAATTGGGATTTGTCCACGAAGCTGGTTGGAGTGAAGGTCGAGGATTGCAAGAGAAGTGTGATTGGTTTTACGATCTTCAAGGGTATCGAGAGAGTTGCTTGAAAGATTTAGCTGATTGAGATTATTCAAGCTCCAAATCCAGCTGGGTATCTCGCCCTGTATTTTGTTATCGGAAAGATCCAAACTCACTATTTTGGATTGGTTTCTCAAGAGTTGAGGGAATGCTCTCAGCTTTCCTGAACCCAAATGCAAGACTTGAAATTGAGGAAAGTCGGAATATGAGAAATCGGTTGCGTCATGGGTAAGAGACAACCTATTGTTTGAGACACTAAAGTAATAAAGATTTTTGAGATGTCGGAGATCATCTAGAGGAAATGAGCCACTGAAATTGTTTGAACTCAGATCAAGTTCAACAAGACTTCGTAAGTTAAAGATAGACCTGGGTATTGGTCCCTCCAAATTGTTGAAACGCAAATAAAGAGAACTCATGATGGAGGATGATGGATTAAAAGTTTCAGGCAACTGGCCGGAGAATTGATTGTCGTCAAGGTTTAGAAGATACAACGAGGGATGAGAAAACAAAGACGATGGAATATTTCCAGTGAGCTTATTCCTATACAAGAAGAGAGACTCCAAGTTTGTGAGGTTTTCCCATTGAGTGCCACTAATATTGCCGGTTAGTCCATTATAAGAAAGGCTCAAATGCTCCAGATTCTTGGCTCTCTTGAATGACGGAATTGAACCTTCAAAGTTGTTATCAGACAACTCTAAAATAGTCAATTGTGTAAGGTGTGACATTGACGTGGGGATTGATCCGATAAAATTGCAGTCATGAATGTAGATTGTTGACAGCATTTTGAGGTTGCCAATAGAGTCTGGTAGTGACCCTGAGAAACTTGTCCTACCAATTTGCAAGTTCTGAAGAGATCCATTGCTTGGAAATTCTGGCAAGGAACCATCAAGTTCTTCATTATTGGAAATATTAATACTTTGCAAGGAAGGTATCTGAAAGATCTCTTTGGGGAATGTTCCCTGCAAATTACAACCATCGAGACTCAAGGAAGTTAGGTTTGAAAACTTGGCAAAGAATTCTGGAACTGGTGCTGAGATATTGTTCTGATCCAAATGAATCACCGAGAGAGATTGAAGCTTAGCAAGAGAAGCGTGAAATGGGCCTGAAAGACCACACTTGGACAAGCTCAACACTCTGAGGTTGGGGAGGGAAGATGATATGGCTTGGCACCAGACACTCCCCCTTGCCAATATTTGAACATTATGAAGATATAACTCTCTTAGCTCTGTGAGGTTCTGAACCAGCTTGTGTAAATTTGGGTTTTTGAGTTCTAAATCTGTATAAGAAATATCAAGAACTTTCAACCTGGAAAGCTGTCCAATTGCAGATGGAATTGAGTGAGAGAAGTTGCCGAGTTGGTTGTCAGACAAATTGAGGCTTTGAAGATATTGAAGCTGGAATAGACTGCTTGAATCGTCCACGCCACCTGAGATAGACTGGCTGCTGATGTCAAGGCCTATAACACGACCGTTGGTGCTGCAAGTAATGCCGAGCCAAGAACAACAATCTGCACTTGAATTCCAGGAACTAAGCTTCGACGAAAGTGAAACATTGTATACGAGGCTTTTCTTGAAATCTAGCAGCAATAGTTGCTGGTCTGTAACACACACACAGTGTACAACAGGGACGAACAAAAGGAGAAAAGGGAGCAAGCTATTCATTTTGATGAAAATCATTTAGAGACAGTGGAGAAAAGAGAGCTGAGATTGGTGCAAGTATTGCTTGATGACTTCAAGTCTGGAAGAAAATCAGCTGGAAGAAAATAGATGATGTCCACAAATTAAGAGAGGATGTTTACACTGGAAAGAAAGTGCGTGGAATTTCAGTGCTATTGGGTATTGACTCACAAAGATTGATGTCTAGACGTTAAAGAAGTCAAGCTTCGTAAACATTCATAACAATGCTACAAACAGCTTGAAGTATGCACAACATTGATAACACACAATCTCAGTATGCAATGCAATCTCAGTAAGCTTCGATCATAAATCATAACCCTTCTTCTTTCTCACAGAACACACACTGATTCCTACTCCTTATACAGTTATACCTCACCGGCGAACGACGTCGTGCTCCAAACAGCTAGTAGATGTGTTCTTCCACGGATCGGGTCAAAAACATAAAGGACATTTCGTCATTATTGGACTGGTAAACCTTGGGATCTAATATTCATTTGCAAAGTAACTGAGGCCTGGCTTTAGCTTTCTCCACGGACATTCTGTGAGGCTTGCATTGAAACTTGGAACTTAGAATATGGTGGGTAAAGATGTAAAGTTCGATGAACAGCTAATTCCACATCATGCTCGACACTAAATATGATGTAACCCTCCTCCATAGGTACTTTGAAAACAAGAGAACAGAAGACAAGTAAAGCAAGATCAATTTTATCTTGCTAGAAAACTTCCTACATCAGTATAATATTCAGGATACAAGTGCCTAATATTAGAATTACACTACATAACTTTATGTGAAAGCCACTACTTATTATATGAATCTTATCTGGAACTTGAACCCTATTACTATTCCTGACGCAGGGTCCTTAATTTTTGACATATGCAATATACACATGTTCTACGACTTCGCCTTTTGCCTAGCCAAATCTCAGCCTGCATGAGCTATCATACTATCACCCATATAAAAGCATGAGCACAAAATTCCTTGCCTACAAAGGACGACCAATACAATCTCAATCCCGCCGAAATTTGCAAGCGGATATTCAGATAATAAGACCTTTGCTCAGGTGGATAATAAGAACTTCTGCCTCTCTAGGATAACTATTCCGGTGTGGTTCAAAGTAGCACAAAGCTTGCGACCTTATCTGTCAACTTCTCTGGGGATAATGGTCTTGCCAAGATAAACTTGTTTCATCTCCTCTCTCCAGATCTGAAGTGTCATTCACAAATCTTTTAAGTTATTTCTTCAACTATACTGAAGTTTTCATGTGCTATCAGACAATTGCATGCAAATTTTAGCACGATACAATGAGGTATTAAGTTAAAATTAAGCTGACGGGAACCAGAAGAAAGAGACAAATGTATTACTGTTTCACGGAATTCCACCCGAATATGAGGCACATTTGTTTTATGAATATCATTTCCATCTGGTCCTCTCTTGTACTCTCTCCCGATCCAATGTGACTGAAGAATATTATTGTGTCGCAGATTTAACAACACATAGGACGAGCATGCTATGTCATCAATCATGACTATGACTTGACTTGTGCTTGCTCCTTTCTATACTCTAGACCATCTATAGGGGTAGAAAAAATGGTATTGTGGATTGCACGACTTTCAAGTTCAAAGTCTTTCTTGAGTTATGTAGAAACTGACCAACTGTAGGAAAATGGTTTGAATCTATCTACACACACATACATCGATGTATATATGATTGAAAGCGACTTATATATGTCTAGAAATTAATAGACTAGTAGAGAAGACCTGACAGACATAATTTCGACCCTACAGAAGAAGAAGAAGATGGAGAGTCGCACACTCAAAGACCCGTGCTCTAGGGGTTCAAGGAAAACATACATGGTAATCGACTAATGCAGGTTTAATCCTATGGCACAAACTACGTATATCAATGCTGGCCACAAATTTAAACAAGTTTGATATAGATCATAAAGCTCCTATCTTGCTTTAGTAATGTCACTACTGTGTTTGAGTTAAATGAATTTACCTATAAAATGGATATCCATAAGTGGAGTTTCAAATTAAACAAGCACGTAAAAATTAACAAACCCATGCACATTTATCTGCACCTGGATTTCAAGCCAAAATTCTCAGTGAATTATGTCAAACCAATGAAACATAAAATTCAAAACACAACCCTGCAGCTTACCAAATCTTCAAAAGAAGAGTCTGGACAGCAGAAGCATTTATTTCTTGTTCATTGTAACAAAAGAAAATTAAAGAACAACATTGTATGGGTGAACATTTTCAACGTCTCCCATACCTTTGATTTATGGAAACGTGCCTTCTGTGATTGCCAAATCTGTGTTCCAGCTGAGGAAATATCTTGAACATGAATCCATACATGGCTCTGTAATACCATCTTCTCCATCTCTTGCAAAACAAAAGTGAACCAACCGCAATTCTGAATCCACACATAAATCCAATCTCTCCACCGATGATGTTCCAATCAACCTCTTCTCTAGAATGTGAACGGTGTTCTCCCGACGGTGGTGTTGACAACATTTTCGTGTTCTCTTTGGTCAATGGAGGCCCCATTAAACCCTTATTACCGTTGAAGGAATCTGCATCAAAGGTTGGAAACTGAGCATTGGTTGGTATCCTCCCGACCAGTTGATTGCATGAGAGATTCAAGAATGAAAGGAATGTGAGTTTTGTAAGTTGTTGTGGAATTTGACCGCTCAGTTTGTTCTGCGACAGGTCCAAGGACTGTAGCTGACTCACGTTACTCAAAGATGATGGAATTGCACCTGTGAAAGCGTTGTTGGACAAGTTTAGGACATGTAGTGACTGGAGCTGTCCAAATTCTCCAGGAACTGAACCATTGAAGTTGTTGCATGAGAGGTCAACTCAGGTGAAGATAGTTAAAATCTTTTCCAACTTCACCTCTAAACCTTTGTCGCTAACCGTAATCATATCCTGATAATAAACCACACCATATTTGTCCTGAAATTGAAGCTGTGATGTTGCATCATCTTTGCTAGTCTTCATTGCCTGCCAAGTTGTCAATGCTCTACCTAGTACTTCACCATTA
This sequence comes from Geum urbanum, assembly GCA_946800695.1. Lineage (NCBI taxonomy): Eukaryota > Viridiplantae > Streptophyta > Magnoliopsida > Rosales > Rosaceae > Geum > Geum urbanum. The sequence goes on along the minus strand of OX326999.1, from coordinate 81,670,608 downwards.
AAATGATTGTGAGCAAGGTCCATGATTTGAAGTTTCGGCCAACTGCCATTAGACTTGGCACATCCAATGTCTCCATAAAATTGATTGGATCGCAACACAAGGACACGCAAGGTGGATATCTTCTTCAAAGAGCATGGAAATGTTCCTGTTATTTGATTCCTTGCAAGGTTCAAAACCTCTAGCTTTGGGCATTTGGCAACTGACATCAAAAACTGACCTTGTATCTGATTCTCACTGATGTCCAGAGTTCGCAAACTACAGTTGCTAGATAAGTTGTCTACATGTGTGAGATTGTTTCTCCTCAGATTAAGTACTGATAAAGTTGTCATCCTAGTCAAGCAGTGAGGAACTGAGCCACTCAGAGAATTATTGGACAGATCAATAACCTCAAGGCTATCCGAATTGCAAATCGATTGTGGAATGATTCCCTGAAGGTTATTGCTCGAAATGGAGAAAAATGCAGCATAAAGAAGCTGTTCTTCAATGGAAGCTGGTATGGTAGAGTTGAAATTATTCCTCGAGTAATCCAGATAATCCATATTTGGTGTTAATGAGAAAATTGGGATTTGTCCACGAAGCTGGTTGGAGTGAAGGTCGAGGATTGCAAGAGAAGTGTGATTGGTTTTACGATCTTCAAGGGTATCGAGAGAGTTGCTTGAAAGATTTAGCTGATTGAGATTATTCAAGCTCCAAATCCAGCTGGGTATCTCGCCCTGTATTTTGTTATCGGAAAGATCCAAACTCACTATTTTGGATTGCTTTCTCAAGAATTGAGGGAATGTTCTCAGCTTTCCTGAACCCAAATGCAAGACTTGAAATTGAGGAAAGTCGGAATATGAGAAATCGGTTGCATCATGGGTAAGAGACAACCTATTGTTTGAGACATTAAAGTAATAAAGATTTTTGAGATGTCGGAGATCATTTAGAGGAAATGAGCCACTGAAATTGTTTGAACTCAGATCAAGTTCAACAAGACTTCGTAAGTTAAAGATAGACCTGGGTATTGGTCCCTCCAGATTTTTAGGTAAGTTCGTTGTGGTTTACTTGGACGATATTTTCATCTACACCAAGAGTAAGGAGGACCATCTCATCCATCTTAGACAAGTTTTTGAGACACTTAGAACACAGCGACTCTACGGGAAAACAGAGAAGTGCGCCTTCATGGTGGACAGTGTAATATTTTTGGGTTACGTTGTCTCCAAGGATGGAGTTTCAGTGGACCAAGGGAAGATCAAAGCCATTCACTCATGGCCGGTACCTAAGACCGTGACCGACGTACGCTCTTTTCACGGACTTGCTTCGTTCTACAGAAGGTTTATTCGATATTTCAGCACGCTTACGAGTCCGATTACAGAGTGTATGAAGAAGGGAGTATTCACTTGGACCGAGGCTGCCCAAAGGGCGTTCGAGCTGATCAAAACAAAGCTATGCGAGGCACCTATATTAGCCTTGCCCGATTTTTCGCAACCATTCGAGGTAGAATGTGATGCGAGTGGAGTCGAAATCGGTGCTGTTATAATTCAAGGGAGAAGACCAAATGCTTATTTCTCCAAAAAACTGGGAGGTGCGAGGCTTAATTATTCGACATACGACAAGGAGTTATATGCGATAGTAAGGGCACTCGAACATTGGAGTCATTACCTCTGTCCGGGTCACTTTATCCTACACTCAGATCATGAGTCCTTGAAGTATATTAATGGCCAACAGAAGCTAAACCCTCGTCATGCTAAATGGGTGGAGTTCCTACAATCTTTTCATTTCTCGTCAAAATACAAGGACGGGAGGAGCAACATTGTGGCTGACGCACTGTCACGACATTACGCACTGATTTCCACTTTAGGGATCAAATTACTTGGCTTCGAATCACTCAAGGACCATTACGAAGAAGACGCTGATTTTGGAACCATATTTCAAGCATGTACTTCTGGAGCTTACAAGAGTTATGTACGACAAGATGGGTTCCTCTTCAAAGATAACAAGTTGTGTGTACCCAAGCATTCAGTCCGAGAGCTGCTGATTCGTGAAGCCCACGGTGGAGGATTGGCAGGCCATTTCGGCATTCAAAAGACCTTAGAAGTATTACGAGAACACTTCCATTGGCCGAAGATGCAAGGTGATATTCATAACATCGTGAGCAAATGTGTAACGTGTCATGTCGCCAAGAGTACATTCAAGCCCGGGGAGTATATGCCATTACCCGTACCCGATCGACCATGGGAGGATGTCTCGATGGACTTCATCGTAGCCTTACCGCGTACACAACGAGGACGAGATGCTATCATGGTGGTAGTAGACAGATTCTCGAAAATGGCCCATTTCGTGGCATGTAACAAGACCGACGATGCCAGTCACATAGCAGACTTGTATTACAAAGAGATAGTGAGACTCCACGGTATCCCGCATACGATTGTGTCTGATCGGGATTCAAAGTTCCTTAGCTATTTTTGGAACACTTTGTGGCGAAAGGTGGGAACCAAGCTACTGTTTAGTACCTCTCATCACCCACAGACGGATGGCCAGACTGAGGTGACTAACCGTATTCTTGGAACACTGCTGCGAGGATTGGTGAACAAGACACAAAAGGATTGGGACGTCAAATTATCCCATGCAGAATTTGCTTACAACCGCTCGCCGACGTTTGCTACTAAGCACTCTCCATTCAAAGTTGTTTATGGGATTAATCCTTACCTGCCCTTAGACTTGCTGCCCTTACCTAAAGACGAGTTGGTACACCAGGACGCAGAATCCAAGTTGAAAGCTATGCTGAAATTGCATGCACAGGTGAAAGATCGGATTGAGTCAGTAAATGCAGATTACAAACGTCGTTCCAACCAACATAAAAGCTCGTGTGTGTTCAATCCAGGTGACCTTGTATGGTTGCATTTGAGGAAGGAGAGATTCCCGAGCAAGCGAAAGAACAAGTTGATGCCAAGAGCAGAAGGTCCGTACAAGATCATAAGAAGGGTTAACGAGAACACTTATCAAGTAGAGTTACCCGGCGACTATGGCGTTCACGCTACGTTCAATGTGGGGGATTTGTCTCCATATCTCGACGATGATGGGTTAAGCGAATTGAGGACAATTCCTTTCAAAGGGGGAGGGAATGATACGAAAATTGGAAGCTTAGACAATGAAGTGATGATTGATGTTAAAGAAACAAACAGTACACCTCAAGAGACCATGACAAACTACATGGGATCAACAATACCGCAAGCAAGGGGAGTCCTAGTCGTACTAGGCTTAGGAGGCTATTAGCTTTCCTTATTCAGTCAGGTTTTCTTTACAAATAAGTTTCCTTTCCTTACTAGATTTGGCTTGCTTACTAATAAATATGACTTGATGTTTTGATGTTCAGAATCATCCAAGAACAATTAATAGGTCTTAATTGTTCTCACCATTATTCGATCTATAGGTCTAGATCGAGTAAATATCCCTCACTTACTACAGCAAGAAAACAGATCAAACTCTTCCGTTTCTTGCAACCACGAAAGTCTTAACTTTCGTATCAAAATGAGTGTTGCGTCATAGCATACCATCAGAGCATGTGAGAAACCAGATTGGTAAACTGAGTTACGGGCAATTTCACATAGATCACATGAGCTCAACTTCCACACCTGTAAAATTAGAAAAACGAACCATCACATATCATTCACTCAATTACTGCTAAGAGAGGATGTGACAGAGCAGTGCCATAGAGGAGAAGAGAAAAATCTTACAGAAGCAGCTATACTGTATTCTTCTACTAGAGGCTCTTTTGTCAGGTGGATTTGGAGAGGATCATCAGTAGAGAGGGAAACATTAAGACCTCGTAGGAAAAATATGGGAAAAGGGTTCCGATGGTAGTCCAAGAACAATGAATTGTTGCTCAGGGGTGACATAGCCAGACCATTCTGATGAGACAAACGAGACAATAGCCAATAAGAAAATGCAAAATGATCAAGTTGACTAGATGAATTAATAACCGTCTTCATCTTCTGACCTGTGCTAAATAATACAGATAGTGAAGCACAGGAGATGTCCTCAAATTGATACCGTGAGCAATGTTAGTGGAAGTAAGAAATGTTGCAGCAAGGTGGTCGATGTCCCCAGCCTAAATTTTTTTGAGCAAGTGATCTGAAGTTATCTAATACTTCTGCTCGAGAAGAAAATATATCTGTAATAATACCTTCCCAGAATGTGGACGAAATTAGATGGTTGTCATTCCCTTCGATTCACGAAGCTGCCAAACAAAAATATATCATGTCGGCATTTGCAAGCAATAGCTACTGAACAAAAAAAAACTACCACGCAACACCATAATCAGGATGGAGTGAGAAAAGCAAAGCACCAAAACATGGTAAAGAAGCAGCAAACTTTGTTAGCAAAAACTCTCCAAGACTTGTAAGAAGCACTAACATATGTAGTTCAAATGTCACACAGGTTAGAGCAACTAATGGAAATGAGATCATCACAAACTAAATAAATAAAAAATATACAAAACCCAATGCGCTTGAAGTTCATTATTCTGAAAAGTATATAGCAACTAATGATGAGGATACAAAATAGGAGAAGTACGTCCTACACACAGTAAGCCATATGTTATCTCAACAATCATGGGAACTGGAGCAGGTGGCAGAACAAGTACCTTATTCAATGTGTAGAGATTAGCATAGCAATTATACACATAGTACGAAAATCCAGGGTTGAAAACATTCGTCCATTGTGCTGGTGTTGGCATGTGTTTTGTGGGGCGTCTTTCAGGTTTGCTTTCATCGTCACCAGATCTAGCTCTACAACCTGGATACGCAAAAACTTAGTCCAACTACAAACATGATATGTACATGAAACATATGGCCAGGACAATTAGAAACCAGAATAGATAAATGGTACATAAACGCAAGAGATGAAAGAAAAAGTCTCACCTCAGAATTTTAAAATCTTTTATGCTCTAGAAAGATGAAGAGAAATGTAGATAAGATTTAAAAAATGTAGTTTGCACATATACTCAAGTTAGTAGCCTTAGTAGACCAGTTTCCCATCATTATCTTTATCAAGATGATTACTTCATGTAAAAACTAGATACATAATGCTGAAATATCTTAAAAGAGCAAACAGGTAGCCACATATACTTCTATTCAATACTGAGCAAGTATATTAGCATAATCAACCTACAAGTTAATCAACTCACCAGAAGAGAAAGAAGAGAATACAAATGAGAATAGAAACTTTGGCAGACCAGAAGTTAACCTGTTTGAGGAAAACATGCAACTGAGGGTGGCAATCCGGATTTATGGTAACCTCAAACAGTGGTATAAAGATATTGTCAAGAATGTTCTGAAATGATATAACTATCCCCATTTCCTTGTATATGTTGTACAGCCGTGGCAGCTGAAAAGTTGTATAAAGATGAATGGTAAGAATTCAAAACTTTTACTGAACTCTCTAATACCATACAAGAATTCCACCTAATTCTGGAAGGCCATTGAAATATTCTTGCATTTACCTGTATCAACCACACAACATTCTCACTGTACTGTTCATTGTTCACTATCCAACTAGCCATTGGTCCCACTCACTTTGCTTCCTTCCATATATTGAGATTCTGTACTCAGCCATCTGCAGTACAAAAGTAGAGCATCAGGAACAGATCCATATACCAAGGGAAATAATACACAAAACAGTAAGGAATGGAAAGGAATTGGTTGCTTGTTCCTATCAAGGAGAATGAGCACTCAAGAAAAGGCAAGGTATGATAATTCAGAAGCCCAAACTACACCCTAATATTTTTAATGGTTACTAGCACTTAAGTCTAACAGACTGGGAATTAAAAAGCATGACTCTAAATTTATTAGATTTTGGATCAAAAGTCCCCTAGTAACTAACTACTATACCTAACATAATCGCACAATTAAAAATGATAGCAATTAGAATAACAGTAATATTAAAAAGAACAGTAATAATAGTTAAAATATAATAAAGTGATAACAAGTAAGCACCTGATATTTGCTGGCAGAGAGATCAGAGAAGACTTGCTTTGTCAGCTCAGCAAGAAAGCGGCCTATTCAACAAAAAAAATTATAAACTCATCATGAGAATACCTTAACCCTTCACAGAATAACTTCTCGTGCAAAAATTATAAGTAATAAAACAAATTATACCTTGGATCAGATTATCCTGCTTAAGGAAAATCTCTCTTAGCCTACTTTGACCACAGGGGTTGTACTTGAGATTGAACTTAATTATCAAAACGATGAAATGTGCTTTTATCTGCATGAACATCCAAAAGATCCACATTCAGGTCGTACCTGTTGAAACAAATGTGTTGTTTATGTTGTTGATCTTCACATTAATATTATACATGCATACTGACATACATAAACAAGGTCCCTAAATAGCAGAAGTCAAGCATGTCAAAAATTGAAAATGGGGAAGAGGACATACCCAGTCAGATCAAGACTCTCAAAAACTTCTCTCAAGGTCAAATAGGTGCCATCTCGAAAGATAACAACCTGAATAGAGAAGTACACAAACTTAAGACATCAGTGACTATCATCCATGTGCCAGTAGCTAATTTATAAATATCACAATCGCTATTGTGTTGCATCTTGGATTAAGTAAAATAGGATGCTTGATTCGAATTACCTCATCGGGCTCTTTTCTTAATTTTGACTTTATAAACCTCAAAAGATGTTTCTGGTTCATGCATGCCGAGTGATGAACATGTGTATCAACTTTCCATTTGGATTACTCTCAATTGCATTTCAAAATAGTGCTACACAACAAAAAAGAACATGTTAAGACGGATGAACAAAAAACACAAAATCCTTCATTAATGGATTGTACAATGAGATTCTCAATTGCAATCTTACATCAGACTTCCCCTCGGAAGCATAAAAGAATGGTTCAGGATTAGGCTTTGGGGTACTGGGGTCAGATATTACTTCTCTCTCCCATGGAGCAATTGCCTCACTGAATAAATATCTCTTCCGCATTTCAAGGCATTCTTGAAGAACCACATAGACCTCTACTTCATCAGGTGAAGGTAATTCTGTAATAAGATAAATACAAAAAGAGATCATGAAATTGCATCCCCACACTCAAGGTTTGAGTTAATAGGAAACATCAGCTTCTCATTACTGGTTTAGTTACACAAAGATTCTATTTGTGAATCATTAAGGGCAATGGTTAAAACCCCACACAATATGATGAATAAGGGAGGCTAATTGGTGATGGATAGCTGTTTTAAATTGGGGTATAAACAGAACAAACCACACAAAAATTCCTTTAAGTTTAACTACTAAATAAAAACATAACATTTATATAAAAATTTAAAAAAAACTATTGAAAACACTCCATTCTAACCACCACAAGAAGTCAGCTACCCAGTTTTTCCAAAAGAGTTTGGTAATTTTCCCTTGTTTTTAACTGCTCATTTTGCACTAGTCTTATATCTTTTAATTAGCAGTAACGTGCATTGTTCAACGAAACCCTTCTTTGTGTACATCTCTACATATGTATATATAAACTATATATATAAGAAATCATTACACAAAAAGAAGAGTACATGGAAAGGATAGAAGACGAATTTGTACCAGTAGGAGTAATTTTAAGTCGTGCAAAAGTTTCTTGCTCTGGTTCTTTCCTTATAATGTCAGCTGCAATTGGATCAGGTTGAACACCATGCAGATCACCAGATACACTATGCGACCTAATCATACTTGAAGTAGCAATAGCAATTTGCTCTCCATTGGCATTAACATGGTTTGGTATATCTGGCCCCTGCACAATAGTTTTCCAAAGGCGATTTCAGAGAACACTAAGAAACTTTTCAGCATAAAAGAAATTAGCAGGAACAGTTTCTTTGAAAGGAAAAATAATAATTTTGGGGACAAACTGCCTCCAAAAGTAATGTACAACAGCAGTATGTTGATATTCGCAGTTTGCACCTCCCCCACTAATATACAGACACACCGCGCAGAAGAAGCAAATAAACTCACCGCATTTCCGTTAGCATGATATACTGTCCCTAGTTTAGCATTGTCAGTCAGATCATCTTCATCATCTGAACCTTCTATGCTCTCAAAAGCACTGGCACTTGCAGCAGGGGACTTGGGAGAAATCGGTCTGATACCAGTTCTCTTATTTGAACCGACAAGCTCAGATTTTCCTGAAACAAAGAACTTGTATTTAACCATAAAAAAAAAGTAAGCCATCACTTCTCTTGGAGAAAATAAAGAACTATTTTTCTTCATATGGAACCTGTACTTATTTTTGCTTAATCTAAAAGTCTCTTAAGAGCTTGCTCAAATGCAGCTGAAGAAAATTTCCCAGCCAAGTTTAGTGAAGTCCTTCACTATCATCTCGCGGGCCAAGTTTTTAACCGGAACCAACTTTAAATTTCCACTAGGAAATATGAACATAGTTGCTATTTCTTCTATGTCAAAACTACTTTATTAGCAATTTAGTACATGCAGAGTGTTATACTAATCAATATTCTTATACTGTAATTTGAAAAGAAGCTAATCTCCAAGACGCCAATACCAAAAGGACAGCGTTGCACACCGCTAATCACACACTATTTTTCTATTTCTTTCTAGTTGTTGTTAAAAGTCGACGCATGAATTGGCTTTGCGTCTATATCATTTTCATGAGTGTTCTAGTGACTAGCACCTTCTACACTCGTATAGGTAAGTATGTGGTACCCATGTAACTAAAGTACTTTCCGTCATGCTTATTAAAAGTTTTAAATTATAACTCAACCTCTACCATTTATTACATGTACCCAAACATTTGAACGTTTGGATGAATATAAACATATAATAAAATTATAACATTATATGTTTGTTAATTTTACTTAAGTGCTTGCAATCACTACATATGATGTACTTTGCTCATTGAACTCAAAGACAAAATGTTTCAAGCGTTGAGTTGAGTTTCCATCATTGGTGATTATTAAAGTTGGACTTTAACCCCATTTCTTTAGATGTTTTCCAATTCAAATCCCTTGCAAGTTCTTTTGTTAATGGATCAGCCAAATTATGACATGATCTTACAAAATCAACGGTTATAACCCCGTCTATTATCAATTGTCTCACCGAGCTATGCCTCAAACCAATGTGCCTTGGTTTGCCATTATATACCTGGAAATAAGCTTGTGATAGTGTAGCTTGACTATCACAATGAATAGATATTGGAGACATTGGTTTAGGCTATATCAGAATTTCTAGTAATAAATTTCTTAGTCATTTCGCTTATTTACTACATGAAGCCAAAGCTATAAATTATGCTGCCATGGTGGAATATGAAATTACAGTTTGTTTCTTTGACCCCCATGATATGGCTCCTCCACCAAGTGAAAATATCCAACTCGTAGTTGATTTATGATCCTCATTATCGGATATCCAACTAGCATCGGTAAATTCTTCTAAAACCGAAGGATACCCACTATAATATATTCCATAATCAATTATACCTTTTAAGTACCTTAATATTCTAGAGATTGCATTCCAATGTGCTTGTCCAGGATTGCTAGTATACCTACTAAGCTTGCTTACAACGAAAGCTATATCAGGCCTAGTATAAGACATGGCATACATTAAGCATCCAATCACTCTAGAATATTCTAATTGATTTATGACTACCATTATTTTGATTCAGTTTCAAATTTGAATCAAAATGAGTAGAAACTAATTTGTTATCATAATGGTTGAATTTTCTAAGAATTTTTTATGTAATGTGATTGAGTTAAAACTAATCCATCATTATCTCTTTTAACTCTTGTACCCAAAATGACATCAGTTTCTCCCATATCTTTCATATCGAAACTAGAAGATAAGAATTTCTTAGTCAATTCTATGCTTTTGATATCTGTTCCAAATATGAGCATGTCATCAACGTATAAACAGATGATTACTCCCTTATTATTTTGGAACTTGCTATAAACACACTTACCAGATTCATGTATTCTAAATCCATTGAAGATAATGACCTTATCGAATTTCTCATGTCATTGTTTATGTGCTTGCTTTAAACCATATAATGATTTAACTAACTTACACACATTTTGTTCTTGTCCAGGCATAATAAATCCCTCAGGTTGATGCATATAAATTTTCTCATCTAATTCACCATTTAAAATTGCGGTATTCACATCCATTTGGTGAATATAAAATTTATATATAGAAGCTAAAGCAATAAATACCCTTATGGTAGTTATTCTAGCAACCGGTGCATAGGTATCGAAATAATCTATACCTACTTTTTGAGTATATCCTTTGGCTACTAGCCTTGCTTTAAACTTGTCTATAGTTCCATCAACTTTCATTTTATTTTTAAATATCCACTTACACCCTATTGGTTTGGAACCATGACGTAAGTCGACCAACTTCCAGGTCTTGTTTCCCATGATGGAATCCATCTCATCATTGATAGTTTCTTTCCAAAAAGAAGCATCTTGTGATTTCATTGTTTCCTCATATGTAAGAGGATCAGACTCTACACTAGGTGTAACCATTGTTTATTTTTGGTGTGAGTCTCTTATACCTTCCACAAGGTACACAACGAAATCAGATCTAAAGGATTTTTCTATCCTCCTTCTTTTGGTTCTTCTAATTTCAGTTGGTTCATTGTTTTCATCTTGCTCATTACGAAGCCTAGGTGTATGTAGTAAGTTTGAATCACTATCTTTGTTTCTTGACGAAACCTCCACCTTTTCATTATCATCTTTAGATAAAAATGTGAACCTATTTTCATAGAATTCTGCATCTCTAGATTCTATGATGGTATTAATTGATATAGACTCATTAGGTTCTATAACCAGAAATCTATATCCCTTGTTATATTCCGTATATCCTAAAATTATGCATTCTATAGCTCTTTTTCCTAATTTCTTTATTTTAGGTTCAGGTAACCTAACTATGGCTCTACAACCCCAAACTTTAAAGTAGTTTAAGTTCGGTTTTCTTTTGAATCATAACTCATAAGGTGTTAATTTTAACGACCTTGTAGGTACCCTATTTAAAATGTAACATACGGTGACCAATGCTTCTCCCCAAGAACCCTTACTCATATTAGAGTTTAGGAGCATTGAGTTAACCATCTCTATGAGGGTCCTATTATTCCTTTTGGCAACTCTGATCGGTGTTTAACCACCCTCAAAGTTACCCTATAATGAAATCAATATGCTTGTCAATGCAGTACAATAGTATAGGGGTCAATCCACAGGGAAAGATGAGACTCAATATTCTAAACTACAAACAGACGCGAAAGTCAGAAATCTGACAGACTCGACCACTGTACACTAACGTAATTAATTAAAATATCTAGACTCAACCTAAAATCACGAAATTAATACAGGACACTATAGACACAGTAGCGGACTACCACACAAAATTTCAATACAATCTAAGTTTGTCAAACTCATAATAGATGAAGCTTCTCTTTGTTCTTTTTTTTTTCTCCTCCCGTCTTCTCCTCGTTCCTTCCAAAAACTCTTTTCTTTCCAAACTGCTGCCTCCTTTTCTTTTCTAGCTACAAGCAAATATAAATATATATATATATATATATATATATATATGCATGCCAGCCGTCTCCTTCTTTCTTCCCGTAAGCCTCTCTCCCTTGCAAGCTAGGTTAGCTTAATTAATCCCTCACCTTCAATAGCTCACGTGCTAGCTAACATGTACATACATGGACTCCTTTAAAGCTAGATGAATGAACTTAGCCCATTATCACATGCTAGCTAATCTAAATTGCATATGGATTTCTTTTGGTAACCCACCGATTAATAGCTTGATTTCTTCTCATCACATGGACTCCCCTGAGGAGGTTCTACCCCGTGGAAACGCTCTTTAATGGAACTTTAGCTTTAGCTGGTCGTGACCAAGAAACCACCGGTTTCGCTTGGTGGGCCGGGAATGCCCTACTTATTAATTTATCCGGTAAACTATTGGGGGCTCATGTTGCCCATGAACAAAAGTGTCAAAGAAATTCAATAATTAAAAGTCTTTTTTATAAGAATATAATTCAATAATTAGAGTTAAGTAAACATGCAACCAGGCATTTAATATCTAACTTTTTGATGTAATTGTCTTAAAAACGATCCTTCGAGACTCATCAACTAACCCATTAATTAAATCCTGCTTGTAATGAGAAAGCTTCAATTAATTGTTTTTCTTTATTTTCTCCAAAAGCCTATAACAAAAATAAACATAATTAATTTACTTGAAAACGTAACAAAAGAACTAAATATAAGGTAATATTACACATAGAAACGTTGCATAATTATGCACCTATCAAACTCCATTTTGTTGTGGAGTATATGCTACAGAAGTTTCATGTACTATACCTATGGATTTACAATGAGATGGAAAATGGTATTCTCCACCTCTATCAGATCGTAGGTATTTTATCTATTTCACAAAGATTCTCTACTTCATTCTTAAAGAATTTAAATTTGTCAAGAACTTCATCTTTAGTACGCATAAGATAAACATAACAAAATCTACTAAAATCATATATGAAAGTCACAAAATATTTCTTTCCTCCTCTAGTAGGTGTACTATGTAGATCACATACATCACTATGAATAAGTTCAAGCAAAGTAGATGTTCTTTCTACATTATGAAAAGGTTTCCTTGTTATCTTTGTTTGTGAACAAGTAATACATTTATCATGCATATGATTTTCATGATTCTAGATTAGAAATATCTATTATTTTCTTAGTATTAACATGACCTAGTCTATAATGCCACAAAGATAAAGAATCCAACAAGTAAACAGAAATAGTAGATATTTAATTAATATTTAGTTTGAACATTCCACCATACATATATCCTTTTGCAATAAAGGTACCCGCATTGGTCAATATAAACTTATCCGACTCAAAGACAAGCTTGAAGCCATGCTTATTCAAAAGTCTTGCGGAGACCAAATTATTTCTAACATCTGAAACATGATAGACATCGGCTAGAGTAAGTACTTTGCCCGATGTGAACTCGATTTCAATTGTGCCTTTGCCTTTGACAATTGAAGTCGATGAATTTCCCATGTAGACGAAGTTGTCACCATCACATTGTTCATATGTCTTGAACAAGCTTTTATGTTTGCAAACATACTTGATAGCACCTGTGTCGACCCATCAAGCTTCAACATCCTTCATCATATTGACTTCGGATATCATTGCCACAAACTTTTCATAATTAATTTTTGGCTTGTTCTTGAGAAAACGACAATCTTTCTTGAAGTGACCCGGCTTGCCACAATGGAAACAACCTCATTTTTCTTTCTTGTTTGAGTTCTGACCTTGGTGTCCCTTTTTTGAAAAATTGATTGTGTATATGCATGATCTCATGGAATTGTTCTACAATGGATCTATCTTTGGTCATCTTATAATTAAAAATTTTAGGAACAAGGAACTTCTTACTTGTAGCATCTTCGGACATATATTTGGCTTCCAATACGTCCCATATTTCCTTTGCGGTACTCGTCTCATAGTCGATGTCAAATAGTGAATCGGACATTGCGTTGCATATATGGCTCTTGCATACATAGTCATCTTGTTCCCACTTTATTCTTTTCCGTTGGGCAGCAATCGTTTCGTCTTCACTTTCTTCGGGTTTTGGAGTAGTAAGAACATAGACCACCTTTAGGCTTGAAAGCAAGAATTGTAACTTCTTTTGCCATCATCAAAAGTTTGCTCCATTGAAGCAATCAAGTTTCACGAAATTTGATGTGAACTCCTTCAACGATGCCATTGCAAAAAATAAAGTCTAAAGATTGTAGGAATTTTTGTGTGTTTGTGGGTATGACAAGGGAAGGAAAAGGAACGTAAAGATTTACGATTTCCTTTAGACTTTATTTTCCCCACTACTTAGTATGCAAAGAGGAATAATCAAATAAGCCTTTACGATACAATGAAGCCTAACAACTTTCTATTGTTGATCGTCGGTTTGGACTAAAGAATATCAACCTAACACTCAATCGAAGATTTTATAAGAGGATCAAGGTTTCCAAAAACTATAACTGCAATAATATAGTTTTCAGATTTTATTTTACTAAAAATTAAAAAGGATTAATGGTAAGATTAGATTGCTAGAAAGAAGAAGAGATAGAAAATCTTGATATTAGAAAGCATCGTGCACTACTCTATTTATGGAGTAATCGTAACTTTTGAATTGATGAGATGTACCATTACAAAAAATTGCAATTGTTCGGTTTGCAATTGTTCAGTTTGCATCTAACCATTTCAACGGACCATCATCTACATATGCACCTCTTCAAATATATTTTTAAAATATTAACAACACAACAGCACTTTGCCTTCGTATCATTGAGTGTACGTCTTCACCAAAAATCAACAAAATATTTTAGAAAAGATTTTTCACATATCCAAGTGCTATTATATATCTTTATTTTCTTATCTCTCTTTCCTTTTTCAATTAACAAAAAATTTTAGTACAGGCAAAATTTCGTTATAGAAAAAAAAATTGCCACAGTAACATTTCAATCCTAAATTCTTCCCTGGCTAGGAGGGAGGGAGGGACTCGATCTGATGGAGGAGCACCCAAAGTCGATCGTCATTTGATTTTATGTAGCATTGCATTTGTTGAATTTCAATTCCATCTATGGCGGAAAGCGAAAGACTAGGACTAAAAGGACTTGGTACTGGCAATATTGAATCATTGATGGACTTGGAAGATTACATTGATGCTTGGAACTTTCTAGAATATTCTTAGCTTTAGGGCTTTGAAACTTTGCACCCACACCACATATTTGGGTCCCTAGCCACGTACTACGTACCCCACCAACATCCAAGTTTGCAACACGTGCGATGGCTGCTGCCGTGCCACCTGCCACTCGATCTCTTTCTCATGCATCTCGTAAGCATTCATAATTTTCATCTAACTAGCGAGACCTCTATGCCTACCCTCGATCAATATCACTTTCTGTTGGGTAATATAAGAAAATGAAGAACAGAAAATGACTTTGAGAAACGACTGGACCCTCGATCAATATCACTTTCTGTTGGGTAATATAAGAAAATGAAGAACAGAAAATGACTTTGAGAAACGACTTTCAGTCGTTTCCTTAAAGTGTTATTTGCCCCCACTCAAAGACTTTGCTACTAAACCACTTTCAGGATACAATAAAGTTGAAATCTGCGATGTAGCAATACCGAAGATTTCTTTAGAATTCTCTTGAAATAAATTATATGATGGATAGAAAAGAGAATGAAATAGTGATCGATTTTCTTGCATATTGAGATTTCAGACTGTTGGGATATTTATAGCAATCAAAGATGGTAAAAGGCCTCTCTTCGATTGAACCCGTCGTTCTGTCAGTAGGTATCTTATTCACCAAACGGTTTGGGGTGAAGAGGCCCCTCTTCATTTGAATTTCAATAGGTATGCACTCTTTTATACCAAAGTCTGATATATCAAGAGGCAACCATGTGATGCGTTGGTATTGAAACCAACGTCTAGAAAGCAACACACTATTGCAGAAGAGATTCGAGGCGACAAAGCTTTATGATCGCCTCAGAAGATCGATTTTATGGTCGCCTCGATGAGATGTGATCAAGTCTTCGTCGCTAATGCCTCGTCGCCTGAGATCGGTCTCTTCAATCTTGTGGCGACGAAGGCTAATCAAACTTCGTCGCTTCATTCATCTGAAGCGACAAAGACAATTTTCGTTGCTTCGATTTGGTGCCGCAAAGATAGGAATTGTCGCTCATTTGTTTGAGCGACCAACATTGGTGAAATTGGGGCGACCAAAGGCAAGAACCACAGGCGACGAAGATTGGTCAATCTTCGTCGCCTCATTTTAACTGAAGCGACGAAGATTGATCAATCTTCGTCACCTCATTTTAACTGAAGCGACGAAGATTGACCAATCTTCGTCGCTCCATTGGATGAAAGGAAAAAAAATAATTAAATATTGACGTACCAAGTTACGACAGTTCACAATTTCAACGCACAATATATGATAAACGAACTCATTCAACCACAAATCAAGTCATACAGAAAAATAAACCACAAATCAAAACGTACACAGTTTATACAAACCCTAACTACTATTGTTCACAAAGAAGACTCATGGTCGGGGACGGCGTTGCAGCTGGATTGCGTGCCAGGAGCGGGTGGAGGAACTGGAGCTTGTTGACTCCCAGCTTGAATCGATCGCATGAGGGCCTACATTTGTTGCACCCTTTGGGCGAGCGCATTATAATCCTCTCTGGATTTGCGCGCCCCCTCTTTGGCTTCAGCGACCTCCTTTTTCAGGGATTGGGTTTCCTCTACATTGCCTGTCACCCGGGCCCCTCCTCTGGGTGTGGGGTAGCGTGTGACTGCGCGCTCCACCCCTGTCACGTCGAACAAGAACAAATAAATATGTTTGAATAGTACACAAAAAGCGAGCAAAACGTAAATCGAGATAAACGACCACAGATTTTATAGTATTACCTCTTATAGAGGTCCCGGGCCTTGAACCCACATCTTCCTCTATGATATTTATTTGTGTATCAAGAGGAAGAGGATGGTCTCGGGAAACCACATCGTTGTCATCGTCACCCGTTGCACTATCTTGTTGCGACAAGACTTCGTCGAGCCTTCGCTTCACTGCCGCCTGCTCAATTAAAATATATTAATTAAATAATATTACAATATGGTAAACAAAAATAATTTTAATAACGTAACGTTACATATTTTCGCTCACCATTTTCTCAGCCGCATTCTTGTCCGGCTGGTATACGTTAATCCAAGTCTGGACGGCCGGCGCTTTATGACCCTCCTTCTCCAACACCTCGCTTCAGTATGAGAGTGCGAGGGATCCCAAATGGTGGTTGCGCTGCTGCTCCTTGTTCTTGTTTTGGTTTCCTCGATTCTGTTCGCACAGTTTCTGCCACACAAAATAATCATTTAAAAATAAGAATAGATAAACATGTAAATTTTAAATCGTTGGCAAAAAACTGTGCGGATAGTTTATGAAGCTTACCAGGTAAGCAGGGTTTTCGAAGTGGCCTTTTAACCACGCACATTCTTCTTCCCTCCCTAGGAACTCGGCAGGAGTCTCTTGGCTGACGTGGACATAATGCTGATGACAATCATGCTTCCAGTCCTTGTAGATTGTTTGCGTCATCGCATCTATAAAGTTCCACATCTCCACATCGGTCGCCGGGATGTCATAGTTCGTCTAGTACAAAAATTTAAAATGTGTTAATTAAAAGTTATAATTGCATAAACCGTAAAGTAACAAACTAAGCTAAGCGCTATAAGTATACCTCGATACCGGCATTGACGATGTCGCATTGCACATCGCTAAGTGACAAAAAGCTAGGCGCAAGCATTGAAACTTTCCCGCGTATGATGCTACCAATGTCTCGGGACATCAGACTTCTAAACTCTCTCGTTGCAGGCCCCCGATGCCTCGTAGAGTAAGCCACCTGTAGTCGCTTATTGTTGTTCAGCCGGACGAGGTACTCAGTCTTCGTCCCTACAACGACCCCACGCTGCATCGTCGTCGCGTTTTCGGTTGCCATGTCCACCATGTCTGAGAGTTTGGTCTTCTTGCACCGGATGTTGAGGGCGGGAGGGCGCTCTGAGGCGGTAGTGGCGTCGTTGTTTTCCACTAATGGAATTGTGTCCTTAAGCATTGGGGCCGGCGTGAAACCCCCTAAACCCTCCGAATGATGTCCCGACGGGGTCCCGGATTGTCCCGTGGGGCAGCCCGACACGAAAGGACCCGCTCCGCTCAATGCTTGCCCCGCCGCCGCTGCCTCCACCGCTGCCGCCGCTTTCCTCTTTTGGTGACTTGTACTTCCAGGAGCCATTCTGTTAAAACATTAAAAAAATGTTCATGTAATACCAAAATGTACATATACCAAAAACAAAGCAACGTATTCCAATTTCATGCTTGCTTGCTTGTGCTTATATTCCCTCTCATTTTCATTTTCATGTGCCACCTACCCTAACTTTGTATTTTATACCCACTCTTTGTCCAAAAACACGTAAATTAAACAAGCTATATTTTAGATATACATATATATCAATCTACATATATACATATATATATATATATATATATATATCAATGCTTGGGTTATCAAATTCAAATTGCCCTGCACGCACACATATGTCAATTAGCCAGACTTTATATACATATATATCAATGCTTGGCCATGAGCATCTGAGATTTCTCAAGTTCAATATGCTTTTAGCCCTGGAGTGCTACCCTCTTGGAAACTTGGTATCAGGTTCGTAGTTCAAAACTTCGTTTATTTATCTCATATACACACATACTTCTGATTTACTTTTGGCCACTCTATCAAACTGTGGATTGATATAACATGTTTCTAGGAGTTGCTAATTACTTCATTCTTTGGCATGACAGGTTCTTAATGTCTCTGCCCTCTTCTATTGAGAAATAGTAGGAAACAATAAAAGATATGGAGATTATTTTATTGCAGTTTTATGTCTTCAACATTTGACTGAAATTTGACCATTTGTAGTTTTCCTGGATTTTTGTTGTTGATGAGCCCTGAGTTATGAGGGGGAACAAAATGTATCTCTGTTATTGCTTAAATTAGTATAGAAATGTTTCCCTCCCGTATAAATAGAAGCAATTTTGTTTATAGTTTCTTTTTTAGTACAAGCTGCTCTAGACTTTGTATCCAGAAAATTGCTAAAGGATTTACTATGCAGCCAAATAATCCAAAGTACTCTGTTCAGATTACAAAGACTACTTATCCTATGAACTTTAAAATCCAGGCCATATTAAATTCGGGCATATCCCCATGGGAAAGTATGGAATTTCAATGGAAGATGATTCGTTTCCTGAATATCAAAGCTTTGCTTAGTTTTTTGAATGTGAATGCTGGTTCCTTGCAAAGTGAACCAGTAAATACCAAACTCATCATGCAAGCATGGAATCAAGAATCATGAATTGGAAATATGGTCTTACAAAGACTTGAAGAAGAAATTGCATGTATTAACCATCTGCGAAATTCAACTGAACAACCAAAGTGAAAGCATTGCATGTATTAACCATCACATACGCATCACATATAAGCACCACAATACATAAAAACAGTAAAGCCCCAAAATTAAACAGTGGACTACCGGAGTTGATTTCCGGACTATCGAACTACCTCGTTGTAACTATTTGATGCAATAGAACGAATATGATGTACTACCTCGATGAGATAGGTCAAAAATGAAGGAGAGGATGAGATTCTTCGTCGCCGCCGGATTTGTCGCCGCCGCTTGAATTTCACCGGAATGGGTCTCGGGTATTGGACCGAGGGAGAGGAAGATTGATGACTTTGAGGTGGAGGGTTGGATTAAGGTTGGGGGGAGGGCAATTAAGATGATAGAAGATATCTGGGGGGTTTAGGATTTCGATGATGAGATTGGGGGTGGAGGAGAAACGAAGAAGAGATCTGTGATCTGGAATTATAATAACATTGAGGCGACGAAGATTGGTGACTTCGTCGCTTCAATACATTGAAGCGACAAAGATTGATGACTTCGTCACTTCAATGCATTAAAGCGACAAAGATTGAAGACTTTGTCGCTTCAATAAATTGAAGCGACCAATATTTCTTTCTTCGTCGCTTCAAAGGACATGAAGCTATGAAGGTTTTGTTCACAGGGTTACCTTGGGGATCCATACTTGGTCGCCTCATTGACTATTAACCCTAACCGAAGAGACGAAGATTGCTATCTTCGTCGCTTCAATGTCAAACTAAAATTGCTACAACATTAAATTGGGTTTCAAATAGAGGTTTCTATCATCATTCATACTATATTAAACCAAAACCGACAAATAACAAGATCCTAATAATGTTTCGATCCTAATAGAGTTTTGTCCACTTCGATACTATGTAATGTAACTAATTTCATGCCGCTAGTTAGTTCTCCACCTCAAATTTCAAGTACTTTGGACTAATATATTTAAGATTTGATGCTTCAAATGCAAAAGTCAACAACGTTACCTATAAAGATGGGACTAGATACTTAACTTCATGTCAGCCGTGGTTTTGGGTATGATCCCAGCTGAGAATCGTTATTGAGAATAAATGTATAAGTTTGTAGTAGGCCGGCTTAGGCCTTAGGGTTTATTTCTTGAAACTAAAGGCGTAAAATTGTGTGACAAGGTTACAGATTGCTTCCAAACCAGTCAAACGATCGAGTTAGTATATATTTTTCAAATAAATAAAAAAATATGTAGATATGTGTTCCAAAGATGTGGATATGTAGCTAGAAAGATTGATGATTCTCGAAGTATTCTGTAAAACCACTTCTATAATATATCTTTTCGAAGAAGAAAAAAAACAGTCAGTATTTATGTGTTCCAAAAGATTCGTGATTTTTGAAGTGATATGTAAAAACACTTCTATAATATATCCTCAAGGAAAAGATGAGTTGTATACTTGCATGTAGTGTGCATACATTAGCTAATTAATTGGATGCATATGCAGTGTATATCAATTAGCTAGCTTAAAAAACACGGGCGACGAAGATTGCTCAATCTTCATCGCCTCAGATTGCTCGAGGCGACGAAGACACTCCTCGTCGCTTCATATTGGTCGCCTCAGTTTATTGAAGCGACCAAGATTGTTCTTCGTCGCCCCAGTGGAGTTGAAGCGACGTAAGTCATTTTTGAGACTACAAATTCATTTTTCGTCGCCTCAGTTATATTGGAGCGATGAAGGAACTTACCTTCGTCACCTTGGCTCTCTCCTCCAGTAGTGACATGACATTACATTATATACACACTGTTATATAATATACAATGCTAACTGATGTGTGTGTATATATATAACGTAACATCATCATCTAATCTAATGTATATATGTATATATATGTTCAATGTTAATTAAAACATATGACATATATTTTGAAATCTCCAACTCTTTCACCGTCTTTGATCTCGAGTCTCCGACCCTTACCAGAGCTCCAAATCTACCCAGCTCTTTTGATCTCGCCCGCCGGCCGTTGGTTCAGTCGACTACTCGATCGTACTCAGCTTTGCCGATCCACCACAAACTTCCTCATCGATTGTACGTACGTACTCAACAACTAACCTTGTTACGTACTATAATCAAGGTTCTCTGTATAAATGATACAGATTTTGTCTAAAAACAAACTAACCTTGTTATTATAATCAAGAACACGAAAGTTCTTCTTAAAAAAAAGTTACAGAAAAAAACACACATGAGTAATATATTTTACAACGCTCGGACTGGAAACAAGAGCATCAAGTGTAACTTACTGAGATTTCCAATAATCAAACAGTAGAGTATCCCTCTCAGAACCTTTCTTATTACAATCATAAAAGCAACAAACAGTGGTTCATATTTTTTTGAAGTAAAGGCAGAACGCAATGCTCAAATTTTGATTAATGAATTGAAAAGTCTCAAACACACAAATTCATCACAGATAAAATGTTGGTGTAAACCAGATGGGACGTTGATTGATCATCTCCAATAGGGTAATGATCTTTGCGGAGTAAGGCTTTGAAATCTTCTTCGTCTCCATGCCATAGACGCCAAAACCACAGAGCAAATCATGATTTTTTCTGCAGTCGAAATCATGATTGTAATATATGGAATTCGGCTTGCATCCTGAAAATTTAGAAGCCACCACAGATATTGAAAGATTCTCACCAATAAAAAGAGCAACATCATCACCTAAGCTTGTCTTCTCAATCCACTTGTGCTCATCAAATCAAATTTGAACACTCTGAACCGCAATGCAAAACGTTTGTGTAAATTGTCAGGATCTTCCGAAGCACAAGTTCTGCTAACCATTAACAACTCATTCTCATGAGATAGTACTAGATAGTCCCTGATTAAGTCCCCTTTTGAGGACTAAAGGTTTGGCAAAAAATCTGAAAAAATGATGCATATCCGAGTAGGACTCAGAAGTGATTTTGAAAGTAATAAGATACCACTCAACCGTACCACACAAAACTTATCTCCACGTTGTAAAACATCTATGGCCCCTAAGCAGCATTCTGTATCTATAAAAGTCCATTTGTCCTCTCTAATCATAATAATAGCCATTTCATATTCTCTCACGTCTGTTACAATGACAATGCACTCGTTTGCATTTGATATGGGATCTGCAGTAATTGTAGCCTTTAGGACATATAAGTCATAGTTTTCAGGCGATGTCTGTCTTCCTCCTTTAATGTTAGTTATGTTACCACATAGTTCCGCCGACATTACTTGGGAAGATGAATCTTCCCTATTGACTTGAGGAATGGGTTTATTAATGTCACTGAAAAATCCTCTTCTACAACTATCAACCATCCTTTGGAAGACCCATAAAATCTCTTATTAGGCATCTTCAATTGGACATGATCAAGGACCTTGTCTTCTAGGACATTGTATAGACCCCAAGCATCTACCTTATTATTGAAAAAAAAAAGAGCATGGGAGGTTCTTGATGACTTAGCATCTTCTTATGTCGACTCTGATTATCTTGTGCAACGCTAAACCATGGCTTACAAACAATGCTGAATCAGAGGTAATCTCGTAAAGACAATATTAATCTTTCTAAAACTGAATCCAAAAGGTGTTTTGACAAATTCGCCCAATCTGAAAAGATATGTAAAAGTATTAATTAGAACATACAATGACAAGTTAGATATCCTAAATGAGTAAATGACATACAAGCAACATTTCTTACGGCTCACGCTGGTTAAAATTATTATGATTACAGTATAAAAAGAAGGAAATCATTATTAGACTGAGTAGGAAAAACAAACCTTGCTCCCCGTAATTCAGTGAGTCACATTTCAAATATATTTAAGAGACGTATATTATGTAATTATGTAAAATTTTGTAATTGATTAGGTATAATAATTTTTTACTAGAACTGTAAGTATGCTTGTATATATACTTAATTCGGGATTGATCGATAAATTAGAAAATTTCTCAAACACTTGTGTTTTATTTGACTTGGCATCAGAGCCTAAGTTGATCCTGACAATCTTGAAGATCTGACCTGTTTTTTAATTGCAAACTTGTCCTGACCTGTTCGATGAGTCGAAAAAAGCTCTCGACCTGTCAAAATTTGTCATGTCCGACTGTTTTTTCTGGTGATCTGATCAATTTTTTGAATTTGTTTAGAGATCTGCTCTTGTTCTTTGTTCAAGATCATCTTGTCCTGAATTATTCTTGTCCTGATCAATAGACTCGTCACTTTTCTGATCTATGCGTTGCTAACTTCTGAAGAATTTGTCATGGCTTTAGATATTTCGTTGTTTTTGAAGAACCTGTTTTCTGTGGCATGGAGAGTCAAGACAACATGGAGGGTAATGTTTCTCTAACTAAGAAACATCAAGGTAAAATTGGTATAGTTTTGAAAGTTTTTAACTTTACTGGTAGTGATACATGGATAATTGATTATAGTGCGTCTGATCATATGACTTTTGATAAGTCCTTGTTTTCAAGTCTGTCACCTTCTCCTGTACCTAAAGTGTCTAATACAAATGGTGTCTCTTTTTCAGTCTTAAGTATTGGGTCAATCTAAGTTACTCCATCGCTTGTGTTACATAATGTTCTTTATGTTCTCTCTCTATCCTATCATCTATTGTCTGTACCTGAGTTGAATTGCCAAAACAAATACTCTGCTACTTTTTATCATATGTATGTGGTATTTCAGGATCTATGTACTCATGCAATAATAGGCAAGAGAGATTGGAGGGGGAGACTGTTTCACTTGGATTGCATGTATAGCGGGGAGACACAAGCGCCATCAAGACCTGTTGATTTAAAATTGAATTCTGATCGAGTTAAAGAAATTTGGTTATGGCATCACCGGTTGGGTCATCAGTCATTTGGTATTATGAAGAAGTCTATACCATTCTTATTTTTGGGAATAAAAGAATCTAGTCTCCATTGTGAAACCTGTATATTTACTAAAAGTCACAAGTTCAGTTACTCTTCTAGTTCTCATTCTAGTTCAGCATCATTTGAGTTGATCTATTGTGATGTTTGGGGGCCATCGAAGAATCCAACCTTGACAGGAATACGATACTTTGTTTTGTTCATTGATGATTTTACAAGATTGACATGGGTTGTGTTGGTGAAAAAGAATGATGTTATTCTCTGCCTTTACTGCGTTTCATAATCTAATTCGAAGTGAGTATGATGCTTGTGTGAAAGTATTTCGGTCTGACAATGGAGGGGAGTTTGTCAATCATTCTTGCTAAGATTATTTTCAGCAGTATGAAATTGTTCACCAGACTACTTATCCGTAAACACCGGAGCAGAATGGAGTTTCTAAGAGAAAGAATTTCCATCTTCTAGATATGGGAAGAGTCATCTTACTCAGTGCCGACATGCCAAAATATCTTTAGGGATAAGCTGTATTGTGTGCCTCTCATCTCATCAATTGCTTGCCATAAAAAACTCCTCAAAATCAGATTTCATTTCAGGTATTGTCTCGTCATGTTGCCATCTCATCTCTCAACAAACTTCCTGCTCGTGTCTTTGGTTGTGTAGCATATGTTCATCTTCATAAGAATCAAATGTCTAAGTTGGAGGCTCGTGCCTTCAAGTGTGTGTTTGTTGGCTATGAAACTCACCAGAAAGTATACAAGTGTTACCATCCTCAATTTCAAAGGTTCTATGTTACCATGGATGTCACCTTTAGTGAAGACTTGTATTATTTCTCCCCTACAACAACTCTTAGTGAAGAGAAGAAGAATGAGTTCTATGATGACCAATTTAGGGCACATGAAGTGAGTATTACAGTTGACAGTACCCCAGCCGGAAGTGTTGTTCGACACGTCGAGAAAGAGTCTTGACACGTCGAAGGTAGCATCCTAGATCATCTTGAAGTCGTGTCACCTTCATCAGCGGCATCATCACCACCCTTCTTCTCAATCACCCAATTCAAATCCTTTAATTGACAAGAAGATGACGAGTGAATAGGAAGAAGAGAGAACCCATAAGGATCCCAAGGAAATAGAATCTCTATCACCATATCACCTTTGAGCCACAATCTTCAAACCAAAACCTTGAATCTGCAACAATTGGAGGTAAAATCTCCTCACAACTCTCAACAACTCTTAACACTCTCAACAACTCAATGCTCAATGATCCTCTCTAAGTTTTTCTGGTCGCCGGAGTCGTCAGAAGGAAAAACCTCAGTCAAAAGAAGAGAAAAAACCCCTCTTAAAATTTTACCCGTCGCAAATATATTTCATTTTTGATGAGACAATGATATCAGGCTAAAAAAAAAGTAAAGACATTTTTTTAATAGATATATGAAAGTACACCATATAATAAAAAGAATATACTTAGGTTCAAAGCCAATTGTAAGAAACCTTTCAAACTACTCACATTTGTTTTATGATTTAAAATTTAAGGATCATGCATGTATATGACAATTTGATCAAATCGGAGATCATTTTCTCGTTAAATTAATTTTATAAACAAATGAACGGTTGTTAATGTAATATTAGATTTAATATAATCGTTTGTTTATTTCAATAAATATTAAAATTAGATACTCAAAACGATTTTAATTTTGATTTATTTTTTATGAGTTAATCTAGTTTATCAAATGAGTGGTTTTGATTACTAAATTACTAAGGAAATAGTTTGGATGACTTGGTGAAATTGATTTTGGATCATCATATGAACACAAAGATTAGACAAATTAATGGAAACAAAACAAGAAGAGCAGAGCGAGTAGAGTGAGCCATACTTGATTGATTGATGTTAATCGAAGAAGCGTCTCGTGAGTTTTGCAACAACCTGCAACAAGAAGAGAACAACAATGTCAAAATCTTAGAGAGATGGATTTAAACCAGAACGAGAAACATCGGGATGCGGATAAGGCAAACGAAACCCTAGCGTAAGGAAATTGGAAGCGAAAATTGCGAAACTGAAAAATGGGAGAGACGTTGAAGCCTCTTATATTTTTTTATTTAAAAAAAAAAATTAAAACATTTCCAAAATGCCGTCAACCTATTTGTCATTTTATTTGATTTATTTATCGATTTAATTTGGATTTCGATTGATTCTCTACGAATGAAGGTATGATCTGCTTTCAATTTTTGAGTTTCTTTTGCTAAACAAAACAACAATAGTCCATTTCATTTTCTTACAAAAACCAGTCAATTCAAACACAGAGAAAAAAAAGCCCAAAGACATAAACAGCAATAATCTTACTACATACAAACGGACCCTAAACTGTAGACTCGTTGTATTCCGAAATGCCCACAGACATATCCCGGTAAACATGAACAAATCCCTTAGAAATTGGTTAAACCACTTTCATATTTCGATGACACAGACGGTTGTACCGCTCATAACGAGGTTGTGCGTGGAAAAATGCCACAAGTTCTTCCCCACAAATTTCTTTGAGAATCGACAAACAGACTTGATGAGTTGTGGACAAGTAGGAAACCGCCACCGCGGTTGCCGCCGTGGTTATCATTTCGGTTGCCAGAAAAATTTGATTCTGGATTCCTACTGGCATCAAAGTTTACCTAGTAGTAATTGGATGCTTTTATACCAGAGTTCTCTTAGTTGCATTAGGAATAACAATTAAACCCTTTGCACTCACAAAACCAGTCATCATATCCACAACATTTTTTGTGTTACGATAGGAGAAGGGGTCTAACGCTCAAAGACAACAAAACTACTTTTCCAAAGCTCCCAACAGATAAAAGATACCAAACACATAATTCTTTCCTTATCAAATTTATCCATCTACATACTCTTCAGATTGCCAATCACTTAAGATCATAATTGTTTCCTTTTTCATCAATTCCACCCACGGGCACAAAAGAAGCACATGTTCATCTACCTAAAAAAAAGATTCAGATTGGAAACAAACTTTAACCTTAGACAAAGTGTACATTCTTCAAATACTCTTGCACACCTTTGAGTCAATAACAGAAAAGTTGTGGTTATGAAGAGGAGGGATATTTATTGACATTTGAGCATGAACTAGGCGATCCTCTTCATTACCGTCTCGAGTAGCAATGCAACAACTTTTGGTCCCATCAGCAACCGTGACCTTTCATTGATTCCATAAAATCATATTTTGGATAATATGGAGCCTCTATCATAAATAAGTGTAGCTCTGATACCAACTAAAAAAATATATTGTTGTGGAATGTGATCATATAGTGTATATACTAGCAAGAGTACATACACTACGTGTATGTATAAAATTAAAAAATTAAAAATAAATAGTCACTGAAATTATTATTTTTTTGAAAGGGTCACCGAAAAAAATCACACGGGCGAAAGAATGAAAAAAAAAACAATTATTAAAGCATGCAGTTATTTCAACTCTCTATAGTTTGAAACAGTTATATGAGTGAGAGAGAGTGTGGCAAAAGAATGATGGGGGTTTAATTATTTTTCTTTTTATTTAAATTATGACAATCATTTTAAGGTGTTGAGTTTTATTCATAAAAAGTTTCGACATAATTAAGAATAGTGTAATTTCATTTAAATTATATTTTATCTTGTCATGTTTCAATAAAGGATTCTCCCATTCGACTAACATCACCAAGACTATCACCATTCTCTCTGTAACATCACAACGCCGTCCTCTCTGCTCGACCAATTTTTCACAGCCAAAAACGTACGGACTCCCCCTCACTGCTGACGTGGATACCTAATCAAGTATCCGGCACCGTAGACGAAAAACAGGGGATTCCAATCCTTTTTCTTATATAAAAACAAGCTCACAAAAGTTGTTAACATTCCTCATCACAATAATAAAGAATTTAGCTTCATGAAGAAGTAGTGTGCTCTCCAAGCTCAAATAGTGTCACACTAATTGAAGAAAGGTTCATCCTTTTCAATCTTTAAACGCTTTGATTCTTCATGTATGGTTTTGTTCTCCTCTTGGTGTTGAAATTTTGCTTCATTTTCCATAACCCAATATGAAAGACTGTGCTCACTAATCACTATATGTTCTGCATTATGTGTTTTTGTTGTTGTTCTAGTTCATAACGTGAAACTCGTTACCGTTTAAACAGTGTTGGCTTGATTGTATATACTTCATATATATAAATGCTTCATCTTGTTTACTGTGCTTTACTGTGCAAAACGAGTTTCTTGGTTTTTTGGGTTCTTTATTATAATGGGTTTTTAGAGTTTTGTGAAGCTTGTGAAAGCTATAATATGTCCGTGTTTGTGTTTTGAAAAGCTTCTGCTTCTTTTTACTTGTTTGGGTAGTTTTTGTTTTTTCTTCTGCATCATTTTCTGGGGAACCCAAATGGGGTTTTGTGTTGAAATCTTGATGGGTGATGGAATAGTGTTGCATGTAATAGTGTGTTTGATATGGAATGCAATAAGGATGAAGACTTGGGATGCCCAATTTCCATGCACTTTGTGGGGAAGCAAATTGAAGAAGGTAATAGAAGTGGGTTTTGTTTGTATGGGTTGGAGCTCATTCTGTGGAAGTTTGAGAATTCATGGTTCATAGTTAATTTATTTCAGTAGTTTCAGAGCCAGAGCTGTTTTTGGTGCAGGTTGAAAATGCTTTTGATTCAAGTATTTATGTGCATTTGATTTGTCTATTGCTTATGGTGATTTGGTTGTTGTTTAGTTTGGTGGGAGAGTAGTTATGGCAGAGGTAGAGCAAACCTGGGTTTCTCTTTTCTATTGCATTCGAACCCAATTGGAGCTTTTTGTGTTATTGTCTTGGTGAATAGTGGACTTGTACTGCATGTAACCCTCATTTTGGTTATGGGGATTAGAGGAGAGGAACTTAGGGATTCTCAAAGGTTCTTCATTTTCCAGAACCTAATTGAAATGGCTGTTGTTTTGTGCAATTTACTTTGAAAGTATTAGACTTTTTTGTATCTGAGATTAAGTTTTGAGTAGTTTTCTTGTGCCATGTTCTGTTGAGTGCTGATTAAATAAATGGATTGTACATTCTGATTACGTTATGTGTATTGACTGTATTCTATATAAACTGGTTCTTTGCAAGAACTTCTGTGCTGTGTGCTTTTAACTCACAATCCCCCACTAACTTTCGCAGGTAGCATTTTGTGCCCTAGAGCATAGAGCAAGTGACATTTGAACTAGTATCAGGTCAGGAGTTAATCAAATTCTGCATTGGCCATGGCTCCCGCAAAGTCGCAGCTTATCAATGCTTATAAAGCCGCACGTGCATTGGGAATCACCAAGGAAGAGCTCAGACCTGTCCTCAAGGACTTGTACATTGCTTTTAACAAGAAATGGGAGCATATTGAAGCAGACAACTACAGGGCTCTATTTGATACATACTTTGAGTGGAAGGATAATAAGGTATTCCCTTTATATCACTTGTTATGTAGCTGTGTTTGTGTGTTTCTTGTCGGTAAGGAACTATAAGACTGTTATGCATTTTTGGTAGTTGTTGAAATGGTTAAACAAGAACTAGACCTCAAAGTTTGTTGTTAGAGAATAACTAGTTCATAGAACTGTAAATTGAGGTGTAACATACTCTAAGAAGCACAGAAACGGTATAGAGGAGCAGTATCGCGTATCGGATACCGATACCGGTACGATACGCGTCGGATACGCCCGGATACGTTTGGATACGGTATCCGTTTTTAGATATGTATTGGATACGTACGTATCCAATACTGGATACGTACCCCTGTAATTTGTAAGGATACGTGGGGGTATCCTTGTAAATTGAAAGGACAAAAATTTCTGTAAAAAAAAAATCAGAAAAGGGGAAAACGGAAAACCTAATCGAATCTGCTGCCTCCGGCTTGGCTCGCCTCGCCTCTGTCTCCTCGGTCGCCGACGATCGTAAAGATAACGAAAACGGACCAAGAGAGCAACGATCTCCAGACGTTGGATTGGTCGACGCGGAGGTAGTAGCAGAAGCTCTTACCTCTATCGAGGCTTTCATGACGTCAGGGGTTCTTGAGGAGGTTCAGGCTGCCGGATAATGCCAAGGTCGATCAGATTAGGGCTGCTATGGAGAATGGGGTTCTTACTGTGACTGTGCCTAAAGCAGAGGAGCAGAAGCCTCAAGTCAAGAGCATCGACATTTCCGGAGCTTAAAACCCCGAGACCTTAACTTCGATCAGTTCTGTTTTTGTTATCACATGAGTCGTGTCGATCATGAGCTTGATCAGCTTGTGCGGTGTGTTAAGTGTTTTGTATCTTGTATTTTCTTGGTGTGTGTAATGTGTGTGGTAAATTTCTAACAGAAAGATATATAACAGTTAAGATCTTAAAAATATATTCAAAGAGAAAAGGCTTATAGTACGTAGTTGCTAATTCCCTTAACACAATTTCAGATATAAGTTTGGAATTAACAAACAGTAAGAGAATAATAAGTTCACAATTGCACACCTCTGCCTCCTCATCTTCGGGATCACTTCTAAGTGAGAAGAACTTTTAATATTTGCATGTTTATTAGTTTTTTTTAATATTTGAATTTAATGGATTATTTAATTTCCGTATCCTACTCGTATCGTATCCTTGGATTTTTTGATTTTGCCGTTTCGGCGTATCGTATCGTATCGTATCTTCGTTTCCGTATTCGTTTCAGTGCAACCTAGAACATACTATAGGTAGCTTTTATTAAGGAAAAAGTGAAGCTTGTTATTTAAAGAAGGATTCTACCTTTTCTTTTCTCAGCGGGCAGATGACGAGCAGAGAGATCAAAGACCAGGTAAAAGACCCCATTCCGGTGAGGAGGACGACTACAATTCTTCCAGAACTGAATCGAGTTCTGAACCGTCTCTCAGACATTCTAGTGACAGTGGAAATGCCCCATCTCCTCGTCATGTGGCCACTAGAGAGGGAACAGTACGTCTTGAGTCGGCATCAGCATCCGCAGTCCCACGCACTAAACGCAATAACTTCATAAAGCCAAAAAATGAGGTATTCACAGATGATACTACAGTTTTGGGAGGTTCAAACTCAATGATACATCCAGGTATATATATATATATATATATCTCCTGCAGATGTTATCCTTTACAATAGGGGTAGAAAAACTTTTCCTTTTACTTACCATGGCTGGGCTGCATCTTTTGTTACACAATATTTAGGCTGCAAAACTTCTAGTTACACTGTAGAGGCATGAATATGAGTAAACGGAGGTCTCTAAATTGAATAGGCCTTATCTATACCTTTGTGTTGCAGGAACGATGAACAGAGCTGCTAGAATACTACGACCCAGGGTAAACTCAAATGGTGCATCCATCACTCATGAGGATAAGAAGCCAGTTGGATATGTAGCAGACATAACCAAATCGACTGAAAAGGTGGCAATATCCTTAGTTGATGAAGTGGGAAGTGAGGGCTTGCCAAACTTCAATTACATCCCACAGAACATAATATACGAAAATGCCAATCTAAGTTTCTCACTGTGTCGCATTGCGGATGATGATTGCTGCTTGGATTGTTCTGGAGATTGTCTATCATCGGCCTTACCTTGTGCATGTGCTCATGAAACTGGTGGGGAATTTGTGTATACACCAGAAGGTCTGCTAAAAGAAGAATTCTTAAGTAAGCAAATGTCTATGAAGAGGGAACCGGCGCAACATTATGTCTATTGTCAAGATTGCCCTATTGAGAGGTCGAAGGACCAATACATGCCTGAAAATTGCAAAGGACATGTGGCCCGGAGGTTTATTAAAGAATGCTGGAGAAAGTGTGGATGTGACATGCAGTGTGGAAACAGAGTGGTACAAAGAGGGATTTCATGCAAGTTGCAGGTGAGTTTCACTTTGTATTGATTCCCATCAAATTTTCTCTTGAGGTATATTTAAACTATATGTTTCAGGTGTTCTGGACTCCTCAAGGAAAAGGCTGGGGACTCAGAACCTTAGAAGTCTTGGAAAAAGGGTCGTTTGTCTGTGAATATGTTGGGGAGATACTGACCAATACAGAGTTATATGAGCGGAATATGAAAAACAGTCATGCTGAAAGACATACATACCCAGTGACACTAGATGGAGACTGGGGGTCGGAAAGAGGTTTGAAGGATGAAGACGCTCTGTGTCTGGATGCAACGCTTCACGGAAATGTTGCAAGGTTTATCAATCACAGGTAATATTTTCTAGTTCATATGCATTTCCTTTTGTATATCTGGGTGAGTTTGTTCATTGCTTAATTATCTTGGTCACGTTCCATATGCTTAGGTCTGCATTTTTATCCTTTAATACACTTCCTTTTGGTGTTTGTGCTAATAACTGGTTAGACTGTTCTTAATATGTTACTTAATAATAAGAGCAATTTTCATATTCATTGATGTTGACGAAGATCTTCTAACTATTAAGTTCTCTGCTTTTATTAACCATATGTTGGTTTGTGTTTCTCATTAAACAACTTTTCCTTCTGACTTCAGGGGAAGCTATATTGTCATTCTCTTACTACTTCTTCCTTCAGAAATGACCTTAATGCTTTCCATAGATAGTTTTGGATGATTCTATTCTCTCGCTTTATTGTCAGTTTGTCTTACCATATGTCTGATTCCCTTTACAATTTCAGATGCTCCGATGCAAACTTGATCGACATCCCAGTTCAAGTGGAGACTCCTGACCGC
Organism: Geum urbanum; assembly: GCA_946800695.1. Lineage (NCBI taxonomy): Eukaryota > Viridiplantae > Streptophyta > Magnoliopsida > Rosales > Rosaceae > Geum > Geum urbanum. The sequence continues at coordinate 81,638,089 of OX326999.1, read as the reverse complement.
CACTATTATCATGTATGGATTTGGCTTGCTTCCTTTTGTGTTGCCTACATGTGTGATGAAGCAACCCTGATTATCTTCCTTTATGCAGATTGCCTTTTTCACCAACAGGAAAGTGAATGCATTAGAAGAGTTGACTTGGGTGAGTGAGCTTTTTTCTACTACTTGAGTTCTGCGATTGGTAACCGACAAGTTTGAGGCTTTTGACTTTGATGTGCTTATGTGAACTTGAAGATCCTTGTTGAAATGATACATGATCTCTGACTTGTTTCACAGGATTATGGGATTGATTTCTATGATAGTGATCATCCTATCAAGGCATTTCAGTGCATTTGTGGAAGTCAGTACTGCATGAACATCAAGCAGAAAGGTTGGTGTATATCTTACAATTTTTCAGTCTGACAAAATGTCATAAACTGAACGTATTGGAATGTTGTCGCAAAGGAAATTATTAATTTTTTGCTGGTATATTGAAGCCAAAAGAAATGAGAAGGGTCATGTGCAGTGTTCTCCAGTTTTTAAATTTAATTGTGTATTGTTTTCTGACTCGGTCATAATTTGATGTTTACAGGGAAGCAAGTGGTGAATCTTGGATGACCAACCAGTGACACATTTTACTGCAGAACTACACATTTTTGTACGGAATGTTGTATCGTTTTGTTCAATTGAGAGTAGGATGTTGGAGAAAATAGGCACAAATGTTGTACTTGTTCTTTGAGTTTGTGTATGCGAGTGTTGTATAAGGTTGCTGTTATTTGAGCTTGTTAATCCTCTACAGCCAGTGTTACTGAAAATTGAGACAGTTGAGTAGTTTTCAGGTTCTGAGCTCTTGATACGGGTAGTATTGTAAAGGAATGTTCTGATCTGTGGCCAAGAATTGCTAGTGCAGCCAAACCTATAGTTCCAAGGGTTTTAATTCTCAGCTAAAATTGGTGTTTCATGGTTAAGCTATGCTCTCCTTGATTGATCATATTACTAAATCATGTGAAAATTGGAAGCTCTCTTAGCTCTTAGATCATGCAGATAGTCTCATGCATAGGAAAAGTTTGGAACTTTTTACTGAAAAAATTTGAGTTGTTTATCCAACCCTTCAAGTTAGATTATTGTAGCTATTCTGTTGAGTCACTTATCAGTCTATCAAGCTCAAAGAAATTAATACAGAGGACCCTAAACCTTCAAATTCTGCATCATCCCATCCTAGTCATCTTACCCCTTCCACCCTTTTGCAACTTGCCACAGTATTCAAACAAGCTTCCATCAAAACAACGTCTCACAACTTCCTTTGCCAAGTAATCTTGTTCATCTTTTGCCAGAATGTATAGAACTCCCCATTCAAATTTACTTGCAATCCTGCAGCAGCAGAGTGAGACATTAGTGTGTGTGTGTGCGCGCGCTTTTCTTGTTTTCGAATGCATGTGTTCCTAAGATATAGAGACTGACCAGCCGAAGAAATCAAAGGCATCGCGGTTAGTTTGAGTCATGTGCCAAAGCTCCTTGAATGTAAGCTTATCAGGTACAGTCCGGGCATATTTGCTGAACATGTTCTCAAGGTGTGCCGGAATGTACCTACACCATACATACAAGACAGTTGGAATAACTTCTAACAAACAAGACATACACAGCTTTAGGACTAAGTTGGTTGAAAACTTCTACAATTTAGTATGGTGTCGCATCTTCCCTCGGTGTCATAGGTTCCTGAATCGCTTCCATGCTTCTCCCTATGTATGTTTCGTATGTGTATCACAAAGTAAGGTGACGGTATCCATGTCTGCATATACAAAAATAACAGTTATAGCTGTAGTATAGGTACTTGGAATCTGTTGGAGCAAAACAACCAAAATATTCTCTTAAATAGTAAAAAAAATCTCAAATATGAAAAGCTGTTGGAGTTGCTGTTAGAGCTTACTCGCGTAGCGTAACTCATTGAAGCACGAACATAAATCATGAACATGAAAGAAGCAACCACATTAAACCCTCGTGCACGAAACCCTGCAATGCACAACATCATGCATGAGAAATCCAACATATTCCAAAATGATGGCCAAACAGTTATTGATCATAGGTACATATACCTCTGAATGTCTCGGATGGGAAGATGATGCCATCGTTGTCTTGGTCGAAGAAAGTTGCATGTTGTTGAAGCACAGACATATCGTTGTGTTTATGTCCATAGGTGCCATTGATGTTATCCATGTCAGGCGCCGTCACAGCTCGTGGCATGTCTTCAGATCAAATTAACCGATTAGGCAAAGCGAAAAAGTCGAAAACACATATCTAAGATTGATAAGAAAGAAACCACCAGTAGAAAAAGTCTATCAGACAACACAGATGAGATGACAGAAGGCTAATTTTTTGTCATTCAGGGTCATCAGACGATAGAAGAAAATTTATTTGTTGTTCGAATGTATCTTAAAATCTAACAGTGTTACCTTGAAAAGTTTGAATGAGATTACACGACATAATGTAGTTTTCTATGTCATCTGAAGTTTCAGAAAAATTCATCAGATAACATAATATAAATACTATGTCATCTGATTATTTGGGAAGAAATAATCACACAACAAAAGCTTTCTGTATGTCATCTGAATAGTTGAGAAGATGTGGTCACAGAACTGACGATATGTTTGTGTCATTTGATTGAATTGAAAAAAAATATTCAGATGACTGAAGATTTGTTATGTCATGTAATTGAATTCAGAAGAAAACCATCAGATGATAGAATAGTTTTTATGTCATAATTGAATTGGGTAGAAGACCATCAGATGACAAAAAGTTTGTTATGTCATGTGATTGAATTCGAACGAAAACCATCATATGACATAAGAGTTTTTATGTCATTTAATTGAATTGGGAAAAAAATATCAGTTACAAAAGGTTTGTTATGTTATTTTTTTAATTGGAAAGAAAATATTCCGACGACAGAATATTTGTTATGTCATCTAATTGAATTGAGAAAATTAGGTTATTGAAAAATAAACTTTTATATAGTTAATCGCCAACGAGTTATCATTTTCTCAAAATCGACCATTGGATGGGATGAAACGAATAATGTAAGCATGTTGTTAACAATTATAACTTTTCGACTTGAATTAGATCTCGATCCGTTCGTCTCTCTATCGATTTCCTAAGGCATTTTAGAGTAAACTCAATTTGTAACTCCGTAAATAATTATTTTGAAGACCAAGTTTCACACACGCACTCTTGTGGGGTTGATACCTATCTTACCATGACAAAAAATGTTGATTTAGCAAGTCCTCCCATAGGAGAATGGGCGAAAAAATTGAAAATGATATTTTAATCTTTTGGTAATATTTGACCTCATTGATTGGGATCTAAACGAACTCTGATGAGGCTAATTTTTTTGCAAAATCACTTTCACTATGAGGTTGATGCATGTATATAATTACATTTCTCATTAAACCATTTTAGTTTCTCTTATTTCTTAAATTTCACATATGAATACTAGTGTTATTACATTATTGGTTGGTTATATGAAAAACAAACATTTATGAAACTAAATCACTAATAAATAATTATTGACCATTGGATCGATGAGATGATCAAACTAATCTAAGCATGCTGTAAAAAAATTAGAACTTTTTTATTTGAATTCGATCTTTATCCGAGCTTTCTACCGTTGTGATCATATTACCCTTAAGAATGAAACGCGATTTGTCGCTTCGTAAAAAATAATATCATACCAAATACCTCACACACATTATCATGACTTTCATATCTATCTTGTTATATAAAAAAAAAATTTAAACCCTAAACCCTAGATTACATTCTAAACCCTAACCCTAAACCCTAAACTCTAAAAGAATAGTAAAAAAAAGAAGGTTTTTAGGTCACATCCATCCTGAATATTACTATAGCATATACGTGGCATATTGTAAGCCCTCTGATACTATAAACTCTTTGATCGAAAGGTCCAAAACGAGTAAATTCTTGGTAAACCTGGAGGGGTTCTCTACCTCTCTCACATTTCATCCCCGCAGCCTTTTTTCTTCAGCTCTACTTTCTCCGTCGTTCTCTCCATCTCCCCCAAATCAAACCGACGAGATGGTATACCTTGTATGAAACCCTTCCCCAAATCAGCCAATCGTTCCTTAAATCAAACCATTCTTCGCACAAATCCTCCCCCAAATCGTCAACGTCGTGCCTTGGATCGCTCAAAATCGCCTCTATCGTCGATTCACTCAACCTCCTCCGCCGACACCACAACTAACTCTCTATCTCTCAAAGTAATCTTCCTCTCTCCTTTCAATTTCATTCTATTTAGTTTGGACTTGGTTAATTTCTCTAATCTCAAGTTTAATCGTTCATTTATAGGGTTCTGTGTATTTTGATTGGCTACTGTTGCCGTTGAACCCAGCTCTTGTGCATGCAAGAACTAGTGCCATGTTTGGTATTTGGTACCTCTTGAATATTTATTTCAATATCTACAACAAACAGGTTAGTTATCTCTATCCTTATACATATGATCCCTCTTTTCGGATTGTTATCTTTTGTATTCCAAAGCATTAAGCATGTATAGACTTCTTGGTTTCGTAATGTGATGTAAACAGACTAAAATAATTTTATTGTATCACTTCTGTTTCAACTCCATTTTCATAGAAATATTCAAATCAAAGTAGTTTGTCATGTCCTAGTAAGGCAAATTAATTTCCTAACCTTTACAGTAGTAGCCTATAAAATTATTTGAATTTCGGCAAGTAAAGAAAGATAGAATTTAAGACTAGATGTTGTTGATAGGTTCTGAAAGTATATCCATTTCCAGCCATGGTTATAGCCTTTCAGTTTGGTTGCGGGACTGTGATGATTATTTTGATGTGGTCTCTAAACCTGTATCTGAGACCAAAGATCACTCGCTCATAGGTACCATTACTTATCCATACTTATATACTACCATAATATGATGCAGCCATATTGTTATCACTTTAGCTTAATCTGTATGTGAGTTATATGAAGGGCAACTAATAGTCTACTGATACATGTTTAACTTGGCAGCTTGCAACAATTCTACCATTGGCTGTAGCACACAGAATGAGAAACTTGTCTTGAAAAAGTTGTAGTTTCCTTCACTCACGCAATCAAAGCTATGAAACTATTCTTCATTGTCCTATTCTCCGCACTCTTGCTTGTAGAGGTGAACCATCTTGTTCAATGAGATAGATGTACCTTTGATTTTTTTGTACTTATGATTTTTATTTTGAATTATGAATCTAATGAAAAAATTCTGTAGCTTGTTGATGATGAAGTGATTTGACTTTCAATTTGTTTGAAAATGTTGTGCACACAGAGGCCAACTATTTGGGTGGTTTCATCTCTTGTACCAATTGTAAGTGGAGTCGCATTGGCATCCTTCACCGAGGCCTATTTTAAAGGTATTAAGTTGTCTCGCTAGACTTTCAGAAGAAGATTACTCTGTCCAAGCATGAGAAGCAAGATACAGATGTGAATTCCTTCTTGGGTAACCAAGAAACTTTCAATCAACTTCTGGGTATGTATAAACTTTGTGGAGTAGACTAGTATCTCTACTGAATCCATTGTGCTAAACATAATATTGTTTTAGAGGTTGCTCATTGTCTCTTTGTACCTCAATATAACGAGGAAGAATGTTCTTTGATTGTCTTTGTTTCCATCTACTTTTGTGCTCATCGTTTGTCTATGAAGCATATCCAAATCATTCAGTAAGAAGAATACATCCACTCTTTATATAGTCTATAGTTACTTATAGCTGAAAAACAGTCATCTCTTTTTATGGTAGTACTAATCCTTCATTTTGGTCATACAACCAAGTTTCTGCTTACTTTAAATTGATTATGTTTTGGGGAATGGCAGGATAGGAGGCAGTTGTAATCACTTGGAATTATTTTTGCAAAAGACTATTTCGTGAAGATGGCATTTGTGTCGGTTGTGATCAAGGCGAGGTTCATTGTGGTTGCAGTAAAGATCCTGCACATTTACATTGTCTTGTCCATTGTGGTCTATACATAAAGTACATGATATGCTACATAGATATACTTTAACTCCACTTTTTTATGGTGGAAGCAATTTGATATGTATACTGGATCGATTTGATATATATTAATCGAATTTTTATCTAGAGAGAACATTGGAATGGAAGTTATGACTAATGTATGTTCAATGATAATGTTAACACAAACCAAAATAAAACTGAATTGACAACAATGGATATGAGAAGGTATCAAATGACTAGGAATTTTGACTCGTTGTCATCTCAGTAACACTTCAGATGACTAAATTTTTTGACTTTTGTTGTCTGATTGAATGTTAAGTTAAATAAAAGATGACAATTATTCGATCAAAATATATGACAGAACTTATTCTCTCATCATCTGTCATCTGAAGTATAGCTCAGATGACTAAAACTCTCATTTTCTGTCATTTAAGTTACATTTTAGATGACTGAGAATTTTTCTTCTGTCGTATAACTAACTCTTATGTTTAAAAAATAGGGTCATTTGGCAATCAACTTACACGATATACCAATTTCTTCTGTCATCTGAGCTCATTTCAGACGGCAGGCCTGTAGATGACAGATATAAATGATTCAGATGACAGTACTTGTGTGTCATCGATGGACTTTTTGTATTAGTGAACATATCGAATTCTATGTAATGAGAGACCGATGATAATTCATCGGTCTTCCATCACATCGTAAAAAAAAGTGTTGGTGTAATGTGTTACATAAAGTTAGTCTATGTACATTATATGGTGCATGAAATATGATCTTAAAACAAGTAACGCAAGCTATGTATATTTTTTTTATAAGGGACGCATGCTATGTATATTAGGGGTCATCATTTGGCCCGTGGGCCTCGTGGGCCGGTGGAGGCCCGCAAGCCCGTGGGCTAAAAGCCCGGCCCGGCCCGCCAAAAAGCCCGCAAAAGCCCGCCAAGGTGGTTGGTGGGCCGACCATGGTTTAGAGAGCTAAAGCCCGGCCCGGCCCGCCAAAAGCCCGTCAAGGCCCGTTAGACCCGGCCCGTCAAAGCCCACACACATATTGACATATATCAATATATCATTAAATCATTTAATTAATGATTTTAATCATTATACAATTTATACCTAGTTAAAGTTTACCTACACACATATTGACATATATATATATATATTAATATATTACATATAGTCATATACATGTATTTATTGTATTATGTATAGATTGAATATTTGAATTTCATATATAATTAAATTTGTGTATCTATTTTACTATTAAGTCATTATTTAAAGTTTAGCACTTTAGCATAAGTTAGGGTTTAGGTTTAGGGTAAGTAAGGACTAAGGGTTTAGGAGATTAAGATTTATGGTAAGTTAAGGTTTAGGAATTTGAGGGTTTAGGGTTTAGGGTTTAGGGTTTGGGGTTTAGGGTTTAGGGTTTAGGGTTTAGGTCCAAAATTCATAAAAATTAGGGACGGCCTACTTAGAATATTATGAACAACCAATCCGACAGTCAATTTTGTAAAATGATGACACATGATCGATTACGTTTCACAAAAATCTTTCATCGATTCCATATAACTAAGGAATAAATGTAAGAACTAATAGTGTGGATATAGAGAATTCAAACAATATAAGAATTTAAAATGTTTTCACAATAAAGAAGGCCATATATAATAGTTCACTTTGTAATAAAAGATACTTTACGTAAAAATTAGACTAATCGAAGTAAGTTTAGACGTCGATCAATATAGTTAAACAAAATTTGTGAAATAACTAAAATACACTCATTTTATTTTCCTTATTTTCCTATGGGGGGAGTATGTAAATTGTTTTTTTATGTAAATTTTTTTGACACTATGAGATAGATATGTAATCCATAAGAATATGTGTCCAAAATTTGATGTCAAAAAATTATTTTCTGGAGGGGAAATTTACGTTTCAGTCGTAAGAGTACTATAGTCACATTTGACGAAATGCATAGATCGAGGTCTAAATCAAGTTCAAAATTTATAAAAGTTTAAAGACATTATAAGAATATTCTAACCAATCAATCTGACGGTCAATTTTATAAAATAATTAAACATGACTGATTAAGTTTCACAAATATATTTCATTAAGCACTAAGGTGTGAGTCCCCAATAATATATGACATAACTCAATAATATAATCTTCTTCATCATTTATCCAAATAAAAAGTATAGATTTAATTATAATCGTAAAATATGATTTTTTGAATTTATTTTTATGTATAATTAAATAGAAACATGTAGACTTGTAGACAATGTAGAGTATAGATTATATATAAATGATATAATTAAATAAACTAATATACGATCTAACGGTTCAGATTTAATTTTTGATAAATATTCAACGGTCTAGATTAACCCTAACATTCTAACCTAACCCTAGCTCTCACACAGTCATGTATATAAACTTACTAGGTTGTTGCCCGCCCCTTGGGGCGGATTTACCTTTACCAATGTTCTGTTAATTTGCCAAGATAAATTGACAATTAGTAGTACAAACTAATTATGTGATAAACTGGTGATGATAACTCATTAGTCACATCTGTAATGTTTGCCAACTTACGAAAGAGTTGGTTTAAAGTAAATAAGGTTGTTTTGGACCACTGTTCTGGCTAAACATTAGTAATTATCCCAAGTGCTTATCTAACTAATTAAGACTGGTCTAAAAATATAGTATAGGACTTGTTAATACATGTAGACATATAACGAATCATCACATAGTCTACTGTAGAAAAAAAAAGGGGTGCACGACACAGCTCAGGAGGCCATTGATCTTATGATTCATGTTGATTCCTTCCCTGATCGCTGACACTCATCAAAGTGAGCCAGTCACATCCATTGTGAAGCAAGCAATACCAACACAATCGATCTCGTATTTAAGTTCAAAAGGAATCATATTGGCACATTTTGTTGCAAGAACATGAACAGCCTGGCAAAATCACATAAATGACCTTCAGGAAAATGGATAAAACAAAATTGAGGCAGAGGTCAACAATCCTATAGTGGCAGTCATCATTCATATAATAAAATGTCAATAGACCCACACCTCATGGTTAGCATCATAAACATATCCCACTGTAAGTTTTGATATGTCAATTGTGAAAGGATCCTCAAGTGCAAATTCTCTTGATGAAAGATCATATGGATCCATCCCTCTAATAACATCCAAAATAACAACACAACATGCGACACTTCTATCAAAGTTACTGAAACGGAGAAAGCAAAAGTACATAACCACATTTAATTCGCTCTGAAAGTAATAACAGTGCAGAAAAAATAAAAACAAAGAAACTGCAGCAAAATCTGAAGTTTAGAAATTCATAAGTAAATCTAGGAAAAATACCTTTCTAATGAAGCAAAGACCTCAATGACCTGTAACATGGTTTCTACGACTTCACGAAGACACCTACTTCAAAACAGTACAATCTCATAGCTAGAGACATAGGCGTAACCGCGTAAGTTCCAGCGATTTCAGTGATAAACTTGCACATAATTCCACACCCCATAAAACTTATTCAGCTTCACATAATGATAGCATACAACTAATTCATAGACAAAAAAAAAGAAACATAATCTAAAATGAAAACATTATCATAATCATAAACCTATGAATTAAAAAGGTGAATTCGTCTAGCATGCAGTTAGATCCCAAATTCTAATAGCTATGAATTAAAAAAGTGAAAACTTTACCGCGCAAGTCTTTTCCTTCATGAGCTTGTAGATAAGCACAGAATCTCAACACATGCATTTCTACTATACAATAATTTCAACCTCCTATGCCCGTTGGAATACAAACCTAAGAACATATGGTATCATAGTAAGAAAACAATAAAACCAACTTAGGAAGCTCATATATTTTATAAACTGTGCACAGAGGAATAAATTATCACAACAAAAATCAGAATGGGAAATAGGACATCAGTATGGTAGCATAAAGTATCATTGAGAAAGAGAGAGGGCCAACCTGTATCAAGTCCCTTCAAAAACAATGTCTTTGCTTCAATTTATAGTCCCTTTTCCAGAGTAATATGTTGTCTTCTTCAGGGATTGCAGATATCTCTGAATCTCCACCCATCTATAATCCAATCCAATTAAAATTTCAATCAACCCAACCACCAAAAATAACCTAACAAATAAAAAAGAAAAAAGGCACCCAAATAATCTGAGCAGAACGTATTGATATGTTTTTAGAGTAGTTCATGTTCCTAAAACATAAATAGACCATATTTTTGTATAAGAAAGATCACTAAGACATGCAGACTATTAAGTATGACCTACACACAAAGGCACATCAGAACTGATTCAGATGATTGCATAGAGTAATTATTCATACTTAAAGAAACAACAGAAATCTATTCTACAGTGCCACTCAATGACTACAATGCCACAAAAGTCTATTGTCCTTCCTCTTCCTACTTCCAATAAAACTTGATCACGAAGAAGCATGCGTACGTGATCTATAACTACTTATATAGAAAGTTTCAAGGAAAAGTTAATCATTACAAAACTTCTACCGATAAAGCAATTAATGTACAGATTCTCGGAGCCGGAAGGGTCAATGTATTCTAGTTTCATGTATTTATTACTAAACCTCTGTTTTGTTGAGGTTATCTTATTAAACTTATTGTTGAGAAGATTTTCAACTGCCATGCATATTCGAAGTTGATGCTTGGGTGATTGATTGAAATCAAATAACAGTAACACGTCTACTGTTCATTGCTGTTTTTATTTTGGGTGATTGATTGAAATCAAATATAGAAGAAGCATATGTATGAAAGAATATGCAATACTTATGCAAAATTGATTAAGCGGAATATGCAGCACTCATGCAAAATTGATTAAGCTGAATATGTAGTACTCTTTCGATCAACCTAAAATCGTGCCAACGAACATCAATTTCTACAATAGCAACAAAAAAAATGGCATCTTTGAAACATGGGATACGCACTCTCATTGAACCTTATACTCTCAAAAACTAAACCTTGATTTTCTACAATAGCAAAATCACATAAATAGAGAAAACATGGGATACAAACCAAAAATGACCCAAATGAAATTAAGCAAAAATTAAATTAAATTAATTAAACATGTATTTGGGTTTTAGGGCTTTGCACCATTGATATCGACTCTTCTTTGAAACATGGGAAACAAACCAAAAATGACCCAAATGAAATTAAGCAAAAATAAAATAAAATAAATCATGTATCTGGGTTTTAGGGCTCTGTACCATTGTTACCGACCTATTCAGTTTTGGTGGCTGATCTTTCCTCCTCTCCTCACTTTCTTTCTTGTGCTCTATTTTACCCTGCTTCCCCCGAAGCAAAATCGGGGAACCCAGCAATGAAATAGCAACAAAGTAAGTAAACTCAGATCCAAACCTAACGAACCCAAATTGATTGAGAACAAAATGCATTGATTGAAAATGAAAATAGAGAGAAACCCAACTAATCGCAGAATTGGAAGCTTCTGAAACTAAACTGATGTAAAATCCACGAAAATCAATTTCGATTGCTAGAGAGCAAGAGACTGAGGCTATCTGATCGAAAATCAAGCAAAAGATGGTTTCGATTGTGAGAGAGCAAGAGACTGAGACTATCTTATCCAAAACAGTGGTGATTGCAAGAGAGGCAGAGAGTAAGAGAAGGCTGAGAGTAAAAAGTATTCAGATCCAAACGATAAATTTTGTTCCATTTTTTGCACAATAGTGACAAAAATACCCTCCTCTTAGGAGCAGTGAATCACGGCTTCTGTACAGTGATTTTGTACAGTGGACCATGATTGTTATATAGGTAAATTTGGAGATTTAGAGAAAATCATTATCTTGTTTCATCACTCTATCATGACATTATTTTGCAGCATTGCATTATTTGGCTCAGAGGAGAAAGCAAACCGATTTGTTCCTAATGCAGAACAGAAAAACTGTGTTATTGTGTCATCCAAGACAACAAAACTAAAGGATATAGACATCGAAGCTGTTAGTAATGCACTTTCAATGTTCAACATGTCCCTAGCTCTGTTCTAACTGGGTTGAAGCTCAGTTTCGAAAACGATTTATGTACCTTTGTTCGTGTTTTGTTATACACTTGCTCGTCAACAAATTGATGAAAGACACAACAAAAAATTGATAGAATCCAAGCTATTACAGAGGAAGTTCGAAGGAAAAAGATGAAATCCAAACAAATCAGAGCCATGTTTAAGGAGAAACCCGATTATCATCAATAAAATTCCAGTAATATTAGATCAGTTGGTTGCAAGGTCCTCAACAAAAAACGAAGCAAATAGATTAGAGGAGAGATAGAGAGATTTACCCAATTCTTACTTGGATGCTTCGATTGCGATCGATTGAGAGAGGAAAGATAACAGAGAAGCTGTCAGTTTGCATGTGAGAGGAGATGAGCAATCGATAGTATTGAATACTAAATCATTGCACAAAAAGAAAAAGTCCATAAAAAAACAAAGCTTACCGATCATAAACCGAGGGAGAAACGGGTAAGCAAGATCGGGTGCAATCCAAGAGAGACTCTCGGTTGTCCAGAAATTTGTTGCCTGGGCACTGAAGTTGGATTGAAGAACAACCAAGAACGAGGTTTCGCCGTCCACACAGAGAGAAACAGACTTTGAAACACAGTAAGCAGAAACCCAACCCAACGAACCTAGACGATGCAATGAACCCTGAGCAAGCAAGACCAGATCCAAACCTATATGAACCCAGAAAAAATCTAATAAATAGATCGAAGGAGAAAATGAAATCGAAGCAATCGAGCGAGGCATGAGAACTCTCCGTAAGCAAGATAATGAGTGATGAGTGGTGTAGAGAGAGACAGAATGTCAGGTACCTGAACTTGTTCTTGGTGAACCTGGAGAGCAGAGATGAACAACGAAATCAATCGAAAAAATAGATGAAATCGATCGCCAACAGATCACAGAAATGCTCCTGGATAAAACAATGTTGGACGGAAATACCCCCTTTGAACAGTAAAAGTAACAATAAAGGGATGTTTCAGAATTGTTAGATAGAAAATATATACAGACTTACGTAATGTATCATAGGAGACAACATGTTGGAAAACACCGACATTGTTAAATATCCATTTTAATGTTGTACTGAATAACTATTAGATTCTAAAAACACAGGGACTATAGCACAGATTCTGAAGAATTCAACACCCACCCAGAAAATAGAATCACAGATTGTAAGTAGCTATAGCATGAACAATGATGCACCCCAACCATTACAACCTATCTAATATATCTAGTTCGCTTTCATGCACCTCCGCACTACAATTAACAATAAATAAATTACTATAATTACAACAACAAAAATATCAAAACCATAACACCCTATCCATGCCAAAACCATAACACCTTATCCAATATATCTACTACGCTTTCATGCACATTTGCACCTTACAATTATAGATGCATAAAAATCATAATCAAATCACATTAATAGAGTTGTAGGTACAATTGGAAGTGAACAAAGAAGCACACAAAAAGGTTGAAGATTAAAGCAGTCATCGATGCAAAAAATAATCACAAATCACAAATCAGTAAATATCAAGGATCAATAGCCCAAAGACCAATTCACTAAATCATCAATTGGTACTAATCTATCAATTGGCTGAATTGCAAGCAAAACCAATACCTACATAAATTTCTATCATCGTCTCCGAGTTTTTTCTCTATGAAAAAAAAAATTATCCACCAAATAATTAACATATGGTGTTGTATGTGCCCGTCTAATAACTCTCTTAATCACATTGTATATATACAATGTATATTCTGTTCTGCATATATACAGAACAAACTGCTATTACTACTCATGTTATATATGCATATATGGGTCTTTGGCTTTTTGATCGTGTATGTATAACAAATTGTATTTTGTATTTATACAGTTTGTTAATAGCTAATAATAGCAAATATGATCGTGTATGTTCTGCTCAAAACAATGGAGAGATGGGTGTAAGAGAAATAGAAAGTAAACTAATGAGACCAAAAAATCGTAAAACCAAAAGCCAGCAAAGAGATCAACAGTACAGTTGCTTGGCCAAACTATAATCATATCAACTTTAAAAAACTATATAACAGACCATAAAGAGGACATCATCCAAAGACAATAAAGAGATGCTCCAAACATATAATGAAGTATAACATATCACAAAGGGTGGTCATAACAATGAGGAAAATGCTTGATTTGCTGCCTAAGCCAATGCACTACATTGCTGACACTATGATTAAAGCCTACTCTATTACCGTCCACATAATCAAGGATACAAAGAATTAAACATAATCCATAAAGCAGGTTAATCAACAACTAACACTTGAAGTTGTTTTCCAATTCACTTTCTTATGATCAAAGACCAGGCCAATTAATAAGAACCCTGGAGAGTTCTCATATTCTAATTGTTTTATCAGAACAAAACCAGTTGTTGGCTGTTCCAATATATAGCCCAATTAGAAAACTTTGGTAAGCTGATCAACTCCAATATCATTTGACACTTATAAACAAACTTTGATCCGATATCACCAATCAAAAATCCAAAAACAATCATATTATGAACAAAAAGTTCAAAGCTTATTGCAGAGGCTCATTCTGCTAAACCAACTGATAACACTGTGACCCAAATACACAATAAGTCACCTCTGCCAAATCAACACACTTAACTATACATCAACCAATCTGACCAGAACACCATAGATAATCAGAAGCATGTCATAAAGAATTCGCCGTGCTTTCAAAATGCTGCTTAAGAAACGACTTAACAGTTAACACACTTCTAATAACACAACACTTCCAACCGAGCTAAGTAGACACTCTTTCCTATCCAGCTATCTCACAATTGTTTATCAGTTTGATAAGCTTCAATCTAAACTTACAGATATAGTCATATAGATAGTCCACAGAACAATTTCAAATTTCCAATCCCCAAATCACTTCAGCTCCAAAATTCAACAACCACAGATATGCTAGCAGTTAAAAATAAAAAAAACACAAACCAAACTATCATAAACTCAAAATCTCAATAATCAAAACCCTAAATTAGCTTTACCTGCTATGAGAGACGTCGTAGATCTGAGACTTGATGGCCATGAGCAGAGGCTTCTCGGGGTCGGAGCCATCGTACTGCTTGAGCTCCTCGGCGGCGATCTCGCCGAGCTGGACCGGCGGCGGAAGAGGCTTCATCTCCTCTAAGTTTCTTGGCCTGTGGTGGCTATCGGACGACCCAAAGATGCCGGAGAGGACATGGTAAGCGGCGAAGAGAAGAGCCAGGACCGTGAAGAAAGTCGCCGGAGATAGGCCTGTGTAGGCCACGATGGCCTCCTTGAGTGTTTCCCATAGATGCAGAGCCATAGTTGATTTTGAGAGGGAGAGAGAAGAAGACGACCAAGAGTGGGGTTGTTTGTTTTACCAACGTCGAGTCGTAAAGAGCGTGTTGGTTTTGATCTTAACCAGAGCCACCAACCGGACCCGACCCGACCCAAATCGATCACCACACCCGGTGGTGCACCCACCACAACTTCAACCCCTTCGCCGATCCACCTCTCGACTCTTGCTGCTCCGACGGCGACTGGTTCTCCGACGCCGCCTCCGACTCCGACCGTGACGTCAGCTGCTTCGTCACCGACCTCTTCAACCGCCGCGATTCCTCCTCCGATCACTGTCCTCCTCCCAGCGTCGGGGGCGGCGGCTGCGTTCTCGTCTCTGCGACCGAATTGGAAATCGAAGGTCAACACGACGACGACGCTGCCGGGTCAAACTCCAATTCGGGGCCAGGGTTTGGCGTGGACAATTTTGGACGAAAATGCCCCCTTTGAACAGTAAAAGTAACAGTGAAAGGGCCGTTTCAGAATTGTTAGATAGTAAATAACTTAGAGCCGTTAAGGACTCTCACAGCCTCACTCTCACAGCCGTTAAGGACTCTCACAGTCACAGCCTCTCTGCCCTCTCTCCCTCAGTCTCAGTTTTCGATCTCATCTCACAGCTCTCTCTCCCTCTCCCTCAGTCTCGACTCTCGATCTCATCAGCTCATCTCACAGCTCTCTCTCCCTCTCGGCCTCTCCCTCAGTCTCGACTCTCGATCTCATCTCACCCTCTCGATCTCGACCTCACCTCACCTCACCTCACCGTCTCGACCTCACCTCACCCTCTCGATCTCACAATCTCACCTCACCCTCTCGATCTCACAGACTCACACTCAGCCTCACAGATTCACCATCTCACCCTCACAGATTCACCATCTCACAGACTCACACTCAGCCTCTCTCCCTCTCTGCCTCTCACACTCATCCTCACAGATTCACCATCTCACCGAGAGCAGTCACCGAGAGCATCGAGAGCAGTTGGTTAGGTAATAAACACTAGCATACCTTATCAGCTTATCTGTATTTGTAGAAATTTTAGAAATTGAAATTTAGGAGTTCCTGAACCGTGAGACTGAGTCATTGAGATTTGGGGGAAGTAGTAGCATTCTCCAATTTACGGTGCATCTATCTCTTATGTTAAGCTTTCAGTTTTCTGTTAAATCAGTAGTTTCGTGTTGCATATGAAGACTCTAGTCAACGGTAATTCTACTGCTTAAATCAGTGGTTAAATGTTAATGCTCAGGCTTCATGGATATGCTATTGCTTTCTGACTCTATGTCATCTACGTACGACTTGATATTGTATGAGCCAATATGATCCATATCTGATATTTCCCTCTACATATGATCCAACACTGGTTAGAGTCTTAAACTAGCTATCTCAGCTCGTAGTGTTTGACTTTTTTATTCTGAAACAGATTCATTTTTCGTAGCTGTAGTTGAGTTGTTGTTGTCATTTTTCTTAGCTGTTGATGAATACTAAATGTTAATCATTTCCATACATCATGATGCAGGAGCAATGAGGAAATGATATTGATGCACTAGCAGTCTAGCACTAAGCAGAGGAAAGGAAAGCTTGCAACTTAAGTATCATATTCTGAACCTTCTTTTTAAGCTTATAAATGGAACGTGCAACTAATGATAATGAAAATACTGCATCCTCTAAAAAGTCTAGGTTTACAAGTGATGTTTGGGAGTATTTTGAAAGAATTGAAGTTAAAAAAGATGGAATTTCGGTACTGAAAAATAAATGCTTGATTTGTAGTGATAAACTTAGAGGTGGTCCTAGTGCTGGTACTAGTCATTTAAGAAGACATTTACTCACTCATCAAAAAAATCAGAAAACATTAAGTGCTGATATTTCTGGAAATTTGAATGTTTTTGCTTATGATAAGAATGTTGCACGTAAAGAAATTGTTGATTATGTTATAAGATCTGAATCACCTTTTACCTTAGTTTAAAAACATGATTTTACTGGAATGATTAATCGAGCATTTTGTCCCCAATTTCGAGGAATTTTAGCGTCAACATGTAAAAGAGATGTAATAGCTCAGTTTAATGAGAATAAAGAAGAGCTTGTGAGATTTTTTGAAAAATTTCCCGAAAAAATCAGTTTGACTAGTGATGTTTGGTCTTCCCGTCAAAAAATGGGTTATATGTCACGTAGTGCACATTTTATTGATGCTGAATGGGTTTTGAATAAAAGAATAATAAGCTTTAAGATGATTGAATACCCGCACACAGGAGAGTCACTTGCAAGTCATATATATGAAGAGTTGTTAGCTTGGCATATTCATGATAAAATATTTTCTATTTCTTTAGATAATGCGTCAAATAATGAAGTGCTAGCATGCATTCTTCCGGATTATTTAATGATCAATCCTGTGCCTAAAAAGTTGTTTCATGTTCGTTGTTGTGCACATATTTTGAATTTGATTGTGCAAGATGGTTTATCTATTTTAGGTTCATCTATTGATAAAATTGTGAATGTTGTTCGAAGCATGAATTCTTCGAATAAGAGACATGAGTTGTGGGTGCGTTGTTGTATTGATTTGCAATTACCTAAAAAAAATATTGATAATGACGTGCCTCATAGATGGAATTCTACTTATGAACTTTTGGAAGTAGCTATAAAGTACAGAGGTCCTTTGAATAGGTATGCTATAAAATTGAATGAATCACGATCTTGTAATTTGGATGTCCCATCAGATCAAGATTGGGCAATTGCTACATTAGTTAATGATTTTTTAGCAATTTTTGCATCCTCAACTAAGATATTTTCTGGTGTGTATTATCCTACATCTTGTTGTGTTATTAGTTGCTTGATGAATATCCATGCTTCATTCGTTGCATATTCTGAATTTACTATATTTAAGGTTGCGTTGGATGCCATGAAATTGAAATTTGATAAGTATTGGGGAACTTTTCCAATAGCCTTTTGTTTTGCCACGATTATGGATCCTAGATTTAAGTTGTATGCTATTGGTGAATGGTTGAAATGTATGAACATTGATCAGCTTGAGATAGATAGAAAATTGCTAGCTTTAAAAACTGAATTGCATGCTCTTTATGAAACATACAAGGTCAATGTTGTCTCTAGTGTACCTAGCCAACCTCAAGTTTTGAGTTCTCCTTGTTTGTCATCCGTCTCTGGTTCATTAAGATTGCCTATTGTAGGAGATTTCTCAATGCAGTCTTTAAAAAGGGCAAAGACATCAACTTCATATGCTTCTTCTGCTACATCAAATGATTTACAAATATATTTAGATTTGCCAACTATTGAGGTTGATGATGATAATCAGTTTAGTGTATTGGCTTGGTGGAAAACAAATCAACCATTATACCCTATACTATCTCTTTTGGCTAGAGATCTGTTAACAATTCCTTTATTCTTCTTCTACTCTGTAGTCACCGAAAAGCCAAATTTTCTCAGAGATGACAACGAATCTGCAGAAATGGAGAATCCCTCTGAACCTCTTCCGCCGCTACGACGTCGTTTGCGCTCATAATATCCACCGACGTCTACTGCACGAAGGCCCCGACACCATAGAGGAGCTCCTGGACAGACACGTCGCGAAGAAAGAGGAGCGCCACCTCGACGACGAAGAAGAGGAGCTGCTGAATCGGCGGCGGCTGACCACCACGCGCCGGGAGGCGCTGTGTCTTTATAGAGACATTCTGAGGGCGACGCGTTTCTTTATGTGGACGGATTCTCGAGGCGCGCTTTGGCGAGATGTGCTGAGAGAGAACGCCAGGAAGGAGTTCGAGGAGGCTCGGTTCGAAACGGATCCGGAAGTTGTGACCCGATTGCTGATCGGAGGGCACGATTCTGTGCAGTCTGCTTTAGAAAAGCTCGCCGAGAAGCAGAGGCAGCAGATTCAGAAGGAGCGAGGCGGAGGCGGCGGTGGAGGTCAATAGTAAAAACGGTTCGTGTAATTTTCTTGTTTTGTTTGTGGTTGAAAATGTTGCTCAAGTGTTAACTTTGGAAATACATAATCGGACACCTTGTAGAAAATTTACAATTCATGAGGATATAGAAGTTAGCTGAATATTGGGCATATCATTTGACAAATTGTAATTTAGTTAGAGAGTATTTCAGAATTGGATTGTGGCATGATGCTGATCCATTTAGAGAGCCTAGAGGCTATATTAATGTGAGCCAAAGTTTCAGACCAATAATGTGAGCTTCAAAGGCCGTCGAAGATCTTAGTTCTTCACTAGCTCATCAAGGTTTGAGCCAAATCCCAGCGATAAGGAAATGCAGTTTGTATGTAAGGGCAGGGAGGAATATCTTTTGAGAGTGATCCATTTCTGCAGATTCGTTGTCATCTCTGAGAAAATTTGACTTTTCGGTGACTACAGAGTAGAAGAAGAATAAAGGAAATAGTAGATGGGCCGAATTATTATTGGGCTTATTTTTGGGCCAGGATAAGTATCCAATGGAAATTAATTCCTACGGCATTCTCGGTCAAGCGATTTATTCCTAGTCCATCTATACACAGCAAACTCATAAGGAAAGCCAAAATTTCTCTTGCTCCCAAATAGTATTCAATAATCATAAGCAAACTTTATGTTCAAATTCTCCACGATCCTTTCCTAATTTACCATTCTACTATAATTAGAGCATCTCCAACAGCTCTTGTATAAAATCTCTATTATACAAGATTAAAACACAAAATTTGTATAATTGTTTGGGGTCAATTCCAACAGCTCTTCTATTCTATTCTTAAAAAATAAATGTTATTCTCTATAATTTAATGAGTATAGAGATATTTCTCAAATCAAGTCAATAAATTGTAGGAGAGAAAAAAAAATTGATGTGTTTTTATTCATATTTTGAGGAGAGAAGGTTGAATTGTGTAGGTGAACAATAAATTTTAGAGATTTTTAGATGGTTATACAAATTTTAAGTTTTCTATAGATATAGGGATTCTCTCTCTTCTTTATCCATTTTCTATATGATACAAGACAGTTTACAAGAGCTGTTGGAGCCAAAAAGATGTATTTTTTCAATAAAATAGCAATTCTTGTGTTTTTACAAGAGCTGTTGGAGATGCTCTAAGAGATCAAGTCAAGATAGATAGAGAGAGCAGCCCTCTTTGTGTTTCAGAATCTTGTTAGCTTTCTCTTCTCTTCTGCTACATAAAGCTTTCGACTTTGGGATTAGAGCTCCAGCTTTGGGATTAAAGAGTTTTTCACTTTGGGGGTGAGTTTTTCTGACTACCCAGTGGTTCATATGGTCTCAATTGTCTGCTAGGCTTTGTTATTCTGCTTTTTTATGGCTAGTTTGAGGTACCCATCATTGAAAACTATGAGTTCAAAGTACCCAGTTTAGAATTGTAGTATTTAATCAATTTTCTATTTGATTTATGAGCTTGGAGCTTGATTTTTGTGCTGGTGTTTAGTGATTTTTAATTTGATGTTAAGTGGGAATTTTGAAGTTGTTTAAGGAGCATGAATGGGGTTGAAATGTGTATGCTGGGGAAGTTAATTTCGGTTAGCTTCTCAGGTCCTAGTTCTTGAGACAATTGGGTCTATGCTGTTGTTAGTTTGACTTTGCTCTTTGATTATCTAGGGTTATAGATATTGACCAAATGACACTGTTGGTTGCATGTTGGATTTAAAGCTGGTATTAGCTTAATGCTGCGTTTAATCTTTTTACGAGCTTGTTTGCCGTGCTGTCTAGACTAGTCTGATGTCATATATGTTTTATGCTAGTATGGTAGTACCTTAACACATAGTTTGAATTGTGCTATTTTATGAAGTTTTTGTAATCTGTAGCTAGGTGCCGAGATAGGTATTTTTATAAGCGAGAACATATGTGATGACCAGATAATCCTTGGGGGTGGTATATGGTATGGGTAGTAAATAGATAAGAAAGAAGAAGAACGGTATTGCTTGTCTGCTATGAATAGAATCAGTAAAGCTGCATTATGCTCTTTGCAATCTAGATCTATTGTCCAATGATGCTCTGCAAGGGTGATGCTTTATGACTTGTTAGTTCTATGTCATCTTCTTCTTTATCTTCATTTTCTGGCAGTCTAGAATCTGGTATATTGCTGTGATGTGCGTTGTCTTCCATTTGGTCTTGAAGGGGTACAAGGGTTGGGTATATGTTTAGGCAACTTTATTTGGTCTTGAAGTTTAAGCACATCTTCTTTGTAGAAATGGTAAATACTTTAGCTAACATCAACTGTTCGTTGTCATGTTTATTTCACAGAATCTAGATATTAGAGCCCATTTAATGGTTTAATGTGAATAGTAGCCAGAACGAGTTTAGAATCTTCTGGTGTGTCCCTATGATGTTGGCAGTGAAGAATTAGTATGTGGGAGGCGACTTAGAAGCAACTAGTATGCAATTTGATATACCGAAGCAAATGTACATGTGCCCTGCTCTATAAGTTTTGTGATCAGACTTCCAAAGATGAGTAACTTGGGGCCTTCTAAAGCTTTGACTACATCATTTCCAAATCTCCCTTCCCAAGTTGATGCAAGTTGTTCCAGATTGCCCGAATCTTTCCAGGCTTCTGTACAAAGAGAAAGGACTGTGCATGCAGCGTTACCACAGTCTTCTTCCCTGAGGAACTCATTTTTGTCATCATCCAGGGTACCCTGTGACGCTCATAGTTCTTCACTGAACCTTCGTGAAAGACACTCCCAAACTTCGCCTATGAGTGAGCTTCCAAGTGGTGAAAAATCATTGTTACCGACCCACTCTGTGATACATTCTACACCAGAAAGTCGTTTTCCTGACGGAAATAAAGATATTGCTTGGTGCCCAAATTCAATTGAAGAGTTCCTACATTTTCCTGAAAATGTTCCTGATCAGAATGGCATGGTAGATTCTAGTAGTGGGGTCATAATATCTGAGGATCAAGCTTACAAGACAGATTGGTCTGATTTGTTTCCATCAATGTCTTTTGAAGATGCTCTTGATCCATATTGGGAGCTTTCGATGGATGATGTTGCTGCAGTAGTTCCCAAACCAGAGGTGTGTTTTGTCATACTTTTGAAGTGCGTGTTTCACATTGCAAAGGTTAAAACCTGTGGAGATTCGAGTGGCTTTTCTATTCTTTACAGAATAATCTGCAGTATTAAGATTGGGTTTCTGGTCAGCAGTTTTGTGATTAGTATATGACATGCAGCAATTTTCCTTTGAGTCATTGTTAAGATTTCCCACCTTGGATATATATTTCTCTTGTTTTCTTTTTCGGCTAGGATGTTTACTTTACCCAAGTACGTGTATTTAATCCAGAACTTTTAATGCTGTAGCAGGTGTCGAATCCATGTTCTGAGATCCTAGTGCAGCAATCCCAGATTCAACAGAATCATCCTCATTTTCAGCAGAATCAGCCTCAGGCTCAACAGAATCAGTCCCAGATTCAACAGAATCAGTCCCAGATTCAACAGAATCCGTCCCAGGTTCAACAGAATCCTTCCCAGATCCAACGTAATCAGCTCCGGGTTCACCAGAAGCATTCTCAGGTTCAACAAATTCAGCCCCAGATTCAACTGCTTCAGCCCCAAATTCAACAGGAGCAGCCATTACAATCTGCAGAATATCATGCTAGCCCTGAACCAAAATCCACAGCACAATCAACTAAAAGTAGAATGCGTTGGACACAAGAACTTCATGAGGCCTTTGTTGAAGCTGTCAATCAGCTTGGTGGTGGCGAAAGTGGGTAACAAAAACTATCAAACTTTTTTGTCCTCGTATTTTCCTGTAATAGTTCTACAATTTAGTAGGTCTGGTTAACTACAAACCATCTTTTCTTTACTGACTAATGACTTTAACCAACAGGAGCCACACCTAAGGGCATCTTAAACGTCATGAAAGTTGAAGGCTTGACTATATATCATGTAAAAAGCCATTTACAGGTATGTCAATTATTCTATCATCGGTTAGCTTTGCGTAATCAAGGTAGTTGGTTAAATTCATTTTGCCTGACCTTTTTTTCCTCATAATTTTCAGAAATATAGAACCGCCAGATACAAGCCAGAGTCATCAGAAGGTAATGCTAATTAGCTTTAACTCTGACTTGCCAATATTGTCAGTTAATGAGTAAGGATCAGGTCCATGGAGATGTAACTGATCAGTTTTTATGGCAGCGATGAACTGTTTTTCGAGTTACTTTTTTCAAACTCTTAACACTACTAAGTGGCCTTGCATATGTCAAGAACCAATAGATAATTTGTAAAAATCTATCGTCAGACAAAGAGAATTAGTAAGTCTAAGATTGTGATCATGTAAACTCTCTGCATTAACAAAAGAGAGTAAATTATTTTGTATTTGTTTTCAGGACCATCTGAGAAGAACCTAACATCTGTTGAAGAGATGAATCCAATAGACTTGAAAACGTAAGTATCTTTTCTCACCTAGGATATTGAAGATTATTCTCTTCTATCTTCTGTATTTAGGGACACTGAAATGTATTATGCGGTGCAACTTTTTGAGTGTAGACAATTCAGTGAGAGATTTCTTACAAAACTCTTGTACATAAGAAAGCCAAATTTTCCTGTGTACTTGCAGGAGCAGTATGGGGATTACTGAAGCACTGCGGTTGCAGGTTGAACTCCAGAAGCGGCTTCATGAGCAACTTGAGGTATGTAATCAAGTCATGCACTGGCTTACCTCTTCTATAGATCTGTGCAAATGTTTACACGTTGGGAACTGGGGTAGAGTGCTTAAGCAAGTGTAGTGATGTGAGGGTGAAATAAAATTCAGTAACACGTATATTTAAATCTAAAGTTCAACTCACTTTTCTTGAATACCAAATTAAACACTCAATTGATGAATGCTAGTTTCACTCATGCAGAATCAAAGAAAGTTGCAGTTACAAATTGAGGAACAAGGAAAGTACCTAGAGAAGATGTTTGAGCAACAAAGAATGATAGAAGACAGCAGGGTCAAGCCGACATTGTCTACCTTAGATGAAGATAATAAAGTAGGAAGCGACACTCCTTTGAATGAAGTTTCACAAGACGCAAATGTGAAACAGAAGGAGCAGGAATCCGAAATTGATGACAGTCGTGTTCCCCCAAGTGATGTTGGTACTGGTGTCGTGCCTGCAAAACGAGCAAGGATCTGAAAACAGGCAATCCAATGATTTATCTGATTATTCTTTGAAATCCTATATCATGGGATTTGTTGCTCCAGAAGCTATCTCTGCTTCAATGCTTTCATTGGCAGCATGTCATTTTATGGTAGGACGAACCGAGAGAACCATTTTAGAGTCTTAAGTTTCTCTTCCATGTCTAAAATTTAACATGTTTATGGTTTCTTCAAGAATATGGGACTCCAGACTGGTGGCCTAAGCCCCTTAACTTTAGTCTCTGAGTTTCCTAGTTAGCATTCTCCAACCCAAGTATGAATTCTTATTGGTAGATGGAATAAGATTCCAGTCAATGTAACCTCGTATTCCTTTGAGTGTGACAATCATGTATATATATGTACATTACATGTATAAATAATCCTCTATGACAATAGCCGAGTGCTGCTATAAGAAGAGAGAATTTGAAACCAATTCTATACCATTTTTCCATTTTGGTTCTTGTTTCCTTTTTTGATCTGATTTGTTTTCTATATACTCCTTTATTTTCTTTCCATAAGATTCAACATAGTTCACTTTGCTCGATGGGCAAGGAATAACCTAGAGATTTTATTAGTATGAACCAAGAGGATGTCAAGCACTGTAAGCTGGTCCCCTTTAACTTCCACACTAAGGTTATGTCAAACAACCCAAAGATCGATCCGGTGCCAGCTCTCCAAGATTATTCAGGTTTTTCCTTCCTCGATTAGGAGTAGTTTCTCAGTTATTCAAGTTGGTTAGTGTTTTGAAGTTGATTAGGATTCCTTTCCTAGTTGTATAGGTTCTCCTAACCTATATGGCTATATCTAAGTTTCAAGATTAAGAGTATATAAGGAACTTTAACATACACTTTTGTTTTGTCTGCAGAGAGATTTGATCTACTATGGAGTGGGATAGGGATCTGCAACTTATATTCATTCGATTTAATATGCCATTTTCGTACTCTATAGAATTGAATCCACAAAATAACGAAACAGTGGAAAGTATCAAAGAGAAGATGAGGAAGGAGTATCCCTCTGGTAGACACATTAAGCCTCAAGAGATCTTCATGTACAAAGCTCAAGAACTTAAAGACTGTACCAACTATCATCTCCCCAAGCATGCCACCATCGACGTGGTCGAGAAAGACGCCGCGGCTGCTCCGGTGTCGTCGAGTCCCGACGAGGAGGAAGGTCCTTGGGATTTAGGTCTCATTCAGTCGGTGAAAAACGGGCAGCTTCAGCTAGTGGACTTGTTGACAATAGATGAGCCCTTTGACAACAACCCTTTTGTTGAGGTGACAATGGATGATCCTTTAGGCAATGTCACCCTAGCTAAATAGTACTACTACTACACTGTCTTCCAATCTCGTGCGACGAAAGATGGACGACGAGGATGTGACAGCAGCTAGGGCTTGTGACAAAAGAGCTCGAGTGATGAGCCCGGCAGCTGCTGACAATGTATGTTACAATCACATCAAGCCGGGGATCGGCAAGGTTTTGATTAATTGATCATGTGGTATATTACTATATTTATATATTTTACTCACAATTTGTACGAAATTGATTTTTTTTAAGAGAATAACGAAATTGCATTAACGTTGAGATAAGTACACCGGTTACAAGTACTGTAACAAGTCATCATTGTGACTAACTACAATCCAAATGAAATGCTGGAAACAAAAGTCCTGCCTAACTAAAATATGCGTTACTGATTACATTTCATATATAAAACAGGGTGGCATAAACCAGATTGGACGTTGATTGAACATCTCCAATAGGGTCATCAGCTCTGTGGAGTATTGCTTAGAACTCTTCTTCGTCTTCATGTCATACACGCCAAAATCCCAGAGCAAATCATGTGTGTTCATGAAATCATAATCATGGTTATAATATATGCAATTCGGCTTGCATCCTGGATAATTACAAGCCGTCACATATGTTGCAACATTCTCTCCAACAAAAACAGCAACATCATCACCTAAGCTTGTCTTCTCAATCCACTCTTGCTTACCAAAATCAAACTTGAACACTAAGAACCCCGTTGTAAACTGTTTGTCATAATTGTCAAGATCTTCCCAATCACAACATCTTGTAATCAACAACTCATTATCATGAGAATGTACTAGATAGTCCCTGATTCTGGGTGACAAGTCAGGCAGAAAACATTTACACTGATTTACAACCGAGTAGGATTCAGAAGTGATACTGAACTTAATCATGTAACCACAATGCCGTAGAGTACAAAATTTATCTCCACGTTGTATAACACTTCTGCCCCAGCGCAAAGTTTTGTATCTATAAAAGTCCATTTGTCTTCCCCAATCCTAACGAAAGCTATTTCAGACCCTCTCACGTCTTTAACAGCAATGACAATGCACTCATTTGGATTTGATATTGGATCAGCAGTAATTGTAGCCTTTAGGACATAATAGTCATAGTCTTCAGGCTGTGTCTGTTTTCCATAATCATTGTCATAACATTGGTCCGGTGGCATTACTTGGGGAAGATGAATCTTCTTCTCTTGTGACTTAAGGAATGGATTTATTAATGTCACTGTAAAATCCTCTTCTACAAATATTAACCATCCTTTCGAAGACCCACAAAATCGCTTATTCGGCATCTTCAATTGGATATCATCAAGGACTTTGTTATCTAGGACATTGTAAAAACTCCAAGCATCTTTCTAGGCATTGAAGAAAAGGAGCATAGGAGGTTGTTGATGACTTGACATCTTATTATGTCGGCTCTGATTATGTTTTGCAACATTAAACCACGGCTTACAAACAATGCTGAATCGGAGGTAATCTAATGAAGAGAATAATCTTTCTGAAGCCGAATCCAGAAGGTTATTTGGCAAATAAGCCCAGTCTGGAGAGATAAGAGCTTTAGTTAGAAGGACATAGAAAACTTACAATGTTAAGTTGATGTTCAAGACAATAGTTAGCTTAAGACAATAATAAGCTTGGAATAACAGTGTGAATTTCTTTCCTTGTAACTATTAGAGAACAAGAATATACTTGGAACAAATTTGGATTCATCTATTTCTGTTAATTTTTACTATTAGATGCCTGTCAATAAAGAATCTGATAGAGAGACCTGCAAACTTCATACATCTTCTTCACTATGTCAATATTGAAATATATAATCATACATACCTGAAGCCATGGTTGCAAATGGATCCTGAACTCCCAAGTTTCTGCTGAGAAGTTTAGAGATTGTTAACTAACGGACTACAATACATTAATTAGTGGGATTTTATAGGAAAGCCACAGTCAAATTTTTGTTTGATACAACACAATCAAATTGATCACATCACATAAATTGTACACCAACAAAGGATTACGGATATAATCCACTAAGAAGTAGGAAACCTTAACCTAATATGAGCAGGTAAATTTTTTTACCACATTTTGTAATAAGTGATTGTTGGTTAAGGATTTTGCTCGACAGCACGCTGAGGTGAGATTACCTTAAATCCGTAGAATCTCTCCCTTCAAATTCCAATACAAATCAGATTTGTTTGCCACCCACCTTAATTAAGTAGAGAGTTTAGGAGCTTGCTTAATGTGACTCACTGGAGTGAACAAACCAAGACAACAACACTGTCAACACATCAAGCAAAGTTAGGCTAACTCTTCGATCTCTTTCATCAGCACCCTTTCACTAAGGTATACATTTTTTAGGTCATTTTTAGGTATATGATATTACACCAACTTTTCGATCATATTTTACTATTTTCACTGTTCAGATCTTAGGTCCTAATGTGTAGATCAAGCCTATAAATTTTCAGCCAAAATGGTGATCGTTTAAAACTGCAATTGAAGTTTATAAGTATGAACGGTTCGGGTTTGATAGATTTGGTCCGTCCCTTAATTTAATCTAGTTCGAAACCTTAACGATGACAATTTTGGCTGAAAATTTACATAAATGATCTACTAATATAGACCTAATAATTGGACGGTAGAGATGTTAAAATATGATCGATCAAAAAGTTTGTGTAATGCCTATAGCTAAAAATGACCCAAAAAAGTTTGTATGGTCTTGAATATCAACATTTCATCGTGTATGTTTCGTTCTCCTTCCAAATTTCTGATTGATATCTTTGATCTCTTCAGATTGGGCTTATTTGCCAAAGAACCTCTTGGATTCAGTTTTAGAGAGATTATTGTCTTTACCTCCGATTCAACATTGTTTGTAAGTCATGGTTTAGTGTTGCAAAAGAGAATCAGAGCCGATTTAATTAAGAAGATGGTAAGTCATCAAGAACCTCCAATGCTCCTTTTTGTTCAATGCTAAGGAAGATGCTTGGAGTTTATACAACGTCCTAGATAACAAGATCCTTGATCATGTCCTATTGAAGATGCCTAACAAGAGATTTTGTGGGTCTTGCAAAGGATGGTTGATAGTTGTAGAAGATTTTTCAGCGACCTTAATAAATCCATTCCTCAGTTCAAAAGAGAAGAAGATTCATCTTCCCCAACTAGTCTCACCGGAGTTTCGCGCACGCGAAGTTTATGCTAGTGGAGAACACGAGGCATGCTCTGATACGTGTGAATATTATGTCTTGAAGGCTATAATTACCGCGGATTCAATATCAAATTCAAATGAGTGCATTGTTATTGTAACAGACGTGAGAGACAGACAAATGGCTTTTACTAGGATTGGAGAAGACGAATGGACTTTTATAGATACAGAATGCTGCAGAGGGGCCATAGATGTTTTACAACGTGGAGATAAATTGTGTGCTCTGGAGGCGAATGGTGACTTGGTTACTTTTAGTATCACTTCTGAGTCTTACTCGGTTATGAATCGTTTTGCATGTGTTCTGAATCAAATGCAGGACAAAATCAGGGAATATCTAGTACTATCTCATGAAAATGAGTTGTTGATGGTCGTGAGAATTTGTGATTGGGATGATCCTTGAGGATTACAAAATCGGTTTACGTTGGAGTTCCTAGTGTTCAAGTTTGATTTTGATGAGCACAAGTGGATCGAGAAGACAAGCTTAGGTGATGATGTTGCTCCTTTTATTGGAGAGAATCTTTCAATATATGTGGTGGCCTCTAACTTTCCAGGATGCAAACCAAATTGCATCTATTACAATCATGATCATGATGGTTTCTACATTGGTGAAATTCTCCATGATTTTGGCATGTACGACATGAAAACGAAGGAGATTTCAAAGCCTTACTCCACAAAGCTGATGACTATTAAAGATGATCAATCAACGTCCAATCTGGTTTACGCCAACCTTTTATCTGTGATGAACTTGTTCTGTTTGAGACTCTCATCAGTTTCGTTAATTGTGTAATCTGAGCATTGTTGTTGCACTGCTTCAGTTCAAAAATAAGAACTGCTGTTTGATTCTCATGTTTCCAGCAAGTAGTAGTTATATTTTTGGCTGATCGTCTCCCCAAGAATGCCACTATTGACGTGGTCGAAAGAGACGCCGCTGTCGCCTGAAAATGAGAAAAAAATGATTGTTGGGTAAGGATTTTGCTCGACAGCACGCTGAGGCAAGGTTACCTTAATTTGTGGGATCGCTCCTCCTGTCAAATTCCATTAATTAGGGTTTGCTAGCCACTTATATTAAGAGCACCTGCACCAGTTTGGTTTTTCTCTCTCGTCAACCGTCGGTTGTTGCTTCCATCCTCACCGCTAGACACCTCGTGCTATTCGCTAAGGTGACCCACTGGATTCGGCCTGTTTTCTAACCCAAGGGTTTAGAGGCGACTCATCAAAGTGAACAAACTAAGACAACCAACACCTCATCGAACAAAATTTCGCCTTATCCTCTAATCACTTTAATACCCTATTTAATAACAAGTCTCCGATAATAAATAAACTCACAATAATTTCATATGTTTCACATTACTGAATCGATTTCCGATGTGGGATTGTTCGTAGCTAATTACCAAACACTATAATTATCAAACATACTAAAAATTCTATTGGATATCGTTTTAGTTAATTAATTCAGTTTTAATTCATATATACATTTTTGCTTGAAAAATATAAAAAAGAAAATACATATTTCAATCCTCCTCATCTTCCTCGAGCTTCACTGTATATTTGGTTCCACCATTACCAAAAGCTTCAGAGAAGAAAATCACAGAGAGATTTAGAAGAAGAAGGAGAAGAAGAAAAGCACAATGCTTTTTCAAGTCGGAGGCCAAGGGACACGTCCCACCTTCTTCGAAATGGCCGCCGCTCAACAACTCCCTACTAGCCTCCGCGCCGCCCTCACCTACTCCCTCGGCGTAAGAAGCCCTACTTCTCTCTCTCTCTCTCTCTCTCTCTCTCTCTCTAAGGTTTTCAATTTCAATTTCTCACTCTGATCAGGTACTAGCGTTGCGGCGACCGTTTCTGCATAGGGTTCTGGACTACGAAGACGAGTTCTTCGCTTTCCTCATGTTGATTCTCGAAACTCACAGCTTGCGAACGACAGGTCGTTTTTTCTAGCTCCTGTCCTTATCTGGATTTCATCATTGAATTTGTCACTGAATTGGTGGTGCTGAGATTGTAATGCTCAAGTGTCTGATTTTCAGATGCTTCGTTTTCGGAATCCTTGTATGGACTGAGGAGGAGAGCTGTGAAGGTTAAGGTGAAGAGAGAAGACGACGCGGCGGTTCGGATGATCTCTGGTGGCGAAGAGTTTCATCATTCCGGGTTGGAGAGGAGTCAGAAAGTTCTGTCAGTTGTGTTTTTGGTGAGATTCTCAGCTCGTAAATTGTTGTGCTTTTTGATGGTTTGGTGACGAAGTAATGTTTTGAATGTGATTGATTAGGAGTAGGAATGGTTAGACTGTTATTTCTGAGCCTTATTAGTCGTAACATTCTAGGATTTCTAGCTCTATGTGTATGAAAGAGTGATACTTTTGTTAATGACAGTGTTGGGAATGTGATTTGGTAATGAAACAGTGTTTGGAATGTGATTGATTACTCGTAAGAATGGTTGGATATGATAAGTCTGCAACTTTGGGAAATTTGGAGAGTTCTTTCGATGGTTTTGTGGCGAAGAAATGTGATTGATTACAAGTAGGAATGGTTAGATTTGATAAGTTTGGACTGTTATTATTTGTGAGCCTTATTCGTTGTGATATTGTAGCTCTAGGTGTACGAAAGAGTAATAATTTTGGTGATGTGATGGATTATTCGGCTAGTGGTGGTCTCTTATTATGGTTCGGTGATGAAATAGTGCTTGGAATTGATTGATTACTTGTGAGAATGGTTACTGAGCCTCATTGGTCAAATAGGATTAGTAATGCTGCTTTGATTTATATTCTAGCTCTAGGAGTATGAAAGAGTCATGATTTTGGGAAATGCTGTGTGCCAGGTTGTATTGCCCTACTTCAAATCGAAGCTTCACGCTATCTATAATAGAGAAAGAGAAGCTAGACTTCAAGAGACATTATGGGGACATGGCGATGAGAGACTTGGCGATTCTGACACGATTGATAGAGGCGAGGGTTCATCAATTTCGAGAGGAAATTTGAATATGGAAGCATCAGTTAGGACACAATTGGCCAAGAAGTTTCAAAAGTTTATAGGTGCTTGCTACCCGTGGCTGCATGCTAGTAGTGAAGGTATGTACATCTTTTCGCTGGACCTTTGCTTGCTTCCCATATCTTATATTGAGCTGAACTTCTGGTGAGATAATGCATTCTAACTTAGAACTGATGATGCAGGATTTTCGTTTGCTTATCAGATGCTATACTTGCTGGATGCGACGGGATTTTATTCTTTAGGATTACATGCGCTTGGTGTCCAAGTTTGTCGAGCCACTGGGCAAGAGCTGGTATAGTGTAGAAAGAACTTTTGTGTTCATATTTGTATAGTATTGTCGTTGTTGGGAAATTTAGCTGTGAATGTAGGTTTTATCTGTTGAAATATTTTATAAATTATAAGGTACTTTACCTTCTGTTCATGATTTATGTCTGCTTCCACAATTCAATAGTTGAAATACGTCTTTTTGGTGTCAAGGTAGATGGATACGTCTTCTAGAATTTCAAAAACAAGAAGCCGTGAACGTGAGAGACTTCGTGGTCCTCCATGGTTAAAGGTATATGCTCATCTGTTTGGTTAACAGCTCTAACAAACTTTAGTCATTACTATATTATTTTATGGATGTAACAAAGGAAATACTTCAGTTTATAGTATTTAGCTTATTCACAGTGATATGGGAACTTGACATGTGCTAGTAAACTGCTACACTGTTCTATTTCATTAGTGATATTCTGCATCTGAAAAGCAGTGATACAAATTATGCAGATATTATGAGTTAGATTGACTTTCTGTTTCAGTTTAATTTGTTTTCTCATTCCTGTTACATATTTATCGTACAGGCAGTACAAGGAGCATTGCTCACTGGTACATACACGGTGCTTGATTATGCACAAACTGGTTTAATAGCATCAGTATTCTTTTTCAAGGTGAATATGGCGTACTTATGATGATATGTTCTCATGATTTTAGGGAAAAAAGAAAGTACCATATTAATTGTCTGTAATATCCTATTCTCATATGTATTTTTATTGATACAAAGAGGAATCCTAAAAACAAAGGACATTTAACTGGACACATAGGTTAGTATAAGTTAGTTAAATCTGTTTAGGAACTTGACAGAGGTGTAAGTGGTCTTCATTGTCAGACCTAGTGTTTGAACTTCCTAAGAGGAATCCTAAAAACAAAGGGCATGTAACTGGACACATAGGTTTGTATAAGTTAGTTACATCTGTTTAGGAACTTAACAGAGGTGTAAGTGGTCTTCATTGTCAGACCTAGTGTTGCAACTAGGAAGTTCAAAAATACAAACAATCAAGTACATAATACTGTGGATAGTATCAGTAATATCCTCTGTTCAGATTTGTCTCATCATCCTAACGTCAGTTGATATGAGTTTATGTTGTAGATGATGGAATGGTGGTACCAATCTGCTGAAGAGAGAATGTCAGCTCCTACCATATATCCTCCACCTCCCCCGCCTCCTTCTCCTCAGGTGAGGTGTTTAGCATGTTCTCATACCATTATAAGACACAGATTTGCAGTAGTGCTGAAACACTTATACTTTTCCGGTTTAATTATTCATTTCATTGTAGCACTTCAAGGTAATTGAAGTCTTGCCATCTTACATAGTTTATTCCTTCATTGTAAACAGGTTGCTAAAGAAGGGATCCCACTGCCTTCAGATAAAACTCTTTGTCCTCTCTGTTCACAGAGGCGTGGCAATCCATCTGTAATTACAGTTTCTGGGTTTGTCTTCTGCTATGCCTGCGTTTTCAAGTATGTCACTCAGGTGAGGTTTCCATAATCTTCAAAATAGTTTTGCATAGTAGAATCTTAAAACCTGCTCGATAATATGTTTCCTCGGACTTCCTTAATTTAGCTCATAGTTTCGGGCTTTCGGCGCATCACATTGTTGCTCTATTCTGCAAGCAGTTCTAACAGATAACTGCATGTCTTTTAATGTGTTGTTTATCTTGATACAGTACAAGCGTTGCCCGATCACGTTGATGCCTGCTACCGTCGACCAGATAAGAAGACTCTTTCATGACGTGTAGACTAATTGGATAGAAATCTTAGTTGAAATGATGAAGCAGGTGCTAGGACTTGTATTATGATGGGGGAAACGAATAGAATAAAGAGAGTTTCCCTCTCTCTGATTTGATTTTCTCAGTCATATATCATCTGAGTTGCAACAGTTGAGCACACAGATATCAAAAACTCTTTAACACTAGTTGATGCAATTGAATGACAAGTTTAGTTGTAACTTTATTTATGTTTGAGTTCATCTTGTACATAATTCTCAGCTTTCATTGATCGTACTTTGAGTTCAGAACATACGTATGGAAGTACATAGATCTCTCAGTGTGCTAAGCTCCTTGTCATTGACATGAAGAGTTTAAATCCGAAACCACAGCTTTTAGGCAGGTATATATGTTCTTGTTTGCCAAAGAAGAAGACACTTGCTAATTATTCCTTTTGTTTATGAATAATTATTGCGATTGTAAGTTCTGATTAATTACATATTCTATTCCTTGAACAAAAATGCAGTAGCAGTCCTCTGACCGAAAATGTAGTAGCAGTCTCAAAAACACAGTAGCAGTCTTCAAACGCATTAACAGTCTCAAAAACACTGCTATTGAAAATTAAAAAAAATACTACTACTGAAAATTAAAAAAAAAACACTGCTACTGAAAATTAAAAAAATACGACACTGTTACAGAAACATTGAAAACATTGCTATTAAAAATTTTAAAAAACACTGCTACTGAAAATTAAAAAAAAAAATACGACACTGCTATAGAAACATCGAAAACACTGCTACTGAAAAATTTAAAAACACCGCTACTCAAAAATTAAAAAATACGACACTGCTACAGAAACATTGAAAACACTGCTACTGAAAAATAAAATAACAATGCTACTGAAGAATTAAATAATAGTGCTACTGAAAAATATGACACTGCTACTGAAAAATATATATGACTGCTACTAAAAATGAACAACCAAAATATGAATATGGTTGTTGCTGAAAAATTCTAAAAAACAGAATGGAGTAGCAGATCTGTAGCACTGAAGGAGTGCTGAGTTCGAAGTGAGTGGAATCTAAAAGTGGAGGCTTCTCATTTGAGTTGGCGGTGGACAGAGATGGAGAACGATGTGAGGCCGATGTAGAGAAGCAGAACGTGTGACTGAGGCGCAACGACGCCAGATTCTTGGGAAAGCCAGAGGCTGCAAGGAAGTCGCGGTGGCCATATCAGTGAGTTGCCGAACATTAGTGAGGTGCCGCGCAGTGAAAAAGCATCGAGGGAGGCCGAGTGTTTTGGACATGAAGTCGCGGAGGCGACAAACCAGAGACGTTGTTGGGAGATCGGAAGCTGCGGTTGCTACTAAGCTCTCGAGTGTGCTCAAGGCGGTGGAAATGATAGGACGACAACTTACGATGCTTGACAGAGACTAAACGGCGGATTTGGGAGGACGCGAGGGCGAGTGAGCGCCACTGCAAAAAGGGATCGAGGAGCGGCGATGAGGTATGGCAGCTGAATACGGAAGTCGCAAGGTCAAGCCGAGACAACGGGATGGGACGGCGGCGGGGTACAGTCGAACTGTTTCGACGGAGTGAGGCTTCGACGGCGACGACACGTGGTTGAAGCTGCGATTGTGTTTTGGTTATCTCTAAGAGTGAGAGAGAGCTAAGGACAAGGCTGAGTAGAGGTCAACGACGCTGGGAGGCGGCTTGATGAGGGTGAGGGCGGAGGGCGGAGACGGAAGCCGAGA
Organism: Geum urbanum; assembly: GCA_946800695.1. Lineage (NCBI taxonomy): Eukaryota > Viridiplantae > Streptophyta > Magnoliopsida > Rosales > Rosaceae > Geum > Geum urbanum. Next base: position 81,602,382 of record OX326999.1, on the reverse strand, counting down.
AGAGATATCGCGACTGCTCCTGTGTATTTGTTGGAGAGAGAGAGAGAGAGAGAGAGAGAGAGAGAGAGAGAGAGAGAGAGAGAGAGAGAGAGAGAGAGAGAGAGAGAGAGAGAGAGAGAGAGATGTTTCTAATTTGAGGTAGGGTTTTTAATATATATAGAGGGGTAAAATCATCTTTTTTGGCTATTTAATGGACTGGGTATAGCTGCTATTACGTTTGGGTTTTAGGCCAAGTCTTTTGTTGTCTAAATCAGGTTGTGGTTGAGTTATGAGTAATGGTGTTTCTTATCTTGTCATTGACTGTCATTCTCCCTATCATAAACTACACTAGCTTTGTTCATCATCATGATTGATGCTTACCGAGAGACGAACCCAGGAATTAAAGTTGGGATAAGTTAAATTTACTTATGAAGTGAAGATTTTTTTTAAAAAGAACTAACAAATTTTATTTTGTTTTAGTGATACAACTCAACTGCATGTTTGCATATCGTTGCATTCCTGTTTATATCATCAATAAGATCAAGTGTAAAAATATCTTGCTTAAATTGAATAATAGGAAATGAGAAACAAGTCAAAGATACTTCAATTCAAATACAAATTAGACTACTTAAGTTGTACTATTCGGTTACCTAAAGCATAAAACTCATCAATAACCGAATTTGATTCTATAGTATTAACAAACAAAACCTGAAAAACAAATAGAGAAACTTATATCAATGGGTAGTTTATAGTTGGTCTCTGTGACTTTTTTACAAACTATATTACAATTTTTTTTTCAATTACAAACATATATCAAAACCTAAAAAATAAAATCTATATCAATTACAAATTACAAAACCTATATCAACAAACCCCCAAATTCAATTAGATTCAATTTGCTGGTTTAGAAGATTGAATATGAGTAGATTGGATTCCGAGATACCTTAAGAGTTGGAGAGACTACAATAGCTAGAAAATGAGAAATGGATCAAGATTTGATGATTTGAAAATCCGGAGAATGCATTGGCATGGAGAAAGATTGATCGTTGACGAGTAAGGAATTGAGAAATTGAGAGAAACAAAAAAAGGAGGCAATTGTCGGCTACTACTGAACTAATTTATTTATTTATTTTTATAAATATGTATACATGTTGTTTTCTTTTTTGTTTAAAAATCTAGGTGGCTGGAGCATATCCCAGCCCACCTCTAGGTCCGTCTCTCATGCTTATATTTCCTCATCGGATGGGGAGAATTTGCCTAAGAATCTTTTGAATTCAATCGTGGAAAGATTCTTGTCATCATCAGATTATCTCCGGTTCAGTTTAGTTTGCATGTCATGGTTTGATGTAGCGAAACATAATCAGGTCCGATTCGCGAAGAAGATGTTAAGTCATCCCGAACCTCCAATGCTTCTCTTTTTCAACGACGACGAAGCTGCTTGGAATCTATACAGACTGGTACAACAAGGTTCTCGATGCACAATCAAAAATGCCAAATAGGCGATTTTGCGGGTCTTCGAGAGGATGGTTAGTACATGTTACAGATTTTACAATAACATTAACCAAACCAGTATTCTACAAGTCTAGCAAGAGAGGCAAGAGAGAAGATGTAGTTGTGAGTCTTCCCGAACTAAATCCTCCAGATCCAGAGGAATCTATAGCGAGAGACGAATGCTGGGTTGATCGGTGCGAGTAATTTTGCCATAAAGGCTATAATTACAGCTGATCCAATATTAGATGCAGACGACTATATTGTTGTTCTCACACACATGAACGGATGAAGTAGCTTTTTATCAGACCAAGTAAAGATACAACGTGGGCTTACCTATCTCGGACTTATGACGTTGTTGATGTTCTTCCTCATGGAGGAGACAAGTTTTATGCTGTTCAATTTTATGGCAATCTTTTGACGTTCTCTAGTTCTTCCAAGTCTATCTCAGATACGAAATCTCTTCAATGTGATTTACCTCTTACTATATCCACAGTTCGGTCGACCATGAAGAAGTATCTTGTGGACAATGGGAAAGATTGGCAGATGGTTCATGGTTGACAGGTATTATGATCATGAAGATCGTGAGAAGGTGAGCAGACGTTTTGCAAAGGATTTCATGAAAGCATAAACTGAAGTCTTCAATTAATGGATCATGCACAAGAACTCACAAGAACTCAAACACGTACTGCACACAACAAACACTCCATAAACAACTAAGAACTCTAGCTACTGTGGTCTGTAAACATACCTGTTGTGTCATTGCTGAGTGCCATTGTCTCTGATCACAAGATTGATTGCTGGAAGCAAATAAGCCTTTTGCAATTCACTACTGTTGCACTCCTGGATGGGGCAGGCTTGATGTGTTCTATTTCGTAGTGATTGCAGGGACTCTTGCTCTCATATATATACTGTCTGTAGTAACTCTTGTCCATCATAGAGTAGTAAACGAATCTGTTTCCAACTTAGAATGAGAATTCCTATTCACTTATAACAGCTCTTACAGCTGCTTATTGAATTCCTAAGCTGATAAGGAATGTACACTTATCAGTTTACAAGAAGTTGCAATTCCTCTATACTTCCTATTAGTATTCAAATACAATCCCATTGTTAACTAAACTGCAGACAGCTTAGTGGCAAGTTCACCTAACAACCTCCCACTGAACTGTCACTTACTGTTTATAACAATAGAACAATGTATTTTCCATACAAATAGCTGAAGTGTTCACTGAAGTATAGATTAGCATAAAATCCAATCAGTTCAGTCTTTGTACATTTCCTGATACAGAATCCAAAACTTAAACATGCTTATCAAAACATGCCAGTTATAGATCACAATATCCGAATCAGTACAACACATGAACTAGTGAAAAGTAATCAGAACAATGTGTAAGTGTACATTTATGTCTGCAGTACACAAGTTCATTTGTCCAACCAAATGTTATACCAATGAATAGCTCAAAAACAAACACAATGCTTAAACACTGATGGACCTGTGTTTGTAACTCAGAATATGCATATACAAAACCAAAATCTGTACACTGAATATCCATCTGAATAAAAAGAAAACTGACAGACTATAACCAAAAATTCACAGAAACTAAAACATCCACATAGTACTTCAAAATTTCTGAATAATCAATGTATTTCATTTAAACTGTCAAGCTTACAAGAAAATGAGAAATTTCAAAACAAAATTTCAAAACTGAAGTCAAGAACTCATATCTCAAAATTTTCATTACAAACTTTAGCTCCCACAGAATCTAAGAACTGAAATCTGCTAAAACTCCCAGATTTGAACAATGTTTCTTGAACAACGCTACTGGAAGAGCTTTGGTGAAGGATCTGCCAACTGGTTTCCTGTGTCAATGTGAACAATCTCAACCTCCTCATTCTTAACTCTCTTTCTTACACTATAGAACTTCAGGTCTATATGCTTAGAGTTCATTGATCTCTTGCTATTTTTACTAAAGAACACTACTGCCTCATTATCACAGTAAACTTTAAGTTTCTTTGAGATAATATCACTTAATACTTTGGTTTCCTTTAGAAAATTTCTAATCCAAAGGCCCTCACACACACCTTCATAAATGGCTATTAGTTCAGCCTGCATTGTGGAGGTGGCAACCAATGTTTGTTTCATGGTTTTCCAGGCTACAGCTCCTTCTGCAAGCATGAAAACATATCCAGATGTTGATTTTGCTGAAGCTGGATAGTTTCCTGCAAAATCAGAGTCTGTATACCCTATAAGCTCTAGGTCCTTTGACTTTCTGTAAACAAGCATATGATTTTTGGTTCTTTGTAAGTATCTTAAGACCTTTTTACCAGCAATCCAATGTTCAGGTGTAGGATTTGACTGGAAACGTGAAAGCATACCAACTGCAAAAGCCAAGTCTGGCCTAGTGCAGACTTGGGCATACATAAGACTACCAATCAGCCTTGCATATGGCTTAGTCTTCATGTCTGCCTCTTCTGTTTCACTCTTAAGACCTGAATCTTTGCTCAGTTTGTCTCCTTTAGATATAGGGGCCTCACCAGATGCACAAGACTGCATTCCAAATCTTTTAAGAATTTTGGAAATATAATTTTTCTGAGATAGTCCCAGAACACCTTGTGCCCTATCCCTACTGATCTCTATGCCTAATACATACGATGCTTCCCCCAAATCTTTCATGTCAAAGTGCTTTGACAGAAAGATTTTAGTATCTTTAAGCAACTTAACATTGCTACTAGCTAAAAGGATGTCATCAACGTATAGGATCAGAAAGATAAAATCATTTTTCACTGTCTTAAGGTAGACACATTCATCTACTATATTTTCAGTGAAACCAAAGGATGAAATTACTGAGTCAATTTTCTTATACCATTGTCTAGAAGCTTGTTTCAATCCATAAATGGATTTCTTAAGTCTACAGACTAGACTTTCTTTTCCTGGTTCAGTGTAACCCTCAGGTTGGCTCATATATATAATTTCCTCAAGTTCTCCATTTAAGAAGGCAGTTTTTACATCCATTTGATGTAATTCCATATTGTAATGAGCCACAAGAGCCATGATGATCCTAAAAGAATCCTTACTGGATACAAGTGAGAAAGTTTCAGTATAATCTATCCCCTCCTTTTGTGTGAAACCTTTTGCAACTAATCTGGCTTTAAATCTTTCTATCTTGCCCTCTGCATCTCTTTTGGTCTTATATATCCACTTGCAACCTATTGGTTTCTGATGCTTATCTGGTTTGACTAATTCCCATACTTCATTTTGCTTCATGGAGTCAATCTCAGCATTCATAGCTGCAATCCATTCTGCTAAATTTTCAGATTCTAAAGCTGCACTGAATTTTGTGGGATCAATGTCATCTGCAAGTGTGTCTTCAATCTCTTGCAGATAAACCATGTAGTCATCATGTTCCCCCCCAAATTTTGGTTTTCTCACTCTTTGTGATCTTCTTAGAACAGGTTGATCAAGGAGAGGATTTGGTTCAGGTATTTCCTCATGTTGATTTTCAAAATTTTGTTCCAGTTCAGCATAATTTTCTCCATTCAACTCTACTGTATCTTGTTCAGGTATTGAACCTAAGCCTTGAGCTGAAAGTAAGATGGCTGTCAAATCCACATTTTCTGCAATTTCCTCAAAATCAGTAGATAAATCTTCTAATTCTGTATTGCAGTGTGATTCTCCTAAAAATTTGACTTGGTGTGTTTCAAAATTTTTAGGAGAATGTGCAGCTGAATAGAGTTTGAAACCCTTGGATTTTTCACAATAGCCTATAAAATTGCAGCTGACTGACTTAGAGTCTAATTTTGAAAGATTTGGTTTGTATAGTCTAGCCTCAGCTTTACAGCCCCATACATGACAATGGTGAAGACTAGGTTGCTTGCCACACCACAATTCATATGGTGTTTTAGCTACTGATTTACTGGGGGTTCTGTTGCAAAGATAATTTGCAGTTTTAAGGGCTTCCCCCCACAGAAACTTAGGCAGTCCAGATGCACTCATCATGCTTCTTACCATGTTCAAAAGAGTTCGATCTTTCCTTTCTGCTACCCCATTCTGTTGAGGATTATATGGAGTAGTGTACTGTGCTTTGATTCCACAGTCCTGTAGAAACAAGGCAAATGGCCCTTTTACTTGGCCACAGTCTGTAGTCTTCCCATAAAACTCCCCTCCCCTATCAGACCTCACAGCCTTAATCCTTTTTCCTAACTGAAGTTCAACTTCTGTTTTAAAGATTTTGAATGCCTCAATGGACTGTGACTTCTCTGACAGTAAATAGATGTAGCAGTATCTAGAAAAATCATCAATAAATGTGATGAAATAAACATTTTTACAGATTGTTTGATGCTTAAACGGACCACATATATCTGTATGAATCAACTCTAACAACTGTTGTGTTCTGTAAGCTGTTTTCTTTGTCATGTTGGTCATTTTACCTTTATAACATTCAACACATTCGTTAAGTTTTGAGAAATCAAGTTCTGGAAGTATTTTATCTTTTACTAAAATCTGTAATCTTTCTTTTGAAACATGGCCTAGTCTTCTATGCCACAAACTTGCAGAGTTTTCATTGAATCTGGTTCTTTTAACACCTGTTATAGTGTTATTCACAGATGTGTTTTTATCTTCAACAAGACAGATCTCTTGTTGAGGAAGAGAGCAATTCAACTTTAGGTAATCATTCTCATAAACACCAGAACCAATATAAGATGAACCAGAAAATAACTTTATTTCATCAAAGTCAAGAACAACTCTTGTACCAGTTTTAATCAAAAGAGCAACAGAAATTAAGTTCCTTGTCATAGCAGGAACCAGATAGACATTTTCCAAAAAAAAAAAATTTCCTAAACCTAAGTCTAACTTCAGAGAACCTATGGCCTTGACAGAAACCTTCATGCCATTTCCTACTCGTAGGTGGTCCTCATTAGTCCTTGGACTCCTCTCCCTTATGAATCCTTGTGTTGAATTAACAATGTGCAAATGTGAGCCAGAATCTAACCAAAAACTTTTAGGGTCAACATTTATTAAGTTAATTTCTAAAGGAAAAATGTGAGGAGAGTTCTTACCCTTTTTAACCAACCAGTCCTTAAAGCATGTACAATCCTTCTTCATGTGTCCCATTTTTTTACAAAAATAGCACTTGAATTTGAATAGCTTCTTAGCCTCAGACGCATCTCCAGCAGAAACTGTTGATGATTTTGCTAAGGTTCTCTTTGGTTTCAGGTTTTTTTTCCAGTTCTTTCCTCTGTTAACCACGTTGACAGTAGCACTGGAGGGTTCTCTCTCTTTCTTAATCCTGGTTTCTTCATCTACACAAATGCTGATGAGTTCATTTAGGGTCCATCTTTCCTTCATTGCATTATAGGAGGTCTTAAGTTGACTAAAGGTATTAGGTAGTGAGTGCAGTGCAGTATGCACTACATATTCATCAGTTAAGGGCATCTCTAGTTCCTTAAGTCTTCTGGAAATATCAATGATCCTCAAAATGTGTTCTCTCACGTTTCCTGTCCCACTATACTTAGATGTATTAAAAGCCTGAGACAGGTTTACAGCTTCAGATTTATCACTCTCCTTGAACCTGTGAGAAATTTGTTCTAGGTAATCCACTGCAAAATCTGATTCCTCAATGCTCCCAGCTATGGTATCTGAAATGCTAGTCCTAATCACATTTTTAGCCATTGCATTCTTATGGTACCACTTCCTATAGTGTTTCTTTTCTTCCTCAGTACTATCAGAATCTAACCCTTCTGGAGCTTCCTCAGTCAAACAAAAATCTAGTTCATTTGTCATGGATAGATAAAACTCTACTTGTCTTCTCCATTTCTTATAGTTAGAACCAGTAAGAAGCTGAATGGTTCCTAAGTTCACACAAGGCAGACCTAGAGAGCAAAAACAAAAGGAAAATAATGAGTTCTTGTTCTGTAGATTGTTAAACGTAAGGTTTTATTTCTGTTTTCTGTAGATTATGTACTGTTCTTAACAAGAATTGAACTAAAACGCAAGCATATCAGAAAACACAAACCAAAATTTAACATGTAACCCCAACTGTAATCAATGTCCAGCTACACCTTTGTGGCAGTAGACAGGTCATTCTGAAGTTCTAAATATCAACCTATGAAATCTAAAATTCACATTATAGATAGAAACAGTCAACATCTTTGTGACAGAAGAAAAGTTCCTAAATATCTGTAGGTGAATCCAGAGTCCACATTTGATGCTGTTCCGAAACTAAATCATGCATAAACACTTCTTTGGAAGACACAAGATGCATAATTTAAATTTCAGTCCACAAGCTTCTTGGTTTGTTACTGAATTGATGTTTCATAAGCTTAAAAGGATTTTGCTTTATGCAATATATCAGTCTAAGATCACAAAGCATCACATACCAAGACAATAAAATTTTACTTAATGTTTCCTTTATACAAGTCTTTACTGTCTTGATTTGAAACTAAAATTTCACATCTGTTGATTTTATGTACAACCGTGAGGTTTGGGAGAAAACCAATTTTTGTATAATCAACCAGACTTTGGACAACACACATGCAGTTCATAATCAAACCAATTCAGTCATGTTATACATAATTGATTCAGACAATACCATCAATCAAAACATGAAGTCATCCAATCATGCTTTATAAATTTAATCAAACTACAAGAGGTGATCAATCAGAACATACCTTGTTCTACTACAGCGCTGCATAAGAGAATTAGCGGAAACAAATCTCATACAGCAGTTAATCACACAATTTTACTAACATGGATTGTTTGTTGTTACTAATTTTCTTTATCGATTTAAGGTCTGATACATGATGGCTCTGATACCAATTGAAAGCATAAACTGAAGTCTTCAATTAATGGATCATGCACAAGAACTCAAACACGTACTGCACACAACAAACACTCCATAAACAACTAAGAACTCTAGCTACTGTGGTCTGTAAACATACCTGTTGTGTCATTGCTGAGTGCCATTGTCTCTGATCACAAGATTGATTGCTGGAAGCAAATAAGCCTTCTGCAATTCACTACTGTTGCACTCCTGGATGGGGCAGGCTTGATGTGTTCTATTTCGTAGTGATTGCAGGGACTCTTGCTCTCATATATATACTGTCTGTAGTAACTCTTGTCCATCATAGAGTAGTAAACGAATCTGTTTCCAACTTAGAATGAGAATTCCTATTCACTTATAACAGCTCTTACAGCTGCTTATTGAATTCCTAAGATGATAAGGAATGTACACTTATCAGTTTACAAGGAGTTGCAATTCCTCTATACTTCCTATTAGTATTCAAATACAATCCCATTGTTAACTAAACTGCAGACAGCTTAGTGGCAAGTTCACCTAACATTTCAAAGTTATGAATTAAGCTTTGATAAGTCTGTTTGGATTGAGAAGAAAACTCTAAGTGAGGATGTTGCACTTTTTGTCGGAGAGAACCGGTTGATATCTGTGGCGGCTTCTAATTTTCACGGAATTAAGCAGAATTGTGTATACTATAACCGATGTAGATCATATAAGTGTAAAGGAGTTGTTACATGACTTTGGTATGTATGACATGGAGACCAAAAGCATTTCTAAGCCTTATTCGGAACAACTGATGACATTGATGTCGTTGACCAATCAACGCCCAATCTGGTTTACGCCAAGCATTTCACTTATGATATGTAAACTATATGAATCTTCCAACATCTCTGTAAGCTAGCAAGTAATTCTATAATGTGCAGAACACAAATGTGACTAGCCTTTCATAATCAGATGCTACTCATGCTAGGATTTGTATAACAAGTGAAAAGGATTGTTGTAGGATATTTGATGTTCCTAGTTATAGTGGAGATTACAGGATATGACAAGTATAACTTATCCAGTAATGTAATAGGATTACTTTTCTGATTATACCTCTTGTACTCTCCTATACATAGGAGTTGCTCCTTCATTAATAAAGTTACACAATTTATTGCTTCATATTATTCTCTCTACTTTATTTTCCTAAAACAAGGATACTATTGAAGAGTTTCCCTAAATCTCATGTATCATATAAGTTGCAACAATTGAATGACAACAAAGCTCTATTATAACTCTATTCATGATGAGTTCAGAATATACATATGGAAGTACATAGATATCACACTAGTGTGCTCTTCTCCAATCTTGCCTCGAGTGGTAGTCTTCAAAATCGCTTTCTCATTCTGCACAATCAAATATAGCACAGCCATCAAAATCCAGACACTGATTAATGGCCATATCTACTAAAGCCTTCTCCAATTGCATGTCATTGATCTGTAAACACAAAGAAATAACCCTTAAAACTCATACCTCTCTGTTCCTCCCTGCTCTATTTTCCTTCTCTCCACATGAAGAGTTCGAGTCCGAATCCACAGCCTGGCCAGTGTGACTTCAGTAGCTCCCAACAGTCCCTATCATCGGCATTTGATCAAGATTCACGCTTGGCGAACGGTTTAAGGTAGATGAATTAGTAGACAACTGCTTGAGCTCTTCACTACTCCATGCTCCTAAAACTGGTCTATCTCCAAGGCTTCTTGATAAGTTCAGTTTCTCACTCACTAAGCTCCCCACAGAGTTGTTACTTCCATTGTATTTTGGCGTGGTTTCGGAACCAACCAACCAGCTCGAAAGGCTGGTGTCAACTCCAGTTTCTTAGTCCACAGGGTTTAGATCACTGGACTTGAGTGGTGCTCTTGTGAATTGCTTTGACAGCTTCAAAGTAGGCTCTGGACTAATGGGAAAGCACAAGTCTGGCTCAACATTCATGTTCTCCTTCTCTTCGTTCTTCTTTGAAGCTAAAGGAACTGCTTTTGCTTTACTTCCTTCCATTGAGTAAGATTCTCAATAGGGCTCAATACTGTTGAGTCATCTATACCAATCTTGTCAGTCTCATTTGGCTTTGGACTATTCACTTCCTTCTCATCTACTTCATCGTCATCTGCTGATTCAGCTTGCTTCCTCGAACCAATTGATATCGAAAACATAGATTCCGAAGATACATGTTTGACTATAGTTACGACTTAATTGAATAGTTGCTTTAATAATTAGATTCACAACATGTACTAATATGCTTCAAACAGAACTTAGTTCAAGTAGTTGAGTTTCAATGCATGCAATGGATCAGTTATTAGCTGCTTCATTTCAGTGATTGGTAAGCTTAGATTAGTCGAATCCAAAATCTGAGTGGAAGTTCAGTTTGTGGTGCTGAATGAAAGATTTGTTTACATGAACAGACTGCAGTTCTAAACCAAAGATAACTGAAAGACTAGCAGTTGATTCGCTTAGAAGTGAAGAAACCGTCAATAATGAGAGAGCCTCTTCATTATATTCAGCCTGGAGTGCTACACTAACTGAATCAGATCCTGGAGAAAGCGAGATCCTACAGAGACACAGCAGCAACAAATGAGCAGTCCAATTATTTTAGGCGTCAAGCTATGTCTGAAGCTGCTTATGCCCCTTGGGTATGGTCCTAGCTTGCATTCATATTCTAGTAACTATTTCTACTGCAGCAAAACATATATTGCAAATGCAGTAAATGACTATCATTTGTACACATGAATAACTGAATAATGGAGAAATTTTTGAATGAACTTAAGAGTCTTTGTCACTTTACTTAGTAATGCTTAGACGATGTTATCCTGACAGTGTTTAACAGCTATGAAAGCTTCTGCAGATTACAGGATCTGATGAAGAAAACTATCCCTTGACACGAAAAGTGCAGCAGGACATATGGATGCACCAGCATCCTTTGAACTGCAGGGATCCTAGTGCTAAGTTTCTTGTAGCAGACTGGGAGAAACTACCGGGATTCGGTGTTGGAGCTCAAATAGCTGGAATGTGTGGACTTCTTGTTATTGCAATGAAAGGAAAAAAGGGTCCTGGTTACCAACTACTATAATCGAGCTGACCACGATGGTTGCAAAGGTATATCATAAGTTCATAACTACGAAGACATCTTATAATGGTGGTTTTAATGGAATATTTCTACACAAATGTTGAAGCACCGGCAACAATTATGTTCCATCTATTCATATATAGGTCGTCCCGCTCCAGTTGGTCCTGCTACTTCTTTCCAGAAACATCCCTGGAATGTCGAGATCGAGCTTTGGAACTTATTGAACGTGAAGATGCCTGGAAAAATGGAACCATTAAGGCAAAAGAGAATTATACTTCAAAGCAAATATGGTCCGGACGAACACCTAGGTATCAAAATTCCCTAACTTACAATTTCATAGTCTGCTCACGTCTCCTTGTATCATATGAATTACTCATACGGCTGATAATTTTGATGCAGAATATGGGGTGAGCCTTGGAGTTATTTGCAACCAACAACAGAAATAAATGGGAGTTTGATTGCTTATCACCGCAAAATGGATAGAAGGTGGTGGCGAGCACAGGTAATCTCGAAAAGATCCAACAGCTGGTGTCTTTGGTTGGAATTTTAGATGACCATCCCTTTAATTTTGCATACTGATATAGTGAATTATATGAACATGTCAGGCTGTGCGATATTTGATGCGATTTCAAACTCAGTACACATGTGACTGATGTGAGCTACTGAATGTTGCTCGCCATGCCGCATTTGGAAAGCAAGCTGCCAGTACGGTAGTCAGTAGTTTTGAAGGGGAATTGTCCAAGGTTGTTACTTTTGTACATCAATCTACCCTGTTTTGGTTGCAGGATTCTGATTCTTGGAGGTTTCCTATATATATTTATCTCCTGAGTCGGTTTTTGCAGGATGCTATAGTGAATGAAAGGTCTGACATTGAAGAGTTTGTATGGTCTAATCACAAGCCGTGGATGCCTAGGCCACTACTGAGCATGCATGTACGAATGGGAGACAAAGCTTGTGAAATGAAGGTAGTTGAATTCGAAGATTACATGAGACTAGCAGACCGGATTAGAAAGTGATTTCCACAGCTCAATAGTGTTTGGCTCTCCACTGAAATGCAGGTCCTATTTTCTTGCATGTCAAGTTTTGCATCCCCTCCAACTTTTCATTTACTTATGTACAGAACTCATAGATTGTGCTTAACCTTAAACCAGGAAGTCATCGATAAATCTAAAGGGTACCCTCACTGGAACTTCTACTACACAAATGTGACACGTCAAGTTGGAAACATGACAATGGCTAGTTATGAAACAAGTCTTGGTCAAGAAATCAGCACGAACTACCCGCTTGCCAATTTCTTGATGGCAACTAGAGCCAACTTTTTCATCGGAGCTTTGGGTTCCACTTGGTGCTTCCTCATAGATGGAATGAGAAACACAGGAGGAAATGTAATGGCTGGATACTTGAGTGTCAACAAGGATCGCTTCTGGTAAATAGATCATTTCTGATCCATATGAACTGGGAATTAGTAGTGCAGTAGTGTTGCATATACATATATATGTAAATAGTTAGTTAGGCCAACAATTTTGTTGCCCTGTGCAGATGAATGAATGAGAGTACTACATCTCTGATCTCTTATCACACTCCTATGTAATGTACCACATTGTAATGTTCTTTGCACAAGTATTTCTTTGCTGTGTACATTGCTCCAAGTCTTCTCAGATTGAAGAAGCAATAGAATCATAAGTTCTTAAGTACTGGAAATGTTTCACTCAGTTCTCAACAACTGTGTTTCCCAGAAAAACTAGGAAAAAAAAATCTAAGCATACAGACTAAAGAAACAGAGAGTTAACCAAACACCAAAAATGCAAACTTGATAAGCGAAACTTTAGATACAAAGAATAATGAGAGATAATTTGAAAAAGGGAGCTACTGGAAAAAGAGGAGGTTTCTCTTGGATTTCACATCACATAACAATACAACAATTGAAGAAGATGCATACTCTTCTTCTAAATCATACAATTGACAGCCTAAATTGTATCCAGTAAGAGAAGAATAAAGGTCAGGACTGCACAAGAATGATGTTCACCACATTCTTGTCCAACCGAGTCCATCAGCAGAGGCGGAGCAACATTTATTCATGCGGAAACTATTCTTCCACATCCTCGCTTGCCTGATGTGTCCCATCACCACCACTCTTTGCTGTTGCATGTTTTCGGTGTTTCTTGCTCCTGGCTTTCTTGGCCTTCATGCGGCGTTTCTTCTCATTGGCATCAACCCAAGTATAATCGGGAGGTATGAGGAAAGGGTCAACCTCTTCCTTATACCGGTGGCTTTCACCGTCACTTGACTGCCCACTACGGTTCCCTCTCATCCATGAAATCCATGATGAGGATCCCTCTGATTCCTTTGACTTTGAATCCTGAAAATGTGCTGGACTGGAGAGAGGTGTTGAAAATTCCTCCACTGGCTGAAGCTCCTCAAATTTTGTGAATGTTACAAGAACACGTATTGTTGGAACAATCGGGATGGCAACCTGTGGCAGAGAAATGCAACATTATGATGATATCTAAAAGTTGAAGCCGAAGCACTCTATATGATAAACCCAATAGTTAAGTGGTGCAATATTTTTTTTTTGGAACAATGATTTATCTACTGAGGAGATAACAAATGAAACTGATGAAAACTATAATCACTTGTCTGTGAGAATTAAAGATTAGTTATAAAATCAGTCCGGAGACTTGTAACAAGAAAATTATAACTAGCACCTAGATCTGACTTGACAATGGGACAATTCACATTCAACAATACATGCATCAAGGTTCAGTAAGCCAAGTAATCAGTAGATATTTCCTACAACCACGCACAAGTAGATAAACACGCAGACAAATTCTTTCCATCATCAATACGTGTAGACTTCATCCATTTTTTCTTTTATTATCTTTAAGCATCTAGCATGTGTTGACATTGTCATGCATACAAATCTAATATGAAGAAATTAATTGGCTAAGTAAAAGTGTTAAAAACCACAGGCACGAGTACCAAAACCCTAATCAAACATACATAAGGAAATAATTTACATATGTATCTCATATAATATATACTGAAACTTTAGAATTACCTTGACAGGAAAAGTGCCATGAGGCAGTTTAGTAGTCAATAGCTCCCTGAGTCTTCTTATGGCCTTGACCTTGTTTGCTAATATGTCTAGTAGTGGAAGAAGCTCATCTGTTTTTAAAGGGAAATCTGGTGTCAACCATAAGACAGGTCTCAAACCCTTTTTATACTCGCTCTCATGCTTAGGTTCACCAGCCCCTTTCTTCTTTTTCTTCTTACTGCTTTTGTCTTTCGACTCTTTTCCCTTGGCATCTGCCACATCATCTCTTGGTACTTCAGATGATGTTTTTTGATGATCAAGTGATTTCTGGTTGCCCCCTTCGGGGGCCAACTTTGAGAATTTCTTCAAATGCTTTGGATCTTCGGATTCACCATTTCCTTTGGAATTTTTCTTATTCCAACCAAACCAAGTCTTCTTGTCCTTACCAATCCCGTTGGATTCACCATTCTCAAAGGAGGCAGTACCATTTTCATGGTTTGTGACCCCACTGTCATCGTCCTCACAAACACCATCGTGATTCCCCATATGAAGTGCAGAATCCAACTGCATCTTTTCCTCAGCCGTTAACACGTCATCATATTCATCATTCTCACCACCATTTGCCACTCTTTCTTCATCATCTGCCGCAAATAGCTCCTCATCTGTCATTGCCCCAGGAACCCGCCTGGATTTCACACTCACCATCACGTGAAGCATATCAAATACTTTGGCCTTCCAATTTCCAACCATCTCAGTCCTCTCCTGTCGCCTCCAATTTAAATGAGGAACAAGCTCGGCCTGAGTAACATCAATGCCGGGCCTATACATATTCGTCTGTGACATCAAGGCAACTTCATGGGCAACTTCAGCTTCAGTTGGTTGGGCGCCAGCTCCTTCCAAAGCATTTGTGATCTCTTTCTCTTTATGTGCAAGAACAATCAAAGAGCCAGGAGCCAGACTCACATTACCATCCTCAGAAGAGTAGCCCTCTCCAAGGAAAAGGAATGTTTGATCAGACCTTTGAATGCGAAACCCATCAAAACCAGCAAGAGTCATATCAGCACGGAGATTAGAACCACGCTTCCAAATGCGGTAAGTATCTGAGGGAGCTATCCGACCAATAAATGGAATGACTGAGCTCTCAAAATGAAAAGTTATCTCCATGTAAAAATCACGAATCCGGCCAGCAGAGGCAACAATGCGGGGAAGTCTCCGGCACCATTTGGCCCAAGCAAGGGGTTGGTAGTGCCGTGCAATAATCATAGCAATTGCTTCCTCTCTAGTGCACACGGCTTCTTGTAGAGCACTCCAACCATTCTCATTTTGAAGACTCCAATCAGCACCAGCAGCCATCAAGATCTCTGCTGAGTTCAGGTCCCTGAGATGCACTGCAAGATGCAGAGGGGTCTCTCGACCAGGAACATCTCGGCGATCAATTACAGCTGTGACAGAATCAGCTCGGAGCTCAGCCTCCAGAGATTCAGCCTCCGAGTTTACTTCACTAGCCTTAGCAAGAGGTGGGAGGGTCGAGATAATGCGCTTAAGGGCAGCATAGTCGCGGCGTGCAACCGCCAAATGAGCTGGACTATGTGAATACTTTGAAAGATCTTCCATTTGCTTATATTGGTTAAACTATTTTCTCTGTTCCTAAGCTAACATTCCTTTCATTCTTGATCAACTAAAAGCTTCAGAACTCAAATCTAAACCCAGTTCAACTCATACACTAAAGTTCACCATTCCAATAAACCAAAGAATCACTTGGGGCCCAGATTTAACACAAACCCTCTTGAATAATTCACTTCAAAATCAAAATCACACTAAGCTTTCTCACCATTGTCAAAGCTTTAAGCACCTCTGCAGCTCAATCTCGTGATCTTCAGCTCCGCCAAACCAAACCATAAAGCTTCAAATCTGCAACGAAAGCAAAACAAAAGATTAAATCTTTACAGCTCAAATCAGCACACAACGCTATAAAACCTGAAAATCCAACCAACCCAGAAATCAAGATCAAAACTTTGATCCACATAGCCAACCAAATTGCCCACATTTCCAAAACCCAAATCACAAATTGACTTAATTACCTCAGAAAATAGAAAAAAGCACCAAACTTTGAATTGGGTTTTTGGAGACTCAACAACAAAGCTCAAGTCTTTCTTCCTTTTCCCTCGAAGCTTTTGTGGGCTCTCTCCCAAATTCAACTGTTGAATGCAAGAGTCTTGAGATTGGAGAGAGAGAGAGACAGAGAGAGAGAGATGGGAGAAGAGGACTTAATCCAATGGCTGGTGAGAGTTGTCAGAGAAGAAAATCCAACGGTCAGGATCGTAGTTATATCCTTGTAGTGCTTTGTTGTTCTGTATTATTAAGGCTGTAGAGATATAACACTACTGAGTAGAGAGACCCCAAACTCAGATCTCTTTCTCTTTCTCAATCTCAATCTCAATCTCAATCTCAATTTTTTTTTTCCAGGCTGAGTCTCTTCACTTTAGCTTTTTTGCTTTGTTTCTACAGCCTTAGAGCAAAAAAGACTAGAACTTTAACCTCGCTTTGGTGGGACATTTACTTAACTCGCCATCAGTAACTAACTTTATTTTCTTATATGCCCAACAGGTAAAAGATAATTTCCTTGTTGGTTGCAACTTCCAACAGTTATTTTGGTTTTGTTGCTTTAAAGATACGTAAGCTTGTTAGGTAAGTATTGATGTACAGTTTGATTCAGTCTTTATATAACTGCTTTGACAACCAACCAACAAAAGAGAGTACGGGCAAATAAGCTCGCAACCAACTGTTACTGACAGTTATTATGAACAGCTAGTTAGTGACAAAGAAAAACATTGATGGTGGATATAATTTGCTAAGGTTAAGATTCTGGCCCATTGAGTCAATTGTGCCCATATTGGTAATGCATTTTAGTATTTGTAGTCGTGATCCGTGAGAATCGTTGATTTTTGATATAATTTAAGTGACCTTTTGGTCACATTTTAAGTTCCAAGTATTCTTTAAGTTTAAGTGAATAACCCAATAAAAATCGATATTTTGTTGACATATTATGTGTAATTGATTATGAGTTCTATCTTCAATCTCACAAAAGATTTTATAGAAACACTAAAGAAACACATTGTTGGTATTTCTTCATTGGAAATTATAGAAAATCATTGTCAATGAAGAGGATGGTCTGAAATAAACAATAGCAACTTAGACAAGAAGCAATATGGTTGTCCAAAAAGAAGCTACTGCACCATTAATCTAATGAGCTTGGTGAACTTCATGCCTTCATCATCTACATTGTCTATAACCGGCCACAACTAGACATATGTTTCCTTTCCAAGGTTATTGTCACATATGTAATAGCCTATAATTGTGCTTTATGCCCCACTCTCACATTTGGTAGATATGGTAGGAGAGTGTGCAACTAACGTAAATGACTCCTTCTATAAGTTGGAACATAAAATTTGATTCAACACTAAAGTCTTGCCTTAGCCTTACCTATCTTATTAGATTAGTAGACTGACATATGTTAACACTTAAATTACCACCACCGACAGTAAGCTAAGTTTTCCATATTAAGCTTGGCCTTTAATTTGTTAGGACTACTTGGACCCATCTAAGCCTCACTGTCTTCCAAACACACACCTTAAGCCCTTAAGGGTCGTTACAAACGCCGGATTGTTTTAGACCTCCTTAACTTTAAGGATAGTCCTGGATTAGTGTAGGAGTGTTAGCTTGGACTAAGGTTTGTACCATGTTTGTTGCAGTATGGGATTAGTTGATAATACTCTCAAAATAGTAACGACCCATGCTTGGTGATATTTGGGATTACAAACACAGATTAAAAACCTCAGTCCTTGTAATTATCGATTCCCAGTCAATACTTTTAACATATATTAAATTGAAGTCACCTATATATAAGTTTGGGTCCAAGTCTAAACTGGGCTAGAGTAGAACCAAGATACTTGGACATATTGTTTCTGACTCTACTGAGCTCTATTTTTTTCCTTTTAAACGATTAGAAGATCATGTATAGAAGAAAACAAAGACCAGAAGAATATGGGCAACATAGAACAACAAAAAAATCAGCACAAACAACTACAGTAATAGCTCCATTTGCTATGGAGTAATGACTATCACACAATGGTGACACATAACACAAACACATAAAGCAAATGCCACTTACAATTAAAATAAGAGTTAGATTTGTTGTTACACACTCACAAGTCCACAAATTTATACACCAAAATTAAAATAGTGAGATAAACTCTCAATTAAACTCCTAACGGTTCAAAATGATAATGACAGTGGAATATATAATGTGTACAAAATTAAAATAGTGAGATAAACTCTCAGTTAAACTCTCAATACACATTATTCATTACTAGCCTTCCTGCACGCACATATGCGCGTGCGAAAGGTGTCGCGCTCGCGCATGCGACTTATCGGTGGCATACTCAAGAGTTTGTAATTATATCGTCTTAACTTAATTGCCCAAGCTCATTGTAGCTGATAGATACTATCGTGCACTTTCAAGCTTATCTCTATTATTCGAACACTGATTTAATTGAGATGTGAGAAGAATTACCAATGATTGATGAAAAGTTTTGCAAAATAATATTAGCCTACTTCATATGAAGTCAATATGTAAGAAAATTTATGAACACTACTAATTCAAAAACCTTTCATAATCAACATAACCTCTGGTTGGTTCGTTTACATTTTCTGATTGAAAATTTGGGTCATCATCAACAGATTCAACCACATGTCGTTTTCCTCGAGCATGGTCTCGTCGTTTGGCCAAATAAGTTTGATATTGTTCGGGAGTCAATGTCTCTCGCCATTGTTGAGTACGCGAACTATTTGCTTGATCCATAAGATGTTCGATATATGACCTAAAAATAGAAGTCATTTTTTGTTTTGGTGATTTTGTTGATGATATAGTTAATTATCGAGTGTTATTATTTTGTTGATAATATAATTCATAATTCTTTGATGATTTTGTTGAATGGTGTGTGAGACTAAAGATGCACGTATTACTATTTTGTGGATTCAAATTATATGACGCATAAGGAAAAAATTAAGAATATCAAAAGTTATGCCATGACAGATGTCGTAGTGGATCAAATTTCTTTAATTAATAGAGATTTTATGTCATTTATACATTGAAATTCAAGTATGTAACCCAAAAAATACATCTAATGGTCGAATTTTGTTCTACCTCTAGCAGTCAGGCTCTTCTTTGGTGACTAAGTGGAGCTGCACCAAGTGAAGGAAAGTTGAGTATTGCAATTAGATGAGCTGCACTAAGCTACATTGCAATTAGGTTTGATCAGTTATCATAAAAGAACACAACAATTAGAGTATTCATGTAGAGATCTCTATTAATTAATCGAAAACTAAATAAAGGCCAGTATAACATAAACTTAGAAAAAAATGAATGAATGAATGAATGAATGCTGAGCCAAATAAACACAACCTAATCCCCCCTCACTTCTCATATGCAAATTGACCTGTTTCTTAATTTAAAAACTAAATTTTTTATATATAAGACAATCCTTGTAGTATCAAAGAAACACTTGTAAAGATGAAGAAGACTCACAGCGCTACTCGCAAGGACCTTAATCTTTGGTAGACCCAGGAATCCAGTCATATCAGCAAGTGCAACAACACCAATTGGCAAAACCGAATGTGGTTCATACCCAAATACTACACAAATCAAACAGACCGAAATTTTTACTCATCCTACATCATAATAACCTTGTAATTCAATAAACTCACAAATGAAAAGGGTGAATACCATAAGAGCGATCATGATCAAATACATGCTTATCCTCCGCATACATAGTCACTGGAAAATAACCACATGCATACTTACATATGTACCTACACAACACAACACAATCCAACCACATAAACTTATCAGCTCAACTATAATCAACTTGAAATTCCAGATTACAAAGAGCAAAAAGGATAACCTTACCTGGAAACCTTTCTTCCTATTTTGCTCTTATCATCAACTGGGACTATCATAAACAATATGAGAAACCTAAACACCCTGAAAGAAACACAGACTTTCCATCACTGAAAACAAACAAAGCAAATCAATCAGACCAAAAATGGTGAATTGGCCAAAAAAAAAAAATAAACACCACTAACAATATGGCTTTGGAAATTGGAAGGAAGCAGATGGAGAACACAATTAAAGCAACGTTGAAATGAATAGCTCCAAGCCACAAAGCCATCGCCACAAACATGTTGACAACTCTCAATCCCAAAGCTTCTTCCTTTCCTTTGATGATTGTCATTCTCTCCTTCTCTTGTTCTTCTTCCTTCATCTCCACCATTTCTGGGTCGCACTGGAAAAAACTCAATTTTCGGAGAAGTAGCAGCGCCGCCGCCTCCATCGTCGCCGTGCTTGTCCGAGATGGAGATGCAGCCCAAGTCCAAGCAGCCTAGGTCCATGGCGAGTCTGAGAGATCGTCGAGAAGCTCTGGAAGAAAAAAATTATTATTAGGAGGATCTTGAGAGAGAAAGGGATTTAGTTCACCGTCGCCGCAATCCACAAACCCAAATCACCCAGTCACATCATAAACAAATAATTGACAGTAGAGAACAAAGCGTACTGTGTGGATCAGAGAATTGCATAGGAACTATGGAGGAATGGAGGATACGTACAACGGAGAGAATTAACGGTTTACATTTGCAGTTTTATGCATATCTTATTTTTCCAGTTACTCTTTTACCCCTCACCTGTTGAATTTTTTTTTTCAGCTGAGCTATGTTAAAGAAAGGACAATATTTGTCATTTGGAATGTTTAACCTTAAGAACATTTTACATAATTGATAGAGATGAGCAATATTGACACGATTTTTTTTATAAAAAAAATAGAAAGTATAAAGAAACTAATTAAGGGAGCACACACCACAGTAACACAGCAAAAAGAAAAAACAATTATATTGCGTTTTGTTGATTTGTATAATTGTATTTTTCCAAAAGAGTAATTGAAAATTTTAGAATCATAATGTGTTGCAGATGCGTACTATATGTTAACCGTCGACACCATAAGAAGTGTTGCTTGCATGTATTATGTCATTGTATGTTTTCTTCTTGCTTCTAATTGATGCGCGGTTTTAATTATCTATTTCAGAGTGGGCTTATTTGCCAAAGCACCTTTTGGATTCAGTTTTAGAAAGATCAATATTGTCTTCACGAGATTACCTCCGATTCAGCATTGTTTGTAAGCCATGGTTTATGAAGGCATATGGATATTGGCTATCCCTTGACAATCGTCAAAACACAATTGCCTGAAAGATCATCAAGAAAAGAGATTGAAGATGTTGGCATCACTTACTTATCTCTTTGGGATATCAGGTAGTTCATGCATCCCATAACATGGTTTTCATTTGGGATAGCAAGCTGAGCATGTATCCCAGACATTCTGGAACGTTTTTCTGGTGTGATATTTCTTGGCTTTAATCACTTCTAAAATTCCAGTTTACTTGTGATTAATCTGATTGATCTTTGACTATGGAAAACTGACTTAGTTAATGAAGATCCATAGGGAAAGTTGACTAAAGTTCACATGTGTTTTCTTGAAATCTGGTTTGTCTTTTTCTGTTTGTCAAAGTGCTTTTGGCTCTGTTTTTCTGGGTTTATCTTTGCTGTGTCAAAACGTGCTCTTCCCTTGAAAACTGATATGGCTATTCTTGTACAAGTGAAAAGGAAGCTGATCTACGCATTTTAGGCGTACTAATTAATGTGTTTTCTCTACATTTTTACTTTGATAATTGCTTAGTTTTATTGGTTTTAACTTATTTTGTTAAATTCAGGTGTTGACCAAAAGAGACGGAGTAAAGGAGTCTACAAGCACGCAGAACGCAATAAATCCGGAGAAGAAATAGTCCGAGAAATGGTCTTCAAATGGTTACTAAAATGCATTCACATATGGTGTCAAGAATTGGAAACCAAATGCCAAATAAAATGGATACCAAAATGGTGGACAAAAAGATGAAGACATTTCTCCTGCGCGACCCAGGAAAGAGCAAATATGGCGGAATATATGGAGCATATAATGGACGAATTTTTGAAGGATATTCCATGAAGAAAAATACTTTATTTGAGGGCCAAAATATGTGCAAGAATATGGTATATTCGGCCAAGAAGTATTGGGGAATAAGGAATGCAAGATTTGAAGATATAAAGATTTCCTTTTCCTTGAAGAAGAAGAAAACTGGGCAGTCAGGTCACTCAACTTCTAAAATCCGTAGTAAATTCAATTCAACTCCAAATATGGCGTTCATTATATGGA
Source organism: Geum urbanum (assembly GCA_946800695.1). Classification (NCBI taxonomy): domain Eukaryota; kingdom Viridiplantae; phylum Streptophyta; class Magnoliopsida; order Rosales; family Rosaceae; genus Geum; species Geum urbanum. The sequence continues at coordinate 81,579,693 of OX326999.1, read as the reverse complement.
TTTTATAGCCCTTTGAATAAGCTTTCCAATGAAACAAAAATCGGAATTTTCTGAGCACTAGAACTCCCGGAAAAGACGTTTCAAGACAGGCTGGCAGTTCTACCCGAGTACACTAGGAAAACCTAGTTTGAAGAGGAAAGTTGGAATTCTTCACTTATAAATACAAGAGCTCGGCCTCAAAGCAAATCATCACCTATTTTACGCTCTCAAGCTGCCAAAGTCTTCAAACATTCTCCACCACAAAGATCTCCAGAGCCAAGGTCGACTACACCATCACACCCCTAAAAACCGACGCCATCTTCATCAAAGGGTCGTCTTGCTCTTGAAGTTTGCAGTGCTGTTCACGGAACTAAAAGTGTAACATGAACTCTTTACTCCGTAGTCTCCTTTGTCTTTGTATTTATTTGTGTAAAAACTCGGTGAATGAATGTTTATTTTGGTTTTATACACTTTATGAATTCCATACGTGTTCCATGTGTTTATGAATCTTAGTTTCTTTTATGTGTTATGTGTTGGGCATAAGGCTTCGGTGGGTAGAGGTTAGGATCACTAAGATGTTTGCAGTGCTGTTCACGGAATATGTTAGTCCCTACTTTTATCAAATCGATGATTTAGTTAAGGTGTTTATATGCTGTTCATTGCACTTTGATTAAAAGATAAAGAAAACCATAACATGTAATTGGAATTAAGGTTTGTAAATTTCGAAGATGATGGGAGGATTAGAGCTGTATAATCTGCATGTGGGTAGGATGGGATGATCACATGTAAATAATTAATTAGGTTTTTTTTGTCGAAAATATGGTAAGGGTTTTTGGGATTTTCTTATGTGTTTGCTTGTCTATGAGTTGATGCATGATAGAGTCCTAGGAATACTTGCTATGTGATTGACGTTTTTAGTTAGTAATTAGATAGAAAATTTAGGAAATTAAAATCAACTCTTTTATACCCCCATTTTTACTACACAAGAATTGCATGCACCCTTCAATCCCCGGTTTAGAACGATACCCTACTTATCAATGCTACATCTACACAAAAAGGGTTTAAATTGCATATGGTTGAATTATGTGTTGAGTGTCTACTTTGTGTTAATATTTGATGCATGTTTCCGTCATATCAATTTTTGGCGCCGTTGCCGGGGATTGTTAATTGTTTGTGATTTTTGTGTGTATATATGTAAATTTATACTTGTGCATATTACTAACCATTTTTTTTTTAGGAATTTTTGAAGTATATATGCTAATTTTACTTACAATTTTCGATGCTTTGTATATGTGCCCTAATTGATTTAATTTTTCGCAAATAAATACATGTGAATAAATGTTAGTGTAAATTTTAATTTTTGTACATATTAATCGGTGTTTGTATATATATATCTAATAATTATTAAGCATGTTAAAGGATAGTCTTAGATTTACATTGATTACATGCTTGATTAATAAGGTCTCACTCCTTGGAATAGATGGTGCCTCTTTTTCTTGTTTATCTCCTTAACCCCTTATGTTTCACACATAAGGTTGAGGGCGGAGTCTACAAGAACTATGAGGGAGTGTGAATTTTTGAAAGTTTGGCTGAATGTCGGACATGGTGTCTAGAAACGGGTTATGACTGGTGACAGGTTCTGGATCTAAGAAAGACTTGCATCAATGGAGTATATACCAATGATCCGGTGAGTGGATGAAAACTTGTCTTTGAGTAAGAAATCTTTGGTAACTTGGTGTCTAGAAGGTGACGGTTTCTATGACGGGTTTTGGATCCGAGATCTCAAATCGGTCCTACCTCTCGTGGTCTCTCTTGCCAACTGGCCAAGCTTATTAAAGTTGCCCAAAGAAGACAAGGACTAAATCTACTTTCCATGATCGGTAAGCCTCGGGATGCATTGTCAAAATTAGTCCTGCCTCTCGCGTTATCTCTATCCCCAACTGGCCATGTTTTTCGATTGAACCAAGGCTGAACAATTGAGAATTCATACTTTATCGCACGGGTCGCACGTCCTTGGAAAGACTGAAAAATCAATGCCTTGTAATCCTTGTAAATTTTTGGCGAAATCAATTTGAGACATGTGTGCTAAAAATCTCGAAAATTGTTGAACATGTAAAGGACTTTCCAACGTTGCAGGTACTTAGTTGCATTAACTCCCCTGCGGTTTCATGATGCTCGGATTTCATCACCGGGTACCCTAACCTAAGTGAAGTTAGGGACATGAGACCAATGGATGAGTCATTCTATTCATAATTGTTCATGTAACTTGGATGTTTTCTGCAGGTTCTAACCATTTTCTCTTATGCATTCACACCATTTTATCATCTAGGTTGATCTTGTTTGATGCATTTAGTTAATTCTCATTAAGTAAATGTGTGATACATGGTAAATCGAAGTGTGACATTGTGTGAAAGGTGCCCTAAGAACATGTCCAACGTGCAAAACAAATTTTGTGTGTTTATATACTTAGATTTCTCATTGACTTCTTATTTTTGCATCATTTGCATTGCATTTTTATTATATATCATGTGCATTCATGTTTCTAGTATATTGTGCCTTAGTATTTTCGTTGCATATGTGTTATATGTTTAGTATAAATTCAGAGCTGGGCAATAGGCTGTTTTGTGTGATTTATCTGACATAGTTACACGTCTCGGAAAATTCTGAAACTTTTATGAAGTATTTGTATATGTGTCTAGTCTTTTCGTGTAAAATTTCAGCTAGTTCCAACGTGTGATTAATTCTAGAGAAATTATTCAAATAGTCATGCTCAGGTTGCTCGATTTTTGTGAATATTTAGAATAGTCAAGCATTTTTGCATATCATTCATTCATTCATGCATTACATAATTGCATCATCTTGAATCATATTCATCATTGCATTTCATGCATTTGTTTTGGATTTTATGTTTGTTGAGTTTTGAAGGATACGACGGAGGAGCACGCTCCAAGTGTTTTCATAATTCGCAGCTTCTGTCCAAAATAGAACAGTCAACTTTGAAAAGTCATAACTTTCAGCTCGTTTGGAGTTAGCACGAGTTCTTTATATGAATGGAAAGCTCGAGACGTCTAGTTTTCAGTCATATAAAGATCACGAATTTCTGAGCTCTACATCATTCGGAATTCTAGTTTAAAGACACGGAGGTCAGAACATTAAGCTGCAAAGTGGAAAGAACAAATGGAGGAGATGCACCTTCAAGATCAGGCTGTTCCAAGAGCATAAATGAAGCATCATGTCTAGGCTGTAAGACATTAAAAAACAAGCGCTTGTTGGGAGGCAACCCAATGGAGGATCGACATACAGATTTGTTTTCTTTTCCCTTCCTCTTTATTAATTAGTATGTTAGTATGTGAGATATTTTTTGGTAAATTTTCTTCTCCATGCTTGATTCTATGCTTTTACTTTATTACATTGAGGACAATGTAGGATTTAAGTGTGGGGGATGGGTTTACACTTTCTTTTAGTCATAAATTATAAAATTGGGCGGACAAAGGATTTCCAGTGGATGATGCCCTAAAATTTTTAAAATTTATTTAATTTTCGTGGGTTTTTAGTTTTCTAAAATTTTAGGTAGTTTTTTTGAGTGTCTTTTAGTGTTTTTCAGAGTCTTAGGATGCCCTTAACTCGTCGATGATGATATTTTTCTGAGACAATTTCGAGTTCATGGCTTTCATATTATTAAACTATGGAATTCTTTTGTTAATATAGATGTTTTGATTGCATTAACATGTAGTGGATATAGATAGTAAAACTTGGTACAGAATTCGCATGTTAGAATAAGTTTTAAATCATACAAACCTAAAAGTGAGTTTTTGAGCCTACATTACTTCATTTGAGAGTGAATTTCGTGCATATGGTTTTCAAAAACAAAACATGCTTCATCTAATTACTTGCCATAGATTTTAATGAACTAGAGATTACTAGAACTTACTCATGTAGATTTACAACGCTTTTAAGTTGATATATGCTCTGATTTTGGATATGATTAAAGGCAAATTAGGTTACCACCACTTAAACCAAATGGCCTTGTGTCCCATTGTGCGCACGAGTTGCGACACCCTTAGATTACCCCTTTGTGCCTACATTAAGCCTTTTCTTTCATTTACCACATACATATCTAAACACTTAGCCTAGTGTAGAATTTCCAACCCTTGTTCAAAGACTTGGTGAAGAGGTTTCGAAGCTAGCATAAAGAAGTGGCGAAAAAAAAAAGTGATGAAAGAATACAAAGAAGGGAAGACTTGTTCAAAGGAGTTGATTGCCGAAAATACAATATAAAAAAAAAGAGAAGAAGAAGAATCGAGAGCAAAAGAAAAAGAAAAGAAAAAAAAATGTGAAAAAGCTCTCTGGCAAAAGTTCTAAGTGTAAAAGTTTGGACAAGTGAAGTTTAGAATGAAGTTAGGGCCCAAAAAGATGAAAATTGGCCCCCGATCGTGAGTTTGACACAAGAAGAAGTGTAGAAAGGATGAGCCACGAATTTGAAGAATTCTAAGTGCTAAACTAAGTCTTTGGAACGTTTTTACACCACCACTTATCTAAATTTCGAATGCCTTAGCCTTAGCCTCATTACAACCTTTCTAAAGTCCTTTATGATCCTTAAGATGAGTAGCCTTCAATTGGTTGAGTAAGTTACATGAGTAAGCATATGGTTTGGGTTCATTTGTGCAAGTAATTGGTTTTATTCATGAGGTATTCTGTTTATTCTTCGATATATCTTGAGTGAATACCCCTTTTTCATGAGTGAAAAGATGATGAGTGCATCCATGTGAGATTGATTTAAACTTTTTCGAAGCATGCATAGCTTATAAATCACCATTGTTTTCATCTAAGTCTTACTTGATCATGCATGAGAATATCTTTATTAACTCTTGAATTCCTTGTGCTTTAATTTTGTGAATTTTCATGGAATTTTCGAAATTCATTTGTTAAGGGCTTAGTAGTATTTTTGTTGGAAAATTTTGAGTCTTAGTTTAATTTAGTATTTGCTAAGGGACTAGCAAAGTTTAAGTGTGGGGGATTTGATCTACGCATTTTAGGCGTACTAATTAATGTGTTTTCTCTACATTTTTACTTTGATAATTGCTTAGTTTTATTGGTTTTAACTTATTTTGTTAAATTCAGGTGTTGACCAAAAGAGACGGAGTAAAGGAGTCTACAAGCACGCAGAACGCAATAAATCCGGAGAAGAAATAGTCCGAGAAATGGTCTTCAAATGGTTACTAAAATGCATTCCCATATGGTGTCAAGAATTGGAAACCAAATGCCAAATAAAATGGATACCAAAATGGTGGACAAAAAGATGAAGACATTTCTCCTGCGCGACCCAGGAAAGAGCAAATATGGCGGAATATATGGAGCATATAATGGACGAATTTTTGAAGGATATTCCATGAAGAAAAATACTTTATTTGAGGGCCAAAATATGTGCAAGAATATGGTATATTCGGCCAAGAAGTATTGGGGAATAAGGAATGCAAGATTTGAAGATATAAAGATTTCCTTTTCCTTGAAGAAGAAGAAAACTGGGCAGTCAGGTCACTCAACTTCTAAAATCCGTAGTAAATTCAATTCAACTCCAAATATGGCGTTCATTATATGGATTTTATAGCCCTTTGAATAAGCTTTCCAATGAAACAAAAATCGGAATTTTCTGAGCACTAGAACTCCCGGAAAAGACGTTTCAAGACAGGCTGGCAGTTCTACCCGAGTACACTAGGAAAACCTAGTTTGGAGAGGAAAGTTGGAATTCTTCACCTATAAATACAAGAGCTCGGCCTCAAAGCAAATCATCACCTATTTTACGCTCTCAAGCTGCCAAAGTCTTCAAACATTCTCCACCACAAAGATCTCCAGAGCCAAGGTCGACTACACCATCACACCCCTAAAAACCGACGCCATCTTCATCAAAGGGTCGTCTTGCTCTTGAAGTTTGCAGTGCTGTTCACGGAACTAAAAGTGTAACATGAACTCTTTACTCCGTAGTCTCCTTTGTCTTTGTATTTATTTGTGTAAAAACTCGGTGAATGAATGTTTATTTTGGTTTTATACACTTTATGAATTCCATACGTGTTCCATGTGTTTATGAATCTTAGTTTCTTTTATGTGTTATGTGTTGGGCATAAGGCTTCGGTGGGTAGAGGTTAGGATCACTAAGATGTTTGCAGTGCTGTTCACGGAATATGTTAGTCCCTACTTTTATCAAATCGATGATTTAGTTAAGGTGTTTATATGCTGTTCATTGCACTTTGATTAAAAGATAAAGAAAACCATAACATGTAATTGGAATTAAGGTTTGTAAATTTCGAAGATGATGGGAGGATTAGAGCTGTATAATCTGCATGTGGGTAGGATGGGATGATCACATGTAAATAATTAATTAGGTTTTTTTTGTCGAAAATATGGTAAGGGTTTTTGGGATTTTCTTATGTGTTTGCTTGTCTATGAGTTGATGCATGATAGAGTCCTAGGAATACTTGCTATGTGATTGACGTTTTTAGTTAGTAATTAGATAGAAAATTTAGGAAATTAAAATCAACTCTTTTATACCCCCATTTTTACTACACAAGAATTGCATGCACCCTTCAATCCCCGGTTTAGAACGATACCCTACTTATCAATGCTACATCTACACAAAAAGGGTTTAAATTGCATATGGTTGAATTATGTGTTGAGTGTCTACTTTGTGTTAATATTTGATGCATGTTTCCGTCATATCAGAAGCTTTTGCCTTGTTTAGACAACCTTAGCTCTTTAAGTTGAGACCTTTAGCTGCCTTGGTTTTTGCTCACCTTCTAGACTCGGCTGTGTCCCTTCGGGAGCTGTGATTTTAGGTCTGCATTGGTCCTTGTTTAGGTCTGCATTTAGGCCTCTTAGCATGCTGATTACTTTGTAATTTGTGTTCTAAATGTTGTGTCAAATCTGGACAGTTTTAGGTTTGCTATAGGGTGACTCTTTTGTTGGTTTCTCACGTGCTTTCTTGTGGTCTTTGACCCTTCCTTTGTTGTACTTACTTGCTGCATTTTGCTGCTGTTTTGTATGTCTATATAAGGTGTCAAAACTGTACTGAGATGTTGGTTGGTTGAGTGAAACACTTGGGGATTTTGGTTATTCTGTTTTGGTACTCTTTGAGAGCACTTTCGAGTGTAGTTTCTCGTATCTCTTCTCTTCCCCTTCCATGTCTTTTGGTTGCTCTTTATAGTGCATAATAGACATGGTTTCTCAAGCTTAAAACTGTTTTTCAAAACTCATATGCATTTGTGCATTGTGCATTCCATAGAGATAAAGTGTGGAGATGCCCAACCCAAGAAGTGATCAAGAAGGTTCTAACTTGAAGTGTAGTTAAGAATCTGTGTTTGATACTTCTGTTTTTCTTTCCAAGTGTAAGCACATTGATTAAGGTAGTGTAGCTCTGTTTGTACTAGTGGGTAGACTAGTCAGGATAGCATAAGGGGTATGTATCCCAGAGTGCCAGAAACTTGTAATTGTGTGTGTTACCAATTAGTGGAAAGGTTTGTCCCTCAAGAGTAAGGGGCACGCAGTTTTGATCCTGGTTGTAGGATTTCTGCGTTATCAAAAACATCTGGTGTTAATCTTTACTTTCTGTCTTTAGGTTTTAACACTCATATCCTGTTTTTCGGGATAGGACTCTATCTTGCTATCCCGAGAACAGATTAAGCGAAAAAGTGGGAAAAGGCCTATTCACCCCCCCTCTAGGACCTTTAAGTGGTATCAGAGCGGCCACTAGCCTTTGCTAGTGAGATCCTCTGAGGGGTTCGTTATGGATCGGGAAAAAGGTTCTTCCATAAATGTTCCACCTTTTTTCGATGGACATGATTTCTCTCAATGGAAAATCATGATGAGTGCTTTCCTCTCCTACCAAGATGATGGTATGCTGTGGCAAAGTGTAGAGGAAGGCTGGACACATCCCACAAAACCAAAAGGCGATGAATCAACCGAAATAATTTCAAAGCCTAGGTCCGAATGGGTAAAAGACGACAAGGATTCGGCTAGAGCAAATATCAAGGCCCTTAGCTGTCTATTCAATGTTGTCTCCGAGGCAGAGCGCTAAAGAATCATTCATTGCTCCACTGCTAAGGAGGCATGGGAGGTGCTCATCAACACTCATGAAGGTAACTCTCGTGTTAAACAACAAAAACTTCAACGTCTTATTTTTGAGTTTGAAGGTCTAAGCATGAGTGACAAAGAGTCTATTGATGATTTTTATGGTCGTGTACTTAATATCACAAATCAATGTCGTAGCTTAGGAGAGGCTATTGAATCAAAGAAAATTGTTAGGAAGTTCTTAACTGCTTTACCTCCCTTCTTTGACTCTAAAATGAATGCTATTGAAGAGGCTCATGATCTTGATACCTATCCTTTAGAAGAACTTGTTGGTAATTTGAAAACCTATGAAACTCTAAAGAAAAGGCCCATGCTTGAGAAATCCATTGCTTTAAGTTCGGTTAAAGTTGAGGTTGAAAAGTTGCATGAAAATGAAGATGATGAAAATGATGAATTTGCTTTTCTAACTAAACAATTTGAGAAATTCTTAAGGAAAAGGAAATCTTTCAACTCTAACCGGAACTTCTCAAAAGGATCTAGCTCTAAGCCTTTTAGAAATCAGGTTTCACAGAAAAGTCGGGATATCAGGCCCTCTCCTATCCCGAAAACGGACATGAAATGTTTTGAATGCAATGGAATAGGACATAAAGCTGTGGACTGTGCTAACAGGAGAAATAAGTCTCATAAAGTGTTAAAAGCTACTTGGAGTGATAGTGAGTCTAATGAAAGTTTTGAAACCGATCTTGATGAAAATGAAAAGGTTGCTTTTGTCTCTCATGTTACATTGGATGAGTCTCTTGAGGACAAGGATTCCGATGATGAAGGGCATGATATGTATGTGCGTTTGTGTAAAGCCTCAAAGTCTATGCTTGCTAAAAATGAAGTTCTATCTAATGAGCTTTCATTGAGTAAGGAGACACATTCCAGGATACAAGGAGAGTTCCTATCCCAGAAGACAGAATGGATTTCAACCAAAACCCAACTTGAAGAGCAAGTGACTTTTCTCAAAGAGGAGCTGGATCGTCGGTCCTCTACTATAAGCTTGCTGACTACTGAGAAGCTGAAGCTCGAAGAAGCCCTGCTGGACGCCCGAAACCAGTTTGCCAAATTCTCCATTGGCTCGAAGAAGCTATCCCAAATCTGTGGGATGGGAAGACTAGATGGCAGCAAGAAGGGGTTGGGATTTGAAGGTGTTGACAAATCCAAAGGCTCAGAGAAGACTACGTTCGTAAAAGGAACCAGCTCTGTGTTGGGAAAGCCTCCTCCACAGCTGAAGACCAATGCTCCTGAAATCCCCAAGGTGTCAAAGCTCAAGAAAGGCTCGCAAATCAGATGCTTTCACTGTGGGAACAGTGGACACATTCGTCGGTACTGTTACAAGCTGAGAGGAAACTTTGTACCTGCCAAGACCTCACAAAACGTCAATCTGCTCGCCCACTTTCAGAAATCTCTCATTGAACTGACAAGGATAGCACAGTCCATTGGCATCCCGGAGCAGAAGAATAAGCCTGCTTCTGCAAATTGGGTCAGGAAGTCTGTTCACAGAACCCGGGATACCAGAAGGGTCATGTCTCCCAAAGCCCCTGATGTCAAGAAGAAACAAGAAGAAGTCATCTGCTTTCTTTCAAGAGTAAAGACCTCATCCACTGCTGCAAGAGATGTTGTAGCTGTTTGCAACGTTGCCTTGACTGCTCTTTCCACCAGGAAATCCGATTCTTGGTACATGGACAGTGGCTGCTCGAAGCATATGACCGGAGAACGGAAATGGTTCACCTCCATGGATGATACTCACCCTGTTAGTGATGTCATGTTCGGTGATGGAGCCAAAGCTGAGATCATTGGAAGCGGGATGGTTGACACTCCTGGTCTCCCGGGCTTGAAGAACGTTCTGTTGGTGGCAGGATTAGAAGTTTGCCTGCTGAGTGTGAGTCAGATCGTCGATGAGTATGAGACTGTGACATTTGACAGGTCTCAATGCACTGTCCTTGATAGGAAAGGAAGATGTGTGATGAAAGGGGAAATATCTAGGGATCATTGCTATTGTGTTCGAGCTAACAAGAAGTTGGAATCTGATATATGCTTCCTATCCTCAACTCAAGAAAGCTTGCTAGATCTGTGGCATAGAAGGATGTGCCATCTCAACCATCAAGATGTGGTGAAGTTGTCCTCAAAGGATGGAGTTCGTGGCCTGCCCAAACTGTCCGGGAGAGCTGCATGTATGTGTGGAGACTGCAAAAATGGGTAAGCTATCCCGAACCTCTCATCATGTTCTAAATGCTAGGCCAACCTCTAATATTCTTGAGTTACTTCACTTAGATCTTGTAGGCCCTGTAGAAACTGAAAGTCTTGCGAAAAAGAAATATGTACTTGTTGTGGTAGATGACTTTTCTAGATTTACTTGGGTCATTTTTCTAGGTGACAAAACTCAAACTTTTGGGAAGTTTTTTGAACTAGCAAAACGAATTTCAAATGAAAAGCTCTCCGAAAACAAATGCATTTTGAGGATTAGATCAGATCATGGTACCGAGTTTGAAAACTCTTTGTTTGCTGAGTATTGTGAGGAAAATGGTGTGCATCATGAGTTTTCATCCCCCATTACACCCCAACAAAATGGGATTGTTGAGAGGAAGAATAGGGTGTTGGTAGAAATGGGGAGGGTTATGTTGAGTTCTGCAGATTTGCCTCACATGTTTTGGGCCGAAGCAATCTTTAATGCGTGTTACACTCTTAATCGTGTAATTTTCAGACCGGGTACTTGTAAAACTCCCTACGAACTTTGGAAAGGCAAGAAACCAAATATCTCACACCTAAAAGCTTTTGGAAGCCCTTGTTTTATTTATAGAGACCGTGAGTATTTGACAAAGTTTGATGCTAAATGTGATAGGGGTGTTTTTCTAGGCTATGCATTGAATAGCCGTGCTTACCGAGTCTACAACAAGAGAACATGCAAGGTTGTAGAAACGGTGAACGTGGCTATCAATGATTCTCTTGTATGCTCTCACAACCATTCTTCTAGAAATGTGCAGGTTGAGGATGTGAGCACTGAGACATCTCCCAAAGATCCTGAGACTCCCATTGACGAACAGAATCCTATCCCTGATGACGTATCCCAGGATGCAGAATCTGATAAGGAAGGTGCCGGGATAGATCAGACCCTATCTATCCAGAAGCCACATCGCATTGGGAAACGTCAAGTGTAAAAAGACCATTCTCCTTCGGATGTGATTGGCATGGTGGATGAACCAATGCAAACCCGTAGTAGGTCCAAAGCGGTTGTAAGTAATCTCGTTAGCCTCAGGAGCTTTCTTACCTTGCATAGGTTAGCTATCAATCGAATTGCTTGCTATGGTTTTGTTTCTAGTATTGAGCCTAAGAATGTTAAAGATGCTTTAAATGATTCAGAATGGATTGGGGCTATGCAAGAGGAATTAAATCAGTTTGAGAAAAGCAATGTTTGGCACTTAGTTCCTAGACCTAGGGATAAGAATGTTATTGGAACAAAGTGGGTGTTCAAAAATAAAACGGATGAGAAGGGAATTATTACAAGAAACAAAGCTAGGTTGGTTGTGCAAGGTTATTCACAAATAGAAGGCCTAGATTTTGATGAAACCTTTGCCCCCGTAGCTAGACTTGAGTCCGTTAGGTTACTCTTGGCCATTGCTTGTTTTCTGAAATTTGATCTCTTTCAAATGGATGTGAAAAGTGCCTTCTTAAATGGAGTTTTGAAAGAAGAAGTGTATGTTGAACAGCCCCCGGGATTTCAGAGCTCTTCCCATCCCGACTATGTTTACAGATTAGACAAAGCCCTTTATGGTTTGAAACAAGCTCCTAGAGCTTGGTATGAAAAATTGTCTACACATTTAATTGACCATGGGTATGTGCGTGGCTCTATTGATAAGACCATGTTTGTTAAAAATGTTTCACATCATATGATAATTGCTCAAATCTATGTGGATGATGTGGTGTTTGGTTCTACCTCCCAAAAACTTGTTGAGGAGTTTGTTAGTCTAATGAAGCAAGAGTTTGAAATGAGTCTTTGTGGTAAGCTAAACTTCTTCCTTGGACTACAAGTTCAGCAAAAGAAAGATGGTTTGTTCATTTCGCAGGAAAAGTATGCCAAGGAACTTGTGAAGAAGTTTGGGATGGAAGGAGCCTCTCCCATCCGGAACCCAATGGGAACCTCTTGCAGAATCAGTGCTGATTTGGAGGGCATCAATGCTGATCAAACCCTCTACAGAAGCATGATTGGAAGCCTGCTTTACCTCACAGCCAGCAGACCTGATATCTCTTTTAGTGTGGGTGTTTGTGCTAGGTATCAAGCCAATCCCAAGGAATCCCACGTGAAGGCTTTCAAACGTATCATTCGATATGTTTCAGGTACGTGTGCTTTTGGAATTCTGTATACAACGGATACTAACACTGAGATTGCAGGGTATTCGGACTCGGATTGGGCTGGAGATGCCACGGATAGGAAGAGCACCTCGGGTGGCTGCTTCTTTGTTGGGAACAACCTAGTATCGTGGCATAGCAAGAAGCAGAACTGCGTATCACTGTCCACTGCTCAAGCGGAGTATATAGCTGCTGTACACAACTCCTTTGGATGAAGCATATGCTAAGCGACTACGGATTTGAGCAAGGTATCCTATCCCTGTTTTGTGATAACACCTCGGCAATCAATATTTCAAAAAATCCTGTGTTGCATTCTAGGACCAAGCATATAGAGATTAGATATCATTTCATTCGAAACTTGGTTGAAGATAAACAGCTTGAAATGACATTTATTCCAACTGAACAACAATTGGCTGATTTGTTCACTAAGCCCTTGGACAATCTGAGATTTGAAAGTCTTAGGAAGGCTATTGGTGTATGCACCATTACTTGAGATATCTCCCTCACTGGTCTAAATTTATCTTTCAAGTCTTTTTATTTTTCTGAAAATAAATGTTGGCTCATGTTGGGATACGAGTCTGTGGTCATATCCCAGGAAATATTTCTGAACTTGATCTAAAATGTTGTGTTCTTATTTCATGTATCTTGATAGACATTGCTGCATCTTTCTCTTGTGTATATGCATCTATGCCTTTAAGAATGTTAGTGCATGTGGTCTAAATCATTCTTGGAACTAGAAAGAACTCTTGAGCACAAAGGTTACTCTTGTGGGGTGTACACCGTTTAAGCTAGAAAATTGAGTGAGTTGAACTAGTTACTGAATAACAATTGTGAAATTCTGGTGCTTATTGTTAAATGAATTAAGTAAAGGAATGGGCTAGTCTTTTGTTGGGTGCACCTTAACCGGAACCAGTGGGGATCCCTGAGATGTTATCTATCCTTCGATGGGTTCGGACTAGTTATCCACTGAGTGTCCTTGAAACACACATTATTCTTTCGAGCATTGCGCTCAGGACATAATGATAACTACTCTGTTATATGGACCTATGAGGACGTATTTCTCAGATGAGCTCTTGGACAAAAGTTAAAGAAAATGGAGAAATTGCCTTGAACTTAAATGAGAACGGCCAAAGGCCAAGTTGGGACAAAGTCCTTGATATGCTGAATTTCCAGAACTCTCAAATGGTTGTGACAAAGTCACTTGGTTACTCTTGATGTCCTCATGTCATTTGATGCTCTAAACTTGTACTCCCTTAGATGAACCTTTCACACACACACTCTTATGGTTCCAAGGATTGATTTGTGAAGAACATGGCATTGATGTTACTTTATAGTCATATATTCATGTGAAAAATTTGAGCCATCAAGACATATGAAAATTAGTTGTCACATTTTTGTGAGTCATGCTTAAATTTTCCTGATGTCTGGGATTTCACTGACTGTTTCCATCCCAGGGTTCATGCTGACAGGTTGTAAATCTTTCTGAAATCAAACTCTTTGTGTTTTCTTATGCACCATTTGAGGGGGAGTTATCAATGTGTTGGTAGATACATCGGTACCTTCTATTATCCAGGGTGTCCCAAATATCCCAGTGGATATTAGAAGTATACATGCATGGTGGTCCTTGTGTTTACCTTTGAGGAATCTTTCTTGGATGCTAGCTTGTGTGCCTTTCTTAGGGATAGGACACTGTTACTCTTTATTGCTGACATGACTATGCAGGAAGTTTGAAAGTGGAGTTTGTGTGTTTAAGAGGAGAAACCTCTTGGTTCAAGAATCCTTGAGTGGAAGGTATCTCAATTCCGCTGCCTCATTTACTCTTTCTGGTCTCCCGTCTAGGATGGGTGACGACATTAAGCTCCCTACCAAGGAACAATCATACTTTGGTTTTGTGATCTGTCACTAAACAATGTTACTTTTATCTGCGGTTTTAAATCATCTGTGGTTTTACCCTTTGTCTTTCCTAGACAAAAAGGGGGAGAACTAGCTAATCCATGCAGGTACTTTTGGATGGGGAGAACTACTTGACTGGGATAGGTAGTTGTGTTCCTATCATGGTAAACCAGTCAGGGGGAGTACTGAACTATTTGGTTTAAGTACTTTGGATACTTTTTGCTGCATGTGTTGTTTGTGCTATACTCTCATGCAGGTACTCTTTGAAGATTGTGTTTTGTCAAGGAATGCCAAAGGGGGAGATTGAAGGCATATGGATATTGGCTATCCCTTGACAATCGTCAAAACACAATTGCCTGAAAGATCATCAAGAAAAGAGATTGAAGATGTTGGCATCACTTACTTATCTCTTTGGGATATCAGGTAGTTCATGCATCCCATAACATGGTTTTCATTTGGGATAGCAAGCTGAGCATGTATCCCAGACATTCTGGAACGTTTTTCTGGTGTGATATTTCTTGGCTTTAATCACTTCTAAAATTCCAGTTTACTTGTGATTAATCTGATTGATCTTTGACTATGGAAAACTGACTTAGTTAATGAAGATCCCTAGGGAAAGTTGACTAAAGTTCACATGTGTTTTCTTGAAATCTGGTTTGTCTTTTTCTGTTTGTCAAAGTGCTTTTGGCTCTGTTTTTCTGGGTTTATCTTTGCTGTGTCAAAACGTGCTCTTCCCTTAAAAACTGATATGGCTATTCTTGTACAAGTGAAAAGGAAGCTTTTGCCTTGTTTAGACAACCTTAGCTCTTTAAGGTGAGACCTTTAGCTGCCTTGGTTTTTGCTCACCTTCTAGACTCGGCTGTGTCCCTTCGGGAGCTGTGATTTTAGGTCTGCATTGGTCCTTGTTTAGGTCTGCATTTAGGCCTCTTAGCATGCTGATTACTTTGTAATTTGTGTTCTAAATGTTGTGTCAAATCTGGACAGTTTTAGGTTTGCTATAGGGTGACTCTTTTGTTGGTTTCTCACGTGCTTTCTTGTGGTCTTTGACCCTTCCTTTGCTGTACTTACTTGCTGCATTTTGCTGCTGTTTTGTATGTCTATATAAGGTGTCAAAACTGTACTGAGATGTTGGTTGGTTGAGTGAAACACTTGGGGATTTTGGTTATTCTGTTTTGGTACTCTTTGAGAGCACTTTCGAGTGTAGTTTCTCGTATCTCTTCTCTTCCCCTTCCATGTCTTTTGGTTGCTCTTTATAGTGCATAATAGACATGGTTTCTCAAGCTTAAAACTGTTTTTCAAAACTCATATGCATTTGTGCATTGTGCATTCCATAGAGATAAAGTGTGGAGATGCCCAACCCAAGAAGTGATCAAGAAGGTTCTAACTTGAAGTGTAGTTAAGAATCTGTGTTTGATACTTCTGTTTTTCTTTCCAAGTGTAAGCACATTGATTAAGGTAGTGTAGCTCTGTTTGTACTAGTGGGTAGACTAGTCAGGATAGCATAAGGGGTATGTATCCCAGAGTGCCAGAAACTTGTAATTGTGTGTGTTACCAATTAGTGGAAATGTTTGTCCCTCAAGAGTAAGGGGCACGCAGTTTTGATCCTGGTTGTAGGATTTCTGCGTTATCAAAAACATCTGGTGTTAATCTTTACTTTCTGTCTTTAGGTTTTAACACTCGTATCCTGTTTTTCGGGATAGGACTCTATCTTGCTATCCCGAGAACAGATTAAGCGAAAAAGTGGGAAAATGCCTATTCACCCCCCCCCCTAGGACCTTTAGTTTAGCGTTGCAAAACATAATCAGAGCCGATATAAGAAGATGTCAAGTCATCAAGAACCTCCCATGATCCTTTTCTTCAATTCCAAGGAAGATGCTTGGAGTTTATACAACGTCCTGGATAACAAGATCCTTGACGATGTCCAATTGAAGATACCGATTAAGCGATTTTGTGGGTCTTCGAAAGGATAGTTAATATTTGTACGAGAGGATTTTTCTGTGACACTAATAAATCCATTCCTTAGGTTTGAAGAGAAGGGTGAGAATGATAGAGAAAACTCAGACAACATCCATCTTCCCCAACTAGTCCCATCGGACAAGCGCGGATCTTATGTTCAACGGGAAAAAGAGGCACACGAAGATCTGTGTGAATTTTATGTAGTGAAGGCTATACTTACTCCAGATCCAATATCAAATGCAAATGAGTGCACCGTTGTTGTAACAGATGTGAGAAAGAATCAAATGGCTTTTACTAGGATTGGGGATGACAAATCGACTTTTATAGATACAGAATTCTGCGCTGGGGCAGCACATGTTTTACAACTTGGAGATAAATTGTGTGTGTGCGGAGGTTTTATGGTTTCTTGACTACTTTCAGTATTGCTTCTGAGTCCTACTCGGTTGAAAAAATTATTTTCAATATAATCTGCCTTCAGCTCATACCACAATGAGGGAATATCTAGTACAAACTCATGAGACTAAGTTGTTGGTGGTCTTGAGATGTTGTGATTGGGAAGATCATAATCCCAATTCACACAAACCGTTTGCATCTGAATTCATAGTGTACAAAGCCGATTTTGATGAGTGCAAGTGGATTGAGAAGACAACCTTAGGTGATGATGTTGTTATTTTTGTTGGAGAGAATTCGGTAATAGAAGTGGTGGACTCTAACTTTCCAGGATGCAAGCCAAATTGCATATATTACAATCATGATTATGATTCCATGCAGATGGATGATGTGCTCTATGATTTTGGGGTGTAAGACATGGAAACGAAGAAGATTTCAAAGCCTTACTCTACAGAGCTGATGAATCTATTGGAGATGATCAATCACCGGCCAATCTGGTTTACTCCAACGTTTTATCTGTGAAGAACTTCTTCTGTAGTATGTTGCCATATATTATTCCGTACGTGTGTTTCTTTCTGTTAGAGAAATAAGTACTTCCGTACGTACGTACGTGGTAATTGTGATGATCGCGATTCAATGTATCACAATGTTTATTTGAGCTTTGAGGATTTATGAATTTGGAGAAGTATGCTCTTTTAATTTGCACGTAAAGCTTTTTATTAGAACAGATTGATCGATACCGGCAGTATACATTGATTAATTACATTCTGATCCAGAGTTCCATGCATCGATCACGTTGTTTTGAATTGATCTTACTGCATATGTATATATATATATAGACACACACACACTCATTGAGCTCCTCCTCACATTTTGGCCATGGCGTGCAGGCAAAGATCGAAGCTGGCATTCGATCAGTTGCTTTGCATGGCAGCCAGCCTAATTCTTCACTATGTGCTTTGCATCGGGGCGGATCCACGTTGTGGGCTGTGTGGGCTGTAGCCCACGGAAATTTTTGAGGAAGCCCCAAAAAAAAATAGTAGTGATTTGGCTACAACTCGCCTTTTCTCAATCTCTCTGCTCTCTCGCCTACAGCTCGCGAGTGGCTCTGCACTCAAGTGATTCTGCACTCTTCTTGTTCATGACAACCGAAGCCTTGTGGTTCCTCTCTACACCATTGAAGAGACCGTCAACAACTCTGACACCCCTTTCTGCGATTATTGCCGCTGCACTGGTAATTACTCACCTTCTATCTTTAATATCATTGTTGCTGTGAATTGGGTTTCTTTAGTACTCTAATGTTTCTGGAATTGGGTTCCTGCAATTTGACGTTTAGGGTTTCTCTCATCTCTCGATCTCGGGTATGAAATTTGAAAATACTCTATTTATCTATAAATCTATTTTGTGATTTTTTGTCTTCTTTGTGAATTGTGATTGAATTGGAATTTGGAAACTTGGAATAATGGAAATCAGAAAATATGGAGCAACTGTTGCTAACTTCAAAGCTTTGGGAATCCGAAAACCTATAGCTAACTTCAAAGCTTTGGGAAGTTGGAGCAACTGTTGTAAAGACAACTGAGTTTGTCCAAGGCCAAACATGTCGATGGGGACTGGCCTGGTCCTTTTTGCCGCCTGTTAAGAAGATAGTATCATCTCATGTGGCCGGAAAGAATAACCTTTCTTTCATGCTTGAGGTTCAAAAACCATTTCAATTTGATTTTAAATTCATTATTTCTTTCAATGCTAGAACTGCCTCTGTGAAAATTAATTATATCACTTCATATCATAATACTCATTTGCTTATGCCATATGATTGCTTTGTTTCTACTACTATGACATCTGATGTTACACTCATCTACTCCTTAGGGGCTCGAGCGAAAAGTGGGTGGCATACATGTTTTGGAATCAGTTGAATCCTAGATCACTGCAAAGACTGGTCACTCATATTCAATCTTGAAGATTGAGTCACAAAATTGTGATAGAAGGGATAGTTGTGAAGATCTGCAGACCCCGGGTACACTTTTGGTGAAAGGGTCAGTACAGCAGAAAGATGGACAAGTTTCAGGTATTCCCCTCACGGCCTCACCCATTTGTCAAATTCTTAAAACCAAACATTTTTAGTCTGTTGCAGGGTGTAATGAATTTGGAAAAAAATAAAATTTGACCTGCAATATGTCCAGACTGCCAGTCTTGACTATTTTGACATGCCAATGGGCTGACACAATCATCAATTATCTCTTGTTTATTTTGGGTGCTTTATAGGTTTGACACATTAACCTCAAAAAAAAATTTGTGCGTTGCACAATAAATTACAGCCCACCCAAGATTGAAATCCTGGATCCGCCCATGTTTGCATGGCACTCGATCAGTAATAATTTTCTCCATAAAACCACTAACCTAGATCATCTAACCGTGTAGGGTTTGAACTTGTGAACATTTTGCTCCCAAACATGTTAGTGAACAACTACTTATACGAAGCATCAAGATTCAACGCCATGCACGACTCGACGATTGCATGCAAGTTTTATTTGAATATCACAAACTACGTACGCGCGCAAGGCAATGTGACAACCAGATTGAAGCACCACTACCTAAACATTGGTCCAAAAACTCCTAACTACTTAGGAAGATATATTAGCAGTTTAGCACAAACTACGTAAGCAATATACAGTTCTTAAATAAAAAAGTAAGACAGTGCGACAATGCTCAAGTTCTTCACAGATAAAAGGTTGGAGTAAAACAGATTGGCCGGTGATTGGTCATCTCCAATAGACTCATCAGCTCTGAAGAGTTAGGTCGTACACCTCAAAATCATAGAGCATATCATGTTTTTGTATGAAATCGTAATCATGATTGTAATATATGCAATTCGGCTTGCGCGCATCCTGGAAAATTAGTAGCCACCACAAATGCTGAAAGATTCTCTCCATTAAAAAGAGCAACATCATCACCTAAGCTTGTCTTCTCATTGAGACTTGAGACTTGAGACTTGAGAGTGAACGTGGGTTGACATGAGTACCATCGATGTATGCAGTTCATATATACCAGTACGTAATCCCATGCAGATCGAGTCCACACGTACAGGCCTACGTACACTTTGTTCTGTTTACAGCCTGTCGTTTGTGCCTGCCCTAATCAAACTTGTAATGAATTGATCTAGCTAGCTAGTTCGATAGGTAGTTAGGTACGAATGTACGTCAAGCAAGTGAAGCACCTTAATTATGTTTTGAGATTGTTATAGTTCTGATGATTGATGTTATAGAAGTGGACTGCATTGCTGTTATTATGGATGAAATTATTAAAGCTTCGCATTGTGGCAGCCTTTCTAGTTCTAGTAGAAAAAGTTTGTGGCTTCTAGTTTTTTTCTTTTTCTTTTTATCAAAAACAATGTAATTTGTTAGCTATGTCGACGGTGGGTATGATTTCTTCATTTGTACGAAATTTTGGTGGCGTTAGACTGTCTACGTAATTAGTAAATAGGAGCGTCTATTAGGAGGGGTCAAAGAAAAATGCAACCAAAAAAATAGAAACATTAAACTAGGTTATACACAAAATAGGTTATACACAAAATGATCAAGATCATATAATTAAGAAAATTGTGCACAGTGATGATTTGTAGATTCAAAATTCTTGATTATGGAATTAGAATAAAAAATGTTGGCAATTTCTCTCTCAATCTTACAAACCAGGGTATCAGCAAGAAAATCATCATTCATCTTATTACGGAGTGTTGTTTTAACAATCTTTATAGCTGAGAATGATCTTTCAGTTGTAGCGGTTGAAACCGGAAGAGTCAACACAAGCCAAATTAGTCTGTCAACAGGATAGAAATTTACAGACTTGTTTATTTTCACTAATCCTCTGCAAAGTGCAAACATTGAAGGCATATTAAAAAAGTGAGGATAATGCAAACATTGCAAACATTCACTACTCCTAAGCTTGTCTTCTCAATCAACCTGTGCTCATCAAAATCAAATTTGAACACTGCGAACCCCACTGCAAGATTGTCGGGATCTTCCGAAGGACAAGTTCTTCTCACCAACAACTCATCATTCTCAAGAGATTGTACTAGATAGTTCCTACTTGGGATGTTCACCAAAACATATGAAGAAAAATGATGCACATTCGAGTAGGACTCAGAAGTGACTTTGAGAATAATAAGAGTACCCTTCCCATGTAGGGCACAAAACTTATCTCCACGTTGTAAAAGATCTAATGTGCAGAAAAAATCTGTATCTATAAACAGGCACGGAGGCAATTAGGGTCCAGGGTGGGCCTGGCCCCCCCCTCAATTTTGTGAAAAATAATAATAATATATTATTATTATATAATATAAATATTATAATTTATTTGAAGTATATCTAAACTTCAATTACGCGTATAAATGTATGACTAATTCAAATATGACGACTTTATAAGAATATTATTATATATATTTCAATAATGAAGTCCAAATATTAGATCAATTAGGATTTAATCTCTTACCAAGTTTAGGATTTTATGGTATTTTTTTCTTTATAAAAACTCTACGTACCGTTCCCGAGATTAAAATACAATCATTTTTATTAAGTTGATTAGATATGGAGAGATATTTCAAAAAATAAATCATCTTCTTCTACTTCAACATCAGATGAGCAACCACCTACGAAAATTCAAAAGAAGAATAGTAACAATATGAAAAAATTTCGTGCTATAGATATTACAGAAAAGTATCCATCGGATCCCGCTAAACGCCCGTCAATTTCAAGTTATCATCCTAACATTCAAGAAGATGTTCGAAGATATTATCTACAATAAGGCCCTTGTCGACCTAAACAGCATACTTTTCCTTTCACGGAATTTGGAGAAAAAAGAAGAAGAAAAGAAGGTTTATTTGTGATTTGTTTATTGAATTTTCATATTGGTTAGAGTACAGTATTAAAAAGGATGTTGTATTTTGTTTATGTTGTTATCTTTTCAATCCGACTATTGGAGAACAAGGCGGTAGTGAAACTTTTGTTGGTGCTGGTCATGGATTCAGTAATTGGAAAAATGTGCAAACGCTAATATCATATTTTGGAGGATCAAATATTACTCATAATCAGGATGTGAGTAATTGTGATGTTTTATTAAACCAAAAACAAAACATTGAGACTGTTTTGGCAAATTATACAGATCAAGATCGAATTGACTACCCTAACCGAGACTATTTTTTAAGTTTTTCATTCAGGCCCCCCCCTAACCGAGAATCCTGGCTCCGTCCCTGTCTATAAAATTCCATTTGTCTTCCCCAATCCTAATAAAAGCCGTTTCCCATTTCTTCGTGTATGTTACAATGGCAATGCACTCGTCTGCACTTGAAATTGGATCTGCAGTAATTGTAGCCTTTACGACATTAAAGTAACAGTCCTCAGGCGGTGTGTGTCTTCCTCCATCAATCCCTTCATATTGGTCCGGCGGCATTACTTGGGGAGGATGAATCTTCCCTTTTGATTCA
Organism: Geum urbanum; assembly: GCA_946800695.1. Taxonomy (NCBI): domain Eukaryota; kingdom Viridiplantae; phylum Streptophyta; class Magnoliopsida; order Rosales; family Rosaceae; genus Geum; species Geum urbanum. The sequence continues at coordinate 81,557,549 of OX326999.1, read as the reverse complement.
AGGAATGGATTGATTAATGTCACTGTAAAATCCTCTTCTACAAATATCAACCATCCTTTGGAAGACCCGGAAAATCGCTTATTCGGCATCTTCAGTAGGACATGATCAAGGACCTTGTTTTCTAGGACGTTGTATAAACTCCAAGCATCTTCCTTGGCATTGAAAAAAAGGACATGGGAGGTTCTTGATGGCTTAACATCTTATATCCGCTCAGATTTTCTTTTGCAACACCAAACCATGGCTTACAAACAATGCTGAATAGAAGGTAATCTGATGAAGACAATAATCTTTCTAAAACTGAATCCAAAAGGTTCTTTGGCAAATAAGCCCAATCTGAAGAGATAAATTAAAGCTCTAATTGGAAAGAAGGAAGACAATACGTACATACCATGAGATGTTGATGTTTAAGAAATTAGCTTGAAACAGTAATGACTAATGAGCTTGAAATAACAGTATATACTCTGCTTGCTAGTTACAAATCCTCTAGGGTTTGTTTTTCCTTGAAACTCAAGGAACACGTTTACTCTAGTAATCTTCTTGTAAAACATTCAAACTTTATAAATCTCCATCTGGTCTAATATCGATAAATACATACCTGAAGCCATAGTTGCAGAAGGGTCCTGATCGATTCTCCTGTACTATATATATGATACCAAGTCTGATCCAAGCAAGGGTTAGCCAAGGCTGCTTTCGAAGTTTCTGCTTAGTCTGATGGAACCTAATAACTGATAGACATGATTAATCTTACTATCTCGGCCGGAAAGACAAAATAAGAGAGATGGGAGAGGCAGAACACAGTTCTGGTTGAGAGAGAGAGAGAGAGAGAGAGGAGGCCGAGAGCTTTAGGGTCTGTTATATATCGATACCTAATGGCTGCAATATAATTATGGAAAGTCATCAACAGGTCCTTATTACGGGCCTACTATCCAAAACAAATATGGCTGGCAAATATATTATGAACGAATCTCTTGGAGTGATTTTGAAGTACCAATTCGATCAAGTCGGATTAGGATCCAATCCACTGAAATTGCTTAAAAAGTAGGTACTAGATAGTCTAACACCACCAAAATTTTATACAAATGAAGCATCATACACAATGATAGCTACATATTACATAAACAGAATTATTTTTGAAACGAAGAAAAAAAACTAGCGGCCATCTACTACAAAAGCTCCCACAATGTAAGAGTTTGCTTGATGTGGTGGTTGGCAACTATAGAGTTTAATGCTCCGAGTCTTCAGATTAGTTGGATTGCTAAAGAATTTGAAATTTCCTAGTCTAATCCTGCAAAGACAAACAGATACCAAGTAAAATAATCAAAACGGACAACCTGAGAGGTGAAATCCTATATAACATAAGTTCCTAGAACCAATTGCATGGGAAAAGCAGAAGATGCTCTTCAGCATATATCTTGGTAACCGAGGTTATGACTGACATCATTAAATCTAGTCAACAGCTAACTCACACAATGGAAGTAATGTAAACCAGTAGTACCTGAGCAGGACTTAAAACGGAGCCTCAAGTGACTCATCCCATACTTCTGCACTACCATTGGAAGCATCTTCGACATCTTCCTCCATTGACAGTCTAATGTATTCTCTATGCGCAAATCGATCCCACTCTGTCAAAGTTGGATTTTCACGTTCCTGTACACATTGGCAAAGTTTTCACCCATAATAACAATAATCAGATTATACCAATCTCAAACCATAAAATGCTTCACTTGCTATACATACCTGACGAATAAGGAATGGATCACGAGTTTCAAAGGCCATGAACTTGTTAAGGTTGAAAAGTATATTGAAAACGCTTCCTGAAAGTTTGCAGCCTTTCAAGTCACGGAGTGTGATGTAGCTTTCATTCTGCAAGAACAAACTCCAGTAAACACCGAAAAACCATATTGGTGTGTAGGGAGAAAGTACATGAAACATTGCCTAGAAGCATTTTCCAACAAAAAGTTCATGATGCAAAAGACCTCACAGGTACTGTTACATTGATGTTGTGTCGCAGAAATGCAAAGACACAATCACCAACTCAATGTGACACTACTAGAAAACAGAACATGAACAATCAAAAAAGTATAATGTACTTGGACATGAACTACAAGATCTTTTTTCACGTACAAAGTAAATACAGAAGGAAAGCTACCCGGATCTCACTTATCAGATAAGTAGAAAAGAGAGTAAAAGTCAAACCTCTGGTCCAATCATATCAATAATTTGGCACAATATATCCTCAAAGAGAACAGGTTCTTGAGCCATGCACTCCATTCTATGCAACTGCTCCTCATAAAAGAACTGCAACTCATTTCTGGTCAAAATCCCATTTCCATCCAAGTCTATGCACTTGAACCTGAGGATAACATAGTGCCAAAGACTCAGAGTTGGTACACATCCTATAGCATTTACTCCATATAAAAGATCAAACAATTCTAAGAAATTCATAAAGAACAGATAAAACAGTGACTATATAAACCCCTATTACAAATTCAAGTTTGCAGAAAAGAGAGCTGAAACCGCTAATGACCCGAAAAGTTGAGGGGTGCAAGATTACCAGAATTCAAGACTAGGCTCAGAAGATTTATCCTCCTCTGACAGTATAAAGTACACAAAATCTTGATATCCCATCTTCCCCTCAACCTTACTAGTAAACTTCCTTGAAACCTGAAGTGACAAAAGATTGTATATATCATCTAGATTTGCAGTGTTGGAGCCAGAGAGAGAAGAAAGAATGTAAAGAGTAAATATACTTGTTCAGAACTTTACAGCACAAACCTGAGAAAATATTCTATCAACTATCCGATAGGTAAGCGCATGGTTACCATATCTGATCAGGTTCTCTTTGTCGATCAAGAAGTCATGATCTGTATCCAGCTCCCAAAACTTGCAGTAGATAACATAAAAGTGTTCATAAGAGAAGTACCTATAGCAAATCACACAAGAACAAAAGGGGTTAACAAATATTATTATATATAACCACGAGAAACATTTACAAGTCAAATCTGTATCTGGAATCTCTACCTCAAAACTTTGTTTATGTCCTCTTCTTCATCTGCATGTTGCATTGCATCAATTAAATTTCCACGTTTCAGCTCCCTGAGTGTAAGATGACCGTTGCCAGATCGATTGATGTAGTAATATATTCTGTATATCACAGTTTCAGCTGCCCATTGCAAGAATACCACAAGTTAACATGTGTAGCATACCAAGGAAGTGGAAAAGGAGGGAGAGACTGAAGACATCTTTTTAAACTGATATAATGCTACAAATTAAGAGGCCTAACAAAGGTTGAGGACGAACCGTATCTTTCCTGAAACTCGGGCGTACTCTGTAAGAACTCAAGTCCTGGATGAGTTGCCAAAAGTTCTCGAAGGACAGGTTTAAAGTCATACTGTCATAGAATAAGAGTACAAATCTAAGAGTAGTTAATGCAATGCCGACAACAATAACTAATGTTCAAACATATGGGAGAAGAGATATTATACAAAGAAAATACCTGAGTCAGGTATTTAAGATCTGGTTGCTTTAAGATGGAATAAATTTGAGTAGCTATATCCATCGTCAACAAGTTGCCGTTGACCCAATAATCAATAAATATATCCCTAGAAGAAAATAATTTGGAAGTAAGAGAATAATTTATAAAGGTAACAACAGCCAGCACCAAGAAAAACCAAAAGTAGATTATGGTCCAACTTAAGAGTCTAGGTAAACACTTGTCTTTTTTCAGCAATAAAAAAATGAATTGCAAGAGTTCAGAGGATGAAAAATAAAGCACTTCTGTTTTACAAAAATAGTAAAAGAAAGGAACATGGATCTCAAATGTAGTCCATAGCCTAGTTCATTACTAGACTAGTTATAATATTAAAAGGGGGGAAATCATCTTAGATAAATTATAAGTCTTAATCAACTTCACAAAAATGTGATACAATTACTTGGGGAGACTGACTATCCACTTGACATAGAAAGAAGAAATGTGTTGGTTAGCAAGAATTGAGACCTTTCACGTATTTCCCAGGTTGCAAAGGTAGTTTATGAAAACAGAACAACCAAAGTGGAATCAATAACGAAACTAGGACAATGAGAAGTCAGTAATACCTTGTAACAAATCCAGTGCTATTAACATCAATCTTTTTAAATAGGGACGTAGAGAAGAATGAAGGGAGCTTGCAGACTTCCTTAGCAACTGATTTAAACTCTGATACATACCAGAGAGGAATTAAAACTCAGTTCTAGTAATACTATGTACACAGCATATCAAGCAGATTCTAAGTATATCTCACCATTCATCTGCAGTCCATCTGAGTGGCCATAGAAAAACTGATCGATTCTAAGCAAACATTGTTCTTTTAGGTCAATTGGAGGTGGACGACCATTCAGGAAATAAAACTGCAAGAAGCACAACAGCAATGCCAAGGTCATTACCAGGTAAAGAAGTCCAAACTGCATAGCAATATCGAAATAACCACCACCAGATTGCAGAATGATCAAGATTTTGGTCATACCTGAGGTATCAACTCTTTAACCGGCTCACTAACCACTTTCAGTGGAGAACCTAAATGTGAAGGCCCAATCCTCTGTTTCATCACCCGCGGGGACCCAGACGAACTTCTCGGGGACAGTGGCGGTGCACTGCCCGCTGGAAACATCGATGGTAAAGCATTATTCGCACTGGCATGCGGACTAGACGAGTTCCCATGCACATTCAACGGTCCTCCCCCTTTCGCTTCATTCAACAACTGCATCACCTGTACCAAAACAAACAAACAAAAACTCGCCATTATCAAAAACCGCAACAAACAACACTCGCTGATACATAATCCATCATTTAGCAATAAAACAACTGATTTCCGCAGCATTTCTACACTAAATTAACAACATTCCGGACTACCAAATCCCTATTCTTTCATTCCATAACTACAATGTTGCTCTATATAATCTCATTTCTGCTACCTATAACGAGTCTAATCACATAAACAGAGTCTCTAAAAAGAAAAAAAAATTGAAACCTCAATCTAAAATTCAGCACCTTCACTACACCAGCTGCCTACATTACTCCTCTCAATTCAACAACAACAACCAAACCAAAAACAATCAGATATATAAGCATTTTATTTTCTCACAAAAATTAAAAAACAATGGCGTAAAAAAACAAAAAGCTTTTACCAGGCGATTAGTTTCAGGTAGCGAAAGCCACTGCTCGAATAGCGACTCGGCGAAGCTCGGATTCGATTTGAACGCCAACGGCGACACCTCCGCCAGCTGCATCAGCTCCGAGTCGAACGCCGCCACATCTCCCGCCACGATTTCCATACTCATCTTCACAACAACAACAACAACATATACAGATCTATCTCCTCCGCAACCCAAACCAAACCCTAAGATTCCGCCACCACAATCCAAACCAAAGAAGAAGAAGCTTTCCTTTTCTAATATTTTTATATATAATTAAATATAAATATATTTAAAAAAATTAAAATTGTGGTGAAATTCAATGCCTTTGTATGGCTTCAGATTCGAAGTGGAAGACGAAAACGAGATCAAATGAGAAAGAGAAAGAATTTTTCCGATTCAGTTTTAGCTGAAGAAACAAAGAGAGAAGAAGAAGAAGAAGAAGAAGAGAGAGGTCTGTAAAAATGTAAAATAGTGCTGCCATTTTAATTTTTAAATCAAAAATGTACTCCGAATATCCACGTGTTCTTATTCTGATCAGTTACGGTCGGTAGCAATATAAGGTCAGTGCGACTTGTGTGGTTAACGCAAACGAAGAGAGAGAGGTCTGTAAAAAATGAAAATTATTAAAATAATCACTTAAGTACAATATATTCTAAATTTTGTTTATCGATGCATGACAAATATATCACTATCAAATTATACCGTTAGTCACTTTGATCACTCCGTCTAACAGTGTAATTCGATAATGATCTTAGTGATATTTGTCATACATCGGTGAACAAAATTTAGAATGTAACAGATTTAAGTGATCATTTTAGCAATTTTTTATTAAATTTAATTATGTATTATTTTCTGACTCGGTCATAATTTGATGTTTACAAGGAAGAAAGTGGTGAATCTTGGATGACCAACGAGTGACACATTTTACTGCAGAACTACACAAGTTTGTACGGAATGTTGTATCGTTTTGTTCAATTGAGAGTAGGATGTTGGAGAAAATAGGCACAAATGTTGTACTTGTTCTTTGAGATTGTGTGTGCGAGTGTTGTATAAGGTTGATGTTCTTTGAGCTTGTTAATCCTCTACGACCAGTGTTACTGAAAATTGAGACAGTTGAGTAGTTTCCAGCTTCTGAGCTCTTGATACGGGTAGTATTGTAAAGGAATGTGCTGATCTGTGGCCAAGAACTGCTAGTGCAGCCAAAGCTATAGTTCCAAGGGTTTTAATTCTCAGCTAAAATTGGTGTTTCATGGTTAAGCTATGCTCTCCTTGATTGATCATATTACTAAATCATGTGAAAATTGGAAGCTCTCTTAGCTCTTAGATCATGCAGATAGTCTCATGCATAGGAAAAGTTTGGAACTTTTTACTGAAAAAATCTGAGTTGTTTATCCAACCCTTCAAGTTAGATTATTGTAGCTATTCTGTTGAGTCACTTATCAGTTGAACAAGCTCAAAAAAGGTAATACAAACAGAGGACCCTAAACCTTCAAATTCTGCATGTGGAGGTATAAAATTCCACATCTCCCACTATTACTATAGATTAAGGGACAAGAACCACTTTATTCACTCTCACTATTAAAGCATGAAATGAGAAACAAGGAACCACATCTCCACTATATCCACAAAGTAAGAGTCAAGTGAACAAGTGTTATAAATAGACAAGTTCATGAAAGAGATGGAGACCAGACAAATGGTAACACATATCACTCGAATTTATGCAAATGCTTTATTCTCTTCAAAGGCACATCCAGGCTTCTCAAACAATTGATGGATAGAAGATTAAGAACCTGTTGGTGGATATCTCTCCAAAAAATTTATGCACAAACAGTTGACGTCGTTTGTGAGAAATAAATAAAAAGTCACAATTTTGAGAAACAACAGAAAGCGCCTCTAAGACGATAGGCGTTCAATTGGAATGGGGCATTGCTATATGATTTACGTGATCAGCGAAATTTTTTTTTATCAAAGCGCTAGTTAACGTAATAGGTAACCCTAGCTTATCAAAATTCTATGTTGTGAAGTGATCAGATAGATATATGTTTATATATACTTTATGGTCCAGATAGTTGGTGCCCTAGATTTTTCATGAGAAATCAATCACCTAAGGTTATTACTTTATCTATTCTTTGTTGGGTAAGAACGTAAGATGATGAGATCAAATAAAGTTTTGTGTTTGCCTTTCGAGTTTAATTGATCACTAGCAACTATAAATTCCATATGCCCTATTGAAACTTGTCTCTTTGAGCTTGATCATGCGATATTAGTAATTTAATTATTTGCTTTGATCATCCCTACTTTGAGATTGCAGAAGTTTTGTATGGATAGAAAGACGAAAATACGATCGAGGACTTCGGGTCTTTGTTCCAAATAGAAGTGATTTTTTTTAAGGGATAGAAGTGATATATAGACGCAAACTTGGACATGCGGAATCTCGACTTGTACATTCATGAGTTGTCACCGGTATGGACGAACATGAGTACCTGGACAAGAATTCAGAATCGAGAGTGCCTGAATGGAGACATCACTTCATAAAATCAACTCCGCAACTCATTCTCTCTTGATACATGAGCATAACTCGTTAACTAGTTACATGAATACTTCTAATTAATTAGTTTTCTCTTGAATGTGTAATCAGAAAAGCATCGCGTACGTCTAGGAGGACGATCATCATACGTCCAAATGGAGTCGACATAAGTCACATACTCACATAACCAGGCACCTCATATCCAACATAAGTCACTCATGATAGAGCCAACTCAAGTTGTTTGATCATTTTTACGATGATTAGAATCATAAGGATAGAAATTCAAGATAAATATGTCCTTATCTTTGATGTTTTAATATACTATATTATATATTAGTATCTCATTACGCACCTATTCATCCTCAGAATATGGAGCTACCGAAAGGTTGATACTTTGAGATATAACCTAATATTTGTGTAATTGATATGTGACATTGTAAGTACATTGTTTGACCATTCAAAAGACAAATTAGCAAATAGAATTGTTGACTTGGATGAGATCTTTTCTGGTATTTTGGTAAGGTCATGCATAATTAGGAAAGTTGTGATTATTGATATTTATGTTAATTATGCTTATATTCTGTTGTGTTCTGTTTGAGGAAGTAGAGTTCTACTAGAGCTATAATATCATTGTTGATTGATATGATTATAGTTAAGGACTCTATCTCATTAAACATGGTTGATATTATAGTTTGCAGAGAATAATAGTTGGTTGCTGAGTTATCTCTATCTTTAAAACAAATTGATTTGATTCGATCAGGTATAGGGTTTTTAGATGAGATATATAAGCACACTTTTGAAAACTGGTTAATGAGAATATATTTCTTTTCATCAATTCCTTGTATAACTATTTTGGATGTACTTGTTTGAATAGTGAAGATTTTAAGGCATCCTTGAAGGATCCTGTAGTTGTTTTTTCGCAAGCGTTTTTACTGCGTAACCACATCGTGTGTTTGCTTCTCTTTTCTTATAATTGTTGTTTGCATTACACAATTGGATCCATTGAGTATTTTCAATTGGCATCAGAGCAGGTCTAAACTAAGTTTAGATAGATCTCGGGGAGAATGGATCGGGAAAGAGAAAGAGGTGTTACTTCACTAAATGTTCCACCTTACTTTGATGGAGGCTATGATGAATTTAGTGTCTGGAAAGTAATGATGGAAGCTTTCATCATAGGACAAGAACCTAAGATGTGGAGAGTACTTAAAAAGGGGAATACATGACCCGTCATTTTTTAGGAAACAAAGGATGAGAAAGGAACTGTTATTTCATCCAAAGTTCGCTTTAAAAATGATAAGAATGGACTGATGATGATTTTCTAAATCTGCAGCTTGATTGTACAGCACGCAGTTGTTTGTTCACTGCTCTGTCTAAGAGAGAAAAGGGTAGAATTAATCACTGTAGTAGCCAAGGAAGCATGTGATCATCTCTATACAATCTATGAAGGCAACTCAAAAGTTAGAGAGAAAAAAATGCAAAGGCTGACAGGTGAATTTGAGGGATTAAAAATGAGAGATGATGAGTCTATTGATGACTTTCATGCTAGGATGGTTGAGATTACTGGTTAGTGTAGAGGGTTATGTGAACCTATTGATGAAGATAAGGTTGTGAAGAAATTTCTTAGAGCTCTTACCAAACCTTATCATGCTAAGAAAACTGCTATCAAAGAATTTCATGATCTTAAGAACTATTCTTTAGATGAACTTGCGGGAAATCTCATCACCTATGAGATGGAAAATGATCTAGGTCCTAAGAAGAACAAAAGCATTGCCTTTTCTTTTGTAGAGAAAGATCAAGATAAGAAGAAAAATAAGAAAAACTCCACTCTAACAAATCTTGATTTATGAGGATCTAGCTTTACTCTCTAAAGAGTTTAGAAAAATTTTAAAAGCCAAGAAAGAGAATGGTGAAGAATCTTCCTCAAAGAAGAATCAGAACAACGATAAACGTTCTGAAAAAAAACCTTTAAGAAGAATAATAAACCTAAATGTTATGAATGTGGTGGCATTGGCCACATATCTACTGACTGTGGAAATTCTAAGTATGCTTCCAAGAATCAAAAGGCACTAAACTCAACCACATGGAGTGATGATGAAGAAGAAGAGGAAACATAAAATAAATCGCAGAACATGGCTCTTATGTCCTATGTACAACAAAATGAGTCTAATACTGATGAGTCTAAACTTGAAGAAATTAAATCTGATGATGAAGTTGATATCAAGTGTAAACAGATGATCAAAGCTTCAAATGTGATGCTCAAGAAGAACAAGATGCTGGAAGAAGAATTGAACATCGTCAGATCCAAACTGGTAGAAGTGCAACAAGATTTGCAATAGGCTGTTTAGAAAATAAAAGTAATGGCTGAAGAGAAACATCAAGGAAGCCTTGTGAATAACAAGTGTCCAAACTGTGAAGTGGACAAAGCTGAACTCATTAATAGAAATCAGTTTCTAGAAATTGAGGTAAAGGCTTACTCTACTTTAAATATATCGTCGAATATGCAAATTGAATCTCTACAGAAACAGCTAAAGAAATTTGAAGACAGATTCAAAAAATTTGAATCCAGTTCTGAGAAAGTCAAGGAATTGTGCAAAGTAGGAAAAGCCAACCAGGATACCAGTGGTCTGGGATATATAAGTAAGAAAACCTCCACTTGGAATGGCTTTGTAAAAGGAAAAATGTTCGAAAATGAATACATTGAAACACAAGTTCCTAGACTGTATGGAGTTGTTCCACCAACTGATTCATCCCATAGAGAACCTTCAAACTCAAAGAGAATGCAAGTAAGGAATGTTCAAGAACACTCTACTGAACATCTAAGGTATGAATCTCAGAACATGAATATGATTCCTACTTGCCATCATTGTGGCAAACTGGGCCATATAAAACCTAGATGTAATCTTCTGAGATCTGAAAGAAGAAATTGGGAAAGTTCAGCTCATAACTCACAAGTTTTAGAACTACAGAAATAATTAAAGGAACAAAAATTATTGTTGACAAAGCTAAGTGGTCTTTTAAAGACTACTGGAAATAAGACTACTTGAAAATAGAAGAATTCTATTAATTGTCTTTCATCCATAATTTCTGTGTGTGAACCTTCTGATGTATCTAATGTGAAGAATACAGGTACAGTGGAGAAGTTGAAATGTCTTGTCTCATTGTCAGCTCTACAAGAGAAGAATCCAAACATCTGGTATGTAGATAGCGGTTGTTCAAGGCACATGACTGGGAACAAACACTGGTTTGCTTCCTTAAGTGATGAATTCACATCAGAAGGAGTAACCTTTGGTGATGAAAAGACCTGTCAGATTCTTGGAAAAGGAGTAGTTAATGTTCCCGACATCCCAAGTCTTACTGATGTATACTATGTTAGAGGTCCATCTGCAAACCTTATGAGTGTGAGTCATCTCACACATGAGTATAAAAATGTTTGGTTTAATAAGAAGAGATGCATTGTACTGGACAAAGACAACAGTTTTGTTATATATGAAAGGATTGAGATCTGATGATAATTGCTATCAAATTCAGTCTGCAGTCCCACAAACAATCAGAGTATATCTGAAATCCTCAGCTGATGATCTCCTGATTCTATGGCATAAGAGACTCGGTCATGTGAACCTTTAAGATCTAAAGAAACTCTCTCACAAGAAAAGCATCAGAGGGTTACCTGACTTAAAAGGAAATACCGAATACATATGTTCTGGATGCAAAATTGGTAAGCAAACTAGGAAAGCACACAGGGGACAAACTCAGCCATGACTGTGAGACCATTGGAGTTACTTCACATGGATCTGGTTGGACCTACTCAGAAAACAAGCATTGGTCACAAAAGGTACATTCTAGTTATTGCAGATGATTTTTCAAGGTTCACTTGGGTAGATTTTCTGAAAACCAAGGATAAAACTTTTGAATCTTTCAAAATTCTAAGCATTAGACTGTTAACTAAAAAACATGCTTCCAACTTGAAAATTGTGAAAATGAGATCTGATAATGGTACTGAGTTTAAAAATTCTTCCTTTGCTGATTATTGTAATGAGCTTGGTATATTTCATGAATTTTCCTCTCCCATGACTCCATAACAAAATGGCATTGTGGAGAGGAAGAATAGAGTTCTCATTGACATGACTAGGGTAATGCTGCTTTCATTCGAAGTTAATACAAGTATGTGGGTTGAAGCAGTCAACACTGCTTGCTATACCATAAATCGTGCCATCTTGCGTTCAAACAGTGACAAAACTCCTTATGAGTTGTGGAAAGGTACCAATGGTAAGTCACTTTCACATTTTTGGGAGTCCATGCTATATCTATAGAGATAGAGAGAAACTGTCTAAGTTTGCTCCAAGAAGTGATTATGGTATCTTCCTAGGATACTCACTAAATAGCAGGGCCTATAGGGTATACAATAAAAGAACTAAAGATGTCATGGAATCCTTTAATGTCTCTGTTGATGTTGCAGCCTACAAACAGGTGGAATATGTTCTAAATGACGATGATGAATGGAACATCTTTGGAACCACGAAAGACTCTACACCTGATGATGAGGAATATAATTCAGATGATTCAAATCTTGGTGCAAATCCAGTCATCAAACCTGGTTACATACAGGTTCAGAAAGATCACTCCACATGTGATGCCATTGGTAGCTTAAATGAAGGTGTTGTCATCAAGAGACAAGCTGCTCAAATGATAAACCATAAAGTCATTTCAGACACTGCTCTGGTATACTTTCTAACTCAAAACCAATCTAACATCAATAAAATTGCATATTTTGGTTTTGTCTCCTTGATACCAATCTGACAAGTGAATGAGTATCGTTTATTCTCATGCCAATTCATTTTGATACCAATTGATTTTGATGTGACTCATAATCGAGATTCAACATATCAGCACTTTGAAAGAATACCTAAAAAATCTGTGTAATTGTGTTGACCAAAATAATCATTATTGTTGTGTTTAAAAATGCAAACATTTTGAAGTAAAATGCCAAATGGGGAAGTATCTAGATGTTTGGGGTCATATATCAAAAGATTTGAAAATGTGTCACAGACCCCTCAACCGTACCAGACATGTAAATACATTCTCGGTAAGTCAAAATGTTATAGCTTGGCAGACACATAACTTCATTTTGCTCTTCCATTGCACTTTGTTTTTCTTTCTTTGTGTTCTTATGCTAGCCATCTTGTAATGCTATATGTAATATAGTTAAATGACTCCACCCGAGGCAAAGGTTTGTTAGAAACTTGGTATTGGGGCTGTCCCATTAGTTGTCATTCTGACAGCGATATTATTGTTTCAGAGAACTCTCAGGTGGCAAATGCAAGGTTTCAGGCTGCAGCTGCAATTCGTGATGCAGCTATTAGAGAATGTGGTTTCCTTAGCTCAGATGAAAAGAGAAGCATGATTAGGTTATCTCTTATTCCTGAAACTTATCACTTGTTTAAGAGCAACATTAGTAATGTCAGTCCACAAACGTACTAATTTGGATAATAAATTTAGATTAGTCCGCTGAGCATGCAAATTGTTCTTCTACATAAATAGGCATGGTCCTTCATTTCTAAATATATGATATAATTAATTTTACATTCCTTTTGCAGTTTTTGTCTTTGTTATGTTATGCAACATGCTATTTCACTTGAGGGATATGTCCAAGCTAAGGTGTCATCAGTGGCTGCTCAATTGTTGAAAAGGGATTGGTAAGTCGCACTTGATTCTGTATGTACATTCCAAATTTGTCAGATGTGTATGCATGATCTACGCATTTTATGCTTGATTATTAATGTCTTTCTCTCTACATTTTGTTTTGTTATGAGCTTAGTAAATATGTTTCTAACTTGTTTTATGTTTTTAGGTAGAAAATAAAGGAGAAATAATAAAGGAGGCGATTTGGAGCAAAATGTGTGCTAAGGAAGACGTTCCTAAATTCCGAAGAATAAATGGTCACGTGGAATTACATGGAGCTTTGCATGGATGAGTTAACTACATGAAGAGCTAGCTTAATTGCATGTACTGTACGTGCATGAGAAAATGATGAGATGATGATGCATGATGCATGGTGTGAGGATAATTGGCATGATGCATGGTGTGAGGATAATTGGCATGATGGTTAATTACATGCATGGATGGAATTGATGCTTGTGAATTGCATGGCTGGCAAGAGATATGATTACATGAAATGAGCAAAACGGTGGTGTGCTAGCAATTTGCAACGGAAATGAGATGATTTTGTAAGCTAGAAGTTGAAACGGACTTGAGCTTAATTGCCATGCAAATGGATGAGCAAACAAGCTAATGGACTAAACGGTTTTGTAATTGCAAAACGGATGTATAATTGTAGCTTGAATGGCCAAAACGGTTTCTAGCTAAATGATAATGCTTGAAACGGTGGAGTAATAGATTTGAAACGGAGATGAGCTGTTGGAACAGTTGAGCTAGCTTAATTGCATGATTTTCAAGGAGCATAATTGCATGGTAATCAAGAGGGTGACCGGCCATCTTGGGGGAGAGAGTCTAAAATCTTCCCCTATATAAAGGAGCTGCGGAGGAGGAAAAGGGGATCACACATTTAGAGAGCCGAACCCCTGTCTCTACATCACCTCCTCTCACACTTAGCCAAGAGAATTCTCAAGAAACCGAAACACCATCTCCACCACCTCCCAAATAAACCTACCTTCACCCGCGGCCTCTCTTGCTCGATTTGGCTTTGAGTTCGTGCGACTTCATCAACCATCAAGGAGCTGCTACACTTGGAGATTGCGGAGCGAATATCCCTCGGATCAAAAAGTGTAACAATATCTTGTAATTTGTTTCGGTTTTGTAAGGAATTTTCCAAACTTTGTGTAGTGAGATTATGTTTTGTTGTAAGATGTTTATTTTCAGATTTGTTTGAAACCTTCCATGTGTTCATAACCTTAGGTTCGAATATGCATGCTAGTATACCAACACTTAATGAGTTAGAGCTTGTTAGGATGATACTCGAATATCCAGTTCACCCTCGCATGTTTTAATGAACTAATTAAAGATAAAATTGGACTTAGGTGGTTAACTCGATTTGGTTGCTCCCTACTTTCGATGTATACTTGTGCGTATGTTTTAACTTGAGCTATGAATTTCGTTGGGATCAAATAAGGATGAGGTAAACGGCTAGGTTGAATAAATGTGATGATCACTTGTAAATAATAGAATTAGGGTTTTTCGGTGTAGAAACATGTTTAGGGTTATGTGTTCTTGCTTGTCTGCTTGTCTATGAGTTTAAACATGTTAGAACTTGTGATTTCTTGATATGTATCTACCCATCTTCTTGTTTTATTTCGTAGGAACTTAGAACAAACAACTTTGCGCCCCCCTATATAACCTAGCATAGTTATGCATGCACCCTCAATCCCCGGTTAAGAACGATCCCTACTTATCAATGCTACATCAACAAAGAAGGGTTTTAATTGTATTCGTGTTTGATTAAGTGTTTAATTAAATGCTTGAAAAGATGTGAATCAATTTTGGCGCCGTTGCCGGGGATTGAAAAGAATTGTGTGATTATGCTTGTACATTATGTTAATAGTTTTCTGTTTTTCGGAGCTGTGCACTGCCCGGTTTTGTGTAAATTATTTGACATAGGTAGAGGACTCACAAAAATCTGAAATTTTGCAGGAATGTTTGGTTTTGTGTCTAGTTGGTGCCTGAATAATTTCAGCCCAGTCGACCGAGCCAATAATTCTAAAAAAATTCGACAAGCTTCTGTGCTCATGTTTGGCAGAATCTGGAATTGCATGTGTTTTTTTTGTAAAGTTGTGAAATTTTGTTCATATATACTTGTAAATTTTCGAGATTTATACTAACACTTGTTCATATTGTTGTTTTTGCAGCCAATTAAACGTTAAGGGAAGTCTTCGATTTACATTGAGTACATGAGCTGGTTGATTAAGTCTCACTCTTTGGAATAGATGGCGCCTCTTTTTCTAGTTTATCTCCTTAACCCTTTGTATTTCATTCGAGATACAAGGTTGTGGGCGGAGTCTACTATGGACTTGAGGGAGTGTGTCATTCTCGAAATTTTGGCTGAACGTCGGACATGGTGTCTAGTTGGGTTATGACTGGTGACAGGTTTTGGATCTAAGAAAGAGAAACATCATTGGAGTAATATCCCTTGATCACGGTAGCCTCGGGGTGTTTTCTCGAAATTAGTCCTACCTCTCGCGTTATCTCTATCCCTACTGGCCATGTTTTTCGATTGATCAAAGGCCGATTGATTGAGAATGCATACTTTATCGCGCGGGTCGCACGTCCATTGAAAGATCTAAAGGCCAATTTCGTGTACTCTCTTTAAATCTTAGGCGCACTCAATTTGGACATGCTTGGACATAATACTATGTCGAAATTGTGTGTTTGTGCATATAAACTTGTAAAGGATTAATCACATATACTTGTTCATAAAATTTTCGAGACTTATCATTCTTCTGTTTTGTGAAAATTGTTTGATATAGCTGCAGGTGTCGGAAAAATCTGAAAATTTACGGAATATTGTATATATGTGTCTAGTTCTTGCTCGTAAAATTTCGTTGCATTTTGACATGCTAATAATTCTATATAAATTGTTCTTGCAGCTGTGCTCATTTTCTGCGATTTCTAACTTGTAACATGAATTTACTAACTTGTGCACATTCTTTTTGAGAGAGGTTCAACCACATCTTCGGTTGAAAATGTGGCACCTAGGGCCACAATGGCACATTCGTTTGAACAACTTGCCCCAACAAAAGGTAATGACCCTATTCCTTCAAATTTGGTTGTTGCTAATTCTACGTTTGCTCGTGAACTGTTTTCAGGTAGGTCTGACGAGTCCAACTTGGAGAAATTTCTTATGCCCTTGAGTGCATCAAACAAGTGCCAAAATATGAAAAAGTTATGCACAACAAGGAGGCAAACGCAAGAGAAGGAGGTTGTTTAGATGAACAAAACCGACGCGGTAATTATGGATGGCTACCCCTAAATTGAAGGACCTAAACGTGGAGGAGATGCCCTCAAAAATTCAGGCCATTCTTAGAGCAAAATTGAAGCATCACGTCTAGGCTGTAAGACTTTAAAAAACAAGCGCTTGTTGGGAGGCAACCCAATGGAGGAGTCTACAAACCAGATTTGCATTCTCTTCCCTCTCTTTTTAATTTTTGTCGTTGCTTTTTAATTTTCTTAGATAGAATTTTCGTAGATCTCTCTTTCATGCTTGAATTCTATGACTTTACTTTGGTACATTGAGGACAATGTAGAGTTTAAGTGTGGGGGAAGGGGTTTACAACTTATTTGAGTCAAAAAAAAAAAAATTTAAGTCATACTTAGTGTATTTTGAGTCTTTTTGTTTAATTTAGTGTTTTACAGAGTCTTAGGATGCCCTTAGTTAGTCTATGATGAAAATGGACTGAATTTGAACATACATATGGCATTGCATTCATGATTTCTTGTGTTAATTGAGTTATTTTGAGTGTCATGACATGTAGTAGATATGGATAGTTAAACATGGTACAGATTTCGCATGTGAGAATAAGTTTAAGTCATATGAACCCTAAACGTGAGTTTTTGAGCCTATACATTTCTTTTGAGTGAATTTCGTGCATATTAGTCTCAAAACTATGTGCATCATTTGGTTACTTGCCATAGATTTTAATGAACTAGAGATTACTAGAACTTACTCATGTCGAATTTGCAAAGCTTATAGTTGACATATACTCTGATTTTGGATATGATAAGAGGCACTTAGGTTTACCACCACTAGCCAAATTGCCATGAGTCCCTTATGTGCGCACGAGTTGCGACACCCTTAGATAAACCATTTGAGCCCACATTAAGCTTTCTTTCGTCACCCGTAATACCTAAACACTTTGCCTAGTGTAGGACTTCTTTACCCTATGTTCTGCAGACTTAGTGTGAAGTAATGTCGACAAGAGCCGAAGATGGAGATTTTGGTGATGTTCCTTGATGTGTGTTTGGGGATAGACTTGTCCAAATAGCTTAAAAAGTGTGTTATTTCCAAAAAAAAAATGTGATCTCTCATGGCAATGTGTTCTGTTTTGTAAATGTTTGGATTGATGTCCCCTATACTTGTGAATTTGGAGTATGCTACGAATTGAAGGCCCAAAAATAAAGAAATATGGCCTTTGTCCTGTTCACAAAGCTCAATGGGAATTTAGAATGAAGTTAGGGTCCAACAAAATGAAATTTGGCCCTTGTTTATAGAAGATTGACCATGGAGGCGTGGAAAAGATGAAGGAGTCTGGTTTTACAAAGTTTGTGATATTTCGACTAAGTCTTTGGAACGTTTTTAACCACCACTTATCTAAATTTTCGAATGCCTTAGCCTTGCCCCATTACAACCCTTCGAAAGTCCTTTTTGATCCTTAAGATGAGTAGCAGTTAATCTGTTGAGTAAGTTGCATGAGTAAGCATATGGTTTGGTTCATTTGTGCAAGTATTTCATTCATGAGGTTTTCAATTATTTCTATCCATTTTTTTGAGTGAAAATATGATGAGTGCATCCATGTGAGTTGATTTGAACTTTATTCGAAACATGCACAGCTTTAACATCACCATTGTTTACACCACGTCTTACTTGTTCATTGCATGAATCATATCTTGGTTATCATTTGAAGTTATGTAATTCCATTGCCATATACTTAAAGAATTTTCTGAGACAATTTTGACTAAGGGCTTAGTGTTGTTTTACTTAGTATCTCTTACGTTTTCAAACATGATAACATGAAAATTTGCGGCTTTGAAACATTGAGACTTCTAAGTGTTTTGTACATAAAAGTGTGACGTTTTTCCCATTGTTATTTTCCCTTTATTTTTCTTTTATCGAGTCCGGTGCTTTGATTTGTATTTGCTAGGGACTAGCAAAGTCTAAGTGTGGGGGAATTTGATCTACGCATTTTATACTTGATTATTAATGTCTTTCTCTCTACATTTTGCTTTGTTATGAGCTTAGTAAATATGTTTCTAACTTGTTTTATGTTTTTAGGTAGAAAATAAAGGAGAAATAATAAAGGAGGCGATTTGGAGCAAAATGTGTGCTAAGGAAGACGTTCCTAAATTCCGAAGAATAAATGGTCACGTGGAATTACATGGAGCTTTGCATGGATGAGTTAACTACATGAAGAGCTAGCTTAATTGCATGTACTGTACGTGCATGAGAAAGTGATGAGATGATGATGCATGATGCATGGTGTGAGGATAATTGGCATGATGGTTAATTACATGCATGGATGGAATTGATGCTTGTGAATTGCATGGCTGGCAAGAGATATGATTACATGAAATGAGCAAAACGGTGGTGTGCTAGCGATTTGCAACGGAAATGAGATGATTTTGTAAGCTAGAAGTTGAAACGGACTTGAGCTTAATTGCCATGCAAATGGATGAGCAAACAAGCTAATGGACTAAACGGTTTTGTAATTGCAAAACGGATGTATAATTGTAGCTTGAATGGCCAAAACGGTTTCTAGCTAAATGATAATGCTTGAAACGGTGGAGTAATAGATTTGAAACGGAGATGAGCTGTTGGAACAGTTGAACTAGCTTAATTGCATGATTTTCAAGGAGCATAATTGCATGGTAATCAAGAGGGTGACCGGCCATCTTGGGGGAGAGAGTCTAAAATCTTCCCCTATATAAAGGAGCTTCGGAGGAGGAAAAGGGGATCACACATTTAGAGAGCCGAACCCCTGTCTCTACATCACCTCCTCTCACACTTAGCCAAGAGAATTCTCAAGAAACCGAAACACCATCTCCACCACCTCCCAAATAAACCTACCTTCACCCGCGGCCTCTCTTGCTCGATTTGGCTTTGAGTTCGTGCGACTTCATCAACCATCAAGGAGCTGCTACACTTGGAGATTGCGGAGCGAATATCCCTCGGATCAAAAAGTGTAACAATATCTTGTAATTTGTTTCGGTTTTGTAAGGAATTTTCCAAACTTTGTGTAGTGAGATTATGTTTTGTTGTAAGATGTTTATTTTCAGATTTGTTTGAAACCTTCCATGTGTTCATAACCTTAGGTTCGAATATGCATGCTAGTATACCAACACTTAATGAGTTAGAGCTTGTTAGGATGATACTCGAATATCCAGTTCACCCTCGCATGTTTTAATGAACTAATTAAAGATAAAATTGGACTTAGGTGGTTAACTCGATTTGGTTGCTCCCTACTTTCGATGTATACTTGTGCGTATGTTTTAACTTGAGCTATGAATTTCGTTGGGATCAAATAAGGATGAGGTAAACGGCTAGGTTGAATAAATGTGATGATCACTTGTAAATAATAGAATTAGGGTTTTTCGGTGTAGAAACATGTTTAGGGTTATGTGTTCTTGATTGTTTGCTTGTCTATGAGTTTAAACATGTTAGAACTTGTGATTTCTTGATATGTATCTACCCATCTTCTTGTTTTATTTCGTAGGAACTTAGAACAAACAACTTTGCGCCCCCCTATATAACCTAGCATAGTTATGCATGCACCCTCAATCCCCGGTTAAGAACGATCCCTACTTATCAATGCTACATCAACAAAGAAGGGTTTTAATTGTATTCGTGTTTGATTAAGTGTTTAATTAAATGCTTGAAAAGATGTGAATCAATGCAAAAACTTCGTCCATATGTTACGACATTGGCTGTATAGATATAGGCCATTGTTGTAGACAATCTTAATAGCGATATGGGGGCATGGTAACTCATTGTTGTAACTTAAAATTATAATATTGTGTGTGGGTTTCACACTTGCTCGTGTTCGCTTGCTCGCGTAACTCTCGCTCGATTATGGTTGCTCACATGACCCATGTGATGTGCACGTGGGGTGCATGAGTCGTATGCTAGAAGTTTGGATTGGTGTTGTAGCGTATGTAAGAAGCTTGGTGGTATTTGGCAAGAAACAGTGTTCTTAACGAGTAAGTTAGGTGTTACTGAGAGAATTGTATAAATACAGAGTATTGTGTGTTTGTCGCAGAAGAGAGCAGAGTGTGTGTGTGAAAACAGTGGGTAATTTTAGGGCTTTGTTTGTAACCATACTCTCTCTTTGTAACCTCCATTGATAGTAAAGATTCTCCCTGTTGCTATGTGGACGTAGGCTATTGTTGAACCATGTATATCCTGTGTTCTTGTTCTTGTCTTCTTATCTTGTTGTGTTGAAAAGGGTTGTACGTTGGCTGTTTCGATTTGGTTCCCTTGGTATTGTGTTCATCTATCTATTTGGTGCTCTAGTTGTAGCACAACAAGTGATATCAGAGCTTTGGCTTAGATTCGATTGAGATAGATGGCAGATATTAGAGGTGAGGATGTCAACCCATTTGGTGGAGTTGAGAGCTCGAAGGTTACGAAGACGACGGTTCAGAATGCAAGGTTCGAGATGGAGAAATTTGATGATACAAACAACTTTGAAATGTGGTAATATGAGGTGAGAGATATGTTGACACAGCAGGAGTTGGATGTTGCTTTGGAAGACAAACCCCAGTCGATGTCGGATGGCGATTGGAACAAGATGGCTTGTTCGTCTATTTGTTTGTGTCTTGCAAAGACCCAAAAGTTTGTTATGATGAGGGAGATGAAGGCAAAGGATTTGTGGCAGAAACTTGAAGACAACTACATGTCTAAAAGTGTCGAAAACCGTCTGCATATGAAGAGTTGTTCTACTTCAAGTACAAAGAAAGGTACGAAGATGATACACCACATTGATGCTTTTAATAAGCTAGTTGCAGATCTGTTTAATTTGGATGAAGATATCAAAGATGAAGATAAAGCTTTGATTTTGTTGAATTCCTTGCCTGAGTCATATGAGCATTTGATTACCACTTTCTCCATGGGAAAGAGACTATTAAGTTTGAAGAAGTGTCTAGTGCCTTGATGAATCATGAGATTAGGCATGCAGACAAGAGGAGTAGTGCTTCTACATCGGATGCTTTGGTAGTTAGAGGTAGAGCAGTTGAAAAGAAGAGTTTCAACAACTGGAGAAAGTCTCATTCTTGCATCAGAGGAAATTCCAAAGGCATAAAGAGTTTGGGAAGAGATGAATGTGTCTTTTGTCGTGAAAATGGTCATTGGAAGCATGAGTGCCCGAAGCTGTAAAATAAGAACAATGGGCCTCATGCAACATGGCTTCTACTGGTGAGGAAGTTGATTATCTTCTCACAGTGGCTTCCAATTGTGTTGCATAAGTAGATGAACCTGATTCATGGCTATTAGATAGTGGTTTCTCCCGGCACATGTGTGCAAATCAAGTTTGGTTTGCTACTTTGGATACAAGTGTCACCGGAAGTGTGTTTATGGGTAAAATTTTTGCTCATGATAGGAAAGGTGTAGGAATAGTCAAGTTGAAGCTCCATGATGGTGTAGTTAGGGAACTAACTAATGTGTGGTATGTTCCTATGCTTGGAAATAATCTGATCTCCTTGGGTATCTTAGAAGCTAGTGGTTACAAGATCACTAAGGAGAATGGAGTCACTAAAGTGACAAAAGAAGCTTTGGTGGTGATGAAAGGGAATAGAAACCGTAATCTGTATATACTGTAAGGTAAAATAGGGATTGGTAATGTTGCTGCAATTAGAGATTGTACAGATGATGCTACTAGATTGTGGCATGTGAGGCTTGGGCATGCTGATGAAAATGCCCTACAAGGTTTGGTGAAAAATGGCTCTTGAAGGAGCTAAAACTTGCAAGATTGATTTCTGTGAGTTTTGTGTCTTGGGTAAATAGCACAGAGTGAAGTTTGGTACCATTGTGCATCAAACCAAGGGAATTCTTGACTATGTGCATTCTGATGTTTGGGGTCCTACAAGGAATGCTTCCATGAGTGGTAAGCATTGGTTTGTAACCTTTGTTGATGACTTCTCCAGAAGGTCTTGGGTTTACACAATGACACATAAGGATGAGGTGTTGAGCATCTTCCTTGATTGGAAGAAGATGGTAGAAAACCAAATTGGTAGGAAGGTAAAGGCTTTGAAGTCTGACAATGGTGGAGAGTACACTTCTTATCCTTTTCATAAAGGCTGGGATAGTGAGGCATTTTACTGTTCCAGGGACTCCTCAGCAAAATGGAGTGGCTGAGAGACTCAATTGAACCTTGTTGGAAAATGTGAGATGTATGTTGCAGCAATATGGTTTGAGTAAAGCATTTTGGGCAGAGCTAGTTACCTATGCATGTCACCTTATCAATCGTTTGCCATCCTCTGCGATTAATGGAAAAACACCTATTAAGGCATGGTCTGGAAAACCTGCAGATGATTATGATTATTTGCATATTTTTGGTAGTCATGTATACTTTCATGTGACTGAAACAAAACTGGATGCAAGGTCCAAGAAGACTATATTTGTTGGTTTCATGAGTGGTGTGAAAGGTTACAGGTTATGGTGTCCAGAGTTGAAGAAACTTCTGATCAGCACGGATATTATGTTCGATGAAGCTTGTAAGCTTCACCCTGATACTAAGCGTACAGATGGAGAAAATGGAAAGAGTTATAGAGATGTTCAGCAGGTGCAGCTGGACAGAGTTGTCACCAAGGATGTTTCTCCTCGCCAGAATGTAGATGGTGACTCTAGAAGTGAAGAAGAAATTGATGTCCAAAACAATGAAGATGTGCATGTCCAAGATGATATTGAGGCACATGTTAGAAGGTAGAGACAAGATCATGTACCTGATCCTGAATCCATTGCAGCGAGAAGACAAAGGAGAGAAGTCAGGAAACCTACAAGGTTTAGCAACTGTGTTGCTTATGCTTTTCCCATTATTTGTGCTGGGATCCCATCAAATTTCAAGGAGGCCTTGGCGAGTCCAGAGAGAAGTGATTGGGATGAAGCAATGAAGGATGAGATGAGATCCCTTGAGAAGAACAAGACTTGGGATCTAGTTCAGTTGCCTACTGGGAAGAGGGCTATTGGCTGTAAATGGGTTTATGCAAAAAAGGATGCTGGTGGCGACAACAATAACATAAGGTATAAGGCTAGATTGGTTGCCAAAGGGTACTCGCAAGAGGAAGGGATAGACTACAATGAAATTTTCTCTCCAGTTGTGAAGCATAGTACTATCCGTGTGTTGCTAGCACTAGTATCACAATATGATCTTGAGTTGGTACAACTTGATGTGAAGATAGCCTTCTTACATGGAGACTTAGAGGAGGAGATTAATATGCCTCAGCCTGATGGTTTCAAGGATGATGGAAAGAAGAACTTGGTGTGTAAGTTGAACAAATCTCTATATAGTTTGAAGTAATCACCGCGACAATGGTACCTCAGACTTGATGAGTTTATGAAGAGGCAGAAGTACACTCGCAGTAGGTATGATCATTGTGTGTATTTCAAGAGGTTGCATGATGGTTCATTCGTCTACTTGTCAATTTATGTAGATGATATGCTAATTGCTTCAAAGAATGTGATGGAGATTAAAAAGTTGAAAGAGAAAATGAAGAATGAGTTTGAAATGAAGGATCTTGGCAAGGCCAAGAAGATGCTTGAGATGGAGATTACTCGCAACAGAGAAGATGGTTTGGTGTGGCTGTGAAAGGACCCAACCCCGATTTAGTTTTCTAAACCGAAATCAAACCCTTTCTAAAAATGTGAACTTTCAAAAACTGAAAATTTCGACAGAGTTTCCTCTAAAACACGCGGTTGCCATTAACCTACACGCGAAAATACACTTTATCCTATGCCACAAAAGTCAAACCGTGGGCACCAATCCCATCCGGATTTCTCAAAAACATAACATAATGTAAAGCAATAAACAAAACTGTAGCTTTACAGAAATCTGGGAAAATCATATGAAAATATAAACATAAACAGTACTCAGAGAGATCTCTAGTATATACATATATACACAACAGTAGGCCAAACTAGAAACCTACTGAGAAAGGAAAAGTGGCTAGAATACTATGCCTCCAACCTCGACGTGCGACACTTGAATCCAAACTACAAACTGGGCGAAGAAAACGAAGAGCCCATGGAAAGACATATAAACCGTTAGAGTGAGTGGATGAAAATAAATGTCTTTCGCCGAATAATATATGTTATAAAAACATATGCGAGTCTAAATGCATGAAAATAATATGGTACACGAGGGAGACTTTAACTCCTCACACGTACAGAGCATGCATCGAAAATCCCGCGGGGTCACTCATAGACACAACTGCGCTAGTATAGTCCGAATCACGGGATCCCAGACCCACACGTGATTCTAGCCAGAAAGGCCTCAAGTCAGGGTATCTGTTCCCACCCGGAAAATACATCGGCACACGGTAACAGTCCCCCCCCCCCCCCCCGGTAAACATCCTCGGGGATCAGCCGGGATGCTAAGTGTATCGATACAACCACATATACTAAGACTGTACTCTGTGTAAACCAAATCATAAATAGTTTCCATGCAAATGTATAAAGCATAATGTAAATGCATATTCGTAATACATAATTATAAGAGCATAATCGTAGATGCATATTCGTAAATCCATAATCGTAAAACACTTGCTCGTATAAATCATAATCATAACTGCATGCTCATACTCGTAAAACGTATATAAAAGAATCGCAACCAATCAGTGAAAAGAAAGGTGTCCACTCACAGACAAGCACAACATAAAACACGTTAATCCTGTGATTCGGCAGAAAATCCCTCGCCAAAGGAACGATCATGATCTCCTGAATAATCATAAATACCACTGTTCAAAATCACAATTCAAAATCCTGAACCACATCTTGAGAACTAACCATTCTCGAAAACATATAACTCGAATATCGACGAAATCGTCGAAAATCCAATAAACACACTATAAAACCTTGTCACAAATTCTGATGCTCAATTCAAAATATAAACCTCACCACTGCGATCGGTGCACGATTCCGAGCAAAACGACATAAAACTTGTGAAAAAACACCTCGGCCGGAAAATCGCCGCGCATAGTTGCGCGCCGGGCCGCCGGAAAATTTCATCGGCCCAGAAAATTACAACCTACACATGGATTTGAAGATCTCGACATTTCCAACAACTTTGTAGTTCAATGCTAAGCCCAATTTTGACCGGAAAACCTCCAAAACTCACATTGAAGTCGAAAACCCTCGTCGAAATTCATTAACTCCGACCGGCCACCATCGGCCACGGAAAGGTGCAAGACCACTTGGGATCAACTCACCTCTCCATGGGCTTGAAAATCCCTATAGGGTCGACCTCCAACTCGGCAGCTACCGCCGCCTCCGTCGCCGCCGAATCTGGCCAGAAATTCTCTAACTTTACCGCGTCGTTTCTCCCACCTCCGGCCACTATACAAGTCCATCCACCTACCAAACTGAAGAGGAGCACGAGTCCAACAGTTCTCATCAAGGGACCACGGCCAACCGTGGCCGGAATCCAGCACATCGAAAGCCACAAAGCTTCGGCCTCAAAACGGGTCAAAACCCACCCGCGGTCAACAATCCATTTTCTCAATTTGGAAAGTTTCCAAAATCGTTACATATTCTCCCCGTGTTCATACCGTACACGTACCGTCCAAATCGTATCGAGACCAAACGGATAAATACGACTAAATCTAACGGCCGAAAATATTCATAACTTATTTCACGTAACTCGAAATAATCCTCTGAAAATTTCCACGAGCTAGAAATTAATTTCTCCACAAATTTCGTGAAGGGACTCAAATCAAATTCTTGCCCGATAATTTAGTCGTTAACAAACCTGCCATATTGACCAATTACGACAAAACCGTGACTAATCACAAAACTCACAAATCAAGTCAATAAACATACCATTTCCGGTTCGGGTTGTCATAGGCTGACTCAGAAGCAATACATTGAGAAGCTACTGCAGAAGTTTGGAGTTTGTAGTTCCACCAAACCTGTGAGTACTCCCTTGGCGAGTCATTTCAAACTTAGTGCTCTGTTGTGTCCCAAATCTGATGAAGAGAAGCTGAAGATAAAAAATTGTCCATATGCTAATTTTATTGGTGGATTGATGTATGCTATAGTATGTTCTAGACCTGATATTGCTCATGTTGTTAATGTTGTTAGTCGTTATATGCACAATCCAGGAAAGGAGCATTGGAATGCAACTAAGTGGATACTTAGATATCTCTATGGGACTAGAGATGTTAGTTTGTGCTTTGAGAGGTGTTCTGCAGATGGTAATCTTCTTGTTGGTTACACTGATTCTGATTATGCGGGTGATTTGGATAGGAAGAGGTCTACTATTGGGTATTTGTTTACCATGGCAAATGGACCAATAAGTTGGAGGTCTATTTTGCAAGATACAGTTGCCTTGTCTACCACAGAGGCAGAGTACATGGCTCTCGCTGAAGGTATTAAGGAAGCTTTATAGTTATCTGGTTTCATTAATGAGTTGGGCATATATTAGAAGAAGGTGGAGGTCCATTGTGATAACCAAAGTGTGATTCACTTGGCGAAGTACCAGATGTATCACTCAAGGACCAAGCACATAGATGTGAGATTCCATTATGTGTGTGATATTGTGGAACAGAAGAAGATTTTGTTGAAGAAAGTTGGTACTGCAGACAATCCAGCTGATATGTTGACAAAGGTTGTTGGTGTTGCCAAGTTTGTGCATTGCTTGGGCTTGGTACATATTCTTCATGCTTGAAGAGTTTTTTGAGCAGTGAGAAGTTGGATTGTTAAGGGGAGAGTCGTGTGAACCCCAAGGTGGAGATTATTGTGTTTGGTCTTTATACTTGCTCGCGTTCGCTTGCTCGAATTCTCTCGCTCGCTTACTGTTGCTCGCATGACCCATGTGATGTGCATGTGAGGTGCATGAGTCGTATGCTAGAAGTTTGGTTGGTTTTGTAGCGTACGTAAGAATCTTAGATGATCATTGGCGAGGAACAGTGTCCTTGGCGAGTAAGTTGGGTATTAGTGAGAGAGTTGTATAAAATAAAGTATTGAGAGCTTTTGTGTATCCTTCTTGTGTGTGTGCAAACAGTGGGCAGTTTAGGGCTTTATTTTTATAACCCTACTATCTCTTTGTAACCTCCATTGATAGTGAAGAATCTCCTACTGCTCCGTGGACGTAGGCTATTACCGAACCACGTATATCTTGTGTTCTTATTCTTATCTTCGTATTGTCTATGTGTTTCTTAGGTTGTTGCTGAGATCTATTTTGATTCTCAAGCGATCGTGTTATCTATCTATTGTTAGTGGTTCATTTGGTGTCTTGCGGCACAACAAGAGTCTTCGATGCCAGTCACCAGTGTGAACTGAGCAATGTTTTATTGCTAAAATGGAAATCAGTGACGTATTTCCAAGATGTCCCAGCATGTCAAAACTGTACATCAAATTGCCAAATCAACAACATGAGAAATCAGTTGGAGTGTTACAAGTATGCTAGTCATCAAAACCACCCACAAGAGTTGAAAGGTATGCCTTCATAGAAACCATTGACATTCTTTAATTGACTTTTACACTTATATATTCTGAGACTAGTAGAATCATTGATCCAGGGATTCTTCGAGCCAAGGTCACACCAGTCACCTCAGATACCCATGTATTTGCCATAGGTTGTTGTCTTCTCATATCGGTCGCAGTAGCAGCTAGGGGTCATCATTTGGCCCGTGGGCCGGTGGAGGCCCGCAAGTCCGTGGGCTAAAAGCCCGGCTCGCCCCATAAAAAATCTTGTAAAAGTCCACCTAGGTGGTTAGAGGGCCGAGCTTGGTTTAGAGGTCTAAAACCAGGCTCGACCCGTGAGCCCAGCCCGCTAAGGCTCAAAGCCCGCTAGGCCTGGCCCGTCAAAACCCGTCAATTTTTAAATGTATAATATAGTTAATTAAGTACATAACTCGTAGTTTTGATTAATAAAATAAAAAGTATAGAAGTAAGGCCATTAAGCACTAAGGTGTCACCAATAATATATGACATAACTCAATAATATAATCCATCTATCCAAATAAAAAGTATAGGTTTGATTATAATCGTAAAAGTATTCGTAATAATATACTTATAAACTTATATTTGTGTATCTATTATTCTATATTACTATTCAATCATTGTTTAGATTTTAGGAGTTCAAAGTTTAGGGTAAGTTAGGGTTTAGGGTTTAGCGGTTTGATGTTTATGGTAAGTTAGGGTTTAGGTTTAGGGGTTTTGGAGTTTGAGATTTATAGTAAGTTATGATTTAAGAGTATATATTATGTTAATCAAATGGTTAAACGAATTTAGATTTGGCTAAGTTTTTGTATATTTCTTAATTGTATATTTGTGTATATAACATTATAACTAGAGGTTTTGATTAATAAAATACAAAGTATAGAAGTAAGGTCACTAAGAGCAAATGCACCCATTGCTTGAGTAATTTCTCAAGCAATTCTCCAAACTGGTTGAGCAGTTTGAAACTTTGAAATCACCAAACTGCTTGAGTAAGAGCAAAACAGAATGCAGCAGTTTATAAACTGCTTGAGCAATTACTATTTAGTGATCGAATGAGGTTGTGACACGTGTCATTTCTGGTTAACGATATGTGTGTTTCAAATTCAGTATGTGTGTTTCAATTTTCTAAAAGTGTGTAATAAATATGATGTGTTTCAATTTTAATTGTTAGATTATGCCTTTAATCATGTTTGTATGCCCCCGAAAGCTAATCTGTAATTCGTATGACATAACTTGATAATAGAATTCGTCTATCCAAATAAATGTCTAGATTCGATTATAATCGTACACATATTTTTTGAATTTATTAAGAACAAAATATGATTTTTTTGAATTTATTTCTTTTAAAAAAAATTAATTAATAAATACCTAACCCTAGTCTCTCTCACAGTCACTTTACTCACGTATATAAATACTACCCATTATTCCCCTTAACAAGCTAAGACACATAAAAAAGGATCTGCGCCTCTCTCCCTCTCCGCCTCTCTCAAACTCTCAAAGACAAACTCTCTCAAACCTTACAGATCCTTCACGGCTCACCTCACGTCCTCACTTCTCGATCTCACTGACTCACCCTCACCGATCTATCTCGATCTCACTGGCCACCTAACTCGATCTTGATCTCCCCTATTTCTCTAGTTCTCTATCTCATCGAGCTGCTCTGTGTAGTGTGTTGAGAGAGAAGTCAGAGAACGCGAGGAATACTAGAGGATCTCACCGAGTTGCTTTGTGTTGTGGTTTGCTTCTATTTCATTTGTTTGCTTTTATTTGGTTTGATTTTCAAAATATGTCTCTCTATGTCTCACAATATTCTATTTGGTTGACAGGTCCATCACAGCTTGGTATTGATTCTGTCCTGATCCAATATGCTACCACTTTGGCTAATCGGCTTGGTATTGATTCTGTTCCGATCTACTTAATTTTTGTACTTTTGTTTTATTTTAGGAAAACTACATCTGTTAGCATCACATCTGCATGTGTTTACATCTGTTCTCGAATCCATCTATGCTTAAATCATTTCCAACCCATATGTGCTCAAATCCAATCTGTTAGCTTGCATCTGTTAGCTTGGATGGTGAGAGGATCTGTTAGCTTACATATGTTAGCTTGCATCTGTTCAGCTTTTGATGTTGAAATCTAATCCAGCCCATAAGTCTGTTAGCTTTTGATAGTGAAAGGCTTGCATATATTTACATTATGAGTATCTAGTTTTTAAAAGAAAGCATCTGCTTAAAAGCAAGCATCTATTTACATTATGACAATCTTATATTAAATATTAATCATTTCCATACATCATGATGCAAGAGCAATGAAGAAATGATATTGATGCACTAGCACTAAGAAGAGGAAAGGAAAGGAAAGCTTGCAACTTAAGTATCATATTCTGAACATTTTCTTTTTAGTTTAGAAATGGAACGTGCAACTGATGATAATGACAATACTACATCCTCTAAAAAGTCTATATTTACAAGTGATATTTGGGAATATTTTGAAAGAATTGAAGTTAAAAAGGATGAAATTTTGGTACTGAAAAATAAATGCTTGATTTGTAGTGATAAACTTAGAGGTGATTCTAGTGCTGGTACTAGTCATTTAAGAAGACAATTACTCACTCATCAAAAAAATCAGAAAAAATTAAGTGCTGATATTTCTGGAAATTTGAATGCTTTTGCTTATGATAAGAATGTTGCACGTAAATAAATTGTTAAGATCTGAATCAAATTTTACCTTTGTTGAAAAACATGATTTTACTGGAATGATTAATCGAGCATTTTGTCCTCAATTTTGAGGAATTTCAGCCTCAACATGTAAAAGAGATGTAATGGCTCAGTTTAGTAAGAAAAAAAAAGATCTTTTGGGATATTTTGAAAATTTTTCTGGAAAAATTAGTTTGACTAGTGATGTTTGGTCTTCTCGTCAAAAAATGGGTTACATGTCACTTAGTGCACATTTTATTGATACTGATTGGGTTTTGAATAAAAGAATAATATGCTTTAAGATGATTGAATACCCACACACAGGATAGTCACTTGCAAGTCATATATATGAAGAGTTGTTAGCTTGGCATATTCATGATAAAATATTTTCTCTTTCCTTAGATAATGCGTCAAATAATGAAATAGTTGCATGCATTCTTCCGGATTATCTAATGATAGATCCTGTGCCTAAAAAGTTGTTTCATGTTTGTTGTTGTGCACATATTTTGAATTTGATTGTACAAGATGGTTTATCCATTTTAGGTTCATCTATTGATAAAATTGTGAATGTTGTTCGAAGCATGAATTCTTTGAATAAGAGACATGAGTCGTGGGTGCGTTGTTGTATTGATTTGTAGTTTTCTAAAAAAAATATTGATAATGATGTGCCTCATAGATGAAATTCTACTTATGAACTTTTCGAAGTAGCTATGAAGTACAAAGGACCTTTGAATATGTATGCTATAAAATTGAATGAGTCATGATCTTGTAATTTAGATGTCCCATCAGATCAAGATTGGGCAATTGCTACACTAGTTAATAGTTTTTTAGCAATTTTTGCATCCTTAACTAAGATATTTTCTGGTGTATTAGATATTTTTGCAATTACCCTACATCTTTTCGTGTTATTAGTTGCTTGATGAATATCCATGCTTCATTCGTTGCATATTCTGAATTTACTATGTTTAAGAATGCATTTGATGCAATGAAATTGAAATTTGATAAGTATTGGGGAATTTTCCAATGGCCTTTTGTTTTGCCACGATTATGGATCCTAGATTTAAGTTATATGCTATTGGTGAATGGTTGACATGTTTGAACATTGATCAGCTTGAGATAGATAGAAAATTGCTAGCTTTAAAAACGAAATTGCATGCTCTTTATAAAACATACAAGGTCAATGTTGTCTCTAGTGTACCTAGCCAACCTCAAGTTTTGAGTTCTCCTTCTCTGTCCTTAGTTTCAGGTTCTTTAAGATTGCCTATTGTAGGAGATTTCTCAATGCAGTCTTTAAAAAGGGCAAAGACATCATCTTCATATGCTTCTTCTTCTGCTACATCAAATGATTTACAAATATATTTAGATTTGCCAACTATTGAGGTTGATGGTGATAATCAGTTTAGTGTCTTGGCTTGGTGGAAAATAAATCAACCATTATACCCTATATTCTCTCTTATGGCTAAAGATCTGTTAACAATTCCAGCTTCTACTATAACTTCATAGTCATATTTTAGTTTAGGTGGTAGAATTGTATATGAAAGAAGGGCCAGTTTGAGTCCAGATACAATTGAGGCGTTGGTCTGCTGTAAGGATTGGAGTTTAGCAAAATTGAGGATGTAAGAGGCTATGCGCGAGAAAGAAAGAGCTGAAGAAATAAGGCTTATTAGAGCTGCACGACCAGATTGGATGATTGATATTGAGGCTGAAGATGAATGCTCTTTTGAGGATGTGGGAGAGGTATGTTGATGCAATCTGTTAATTTTTTTGGTTTTTAAATTTTGTTGAATGTGTAGGTTATTAACATTTTTTGTATAATGTGTAGGCCATATTTCCTCAAGTCTCTTAACATCCTCAAGAGAGAACTCCAGTAGAAGTTCCATCCGAAGTTTTCTTATTAACTAATCTTCCTGATTCATACCGATGTAATTTTGGGTTGATAGAATTCTAGGTTTATAGAATTCTGGATTTATAAGATGTAAATTTGGACTTTGAACTATGAACTTTTAAGCATTCTGGATTTAGATTTATAGCATTCTGGGATTTGGATTTACAGCATTATGTATTTGGATTTTAAGCATTCTGTGGATTTGAAATTTTAGCATTCTAAATTTTTGTATCCAATATTTGAAGATGCATTGTAGATTTGTAAATCTAATATTCTGATTTGAAGATGCAATTTAGATGTAAAGATGTATTTTGGATTTGCAATGTTTTTAAACTTTTTTATTCTAGTCATTTAAATAGGCCCGGCCCGTTAAAATCTAAGAGGCACGGCCCGTAGAACCCCGTGAAGCTCGGCTGAATGGGCCGGGCCTGGATCTTAATAAAAAAAGCAAAGTCTAGCCCGGCCCGGCCCGCAAACCTTGAAACATTGTTGAAGCCCGACCCAGCCCAGGCCGGGCCCGTTGATGACCCCTACTAGCAGCCATGTTCTACTTCATGAGACACCCAAATAGAAAAGAGTAAAAACAGAATCATCTCAATATTGAAAAGTTCTTATATGATCACAAGTCCCATGTACCAACAAGATACTCCTACGCGGATATAAAGAAAATGACAAATAGATTCAAAAGGAAGTTAGGGGAAGGAGGTTTTGGAAGTGTTTACCAAGGAAAGCTTCTGAGTAATGAAGTTATGGTTGCAGTAAAAGTCATAAAGGAAATGGAGATAATTTTGTTAATGAAGTGGGAACCATTGGTAGGATTCACCATGTAAACGTGGTTCGCCTACTTGGCTTTTCCGCTGAAGCAAGCATGCGTGTTCTTATCTACGAACACATGCCAAACGGCTCTCTGGAGAAGTTTATCACAACTAAAGATCATTCTAGTGATCACGCTGCTTCATTTGATTGGATGAAGCTCCGGAATATCATCACTGGCAAGGTAAAGGGAATCGAGTATCTTCACCGAGGATGTGACAAGAGGATTCTCCACTTTGACATCAAGCCTCACAATATCTTGTTAAACCACGCCTTTAATCCAAAATTTTCTGATTTCGGTCTGGCTAAACTCTAGTCCAAGGAAGAGAGCATGGCGTCTATGACTGCCGCAAGAGGCACCATAGGCTACATTGTACCTGAAGTGTTCAATGACAACTTTGGAACAGTCTCCTCCAAATCGGATGTCTATAGTTTCGGGATGCTAGTGCTTGAAGTTATTGGAGCGAGGAAAGAAACTACTCAGATATCTAACAGCAATAGGGAGTATTTTTCTGAATTGATATATAAGTGTCTAAGCCAAGGAGAAGAGTTGGATTTGGAGCAAGGTGACGATGGAGAGGCTCAAATCGCTAAGATACTAGCAATTGTTGCACTTTGGTGCATCTGGTACCCTGTGAATCGCCCTTCTATGAAAGCGATTGTTAGAATGCTAGGAGGAGACTCTGCAACATTGATCATGCCACCAAATCCATTTGCTTCGACAAGTACGTAAGAAAATCCAGTAACAACATTGTAAACTTCAGAACTATAGCCACAATAATGAGCCACTAAATTGGTGTTCTAAATGTTTGTCAGTATTTTAGTAACAGAATTTCTATAACTACTTGCTATAACGAATAGGGCAATAAGTCGTATCTATCTAGTAGATGAACTATTTCGTGATCAATTGTGGTCA
This sequence comes from Geum urbanum, assembly GCA_946800695.1. Classification (NCBI taxonomy): domain Eukaryota; kingdom Viridiplantae; phylum Streptophyta; class Magnoliopsida; order Rosales; family Rosaceae; genus Geum; species Geum urbanum. The sequence continues at coordinate 81,523,166 of OX326999.1, read as the reverse complement.
GTCATCGTTAAATTTGTATCTAGTGAGATGAAAATAAATAATATTTTAACATAAATAGTTTTTCTCAATCATTGAATTTTGATATAATAATAACAAACCATTGATCGCGAATATTATAACTCAATATAAATGTATGCACTAAGAAAATTCATACTTTTCTCCAATGATCACCATTGAGTTTCGACGAAGTTGCTTAATAGAAACAACTACTCGTCTCCTTGGAAAATGTCTGACTCATTCAATGACAATGAGATATAAGTGCATTATTACCAAGGACTCTAGTGAGTCTAGTCGCCTATGATTAAAGATCATGAATATGATCTTTAGGAACGTACTTGACCCGTTCAACTTCCAAAGATATTCTACTAGTAGAAGCTAATCACGATATATAGAATAAGAAAGATCAAAGAAGATGTAAAGGAAATAGCTTTAGAATTACCAGAAAAGGTTGTACAGCTTCATACGGACAACTATGAACTTCGAGAACAAAACCCACATCGAAAAAGACCTCAAATTAAAATGTTGAGATCATTCCTCCATGACTGATACAGGTAGTTTGAACTTTGAAGTGAGTTGAGGATTGAAGAATTTGAATAGTGATTAGTAGTGATCGTTCATAACAAGAAAGGAGTGTAAAATAGGTGGGGTCAGACTGGCCCATATAATGCGGGCCACCTTGACAGTTAAACTCAACAGTACACTTTTCTTCTCAATCTGAGACTCAGACTGACAAGGATTTCAGTTTACAGAGATGAAGTTCTAGCTGGGGCCGCCACCCAGCTAAATCAAAATTCAGGTATGTCCAAGTTTCCCAGTTCCACGTATCATTTATATGTTTCAGGTGCATTCAATCAGGAGTTTAAAAAAAAATTAAGAATTTTTTATAATTTATAGATTGTTGTGAATTGTTTTAAATTCATCGATTTTTTTAATTTCACGTAAATTTAAAATGATTCTTTATATATCATAGACTATTTAGTATTCAGTCTCACTATGTTTGATATTTCAAGTTTGAACCTTTGAATGAGTCAAGTTTGAAACTTTGCCTCATTCCAAGTCTTAAAAGTTTTGTTCTTTGTGGATTATTGACTACCCAGTTTTGCTAGGAACTCTAGTCCGCCAGTTCCATAACCCAGTTTTGGTTTCAATAGTTAACCATATTAAAACTTTGATCCAATAACATCAAGAAAGAATAACCCTTGTCTTAGTTACTGAAACAAATAAGTAGTGTTCAAATTATCGTTACAGAAATGTAGAAGAAAGTTACTGAGATCACTTGCTCTATATGTAGTTTGGGGAAGGATTAAGTTGCAAGTGTTGTTGTTGGTTCTGTCACTTCTGTGTGAGTGTTGGAAGCAAAGGGATTAGGCGGCATGACTAAGCTTTCGGATGATCCTTCTAGCATTCTTACGGCGCCTTTCATGGAAGGGCGGTTCACCGGGTACCATTGTATACACCAAAGTGCAACAATGGCTAGTTTGTTAGCAATGTGTGCATCTCCTTCATTGTCTAGCTCCAAGTCCAGCTTTTCTCCTTGGATTAGGCACTTGTATATCAGTTCGGGGAAATATACATGGCTGTTGCCAGATGAGAGGTCTGATTCTTTTCTAGCTCCGATGATTTCGAGCACTAGCATCCCGAAACTATAGACATCCGATTTGGAGGAGACGGTTCCAAAGTTGCCATTGAACACTTCAGGTGCAATGTAGCCTACTGTGCCTCTGGCAGCAGTCATAGATACCATGCTCTCTTCCTTGGAGTAGAGTTTAGCGAGGCCAAAATCCGAGAGTTTTGGATTGAAGTCATGGTCTAACAAGATATTGTGGGGCTTGATATCGAAATGGAGGATCCTTTGGTCACACCCTTGGTGTAGATACTCAATTCCCTTTGCTATACCCATGATGATGTTGTGAAGTTTCTCCCAATCAAATGGAGTGTTGTTAGACCTTGCAGAGGAGATGAACTTCTCCAGGGAGCCGTTTGGCATTATCTCGTAAATAAGAGCACGCTTCCCTCCTTCAGCCGAAAAGCCAAGTAGGCGAACTACATTGACATGGTGAATTCTGCCAATGGTTCCTACTTCGTTAACAAAATCTTCTCCATTTCCTTTAGAATCCTTGAGGACTTTTACAGCCACCATAACTCCAGTACTCGAAAGCTTTCCTTGGAAAACACTTCCAAAACCTCCTTCCCCTAACTTGCTCTTGAATCCATTTGTCATCTTCTTTATATCTGCGTAGGAGTATCTTGTTGGTACATGGGACCTGTGGTCATCTAAGAACTTTTCAATATTGATATGTTTCAATTTTTGCTCTTTTCTGTCTGATTGTCTCGTGTAGTAGAAGATGGCTGCTATCCCTATGGATATGAGAAGAAAACAACCTATGGACACCCCTACGGCAATCAAACTTGTATTTGAGGTGACCTTGCCTCGAGGAGTCATAGTCATACCTGGATCAGTGATTCTACTAGTCTCAAAATATATCAGTGCAAAAGAAATAAATAAAGAAAGTCAATGGCTACTAAGAAGGCATACCTTTTGGCTCTCCTGAGGGGTAGTCATAACTGGGATGATGGTAACACTCCATCTGATTTCTCTTGTCATTGAGTTGGCAAGAATCATATTCTCCTGTACAGTTCTGACATGCTGGGTCGCCTGAGAAACCTGAACTCCATTGTAGCATTATAACATTGTTCAGTTCATATTGGTCACTGGTTTCAGAGACAAATTTCAATGGAAGATAGAGATCTGCCATCAAAGTACTGCAAGCTGATGCTGCTAATGGCAATTCATCTATCGATATCGTACGTGAGGATCGAAAAGCCAGAACTTGGTGATGACCAGGCACACTGAGGCATCTGATTGACATAAAGTAGTAGTCATAACTGTTGGTGAGCTTGGTGCTAAAATTTTGTGTGGTGGAACAATTTAATACAGTAAAGGGGACAAATGCGTTGTAATAGAACGAGCTGGAGATAGTAAGATTAAACAGAAGTTTTGGGAGGCAACCATCTGCATCATAGACTGTGAAATATTCTGCTAGGTAATTGATACTCTTGATGGCAAAGAATCCGGATGATGAGGAGAGCTTCATCATTGTTTTATTGAAGGTGCTGCAAGATACCTCAAAGTCTGGATGGCCACAGTGAGGGGGATCATGTTGTCGTCGAAATGGATACCGGATGACAGGACCAGAGTTGCTGCAATTTGAAACGGGGCAGTCCTGGTGATTTTTAGCTGCTTCTATGCTTGTAGGTACAACAATAACAGGGAACACAAGTATGAGCAATAAGAAAATCATAGGGACATCCATGATAACTTTGAAGCTTTCTGTTGGTATGCCAGTTTCTGCCTTATAACTTGCTTCTTTGAGTTCTTTAATTGTTTCCAAGGCAATTTTTATGATTTGAAATTTCTTCTCAGATGACCAACACATCTGCCGACGTTTCAAACTATTATCATTCGTCCTTCTTGTAATCCTGGGTCACCATCGAGTATTCATTTTCAATGACAGACCTCCTGTTTGTAAGTTTCCTAGTTTGTTCGTTTATCTATAGCTTCTAATTAATTATCTCTATTTTCGACGACAAACCTTCCTACATGTAAGTTTCCTAGTTTGTTTGTTTGTTTGTTTATCTATAGCTTCTCATAATCAACTCTGCTGATGATCGGAAGGAAGCTAATTGAGCTTAGTTGTAGTCACTGGTCAGTTATTTTATGCTAAATCTAATTTGTTAATGGCAATGGCCACATCTAATTGACTTTTCTTTCTTGATTTTTTCCACACAGCCTCTCATAGTCATTGAAGGAATCATGAATTGTATGGTCAACACTCAACCGCATTTGCTGGTGTCTTTGCTGGTGTGTGATCCGCCTATTTGAGTGTGCGTCCACCGGGCGCGTGCGCGCTCGGATGGGGCCGGTCTGGTGAGTGAAGTTGGAGCCTCCTTGGTGGTCTTGCATGTGGTGTGGTAGGTGTTGCTAATCTGCTCATAAGAACTAATTGCAACAAGTACTGCTCTGGAAGAAACAGACTGCTCTGGTAGTTCCCTAAACCCTAGATTTCCTCCCCAACAAGTACTGCTCTGGAAGATTCCATTCTCCTTATTGTGAGTATTCTATAAAACTACTTATTTCCTAATCATGCCAATGACTTGATTCGTTTGATGCGTTAAGTGGAGTGCTCCTTCTTGTTCTGAATCTCACACTACACATCTTATTGTGCAAGTTTTCGTGAGTACGTGAAACGTCGTAAGTTTGATTAGCATCATTTATAGAGCTGCTATTGTGAATTACTTTCAATTTTCCCAATTATGAGGTTTATGCTATACAGCTATAGTGTTATACCATCCTTGAACCTGAATTAATTCTCGTTTTTGTACAGGTCTCATAAGAGCTGCCGAGATCGCTGGTTAGTTCTCTTCAACACTATATCTGTTGTTAAAGAAATGTCAAATTGAAAAAACAATCTTGTAATTCAATCCACTTTTAGCCATAAGTCTATAACTACATACTTGGTCAATGAAAGAAAGATTTAACTGTATTCTTCGGTGAGAGACATGTGGTTTTCAAGGTCCGGGGGGGGAGGGGGGGTGAATAGGCTTTTTACCACTTTTTCGCTTAATCTATTCTCGGGATAGCAAGATAGAGACCTATCCCGAAATACAGGATACGAGTGTTAAAACTTAAAAACAGGAAGTAAAGAATAACACAAGATGTTTTTGTTAACGCAGAAATTCTACAACCAGGATTAAAACTGCGTGCCCCTAACTCTTGAGGGACAAACATTTCCACTATCAGGTAACACACACAATTACAAGTCTCTCGTACTCTGGGGATACATAACCCGTATGCTATCCTAACTAGTCTGACTACCAGTTATAACAGAGCTACACTACTCAATCTATGTGTTTACACTATGGAAGATATTCAGAAACATCAACTTAGATCTTAACTACTCTCAAGTTAAATCTTTTTGATCCACTTCATGGGTTGGGCATCTCCATACTTATCTCAATGGAATGCACTATGCAATGATGCATATGAGTTTTGAAAACAGTTTTTATGCTTGAGAATCCATGTCTATTATGCACAGTTATGAGCAACCAAAAGACACAGAAAGGGAAGAGAAGAGAGAAGAGAATCTACACAGTTTTGTGCTCTCAAAGAGTAACCCTAACAGAATAACCTATCTAGAAAATATTTCACCCACAACCAACCAAGGAGTCAAGACAGCTTAAGACTCCTTATATAGGCAAGATAACTCGGAGGTCAATGACAGCAAGTAGGCACGTGAAAAACAGCTTCAAAGAAGACCTAACACTGACCTAAAGCAGTCCTATTGCAGCCCTACAGTAGCCAACCGTTGATGGGACAATTGCATGTTCATGAGATAAACAACCAAGACAGCTTTTTAGGGTTTCCAATTAAGGCAAAGGTTGTCAAAGAGAGGCAAAAGGTTTTCATGCTCTTATACTAGAATAGCCATAACAATAGTCAAAAGTGGAGCACGTTTTTGCCAGCAAAAAGCAGAACCCAGCTGGTCAAGAAACAAAAGAGCAAAACAACCAGAAAAAGACAGAACAGATTCCTAGGATCATGGAGTCACATGTGATTATTCAACAACTTTCCTAGTGATCTTCCTTAAACCAAGTCAGTTTTTCATAATCAAGGAGTACACAGATTATTGACACATATTCTAGTTTTTAGAAGTGAGTATAGCCATAAATGTTTATACAAGAAAAACGTTCCAGATTATCAGGAATATATGATTAGTGTGCTATCCTAAATGAAAACATGTTATGCAAATGAATGATATACCTGTTTTTCACTTAGATTAATTTCATAAGTGAATACTTGGGGTGAACCAAATCGGACGTTGATTGATCAACGACAACAGTGTCATCCATGCGCGGAGCTAGATTTTCAGTATCATATAAAACTTATACATGTTACATGTTAGCAATATGTAGCTGCAACTCAATTGGTTACGTTCCCTTTTATAGTGATGGCAGATCTGCTGTTTGAATCCCCCTTGGTGGGGTTTTTACATTGTTTTTCAGTTTTTTTTCCCTCTTACTTTTTTTTTACATTGTTTCTGAGTTTTTCTTCCATTTTTTCACCTAGTACTTTTCCGGTCTTCATCTTTTTTCCCCTCATCTTCTCCTTCTTCTTTACTTTCCAGTCCAAATTTTCTTCTTTAATTATACAAAACTTAAATATTCTTTTTATGACTCTCTAATATATTTCTTAAGGAATAAATCTTCAAGCCACTCCTCCAACACAGATTTTTTCTCTAAATTATGGAAGCATTATCAATCTCTTAGATGAAAAAAAAAATAGGATAAAATCACCCCCTCCAAGTTATGATCCGGATCGCCTCTGGTGTCATCAACGGTTCCCGAGTAAGGCTTAGAAATTCTTTTCATCTCCATGTCGTACGTACCAAAATCATTTAACAACTCATCTATGCTTATATGATCTCGATCATGGTTATATATAGTATATGGAGTTTTGACTGCATCCAGGAAACTTAGAAGCCACCACAGATATCAACAGATTTTCTCCCAAAAAAAGTGCAACATCCTCGCCTAGAGTTTTCTTCTTAATCCACTTGCACTTATCAAAATTAAACTCATAGACTCTGAAATCAATTGCAAAACGTCAGTTCACATCGCCAGCTTCATGAGCACAACCCCTTTAAACCATCAACAGAGCTTTCCCATTGTCCACAAGATATTTCTTCACGGAGCAAAATGTGGATTCATTTGTAGGCAGAAGCGTAGCTATACACGGGTTACGGTGAGGTACAACCTCCCCCCTCCTCGCCCCAAATTTTCAAAAAGTTGTATTTATAGCTTAATTCCTAGTGTAAAATTTCAAATTTTACAAATTAGCCATCCAAAATTTGTACATCTAACTCCTACACCATGAGTAACCTTATTTGAGAAAAATTTTAGCCCTCCTCATTATAAAATTCTAGCTCCACCCTTACTTGTAAGTAACGGACAATGAAGAGATTTGGCAACTGAGTTGGACTTGGAAGAAATTTCGAACGTCAAAAAAGTGTCTGGCACAAAGGACTCTCAAAGCTTTGTGGTATTTGCCATTCGTGGTGGTGATGGTGGTGGCGTTGGAATATGTTGTTCTTCCTCAAATTCAGACTCTGTATCATAATGTATTTATTGCTTAAGCTGACCACCACACTCCACGTTCACGGACCGTTGTCTTTGTTGTTTTCTGTTATGCTTCGTTGAACATTCAATCTCCAGATCAAGTAATAATAGCTCAGCACTTCTAGTGTGCCTAGTACGTATACACAATATTCCTGCACTCGGAAGAAACAATAAGATTCAAAGGAAAAAGAAAGCTAAACGAAATAAAACTGAAATTTAAAGACTCTATTAGGATTTAAAATTAAACAATTTCCCGGCAACAACGCCAAAATTTGATAGGAGAGAAAACACCTATGTAAAGATATCTTATTCTAAACTTGGATATATCAATGTAGTATGATCAACAAGGGTTATCGAACACAAGGAATTTGTGAAACTAAACCCTAACACTAAACTAAAATGTTAACAGAATCAACTATAGTACACTAATGACATTATGACCCTACTCTATACAGACTCAAATGACACTAAATTTGGACATAATAAACTAGACACAATGGCAGACTACCACACAAAATTTTAGGGTATTCAGAGTTGATTTGGGTACCGAACTGAATCGTCTAAGCTATAGCTAATGCAAAAAATAAATGCTGAAAGTAAATATGCTAATGAATGCAAAGTTGTTTAAAATATATGATGAATGAGTTAAGAGGAATGCAATCCACCACCGCAATTCCATCTATCTAACACATACTTAATCAAATGTACATATCCAATAAATGAAAGTTCCCAGAAAGACCGATATACACGACACATCCTCTTACTTAATCCTTATGCCCGTGTGAGTTTGTCATGGACCTCCCACACATATATCCCTCTATTAAACACATAATCATGAACCCTTAGGTTTACAAAGAAGAAAACATTAAGTTCTAGAATTTTTTTGAGAATCTACAAGGGTTTATAGGTACACTATAGACGTGTCCTGTTAAACCTAGGGTTTCAATCACCCGATGAAATTGGTGTATCATTGTAGAGAATCCGGTGGAAGAAATTATTTTCAGTCGCTCGTATTTCATGAAAATAGAACCTTAGCATGCATACTAAGTTACGCACCAAAGAAAACATATAAGAATTCATACAGTGAGTCGCATAGAGAAATAAACCTCATTCAAATTAAATATGCAAAACTAGATTAAAGTGTATGAATTAGAAATACTTCATGTACAGGGCTTCAAGCAGCCCCTTAACAAGATGTTTAACTACTAAAAGTCATAATAAAAGAATCAAAACAAAGCATAGAGGTTACAAATCGAGATGGGATGAAGAACAGAAACTGTTGTCCAGTTTCGATGGATCGAAAATGGGCTTCGGGTTCCTTGCGGCTGCTCTCTCCTTTGATCGAGTTTTTCTCTCTAAAAATCCTGATTAGCATTTCCAAAAACCTAAAATTGGTTTATATATGTCTCTCAATTGATCTCCTCAAGTCCTATTTGGAATAAACTTCTTTAATTGCACAAAACTCCTTCTTGAATCCATATTGAGCTAGGAATCCCTCTTTTATTTCATTTTTCTTTATTTCTCCACAAAACCTAAAAATAATAAATATTAATTAAATACTCAATTATATAGCAATAAACTAAGTATATGGAATGAATTAAACACCGAATAGACACATAAATATGCTATCACTCGGCCTAGAAGCCACCTGAGTTGTTTAAATTTTAGGCTATATTAGCCGTACTAGGAAGACTATGAGTCCAAATGCCCCAGCTTACCAAGCTATATGCCAGGAAATTCGAAGTGGTTCTTCCTTTAGTTACCACAAATGATCATCTAATATGGTCAGGGACTTCTATTGGGTTAATGAATGCTAAGGTAGCTTATGATTATGTGGTATCTCAAAATCAAGCGGATCGTTGGAGCTTTTGTATTTGGGACAAAGATATTCAACCTAGGAAGTCTATAATGGCATGAAAAGTGATGCAGGGAGGCTTCCTACAGATGAACTTAGACAAGAGAGGGATTTGTTTATGCTCTAGATGCGAGTTTTGTTAGTGTGCCTAAAAATCTTGTTCACATTTGCTTTATGATTGTGAGGTAATTAAATGTTTTTGGATGTGGTTATTTGCTTGTTCGGACTTCATATTCCTATTGTTGGAGGCATACACCAACTTTTTCCTCACGATTTCAATACGGTCTTGCCAAAAGCTAATAGAAAATTGTGATGTTATGCCTTTTGCAATGCTGTGTGATGCATTTGGAGGACAAGAAATCAAGTTAGGCATTAAGGTGTTCGTTTTAATATGGTTATGTTTATTCGTAGTTTCATTCTAACTTGGAAGGACTCGGCTATACTTCATTTCTCACCCTTGCGAGCTAGTTACAATGTCATTCTTGCTTTTGGTTTGCTTGGATTGTCCTCTTTAAATGTGAAGGCTCCAAAGTTCATCCCGGTTTGTTGGAGTCCTCCTCCTTCAGGTCGGATAAAAGTTAATAATACAAATGAAGCTTTTGTTGATAATTCTGTAGTTGGAAGGTGAGTTTGTCGATGCTTTTGTGAAACGTGTCGATGTTGCAAGTGTTATTAATGTAAAGTATTTGTTGTATTAGAAGTTCTTAATCTGATTAGAGATCGTAGTTTAGCCGTGATTTATGGATTTAGATAATTTGTGTTTATTCTAATTTACTTTTTATAATATTCCATGGGACGGCTTTGAAAAAATAGTCCACCCGCGGCGCACTCACCCACAAAACATGACCGAGTGACCGACAAACCACACTATAGTCCCTCGGTCCATGTGTCTACTCATAGTGCTGGGCACCGCAGCAACCACCCACTTCTTCGCCGCTCCACGACTCTCTTCTTTCCGCACCGCCTTCTCAACTCTCGCTATGTCAGGTCGCTCCAACTTCCGCAGGGGAGGCGGCCCTAACTCCGGCTTCGGAGGTCGCCGTGGTAGGGGAGGCGGCGGCGGACGAGGAGGCGGCGGCGAACAGCGATGGTGGGACCCCGTCTGGCGAGCTGAGCGACTGAGGCAACAAGCCTCCGAGGTACTGTAGTCACTGACTATCATTCGGTCGTCAAATATTAACCGAGTCTCGGGTTTTGGTTTCATAATTAAGTCATTGAGTGATGTGATGAAATTGGATTCTGTAACAGATGGAAGTGCTTGATGCGGATGAGTATTGGGGGAAGATGGAGCAGTTCAAGAGCGGCGGCGGAGAGCAGGAGATGGTGATCAGGCGCAATTTCAGCCGCAATGATCAGCAAACCCTATGTGATATGGCCTATCAACTGGGACTGTACTTGTGAGTACTATTGAACAATGTTGTGTTGTTGTGGATTGGTGGTTGGAAAAAGATTTGTCATTATTATTTGTTTGCTTTTGTTTTTGTTGTTGTTGTTGTGATTCGGCAAAGGAAGCCATGCGTATAATAAAGGGAAGGCTCTTGTGGTAAGCAAAGTTCCGTTGCCGGACTACCGAGCAGACCTTGATGATCGCCATGGTTCCACACAGAACGAGGTATGCGTTTTTTTTGTATTGCAGTGTCTGTTTGGATTCGCTGCCCCAATTATTGAATCGTTGTGCTTTCTGCAAGATTCGAATGTCCACAGAGACTGCAGAGAGAGTTGGGAGTCTCCTGCACAGCTCGCAGTCGCAGGGAAGAAGCAAGCAGACATCTGGCAGCGTTTCTTCCTCGGTGGCATCTGCGTCTGGACGGGGAAACAAACAAACTTCTCCGGTTAGTGAAATTACAGCCAACAATGTTAAGGAGAAAGAGAAACTTAGCCTTCAACTTAAGGAGTGTCAGGACAAAATGAAGGTACATAGTTGAGTTTTGACTTGATTCATGATACGTGTTCTGTCCTCTTTTCTCTTGGTGAGTTTTTGCTAGGAAATATGTTGCTAATTGTTACTTATATGCAGGTTAGCAATAGTTTGAAAAATATGCTGGCATTTCGAGAAAAGCTACCTGCATTCAAAGTGAAGTCCGAGTTCCTGAGAGCTGTTTCTGAAAATCAGGTGCATTATTCTTGTGCACTCGTTGCTGTTTAATCTAGAACCTATGCATATGCATGCATGTACTTGTTTATTAACAGAGTATATATTTCATGTTTTCTTTTTTAATGATGAGTGAAGGAGGTGAAATGAGCGATGATTTGTGATCCGGTAGATGTGATACACCTCTAGGTATCTTTGTGATATCTTGGGGAAATGAGAGTTTCCTCAAGCACTTTAGTAGATCAGAGGTTCATTAAATTCAAACTGATTGATTGTCCTTTGAAACGAGGTTCCACTGATCTTCTTATGCTTCTAAGTTTTATTTAAAGTCCAGGTCCTGGTAGTCTCGGGTGAGACAGGTTGTGGGAAAACAACGCAGCTTCCTCAGTTCATTCTAGAAGATGAGATTTCACGCCTGCATGGTGCTAATTGCAACATAATATGCACTCAACCTCGCCGTATATCTGCTGTGTCTGTAGCCGCTCGCATATCCTCTGAAAGGGGAGAGAATCTTGGTGAGACGGTTGGTTATCAGATCCGCCTGGAATCAAAACGCTCTAGTCAAACAAGGCTACTCTTTTGCACAACTGGTGTATTGCTTCGTCAGCTGGTAATAATATGTTTCTATGATGTTTCCACTTTCCAACACCTGATTTGGACTATTATTATGAAAACTTCTTTTCCCCAAATGCTTGGGAATATGTTGCTTTTGAATGTATGGACTTGCTAGTTACTTGATGTTTTGATTTGTAGCTTGATTGAGTTCTTGCTTTTATCTTGATTTTGGGGCCTTGATGTGTGCAATAATAAATAAAATCTCTTCTGGTCCACACATAAAGGCATAGAGTTGACCGCTACTGTAGGAGACAGTAATGCCTCATATAGCACAGGATTTCCATTTTTCCATTTTTCCTCTTTTCTTTTATCTTAATTAAAAACTGGTTGGAGATTCTAGGCCAATAGTTTAGTTTTGAAATCATTGCCAAGCTATTGTCCTACGATTTGAGGGAGGTTTTAGGAGATGAAGGGTCAAATAGTTTAATGGAGGAGTTTCTGTCAAAGGCAGGCAGATTTTTAATAAAGTTTAAATAGCAAATGTGCTATTTGAAGTGAAAGAGATTAGACGTTAAGGTTTTATGAAATAGAGAAGACTTTTAATCACATGGATTGGGCTCTCTTGTAATTTATTTTGGAGCAGTTTTTGGGTCTATTTGAAGGAAGTCGACTAGAGTGTGTTTTGGGAAGTGTCAATTTCCCTATTTATTAATTGGAAGCTCGGTTAATATAGCTAGAAGAAAGCAAAGGCTAATAGACGCATTTTTTCTTCAACTTACTTGGGTTGAGTATATCTCGGGTAGAATGGTGGAAAGATCAAGTCTTTGAAATTGAGAAGACTTTACCAGATTACAGAAACAGCTCTTGCTGTGCTTTCTATTTATCTAACTTTTTTTTTATGAATTTCTTTCTAATAAAAGCTATATGGCAACAAGCTCACAGCAACAAGAAACAAAAGAAAACAAAGAACAAATTTTCTGTTGTACTGCATCAAGTTGTTTAGTTTGCTAGACATTTCAGTGGATGCCTATTACTGTATTTTGTTGTTTCTATCTTTGTTTTTAATGATGTTTATTTTTCATCAGAAAAATTGTTAATTGACAGCTAGCTCTGCCAATTCTTGTTATATTTATATAATCTACCCACATTTAACATTCCTAATACAGTTGCAATCTGAGGTAATCCTTGGTGCTGGTTTTACCTCAAATTTCATCTTGATAATTGTACTCGCATGATTTGGATATGTTCTGGTGAACTACAGGTCCAAGACCCAGAGTTAACTGGCGTGAGCCATTTGCTAGTTGATGAGATACACGAAAGAGGCATGAACGAGGATTTCTTACTAATAATTTTGCGTGACCTACTTCCTCGACGTCCGGATCTACGACTTATTCTAATGAGTGCTACCATCAATGCCGACTTGTTTTCGAAATACTTCGGAAATGCCCCAACGATACATATACCAGTATAATCTTCTTACAATTCTTCTATCTTTGAGATCTTCCAATATGTATTGACTTTGAAGTTTATAATATCGTTGTAAATGGCAGGGATTAACTTTCCCTGTGGCAGAGCTATTTCTAGAAGACATTTTGGAGAAAACTCATTATGCTGTCAAGTCAGAGTCAGACAATTATGAGAGGGGAAATCCCAGGAGAAGGAGGCTGCAAGACTCTAAGAAGGATCCTTTAACTGAACTATTTGAGGCAATCTCACCTTTCTCATCATTCTAAATAACAATTCTTTCCTAAACAACTTTGGTGACGCTTTTCTGAAACTTGTATATGCAATCATGAATTGGCAAACTATACTGCTCTTGGCACATATTTTGTATCCTCGTATCTATGATGCTATTACTTTCAAATACTTATGAAGATAGTCTTCCGGTTTGCAGGACGTTGATATCGATCTTTGCTACAAAAATTACAGCACATCTACAAGAAAATCTCTTGAAGCGTGGTCTGGTTTGCAGCTTGATTTGGGTCTGGTAAAGCACTTGCCTTCTCACATTTTGGTCTTTGTTGCATGGAAAAGTTAATACAGCATATTGCATGCGACAGTCTAATAAGAAGTTAGCTTGTCTGAAGAATTAGTTGTTTTGCTTTTTCTTTATGTTTATAATAAAAGTATGTCTTATTATTTTGTAATCATTAAATAATTTGTAGGTAGAGGCAACCATCGAACATATATGTCGCCATGAGAGAGATGGAGCAGTTCTTGTTTTCCTTACGGGCTGGGATGATATATCGAAGTTGCTTGACCAAATTAAAGGAAATAGATTCCTTGGAGATCCTGCTAAATTTATGGTTCTTCCCCTGCATGGGTCAATGCCTACTGTCAATCAGCGTGAAATATTTGATCGTCCTCCGGCTAACAAAAGGCAAGCATATAGTGCTAGAAAAATTCCGTTTGTATTCAGACAATGCAATCCATCTTTTAAACCTATACCTTACAATTTCTATACCATTTTGTTTGTTTTGGTGATTATTATTTGGACTGTAATTGATGTAGTTTGGTTCCTTGGTAGTAGTAAATAATTATCCCGAGTATGCATTTCATTTCTTTGGACCTACTGAATATATTTCTGCTTGAACTCGCTTGATCTTTACTTACAATTTGGGAAGTACTACTCTATCCTGCAAACTCCAGGGTGTCATCATTCATTAGCACGGCCTTGCTCTAGTTTATTTTGCCTGTTTTTCTAAAGTTTACATTTTCTGAAATCTACCTTTTTGTAGAAAAATTGTGCTGGCAACAAACATTGCAGAGAGTAGTATCACCATAGATGATGTCGTGTTTGTCATAGATTGTGGAAAGGCAAAGGAAACCAGTTATGATGCTCTAAACAAGTTAGCTTGTCTCTTACCATCATGGATTTCAAAAGCTTCAGCACATCAGGTATAATACCACAATTATCAGCCGATCATAGGCTTTGCCTGTATTGTAAGCTTGTTGCGACCCTGCCAAGCTGGATTTGTCCTTTGTTAATGGAAAGTTACCTTGATGAGATGATTTCAGAGACGAGGGCGTGCTGGCCGCGTGCAACCTGGAGTTTGCTATAGATTATATCCAAAGATGATCCATGATGCAATGCTCCAGTATCAGCTGCCTGAAATTCTACGGACACCTTTGCAAGAGCTATGCCTCCACATTAAGAGTTTGCAGCTTGGAGCTGTTGGGTCATTTTTGGCGAAGGCACTTCAGCCACCAGATTCTCTTGCAGTTCAAAATGCCATCGAACTTCTGAAAACGATTGGAGCGTTAGATGATATGGAGGAGCTTACTCCGCTTGGTATGCATCATTTTATGTAATCTATGCCTCAAATCAATAATGGCACAGTTAAGTTGATTGATGAATCTTTCTTATCAGGTTGCCATCTTTGCAAACTACCATTGGATCCAAACATTGGAAAAATGCTTCTAATGGGTTCCATCTTTCAATGCCTCAATCCTGCCTTAACAATTGCTGCTGCCCTTGCTCATCGTGACCCGTTTATCCTTCCAATAAATCGGAAAGAGGAAGCTGATGCGGCAAAACAATCCTTTGCTGGTGATTCGTTCAGGTAATATTCATTTACTATCTTAGCCGGTGCTTCTTTTGTATAGCATTACCGAATTACAGATGGTTTGACCTTGGTTCTCTTGCTAATATGAGAGTTTGTTGTTATATGCAGTGATCACATAGCACTTGTCAAAGCTTTTGAAGGATGGAAAGATGCAAAACGTAATGGAACAGGAAAATCATTCTGTTGGGATAAATTTTTATCACCAGTAACCTTGCAGATGATGGAGGATATGAGAATCCAGTTTGTAGATCTATTAGCAAATATTGGCTTTGTCGACAAATCTAGGGGTGCTAATGTAAGACTAGTATTTATGGGTCCATTTGTCACACTTTTTTTCCTTAGTTTGTTTCTTTAGTACATATGTGGATTTGCAAGTTAACCATAACATGTGCATGCAGGCTTACAACCAATACAGCCATGACTTGGAGATGGTGTGTGCAATCCTTTGTGCTGGGCTGTACCCAAATGTTGTGCAGTGTAAAAGAAGAGGAAAGCGGATGGCATTCTACACTAAAGAAGTAGGCAAAGTTGATATACATCCTGGATCAGTCAATGCTGGGGTTCATTTATTCCCTCTGCCTTACATGGTCTACAGTGAAAAGGTGAAAACAACCAGCATCTTCATTCGAGACTCTACAAATATATCAGATTATGCTTTACTTTTGTTCGGTGGTAATCTCATCCCAAGCAAGACTGGAGAGGGCATTGAGATGCTTGGAGGTTACCTTCATTTCTCTGCGTCAAATAGTGTGTTGGAGTTGATTCAGGTAAAGCCGCTTGAGATCTTCGGTTAAATTTTATTATATTCAGTGGCAGTATTGTTTTCCAGACATTATGATTTACAGACAAAACAATGCTCTGAATAGTTCTTGTGGTTAATTATGTGTTCTCGCAGAAATTGCGCGGTGAACTTGACAAGCTTCTAAACAGGAAGATTGACAACCCGGGACTGGATGTCTCTAGTGAGGGAAAAGGAGTGGTTTCTGCTGTAGTTGAGTTATTGCATAGCCAAAATGTAAGATACTAAATTGTTTGTTCTTTCTGTGTGTCATCACAGTTTTGTAGTCCAACCATTTTTCAGTAGGGAAAAAAAAGTTAATACAGTAGAAATGTATTATTATGACAATTATCATGCAATGCAGCAAGGCGTATGCTAGACATGTTAATTTTTTGTTATCAGACGAGATCTATCTTCTTTCATAAAACATTTGGTATAGATTCCATATGCTAATCTATCAACTTGCAGAAAATTTAAAATTATTACACAAGGATATTATTGTAAAATTTACTTAATTTTACTTTCTTTTCTCAACACCAACCAACCACGGGAAATGAAATTCATAACAAAGTATTACTTTGGCCATGCATCGCTTCATGATCGATCATAGTCTGGAAGGCGGAGAAGACTCTTCATACATACTTTTTTTAAAGAATTTTTTCACAATCCCCTCATCTACCACAAGTTGCCCGTCTTTACATTCAATATACGTTATC
Organism: Geum urbanum; assembly: GCA_946800695.1. Taxonomy (NCBI): domain Eukaryota; kingdom Viridiplantae; phylum Streptophyta; class Magnoliopsida; order Rosales; family Rosaceae; genus Geum; species Geum urbanum. The sequence goes on along the minus strand of OX326999.1, from coordinate 81,506,428 downwards.
TCTATCCCCTTCAAACGATCCAAACAACTCGCCACAACTAAACCAGCTTCTGCAACCACGAATGCCATGTCCAACTTTGAAAAGTACGTTTCGATATCAAAGAGCTTAGTCCAGGACCAGCCACACCATTTTCTCTCATGACCCATAAATATGAATAATGGTTTTTCTTAATATTACAAAGCACATACAAGAGTCCTCCATAAGATGTGCATGCACATGCATAATAAGCTTCCCCGTAATTATAAATGATATACATGTTATTAAACCATGGCAGGAGCCGAGCATGTAACTCGGGAACGGGAATGGAGGGGTAAGAGTTCTAGGGTCTAATCCGGGATTCTCCAAGTCTAAGGATTCAATTTGAGAGTAGATTAGGTTTGAGAGGAGGAGTCTTCGAGACAATGATTCTTGCTCAGAAGCGAATCGGAAGTGGGATTTGGCCAAGTACTGATCAGTGATTATCAACCAAAACCACCTTTTGGAAACACAGCTGAATCGGATTAGAGATTTAATAGGCAACTTGTACAAGATTTCCACAGTAACATCTTTCGGAAGCTCCTCCATTGCAATTGTCTCCACGTCTTGACTCTTGACAACACAATTAGGGTTTATATATGTACGGTTGGGAATTGGGATTCAAAGATTTCGTTTCCTGGTTTGAAGAGGGTCGACGACGTTTTAATTTGTTCTTTTCCATATAGGAAGGAGTAGGTCGACGTACATCGCTGTGGCGCTCTTCTCCTAGTCGCTCTTGGAATCATCCCATCCCATAGGAGTAGGCTTGTCAATTTTGACACCATCCATGAACTCGATTCGAAATCCGCATGAAATAAAATGGGTTAAATCCGCACGATTAAAAAGCGAGTTAAGTGTGGGTCAACCTGTCATAACCTATTTGCTAAACGGATCAACCGCGGGTTAACCCGCTAACACGATAAATACTCGTGTAACCCGTTTATTAATTGGGTTTGTGTCGACATATACAAGACTCACATACATGACCAATTTAATAGTAAATTATATTAATATTTTATTATAGATAAATGTTATTTAAGTCTTTCTTCTAAGATTAACCTGAACATTTAGTTTATTTTTTAATACTTTTATTGTTTTGTATATATATGAAGATTGAAGTTGTTTGAATTTTTAACCTGTTTAATTTAACTGGATTACATAATTCAATATGACACAACACGACTAATTTATTAAACATGACATAAATAGGTTACGCGGGTTGATCCATTCATAAATGGGTTGAGTTTGAGTTTGAGTTTGCATTTTCGACACGATTATTAAATGGGTTAAGTTTAGATTTACCTTTCCGCCATGAATAATTATATGACCCTATCTGACACGTACAACCCATTGACAGACCTACTTAAGAGGTTATTACTTGTTAATTTAGAACAATAGGAATCTCATCCAATGGCAATATGAAAGTTTGGAGAAAATATTTGGGTCAATTGGGGCCAAAAGTCCAAGAGAGAGATTGAGCTCAAACACAATTATTACCATCTACCTATATTTCATCAAATCTACTCTATAATCTTTTTTCCTGTTAAATTTTTTCCAATCTTGGGGGGTATATTCAACCACGGATTTTGTATCATTGTTTTATATTTCTGAAATCCTCTAAAATCTTGATGTATTCATTCAAGATTTTAAACAATCCATAAAAATTATGTGTTATTCAACAATCTACGGATAGTAAGAATTTCATTAAATAGCTGATTTTGAAAGATTTTTAATGATTGTTCACATACAAAATGGCTCTTTGAAATCAGGCCTCCCACCGAAGAGATTTTTTGATGAATTTGAAAATAGAATCTCACATGGTTGTCACTGTTCATGATAGGTGCATATTTATGCAACGTTTCTATACTTAATATTACCTTATATTTAGTATCTTTTGTTATGTTTTCGATTTATTTATTAATATTTATTTGTTTTGTAGGTTTTTGGAGAAAATAAAGAAAAATGAAATTAATTGGACTTTCCTATTGTAACATGGACTTGGTTGAGTGGATAGAGAAATAAGAAGTCCATATGCTTGTGGAATTCGGTAGATTACATGGGCTACAAAGAGGATTTCCTACTTGGACCAGCAGGTGATAATGAACTACGTTAATTAACTTAGCTTGTAAAGGAATTTGGGTGATCACGTGAAAGAGAAAGAAGATGAGATCAATTAAAGGAGGGGGCTGCACATATATATAGATTGAGCTGAAACGTGAGTGAGGGGGGAGATCAATTACAGGTGAAGACGAAGACAAAAGAAAAAAAACAGTTCGGCAATTTCAAGGAGGAGAGGAAGAGAGAAATTTGAGAGGAAGAAAAGGCTCCATCATCATCACCTTATAGCTGTAATTTATTTCTCTCCTCTATATTTTTCTTTAGCTTCTATGGTTAGCATGAGGAGCTAAACTTTATTTGTTAGGGGCTGATCAAAGCCCTAGACATGTTTTGATCTTGAACCCCAGTGATTTACATAACTTTTTGATGAGAATTTATTCACTATTTTATCACCGTATGATTTCTTGTATATTTGTTAGGATATATTGTCTTGAATGTGTAGGTGACGATCAATCAGTGCATATTCTGTAGAGATAAGCAGCTTAGTACGTTGTGTGAATTAGTTCCAAGGTGATGCAAGGGCACTCATCCATAGTAGCTCTAGAAGTCTTGTTGTTATCTCAGACATCCTACAGATCGTAATGACTTAATTTATGTTGATTTTGGACCGATCGAAGAAGTACCATATCTCTTAAGTTAAGATCAAGTTAAGATATGGTACATCAACCGGTTTAGCATGTCAAGCACGAGGGTGTAAGGTGTATGCGACTTAATCACAGCGTATGCATGAAAAACATTCATTTGAGGTTATGTGAATTGATTGGGGTAGATTGGAATTGTCTAGGGTGGAGAGAAGTGTTTAACGATCTCTTTACTTTGATTAAATCGTTGTTTTACTGTACTGTTTTCAGTTCGTAGTCTAGTTTATATAATTTATTTCGACATTCAAAACAACTCCGATTACATTGAATTTTTTTGTGGTGGTTCGCCACTGTGTCTAGTTTGTTCTGTATAAATTTAGTGATTTTTTCTTTAGTCTAGGTATTTTAATTAATTACGTTTTCGTCCAGTGGTCAAGTCTATCAGATTTCTGACTTTCGCGTCTTAGTTTGTGTTTAGAGTATAGAGTCTACTTTTCCCTGTGGATCAATCCCTATCTACACTATATTGCATTAATCTTAAGTATATACTGAATAGGGTATTATTTTTGGTTGGTGTGTGACCACCGATTAGTTCACATCCCTCATGGTTGTTCTCATCACTCACATGTTTGTTACTGTGAACAACACTTGCGGTTGTTCACATCACTCACATGTTTGTAATTGTTCACATCACTCTCCCAAGCCTTCGTGTACTCTCTCTTTCTCTCTACCAATTAATTTAAAATATTAAGTGATCTATTATGATACATTCAAAATTTCTCACATATTAAGTGTTTATAATTTCTTGGTAACTAGCTATAAACTGCATGCAAGGTCATGAGATAGAGAAGACTATATGAACATTTGAACATATGACTACTCTAAATACCTTGATAAGGTGCACTAAAAATTTAACATATATAAGCAATCCCCTGTACAACTCACAATAGCATCAAATTGCATATTAAGAGGAAAACAAGCTACCAAATAAATCAAGTTGAAGAAGTGCTAAAGAGTTTTTGTTCCTTAAAGCAGTTACAAATTGGTTAATAGAGGCAGTGGCATAGTCACGTTGAGGTCAGGGGGGTCTAGCCCTCCTCCCCTCCTCCCATTTGAGATTGAATAAGTATAGTATGTTATCCTATATGTGCATAAATTGTATGAGAGTGCAGTGATATTAATGCACATTTGTATGCATATGGACATGAGTTCGAAACCCATGGCTATGGAAATAGGTTGTTTTTTCAAGTTTTTTCTTTCTTTCTTTCTATCTTCCCGTTTTTGGGACTTCCATTTTCAGAATTCCCCCCACCCCTCGAGGTTGAACTCTGACTCTGCCATTGAATAGAGGTAAGCATATATACTGTTTAGAATCCTTGTTTGCAACTTGGTCAATTATCAACATGACAACAACCTCCTACATATATCAATCTACTCGTCCCTGCTGTTGTGCAAATAATATCGCCCCGAGAACATGAATCTCATAGATGTTGTGTTCGAGCTGTTGTTTTGCTCCCATTTTCTTTAGAAATTTGTGATGTGTCATATTCCAATGGCATCTTAGAGTTACTTCTGCAGAGTAAAAAACCTCTATTGGGCATTGCGTGCAAGCAAACATTCCTCCATTATGCACATCACCCACGCCCTTATGGCGCCTCATGGCTTCAAGGGTAGGAAATATCTCCACACATGCCTCAAAAGTGTGAGCAAACTCCATCTGCAAGACACAAAAAATATTGATAAATGAACTAGTGTTCACCTCAATTCTCTCTGTTTGGAATTACACACAGAATGAATCGCAATGAGGTTTTACTATTCATAACATGCCTTAAGTCAATACCACATACACTATACAATTAAAACAAGCAAGAATAAGTAAACACCAGAAATACCCAAACATGTTTTCAGAACAAAGACTCATTATAATGATTTACTATACCTAATCTGCCAGTAACACAAGGAACAAGAAGATTTTAACAATTAACCAAATGAAACAAGTAGAGAGAGTATCAATTTAAATGTGAAAACAAATTGGGAACCATGCAAATTCTTTATTTTTATTTTTTAGCTTTATTATCATTTGAACTGTGGATTTGATATGGTGGCCTAAAGGGCCCAAAATGAAAAAGAGAAAAAAAAAATCAAGGAAGTGGGTATTTCCTAGTCCTCTTAGGAAAATAGCCAGACTGAAATCCGATCCTCTCCTAACTTAGTCAAACCTAACTTCTTCCTAACCCACTACATCAACCATTGGATCTCTTGAATGGGTAGGATATTTTTTTTCAATCTCTCTCTCTCTAGACCAATTAATTTAAAATATTGAGTGATCTATTATGGTACATACAAAATTTCTCATATATAAGTGTTTATAGTTTCTTGTTTTCAAACAATAAAAAGCTCCTCTTTTTTTTTTTACAGAAATGACAACATTACTTGATAATGGAATGATAAATCTTGAAGATAATCAAAAGAATGAGAATGTGTATTTAAAAGACCTTGACAATTCAAGATTGTGATCATGATGCTAGAAATATCAAGAATAATACATTTTGTCTTTGTATATTTAATGGTATATTTTGACATTTGAGTTTTTGGTTCATTTATTTAGACTTTAATTATTTGAACAATCTTTGAAAATCCAATTAAATCCTTATAAAAAAATATAAAAGAATCATTTTAAATCTATGTGAAATTAAAACAATCCGTGAATTTAAACAATCCACGGATTCTAAAGAATCCTTAAAAATCCAGATTGAATACACCCCCCTCAGTTTTCCTCCATGATTTTCTTCAAGTCACCACTCGTCGACAACTCCAAATCCGAATCCGACAAATTCAAGCAATCTGATGAGAACTAAGACCTACCGCCACAAGATCGGGTCGGGTCTCAGGAAAGAGATCAAGGTCGCCCATGGGGGCTCGCTCGTGACCGTCGGCACCGTCATCGACGACTTGGGTAACATATTTGTAGCTTCAAAGGTTTCTCTTCCCTCATGTCCAATTAGATTTTGTTCACAGAAAAAGATGGGTGTTTAAGAATCCCAAAACGGCGTCGTCGTGGCAAAACACCCGAAACAATCATTGAAAGGGCGTCGTTCAGGTGAACGAATACTTCCCGCTTAAATTTCATTTCATATAAATAGACATAATCAACCCAAAATATCTCAGAATCATTTTCTTGATCAAACCATGCCTACCTCCACTTGTGATTCTCTCACCTCAGAGCTCAGCTCTCTTGCTCTCACCTCCGATCATCTCACCACCGATCATTCGCTCGACTCCACTTCTCCAGTGTCGGTGCTCGCCTCCACTTCTCCCACACTCGCCTCCACCTCTCCCACTCTCCCCTCCACTTCTCCGGCAGTAGCGACTTCCACAACGTCTTCTCCGGCGACGGCGACTGCCGAGTTGTTCTCTGGTAATTTTTGATTAATCATTCTATTTTTAATTATTCTAATAATTATTCTGGTTATGAAAAAATCTAATAGATTTGTTATGAGAGAAACCTAATGGTGTGAAACTATAGCATAAGCTTTGCCAAGCACAACAATGTCGAAGCATATCGAGGCACATTTGGCAGTTAAATTGAGAGTGGATATAGAATTCAGGGACTATTATAGTGGAAAATCTTATGAAGAGGTACTGATTTCCCTCGATTTTAATCATTTTATTTGTATTGTAATCAAGATTTCTGCTTATTTGTATTTTATTACATCTTTTGTGTCTCCATTAGGTTCTTGGAGAACTCGGATCCTCTCCGAGTATTCTTTTACCGAGCAGTTACATCCAGGTCGTCCATCTCAATTGTGTGGCCAGGATTTAATTTAGTGTTATTTGATTTCTAAACCAACTTGTAGCAGCCATAGAGTCCTTCATGGCTATCGTGGGAGAGATGGGATCTTCTGTTGAAGATCGAAGATGAGGCATCTTTCTCCTTCTAGGCTTCTCATTCTCTTTCTTATATGACTGATTCTGGTTTTTCTGTGTTGTTTTTTGTACGAGACTGATTCGATGTTGGTGATTTTCAAAGACATAAACTGATTTGAATCATATATGCACTCCCCATAGTATAATTTTCTTGCCGAGTATAATGTCATACTAACTTGTCAGGTTTAGCAGAGCGAATAAGAGGAATACTACGAACTGTCTCCACCTCTACTGGGCTCAGGAACATCTGCAGTCTCTCCCAATCCTATGTTCTCCCTGGGGTAATGAAATTTGAGACCCATCTGAATGAGGTTAGAGTACGCAGCTGCTGTTGTGGCCGGAACACATGTGCACTAGGTAACCAGTTATCCTGCAAGAAGTCCACTTGGTCACTACTTTCGATAACCCATCGACTACTATGCTCCAGAAAAACCCTAGACTCCAATAAACCTTGCCATATAGGTGACGGACGAGGCCCCAACTAAGCTGTCATAAAACTCCCCTGATCATAATAGGCCCATAATGGACTCGGGCTTCTGTATTAATTGCCGTGCATGTTTTTCCAGCAAAGCAAGATTAAAAGCATAGAGTTTTCGGAACCCTAACCCGCCATCCTCCTTCGACGTCGTCAATTCATCCCATGTAGTCTAATGGATCTTCCGTTCATCAGCAGTGTCACCCAGAAAAAATGCACACATAACTGTTGTAATTCTGCACAAAACTCCTTAGGTAATAGGAAGACATTCATAGCATATATAGGTAAAGCCTGCGCCACTACCTTTATCAGCAATTCTCGGCTAGCAGTACTCAATAGTAAGCCTTTCTAACCCTTCAGCCTGCCCCGCAGCTTCTCCTTAATGAAGGCAAAAGCCTTCTTTCTTTTCCTATCTAACCGCGTCGACAGACTCAGATAATGCTCATGATACTGAACCAACTGCATCTGCAATATAGAAGCATACTTACCCTGTTCTTCTTCCATTAAATTCTGACTGAAGCAAACACTACTATTTGTGTAATTTATAGACTGGCCTGAAGCTTCCTCATACGTTTGCAATATAACCTTGATACTATAGCAAGACTGTGCCATTGCAGGCGAGAAAAGAAGATTGTCATATGCAAACAAAAGAGTGAGATAAAACAGGAGCCTATGGAAAAATTCAAATATCTGGCAACGCACCTAATTCTCTAACCATACATAATAGAGTAGAGAGGCCCTCAGTAAAAAATAGAAACAGATATAAAGAAAGTAGGTCTCCCTGTCTAAGGCCACGGGTAAGAGTCACATACCCTCTAGGTAATCCATTTATCAAGAAAGCTTATCGAACTGACATTACACAAGCCATGATCCTGTCAATCCAAGGAACTAGAAACCTCATATGTATCATAACGGCTCGCAGGTAGTCCCACTCCACACAGTCGTAGGCTTTACTAATGTCAAGCTTAAGTGTCATATCACCCTCTGTACCACTCTTTTTTGTGTACAGATAATGAGCAACTTCATTGGCTACCAACTTATTATCTGTGATCAGTCTACCAGGAATAAAGGCACTCTAACAATGATCAATAATCTGGTCAAGTATGAATTTCAAGCGGTTTGCCACAACCTTAGCCGCAATCCTATACACTACATATTACACAGAGCAATCGACCTATAATCCGTCACTCTTTTAGGATTTTAGATTTTTGGGATCAGCCGGACATTTGTAAAGTTCATAGCTGACAATACCTGCCCTGAACCTAATAGATCGGTAATAATAGAGACAATATCCATACCAACAACATCCCAATACCATTGAAAAAAGAGAGGAGACATACCATCAATGCATGGAGCCTTTACAGGATGCATCTGGAATAAGGCTGTCTTGACTTCCTCTGTCAAATAGGGAGCCATCAACCTCTCCTTCATGGTCGGGGTAACAACAAGAAGAATATCAGTAACCACCGAATTGATCTGATATGCTGAGTTACCTGCCGAGCAAAATAACGCATTATAGTAATCAATAACTGATACGAGTGAAATATGCATCAAATTTTAACATAAAGTATACACTTAACACATAATTCACTCATATGCAATTTAAAACCCTTTTTGTATAGATGTATCATTGATAAGTAGAGTATCATTCTAAACCGGGGATTGAAAAGGTGCATGCAATAATTGTGTAAATAGGGGGGGGGGGCTATAAAGATTGGTTTTATTTAACTAAATTTTCTACCTAAAACGTTATAAACACAAACAAGAATTCCTAGGACTCTAACATGCATAAAGTCATAGACAAACAATACACAAAAGACCCATAAATACTCTAATTCATGTTATGACAAAAATAAACCTAATTACTATATACAAGTGATCAACCTATTTCTTTACCTATCTCATTTATTAACACATGCAAATATCAACACTTAACGAAATCTCATAACCCCAAATTCTAAATTAACATGCATAATTCATATTTTGTGCTTGGGATCCCCTATACACCTTTTGACCTAGACTCAGGATCCCCTATATCTAAAATCAAAACATTAAGAACCAATTAAACACATGCATATCAAAATCTAGAATAAGGAACACATGAAAAGTTTTTGAAATCCATATATGTAATAAAACCAAAACAAAATCATCCAACACACAAAAACAAGTTTCATAAACAAAGAGAGATTACTGAGTACAGAAATCATAGTTACACTTTTATATCTTCAGGTTCCCCCATGGATACTCAAGAGAACTAGATTTCTTTGGTGGTAGACGTTCGGGGTCCCTTATACGTCGATGGTGATAAAGATGCGGCAGTGTAATGGTGTAGTCGGCACTCTAGAGGATGAAGGCTTGATTTGTGGGAATGAGAGAATTATTTGGCAGAGCTTAGGTTGTGGAATGAGTGATTCTCCATATTTCTGACAAGCCTCTTGTATATATAGGCATTTACAAAGTAGTTTTTCTCTCAAAACAAAGTTTTCCTAGTCTACCCAGGTAAATCTGGCAATCTGCAAAGAATCATACTTTCCTAAAGTTTTAGATCTCAAAAAATTATAATTTTTGGCTCGTTAGAAAGAAGATTAAAAAAACTTTCTAACCATAGGTAGATCACCGTCTGACTCCTTTTGATCTTTTCTTAGGCATCGTTCGAAGTTGACTGACCTGTACAAGCAAATTCTTCTTTCCTTATTCTTCATGATTTCCTTCTCATACTCAACTTGAGAATATTTTTCTTTCTATATCTTGTGCTCCAGGAAATTGACGGACTTAGTCTTCAAGTTTGGACTTTTCAAATGGTTTTTTAATTAATTTGGCCAATTTTTCATTTGTTCTTCTTCAAGGTTCTTCCGGAAACTTCCTTTTCCTAGTGAACATAGAAAATAATTTCCTAGTCGACAAATGACTTCTTATTCTCTTCAATTTTTCTTCTTTCTTCCTTTGGAATTTTCAGCCGAATTCTTCCTTCTTTATTTTTGCTACCCCTTATATGCTTGTAGACCTCTTTACTCTGTCTCTTTTAATAAAAACCTAAAAATAATAAAATAAATTAAAATAAATAATACCAAGTAATTAACAAAGTAAAAATATAGAGAAAATACATTAATTAATACACCTAAATTTCTTAGATCAATAACTACTGACTCAATACCTCCTGAGGATTCCTGCCACACCCCTTACGCATCAAACAAGCCTAATATTTTTCGGCTTCTATTGTACATCTTTAGTGGTTGTACTTTGTATTCCGATCGCCATATCGCATCCACATATTTTCCCTCGCTGACTCTAATACAAAGCCTCCTCCGTCAACAACTCCTGTAACCGAGTCATCAACCTTTGTCTCTCTGGCACATCCACATCATCAAACACATGACATTGATATTCTTCCAATTTTCGTTTGACCTCCACCATCTCCGCTTTCCGTCTACCATACTCCGTCTTCGCCCATTCATGGAGGTCGAACCTAGTATGTCGAATTCTCTTAATAAATTGATATTAGAATGTCTCGAATTCTAATGTAGGAGACATACACCAAGCGGTAGTCACAACCTCAGTACTTTTTTCATTCTCCGCCCACATGGCTTCGAATTTGAAAAAGTTTTTTCGGCCAGGGAAGTGTATAGGTCAGGATTCCCTCATGGTAATCAGTAAAGGGATGTGGTCCGATCCACAGTGGAAAAGATGGACCACCTCTGCTACCAGGGAGCGCTACAGCCAATCTGTTGTAGCCACTGCCCTATCCAAGCGACATTGCATCTGAGAGTTATGCCATGTGAATGGAGCTCCTATGAACCCTAAATCAACCAAATGGCATTGATTCAAACATGCAGCCATATCATCCATTTACAAGTTTGGTCGATCCTCTCCTCCTGATTTCTCTGTAAGTCTGAGAATCTCATTGAGATCCCCGAAGACCACCCATGACGAGGAACCGACCTGAGTTTCCAAGTGTCATAGAAGGTCCCAAGGTTTCCTCCGATTTCATACTGTCGGTTCACCATATACCCCTGTGAGTCTAAACCATTCTCCAGTCTTGGCTGGAACCCTAACATCAACGTCAAAGAATTTATCTCCCCAATCTGGGCTATGATCCCGAAGTTGATGATCAATTTATTTGGACCACAATAGCATCAAACCTCCTCTACCTCTAAAGTACTCGTTCGCATCTCTCCGCCCTCAAACCCGAGGGTTTACTTCCACTTATCCAAGCATTTCCCATCTGCCGTCTTCGTCTCCATAAGGAAGATGATCTTTTGTTTCTTCGTGGTGACTAGGGACTTTACTGATGACAGCTTCGCGTCCTCTTTAGATCCCCGAATATTCCAAGATAATACTTTCATCTTTACTCGAAATCCCTCTCGTCAACTTTGCTACTCCCTGTCGATCTCAACACTGATCTTCATCTCAACACCCGACGGCGGTAAGTTGTCGTACTTTCTTTCCTAGTGTCGTCTATTGTTTCCTAAAGGTTCCTAGAAACTCAGAGCGCTAGGTACTTTTTTTTCTTTCTTTCTTAAAAAAAAACAAGTGTTCATTTTGTGTCCTCGTTCTACCTCCATATGCATGGTTGTTATGTGGCAACTTGGATATTTATTTTTTTGAGATGGCGATAATTCATTGAATGATAATAACAATACACAGCCTCATCGGATTACCCGGTCTGATAAAAGGAAACCCTATAAGCATCATTGTTGTGGAACACAATTTGGTTTTATCTAGAACAACAAACCAGAGTAGCACTAGATTAAAAAAATTTGGGTCCACCACTCCTTAGTTGTCTAGGCACCATCTCTAGGCAAGCATATTCGCTTGCATTCTTCGAATCTGCCACTTGAAGGATATATTTTGCGATACGCCGAGTTGGTCCTAGCTCGAAGCAACATTTATCCTTCACCAGTGCATGTTTAAAACACGCCCTCACAAATCTACCAATGGGGACATCCCTATTAATACCACCATTTTTTAGCTGCGTTAAGGACGCTTAAAACTGCTTCAGCGTCCTAACCAGCTAGTGTCCCCGACCCTCTAGACACTTGTTCGAGTATTGTGGGAGCACGAAAAAGTCAGGCTTTAACTAGAAGCTTCCACAAGGTTTTCTCTCGACGATAGAAGTGAGATCCCCTCTGACGACATTTCGAATATGACAGTGCAATGGTTGAAGTTGACGTTGAACAATAGGGGGGAGGGGGTACCTGAAAAAGACTCTCTGACACTCAAATAAGTAAGAATATAATGCAAGCATATAGGTCTGTAATCAAACTGAAAAAACTTACCATGTTCTCATATTTAAACCTTCGGAATCCCACTAGAATAGAGACCACTACGTCCACTGACGTAGTGGCTGGACTTCGACATTCCTGCACCGAGTTTTGAGCCTCGAAGCTCGGCCACGTCTAGCATTCACCTTATATTTTGGTGGCATGTCCCTAGGATCTTGTCCACTCCTCCCACTACCCCTCATTTATGGTTTCTTTTGGTTAGTGGCCTCCCTTTGGACATATCCAACCGTCCCCTGGACTCTTGGAGATCAAACTTTGCTCCTGGCCTAATGATCCATCTAAATCTTGCTATGGATTATCGCTACTCGAAGTTCGAGGTGCTCTTCGAACTTCGAGGTTCTTCATCGAGGTTGGAGGCTTGAACCTCGATCCTCTTATCCAGAACTGACAGGGATCTTCGAGATACTCTTCGAAGACTTAACTCCCAACATTCTTGTTCCTTGCTCTATCTTTAATTACATTTCTTGGTGTCAAGTTCAAACCTCAAAAATCTTGCTCCCACAATGCCTCTAATTTCGCCTTTGGATTACATCCGGCCCAAACAAGAGAAATTCAGCTTCAATTTTGAACTTAAACACCTCAGCCATTGAACTTCCTCTGATGACCAACTTCAAAGCTTCGATCGAACTCAATCCTCAAGCTTCGAGACTTGCTTTCGAAGCGTCCTTCCTGTGCTCCCTCGAGTTCATGCACCAGAAAACCTAAAACCTTCCCACTTCAAATAAAACTCTTGGGTTTCCTGACTATCCATCTTCTGCGTTCATTTCACACTCTTTAAATAGTCGTTTACCCTTATCATTTCTCCACTTCACTTTCCCAAGCCGAAACCTTAAAATTAGAAACTTCAATCTTCCGATTTTTCGTTCGATTTTGATGGCTCAAACTCGTTCCCGCACTGGTGCTCACCGCGGCCCAACTCCGGCCGAATCCGCTCAGTCGTCCTCTGGCGCTGATTTCGACCATAAGGAGGTCACTCTCCGACTCCGAGATCTGGAGCCTTACCGAGGCCCATATCGTCATCGAGCGGGCAAAAATCAATCCTCCCCGGTCGATCTCCATCCGGCAGCGACATGTACTTCGACAAGGAAATTTCGGCCAATGCTCTGGTGGTCGTGAAACACCACCTCCACTTCCTAAGCTTCGAGATAGGATCTATAGATGTAGATCCTTCTCTCGATCTTGAAATTCGAGACGGGATCTCTAGATGAAGATCCTTCTCTCCTTCCTAAGCTTTGAGATGGGATCTCTAGATGAAGATCCTTCTCTCGATCCTGAATTCTGAGATAGACAAAAGATATAATGCCAGATAGTAGATTTTTTAAGCATTGTCTGGTCCTAAGTGAACTTGATGCGGTTGTTTTGATTGGATATGAATTGAAGATATAAATTTTGAGTGAGAAGTTTGTGTCTATAAGATAGGGTTATGTGTGGTTATGATGTTATATGCATAATAGATTATCAGTTTTGAACTGAATTTAGTGCTAGGATTGTTTCTACCAGTTTCCGTAAGGATTCCAGCAGAGGTACGGATGGAGTAAGTTTCTGGTGATCCGAGCTGTCGCGCGTGTATCGTCCTTTACCTGCTGTTAAGAGTAATACACCAAATGGTCGTTAGAATCCTTGACGGGTTGTTCCTACCTTTGACTCTCCGACGCTCAAGTTAGTGTATGAGGCGTAACAAGCAGTATTGGTAGAGTAACGGGCGTATGATGGCGTAGTAGGGCGTACCTTGTAACTGTCATAGATGTGTTGTATATATTGGTGGTTGAGTATGGGATCTTTTGTTGCATTTTGATGTGGGATCCTGCTTTGTTCATGTTCTGTTCTGGTGCCTTCCGTTTGCTTGTTCCAAGCGCGTGGGCTTTCGGACAGTACGGTGTTGCTTCCTTGTTTAAAGTTGGAGCCTGTACTGCTGTCTTGTGTTTGGTCTAAGCTGTGTTGACCCGTTTGGAGTGACTAAGTGTGCGATAATTATGCTTACGGGATCACGTACTAACAAGTCCCCCAAGTCCCCAAGTCAAGGGAATCAGCTATTGATTGGGGAGTTGCAAGGCTTTGTCCATATTTTGCACACGAAGGTCACTCGAGAAAGACGAGGGGGGGGGATCCCGCTAACCCCGAGTCCCCCAACTCTCCGATAAAGAGCTAATTTTGAGGTCGAGAGTCGAAGTGTTGTGCCACGATGATGCTGGCTTATTCTGCGATGATGCAGGCGTTTATTGCTGTTCCGTTATTTGGGGTGGACTTTGAAACCTGATGTTGCTGTTTAGAGCCGCTTACGTGGCGAGAAGTGATGTTGCTACTCATCCCACCATAGCGCAAGCATAATTGCCACTTGCCTATCGGGTTGGACTTCGAAACCTGATGTTGCTGTTTGGAGCCGCTTACGTGGCGACAAGTGATGTTGCTACTCATCCCACTGATAACGCATAAAACATGCATCAAATATTAACACAAAGTAGACACTCAACACATATCTCACACGTATGCAATTTAAAACCCTTCTTTGTAGATGTAGCATTGATAAGTAGGAATCGTTCTTAACCGGGGATTGAGGGTACTAATGGATGACAACGTTTGTAAACATAAAATAAAAGGTATGGGGGGTTTGAAAGTTTGGTTTAATTAACTACGAAAATAAGAACAGAAATTGGTAAGCAAACATATTAAGAAATCCTAGATTCTATCATGCTTCACTCATAGACAAGTAGAAAACAAACAAGAACAAAGAACCCTAAACATGCTTGCTAGACCGAAAATAAAACACTAACTAATATACTTACAAGTGATCGACACATTATATCCACGTAGCCAATTCATGTTCATATTTATTTAGTGTCAACGAAATTCTTAATCTTCAACCTAAAATACATAGACATGCTTTTAAATTGTAAACGAAGAGCGCAACAACTTAATCATCTAAAGATCATACAAAACATGCAAGAGAGGAACGAAGAGCGTATCACCTAGCATATTAAGAAGCTTTAAGCACATAAGCATGCATACGAATTAAAAGTTAAAAACTAAGAACACATGGAAGATACTAAAGTAAATCTGAAACATAAAACCTTTTGTCAAACTTTATTACAATCATACTTAAACAAAATCTATTACAAGGAAGAGATGAAGTAGAGAAACTCATGGTTACACTTTTTGTTCCGTGAAGAGTACTGCAAACGCCAAGTGGTGATTCTCAAATGCAAGACGAAGAGCGTCGATTACACTTGATCCGTGGAGAAGATGGATGCTTGGCCTTGGAGGAGGAATTTGCTAAGTATGAGAGGAAAGGTGTTTGAGGTAGAGGTTTGAATTCTATATTGTATGATGATCTGCTTTGAGGCCGAGCTCCCCTTTATATAGGAGAAGGGTAGGTTGTTTCCTACCATAACAAGAAGTCCACATTAATTTCGGAGAAATCTGACCTCCTGTAGTAAAACGCAATTTTGCTAAGTTCTACATATCTAAATTGCGTGATTCTTGCGGAATTGGAAAGATATTTCCGAGGGCTATAAAATATCTTCATTAATAACCTCAAACGGAGTTGATATGCGATTTCTACATCCTGTCGAAGTCTGCTGTCCTATAACTTCAGATTTCCTTCCTTTTTAAGTATTAGGAATCCCAATCTCATCAAATCTTGGATTTCTTGCCCTCCAATTCTTCTTGTCCGAAAATATCATTTTATTGCATATATTTTGGGTTTCAAATCAGGTATTTATCTTCATGGAATATCCTCCCAAAATTCGTCCATTATTTGCTCCATATATTCCGCCATATTCGCTCTTTCCTGGATCGCGCAGGAGAAATGTCTTCATCTTCTTGTCCACTATTTTGGTATCCATTTGCATTTGGCATTTGGTTTCCAATTCTTGACACCATGTGGGAATGCATTTTAGTAACCATTTTGAAGACAATTTCTTCTCCGGAACTAGGAACTTCCTCCTTAGCACGCTTTTAGCTCCAAATCACCTTCTTTATTATTTCCTCCTTTATTTCTACCTAAAAACATAAAGTAAGTTAGAATCATATTTACTAAGCATAAAACAAAGTTAAATGTAGAGAGAAAAACATTAATAATCAAGCATAAAATGCGTAGATCACCTACCATAGCGCAAGCATAATTTCCACTTGCCTATCGGGTGTTGCTCTATCGGGTTGATGTGTAACGGGAGGTCCCAGACCTCAGTCCGTTAGCCCCGAACGATGGCGCAGGTCATGATGGTATCAACTGTGCCCATGATAGCTTAAGCATAATTGCCGCTTGCTTATCAGGTGTTGCTCTATCGGGTTGATGCGTAACGGGAGGTCCCAGACCTCAGTCCGTTAGCCCTGACCGATGGTGCAGGTCATGATGGTATCAACCGTGCCCATGATAGCGCAAGCATAACTGCCACTTGCCTATCGGGTGGACTGCGAAATGATGTTGCTGTTTTCGAAGTGGGCCCCTCTTGTCTTTTTGTATTTCAACCTTTTCGTCTTCGTAACGGTTGCCTGTCACTTGAGGTGATCGTGTGTCAGGCGGTTTTATTTCGGTTGTGCTGCATGCGTGACGCGTGGTGCGTCGAATTCGAAGCGGTAGGGTAATTAATTTTGGCGGGAGCGCGTGGAGCGCGTGAGACACGTGTCGTGATCCTGCTGTGGGAAGCGCCAAAAATAAACGGCAGGAGTTTGCCTAGGGTTAGTTTCGCTGCCTATAAATAGTATGGTATTTTCACTTTCACCTTTTACACTTTTGCTGTTCAGGTTGAAGCTCTGCGTAAACGTGCTATCGGATTTCCTTGCTATCAATCTTGGTGTGTTGCTTGCTATCTCGTGAATCTTCATCTCATCTCTTCAAAGGTAGTGTCTTTGTTCTTGTTTTTTGAAAATTGTTTGGTGTAGTGTTTTCGTACTTGCTTTATTGCTGTTTTCTTTGGGGTAATTTTCTGGGTTTTCGTTGCTTTCTGGGCTTTTTCTAGGTAGTGGGAAGAACAGTCTTCAAGTTCTTGGATTTTTTGTTGCTTTTTGGTTGTTTGATCGATTTTTTGGTACTGGGAAAGGGTTTGCATTATTTTTCTGGGGGATTGGGGCTGCAACAGTCTGTATGTTCGCCCGTTTTGGCTTATCTCCCGTTTGCTTTTCTCTTAGGATCATGGATTTGGTAGCTGTATCCATTAATGAGTCGCCTCCGTCAACCCCTAGGTTCCGTATAGGGTCCCGGGTTTTATCCCTTAGTGTTTCGGACTCTTGTTTTTAGTACTGCCTTGCGTAGGTCGTCGGTGCCGATCATAGAGCAACCTGGATCGAGCGTGGCGAACGTTGACGAGTCGTCCTCGTCAGGAGGATCATATGGGTATGTCGTGCTCCCTCGCGGTGGGCAGGCGGCTGGGGCATCCCTTCCCATTCTTCCTCAAGGCGGGCCCATCTTGTAGAGACTGGCGGACGGCCAGGTGGTGCAGGAGCCAGAGGGGTCTCCGTTAGTGTGGGAGATAGAGCGATGGTACCAGAACTACCATATCCCCCACACCATGAAGCTGAGGGCGCTCCGCCAAGGTGAATCGTTTACACGCCCCCCGCGCGGCTACGTGTGCGTGAGTGAATTCCAGCTGAAGGCCGGGTTGAAGCTTCCCCTGCATCCGTTCTTCCAGTACGCGCTCGCGCTCTTCAACATTACGTTAGGCCAATGCGGGCCAACGCTAACGCGCGTACTGATTACCTTCCACAATATTTGGAAGCTGAGTGGGCTGCATTTCCCCACACGGGCGGAGATCGGGCATTTCTTCCGTTTGAAGTATTCTCCTCGTATGAAGGACAAGGGTACGATGACAGTCGAGCCACGAACGAAGTGGTGGCTAACGGAGCCCCCTTCCTCTTCCACTGCCTGGCGCCAGTATCACTGCCTTGTCAGAGGCGAGTGGGAATTTGACAAGCCGAAATGTGCTCTCTCGCGCGGACGCAATCAAATACATCGAGTCCCTGAGTCTTTCCAACTGCTAGGTGTGATATTGTAGTGCCGACTAACGGCGTTTGCCCTGTTTCCATTTGTATTCTTGCTTGCTGATTGGTTTGTGCTTTTGCAGATCAGAGTTCGTATCCCCTCACGCGTTTGGAGGAGTAGCGGTTGGCGAGAATCAAGTTTTCTTTCGACCCCCACTCAGACGCGTGAAACTTCTGGGCAGCCAACCAATGGGAGCTTGTCGAACGGTGTGGTCTTTCACGCCCTCCTGGTATGTCGTGGTATAGCGTTTTGAGTTATCCATTCTTGTGGTCTATCGGGCTGACCTTGTGTTCATTGTTTTGCAGCTAAAATGAAAAATCCAGATCCTTCGCCAAGCAAGATGCTGCTCATCAGCGTATGCTGGTGCTGATGGAGAGGGCCCGGCAAGCCCGCATGGTCGTCGAAGATCCGAGCGGCCAGCTGGTGCAGGGCGATACCCCTCAAGGCGTCATGCAGTCTTCCAACTACAATGAGTACCTTGACCCGGTTCCAGAGGGCGATGAGGAGGTCGAAGCCGTGGGCGCGGCTGCCGAAGCTCCGGCCGTCATCCCAGAGAGACGGGTCGAAGAAGCTGCCCCCGAAGCTCAAACGGGAGAGGGTGAGCAAGCTCGAAGGGACCGGCTCCGGCAGGAGGAGAAGGAGACGCACAGCCGAGAGCACGGCAAGCGTCGTGTTGAGGGCGTGGACAGGTGCGTGAGCCAGGGAAAGTCTCCCTCCACACACGGGCTCTTCAAGGAGTTCGTTTGAGATTTCCCCCATCCGTTAGTCTGGAGGGGCGGATGGCCAGCATTCCCAGACCTCGGCTAGGAGGCCAGACAACCATGGTACCTCTAGTCGCCCGCATAAGCGCCCTCGTCCGTCCAACGAGGCCTCCCCATCCGTTACTGTTGCAGTGGCGGGTGAGACATAGCTCTCCTCAGAGTTCATTGCTCGTATCAAAAGCTCTATAGGTGCGGGCATTGAGTCCCTCCAGAAATGGCGTCAGCTGGGCGCTGACCCGAGCGCATCCCTCAGTACGGCGTTTGACACCTGCATGCAGCTCCAACATCAGCTGTTCCTCATCAAGGGGCTTGAGGGATCAATGTTGCAAACCACCCTACTGTCGAAGACGAAGGCCGAAAACTGGAAGCTTCAGGCTGACATGGGCAAGCTGCAGCAAACGCTGACCAAGTCCACTGACATTGCCAACCGGAAGATCGCACGGGTGAACGAGCTCGTGCGAGAAACGGACGAGCTGAAGAAGGACTTGGGTGAGGCACAGTCCGGGGTAGCAATCCTGGAGTCCAATCTGGCCGCCCTCCGAACATCCAGCGGTACGCGAATAGCGGAGCTGGAGCGCGAGCTGGCAGAAGCCCGAGCTCAAGCCGTGACAGAGGAGGTCCGTCAAAGGATAGCGGATGAGGCGGTGGCCGAGTTCAAGGCCTCTTCCGAGTTGGAGAAGGTCAGGGCTGACGCAGTCCAGGCTTTCAAAGATTCGGAGGAGTTTGAGGACTCGGTTGCTGCTGAGGCCAATGTCCAATGTGAGGACTTCTCCTCACTCGTGCTGCCTTTTGTCAAGGTGGACGAGTTTGAGGCATGGCAGGCGGCCGAGACGAAGAAGCTCAAGCGCTCGCTTGAGGAGCCAGAGGTGGATGCGCCAGCCGAGGGTGACGGGCCAGCCACTGGGGGAGGTGGGGAGGATGCTACTGCCGTGGCCAGCTAGTGATCGTTTACTTCTGCTTTTTCTTTTGCTTTTTGCTTTTTTCTTTGTACTTTCGCGCCTTCGTGCGTTTGATGAATTGTAACTTTTTGACAATAGAAAGTATCTTTTGTTCCATTTACATTGCTTGCCTTATTGCGTTTGATGAATACTTATATTGCTATCGGCACCCAAAAAAGTGTACATATGCAAAAGTTTTATAATCACTAGACTAACGTGCGTTTGGATTACAAAAAGGATACTCAAATGCAAGTAGAGGAACACTTAGTGAAAATACTTCCTTAGGTGTTGTGTGTTCCATGGATTGCTTATTCTTCTCCCAAACATGTCTTTAATGTAAAACGTACCTAGACTTGCGACTGTGTCAATGACGTATGGGCCTTCCCATGACAGGCGTAATCCCTTAGGCTTCATTTGAATTGCCTTCATGACCCAGTCCCCCAGTTGGAGTGGGCGTTCCTTCACGCGTTGGTTGAATAGTCAAGCGACACGCTGCTTGTTCGCGGTGTTGTGAAGGTGTGCCGTGTCGCGTCTCTCTTCGAGGAGGTCGTTGTCGAGTCTGAGTCCTTCGTCATTGGTGGTGGGGTCGTAGCTTTCGATTCTTGGGCTTCTGTATGTGAGCTCGAGTGGGAGTACGGCCTCCGTTCCAAATGTGAGGCTAAACGGAGTTTCTCTTGTCATTGTTGTTGCCGTCGTTCAGATTGACCATAGTATTTCAGGGAGTAAAGTGGGCCATCGTCCGTACCAAACGTCTCCCTTCTCGATGAGTTCGATTTTCTTCTTGATGCCTTCTTTGATGATTTTGTTTGCTGCCTCTACCTGTCCGTTTGTTTGCGGGTGTGTCGGTGATGCGAATATCAGATTGGTGTCTTGCCTTTTACAGAATGCCTTGAGCTCGTCTTTGTGGAATTGCGGTCCGTTGTCGGTGATGATGTTGAGCGGGGTACCGTAGCGACAGTAGAGGAAACGCCACAGGAATCTCTTCACCTTTTCGGTTGTGATTTTGACCATTGGTTCTGCCTCGATGAACTTGGTGTGGTAGTCGATGATGACTATGATGTATCGGTACTGGCCCTTGGATTTCAGAAGCTTTCCTATGAGATCGAGTCCCCACTGTGCGAACGGAACATGGGAGGTGAGGATCGATAAGGGAACCGTAGGCGTGTGATTCTTGTGTGCATAGAGTTGGCATTGATGGCATGTCGTGGTGATTGTGGTTGCATCTGCGTGGATGGTGGCCACCAGAATCCACAACGGAGTGACTTTTGTGCTATGGATCGTGCTCCCGCACGGTGGCCGCATACGCCCGAATGGATTTCCCTGAGTATCTTGTCGCCATACTCTGGTATAACGCATTTGAGGTTGGCCCATGTCTTCCCTTGTCTGTATAGGCTGTCGTGTCAGATGCTGAAGTTGACCGCTCGAGCTATGATGTTTCGGGCCTGGGCTCGGTCTGCCGGTAATTTGCCCCTTGTCTTGTACTTGAGGATCAGATCCATCCACCTAGTTGTGTGTGGTTCGATCGTGAAGATCTCTTCTGTCATTTTGGTGATGCTTGGCTTCTTCAGCACTTCCACTACTCGGTGCCCTAGCTCCATATGTATGGGTGATATTGCTAAACAGGCAAGTGCGTCTGCCTTGGTGTTTCTTCCTCTCGGGATATGGTTAATGTTGAAGTACTTGAGCTTGCTTAACATTGTGCGTACGAGGTTGTGGTACGCTGTCATCGTATCGCCATTCGTCTTAAAGTCGCCCCGGATCTGGTTGACGACTAACTGTGTATCGCTAAAGATGTTGATGCTCGGGGCCTCAGAGTTTCGGGCCAGCTGTAGATCGGCGATAAGAGCTTCGTATTCGGCCTCATTGTTTGTTGCTTTGAATTCGAACCTAAGCGCGTACTCGACCCGTACGCCTCCGGGCCCAGTGAGAATGATCCCAGCCCCACTGGTGTTCTTAGTGCATGACCTGTCCATGTAGAGGTTCCATGGTGATTCGGGTGTTGGGGGCTCATCCCTGGGAGTTTCCACACTTACGGGCGATGTCTCGAGTGCGGGATGTGTCGCATTCGGCCCTTCGGCCTCTGTGTATTCGGATATGAAGTCTGCGATGGCCTAGCCCTTTATTGTTGTTCGGGGTGTATAATGGATGTCGTATTTGCTTAGCTCGACAGCTCATTTGGCCAGTCGACCACTGTTGTCGGGCGATTGCAATACCTGTCGCAACGAGACGTTGGTGAGGACGTGGATGCTGTGGGCCTAGAAGTATAGCCTGAGTCATCTTGCAGCTGAGACGAGCGTGAGCGTCACCTTCTCGATTGTAGGGTAACAGGTCTCTGGTGGTGTCATGCCCTTCCCGGTAAAGAATACCGGTAATTTGGAGGTCGTTTCTCTGCGGACCAGGGCCGAACTGACGGCGGTTAGGGAGGCATATAGGTATAGGTAGAGGGCTTCTCCCTTCACAGGTCTGGATAAGAGGGGGATTGAGGCGAGGTACTACTTGATTGATGCGAACGCCGCTTCGCAGTCGGTTGTCCAGACGACACTTCACTTGTTTGCCGTTTGGAGGGCTTTAAAGAACGGTGCGCACTTGTCAAAGTAATGGGAGATGAAGCGATTGAGGGATGCCAGTTTTCCAGTGAGGCTTTGGAGTCCGACCTTGGTCGTGGGGGGTTGCATGTCTAGTATTGCCTTGACCTTTGTTGTTGATGCCTCGATGCCCTCTTTGCTGATGATGTACCCTAGGAATTTGCTTGTTGTTATGCCGAACGTGCACTTGGCCGGATTCAGTCGCATGTCGTTTCTGATTAAGAGTTCGAGCACGGTGCATAGATGTTCGGGATGATCTGCTGCCTTGGTGCTGTTGACCAGTATATCATCGATGTAGACCTCTACAATTTCGCTCGTCAGCCCGTCAAATATGATGTTCATCAATCTTTGGTATGTGGAACCCGCGTTCTTCAGGCCGAACAGCATGACTACGTAACAGTAGAGCCCTTTGTCCGTAGTGAAGCAAGTCGCCTCCTGGTCTTCGGGGTTCATGAGGATCTGGTTGTATCCTGAGTATGCGTCCATCATGGACAGTAGCTCGTGCCCGGCGGTGGCATTTACGAGCTGATCGATCCGGGGTAACGGGAAGCTATCTTTCGGACATGCCTTGTTCAAGTTGCTGTAATCTATGCACATACGCCAGGATCCGCTTTGCTTCTTGACCATGATGGCGTTGGAGATCCATTTCGGATAGTCGACTCTTCGGATGAAACCGATTTTCTGCAGCCTGTCGACCTCTGCATGCATAGCCGCGTACCGTACTTGGTCATATGCGCGCCGTTTCTGCTTTACGGGCTTTGCCAGTGGGCTGATGCTGAGTTTGTGGGAGATGATGATTGGGTCAATTCCGGGCATGTCCGTGTAGGACCATGCGAATACCTGTTGGCAGTCCGTCAAGACCTGAGTTATCCGGGCTGCCATGTCGGGCTCCAATTTCGCGCCAATGCGGTGATATGACTAAAACATGCATCAAATTAAACACTTAACACATAAATCAATCATATAATTTAAAACCCTATAGATGTAGTATTTTAAGCAAGTATGGATCGTTCTAACCGGGGATTGAAGGGTGCATGCAATTTTTGTGGTGTTAAAAAGGGGGGTTTCGAATTTGGGGGTTTTAATTGGCTAATTTATTTACTAAAAACATCAATCACATAACAAGTATTCCTAGGACTTTAACATGCATCAACTCATAGACAAGCAAACACATAAGAAAATCCCAAAAACCCTTACCATATTTTCGACAAAAATAAATAAAAACCTAATTAATTATTTACATGTGATCATCCCATCCTACCCATATGCATATTATACAGCTCTAATTCTCCCATCATCTTCGAAATTTACAAACCCTAATTCCAATTACATGTTATGGTTTTCTTTATCTTTTAATCAAAGTGCAATGAACAGCATATAAACACCTTAACTAAATCATCAATATGACTAAAGGTAGGGACTAACATGCGATGAACAGCATACAAACATCCTAGTGGTCCTAACCTCTACCCATACCGAAGCTTTATGCCCAACACATAACACATAAGAGGAACTAAGACTCATAAACACATGGAATACATATGGAATTCATAAAGTGTATAAAACCAAAATAAGCATTCATTCACCGGGTTTTTACACAAATAATTACAAAGACAAAGGAGACTACGGAGTAAAGAGTTCATGTTTACACTTTTAGTTCCGTGAACAGCACTGCAAACTTCGAGAGCAAGAGGACCCTTTGATGGAGATGGCATCGGTTTTAGGAGGTGGTGATGGTGTAGTTGGCCTTGACTTTGGAGATCATTGTGGTGGAGAGTATTTGAGTATTTTGGCAGCGTGAGAGCGTAAGATAGATGATGATTTACTTTGAGGCCGAGCTCCCCAATTTATAGAAGAAGATTAGGTCTTTTCCTACCCAAACAAGACTTTCCTTGTGTACCCGGGCAAATCTGACAGTCTATAAAGATTTGCACTTTCCCGGAGTTGTAGATCTCCAAAAATTGATTTTGGTGTCATTGGAAAGAAGACTCAAATATCTTTCCAACCATAGGTTAATCGCCTCTTAACTCCTCCTGATTCGTTCCCAGTTGTCGTTCGAAGTTGGCCCATCTGCACAGGCAGATTCTGCTTTCCTTATTCTTCATGATTTCCTTCTTCTTTTGACTTTGGGAATCCTTTTCCTACCAAATCTTGATCTCCACGAAATTGGCTGATTAGATCTTCATATTTGGGCTATCTAAATGGTCTTCTAATTAATTGGACCCATTCTCATTTGTTCTTCTTCAAGATCCTTCCGGTAGCTTTCAAATCCTAGTCAACATAGGAAAGGTTTTCCTAGTCAACCAATGATTTCTTTTTCTCCTTTCTTCCTTGGAATTTAGAACCAATTTCTTTTCTCCATTATTTTGCTGTGTTTTGCATGCTTGTAGACTCCTTTACTCCGTCTCTTTTGGTCAACACCTGAAATTAACAAAATAAGTTAAAACTAATAAAACTAAGCAATTATCAAAGTAAAAATGTAGAGAAAATATATTAATTAATTCGCCTAAAATGCGTAGATCATGCGGATAGTTCGTTCTGAGTATTCGGGGGATGATTGTATCATGCGTTGCTGCTCCCGTTCCTCAACGGGTCGGATAGCATTCAATCCGTCACGCGGGTCATCGAGTTATTGCTCTTCAGGGGAACACTCCGCCACTGCGAGCACCTCTAACCGTGTGTTATCTTTGTCTGGTCGAACAGTTTTTTCCACGAAATCATACCCTCTGATCGTGCCGATTCCATGGTCTGTCGGGAAATTTGCCATGAGCATGTGGCTTGCGATGATCAGTCTCAGCTTCGAGATACCTGGTCATCCGAGGATCATGTTGTAGGATGTGTGGAGGTCTATGATAACGAAGTCCGTTCTGATTTCGCACTAGGGGTTCCTGGTGCACCAATGCCGAATCGCATGTAGTCGCTACCAAGTGGGTATGTGGTCTCACCAGAGAAGCTGGCGATGCTCTCGTGGTCTTGCGTCATCTTGCATTTCGAGCGCTTGAGACCTTCGTATGCCTCTCGAAAGATGATGTTGACGGAGGCTCCGTTATCGATGAGGATGCGTTTGACCAAGTATCGATCTACCATTCCGTCAATGAAGAACGGGAGCGTGCTGTTCTGGCTGCCTTCCTCCTCGTAGGTGAAGGTGATTGGGGGCCAATCCTTCTTGATTGCCCGTGGTGGATTTCTGGGACGTACCGCAAATACGTCCTGGGGTCGGGGTTCTTCCCGTTTCCGTGGGCATTCGGCCTTCCGCTTTTCGCCCGTGATGTTGTTGATGGTGCCTCTTGTTCATATGTCAGCTGCCGGGCGTTCCGCGTTTTCCGTTCGGAAGACCAGTGTTCCTTCCGTGTGTAGTCGTTCGATTTTCCTTGCTAAGATTTCGCAGTCATTGGTGTCGTGGGTGTTCGACTCGTGATACATGCACTATGTTCCCCTGTTGTTCCGCATGGGAGCGATGTTGGGCGCCCTAGGCATGGCCGGGCGAATTTGGCGTTTGTTTTGCTTGAGCACCTTCTCGTTTGTGCCCTGTGTGATGGAGAAGACTGCGCGTCGCTGGTGTTGATCTCTGGGTGGTGGGTTTCGTGGCGGTGTGCGTTCGTGGTGCGCTTGCTGATATTGCTTGTGGTTCCTGTGCTCGCGAGAGTGGTCTTCGCTCTAGCGGGGCGCGGCGGGCTGTGCTTTCGGAGGCGGGCTCTTGGCTGTATGGGGGGATGACGGGCAATCTCGTGCGTAACCCTGTGCCTTTCGGGGTCTGTGTCATGCTCGGGCCTTGCGCTCCGTATACGTGGGTTTCCACCAGAGCCTTCTGGATGATTAGATCGATGATCTCATCGTACCCAAGGTAGTCCTTCCTGATCATCTTCTCCACGAACGGGGTTCCCATCAGGTTTTCCAGCAATGCCATTTTTGCTACATTCTTGTCGAGGTTCCTGCACGTGTTTGCGAGGGCCCTCCATCGGTTGATGAAACCGGATAGGTTTTCGTTATCCCCCTAACGGACCTTTAGTAGCGTGCTGGCGGTGTTGAACTTGCCTTGTAACTAGTATTGCTTGAGGAAGCATTCCGTGAGTTCATCAAAAGAGCGGATGGATCCTGTTGGCACCTCGTAGAACCAGTTTCGCGCCTCTTCCGACAGTGTCTCCTGAAATAGGAAACAGAGAGTTGCATCCGAGTATCGGGTACCTGCGGTGGCGGATTGATATTCATCAATGTGTGTTCCCGAGTCTCCCTTCCCGTTGAACCTGCTGATCTTTACCTTTTGGAGTATGGATCTCTGCCCTGTGCCAGGATGTCCTCCGATAGGGGACTCACACGGGGAGTGTACATTCCCCTTGGCCCGGTGTGCGTGGTCTTCTTGAGTGACATGATTTTGGCCTCCATCTCCGTCATCCGTCGGAGCATGGCGCTCCCGTCCGTCGTGGAGGGTTCCTCATCGTCGTATCCTCGTGTCCTTTCGGGTGGTGGTGGAGGTCCTGGGAGCCGATTGTTTCGCTGTCCCCATGGCGGATCTACCCTGATGGCCTGCCCGCTCGTTCTTGGTTCCTCTGTTGGTCTGGACTCCTCTCGTTGGGTTTCTTGGCTTCGGATGAACGCGTCAAGCCGATCCTCCAACCGCTGTCGGGCTTGGCGTTCCTGGTCTCTCTCGGCTCTGGCCGTTTGGAGTTCTTTCACGAGGTGGGCTGCCGATTCGTCCTCCATTAGGTCGTTAATGTTGCTGATCGCGTCGACGGGTGCGTCTCTCGTCTTTCGGCTTTCGGGTGTAACGTGGTCTATTGCCATCTTCGTTGCTATGGTTGCGGGTGGTTTACTATTGCTCGCTTCCCACAGACGGCGCCAATTATTTCTACCAGTTTCCGTAAGGATTCCAGCAGAGGTACGGATGGAGTAAGTTTCTGGTGATCCGAGCTATCGCGCGTGTATCGTCCTTTACCTGCTGTTAAGAGTAATACACTAAACGGTCGTTAGAAGCCTTGACGGGTTGTTCCCACATTCGACTCTCCGACGCTCAAGTTAGTGTATGAGGCGTAACAAGCAGTATTGGTAGAGTAACGGGCGTATGATGGCGTAGTAGGGCGTACCTTGTAACTGTCATAAATGTATTGTATATATTGGTGGTTGAGTACGGGGTCTTTTGTTGCTTTTCGATGTGGGATCCTGTTTTGTTCATGTTCTGTTCTGGTGCCTTCCGTTTGCTTGTTCCGAGCGCGTGGGCTTTCGGACAGTACGGTGTTGCTTCCTTGTTTAAAGTTGGAGCCTGTACTGTTGTCTTGCGTTTGGTCTGAGCTGTGTTGACCTGTTTGGAGTGACTAAGTGTGCGATAATTATGCTTACGGGATCACGTACTAACAAAGATAGACTGATTGGAGTTGAAGAACATGGACTAAATGTTTATATTTTTATTTTCTTTGATTTTGATCAAGAGTGCTTAAGATGTAATGATTGAATTGTGATCTGAGATGATTTGCCAGATTCCTTGTGATTATCTTGATTGTTAAACAAAAATCAAGGGGACTTCGGAGTGTTTTCCTAGAGAAGTTGGATAATGGGATATGGAACATGATGTGCATATGAAGGGTTTAGGACCAATATGTAGTGTGCCGGTATAGACTGAATGGAGTTTAAGAACATGTTTATAGTAATTATTTGTATTTTTCTGAGTTTTTTTTAATAAAAATTAGGACTAAATATGAGCATTTTTTAAATAGAAATATGGGTATTTTTGAAAGTTTATATTTTGGTGAGATCGATGACACCAAAGAGAGAGCTTGACTTTATTAATAGAGATATTATCGAAGAACGAACATATCTGAATAAGAAGATGAATGAGAGAAGGGAGAAGAGGGAGAAGCTGGCCTAGCTATTACTTGTCTTTGTCTTTTTCATGTATTTAGACATCGATCCATGACGCGAAAACTATAGTAATCTGAGCCAAAGGCGCAATCCAACGTAAGGAGTTCATCAGTTTCACATGATCTCTACTTCTCTTGTTTGGAAGATTTAGCATATTCACAGCCAAATAGTTGCTTTTAAGCAATGGTGGTGCGGAGAAGCCCTTTATTATATTATTTGGAATGATGAGATCCTTATAATCTCGATAATTAAGGCTCATCTCCTTGCAACAGCTAAAATTCTGAAGAAAAAAAATTATCAGTGCAGAAAAATATGTGGAGGGTGACAAGAACTCCTTTTCGTTCCAAAGTTGCGATACTACTACAATTATGTCGTTCTGAGATGGTTTAACAGACAAATTTGCCTTCAAAGGACAAGCCAAATTTAAACCAAGGAGATTTGGGATATTAAGGTAGGTGAACAGTAGAATATAAATTCAATGACGTAACATTTATTCTACACGACATCGTTTTAGTTGACTCTTCTTATCAAACGACGTCACAAAATCTTGACGTGTTTTTTGTCAAGTACGTACTGTTCATCTTCTTCTTCATTCTGCCATTTTTGCCTGGTTTTTTTTTGCCTTTTCTAGCCCAAATCAATAGTAATTACCTCACCAATAAATCTTAAGCTGAACTCCAAATCTCAACCTGGCCTGTATATGGATCCACCACTGCTCATAACGACTTGTCACCTTGCTTCCTACCTAATTAAGAGACCTAGATGGTTCCAAACTTTCAATCCCAATCCCGCTCAACAAATTAATTACTATACAAACCAATATTACGTTCAGTAGTTTACTGGAAACAAATCGGAACCATGCAAATTCTATTTTCCTAAGAGGACTAGGAAAGACCCATTTCCTTGGTTTTTTTTTCTCTCTTTTTCATTCTGGGCCTTTTGGGCCAGATCCACAGTTCAAATGATAATAAAGCTAAAAAAATAAAAATAAAGAAAATAAAAAGCGCTCCCAAAAATACGATCTCTTCTTCCCTAAAAATCGCTTCTTCTTCTTCAAAACCCTAGCTTCATCGGCCATGGCGACTCCTCCGTCCTCCACCTCCTCCCAATTCACATACGCCAACGCCTCCTCCTCTTCCTCCTCCTCCTACTTCCCTATGCCCTTCCACCTCCAGCAACAACCCCAGTACCCTCCGCCGTACGCCGCCGTCGCTCCGCCACCTCCGGCCGTCGTCTACCCTTCCCCAGCTCCAGCTCCATCCTACTCTCTCCCGCAGCAGTATCAACAGGTCCAAAAATAGTAAATTATTCTCTCCGATTCATATTAGATTGAAATTTTGTGTGGTTGATTTGGTGGTGGTGAATTTGGGAACAGGCTCAGCAGTTGTTTCAGAGAGACGCGCAGACGATCACGCCGGAAGCTCTGGAGAGTGTGAAGGCTGCTCTTGCGAGCAGTGAGATTGAGCACAAGGCCGAGGCGAAGAAGAAGGCGGTTCCTCGTAAGGCGGCCGGGCAGTCGTGGGAGGATCCGACGCTAGCTGAATGGCCCGAGAGTAAGCTTTGTTTCGCTATTGAAACATTTAACCATTTTGTTCGATTAGTTATGTGTTTATTCATTGATCAGTAACATAAGTATGCAAAATTGGTGTCATAGAGTATATGCATTGTTAGGTACTTGTTTTTTCGGAGTGCGGCACCGTGGCAGCTTTCTTAGGAAACATGATTAGTCTTGATATGTTGGTTTTTGACCTATAAAATAGAAGTGTAGGAGTTTGTTGCATGTATGATCATCATATGGTTTGGTTTGCCTGTGACATTTTAAGTTTTCAGCAGTATGATGATTCACTCAGCACAGATTTCTGTTTTCGACCTAGATTACTACCTATTGAGTACTGCGTTTATTCACAAGATCAGCATTTGGTTCTGCTTAATTTTCTATGAAGTGATATGCGTTGTTTTGACTGGATATCCTGCTGAATTTTCCTTTGGCAGATGATTATCGTCTATTCTGTGGGGATCTTGGAAACGAGGTGAACGACGACGTTCTGTCAAAAGCATTTTCCCGTTTTCCTTCCTTTAACATGGCCAGAGTAAGTAACTGCCTCATCTGCTGCTTTTGGTTAATTGGATTTTTCTTTTTCTTTTTCCCTTTGGAGTAGCCATTGTTTGGTATGAACATCTTATATGTCTTCTTCAGATATTTAGTTGAGGAGCACAGAGAACTTAATTGTTGTGTATTCTAAGGTAGGTCTTATCTACAGTTTCCATTCTAAGATAGATGATAGACATTGTCTTTGTTTTGCATTTATGAGATTGTGCACCTGTAGTATTAGGCTACAAGGAGTTGATTTTCCAGCTCTTTTCTGGTTTTGAGATGTCAGAGTTGGTTAAGGTTTAATAATTTTGCATAGGTTGCGCATCTGAATCAGCGTGCTTGAGCTGATTGCATTTGACCCAACTCATGCTTGAGTTGATTTTAAGTTTTTAACTAGTCAGGACAGTTGTGAATTGGGGTAGTAAACCCCTGGTTATGAGTTTGTGTTTACCAGCATTGAGGAAAATGTCTATCTACAACTTTTCCTCCCTTTTGGTCATAGTTGTTTAGAGTTATTGCATCTCTACATGTTCACAACAATGATTATACTGTTAGTAAATTGAATTCAACGGTATCTAGCTGAATACTTGTTTAGAATGATTGCATCTCCCTTTTGGTCATATTTGTTTAGAGTTACTGCATGTATGCTCTTGGGTAATGTTAATGAGTTTCACAGTGGAGCTCTACATTTTTTTCTTTTATCTACATGCTCTTTGTGTTGTTCTCTTTGTGTTACTAGTTGGTCTAATTCATAGTTGTCTGGGCAGTCTTATAACTGCTTTAGGGTCTGAACTTGTATGAATATTCTCGTGACTTCCTGGAATTCAATTCTTGCAGTTCCTGATTCGTAATTGCACTTAATTTACTTTGCCTCTTCTAGAATTCTTTTCTATTATTGTTCGAAATTTAACTCTTTGACTGCATGGCTATACTATATCTAGGTTGTGAGAGATAAGAGGACTGGAAAAACTAAGGGATTTGGCTTTGTCAGCTTTGCCAACCCTTCTGACTTGGCTGGAGCACTCAAGGAAATGAATGGTAAGAAACTTCGAAACTATTGTACTCTAAATTTGTTTTATATTTTGTTTGAATGTACGCTTTTGCTGCTCCATGCTTCACTTGTATGTCAATAAGCCTTAACAATGTAGGAATATCGCAAATTTGTTAGTTAAAAGTTGCTGAAACCAACTACTGCCTACTGAGATATTATTTGGATTGTTCAAAGTGAAACTGCGAGTCATAGAAGACTATTAGGAACTGAAAGTAAAGACAATCTTCAAAATGGAAAATGTTAGATGTGGGGTCCCATATTACATGTGCATACTACTGGTTGTACATATTTCAATTTTGTTTTCCTAGACCCTTTCCATTGTTGAAATTTCTGATGTATTATTCAGACTACTATATGGTATATTGGGGTTACTGGAAACATCATATAACTATAGTGAGGCTAAGTTGTAAGATGCAAATACATTGAATGTTGCTTGTCTAGTTTCAACTTGTAAGACAATTACTGTATATAATTCCTTCAGTGTTGTTTAAACTTACAATTAATTGCAGGCAAGTATGTGGGGAATCGACCGATCAAACTGCGCAAAAGTAACTGGAGGGAGAGGATAGATTATGATGCTTTAGAAAAACAAAAGGTATCATCTCCACTCGTTTTATGTGATCCACATTACTGTTTTGCCTTACTTCAGCTCTTACTTATCGTGTGTGTTCCAAATTGCAGCACCACACTCAGAAGAAGCCAAAGTTTTCAAAGAAGAGTATATTACACAAATGATCTTAACAAATTTGTAAACGTGGTGAATACGGTGACTATGAATTGAAGTCTGCTCTGGATTCCTCTTGGTAATGTTATCTATTCCCGAAAGTTCCTTACCACATTGAATCATGGTGTTTATTAGATTTGTATTCTAGTCTGTGCCCCAAACTCCATTGGAGTCCAAATATGGGGCTCAAATCTGGAAGCCCCACTTGTGGGTTTTAACGTCCGAGCTATTTGATCAAATAGGGTGGGACTTGGATCCTATACCTGGAATGTAAACAACTGTGTTCAGTACATTACTAACTTCAGCTTTGTCATATGAATTCGTAGCTTAATATTGTTCGAACACTTTAAAAACGTGAACTGTAGAGATGATACGTTTTGGATGCCTAAATTTGAGCTGTATTATATCTAATGACATCAAGGAGTAAAGTATTAATATTAAGTAGTGTACATGTCCGTTATCGGTGGTAATGATGAGTGCAAGCATTAGCAGCTATTATTAATGTTTGTTAAAAGGACGCCATCGGCCTAAACGGCATATGTAAATTAATGTGTTCAAATCCCCGGAGAGGTTCGGACCATTTTGCAAGCGATTACCAAAGAAAAGGACCACTCAACACATCACTCACGCATGAAAATCATCAATTATCTTGTTAATTACGGGCTGTTAACGTAGTCATAGTCTCCTATTTGCCACCGAGTCATTTTGTTCTCATTGTCTTTATAGATTGAAAGTGAAATATTTAGTTACACATTTTGTCATCTCGCTTCTTAATTAAACCCTTCTTAATTAAACGTGATGACAAAGCTTATAGTATCCGAAAGAGACAGCTCAAACTATGACATACTCGGATGGTTTGATGACCAACCATACTTGATATAAATTGTCACATCAAGAGAGCTATTCACTAGTTGAACATCCATATTATCTAGAATTACGAAAAGGAAGGGTACAGATCATTCGCTAAACAAGAGTACTTTAGTAAGACTTAGTTTGATATTGAGGTGAAATTAAGTATGGTGAGAAAAATCAATAGTAAAATAAATCAATAGTGAGAAAAAATACAGTTAAGAAAAAGTAACCCCTTGACTGCTTTTGATTTTTATGTTAATTGACTTAAAATTTAGGAAAACACATATATAATATATTAACCGAATAGATTAACAGCCTATTATGGTAAAATTAAGTTATTTTTTCTCTCAAAATTCAATACCAAACTGGACTTATAGTAAATCGTGATTAGGCGATTCACATAAACACGTTTATAACAACTCTAATTAGTCGTAATCTCGATTACCATTTGAGATAATTTCCCTTTTCTGTTTTTTTAACTAGGACCATATGCTATTTTCAAGTTTGCAACATTTTCCACGAGTGTATTTTTTTGTTAAAATTTCCTATGTGACGAGTCGCCCATGGTTGTATTTAATCAATCACCATAGTCTCTCCTCCCTTGGTGGTCCTCATTATGTACACGCCATTCACAACCCCCAAAGACTCCACAGTTTCTCGTCAATTTCTCGTTCTTCAACTTTCTTAGCAAAACACCTAATTTCTCAGTCGCTCTCTAAATTTCGTTTCCATCACGAAAAAGGGAAGGCAAGAATTATACGGACACAGCTTATCACAACAGAGCCTGTTGTAATAAAAAAAGGTAAAAAAATAAATAATAAAAACTCAGATATTAAACTTGGGCATCCCCAATCTGTTTTGTGTGTTAAGCTCATTAGGGTTAGGGTTTCCTATGCTCTCTGGAAATCTCATCCTATCTTTTGAAGCTTTGTTGTTATCTAATCTTCCAGATTTTCCCTTGGAACAGTTTTGAAATTCTAGCTTGCCCAGATCGTCTGGGCCTTGTTTGTCATTTCCGAGCTTATTGTGGACTTGTGTGGGGTATAATTAACCCTAATTTTGATTTCTGTAGCTGAAAAGAGAGAGGGGTCTGGTCGTCTCGATTTGGGAAGCTAGGGTTAGGGTTTTGGATCTGATAGGTTTAATTTTGTATTCTGCTGTTGCTGAAATTGATTTGGTTTCGTAGTGAAACGGAGATTTGAGCTGGATTGGGCAATTTCAGAGGCTTTGGACTAACTACATGTGAGTCCTGATTTTGTTTTTCAATTGATCTCATATGTAAATATGTCTGTATATTTGTTTTGGATTCATAATCTGCAATTGATTTGGGTGGGCTTAAGTTTGGAGAAATTGAGATTGTTTGAGCTTATTATTGGGTATTGATCATATATATATGATGCTAGCTGTGAATTAGGAAATTTGGATTTGGGATGTTGTGGATTTAGGATCAAGTTTATGATCAGGTTGATTTGGTGTGATTGGGAAAGTATAGGGTAGCTGAAACAGAAATGATGAATGATAATGCAATGTAGCTAATAGATCTTGGGTTTAGCTGCTTGATCATTAGGATCAAGTCTATGATCAATGGGATTAGTATGATTGGAAAAGTATTGGGTAGCCGAAATCAAGGTGATGAGTGATAATGCAATGTGGGTGATAATTCTTGGTTTTAGCTGCTTGATCATTAGGATCATGGGTGTTTTATTGTGTTTTCAGTGTTTCTTATTACTTCTGTATATTATTGGTAGTTGGAGATATGATGGGCCCGGAGCTCATGAGAATTTGCATAAAGGATGACAACGATGAGTTTCCATCAGTTCCTCCTGGGTTCGAGTCGTTTGCAACGTTCGGCTTGAAAAGGGTAATGAATGAGAGTGAGAAACAAGGTAGTGAAAACCAGATGAGTTGCAGTGCCACTACCAGTACATGTGAATCACAGGCTGTTCAGATGGAAACTGATACTGATGTTGGTGAAGTTGCAAAGAGGTCTCAACGGCGGAGGCCATGGGTAAATAATAGACAGCATAATAACATTACAGAGGACGAGCATGATTTCGAGCAACTTGATCAAGTTAGTGTTGCACTGCTCCCTTGTTCTTTAGATTTGTCCAAAAGATTCCCATTCTCTTTATAGTATCTCATAAACCACTTCTTATTGCAGAGTTTTCCACCAAGGTCGCTTCTTCCTAAGGGGGTTATACGCGGATGTCCAGAGTGTGTTAACTGCCAAAAGGTTACTTTTCAATATTCATGCTTTTTAACTGTTCAAAAACTATCCTGCCATATGTTTACTATACAATCCTTCATCATCAGTAGATCTTCTCTCCCTTACTCTATTGAGTTTATCTTGTCTTTAATGTTTTAGAACTAATGATTGCCTTGGAACAGGTATCTGCAAGATGGCATCCTGATGATGGTAAAAGGCCTGACATCCATGATGCACCTATATTTAGACCAACTGAAGAGGTGTGGATACTGATCTTACTTGTTGACCTGCTCCTGTATAACACATTCTTTACTTTGAACCATTCAGAAAGACTCCTTATTTACGGAAATTCAGATTTCTGAAGTTATTTGGTACCTAATTTCAGGAGTTTAAAGATACTTTGCAATATATATCGAGCATACGCACCAAAGCTGAACCATATGGAATTTGCCGCATTGTACCTCCCTCTTCATGGAGACCACCTTGTCCGCTCAAGGAAACGAATGTTTGGAAGACCTCTAAGTTTGCTACTCGGGTCCAAAGAGTCGACAAACTTCAGAATCGAAATTCAATGAGAAAGGTGCCAAAAACTCAGAATCATATGAGGAAGAAAAGGAGGAGAGGCACACGAATGGGGGCTGATGGTCCTGGTGGTAAAGGCTTTGGTGATGACGTTATTTCTGAGGCTGAAAGGTTTGGGTTTGAACCGGGTCCGGAGTTTACGTTAGAAACATTTGAAAAGTATGCCGATTACTTTAAGAGCCAATATTTTAGCAAAAATGAACCTGTTACTGATATAGGAGATGACTTGACTAAACTGAAAGAGCGGTGGGAGCCATCTGTGGAAAATATTGAGGGAGAATATTGGCGGATGGTGGAGAAACCTACAGAAGAAATTGAGGTATATCATTTAACAAACACCTGCTTCAAGATGACTTCTTCCCCTTCCCCCCTTTTTTCTGGTTAGCTTGCTTATACCATGCATACATGTGCTTTGCACATGCACAAATAATCATTTCGTATAGAGCATATTGCATTGAATATTTTCTTGAATATTCTCCCAAAAAGACGAAAGCTCAAACATTTAGTAATCATTTGTGCTCCTTATCTATGCTAGGTTCTATATGGGGCAGATTTAGAAACAGGAGTTTTCGGCAGTGGTTTTCCCAAGATTTCCAGTCAGGATTCAGATGAGCAGTATATAAAATCTGGCTGGAACCTAAACAACTTTCCGAGATTGCCTGGATCTGTCCTTTCTTATGAAAGCAGTGATATATCTGGTGTTCTGGTGCCTTGGTTATATATTGGGATGTGCTTTTCTTCATTTTGCTGGGTAAGTAATTTGTTTCCTCCCTCTTCATTTTAGCTTTACTGTGGATTAAATATCTCATGAATCATCATCACTCTGTAAAACAGTCAATACACATGTTTCACTCTTTAGGTGTTTGAATTATGGTTCTAGTTGTTTTTTCATCCAGCACACAATTTTGCATGAGGTCACAGATCGTTTCTAGATGTCATTGGCTGCTGACATGTTCATTTTCTTTCTTTGTGGTTTGTGAGATCAGCATGTTGAAGATCACCACTTATACTCTTTAAATTACATGCATTGGGGTGCTCCAAAGTTGTGGTATGGTATTGCTGGTAGTGATGCCTGTAAATTTGAAGAGGTCATGAGAAAGCACCTCCCTGACTTATTTGAAGAACAACCTGACTTGCTTCATAAGCTGGTGAGTTCATACTCTTTGTTTGTGCTCCTATCTAATTTATTGTTTTGGTGTTTCATACTTTGTGGCTAGACACTTATCTGCTGTTGTACATGTAAATCTTGCATCCTACAAAAGTTCTGAAGCCATATATAGTAATGGTTCAGAACTATACGTGAGATTTTATACCTCCACAGCTCTAATCATTAGCTAGAAAGCACAAATGGTAGTTGAATTGTGGTACAATGCAGTATTCCTTCTAATGCCCATTTATTATATTGTTTTTTACTATCAAAGGTGATGACTCTCATTCTTTGTTTATTCATGTAGGTAACACAGCTTTCCCCGTCTATACTGAAATCTGACGGCGTACCCGTCTATAGATGCTGTCAGAATCCTGGAGAGTTTGTCCTGACCTTTCCTCGAGCTTACCATTCAGGGTTCAACTGTGGTTTCAATTGTGCAGAGGCAGTCAACGTAGCTCCTGTTGATTGGTTGCCCCATGGACAGATTGCTATAGAGCTATATCAGGAGCATGGACGAAAGACATCCATTTCCCATGATAAATTGTTGCTTGGCGCCGCTAGGGAGGCAGTAAGAGCACATTGGGAACTCAATTTACTGAAAAAAAATACTTCAGATAACCTGAGATGGAAAAATGTTTGCGGAAAGGATGGGATCTTAGCCAAAGTTCTCAAGGTAAATTCTGTGTTCAAATCTTATGTTAATTGATGTGATGAGTAGTTTCACCGTCAAGGAGTTGACTCTAATTAAATGGTTCAGTTAGAAACATTGGAAAACTCCTCATTTTGAATAAAATTGAGCAAAGATATGATGAGTTAACTGCAAAATCAAATTGTGCTGCTTGTTTTTTGGTTGAGTGGGTGTGGGACGGAAGGATTTAACCTCCTGTCTAACTAATTAGTTAACCTTTTGTATGGAATTGGGTCGGGAAAATTCCATTGCTAGATGTTTGTTTGGAATCTAAATTACTTGGTCAGATATTTTTTTTTCTCTCTGTCATTTCATTTCAATAAGTAGTGATACAAGGTGTTGAACAAATGATTTATTATAATGTCAATGCCGACTTTTCAACTGTGTTTGTTATCGTTTGATATTTGCTGTTGTACTGGCAATTTAATCAGCAACATTCACATAGATATAATATAAATTCTTGCCAGATGTTATCCTCTGACCTTATAGTTATCTTGTCTAGGCACGTGTTGATATGGAGCGTGTGAGGAGGGAGTATCTTTGCAATTCTACGCGGCCACTGAAGATGGCGAGCAATTTTGATGCCACAAGTGAGAGGGAATGCAGTATATGTTCTTTTGATTTGCATCTGTCAGCAGCTGGTTGTCATCAGTGTTCACCTGATAAATATGCATGCTTAAATCATGCAAAACAATTCTGTTCGTGTGCTTCGAGCTCCAAGTTTTTTCTCTTCCGTTATGACATCGATGAGTTAAACATCCTTCTTGAAGCATTGGAAGGAAAGTTGAGTGCAGTATACAGATGGGCTAGACTAGATCTTGGGTTGGCTTTAAGTTCTTACATTGGCAAAGACAACGTGAAAGATGGTAAATTATCTTATGCCTCCAAAAGCACTATTATTGAAGAAGTGACCTCACAGCCACACAACAATAGCGTCAAAGATCTTTTGGGGAAAGAAGTTTCTAAAGATGGTCCTGTAAAATCAGTTGGGAGAGAAGAATCAAGTATTAGCACTGCCAACTCTCTGCAGGTTTGCCAGTTGTCTCGAGAAGACACATCGTATGCTTTGAATTCGGTTGAAAAGGAAGCTGGGATGAAGACGACTTTAGTTGAGGATGTTATAGTTCTAAGTGATGATGAAAGTGATGAGCCAAAAGAGCTACTCTCACACAGCCCTAAAGGGATATCTTCTGCTACCGAGTTAGAGCATCCTAATATTTTGTTTTCTAATGGAAAAGTGAGCCCTTGTAATATTGAGCAAGTTGCAGTCTCGAATATCCCCATGACTGACTCAGCCATGATTGTTGATAAAGTTGTTAGTCCATTGGGTGGTGGTGAAAAAATGGATTTATCATCATCATCTCATCCTCATGCAGTGCATGTGAAAGATGAAGAGATTTATGGACAACTAGGATCTAATTCACCTGACCTTTCATCCAAATTGGTTTCTATTACGGAAGGACCAAAGTATTCTCTGGAGAATGATGTACAACCAGGATCAAAGACTTGTGATACTGTTGAGCCCAAGATTACTATTTTCAAGAGTGATGATGTACAGCCAGGATTAAAGATTTGTGATACTGGTGAGCCCAAGGTTACTATATCCAGGAGTGATCAGAAGGATTCACAGCCAT
Organism: Geum urbanum; assembly: GCA_946800695.1. Classification (NCBI taxonomy): domain Eukaryota; kingdom Viridiplantae; phylum Streptophyta; class Magnoliopsida; order Rosales; family Rosaceae; genus Geum; species Geum urbanum. The sequence continues at coordinate 81,466,934 of OX326999.1, read as the reverse complement.
GTCGCAGTATAAATCCCGAGAACGAGGAAGGACATGAAAAGATAAGAAATACCGACGCCAATATACTGGTTGCAACTGGAAATCCATCATCCAGCCAGAACAATTTGGACAGATATTATCGCCAGAAGGGTCCCCGTATAGCAAAGGTAGTTCGCAGGATTACCTGCATTGTCGAACCCCTTGAATTTGGAGTTGTGCTTTCTGGAACGTCATGGTGTAACAGCCAAGCCATATTTCCAAAAGGTATGTGGCATTTGCTTCCATAGTGCGTTGTGACACTGTATTTAACACCTGTCCCACAAGATAACCTAAGAACCACATTCTGATCAATGTTTATTCTGCTTGATGTAGGATTTAGGAGCCGGGTCAAGTACATTAGTGTTCTCGATCCAACTGTCAGGTGTTATTATGTATCAGAAGTGCTTGATGCAAGACAGGCTGGGCCTCTGTTCATGGTAATCAGATTTCCGTTTTTTTTATAAATATATAATTCTAGTTATTCTGCGTCGTAATCCTGAAATGACATGTCTTAGGAAGTGGTACTTGGGCATATTAGAGGAATTAATATGGAAGATTTGAAATGAGATAGCTATAAGAATGTAAATGGGAACCAGAAATTAGATGTACCTCATAATGTTTTCCACTAATTTTAGTGAAATTGGATGAAAAGGCTATATACATAGATCACTGATTTTGGATACTCTATACTTAATAAAAGATTCATTCACTCTTTTGGCCAGAATTAGATTGCCATCGAAAATTTCAATTTGGACATTAAATGTGTCCTATATAGGTGCTTAGAAAGTTCATAGTTCATCTGTGATTATTTATCTGATCAGTTTAAGTAATTACTATTTTCCCCTTCAGGTTTTGTTGGAACAGTGTCCAGGTGAGGTTTTCATCCATAATTCAGTTGGTAGATGCTGGGAAATGGTGAGAGACAGAGTCAATCAAGAGATTGCGAGGCAACATAAGTTGGGAAGACCCAACCTTCCTCCTTTGCAGCCACCTGGGAGTCTTGATGGCTTTGAAATGTTTGGGTTTACTTCACCAGTTATCGTACAGGTAATTTTACGAAGCAACTGATAAGACTATAATGATGCGACTCCTGTTGAATGTGGCTAAACTCTAATGTCTTGCTTGTTCTTATTTTTGCAGTCCATTGAGGCGATGGACAGAAATCGTGTTTGTTCTGAGTACTGGGATGCACGTCCCTACTCTCGCCCTCAAGTACAGATTCCGCAGAAACCTCAATGCAAAGAAAGTAGTGAGAACTTGAAAAAGGTGGCGGAGGAAAAGAATAATCAAGCTGCCCCCGGCATTAATCCCTTGCCTACAGGGGTTGATACAACACTTGGAGGCCTGTTCAAGAAGGCTAACCTAGAAGAATTAAACTCACTGTACAGCATTTTAGGTGACAATCAGCACACCGTCGTTCGGGACATAGTGACAAGGGTTCTTCATCAAGAGATACAATCTCGTCGTCGAACATGATTTTGAGCTACTGAATGGTTTCCTTGAGGACCAAACTTGCTCAATCTGCCAGTTTTTTTACTCTGTAAATTCTGCGCCCCTGATTTCAGGTTGCATGTACATCCCACTCAACCTGCTCATTTTTTACACTAGTAGTAGAACAAAGAGGGAAACGGTAGTGGAGAAAAAAAAGCTCTTCTTCTGTAGACGTAAAGAGTGTTGTAATCTCTGTGTTGCAGCAGGGACGAACATTGAGATATTTTAGTGGATAACACCGTCCTAGTAAATTTGTTGTTGACACACCTCATTGACTCCCGGACACACAAACACTTAAAGACACGAGACATGACAAAATCATAAAAAGTAGAACACCATAGTTGAGGTATGATAATTAAATTAAATTAATTTAAATTAAAATAATTAATAATTAAGTAAAATAATTGAGTAAAATAATCAAAATTATCCATAAATATAAAAAATCGCGTAACTTAAAAATTCATGTCATTAAAAAAAATACTAAAAATTCAAACAAGACATAAAAATCATGTGACTTCATGGTGTGATGATTAGTTGCATCCTCGTTGTCATCATAACAAACTTAAAAGTTCATGTCATTAAAAAAAAATACCAAAAATTCAAACAAGACATACAAATCATGTAACTTCATGTTGTGATGATTAGTTGCACCCTCGTTGCCATAATTCCAAGGTTCCAAATAATACGTTCTTTATTGTTGGTTCGTCTAGAAAAAAATTTGCAAGCTCAAGAACATCTGCATTGCCTAATACATATATATACATATAATATATATTAATAGGATTCTTAATTATTTACGTTTATAAATATATATATATATGTATTATTTAATACGCTAAAGTATCTCCGAGCGTCCACGGAGATACGACACTACAATGAAGTGTCAGTGCTACATAGCTCCCACCTCATTTCAGATTGAACTATGTACATACTATTAGCCTCATTTGGAGAAGAAAACATGTTTTCTCTCCTAAATAATAGCTCATTTGAGCATTGGGGTTGCTCCATGGCCAAAGATGTTGAATTTATCCACTGACGAGCTATGGTTTTAACCCTAGTACTCATCTGTTCGTAAATTGAAAATTATTTGCGACAAATAAAAGTTTAAAGGTAAAATTTTGAAAAATGAAAAGTGCACGCGCTCGTCCATAGTTCTCTCTCTCCCTAGAGATTTTTTCGAAACAAAACCGTATTTCCTTCAAGCGCTATTTGAGTCTTCTTTCCCACTGATTTCTCTCCATATTTCCCATCTCTCAAATCAGATTTCAGATTATTCATTCTCTCATTGAGAGCCTCTCTCTCAACCCACTGCAAGTCGGATTTGGAGGAAGCACCATGGTGGTGGTGGACCGGTTTGATGGGTTCTTAGATTTTATGGCGGTGCCAACATCCAAGGTCAAAGTTTGAGCCGATGTGCATGGAGTTCCTAATGGCAGATTAGATTAGGCTTGGGCCCACAAGATTGGCCGATCTATTGTGGAATACAAAGGATATGACCCCTTAAAGCTTACCTATGCCAAGCAACTTCGGATTCAGGTGGTGGTGGACCTGAGTCAAGGGTTGGTGGTGCAGCGACAGTTCAGGTTCCCGAAAGGTCTGTCTATGATGCTCTCATTTTGGTATGACAATTTGAAAGATTTTGTAGTTTGTGTGGTGCTTTTGTGCATGTGGATGGTGTGTGCCCTATTGTGGTGGTTCGCAATGCAGGTGTGGGATGAGCTAGTGCTTCTGGTGAGGGTGGTGGAGTCCCGACCAAGGAGGGTGTACCTGGCCTGGACCACCGCCTGGTTTTGACATGCAAGCGAACGGATCTATAGTCAACCTTCTACAGGACATGAACAAGTAGGCGGCGGTGGCAAGGAATCTCATTGTAGAGGTTTTGGAGGAGGGTCAAAGTGGAATGATGTTGGGACAGACGTCACTTATCAACTCTGTTCATGCTAACTCACTGTTCCAAGATGCTAGTGGGAAGGCGGTGATGACTACTCAGGTTCCGAAGGCGGGGCTGAATTCAATAACATGTTCCGGACAACATTTGGTGATTCCTTCTTCCCCAGAGGAGGAGATGACAGATCCTACAGGTTCTCAGCTAATGATGATACCCAGGCAAGTTCATCCAACAGTGCCTTACAAGGCACCAATTGTTGGAGCCACGAGGGCATCTTGTGAGGAAAAGTTCAGACAGAGGGCGGACAAAGTCCAAGGGAGATGCCCTAAGAGGGTACACAAGATGGAATCCCCCAAAAGAAGCTAGTTTGTGATCCTGCTACTCTTCAGAAGATCCAGCATGAGAAGGAAGCTCAAAGACTGACGTTCATGGAGACGAAGTGACATAGTTAGATATGATGTGGGACCCGAATGTTTTTATAGTTTTTACCCTACATTTAGAATGTTTAACTATGTTTAGGTACTAGTTTGAATTGTTTTTGGTGTAGGTTATAGAGGGGGTTCTTTTGATCAGGCCGGTGAACTTCTTGTAATCTACCAGTGTCCTCAATAAACTACCATCACTATTTCGTAAAAAAAATATATACTAAGAAAGATCAAATCAATTCCAATATGATGGTTGAGAGTTGAGACTCAGTTGGCTTGGAGTTAGAATCGAATCAGGCCGATTGTTTGTCTCTGGGCTCATTTGGGGCTTGAGGTACAATCATATGCATGCAAAAATGCAAATGCCAAATGGGACAAGGCTTTCCTTATCATTCCAGAAGTCTTAACTACACAAGGAATCGTTTCAATCTATACAAGGGGGATCGGGCAACGTTTGTTATTTGATCTCTTTGTATTGAATCTTCATTAATTAAATTATAAATGAAGAGAAAGGCGATGAATTTGTTGACAGAGCTCGAGGCAGAAGCCGCCGCTCAGCCACGGCGAAAGCCAATCAACAAACCCCTCCACAAATTGAATCTTCATTTGTAGAGGAGCACTACTTTAGCTGTGGTGAATTCGATGAGGGACATGTGATGGAAGAGAAGAGTGTCAAGGTGGAAGAAGGTGAAGAAGAAGAAACAAAGGGAGATTGTGTTGATCATGATAATATGAGGATGAAGATTTACAAGTTCTATCCGAAACAAATGTTGGATACTACTGACATATCGGAGTGTAAGAATGCATTCGTGAGTAGATACTATGGAAATGTGATGGGCTCAAGCTAATACAGTCGAGTTAAAACACAAGCTGTCATATATAGCTAGTATTAAGACTACCCTAAACTAGGATTCCTAACATAACTATTAATCCTTGCATGTCTCGTACTTGGAACTCAAGACAAAGCCCTATAATCTCAATGATATCTGTGTGTTCCTTTTAGGACGAGGAATATCCACAAGTGTTTCCTCATTTGTTTGTCCCTGCTCATAAACTGGTACGGATGCACCTGCATCAGGCCCTCCCAGTTGGAAAGAACTCGTCCTCGAGTTGAGATCTTTGTTGTCCCCATGATAGGTTGTTAAGTCAGCGACATTAAATGTAGAAGATACCCCAACATCTTCAGGGAGTTCAAGTACGTAGGCATTCTGCCCTATACGCCTGAGAACCTTGTAAGGACCCCATCCCCTTTCGTGTAACTTACCAAACTTACCCCGAGGAAATCTCTCTTTGCTCAAGTTTACCCACACCAGATCTCCTTCTTGGAATTCTACATAGAGCTTGTGTTTATCAGCAACATCCTTGTATTTCTGGTTGCAGACCTCGAGGGCTGGTACAGCATAGGGACTCATGGTCTCCCGGATTACTCCTTTTTGCATCAATTCAGTGACATGCCGGTTCATCTCTTTATACTCTTGCGAATTCATTCGGTAATGTGGTTTGTTGGGTAAGCTAGAACCGGGTGCGAGATCGATATGATGTTAGATATTTCAGAGTGGAGGTAACCCGGACGGTAATTCCTTTTGAACCACATCTTTGAAATCGACCAGTAAAGGTTTCAACTCTAGTGGAGCTGGAGCAAGGTCATCGGCCGTCTCCTTCACTATTAACGCATAAAAGTTTCCCCCTTCTACCGCTACCTCTGCCCTAAATTTCTTCAGAGCCTAGAGACTACCTCCCTCATGCTTTACGTCTTTTAGTTGCCTCTCTGTCCTAGAGTGTCCGAGTGTGACATTGACTTCATTCTTCACAAAACTGTAGGTATTCTTGAAGCCGTCGTGCATTGCTCTTCTATTGAACTGCCAGGGGCGCCTTAAGAGTATGTGGCACACATCCATGGGTGCTACATCACACCACTGTTCATCCTTATATCTGTCTCCAATGGAAAACGACACTAGGCAATGCCGGTTAACTTCAACTTCGTTTCCTTTTTTAAACCAGGAAAGCTTATACGAGTCAGGTTTTGAAAGGACCTAACCCCGATTTAGCTCCCTAAACCGGAATCAAATCCTTTCGAAAACACGAACCAACAAAAACCATAGAAATTTCGGCAAAGTTTCGTTACTAACGTGGAATTACCATTACCTGCACGCGGAAAATACACTTCATCCTATGCCACAAAAATCAAACCGTGGGCACCAATCCCATCCGGATTTCTCAATATATCAACAGTAAAGTAAAACAATAAATATATCTATACTTTACTGAAATCCGGTGTAAAATCATATAGTATATACAACCGAATACTCAGAGCGACCTCTAATGTATAATCATATAAGTACACCACAGTAGATAGAACAATAAACCCACTGAAAGAAACAAGGTAGCTCGAGTACTATGCCTCCGACCACGACGTGCGACACCAGAATCAAAACTGCAAACTGGGCACAGAAATCGAAAAGCCCAGGGGAAAGACATGAAAACCGTTAGAGTGAGTGGACGAAAATAAATGTCTTTCACCAGTTGATATATATATATATATATCTAAAATAACATATGCGAGTCCAGGTAAATATAAATAACAAGTACACGAGGTAAAACCATAATCCTCCAGCGTACTGAGCATGCAAGTAAAAATCTCACGGGGTCACTCATGGACACCTCCGTGCTAGTACAATCCGAATCACGGGGTCCTTGGTCCACACGTGATTCTAAGCCAGAAAGGCCTCGGTTCCGGGGAAACTCCCCTCACCGGTCAGGTCGGGGTGACGACGCCCCTCCTGGAGGCCTACCATCGGGGATCAGCCGAGAGGCAAGTGTATCGATACAACAACGTAACTGAGACTGTACTCTGTGTAAACAAAATCATAAACAGTTCGATGCAAATGCATGAAACACTATATAAGTGTATGTATATTCGTATACGTATATCCGTATATGTATAATCATAAAACACATGCTCATGTAATCCGAAATCTCATACGCATGCTCAAGTTCATAAAACATATGTAAAGACTCGCAAACAATCCGTGAAAAGAAATTGTCCACTCATAGACTAGTGTAACGCAGTTCGCGTTAACCCGTGATCCGGCAGAAAGTCCCTCGCCAAACGAACGATCACGAACCCCTGAATAATCACAAAATCCATTCCTCAAAATCATAACTCGACAATTCAAAACAAATCACGAGAAACCACCGTTCTCGGAAACACGTAATCTGATTACGACAAACTGTCGGAAATCCGGAAATCACACCTCAATACCTCACTGTACTTTCAGATGCTCAACTCGAAAAACGAACCTCCCCACTGCGATCGGAGCGCGATTTCGAGTGAAATGACATGCAACTTGTCGAAAATCCCAAAAAGTCAAACTTTGACCGCCGTTGACCGTTGACCGCCGTCAACGGCGGCGCCGCCACCAAACGTGAAATTTCTCGGCGGAGAAACCCCTATTCCACTCCAAATCATCCACTGAGCAACTTTGTCAACTGCATCGAAGGCCAATTCTCACTCTAACTAGGTCAATTTCATGCAAAACCGAATTGGTACCAAATTTTCAAATCCAAAATTCTTCAAGCACAATCAAAATTGGAACTCCATACTTACATGGTTAGAATCATGGAGATGAGAGCTTCAAAACCCAGTACTTGTTTAAGCTCAACTCGGCCGAAATCGAAATCCATCATTAGCCCAAAAATCTTCAAACTTTGGTCCATGGTTTCTCTCTCCACCGTGAGACATGCCGAAAAAAGAGGCTGGGGTTGGGTTCGGGACCTCGAGACGAAGAGAACAAGACCATTCCCAAGCCGTGGGGTGGCCGGAATGAACTTCGTCGCCGGCGAGCCGTACGGCGTCGCGCATCGCCTCCCTTGCCGAGTTGACCGGTCAATGAAATTAATGACTGTGTTGACTTTCCCAAAATGGCAACCACTATTTATACCTGCTATTTTAGGAAACTTTCAAAATTAGATTTACGACAAACTTAAAACATTCGTAACTCTCGCGTCGTAACTCCGATTCCGATAATTCTCCCGGCAACAAACTCGACTCGACATGTTCTTTAATTATCACCCGAAGTCAAACACATCGACCAATCGGATAAAAAGTCAACTGTTCAAACCAACACATATTTAAACCGACTAACTAATCAACAACCGAAAATAATCACAACTTAATCTTCGTAACTCAGAATAATGCTCTGGAAATTCTCACAAACTCGAAATTAAATTCTCTACAACTTCCATGAAGGAACCGAAACCAAATTCTCGTCCGGTAATTTAGTCGCTAAGAGCATCACCATTTTAATCCGTTTTCGTCGAAACTTCAAATATTCATAACTTATTACTCGGTCGTCCAAATAACGATCCGAAATAGCTCACGAACTCAAAATCACACGTACAACGACTCTCGAGAAGAGACCCAGCTCCACTTCTCGGCCAATAATTTAGTCGTTAACAAATCCGGCGATTCAAATAACTGTCGTAAATTTGCGACTACGCGATAACCTCATGAACTAAGCTGATCACACTGCTGATTCTGTTCTGGGTCGTCACAAATCCACCCCCCTTAAAAAAAAATCGACCTCGAAATTTCCAAGTCTGTCGGCTAAACATAGGAGTACTGCGTCTGCATACTGCTCAACTGCCCAATGCCTACGTCAACTGAATAACTCTGACAACAAACTCCACAATAGGAGATAGCTCCGTGCTGAAATCTCTGTATCCTTAAATCTCGAATCTGAATTGGCTCTACACAATCACCAAGTGTTCCTGCATAAGGAATAGATAGGGTACACAACACGTGGAAAACCTGAAACACAGTTTCGCCACACGGAACACAACACACATAAAAGTCAACACTATAGGCGATGCCGAACCATACGGCATAACACAATCTCGCCTATGACCACATCTGGATCAAAACAACATGGCAAATCACAACTCAGTCTACACACATCAAGATAACTCACACACTCATATCAACATAGCTCAAACATCGGACTCGGGCAATTATCAACCCATTTCCGCTAATCTGACAGTCTGTGGTAGCACATTCCACAAAGTCCGAATCAAATGTCAACTCAAACTCAAACCAAACTCGCTCCAGCACAATGGAGTACAATATCGTTCCTCAAAGCGACATCACACAACGTCATAAACATAGTGGTCAACAAACAAACACTGCAAGCAATCTCGAACAGCTGAAACTGCTGGTCCCAAATCCTCCGGAATTGCAATACACAAGACCACAACATGCCTTCCAAGGTCTGAATAGTCCTCAAAGATCGCTCGCCAATCTGAGGATAAGAACCGGTACTAACTTGTAGTCTGATCCCTAATGCTCGCTGCAAATCTTGCCAACTCTCTGTTGTAGCTGATTATCTCGGCCAGCAAACTGAGACACAGGTACACCGCGGGAATGAACAACCTCCGTCAAACACAACTATACCAGTCTGCCACTGAAATCATCTCCAAAAGTACAAGGAAATGTACTGAGTTCGTCAAATGATCCATAAAGGCCTAACAACTGGTATCACAAACCGAAGTGCATACTGGCACACAAAACCACAGCGACAAACGCCATGTCAAACTGGAAATCTCCAATGGCTGACACTTCTCAGCAAGTCTCTGCCTCCTAGCCATCGCCAGTCGACAAATGTGGCATCTGCACACATAAGCTGCTACATTGTTCTTCATGTTGCGTCATGAGTAGTAAACTCGAAGTATCAGACACAACTCCGTACCATTAGCGCCAAACGCGTGCAAAACCACGAGCCTCAACATCATCACACTCGAACACAGCTCTCATAGCTTGCAATTCGGCTAACACAGAAACTCGAGCCACACACACATGAAACACTGAAGCTCCCGACTTTCAACTGAATGCATCAGCAACAACATCCCAGACGAATGGTCAAAGTACAACCTCTAGCCTTTCCCGAACAAGCTCAAAGGTGCAGCCATGGTCGATAGTCGACCCCATACACCTACACTGTCTCAAGCCCAAATCTGGCCGAAAATGCAAGTGGATGAAACTCAAGTAATCAGTGCACGTCCTACACTGCGCTGCACGCCATAGCAGTAGTATCTCCAACTCTCTGATGCTAACACAAGAACAACTACACCCAAATCATACACAGGATATACAACTACACAAAGTTCCACTGCCTGGAACCATGAGCCACCGCTCTGCTACACAGCATCAATACACAACCAAGTCCAAATCTCGACGCATCGCCATAACTCACAAACGCATCACGCTCGTCAGGTAAGGTCAAAACCGAAACAACGGTCAACCATCCTTCAGGAGTAAGTAACTCTCCTCGCGTGTATCGAACCACTCGAACTTGACACTTTCTTCGTCAATCCGGAAAGTGAAGTGGCAATCCAGGAAAATCCTGTACAGGCCGTCGGTAATAGCCTGCCAAACCCAAGAGACTCCCGATCTCAGGTACAATGGTAGGGCAATCCCCAAATCGACACGACTTCTAGCTGGTCAGGATCCACGTCGACTCCCTCGGATAGCATCACACAACCCAAAATCTTCATGCTAATCAGCCAAAACTCACACTGGCTGAACTTCACAAACAGCTAATCGTATCGCGAAGTCCGCAAAACCGCTCGCATTTGCTTCAAGTACTGGCCCACACTCCTGGAATACATCAGGATGTTGCCAACGAACATGACCGCAACTCGTCCAGAATCATCTGAACACATGGTCCATCAAGTCCATAAGATCTACAGGGGCATTGGTCAACCAATGGCGTGACCAAAAACTCATAATGCCTGCATCATGATCTGAAAGCTAACATAGCCATATCTGACTCATCGATCCTCAACTGATAATATCCGGACCCGAAATCAATCTTCAAAAGGACTGAAGCTCTCGTGAGTTGATCAACCAATCGTCAATCCGAAGCGGAGGATACTCACTCTCCTCTGAAAAGAATCAGGCTTCTGGTAGTCAACGCACCACCATGTCTAACCACCCATCATCCGTACACACAATGCAAAAGCACACCACGCAAATACGCGGGGTCGCACAAAATCTCCTGAAACCTCCTACAACAACTCCTGGAGTCGAACCTGTAGCTCCATCAGCTCCGCTGGCTCTGAATGACAAGATGCCGGTAAAATGAGTCCAGCGCTCAATACAAGCTCAATGGTGTAGTCAATCTCCCGAACTGGAGGAACACCTGGTAACTCCTCCGGAATACACCTGGAAATTCGGGAACCACCTCAACATCACCAATATCAGGCACAGCAACCGTAGTATCCACATCATGAGCTAAGCAAACAATACAACTCGTCTCCACCATCCACTCGACCATCACCACGAGACAGTATCTCAGGGAAACTTGGTCGTCGAAACACAACCTCCTTCTCAAGGCACTCGAACACAACCAAAATGTGTTGCCAAAAAGTCCACACTCATGGTCACATCAAAACCACGATGTCCAGCTATAACAGATCCGCGGCTAACACATAACCTCCAACAAGGATCTCGCAACCTCCGGATGGATACAACACTCTCCAAAACCTCGGAAGTGGAAATGCAGGTACAATAGCCATGGATATCAAACAACAGTAACCTCGGAGAAAATTCTGTCCTCAAACAAGGTCATGGCATGAACTCCAACATGCCCAACTAACCGCCCGCGTCAATAGCGACATTGCTGAATAACTCATCTAAAAGGCTGCGTTGGTCACTCCAGAAATAGCATCATGACCTCCTCCTGAACTCTGAGCTGTCGAACCGCAAACACAACTGGCTGAGGGCGCTCCCTCGTAACGTGACCCTCTTGGTCACCGAAACAGCAACTAAAAGTACTCCACAAACACACGTCACCGCAACACCTGCTGCGTGAAAGGATCACCAACGATCGCCCAAACTCATACCACAGGAGCAAATCCGCTACTCTGTGATCTCCGCCATCGCCAAACGGATCCTCTGCTTGATCTGATGACCCTCAACATAATCGAAAAGACCACAGCCTGATGAAGTCACTAATCCCGAGGTGTCGGAACTCAACCTCATCACATATCTCGACTAAGTCCACTTTCCTCAAACCATCACATCGAAAATCGCGTACACCTTTCCTTCTCAATAGCCTCGCCACTGAGTGCAACACACTAAGCTCCTCACGGATGTCTCGAGGCACATCAATCAGACTCTTTCTGATGCTCAGGTTCAAACTCATCTCGAACCTCGTGCACTGCTTCCTCTGAAGCCACATAACACGTGCAAACAAGGACAAACATGTGGACAATGCATCTCTGCCTCAGGTGGGTAAACACTCCTCATTCAGATACTAGGTAGCCTGATTAAACCATTACCGTATAGACAACACCCTGAATGTAGGCCATGGAGTCACAACAGGAACTCACACAATATCAGCCCAACAAATACAATGATCTGACTCAGGCACACATCAACTGCCACAATTCTCAACTCTGAGGCAACATGAAGACGCTCATACACACATAACCAGGCAAACCGTGCCACACAAATCTCTGAACTCTGAATACTCATCCAAATCCACAATTCACTGGAAAATCACGCGTCGATTGATCCTCAATAGGATCCACAACCGTACCGACACGGAAAGCACGTCAAGGAGGCATCCTAATGAATAAAACATCGTTCACAACAAGTGGAACGTAATCATGGAACTTCAAATATTTGAAAGTATACAACACCCGGAATATTGATGAGTATCCGCCGGCCGGTAGGGTCACCATTCCAGACATGCTGTACATTCTCAAATACCCTTAGTAAACACGACTACAGAAGTCTACAGAACCTATAACCTAATGCTCTGATACCAAGCTGAAAGGACCCAACCCCGATTTAGCTCCCTAAACCGGAATCAAACCCTTTCGAAAACACGAACCAACAAAAACCATAGAAATTTCGGCAGAGTTTCGTTACTAACGTGGAATTACCATTACCTGCACGCGGAAAATACACTTCATCCTATGCCACAAAAATCAAACCGTGGGCACCAATCCCATCCGGATTTCTCAATATATCAACAGTAAAGTAAAACAATAAATATATCTATACTTTACTGAAATCCGGTGTAAAATCATATAGTATATACAACCGAATACTCAGAGTGACCTCTAATGTATAATCATATAAGTACACCACAATAGGTAGAACAATAAACCCACTGAAAGAAACAAGGTAGCTCGAGTACTATGCCTCCGACCACGACGTGCGACACCAGAATCCAAACTGCAAACTGGGCACAAAAACCGAAAAGCCCAGGGGAAAGACATGAAAACCGTTAGAGTGAGTGGACGAAAATAAATGTCTTTCACCAGTTGATATATATATATATATATCTAAAATAACATATGCGAGTCCAGGTAAATATAAATAACAAGTACACGAGGTAAAACCATAATCCTCCAGCGTACTGAGCATGCAAGTAAAAATCTCACGGGGTCACTCATGGACACCTCCGTGCTAGTACAGTCCGAATCACGGGGTCCTTGGTCCACACGTGATTCTAAGCCAGAAAGGCCTCGATTCCGGGGAAACGCCCCTCACCGGTCAGGTCGGGGTGACGACGCCCCTCCTGGCGGCCTACCATCGGGGATCAGCCGAGAGGCAAGTGTATCGATACAACAACGTAACTGAGACTGTACTCTGTGTAAACAAAATCATAAACAGTTCGATGCAAATGCATGAAACACTATATAAGTGTATGTATATTCGTATACCTATATCCGTATATGTATAATCATAAAACACATGTTCATGTAATCCAAAATCTCATATGCATGCTCAAGTTCATAAAGCATATGTAAAGACTCGCAAACAATCCGTGAAAAGAAATTGTCCACTCACAGACTAGCGTAACGCAGTTCGCGTTAACCCGTGATCCGGCGGAAAGTCCCTCGCCAAACGAACGATCACGAACCCCTGAATAATCACAAAATCCATTCCTCAAAATCATAACTCGACAATTCAAAACAAATCACGAGAAACCACCGTTCTCGGAAACACGTAATCCGATTACGACAAACTGTCGGAAATTCGGAAATCACACCTCAATACCTCACTGTACTTTCGAATGCTCAACTCGAAAAACGAACCTCCCCACTGCGATCAGAGCACAATTTCGAGTGAAATGACATGCAACTTGTCAAAAATCCCAAAAAGTCAAACTTTGATCGCCGTTGACCGTTGAACGCCGCCGTTGACCGCCGTCAAGGGCGGCGCCGCCACCAAACTTGAAATTTCTCGGCGGAGAAACCCCTATTTCACTCCAAATCATCCACTGAGCAACTTTGTCAACTGCATCGAAGGCCAATTCTCACTCTAACTAGGTCAATTTCATGCAAAACCGAATTGGTACCAAATTTTCTAATCCAAAATTCTTCAAGCACAATCAAAATTAGAACTCCATACTTACATGGTTAGAATCATGGAGATGAGAGCTTCAAAACCCAGTACTTGTTTAAGCTTAACTCGGCCGTAATCGAAATCCACCATTAACCCCAAAATCTTCAAACTTTGGTCCATGGTTTCTCTCTCCACCGTGAGACATGCCGGAAAAAGAGGCCGGGGTTGGGTTCGGGACCTCGAGACGAAGAGAACAAGACCATTCCCAAGCCGTGGGGTGGCCGGAATGAACTTCGTCGCCGGAGAGCCGTACGGCGTCGCGCATCGCCTCCCTTGCCGAGTTGACCGGTCAATGAAATTAATGACTGTGTTGACTTTCCCAAAATGGCAACCACTATTTATACCTGCTATTTTAGGAAACTTCCAAAATTAGATTTACGACAAACTTAAAACATTCGTAACTCTCGCGTCGTAACTCCGATTCCGATAATTCTCGCGGCAACAAACTCGACTCGACATGTTCTTCAATTATCACCCGAAGTCAAACACATCGACCAATCGGATAAAAAGTCAACTGTTCAAACCAACACATATTTAAACCGACTAAATAATCACAACTTAATCTTCGTAACTCAGAATAATGCTCTGGAAGTTCCCACAAACTCAAAATTAAATTCTCTACAACTTCCGTGAAGGAACCGAAACCAAATTCTCGTCCAGTAATTTAGTCGCTAAGAGCATCACCATTTTAATCCGTTTTCGTCGAAACTTCAAATATTCATATCTTATTCCTCGGTCGTCCAAATAACGATCCGGAATCGCCCACGAACTCAAAATCACACGTACAACGACTCTCGAGAAGAGACCTAGCTCCAATTCTCGGCCAATAATTTAGTCGTTAACAAATCCGGCGATTCAAATTACTGTCGTAAATCTGCGACTACGCGATAACCTCATGAACTAAGCTGATCACACTGCTGATTCTGTTCTGGGTCGTCACAGGTTTCTTCACTGTCTTCAGGTTCAACTCGTCCACCAACTCTTGAGAAACAATGTTTTCACAGCTTCTACCGTCAATGATCACATGGCAGACCTTCCCTTGTGAAGTGCACCTGGTGTGGAAGATATTATGTCGCAACCAATTTGGATCTTCCTCTACTCTCACCGTATTCATGACATGCCGTATTACCAAGGATTCCCCTTGGTCACTCTAGGTGATTTCATCCTCAGGGTCTTCCTTATCGTAGGAGGGACCGTCATCCCATTGAACCCTTCCATCTTCAATCAAAGTAACCATCCTCCAATTAGGGCATTCCGAAGCTATGTGCCCTAACCCTGAACACTTAAAACACTTGACGTTCCTTCTACCCGCGCGGGGTACCGGCTATCCGGAGTCTGTGGCTTAGGTTCCTCAACCACTTTGCTTGTCTCGTGGTGAATATGCACCTTAACGTCACTCCGCTTGCCCTTTGGATCCTCATTGCTTCTTCTGAACCAGTTCTTTTGCCACTCAATTTGAATAGCCAATCTGTACACATCATTGTAACTCCAATATGGGTGCAAAACTAAGGTTTCATAGATGTCACGTCTTAAACCACTCAGGTATCTCCCAATAGTTTGTTCTTCCAACTCAGCAACTCCGCTCTGCATGGTAAGGAGATCAAACTCCTCAGTGTAGTCATCGACTGAGCGTAAGTTCTGCCTGAGATTATGTAGTTGGAGGTACGTGTCTTGGGTGTAGTTCGTCGGTAGGAATTTCCTCTGCAAGGCCTTTTTCATCTTATACCAAGTCTTGATTTTTGGTTTTCCTTGCTTTTCTGTTCGAGATTTTAAACTTTCCCACCATGCAGAGGCTCGTTTGAGTAGTTTGATTGCTACAACCTTCACTTTTTCTTCCTCTGTCATCTGTCTGTAATCAAATATCCTCTCGATGGTGTTAAGCCAATCAATGAACTCATCTAGCTTCAACTTTCCCTCGAATTCGGGTATGTCGACTCTCATCTCCAGTCTTCTCTGGTTTTTCCTCTCCCCTGTACAGAAAGGGTTATCTCCAGCATCTTCACCGTCTGTCTCCTCCTCACTCGCATGGCTCTTGGATTCGATGTGTTCGATGTGAGTGTTCAACTGTTCCAGCATTCTTCGAATTTCTTCTATGTCAGTATTTCCCCGACCTCCGACTCGAGCGTTGCGCCTTCGAAACTCCATGACATACCACGAGCCTTGCTCTGATACCACTTGATGGGCTCAAGCTAATACAGTTGAGTTAAAACACAAGCTGACACCAATTGCATAGCTGAACAAAAGGTTAACACAATTGGCTACTGTTTTCTATTTAGAAATTGTCCCCTCACCTTCATACAACAGGTCATATATATAGCTAGTATTAAGACTACCCTAACCTAGGATTCCTAACATAACTATTAATCCTTGCATGTCCCGTACTTGGAACTTAAGACAAAGCCCTCTAATCTCGATGATATCTGTGTGTTCCTTTTAGGACGAGGAATATCCACAAGTGTTTCCTCATTTGTTTGTCCTTGCCCGTAAACTGGTACGGATGCACCTGCATCAAAATGCTCATGAGGTTTTGTGATGATAGATCAAATTCTATTCCTAGAAGTATGACAAATCCAAAATGTTACCTATGATTCTCTGTTTGCTATCAAATATACATGTGTACGTGATTAAGTACATATGTATATTGAGTTTTACTCCACTGTATATTAATTTGTAACCTTAACTTCTATATTTCTGTTGATTGTTTCAGCTTATGATATATTTTATATCTCATCAGCGTATGATTTAACTGTTTGAGATATTTAATCAAGTTATACCTCTGAATGAAATTGTTGTTGAAATTTATGGTCCACGAACAATAAAGGTATATCCCAAAGAATAAAAATTATCAATGAGGACACCTAGCCTTTAACCACAAATACTTCGTTGGCGAAGGGGTTGCTTAACTTGCTTTGTGTTTATTTTCTACCAATATATCGTACTATAAACAATTCGTTGGCTTTTCGATTTATATCGTACTATAACACCTGTCATCCTCGTACGTAACCCCAAAAAGCTCGAAGTCTTACATAGACTCACACGAGCAAAGGAAGCATGCTAGCATTTTTATATGGCACCATTTCAAACTCCTAAGACAATTTGAGACATCCATTCCATTCCTCCACCCGACTCATTAGCAATAAACGTGTAGATCGAAAGGGAGAAGAAACCATTTAAGTAGTGTCAAGAAGAAGGAGAAGAACTACTTGGTCCCCACTGAGGTTCATAGTCCCATAACTAGGAAGTAGGAAAACCAAAGTTCTCATCCAAATATGGTCAAAATACTAGATCATATCTCACATTCTCACTCCCTCTTCTGGCTCGTTGACTCGGACTATTCAGTCAACGGAGCACAGATCAATATCCGACGGGTGTAGGGGGCCACGTGTTGTATCTCCCACGTTGTAGCACACTGTTGAGAGAGAGAGTTGTGAATATATATATATATATATAGTTGTGATGATCGAGATTCGAGAGGGATCTAGGGCATCACTGTTGCCGACACGCACCGCAGGTGTCCACGTGGGAACAGAAGAATGGGATGATGGGACCACATGAAGTCACCGCACGTGTCAAACCCCACCACCTGAGGAAGCCGTGGATTGCGGGATCTTTAGATTCTTTGTACGGTGAGATCTTAATTAGGTTCTCTCTTGTTCCCGCCGAGCCAAGCCCAGCTTCAGCTCCTCTTGTTTGATCCTTGAACGTCATGTCGTTTTGGTAGCCTAAAACCACGGCAGCTCAATGAATCCAATAGCTCTCTCTACAGAGTCTCGTTGCTTTGCAATATTGCATATCTAGTTGAGTATATACGCAAGTTTAAGTTGTAGCAACAAAATCTTCATGCTCGATTTACATCTGGGATGGAAGAGAATCAATATGAATGCCATGCAGGGTATTACAGCATGCGTTGGAGAGAACACAATGATCGTGCTATCGGCAACTGTATGCAATTGTTGGTTGGTGAAGTACCTTTTGTGTGACCAATGATGTTATAGCAATATACAGCTCTTACTCCAATGCGTAATAGTGAGATGAAAAAGGTTGAGAGGCCTGAGTATGAATTTCAAACCTTATATATACATATTATATTTTATTTCAAAAAAAAGAATTATAAAATTTCACTTTTCCTCTCTCTCTCGACCCAAACCTTATACAAACATATAAACTGATATAAGTTATATAACTATAAGCGGATAGATGTTATTCATCAGAGCTATCTCAAAGATAAAGATATTGGAGTCTACCGAATTTGGGGACAGTAGTCCTTGGAAACTGAATTCAATTCATGACTATCAAGCGCTTCCCACGAATCCCACCTAGGATGCACTGCGACCCCAACTTGATGGGGAGTTGGGTACTTGGTTGGGACTAAAACTAAAATTAATGGATATACTGTATTCTTTACATATCATTTTGAAAATGTATACATGCAATTGTTTCAGTGATGTATATGTTATACCAATTATAGAAAGGAGAAGACCTACCTATTAGCATGTACACAATCTCATAATTAAACTAACACTCACAAAGTTGAACCAACATGGACTCAACGCGGAAAAAGATTAACAGGAAACATCTTGGTCTTAATTAAGGTTTGCTGACCCCATCATTCTATATGTATCCGACTGAAAAAGGTCAAAGACTTTGGTATAATCTAATTTATTGCATCAAATGGCCAGAGGTGCAAGTTCAAATTCTTGGACTGGTTAGTAAGCTATAAGTAGTCACAATTATTTAGTAATGCACACCATATAATGAAAAAGAAGAAAATCTCTAATAATAAAACTCACAGTGATCGCCTGTTATATTATAGGAAACCCAAACTACTACTTGCTATTTGCTTATCTAATAATATTTCATAATCAGATACATAGAAAGTGAAATCAAATTGAGCTCCTAAACAACATGCATAAGTATAAATAAAGGCCTCGTTTGTTTCACTGGAACAGAAGGGAAGGGAAAGGAATTTGGGCATTTCCTTTGTTTGGTGTGCATAAGGAAATGAAAAACTTTCCCAGAAGGAAAATTAGGTGGAAAATGGTTCCTCCCATATCTTGAAGGAATTACTTTCCTGTCCCATGGGAAGAGAATTCCATACGAAAAATTTTCCTTTCCAATTACCAAACGAGGCCCAAAGGGTTTGCATGTCCTATAAGATTCATCAAAGCTAGAAACAGATCGGCAATTTTCAAACATGTACAATCAAGTAATTAAGCCGAGGTTGTTTAAGCTCTATGTAAACATAAGCACACAGAAGCGCAGACATGCAAGATAGTTCCTTTTCTGATAGAACTACATTATCCTTGCCTCTTACAGATGAATCACTCGGAGCCACTTAGTCACATATAGTCAAAGAGAGGCTGTACGTCCAGGGTATATTATATATTATCATTAGAAAGGTAGAAACCAGCCAACCATGCATCAATTCAAGATTGTTTGAAATCTTTTTCTCATCCAGGTGAGATGAGATATAAAGTAACATCTATAAAATTTCAATCTCTAATTGCCTTGATGGATCATTTTATTTTACTTAGTTTATATACAACTTTGTAATATGTTTGTCTTTTAGCTAGCATCAGTAACAAGAAAGATAATCTAAGGTTTGTCTTTTTGCCTAATTATAGATCATAAGATTATGTACGTTTAAAGTGATACCTAACCCAGATTTGAGCTTTCCATTTACCTGTCATTCCTGAATAAGGCAACGGAATATGATTTCTTTTTATATACAATAATCAATAACTAATGAGTTAAACTCAAATTTCACTTAACATAAAACTTAATGGACGATTTTAAATTAAAATTGAAAATGAAGTAACTTACTGATTTATATATCAATTCCTGTGTGGTTATATGAAAGATGGGTAAAATGTGAATTACAATTATGATATCATCACATCTTATCATACACAAACATCAATCAATTTCTGGAAGCCACTTGCTAACAAGATGCATGTATTATGTTTATCTTGGGGATGCTTGATTGAATTAGAGTCAATAGAAGGTAGGCAAGTAAACTAAAACTACTAATTAAAATATCTGACAATGAAATTGAGCTTCTAGTACTATCATCAAATTATCATACTTTACTTGCTAGCCTCCCCCTGGGAACTTCTACTAGCCAGCTAGAGAGATTAAAGAGTAACTTCATAGCTACCCCGAAAATCCACAAATCAAAGGCCAACTGAAGGCCCCAAGCCCCAGAAACCTAGGATTCTCAAGAACATCACAAACAAAAGCCACCAGTTATAACAATATTTCCTTTAAAGGAAACAAAGATCAAGTAGAAATATACCCATTTATGCCAAAGTCGCCGACGACGTCGTACCACTGCTAGTAGTGATGCCACTGGTTGGCGGCGTTGGCCTCGCCTTAGGCCTCTTCCTCTTCTTGTCATAGCTCACTCCTCTTGCCTTTGACTGGAAATCACGCACATCCCTAAGGTACAGCCTCACCGCCCTAGCCCCAAAAGGATTCATCTCGGGGCGGCCTCCGTGTTCCTCGTAGGCAGCCCTGAGGCGGCCTACGAGGGCGTCGAGGCTGCCCCATGCCTGCCTCAGAGGGCAGGGGCAAGGGGAAGGAGGGTTGGGGATCCCAAAGAAAGGGCAGCAGTGGTTGTGGATCTTGGTCTTCCCGAACTGATCCAAGTAGCGGAGGAACTCCAGCACGTGGGCCCCGCTGCAGGCGGCGAGGGAGAGCGGAGGGCGGTGGTTGCGGAGGTACTGGCAGAAGGTGTTCCAGTCTCGCCTCTTCTGGTTCTCATACCTACTAGGAGATGTGACAAGAGCACTACTAGTACTACTACCACTACTATTTGTCACTGTAGCATTAGTAGTACCAATGGTTAGGGCAGTTGGGGATTCAAAGACAGTGCTGGGACTACTGACAGGAGGTGATGAAACCATGTCCATGGCTGTTGAGGTTGGATCAGTTGTAAAGTTGAGGTCTTTTTCTTCTGCTTCTTCCTCGCTCCTCTTCTACTATATATGTTGTGGTGGATTTAAAGCTCTAGGGTTTCCTTCTCTCTCTCTTTGTCTGTTAGTGGGGGGATGAGTGAGAGAGAAAATCTTATGCTTGTTGGAGTGGAGATAGCAATGGCCAGAAGAAGATAAAGGTGAGAAGGTGCATGGTTTCCATACATAAAATTTGTCAGAAATAGAAGAAGGGGAAAAGAAACTAAATTTGGGAATCTAGTTAGAGAGGAAAACCGGTCTAGAAACCTTGGGAAGAATTGAAGACTGCAGTCAGAAATTAAAGAAATGGATTCCGGAGTACGTCTCAGTTCTCAGAGAGACCATTATGAAGGTGATGCATCTTTTTATCTTCGAGGGAAAAGGGAAGCACCTGAGACTATGAGAGGGCTATTAAACACTGGGCTCCGAGGAAGAGAGAGAGAGAGAGAGAGGTGGTCAAGTACTCAAAGGAGTCGAGGGTGAAAGCTAGAGTGAAGAGAGGAAAGAGAAGGCTCAGCTGTTGTCTAGCTGTTCGGAATCTGTGCTAAGAGGGACTGAGAGTTGAAATAAAGGTAACAGGAGGAGGAGGAAGAAGTAAAGTTGGAGGAAAAGTATTTTGCCTCAATAGGACAAGTTAGGCAGTGGGCAGGGGCTTGATGGTGACCATTGCCATACAGATACTGACATGCTTGACATCGATATAAATAAAATCACCAACTCCTCTCTACAGCGAGTGCAACACAATCATGCATAATATTGGTTTTTTGATCGAGTTAATTATCATCATATCTAAGTAGCTCTACGTTTTACCGTATTGTTACATGAACTCTCGAATCCAACTCATGATCTTCAATTATAGAAGAGAAGAGACGAAGGCTTGATCGATTGACATATATAGTCATTCATTCAAGGTTTGTATAGTTCTTACACTTTTGAGATTATTCTCTTTTAAAGTTTCATAATTGACTATTTGTACCCATATAATTATATGCGTAATTCATATGTTCGTATGAGGCTATACTAAATTGAATGTTGAAACTAACTAGTTTTATCTTTTAATGTTCTATTCTCATTTCATATGTTCAATTTGTCAAGAAAAGATAAGACACAACACTATATCCACCACGACACTATAGACATAAAAATAGACAAAAGTTATCCGATTAGCTAGCGAGAAGTACCGAAACTAAATGCAGGAAATTTCAATGCAATTACCTTTGTTGTACTCATGTTCCTTACATATCTTCATTTGGATATCATTATAGCTCTGGAAAATGTACGTAGTATGTTATGATGCTTGATCAATATATATGAGATGCCCATAATTTATCGTGTACGTTTACAATTAGTATGAAAACTCCCTGCCCTAGCTTGGCCATCATCTTTACATGGCAGCCAGTTCCAACTTCCAATTCACAATAGGAAATTCAAATGTGAAGAAGAAGAAACCAGTAGTGACTCGGGGACCCCGTGTGCGGTGGTTGATGCTTTTTATAGACTGCAGGGTCCAACCAAACCGTATGATTGATTGATTGAAATTCTACAGTGAAGAAATTTCAATTTTTTTATTTAATTAGAACTAGTAATTAGAATTCTTGTAGCTGGTAATTGCTTTGTAATTTGCTATACACAAGTCCTAAACGTGATCTTAGTCATAGAATACAATAGAGTAAATCTTAAATGGAAACTTTATCTGGATTATGCTTTCCACTTAGGGTAATGAACATATTTCCTGCGTTTGGTATCTCAAACTTAACAAAACTTTATAGGCTGCACATTCCACAACAACATTATATTAACCAGCTAGATTACCTATGTATTTAGCACTATGTTAAAGAAACCAACACACGTATAACGAGAATTTACAAACATTTGTTTAGTTTCCCTTGGCTTTAGACCTGTTACATATTAGGGAGCAAAATGGTTTTTATATAGTTTTGTACTCAAATTTGGGAGGTGTTCATTGGTTCCAATTCTCAGGTATACTGTTACTTCTCAGTAATCCTTTTTCACATAATTATCAAAACTATACTGATAATTAACAAATTATATTTCTCAGCTTAGTGATAAAATTATTAATGATTTTTAACGGAAAGTTTTGCCCATATATACACAAGTGCTTAGTGCTCACAAAGCCAAGACATTGTAACCAAACAATGAAGATTCAAAAGATAGCAACACATTATTAAAGAGGAACCTGGCTTCACGGATAATTCCCTATGCTTACATCCAAAATCTTGTGCTCATTGTAACCAAAAGTAGAAGAAAAATCATGTGCTTAATTATGTCCCTTCAGAATTGACAACTCTATCAATAGAGAACAATTTTCTTACTTTTAGCAAGCAAACCATAATGGTTTGCATTCGATATATATTTGAGTGATAGAAATGGCATCTATGTAGCACCGATATTTTATCCTAGTATCATGTCACGTGTTTGACACTTGGAAACACTCCGACACTTAATGACGTCATGTTTAAAGTGTCATGTGGCATATCCCAAAATTTTGTTATCTAGACACTTTGGAACACTCATTAGACATTTGATGACACTTTAACAAATCAAATAATATATATATATATATATTTAGTAAGATCATATTAACTATTGAATTAGGAAATCGATTGCGTTAGAGATATAAATGTATTTTATGGTTGTATCAAGGTTAAAAGTCTTCACATATACATGAACAAAATCATGTTAACTTGTACATTGTTGTTGTCTCTACCTTCTTTTTCAGTTCAATGTGTATTTTTTTTAATGGGATATTGTGTTTTAAAGATATGTCCAACTTAATTTTAATTTATATATATTAAATATTAATATTAATATTAAATTTAATTACTCTGTCCCGTATCCTCACGTGTCTGTAACTCCTTATCAGTGTCGTGTCCATGCAACATAGTATGGCATCCAGGGTGATGAAAAAGAAAAAGAAGGAAAAAATAAATCTCTATTGTCAAAGTAGTATGTTGAGGCACAAGTTAACTGTGCTCAATCTACAGTCCCGGTTTCATAGGTATCTGCTCTTCTGTGTACTACAGAGTCATGTGGTAGATAAAAGCAATATGATTGGCTGAAACGATGTTAGCATTATTAGTCCATTGATTCTAGGTAAGAGTTAGAAGCTGGAATTGACCATTGTTCTCAGAAGTTAGAATTATGTAGAAGCCACCTAGGTTTGAAACTTTAAGCTTTAAAGGTTAGGCCGGCCACCTGCCCTCAATTTTACTAGAGGAAGAGTATGATATGTTGATTTATACTTAAAAATCCTCATTAGCGACCCTTGGAGCATTTTCACCGGTTCATGTAAAAATATAATTTATTTTATTTTATAAGAAAAACAGATGTTTTGACTTCAAGTAAGGGCGAAGTCAGCTATAAACAAGTAGGGCATTGAAATCTTTGAAATTTCCATCTAATATATTGTATATATATCACAATTGGTTTCAATCAACTTAATTATAAATTTATCTTACAGTATTGGTGAGAATTTGAAGGACATGCATTTACTTGTCCGTCATGACTCACGAGTCTCATCACAAATTTACAATTGATTTTAAGTCTTTTTTTATTTTTTAATTTAAAATAAAGGATTAGACGATATTAATTCTTCGAAGGCAGACATTTTAAGGAACAAGTTCCAATTTTTTTTTATGTCTATTAAGTTTAGGTGAGAAACCCAATTTAGACCTTTATAAACCTATAACATGCATGGATCTCACGTACATGAACTTCCTTATATAGTTACTTACTCATGTTTATACTTAAAAAATCTCACAATTGATAGACTTTGCTCTTGTAACTAATCAACTTTACTTCGTCGGAAAAAAAAACTAACCAAGTTTACTTCGTTCTTATAAATTAATTAAGTTTACACCCTCCAAAATCTCATAACTAATAAACTTTGCCCTACTTAACTAATTTTTTTGGCAGCTCTTATATTATATATAAATGAAAAAAAGAAAAAGAGAATCAACGGTTCTTACTTCTTAAAGCTTTTAGAGATGCTCTTAATTAACAAGATTAAAAAAAAAGCCAAATACGAATATTTAGAAACTTCGTTAAGTTCTTCAAGTACGTACTTATCCATGACAGTCAAACTTGGTTTCCATTTTCATCCGCGAGTCCACTCACAATCCTCCTCTGCAAGATTCACATAAGAGAAACATAAATTTGGGAAAAAGAAAGAAGCCAGGGATCAGTGTGATATAGTGATATAGTCTATGCAAGGCTTACCTGAATGCACGAGATGGTGTTTTGCACATCATTTGCTGAAATTTGGTGGTGGATAACAAACCTGATGCTGGAAAGAACTAAAATTCCCATCTAAAGCTTTGTAATGAGACGAGGGATCTGTTAACTTTAAGTCTTCAATGTTAATAATCTAATGCATATATAAGTGATGCATTGGAACCAAATAAAATTTAACTTAAATTTGTGTTATGAATATCAACAGACTAAATGATCTAGAGGTTTTAGGAAGTATGGTAAAGTATAGAGATTGTAGAAGCAATAGTGTGTAACCTTTCATTAATAATAAGAAGTTCTTTTATATAGGAGAGTACATAGAGTTACATATGATAAGAATCCTAATACATCACTAAATAAGATTCTCTCATTTATTCTTTACATATTCTACCATAACTAGGAACATACATAATAAAGTAAATATTTTTCAACACTCTCCCTTGTGCCGGTTATGGTAGACGGTGCTTCTTTAATGCTTCCTTGATGCCTCATTAAAAATCTTGACGAGCCAAAAATCTTTGCAGGAGAAAAAGTGATCTCGCCAAGTAAAAAGAGTGTAAATCGTCGTAGACGATGATACGACACATAATCATGTTGCCTCATTGAAACATTGCTAAGTAATAAAAACTCTTTTGGGATAAAAACAACCTTAGTCAAGGGAAAAGAGTACAACGTGTCCTTTATATTTTAGAAACGCTCATGTGAATGCCAGACTCCCCCTGAAACCTGCATCTCCCCCTAATATCAACATCCATGGTAGCTTGAATAAGCTGAGCAACCTTATGCTCTTCACATGCTACTCAAATGTAGAATTTGGCTAATGACTTAGAAATTCTGCCACATTATCTTCAAATGAAACTTGGTCAACATGACCTTGAAGAATTGTTATTGTTTGCTGACTATAGAATAACTTATGCGATATATGTTTGGTGTTGTCACCCTACATGTAATCTAGCTTCATCACCTTGAGGCAAGCAACATTATCCTCATAATGCATGTAGGTTCATCAGTGGTGATTCAAAACCATTTAAACTTCGATATGTGCACTTATGGACCTCAACCATATGCACTCAATAACAACTTAATGTTAATTCAATACTCTCAACATGGTTCGAAGATGTAGCGACAAGAGTCTGCTCTCTAAACTTCAAGATATCACGGTGTTACCCATGGTAAAGACAAAACCAACTTGGGAACAATTTTTGTGTGGATCAGAGAGATATCCAACTTTAGCAAAACTTGTCAACACATCACAGCAATTGTTGATGTAGGGGTGGATGGAAAATCGGCACTACACTCTTTGTGATGTCCTTACTTCCATCGCCACTCTCTTTGTGGCCTCTCTATAGGGATAGAGCAAGTCCATATCTTTCGTACTATTTGATACTAAAAGATTGTCTTTAAATCATCCCAAAAGGCATTACGTGGTCGTATAGCTAACTCTAGCTATTAAGTTCAATAATAATGATGAGCTAAGTCTTGTGTATTATGCTAAGTACACTCTTGCACTTAGATTATGCACTTTAACCTCTAACACGTCTTCATCATCATCCCTTAGATGAAAACGGATTCCTCTAAGGATCAAGACTATAGCAGATCATGGGAGTACTCATAGACTTTACTTTATCATCATAAAGTATGACATATCTTAGAATATAAGTCGATGATGAAAAATCTCATCATTACAGTGCTCGAGTTCACATCACTAGCTGTGACTTCTTTATTCGAGATAAAACCGTGTCTTCCCAAGATCTTTCATCTAAAATTCGAATTTCAAACACTTTGCAAATCTTGAACTTGTCATATAAATGAACACGCATGAGTATATCCCTTCCTAATCAAGTAGTCACTTGGTGAACGTTTCAATCTCATTGCAAACGCGCTCTATGGTCTAGAGCCACTTGATTTGGGTAAGTGAAGTTTATCTGAGAGATTCATATCTATCTCTTATTCTAGATCCCCATAGAGATACGTCATGACCACGATTATAAGCTGCATGTCAAATTTTTTAGAAACTACCAAACTGACAAGGTAGTGGAGTGCAATGAGATCCATTACAAGAGAATTTATCTCATCATAGTTGATTCCAGAGTGTTGTGAGAAGCATTGCTCCATGAGGCTAGTATAATCTATTTATTCTCATCACGCTTTCTAACAAAAACCCATTTTGATAGGCTTTACACTTGGGTGTGTCGGCATCACCAACCTAACTACCTTTCTCTTTGTTAGTGGACAGAAATCAATCTAGATTGCTTCTTTCCATGTAGGCCAATTGCTACTACGTTCGGGAGTTTCAACGTAGATATGTTCGATGAGCCTCAAAATTTCATGTTCTCATGTACACTAGTGTAATTTGTACTTTGTAGAGATATCTATATTATGAGTAATTGGTTTTAACATTAAGGCGTCCCTCAGTGATAACCATATGATGAAATTGAGTATCAATGATCAATGGATCATATTGTGCCAAACTTGCTCCCTTCCTTGGACGAGTATTTATCGAACATTTGGGCCTCCTACGCTCTCTAGCGGAACCCATGGCTTGTGACAACACTATGCCACTTTGTGACATCACCATGCCACATTCTATAGTGGCGGTGCCAAAACCAACTTCTTTTTGGTGGTGACATGTCCTCTCAGAAGGGAGCATAAATCCTTACAGGCATGTTTACAATAAGTATATATGATCTCGTCACTTTCATGATATTAGAAACGCATCAGACATCGAATCTGTTACGTTCTATCGTTTGGGGATCATGATGAGACATAGTGAGGACACGACCCTTCCTATCGTTCCTATTTGAACATGTTTGTTCTTATCTTCCCCTAACAAAGGGAAGACTATCTCATCAAAGTGACATCCGTAAAACTAGCGGTAAAGAGATCGCCTATCAAGGTTCTCATAAAGGATTATAGTTGGAGACTTATATCCAACATATATATTCATTCGTCTCGATTGACCCATCATAATGTGCTATGGCAAAGCAATTTTGGCACATATATGCGTAAGTGCGAGACATTATCTTCGCACACAGTCACTAGTTGGGCAAAACAAGATTGAGTGATGGTGGATCATAGACGATGAAATATAGATGCATGCGATATTGCATAACCCGAAGCAGAAAATATTTGTGTGCATCACCAATGCTTAGACTACTATCGTAGTTTCTATTTTTTTGCGAGACCATTTAGGTTTGTTCATGAGAGTATGATACCAATACCAAATCTCAATGATGTGCAATATAAGTCATCGAAACTTCAATGTAAACTCTCTAGCATTATTAAGTTGAATCGACGATCAATGAGATGATTCGGGTAGTGGGCCCGTAGTCATATGATTTGAGCTAGAAGTTTGAGCAGCATTACAAGTGAACGATAGCATAACACATGACCAATATATTTGCATTATGACCAACACCACAAAATATCGTAGTGGTCTGCTAGTTGGTTGAATCGTTCCATAGATACGCCTTAAATTCTATATAGTGAGAATATTTGTGTCATTTGCATAGGATGGTCTCAATCCTAATTTCTCAAATGAGTAGGCTTTGTAATAATGAGTGATGAGCCGTTAAAAATAACCAATGAGGATTTTGGTTGAGGCTTGGAGTCTCCATAGACTTGGGAAGCAAGATAGGAGACTAGCATGCCATCCTCGACGTCTAGTGTTCTCCTCCTGGGGGAAGAGGCGTCGGTCACTAGTCGATGTTTGGACGATGGAGCCACCACTGAATGGTGACCAACTCGAATCTATTATGAACCAACTCCGATTCTTGCTTCTTTTCACTCGAAAGAAGGGATCTCTGATTGACTTTCTCAAAATCTGGACCATCATATCACGACCTGAATATCTCAGTCTGTCGTGTCAAAAGCTTATATATGTCTAAATTCTATAAGTCAACTCTCACGACATGATTTAATTCTACAACTCTCTTTTAGTTGTCTTACATAGCCCATTTGGTTGACACATAAGTTTCTCTAATATTCTGATCATACCGCCATAATTAGAGATAATGCAAAGGAACTAATGTCCATTCTCACTTGAAAATTGTTGGCATAGATGATGAGAAGACCTATATCCATTTTCATCATAAAGAAACATGATCAACAAAGCACAAAGTCGATATAAGTTGTCTATGGCATAACATAGTATGTGTAATTCCCATATCAACGAGACACTCAAAGTTTTCGGGGAAAATACTTACAAAGAAATAAGTCTTGCATGAGAAAAAACTGAACAATTAACTCAAAAATTGGGTTTCTGGGCTTAATTTTTGACCCATCGAGGTAATCCTGGACCCATCGAAGGGCCTTCTCTGGCTCTACCTTTGATCCTAGACTGGTTGACCTCTGTGTATATAAACAAGCATAATTTTTTCTAGAAAATAGCTATTGACAATCCGAATGAAGTTCTAGAAACTAGACATCTGTAACTTTCTAACCATATATTACTCATATACTAGCTAGATCATTTTGAGTCAATCCCAGTTTTATGTCAAAGCCAACTGATCTGCTGACCAGATTCTGTTGACCCTATTTCTGACCTCCGTCCAATAAATTTTTTCTAGAAATTAGTTATCGGCATTCTGGATGTAGTTCTGAAAACTAGACATCCGTAACCATATGTTATTCATATATTTTCAACCATATGCTATTCATATGTTGGTTCATTCTGGTTTGATACCAGTTTATCATCGAAGTTGACTGATCTGCAGAGGAAGATTCAGCTTTCTGGTTTGTGATGTTTTTTTTGGGATATAAGCACTCTTAGCTATCCTGATTGATACATGAACGAATTTTGTAGTTACTAGACCATCTATAATCATTTAGGTAGCACTTTTCACTCATGACTAGGCGAAGAGAGATCAATGTAGGTGGGACGCAAGGTCCGCTCAAATATCTTTATCGAAAATCTCTTGTTCTAGACATCATAAGTTACTAAGGTGAGCCCTAGTAGAAGATAGACTTGTAGCAACCGCAAAACATGTATATAACACAATTTTTTTTAAAGTAGACTGTTATTAATAAGCCAATACAATGATGCCTTTAGTAATAAGCCAACATGATACATCAAAGTTTGTTAAGCCAAAGTAATTGACCAACATTGTCAAACATAATACTTAGGCACACACGCCTTTTTACATAGAAAACATAAGGCTCTAATCAAAATTAGATATCTCTTCAATCGAGTCTCTGCCAATTTTGAAGTGTGCTATGTTGAAATTCGCATTAGCGCTATCTCAATCTTCTGTTTTTTTGTTTATTTGATCCTTAAAATTAGTAGAATCTGAGCAAGCTGGCTTGTTGAATTTATGTAGAATTATTGGTCTGTCTGAATGCAACAAAACTTTGCAAAATCAAACTAGATATGTATATGAACACTTCTACAAATTTTCATAATTTTTCAAGACATGTAGCTATGTCAAATAATTTTTAAAATAGTACGCAGAAAATAATTCCGAAAACTGTTGTGTTCTAAGATCAAGTAGACTCCTTTGGTTCGAGAAAAATTATACATCTTATCCTTGCCTCTTTTAGCATTGGTACCTCAGCCTCCATGAATTCCTTGGTTACCACGGTCTGCATAGCTGGCGCTTTCTCTATCATGGTCATCGATCATGACCTTCCTGCTTCAACATATGACGTCTTTCCATGTGTGGGCGGTTGCAGAGACTAAAAAGCGTCTCACTAAAATTTCCTTAACTTAAAGGTTCCGTTTCTTGCGCCCCACTCTTTGGTGTGCTTCATAATTCGCATTGTGAACTCTCTTAGTTTCTATCTTGCCTTGAATTATGATTATGTAGAGGATTTTCTCGATCAAATCTTGCTCCTCGACTGCATTTCGCATAATTGGAGCATGGATCTAAGCTTAAGTATCTTATGATTGATGGAATTTGCTTGAAGTCAGAAAACCACACGTTATTCCACTTCTCTTTTAGATCCGGGAGCATAGTGTCAATGCACTTTTGCATATCAAACATCATGAAAAAACAGAAGATGTATTAGTTTCACCGTCGTAAGAGACTTCATCGACAACTAATTTTTTTTCCAATATAATATTTAGATTAGACATTTACTTTGATGTATATGGTCTTACAAACTTTCTTTGTTCATTTTAATCAATGCTTTTATGAACACTGTTTGTTTAATCGATTTTGTGAACTCTCTTTGTTTACGATAAACGCTCTTAGTTCATCTAAGAACTCTCTTTGTTCCAAGGAACTCTTTTTGTTCCAAATTTTCACCTTCAAGAAATGTGCGGTGTATAAAGGAGGGATAAGATGTTATCCCAAAATCTCTACGAAAAAAATTCAAAGTCCCAAAATAGTAGGTTATTTGAATTTAAATTCAAGTTATGTTCATAGAAAACTTATTTGAGATTATTACAGAACAATGCTTCATCTTCTTGTTCTCCTCTTTGAGATCCGCATATAGGGCTAGAGCTTTGTACTGATAACGTGTTTTAGGAAATATGATAAAGTATAGAGATTGTGGAAGCAATGGTGTGTAACTTTTCATTGATAATAAGAAGCTCCTTTATATAGGAGAGTACATGTAGTTACATATGATAAAAATTCTAATACATCACTAAATATGATTCTCTCTCTTATTCTGTACATATTATACCATAACTAGGAATCTTCTTGTGGTAAAGTGGCCGCATATTGAGTATACCCAAATGGGTTACCTATATGGATGTTGTCTGCCATTTCGTCACCTTCGTTTGACCGTGTTAACGCACTTTGTGGTTGGATGATTGCGTTGTTTGGTTTCTACTAGTTGTACCAGATGGCTTTATCATTCAGGGTTGGTAGGGTTGAGGATAGGTTGATTCAGACAGATGACCGGATGGCTTCCTAAACATTCAAGGTTGGTGAGTGAAGGATAGGTTGGCACAGAAAAACTTCTTGTTTAGGTTGACACAGAAAAACTGTTTGTTTAGGTTGACACAGAAAACTGCTTGTTTATACTTAGCTCAGAAAATCATATGAGAGGCAGACTCATCTCACCGGGTTCCCTTATATTGCCTTCCCTGAGGTCTTACCCGAAGGGCCTGGGCTCGCCTTTTGCCTGCGATTCTCCTAAGATCTCTGAACTAAGGATAAGCTCCTACCTTTCCATGCTTCCCCTAAACTCTCAGCTTTTCCATGCTTCTCCTAAACTCTCAGCTTTTTCATGCTTCTCCTACACTCCACTCACTTCCCTTGAGGTGTTTAGTGTGCCATGAGGCAACTCTGAATTTTTCCTAAACTCTTCCTACCCTCCCCTGAAAGTGTTTAGTGTGCCATAAGGTAGAACTAGGTTGTTACATTTCCCCGCTCTGATACCAGCGTCGGATCGGGCGCTCGAACTCTGAAACAAGGATTTTTATTTCGGTTCGCTAATTGCGGAAGTGTTTACAAATGAGAGAGTAAGACTGCTTGGGTCTCAAGTGTGTCTTGCAATCTCTAAGCTTATGCCTTATATAGGCTTACAAACTGAGAAAAAGAAGTTGAATAATTGAGTCCGGGTGCTCTTTGGGCCCCATCGACAACTCATAATATTCCTTCTTATCTATTACACTTCACTTGGAAGAAAAGACAAACTTAAAAAGAAAAGCATTGCAGCACATGGACGGCTGCCTTTGGATCCTTTTCAGGATGATGCCAAAAGGTAAAGTAAAATAATTACTAATGGACAAATCAGCTTTTGGTGAGTGGGCTGATTCATCCTTATCTTCTTGGTGAGTGGGTTGCTTTTGGCTATATCCCACCTTATTTTCCTTAGTGGCCGTCTTTTTCAGAGTGGGAGGCCATCCACTATCTTGTGTCTCTTGTTGTCTTTCTTACAGCTGTGAGCCAGTTTGAATGCGCTGGCTGAGTTCTGTAAGTTTGTCCGCGAGACTTGAGAAACTTCGCAGCTGTCTGACCATCTCGACGTACAGCTGTCCCCATCTCCTATCAATTCCTGCCAGCTGGTGGCACCAATAGGCTCTTTCCCAGAGCATCTCTTTGACAATTTTGGCCCTTTGGAGGAAATCACAGAGCATTTCCTGTAGTAGGTCTGTGGCTTCTTGTCGCCTTCTGTCATTGGTCCAATTTGCTGTTTCGTTGAAGATTGCTCTAATGGGCCTTCGTGCCTCGATTTCTGCCAAGATCCTGCTAGGGCTGGACCTTTGGTATGCCACTATTGTGTGTCCTGGACGACTTTCGTACAGTTCTTGGGCATATGCTGGGGTATGCAAGACTTCCCTGTCCCTGTGTGAGTCTGCTTGGGCCATGATCCTGAACCTATTGAGGTTTCCGATGGTGCGGTCTTGGTCCATGATCTGGTGGATAAGAATTGGGCCAAGTTTGCCTCTAGCTGGTACGCTTGCCCTACTGGGTATTGAGGTTGCGCCGCTTCTTCTAGTGCTGCTGCTGCTAACCTCAGGACTTCCTAGTGATCCCCTTCTGCGCATTCTGCTGACATAGATAAACATATCAGTCGCGACAATGAATCGGCTAACATGTTATGTTTGCCATCTATGTGCTCAAAGTTTACTGTGACCCCAGTGCCTGTGATGTAATCAGTAAACCCTATCTATCTAACGCTAGAGGGTTTGTGTTGGGCTGATTTGTTGTAGAAACTGATTATGGCTTGGCAGTCAGTTCTAAGGGTGATCTCCCTTTTGTCCAAGTAGTGGATCTTTAATGCCTGGAGGGATTCCATGCAGGCATGTATCTCTGCGTCTATGGTTGATTTAACTGTTGGGAATTTCCCCCTTGCATAGGCGCAGATCTTTTCTGATGATCGTGGGTCTGACTTGTTTGGCTTCCATTTGCAGACACCACCCCATCCTTCCATGCAACCATCAGTCTCCAGAATGATGTAACATTTTTCTGGAGGTAGCTCTAGGTCTGGCAAACTTTGCACCTGTTCTTTGAGCTTTCTGATGATTTCCCAGTCCGAAGGTTTCAT
Organism: Geum urbanum; assembly: GCA_946800695.1. Classification (NCBI taxonomy): domain Eukaryota; kingdom Viridiplantae; phylum Streptophyta; class Magnoliopsida; order Rosales; family Rosaceae; genus Geum; species Geum urbanum. The sequence continues at coordinate 81,432,551 of OX326999.1, read as the reverse complement.
CCTCTTATCTCCGTTGGGACTGGTTTTTGAGTTCAGTGGTTCGAGCAGGGTTCCGAGGTTTGGAATGTAGCTTCTGGCGTAGTTTAGGATTCCTAGCCAGGACTTCAAACCTTTCTTCTGTTTGAGCTGCTCTTCCTTGAACTCCACTATCCTCTTGATTATGTGCGGTTGTAATTTGATCCTTCTGTTTCCAATCACTGCACCTAGGAACTCGATCTCTTTTACCCCGACTTTCATCTTCGTTGGCGATAGCACCAGGCCATTGTTCTTGCAGATTTGCAACATCTACTGTAGGTGCTTCGCGTGCTCCTCCTCATCCTTTGAGAACACCAGGATGTCGTCTATGTAGACTGCAATGAATGCTGATGTCCCTTCGAAGCAGGTATCCATTTTTCTCTGGAATACTGCTGGAGCGTTCTTTAATCCGAATGGCATGACTAGCCATTCGTACAATCCTATCTTTGGTACCATGAATGTTGTCCATGGTATGCTTTCAGGCTCCATAGCGACTTGGTGGAAACCACTCTTAAGATCGAATTTAGAGTAGATGTTGCTGTTTCTTATGCGCTTCAAGATTGTATTGATGCCAGGCAGGCTATACTGGTCTTTATGGGTGTTGTCGTTGAGCGTTCGGTAGTTGAACACCATGCGCTCCTTCCCCTTTGACTCTTTGCCAGTAACAGGATCTATAGTAGTTCCTGAGTGAACGATTATGGCCATCGATCGTTATGTGCCTGTTGTTGCTCTTTCTTATGACACCTAGTTTTAACAAGGCGTCGATATGCCGTTTAAAGGCATCTTCCATGGCAGGTGTGACATAACCCAATGGTTTGTCTTGTATGGTGATGTCTGGGTTGATGATCTCCAATCTGCATTGGATCTTGTTTTTCGCCCAGTGTTTAAGTGGATCTTCTCTGATGTATCCTGTCTTCTTCAGCTCCTCTATCATGCTGTGGAACTTCCTTTGGAACCAAGGGCTAGTGGTTCCAATGTTGAGGTAGACGGAGTTTTGTATCTCCTGATATTCCTGCTCCTCCATGTCTAATTCTTGTATTGCGGCTACGGAAGTCTCCGTTTCTTGACTGGTATTTATACAGGCAACGTTCTTGAAGAACGTAACCTTGTTTCCTTCTAACCAGACTCCTGCAAATTTTGCCCTGATGAAATTGCAACCCACAAGGAGTTGGATTCCATCCTATATGGTCATTGGGAAACAGTACGTGAATGGTACTTTGAATCTATGTCCGCCAATGATTATGTCCCCTCCTTTGAGTTTGGAGTTTGCTGCTTGTCTTGAGTTGACGCCGTTGAAGTATGTGGTGTAGTGTGTTGGCGTCACAGCTTCTTTTGGGACTATTCTGCTGTCTATGCAGCATGTGGTTGCTCCTGTGTCCAGTATTGCTTGCACTGTGAACGTCTTCGAACCTGGAATTTCGAAGGTTACCATGATGTTGAACAATTTGTTCAGCATCTTCTTCTTTGTTTGGGTGCCAGCGTTCAGGTTGTTGAGAGTATAGATCCCTTCTTCATCTTCTGATGCTTCCGAGATGTGTCCTTCTTTTGGCTCCTTTAGTACAAGCTCTTTGTGGTGCAGCGCTTGTTCAGGCTCTTTTGTCGTGACAGTTGCGATGGTGGTGTCGATGGTGGTGTCGTCATCCATCGTTCTCTCACCCCCCTCGAAAAAGAAAAAGAATGGGCTATCCCATTCGTCTTCGTCATCGTAGGTGTCCCAGAGTGGTCCTGGGTCGGCATCTTCAACACTAGATGGGTTGAATAATTTCTCCGCTGTTAGTTTTGAGCCCTCTTTGACATGAGCAAATAGCTGGACGTATGCAAAATATATATTTGTCAGAAAACTCAACAGTTGAATCGAAATTCCAAGTTGAATGTTCTCCACTTTAGGGTGAATAGTACTCACAATGTTGCTCTCAACAGAAGCAGTGTCTACTATTAGACCCTCAATTTGATTTGTCCCTCTCAAATTTGCGAATTGAAACATCAAAGTGAGAACATCTTTCAGAAGAATGCTATGAAATTCCTGCAAACAATTGGTTGAGCTAGATACAAATAAAAGTATAAAACCATATTTAGCTAAAGCCTTAGTGTTCTTGTGATCAGTCTCGAGCTTTGCTCGATTCTCATGTAAGCCAACCAAAGCAGCAGCACAAAGTTTTCTAATTTGTCTCATCCCACCACCTAAAATTTTCCTGGCTCTTTTGGCCTAAAACAATTCAAGCAGATTTCATAAAATATCAAATTTAAAAACATACAACAGAAATCATGTTTCCTTCAGTCCTTGGCATTGTAAGTCTTCGTAGTAGTTATAAAGCTTTTGGAACTAGCAAGAACAGTGCCAATAGGTGCTCCAATCAATACCTTTGGCCAGAGATACCTAGCTCATTATATTTGGGAAACAAACGTGATCACTAAATCTTTCAACCAAAACATAACTTTATAAGGGAATCACTAAGTTGCACATTAACATCTATCAGCTAGACAATGAAACTGGATTGACTAAATACGCACTAAGTTGCACATTAACATCAATATGCACATTACCGAAACTGAATCAGCGGCTTGTACAAGTCTATCACTGGAACACCAAGTAGCTGTACAATACTTATGAACTTGGTACATTTTGATCATGGCCTTGCTTTGTATAGCTAGTAAAACAGATTGTTATGAGTCTTATATATAACTCTTGATACTCCTAACCAGATGTATATATGAATAAAGTAAAGTATTGGTATAACACATTTTGGCAATTTTCTTATTGAACAAAACACAAACTATCTAGGACATAAATTCATACGAGTGAAGAATGGAGTTGAAGAACAAGATGAAGAATTAAGATGTTCTCATGGTCTTAGGTAAAATATGCATATGCATTTCATGGTTTTTCACTGAGGATACTTATTTGGCCTCCTATCTTGAATCCTCTGCCTTAACGTTTTGTGTGTCCAGATTTCTCAACGTACCAGATTTGTTTGTGACCCTTGTTCAAACATAATTCTGCTCATCTTTCTAAAGTGAATGTGTTTTTTTTATTCTATAAAACAAGTTGCCTTACTTTAACCATGAAAGCATGTAAAACTTATCTCACATTTTCTTTGATTTATGGAAGATATTTTGTCCAAGCATGACTCTCATTTAATGATGAGCATGTGGCTTCTTAGCAGCTGGCAAAAGCATGGTTGTTGGGGCTGCTTTAACAGCTTGCTAAGGCATTGTTGTTGTCTTTATTTTAGCATCTAAGATCAATGACTAAGAAGGTTCAGCCTGTCACAACTTGGACAATCAGGTTCTCTGATATCCTAAATTTTTGGGTTTAAAACTGTGAGTCGTGTCTAAAGTCTTATGACTTAAAAGTTAGCTCGACTTATGTCTTCTTATGTAAGAACAAAAGATTTTTTAACTCTAACATGTGTGTTTCCAAACTTGGAGTGTAAAGCTTGCAAAACCCCTTTTTCTTTCTCGTCCAATTCAAGGAAGATATTTTTTCCAAGCATGGGGCTTTATTGGTAAGTACCCATGAGTCTTCTTTAACAGCTTGCTAAGGCATGGTTGTTGCCATATTTCTTTTTGGTTAAAAACATGTGTTCTCTTAGTGAGTAAGCAACAATTGATGGCTGAGATAGTTTAGCTTTTCTGAGGACGGCCGAGATGATTCATGTCCTCTCAGCTTGCCACTTTGTTTGGCCTATATAAAGGGTAAGACTCCTTCATCACAATTTGGTTGTCAAGATATAGAAACTTTCATAGCATAGTTTCCTACTGATGTAAAATCTTTTTCTTTAGGTGTTCAATCTCTAAGTCTTCTTCTTGTTAGGTGAAAATCTTAGAGTTGTATCAAAACCTCTGTTCATATTCATTACATGTTGCATACCATGAGTCGGATTGATGATGCAAGCAACCCCGGAAGTGTTTCTAAAGAATCAGTTGTGCTGTGGCGAGGCTCTGGAGAGAAACTTCTGTTAACTTCATATGTATAAACACCGAGAGATAAAACAGAGTATAGTTCTCAGGCTGGTGTGCGAAATTAGACAGGATAAATGAGCGAGTATCTATCTTCTGAGCTGTAGTTTTGTGAGGGTGCTTTTGCATGTATTATTGAGAATCAACTATGGGAGTTGAATTTCGGATAGAAGCTTTTTGTACCTATGTATGTAAACATTTAGAGATTAGAATATGGTTCTTAGAGTAGTGTGTGATACTGATAAGAATAGATGAGTGAGTTTCTATCCTAAGAACTAAAATCTTGTAAGGAGTATTTTTACATAATGGAAATGTTTGACCTTCATGAGTAAGAGTCACACAATTTTTCTTCCTGGTTGCAGGGTTTCTATGAGTAAAAAATATTCTAGTGTTATGTGTATGTTTACTTTTTTACATATTTCATTTATATTGTTATGTATTTGTTATTCATATTAGCTGCATATTGTGCTATCTTGATTACGAACTTTGACGAAAAAGCAAACATACTAATAAACATACATGCATAATTGATTAAAGTCTCTGAAGGAACTTTAATGGTGGTGGCTAGGTATAGTGTTCAAGGCGACCCTACAAAGGTACCTCTCCTTACTCTCCTAGTTTGGGTTACAATTCAAGGATTAGACCCTATTGTGTTTGCGAAGAGGGCCATTCGGATGGTTGCTAACGCTATTGGCTTGTATGAAAGAACTTGCCAACCTAGTTTTCATAAGGGAGTGACGAAGGTGAGGATCCGACTTTCGATCCAGTCTAGGGTCTGACATCCATTGGGAACTAGGGTTTTCGAGTTCGAGAATGGGATAACAGCGAAGTTAAAGTTCTGATATGACAGATTGCAAGGCTTTTTCAATATATGTGGTCTCTTGGAACATTGGAAGACTGGCTGCATTGGAGCATCAGATCTATTGAAGATATTGTTCTTGAACCGGCAACAACTTTTGTGTAGGGAGGAGATGTGGTTCTGAGATCGGGATCCTCAACGTAGCAGCCTAGAGTTGAAAACCCTAACCCAAATGCATCTAATGATTTGTCTCTTAGTGTGTAGATGGCACCCCCTCAGCCTAACCAGCTCTTGTTTCGGGTGTCGGGGATATCTCCGGAGTCTTTCGCGGCAATGGACATGGCTCTTTGTAATGTCACAGCTTTTCTATAGGTTTGTGTTGACACCCTGAAGCGTAAAACTGGTGAGGGAGCGCTGGTGTATCTCAAGAAATCGAGAACCCTCGGTCATAATAGCCACAGTCTCTTACTGCCAGCGTGCCTAGACCTAGCTCTACCTAAGAAGAATGGACTACTCCTGAAGTCTCTTGCAAAGAAGCCGAAATGAGGAAGGCCGATGGGATCAAAGAACAAGGCAAATAAATTGTATTTAGGTGAGGGAGTGGAGGAACCCCTGCGGAGGATCATTGAGCTTACACAACGCAAGTCAAAAGCAGGTAAAAGCTCTGGGTTTGAGGTAGGTGAAGTGCGCCCGGTTAAGTCCTCGGGGCTAGCACCCTTTGTACCTCCATCAGTCGGAGAGGAACAAACTTCAGCTTGGAGGTGATCTACAAACATCTTTGAAATTGAAGGGGTTGACAACTTGACATGTTGACTAGGACAACCGTGAACATGGACCTCGAGGAAGGTGAAAAGGAGGTGGAGGAAGAACATTCATCGTCAGAGTAGCTCCATGTCCACTACTGGAATATTATTTCCATTCTTCTTTTTACGGTTTGGTTTCGTTGATGGCCTGGTTTTTTGGTTGTTTATTTTTTCTTTGAACTTACAGTTGTTCTTGGAATAGGTATCTTATGGTCCCAGGATCCGCTACGTCATTAGTTACCTTTTTCGCTCATTATTAGGTTTCGATTATTTGGTTAGGTCTTGCAACTTTGTTGCTTTAGCTAGCAAGACTACAACTTCTTAAACTTGGCCCCTTTAAGTCGGTAGTCATAGTTGTAATCGTTAATACTTTTCATTTATTGAGAATTGACATTTTACGTGTTACTCTTAAAAAAAAAAAACTATAGAAGTTAATGTATGTAGTCCAATACAACTAAAGAGATTTCATTACCCCAATGTGGCCCAAGATGAACCAAAAGGCCCAACCTCAATCGGTTCTCTACCACTTTCACTTTACTCCAAATGTCATTGTTCTTATTCATTGTTGGGACTCTCTGTACCTTTTTTGTTTTTTTGCAGATGGGACTCTCTGTACCTTGGTTTTGAATTTGCCTGAAGATGCTTGTGACTTGTGAGGTATTGTTGCCTTGTTGGACAATATTTTGGCTTGGAACAAGTAGGGCTTGGAAATTGGATATTTAGACATGATTATGCGCTATTGCTCTCGAGTTTCATTCTACATACTAAGCATATATATCCTGGCTTCTTGCTTAAATTAGAAGCCCTTGTATACTGACTGATGATGATTTTCTTTTTTATAATCAGAAGTTTCAATCTAGCTAGCTCCACAGAAAATGGACCCTTTATTGTACAAACCAAATGAAGGCAGAGATAAGTTAACTAGCTAGGTTGCTTCTCATATTCACTACAGGACTAAAATCCCACGTCCCAAATCCGTCGACGTTCATGTCACGGTGAACGAACTCAGATTCTCCTTGATCGAATCGAGAAACCATTTCTTAGTGTTCCACAAATGAGTAAGCCAAGGGGTCTAGCGAGCAACACGAATCGCCCACTGGTCTCGCCGAAATTGTTGGTAGTAGGCAGCCGCCGAAGCCATGCACGAAGACGATTTTGTTCTGAGCATTTTGTTTTTTGGGACTCCATGCTCTTGATACAGGCTAGGTAGGTTGCCTTCCATCCCCGAGTTTGATTCTCGGTGCAGTGACAGGTTGGCCGTCGAGAGAGCCACATATTTTGGGTCGAGGAGGTTTGATGCTCTGATATGCCCATGTCAGATACCCCATGAATGACACCGCGCGCTCGTGTTGTCCAGAACATTTCGAGAGAGCTGTTTCGAATTGCTTGGCGGAGAAAGATGCAAACTGAGGATGAACCTTTATATATAGCAATGGTTGCTTGATTAAGATCCTTTATTTATTTTGTGTTACTAAAATATCACTACTCATTATATTATACTTTCTATGTATTGTATGGTGTATTTATATGGATTAAGACTCTTTTACGTCACTTCTCATTAAATAGAAATGTAGTATCAAATACAACCATGACTACTCACTGAAGGGCTCCGAGATAAAGAAGCCGTAGTCTAGCTAGATGTAACAACTATGTTACTACCCCTAACCAAATATATGAAACCTAAACCCTAAGCTCAAATTCGTAACCATTGATGTAGCGGACCCCGGGACAGTGCATTACCTATTCCGGGGTCAACTGTAAGTTGAAGAAAAACCAGGCTTATGCTAAAATAAGTCCAAACCGAAAAAAATACAGAATCAAAAAACAGAAACAAAAACTAGGGTGTCGAAGCATTCCTAGTCCGAGGAGGAGACCTCCCCATCTTCCTGCGTCACTTCATCTTCCAGCCCCGCCCCTTCTTCTAGCTCCGTCTCTTCACTATCCTCAACCTCCATATCAAACTCCTTCCTACCCGCAATTGGTGGCACGGTATCGAATACCTTAGTAGACCATTTCCAGGAGGAGATGGTTTCCTTGAAAGCTGCCTCAACAGGAAGACTGAGTGCATGGGTTATCTCAGTGCCTTTGATTTCCCCAACCTCCATGCCTCATTTTCCTACTCTCTTCTTTGAGGCCGAAACCTCTACAATTTTTCTTTGAGGCTCAGAGTCCTCCTTCTCCAGAATACACCTCTTCACTTTGTTCTTGGAACCTGCCGGTGTTCCTTTCTTCTTTGTCTTTGCCGGAGATTTCAACAGGAGGTCGGGATCACCAGATCAGGACAAGCCGGCAATATAAGCTTAGCTTGGATTTTGGCTTCGAATTCTTAAGAGCAATGAGAAGATCATCATCTCCTTTATGCTTCAGATGATCTTTTCTTAGGGAATTTGAGATGGCCACCTTGCGTAGTGCTGTGTCCATTGCCGCAAATCTCTCCTGTGTAACCCCAGGAATCCGAAACAAAAGCTGACTCAACATAGACACCTGAGGTACCTGCTCAACCATAGGACTGTGAGAAACAGAGCTAGGGTTAGGGTTTGAAACATGACATGTCACCTCCCCATACGTCGACATCTCTCCCACAAATGCTGGGGCCGACTCTAGGACCAAGTTTTTGGAAAGATCTGGCACCCCGATGCACCCTATTATTGGGTGTTCAAGAAGGCCACAGGTGCTGCAGAACCCTTGCAAACAATCATACTTGAAACGGAGAATCACCACTATTCCATCCTCAAAATCAAACACCCTCTTGGGGAAGACCTGCCACACCCTAGATTGGACTAGATGTCACAGACGTACTTTTGCTACGCCGCGCTAGAAACTTGGCTCACACAGCCTTTCGAACACGCCTAAGGCATTAGCCACCATTCTAATGGCATGCCTCATGAAAACGATCGGCTCCAAACCAGAAAGGGTAACCCAGATAGGGATCGATGTGAGCGGGACCGCCGAGATCTCACCACTGTACCATGATAAAACGAGGGTAGCTTTGTTGAAAAACCATGGTCCTCCGGTTAGGATTCTCTTCGCATCCACCTCCTTGAATTCCAGGAGAAATCGATCCTCAACGATCTGGATCTTAAGTTTCCGACCTATACCCCATAACGCTCTGAAGGCACCGGTGGCAGCGTTAGGGTTTGCTTTTCCTCGTATTGAAAGCAGCCGCCCTACAAGCAAAAAATGGTTAGAAACTCTAGCCACTCCATTCACGCTGAAGGACATGTGACCAAAGCCGGCCACGATCACATTGTTACTCGTGTTCTCCGACGAAGGAATCGGTAAGGACGACATTACGATGGAGTGAGAGGGTTCTCAAAACCTAGCGGCTAGGGTTTGTTTTTGTCATGTTGGTAATGAATATCTTTGCTTGGTTATATGGATTAAGACTTAGCAATGGTATGTTGCTTGATTAAGATCTTTAATATATTTTGTTTTACTATTTGAAAGATTATAACCGCTAATTAGCGACAAAATTAAAAGAGGAGTTTGGGGGAGTGGAGGCGCCAAAGACCCCTTTAGCGATGCATGAAATATGTGTCACCCAAATTTTGCAATCACATTTGTATGCTTGTCATCCGCTACGATCAATAGGTTTGAGACTCGGTCGATGACTCATTTCCGTGGTTTAGATTTAGAGTATTGTCGTTGTAAACCATGTCATTTTTAATTACACCATCACACGTATATATTCTCACCATTTATCGTCTCCGCCTTTGTAAGCACGGGAGTTTCATTCTAGTGGTCAGTGAATTTTGTGGTCAATCGTGATCAATTATTGTTAGAGCTGCATCCAACGGTGTGTAATTAAAAAATAATTGGCAGACACTTTAATATCATATGTTTGATGCAGATCTAACGTAATTGACCACGATTGACCATGCCACAAACTCATTAACTACCAGAACATGACTGATAAACACAGCCCTAATTTACAACTTTTATGAATAGAATGTGCATCGTATTTATTAGGGTTGGGCACATGGGCCCGAAAATCTTGGCTCAACCCGATTCCGACCGTCCCGCATAAAGACGTTACGAGTTTGTATTTTTTAAATCGAAGACTCGTCTTGTTCGGTCTCGCTTAAAAAAAAAGAGGACAGACTTTGAGTTTGTTTTTCAATGCAAGTAGTATCTCGACCCGATCCGAATATTATAACCAAACTAATAAAAAATCTTCTAAGACTACAACATTTTTTTATCAATCCTCATTTTTATCCCGTATTTTTTTTTCACCACCGCATCTCACTCTCTTTTATAGTTCCATGACTTTCATTGAGTTGGTGGAAGTCTGAGGTTATTTTTCTACTTTTTTTTATTGTTTTAATAAACTATTATTTGAGTTTGGTTGTCCCTTGCCATCTTCCATAATTAATATAGTTATTGGAACCACATATATGTGATTAATTTGTTAACCAATTGATCGAGATGCGTCATGTCGGTTTTGGTCCTCAAATTATCATATAGATGATTTGTGACTTTCTTAATATTATTTTATTGGATATTGAATTTGGAGATTTCGTGAACTTATTGAAATTATTTTATTTAGTCATTTTGAAGATTAAAATATATATTTAGTGCTTCTAAGTATACACATACAATTTTTTAAAGAAAATAAAAATAAAAATAGAAATTTCAAAATAGACCCGTTCGAAACCGAGCCCGTTTGGGTACAAATCTTCTCAGGTTTTATTTTTAGAATGTCATATTTCGTCATGCTACAAAATTCTAGGATTTATGTGATTTCTGTCCTGATTCGACCCATCTCATTTCGTGCCCAGTCCTAGTACATAATAGCTATTCGGAGGTGCAACCTTATCCTTATCTGGTAAGGCACTGATTTTCAATCAGCTCTTAGTGTTACGTTTTCTTTTATTTCGTTTTGTAATTTATGGCTCTACTTGAAACCTTGTAGTCGGTTGGATTTTTATCATTTTGTGTCTAAGTTGATCCCATGGTGATGCAATTAGATTACATTTATGTTCTTTCACTTCCCTGCGATTTACATTTGAGATTTTCTATGCGCTTCTTTCATGATGTTTTGTGTATAATTTATGTTTGGGATGCTGTTTAGGTGTCTAAGGGCTCTTATTATACACTTGTTCTCCTTTTAATTTAAGTTAAAAATTACACTCCGTTACTTGTTTTCTGTGCTTGATTCAATGTATAGTAAAATCTCGATAAATTAGTAATCTCGGAACTGACAAAATTTATTAATTTAGCGAGATTATTAATTAATCAAATATTAAATTAATACTTAGGACTGACAACAAATATTATTTTATCGAGATTATTAATTAATCAAGTATTAAATTATCAACGTTTTACTAAATATGATTTAAGCTTAGCAAACTTAAGTAGTTTTGCTAATGTGAATTAAGCTTAGCGATTCTGTACATCTGATCGAGTCTCTGATTAGCTAGTTGTTCTTTAAGATTTAAATTGATTTTGATAGTGGCTAACTGGCTATACTACGATAAGTTTTAAGGTCCTACAAACAAAATTAAAATTATAATCTGGGTCGATCGGGTGAATGCATTCAATTGAGACTCCTTCCAAATCTCCAATTGTAATGTATTTATGAAGAATATTAGGAAATGATAACCTGTTTAGTCAGATATCATTTCCATATTTGTTCTTAGAGTAAAAAACAGTGCATTTCCGTGTATTAATATTAAAAAATTGTTCATATAATTTTTTTAAAAAAACAGCAAGATGGTAATATTTAAGTATTTTTTGATGTTTTTCTAGGAAATAAGTTATGACTTGATATTTTTTCTTTTTCTTTTTATTGGTATCAATATAAACATCAGTTTTCTTTTTATGTACAGTGTTTAAATATATATATATATATTTTTATCTGTTTTGTATTATGTCAGAATATTAGTTTATATTGATTTTGTTTATAAGTACTTGATTATAGGTTTTGTTCGATGCTAAAATATCTCCCGCGGAGAGATCCTTCCGCAAAGCAGTCTCTTTTGTTGACTTCGGATAGTTTAACCGTAGTTGTCGGTTTATCTTGTAAGTGCTTCGTATGCTGGCGTGCCACCGTCTCTCAACCGAATATAGAATGTAAAGCTGCCTGACTTCTTGATAAGCAATTAAGACAAGGAGAGCACCAACCTTGCCTGAATAGGTCCTTATCACCTAGTAACCTAGGACTTGGGGGTTTTGTGTCTCTAGCAGAGCCCCAGAAATCGATACCCCACACTCCCTTATCAGTGCAAAGTAGAGCAATCTCTCTGACGATGTGTTGAGAACACTACTTCCTCGGATATCAGAACTCTCACTCAATATGTGACAAGCCCTTCAACCTTCCAGTCGCGCTGCTTCCTTTGATCGCAATACTCTCACTCGATAGGTGACAAGCACTTTGATCGGCTGGTTGCAAAGATAGAATCTCTTGACGAGATGTCTAGGTTTACTTGCGTATAGCAAATGTTTTGTATTTGATCGGGGACCTTTTCAACAAAGCTCTTACTCTCTTTATATAATGCTCAGTAGTTGTCTTTCAATTCTTTTGAACTTCTTCTGCTTTTGCTCTTTGAATCTCAATATAACTCTAACATCATCCAGCATACGGGTCTTATCTTCATATAATTTTAATGCTATCATAACTCCTTTACAAGAAGAAACCTATCTGAAACAGAAAAGGTATGATAGACATTGAGCCATATAAATCAGCTATCCAGAATCCTAAGTTGACCTGGAAACGGACTCTGTTTCTTCACTTGACTGCTCGCCAAGCTTCATCTTTTATCTGAGCCGCTCGCCAAGACTTCAGCTCATCTTGGGCCGCTCGCCAAGACTTCAGCCTTTCAAGCCCAATATGAAATATTTATTTCAGGCCCAAACATTGCCCCTCAAGTCTTGAGCTTAAATTATCTGTGCAAGCGAAAAGACTTGAATGTTACCCGAATGACGCACTGTTAAACCAAACGGTAACATCACACACAAGTGCCACATTACATAACTCATCTAAAAAGTTGCGTCACTTGACTGAGGTAATATAAAAGCATCAGTCCACATCAACAAAGTCTCATTCCCCAACGAGACTTTCTCACATGCCTTGATCCTAAACTTTCAACCCCCTTAGTCAAAATCTAAGACCCTTCATTCTCGCCGCCGTTCATCTATTCCGATTAAAACATGCCTCCCCGCAAAGACATCTCCATTCTCTATTCAGAGCATAACGTTGAGAAATTCTCTAGACACCTCAAGGCCGTCGCCAAACGACAGAACCCAGAGGTAATCATCTCTTTAAATGTTGACCCAAATGAAGGCATTGGCCTACTTGGTCATTTTCTGGATACTCCGATCAATCCAGAACTTTTTAATCTTCTCCGCCACCCCCTTTGCAATTCAGCTTTGATAGTCCAAGAACATCCCAAGGCAGAACCCAAAGAATGGACAAACAAAGATACTCTTTGTTTAATTGGGAAATGGCCACACCCAAATGCAGAGGATCTCGCCTGGTACCGGCACCGTCGTGAACAAGATATCGATCGATGAGAAGCGGTTGGCATCACCTCACTCATGGATTTGTACTTTTCACTTCTAGCTGGTGGCAACAGAGCACCGTTCGCCACAGTCATGTGCTTTTGGGATTGCACCGCCAACTGCTTCCGCCTTCCCTGTGGTGATGTAAGCATTACTATCCTTGATTTATATACTCTTTTTAGAGTTCCAGCGTTCAAAAACTCCTGGTTACACAATCACCAAACCGGGACACCAGTTCAAGCCTCTCTCAATCGTCATTCCTCTTACTCTTTCTGGGTTAAGCATTTTGCACAGGAAGAGAAAGACACCGACCAAGGAGGCATAGCCTTTTTGGAATATTGGCTATCAAAGTACATCTTCTGTCCTTCTTCCGCAAAGGTCAACAGATGCTAGACCAACCTCGCCGAACGCCTCTTCAATTGTGAACAACTGGGCTTGGTTGAATCCGTTCTCGCCTACATCTACTATGGTCTGAGGCGAGTCGTCCTTTCAAAGCTCGACCTAAATCAACCAGGGCCACTCTAGATGGTAGAGTTCTGGTTGCGGATGTGCTTTCCTTTCTTTCGCCCTGTAACAGCTCCTCCTTTTGAAGAACACAAGCTTCTGGGCCAAACCTTGGTGTCTGCACTAACTAGGACTAGAGCGTGGTCCTACCTACTCTACTTCAACCACCTCTGCTCGCATAAAGACTTTCCAACCACAGCATTTGAAGTAATTTTGAACCTTCGTCATCCTGGAAGCCTTGCGAGTGGATTTATGCCCTCGCCAGAGCAAGATGACCTTACGAGGAACCTTTTCCTTCAATGTCACATATGCAAGGACCTGCCAGTCCCTGATTCTTCGAGCCCTTGGTATGATCTCTATGCTCCAAACCATTTCTCAAGATAACTCGAACTCACCCAAGATGCCCACATGCCCCTCGCCTGTTCTATGAACAAATATACTCTTTGGCAAGGGATAAGTTATCCTACAGTACCGGATATGAAGGATGAGCATTTTGGCTTTCCAACATTGGTTATTCCTGAATTGACGAAGCCACTTATGATTTCTCAATCAATCACCGAGTCGTACCGAGTATGGCGCTCCCAATTTGGGAAGATGTACGACATATAAGACCGCTTGCTCGTTTTGCCACCATCTTTTACGACTTTGGCAAAAGGTTCTCGAACAAAGAAGATTTGGCGGTTATTGGAAAATCGTATAAGAACATGAGTAGAACTCCCTAGCCACAGGTATACTTCTTACATTCAAATATGCCACATGTTTTAGCAATTTCTTATATCGTGTCTGACCAATCCTTTCCTTCTTATGATTAACAACACGCCCGAGAACCAGATGTGACTATTGCCGTGAAAGCTTTTAAGAAGAAGAGGTCCAACACTTCTGGGCAATCAGTAAGTATTGCAAAATCCTTTACCCAGAACAATTATTCTTCCAACTTTGTTACAGAACCATAGCACCCAATCTTTTGACAGTCTCATAAGCACAGAAAGACCCACTTCAGGCCTGAGGGGCCCCCAAGTGGCATCTGGACAGCTACAGAGATCAAAAGCAGGGATGGACAGGCCAAGCTTCAAGCTCACATCTTCCACGCCTCCTTCGATCAACAGAGTGACAAAGCCTCCGGGGCAAGCGCATGCTCGGCACTGGTTTTCACCATTGCACACTGGTTATGTGCAAATCTAAACAGCATGCCCACGGTCTCTGATTTCGATGACCACATAGTCCAAGGTTCTTCGGAGTGGTAGAAACTGTGCAAGGACGAAACCCTCGCCAGCTCCTACCCGGATCAACATTATGATCTCGAAGTTATTCTGAAAGCCAACATCATACCCTTGAAGATTTCGTCTGATGACTCCTTCATTGGGTATTTCAACCCAGAAAGGTTTGCAACCCTGGGAAATCTTGCATCGTTTGATGTGATATAAGAGCATATCAGCAAGAGCACCAAGCCTCAGGTGTATCTAGTGAGTTGGAACGATCATTTCTTCATCCTCAAAGCTGAACATGAAGCCTATTATATTATTGACTCACTCAGGGAAAGGCTTTTTGAAGGGTACTGCAAAGCCTACATCTTAAAGTTTGATGATTCCAGCATCATGTGTGGAACTGAAGATCATGAGACAGGACTGGAAGTCATAAACAGCGGCAACGAGTGCTGTAAAGACTTCATAGCCAGGTTTCTGGCTGGAATCATACTAAGGGAACTTGAGGAAGAAGAGAAGAACAAGCCAGTTGATGTTGCTATTTTGTTTTGGCGTCTTCAGATTGAGTTCCAAACTTGCTTCATTCCTTCCTCGCCTGGCGAGGGCACAAGCTCTCAGAATAACTAAGTCATTCAAGAACAAGAAATTCAAATTCCTTCCCTGCCAGGGCTCCAAGTCGTAGAACCACAACCATTGGTTGAGGTTATTACAGAACCAAGGGACCAAACTCCCCCCTCGCCAAAGTATAAGCTTCAAGCGACCAAAGAAACATAGCAGTTGTTCCCTGTCTAAGTAAGAACTTTATTTGTTTACTTCGTTCTGTATGTTAATTTCTTTTTGTCTTGGTTGGCCCATTGACTTTTGTACTTATTTTTAGTCCAAACCCGATCCTCTGACAAGCGATCCAATGGTGCTTGACTTGCAAACAAATCCAGAGGATCAAGCAAGCTCGCAAGGCCAACCTCACTCGCCTGAGCCTTCCACAATGGCCGCCATGGACTAGCCTTCCAGCTCACTGCATGTTATTGATGAAGGACCTCAAACTTCTCTTGAGAAAAACAAAACTCCGTCTTCATCAGAGGGACTTCTCTCTCACGCACCCAACCCGCAAGAAATAGTGACAATCCTGCGAGAGATTTTCATCAAACTGAGTGCAAAGAGCCTCCCTACTGCCATTGACATTGCTCTCCAGAAATTATTTTCTGGTAGCCTGGATTCCCTTCAAGACACCAAACACGCCGAAGAGCAAGTTAGGAATTTAAAGGCCACTGCCCCTGCTGAATTCCTCCACAATAAACTTGATCTTGAGGAAGACCTTCATGAATTTCTTGGCCGAAGCGAAGCCCACCAACGTCTGAGACTTGAAGCTGAATGTAAAAAAGAGGCGGTGGAGACACTAGCTAGCCAGGCACAAGAAGAAAAATAATGAATCCAGACCCTTCTGAAAGACACAACAATTCAGCAAGAGGCTTTGGCAATCAAAGAAGCTGAATTGGCTGTGCTCCAGGCTGAAGTGGACCGCCTGAGGTCCAATGTTAACTCAAATCGAGCATGCACTTGCCAACTCACAATTGAAGGAGGAAGCCAAGCTCAATTACTGCAGGATGCAGAAGAAGAAGCCAGCAACGCTCTACACGTGTACAAATAATCCTGGGAGGACCTCGAGTTGGCAAAAATATCGTTTAAGAGAAAAACTTTCATTTTGTAACTATATTGGGCCACAGATTTTAATCCCTTTTTTTATGGTATTCCAAAATTCTTGAGTATTTATTTGTTTAGTCCAAATTTTGGAATCAGTGTGTCAATTGGGCTTTGGACACCAAAACTGGGCATTAGAATCAAGCCTTCGAAGAACTTATTCGAACGGAACTAGTGTCATTTATAGACTCTAGCTGCTCGCCTGCCCTGATAATCCGGATTAAATGGTCTTTAATTCCAAACTTGGAATCCGTATCGCGTCAACCATCAAATCTTCAAAATACGCTTTACCTGCCCCAAAAATCTTTCATTCATCATGCTTTCCTCTGGGAGGTAGATAAACCGTAACATGACCCAATTTTCATTAGACGCGTATCCTCTATTAACGGGTACATTTACTCTCGCCAAGCCTTACCGTTATGACTTCTTTCTATAAAAGGTTTCCTCTTTACTGTATTGTGATCAAACCTTCCAAACTTCTTTGGGAGAATGAACTCTTCTTTTGTGTGTTTGCTCTGGTCCTTCTATCTGAAAGAACCTCCAGATAAAACCGTCCATATTGTAGACTCTAGATAGAAATATCCATGTCCATACCTAGACTAGATAACAATATCTATGTTCAGGTGTTGCCAAGCCACAATTCCGAGGGACAACTCACCTCGTCTTCCTCATAGGCACCCACTTCGTATCCAGATGCATTGAGGCTGCAAGCCCTATAGACATGGGTGCACTGAAGAGGAAGAACATGGACTTTAACTGGGAAAAGGCAACAAACGCCAAGCCTAGTTTAAATGGTCTTCTGATCTGCTGAACTAGTTTCCTTGGCGTTTCAAATCCTCTCTTTTTTGTCTCTTGAGGTCGCTCTCTCTTTTCAATGTATGCATATTTTATATGTACACCCAAAGACTGGTTATCAACTGTTTGAGGATTTGGGAAAACAAACTGTATTTATCTTTCTGTTCTGTTGCTGATTGTAGTTTGTTTCTCATATGGTATCAGAGCTTAAGGTCGTAAATCCTTTGTATTCTTCTGAATAATGTAATGTTTTCGTTTAAAGCAAAGAGTTCCTTATGTAAACAACAAACTTCTATTGATAAACCCAGATGTAGTTTGTACATAACGTTGGCCACAGTAATTGGCTGACATGAACTCTCTTAATCCAGAAGACAAATACAAAAATAAAATCTTGGCCTTGGCCTTGGCCGAAACTAAAACTAAAATTTAACATTTTCCCCAAGTATAGGTTATTCTGATGTAAATAATCCATGTGTATTGCCCATGCAGTTTAATCATGTGAGGGAGTTGGGATGAGCATGAATAAACTAGATTAAGCCACTGTTGGGGGATCTTCATACTCCCAGACCGGTTGTATGAACTTCTTAAAGTAACGATCATTGATAGGATTAGCATGAATGACTCCATCTCGATCTCGTAAACGAATTACTCCTTTACCTAAAAGTCGATCAACGATGTATGGTCCTTCCCACTTTTCTGACCATTTTTCTCAGCCTTCAGCCTTCTCGCCAACAGGCAGAATGACTTGCCAGACCAATTCTCCTTCTGCAAAACTCATGCCCCGAGTACATCGTTCATAGGCACGAGCCACTTTTCGTTTTTCAGCACATAGGCTGTCATAAGCTTGTAGTCTCTTCTCATCCAAGTCTTCATGCTCCTGCCACATTGCTTGCACATAATCTTCACCGATCAGGCTATGTTGTTCCATCACCCGTAAAGATTGGATGTTGATTTCTAAAGGCATGACCGCATCATGGCCGAACATAAATGCATCAGGAGTGGTACCTGTAGGCGTCCTTTTACTTGTCCTATAAGCCCACAGGGTGTTAAACAATTCTTCATGCCACAGTCTGGCATTGCTCGCAAGCATCCGTTTAAGGATATGTATGATGATTTTGTTGCTTGCCTCAGCTTGACCATTAGATTAAGCATAGTATGGAGACGAATATAGAAAATGTATTCCAAAATTTTTCATAAACTCGTCTACATCTCCAGACATGAACGCTGCCCCACGGTCTGAAACAAAACTCTCAGGAATGTCAAACCTACAAATAATATCTTCGAATAAAAACTGGCAGATGGCCTTTGCTGATGATACCCTGAGAGGTCAGGCCTCAACCCATTTTGTGAAGAAATCGGTAGCCACGATGATGAATTTGTGCCCGTCTGATGAATGAGGATGAATCATTCCAATGAAGTCCAGAGCCCATCCTCGAGCTGGCTAAGGCTTGATTATAGGCTGTACGGTATTCTGGGCATATGGATGATTGGACCATGTTTCTGGCACTCTTCACAACCTTTAGCGAACGTGATTTAATCTCTGAGCATTCCTGGCCAATAAAAGCCATGTCGTCGTATTAACCATCTCATCTTTGGACCGGCTTGGTGTGCCCCTGCTATCCCAAGATGAACTTCCCTCATTAATCGCTTAGCTTCACGTCCAAAGACACATCACAAGAATATGTCTTCCTCTCCTCTTCTATACAACTCATCATCTTTGAATATATAATTAGGAGCTAAAAAATGAATCCGCTTATCGACCAGATTATTAGGATTCTGGAGATAAGAAATAATATCCTGTCTCCAATCCACATCAATGTGATCAAGGGTAGCAACGTACCACTCATTTTTATCTTCTTGGCGAGCAACGAAAGATGGCAGGGTCCTCCATTCAACATTTAATATACGTTCACGTACTCCATCTTGCAAGCTCACCCCCGTTTCTAGTTGGACCAACTCGTTTGCTGCATAATTCCTCTCGCGAGGAACATGACTCAACTCCACCTCAGTAAACAACTTAAGTAATGCACAGACTCGCTTAACATATGGTTCTAATACTAGTCCAACCTTATACTTGGTTTCAAGTTGTCGGATCACTAAATGAGAATCTCCGAATATATGCGCCTCTTTAATCTCCATATCTCATAAAAGTTCCAAGCCAATGATAAGAACTTCATATTCCGCTTGGTTATTTGTGCACTTGTAATCCAACCTGAAAGAATAAGAAAAAGTTTGGCCGCGTGGAGAGACTAATGCTACTCCTGCCCCAGCCATAGTACTTGTACTAGACCCGTCAAAGTATAAACACCAAGGTGCCACATCAATTCGAGTGAGTTCCAGTTCTGGCCCCTCGTGAACATCCTTCATTGGATGATGGGCCAAAAATTCGGCCACTGCTTGGCCTTTAACCACTTTCTGGGGAACATACTGTAAAGAAAACTCTAACAAAGCCAGAATCCACTTCCCAATCTGTCTCCGGAGAATGGGTCTTGAAAGCATGTATTTCAGCAAGTCTGTTTGTGCTATGACACATGTGGTGAAGGATAGCATGTAATGCCTCAACTTGCATCCTGAAAAATACAAGGCCAGGCACAGTTTTTCAATTGGCAAGTATCTCGTTTAACACTTGTTCAAGGTACGATTGAGATAGAAAATAGTGCGTTCAGTGCCTGATGTGTCGTCCTGAGCTAATAAACTCTCAATAGAAAGATTAGTAGCTGAAATGTACAGCTTGAGAGGAACCTCTGGCCTTGGAGGTACCAAGATGGGCGGGTTTGTCAAATATGCTTTGATGGTATCAAACGCCTCTTGATGGATAGGCGCCCACACAAAGTCTTTTTGATTCTGAAGCTTGAGCAACGTCGAAAATGGTTGTGTTTTCCTAGCAGCATTGGCAATTAACCGTCGTCAGAAATTGATTTTTGCTAATAAGCGTTGTAGTTCTTTCTTACTATTTAGTGAGGTTGCACTAAGAACCTCTTGTTTTTTGTCGTCCGGTATCTCAATCCCACGCTGATGAACCAGAAATCCCAGGAAATCTCCTGCTTGTACTCCAAATACACATTTAGCTAGATTCATCTTCAGTTGATGTTGCCTCATCCGGATAAACACTTGCCGCAAGTCTTCAATGTGATTACTTCTGCATTTCGTTTTAACTACCACATCATCGATGTAGACTTCCATAGTCTTACCAATAATATCATGGAAGATTAAGTTCATTGCTCGTTGGTAAGTTGCCCCTGCATTCTTAAGTCCGAATTGCATGTCTACGTACTCAAATACTTCTGCAAATCCTGGGTACCGAAACGCAGTCTTATGTCGATCTGCTTCTGCCACTGGGATTTGATGGTAACCAGCCGTCCCATCCATGAATGTTAACATCTCATGATGAGCCACTGAGTTCACCAACAAATCCGCTACTGGCATTGGGTATGCATCATTTGGAGTTGCATTGTTCAAGTCACTATAATCAACATAAACTCGCATTTTTCCGTTCTTATTCTTGACCGGGACTACGTTAGATAGCCACTCATTATATTTGGCTACTCGTATGATCCCTGACTTGAGCATTTTCTCTACTTCTTCCTTGACTAGAATTGTTGTTTCCGTGTTCATTTGACGCATCTCTTGTTTTACCGGCTTTTTTCCTTCTATGATGAGTAAGCTGTGACAAACCAATTCTAGTGACAGTCCTGGCGTGTCGTCATACTTTTTTGCAAAACAATCAGTGTATTCATGTAGCAATTCAATGAGCTTCAGTCGTTCCTCAGGCTCTAGGAAGGTACTAATGGCCACAGAGATTGGCTCTTCATTGTTCCCAAGATTGACTTTATCAATGAGATCTTTGACTTTAGGAGATAAATCATCTAAGGCTGCTGGAGCTAATTTGATCTCTTCCTCCTCATGAAATTCGTGTAACACATCTTCATCCACATATTCCAATGCTCCAATCATTGGAGCAAGCCTCGGTCTCTATACTTGATAGAGACCCGATCATTGAGAGTGTTTGGATGGTAGCTCAATGGTGTAGGGTCTGCTATTATCATGATTTATTTGAATAATACCCCACTGAGCTAGATCAGAGGCCGTAACACCAACCGGGTGGCCTTTGTTATCAACGCCATATACCTCTAGTGGCCTGAGGTCACTGTTGTAATAACTGGCTTCTAAAGAATTAGTAGATACGGAATATGGACGAGGATCAGCATTGACGATCTCTGCTTCACCCGACTTCATATTCCAAAGTAACATCTGCTGATGGAGGGACGAAGGTACACAAAAGCTCTGGTGGATCCAGTCACGCCCCAGAATTGCACTGTATGGAGCTGTGCATTCTTCCACGAAGAATGTGTATGTGCCGGTGGCTGGACCAGTGTGCACCTGCAAAAAGACAATGCCCAAAGTCTTGGAAATGCTACCCTAAAAGTTTCTAACATTAAGGCTGGTCTCTTGGATAGCAGACTTAGGAACACTTAATAAGGCCATTGCTTTAACTGTGATGATGTTTACCATTTCCCTTGAAACCACTTAAAGTTTATTGACTTGAATTCCTTAGATGTTTCCCGTCACATATAATGGCCGCATGTGCATGGCAATGTCCAGCGTAGGCTTGGCGAACGTCATCTATCCCTTTGTCATTGATGGGCTAGTCTCCGATGTCTTGGCGAGTGCTAATTGGTCTGTCAATATTGGTTCATCTTCTGGCACTACCAAGTTGTTAACGCTTCTGCTCGCGACTGACGCATCCAATGATTTTGGTGGAGGAAAAGCATACTTGGAAGATAAAATGAACACCATGTTAATAGTGGTATTCACCTCTTCTACGTATTCTTCTGCTTCTTCATCTTCACCGTCACCGTAATCCAACAACTCCTCATTATCTGCATTGTTGTTGTCCTTAGATTTTTGTCCCTCGAGATC
The DNA here is from genome assembly GCA_946800695.1 of Geum urbanum. NCBI lineage: Eukaryota > Viridiplantae > Streptophyta > Magnoliopsida > Rosales > Rosaceae > Geum > Geum urbanum. The sequence continues at coordinate 81,410,355 of OX326999.1, read as the reverse complement.
CAAAGTTACAGTGACCTCCAAAGAAGCAACCTGTTGCAGCTGATCCTCAAGTGTAGGATCTATGATTGTTGGCATAAGTAGCTCAGAACTTTGCCCTTTAGGATGGGGAACAGTCTTGTTAAGACTAGCCTTCTTTTTTTCTTCTATGATTAAAGGCTTTGGTCTCCACTGCAAAACTCTAGTCTCGCCTGGAGTGACATGTTCTTGAACATGTTTCCTCTCCTTTGGTAGAGTGTGTAAACCTAATGTTTCCATTGCTTCATCATCGAAACTAAGACATTGTCTTGTTGATTTATGTTTTGTGACTTCACGATGATCCTCATGAACAGGTTCGGGATGTTTGTCTTTGGACCATAACTCTGGGTTACGGTCAAAAACACCTGGTCGTTGTGCTCGCACTTTAGGCTCGCGAGACTGCTTCCCAAAAACCACTAAGGGGTTCATTGCAAGAGAGTTCAATCGCCTTCGTAGCAAATCTGGGGAGCAGACCAGTTCTTCTTCTTTGAGCAGGCCTGTTTCATAAGCCTCTAATACCCTTTTGGCTTCTCCAAATCGTCGTTGAAAGTTCCTTCTTCTACTTGGAGTTACCTCAACGGTATTTCCCTTCTCCTTTACGTACCATACATCTCCTTTGTGATATTTCTTGAAGCTGGTGGAATATATGGCTTGGCGAGCGTGTCAGCAATTTCTGATTCAGACTTCTTTGCCTCACTGACCCTTTCTGTCACTCGCGAACGCTTAGGTGCTGGGGAATCCCTTTGTCTTGCTCACACTATGGGCTCTGGGTCTGATGATTTGTTTACGAAAATAACTCCGGGAAGACGTTGGCTGCTTCAGCCAATTCTTCATAGGATATCTTCAGCCCGCCCATGAGTTTACAATGAGCACAAAGGGCTACTGGCGACTCTGCTTTCAGATCCATTGTTTCTTTTATTTTAATTGATTTTTCCGTTTGCTTGCTTGGTGGACTCTCGCCAATAGTTTGATGATTGTCGGTCTGTTTACGTTTACTTGGTTTGTCCCTTGTCAATTCCAACATTCCTACCATCAATGACATTTCGGTCGCCAAGCTTGGTGAGGGCTCATGTTCTATCATTATTTCTCCCTCATCAATCCACTGCTGAATCCTGAAATTCAAATCATGACAAGCACTGGTGGAATGGTGACCCCATCGATGATGATATCGGCAGTAAGGTAGACCCCTAACATCCTCAGGATGTGGGTCTGGTGTTCCCCAGTTATCAGGAACTGTTGCTATCCTTGCTTGGATTAGCTCCTCAAATATCTCCGCTCGCCAGAATGCGTCATACGTTATTTCAGCCCGCTTAGGTTGGACAAATGCAATATTACGTCCAGGCCTCCGCCTTGACCTTTTCCTCTTATAAATTGGTTCAAATGTGTTGCGAGCGGAAGAGGTGTCTGGGGGAGTAAATGATACGTCGGGAAGTGGTGATGCCTTATGATTGTGCGGATTCCATTCCACCACTCCCTTGTAGTTAATTTTAATCACCTCCTAGTTGATCAACCCCTGAATTTTATCTCTCAAGGTTGAACACATTGTTGTTCGATGACCAAACTAATTATGGAATCTGCAGAAATGCCGAACTGGACTTTCATACCGTAAATGTCTGAGTTCGAGTACTAGGTAATAAAAGACCAACCCCATTTCACGCAGCCTGTCCAAGATCTCTTCCAACTTATCATATAGGGAGGAATAAGATAAAAAGACTGGCTGATTCCAATCTTCCACGCCTCCAATATAACTGTCAGGTGCTGACCATTCGACATCTATCATATTGACTTGAGGCAATGGGAAGGGTTTCGAATCTACTAATGCAGTTGCCTTGGTCGCTCCCTCTAGTTCTAATCTTCCTTCATTAATCCACTTTTGGATCTGATCTTTCAGCTTGATGCAGTCCTTCGTGATGTGGTTCCATGCTCCATGGAACTTGCAATATTTTTTACCTTTTAACCGCTCAGCCGTAGGGAGAGGTCCAAAATCTGCTTTGACAGCTCGCATGCCATATAGCTCATCCAAGATCTCATGAGCCATGTTAGCATCGTACGTGTATGTTTCGAACTCTGGCTTAGTGAAAGCCACTGTCGAAAGCTTGATTGGGCCCTTATTCTTTTGAAGCTTGCGAGGTTTTAAAATTTTATTTGTCGATAAATCCACAGCCCCCACTTGCTCCCCATCAGAGTCTGAATCTTGGTCGGCTATATCTTCTATATAAGCCACAGTTTTTGGCTTTAGTCTGTCGTAAGACCTGGCATTGTACGTTCCCTTAGACGCATTCCTTCAATTGTCTCATTCTTGCATGGTACTGTAAGCTTTAGTTACAGCTGTGATAAGCTCGTTCAAGGAAAAGTACTTGCTATTCAAGAACAATCGGTGGTACGTATCCTCCAAACGATTCTTGGTCATCTCTACTACCTCCTCTTTACCTAGTGGAGTCTTGTATAGATTATACTCTGATAAAAAACGGTGCAGGAAGGTGACTGGACTTTCTGTCGCCGATTGGCTTAAGGAAGCCAACTTTCCAACACTGGTTTCAGGTCTCGCTGTTCCACAATGGTCTATGAATAAAGCCTCCATATCCTTTCACTCGTTGACCAAACCCTTTTGTAACCCTGTATACCATACGAGGGCAGGTCCTGACAAAGATGATCCAAAGACTCTTAACTTGAGTCCATCATTATCGGCAAACTGTCCTAATTGCAGTGTGAAATATGCTAAATGTGTTACCGTATTGGAATCATCGTCACCAAAGAAAGTCTGGAAGGTTTGATGCCGGTAGTACTTTGGCCATTGCCAAGCATCTGGATCATCCTTCTGCATGGGAAGAAATGGTGTCTCATATGAATCATACATCTTTGCCAGATGTATGTCGCAGTCGTTCATGAACCTATTTAACCGTTGTTCCCACGCAGAAGGGAAAGACTCTACTTGTCTAGTTTTCTTGGCGAGGTCAGAAACAGATTTAGTTAGAGACGCTATGTCCTTGTCTGGCCTTTGAGACAGTGTCGTCGCATGTCGGCGGTATTCATCCAAACTTGACCCCAAGTGTTGTATGATATCTATTCGTAATTTATCCTGACCTTCCGCGAGACTCGCTACCTGGGCTCCAATTGCCTCTCTCTCCTCCTGATCTCTATGGAGTTCTACCCGTAATGCTTGGATTTCAGCTAACGCCGCGTCTATTCTGTTGCCTTGAGTAGTGAGAAGAGTCGCTTGTTGTTCAATCCTTTCAACGAGAGCCGTGTAGTAGTTAGTCTGATGTTCGTCGCGCCTAGCCGCGTAAGCTAGGTACTACAGGAACGTAACTTCTACAATCTATGCTTCGCTTAAAGATTTGAATGACATGGTTGAATGATATTCCTTGGCGAAGATAATTTCAACCGCTTAATTACTTAAAACGACACTGAGTAGATGTATGTTCACGGTAAGCCAGTTGTGGGTGTTTGCGACACTGAGGGTAATTCCTTTGGTAAGGATCCCTTATTGTCACTTAGAGACACAAAGATTGTCCCACTGGGCGTGCCAAAATGTTCGACGCTAAAATATCTCCCGCGGAGAGATCCTTCTGCAAAGCAGTCTCTTTTGTTGACTTCGGATAGTTTAACCGTAGTTGTCGGTTTATCCTGTATGTGCTTCGTATACTGGCATGCCACCGTCTCTCAACGAAATATAGAATGTAAAGCTACCTGACTTCTTGATAAGCAATTAAGACAAGGAGAGCACCAACCTTGCCTGAATGGGTCTGTATCTCCTAGTAACCTAGGACTTGGGGGTTTTACGTCTCTAGCAGAGCCCCATAAATCGATACCTCACACTCCCTTATCAGTGAAAAGTATAGCAATCTCTCTGACGATGTGTTGAGAACACTGCTTCCTTGGATATCAGAACTCTCACTCGATATGTGACAAGCCCTTCAACCTTCCAGTCGTGCTGCTTCATTTGATCGCAATACTCTCACTCGATAGGTGACAATCACTTTGATCGGCTGGTTGCAAAGATAGAATCTCTTGACGAGATGTCTAGGTGTACTTGCGTATAGCAAATATTTTGTATTTGATCAGGGACCTTTTCAACAAAGCTCTTACTTTCTTTATATAATGCTCAGTAGTTGTCTTTCAATTCTCTTGAACTTCTTCTGCTCTTGGTCTTTGAATCTCAATATAACTCTAACACCATCCAGCATACGGGTCTTATCTTTATATAGCTCTAATGCTATCACAACTCTTTTACTAGAAGAAACCTATCTGAAACAGAAAATGTATGATAGACATTGAGCCGCATGAATCAGCTATTCGGAATCCTAAGTTGACCTGGAAACGGACTTTGTTTCTTCAATTGACTACTCGCCAAGCTTCATCTTTTATCTGGGCTGCTCGCCAAGACTTTAGCTCATCTTGGGCCGCTCGCCAAGACTTCAGTTTTTCAATCCCAATATGAAATATTTATTTCAGGCCCAAACAGGTTTGTATTTGTCTTGTGATTAAAAAACCAACATACTTGTTCACATACTTATATTTTTGATTTGTTCTTATGTTTATCTATATGAGTAAATACGGGAACGACGTGAGGGTAGATTAGTTTGAATACGCATATGACATAAATTTGTGTTACGTTTGTCATTTCTATATTTGTTCCCTACTTCTTATTTATGAAAACAGAGAGGATTGATTCTAGATTCACATGTATGGTGTCTTCTGCATATGTCGTTTATAAATGCACAGAGACATATAGGTTATAAACATTATGATTTTGAATTGTTGATAGGAAATGGCGGTACAATGCACCGAATGTCCAATGAAGTTTGAGAATGAAAAAACAATGATCAAACACGGGGAATGTCCACTTTGAGTGTTACAGTTGCAGCTTGTGCCCAGCAAGATTCACAAGAAGGTTCTACTCCTACGGTTCGCTCACATGCCGTTTCCGCGATAGGTATGAGAAAGACATGAACAAGAAGAAGTATGTCACTGATCTGGATATCGAGCATATGAAAGTGTTGATGAAGACCACTTACGGTTATTGTGGGAGCATCATATCGACAAGATGTAGGTTCTATAAATTAGGGCTTGGCAAAGGGTCATGCCAGGCTTTAGCACAACGTCTTAAAAATTTGAGTCGAGCTTTTCTAAAATTGAAAACCCACGGAATTTTTATGCCCCGGGCCTTATCGAGCATTTGTAGCTAGGCCGGATGAGTTTTTTTTTTATTAAAAAAATTTAGAAATTTATATTGTTAACTATCAAATATATCAACAATTATATACACCTCAACTACAGCCTACATCTTCTTTCTACCCAAATACAGCCTACATCTTTCGTCTACCCAAATACAACGTGAGAATAGGAGGATAGTGATGAAAGAAGATATATAGAGATGATTTGAGTAATGACAGTTAAAGTTTGCAATTTAATTAGGACGTAAAATTGAATAGGGGAATGAGTTTAAATGTCATTTATATTTGTTAATGAATGTTAGTATCAGTCAAAAATATATTAATGAACTATAGCGTAAATGACAAATATCACCAATAAAATAAATAAGGGCATTTTTATCTGTCAAAATTCTATAATTGTGTTCAGAAAATTAGGAAGGGATAAAAATATAAAGAAATTTAATGTGGTAGGACCCTGATTGAAAGAAAAAAATTGTCATGATTAGATTCAAAATTGATTGTGAATTTGGGACTTACAACATACGTCTAAACAAATTGATAATTAATAAATATATGATATTAAGGTGAATTAGAAAATTTAGAGATTTCTATCGATAAAATAATTCATAATATAAATTTTATGATATTGTTGAAAAGATAACTCATTAGAGCATCTACACGGGGCACTTTTTTTGCTCGAGCAACCGTCGAAATCGATGGAGGCTCGCTACAATAGCACGAGCAAGACGAAAAAGATGGTGCAGCGGTGTCGTTGGTGGCCGGCGATCGGTCGTTGACCGAGCTCGAGAGCAGCTACTCGAGCAAAGCTTGCTCGTGTGAGAGGACGAGCAGATGACAGAGCCCACTACCACGCGTCCTAGTTTCTATCTCTTCGAACCAGATCCCACTCTTTACCTTCGACCAGAATTGTTCCTCCTATTGATATACCACTACATGAAAAAGGAGTATTGCTCCTCCTATTCCATAAATAGTGTTTGTTTCTCTCAAAATAGAAGAAGCGGAGAGTAATGGGAGGAGCATACCGGTGCAGATGCTCTTAGAGCATCATCTTCGAATATCGATCCCTTTTTCTTATGTGTCATGTCTCGATATTATGGATCTATGAAGAGGACAACAGATTATACACTCAGACTCTAGTGTTTGCGGTCTGGATTCTTTGTATTACGAAAACACTAGCACGCTAGACGAGTCATAAAGATATATGAACACACTCAAATAGAGAGAAATGTACATTGTTCATAGTTGGACTACTGTGACCATGATATAGGTGCAATGTGTTGCCATTTACATATTCGAACTTGATCTACTATGTGCACTTATGGATCATGCAAAAGATGGATGTTACGCTTCATTTTTGCTTGTAGTTAATAGTCGATTCGGTACATCATCTTGTTCTTCAATTCAAAGACCATCAAAAACAGAATTATCACAAAACTAAAGTTGATACACGGGTCAGAAGCATCCAGCCCAATACAACTAAAGAGAGCCCATTACATTACAGTGACCCAAAATGAACCAGCGACTGTCGTCACATATTTGCAGTTGCTACTACTCTCTCAATTCACTCCAAACATCGTCGTTCTAGCGCTTATTCTCAGCTCTAAGTTGAAATAAGCTTTGCTAGGCTCTCTCGGGTCAGTACTTTTACCATTTGGGAGATTGAAGTTAATCTAAAATTCCTGGGTTTTCACCATTAGCAGTTTTAACCGATCTAGTAAGCTTTACCATATGGGAAACGATCACCGATTGATAGAGCAACCCCTTAGTATGTATCATGTTCTCATCGATCTCTTAGTTCAGGGGTCTATATATATACGTTGCATATTCTAGTTGAACTCGATATGTATTTCGCTCATATGTGAGTGCAAGTGTGCAACTCTAATCATGTTATGCAACCGCGCGCATACTATCATTCTATGTAATCGAGTGCGAGGAAGCTGCTTGATGTTATGCCTGAGAGGGACATTTTCTAGTGGAATTCAATAATGATATTACGGGTCACACTAAAGGTGAGGGATGTAGGCAATGCGGGAGATTTATATGCGGATGGGCTACAGCAGGAGACTAAGTTCTTAGGTGTCAACCTACTTGACTCATTACTAAGCGCAAAGGATTAATATTCAAGAGCAAAGGGATCCTTCATATTGTTGCAATTGCCTGTCTAACACTGGCCATCAGGAATTTAAGAATGAAGAACTTTTATGCTATATTGCCCGTTTCTTATTGTTTGATCTGTTATAAGAGCCTGTGATCAGTAATAACGGCAGAAATATAGGGTTGGAATAAGAATGTTTACTGTTTAGGCTCATCAGTCATCAACGCTGCTTGGTCGCCAACACGCCATCATATAATTATGCTCTCTCTCTCCCTTGACCACCGGGCATGCAGTTTGTACCATTCATTAGTTCAAGCCCAATTAGCCAATACTAATTATGTCCAATAATATTAGGCTAATTGTTATATGGTATTTAAGTAGTCTTCTCTCTCTCATGAGTCATGACCCCTTGCATGCAGTTAGAAGCCCATTAGTCTACAATAAGTCCACTAATGGTAGGTTAATTGTGATGATATATATAAAAGTAACTTTCAAAAAAATAATGTATCTATATATAAAAGTAATCCTCTCTCTCTCTCTCTCTCAGCCACTATTCCAATCTATCTTTGAGTTCTCAGTTCTCACTCTCTCTCCCTTATCTCTTGCAACCAACCTAGAAGGCTAGAACGATCCTGCAATCATTCTAAAGAAGTTCGATCCTGTTCATCAGTAGATCAAGCTGCCCTCCGATCACTAAAGAAGACTTTCCACGTTGATTGCGCACCACAAACCCAATAAAATACACAGGTCACAATCATCCAACCCAATTCAACTAAAGAGTTCACAATCCACACCATTGGCCCAAGATTGACCACCAAAGGGCCCAACGTCATGAAACTTGTAGCCCATTTCCCAAGTGCCACCAAGTTGCGTTTATGTATCGAACTAAAAGGGTAACCTGCATCGAAGACGTGGTATTGTTAATATACGTTAAAAAGAGTCAGAAATGATGCATACATGATTAAAATTTAGATAGAAAATTTGTTATAGGAAATTTTACATAAAACATGAAACCCGTTAAAACAAAAAAAGTTAATGCGGAGAATTTAAACAATATCTGTATAAAAGTTTTTTTTTATTGTAAATTTTAAGTAAAAAAAATTATATTGTTAAAAAGTAATACTGTGAAAAATATGTGTGAATGTTAAAAAATAAAAAATTAAAATTAAAATAGTTAAAAATTAAAGTTAAGACGTAAAACACAAAATTCTAAAAAGATTTGTTAAAAAATAAAAATTAAAACCGTAAAAGTAAAACATAATACTGTAAAAATATTTGATAAAAAATAAAAGAAAAAAGTAAAACTGTGAAAGAAAAAAGTGTAGAACTGTAAAAAAAATTGTAAAAAAATAAAACTATGAAAGTAAAAAAGTAAAACATAAACTATTAAATATAAAAGAAAAAGACTAAAATGTCCTTAGTTGAACAGTGCCGCGAACAACAGTAGTTCACAGTTGTTATATAAGATATTGCAACTACTGTTTCACTTTACTAAAAATAAAAAAGGGTTAGGAGAAAATCCCATAGGAATAATAGAATTAAAGAAAAATTCAGTGAACAGTTAAACGATGCCGTATTAATAAGAATCGTGTTGTCCATGCACCAGATTAGAGCAACGTGTTTTTAAAAATTGTGTGTACACACTTGTTTTTAAAAACTGTCTCAACAAACAAAATTGTATCACACGTTTCGTTTACTGTGTACACACTTGTTTTTAAAAACTGTCTCAACAAACAAAATTGTATCACACGTTTTATCAAATGAGATAAAGTAGTTTTTTGATTAACATCATTTTTCTTCTTTTAATTTTCTTTGCCACAGACAGTTCATTTATATTTAATTTATGTAATTTTAAAAATATTTTAAGAAGTTTATATTTAGTATGTCGATGATACTAAAAAAAAGATATTTCTCTTTATTATAGTAGATATAATAGAGATGCTCAAATTATTATCACGCAAAAGCAGAGATTGCTATAAATAAAAGCCGGTTAGTTAAACGATTCATCATCAATGGCATTTCTAATTAAAAACCTATTGATTAGCTATTTAGCTTAAACCCTTTAAGATAAAATGATCACTTCACTGGAAATTTCGATGTTGACTACTCAATTTTTATTTTGACAAGGTTTCATCATATCAAGTTCTCTCGATCAACATAGACAAAAGGAATTATATATGTAAGAGAGATACAAGCATAGAAGCTCAAATGATGGAGAAATGTATATTGTTATATATATTCTCAAATATATGGACCAGTATGATGTAGCTTTTACTATACCAAGTGATTAATTAAAGATACAACGTGGACTTGCCTATCTACAAGACTACCTACAAGTGGTGGTGTTAGAGATGTTCTTCAAGACGGAGGAGACTCAGACCACTACTATGCTGCTCAAAATTCCGGCAATCTTTTGACGCTCACTATTTCCTCCAAGTCCAACTCTGATGCAAAAGCTTATAAATGTCGCCTACCTAGAAGGCTAGAACTACCATCCCCTTGACAAAATATCTTCTGGACAGTGGGAAAGATTTGTTGATGCTTGACACTTGACAGGCCGGCATAATGATTTTGAAGTTGAAGATCATTATGACAAACGTTTTGCAAAGGATTTCAAAGTTCATGAGTTTAGTTTTGATAAGTTTTTTTAAAGGAAGTTTTGATTAGTCTTTTTGGAATGAGAAGAACACTGTAGGTGAAGATGTTGCACTTTTTGTTAGAGAGAATCGGTCAATATATGTCACAGCTTCTAAGTTTCGCGGATGTAATCAGATTTTTGTATAGGCATCTAAAATATAGGTGATTTTAATTTTTAAATTGTTTTATCAATTTTACGGAAAATAAAATTTTAAGAAACTTCGCATATACAATCGTGATGTTGCATTGATCCTACAAATGTGAGTTTATTAGATGATTTTGGTGTGTGCGGCATGGAGAACAAAAACATTTCGAAGCCTTATTTGGATCATTTGATGACACTCTAACTAATCAACGCCCGATCAAGTATTCTGTATTCACTTATGACCAACCATGGCAGTTGATCGACAAACAGTTTTGTGTAAAAGGAAAACCTTTTATGTTGATGACTAGAGATTGTCAGTGCCGGCCGACACATGAGTTGCATGTATCTTGCATGGCGTGGTATTTTTCTTTATATGGCTCTATATATGCTTTTGCTAGCTTTTGCAAGGGGTAATTGTTTGAGCCTAATTTTTGCATATCGGTAAGCTTAATTGTCGAATGAGCGGCTTTAAATATTTTGGCTGATGAATGAGAATGAAGCTGTTTCATAATTGATAATATTTGATAAATTTTGATAATTATCTTGTTTTTATTATGAAATTTATCGAATACTAATATCAATCAAAGACCTGATTAAATTGGGATATGAAGAATATTCCTTCAAAGATTGCTATCAAGACGAGAACGTATCTAGACCTCTTCATGGGCATGAACATGATATTGTTATTTAATGTAAATCAAAGAGATAATCGCTCTCTTAATGCTGATTGGTTTTGTTTATGAACTTTACTTCTCTATCAAGACTCCTACTTATATAAATAAGACCTTTCTAACTCATTGTAAAAGGTCATTGACCAACACCATACATCATACAATTTATCCTTTCTCCAAATGCATTTTATTTCTTCCTAGTCAAATTTATCTTCTTATTTACATGCACTTTAGATTATAATATTTACCTTTTGTTGTTTAATTTATGCATCTTTTACTTTTTTGCAATTGAATACCTAAAAACACAAAAAGAAGCGCCGAAAAGTCTTTTTTCACTAATGCAAGAGAATCTTGAGGCCGAGAAGGTTCATTCCTCGGCCCACAATTGTTTGAAGAAGTCAGATTCACGCGTAAATCTATCAAAATCTCGCTTGGCCAACATGCCGTGAGTTGGCACGCCTGCGCATCCAAGAAAGACACTGTGAGCCAAAATCCATTGGCCGTCAACTAAGGCTGTGATGATTTTTGTGTAAACATCATTTGGCACGCCTAGTAAGACCCTAAAGTTTTAGATGTATTCACAATGAGTTTTTATGAGCTGAAATTAAACAGATTTAATCACACATATGGTTACAAGGATGAGCAACACAGTTATATTGAATACAATAATATTTTTGACTCATGTAACCGTAGCTTATTGGAGGATCAACGAATGATCGAACACATGGCAAATTTATGGAGGAAATGTCCAGAAATTCACCAAATTTGATTGAAGAATAAGAATGAGACACATGCAAAGAACGAAATGACTTGGGAGAATTTCAACAATCTCCTTCGAAAAAGGCAAGAAGAGTTTGATGAGGCATATAAAAAGCGTGAAGAGGAGTATGACAAGAAGAGACAAAGACTTTTGGATGAATTGTGCGCAAGAGAGGAATTATTTATTTTTTCTCACACACCTCTCCAGCGAATAAAATCTGAAACAATAAGTTTGCACTTGATTGATGAGAAAGTGGCAGAGGTACTACATGCGTAAGGAGATTTAGTTGGAAAAAAAGAGTCCGATAAAGAAGATATTTCTTCAGTTGAAGTAAAATCCGTGACCGAATCTATACTAGATGAAGTAGTCAAGTAGACCATAATGTGCATGAGCGAGAAGACCATCAAATGGTTACTGTGTTTAGTAAGCAAGCCACACACTTTGATATTATTGTCGGAGATAAAGTCGACTTGCAAATTTGGCAATCGGTTAATTTTGATATAGCTGCCGAAACAAAGTACTCGACTAATTTAGTAAGCTTATTAATTTGTCTTATATTGCAGTCGAAGAGGAACGGGATCTTGTTAGATTTTCATGTTCGATGATGTTCAGCTTCGTCAAATATGAGGCCAAGGTTGTAAACTCACCGACTTCTGTATTTGTGATAAAGCATAGATGACCATCTCCTGATCAGCTGTAATAATTCGTTCGTTTTTGCAATTTTCTAGTTTCTGTTAAAAAAATGCCCAAGGAGAAAAGATTATGCAGCCTGATCGAGATATATAGAAGCATGCATGGCTGTTGGAAGAACTTTCGTGTGAAATGCCAAAGACCCCAGGAAGCCAAGAACTCTTGTTTGCCGAAGATTTTTGAGCATATGGTTTACGGAACTGTCAAAAGCTCTTCATTTGATTAATTCACATGCTGCGCGTTGGCGACTTGGTCATAAAGTGAATTTGATCAAATCCTAATTATTTGGTGGTCATCGTTAATAGCTTTAACTGGGTGAAGATATCATTGTTCGGCGATCATGGTTCATGAAGAATTAATTGGTGGCCGACTCTTTCACGTTCATGTGACGGATTACCTTTAAGTGGTCGAGATTTATCCAAGACAACGAATTAACTTTCGATTCAAGGCCGACTTATGCAAAATTGAAGAATATTTTATTAGTTTCTTAACAATTCGACGACATACGTTGAAGCTTAAAAAATTAGAGGACTATGTTTGTGCTTAATTTTTACACGTCGGTCCGTTAAGCCCAATTGTCGAATGAGTGGGCTACATTTGGCTTTATGTTTAGCACATCGATTTTTAGATATTTTGGTCGATGAATGAGGGAAAAAGTTGACTCATTATTGATAATATTTGATAAATTTCAATAATTATTTTATTATTATTATGAGATTTATTGAGTATTAATATCAATCAGAGACCTAATTGAATTGGGATATGAAGAATATTCCTTCAAAAATTGCTACCAAGATGGGAACATATCTCTCCTTTATGGGCATGCACATGGTATTGTGATTTAATATAAATCAAAGAGATAATCTCTCTTAATGTTGATTGTTTAAGAATTTTACTACTCTACCAAGACTCGTACTTATATAAATGGGACTTTTCTAACTCGATCATTGTAAAGGGTCCTTGCCTAACACAACACATCAATGCTGTTTCTCAGTTCTTCCCAAATTATCGGGAAAATCGTACGGTTTTCTGAAACCACGTGCTATGGCTCGAATCCGCAGTCAATCCTATTTCCGATAGGAACAGTTGACAATTGAATCCAATTTTTCTCATTATTTTAGTATCCGTAATAGTGCGAAAAGAAGGCCCGACTCCAAGTTGTTCAACTCTTGTTTACAAAATGGTCTAGCTGATGCCAGGCGAAGCTGTAGAAATATAAATGAGAACATCTTTCATTCTTTTTCAAGGATTTGATCTACTAGCTAAAAGACATTTGAGAGTGAAACAGACCTTGTTGAGCTTTCTTGTTCCATGGTCTTCCAATTTTTTGTACAGTTTTTTCAGCAGTGATCGATTGTTGATCCCTCAAGAATATGAACATACAACTGGTCATAAAAAAAAAATGGTTCGGGGTTTTGGTAGATTATGACGGGCACTAACGTGACATTACAACTATCTCACAGAAGTGTATATTGTTTTAGAGAAACAAAATCAAAGTTAGAATTTTTTCAATTTTCAAAGTGAGATACTCACAATATTTGTCTCGACCGTCTCAATGTCCACCGTGACTCCTTTGAATTGATTCGATTTAGTCCCTCTGAAAGTAGGAAATGTATGGCAAGTAAGAAACATCGAAACGAGAAAATCTTGAATGCGTGAGAACAAATGTGATGGCTCGAGCTCTTTCAGACTTGATAGTTAATTAAGTTCGGTAAGATCATGAACCAAGAGAACCCATGCCACCTGCTAAAGTCTTGGCTTTCTTGTGATCGATCACCCTCAAGCTTTGCAAAGCAAACCAAAACAGCTGCACAGAGGATACCAACCTGCCCCATTCCAACACCTAGAGTACGTGTTTCGATCCTGAGCCTTCTAGCCTGAGATTAGTTAAAACCTAAATGACTCCGATAAATGGTTGCCTCTAGAGCCACCACCTCCGTCTATACTCTACAAGTACGAGTACGATATTGGGGATGATATGATGAACAAGTTGATGTATATTGTCATTGACAACGTACAACTACATCTTAGTTTGGAATCCAAATAATGTCGGAGTTTGCATCTTTGACGTGAGCCAACACGAAAAAGGATGGATAGAATTGTACGACGACTCTCCCTTGGCAACCACTCTTCCCTTTGCTGAGGGCTATTGGGGTGACGTCACCGATGATAATGATGATCCTCGAGGAGGAACCCTGATATTCACCTTTGACACTGATCGACAACATCATCATAATCAAGACGACATTATTGATCTCCTAACAAAAGCAACAATTGTGTATGAATCTCAAACAGTTTCTACCATCTTTCGAGCTCAGAGCTCTCTGCAATGGATATGATGCATATCAAGGGAAAATTACATAAACATTGTTTTCAAACTTTCTTATGTACATATCATTCAAATCCGGACAATCGAATTTGTTAGTACCACAAATACAAGCATTTTTAAATTATGAGACGTCATAAACATATGTAATGGTATGAGACTCTTTAGTGATGTCCATTTTCTCCAATTTCTTCTGCAACACATAAGAAAAACATATATAAATGGCAAGAAGCTAGAAAAAAAGTTGTGGGGATATCACTGTGGTATAGTTTACCTGAAAGCATGACAAAGTGTATTGCACATCACTTGTCGATATCTGGTGGTGGAGAACAATCCTAATGCTGAAGAAAATAAATTTTATCAAAATTAGCCTGACATCTTAATGTTGCATATATTCATAATGTAACATTACAAATGCATACATAACAGACTGCCTAAGCTAATGAGGCATCTTTGTTTAAGGTTTTCATGGAAACCAGAAGGTTATGCATTGATCGTGATAGAGAGAGTGAAACAGACCTTGTTGAGCTTTCCAGCATCACGAGTATACCATGGTCTTCCAATTTTTTTGTGAAGTTTTTTGGCTGTGATTGTTGATCCCTCAAGAATATGAACATAAAGCTGCTCATCAACAAAATTTGTTCAAGGGTTATCGTGGATTATGACAACAACCAATGTGACATTACAATTATCTCACAGAAATGTATAGAACTTTCAATTTCAAACTTGTTCTGAAACAGAGCATTGTAATCAAGTTAAGTATTATAGGTGAACATCAATATAACTAAAATACTCACAATATTCGTCTCAACCGTCTCAATGTCCACTCTTACTCCTTTGATTTGATTTAGTCCCTCTGAATGTACGAAATTTTTCGCAAGTAAGAAACGTCAAAACGAGAAAACCTTGAATGTTTGAGAACAGATGCGATGGCTCTCTTCCAGAGCTGAAATACTTATTTGGTAGGCTGAATCAAGTAGAATGAGAACTCACCTGCTAAAGTATTGACTTTCTTGTGATCACCCTTAAGCTTTGCAACATTTTCTTGCAAAGCAACCAAAGCACCCGCACAGAGGATACCAACCTGCCTCATTCCACCACCTAGAGTCTTCCTCAGCCTTCTAGCCTAAGATGCAAAAATACAACATATAAGACTTTTGAAAACAAAAAACAATGTACAGATTACGTTTGGTTTACCACGTAAAAATAGAAACTCCATAATACCTTTAGCAATGAATTTTTCAGATCCAACTATGACAGAACCAACAGGAGCACCAATACATTTTGAGAGACAAACCTGTTTCAATAGTTTAGAATGTAAGTGCATGTTGCGAGTATTATGCAAAAATGGGGTTCTGTTAATTAGAGTTCTGTTTCTACTGTAAGATGTTGTATAGAGGACACACACAATGATACAAGATGATTAATGAGTACTAATGACAAATGACCATACCGAAACTGAATCAGCGGCTTGCACAAGTCTATCAACTGGAACACCAAGTGCCTTTAAAACGAATACTTTGAATTAGATACTGATTACGCAAGATGTATGATATATATTTATATCTGGACAGAACCTAGTCCACAGCATCTGATAATAAATCAAACAAAATGTTCAAACTCGTTGAACTGTACAAAAGCAAATAAGTTGGCCTTGTGAAGCATAGATATTACCCAAATTGCTCTATTAAAGTAAGCATGAATTCATGTATCAGAACAAATATGCTGTCGTGAACAGAGAGCCAAAGACATGTTATGGATTAACAAGAACTTCAAATAATTGACAGGATATGTTTTGGTATCAAACAGTACTATGCTTCCTCCTTTCAATGTTCATCATTAAAAGGGTTGCCACCAGTCTTCAATATATTTTCCATTGTCACTCAATATCTTACTTGAAAAAATAGTAGTTTATTTGCAGCCTAAGTTGAATGCCTATAGTTCTCGGCTTCTCGCCACACTATGATCTTATCATTGCCATAGATTGTTATGCAGACTATCATACCCGACTTATGCATTGGTCATAACACAGTCGTCTTAACTAAATGCAGACTTGCAGTAGATAGATCTACTCACAACAGATGCATTGAAAATGCGAGCACCACCAATAAGAAGTTTTAAGCCATGCTTCTTGGCTATCTCTCCCACTCTGTCTGTGTACTCCACAGTAAGGCATCTACCACCACAGCAGCAGTTTAATAACAGTTGATAAGATATCCAAATCAATCAATTGCGGAACTGTCATATTGCCAGAAACTCTAATATAAGACATGTACTTATGTTCAAAGCCGAAGCAAAGAGGCTTGTAGCCATTAACTTAGTTATGAGAATCAAAGCATCTGACTTAAGATAGTAATGTCTATGACTAGATAACATGTTGATTGACCACAGCCATTGGCTGGTGTCATCAATCTTAATAACTACTAGATATCATAATAACTACTAGATATCAATCTTAATAACAAGTTAAATCTAATCAAGTGGACACCATATTGTAATATGATAATCTACACAATAAACAACAAGGTGATGTACATAATTCTGCTTAGAGGAAATAAAATAATCCTTACTTTGCATGTGAATTCTCTAAGCAGATCAGTTTGGTTGTTGGGTACACAAGCTCTCCTCTTGGATCCCTAATGGTGGCTTCAATAAAATCAAGGTCCATTGTTCCATCTTTGTTGTTCTTCACTGTTCTCGAATGTACACCTCCAATTGTTGAGATGCCTCCATTCTCATAGATATGGATGTGGGAATTATGCCCAAGGATGACTTCACTTCCTCTGATGTCACAATGAACAAGCACACTTATGAGGTTCCCCATTGTGCCTGATGGTACGAAAAGCGTCGCTTCCTTGCCCATGATCTTTGCCATTTCTGTTTCCAAGTGCAATGCCGTTGGATCGTTGCCAAGTACGTCATCATCAACCTCAGCAGTATTCGCCGAACAAGAATCTAGTACAAACAACACAAAAACACATAGAATGAGTCCATATACTATTCCCCAGGCAGCAATCTGATAGAACTAGTGACAATTTTCTCAATAAAGATAACTCATGCTTACAAAAGTGTCTTTCAGCAACCATTATTGCTGTGTTACTTAACCAAAATGACCAAATACTAGTATGAGACAACAACAGGGCAAAAGATAAAAACTTTTACAAGATTTGGTAAAACAATCTCAAAACACCAGACTTTTGAAATGGATCTCTTCGATATCTATGAAACCAATTTGATCCTAAACTCTCTTTGATACTGATTTGTCTCTTATGTTGATCCCTAAATTCAAGGGGGGTAACTCAACTGTGTAAATATCTTGGTAGAGTTGTTATAATCAAATCAAAACAGAATCTGTAGAGACCCATTTAACAACTTCTTCACCTAGCTTTGATCCATATCTTATTGAAATAGACCATCCGACACACTAAAAGAACTAAGCTTTGATTAGGTAGACTAAGGCAAATGAAAGCTTGCATATAATGTAAACAAAATCATGAGAAAGATCGACAGAGAAGAATGCGCATACCAGTTGAGAGAAAGGGGCAAATTTAATCTCAGCAAATAATGAACCAAACTGATCAAACCAGCAGTATAAATAGCACAGAAAAATAATCTTTTCCACAAGACTCAAACTTTGTTGGAGTAAACAACTGTCAATTGAGATGATATACAAAAGAAAGAGACCAAGAGGAAGCATACCTAGTGTGTGAATGTGAATGAAGGTTCGTTCTTTCCTGTCCAGACACACTAGAAAGAGTTAAATATGATTCACAGGAATCCCACCAGAAACCAAATACAGGTTTGGTGAGTGATTAAGGAGTGAGAGATGGGAGTAAGCAGTGACATATCACATATGCCATCTAACAAGATGACAGTGGACTTGAGCGTTCATGCAACTGTTGTACGTGGCTTATGATATTGACAACTCGTTTTCATGAATCATTTAGTCTTTTTTTTTTCAGAAATAAAAAAATTGCTTTTCCTTCTGGCTAGCTTCATTTTACACGAGACAATTTGATTTTGGATACCTAGAACTTAATTTGGGAAGCATGTGTAGGAAATATGATTTTGGGCTTCCTAGTCTTTGTTTCTAGCCGTCTAACAACTTGTTGGAGAGACGATGTTATCATTAGACCAAAATGTTATAGTCGGGTAACTTTGGGATTCTATTTGATTGGGACATCAATCTATGTTTGTAAAATCTATAAGCTAATAATGAAGTTGGGGTCTTTTTGGGGTCCTCTAAGTTTCTACGGCTCTACATTAACAACTAGTATAACCAAAAATACTGTTTTTGTCTTATTGGGGAGATTCCCACTACCATGAAAATGACAAATCATGTATGCCAGTTCTGTTTGATGCAGATTACTGAAGTTAACATGTGTTCATCTTATGACAGATTTTATAGGGGAAAGCCGGTCACACACAAATCACACAATGCTTAGCTACAAAGATGAGCTTTTATATATTGGAAAGGGTTTTTGGATTACCTCAAAATAAGAAGCCTCCAAGCCTTGAGCAGAGTAGATGGTGAAGATAGATGGAAACTATGAAGTTGTAGACTATGGAGTAGTTTGATTTGATGTTTCATTATATGCCAGCTTCAATGACCTATTGAGCTTATCCCTCTAGCAAGAAGGTCTATCCTGCCTTCTGCTTAGTTGGAAAGTTTATCCAGGACGATAGCCCATACAGATGCATCAAAAAAAGGATAAAAAATCAACTAGACACCTAATCCTATTTACTCCAATGGACAAAAAAATGTTTTAGCACCATGAAAAGTTTGGTCCCATACAAATTCGGAGATTTGACTGGTCCCAATTGACACAGTAAAACTATTCAAGGAGATACAATATGAACTCAACAATACAAAGTTGAAACTTCGAACATCATCGGATAGACAAAGTCGATCACCTAGGCTCTAGCTCACATTTCTCGTTTAATCACTCAAATCAATCACCTCAGTAGAAACAGTAGTGGCATCTGCATTGACAAGACCCTCATTTCCCGCTACTTCTGCTCCAACAACTTGGTCATTGGCAGCACCGGTGCTTGTTATGTTTTCAGTGTCTCCGTTGCTAACAGTGTCTTCAGCTGCAACTGCAACCACACTTGGGTTGATGCCATCTGAAGTAGAAAGGTGAGTATCAGAACCTTCATCACCTGTACCCTGTAATTGTGTATCAGTATCTCCTTCTGCAGCATGAGGTGTGGTGTTGTCAGGTACATTTACGTCCATGTTCACTGTCATGTCATCCTTCTTTTCTGCATCGATATCCATGGCATTCACTTGTGGACTCCTAGTTTCGCTTTGGGATGCAGCAAGAGTATCAATTGTCTGCACAGTGTTCATCTCTGCTGCTGCCTCAGCCAACCTGGCTGCCGTTTCTTTTTGCTCTTGTTCTTGTGCTATGTATGTTTGCCTAAGGTGTTGTACCATTTCCAGCTCCACCAGAAGACCCCCATACCGCTTTTGTAAAGTACGCTCGAGCTCCTTTTGTTTCTGAACTTCCTCCCAAAGGTAGTTTACCCGGTGTGAGGCTGCTAGTTGTTCTTGCTTCTGCAAAGCACGGAAGCACTCAAGTTCTTTTTCAGCCGTGTCCAGCTGCTTGAAGGTTTCCTCAATTTTTGGCCAATGAGTCTCCTTAGCTCGCATCTGTAACATTAGAAGAGAAAGAGGGTTCAGATACATCATAGTCTATGAAACTGAAGCCAAATTTCAAAACTAAAAGGCAAATCAGATATTACAGATCTAACAAGCAATAGACTTTTCCGTTATTGAACATTATTCCACAATCCAATTCAGACAAACATGAGTGCGGAAATAGGCATTGATATCAACAAACAGGAAGGTACTAGAGATAGTTGAAAAGCAATATCCACAATTTTTATCCTTCTGTTCTAGCAATATATCTTGACCAAAAGAATATACTAGCGACCTAGCCAAACACATAAAAAGAGAGGCTGGAGATGTTGACTAGTTAAGTAGTAATGATTAATGATTCTATATAAATAAATTAATTGGTCTGCCATTCACAAATGCTGCATACAATTTTTACCATATCAGTCAACCACAAGTACATACAATTCTTAAAATAAAGATTTGAAACAGTGAAACACAAAGTACAGGTAATTAACACCCATTAATACTGCCAACAGGAGGCAACTATTTAACCACTTATCTGTGACTGAATAAAGTCATGATTATGATCATGTATAAATCCTAGAATCATGACCAAGTTCACCAATCAAGAAAGGGCAAGGGTGGAGCTGAAGCAAACATATGAATATGAGGTGGGAGAACATCAGTAATAAGTTACCGCAAGGTACTTTTGTCACAATAAAATAAGAATTGTTCCTCCAACAGAAAACTACAAGACCAAAGCATACCTCATAACCATGTGTCCGAACTTTGACTTTTTTCTCAAGGTTTGCTGCCTTCTGTATGTCTTCCTCCAACTTCTTCTTCACAATCTCAAACTCATTCTGCAAAGCTTCAAGTTTCTCCTCATTTCCAGCAACGCTTGATGCACCGTAAGCATTGCGCTTAGGAAAATACATGAAATCATTCAAACATGTCTTATGTACTTCAACGAATTCCTCAAGAGATTTATCTTCATGTCCCATTGCAGCACGAAGATACTGAACCTCTTCCTTTATCAACGAATCAACCTGCATACATAATGGTGAATATAAAATTTAGAGAGCCAGATTATTAAAGACAAACCACAATGTAGACATGAACATTTTCCTTCTTTTTTTAAGAAACAGACTTAGAAATTTGGATCTAAAGAAATGAGGGGATCATTTATCAACTAATTCACTAATACTCTTCATGACATCTAGAAAACAGAAAAAGCACATAACAAACACAACGAACAGGAGAACATAGAAATGAATAGATGCCAAAGTAAAGCCTAGTGAACTCTACCCCAGAAATGACCCATCTCCCTCAAAGATTCTCTTATTCATATCTAGCACACACACCACCACCCTCCACAGATAGCCATCATAGCACATCTTCCCAACAGCATTCCTTCAAAGACCCAGATTACCAATTACACCGTATCTTTGCATCATATAAGCTTCAATATATGCAATATAATTTGTCCTAAGCAAGAAAGTGTTTATCTAAGTTGCCATGCTATTTATGAATCTCCACAGGAAGAAAAATACTCATTAAGGACCAAATTTGTTTATTAATGATTGTAAATGGATGTGCACGGACCAAACATGTTAACATACCTCCTTCAATTCAACTTCTTCAAAATCTTCTATCTCAGGGACAGCAGCTATAGATCCATTTGCATTGCGCTTGACCCCCCTCCTTTTCTTTTTATCTACCTTCTCCTCAAAAGGATACTTTGCATTATCGTGCTCCAGTAAGCTAAGAAGCTCCTTTGTAATCATTTCACTGGCCTGCTCAATTGAAGTAGGAGGAACAACATTACTCTTATCTTCAGCTGCACTCAGCAAGGACTTTCTCAGAAATTCCACTGAAGGAGCAGGAGGCCTAGGGAGCTCCCTCTGCAGCACTTTTGATCTCTTCCTAAGTAATGCCTGCTGTCTTGCTTCTTCCTCGGCTCTCTCTCTAGCTAACCTATCAGACATGTCTTCTTCGATCTTCTCCTCAGGTTCTTCAGCATCTTCTGGAACTGGCTGCATGAGTATCTGATACTCATTTTTGGGCTGTGGTAACTTGCTTAGACCCATTTGCAAGTTTTTCCTCAACTCAGCTTGCCTCCGGTGCTCCAGTTTTGCACTATCATGCATATCAACGTCTTCATTAATCCGGAGCTCGTCCCTCATTGGAGTACCCTTTGGGGTCATGCCGAAAGAATCCCTCGAAGGTGTCAAGCCAATCCTGGGAGTAAGGCCTACAGCTCCAGGAGTTGAAGGAGTAAGCATTAGATTTGGTGTCTGGATTTCCTTTTTCCTGGGAGTGACACCAGAGAAATCTGATGGATGCAATTGTGGATTCGCTCCTCCTAACAATGGTGTTTGAGACTGACTCAACATGGCCAAATTTGAAGCTTCCATCATTATTGCATCACCTTTACCAGCAGGTGTTCTTTGAGGAGTGCGTGAGGGTGTCATTCCAAGCCTTGGGGTCTGGGCATAATTTGCCAGAAGGGCTCGGGTTGCACCACTTCCTTCTGTGAGTTCATTCCCTGCAAGATCGTTTGCATAGCCCATCTTTGCAATCTCCTCCAATTCATGGTCTGAGATCTGCGGTGCAGGAAGCATAAGCTTAGATCTCTTCCTGACTGTTTCTGGATCATTCAACTTGTTGGCTTGCAATATAGCTGCCGGAGCATCTTGTCTCTGAGCAATCTTATTCTTTGCTATATCTTGTTTCCTCAATTGAGCTTCCACATCAACTCTTCTCTTCCCTTCAAGCTCCTCAATAGTTGTAGGATACTGAGGCTGCTCTACAGGTCTGTCTTCATCAGCAACATCATAAAAGCCTGGAGGAGGCTTTTTCTCAAAGGGAATTTCAGCATTGTAGTCTATTCCTTTCCTCTTCCTCTTCCGCTGCCTATTATCAATTCCAGCAGCCTTTAATTCTCTTCTTTTCTGCAAGGATGCAAGCCTTCTAGCCTCTTCCAGCTGCTTCTCTCTGGCCTTTCGTTTGGCCTTCTTTCCCCTGGTATTTGCTAACCGAGCTCGTGCCTCTGAAAGCATTTCCTTCTCATCCTCATCCATATCAACAGGATCCGGGCGAGCAGGCTTGGACTCGGGGTTGGGGTCAATTTCTCCAGGACGCAATTTCCGAGGATCATCACCTGGTTCATAATTCTCATCCTTGACACAGGCTGCATCAAGAAGCTTCTCGTACCTTTCGAGGCATTGAGATGGAGTACGACCAACGATTGGGGCAATTGTTCTCCACTGGGTAGGCATGAGCTTAGCAAGATGCAGAAGTTTTTCATCCTCTTCTCTAGTCCACTCCGTCTACAAAGCACAACCAAAAAAATTCATCTTAAGAAAGCCACATAAACCAGGATATATAAAGAGTAATTATTCAAGTTTCATCAAACAACAAACTGATCCAAATTCACCAACTCAATTAAAACAGTCATTTTACACCCTTACTACTGCACACAAGAGCTACCCAGAAACTTGAACTACAGACTGAACTTTTTCAAAGTAACCATGCATCAACTAAAACAGGTAATGATTCTACACACCTAAACCCTAAACAATAACTAAGCCATGAAACAGCTCCAAGACTCGAGCATTCAACCACCAACCGAGCACAGCTTTCACAGACATTAACACCCTTAGTAACTCCAGATTCCCATTAATCTAATATAAGCCCAGGATGCCCTAAATAACAACAAAAACACGAAACAGCTCACAGTAAACACCAATCGGATTCAAGCATTGAGTTTCTAATCAAAACCCCTAAGCTTTAACAACCCAATAAACAGCCTCAACAGTAACAAAAAACCACAAAACAGCTCAAAACCAAAACCACAACATTCAAGCATTCAATCTCTAACCAAATCCCTCATCTTTCACCAACACTAACACCCTCAACTAACTCCAAATTCCCGACATTCCACCTCAAAACCAATCCCTAAGCTCCCAAAGAACACAAACCCAATTCCTAATCCGCTACACATTACAAAAATTGTCACTCAAAATCTTCAAACTTCAAAAATAAAAAATTGAAACTATGAGAAGAAAAAAAAGCAGAGACCTTTTTGATGGAGGGATCGAGCCACTCATACCAACGAGCCTTACACTGCTTGGCCGACTTGCGAACCAGAAGCGACGAGATTCGAGCCCATTGGTTCTTCCCGTACTTCATCACCGCCGCCTTCAGAATCTCATCCTCCGTGTTCTTCCACACGCCGCCCTTAATCATGATCCTCATCTTGACACAACTCCGACCTCACTAAAACCCTAAAGACGATTCAGATCGATCTTAAAACCCTAGAAAAATAGATAGAGAAGATGAACACACTCTCTCTGTCTCTGTCTCTCTCCGAATGGATTTGAAGGATATGGGACAAAGTTCTCTTCTTTAATTAAAACGGGTTCAAGTCGGACTCTCTCTGCTAGTTTGATCTGACCCGACTCGGATTTGAAACAGGTTGGTCTTTTCTGGTCAACGGGTAAAGTTTGCATTTTTTTTACTGCTCTGTGTTTTACTTTTGGTTTTGGTCGTGGTAACATATTGGTTTATAGCATGGTAACAATTTTGCTAAGCTATTCACAATTTGACATGAGACTTGCTGTGAAAGCTTTGATCTTGCGAAAACCGAAAAGAATTTCGTTAAGGAGATTGAGATTCACACTCTTTTTGCGTTCAAATTCGTAGTCCTAAATGGAATAAGGTTATGAACACTATTAAGTGACAGAGATTTGTTACGTGCAGAAACTAGAGAATGTGAAAGTAGAGTGGTAAATAACATTTCAAAGTTGAGAACTTTTACTAATGATTCAAACTATGGAAGGTGCAATATTAAAGGGTAAACATGACTTAAGTATAACAACGTTGAGATTACATTTACTTCGTTCTACATCAACAACTCAGAACACCAATCAATAACACTGATTGGTTAGAATTTACCTAACTCGTAGGGTTGCATTTGATAACACTTTTCCTCTCAAAATTTCAACTCACAAGGTTGGTTTCCCTTTTGATAATTATAATGGCATCTAAGTCGATGGAGACTAGCATCGCTGATTGCTACTCAGGACTAATAGACAGATTCCATCACCGGTAATATGATGCCATTATGTAGAGCATGACTGCAGTTACTGAGGTGATTATCAATTCCTGCAAGAACGAGCGGATTTTGATTAAAGGTAAATCACGAGATCTTCATGTACAATTTGCCAGAAAGAATGAAGTCCATACAGAAAATGCCAAGTTGTCAATACCTGGTTGTTGTAAAGAATAGCTGGAACGTAACTGGCCATATACTCGATCACATTCAAAGAACCAGTGTATGCCTGCACGAAATTAACCATGAGCGTTGGTGAGATGAACTGATCCATGCCCAGAGAAAAGCATACTGGGGAAGTGAAAAATAGCAAGACCATTGAATATTAAGATGTGAATCGAAATAAGAGATCAGGATAGAGCTGGAGAGGTAACACATGTCCACAAAATTTGCATGGTATGTATCCATTCATGTGCGTGTAATCAATCATTATGGAACTGGTCTGGTCTATTGCTAATGTTCATTGACCACAAAGAAACTCAAATAAACCATTTTGCTTTTCCATTTTATCCCTTCATTTTTAATTGTGATGCTAAGAGATCATTCAACAATGAGCAGGAATAGCTGACCAAGTGTATCAGGGAAACATAGGATCACTTCATGCAGGTGGCCATACTTTACTGTTATGGCCTTGCCCTCTTGGAAGTGAGATTTCATTTTGTGTACGCATGTCCACGCAATCTATATGATTCGATGGTTCAAATATATTAAGGTTCTATGAGTATCGACTAAAGGCTGTAAGCTAATTTGGTTATGTGCTTAGGATACCACAGCCTGTTTCACATTATAGTAACAGAATCAGAGTTTAGAGAGTCCTTGACTTTTCAAACCTATCTTCATGATTCAAAAGGCACCAAAATTCAGATTACATACCAGAGAAGCAACGGCAATACAGCCAAACACCAAGCAAAGAGAACGAAGTAGCCGTTTTCCCATTTGCATTCCCTTTCCCACTTCCTCACCTTCTTCCTGCATCACAAAGTAATTTATAAGTCTGAAAAAATATTTATCTCGTCATTGGTTCCTGCATATGGTATCAGCTAAAAACGAAAAAAAGGGAAAGGCAAAACAATGACTCACTGTATATGTTGGAGTTACAGATTTCTCAAAGGATTTCAACTTCTCAAAAAGGCGATAAACAAATGCAAAGGTTAAAAACTGGAGCGGTTTATAGTCAGCATTGTGCACAGCAGCAATCCAAGCTACCTGGACCATAAAAGGTGAGCAAACGATGAGGGGGCAAATTGAAGCAGTACACAATAGAGGTTTAACCATCCATGGTTCATCTATGCATGCAACATTACATTCTAGTTGGGTTGATTAAATATATAACAAATCCCTCATGACTTACAAATACTGCAGCTATTGCAAGGTTGATGCGCATATCTTGTACACTAGACTTGGTGAACCTGTAAATATACAAGAGGTCAAAACATTAGAATACACTGCCCCTATAAAACTATAAATCATGTTACAACAGCCAGAGACTAGACAGATGCTAAAGCAGAATAAGGAGACTTTCAGAAACTTAAAAGATAGGGGAAAAAATTAGCCTTATAATTCATATATTTTGCTCTGAAAGGTATCAGCATTCTAAGATTCGAACTAGCATAATGATGAACTAACTTCTGACGAGTATTGCCAAAATTAGCTACTGCAATGCCAAAACCCAGCCTCTAAAGTAGAATGTCTATGCAATAGGTATTCAAAAGTAGTATGACTTTCACTATTATAATCTTTGTCAGATCTGCTTGATCAGGAGCTGCATTCAGTCCATTACCAGTGAGAAATGGATGAATCTGAGACAGCACATAAAATGTGTGAAATCAAAGAGGCGAGTCAAAGGATGGATTAATTAGTGTAGTGTGCCCAGATACATCCACTTTTTACTACCATCAGACTATAAGCTTCAGAATACAAGCTTCACAATAGACATCAATCATCCATATTCTCAGAAAACATACATATTAGCAATCACATAACGAAGCATAGACAAACCTAGGGCCCCATGGCACAATCGGTTGCTTATCAGCATATTTTATATCCTTTGAAACCTGCAGTTCAAAACAAAAAGAATATGAGGTATTGATATAAGGCTGGCATTAACAATGATATCCTCATTTTGATAAGTCATTGGTCAGAACTTTCATCTACTACAACCAAATGTAAACCAACAGAAAAAGAGCAAAATATAGTAGGAAACAAGATGACTGTAGCTCATATGTATCAAGAAATATGTGGAGAAGAATGAATGAACTTGGAACTACAAGATATGCTGGTATTTTTATCAATGAAGCCTGAAAGCTCCATCTGTTGTAGACTTGTAGTAGCAAATTTCAAAAATTAATTAAAACAGCTTATATCCACATGGAGCATACTACTGCCAGTTAAGATAAATGCATGTCATTTTCAAGTTCTAGTTATTTTCTCTTATGATAAATAACTTCAACGCAACAAAATCTCACAACTGGAAAATAAGGCATCACTCCATGTACCTGAAAAGAACCAAATGTCAAGCCTTTCTTCCTGTTTGTCAGCTGTGACATCATGAGTTTGTCATATGCTTTCTCGAGCTGCATAATGAACACGTATTTATAAGACTCCAATCATTAGATGCTTTCTACTGAATAGTTAGTTAGAGTCTTAAGGAGAGAAAGATCTAAAACCTACTCTAGCAGCAGTTTCTTCATCACCGTTGTTTAAAGCCTCTTTGTGCTTTCGTTTATATGCTGCCTTGACCATATCAAATCCCTCGATGGGGTTCACACCTAGAACCTGGTCCACATTGTAGATCATGCATACATAAACGAGTATCAAATATATTTCTTTCCGTCAGTTCCAAGATCACTTTCAAGACTCATTACAATATACAAGCTGCGATTACCTCATATGGATTCAAATCACTTCCCGAATTCGAACTTCCAGCAGCAGATGCAGCCGCCAACACTATCCTTCTATTCTGTGGAATTGATCTATGAAACATGATTAAGTTTAACACCCTATTTCTATACAATTTAAACAAAAATACAA
Organism: Geum urbanum; assembly: GCA_946800695.1. Lineage (NCBI taxonomy): Eukaryota > Viridiplantae > Streptophyta > Magnoliopsida > Rosales > Rosaceae > Geum > Geum urbanum. Next base: position 81,382,070 of record OX326999.1, on the reverse strand, counting down.
TTTACACAAAAACCAAAAACAAACCAATATTCTGAACATAGTTCTTTACTAATTGCATAACATTCTACCTCATAAACCCATTAACCTCTACCTATTCACACACTCATTCACACACTGATTACCATTGACAACCGCATAGACATCAAATCCATAAATAAACAAAACAAGCTGCACACAGAAGTTACATGATTGCCATCAAACCCATTAACTCTCATTACATACAGATTGCCGTCAACATCCAAAATCTAACATAAAGGCCCAGAATTTAACCATTTCAATACTACCCGGTAAATAAAAATCAGAACTTTCTGAAGTGGATTGATTAGATACCTGAAATTGGGAGGAGAGAAACTAAGGGCTGGAGCTTTAGGGCGGAAATTTCTTTGGGGAAACTGCAACTTAGGGCAGAGAAGAGCATGGGAAATTGCCAAAGCCATTTGCTTTTGGTTGAAATTCAGGTCAGCTTGGAAAAATGGGTTCAGGGTTTTGTAAAGTTTTGAGCTTTGAGATCAAAGTGTTTGAGGGTTTTTGAGTTCTGAGAATATAATGGAGTTGGGGAGTTCGTTATTTGGATAACAGACAGACAGTACCTTATATAATGTGCCACGAAACTAAATACTACAAACTTTGAGGGGTTTCCTATAAATGGGTTTATACCTACGAGTATAACGTTGTTATGCCATTTCAATTTGATGCAGAAACTGAAGTTAACATGTGTTCGATCATCTAATGACAGATTCTATAGCAGAAAGCCAGTAACACACAAATCACACAAAGTTTTGCTGCAAAGTTCGAACGAACATCATATCGGATAGACATAGTCGATCAGGTAGGCGTCTAGTCCACATTTCTCGTTTAATCACTCAAATCGATCACCTCAGTAGAAACAGTAGTGGCATCTGCACTGTCAAGACCCTGATTTTCGGCTATTTCTGAATCAAAAAGAACACAAGTGTTTGAAGAATTTCTGATATATTGATCACAAGTTAGATATATAAAAGTATACTTACAACTCAAGTAAAAAATTACTTTACACCTAATTAGTGACGGATCCAGAAAAAAAAAATTGAGGTTGGGCAAGACTAAAATAAAGAGTGCGCATATAATGTTATAATAAAAACAAAAAACTAATTATCCAAATGTAAAATCAATAATTCACTCCAAAAGGCAAATCCTTGAAAATTTGATTACAACAGTAAAAAAAAAATCAGAGATGTCATTCTCCATTTATCTACGAGATGATAACTGTCCACGTCCGTCTTCATATTTTGAAAATGTTGCATAATAGCATTATTATTGATCCTATTAAATATGTCTTTCTCAATATATACCAGCAAATTATCACTCATCCATTGATCTCTCATTTTATTACAACGTGAACTCTTCACAATATTCATAGCTGAAAACACTCTCTCCACTGAAGCAGTTGTAAAACTAAAGTCAAAGTTAACAGCTTGTGAACTAATGAATGAACTTATGCTTTCCTGTCTCCACCAACTTTTTTGCAAGATTACCGAGTCCTTTCGACCGACATAATTCATTGTTGGACTGCATTTCACTCAGATAAATATCAAACTTGTATAAAATTTGGCAAGACAAAGTAACTTTTTCTTATCTCGTGCTTCATCAACTAAAATAGAGAACGGTGAATCACCAATATCAGAGATGATTGCATTCAAAGTTTCAACTGCAACTGCATTTACAATATCTTTTTGTATAACATGAGACGTTAGCTGAAGGTTTCTAGGAGATTTTTCAAAGGCAACAACTTTCACACTATCATTGTGGTCAGCAAGAAATTCAAGAAAATTTCCTCTATTGCTAGAAGATTCTGATTCATCGTGCTCACGAAATACAAGACTTTGACGCACCAAGAAACATATGCAATCAATCAAGGCATTCAATAAAGTATAATAATTATACTTCGCAGATTTCACCTGACGACTGATAACAAATTCAAGGTGTTGTTTCTAATTCATTAGAGCTTCACATTTTCGTGAAGCTTGTTGGTGAGCACTACCAACAGATCCACCATGATCTTCCAATGGTTTTTTGTTCTTCCAATTATCAAAATCTTTACCGGTAAATTTACCACCGCCTTCTTGATCACCATCATCTGGTTTGAAGAGATAACAATATAAATAAAATAAGGCATCTCTATCTATACTATACTCCAACCAAGGATGACCATCAAACCAAGCAAGAACAAAATGCCGTTTTACTCCATATATACTCTTCAGAGGAAAGTCATGAGTTTCAAGTTGATAAGCACCCTTAAGTAATTAATGTCTTCAAACTTGATCACAAATATTTGGATCGTAATCCATAATACGAGGTCGAAGTGCAAGATCTGAAGGAAATTTTAAGTCAAGCTCATCTTTTTTAGAAGATGAAACTTCCTCTGAATTTGGCAATGATTTGAAATATCTCTTTAATGATGAACTCTTCATTGATGAACTGATCAATCACTAATGAACATAGAAAAAGATAATATTTAGAAGAATATGAAATAAAGAATCAATTCAAAAATATAAAAAAAAAAATCATTAACTCTAATCAAAGAATCACCATATATGATAAAGGAAAATTTAAAACTCTAATCAATTAATAAAAATTGAATCAAAGAAATCTATGAACTATTACACAATTATATATTATTTTCATACCTTATGGTTTGCACTTTGCAAGTGGGTGGTCTTACGTTTGCTGCAGAGAGAAGAGAAAAGGCTTAAAAGCTTTGATATTTTTCTATTAAACAAAGCCAATAAACAAATATGTATGCCAGTCTTTGAATAATAGAGTGTTAGACTAGGAAAAGAATACTAGTCCCTCTAGCCTAGTAGGGCCTTAGAATGCACGTGCCGCCTCTAGTGCTTTGTTAGTCGTTTGAGAAATAAACAACAACGTTTGAGTTCTCAATTTTTTAGTGAAACGATGTCGTTCTTTAGCGGCTAACATATTTTCTACTATTCATCATCTTCTTCCCTGAGTTAACGAGTTTGCCCTTTTTCTCTAAGTTCTGTCCTTTTTTTTCTTCAGATTTACACTAAAAGTCATATACTTGAAAGACAAATACCAAAATCTCAACTGCCCAACCTCACCCATATGTAAATCCGCCCTTGCACCTAATCAATTAAATATTTCTACATAATTATAGAATATGCACCTCCTAAACATAGTAGGAGTGTGATTCACTCCAACACTCCTCATCAAGTTGGAGCATATATGTCTCTAATACCCAACTTGTCAAGTGAGTCACTGAAAACTCTGGACGAAACTGCTTTGGTAAGAATATCAGCTAACTGTTCCTCTGAACGAATGAATAGGAATGTAATAATATGAGCATTTAGCTTTTTCTTGATGAAATATCTATCAATCTCGACATACTTCGTCCAATCATGTTGGACAGGATTATGCGCAATTTCAACTACAGCAGTGTTGTCACAATAAAGAGGCATTGACTATTTTTGCTTCAAACCCAAATCACTCAACAAATATTTTAGCAACAATAACTCACAAACTCCTCGAACCATACATATATACTCAGCTTTTGCACCAGAACGAGCCACCACATTCTTCTTCTTCTTTCTCCAAGTAACCAGATTTTCACCGACAAATATGAAGTAGCCAGAAGTAGAACGTCAGTCAGTGATGTTCCCTGCCCAATCTGCATCAGTATAACCATTAATCCTCAAATCTCCATGCTTGCGAAACACAAGGCCTTTACCAGGAGTAAACCTCAAGTACCTCAGAATCTTTATCACAACATTCATATGATCATCACTAGGATTATGCATATATTGACTCACCACACTAAAAATATAAGCAAGATCAGGTCTAGTGAGTGACAAGTAAATTAATTTTATAACTAACCTCTGGTACCGGGACTTATCTGTGAGAACTTGATCAGGATATTTTGCAATCCGATGATTTTGTTCAATGGGTGTATCAGCTGGTTTACAATCAAGCATACCAGCCTCTGCTAATAGATCTAGAACATATTTCCTTTGACTCAACATAATACAGTCTTTGTTCCGAGTCACCTCAATACCCAACAAATACTTCAAGTTTTCAAGGTCTTTCATCTCAAATTCAGAAGATAACTGAACATATAATCTCTTGATCTCATCAGACTCATCACCAGTCACGACCATGTCATCCATACAAATGATCAAAGCAGTTAGCTTACCCTGCCAATGCTTCAGGAACAAGGTATGATCTGAATTGCTCTGTCTGTACCCAATCTTCTTCATGAAAGCTGTGAACCTTCCAAACCAAGCTCTCGGGGATTATTTCAATCCATACAAAGACTTCTTCAATTTGCACACCACTTTTTCACTTGTAAATGTACCATATCCTGGAGGAAGATCCATGTAAATTTATTCATTCAAATCTCCATGAAGAAAGACATTCTTTACATCAAATTGTTACAAGGGCCAATCTAGATTAGCTACCAAAGACATAAGGACTCAAATAGTATTGATCTTTGCCACTGGTGCAAAGATCTCATCATAATCCACTCCATATTTCTGAGTGTATCCTTTTGCAACCAACCTCGCATTATACTTGTCAACTGAACCATCTGCATTATGCTTTACAGTATAAACTTATTTATACCCAATAGTCTTATAAACGGAAATGTTCAATTTTTTTGTTAGTCGCTTCTTCATTCATCTCTACAAACCATCCAAGAATCCTACTCAATCTCAATCTCAATCTCTACTATTACCACTTCCTTTCCCAAACCCAAACAACATAGTCAACCTCAATTTCAAACTCAAGCTATAACAAACCCTGCATACTCTTCTCTTCTTTTTCTTTTTTCTTTTTGTTGATCGAATGGAAATTAACAGAGAGGCAAAAGCCACCCATAGAGAATGGATACAGACTACAACCAAAGGGAAATTAAAGCGAAAACACACATAACATCAGTAATAAGTCTGATCCTAAAAAACACTGAGTTATAAACATAAGCACCTAAACAGGACCGGTGATTCCATCGCATTCATCAAAGAGGTTGGGGGTGGATTAGCCCAAGTGACTACACTCAACCTCAACACAGCTAGCTTCTAACCCAACTACAAGACTGAGCTAAGAAGACTCAACTATGATAATAACCCATATATTGCCAACACCATTCCTACTATTCCAAGCTCCATCAATATTTATCTTACCTTGAGGAGGAATCCATGAAGCACATCCCACACCGCTAACACTTGGGATCCTCAGCCGCTTTTCTAAACTCATCATCATCTGACCTCTTTCCCTCATAAACAACCTTGAAAGGATCAGGCCATTGACCTTGGTACAGGAAACCAAAACAAAACGGGGCTTCCATATGCCCCACAACAGATTGAAAGAAAATCATTGGGATCACCATGTCAATAATACCACAAGGAGGAATAAACTCAAACAACAAACATCTTTAGTTGAGACCAAAACAACATACTCAATCTTAATCTCAAACTCAATCTTAAATTTAAACCAACTCAACTGTCCCATCTTCACAACCATATCTTTAGTTGAGATAGTCCAAGTGCTATATAATGTCTGAATTTAACCCAAAAAATCACCCGCACAAATTTCACAAGCAAGCAAATAGAAAAAGGAAGTGTAAAAAATAGACATTTCAATAACATAAACAGTCATAAATAGATAAATAGATAACTTGAATCTAGCTCATAAGGTTGATTACATACACCACAAGACATATCAGGATTAGGTAAGATCATAATATATTGCATTAGACTAGATCGACCAAGGAAACAAGGAGCCAGCTACTAATACGATTTATTCAGCCAACAATCTGGAACCGGCCAAACCGTCGATTGTGTAGCAAACCCTCCCTAAACCGTTGATTGTTGGCTGTAACACACTAAAATATCAAAACCTATAAACAAGACTCGAATGCAACCAAATACATAGATCAAATTCAATAACTCAAATCAAAAGAAGTCTCGGATACTCAAGAATAAATTCAACAGAATCATCTTTAAACAATAGTATACATACCTATAATTCGGAAGATATTTGAAAACTGTGAACAATCCACCATCGGGATAGTGCATGATCTTTGATGATATATCGTCAATAATCTTCATAGTTGTGAGTAACTAAATATAATCGCATGAATAGTGATATCAAATAAATATACGAAATTCAAGCTGATTAAGAGTGATACCCATCGAATCAGAGTATAATCCCAAAGTGTTGTCACTGACTCATTATTCGGATTCCGAACTTTAAACAAAATTGTCAACTATAACCCGACATAACAAAAGTTAACAAAGGACATGATTGAGGTGTTCGACCTCTCTAATCATCAGAGGCTAAGTCGACCCCTTGAGAACTGAAAATGAAATGATATAATCGAATGGTGGGGACTAAGGTATATGACGTCTCTAGTCACCCAAATCTGAGACTACTGACAGGAAGTTAAATCTGATGATAGAGAAAACAGATAGAGGTAGTTGACATCTCTAGTCATCAAGTGTCATTTGGGAGCCTAGCGTCCAAGACGACATGTGAGTATTGTGACTCAAGGAATAAGGAGGTGATGGTAACTGGCAGTGAACTACAACCCCAGTTACCCCTATTACCTGGTAGTGAACTACAACCCCAAATAACGCATGACATTCGGCAGTGAACTACAACCCCAGATGGCGCATATTACCTGGTAGTGAACTACAACCCCAGATAACGCATGACATTTGGCAGTGAACTATAACCCAGATGACGCGTGTTACCTGGTAGTGAACTACAACCCTAGATAACATATCAGTAGTGAACTACAACCCTGAAATGGCTACCTAGGGGCCAGTCAAGTAGCATATATGTTCATATATAATAATCTCAAATATATAGCCTCCAGTTACCAAGAGCTAAAACACTAACTGAAGTGAATATCTCAAGCCTAAATCATGGATGTATGTCGTAATACTACTCAAGATTGTAACAATAGACGTGAAAAGTCAAACTAAGAGAGCAGACTTCAAGATATATTTATGATAACAAAGTCTGAAACTCAAGTATAATAATCTTCTAGCTAATATAGCAATTATCATAAAAATTCACTTAAAAGAAATAGCATCACTAATATAATAAAATGTGAATCGTATATGCAAAATTGAAAAGCTCAAGTCCACTCACACACCAAACGTCTCATATCATTAAGAAACCCAATCAAGAGCACACCTTTGGAATCAATATGCATATATAATAAACCTTTGAAGATATGTCAATTTCTACTCATATATGCAGTTCCGATCACCACAATGAGGTGCCTTTTACTAATTAGTTCAAGGGATCACCAATGAATTCTAACATCAATTTATTCTTCTTAGTAATCATACTGCTAGTTTTCGCCAAATATTCAAGTTGCTGCTAATTTGGCAAAGTACTCGAAACACACATTTCTTATAGAAGATACATATACATGAAGTAATAAGGTCATAACTTACTCAAATAGTAAAATATAAGAGGCCGACTTTCATAAGATAGTATAGCTCAGGTTAGCAAATTTTGTTGAGGCAAGCATTTGTAGCAAGATGTTGACAACAACACAGTATCGCACCTCAGGCCTAGACTAAGCATCATTAATTGCTCAGTTTTTGTTTATTACAGCACGACATAGATATTCAAGATCATAATCTTACTTGATTCAAGATCATAATCTTACTTGAATTCATATCAACAACTACAGATAAACTATACATGCATTTCCATATACGTCAGCAAAACGTACCTCATTCTGAATCGATACCTTTGATTTTTCTTATTTTCCTCAACTCTCCGTCAACCATCTCGATCCTCCATCCTCACAACGATCCACATAGTTATAAATTGCAAGTTTACCAATAAAATAAAATTTTTTATCGATGTTAGTAATCAGTATTCAATATAAACACACTCATCGATTCAAATCTTAATACGATTTCTTAACTCTATACGAGATAATTGTGAATACATACTACACAATGAGAGGTTGGTCCGAGTGTTGAACTTAAGTTCTGATACCATTTGTGACGACCCGACCCCAATTTAGCTACCTAAATAAAGATTAGATCCTAATGATGTTACTAATTATTGCTTCCTATTAACTATCTAAACAAGACTTCTCTTTAAATAACGGAAATGAAACTGAAACTAAGCTTTTTCTAAAAGTCATAATTCAGAATCCCCACAACTTAAGGAATTGCTTCAACGTCAAAGCTACAACACTTTCTAAACTGAATGACTAGCTAAGCTACAAGCCTGTAGGATCAGTCGTAGATCCTATGGTGGATTACTGTTATGCCTCAAACTGCATGCGCGCCTAATGTGATGATCCGACCCTTGTCAAATATCGTCAAAATGATAAATTATTAGGATAAATCGAGCAAATTACTCGATCAGAAGAAAAAAGAACAAATTCAACTAATTTGGTCGAGGAACATGTTCAACAAACATGTTACGATGAAACGATCGTCACGATGTAGGACAAACCTAATTTCTTCATCGGCCGCATCGCCACACGTGTCAAATCTCGTCGCCACCGTCTACCCACTGGGTCGACAAAGTCTAAACGAAAAATCAACCTCACAACTATGTTCACATTGACGATACGAACCTAATAACATATAACACGACCCGTTTCGGGAAATAATTTTCCGGTCACATGCCGCCATCTGTGGAATGGCATGGAGCCCGTACGCCACCATCGGCGACCACCTCCGGTGGCGGAGAATGATACCTTTCCAAAAATCTCTCGACGAGCCCAACAAATTCACTCAAAGACACCTAATTTAGGCTTATTTAGCCAGAAAAATCACCCTGAAACATCTCGGCCAGAAATCTTTCTGAAGTCAATTCTCCATCGTAGAGCCACCTCATGGCTTGACGCTAGTACCAAGAGACTCGGGAGGAGGAGGGGAGCAAAACCCTTTTATCCTAGCTGGCTCAAATCACTGGCTACCGCCGTTTCCAGTGGAGGCCAAAAATAAATCCGATCAGAATCAATTATTTTTGGGCTGTACAGTACGAATTCTCTCAAAAAACAGGGTCATGGGCTGCACAGTACGAATTCTGTCCCAGAACTGAGCTCGCCAAGCTTGGTAATGTAGAGTTACACCAAAGGATGGTGTAAGGGGATCATCGAAGGCTTCATTTGGAAGCACCACAATGGGGAAACCAAAATGAGGATCTTCTATATCAGCTGTTATGGGACACGTATGTGCTCGCCAAGTGTTGTAGAGGTTGACGAAGTTAACCAGGGGCATCAGAACATCTTGGGTCACCCCGAGTTTCTTGGTAAAGTGGTTGGGAGCGTACAGCTCGTAATAGATTTTGGTGGCATCAGAGACTCTAAAATCCCCACAGGTGTGGCTCTGAATGAAGATGATCCTCGCTACGTCATCTTGGTCAGGCGAGGGAAGGAAGCCAATAGCTAAGTCCTCAGGGAAATGACACTGGATGATTAACTCAGCGGTGTCTGAGGGGAAGCCGTTGAGCGAACACGAAGTGACAAAGCTGTTTTGATAAATCAGCTGGACGTCGTGGAGATGTTGTGTGAGCGTCTTTCCCAAGAGTACTCCATCTTCGAACGGCTGCACATCCGGGTGATGAAATACAGGGAAGTAGACCTGTAACCAGAGGTCTATCATCCATAGTGGGCCAGAGCCAGGGAATTTGAAATTCATTGGTTCCAGAGAAATCCATCTCAAGTTACGATAGATGCAAGCGAGGACGGATTGAGCGAGACCAGTCTTAGTGCCCTCGAATAGAGCTTCGACAAGTCCGGTCCAGCTTTTGTTGACCTTACTGGAGGCTGTACAAAATACATACTTTGATAACTAGTATTCAAGGAATGCAATACCTCCATGGGGTGTTGCTTCTTTTGAAGCTGGTGACTCAGGCCGTATAGGAACGAGGACAAATGGGGCTGACCATTTCCTTGGCGAAGTAAGAATCACCTTGCTTCCATGTCGATTCCGCGATAAGAATGTTGAAGATGGTCACCATATCTAGCAAAGTGATCCTCATGTCTCCATAAGGGAAGCGGAAGCAGTTGCAGCTTGCATCCCAAAAACACATGGCGACAGCGAACGGTGCTCGATTTCCTCCTTTGGGTAAGGAGAAGAAAAGGTCTAGGAAGATGCCAACCATTTTCCAGCGGTAACGATCTAATTTCTTACGCACATTGTACCAAGCCCTATTCTATGTGGAGGTCGACGACCATTACCCAATTGACAAAGTACGTTTTTGTAATTCCACCTCGTTAGCGCAGTGGACTCTCATCGAAAAATAAGGGCGGAATGATAGATATCCTAGTGGAGAGTTTGGAAGAGTGTTGGGTTGAATGACATCTGAAAAAATGGACCCAATCGGCTGGTGGCGTTGTCAAATAGTGTCAGGGTGACGGTGGAGTCGGGGTTCTTCCTCTCCGTAATGGAACACACCATGTCCGCGAAAGAATCTGCAGCCTCTTTTCGAGATGTGAGGCTGTGAGTTTGCTTGGCAGTGAGGCGGCATGGTGTTGATCGGAAAATTGACTAAAGAAGAAAAACAGAGCTTCGAAATGAAATTTAGTTGATTGGGGAGAGTGAAGGCAGAAGAGTGTTTTGGGGAAATGAGATTCTAACAAATCGTGTGCGCTTCAATAGCGTCACACCATTAGGGCGACGACCATTTACCCAATTGGCAGAGTATGTTTTTGTAATTCCACCCCGTCGATGCAGTGGGCTCTCTTCGGAAAATGAGGGCGGAATGACAAATGTCGTAGTGGAGAGTTTGGAAGAGTGTTGAGTTGAACGACGACTGAATAAATGGATATAATTGGTTGGTGGCATTGTCAGATAGTGTCAGGGTGACAGTAGAGTCGGGGTTCTTCTTATGCCTAATGGAACGCACCGTGTCCACGAAAGAATCTGCAGCCTCTTTCGAGATGTGAGGCTGTGAGTTTGCTTGGCAGTAAGGCAGCATGGTGTTGATCAGAAAAATGACTAAAGAAGAAAATGAGAGCTTCGAAAGGAAGTTTAGTCGATTGGAGAGAGTGAAGGCAGAAGAGTGTTTTGGGGAAATGAGATTCTGACAAATTGTGTGCACTTAAATTGCGTTGCATCATTAGGGCGCGACTTTTCATAAATGAGCTGAAGGGGCGTCGTAAGCGAGAAGTTACCATTTGACCTTAAAAGTCGTGTCGCATTTACAAACCTTTTCGATTGCGCTTGAGTTTTATGTCGAGACTTGAGGGACAATGTTTGGGCCAAAAAATAAACAGTCTTTATTGTAATGGGTTTTCATTGTAATGAGTCGATACCTACGGCCTGCGCGAGAAATAGTAACATTTCCTAAGGAGGAAATGATTTCCTAGCGATCTTATCATTAAGTTTTAGATTTTGATTGAAATACCCTAGGTGTTAAGATCTCGAGAAAGTAGAGTCATTAAAGGAGTCTAAGCGCTAAGAATCTTAAGTTCACTACAACAAGTCATTGTATTTTCTTATATATGGAGGAAATCTTTACATAATCATGGCATCAACATCGCATACAGCTTTTTCTCTCGGCAAAACAATATTCTCATCTTGAGAAACCCTAGCAACCTACGATCAGAAGATATTCACCCGAAAGAGAAGAGACGTCCGACGATTCAAGGAAGCAAAACCCTGTGTTCTCAACACTCGTCAAGAAAATTGCTTTGTTTTACACCAAAGGAGATGTAAAGTATCAATTTTCGTGGCTCATCTAAAGACACGAAAACCATAAGTCCTAAGTCATTTAAGCAAAAAGGATCCACCGGACGGGGCTGGTGCTCTCCCCGTCCTAATCGCTTCTTAGAAGTCAGGAAGCGGCAACGCTACGTACAACGTTCTGCCTACGACAATGGCACGCCAAGCGTATACATATACGCGGTCGAGAAAAGAAACAGTTTGAAGACTTCTCAGTACCCTGAGATTTCTGGAGCCAAACAATACTAATCGGATCACAATTTGCCAATTAATAATACGAAGCTTTCCACATGTACGTACGTGGTTAAACTGGCCTTTCATGTTAGTGCATTATAAGTACGTACGTTACTATCTTTTTCAGGTTGATTCTAAATGCAAGAGTAGCTAAATTAATCTAAAGAAAGTGTTGCTTTGTCCACAAAACATATATAACCCGATGGAGGTTATTTCTGTTCCGTGGCGGAGTCAGAAAAAAAATAGTTATCTGGACTAATTATAATTTGGCAATGTTCTGTGTAGCGCATAATTTTTTTTGAACATTTTTGTTACTTCCCCACGATAGTTGAATTTTAACATAATAAATTGTGGAAAACAATTTTATTAAGAATACAAACACAATACACCGAAAAATCTTTGATTATGCAAAAAGCTTGTACAATTTTATTGAGAAAGAACAAATTGGCGGTGGGAAACGATGACAAAGATGCAAAGTAAACAAATGATGGGAAAAGAAATTGTATGAATTAATTTTTTTCTTGAAGGGACTTTTTTTATATACTTAAAATAGATTTTTTTTATCTCCTAAAAACTTACCTGGGGTTAAGCTCATGGCTGACTCCACCAGTGACTCCCTTAGCATAAATTGAAGAAATACACTTACATCACGAACATTAGTTACATACATGCATATAACAATTTGATGAATTAGTAGTGTATATGAGATTCTACACCCATAATTCAGCAATGCACATTCCAATTCCCGAGCCGATAGATTCATATTGAGATAACATTATTGTAGAAGTAAAAATATATTTTAATGTAATATCCCAGCAAGAATTAAATTTGACTCAGGTCTCAACAGGGATTGGATTGAATTGAATTGAATCAGAAGTCACAAAGCAAACAAACAATAGGGTAAAAAGATTACAAAAAGGAACAATGACATTCCTTGATGTGTATAAGAATCCTAAGATACTACATGAAATCTGAGCAGAAAACAAAAGTGGACGTGATGATGAAGACCCAGATGAATGTCTTCTTTTTTTGTGTGAAACTGATAAAATTTGTGATGAGAGAGAGAGGTTAAATTAAAAGTTTCATATATGAATTTTTTGTGTTTTCAATAGGGTCCAACAGATATTTGGGCCTGCATGTTGATCCTGCAACACTTAGTTTAATTAAGTTACTAGGGTTCTGCTTATTGTTTTAGCCCATGAAATTGAGTGTTTCAACTAATCCAGCAATATTTCTTGACCTGTTACAGAGAGGTTCTTCCAATTACAATTCCTGGTCTAGTTCCAATTATTGAAGATCGAAGAAACATCAATGGTTTGCCGACCACGAACGACTTTGGGCTCTTGGGAAACATCATCTATCGTGAGTGTTGACAGTTAATGGGACCCACTGTATAGTCACCAAATTTGTTGTAAATATTCCATGTAGTCGAGTTGCACTTGATAATGGACTAGAGTACAGACCATTTCGGATAGGAAACCCCGTCGCATATCAAACACCATTCTAGTTTTTCATCCACTTGATTTTGTTTCATCTCCCAAATTAGAACTGGATAGTCGTCAAACCACTTCGGACACATCATCGAGCAGACCACCCTGGGATACACCTATTTGTCTTGACTTTGTGACTTGTGTCAACATGCTGAAGGTTGGGGCATCAATGAAACTTGTGTGTAGAATTTTGGCACCATTCACAGTACTAGTTATAATGTTGAAGGGATCCAACTCTAACACAATACAATTAGAATTCCACCAATACAACTTCCCATTCCAAGCAAAGCCAAACTTACAATACTTGGTCAAGTCAACAGGGTGAAGATACTTTCTTGACTCAAGGTGCAGTAGGGTGGTTAGTTCCTTTGGCAGCTGATATTCTCCCTATTCACCTGTCTCAGAAGAGAAGATGTCCACACAAAAAACCGTATCGGAAACAGAGTTGGGAAGTAATCGGACAACCTTAGAAATGACCTTGGAAGCAAGGAAGAAAAGAGAGAATGCTCATTTCTAACTTCATCACCCATGTCGGCGTGTAAGACATGGAGAAGATGACTGAATTCTTATCAGTAATGGTCAGACGAGCATTCTGAAGAGGCTTTCTCTGATCACGTTGGTGGCGTATAAAGTTGCCTAGAAAATAAGGATCCGAGACGAGTGTGCGCCAGCGTTTGGACACTAACTTGCATCGACCTACGTCTTTGTTGTGAGGAAGTCGACAGAGAATTTCTGCCAATAGAAAATCTGGAAGATCATCAAGCATCGTTGTTGAGCTTGGTGTCGACTGGGGATGAAGTTTTTGATGTTTTGAGGGAGGTTGCTCGGAGTTTGCTACTTCACTACAGTTTCTTTTGGCACCCATTTTCGTCACAGCCGACGGGTTCTGATCTTGCTCAAAGATAGATAAGCGAAGAGGAAATATCGGTGTGGCTTTTTCTTGATCTAGCCGTGGTAGTATTATATAGGGAATCAGCAGTCCTGGTGGAACTAGGTACGTTTCAGTTTTCCTGTTGGAGCTAAGACAAATTAGAGGGACATCGATCCTTGTAGAACTAGGGGATTTCAGTATTCCCAGTGGAACTTGGACAAAACAATTCCTGAGAGGTCCAGGATTAACTTGCTGGTGTTGGGTCCTTTTTCAACACATGAAATTAAGTACACCCGAGACCTGACAGAGCTGACGTAACGACATGCAAAGCATGCATATATGAATATGATGAAGAACTCAAACATAAAGCGAGAACTACATTCCATGACTTGAAGATATTAGTTGATACTTGTTAAACCTCAAATCCATAGTTTAATATTTTCGTTATATCCCAAAGACTAAGTCAGTCAACATATTTGTCCCAACAGATTTCTTCTGTAATAAAACAACTAAAACGCCCGCAGAGTTTTATCGACGAATTCTTTCTCTCATGTGGTTTGTGTGCTAAATGAAATTCATATATAGGCCAAGCCGGCCGCCAACACCAACCAACTCCAACCGTCTCGGCAGTGTTGAATACTAACATGCTGAAACTCTCTAATGAACAAATAAACAAACACTTCAAAACTCTCATTTATAATCAAACTACATCCTGAACCAAATGACCGACATTTATATACTAATAATTCCCCGACTTTCATACATAAGATAATTAGAAAACAGTGAGCTAGTTAGCGGCCTTGCGTATGCTAGCTGTGCTGATCAACATCGATCATCAAGACTTGATTATATATAAAATTTATCTGTGTATATATATATATATGTGTGTGTGTGTGTGTGTGTGTGTGTGGCGTGAAGTGTTTCTCCTCCATAGAGACGTTAAAATAATGAAACCTCGGACGTGATGCGTGACGATGTTGAACCACTCCAATCCCAGCTGCATATGGTTTGAGCTGAGCTTAGTATTTGAGGGAGTATATTCTGCTATCTTATTACTATATTCCAAGAAAGGAATAACTTCATGAACCATGCTAGTCATTTAGCTTGTAAGTATCTCAAACACGCATGGCTCGACGTACTCTTGTGATCGAAATTAGGTACGTACACCACTACCCTAATTTAACTCTCTCAAAGAGAACATACGCATGCGCATGAAACTCACCGAATTAATGTATCGAAATCAATCTACTTATTATAGTGTCGTACACACAAAACCATCCATATATGAACTCATGAATATTCGTTTATTTTTATGCTTAATAAACTCTTGTACGAAAAATATATACATGCCTATAGTTAAATACCAACTAGCTCTATAAGAGTTTTTTAATGAGTAATAGTACGTTCTCATAGTTCATTATCTTCATGACATTTGAATATTGCCGCATACATTGTATTGATTCGAGTAATTGATTAAAAATCTTATCATGCTTTGATTATATAAACTAGCTTAACACATCAATCACACGGACCGTGTTTTTCCTCATATGCTGGAGCCACTTGAAACTAGTTCTTCGTATGGAGCACATATTTAGACATAAATGAATTCCAGACGAGACTATTCTTTTAAACTTGTGTAGTGACACATAAGGGAGTGATACCTAAACTATTACATCACATTTATGGACATCTCACATTATTGATCATATTATAATTGATGAGCCCATAATCATCCGGACAAAATGGATATAATTTTGTAGTTCTGATATTCAATAGCTAAAATCATGTACGGAATATAATACTCTAAAGTTAGGTTGGAAGTTGGAACCTTATTTTTTTGGTGGGCTCTCCGATCAAAACCTTATTCTTATCTTTTTCACCCATGGTCATAATCCCTAATTAAAAGTGATTCTTCTTAGCTTTACCTTAATATTTGGCCTAAATCCAAGAATCATATCTCAAAAAGAGCTCATATAAATTGCCTCCACATTTTATAATTGATATGTGCTCCATTTGATTCGATGCACAAACAGTATCACATTGCATCTCTATATCAAGATATAGGGAGAGTATGGTACAAATACATACTTCTTACAATTATCGTGAAGATAAGTTTCATACCATCACTAACAAAGTTGTTTTTGGATAGAAATCAACTTCGTATGTCTTAATCGGTGTAATCAGATGGGGTTATGTGAGTATTACTCATTGATCGATCAAGAGATGCTGATTAGAATAAAAGTTAATGAGAAGAATAGAAGCTTATCTTATCCTTGTCTTCTAGACCACATACCTTGCTAGAGCTCTAGAAGCAACAATAATGGAACGTCGATGGACGACGGCAGCTTCCACCTTAATAGAGAGACAATGACATTATAGGTGTCGTCCATGCATAATAGCCCGCCACAACATTAATGTGCTCGATCGACCATGGCCATTTGGATTCATCTAACTAGCTAGACGTACGCACGGTCATGTTCATTTTCGTTCTCATTCATATATTCATAGTATAAAGTTTCAATAATGTTGGTTGATTGGGAACTATTTGCTTTTGGTACTTCTTGCTTTTTGCAAATTGATCGTGATGGAGATTTTGCTTCCCGCTATCGAGTAATTCTATAGAGCTACTTTTCTTTTTTCCCTCTATTATTGGGTGGTTTTATAATGGAGATATTGGCAAATGACTTGTTTACCAACATTAAGAGTCAATCTTACACAGTGAGTAAGAAATCGAATAATCGATGTTGAGAAAAGACCACAAGCAGACCAGAGAATTTAAGAAGTGCTTAATTATGGGGTTGTTCTTGCCGATTTGAACTCAAATTAGAGTATCTGTAACAATTTTGTATAAATTCTTTATCATAGAAGATAAAATCACAAAAATTTTATAAAAAAATGAGCTCAACTCTAACCACTTTTTTATTCTATTCTACAAAATTTAATGTTTTCATGCACAATTTAATTAATATGTATTAATATGATTTATTTATTTAAATAAAAACAAATCATATGTTAAATGCTTTTCTCTTTTTAGTTGTTTTAAGAAAAGATAATGAATTATATTGGGCAAACATCAAATTTTACAAATTTTTTATGAATATACAAGTCTTGAGTTTTCTATAAATATAAAGATTCTCTATCAACTTTTTTTCATTTTTTATAAGATACAAGAGTTTAATTTGAGCTAAAAAATGGTGTTTTTTCGCTATAATAACAATTCTTGTGATTTTACAAGTTGTTGGAGATCATGCTCTTAATCAAATAACTATTTTCTCTCTAGCTATCATACTTCCAATATGATACAAAAAAATCTCATCTCTTTCTTCACTCGTCTGGTGGTCCTTGGCTTGGCCAACGGTGGCCTCTGGCCTCGTCGGTGCTTGTTGTAGGATGCAGCCGAACGGGTCCTGTTCCTTGGCCCGGTGATGGGCAGCGGAGGAGGTTGGAGCTTTGTGTTTGGCGGAGAACAATGTCGCTCGATTTTGTCAGTTTTCAGGGGTGGTCGTGACAAGGTTAGAGGAAGGGCTTGCGGTAAGCGGAGAGGGTCGGGCATCCAACTTTTGTCTCATATCTCTTTCTCCGGTCTTGTGTCATGGAAAATGGAGTGTTTTTTTGGAGAGAATTGGAGTGCATCGTTCCACGAGTTTGATGACTCGGCCTTGAGGGAATCTTGGTTCATATGAAGAAGACGACCAAGGAAGTGAGGCGTGGTTTTGTTCTGAGATGATGGGTGATGGTCGGCCGAGGAGAGAAGGTGAAGCTGGTGGTGGTGTGAGGTTTGGTGAAGGGTGGGTGACTGACGCGGGATAGGCAACTTGGGTTCTGTCAATTGGGCTCCAAAAATGGGCCTGGGGTAATACATCATGCCTGGTTTATGTTTGTTTTAATTATTTAAGTTTAGGTTTTTATTTATTGTTATTAGTAGTTTTTTGAAAATAAGCCTTTACTCGTGTGAGGTAGGCAGAAGTGAAGTCTGTCCCGAGCTGTGTACCTTTAATGTCTTGTCTGCTCTAGGTAGGTTTTGATTTTTCGAGTGGGCGCACCCTCTTAGTGGCAAGATGAGATGTAGTGCCGACGAAAGTTTTCGGCAACATGGGTGGGAAGCTATTCAGAGAGAATTTATATGTCGTCATTATCGCGTTATTTTTCCTTTACTGTGTCGCTTTAAATGTAAAACAAATGGAATATACACTATTTGCTAAATGGTGTAGTTTATGATACAATATATTAGTCGAGTCGTCTGATATTATTTCGAGTGTTATCTTCTTATAAAATATATGTTTTATGTCCTCTTCTTGTATTCCACTATTTCATTAATCAAAACATAAAAATTGCCACAAGTCTTTACTTCAAAAAGAAATATTCATACTTCTGGTATGTATATACAAATTGGATAAATGATCCACGACTTTAGTAAGAAAGATGCGTCATGCATTAACTGAAATTCATACAAGCTATTGTTGGCTGTTAGCAATTATCATACAGAATCAGTATGTGGCAATGTGGGACACCAACACCAGGATATTCACAATGATTCTTTTGTAATATATTTTTAATTGTTTGTATGGGCTACCAAATAATAAATAAAAATGATCATAAGAATTAGTAGCAAAAGAACGATCATGCATCTAGTTGCAAGATTGTTTTGTGGTTTTATGTCCGTTTACAATACTAGAAAGCAAAAAAACTTTAGGTTTTTTAGTAACTTGTAACTTGCAAACGTTATTCGTTTGTAATAATGATTCACAATAAATTTCACTCCAATCCTTTCGTATTAAGATTTTTATTTTAATTTAAACCAAATACGTTATACACTCGACCAATATATATAAATGTAACGAAAACTTCAATCTCTAATCTTTTAGCAACAAAATAATCGTTTTATTGTATAAAAATCTATTTTCCGATAACAAAAAGGATGGATCCATTATAAACAAATTCTACTCATTTTTCTAGTAACTTTCCTAACTACTAAGAGCATCTCCATTGAAACTCTGTGTTGAACTCCTTAGACAAAAAAATAAAATAAAAATAAAATTTTAGTATCCCAACCACACCCCTCTTAACCAGATTTCTCACTTCTGGTTGAAGTTAATTAGCTGGTTTCTCTTCTTTAATTCTTTTCCTATTTCATTTAGTATCCGTATTTGCCTTTTGATTTCCATTTATATTTTGTGAGGGTCAGAATCGTTGAATGGTAACTGACCGAATATTCCTTCCGAGTATTCGACACCCTTTCTCCCTCTTCTATAAAACCCAATAGACTCACCTCAAACCAAAAAACAACAAAAAAAGACTCGACCTTTTCCCCTCAACCCCAAAACCAAAACACCAAGACTCTTGTAATGTACGACACACTCAAGAACACCTACCGACTCGATGAGGAAATCGGCCGCGGCCGATTCGGCACCATCCTCCGCGCCTTCTGCCCCGTCTCCGCCGAGTCTGTCGCCGTCAAGATCATCGACAAGTCTTCTCTCACCGACGAAACCGACCGCGCCTGCCTCGAAAAAGAGCCCAAAATCATGACCCTCTTGGCCACACACCCAAACATCCTCAAACTCCACGACGTCTTCGAAACCGAAGACTCCCTCGCTTTGGTCCTCGAACTCTGCGAACCCCAAAGTCTCTACGACCGCGTCCTACATCGTACCATGCCGGTGACCGAAGCTGCTGACGTCATGAAACAGCTCATGTCGGCGGTCTCCCACTGCCACCACCTCGGCGTCGTCCACCGTGACCTAAAGCCTGAGAACATCCTCTTTGATTCAAGAAACAACCTTAAACTCGCCGACTTCGGCTCCGCAGATTGGTCGGATAACATGGAGGGCGTGGTGGGGACGCCGTACTACGTGGCGCCGGAGGTTTTGATGGGGAGAATGTACGACGAAAAAGTCGACGTGTGGAGCGCAGGGGTGATGCTGTACATAATGCTCGGCGGAGTGCCGCCATTTTACGGCGAGACGGCGACTGAGATATTCGAGGCGGTGTTGAGGGGGAACTTGAGGTTCCCGCCAAAGAGTTTCCGGGGAGTTTCGGCGACGGCGAAAGATCTGATGAGGAAGATGATGTGTAGAGACGTGTCGAGGAGACTGACGGCGGAGCAAGTGCTTAGACACCCTTGGATCTTGAGCGGTGGAGAAGCTAAGCCGATGGACTGAGTTGAATTAACCCAAAAGTACTGAGTATGTAAGTATGTAAGTTTTCCAAGAAGCACATAAAGAGAAGAAAGAGGGGGCCCTTGATGAAGCTGATGAGGTAGTTTGAAGAAGAAGAAGCTCAAGAAAGGTTCTTTTGTTCTTGGTTTAGATTTACTTACTTTGTTGTTGTTTTTTGTCTGAGACTGTAAATAGGTGAGGGGTTGAGGATTGATCCCTGTCCTTCCTCCTTACTACTCTTGCTTTTAGAGAGAGAGAGAGTTTAGGAGTGATGATAGAGAGAGAGAGAGAGAGAGAGAGAGAGAGAGAGAGAGAGAGCAAGTGAAGTACTCCTAAAAAGAGAACCAATGCAACTTTAATCCCTTTGTTCTGTTTCAGTAATGTCAAACCATGTTTTGTGAATGCAAATATCAATGTGTTTTTGGCTTTCAGAATCTGAATGTTTAGAGCTTTCACTTTAGATTTGTGCTGGTCCCAGTGACGAGGGATTTGGCATATACCTCAACAAATCCCCTAAAGAATCCATTTGTTGCAACTTTAGTCCCTTTGTTCTATTTCAGAATGTAATCCATGTTTTTAATTTGGCTTCGGAATCTGAAAGTTTATAGCTTTCACTCTATTCTTTCTTCTTTGTTCTTTCTTCTGGTGATGGAATTTAGATTTGTGTGGATCCCTGTGATAAGGGGTTTAGCATATACCTTAATAAATCTCCTCTAAAGAATGCATGTACAAGTGGGTGACTTTTCTTGGCAACACATCAAACTGTGGAAAATGATGTCCCCTGTTTCATGTAAGCATATATTATAAGCATATGCTTTCAAAACTGACCTAGCTACCAGTCAATAAACCTAAAACCTCCATAGACTACACTATGCAACATACATCAAATAATTATTGGACTTCCTAAACAATAGAAACTAACATAGAATGCATATATATAGTCTTCTGTTAGAAGCTATAATTTGGTTTGCTCGGACAAAACTTATTAAACCGGCCAAGCCTAACCGAATATCTTATTTGCTCCTGGGACCAAATTTATTTATTAAAAGAGAAACAACCGCATGTGAGCTGTCCGGCAGATATTGAAAGTTTGAAAACCACCCCACCATCTGGCGTTCTGGCCTATATGACAAGAAAGAAGTTTGATAAACAAAAGTGATATATATATCCACTAAGCAAAAGCAGAGGGCGATGATGAAGAGAATAAGAGGACAGAGACGTACTGGTCATGACTGTAAAAATGAGCCTGGATTTTAGGGCAGGTGGCAAACCCTTCAATAATGGAGGAGAGAAGAAGATTCAGAGCTCACATGGGGAAAGCAGCGGTGTATAGTGAGAGTATCTATTCAGGTAAACGAAACGGTGTTTAATATGATCAGTGAGGCTCCATATCAACATGTTTAGTGTGGATTGGTGTTTGGTTTTGCATGGCTCGAGAGCTAAGCTGAAGCTTTAGGTCGATATGTACAGTCAAGAGTACTACTACACATGTGAGTGGCATTTGGCATGGGAATCTTTTCACGAATATCTTGCCTTTTCTGGTCTGCTGAGCTCAGTGTTCGATAAGGTGAGGAAGCAATTTTGTATGCACTGGCAGGTTAGCGAGCAATTTCGCATGTACTACGTGTACGAAATTATATCTAAGATTTTGTCCATCATCTCCTGAGGGAAATAGTACTTTTAAGACTAATTGAGGTTAAGTCCGGCAAATTTGGTTAACGTAAGCTACGCTAGAAAAGTCTACAACTTTAGTTTGGTTGAGTTGATCAGGACAATGTGTCCAGTGTTCGCCTCGCTCATCACCCCCTTCTTCTAGCTCTGTGAGCCAAGTTCGTGGTGAACTGATATTAATTTTACTGTCCATATGTGATCGGTGAATGGTTGTTGTAATTATTTTAAAATTTTGTATTGGTTTACGATGATTAAGCTTCACTTGAGAACTTTCCCAAATTTGTTTTTTTTTTATAAAGAGAGAGTAAGCAAACTCTTATAAGTTTAACTATGTCATCATACGTTTGTAATGGAGCCATGGAACTATATATGGATGTTGTGACAATTTTACATGTCATTATATTGTAGGTAAGCAACAGTTTATGTCAAAGTGTAAACCCACCACCTACCTAACATACACCAATAAACATTGCCACCTACTGCACTCATACAATTAAAATGGAATTTAGTGAATAGTTTCACTCTAGCTAGTAGCATTGCAACTACTGCCCGATTGATATGTCCCATCGTTTTCGAACTGCAGAAATGAACACCCGGTAATATGAGATTTAAAACTAAAACCAATTAGTAATGGTAGGAGTAGTTCAAATTCTTATAACTCATTAGCAAGATCTTTCATTTTTAATGTGGAGTTTTTTTTCATTTACATTCTCTAACACGCCCCCGCACATGTGGCGACATCTCAAGTCAAACACGTGGACCACATATATGGGTGGTGGTGGGCACGTGTGGCCAATTCGGCATCACACGAGGATGAACCTGTCTGATAAAATAGTCTAGGGTTCCATATCAAAATCAATTGATAATAGTAGGAGTAACTTAAATTCTTATAACCTAAAAACAAAATTTTTCATCTTCAATGTGACACTTTCTCGGTTCACATTCTCAATACCAAAGAGGGCTCCGCACTGCGTCTTGTGGTCTCTTTCATAAGAGCAACACACATACCATCAACATATGTTGTCTCATCTGTTTGTCTTGGAGATTAAGCTACGAAACTAAAACCAAGAGGGCTAAATTAAGCTGTGGTTGATCGTGAAAGATGACACTAATGAATGGTCACCTCTTACGTGGGGGCACCATGTTTGACACGATTTGTATACGTACCCTACGTACGCCGTAGACTTTTGTAATAATGTTGAATAGGAAAGTCGTCGATCGCTTTCATATATTTTTTTCTACAAATTTTATTCTTCTATCAAGTTGTACGTCAACTTTTCGGAAATTCATATTCAGTTTGTTTTCATTATAAACGATTTTAAAGTCAATTATGTTTCTTTAGTTAACAGCGTGTTGTTCCACCCTGTTTGGAGGGAAAGAATAAGTAATTGGTCAGATCAGAAATAATAAGGGGCAATGAAGGAACCTAGCCTTGTCAAACGTATCATTCGGTTTGAGTTTTTTAGTTATTTCCATTCTATAAACAGTTGAATTGAACTCTACGAAAAAAACAGTCAAATTAAACTAATAGCATATGGAATTATTTTTGTCGGATGCAAACCTTACATACAAAGTTCCTAAACGTATAGAAGGTAAAAAAAATAACCATATTTCACGTTAAATATCTAGATATCGTTATTTTGATTTACGTAAAGCTATATATATCATAGCGTTTTGTATTTTGCTAAATCAAGTAAGGTTGTATGTATGCCCCTATAGACCTTGATGGCTTGATGGACCTAAAATTCTAACTATACATAATTACATCGAAACACGACAATATATACACCCACTAATTACATGCATGCAGCTTATAATGGCTAGCTAGTTAGATAAATAGTTTCCCTTATCTCGACTATCCCATCTATTTAATTGAGTATCCTGGATCAAAAATCTAATCAAGTATTCAACATGAAAGGTCCAAGTTCATGTGGAGCTTTCATCTCACAAAGAATAATCAGGAAAAAGAGAATGAGAGCATCTCTTTACAAGTGATTTGAAGTAATTAAAGCATGCATTAATCGTTCATTACCAAACCCATGTGTATATGTATGTTATATGTTAGCCAGACCATGCGCATGTGATTTGATTCTTAAGATTTTGTATATATGCTTTATATATAAAAAGACTTAGCTATACACAGGTACAATCTCCTTCAAATTAAAAAAAAAAATATTTATAGTTTAATTTTTAGTGTGAAATTTAAAATTTTAAAATTTAACCCCCTCTTAAGTTTGTATACTTAGTTCCTAAATTATCAGTAAACTTATTTCGAAAAAAAAATTAACCCATTTCATTATAAAATTTTAACTCCACCTTTGTTTATATAACTTTGGGTCTTTGGCTTGCTTAGTTTTGAAATATTGTCCATGCATGCCTCGATTCGAATTCTCTTTTTTTTTTTTTTTTGAGAATGATTCCAATTCTCGTTGATCGAGCTAGCAATGTGAATAAGAATACCAAGACCGAAATATGGTCGAAGGAAGAAAGGGAATAAAGGAAATATTCGAACAATTCTATACGTACCACCGATAAGTGGTTATGCATATAAAAACAGCGACATCTAGGACTTTTGGTCTACATTGGCTGGCGTACGTTAATCGTGAAGAACAAGGATTCAGTTGGTTATTGAATTGAATCAGTCGAGCACAGCTTGCTAGCTGTATAAGCTGCAAGAATTGAAGCCAGGCAACCTTGAACTGAAACCGCCATAGGTTTTTACGGTGGTCAAGAATATTGCATTATTGCTTTAGTTATATATTGTATGATATGTACATGTGTGTTGGAGAGAAAAATGTTTGAAAGTCTTGATCAATAGTGAACGCTGCATTAGATCATTGCGAAGATTTTGAGCACCCTTTTCGTTAATTTACTAAAATTTAAAACATTTTGAAATTTAGAAGTATTGATAGAAAAATGTAGGTATCAATACGGCGTCTCCTCTCATCTGATTTGCTTGGAAGTAATTATTTGAGAATCGGAATATCATGCATGAATCTTTTGAGAATCAAACTTAATGTTTATACGTACCAACATTTTTTATTGGAAAGTTTTCAAGTAAATCTAGCTTACCGTGAATTAAGACAAAATTTTAAAAACACAATAATTATCCATTGTTCATATATTTTAGACGATAAAATTGAGACTGATTCACCGTGAACTTGATTCTGTATCGTTTTTCATCATGCTTGAGCATAGATATACAAGTCACACATCATGAGCTTTTTTTCACTTTCATACTGGGTAATTCTCTGAAATTACTGTCTACCAAAAGTGAACTCCTTTAGAGCAGCTGCACTGGCACCGGCACCGGCACCGGGTCGAGCAGCTGCAAAACGACGGGCCCTCGGGTCGAGCAGGATGATCGAAGACGTGCAACGACGACAACTCCCCCCGGCGACTGCTTGTTGACCGGCCGGGCGAGCAATTTATGCTCGAGCTGTGGTGGCGGAGCCCATGCACGTGGGTGACGCCAGCCGGTTCGTTTTTTATTTCTACCTGGTGCATGTATTTTGTAATACACGCGCCAGTAAATGGTAAAAAAAATTACCAACCAATAGGGAGGCGCCACGTGTCAGTCCGGATAGATAAAAATTTATAACGGTCATATTGATCTGGACCGTCCATTTCAAATTAAAAATTCTGATTGGACGGCTGAGATTCAACCGAAACGGCTATTTCTGAATTTTCTGCCATTTTACAAAATAAACCCTAAAAAATTGCAAAAAAATCCCAAAAAATTTCAAATAAATTACAAATAACACCCTATAATTTTTTTATAAATATTACATCAATTTCATTCACATCTCACACAAATTTGTGCACAACAAATTTATCCTCTCCTTCCTCTTCTTCTTCATCCTCCTCTCATCATTTTGTATTTTAGTTCCAAAAAAATGTCCAATTGGCTTGATTCCGAAGATTTGTAACTTTGTATTTCTTATTGTCGCATTAACGTTTACCCTATTACCGGCAACATGCAAAAGTCCGACAAATTGTGGGAAAAAGTCTATGCCGATTATAAGGAAAATTGGGAGATAGATTGCGCATGGTGAATCAATGCCGGAGCCTAGGACCCAAACCGCAATTTCTTCTCGTTTTACAAAGTTGAAGCCGAGTTTTAGAACTTGGGGTGCCGCTCTTGCATATGCACGAAGGAATACACAATCCGGCTCAAATTTGTAAGATGAGGTAAGTGTTAATAATTTTGTCATAAATTATTTATTACATTTATTTTAATTAATGTTGACATCTCCATTTCCTAGATATTATTTTGACATATAATTTTTTTGCACCTTAGATAAGAAAAGCTCAATCATGGTACGTGACACAAAAAAAGAAAGAGTTTACCAAGTTTGAATGTTGGAAAGTGATGAAGAACCATCCAAATTTCGGGTCGTCGAACCTAATATACCACCTCCTTCATATTCCAACTCCGCAACTACTCCTTCTTTTACCTCAATGCTTCCCCCCGTCAACATGTAGGATGATGAAGTCATTGCAACACCACAAAACAACAAAGAAGAAGTGTACTCTAGTCCGGTTAGACCAATCGGAGTGAAGGCGGCCAAAGAAGCTAAATGAAAGGGGAAAAGAGCCATGACATCTTCAAATGAGGTAAGAGATGAGGTTTTGAAAACCATGATGCATGGAAAATCAAAGAATGCATCTCGCCGGGCAAAAAGAAAGTGATGCCACCGAGCTAGCTTTATACCAAAAATAACTCGCCCTTAAGGAGAATGACTACAAATTGAGGGCCGAAGTAGAGGATCCAATGATTATGGCAATGGATACGGATGCTATGACCCCAAAATCAAAGAGGTATTTTTCGAAGAAAAAAGAGACTATCCTTAAGAAAATGAAGGAAGAGGAAGGAGATGGTAGCGATGAAATATTTTCAAATTGTTATCGCCCACTGTTTCAATAGTTTGGTATTTGTTTTCCATTATGAAATATGTACTTTAAATTTCCAATAATTCTAGGCTTTGATTGAAATTATGTGCTTTAAATTTCCAAGTAATAAAACACACTTTTTTTATTCCATTAAAGGTCACGCACATTACAATAAAACATCATGACTTAAAATCAAACATACATCACTCAAACAACCAAAAGGAAAAACAAATAAAGCAAACATGTTGCAAACCAGGTTACTTAAAATTACACACACACATCATTTAAAGTCGTTTGACGGTCTTTAGATACCAGTTGTGCTTAACTAAGTCCTTTTGCAACTCTCCATGGATGTACGCAGATTGGAGATCTACAACACGGTCGGCAAATCGTTGTTCATTTTGTCCATCCCTTCCAACAGCCTCAAAAGGAATACGATTACCTTGTTCATCCACTGATCCATCATAAACTGTGAAAGTAGTTGATGTGTTTTGTAGATCTTCTTCTTCCAACTCCTCGAACTCCTCATCCACAAATTGTTTTTCGACAATCATGTTATGCATTATAATGCAAGCCAACATGATGCTCTTCAATGTCGATTGGTGATGACGCATAGCTACATGCCGAATAATTCCCCAACGAGATTGCAAAATCTCAAAGCACATCTCTACATCTTTGAGGTATGCCTCTTGTTTCTTGGCAAACAGTTTATGTGGAAGCTCTTGGGGATTGGAGATTGTTTTCACAAACGAGGAGTACATGGGATATATATCGTTAGCTAGATAGTAAGTATTGTGGTAAGTCATACCGTTGACTTTATAAGTTGCACTCGGACTGTTTCCGGCAAGGAGCGAATCGAATATGTTCGATTGGTGGAGCACGTTGATATCATTTTATGATCCGGGTACCCCAAAGAAGTTGTTCCATATCCACGTGTCATATGAGGCCACCGCCTCTAAAATAATAGTTGGACGCTTCTTCCGGCTCGAGAATGCCCCTTGCCAAGCTGTGGGACAGTTCTTCCATTCTCAGTGTTAGTATTAGATTCCCGGAGAAATTTCCGACCAATTGAAAGCCGACAGGTGTCATCATCTTATCTAATCAGAATATCTACACTCGACTATATATTTGTTGATCGGTGCTCATCGTTCATTCACACATTTTCAACCATATATTCTACATTCCAATAAGATGAATCCTTTTAGTTTTGAGAATTTTTTCCGGAGGAGGCGACAACAACGTCGGCGAAATGCTGAAATTGCTAATGCTTTCATCACTGAAGCGGTCGTGGTCGATGCAATGTTCGATGATGAACCACCTCGCCGCCAACCAAATGAAGAAAGAATGAGGGAGTCAAGGGGACATAATATGATGGAGGATTACTTCATCAAACGCCTCGTCTTCAACGAACAAGCCTTTCGTCGAAGGTACCAAATGAGTACGAATTTATTCAACCGTATAATGACGGATCTTTACAACCACGACCAATTTTGGCGCCAAAGAGCTGACGCCACCGGATTGATTGGACTTCTTCCACAACAAAAGATGACTGGCGCTCTTTGTATGTTGGCGTACGGCGCAGCCGCAGATCAGTGTGCTGAAATAACAAGGATGAGTGAATCCACAACACTACAATGCATGAAGAAGTGGTGTATGCATATATACGAGCTTTACGGTGACCTCTATCTCCGCGCTCCAAATGCCACAAACGTAACCCGACTTTTAAAGAGAGCAAGGCATCGCGGACTTCCTGGTATGATCGGAAGCATTGACTGCATATTATTAGGACGATAACGATACGTGGACATGACACGTGTTGCCTCGTGATTGGTTGAAAATCTTATCGGAAATTTTGTACAATTATTTACCCGATAATATTCTGTCAATGTGACACGTGTCAACTCGCCATTCGTCAGAAATCTAACCCGAAATCTTATTCAATTATTCATACGACAACGACACGTGTCGTTTATGGATTGGTTGAAAATGATTCAAAAAAAATTAATAAAAAATTAATATATGAACACTAATAGCACGTGCTATTTTTTGGCACCGCTGCGCGAAAAACATAAATTGCACCTCCTATTCGATGAACAGTGACTGCACCACCTCAAACAGCGCTTACTTCTTCTCAAATAGCACGAGCAATCCTAAAACACCACCGGTGCGGTGCTCTTAGAGTATCGAGTGTTGACAAATTCATACTGATCTTTTTTTGTTACAAAATTCATATCGATCTTTCTCAGCTGCATAGCATACAGTCAACTCTCTTTGCCAACTTGGTCAAACAAATCAAAAGTGGGAGCTACGACAAACAAGCACGTGTGAGCATGTGAGAGTTATGGTTAAGCCGACCGTTGATCTGTAGGCGTGCAGATCATGAATATATACGTACGCATGCAAACTGACTGGGACTGTGATAAGTCAGTCTCACTTCTGGGTCACCCTAATCATACTCTGTGATAAGCTAGTCACTCCAATTCTGTTTGACTTGTAGTGCTCAGAGTACAAGTTGTAGTTGTTTTGTTAGGTATACCGTATACGTACTCGATCGTTCTCTGTCCCATCTGGCCAAGCCAATGGCCATGTGACTGCCACCTCGAGCTACATATGCTCTACATCATTCTCACCTTCATTTTTAAGGAAACCCATTTTTAATCGCCAACAGAATTCGTATGTTCTTGAAGTTATCCGGATAAAATGTTGGATTAGTTAATTAAGTATATAGTTTAGCTTAGTGTGTTTCGGAATATTGAAACTATCTCAATAGGATTTTTGGAAATAGCACAATGCCATCAAATTTAACACTCCGGATACCATCTAGCTCCGACCAGGAAATTAACTTCTTTCATAGTCATGTTAATTCTAACTCTGCACACAACAATGTTCACTACTAGTGAAATATCCATAGGATACATGATACGCGTTGTTTTATGTATTTATTAGTCTTAAAAAATACACATAAGTGTATCAAAAATTCAATAGGTACTGTCACGGATTTAAAAAACATATGGCAGTCTCCTAAATGCACTTGATCGATCAAGATCAGCTCCCTCTGGCTGGATCGATCCGGTTAATCTAAACATTTGTTCATCTTCTTAGATTTTTTTAGGTTTTAGTTATTTTTATATATAAAAGCTATACAAATACATTCCACTACTACTTAATTTTCTTTTGCATGCAGACGAACACGTACTGATCTTTGTCTTGGACGATTGGCAAAACCACCAAGAAACCAAGCATGCATCCAACCCCTTACATAAGATTTGTCTATGTTAAAACGTTGTGCGCGCCCCCGGTATTTGCATTACTGTATACAGACACAATATACCCTACAGAGGTTGCAATATGCTTGTATATACTGTAAGAATTATTGTTATAATACCCTAAGATGCTCGATGATCACAAGAATAGACAAAAGTACATGCTTGAAGAAGTTGAAGCCGATTGTGAACCTACTAGCATGTCAGCGTGTGTTTCCAACAGCCATAACCAGTACGTCCTAGTCCAATGTATCACAATGGAAATATGGAAAATGTATGATTGCAACTAATTAGATCAATTTGATTATGAACATATTATTTTAAGCAAACACCTTCTACTATACCAGTGAATATATCGGATTAAACAGTGGATCAACTGTATCCTATGTCATCTATTTGTTGGTCTCAATAATTATTATTTCCTTCTCAAGCTAATTCGTCTGTTGCTTCAGACAATTCCTTCTGAGGCAGGTTTATGTGATCTAGCTAATTAAAAACACTGAATGATCGATGGTTTAGGTCAGCATACATATAATAACCCTCTAATTAACCAAATCATACATCCAAATTTTAGAGGAGGACATTAAACTAATCATTCTTAACTTTATAGCATCACGTACTGTACGTGGAACTAAGTTAGGTTAGTCAGGGTTTCATCCTCTCCTATAGATCCTTATATCGCAAGCAAAAAAAAAAACGTTTAATTTGGTGTGATGTGTAGTTGTGTACAACCGTGTAACACAAAGATTTGTCCGATTATTTAGCTTCGTATTTATCTCCGTATTATGTATTTTACAGATGAGACAATTGTTCATGAGGCTGTTCTGTGCTGTCCTTAATTCAGATAGAAACATATTACAAATGTAGGTTGGATTGTCTTCCTCAATTGAGGTGTTACGTCTAGACTATTTTCCTTGGAGAACATTTAATCTAGCTTGACTGCTTGAGTCCTCAATCTATCGTGTCCGCCTTGTTGAATGATACGAGGTGTGCTATGCTATAGCTTGAAGCATCTAAAATGTGAGATCATGCTCATGCATGATCCTTACTGTTGAACCTTGTATATGGAGTATTGTACTAAATCATTAGGGTGATACGACTCAAGAATATGATGCATATATACATGATGCAAGTTCGGCAAGTTGGGACCAACTGTAGCTCTCTTTGAGTTTCAAGCCTAAATAGTGTACCAAAATCCAATCCCAGAAGGATGATAGAGTGCCAACGCTAAATCTGATACTCGATCATGCATGTCTTTCTGAAAGGAACTTCAGGATACGCAAAGCAACTCGATTCAGATCGCACAACGATGAAAAATCAGAATCTGGAGATTGAAGATAAATGCATGACCAAAGAAGGGAATGAGATCAACAGCAAAAAGCTTTTGTTGTAATTCACATTGTGCTTGATCTAAGAGAAACTTGAGACGTGGAAAATAAGATAAGCAGCATGGTAGGGGAATGGCTTTTGTCAACACAAAGATAAAGAAATTTCATTTCCAACTACACACTGTTCTAATATTTCCTTGGTTTTAGATTGATTGATAACTCATTGCAGCAATCATAGCAGCTAGTATCAATCTAGTACAAAGGGAAGCAAAGGCTTCTACCTTCAGACCACATTATATCATGAACAATATTTTCGTTAGTTTCTAATGATATTTTCCTCCTCCCCACTTGTACAATAATTAAATAGATTACAGTGCTATGTGATTTAACCTTATGTTCCTCAATGGACATCTTGATGACGTGCTCATGGAAAACTGCACTATGCACCTCATCCTCTAGCCGCCAAATCAGTCATATTACCTTTGCATCATGGACTGAAAGTAAAAAGGAAAAGAGTTCTCAAATCAAAAAATGTGCAACCACATAAAAAATTACCAACAGAATAATAATATTCATGATGACATTGATTCATGTAATGCTTGTTCTGCCCAAGGAAAACAAAATGAGTAAAGTATAAACTTCAATTTTCATGCAATATTGATTAGCTTAGGCTTATTCTGCCATACTCATGCAAGGGAACCATCACAGATCTTCGGTTATTAATTTTAGGTGAATGGTATCCTTAATATCTCGAAATGGAAGAGATACTTGTATTTGTCACGCTAATCTAACTGAAGGACATCATATATATAAGGTTTTGTATCGTCCTCAAAATGTCGGCATGATTAATATCCTATCTTTTTCTAGAAAATGCATCAGTAGGGCCCAACCACATTGTAATCCACTCATCACAAAGAACTAGGTTTACATGAGTAGAGCAAGATTCTGCATGAGCAGCATTTGGTCCCCAAAATGAAAAAGCGATCTTTAGTAATTATCTAGCAACTGAGTCTAAATACAATGATAACCAGAGTGATTATTCATTGGAAATTGTACTCGGCAGAACAATAAATATCTCGAAAACATTAATCGTTAAGGCTTTACCGGTGAAACTTCTATTAGAGCATTTCTATAAAATGTACAATATCCTAGACCAAAGCTTTTAGAACAACCAATTCATAATATAAAATGCACAAGTACAAGATGGGAGCTTAAAAGGTTTCAAATCAAACAAGTGTTTTCAACAAACCAAATGAATGAACCCAGGCATATTGCAGTCTGAAAAAAATGGAAGGAAGAATGCAACGCTTATCCAGATCCCACTCATTCCTGATAAACACCCTAATTAAATCTATTAGACACTAATATCATGACAAGAATGGTTTAATGGAACATTAAAGCTTAAACAACCATTCTACAATCAAAGTTTCCTTCACTAACATGATGTCATTTCTATAAAGTATAAGATTTTACCTTGATTCCTGCTGGAGTGTTGCCAGGCTTAGCTGTAGTTGTGCTCCCAAAAACATCCATCGATGAATTTCCAGGTTTAGCTGTAACTAGGCTACCCGAGTTGAGCTTTCCCCTCTTATCTGCAGGTTTTAATATTTGGAAAGAGCACATTAATGTGTCATCCACACTCATCATGGCTCCAGCATTATTGAATTCCCCACAATAATTAGGTGCTGAAAATATCGTCACAAGTTGGCGGTTAGCAAACAACTCGTACCCATCCTCCACAACCTGTCAATAGTAGATTATGAAAAGGCATAGCTATAAGTGAGCATCAAAAACAATAAAAAAACCATATCCTCAGTAGTCCTTCAAAGACTTCAAAGAACAAGCTACACTATAGGTCTGATATCACCAACTAAATCCTGGTAGGATGATGCTTGCTTCACAGATGTCAGTGTTCAGATAATATGAACTCAACCGAGGATAGTACAGTCAATAAGTACCTGGTGAGCACGACAAACGAGATCCAAATCATGCTTCTCAAGAAACTCAGTCACCGTGTCAGGGCCAAATGTGTAGGACACTCCCCGGTCGTTCCCGCCCCAACCTTGGACATCTTTATTAGGATCAGACCACAGAAGATCACAGAGTAAACCTGTCTCTGGTACATCAGTTGGCCGCTGTAATGCTCTAATCTGATCAAAATTATTCAGCTCAGGAGATAGACCCCCATGCATGCAGAGTATCTTTTCATCAATCAGGGCTGCAACTGGTAGGCAATTAAAACAATCTGTAAACACCTTCCATAGCCTCACATTGAATCTTCTTTTACACTCATCATAAAACCCGTATATACGGTTTATGGAAGCACATTCATGGTTCCCTCTCAATAAGAAAAAATTCTCAGGATATTTTATTTTATATGCAAGCAGAAGACATATTGTTTCTAAACTCTGCTTTCCTCGATCCACATAATCTCCCAAGAACAAGTAATTGGAATTAGGAGGTAATCCACCATACTCAAAAAGCCTTAGAAGATCTGAGTATTGACCATGTATGTCACCTGAAAGACATAAGTAGTGTACATTTTTAGAATTGACGATATTGAACTAGGTGTAAAATACTTGACTTATGGTCCTAAACCTCAAAAATAACTCTCACACTTTAGCATATTTTTTGTTGAGCAGAATATACTCTACTTACATATCCAATCTACACCGACATTAACAACCAGACAAGAAACATTTCGCTACTTGATCAAACAGACAACGACACATTGAATTAGACAGTTGCGAACTTGATTACCATAAAAAGCAACACCATCTCACCTACCTTTCTATAATGAATCGAGTAACTTTACCCATAAGAAACCACCAAACCTTAAATCTTTGTGTAACCACGATCACGAAAACAAAAGAATTATTATATAAGCCATTCCCAGTACACATCAAATATTAAAGCCTTCACCAAAAACAAAACATTCCCTAACTGTCTATCATTTAAAACTGTTCAAGCTCACAAAACCAATTTTCATACCTTCCTAAACTTTACCAGAATGGATATGATCTTCATTATATCAAAAGTTCCAACATGGGTTCACTAATTAACTAAATAACATCCTGATTATAACAGTTAAGCTATAGCATAGAACACTACAATTTCTCATATGCTATTCCACAGAGACAAACAAACACAAAAATATGAACCAAAACATGAAGACCCTATTGAAATTAGAGAAATGGGTAGCCAAATAAAACCACAGAGGCTTCAAAGCTCAATCGAAACACAGCAAAGATTGGACTTTTAGTGAAGAAAACTAGAAAAAGTACCACAAATCTTGATGGGTGCTTCGAGCTCTAGCAAATTGGGCTGAGCCAAGAAGATGTCTTTGGAAGCAGAGCAGAGCTGTCGGATCTCGGACTCGGATAGCTGGACCTGCTTTCCGGGTCGGCCTCGAACTTCAAGAAGACGATTGATTATGTCATCAAGTACTGACGGGTCCATTGGGGGTCAAACTGTGGATGAAAGTCAACGCCCTGTGTTGTTTTTTCCTATTGAAGATGATCGAAAGATTGAAACTTTAAGAGGAGGAGGAGGAGAAGAGAGGGAGTGAAGGAAAAGCATGAGACTTTTTTCTTTTGGTGGACAGAAATTGAGTTGGGCTCTGCCGTGGTGGGATTGTCGTTTTATTCAGAGAGGAGTGTCGTTTCAAGAGTCTGGTGTGGTGTTGTGAGGCTTTTGAGAGGCCCCATCTTTCTGTGAAATGGAGGGGGGCCTTTTTTAAGTTTTTGAGCATTGCGAGAGAAGAGAGGAGACCAAAAATGAGTGATCCTCATTCCAAATCAATTTTCACTGTGCAAAAGATTTTTCTCTACCTAAACATTTCTACTTTTTGTATCATTTCTGAGGTTTTCTCCGATCGAAACTGAAAATATAGCGGTGGAGATAAGAGTTTATCTCAATGACTCTTCAAAAATTCAAGCTCGATTTGATTGTATAGCAGACTTGTTTTTGTTTCAAACATTGTCTTGAAATGTATATTAGGTATGAAAAAAAAAACTATCTCAACGCACTCATAGCGGTCTATTCATAAGTCAAATTTTAGAGACTGATTTTACTAGAATCAAAATCAAATTTTTAAAGAATTATACATTCCACAAAAGAATTCAAACATATCGACTAGGACTACCCCTTAAATAATGAGTCGAATAAAATTTGGGGAGGATTCTTGGCTGCCCATGCCTGGGTAATCTGTAATCCAATTATAAGCTGACACCTATGTAAGCCATCATTGTTTTGTTTCTCTCTCCACCCTTTCTTCCTTTCTCGCAGACTCCATAATCTCCGTTCATCTCCCATTCTCTGAAATTAAAACCCGGCCAGTACTTCATGTTTGACAATCCATCCTATAATACTAATCATCACATAGATGATCACGTACATGATTCACATCCAAGCTCTTTAGTTTGGTTCCTCTGAATGTCGATGAAGCAATACCAAATCGGTCCACAGCAAGCTGCTGGAAGTGAAGTTCTAAACAGCCAAGTATTATCCGTACATTGGTGTGGCTTAGTACCATGTATAAGACCTTTTTCTTTGGATCACATAAAACTGTTTTCTTCTGCTCTTTTTAAGGTACTCAATCAATTTGGTACCCTACTATAATAGGAGTGTGTTTAAACTTTTTTTTACTCTGATTACATGAACCAATTTCCTTTTTAAGCTACTCCTCTTTATAGCTATTTGGTTATTTCTTAATCAATGCAAATCCTTCTCCTTTTTAATCCTGTACTCTTGTCACTCATTCCATTTATGATTTCCAATCAGTGACTGACACAAACTCAAAATCCAAAGACCCCAAAACAAAGGCCACGTACCCAAAACCTTGTTTAGTTCCTTTCCTTGACTTCCCCAAAAGCTAAAGACAGAGACTTAATTTCCAATTGTACACAATTTTCTGATCACCGGAAAACGATCGGCGGCGAAGAAATTTGAGGGGCTAGAAACAGAGATGAGAGGAGGACATTCATCTGGGAATTACAGGAATCCATGTCTGACCATGCACCAGCCCTGGGCTTCTTTGCTGGTTTATGGTATCAAACGTATAGAGGGCAGATCTTGGCCAGCACCCATTAGAGGTTTGGAGCTTGAAAACTTTGTTTTGAACTCAATATTTAGATACCCATTTGGTTTGATATCATGTACTTGATTAGCTTTAGAAGTATTAGCCTTGAGAATTGGTGATTGGAATGTTTGGTCTTGCTACTTGGGAAGTTTAACAAGTTTATACACTATTAGTGAGCTGCTAATTTATAGTACTAGTGTCAATGCATCTATTCTCCATTTTCAACAGAGTGGGACCAATCCCAATCTTTCTTAATCCCTGAAAAAAATTGAATCTTGATCATCAAGTATAGTGTAAATTGATTGTCAATCTCGAATAGATGGTAGGAATATATCTGTTGGTGTTCTTGCTGTATTGAGTATAGGCCACAGTAGTGTTGTAAACTTGAACAAGTTTCTACTTCATCAGTTGACTGCAAAGTTTGATAGTACTATTGTCAGCTATGCACAACTGCAAAGTTTAATGTAGGTCTGTGATGAACAAGTATAGTGTTATCAATGATTGTCATTCTCGAATCAATGTAGTAGTCCCTGCAGCTGAAAAAAAATATTGAATCTCGATAATCAAGTATAGTGTTCTCATTGATTTTCATTCTCGATTTGATGTAATAGTAGTAATACTAGTAATTGATTTTGTTAATGCTCTTGGTGTAATGAGTATATATAGGCCAATGGTGTTGAAATCTTTGTTTTGGGATAAGTCACTCAAATGCCTAGTATTATTTTGTGAAGGACGTCTTTGGATTCATGCCGCTGGGAAGGTTCCGGAGGAGGCTACAATCAAAGCAATGGAGGACTTCTATCGGGAAATTTATGCAGTGAATGGGATCACCGATATCAAATTTCCCCAACACTATCCAGTTTCAAGACTTCTAGGTATTCAAACTTAATGCTCATTCTAAGAAAGAGAGCGAAATTGACACATTTCTCTGTTTTGCTTTTGACAAATTACGGTATCTTGTATAAATTAGGTTGTGTTGAAGTGGTTGGATGTGTTACCCGCGAAGAGTTAGCTGGTTGGGAGCTGGTATCTGAAGGGGTGGGTACAGTGACTAATTTAGTCAAGCCATTTTATGTTATAATTTAGTATGATTACATGGGTGCGAAGACTGTCTGAGTCTGTTGTAGTACATATGCAGGTGAGGCTAGAAGCACAAACTGATATGTGTTGGCTTTGTGAACGACCACAGGTGTGTATTTCGACATTAATTGGTCTATGTATGACTATTGTC
The DNA here is from genome assembly GCA_946800695.1 of Geum urbanum. Taxonomy (NCBI): domain Eukaryota; kingdom Viridiplantae; phylum Streptophyta; class Magnoliopsida; order Rosales; family Rosaceae; genus Geum; species Geum urbanum. The sequence goes on along the minus strand of OX326999.1, from coordinate 81,344,146 downwards.
TGATTTGAAGGATTAACTGTATGTGTTGTTTTGGTTAATGCAGAAACTGTTAATTCCATTTGAGATGCGTGGCTACCAAGGTGTCTATAACCTGGAAAAGAAGGTGATTGTTACTACCTCTCTTTTGAGTGTTATAATTTGTAGCGGATGTAACTTATTTACATGTCTCAGATATATGAAGGTGCTATTAGAGGTCTCACCTCGGTTGAAGTTCCTCTGGCAGTTAAGTTTCCACTTCCAACTCCACAAGATCCATTTTCCTTGAAGCCGGGGTCAGTATCTGCAAATGTCCATTATTCTAAAACATCTGAAGTGGTAAGATCTTCAACTCTCAATGCAGCCATAGCTGGTGCACAGGCAGCAGCTATACAGTTCTCCAAAAAAGCTCAAACTTCCCCAACTACCTCCCAAAATGATGCAGCCAAATCCTCAAGCAAGAGTGACTCTTTTGATGTAGATAAAGGGACATCTACTAACTTCAGTGAGAGCTCTAGTAAAGGGAATATGACATCGTCAAATTCAAATTACCAAGCCAGCAGACGTAACACACCATCTTCTGGAAGTTTAAGACCTCAGATTGGTGCACCGTCTAAGGTATGGCGATTTCACTTCTAGAATTGCACAAGTATATGTCCATCACACATGGTTATTCATACTAAGAAATTTTGTGTGGTTAATCGACTAGGCTAGTCTAGTACTTAATAATATAGTGGACCTAACTTATTTTATGTCTTAGATATTTGAAGGTGCTATTAGAGGTCTCACTCTGGTAGAAGTTCCTCTCCAAGTAAAATATCCACTTCCAAATCCGCTCGATGCATCCATAGCCGGTGCACAAGCTGTACAGGTTTCAAAAAATGCTCAAACTTCCCTGACTAGCTCCCAATATCATGCAGCCAAATCTACGAGGGCATTACCAATCAAGAGTGAATCTGTTCAAGTGGATAAAGTGAAGCTCACTAACTTCACTGAGAGATCTAGTAAGGGGGCTATTGCCACAAATAGAAAAGACCAAGTCAGCAGCAATGATCAATCTTCTTCTGGAGCTTTGAGACCTCACCCTGGTGCACCTTCTAAGGTATGAAGATTCTACTTTCAGAAATGTGCGGATAAGTATATGCAAATCAAAAGCATGTAAACATTGCTGTCCATACTAACTTTACTGGCTTAGTGCATAATAAATTTACTATTTGAACCATGCACATGAAACCTAATATATATTCCAGTTCCACACTATTTCTTAGGTGTTGCTTTCCTTTAATAAGTTCTTATGCATATACTGCACTAAAGTATGGCATGACCTTTGACTTGTAAATAACGGTGTTATTTTCATCGGAATGTAGCATGGTTATGAATGGAGGAAGCGAGGAGAAACCCAACTTTGATCCTCTTAGAAGACCCTTACTGAAGGCTATAGCTTAAGCATATGGTTTCCTTGTGGCAGTACAAATGACTGAAGTGAGTAACCTTTGACACTAAGAAAACTGGTTCTGAGTTTCTACTTGTACATATTTAGCTTCCTTACCTTGTATGCTTGCTATCAATCTTCTTGTCAACTTATTATCACATTTGATGAACAATTAGTGCAAAAACTTGGTTCAGTTCTAGGGCATTCTGTTGTTTCGATGCTCCATAGCTGTAAGTTGAAGTGTGTTCATTTGAGTTCAAAGCCATTATTATCTTGTTTCAAAGTGCAATTGCTATAAGAGATTATTCTTAATTGAAACTATAAAAGCAATGGCCATCCTAACACTTGCTTTATGTCCTATTGAAACATATGTATCCCATAGTGATGAGCTGATGATACACATACATTAGATTATATGTATTCAGTTGTAAAGCATTTGATATCTAAAATGGATTTGAGATGTAGTTCAGGGTAGCAACCGAATTTCCAGACTTCTTGGATTTTGAAAACCTTTGTGAAAATGGATTAATGTAGTGTTACTGGTGAATAAAGACTTACCTGTAAGTCTGTAACCCAAGGTTTTATCTAGTGTTTTCTTAGCTAGGTGAGGTGAAGTGAGTGAAACCATTCATTCCTATTCTAAATGTCATCATCTAAACCATATCGTATTGTATCCCCTTAACTACTCCCCATAAATACAAGTACAGTATGGTCTTGTATATATGAACCTACAGAGAGAGTGCAAGATGTGTGCATCTAGCTACAACACATAGGATGATTAAAGTGAGGCCAGAGTTGCAAGAGAAAGCAGGACTAGCTACCAGCTAAGAAACTGAAATGGGTGTGAAGATGGTTTCATATTTGATCATGGCTACTTTAGTAGTGTTGAGTCTGGGACTTGCAGCTGGATCTGGTTTAAAGAATGGAGGCAAGGCTTCTGAAGCAGCTTCTTCACATGTGTTTCTGCCCAGTAAGTTTCTAATGAGGGCAAGATCTCCGCCCCCTGCGCAAACGTTTAACAAACATCGAAATTTCAGATTCAGATGGGTCATCCCGCCTCCTCCTCCTCCCTCTACTGGTACTCCGCCTCCTCCATCAACTTCATTGCTAGTGCCATTCCCACCGCCGCCACCAGGTCCACCACTCTCACCTCCAGCGCCGCCATTGCCGCCAAAAAGGCCTTCACCACCACCTTCGTTATAGCTGTGCAATGTGACTGAAAAAGGATGTGATGAGAATTGAGCAAGGTATGTTCATCACAACATACAAAAGTCATTGACGCACATCTTATATATTGCTTACCCTTGTATTCTTTAAACCTTTAGGATCAAAGTATTCTTTTTCGATATTAGTCATAAGAGATTAGATTTAGTTGTGTTCATTTTGGCAATACTAGTAATGACTAATACAACTTTCAGTACGTGAGTTTAAGACGATTGCCAATATGGTTCAAGCATTGAAGTAGTGCATGTGGGAATGGCACATAAGATGCACCTTCCCAAAGGCCCTTATAATGAAATCGATCAACTTGACCTGTCCACTGCTAGATTGAATGGCACACTTTTCGAAGAGCATCTGCACCGCATCCGCACCGGGAGTATATTTGCTCGATCAAAAGGAGGGGGCTCTTGGGTTTTGCTCGAGCAACTAGGAATCAGAGTCGCAGCGGTGAGATCGGTGAGGGTGATGCACGAGCAAAACAATGGGACTCCACCTCTTGTAAGAGCAACGAGCAAAACTTGTTCGATCTGTTGCTTCGAGCAAAACTTTTTCGGCCGGTCCACCATCTGCACTCGAACAATTCATCTTGCTTGATCAAAACCGGTGCAGATGCTCTAATACACTTGCATGGTTTGAACTTCTTGCACCTACCCTTTCCCATCACCTTAATAGTTTGGATCATCTCCTATTTTCTTAACGACATAGTCCACGGCTGGCCTCTTTCACCTTCATTCAGTTCATAGCTTCTCTATTATATATAACAAACTGTGATTGGTAACATATACTAAACTACTAAAGTCTAGCATGTCACATACTCCGGCCTAGCTTGACTTTAAGCATCGGCACCAATTCAAACTAATAGATACCTCTTGTAAGCTGTACAGCGCGTAAAATTAATATTTCTTAATATATAGTCAACTTTGTAAGTTAGAAAATATAAGGTAAGAGAACACTACTGGTTTGCTATAAAACCAGCAATAGGACTTGGATTGAAGGAAAACAAATCAAAACGATGAAGGCTGCTAATCCAAGTTTGCTATCTGTCTTGTTGATTTGTACATTACTGTGCTTCTCTTCTAACAAGATTGTTAAGGTGACATCGGAAGGTTTCTCTGGCCATCATCCCATGAGTAAATTAAGAGTGGTGTCTCACAAGATTACTCATAGGTCACCACCACCTCCTCCGAAAACCAACCCTACAATACATTTCTCTCCACCACCGTCGCGGTTGCCGCCGCCGTCTCCTTGATCAGTGTAGTCGATCACGATCATATGGTCTTACACGATCATATGTATCATATATTGTCCATGTAATTCATATTTCTCAATAAAACTCTTACTATTGATATCTATATGCACGGTTCAGTGTGGGATGTAATGATGCATTTTTCATTTTAGGTGCAGAATATGAATATATGATGATCCTCCTCTTTCCTAACGACATAGTCCATGGCCGGCCTCCTTTCACTTTCACCTAACAAAATGTGGTTGGTAACAAAAACTAGGCTAAGCATGTCACAGACTCCGGCCTTGACTTTAAGCATGGGTACCAAACCAATACGATGTCTTTTTTTGGGGAAGACACCCGAAAAATCAGACCTATTACTAGATTTCAATTGAATTTAGATTCTGAACGGTATAAATATAGCTGACAAAATCATAAACTATCACTGTTCTTTACATTCATTATGCTCAACATATGTCGAATTTATTTGCGTCTTCAGAAGATCTCGAAAAATATTGAAAGAGAAAAAGTCATACCATTAAACACTCAATTGTGATAGGTAAGTCTAGACTGTTGACTAATAATTCACGCAATCCAAAAAAAATGCAAATAAGACAACAACACCAACAAAAATGTTATTTAAAAAAAAAGTTGGGATATAGGGGGACTATAATAACTCAACAAATGATGTGGATTGAATTCTAAGGCAATCCATACAGATTTACTCAAGTTAGGTTCTGAACGAAAGCCTTTCAATTAGAATGAATCTAGTTGGGAAGTGATACTCATATATCATAAATAGAGTCACTAAGAAATAAACCTGTATTCGGAAAATAGGCACTGAACGGTGTCACCCCCAAACAATAGTTCTTGCGTTAACCGGTCCGAAATTAATAAGTGTGAAGTGAGAGAGAAGAGATTTCCTAATTGGATTGAGGTTTTAAATATATATAAAGAAAAACTAAACATTTAAAAGTGAGCCGAGGAACTCAGCCCACGAAAACAGTAAGAGAACATGACTAATATTTTTGTAAGTTGTACATGAGGCTATTCTTAATACGTAGTCAACATAACTTTGAGAGTTGAGACCATAGAAACATAAGATAAGAGAACACAAGTTTGCTATAAAACCAGCAATAGCATTTGGATGGATTTATTAGTGTCACTAAAAAATCCTCTTCTACAAATATTAACCATCCTTTCGAAGACCCTCAAATCGCTTAATCAGTATCTTCAACTGGACATCATCAAGGATCTTGTTATCTGGGACGTTGTATAAACTCCAAGCATCTTCATTGACATTGAAGAAAAGGAGCATTGGAGGTTTTTGATGACTTAACATCTTGTATCGGTTCTGATTATCTTGTGCAACGCTAAACCATGGCTTACAAACAATTCTGAATCGAAGGTAATCTCGTGAAGACAATAATCTTTCCAAAACTGAATCCAAAAGGGGTTTTGGCAAATAAGCCCAATCTGAAGAGATAAAAGCATTAATTAGAACAAAGGAAAAAACATACAATGACATAAAAGACATGCAAAGCAACACTTCTTATGGTGCCGATGGTTAACATATAGCTAGTATGTATCTGCATAAGTTTACGATTACAGTACAAAGGAAACAAGAAGCACTATTAGAGTTCGAACAAAAAAAAAATACCTCGCTCCCCCATAATTTCCAAAACACTAAACTAAAGTTTTTCTCCAATCTTATAGGTATTCATAGGTCTTCAAAGTATGTGCATTATAAATCTAATGCATTAAGATTGAAGTAGGGAACCTAAACCTAATATGAGTAGGTGAGTTGTGACATTGATTTTGATATGTTGTAAATAGAAAACCATATCAGATTCACAAATATCTTTCATCTATTTATTTCATGCAATGGAAATATCGATCAATCAAAGTACTTCAACAACTCATCGTGCTTTGTTGTTAAGTTAGGATGCAGAATAACTTCATGCTGAGCGTTATCTCCGGCCGCCACCACCACCAGCCAACACCATCTACTAGCTAGCTAACTAAAATGAATTTATTTTCGATTGATTCATCTCTAATTGAGTGAAATTTTACCCTGAGATAAGTCTCTCCTTCTTTAATAGACTAAAGAATAAAGGATTTCATTCGAGACAAATAGTGATTAGTAACTAGTAAGTGAGACAAATATTGAAATTTCTCCTTTGTAGTTAGGTATCTAGAGGTCAAAATTTAAGTATACATCTTCGGTAGTTACAAGTTCTACAAAACTTTTACAAATTAACAATCATGCATTCTCTATCATACGTACGTAACATATTTGAGCAGTTACGACGCGATAAAAAAACAAGAAATAAAAGAAGAAACATATGTTTAATGCACCGGGGCTTCTTCTATTTCAGTTAGCTAGGGCTTTGCCTACCGACAACTACAACAAGGCTGTTGCATTGCCCTAAAAAAGACAACAAAGCACTATTAGCCTCTTGATTGTGATTGGATATGTGATGCATGTTGATTTGGTCTTCATTTAAATTGGTCCAAATTTAATCTTGTTCTTATTTAAAAAATTAAGACGTGTTGGTGTTGATTTTGGCTAGAAAATTATCCATCTATATATAGAGAGAGAGAAAGGTTGTTGGAATTATTTGTGTGAGAGTAATAGAGAAGACTAAAATCAGTAGCTATTGTTCTTATTGTTTGTTAAGATAAATTCCAAGTTGAAAGCTAGATAACTTTAGTGTGGTGGAATGATCTTGATAGTTGAGATAATAGATTCTCTAGTTGTAGAAGAACATAAAATTGGGTGTATTTGGTAGTTAGAGTTTATTCGTAAACTCAAGTTGTAATCACTCCAATTGATCATAGTGAATTTTCTTGTCGGCTCCGAAAGTGGACGTAGCTCAATCACATTGATTGAGTGAACCACTATAAATCCTTGTGTTGTTTGTGTTTGTTATTTTCTTTGTTACTCATTGATTGATTACCACCATTTTTCACACTTCCGCACAACAAACTGGTATCAGAGCTCCTAGGTTCAGACTAGGAGCAAATTGGTTTCAATGGGTGATAGAGAAAAGCCTTCATCTTCAAGTACTTTGATATCCACTAGAACAGCGATGCACAATGCCAAATTTAAAGTTCAAAAGTTTGATGGAACATGCAATTTTGGTATGTGGCAGTGTGAGATGATGGATGTCTTGTGTCAACAAGAATTTGATATTGCACTCGAACAAAACCCAAGGATATGAATGGTGCGGAGTGGTTGAGAATAAACAAGTGGGCTTGTGGTTCTATCAGATTATGTCTTGCTCAAGATCAGAAGTTATGTGTTACGAAGGAAACCATTGCAAATGTTTTGTGGCAGAAGTTGAAAGATCAGTACATGACCAAGAGTGCTGAGAATCGGTTTCACCTCAAGAAGTGGCTCTTTCGGTTCAATTATCGACCATGTATCTCTATGACTGAGCACATCAATAGTTTCAATAGGATACTCACCGATTTGACTAATTTGGATGTGAAAATTAGTGATGAGGATAAAAGTTTGTGTTTGCTTAATTCTCTACCTGACGAGTATGAGCATTTGATCGCTACTTTGCTCCATGGAAAGAGTGATGTGAAGTATGATGAGGTTTCAAGTGTCTTGGTGAACAGTGGGTATAGAAAGAAAGAGAAGTAGTTGCATGATGTGGGAGGTGAAGCACTTGTAGCAAGAGGAAGACCCGAAGAAAGAAAGTCGTCTGGAAAAAGAGGTAAATCTCGTTCCAAGTCTAAAAGTAAACTTCCTGCAAAAGATGAGTGTGCCTTTTGTCGAATGAAAGGACATTAGAAGAATGGGCGTCCTAAGTTGAAGAACAGAGACAAGAAGAGTTCTGAAGTAAATTTTGCCAAAGAAGATGAAGATGACTTTGTTTTTGCTTTGACTTCGACTACAGTTGATATTTCAGACAAGCGGGTTATGGATTCTAGTTGTTCTCATCATATGTGTCCGAAAAAAGGAGTGGTTCTCTTCTTTCAAGGAGTTGGATGAAGAGATAATTTTGATGGAAAATAACAATCCATGTAAAACAAAGGGGATTGGTACAATCCGTCTGAAGATGCATGATGGAGTAGTCAGAGAGTTGACTAATGTTCCGTATGTTCCGAATTTGACAAAAAATCTTATTTCTTTGGGTATTTTAGATGAAGATGGGAATACTATCACATTGAAGAATTGTATTGCCAAGGTTGTCTCTGGTTCACTTGTGTTGATGAGAGGTCAAAGGCACAAAAAATTATATTTTCTGCAAGGAAGTACAATTATTAGTGATACAGCAGTTGCCAAGAGCATAGATGATGATGCAGACACCACCAGATTATGACATATGCGTCTTGGGCATGCTGGTGGGAAAGCTTTGCAGGAATTGGTGAAACCGGGTCTACTGAAAGGTGCAAAGACCGGCAAGTTGGAGTTTTGTGAGCATTATATCTTGGGAAAGCATACTAGAATGAAGTTTGGTACAACAATACATCAGACTAAGGGAGCTCTAAATTATGTTTACACAGACGTTTGGGGACATACCAAAACTGCATCTTTGGGAGGTAAACATTATTATGTCTCTTTTGTTGATGACTTCTCTAGAAGAGTATGGGTGTACACCATGAAGCGTAAAGATGAATTCTTGGATATATTTGTGAAGTGAAAAAACATGATTGAGACAATGGTGGTGAGTATATGTCTGACCCCTTTTATAAGTTGTGTCAAGATGAGGGTATTACAAGGCACTTCACAGTTAAATGGACACCTCAACAGAATGGGGTGGTAGAATGCATGAATCGGACATTGTTGGAGAAGGTTCGATGTTTGTTGTCTAGTGCTAAATCAGGCAAGGAGTTATGGGCTGAGGCAGTGACATATGCAGGTTATCTCATTAACAGGTTACCTACTGCTGCGAATGAGGGCAAGCCGCCCATGGAGGTATGGTCTGAAAAACCTGCTATTGATTATCATTATTTGCATATATTTTGGTTGTCCTGCTTATTATCATGTCAGGGAAAGTACGCTTGATCCAAGAAAAGGCTTTCTTTATCGATTTCAAAGAAGGTGTTAAGAGATACAAGTTATGGTGTCTAGATGTGAAGAAGACTACTGTGAGCAAAAATGTGACTTTTGATGAGTCAGCTATGGTAAATCAGTTGAGGCAGAAAGATTCCCAAGAGCAGACCGTAGAGAGTTTGGAAAATGTGGAATTTGAGAAAAATGTTCATTCTCCAGTTGATCCAGTTGGTCCTACAATTGAGTCAGATAATTCAAGGGAGAACAATATTGAAGTTGAGGCTCAAACCCAAGAGCTTACCCAGCAAGTAGATAGACCTATTGCACATAGAAAAGGAAAAAGAAGAACTGAGAGGCCAACATGGCATTGTGATATGGTGACTTATGCACTTCCAAATACTAAAGAGGAGATTCCTACTACTTAAGAAGAAGCTGTTATACATACATATTAGGTGGAGTGGGAAAAAGCTATGGGTGAGGAGATGAAGTCTCTTCACAAGAACAAGACTTGGGAGTTAGTTCAGTTACCTGATGAAAAAAGAGCAATTGGGTGCAAATAGATATATGCCAAGAAGGAGGGATCTCAATACAAGGCTAGATTGGTAGCAAAAGGCTACACACAGAAAGAAAGCATTGAGTACAATGAGGTATTTTCTCCAGTTGTGAAGCATTCTTCTATTCGTATTTTGTTAGCCTTGGCTGCGCAGTAAGATATTGAGTTAGCTCAGCTTGATGTCAAAACTGCAATTCTACATTGTGAATTAAAAGAAGAGATCTACATGGCTCAGCCTGATGGGTATAGAGTTGGTGGAAAAGAAAATTGGGTTTGCAAACTGCATAGATCACTGTATGGATTGAAGCAGTCTCCAAGGCAGTGGTACAAGCAGTTTGATAAGTTTATGGTTCAAGTATTGCTTAGACTTGATTGATGTTTGTAGCATTTGAGGATCCCTACGGGGATGTCGGAGCGGCGAGGTGTTGAAGTTCTACTTTGGAGAGATTAGCATCAAGTGAAGTCCAAGGTAGAGAATTGTTGATTTGGTCTTCACTCAAATTAGCCCAAACCCAATCTTGGTCTTATTTGGAAAACCAAGACGTGTTGGTGTTGGTTTTGGCTAGAAAATCATCCATCTATATATAGAGAGAGAGGCTGCTGGAATTATTTGTGTGAGAGTAATAGAGAAGACCAAAACTAATAGCTATTGTTCTTATTGTTTGTTAAGATAAATTCCAAATTAAAAGCTATATAGCTTTAGTGTGATGAAGTGATCTTGATAGTTGAGAGAATAGATTCTCTAGTTGTAGAAGAATATAGAATTGGGTGTATTTGGTAGTTAGAGTTTATTCGTAAACTCAAGTTGTAATCTCTCCAATTAATCATAATGGAATTTCTCGTCGGCTCCGAAATTTGACGTAGTTCAATCACATTAATCGAGTGAACCACTATAAATCCTTGTGTTATTTGTATTTATTATTTTCTTTGTTACTCATTAATTGATTATCACTGTTTATCACACTTCTACACAACAACCGCATATACATCACTGGTTTTATCTTATTTCAATTATCCATCCACCATCTTGTTACTAAATCATGTAGTATAATTATAGTGTTTATTTTTCACTGTTTTCACCTAAGAAAGCACATTACTTTTTGGAAAAAGGTCGCAAGAGAGATCCTCATCCAGTCATCCAAATTTTAGTGTCTCAGTCAACTTAGTACTAGTCATTTTACATTCTGACCACATAAACACTATAATACTGAGATCAAAGTAGATGATCATTTTGACAGTGGGAAAAGAACGTACAACAAAATATCTAGAGGAAATATCTAGAGGAAGAATGCATACAAGGATTTCATATCCCAAACCATTGATTATTATTATTATTTGTTATTATTATCTACATGATTTTAGCTTAAAAAGTAGTTGGGGTTTGAATCACTAAAAATGTTTAAACTTTAATGCACCAAAATCATGGGTCCTACTAATTTTTTGGTTATAAAAAAGGTAGGGCACTAATTTTCTTTGTTATCAAGAATCTCACACACTTTGCTTACATATTCGGATGTTTAAATTTCAATATATGCACCAAAAACAGATACTTCATACTTGACACCACAATTCCACAGCTCATAGGTATATATAAATTGCGGCGAGAATCATAATAGAATCCATGCTAAATTAACCAAATTAAAGCACGTACGTCCCCCCTCTACTATTTATATTACTTGTGATCGACTTGTTATTACTACCGACTAGCATAAAGAAAGATCTTTTGTTACGTACTACGATCCATATAGCTCCTGTACTAGAAGTTGACATATATTATTGGGAATATTGGCTTATCTTGGAATATAATTATTTAAAGAAAGAAGCCAAACATTGATCGACGAATACGGAATATCTGCATCTAAGATCTTGTATCCTTCGTGGGGTTCGTCGGCGTAACCAAAAGAAGAAAAGAAATAGGCTCCAAAAATGGTACCAAGACATCAACACCGATGGAGCAGTTTAAGATATTAATTAAGTAGATATACTCAGAAGTTCCTCCAAATAGTCGGCACCCAAATCTTCAAAAACGACATTTTCCAAACTCAATTCCTCAACATCATCATCACACTTCTTAACGACGACATTCGAGTTATTCTTCTTCATCTTCTTGCTACTTGATGACCTCCTGTTCATGGAGTGCCTTTTCTTCATGGCCAAAACAGGAGACGACCCATCTTCGAAATTGTACTTCATTTCCACGAGCGACTGGTAAACAACGTCTGCCGGAAAATTGAGTACCGCCAAAGTACCTCGCATCGCAAATGCGGCTTGGTCGTAAGCCAGAGCTGCATCCTCCTCCGTGTCAAACGTCCCCAACCAAACTCGCACGCCGTTTCGTGTAGAGTCCCTTATCTCCGCCGCAAACTTTCCCCACGGCCGCCGTCGGACCCCTCTATGGGCTATGTCGTCCTTCATGGTCTCCGCGGCGGCGTTGGAGTTTACTTCTTCGTGATCTTTGGACTGAACGAAAGTACTCGTGGCTTCCGAAGACTCCACGGCGGCGCCGCCGGCCTGAGCGTAAAGAGCCATATCTTCTGAGCCGCTCTCTTTGAACGGTAGCTGAGCGGGGACCTGTAGTTGGCTGTAGCTCTGATCAAAGTTGTTGAACATGTCCCGAGAGAGATCAGAATCCAGAGAGTTGAAGGAAGAAGAAGATTCAAAGGAGAACTCCGAACTAGGGTTTTGGAAGAACGAAGAGTAGTAGTCCATCTAAAAACTAGGGTTTTTGGAAGATGATGAACTTGAATTGTTCTTCTCTGCTGAGTTCGAAGTAGCAAACAAGCTAGCTAGTGATGAAGTGGTGTGGGTTTTTGGTGAATGTTGTTATACATTTGAGTGCATCAAGGACTTTATATATAGAGAGGCATATAAAGATGAGAAGGAACCCACGTTGGAGCCAATTAAACAAAATTACAAATAATGGCGAATTTTTTTTCCCGATGGATACAAAATTACAAATAATGGCGATTGAGAGGGATCGATTTAGAGAAGGTTGAATTAGATGAATTAAAATATGGAAGCTAGCGGAATTCATGGATGAGACTTCACTTCCCACAGATGGGCATGTGTAGCATGTGATGTCCACAGTCAATAATAAGTCGACACATGTTATTTTTTTCTCTCTCAAGACCTTCTTCATTTTTTTGTCATCTTCATACTTTTTCGTTTGCACAATTTAAAAAAAAAGAGACATGTGTCAACCCGCTATTGGGTGTGGACAACATAGGTTACCCATATAGGTGGAACAGTTTTTCCATGAAGCCGTCATGCCACCTGTTCTTATGGCCTAACCAATAGGGAGGGGACAAAGGTTAGTTTCAAAATTTCATGTCCAACTTGTTGGGACAGTATGAGTAAGAGGTTTTAGAATGGTGATTTCTCATCCAGGAATGAAATATCCATAATATCTTCGATATTTTCACGATATTTTCGTGTTTTGGATTTCCCGATATTAATTCTACATATCAATATTTTTTGTCCGATATTTCTCGAAATATTCGATATTTTCCAATATATCGCTGAAATTCTCGACATTTTTGAATTTATCCGATATTTTAATTTTACATATATGTTGATAACACTAAATCAAAAGCACAAAACCCTCCACACTAATAACCCAAAAGCTCAATCAAATAAACTCTATAAATAATCAACAAAACACAATTTACAAGTTTCAAAACACATATTAATCATATAAGAATCTCATAAGTTCAAATACAAATTTTTATGTATTTATCTCAATTTCCGTCGATTTTTTATTAAATCGATATTTCATCGATATTTCAGTCAAAATATCCGTATTTTAAACAATCAATATATTTTCGATATTTGATATTTTACTCATTGTTTCTCATAACGTTGCCGCATCATCCTTTTCCATTAAAGATCTAGCCATATGGGTGAGCAACGAAGTCTCTTTGCTCCCACCCATAGATTATATGGTCATAAATGGATCAAACGAAGGGAGTCGATATCCACGTGGGTCAAAGAGATGAAGGACATGGCGGCCAGGTCGGGTCAAGTTTATAAAGAACTTCGATTCAACTTAATTCAATGGATCTGTGACGTCGGCCTGATGGATGATCCCAGTTCCTCTACGCTCGGGGACCCTGTGTTTTGTAGGGCATCCCGTCCTTCCGGCCACTTGGTACGTACCCGAATCGGAGTTCGTGGTCCTTTCGAAACATGCATTTACTACTTGATATGTTGAGATAGGTGAGGTTAAAATTTGCAGGGTCGTCGGGAAGTAATGTACGTACAGTACGTCGTACGTACATGTATGCATGACCGTTAATAATTTCCCCCTCCCATTAACCAAGTTAGTTTTCGTAGCCGAATGTCAAGTTTAAGTTTACAAATTAATTACTTAATATGGGAGGGGAAATTAATTGCAGTTAATAATTTTCTTCTTCTTATAAGAAGTTCTGGTGCGAATTAAGTTCATTGTGAATCAAGACAAAAATTTAAAAAATAGTTACAATCATCAATCGTTCATATAATCTAAATGGTTGAGGTTGGTTAAAAATGATCCCGATTCACCCGAACCATATGTCCATATTCCCTTTCCATTAACCAAGTTAATTTCGATCCGTAGCCGAAATTGATGGATGTCAAGTTTACTCGATATGTTAGGCTAGTTCCTAGTTCATAATCTACATTTCCATTGTATGTAGATGAGTTAGGGCTTTCCATCTATGATCTATGTGACCTCTGTGTTCACTAGCTAGCTAATTGTATGTTATCGAATAATATAATTGCATGTGTAGCTTAATTTGGTCTTGCATGTAAGGCAGAATTAGTACAATATTGACATGGTTCGTGATCGTCGACGTTGCATGAGATACATATGTATGTGCTGTGTGAAACAATGGCGTCTGTGACTCCGAGTTTGATTAGAACAACTTAAGCCTCGTGCAGTGGAGATTGGAGAATCAGAAGTTTGAACCTTGAATTGGTTACAGAAGCTCGTCGTAACAGACGGCTTTATTTATATTTATTAATTAATAAGTTATAACGTACTAACGGCGATTTAGAAGCAATTTTAGAACCTTCCAAACCAGGCGACTAGAGCCAAAAAATAGATTAATTTCATTATCTATTTTAAAATGTGAGGTGTTGATGATTTTCAGATACTTAGAGCATCTTCAACAGGTTCCCCATTTTATTGGTATTCTCACTTTTGGAGAATTTTGGGCTTTTTTTTGGTCCAACAGATTCCCCATTCCATTCCCCAAAATAGGGAAGGAGGAGAAAAAAAAGGGAGGCTTCCCCATATTTGCAGCATTCGGCAAATTTTTGGAGAAGCAAAAATAAATGCAAGATTCTTCAAAATGGGGAATCTGTTGGAGTTGGAGCAAAAATAATTTAGAGAATATGGCTTTTGCTTCCCCATTTTGGAGAAATTTTTAGGGAAGCTGTTGGAGATGGTCTTAGAAGTTTGAACAGTATTTTCATCGAATATTCCTAATTACTTATATATAATCTGTATTTTATCCTTGATTAATTAGCTGTCGGCGGCATTGTAGACACAAGTGGTGAAGTGGGCCATTTTGGATGAACATGAATTGTCCCCTTCGCATAAGCTTTTCATCTGATCTGATCTATGGAACTTTGTACGTTGCTTGGAGTTTGCATAAATATCCAAAGCTAGAATAATATTAACTCCATCTCCAAAATCATACTAATGTCACGCCAACGTATGATAATCCATTGATTTATGGAAACAGGGTCCGGGGTATGTACGTGGCTGAATTGGTATAAATATAATGTGCTTAATTATATATTGTAATGTTGAGACTCAATTTAAATTCGATCTATTTTCACTGTTATAGAGTAAACATGAAAAATAAAGAGCTTGTTCGAGATTGTGTTTTAAGACTGATTGTCACTTGTAAGCTCGTAGCCCATCTAGTTGTAACGCTTCGGAGATGAAGCACATAAGTATTACTTCTTAAAAAACCGTGTATATGTGCTTTTCAGTGTGTTTTTATTTTCTTAAAGCACTTCTGAGAGTTTACCAAATACTTCAAGTTTTTTGTGAAATTAAAGTGCTTTTAATTAGCATTTTTTTGGTAGCATTTCCAAACACATCCAAAGTATAACTAGGTACTAAGGTACATATGCCTTCCCTGGTTTTAGGTAAGCCAGAGACCTTAGAGTTGAGTGTGAAGTTCCAACACATGCGTCCATATGAAAGCTGTGGTATCCTTGTCTAGTATTCCACAAGAAAAACTTGGTCATGTTATATTGTTTAAAGTAGGGGCTCCACAGATTAGTTGTATATTCACTATATTGATCAGCGAATCACTGAAGAACCTACCTAGTATTTAGTACAAAACCAAAACTAATAAACAAATTCTGAGTTCTGAGTTCTGAGTTTTGAGTTCATCGGACCCAAGTCACCCAACGATTATATATGATGCAATATATACAAAGGAAATGAAAGGTTAACGACCTCATATATATGGTGGCCTCATCCTGCAGTCAGCAGCAACTGGTCTCTCTACAACTAGTTTAGCATGCCTCATCGTTTAACGAATAGCTATACAACAAATATAGCCGCCATTCCAACCCAACCTGTTTCCATATATTTAGTCATTCACACCAACGCATGAATTTCTAGATTACTAATCAAGTATTAATACTACTACTACTACTAGTATTAACCACTCGTCTTCCTTTTTGGGTTTGAAATAAATATTTTATATTGGGGTTAAAAGGTTAAAGTCATAGCGAGCGGTTCAGATAAAATGAAGCTTAACGAGCAGTCAAATGGAGAAACAGAGTCCGTTTTCAGGTCAACTTAGGACTGTGGATTGGGATTGGGATTCCGAATAACTGATTCATGCGGCTTAATGTCTATCATAGTTTTTCTGTTTCAAATAGGTTTCTTCTAGTAAAAGAGTTGTGATAGCATTAAAACTATATAAAAAAAAAACTCGTATGTTGAATGGTGTTAGAGTTATATTGAGATTCAAAGAGCAAGAGCAGAAGAAGTTCAAAAGAATTGAAAGACAACTACTGAGCATTATATAAAGAGAGTAAAAACATTGTTAAAGGGGTCCCCGATCAAATACAAAACATTTTCTATACGCAAATACACCTAGACATCTCGCCAAGAGATTCTATTCTTTGCAATCAAATGATCAAAGTGCTTGTCACCTATCGAGTGAGAGTATTGCGATCAAAGGAAGTATCGCGATTGGAAGGTTGAAGGGCATGTCACATATCGAGTGAGAGTTCTGATATCCAAGGAAGCAAGTTCTCAACACATCGTCATAGAGATTGCTCTGCTTTGCACTGATTAAGGGAGTGTGAGGTATCAATTTATGGTGCTCTACTAGAGACACAAAAATCTCAAGTCCTAGGCAAGGTTGGTGCTCTCCTTGTCTTAATCGCTTATCAAGAAGTCAAGCAACTTTACATTCTATATTCCGTTGAGAAACAGTAGCACGCCAGCATACAAAGCACATACAGGATAAACTGAGACTTGCGGTTAAACTACCCGAACTTAATAAAAGAGACTGTTTTGCGGAAGGATCTCTCCGCGGGAGATATTTTAGCGTCGAACATTTTGGCACGCCCAGTGGGATAGTCTTTGTGTCTCTAAGTGACAATAGGGGATCCTTACCAAAGGAATTACCATCAGTGTCGTAAACACCCACAACCGTCTTACCGTGAACATACATCTACTCGGTGTCGTTCATTAAGTATTCAAGTGGTTGGCATTATCTTTGCTAAAGATTATCATTCAACCATGTCATTTAAATCTTTAAGTGAAGCAGAGATTGCGGAACTTACGTTCCCGGAGTACCTAGCTTACGTGACTAGGCGCGACGAACATCAGACTAACTACTATACGGCTCTCGGTGAAAGGATTGAACAAAAAGCAACTCTTCTCACTACCCAAGGCGACAGAATAGACACGGTGTTAGCCGAAATCCAAGCATTACGGGTAAAGTTCAACAGAGATCAGGAGGAGAAAGAGGCAATTGGAGCCCAAGTAGCGAGTCTCTCAGAGGGTCAAGATAAACTACAGATTGATATCATACAACACTTGGGAACAAGTTTGGATGAATACCGTCGGCATGCGGTGACACTGTCTCAAAGGACAGACAGGGACATAACATCTCTAACTAAATCTGTTTCTGACCTTGCCAGAAAGACTAGACAAGCAGAGTCTTTCCCTCCTGTGTGGGAACAACGATTAAATAGGTTCATGAACGACTGCGACATACATCTGGCCAAGATGTATGATTCATATGAGACATCGTTTACTCCCATGCAGAAGGACGATCCAGATGCTTGACAATGGCCAAAGTACTACCTGCAACAAACCTTCCAGACTTTCTCTGGCGACGATGATTCCAATGCGGCAACATATTTAGCATACTTCACACTGCAATTAGGGCAGTTTGCCGATAATGAGGGACTCAAGTTAAGAGTCTTTGGATCATCTTTGTCAGGATCGGCCCTCGTATGGTATACGAGATTAGAAAAGGGTTCGGTCAACGAGTGGAAGGATATTGAGGCTTTATTCATAGACCACTTCGAAATGGCGAGACCTGAAACCAGTGTTGGAAAGCTGGCTTCCTTGAGCCAATCGGCGACAGAAAGTCCAGTCACCTTCCTGCACCGCTTTCGGTCAGAATATAATCTATGCAAGACTCCACTAGGCAAAGAAGAGGTAGTAGAGATGGCTAAGAACGGTTTGGAGGATACGTACCACCAACTGTTCTTAAATAGCAAGTACTTTTCCTTGAACGAGCTTATCACAGCCGTAACTAGAGCTTACTGTACTATGCAAGAACGAGATAATAAAAGAAATGCGTCTAAGGGAACGTACACTGCTAGGTCTTACGACATACCAAAGCCAAAAACTGTGGCTTATATAGAAGATATAGACGACAAAGATTCAGACTCTGGTGGGGAGTAAGTGGGGGCTGTGGATTTATCGACAAATAAAGTTTTAAAGCCCCGCAAACTTCAAAATAATAGAGGTCCTATCAAGCTTTCGAAAGTGACTTTCACTAAGCCAGAGTTCGAAACATACACGTACGATGCTAATATGGCTAATGAGATCTTAGATGAGCTATATGGTATGCAAGTTGTCAAAGAAGATTTCGGACCTCTCCCTACGGCCGAGCAGTTAAAAGGTAAAAAATATTGCAAGTTCCATGGAGCATGGAACCACGTTACGAAGGGCTGTATCAAGATGAAAGATCAGATCCAAAAGTGGATCAATGAAGGAAGACTAGAACTAGAGGGAGCGACCAAGGCAACTGTATTAGTAGATTCGAAACCCTTCCCATCGCCTCAAGTTAATATGATTGATGTCGAATGGTCATCCCCCAATAGTTGTATTGGAGGTGTGGAAGATTGGAATCAGCCTGTCTTTTTGTCTTATTCCTTCCCGTATGATAAATTGGAAGAGATTTTGGACAGGCTGCGTGAAATGGGTTTGGTCTTTTATTACCCAGTACTTGAACTCAGACATTTACGGTATGAAGGTCCATTTGCTGGTTATGGAATCTGCAGAGATTTTGGACATGCTGCGTGAAATGCGTGAAATCTGCAGATTCCATAACCAGTTTGGTCATCAAACAGCAAAATGTTCGACCTTGAGAGATAAGATTCAGGGGTTGATCAACTGAGAGGTAATTAAGATTAACTACAAGGGAGTGGTGGAATGACATCCACATTATCATAAGGCCTCACCACCTCCCTACATACCATTTCCTTCCCCCGACACCCTTTTCGCTTGCGATGAATCTGAACCAACCAACAAAAGGAAAAGGTCAAGGAGGAGGCCTAGACGTAATATTGCATTTAAGCGAGCTGAAATAACTTATGATGCGTCTGGGCGAGAGGAGATATTCTAAGAGCTAATTCAAGCAGGGATAGCCACAGTTCCTGACAATTGGGGAACACCAGACCCACATTCTGAGGATGTTAGGGGTATACTTTATTGTTGATATCATCATCGATGGGGTCACCATTCCACGAGTTCTTATTGTGATTTGAAGTTCAGGATTCAACAGTGGATTGACGAGGGAGAAATAATGATAGATCAAGAGCCATCGCCAAGCTTGGCGACCGAAATATCTTTGGCGGTTGGAATGTTGGAGTTAACAAGAGATAAATTAGGTAAACGCAAACAGATCAACAATCATCAAACTACTGGAGAGAATCCACCAAGCAAGCAAACGACAAAATCAATTAAAGGAAAAGAAACAGTGGATCTGAAAACAGAGTCGCCAGTAGCCCTTTGTGCTCATTGTAAACTCAGAGGCGGGTTGAAGATTTCCTATGAAGAGTTGGCTGAAGCAGGTATGGTCTTCCCAAATTTATTTTCGTAAACAAAACATCAGCCCCATAGCCCGCAGCGAGCAAGACAAAGGGATTCCCCAGCTCCTAAGCGCTCACGAGCGACAAAAAGGGTCAGTGAGGCCAAGAAGTCTAAATTAGAGATTGTTGACACGCTCGCTAGGCCATATGCTTCACCAGATTCAAGAAATATCACAAAGGAGAACGTATGCTATGTGAAGAAGAAAGGAAAGACCATCGAGGTGACTCCAAGTAGAAGAAGGAATCTTCAACGACAATTTGGAGAAGCTAAAAGAGCATTAGAGTCTTATGAAACAGGCCTGCTCAAAGAAGAAGAACTGGTCTGCTCCCCAGAGACGCAGCAAAGGCGATTGAACGCCCTTGCAGTAAACCCTTTAGTGATTTTTGGGAAGAAGTCTCGCGAGCCTAAAGTACGAGCACAACGACCAGGTGTCTTTGACCGTAACCCAGAGCTGTGGTCTAAATATAAACAGCCTGAACCTGCTCACGAGGTTCATCGTGGAATCATAGAACGTAAACCGACGAGACGACGTCTCAATTTTGATGATAAAGCGATGGAAACAATGAGGCTACACACACCACCAAAGGAGGGGAAACATGCTCAAGGGCATAACACTCCAAGCGAGACTAGAGTCTTGCAATGGAGACCAAGGTCTTTAGTCATAGAAGAACAAAAGAAGATTAGTCTTAACAAGACTGTTCCCCATCCTAAAGGACAAAGTTCTGAACTACTTATGCCAACAAACATAGAGACACACACACAAAGAAAGAAAAAAAAGAGAAAAACAAAACAAAGATAGAGATTGAGTAGAAGAAGAAACTAATAAAAGATGGAGGCTTTCCAAATTTTGCAGTTGGGTGTTTTTATACAATACACAGTCAGAACAATTACAAGCCGTGTAACACATTGTTAAGTTAGAAACCCAGTTTAAATGTTTTATGAATAATAGCCAACTTGAAAAGGAATTAAGTCTGAAACTGATGATTTGAGGTATTTAGACAACTTGAATGATAACAACGCACATAGAATTACATACAATCCCTACCGGTTTTTTATATTCTACTTGATCAAATTACATACAATTCTTAACCTTAATGCAACCAGATATTAGATTACCCGAAACACTTGAGACATCAATATTTATATACAAGACCAGAGAAAGAAATTGTAAAAAGAATCAGATCAGTTCTAATTCCTAAATGCTTCACTGTGCTACAAGACAGCAATCAAAGGTCCGATTGTCCAAACGATCAAAACAGAACTACCAAATGATCAATCATTTACCTGAACTATATATGCATTTATCTTTGAATCTTTGATAAAAGAGATGAGTAACAAAGCATCAACATATGCAACTTTTTTGCTTTTTAACCAAAAATACGAGTCAGTGTGATACAATGGAAAACAATATAGGTAGAACACGTTAACGAGATACTTATGTGTAGTAACTAAGTATTTTAATTATTCTATCTTTTTATACAGCTTACAGTGTGATCTATATGCCATATATCACTGTCTTGCGAAGGAAGGTGCATCTCATGGCTTATGCTCTAATCATATTCACAAATCCTTACACCAACACTAGTAAATATACTTGTTGCTTATGCTCACATCATGTCTAGAGTATAATAACTGAATCTAAATTAGTATACATATCAATGCATTGATGATATTAAACTAAATCATTTTAGAGGTAATCTAAGTACAATGTCCGCAAACTAATGATATCAAGAGTTTTCTCGATTAACACCAAGGATCAAGTCCTGCTTATATAATTTGTTTGAGAGAAAAGATTTATAAAACTTGAATTTGGAGAAAAACATAACTAATTAACCATGTTTTATTCTTTTGCACACAGATCAAATTACCCAATCTCCATACTAAACATATTCCATTCATATATTCGAATCCAAGAGATATCTATCTCAGATTCGTTTAGGCAAACTCAAAATTAAACACACAGATCTAATTCAAAGAGATATTTACATATCATCGAAATCTAAGATAGAACATAGAAGAAGAGAAGAAGACGAACCTGAATTGTGCAGCAGATGAAGAGCTCGAGCAACACTGGGAATCGCTAGGCGCAAAGATGAGAAGAGAGAAGACTTGCGTCGTCTATTCTATTTTGCAAGCCCATCTTTTCGATCTCTACATATAGCTTGTATATGGACACCAATTTTGAGCTACTTGTGTAAGGAGGTCGATGAGCTCAAAGCGAGAAAAACGGGATTGCATAAGAAAATTAAAATAGTCTCTGTTGTTGATCTTGGTTTCCAAACACAAAATACGGACTATTCTCTAATATATTACAAGCAATCTAATCCAATGTTGTATAACAATTAAGCCGTAAGAACTTCCAAGTATCGAGTATTCAAACTGAAGCCTCAAATTTTGAATACAATAACAAAAATTTTTACGGTTAATTAGATTGCTCCTTTGTGTCTTCCTCTAGCTTGTTCATTCGAACTAAATAGAAAGTGAAACTTAGCAACTATTGTCAACGTTCTTGATTTTGAAAACAGTGCTTGCTGATCAATAGCTCTAACTACAGTACGTGCTAGATGAACAACGATTTGATTTGCTTGGATGTCATTTCAGCCTAATTGGGGATGCTTCTCTTCTAATATTATTGATTTTAGATGAACGACAATTTGATTTGCTTTATTGTTTAGTTATGCAATGCACTTCACTATATTCAACAAATTTATTAATAATATATAATAAAGTGATCGATGATCACAAGAGTAGTGTCAGAGGCCAAAAAGAGACCCGGTTTAGGTCCTACATCTTCAATTTTCGACCTATATTACATTTTAACAAGTTCAGAGAAGAAGTAAGAAGATTAAATTATCACAAATCAATTCATTATCAAATAATGTCGATTCATTTCAACATTTCTTATTTAAGCACAAAGATAAGGAGAAATTAATTCAAGCTTTCCTAAAGTCCAAGATGTCAACCCTTTAAATAGTATAAATAGTTCTAATAATCTCATAATACACTAACATAGAGGCGAAATAATTTGATGGTGGATTACGACTCGTCACTTCATTCCTGGCTGAAATAATCAGCTCTCACCAAACTATGATATGATTCAGTACTATTAGCCTGGTTGAAACCGTGTGATCAAAAGCAAAGTTTTTAAAATTATCCTTATTGTACTGGTCGATTGTAGCTTCTGCAACTTTTCGAGATTAAGGAGTCTTTTATAGGTATCCAATCGATAGAGGTCTGAGTTATTGCGAACGAGAACAATGAGCATGAAGAAGCAATGTGAAGTCATAGTATATAATTAGTAAGACATCGAACAATAGGCTAATCAAATAGGATAAAAAGTTCAGAACTATCTATGATTTCTAACATGACTAAGTATTCTTAAATAGGCACATGCATCTAATAATTCCGGTTTGTGTATCGGTTCTCACAAATTTTAAGAGAATATGTGCTATTACGATAAAGAACAAGTTATAACAATTTTAATTTGCATAAACTCTATATTTTAACTTCTTTTTTTTTTGAAAGATTGATGCGAAATCCGTGACATGGTCACATGGAATCTACAGAAACCATGAAAATTCAAATGAAAATATCATCTTGCTTGAAAGCTAATGGACTTGGTGAGTCATTGATTTTTTTATGAGAAAAAGAATTGCTAATTAAAGTACTTCTACGTACCTACCATTAGATGAATGTAATAGGAAGCCGCAGATTATCAGAACACATGAAACCATGAGAATGATTGGAGTTTCTAATTTCTTTTCAACTCTGAAAATGTCTTTCAAGCTTTTCTTGTACACACATAGAGTTGTTATGTATGATTTAGGATCACTCTTATATGCTGAGAACATTACATGTTTATTTGACTAAATCTTGGGAAATAATGCATCACTAAATGTTTGACTGCATTTTCAGTTATGAAAGTTATACAATAACAGTAGAATCCCATTTAGTTAGTTACAGCCTCTAGTCACTGAAACTGAACCACTCTGAAATACATAAGATAAAACCAAACCAGAGGATACAAAGCTCCTAAATTTTTCTCCAATGCTCATTCCTTTCACCGATCTCAACCACCAAGACACCAAACCAAACCAAATCTCCTTCCTTTACCTCAAACCATGCTCTCCTTAACGTTCAACACTCTTAAAACCCTTCACCCACATCACCATTACAGTGCTTGCTGATAAGTGATCACTAACCCTAGCTACATTTTACTGATGGGTAGAATTTGGACCCAAACCCAAAACCAGGAAACTGTTCCAAATCTGAACTTGGAACAATAACAAAATGAGGCCTTTAAATTTGGACAACAATAACAAAAACAAATCTAAAGTTGGAATGCTCGATCCTTTGTGTCTTCCTCTTGTTCATCCGAACTAAATAGAAATTTAAGCTTAGCAGTTGTTGTGAACGTTTTTTATTTTGACAACAGTGCTTGCTGATTACTGGCTCTGAAACCTAAAAAAAAATAGTTATGCAATGCACTTCACTATATTCAAAAAATTGATTAATAATATGTAATAAAGTGATCGATGATCACAAGAGTAGTGTCGGAGGCCAAAAAGAGACCCGTTTTAGGTCCTACATATCTAATTTTTAACCCTTATTACATTTTAACAAGTTCAGAGAAGAAGATAGAAGATGAATTTACTCCAAATCAATTCATTGTCAAATATTATCAATTCATTTCAACATTTTTTCAGCAGGAAGAAAAGTAGATACTAATTCAAGCTTTCCTAAATTCCAAGATGTCAACACTATAAATAGTTTCAGTAATATCATAATACACTAACACAGAGATAAAAATAATTTGATGGTGGGTTACGACTCGTCGCCTCATCCTTGGCCGAAATAGTCAGTTCCCACTACACTTAGGAATGATCTGGCAGCACCATTAGCCTGCCTGAAACCACGTGATCATACGCAAAGTTTTTTGATTTCTCCTTGTTGTGCTGGTTAATTGTAGCTTCTGCAGCTTTTTGCACGATATATTCTTTAGGGTCATGTATAGGCTTCTGATCATTAGAGATCTCACTTGCTGCAAAGAAGAATAATGAGCATGAAGAACCAATGTGAAGGCGTAGTATGTAATTAGTAGGATAAGAAGTTGAGAACTATATATCTAGGATTTCTAACATGACTAACTATAGTCTTAATGAGAATTCAAATGAAAAATAATCTTGCTTGAAAGCGAATCAACTCAGCCGATCATTACATTTATTATGAGAAATGAATTGCTAATTAACGTACTTCTATGTATGTACCATTAGATGAATGTACTAGGAAGAGTCGCAGATGAATAGAACACATGAAATCATGAGAATGATTGGGAAGTTCCTCATTTCTTTTCAACTCTGAAAATATATTTCAAGCTTTTCTTTTACACGTACAATTGTTATGTGTGGTTTAGGATCACTATTATATATACCGGGAACATTAACGTGTTTATTTGACTAAATTTTCAGAAATAATACATTACTAAATGTTTGATTTTATTTTCAGTTACGAAAATTATACATTAACTATAGGAAACCTTATTGATGGACTAAATGTTTGATTGCATTTTCAGTTATGAAAATCATACAATAACTGTAGAAAATCTTATTGATTACATCTTGTTCATCTAAACTACATAAAATTTTATTGATGGGTAAAATTTCCGAAACCCAACACTAGGAAAGTGTTCCAAATCTAACTTTGGCCCAACCTCAAATTAACCTCTTTCTATTTGACTTCAGGCCCATTTTATTTTAAAAAGAATTAATCCTATTTAGTTAGTTACACTCTAGTAACTGAACCACTCTAGTTACCATCATCATCTTCACAGAAAAGAAAAACCAAACCAAAGGAGACAAAGCTCCTAAATTTTTCTCCAAAGCTCATTTCTTTCACCACTCTCAACCACCAAGGACACCAAATTAAACCAAATCTCCTTCCTAAACCTCAAACACACCAACCATGCTCTCCTTAACCCGCCAACACTCTCAAACCCTTTACCCACGTCACCACTACAGGGCTTGTTGATCAGTGATCACTAGACATGAGCCCTAACTACATTTTAGTAATTTTACTGATGGGTAGTATTTGTACCTAAAAACTCAATACCAGGAGCTGTTCCAAATCTGGACTTGTCCAACTCCAAATTGGGCGCTTTCTAATTAGACTTCCAGCCCACTTCATTTCAAAAGTAAAAAAATTGGCCCCTTTAGTTAGTTACATTGTAGTTAGGTTTGTCAATGGGGCGGACGTAGATCAGATCAACTTAGATCTGGATCCGTTTAATGAGAGAAAAAATTAGACCCGTCCCGCCTCGTTTATCCGGCGGATCTTTAGTAATCAAATTCGGATCCGGATCCGGCGGATCAACGGATTGAAGGAGCGGATCCGGACCCGTTTATCAATATGATAATTACTAAATTTATTTCTTTTATCAATATGTTAATTATTACCAATATGTCATATAATTTCTTTACATAAATAAAATATTTCATTAAAACAAACTAGAGAGACAAAAAAAACTCTATTGACATCGAGGAACTTGACAAAAAATAAATTATTTTGAGTTTTTAATCTTTTAATTTATTAATAATTTTATATAACTTTGCTAAAGATATTTATATTTTATTTTTTAAAGAGAGAATTTTAGATTAAAAATATTTCATATGTGTAAGTAAAAGTAAATTATATAATAAGTTTTAAAAAATAAACGGGGAGGATCATAAACGGATCGAATCGCTTGTGATTCCGATTCGATTCGTTAAATAAACGGGTTCAGGTCACAAACTGATCAATGAGTCCAAAAATTAGATCCATATTGGCTTAATATGTACGGGTCTGGACTGAGTCCGGATTAAAACCCCTATTGACAAGCCTAACTATAGTAATTGAAACTGAGGACCTGTTTGGTAGAGTGATAAAAGCACTTCTACATTCATAAAATCACTTTTAGTCCAATTTTGTGGTGTTTGACAATAAATAAAAAGTACTTTGTAATATTTTAGAAAATCACTTGAGACTTCCAAAAGTAATTTTTGAGGAAATACGTTAAAAGTGTTTCTTTGTAAAATCAATATAAAAGTATTTTTCATTATTAAGTTAAACATCAAACTGTTTCAGTGAAGTACTACGGAAGAACCTACAAATCAAATCACTTTTAAGAATTTTTCCGAAACAGGCACTGAACCACTCTGAATCATCATCATCATCATCATCATCATCATCATCATCATCATAGATAGATAAGAAAAAACCAAACCAGAGGACAAAGCTCCTTCCTTTCACCACTCTGAACTACCCATCATCATAGATAAGGGAAACCAAACCAAACCAAAGCTCCTTCCTTTACTTACCTCTCAAATCCTTCACCCACATCACCATTTCCACCACCTCCACACCTCCAAAACCCTCTTCTTCTTCTCTTTCCCTTAAACCCATCTCAGCCTCCAAACAACCATGACAAACACAACAAAAACGAAACCAACAACAACAAGTATACCAACCTTTCCGACCACCTCCCTCCCCTATCCCACCTCAATACCAATTCCTCGACGCCGCCGGCCGCCTCGACATCCTCGCCAACCGCCTCGGCGCGTGGCACAAGTACGCGCCGCTCATCCCCGCGTTAATCCAAGACGCCTTCACTCCTCCCACCATCGAAGAAATCACCGGCATCAACGGCGTCGAACAGAACCGCCTCGTCGTCGCGGCCCAAGTGAGGGACTCACTCATCCAAGCCGAAACCGACCCGGAAATCCTCAGAGAATTCGACACTTCCGGGTCGGAGCTTCTCTACGAGATAAGACTTCTCAGCGTTCAGCAGAGAGCTGCGGCGGCGAGGTTCATAGTTGAGAAGAAACTAGACTGTAAAGGAGCTAATGACCTCGCACGTGCGACTAAGGACTTCGTGCGGCGGCGTAGTGAGAAAGGGTGGGAGAGCTTTGATTATAGTGAGCCGGGCGATTGTTTGGGGTTTATGTACTATAGGCAGGCTAGGGAGCATAGGGAAGGCTCGGAGTTGAGGAATTCGATGTTGGAGGAGGCTTTGAAGGTTGTGGGGAGTGAGAGTGCGAGGAATGTGATTGTGAAAGAGCTAGATGGATTGAGCGGTGAGGAGAAGGGAGGGAATGTGGCGGCGGTAGGGGTTAAGGTGCCGGTGGTGAGGTTGAAGTTTGGGGAGGTGGCGGAGAGTAATAGGGTTGTGATAATGCCGGTGTGTAAAGGGGAGGAGAAGGTAATGGAGGCGCCGTGGGAGTGTAGGAGTGAAGGGGAGTTTGGGGTGGTGGCAGCGGATAAAGGGTGGAAGAGGTGGGTGGTGTTCCCGGGGTGGGAGCCGGTTGTGGGGTTGGGGGAGGGAGGAGGAGGAGTGGTGGTGGAGTTTGCGGATGCGAGGGTGTTGCCGTGGAAGGTGAATAGGTGGTATAAGGAGGAGCCGATATTGGTGGTGGCGGATAGGACTAGGAAAGAGGTGGATGCCGATGATGGGTTTTATTCGGCGGCCGTGGAGGGGGAGGGTTTGGGGTTTAAGGTAGAGAGGGGATCGGCGTTGAAGGAGGCCGGCGTGGAGGAGAGTTTGGGGACAGTGGTGTTGATAGTGAGGCCGCCCAAGGATGACAATGAGGATCAATTGGCTGAGGAAGAGTGGGAGTGAAGGAATGAAGGTTTTGTAACTATGTCGTTGTAGTGTGAATCTTTGTAGTAACGTACAGTGGAGATTCATACAATTTTATGTAAGGATTTTCAGTAATGTTGGATACTTGAGATGAGATTTAGATAACCACTGCAAGTGGTGTAGTGGTTCTTGCCTAGTTGGGTTTGCCCCAAACCTAGACTCGAATCACGAAGCTGTCAAAATGGTCAGACATTGTGCTGCAAAAAAAAAAGAAAAAGAGATGAGGTTTAGATCAATGCTCTTATAGAGTTTTTGCCTCTCATCGCTACTTTAGCCTTGATGGCCATGTTGTTGTCATTTTCCCAGTTTTGTTCTTCTGTAAGGAGGGTTCTACCTTTGTTTGTTGATCTTAGATGTTTTTTTCTTTTCGATATGTAAAACGATCTATGAGTTCTTATTCACTTGCATTCGTGATCTGTATCTGTGTACATGCTCTCTTCAATATGTCAAACCTTGTGGACTTGCAGTCTGATCATTTTGGCTTGTATAGCAAGACAATGATCTGAAACTGGTTTTGTAGTCTCCCCTAGAAACTGATGTGTGAGATAGTAATCGTTATGTCAATGTTGGGCAACACAGAAACTGTAGTAAGAAAGCAAATGAAGGTGTGCGGCAATTGATTAACTTGGTTTCAATATTCTGCAATTCACTGGTGTGTTGTTCATATCACTCAAGATTGAGAATGACAATGTGAATACCTCTTTGCTTCTGATCAGGCACTACTGTTCATGAGGCTGGTGTTGTTGTGGTACAGCTGATGTTTCAGAAACACGAAACGTATTCCAGTTGAAGATTACATATACAATCAGTAGACTTTGGAAAGGATGGTAGGGAGGCTGTTCTGCTAAGGAGCAGACACAATAAACTGTAATAAGGTTGCAAATATCAGAAGTTCAGAACATACATAAGAAGACCACGGAAAGAAGATCCAAACTACATAAGCAGACCACAGAAAGAAGATCCAAACTAAATGTATTTATTGAAGTCAAACCAACAAAAAAGTTCTAATTGCTTTACAAGAGCATTGTAATTCAGACATTGATACTACTACGCAAAGATCAGTTCTCTGTCAACTGACCACAATCGTCAATAACAACAGGTTCCTTGGTCGTCCCAGAGTCTGAACCAAATTCCTCCATCTTCGTGACAACGCTGTAACCATCAACTACTTTGCCGAACACGACATGCTTCCCGTCAAGCCACGCAGTCTTCGCCGTGGTAATGAAGAACTGAGAACCATTGGTGTTTGGTCCAGAATTGGCCATTGACAGAAGTCCAGGCCCAGTATGCTTCAGCTTGAAGTTCTCATCGCTAAACTTCTCGCCATAAATGGACTCTCCTCCGGTCCCATTACCCCTTGTGAAATCTCCACCTTGACACATGAAATTTGGGATAATGCGATGAAACTTAGACCCTTTGAAGTGCAGCGGCTTCCCCATCTTCCCAATTCCCTTGTCACCGGTACAAAGGGCACGGAAGTTTTCAGCTGTCTTCGGTGTCACATCAGCAAATAACTCCATCACAATCCGACCCGCCTTCCCTTTCCCGATCAAAATATCAAAGAAAACCTTCGGATTCGACATTGTTTCACCTGTTTAAACAATGACAAGCTATCACTTCCACTCCTCAAACACCAAACTAGTACTAAACTCATAACACAACACATTCAAAATCAAACACAGTAAACCCATTTTGATCAACACAACAATTCAATCACACAAAAAAAAATCTCACAAAAACAACAAAAGATTCAAACTTTAATAGGGCATGTTCATCATTCTAGCAAAGCATCCTCAAGACTGAAAATTTACACAAAATTTTACAAGAGGATATTCAAAGAAGAATGATATTCAGTTCTATTTTGCACGAACATTGAGCGCATAGGCTTTCAACAAATCACCCACAAGCCTTCGATATGTGCTTTTTATCTTTCTCTTAACACATAAAACAGAACATACCTTAACACAAGAGGGCCATAAACCACTAAACTGTACTGAATAGGGATAAAAGATGGGTCAGAGAGAAATAGCATACCTGCGGCAGAAAGTTGCGCAACTAGTGACCAATATTTTGTTCAACCGTACAAAAGTAGTCCCCGATGCTCAAAGATGCAAAACTGAACTGAACTGAGATGAGGGACTATGGCTTTTGGGCTTTGGCTATGTTTATATAGGCGTAAGGGAATTGGGGTTTAGGGTTTTAGGATAATTCTGAATTCTCTATTTGCAAAACAGACCCTGTTTTCCGATGTATTCTCTGTTCCACCCCATTATCTTTATTTGGGACCTTTGG
Source organism: Geum urbanum (assembly GCA_946800695.1). Classification (NCBI taxonomy): domain Eukaryota; kingdom Viridiplantae; phylum Streptophyta; class Magnoliopsida; order Rosales; family Rosaceae; genus Geum; species Geum urbanum. Next base: position 81,313,420 of record OX326999.1, on the reverse strand, counting down.
GTTAATTCCCAGAGCTCTAGACTCTGCAGTAGACCAAGCAATGGTCACAACCAGACCTCATCTCCTTCCTTTAACATTTCAAACACTCCAACACCACCCAATTCTTCCCTCCAAATCCAAACTCAACCAACCCTTAAACCCTAAACCCCAAACCCAACTAAAAATCAAATCTTTATTCACACCCGACATTGAACAAACCAAACAAATCCATGCCCACATGGTCAAAACCCAATTTGATCACACCCTTCAAATCTCACTCATCATTCCTATCCAAACCCACTTGAGCACTGCAGCTCAGTACAACTTCCTCGTTACACATTACATCAAAAACATCCACCCCAAAACTGCACTCAGATTAGATGCACATATGAGAAGTATAGCCATAACAATTAGTAGACAGCTTCACAATCCCATCAGTCCTCAAAGCCTGTAGCCAATGCTATATGGAGAATTTGGGGACAGAAGTCCACGGTTTCGCGATAAAAAGCCGATTGAGGAGGGACACATTTGTGTGTAATGCATTGATCCAAATGTATAGTGAATGTGGGACCTTGGTGTTGGCAAGGTTAGTGTTTGATGAAATGAGAGTCAGAGATGGGGTTAGTTGGAGCGCAATGTTTAGTGGGTGTGTGAAAAACAGAGTTTATAGTGAGGCTTTGGGGATTATGAGGGAGGTGTTTAGTGTGCAATTGAAGCCTAGTGAGGTTGCTATGATTAGTATGGTTGGTTTGTTTGGTTACTTCGGTGATGTGAAAATGGGGAGGGCAATGCATGGTTATGTTGTGAGGAATAGTAGTAATGAGCGATTGGTTGCTCCTGTTACTAATTCTTTGGTGGACATGTATGTCAAGTGTGGGGATTTGGGTTATGCAAGGAGGCTATTTGATGGGTTGGAGGAGAAGAACATTGTGTCGTGGACTGCGATGATCGCGGGGTGTATTCATTTCAATGAGTTAGAAGAGAGTGGGAAGCTCTTTGAGAGAATGGTGGAGGAAGGGGTGTGTCCTAATGAGATTACAATGTTGAGTTTGGTTATCGAGTCGGGGTCTGTTGGAGCTCTTGGGTTGGGGAAGTTGTTACATGGCTATGTTTTGAAACATGGGTTTGTCATGTCTTTGGCTTTGCCCACTGCTTTGCTTGATATGTATGGGAAGTGTGGTGAACTGGAGTACGCGAGGACTGTGTTTGACAGGGTGAAGAACAAAGATGTTATGATTTGGATTGCTATGATCTCGCTTATGCTCGCGCTAATTGTACTAATCAGGCTTTGGAGATTTTCGATATGATGAAGGGTAGTGGTATAAGGCCAAATCAAGTGACAATGGTTAGCCGCATTTCACTATGTGCAGAAGTAGGTGCCCTTGATCTAGGCAAATGGGTTCATTCTTACATAAACCAGCAGAGCATTGAAATTGATGTGATACTAAGAACAGCTCTAGTGAACATGTATGCGAAATGTGGGGAGATAGATGTGTCTCTCGGGCTTTTCAAGGAAGCCAGAAGTCGAGACATTCAAATGTGGAATGCCATTATCACTGGACTTGCTATGCATGGTTGTGGAAGACAAGCTTTAGAGCTCTTTGAAGAGATGGAGAGACAAAGTGTCGAACCTAACGACATCACATTCATAGGGCTCCTACATGCTTGTAGCCATGCTGGACTGTTGGCAGAGGGAAACCTTGTTTTTCAGAGAATGTTACAGGACTTTGACTTGGCTCCAAAAAATGAGCATTATGGATTCATGGTGGATATGCTAGGCCGAGCTGGGAAGCTCGATGAGGCTCACAAACTGATCAAAAGCATGCCACTAGCGCCCAACACCATTGTTTGGGGTTCCTTGCTAGCTGCCTGCAGACTTCATAAAAGTCCTGATTTGGCTGAAGAGGCAGCAAGACAGCTTCTTGAGTTGAAACCTCAAAACTGCGGTTACAATGTTCTGATGTCAAACATCTACGCAGCCTCAAACAGATGGAGTGATGTTGATGGTGTCAGGAAAGCTATGAAAGATAAAGGAACCAAGAACGAGCCAGGTCTCAGTTCAATTGAAGTAAATGGAGCAGTTCATGACTTCACAATGGGGGACAAGACACATCCAGAAACAAGAAGAATATATGAAATGCTTGCCGAGATGATCAAGAAGCTAAGAGAGGCTGGCTACACTCCTAATACAGCTGTTGTTTTGCAGGACATAGATGAGGAAGAGAAAGAAACTGCACTGAACTATCAGTGAGAAATTAGCGTGGCATTTGGTCGGATCAGTACTGCTGCAGGTACACCAATTCGGATTGTGAAAGAATCTCTGAGTTTGTGATGACTGTCACACAGCAACAAAGCTGTTATCAAAGAATTATGGCAGAGTAATGATAGTAAGGGATCATAATCGGTTCCATCATTTCAGAGAAGGATCTTGTTCTTGTGGTGACTATTGGTAGCAAACCATTAATCATCTGTAAATTCAGAATATAATTGATGTATTTAAGATAGGTTGTTTCCAACTGACTACTGCAGAATTGGTTTCTTTCACTAAAAGAGCCATTGTATTCATTCGTAACAAGAAAATACAAGTTGTGCATAAGAAAAGGTATTGATGAAACATTGTACAGTACCAATATTTCTATGTTAAATGTTGTCAATTACAGTTTTCCTCTCATGTCTGTTGTCAACCAAGCCACATTTCAGTTTTACGATCGCCACTACCACCAACAGAATGCCGAATGCTGATCTTCTCATTAGAGTATTTTTCCTGCAACCATTCAAAACCATTCACGTCAAGTTTCCCAGTAACTGATTTCCCTTGCTTTCTACGATTATGCTGTTCACGTACAGAAGCCCAAAGTTTCTCAATGGCATTCCTTTGTTTGGATGTGAATCTTCGTATGTTGTCAAAAGCGTGTTTTGCTAATATATCTATTACTGTCTGGCACCTGGAAAGTAAAATTTAAAGGATTAAGAAAGTCCGTATCTAGCTATCACTAGAAAGAAGAGGTAACTTGGTTTTCATGAATCTTACCACGGTGTTTTATAACGCCGAGCAGCTATCTCTAAACAAAGGACCAAGGCTTCTCTCTTTGACTTGAGGAACCTCTTGGTCTCTTCCTCCTCCCCCTTGACTTTGGTGATGACATCTTTCTTTCCCTTTGTTTTATCACCTTTCTTTATGGAGTTAGGAGCTAAAAATGCATCAAGCCCAAACGGATCAAGCTCTTCCTCATTACTCTCTTCATCAGAAGTCATGTCCTGCTTCATTTGATCACCTTCATCTGGTTGCTTCATTTCATCTTCCAGTGCAGCCAGTTCGTCTCTGTCATCTTCATCAGTTGCAACTGGCAGCTTTGATATGTCTTCTTTTAATTGTCCAGCTGTTTTCGAAAACTTCATAAAAGTTCACATAATGAAACCATGACAAAGGAAAAAGAAAAAAAGAAAACAAAAGACAAGTCAGGCACGGTGAACAAATGGATGTCTTAACCAAATTACATGTGAAAAATGAAAAAAAAAATATACCTTTTAATATACACTCCTGTCAAACAAAATCTAAGATGAATCCCATGAAGGGATGAAACTGGGAAATAACATACCCACCAAAGCACAGCAAGAAAACATTAAATCTTTATATCAAGACAGCAGTTAAATGCTTAATGGTTTTGAATAGGAAAAAGTTCATGTGCCTCTGAATTCCAATAACGTATAGACTCACAGCTTTTAAATTGACTGAAAAATGAAGGTGATCATATAGCATACTTTTAATTCCTGGTTCAAGCTTCTCCTAACTATAAAGTATAAACTAACAAACTATGCATTAAATGATCCAGGAAGTACATCACAAGCTAAGCCATAAAGAATTCTTACCAGGAAACTGTCATCAGTCAATAAATCATTTGCCACCACAGCCCTGATTGTCCATGTAGTTAACTGATTCTTTTGCTTCTTATTGAGGCACTGAAAAAGAAAGTTTTTGCGAGTCAAGTAGTGCAGAATAATTCAAGAATTAGTACAGTATTTTGTGGTATATAGACTAATGAAGTTACCTCTGAGGCATCTTGTGCTGCTGAGAATAGTGCATGTAAATCCACTCGCATGGAATGATCCGTACAAGACGTACCAGATGTTATTGCGGCTTCTAGCATGGAAATAAAGTAATCACTAGTTTCAGCCTTGACACTTCCTGCCTGAATCAGCTGGATGGCAAGCTTTGAAGCTTTACCAAACTTTGTTGGATTTTTAATATGTGATGCTATCTTCTGCATGGCTTCAATAACCTGTTGTTCTGAGGCATCTGTCGTGGTTTTAAATCTCAACTTCTTTCCGGGTACAGCTGCTGAGAACCATTAACAACACTTCAGCTTAATTGGAAATATTGGCATGCCATACAAGATGCAAACACCAAAAAGTACAAAAACCTATTATCAGAGTTTTGAGACTCATAATCCCATATTGGCATCAGAAATTTGAAGAACAAACTACAAGAAAAGAAGGATAAAAAAAAGAGAACATTCTACAAAAGCTGCATTCCCAAAATTAAGGACACACTCTTTTAAAGAACATAATGAGTGGTAACATTTACTACTACAACCCAAAACAGATTGACAAATTTCAGTCATACAGTTTAAGAAGAACACCGAACAATAGTATTAGGTTTTCTGGTTACTAGTTATTGCCTATTAAGATGAAACCAACAAGATTTGGCCAATTCCTTGTGCTTAGTTCAATTCAATTAGGCTATAATCCTCCTTTTTATCATAGCCTAAAGGCTAAAGATTAGAATCTAAGTCCTTTTCTTTTTTAATGGTCTCTCACCTAACAAGGAGGACCTAGTTGACTCAGACAAACTAAAAACTACCCTAGAGGATGTTCAGCTCGGCCTCTATAATGTCTTGCTCTGAGGCATTGGTTGTTGTTTCAACATCAGCTCTATTTCAGTCCACCGATACATTTCTGACAAGTCAAATAGTCTTTGATTAAAGCAGCTCAACTCCTTAGATTCTATCTTTGCGTATTGGCAATCTGATCATCCAAAACTGCTTAAACATGATTTCTCTCCCCTATTTCAGACGCAAGTGTGTAACACAGCCCACTAAAAGCAAAATGCTTCCTAAATTCCAAGGCTCTATAGCAGAACCAAACACATCAACTCTCAATTTTCCGTCTTTGCTCTCAAATTAGGCAAATAAGCGAAGCCTAACTCTTCATGTCAAACATTCAAATACATTAAGAACTAACTAAGCAGTAACAAAACCAATGCAGCCCCTAACACTAAATCACAACAAAAGATACAAATTTATAACAACAAAGAACAATGCACATAAAAAATAACATCTTTAGAGCGCTATACTAATAGTAAACACAGTTTTGAATCCCTATAATCAAAACCCAAGTAAAAAAAAGATTGAAACTGTACCTTCTGCCCCTTCTAGGTCTGGATCTGAGGGTTGTTTAGGGCGCTTGAGGGCACTTTTGAGAACTGGGTTTGGCTCAGAGAGCTGCTTAGGCTGCTTCAAAGCGCTTTTCAGAGGTGGCTGTGGAACTTGAGCTGGGTTTAAAGAAGAAGAAGACGAGTCGGTGATGAAAGTAGCGAACTTTGGTTTTGGTTTGGGTTGTTTTTCTAGTTTTTGAGGTTCAGAATCGGAAGAGAGAAGAGGGTTTGACGAAGGTGGAGGTAGACCTTCGAAGAGGTCGTCGGCCATTCTGTTGAGGACGAAGAAGGAACTGAGAGAGAGAGAGAGAGAGAGAGAGAGAGTTTGTAAACTTTGTACAGATGGAGGATCCGAACGAGACCCGGTTTTTGGTGTGAGACCAAATTTTGAGTCCACAAAAAGGGAATTTTAAAGCCCAGTGGCAACTGAGTGACCCAGTTGATTTCCTACTACATTTTTGTCATTTTCTTTTCCAAATTACACATATGATTAGTTCTATATGAAATTATGAATATATGGTGCTAATACCAAGTTCGGTTTAGTAAGGTTATCATATTATAGATAGATACACATGCATAGTTTCTTTGTACAAGAAAAGAAAAGGCATTACTTTCAAAAAAATAAAATAAAATAACATCAAACACTTTAAACATAATATTTTACTCAGTAAAATAAATCCGCGCACATTACTGGACGGAACATTTTAGAATTTCTCGAAAATCTCAAGACAATTACGTACCCAAGGTTTAATATATAATGTTGAAAGTACAAATGCAAAATCCAAAATCCAAATTTGAAGAAAAGGGATGAAACCAATAACTAGCCCTGAAAAATAGAAACCAAGTCCCTGCTAGGGTGGTTCACTCATCGAATAATGGGAGCAAAGGGCCAAAGACTTAACAAGTCTTTTGATATTCTGTTTACTGTTTACGATGTCTATGAACTTTGAAGCCATTGCCTTTAGAGTTTTTCTCTTGACATCTTCAAATTCTAGTCGTCTCTTCCGAACCCTCTCCTCTTCTGCTATGATATCAGATTCTGTATTTTCCAAACTTTCAAGCTCTTTGGTACATCTTGCAAGCTCAGACTCTAAAGCTTCCTTGTATTTCTTACGCTCCTCGAGCTCAAATTCAATATCCGTATTAGTTTTCTGCACAAGTTTCCCAGTAGTAGTCAGCTTTAGTATCTTCTCAACATTAGTGATAAATGCTTCAAGTTGCAACTTTCCAGCTTTCAGAGATTTAACAGCAGGACGAAGCATATCAAGGCTGGATGTGATGTCCGGAATATGGACTAATAGTTCCTTTGGCGTTGGAGAGGAAGCAACTTTAGCATAAATGTCTTTAATCTGAGCAATGAGGTAGGTCTTTTGGAAGGGCAGCATTTCTGAACCAAGCAACTTAGATACAGAACGCTCTACGTTTGACAACACTGACGGAGAGACGGGTTGCAGAATTGGTTCATCCCGAGCTGCTGCCATTCCCAAAGACTATGGATTCAGATTGGCGTTTCTGTTCCTTAATTTTTCCGTAACTCTCTGAATGAGAATCGAAAGAAACAAAAGTGTGGTTACACCTGAGATCACAGTAAGTGAGTTCCGTAGGTAAACTTATACTACTATCATATACATAATAGAATCAGAATCAAAACAAATACAGGGCATTCACAATAACACAATCATGAAGAAATCAAGTTTTCGCCACATAAATCATAAAGAAACAAACTTGGAAGCCCCTTAGAATTCAAGCAAACCAAACAAAGGGGATTTCGTATTATCACAACACAACAAAGGGAATTCTCATTAACACAACAAACGTGGGTTATATTCAATTTGATTCACGAGAAACTATGATAATACCTGAGTGAAGAACTTCAACGATTTTTACTATTAGATCAAAAAGCACAATCATAGAACCCAAATCAGCCTAGAACTAGGTTTGTCATCATATATACAGTTAACTGTACAATATTGGGCCCTATCCTTTATATATAGTATTTGGGCCCTTCTTGCCTGAAGCCCAAGACTATAAAGCCTATGCCCAGAAAGAACTTACAATTACATTGGTCAGGCCCAAAATTTCCATAAAGGCAATGAAAATATCGATCAAAGGGCCAATAAATCGAACCTGCATAGATAAGCGCAAAAATGACAAAACTATCGATTTAATTAAGTTGTTTCAGCTTCCACAAATAAGCATAGATAAGCTTGCTGATATATATATAAATTAATATATATATATATTACAGACAAAACAAAACAAATAATACTCTTAACACAATTTACAATAAAATATATGTTTATAAAATAATTATAAAATATTAAACTAATTTGCTTCTTTAAGGTTATAATATCAAGTTTAGTTTTCTCATAAGGAACAATACCAAAGTTAAATAAGTAACTTTTTATTTCACGATTTTATTAGATTAATTTTTTTTAAATGGTCAAGATTAAATTGTAAATTTAATTAAAAAGTTACTTATTTAGGTTTGGTACTGTTCCTTATGAGAAAACTAAACTTGATATTACAACTTTAAAAAAGTAAATTAGGTTACCATTTTATGATTATTTTATAAACATGTGTTTTATTGTAAATTGTGTTAACACAATGAAGAATTGTCCATTTTGTTTTGTGTGTAATATATATATATTCCAAGAGTTCCTAGCAATGAAATTTATAAGAAAAAATGGTCAATCACTTCGTTTAGAAGTGAACATCATGTTAAAACAGTTGAACAAATTTATGCTGTAAGTTCACAGCATGAAACCTGTCAATTGTTCAGCCTTGAGTCAATTAGAAAACATAAAAAAGATGGCCATAACTTCCTTCATATCGGCTTGGTCCAAATAGGAGTAAAACCTTTAACAAGAAAAGGTTTAAACGCCTCAGTCCTTCTCTGCCTCCGTGATGCTCGGTTTACTGACTTCACTGACAGTACCCTTGGTATAATCGAGTCAAGTTTATTCAATGGTCCAATACATTTTGATTGTTATCCTGATTTTACAGTCAGTCTGAGTGACCCCCACGTCCTCAAAACCCTAACGTTAAATATTAAAACCTCAGGATATAATATCCTTGATGGATCTAAACCTTTAGCCTTGATCTACAGGGTCCATTATAAAGTCACTGGTACGAACATTAACTTTCAAGCCATTAGTAAAAGTCCCAAAGATCAAACTCTTTTGATCCAAAGCAGTCATGAAAATGCCAATGTCCGTGTTCCTCACGCTATCAAATGGTCAGATGTCCAGCTCCCTTCGGAATGGGCACTCACCAATGAAAACCAACCCATAAATATCCAACATAGCCAAAGTGATTTAAACTGTATCCACCAATTCAATGATGGCACAGTGAGAATCAACTTCAGAAATAATCCCAGATTTCATGAACTAGGACAATCTTCCAGACATTCCTTTGCTGGTTCCAGTACTGCTGAAACTATGTCAAGGAGAGATTGTGACCTAGATAAAGAAATAAAGAACATTAGGATAAAAGAATTAGAAGAAGAATTGAAAAAATTAAAAATCAAAAGTACAAAAACTACTTCTCAAGTCACCTATCCTAGTTATGTTAATCATCAAAGAGATTCTGATGATGAACAAACTTCCCCTACTGCAACTGACTTTGAAGTAGTCAACCCCATTAACCCTCAATTAAATGTCCTCAACAAATCCTTTACGATTAATTATTCAAAATTAGATCAACACCTTCTCCATGAAGAAAACATCCCTAGGAGAAATGCTTACAGAAGCCAATACCCTACCAAAGAACAGAGATTGGAACTCTTCCAACATTGGAAGAACTTCATGCTCAAAACAGAATCCGAAATATTCTTTCTCGATTTCATTGACCAATTCAATGAAAAGAACATCCATACCCTATCCAAGTCAAAATGGAAAACAGCCAATAATACTCTAGTTTCTTCTAGTCACCCCCCAGCTGAAACCATCATACTTGATCACTGCAAGTCACCCATAACTGCCTCCCCTTTCAAATTACCTTCTACAGATAACCAAGATTCCAAGAAAACAACAGAACAAATTAATTACACAAACCAAAGTCTAATCACTATAGGAAGCCAATTAGACAAAATTGAAACAACCGTAGACAACATTTTCAATACAGTTCAACCTCCCAAAAGACAGGAATCACCTTTGGTTCATTTCAGAGACCTAAGTAAAAGTACTCTTAGACCTATCACCACCATCCAAAAAATAGAACAAATGTTGAAGGAGATAAAACCCGAGTCTAGTACAATCACAGTCATTCATACTATTGATTCTTCAGACGATAACTCTAGTACAATATCTAAAGTTAACCAGAAATTAGAAGAACTCCAGTTAAATAGAATAGGACATTCAGCTAGGAAACCTTTTAAAAATTGGAAGGAACGCCCTTTACCAATAGATATCCAGCCAAGTAGTAACGCCACTACAAATCAATTTGCCGTTTCGGCAGACAAAACCTACGAATGGAACATTGACAATCTTTCCGAACAAGAAATTCTCAACAAACTCCACCATATGTCAATGACAGCCAATAGTTACATAACTGCTTACAATTACTCCCAATCTGAAATTGTAGATATCCTCTCTTCAGGATTCACAGGAATTCTTCATTCCTGGTGGGAAAAGCATCTCACAATAGAATCAAAAGAGTCAATCAAACATGCAGTCATGCATGATGAAGACGGATCCCCAATTTTCGACACTGATATCGGAATGGGAATCTCTGATGCAGTAAACACCCTTTTTTACACCATAATCCAACACTTCATAGGCACACCTAGTCACATAACCTCTAGAATTCATGACCAACTTAGTAATCTCAGATGCCCAACACTTAGTGACTTCAACTGGTATAAAAATGTTTTTATCTCCAGGGTAATGCTTCGAGATGATAGTAACCAACCTTTCTGGAAAGAAAAATTCATCAATGGTCTTCCAAACCTTTTTGCCCACAAGATAAGACATGTCCTGAGTAACGAGTTAGGACAAATAGATTATGATTCCTACACCTATGGCCAAATTATTACAATAATCCAAAAAGAAGGACTTAAAATGTGTATCGACTCTAAAATTAACTCTGCTGCTAAAACGGATAAAAAATTAGCAAAGTATGAATTAGGTAATTTTTGCGAACAATATGGTCTTCCTTCTCTACCCCCCTCTAGGAGAAAACCAAAACACGTTGAAACTAATCACTACAGAAGACCCTTCACCAAAAACAGATTCACTCCAAAAACCCATTTTGAGCCAAACAAGTTTTATTCAAAAAATAAATTACAATCCAAGAAACCTTTTCATTCTTCTAATAAAAATATTGCAAAAGGCAATTGCTTTAAATGCAATAAGCCAGGACACTTTGCCAACAAATGCCCTCTAAATGCCACTATTAACCAATTACAAATAAGCCAAGATGAGAGAAACAAGCTTATCGACCTCCTAGATTTGAGAAATACAGATTCTGAAAATGAAAATTCTTCAGAACCAAATGAATCCTTCGAAACCTCCTCAGATACTTCTAATCATTCCTCCCCAAATATTATTTTCGGTTGCAAAGATACTCTTAATTGCAACAACGACTGCTGCACTAAAACCATTAATGTTTTAACTAAACAGGAAGAACAAGAAGAACTCCTAATAGATCTAATTAGTAAAATCCATGATCCCGATTTAAAAGCTGAGTACCTTACGAAATTAAGGAAACTAATTACTCAAGAAAAAGAAATTAGTATTCCTCAACCAAAAATTAGTTTGACCTCCACCTTTCACAAATTCGAAGACAAAAAGAAAAATATAACCTTACAGGATCTCCAACAAGAAATAAAAACAATCAAAACACAAATACAGTCTCTCCATCAAAGTCACCAACAATTACTTCAAGAAAATGAAGAAATTAAACAAGATTTAAATATCGTAAAAATCAACAATCAGTTCCGTCATTTAGACAATGAAGCCATCCCAAGAAATTCTGAAGAAACTTCTCAAGATGCTGCCATTAATGTTATTAGACAAATCCATTTAAAAAAATGGTACATTTCCATAAACATCAAAGTAAAGGATTTTTCCTTAACTGCGATTGCTCTTGTCGATTCAGGAGCAGACCTAAATTGCATCCAAGAAGGACTAATACCTTCTAAGTACTTCGAAAAAACAAAAGAATCTTTACGTTCTGCCAATGGCTCAAAAATGAACATGAGATACGAACTTCCCAAAACTCATGTCTGCCAAAATAATGTTTGTTACAAAACTCCTTTTGTTTTAGTCAAAGACTTAACCGACAAAGTCATCCTAGGACTCCCCTTCCTTACTTTAATTTATCCTTTTACTACAGAGTATGACGGGATTACCACTTATCCCTTTAAAGAACCAGTCAAATTCCCTTTTCTCAGTAACCCCGAAATACACTCCTTAAAGACCTTCCAAGAAAGTTCCATTTCCAATACAATTAATCTTATTCAAGCCAAAACCAGACAAGTCACCTTCCTCAAGGAAGAAATTAATTTCAAAAGAATAGATAATCATTTGCAAGACACTGCCTTGCAAAACAAAATTAGAGCCTTAGAAAATAAGATCATTGCTGAGTTATGTTCGGACATTCCTACTGCTTTTTGGCACAGAAAAAAACATATAGTCACCCTTCCTTACATCAAAGATTTTGATGAAAGAAAAATCCCTACTAAAGCCAGACCAATTCAAATGAACCATGAAGTCATGGAATTTTGCAAAACTGAAATCACAGATCTTCTTAACAAAAAGATCATCAGACCTAGTAAATCCCCCTGGTCTTGTCCAGCCTTTTATGTTCAAAAGAATGCAGAATTAGAAAGAGGAACACCTCGCCTAGTCATAAATTACAAACCACTTAACACAGTCCTTGAATGGATACGTTATCCTATACCTAATAAGAGAGATCTTATTAACAGACTAAACCATTCAGTCATCTTTTCAAAATTTGATATGAAATCTGGATTCTGGCAAATCCAGATTAATGAAAATGACAGATATAAAACTGCTTTTGTCACTCCCTTTGGCCATTACGAATGGAACGTAATGCCCTTTGGTTTAAAAAATGCCCCTAGTGAATTCCAAAACATCATGAATGATATCTTCAATGATTACAGCCACTTCTGCATTGTATATATTGATGATGTCCTTATCTTTTCTCAGTCAATAGAACAACATTGGAAACATTTACATCAATTCTTCACGATCACCAAGAACAATGGCCTAGTTATCTCTGCGTCAAAAATCAAACTCTTTCAAACTAACATTAGATTCTTAGGATTTAATATCCATCACCTCCAGATTCAACCAATTGACAGAGTTATCCAATTTGCTGATAAATTCCCTGATGTAATTCTAGAGAAAAATCAGTTACAAAGATTTTTGGGTTCCCTGAATTACATAGCAGATTTCTACCAGAATCTTAGAAAGCGTTGCAAACCTTTATTTGAAAGATTACAAACCAATCCACCTCCTTGGTCTTCCATACACACTTCTTTAGTCAAAGAAATTAAGAGCCATGTTAAAACCCTACCCTGTCTTGGTATTCCACTTTCAGATTCCTTCAAAATTGTTGAAACTGATGCTTCTGAAATTGGTTATGGTGGCATTCTAAAACAGCAAATTTCCCCTAATCATCCCGAACAAATAGTCAGATTCCATTCTGGTACTTGGAACCAAGCCCAAAAGAATTATAGTACAATCAAAAAAGAAATTCTTTCAGTTGTTTTATGTATCAGTAAATTTCAAGATGACTTATTAAATCAAAAGTTCTTATTACGCGTTGATTGCAAAAGTGCAAAAGATGTTTTAGACAAAGATGTTCAAAATATCGCTAGTAAACAAATTTTTGCCAGATGGCAAACCATTTTAAGCATTTTTGATTTTGAAATTACATTCATTAAAGGATCTGATAATCATATCCCTGATTTCCTAACTAGAGAATTTCTCCAGGGAACCAGTCATGTCCACCAGAAAGCTTCGCAGCTCAGTCAAAATGGAACCGGAATCTCCTCCGGCACAAACAGTCAAAAAAGAAGAACCAGATAGTTTAATGATCCCTGGCTTTCCATATCCAGTACCCACCAGATCTATGACCCCCAATCAATTAGTCAACTACAATCCAATCTTGAATCCTCTACTAAATCCCCAGAATATGATCCGCCCCAATTTTCAGTCAGTTTTAGTAAACCAATATGATCCTTATAAATGTGATCCTCCCCCTAGTCAAATTCACTTCCCAAAAACCTCCCCTTACCACCTGCAAATTAGTAAAAACCTTTTTTACGTTGAACCCCCTCATAGTCATCTAAAAAACCCAATGTCCTTAATAAGGGAATATTTCCCCCCAAATTTTCATTTTGCTCCAAGCCACCCCTTTCACTCATTAAACTTCTACAAAGACATTCTAGTCAAAACCGGATCAATCTCCATCAGAGCCATTTATGACCAAAGAAACACAACCAAAATACTCTATCATTCTCTCTATATAATGAAAATTGATTCCTTAGCCAGTTGGGGTGATCAACCCTACAATTTTCATACTTGCCAAGACATATCCTACAATTATAATGATTATATCAATGCCTGGTCAAATGTCTTCCTCCACCAGACAGAAGACTGCAGTCATTCTTGGTTTATCAACTTCGACAAGAATTTCAAAAGAAATCTTCCCATGTGGTTTCTCAGATGGTGGGCAACTCATGGTTTCCCCTACAACCTTCTGCCTCAGCAAGCCAAAGAAGCAGTAACCAGATTCCAGACAGTCATGAATCTCAGTAAATATGATCAGAATTTCCCAGTTACTCTTCATTTCATGGCCAAATACAAATTGCCGTGGATATTCAAATGGCATTATGAACTCAGTAACAACATTGTTTCCAGACAATACCTAGTCAAATGGTGGGACAAGTTCAACCTGGACAGAGTTCTATCCCAGTTCAATGAAGAATTCCCAGTTATGGCTCCCCAGTCTAGTAAAATCAAGATTGAAGAATCCCCAGTCACTCATCCTCATCTCAGTCAGATCCAGACACCAACAAATAGTCAACTATCTCTACTAATACCTTTGCCACCACCTTCTTCTTCCAGACATCAAGACCAAATTAAATCAAGACCCTCATCCGAGAGTAAAGAGTCCGCCAGAATTAAAGGAAAGTCACCTGCCCAAAGCAAAGAAAAAGACAAATCCTCTTCCAAAAGTAAAGCAAGATCTTCCAGATCTGCAGAGTTAAAAGCTCTTGTCGATACCCTTCAGAAGCAAGGCGCCCTCGTTGATGCCCTTCTTCGACAATCCAGTAAAGACAGCACCTCAAGCTCAGAACAAAATTCAGTCAATAACGAAGACCTTGGTTCTTCTCAGTCCTCGTCATCCCCCCCCCCCAGTCAATCACAACCACCTGCAAGATGGTATCAAGATAGTCAAGACCCTTATGAATAAATCCAGCTCTTATTCTCAGTCAATTACAGGCATTGGATGCCGAAAGTTACTATTCATCTAAATAGTAAAAGATTCTCCCGTGATTTTTGGCGCCACAGTGAAAAGCAAACAGTAAAAAGCAAGATGCCCCCCGGATTTTATGGCGCCACAGTAAAAAGCAGTCAAATAGTAAAAAATCTACAGTACAGCATTTTTTCTATATAAGGAGCATCCCTCCTTCATTCAAGACAGGCTCGGTTACACTCTCCACTCTCCTCCCAGAGACTTCCTTCTTCCCTCTCCCAATTCTCTCAGTTAAAACAAGCCTCTAGATTTATTAGAGCTCTCATGTGTTGAGACTAGTCAGCTCTATTCTATAGTTCATAGCTTCCTATTCCTAAAATAGTAAACCTTCATGCATTGAGCCCCAGTGCTCCTATTTACTATTTTGTAAGTTTTACATTTCAACTAAGTTTTACATTTCAACTATGTAACTTTGATTTTATTCAATACAATCAGTATGTTTCTACTTCCGCGGTTTCTGGCAATGAAATTTTACCATATGGGATTACGCCAACTTTTTTTATCATATTTTACCATCTCCACCATTCAGATTTTAGTGACTAATGCATGTGTAGATCAAGCTTGTAAATTTTCAGCCAAAATGATGATTGTTAAGGTATGTAAAACTGCAATTGAAGTTCATGAGTAAGAACGGTTCAAGTTTGACATATTTGGTCCGTCCATTAATTTAAACTAGTTAGATACCTTAACGATAGCCGTTTTGGCTGAAAATTTATATAAATGATTTACTCATATAAACCTAGTAGTTGGACGATGGAGATGGTAAAATATGATCAAAAAGTTGGCGTAATGTCATATACCTGAAGGGAGAAATTTTTTTAACTATGACATACCTAAAATATGTCATAGTTGAATAGGGTGTGGGGCTCGAGAAATTTTTTTAGTTTTGTTTTACTTTCAGCTATGTTAGGTATTTGGTAAAATTGCATAATATAGGTTATTTTAGAAGGTTTATTTGATCAGGCTAATGTACTGATAAACTTTTTATAACTTATCATTTTCATCAATTGATTACTATCACCGTTTTATAAAAAATAAAAAATTAACACCAAAGAAAAGAAATATGAATCCTACATTTTTACCTTCTTCGTCGGTCCACCTCAATGCCTTCAACAATAAGACCGCCCATGCGCTTCGTTGGTGCACCCTTGGTCTCACAACAAGTCATTTCCAACTCCTCATCTTCTCCTCCCTCACTTTGAAGAACTCACCCAACTCAATTTCGAGCTCCAACCACCCGTCGGCTCTCTCCCTCGGATACTTAGTATGAACGACATGATCTCCCTCGGCTGCGGCACTTTCAACCCCAACCATTCAACTATTGTCTACGAAACGCATCTTACGCTAGGATCTATATGAGTTCGATTTTGGTAAAAATGTTAAGATGATTGCCAGTTTAGCTTTGTAGCTCAAATTGGTAAACTAGTAAGTGAAGTGTTTTATTAACAAATCACTAATAAGGCCTTCATCCTACTCTTGGACTATACATAAGAGTTCAGAATTCCCAAGTAGAGCTAGTGGGATGAAGTCAAAACACTTTTCACGGCTTCTGCCAAGATAAAGAAATCACTGTCATGTGGGATTGGTTTGGTAAAATCAAAACAAAATGTTTACCACCCTTGCAAGAGTGACCCATAAAATTATTCGAAGCAAACTTAAGAGAGGAAGTGTTGAGGAACTTCGGCCAAGTCCAAAGTACGCAGGTAAAATCCCATATTAGTAAAGTACTACAACAAATCTTGATACTAATCAATCACACAAGGTGAGCAACGCATTGCTCCGGCCAGAGTTAGAAATTCACAAACTTGTGGTCTGAAAGTTTATAAATAACGTCTAAGCTTTTGGCCGGATTAATTGTTACCGGCCAACATAGAAAACAACTAGTTAGTATGAAAACCTTAGTGAGCCAAGTACTTCTCGAAAATATGAGTAGGTGGAAAGTGAAAACCGACTTGGTGAGTAACCAATATGAACCAAGGGAGAGTGGTTGATCAGTAAACTTGGTCATAATATTCATGACCTATATATGAAAGCTCAAAATGACATTCAGAAACTTCAACTGATGATGAAGATTAGTGGTATCAGATCAGTTTTCACCTCAAGACGTGCAGACCACCTTCTAAGCTGTCACGCGCATGCACGTGACCCCACGCAAACACAAAAACCCTAATTCCCAGACCGACACAAACCACCTTACCTGATTCCCCCATTTCCAATTTCATTTCCATCCATCACTGCCTTATAGACACACTAAAAACTTAGCTCTCAATCTAGATAACCACCAAGAAACAAACATATAGAGCCCTTGACCCTCAGGTCCGCTTCATCTTTAACAAAACAAAACACACATGCACCCCACCTCCCTAAGTTAACCCTAAAACCAGAACCCACCTTTCTTCATCATCATCTTCTTCTTCTCTCTCTTTCTCTCTCTTTCACTCACTTCACAATTATTTCGCTGTTCACAAAAAGAGTGATACCTTGCTCTTGTATGTCTCTTCCTTCTTCTTCGAGATAACAGAGTATAACTAGAACAGATTATATTATATGGCTTGGTGGGCAGGACAGGTGAGTTTACCAGGCGGAGGAGGAGGACTGAACCACGAGGGCTCAGCTGGAAGCGGCTCTCCGATGAAGCTAATGAAACCAGATCTGGGTATCTCCATGAACAACACTTCCTCCAGCCACCACCACCTCCTCGGCGGCATCAGCGGCGGAGGAGGAGGGTCGGGAGGTTCAGCTGGGGATGAAGATGACGAGAGAGACAACGTCAGCGGCGACGACCCCAAGGAGGGCGCCATCGAACTCTCGGGCGGTCACAGCAACAGCTCGCGTCGCCCGAGAGGGCGTCCTCCGGGTTCGAAGAACAAGCCGAAGCCTCCGATATTCGTGACTCGGGACAGCCCCAACGCGCTCCGGAGCCACGTCATGGAGATCGCCAACGGCGCCGACATCACCGAGAGCGTGGCACAGTTCGCAAGGGCCAGGCAGAGAGGTGTCTGCGTCATGAGCGGCAGCGGCACTGTCACTAACGTCACGCTGCGTCAGCCTTCCGTGGCAGGGGCGGTCATGGCGCTCCAGGGAAGGTTCGAGATTCTGTCTCTCACCGGAGCTTTCTTGCCGGGACCTGCGCCTCCGGGGTCAACGGGGATGACGATATACTTGGCTGGAGGGCAAGGGCAAGTCGTCGGAGGAAGCGTGGTGGGGCCACTTGTGGCTTCAGGACCGGTCATGGTGATAGCAGCTACCTTTTCTAATGCTACTTATGAGAGACTGCCCTTAGATCAAGAGGAGGAGGATCAGCCGCCTCCACAGACCGGTGGAGGTGGCGGATCCCCGCCGGGTCTCGGTGGGAGTCTAGGAGACCCCAACTCTTCCATGCCGCCAGGAGTGTACAATTTACCGCCGAGTTTGGTCCCCAACGGCGGAGGAGGGCAGTTGAGCCACGAGGCTTACTCGAATTGGGCTCATGGCGGTGGTCGACCTCCATTTTAATCACATCAAGCAAAAGAGTACTACTTCACTCCTTTGATATTCGAACTTTGTGATCGAGATCGATCGAAAAATTGGAGGAAATCATTTAGGTTGAGCTAGCTGCATGTATTTCTAGCTGTACTCATCTGGTGGTGCTTTTGTACTTGAATTATTTAGAGGTATTGATGAAGAAGATGATCATCATCATCATGAGAAGTACTATGATCTATCTGTATATTTGGAATAATAACTATATATGCTAGAGCTAGCTCTCATTTCACATTTCATTTCACATTTCACTATGATCTTCTTCTTCTTCTTCTTCTTCTTCTTCTTCTTCTTCTTCTAATAGTACATGCTTGTAGACTGGACTACTACAATGCTTTATATGATCAACTGGCATTAGTTAAGTAACACTATCATATAGTTTTATATTTTCGATCTCACATATTTCCCTTGCTTGATGTTCAATGTGATGCTTTTTTTAACTAATTTCTTCTCAAAATATTTAGGGTTTGCATTTTATTGTATTGTTACAATGTTAGATATATAATCTTGTTGCATCGATCGTGATCTTGTCCTAGACCATACAAATTGTTCTTATATTGATTAAAGTGACAAATATATTAACTTTAGTTCGATAAACAAGAAAATTAATTACGAAGTAACCGGATTACTCTGGCCAAGAAGTATACCTGAAACAAACAAAACGGGGTGGGAAGTTATACAATATTACTCTCCAATTCGATCACCTTGTACGTTGGTCTTTGATCATCGTCTTTGTTTCTTTATTTTCTAAACAATCAAATAGCTATGCAGGTGGTTTGTACTCTTTGCCTTGATGTAATGATGCAATATTGAATATTGTTGTCCAACTCTGGCTACCTTTGTCTAAAATATGTGTATGCTTCACCTAAGCTGTATATTTTATATGCGCGATCCGATCGAATAGATGGAAAACCTATGGTACATGTCTAATTGAAGAGCCGCACCACAGAGAAAGCTAAGCTAGCTACATATAAAATTTTGTATTAATCTAATGTGTTGCATGCCACAAGCTTAGTCTTTTTAATTCTGAGATCTCTCTCATATTCTTGTCCCATGAATGTGCGTAATATAATAGAATAGAACAAAGGCCATCAAATGAAATTATTAACAGATTACGAATGAATCATGTATGCAAGTACTTCAAAGTAATTATTTAATGCCATGAGTATTTGTGTCTTTAGTAGTTTAGTCCCTTGAGCCCTCCAAATGTTCTACATAAATTTATCTAATATGTAGGTACGATATAAAGAGTGAGAATTTCGATCTAACTCTAATATAAAAACTAAAATGAATACATATATAACCCCAAGGAAAAACAGTATCCAGATCAAAACCACCACGAGGATCTTTGGGCGTATAATATAATTAACTATGTCACCAACCCTAGCCAAAGAGTGTGGTTTAATTTTGATGGGACGTGAAAAGAAGTGAGGAGGAAGCACGACGAAATTTAAGATGAGATCACATGGTTTAGTAGATAAGTTTAATCAAACAAGTCTCATCATCCTAGCTATAAACTAATGAATTGATTAATTAGTTAGAGCTTCCTTTATGGATTATCGTTTCTATGCTATATATGGTATTTGGTATGAAGTTTAATTTAAACAAATTAAAGAGGCTAAACATTAATTATCACTTTAAATCAATATCAAGTATTATAATGTCCTTCCACGAGGATGTTCTACTGGCAATATTTAAACAAATTGAAGAGGCTAAACATGAATTAATTACCACTTTAGACCAAGTATTATAATGTCTTAATTGTCTTTCTAAAAAGGATGTAATTCGCTTGGCAAATGGCAACATGGAGGACCCTCTTCACAGGGATTCACATGGTCTAGCCCTGTGTATATCGGTGAACCCTAATTTGCTAGCTAATTAATATTGTACCTAGTAATTTGCACACAACATTCGAATTGTAAAGCAGTTTTGTTATGCTAATGTGCCTATTCATATCCCACCTGCTTCGAGTTTAAAATTCAATCCAATCCCCATTAGTCCATAATGTCCATTACCCTTGATTAGTAACAATAGTAATTTAAATTTTCTTGAAAGAACTTACATCTATAGCCGGTAGCGACACAATCAAAACTAATGACTCCTTCTACAGTGGACTACATAAAAATTGATCGTCGAAGAATCCAAAATAGCTGAGGTACCTCATGTGATACTCAAAATAACCACACACAAAAAAAAATAACCTGACAATATACTATACTCGATCTGTAAGAAGTAAGAACAATTCAAAGTCGAGCTCTAATTATTAATATTTTTTGGACTAAGACAGATTAACAAATTAATCATCCTTTTTCTGCACCAATAGGAGGAGTTTTGTCTTTTCTGGTGTAGTTTTACCGACATTTTAAAAGCCTCCCGGTCAGTAGTCTCTGTTAACTAATCTATTATACACTACTTTGATATAAAGAATCCGTAAAACCTGGTGGTGCATTAGGGAAATGAGGACAACCCAATAAGTGGGCAAGAGCTTAATCGATATTGGGGAATCATATGCATCATGATCACCAGTGGAGAAAAACTGAGAGAGCATGTGTGAGTTGGTGATGATCACTTTACGACTCTCGACTCGATCTCTGAATATGAATATATGATGATGGTGATGATGCAAACAAAAATGAACACAATATCTTTTATAAAAAGAAATGATATTGGAACAATTCACCTGCCGTGGAGTGCACGTTGTTTTCGACCGGGATTTTATATATGTGCATGAAGGCGATCGTAAGTTGACCTTTCATATATATGAGTGCCTCTTGCATCTCTTAGCTAGGTTAGGGCATCTTCAAGTTTTATTCCATCCTAATTAATAATTGGTACTTCTAGGGTTGCTTTCTTCTATAATTTGACATGCATTCTTGCTAGTATAGCCAGCTCTTCTTCAATCTTAACCCATAATATTCTAGAGCATGCGCACATCTAGGCCATATACGTATACATAGAGACTAAAAAGTGAGTGTAACTTCACAAATTTAGTTATAAGTTACTTAGATCAAGCTCTGTATTACTGTATATGTAGTGCTCGAGTAGGAGAATTCGAAACCCAAATCTCAACGAGCTGATGAGATGCATATTGGTATTGTGATATATAGAGAAGTAGTGCATGTATGCATGCCATGCACATATCAAAATTCATAACATATCAATTCAATGATATTTGTAACCATCCCATATATTACAATATAGAAAGGTTTTATTTTCTATTGCTTTTATAGAACGAGCGCGCACACACATCCACTCGTTTCATATGATATCATTGCGATCTGAGCTGTTTTTAAAATTAATTTGGACATGCATTAGAAAAAAGATATATAAGTATGTGGAACACATAGCTCAACTCGAGTCGATCACTTATGATTGATAGATTGATTTGATCGTATAAAAAAAAAAACCAAAACCTTGTACCAGGCCAACGTTAACTTGTTTCAGATATATATATTTTGATTACACGCATAGTGCTGGAACTCTGTCATTGAAAAACTGGTATAAATATATAGCTAGCATCCCGCTCTACTGGAGTAGTAATGCACTATTCCATCTTCTCGAAATGGATTGTAATTGTAGAAATTTCATTTTCCTTACTAATTTTTGTAGTCATTTCAGACAAAGTTTGTAGTTGACGGTTTGCCTTCAGGTACAGCTTTGGAAAAGACAAATGGAGGAACAATTTGGCTATGATAAGACAAAAAGTGAGGCTTCTCGATAATTAGTGCCTAATCCAAAGGAGCTGGGTGAGGGTTCCCTTTTGACCAAAGGAAAATAGACTAAGGTAACCGTAGACAGCAGAACCTGGAAAAATGTGGATGATGTGAGCACTGTTTAGCCCATCGAGAACGGCCGGATTTGCTCATTATTGTCTGAATTTCAGTTACAAGATTCCGGTTATGGTCTTCCATTCCTTACACTCGGCATTACATTAAGTCTCATTAGTTCAGGAAATGAAATTTTTCGCAAAGTACGTAGACATATTGATCAGTTAGATCACTTAGATGGAATGCAATCTGCTAGTTAGTGATCATAGACAAAAGTCTGACTCTTTTATAAGTGTAGTAGGATGTTTCTTTAAGAACATTTGCTTTTCGACCTTGTCTTTAACAGTAGTTTACTAATTATAATACCTTTAGGGCATCTCCAATGGCAAGTCCTAAAATGGGGTGTTAGATCTATATTTAGGACCTCAATTTAGGATTTATGATTTAGGACTTCACTATCTCCAATGGTGAAGTCTTATATTGTAAATATCTTTATTTTATGTTATTTTTAATGATTAATTTATTTTGTTACAATATTATTATGTATAATAAATATTAATTATGATAATTTTTGACCGATACATGGATTATTCAACGACTCTCCATTTTAATTTGACACCGATATATGCATTTTTCAAGGATAATTTCAAAATTTCGAAATGGTATATCATTTTTTCTGACTAATTAATATTCCTAAAAAATAAAAAATAAAAAATCTATTTATTCTGATTATTGTATGGAAAATGAGAGTTTGATTGAATAATAATCGTTGGATCGATTTCGAAATATATTCGTAGCCGTTGGACCAAAATCAGAAATTAAAAAAAAAACTAAAATTAAGTGAGATTGAAATCTGGCCATCGATTTCAAATCTCATTCAAATCGGGCCATCCATTTGATTACCGTTGGGCTGCAACGGCTCGGCAGCTGCTTCTGCACATGGCGGGTCCCAGAGCTTCAGTAGCTGTCTGCTACTCTCTCTCTTTGTCCAGCGCGTCGCGCGTCAGCTAGCTTTCCTCTCTCCTCCAGCAAGCCGCGTGTCTTCCATTTCCTTCTGCTGGCGCGTGAATCAGTTTCTTCCTCTCTCCTTCGTCACTCCAACGTCAGTTGGTCAGTGGCTTCCCCTTGGTTTAGATCGGTGCTAAACCAAGATCTATCTTAGGACTCCATATCACACTTGAAGCTATTTTCTATAGGGTTTAGATCCCTTGATACAACCATTGGAGAGCAATTTTTTCAGGCAAAGCTATATTACTAGGGTTTAGGACTCTCCATTGTAGATGCCCTTATGAAGTTACCTTTACCTTCCCTTGAGCACTGCCCTTTCTACATCTTTTCTGGAAAAAAAAAATTAAAACTTAAAAAATAAAGCAAGGGGATGCAACACACATTATCGATTCTTTGAATATAGTCAATGAATATGTAAATCATATGCGCGAGCGTGGCTCTTTCGATAAAAAATAAATATTTTCTGCATGTGCATAGAGTACTCGGCTCTTTCCTAAAAAAAAAAACTATAGTTGCACGGACTCATATTTTCAATTTGCATGCGCGAGTCATTCAAAATGATGGTTAAGATGGTCAGACTTCATTTGAGATCTTGACTTCATTTGGTATCTCAATTTTTTATTCTTCGTTTAACAGCTTCTTTTAATAGAAAAGTATTTTGGTGAAAATTTGATGATTTCATTCATCCCAATTTTTGGGTTAATATAGCTTTACAAATGGTTTCCTAAAAGGAAAAAATATTTACACAATCCTATCATATATACAGAAATTAATTCTAATTACATTAGGAACATTCTTTCTAACACTCTCCCTTAAGTTGGTGCATAGATGTCAGTCATGCTCAACTTATCAATCCATCATGCAAATGCTTGATGTGACAACTCCTTAGTGGGTACATCTACCAATTGCTCTTCAGAAGTTACAAAGGGAAACCGTATAACCTTCTTATCCAGGTGATCCCTAATGAAATGTCGATCAATCTCCACATGCTTGGTTCAATCATGTTGTACAAGATTATGAGCAATCTCAATTGCAATAGTATTGTCATAATGCAAATCCATGACCTTATGGAGCTTGAAACCTAGCTTTTTTAATACATTATGAATCCACAATAGTTTACACACTCCATTTGTCATCCCTCGGTATTCAGCTTTAGCACTAGAACGAGCAATCACATTTTGGTTCTTACTGCACCAAGATACTAAACTTCCACCAATAAAAGTGAAGTACCCAGAAGTGGATGCCCTCTTAGTCTTATCACTTACTCAATCTGCATCAGAATATCTCGTAACTCCAAACTCACTATTCTTTGAAAATAGTAAGCCTTTACCAGGTGTAGACTTCAAATACCTGAGGATGCACATTACAGCATCTATATGCTCTTCACTTGTATCATGCATGAACTGACTAACAACACTTACAACATATCACTACCACATTTTTAACCATTGCCGGCGATTTTTAAATCGCCGGCAATGTTTTTTATCATTACCGGCGATTTTTTCCCCAAAAATCGCATGTAATGTCTTTTTTTTTAACCATTGCCGGCGATTTTTCCGGCAAATCGCCGGCAATGTTCCGCTGGTAATTAAAAAAAAAAGACATTGCCGGCGACTTACATTTAAGTCTCCGGCAATGTCTTTATTTTTTATTTTTTTTAACATTACCGGCGACTTAAATGTAAGTCGCCGGCAATGTCTTTTTTTTAATTATCGGCGGAACATTGCCGGCGACTTACATTTAAGTCGCCGGTAATGTTAAAAAAAAAAAGACATTGCCGGCGATTTTTGGGGGAAAAATCGCCGGTAATGATAAAAAACATTGCCGGCGATTTAAAAATCGCCGGCAATGGTTAAAAATGTGGTAGTGACGATGGTTAAAAATGTGGTAGTGTATGCAATATCAGGTCTCGTATGCAATAAAAACACCAATCTTCCTACTAACCTCTAATACCTGCTCTTATTCGTTGGAACTTGACCAGGACACAACTCCAACTTATGATTCATCTCAATATGAGTATTAGCAGGTTTACAATCCAACATTCCTGTTTTAGCAAGAAGATCAAACACATACTTCCGTTGTGACAAGGCGATTCCCAACTTGGATCTTGCAACTTCATCCAAGAAGTACTTTAATGGACCCAAGTTCTTCATCTCAAACTCTTAGAACAACCGCTTCTTCAAATCTTCCATCTCAACTGAATCATCACCTATAACAACTATATCATCCACATAGACAATCAGAGTAGTAATCTTACCACCCTTGTGTTTGATGAACAAGGTATGATCAAAGTTGCTCTATCTATATCCAAATTTATTCATAGCTCCAGAAAATCTTCTAAACTAAGCTCTTGGAGATTGCTTCAATCCATACAAAGACTTCTTCATCTGACATACCTTTCCAACATCACATGGCTCACAATTAACACATGGAAGAATATCCACGTACACTTCTTCTTCCAGATCTCCATTCAAGAAAGCATTATTTACATCAAATTGATGTAATGGTCAATCATGTTAAGCTGCTAAGGCAATGAGAATACATACAATATTGATTTTTACTACTAGAACAAATGTCTCCTGATAATCCACTTCATACCGCTAGGTATAGCCTTTTGCAACTACACAAACTTTATTTCGATCAATGCTTCCATCTGTTTTCAGCTTCCCAGTATACACTCATCTACATCCAACTGTCTTCTTTCCAGGTGATGTAGGAACAGTCTCCCAAGTTCCATTCTTTTGTATGGCTTTCAATTCTTCATTCATAGCTTGCTTCCACTTTGGATCTGCCAAGGCATCTTGCACATTACTGGGAATAGATACTGTAGATAATTGATTAACAACAAGTGCATGCGATCTAGACAACCTATGGTGAGATACAAAGCTAGCAATAAGATATTTAGCTTTGGCTTCTATGGCTGGTTCATATTGTTTCTTTGGAACCCCTTTTGTTTCCCGTTGAGACCTCTTAGGCATACTAACATCTACACTACCAAATTCAATGTTACCAATATGTACCTCAGGTGAGACATTCTGGAAGACTCTTCAGTTGATGGAGTAGAAGGGGGGTCTTTATGAGATCGAACTTCACTTTGTGGCGTTTCAGATTCAGAATTCAACTGGTCGAAAGCAACATTCTGTCTCATTCTGGTTCCATCATTCAACGAATCGAGGATATCATTCGACTGGTCGAATGACACATTATGTCTAGTTTCGGTGCCATTCGTCGACGGGTCAAGGATGTTGCTCGACCGATTGAAAGATACCTTCTTCCCGGTTTTGGTTCTGTTGTTCGACGGGTCGAGGAGAGAGTTCGACCGATCGAACTGGGCTTCTACGGGTTTTGTTCGATTTTCAGTTTCAAGTCTCCTTTCCAATACTTCAAATTCTTCCAAAATTTGATGATTTCCTCCACATATACTTTTCTCCCCATGAAAGGAAGACTCTAAAACTCCCCCCGAGTAATAAAATTCAGATTCACATGAAGAAATATCTAGAGACACATGCATCTTGTTCAAAACTGGATCATAACAGTGGCAACCTTTTTGGAATTTAGCATATCCAACAAATACACACTTCACAACACAAATATCAAGCTTCTCTCACAATGTTTTGGTGATGTGAACGTACACAGTATATCCAAAGACTCTTGGTTCCAAATTTGGCAAAGATGGCGCATTCAACAGTTCATGCAACTTCTGATATGGGTTCTGGAACTCAATCACACGAGAGGGGGTACGATTGATTAAGTAAGTAGCAGAATACAAGGTCTCTCCCCATAGATTTGTAGGAACATGCATACCAAATAGAGAAGCACGAACAACTTCCATCAACTATCGATTCGTTCTCTCGGCTAATAAATTCTGTTGAGGAGTATATGCAATAGAAATTTGGTGCCTAATGACAGGCGGGTAAACACCTATTTTAAAGATACATTATTCTCTCAACTTGGATATATCAATATAGTAAGATAAATAGGGGTTATCGAACACGAGGAATTGGTGACTCTAAATCCTAACACGAATTTAAAATGTTGACAGTCTCGACTACAGTACACTAATCGCACTACGACCCTACTCTAAATAGA
Organism: Geum urbanum; assembly: GCA_946800695.1. Taxonomy (NCBI): domain Eukaryota; kingdom Viridiplantae; phylum Streptophyta; class Magnoliopsida; order Rosales; family Rosaceae; genus Geum; species Geum urbanum. Next base: position 81,286,111 of record OX326999.1, on the reverse strand, counting down.
CTCAAATGACATGAAAATTGGACATAAAACACTAGACACAGTGGCGGACTATCACACACAATTATAGGGTATTCGGAGTTTATTTGAGTACCGAACTGAATTGGCTAAGATACAGCTAATGCAGAAACTAAATGCTGAAAGTAAATATGGTTATGAATGCAATGAGTTTAAACTATATGATTAATGGGTTAAGAGGAATGCAATCCATCACCATCATTCCATCTCTCTAACACATACTTAATCTAATGCACATATCCAATCAATGAAAGTTCTCAGGAAGGACGATAGACACGACACATCATATTACCTAATCTTTATGCCTATGTGAGTTTGTCATGGACCTCCCCCACATCTATCCCTCTATTGAACCCATAGTCATTGGACACCAAGGCTTACAAAGATGAAACCATTAAGTTCTAGAAAAGGTCTGAGAATCTACAAGAGTTCACAAGTACACTATAAGCGTGTCCTGCTAGACCAATGGTTTCAATCAGCCGACAATAAAATTGGTGTATCACTATAGAGAATCCGGTGGAAGAACTATAATCTTCAGTTGCCCGTATATCATGACAATAGAATCCTAGTATGCATACTAAGTTGACCACCAAAGAAAACATACAATAATTCATGCAGTGAGTCACATAGAGAAAGAAACCTCAATTGAATTGAATATGCAAAACAAGATTAAAGTGTATGAATTAGAAATACTTCATGTACGGGGGTTCAAGCAACCCCTTAACAATGAGTTTAGCTACTGAAATTTATAATAAAAATCGAATCAAAATAAGGCATAGAGTTTATAGGTCAAGAAGGGATGAAGAACTGAAGCTTCCGTCCAGCTTCGATGGATCGAAGAAGGATTCTTCGATGGATCGAAAACGTTGCTCGGGTTCCTTGCGGCTTGCTCTCTCTTTGGCTCAAGTTTCTCTCCTTAATTTCTAATTAGCCTTCCCAAAAACCTAAAATAGGTTTATATATGTCCCCCAATTGATCTCCTAGAGTCCACATGGGAATAGGCTTTTATGATTGCACAAAATTCCTTCTTGAATCCGTATTGAGCTAGGAATCCCTCTTTTATTTCATTTTCCTTTATTCCTCCACAAAACCTATAAAATAATAAATATAATTAAAATGCTCAATTAAATAATAATAAAATAAATATAAAAAATAAATTAAACACCGAATAGACGCATAAATATGCGACTATCAAAATACCCAACACTTAAACATTGCGAATCCTCGAGCAATACACTAAACTAAGACTCTAAAAACTTCAAAAACCAACTCGCCCTCAACAATATACCTCAGCACTCTTCCATAAAATTGTAACACCCAGATCACATGTACCTACAAGTTACCCAAGATAACTCCAACATAGAATACACATGTAACAAGTAGGACACAGACATAATCAAGGTGAATGAAGAGCTAAAACATACACAAAATCAATCAAGATTCAACCTCACATCGATAAGCTCTCACAAGTGTTTCACTTAACATGTATCTAAGGTATCACTCAATTTAATTACTTGCCAAATGGACCAAACCATATGCTCACTCTTGTGACTAATCTCCACAAATCAAAGTCCGCCATCTTGAGGATCAAAAAGGAGTTCATGGGTTGTAATGAGGTTTGGCTCATAGGTTAGAGAATAAACGGATATGGAATTCAAATATAATTCTAGAACCTAGTAGAGCACCAATTAAGAGACTTCTTCAAACTTTACAACCATGAACTTTTTCACTATTGTTGTGGCCGACTTTCATCTTGTTGAGCTTTCATCATCATTTTTATCAAACAACTAACCTGGGTATCAAGCTAGACATCACAAAAGAACATTTATTTCTTTTCTTTTCATTTTTTTCTTCCTTTTCTTTTACATCATTCGACTTTTTTTTTCAATACAAATCAACTAGCTTGATACCCCACATTTATTTCTTTATATCACCTTTCGACATTGACGCCGTTTTCACATACTTGTCTCATGTATAGCTCTACCAAGTTCTAGAACCACTATTCTAAGGTTCAAGGTCAAGATGATGTGAGTGATGACAAAAAATTTCACATGTAGGCTCATAGTGGTTAACTAAGGGGTGCACATCTTGTGTACACAAAATCAGGGCACATGCTTATATGACTATGGTGGTGTCCCCTAAATGTCTTTTTCACTTCCTTAATCAAAATATGATTTGACTAAAAACTTTGAATAGCATAAGAGACAGTTCTAGTAATATTTAGAGTCCATTAACTTAATCTACGGCAAGTAATTGGCATTCAAAAAGAAAGCATGTATATAAAATATAGGCTCAAAAGCTCACGGGGTTAAATGAATCTCAATAAGGTTTATGCATGCTCAAAAATCTATACCATGTTAACTTGTTTCTATATCCAATACACATTCGCATATGCATCATATATCAAAATTAACCAAAGAAACTCAAGTCACATAATCATCTCTTAGTCATAAAATTGGAAGAAATAAGCACATCATTGACTTGTTAAGGGCTCCTAAGACTCTTCTTTTTGTATTTTCTTCGACACTATTTATTTTTTTGTATTTTACTTTTTCATAAGACACTAAACACACACACAAAAAACTCAAAACTGACACTGTGACTTTTCGATGGATCGAAAATAACGCTCGATGGATCGAGGCAAGCTCTCGGGTCTTATTCTGGAACGACTTTTCGATGGGTCGAAGAATCCTTCGATGGATCAAAGGATCTTCTCTGGAAATTCTGAAAAAAACGAAAAGAAACTGAAGATACTGCGTACTCTCACTTGCATAATTTCTACAGAATTAAATAAGCTAAAATTTTACTAGAATAAACTAGACATATATACCAACACACACTCAAAATTTCAAAAATTTCTAAGACCTCTAGCTATTTCCTAAAAATCACAATACATCAAAAATCAAAATTTCTGACTTAAAAAACTAAAAATCCATATCTAGATGCTAAATATATGATATAGCCCCACCCACACGTGAAAGTCGTATTGTTCTCAATGTAAAAACTGAAATTAAACTATACAATACACCAACCAAGTATGATATAGAACATCTGTTACACACAAAACATAATATGTGGAGAAAAATAAAATAAAGGGATAAGAAAGAAAATCTGATCACCAACTTCTCCATTCACATGAGTTGCTTCCCAAGTAGCGCTAAGTTTAACGTCTTCAGCTAGACGATGAATCCACTCAATTTTCCAAAGGAGGCGCGTCTTGAAGGTCCGCATCTTCAAACACGTGCTCCACAAACGACTCATAGAATAGCTTGAGTCGTTGTCCATTCACCTTGAATGTTTTCCCTGTTGTTGAACTCATAATCTCTATAGCACCATGAGGAAAAAAATTAGTAATAAAAAAAGATCCAGTCCATCTACTCTTAAACTTACCTGGAAATAAGCGTAGATGACTACTAAACAACAAAACTTTCTGACCAACTACAAATTCTTTTCTTTTTATGTTTCGATCATGAAAAGATTTGGTTCTCTCCTTGTATGGCGGATCTCATCCCAACTCACTGAGTTGCAATTACCTATGAAGACCCACGTCATCCATGTTAAAATTGAACTTCTTCACAGCCCAAAACGCTTGATGCTCAAGTTTCACAGGAAGATGGCAGGCTTTCCCATACACTAACCTATAAGGAGACATCCAATAGGTGTTTTATACGTTGTTCTGTAAGCCCACAATGCATCATCAAAACGTTGGCTCCAGTCTTTCCGGGTTGGTCCAACCGTCTTCTCAAAGATCTGCTCGATTTCTCTATTGCATACCTCCACCTGCCCGCTTGCCTGAGGATGATAAAGTGATGCCAACTTATGTGTCACATTTTACTTCTTAAGCAAGGCATCAAATGTCCTGTTGCAGAAGTGAGATCCTCCATCACTGATTAGACATATATCTTTAAGAAAACTGTGAACAACCTAAGAATCATTAGTCCTGGTGGCTTTAGCCTCCACCCATTTAGACACATAATCAACTGCAACAAGTATATACAAATACCCTTGAGAATTTGGGAATGTTCCCATGAAATCAATACCCCACACATCAAATATTTCGACTATAAGAACGGGATGTTGAGGCATTTGGTCTTTTGAACCTATGTTACCTGTCATTTGGCACCTGACACAAGATTTAAAGAAAACCTGTGCATCATAAAATAAGGTGGACTAATAAAATCTACTCTCAAGCACTTTAAGAGCCATCTTCTTCCCTCCAAAATGTCCACCACCTGGATGTGAGTGACAAAAAACTAGAATGGAATGAAATTCAGATTCAGGGACACACTTGCCGATGATGGTGTCAGTGCAATGTTTCCACAGATATGGTTCATCCCACACATAGTACCTAAATTCCTTCACTAGCTTGTCTTTTTATGCTCTTGTGAAATCAGAAGGAATATATTTACTGGCCTTGTAGTTTACAATATCAGCATACCATGGCGCTGCATCTTGAATAGAAAAAAGCTGTTCATCTGGAAAGCTATCTCGGAGAGGAAGTTTATCCTCTTCTGCGTTAGAACCATGAGTGATTCTACTCAAGTGGTCAGCTACCAAATTCTCAGTGCCCTTCTTATCTTTGATGACAATATCAAACTCTTGAAGTAAGAGCATCCATCGAATCAACCTGGGTTTGGCATCCTGTTTAGTCTTCAAATATCTCAGAGCAGTATGGTCAGAATATATGATAACTTTAGTTCCTAACAAGTAAGATCTAAACTTTTCAAATGCAAAAATTACTACTAAGTGTTCCTTCTCTGTAGTTGAATAATTCAACTGTGCATCGTTTAAGGTCTTGGAGGAATAGTAAATGACATGAGGTAACCTCTCTGACCTTTGGGCTAGAAATGCTCCAATAGCATAATCAGACGCATCACACATCAATTCAAAAGGTAAATTCCAATCGGATGCCTGTATGATGGAGGCAGTTGTCAGAAGCTCCTTGAGCTTGTTGATTGCTTTCAAGCACTCATCTATGAAGTTGAAAGCTATATCTTTCTGGAGTAGTGCACATAATGGTCTGGATATCTTGGAAAAATCATTGATAAACCTACGATAAAATCATGTATGTCCAAGAAAATATCTCACTTCCTTCACAGTAGAAGGATGGAGTAAAGTACGCAACCTAACTTTATTAACCTCAATACCTCTAGCTAATATGGCATGTCCCAGAACAATACATTGTTCCACCATGAAGTGGCATTTTTCCCAGTTAAGTACAAGGTTAGTTTCTACACAATGCTCTAAAACCATAGCTAGATTATGGAGACATAAGTCAAAAGAATCACCAAAAATATAGAAATCATCCATAAATACCTCAATGATCTTTTCAACCATGTCTGAGAAAATACTCACCATACACTCTGAAATATGGCAGGTGCGTTGCATAAACCAAAGGGCATCCTCCGGTATGCAAAAGTACCATATGGGCACATGAAAGTGGTCTTCTCTTAATCATCTTTGTGAATGGATATTTGATTATACCCAGAATTTCCATCCAGGAAACAATAATATTCATGCCCAGCTAATCTTTCTAACATTTGATCAATGAACGAGAGTGAAAAGTGATCATTTCTTATTGTGGGATTTAGTTTGCGGTAGTCAATGCACACTCTCCACCCAGTTTGAACTCTTTGAGGCACTAACACATTTTCATCATTCTTTACTACTATGATTTCTGAACGTTTGGGCACAACCTGCACATGACTAACCCATTTGCTGTCAGAAATAGCATAAATAATACCTGCATCTCGAAGCTTGATGACTTCTTTCTTGACAACTTCCATCATAGGAGGGTTGAGTCGACGTTGAGCTTCTCTTGTGGGCTTAGCTCCCTCCTCCAGATGTATCCTGTGAGTACACAATGTTGGGCAGATGCCCTTGATATTTGCCACTGTCCATCCATTGTCGGCTTTGTACTCCTTACTCAGATACTTCTCCTTTTGTTTAGTTGTAGCGAGTTCATACTTTTATTTACACAATTGTAGCAAGTTCATACTTTTATCAGTATGTTATACAATTAATTTTAGAGCTTTTAAATTTGGAAGTTTATTTGTGATGGTTTGTTTAGTTGTATCGATGCTCTAGATATTTGGCTGATCACCGGATAATTTAGTTAGAAGAGGTTAGGTGACAGCATCTGACCTAGATTGACTCAGGTTTGGTAGCCTGAGAATGATCCCGTCACATATACTTTTCATACAGTTAGTCGACTCAGGTTATGTGGCCTAGGGAACACCTCAATTTTTATTTTAGTTATATGATTTTGAACTCGCATTATTTCACAGAAAGTAACGGAAAGGCATACAGTTGCAGTTTTACAAATTACTCAGTTAATGATTTTTGTCTACTCACACTAACGTTTTATGTTTTTATGCCTTTTCTTGGGCCATTTGTTTTAAATTGCCCAGTTTTCAAGTTTGTTAGCTGAAGTCGTGACCGTCCAGAGTATAAGGCATGACAGTCCACAACTTCTATTTTTCTCAATGTAGATTCTTAGTTGAAGTTTTGGATTGCTCGTGCTAGTGTCGCTGGTACTGATTAGTCGGTGTTAGATACTCTAATACAGGTCACGCAAGACTTACCCTAGATTACTGCGAAAATATGGAGCGAGTCTTGTCAATTGGTATCAAAGCATGGTTTTCCAGATTATTTTGATTATTTTATATTATTAGTAGTCTTAATGTGCGATGGTCCGACTGCGGCGGATCACATCGTATGCCTTTGAGCATTTGGATCACTAATAGTATGAGAAAATCTTTTAGGTGTGTGTCAGATAATAGTGAGTTTCTTTGGTCTCTAATGTCATGTCGCATGGATGTGATTGACAACTTCAGCAAAACTTGCCGTTAGTAGTATACTAGACAATTCCAGAATATTTTGTTAAGTTATATTCTGAGGATTTCCGCGACATTGTTGGATCGCGGTGCAGTCATAGGTAGCAGGATGATAATTCCTTCCAAATCTTTTGTATTTGGAATAGTCATGATGACTAATGAAACTCTCTTGTAGTTAGTTTCCTAGAGTGTAGTGTTGCGAGGTGTTGTCATCCTTGGCAAAGTGAGATTGGGTGATCTCGATTCTCGGCTGAGGAGTCGTTATAACATGATTTTTCAACGTCCTTAACTTGCTGGCTTGTTGGTTGCATAGTAAAGGGCAGTGCCAGGCAAGCAGCACTATGTACTTCTTCTTAAGTTATGAAAGAGGGCATTAGGAAAATTCAGCGCCTATGATTCGATTTACTCAAGTGTTAGTCGAGTGCTTGACGATGATATAAGGAAGAGCTTTCGATGTCGTTAATTTTGAGTGGGTCATAAATATTTAATATATTAACCCAACATGCTATTTATTATTGTGTTACAAGAATCCTTAGCATGTCATCTTCAGCTTCACAACTCTTCTTTGAGTACGAGAGTGGGTACTCAAGTTCGTTTTAATGTGATGGTTCCTCGTTGTTTAAGGTATTTTCGAACTATTTTTAAGGCCTCATGCAACGAGAAGGTGAGATAACTAGCTAATTATGGGAGCTTACTTTCTGAGTACTGGTGTTGAAGCTCTAGAGGAGCGAGGTATCCTTTCAAAATTATACATCAGAATTTCATTACTTAATTGGGTTATCGTAAACCTTTTCCCAGTACTCGTTTCTTCTGTTTTATTTTTGAGTTTATTTTATTGGTGGGAGATATGGGCATGAGTTATGATCTACTTGTTTCTACATCAGATCTTTATTAGCCATAGTGCTTTTATGGAAACTTCATAAAACTTCAGGAAGTAGAGTTTTTTTCAGAAACAATTTTGATAATCAAGTATCCCTCGTTGGGGTATACCTTTGGGTAATCATCTATCGAGGTGTTGATTCTTGCTGCTTTGGCATGTTAAAATTACGTGTAATGCGAACACATATATTTAGTTGCAGAAATGTCTGGTCCCATAGTTGTGGACGAGATTAATAGAGTATCAAAGTTATGGCATAATCGTAAAATTCAAGGTGAAGTTGATAGTAGATGTCAAGTTGATCTTTAGATATTTTCTGGGATCATGTGTTTTGTTGTGAGTATATTTTTTTGAGCCATATGTTTACTCTTTGGCTCGACTCTTGCCACTATCACCTACTTTGATCATCCGACCCGATACTATCTTTTATAGTCGGTCACCATTGTTGTCATTTAAGGTGGAACTTTCATATCCTGATTCATGTTTCCTTTGGATTGCTACATGCTTTTAGCAATCAAAGGTGAACGAATGGATATATCTCGAGAGGTACTGGTGCCATGTTCATTTGTACTTTGGCTAGTCGTGGACATCAAGAGATTAAGAGTAATTATTTCCTAGTATGGATTGCTGTGATAATTTTATACCTGGTAAGGTGGCTAATTTTAATTGCTTCTTGGGTAAGCACCCTTAGTTAGCTCAGCAATGAGAACTCATTTTTCGTTATCGGGATTGTGTCATTACTTTGAAACTTCTTGTTTTACCACGTTTAGAAATATCTCCGACCAGACTTATTACCGTCGTGAGTGCATACTAATGACTTTGCTGCAGGCGCTTGACCTGATTACTTGATGTTATTGCGTAGAGCGAGAAGATAGTAGTTGAATCGTATTGTTCCTTATTTAACTATGTAAAAGAGTTTGATAAGATCAGGGTTGTTGCCGCCTCGACCTTCAGCAATTCTAAATTGTTGGCAAAAAATTAAGTTCATCCACCCACGTTTGAGTTATTTATTCAGCTTTGTTTTCCATGAAATGACCTTAGATTTCGACTTTAACATGTTTTCATTATGTGAGTTGATCGTCGCTTATTGATATCACTATGAGCGGGGAACAATCAGTTCGAAAATATATTTGATTAACCCCTATGTAGTCAACTCGTCAAGAGGGGACTTTCAAATTAACTTTAGCAATGGAGACTCAATCACTATCTTGTTATTTACTAATTCAGTTTTGTTTGTCGGAACTAACTTAAAATTTCTCTACTCAAATCTCTTCATGAATTAGTTATGTTCATTTTATGTCGTGAACACGCTTTCCTCTATAAAGGTGTTTCAAGAGATGTACAAATAGTTCCAGAGATGTAAATTTCCCCCTATTATAGATCACAATTGTTCACGAGGGTGATGACATTAATATTAAGATTATGGACCAGACTTATGCCCTTTATGCCTGTACAGCTAAGAATCGCAAAGGTTGAGAGTCAGAAAGGATTTGTGTGTCTTGCAAGCACGTGCGGGGATCAGAGAACAATAAGTCTAACATGATTCATTGTATATTGCATGAACTCCAATTTCTTGCTAGACTGGATGTAGGAGTATCATGCAGATAAATAAGTGATTATCACTCATAGAAGTATTTATAAGAATGACACACAGAAATACAAACTTTCGACTAGTTATTATTTCGTGTCCGACAAAGATGTAGATTATTTCTATGGGATATAATATTTTATCAGTGATTCTGTAAGGAATTGTTCAGTTCCTTGGACTTTCCTAAAGTGGAAAGTCAAAACTTACCATTTAAACCAGTTTCTTTTTCTTTTTCTTTTTCTCTCCACTCCCCCGCATTTTCTCGTCTCTCCCCGAACCGTGCATCGCCGAGCTCGCCGGTCCGGCCACCAAAACCAGTAAGACCGGTATCAAAAGATTCGTCTCCCTCCCCTCTTTCAAACCCCTATAGTCCCTGACTCAAAGACGTATCATGGAAGTTGTGGTGACGTTCCAAAAGTGCTCCATTGGCCGAAAAATCTAGGTTAATGGGACGGTGGTTTTCGGCTTGAATCAATTGGTGTAACCTACTAGGTTTTGAAGCTTTCATCACCACGAGTCTAACCATATGAAAAACTCACTCCAATTTCAACTGAGGAAGAATCGATCAATTGAAAGTTTCGGGGGGATTTCAGTTTCAAGGTATTTCGACTAGTTAGAGGATGAATTGGACTTTGTTGAAGTTGAGTAAGTTGTTTATTGTGTGATTTAGAGTGGAACAAGCCTTGGGTGGTCGGGAAATGTCACCATGGTCCGCGGCGGCGATCCGGCGAAGTGTATTTCGATGTAAATTTTATGTCGTTTTGCTTGTAATCACGTACCAATTGTAATTAAGAGGTTATTAGATTTATTTGGATATTAATGATTAAGACGCCTGGTTAATCAGATATTAATTCAACGATTTTACGATTATATCGAACAGTTGAGTCAATACTTGATTCGATCTCAAATCGCGTAACGTTTGAGGAATGCGTTGCGACTTTAAAAAGAATTCAAGAATTGAAATTGGGAATTAGATTTAAAGATTGTCAATTAATTCGGCAAGTACGTTATTCGAGAATATGAGGTTCTCGACGATTTTACTCGTTGGTTAACAAGCTTAGCTATGCATTATGAATTTTTGGAGATTTATTATTAAGTAATAATCATTATTTCAAGACGACGTGTTAGAAGTCAGTGACAGATATTTTGAATCACCAGCAGACAGGTTTTGGTTTGGTAGAAATTACGTCACAGTACAATGAATGGACATTTTATTTTCACAGTCGTAGTGAGTTCATATTATTATCAGTATGCTCTACAGTTTATTTTAGAGCTTTTAAATTTGGAGGTTTATTTGTGATGTTTTGTTTAGTTGCATTGATGCTCTAGCTATTCGGCTAATCACTAAATAGTTTAGTCAAGGGAGGTCAGGTGGTCTCGTCTGACCCAGATCGACTCAGGTCAGGTGGTCTCCTCTGACCCAGATCTACTCAGGTTAGGTGGTCTGAGAACGATCTCGTCACATATACTTTTCTTACAGTTAGTTGACTCAGGTTAGGTGGCATGAGCAAGCACCTCCATTTGTATTTCAGTTATATGATTTTGAACTCGCAATATTTCACAGAAAGTAGCGGAAAGACATACAATTGCAGTTTTTCAGATTACTCAGTTTATGACTTTTGTCCACTCGCTCTAATGTTTTATGTTTTTTTGCCTTTCCATGGGCCCTTTGTTTTAAATTGCCCAGTTTTCAAGTTTGCTAGCTGAAGTCGTGACCGTTCAGAGTACGAGGCATGACAGTCCATAATTTCTGTTTTTCTCAATGTAGATTCTTAGTTGAAGTTCTAGGTTGCTTGTTCTAGTGTCGCTGGTACTGATTAGTCGGTGTTAGATATTCTAATACGGGTCCCACAAGACTTACCCTGGATTACTGTAGTAATCATGGGCGGGTCTTGTGACCCAAGTCATTATGGTATATTCATTAATAAAAGTCACAAAGTAGCGAAATCCAGAACGAGAAGAAGTGCTTGCAGAACCCCAAACATCCGAATGAATTTTCATGAAAGGAACAAAACATTTATTCAAAATGGGAGAATAAGTAATACGATGACTCTTGGACAGTTCACAAATGTAACACTTAAAATTTGATTCATCAACAATTGAAAACAATTGAGGTTGTAACTTCCTAAGGTATCCAAAATTCAAATGGCCTAAGCGACGATGCCATAACCACACTGTTTCTTTGGCTTTATTTAGACTACTAATACTTTGGGCTTGACTGATATGCACTTGTCCACTGCTTGCCAACTAGTACGACTTCCCCCTTCTAACACCATAACCCAGGGTCCTACTTGTTAGAATGTCCTGAAAAATATAGAAATCAGAATAAAGAGTTACAGAACAAGAGAGGGCTTTGGTGATTTGACGTACTGATAATAAGTTATATACTAGAGAAGGAACAACAAGGACAGAATCAAGAGTTAATTCATGAGAGAATTGAACGGATCCTTTACCAAGAACAAAAGAAGGGAACCATCTGCAGTAGAGACAACATGTTCAGAAGAGGTTTTAATGGTATCAACAATACTAGGGTTATTTATCATATGCACCGATATCAATTATCTAAGATCTATCCGCAATAATGTGGTAAGAGAAGAGACCTTACCCCGTTACTTGTTTCGACAATGAGTGCAGATGGTGGTGCAGATGATGCGGTGGTGGTTACAGTTGTTTTGGGGATGTTCTTGCGCGACCTCCTAGTGAATCCCACAATTCAGGATATCCAACCAGTTCATAGTACCGTTTCTTTGTATGACCAATCTCCTGACAATGAGTACATGTGAGATTCGGGAATTGGGCAGAAGGCTTTCCACCAGAACGAAGAGGACCATAGAAGCCCGGAGGAGGGCCCTGGCGTGGCTGTTTATCATATGCACCAGTATCAATTATCCAAGATTTATCCGCAATAATGTGGTAAGAGAAGATACCTTACTACCGTTACTTGTTTTGAAGATGAGTGCAAATGGTGGTACAGATGATGCGGTGGTGGTTACAGCCATTTTTGGGATATTCTTGCACGACCTCCTAGTGAAATCCCACCATTCAGGATATCCAACCAGTTCATAGCATTGTTCCTTTGTATGACCAACCTCCTGATAAAGAGTATATGTGAGATTCAGAAATTGGGCACAAGGCTTTCCACCAGAACGAAGAGGACCATAGAAGTCAAGAGGAGGGCCCCGGCGTCGCTGTGATTGAGCGACGTTGGCGGTGTTTGAGGAGAAAGAAGAGGCTACCATGATGCAGGATTCACATGGAGGTGTTGATTGGGAGGTCCGGTTGCTTTGGAAGCATCTGACATGGGCATATGTCTAATCAAGATCCAGCTTTTGTTCCCTTCTCAAGAGTTCTTCACATACTTGACTAAATTTAGCATCAAGTCCCATTAAGAACATGTAAACTCATTGGCGGGTCATACAAGAGGATTCATTCACAGTGTCATCAACGGTGTTTTGAGAGAGCATCATGCGTTGATCCATATTGTCCAGCTATTCTACAAGTTCATTGTACTATGTTGAAAAAGGTCTTCCATTCTGTTTCTTCGTATAACACATGCAATAAAGCTCAAAAATTCAGGTTTCATCTGTTTTATCATAGTATGTTTTGTACAAGGCATCCCATATTGCTTTAGCTGTGGGCAATCGGAGGTACTGATTCCTCAATCTAGGGGACATATTCTCAACAAGCCAACACTTCACTTTGTCATTGTCGGTTATCCATGTTTGAATGGGTTGTACAACGGCTACTCCGTTGTTTAGTGCGAGTGCTTCTGCATCTTCAACATGTTTTGTTCACCCTCCATCTCTTTAATCATTCAAAGTACAGTTACAGATTCAGGTGTAGCGGAAAAAATTTGGATGGTGATTCAGGGTGTTCAATTCAATTTAGGGTTTTCAAATTCCAAGAATTTGGTTATGATACCAAGTAGAAAAATATTTCGGGGAGAATTCAATGATTTCATTCATCCCAATTTGGAGGTTATTATAGCTTTACAAGTGATTTCCCAAAAGAACAAAATATTTACATAATTATATCATATCTACAGAGATTAATTCTAATTACAATAGAAATATTCTTTCCAACACTTTTCATATGCTTTTCGTTTCAGTTTTCTTGAGAGAGTCATAATTGATAGAAAAATATATATTAATTATTGGATTATATATTTCATAAAATAATATGATTGTACAATCTCAATAAATAGACAGATCACACGTGCATACAGGAAAGCTAATAATTGATGAATCAAAGTCTCCATGCATATAGGATACTGTAAGAAATAACTTGCAAACCAAGTTATCTAGCTTATATATGTACACAACCTTCGATCAGTCTTAAACTCATCTAAAATTGCTCCTCGACCAAATGGCTAATCGACTTCCGATTTCGATATAATTCCCCGTAAACATGGTGGCTTTGGGGCTGATTTTAATACTGTAGTGGACCATGGGACATCTCTCGTGAGCAATGATCGTGCGGAAGTCCTTCGACTTGAACAAGTATTCTCACAGGGAGTACACCAACCCGACAATGCCAATGCCAGTGCCTTTTCTCGAAGGTTCTGGACTTTTTCTAGTCTCTAATTATTATTTCTGCATGGCTCCGACATGGGCTCCGACGGCTCCGACCGGCATCGGCGTCACTTATTTTTTGATACAGAATACATTTGAGGAGCTGTTTACATTTAGGAAAGGCCGGTATGTTGACGTATATATGGTCGTTTATAGACAGCAACAAAGTTCTTTGGTTTGCTATGTTATATTAATGGATTGGATTAGCTCTTCCCATCTACAAGCGTAACACTCAAATCATAATATAGGTGACAATCTAACGTACGTGTTGCCTATTGTTTAGCTAAAATTAGTTTCTATAGTTGGGTCTGTTCTCATGTTATCATCCCGATCATATGAAGGATATCATAGCCTATAGTGTATGATGCAATGGATGATGAATCATATTTATTTTGGGCAATTTGAGTATACTATCCTATGGTTTGAGTATTTCTTCATGTCACTAACTAAGGTTTTAATTTTTTCAGTTTACTACTTGAGATTTGGTTTTTTCTTCATGCTACTACCTAAACTTTTTTTCTTTCCAGTTTCATATCTGAGGTTTTATTATTTCATCACTTGCTTTAAAAAAATATGACAAATTTCAGTTTAGTACCTTGAAGTTTGGGTCTTTTTTCATGTCACTACTTGATGTTCTAAATTTTTTAGTTTACTACTTGAGGTTTGAGTTTTTCTTCATATTACAACCTAAGTTTTTTTTTTTTTTCAGTTTCCTACTTGAGATTCCATTTTCTCATCACTTTTTATTTTTTACCTTAAAAAAATATGTAATGCAAGAGGGTATTTTGGTCGAGTTATTTATTTTTAATAACAAAATCATTTATCTTCTAAAACTGTTCTTTCTAACAAATAAGTTATATTAATTTTATAACAAATGATCGATTGACTAAATATATCATGCTCACCTTTGATTGGTTATGGCCGTATGGATATTAAGACATATGGGTGATAAAATTTGTGGGAATTCATAAATTTGGCTCGTTTAGCAAACTCTTAGCTTAAAAAAAACTTAAGATTGTTCTTTTTAACAAAACAAGTGCAAGTACAATTTAGAACATTAAGATCACTTATTTTGTTAAGAACAACAATTTTAGATTTTTTTTTAAAGCTAAGAGTCGAGTTTGCAAAACGAACCAACTTTATGAGATCATAAATTATGTCGCTCATATGTCTTAATTAGTATCCATACCGCTCTAACTAATCAAGGGTGAGCATGACATATTTAGCCAACTGACCATGTTTTAGAAAATTAACATACACTACCACATTCGAGCTCATTATTGGCAATTTTTGAAAAAACAAGGCCGGCGACCGGGAAAGTCGCCGGTAATGATCATCATTGCCGGCGACTTACTCCGTCGCCGGTAATGTGTCCAAAAGTCGCCGGTAATGTGTGAAAACATTGCCGGCGACCTATTTCGTCGCCGGCAATGAGTGGGCAACCATTGCCGGCAAAATTCCGGCCGGAAAATCGCCGGCAATGGTTGACCAATCATTGCCGGCGACGTAATAGGTCGCCGGCAATGTTTTGACACATTTCCGGCAACTTTTCGCCGGAATTTCGCCGGCAATGACTCCATTTCCGGCGATTTAATGAATCGCCGGCAATGCCTCTTATATCAGATGCAGATCGCAGCAGCTTATTCATTTGGATAGAAAAAAATCCAATGAATTCGAAATCGCTTGAAAGAAGGAAAACGCTCTGAAATCCTTCGGTATTGTCAAAAGGCGTCGAAAACTCGATCACTGGGGAAGCTATATATATATATATATAGGTACGTATATACGTATATATGTATGTATATATATATGTGTGTGTTGATCGATTTAATTAGATCGATATATATATATATATATGCATGTGTTGATTTAGAGTTGAGATATCGCGTCGATTATTGGTTTGATACGCAAATAGAGTGGCTATATTGTTGCTTTCGAGTGATTGACTGTTGATTTTGAGTGGATTTGAGATTATTTCGATGAAAATATGTTAATTTGTGTATATATATATGTATGGATATATATAAAATGATTTTGTGAATATTAATTGTTAATATGTCTATATATATACATGCATGTTAATTTGTAATTGTGAATTGTTGGTATATATATATATATTTTAAATTTATATGCATGCATGGGTCGACTTTTGTTAATTAATCGGATGAATTCGAATGTAATTAATGATGATTTATTTTATAATTAGTAGTGAATGTGTGTGTATATATATAGTACGTAATATTGTTAGAATTTTCAAGATGGACAAGAGTTGGATGAGCCTTGAAAGATGGGATGTAAGATATCACCAGGGAATTAGGAGTTTTGTGAATTTTGTGAAGGCTAATTGTGGAGACACTACACTTCATTATTGCCCGTGTAAAGAATGTAAGTGTCGCAGCGATCGATTTCGTTTTCCCATTGATAAAGTCCAGAAGCACCTGAGTAAATACGGGTTTTGGGATAAGTACACTTGTTGGATTTATCACGGTGAAACATCGTTAGCGGGTCCGCATGATCATGGATAATTTGGTGAGAGGGCCAGTCCACGGTATGATCATGGACATTTTGCTGAGAGGGGCAGTCCATCCTATGATCCAACATCGATGTTAATCAATGATATGTTTCCTTATGAGAGCGGTGTATTTGCTGATGAAGCACCAAATGTCCCTCCCGTCGTTGAGGGTTTACCCCATATTGAGCCAGTCGAGCCATTACCTGGAGCTCATGTCAACACAAGCGGTATGGACAAGTACAACAACCTGATTGCATTGCAACAGACTCCGTTGTACGACGGTTGTAGTAAGACTGTTCTTGAAAGTGTCATGGGAGTGATGCAGTTCAAAATGGAGAACAAAATGTCTGTCAAAGCTGTTGATTCTTGGCTGAAGTGGACTGCTTCGCTACTGCCACCCGGTCATCGTCTTCCTACCACTCATCATAAGGTGCAACATATCCTGAAAGATCTTGGGCTTTCCTACATCAAAATCCATGCATGCAGATATGATTGTATTCTCTTATGGGGAAAAGATATTGAAGACCTTGAAGCGTGCCCGGTATGTTTTACAGAAAGGTATAAGTTGACTCCTGCAGGCAACAAGAAAGCTGTGAAGATACTTCCATATTTTCCGCTTATTGATAGGCTGGAGCGGTTGTTCATGTGTGCTTTCACGGCCGAAGCTATGAGATGGTGGGCTGAGAGGAATTTGCATGACGATGACACCCTTATACACCCTTCCGACGGAGAGGCTTGGAAGCACATGGTCAGGGAGTTTGATCATTTTGCAGCAGAGGTCCAAAATGTTTGGCTAGGGCTCTCATCTGACGGATTCAACCCTTTTGGCAACATGAGTCTTCAATACAGTATATGGCCAGTTATTTTGGTACCGTACAACCTTCCACCATGGATGTGCATGAAGAAGGAATACAATATGCTCACTCTGTTAATTCCGGGCCCGGGTTATCCAGGAAAGTGTCTCGATGTGTATTTGAGGCCTTTGATTGAGGAGCTTAAGTACTTGAGTGAGTGTGGCCACCCCACTTACGATAGGTTCAAAAATGAGATGTTCCAGATGCATGCCATGCTTGTTGGCACCATCAGTGATTTTTCTGCCCGCGGTATGTTGTCGGGCAACGTTACCAGGGGTTAAAGGGCTTGTTCAGAGTGCATGACGGTTGATTGTTGCAGTTCTCATTGCAGTAAAATAGTTCAGATGCGTCACCGTTGTTGGCTTCCATATGATCACCCATTTAGGCATGATCCAGACGCGTTTGATGGGACTGTGGAAACAGGTGTGGCACCCAGGCGATGGACATGGGAAGAAATTTTGGAAGTGTTGAATGAATATTATTTTGGCCAGCTGAGCAATCATCCTGAGATAGTGGCGTCAATTCCAGACAAGCCCGAAAGGTATAAGTTTTGGACACACAAGAGCATATTCTGGGAACTCCCCTACTGGCTCAGGTTGCCTATCAGACACTACCTAGATGTCATGCACATAGAGAAGAATGTGTGTGAAAGTGTGGTGGGCACAGTTCTTAACTTGGAGGGAAAAATAAAAGACATCCCTAACGCACTCATTGATCTGAAAGCTATGGGACTGTGGAAACATTTGTCGTTAAGAGATGGTAAGAGAAAAATGCCGCAAGCTCCTTACACCGTAAAGCCGAAGCATAAGCATGAAATTTTTGGGTGTCTGAGTAATGTCAGGTATATATTCTTATGGCTATGCATGAAATTGGCCTTAAATTTTTATGGGAACATGGTTATATGCGAGAAATATAATTGTTGCCTATGGCTATATATATATATATATATATATATATGCAGGTATCCTTATGACTATGTAGGAAATATAAGCAAGTGTGTTAACTTCCGGGACAATAAGATGTACGGATTAAAGAGTCATGACTGCCATGTACTGCTTCAACGCCTTTTCCCTATTTTCATTCGAGGGTACCTGCCCAAAGAGGTCGTGGAGCCGTTGGTGGCCTTGTCAAGATTCTTTCAGAAGTTATGCACCAGGGAAGTTAAAAAATCAGATCTCAGGGAGATGCAAGATGACATCATTTTTATCATGTGCAAGCTTGAGAGGATATTTCCCCCAAATTTTTTCGACATCATGCCTCACCTGATGATCAATCTTCCCGAACAATTGTTGCTTACCGGTCTCATACACTACACTTGGATGTATCCCATGGAAAGGTACAAATGATTCATACATTTGGTTTGCCTCTGTTTTTATATGTAAATTCTTATTTTTTAAGTATCATAACATGCACTTGTTAACTTGTAGACAATTGGGAGCCTACAAGGACTATGTGAAGAATAAATATGCACCTGAAGGGTGTATCGCTGAAGCATATATTGCGCACGAGTGTGTAACGTACACCAAAGTGTATTTGGGAGCGCTTGAGGACCCCCAACAATAGATGCCGATAAATGAACCCCAGTTCAACCTTTCTATCATCTCCAATGACGTGGTAGTACAGGGAAGCTTGCCAAAGTCGTACAAGTTGGATGGAAATGAGGTAGCCATTGCCCACTGGTCGGTACTGATTAACTGTCCAGAAGTACAATATTGGAAAAACTATCATCTTCACTGCCCTTCTATTGCCGGAAATGTTGATTACCACAACAGGACGTTTGCAAATTACTTTGGTCAATGGGTAAGTGTGTTTGTGTATATGTCTATTTTTTATATATATATCCTTATATAGCATGTGTGTACGTATGTGGTTTTGTGGTTTCTATGTTCATAATTTCTTATGTGGTTTCTTATCGTTTTCAGATGAACCATGTAGCAAATGATGGTTGCCCAGAGTGGTCAAACGAATTGAGGGTCCTCGCGATGAAACCGATAGCTTCAAAAGTTTACTCGATGTGTCAGGCCAATGGCGTGAAATTTATATGTGAAAATCGAGACGACCGACTGAAAACACATAATTGTGGGGTGATGGTCCATGGTGGGCAGGATGGCGTTGACTATTACGGTGTCCTTTATTCAGTTGTTGAACTAATTTATGGGAACCGCATGAAAGTGCACTTGTTCAAGTGTAGATGGTTTGATACTAGCCCGGAGAACACAAGGACCGATCAGTACGGAACATTTTTGGTGAATACTGCTACTAGCTGGTATAAAGAAGACCATTTCGTTCTGGCCTCATCAGTAAAACAAATGTTTTACCTTGACGATCTTCTTAATAAAGTCCCGTGGAAGGTGGTTAACCATGTTGCTCATAGAAACATATACAGTGCTGCCACACTTGGTGAGACCGCAGATGATGAGGAAGTTACTGCATACTAAGAGCCGAAC
Organism: Geum urbanum; assembly: GCA_946800695.1. Taxonomy (NCBI): domain Eukaryota; kingdom Viridiplantae; phylum Streptophyta; class Magnoliopsida; order Rosales; family Rosaceae; genus Geum; species Geum urbanum. Next base: position 81,266,411 of record OX326999.1, on the reverse strand, counting down.
GCTTTTGACATTCCAGAATCATCTACGATTCGCCTTAATAATGTGAGATCTGGGAGTGTGGTTCGAATTACTGGAGCAGAACTTCTCGATGTTAATCCATATGAAGTTGACGCTGATTCAGATGACGAGGAGCGGCACATATTGCCAGAGGTTACCTATGAAACCGAGTCAGACTCAAGTGATGAAGATGATTACGATTATCATCCTTAGTACGTTAATGATGTACGTATTTTCATTATAGTCGAAAATTCTAGTCGGAAAGTATAGTCGGAAATCGTAGTCGGAAATTGTAGTCGGAAATTGTAGTCGGAAATTATAGTCAGAAATTCTAGTCGGAAATTATAGTCGGAAATTGTAGTCGAAAATTATATATGGTCGGAAATTATATAGTCGGAAATTGGTCGGAAATTATGGTCGGAAATTGTAGTCGGAAATTGGTCGGATATTCTTCGGGAAATAATGACATTACCAACGAGTTGCAACTAACTCGCCGACAATGGTTACTGAATATGTAAAACTCAGCTCGAGCTCGAGCTCATTTCTCACTATCTCAAACCCTAAAAATCCTCCTCTCCTTCTCCCCAAACAGTTCCGCCTCCCTCTCCTCAAATCTCTCTTCCTCTCCTCCCCTCTCCCCTCCCCTCACCTCCTCTCCCTTCTCCTCTCTCCACACTAAAAAACCCCAATTCAAATCTCAATTTCCTCTCCTCCCCTCCTCCTCTCCTCCTCCCCTCCTCCTCTACCTCCTCCCCTCACCTCCGTCGCCGGAAATTCAACTCGAGCTCCACCATGGCAGGTGCATGCAAGCTCACTCTCTCTCCCTCTCTCTCTCTCTCTCTCTCCCTCTCTCTCTCTCTCAATTTTTATTTATTTTTATGTCTATATATATACGTATGTGGAAAATTTAAGGTGATTTGGATATATATATGTGATGTATGTACGTATGTGCAAAATATTTTGAAAATTTAATTAGGGTGATTTGGATTAATATGTGATGTATATATATATATGTGGAAAATTAAATTTAATTAAGATGATGTATATATATGTGATGTATATATATATGTGGAAAATTTAATTAAGATAATGTACGTATATGTGATGTATATATATATGTGGAAATTGTAGTCGGAAATGAGGTATGTATATATGTTGTATATACATGTATATAATTAAGTTTTGATAATTTAAGGTGATGTATATATGTGGAAAATATTTAGGTAATTTAAGGGGCTTTGGCATTGGTGGATTAATTTAGGGTTTGGATTCATTGATATAGGTAATTTAAGGTAATTTATGGTGTTGGGCAAAGTAAGGTGATTTGGATTAATGTGATATAGTTGTTAATTTAAGGTATAATTTAGGGTGTTGGAACCGGAACCGCGTGGAACCGGAACCGTTTGGAACCGGAACTGTTTGTAACCGGAACCGTTTGAAACCGAACGGTTCCAGTTCAAAACGGTTATGGGTTCAAGCGGTTCCGGTTCCAAACGGTTCCGGTTCCGATTTGTTGTAGAACCGAATCCAGGAATAATTGTTGGATGTCCAAGAGGTTTTGCGGCAAATTGGCTTGGAGGCATCAAACGGAGAGGGACTAGAAATAGTGGAGGGAGCAGTAGTCAAGCTTCCTCATCAGCCGCAGTCAGCAACACGCGCAGTGGGCCAATGATGAATGCTCGCACACAAATGTTGCTAGCTGCGCGAGAAGAGGAGGAAGCTGCACGATCCGGAGCCGTGAAGCCCCCAGTCCAGCCTCGAGCCTCAGTCAGCAGACGCTCAGTCAGCAGACCCTCCATCAGCAAACCCTCAGACGAGCGACAGTCAACGGGGGCATCGGAAACTCCCTCCATCTGAATGACCCCTATTGGCCCGGTGCGTCCGTTTCACGGGAATCATCTGAGGCAGATGGTGCTGGCGCCTCATCGTCTAGGCCTCGTCTATCTCCGCCGTCCGGTCTCTTCCTCCCCGACGAGATTACAGTGATCCCTGAATTTGATGAAGGGGGGATGCCTATTTATATTGAAGGACGGCCGGAGTTCCTGAGCGTGGAGGAAGCGTACAACTTCATCCCGTTCGACCCCGTGTATCTTTGGAGTGTGAGGTGCATCAACCAGCAAACGGACGATGCAGGTAAATTTTATTTAACAAGATTGATTACTTAATTATTACTTAAGACTTACGATAGGTTCAATTAATGATATCAATTTGTTGACATTGTATTATTAGGCAATTTCGTTAATGGAACTGGAAAACGGAAAGGGGTTAGAGGCACCTGCACCGGGAAGAGACTTGAGCAGGTCACCGGGGCAAGGAAAACGCTCATTAGGGCCAATGAGGATGGCGAGGTGAGCGAGGCATTTGACACCACGCGAAAATATGTCAGCATGCCGGGGCCATCGTGCGGGACAAGGTCCCAATGCTTTGGCCAGATTGGGAATCTGTGCCTATCTACGTGAAGATGCAAGTGCATAATGCACTGAGTGTGAGTTAAATCGTATTTTCATTACGTAAATTTTACATTTATTAATTAAGTCCTAATAAATATATAATTTTACCGTTTATATATTCATATTGCAGGTGTGGTTTGACGTGGATGAATGCCTTATTCACACGTGGGTAGAGCGTCAACTACATATGAGGTGATGTGCTTCGAGTTGTTTGAGTATATATCGAGTTAGATTTTTTTTATCATGTGTTTTAATATCTCTAACTTTTTTTTCTGGTGTTAATATAGGTATAAAGAGTGGAAGAACGAGCTTTCTTCACATTACACACAGTACAAGGAGCTAGGCCGAGGTTCTACCCCTAGCGAATTCCGGTTTATGGAGTACGAGTGGCTGTGGCTGATACCCCACTTCGAGCACCCCAAAGCAAAGGTATGCATCCTGAATATATCTTATAACCCTAATGTATCGTATCACATTGAAATAGTTAGTTACTTATTTTTTTACATATGTTTATCAAACAAGGCGATTTCGAAGACGAACCAGGCGAATAGATTGAAAAACACCAGAGCCCATCATGCAGGTTCACTCAACTATTTAGGTTGGTCGAGTAAGGCGCAGCAACAATAAGAAGTGAACCCATTGGTGTATATTCATCAGAAGTTCTATCCGCAGTGCCCTGAAGAAGCGGTAAGTCTTTCGCCTCTGTATTTTGTACTTCACATATGCATGTGTTAATAAAACTATTTTTGATATTAATTTATTTTGTTAAATAATACGTTATTCATATTCGCTTTTCAATTTGGCGAGAGTGGAGGAGGCGACCACAGAAGTGACCATGAATATAACTCGGAACAACCATCCTGACTGCTCCGAGGAAGAAGTGACCCAGTATGCCTCTCAGATCGATCCGCTTGATCGCCCTATAGCGGCTCAGATCATGGCAAAAGCGTGCGGGACAGGAAAGAATACCTACTACTATAGAAGAATGGGCTCGGCGGGCGAAGGAGTATTGAAGAACACTTCAGAATACTCTACCGGGTCAAGAACTTCAACTTCTAGTCGTAACCTCGCAGCGGAGCTTCAGAGGACGCAGAGGGAGTTGGAGGAGCAAAGGAGGCAGATGGCCGAGCAGCAGGCAGTCAGAGATGCTGAGTACCGGGGGATGATCGAGCAACACCGACTCATGATCCAACAACAGACACAAATGTTCACATGGATGCAGACGATGTACGCGGCTCAGACTACCGGACAACCGCTCACCACACCTCCCCCAGTCCCTGTGTTCCCCAGTTATCCACCACCACCACCGCACCAGTCACCGCCACAACAAGACCAGGGTAGCCACCGGAGTTCAAATGAGTACATGGATTTCTTCGACCCTGACCTGCAAGTTCCTCGACCCTGACCTGCAAGTTCCTCGACCCAGACGTGTAGTTGTAGTTTATTTTCGTATCGTTGCTATTTGTACTGTATGTTGGACAATTATGTGTGTACTGTTGAAGTTGTTTTTGTACGATTTATGTCTTTCAATGTAGGTTCTGGAATTGGGCCCAATCCAGAACTGCCTTTTTTTTTACAAATTTTTCCAACCATTGCCGGCGACATGGACCTCCGTCGCCGGCAATGACCTCATTTTCCGGCCACGGCGGCGCAAACATTACCGGTGACTCAAGTCGCCGGTAATGTCTTTCTCATTACCGGCGACAAATGCTATCTCCGGCAGCCAATTTCCGGCGACATCATTACCGGCGGAAAAAAAACAAGGCCGGCGACTTAAAGTCGCCGGCAATGGTATCGAATGTGGTAGTGATAACTTATTTTGTTAAGAAGAACAATTTTAGGAAATTAAACAAATTTATCATTAAAATAAATAAATTGACCAAAATACTGTCTTGCATTACATACTTATTTATGGAAAAATAAAAAATGATGAGAAAATGAAACCTCGGGTAGGAATCTGAAAAAAAATAAAAACTTAGGTAGTAACATGAAGTAAAATCCAAACCTTAAGTAGGAAACAAAAAGATTTTGAACTTCAGGTAGCAGCATGAAGAAAGACACAAATCTCAGGGTACTAAAGTGAAACTTACCTAAAAAAATATGTAATGAGAGGGTATTTTAAGAAAGACACAATTTATTTATTTTTAATAATAATACAATTTAATTTTCTAAAATAGTTCTTCCAAAAAATATAAGTTATATTAATTTTCTAAAAAAATGTTGGTTAGCTAAATATGTCATGTTCACTCTTGATTGGTTTGCGCCATATAAAATTAAGACATATGGAGACATAATTTGTGGGAACTAATAAAATTAGTTCGTTTGGTCAACCTCAACTTTTAAAAAAAATATCTAAAATTATTCTTCGATCTTAACAAAATAAGAGATATTAATTTTCTATTTCTTTTATAGAACTCGCACACAAACACATCCACTCGTTTCATATGATATCATTGTGATCTTAACAACTTTTTTTTTAAAATTAATTTGGACATGCATTAGAAAAAAGATATATAAGTTGTGGGAGTGTATTTTTGCTCACACCACTTAGTTAAGGTGTGAGCATAACACCCCCTCTAATATTGTGCCACCTCATTAGAGTTTTTTTTGTTTTTTTAGACAGCGATCAATATATATCCAATTAGAAAATGTGATAGGAATACAGAACTCCACTGGATTACTCGGCACGATAAACAGAAGTCTTATAGTATGCATATACTATGTAACAATTGAATCACAAAACAATCCTAGACTAACATACCAGAGTAGTATGAGTAACTATCAAAATTTGAGGTGTACCACTCCTTAGTTAGCTAGACACCATCTCTACATGGTTGTTGGAGCCATTGGGTACCCCTCATGTACCACCTCTCTTGTAGATGAAGCTTCATTCTCTATCTCAATAGGGAAGTATCAATTGACAAATGTCAGCTGTTGGCTAGTTGTAATGCCCTTTTTGGGCTGCGGTCCTCTAGCGACCACTTTCCACATCTTCGGAGTTCTTGACTGTGTCACTGTCTCAGTTATCCATCAGCTCCTCTTGATAATCTCTAGCTCCTCCTCCTGGTCATGTCTATATTGGTATTTCATCTCTTAGCCTCCACATCCGTTCCTCCTCTCGCTACTGGCCTTCAGCCTCCAGCTCTGCTTCCAGCCTAACACACTAGATAGGGCAACCTTACACCAAATGATCATAGGTGCCATACCCCATGCAATATCCTTTTAACTTCAAATATTCCACTTTGCATTCTAGCCATGACTTAAAACCGAGGAGAACCCTCAAATGAGTAATAGAGGCCTTCCGCAAATCCACTTCCATGAAAAGCCAAATCACCAACTCTCATAATACACATATCTACCCAGGTGATTACCTAGGATTTCACACCAGCCCATGGTCGGTTGCTCATCATGCAAGTCACCATTGGTGACTAGGATTTTTGCCCAAATCCTAGCAGTAGCTGCTAGGACCGATTCCACATGCTGAAATCCATCAAATTTCTCGACAAGATTAGTTACATCCTCAAAGAACCAAGGGTCACGATGCACAACCCTTCTTAACGCACCTTCATCTCTGAAGGTGGCTAGAAACCGATCCCCGAAGTCTCCATTTGAATTGAGATCACGCTCATTCCCTTAACGCTGCGTCATAGACGAATCATCAAAAACTTGAGAGTGTCAAACCGTTCATCATAGAGGATAATCGGGGAGAAGACCCTCAATACCGCAAGGTTATAGTCATTGGCTTCATGCTCTTCTCCGAGTGAGTGATCAAAAGAGTGAGGGGGAGAGTGTCGCAAGTCTGGAGCCATCGAAACTAACAAACAAGGAAACAAACATAAGAGAACAAGAAAGAGAGATAAGGATAAGAGGAAGTACACAAACTTGGTAGGGAGATAGAAAGAAAGATGGGAAACAGGCCTCAATCGAAAAGAAAACTTAGTCGTCTAAAGTTTAGTCGTGGGAAAGAAAACTCTCGAAAACCACATTAGAGTTTAACCCATGGTTAACTATCTCTATACATATTCATATTTTTTATATATATAATTAATCATCAAATTAGTTATTAAGGAAAGAGAATCATGATGCTATCCAACAACATCTTCCTAAGTTGGTAAAAAAATCAATCACTCCACTTTTTTTATATTTCTATTTAAGGATATTATGCTCCTGGTATCTAGATGTGTGTCTTGCCCTAATTAGCGTAGAAGTAGATATTCTCTCAATCCCTGATTTACCGAGAGATTTATTGTATTAGGTCGTAATGCTTATTATAGTTTCAGATCTATCTCTTACGTATTTATATTTCTCCTTGAACATGTTATCAACAACTCTTGAGTTGATAACCATCACCCCAAACCCTAAACAGAAAATACCCAAACCACTGAAAACACTAAAACCTCCACTGCCTGCCGCCCTCCCTCCTTGATGGAATCTCTCTACTGTCGATCACCAATCATCGCCGGAGCTCATCGTCAAAAATTTGTGGACGTTTTCTCTTCAACTTTCTTTTCAGTGAAGTTTTCATACCGAGAAAAACACCCTCAGGTAAATCAACTAACCCTCTTCGATTTAGAATTAGGTTGCTAAACTTAATTACTGCAACACCCTAGATCTAGATCTAGATTTAGGTTTAAATACCGTGAATTATTATATGCATCTAGTTTCTATAGATTAATGCATATATGAGTGAAGGAGATTTAATCACATCTTCCTCAAAGTTTAACATTACTGACGGTCCTGAGGGAGCCACGGTATATGAAAAAAGGGAAGTCAATATTTGTGTAGTTAGAATTTCTGGGGAGTGGTATGAAGCCACCGATTTTTGCATCAATTTTTGTGACCAAACATCATTGATTATAGTTCTTATTCCCAAAACTTGATATTAATGTTCGTGCTAGCTGGACAAGAAAGAGAGATATCGCGAGATACTTCTCTAAAATAGTGCTAGGCTAGCCGGTACAAAGAAAATCCATGAAACTTACAATACTTGTGGGAATGCACGAAATGATAAGGGAAAACAACGCTTTGAACCTTATCAAACTTGTGGTGGTAGAGAAGGACGTGGTAGAGAATGTGGTAGAGGAGGAAGTAGTCGGGATTTGACTTAGACTCGCCATGACAACAACCACAACAACTCCAACAAGAATCAAGCCAATCTGGATCTAAGAATGGTAGAAATTCCTCACATTCTGCTTCTACTTCTCGCTTGACATCTTGCTATAAGTGTGGTGCGACTAATCATATGTAAAAGTAATGTAGAGCTCCAAAGGATATTCAAAATGTGTACAAGATGTGTCAACAATACCAAGCAAAGCAGAAAGGGATACACTATGCTGACTATGAGATGGAAGATGACGATGAAGCCAATCTAATTGTAGCACATGACACCAAAGCAAGTCTTAAGACTTTAGATTTTAGATTTTAGTTAGTCTATATATTAGACTCGTGTCATTGCTATGTAATCAAGTTTAGTTTTGTAGTTGACTTTATTTTTAGTCATGGTTATTGAATTAGAAAAAATCTTTTGATTTAAGTTTTGATGTTGGCAAAGTAATAAAATTTCTTCCTTTCGGTATTTGAGAGTGTTAAGAATGGTTATTTACATACATATTGCTTGAATGGTTTGAATTATACAAAATTCTATGGCATTATGACACCAAAATAGCATAATAACGAGACAAAAGAGATGATAGTTTGTTTATGGGAATTTTTGACCCGTCAAATTTTTTTTCTCAACCTATCGAATGTCATACTTGGAACGGTTTTCGCACTTTTTCGACCCGTCGAAAATTTTGCTTGGTTTTCATTTGACCTGTCGAATGCAGTCCTCCGGTAAACTAAATAGCATCTTTAACCCGTCTAGAGATCCTCTCAACCGGTTGAATGAAAGCTACTATCTCCAAAATGACACAATTTCAACCCATCGAAAATTTTCTTCAACCCATCGGAAATTCGATATGGCTTTAGGTTTTTCTTTAACGGGTTTTCCTCGTCCCGTCGAAGGTAACCCACTACGACAAAAATTTTCAATTTTCAACCCGTCAAAAAATGGTTATCGAAAAATAAAATTTTATTTTGGGTTATTTAGACCCGTCGAGAGAATTATTCGACTAGTATTCTTATGTCATATCAATACTCTTTAAGGGTCATAACCATTTGGTAAATCTTTAAGTCTACACTTAAAGTTTTCAAATAAGTCTTTAAGACTAATTAAATTACATTCTTTTGTAGATGTTTGAAGGCCAGATCGAGTGTCTAGCAGATAGTGATACTACTCATACTATACTGCAGAATAGGAAATTGTTTATAGATCTTGTGCTATACATATCATCAATGACAACCATGATTGGTTCTGTGCCGATTATACAAGGCGTGGTTTAGCACAATTTTTGTTATCACATGGAACAAGAATTCATATCAGTGATGCATTATGCACGCCAAAGGCTAATCAAACATTGCTAAGTTTTAAGAATATTAGAACCAACGGTTTACACTTGAAAACTCATTGTGGGAATGGTAAAGAATTCCTATGCATAACTTCAAAGGAGTGTGGTAAAAAAGCACACTTTAGAAAAGTTAGGGGTAATTTATAGTGGATTATATCTTACTACTATTCAGATTATTGAATCCAATGTTGTCACACTTAGTACTGTGTGTGACACGGCCTCATACAAGCTTTGGAATTTTTTAATGGGACACACATGTCGTAATATGATGATCAAAATATTGAAGAACTCTCATGGTCATCTATTCTTCAAAGGAAAGAAGCATGTGGAACTCCCAAAAACCATCGGATTTGATGGTGTAGATGAGATTAACAATCTCAATCCGGTCTCAACACCTAGTGTTATTCCACAAGATTCTTTTATGACAATCTTTGATGCCCATCAATCTTTTTGGTAAAGCTTGCTCGTTGGCAAAGTTGTAGGCTAGTCCTTTCTTTGTGGTTTACAACACGAAAAATATTTCATTCTTACAAAAAATCCATGGTGATATTCGTGGACTTACCAAATTGGAATGCGAACCATTTAAATATTTTATATTTTTGATGGATGCATCAATGTGATGGTCACACATTTCTTTGTTATCCACAAGAAATGTTGCATTTGCAAAACTTCTAGCACAAGTTATTAAGCTTCGGGATCACCATCCGGACAACCCAATCAGGTCAATTAGATTGGATAATGCAGGAGAATTCACACCAAAGACTTTTGATGACTAATTCAATTCAATTGGGATTAAAGTTGAATATCTCGTCCCTCATGTTCATTCTCAGAACGGTTTAGTAGAAGCACAAATCAAGCGGTTGCAGCTTGTGGCCAGAGCAATGATTATGCATACTAACTTGCCGGTATCTAGTTGGGATATGCAATATTACATGCATCAATGCTTCTTCGATTGAGACCTGTAGCACATCAACCATTCAGTTCGTGTCAGTTGATAGCTGGATATGAGCCTGACATTTCACATCTACGCATCTTTCGTTGTGTAGTGTATGCATAAATTGCGTCTCCACAATGTACTAAAATGGGTTCTCAACATCGATTAGACATATATGTTGGTCATGAATCTTCAATGATTGTCTGTTACTTAGAACCTTCGAAAAGAGATCTTTTTACTGCAAGATTTGCAGATTGTCACTTTGAAGAAACATACTTCCCGACATTAGAAGGAGATATGAATGTCTCTATTCCGGTTGAATGTCAGGAATTGACGTGGAATACTCCTCCCACTATGTTTCAATAAGATCCATGCACATCTCAAAGTGAGATTGAAGTGCAATGTATACTTGATCTTCAAAAGGTAGCAGACTCGATGCCTGACTCCTTTACTGTTAATACCAAAGTGACGAAATCAGACATTTCTGCTACAAATGTTCCTGCAAGGTTGGAAGTCCCTAAAAGGCGGTATAATGCAACTCTAGGGTAGAGTAACATGCTTGCCCATATGGATGGAGTAGCATCAGCCTCGGTTCCCACCAGAAAAAGGGGGAGACCAAGAAAATTCACAGATTAACTGCTAGTGAAAAGGCAGGTCAGCAAGGCACAAACTGATCATTTCATCATCAACGTTGTAAATCTCACTTATGAGATTGTTCTTGACTACAGTTATGTCATAGAATCACAAATGTCATCTCAGAAGAACGCTTTAGATACATATGTGATATCAAAGAACAGTGAAATCTCACTAACAAACAATGATGCGAGCATTCTTATGGAGAGATTATCCAAGGTAGTTGATGATGATTTTTCTTATTCCATCGTTTATGAGATTATTGACAACGATGAAGTGAAACCTCACCCAGTTTCTAAATGTAAACGGAGAGTGAATTGGCCGAAGTGAAAAGATGCAATGCATGTTGAACTAGACTCCTTGAAGAAAAAACATGTTTTCGGTCCAGTAGTGCTATGCCCATTGAACGTGAATCTGGTAGGATATAAATGGGTATTTGTTTAAAAGCTAATTAGAGAAATGAAGTCATGCGGTATAAAGAAAGGCTTATGGCGCAATGATTCTCTCAACATCCTGACATTGACTATGAGGAGACACACTCTTCGGTTATGGACATCATTATTTTTCTCTACCTTGTCAGTTTGGTAGTGTCCAAAAAACTGAACATGCAGCTGATGGATGTAGAGACAACATATGTCTATGGAAACCTTTATTCAAAGATATACAGAAAAGTGTCAGAAGGCATAGCCATAGAGTGCTCATGTGATTAGGTTGAAGCGTTCACTTTATGGATTGAAACATTCCGGTAGGATGTGGTATACACGTCTAAGTGACTACTTGATTGGGAAATGATACAAGAACGATGATTTATGTTTATGTGTGTTCATTAAGGGGAAAAACTTAAGATTTTCCATTGTAACAGTCTATGTTGATGATATGAATATCATTGAGTCTTTTGATGAAATCAATGAGACAATTAGCTACTTGACATTCGAGTTTCAGATGAAAGACCTTGGTAGGACTCGATTTTGTCTTGGTTTAAATTAGAACATTGAGTTAGTGGAATACGTATTCATCAGTCTATATAAATCCAAAAGAAGCTTAGGCGATTTAACATGGACAAAGAACACATTCTTAGCACATCAATAGTTTTTCGCAATATGAAACCCAATAAAGATTTGTACTGTCCGAAAGATGATGATGATGAATAATTGGGAGCTGAGGTACCATACCTTTGTTGTATTTAGCTCAGTGTACTAGACCAAACATTGCATTCTCTATGAACTTGTTAGCTCAATTCAGTTCTGCACATGCAGAAAGTCATTGGAATAGTGTAAAGCATATATTCAGGTAGTTGAAGGGTTCCATAGATTTTGGCTTGTTCTTTCCCTACAAAGAATACAGAGAAAAACTTGAAATTCCTAAAAAAGGGATGGTTGAATCGCAATATTCTGACTCTAGGAATTTTGACTAGTTGAAAGATTCTCTCGACTCGTCGAAGGTTGCTCCATGAATCGATCAAAACCATTCACTCGACCTGTCGAACAGTGATTCAGCTGCAAGCATTGTTCCTCAATTCAGTGTGGTCCCCTACTCAAAGACACCTTGTGATATCTTGGTTTGTTTTGCTAATGTTGGGTATCTCTCTGACCCACACAAAGGATGTTCCCAGATAGGTTATGTCTTCACCATGGGAAATATGGCGATTTCATGGAGATCAACTAAGCAAACCCTTATTGCTACTTTCTCGAATCATTATGAGATTATTGATTTATATGAAGCGGTTAAGAAGCGTGTTTGGCTTAGGTTAATTATACACCACATTCGAGGATCTAGTGGATTACCATCCATTACTACAGCACCAACTTGTATCTTTGAGGACAATGCAGCTTGCATTGAACAAATGAAGTTGGGATACATCAAGAGTGATCATACAAAGCACTTATCGCCTAAGTTCTTCTTTATTCAGCAACATCAGCAATTATTGAACATATAAGTGAATCAAGTATATTCGGTTGATAATGTTGTAGACTTGTTTAGCAAGTCAATACCATCTACATTTGCAAAACATGTGAAATGCATTGGTATGCAAAGATTGTCTGAACTCCAAGATTGAGTTACTGATCAGGGGGAGTTCATTTCGTAGACATCAGGGGGAGTCTACATCACATGTGATCGCTTATGTAGTTGATGCGTTGTACTCTTTTTTCCTTAGACCAAGCTTTTGTTTTTACCCAAGAGGTTTGTTATTTGATTGACAAGATTTTTAGTGAGGCAACAAGTTATGCATCATCCATTAGGACTGCGACACAATGAAGAGTGTTTAAGGATATTATACTCCTGATATCTAGATGTGTGTCTTATCCTAATTAGCATAGAAGTAGATATTCTCGCAATCCCTGATTTACTAAGAGATTTATTGTATCAAATTGTAATTCCTATTTAAGACCATCTATTAATGAATAAAGTATAGTTACTGATCAGGGGGAGTTCATTTCGTAGACATCAGGGGGAGTCTACATCACATGTGATCGCTTATGTAGTTGATGCGTTGTACTCTTTTTTCCTTAGACCAAGCTTTTGTTTTTACCCAAGAGGTTTGTTATTTGATTGACAAGATTTTTAGTGAGGCAACAAGTTATGCATCATCCATTAGGACTGCGACACAATGAAGAGTGTTTAAGGATATTATACTCCTGATATCTAGATGTGTGTCTTATCCTAATTAGCATAGAAGTAGATATTCTCGCAATCCCTGATTTACTAAGAGATTTATTGTATCAAATTGTAATTCCTATTTAAGACCATCTATTAATGAATAAAGTATAGTTTCAGATCTATCTCTTGCGTATTTATATTTCTCCTTGAATACTTACCAAATTTTTCTTTTTGACATGAGAAATAGAGAGAAGAAAGAAAAAGAAAAAGAAAACTTGCTTCTTAACGTTAGAAACAGAGGGAAGAAAGAAGGAGAAAAAAACCTTATGGTTCCATCTTTCTACAAATCAACAACATGATTTTATTACTTTTGTCATTGTTATGATGAAAAATTAAGAAGATATAAAATTGATATTCTTTTTTTGTTGTTGAGATAAATGTAAATTTTATTAAGATAAAATCATATACAATTCAGACAATAAAAATTGTCGAAAATAAAAATACACATAGAATTAATTGGATCCTGATAATGATATACTAAAACTAGAAACAGAGTATCTCCATTCGCCGGATAAATCGGTTTTGGGCCATGAATCACACAATGACGTGTCAATAGTTGTGCTAAATATAATAGTCGGTCATTCACGAAAAATTCATTTTCGCAATATACCTCCTCGGTCGCCAATCTCAAATCGTGTGTTGGTAAAATAATAACTCAGATGGGGCGGAGAAGCCTTACAACGAATGCATAATCTTAAATAAGCATAATCAAATTTCTAAAAGTTATACAAAAATCAGCCGAACTGAGAAATACAAGGTCGCTTGGGTCCCATATATGAAATCCAAAGAACCTAAGAGGATGGACCAGGCCACATGGACTACTCAAAGCCATGAAGAATGCCCAAAGTTTCCATAGGGACCAAAAGGAGGATTTGGTTCGTGGGCCCCTTTGCAGCCCAAAATGATAATCTGGTTCGCATAGGAACTCGTAGCCGCTAGTGAGCCTCGGATACCCATGGCCATTTCGTCACTTCAACTCTGGCTAGCCGATCTTGGTGTCAACCCACCTCCCCTGACACCACCCTCCAAGTTCGACGATTGCTAATCACATGCATAATTGCATATATAATGATTGAATTCTTAGATTAAATTGTAAGGAAGCTTAGTGAAAAGAGGCTAGAAGTCTTATAAAAGATGTCAGAAATCAAATCTGAGAGTGCATAAATGATTAGTTATAGCAATGGATTTATATCTTGGTGTGTATGATTAAGAATGCATTGAGAACCTTGAGTGTTAGGTTAATGTTGAAATGCAAGGGCCTAGTTCAATGGAGATGAGGTGTCAAATGACATTGCTCATTTCCTTAATTGCAACCAATAATGATGTAAAAATATGACTTTTAAACTCAAATTATAAATTATCTAAGAAATTGACACGGCTAGAATTAGAAACAAATGTCCAATTTTGATTAACAATCAATTCAAGCATTTAATTAAACTTGATTTTATAAGTAGAGAGATCCATTCCTTGTTATATTGATATATTTATATAGGAGTCAAATTCAGTTTTTTTTTTCTTCTTTCCGTTTGAGATTAAAATTAAATTATGGATAACGTTTTAGATTGAAACAATTTTCTCAACAATATTAGTTGGTTAATCGTACATCAATTTTTCTTTATATAACGAGAGATTCAGATTCTAAAATATGAACTCGCCGAAGACAGTTATAAATTTTTGCGTACTATATCATGTATACTATTCAATCAAAAACTTACATTAATATAAATAAAAATTTGACACGGCTGAATCATATTTCTAACTACGCCATTGTTGAAATGCTTCGAGAAATTGCACACTTTGAACACCAAAACCTTGAATACTAGACACTTGAACACCAGGAAAAGATGCCAATCCAAGTGGGTGACTAGGAATCACTTGAACAGTAAGAAAAGTTCCTTGATTAGTTGGTGAGCCATGCCTTGGACAGTAGGAACAATATTATCCCCAATTAGTTCCTATATAAATACCGCAAATATCAAAATGAAGAATGAGTCTAAATCACTATCAGAGCAAACAAAACTGAGTAAGTACAATAATAATGAACGAGAAACAACATAATCATATTCAATTGATGGGACATGATCTTCTAGTGCATCTAAACTAGAATATTTAGTCTGTTAATGAAATAATAATTATGTTAGACAACAACTAACAAAATGAGTACTAAACAAATTAAATTCAAACATGTCACTAGATACTAACCACCGCTTCTTTTTGTAGTTCTCTGTTTAGAGCTAGATTTATTCCATCTAACCAAAAAATGAAAACTTTCGCAAAGTACTACACATATTGATCAGTTAGATGGAATGAAATCTGCTAGCTAGTGATCATAGACAAAAATCTCTCTTTGGTATACAATCCTTTCTTTAATACAAATTCTTATCTAAATTGTACAAAACTTGCATATAGCTCTGACTCTATTCATCGAGACATTAAGTCATTCAAGTGTGATGAACTAAGAAACCAAAGCTTAAGACCTTGCATTCAAGGGTTTATAGTGAGCAAAAGGCTCTCAATAGTGAATTCATTAGGTAGCAGGTTCGTTTACATTAAGTTCCAGCTAGCTTTTGATCTAATAGAGCTTATTGTCACGCCCCGCCAACATTCTAAGAGTTGCCTTAAGCATTCGCGAGGGAAGCATGGCTCAAGGATAAGATTGGAGCATCCTGGACGCATTCGAGGGCAGCTAGAAGCACCCAGAGGGGGCTGCCAGAGACATCTGGGGGCTGCTAGTAGCAGCCAGGGGGCTGCCCGAAGCACCCGGAGGCAGCCGGGGGCTGCCAAGAGCACCCGGGGGGCTTCCAGAAGCACCCGGGGCTGCCAGAAGCACCCGGGGGCCTGGGAGGTTTCGGAAAGGTTCGAAACAGCGGGGTCAGTTCCGGAGGGGTCCGGAACAGCGTGGTGGCATCCGGAATGGTCCAAAATGGTATGGAGGCACCCAGAACACTACGGAAGGTGCCGGAATGCCGTGGAAGGCCTTAGAAGGTCGCGGAAGATCGCGGAAGTCTCCGGAAGACTTAGGAAGCATTAATGCAAGTCTTGTACTCTCTAGAACCTTAGAGAGGCTCGTGGTACAAGGTCACTCTGGAGATATCTAGAAGTGTCATGGGACATCTTGGAGTTGTATAGATAGGTTTAGAACTCCCTATACTTGTACATGTGCTAGATTAGTCTAGAACACATAGGCTTGGAGGTGGAGGCTATAAATAGGGAACCACCCCTCCCATTTGAGAGATAAAAGGAAGGAAATCAAGGAGCTTAGCTTAGGAGCAAGCTATCAAACTCTTGTAAAGTTTTCTTTAGCAATACAAGTTCTTCTTTCAAAGTTCTTCTCCCTTCGATCTTTCAGTTGTTCTAGCCAAGCGTTGACGATAATTATGCTGACTTAGCATAAGGGGAGTGCTAGCAGAAAAATAACCTCGTAACATTATACTCAGATATTCAACAAGAATCAAGTCTGCACTTTCACCAAAATGAAGATATCCATCCACGAAATTGGTGGAGCAAATTAGTAGAATGAGCATATTGGCAACAGACTTCATACAGGCTTCTGGAACTTTCCATGAACCCACACCCTTTGCATGCTCTTACCATTTCGACGATTCAATGACTTCACACAGCAGTATTCAAGCTCGAGCTGATACAAGCATATTTATAGAACATTAGATAGTTGAAAAACATAGCAAGAAGGTTAATAAACATCAGTTGCCTCCCTTTGCTTTGTGGTTTTATTATGAACTAACTCGAAGACCAATTATGCTAAAAATATGGAAAGAATAGATGAGATAAAAATGATCCAACTCAGTCTTGGAGAAGTAGTACCTCAATAAAGCCTGCGCCCACAAATAGATCCCTCACAGTATCCAAAGAGAAGAAATACGAACGAGTTCCATCTGATCACATATACTCCCTAAATCCCACTCTTTTGTCTATCTCAAACCGAAGCATGCTCATGTCATAAAGCCCTGAATTTCATCACACCGGACTTCTGTTAGAAGAAAAAACAGTGGAATTTTTTTTAAATGACAGTGTAAGAGCTCTTTAAAACTTTCACAATTCCAAGTCCAACAAGGTCTGAGATGACCAATTACCATAATCCCTAAATAAAAGCAGGCCTCCAGGTTTCATCACAGAAAAACACTTCTTGATGGACTTTGGCATCCTCTGAAGTGATAACGCGGAAAGTGTGAATATCTGACATAATCAACAACTAAAAAAAGGTACTCAGATCTCCGGTAAAGTTGCCTTATCAAAATTCAAATCACAAGTCAAACAAGGGAGCACCATACAATTCAAATCACAAGTCTTGAGCTTCAGATTTGATGATAAAGCAAAATTGGTCTAATTTAGAAAGAGTCTAATTGGGAAAGAAAGTTGCCCGGTCTCTGGTTCAATATCAGAAAAGTTACGTACAATCATTTAGAACAGATCTTGTTCACGTAAGGTCGTTGAAAAGTGAAAACTAAGTACATTTACTCCCTATCTTTTAGCTTTAGTAAGTTTACAAACAAAAGTTTTATTATACAGAAAGATTTTATACACTAAAGTCTAAAGTAAGCATAAATACGTTCTCAGGACAACCAAGTTAGTTATTGACCACAATTAAGTCCTGTGTTCTACTTATGAAATCATCATCTTTCACCCATTCAAAAAACAAGACAAGTCACAAAATAAAGTAAGAGCTCGGCAAAAGTAGTTGTGTAAACTTGAAAAATCACCAACATTCCAAGGTAACAAAATCAACCCCACCAATGCAACAATTGCTTGCTTTCAATGAATGTGAATCATTAACTCCTTTACCATCTGCATAAAAAACAAGAGTGATTATTGGATATAGTACTCATTAGACTCCTTGTATAATCAGAAAATAGATAGGGTAAGAAATTAACCAGAAAAGGATTGCTCTTGAGTTTGTGCAAAATTGGCTTGACAAGGATTGCAGACCAACCATTTCGGAAAGCCAGTAATGGAGAAATCACAACAAAAAGTATGGAAACGATGCTCAATACAATATCAGATGAATAAATCGTCTCTTTCACCCTCTCAAGTGCCTCCGTGCTACAATCACATGCATAAACGGTGACATTCTCATTGCCCCTGCACAGAGATAATCAATGATCATACTTCACATTCCTTTCAATCTCCCACTTTAGCATTCAGGTCCTTAACGATACAAATACTACATAAACTTCTCACTGTTTAGGAGTGTCACCTCAATATTGGAAGAACAGTGCTGCCATTACCACATCCCACCTCCAAAACCTTAGAGTTCTTACCACACCTAAGTAATTCAGGAAACTCTTCCAACAAATAACGTCTTTCCTACATTGATATCACACAACTTAATACAAGAACGAATCACGACTCACAAACTGATTCAAAGGGTAACTTCTAAACTATGTAAAAACAGAAAACCCAACTCACATTTACTCAGATATGTTAGAGATACATAGCATTACATACAAAGACTGAAACTTTACATCCTATCACAGTTTTGGGTACACAGAAACAGAACAAATTCATGAAATTGATCATACCAATTTACTTGTTTACATATACATATAAAAATTGAAACTTGATGAAAATGATAGAGAGATATAGAGACCTTGAAGAACTTCCCAGATGCATGACGGTGATGAAAGTCATTCCATGGCCGAGTCTCAGCAGAAGAATGAGGTCGTTCTGAAACTGAAAGAGAGGGTTGGAAAGGGAGGATGTGGTAGCTGAACGACGGGTCGTTTTCCACCTCAACTCTCAGCTCGTCCCACTCGAAGTCCTTGCTAAAGTACTGTGCTTTCTTCATGCTTCTCGTCTTCACCGGTTTCAGAGGTTAAACTTCGCAGGATTGAGACCCGAAAATTCACCTTTTGTCCTTTGTTATTTACTATTTACTGTGTCGTTTTGTTCCTACATTGTGTCTACAAAAGTACAAATGCTTTTGGAATATGTACACATGTTGCTCACTCCTAGCGTGAGAGGTCCCGAATCCCGTTACTTCAAAAACACATGTTGTTCAAAGGTCGAAAGTACTTGTGCTAAGCTCAACCAAGACATTGTTTTAGATTTTGTGTATGGTAATTGCGCATTATACCGAAGCATTTGAGAGATTGTGCATAAAAGTTCTATAAAGTCATTCAGAATTGAGGCATTGCTTATTGGTTTGAGGTCTCTTACCAGTAAATGAAACACAAAAAAGGTACAATTACGAAAAGTTAAATTGTGATGCTCAATCATATGTCGTATTTTTTTTTGGCTCCAAGATTAGAAATCCCAGCATAAAACTCATACTTGGATCCATGAATCATATTTATTACTTAACTATATATTACTCAACAATGATTTATTTATTCGACATTCTAGCCACACAACTTTAAAAAACTTCAGTATAGTCACTCAACTATTGTTTAATCACATTGATCACTTTGATCAATTTGTTCAATAATTAAACTAATATATTTTAGTCGCATGCAAACAAGTGATCGATGAAACTAATCACTTGCTTCTCCGTCCATCCAAGTCAAATTGTTCTTCTTCTATTTCTTATAGTAACATATAATAAAATTCTCACGATAATGTTAAACGATACTAGAGTGTAAGAAAGTTATCCTTGTTAATTTCCTCCATTATCTTAATCAATATCAGCACTAAACCTAAAAGAAAATTCTCATGCTAATGATGAAGGGGTGATTGGGGGTGTAACAATGTTTTATATTTAGTTAGACTTTGGTAGTATTTAAAAGAAAGATAAGTATAATATCTCATGATATGATAAAGTCACATGAATACATTCATGTGATTTTCATTACATAAACTAAAAACTATATTGTGTGTCACTTACGCGTGCCAACGTCAGAGTCAATATTGTGTTCCAAAGTCAGAGTCAGTGCTTAGGCAAACTTTAAAGGTTTAGTATTCTATGTTAAATTGTATAATGAGGTTCTGTAATCATAAGTCAATAACTTTTAAAGATTTAGTATTCTATGTTAAACTGTATAATGAGGTTCTGTAATCATCAGTTAATAACTCATAAGGATCTATTCACAATTACATGACTATACGTTTACAATTCTCCATCAGTAAGCATCTAAACAGATTTCCTAATTAGACTAGCAAACTACCTTGTTCTAAGGCAAATCCTTTAGCAGCAACAGCAATCCTCTTCGATGCCATCTTAGTGATCTCAGCTACAAGTCTTCTACGTTCTACAACTCAAGCACAGAATGTGACTGATTTCTAGATGCAAGTGAATAGTAGACGCAGAGACTTTAGCCTTATACTTATACTGATATGCAACTCTTCCCATAAGAGAATCACATATCAACTCAAACGTTTACAACTAAAGAGGCTTAATCTTATCACAATTCATCCTAATGTTAATCAGGTACTTAACTAATGAATCTATCTTGTTTATCTAGTGATATACAAATCAGATAGACACTGCAATAGAGTTCTATTCCCTTTCTTCTGCTGATAACCAAAACTTTGATGTTTCATATTAATTTCACTGCTAATGCAGATGACATTGTGTCCAAATACATTCTTACATTCTACATTCCATTCCCTCTCCCTATGAGATTGCTTCTCTTAAATAAGTGTGTCAACAATTATACATTCTCTGTCTATCATTGTAATATTTCCCATTTGCTAATATAATTGAGGGAACCTTCTATGTAATAATCTAAGTTATCTAACCACTTATGAAGTTATCTCTAAGCATGCAAGAGTTTAGAGACAAGGACAATTTTGGAGCATCGTCATAGCCCCATACAGCCAAGATCTACTTGATATAGTTCTAGTACCAAAGTGGTTAGATTATTGAACAATTGAAATACATCTTACTATTCTTAATTTTGATATGGATGCCATAGTACGTATTGATACATTCAATAAAGTTATCTCCATAACGAAAGAAATCTGTATATTCCACTTATCTTTGTGTAGTGAGTAATGCACCATATATCAAGTAGCTTAAGCATCGGCCATTAGTATTGAAACTTCAAAGTTTGATTGATGCTGAAAAAATGCTATATGATCTAAGAACGACATAGGATATCCAAGTGATAGATTAATTGACAATGTGATCTCAGAATCGAACTTGTTTAGTAGAGGAGAGTAAAGTTGCGATCTTTGAGCTTTGAGCTCTGTTGCTCCAAAATCAAATGATGGGAAAAAGTAACTCGGTCCTTGTTATTTAGTTTTTACTGAGAGTGAGTCTGTGACCTGCTCAAATCTGAAGGGTAAAAGTAACTTTTAGGACTACTTCTTCATAAGTAATTTTTGAAAAACACGTTTATCGTAAGTCCAAAATTAAAACATGCATAGAGGTACTCATTAAAGCTTCTTCCTCTAACTATAACATGTTTTTGTGTCGTAGTTTACTCATTGTGTGTTTAATGAGTAATGTGATAGTTAAATTTCTCATTATAGAATTCTATATTCTCTATAGAACTTGTTAGCTAGTATGAACTGATTTTAGATATAGATTTTCACCTTCTAAACACGTAGTCAAAGGTGGAGTACGTGGCTTAATAGTAGAGGTTAGGTCTTTGACCTTTTATAATTTGCTTCATAATTTTTAGTTATGTATAAAAGTTCAGAACACAGTGAAATAGTAAGAATGAAATTCTTTTAAAATGTACGTAAACTGAATGGAACATATGCCAATGACAAGAACCATTGAACATATGACCTATATATAATCTTTGAAAACAAAATGACCTACAATATAAAGGAACACATCTGGTATGAGCTAGGTACTAGCTAGTGGCACACGTGGTTTTTGCGGCACCGGCGGTAGAAGTTATGGCTCTAACCATGGAAGATGTCTTGGCCGTGACATCACTCGACGCCTGCGCATAGGCGGCCGAGTTAGCTCAGGTAGCTCCAGACTCGACGAAGTAGGCGCCGTTCAAGAACACATCTCCTTGTGACCTCCAGTTCCAGTTCTTCCACTCCGACTCGCCGCCACTCGCAGTCCTCTTCGTAACCTGATTCGAATAAGGGTACTTAACCGGATCGGCTACGAATCTGTCGCCCTGGCTATTGATGGTAGGGTTTGCACTTCCTCCGATGGCATATATCCCCCAACCGTGAATATAGTCATTGTTCACCACATGACAATAACCGTACCTACAATGTGGCAGCCTTTGCGTTAGTCCCTCACCAAAATGGTTGTAAGCAACCCTTGCATGACCTTGTTTAGAGTACAAGAGTCGCTGTGACCAAACAACATGACCTTACCGTGGTGCGTCAAGTAGTTGTTAGAGATTGAGGCCATGACAACGTCCACAAGTCCATGGCTTGACCCGAAAATCGACACGGCGTCACCGTCCGCCACTCCTCGAAAACCGTAATGCGACGGCGAGCTTCTCACCATGGCATTGCCTGAAGGCTTGCAGTCGTGGATGTGTAGACCGTGGATTATGACGTTGGTGATGTATTGGATTGTTATGCATGCACCGTATGCAATGTGTACATTGTCTCCGCGGCCGTCAATGGTCTTGTAACTGTTCATGATCAGCTCTTGCTTTAGTTGGATCACCATGTCACGCTGGAACACAATCCATAACGGCTCGGATTGGACGACGGTGTAGCGGAGGGTCCCCGGCTTAGGGTTTGCTGCATCGTCGTCACTACGGTCAGTGACGATGTAGAAGCGCCATTCGCGGTCTCCCATTGCGTTTCTGCCGAAACCAATGGTGCAGTCCGCGAGCCGCTTGCAGTTGTTGTATTGATTAGGGTCACATCGCGAACAGTCGTGGATGGAGTTTCCGGTGACACATGATGATGAGGGGTACTCTTGGAGTTGCCTGAGCTTTCTCCGGTGCTGTTTGGATGCTCGTGGAGACCATGGAAGCAACTTCTTCAGGGTCATCGAGTGTTGTTGGTAATGTAGTTGTTTTGACAACCTGAACTCTACCGACTACGATCGCGAGCACCAATAGTACACACGTATAAATCCAACTCCTACTCTTCTCAAACATTGCCATTGTCGACCTCTTAATAACTCGAAGCTCAATTTTCTTCTAAAAACTTTCGCATGCATGCACTTAATTCCAGGTTGTCTCTCGGTCAGGATGGCTCGTTTTATATGAGGAGGTGATGACTGATTAAGGTAACTAGCTAGCTAGGGTTTCTTTCTTAATTGAATCAGTAGTGCTAGAAAGCTAATACCAGATTAGGATATTATTCTACTTACTGGGATTACTTAAATGTTTCCTTCATATTTTGTGCCAATTTTCGAACAAATCTCAGATTTCCTAGCTTTTCCAATCTTTCCCAATTGCACAGTAGTTTTTTCCACTTGGTCAAAGGAAAATGAGTTTCGATTCAATTCCAAGTTTGTTTTCTACCACTGTATAGTCATTTCGATGATTAGGAACACCGACTTCATCTAGGCCAAATTGTCACCGACCAGGCGACCATTGGCGGATTTGTTGTCAATCATCCTACCGACCTAATCGTTATTGGTGTCAAATCTCGACCCGAGTTTATCTTTAGTCACATTATTTATGTAGAGCATTTATAACGTAACTTCTAAATGTTCATTTTATCAATCTTGCAAGAAAATTAATTTTTGTAATATTCATCAAATAGTCATTTAATTTTCTTGTTTGTTCTAAAGTTGTATTACGATGAAGTATAAATTTCATAGTTTCATTCTCAATTCATATGCCATAAAACTTTTTATTGCTAATTTTGATTATGTAGCACCAATAATCACTTGCAAATTTTTTAATTTTTTTTTATAAAAAAGACATAAAGTAATGGTTGCCACATGATCAAAATATCAATCCGTCTAGGTTCTCTTCACGGGGGACGCGACCTCTAAAATACTTAAAACTTTTCTCTCTCATCGGGCAAAGCTCTCCCAGAGTTGGCTCTTCCTTAAATCGAAAACTCGATTTCCTAATTTTCCTTCTCTTTTGGATCTAATTGGTTTCTCTTCATTTGTACTAGTTTGAGATTTTGGTGACTCTAACTCAAACTCAGTCTTCTTTTTCTGGGGTAGTGACTTTGCTTTTGGCTTCAAACACTTAAATAAATTTGGTCATAAAGTTTTGATCTTTGATTTCATTGATACTAACTTTGAGCTCTGGGCAGTTGGGCTCTTTGGCCACATGAGCCACGAGGTCTGTCCTTCTTCTGTTCCACTTTCTGTTCATAAAGTTTCAATCTTGATCAATCAAGAGAAGAAAGCTTTGATTTTTATCAGTTCTTCTATGCAATAAGATTCTTTACTACTACAATTTGTGTTGATGGTTCATAGAACCCAGAGAAGTAGCAGAGATATAGTGTTCTGAAAACTTAGAGAATGGTTTCAATTTCAAAAGCCAATAGAGAATAGGAGTTGTGCTTTCAGATATATGGATATTAAAGTTTTTGCAGTTGGGTATCTCTGTGTTTTGAAAACCCAGGTGTTTTTTTTCAGATCTTAGAGTATGATTCTGAGTTATCGAAGTACTTGGTTGTTTTCCAAGTGAATTTTGGTGTGAAGTTATAGTCACTTTGATTGCAATGTTAAGAGCAGTAGTACTTGGTTTGTTAGTGTCCTTGTTGGCTATATCTGTTTCAGCAAGGGATATTGAGTTTGCTAATTGCAATTGTGATGATGAGGGTGCTTGGAGCATTCAGAGCATTTTAGAGTGTCAAAGAGTGAGTGATGTTTTGATTGCTATAGCGTATTTTTCGATCCCAATAGAGCTTATTTACTTTGTCAGCTGCTCAAACTTTCCATTCAAATGGGTTCTCCTTCAGTTTATCGCGTTTATAGTCCTTTGTGGGTTGACCCATTTGATCAATGCCTGGACTTACTATGGCCCTCACAGTGCTCACTCGTTCCAATTGATGCTTTCCCTCACCATTGCCAAATTCCTCACCGCCTTAGTCTCGTGTGCAACTGCTATAACCCTGTTGACTCTTTTTCCGCTTATTCTGAAAGTAAAAGTAAGAGAGTTGTTCTTGAGGCAGAATGTGTTGGAATTAGATCAGGAGGTTGGGATGATGAAGATACAGAAGGAAGCGAGTTGGCATGTTCGAATGCTGACACAGGAAATTAGAAAGTCACTTGATAAGCATAACATATTGTATACAACTCTGGTTGAGCTCTCAAAGACATTAGACTTGCATAACTGTGCAGTTTGGATGCCAAGTGAAAACAGAACAGAGATGAACCTTACTCATGAGTTGAAAGGGAGTTCGTCAAGAAACTATCGTCCTTCTATTCCAATAAATGACCCGAATGTGTTGGAGATAAGAGAGAGCAATAGGGTTAGAATCCTAAGGCCTGATTCTGCTCTTGGAGCTGCCAGTAGTGGTGAATCTGGGGAAGCAGGTGCTGTAGCGGCTATCCGGATGCCAATGCTTCGGGTTTCGAATTTCAAAGGGGGTACACCACAGCTAGTTGATACTCCTTATGCCATCTTGGTTTTGGTTCTTCCAATGTCGGAATCTAGAGTTTGGAGCTATCATGAGATGGAGATAGTTGAAGTTGTGGCTGACCAGGTTGCAGTGGCTCTATCCCATGCAGCAGTACTCGAAGAGTCTCAATTGATGAGAGAGAAACTGAGAGAACAAAATCGTGCACTACAACAGGCTCAGAAAGATGCATTAATGGCCAGTCAAGCAAGGCACTCATTTCAGAAGGTAATGAGTCATGGAATGAGAAGGCCTATGCATTCCATTTTGGGTTTTCTCTCAACGTTTCAAGAGGATATGAGCTTGAAACAGCGAGTTATTGTAGACACTATGGTAAAAACAAGCTATGTTCTCTCCACTTTGATAAATGATGTGATGGAGATGTCAGCTAAAGATAATGCAAGGTTTCCACTGGAGATGAGGCCTTTCCATCTCCACTCTATGATCAAAGAAGCTTCTTGCCTCGCCAAGTGCTTGTGTGTATATAAAAGCTTCAGCTTTGAAGTCGACGTTCAGAGCTCATTGCCTAATCAGGTGATAGGGGATGAAAGGAGGACATTCCAAGTAATCTTACATATGGTGGGATATCTTTTAAGCTCCTATAACGGAGGGGGAACTGTCATATTTCGTGCCATTTCAGAGTCTGGCACTGAGGGTCTAGATGATAAATTGCAACAAATGTGGAGAACAGGCACGTCAGATGAGTATGTATCTGTGAGGTTCGAATTTGAAATTAGTGATGGAACGTCTCATTCAGGTGGTGCATTATCGATGATTGATTATGCTAGTAGAAGGAACAACAGCAATGAAATAAAGAAGGGACTGAGCTTCAACATTTGCAAAAAGATTGTCCAGGTAACTACTGCTTATCAAAACATTGCTTATATTCTTTTTAGGAAGGTCTGAAGAAAATATACGTATTGTTTTTGCAAAGTAAAAGTAATATTGGACAATACAGTTAACAGAAATGTGTCAACCTTTTCTCTATTGAACTCTTCCTACTTCTATCAACAAAATCAATTTCAGTGTTACATCTGCATTATGTAGACTTGCATTTAGTCTGGAACAAACCCTGGTTTACTTTCTATAGACTTGCATATGTCTGCATCAACTCGAGAATTCTGTTTACGTTCTTCATTGTTGTCTAGATTGTTTTAATATGAGCTATATAGAGTAGGTATAATACCATTAGTACTGTGACTACTGTCCTATTTATATATAGCTGCTTCATCTCCTGTATCTTCGTTGAGATACAAGATTGTGCATGAGTGATGAATGAGCTGGGAAAGTTATCTCTGACACAGATAACTCAACAGTTCATCTATTTCCATTAGAAAAAGAAGTCATATACACTTGGTTTCTAGTGAAAACTATTGAGCTATTCACAGTTTTCCAGTTTTTTTTCTTTGGCAATATCATGCTGTACCAATTGGGCATATCATTATTTAGATAATTGTATGTGTGTAAGCAATTCTAATTATAAACCACCGAGATACGCTCTTTTCATTTGAAGCTCTTGGAAAGGCTTCATATCTTTGTACAACAAATGTGAAAATGGTTTTAGTAAATATGAAAGTTTGTCCACTGTGTGCCTTATGATTTTTAAATTGATGTGGGAATACTAAGGAAAGTATAAATACATTATGTCTATATTTTTGGCATCTTACTAATACTTTGGAGAAAATATATCTGCAGATGATGCAAGGCAACATCTGGATATCCACGAACACAATCAATTTTGCAGAAAGCATGACACTTGTTCTCAGGTTTCAAATCCTTCCTTCTTTAGGGAGGGCTATATTTTCCACTGCAAATGTCTTGGAGCAACCAAATTCGAATTCAGATTTCAGAGGACTTCGGGTTGTAGTAGCAGATGATGATAATGTAAACAGGACAGTGACCAACAAGCTGCTCCAGAAACTTGGCTGTATGGTTACATCTGTTTCGTCGGGGTTCGAATGCCTCAGTACCCTTAGTACAGCTGATAACCCTTTTCAAATCGTTGTTTTAGATCTTCACATGCCCGAAATGGATGGGTTTGAAGTGGCAATGAGAATCAGGAAGTTCCACAACCCGACTTGGCCGCTGATCATAGCCCTGACAGCAAG
The DNA here is from genome assembly GCA_946800695.1 of Geum urbanum. NCBI lineage: Eukaryota > Viridiplantae > Streptophyta > Magnoliopsida > Rosales > Rosaceae > Geum > Geum urbanum. The sequence continues at coordinate 81,238,768 of OX326999.1, read as the reverse complement.
CGCGGAGGAGGATGTGTGGGAGAGATGTCTACAGATGGGAATGAATGGACTGATACGAAAACCTGTCATCTTACAAGGGATGTCAGATGAGCTCCGGAGAGTTCTGCAGCGAGCCGGTGAAGGTTTGTGAAAAAGATGCTAGTCATTCACTGCAGATCCTGTCAACTTGATTCGTTGCGGTTCTCCAATGAGCAGAACTTCTCCCTACTTAGATACATTACACTTGCCCCTTCAGATTTGCTAACCATGTTCTTCAGATTACATGTAATATCGTACTAAATAAATCTTGATAGTTTTACTTATGATTAGTTCTCTATGTTTTCTAATACCAAGCTAGCTTACTCATATCATGTTAAAAGTGACAGTTAGATTCATCTAAAGCCATATTTACAATTGTATGTGTGCTCTCTGAGATGTGCTTGTATATGTAATATGTTGCCATATAAACATCACATAATGTCCCGAAAGGAATGTCTAAAACTTATATATAGGCCGGAACTATAAGCCAAACTGGTCAGATTTGTTGTCAATCCATCATCTCCTACCACTACGAATAAGGCCCTATTCGTTGTTGGTGTCGATTCATGACATGGTGTAACCAGTAAGTTGCTATATATCAAAGAATAACGTACGATATGAAATTGTGGATCATATGATCATGCATCGATTTCAGCCCTTTGCATGTAGTTTACGTACAGCAATTCTGATTTCAGCCCTTTGCATCTTATGATCATATGATTCACGTAGGGCAATTCTAACGTAACCTATATATATATTTGAATCTTTAATATTATTAGCCATTCAATTATCTCTATAGAAGACCTACTCAAACGTAGAAAACCTAGCTTCCCCACCGTGTGAAACACTGCATGGAACAACAAGTCTCTGGCGCCATGACCCCTTCAGCCAAGAGAAGCCGCATCCTCCTATCACCACCACTATCAAAACCGACGATCCATGATCTCCCCGACGTTGTATTGACCGAGATCCTTTGTCGACTCCCTCGCATCAAACATGTTATCTGATGTAAGGTCGTGTCCAAGAACTGGTGCACCACCCTCCTCTCATCTCCCTACTTTGTTTGCTGCTATATATCTACGTCTCCAACGTGATCATCAAAATCCAATCCAACGTTCTATGGTTTTGGTTGCCTTCAATCACACACACAGGAAAAGTTAGTCCTGACATTATCATCGTCTAATCATCATTCTTTTTTACCTTACCTCCTTAATAAGTCTTTCCAACACAGTATCTAAAACAACCAGAATTTTTAAGAATGCACAAATGGGAATAATGACACCGGTTTCAGACTTAAACATGCACATTTAGTGTTAGTAGCACAATGGTACCGATTTCTGTCTATAAATGTACCTCAGCAATTATTTCAGCAGACTCTATTCCTGTCTCTTCTCGCAGTTCCCTAATAGTTGCAGATTGTACGTACACGAAAGAGAAATCAATCAGAGAAACTGGTCGGTGTTTAACCACCTTCAAAATTACCCTATAATAAACTCAATATGCTTGTCAATGCAGTACAATAGTATAGGAGTCAATCCGCAGGGAAAGATGAGACTCAATATTCTAAACTACAAACAGACGCGGAAGTCAGAACCCTGACAGCCTCGACCACTGGGTACTAACATAATTAATTAAAATAGCTACACTCAACCTAAAATCACGAAATTAATACAGGACACTATAGACACAGTGGCGGACTACCACACAAAATTTCAATACAATCGGAGTTTTTTTGGTTGTTGAAATAAATTCTACAAACTAGATTACGAAACTGAAACAGAAAACAGAGTAAGAGTAAAACGAGAATTCAATAATAAAATAGGTTAAAGGAAGTGTTATCCACCACCGTCACCTCCATCTAAACGACAAATGCTTAACTAAACAATGCAGATGTTATGAATGAAAGATTCTCAGGAAGGCCCCGAGCTGTGAACACAACCTATTACCCAATCCTTTCGTTTACAACATTGAAGGTCTGCTTATCAATATTGTCTATCCCTCAAAGAACCCGAAGTCACGGACTCGAATTTACTAAGAGAAAAGCATTAAGATTTAGAAAGGGTTTGAGAATCTACAAGGCTTCACAAGTACACTACGGTCGTGTCTTGTTAGACCTAGGGTTTCTTATACCAAGCATGTATGGGTTCTACGATTGAAACTTGAGGAAGGTAATGATCACCAACAACCATCAATTTTCTTAGAATTAGATTCCTAAACATGCATACTAAGCGTGCACTCAAAGCATACATAATCAAGAATCATCACGGTATTAATAACAAAGAAACCTCATTCAAATAACAAAAGTAAAACTTAATTAACGTGCATAAACAATCTAGATATCATGAACGGGGCTTCAAAACAGCCCCTTAACAATGGAGTTTAGCTCATCATAGAATCAGAAATTAAACTAAAATAATTCATGAAAGAAATTGATACAAACGAGATGGTGAAAAAATGGAAGAACTTGGCTTCTCTTCTTCTTTTTCCTCTTTCCGTCTTCTCCTCTTTTTCTCTTCAGAAACTCTCTTTTTCTTCTTTCATATCTGCCGCCCCCCCTTTTTCTTTTCGTCTTCTTCCTTTATATCTCTCACGTCTTTTCCTCTTTTGTCTCTCACGTCTCTCTCCTCTTTTATCTCTCACGTCTCCCCTCTAGCTATATATCAAGCTATATATATATATATATGCATGCCACCACCCTCACGTCTCTCTCCTCTAGCTAGTTTGCAATATATATAAATACTAGGTGGTTGCCCGCGTCTTGGCGCGGTTTCATGACGAAGTGTTATAAATTTTTTGGAAGCTAACCTAATTATTGTTTAGCATAAAAATAGATTTGTAAATAGATTCTATATAATTATCATAAAAATAAAATAAAACTATAATTTATTATGTAAACTTTCAAGCAAGTTACATAAATACCAAAAGTAAGGAGATATTGTATCTCCTTTCCAAATCCTAAAGAACTCTTCATTTACAGCAAAAAAAATTGTTCTATATTTATTTACATTCTTTTTCTTCCTATTTGATTTAATTATTGCTATATATACTATATATTTTGAAAAATATCTTTGTAAACTATATTTTTTGTATAATTATTTGGTATGTTGTCACCGTTGTTTATCATAATATTTAAGCTTTTTTTTTATGTAACTCTTGATAGTGCAACGTATAATTGTCCGTGATTAAAAACTGGTTCTGTTAAATATACTCCGACTTGATTTAGTGATTGACCCTGACTTTTGTTGATTGTCATTGCATAACAGGCTCTGATAGGAAACTGTCGTCTCTTGAATGTGAATGGCCATTTAGTTTCATTCGCAATCAACACAATTCTTGGAATATAAACTTTTTCCCCAATATTAGTCCCTGTCAGTATTTTTGCCTCTATTATTTTTTCAAACAAATTAGTTATAATCAACCGTGTTCAGTTGCACAACCCCTGTATTTGATTTAAATTTCTTAATAACATAATTGGCATTTCAATCTTCAGTATGAGTTCGTGTGATGGTAGACCGCTAAATTCAAGTTTATTCAAAAATTCTATAGGATACAAAAGACTGTTATCACTATAGGTAGCAGAATTTAATGAAATCGAATCAGAACTAAAATATTTTTTTTTATCACCAAGCAACAAATTAATTGCATATTTATTTATTTCATGTACTGTTGCATTTCTTGGTGTGACGATGGCACGCTCTCTCAAATAACATGTATCGTTGTATTTACAATCAAAATTTGGATAAATAGCCATAAAAATTGATTTGATAGGATCTAAAGTTGAATCAGTGAGTAAATCTTCAGTAATATGAATCCAAGATGTATCAGGGTCATTTGTTGGAAAATTTGACTGTAATCGACCCTCTCCTATCTGTAGCATCCATTCTGCAAAATTTTGAATCTCATCTTTTTCAGTGGTCGTCAATCCGATAGACGATAATCTCATGTTTTCTGTTAAGCAAAAAACTTTAAGATATGACCATAGATATGAATTATTCAAAGACGCCTCAATAATATCACTTTTGCTTCCTCCTTCTATAACTGGTAAAATCTGTCTAAAATCTCCACCGAACAAAATTGTTTTGCCTCCAAATGGTATTTGTGTCTTTCGATCATCAGAGTTTGCTGACAAAATATTCCGAAGAGTTTTATCTAATGATTCCATACAACATTTATTGCACATCGGAGCTTCATCCCAAATGATCAGATGTGCATTTTCAATTAATTCTGCAAGATGTGTTTGTTTGTTTATCGAACATTTTAAATCTTTCTCTATAACAGGCTTTATTTTAAAACGTGAATGCGCCGTTCTACCTTTTGGAAGTAACAGAGAAGCAATTCCTGACGAAGCAACGGCCAAAATAATTTTTCCTTCAGATTTTAGTTTAGAAATTATAGTATTCCAGAAAAAAGTTTTCCCTGTTCCGCCACTACCATACACAAAAAATGATTTTTCAGTTTTCTGTTCCACAGCTTCAATCACTTCATCGTATATAATTTTCTGACACAAATTCAATTTAGTAATCAATTCACAATGTTCACGTTTAAGTGTCTCACAATCAAAATCTAATTCCTCTCTCATTAATTTATTGCTCAACTCATGTATCTTTTCTGTTTTTGGCATCGGCAAATGATGTTCTTTCAATGAACTGGATGCCATACTAAACAATTTTTCAAGTTCATATAAAACGTTATTTTTCAAATCATCCTCAGGTATGGTAAGGTTGGGCATGTTGAATTCCGATCGAATTTTGTATAAGATATCATCAGACATGCTCATCCAATGTGCATTGAGCAAAGCTCGCGGATTTGAGACATCACAAAAAAGAATAATGGTAACAAATAATTGTCTAATCTGAGAAGAGGTCGCAGTAAATCCAGATTCAACCAGTGCATCGTTCCATTCTTTATCATCATCTAGTAATCCCAATGTTCGACATGCTTCCTGAAAAGTGGCGTATGTAATTCCATTGACTGTTTTGATCCAATCGAAATTGCGACATCCTTTTTGAATATTCAGTAGCATTCGTAGGTAAAATAATTCGCCTGCAAGTGGTGGTACGTGTGCAATTCTGCCAATAACATCATATCGTATTTTTCTTGGATGCCATGTTTTGCTATCACTGTCCCAAACAAAATGAGAAGGAAATTGAGCATAAGTTAATTTAGCCGCGTCCTTATAAAAAGTATTTGCATCAAACCAAGCAGTTAGCATTGTACGTTCTGCATCTGGATTTTCTACAACTTGTTCAATAGATTGTCCTTCATAAAAGAAAACACTCTGCTCGTTTGGCAAATGAATTTTTAAGTATTGCACTGCAGGATATCTAGTATGAATGGAGAATTCAAACAATCGCCACACAGATTCGTGAGGAGTTAAATATCGACAATTCAAATAATTTTGTATTTCATCATTTATATTGTCACGAACCATCACTCGAGGTCTATCTGGACCTTTATTTATATATTTAAATAAATATTTTATTAACATAGACTGAGAACACGATTCAACATTTATGTGAGCATTATACCTCAGCAACAAAATGAGATTATATGGAACAACAAAATTATTACCAATATGAATTCCATTTTTATTTACAAATTTTGAATCATCATCACGTCTTCTATAGTGAGGAGCCTTAATTGCGTGAAAAACGGTGTTAGAAATGTATGGTTTTGGAAAATATTTTGTGCATTTTCCATCTCTCATGCACGGAGATTTTGAATTTAATTGACCACAAGGACCATGTATCATAAATTGACTAACTATTTCAAAAAGTTCTGGACACATGTTTTTATCTGGTAATTCAGCAGAAATAATAGAATCAATATATGTTGATGTGTAACACTTGTATGGTCTTTGAAGCCAAATTAATAAATGAGCATGTGGCAATCCTCTTTTTTGGAATTCAATTGTACAAACATGTGCATCAATATCTCCAAAAGGTTCTCCGGATTTAATGAATTTTATCATATCATCCAATTTAATTTTGAAAATCCGAGAAACAATATCTGGTCTGTCTTCCGCTTTGTACCCAGGTTTTTTTTCAAAATATCTCACAATTTCTGGCCATTTAACATTGCAAGTGAAAGTTATAAACAAATCCGGATTACCGTAATATCTACAAATTGCTATGGCATCTTGATAGTTATTTAACATATCTCTAGGACTGCCGGTGTGAGTACCTGGAAGAAAAATTGTTTTTCCCACATCAGAACATCGAGTAACACCATTTGAAGCAAGCGTAGATAATTGATTCCATTGTTCACACTTCAATAATGGTTGATGATTTCTTATATATTCTAAGCGATTTTCCTCAACTATCGCATATGCATCAACTAAGTATTGTTGAAACAGTTTTCCGCCTTTTAACAAAGTGCTTGAATCGTTTTCTCGATCATGAATTTGATAACAGACAAATTTTATCATCGTCAATTTTGTTCTTTTTCTCTGACGCTCTCTTTCCGTACACTCTAACAACATATCTGTTCTGAATCCATCCTCACCATATGGAAACAGTAGCGAATATTGCAATGACATTAATTTCGGATGTATCTTTGATATTCGCTTCAAATGTCCAACAACTGATCGAATTATGATATCTCTGTTAGAATTAAATTCTCCAATGTCACCAACAATTAAACCGGCAATTTCAGAAGCACTCGGTAATTCGTATTGCTTATCATCGGTAGACTGACGATCAAGTAGAGTCATATTACAATTAGGCAACGAAATATTTTCAAATTGATCTCTCACTGATCGAAATTTTTTAGCCAATTCATTAATGTCGTCAAGCATATTTGCTAATTTTTCAACAATGGCAACATCAATATTTTGATTTATATTATCTGGATCAATGGCATTAATGCGATTTAAAATCTCATTTCTTGTGTCATAAACATATAATTGAGCAAACTTAGGACATTCATTTGTAGAAGGTAACACTGATCCCATCAAATGATGCACTTGTTCACAAATTTTGAATACATAAGGAGCTGTTCCATTATTTATCTTGTAATCAATTTTTGCACCCATAGAAGTAAAAGCAAACATGGCATTATAAACCCGAATATTTTCACGAAAAGTGTACTTTGACGACCATTGTTTGGATTCAATAATTGTTCAAGAAAAGTTGGAGTTGGATTTGATGTTGGAAGTTTTATTTGTCCTTTTTCACAACAATTCGTATAAACAAATTGATTTTTGATTCTTCTCTTTAAAGCCTCGCCTGACCAAAAGGAAGCACCGCAATAATTGCATGTGTAGGAATCGTCTCCAGAGTCGTTATAATTTACAATCACACCTGCATTAAAAATTGCGTTAAAAAAATAATAAAATTTTATAAATCAAAAATTGATGATGTAATATATCGTTTACCTTGGCGAGTTCTTTGATAAGATGCCTGACCAAGGAAAGTTGGAGCAAGTACTGCATTTCAAGTTGAAAAAAATTATTGCTATGCTTATGAGAACTTTTGGTAAACTAATTTAATATCCTAAAATAATTATAATTGGAAATAGGGATTCAATGACTACCTGACACATTCTCATCGACAACATCATTCTTGTCGTAACTTCTCTCCTCCAAAGGCTTTGAACTCATACCTTCATTTTGAAAATTTTGTTGATCCTCAAAGAAACAACTTCTCTTGCTCAACTTCTTGGTTGAGATGCCTAGATTTGTTTCACTTGGTCCCTCATCTTTAAAATATTGTGGTGGTACAATTGTCTCATGGTGTGATGAGGATTGTTCAAAATTTGGTTGAAAAAAATGTTTCCTCTTGCTTGATTCTCTTTTTGGCCCCATACCTAAATAAAAGCACAACTAATTAGTAAAGCATTTTATCATGGAAATGTAGCTAGCACAACACGAACACTACCTATCAAGAAATGACTTTAGGTTTTAGCATCTACCCAAATGAAAAATATTATCAGTAGATGCAATGCATTGCCTATATATGCATTTCAACTTAATAGTTTTTCTTTTACCTACTATCAGATATGAATCATACAATCAATTTTCTTTCCAAAACTGACATAAATTACTTAAGTCACTTTATCAAAGTTGAGGAAAATGTGGGCACCAAATTACATTGCTATAGATATTTATGAAGACTCGCACCAAATTACATTGTTGTCGTTATTTCTATTTATATTTATACACCTTCGTACACACATGATGGTAATAGAATAAAAAAAAATTTCTACATGGTGTTTTTGGTTTCATTGGGTTAGCGGTTAAAAAGCTCTTAGCAGCTGAATGAAGAGGCATGAACAATCACAGACAAAATGAGATCTAATTTTATAATCTAAAATCACTTTATTTCGTGTCAAAGCCTATAATAATATAAAAAGTATGAGTTTTATTGGCTGATACTAAGCAGGAATATAAAACTCAAAATCCATGATCCCAAATCAACAAAATTATAGAATACAGAAAAAAAAAAAGACAACAAACGACATGCGGCTTTGGGGTCCAAAGAGAAAGTAGTGACTATGTTTGAAGAGAAAGTAAGGACTATGACCCGATCAAACAACGTACCTTGGGCATGCAGGTCGACGACAGATTTGATCGACTGCGAGAGGAGAGCTACAGATTCAAAGTGCCTACAGAGACAGATCGAGTGAGTACGTGATGCGACATATCTAGAACAAAAAAAGTGATTAGAGGGATAATGACATTACTACAGAGAAACTTTCATCTACGTATTGATCTACAAAAGAATGCATTATACATTGAAGATACTACGACATCATCATCTATATGTTTCCTTGCCTTTATGCCTAGACAAAGTAAACAAAGGTATTCAATAGTTGAAGAAGCCGTGAAACAGTAGAGGAACACACAAAATAAAAATTTATCGACACTTTTTTTTTTTTTGATAAAACTTAGGACATCACCAGCAGTTCCTTTTGTATCATACCAAGAGACCGAAAAATGCCAACCCCACTACGTAACTAAGCAAAATGGATTATGATAACGTAATCTAATGTTCACATAGCTCCGAAGAAACTTAACAAAAACAAAAAATATCAGTATGTAATATAACATTTGATATACACATAAGAAAAACACAATAAAAAGTTTTCTATTAATGATTCTTTAAGTTAATAACAATCCCTCATCAGAAAATAAACTTGATCCTAATTGTGAATCTGATTCATGTCTACAACATGAACCTAGGTTAATGCAGAATGATGGTATTGATCAAAATACCACACAATAAAAGTTTTAATTTATGAACCAGAACAACATAAAGCTAAGAAACTTGAAAGGTCTAACCTTTAAGTGAATGTCTTGTAACCCAATTCACAAAACCACAATATTCCTCTGTCATAAAAACAAAGCCAATGTCACAAACCCAACATCTCTCAAGATACAAATAAGTTTTATGCTATAATAAGGCTTAGTTACTATTCGACATTACTTTAACATGATATTGATGAATCGGTTGGGTTACTATAATATACCACACAAATCGGTTTTGCTACATACAAATCGGTTAATACTTTCCATACAAATCGGTTGAAAGTAATAGAATAAGAAGGCTGACATCTTCATTGAAGTCTCTTTTTTTATGATATAACCCAAGGGCCACATATAATATGCAATCCACAACGAAAACAGTACCCGGAAGACCAAAATTACTCGGTTCAGGTCTGCCAACCATAGGTAAGCCAAAGCCAAAAATAAAATAGCTGAAATTCATGCTACACATGAAAAGAACACTACTTGAAGGAACAAAAAACATCAGATCGAGAAACAATACTCCGATAAGAGCATCACTGACATAGCTAAAGGCTCAAGACTATTAGTTACAAATATTTAAAACAAAAATATCAAGCACAGGCAAATCTAAATGTGACTGGCTTTTCATCAAAGTCGTTCAAACGAATCAAAGAAAACTAAGGTAGCTTGCTCAATTATCAAGAATTCAAAAACAAAATAGACCGAAAAAGACTTAGAATTTCTACGTATATAAGCACGTAATCATGCATAGCAAAGGTAGAACATACTATTTGTTTTCTCTTTGGCTAACAAAAGCAAAGCTATAATCTATTCATAGGGGTTTTGAAATAAACTAAGATGAAAAAAAATCATGGTTATTCAAGCACACTCATAATACTGGCCATGATGATCTGTTCAAATCCTTGTAAGAGGATATTTAGTGATTATTAGTATGGTATGTTGTTGTGAATGGTAATTTGTAGATACATAAACTCTTAACTTTTGAACTACAAATTCCATGTGATATAACAGAAAGGCGATCAATATGGACATAGCTAACATTTTAACTATCGGATCGAGTGCAAAAACACATATGTATATGATATATGGGTTTCTAAATCCATATATTAAGCTAGCTTCTTCCTATTTGCGGCTAGATCATATATATATGGCTCATAGCAGTTGTTTTATATAATCAATCAATCCATCACCACAAATCATACTACATACTACATATAATGTCTATTGCAAGATTATGAGATTCATGAAGAAAATATGCAAGATTTACATAATAGCTGCTAAAAGTATACTGGCACAAATAAAGGTTATAAATTTATACAAATGGGTTCTTCTCATCTAGAGAGAAAGATCAAATTTATCTTCTTTTACTTGCAAGACTGAATTGCTATCTCACAGTGACCACCTTTTAAAACATATGTGTTCAGAGGAATTTTCCTTACAGACAGACACAATTATTACTTGTATAATCTAAGATGACACACAAAGCATTAATTTAACTCATATTAGGAGAATTTTTCCTACAGTTACAATACTATCGATAACCATTAATTCAACCAACCAAGCCCTTATACTCCACCACAGGATATGCAAGCATTCTGGATATAACAACAATTGGTGATTATCTAGATGTATAACTTTAAAAGCATGGAAGCTAAGAGACTTTTATGGTGACAGGAAATGAGGACAAAATGAAAATAATATAAACATGATCAGCTTAAAATGCATACTAAAACTTGCATTCTAGAAAACTCAGAATGAGTTTCGATGACAATCAACTACCAAAATCAACACTGAGAAATTGACAAAGCAAACATCAACTCGAGATCAATACCGAGAGATCGAAAAAGCTTACTTTGGTAAATGGAGGGAGACCAATAATAGAGATCGGGCTTGATTGCAAAGATCAGAAATCGTCGAGAGCAGAGAGAGATGCGAGCTGAAAATTGAAACCAAAATTTGAAACAGTTATAAAGAGGAAAACCAAATCTGAGCACTCCTATCCATAACAATATTGAGGTATCAAAGAAGAGACGAAGAATTCAGCACCACCCAAAACCAACGTACAATGCTTGTTGAAACGATGTTTGCTTTCTCAATGCAAATGAAATATCCAGATAGAATTTGATAAATTTATCGAACCAAGAAGCCATTTATCTTTTATCAAACTTGTCCTAGAAATATAAACATACGTCATTGAAACAATAGCAGAATGACACAATTAAGCTATTTTCGCATAGAACATGGACACCCTGGCAATAAAATAATATTTGCATATACATACATGTGTGGTCATAACATGACAATTATTAACAATTTAACCTCAAAAATTGAAATCAAAACTCAAAACACAGTATACACCTTATTTCAAAATTACGAATAAGATCCATTTTTTCTCAAAACATAGTGGAAATCAAATCAAAATACACTAAGATCCATTTTAATGCATTACCATCTTAATCAACACAAAACTCAAACCAAAATACACTAAGATCTATAATGAACGAATAAGATCTCAAACTGAAATATGTAGTGGATAAGTACACACTATTATATACGCTAGCTATATATATCTATTGCCCATAGAGATGCAAATGTCTTCAAATCAAGATTTTTCTCAATTATATGAGCTAGCTATACATATATATACATATATATATATATATTGCATAGAAGAAGAAGAAGAAGAAGAAGAAGAAGAAGAAGAAGAAGAAGAAGAAGAAGAAGAAGAAGAAGAAGAAGAAGAAGAAGAAGAAGAAGAAGAAGAAGAAGAAGAAGAAGAAGAAGAAGAAGAAGAAGAAGAAGAAGAAGAAGAAGAAGAAGAAGAAGAAGAAGAAGAAGAAGAAGAAGAAGAAGAAGAAGAAGAAGAAGAAGAAGAAGAAGAAGAAGAAGAAGAAGAAGAAGAAGAAGAAGAAGAAGAAGAAGAAGAAGAAGAAGAAGAAGAAGAAGAAGAAGAAGAGACTACAATAGCAGAGAATAGACTTAGAAGCCTTAGAGCAAGCAGTTAATCCAACACCAAAAACTCTACAATAGCAGAGAATAGACTTAGAAGCCTTAGAGCAAGCAGTTAATCCAACACCAAAAACTCATATACACTTTAGAGAAATCACATTTAACAAATCCAAAAATAAAACAAAAAGAAAAACTAAGAAATGGACGGAGAATCAATTTACCTTGCTCTCCGGTGGAACAAAACCACTGCAATCCTGTAAAACCCAGGAAAAACTCAAAATTTAGCATAATATGCTTAGCATGATGATCAAATAGAGCTGGAAAAAAAAGCAACACACATAACACACATATTCGGCGCAATCATCCACTGTTAAGATATAAGCATATTTAGTACCATATGTAAATATTCATTCTATTACAGTAATATTGTGTTATCTATATTGTAGCCAAGTTGATATTAGTTTGAGTGTGAGATTCAATTAAGTACTGGGAATGAAAATAGGAAAAGCAGTGCCAGCTACTGTGGCTCCAAACAATGCTCTAATTTACTCCAGTATTTGATCTAAATAAACTGCACAGAATTCCACTCAAAGCAGGCCAAATGACAGCATCAATGTGATTTCGTACAGTTACCAATACATCCTATTTGTATCCAAACAAAATCCAAGTTACCAAAACTATGCATCTTTCTTTCAAAGTTTCCTTTAGAGCAAGTATGGAATATGAAAAAAGAGAAGAAGCATATAGCTTGTTTCATTAGAACCCAAAATTGGTTCCTTTAACAATGAGTTTATTTAGTCTATTTCCTATATGACTGTTTGTTAAACTTAGTCGGCTCTTACAAAATATCCTTATGCTTTTGTTGTTTACTATACACCCCATCTTAACTTTTGTGATTGGGTGGGTTACCTCTTAAAACCCATTACCTTCACTGGAGTTTTCTGAAACAAACTTCTCAAAGTTAAGAAAGGCACTATCATTTTCGTGCAATGTATCAACAACAAAAGATGATCGTAATAATGTCAAAGTTAATCTGAAACCTAATGGAGCACATGATGATCATTAGTTCAAAAGGGGGACTCGTATACAACATTAAGCGAGCAGAGAGCTGGTGAGGCTGCTATTGCATATGAGCATGGCGCAGACCAAAGTTTTGTATATACATAAGCAGTAATGAACACCGGTACCTGTGTTTTGTACATAATCCTATACAAATTGATGAAATCATAATGCACAATGCAAGATGAATATGTAAAACTACCGGGAATACAAAATCAGAGAACAAACTAGGTATCAAGTAAACTGAGTATATAATTCACATTATGTTCCTTCAAAAGGCTTGATACCCAGATCTTTAAAGAAACACAATGATCAATGAAGTTATCAATACAAACCAACATCATCATGATCTGTTCAACTACCCATAATAACAACTCTAATACATAATTAGTTAATATAAAACTTAGCTGTCGTCTTTTGATTAAGAGAAAAAAATCTTATACACATAGAGTATTTGTCTTTGTTTTGCCTGTCTATGTGCACAACACATATATATGTGTGGTTGTTCTAATAATAGTATAATTTGTATAATCCATGTTTGAATACAAAAATGTAGATGTGAGTTTGTTGTGTCCGGAAGCTCGATCTTTTTGAGTAAGCTCTTTTAAAATGTCGTATTTGCTCATTTTTTGTTTTCTATAGGGAAATTATTGGTCTGTGTATTATGTAGATTGTCATTAACGTGCAAAATGCCTTTCGCAATGTCGGTCCATGACAATAGGCCAATACACTGTACTCTTGTACAGAAACAGTGGTGGAGATCAAAGAAAGAGAGACATCCCAATTTTCCTCTGTACTCAAATCTCCAATCTTCCCTTCCCCAAATTCTCTGACCCATTTTCGCTCTTATTTTCCCCCAATTCCCAATTTCCTTTGTAACTCATTGCCTCACTCTTTCTCTTTCTCTTTTTTTCTGAACAGGGGATTTCTGCTTATGTATATACATATATAGCTTATGTATACAAATTCCCTTCCCCATATGAGCTCGTATATGTTTATCAACTGAAAACATATATAGCTTGGTAGCACTCCTACAATAGATATATGCATCAAAGAAACATTTCTAATGTCATTACCCACATACTGAAAATACTATTTAGTAATACATAGACTACATCTACAATTTCTAACTCGTTTTTATAATCCCCTGATGATAAGCTAACAGATAACTAATGCATGCCTCATGGTGCATTCCTTTCTTGGTTATAATTTATAAACATCTTCCCGTAATCTAACTAAAGAGACGGTAAGCAGTGAGAAGATCATAACTTAAGAGTATAACTTTGCGTTTGAAACTTCATCTCCTGTAGTATTGCTCCAACACCCAATGTGAAACCCAGTTCCCAAATTAACATGATGGACAAATCTAGTGCTTTCCTGCCCATAAACCCGATCCCCCCAAATTAACTGAGCCAAGAGTCCATTCTTAATCATATCTAATAAGAACCCAGAAGAGAAATCAAAATAACCATTACAAAGAGATGAATTTTAGAACCCAGTTTCAAAGCGATGAAGCATACCCGAGTTTCTGAGTTCTGGGTCCTTCTTCTTCTGAACAAATGAAGAACACTGCTTGGTCGATTGGTTGCAACGGGAGAGAACGACGAAAGACCAATAAGACTGAAACAAAATAACACCCTCTTCGAAGTCGATGGAGATGGAAACGGGTCAAAATGAATTTGGAGAGCAGATGAGGAAAGGCTAGGATCAGAGAAAGATGGCTGAGACCTGAGAAAGGATCGGAAAGGCTAGGTTAGCTCGAGAGAGGAGAGGCTGTGTGAGAGAGAGAGAGAACTGGGTTAGGTTGAGAGAGTGAGAAGAAAGGTAGTTTTACGTAAGAAATGGTATTTGCAAAAGGCAGTGGGTGAGGGAGAGAGGAGTTGGTGAGGGAGGAGTGGGTGAGGGAGCAAAAGGCAGAGAGAGAGAGAGAGAGATGGATGAGAGCAGAATGCAAAATGCAGAGAGAGGGGGCCGGGAGCGATGAGGTTTGACATTTCTCGGACAAAAATGCCCTGATGAACAGGGTTAGCAATAGTAAACCCTTTGCTTCACAAATGTTATATAGTAAATATATATATATATATGTATATATTCCGATCTAAACAAACCCACGTGCCAACCAAATTCTATTGCAAATAGAATTCTCCAAATTCTTGACTTTTAGTCCAATTAAGTACATGTCTTCTTCTCTCTTCAATTGCTAACCCAATTTTTCTCCTTGTTGCTCTTGGAAAACTCTTTTAAATTCCTTTTTCTTTATTTTCTCCAAAAACCTATAAAACAAATAAACATAATTAATTTACTTAAAAACGTAACGAAAGAACTAAATATAAGGTAATATTACACATAGAAACGTTGCATAATTATGCACCTATCAGAAACTCCATCAGCCAAATCGTTAACACACAGAAATATAGAATAGAAATCGTTAGAGATACTCCATCAATTGAAGCATTCTATTTCTATAACAGGAAGCAAGTAATTAAGAGCCTCCGTACCTTAATTCAAATCAGACTCTATCAAATCAGGCTACATTATTATCGCAAAATAAACTTCCCCAGAATATGACAACTAAAGAAAGTTCAAAATCAACTCCTCATAAGCAAGAGAGTCCATGAGTTCAAACTTCCATTAATTAAGTGTAAGGAAACTTCGAAATTTGATTTTCGAATCTCAAAACTAAACCGTAATCTCAAAGAACACATTGAAGCTCTTCCTTGATGGTAAGCCTGAGCAAAACAAGTTCCAGAAAGCAAAGATTATACAAGCATCAACATATTTCCAAATATATTACCCATGACAGGAAACTTGAATTGCATTATAGTTTATGCTGTAATTTTCAACCTGACAATACACTTTGCAACTCGGAAACCAGCTCAAGGAAATCTTACTCACTCACAATGACTCACTGAACATGTACAGATGCTGGAAAGAAAAAAGTGACGTTCTCATGTATAGTTTCTTGACACTACCTCCAATGAATGAAAATTGATATCACTTCCAATGTTAGCCATTTGTCATAGAAAGTGTACCGTACAATCATCTGCTTCCTTATTCAATTATTATCTTCAGCTGCTTAGTGCAATCTAATTATATAACCTATATTACACAGAAACGACCAAATACTAATCCAGTAATCATCTAATAATAAGTCAAAGGAAACCATACCAGTTTTGGAGGCAATGAGTCAGCTTCAATGAAAAGTCGCTTTGACAAGTCTTCTTTTTCCAATTGTTCTGCAAGGGAATGCAGATAGATTCGATCAAGGAGAGAAATAAACCCCCAGCATATTTCATGATCACTAAGGGCAATAGAACATGTATAGATCATCAAATTGAATCAGAATGAAGTACGTATGAGAGTGCTCACTCCCCCCATATACGGCGTTTACAAAACGCTGCCCAAATTAGCAAAAGAAAAGTTGCAAGAATACTCAAAATTTGTATGATGAAGCCATACAACAATTTTTCTGTCTCGACACCTAAACATAATATGTTAAAAATTCAGGAGCTTTCAAAACCTCATTCTTCTTATAAAACACCTCTTCAAATCTTTAAGATCATAGTATCGACTCGAGGCAACAACAAAAAGGGAGCAGTTTACACAGGAACAGACAAAACTCATCCCTCTGATGCTCTTTAGATGTCCACGAGCCAGTTTGAATTGGTCTCAATGCAGCACTAACTCTGCTACAAAAACTGAAAATCATCCTTTCAAAGAGCAGCTCGAAGTTGTCGCTGACAATAGCAGGTATAGAAAGCAAAATTCTGATGTTCTCATCCCTCGTATAAACCCAGTGGCATTAGGGAAGCCTTCCTCCTTGATAACATTGGGCACGTCCACAACAATTCCTACAATTTATCTCCAACTGCCTCCCCAATGCCTTTGTTTAACTCCATTAAAATAACATAGACTTTGATGGGAGAATTCGAGGATGAGGCAGGGGTAGCAGGAGAATAAGTGGACAAGATGGAAAGTGAGAGAGAACGCAGACGAGGGTGACCGAGCAGAAGAGAGCAGCATAGGGGTGATACCGACGTGCTGCTCTTCACTGTCATTGCCAATACCGCTGTCACTCACTGCAAATGTACCTGTGTCAAACAAACCCAAATGCGAAATGAACAACAGTGTTACCTATGCGATTCAAGTGCGGAACGGCCGGAACCTATCTTCACTCGCAATTCAAGTCGCAAATAACATCAAACCAATGTAACCGAATACAGATTTTGCGTCCGTTGTTTCAAAAAAAAAAAGGTCCAGCTAACTCACAATGAAACCTAAACATCGAGCTTTACTATACACTTCGATTTCAAAGCTCAATCCCATATGGGTAGACCGATTTCTGATGTTTTCATGAAATAGCTGGTCCGTCACGTATTGATATGCTGTACATGGTAGACTGATGTTACATCATCAAACGAAGACTCGGATTTTTCCTATTTCTCTTTGGTAAGCCATTTTAGTGTCCAGTATGAAACTAGGAAACAGCAGATACATCACTTATTGCGCAAGTCTTGTTCTAAAGTCTTTAGTTTCTTCTCCTTTGGTAGACGGATGTTACATCACCAAACGAAGACTCGGACTTTTCATATTGCTCTTTGGTAAGTCATTTTAGTGTCCAGTATGAAACTAGGAAAAAGCATATACATGTTTTAAGAATTATGTAATTGTAGAGAGAATAGTTGAAGCAATAGTGTATAACTTCTTATTGATGAAGAAGCAACTCCTTATATAAGAGAATACAAGATGTACATACAAGTAATAAATCCTAATACATCTCTAGATATGATTCACTGCCATATTCTGTAATCCCCACCATGACTAGGTACATTAAACATTCTACTACACTCCCCCTTATGCCGGTGTATAGTGGTGACGCTTCTTCATTTGCTTCATTGATGCCTCATCAAAAAATTTTGCCGAGCCAAAAATCTTTGCAGGAGAAAATCGGTCTCACCAAGTAAAAAGAGGGCAAATCGTCGTAGACGATGATATGACACATAACCATGTTGCCTCATTAAAACTTTGCTCAGTAATAAAAATCCAGTGGGATAAAAATAACCTTGGTAAAAAAAGAGAGTACGTACAATGTGTCATTTACATCCAGAAACACTCATGTGCATGCCAGACTCCCCCTGAAGTCTGCATCTTCCCCTGATATTAGGGTAGCTCGAATAAGCTGAGCAACCCTATGCTCTACATATGCTACTCAAATGTGAAATTTGGCCAATGACTTAGAAAGTCTGCCACGTTATCCTCAAATCAAACTTGGTCAACCATAACCTTGAGGAATTGCTATTGTTTGCTGACTATAAAATAACTTATGCGATATATATATATATATATGGTGTTGTCGCCCTACATGTAATCTAGCTTCATCACCTTGATGCAAGCAGCATTATCCTCATAATGCATGTAGGTTCATCAGTGGTGATTCATAAACCACTTGATCTTCGATATGTGCACTTATGGATTTCAACTATATGCACTCTATAACATCTTCATGTTAGATCAATAATCTCAACATGGTTCAAAGATGTAGCAACAAGAGTACTCTCTAGACTTCAAGATATCGCGGTGTTACCCATGGTAAAGACACAACCAACTTGGGAACAACTTTTGTGTGGATCAGAGAGATATCCAACTTCAGCAAAACTTGCCAACACATCACACTGATTATCGATGTAGGGGGTGAAGGGAAATCAACGCCACTCTCTTTGTGACCTCTCTGTAGGGATAGATTAAGCCAATATCTTTCATACTCTTTAATACTAAAAGATTGTCTTTAAACTATTCCAATGGCATTGCATGGGCGCATAGCTACATCTAGCCATTAAGTTCAATAAGAATGAGGAGCTACGTCTTGTGTGTTATGCTAAGTACACTCTTGCACTTAGATTAGGCACTTTAACCTCTAACACATCTTCGTCATCATCCCTTGGACGAAAACGGATCCCTCTAAGGGTTAAGACTATAGCAGATCATGAGAGTACTCATAGACTTCACTTTATCATAATAAAGTGCAACATATCTTAGAGTACAAGCTGATGATGGAAAATCTCATCATTACGGTGCTCAAGTTCCCGTCACTGGCTGTGGCTCCTTTATTCGAGACAATTCAAAACCATGTCTTCCAAGATATTTCATCTCAAATTCAGATTTCAAACACTTTGCAAATCCTGAACTTGTCCTATAAATGAACATGCATGGGCATATCATTTTCCAATCAAGTAGTCACTTAGTGAACGCTTCAATCTCATTGCAAACGCGCTTTGTGGTCTAGAGCCACTTGATTTGGGTAAATGACGTCCATCTGAGACATTCATATCTATCTCTTATTCTAGATCCCCATTGAGGGGGTCTTTTCTGACTACAAGTTCGTCGTGAAATGGTCTTTTTGCCTAATTTTGGTATTTTTGAGTTTTTCTTGTGTGTTTTAGTGTCTTATATGAAAACTAAAATAAAAAAGTAAAAAGTGTCAAGAAAATTAACACAAAAAGATTCTTTTGATTTATGTTTTGAGTTTTAGGATCCCTGAACTAGTCTATGATGTGATTATGTCTTCCAAAATTGTGACTAAGAGTGAAACATGTGTCTGAGTTATATGAGTTTCTTTGGTTAATCTTGATGTATGGTGCACTTGAGAATGTGTAGTGGATATAGAAACAAGTTAACATGGTATAGATTTATGAGCATGTTTAAACTTTGTTGAGATTCATTTAACCTTGTGAGCGATTGAGCATTTATATGTTATATACATGCTTTCTTTGTTAAGTGTCAATTGCTTGCCACAGATTAACTTAATGGACTATAGAAATTACTAGAACTTGCTCTTGTGCTATTCAAAGCTTAGTCATTACATATTTTGATTAAGAAAGTGATAAAGGCATCTAGGATGTACCATCACTTTGCCAAAATGCCATGTGTCCCAATTTGTGCGTACAATTCGCGATCCCTTAGATTAACCACTTTGAGCCTACGTTTAGTCTTTCTTTTATCACCAATAAATATCTAACTTAGCCTAGTGTATGACTTCTTTACCCTATGTTTCTGGTTAGGACTAAGTGTGAAGTAATGTCGACAAGAGGAGATGCGTTTCTTTGTTTTGAGGAGTTGGAGGAAGTTGTTTGATGTATTTTCATAGGGATAGACTTGTTCAGAATGCATATAATGTTGCAATTTCCAAAAGAAAAATTGAGAGGTTGTAAAAAAAAGACAAGAAAAAGTGTGTACTCTCGATGGCAATATGTTTGTATTTGATAAATGTCTGGATTAATGTCCCCTATATTTGTAAATTTGGAGCTTGATTAGAATTGAAGGCTCAACAATAAAAATTTAGCCTTTGTCCTGTTTGCAAGGCTGAAGGATATAAAGAAGAATACCATGGTGACTATGAAGAAGATGGTGAAGTTTTGGCCAAGTCTTTGGAGACTTGTTCTATCACCACTTATCCTAAATATTTTCATTGGCATCTGCCTAGCCCCATTACAACCCATGAAAGACCTTTTTGATCCTCAAGATGAGCAACCTTTGATCTGTGGAGATTAGTTACAAGAGTGAACATATGGTTTGGTCCATTTGGCAAGTTGAGTGAATACCTTAGACATACTTTGAGAGAAACACTTTTAAGAGCATATTTCTATGAGGTTGGATCTTAACTTGTTTATTGCATGTTGTAGCTCCATCCACCATGATTATGTTTGTGTCCTACATGTTACACGTGTGTCATGCATTGAAGTTAACCTTCGGAATTCTTTGGTTTGAAATTGTGATACTTGTGAACTTGGTGTTGCATAAGTAGGGAGATTGCTGAGACAACATGTTAAGGACATTAGAGTTTTGTTAGTCTTGTTAATATTGAGTCTTGAGTCATAATTTAATGTTTTGCTCAAGAACTAGCAAAAGATAAGTGTGGGGTTCTGGTACCTCAGCCTCCATGGTTTCCTTGTTCACCACGGCATCCATGGCCGACGCTTTCTATCATGGTCATCGATCATGACCTTCATGCGCCAACTTATGGCGTCCTTCCTTGTGTGGACGGTTGTAGAGACCAAAAACTGTCTCATCAAAAATTCTCTTAACTTAAAGGTTCCGCTCCTTGTGTCTTGTTCTTTGGTGTGCTTCATAATTCACATTGAGAACTCTCTTAGTTCCCATTTTGCCTTGAATTATGATTATTCACGAGCATAAACTTTTTCTTATCATCATAAGGTTAATAGGCTATTTGAATGTCGTGATTCGTTGAGCATCAAATTACAATCAATATTATTTCGATATTATGATTGCTACAACAATGGAAGGTGTAAAGGTTTTTCTCGTTCAACTCTCGCTCTTTAATTGCATTCCGCATAATTAGAGCATGGATCTAAGTTTTAGCATCTCATAGTTGATTGATGCAATTTGCTTGAAGTCGAAAAACCACATGTTATTCCACTTCTCTTTTAGATCCGGGAGCATGGTGTCAATGCACTTTTGCATATCAAACTCCATGATAAAACAAAAGATGTATTAGTTTCGCAGTCGTAAGAGACTTCCTCAACAACTAATTTATTTTCTAATAATATTTGGATTTGACATTTACTTTGATGTATATGGTCTTACGAACTCTCTTATTCGTTTTAATCGATGCTTTTATGAACACTCTTTGTTCAATCTAGTGAATTCTCTTTGTTCACGATGAACGCTCTTAGTTCGTGTAGGAACTCTTTTTGTTCCAAATTCCCACCTTCAAGAAAGGTGCGGTGTAGAAAGGAGAGATGAGATGTTATTTCGAAATCCCTTCAGAAAAATCTAAATTTTCCAAAATAGTAGGTTATTTTGAATTTGAATTGAAGTTATGTTCATAGAAAACTTCTTATTCTTTGAGATCTGCGCACAGGGCCAGAGTCTCGTGCTGATAACGTGTTTTAGGAATTATGTAATTGTAGAGAGAATAGTTGAAGCAATATTGTATAACCTCTTATTGATGAAGAAACAACTCCTTATATAGGAGAATACAAGATGTACATACAAGTAAGAAATCCTAATACATCTCTAGATATGATTCACTGCCATATTCTGTAATTTCCACCATGACTAGGTGCATTAAATATCCTACAACAATACATCACTTATTGCCACTGTTCGAAAAGACGTCCGCCTAGTCCGCGCCTAGACTTTGAAAGCAGCAAAAATGTTTAAATTTAGCTCTAGGCTCCCTTCTTAGTTTACTTTGTTGTTTTATAGGTATTTTGACACAATAAAGGAGAGAAAAAATTTAAGCTTAATTTGAGAAATTTGCCTATACAAGTCAGTCAGCTTCGGCAATTCTTAGGCAGTCCTCCTTCTTGGCTGTTTAATACGTCTAGACGGTCGTCTAACTCAAAAATAAATAAAACTTAAACCTTCACATTTTAGTTTTTAAGTTACTTTAGATTGAAAATGATAGAACACAGCAAGATAAGTTTAAGAGAAGTTAATAGACAATATGTTTGATCGGTTAAAGTCTTTAGTTGTCATTTAATCTTTGTTAAAGTCTTTAGTTGTCGATGTCGTTTCTAGCCAATATATAGATCGACGGTGGAAGAATTGCCAAATTAAGCAAACACAGATGGCCAGGAATCGTAATGAACGGTTTATCAAGATATGCCTCACCTTTCTCCTTGTCATCCCCTCCAGTCATTCCCAACTATTCCTTGATGCCATTACTCCAAACCAACCCCTCAGAGATGGCCGCGTTTTAGTCTCTAGCCGGAAACACTTTGCACTTGGGTTCTTGCGCATTGGAAGTTCCGACAACTATTACTTGGGAGTATGGTATAGCGTTGCAGAGAACGCAGTTGTCTGGGTTGCAAACAGAGACAACCCTCTAAGTGGTTCCCCTGGAGTCTTGGCTATTAATGGAGATGAAGGCATTGCCATATATGCAAATAACGCTAGTACAAAACCTGTATGGTCAGCTAATGTTACCCTCTCTTCTCCAAACAATTTCACAGCCAAGCTTTTGGATACAGGAAATTTTGTTCTGC
This sequence comes from Geum urbanum, assembly GCA_946800695.1. Taxonomy (NCBI): domain Eukaryota; kingdom Viridiplantae; phylum Streptophyta; class Magnoliopsida; order Rosales; family Rosaceae; genus Geum; species Geum urbanum. The sequence continues at coordinate 81,215,488 of OX326999.1, read as the reverse complement.
TTGAGAATGGCAGCCAAAGTGTGCTGTGGCAAAGCTTTGATTACCCATCAAACACAGTGCTTCCATCTATGAAGATCGGGCTGGACCGCCGATCCGGTATAAACCGGTTCCTAACTTCTTGGAAGTCCAAAGACGACCCGGGAACCGGGAGCTGTTCATACGGGATAGACACAAGAGGGTTTCCGCAAATGATGTTGAACAAGAGCGGAGCTCCGGTGTGGCGGGGCGGACCTTGGATTGGGGAGAGATGGAGCGGACTACCCGGAATGGATTCCCCAAAACGGAATAACAGTGGAACTGTAAGCTTTATCAATAATGAAAATGAGGTAACTACTATGTATACTAAATCCGATGAGTCGCTCTTTTCAATGTCAATTGTAGACGAATCAGGAATTTACCAACGGTTCTTGTGGAATGACGAAGAAAAAAAATGGATCCTGGCGACCTCCAACCCGATTGATTGGTGCGATAACTATGGAAAATGTGGTCCAAATAGTAACTGTGACCAAGATGGTGACTATTCTTTCCCTTGCAAGTGTCTACCCGGCTTCGAACCCAAATCGCCCAGTAATTGGTATTTGAAAAATGGGTTGGACGGCTGCGTTAGGAAAGCCAGAGTAGACACTTGTCGAAATGGAGAAGGGTTTGTAAAGCTGACTAGTGTGAAGGTGCCTGACACATCTACGGCAAAGGTTAACATGAATATGACATTAAAAGCCTGCGAGTTAGAATGCTTGATGGATTGTTCGTGCACGGCATATACTAGTGCAGATGAGAAGGAGCGCGGGAATGCGTGCCTAACATGGCATGGGGATTTGATGGACATGCGGACTTTTTCCGACGTTGCTCAATTTATACATCTTCGAGTTGATGCTATTACTATCGGTACACACTCTCTTAGCTTGTTTCTTATATTTATTTAGTAGTTTACACCCAAATACATAATTAATATATGGTTTAGTATTACCAACACTGTTGATTTTCTAAATTTTAGTTAAATGTATACTTGTAGCTGAATCTGAAAAGTCAAGCGGTGCTTCACTAAGCAAGAAGCTTAGGCTGACAATTTCATTACCTGTTCTTGCTGCTGTTCTCATAGTTACAATTCTATGTTGGTTGGTAAGGAAGAAGATGAAAGGTAAAGCCACACCCTTTTTTGGATATGACGTCACTCCTCAATATTGCATGCATTATGAATCTGCTGCATATACAGAGGAAACTTAATCGTCAAGACTTTTATTCCAACGATTTTTGAAGAATATCTCTTCTACAGAAGGCTATAAAAGTAAGATATGTGTGTTTGATTACAGGAAAGCGTGGACAAGAAAAAGAAGATTCGTTTATATTTAAAACCGGATCAATCTACTTCGAAGAATCTAATGAGGGATCAACAACTTTTGATGAGAGTAGAATAAACTCAGAGTTACAATTTTTTCATCTGACAACCATAACAAAAGCCACCAACAACTTCTTCATTGGAAACAAGCTCGGACAAGGAGGTTTCGGCTCTGTTTATAAGGTATCATTCCTCTACAATGGATGTATTCAATCATTACCTGTCATGTTTCTCGTCTACCAATCATGTCAACTATATATGTACTCGATCTTATTTAAGTTTGAGTGGTAATTTCAGGGTGTCCTACCCAATGGCAAGGAAATAGCAGTGAAAAGACTATCCAAGAATTCTGGCCAAGGAGTTGAAGAGTTCAAGAATGAAGTGCTTCTGATTGCGAAACTCCAACACAGAAACCTTGTCAGGATATTAGGTTGCTGTCTTGAACATGAAGAGAAGATTTTAATCTATGAATACTTGTGCAACAAAAGTTTGGATTCCTTCATTTTCAGTAAGTTTTACTTTCCTTTCCTTTAAAATGTTATTTCACTTTCTTCTTTCAAACTTGAGTAAGGAAGAGTTTTCTTACTTTTATAAATCCAGATGAAACAAAGAGAGCAGTTTTAGATTGGACAAGACGCTTTGAGATTATCTTTGGGATCGCTAGAGGAATACTATATCTTCACGAAGATTCGAGATTAAGAATCATCCATAGGGACCTAAAAGCAAGCAATGTCCTATTGGATGGTTCTTTGAATCCAAAAGTTGCAGATTTTGGTATGGCTAGAATGTTTAGAGGGGAGCAAAGTGAAGCAAACACCAATCATGTGGTTGGAACATAGTAAATAACCTCTTAAACTATTTTACTCTAATATTCTGATTCTTGTTCATTAGTTAAATGTAAAGTAACACTTCCTTTTCTTTCGGGCAGTGGTTATATGTCACCAGAATATGCGATGGGAGGATTGTTTTCAGTAAAGTCTGATGTGTATAGTTTTGGAGTTCTACTTTTAGAAATCATTACCGGCATAAAGAATGCTGGTTATCACCAAGAGGAGAACCCTGATTCCAATTTGGTCGGACATGTAAGGCAGAGGAGCTAAGCTTGCAATTTACACAATGACTCATATCTGGCTCCTCGTGTATTCCCTAATTTGATGTTTATTCTATTTTTAGGTTTGGGAGTTGTGGAAGGAAGGTAGAACCTTGGAAGTCATTGACTCATTTATGAGTAAACCATACCCTGTCGAACAAGTTCAAAGGTGCATTCAGATTGCACTCTTGTGCGTGCAAGAGTTCGCAAGTGATCGACCAAGTATGTCAGAAGTTGCCTTCATGTTAGGCAACGATGCAGCTCTTGTTTCACCAAGTAGACCTGCATTTCTGGTGAAGAGAATGAATGCTAGTACAGACCCATCAAGCAGGGAAGGAGTTAATTCGATATATTATGTCACATGTACAGCAGTAGAAGCTCGCTAAAATTTATTTTATGATGACTTGAGCATATTCAGTAGTTAATCATATCATGGTTTGGAGAAGTGAATTGTGTGCTATGCATCTCAACCTTGAAGTTAAGCTTTTGTGATTTGATTGAAAGTCAAACGGAAATACCCAAGAACCAATCATTGCATCAGAATAAGGAATGGAAGAATTAGGCTCCTGGCTTCCGGTTTTGGAAACCCAGCTAGCCTGCAAACATGCTGAAGAACGTGTTTGAGTCATAGTCGATCGGTACTCGACTAGGTCGCATCTGCAATCATACCCAAATCGGTGAATTCAAAGAAAGCTGAAGACTTTTTCGCTTCCGCAAATTAAACGAAGAACGCGTCCGATGGTTGAAAAGCCAATGTTGAGTGTGAAATGTGAGAACGGGGTTCTCTCCGTGGTTGTTGAGACGCTTCCTCCACCTCCCAAGCCTAAAACGATCTCTGTACGTACGTTAACATCTCTTGAAGGAGTTGAAGCCGATAGGAAATGGTGTAAAGGAGCATATATCTAGGCTAGACAGGATCGCATGTGTGCTGTAACTTGCATGCATGCAAGGTGTAGATAGATAGATTAGTCTTTGCAGGCTTAAGACACCCTGTTGTAATCTATCTGTGTATAATGTAATGAAGGAATGAATCATGAAGAAAAGAAGTGACATACAATGTAATGGAAGTGGCATGACTGTGCTTCAAGTAATATGATATGAACTCTAATCATAAAGTGAACTAACTAAATGTAAACCATTCTTACACTCTAATCACCAGTTCATCATTGCTATCATATACGTGTCCTGTGGGAAGGGCACAAGTCATGGCACAGCCAAGAGAGCCATGATTTCATCCGCATCAAAAAACATGTGCCACGCACTAGCTAGTTCCTATGTTGAATAGCTTTTATAAATTCTCACTGCATTTCGTTCTTACATTTTTATAATCAGCTCATAGTAATACGTTCGATAGAAAATATATATGCAATGCCGTTATAATTCCATAATTGGAAAGTTTTAACCATCACAATGAGCATTACTGAATGCAGAAAAAATATATATATCTCAACAGGAGCCACAACTATGGGACTTTCATAAGACATCATCTCTAATGTATATGGTGAACGCTACAAACATTGTAGGCTGACAAATGTGCTGACATGTATTATACATCTCTAACTAAGACAAAAACATGATCTTATTTTGAAAGAATCACTAATCTGGAATTTGATCGTAGTCTCCATTTTCAGGTTTTAATCCTCTTCCTGTCAAACAAAACCTCGTTTTAGTTTCGGATAATATTCCCAAAGTCTATTTGATCTAAATATGTAAATAACTGGCAAGATATTCTGAGAAGCAACATATTCTACCTGCCAATTCATAAGCCATAGCAACTGCATTTCTGGGGTCGGTAGAAGCTCTCCATTCTGTGGACCCATGCATGCCCTGAATCATGAAATGACTGCCTCCCATGGGCTGCTGTTCATCATTTCCCCCAACCATTCTGCCAGAACTGTCCACTGCCGGGTGGAAACTTACATTCATCATAGATGCTCCACCACCTGGCGACGACATCCTGGGTGCAGGAACCTCAACCTTTACACCAGCATTGACACCTTTTTTGTTGTCAATCAAAAATGTACCAACAATAACCTGTAGTTGCAACGAGTAGAGCAAAACTAATTCTTAAAGAAATTTAAAAGAGCACATATTGCAATAGGCTTCATGACAGTACCAACTAGCATGAAAGGTATCAATTTTGGGATATTCAATCGAGCACCAAGCATATCATGCTATGACTTAACTCACATGAGAGTGGCAAAGACGTAGCTGAACAGAACGTTACAGGTTTTTATTGAGCTAAGATAGTGTACCTGAACAGGGCCTGCAGCTGTTAAGGGTCCACCAACTCCACCGCCAATAATTTGCCCATGCATATTAGATAGACACACACTGAGCCCCCCGGTCTTGCCTCCCTGGTCAGTACGTACATACGATCCAGACAAAGAAATAATCTCAAAGCGACCCTAACACACAAGAGGAAAAAATCATCATGATGAACTAAACATGAAGCCCCATAGAAAAGAACCAGAAGATAAAAATGAATCATTTTGGTGGAAAAAGTTGTGTACCTCATATGTAATGTTGCCTCCTGAAATAGCTGGCTGGCAGATACATGCATTTGAGATTGAACCAGAAGCTGACAAAATGCATATGTCACGCTTAGTCTGTTGCATTAAACCCATGATTTTGTTTCCCACATCCTGTTCAACAGGTCCACATACTTTGTGAGAGGGTAACAAAAAAATAATAAACAAGTTAAGGTTAAGGTTCTTTATGAAAAGAGATGGCACACAAACAGAGTAAAGTTAAGGTTCTTTACAAAAAAAAATGACAAAAAAATAACTAATAAGAAAAAGTTATTGAGAAAACCTACAAATGTGTAGTTTCAAAGAAGTTCAGTTTTAAAAGCAGACTTTCTTTCACAAACCTCAACTGATCACACGTGACCATCCCAAGAGAAACCCGCATGCAATAAAAACTCGCCCAAATATAAGACAATGCCTAGCAGAATCAATCTCATTCTTCCTTCTCAAAAAAGAAATAACCATTATATTCAAAAGAAAAATTCTCATCAATTTGTTTCCACAGGATTCCTAACTAGACCCCCACTGGACCCCCACTAGGCCACTACATGGGTCTTTTGGGAGTATGATGAAGATAAAGAAGAAAAGATGAACATGTCAATTGGTTAAAGACAGGACCAGGGCAAGCACTGTTGAAAGACACCAGCTAAAGAAAGCCAGCTTAGATAAGCAGCAACAGAAAAATGAATTGACAATTAAAGTGACTGTTTGATAAATAGTAATTAAATCAAACAAGATTAACTAACACCCTTGCATCAACACAACTGAAATGCGTATCACCTGTTTCATCCTGATAAATTATAGTCAATCAGATCAAGCTAGCAAAACAATACCAGCACAATTTCAGGAAGACATGTTGATAGTGAGATTGTCTGATTTTCCTCAAACAGAGTTCAAACCATAAAAAAGTATGTAGCTTGATTGACAACGAGTTTAACTATTATTGTTTTTTTTTAACCTAGAGTTATTCTGGCCCTCAAATCTAGAGTTCGAACCATTAAATAGTATGTATTCAGATAGACAATGAATTTAACTATTATGTTGTTCTACTTGATGGGAACAAAAATGTTCTCCTACATTTCCCCACATCCGGTTAGTAACGTTTCAGTCATAAACAAACCATGCATGAATCTTCAGACGGGGTTTCTTAAATTTATATCTGGCATATATCCCCACTTCCAGAAGAAATTTTTTATAGAAGAGGAGAAATATTGGACAATTGAAGAAACAGTAGGACATGTATACCTCTCCTGGAACTACATTTATAACATGTGGTGTGAATCCTTGCCCTGAATTGCCTGCATCAACCATGAAGAGAAGAAGCACGTCGTTTTAGCATTTTACTATATAAACTCACCTCACTTTCTCAAATATTAAAGAAGCTTAAACAATATATGAAACCACACAATCAAGCAAGCACAAGCAATAGGTTTAGCAAATGACCTACATAAGCATGGCACTTGAAAAGCAGAATAGGTTTAGAGAATAGTAAACAGGTCAATAAGATCATTTCAAGTCCATTACTCCAGTAATTTTTGGAAGAATTCTTTCGATATTTATTGGGGAAAATACAATCACATAGAAATTGTTCACCCCACGAGTGTGGATGGTCAGGACCTGGATCTACCCTTGCCAAAACCAAATTGCTATTATATTGAAGTCCTTTTGGGCTTCACATCCAGCTTTCGTTGCCACCCCAAGCACATACCAAAGAAAACACGCATACATTTATATTCATGATCTAGCAACTATGCACCTATACCCTTCGCTGGCATGTAATGTACACAAAACACACATACATTTATATTCATGATCTAGCAACTATGCATCTATACCCTTCGCTGGCATGTAATGTACACAAAAGAAATGATATATACATGATTCAACTTGACTGCATGCATAGACAGACCTTTCTAAAGTTACAATGTCACCCACTGTTTGATAACCTCAAAATCTAGAAAACACCTTTTGGGTGACTGAAACTAATTTTATACTAAAACTCTACTTACTTTTTTCTCCTTCACTTTACATTACTCTTCCATCTTTCAGGATTGAAAAGCAAATGTTATCACTATGTACAAGTAAAATAACAAATCAAGGAAAAACTATTATTCGAAAACAATCAACTTTACCGTCTTGTATGAAACACAACAGTAGAAGCAGGAACCTTTTAACATGAATCTAGTCTCATAGATCGAGTATTCACAAGTTTCATGTTATGCATACAGAACTCAACATTCTCATCCAAAGTATTTGTCTTTAGATTGTTTGAAGTTGATTGGGAAGAAACTTGTTCAAATAAACCAAAAGTCCACCAAAATCCTTATCTTCCCTACATGATCAAACACCAGAAAACAACACAAGCTTTCCTTTTCCAATCCCCATTCGCTCCGTCAATCCTTACACAAACTAAGTTTAACAAAAACATAACAAGGCCACCAAAAGCTCACTTCTTTCATTCAAAAACAAACCCAATGAGAGAGACACACAAAAACCAATGCAAACAAAATCACATTACATAGTTACATAGTACAATTCCACAGTAAAAAGCTTAAATATTTACTGCAATGCTACAACCAAATTCAGTAAAGTTACAAACTTTCACAATTAAACCAAACAAAACAAGCAAAAGGGTAATCTCTCACCAAAAGCTGAAAGCTGAGATTTCTTGGTGGGCCCTCCAGAATACGACGACGGCGAGGAAGCTCCTCCTCCGCCGTGTTGGTGGTGGTGCTGCTCCTTCCTCTCCTTGGCGGACTGATGATGAGATGACGTCGTCGCCGCCTTCTTCGCCGCCAAGGCTTGCTCCGGAGTTCCGTACTTCCTGGGCCTCCCTCGTTTTCTCTTCGCTGACGTCACCGCTGATGACGGCACCGAGGAGGAGTGAGTGTGTGTTTGAGTTTGAGTTTGAGCGTTGGCGGAGGCAGAGGCGTAGAGCATGTGGGTCCCGTCTGGGCGGGATGATAGGCCATTGGTGGGTGACGTGGCGGCGGTGGTGGTTGCAGCGGCGGAGGTGGGGTTGGGGTTGAAGTAGGAGCTTAGTTCGTTGTTGGGTTCCATTGATGGGTTTTTGAGAGAAGCTTTAGAGCTGTGTGAACCGAATTTGCGACGAGAAAAAAAATTATTTTTTAGATTTTTAGATTTTTTTGATTTCTGGTTTTATTTTTGGGGTGTTTTGGTTGGTGATTTTATATTGGGTGGCGTGGGTTGGAGCCGTTGGATTGGGCTGTTGATGATTTGACATCTTGACTTTTTATTTTTAGGCTTAAATTTGTTGAGGGATTTACTTGAATTTAACAAATAAAAATCTAAAACACCATGTAAACAAATTCTGAAATTAAAAGGAAGAGTTACTAGAGGACATTGATCGATGTGTCATGGGCATCACAAGTGACGATAACCAAGTGTGACTAGAATAAGAGGTAATGTTAAGAGACATCCGGAAACTGCACTATTTATTTAGTGAACAATATAAATTTTAATGCCATGAGTAGTCCATAAAATGTTTTATTTGTAGCAAAAATAAAAATTGTACGATTTTTATCAATTTTTAATTTATTTTTACATTCAAAAAAAATATCGTTTATTAATTTTGTATTCTATCAAATACGCGGTAGCGTCCGATAATAAGCTAAATTTTTCTGTTAGCTAAATTTTTTTGTTATAACTAGTAAGCAAAACTTTAACTTAAATAAGAACTCATCTTTCTTGCGCATATTTATTTAGAAGTCATGATACAAGTCGATTTGCAATATGGCGCCACGAAACCTTCAGCGACAAAGCTCTTGAATTATGAGATGAATACAGTCGCTACCATTTTCTCCAAAGAAAATCCCAGCATAAATCTTTCATGGGACTAACTAACTTGGATCTGGCCTATTTCTTACTCACACAAACAGATTGAAAGTACACATGTGGGTCAAATTTCATGAACTTGGTAGCTCACCAACCAAGCAACAACCCTAAAGTTACATACCTAAGGCCAACACATCCCTATAATGTGGGGCTGAAGTCCCACAACATTAGTGGACTAATATGACGTGACCATTGTTGGACTAACTAATAAAGGTGTGACATTGTTTGCTGATTAGGCATGCCACATTTCATGAAGTCATAGGCTCTTAAATCTTACATCAAAATGTAACAAAAGTAATATTTAACTCTGCTGGCCCTTGGTGATAAGGCTATGTTCACTTCAGTTAGTCCAAACAACAAGTACTCAATAGCAGTTGGTCCGGTAAATACGAGGTAACCGTTTCGATTTGAAACAAGAAAAACTATTAGTGGTGAGTTACAAATCACAAAATGGGCGCATGGTGTTTCCTCAAAGTTTTAAACTTTGATCACAGAAATGTTTCTTCGAGCAAACTGTTCATATGTTTCCTTGAGTTACAGATTTGGTCAACTTGATTTAACCACAAGTACAACAATATGAAAGAAGCATCATCATCACATTCTCAAATATCCAACAGCAACAACACCGAGGAGATCACATTACAAGATCACCGTGGTTAGTAATCAACCTCAAGTAGTATCTTTGTGTTGTTTCACTCAAGTTTTACAAATGAGGACTAGTTTTTTTTGAGTGGCCATCCCTATATTGTGATAGAAATGTAATGTTTGATGATGAAATGTTACTGTTGTAGATGGAGATCAGGATAAGAAGGAAATGGGGAAACTTGAAGTTGATGGAGGAGTAGACTTATTTTTGCTAGAAGCTAGATTCTCTAATGGGGTGTATGATAAGCCTCTTTCATGCTTTGGTTGTGGCATTGGATGGTTCTCGTGAGTCCTAATCCAGACATGTTTCCTCTAATTTAAGGAACATAATTGGGACATGGATTTGATGTTTTGCTGAGTTTGAAAGTGCTTTTTCTCTTTTCTTTTGTATGTAGCAGATTTCTATTGGGATTTGCTTTTCCTCCACTATGGTACTATGCTACAGTGCTTTACTTTGGGAGTTTTCTTAAAGACCCTAGAGAAAGACCAGGCCTTGCAGCATCTGCAATAGCAGTAAGAATGATTCAAAAGTTTAGTGCTGCAATTAAGTTGCTTCGGCAATGTTTTGACATTAACCTCTAATGTAACTGCAGGCTTTAATCTGCTCGGTCATCACCTTGATCATATCAATTACTCTGATTGTTGCTTACTGGAAGCCCTTCGTCCATTAAGAGACACAGAGAAGGTCCGGCACAATATGTCAGAGTTGCGAATGGAACTGAAAACTTAGGTGGGCAAGAATGTATATTGACAATGATGATGATGATCTGATTGTAACATTTCCACTATGGTCTCTAATGATTTTCCCTGAACTTGTTCTGGTATGAATAAGCTGATATCGAACTTGTTTCATTGGACTAATTGGAGTTTCTATTATCATTTCATTCTTATGACTGAACTATGCAGAAGATCTGAAACTATATATTCCCATAAACCAGAAATCAGTTGAAACAAAACCACCAACTCTCTTCCCCAAGTTCATACAACCATTATGTGAGTGTGTTCTACACAATGCGAATCATGTTGTGTCAAGGGAACAATGCCAATATATTTACCAGAAATATAGGTTTACAAGTTGCTTAAGAAGATGTTCCAAATCCTTGACCACATTTCTTTAGAACTTTTCCTTTTGGGCCTCCTCCGCAGTAGTATCCTCGTTAGAAGCTGGTGCCTCATGACGTGTTGTATGGGATTGCGAGCTCTTTAGTTCCTCCAACTGCAGTATAGCGTGTAAATGGATACTTAGACGAAGAACAATTTGGGAATGATGAGTATATACAGGTTAACTGAGGATTCAAAGAAAATGCAGGCTAATAGATAGATAATATGTATTCATATTAGGGACCAAAAATATAAGACAACGCATTCAGAGAAGTACTTTCTAGATAACTGACCATAACCAATGCTATAGTCAAATCCATAGCCATCTAATGAGTTGATATAGACTGCGTGTGTCATTTACTATACATCAGAAAACAACAGCACAAGAGTTCAGACAGGTGAGCTGTACAGAACTACAGATTATAATGGCTAGTAAGGAGGTGCATCATTCAGCATTATAGATCAAGAATGATACATTCACGCCACACGTGCTTCCACTGACTTTTCGAGTGATTCCGGATCAAAACCGAAACTTCTAGCCTTAAGTTTTATAGATGTGTTTGATGATATCTTCCCTTAGTGAACTGTATAACCAAAACTGAATCATGCCTATACTTGCCTTCAGATAGGCTTTCACAAATGTTATCTGTTTATCTGGATCTGGTTAAGTTGTTCAACATCGTCTATACAAAAGTTAAGGGATCAACCTGAAACGACACTCTCAGCCACTACCATATACTTCTAAGCTCATAATACAATGAGGAGAGAAGTACCTCTGTGCTGGTTTCTTGGTATGCTGTGAAAAGTTGGTTATACTTCACCTGCAACTCAGATAGTTCAGCCTGTAGCTTTTCATATTCAGACAAAGATGGACCCCCTAGCTTTTGTTGAACAAACCTGCCATATAGAAACTGATCACATACACAATTTGAAGATTGAGAAACAATGTACAATGACATAAACCCAAAACTGTGAATGAAACCAAAAGCTCACATGTAAACCACTGTACAATAACTCAACAAGTTTAAAACTTGATTCTGGGTTCTAATAAAGAGCAATGGAATCACAGCTTCAAGGAAATCAAACTCACTCAAGTGCAGAAGAAGGCTTGTCATTCTGCTCGTACAATGCAACCAAAACTGTCCCAGATTGAATGAAAATGCACCATCAATAATCAACACAAAAGATCCAATCTTTACACACAAAACAAAGCTAAAAGCTTCAAATCGATGAAGGATAGACAAATGAGAGAGCAAGGTTCACCTTTGGTGAGAGCATCAAGAACTCCACTGGATTCTAAGTACTTCCTAAAAGCTTCTTTCTTTGCCTCTTTTTCCTGCCAATACATGAATACATTCACTGAGATTCACACCCAGATTTACTCAAGAGTGATTGAAGCTTTTAAATGAAAGACCCATGAAAGCAAAGTGAAAATTGTACATGAAACATACCTCCTTGTAGTGCATCATGGTGATCTTCTTCTTCTATCTCTGGAGTTGTGCTGCTAATTTGCTTTGGTTTTGGTTTGGGACTTTTTTTAATTTCATTTTTTCTTTCCTATATTAGTTTGATCTGGGCCTAGTTTTGTTTTATTGGAAATGATGAGGAATAATGAGACTACCTGCAATATAAGTCCAGAGAGGATCAGCAGGTCAAACCATTAATTGACCATATGGGAATTTTGGTTCATTTCATGGTGACCATATGGAAATTTTTATCTATATTTATAAACATATATCTCATGGTGATTTTTCATTTTTGTGTTTGTAGTTATTGTACATACTGTACTTATTGTTTCAGATACTCAAATGTTTGCTGCTCTGATAGTGAGTCATGAAGAGGAAGAAGAAACCACAATTGAATTGATATTAGTACAAATCTTAAAGGGTTCATACTTCAGATTAGTACAGACATCTCTAGATCAAATCACTGGTTTATATGAACACAATGGTGCATTGGAATTGTACTCACTAATCCTACCCTAATCCAAACTCATTTGGCCATCATCTCATCATGCTACGCTTGGTGGCTTAAACCTAACTAGTTTACAGGCTGAAGATTAACAAACATTACATGACCATTTAGCTTATCAACATGAACTCTGTCTCGCTCTCTCGCTCTCTCACTCTCTCGCTCTCGCTCTTCAACTTCATTTGGTACTGGAGCGAAGTAACGAACAAAGTGGGAAATGTAATTCCATCAAGTGCAACCCATTTTCACCATGATAGCCACGTAGGAAGTAGCAATAGTGGAATCATCACTAACAAACCATACTGCACAAAGGAATCGGCATCTTCAACTTTTCCGACCTTGTCATTGAAAGTGTTCCAAAATTGTGTGAAAGGACATTGCTGAACCTGCAGTACTCATTCATTCCCATGATCAGTGATGTGAATACACAAAGTGTTTATACTTCAACACAGAGGGATATAGAAAAGTCACCTCTTTTTTCAAGTCACAGAATTGATCCTCATCATTTGAATCCACTACAGTTCTTCTTTCATCACCTTCGACTGTGTGATCAGAGGGAGTCTTGATTTCGGCTTTGCTGAAACTTTTTCTCGAAAGGGCTTTGTAAGCAGAATCAGTATGTATTGTTTCCATGACTGATCCAAAGAAGTTTGTCACAGGTACCTAGAGACGAAGGGATAACGAGAATGGAGCAAATATGTCAAAATATTTCCCATTCAGTCTAGCAAGCAAATCCTAAAGCTCAAAATGAGAAGATAAGTCTTCATGACAATATGACATTACCTCTTGTAGGTGTCGCTGGTATAAATCTGTTCGGTAATATGCAGTGGACATCAACAAGCTTGGGTTATATGAATTGAATAGGCTGCAAAACCATAACAAAAGAAGGCAGGTGTTAAACTACTATGTCCAGAATGAAATTAAGGTATAAATTTCTTAACAAGAAGAACCCCCTATAGTCGAAAATGAGCCCAACACACACAGCCCCATCTAAAGCAATCTTTGCACAAAACACCCAGGGAAAATCTCAGATGATTTATCCTTCCCAAAAATTATTACATGATACAATATGATCTTGCCAATCATAAGGACAACCAATCCTTTGTTTCAACTTAATCACTAATAACTTTCAGAAGCTAGATATATTGAGAAAACCACCTTCAGCTAGATTACTTTGGGGTAATTGTATAGAACTTGAAATAAGAAGGGATCTATAACTCAAGACCTTAATATTAAAGTACAAGTAAAGTGAAGCATGATATCAGGTCTATATAGAGGCCTAGCTTCAATATACCTGCTCAAGGAGGCATTCGCATTCATATTAAGCCTCTCAAAGAATGCAAGAGTGTAATATGTAAAACGATCCACAACAGAGACACCAACCTGTATCAATCAAACAGCACAAAAGAAATTAGATGATACATCACTAAGTTGTACCTATTGCCTGGACTTGAGTTGAATCAAGAACATGGTATAGCATCTTCAGCCCAATGAAATTAAAGATTACAAGATGGTAAAGTGCTATACATCAGAATCCAAGTGATGCGAGTAGGAGTTTTCTCCTTTCATGCTACTTCCAATAGCCAAAACACCAGGTGATCGAAGCTGCAAAACTCAGAACTGACCTTTATTAGTATCAAAGTGATTCTTTGTATTCAAGCAAAACACACACACACACACATTTTCATGTATACCAGTTGACCAGATTATAAAGAAAAGCAATTTAGAAGTCTAAGAGTGGCGTGTTTCATGTGAAAACACAGTTTCCAAGGAAATCAATATATCATCACTTGGGAGTACTGGTAATTACAAGGGCATGTCCAAATGCAAAAGAGCAACGATTATACATAAACAGATATCCAAACAAATCTCACAAGAAAATATAGCTCATCCTCTCACGCTAAAATTCCTAGGAATTCATGCATAAGTATAAGCAGGTCACAGACCTGAGAGAAGAGGGTGGCAGCTTGGCAAGTGTCCACCATTATCAGCAGCTCCTTGAACCTACATTCCGACCATATTACCAGTTATCAATGAGTTCATTATATAGAAGCGATGATCAATGTGAACAGACATCAAGATAAGGATGAGAATAATTAATAGGTGATCTGAACAAACATGTACCAGACCAGACCAGGATAATAGTTAAGAAATGCAACCTGTTATTTTTATGCCTAGCAACATTGATAGATCTCAGGACTAACCTAAGCTTTTCTTTCATTTGTTTGACAGCATCAGCTAGATCATGACTCTGGAGCTCTTCAGAGTCTTGAAATTTCAGAAACTCATCTCCTCCATGTCCTGTCATATATAAAAGGATGTGGCTTCCTTCATCACTTAAAAGACGCTTAGATCTTGGAACAGCAGTTTCATGACGCCCAGTCAATACACGTAGAAAATTTTCTACTGTTACTTCATAACCTCGATAATCGACCTGTTTGATTCAGTTTCACAAATCAGTCATGCGTTGAGTTCATTTTTAGACCAAAAATTTTCATCTGTGGAAGATCCATCTGTTGGAAGTAATATTAAAAGATCTAAAAACAAACAAGAAAGCTTACCTCAACATTATCTCCGTACAAGTTGAGCCCGTGGTTTTCATTGTTGAAAACTTGGGCAGGATACTTGTTCCTAGCATTGCAGGCCATGTCATCTGCCAGCATAAGTATTATCCTCTCATCAGGTATTCCAAGTCGCTTAACCGTCCTGTAAATCAAATGAAAACCGACTGAACTCTCTACGCAAAACAAAAGTTCTATCATCACAGAGGAAAAGGCATGTCTGCTTGCTTACCTGTACAGAGATAAAGTATTGGCCATGTGTCGATAGTTAAACCTGATGAAGAAACATTTCAAATAGAAAAGTCAATCACCTATTGACATAACTTTGAAACTATGAATAGAATACAGCTCCTGATCATTCCTTAGAATCTACCTTGAAGATGAAACTAGTAGTCTTATTACCCATTAATTGCTAGACTAATGTTTAAACTACAGTATTCATGCTACATCCTTAGTTTCGTACTTCCAACAGGACCAAAATGTTCACACAGAAGCTTTATTCAGCACCGCCACCATCCGTGACATGGATGTCCATTAGCTTAGTGCACAACCTTTTACCGATTCCTAAGCCAACTACATTTACTATATCGCTTCCAAAACATGAAAATGATATAGTTCACATAAAGCATATCTTGATGACAATACTCGAAAACCAATTTCTAAGCCAGACTAATCGGTATCCAAAATCAGAAAAATGGTTGTGTTTCCCATATACATTCCAGTTATCTATTTTGAACTGACCAACTAATCCTAAACTTGAATACAAACAAGTATAAGCAAAGTTTCAATCTTTCCACACATCAACAATCAAAGTCTGCAACTTTTCACAAGGGTATCTAAAATACTCAAAATTCACAGCATGGGTATCATTTGTATCACACAAAGACCATAAATTCGAGCTGATCAAAGTGAAATGCAAGCTTGAGCTTACCAGAAACGAGAGGTGCAAACAAGCACAGCCCAATTGTTAGTGTGCATAGTCGTCTCTGGAGAAGAAGGAGACCCAAATGCGTAGACACTGATCGGACCCAGAAGCAAAAAACCCACTACGGCATTGAACAAACCACACATCTTGAATCTCATCGTTTTTCTAAACTAGGTCACAATTTGATAGCAAAGCTAGAACCTTTGGGTTCAGTTGAAATGAGATTTTAGAGAGAGACCCAAAATCTATTAATGGCTCAATTCAATAGTCATTTTGACAAAGGCGCGCCTTGAATCTGAAGACTGGTACTGTCAACTGTTCATTTAGGCCAAAACGACGCCGTAGATGTTGGACTTATAGCCATGTAGATTTCTTCTTAAATTGATCAAGTTTAGAGCTCTGATAATGCATTTGTCGGTCTTAAATGTACAATTATAGGAAGCATGTATTAGTTTATACTACTGAAGAACCAAAATCACAAAACTTTGATGTATCGACAGCTTGAGAGTTGAGACTTGACTCATATATACCAAAACATAACATATTAGTCAGTGTGCAACTGTGTGCAGTATTACTCCAAAAATGCACACATGTGCAGTTTGAGATGTCAAAACTAAGAGCAGTTCATCAGCAGGCCATCAATCTGCAGCAGCGCATGTATCTAGCTTCCGGGGTGGGTCAGCGGGACTAGCGCAATCAGCTTCACAAGCGAGCATCATCAAATCTTGCTCATCATCATCGTCGGCCGATTGATACTCCTTTACAAAGTGCTTATTGTTCAATACTACCTGAGCAGCTAGCTCTACCAATTTGGATTTCGGATATTCCAACAGGACATTCTTGTACGAGTAAAGGGCATCACTGTAGTCTGTAGACATCAGGAACTGGAGCTGATGGTGGAAGTTGATAGGGAAGTGACTGTTTCTCAGGTTCAAGATCATGTACGGTAAACTTAATAACTCGAATGGGAAGTGTGCAATGTACGGTAGACAATGTGATTCCCAATTACCACATTGTCTATATTCTTCATCACATTATCCACCAAACCAGAATCTCTAGTGGGCAACCCACTTCTTTTACCATGCAACAAAACTGCATCCCTCAAGTCTTGCCGGGACATCTCGCCATTCATAAAGCCCTTTCTTTTGTTTTCTCTCAATATGTGCACAACAGCATCTGCAGCCGTCTTTAGTTTTCTTGCAGTATACCTGTCATTCATGTGACGAATAACAGACGCAAGCAGCTTGGGCTTATCCCAATAGCATTCTCTGGTTGCATTAGGCAGTTGTGGTTTTCTCTGAACAGGACTTATAGCCTTCACAGTGAGCATAAAGTTGAGGAGATCTTTGATTGTAACCAAGATTGATTCACTCCTATGTTTGTAGCAATCAATTATTTTCTTCAGCTCTTCACACTCTTCCATATCACTTAAATCTCGAACTATCTTTTCAAGTTGTACTGAGCTGAGAATCTCAAGTGCTCTCTTGTATGTTTCCTCTTTTAGCCCAAAGCTTCCATGGCAAAATCGGTATCCCCATCTACCAAACCAAGAATGTCCATAAGCAACCCCATGGAGTAAGCGAAGTTCCATGGACCACTTCTTTGAGAAATCTTCAACTGTAATTTTCCTGCAAATGAGAACAAAACATTATAAGATATGTAACCTGCCAAGATAAGAAATTAGGGCGTTTAATTACCTGGTTCGAAGAGTTGTACATAACCTGTCCCAGAGATCCATAATGTCTCTGCCACGAAGATGCTTCGAACCCCCTTTAAGTCGATTGATGCATAGCAAATGCCCAAACCCATTACAGTGAATTAAACCATGTAGCAAATGCGACGTGTCTTCCAAGATACTATCATCTGGAGGCTTCTTCCAATCGTCGTCCATGGGAATTACTATATGGTACTTTTTCTCCGACACAAAATTGTTACTCCAATCTGAACAACAGAAACAACATAGTCACATTGCAGCCACAGGAAAAGCCAAGCAATAAAGCCAAATATGGCGAAAACAGAAGCTGCAACCACAGTGTCATAGTAGAAAGAAATCGTATTATGAACTAGCCTGAGTTCTATTCATCATAAACCATTAAATTGTTGGCCTTTTATAAGCCAGTTAAGCTCATCAACGCAATTGTTAATTTAACCACTATACCCCCTTTTAGTTATATCAGCTGTAATCAGCCTCTGGAAATTCAGTTGTTTTTGACCAAGGTAAACCTGTTCTGCCTAGCAAAAGACAAAGACATCGAAAAAAGTCTATGGCCACTAAACCTCAAATGTTTAGACTTACTTGCTATGAACGATGGATCATACGAGACTAGATTCATTTGAACATAGATGCAATAAAGTAGTCAAGAACTTCCCTAATTCCTAATCAACATAGTTATAGCTGTACAGCCTGTACTAGTTCTCACTATACTAAAGACTAATTCTGTTGCTTTTCTCATGAAACCAAGGTCAAGTCTTTTCCGACTAATCTAAACTCAACCTTTAAAAATAATGTAATCCATACGAAACACATATGCAACAGAAAAAATGATGAACTCTCCAAACTCCAAAACGAAAAAAAGCTCAAAACTTTGTTGTTCATTTCTACAAGTTTTTTTACGACCAAAGACTACCTACTAAACCTCGAACCCAGAAATGTACTCAATAGAGAATTCGGCCTCAATTTCACACAGATGCAACAAACCAACGATGAACTTTCCCAATCCCAAAACCGAAAAAAGCTCGACACTTTGTGCTTCATTTCCGCAAACTTGACAAGCCCATCTAACATTCTAGCACACAAACATTACCTATATAACATTACCTCACAATCTGTTCTGGATCAGATTTCCAGCCCCCACTCCTCTCTCTCAATCTCTTCCTCTCTCTATTGCGTCAGAAAAGCTAACCCAACTTCTCTTGATCTCATCTGCGACTTCCAAAACCCGACTCTTCTTGATCTCCGCTCTAGATCGATGAAGATAGTGAAACCAACTTTGAGAGAGAGCCGCACACAAACTCAAGGTTAAACCCTTCGCCGACCTTAATTTCCTAGATCTTGGTTCCAGTTTTAACATCACCATCGGACAAAGCTAGCCTCTGCATTAGTTTCGTCTCCATTTCTCCTCTGATCGATTTCAAAGGTATGGTACTAGATATGGGTTGATTTGATATTTTGATTCAATCATGGGTGCTTGATTTGATATTGTGATTCAATTATGGGTTTTGTGTTTCTTGCTGTGCTGTGTTCGTTACAATTCGCTTCCAATATATCGACTATGTGGAAGAATTTCTCTTATTGTGTTCCTAAACCCAAGAAACAAATTTAGCTGCACCCTGCATTGATCCTTAGACACGTTATTTCGTGACCTCAAAAACTTAAAACTGATATAGATATCAAAGGAGTAGGTAGGTTTACCTGTCATTTGGTTTTGAGTTCGAGTTCGAATGAGGCGTTTCTGCATTCTCCTGTTTTCAACTTAAGCAAATGGAACACAGAACTCATAATGCTGAGAGAGAATCACAATTGTTGAAAGGTCAACTGGATGATCTTAAAAAACAACTTAATGAAGTCCATATATATATTGTATGGCTCTTATAATATCATTTGAGACCCCATCATTTGTTTGTGTGTTCTTCAGTGTCAATGCCATATACTATCAATAGTTGAAACTAATGCAGCCAAATCAAGCACCCACATGCACAATCTTCGTTATGTGTTTTTAGGAGCATCCAGTGTAATTATATTTCTGAGGGAAGCTAAGGCCTAACAAAAAGAAATAAGTTGGCCCAATTACATAAGAAGTGGTTAAGGCCATTCAAATACATCCATGTTAAGTTGATTATCCAGTTTTTTTTTATTAGGAAAGAAGTATTACAAAGAAGAGCCTCTTGAACATCTGTGATCAACTACATCAAAATGGCAACTACATCAAAATGGAGGGCTGTGCTAACACTGCTCGGTACTGACTTATCTCAGATATGAAGATGACAGCAGTTCCAAGGTATTGATTGGTTTATCTTTGGCTGGGTTTTGTTGTTAGCCCCATGAAAATGTTTGCGTCTTTTGGAACTCCCTTGAATTTGTCTATGCTTTAGGTGCATATATTTTGCTTTGCTCGATGATGCCATTTCTAGGATTTGTATCCATGTTCATCTGATTTAGGTCTCAAATTATGCTATGGGTTTAACCACCTCAATCTGTTGTGTAGAAAATTACTTAACTGTCATAATCTTTCCTCTTCTGATTCATATATTTTTTGGAAAGGTATGGATTTTGTCATTGATTTTTCATCCAAAATCGTTTCAGTTTGCTGGTGATTTTGGTGTTGTGACTGAAGAATAGCCAAAAAGAGAGAGACAAACACATCTGCAACTCCGCATACAAAACAGGTTTTTAGTTTCTTCTGGTAAGTGAAGTTTGTTATGGAAATTTGTTGCATTTTTCCTCATTTTGGCTCTGCAATGCTCTATTTTAGTGTTACTGAAGATTCTGTTATGAAGTTCCTTACTTAATGTTCTGAAGATTCTATTTTAGTGTTGCTGCCATGTGTGTTTGTGTTCGGCTAGCTTAGTGGTTAACACAGAATTCTTACGTAGGTCCCGATTTTTCTTATTGGCTATAGCTTTATATATATATACATATATAACTAATGTAGACTACTACTCCAAATTATATTCAAAGATCCCGGCTGGTTTTCCTCTTTGTAATTCTCCTTTGCTTCAGTTTTATATGCAAAGTTGCAATACCTCTGATCTCAGTGATGAGTGGTGACCATCATATTATACCTTAAATATAGAATCAGCATTATGCACTGGATAGATAGATTTCGGTAGCGTGTTTTAACAGTGGAGATGATATACAAGCTAGCCAGCCTCTTTTTAACGTGCTATTTTGTGATGTTGAAGAATTTGATTGATTTAAGCTGCCATGATCTGCTTTGACCTAACTAGATAATTTCACGTCTAACAACATAATCAAGCATCGCGAATCGATCAAGTAAAATCGTCTGAATAATCTAAAAAGTTTATGTCTCAAACATATGGATTTGTGAAGTATTGCTATGAGTAATGAAGTATGATTATATAGTTGAAGTAGTGCTGTTTCTTTTTGGGGGCACAATAAGTGCATGGTCGAGGAGTTGGACAAACTAATCATTCTGTATTTCTGGCTTTTTGAATCCAACACTAAACATCGATCATCAATATTATGTTTTCTTTAGCCTACATAATTACATCAACAAAGGCACACAACTAAAGCCATAGATCGAAGACACTGTCTGGTTTGCTTTACAAGTCATGCATGATCGATCACTATATGATCTGGCTTAGTATAAACATATACGAAGAAGTTATGAACATTCGAAAGATGAAGCTAGCTAGCTAATTAACTAGCTGCAGGTAATTTAATTGATGCCCAATTTATTCGAACTTCATGCATGCATGTGATTCCATTTGTCGTCATATCGAAAATTCTATTTGAAACCTCTTGATTTATATATTACAACTGGGTATATTCTATAACCTAAACCAGGAATTTTCATTCTGTGAGTACTATTCAAATCGAGCTAACAATTTGCATTTGTGGTTTTTGGTTGCATCTGTGAGTACTATTCAAACGTTTTCACTATTCTACTGTACTGAACATGTAGGCTTTGATGTATGACTCAATTGATGCTTACCATATTTATTTTTATTATCGAACTGTATTGTATTGAGATTATGCTTTGGGTTCTAGGTTTTAACTTTATGAGGTATATTAGTTTTTCAATTGATTGATGTTTTTCTTTGATCTCTACTTCGGCTACAATTTGCTCTTTAAAATGCATGTCTACCATTTACATTCAAAGGAGTGTACGCTTTGTTATGGATTATTTAATGATCTATCTCTGTATACAAGTCTATTTGTGTGCTGCTTTAAGTTAAAGAACAAAAGATAAGGGCCAATAAAGGAATGGATCAATAGACTTTGAAATTGGATTGTTAATTCATTTAATCAAGACCTGGAACTACTGAAGCCAATCATGAGTTGGTTGGTTTATTGGAGGCGATCAATGGGTTGGTTCTTGCCTTTGTTTGCTTGATAACATGTAGAACAGATACTTAGCATACACTATTATATAGGGACTTTTTGAGTTCTATACAAACCCATTTAGTTTTAGTTCATTCCTGATAAGAATCCACTCATTTATGGGTAGAATTTTTCATTTAGTTTTAGTACAGAAAGGTCTAAAAAGCTGGCTTAGCAAACCCTTGAAGCATTTGTGGAAGGTTATGAAGAAGTGGAGAGAGATTATACTTTCTAGGGTCAAGCTGCGCATGCGTCTTTTTTGTTATGAAGTTATCAACACTATACATCATATCAGGAATTCAAATGAGTGTATTATGCGATTCCAAATTGAGAACATATATTATATATTAACATAATAGTCTAAAGGGTTCATATAACATGGTAGTGGGTTTGAGTCAGTTGTGCTAATTGTTTATGATAATTACACTACTGAAGTTGAAATTACTGTAATTATGCAATATATCGTAGTTTAGGAATATCATGCTTCATCTTCTGTTTGAGGTTGGATAGTTTGATCGCCTACTTTCAACTCTCATTCTTCAGTTTTCTTAGTTGAAATATATGTTTGGTTATTACAGTGTTCAGGTATACATTGGTAGCGTTCAAACAAGACCAAGCATGTTAGTTTTGGAATTTGAATGAAGTAATAAACGTTGTTGCAAAGTAGACATTTGTTTTCTGCATATAATATGGTTACTTTGTATTCTTCTACTGGTGCATGTTACTTTTAAATAAACTATGATCCCATTTAAATAGGAGTGTCGTTTCTATGTTTGAATGCCGCTGTTAACATTTGTGGAAGCTTCATATTTGCATGCTTGGTCTCAATTTGGTTTCTATTTGTTATTAATTTTTCTTTTGCTCTCTTTTGTGCTATGACCTCTTTTCGATTTTGGTTTTATGAGCCATAATGCAGATTTTTATTGGTTGCAGTTGAATTCGTTGTTTAAGCTTATTGTTATGTTTTGTCCTTAAGGTTTTGTTGCCTTTTGTATTCAATTTTTTGGGTGAGGATTGAAGAAAAACAATAAGTTTATACTTTTCGTCACTATTGATCGAATGAAAGATTATATGTTCTAGGTTGTGTTTGGATTTTGGAAATTTCAATTAAAGTTGAAATTCGGATGGTGAACTGATGTGTCTAATTTGCTTTGTTGATTTTTGTGTTACAGTTCGATTTGGACTCAAAAAGTTTGCCCGATCTCGCTTTGTAGATCTCTAAATCCTTCTTTCGATTTCTGCTGTTCTTGAGAAAGTTTGCGAGAGTCCTTCCTTTTACAGTAGGTGAGTTTCCAATTCCTTTATTCGATCGATTAACTTTCATTCTGGAGTATACGCTAAAAATATTGTCGCACGAGTATATGAGAGAGTTACATCATTTGTTTGCAAAATTTTGTGCATTTCAGAGCCTAAATCGACAATATTCTTTAACTATATAAGATGGTATAATTTCACTTTATACCAAAATATTCTTTCTAGTAGTATATATACTTCAATCTAATAACAACAAATAACATACGCCTCTAAAATTACGCAATGCTCAAAATCATATTCCACACATAAAAAAAATAAAAAAAACTCTCAACTTGTTTCAAGCTTTTGAAACCCAAAAACACAATCATACAAAGTAGTTTAAAAGATTCAAAGTTGTCTAACCAGTTGAGAGACAGTGATCACAAACTGGATTCGGAGCTTCTTCTTCTTCTTCAATGATAAAGAGAGGAACTTCAACATCATCAGAAACAGCAAGAAGAGTGCACCAAATTCTCGTCCCTTTAGCGGTGAAGTTAATAGCATCGAGCTCCGAACAGTAGTTTCCGAGGAAGGCGGATATGTTGTCACGAAACGGGCGGGTCGGGTAATAGTGGGTCTTTTTGACCCGGTTCGCAAAACGTGCGAAACTGATGGGTGGAAATGTGGGTGTGAGTGGTGGAGCATGGTCGAAAAATTATACAGGATTAATTAAATTGATTAAATCTATCTCTAGTCTCTAGTATTAATTAAGGAAAAATTAGAGAGCATAAATTAGCTATTTTTTCATAAATGGTTGGAAATGTGGGTGTGAGTGCTCTCAGAGTGAATTTTTTTTTAGTTTTTCTCTATAAGTTGGTTGAGGAGATTCAATAAGGAGCTTCATTAGAGATGTTCTAAGCATTTTTAGAGGAAGCAATGATTCTACTTACCATAAATTTAAATCTCGTAGTGGTAAAGAGGAACATTTTTGATCAAAAAGGTTAAAGGTTAAGAGGAACATTCAAATAGCTTTTTTCTCGATTTACTTTCTCAGTCAAACTTTGGTCTTGAAACGAAGTGTCAAAATGCAAAAATACTGAAATTGCAAGTATAAAAAAGAAGAGAACTTACAACAATTCTGTAGTGAAATTGCGTGATTATTTGAAAATACCTAATAAAAAAATGTCAATACCAGAATTATTAGTCACTTATGTGATCTGATTGAAAATTTCATAAATAAATACTAGGAAATGTATACACCCTAGCCCATGAGTGTGATTTATTTTGGCAAACGGGAGAGAGGCAGTTTTTAAATGTTTTGACAGTTTTATTAGAGAGAAAATGGGAGAGTGGAAGAGAAACCGAAGATTTATGAGAAATTTTTTTAATAAAATTATTTAGTTAATTACTGATTCAGCCTTAAATAATTATATTCCTCTATATTGAAAATGATATTTTTGGAAGATTTTGTAAATGTTGGGAAACATCTCTTTTCTCTTAATAGTAGTACTAGCATTCACGCACGCGCGAAGAGCGTTGTGCTCATACGTACGAAATGTGAGTGTTTATTGAGGGTGTGTAAATATGATAGACAAAATTAATAACAAATAAACTCATAAATTAAAAACATGTAAAATAGAATGAATAATGAAATGGGTGAAGAAAGAAGGAGATGGAATTATTTAATGGAGGAGAAATAGACCATTTAGAACCATGTAAAACAATAAAAGTTAAAATCTCTCATTTATTGCTAATTTTCTTCAAATAGGTCTCTATTCATCGTCTCTCCTTTATATTGCTTCCTTTGTTATCAATGGCTGCCAATGAGCTTCGTTAGTTAGGGGTCTATGGTGCGTGGGTTTGTCTCACTAAATCTCCTCGTATGTGGTCGGCCGACCAAGTATGCCACAACTCGAATTGTCACAGAGCTCGAAGGTCTCCGCTATCTCGATAATCCATAACCACCCTGCCCCAACCCATCTCTAATTCCACTCCCATATTGTTTCTCTCTCTCCTACACCATCAACAAAACCATCTATAACCAAATCTTATCACTTCTATCAGGATTGAGAGGAATAGAGGATTTCCAATTTGAGAGCGATCATAGTGAATGCGGGATTAACTGCAGGGATAAACCGCTCCTCTATTGTTTTTACTTTTTGACTCTTTTATTTTTCAGATTCTAATATTGCGAGTATGTATGATGGAAGACAGATTCTCATATCTTAAAAATTTAACCCTAAACACTATTTGCATAATTAATACTAGAGACTAGAGATAGATTTAATCAATTTAATTAATCTATGAGCATTTTAGTTCAGTGTCAGTTTTGTAATTTTTGCACGAGTGTCAAGTAGCTATAAATAGAGAACTGACCGGAAAAATTTACAGATCAGTTCTACAAAAACAAATTCTCAGGTCTCCGACGCCGTCGAAATTTCCTTCATTGGTCGCGAGTCGGCAAACCTCTAGCCTTGAAAATTATACCAATCTCTTTGTCTCATCATTTCCATTCTACCCATATAAATTTCTCCTCATATAATCAACCATGCACATATGGATCGACCCGAACAAAGAAACCTTGACTTCTCCGGCGACGTGTTACTGAAATCTTGGCCAACTCCTCATCCAAGGTTTGAACTTTGTTATCTATCTTTCATGGGTTTTGCTTTAAAGTTTGATTTGGATAAGCCATTGTTGTTGATATTATTCTCACTTCATTTGCTAATACGAAGAGTTAAAACTTAGAACAGTAGAAGTAAATTATATGAAGATTTGAACTGTTATTAGCTGTCGAAATACTCCGAAGATGTTAGATTTCTTTTATGTTAGAATGGAGACATTGGATTATACTAGATAGTTTTGGTGAGAAGAATTAGAGAGGTATATATATTTAGAGGTTTTCATTGGAATCCCAGAACAGAATATGATTCAGTTGGATTTCAGTGATGATTGGGTATTTAATCGTATAGGATTGAGTTGTGAAATCTTGATACTAAAGCGAGACAGCCAAGGCATCTTTTCGGAGTAGATAGTTAAGGAGCTGTGTTGTGTTGTTTTCGGTGCAAGTTAGCTGGAACTATTATTTTTCGAAAGAATGGATGCAATCTCTGTTTTCGATTAAGTAGGTTTCACATTGATTAGATGTTAATTGTTACTTGCCGATTGAAGATAGGGTTCAGCACTTCAATCTGACAGGTACATTTGGGTTTGTTTGCACAGGTACATTTGCAGTGAGTGGCTGTGATCTCGGCAATGGCAGTGAAGAGCAGCACGTCGATATCACCTCTATGTTGCTCCATTCCTGCTCTCTTCTTCTCGTTCACCCTCCTCTGCATTCTCTCACTTTCCCTCTTCTTCTTGTCCTCTTATTCTCCTTCTTCCCCTGCCTCATCCCCGATTTCCCATCACAATTCCATCAAAGTCTATGTGGCAGACCTCCCCAGATCCCTCAACTATGGCCTCCTCCACAAGTATTGGGCTTCCGGGCCTGATTCCCGCCTTGATAACAACGACCCCGACCACCTCCATTTCCCTAACACTCATTTCTCCAAAAACCTTGAATTCCCACCCTACCCTGAGAATCCATTGATCAAACAGTACAGCGCCGAGTACTGGATCTTGGGGGACCTGATGACCCCTCAGCACCAGAAGACTACTGGGTCCATTGCCACACGGGTTTTTGATGCAGAATACGATGTTGTTTTCGTACCCTTTTTCGCTACCTTGAGTGCCGAGCTGCAGTTGGCCACAGCTAAAGGAGTGTTCAGGAAGAAAGTTGGGAATGAGGACTATGAGAGACAGAGGCAAGTAGTTGACTTTGTGAAGAACACGGATGCTTGGAAGAGGTCAGGTGGAAGAGACCATGTTTTCGTGCTCACTGATCCAGTGGCGATGTGGCATGTCCGAGCGGAGCTGGCCCCAGCCGTCCTCTTGGTTGTTGATTTTGGTGGGTGGTACAGGCTTGAATCCAAGGTATCAAATGACAACTCATCAGATGTGATCCAGCACACACAAGTTTCAGTACTCAAAGATGTTATTGTGCCATACAATCATCTGCTTCCTAGATTGCAACTATCAGAGAACAAGAAGCGGCATACTCTACTTTATTTCAAAGGAGCTAAACATAGGCATCGAGGAGGCTTAGTTCGAGAAAAATTGTGGGATTTGTTGGTGGATGTGCCCAATGTTATCATGGAGGAAGGCTTCCCTAATGCTACTGGGAGGGAGCAGTCGATAAGAGGGATGAGAACATCAGAGTTTTGCTTGCACCCAGCTGGAGATACTCCAACTTCATGCCGGATTTTTGATGCAATTCAAAGTCTTTGTATACCTGTTATTGTCAGCGATAACATAGAGCTTCCTTTCGAAGGGATGATAGATTATTCAGAATTTTCATTCTTTGTAGCAGTTAGTGATGCATTAAGACCAAACTGGCTAGTGGGTCATCTTAAGAGCATTTCAAAAGTGCAGAGGGATAGGTTTCGTCTGAAAATGGCTCAGGTTCAGCCTGTTTTCCAGTACGACAATGGCTATCCGGGAGCTATAGGACCAATTCCTCCTGATGGTGCAGTGAACCACATCTGGAAAAAGGTCTACCAAAAGCTTCCTATGATCAAGGAAACTATACTTCGTGAAAGGAGAAAACCTACTGGTGTATCAGTTCCACGCCGCTGTCATTGTACGTAGCTTGATGCACCGATACTAGTTCATGATAATTTGTAATACCATTGCCCATTTGTATTACTATTTCCTTTGATAGAAAATGATAATCTGATTACACATTACTCATCATCCTGTGTAAACTACTCTCTTTTTGTTGTTGCTTCAAGTCGATACTATGATCTTAAAGCTTTGCAGAGGTGTTATATAAGAGAAGTCACTGCCTCAATGGGCTTATTGCAATGGAGTTATCAGACATCATCACTGCCTCTCCCTGTTTTAAGGTATTTGGTAACATTTCATACCCACTTGAGCCTATGAGATACTGATTTTGCTTATGACTTTATTGATCATCAGTCTACTGTCAAATATTGAACATCAGTGACATTCGCCTTATTTTTCCAGTTCTTTTTTAGGAGTTCTGGTGTCAAGACAAGCCTCAGTTAATATTTTGCCAGAGAATTTGCTGGAATGGAAGGAAATTGCATCATGTTCACGGAGGGAGATCAAGAAGTAGTCACAATGTCAAGTTCAAATCTTCTATTTTGTACTTGGTAGAATTCTTGCTGGTTATACAATTTTTAGTTCATATTCTAGCAAAAGTGCATAGGTATAAACAATTGGAAGGGACTACAATTTGAGCATGCTGTGAATAAATGGTTGGTTCTTGATCAAAAAGCTATTCAAGTAACCAAGCTTTTTTAATGGTCGATCTGTGATCATCTTGATTGATAAACAAGCTTTAGTTGTTTCAACTTTCAAATATATGGACTGCATTTTTTCAACATAAATATACATACAGAAATCAAGTACGAAAATTTAATCCAAATTTCCGGCAGGAGGTTTGCCATATAATTAAATATATTCATCTTCTGCATGCATGCAATCTTTCAGCTTGAAATTGCATTGAGTTGGCCGAGTAAGATGAGACTTGAGACAAAAGTCTCCACGGAAATGTAATTTTCGTACTCAAATCCATCCATATCTATTTGAAACTCCCAAACGTCCTTGGTCCTAGGATTAAACCACTTAGTATTGTTTCCTAGCCATCCATTATAAGGTCTGATATATCATTACTTCACCATTGTTTCTAAACCCTAGCATGGTGACCCAACCAACGCCAGAAAATTGTACAGTGCACAACTTACTCCAAGATTCTTCATCGCCATACTCTTTCATTATCCACATTTCAACATGGTCGTCATCGGTACATTTGACGTCCACGAAAAAAGCCAGGGAATTCTTTTACCTGAATATACCCCAATTACTCAAACCTAATTGTGGCATGTTAATCTCACCAAATTGTTCATTAGACAGATCAAACGAAAGAATGTAATTTTTGTCAGCCTCTTCCTTGTTCTCTTCCTTCAAAAGACGCCAATGATCGAAGAGCACCACGAACAAGAACACCATGGCCATCAAGCCGGTAAAAGCTAGCCACCGGAAATTGATGGGCACTAAGTTTATTTTAAGTTTATTACTCCAAAAGGGTTTCCTCAACGACCAAACTACTGCCGATGCGGGTTCACGTCCATCAAGATAACCCACAACTGCTACAACCTTGTAGTCATTAGTCCTCCGGTCATAGCCAAACCCATATCTGCAGTACATATAACATTCATCTCCAAATATCTCCTCATTTGGCTTTGATAAAGTCACATACTTTCTAATGCAAGGGTTCCAAATTATGACGGAATAACAATTGGGACAACTCAGGCCTACGAGCCCGTCGCAAATGATGACCACATGAATACATACAATAATGCCTCTGTTACGAAAGGATGATTCATACGCTTGTGATTGTTATAGACGTGGAATGGAGGATCATCCCAATGCAAAGAGAAAGACTTACGATCCGGCTTTGGTCCGCTCTCTGGTGACAAATATATGACCTGAAGGACTGGACTCCGACTTGAGCTGTGGCGGAGGTGAGCTTGTATGAAGGTGGAGGATGCAATGAGAGAGTTCCATGACTTGCACACGGCTCTTAATCTTACAAAACATTTAACTGGCAACCTTACGAAGATTTCTGTTTTGTGTCTTCACGAAGCTCGGAGAAGAATATCATGATACGGTGGAACCCTATGACAAATTCCTAAACTAGAAAATAGGTCAAGCGGGCATAAAACTATGTAATTATAAGGATATATAAACCCTATACGCTAATAAAAGGACTAATCAAGGGCCATGAATCAAAATTAAACGGAAAATTGTCAACGACCAAACTGCACACGAAGAAAATAACTCACAACTCGTACAACTTAATTTGTAGTCATTAGTCCGCGAGTCGTAACCAAAGCCATATGTACACACACCATTATGCAAGCGTGTTATGATCACGCCCGAAGAAGTTATCAAGAGAAGTTTGGATCCTCAAAGTGCAACAATTAGCCGTGATGGTTTAGCAAAGACAATTAATATATTCTCGACTGTATGACTGGTTAGTCGCTTATATTGAGAATATAATCAGATTAATATCTGGTCTTGAAGTACTCTGAGAAGCAAAATTTAGAGACAGTAATTGGATGATGTAGTACATTTAATGTCTGTTTCTTTCACTTTACAGGTTGGTGGACGAAATTAATGTCTCAATTGGACAAGACGCTAACTCAAAATCATTGATTGGTGTTCTTGATATCTATGGTTTTGAAAGTTTCAAGCATAATAGGTAATGGAAATTAATACTGTCCATTTTATAAATGCACCATTGTATATATATCATATCGACCCCTATGGGTCGGCAGTATTTTGCAACTTATTCAGATCATGTTATGCAGTTTTGAGCAGTTCTGTATTAACTTCACAAATCAGAAATTGCAGCAACGCTTCAATCAGGTAATTGGATGATGTAGACCTCTTTAGAATTTCTATTCTATATATCTAATTAAAAATCTCTGCTCTATGTTATGAAGTTAAATTTCTTGCGGTGATATCTACAGCACGTTTTCAAAATGGAACAAGAAGAGTACACAAAAGAGGAGATTGATTAGAGTTACCTTGAATTTGTTGATAATCAAGGTAAAGGTCCTAGAGGGGGGTGAATGGGTCATTGTCAACTTTTTCGCTTAAAACTGTTTTTGAGGATAGCAGAGTAGTGAACTATCTCGATTCACAGATATTCGAGTATTTGAAATGTAAAAGCGATAAGTAAAGAATAATATCAGGATATTTTTCTTTAACGCAGAAACCTTGCAACCGAGGAGAAAAACTACGTGCCCCTAACTTTTGAGGGACAAATATTTCCACTATGAACAACACTTCTTTACGAGACTCTTGTACTATGGGGATACATAACTCGTATGCTATCCTAACTAGTATCTCTACTAGTTCTACAGAGCTACATTCTCTCTTGTGTCTAAGTGTTTACAAATGAAATTTTTTCAGAAATCTCATCTTAAAACTTAACTATTTCTAAGCTAACTCTTCATGAGCTGCTTCTCGGGTTGAGCACTATCAAACCAATCTCAATGGTGTGCAAGATGCATATGAGTTTAAATAAAAAACTTGTTTGTGCAATACTCTAAGGCTTACATGCAGTAGACGGGAAAGCTTAGAGAAAACAGAAGAGTCTAACCTGTTTTAAAAAGATGCACAAAAACTCTCTAACTCAACCGAGGAGCCAAGGCTACCTATTGTCCTTATATATGCTGATGGAGTCTGCTATGAGAGCAGCCACATAAGCAATGACCCAAGACAAATTTTGGACGTTTGTCTATTGACAAGTAGCAAGATGTGACAAGTGAATGTTCATGCCAAAAAGAAAAGACAAACCAAAACTTTCCTTATATATGACTAAGTTTCAAAAATAAGCAAAAAAGTTTTCTTCAACTTACTCTAAATAGAGCATGTCCTAATGAACAGTGAGAAACTCTTTACTAGAAGGCTAGGTAGCCAGCTGAAGTGTTGGGTTGTGTATCATAAAAAAGTCAGACGGTTTCCTTTCTCAACACCCAAGGAAACAAGGTCACGGGTTGCAAAAAAAAATATTCCTATCAGAAAATCTTTTTGGACACCAAGACAATCAAAGTTATCCTAAACAAAGCTCTTTTACTATTATGGAGATTAAAAATGATTCATAAGGCAAACCCAGAAATATCCAAAACTATGACATACTGACTCAAGATAGGAGGTAAGGATGTCATCCTCAAAGAAAAACTATGATATACAAATGCATGAAACTACCTGATTTCTATCGAAATTAGTAAGTCTAAGTCTTTAATCTTTTTTGTTGATTTTTATTAATTTATGTGTTTTGTTAACACTAGAAAATGTCGACTAATCAATATGTCTTTCACAAGATGTCCTAGATCTTATTAAAAAGGTAAGTCGTAGTTCTAATTATATACTAACTTATCCAGGCATCCAAATCATTGAGGTCATTTTGAAATGTCTGGTCTGAATTTTTCTTAGATAAAATATGTTGCACTGCTAAATGATAAATGACGTTGTAGACACTTGACGTTTTCATTGCTTTTGCACATTTAATTTATCAGGATGATCACAATTTATTCAACTAACAGATCATTTTTTTCTTCTACAAATGATGTTTCCTTCTACAGAAACCTGAGGGAATAATTGCTCTCCTCGATGAAGCTTGGTAAGCTTCTTTTTTCATTTGTGAAATTATCTTTCTTTCTATGATTTCAGTAGAAAAGTGTTTCAAAGAGAATTCAATGATTTCATTCATCTCAATTTTGGATTTAATAAAGATGTACAAGTGGTATCCTAATAGGAAATGATATTTACATTCCTATCACATCTATACAACTTTAATTCTAATTACAAAATAATATTCATAATAATCTACTTTTCAATACTCCCCCTCAAGTTGATGCATAGATGTCAATCATGTCCAACTTGTCAATCCATCCTGCAAATGCATGGTATAACAATCCCTTTGTGAGTACATATGTCAATTGTTCTTCAGAAGCTACAAAGGAAAAACGTATATTCTTCTTATCAAAGTGATCCCTGATAAAATGTCGATCAATCTCCACATGCTTGGTTTGATCATGTTGTACAGGATAAAAAGCAATTTTAATTGCAGTAGTATTATCACAATGCAAATTCATGGCCTTATAGAGCTTGAAACCTTCCGAATCCATAACAGTTCATGCACTTCATTTGTCATTCCTCGGTATTCAGTTTCAGCATTGGAACGGGCAATCACCTTTTGCTTCTTACTGCGCCAAGTTACTAAACCCCACCAATAAATGTGAAATAACCAGAAGTGGGTACCATATTAGTTTTATCTTCTGCCCAATCCGCATCAGAATAACCTGTAACTCCAAACTCACAATCCTTTGAAAATAGGATGCCTTTACTTGGTGCAGACTTCAAATATCTGAGAATACGCATCACAACATCCATATGTTCTTCACTTGGATCATGCATGAACTGACTCACAACACTTACAACATATGCAATATCAGGCCTAGTATGTGACAAATAGATCAATCTTCCTACTAACCTCTGGTACCTGCCTTTGTTTGTTGGAACTTGATCAGGACATAACTCCAACTTGTGATTCATCTCAATATGAGTATTAGCAGGTTTATATTCCAGCATTCTTATTTCAACAAGAAGATCAAGCACATACTTACGTTGTGACAAGGTGATTCCTAATTTAGATCTTGCAACTTCAATTCCCTAAAAATATTTCAGTGGACCCAAGTCCTTCATCTCAAACTCTTGGGACAAATGCTTCTTCAAATCTTCCATCTCAACTAGATCATCACCTATAACAACTATATCATCCACATATACAATCACAGCAGTGATCTTACCACCCTTACGTTTAATGAACAAGGAATGATCAGAGTTGCTTTGTCGATATCCAAACTTCTTCATAGCTCTAGAAAATCTCACGTACAAACCAAGCTCTAGGAGATTGCTTCAATCTATACAATAACCTCTTCAATCTACAGACTTTCCCAACATCGCATGGCTTACAGTTAACACCTGGAGGAATATCCATGTACACCTCTTCTTCTAAATCTCCATTCAGGAAAGCATTATTTACATCAAATTGGTGCAATGGTCAGTTATGTCGCACTGCTAAGGCTATGAGGATATGTACAAAACTGGTTTTTGCTACGAGAGCAAATGTCTCCTGATAGTCGACTCCATATTGCTGAGTATAACTTTTTGCAACCAGATGAGCTTTATATCGATCAATGCTTCCATCTGCCTTCAGCTTCACTATAAATACTCATCTACATCCAACAGTCTTCTTTCTAGGTGGTGCATGACCAGTCTCCCATGTTCTATTCTTTTGTAAAGCCTCAAGTTCTTCATTCATAGCATGTTTCCACTTTGGATCCGCCAAGGCATCTAGTATATTACTGAGAATAAATATTATAGATAATTGACTAATAGCAAGTGCATGTACTCTGGACAACCTATAGTGAGATACAAAGGCAGCAATATGATATTTGACTTTGGGTTCTATAGTATGCTCATATTGCTTCTTTGGAACCCCCTTTTATTTCTCGTTGAGATCCCCTTGGAACAACCTCTACAGTGCTTGATTCAATATTATCAGTACATACCTCACGTGAGACATTTTGGGAAGACTTTTTGATTGATGGAGTAGAATGGGGGACTTCATGAGATACAACTTTAGAAGAAGGTTGAACTGCTTGTGACGTTTCAGCTCCAGGTCCAGTCGATCCATTGAAGGTGTCTATTTGGTCCATTGAAGAAAATATCCTTCGATCCATTAAAGGTGTCTCTTTGGTCCGTTTCAAGTGCAAGCTTTGATGGATCAAGAGAGTCCTTTAATCCATCGAAAGAGGCTCTCGGGTCTAATTCAGAGATATCGTTTGATGGATCAAGAGTGACCTTCGATCTATCGAAGAGGGCTCTTGAGTCCGATTCAGGGGCAGCCTTCGATGGATCGAGAGTGCCTTTCGATCCATCGAAGGAGGCTCTCGGGTCCGATTCAGCTATTTCAAAACTTTTCTCCAAAATTTTCAATTCTTCAAATTCTGGTAAGTTCAGAGAATTTCCTTCACATATACTTCTCTCCCTCTGAAGGGAAGACTCTGCAACTCCCCCTAAGTAATAAGGTTCAGATTCACGGAACAAGACATTCAGGGAAACATGTATCTTGTTGAGAATTGGATCATAACAACGATATTTTTTTTGGAAGTCACCATACCCAACAAAAATATATTTCAAAGCACATAGATCAAGCTTGCCTCTCAGTTGTTTGTTGATATGAACATACAAAGTACACCCAAAAACTCTTGGCTCTAAATTTGGCAAGGATGACACATTCGACAATTGATGCAACTTCTGATAAGGATTTTGAAACTCAATCACACGGGAAGGAGTGCAATTGATCAAGTATGCAGCAGAATGAACAACTTCTTCCCACAAGTTCGATTTCACATTCATGCCAAAGAGACAGGCCCAGACAACTTCCATTATCTATCTATTCTTCCTTTCAGCTAGTCCATTTTGTTGAGGAGTATATGCAATTGAAGTTTGGTGTCGGATTCTATGAGAGATCAAGAATGCAGACATCTCACCATTCACATATTCCCCACCATTGTCGGATTGAAATACCTGCATTTTCTGTTGATACTGGGTTGCCACCATCGCATGAAATTCAATGAATTTGGAATACACTTCATTCTTGTGCTTCATTAAGGAGACCCAAGTCATCCTAGTACATTCATCAATAAAGGTTACAAAATATCGAAAGC
Source organism: Geum urbanum (assembly GCA_946800695.1). Taxonomy (NCBI): domain Eukaryota; kingdom Viridiplantae; phylum Streptophyta; class Magnoliopsida; order Rosales; family Rosaceae; genus Geum; species Geum urbanum. The sequence goes on along the minus strand of OX326999.1, from coordinate 81,179,805 downwards.
CAGAGCGGGTAGAAACTCGTGCAGGACCCCAAACATCAGAGTGAATTTTCATAAAAGGGACATAACATTTGAATAAACTTGGCGAATAAGTACTCCGGTGGCTCTTGGCAAATTCACATGTTTCACACTGAAATTCTGAAGTATTCACACGTGAAAATAGTTGAGGTTGAAGCTTCTGCAGATATTGAAAAATTCAAATGACCAAGACGACGGTGTCCCAACCACACATCTTCCTTAACTTTATCCAAACTTATGGTATTATTCGTCTGTCCTTATGATTTCAATTGTTGTGCACCACTACTTGTAAAATTAAGATAATATAATTTCCCCCTTCGAATACCATAACCAAAAATTTCTCTAGTCACAAGATCCTAAAAGATACAAAAATCTGGATAGAAAGTGACATAACATGCAAGCGATGCAGTTATCTGACTAGCAAATAGAAGATTATAGGTAAAAGAGGGAACAACAAGAACAAAATCAATTGACAGATTACCAGATATCTTGACAGGAGATGGAGAGCCATCAACAGTAGACACAACATGTTGAGGGGATGGTTTAATAGTTTGTACCAGGCTGGGGGTATTCATCATGTGATCAGTTGCACCAGTATCAATGATCCAAGTAGGATTCGAAGATAATGCAAAGAGGGATGATGCATTACTCTTCACACCCGATTCAACTATATGAGCAGAGGCAATTGATGATCTAAGCGATATCTTCATGTTTCAAATGGTAAGGATTTCAAGATTCAGGATTTCAAAAGTATACTTCGGGATTATGGGTTTTCAAATTCAAGAATTCATGTTCAACTTCAAGGGTTTCAATTCAGGGATTTCAAGTGCAGCGGAAGAAATAATTTAGTGGTGGTAATTCAGGGTTTTTCAAATTTCAAGAATTCGGCTCTGATACCAAGTAGAAAAGTGTTTCCTGCAACATATTCGGCACTAATCTCAGCCCTCAGATTGAATGGATAGCCGCGATCATCCTTTTTTTCTTTTCTTTTCTTTTTCTTTTTCCTGCAACATATTCTCTTCTCTTCTCATATCATCTCTTTCATATTCTCTTCTCCATAGTCTTTCTCATCCTCTCATATGTCTCTTAATGTATCATTCCAATTGAGAGCTTGAAGACAAACCTTCAAGGTATCTATACTTAAACGAATGACTATTCTTTTTTTAATCCTTACGATTAATCCTAGTTTGCCTCATTGTAAAGAAAAAAAAACAAGAGGTATCTATGAAGACTGATGACTTCTGATCTTCGTCTTTGACACTACTCTAGGGTTTACAGATCGAACTAATAAACTTAACTAAACGAGTCGGAATTTTTTTTTCATTTACGAGTAGTTTTCTGACAAAGATTTAGCACAACACATATGTAAGATTAGTATTGGAGCATGGTTTAGTTTATCATGCAAAATGTGGATTGACTGTAATTGATCATATCTGAAGTTTAGATTTGATACTGTTTTTGATTGAGCTGTGTTGTTTCTGCTCATTTGAAGCTTGTTATGGCTTTGATGATGTCAATGGTTAATGAATTAGATGACTTTGATAGTGAAAATTCAGTGCAAAAGTGTTGGATCATTAAATCGCTAGTTCTGTTTCCATTGGCTTTTGAAAAGTGCTTAACTTCTTTCGATCTTGAATTCAGCTTTTAAATGTGATATTTCTGATTTGGTGAATTGCATGGTGGTGTATTAGTATGTTTAATTTGGATTTGAAGTGACTAATACTGAGTTTATGGCTCTTCGCTATCGTAGTCTCCAAGGGTTACGCATAAGAGGATATTGCTTCTGAGATTGTGGAATGAAACAGTGTTCTTGCAACTGTGGGCAATGATATTGTAGATTATGGTAATTTCATTGCACCTTTTTTTGTTCGACTATCTGATTTGAATACAGTACATGGTTGCTAAGTTTGATAAATAAAACAAGGGAGTCAAGTTTGAAAGTCATTGCAGTTAAAGTAAGTGTTCATCATCCTTTCGATCACAACCTGCTTGTTTAGAATTTTACTGCAACGGTAAGCCTTCATATGCATGTGTTAATACATGATATGCACTCTATATCAAATATTGTTGTCGTTTCAAGTGATCATTACAAGATTTATGTTACTTTTTAGTTTTTAATGATCACCTCTTAATTTTTTATTTTTCTAATGAATGGTTTGAGAATGAAAGAGGTCGTGGAAGAAACATACACTACTATATATGGAATGATCAAAACATGATTTGAAACATAAACCTTGTCTTGGTATGGAGTTTGATTATGAGCAACATGCATATGACTTTTATAACGAGTATGGTCGTAGAGAATGTTTTAGTATTAGAAGAGAAAGTGGTCGCAATGATAGAGCTAATATGCTTATTTCAAGAGTGTTTGTTTGTTGTAAAGAAGGTTTGTGGCAGAATGATAAAAGAGATGATTTGACCAAAAATCCAAGAGCACAGACAAGAACTGGATGTGGAGCACATATGGACATTCAGTTGGTAAGAGATACAAGTAGGTATTATGTTTATCGATTCTTTGAAGAGCATAATCACCCTCTTGTTGAACAAGTCTACGTGCATATGTTACCATCTCAACGAAAAGTCACACCTTCACAAGGTGCATTTATAGAGTTGACTAAAGATTCGGGAGTTCCTCTTAAGTCTGCTTTTGAATTAATGGGCAAGGAAGTTGGTGGAAGGGACTTAGTGGGATTTACAAAAGAAGATCTAAAAATTATTTAAAAACTGTTCGACAAACAAAAATGAAATATGGAGAAGCTAGCTATCTATTGGAATATTTTTCCAAACAGATTTCCATCGTTTTTTTATGAAATGCAGTTAGACAATGAGGAACAAATTACCAACATTTTCTGGGCAGATGTTACGATGATAATGGATTATGGTATATTTGGAGATGTGGTTTTGATATAACCTACAAGATTAATGAAGCGAATCGACCATTTGCAGTGTTTGTTGGACTAAATCACCACAGGGAGACAATCATATTTGGGGCAGTTTTAATGTATGATGAGACCGCCATCTCTTTTATTTGGTTGTTTAATATATTTTTGAAGGTAATGTGTGGGAAGCCTAAAAAAATAATTATTACTGATCAAGATGCAGCAATTGCTAAAGCTGTTTTACATGTGATGCCTGATACATATCATCGGCTTTGTGTATGACATTTGATGCAAAATGCAGTGAGGAAAGTAGGTTTCCTATTCAAAAAGTCTAATGGCGATGACAAGAGCAATGTATTTAACAAATTTCTTTATCAGATTGAGGAAGAAGTCGAGTTCCTAAGTTCTTGGAATTCTATGCTTGACGAGTACAATGCACATGAGAATCGTTGGTTGGTTGCAACATTTGAAATCAGAAGAAAAAATGGGTGCATGCATGTGTCAAGTGGACATGGCTTCAGCCATGTGCGACCAAATTCGAAATTCCTAACAAGAAATCCATAAATTGTGCCATGTATGGGAGGGAGTTGAAAGAGAGAGCAGAGAGAGAGGAAGATCATAGGCTGAAATGTTTCGATCAAGTAGTCTCTGTAATTGGGGAAAGAACTGCGAGATTTTGAGAATGAAAAAGACGATATGAGAAGAGAAGAGAATATGTCGCAGGAAAAAGAAAGAGAAAATAAAGGAAAAAAAAAAGATGATCGTGGCTGTCCATTCAGTTTGAGGGCTGAGATTAGTACGATAATGTGTTAAGCAATAAGTGAGAAGAGGATCCAAATCCCATTATGATGGAGAGGTGAAGCTAATCACCGAAGAAGGAGATACTTATTCATTTGAAATTTGAGTTTCCAAATACTTCATTACAGGTGCTTTATCAGTCTGACCAATTTTTGGACAAAAACAAGGACTATGTAGTTCCTGAACATCAAGACTTGCTGGCTGTTTCCAAATGTCCTTTCGTGGCTGGGCTTTTCCCTCCCCTTCCCGAAGAGACAGCCAAATCTTCTAAGTTTTCTTCAATTGGCTCTCGTTTCAAGGTACTATTTCTACATGCAAGCTTATGTGCCTTCTTCCATACTCTGATGTCAATTTATGTTACAACAAGTGGACACTTATAATTTCTACATTCTACTTGGTGCAGCTGCAACTACTCGTTAATGGAAACCCTAAACTCTACAGAACCTCACTATATCAGATGTGTAAACTGTAAAGCCCAACAACCTCTTTGAGAATGTGAACATTATGCATTAATTAAACTGAAGTTATGAGAGAATGATGTTATTGTGTAATTTATTAGTTAAATCGAGAATAAGTTAATTTTTTTATTTAATTAGTTGATTAATGAGAAAAATTAAACTCTTTATTGACTAGTGAAATTTTTTATTTTTTTTAAAGCTTTCAGGAATAATCCACCTACTTTGCATGCATGCTGTACGAGATGCTGATAGGTGAAGTAGATATTGACGGTTGGAAGATCAACTGTATGAAATTTTCAATCTAAATTTCGTTTCCTAACGTACGTTTCTTCTATTAGTCCTTTACAAATATTACAGGACTCTATTAATCTTCAGCCTAGCTAAACGGTCGGGAAAATAATCTAACTAAAGAAGCATTGATATAGGTGACAAAAGGAAAATCGACCTAGACACCTGGTTAACCTTAAGGATGACAATAATATTCATTGGGTAGGGTATCTATCGGTATTCGACTCTAACGGAGGACAATTACGGATAAAAATAGCTAACGAACACGGGTGTACCTAGTATCCAATTTTTTAAAACAGATACGAGGCGAGTATAGTATTTCAATATTCGCACTCATACTCACCCAATAAAAATATTAAATATAAAAATATGACACATTTATTTATTATATAATTAATATTATGTCTAATAATTTATTTTTTATAAACATTTTTGGAGGTAAACAATCATTTATTTACTTAGTATCCTAATTTACTTATATTTGTTATACATTTTAAATAAGTTGGGCTAGTATTTAAAAAATTATTGCACGAAATTAATTTATATTCTTGGGATATTGATGAATTTTCTTGTAATATTTTTTATTTATTGACATTTTTTTACAGTTAACGGGGGGGGGGGGGGGGGGGGGGTACGTACGAAACTAAGGATACCCTAATATTCAACGGATACAAGAACGGGTAATACCTAATATAATATTATGGGTATCGGGTCGGGTACATGTATAAAATATGTACTCGATATGGGTACAATATTTTGATATTCATACTTTACCCTACCCATTGTCATCCCTAATTAACCTACCATCTTCTATATATATAGCTAGAGACTTGCTAAAAAAAATTGAGTAACCAAGCCTTTAGGGTACGTATGTTATTATCTTGATTGATAAACGTACATGGCCAGTTCACTACAAGAAAACAGCACTTAGACCACGGAAACGTAATTGTTTCGTGGTCCAAGTGACACCTAGACCACGGAAACGACTCCGTGGTCCAAGTACCACCTGGACGACGGAGAATACCATCTCCGTCGTCCAGGTGGTCACCTGGACCACGGAGTCTTTTCCGAGGTCCAGGTGATCACCTGGACGACGGATACGGTATTCTCCGTCGTCCATGTGATCACCTGGACCTCGGAGTCTTCTCCGTCCTCCAGGTGATCACCTGGACGACGGAGATGGTATTCTCCGTCGTCCAGGTGATTACCTGGACAACGGACCGACACGCCGTCGTCCGAGTACGTAACGTACTTCCACTTAGACGACGTACCAACACCTCCGTCGTCTAAGTGAAGCATTATATAAGCCCGATGCCAAACTGAATTCATTCCTCGATCTCTTCATTCCATTTGAAGAAGAATTGAAGGAGAAGAGAGAAGGAGAAGGGAGCTAGCTAGCTAGAAGGCCGAGAAGAATCAGGATCGATAAGGGATCTCCGCTGACTAGCTAGCTAGCTTAATTAACGTACAGATATCGATAAGGCCAGCAGGTACGTACGTACGCAGTTAAAATTTGCTTAATTAATATATATTTAGTGAAAACGTACGTACATACATGCAAGGATGTTAGCTATATATATATATGTACAGATCGATTAAATTACGTACGTACGTAATTGATGGATCGATGTAGATCGAGTACGTATAATTAAGCGTAAATTAATGGACAAATATATATATATATGTAATAATTAATTAATTATAATATTTTGTAGCAGTATGGACAAGAGTTGGATGAAGTTGAAGAATAGATGTGATGTCCGGTATATGGATGGAATTAGCGAATTTATGAATTTTGCGATAGAACATGGTCAGGGAAAGAAACGTTTCAGGTGTCCGTGTCAGAAATGTCTTAATTGTCAGTATGCAGAGGTTAATGTTATGGTGCAACACCTGTACGAAAATGGTATGATGTGGAGTTACACTACATGGAGCGAGCATGGTGAAGCAGTAGAGTTCAGCGCAGCAGACTTCAGCTCAGAGTACAGTTACCATGGTGCCTCATCCAGCGGCAGTGGTGCCGGACCCCCAGCTTGCAACCCAACTGCAGATTTGGTCCATGATGCGTTTCAGGGATGTAGTCATGGTGGACACCAACACCAAGACGGAGGTTACAGTACCACTAATGAGCATGATGACACATTCCCCGCAGCTAGCTTGGCCACTGACACCAGTGAGATGGAAAAGTACAACCGGATGCTACTTGAAGCGCAGACCCCGGTGTTCCCTGGATGTCGAGAGAATGTGTTGCAATATGTGATGGAGCAAATGAAGATAAAAGTGAAGCACAAAATGTCAGTGAGTGCTTTTGACGAAATTCAGGAGCAAATATGTAAGTTGCTTCCTGATGATCACAATCTTCCTAAATCTCATTATAAGGTTAGAAATATCCTGAGCAGCCTCGGCTTAAAGTACAGGATAATTGACACATGTCCGAATGATTGTGTGCTATTTTACAAAGAGTATAAAGAGTTGGACTATTGTCCCGTATGTGGCCAGTGCAGATTCCAGTTGAATAGGAAGAGTTCGAAAAAGAGAATTCCTGTGAAAGATGTTCGATATTTTCCCTTGATTCCCAGATTGCAGCGCCTGTACATGTCTCTACACACAGCAGAGGCGATGCGATGGTACGCAGAAAAGCGAATAGATGACGATGTCCTGCGACACGCCGCGGATGGGGAGGGTTTCAAACATTTCGACAGAGAATTTGGAGACTTTGCTTCAGAGGTTAGAAATGTTAGACTCGGCCTATCTACAGACGGATTCAATCATTGGGGAAGTAATAGCTCCGCCGTCAGCACTTGGCCAGTTATTCTGATGCCGTACAACTTGCCTCCGTGGATGTGCATGAACAAGGAATTTAATTTCCTTACCGTACTAATTCCAGGTCATAAATCTCCATCGAAGTGCTTAGATATCTACCTCAGACCTTTGATCGACGAGCTGAAACTGTTGTGGGAAAATGGAGTCCCAACTTATGACAAATTCACTGACACGATGTTCACGATGAGGGCTGCCGTAATGTGGACGATCAGCAATTTTCCAGCTTATGGGATGTTGGCAGCCTACAGGACAAAATTATATAATGGATGTCCTATATGTTTGGACGACGTGAACTCTAGTTGGCACGCGGGGAATGTGTGTTACTTGGGTCACCGTAGATGGCTTCCTCACGACCACCCGTGGCGACAGGATGAAGCTCATTTCGACGGTACGGTAGAGAACAATCCTAAACCCCGTAGTTGGTCGGGCGAAGAGATTTTAGAGAGGTTGAGCTATTTCGACTTTGGTGTGTTGAGCAATGACGCGGATGTAAAGAAATGCAATCCAATTCCTCCACATGATCTGAGCTATTAAGATCACAAGAGTATATTCTTTGAACTCCCTTACTGGTCGAAGTTGAAGCTGAGGAACAACTTGGACGCGATGCACATAGAAAAGAATGTGTGCGACAGCGTGGTGGGAACAATTCTCGGTATTAAGTTCAAGACTAAAGATACTCCCAAAGCGCACAAAGATTTGGAATCAATGAATCTACGTCGTCCCTTGTGGTTGAGGAAGGATAGGAAATGAGTGTACAACAAGATGCCAGATGCACCTTACACAGTGAAGCCGACGCTTAGACGTTCTGTATTTCACTGGTTTAGGGCGTTCGTTATCCGGCTACGTATGCAGCTACTATAACTGGAGCAGTGGACGAGGTGCAACACAAGTTTGTTGGTCTAAAGACACATGACTATCACGTTATGCTGCAACGTCTGATTCCAGTGGTAATTCGACCATACTTGCCTCGGGACGTCGTAGAACCAATAGTAGCATTGTGCAGGTGGTGGCAGAGGTTATGCGCCAGAGAATTAAAGATGTCAGATGTGGTGGAATTGCAACAACAAATTGTGCACATCATTTGCAAACTAGAGAGGATTTTCCCCCCTGCTTTCTTTGACATCATGATTCACCTAATGATCCACCTGCCCGAGCAGGTGCTCATTTCTGGTCCGGTCCAGTACACTTGGATGTATCCTCAAGAAAGGTACGTACAACTAATTAATTAATTTGTTCCACTGGAGATTATATATATACTAGCTAGCTATATGTACTTATGTAATGTGTACGTTTGATTTTGTAGACAGCTTGGACAGTATAATTCATTCGTCAAAAACAGGTCGGCCCCGGATGGCTCCATAGCAGAGACATACCTAATGCATGAGTGTGTTACTTACTGCAACAGGTACCTCAAAGATCCACCCCCTCCCACTGCCTCCGATCGCAGTGCCCGCATCAATCTTTCTGTCGTGAGAAATGTCGTCCGACCGTTTAGAGGAGTATTAAAGGAATCGTTAACACGGGAAGAACTTATTGAGGCACATTGGGTAGTGTTGCGAGACTGTGACGAAGTTGAGCCGTACATGTTGTCATACAGGGAGAGGCTTCAGGCGTTAAATCAAAACAAGAGTTCGGCGTGGATTGAGAAAATGGTTAAGAAGAAGTTTCCCGATTATTTCTTCCAATGGGTACGTACGTACGTCTCGGTATTAATTATTTAAATACATATCGCTCATGTTTGTAGAAAGTAAACCCTTATATTAATTTGCCCTTTTTCGCAGATGATTGATCTGCAGAAATCTGATAACCACGGAGGGTGGTGGTCATGGCCAAAGCACTTGCTAGCAGGGAAGCCGGTTAAACACTATATTTATCCCGGATGTTTTGTGAACGGTGTAAAGTTCCATTCATTGGCTCGAGACGAAGGAAGAAGAACACAAAACAGTGGGGTAGCGGTTGGGAAAGACAATGATCTATATTACGGGGCTATTGTATATGTGGTTCAGCTATGTTACGGGAATGATGTCAACATTTTCCTATTCAAGTGCAGATGGTTCAAGCATACAAAGGAAGACCTGAGACTATTATCAGTCGATACAAACTCGCACTGGTATGAGGATGAGCATTTCGCTCTCGCCACCTTAGTTCGGCAGGTGTTCTATCTCGACGATCCGAAAGCCGGTGAAGGGTGGAAAATAGTGAACCATATCTCTCACCGAGGAATATGGAATACAGAGATAATTGAAGGGACACCGGCGACGACTGAAGATGCTGCAGAACCAGAAAGAGACATTCCTGCTTATCAAGAGCCTAATATTTCTATGGTCCGCTCCGATATAATGGACCTGGTTCAAGATGGTGAACGGTTACCCATGCCTGATGGTTGTACAGATCTAACTGAAGATGATATTATCGATGAGGTAGATGAAGAAGACGAGCAGGAAGAGGACGCGGACGAGGACTCAGGTTATTCGTCGGACGATGTTGAGTACGATGACGAGGATGAGCCGTCGTCTAACGGGGATGAGGACGATGATGATTATGACGAAGAGTACGGTCATACGACGAGGGAGATTAATTGGTAATTAATTACTGTAATTATTGTAATATATATATGATCGATGCCGGTTTACGGTAAGAAATTAATCCGAATTATATATCCTGGACAACGGAGAAATTAATTGCAGGTTGTCGCCAAATCTCAATCTCATATAAAACCCTAGCTAAATCCTGGACCCTAAATCTAGCAGTTCAGATCGATCGATCAATTTTTTAATTATATTTTTGAATCAGAATAATTGAACGGACACACAAATGACCGGGGACGACCTAAACCGTAAACCCTAAGGCCCTAACCCCTGAAATCGGGGTTTAGAACTTGGACAATGGAGAATGGTCATTATCCGTCGTCCAGGTACATACTAGGACGACGGATATGGTCATTATCCGTCGTCCAAGTTCACAAACCCTAAACCCTAAACAGTAAGGCCCTAACCCCTGAATTCAGGGTCTATACACCTGGACGACGGAGAACGTCATTCTCCGTCGTCCAGGTTAGAACCTGGACGACGGATAACTTCATATCCGTCGTCCAGGTGATTACCTGAACGACAGAAACGCTCATTTCCGTCGTCCAGGTGCAGATATCGTAATTTTTTCTAAGACAACGACCATCTAGACCTTCTTCCAATGCAAAGTCTTTTCATCAAGACTTTAGAGTAAACAATTCTTGGTGTGTGAGTTTCGACGGTTCGAAAATCGGAGTTGCGAAATGCCTTGTATCCACGTTTCCGGTTTGTGAAATTATTGGTTTTGCGGTTGACTGTGCCGATCAAACCCTTCCCGAACTTATTATTTTATGGTCCTTTGAAGACAATTATATATTATGTTACGACGAACATATCCAACGGTTGTTTTGTCCAAATTCAATTTCTTTAATACTCTGCTGCAAATGAGCGTCTACTCATGAACACTTAAGTCGTAAAGATTAGTCGATACTTAACATGTTTCAAGACGTAAAATTAATCGTCGGTTCAAATTTAACTGTTCATATATACGATGCGTTCATCGATATTGTACGACTATTTCACTCGAATGACAGATCGCTAAATTCCTAGCGAATTATTTTTTAAATTTTTTTTTACGTAATTTGAACCTGGACGACGGAGAATGACCATATCCGTCGTCCAGGTTCAAAAACCATGGCGGTTCAAATTTATTTTTGTTTATTTTTTTCATGTAATTTTCACTTGGACGACGGAGATGGTCAGTCTCCGTCGCCCAGGTCCAATTTTTATGGCGGTTCAATTTACCGCTTCCATTTTTGGGACCGCTTGAATTTTCACTTAGACGACGGAGAATTCATTCTCCGTCGTCTAAGTCCAATAATGGCGGTTCAGAGCGTCCCGCCAATTAATTGGCGCCGCTTGAACTTTTTTGAAACTGCCACCTAGACGACGGAAAACACTGTTTCCGTCGTCCAAGTGGACTTAGACGACGGAGAATAGTGCTCCGTCGTCTAGGTGAAACTCTATAAATAGAGTTGCACCCCCCCTCATTTTGTCATCATTCCATCTCCTCCTCTCCTCTCCTCTCCTCTCCTCTCCTCTCCTCCGGCGATCCTCCTCCGGCGACGCTCCGACGACATTTTTTCCGGCGTGGTTCCTCCTCTTCGACGACTCTACTCCGGCGATATTCTCGAAAACTCCGATTCGGTAAATTTCTATTTTTCCCTTATTAAAATAATTTTCATTTAATTAATTAATTAAATTCTAAATATAATTTAGAAGTAGAATTTAATTGATTAATTAGTTTAAATATTTAATAAATGATTAATTATTGTTATTAATTTATTAAATCATAATTATTGTAATTATTTATTATTAGTTGCATGATTAAATGAATTTATTATTAAATTTATTAAATGAATAAATTATTATTCATAATTTATTAAATGAATCAACTTTTTATTAAATGCATGATAAATAAATATAAATTATTGCATCTAATTAAAAATTATTAATTAATATTTACGTTTATTTTCTAGTAAATTAATTAGTAGTACGTGTTCGATTTAAATTTAGTACATAGGCTTGGTTTATTAAGTCGCACTCTTTGGAATAGATGGTGCCTCTTTTCCTTGCTTATCTCCTTAACCCCTCGTGATGTGTGGATTTCATCACCGCACACCATAACCTAAGTGAAGTTATGGACACGAGGTTGAGGGCGGAGTTTGCAAAGGACTTGAGGGAGTGTAAATTTTCGAAAAATTGGCCAAATGTCGGACATGGTGTCTAGAAACGGGTTATGACTGGTGACAGGATTTGGCTAAGAAAGACTTTTGTCAAAATTAGTCCTGCCTCTCGCGTTATCTCTATCCCTAACTGGCCATGTTTTTTGATTTAACCAAGGCTGATTAATTGAAAATTTACACTTTATCGCGCGGGTCGCACGTCCATTGAACGACCGAAAATGCCAAGCTAGTGTACTCTATTTAAATCTTAAACGTACTTAATTAATTAGCGTAAATTTTTAAGTTGTAATTATTATGGTAAGTAGGTATTTTAACACCGTACTCTTAGGTTTAAATGGCTCCGCCAAAGACGACATCCGGCAAGAAGAAAGCCCAACAGGAGGCAGAAGATGTCATGCTCCGAATGTTGGCAGCCCAAGTCGGTTGGGTTCAACAGGAGGGCAACGACGCTCTCAATCCGGACGGATCATCTGGTCCGTCCGTAGCGCCCTCTGGGGAAATTCCCGCTCCCCCATTCATCTCGAGCGGTGATGACGTCGACCCTTTCCAATCTCCGACGCCTGGTACCGGTTCAACGGGAAGTACTCAGGCGTCCTCGACCGCCGAATCAATCATGTATAGCGCCCGCCGTAGGCAAAGGAGGGCCCCCACTGACCCGGAACCGAAAAGGACTCGGGGTCTCGTTAAAGGGGGCAAAGCGGAGCGTATTTTCAAGGGGACTGGTAAAAAGATCGACTTGTCGTACGACGAATTCACCGGTGGCCCTCCCACAGCTCAGCTAGCAAGTCTCTCGGCGCATGGGATATGGTCAATCATCCGTAACCGGGTTCGTATCACTGCCCCTACTTGGAAGGAGACGCCGGATCATGAGAAGGCGAAAGTCTTCAAAGATCTTTCGGTACGTAATACGTCCAATTTAGTTATTATATAATATTGTTAATATTAGTTAAAATTTCATAATATATACGATTATAATTTTCTATTTATTTTTGATAGGAACAATTTGACGTGGATCCGACACCGGCTATGTTGAGGCATATCAACCAAACCGCCAACTCCATCTACAAAGATTGGAAGTACAAGCTCCATAAGTACTTCCAAGATGTCGGTCCCGTGCCTCCCCCGGTAGAGCTGCAAGGGGAGAGAGAAGATGAGTGGGAGTGGTTGTGTAACCACTTTGCCGATGAACAATTTAAGGTATTAATTTTTTTTTTTTATTTCAATTAAGATAATTGAATTATTTAAATTGTAGTTATTCATTTTTTAATTATTTAATTATGTTGTGTAACAGAAATTCTCCGGTGTCAACAAAGCCAACCGGGGGAAGAAGGAGAAACACCATACTACCGGCGCCAAGCAGTTCATTCAAATAGCCAAGGAGCACAAGGATAAGGGCTCCAAACACCCTTATCTTGATGCAAGCGTAAGCGTGTACGTGACGCCAGAGCTCGATAATGAAGCGAGTCAATGCGGCGTAAGTGATATATTAATTATGTGCTTTTAATTATAGTAATTATTATTTAAATATGATTTCATTATAATAAATTAATTATTCTTTTGTAGGCAAGGGTGATAGAGCGTGCGCATGAAGAGTTGGCTAACACTCAGCTTGCGTTCCCAGATGTGCCGCCGGAAGACCTGCCTCCTCTATCCTTAGAGAGCCAAATTGCAATCGCGGATGAGGTCTACGGTCGTAGAGCTGGCAAGGAGGTTAGGCACTTTGGGCCTAGGGTGGTACGAGATTTGTCGACGACCTCCGGCTCATCATCTACGGGAGGTTCGGGGCAGCGGAGAAGGAGTCAGGCAGCGGCCGTCGAAGCAGCCATTCAAGAGGCTCGACTGGCACGAGAGGAGAATGAGTCAATGCGGCAAAGACTTGACGAACAACAAGCACAAATAGCCCAACTCATCGCGCTCATGAACCAAAATCGAGAAGTATGTCAACCTCCTCCGAACCCATACCCCGACGACAACGACCCGGCTGGAGGCGGAGGACCCGGCGGCGCATCTGCTCCTCCAGTGTATTAGCTAGCTAGTTAATTATCGCGTTTCTTTATTTCTGAGTTCCGAACAATATTTTATAATTTTTGTGGGTTTTTAATTTGGATGTGTATGTACAAATTAATTAATTATTTAATTAATACATTAATTAATATTAAAAATTTAGTTTAATTAATTATTTTCGACTATTTTTCATTATTTAAATTAAATTAATAATAAATTAAATTAATAATATTTAATTTCAATTTATTTATTTTTTAAAAATTAAATAGTCACTTGGACGACGGAGATTATGTTCTCCGTCGTCCAGGTGCACAAACCCTAAACCTAACCCTAAACCCCTAACCCCTAACCCCTAAACCCTAAACCCTAAACCCTAAATCAGTTCTCCGTCGTCCAGGTGAACACGTGGGCCACGGAGAAACGAGCAATGTTGGTGGCCCATGTAGTTACCTGGACGACGGATAATTAGCGTTTCCGTCGTCCAGGTGCATACATGGGCCACGGATAATGTCCGCGGTCCAAGTGAACTTGGACGACGGAGAACTAATTCTCCGTCGTCCAGGTGCTTGGACGACAGCACTTAGAGCACGGACCTTGGACAACGGAGATTCCGTCGTCCAAGTACTTAGACGACGGAAAGCTGCACCTAGACGACGGAAATTGTCCGTGGTCTAGGTGCAGTTTTATTGTAGTGGTTGTTATAAATATACAGATGGAAAAAAAAGTATATAAATTACATTAACCTGAATTATAGAATTAAAATTTAAGGCCCTAAAATTTAATACAAGGACGGAAAAGCTCATATTATTATTTACTAGAACTCTGCGCGCTTTGCTACGCGTATGAGAGGAGGTATCGAGATGGTTGAAAGCCATTTTTGTCGAGTTATTCATTTAAATTAATGCAAAGGAGAATGACATGAGAAAACTTGTCGATTTATTGAATAGGAGATTGCCGAATGTACAAATCTAAAATTACAAGCGTGTGTATATGATTCACTCTTGCAATGATGCGGCATTAGAGTGATTAGACTACTTAGATTCATCTAATTCCCTTTGTCCAAGACTGTAAGCCCTCCCATAGCTTTACCATCCAACTCATAAATCAATTGGATACTAATAATTTTTTTAAAAGTAAAAATGGATACCAAAAATCAGATCAATAAAAACACTCAAAAATGCATATCCAAATCTAAGGAAACAAACAAAAGCATATGAATCTCAAAGGACTTATGCTTTACAGAGATGATACCATTGAGTACGTTGTTATTTTTAACTTTTTCAACTATCAATTTGGAGGCTACATTAGGACTAAAAGATAAGCATAAACACTACCAGCATTTTCACTATAGCCGACGACATTATAAAAAACAAGCCGACGACATTTTAAATCGTCGGCTATAGTACTATAGCCGACGATTTTTGCAACAAAAAGCGTCGACTATAGTTTTTTCGACGCTTTTTTTCGACAACACCAAAAATTGTCGGCTATACTATATCCGACAATTTCGTAAAAAAATTGTCGGCTATAGTCCTGTAGGCTAAAAAGCGTATGCAAAAGTATAGCCAACGCTTTTTGTTGCAAAAATCGTCAGCTATAGTACTATAGCCAACGATTTAAAATGTCGTTGATCTGTTTTTTATAATGTCGTCGGCTATAGTGAAAATACTGGTAGTGAAAATTCAATTTCAACTTATGCTTTCGAACTTCCTATACCTTCAGAGCTACTTGGGAAGAAGTTTTCGCCAGAATAGTTGCACATACTTCAGAAAATTGGAAGAGCATGTTTTAACCTTGCAACATAGTTGTGTTCAAAGTGTCCTATACCTTCAGAGCTGCTTGGAAGACATCACAGAACTATTTTATTATAAGGGGAGAGTTGAGATTGATGTTATAGGTATGCCCTGGCCTGGTAGTGTAGCATAACCAAGCTCTCACCAAAAAATTTTGTAACAAAAAAAAAACTGTTCAAAGTAATTGGCAAATAGTAGACTAACCATACCCCGTAAGTCTGTGACAGATCATAAGCAAATACTGCCTACTGGGTTTTATGGGTATTAAAGCTGCTCAATTTAGAAAACGTTTGGAACTTATATATATTTGTTTCTATAAAGTTGAAAACATGAGATGCATGTGTTGCTCACCAGATTATGCTTATAGATATATTACAATGGAACTAATGGAAGTGTGTATATACTGTTTGTTGATATATAAGTTATGCTGTTATAGTGTATGTAATACGTACATGTCAGTTACCGGCGTAAGTACGTTAGATCGAACTGTACGTGCTGATATTGTTAGTATTGTATCATTAGTTGTACGATTAACATACTTATCCACTTAAGCAGATTAGCAACACCTACCACACCACACGCAAGACCACCAAGGAGGCTCCAACTTCACTCACCAGACCCACCCCCTCCGGGCGCGCACGCGCCCGAACACGAGGATCACACACCAGCAGAACCACCAGTCCCACATCGAAGAACACCACCAGGCTCCAAACTCAACCACCTATATATATCATGTATTTATTACAGATAAGATCACCAATTCACATCCCCATCGAGAGCCAGCTGACTCACTCGATTCATACCACACCACTCGCACGTTCGCTTGACTGTTATATCCAATACATCTTCTGACTTAGGCATCGGAGCGTTGAAGGCGGGCCACCCCGTCTCGACCCCTGACCGCCTGCTTTGTTGTTGTATTCTTCTAATAGCTGCACCTGAACGCCCGAGAGGAGGTAGCGCCCGACAGGAGAGCCCACCGCCCGAAGGAAGGTATCCCGCACGCACGAAGGAGGAAGAGAGAGGGTCCGCCCATCCGAACAGCCCCAGCGTTCGAACGCACCAGGAGGAGAGGGAAACCCATCGCACGTACGAAGAGAAGGAAGGAGTACTCGAGGAAGCTTATTCTTGTTGCTTCTGCCCCGTTACGCTCCCGCGCGTAATTCGGTAGAAACAGATATATATATATATATATATATATATATATATGGAGCATATTCTCAACTTATAATTTCGTAGCTAAGGGTTTAACTTCATATTTTAGTCATAATGATCTCTAGTAGTGTGGTATCATAACTATCATTTACATGTTAATTAGTTCAAAGCTTATATTGTGCTCAGTTTGATTCTCACCAGCTATACGGTTTTAAGTTCATATATATTTTAGCCAAAGTGCATACATGTAAATTAATGTAATAACGTATTAAACACTTAGAAATGGACAAAATTTGGGATTTTGGTTCCTGGATATGTTTGTTTTTTTTAGTTCTAAGCCTCTTCAAGGATCTGGTATTCCTTTGAATGATAAACAAGCTAAGTTTCTTCTAAATAACATTAACGTACTTGAAGTTAGGGTTTAAATTAAAATGTGATTTAACATATATATACAAGTACCGAAAGATCAAATTATTGCTCCAACACTCTCTTTGTTGTGTATGCATGCATGGTGACTTCTGATGGCCGGTGTCGATCTGTCCATTTTGTTTGTGCTACATTTTCTCTTAAACAATCCGTCAGTAGCTTAATTCAAATCTCCAAATGAGGTTACCATATTCATCATCTGCGTGCCTTCTTGCAGCTTGAATTTCCAGAGAGTTGGTCGAGTAAGACGAGACTTTCTTCAGGTATCGTAATTGTTTGTATAGCATTAGTTGTCCGATTAAATATAGTTATCCACTTAAGCAGGTAATCAACACCTACCCGACCGTCCGAAAGACCGCCAGGCAGGCTTCAACTTCACTCACAAGACTGACCCCATCCAAGCGCATGCGCCCGTGGGGCGCATATCCGAATGCACGGATCACATGACGGCAAGTTCAGTCCCACATCGAAGAGCACAAGTAAGCAGCAAACTCAACCACCTATATATGCAAGGTATTTATTACAGGTAAGTCATCATCGAATCCAAGCATTAAACACTACTCACTCGCACGTTCGCTTGACTGTTATATCCAATACATTATCTGACTTAGGCATCGGAGCGTTGAAGGCGGGCCACCCCGTCTCGACCCCTGACCGCCCGTTTGTTGTTGTATTCTTCTAACAGCCATATCCGAACATGCGCACCCGCACACCCGAGATAAGAAGAAGCGCCCGACCATCCGAACAGCCCGAGCGTTCGGACGAACAAGAAGGAGAGAATGAGTACTCGTACTTGCTTCTGCCAGTTTACGTCCCGCGCGTAATTCGGTAGAAACAGTAATCTCACAAAAGTGTTCATTGGACATATCAAACGTCAAAATGGAACAGTTCTTGCATGTCCTCCTTCTCAAACATCCAATGAAGAGCACCATGAATAAGAACACCATGGAAACTGAGCCCAAAGACGGCTACTGGAAACAGATCAGCACTAAGACTATTCCGAGAGGGTTTCTTCAACGACCAAACTGCACACGAGGTCCTTTCGCTTTCTTTTTTCTTTAGTATAATAATCCACGATCCTTACAACTTTGTAGTCATTAGTCCCCGAGTCGGAACCAAACCCATATCTACACACATAGGAGGTTTTAGGATCTACAAGCTCTGGCAAAGTCACATACTTTCTAATGCAAGCTAGGGTTTCAAATTCGGGGGGAAGATAAATTAGGAGAAACGACGCATACGAGGCCGTTACAACTTCCGACCACATGAACATGCTGCATTGAAAGCGGTGTTATAATCTACAAAGGGATTAGTCATAACCTTGTGATTGTTGTAAACTCGGAACAGAGGAGCATCCAAATGCAAACAGAAAAGCTGACGATCGGATCAGAACACCAATTTGTTCGCCTTGGTCTTGTTACTAGGAACAGAGCCATTTTGAGCCCAGGTCCTCCGAGATTTGGTCAAGTATAATTTATGTGCACTAGTTGAGTATATACATTTTAGGCTAGCATAGTGGTAAATGCATAGAGATGTTTGTGTTAGGTCTTGGGTTCTAATATCAAAACATACAATTTTTTCACGCAATTTTTTTTGTTTTCCATTGTTTCCAATCTATTTTTTTCCTTTGGTTTCTGTTGTGTGTATTATAGGCCCCATCTGACTTTATATTTTGGCTCCACCTCTGACTACGAAAGCCTTTACAAGAAGGAGTTGACGCCGATTCGGACTGCGGGTTGAGGTGAGCTTACATGAAGGTGGTAGTTTTGATGAGAGAGTTCCATGACTTGTAGACGGTTCTGAATTGTCCTAAATATTTAACCGGCAACCATAGGAGGATATGTGTGATGAGTTCTTCGGGAAGTCTGGAGAAGACTGTGTGAGGAGTTGGCTCTGATATTTTTTGAATTCTTTTGCATACCATCATGCGAAGTTTGGTTAGGTCTGAATGTATGCCCGCGCCAGATTACAGAGCCGCCGAGACTAAAAAAATTCATATAGGCCGCTCCTTAGCTGACTTGACACCATATCTAGAGAGGACACACTGAAATTATTGGGGCATGTGAAGTCGTTTCCCACACCTTAAAAACTTCTTGAAATATGCCCACACCCACAGCAGGCTTCCAGCAGGATGCAACCAAGAGTCTCAAGCCCACCAAGTAATTTAGGTGCAGCTGGTGGGTTGTCAGTTACAAGAACCCAAGTCCAGGCCCAAAAGGAAATGGCCCAAACGAAGACTTTGGCAAGAGGAGGAAACCCTTACCACCAGAAGTGATCCTCATCGCACCCGACCTCCAACCGAATTCCTTAGAGCCTCACCGACTCTGATCAAATGAATGCCAAGGTCTATTCCCAAACAGCCCCCACCACTGCGCACCGATGTAGTCGTTGTCGCCACCTCGCATTTGCACGGTTGTCCATCAGATCCTGCCCCACTTCTTAAATCATGCTCGTCGAGGCCGGCGCCTGCCATCTGCCCCATCTTGCTTGATCCGTGCGTGGTGCAGTCATCCCTCGCCGCTACCTTGTTGCCTTGTCGAATTGAAAAATCCAATCCACCAGTAGCGGAGATTTTGCCGCCGATGTCGGTTCGCCAATCACGATGCCTTGCTACCTCGAGACAACAAAAATCGAGGGAAATATGGAAGAGAGAAAGGGTACAGGAAAATACCATGAACAAAGTCACGCCGGCAATCGGAACCCGCAGGTTCGATCTCAATCTTTCGAGCAGAAAGCTCGGAGCACAAGGTTACCAAACTCATCTTTTAAGGGTATGTTAATTAAAAGAAGTATAACTGTATAACTACACAAATCTTGGGCCCATTTTATATTCAAAACAAAGTAAATAAGATAAGTGAAAGCCATCCAAAAAGAATTAGGCCTTGTTTGATCGGCAAGAATGGGTAGGAAAGGAAAGGAAAGTTAGAGTTTCCAGTGTTTGGGGATAATCAGGAAAGGAAAAGAGGAGGAAACCATTTCCCATGAAGAACAGAGGAAAATGGGGGAAAATTGGTTCCTCCTCCCCACCACGAGATTTTCTTTCCTTTCTCTCACCATGTAATCATTGCAATTTATTTTGACTAAAATAATATTTTTGTTATTTGTAAACTTTATTTATTAAATATTTTTTTGGATAACAAATGAGACTATTATGGTAAATGAATTTAGGTTTACTTTCTCTTCCTAACATGAACCAAACAATGCTAAGGAAATGCAAAGATATTTTATAATTACTTTCCAAGCATTACCAAACATTAGTTAGGAAACTTTTAGTTTCCCCTCCCAAGGGAAAGGAAGGGGAAAGTAAACGGTTTCCTTTCCTTTCTGGAAACCAAACAAGACCTAAGGGTAAATAGGTAAAAGAAAAGTAAAAAGTGAAAAACAAAGCCCAAACCATCATTCGCCGTCACGTGCCCACGTCTATGAAGGTGAAAGAGAAACACACGGAGGCGATCACAACCCGAACTACTTCACTTAGGGGTCGGCAAAAAGCCTGGCCCGGCCCGGCCCGGCCCATGTATAGTCGGCACGGGCCGGGCCGGGTCGGGCCTCAACAACATTTTAATATTTGCGGGCCGGGCCGGGCCGGGCTTTATCTTTTATATAAGGATTCGGGCCCGGCCCATTCAGGCGAGCTTTGCGGGCTTTTACGGGCCGGGCCTTTGCGGGCTTTTACGGGCCGGGCCTATCGGGCTTTAATTATTAAAAAATTAAGACATTTCAAAATAAACATAACCTTCATCCATGCACCGGGGTTTAAACGTACTCCGACGAGTCTAAATTTTACGTACGGTGTTTATCACTATAAGATGAACATTTCTACATGTCCTCGTTTATCATTAAAACATATGTAATTCTCATATTGCTTGAATTCTCCATATGTATATTAATGTTCTTACGTTTGTTCCTTTGTTATATGAAATGAAATACTTTTGTGAAACTTAATCGGACATGTTTAATTATTTTATAAAATTGACCGTTAGATTGATTTGTTAGAATATTATAACCATGCCTTTAAAATTTTATAAATTTTGGACTTGATTTAGACATCGATCCATGTATTTCGCCAAATGTGACCGTAGAACTCTTACAACTAAAACGAAAATTACCCCTCTCGAAAATAATTTTTTAACATCAAATTTTGGACACATATTCTTATGGAATACATATCTATCTCATAGTGTCAAAAAAATTGACATAAAAATTTGATTTATCTACTCCCCCCATAGGAAAATAAGGAAAATAAGATGAGTGTATTTTAGTGTTTTCACAAATTTTGTTTAACTGTATTGACCGGGATCCAAACGTACTTCGATTAGGCTAATTTTTACGTACGGTGTCTTTTATTACAAGGTGAACTATTATATATGGCCTTCTTTATTGTTAAAACATTTTTAATTCTTATATTGCTTGAATTCTCTACATGCACACTAATGTTCTTACCTTTATTCCTTGGTTATATGTGTAGAAAGACCTTTGTGAAACGTAATCGATCATGTATCATCATTTTACAAAACTGACTGTCAGATTGGTTGTTCATAATATTCTAAACATGCCGTTAAAAATTTATAAATTTTGGACTTGATTTAGACCTACATCTATGGGTTTCGCTAAATGTGACCGTAGTACCCTTACAACTAAAACGTAAATTACCCATCCCTAAAGGAATTTTTTAAGATCAAAATTTTAACACACATTCTTGTAAATTACATATTTATCTCATAGTGTCAAAAAAATTGATATAAAAATTTGATTTATCTAGTTTCTCCATGGAAAAATAAGCAATATATAAGAGAAGGGTATTGATGTCATTTCACACACTCTCAATTAAATTCTCACCATTGAAAAATTACAAGATCTAATCTGAACCATCTATTATATTTACTGTTTTACTGTGTAAGGTAAATCGATAAAAAAATTACAATGAAACCTTAAACCCTAAAACCTAAATCCTAACCCCTAAACCCTAAAACCTAAATCCTAACCCCTAAACCCTAACCCGTAAACCCTAACTTACTCTAAACCTCAAAATTCCTAAAACCTAAAATCTAACTTACTCTAAACTTCAAAATTCCTAAACCTTAACTTACCCTAAATCTCAATCCCCTAAACCCTAACTTACCTTAAACCTAAACCCTAACTTATCCTAAACTCTAAACAATGATTTAATAGTAAAATAGATACACAAATATAACTATATATGGAATTCCAATATTTGATCAATATATGTATATGTAATATATTAATATAGACATACACAAATATAAAAATAAAATAAAAATATATATATATATAGTACTAGTGACTATATTATATATATAAGTGTAGGTATAATGATATATGTACTACTATCTTATATATATAAAAAATTGCGGGCTTTGACGGGCCGGGTCTAACGGGCCTTGACGGTTTTTTGGCGGGCCGGCCCGCGGGCCAGGCCGGGCTTTAGATCTCTAAACCAAGTTCGGCCCACCAACTACCTTGGCGGGCTTTTGCGGGCTTTTTCTTCGGGCCGGACCGGGCTTTTAGCCCACGGGCTTGCGGGTCTCCACCGGCCCACGAGGCCCACGGGCCAAATGATGACCCCTAACTTCACTTCCCCAGCAACGCTTGACTAGAACTAAAGGAACATGCTCTAGTTCAACGCAGCCTTCGCTTTCTTCTGAGCTCAACTTGTCTCAGTGTCACAGGTACTGTTTCTACCGAATTACGCGCGGGGGCGTAACGGGGCAGAAGCAACACGAATACATTTCCACGGATACTCCTTCCTTTCTTCCCTCGGTGCGTCCGAACGATGGGGCTATTCGGATGGGCGGGCGCTTCTCTCCTCCTTCGTGCGTGCGGGCTCTCCTTTCGGGCGGTGGATTCTCCTGTCGGGCGCTTCCTCTTCCTCTCGGGCGTTCGGGTGCAGCTGTTCGCGTGCATCTGTTAGAAGAATACAACAATGAACAGGCGGTCAGGGGTCGAGACGGGGTGGCCCGCCTTCAACGCTCCGATGCCTAAGTTAGATGATGTATCGGATATAACAGTCAATCGAACGTGCGAGTAGAGTGATATGAATCGAGTGAGTCAGCTGGCTCTCGATGGGGTGATCTTACCTGTAGTTAATGCCTTACCTATATAGGTGGTTGAGTTTGGAGCTTGATGGTGTTCTTCGACGTGGGACTTGGTGTACATGCTGGTGTGTGATCCGTGCGTTCGGGCGTCCCCTCCACGGGCGCGTGCGCGCTCGGGAGGGGTGGGTCTGGTGAGTGAAGTTGGAGCCTCCTTGGTGGTCTTTAGGGTGGTCCGGTGGGTGTTGCTAATCTGCTTAAGTGGATAAGTATGTTAATCGTACAACTAATGATGTAATACTAACAGGTACTCTCTCTCTCTCTCTCTCTCTCTCTCTCTCTCTCTCGCCTCTCTCTCTCTCTCTCTCTCCTCTCTCTCTCTCTCTCTCTCTCTCTCTCTCTCTCTCTCTCTTTCTCCTCTCTCTCATCTCTCTCTCTCTCTCTCTCTCTCTCTCTCTCTCTCTCTCTCTCTCTCTCCCTCCCTCCCCCTCCCTCCCTCCCTCCCTCCCTCCTCTTTAGTCTTCTATATTGGCCCTTGTTTAGTTTGTGTTAAATTTGATGAAATGGAGAGAAGGTGGTAGATGGGTCTGTAGTTAATTAATGTTTTTCAATTTCAATCTGTGTGCTTAGACGAGAAAGAGTTGAGATTACAATCTGGGTCCTATGTTTTATGTGATGTTGATGTCATGCAACTTGAAATATACCCAAATTTTATGATATTATGGTGTCAAAGGTTGTTTTCCCGAGGAAAGTTTTGGTTTTTCTCTGAGTTTCTCAAGGTTAATTGCTTAGCCAGATCATGAATAACTAGTATCTACTGGGTTTTATGGGTATAAAAGATTCTCAATTTAGAAAAAGTTTGGACCTTTGATTTGTTGGTGCAAAGGGATTTTCAGATTGTCTGAAAATTGATGGAGTTTTTTTTCTCTCTATGTTATCTAAAAGATCATTTCTTGAATTGTTTTTGGAGGTGGAATGTTGATCAAAGTATAAAGTTGAGAACTTGAGATGTACTGCTGACCAAATTATGCTTATAGATTGCTTGAGCAATACAATGGAACTATGGAAGTGTGTATATATATATACTGTTGATAAGTTATGCTGTTATGGTGATGTGTAATACATTTCAATGCGTGTGAATTGGGGGTAAGTTGGAACTGTACTGATACGATGGAGCATGCTATCGGCAGGGTGTTATGAGTATACAGGAAAGTAAGAAAGAAAAAATGTCTGAAAATGATGTTCATGCTGCATTGTCCTGCGACGACATCCTGAATGAGATACTTCTTTGGCTGCCTGAAAAGTGTGTTTTCGGTTTAATACTTGTGTCAAAGAGGTGGCTTCGTGTGATTTGTAGCTCTTCTTTTCGGTCTGAGTATCATGCTAGGTGGCGAGTGAACTTTCATCTTTTGGGGTTTTTTGTGTGCAATCAGTTGTACCTCTGTAGGCCGAAAGATGGTATGCAGCGACCAAAGTCTGAGCCTGCACTGCAGTTGTTGTCAACTTGTGAGGAAGGTGATGATGTATGCAATGATTTGTTATCTTCTGGTAATTGCAAAAAGCTTGGTTATTTCATTGACTCTGCTAATGGGCTTCTACTTTGTGGCCGCCATCCATCGACTTATTCTGTTTGGAACCCAATCAGCAAAGTGCTATTCCAACTTCCTCAACCTCAGCGGTTCTATAAACGACTATGTATGGCATTCATTGTTCAGGACTATTTCGATGACATTGCTCACTATAAGGTTATTCGTGCAAACTGTGAATGCAAGCGTGAGGTTAACAGTCTCCATCGAGACTTTCTCTTCAGAGACTGGTACATGGAAGCATTTCACATTCACTTGCTCATCAAACTTTGCCTTGCGCCCCTGGACAGTGGCTACTGTGATCAATGGTGTCGTGTATTGGTTTGCAACGCAGGGAAATATAGCCACTAAGGAAAGCCTAGCTATTTATGACCCACGTGTTGGAAACAGATGTATAGCTTTGCTTAAACTACCTGATGGTAAGATTTCGCAGGATTATGATGCATTTGTGTTTGGGGAGTCCTCAGATGGGCTGTTGCAGTATGGTCAAAGCAGCAAATCAGGCATGGAGATATGGGTGCTTGATAAAGAACAAGATAGTTCCTCATCTACAAACACAAGCAACCTGCAATCAAGCTGCAACTGGAACTTGAGATACAGAATAGGTTTCAAATCAATGTGGAAGAAGTACCCAAGCTTTTGCAAGCCAAAAGAAGCGGAAATATTGTCATTCCTTCCTGAGAATTCTGAGTACGTCTTCATAAGAGCTGGGCAAAACATACTTCTCTTTCACTTTGGAAGCCAACGGATGAAGTCGATTCTATATCACGGTCCTAGCTCGCCTATTCAATGGGATTTCAGTAAAGTGGTGCCTTACTATCAACCCTCCTGGCCGCGATCATCTTCATGCCATGAAAATGCAAAACTTTCTTCTTGGCCTTCTTCAAACCATGAAAATGTTACACCTCCTGCTTGGCCTTCGTGGTGAAAATTTGTAGACACATCTAAGTATTTAGTTCATGTGACCCCTTAACTGTGAACCTGTCTTTAGTTTAGTTTTGTGTCATGAAACTATGTATCTCTGGAGCTATGTTTATCTGTAAAGTACTCCCAGAACTTATAATTATCATCTTTTCAGTTGTCTTTCGACTCAAAACTACATGACCATGGAAACACGGGCAATGTTATTCACATTCTCATCATTCATAATGTCTAATCCACGTGGGAGGGTGGTCAGGGAGAACATGATCTGGCTGATGATCACAATCAAACGGTGAGATCCACTGAGCTCCACATTCTTACAATAGACCGAACCACACAGAATCAGGAAATACCAGTTTAGAAAAGACAAAGAAGAAGACTTGGTTAGTAGCCACTAATTGGCGCGAAACAAGAGGAGAGGAGAAATCAAAGGCCACTGTGAAGAATGTCACTCTTACAATCCATTCCATCCGACATTCAACTTATCACACACAAAGAAGAAAACTTTTTTTCCCAAATTCACCCAAAAACCAAATCTCTGTCTCAGTTTGATGCCAAGATTGGATTTTTATGGGAGCCCATCAATGAATTGAGCCGTGTTGATTCAAAGATTGAAGCTTTTGGTGAAAAGGGTGTGTTTTTGTTATTGGTATGTTGGGTCTGTGGTGGAGAGGAGCCTTCTCAGCTGGACTAAGGAGGAGTTATGAGGCTGCATTTTTATGCAGACCAAGTGTTTGAGAAAAGTTCTCAGTGAATTTATGGGCTTTTGATTGCCAGATCAAAAATGGTATGTTGCATTTGTGGTTGCATGTGTTATATATTGATCCTGTTTGTAGATTAAACTTAGGTTTTCTCAAATTCCCATTTCGAAACGAGTTTCGTGATTTTAGTGGCTGTTAGAGCTTATCAGAACATCTTATCTTGGAATATAGAGCTTTTTTGAATTACTCGTGGGCTTTCTCCCGAGGCAAGCCGATAATGTTGTGGCAATTAAGATATTGTAGCTAGATTATTATGGTTACCATGACACTTTGGACTTTTGGTAACTGTGTGGATCATTGAGATATATTCTTAGATGAATGAGAAGAAGTGTACTGTTGGAACTTGGAAGAATCTGCCACTTAAATGAGTGTAGCTGACTAATTGTAATCTGAACGTGTTATTCCCTTAACATTAAAGTACTCAAAAATTGTTTTCGATATTAGTTGTGAGGTAATGTAAATCAAGTTTCTGTATATATGAAGTCATTGTCTGGTGTCTTTTATCAACAGGGAACAGCAGTGAATATCATTGTAGGCTCTCATGTTTGGGTCGAAGACCCAGAGTTGGCTTGGAGCGATGGACAAGTCACAAAGATTAATGGAAAAGAACTTCAGATCCAGGGTAGCAATGGGAAGAAGGTACATTGCCTCTTTCCTGTGGCCTCTTTTATCAGTTGGCTGCAACTAAACCAACTCAGTAGGAATTCAGTTTTAGTTTATTTTCTGAGCACTTTATTCTAGTAAGTTCCATCTTTATGCGATTACAGATTGTTGCCGACTTATCAAAAGTATATCCAAAAGACATGGAAGCTCCTGCTGGTGGAGTTGATGACATGACGAAACTATCTTATCTGCATGAGCCTGGAGTTCTGCAAAACTTGAAAACTAGATACGAACTTAATGAAATATATGTAAGTTCCGATTCACTTCATTTTAATAGAATTACTGTGTAACAGTGTAATGTAATACAGTATTGCTATCATGACAGACTTATACTGGAAATATCCTAATTGCCATTAATCCATTCCAAAGACTTCCCCATATCTATGATGGTCACATGATGCAACAATACAAGGGAGCACCATTTGGAGATCTAAGTCCTCATGTTTTTGCAGTTGCTGATGTTGCATACAGGTTACTTCTATAACCACTTCTATGCTATATTTTATTTAATGTTTATATACCAAATATAAATTATATGCTTTAAATGAAACCAGGGCCATGATTAACGAGGGAAAAAGCAATTCAATTTTGGTCAGTGGTGAAAGTGGAGCAGGTAAAACTGAGACCACGAAAATGCTCATGCGGTACCTTGCATTTCTGGGTGGCCGGGCTGCAACTGAAGGACGGACAGTTGAGCAGCAAGTTCTTGAAGTATGATTTATGCTCTAACTTTCATCTTTCAAAGTAGGATAAGCATCATATTATCGATGTAATCGTTTCCTTATCTGCTTCTAAAAGACCTTCTGTTTATCTTTGTCTCTGAGTGCAGTCAAATCCAGTACTTGAAGCATTTGGCAATGCTAAAACGGTTAGAAATAACAATTCCAGGTAAGACACTTTTATTGGGAAGTGAAAGCTATTAATTCTATCTGTCTCTGATATTTAGTTTATCAATTCTAAGAGCCTAGTCATTTGATGAAGAAAATTATCTCGAGTAGTAGATATTAGTGTCAGATTGGCCTTACCTTCAGCATTGGCCTTACTGACCTGATTTACTTTGTCAACTATTATCTTATTCTGGTATTTGTGCTGACTAGTTCAAATTATTACTGTTGCAGTCGGTTTGGTAAGTTCGTTGAAATCCAATTTGATAAGCAAGGAAGAATCTCTGGAGCAGCCATCAGAACATACCTTCTGGAACGGTCTCGTGTATGCCAAGTATCTGATCCTGAGCGCAACTACCACTGCTTTTACCTTCTTTGTGCTGCACCTCAAGAGGCAAGTTCCTGCTGCTATGATGATTTCAATTGGCAATATTCCAAGTGTTTGCTTCTGGTATCTTTTTCTTACAGATTCTGGCTCATATATTGTCGATGTTCACAGGAAATTGAGAAGTACAAGTTGGGTGATCCTAAATCATTTCACTATCTTAACCAATCAAAATGCTATGAACTTTTCGGTGTAAGTGATGCCCATGAGTATCTTGCCACAAGGAGAGCTATGGATATTGTTGGAATTAGTGCAAAGGAGCAGGTATAGCCTTTTCTAAATGCTTTTCAAAATGCAAGTTGGATACGGGACTATCTCATCCTCTCTTTTCCCCTCTCTCCCAGGAAGCAATTTTTAGAGTGATTGCTGCAATTCTTCATCTTGGAAATATTCTATTTTCAAAGGGAAAAGAAATTGATTCATCCGTTCCAAAAGATGATAAAGCAAAATTTCATCTCAAAATGGTCGCGGAGCTTCTCATGTATGTATTCTGTCATGAAATTTTGCCCAGTTATTTGTATCTCAGATAGTTTCCCTGTTGTATTCTGATAATTTTCTATATCTACATCATCTTAGGTGTGATGTTGACGCATTAGAAGATGCACTATGTAAGCGTGTTATGATCACGCCCGAAGAAGTTATCAAGAGAAGTTTGGATCCTCAAAGTGCAACAATTAGCCGTGATGGTTTAGCAAAGACAATATATTCTCGACTGTTTGACTGGTTAGTCGCTTATATTGATAATATAATCAGATTAGTAGCTGGTCTTGAAGTACTCTGAGAAGCAAAATTTAGAGACAGTAATTGGATGATGTAGTACATTTAATGTCTGTTTCTTTCACTTTACAGGTTGGTGGACAAAATTAATGTCTCAATTGGACAAGACGCTAACTCAAAATCATTGATTGGTGTTCTTGATATCTATGGTTTTGAAAGTTTCAAGCATAATAGGTAATGGAAATTAATACTGTCCATTCATAAAATGCACCACTGTAGATATATCATATCAACTACCCCTATGGGTCGGCAGTATTTTGCAACTTATTCAGATCATGTTGTGCAGTTTTGAGCAGTTCTGTATTAACTTCACAAATGAGAAATTGCAGCAACACTTCAATCAGGTAATTGGATGATGTAGACCTCTTTAGAATTTCTATTCTATATATCTTATTAAGAATCTCTGCTCTATGTTATAAAGTTAAATTTCTTGGGGTGATATCTACAGCACGTTTTCAAAATGGAACAAGAAGAGTACACAAAAGAGGAGATTGATTGGAGCTACATTGAATTTGTTGATAATCAAGATGTCCTGGATCTTATTGAAAAGGTAATTCCTAGTTCTAATTATATACTAACTTATCAAGGCATCCAAATCATTGAGGTCATTTTGAAATGTCTGGTCTGAATTTTTCTTAGATAAAATATGTTGCACTGCTAAATGATAAATGACGTTGTAGACACTTGACGTTTTAATTGCTTTTGCACATTTAATTTTTCAGGATGTTCATAATTTATTCAACTAACAGATCATTTTTTTCTTTCTACAAATGATGTTTCCTTTTACAGAAACCTGGGGGAATAATTGCTCTTCTCGATGAAGCTTGGTAAGCTTCTTTTTTCATTTGTGAAATTATCTTTCTTTCTAGAAAGGAAATCTGCAAAACCTCAGTTGAATATCAGTTGTCATTGTATTTGGATGCTTAATGACTGTTATGTTTTAGCTGGATGGCAATGTTAATGAACTTTATACTTCATTTAAAGTAACCGCACTTTTGCATTTGCAGCATGTTTCCAAAGTCTACGCATGAAACATTTTCAAATAAGCTTTATCAGACATTCAAAGTTCATAAGCGCTTCATAAAGCCAAAACTTTCTCGCACGGACTTTACCATTGCCCATTATGCTGGAGAGGTAAAGTTAATCACTAAAGAAGGAACTTTTCTCTATATGAGATACTTATTCATTTGAAGTTTTACTTTCCAAACACTTCATTACAGGTGCTCTATCAGTCTGACCAATTTTTGGACAAAAACAAGGACTATGTGGTTCCTGAACATCAAGACTTGCTGGCTGTTTCCAAATGTCCTTTCGTGGCTGGGCTTTTCCCTCCCCTTCCAGAAGAGACAGCTAAATCTTCCAAGTTTTCTTCAATTGGCTCTCGTTTCAAGGTACTATTTCTACATGCAAGCTCACGTGCCTTCTTCCATATTCTGATGTCAATTTATGTTACAACAAGTTGACACTTATAATTTTAATATTCTACTTGGTGCAGCTGCAACTACAATCGTTAATGGAAACCCTAAACTCTACAGAACCTCACTATATCAGATGTGTAAAGCCCAACAACCTCCTGAAACCGGCCGTATTTGAGAATGTGAACATTATGCAGCAACTGCGCTGTGGTGTGAGTAAACTATGTTCCTTTTATCTTTTCCTTTACATAATGTATATAGTCTTATCATCTTTCTATGCTTTTAATAGTATTCTTGCAGTTTGCTAATACTTACAGTTTTCCTTGTAGGGTGTTTTAGAGGCAATTCGAATTAGCTGTGCTGGTTACCCTACTCGAAAACCTTTCTTTGAATTCATCGACCGATTTGGACTCCTTGCCCCAGAGGTCTTGGAAGCAAAGTAAGTATAATATCTATGGGTCATTAAGTTCAAGTTGAGGAAGAAAAGTTGTGTACTGGTATTCAAAGTTCTTATTGAACTTGGTGGGGCTGTTTACTTATATTATTTTACTTTTGAGCAGCCATGATGAAAAAGCTGCTTGTAAAAAGATTTTGGAAAAGAAGGGTCTTCAAGGGTTTCAGGTAATGTGAGGTGAGGTGCTTTCTTTGCACCTTTGACAGATGCTGTTAATTTGAATCATTCTTCTACTATATTTGACTCCAAACTTTCATTTAATTTGCTCTACCTAAACATACAACTGCTAATATATGGTCACAGGCGTAGT
This sequence comes from Geum urbanum, assembly GCA_946800695.1. Lineage (NCBI taxonomy): Eukaryota > Viridiplantae > Streptophyta > Magnoliopsida > Rosales > Rosaceae > Geum > Geum urbanum. The sequence continues at coordinate 81,148,204 of OX326999.1, read as the reverse complement.
TCACATTCAGTGTGCCTTGCATATATGAATGATTGGATGTATCAAACACTTGATACACTTGTTTTTATATTCTCAGATAGGTAGAACAAAGGTATTCTTAAGAGCTGGTCAGATGGCTGAGTTAGATGCACGAAGAACCGAAGTACTTAGTATTGCAGCAAAAACTATCCAGCGGCGTGTACGGACTCATTATGCTCGGAAACAGTTTATTGCACTGCGTGAGGCAACCATAATTATGCAATCAATATGTAGAGGTGAGCCATATGCAAAATGTACTCAGAAAGATTAAGGTATTTAACTACACTCATATACTGACTAATTAGCTTCCTGTTATACATATGTATAACTTGCAGGAAGGCTCTCTTGCAAACTCTTTGATTCCATGAAAAAGGAGGCAGCTGCCAAGAAGATTCAGAGGAACATACGTAGACATCACGCCCAAACAGCTTATAAAAAACTTCATCTGTCGGGGCTTGTCTTGCAAACAGGTTTAAGAGCAATGACTGCTCGTAAGCAATTCAGATTGAGGAAACAAACTAAAGCAGCAACGATTGTTCAGGTTGTACACATAATATCTTCCTACTCATATTTTCTGCATGAAATTAATATCATGAACCTTTGTAGTCTTTTCTGTGCAACAAAAAAAAACTCTGCTAATTGAAATTTTCAGGCTGTATGGCGTTGTCATAAAGCTGCCTCATACTTTAAGAGGCTCAAGAGGGGTTCGATGCTGGCACAATGCCGAATGAGGGGGAAAATTGCAAGGAAGGAACTTAGGAAACTCAAAATGGTCAGTATTATCCTATCTAATTAATAAATTTATAGTTCACTTGTCAAGACGAGAGGAGTATATATTTGAATTTCAGAATGTACAGAAAAATGAGATTAGAGATGATGTCCTGGATCCTGATCATTTGCGGAATACATTCTTCTGTAAGTTGTCATATTCACATCATCTCCAATTTTCTGCAGGCTGCGAGAGAAACAGGTGCACTTAAAGAAGCAAAAGACAAGCTTGAAAAACGAGTGGAGGAACTAACTTGGCGTCTACAGTTAGAAAAACGTTTAAGGGTAATTGCTCTGTCTGCAGAGTGATTTTCACCTGCACCATCATCACTGATGACGTGATGAGGTTCATGTTCATGAAAATTTTGCTGTGCTAAGGTGCATTTCGTGTTTGCAGACTGATCTAGAAGAAGCAAAAGCGCAAGAGATAACAAAATTGCAAAACTCATTGCGAGAAATGCAGAATAAAGTTGAAGAAACAAATGCACTAATTGTCAAAGAGCGAGAGGAGGCTGCAAAGAAAGCTATTGAAGAGGCAACTCCTGTTATACAAGAAAAGGAGGTTGTCGTTGATGACACTCAAAAAATTGATTCCCTAACTGCAGAAGTGGAGAGTTTAAAGGTATGAAGCTCAACTCAATAAGCCCTGCCATTATGTCTCTCATGTTATTATGCTTGTTATCTCTCTTTTCCAGTTGCTATAATATTGTCTATGAATTGTGATAAGAGAAGTCAGAGATAAACAGAAGCACCGTTCGACAAGATTTCAGATTAACAGTGTTGTAGTACTTGCATAGTTGCATATACAAACTTAACTACCAACGAAACACCACAACTATACCTAACTCCTAAGAATACCTAAACATAAAATTATCTTAACATTTTTTGGCACATAGAAATAAGGATGTTAAAGATCTTTACAAGTCATTTTAATTTGGATTATTCTAATCTTGACTCTCTGATACCTGCCTCTCCATCAGGCCTTGTTGGAGTCAGAGAAACGAAAAGCTGATGACTGTGAAAGGAAGTATGATGAAGCTCAAACATATGGTGAAGAACGGCATAAGAAGTTAGAAGAAACTGAAAAAAAGGCTCGTCAGTTCCAGGAAAATATGACCAGGTAATTTAACAATGCAAGGCATGAGTTTACTATATGCTCAATTTTATTTTGGAAGAAAAGAATTACTGTTTATGTTTGCTGAAATTATTGACTGAAATCTATACTCCATTGGTTAGGCTAGAGGAGAGGCTTACCAATTTGGAATCAGAAAACCGAGTATTACGCCAGCAAGCTGTGTCTATGGCACCAAATAAGTTCCTCTCTGGAAGGTCCAGATCGACTATTCAGGTACATTTTAATGTAAGCAATGAAGCACTGTATTATTAAGGTGGGGGTTAAGACTTTCTTCTTATTTGATGGTTGACAGAGGGGAGCTGAAAGTGGTCATATCCCACCAGAGGCAAAGGCAGCTATGGTATGTTTCTCTTCAACTTCTAGTATAAGAAAGTGGCAGTATGATGCCGTACAGTTGTGAATGATATTTCTTAAATTTTCTGTGATGCTAATTCTGATTGAACTCTTCAGGATCTGCATAGTCCTTCTATAAACCAAAGGGAGTCTGAGTTAGAGGATAAGCCACAGAAATCACTAAATGAGAAACAACAGGAGAATCAAGAACTGCTCATTCGATGCATTGCACAACACCTAGGCTTTTCAGCAAACAGGCCTATTGCTGCTTGCATCATATATAAATGCCTTTTGCAGTGGAGATCATTTGAAGTTGAGAGGACTAGTATTTTCGATAGGATTATTCAGACCATAGGCAATGCCATTGAGGTTTGGAATTCATATCCTCAATTTATCTGTTCATTCGTCATTGACTGACAAGAATATTGTGAACCTTTTAACTTATCACTTCCACCTTGAATTTCAGACCCAGGATAACAATGATGTCTTGGCTTATTGGTTATCCAATGCCTCAACACTTCTATTACTACTCCAGCGTACACTGAAAGCAAGTAGTGCTGCAGGAATGGCACCACAACGACGTCGATCACAATCAGCTAATTTATTTAATAGGATGACACAAGTAATACTAGTTCCTCATCAACATTCAATACTTCACTTGACAAAATAGCATTTCCTCAGGTGTTTCACATGTCTAATTTTCTCTCTCTAGAGTTTCCGTGGAACCCCACAAGGTGTCAATCTTTCCTTAATCAACGGTGGAGTGAGTGGTGGAGTGGACACTTTACGGCAAGTTGAAGCCAAGTACCCAGCCTTGCTATTCAAACAGCAACTGACAGCATATGTTGAAAAGATCTATGGGATGATTCGAGATAATTTGAAGAAAGAAATTTCGCCATTGCTTGGATTGTGCATTCAGGTTCCATAATAATGCTCATCTTGAAATATAAGACAATTAGAAAATCCTGCTTGCATGTATTTCCCATAACTATTACTAAAATTTGTAACTATAACAGGCACCAAGGACATCAAGGGCAACCATGGTTAAGGGAGCATCCAAATCAGTTGTATCTTCCGAGGCCCAGAGAGCTTTGATTGCTCACTGGCAAGGGATCGTCAGAAGTCTTGGCAACTTCTTAAGTACTTTGAAAGCAAATCATGTTAGCACCCTTCATTTCTCCTTATATTGTTTAGAAAATAGATTATGACTAGTTATATCTATGCCCACTGTCACCTTTGTATTGTTATCATTGTCCAAAAGTTCATACTGACTTGAATTCCTGAATTTCATTTCCAAAGTTTCAAGTTCTGTGAAATAAGCCTCTCTCCCTTTACAGATTCTCACAGACACATATTTTGTTTATTTCTACAGGTACCTCCATTTTTAGTTCGCAAGGTGTTCACACAGATATTCTCCTTCATTAATGTTCAACTATTCAACAGGTATCAAATCTATGCTCATATCTGAGATTTCTATTGAATGTTATACTTATTTATATTATCTTTGTGTTATCATTTTTCATATGATTTTTTTGTTCTATGTAGTCTTCTACTAAGACGAGAGTGCTGTTCGTTTAGTAATGGGGAGTATGTAAAAGCTGGTTTGGCTGAATTAGAGCATTGGTGCTATAAAGCAACAGATGAGGTACCTTCAGAATAAGTTATTTCTTGCCTTGGTTGTATTATAAGGTCTTTACTAAACAAAACGAGCAATGCAGTATGCAGGTTCAGCTTGGGATGAACTCAAGCATATTAGGCAGGCCATCGGGTTCCTGGTATAGATATATTTTGAGCTTCTCTGTAGCATTTTATATATTTCTACTTCAACTGACAATAGTAAAAAGCCAGTAAGGTAAAATTGTCCTTAAATTTCTAATCTTCTTTTCAGGTCATACATCAAAAACCAAAAAAGACACTTGATGAAATAAGCCATGACTTGTGTCCAGTAAGTAATGTGTATGGAAGAACAAAATACATCTATATCCAATAACACCCTGATCGAATCTTGGCCAATCTACTTTTGTTTCATAACAGGTTCTGAGTATACAGCAGCTATATCGTATCAGTACAATGTACTGGGATGACAAATATGGCACACAGAGTGTGTCCTCGGATGTAAGTTTCTATGGATGCCATTACTCAACTAGGTTCGAGTCATCTTCTATACATGGCAATCACATAAATTACAATCTAATAACTAACCCTTATATACAAACTACTGATCCCTCTTTCTCCAATGTATTCGGTTACAGGTTATATCCAATATGAGAGTGTTGATGACAGAAGATTCTAACAATGCTGTCAGTAACTCTTTCCTCTTGGACGACGATTCCAGGTAATGATCGAAAACAGTTGAACTTGTCACTCACAATAACTTGGCCTTTCCTCTACTAGAGTACTAGTTAAGTACTTGACACTAACCTTTGATGATCATCTGCTGCAGCATTCCATTTTCGGTTGATGACTTATCAAAATCGATGGAACAAATAGACATTTCCGACATTGAGCCACCGCCACTTATTCGCGAGAACTCAGGCTTTAGTTTCTTGTTGCCGCGTTCAGATTGATTGATGATGGGGTTGTATATTGTTCATCATGCTCTCCCGCTTAAGTTTTTCAATGAAACAACAAAGTAGATACATAACAAGGATATATACCAATGCTCCCCAGCAGTGTAGGTCCAAATATACCCTCTTATCTTTTGTTGTACAACTAGTTGGTTTTAGTGATCAGAAAGTAATTAAAAGTGTAGCCTTTTTTTTTCATTTTAATCTAATTACTCTAAACTGCTTGATCCTATTTCTCTCATCTCCAAATTTTTAAGCCAAGAACACTAGTGTTATGGTTGATGAGGTCAGACCAAGCTCTCACATGGTTGGAAAATTGGAGACCGTGATGCATGAAACATAGTAGTCTGTGACACTGGTTTCTAGTCCCTTCAACTTATTCATTTATCTCTTATAAAACTCTAGCCGACCTTCAACGTTGGTCTATCAGTCTGCATGATTAAGATTTGCTTGCATCACTCATGAGTCACAAATTGTGAGTCAAGCATGAATATGCAAAGTTTATACCATGATGGTCAAGAGTCTTAACTTTTTATTTTATTTTATTTTTTCGTTCTTTTCTTCTCTTATCAAATAATCTTGCACGTATGCTATAAACAACTATAAATCCATATTATCTGCACATGACTTCATTTGCGTATCAGCAGAGTTTAAATTTTTCACGAAATTTTTGCTCAATATATCGACATCACGTTCGTAATTGATTTTCTAAGTTCAAACAGTTCATTTTCTCATTTGTTTTTTGATATTAGACTAATCACTGAAGAAGATCATATATATAGATGTTGTGACCATCTCTAGATTACTAGAAGATGAGGTAGGTATGCTGACAAGGTGACAATGACTCCAAACTTTGACTAGCAGCATACAGATTTGTTTTCATCATAAGCTTCTTTTGGCAAAACAATATCTAATGATGCAATGCATCTGGCTACTATTATTTTGTGGCTAACATCTTCTAGTCTATTTAATTTTCCAATTTTGTTTGCTTCCCCCTAGTTCCTTCCTGGTTCCTTCCACTCGGTCAATAACATCCAGAAATCTAAAAGTTCTTCTAAAGTTTCTTCTATTTACCCACATGCATCTAATCAACAAGACACACACACATATATATAGAGCTTATTACATGTAGGAAGAGATATAGCACAAAAACCAGTCATCTCTCTCTCAATATCAGAATCTCCAAGCAAAGAAATGGAGCAACTCGGAAACTACAGAAATGGCCATCAGAGAGGCGAAGAGAGGCGAAAGAGGAGCAAAGCTAAGTCACCCATAAGGATCAAGTATATTTCCAGCCCCATGATGGTTCAAGCCAACAATGCTTCAGAGTTCAGAGCAATTGTTCAGGAACTCACAGGCCAAAACGCCATCAGTACAATGACTACCATTCCAGACCATGGAACGAATCATTATGATCAAGGAAGCTCCTACCTTTCAGCTCAAGAATCACCAGATGCGAAAATGCAAAACATCAATGAGCAGATGACATTTCTAGATGACCAAGCAGGCGTTCTTGATCAATCAGATGAAATTAAGTTCTGGAGGGAAGTCTCGGAGGGCTTCTGCGCTTCCGAGTATCCATACTGTTATGCATGATCTACAGATTGTTTTCACTTTGACAGTATATATCTTTATATAAATATTATCTTTCACTCCAATTTATCTTTACTGTTATGAGTTGCATGAGTGTGTATCAACAATGAAACATACAAATTTACTTCATATATAAATAGCATAACTGCATAATGTCACTAAAAAGGCATGAAGTTCAAGGTTTGAGGATAAATACTCACCAGTTTACACATAACATAAATACAAGTCCCTTGAGCAGAAAATCTCTCCTCTTCTTCTTCTTCTTCTTCTTCTTCTTCTTCTTCTTCTTCTTCTTCTTCTTACCCTAAACTCATTTTTCCTCAGCTAACTTCCTAGGTTCATACTTCATACTCTAGCAGACGTTATGTCTGTCATTCTTACCTGTTTCAATCCTCCGCGGATTTCAAGTAAAGAGACTCGCCACCATCTCCGCCATGGCCTCCTCCAGAGCTTCCACCTCGACCATCAGAAGAACCAAAATCTTGCTTACTACTACTTCCACTGCCCATCCTCCTATGCAAGCCTTCTCCTCCGCGTCCAAAATCAGGGAACCCTCCAAGTTGTCCACTGCCTCCAGCATTGTTTGCCTCGTTCTGGAGCATGTGAAGACCCCCGCTTCCTCCGCCTCCAGAGCTCATGGCAAGCTGGCTATGCAGGGCTTGTTGTTGCAGAGATGAAAATGGCTGCTGGTTGTACAACATGGAAGAGCGCGCAGCCATGAGTGCTTGGGGTGTCATCTGTTGAGCTGCTTGTTGTTGCATGTAGTGTCCTCCTGGTTGCATCATCCCACCGGCAGGGTACTACAGTGAAATTTCCAGAACACCATCAGGGAGTTTATACGTTTTTGCAAAAGCAGACGTTCTTAGTAGAGTACTGTAGGATCATTAGTCTACTCAACAAGTTAGGATTTTTTTCCCATTTATTAAGTCCCGATGTCTTTGTTTCTCTCATGATTATGCTGATACTTTGTTTCTTACCTATGGGGGAGAGCTTTATAACACAATTAAGAAATAAAATATCATTGCCTGTGAAAAATAAATGCTTAACTATAGCCTAGACATTGTCACATTTATTTCACAACTTAGAAGGGAAACTTGAAGTGGTTCCCAAAAGTTGCTAGAGGATCTCATTTTCATTATACATATGCAGAGGTTTTAAATATACAAAGAAAAATTCATAGGGCAAGAAATCAATTCAGAGGGGATCATAAGCACGCTAAACAATGATTATGCCTGGGCTACGCATGATTAGTATTTCAATCCGTGTTACAAATATGGATAAATGGTTTGTACCTGAGGATGCATGGTGGAAGGTTGGGGTTGAGAATCAGCAATGGCAGCAAGGTACATCAGATTTCGCTGTAGCCTTGCTTGGTTCCTGTAAACGGTCACAACGAAATTAATAACCTTTTTTGTCATTTTGAATATAAAAGATAAATAGTTAGGCAGTGATTTTCGAATAGACTAGCAGCCTGTTTGAAGTGTCCAACTCTAAAACTAATTGGACTATTATAGAAACAAAAAATCTAATTTCCTACAGACAAACACTGTTGGCTATAGGGGTTAACTTACTGTATGTTGATAATGAGAAGCATATAAGGAGAGTAAAAGATTCAAATGCTTACTCTGCACATTCACTCAGTTTCCCCGAATTCTGGCTCTCAACGATCTTCAGAATCAAAGACTTGTTCTCATCCAGATACTGCAAGGATACATAATAAGGAACAATTAAAGATTTACTTTATAGGATACATGATATAATTAACTGACAATAAAAACAGTTTCCTTCCAAGTGTATATATGAGGAATAAAGAGGTTTTGCAACCTGCTTAGAGGCCAATGGATAACGGCAAATTGTAAAGCACAAAGGTAAACATAGTAGAAAAGCCTGTCAATATAGCAATGTATAACGGTAAATTTAAAAGAGCTGAGGACCAACAGAGATCAAAGATTTTGGAACCGACAAATTAACTACACCGCGAAAACCATTTGGAAAAGAACGTTTCTGTGATCAATTCACAATGTCAGAAGGAACAATATGACAAGCAGGAACTTGCTTCAGGATGAGGACTCAACAATGTCAACCAGTAGATGTGTTATTTTGGTGTTAACTTGTGGAGAAGAACTTGGCCAAAAGCATCATTACAGTTCAACAAATGCTTATGGGATCAGCAGCTAGTATCCTACTAAGTACTAACTGATCAATCACCTTCTCAAATCGAATATAGTGTTCTTTTATCTCAATTTCAAAGCCCTTCTGGGAGTAATTTAGTCAATATGCATAATTTCCATTAACTCTAAACATGATCAGATCATTACATCCTCTTCTCTTTAGTTTTCTTTTGTCAAGGAAATAAAAACACAAATTAAACTGCAGTCTGCCAACAGTTTTTGCAGGTGGATCGCTTAACTAAAAAAGCCTTGCAAGATCTTCAACATTTTCCTATAAAACTACTGGTTATAAATGCAATTCTTAACAATAAAGCTAATAACTTTGTGGTCCAAGGAATGCCATCATGTTTTTTCAGGGCAATGATACGTCTCAAAAGTACAAATATTACTTCACTGGTCACAACTATACTGAAAAATAAAGTCACAACTTGTCAATCATTATTTTGTTTTTAAAATAGAATCAAAGACACCAGTCTTTATGCTAGACTCAGTAGACTGAGCCGTAAAGGCCACCATATCTGGTAAAGTATTTAAAACAAAGCTAAGAGCTAAAGAGGTAAGATCACCCAGAGACTGAGAGACAAGTACTTACTTTGAAGATGACAGACACACTTACTTACTTATAGCACTTTAGAAACTGTTTTTGGCCTAAAACAGAACTTTAGACATGATTGTGGGAGATGAACAATCACTAATACTGTGAGATGCCCAGTTAATAACTCGAGTGTAGAAGCCAAGATGGCCAACAAGTGCAGCATGTGATCAAACATTTACAAAAACATAGTAATAAAAGTACTAAACAAACACATGAAAGAATTAAGCAACCAAAAAACCCATCAACATTTCCAAGCAAAAGATTAACTTTTGAAAACAACAGAGCATTGGTACAAGTTACACACAGCCAAAGATCAAACCTTTATAGAAAAAAGGTGAAACTTTATTACACAACAAAGCAAAAAGAGCCAGCCCAGAAGCAAAAAAAAAATATGAAGCAGCAGAGAGCAGAAGAGAAGAACAATAAGAAGAAGAAAGAAGAAGAGACCTGTTGAATGTGATCAGTTGTAACACTGTTGGGATAGTAGCCTGCCATCATTTGCTGTGGCTGCATCTGCATCAGGTGCTGCTGCATCTCTCTCTTTTATATCACAGAGTTTACACAAAGACACAATCTCTCTCTCTCTCTCTCTCTCTCTCTCTCTCTCTCTCTCTCCCTTAAAGTTTTCAGACTTTGAGAGACCACACTGGCCTTTCTTTTGCTCTCTCTGTTTTCACTTTCTCTCTTTGCCTTCCTTACACAGTTACACACACAATGACACTTCCACCGCACACGGATATATGGGGACAGAGAGAGAGAGAAACTACTCAAACCAGTAGAGAGACTAGTGAAGCCAATTGGGGTATATATGAAAAAGAGAGCCTCTTTTGGGGTTTTGCTTGGTTTTGGCTTTCCGGGTTTTTTGTTTTCTTCCTCCTCACTCTAAAGAACGTGACCTGCTGCTATAAACTATTCACAAAAAAACCCACAAATCCACAAAAGAAAAAATAATCTACGAAGATCAAATTCAATTCCAAAGAGACATTGAATTGATTTCATAGGTGGTGATAGGTCCACTCACATCGTTCATGACAATGTCTGTTGAGCATTTTGGACCGACTTTGGGGTCCAAAACTCTTCCAAAGTCTCTTATTGAGGCTGATGACGTCTAGGCCTTGTCAAAGAGATTCCATGAAAGCTCCTCTACCTACCAATAGTCAAAATGACCATACTTTGGAGTTTGGATATTAGTAGCTGCATAATAATTTGGAAGCCAATTTGAGAAGGTGCTTCACCAAAAAACGGAAATAAGAAAAATTATGGAAAGTAATCAATTTTTTTAACAGTGAGTTAAAGAGGTGTTCAAATTGGAGTATTGGCTTTTTGGCCACAGAAATGGTGGTTCCCCCCAATAAGTTCATCTGATCTGTGGTCAAGTACAAAGTACTGTAACCAGCTTATTCGGTATGATTTGATGGAGCTAAAATAACAGTAGGTATTCACAATTTGGGGAATTCAAATACTATAGCTTTGTACACTTTGACCGGAAATTTAACTATTTTCGATGATTAGGTAACACAAAAGATTCGTCGAGAAATTATAGAACCATTTTCGACAAGCGACAAAAAAGTTTGATGATGAACTAAAAAAAACAAACTTTTTCAAGGCAATACATTTTCGACAAGTAAATTACCGATAGTTTGACAATATACTATAGAACTACAGATATACAATGAAATATCAAGTGGACATTATCTCGAAGTCAAAACCCTTTGTTAAACTACCTAGCATGATCTTCCTTGAAAGTGAATGAAATATAAGCTCCAATCTATGGGAATAGAGCTTTAATCATTGAGCACAGACCGTATGTTCAAAGTATTTTTTATTAAAAAATCTTCATTTGGGCAGGAGAGATTCATCGGTGAGTTTTCCACAGCAGCTCACCATCAACCACTGGCACAATAATTGATGGGGTGTGGATGTTTTTTGCCGAACTACTTGGCCTCTAGTTACTTGAACAGCTCAAACCAGAAATGACATTCAATGCTTTCTCATCGGCTAGTACATAATTTTGAATATCTGAGAAGAAAAAAGAAAGCAAATAATTTAACTCTGTGCATTGGGATGTGTGAATGATGATTCATATTCACTATATCCTTGAAATGAGGGTCTCTCTTACCTAGCTAGGGACCCAAGAGTTCACATGCCCCTGTACTAGTAAATGGTGTTTTCCACACAAATTACAACTGTCCTCAAACTTAAGGGCCCTTGAATGCATTTAGCACCAAGCCACAAACCATCCAATAGGCATCTCAAAACTTGAGCTGCTACTTCCGTTTGCGTTTGTGCGTTACAAATCAAAGCTGTGTACAGCTTCAATGAGCTATGGTTTCAAAAGTTCTCATCGCCAAAAGGGTCATATGTTTGGAAATGAAATGAGAAAAAGGTTTTTGCAGGACAGATTTTCACATGGGTTTGGAGGAAAAAGAACAAGAGAGAAATGGAGATGTTTAATTGGGTGGACAATAATTAGTATTATGAATAGTGGTGAAGTCAAATCAAATCAACGCAATGCATGATGAACAATGAAAGGAAGGGAGGGTTGGGTTGGTGGTGCTCCCAGCTATCCAAACATGATGAGTGGTTGGGGTGTCTCATTTGATTTGTGTAAATCTCAAATTCCAAAACTGTCTCAAATTCCAAAACTGTCTTTTCCTTTCAACTGTTTCAAGCTTTTGCCACCTCTGTACATAGGCCCTGTGTCCCTCAACTCTGCCCAGCCCAAGGGAAGGACATAGGCCCTATCTCGTCATCCAGCTATGAGCTATTGAGATATCTCCACGCGCTTATGCTTTCTCATGCCATTGATACCATATATATATTCATACCCTAAGCTAACCTAGCTCAAAGTTACCAACGTTACATTGTCACATCACTAGCTCATCCTGATGGCAAATTTTGATGGAAACAATGCACCAATTATGTCTGGACTTTAATTGTCATGATAATTGTTACTTGGAGTTTCAAAGTTAACAGTTTAATATATAGACTTTGATTTTGTTGACAATGGATACAAAGAGTAAAATATCGGGTATCGAGGATATATCGACAATCCAAAATTTGGATATATCGACGAAATATCGATCCACTGAAAATTCTGACGGAAATGACGGAAACTAATAAAAATATATGGAAATTTGTAATAAAACTTTTGGAGGTTGTTATATGATCAATTACCTACCTTATGTAAAAAGAAAATATTGATCAAACATCAAAACATATGAATTTGCTATATTACTATATGAATTAGTATGTGTTAAGTGCTGATAACTATTAAAATATAATTTAATAGTTATATTTTTATTTTTTTGATGGCTAAACTTTAATGGGAGGCTAGACCATCACATTTTTGTACAATATGTTACACATCACAAATTATAAAATCAAATATATAAATACTTCAAAACCACATAGAGGGCCTATGAGGTTCGAAATTCACACTATTTTCCTCATCTCTCCGTGCAGAATCATGTGTGTATTGTGAAGAGTACTCATTAAATGATTGCTCTCCCATGTAATTCTGCACGTATTGACTTACATGCCAACCATATGGGTCAGGGGGCGGTCTTTGAAGATTTTGGAGCTCGTAGTATGAACCAGGCATTGCTCAACTTTCTTCATTGCTATCATCATTTGAAGCATTTGTTTGTGATTGTAACGATGAGTTATCACTTGTTGGAAGACCATAAGGCATGATATATGAAGGATAAGGCATTGCAAAATTTTGACAAGCTTTTAATTTTGTTAAATTAAAAAAGTTACTGAAAATTTCAAAAATTTCGGTAAATATCGGAAATATCGGGGATATATCGGAAAATTTCGGAAAATTTCGGAAAATTTGGAGATATATTCACGGATTTTTCAGGTAAGTTCAAAAAACCGAAATATCGGCGAAATATCGCCGATAATATCGATTTTGCATTCCTTGATGGATACCTCTCATCATTAATTAATTTCTCTGTCCATTTTATGTTTAATCGATGACGTAACACATGCATTAGTTTTGATAAACAACTAATTAATACATGTTTGGGGTTTTATTACGGGAAGGAAACCAAAAAATCAAATTAAGAATGTAAAAGATTGGGAAATAATATTTGCAGCAAAATTTACTGACGTTTCTTGGCAAGAATTTGAAGCCAAGAACAAATATAAAAGAACATTATGGTTTTTTTTTAATGATAAATCTACAATCTGACGTGCTATGTCATCGATTAAACATAAAATATACGGAGAAGTGATGAGAGGTATTTCGATGTCAATGAAATCAAAGTTTTGGTACTAAACTGTTAACTTAGAAACTCCGGATAGGTACCAAATTGTCATGACAATAAAAGTCTATATACCATTTGTGCATTTTTTTTCAATTTTGATTAAAGAGAGTTTTGAATATAAGCCCATATATCTCATCAATAATCAGTTCTCCATCTATGTCTATGATCGGTTACATTTGAGATGTTTTAGTATAGACATGTATCCGTTGATGATGTAGATTGTTAATATCTTAAAAACGTAATAACATTTAAAAAGTACGTTGTACCGTTACCAAGAATGTAGAATGTAGAATTGTTGGTACAATGAGTACTAAATGAAAATCAAAGAGAATTGTTTGATAAATGGCAAATCATTAAGCATTTTTTTGGATTTTGATTGATTTTTCGTAACGTCATATGTATTTTTCATACATTAGTAAATGTCTAGGCGTGTCATATAACTTTTAGTAACGTCTAAATTCAAGAATGTACGTTCCCTCGGCAACGCAACTTAACGCTTGCGGGGAGATTAGGTTGCCATTTACAAACTGGGATTCCATCATGAAGGTAAAGCTAAGCTTGAAATAATGAAATCCTTGAATTAATCATGATCCCATTAACCTGGAGACAATTTCAATGTGTGCATTATGCCATTATCACTCATTGGCGTTCAAAGTTTGAAACTTTCAGAGCAGAAAGGACACTATCTTTCCACAGTAAAGTACTGTACAATGCACAGTGTTCCCTCAGCGAATACATACAAACAAATACACACAAAAATTTGTAAATATTTACTTTGACTTTGTACTATATATTTTTCTCCAGGCAGAGTCCACTTGCTTTTCTGATGGAAAAATAATACTTGGGGCTTCTGTCAGATTCCCAAAAGTATATGTCTTCTGGGTTCTTAGCCACGTGACTCTGCTCGGACCATATTTACATATAACTATACATACCGTCGATATATATAATCATATAGTTCATGAGTACTCACCAATGACGTGAGAGAATTACAACACTGCTATGTATGTAAGTAAGCAGTTAAGTAAAGGAAAGAAACATCTGGGTCTGACTGAAGCCCCAGCAGCATCTCAGCATCTGGTATTAGATTATTTGATTAGGGTTTGTATATAAAACTAAGGTTTAAGGATAAAGATTCGTGCACAATGCTTCTCGGTATATAAAGAAATGGGATCTGTGGAGGGGGGAATTCGGAGAGAGAAGGTTAACAGGGTATGTACAGGTTTGAAAGAAAGAGAAAAGAATCGAACATCATCGGTTTGAGGGGAAGAGAGTGGTTTGTGTCTGGCGAATCTGGCAAGCTAAGCAGCTAGGGTTTTGTTTTGTTTTGTTTATGCAGTAGAGAGAATCAAATACAAGGCCACCGACTCTATGAAGGAAAAAACCCTAGCTCGCTGTAGGACCTGTGATATGATTCTTCTAATCTTCTTCTATATATATCGATCTGCAATATCCAAAGTAAAGCTGCCATTTGCTTATTTCCATCGTTTCTCCTCTCTTCTTTTTATTCAAAAGAAGCATCTTTCAGCTTTGGGGATGATCTGATAGATGGATAGAGAACCGGAGCTATTTACGTACGTACGTACACATAAAAGCTGCATTTTTTTATGATTCCAAAAAAAAAAACTGCATTTTTGTGTCTTCTTCCCTTTGAAATGTGATGATTATTATGGATCCTGCCTAGCTGAAAAAGATGGAAATCGAAGACTATGGCCATGACTAACATTCATGAAAACTTTGAAACTAAGAATTATTCAATTACTTCAACAACAAAAAAATCAAAATAGAGAGCTAGGCCGGAATAACCTAAGTACATTGGTTGTTAATTAATTAACATCATTGGCTTGCAATTTGACTAATATTAAACCTCAACACGTTATGATTTTCGATTGCCTAAAAGTCTAAAACACAAATGATATATAAATCATATGATGATCTCATGATTCTCATCTCAAGTATAAGATATTGGTCGGCCCTGCATTATTTTATCACCTACAAGATACACATTCATTCATATTCATCACAATCATGCTTGCAATCTCTTTAAAGAAAAATTGAAAAATCGCAGCTCATGCTCTGCGCAGTGGTCACTGTTCTTTCTCCCCTGCTGCAGCTGTCCATAGTATCTATGCACGGCGCATCCAGTCACATTTCTCTCACTCATATATTATAGGATTAACCTAACCAGAAGCAAACACTGTACGTAACAAAATAAACTACAATATAGTGTGGTGGGAGTCGAAGCACATTGAAGAGGGCGCCAAATGAATTGTATGAGTTGCCCAGAGAGAGAGAGAGAGAGAGAGAGAGAGAGAGGCCTGACTAGGTTTGGTTTGGTTTGGTTTCATTTGCAGTCAAAACGGCCAGCTAGCTAATGCAGATAGATGGATAGAGATATCGAAGAAGATGATGAAGATAATTATGCACACTTTCACATGTGATTTATCTGTATTCATTTTAGCAGCTGGTTTTGGCACTTTGGCTTGGCTTTGGCTAGGGTTGGTTTTTTCTTGTTTGATCAAATGCTAGGGTTGGTTTGTGAAGTGTCACATTTCCCTTCTTCCTTCTTCCACATTACAATCTCCCCACATTCATATATGAGATATATGCATGGCCTGGGCCTTGCTTCTTCTATTAAGCTACGGCTGCTACCTGCACTAATTGATCAACAATGCATGTGACTGCCAACAGTTTCCTGACCCACATGTGTGTTTCAGCTTTGACACACTCCCAATTCCCTCACTTGCCTTTAATGTAATGGCCAGACAAAGAGACCAATGATAAATCAACTAACTCAAAGAATGCATCTAGGTGTGGGTTGCATTGATGCCTTCAGATGATCTATTGATCGATTCTATTCAGATCATGCTTCCTTGTAAATGTATGGTGGTATAGAGCTTGCAATCTAATGACAAAATCTTTGGTTAGATTATCGCAATGATGACTATATCCTCGTAGGAAAATTCTAGTATGCGTTAACAACTTAATACGTACATGACATATTCGTATAAGTCGAGTACGAGAACTTAATTGTTAGTATGGTAAATCTGTATATTAAGAACATACACGCATATATATATGATGTTTGTTAAAGTGTAATAGGGATGGCTAATGCCTGCATGAAATTGTAAGAAGACTTGATTCAAAGAGGATAGAGGTGAAACCGTAAAACACAATTGTAACTCTGAATTTTATGTCTGCACTCTGCAGTAGTCAATTTGTACAAAAGAGCAAAGGAAATGACATCTTTGACATGTTGTGGTGAAAAGGGTAAACAGGCCAGTCTGCATGCAGAGAACTACTGCAAATTAAACCAATGAGTCAACAGTCAATGGTCAGCTGAAGTATACTGTAGAGTGAAGACTGAGTGGGATTTGTTAACCGCAGGCAGAAGCCAGAAAAGAGCAGAGAGGACAGGTGATGCAGTGTGTGTATATATATACACCTTATTATGGTATTCATTTATTAGCTTCAGATCACTGCTCTTATCTTCTTCCTGTTGGATTCATTCACTCATAAATTTCAGAATTAAAACAAACAGTGCACTTACAGAAAGAAAAAAGAGAGTGGGGGAACCTGTCAGACAGCCAATCAACCACCCCAGACTTGGGTGAACCAAGCTGAGAACGATCATCCACAGCCATGGTGACTCGAAGATCACCAACCGTTAATCACGCTCTGATTGCCTGGCTATGATTCATCCACCAGGTTTGGATTCCTGTCTCCTTAGAACTCAAGGATTCAGAGGTACTTCCCTATAGAACAGATCCTGTTCAAGTAAGGTCGTGACCAATATGCTAGTTCTTGCATATTCTAACAGCTCTTTCTTTCACTTTTACTCGATGTGGGAGCAATTGCTATATCTGCTAGGTCGTGACGGTTAAGTCTTTACATGATCGATATATCTGCTCGAACAAATATAACAGCTAGAGATCGATCAAACTGAAAAATAATGGTGAAGTTTCATTAACATCTTTCATGTATAGCCGAATTCAGCTATGTACGTACGTACACCCTAACTAATCTGTTATTGGGAATTAGTATACAAATTTCTAGCTACACTTGCTTTTTACTGTCATGGACAACAACGGCGGCTGCCCCGAAGTTAACAACGTTGGCGCCGGGGAAGGCTTCATGAGCAACGTCGCTGGAGGCGGCGGCGGCAACGTCCATCATTTCCATTGCGCAGCGGCCATTTCCGCTGGCGTATCTCGGTAAATTGGTGCATAGATTCCCACGGCTAGGAACTTTGCCTTTAAGCGACTCAAACTGAAGACGAGAGTCGTTGTTTTTGTTAAGCCAGTGGTCTCCTTCCAATGGTCTCATGGCAAGAGCTTGTCTGAAATTACATACACAGAGAATTGTGAGGACAAAAGCGATTCTGTGGTACTGCTTGTTCTGAACAGACCCCATTTCAGTACGATCAAACGAATGAAAGCTATCTGAGTTTATGATTGTTTTGGTAAAGATCGAATCAAAATCGAAGAAGAAGATGAGATTAATGGAAGGAGGGTTGGTGTATATATATGTTTGATATGGGGATTAATTAAGCTAGGGCTGATTGGAGTTTAGTTTAGTGTCTGGTTGGTTGACTAGCTTGGAGCCGCGTTTTGGAAGTTTGAATTAGAGAGGGAGAGTCTGCTTCAAACGAGGACACGGAATAAAGAGAGAATTTTAAAGCTTGAACAAGTCCACATATAAACTTTAGTTTTATATATATGAATCAAATTCAGCAAAATTGGTCGTGTATTGTGTCATGGTGGTCAACTAGATGGAGCTGCATGTAACCTCTTCTTACATCAGCTATATCACCTATTTATTTTGTACATCAATTACGTACGTACAATCGCTTCAAAACAATATCCCTTCCCTTAAGTACGTGAGTATATGAGATTATATCAAATGTTTAGATGCTTAAGGAGCTAGGCATAAGTTGATATATATATATATATTGAATGGGGTAGTCCTTAAACGTTGACCGAAGCTATCACCATTCAACGCATGGAACGGGTCTCAATTCTCAAAAGCTAGCTACTTG
The DNA here is from genome assembly GCA_946800695.1 of Geum urbanum. Classification (NCBI taxonomy): domain Eukaryota; kingdom Viridiplantae; phylum Streptophyta; class Magnoliopsida; order Rosales; family Rosaceae; genus Geum; species Geum urbanum. The sequence goes on along the minus strand of OX326999.1, from coordinate 81,129,712 downwards.
ATGAATTAGATATATGGATCACATGCATCATGCGCGCGCGCGCATATATATATATGCTCCTCTGTCGTGCATTCTAGAGTAGTTAGACTCGATCTAGCAGTGTCTAATATAAGCGAGGTGGACTTCCATTACATTACCATGAAATTCACTATAAGCTAGCTAGAGTAGGAGTTGAAGAACACTTACTGAAGTTCTTATTCATATAAACACAATAACTCAATATGAACATAACAGTAACAGAATGAAAGAAGCTTACCAGTTGCATTGATTGTGATCGACATGACGATGAGCTGACGAAAGCTTGGTCTTCTGTTCTCTACTGTTCTTACTCTCTATTATGGGAAGAGCTGAATATAATGTGCGTAGAGGAACAGGGACCTCACCTCTCCTTATATAGTGTCCAACTTGTGCCTACCCATTATCAGTGTACAAGTTGGACACTGAATCCTTTGTCAATATGAAGATTACCAAATCAGTGTACAATATGGACTAGGATTTACATTGTTAATGTACTAACTTGTAAATGCCTTAATGAACTTACGATTTGATTCTAACTCATTGATTACATTACTTAAGCACAACCATAATGTGCAAGAGTTTAAGTTCCATTCTAACAATCTCCCACTGAACTTAACTCACTTCACATGTGCATAAACTGTAATCAAGAAGCTACTGTAGTGGCCATGAATCACATCAAGTTCTAATCCAAAATTTTAAAAGCAACTCTGTCACACTACACTTACTGAAGCAGAACTCAGAATCAGGATTGGTTCATGTGAACCAGCTGATTAAGAATCACAGCAGCAGTTCCTGCAGCATACATGAGTCCAGAAATGGTAATGAGAGCTAATGAAAAAGTACATTTATACTCAAGCATCACTAATACTCTCTGTCCTGCTGAATGGTTTTCAACAAAAACACCAAAATAACAAACATATCGATAACACCAGTGGAACCATGTTTGTTTTACTGAAAATTAGGCAACAAGTGCAGCACAAATGCTATACACTTCATATCCACCTGAACATACTGTAGTTACAAGATAAACAATCATGTTTGAAAGAATTCAGAATCACAAGCTTAACCAAAATTTGCAATACAAAATGAAACTGAACTGAACTGAAATTTTTGAATTTTATTTATATCAATATCAAGAACTTTACATACTGTGTAAAACTTACAGAACAAAACTTTAAAGTTTAAACATAACAACAACTTGAACTACAATATTTTCACATAGACACTCCCACTAAACTCAAGAATCAAGACTATCAAGCACTCCCATACTTTCACAATGTGCCCTGAACACTCCTACAGCTAAAGCCTTTGTAAACGGATCAGCTAGCTGTTTGTCTGTAGAAATATTAATCACATCTATCTCACCATCTTTAACTCTTTTCTTCATGCTATAATATTTTAAGTCTATATGCTTAGAGTGGACTGATCTCTTACTGTTCTTACAAAAGAAAACAACAGCTTCATTATCACAATAGACTCTCAACTTATCAGAAATAACAGACTTCAGGATTTTAGTTTCCATTAGAAAATTCCTGATCCAAAGTCCCTCACAAACACCTTCATACAATGCTATTACTTCAGCTTGCATTGTTGAAGTTGCAGTAAGGCTCTGCTTCATAGTTTTCCAAGCTATTGCACCACCAGCCATCATAAAAACATAACCACAAGTAGACTTAGATGAGCTAGGATAGTTACCAGCAAAATCAGAATCTGTATAACCCTCTAAAACCAAGTTTTTCACTCTTCTATACACAAGCATATGATGCTTAGTTTTCTGCAGATATCTTAAGACCTTCTTTCCTGCATTCCAGTGCAAAATGTCTGGATTGCTTTGAAATCTGGAAAGAATTCCAACTGAAAATGCCAGGTCTGGTCTGGTACACACCTGTGCATACATCAGACTACCAACTAACCTTGCATAAGGCTTTTCTTTCATTTCTGCAACCTGAGCATCAGTTCTAGGATTTTTGTTCTTGGTCAGTTTGTCCCCTTTAGACATAGGTGATTCCCTAGCTGCACAATTCTCCATTACAAAACGTTTTAAAATCTTAGAAATATATGCATGCTGAGATAACCCCAAAAGACATCGAGTTCTGTCCCTTTTGATTTCAATCCCTAAAACAAAGGATGCTTCCCCCAAATCTTTCATATCAAACTGTTTTGATAGGAAAATTTTTGTATCCTTTAAAAGCCTAGCCTCATGTTATTGGATGCTAACAGAATGTCATCCACATATAATATAAGGAAAATGAAGCCTTGTCCTACTGTTTTAAGGTAGACACACTCATCTACAATATTTTCAGTGAATCCAAAGTTTGTAATTACAGAATCAAACTTTCTATACCACTGCCTAGATGCTTGCTTTAACCCATAGATAGACTTATTCAGTTTACAGACTAAATTTTCATGTACTAATTCAACAAAACCCTCTGGCTGTTTCATGAAAATGGTTTCCTCCAGCTCTCCATTAAGGAATGCTGTCTTAACATCCATTTGGTGTAGCTCCTTGTCAAAATGAGCTACTAAAGCCATGATGATTCTAAAAGAATCTTTTGTTGAAACAGGTGAAAAAGTTTCAGTATAGTCTATCCCTTCCTTTTGAGTGAACCCCTTAGCTACAAGCCTAGCTTTGAACCTCTCTATATTCCCTTTGGCATCCCTTTTTGTTTTAAAAACCCACTTGCACCCTATAGCCTTCTGTGTTTTATCAGGCTTTACTAAATTCCATACTTCATTTGTGCTCATGGAGTCAATCTCTGCCTCCATGGCAACTCTCCAATTTTCAGAATCATCACCTTTCATAGCTTCAGCAAAGGTAATGGGATCAGTGTCTTCCTCCAGTGCTCTCTCAATTTCTTGAGAGAATACCAGAAAGTCACTTTGACCACCATATGTAGGAGCTCTATCTCTTACAGGTCTTCTAGGAGTAGATATTGGATTAGGTGCAATGGTTTTCAAGTTTTCTGAGTTTCCTGTTTCATGTACAGTACCTTCATCATCTGCAGAATGTTGATTTTCTGCAAAATCTGTAGCATCAGGGATAGGTTGATCAAAAATTTGTTCTGATTCACCAAGGTCTCTTTGTTCAGATATATTAAAATGGTCTGAAGTTATATCTGTTCTTAATGGCAATTGGTCTAAGTTTGTAGGATTTTGTGAGCTTCTCAGGTTTTCATCAGCTTCTTCAGTTTCAATAAATTCTGAAGATAAATCTTCAGGACTTACATTGAATGCATATTCTCCTATGAACTTTACTTGATGAGTCTCAAAAACTCTAGGAGTATGCTTAGCTGAATATAACTTAAAACCTTTAGACTTGTCACAGTAGCCTATAAAATGACAGCTTATTGACCTGGAATCAAGTTTTCCCAGGTATGGATTGTGAATCCTTGCTTCTGCATTGCAGCCCCACACATGACAATGATTAAAACTAGGTTTACTTCCACACCACAGTTCATATGGTGTTTTCTCTAAAGCTTTTGTGGGTGACCTGTTGCAAACATAGTTTGCTGTTTTTAAGGCCCCACCCCACAGGAACCTAGGTAGTCCAGAACCACACATCATACTTCTAACCATGTTTAACAATGTCCTATTCTTCCTTTCTGCCACCCCATTTTGTTGAGGATTGTATGGTGTGGAATACTGAGCTTTTATGCCACATTCCTGTAAATACAGTGCAAATTGCCCTTTCCTTTGCCCACTCTCAGTAAACCTCCCATAATACTCTCCCCCTCTATCAGACCTTACTATTTTAATTTTCAAACCTAGCTGAAGTTCAACTTCAGTTTTGAAAATCTTAAAATAGTCTAAGGATTGAGATTTTTCTGATATGAGATATATGTGAAAGTACCGGGAAAAATCATCTGTAAATGTTATAAAGTAGACATTTCCACATATTGTTTGTGTTCTAAAAGGTCCACAAATGTCAGTGTGTATTAAGTCAAGCAAATTTTTGCTTCTGTATGCAGATTTCCTATTCAGGTTTGTTATTTTTCCTTTGAAACATTCAATACAGTCTTTTAGGTCCTCAAAATCTAGTTCTGGTAGCATTTCATTTTTAACTAAAGTCTTTAGTCTTTGCTTGGATATGTGTCCTAATCTTCTATGCCAAAGAATTGCAGATTTTTCATTGAATGGGGTTCTGATGCTTACTTCTGTTTCTGAACTGTTAGAGTTCTCTACAGAAAAGGTAAGCTGTGATGCTGAGCATATATTACAGTTAATTTGTAAGTAGCCATTCACACGTTTTCCAGAACCAACACATACTGAATCTTTAAAAAACTGAATTCCATTCACATCATAAAAGAAACTGTATCCATTTCCAACTAAAAGATCTAAAGAAACTAAATTCCTCTTCATTGAGGGAATGAAATGAACATTATCCAGAAAAAGAAAATTGTCTAGACTTAAACTAAGCTTCAGACTTCCTATAGCTTTGACTGCTACACGCATCTCATTGCCAACCTTGATGTTAATCTCATCACTTCTTGGATTCCTCTTCCTTATTAAACCCTGCAATGAGTTAACTATGTGTAAGGGAGATCCTGAGTCCAGCCAAAAGGTATTTGGCTATGAATCTATCAAATCAACTTCTAAAAAATAAAGGGAAGGAATATTTAAGGGATTAACAACAATTAGAGGCTTACCCTTCTTCTCCAACCATGCCTTAAAACCATTGCAGTCTTTCTTCATGTGCCCTTTCTTTTTACAGAAAAAGCACTTAAACTTAAATGGCTGCTGCTGGTTGTTGTTGGAACTGTTGCTGGAGCTGTTGTTACTGGAGTTTCCCTTAGCTGTAGGATTCTTAAAATTTGTTTTCTTAGGACCTAGCTTCTTCTTCCATTTGCTTTTGCCTACTAAGTTCACAGTGCTCTCAGTTTTTGAAGTTGCACCATAGTTAGGATCTTCTTTCCTAAGTCTGGACTCTTCTGCAGCTGCTATGGCTATGAGCTCATTCATTGACCACTTAGCCTTCTGAGTATTGTAACTCATCTTAAGCTGCCCAAAAGTGTTAGGCAGGGAATGAAGGGCAGTGTTCACTACATGCTCATCAGCCATGACAATATTGAGGTTTGCCAGCTTAAGTGCTAAGTTTTCCATCTGTAGTAGGTGCTCTCTGACCCCTCCAACACCTGTGTACTTAAGGGTGTTAAACTGTTGAGATAACAGTGAACTCTCAACCTTATCAGATTCCTTGAATTTTTCTTCAATGAGCACCAAGTAATCATAGGCATAATCTACTTCAGGGATAGTCCCAGCAATGGTATCTGAAATGCAGGCCCTAATAATGTTCTTAGCTGAGTTGTTCTTTCTACGCCAGTAATGGTAATCCTCATATGCTTTAGGGTGAATATGCTTCTCTTCTTCTAAGACTGGATCAGGGACACTTTGATAAAAAGCTATGTCTAGATCATGGTTGTTGGTGAAATAGGTGTCTATTTGCCTCCTCCAAACCTTGTAATTGGACCCAGTTAAGAGTTCAATTGTGTTAAGGGTCACCACTTGGTTGCCTAAAATAATCAGAAAAGAATATTTATCAGTTTGTTGTCTGAAGTTGTTGTTCTGTTCACTGCAATAGAAGATTTTCAGTTTTGAAGTTTTAAGTGTTTATGTGTGTTTTCATCACATCAGTATCACACAACAGCATATCACAACACAAAAACCATTGAAAATCCAAGACTTGCAGTATATGCATATGATCACAGTATAAAACATATACATACAAAATTTTCCCATCACTGTAGATGAATCCGTATTACACTTTGTGTGATAGATACAGAAACTGTAGCTGTATCACCAAACCACAATCTCAAAATCCATGTTATAATGCAAAAACTCAACACCTTTATGGCAGAAGAAGGTCTCACATTATCTGAAGATGGATTTGAAATCATGTGTGGTGCTGTCATATATTCTAAAACATGCAACAATACTTCTTTGGAAGCCACAATTCACATATCTTGAAATATTGACACAAAACGTTGAAGCTGTTCCTAAATTGACTCACTGTAATGCAAAACAGTTTGCTTTGTGCAACATGACATCCTACTTGACAGTGAATCAGAACCTCAACTAATCATAAGTTCATGTGTTTTCTAAACCAGTAAACACTTAAGCTTGGTTATTATACATGAATCACTTTATAGATGGTTTTATTGAAACTGTATGCACAGGGAGTTCAGAACATGCTTTTCAAACAGAACACATCAGCAATAAGCAAGCAGACATACATTTAGCTAGTTGGTCAATCAATTTTACATTTCGATTTCAATCACAGGCATTCTTTATGTTCTTAGTGATTAGCTATTCATAGCTGAAATCAAAAAAATCATGACTAACCTTGGCCTCTGCTCACAGCGCTGCAATGTTAGCGGAAGCACAACAATTTCACACACAGCAATCAATCAATAACATAACCACACAAAATCACAATCAGAAATCGTAAGTTCCTTCCGGTCAGATCTACCCTAACTTATTGGAACACCGGGAACATTCCTCTAGGTTCATTGCGATTTGCGAAAAGAAAACAACTAACCTGGTTGTGATATGGGTTTGAATCCCTTACAAATTCAGCAACGAATTCGTGCACTCAGCCATTCCGAAGTCCCATCAGCTATTCGATAGAGTTTTGACCGTTGTTTCCAACGGTCAGTGAAATCCCCAAAATTTGAGGTTCATCGAGCAGTTGATCATGGGCTTGGCTCATGTGCAGTATCACAGGCCCCAGTCCAATTGGTTTCGGGCTTTTACAAAAATGGGTTTTGGCCCGAAAACTGAAGTTTCTGAAATTTGTTTTTTTTGTTCAAAACACAAACCCTTAGTGTTTTTCGTATGAGTTTTCTTCATCGATTTATATGAATTAAAGAGCTGAGCTCTGATACCAATTGAAGAACACTTACTGAAGTTCTTATTCATATAAACACAATAACTCAATATGAACATAACAGTAACAGAATGAAAGAAGCTTACCAGCTGCATTGATTGTGATCGACATGACGATGAGCTGACGAAATCTTGGTCTTCTGTTCTCTACTGTTCTTACTCTCTATGATGGGAAGAGCTGAATATAATGTGCGTAGAGGAACAGGGACCTCACCTCTCCTTATATAGTGTCCAACTTGTGCCTACCCATTATCAGTGTACAAGTTGGACACTGAATCCTTTGTCAATATGAAGAGTACCAAATCAGTGTACAATATGGACTAGGATTTACATTGTTAATGTACTAACTTGTAAATGCCTTAATGAACTTACGATTTGATTCTAACTCATTGATTACATTACTTAAGCACAACCATAATGTGCAAGAGTTTAAGTTCCATTCTAACAGGAGTTGATCGATCTAAACTTAGTATTATACAAATTCATGCAAGTTTATTAGAGTGAAGATACGGATATAACTTGATCATCAAAATCAATCATTCTCCAAGTTCGATCAGAAATTAATGAATGAATAGTGGAAATTGTGTGCATAGGAGAAAGTACCAAGAAATTCTACTATCCAAACCTCTACTCGAGGTCTTCCGTACACAATGGCACATCCATTTTTCAAGTAGCAATGAACTAGAAATATTCAACAAAATCTACAGTGTGTTTAGGTAGGTACTGGGAAAGCTCGATATATGTACATTTACATACTAACAAACCTGAACATATTGTTCATGGTTGCCCTAGCGACGCCCTAACCCTACGCGTGTGACCCGTGCGAGGGAACAAAAACCTAACCCTCTTAGTCTCTCTCTTTTCCGATCAAGAAGCTATTCCCTTACTGTTCTGGATAAGATTTTCCTGTATTTTATCGATCGTCTTTATCATTCTCTCGATCACATACAATCTCACCTAACCCATACCCCTCTCTCTTGCGATCGTCTTTGAGTCTCTGTCCATGCCAATCCATCTGAAACCTCACATCCTCCTCGATCCGTTATCTCTCTCTGAGAAAGAAGAGGGCAATAGGGAGAGAAGAGGGGTTTGAGACGTTAAAGAAGCAGCTCATGATCAGAGCCATGGCTCCCGGCGATGGAGTCATGGTCGTCGGCAACGACTCGGTGTTCATTGGCGCGCTCTTACACGCTTCGGTCACAGATCAGAGCCATCGCTCCCGTTATTGAACGCGTCCAGCGCTCTTACACGCTTTGGTACGAGTCAAGCTCTCTCTCCCTCCGACCATCTCGGAGTTTGAGTTTTCCGATTGTTTTGAATGTGTTTGCTTGATTTGAGTTATTTTTTGTTGTTTAAATCGATTAGGTCTAATTCTTTGTTTCACTTTGGGTTATATGGTCGTTGTGATATGTTCTATGTATCTATGGTTTACGAATCTGGCTTTTAATCGATTTGGGAGATTTGGAATGTTCAGGTACTCAGAGCCTCACTACGATTTTCTCCACTATATCCTCAATTCAGGTAGCGTTCTGTTCCTATTAGCTCTAATTTGAGTTCAGTTCATTACATATAAATATATGTTTGTTTGGACTTTGGGGTGATAGGGATGCCATAACATGCCAAGTTACATGTTCTCCACGGAAGTTCCACACAGCCACAGTTCGATTTCGAAATGTCAGGAAGAATTGATTCTCATACCAAAAGATAAATGTTGATAGAGTCATGAACTCGGCTCTGTTAACTTCCATCAGCTCCACATTTCGAACCTACTCATAAATGTAAGTTTTTTCCACACATCAGGCTGAAAAAGAACTATTATTAACTGTTCTGGTTTACTTACATCAAGAATCTAAAGATTCTCATTCTCTTACAGAAAAGGCTCTAATGAAGAAAATGTAAGCTCTGTTCAGTAATTGGGTCTCGATCTAATTCAGCTTTATTTTGCTGGGTCATTGTAAATTTCGTTGTTTACTGCTCATAAAATTGATCCACTGTGGTGATTTATCCCTGTAAAATAAATAAAATATTTTTTTTTCCGATTAACAGTCTTCGGTTAGACACAAGGCAAATGATGATGTTTAGTTAGACACAAGGCAAATTTCATTTTTTTTTTCTTCTTAGTCGATTTCTTGTACTTAATTAGCTGATCTCGTTTTTGTTTTTGTTTTTGAAAGGGTAGAAAACTTTGGCAAAAAAAACCAACAAACAACAACCCCCACAACACAGCCCGCAACTTCAACCCCCACAACACATGCCTCATTAGTGAACATCGCAGTCTCCCAGCCCGCGATCGGTATTCGAAGTTTCCTATCACTCTCTTTATCTCTCTCTCAAACAACACCGTGTCACCCTCGTACTGCGTTTCACGGTACGCTTCGATCTGTATTCGAAGTTTCCTATCATTCTTGTTGTCTATGTGCTTCTTCGATTTTGATTATCATCGTAAGCGTACACTGTTCTTTTGTTGTTTGTTGGTTTTCGTTTTTCTATGAAGAATGACCAAATCAAGAACATTTGTTTCTTGGTTTGTGTTTGGATGTTGTTGAACGAAATGTCTATAGCTTTGAATTAGTTAATGTTGGAAGGTTTGGTTATTAGTTATAGTTTGGCGAGCTTTTAAGATGGTGGTGGAATGTAGAGCGCCATTGGATGTTATTCTAACCATACTGGATTTGTGTTCTGGGAGTTCAATCGTAAACTCCTTTAGTAGTGGTTGTAGATTAGGTGAAAGTTTGTGGAATCTTTGGTATTGCTTGGTGTTATTGCGTAACTTACTCTGAGCGTTGTGTACAAAGAAATTTGAAACTTTAGTAACCTGCAGAATTAATAGGCCACTGAAACTATAGAAATAGGAAGAGAAAACAACAAAAAATTATGTTCAAGTAATTATGATCTGCTCAAGAGAATGTTAAACTAATTTTTTTTAGAAACAGACCTAAGACCAGGGATATGTTTCTTAGACATGGTACTTGGGTCTGACCAATTTTAAGGAAATTTAATTGAATGGGGAGGATATCAGTGACTTGTATCATTGCAATAGACCCAGTGATAGGCCATTTTTGGGTCATGAAAATAGTTGAAGGTGGTGACTGCATACTCTTAATCCCAGCATCACTAAATGTCTGCCTTGCACTTTCTGGAACATCATTCTTGCATTCTATGTATATGGTGAAACAAAGTTTCTTATCCTGATAACTTTTCATTTTGTTTAACCACTTGTTGTGTAGTTGTTTTCTTTATATGGCATATCTTTATGATTTAAGCTTTATAACTTGGGTAATATTTGCTAATGATATACTCCTTCAATTATTTTCTTTCAGGTTAGCTTTTTTTGAACCTTTTGGTGCTTAAGCAGCTTTGAAAGACTTAGCATATAAGAGATACAAGTAAGTTGTTATTTGGCTTAAAAAGTTTAATATTTTGCTATCAGTCTTTGCGATTGTACGAAAGAATTCATGAAAAGCACAAGTAACTCTTCGAATTAGTATAACAAATGGTACATAAGGCATAGTGTTTGCAAACATCAGCTAAGTAGATTGCAGTCATTGAATTTATGTAGCTTATTATGTTACTATGTGTCATGTAAGAGTTATACCTAAAACATGCCAATTCTTCTAAAACATGAGTTGAAATAGGATTCAATTATAGTTGCCGCTTATTAGGTTACTGGAATCTTAGGGTTACTTGCAGGTTTTTATTTTATTCTTTTTGTTGTTGAAATTTTTAAGGTTACAAGCTGTTTTATTACTTTTTCTTCATCAAATGAACTTTATGTAACCTCGCTATTCCCATCGTGTTCTATCCAGTGCATGTCTGCCTCATTTTTCTTCATAGCTCCCCATACATGTCATATACAATGCATAACCTCTCTATTATTGCATTGCAGAATGGTTACTTTTAGTGAAAAATTAAGTAAGTGCATTCTGGAAACCAAACCCGAAGGTCCTTGCAAAATTAAAGAATATGGATTTTAATAGTGTATATCATATGGCAGTAGAACTAGGTAGGTGGCATCATGCCAATGGATTGATTCAAGCACTAATAGATCATTATGATGTTGAGCGAGGAATTTTTGTAGTTAATGAGATGCAGATGCATCTTGGTTTAGAAGATGTTGCATATTTAACTGGGTTTAGAATTGATGGATTTTTAGTAGCGTCGAGCACGAACAGCATGGATGCCTTAGGTAAGTCGCCTTCTGAAGTGATGAATAAGGATCCCAAAAGTAAAGACGGTTTATCTGTTTGGTTGTCCTGGTTAACGGAAAAGTTTGAGATACTACCCGACGAAGTACCTGATATGAATTTGGGGAAATATGTCTCTGCATTTGTCTTATATTTTGTAGGCACAGTGTTGTTAGCGACTACGGATGACACCTTTGTGAGCATGCAGTATCTAGAATGTTTGTCTGAGGACAACATCAAGACGTGTGCATGGGGAGCTGCCATGCTTGCCCATATTCATCATTCTTTAGCTCAATTTAAAAAAAACATCAAGGAATCTATATTACTCTTCCCTGATGATCTTTTAAATTGAGCTAAAGAATGATGAATATGGGCAAGCATGGCAGCTCCCCATGCACACGTCTTGATGTTGTCCTCAGACAAACATTCTAGATACTGCATGCTCACAAAGGTGTCATCCGTAGTCGCTAACAACACTGTGTCTATAATATATAAGGCAAATGCAGAGACATATTTCTCCAAATTCATATCAGGTACTTCGTCGGATACTATCTCAAACTTCTCCTTCAACCAAGACAACCTAACAGATAAACTGTCTTTACCTTTGGGATCCTTCTTCATCACTTCAGAAGGCGGCTTACCTAAGGCATTCGTGCTCGATGTTATTAAAAATCCATCAATTCTAAGCCTAGTTAAATATGCAACATCTTTTAAACCAAGATGAATCTGCATCTCATTAACTATAAAAATTCCTCGCTCAACATCATAATGATTTATTAGTGCTTGAATCAATTCAATTGCATGATGTCACCTACCTAATTCTACTGTTATATGATATACACTATCAAAATCCGTATTCTTTAATTTTACAAGGATCCTCGGATTTGGTTTCCACAATGTACACTTACTTAATTTTTCACTAAAAGTAACCATTCTGCAATGATAGAGATGTTATGCATTGTGTATGACATGTATGAGGAGCTATAAAGAAAAATGAGGCAGACATGCACTAGATAGAACACGATGAGAATAACGAGGTTACATAAAATTCATTTGATGAAGAAAAAGTAATAAAACAGCTTGTAACCCTAAAAAATTTCAACAACAAAAAAAATAAAGTAAAAACCTGCAAGTAACCCTAGGATTCCAGTAACCTAATAAGCGACAATTATAATTGAATCTTATTTCAACTCATGTTTTAGAAGAATTGACATGTTTTAGGTATGACTCTGACACATAGTAACATAATAAGCTACATAAATTCAATGACTGCAATCCACCTAGCTGATGTTTGTAAACACTACGCCTCATATACCATTTGCTATACTAATTCGAAGAGTTACTTGTACTTTTCATGAATTCTTTCGTACAGTCGCAAAAACTGATAGCAAAATATTAAACGTTTTAAGCCAAATAACAACTTACTTGTATCTCTTATATGCTAAGGCTTTCAAAGCTGCTCAAACACCAAAAAGTTCAAAAAAAGCCAACCTGAAAGAAAATAATTGAAGGAGTATATCATTAGCAAATATTACCCAAGTTATAAAGCTTAGATCATAAAGGTATACCATATAAAGAAAACAACTACACAACAAGTGGTTAAACAAAATGAAAAGCTATCAGGATAAGGAACTTTGTTTCACCATATACATAGAATGCAAGAATGATGTTCCAGAAAGTGTAAGGCAGGCATTTAGTGATGCTGAAATTAAGAGTATGCAGTCACCACCTTCATCTATTTTCGTGACCCAAAAATGGCCTAGCACTAGGTCTATTGCATATGATACAAGTCATTGATATCCTCCCCAAGTAAATGATCTTGGTACAAATATTACCCAAGTTATAAAGCTTAGATCATAAAGGTATTCCATATAAAGCTTAGATCATTACAAGACATGGTACTTAGATCATTCAATTAAATTCCCCCCATTCAATTAAATGTCTGCGCCAAGAGGATACGAAAAAGTTTTGTGGCTAATTTTAAAAAGTTGTATGATATAATCTGACTTATGTAAGTTATGCAAATAATTCAAATGTAGGATGGAAATAGAAATATGAAGCTACTTGGCATCGAGTTTATAGAACTTGAAAAGTGCGTCATATATATTACAGACATTAGAGTTGTAATAGAAGCTTAATAGTGTTGTTAAGAAGCAGAAGTTATCTATATATTACTGACATTACAGTGGTATTAGAATCCGAACAACGTTCTTAAAAAGCAGAAATTAGCCGATTATGTAACACATGTCAAAACATAAATAGCAAATTAGAATCATCACACGCATTCAGCACCGGTCTTCATCAACAAAAAGGTAACTTTTTTTGACATTGAAAGTGAGTCCTGTATATATAAGAGAAATAATTATTCTAAGGAATATCATTTTGTTGTAAAAGGGTAAAGAGTACATAATGTAAATCCAAAACATATACTCAGTTTTCTATCATATACTAAGTCCGGTATGTGGAGAGATATTCCGCATACAGAAGAGCATAATGTGAAGCTATAACTAATTTGTATAAATATTGAGTGTTACAGATGAATATAAAAGCTCAGTTGAGAGAGAGAATGGGTAGAGTGAGTATCAACAAACAAAGTGTATATAGCAGCATATTATATTACACAAAATGAAAGAATATGACGGATCTCCTCCGGTCTAGTATATGGAGATGGATTCAGGATATAGTAATTTGCTGCAACTTTTTTGTAAGTATATCTTGTTTGGTACTACCTGAGAGAGATATCATATACCAAGAGATATCATGTTTCCTATCATATACCCTGTCTACATCGTTTAGTTCTAAATCCAAAACATATACTTAGTTTCCTATTGATCACAAACATACCAATATAAAAAAATAGACAGATGTACCTGCTGTTTCCAATATCAGTTCATATACCACTGAACTGCCAGCATCTTCATTCCTAAAAATATATACAAAATTTATATTTAAATTATAATTACAATGATTGCAGAGCACCAAAACAATGCATTTGACAAATGTATTCATATTTGCTGCCCTTTTTTGTCATTTCATTGAGAAATAATTTTTTTTTGTAGCAGTCTTGTTTCCACGTTTTTTTGCAGCCGGGACCTTTGCGGGAGTGTCCAAGATGGGCTCTTCAATTTCAGCTTCTTGTGGAAACTGTTCATTTGCATACGCTTTCTTGTCAGCATTCAGATTTTCACAGGAGGCCCTAAAAAAACTGACCACTCTAGTTAATGCTTATCTGGAAGAGGAAGTTCTCCCCAACCTAGGCACTGATCTCGGGAGGGAGGGTTGCTTCTGTAAGGTAGAATCTCTTCTCCAACAGCTCCTCACAGGTTGCATTGAAAAATTCTTCTGCTGATCTTCCCATCAGAGTGAGATTTTCTTAGTCTTGATTATCTTCAATAATCATGAAGATCATGTAGCTGCATGATATAGTAGTATATGTGTATCAATGAGTAAGAGTAGACAACATTCATGTTGAAATGGAGCCAAGATTTACAAAATCATGCATCGAAATAAAGCGATGGAGTTACTATTTTGGGGGCTTGTTCTGGCCATGAGCAAAACATAAATACTTATCTTCAACCTCTTTGCTCTTCAACATAACCTTGTAGCAGTTGTCATGAGAACATGAGTTGTACCACCATCCCTTTTCTGTGGCAAACCTTACCACAACAACAGCGCAATACACTGGCTTGGACTGGAACAGTAATTTAATTGATTTAAATCATATAGCTATATATGAGGGTTGCCATAGATAATATGTTGGACACTACAGAGAGCTACGCAATTGATATAGTGCAAATAAACAGACTTAATGACTTCAAGTTTTTATTGTTTTAAATATCTTTGAAGATGAGATGCATTGTCGCGTACCGCAAATATTGCAGGATCTAGTGTTTTGAGCTCAACGATAGTTCTTATGTCCGCTTTGTTGATCTCCGTCAACAATGTTAACTTTGAGTATGCACCATAGACCTTCACCTTGTCCCTCACTCTTGAGAACCTGAGATGGAAGAAATTTTATTGTCCGAAAAAAATGAGACAATCAAAATTATCAAAATAATATGTTTCATTGGATAATCATAATAAATAATTTTATCCTACGATACTTACTCAGCTCTATATTGCGCAAAGAGATCAGTTACAGGGTGAAACACTACCTCCATTAAAATAAAGTCAACGTAATCAAATTTGAGGGGCACTGACTTCATGAAAACTATACTCACATAATAGAAGAAATTCACTCAATATATCAGTGTTCTACTCCTGTATTGAACTCGATATACATAACTACAAACTGTAGAAGAAATTATGCATACTTAAAACATAGAGTAAGACTAATCACATTGCCTCGAGCAGAATATATAATTTAAAAATATGAAACATAAGTTGCATATCATCCCAAAGAATCAAACATAAAGAAAATGAATATAAACATTCAATTTTGTTAGCCAAAAAGACTTTATATACGAAGTCATGCATTCTTAACATTGCAGAAATCATACTTCCAATCGTATGGGTTGTGCTTCTACTGTGTCATATATGATTATATGAGTTACATATATATGGAGATTAAGGTAGTATAGGCCATAGTCCAAAACAACACTATTTTACTTTCGTTTTAGTGCGATACCACCACTGTCCCAAGTTCACTCGAGAGAACCCTTTTGCCAAACTTTGTAATGCTCCAAACAGAAAACCTTTCATAAGAAAATGAAAATGATAATAAGTGAATAATAAAAAGAAGAAATACTTTTGTCCGTAACTTAAGAAAATGCTCAAAATTTATAACTAAATCCAAACCAACCAATATGAACTCATATTATTCGAAACTTTGTTGATTTTAGAAGTGTCATTAGTGAAACAGGAGATGGAATTCAATGGACATCATCTTTAATTAGTACTGGCAACAATGATAAGCCCCTGGGATATGACATGCAATGGACATCTATTTACACAAAAGGGATTATGTTGATGCAAATACCCAAGATGTGATGCAACAACTTAAATAATAGACATCATCTAGCATACTGACTATCACACTAAATACCCAATTCAATCTAGATTTCAACCAAAACAATATAAATCGACATTCAAAGCCATTCACCTATCATATTTCAACACTCTTACATCATCAATCATATATTAACACGAACCGATTCATCTAATGATATACTGAACACCATATACATTCGAATCAACTTAGGTTGCTCTTAAAATCGACATATATATGAATAAGAAGAAATGAAAAGGCCGAGACCTTCACTGTGAAGATCTTGTCTACCTTTGATTTTGAAGAATAGTTGGAAATATCTTTGCACTTCAGCCTTTATAAGTAAGAGGGACGTCAACAGAGGAGACATCATCTATCTTTGGTTGCTTTTGTGATGATTTCTGCATTTTTTATTCGAGATTTGGTGAGGTGCATGTTGTGGGATCTCCCCAAATCCAGAACGGTGGATTTCAAATCTAGTTGGGAACGAAGTTTGTGAGCAACAGTTTATGCAAAAGAATTAAGAGTTTAAAACTCAATACCTTACCTTAATCAAGATGAAGGCTAAAATTTGGGTATTCATACAATAAAATTTGGGCACTCCTATAGTCGCACACTCTAACACAAACTGTAACTAATAAAAAATGCACTAAGCATCATATGATACATAACATACCACATAATCAAAACAGAGGCTAATGAAATTAGAAAAGCTTTCAGATGTCCCAATCGAATTACCTCCACATTCCCTAATTCCTCAAACCTTTTCTGATCACAACCATCCTGAAATAGTTTAAGCAACAAAATTCAATTCAATACACAATCAAATTCCCAGTATTGTTCTTCAACTCAATTCTGTAATAGTAATACCTTAGCATTGTCCTCAAAATTGGCCCATCTTCTTCTTCCGGTAGCTGATTCTCTGTGACTTGCTCAAGTGGCTGTTCATTTTGAAGCAACACTTATTTCCAGCTACAGCTTGATGCAGGGTCGAATAGATTTATTTCCGCTTGACTAAAAGGAGTTTACAAGCTCGGTGTTCCTCTAGAGTCTCTGCCTCTTCAACCAAATCACACTACTCATCACACATTGGTTCCACAGTTTACAGGTTTGATCCCTCTCTCCCAGTTATTTAACTCTCTACCAACTCCGATCCAAACCAAGGCAATTAACACACCTTAGGGGGGCCAAAACTATCTACCTGACGAAACGAAAAGTCTCTGTGGCTGTTGAATAAGATCACCATTTTTTCGATGATTCTCAGGCTCTGCAATCACACAACATTCAATAACCACCACCACAATCAATTAATTCAATTTGATCAATCAAGAAACCCATTACCTTGGAATATGGGTCGGGTTCGGGCTTTGTGACCCGGGTTCAGAAATTGTATCTGATTGTTGTCATCTGAGGAACAGTATATGGTATCCATTTTGTCGAAAGCAAAGAGAAATGTTTATAAGAACATTGTTCATTCCTCCATCGGGGTTTAGTTAAGGTATGATATACCCAAATCCCATGATAGCCGAATGAGATGCTCTTTACATGTTTAATCAACGATTGTATATCACAGAACGACAAATTCATCGGACTCAAGTAGATCGATTAATTCAACTACCCAGAACAACGACCCATGTCAAAACTTGACTACATAAATCGAAAACGATTGAACCCAAGCATATCCATTGGCAAAGAACTTACCTAAACCAAAAACGTGACAGAGAGAGAGGAGCGAGGTTGAGAAAACTTTTTGAAAGCATATGCAAGATAGTAAAATCGGGGAGCAGATTGGCCGACAACACTGAGACACTAACGCGATGTGTATGGAGAGTTTAGATTGAGAGAGCACCGGAGATCGAAGAGGAGGAGCGCCACTGCTAAGGTATGATTATTCTTGTAACATGTTAAGGAAATAAATAGAATACTGATGTTGTAATCTAATGTCATTGCAGGTATTGCATGCATACATGACTTACATTATCCCTAATATGAACCTATAAAGTATACAACCACAATATGCTTAATATATGTTGCCAAATGATTATATAACGTTTTCAATTCATATTAATGTTGCAACATATTCCAATGCAACATTTAATGTTTTGGGTATAAATGTTGCCAAATGACTAACTTCGGCTAGCTGTATATATATGATTTTGCATGTAAAGTTAGTAAACTGTTCGAGTGTTTGATCATAGTAAAGACATCATGACCTGTAAAGCAAATTAAGACCAAGTGAAAGACTAAAAAGCCAGGTGTCCTGTTAAAACTTGCTGCTCCTTTTGCTGTTTTTGTTCTCACAAGTCACAACGCAAAGGACATATATATAACTTCGGCTAGCTAGCCAGAGGTTTTCACATCGTTTGGCCCAAGTCCTATAAAATATGTCACCGTCAAGCTGCAAGTTTGACATTGGAGCATTTGTTATTCGATCTCCCAGTATACTCGCCTTACTGAGTCATCAGTATGTAATTTGATGAGATGTATAATCATATATTGTATATGAGTATTTGCTAACTAACTGCTTGCATGAGTTTGTTTTGTTAAGTTTCTCGAGTCACGTTATTGTTGTTTTGATTATGTTATTATGAACCTTGTATTCCATTGATCATCATTTGTGCCAATTTTTGGTTTCATCTGAAAATGGAGAGGCATTTTTCCATACATGTATATATGTGTTGAGAACTTGAGATCAAACCTGTGTCGATATCGATATCAGTCACAACATCAATGAGGATGTTATACTAGGTTTTCTTTCAACTAAGAGAGGGGCTTACAATCTGATACCACATTCAAATGCAATTGCTCCTTCTGAGTGTTCGACATTCACAATGCAATTACCTCCATAAAAAGAGAGAGGGCATATTTTCCTATTGAGAAACTGAGAGCTTAGCTTGAATTGCAGAATAAAATGTAGATGACTTTGATATATTTGTGTATTTGATAAAATGAGATTAATTGGTTACTGACACACAACATCAACATCAGCTAGCTTTAATAGGATTCTAACATTAATCTCACTCTCTTCAACCCTAACAAAGATGTCGTTACTTGCATACTTATGATTTACCAATGTGAGAGAGGAAATATATTTCTGAGCATAGAACAAAAATACTCGGAATATGTCAAATGAAAAACATTCTTCTAAAAATACAACAATACAGGCTTCTTCTTCCTCCTCTTCTTTTTCACTGATTTTCCTCTACAAAATGACTGACATCAACTGTGTTGGCAGACAGACCTTTTAGTCATTGTCCTGTCTTGATAAACTGTTAGATATTTTCTTGTATTCTTCGGTAGAATATTACTTCTCCTTCTTTATGGCATGTTCTCACTTCAAGGGTAGAACTACATAACTTGAACAAAAATTGCCGCAGTGGCTTCGGCTTCAAGGATTCAAATAAGATTCCCAACCAACTTTCTGTAGCTTCTCGTCTTTTGCCAAGACTTCATTCTTAGTGTCTTCTTGATACTGACTGATTCTGCAATCGATTTTATTCCAAATTAGCAAATACAGCCAAATAAATATATGAAGTTTTTAGTTCAAATTAACGTTGCAACAAAATCCAATGAAAAGCCCAACCTCGAAGATAGATCAGCATCAGAAATAGCTAGCATCCTTACTGCTAGCAAGCCAGCATTGGTTGAGTTGTTTATAGCAACTGTCGCAACTGGGACACCTCTTGGCATCTTCATGTCATAAATAGATATGCAAAATGAGAAAATTGAGACACAAATCCCTCATAGTGAAATATTAGTTCCAACTTAAGGTCTTCTATCCAATAAAAATGTTAAACATGACTTTATAAACCTTCAATTGACCTATTCATATTTTCTATCCTATGCGAATTTACATGAAGAGGTTGCTCTCAAGCTGCCAGTTAAATATCTCATAATCCCTAAATTATTTGGACTCCTTAGAACATTAAGATGGTGATATTCTACGTTCTCCAACCCAAAACTTATTACAAAATGACTTTTAAAATTACCTGCAAAATAGATAGAACTGAGTCGACTCCATCCAATGTAGAAGCACGAACTGGGACACCAATAACAGGCAAAGATGTGGCTGCAGCTACCATTCCTACAAAACCGCAAGAAATAGTACAACTAATCTCAGAGAATGTACACTTTATTACAGCAATATGTTTGAGGCAAAGATTATATAACTAACCTGGCAAGTGAGCTGCGCCACCAGCACCAGCGATGATGACCTGAATTCCTCTTTCGCGGGCAAACAAGGCATAAGAATGCATCCAATCCGGAGTTCGATGGGCAGAGACTATCCTCACCTGAAAATTAGAGTTTATTAACATTGTTTGGTATAGCACTTTACACGTACTAATTGGCCAAAAACCATCAGAAACAAACCTCATGAGGTACTTCAAACATGTTCAAA
Source organism: Geum urbanum (assembly GCA_946800695.1). Lineage (NCBI taxonomy): Eukaryota > Viridiplantae > Streptophyta > Magnoliopsida > Rosales > Rosaceae > Geum > Geum urbanum. Next base: position 81,109,242 of record OX326999.1, on the reverse strand, counting down.
ACTTTTGAAGCCTCCTTCATAACAGGAAGATCTGAATCAGAACCCATTATGATCCCAACACGTGGCGCGGCTGCATTGACGAAAAGACCAACCATATGACTTCAATGTTAAGATAAGCTTCTACATAATTACAGCTTTTTCAATAATCTACAAGGAAACGAAAACAAATCTATATCATAATATTTTTTTCTTTCTAAAGTGGTGGTGTCATACACAATACATGGGGTGGGAGGGGATTTCCCTAAAGCAAAGTGGGAAATTATTGATCCTGATAAGGTAGTTGAAACTTCTAATGAGATATACATTGTAACATGCACCAAAATTCATACTGAATATTTCCGGTGCACCAATTTTTCAAAGTCACAGACCAAAGAAAGGAGGATATTTCATAGTCCAAAGCAAAACTACATAACTAATACAAGTATTACAATTACCTGCAGATGGAGTATCAGATATTTCATCATGTAGCATTGAATCCAGATATATCTCCACATTTCCCATGGAGGCTCCAACAATGGTAACATGACCCATTTTCCGTTGCTTCCGCATATCTTCCACAGACAGAGAAGTTTAATAGAAAACATCCATGTAATCATTGTGTATGATACATAAAAATATGGACACATCAGAATCTAACCTGGCTTATCATACCAATGAACAGTAGCCCCTGGAATACACAAGGCTCTTCTAATCACTTGATGAGCTAGGTGGAAACCAGCTTCCCCCTGAAAGAATAAATGTTGTCATGACACCGTCAAACAATTTATTAATGTCTTTACTCCACATGCACAGTAATAACCATACACTTTTCAAACATTGTGCTACATCTATGCTGAATAAACCAAGAGATAACTATAAACCTATCAGCACAAACAGCACAAAGATGGAAAATTTCGCATTAGACAGAACCTCACCTCATCTTCACCAAGTAAATTGTACATAATTGCAGCAGGAGTTTTCATTGATGGATCACCAAGTGGAAGACCAACAACAGCCCGCAAATGCTGTTCAAACTGTGAAGTGTAGCAAGCCTCTATGGTGTGATGACCACTATTATGAGGTCTAGGAGCTACTTCATTTAGCAAAATCTGAAAAGCGAACAGATGCATAACCAGATTGAAATTGAATGCATCAGCTGCTACACCAAACAACAAGAAATGAATATAGTGTAGAGCTATTAACAGAGGTCGAGTCAGAACCTGATCATCCTTTGTCAAGAACAACTCAACTGCAAACACACCAGCACCTTCTAATGAACTAACAGCTCTAGATGCAATATCAGTGGCCAACTTTCGAACTTTCCATGACACGTCAGCAGGTGCCTTGACAATGTGGCAAATGTTTTCCCTGCAAGACAAGATCCTCAAACATTTGTGAAATGTTCTTATGTGACAAAAGCTGATCACACACACATATATATATATATAGGAAAAAACTCCAGAAAGTTCAATAAAACTGAATCTGCAGCTTACTTGTGTATAGTTTCAACAGCAGGATAGCACACGATAGAATTGTCTCTTCCTCTAGCAACAATGACCGCTAGTTCCTGCAGTTAGGTTGCCAAAAAAATACGAGTATACTCATTATTACAGAATTTAAAACAATACATTTTAACGTATAACTACTGTTACTTGTTAGAAGCATTTGGTTAGTTAGTTCAGTACTGATCATTGGGTATTGGGAAAGGGTGCAATTTTCAGTTAAATTGGTAATAGTTGATGATATTGCTGAAAACAATTGTAAATAGTTAAATTCACAAACACTAACCTTCACGAAAGGGGCCCATTTCTCAACATATAAACCACGATCAAACCCTCCAAGAGCTGCAACAAATATACAAAGTAGAAAGATGGCATAGTTTCAACTTGTTGAATTCAACAACAATAAACATAACAGGTCTTTAGAAGATAAGCAAAAGACTGAAGAATTCTACAAACAGAACACAGACCAGAGTTGCTTATGACAAAATTACCTGAAACAGCAGAAAGAAGATCAGCCTCACTCTTCGCAACAGCATTTCCACGCCCATCATAAGCCAATCTTTTACTCTTAATCATAAGCGGATAGTCAAAGAGGTCTCCTGCTCTCTTGGCACCTTCTAGATCATCTATCTGCCTTTGCCATATGTTGCAATAATCAATTTATCATATTGAGAGGCAACAGGAAATTTCATTCACTCTAATCATCAAACCCAATCTGTAAAAAGTATCAAACCTGCATAAATTCAGGCAGTGGAATATCATGCTGCAAAAAATGAACCTTCTGAAGATACTTATCCTGTCACATATCAAACACCATCCGATTCTCACCAAGATTAGATACGAAACAATGCAGCACAAACACGTATCTAAAACACATATATCAACACAGGTTCAATCCGAAAAGTTCCAAAACCTGAATGATTCTGATGGTAGATGCTTTGGGCTGGCAATCCACTCCTTGCTGCTCAAGCTTTTCCAACGTCTCCACATCTACGTGTTCAATTTCCACTGTCAGCACTCCACACCTAAATCACACAAAACCACAATTAGCCACACAAACACAAAAACTCAAAACACAGTAGATACTTAAATTCGTCTGACAATGCAACCATCTAAAAAATGTAACCATTTCACAAACTCTAGAACAGCAGAACAACTATCGTTGAGTCTCCCAACCATAATGTGATAGGCCAAAACCACAATTAGGCACACACACTCACACACACTAACTCAATCACAAAAACACACTAAGAAAATACTTAATGGTCTAGACAATGCAAAACCCTTATAATAAAAAATGTGACCTTTTCGCAAAGTCTTGAACAGTAGCACTATCATCAAAGCTCCCAACCATATGATGATAGGCAAGTTTGCTCGCCGGACAATTCTTTTGTGGGTCCAGCACCACCACCTTCACCGCCATCTGCGACGCCGCTTGGCACAGCATTCGGCCCAACTGACCTCCACCCAAAACACCCACAATCGTCTCACTCAATCCATGAACCGAAGAATCAAAGTCTTCACCTTTACTACTGTCATTACAGAAAAACAAAAGCTTCAATTTTTACTCAAAACAAAGAGACTTGCATTTAATTATTATTATGACTTACTTGGTAGTAGGGGGCACGTGAGGGTCACGTGAGGTCCGGCAGGTGACGGCGGAGCTGCGGTGGAGTTGTTGAGAAGAAGAAGAAGGAGGAGAAGTGATGAGTTTGGTTTGTGTGGGGTCCATGGAGGAGGAGGAGAGAGAGAAAGGGGTTTTGGGTTTAAGGAAGAGAGACAAAGATGGTCGGAAACCGAAGTCGGCGGCGAAGAGAGAGCTTTGCTGAAGAAGCATAATGACTTGGACTTGGGTTCAGTTCAGAAACTAAAAGGCGCCGCCGTGTCTTTCTCTCACTGTTTTTATCAGTTTTGGAGTTTATATAGTTTGCTTCTAACCTCTTTCAAAAAAAATAGTCGGGTCGGGTTAGTTTTTGTGGTGGCAATACTATGTTTGTTGACTTTTGACTATGGTTGTGTTTGTTTCAAAGTTTGTTTTTGTTTTCTGGCCAATGAGAATTTACGTTCTATAATTAATCAGAGGTGAATAGAGTTCTAAAGTCTAAACTTCGACGGTTAATTTTGAAGTTCGATGTCACATCCACCACTTTGTGTATTATGTGACAGAAGACATACAAGTCTATGATTATGTTGTTCTTCTCTAACAGTTGTTATCCATTTCTTTTACGACAGGTAAAGAAGTGAATAATTAGCCAAATTTTACACTAGTATGAATCTGCTGAAGGATGCACAAAATGACCTCAATCTTCTTATTCATCCCCAAAGCTGTATACTTTACCATTTACACACAATAATCACACCCGTTATTGTTATACAATGCAACACTCATCCACTCCACAAACCAGTATTACAAAAGAAGAAAAATTGAAACCCCAAGATCCTCACCAAAAATACATGTCAAAAACCCCATAAAAAGGCGGAGAAGAGAGAAAATGAACGACCAAAACTATGTAGTTTAGTGTCAAATCCTATCATATTCTTTGTGTTGAGAGAAAGTAAAAGTTAAACGCCGCTGCTGTACACTGTGGATACACATTTTCCTGGATCATCACGTCTGATTCTGACAGATCGAGTAGGCATTATCATGAGACGTGAGAAGGCACATAGATATGCAGGCACAAGTAGGATGCTTACATTTGCGAAGATTTTCATATACTCAAGCTGAAGTCTGATTTCTACTCCCAATCTTCCGTAGTTCTGCAAGGTGAGAAGCTATCTCTCGAATGAACTTAAGACCCTGGTCGCCATATCTTAGAGAGTTAATGGTTTGTTCAAGAAATCCTAGGACTGCCTCAAGCGCCTTCAACCTCTTATTCAGATTACAAGCCAGGACCTGTAGAGACGCTAAATCAGTTGTTTGACAAAGCTGAGGGTTCTCGACTGGTGATGTATGTCCCGATGACACAGGCACTTCAATCTTTTCTTGAGAGCCCTGTTGGGAATTTTCGAGATTCGACTTGCCAGCCCCATCTCCATTTTCGGAACAATTTCCTTTAGAAGGATGCGGGTTTACCCCATTACTTGAAAACAAAGAAAGTGTCTTCTCCAACTTCTCTAAGCAATACAAGATTTGCGTCTTTTCTTGTTCAAAGTCCTTCAGTGAGTTTTGTAAATTACCACTTCTCTCATCATTAAGAGGCATACCTGCACCTCCGACTTTACCATCTATGCTTGTGCTGTGTGCAGTGCTGCTTGAAACTGAATGATCCACGGTAATTACCCTTGCCTGCATATCAGAAGCCATTGTTCCTGGATTCTCTAGCATTGACTCATTTCGGTACTTAATCCTGTAAAATTCTAGTTCTGCTTCTAGATCTTGTACTTCCTTCTCCTTCTCAGCAAGAAGGTCATCTATCTTTTGCAAGGCCTCATTATCATAATCAGCTTGCTCTTCCATCATTCTTATGGACTGAAGTGCTTCCATATGGAGTGCTGCCTTCTCCTCTTGCAACTTTGTAATCATGGCCATTGCTTGATCTGAAGCAATTGCCGAGGCATTTCTTTCTTCCTCCAACTCCCTATACAAAGTACTCAGAAGTTTCTTGTCATGCTCAACCTGTCTTTTCAATCGATCAACCACACTCTCGCCCTCAATTTCACTTACAGTGCTCCCATCAATTGACAACCCAGATTCATTTCTTTCAAGTGAGATCCTCTGTTGGAGTATCTGCCTGCCTAAAGTTTTGGATGAATCTAAAGTCTTCAAGTCCCCACTCAACCTTGGGCTCATCATTTCATTTGCCGATTGCTCTATCCCTCGATTGGCAGACAATTGTCTCAACAGGTGCTTCAAATCTTCAGTAACTCTTGAAGAGTCCTTCCCAATCCATTGTTCTGCAAGTACACCAGACAATTGTCTTCCTTTACTACCAACAACTATCTTATAAGCATCACCGAGATCTAAAACATTCACTACTTGCTGATCAATATTGCTTGAGACTGCGTTTGTTTCCACACTTGCTTCAGAAGCAGAATTTGTCCCGACTCCTCCCTTGTAAAAGTCTCCAGATTCTGCTCCATATGGTTGATCAATTTCACGAGTTCCTGCATCATCTACTGCAACCAGAGACAACCGTAAAGACAGTTAGGTACATAAAAGTGCTCTGGTAGATTTTCATACAATGACACATAATTTGTTGAACAGAAGAATCAAATCAGTACTAAAAAGAGGACTCACGGCTTCTTTTTAACACATCAACCGGGAGTTCCATTGCCTTTGATGATGGAGTGACATTTTCGAGAACTTGTTCAGATGATGCATGGACATCAAGATTCTTTCCATCTTCTCTCCGGTTAATTTCCTCCAATACATGACCAATAACAACTGTAGATGCTACAGATGTACTACCTAGGGACTCTGTAGACTTCATGTGTGCCTGTGATACCAAAAGTGAAGCATTAGGCACAGATAGTCGATCTGTTACTTGTGAAGTAATAACATGCGGCTCAATAGCTTGAGCAGAGGGATTTCCATTGCGACCATCCCTTTCATGAATCAGCGAGCTTGCAAAATCATCATCAGAGAAATGGGCTTCTGAATCAGTATCAGAAGTGACCTTCAGCTCTGTGTATCCAACATGAGCTAAAGGGTGAAGAATCATGTCTCTTACACAACTATGGGATTCCCTAGTATCTAACTTTACCTGTGATGTCAAAAGTACAGGCTTGGAGACTGGAGTAACAATTACAGGCTCAACATGTATTCGAGAGAGATCTTCCTTGGGATCACCTTTTTCATTAATCAAAGCACTTGTATCATCCACGTCAGAAAAATGATCTTCCGACTCAGTGTCAGAAGAAATCTTGAGCTCTGAGTACCCAACATGTGATAACGGGTGAAGCACACTGTCTTTCGATTGAGTAGTTCTTACTGACCTAGATGATTTATCTACTCCCATCCTCATTCCTTCCTGATTTTCTATAATAGCACCAGATAAGGGCTCAAGTTCAGCCACAGACCCAATAAATTCACTGTGGATTGGATTATGAGAATAGCCCCGAGAATGGTGTGGCTCATCACAGCAGGAACAATGTGTTCTGCCTGAAAAGTAAACATTCTGACCAGGTATTGTGTCCGTAATCTCATGATCAGCCTTAATGTTAGATTCCTCCCCCAGCTTAGCCACCAATAATCTGTATGTCTCGGCATTAGATTTATTGAAGGTTGCAAAGGAGAAAAGGCAACTCTCACACATTCGGTGAACATCTACAAGCTTGTTGTGAGAACGACAAAGCACCAAGGAAGAAATCTCTGACTTATGACTGCCGCAGATCAAGTCCCAGTAGTAACCTGGTTTTTCACTGCCCAAGACATGGTCAAGTCTGGAGCATAACAGGCATGGTGCTTGCAATCCACAGTAATGAGCGAACTTCGTAATTACATATGAGAAAATGGCATCAAGAACCAACATGAAAATCAGCAACCACTCGAGACTAGCTGACGCCAACGCCAGAGCCCAAGGAACTTTCTGTCGACCAGCTGACATAGTCCTTGAGGCAGCCATATGCCGGATAAGTGAAGTAACTTCAAAAGAAGAAACTGACTACTTGAAACAGATAGAACCACAATTCTTCCAATTCGAGATCTCGGCACTGCATCCAGTAACACCATAGTGTAGTCATTTATGTGAGGGTCATGCATTGCCCCGAATGAACAAAAACACCAAGATCTCAAAACGATATACAGAGAGCTACAATCAATACAATGGAGACTCCGACATCTTATCTGAAACTTGCAATGAACATGTGAGCTGAACATACAAAATTAAGTGAAGCTACCAATCTTTCAACAAACATATTACAGTAGCAGCTTAAATGGCACCGCATTTATAAACACATACAACCCCATTCCTCATATAACCCTTTATCTGATGAACCAAAGGTCAACGCCATAGAAAGCAAACACACATGTTAACATCTAAAAATCATAAACATTGCCAAAGAAGCTAAGCAAAAAAAGCCAAACAAAACACCTGAGAAAACCCATCTCCAAAATTCCAATATAGGATCACTAAAGACAAAGCCAGACTTATAATCACAACAAAACAAAACAGCAGCAATTCAAAGTTCCAAACTTTAATCGATCAATCTCATCATATGGCCTAATTCAATCCAATCCAGATACCCAATTCACCGATTAACATAAACACCAATAACAGATTTATGAACAATAAGTTGCATTGAAAAATTGACAATCAATAGAATTAGAAACTGACCTGTCCATGCATAGAAACCCAGAAAGCAGTGGGTTTTAATGGAGTGGATTATTTGATCCCCACAATCTATTAATGCCAACAACGAAGATGGAATTATTGGGTTGGTAAAGAGAGATGAGATCACAGACGGTTGAAGCTTTTTACAACATCAAAGGCACGTTGTTGTCACATTTTTTTTTTCTGATTTAATTCAAAAGATGGAGTTGAAATAAAACGCCGACCAAGACCAAAAAGTCGGCTGTGGATATCAGAAAACGACAGCGATCCAGGAAGTGCTTCTAAAGAAAGCAATAAAAATGGAAAAACGAGGATAGACAGCCAATTTTACAGCGAAGATTCCCCGGGAAAATTGGTTGGGCTGGTTGGTTAGATGGGCCTTGTTGTTTATTTGGGCTTTTTGGTAGGGAGGAATGCCCATTGGGCCTGCCTAGTCTCAACAAAACCCGACTATCAACATCTCGAGATTACATCATTTCAGAGAGACAGCGACGGATGAATCGTTTACTTCACTACAAATCACTACAATCAGAAATTGATGAATGAGAATAAACTCCACGAATCAAATAAGTATATTATATTGTTTTAATGTATATTTAGAAAGGAAATCAAGTATGAATTTTTAGCATCAGATATATGAAAGATTATCTTCCTAATTTACAATGACAAATAAAGTTGTCCGAATGATCTTTAGATATATCATCTTCGCACCATTTATATGATTTGTTGATTCTCAAAATTCTAGGTCAAATCAAAACATTATATCCAAACGGTTCACTTGGGCTTGGGATTTTAGAACTGAAAACTGCAAAATCGATTCGGAACCGAGCGGTTCGGTTTGGTTCGATTCCAAAAATTGAGAGTATATATTTTATCAAGAATCGAACTGCATTCAAATGGTTTGATCAAGTTCCAATTCCTCGTTTTTATTTTATAAGGAACCGTCTATAGTACATATTTTAACTTAATATTAGAATTATATGTCATTATATGATTTATATAATCATATATGAAGGATTTGTTATTTTGTTTGTCACTCAAATCATCAAGTTGTTGGGTATATTATTTGTTATTTTGTTTATGTCACTCAAATGACTTTTTTGGTGATCATCAGATCACGGGTCAACCATATTTTATGACGTTGTATGATATTTTTATTTATTTACGTCACTTAACACTAGAATTACGAAATATGTTTGTATGTTAATGTTAATCATTAAATGTGTTCTGATGAGTATAAACTTATATAAAGTAGAAACAGTAATCACATATATTAGTTCAGTTCAAAATTGAGAAACTGTGGAACTAAATTGATTCTTGAACGGGTTCGATTCCAAACGATCATATTTTTTAAATAGAAGGAACCAAACCGTATATACATCGAACGGTTCAATTTCGATTTCTAAATTTTTTAATAGAAACTGGACTATTCCCATACCTAGGTTTACCGATCAATTTTACAGATTTGACTATTACAGAGATTCGCAGGCAGGACTCGAATTTCCATGATGTACCCAGTATTTTTTTCCAAAGGTAGTATTTTTTTTCCCATGTCACCTTTCTCTCATATAAAAAGAAAGAAAGATGACAAATCCCCAAACCAAATTAGGGCAAAACAGTAATTTCCAAGAGAAATTCCCAAATTGCTTGACCTAAATACCCCCTTTTTGCACACAACTCTCAGACCTGTATTTCCCTTCTCAACCCTCGCAATCTCGTCTCTCCTGCCCTTCCTATTCTCCAATCTCTCTCTCTCCTTTCCGTCTCCTTCTTGCCCTTCACCGATTTTCTCAGTTTCTTACCCGCCAAAACTCCCAAGCTTTCTCCTTTTTCAAATTCTCCTCCCCTCTTTTCTCAAATTGGGGGTCGATTTCAAAGGTCTCGACTTTGGATCTCGATCGATTTGGGTCGTCGATTCTCGGTGCTCTGAGCTTTACCCAGTTTGTAGTTTTTGCTGGGTTGGTTGATTTCGAGCTCAATTTGAAGGGATGCAATTTTGGGGCTGGAGCTAGGGTTTTGAAAATTTTCAGGTTTTTTTTTTTACTATCACTGTTTATAAATATGTGATTTGTTAGTGGGTTTGGAGGTGTTGGTTTGATTGATATGGTAATTTGACTGTGAGCTTTTTACTGGGTTGTGCTAATTAGTGTTGAAATTTAGCTTATTTGGATTGTGGGTTGTTGTTTTTAGGTTGAAGACTTGAAATTTGGCGATTTGGATGTGTTAACAAACTAGATAGGATGGTTTAGGGTGAGCATGTTGATTTGAGTTTTCTGCAGTTTACAGAATTGGTGTACTTTTTGTGTCTTGGGACTGAAATTGTAGTTACAAGAGATGATGTTTGTGTTGGTGGCGAGATGACCCGAGGAGTTGTGTTTTACTAGTCTCTGATGTCAAAACTTTAGATGATGTTGATTTGAATATGCAAATTCTATTGTGGATGTGATGGAAGCAGCTGATAGTGAATTGGTCTGATGTCATATGTTCTGTTTCTGTTCATGATTTGTAGCTTTGTTTGTTTTCTATGGTATTAGATTGTTTTGTTGGTATTCTTTCATTTGCAATTACATTGTGTTGGTCAGAGTTTAGGCAAGTTTTTGCAACTTGGGCTTTGAGTGTGTAGAAGTGAAAAGTGGATTATATTGTTATATAGTGCGAAGGGTTTGGTTGTGCTAAGTATTTTGTTTTTTTAATTTATTGTTTATCAATGGTTTTTAATCATATATGTGTAGATTTAGTTGGTAGATGCATTTAGTTCTCATACTGACGGTAGTTAATTTGCATTGTAGGCATGCTTTGATACAGTATAGAACAGTGTTTTCAACTATACAGTGGTATTTTCTTAAAGGCTGTGGATCTGTTATCATCCTTTTTGATCGATTTCATCAATGGCTCACCATGACATGATACTTGGGCAGCAACACAATTTAGCACATGGGCTAAATCAGCAGGTGATGGGACACAACCGTAGCCTTGGCCATGGGCAAAGTCACGAGTTAGAAGTAGGAGAGACTCATGAGCATCATTTGGGCTTGGGAGATGAGACACATGTCCATGAACATGACCTCGGTTTAGGGAATGCTCATGATCACGAATTAGGTTTAGAACAGAACCATGACCAAGAAGGAGATGATGGTCACAGTTATGGCGATGCAGATGATTTAGTTATGGATCAAAAACCTGATACTGACCATGGATTGTCTCTTCCTCCTCACACCCATGAGATGGTTTTGGTTGAGAATAATGAGCTGGGTGTCTCAGAAGATCAAGAGCTTGAAGGAAGTATGGAACTGGCTTTGGATCATAATCATGAAATGGGGATGGAATCTATGCATGATATGAGTATCCATGACTCCCAGCTTGATCTTAGCCCTACTCCTGTACTTCAGGCCCGTATGCCGGTTGCAAACCCTCATTATGAGTTGGCAGTGGGGCAAGAGTTTTCTGATGTCAAGAGCTGCCGAAGAGCTTTAAGGGATACAGCTATTGCCTTGCACTTTGAAATGCAGACTATCAAATCTGACAAGACTCGCTTCACTGCCAAATGTGCTAGTGAGGGATGTCCTTGGCGTATTCATGCTGCAAAGCTCCCAGGAGTTCCAACGTTCACAATCAGGACTATCCACGAGACTCATACATGTGGAGGCATTTATCATCTTGGCCATCAGCAAGCCTCTGTTCAGTGGGTTGCAAATTCTGTGGAGCAACGGCTTAGAGAGAACCCTAATTACAAACCGAAGGAGATACTGGAGGAGATTCACCGAGTTCATGGTATCACCTTATCATACAAACAAGCTTGGCGAGGCAAGGAACGCATCATGGCTGCAATGCGTGGATCATTTGAAGAAGGGTATCGCTTACTCCCAGAATATTGTGAACAGGTTAAACGGACAAACCCGGGGAGTATTGCGTCTGTATATGGGAACCCAAGTGATAACAGCTTCCAGCGACTTTTTATATCTTTTCAGGCATCCATTTATGGATTCCTCAATGCTTGTCGGCCCCTCCTTGGGCTTGATAGGACATATTTGAAAAGCAAGTATCTGGGTACTTTGCTTCTCGCCACCGGTTTTGATGGTGATGGTGCTCTATTTCCTCTGGCATTTGGGGTTGTGGACGAGGAGAGTGATGACAATTGGATGTGGTTTCTTTCTGAGCTTCACAGTCTGCTTGAGCTTAATTCAGAAAACATGCCTAGGCTTACAATTTTGTCTGACAGGCAGCAGGGCATTGTAGATGCAGTTGAAGTCAATTTTCCTACTGCTTTCCATGGATTTTGTATGCGTCACTTGAGTGATAGCTTTCGGAAGGAGTTCAATAATACGATGCTTGTGAATCTCTTATGGGAAGCTGCTCATTCGCTCACTGTAATCGAATTCGAAGCAAAAGTTTTGGAGATAGAAGAGATATCTCAAGATGCTGCCTATTGGATTAGACGAGTCCCACCTCGCTTGTGGGCTACTGCTTATTTCGAGGGAACACGTTTTGGGCATTTGACAGCTAATATAGTTGAATCCTTAAATACTTGGATATCGGAGGCCTCGGGACTTCCAATAATTCAGATGATGGAATGCATCAGAAGGCAACTTATGACTTGGTTCAATGAACGTCGAGAGACCAGTATGCAGTGGACATCGATTCTTGTTCCTTCTGCCGAGAGACGCGTTGCGGAGGCTCTTGAGCGTGGGCGTACTTATCAGGTACTTCGTGCTAATGAAGCGGAATTTGAAGTAATTTCTCATGGAGGGACGCATATTGTGGACATCCGAAATCGGTGCTGCCATTGTCGAGGCTGGCAGCTTTATGGTTTGCCATGCGCACATGCTGTTGCAGCACTTCTATCATGCAGGCAGCAAGTCCATCGCTTCACTGAAAGCTGCTTTACAGTTGCCACCTATCGGAAGACATACTCACAAACAATACATCCAATTCCTGATAAATCTTTATGGGCAGAGACGTCAAGGATCGATGGAGGAGATCCAGATGCAAGCAATGCTCTTTCTGAGGTTGTAATCAACCCTCCCAAGTCACTCCGTCCACCAGGTCGACCAAGAAAGAAGCGTGTTCGAGCAGAGGATCGTAACCGAGTGAGGCGAGTTGTGCATTGTAGTAGGTGCAACCAAACAGGTCACTTCAGAACCACATGTGCAGCTCCAATATAGATGGTCCCGAGAAGATTGGCTTTGCTGATACTACGCAACCCGGTATCTTTCATTTGTGCAAAAAAGTGATTATATCAGTTAAGTAGTCGACTAGTCTTCCTCAGTTAGATTGACTAGTGCATGCTATATTATGTGTATCAAGCTCATTATCTGTTATCCTCCTTTATGAATCTTTGATCACCAATTATTAGTTCAATGTTTGAATGGTGAGATTATTCTACAATTAGAAGGAAATTGATAAGCTTTGCACTATTGACATTATAATCTAGTGTATTTTCTTCTTTATTATTATTTTTCAATCCTGCTTAGCTTTAATTTAAATTACTTCTCAAACAGGCAATAATTACTCTGCTGTGCAATCAGTTGCCTCGAATGAGACCGTCATTTTCTCAAGGTCAAAACCAATCAAGAAATTTGACTGAGCAAAGACCCCACCATCACTAGCTACACCTTTCATTGCAAAGCAGAAGACCCCATCTTTTGGTGGAATGAAGGTCTCTGTTGGTGTTAACTGCACAGTAGACCCGCCCTTGAAATGCATAGTCAACATAGTCCCTTGGAGATTAGTTTGGCTCCTGTAACATAGCGGAGGTCCCAAACTCTTGTCATCGATGATGGGCGCCATCGGAATCTGGCTCTTCACTTCTGCCGCTAACCGGTTATAGAAACCTTGAGGAACTAGTGTGGGTGGTGTTCCCGGGTCCAAGAACATGTTCCCCTCTGAAACTTGCCGGGAGGAGTTAAAAGGCACAAGCTTTTTCCCAACAGTAATTCCTTCCATTGTCACAAAATATGGGGTCTTGTCTTGCTTGGAGACCAATGGTGTTGTCACCATGCCGCCGCCGGACACATCACTTCGGCTTCCAAAGCTCATCTTGCTTTCGACACTCGGGGATGTATGAAACGGCACCAAGCAGTGAGATAATTTCCTGCCTCCAAGTTTAGAACCTATTTGAGAAATGAGTGATAGAGGTCCTCCAAGTCTAATTAGTCCCATGTCATCTTGATTAAAACTCCCAGTGTTGTTTTGCCCACAACCAAACACAAAACTTTCTAAGGCAGCGGCCTTGCCTGTATCGGACGATAAGGTAATCATCTCTCTAGCCAAAACCCCATGAGTCAGTGACTGATCTCCATAGCGCGCCGTAACTATAACTACATGAGTTTTGCGGTTAACAAGAGCCAGTGTCAATTGTCTTGCAGCACAAAGTAGGTCACTATATGTGGAGGAGTTTTTGGGGTTGAACATGGGTTTGGTCTGGTTGTAGCAACCTAGACATGGTAGACACTGCCCACACTAGGTCACTACCTGTATCAGCAATTCCATAGACATCAAACGGTGGATTTCCTATAGTTAGCTTCATTACATATTACTCCTCTGTCGGCTCTCTCTTCCAATTGCGCTCCATTCGGATGGAATGAGTTGGAAGACGAACCCTTGGAACGGCGAGAACCTTTGCTTAAGCTGTTCGAAGCACTTTTGGTTGTGATCCGATTATGAAATGGCGAATCGGGAGAGTTTCGGTGGATGAGTTTGACGCTGAAGCCGCAATCAATGCTTACTGCTCTAGAGGAATAGCACGTACACGAGAATAATGCAAAGAGCAATGTATGTGGCAACCATAATAGAGAGTACCAGAAGAAATGGTGTATTGGATAACTTAGCAAGTCTCTATATAGAAAATGGTAAGTTAACAGTTAACTAGGCGTCTAGGTCGACGATCGATCGATTTTCCTTTGGTCACCTATATCAATGCTTCATTTAGTTCGATTATTTTCCCAACAGTCAATATCTACTTCACCTTTCATCATCACGTACGTACAGCATGCATGCAAAGTAGGTCGATGCATATAGACATCGATCGATCTATAAAAGAAACAAGGATTCAGAATATCCGAATCTAAGTATATATATACATGTTAGAAAGTAATGCACATTGTGAATACAAGATCTTAGATCAATCTAGAAGAGATCTTGTACGAAGAGAAGCCTATAACATGTTTACTACCTAGAAAGAGTCGGTGTAAAAAAGTCTAGAAGGCTTAGAGTGTAAACTTGATCTAGAATGATCGAGTGTTGGGTAGTAATGTCGATAGCTAAGGAAGTCTAGATTAAACATGTAGAGAACCATCTGGACCTTAGAGAACCATCTGGACCTTACAAGATCGGTGGTCTAGAGCTAGCTAGGTCGGTGGACACATCTATAAATAGACGTGCAAGCTATGATTGAAGTGAATATAGTAGAATAGAAGAGAGAAACAGGAGTGTGTGAGTGAACACAAGAAATAGAGTGAGTGTAAGAGTTGTGCAACTAAGGGTTGTACGAGTGAAATAAAAGTTGAGTCTGTGTATGTGAGTTTTTCCTCTGTTTAAAATCTTTCTTCCTATTTTCTACACTTAGATGCTCCCTCATATCAAACAGTAATATCAGAGTCCCGATTTTAACAGTGGTATCAGAGCACGTTCTGATCAAATTTGGGGCGTTGTGAAAAGTCTTCCGCTATGACGACCAAAACCACTTCAACATCTATTTCGCTTCCAGTCTTTGCCGGAGAAAACTACGACTTCTGGAGCATCAAGATGAGAACGTTCTTCATGTCCGAAGATCTATGAGGCATCGTAGATAAAGGGTTCTCGGCCTCCGGTAATGCTACAACGGACAAGAAAGAGAGACTAAGAGATGCAAAAGCTCTTTTCGCCATGCAACAGGCGATGGACGATGCAAATTTTTCAAGGATTATGGGAGTGACAACATCGAAAGAAGCTTGGGATCTGCTAAAGAAGGAGTTCCAAGGAAACATAAAGGTACGTTCCGTCAAACTTCAAACTATGAGGAGGGATTTAGAAAACATGAAAATGATACATAAACCAACATTAAGCTTATCATATAACCTAACTTTTAGACGAGAGAAAGATTACCCCATTACTTGTTCATCTCCGTATATTTTTAAGATCGAGAGAAGATGATTTTCACGTTTCCTATGTTGGTAACCCCCTTCTTTTTTTTGGGCCGCTACGCTCCGATTGTAACACACTAGAGAAAAAAAAACCCAGGTAGTGATTTCTGGAAATTTTGATTCTCTTCTTTAATGTTTTTCTAATTCAACTTTTCTTCGTCAAGTTCTTCTCAAAACCCCCAGTTTCTTCATCATCTTCTTCTTGATCTTTTTCAGTTGAACTCGGCAATATTTCTGAGATGACATGGCAGCTAATGACGAACCAATGATATGCGAGCCTATTCTGAACGACCCAATTAGGCAATTATCGACCTTAAGTTTCCGACTCCGGTAGAATTTTTTATTTTCAGTGTTGCCTTCTTGGCCCATATTGAAATTCACCTTATAGGCCTGGTGTAAAGGCCCAGTAAATTTGGGTCATGAGCCCAGTAACTGTTGTGTGTGTGTGTGTTGTGTTTGGATAGAAAAGCAAACCTTTGACTCTTTGAGGCTTGTTCTAACTTCTAATTCTGAATCCTCCGACTGGGTTTTTGTTTGGCTGATTAGGGTTTCTCCAATCTCTTTCTGGTTATATGATTCCGACCCCCGACGGGATATGTATTTGTTTAAACTTTTTGTATTAGAAAACCCTAGCAATATTGGTGTCAAGAACTTCCGACTTAATTTGTTTCCTCCCACGCACAATCATGTCGTGCAGCTGTTGATTATGAATATTCCTATGAAAAAAGTTGAAGTATTTCACTACTGCTGTTTACCCTGACAGAATCAGTGATCTCCCAGATGAAGTGTTGCACCTCGTACTCTCATTCTTGCCTATCAAATCCACTGGCCAAACCGGTGTCTTGCCACGAAGGTGGAATCACTTATGGTCCTCCTATCCCATTCTTGACTTCCACGACATTTTCACTGGTGATGAATTAAGCTGCTCATCTAGAGACAAGAGCAAGGATCATCGACACACTATTGGCTCGCCGCGTCGAGAAGTACAATATAGTGCAACCAAACGATTCTTGTTCGGCTAGGGTTGAGAATTTTGTACTCGAAATCGAGTTGAGCAGTTGAGCCCAAGTGAAAGCATGTCTGATTTTTCCCCTCTCTGTCTACTTGAGTGTCACTCATCGAGGAGTAGTTCTAAACCATCATGGCTAGGGTTTCTAACTTCTTACGTTGTTGCGTCTTATATCCGATCGCTTCACACTTTGTCTCTAAGTCGTATGGATTTCTTGGATACTTGTGCTTATTCAGGTGTGGATTTATTTTCTGATTCTTCATTCGCTTCTCTCGAAAAATGGGATATTAAAAAGTGTAAAGGATTGCCTGATCTCAAGATATGCTGTCAAAACCTAAAAGACGCAACAGTTTATAGAATGAAAGAGTTAAGAAGCATGGACGTAACGGGAATAAGACTAGAGCGCTTGGACGTTTCTAGATGTTTCAGAGAGGGCAACGATGGAACTTGGGTCAACATTTTTCGCTCCGAATCTACAGTACTTTTGCTGGGGCTCTAATGGCATTACTTCTGAAATGTATAATTTCCATCCATATGGAACTACTACAACTATGAAGCTATATAACAACGCTGCTGTTGATCTTCTTTCATGTTCATCCCAAGTTGAAGAACTTCACCTATGCAGTGATTTCGTCCTGATTTTATTAAATTATCTATTCTGAGGGTGGTCTGCCGTTCTCATTTGTGAAACTCAAGACCTTGAATATACAGTATGCTTGGGGACAAGAATGTATTCCAGGTCTAGCATGCCTTTTCAAGAGCTCTCCTATAGTCGACACCCTAGAGATTTCTTTTAAACGCTTAGAGGACATTATGACTTGGTATAATGTCAATCACACTTCAGAGTAGTTTGAGCTCCTTTTTAAGTCACCTAAAGGTGGTCACTATTAACTTTAGTGAACACATGATCTCTGAGACTGTATTCACTTTTGCAAAGTTTCTTCTTAAATATGGAAGAGTCCTGCAAAGAATGACATTTAGATATCAAGGGAGGAGGAGTTTTATACCTCTCAAGTCACGGCAGGACAATACTATTGCCTTGTTGAAGGGTTTCCCTAGCGCATCTGCAGATGTGCAAATTCTCGCAAGAAATGAATGGATGTGACGGATGGGAAGACCTACAATTAATGAGCTAACTAGATATATGGAGTATATGCTTTTTCATTTAGACATTAAATGTTGTGTGTTTACTTTGTATTATTACCGATCGAGTATATGCTCTTCAGATTTTCTTAGTACATCATGAAAAGAGACATATATTTAAGATGATTCATATCATCATTGCTACAACCAGACCTTTATATATGAAAAATATCATGGGACTACCAATAATTGGGATCCAACAACCTATTGATCTCCGAGCTAACTATGTTGTTTCTCCGGCATGCCCTCCCTTGAAGCTCTTCTTGCTTGCAATACTAGTAGTCTTTCTGATCTTAACCTTGGCCCGTTTAATATACTCCGAAAATGTAACATCGTTCTTTGTATCATTCTGCTGACTCTCTCTGGAGTAGTTGGAGGCATTCTGCTTCTTCCCGGCACCAACATTCATTGTCATAGTCCTGATGATCTTAACCTTTGCTTGTTTGATGAAGTCAGAAAATCGATCATCACTACTATCTGGTCCTTGCATACCATGTGGCTGCTGCTGGGAAGCATGATGTTGTTTTGCATTGGCTCCTTTGCGATTATAGCCTATTCTAGTTCGATTGTGCTCGTCGTGGTTAGCTTGGTGAGCATGACCATGAGTTGGTACTGAGAAGTTTGAGGCTTGATGGAAACGTGAGAAGTGATCATCATGATCTGCTTGACAAGTGCAGCAGCCACAAGTTAGTGCTCCGAAAATTTTTGAACACGCTGCCATTATTGAAAGTTTGGGAGAGAAAAGGAAAGGAAAACTTGTTTAGTAAGGGATGTAGAAGAAAATGCTTACTTATAAAGAAGAGATTCAGCTTTCTTTCCTTTGTCTTTTTCTTTCTTTCTTTTGTCGAGTGGAGGCGTGTATGTAAGAAAAAAACTAGAGAGAAATTTGGCTAAGATTCTTCGTAAAAGCATAGAACTCTTTTTCTTATTTTCCAAGTGATACGACGTTTGGATTGGATTCGTATTCCCAAATGATCAGTCCCTATTTTTCTTCACAAATTAGAATCCAGACAAGCATAAACTTCACACAGCACATTGTTTTGAAGAGAGACTTGATGCTTTCCACCACTTTACAGAACATGACAGCTTTGTTGCAAAATAATATAAGGCTAGCTAGGCCACGTACCTCTCTCTGGTTCTCTCCGGTCTATCAACTTTGGTTGATAAACCACCATTATATATGTTGAATGATAACCAGGAATCATAGGTGAGAAACCATTCCGGGAACCATCGAATATGTTCATAATCATTTGTCTTAAACAAACACATTTACAATCGTGATCATTAAGCTGATTCCTGCGCAGTTTACGGCATTGCGATGTGATCGAGGATAGTGTGATGGGAATTGAATGAAAGAGATATATGAGTAAAATGTGTCTTTATTCTTATTCTTATTAATTTTTTTTTTTTGAGAAAGAAAAAATTTATTAATCACCAAAAACATTACATAAAGGGAATACTCGGTCCAAGTACAAACACCAAGACTCTCACTCCAAATAAACTAACCATTAAGGATTCGTCATAAAGTATGAACCAACAGAGACGGGCCCAGCCCCTAACCATATGAAACGTCCAAACTTACGGACTACATAAACACGTAACCAGTTCCGAGTGCAGTCAAACCTTGTCACCAACATTACAACGAACCAGCTCACCCTCTCCAGCACCATGTCCCAAACCATGCAGACCACATGCCAAGAAAAATCACCATCATGTCGATAACTTAAAAAAACACCGAATATAGACCACCTTGAGTCCCGGAGAAACGCCATAAAAATGACTTCACAACCTGATCACGATACCACAACCCTAACTCAAGAGAGTACGTAGGGACCAACGACACCTAAACAAACCATTGGACCATAAATAAAAAACCTAAATAAAACCCTAATTGGCTCACCCTACTCACACAGCAGCTGTTTGGGCCACAAGCCCAGCCCAGAAAATGAAGAGATCCCGCCTCCGTCAGTTCACCTGTCTAGTCCCACCACCGACGCCCACTGAAACCCAACGCAGCTTCTGCGCCCAATATCACCCAGCGCCGACGAGGCCAGAGGCCTTCGCGGAGCCGAGGGCGGCCGGACGGAAAGAACGAAAAAACTATTTATGTCTTTATTCTGATTGCAATGATAAAAGTACTTTTCTATATCTGGATAGTGATATATGAACTACTAGACTTCAGAATAAAGAAGATCAGCACTAATTGCTGAAGAATTTTTGATCAACATATATATATATATATAGCAAACAGATGATACCATATTAAGAACAATGATACACGTAGTAGGCTTTTAAATAAGCTATCTCGGAAGAGAAACTACTGGAAATCACAAGCTGTAGTCTTATTCATCAGACACTAATTAAGCAGAACATACATGTTGTCATTGTTCATCAAGATTTCTCAGGCAAACTTAATTTCCAAGCACCATTTTGTGTCTGTCTGTACTCTTCTTACTCTTCTTTGGAGGAGGTGATTTTTTTTGCCTCCAATACTTGACGTTTTCCTGATCTTCATCTTAGCACGATTGACATAGACCGAAAATGTATCTGTCCGGCTATATTCTTTCTTTGTAACACAGGCATCAACGGCATCATCTGCTGACCTGGAGGCAATCTTTTCGCTGCCAAAATTTGGCATGGCTCTGATCCTGAGTTTCGCGCGAGCAATGTAGTCCAAAAATGCATCATCGTATCCCTGCAGACTTGCTGTCCTACTTACTTTTGTAAGTTGTGCCTTTAATCAGGGACGGAGCCAGGATTTTCAGTTAGGGGGGGCCTAAATGAAAATCTTAAAAAATAGTCTCAGTTAGGGTAGCCAATTCGATCTTCATCTATATATTTTGCCAAAACAATCTCCATGTATTTTTTTTGGTTTGATAAAACATCACAATTACTCGCAGCCTGATTATGAGTAATATTTGATCATCCAAAATTTGACATTAGCGTTTACTTCTTCTTCCAATTACTGAATCCATGACCAGCACCAACAAAAGTTTCACTACCGCCTTGTTCTCCAGTAGCTGGTTTAAAAAGATAACAACATAAACAAAATGCAGCATCCTCTTTAATACTGTAATCTAACCAATATGAAAATTATAAACTAATCACGAATTCACCTTTTTTTCTTCTTTTTTTTCTCCCAAATTCCGTGAAAGAAAAAGTATGATTTTTAGGTCGACAAGGGTCTTGTTGTAGATAATATCTTCGAACTTCTTCTTAAATGTTAGGATGATAACTTGAAATTAGCGGGCATTTAGCGAGATCCGATGAACACGTTTATGTAATATCTCCAGCACGAGACTTTTTCATATTGTTACTATTCTTCTTTTGAATTTTCGTAGGTGCTCATCTGATGTTGGAGTAGAAGAAGATGATTTTTTTTTGAAGTATCTCTCCATATTTAATAAACTTAATAAAAATGATTGTATTTTAATCTCAGGAACGGTAGAGCTTTTATAAAGAAAAAAAGACCATAACATCATAAACCTGGTAAGAGATTGAATCCTAATTGACCTAATATTTGAACTTCATTATTAAAATAATATATAATAATATTCTTACCAAGTCGTCATATTTAAATTAGTCATGCACGCATACGCGTCATTGAAGTTTAGATATACGTACTTCAAATAAATTATAATATTTATATTATATAATAATAACATACTAATTTTTTTTTTACAAAAATTGAGGGGGGGCCCAGGCCCACCCTGGTCCCCACATCCCTCCGTGCCTGCCTTTAATTCGGGCCGCTTTTGATAACTTGGCTCAGAAGCAACCCTTGTTTGTGGAGTCATCTCTGCCTTTGGCTTGAGTCCCTCATGCGACGAAACCTTGGTGGTTGATCCCAATTTACAAACTGAGCAGGTAACCGAAATGCCAAAGATTTTCTTGCAGACACACTTATTAGAGATGGAGTTATGCACACTCTTCCTCATTGATATGAAAGAATGAAAAGAGAAGTCTCTTACTGTTAATGAAGTGAGAAGCAACTGAGAATGGCTTGAAGTGGATGCAACCAAGAGAGAGGCCTTGTAAAAGCATGCATGTCTTTGTGATCCCTACACAGAACTAATAAAATACATGCAGAAATGACTGCAGTGCTATATGGCATCCTATTCTTCAGTTTTCTGCTCTTAATTTCTTTGTGAAAGTGGGATTCCAAAAACACAACCTACATTACATAACTAATTCCGAAAGGTAGTACATTTTTGTGGGTAGAACTTGCTATAAAAGTATAGCTTTGTTTCGGAAGGCAAGGAATATCCATAACTAAAACTTCAGAAATCAATGTGATTGGTTTCCATGGGATCTTACACTTTTCTAAGAACAAATCCGCCAATTTTTAAACACTTGAAATTGCATCTGCTAATTTCACCCTACAATCTCCTATGGTGTTTCTACATTCTATCTCCACGCTATATAATTTGAATATACGATCACCCTAAAATTTATCTCCACCCTATTCAAGTAATTCGACACATGAAGCATAAAAATTATTGATATTGGAAAAACACACACAGAAGAATCTAGTAATAATTTCACACAAGTGACACAGCCAATATACTGTAGACGGCATAGAGGTAGACGAAGATATATTTCTGGAAAGTAGAAACCGATGCAATCAGTGGCACGCCATTATCCTTTAAAATCAAGCTTATATGGCTGAGAGCAACAGTCTCCTACTTGTTCAAGGAGATATTCCTTCTGCTTCCAATACTTGATGTCTTTCTAATTTTAAGCTTGGAGCGGATAACAAAATCCGAAAACACATCCTCACCATTATCTTCCTTCTCAGTTTCATAAGCATAATCTGCACTGGAGCCAACCTTCTCGATATCCACATTGGACATGGTAGCTCTGATCTTACACTTTGTACGGTTAATGTAATCAGAAAATGTATCAGTTTTATCCAAACCTGGTTTCTTGCTATCTCTCCCAACTTGTGAGTCCATGCTCACTATAGTAGCAGCATGTTGTCTTTCCCTGTAAGCCCTAATAGGTCTAACCATTGCTGCAGCATCGCCTCCTGGCTTGATTTGGATACGGCCTTGTTTGTGATCATGACTTGGTGGTGCAGTGTTTGGGGCAGCAGAGGCATGGATACGGTCTTGTTTGTGATGTGCATGCTGGTTGGAATGGAAGTTTGGGCAGAGAGTGCTGAATATCTTCTCACACACACCCTTGGAGTTTGATCCATCATGACCATTTTCCATTGTTGTCTAGGACAACAGAGGAGTGAGTATGAGGTACAGAAGTTGAAATGCAGCTTATTGGTTTTGCTTGTTAAAGATTAGCTAGAGAAGTCTCTATATATAGTCTTCATCATGAATGAAACTGGAGACCCTAAATGAAGCTGGTAAGATTTATGAAGGGAGAAGTTTGGCTTAGATTCCTATTAAAGTTAGGAAGAAACTTTCTCAATTTGTCTTAAATCAAATCATAAGAGATATACACCAATAAAGCACTAACAATAGAAAAGGAAATAGAAGGTTAAGTTCTTCAAGCTAGACTTTAACGGAAAGCTGAGGCAGAAGACAAGCAGAATCGGAGTGGTTATATGGAATCATTTGAACTTTAAAACTTTGATATGCAGAGACCTGAGGTCTCTTCTAAATCATGTGACATTACCAGCATCCTTTATGTATATATAAAATCCACTGGCATCCAAAGAATCCTGGGTTTTTGTGGCACACCACCGCCGACGCCCGCGTTATATTTTCATCTCAATTCTGTCATCTCACTATCAAGGCAAGCTACCCAACAAATTACGACACACTTAGGCTAGTTAATGCTCTCTAATGCGGATGTCCTCCAAAGATGATGTGTATCTCCAGGTTCAGGCTCTATGTCTCTTACTTTTCTTGGAAAAGATTAAGATTTGATTCACCATGTTAAATTGTTAAGCAAAGGTCGAAATTGTTACCTCCATAGGTGCATACATATGTAAGAAACAGAGAAATATTCTAAGATGGTGATCCATAAACAAATGATGAGAGATTCGATCTTACTTTTGACTAATGATTGATGCTGCTACCCCAGTTCAAGCATAATCTTCCATCAAGTTTTCAAACTCGACAACTGGAAAAGCCAGAAGAAAAGACTCAGAAACCTGAATTAGACTGGTTGGTCTCCAAGCAAGTAACAGAAGCGAACCCACCAAATATACCAAACATGCTTCAATTTTCAAAAGGAAACCAAACCTTTTATCAAAAGCCAATATGCCTTGATGCGGTTGCATCAAAATTCTGCACCAAATATGATGGTTCTCGGTAAATGCAACAATCAGGATTATTAAACCGGGAAAATTTAGAGTAAAATTGGCTCAATCGGTTAATCCTCTTGTTAGTTTAATGTGCATAGCAACCCTGAGGTATTCGACTCTTTCTAAATCAAAGTAATCAAAGCAAAAGCAGGAATATAAGGATACAGCTGCCCTTTAGAGAAACCACTTGGTGATAACCAAGTTCAGAACAATTACAACTAGTCTCAACTTTGACAGACCAATTTACTATTTCCCTAATGAGCCTAGTAACCATAATGTTGGCCATAGACTGAGCCATAGCCGCCAGGATGGCCTTGGTGTCCTTGGTTGGTGGGAGGAGATGCATACACAGAGCCATGAGGTGGATAGGAATTATAACCTTGATCCACGGGAGGAGCTTGTGGCTGTGGTGGTGCTCCAGCATCGACCATAAAATTCTGCAAACAGGCAAGCCAAACACTATCAAATTTCTGTAAAAGTATCAAAAGTGACAGGTTTTAGCGTTTAAGAAGTCCGAGCATGTATAACCAATAGGAAAAAAAACATTTTATTAAACTTGATGCACTAAATGATGTGTTTACTTCCCAACTAGTGAATTCCCACCCCACTACATTATCCACTTACGAGTTATGACCTTTCAGATATCTAATAAGCTAGAACGGATGACTGATAAAAGCTTGCCTGTATCAGTTGCTCGGCTGCTTGAACTTGTGCAGCACTTCCACTAATTTCGACAGTCATCTCCGTAGGAACACCCCTCGTCTCCTGTATTGTAACAGTTGCCCCACTAGCACGTCGGATATAGCTTATACTTGCACCAGCTGTGCCAATAACAGCATCAGCATACGACAACGGAATTTGCATTTGTCGAGTGAGCTGCAAAGCACAAAATCATCAATACATATTTGGACTGCTAGAACAATTAGACTCGCTCATTCTTCAGAATACATGCCATAAACCTAATATTCCTTTTTGATGTAAATTTCACCACGTCAGGGTTTATTTATGCACGAGTGAAGACCTAGCCCAAAGGAACATCTAAACAGTCATTAAACAATGTATCATAGGCCAGGGAACATAAGCTTAACCTAAGATTATTATCTTTTTAGTATGCCACAGCAAAATTGCAACAGCTAGAAAAGTCTTACAATGAATAAAAACATAGAAACAACCTGTGAGACCATTCCTGGTGCTGACTGAGCATTTGATGATGTATGAATACCCATTGGAGCTTCTCTCCCATAAGCTGATATGCCATGATGCGGCTGTTTCTCCATAGGTGGGGGCATGTCAGCTAGTGGATAGTAATTGTCATGTTGCTGCCGAGCAGGTGGCATGTACTGTGGATTAGGTGGCCCATATCCAGAACCCCCACCACCATGGTGCGGCATACCTTGAGGAGGACCCCAGGATTGATGAGGGGGAATGTGCTCCATTGGAGGACTTGCCTGCATCTGTAAAAAGTATCATCTTCAGATGTTTCACCCTGAGCTATAATACGTGTATATATTCATGAAAAAAAGAGATTTACATGCTGTTCAAATATTGGGATGACACTGCGGTCAACTAAAAACTTCCGGAGGTGAGATGCAATTAATCCAATTCCTTTGTGCACCCCAACGGGTTCACCCACTACTTCAACAACTCTGTCATCTGGAAGAGCAAAAATTGGTAGGTCTTCTGCAGGAAGGAAAAAAAACACTTATATCAGCATAGTTTTACAATATTATGCACGTATTTGTATAAGCAATTAAGGCGTATAAGTACTGCCACGGTGTCACAAACATATTTATATATAGCAAAGGACGCTGAATGACAATTTATGATCCCAATTTATATACAGCCTCTAAAAATATAGTATTACTTGGGTGAAATTAGGGCTCTGCCATTTAGCAATACTGAATAAATCATGACTCACAATATCACATATTATATCAAACAAGAGATACAACTAAGTAGTCCAATGATGAAGCCTTAAAAACTATGTTCGTTTATCTGAACAGTAAAAAAAAATCCTTTTAACTAATGATATGTAGAAAATGAAGATCACCTGACCCAAGAACTCTAACAATACAGTTCGATGCTTCTTGAATGGATTTCACAGTTGCTCCCTGTTTTCCAATCACGCTACCAGCCTGTGAGGCTGGCACCAACATCCTTGTAGAAACTTTGCCACCCATGCCTGGGGGAGGTTGAGAAGAGTCAGCATCCAGACCATCAACAATGCGTGCATGAACTCTCAAAATGCCATCAATTGCAGGAGGAAGGGGAGAATCAGGCTCTTCCTTGGCAGAAACCATTACCTAATTACGGAATAAAAAACACACTTAGCACATATGAAATACTGTCTTTAGCAACTCCACAGTGCCTATATAAAACAAGGACAGGCATTGTGTGCAGATAAGTAAACCTCGCCAAATAATTGATCCCCCAAACTACCCAGTCTTTATCCAAAACGAGAATCAGATTGAAACCAAACACAATTTTGCAGCTAGATCATATGATCTTCTACACCCCAAGGTGTGCGCCAAACTGCATACCTAGGAACAATCTTCTAAACCCCAGCCAATGAAAATCACCTAGTAGTTTTTATGTTTTACCCATTCATAAAAATATAATCACCATAGGGGGTTATTGACTGCCTAGTTAATTTCCACTTATTTATGACACTTCCATAGGCCTCTTAAGATTTAGCAGCGGTCTTCAAAGATTATTGGTTATTTGGTGAGCACCATCTGGCAAGACATCAACCATCTAGGTTCTGAATTTACCAGATATAGGGGGGAGCTTCGTGGAACAATTGTTCGAATAGTGTACGTGTTTAATCAGGTCAACTTTTCAGCACATTGTAATGCTCGTTGCTGATCCCTGCAATCTGGACCTTTGGTTCTTCAAGTTTGGGATGTTATGATGATTGAGTCGTTGGCCTAAATTTTGCACGGAACACCTGCACACATTCATTGTTGTTATTACAATAAATGCAACTGTATTCCCATTCTGGGTATTCCTGTTATGCTTCTTTACGTGTCTTCGTTTTGTTACAAATTTTAGAAAATACCTCCTGGATTAAGATTTGTTGCCTGTGAACTAGTTGTTAATAACCTATCATTGTTTTTGTAGTCCTTCAAGGATTCTTTCTACAGACTCTTTGAAACAGCAGTGCTGCCATGGAGCCTATGCAACATATTCTTTATTTAAACAAAACTTTTGTCACCTAAGACATTTAATGAAGGTGATGAGCCCCAGTAATCTTACTAGTATCTAGAAAAGACCATGTGTTTACTTGAAAAGATCAAATAACATTATAGGTGATCAGTCTTTGCAACCAACAAAGTTATAGCCAAAAGATCTCATTTGACTTCACCCAGTCATTTCAAAATGGGTTTTCCATACGAATGACATAACTAGTTAAACTTTGTCATGGGTCAACAGAGTTTGAAGTTATCAACTAGATGATCTAAGCACTAACCAAACATTCATTAGCCACTAATTCCCCTCTAATTATTGCAGATCAGATTGACATAAAACATGGAGCAGTATAGACCCTGTAAACTGTGACGTAGTATAAAGAGAGATAGCATTGTAGGGAATTATGTAATCAATAGATTCATGAAAAAAATAATGGATGTTAAGTTTAAAACTTACAGCTCTTTCAGTTGTTCCAGGAGGACCATCGAGAATTTTGATGCGAGCTCGAGTCTCCTCTACTATCTTTTTAATAAACTCCCCTTTGCGTCCAATTATACTACCAACCTTCTGAGCCGGTACCAACATCCGGAAAACACTCTCACCAGGCCATCCAGGCCACTTCTTCTCGCCTTCAACGACCCCGGCATCTTCATGATGCTCTTGGCTATGGTCCTGGAATGACTCGTCCTCTTGAAATTCTACTTGTAGCTGCCCCACCGGCTCATCCTGTTCCTCTGCCTCCGCCTGTGCCTCTACTACATCATGAGCCTCGGCTGTCATCCCTTGTGCCTCTAATATGGCTTGTGCATCTGCTGCCATTGCTTGAGCCTCTACCATCACCTGAGCCTCTGCTGCCATCGCTTGAGCATCAGCGATCACCTGAGCCTCTACCGCAACTTGTCCCTCCGCCTCGGCCAGTGCATTCTCAGTCTCAGGCTCAATTACAGCCTCAGACTTGGGTACTTGCTCCTCATCATGTTCACTGATGCTTTGGTATTCACCGCCGGCCATAAAAAGTTGTCTGAATTGCAATACAAACCAACATAAATCAACCAAACTTCACAGAGCTATAAACAGACCAATAAGAACAAGCTCATCTCACTACTTCAACATTTACAAAAACTACAACTTGGGAAATCACCAAAATTGAGATACCTAGTAAAAACATAGAACCCAACTAATAAAAGCACATTACTTTAAATATTGAGCAACCCAATAAGCACTAATTCAATACAAAACGAACCCAGAATTCCAAACAAAGAAAACCCAATATGAAAACCATATGAATTAACAATATGATCACAGAAACAGACCAGAACCAATACTACTACAGCAAATTCCATATAAATTTTATACAAAGATGAAAATTCAAGAGATATAATTACATGGGTATCGAGGAGAAGCAACCGCAGCAGAGTAAAGCTTATTAATTTGAAGAGAAGAGAGCGAATCGTAGAAGAGAGTGATGGTATGAGTCTGTGGGTTCAATTTTTTAGGGTTTCGAAAGGGGTTTAGAAAAGAGGAGAGAGAATATGTTTTATCTGATTCGAGAGAGTTGGGAGAGGTAAAGTAAAGTCTGTGGTTTTAAATTGTGCTCTTATTTACCTTGCGGTAACGTCTTTTAAAAAGGAAAAACAAAAAAAATTACCTTGCTTTGTAAATTTTTTAAGTAAATTACTCAAATTATAATCACAAAATCAACCACAAGAATCAAACAGTAGTGTTTTGACATGCCCCGAATGATGTTAAGGAAATAAAAACAAAAAAGTATAATATTACTCAATGATAAAATAAAATCAGAAAAATGAAATAAAATCGATAAATAATAATAATCAGAATGTCGATGTGAGTTGTTTCTTGGGACAACTCTATGTTACTGGGGTTGAGAATTGAGATCTACATTGGGTAGACTGTAACAATTTTTACAAACAAGGAGGCTAAAAGAGATTGTTGATGAACTAAGTAGCAAGGATTTTGCTAGGACTTGACTCACTTGAGATGAGAACTTTCATTTTTCAGGGTTCGGATGGGACTAATTCTACAAGCGAAAATTATTGCTCCAAGTACAGTAAAAATGTACTTAGTAACTTTATTTTGAGGATTCTGATGACCATAGAAATATATGATTTTCTATTGGGATTATGAAAATACAAGTAGAAGTGTATAAATGTCTGTAATGAATGGCACGAAGGGTACAAGACTTCAAGAAAAAACAGTTGAGAAGAGAAGCTGGAGAAACTAACTCAAAAATACACAATGAGCAATGCTGTTTAGCTTTCAGCACTGTCACTTATTTTCATTGGCATTTTGTAAACCTTGCATCGCCTTCTGTTTCAATTAAGCTCACAAACTGAATTGTAGGAACTTCAAAAACCAAATAAAAAATTGCAGAATCTGCAGACAATGAAATGTATGGAAGGGGCAAGAAGGTATACTATCAAAGTCTGGCATTCTGTTCAAGCTAAAAGAATGGGTTACATTGCATTAAAGTCTGATCTGGTATATAAACTTTCTTAAAAACCTCAGCCATCTGAAAATTTAAGCTTCATAACTGGTAAATAATTGGTGCATAGAACATAGCCACTAACAAATGATATCAATACAAAAACCAAAAAGTGAACTATGCATGTCTTCTAATGTTCTTGCAAGATCTGGATGAACCTATAAAATGGTTTCTTCAATTGTTCTATTAAATCACACTACAAACCAATGAAAAATTATTCACAATAAGCACAAATCTCATTGCTGCAGCAGATCACTATATTCACAACAATTACAAATCAACTCATTGCTACAGCAGATCTCTAATTTCACAATATCTACAAATCTCTTTGCTACAGCAGATTTACTGATTTAAGACAAAAAACAGAACGTTAAATACTAATATATCAAACCATTCAAACAAAAGATAGCAAAGGTTCAAATGAAATCAAGAATAAAAGCAACCTATTTTAACAGTACAGACATGGGACTAATTTTAGAGACAAAAAGAACAAAAAACCAAAGTAATACCATTTCAAATTACATAACAATAAACGGATAACCTTCGTGCACTTAATTTAAATCATTAACACCTTAAACGTGAGTGACTAATTAGATCTCTAATCTATAATAATATTAATCTTCAGTGAGAGATGAAAAACCAAACATATGAAAGTCAGGAAAAACATGATCCCCAGGGATCCTTCGATCTAAACACAAAATCACTACTCGCAGCCAAAGATTTAGATCTAATCATACCTAATGACTTCATCGATAGACATATGTGACCAATCATCAGGTGAATCCATTGAGTGATGAAAGGAAGAGCTTTTGAGAGAAAATTTGCAGAGTAAATTTAGTCAATTCGCACACAGGGTTCAGAAATGCTAATCGCCTCTGACTTCTACGATTGATGGAATGCAGGTTGGAAAAAAAATGTGATGACTCTAACACCAATTTATCTTTCCCATTTTCAGAAAGATTAACATTTATGGTCGTATGACACGACAGACAATATTTATGAGCGAATCCCTGGATAATTCACATGCACCTCATCCTAGTAAAGAAGCTACCAAAAACAGAATCTTTGGTACAGGCTAGCACCCGGTATTCAAGGCCACGACAAGTTTTAGTGCAGTCTGGTGTTAAATTGTGGTCAAGCCTAAGACTACTTATTGACCATATAAACATCAGCACAAACAAATTAATAGGTATCATGTCCCGTAAACAGCCCTGGTAAGCAAATTCTAACATCTAAATGACTAAACATAACTAAAGATTCAGAATATCAAAATTTCTAATAAAATTAATTCTGTAACAAAGAACTCAAACCATTTGGACTATCCATTAATAAGTAACAAAGAAATACTACACATACAGTACAAACTCTTATTGTGTATCCTATGTTTCTACAACATAAGTACAATCTCTACCTAGTTCATGAAATCACCGCATTCATATACTTCACCCAACACAAATTAACACAACATGAAATGTCAAGGCAATCTTTATCTGAGATCAGCATACATGTGTGTATGTCGTGTAGTTTTGCTTCACCAGAGTAAATTATAACAGTACAAAAAATCAAATTGTAATTACCTTATATCGGTAAGTGGAGGTTGTCCAGAAGCTCTACACCCCCTCAGAAAGAAGTAAACAATCACAACCTATGAAGATTTATACTAGAACATTCCCCTATAGCTGAATTCCTATCAAGACAAGCTATCCGACATGAATCAGAACTAAATTCCTGAAAATATTAAAGCAATCTTCCTACTTCCTAGACTGTACCAAAAACAATTTATTCATTCTGTAGCTGCCGAAACTTACAAATCAAGCAGAAAAATCTAAGATAGGGTGGCACATATTCTTTCTGATAGTTGGCTGATCAGTTATTAACATTATGTGTGGTAAGATGAAAAATTACAAATCCCGAAGGTAACTGTTTGATAACAGATAAACAGAGAAGATCTTTACAATTCTCTGTGAAATGACATAGCTATAGAGTAGCATACCACTGCAACCTCTCTGCGCTGCCACATCTCATTTTATGATAATTGTTTTCTATATTCTCTTTACTATTCCATACTAGCAACTTCAAAAGAATCAGCTACCTATTACCCTAATTAATTATATCAATTCCGTCATGAAAGAATGTAAATGTTAAACTACAATAATGAACCATTGGGAAGGTTACAGTTTTGCAGTCATTTCTTGCCCTCGGCAACTGGCTCCTGAGCAGCTTGAGCAGCCGCAGCAGCACTCATAATAGCGTCAAACTTTTCAGACTTCCCCAGAATAATCTCAATCTAAAAATCAGAAGAAGAAGAGATGTCAGAAGTCAAATATGAAAATCTACGAAATGTTCACCTCGGCAAAAGAAACACACCTTAGCCTTCTGAACCAAACGACCCTTATACTCGTCCTTCATGCCAACGGTAGATGTAGACACCTCTGTCCAATCCCAAACAAAAACAACCAAATCAGAATCCATCATCTTGATTAAAGCTAGCTCTTTGAAATATTAGGTAACAAATTTCTTACTCTTTTCAATAGCCAATCCATTGTTCTTCAAAATCTCGGCAATAGTGACAACAGTAGTGATTGCTGTTGAAACACCACCACACCATATGAGCAAGACAGAATGACACCTTTCAAAGAACAAAGATGACAGCTACACACCAATTCCAATTCAAGTAATTGACTAATCATTTGTCCTGTTACACTCGAATTGCAACATTTCTTTGCAAGATAGAAAATACTATCAAATGAATCCAAAAATGTTTTACCCATTCCCAATGCCGAGAGTTCGACCTCATTGTGCTGCTCTATATACCTCTGCATCAAAGAGAATACCACAACTACTTAAACACAAAATGTAGATCCACAACACTAGTCCAAATCGAAACAAAAACTTATTAGAATCATATCATTACAACCGTTTTTATTCTCTATTCTGTCTAAAGAAGGCCTTATACGTTATATTTAATTATTTATAGCATATCATATACACAAGCATCAATCTTGATTATTATTTTCGCCCCAAAAAAATCATAAATTGATCTCAAAAACAAATAATAGAGATGAAAGTTATAATAAATCTATCAAGACTGAAACTTTCATCTGCATGCAACCCTATAAGAATGTTGCTACGTACCTTAGCGAGATTAACATAGAAGAAGAGCGGCTTCTTGGTATTAGAAACTTGAATTATGTTCTTCTTCTGCTGCTGATCTCCGATGGCCTGACTCTGGGTCTGGGCCTGGACCTCTGGCTGTGGTTGTTGTTGTGCCTGAGTCTGCGGTGGTGGTACGGCTGCAACCCTCGCTACCTGAGCCGATGCCATTTTCGTAGTAGTAGTTGTTGGGGAAGAGAGAACGATCGAGTTGGCTATGGGTGGAAGTTTTATAATGGCGGGAGTATTGGTGTGGGGAGCCTATAGGTGAAGGGTACGTGGTGGAATGTGATTGGGTTTGTGGACCGAGTCTCTACTCTATTTGGGCAGTTTTGGATCCGAAGTCGAGGGAGTCGGGTTGTTGATGTTGGAATAGTACGTACTTTTGTGAAGATTGGAAGTAAAGCTTGTTCTTGGTGTGTAGCTAGCAATGCCACAATGTGACACTGCTAGCTAGGTCAAACAATTTTGATGATTTGGCGTGACAAAGTTTGGAGGCAGTAGTAGCTTATTGAGAATCCGAAGGAAGAAGAAATGGTGTTTGTGCATGTGAGGAATCGAGACGCAAGACAACCGGACAAGAACAAAGTTATTTGAAGCCGAAGTTGAACCGTTATGGCATAAACAAGTGCAAACCATAAACTCCGTTAATTATTAGCTAAGCATTGTCCGATATGAACGTCGATATATGATCTCAAATTCTCAATACCTATTCTATGCATGCGCAAAAAAAGTACGAATATTATTAGTACAATCTCTTCCATTGTCAATACCAAAGGAATGCATTACTATGTAATGTAACTACTATGTAGTCATTTATACTTTACACGGCGATAGGTCGAATACAATTATACAAACATCAAGTTTCTAAAAATCGCTAGGCACTAGGGTGTATAATCTCTTTTCTCGAATTCAAAGCACAATGTGAACCCTAATGACTAGTGCATTGGAAAAATTGGGCTGTATATTCATGATAACGGGCTAATATGATATGTTCAATTAGAGTCTTTGGGCTGATGACATCTTTCGGGTCAACAAATAGTCATATAGTTTTAGTTTCTCTTGTTTATTTCTATAATTTGCATCTCGATATTGTTCTTCCTATAGCATTGGAAACCAATGAAGGTGACGCCATAATGGGCGTAACGAAGAAACATGGAATAGATTTTGAAAAGAGTTGAATCATGAAAAAACAAGAACTAGCTTGTCAACTAAAGGAAGAAAACCGAAAGTGGCAATGGCAAAGCCTCCATGTACAAACGAATACGAGCACGTATAAATTGTCGATGCATGGGATAAGTCACTGCCTGGTCCAAACACAATCTATTGTAGGATCCAACATAAACAGTCCAGTCTTAATATTTCCATCCTTTCTTGACAGATATATAGACGTGTTAACAATACCAATCTACACGTGAAATATTATATCGATCTGTTGTTCGTCGGTGAATGAGATTATGAGATCGATAGGTAGTCCATATAAATCAAAGTATCAAACCAAACAAAAAGTCGTGACAAGCATTCCTCTCGAATGGTCTTTTTTGACGTGGGATCGATGAGTACGTACGGTTCATGCATGGCCAAGACCTATGTAGGGTTCCGTTGGCCTTAAATTATATGTATGTAACACAAAACATATTGAGAAAATTAAGGGCATCATGCAAGCTTGGTTATGTGGTTGGTGGTGATATAAATAACATATGTGTGTGTTCCTGCTGTGTGGAAATTCATGCATCTACGATTGGATGATCGAATCTACATATCAAATGACGTAGCTAGCTAATTAACTTACCCTAACTAATGTTTGATTATTTATCCGACGTAGAAGGAAGTAAACTTACTTGAGCTAAGCATCCCTAAAGCAAAAGAAGGTTGGAAAAGACCAACTTTCTTCCCTTTGAAGTTTTGGAAAAATTAACTTTGTATAAGGTTGTATAAAGTAATTAATAAGGGCTAGGGTTAGTGGGAGAGTCTTCTCCTGGTTTTCTAAAAATGATGAGGCTTTTCTAGGTACTGATGATGTACGTGAATTGCAAAGTTTATATATATGGTCCCCTTGTGTAGATGTGAATTGTGACTGAAGCTAGTGGTCAACAACGGTCATTCATGAGTAGTCGATCGCGATCGCGATCTTAGCTAGCTATAGCTTGATCGACGACCGACAATCTTGACCAGTACAAGTTCTCAAGTACTTCACAAATATGGCTCACAGAGTCACAGTTAAATCGGAATGGATCGATATAATTGATATGCTAACTAATTGTTGGGACAAAAATGGTTAACATATATGGACGTGTAGTATAGAGTCGTAGAGAAAGGGGATAACTAAATATAGCTTCCTGCTTAATAAGTTTTAACAGCAGTGCTAAAGCCCTTAAAACAATGCCTAAATTTATGGTCTTAAATCTAGGTAATATTTACATGTCATTAAATAAATAACTATTTTATTGATTTAGACCCGGTTTTTATATCCTAAAACCAATATTACCCTTACAATTTCATATCAATTTTCCAACTAAAAATTGTAACAAATCGTCTCCACCAGATTTGCAAACCCTAATTTGAAACATAAACCCAGACCCTGCAACCTTCCTATTCCTTTTATTCCACATATCTTTCAGATCCCTCCGTATTGAAACAATTATGGTCTATTAATCTTCCACAGCTCCAATCATATTCTCGATCTTTACGTAAACTACGAGTAACAGAAAAAGAGTTTCATTACAGATTCAAGTCTAACAGATTCAAGTTTATTTTTCTTTCAATTTTATAAAACCTTGAACAGAGAAACAAACCCAGACCAACAATTTATTGAAACAAAGAATCAAACACCAAGGTTCGAACACCAATCAAATTTATAAAGGCAAGAGATCAACAGGTCCCTATACTAAAACCCCAACACTCTGCCTTTGTATGAAGGCAAGGTCATTGCCATAAGCCATACCAATCAACTCCGGAGGACGCATTCCCCACATATCGATCTAGAAGTTTTCATTTATCGATCTATATGGATATGTTTCATTTTTCTTATCATTTATCTAATTAAAAAATAAAAAATGTATGGAAAAAATTTTATAGTCATTTGACTACAAAGTATATGATAGACGTTTAACTATAATAATGTGACAGTTTATGTATACGTAGAATTAGTAATATGATGACATGTTATGTCACCTAATTTTAAGGTCACAAAAATGTGACATTTTTTAAGGCCTAATATCATTTTCTTAAGTTTTAATTAAGGGATTAACTAGGTCCATATAAACAAACAAGATCTTGTGGATTCTCTTTTGGTCGAAGATCGATCGATTTCTTCGGTGGAAGTGTCCAGCTAGCGTTCAATTTGCTTAGTAAAACAGATGTGGTCGATCATTACAGTAGTGATTCACTTCATTTGTTCGCACAAGAAAAAGATAAACGACGTGAGAAAATGAAGTTTACGTGTAACTGCATGAGCTGGGTAGACTTTATACAGTGTTCCATTCTTATCGAGGATAAAATGGCTATCAATCATCATGACATAATCGGTTACATTAATTGTTACTTGTCATAAACTAACGATACCACACATGCCCTTCGTATCAAACACTTCTGTAAGAAAACATGGAAATAAGTCTAATAAGATGAGTTTAAGAAAGATCCTCCAGAGAGAGGAGAGTAGTTATTACGAGTTATAAATCATAAAAGACCAACTCAAAATACGAGGAATCAAGTTTGGATTGATATAACAATTGTGTAGCTAGCCTACCCTCGAAGCCGGCCTCGGAAGTAAGCTTTATTTGATTGATGTATTTGTTACCCATATATTACACAACTCTAATTTGAGAGAAATTTAACATTACATCCAATTTACGCTTAATTTTATATTGTTCACAAAATAAATTCAAATATTCATTTTTATTATGTGATTTGACAAGTTATTGCATATATCATCATGACATCATCCATCATCAACCATTTTACCAGAAGCCAAAATCTCTTTTCCAGTTAGTTGCAACTTCTAGATCGAAGTCCAACGCCCGAAACAAAGTCAATTTGCTCCTTAAATGGTTCAATAAAAGTCAAATAACCCTCTAAAGAAAGTCAATTCAATTGACGTCGTCCCTAGCTCGAGTGCATTAATTTACTTTTGTCAATCGATCTCATTAACACTTCTATGCATGTGCACAAATCATTGGCACGGAGGCAATTAGGGTCCAGGGTGGGCCTGGCCCCCCCTCAATTTTGTGAAAAAAATAATAATAATATATTATTATTATATAATATAAATATTATAATTTATTTGAAGTATATCTAAACTTCAATTACGCGTATAAATGTATGACTAATTCAAATATGACGACTTTATAAGAATATTATTATATATATTTCAATAATGAAGTCCAAATATTAGATCAATTAGGATTTAATCTCTTACCAAGTTTAGGATTTTATGATATTTTTTTCTTTATAAAAACTCTACGTACCGTTCTCGAGATTAAAATACAATCATTTTTATTAAGTTGATTAGATATGGAGAGATATTTCAAAAAATAAATCATCTTCTTCTACTCCAACATCAGATGAGCAACCACCTATGAAAATTCAAAAGAAGAATAGTAACAATATGAAAAAGTTTTGTGCTATAGATATTACAGAAAAGTATCCATCGGATCCCGCTAAACGCCCGTCAATTTCAAGTTATCATCCTAACATTCAAGAAGATGTTCGAAGATATTATCTACAATAAGGCCCTTGTCGACCTAAACATCATACTTTTCCTTTCACGGAATTTGGAGAAAAAAGAAGAAGAAAAGAAGGTTTATTTGTGATTTGTTTATTGAATTTTCATATTGGTTAGAGTACAGTATTAAAAAGGATGTTGTATTTTGTTTATGTTGTTATCTTTTCAATCCGACTATTGGAGAACAAGGCGGTGGTGAAACTTTTGTTGGTGCTGGTCATGGATTCAGTAATTGGAAGAAGGTGCAAACGCTAATATCATATTTTGGAAGATCAAATATTACTCATAATCAGGATGTGAATAATTGTGATGTTTTATTAAACCAAAAACAAAACATTGAGACTGTTTTGGCAAAATATACAGATCAAGATCGAATTGACTACCCTAACCGAGACTATTTTTTAAGTTTTTCATTCAGGCCCCCCCTAATCGAGAATCCTGGCTCCGTCCCTGCAAATCAAAGCTAGAGAAATAATTGAGATAGATCTCTCGAGACGCCATATGCTATTACGTACAAGTAAGTTATATGCCGCATCAAGTTAATTAACTTTGATGGATAATTAGCTGGTTTAATTTGCACCAAATTAATTAAGCTTAAGTACGACGTACTCTCATGCATCAGTGGAGCTAGTATTTCATCTAAAGCTAGCTCTCTTTCTACAAAGATGATCTAAATTAAAGCTATCGATCATATGTATGATGAAACTAAATATTAATTCATTCGTCAAGTTTAATTTTTAGTTGAAATACGTACTATGATATTGGGATTGTTGGCTTTATATATACGTCGATCGATTAGAAATACATATATATCAACACATGCTCCATTTTGAGTTGGTATGGTGGATCATCAAAGCTAGGTACGTAAACACTGAGACCCCAATTGTTTTGCTTTTACAATTCAACCAAGGTAAAAATGCAAAGGAAAAACAAAGACCACTAAAATAGTGCAGCGTTTTATAGCTAATTATCCCAATAAAACTAGATACTTACGTAAGAGATAGAATCGCTCGAGTCAAATGTTGTTCGTTTTTTCAAACTAGCTAATTTGCAGACTTTCCAAAAGAAGCAGACAAGAAGCAATTTATCTTTTTTGACACTGTCGATTGTTTGAAAAATATAAAGTCGGTAGCTAGCTAGAGGGAGAATATTCAAAAGTTAACTCGAATATTACACAAAGCCACTCCCAAACAGATCCTAGGCAAGAATAGCAGCTAGGTAGGTAGTTGCGGATGATCCTTCCTCTCCCTGTAAACAATCTCAAAAACATGTCACATATGCACAACGGCGGAGGTACGTAGGGGCAAGGGTCATGGCACCTCACAATTTTCATCAAATCATTAACTATATATATATCATTCTGTTTAGATTATGAAAAGTTGAAGAGCCAACTATAAAATAGCTTTCTTTATTCTATAACCAATTATATACAACCACATATTTCTCTTGAATTTTATTATATTATTTAATTTTCTCTATATTTCTTTTATAATCAATTTTATTTTCATCGTAAATAATTTCAGTTTTAATTTATCCGTTCAAGATTCCAATTTCTAAACTCAGTTATACAACATGTATTATTTAAATCATTATTCTTAATTAACTAGCCAATTAGGCTAAGATGTATATATCTCTATAAATAATTATGTATCTACCAACATCGATCAAAATTCAAAAACATAGTGTGGAAATTTTTTTAGTTTTAAGGAGATGAAAAAATAGTCAATACATCAAAATTAAGCTTCACGAAAAATAAAAGATGACCATTTAACAAGTACACGTATGTAGAGTAGAAAAAATTGTTGAAAGTTTATAGCACAAACTAATTATAAATTAAGACATGTGATCGAGAAAGACGAGTAACATTTTGA
Source organism: Geum urbanum (assembly GCA_946800695.1). Taxonomy (NCBI): domain Eukaryota; kingdom Viridiplantae; phylum Streptophyta; class Magnoliopsida; order Rosales; family Rosaceae; genus Geum; species Geum urbanum. Next base: position 81,069,513 of record OX326999.1, on the reverse strand, counting down.
AATTTTAGTCTATAAAGTATAGTTTGTTATGTCTTTGATATCATGTTATTAGTTTGGAAACTTTTGTTTATTTTTATATTAAGTAGCTAGATATATTTATATGGACATATTTTAGCACCCCCGAAATATTTTTCTGACTCCGTCACTGTATACGCACATGTTTGGTTATTTCCAACTCCTTAACCACTATAAGCTAAAAGATTTCTGCTTCTTATGCTTCTCGTGCCGCTATATATACGTACTGTTGATGATGATGGTGATCCTGACCAATTATACAAATTTAGTTATACAAAGCTCAACTTTAGTTAGTACAACTATAAATCTTCTCATAGTTCTAATCAATAATGTAACTCCATTCTATGGAAGCCACTCCAAACAATTCCACAAAAGAAGGATATCGATCATAATAGACATCGATCCCTTCCATCCAACTTCATTATATGATAAAAATTATTCGAGCCAATTCAAAGATGGTGTTGCTAAATTTAAATAGCTTAAATATATAATTCAGTTGGTACAACAAGAGTACATATTGTTGTGGTACTATCGTCGTTGGTTCTGAATTGCACGTAATGCAATAATGTAAAGAGATAAGAACAAAACATGTCCCCCCTCGGAATGTTTTGGACACATTCCACTAAGTCGTCATTGTCGACGTCCTAATTAACTTCAAAAGCCAATAATAAGTGTTGGTTTAGATAATGTCGAATATCAACGACCTAACTAATTTTCCTACTTTACTTTTCCCGACCAATTGGCGTCGTTCTTGTATATTTCAAAAGAAAAGGGCGGGTTAAGAAGCGAGGACCAATATATCCGAAAACTCTGTGTCACTGTGATGCAAATATGTGGGGAGATTCGATGACAGTGGTTTTAAAGTAGCTGGAGCCTGGAGGTCCAGCATCAGTAGTACCAGGCATTTTGTGGGTAAGTAACTTGAATTTCAAACACATAAGAACACAAAAAGCAAAATCTAGTGATGAGTCGATCTTCGATCTTTCCTTTGCTTAAAGCGAAATATGCGCATGGATGATATGCAGTGTACAGTTTACTTATGAGTTATGAACTTATGACTAGAACGACCAGGCATGCTCTCTCTCTCTCTCTCTCTCTCTCAAAAATTAAACATGGCGCGGAGGACTGCAGGAGGGAGTAGTTTTTTCGATGGAAAACAAAGCTTGGAGTAGTTGGTTAGTTATGCACATATAATCACTCGATAACGATATGAAGCTGCATATACTACTGTGGCCATGCATCATTATATGCATGCAGTACGTACAGTCGTTATAGAAGCCATTATAGGTGCACCCGCTCTCTTGCTCCCTACGGTGTGATGAGAAATTTCAATTCAGAAACTTCATGTGAAGTATTTATATAATGGCCGGTAGCCAGCATATATAGCTAGCTAGTTTTGCAGTTAATATTTCACGGGGGTCATTGTGGACTTGAGGTTACGTACATATGTAAATATCACACCTAAATCTTTACTCTTTCATTCTCTATGTATACACACGTTTATTTTTAGTTAGAAACATACACTACTCTCGAATGTTAAATTTGAAGTATACATCAAAGGAATAACCGAGCAAGAGAAAGAAAAAAATATGTAAATGAATTTGCACCTCGTTAGAAACCACAAACGCTTTTGCTTTACGTGTATATGTGATCAGGGCAACATAAAACCCTATTTTCATTTCTTGAGAAGTGAAGAAGTCAAGAAAATGTTTATATTTTTGGCTTAGGGGCATGAACAATGTGACATCAAAGAGCATGTACGTGACTATATTTTAAGAAATCTTCGAGAAAATGGCCTACAGGAAAAAAAAAACTCAAAAAAATAGAAGAAGATGAGGAAGCCAGTCTCATTAGGTCCCTTGTAAGTTGTAACACGTCTGAGGCACTCAAAGGCCCAGAATCTGAGAGCTAGTGAACCCTACAATTTAGTAAATGACAATTTCTTAATTTTATAAAAGGAGAAAATAGAATAATAAAAAGAAAGATTGCCTTTTCCATTTTGTTTCTCCAAAAACAGTCGACGTCCGTTTTACTGCGTAACGTTGAACGTTCAACGACGTTGGGCTTCTCATTACGGCCTCCACGTTTTTCCACCGCCACTGTTATCAAACCCACTAAATATTACAAAACAACTAGTTTTAATCAGACCTGTCACATTCTCTCTCTCGCACGTCTATCTTTTTGTTGTTGAGAAATATGGATTACATTAACGTAATCGGGTTAAGAAATAGTATAAAATACAATTACAACAAAAGTACTTAATACAGAATAAAAGTATCTCTCTTGTGTGCTAATAACGGAATTACCAGTGTCAATTTTGGGGGAGGGGACTATATATTTATCTTATCCATCCAAGAGATTGAGAGTCCACCGTACCTTTTTTGTTTTGTATTTATATTCACTAGCCAAATCACTCAAATGCGACTGTTTAATTTATATACTTGTCATTTACTTATAATTTGAGACATAATAGATGGTTCAAATACGAATATCATCGTAAATTGAGCGTTGTAATTTATTTTGATTGTTAATTTATTTGTGTAAAAGTTAATATTAGTAATGATAAAGAAGTGATCGCTTGTTTTTAAGTAGCCGAGAATAAAACATTGTATTGAGTGAGGATTATTTCCATATCATTTTATTTTAAACAAAACAAAAAAGTGCATAATGGTCTTGAAATTGGCTAGAGTCTGTTCCTTTGTTTTTCAGCTGCAACTGAAATATCATTCATCTACATCTTGTATTAATGTTACTATGGATGACAATGCAAAAAGAAAAACATGCATGACAAAATGTGGTTGTTACTTTTAAGAATCCAAACACAGTATTTTAACCATGTTAGCTAGATGTGCTCAGCATGCCATTGAATTTGCTACCAACAATGAAAGATGATCCCATTACTAGAAAAAATATTTTAACGGACGAAAGTACGTAAGCAAAATAGGCTAACGTTTTTTTTTCGTCGGTTATATTGTACTTTAGTTGACAACAACTTTGCATCGTCGGTTAAAATTTTTACTCGTCAGCTAAAAGGGAAAAAAAATGTTGTCGGCTCTAGTTGAAAAAAATCGCAGCTAAAGTGTGACTTTAGCCAAAGAAAATTGGCTATATTTTAACTGACAACTGGGATACGTGTCGTCGACTATACTTTAGTTGACGATTTTTAAATGCATTTTCGTCAGTTTTACTTTAGCCGATGATTTTTTTTTGTCGTTGGCTAAAGTTTTCGGGTTTAAATCGATATGTTTTGTCCCAGCCAAAGATCTCTCGGTCTCTCTCAAAACCCAGCCCTCTCTCTCTCTGTCCGCCGCCAAACTGCTTGCCGCCCCCACCAGCCAGAAATTCATCTGGTAAATTTTAAAATTTGATATTTGTTTTGGAATTTAGAGTTTTGGTGAAATTGTGTTTGTTAATGAAAATGTGTTTTGTTTTCATTTTAGGTGTTGTTGGTTATTGTGGAATCTGCAAATTCTGAATTTCTATTCCCAGAACACTGACCATAAATTACTCGGGTAAAGTTTAAAATTTGTGATTTGTTTTGAAATTTAGGGTTTTGGTAAAATTGTGTTTGTTAATAAAAATGTGTTTTGTTTTCATTTTAAGTGTTGTTGGCTATTATGGAGTCTGCAAATTCTGGATTTTCATTCCCAAAATTTAGGTTATGGGAATAGAAATCCAAACTGCAGTTTTTTTTCTAGAAAATACAAATTTTAACCAACGATATACAAAGACTTTCGTCGACAAAAGTCTAAAAAAGTCGTCAGCTAAAGTCTGCATTTTAGCCGACGATTGTTACTATTATCGTCAACTAAAGTCTTTACCGACGACACTTTAGTCGACAAAAATTCGTCGACTTTTACTTTAACTGACGAAAAAGTCTAAAATTAGCTAAAATATTTTTTATAGTAGTGTTCCCTTTACTAAACTCTACTGAAATTCAATTGAGTAGGTATTCCTCGATTCATTGGCACATCAACCTTCTCATAATTCCTCCTCACCTCATTTGTGATCCTCCCCCTTTCAAACCACCTTACAAAGATTCGTTCTTTCATTCCCACAAACACGTAATTTCAAATTTGGAGTGCTAAATAGTAATGGATGGCTTTAAACACCCTTTCACAACTTTTTGTTATTCTCTTCTTCTTCTTTTTCGGGTCACCGACCTCTAAAAATAGAACTATCCACATTACACATTATGTCACTCTCAAAGAATCAATTTTGAAGCTCTCTCATATTTCCCACAAGTTTTTGTACCCTTGTTACTATAAAAACACACATTTCACAAAACGGCGTTTTGGAGCTAAAAAAAGAGCGGTGTCTATATATAGCTAATCAGCGCAGCAGAAAAACCCAAAAACACCAAAACAATTATAGTGTGAGAATTTAGAGACCCTTCCTTGTTTCTCTCAGAGCTTCAAAGAAGAAACAGAGGAGAAAATATATACGGATATTTCAAAAACAGAGAGTTGGGTTGGAGATCTTGTCAGATCGGGAGCAGAAATCTGTAAGAGAAATCTCTTTACACTTCTTAAGTGTTGGATTCTGTGTTTGTTTTCTGGGTTTATGCAATGTGGTTTTTTGTTTTCGGCTTCCAATTTTGAGCTGTTTTTTGGTTTGAGGCAAAAGTTTGGAGCTTTGTGGGTCTTTGTTGCTCTTTGTACTCGTTGTTGTTGAGTTTATGCTTAATGGGTATATCTCTCTGTTCTGTTATTGGTGGCTATTGACTAGCTATTTGTTTCATTTGGATTCAGAGTTGAAAGCTATTGACTTGTTTCTGTTCTGTGCTTGTGTTTTTTGTGAGTTGTGAATGAGCTCGGAAATTAGAAAAAGGTGTCTCTTTTTTGTGCTTATTAGTTTTGCTCAAATCTGTTTGATTAATCAAGTTTCTAACTTTCCTCTTAAATTGTTTCCCTGCAAAATCGAGCTACCCTCCAAACCATAAAGATTGGATGATTAAATTAATAGCAGTAGCTCTTCTGTTTTGATGAGTTTGGGGACCTCAAGCTTTTATGTTGTTGTTCACCTTATTCACCTTATCTATCTAATTGAACATAGATACAGATTCCTGTATTTACATGCAATATTTTTTGTTCAATTTTAATTAAAGTGATTAATTTGATAGATGAAAGTTTTGTTCTTTTGTTGTTGTTGAATAATTTCTGGTATATTCTATATCTTTTGCTTAGTTCTGCTACTCACAATTCATTTTGAGCTATTTTCTCTCCCTCATTTTGGATTTTCCTTTAAGAGCTTTGTAATTCTTAAACTGTGTTGTACTTGTAATATCTTTGTATTGTACCATTTTAAAGACAGAAGTCACAAACGTGAAGATTTCTTTCAGAGCCATATAGCTGCATGTGAAACATATAACTAGAAAGATTACCAATCTTCCCTTCTCTGACTCTCAAAAATCTTGTCGTGTAGCACATCGGTTTCCTTTTAGGGTTTTTTTCCCCATTACTAGTCTGTTTCAAGCTCACGAGAGGAATATTCTTGTGTTCATCCTTTTGGGTTCACATGTTTCTTGGTTAATGATGTTACAGGTCTGTAGTATTATGTTCCATGCAATATGCTGGACATGTTAAAGCTGTGTTATTAGAGAATATGTACCATCAATAAAATGCTTTTGGTTCTGTGATATGGATGATGTGTGTTCATATATTGTAATAGTTATGATTGTATAGAAGAACTTGGTATCAGCATTGAAGGATATAACAATTTACATGTGGTGGTTTTTGGTGTTGTCTTAGCTTATGAAAAGAGCTTGCTTAAGTCTTAGCCTAACAATTTGGTCAAAATGTTACTTGAACCTGCCTTATAGTGTCGTGATGCTCATCCTTCAGTTTTATCATGCAGTGTAATGGGGAGGGAAGTTACTGGTGTGAAGCAGAAGAAGATAAATGGTGTTGTAGTGGGATCAAATGGTTTTTCGACTGGTAAAATTCATTTCTCTCCCAAGATTTCCGAGAGAATCAGCAGGATTCAGTCCAAGGAATACGAGGGGAAAGACTCTAATGAAGAAAATGTGGCTGTTAAGGGTACAAATGTTGATGATGACTTGATCGAGGAAGAGAATAAGAAACCTGCTGCATCTGAAAATGAGCCTTCAAATCAGACCATTCCTCAGCCCAATGATGTGGCTACTGAAAGGGTTGGTACATGTGAAGAGACTGTTGGGCCTGAAGTAGCGACTTCAGAAAGCTCCAGCATTGCAGAGTCTCCTGATGCAACCAAGACTTCACAGACTCCTAGTGCAGTGTCACCTGTGGCTACTAAGAGTTCTGAGGTACAATATGCTTTGTTATGTTTCTTTATTTTTTCACTCCATCAATATGAAAATGTTGAGTACAGTTAAAACCTAGTAGTTTTCATTTTGTGCTAGGGAAAAGGGTAAATAATCCTACAGCAGCTTCAGTACTTAATGTTTTGAAATTAGGGCCGAAATTTCTTACTTTTATTTTGTTTTCTGGAATTTCTTTTCTTTCAAATTAGTCCTAGGATTTCCAAATGTCTTTAAAGCTCTAAATGGATTCATGCACTGTGTCTCCAATTGAAGAAAAGATTTAAAACTGGGTCAAGTCAGCAGTATACATATTCTACTTCAAATAAATTGTGAGTTTTTCTTTGCATTTTTGTATTGCTATGGGACCATGTTTCCATAATGATTTTGAATTGCATTTTCTAAGCTACTATGAATAATGCCCTGCAAATCGATGGGAGTTAAACACTATGGAACCAAAAATTCAAACCTCATGGCTTGAAATGCAGCCTGAAAGATGGAATATGTTGCATATAAACATCATTGTAATATTATAGTAAATTATGGGACAGTTCTGATTTGCAAGCTTTTGCCGTGTCTTTTCAGCCAAATTCACCTGAGTCATCACGCAATGGATTGCAACTTGATAACAAGAAGCATGCTGAGGAAGATAATTGGTCTATGACATCCTCGTATCCTTTGTTGACCTGTTTAGTTTGACTTTATTTTAGTACTAATACCTGGTATGATGGTTCTACATCTGATAGGTTATCCTTAACCTAGTACAGAACTGCCGCATCTCTCAGAACACCTAAATTCAAGGTTACAGTTGGACAAGCTCCTACATTTAGATGCAATGAACGTGCACAGAAAAGAAATGAGGTATTATTTTCTACTAAAAGTAACAGTGATGTGTATCTCATGAACCGTCATCTAATCAACGCAACAGTATGACATCTAACCTTGTGACTATTATGATTACTGTGATCTAGTATTACTCAAAGCTAAAGGAGAAACAGCAAGCTATGGAGGCTGAGAGATTGCAGTATGAAGCAAGGACCAAGGTACATCACTTGCTCTAGTATCTTTTATCTCATTATGCCTTGTGTGCATGGGTATCAGTTACTATATTTAGGTATTTCTTGTATCGTATATGTGGAGATCTGTTTTAATTTTCTTTTCTTTTTTTCGTTTAAATCATGATACTTCCAGGAAGAACAAGAAGCAGCCATCAAGCAGTTGAGGAGGTCCTTGGTGATCAAAGCAAAACCAGTACCTAGTTTTTATTACGAGCCACCTCCTCCTAAGACTGAGCTCAAGAAGGTGTGTGTAACCCAAAATCATTCTTAGTTGTGTTTGACTCGTTTTATGGCCTTATCCAATGTCATACTTTGATGATTGGCAATGCAAATAATTTGCATTCTACTTCTGACTTACCTGCATAACTGCATTTAGCACTGTTTAAATTCCAATAGCAATTCCTTGTCCTATATTCCTTATGGGTTGTCAGCGAGAGAATCTCTGCAATAACTACCTTACTAGCTGTAGTTTGTGAGATGATTTATAATTTTTTAAATATTGCAGCTTCCACTTACGCGACCCAAGTCACCAAAACTAAATAGTCTAAGCCGGAGAAAGAGCTATGGTGATGCTCTCAGCGTATCTCATGATGAAAAGGGAAGAAGTTGTCCTCGAGCACAGCGTCACAGCATGGGTTGCCAGAAAGAATGCAGTCCATCGGCTACTCCAAAGAATAAGGTGCAGTTGAAAAGACGCAACAGTCTTGGCAATACCAGCAAAGTGAAAAACCTAACTAAGCAGGAAGAAGAAACACCGGAAACAGCTCCCAATCACAATCAGAAGAAAAATGTAGACATCAGTATGAATCACGAACTTGACAACTTTTTCTAATATCTAGTTGGTCCTCCTTTTTTTTTCATGGTTTACATTCGATTGTACTGATTGGAAATAGCTTGTTTTCTTTCCCCGCCACAATGACTTTTTGAACGTGGTTTTGTGTGATTGTGAACTGTATATGTTTTGTAAGTTAAGGTGGTGTTGGTACATATTGTGTTATATTTGAAATGAGTAATCCATTCTGACATGGACTCAATTTGCTTTTTACTGATGGATATTTTCAGAATTTTGACTGGCGATCTCACAATTGGATGTTACTTTAAACAAATGTGTAATAATATGAGAAGTACATATGGTGTTTAGGAGAGACGTGGATTTTTACCAGCAGAAAAACCATTTTGGCGCAATGACAAGCTCAAGCAAGATATATATAGAACATGAGAAACAAAACTCAGACTCTAAACTCAAATTTAGAACATATGGAGTTCATTGCAATAGTCTCATTTATTTTCCAACATCTAAAAGCTTTGGCTTCTTTTATGTTTTGCACTGCGGCAGCTTTAAAGGTGAAATGTGACAGATCAGAAGCTTCTTCAATTGGGCTTATGCTTTTCCCTTAGATTAATCTTATTCCCGAGCCTGATAGGAATGCTCTCAAGTACTAGCTTGATCAGAAGCTTCTACCATGCATAATCCTTGTCCAGCTAGAGAAAGGAACCAAGATGAGCACATGCAAATTAAATGGCAGCTTATTACATTTTAATGTGTAATTGGTTGTTGAGAAGGTTTTTGAGATGAAATCCAACATGGTCTAGAACTTTGTAACATCTTAATGTGTAACGAGCAAAGTGTCACGCCCTTGTTTCCGAAATTTCCTTATAAAAGGGATTATTTGACCTACCTCTCTAAGCCAAACTAGAATAGAGAAAACAATGTAGTCGTCGTCGTCGTCTGTGTAAGCACAAATCACCGTAGAGGAGGAGAAGGACGGCAGTGACGAAACAATGTCGTTGTTGTCGCCGCGGATATGGATGTAGACCGCCGCGCGGTTGCCCTTCCCGGACAAGAGATTACAGAAGAGTACCTTATTGAGTTGGGACGTGAGATTGTGTCTTCTGATCAACAACTCTCAACAGTCTCCTACTCAGTGAAGTTCCCCAAATTTATAGGAAGGAAACTGGAACAATGTTTGGCAATGGTGAAATCTACGCTGGGATCATATGAGGTGTCTTGTGAACTGAACATGGTAAGTTCTAAATTGAGAGGTTTAAATCAATGGACTTATGTCTTATAATGAACTCCGGTTTTAAATCTTGTATCTAAAATTTATGGACTTCTGCTTAACCTGTTTCTGTTAGTTAGGGCAAATATTGCTCCTTAGAGTTTTCTTTATCATAGTCTGATGCAAAAAATATTCAGGGTACAAATATCTTTAACATTTGTTCTTGGCAGTACCAGCATGATAAAGATTTAGCCAAACACAATAATAGGCACTCTTATTCTTCTATATATATGTTTTTGATTTTGGTCAGGATAACTGGTATGCTGAGATGACGTTCACAACTAGCAGCACCAACTCCCCGGATACTGTCCTCAAGGCTAGGGAAGTTCTTCAACTTTTTCAAACAAATGTACGTCCTCATGTGGCACTTAAAGTACTGAATGGAAGTTTCTGTGAAACTATTTGGACTATGGATCGACCAAACGGTTTTCGCACAATGTGTGGGATCATCGTGGTCAGTTTTTAACTTTGACTTCTTCTTGATCTGTAATCTTCTTCTCATATCATGTATCTGTCATATATTAATAAAAACAATTGTTATTATCAGAGCTAATATCTACTATTCTACATGTGCAGAAGCAATTGGATGAGAGGATAAAACTTCTCAAGCAATGTGTAGAGGACCTTAACGATTATCATCCTGTGATATTTGCATTGGTGTAAGTACTGTTGTTCATTTGTAAATTTCTAGTCTTGCCTACTCCTTTGATGTAAGTATTGTAAATTAAACTCTGCTCTTTCTATTACTGAGCAGTGTGAGCTTATTATTGTTGTTGGTTCATTTCGTGGAGCAAAGTTTGTCGGGAAGATTATTGAAGACTGCATTCTTCACAATGTGCCTCCTGCACCCAGGATCAAACGTAGGATGAGGGATTTGGCTACGAAAGGTCCACAGGCGTTGCAACTATGAAGAACAAAAGCAAGTTTCTGTGTATCCCAAGCATTTTTAGTAATAAAATCACTTACCATCAAAGAAGTGTCCATAAAGGAGGTAGATTGTGAGGTATCTAGTCAAAATTAAGCATGTATAGGATGAAGATTATTACCCTATAACATCCATGTTTGATCCTCTACATGCTTGATCCTCTACATGCTTGATCCTAGAAGAAGGGTACTCGATAATTCTCATAGTTACTTGTTTCGTTAACTTTTGTGAATATCATCATAGTTACCAACAGCGAGGTAATCCAGCACAGATGGGAAACCAGGACAATGATCCGTACTAACAAACTTGTCGGCTTTGGTTGGCTTAGGATTATGTAAAACAGACATATGCTCCACAGGGATGTCTTGAAAGCACTAGATGTGAATTTCATTTTCGAAGTCTATAGAGATCATGTTAACTTGTTATTCGGAAAATGTAATCCAAATTTTGAGAGGGCAGAACTTCCTTTGAACCATGTATTCTTACCTCATTACTAGTTCATTGTGCTTCTATTTTCTTCCTTTTGCTTGATTTTCTCCTTTAAGAAACACCAACAGTAATTGCCTACAAATATAGGGAAGAATATCAGGAAATGCATAGCAACCTAAATCCATACGTATGAAATGATCATGTAGATTATGTGAAAGTTGGCAATTGGTGATGAAAGTGTGAGGGACTGATGAGTATACCTTAGGAAATTGTTATATGTAAGCAGAAGTTTGTGACTGCTCTTAATGTAGTTTATAACACCATCCTTCTGAAACACATCATGATGCCTGCTCCCATATGCTCATAATGTGCTCCACAAAGGCCACAGCAGTAGACAAAGCCGAGCATAATGAGCACATAGGAACGGTCAGTTTGAGGTGGATTGATCACTATGGGAGTCCAAGCAAAAGCGATAATATAGGACCCGGGTTTGATAAACATCTCCCCCCATCTTTCAATTGGTTCTCACAGTATCTAGTTAAGCAAAGCAACATGCATTAAGAAACAGCTAAAAGTATATCCTTTTACATTGTTGCAGCAAACACTTTTAACATGATCGAGCAGTCTTCTCCCTTCCAACCTGACAACCCTGTGCAGGCCAGAGAAGTTTGACAAGAGTGAACACATGGCTTTCTGGCTATTGCACAACCAGAATTTAACTAAATGAACACATACATTAAATCAAACGGAGATGATCGAATCAAAACAGGTTCCATAGAGTGTTGAATTACCTTGTGGGAGGTGGCATCTACAAATTAATTAAGTGATCATCATCCGACAATAATGAGGCAATGGCTTTTAGAATACGTATTCCGCCCTTCAGATTTAGATGGTACGTACCTGTAGTTCCTTCTGAGCGTGCCCTTCGTGCTAGGATGCCATTTACTCACTATTTTCCTTCTAGCTATCGGCTGCATCTTTCACTGATAAGAAAATTCAAGCACCAAGGTTAAATAATGTTAAAAGGAAATGCAACCCTAATGAAAAATCTGTTAAGTAAAACAAGTAAATCTGTGATGCAAATACAACTCATTATGTAAAGTATCTTACTATTCACGAACAAGTAAACCTTTTGTTTTTGAGACACATCCAAACACTTAATCAGTATGAACTTTAGGAGGTGCTATAAGCAAAAAAGCTGTTCCATCAATCCATCATATAAATAATCTTAGTGCTAGAGTAGATTTTACCTAGCCCAAAAAACATCATTAGACAAAGAATTTGTTCTGCTGTGGCTGTGGTTTGGACCTTGAACAACATCTATAGCAATATCATATATCCTAACAGTATTCTCACCGATGCTCCTCAGTTGTTTCAAGGAGAGAAAAACATGAAACACAGATCTTTATTCATTGCCACATCAATGTGTTGATATCATAAAACATAGATCTTTACTGTCTTATAACTAACCAAGATAATTAACAACCTATACCTCATTTTATTCCATTGTGTTCCTTTTTCCTTTTTCAGTAAGTATTGTTCATGTACATAGAAGCTAAAACATGCCAAGGGGATCGGTACAGAGAAGCATGAATGGGGGGCATTTTATAAGCCAGTTAGCTCAGCAACCACTATACCCCCTTCCAGTTAGATCAGTTGTAATTAGTCTACGACCACTAAACCTCAAATCTTTAAACTTACTTGCTATAAAGAACATAGATACAATCCATACTAGAGTAGATTCAATTGAACATAGATGCAACAAAGCAGTCAAGAACTTTCCATAATTCCTAATCGACATAGTTCTAGGTGTATTAGTTGTCACTATACTAAAGACTAGTTATATTGCTTTTCTAACTGATCCATACGAAACATATATGCAACATAACAATGATGAAGTTTCCCAGCTCCGAAACGGAAAAAAGATGTTCATTTCTACAAGATTTTTACGACTAAAGACTACCGGCTACTAAACCTTGAATCTAGAAATGTAATCCACAGGACATTCAGCATCAGTTTCACACAAATGCAGCAAACCAACGATGAACTTTCCTAGTTCCAAAACCGAAAAAAAGAAGCTCGAAACTTTGCTTCATTTCTACAAACTTAACAACCCATCTAACATTTCTAGCGCACAAAGTTTTCTTGTTAGAACCTGGTGGCTCATGATGTGTACGTTGTATGGGATTGAGAGCTCTTTAGTTCCTCCAACTGCAGTATATGTGTAAATGGTTTACTTGGTCGAAGAACAATAGAATCAGTAGGAGGAGGTGTAGTGCCACATTGGAAAAGAGAGGGAAAAAAAGTTGAAATAGAATGGTCCAGCGTAGAGATATCTGAGTTGTGATGATGTGATATGGAAGCATTCCACCGAGTTTCGAGTTGGGCGACCGGCTGATGTTTCGGTTTTATTCTTTCTTGGCAAGAAAGAAGTCAAGAAATGAATCTGAAAAATAAATATCCTAATTTTTCATTCCTTAACCTCTTTCTTCCTTTTCCTTTATGAATGCCATGCACAACTCATTTTTATTTTTCGTGTATCTGATTTTGAAATTGTTGATTAGTGATTCAATCATTAATCAAAACCTATAAGTGAGGTTGCAATTTTTATTAAGAACACAATATATAAAAATTTGATTGCTAGGATCCCTATTCGATTTGGGTCTTAACATCGATAAATATTTATCTCGTAGCTTAGGATCACATAATGTATTTACATTTTTCATAGTTACCACATCAAATTAAAATCCAGAAATAAGGCACACAAGGGACAAACCTCTTTTGGACATTAGTTGTTACAAAGGATATGAAGGAAGAGCTTCAAATCAAATAAGTGATTATGACTTCTTTCTCTAATGGAAATAGGTGAACCATTGAATTATTTGTCACAACAGTAGTTACAATACTACTGGTAATATATCTACGATAAATACCTCCTATTAAAATTATCTAGACAAATTTTGTTTTACTCGAATGAAGAACACAAATAGAATTCCTTAAGTTGGTGCAAAATACATGCAAGTCTATATACGACGCAAATGTAACACTGAAGTTTGATTTTGTTGATATAAGTAGCTAGGAAGAGTGCAATAGAGAAAAGTTGATACATTTCTGTTAACTGTAGTATGCAATATTACTTTACTTTGCAAGAGCAATACTAATATTTTCTTCAGGGTAAAAGAATATAAGCAATATTTTGATAAATAGAAGTTACCTGGACAATCTTTTCTCAAATGTTGAAGCTCAGTCCCTTCTTAATTTCATTGTTATCGTTCCTTCTACTAGCTAGTGTTCGATGCAGAAATATCTCTCGGGAGAGACCTTTCCCGCGAAGCAGTCTCTTTTATCTCGGATGTCTTAACCGCGTGAGCCGGTCTATCCTGCTTGTGCTTCGTATGCTGGCGTGCCACCGTTCTTCAACGGAATATGGACTGATTACAGCCGCCTGACTTCTTATGTAAGCGATTAGAACAGGGAGAGCACCAACCCTGCTCGAATAGGTTCTTTTTGCCTAGAAACCTAGGACTTTGATATGTGTACCTCTCTGCTAAATCCAGAAATCGATACTCCCACGTCTCTCGTGTAGAGTAGAGCAATCTCTTGATGAAGTGTTTGAGAACACTCGCTTCCTTTGAGTATTCAAGCTCTCAACATACAAGTGAGCCGCTCTTCAACCTTCGGGTTGCAATTGCTTCCTTGGAGTCGTAAATACCTTCACTTGATAGGTGAACAGCACTCAGACCTTCTGGTTGCAAGGTAAGATAGAAATCTCGAGGACGAGATAACCGTCTAGGTTTGTTTGCGTATAACAAGGCTGTTTGATTGATTGTTCGTGTGTCTCTACATAAGATCCTTGCATTCCTTATATAGTCGCCTACAAATCAGTCATTGATTCTGTTTCCAACTCCTTTGCTCTTATAATCTTGTATGAATTTCCATGCCAGCATACGTGTTATACCACTCATAGGCATTCTAATTCCATCATAACTCTTCTTAGAATCCTGCAAATATCAACTAGTTATGATGGGAACTGAGCCGCGTGAAACCAGCTCGATAAGACACAGTTCTAATAGAACTCTAAATCTTCTTCCAGCGAAGCTCGATACGAATCTCGCTAGCCCTTTTTTCCTCGATAGGAACTCATAGCATGGTAAGCCGCTCGATAGACCTCGGTCATCCAGGCCCAAAATAAATATTTTATTTAGGCCCAAACAGCTAGCATAATCAATCATCGACAATGCACCACCTGAATGAGACGTTCCATCACTAATTTCAAATTCAAACTTCACAGATGCATACTCATCTGACATCTGACGTGCCTGTTCTCCAAGTTTGTTGCAATTTATCATCTTGGCCCTTGGTGCCAGTGTCACAAATAGCACTAAATATGAGCTCTGAACGTCAACTTCAAAGCTGAAGCCTTCATATACACACCAGCACTTGGCGAGGCTAGAAGGTTCTTTGATCATAGAGTGGGGAGTCCCAACATACAACGGATAAGGACATGTAACAACATCCGCACTTGAGAACGACTTCGACGGGCGAGAGCCTCTCTCTCTCAAGCTCGATCTCTCTCTACTTTCTCAAATTTAAAAGAGTAGAATTGAAAAGTCAGAAAAAAAAAAACAAAAAAAGTGACCTAAGATAAAAGTTATAAAAAAAATTATTGAAAAAATCAGGCCAAAAGTGACTATATCCGTAATTTTCTAATAATACCGCTCCTACGCGCGGGCTCTTGCCTAGTCCTCCCAAAACCACACCATGCTCTGCTGAGTCTGCTACTTTCACTTTCTTTCTCTCATCTTAAATAGTTCCTCCCCAAAACTCATAAACCCTTGACCATTATCTTCTCCTTCAGTCCTCCTCCCAACTTCGATAACCACCCAACTCCGATAGAGACCAAGCAGCCCAAGACACATCTATCAGAAAACCGACACAAACACTTATGGTGCATCACTGCATCACGAATGTCCATATTGAAGACCCTTAGTTGTTAGCCTTTTGTGATTGGGAGCTTTAGATTTGAGGTGGGTTTGATGAAAGTTTGATTTTTTTTTTTGTGGATTTTTGTGAACTTGTGATTGTGTTGGTAAGTGGATTGTTCTTGCATTTTACGCTAATCAGATTACTTTTACTGCTAGGTGATGTTTTGAAGCTTAATGCAGTAGTTCTCTTGAGTTTTGTGAACCCAATTGAGTGTTTCAACATAGCATTTCAGTACTTTAAGCTTAAAGTTTTAACATTGAAGCCTAATGCACTAGTTCTGTTGAATTTAAAGAACGAACCTTAGTGTTTCAACATAGCATTTCAGTACTAGTTGAGTTGTTCTTCCGTTTTACACTTCTACTGTGCTAGGTGATGTTTTTGAAGCTTAATGTAGTATTTCTCTTAAATTTTTGAGAACCCAATTGAGTGTTTCAACTATTGAACTTAGCACTTCAGTACTATCTGCTCAATGTTTCATTATTGAGATTGAAGACTAATGTAGTTCTCTTGAATATTGAGAAGTAAACTTAGTTTTTCGACATAGCATTTTAATACTACGTGCTCAAAGTAACCATCTTGACATTTTAGTTTCATTTTACATGTTAGGGGGTTCATGGTGTGGGAGGAAAAATGAGAACCAGGATAGTGGATCCTCAGCCTCTGATATTTTGATCATGCGGCTCAAATCTTTACGGTCACTGATCCTCGGTTTGCTGAGTCGGTTCAAGGGTGGTTGGAGCAAGGTTTGGTTCGAGAGTTGTAGGGTACAATAGTAGAACTTAAAGTGGGTGGTCAGTTTGTGCCACTTCTTTCTTCTCCTCCAAAATGTGTATGGTGTTAATGGAAAGCGCTCTATTGCTGACTCACTACTCTCTCAGGTGAATTAAATAAACGTGTTTGCCGAGTCTTTTTCTTCTCTTTGATACAGACTTGAGTCATCATTATAGCATAAGATGATATGAGGATGATTGAAACTTTGAAACCTCTCTAGTTGGAATATAATGTTTATTGGTTCACAATACCATTAGTTAAAATTTAAAAAATACATTCATTTTAGGATTAAGTTGAGATTTTTACCCTTATGTTTGAGACTTGTTATAGCTGTTGAAATGCCACTTAGTGCAGACTTCTATGATTAAAATGGAGAGAACTACTTGGATTAGTAAGCTTGAACCATCCAATGGGATGTGGTACTTGAGCGAGAATGGAAAACCTCGTGGGCAGTTTGATGCAATTGTTATTGCACATAATGGTACATAGCACCACTGTGGTTGCTCTACGGTTAGTCTTCTTTTCTGTCATAATTATGCTTGTCTACATCTCACATTGACATTGTCCCGTATTTATATACTTCCATCAGTACTATTATTTGTCTATCAACAGGTAAATGTGCAAACTGTTCACTTGGTTCATCAGGCTTACCACTAATTGCTGGACAGATGAAGGTACATCTTAAATCTGCTTGATCAGTTCTTTTGATACCACACCAGAATACTCAATTACTCATCTTCAATTGCTTCTGGGTTACATAGTTTTTTTAACTGTAGTCTTCTAATGCATTTCTGTTTGAATTCTAGGAGAAGTTGGAATTGAGTTCTGTACGGGCCCTCCTTGCCGCATTTGAGGATCCACTTCAAATTCCTGGTAGCAAAAAATGTCCTTTTGAAGGAGCTTTTGTGAAAGGGTCTGGTTCCATCTCATGGATGATATAAGCTCCCTGATTGGTGGTCCTCACTGTTGGACCTTCTCCAGTACTGCAGTTTATGGAAAGCAAAACGAGGTTCCACAGGTTTATTTCAAACTGATATACAAGCACACAGGCATTTTTTTACATAACCACTGACTAAATGTCTTTAACCATATGAAAAATTCCAATCTTGGACCATAGCATCGACACACATCAAACATATATGATTAAGACTATCATGTGCTCAATAGATAAGTCTACACTCTGATTCCGAACATGTTTGCTGTTCTGTGAGGGCAGTCATGATAAAGGATTTTGAATTTATTTGTTCAAGCTGTTCATTTCTCTGTAGAAGTGTCTGAGAGTAGCATTAACTCTATGAACAATGATCTACAATTCTACATAGAAGTTTACGGTGTTGTGTGGATTCTTGTTTTTAATGCCTGCATCGATTATACTTTGCTCTCTCTTTGTTTGCATTGTCCTGGAAATAATGGTGTGCCAACTGTTGATTCTTAGGAGAATACAACAAATTGTGACAAAATAGAAGGTTACGACAGACAGGTTTATGGGAGGTTGAGGAGGCACTCAGATTTCAAAAATGATCACTTGAGGCGCCATTTTATTCCCGAGTCCAGTTATGGTGAGAAACTGCACTTGGCAAAGTTATATGTAAATTCGCATTGCACCTAGGAAAGTAGGAAGTAACAAAATTTTGAATCAGCTGAGGGATGTGATAGTTCATGTGAGTGGCATTTCGTATGGTGTGTTATATGCAGGATTGCAGCTCTTCCCACAAATATGAAGTAGCTTTGTAATGTATCCCAAAAGTAAATGGATGTTATACGTTTCACGAGAAGTCATTTGAAATGTTGAATCTATTACAAATGGACAAGAATTACAACCAACAATATTTCAAATTAGAATGAACTACAACAAACAAAAACAAACATCCTCACAAATTTGTGTGAGGAAGAACAAACAATCATTTTTGCCGGAGACTCCACATTCATCACGGTCTGCGTCAATTTCTTATTCTGATTAGCAGTGGGGGAGGACTTCTGCTGCTGCGGTCGAGCTGCTGGTTTAGGCTTCTTTTGTGGAGTGAATGACGGCTTAACAGTAGTAAGAATAGTTTTTGGAGTTAACAGAATCATATAATCATAGATTCTGTAGGATCTGGTACGTACATAAGGTACGAATGAAGCATTATTTTCAATGGGTGCGGGCAATTGATCGATGAGTTTCTTGTACAGCTATATACGTATGTGAGTAGTACGTGCAAGTGTGCAACAACTCCCAACAAGAAATGGAGCAGCTTTGGTGCGTGCACGCTTAATAGAGGTAGAGATCGAAGTTCTTAGAGGAGTTGTGTTGTTTATCAAACGGGCAAAAAGGTATTCGAAAAAAAGAGGTGTGTGTGTTAAAAATTGGCAAAATAGCATAAATGGTCATTCATCTCTGCCAAAAAAGACAGTTGTAGTAGCACCGCAACCGGAATCCATTGTCAATAGATCGATCTCTACCTCGACCAGGCTTGTTAGCTACGAGGAGGCATAGGATGCCATGAGGTGACTGCGATTGTGGAGAATCTAAGGGCGGCGACGGCAAGGGTGAGGGAAGAGAGAGGTTTATAGATCCTCATCGTTTAGAGTTTAGGGTTTACGGCTCCTTCGTGTTGTTCTCAGGCTTGGGTTCAATCTCCATCGGCTGGCGATTGTGGGGTGGAGAGAGAGAGTTAATAATTTTTTAAAACTTGTAATAATGACATTATTGTAAATTAAATAAAATTAAATGATAAAAAGACATTTGTACCTCTTACATATCAAGTATTTAACGTCTAAAATAGATAGAGTGACTAGATTTATAGACGGAGAACGAAGATGAGTGACCATTTTGACATATGTCATACGATAGTGACCAAAGTGTCGTTTTGGGCAAAGATCAATGACCATTTAAAACTTTTAGTAATGACATTTTTGTAAATAAATATAATTTAATGATAAAAAGATATTTTTACCCCTAAAAAGTTAACGGGAGTGACCAATTTGATAATTAAACGTTAGAGGGAGTGACCATTTTGACATATGTCATCCGATAATGACCAAACTGTCGTTTTGGACAAAGATTAGTGACCATTTATGCTATTTTGCCTTAAAAATTAGACGTCTTTAGGAAAGTGCGGGATAAATTACAACCAACACAAAAGCAATCCTGCAGCTAGTGCAGATGAGGTCCTCATCACGGTCGAAATTCATTTTATTTGCTTCCCGAAATAATGGACAAAATTATCAAGTTTTTATCAGAATATCACGATATTTTTTATATATTGCGATATACTCAATATTATCAAGATTGGACGGAAATTTGACATTTTTATATGTTTGACCAGTATCCAATTCTCTGGGCTGTCAATTTTGGTCCATTTGATGAAGCTCAAATCAGAATTTAACTTAAATGATATAATTGTTCATAAAATTTCAATATTATGTATTAATTATATTTTGGTCATTTTCGTTAAATTTTTTACTAAAACAATATTTTATAAATATTTTTATCTAAATATTCATATTTCAAAACCTTAATATCTCTTCTATAGTTTAGACATGAGGAATGATAAGAATAAAATAGGAATTTCATTAATTTGTGCAAGAGTATATCCAATAGCTCTCGTAAAAAATTTCTATTATAAAGATGCAAAATTCGAAATCTCTAAAAATATTTGTCTCTAACTCCAACAGCTCATGTATTTCATTCTTTGTACTTTAATGATTTTCTCTTACATTTAATGATTTTAATATAAATTCTACTTTTTATACACAAATTAAATTTAATTAAGCCATACCATGCATTAAATATGATGACATAGAATGACAATTGTAGAGAAAAGATGAAGAAAGAGAGAGAAAACATAAGAAAACATTTAATTTTAGAGGATTTGAGTGAGATATAGAGATTTTAGTTTTTCAATAGAATTAGAGCATCTCCAACACACCTTGTAAACTATCTAAATTGTCATTTTAGAGGAAAAACACCATATTTTAACTTCAATAGCTCTTGTAAAACATCTTGTATCCTATAGAAAATGGAAAAAATATATAGAGAATCCATATATCTATAGAATTCTCAAAACTTGTATATTCATCTCAAAACCTCTAAAATTTATTATTCATCTACCATAGTTTACTCTCTCTCCTCAAAATGAGCAAGTTTTAGCATTAGATTTTGAGTTTGATATAATATTTATATGAATTCATTAAATTATATAAGAAATCATTATATTTTGTAGTGTAAAATAGAAGAGCAGTTGGAGTTTGAGTCATTTTATTTTACAAATTTTGTGTTTTTCTCTTATATAATAGAGAACTTTTACAAGAGTTGTTGGAGATACTCTTAAAGTTTTTCATTCTCTCTCATATACTTTCTATAAGATAAATATTGATTTACAACAACTATTGGAACAAAAAACCTCAAACTTTTATAAAAAATAGCTAAATTCTCTATTATGAAAAAATTGTTTGAGATACTCTAACATTTACCCAAAAATGAGATTAAATTTGCAGAAACTTACGGTGCTACAAATTCAAATTCTACCCAAATTAGAGCACAAATTACTGGATAAGAAAACATCAAGACCAAAAAAAATCCAAAATTACTAAAGTTCATGTATGCTCATCTTGGATTTTTGGTCACAACGCATTTTGGTATTCATCAAGGCTTACTCCATTTCTCTACTGATTTACTGTACAAGTTTACAATTATCCCCAGAAAGAGGTTAAATTTGCAGAAACTTACCGCGCTATAAATTCAAATCCTACTCTATGAAATGTGAAAAACTCAAATTAGAAAACGAGTTACTAGATAAGAAAACATCCGACCAAAAAAATCAAAACCCTCCCAAAACCACCATGCTCTGCTCCTTTCAGTCTTCTTCTTCTTCTCCTCTTCTCACCCTTAAACCCTTTCTCCTCAAAACCCATAAACCCTTAACCATAACCTTCTCCTTCTCCTCATCCCAACCCAGAAAAAGATCCATTAACTCTGCTGACGACCAAAGCAGCCCAAGACCCATCTCCAGAAACCGACACAAACGCTCTTATGGTGCATCACGAAGATCCATACTGAAGACCCTTAAACAGGAGCAAGTCACATTCACTGCTCCGGTCTCCGACGACCCAATTGTGGCCATCATCGGCGGAGGCATTGCCGGTCTCGTTTGCGCTCTTCAGCTTGAAAAACAAGGCGTCAGGTCCACCGTTTTCGACACGGTATTGGCATCTCATTTCCTTCGAGTTTTTTGGCTTTCTGTGATTGGGAGCTTTAAATTTGATGTGGGATGAAAGTTTGATTCTTTTGTGGATGGTTGTGATTGTTTAGATGTGTTTCAACATAGCATTTGAATACTATCTGCTCAAAGTCGTTAGCTTTTTGTGATTACAAGCTTTTTGTTTAATGAAAGTTTGACTCTTTTTGTGGATTGTTTTTATGTGTTGGTACTTGTTCTCTCATTTTACATTACTAGCTTACTTTGACTGTGATGGGTGATGCTTTTCAAGTGTAGGAGATCTCTTCAATTTTGAGAACCCAATAGAGTGTTTCAAATTATTCAATATCTGCTCAAAGTTTCATTATTGAAATTGCACTGATTGAACAGTAATGTAGTTGTCTTGAATTTTGTGTTTCGGCTATTCAGTAGTACGTGCTCAATGTTATGATCTTGACAATTTCAATTCATTTCACATGTTAGGGAGTTCATGGTTTGGGAGGAAGGATGGCAACCAGAATAGTGGATCCACAGCCTTTGATATTTGATCATGCGGCTCAGTTCTTTACGGTCAGTGATCCTCAGTTTGCTGAGTTAGTTGAAGGCTGGTTAAAGCAAGGATTGGTTCGAGAGTGGCGGGGTACAGTAGGAGAACTTGAAGTGGGTGGTCATTTTGTGCCACTTCCGTCTTCTCCTCCAAGATATGTAGGTGTTAATGGAATGCGCCCTATTGCTGACTCACTACTGTCTCGGGTAAATTAAACGTGTTGCTGATTCTTTTTTCTCTTATATAGTACAGACTTGAGTTGTCGTTACAGGGATAAAATGAGGATGATTTAAAATTGAAAGCTATCTCTTGGTGAAGTTTGAACATGAAAATTGGCTTGGTTTTCCTAGTTAAAATATAATGTTTACTGGTTCACAACGCCATCAGATTAAAAATTACATTCATTGTGGATTAAGTTGAGATGTTTCCCCTTCTGTTTGAGGTTTGTTATAGCTGATGAAATGTCACTTGGTGCAGACTTCTATGATTAATGTGGAGAGACCTACTTGGATCAGTAAGCTTGAACCATTTAATGGGATGTGGTACTTGAGCGAGAATGGAAAACCTCGTGGGCAGTTTGATGCAATTGTTATTGCACATAATGGTACATAGCGCCACTGTGGTTGCTTTAAGTCTTCTCTTCTGTCTTAATTCTTCTGGTCTACATCGCGTATTGACATTATCCCTTGTTTATGCACTAATTCAATTATTTGTCTATCAACAGGTAAATGTGCAAACCGTTTACTTGGTTCATCAGGCTTACCACTAATTGCTGGACAGATGAAGGTACATCTTAAATCTGCTTGATCAATCTATTTGAAACTACACCAGATACTCAACTTCAGTGGTTTCTGAGTTGATTTGTGTTTCAACTGTAGTATTCTAATGCATTTCTGTTTGAATTCTAGTAGAAGCTGGAATTGAGTTCTGTATGGGCCCTCCTTGCCGCATTTCAGGATCCACTTCAAATTCCTGGTAGCCAAACATTTCCTTTCGAAGGAGCTTTTGTAAAAGGTTCTGATACCGTCTCATGGATGGCAAATAATACCACAAAACTCCTAGGCTCCCAAATTGGTGGCCCTCACTGTTGGACCTTTTTCAGTACTGCAGCTTATGGAAAGCGGAACAAGGTTCCTCAGGTTTGTTTCAATTCCATATTCATGTATATAAGCATTGTTTTACATAACCTCAGACTATATGTCTTCAACCTTGTGTTGAATTAAATGAATTTAGAGTATGAGAATATAATCAAGTTGTCATGAACAAGGAATTAGAATTTGTTATTTCTTCAAGTTGTTCATGTCTGTAATGGTGTGCCAACTGTTGATTATCAGGAAAACATACCGAATGCAACAAAAGAGAAGGTTACGACAGGCATGCTTATAGGAGTTGAAGGAGCTCTCGGATTACCAAAAGGATCGCTTCAGACGCCATTTTATTCCCGAGTTCAGTTATGGTGAGAAAGAACACTTGGCAACGTTATATGTAAATTTGCATTGCAACTAGGAAGTAACTAAACTTTGAGTGTCAGCTGAGGAATGCGATAATTGTCTGAGTTCCATATCGTATGGTGTGTTAAAATGCAGGGGTGCAGCTCTTCCGACTAATACACCTGGTATCCCCTGCATCTTTGATCCTCTTGGAAGAGCAGGTATCTGCGGCGATTGGTTGCTAGGTTCTAGTTTGGAATCTGCAGCCAAAAGCGGAATGGCTCTTGCAAATCACGTAAGTATCACTCTTCAACTTTGATTTCCAAAACCGATGAGACATTCTGAATCTCATTGAACATGATTTTCCTTTCTTCTACATTTCAGATGGCAGACTACTTCAAAAGCGGAGGAGAACAACCTGAAGAGTTTGCTGTCGGTTTGCGCAATGAATTTGTTCGACTTAAAGGACACGATATTGGCCAGTTTCCAGGATTGAAGTCCGAAATTGTAACGCATACATCACCGGAATTGCAACTTACATCATAGAAATGTATGTGAATGAAGAATGAGGATTATATGTATCTCACATTTGCTGTAGAAACTGTAACTTAACATAGAACAGTAAATTAAGATGAAGTTACTTTGTTGTGTAACTACACATAGAAGTGTTAAAAAGTGAAGGAAAATGAAATTACTTTGTTATGTGTTTAGTAAATGCAGATTAGATTTATGAAAAATGAGGTGAAATAAGCAGCATCTATTACTAGCCATTTAACTGCTAGAGAATCCATTGCAAGTCAACAAGATTTAACAACCAAGAAAACAAAACCAGACCACTACAAATTTGTGTGACACAGAAAACAAACTATTTCCCTTGGCTTCAATTTTTTCCACATTACCCAAACTACCCTCAAACCCAGAACAAATTTACAAAATACTACCATCCAAACTCTGAAACAGAAATCCCTCTCTTCACTTTTTGCCCCTTTTCGGCTGGACCTTCTTCTTCGCCGGAGACTTCACACTCTTCGGCTTCTTCACCGCCTTAGCTTTCCCCGGAGACTTCACACTCTTCGGCTGGACCGGCTTCTTCGCCGCCTTAGCTTTCCCCGGAGAAGTCCTCGCCGACGTCCTCGCCGACTTCGCAGCAGGCCTCTTCGCTTCCGGCGCCTTTCTCTTAGGCTTCGCCGCAACCACCGCGGTCACAGCCTTGGACTTCGACTTCACTGCAGCCTTCGCCGCCTTAGGTTTCGCGACGGTTTTCGCCTTCGGCTTCGCAGCGGTGGCGGTAGAGGCGGACTTCTTCGAAGCTTCAGGCTTGGTCTTTTTCGGAGCAGCAACCACGATGGCGGACGAGGAGGACTTAGGAGCGAGCTTGAAGGAGGCTTTGACCTTGACGAGCTTCCCAGAAGCGACGAGCTTCTTCAGATTTAGAAGCAGAAGCTTCTTGAAGCTCTGAGGTAACTGCTTGTGCTTTTCCTCCACAAACTTCGTGATCGCATACTGACTCGAACCAGTCCTCTCCTTAAGAGACACAATCGCCTCCGTTATCATCTGTAACAAAACACACAAAACGACGCCGTATTAGTTCACCGGAAAATTCAAAAAACAGCAAAACGGTGAAAAATGCACCAAACAACGCCGTATCATACCTCGGAGAAGGGAGGGTGAGCAGGCGGAGACCTGGCCTTCTTGGCTTTGACGAGGGCGGTTTCGACGGCCATGATGACGACGACGCGGGTGAGTTATGACTTTGGGATTCGACTCGGATCGGATTCGGTTACGCTTCGATTTTAGTGAGAGAAAGAAATGGAGATTGTGGACTATGAGGAGTGCTGTTTTGGGGTGGTTTAAATTGGGAGGATAGCGAGCGCTGATTGGTCGAGACTAGAGTGACGCGGATCGGGGGATTTAATAAGAATTTGAATAATAGCCGTGGATTGGAGATTGTATTGACGGATGAGGATGAAGGATTGGGAGAGGTGCGGATTACGCTTTTTAGTGGGATTATTGGCTCGCTCGTTTTTCGGGGTTTGTAAAATTGTGCAAGACATACTGCGTACTTGTGTGTTTCTCATTCGATTTGTGATTGGTGTAACTTTGGATTTAGGTGATGGATTTGAGTGAGGTTTTGATGGGTGTGGAGGTTGGAAGTTTAGATTTCAAATGAGTGGTTTTTTGGGGATTTGGTGGTGAGGGATGGGAGGAATTTGGATTTGAATGTGAAGTAGTCAGGATTAGGGTTTGTGCGAGTTTGGATGAGTTTTTGCTGGATTTCTGTGAAGAGATATGATATGTTTTGTTATGGGTTTGTTGTGGCTTTACTTAGGAGCAAGGTATGTAAAATCGATAATATCGGCAATATTTCGTTGATATTTCGATTTTTTAGAGTTACCTGAAAAATCCTCAAATATATATCTCGATCTCTTGAAATTTCTCGATTTTTATCAATATTTCTTATATATCCCCGATATGTTCCGATATTTCCCAAAAATTTTGTAAACTTTTCATATTTAACATTTAGTTTGGTAAATGTTCAATCTTCATATGCTTCTAATCCATCATTCACGTGACATGTCCAATACATGCAGAATTACATAGAAGAACAATTATTTAATGATTAATCTTCACAATACACACATGATTATGCACAGGGAGATGAGAAAAATAGTGTGAATTTCGAACCTTATAAGTCATCTACGTGATTTTGAAGTATTTATATATTTGATTTTGTGATTTGTGATGTGTAACATATTGTACAAAAGACGTGATGACCTAGCCTCCCATTAAGTTTTAGCCATCAAAAAATAAAAATATAACCATTAAATTATATTTTAATAATTATTAGCACTTAACACGTACTAATTCATATAGTAATAAAATAAATTCTTATGTCTTGATGTTTGATCAATATTTTATTTTCACATAAGGTAGATAATTGATCATATAACAACCTCTAAAAGTTTCATTGCAAATTTTTATGCATTTTTATTAGTTTCCATCAGAATTTTCACTGAATCGATATTTTCGTCGATATATCCAAATTTTGGAACGTCGATATATCTTCGATATCCGATATGTTACTCCTTATTTAAGAGTGTATTGGTTCAAGAATGGTGAATTTTCGATGATGGATGAGCGGAAAGATTTCGATCGAAAGGTCATCGAAGTTGAACGTGTTTGAATAGTGAAAAGCTCATGGTGCTTGATATTAGAGATGATTGTGTACGAACCGCTATGGTGTACTAACAATGTTTCACTATGAGCATATGCACCACGGAAGGGTGGTGCTCGAGCAGGAGGTAGGACCGACGATGTTGAACAGCTCGAGCAACAGCCCGAGCAATATCTGGGTGACCTTATGCTCGAGCGTAAATCAACGACTGGTCTCCTCGCTTCATCCCGCTGCATCTTCACCTTTAATCTGCTCGAGCACCACTGGTGTTGATCCTACCTCCTGTTCGAGCACCACCCTTCTCGGTGCGGATGCTCTAAAATACCAACAATTGATCGGCTAATTAACTCATATAATTTGATTCTTACATTGATTTCTTGCATTGGTCATTTCGAACAAGACCTAGGAAATATGAACACACTACACACATGCTTATATATTGTTGGTGTTAATTTCTAGACTTGCATATATGTGCATCATGTGGCATATGAGACCTCTAGTATATGTAAGTTGAATCAAGAATCAACACTTAAACCAAAACATAGATGTTAGATATGCTATATATTATTATTTGAGTGAGTTATTTCTGAATGAGAGGTATTTGAAGTTGCGATGAGCTTGTGGTGCGTATTTGTAGATGATGGTGTATACGGTAATTCTTTGATTCACCTCTATATGAGTACTATATTTGATCTGATGTTTGTTGTCCCATAGGAATGTAACGCCCTCGACTACAATGTTGGTTCCATAGGAGTGTCACGACCCCGACTTCTGCTTTTTCTAGAATGGAAGCAATGGATTTAAAAACCGAGGGAGGGAAAATTTGCACATCGTACTTTTACAGAATTGGTAATGTAATAAAGAATTTCAAGTTCGTTATCACCTTGAAAAAGAATCCAAGAACCTTAATCTGCTTGAAGAATTATAAAGTTCTTTGATGATTTAGTATGCTTGAATCTTGATTAATTAAGTCCCTTTTTGGTAGCTTTTGGAGATAAACCATTAAGTTTGGAGTTCTTCACTAAACCGATATCAGATTTTTTTATTTCTGTATCAGAAGCTGGAGTAGACCAAACTTGTATCGACTTTGAATATACCACTTGTCAACTGCAGCATATAAAGTTTTTTTTTTTTTTCAAAATAAGGGGTTAGGCGATATTAACTCTTCATAGGTAGACAATTAGGAACAAGTCCCACCCACAAACCCGAAGGTGAAGGGTCCACCACACTTTGGGACACACCACCCTTCCCTCTATTTTAATCTTATTAGAAGAGAAAAAGAAAGTACAAAAGAAATAGGGAGGACATGAACCTTCCCTCGTAACAAAATACAAAAAAAATGAAAAGAGATCTAGATCTTAAAACAATAACCCATAACAACATCACAAAGAGTATAAGGGAAGCCCAAAATATCCATGTGTAGGTGTGCCAGGATCTTTGAAGGAAGTTCAGCATGCCAAATTAGAGTTGAAGAAGTTAACCCCATATTAGTAATCCTGTCAGCAATAATGTTACTTTCTCAGATACTATAGGTTTGTTTAAAGATCTTGTACTCTTGGCTATAAAGCGACAGAATATGCTTTAATCAAGACGTTGGTAAGGAAACCCCATCTGGTCCATTTGAAGATAGGGAGAAAGTGTCGGTGGTGGTGTCTCATACCAATTATGAGAAGTGGAGGCTAAACCCAAATTCGCCATTTTGTTTGCAACAGTATTACCCTCCCTAAGAATATGAGAACAGCAGAAAGACATTTGATCAATGTCTTTCTATATCATACAAAGTAGTAAGCTGATCATTTGAATTTTGGTGAAAATGTATACTTAACGTTAGCAATTTCAATTCATTCTTCTTCTTTTTTGAAGTAGGATTTGCGGCCACCATTAAGCCTTGATTAATGAAATGGTAGAATACAAGGGGAGGACATAAAATCTATATTCCTTAAGAAGAGAAACACTTAAAATACTGTCAGGAGACTCGACTAATACCTTATATCCTAAACTATACAATTTAGCAAAGAGTGCAATATTGGCTACTCCAATTGCTTTACATTTAAGGCGACACAATGATAGGAAGATAACGCGATAACGACAACGCATCATGTCACTTTGAACGACTTCCCAATTGTGTTACCGAACGAAACTTTCGTCAGCACTACATCTCATCCTGCCACTAGGAGGGTGCACCCACTCGACGAACCAAAACCTACTTAGGACAGACAACGCACTAGAGGTGCACAAGTCGGGATAAAACCCACCTCTGTCAATCTCACAAAGGAATTGACTTATTTTAACTAAAACAAAAACTAACTTGAACAAAAATCTAGGCTATAAAAAATAAAAGTACCAAAAATAAACATAATTGGGCTGGGCCAGTAGCTGTACCCAAACCCATCTTATTCGAGTACCAAAAGGTTGATGTCGACTCCAAGACGTGAACAACTCCCATCCACCGCTTTCGCCATAACCGTGTTGTAGTCGCTGTCGTCAGCTCCTACGTGCCTCACTCACCAACCCGCGCCGTCAAAGAAGGGAATTCCAGGTCATCCAAATGACTGACCAAAACTCGAGCCCGCCAATTCGACAGCTCCGGCTTGGCTCCTTCGATTTGTCAGTTTGTGGCAAGAAACCCACTGACTCGACCACCCTTTATCAGACACACCACCATTCACCACCGTGATTCTGACACCAACCACAGGAGTAAGCACACGCGGCGAAGTCACTTCTTCACAGCCAAGATCGCGCCTGACAATCACAACACAACCTCCGACGTCCCTTTCCCTCATATTCCTAGACTTGGGACTGAGAACAACCTACTGGAGAATATCGCCCATGAAGAGCATGACGCTCGTCCGGCAACACCCTCAAATGAGGGCCGCTGGACGAGTAACAAGAGGGAGAGAGAAAACTGTTTTTTTCTTTTTTTTTACGGCTAGGGTTTTTCAATCGGTTTGGTGATTAGACTAGGGTGAGTAGTTATATATATGGTTATTAGTTCATAATATTGTGTATAAACTGTTGCTTTAATATTTCAATTCATTGTTAAGAGAACAAATGGTCTCACTTCGTCAGCTATGTTAATAAATGTTAACTTGCGACTAGTTAAAATGTTAAGTTGAATTCTGGCTTACATGTCTCAGAGTATGCAAACTCTAACGTGAAGTAATGTGTCATCATCGGCAATACTCACAAAATCATCACCGGAGACACTAGAAATTTTGTTGCTAGATTATTCGTTTTCCCTAATATTTCAAGAAGTAAACTTTGTAGCGATTAATCTTGCTTGACGTGGACACTCGAATTATTGCCTATACATTCTGGAATAATACTAGCCTAGGTTATGTTTGGATTATTTTCCAATTTAGTCAAACGTATCTTCATTTCAACAACTGACTTATATAACTACTTTATTTTTGTCGTTTTTGTTTATATTATTAATGTCGTG
Organism: Geum urbanum; assembly: GCA_946800695.1. Classification (NCBI taxonomy): domain Eukaryota; kingdom Viridiplantae; phylum Streptophyta; class Magnoliopsida; order Rosales; family Rosaceae; genus Geum; species Geum urbanum. The sequence goes on along the minus strand of OX326999.1, from coordinate 81,039,215 downwards.
TAATAATTAAGATGTGTATCATACTATATACACGAGATGTTTTGTGGTATTATGCTGAGTGAATTATCAAGCAACCACACCACTCACGGTGAAGAGCACATGATGAACTGCAGGCAACACCACCACTGCTATGCACACTGAGGTGCACCCGATAACCCTAGGATTTTTTACAAAAGAAAGAGCTAACAACTAAAGGGAAACCTCTGGCGCAACCCGAACTAAAACAATCAAACATATCAGCAACTTGAGAAGTACTAGGGAGAACTCGATTACTCGCTTGCATGTTGTCCATGGAATGACCTCTATTTGCCATAAAATTAGCTTCACGATATATATAAAAGAAGTTGATTTCTTCAAAATCTAAAGAGATTTGTCTAATGTCTTTAATGAGCGTTAACAGCTTACAAGGAGCAGCACATTTACCATTTATGTAGTTAGTCACAAAAAGAGTCTCCCTCAACAACAATTTTCTTGAGGCCTCTAGTCTTAGTTTGGATAAGAGCATCTCTAACTGCAGTATGTAAGCTTCAACAATTGAGATTGTGGTCTGCCCAATAAATTTTTTGCACCAACAATAACAATATTTCCTAAAGAGTCACGAACAACAGAATCTCCCATAACTTTCCCCACACCATGACTAAAAACAGAATCATCAAAGTTGATTTTGAAACTGTCATTGGTTAGAGGGAGTCGTTTCACTTCAAATGTGGTTGTGGCTTTCTTGAGGCGAACATAATTGAACTCGAGGTGATTTTTAGGAAGGATGCAGATGCACCTTAAGATACTAGAGGGTCACTTTGTATTACATTTGCTGCCCATTGACCTGAGGTTGGAAACCTCTTTTGCATGACTAATTTATTTTTTTGACAAGCGGATAGAAAGGTTGGGGGCTATTGGGTGGAATTCGAGTGGTGAGCGGGGAGACACACTGCTTTGGCCACTAGACCAATCACAAATGTTCTTCATGACTAAATTAACATCACTTAAAGGTATGTGAGTTGTATTCTATTGGCAAGGTTTCTTATCGTGATCATTGAAGTCATTTTCGGATCTCATTAGATCAATTGTGGTGTGATCTCAAAAAAAATAAATACCAAAAACACAGAATTTCTAATTCCAAATTTACTATCTAACAAAGCTGAGTATACTGTTCATAAGACGGGCTACTGTTCATTGCTAAACCTATCCCTACACGCGTGCCGCATATGCGAGCAAACATGTACCTAAGCTGAGTCAACTTTTCTCTCCTGCTTTCTTCTCTCTCGCTCATCTTTCTTCGCTCTTTCTCGATGGTCTGTCTCTCAAAGTCGCTCATCTAAATCAATCAATCTCTCGGTCATCTGTGTTGAGTTGATTTTGTACTCTCTCACTCATTTCGCGCACATTTGGATCTGCTGCCGATGATGGGGCTCAGGGATTAGTAGGTCTGGACCTGCTTTGATCAGTGTTTTTTTGTTGTTGTGTTGGTTGATTTGTGCGTTTGTTTCGGGACCCTTTCGGCTCAGATTCGTCTAGGTTCGTGGGTACTTTTTTTAGGCTGATGGAATTCGTCTGGGTTTGTGGGTAATATCGGATACAACACTTTTGTTTTTATATTTTAGTTATCTCATCGTGCTCGGTATTCAGTATTTTGATTCTTGATTTGTAGATAAATGGTTGCTTGCATCTGAGTACTGGTCAAGGGACCATTGGTGAGGTTCTGGTAAGTTTTACTTTTATTTGATGTTTGTTCATGGTAAATTTGTTCATTTTTTTATGTAGGTTTTTCTATGATTATTCTCTTCTGTGTTTTGCCAGTTTGTGGTTGTGTTTTGGTTTCGTCTGTGCAAGGTTCGGCCATCTGTTTCGGTAAGTTATGGTTTCATCTGCTTCAATGTGGTTCGGCCATCTGTTTGTTGTTAAGTTGTTGTCATGAATTTTGTATGCTTTTCATTTGCATTCTATGTTTTCTGATTTTCAGGATGTGTTTTGGTTCAATGTGTGGTCGAGTTTCGTGTATATTGTGATGAGTTGCAATTTCATCTATTTTATTTGCACCTTCGTCTGAAATTTTTTATATGGGTGAAGTTGGACTGCTTTGTTTTGATTAATTTATGTGTTTTGTGGCTTTCAGGTTATGTTGGTATTCTTCTGCGATGGAGGTTTCTTCTATTTGTAATGTGTTTTGGTGTTGGCTTTCATGTGCTGATTATCGTAGGATTGGTGATTAGGTTTTATTTCTTCGGCTCTTACCATTTTTTCCATTGTAAACAAGTTGATATTTATTGTATGCTGTTAATTTTCTTTTTTATGGATCTGACTATAATGTGTATCTCACTGCATGATCTGATTCTTCTGTTGTACGTGTGTTTGCTCCCTCTCTTTTTCTTCTTTTTTCTTTTGTTTTGCTCTGAGGTTTAGGGTCTAGGATCGAATTGCAATTCTCTGATACCGTTGTTTATTCTTTTGGACAAGCAATCAGGTAGCCTGGACATCTTACTCAGATAGCCTGGACATTTACTATCTAACAAACCTGAGTCTACTGTTCACAAGCGGGCTCCTGTTCGTAGCTCCTGTTTGTGCTGCCCTACGCGCGTGCCGCATGTGCGAGCCACCCTATGCCATTCGGAGCCCCTCATTCTCTGCTCTCTCACTCATCTCTCTTAGCTTTCTCCTCATTCCTTCTCTGTGGCTCTTTCTCGATGGTCTTTCTCTCCGAGTGGCTCAGCCAAGTCAATCCATCTCTCGGTCATCTGTCTTGGGTTGATTCTGTGTTGTCTCGCTCATCTTGCTTGATTTGAAGGTCGTACGCTTCCGATTCCAAGGTAGTTTTTTGTGGGTTTTATTTCTTCCCCTCTCACCATTTTTCCCAAATGTAAACAAGTTGATATTTATTGTATGCTGTTGATTTCTTTTTCATGGATCTGACTGTAATGTGTATCTCACTGCAAGTTTTGATTCTTCTGTTCTACGTTTGTTCTCTCGCTCTCCTTTTCTTCTTCTTTCTTTTGTTTTGCTTTGAGGTTTAGGCTCCAGGATCGAGTTGCAATTCTCTGATACGATTGTTTGTTCTTTTGTGCAGGCAATCAGATAGCCTGGGCATCTTAATTATTGCAGTCGACCATTTGCGGTGTGTGTTGCAGGTTTGTAGTCTTCATTGTTCTTTTGTGATTGCTGAAACTTTTAGTGTCCTTCAATTATTTTCCAGGACAAAAAATTTGATGGGAGATGGTCTCTTTGAATTTTGTTTTGCATGTGAGATTTAGTTTTTGTGATTTTCATATTTACATTGCTGTTACTATGATGATAGAGTGGTCTGTGCGTGAGTGTGGTGGGGGCTTCTGATTCCACAAGAATTTTTACGTTTCCACAGGATGGATTGTCTGGATTCCTGTTGGATCAGAAGTCCCCATCGCAGCGTGTGTTCCGCTTTTCCTGAGCTTAATTGAATTGGTTTGGTTTTTCAGTTTTTGGTTTGGGTGGCCTCATATCTCTGAATCTTGGTCTTGGATTTTTTGCCATTCAAAATTGTTTGTGGTATTCATTGTTCTTTTGTGATCGCTGAAACTTTTGGTATCGTTCAATTATTTTCCAGGCCAAAAAATTTGATGGAACATGGTCCCTTGGAATTTTGTTTTGCATGTGAGATTTAGTTTTTGTGATTTTCACATATTTAGGTTGCTATTGCTATGGTGGTAGAGTGGTGTGTGCGTGAGTGTGGTGGGGGCTTCTGATTCCACAAGAATTTTTAGGTTTCCACATGATGGATTCTCTGGATTCCTGTTGGATCAGAAGTCCCCATCGCAGTGTGTGTTCCACTTTTCCTGAGCTTGATTGAATTGGTTTGGTTTTCCAGTTTTTGGTTTGGATGGCCTCATATCCCTGAATCTTCGCCTTGGATTTTTTGCCGTTCAAAATTGTTTTGGGCTCTGATGGAGTTGTTGATCAGGGTTTTGATGGACTTATTTTTGCCGTGGAATGGGTTGTCGTGTCTCTGAGAATGTAGTTCAGTTTCAGCTATTTTGCTATTGCTATGATGATGGAGTGATGTATGCATGAGTGTGGTGAGGGCTTCTGCTTCCGCTAGAATTTTTTGGTTCCGGCGGGATCGATTGTCTGGATTCCTGTTCGATCAGAAGTCCCCATCGCAGTGTGTGTTCCACTTTTCCTGGGCTTAATTTGATTGGTTTGGTTTTCCAGTTTTTCTTTTAGATGGCCTCATAGCTCCAAATCTTGGCGTTGGATTTTTTTCCATTCAAAATTGTTTTGGGCTCTGATTGAGTTGTTGATCAGGATTTTGATTGACTTATTTTTGCCGTGGAATGGGTTGTCGTGTCTCTGAAAATGTTGTTCAGTTTCAGCTATTTTCTTTTATGTGTGATTCTTCCATTTTCTTTTTTATGTGTTCATGTGATTTAGAAGCCGAGTTCTTTTTTTTCCCTTCTCATGCAGGAGTACTCACAGGTGATTATCTTTGTGATCGGATTTGGCTCCTGTGTATCCTCAGGGAATTGATCTTTTTTGGTTACAGTTCTACGTGCACTTTTGCCTTATAAAAGCTGATCTGGGTAAATTTGTGTTCGGGTTTCTAATGCCTTTCTCTGTAATTTATATCTCAAGGCTTTACTTTAATGCGTTTTGTCTGGTGTGATCAGTCAGAATATTTACATATCAGTTTTGCATCACTTTTGCGCAGATTTTGTGGTTTATTTGTCGAGCGTTGAACATTTGTGGCTGCCCTCGGGTGTGAGCTGTTTTGGTCTTTTCAGGTTATGTTCATGGCAGTTAATTTTTTTGTCCGTTGTGATGCTGGGATGTGTTTGCCTATGCAGTGTTGGTCTTTTTTTGTACAAAATTGTTCATGTATCTTGCCTGCTGTTTTTTGCTTATTTTCCTTCATAGGGACCTGGGCATGATGGTGGAGAAGACAACTGCAGTCGATCTCTGTGATGAGACATGTGTGGAATGTTTGGCATGTCATGAGACACGGAGGCCTTGGAATTATCTTCGGTTTGTGGAGTCTTCTGGATCCACTTCAGGCTACGATGTCAACGATGCAGGTCTTTTGGTTGGTCAAGCTGCTGTCGTTTGTTCAGGTAAGAACAAACAATGTTTCCGTTCTGGACCTTCCGTTCTTTTTGTTTGTGAATCTGTTTGCTTTGATTTTCTTATCTTATTGTGTTTCGGTTTGTGCGCTACAGAATTCAATTGTGCAAATTTTATGAGTTACATGGTCGACCTTTTGATCATCCACAGTTGAGTTTTGTGTTTCCAATACTTTTTCTTCACATTAACTAAAGCTTTTGCTTCGCTGGGAGAAATTTTTTGGAGATACTTAACTTTTTGCGGAATGTGGTGTCCTTCATTTCTGTACGTTGACTTCATTTGGTTATCTATTCTGTGTCTCATGGTTGATGACCTTTGTAGGGACACTGGCAGATCAAAATTCATTGGAGGGGAGCAAATCTGTGGGTGAATCTGATGACTATTTTTTGTGTCCTTCTGATCAGGAGAGACCAGTGAAAAGCTCTTCCTGCGATGGAGGTATTGTGATACTTGGTGTTCCCGCATGTAATTTGATGTAGTTATAGGCAATCATTGTTAAGAGGATGTATTTTTTTGTTCTTTTTACTTTTCCTTTCTGATGATTGATAAGTTTTCTAGGGATCCTGCCATGTCTGCGCTCATCGAAGAGATTTAAATTTTTTGGGAATCCTGGTGGCTATAGATCCTCACATCCTGATCAGGAAAGTCCGGTAGGAGCTGGTTCTTGCGATGGAGGTATTATAGTACCTGATGCTCGACAGTTTGTAGGTTTAATGAACTTTTTTGTTTTTACTTTACTGTGTTTGTGTTTGAGTGTCTTTGGCATGTACATATATCTATGTTGGTTTGGGTCTTCGTTCTTCTTTTTTAGTGGCAGTCGTTTGATGTTGATGTGATCAATTTTTGAAGGTGTGACAGTGTGTTCATACTTCAGTTTGCTGTTCAGCTCCTGTGTCATGGTGCATCATTTTTCATATCATCCATTTCTGAACAGTTGGGTGTTTCTTTGAGATTTGTTAACGATTTGTTTTTGGTTTTTGGTTCTTACTTCACGCCGAATTTGTGGGCAACTTAATATTATTTTTTTAAATACATCCATATCTTTGCAGTCACGATGATGTAAGGACTTAGTCGTGTGTGTGCCCATTTAAGGGCTGATTTGACAGGAGCTCTGTGATCTTGGGTGAAGAAATTTACGTGAATCCTGTGGCATCTGTTGTCCCTTTGGTGTGTGTTGAAACTCATTTTTTCTGGGTGTCTAGCTTTAATTAATTTTATTTTTTTCGTTTTGTTGTATCTGTGTTTCAGTGTCTTTGTTATGCATATACATATGTATCTACGCACACACACACACACACACCTTGGTTTGGTTTTTTGTTCTTTTTTTTTGTGGTAGTTTAATGTTCATCTCATCCATTTCTGAAGATGTGACAGTGTGTTTAGAATTTATCAGCAGTTTATTTCGGATTTTTTGTTGTTCATTCACGAGAAATTGGTGGGCCGCTGTATTTTTTTTTTAAATCCAGCGATGTCTTTTCAGTCCCAGTTGTGAAAGGGTTGAGTCGTGTGTGTGCCTGCGCAAGGGCTAGCTGATTTCCCGGGAAATCTGTAATTTTTTGTGAAGAAATTTATATGATTCCCGTGGGATCCGCTGTCCTTTCATTGTATATTCGAACTCATTCTTCCTTAGTGTCTGGATCTGGTTAATTTTCTCTTTTTTCTTTGTTGTGTTTGTGTTTGGGTGTCTTTGGTGTGTGTGTGTGTGTGTGTGTGTGTGTGTGTGTGTGTGTGGAAGTGTTGTGTGTGTGTGTTTGTGTGTGTCTGTGTGTGTGTGTGTGTTGATTTCGTTTTTCATTTTTTTTTTTGGATGTGGTTTAGTCCTCTGCACCTTTGATTGTTCTTCCCAGTTACTGCTTGAATGAGTTTACTGCCGTTGTGATAACAATGCTATGCTTGCAAGATTTGTTGGGGGCTTCTCATTCCACGGGAATTTATTTTAACATTTGGTTATGCAATTGATCGAGGGAGCTCAAATTTAGAGTGTTTGAGTGAATCATTCTGTGTCATCTACTGTTTGGTGGATTCTGGATTTTATTCTCATTGAGTGGTCATGGTTCATTTATTCCTTTGTCTTTTGCGTCTGTTCTGGTATTGGGATGGTGGTTTCATTGCAATTTTTGTTGTGATTTCTTTTTGTTTGCTTCATGTCGACACGATACATCTGTTGCTCTTTGTTTTTTTCTCTTCTCTGTTGTTTGGAGTGTGCGTGCAGTAAAAAATCTTTGCATGTTTTAATTTTGTGCCTGTGAATTTGTTTTCTAGAGTTGGGGACAATCCGGCATCCGTCGATCAAATCCAGCCCTTACGGAAATGCTCAAAATTTTCAAGTGGCGCCGCCGCGTGGTGGAGAGAAATATATCCTTCCGGATTCACTGGATGTGGCCACAGGTGTTTCCCATGCTGTTCTGGATGCAATGCAAGTTCAACAGAAAGATTGCTCTGCTGCTGTTCCGGATCATATCCCTGTGGATAATGATCATATCAATGCTTTGGGTTTTAGTTGTCGCATTGCTTCTCCTGTAATTTAGATATTGAACATCAAAGTTCAGGTTTTTGCTTCAATGGATATATTTTTGTGTGTTGGATTGTATATGTTGTTATATGGCTTAGGTGCTTAGGCTCATGTTTTTTGTGATTCAAATGTGCCACTGATATCCTGCAATAAATAGCTGGCATTTGTCTCAAACTTTTTCAGTGGTGTTAGAGATAACGTGATAGGAAAATTTAAGATGATCCATGTGGGATTTAGGTGCTTTTCTTCAGATTTGTATGTTTGATCATTCTCTGTGTTTATAGTCGTTTGTGCTGTCCTGGGGCAATGTATCTGTGAAACAAATTTGCTGTTTATTGGAGATATACTGCTTTTTATTTGAATTTGTGTGACATGATTTATCAAATTTCAGGATCATGATTTCTGGGTGAAATTTTTGTTCTTATCACATTTCTGATGCATTGTTGTCATTCTGGTGTGGATGACAATGGTTTATTGATGTGTATTTGTGGTTGCTTTGCTGTATGGTCAGGCATCTGTTGTTAACGTTTTGTATGGCATGGTGATTTAATTGCAACATTTCTATTCGCAGGTGACAAAGTTGCATTTCCTTCTCATGGTCAGGCGTTGTACCAAATGAGTCGCCAAGGTGAATCACCATTGGATACCATTGTAATTGCTTGATTTGATTTGGCATTTAGAGATTATTGATCTGGTACATGTGTTGTGCAGGTCTGATTGTGACGTATGTGGATGCTGGTGATGACTCTCATGTCTGCAATTATTGCGACGCTTCGTTTTGGGCAAACGAGTCCCTGAAGAAGAAGATTAGGGGTCAACTGGTTTACACGAAGTGTTGTCATGAAGGTAGAGTTACACTTCCACCATGTAATCCAACTCCATCAATTCTTGAAGTATTGTTGAATCCAATGAATGGTCCTGAGAGTAGAGTTTTTCGTGAAAATATTCGAGTTTACAATTCCATGTTTGCTTTTAGCTCTATGGGTGCAAAGGTTGATCACAAGATAAATAGTGGAATTGGTCCATATGTATTTAAAATATGTGGACATGTTTGTCATTTGATGGGATCAGTGCTACCATCTGAGCCTAAATCTCCAATGTATGCACAATTGTATGTTTATGACACTAAAAATGAGATTATAAATCGTGTTAAAGCTATTGATCCGAATAATGTGAATAGGAAAGTTGATGCCAATATTGTGGGAAAATTGATTTGTATGCTTGATGAGATTAATGTTTTAACAAAAGTGTTTAGGTCAGTTAGAGATGAATACGAAAGAGATGGATTGCCCAATTTAAATCTAACTTTGCTTGATCGTCAATCGATGGATGGGAAACAGTATGAATTACCAATATCTGATGAAATTGCTGGATTAATAGTCGGTGATGTTGGACAATTTAATCCTAACAGAGATATCATTGTTCGATCTATGGAGGATAAATTCAAGAGGATTTCTAGAATACATCCAAAATTAATGTCGTTGCAATATCCTTTACTTTTCCCGTATGGTGAAGATGGGTTTCGGATTGATATGCTGCTAGAGATAACAGGAAAAAAACGACAAAGAAAGAGAATAAAATTGACCATGATCAAATATATTTGTTATCAAATTCATGATAGATCGATTGACTCATCAACTCTATTAAAAGGTGGTAGATTATTTCAGCAATATTTAGTAGATGCGTATGCAACTGTTGAAGAGAATCACTTAGAGTACATACGGAATAATCAGCCGTTACTAAAATGTGAAAAGTGGAATAATTTATCTAATTTTTCCTCAAACGGAGTTACGCAGTGTTCTGATGTAGGCAAAACAATTTTCCTTCCAGGTACTCACACTGGGAGTCCTAGAGACATGTTAAATAATTATCAAGACGCTATGGCCATCTGTAGAACTTATGGCAATCCAGATTTGTTTATAACATTCACTTGCAATGTTAAATGGCCAGAGATTGTTAGGTATTTTGAAAAAAAACCAGGCTATAAGCCTGAGGATAGACCAGATATTGTTTGTCGGGTTTTTAAAATTAAAGTAAATGACATGATTGAATTTATTAAGTCTGGGGAACCTTTTGGAGCTGTTGAGGCATATGTATGTACAATTGAATTTCAAAAACGTGGGTTACCTCATGCTCATTTACTTTTTTGGCTTAAAAAAAACACAAGTGTTATACTTCTAGAGACATAGATTCTATTATTTCTGCTGAATTGCCAGATAAAGTTCTCCATCCAAGATTATTTGAAATAGTTAGTCAATTCATGCTACATGGTCCTTGCGGTCAATTTAACTCAAATTCTCCGTGTATGAGAGATGGTAAGTGTACGAAATCGTTTCCTAAGCCATATATTCCTGATACTATATTTCATGCAATTAAGTCCCCACATTATAGAAGACGAGATGATGATTCCAAGTTTGTAGTCAAAAATGGTATTCACATTGGTAATAGTTTTGTTGTTCCATACAATTCTATTTTGTTGCTTCGGTATAATGCTCATATAAATGTTGAATCATGCTCACAATCTATGTTAATAAAATATTTATTCAAATATATAAATAAAGGACCAGACAGAGCTCGAGTCATGGTGCGAGACAATGTCAACGATGAAATCAATAATTATTTGAACTGTCGATATTTAACACCCCATGAATCAATTTGGCGATTGTTTGAATTCTCTATTCATTCTAGGTATCCTGCAGTGCAGTACTTGAAAATACATCTACCTGACCAACAAAATGTGTTTTTTTTATGAAGGTCAATGTATTGATCAAGTGGTTGAAAATCCGGATAAAGAACGTACTATGCTGCTTGCTTGGTTTCATGCAAACACTGTCTATAAAGAAGCACGAGAATTAACTTATGCTGAATTTCCTGTCAAATTTGTCTGGGACAGTGATTCCAAGTGTTGGTATCGAAGAAAACAATATGATGTCATTGGCAGAATTGCACATGTCCCCCCAAATGCAGGTGAACTGTTTTATTTACGTATGTTGTTGAATATTCAAAAGGGATGTTGCAATTTTGAGTCAATTAGAACAGTTGATGGAATCACTTTCTCTACTTTTCGAGATGCATGTCGTATGTTAGGTTTGTTGGGTGATGATAAAGAATGGGACGATGCATTAGTTGAAGCTGTGTTTACTGCGTCCGCGTCACAAATTAGACAATTATTCGTCACCATCATTCTTTTTTGTGAAGTATCGGATGCAAGTTCTTTGTTGGACTCGCATTGGAAAAGCATGTCAGATGATCTTTTATACAAAGTTCAGTTGGAATTTAATATGCCTAATATGAATGTACCGAATATTGAATTGAAAAATGCAGTTTTGTATGAGCTTGAAAAACTGTTCAACATGGCATCCAGTTCATTGGAGAATCATCAATTGCCTATGCCAAAGCAAGATGAATTCACACAATTCAATAATAGATTGCTGAGGGAGGAGCTACATTACGATCAAGAAGAACTCAAAAGAGAACATTGTGCTCTCATTGCAAAATTAAATTCGTGTCAAAAAAATATATATGATGAAGTGATTGAAGCCGTCGAAAAGAAAACCGAGAAATCATTTTTCATTTATGGTAGTGGAGGAACTGGAAAAACTTTTTTATGGAATACCATAATTTCAAAGTTACGATCTGAAGGTAAAATTGTCTTGGCTGTTGCTTCATCAGGTGTTGCTTCTTTGTTACTTCCAAAAGGTAGGACAGCACATTCGCGTTTTAAAATAAAGCCAATTTTAGACAGAGATTTAACATGTTCCATAAATAAAAAAACACAACTTGCAGAATTAATTGAGAAGGCAGAATTGATCATTTGGGATGAAGCTCCAATGTGTAATAAATGTTGTATTGAGTCTTTGGATAAAACTCTTCGTGATGTTTTGTCAACAAATTCTGACGATCGAAGGAATCTAATCCCGTTTGGAGGTAAATCATTTATATTTGGAGGAGATTTCAGACAGACACTGCCAGTGATTGAAGGAGGGAGCAAAGAAGATATCATCCAAGCTTCGCTAAATAATTCATATTTGTGGCCATCACTGAAAGTTTTTTGTCTGAGTGAAAATATGAGATTAATGTCTGTTGGATTATCGAATGCTGAGAGAGAAGAAATGAAAGAATTTGCTGCATGGATGCTGATAATAGGTGAAGGGTGATTGCAATCAATTTTTTTTACCAATGACCCGGATACATCATGGATTCATATTCCTACAAATTTGCTCGCTGATTCTTCTTTAGATCCCATCCAAGCAATCTTTCAAGCCACTTATCCAGATTTCCATTCTAAACACAATTGTTCGGCTTATTTGAGAGAACGTGCAATTAATACGCCAAAAAATGCAATTGTGCATGAAATAAATAGTTATGCCATCAACTTATTACCTGGTGAATTTAGTACGTATTATAGCTCTGATTCAATTTCTTTTAATCCAGGAACTTATAGTGATGATAGCCTTTTGTATCCTACAGAATTTGTAAATAAACTTGAATTCAGTGGCTTACCATCTCATGAGCTTAAATTAAAAATTGGAATGCCAATAATGTTATTGAGAAATTTGAACCAAATTCAAGGATTATGTAATGGAACACGTTTAATGGTAACAAAATTATTAGATAGGACAATAGAGGCAAAAATACTTACTGGTACTAATATTGGTAATAAAGTCTATATTCCAAGAATTGTACTTATACCCAATGAATCTAAGTGGCCATTTACATTTAAGAGACGACAATATCCAGTCAGGGCATGTTATGCCATGACAATCAATAAAAGCCAAGGTCAATCGTTAAAACAAGTAGGCATTTATTTGACTGAACCAGTTTTTAGTCATGGCCAATTATATGTAGCATTATCCAGAGTTACGTCTAAAAAAGGATTAAAAATTATGATAAAAAATTACGATAATGTTCCAGATAATTATACGAAAAATATTGTTTATAAAGATGTGTTACAGAATATATTATGATCAAATCTATGTTTACAATAGCTCCCACTTATCACCAAATGACATTGTATTGTTGAGTTCTGCGATCACATATGCCTTTGTTGTTTTCCCTTCAATTCATGTGAATGTTATGCCATCAGGGGTGATGAGATCAAAAAAAATTTTATTCGGTGATTCTGATATTCATACATATCTTATTGTCTTTTTTTTAAGCTGTTTTTTGGGGTGTGGCCGACCGTTGCATGTTGTATATCTGATTGATGGTGATTTCGCTCTGACCGTCAAATTTCTAATAAGAGTATCCGCCGTCATTCACAACCGGATGACTCCCCTCTCCTTCCCATACTCAGTCACGTTTTGTGACAATTTAGTTCCTTTTCGACGATATGTACTCATGGCAATTTTTTCGGTCGGTGTTGGGAACATCAAGATCGTCGTAATTGATGCAATTGAACGGAATCGTGGCCAAGTAGGTCGAGGTGGATCCATGGTTTGGCAGTCCCCAGACCTCGATGAGATCGTCTGCCTGTTGGACAGCCCCAGGGGTCAAATTGAAGCACACCTTTTGGGTTATGGATCAGCCTATAAAAAGAGGCTTGCTGTGCCGATTCTTTCTTTTGTCGAGCAACTACTGCACTGCACCATTAGGTGAATATGCCCTTTCTCTTACTCTCTTTTTCGATGTTAGTCTCGGTGGTATTTCATGTTTTGTCCATCTGTTTTCTGTGTGATACTATGATCGAACCTTCTCAGTTTATAGAATATCTTTTCAATGTGATTCTGTCATGAGATCGTGTTGTGTCACATGCTGTGAGCGTTGCGTGTTACTTCGGTTGCTAAATTCTAATTGGTGTGTTGAATGCATGATATCATGCTGCTAAGTGCGAGTAAATGATGTGATCATGTATGGTATATGCTATCGAAAGTTAGCGAACAAAATCTTTTTGTTGCTGTTGTGAGTGAGAAAGAGATCAATCACAGGATTATATGCTATTCACTTCATTTTCATTGTGCTGGGCTTTACATGTCTATGGTAGTGTTTGAGTGATCTAAGATTTTGATCCCTTATTTTCACTCTCTTACGTATATTGCAGAGAAATTGAGCCATCATTTTGAGTATTTCAACATCCCTGTCAAGTGTGAGTTTATCTCTTCATCTCATGCCTATGTTCATAGAATTTTCTTTTGGGCTTATGTGTGTGGGGATACATGGTCTTTTCTCTTTCCCAAGATTCCTTATGCGATTAACTCTCATTTTTCTTTCTGTATATAGGATCAACCATGAGTCGTATAACAAGATTCCAAGAGATTAGGCCATTCAGAAATGGTTATACCATCAGGGTTCGTGTTACATTGTCGTGGAGGCCTCGGAAGTTTGACAACCATGAGTTCGATGGACTGCATTATCGTCTGGTCGATGAAACAGTGAGTAGTTTGTGGACTTTTTTGTGCCCGCCTATGCGTTAGAAATTCTAATCAGTATCTGTTATCGTATGTGGATCTGTAATACTTTTCTTTTATTGTAGGGGACACCAATTCATGCTATTGTTGATGAATGCCACTATGACCATATGCCTGCAATCATGGAAAATGGCAGAGTTTATGATGTCTCCTGCTTTGGAACAAAGAAAGATTGGTCTAAGATGAAATATACTGCTCATGAGGCAATCTTGGCATTTACAGAGAAGACTAAGTTCACCTTAGTCTTACAAGATGTGCCAGAGATTCCACAGCATGCATTTCGGCTTCTTGAATTCGAACAGCTGCCTGAGGTGGCTGACTGCCAGACCATTCTTGCAGGTAAGTCGTTTATATGTCTTTATATGCCATGTAAACATTGAGATATCTAGACACTAAAACATTTATTTATGCTTTTAAAACTTGGACAGATTTGTATGGGTGTGTAAAGGCTGTAAAATCGCCGCAAGAAATCATTGTGAGGAACAAGAAAGAGAGAGAAACTTAGACTGATCTCACAATTGAATTCATTGGGTACTCCCTTTGTTGAACTGTGGTCTTAAGATAAGATGGGCAGACATTCAGTTAGTTGTTTCGCTTATATCCTTACTTTTATTTTCAGGAGGGAAGAGTTGAAAGTCTCATTGTGGGGTGATTGTGCAAAAGATTTTCCGCTGAAGGAGATCATGGATTTTCATGCACCTGTCTTTGCAGTCTTTACAAGCATGAGGCTCACAAAATATCAAGGTATTTGTTCAACTATTCTATTGATAGTTTAAATGTTTGATTTGTTATGGTGTTGTTTTTGTAGTACCTAATACCTGACAACTATGTTTGCTGGATCATCAGATCGAATCACAGCAAATAGCACAAGGCACACTTGCACTGTCCTCAGTCCTAAAATATGGAAATCAGATGACTACAGTAATGAGTGAGTAAACTACAAGTCTGTACTGTAGAACATCAGCCTGTTAACTTATTTAGTTATTTACATGTTGTTATGTCTCAGGTTTTCCAAAACTGGAGACAAGGTTAGGATATTTGGTCCATTCTCAGCCTCCGAATCGTTCGATAAAGTGAAGCAAACAGAGATCAAGTCTGTGTCTGAATTGAAGAGATTGGACCCTGCCCCCTTTATGGTATGGGAATTGTCTTCTTTTAGGCATTTACCTCTGATCATGATAATCAAATTTTTTCTCTGAGATCATTGTTTTGTCATTTCATTTGTAGCCTGTATAAGCTTTGTGTATGTCATTCATGATTATTGATCGATATATTCTTACACAGCGTTTTGAATGTCTGATGGTTAATATGTGGTTCAAATTTATGTCTCAGTATAAGTCAGTATTCTGCATTGCTGTTGTTTTGAGGATTGTTAGTCATAAGGGATGGTGGTATAGATGTTGTTCTGCTGAGAGGTGCTACAGGCAGGTAACTAAGAAGGAGGAGCATAATGATAAGTACTTCTGTCAGCTCCATGGTCAACAAGAACCGAAAGAAAGGTGATCAGTTTTTTTTACTCGCAAGTGAAATTTATCCTCTGCAATTATATGGTTGGAAGCATTATGATCTTGCAGTGATTGTCATTCTTATTGAAGCAGTAACCTGACTCTAATATTTTTTTTCTTCCATATCCTGCTATACAGCTACAGAGTCTACGTTGTCATTGATGATGATGATGATCAGACAACTTTGTGTATCATGGATAGAGCTGCTGAAGAGCTGTTTGGTCTTCCATGTGAGGAGCTTATAAAGCAGACTTTGTTTCCGACAGAGCCAATTGTGCCAGGAGTCATTGCTGCAATAACTGGTAAAAGTTACCTTCTCGAAATAACTATCAATCAATCTGGTGATCTCATGTTGAGGAATGCAACGACACATGGAGAGTTATCAAAGACAGTTGAGGAAGTCAGTTTGGGACTAGAGACACCTGAGAAAACTGGGCATACAAAAATTAAAGAGAAGCACAGTTTGAGAATGGGATTATTCCCTGCAGATGCAAAGAAGAAAATTAAGAGGTATGGTTGCAGTTAGCACATTGTTATAAGTTATAAGTCCACAGCGAATAGTCTACGTGATACTAATTGTGTTTATATCTTTCCTCAGTGATAAGGATGAACAACATATGTCCTCAGCCACAGCTGCTACAGTGGAGGAGCAGGAGAAGATGGACATGGTTTGATGTCATTGAGCAGGTAATATATGAATACTGTTATGCTTGGATCTGATGGTGTGAATGATGAACATTCATTTTTTCATTTTTATGAATGCTATGTGATAATCAGAAGTTACATGGTCTGGTTATCTATGTTTTTGATGGTATGAACTTATGAAGTTATTATGCAGTTGAATCATCCTGATAACTTTTCTTCTCTTGACACAGTGGAAGCAATGCCAGAAGATTATTGTGACAAGATGAAGTTGGCTTTTGCATATCATCACAGATTTTTGCTTTTCCTCCATCTTTGCTTCCTGCCTATCACTCCTTACCTAAGTATTTTTGTATAGCTGCTCTAGAACTTTATCAATGTGTAAGTTCATAGCTTAGGTTCAGCTAATGATGGGATCAAGAATTTATTCTTGATCATGCAATTAGCTGTTTTGCTTATCTAGCTGTGTAAGTATCCTATGGTATGTAGAAACATATGTAGTATGAACATAAATCCTATCTATATGTAAAGTTAGTTTCATGTGTGGGATGATTTTGGCATGGTGGCCTTATTATTGTTGCAGCACCAGTATGGATTGGTTCCAGCATAAAAAATCCTATCTGTAGATTAGCATCAGTTCCAGTGCTCCAGTACTCACCGCCATTCACAGCGATTTGGTTTCAGGAAAAATTAAAGGGTATCCAGTTTGGGTTGATGCAAACCGACTGGAACCATTCCTCAACGAAAACAGTCCGCCACCAGCTGCCAATCCTAGCATTGTTAACGCCAAAACCTTAGGTGATTTGTGCAAGTTTTCCTGCGTTGCTCATCTGGTGCAGCCCTTTTCTTTTTCCCCCCTGCAAACAACATCCCACTGCAGATTTACCAGTTTCAAGGCTTTGAACATCAGTGAAAATACCCACATTGCGACCTGTCCTGATGCAGATTGAGAGATTGTTAAGCATAGAATCTAGCCTCCAGCCATACTTGAATCACCAAGAGTTCTGACAAAAGATTTATATGTGGGCAAATGTGTGTCGAGTTACGTTGTCTCAAAAATACTGGCTTCAGAATTATGTTATGTATGTGTGAGGGTTATCTGCTATGAATTTTTCGGTCTATGGTTTACGTTATGGCAAAGAAGTAGCTAATATATGTGCCTGCACTGGTCATTCGTGGCTGCCCTTGAGTGTAGACTGTTTTCATCTTTTCAAATTATGTTCATGGCAGTTTATCTTTTTAGTCTATTGTGGGATCCACTTGCAATTCTCTAATACCATTTGGTCAGTCAGACTTCTCGCTCAGCTTAGCAATACATTTATGCCAAGTTACAAACTATATGAACTCTAGCCCACCCACATGTGTTGGATGAACTGTATGCATGTGTTGAATATGTTGAATGAACTCCTAGACCCCAAGGCAACAATACGTTAGTTTTAAACTGGGTTGGATAAACTGCATACACATGTTGCTATAATGTCGTGATATGATAAGATGGTCATCATATGAACTCCTGGCACACTGAGTTCTGTTGCATGCATAAGTCGGCTTTGTAGGCTAATGTATTAAATTTTTTTCCTTTTTCCGTGGTTTTCACTTCTGTTTTGTTTCGGAGCCTTGGATCATCTCCAAGTATATGAGAATTGACATGCCTTAGTCTATGAGTATTATTGATACAGCGAAATCAAGATTCTGGGCGAATGTTTGTTCTGTTCGATCAGTTATTTTGTTGCATCTAATCTTATTTCAAAACTTGATTATACAAATGTCACTTTTGCTCTCAATTTTGTAGCCTACAGGTGTAAGCTAAATGGTTATTTAAGTTGATCAATTGTATTATAAGAAACAATACCGAGGTGATTAAACAAATTGATGTATGATATTAAAACTACATGCATTATACACTTGCATACTTCTTCAATTCTGCTGTTTTATTTCCTTCCATTCTCGCAGCCATTCTGCGCAACTGCTTCTTCAACATCTGCATACGAAGGCAACCAAGAAAGTATCACACCTAGCTTCTTTAAGCGGAACTTTTTTCCCTCAATACTGAGGTCCACATGCTCTTTCAATTCTTCCACATCTTTCGATAAATCATGTATTCAACAAACAAATAAAACACTCCGCAATCTTTTTTTAACAAAAACATTCGTTTTTCTTAATCGCGACACAACAATAAATTATTGTTTCGTTACAATTATCATCTTGTGTTTGTCAAAACCTCCCCTAGGGGCGGGCTTCCACCTAGTTAAAGAAATAGAAGAGGTTTGGGCCAAAAAGAGCAGGCCATTGAACACATCATGTCTACGGCCCAACTAACCTCCAACAAAACAAAACTCATTTGATTTCGGGCACGTATATAAAGGCCCAACCCAAAAAACCCTACCTTCACTTCCGCTCGCTCGCTTCATCAGTCGCCGCTTCTCTCTCTATCCCCCTGCGAATTTAGGGTTTTCCTTCTCTTCGTTTTCAGCAACCATGGTGAGCTCAACAACTCAACTCTCTGTTACTTTGATTTTCTCATTTCAATTTTGTCTGTGCTTTTCGTTTGTGTTTTTGGAAGCAAAACAAATCTTGACTAATTTGAACTCTCTGTGAATTTTCAGGCGGAAGTTGAAGCTGACGTGGCGGTGGCCGGAGTGCCGAAGAAGAGAACGTTCAAGAAGTTCAGCTTCAAAGGAGTTGATTTGGATGCTCTGCTGGACATGTCTACTGACGAGCTCGTCAAGCTCTTCCCTGCTAGGGCTCGCAGAAGGTATATATACCATCTCTATCCGTATATGTCATGTATTTGTACGTATTGTTGTACGAGTCTAGTAATCGTATTGTGCTGGAATGAGTGTGTATGAGCTATGTGTGTCTGATTGGTATGGAAGTTGTGTGAGACTGAGTCTGTTTGGTTATGTTTGCATTTGATTTTGGCTTTGGATTTGGCTTATGCGATTTTGTAGCTACAGCTCATGGAATGATGTGTTTCAGGTTTCAGAGGGGTTTGAAGAGGAAGCCGATGGCATTGATCAAGAAGCTGCGCAAAGCTGTAAGACTTTTGCTTTGTCTATGCATTTGTTTCTTGTATGTTAGTTTTGAGTCGTGATTGGTAAAAGTTATCAAATTGGGAAGTATTGTGTACTTTATCTAGGTAAAAGTGAATTCCTCAGTGGAGGATTTCGGAATATACTGAGTTTGCAAAGAACAGAAAATATGGAATATGTGTGAAGCTTGTAATTCTCATTTTGTTTTTATAGTCTGTTTAGTCGTATGAACAATGCACTTCTGGTATGTTTCATTTCTCTCGTATCGAGAGTTCCAATCATTGTGTGCGAGTATAGGTAATACAGAATAAGATCCAGTTTTCCGACACTGTGTTCTTTTTCTGTGATTATGTGTATTTTCATGATTATGAGTGGTGCCGTCTCATGTAATGTGTTCCCGTTGTTCTGCTTGGTAGTGGTATTGAATTATGTGGGTAACAGACTTCTGCTGTTTGGTTGTGTGAGACTTCAAGTTGGCCTTTCTGTTGATTTTTACCTCTGGCTATCTGCCAAAATAATGCTTTTTTGTTATTTGAACATAGATCTGCTTTTACTTGTGTACTCATTTCATTATGCATGCCAGTCTATTTGCTCAAAACTACTATGCATGCTTGCTGAATACTCCTCTAATTATTTCCTTGAAGTAAACCCTTTATCCAAAAATAAATCTGTTTCCAGATGGATGTGTGCATTTTATTGAAGGACTGCATTTAGTACTTTACTATCACTGTATTTACAAGGGTGCTGGTAATTTGTGACAGAAAAGGGAGGCCCCACCTGGTGAGAAGCCTGAGCCAGTCCGAACCCACCTTCGTAACATGATCATTGTGCCTGAAATGATCGGAAGCGTCATTGGAGTCTACAATGGCAAGACCTTCAATCAGGTTGAGATCAAGCCTGAGATGATCAGCCATTATCTTGCTGAGTTCTCCATCAGTTACAAGCCAGTCAAGCACGGAAGGCCTGGTATTGGTGCCACCCACTCTTCCAGGTTCATTCCCCTCAAGTGAAGTTTCTACTCCACTGAGTTGAGAGAGATTTTAAGTATGGATTTGGATTTCCCTTCAGATATTTTTGTTGCATGTTTTATTGTTATGTAAACATTTACGATGTCAACTGGCTTGTAGGATCTTATTTGAAGAAAATTTTCTCAGAATCAAGTTTATTTGTCCCTCCTGTTCATTAATTTATGCTTCTCACACGACTTTTTGGTCCAACATTTCCCCACCGAATTGTTGCTAATAGATTAGCTTGCTAATTCAGTGTTACCTCCAAGTTTAATCTTTTAATTAAAATTAGTGCCGTTGGGAAATAAATACCCAACATCTACTGGTCGGTGATGCCCCAATTAGATTCTGTGGACTAGATCTAACTTAGCAAGCTCAATGGATTCATTTCAAGAGTTGTGCAATTTGCCTCCGAAATAAATACTTCAATAGAAATTGTTCGAGTTCCACAAAATAAATTTAGGTTCATTAGGTTCATTACACATTTGAGTACTAGGTAGGTAATCTCTGGTAGATCTAAGCTGAAAACAAGATGAGAAGATCCATGAACATTGTTGCTGATGCGCAGAACTGCAGATTGTCAATGCTTGTGTTCGCACTCGTAGGTGACAATCAGCATTGAAGGGTCTTCGACGCATCTCTCGACATGTTTCCTTGCCGGGCAGCCTCTCATGCTACTACACTTGTAGTATCCCCTGTATCAAACACATTCACAATCAGATTTCATTCCAAAGCTTAATTCAGAGTACCACCATGAACAAGTAGTCGGAACAAACTGTTCTGAGAAGAATGAGGATGAAGAACCTCATTTATAAATCGAATAAATGAAGTACCTCGGATAGGGAGAGCCCTTGATAGGCTTCTGTCCATATTTCCTCCATGAATAGTCATCACCGGGAATATTGGCAACATTCTGATTTCCTGCAGGAACTTTGAATGACTTTCTCACCCTCAATCTCCTATGAACATAAAACAACAATGGTTGTATACTTATATGACCTATATGACTATATCCAAAAAAACCAAAATCACCTACTATTTAAGACTCAGAATCAGAAAGCTGACCTCTTTTTTGGATAGTGACACTTATCAACATTGCCATATTTTACACTGCTGGTCTCCTCTCCATCAGTGCACATTCTCTTTTGCTGTTGATGTTGTTGGATCGGCTGAGACATCCAAGGTTGAGGCATGCGAGGCGGCGGGCCACCGATCAATTGGAAGGGACTGCCGTGAACATTAGCCGATGCACCATCCATGCTTAAGCAAGACATGAACGACGCAGCCGGGAATGACATGGAGGATGTCAAGTTAGACTTGTCAAATGCAAGGTTCATGCCACTGAACTGTTGATGCGGAACTTGAATTCTATGCAACTGATGCAACAGTGACCTTGGCTTGGGGAGTGGGGGAGGAACAAGCTTCACATTCATATCCAACACAGGGTTTCCAAGAACCACATGGTTTTGATTAACTGGTTTTCCAAGGAAAGGTGGTGGGAGAATTTGGGAGGGTTTGGATGGAATGTGTGATCTGTAATTAGGGCCATCTAAGAAGAGGCTTTGAGGCAAAGAGGTGTCAAGCTTGTTCTTGTTCTTCAATTTTCTTATTCTTCTTCCACCATGAGTACTTAAAAGAGACACAACTCTCTTGAACTTCAACACTGCCTCATGAGTCTCCACACCTAGATTCTTACACTGATTCTCATTTTTGGGCTTGCACAAGAGACTGTTGAGAAGTCCATGGCAGCTCTCCATAGCTGCTCTGTTAGCTGCTTCAACCTCCTCCATTAAGAAAAACAGAGAAGCAAATCTTTGAGAAAAAAAACAAGGAAACTTTGAAGAGAGCTACCACACTCAGGTTTCCACTACTGAATCCCCATTCATATTTCCACTTCAAAAAAAGATGGGTATTGCTCAAGATTCACTCTTTTTGATACCTAGAGTATGTGCCACCCAAAAACACATGTTCAGATAAAACCCAGCTAAGAATACAAGTTAAATATCTGTTTGGGTGGGTTTGTTCTGAGCACAGAGACTAAGAGAACCAAAAGGAAGAGAGAATCGTGCACACTTTGGGAAGTGAAACACAAGGCGCTGTCTTTAAAGGTGTGATTGAGAAGACTTTGCTTAGTTTTGGTAAAAAGCCTAAATACAACAGACACAAAGCTCTTTAATCAGAGGAGTTGATATTCCTACACAAAAGTATCAACATCTGTGTTCTCTCCTTTCCCTTTGGTCCAGAAACAAAAGAATCTTCTCCCTTTTTTTTACAGAGGTTTGTAATCTCCCATATGAGAGGGAAATGATTCTGAATAATGTATGGAAGTTTGTTACCGTTTCCCTCGTAGTAAAAAATCTGCAGGAAAGAGACAATTGCTCTGTTCTGAGAGCAATGGGCTATGAACACAGTGTGAGCAGAAAGCAGAGGAGGCCCAAAGGCGAAGCAGGGTCTCATTGACTCAGTTCTACATGTCCTCCACTCTGGTCTCTCCAGCCAGATGAGATGTGGGCACGTGGATGTACCTGATGCATCCTGTAAGAGCTTGGACCCCACTCATTGTTGACCCTAGTACTCCTTGAGCTTTTTGTTCAACTAAGAAGACTACCCAACTAATTAATTGTAACTTTCATGATTGCATCTGGGTTAGATTGGAAAATCATGTAAGAAATTATGCCTAAAATCCTTATGCAAACAGATATTTTGGTTTGCATGCTTCATCTGGAGTTGAGGTCATTTAGCCCGGGTTTGAGTGTATTTATAGTGTGGGTTTGAGTGTATTTATAGTGTACAGTATGTAAGTGTGCAGGACACTTGTTACAATTTCGAGTTTACAGACAAATTAGACCGTATATTACTCCCTTCTACATTTGTACTCTGCATATTGTAGAATTAGTAAAATTACTCCATTTACCCTTTAGCCAAAAATATATTTTTGGTTTGCATGCTTTATCTAGTGTTGAGCTCATTTACCGGATCACGTCCTCCTCTCGGTTTTGATCTCGTGGCATATGAGTACGTCTATGGACGATATTAGATGTTTCGTTTTCAATAAATTACCATTAAACACTACCAGAAATGGAGACATTACCGGCGACCTGCCGTCGCAGGCCTTGTCTTTTTTTTTCGCCGGAATTGACATTACCGGCGACTTGTCGCCGGCAATGACGTCGCCGGAGATTCCCCGCCGGTGTTGACATTGCCGGCGACGGGAAACGCCGTCGCCGGCAATGGCAGCGCCGCCGTGGCCGGAATGTGAGACATTGCCGGCGACTCGAGTCCATGTCGCCGGCAATGTGGGGAAAAATTTTGAAAAAAAAACGCGGTTCTGGATTGGGCCCAATTCCATAACCTGCATTGAACCGGATAAACCGTACAATCATACAAGTTCAACAGTACACGTAGCAAAGACAGTCATACAAGTTCAACATAAATGTCCAACGTACAGTACAAATAGCAACGACGATAAAAAAATTAACTACAACTACAGGTCAGGTCCAGGAACTTGCGGGTCATCAGGGTTGAAGTAATCCATGTACTCATTTGAATTCCGGTGGCTACCTTGGTCTTGCTCTGGCGTTGACTGGTGCGGTGGTGGTGGTGGATAGGTAGGGATATGAGGGACCGGGGGAGGTGTGGGGAAGGGTTGTCCGGTAATCTGAGCCTCGTACATCGTCCGCATCCATGTGTACATCTGAGCCTGCACCTGTGTCTGCTGCATTTGGTACTCGGCCATCTGCCTCTTTTGCTCCTCCAACTCCCTCTGCGTCCTATGAAGCTCCGCCGCGAGGTTACGACTAGAAGTTGAACTTCTTGACCCGGTAGAGTATTCTGAAGTGTTCTTCAATAGTCCTTCGCCCGTCGTGCCCATTCCCCTACAGTAGTAGGTATTCTTTCCAGTCTCGCACGCTTTTGCCATGATCCGAGCCGCTATCGGGGGATCAAGCGGATCGATCTGAGAGGCATACTGGGTGACTTCTTCCTCGGAGCAGTCAGGATGGTTAGTCCGAGCTATACTCATGGTCACTTCTGCGGTCGCCTCCTCCACTCTCGACTAATTGAAAAGGGAAAATGAACAACGTATTAGCTAACAAAATCTATTTCCATCTTCAAAAATAGTTTTATTAACACATGGAGAGGCGAAAGACTTACCGCTTCTTCAGGGCACTGCGGGTAGAACTTCTGATGATTATACACCAACGGGTTCACCTCTTGTTGTTGCTGCGCCTTAGTCGACCAACCCATGTAGTTGAGTGAACCTGCATGATGGCCCCTGGTGTTTTTCAATCTATTCGCCCGGTTCGTCTTCGAAATCGCCTTGTTTGATAAACATATGAAAAAAAATTAGTAACTAACTATTTCAATCTGATACGATACATTAGGCTTGAAAGATATATTAAGGATGCATACCCGAGCTTTGGGGTGCTCGAAGTGGGCTATCAGCCACAGCCACTCGTACTCCCTAAACCGGAATTCGCTAGGGGTGGAACCTCGACCTAGCTCCTTGTATACAGTGTAATGGGAAGAAAGCTCGTTCTTCCACTCTTTATACCTATATTAAAAGAAGGGAAAAAAGTTAGAGATATTAAAACACTTGATAAACAAAAATCTAACTCGATATATATTCAAATAAGTCGAAGCACATCACCTCATATGTAGTTGACGCTCTACCCACGTGTGAATAAGAACTTCATCCACGTCAAACCACACCTGCAATATGAATATATAAAAGGTAAAATTATATATTTATTCGGACTTAATTAATAAATGTAAAATTTACGTAATGAAAATACGATTTTACTCACACTGAGTGCATTATACACTTGCATCTTCACGTAGATAGGCACAGATTCCCAATCTGGCCAAAGCATTGGGACCTTGTCCTGCACGATCGCACCGGCCATGCTGACATATTTGCGCGTGGTGTCGAATGCCTCGATCACCTCGCCATCCTCATTGGCCCTTATGGGCGTTTTCCTTCCGCCGGTGGCCTGCTCAAGTCTCTTCCCGGTGCAGGTGCCTCTAGCCCCTTTCCGTTTTCCAGTCCCATTAACGAAATTGCCTAATAATACAATGTCAACAAATTGATATCATTAATTGAACCTATCGCAAGTCTTAAGTAATAATTAAGTAATCAATCTGATGTTAAATAAAATTTACCTGCATCGTCCGTTTGTTGGTTGGTGCACCTCACACTCCAAAGATACACGGGGTCGAACGGGAGGAAGTTATACGCTTCCTCCACGCTCAGGAACTCCGGCCGTCCTTCAATATAAACAGGCATCCCCCTATCATCGAATTCAGGGATGACAGGAATCTCGTCGGGTAGGAAGAGACCGGACGGCGGAGATAGACGAGGCCTGGACGATGAGGCGCCAGCACCACCATGTGTCTCAGATGATTCCCGTGAAACGGGAGTAGGCACCGGGCGAATATGGGGCATTCGGATTGAGGGAGTTTCTGATGCCCCCGTTGACTGTCGCTCGTCTGAGGCTCTGCCACCGGAGGGATGTCTGCTGATTGAGCATCTGGAGACTGAGGCTCGAGGCTCAACTTCCGGTTGCACGACTCTTGATCGTGCAGCTTCCTCCTCAGCTCGCGCCTCTAGCAAGGCTCTCGTGCGAGCACTCATCATTGGCCCACTGGGCGTGTTGCTAACTGCGGGCGAGGAGGAAGCTTGAATACTGTTCCCTCCACTATTTCGGGAACCTCTCCGAAGCCAATTAGCCGCAAAACCTCCTGGCATGGACACCGTAATAGTCATGGGAACTGGGGTTCTATAACAAATCGGAACCGGAACGGTTTGGAACCGGAACGGTTAGGAACAGGAACCGTTTGAACCTGGAACCGTTATATTACAAACGGTTCCGGTTACAAACAGTTCCGGTTCCAAATGGTTCCGGTTACAAACCGTTTCGGTTCTATAACAAATCAGAAATACCGGAACGGTTTGGAACCGGAACCGTTTGAAACCGGAACTGTTTGTAACCGGAACCGTTTGTAACATAACGGTTCCGGTTACAAACAGTTCCGGTTCGAAACGGTTCCGGTTCCAAACCGTTTCGGTTCTATAACAAATCAGAACCGGAACGGTTTGGAACCGGAACCGTTTGAAACCAGAACTGTTTGTAACTGGAACAATTTGTAACATAACGGTTCCGGTTACAAACAGTTCCGGTTCCAAACCGTTTCGGTTCTATAACAAATCAGAACCGGAACGGTTTGGAACCGGAACCGTTTGAAACCGGAACCGTTTGAAAACAAACGGTTCCGGTTATAAACAGTTCCGGTTTCAAACCGTTCCGGTTCCGATTTGGTATGGTTCCAATATCACCTATTATACGTTAAATTAACAACTATATCACCTAAATTAACATATATACATACATCATTTCCGGCTTTAAACTTTTCACACATATATACATCGATCATGCATCTTAATTTCGATCACCTTAATTCACACATATATATATACATCACATATTAATCCAATTCACCCTAGCTAATTAATTTTCCACATTTTTCAAACATACGTATATATATACATTCCATATATATTAATTAATTTTTCACATATATACATCACATATATTGCTCCTTCACCCCACAATTATCCACATTTTTTTCCCACAATTTTCATACATACCTTAATTACATTTTACAAATATTGTCCACATGCATACATATATACATCCCACAATTATCAAAAATTAATTAATTAAAATACACAAAAAAAATATTGTGGAATGAGAGAGAGAGAGAGAGGGAGAGAGAGAGGGAGAGAGAGTGAGCTCAAACCTGGCATGGTGGAGCTCGACCCAAGTTTGCCGGCGACGGAGGTGAGAGGAGGAGGGGAGGAGGAGAGAGGGGAGGAGAGAGGGGAGGAGAGGAAGAGAGGGGAGAGGGAAGAGAGAAGAGAGGATTGAGGAGAGGGGAGAGGTGAGAATTTCGTGCTAAGAGAGGGAAGAGGGAAGAGAGAATTGAATTAGGCCGAAGAGAAATGGGGAGGAGGAGCTCGAGCTCGAGCTATACCCCCACCATTGCCGGCGAGGTAGGTCAACGTCGTTGGTAATGACATTACCAACGAGTTGACAAGCAACTCGTTGGTAATGACATTACCCACGAGTTGCTAAGTCGTTGGTAATGACATTACCAACGAGTTGCTTGTCAACTCGTTGGTAATGTCATTATTTGTCGACTATTATCCGATCGACCAATTTCCGACCATTTTCCGACTACATAATTTCCGACTACGTACAATTTCCGACTACATACAATTTCCGACTACGGTTCCGATTTCCGACTACGTTCAATTTCCGACTACGGTTCCGATTTCCGACTACGTTCAATTTCCGATTTCCGACTACGTTCAATTTCCAACTACGGTTCCGATTTCCGACTACGTTCAATTTCCGACTACGGTTCCGATTTCCGACTACGTATAATTTCCGACTACGGTTCCGATTTCCGACTACGTTCAATTTCCGATTTCCGACTACGGTTCCAATTTCCGACTACATTTCCGATTTCCGACTACGTTCAATTTCCGACTACGGTTCCGATTTCCGACTACGTATAATTTCCGACTACGGTTCCGATTTCCGACTACGTTCAATTTCTGACTACATACAATTTCCGACTACGTACAATTTCCGACTACATACAATTTCCGAGTACATTTTCCGACTACAATTTCCTTAAACATTTTACTACGTACATTTTACTACGTACATTTGCCGACTACAATTTCCAACGTACTAAGGATGATAATCGTAATCATCTTCATCACTTGAGTCTGACTCGGTTTCATAGGTAACCTCTGGCAATATGTGCCGCTCCTCGTCATCTGAATCAGCGTCGACTTCATATGGATTAACATCGAGAAGTTCTGCTCCAGTAATTCGAACCACACTCCCAGATCTCACATTATTAAGGTGAATCGTAGATGATTCTGGAATGTCAAAAGCGTTTGGCTCTTGGTATGCAGTAACTTCCTCATCATCTGCGGTATCACCAAGTGTGGCAGCACTGTATATGTTTCTATGAGCAACATGGTTAACCACCTTCCACGGGACTTTGTTAAGAAGATCGTCCAGGTAAAACACTTGTTTTACTGATGAGGCAAGAACGAAAGGGTCATCTTCATACCAGGTAGTAGCAGTATTCACCGAAAATGTTCCGTACTGATCGGTCCTTGTGTTCTCCGGGCTAGTATCAAACCATCTACACTTGAACAAGTGCACTTTCATGCGGTTCCCATAAATTAGTTCAACAACTGAATGAAGGACACCGTAATAGTTAACGCCATCCTGCCCACCATGGACCATCACCCCACAATTCTGTGTTTTTAGTCGGTCGTTTCGATTTTCACATATAAATTTCACGCCATTGACCTGACACATCGAGTAAACTTTTGAAGCTATCGGTTTCATCGCCAGGACCCTCAATTCGTTTGACCACTCTGGGCAACCATCATCTGCTACATGGTTCATCTGAAAACGTCCATATATTAATACGTACAGAAGAAATTATGTCATCTTGAAACCACAAAACCACGTACATACATACATGCTATATAAGGATATATATAAAAATAGACATATACACATATACTTACCCATTGACCAAAGTAGTTTGCAAACGTCTTGTTGTGGTAATCAACATTTCCGGCAATAGCAGGGTAGTGAAGATGATAGTTTTTCCAATATTGTACTTCTTGACAGTTAATCAGTACCGACCAGTGGGCAATGGCTACCTCATTTCCATCCAACTTGTACGACTTTGGCAAGCTTCCCTGTACTACCACGTCACTGGAGATGATAGAAAGGTTGAACTGGGGTTCATCTATCGGCATATGTTGTTGGGGGTCCTCTACATTTTCGAGGTACACTTTGGTGTACGTTACACACTCGTGCGCAAGATATGCTTCAGCGATACACCCTTCAGGTGCATATTTATTCTTCACATAGTCCTTGTAGGCTCCCAATTGTCTACAAGTTAACAAGTACATGTTAACTTACTTAACCACAAGAATTTACATATAAAAACATAGGCAAACCAAATTTATGAATCATTTGTACCTTTCCATGGGATACATCCAAGTGTAGTGTACGGGACCGGTAAGCAACAATTGTTCGGGAAGATGGATCATCAGGTGCGGCATTATGTCGAAAAAATTTGGGGGAAATATCCTCTCAAGCTTGCACATGATAAAAATGATGTCATCTTGCATCTCCCTCAGGTCTGCTTTTTTAACTTCCCTGGTGCATAACTTCTGAAAGAATCTTGACAAGGCCACCAACGGCTCCACCACCTCTTTGGGCATGTACCCTCGAATGAAAATAGGGAAAAGGCGTTGAAGCAGTACATGGCAGTCATGACTCTTTAATCCGTACATCTTATTGTCCCGGAAGTTAACACACCTGCTTATATTTCCTGCATAGCCATAAGGATACCTGCATATATATAGATAAAGCCATATATATGGACCAATTATATTTCTCGCATATAACCATATATACTCCGCTAAAAATTCAAGGCCAAATTCCTACATAGCCATAAGAATATATACCTGACATTACTCAGCCACCGAAAAATTTCATGCTTATGCTTCGGCTTTACGGTGTACGGAGCTTGCGGCATTTTTCTCTTACCATCTCTTAACCACAAATGTTTCCGCACACCCATTGCTTTCAGATCAATGCGTGCCTTAGGGATGTCTTTTTTTTTCCCCTCCAAGTTAAGAACTGTGCCCACCACACTTTCACACACATTCTTCTCTCTGTGCATGACATCTAGGTAATGTCTGATAGGCAACCTGGGCCAGTAGGAGAGTTCCCAGAATATGCTCTTGTGTGTCCAAAACTTATACCTTTCGGGCTTGTCTGGAATTGACGCCACTATGTCAGGATGATTGCTCAGCTGGCCAAAATCGTATTCATTCAACACTTCCAAAATTTCTTCCCCTGTCCATCGCCTGGGTGCCACACCTGTTTCCACAGTCCCATCAAACGCGTCTGGATCCTGCCTAAATGGGTGATCATATGGAAGCCAACAACGGTGACACATCTGAACAATTTTACTGCAATGAGGACTGCAACAATCAACCGTCATGCACTCTGAACAAGCCCTGTAACCCCTGGTAACGTTGCCCGACAACATACCGCGGGCAGGAAAATCACTGATGGTGCCAACAAGCATGGCATGCATCTGGAACATCTCCTTTTTGAACCTATCGTAAGTGGGGTGGCCACACTCACTCAGGTACTTAAGCTCCTCAATCAAAGGCCTCAAATACACATCGAGACACTTTCCTGGATAACCCGGGCCCGGAATTAACAGAGTGAGCATATTGTATTCCTTCTTCATGCACATCCATGGTGGAAGGTTGTACGGTACCAAAATAACTGGCCATATACTGTATTGAAGACTCATGTTGCCAAAAGGGTTGAATCCGTCAGATGAGAGCCCTAGCCAAACATTTCGGACCTCTGCTGCAAAATGATCAAACTCCCTGACCATGTGCTTCCAAGCCTCTCCGTCGGAAGGGTGTATAAGGGTGTCATCGTCAGGCAAGTTCCTCTCAGCCCACCATCTCATTGCCTCGGCCGTGAAAGCACACATGAACAACCGCTCCAGCCTATCAATAAGCGGGAAATATCGAAGTATCTTCACAGCTTTCTTGTTGCCTGCAGGAGTCAACTTATACCTTTCTGTAAAACATACCGGGCAGGCTTCAAGGTCTTCGAGATCTTTTCCCCAGAAGAGAATACAATCATATCTGCATGCATGAATTTTGATGTAGGAAAGCCCAAGATCTTTCAGGATATGTCGCACCTTATGATGAGTGGTAGGAAGACGATGACCGGGTGGCAGTAGCGAAGCAGTCCACTTCAACCAAGAATCAACAGCTTTGACAGACATTTTGTTCTCCATTTTGAGCTGCATCACTCCCATCACACTTTCAAGAACAGTCTTACTACAACCGTCGTACAACGGAGTCTGTTGCAATGCAATCAGGTTGTTGTACTTGTCCATACCGCTTGTGTTGACATGACCTCCAGGTAATGGTTCGACTGGCTCGATATGGGGGAAACCCTCAACGACAGGAGGGACATTTGGTGCTTCATCAGCAAATACACCGCTCTCATGAGGAAACATATCATTGATTAACATCGATGTTGGATCATAGGATGAACTGCCCCTCTCAGCAAAATCTCCATGATCATAGCGTGGACTGGCCCTCTCACCAAATTGTCCATGATCATGCGGACCCGCTACCGATGTTTCACCGTGATAAATCCAACAAGTGTACTTATCCCAAAACCCGTATTTACTCAGGTGCCTCTGGACTTTATCAATGGGAAATCGAAATCGATCGCTGAAACACTTACATTCTTTACACGGGCAATAATGAAGTGTAGTGTCTCCACAATTAGCCTTCACAAAATCCACAAAACTCCTAATTCCCTGGTGATATCTGACATCCCATCTTTCGAGGCTCATCCAACTCTTGTCCATCCTGAAAATTCTAACAATTTTACGTATTAATTATATATATATACACACATTCACTACTAATAATCGACGTGATCTCTCAATTCAACTCTAATTAAATCAACACATGCATGCATATGTATATATATCGATCTAATCTCTGAATTCGATTCAATACTCGATGATAGTATTCTCCTTTTTTCAATTCAAAACGTATTTGACTGGGTAGGAGGAGGCTCTGTTAAGCCTGGCTCCGATAACAATACGATAATACCAGTCATTGATTCAGACACAAGATTAACTACAAGCTGTTTTCTCGTTTCGGTGACCGTACATCAACAACATTTCATATATATCTCACGAATTGGATTTGATCAACACACACACATATATATATATATACCACATATACGTATATATACACATACGTACCTATATATATAGCTTCCCGAGTGATCGAGTTTTCGACGCGCGCCTTAATTTTGACAATATACCGAATGATCGATTTCAGAGCGTACGTTTTCCTTCTTTCGATTTCTCTGGATTTTTTTTCGCTCAAAATGATTGAATGATCGAGCTGCCCCATCCGGCATCTAATATAAGACACATTGTCGGCGACGGAGTAAGTCGCCGGAAATGAAGACATTACCGGCGACTTTACGCCGGAATCTCGCCGGTAATGTTCCAAAACATTACCGGCGACTCCAACCGTCGCCGGCAATGTCTAGGCACACATTTCCGGCGAAATTCCGGCCGGAAAATCACCGGAAATGTCTTCCTAGACATTGCCGGCGACGGTTGGAGTCGCCGGTAATGTTTTGGAACATTACTGGCGAGATTCCGGCGACATTACCGGCGACTTTTCCGGTCGCCGGCTTTGTTGGCCGGAATCTCGCCGGTAATGACTCATTTTCTTGTAGTGAAATCTATGAAAAAAAATGAATATGACAAGAATGAGAATAAAATTACTAAAATTAGGATAAGCTCACCTATAAGGATCTGATTCCATATCTCTGATTAAGTACTCAAATCTATGAAAAATTGAAAAAATTTGGTTAAGGTTTAATGGTGCAGAAGATTCCTTAGAACGTACCTAATCTTGTGCCCTGTTGGCTTATTCGCCTATTGAGGATTAATTAGTAAACATTACATAGCTTAATCACCTTAATGGGTTCTCTCGGTTGAAACCTTAACACATTGGTTGTACGTTAAGCTATTGGCTAATGTAAGTGGTAAGCAAATGATCATCTCCCTACTATATTATTAGTGGTGAAGAAAGTCACACAGATTTTACTTCTTTTGATGGATAAAGAAGAAATGATTTTTGAAATGACCTTACTAGGTGAAACTCTTGTCATCTTGCACTATGATCTAGAAAAGATGGATTTAAGTAAGCAGCTTATGAACACAACATCGTCCCCACATTAGGGAGAGTATATATTATAGTTCTCTTAAGAAGTTTTTCAAAACCAAAAGCAAAACTAATGTATGCTATCAAGTTCAATATATATTTGGAGTTTTTTACACATTTCATAAAATATATCTCTGACTTAAATTTGCATGTATCCATATTGGCCTAATTTAATCATTTTTTAATTGTTAAGTTTTATCCACAAAAAGTTTCAGTATAATTAAAAATAGTCTATATTCATTTAAATTGTATTTGATCTTTCTCTATTTCGATGTGGGATCTCCCATCGAACAAAAACAAAGACAAATTATATATATATATGTATATGTATATGTATCATCATATAGAACATGCACCAGAACGAAACTTGATCCTGTTTGAACACTGAGATTATCGTACAAATTATAAATAGGAACACACACATGCATGACTGGCCTGTTTAATAATGAGTACTAGAAGAGTTTATATTCTTATATTGGTAAAAGGATCAAACGCACAATATACATGACACAATCAAAGCACATCCTTGCCATCTCTACGTACCATGCATGCATCCTTAATCAAATCTTAATTTCTGCAGAAAATTAAACACGAACTCCCTGCTGCTATCGACCTGTCGGATTGACAATCTGCGAAAAGATTGCGCTATCAGTATCAACGAGGGCTTCATAGTTTGATGAAGGTGATGGTTGTACATCCCCTATGTCACTCTCACTTCCAAGGCTGAGGTTGCTGTAATGTATTGCCCTCATGTGCTCGTCGCTCAAACTAGCAGCATCATCCGACTTGGTTCGGGTTCGCGAATCCGAACGGCTCAAGCCACCGTCGGTGCCCTCCTGCAACTGGAGAGCAAACTCAAGGTTCCACAACACGTCATTCAAACTGGGGCGGTCTACACCACAGTCAGACAAGCACTTCTCAGCTGTGTTTGCAAACTTTTTGATGCTTTCCATGTTGACCTTTCCCTTCAAATGAGGGTCAATGATTTCTTCTAGGATACCTTTCTTTTGGCAATGTAATGCCCAATCTGCTAGACTGACCTGTTCTTTTGGCAAGCTTGGATTCAAAGCAGGCCTTGCACACAACACCTCAAAGAGGACAACCCCAAATGAGTAGACATCAGATTTTTCAGTGAGCTGTTGTCTTTTGAAATACTCAGGATCCAAATAGCCAAAGCTACCCTTCACAACTGTGCTAACATGTGTTTTGTTCATGTCCGGACCGGTCTTTGATAGCCCGAAATCGGATACCTTGGCATCCCAATTATCATCCAAGAGAATGTTTGTGGTCTTGACATCTCGGTGAATGATAGTCCATCGTGCTCCTGTGTGAAGATAGTGAAGTCCTTTAGCTGCACCAATGCAAATTTCAAGCCTTTGCTTCCATGAGAGGTGAGTTTTGTTGCCCTTGTAGATGTGCTCTCTCAGTGTACCGAGTGACATGTAGTCATAAACCAAGCACATTTCTTTGTCTTCCTCGCAGAATCCAATGAGAGAAACTAAATGCTTGTGCCTCAACTCCGAAAGCATCTCAATTTCGGTCTGAAATTCGTGGACACCTTGTTCGGATTGAGGGTTAGACCTCTTGATGGCCACTTTGGTAGCTCCATTGTCAATAACTCCCTTGTACACCTTCCCAAACCCCCCAACACCAATCACATTGGCCTCGTCGAAGTTCTTCGTGGCCTGTTTCATCTGAACAAACGAGAAGCGCCTGCACCGCCCCTGCGCAGCTGACGAGAGGTGGTTGCTGCTAGCGTTGCTCTTGCCAGAGGCCGTTGTAGATTTCGTGCCGCTGGTGTGTGAGTTGCAGTAGATTGGAAGCCAACTAGTAGTGTTTGAATCTGTTCCATGAACTCTCTTCTTCCTATAGTACACGGCGATGCACAATGCAGCAACTATCCCAAACGCCGCAGCTCCTCCGGCAGCTCCACCAATCATTGTTGCTTTGTTCGATCCTTTATCAGTTTGCTTCGAACTTTCAAAGCTTCTTTTCTGGTTCTCCTCGTTCTCTTGCAGCATATCCGAAAGCTTAGGGTTTAGCCCTGCCAAGCTTCTTCGTGTTTCAAGCTTGAAAATCTCAATACCGTTTAGCAATGCATCATAGAACTCTGGTTTTGTGTCTGGATTAGGATGCAAAGCTATCCAAAGATCACCATCACTCTTTTCATCAACTAGTGTCACATAATCTTTGTATATAGCCTTTCCCATCCCTCCTGACCATAGAATCACATCGGCTGCAGTCTCCGCGGTTTGGTTGTTGATGTAAATGGTGAAAGCAATCTGATTAGGTTTGGTATTAGTAGTGTCACAAAAGTGTAGCCTCACAAGGTACGTGTACTTGGGATCAATTTGGTTAAACACCCACGTGAGATTGGAGTTCATGTTCACATCCTTGTTAGGTCCCATTGATCTTGCAGTGGTGTAGATATCAACAGGAGCAGAATAGTCCGGGATATCTTTGTACTGAATAACCTTCTTGTCAGCCCCATTGGTGACACCAACGTTAGCACCAAATATATAAGCATCGTCATCATACCAAGCCCTTCCTAAGGAGCCCGAGTCATTGGTTGGAGAGATGTAATTCCCACCAACATTGAGCCTATACATTGTCTGTACATTCGAGGTCTTGGTCTCGATAGGGTCACTGGCACCTCCAACAAGAACTGCCTTGTCAAACAACTCATCAGCTGCCGCGACAAGCTCAACTCCATTCACAAAGGCGAAACCATTATTAATCGAAAATGTAAACTCGAGGCCATCCTTGGCTAAAGGAGCCAGGGAATACTCTTTGACAATGTAAGCTTGTGTTAACGCCTTGCAAGTGAGATAAGCGCTGAAATTCTGCAACAATGTGACACCATTTGCCACAACCGAAAAATAGGCCTGCTCGGCGTTGTGGCTGCCGTAGTTAGAAGGATAGAAATGTAGCCTGAGGAAGTACCTCTGGTTAGATTTAGCCGGCAACTTATACGTAGCATTTGACGTGAAGATTCTTGCTTTCATGTATGGCACCTCGGAGTTGAGAGAAGGATCTTGGTATTGAGCTTGAGCCTGTACCGAATCCGAAGCAGTAACAAACTTTGTGTCCGGTAGCCAGTTTCGGCCGTCTGCGTCCTTGGCCTCATTGTCTGAGCCGCAACCGAGGATCAAAGAATTCGTACCTCCACCCCCGGCTTGTAGGCCAACACTGAACAAGGCACATACAAAAATGAGAAAGAAGACAATGCGGGTTCCGATGAACATGGCTAGGGCAAAGAGAGAGACAGAGCTCTCTCTCAATGGCGTACAGGAAAACAAGGAGTTGTGTATTTGTTTTGTTCTGATCAAGAGAAACAAGAAAAAGAAGAGGTAGAAATCGTTTCCGTTCTCCTGTACGCCTATAATTTATGTTCTTACTTTCCTTTGTTCTGTGTAATCAACTAATTAATAACCATCCTCCCTTATCTGGCTACGTACCTAAGCCATATCTAACAAAACCCTAGAAGGGCTAACTGCCTCACCTGGATCTGAAGGAGTAGACCAGGCAAGAGCAAGGAGAGTCAAAAAGAGTTTTTGGTTGTTTTTGTATAATGGCTTCCTCTTGTTGTCTTCTCCGTTTTAGTTTTCCATTTTTGGGGAGATAAAGAGAGCTTCATAGTCTGTTGAGAACAAAGAAGGAGGTTTGAAACCACTGATTGAGAGGAAGAAGCGTAGATTGTATACGTTTGGTGGGTTGAGGATAAAATTGAACCAAACTTTTAACAGTTAATTAAAACTGGAGGTTATATTTAGGCAAAAAATTTAAGCACAACAAGTTAATAACTAAAATTCCAAAATCAGAAAACCTTTAACTGCAAAGTATACACAACATTATTCATCCGATCCTTCACGTTTAAAGTATTTCTAAACTTGAAAAAGTAGTTTTTTTTAATTTTAAGGTATTTGGTTATAACACAAAGCACTTTGAGAAAATTTAAGAAATCACTTTAAACACTTAAAAGTAATTTTTTAGGAAACACATGAAAAGTGTTTTCTCTTGAAAGCATTTCATCTTAAAGTGCTAATACTAACAATAAGTTTAAAAATTCATCCCAAACAGGTCCTTAATTCCCGTTAAGGTTCATAGCTAGATCGTCCTCCGTTGCAATAGCAATACAACCAAGTTGACAATCCGATCCTTCACGATTATCTGCTTTAATTCCAGTTAAGGTTCATTGATTGTCCTCTGTTGCAGTAGCAATACAACCAAGTTGACAGAAAATAGATATGGAAGGTCCATACGTTGCTTTCATCTTACAAAGTTTGACACAACATGGTAACCGAAGTCATTTTGTTGTATAATATATTAGTGCACCTATAGTGTGGGGAACACAAGTGTGCGAGACACTTAATAAAATATCAACCTCGTTAGACTTAGATGAATAGTGCATAAGAGAAACTAGATTATAGATTATTTTCTTACACATTTGTGTTTTGCACATTGAAGTTTTATTTATAATATATACATTAAGTCAGTCTAACATACCAACGAACTCTCCATCTGTTACCTCATTTGTTACTATGATGATACATTACGAGAATAGATTGGTCATTTGTTTGTATAGCATGAGTTGTCCGATTAATATACTTATCCACTTAAGCAGGAAATCGACACCTACCAGACCACCCGAAAGACCACCAAGAAGGCTTCAACTTCACTCACCAGACCGACCCCATCCGAGCGCACACGCGCCCGACGGGCACACGCCCGAATGTGCGGATCACACACCAGCAAGTGCACCAGTCCCACATCGAAGAACACCATCAAACTCCAAACTCAACCACCTATATATGTAAGGTATTTATTACAGGTAAGAGCACTCATTCACCCTACCTCAAATTTCCCCCTACGCACGTTCGCTTGACTGTTATATCCAATACATCATCTGACTTAGACATCAGAGCGTTGAAGGCGGGCCACCCCTTCTCGACCCCTGACCGCCCGTTTGTTGTTGTATTCTTCTAACAGCCTCACGCGAATACGCACACCCGATCACCCGAGAGAAGAGGAAGCGCCCGAAGGAAGAGTCGACCGTCGGAAGAGAGAGCCCGTACGCCCGAAGAGAGAGAAGAGCGTCCGACCATCCGAATAGCCCGAGCGTTTGGACGAAGGAGAATGAGAAGGAAGTCTGCTCGTACTTGCTTCTGCCAGATTACGTCCCCGCGCGTAATTCGGTAGAAACACCATTTGTTGCCTAATTGGTACATTATATCTATTTGTGATTCTCGAAGTAATTTGACTATATTAACGCCTTTAGGAGGAAACACTTTCAAAAAGAAACACATCTCATGTACTTTTTAGAAAATTACTTTTCTACTTTTAAGACTTATAGGTGATACTCCAAAAAAAATTCAAAATCCTTTCAATTATAACTAAATACTCTGAAATTAATAAAAGTATTTATTCAAATCGGAAGCGCTTTGAAAAAATGTTGAAACAATGTAAGAACAAATAAGCCATATCCGTTGCCAAGTTAATACAAGTTGATCCAAGACGAATACAAAGTGGGAATGAAAGTCATTTCTATTGCTTAATATAAATATATATTATAAAGTATATATATGTTAACTTACCTCCTCGATCCCATACTCTTAATTGGTAACTCCCTTTCTCTTGACAGGTAATGTTGTAGAAGTCATGTGTAACCGTACATCCGGGTATACACGTGAGAGCCTGAAACCATCAAAACTCAGGAATGAAGGATTGAAAAGAAAAAAAAACTAGGAAAGAAATCACACAGCAGTAGGAGGCATATTTAGCTGCAAAATCCAAATAACTTTCCTAGCTCTCGCAATACCAGCGGCTTCGTTAATCCTGCTTGTGGAGATAGCTATCTAGCTATAACAATCATAATCAACATCCATACACACTTCGCATGAAAACCCATAAACTGCGAGCTTTGAATTCAGCCGGGGCAATTGTGGCTCCAAATTTCTGCCAACTAATTTTGGGAATATCCTCCTGTAGGAGTTGATGCATGCACAATGGTAGGGCCGACTTAGGACAGGTGTAAGAAGTGCGACATCTCAGGTACCCTAAAATTTTGAGGCTATATATACTTCCAAGATAAGAATATAAACATTCAGAAGAATATTTTCTTCAAAATTCATATGTGGTTCAATTAGCATCGAATTGCTCGCTGCAACTAAATGACTTGAGCTCGAATATACTCATCTACAATCATTTTTCTATATTTTTTTTAGGACTAATTTTTTTTTCTATTTTTTTCTTCTGTTTAGGCCAAAGATAAAATATTTTGTTATTAGACTTTAGAGGTTGGATCAAGCGAGTGACCTGAGCAGTGGTTTTTAATCGAATCATGATGGACCGGAAGAGAGAAGGAAGCCGAGTCTTGCGGCCCACCAATTAAATAATCGACATTTCCTATAGAGGATATGAATCTTGGCGAAACTTATCACTAAGAGTCTTAGACTTCGAGATAAGGTCAGAGCCGTGCGAGCAAAGCAGTTAGAGTTGCTTAGCAAATCCAATTGTGAGGAGATTCAGTTGAACTGAAATACGA
Organism: Geum urbanum; assembly: GCA_946800695.1. NCBI lineage: Eukaryota > Viridiplantae > Streptophyta > Magnoliopsida > Rosales > Rosaceae > Geum > Geum urbanum. The sequence continues at coordinate 80,999,574 of OX326999.1, read as the reverse complement.
GCACCGTTTCATATATATAGAGGAGAATAACACCGAAGAAAGGATCCTCGATCACATACAATATGTTATCGGCAAACTACATTCTCATCTCGAGAAATCCTTGCAACCAGCGATCAAGAGAGTTGTCACCCGAAGACCGTGAGATTCTTGCGATTCAAGGACACAAAACAACCGCAACCGACGATCAAGAGATTTGTCACCAGGTGGAGTGAGGGTCTTGAGATTCAAGGACGCGACTACTGTGTTCTCAAAACCTTGTCGAGAAGATTGCTTTACTTTACACTAGAAGGAGTGTAGGGTATCGATCTTTGTGGCTCAGCTAGAGACGCAAAAACCATAAGTCCTACAGTCATTTAGGCAAGAAGGATCCATTCAGGAGTGTTTGGTGCTCTCCCCGTCTCAATCACTTTAAAGAAGTCAGGTAGCAGTTGGCCTATAAATCGACTATTCCTTCATATAACGGTGGCACGCCAGCGCACGAAGCACAAGATCGAGAAAAGAGACGGTTTGAATCTTTCTCAGGAACACTGGGAAATTTTGGTGCCAAACATTTTGGCATGCCCAATGGGACAAACTTTTTGCGTCTCTAAGCGACAATTGGGAATCCTTATAAAAAGGGATACCCTCAGTGTCGTAAACATCCACAACCGGAGTACCAGGAACATGCTTCTTCTAAGTGTCGTTCGCTTACCGAGAACGCGGTTGAAATAATCTTTGGAGTCAAACGTTATTCAACGATGGACTTCAACTTCCTAAGCGAAGAAGAGATTAACCATCTAAGCTACAAAGACTATAGACCGTATGCCGCCAGGCGAGACGAGCGGTTTGGAGAATACTTCGTCTCTATCGAGCAAAGGGTAGAGGAACAAGCAGAGTTGCTTGCCGCCAATGGCGAGAAAACATATACGGCAAAAACCGAGATCAAGGCTCTAAGGACCAAGTACAATAAAGGCTTAGAAGAGCAAGCAACTTTGAAAGCTTAGATAGCAACCCTGGCGGAAGGTCAGGAAATAATGCATACAGAGCTTCTGCGCGTCTTGGAGGAAACCAAGCGAATCAGGTCAGGGAAGTGGCCAGTTTTTATAAGAGGATAGATAAGGACATCTCGGAGCTAACTAAGACCGTTTCTGAACTAACCAGGAAAATAAGGCAGGCTGAAGCGTTTCTAGCCGCCTGGGAGGATCGTTTGAAGAAATTCATAGAGGAGTGCGATATACACATCGTCAGAGCGCATGAGCCGTACGAGACTCCCTACCCACCTTTGTGGAAGGATATCGTTAACGCCTAGCAGTGGCCGCGACTATAAATCAATCAACTTTCAGACCTTCACAGGCAACGATGATGCGAATACAGCGACACATCTGGCATACTTCACCCTGCAGTTGGGACCATTCGCAGAGGACCCAGAACTAAAGTTGAGGGTCTTCGGTTCGTCGTTATCTGGGTCAGTGCTTGTATGGTATACAGACTTGGAAAAGAGGTCCATAATGGAGTGGTCGATGATAGAGGCATTGATCATCGACCACTTTGGGACAACAAGGCCAGAAACGAGTATTGGAAAGTTGGTGGCCATAAACCAGTCATCATCGGAGATCCCGGTAGCGTTCCTTCACCAGTTTCGGTCCTAGTATAACTTGTGCTGAGCTCCATTGGGGAAGGACGTAATCGTTGAGATGGCTATAAATAGTTTCGAATATTAATATCATAATTTGTTCTTCAATCATAAACATCTCCTCTTGAACGAGCTGATTGCTGCAATAACGAAACCTCACAATACCATGCAAGAAAGGGATAATAAGCGTAATTCCTTAAAAAAAACTTATGCATCGAGATCTTACGAGCGATATAAGCCAAAAACAGTGGCTTGCATTAAAGACCCGGAAGACAAGAGCTCAAGTTCTGAAGATGATTAGGTACATGCAATAGAGTTGGCGTCAAATAAAATCTTGAAACCACGTAAGTTGCAGCAAAATAAAGGTCATATGAAACTCTTGACAATGACTTTTACCAAGCCAGAATTTGAGACATACACCTATGATGCCAATATGGCTAATAAAATTCTAGATGAGCTCTTTAGTGTTCGAGCCGTCAAAACAAACTTCGGTCTGATTCCTACTATTGAGCAACTGAAAAGAAAGAAGTATTGTAAGTTCCATGGCATGTGAAACCACACGACCAAGGACTGCGTGAAATTGAAGGATCAGATCTAGAAGTGGATTAACGATGGCAAGCTAGCCTTGGAAGCACCACCTAAGATGGTCTCTTTGGTGGATTCTCAGCCCTTCCCGGACACGCAATTTAATATGGTACAGGTCGAGTGGCCATAGACAGAGAACTTTGTGGCAGAATCAGAAGGCCTGGTAGAACCAGAGGGCCTCATAGGCAAAAATGTCTCAATTCACCCACACTATACTTTTGAGCAAGACAAGATGGACAAAATCCTAGAGGAGCTGTTGAGGAACAAGCTCATCAACTTTTGGTCGGTCCGCAAGTTAAGGGATCTCGACTATATTATGTCGGGTGAGCATTTTTGCAGATACCATAACCAGTTCGGACACAAAACATCTTTGTGTTATGCTTTGAAGGACACAGTACAAAGTATACTCGATTATAAGGTTATCGAATTCAGCCAAGAGGGTGTCATAGATTGGAACCCTCCAATTTTGCCACATTTTCACACAAAACTACATCCAAGTGTTTTGATTCCCTTAAACAACGCACCTAAGCCCCAGCAGCGAGAGAGGAGGTCAAGACAGAAATCAAAGCATCAAATCACTTATGATGCATCCAGACGAGCTGAAATCTTTGAACGCCTAGTCCGCGCAAAGATAGCGACGGTGTCAGATAACTGGAGATCTTCCGCGCCAGAGCCTAAAAAAGTAAAAGATCTCCCTCATTGTCATTTCCATAACACATGAGGATCACACTTCACCGATCAGTGCATAAGGCTGATGCACAGGATTTAGTAGTAGATAGATGAAGGGGAGATAAAACTTGGAACGGCTACATCTAATCCCGAACCTGAGGAAGATATTGTTGTTGGTATGCTGGAGTTGACAAGGGGCAACCCAAACAAAAGAAAACCAACTCTCGACCTTCATACTAGTGGAGAAAATAGTTCGAGAAAGCAGTCGGGGACAACGGCAAAAGGAGGAAAAAAGGTAGATCCAAAGGCAGAGTCACCAGTAGTTCTGTGTGCTCGTTTTAAATTCCACTGTGGATTCAATATCACATATGAGGAGTTGAAGGAAGTAGTCACAGTCTATCCGAAATTAATTGCAACATTCATGCATTATCAACCAAACAACCCAAGGGAGATTAACCAAAGAGATTTACAGGTTTTCAAGCGAAGGCGAGCAATAGAGAAGTCCACTAAACCAGAGAGATCTAGAGCAGCTACAGCCGACTCGCTCGTCAAGTCATATGTGCCATCGGCTTTGAGGAATATTACTAAAGAGAACGTGTGGTATGTAAAAGAGAAAGGAAATACTATGGAAATAACTGTCAGCGGGAGACGAAATCTGCAACGACGCTTTGGAGAAACTAAGAGAGCATTGGAAACTTTAGAGCTGCTCTAGGTACAACTAGAGCAATTAGCACATTCTCCAGAAAAGCTGCAAAGGAGGTTGAACGCTTTAGCAGCTAACCCATTGGGTGGTCTTTGACAACAAGTCTCGTGAACCTAAAGTCCGAGCAACCAGACTAAATGTCTTCAATCACAACCCAAATTTGCTGACCAGAGAGAAGACACTAAAACCTATACCCGTGGTTCCCTGTGATCCCAGAAGGCATAACACTATCTAGCAAAGCATCCACGTCGATGAAGAACGACCTGCTGCTCTCAAAAATTTTGTCTAAGGTCACGTTGCCTCGAGTGAGACAAATGGACTTAGGTGGAGACCAAAGCCATTAATTGAGGAAGAAAAGAAGAAAATGGCTAACCTAGATGAGTCTACTCCCACTTATCAAGAGAGAAACGCCGGTTCATTTTTACCAGCTAGTATTGAACTTACACCTAAGGCCCACTACCAGCAAGAGCATGTAGCTGCCTTAGACATTACACAAGATGTGAGCATGGAAGAAGAGGAAGCTGGAGAAGGGGCCAAAGACAATGATGAGGAGTTGGTCGACTATGGTGAAGATGAGGAAGAAAGAATGCAAGAGTATGAGGAGGAGATAGATGTTAACGTCTTATTTGTTTTACCTTCTAAATTCGCGGGTTCCTCGACAAAGGTTGATACCAGCGAGACGGGAAGCATAAACAGCTTGGCGACTACCAGCAAAGAAGTAGACAAGTCAGACCAGTAGTTGCTCGTCAAGCAAACCTATCTTTGCGAAAGGCATATATGTTGTTCGTCAAACCTACACTGAACATGGCTATGCATATGCGACCATTATATCATGGGTAAGGTTCAGGGAGTCCAGCTCAATAAGCTTTTGGTGGATTCGGGGGCTGCTATCAACATCATAATTGTTAAAGCAATGGTATTGCTGGGCATTCCTAAGTTTGCCATTCAGGAGACAATGTTGAATGTCCAAAACTTTCAAGGCAACATCTCTAAGACATTAGGAATCATCTTCCTACATGTACAGATTGGATCAACAGCTAGCATGTAGACATTCTTTGTATCAGAGTGTACGACACCATATAATGGAATTCTAGGACATGGTTGGATCCACCGAAGCTATTGTGTACCATCGTCTCTTCACCAACAGATGGTGCTTTGGAACATGGAGTCAGGTGAAGCAGAGGTTGTCAATGCTAATCCACGTTCTTACTCCATTTTAGCCAACGCTCTGGATGCCAATTACTACAATAGTGATCTTAGGCCACTGGAAGTGTGTGGCGTAGATAAAAAAAAGCCGCCCCGTAGGGTTCACGACCTCTAAATTAGCTTAATGGGGAATTATCCAAGTTAGCAAGGACAATCGTCACCCATATACCATTGAGCTACCATTCTGATCATCTTAATGATGGGGCCTCTATCAAACATAGAGGCCGATGCTTGTTTCTCTCTTCACGAGCGATTCCATAATTATTTAATGGAGAGTCAAGCCTATACGAATGTCTAATGATTGTAGCATTGGAATACGTAGACGACGATGTACTGCACGAATCAGACGAGGAGGAGACAATCAAATGGGCTCCAGCAGCATTAGATGATACCCCTCATAAAGTTAAAGATCCCATCAAAAAAATTAATCTTGGAACTTTAGAAGAGCCAATAACTGTGGCTATAAGCACCTTCTTGTAGCCTGAAGAACGACAAAAACTCATTGAATTTCTACGAGAGTACGCTTATTTCTTTGCAGAAAAATACGAGGACATGCCAGGTCTGTCGCCAAACTTAGTGTGCTACAACTTACCTATCATATAAGGAAAGAAGCTTGTGAAGCAAGAAATGCTTCGTATGAACACAGAAACAACAATTTTAGTCAAAGAAGAGATAAAGAGATGCTCAAGTCCGGCATCATCCGTGTAGCCAAGTATAACGAGTGGCTTCTGAGACCTTAATAATGAAGCCCCAAATGATGCATATCCCATGCCAGTAGCAGATTTACTGGTAGATTCTGTAGCTCGCCACGAGATATTGTCATTCATGGACGGGACAGTAGGATACCATCAAATCCCCATGGCAGAAGCCGATAGGGACATGCCATTTGGACTCAAGAATACAAGGAGAACCTACCAGCGCGCGATGAATTTGATCTTCCATGACCTCATGGGAAGTCCATGGAGGTTTATATCGATGATGTGGTGGTGAAGACAAAGTGCAAGATGGATCATATCAACGATTTGAGGAAGGTATTCATTCGCATGAGGCAACATCAATTGAAGATGAACCTGGCAAATTGTGTTTTTGGTGTGCAAGCAGGGGACTTTTTAGGATTATTAGTCCATCAGTGGGGAATCGAAGTTCTAGATGATAAGAAAGAAGCAGTCCTCAACGCTACCCTGCCAAAGAATCAGAAAGAATTACAACGTTTGTTGGGAAACGTCAACTTCCTTAGGCGGTTCATTGTAACACTATAGGAAAGACCCAATCATTCTCATCCTTGCTCAAATTACAAAATTAGAAAGACTTTGTATAAGATTCTATTCATCAAGAGGCTTTTGATACCATCAAAGCACACATGTTGAACCCACCAGTCTTGGTCCCGCCAAGGTCGGGAGTACCTCTCAAAATTTATATCTCTGCTACAGATTATTCTATTGGGAGTTTACTGACATAAGACGATACTGCGGGAGCTGAATGAAATATTTTTTACCTTAGCCACACGTTGACAAATTGTGAGACACAATACTCTCTAATGGAGAAGTTATACCTAGCCCTGTATTTTTTGGGATGCAAACAGAGGCACTATATGTTGTCCTTTACCACTTGCGTGGTTGCACAGATGGATCTAGTAAAGTATATGCTTTCAAGGCCCATATTGAGGGGCAGAATTGGGAAGTGGATTCTGGCACTTTTGAAATTTTTGTTACAATATGTACCACAAAAAGCAGTGAAGGGCCAGGTGGTGGCTGATTTCCTTATCCATCATCCAATGCTGGATGCTCGCGAAGGTTCAGAGCTGGAGTTAACGCGTATCTCACTTACCCCGTGGGCACTTATACTTCGATGGTTCAAGTACTAACACCATGGCTGGGGCAGGCATTGTCTTGGTCAACCCGGATGGGGCTTACTTCTTCAGGTTAGACTTTTGGTGTACGAACAACCAAGTGGAGTACGAAGCACTCATCATTGGGCTGGAAATATTGTTAGATATGGAAGTTACGGAAGTTCACGTATGTAGAGATTCTCAACTGGTAATTAAGCAACTAGAATGAAAGTACATGGTTAGGCCAATCTTGGAGCCTTATGCGAGATGGGCCTGCGACCTGCTCAAGTTATTTACTAAAGTAAAATTGAGCCACATCCCTCGTGAGGAGAACTACGCGACAAATAAGTTGGCACAACTAGTAACTGGAGTCAGTTTACACGATGGAGTGCGTGAACGAATTCTGAAGGTTGAACGACGCACACTGTCTTCTTTCTTCTCGACAGGAAGAAAATAATGAGTGGTACGTAGTAACATTAGACCACATTGACATAGATTGGCGGCAACTTATCATCTCCTGTCTCCAGAACCCTAATGAACCGGCAGACAAACGGATCCGTTTTCTGGCTCCTAATTATGTGCTAAAAGAAAACGAGCTATACATATGAGGTGAAGATGGTTTGCTATTACGGTGTATGTACGGACGCGACGCTAAAAGGATAATGCGAGAAGTACATCTAGGGGTAACAGGAGCACACCAGGCTGGTCCAAAGATGAGATGGTTATTACGGCGTCACGAATACTACTTGCCAGACATGCTTAAGGATTGCCACACTTTTGATAAGAGTTGTGAAGACTGTCAAACACATGGTCCAATTAGCCATCTACCTAATATTTCTTTGCAGCCGATCATTAAGCCTTGACCAGCACGAGGATGGGCCTTAGACTTAAATGGGATGATTCATCCTCACTCGTCAGAAGGACATAAGTTCATCATCGTGGCTACTAACTTTTTTTCCAAATGGGCGGAAGCTAGGCCTTTAAAAGTGGCATTTGCAGGTACTGTTCGCCAGTTCTTATTTGAAGATATAATTTGTCGTTTTGGTATACCAGAATGTTTCCTGTCCGACAGAGGGGCAACCTTCATGTATGGCGAGGTTGATACGCTGATGCAAGATTTGGGCATACATTTTCTACATTCAACACCATATTATGTCCAATCTAATGGCTAGGCAGAAGTGAGCAACACGTTAATTCTGCATATCCTTAAATGCATGCTCACTGGCAACACCCGCCTATGACATAACGATTTGTTCAACACACTTTGGACATATCGGACAAGTAAAAGGAACCTAACAGGGATGACTCCTTATGCATTGATGTTTGGACACGATGTCGTACTGCCTTTGGAGCTCAATGTGCAGTCTCTATGTGTTATGGAACAACATGATCTGTTAGACAAAGATTACGTGCAAGCAATGTGGCAGGAACATGAAGACTTAGATGAAAAGCAGCTAGAACCCTATGAACACTTATGTGCTGAGAAACGAAGAGTAGCTCGGGCTTATGACAAGTGTACTAGAGGCATGAGTTTTTCTGAGGGGGACTTGGTCTGGAAAGTCGTACTTCCCATTGGCAACAAGATTGACGGACGTGACAAATGGGAAGGCCCGTACATAATAGATCACATCCAAGGCCATGGAGCAGTGCGTCTTCATGATCGGTATGGTATAATCTAGGCCAACCTTAGAAATGGTCGATTTCTCAAGAAGTATGTGAATCCCGTTTGGGAATATGACGACCCGCCAACAACAGAGTAATTCAACTCATTTAGGCTCCTACCCAATCACCCGCTTGATTGAATCGAAGAGGCATAACATATAGGGACTTAATGTATATTAGCACAAGGCCAATGACAGTGGCCAAATATAAGAATTTTCTAAAATTTTAAAGCCAATTTCTGTGGCTAAACTTTTGTCTTATTGGTATATATGTTCTTTCTTAGCCATTCTATGTGGCAAAACGTAAGTTATAAGATTTATAGGAACATCTACTGAGGTTATCAAAATTAACAACATAGTGTGGAGAGATTTACAATGTTAAAGTAACAGAGTACACCAAGCAGTTTTCTTATTCCGGCAAAGGTTACAAAAGCTTTGCGGCCTCAAGCTCTGATACCATAAAAAACAACAATTACAATCGTTGATGTTGTTAAAACAATCAATCTATATGACGCTCGTGTCAAATATGCATACATGGAAACAAGAGTATCATGAAGACCAGCAGCTCCACTAGAAAATGGAGAAAGACCTCAAGAGACAAAAGAAGAAAGAGGAATTGGAGACAAAACCTCAATGAAGGATTGGTGTGAATAGCCGTAGCCTAAAAAAATTGGTGGAGAATGAAGATGAAAATTTTGGAACTGTTTTTTGATGGCCAGTGTGGGATTTAAAGAGGTTGTGGCGATAGAGGTGGTTACTTGCGGTTTAGTACGTGATTTGACTTCTTCTTTTTGTGAAGAAGTGAAATGAAAGTTGGAGTTTGAATCGGTGGCAGACCTACTGATTTAAACTTAGGTGAGCGGACAGAGAATTCATAAGAAATGAAAAATTAAGAAACAAAATATTTCTCAACAGAGTTTGATTTAACCCATATAAAAGTTACAAAATAGAGAAGGGTTAGCTCTCTCTTAGATCCGCCACTGATTTGAATAATGAATAGATTGGAAGTGGAATAAATATCTAAACTTGCGACAAATTAACACCGGTGATTATATGATACACATTTTATGGTTCCTACTCCATTTGATTCTATATGATCTTAGTTAACCTCATTCTATCTTAGCATGCATGAGTGAGTACGCAGTCTAAACATAGATCGAATCATGTAGGCATGCATGTTTGTATGAGCATTCCACGAGTAAAAGTTTTAAGAGCTTGTCGAGCTGAATAAAGAACCTCAATTGCAATAAGTCTTATAATTAACTGGCCGATACCTCAAAATTTCCTTCCAATTTGATCATTCGTTAATTAATTTGTGTCACAGTTTGTCTTGGATCTTTTTGGTGTATAACTGCATATATTGAAGATCGATATATATAACCCTAAACTTCTCTCCTATCTTTATGCAGCACAGATGGAATTCGGGAAATATACCTTACTAATTGCAAAAGTAAATTCACATTCTGTTGGCTTCGATCACCAATCTAACAGGACAAAGGAAGTTGTACAAGTGAAAAGTTGAGATGGCATGGCCTGCAGGTAATGAACTCGTTCAGCACCTAGGAATTTTTGGGACCAATTAACTCGTCGATCGGCACTCTTTCCATACTGACCAAGAACATCAATACAAGCTTCAAACCAAGTAGCAAAGGAGCTTGCAATCTCTCTCGGAAAACAGCCTCCTAATATGGGTGACATCGACACATTCTGCCCACAAAAGGGCAGTCCCGGCTAACATGTTCGGTTGTCTACCCCTAACAGCCAAAGAGAAATATACTAATTATAAACAAGCTTTTCCCTTGTCTCTATATGAAGTAATTCTGGTAGGGATTAGTCTAAACTGCGAAAGGTTTGGAATTGTTAAACGGTTAAACCTGATATGAAGAAACATTTCAAATTGAAAAGTCAAATTAATGCTCATTGATAGAAACTATGAAACTATGAATAGAATACAGCTCCTGATCATTCCTAATTAGAATCAACCTTGAATATGAACTAGTAGTCTTAACATTAGTGTGGATGCTTGTTATGAGTTTTGACAAAGAAAAATGTCACTTGCACAATTTGGGGGCTCAGGAATACACCGAATTCCGATCCTCTTCTAAAGATTGAGGGGGAAAGCGAAGTATCCCAATGGGCAATGGAAGAGTTTTAACAAAGGGCTTTAGACCTGCATGCATTCAGCAAATCCTTTCCGCATGGGACTAGGATTAAGGCCATAATAAGGATTTTGGTTTATCATTAAACACACACACACACACACATAGACACATATGCTCTTGTGTTCTATATTACTTATACAATCAACATCAAACACTGTCTACTTCTTTTTCCTTGGCTTGGTAGGAAACACTAGTAAGTTGTCCTCCTATTCAAAGGCATTAAACATCGATCACAGAGAGAAAATTTAAATCAACTGATAAAGATGTCTGAACTTCAGCATCATCATTATTACTTACCTGATCTTGTTATTGACAAAATCCTTCAACTCCTTCCCACTACAGATGCAGTCCATCTGAGCTTTCTTTCAAATCAATGGCGAGGAACATTGGCTTTGTTCCCTATACAAGATTTCAATGAGGATGAGGATTTTGATCAGAACAATCACAACGAGTTCATTAACTTCTTAAATGGTTATTTGAAATTTCGTGAGATATACGACCAGACTCACCAGAGAGTGATCCTAGAGAAACTAAGGCTTCACATGAGAATGGGCCATCCGTGTGAATCTACTACTTAAATCAAGTGGTTGGAATATGCATTTGAGAGAGGCGTCAAAGAGGTACATATCTGCAGCCTTCCTTATAGACCAAAATACGTAATCTACTGCAACCTATTGCCTTGGATGACCTTTGTTAATACAAAGCTTTTAACTACTCTAAGCCACTTGGGTTTTAGAATTATGGCGCACATTCAAAGTGATGATGATGACGAGCCAGTCTTTCCATCATTGAAAACTATGTCCTTGAGACATGTACAGTTTGGTGACCAAGCTATCGTCTCCCTATTATTCAACTGCCCTTCCATCGAGTATTTATCATTGGGGGGGAGGAGGGTTTGGTGTCGCTTTGTAAAGTTGGAGAGTCGCATCTCATGTTGTTCGAGCCTAAAATTTCTGGAGGTCAGGGATGATGAAACTTTCAGTCTTGAAACTTTTACGTTGGTTTCGCCACCAAGTTCAAAAATAAGAGAGGTGATCTTGACTACAACGTCTAACTTGAAGCATATCGACATTTGTGTTGGCGACCTTGGAGAACTAAGAATAGAGGGATGTCATCATGCAAGGGAGGTCAATATCCAAAATCTCCTTCGTTTAAATTTGGCTTGTCTTTGAAGGCAAATTTGTCTCTTAAGCCATCTCAGAACATCATGATTGTAGTAGTATCGCAACTTTGGAACGAAAAGGAGTTCTTGTCACTCTCCACACATTTTCCTGCTCTGATAAATTTTCTTCAGAATTTTGGCTGTTGCAAGGAGATAACCCTCAATTATCGAGATTATAAGGATCTCATTATTCCAAATAATTTAAGAAAGGTCTTCTCTCCACCATTGCCTAAATGCAACTATTTGGTTGTAAATATGGTACATCCTCCAAACAAGATAAGTAGAGACCATGTGAAACTGATGAACTATTTACGTTGGATTGCACCTTTAGCCCGGATTACTATACTTTTCGTGCCATGGATCGATGTCTAAATACATGACTAAGACTAAGACAAAGTAGTAGCTAGGCCAGCTCCCTCTTCTCCCTTCTCTCCTTTCATCTTCATATTCACATATATATGTTCATTCTCTGGTAACATATGAGATGTTACATCATTGAATTTATACTGTACAATTCACCTACACTTGGGCCAAAAGCCCAAAATCAAACAAATCAAAACCCAAATCCGAACCCCAAGAAATCAAATACGCTGAAACTTTTCCAACAGTATAAGAACTAAAGAAGTGTCCCCAAAACCATAAACCCCCAGAACACTTCTACCCGAGCTCTCTGCTTTCTTCTCGAAACTACAAAGCTTTGATTCCATAGTCAAAGCTTCAACATACCCAGCACCACAATCTCTTCTTATTCTACTTCTATTATGGCCCCTGACGCTTCCGAAGCACTCGCAGGTTCTTCTTCTTCTTCTTCTCTCATTCTCTCTCACTCTATATCATTCTCTTTTGCTTTGAATCTGGTCTGTGTTTCGATGCTGTGAGCTTTAAAGTTGAAATTTTGAATATGGCCCATGTTTTTTCTATACGTAATTCATCGAAATTTATCATCTTTATTAATTGTGGATTAATTAACTGTGCAGCTAGGGAAATAGTTCAGCAGTTTCTGAATGCTGCTTGTACTGGGAATGTTGATCTCTTAAAGAGTGAGTAAACAAATTGCTATTGGGTTTGTTTTGCTAGATTAATTTTTAGTAAAGTTTAAAACTTTTGTGGCGAATTTGTATTGGGGTTGAACTGAATTGGGAGGATTATGTTTTTGAATAGAGTTGGCGGGGAAACTTGATGAAGGGAAGGGACTGGCCAAAACTGTGGCTGATATTAAAGATGCCAACAAGAGAGGGGCCCTTCATTTCGCGGCGAGGGAGGACCAGACTGAGATGTGCAAGTTCTTGCTGGAGGAGTTGAAACTTGATGTTGATACCAAAGACGAAGATGGTATGTGCTTTTCGGCTATTGCATAATCTGTGGCTAGTTCATGTTGGCATGCATGTTATAATTTGGTACAACTTTGCTATTCTTGATATCTAGTGGTTTAAGGATTGGAAATTTGTGTTTTACAGGCGACACTCCCCTTATTCATGCTGCTCGGCTAGGCCATACTAATACTGCAAAGCTGCTTCTTGACTATGGTGCTAATCCTTCAATAGCCAGTGATTTAGGTGCAACAGCTCTTCATCATTCTGCTGGACTAGGTGAGGTTCTCTACTTTCACGAATCGTATGCTTCCATCATTCCATGACATTTGTAAATAAAATCTTTCGTCTTTACTTGCATTGATTGTTTTGTTTATTTACAGGAAACATTGAGTTTCTGAGGGACTTGATTTCCAAAGGTGTTGATGTCAACTCACAAAGCGACGCTGGTTCGCCTTTAATTTGGGCTGCTGGTCATGACCAACCAGAGGCTGTAAAAGTTCTGCTAGAACACAAGGCTGATGTAATTTATCCTTCATGTTTCTCATTTATATAGTCATATAGTTGTTCTTCATGTTACCTTTCCTAGGTAGTACGTTTGGGCATGATTTGCTACTAGTTGATTTGCAAAATTTAATCATGAATTTTAAGGCTCTGATATGATAACCTTGTAATTTTATATTACTGCCACTTTGAGGATTTTAGGTCCTCTTTCTGATATGAGCAATTGGGAACTCATCTGAAAAACCTTCTCTTTTTATGCATTGCATAATACTTTTTTCAGTATGCGTATCACGTTACCGTTTTTATATTTGGTGCATGTCTCATTCTTGTAAAAATTCTTAGAACATCATCCTCAACTGGTATTTCCTTCTTCTCACTACAGTCTGTGCTAATATTGTCATACATTAATTCATTCATCTTATGATTCCTGTATTGCAGCCTAATTCTGGAAGTGATGATGATATTACTCCATTGATGTCATCCGTGGCAGCTGGTTCACTGGCTTGCTTAGAGTTATTGGTTCAGGTTCACTTTCTTCCTTGATTTGCTGGTTATAGCACAATGCAAGACAAAAGCAAATGATTTCATACCTATATTTTGTCAGTAGTTCAAAATTTGACCAAGATATGACCGTACTATCATCAAGATGCATAATGAAGTTATCCTCAAATCAAATGCAATTGTCAAATTTCGGTACTTCACTTCTATATGTGAATTGTGAAGAGCTGATTGATACCTAAAATGATATAGTACTAATCAATCTATATCATCATGCTTTATGTGTCACATGTAACTGAACCTTAGGGGTATGGTCAACTAGTTCCCATTATCAAAATTTGATTGCCATTGTGAACATCTGTATGTTTGGGGGGATGAGTGATCTTTGCATGCTCACTTGGCTTGCAATCCTTACAGGCAGGAGCCAAAGTAAATATGAGTGCTGGTGGAGCTACCCCGTTACACATTGCTGCTGATGTTGGGAGCTCAGAGATTATAAAGAGTTTGTTAAGTGCTGGAGCTGATCCCAACGTAGCTGATGAGGCAAGGCAGTTTTGAAAGAGTGTTTATCTTTACATTAGCTATTATACGTGGATGAAACTTGAGTTAGTTAGTGCTTTGTAGTGGCACATGTGATTGTTAAATGCTTCCACCTATAACCAGATTCCGTTCCGGTTAGGTATTTGCCTTTGTTCAATACGTTATTATGCTTGGAAGTTATATCTTAAGTCAGCAGTCATGATCTTGCTCCTACACTAATAGAGGTGATGCTGTTGATATTGATGTGACCAGTAGATGCTAAGAGCCTTTTGTTCTGCTTAACAGTTTGAATATTTGATGTAGAGGTTTGTGACTAGTTTCATTAGATAATCAATAGACTTTCTATTGCACTGCAGGAAGGTTTGAAGCCAATACAGATTGCAGCTGCAAGTGGGAACCAAAGTGCTGTAGAAATTCTTTATCCTTTGACATCACAAGTTGAAAAGATTTCCAAATGGACAGTTGACGGCATAATTGAGTATATGCAGTCTGAAACAAGCAGACAACAGGTATGACAATCTCAACAAGAATTCCTTTTCCAGGAAGTTTGAATTCCTTTTCTGAACTCTGAAGCACTACAAGAATATGATTTCCTAGATTTGGCTGGCATTTTTGCTGCATGGTTGATTTCTAATTTTTACGGGATAAATTTGCAGGAAGAATCACGAATTACTAAGGAACCTAATGTCTCAAAAGATTATACTTCACTGAAGAAAGATCTCCCTGAGGTGAAAAAAGTTCCCCCTTGGAATTAAGTGAAGTTGCTGATCTAATGAACTTTGTCCATGTCTATAGCGTGACGACTTATACGGTGTTGTGTTTGTGTCTTCCAATTTACTCAGGTGACACCTGAGGCAAAGAAGAAAGCTGCAGAAGCAAAATCGAGAGGGGGTGATGCTTTCAGTAAAAAAGATTATCACGCGGCTATTGATGCATACACACAGGTGCATTATAATTCTCTCTTACGTATTTATGTTTTAAAACCTTCTCATTTCATGTAAACAAACCCTCTTTGTTTATGAGCTGCTACATATGTCTATGTTCAACTTTTGTCCGTCCATTTCAGGCAATTGATTTGGACCCAACGGATGCCGTTTTCCTTTCCAATCGGAGCCTTTGTTGGCTTCGTCTTGGCCAACCTGAGCATGCCTTAGCTGATGCAAAGGCCTGCAGAGCACTGAATCCAGAATGGCCAAAAGCTTGCTTTCGAGAAGGTGCAGCATTGCGACTAATGCAGGCATGTACCATCACTTTCTCATTTGCTCATGCATTATTCTGCAATAAAAAGAGATCAAAGTCATGAAAATTTTAATTTTCATTATTGCAGAAGTTTGATGAAGCAGCCAACTGTTTTTACGAGGGTGTGCAGTTGGACCCTAACAGTAGGGAACTTGTTGACGCTTTCAGGTCAGTGTTACTTTCTTTTCAAGTTCGCTCTATCTCAACTGCTTTTTCTTCTTCTTCCAAATGCAAATGGTGAGTTCTTGTAATGAAGAAAAGGGGATTTTTATCTTTGCAGGGAAGCTGTTGATGCTGGAAGACAATTTCACGGTAAAAACAAACAAAAGCCAAAACCATAATCTGCAGGCAGATTCATCATTAAGATGATTTTTCTTCTTTCATGAGTGTAATGCTATAACCAAAGACTTGTGAGATTGTTATAATATGTTTTACTGTACATGTAAGGTAAATTTTGCTGAGCATCTTTCAATGCTTGACAGGAGTAATTTTCAAACTGATAAACCTCTTGTCACATTCTCTCCCCTTATTTCATTCTAGACATTTCGTTCTGAAACCCCTCTATATACGATGCATAGTGTACCAATATAGGTGGAAAGCTAGTTACCCAAATTAGTGTAACGAGCTATTAAGAGTACCATACACTATTCTCTAGTTTACCGAAATTAGTGAACTAGTCACTATATTATCAGTGATTGAGTTGGTAAGAAACATGGGGTGTGTAATATTAGGGGACGTAGATTGAAATTTCAGTATAAGTTTGATAGAATTAAACTAATAGTAATTGAACACGATTGACCACGTCAATATCATTGACTACCATAATAGAATTCGATATTTTATGTGTCTAGAAGTTTTTAATAGTCTCTTTCAAAAAAGAAGTTTTTAACAGAATATTTAATTTTCGATCTAATAAAGAGAATTCAGTTTATGAACTAAGAAAAATAATAAATAGGGTGTGTATTCATTTTGATATTTAGAACTCCTCTAATTTTTGGAAAATTTTAATCCCAATTCTGCCCTTGTACATTGACAACAAAAAAGTCCGTTTCTTTTATGTGACTTATCAAGCTCGTGTTTTTCACATTCCAAATGTTCAGTCGAGGTTCATCGGCACTTCTCAATCTTTCTCTCTAACCCGACCTCAAAATAAAAGAGTTAATTGAAGTACCAAGATGGGCCTCTATGGTATGGTGGCTAATTAGCTTTCTAATCATCTTCAATTTGTCACTCCTCTTGGTTTCTAGGAACACAGTTTTGATCAATATTCACATACATCTAAACAAACAACCTCAAAACAATCTAATCAGCTTACTCGTATGCTAATTAATCGACTATCTGCATAATCTATCGCCAATTTGCCAAGAGCCCACGGGTAGATATTACGGAATACCCGGGTACATTTTGAATATATAGAAAGAAGGGAAGTTTAAATGAAACGGGTAGTTGTCGTTCTTGGTGCATTGGCCGGAGTCAATCTCAGCTGTTGCAGACTTGAAAATATTATAGTGGTGCATTTGATGAAATTTGTGAACAAAAAAAGCTACAAATGAAAAAACTTCTTAGACCCAAATCTTCCGTTAACCAAATCAAAGAGAGATCACTGGCCGGAGATTCGGTGCTGAAGACAATTAAGAAAGAAAATTCTACGTGTTTTAAAAAAGTAAAACAAAGAAAATAAATGAGTTGTCCCTAGTAAATATTATCCTCAAAATAATATAAGAAAACTGACAGACTATTTTTCCCTAGTATAAATTTCAATGATCCAATCTCTGCTACTTTCTTCGTTGTCGTTTCTGAATTTTGATTTCATTTATTTGTTTCTTATATTGTATTTTACTGAGCTTGAAATGGAAATTGTTTTACCACTTGAAATGATGTTTGATTTTATTTGTTCTCCAATCTCTGCTCAAAACGTATAGTTGGTCAGTTTAGTTGCAACATCTTAACATAGAGCAAATTATGTGTTACGCACAGTATATATTAGTCTCGTCAATTATATCAGTCTTCGTTAATTTGAGTTAGATGACTTGTTTTATTCCTATTAATGTTAGGAGAGTAGGTTTGCTTCGGTCACTCTCGTTTTTCATTTTTTTTTCTTTTAGCGTATTTTTTTAGAGGTTTTCTCTTCTTATTTATCACCCATTTCATCATGAAAAAAGAAGAAAAAAATTGACTTAAAAAATAGCTCCATTGAATTATGGAGTGTAAACGAGTACATGACGGAAGAGTAAGTAGTGTTTGATTTGGTTTTGCCTTGACTAATGGTACGGACCTAATCCTAGTCTAACTGGGATACCTAAGTTCAACAGCCATGAAGTTCCATCAATAAGTTTTGCCACCGTAAACCTATCAGCATCATACGGGTTCATAGCATGGACTCCCGGCCACCGCACACGTCCTCTGATGTTCGTACCGGGTCCGGTATTCCTGTACTCACCAAAGTACATTTTGTCTATATCGCCATGCCACTGAAGCCAACCCTCCGGCCTTAACACATTGGTTATATAAGTCTGCATGAAAACTGTTCTAGCATAAGCTCCCCATGGCCGGCCGAGGTACGCTCCGTTAAGGGTAGGGGCTTTTCGGACCACATTAGGGTCTCCTCTGATTCTGCAGAGGTGGAATGAGAAGCCGGACGAGTCATGCGGTGAGTTGCAGCCTTGGGCGGCAATGACGCTAGTTCCGCCTACGTGGTTTTTCTTGATGTAGATGTCACAACGTTGGAAGACAGCGCTGCCGTAGCCAAAGATGAAGTCGATGGTTCCAGAGATTTTGCAGCCGCGATAGAACCGGCGACCGTCAAGCACTAGCAATGTGTCTTGGTTTCCGGCTATTCTGCACTGATAAAAGGCAGAGCGGTCACCGCTGGAGAGAACCGCCACCGCCTGCTCATTTTGCTCTCCGGCAGAGTTCTCAAACCCTATGTACTTTGCAATGAGTCCAATGGCCCTTACAGCTTTTGCAGATCAAAAAATCAAAGACAAAAATGTTATGGTGAGCTAATGGAACTAAAAGTTACATGACTTAATGTTGACATATAACACTTCAGTTTAAGTTTGAACATTGCAGAGCCTTGGTGATGGAAAATTAAAATTTTGGTGTACCATATATGTGTTGCTTTTGATTTATGGCATTACTTTTCTAACAGGAGAGTTTTGATGTCTTACCAAATATAGCTGTTTCCATTGTTTTTTCACCACCCCGTACGCTTCTTCTACCGGAAATGATAGTAGCATCCATGCCCTCCCCAATCACGACCAAATTCGACTTTGTGTTTTCGATGTCCACATATTCATGATAAGCTCCTCTCTTGACAAGTATGACAAAGTGATTTGGGGAGTGACTAGGCACAGCCGCGACTGTGTCCATTATTCGCCTGAAATGTCCTGCCCCGTCTTGCGAAACAACGGCGTTTGGTCGTTGCGCAAAGTTGTTGTGGCGGAGTCCAGTTAAATCAAGAAAAGGAGCACGGGGAGGCTTAGAAAAATCAGGACCAAATTGTGGCACTTGTAACATATCAAGGATCTCGTGGACATTGGTGGTCACTTGTTTGAGGCTCCTTGCAACCATGAAATGTTTGGTACCATATGTTAATATTCAAAACCACGAGGTAGTTAATATTTTACAGAAAGAACTAATACAAATCTCTCTATATGTATATCGCTATGGATGAGATTTGATTGGTATCGCTGTCGCTCGACTGTGGTTGATATCGCTGTCGCTCGGGTGCGGTTGATATCGCTATCGCTCTGGTGCGGTTGATATCGTTGTTGCTCTTATACAACCGTTTTCGCTGCTAAGAGTGACAACCGTTAAGGAGAGACCAAGTGTGCCGGTTTTCAACCCTACGATGCCTAAGTCAGAAGCGAGATAGTATTTGAGTAGAGTAATGGTGTAAAAGGGTAACGAGAGTGTACCATTAATGATGGGCTGCCAGGTTTATGAAGGTAGTTGGAACCAGAGCTCTTATCATTTCTTCGATGGGGACCAGTGCTCTTACTCCTTTTGTTGCGCGCCCCGGAAGGTAACGCGTGACGTTAGCCACTTCCGTGCCGCGTAGCCTGAACGGTGGGTCACCTCTTACTGGGTGTCTAGGCGCGGACTGCACAAGGGGCCGCTTGTGACCCGGCTTCGCCAACAGAGCCAGGGAGACGATACCACTCACCGCCTACTTGTCTTCATTTAGCGCGCGCACGTCGAAAAGGAAACGCGGACCGTTAGCCTCTTTCAGGACGCCTAAATGGTCTTGCTTTGAGTGCGCACACGTCGAAAGGAAACGCGTGACGTTAGCCTCTTTCGGGACGCCTCAATGGTCTTGCACTAACCTAGTGGGGTGTCGTTTACTTGCCTGTGAGATCGTAAGGCGCTTGATCGTGTTGGTGGTGCGTACGATAGTCCGGATGGGGGGAGAATCGTGACGTGCGTGTGCGTACATCGAGTGGGGTGGTCTGACTGATGGGACGATTGGAGTGACCCCTTTCAACTTCTCCTTCGAAACTGCTGGGGGTGTTTAAATGCTGGCAGGTCAGGCGTCACGCGCGTGGGAGCGTGGGAGGCTGCATGCCTGACACGTGGCGAATCGTGGGAGATCGTGCTAGGGTTTGAAACCGAGGCGGGAAGCCGAAGGGTGAGCGTGGTTACTTAGGAGGGGAAGTAAACCGCCTCATGGATACGTGTCATCATCTGACGGTGGCCACGCGAAAAATGAACGGCAGGCGTTCGCTTGCGTGTGAGGTCGGAGCAGTATAAATAGGCCTTCGGGGAACCGTCTTCTTTCATGCTTTTACTTTCACTGAAACTCGGAAGAAATTACCTCTGCTTACTATTCTTGCTTTTGTTGTTGTGTTCTTGCCAGATTTCAACGTCGACGTTCATATTCGACCTCAATCTCAATTTTTGGTGAGGCTCTAAACCCAATTGTATTGCTTTCCGTTCTGTTTTTGGTTTTTCCGGTATCTTTTCTGTTTCTGTTTTGCACGTTTTTCTGGGTTTGTGTCTCAAGAACAAGGCGTATTCTTGAGGCCCTGCCTATTTTGATCTGTGTTGGGGAAGATTTCTGGGTTTTTGTTGTTTGTGGTGAGATTTTTTTTGCTAAGTGTTTGGGTGTTGCGTGTGTGCGTCTTTTCTAGGAGATGGACCCGATAGAAATTTCGAGCGACGTGTCGCGTGAACGGGTATATGTTCCAGGGGCGGGGTGGTTTAGTTGTAGTCCATGTACGAGCGAATCGGACTCTGCGTCTGACTCTGTGATGAGTGTAACGCCCTTGTGGTATGTACCTAATGGTAATTCTTCTGTCGTGCAGTCGATGGAAGAGTCATGAGTGCGAAGAACCGAGGCTGATGATGTCGGGGTGGGGGATGCGTCTGAGTCATCGGGGTCGGAAGGGGGGGGGGTCGTCCTCGTCGGGGTCGTGGGGTGATGAGCATGCGCAAGAGGAGTCTGCTGTGCCCCAGTTTTCGGAGTGCGGACGCGTCCACTGGGTGCTCTCCGACGGAGTACCGGTGCAGGAGCCCGAACGAGCACCGTCGGTGAAGGAGATGGCACGATGGGCGCGCGACTATCACATTCCTTCGTGTGTGAAGTTGAAGATTCCCGGGAAGAGCGAGACGTTCACGCGGCCTCCGCCCGTCCATACGTGCATGAGTGAGTTCCACTTGAAGGTGGGTATTAAGCTGCCTTTGCACCCGTTCTTCCAATACATGTTGGCCCTGCTGAAGATTTCGCTTGGCCAGTGTGGGCCAACGCTGACCCGCACGTTGGTGGCGTTTTTCAACATCTTCCGCCTGAGCGGGTTGGAGAATCCGACGCGGGCGGAATTCCTTCATTTCTTCCGCCTCAAGCATTTTTCCCGCCGAAGGGACTCGGGCACCTTCACTGTAGAGCCGCGGGTGAAGTGGTGGTTGGTCGATTCGCCCAGCTCGTCGACTACTTGGCGTACGATCAGTTGCCTGGTGGGAGGTGACTGGGAGTTTGGCGCCTTCCCTCCTGAATTTGCGGCTAATGCACACCGTATTCATCGAGTCCCCCAGCGCTTCCATCCTCTCAATACGAACGAGTATCCGATGACGCCTGAGGAGGAGGCCAGGGTTGCTCGCTTGAAGTTCGTCTTTGATCCGGCGCCCGAGGTGAGACACTTCTGGGTGGCGTGCCACTAGGATTTGATTGAGCGCATGCGTCTGGGCCGAGCACCTGGTCTGTTGGGCATCTGATACCTTTTCTATTTTGCATGTTTACGTATATCTGATAGCTTTGTTACTGACCTTTCGTTCGTGTTTGTTTGCAGCGAAACTGACCAAGTCCAAGGCCACCGAGAAGGACGATGCCCTCCAGCGCCGCATGGAGTTGCTATTGGCGAGCGCTGAGAGTGTGCGCCGGGTGGTTGATAACGGGCGTGGTCAATTGGTTGTGGGAGATACAGTCCAGCTGATGATCCGGGCGCTGAATGTCGCTTCTCATGCTCCTGCCCTTCGTGCGGCCTTGGGTTCTGGAGATGCTGCCATCATCGTCCCTGAGCGGGTGCACGTTGGTGATGCTGAGAGGGCCAGGCTTCCACCGCCCGGGGGTTCGTCTGCTGCTCGGGGTCAGGACCGGGCTGAACGGGATCGCCTCTCCCGTGAGAAGGAGCAGCGACAGACGGAGCGCGATCAGAGGCGCGTTGAGCAGAGGGATCGGCGAAAGGCCTCCCTGAATTCGGACTCGCGGGGCCGAGCCTCCCAAACATCTAGTGGTGTAAATCTCTCTTCCGGGTCGCCTGCTCACGAAGGTGGGGTCGATCGTCCAGCCAAGCACTCTCGGGTGGATGCTATTGGCACTGCGACGTTAGAAGTTGGTGGGGAGGCGTCTCGTGCTCTTCTTGAGAAGCTCCGCCAATCCCTGGGCGAGGGTGTAATATCCGCAAGGCTGCCGCGGCCCATGAGAAGCTTCAGGCCGGGCTCTCCAAGGCGAACGAACTGGCTGAGCGGAAGGCTACCTGGGTGAACGAACTGACTTGGGAGCTTCGGGAGAGTGCAGAGCGGGAGAGCGTTCTGAAGGCTGAGCGCGATAGTGCGTTGGCTGAGGTGGAGCGGGTGCGCACTGAGGCTACCAACCGCGTGGCCGAGATGGAGTCCCGTCTGATGGAGGCTGAGCGTTGTGCCTGGACGGAAGATCAGGTCCATCGTACCCAAGCGGAGGTTGTTGCCGCTTTCAAAGAGTCGGATGAATTCCTTAAGTTGGTGACGGCCGAGACAGAGAAGCAGGTAACTGCTTTTCGGGTGGCTGTGTCTCCCTTCATCGAGGTGGAGCGTTATCGGGAGCATCTGCGGGCGCAGGCGGGTGCTGCGGCGGCTGACCCTTCTACTGAGGAGAACGTTGAGAAGCAGCCTGATGAAGAGCATGGGCAACTCGAGCAGGGGGGTGCTGAGGTCGAGGTGGAGGAGCGGGTGGCGGATGCAGAAGTAGAAGTAGTGTAGTTTGTAGAGATTTTTTTTTTTTGTAGCTTGTAGATAGGATTTTGCAACTGGCTGTTCGTGCCCCTTAAGTAATGAAGTTTCTCCCTCTTTTTTTTCACGTATCCATGTGCCTGCTTCTTCTTTTTTTGCTTTTTTTGGGGTCTAAATAGTACTTTCACCAAGTGTTATATCAAAGCGAATAGTCTATCTTTAGTCCCCGAGTATCGGGTGGATGGATCAAGAAAATACATAGCGTAATAAAAAGGACTTAATGAAAGTACTTCCGTAAATGCTGGATGTTCCACGGGTGTCGTAGTCGTTGGCCTTGCATATCCCTTAGGTAAAAGGTACTGGGGCTTACAACCTCGTCCACGACATACGGGTCTTCCCATGATGGACGAAGTGTTTTGACCTTCTGTTGTATTGCCTTCATGACCCAGTCCCCTTGTTGGATCGGTCGAGCCCAAATCCGTTGGTTGTACAACCGGGCGATTCTCTGTTTGTTTGCGGCATTGTGGAGATGTGTTGTGTCCCTCCTCTCTTCTAGTAGATCGTTGTTGAGTCGTAACCCTTCCTCGTTCGTGCTCAGATCGTACCCCTTGATCCGTGGGCTCTGGTGGGTGATTTCTAGAGGTAACACAACCTCAGTTCCAAACGTTAGACTGAATGGGGTTTCGCCCGTGGCCATATTGGCGGTTATTCGGATAGATCATAGGATCTCTGGGATGATCTCGGGCCAGCGCCCGTATCCTTCCTCCCCAGGCTCAATGTCCTCGATCTTCTTCTTGATGTCTGCCTTGATTATTTTGTTTGCCGCTTCTACCTGCCCGTTTGTCTGAGGGTGCGCTGGTGATGCGAATATGAGCTATGTTCCCTACCGTTTGCAGAAGGCCCTGAGCCGAGGGTTGTTGAACTGTGGCCCGTTGTCTGTGATGATGCTGATCAGGGTCCCGTAGCGACAGAAGAGGAACCGCCAAAGGAAGCGTTCTACCTTTTCTATCGTGATTTTTATCATTGGCTGGGCTTCGATGAACTTGGTGTGGTAGTCGATGATGACGATCAGGTACTTGTACTGCCCTTTAGACTTTGGGAGTTCCTCGATTAAGTCCAGTCCCCACTGTGCGAATGGTACGGGGGATGAATGTAATTGAGAGCGGGACGGCGGACGCGTGGTAGTGGTGTGCGTACAGCTAGCACTGGTGGCATTTGCTCGTCAGTGTCATGGCATCCGCATGGATGGTGGGCCACCAGAATCCGCACCGGAGGGCTTTGTGTGCGATTGATCTTGCTTCCGCGTGGTGGCTGCACGTGCCCGAGTGGATCTCTTGGAGAATTGTGTTGCCCTTCGTCGAGGTGATGCACTTGAGGCTCGCCCAAGTCTTTCCTCGCCGATAAAGCATGCCATCCCTTATGCTGAAGTTTGTTGCCCGTGCGACGACGGTCCTGGCTTCTCACTTGTCTTCTGGTAATTCCCCCTTGCCTTGTATGCGATGAGTACATCCATGTAATTGTGTTCGTGCGGTTCGATCGCCAGGACCTGTTCTGCTCCCGAAATGCTTAGTCGTCGCAGTACTTCACAATCTGTTGTCCTGGTCCACAGTGGACGGGAGCCGTAGCCAATCGGGTCAGCTTGTCCGCCTTCGCATTGAGTCCCCGGTGTATGCGGTTGATGTTGATGTAGTCGAACCTGCTGATCAGCGTTCTCACGTGCCTGAGGTAGGTGATCATAGACTCTCATTTCGCCTGGAATTCTCCCTCGACCTGGCTCACCACCAGCTGTGAGTCGCTGAATATGTTTAGGTCGGGCGCCTCCGAGTTTTTTGGCCAGCTGTAGGCCTGGGATGAGCGCCTCATACTCGGCTTCATTATTGGTTGTCTTGAATTCAAATTTGAGGGCGTACTTTGCATTTACCCCTCATGGTCCGGTTAGGATGATCCCGGCACCGCTCTCCTTCTTTGTACAGGATCCGTCGACGTAGAGGTTCCACTCTGACAGTGGTTCTGCTTTGATTTCTGGCTTTTCGGGTGCCTCTACCGTCGGGCCGTCGGGTGCGCCGGTCGGCATCGCCTCTGCTTCTGTGTATTTGACGATGAAGTCTGCTACTGCATGCCCTTTTATTACTGTTCGGGGCTTGTACTGGATGTCGAATTCGCTAAGTTCGATTACCCATTTCGCCAGGCGGCCACTGTGGTCGGGCGACTGGAGGATTTGGCGCAGGGGTGCGTTTGTGAGGATGTGGATGTTGTGGGCTTGGAAGTATGGTCTCAACCGTCGGGCGGCGGTGATGAGTGCGAGTGCCATCTTTTCGATCATGGGATATTGGGTTTCAGCGCCCGTCATGCCTTTCCCTGAAAAGAATACGTGCAGTTCCGTGCAGTCCTCCCTGTGGACGAGGGCCGAGTTGACGGCTGTGAGGGAGGCAGCCAAGTAGACATATAGTACCTCTCCTCTGATGGGCCTGGATAGGAGGGGGATTGAGGCCAAATATTCCTTGATTTGGAGGAATGATGCCTCGCATTCGGGCGTCCATACGACCTCTTGCTTGTTTGTCGTTCGGAGGGCCTTGAAAAACGGAGCGCATTTGTCCGAGTAGCGAGATATGAATCTGTTCAGCGATGCGAGTTTGCCCGTGAGGCTCTGTAGGTTCGCCTTTTTAACGAGCAGCTTCATGTCGATGATCACCCTCACCTTGGCGGGCGAAGCTTCGATACCCCTCTGGCTCACGATGTATCCTAAGAATTTGCTGTTTGTGACCCCGAATGTGTATTTGGCCGGATTCAATCTCATGCCGTTTTTGATTAGGACATCGAGCACAGTCCCCAAGTTTTGGACATGGTCGACCGCTTGGACGCTTTTCACGAGTATGTCATCCACGTAGACGTCCAAGATGTTGCCTATCATGCCATGAAACATCGCGTTCATGAGCCTCTGATATGTGGAGCCTGCGTTCTTTAGTCCGAAAGGCATGACGACATAGCAGTATAGGCCTTTGTCCGTGACAAAGCACGTCGCCTCTTGGTCATCGGGGTCCATGAAGATTTGGTTGTATCCTGAGTACGCATCCATCATCGATAGGAGTTCATGCTCGGCTGTTGCGTCTACCAGTTGGTCGATCCTCGGTATGGGGAAGCTGTTCTTGGGGCATGAGTTGTTGAGGTCGCTGTAGTCGATGCACATCCTCCACTTTTTATTGCTTTTCTGCACCATAACAGCATTGGAGATCCATTTCGGGTAATCCACCTTTCGGATAAATCCGATGCCCAGCAGTCGGTTCACCTCCTCGTGCATTGTTGCGTAGTGTTCTGCCTTGTATGCCCTTCGCTTTTGCTTTACCGCCCTCGCGCCGGTGTTGACGCTTAGTTTGTGGGATATGACGCTCGTGTTGATCCCAGGCATGTACTTGTACGACCATGCGAATACCTCCTGCTTCTCCTTCAATAGTGCGACCAATCGTTCGGCTATCGCGGGCACTAATTGGGCGCTAATCTGGATTGTCCTCTCCGGATGTTCGGACGATAGCTGAATCGTCCGCAGCTCGTCGCATTCGGGGACGGGGGATACTGCCATCAGCCTGTCGCGCGGGTCGTCTGGTATTTCCGCCTCTGACGCCAGTCCTTCCAGAGCTAGGATTTTTTGCCTGTTCCCGGGTTTCGCTGCCTCCTCGTAGTTGTAGCCCCGGATGTGCCATACTCCGCGCTCCATCGGGAATCGACCCAGTAACATGTGCCCTGCGATGATCAGTTTTAGCCTGCTGATCCCCGGTTTCCTGAGTATGGCGTTGTATGGGGAGGTGTGTCCATGATGATGAAGTCTGTTCAGATCTCGCTGTGCGGGGAGTCGGGGCCGCCGATCCAGATCCGCATGTTGTCACTTTCGATTGGGTATGACGTCTCGCCCGTGAAGCTTGCAATGCACTCGTGGTTCTATGTCATTTTGTGCGAGGGTCTACCCAGTGCCGTGTATGTGTTCAGGTAGATCACGTTTATGGACGCCCCGTTATCTACCAGCACCCTCTTTACGAGATATCGATCCATGATTGCGTTGATCACAAACGGCTGGGTGCTGCTCTTTGGACTCCTCTCCTCGTCTTCCGCCGTGAAGTTGATGGTCGACGGTTCCCTTCTTCCTGCCTTGTTCATCCTCCTTGTTCCGATCGTCAGTACCTCCCTGCTCGGACGGTCGGGCGACGAAGTCCCCTCCTTGCGTTTCCCTCCGGATATTGTGCTGATCGTCCCCCGGGTCTCGACGTTTGCCTCGCGCGGCCGTTCCTCGGTTTTGGGAAGGGCGATCCGGCCATCCCTCTGCATTTCCCTGAGTACCTGTTTTAGCATCATGCAATCGTTGGTGTGGTGGGTGGTGGTGTGGTGGTATTCGCACCACCTGTCCGGTGTTCGACCGATTGGAGCCCTGTCCTTTGACATGTTGTTTGGCGATTGGATCTGGTTTCAGTGTTGGCGGAGTAGCTGTTCGTTCGACCGCCGGTCGATCGCGTAGACCTCTTTCCCGGGTGATCGGTACCGGGGGGCCTCTCGGGAACAGATTCCCTGCGGTGTTGGTGCCTTCGCCCGGTCGTGTCGGTTGCCTTGGTAGCCACGGGAAGACGGCGTCTAGTTATTCTGTTCGTGCGCATCTAGGCCCCGCTTGTAGCCTCCGCTCGATTCTCCTCTATCGTCGATGGATTGTCGTGGCTGAGCGTCCGCGCTCTCTGGCCGGTTGGTGCTGGATTTGGAGGTGGTCTCGTATACTCGCGTCTCTACCAGCGCCTTTTGTACGATCAAATCCATTATCTCGTCGTAGTCGAGATGCTTCTTCCGCACGAGTTTCTCTACGAATGGTGTCGCGAGCATGCTATCCATTAGGGCAACCTTAGCCACCTGCTTGTCGAGGCTCCTGCATGTACTCGCCAGCGCCCTCCACTAGTTGATGTAGCTGGATAGGCTCTCGTCTACCCCCTGGCGGACCTTGAGGAGGATGCCCGTGGTGTTATACTTGCCTTGGAGCCTGTAGCGCTTTTGAAAGCTTTCCGCCAGTTCTAGGAACGAATAGATGGAGCTTGGTGGTATCTCGTAGAACCAGCTCCTCGCCTCCTCAGACAGCGTCTCTTGAAACAGAAAGCACAAAGTCGAGTCCGAGTATCTGGTTCCTTCCGTAGCGGACCGAAACTCGTCGATGTGAGTGCGGGGGTCCCCACTTCCATCAAACCGGGTGACCTTCATTGTCTTCGTGTTCAGGTCCCTGCCTCTCTCTAGTATATGCGCTGAGAACGGACTGACTCGAGGGGTGAACATCCCACCTTGCTCGGCATGCTTGTCCTTTTGTAGGCGCGACACCTCCGCCGATAGTTCTTCCATCCTCCGGAAGATCAGGGTGTTGTCCATTGGGGACGTGCCCTTGGGCGCGGGTTCCTTCGTTGGCGTGGGTGTTTGGGTCATCCGAGGGTCGGTCCTGCCAAATGGGTGCTGGAGATCCTCAGCGTTGGTATCTTCCCGAACGGGACCCCGCCCGTGTCGTATTTGCTGCTGGTTGACGAGTACGTCTAGCCGTTCTTCCAGCCTCTGTTGGGCCTGGCGCTTATGATCTCTTTCGAACGCTGCCTCTCGCAGCTCCTGGAGCAGGCAGTCGGCCTGTTCCTCGCCGTTCAGTCCGGGGCTGCTGCTTGTTCCCAGCTCGATCACCTGTCGCGCCCGTGCGCTCGGGGGTGTTTCCTCGATGGGCGCGTCACTGATGTTCGTCTCTTGGGTATTCATGTGTACTTTTGGGTAGTGGTTTTTATACGAGGTTTGCAATTTGTAAGGTTCCCACAGACGACATCAACTGTTTCTACCGGATTACGTGGGACGTAATCGGCAGAAGCAAGTACGAGTAATCTTCTCTTCTGGATATCCGAACGTTCGGGCTGTTCGGATAGTCAGGTATTCTCTCCCTTCGGGTGTTCGGGTTATCGGGTATGCGGACTTACACGTTCGGCTTCCTACTGTTAGAAGAATACAACAAACGGGCGATCAGGAAGTCGAGACAAGGCTGGCCTGCCTTCAACGCTCCGATGCCTAAGTTAGAAGATGTATTGGATATAACAGTCAAGCGAACGTGTAAGAGAGTAGGTTGGAGTATTTAAGATTGGAATCAATGTATATCCCTTTTCTCTTACATGTAGTAAATGCCTTACCTATATAGGTGGGTGTTGTTTGCTTGTGCTCTTCGATGTGGGATAGGGCTGCACTTACTGTCATGTGGGCCGAGTATTCGGATGTGCGCTTGTCGGGCGCGTGCCCGATCAGAAGAGCTCGGTCTTGTGAGTGAAGTTGTAGTCCGCCTGGTGAACTTTCGGGTGGTCGGGTAGATGTTGATTACCTGCTTAAATGAGTAAGAATGTTTAATCTATGAACTAATTGTGCTATACTAACACTACCAGCTATTGAAGAAGACGAATGAAATTAGTCAAAATGAAACATAAACGTTTATGAGTTTAAAACGGTAATTTTTTTTACTACGGATTAGTAGCAACGTACTAGTTATGTTTGACTGGTTTTTTGTTCAAGAAGTGAAAATCACCACGTCCTAATTTGCAAGTTGTTATATATATATATATATATATATATATATAGTTTCCAAGGAGCTATGTCGAACATAGAAGAATGAGAAAGATTTAGTCTCTTACCAAATGTGGTGGAAGTGATTGTTTGTTGACCACCGCCTACACTTCGACTTCCGGAAATGATGGTAGCATCTTTACCTTCTCCGATCAAGACCAAATTCGACTTAGTGTTGTCGTTCACATACTCCTTGTAAATTTCTTTCTTTATTTCTATGATAAAGAACTTGGTTGGGTGACTTGGTGCCGCTGCAATCGCATCCGCTATTCGCTCGAAATCTCGATTTCCGTCTTGTGAAACTGTAACGTTTGCCGTTCTCGATGTGGTGAAGTCGTCGAGTCCGTTCGAAGCAATTAGTATAGGAGCATCATTCACCTTGGAAAAGTCCGGACTTCCTTGTGGCAATTGCAACATATCGAGGATGTTATAGATTGATGTGGTCACTTGTTTGGTACCGTCAAACACTTCCTGACATGTTTCATGGCTGCCAAGACTAGCATTCAACAACGTCCTCGCGTGGGAAATGGCATTAGTTTGTGCATCTTTATGACCTACATTGAAATGAAGCTTTGTTATTAGAGTTCTTATTGGAATAGCTATAGCATTTGATAAAATAGCTAATATACAAACCTTGGGAGTTTTCCTGATCTATAGAGGAAAGGGTCCAATTTAGAGCATCAGCAGTTTCACCTAGCAGATTTGTGCAATGTGCAATAGTAAGGTTGAGATGTGGATCATCGCCATCGTGGATTTGGGTCATGATAGATGTCACATTGCGTACAAGTTCCATTGTCGACACCAACGCGCTTCTAAACAATGGCAATGGAACCTTTGTGAATTGGGAGAAGCCATTGGAGGAGCTAGCATTAGAGATGAAGGACAGAGCAGAAACATAAACGAAGAGCAAAATGAAATTATAGGACAACAGCTTCATCTTCTCCAATTTTGACGGTGAGTAATGTAGAGAAATGTGAGTGATAGGAGAAGAGTTGTAAGTTCGTTTTAGTATTGATACTTGAATGGAGTAGTTGTGCAGCATTTATATAGTTAAGCAAGAAATGTGAGAGGTGGTCATGGTCAAATCTGGGGAGAGTTATCATTTAGACCTCATAATACTATTGAGATGATTTGTTTCTAATTAAGTCCATTTGCATGTAGCTTAGCAAATATGCAGATATTGAAATCCGAACAGTTATTATTTACGTACACAAAAGCTTTAATCAATCCAACCTTCACTGAGCTTAAAATTTAATGAATTACTGAACAATATCTAAGTCCGTGAATCATGAAAAATAGGCACATGAGGGCTTTCTGAGCAGTCTAGTGAATGGTAACTGGACCATAGAATATGTTCTACCGAACGGTTAGTAATTAGCACTCGAATAGACAAACTGTCATGAGATGAATCGAATAACAATGGGATTCAACCTTGGTCTGAGTTACCTGGAAAGGCATACTTTCAATATACACAAGACCATGCAACTCTATAAGTACTTCCTTATTTTCATTCAACCACTTAAAATCCGAGCGAAACAATGTTTTCTAAGAAGATGTTACCAACAGAAATCATATCAACATCAACTTAGCAGAGGAACAGAAGCACAGAAACCAAAAGCTAAACTAATCCTCCTCTAGATTGATGGAATCCTTGAACTTCCCGTACAAAATCTTCTTTAACTCACTCATCTGTGAAAGAACAGATTCCTTCTCTTCCTCGAGTTTCTCTAAGTTTTTGCTCGTTACCTCTTTCATCTCTTCTATCTTGTTCTCCACTTCTTCCCTGGACACATGGGCAAAGACTTCGCCTATCTGGTAACGAACCACCTCCTCATCAGTGAGAATCAATTCATTGCTTGCATCCTCCAAGTTATCGTTTGATTCCTGGATAGTGCCATTGGAATATAAGATTCATATCCATGACAAATTAGATGTATACAAAAACCTTTTTTGGTCAATAATAACAGCAGGCCTATTCATACATTCAACCACCATTCAAAAGTTAATTAACTTGGTTTCAGAGAGAAAAAGTAGTCTGGGGAAAACTTGAAGCACATAATGACGATAAACACATCAATGTTGTACATAATCTAACGAGGGAAACTAAATATCACGACGAGCCAGATCGTTAGACACATTTACACGTGACCACCTCATTATATTCAAAGTTCCAGATCATATTCGATAGTTCAAAGTCTCCGTGTAAGAACCTAAACTTCTTTATGAGTAGTTGTTTTATTTTAGACTGTGCACTAATCCAACATATTATCAGAGCAGCAATACAAATCCCTAAATCAAACAAACAATGCTCACAAACAAGAGAGGTTAGCTGGCAAATATAAGCAAAGAGAGAGCTAAACTAGCAAATGAAGCAGCAGCATTCCTCGACGGAGTCAACGGTATATATAAACATAGCAATCCAAGTCTCCTTATCCTACAAATCAATGCATAAGGGCCCACACTTTGCACATATCACAAAACTGGATCCAATCCAATTATATATTTCTTCACTGTTCCATCATATCCAACTCTTCTTGTAAGTAAAACTATATCAAACACAAAGTCTTAAGCTTTGTGGTGAGTAACTGAACCTATATACCCAATAAAAGCATTCATAAGTTTAACATATCCATTATCTTTCCCCTTCAAATCTATGAACTCCAATCTGTCTTCAGACACTAATTCAAAAACAGGACACGATCTTCTATTTGCAGTCCACATAATCAAAATAAAAAACAAACCCATGAACAATATGCCCAAAAAGACTCTACCTTTGCAGATTTTATCTCATCCTCGAGCTCGTGAAATCGATTATTCAATCTCCCAAACTTGTTGATGTTTTGTTGGTCTTCCCAAGTCACCTCCGTTTCAGATCCTCCACCCTTCAAAAAAAATCACATACAAAATTAAACTTTCGCATACAACAATCAAATTGAAGAAATACCAAATGAAGATTCACCTGTTGCATCTTTGATTCAAAATTCTCGAGTTTGAAGAAAACAGTAGCCCTCAGTGAACTGTGAAGGAGCAAAGAGACACATTCAGGGCATTATTCTCGATTTATACCAAGTTGGTCAATAGTTTACGGGTCATGGACTCGGGTCAAGTATTGGGCTTCTTTAGAAGCCCATTTCAAATTAGAGGGCTTTATACTATAGAGATCAAGTTTTGACCAAAATGTGTGATCAATCATGAGAACATCTCCTTGTGTGATGTATTAGTACTTGATCTTTAGACACTAATACAATTTCTTAACAGTTTCGAATTTATTCACTTTGTAATTCATCATATATACGAAAATTGTTAACAAGGTCTTGACAATACAAGTTTCTAAATTTCTTATGGGAACTCTATACGGACACTCCACATTAGAATGTCAGATGTAACGATGTGTGTTTTATGAAGCTCTCAATCGAAAAATCAGCCTCTCAAGTGACTACGTCATCATAGACACAACCATGTCAATTATTCGTAAATTGCTATAAGCACAACTATTTTACGACCGGGAAAGACTTTCACTTAAATAAAATAATTTCCTTTTAGAGGAGGTGCATGTTAACGCCATAAATTAGCCTCAAACTCATTATCTAGATTACTGGATATACTACTTTTGTGTATATTTAAAAAAAATCGTGGTTCATGGTAATTGGTAAACCACTAAACTTGATTTAATAATCAAAAACTAAATACAAATTTATAATCAAGTATGTTCAAGAGGATAACCGAAACTGTAACTCTTTTATTGATAAAATTATTTAAATATAGGCTGATACAATCTTTTACAATAACTGTCCCTGTAAAATAGAGATTTTTTTGTATCTATACACTAAACTATATCTAATTAGGACAAGACACACGTCGAAAGTTACGTAGAATAAATCTTCTTAAACACTCCCCCTTGTATCGATGACCTCAAGAATGATGCATAACCTATTGTCTCACTAAAAACCTTGTTAAACAAACAAAAACCTCATAAGTAAAACAAAAGTTTGGTTTAAGGGAAAAAGAGTACAACGCATCAACTACAAAAACTAACACATGTGATGTAAACTCCCCCTGGCTGTAAACTCAGTCATGAAGTTCAGATAACCTGCGCATATCAATGCATCTCATATATTTCACAAATGTAGATTTAGTTAATGACTTGGCTAACAAGACCGCAACATTATCAGCCGAACCAATCCGGTTAACATGGATAATCAATAACTGTGTTTATCGATGATTGTAGGAATACTTTGGCGAAACTCGTTAAGCATGACACGCTTAGTGTAACATAACTTCATTTGTTCAATGCAAACCGCATTATCCTCAAAGATGCAAGGTAGGGTCGTCATAGTAGATGATAATCTACCAGAACCTCGAATGCAGTGTATTAAAGTCTTAAACTATACACACTCATCAACCGCTTCATACAAAGCTTTATTCTTAGAATAGTTCGAGGAAGTAGCAACAAATGTTTACTTTATTATTTTTCAAGAAATCGCCATGTTTTCCATGGTGAATACATAACATGTTTGGGAACATCCTTTATGTGGGTCAAAGATGTACCTAATATCAACAAATCTGACCAACACATCAACCAGTATTTTAGAATAAAGGATTGCAATAAAACTGCTCGCAACAGGTTTAACGTTCGATGGATCGAACAATTATATTTTAAAATTTATTATCTAATTTCTAATATATTTTTAATTATAAAATAATAACATTTATAATATATTTTTTCTATTTTTTATTTTATTTTTTTTTGTTCGGGTAAAAGGGTCGGGTTCGGGTATTACATATCCAACGGGGTTCAGATCGGATAAAAATCTGAACTAAAAAATTTCGAGCTCATGTCAAGTTCAATTAATCAAGTTTATTTCATGTTCGGATTTAGGTACCAAAAACTGGACCCGATCCAATTGTTGCTATCCCTACCCTTATACAATGACGAACACAAGAAAGCTTTTTGAAGTTTGATGGGTTTAGACACGCCGCACTATCACTTGATACGAATTCTCATAATCATCTCATGAAGTTGTCAATAGGAACTCCGCCATTCGATATTTACGTGGCTGCTGATTCAGTAGCACTCTACTATGGACGCAATGTTCGCCATGTTTAAGTTGCTACAAGATGAAATATCCCATGTTTGACCCAAAAAAGTCATCAAGTTTTAGAAATACTAGGTGGTTGTCCGCCCCGTTGGGGCAGTGTTATCACTACTGTTTCATCGAGTAGTAGTACCTGAACACTGTTTCGGCAAATAGTACTACTTGACTACTGTTTTGGTGAGTAGTAGTACCTGAATTTAAACAATAGTTGAGATGAAAGAGGGCATGAGAGATTTGTGGATATATGAAAAGAAATGTTCTATTAGTAATAGATTAGTACTTTCTTTATAGGCCAGTTGATTTACCTGCCAAGATTGTCTGTTTATCAATTTGATTAGGTAACTTTTCAAGTTTCAAGATGCGAAAAACGTGTTCTGGAAATTGAGGAAGGTGTTCCTCTACTCTCTCAAATAAGGTTTTCTCCGTGAAAGAAAGTGTTGTCTTGTGCATGGGAACTCTGTGGTTTGCATAATCCTGCTTGCATGCAAAGAATCCGATATCGTATATTCTCCAACTTCCATTATCTTTGACATGTAAGGATAGTAGATTTCATTGATGACGACATGGATGCTTCCTCTCTGTATTTTTATGGTGTCCTCAGTATCAAACAAATTAGTACATAATTATTGACAGATTGATGATGTTTTACTCACTTGGTCACCTATCAGAAGGTAGTGTAAGCCGGCATACTCATCACTTTCAAATTGACTTGGTCTCCATTTTCTTGATGCTCGAGCTCTGATTCTAATATTGATCATATAAGATCGGACATATTTGATGTTTGTGATGTTATTTCTAACAATTCTGAAGTTGATGTAAAGTGGAGGAAAACAATTTTATCTAAATAGTAAGGGATGAGATGATTACCAAGACGTATGCATTGTGAAATATCCATGCATGTTGATCTTGTGTTTTTTCAACTCTTGTACAGATCTGAAAATAAGATTCCATTTGGCCATTGAAACTATAGTTAGATATCAATTTATTTGACTATGACTTAAGATGGAGAGCTGACAAATATTAGCGATCTTTGTGACAACAATAACCCAAGCCCACTGAGCAAAAGCTCGATGGCGTAAGCAGAGTAAGGAAAGAGGACAAACTTAAACCTAAACTCATTGAAGGATGGCCAGTTCACAACATGAATTTAATTTAGTATAGTTATCAACACTACATATTCGTATGTAAACAAAATTCAAATAAGCAGACAAAAGAAGTACACATTCTAAACAAGCTTCATTCAAAAGCAAATGTGTGAGATCCTTGGAGACCAATTCTATTTCTGAAAGGTGTAGAGGTGAGGACATCTTTCATAGCTTAAGCAGTGCATATTTACTTTTTATAGAAACGACATACAACTCAAATTCAGGAAAATTGATAGAAGAAAACTACAAATAACTCAAATTCGAGCAAATTTGATGTTTATCCAAAACAGAAATTTTAACAAACAGTATTGGGATTTACCTTGATTTGAATCGATTGCACCGTTGGATCATCATGAAATTTGAGTATGGCATAGACTACACAGTTCTGAGAAACTTTCATGATGACACCAAGTACAATTACAAACTCTATCACTCAGATTTTTGCCATGGAACGAAGATAATGGAAATGATAGTTTGGGAAAATGTGAACAGTAACTATGAATAATAACTGTGAACAGTATGCTTCATGGTTGTTATATAGTAAATTACTTGTTCTGATCAAGATTGTAGACTTGTGGAAGAACAGTTGGGACTCTCAGCTGCAAACTCGTGCAAAGGATATCGATCTAAAATTTGCCTCGATTTTAATGGATACGGCGATAATTCAGATAGTACCAGTAGAGTGGTAAAAGAAACTGTTACCTTCACATCCAGGTCAGGTAAGGTTTTAACTGTAAAAGATGTCATCATGGGTGAGGATCAAAGAACGAGGGGTTGAGTGTTACTACGAGTAACAGCTCAATGGGATTAGTGGGGCTTGGACGAGGACCTTTATCATTTGTTTATCGGATAGCTCCTTTTGTTGGAGGTAATAAGTTCTCACATTGCTTAAGAGCATCCGCACCGGGGCGGATTTCGCCGGCAAGTGCTCGAGCAGGAGGGAGGGGCCCGCCGGCAGCTGCTCGGAGGCCGAAGTGGAGGGGCGCACCGGGGCGGATCTGCTCGAGCAGATCGGAGGGGAGGCTCGCTCGAGCTCGAGCTCGAGCAAGAAGAAGATGAGTTGCTGCTCGCGCAGCTGGCGGACCCCACCTCACGTGGGTGACGTCAGCTGACGGGTGTTTTTTTTTTTTTTTTTTTAACTTAGGGTAAAAGGTGAAAAAAAAAATTACCAACCAATCAGATCGTGCCACGTGGCACGACAGAAACAAAAAAAAAAGTAACGGGCCAGTTGATCTGGGCCGTAGATTTCGAATTCAAAAGTTGATCCAACGGCTCAGATTCAATCAGAAAAATCAGAACGGATATAAACGGTAATACCCAAAATATTTACAAAAAAATTGCAAAAAAATCCCAAAAAATTGCAAAAAAATCCCAAAAAATTGCATATCACCCCCTACTATTTTCCTATAAATACTACACAATTTTTTTCACAACTCACTTCTCATTTGTGCACTACAAATTTCACCTCTCCATCCATCTCTTCTCCATCTCTACTTTCATTTTCGTGAGCATTTTTTAGAAAAATGGCCCATTGGCTTCGTTCCGAAGATTTGCAAATGTGCATCTCTTTCGCACGTCATAGTATCGATGAAGTCAACGGCAACAAACAAAGGAAAGATAAATTGTGGGAGAAAATTCACGCCGATTACATGGAAAATTGGGTGCCATCGGAAGGAGAACCACCTCGAGAGGAGCCTAGGTCTCAAATTGCGCTTGCGTCGCACTACAATAAATTCAAAATACTATTGCAGAAATGGGGTCAATGTTTGCGAGACGCACGTAAGCGTAGAGCTAGCGGCACTTCTCACATGGATGAGGTAACTACTTATAATCTAATTTTTATTTAATTTCTCTCATAATCTCATTTTCATTTAATTTCCCGTGAAATAATCTCATTTTTATTTTACCTATTTAATTTCATTTTTATTTCATTTCATTTTTATTTAATTTGTACTATGTAATTAATTAATTTAGTAAATTTGAATTAACTTTTTGTATGTCAATTTAATTTAATTAATTTACTGTAATTTTTAGATTAAACAAGCTCAAGCATACTACTATGCCGCTAAGAAACGACCGTTCACCCACTTTGAATGTTATGAAGTTCTTAAGGATCATCCAAGTTACCGCGATGTTGAACCGAGCACTCCGTCTCCGTTTGTTGGCTCATATGAAGATACTCCCTCCGTTACCGGATCATCTCCACTCGTACATTTGGGTGATGACGGAGACTTGAATGAAGCATCACCCGCCTACGTTGGCCCCGGTTCGTCGAGTCCGGTAAGACCAATGGGATGCAAGGCGGCAAAGGAATCAAGGCGTCATAAGAAACAAGGTAAGACTCCTATTGATCAACGCACTGAGGTTTTGCAAACTATGGCAAGTGATCAAGCAGCGTGGCATTCCACGAGAAAGATACAAAATGAAAGTCAGCTCAATTATTACGCCAAGTATTTAGAACTTCAAGAACGAAAAGAAGCAAGGGCACAAAGTGAGCTCCAAATAAAGAAACATGAGGAAGAAGCAAGGATCATGACCATGAACTTGGAGGCTATGACCCCGATCTCCAAAAGGTACTTTACCAAGAGGAAACTAGCTATCCTTAAGGAATCTGAAGATAAGGATGGTGAAGCTTCCGATGATACATTTGCGGATTGTTATCAACCACGCGTACTCTTTCCACAATAATTATAGCGCCCTATTGTATTAAGAATAAATGTTGTTTATGTTTTCATTATCGTTCCATTATGTTTTCATTATGTTTTCATTATCTTTCCATTATGTATTTGAATTTTCGAGAAATAAAATTGCATGTGCTTTATGAAATAACTTGTCTGCGTAGAGGCATAATCTAAGATTTAAAATTCAAACACATCATATTTATTACACAATTTCAACTATCGAAACACACTT
Source organism: Geum urbanum (assembly GCA_946800695.1). Classification (NCBI taxonomy): domain Eukaryota; kingdom Viridiplantae; phylum Streptophyta; class Magnoliopsida; order Rosales; family Rosaceae; genus Geum; species Geum urbanum. Next base: position 80,960,716 of record OX326999.1, on the reverse strand, counting down.
ACTGAATTGAAAGCACATTTATGAAAATTAAGCACACATAATAAAAATTTAAACACAATTAATTATAGTCTTTCTCCAGTCTCAAGCATCCAGTTGTGCTTCACCAGGTCCTTCTGAAGTTCGTTATGGATATAAACAGATTGGAGATCGGCAACACGATCATGAAACCGTGACATATTATCCCCATCTCTACTCATTGGCTGAAAAGGAATTCGATTCCCATCCTCATCAACAGGCCCATCATAAACTTGGAAAGCTCGTACTGGGTTTTGCATATCTTCTTCTGCATTCTCTTCAAACTCTTCATCTACGAACTCATTCTCAACTATCATGTTATGCAATATGATGCAGGCTAACATGATAGTTTTGATCACCGATTTCTTGTGCAATGTACAACTATGACGGATAATTGCCCATCGGGATTGCAGGATGCCAAAGCATCTTTCCACATCTTTCCGGTATGACTCCTGTTTCTTTGCAAACAACTTATCTGGCGGTGTTTGGGGGTTAGAAATTGTTTTCACAAATGTAGAGTACCTTGGGTATATTCCGTCTGCAAGAAAATAAGCGTTGGAATACCGCTCTTCATGAACTTCATATACGGCGGTAGGGCTTCTTCCGGCAAGGAGTTCGTCAAACACATCTGATTGGTGGAGCACATTAATGTCGTTTTGAGCGCCTGGAACCCCGAAGAAACTGTGCCATATCCATGTATCATACGAGGCCACTACCTCTAAGATAATGGTGGGACGACCCTTTCGCCCTGAGTACGCCCCTTGATGAGCTGTTGGACAATTCTTCCATTCCCAGTGCATGCAGTCGATGCTTCCAATCATACCTGGAAAACCTCGTTGTTGGCCCTTAGCTAGAAGCCGTATGAGGTCATGTTCTGTTGGAGGGCGGAGGTAACGTTGACCGTAAAGGAGAACCACTTGTCGGCAAAACTCCTTCGTACATTCTAGTGTAGTGGATTCACCCATCCTTGTGATTTCAGCACACTGATCTGCGGCTGCGCCGTAAGCCAGCATTCGCAGCGCAGCGGTCATCTTTTGTTGGGGGAGGAGGCCTAGCAATCCAGTGGCATCCGGTCTCTGATGCCAATATTCGTCGAAATTGCAGAGACCCGTCATGAGAGTGTTGAATAAGTCTCTGCTCATTCGGTACCTTCGCCGAAATTCTTGCACGTTGAAGATCGGGCGTTCGATGAAGTAATCTTGCAGGAGATTATCTCCCCTGGACGCCCTCAATCTTTGTCGATTTGCTTTACGACCCCGACGTGATCCACCACCATGCGGTTCATCATCAAGTTGTGCCACCTCCACGGCCACGAGATCCACGAAAGATTGCTCTATCTCGTCATCCTCCTGGTTTTGTAGTTGCCTCATTCGAAAAAAGTTGTCGAAGCTAAAAGGATTCATCGAAATTTGATGATTCAAGGATTGGAAATTGTGGTGATTGGTGTGATAGGAATGAGAGAGATGATAATTTATAGCAAAAGCTCATCGACACCGACAATCTATTTCCATTATTTCGTTATCCGGAGATGACACGTGTCGCAATCTCATTCGTCGGAAATCTCACCGACAATCGGCCTCAATTATTTCCATTATTTCGTTATCCGGAGATGACACGTGTCGCAATCTCATTCGTCGGAAATCTCACCGACAATCGGCCCCAATTATTTCGCACATATCGTTATCCGGAGATGACACGTGTCGCAATCTCAGTGGTCTGAAATCACCGGCAATCCGGTTCAATTATTTTGTCGAAATCGTAATTACGTGATAACACGTGTCACGCCCTCATTCGCTCAGCGAATAGTAACTGCTTGAGCAGTTGGTGAACTGGTGCGTGCAGTTTTGGAACTGCTTGAGCAGTTCTGGGATTGGCAACTGCTTGAGCAGTTTCCGGCAACTGCTTGAGCAGTTGATGGAAAATGGGTGCGGATGCTCTTAGTGCCTCACGGAACCGATCGAAGATTCAAAGCACAATCAATTTTGGAAAAGGGAGTGAAGTCTTAGGTAAAGGGGTCGTGTCAAAACCCATGGTCGATAAAAAGGGTAAAATGTACAATTATATTGTGACGGTACATGGATTTAATAGCGGAGATGATTTTATTCCGTTCAACTCGACAGATAAAATGCTCGGAAAAGGTAACATAGTCGTCGATTCCGGCGCACCATTGACGTTTTTAACCCAAGGCTTATGTGACAGGATGATAAGTAAGCTAAACAAGACACTTGATCCAAACTCGAAGCCTTTCTTGTACACTATTAATGGTTTGATTAGGCTATGCGTCAACACCACAGCAATTCCAAACACACCAAAATGGATTGTGCATTTCGAAGGTGGTGGCAAAGTGCAGTTAGGGAAGGAACGAATATTTCACAATGAAGACAAAACTCGGTTAAAATGTAGCACCATTTTCACCCGAACAATATTAGTATAAATGAGTTTGAACCAACTTTATTCAAACTTATACCATTTGTGCATATAATAGTTTGTAATTTAAAATTTGAGACGACTCATTTTATAAATTATTGGTTGAAAATCAACTCTACAAAAAATGAATTAATGTGGAGATCATTTAGGTATCCGATCTTGCAAAACAAATGAACGGTTGTCATTTTGGTATCCGATCTTCACCATAACCGTTCATTTGTTTTACAAAATCGAATATCCAAATGATCTTCATTTTGATTCATTTTTTGTAGAGTTAATCTTCAACCAATAATCTATATAATGAATGGTGTCAAATTTGAAATAACAAACTAATAATATATACACATAATATAGTTAGACAAAATTAGTCCAAACTCATTTGGACCAAATTATTTTCCTTTCCACCAACCCTGCAGTTATGAAACGAATAAATGACCAATCTGTCTATGGAAGTGTTTTTATGGGAAATTTCTTGGTTGGTTATGACCTGGAAAAGAAGGTGGTCTCCTTCAAGCCTACTAATTGCGTATCTTCTTCTTCTACTGCTGGTATCACTAGTTAATATTGTACTCTCTCTTTCTATTCTTGTAAATACTATTGCTTCAATTGTATCTTTGTATATACAGTATCTAACAAAAATAAGGGAATGATAACCACATGTATATTTCACACTGATTAAGTTATATGCAGAGTTCTTCCAAGAAACTTTTTCTTCTATACTGATGTTTTCTAACAAACAAAGATGGAGTACATGGGAACATAAATCAATTCAAAATCAGAAGTGACTCGAGTAGAGTCTGACAAATTATGATGTATGAGAGTAGAAGTACTTGGTTTATATACCCGTAAAACCCAATGAGAGGTACTACAAAGATTGAAGATATAAACTATGAAGACAACAACATATAAATTAGTTTTATGATTAGCTCTTTTAGGGATTTTGCACGCTACGACAGTATGATAGTACCATCACGAAATCTTTAGCTGAGGAGCCAACTGTTGCTGGTACCTTTTTCGTTGTTGATCCAGTTTGAAACCACAGATCGACAACGTTATGTAGTTGTAGTGTTGGATGCACCGGCTGACCTCGACACATTATCTCCACCTACGTGATCAGATGAGACAAAACAGGAGTCATTAAGAGAAGAAAACACATGTCCTTCTGTACATGCATCCATAAACATAAATAGTTCATCAATGTGCGAGCAAAGTCACAGTTACAATCATTGCTGATATGAATCCCTAACGATCAAATGATACTTTTGAACACTTTCCCACATTCAAGTTCATTAGAAGGTATCAGAAATATACTCACCTCCGCTTCGTTGTTGAGTTCAAGTTTCTTCACAAGGTACTTCTGAATGAATGTCACAGGCATTTTACCATCCCTGAGAAGACAGAAAAGTAGATTCCAGCAACCACAAGAAATTTCAATTTCAAATTCCTCTGTAAGGTATCACTTCATGATTCTTCTACATGTACAAATTGCTACGGCTAGTTGATAATTAAGAAAAAAGTGTGATTAAGATAGCAGCCGAGCCTCTATTAGGGTAGGCAGAAATCTGTTTACATTCCCGTGTAGGGATATTCTTAATCTACGATGCTTACTCGCATGTGCTAATTTTAAATGGAAATAGGATAACCAGCAGAGGTCAAACTTCAAAAGAATCTTATAAGGAGATTAACTCCTCGTTATTGACCTTCAGTTTTTATTCCAGCAAAAATTACCCAATGTGCTGTTTCACTTTCTTATGCACTAAACACTAATCCCGAAAAGGAAACACAAAGATGAGCCCAATTTGAATAATGATTGCCCATTTCTGTTCATCAGATCACTATATGACTAAGCTAAGACAATGGGCTGGTAATGAGCTAGCAGAACATTAAAGCAAGGAAAGAGGACTCGAGAAGCTCACTTTATTCTCAGGTATGATGATGATATCTGTGGCAAGGAGGCGTTTCCTTTCCTGAAGCCATTAACAATAAATATCAGAAATCAACAAGAGATATCAAGCTGAGCACCTCAATATTTAAGGCCACACAACCATATAATGTTTATAACCAAAGTATTGTCTCACCAGTTTTCAGATGCAACCAAAGAAAACCAAATAGGACTATTCTTTCTGCTACTCTTGGCCCCACGAGCATCTACTATAGCTTGAGCTTGGGCGGAAGCACATGAGTCCTCAGATGGGGCTCCTTTGTTACGATTACTGACATGCAACTTCTTACGTTTTACAGTTCCTGCAACTGTGGTTCCAGAATTGCTCTTTTTCCCTCTTGTACTGTTCTCAGGCTCCTCGGTTTTTGCTTTGGACATATGTGCAGGACTATTCGGATCATTTGGTGATTCTGCTTCTGTGTCTTCAGGCATATAAAGCTCACAAATACTATCAAGGGCATTGAGTGGCCCTGATTTGGCAATGATCTGCCCTTGTGAACTCGACTTTGATGACTTCGTTCGGTTAGCAGCCTCTACAAGACAGTTCAAGGGTGTCCACAGATCAGCTTTCCCTTCTGCTACTTCAACATCATCTACATTTGGCTTTTGCTCATCGGAAGTTTCAGGCAAGTCGGAATCCTGCATCAATGAAAGCACATGCAGATCTCCAATTAAGTCAACTATTGCGCAAAAAAATTAGCTTGTAAGTTTCGACATCCTGGTATGTTCTGAAGAGATATTTTGTTAGGTGGGCTCTCTTGTTGGAACTCTTGAACTACGCTATGACTGATGTTATACCACTTTCTCAACAAAAAATGACTTGTTTGGTTTGAAAAAATTCAAGCTTAAACTTTGGTAAACACGAATTAAACTCCAGGTTCCCCTTTACCTGTATCTGATCATGAGAGTCAGGTGAGCTAGAACGCCTTGGATGATCTTCCGCAGAACATTCTCTCTTCACACGCTTGTCAGCAGAAAAATTTCTTTCGCGTAAAGCAGCCCCCTTTCTTGAAAGAGCTCTTGATCGCTTTCCAGTCAAGCTTGCCTGCATTGGAACTTTTGGTGTGCCGACTACTAATGACGATAAAGATCTCTCTTTCCTTTTCGCCGGCAATAAAGCTGAAGTTGTGATTTCAGGTGCATTAACTTTCCGTCTTTTAAGAGGAAAGATCTTGGCCCTGATATCTTGTAAATTATGGTCTGGCCTGCACATCATTAATTGACATAACGAGAACGTCTAAGAACTCAGAGCATTCCATGTAAAGCTCCAGCACACATTTACAATAATATGAACTACTCCAACCAAATGATTATGCGCTTGCATAATCATTGATGGTGTGCAAGGAACAGAACTAGAATCTTGCAAAGCATTATCCAGAAAAAAGGGTCCACATTATTTGAGTCATGCAAATTAGAAAATCGTCACAATATTTTACAAAATATCAGCAAAATGATAGTTGCATGATGACTTTTACTACAACCAGAACCAGCTACTTGTGTTCCTATTTCAAAATATAACATTAATGACGATATTAACAGAAGAATATTACTGGTTCTAGTTCTAGTTACCTCACTCTCTCAATCCAAAGTACATCCGCTATCAAATAATCCAATTTAACAAAATTCATGACATGATTCACCAATAACATAGTCAACCACTGTGCATAATATACATCGAAAAAGAGAGGGATTCTTTCGGAATGTAGGAGTTAAAGTACCTAAGCTTTTCCACAGGTAGAATGCCAAGATCAATTTCGCATACAGGACAGTAATCCAATTCCTCATCCGAGAGCTTCCCATATATACACTTCCTACAAACTGAATCACAAATTTCAACACTCTATAATGTCAGCACACAATTATAGTCACATAACCAAAACCATACCAATTCTCAATCAGAAAAACAGGGTACAACAACATGGACACAGCAAGAACACAATACGCAATAGACAAAACAAAGAAGAGTACCCAGATCAAGAGAATCAATCACTGAATTACAAATTGATCCAAATTAGATGTATTGGATTGAGCAAAAAGTTGAAACACATACATGTGTGAAGACATAGAGATATAGTTGTGGCTTCCTTCAAGAGCTTATTACAAAGAGGGCACGTCATGCATGCCTCAAGTGCTTCTCTTCTAACCTTGACAACCTCACGACCATCCATCTCTGCACACAAATTTGTAATGAAACTAAATCCGAAGCCCACATTCAACGATCGAAGAGAGCTCAAAACCCAGCACGAGCTCCGAGAAAGAGGCGCATATTCCGGCGACAAAGACGGAGGCTTTGGTCGGATCTGGACGTGGTAGCGGGATTTTGAGAGAGATGAGGGGGGTGGACGAACAAAACTACGTGCGGAGACTTATTAGTGTTGTTGTTGGGTTCGGTTTTAGTTTAGTCTTAGTTTTGTTTTAGGACAAAGGAAGTGTTGTGTGGACTGTGGAGTTTGGAGGAAGTAAAATTTACATGAACGAGGAAAAAAGAAGAAGATTATGTGTGTAGAAATCAGATGGTCAAGGAAAGAGAAGAGATCGATGATGGACTTTTGGTGCGTGCGAGACGGTGGTGCAATTGAGTCTGTGTTCCCAAGTCATGCGACCAACTTTAAACAGTAGTTTCGTTTCTAATTTTTATAAATACGTAATAACAAAATTAAGACAAGTACGAAAGTTCTCGCATGAACATTGTATAAATTTTTTTAAAAAGTAATTAGAATTATCAATTCAACCACAGAGGCGGATTTAAAATTTTGAGATTAAAAGGACTATTGTGCGCGCAGAATATTTGAATGTATATTCTGTAAAGACCATTTGAATTCAAAACTATGTATTCCCAGCAAAGACCATCGAATTCAAAACTATGTATATTGATGTATAGTTCAACACTTCAACTTGGTAAAAGTTGCCGATCTCTTCTGGAAAATTCATATATATATAAGCCCTTCCATTCAAGGATCCCTTTCTTTGTCAATTTTTAGGAATAAGACATTACACCACTTTTAGATCATGTTTTGACATCTCCACCGTTCAATTATTATGACTATATGCGTAGATCATTCCTATAAATTTTCAGACAAAATAGTGACCGTTAAGATATCGAACTAGATTAAATCAAGGGACGGACCAAATCTGTCAAACCTGAACCGTTCATACTTATAAATTTCAATTGTAGTTTTGAATGCCTTAAAGATAATCAATTTGACTGAAAATTTGCAAAAGTGATCTACACATTAGAGACTAAAATCTGAACGGTGGAGATGTCAAAACATGATCTAAAAGTGGTGCAATGCCCTATCCTTGAAAATTGACAAAAAAAAAGAATCCCTGAGGAGAAGGGGATTGATATATATATTAATAAAAAAATGATGAGTCTTGTTTTATTAAGGGAGACATTTTAAAGGATAAAAAAGGATAAGCACATATAACGGCTATGATTGAAAGTATATAACGTGAGCTCAACATAGTGTTTATGTCTTTAAATCACAATCGTTAGATATATATGCTCACACTATAAGAAAAACTCACTTAGACCACGAAGCTATTCCGTCGTCTAGGTTAGAGTTTTTGTTGTCTAAGTACTTAGACTATGGAATCTTCATCGTCTAAAGTTCGTCGTTCAAGTGTCGTAGTCTAAGCACTTAGACAACGGAAATACATCATAACGTCGTCCAAGTGACGTCTTAGACGACGCAAATGGTCTGTCGTCAAAGTCAGTATAAGACGACGTAAATAATATTTGCGTCGTCCAAGTACAACTTAGACTACGGAAATATTGCGTGGTCTAAGTGAACACTTAGACCACGAAAATATTTCGTAGTCTAAGTGATGACTTAGACCATGTATGTATATATGATTTTGTAGTCTAATTGAATATAATTTTTTTTAATTAAAATTTGAATTTAAAGTAAAATATTAATAAATTAATTAAAATACTAAATTTAATTTAAATATTAAAATAATTAAAAATTATATGTACATCGATAACATTCAGAAAAAAATGAAATATTAAAAACTACGTACAAACTAAGTAAATACGGCAAGAGTAGACGCGCCGCCGAGTCTCCCGCCTCCAGCCATGTCGTTGTCGTCGGGGTGTCGGGTCGAAGCAGGATGACAATCTTATTGAACCTGGTTTTGCATAAGGGCGAGGAGATTGGATATCTGCACATGTTGCTCATCAAGCCTCTGACGCATAGATAATGTTTCCGCCCGTGCAAATTGAGCCTCCTCAAGGGCTGCTTGGACCACCGCATCTCAAGCACTTGTCCTCGCCGATCGTGCCGTAGATGAGTCAGAAGATAAATCTCGCTGCACCTTACGTCCCAACCCCCTAACCTCATTACCAGCTCGACGACCGTATACCTCATCAACCATTGCAATTTGGCTCTCCCTCGATAGAGGAGGCAAGTCTTCCGGCGGCAAATTCGAGTGTGCAAGCTGCGTGTTGGCCAATTCCTGTTGCGCCAGCTCTACCAACCTCGCCTGAAAATAATAATAAAAATTAAATAATTATAAATTTGTACGAGAGTTTAATAAATAATAAATAATAATTAAGTTAATTAAGAAGAAATATATACGACACATACGCCACTTTGACTCGCTTCATTGTCGAGCCTAGGCGTTACGTAAGCGGTGACACTAGCATCCAGATAAGGGTGTTTGGAGCCCTTATATTTGTATTCCTTGACGATTTGTATCATCTGCTTGGAGGTAGGCGAGTAGCCAAATTGGAGGTAATACTTTTGAAGTCTGTACTTCCAATCATGGTAAATGGTGTTGGCGGTGGTGTTGATGTGCCTAAGCTTCTCCGGTGTGTCATCCACCGCATATTGTTCTTACAAGAAAAGAATAAAAAATTATAATCGTATATATTATGAAATTACGATTTTTATTGGTTATTAAAAAATGAATTTTAAATTGTATTACGCACGGAGAGTTCTTTAAACACCTTCCCCTTCTCCAAGTCCGGCAACTCCTTCCAGCTAGGCGCAACCATATGAATCTTGTTGCGAATAATTTCTCCGATGTTGTGCGATGAGAGATTAGCTAGCTGCGAGGTGGGAGGGCCATCGGTAAAATAGTCGTACAATAACTGGATCTTTTGCCTGGTTGCCTTAAACAACTTCTCAGATTTTCCGCCCTTTCGGACTTCTCGGGTCCTTTTTGGTTGAGGGTCTGACGGGGCTCTCCTGACCTTACGCCGCGCGTTGTAGAGAATAGACTCGGAGGCCGACTCCTAGACACCTTCTGATATCGATGATCGACCAAAAAGGGTGTTATCGTCATTGGTCTGTATAACTGGGGCATTAGGAATTTTCCCAATCGCCGCAGCCGAGGGACCAGCTTAAAGGTTCGTAAGAGGCGCGACGTTGTTCTCCAAGCTCTACCAACCTACTTGCTCTGCGAAGCGTCGGAGCCGAGCATCTTCGGCCTCTTTTTGTGCCTTCTTTTTACTCCATGAAACCATTTTAACCTACGTCGTAAAACTCAACTATTAAACTAATTTTATCATTAATTATAATTACTTTACCATTTACTATTGTTAACAATTTACAATATTTATTCTTTTTCATATTTACCACAAAATTCACTAGTTTTAATATTTTTCATTTGTAATATCTACCTTTTTTAATATTTATCATTTTTTAACCAAGTTATAATATTTACTATTTGTAATTTTTATATTTTTTAACAATTTACAATTTTTATTATTTACTATTTGGTTTTATCATGTTTCTATTTACCATTTTTTTTTCATATTTAGTATTTTTAAATTTTATCATTTTTAATATTTACCTTCGATTTGTATATTTTTACTATTTTTATCAATTTATTATTTTTACCCTATTTACAATATTCACCAATTTACGATAATTACCGATTTATAACTTTTACTAATTTATAAAATTTACCAATTTATAATATTTACTTAATTTATAATATATTTAGAAATTTATGATTTTTTCCATTTTTTAATATTTACTAATTTACAATAATTACTAATTTATAAAATATTTACTAATTTATTATTTTTACTAATTTATAATATTTACGAATTTATAACTTTTACTGATTTCTAATTGAACAAAAATACACTATATTATACATAAATATGTAGTATTATACCTAACTACATATTAGAAATAAATTATAAATACATACGTACGTACGTAAAAAAAAAAAATATTATCAACGGTGGAGGGGCGGCGGTGGGACTGGGCTGGCCGGTGACGGTGACGGTGGGAGGTGTCGGAGGTGGAGGGAGCGAGGGAGCGAGGAGGATTCACGTACGAGGTGGAGGGAGGGAGGAGATCAAGGCCGACGGTGGAGGCTGGCGGGTGGAAGTCACCAGAGAGAGGCGAGAGAGAGAGAGAGAGAGAGAGAGAGAGAGAGAGAGAGAGAGAGAGAGAGAGAGAGAGAGAGAGAGAGAGAGAGAGAGAGAGAGAGAGAGAGAATGGTGTGAGAGGAGAAGTGATCAATCGAAACTGCCCAGAAACTGAATTATACAGTTTCACTTAGACGGGCAGAGGCTGATTTTCCGTTGTCTAAGTGAAAAAGTGGACACTTAGACGACAACAACTGATTTTGCATCGTCCAAGTGTCCAACTGATTTTCCATTGTCTGAGTGAATCTCAGTTTCTCTCCCAATTAATTGGCGGGTGAAAGTTGACCGCCATATATTTTGGGAACCCTTTAAAATTTGAACCTAGACGACAAAGATGGTCATCTTCGTCGTCTAAGTGCTCACCTGGACGACAGAGAGTCCTCCTACTCCGTTGTCTAAGTACAATTTCTCATAAAAATAATATTTAAAAATAATTCGTAAGGAATTTTCCGATCTATCATTTAATTTTTTTGGTCGTAAAATATCAATTAAAGAATCGTATATATAAAAAGTGGGATTTAAGACGACAAATTAATTTACATTTTCAAACTTGGTAAGTATCTACTAATGTGTATAACTTAAGTGCTATTAAGTATAGGCTCACTGCACATCAATATTAACGAAACTGAATTTGGACAAAACAACCATGGGATACATTCACCATAAGACAATATATAAGTAGAATAATTTTTAGTAAATAGTAAGTCGTTAAGGGTTTCATCGGCACAGTCAACTGCAAAATCGAATTTTTACAAACCGGAAACGTGGATACACGAAAATCTGTAACTTCTATTTTTGAACCGTTGACGCTCACACTCCAAGAATTGTTTACTATATGGTCTTGACGAAAAGAATATGCATCGGGACATGGTCTACATGGTTGTTGTCTTAGATGTGAAATTACGATATCATGACTTAGAAGACGCAATGACACGTTTACGTCGTTTGAGTATTCACTTACACGACGCAAACTTACCATTGCGTCATCCAAGTGCTCACCCAGACGACGCAAACGTGTCATTGCGTCGTCTAAGTTAAAAGTTTAGAGTTTAGGGTTTAGGGTTAAGGCTTAGGGTTTACTTAGACGACAGAATGACCCGTTTGCGTCATCTAAGATAAAAGTTTAGGATTTAGGGTTATATAATTAATTATGTTTACCTTGGACTACGAAAAGTCGTTCCATTGTCTAGCTTTTAGGGTTTAGGAAAAATGTAACACTTGATCGTACGAATTAATTTTGTATTTCCGTCGAAGCGATCTCGCTCTTTAATGTATTAATTTGAAGTTAATTATGCGAAAAAGTTAAGAGTTATAATTAATTAATTAATTATTAAATTAAGTACATAATTAATAATTGTACCTACTCCTCCTTATAATATAATTAATCATGCATCTTTACGTTAAAAAAGTTTAATTACAATAATTAATTACCAATTAATATTCTTCGTCGTTACATTATACTCTTCGTCATAATCGTCATCATCCTCCTCACCACTGTTATCCGATTGCTCTCCCTCATCATCATACTCAACATCATCCGACGAATATCCTGAGTTCTCGTCCTCGTCGCCATCATGTGCCTCTTTTTCATCGACCTCATTAATTACATCAATAATCTCATCTTCAGTTAGATCTGTACAACCATCAGGCATGGGTATGCGTTCACCAACTTGAACCATGTCCATTATGTCAGAGCGGATGACAGAAATATTAGGCTCTTGATATGCAGTAATGTCTCTTTGCGGTTCAGTATCTTCAGTCGCCAGCGTCCCTTCAGCTGTCGTGGTATTCCATATTCCTCGATGAGAGATATGGTTCACTATTTTTCACCCTTCACCAGCTTTCGGATCATCAAGATAGAACACCTGCCTAACTAAGGTGGCAAGAGCAAAAGGCTCATCCTCATACCAGCTTGAGTTTGTATCGACTGATAAAAGGCTCAGGTCTTCCTTTGTACGCTCGAACCATTTTCACTTGAATAGAAAAACGTTGACATCATTCTCGTAACATAGCTGAACGACGTATACAAGATCCCCGTAATATATATCATTGTCTTTCCCAACTGTTACCCCATTGTTTTGTGTTCTTCTTCCTTCATATCGTGCCAATGAATGAAACTTTACACCATTCATAAAACATCTGGGGTAAATATAGTGTCTAATCGGCTTCCCTCCTAGCAAGTGCTTTGGCCAGGACCACCACCCCCCGTAGTTATCGGATTTTTGTAGATCAATCATCTGTGAAAATGGCAAGAATATATAAATATATATAATTAAAGGGTTTAATTTCTACAAACATGTATATAAATTAAATAAGTAAACATATGTACCCATTGGAAGAAATAATCGGGGAACTTCTTCTTAACCACTTTTTCAAACCACGTCGAACTCTTGTCCAAATTTAACGCCTGAAGTTTCTCCTTGAACACAATCATGTAAGGCTCAACTTCGTCACAGAATCGCAACACTACCAAATGTGCCTCAATAAGTTCTTCTCGTGCTAACGATTCCTTTAATACTTCTCTAAATGGTCGTACTACATTTGTGATGACAGAAATATTGATGCGGGCACTGGGTTTGGAGGCGGTGGGAGGTGGTGGATCCTTGAGGTATCTGTTGTAGTAAGTATCACATTCATGCATTAGGTATATCTCTGTTATGGAGCCATCCGGGGCCGACCTATTTTTCACGAATCATTTATATTGTCCAAGCTGTCTATAAAATCAAACGTTCAATTAATTAATTGTAGAATAAGTACATATAGCTAGTAATCTGATCTGTATAATTAATTAGTTATACGTACATTTCTTGAGGATACATCCAAATGTACTGGACCGGACCAGAAATGAGCACTTGCTCGGGTAGGTGGATTATTAGGTGAATCATGATGTCAAAGAAAGCATGGAAATTTTTTTTTCTATATTTTGCAAATGATGTGAACAATTTTTTGTTGCAGTTCCATCACATCTAACTTCTTTAACTCTCTAACGCATGACATCTGCCACCATCCATACAATGCTACTATTGGTTCTACGACGTCACGATGCAAATATGGCCGAATTACCACTGGAATTAGATCTTGCAGCATAACGTGATAGTCATGTGTCTTTAGACCAACAAACTTGTATTTCACCTCGTCCATTACTCTAATTATAGTAGCTGCATACGTAGCCGGATAACGAACGCTCTTAAACCAGTGGAATACAGAACCTCTAAGTGCCGGCTTCACTGTGTAAGGTGCAGCTGACATCTTGTTGTACACTCCTCTTCTATCCCTCCTAAACCACAAGGGACAACGTAGATTCATAGATTCCAGATCTTTGCGCATTTTGGAAGTATCTTTAGTTTTGAACTTAATACCGAGAATTGTTCCCACCACGTTGTCGCACACATTCTTTTCTATGTGCATCGCATCCAAGTTGTTCCTCAGCTTCAACTTCGACCAGTAAAGGAGTTCAAAGAATATACTATTGTGATGCCAATAGCTGAGATCATGTGGAGGTATTGGATTGCATTTATGTACATCCTTGTCATTGGTCAACACATCAAAGTCGAAATAGCTCAACCTCTCTAAAATCTCTTCGCCAGAACAACTACGGGGTTTAGGATTATTCTCTACCGGCCCGTCGAAATGAGCTTCATCTTGTCATCACGAGTGATCATCAGGAAGCCATCTACGGTGACCCAGGTAACACACCTTCCTCGCGTACCAACTAGAGTTCACATCGTCCAAACATATAGGACACCTATTGTATCATTTCGTCCTGCATGCTGCCAACATCCCATACGCTGAAAAATCACTGATCATCCATATTATGGCTGCCCTCATCATGAACATCGTGTCAGTGAATTTGTCATATGTTGGAAATCCATTTTTCCACAACAGTTTCAACTCGTCGATTAAAGGTACGAGGTAGACATCTAAGCACTGTACCGGAGATTTAGGACCTGGAATTAGCAGAGTAAGGAAATTAAATTCCTTATTCATGCACATCCACGAAGGCAGGTTGTACGGCATCAGAATAATTGGCCAAGTGCTAACGGCAGAGCTATTACTACCCACCCCAAGGATTGAATCCGTCTGTATATAGTCCGAGTCTAACATTTCGAACCTCTGCGACAAGTCTCTAAATTCGCTGTCGAAATGTTGGAAAGCTTTCCCATCTGCGGTGTGTCTCAGCACATCATCATCTATTCGCTTTTCTGTGTACCATCACATCGCCTCTGCTGTGTATAAAGACATGTACAGACGCTGCAATCTGGAAATCAATGGAAAATATTGAAGAACTTTCACAGGAATTTTCTTTTTCGAACTCTTCATATTCTTCTCATAACTGCACTGGCCACATATGGGACAATAGTCTAAATCTGCATACTCTTTGTAAAATAGCACACAATCATTTGGACAGACGTCAATTATCATGTACTTTAGGCCGAGGTTATTTTTAACCTTATAATGGGATTTAGGAAGATTGTGATCATTAGGAAGCAACTTACATATTTGCTCCTGCATTTCGTCAAAAGCATTGTCTGACATTTTGTTCTTCACTTTTATCTGCATTTGCTACATCACATATTGCAACACATTCTCTTGACATCCAGGGTACACCAAGGTCTGGGCTTTAAGTATCATCATGTTGTACTTATCTATCTCACTAGTATCAGTGGCCAAGCTAGCAGTGGGAAATGTGTTATCATGCCCATGTGTGGTATTGTAACCTCCCTCTTGGTGTTGGTGTCCACCATGACTAAATCCCGAAAATGCATCATGGACCAAATCCGCAGTTGGGTTCCAAGCAGGGGGGCCGACACTATGGTAAATGTACCCTGAGCTGAAGTCTACTGCTTCACCATGCTTGCTCCACGTAGTGTAACTCCATATCATATCATTTTCGTACAGGTGTTGCATCATAACATTAACCTCCACATACTGATAGTTAAGACATTTTTTGCACGGACACCTGAAACGCTTATTTCCCTGACCATGTTCCATCGCAAAATTCACAAATTCTCTGATTCCATCCATATACCGGACATCACTTCTATTCCGCAACTTTATCCAACTATTGTCCATACTTCTACGAAATTTAATAATTATCATATTAGTCAACTATTATATATACATATTTTCAAGTAATTATTAAACTATTATATATACAAATTTTCAACTAACTTAATTATTAATGTATAATTAATTAAAATATTTATTAATTACCTTTATTAATTAATGGTGAATATACTATACATCAATTACTTTAATATATCTAATATGCATGTACGTTTTAACTAAATATTAACCAAATTTTTAAACATCCATGCATATATACTAGTTATACAATTAATTAATATATATCAATCAATTACCTAACTTAATTATAAATACTAGACGTACTAACAATGCAATCAATCAAAGGTACAATTAATTATATACATAAACGTTAAGATTGTCAGAAATTAACTACGTACATACCTAGCCTTCTCCGATATATGACGAATCAATGGTCGGAGCCGGATATATATATATATATATATAGTATTAGTTGTATATGTGAGGAGAGTTTGATCGAGAGAGAATGAGAATGAGAATGATATGAGACGAGCGAGCGAAGAGGAAAAGAGTCTGCCACAATATATAATGCATCACTTAGACGAAAGAAATGAGTATTTGTCGTCTAAGTGGATATTTAAACGACGAATCGTCGGTGCATCATCTAAGTAGTCACTTAGACGACGGATTGTGCGTAGTTTCCATCGTTCAAGTGGTGAATGAGACAATGAACAAATGCTACGTCGTCTAAGTGGTCACATAGACGACGGCGTGTCGGTGCGTCGTCTGATCTCTAATTTGGACGACACAGACTCATTTCTGTCATCTAAATGTCACTTAGATGACAGAAAAATGCCTAAGACGACACAATTTATTGGCATCGTCTAAATTCTATTTAGATGACGAAACCTTCACTGTTTCGTCGTTTAAGAGAGTTTTTCTTGTCATGTCATCTTTTTCTATCCCTTAGAATGTGTCCATTTGGAGATCAAACTTCAGAAAATGATTGGTCCTCAAGGAATTTCATAATTTTGTGGGCTTAAATCTATGTAGCATTACACTTCATCATAGTACTAATTCCGTGTACACACGAAACGCCGCGACATCATTATAGTTAAATGTCTATCATATCTTTTTTATTCTTATGGCTACGAAAATTTATGTATGTCTATAAACCTTTTAAAGTAAATCAAATGAAACAAAAATAGATTAATACATACACAATCTACTGAGTATTTGTCGAATGAATAAGTTCAAGGACCCCGCAGCGCTTCGACGAGCAAAGACTCATGGGCCTTGTATCATCGCTATCATATATATGGTAGTAGTGGCCGGAGGAGTTTGACGGCTTCTCATTATTGGGGGCCGTGTCGACTGTGAAGGTTATGGCAGAAGTGTTGGTCCAAGATGTTTCGGATCGGATGCCGCTTTGAACAAGAGTTGGGCGAGGAAGATCGGCAACTCTATTGGTTCCTTGAAAGTTCATGACAAGCTTCTTTTCCAACCGGGGAAGATGAAATTTTTTGTGGAGTTGGATCTTCGTCGCGGAATCGTGGTGAGAAAATGCTTTCGTTATGCTCCCTTATGCTTTTTGTTGATTGGATTTGATTATCTCGCTATTCGGAGTTATTAAGAGTTGTGAGGATAATTTGTGCATGGAAAGGGAAGATGCCGGATTTTGCAGGCCGGGAAGCAAAAAGGGCGACAACATGTAAAATTGAGAATTCAATATGTAAGTTCAATGTATTGAGAGAAGTTGGCCATGTTAAACATGTTAGGAGTCAAGACTAACGCACGTTTAGGGTTAACAACAAAAGAAGGGTAGTGATCTTTGATTCAATTATATAAGGGTGGTTAATTTGACTAACACTAAAGCTTATGATTTAGTGATAATTGGTCTTGGACTTACAAATGCCTATAATACATGTTCAGTACGTGGTCAAACATGTCGTTCCCAAAGAGCTAGGTTGCCAATTTCTCATATCTAGCTATTTACATGCTTTCATTCAAACGTTGCGCTTAAACTCTAACAAGTCATGCATTGAAACTGATCGACTTAATTTTAAGATGCAGAATGTATTCATAGTAGTGATCCTGCTTAATTAAAAGACATTCAGGAAGGCTAGAGTTCTATATATATGTTCCAGAGATACGCAGGAAAATGCCATATTCAAGTACGTAGCTGAAAGTTAAACATAGAAATGTCTTAACAAAAGGTCACTAGCTCCTCTCCCCAAAAGTTGACCCATGCAAATTAGACTAATTAAAGAAGCAGAAGCTAGAAGCCTTAATTGCGTAGTCTTTGCTGAGAACACAAGCAGATCGAGTTGCTTTGGCATTGAGAAAATCGTAGTTGCTCAAAACATTGTTGACACATTGTATTGAAGAACAATTACTGAAGTCCTTAATCATATAAACACGAGCAACTTAACATGAACATATCAGAAACAGAATGAAATAAGCTTACCAGCTGCATTGATTGTGATCGACATGATGATAAGCTGACGAAAGCTTGGTCTTCTGTTCTCTACTGTTCTTACTCTTTGATGATGGGAAGAGCTGAATGTAATGCGTGTAGAGGAACAGGGACCTCACCTCTTGTTTCTACCGAATTACGCGCGGGGACGTAATCTGGCAGAAGCAAGTACGAGCAGACTTCCTTCTCCTTCTCCTTCGTCCGAACGCTCGGGCTGTTCGGATGGTCGGACGCTCTTCTCTCTCTTCGGGCGTACGGGCTCTCTCTTCCGACGGTCGACTCTTCCTTCGGGCGCTTCCTCTTCTCTCGGGTGATCGGGTGTGCGTATTCGCGTGCGGCTGTTAGAAGAATACAACAACAAACGGGAGGTCAGGGGTCGAGACGGGGTGACCCACCTTCAACGCTCCGATGCCTAAGTCAGATGATGTATTGGATATAACAGTCAAGCGAACGTGCGTAGGGGGAAATTTGAGGTAGGGTGAATGAGTGCTCTTACCTGTAATAAATACCTTACATATATAGGTGGTTGAGTTTGGAGTTTGATGGTGTTCTTCGATGTGGGACTGGTGCACTTGCTGGTGTGTGATCCGCACATTCGGGCGTGTGCACTCGGATGGGGTCGGTCTGGTGAGTGAAGTTGAAGCCTCCTTGGTGGTCTTTCGGGTGGTCTGGTAGGTGTCGATTTCCTGCTTAAGTGGATAAGTATATTAATCGGACAACTCATGCTATACAAACAAGTCCCCCAAGTCCCCAAGTCAAAGAGAACTTTCTTGACTGGGGAGTTGAAAAATGGTCCATACGATTAAAAAAAATACTTATCCGGTTGAGCAGTGGTGCGTGATCCAGTAACCCCCCAACCCCCTAAGTCCCCCAACTCTCCGGTCAAGGAAGGGCTCGCATGACGGAGTGGGACCTGCGTGTTCGAGCGTGTACCTGTGGGTCCGGCCTCCAAACAAGACTTGCTATTTTGGAGCCGCGCGCCCGGATGGAGTCGGTCTTGTAAACAAATAAGTACAATATAGAGATGCAAATGTGTGAATGTATGGTATGATGCATGAATGTATGGTATGATGTGTGAATGTATGCAAATGCTGGTCGTAACACCAGCGTTGGGGTGACACTGCGTACGTCGCACGTCAACGGGGATGCCGTCGCGTACGCTGTAGCGTCAACGGTGCGATCAGGACCGCGACGTACAATGTTGCAGCGCGCACGAACGCGTACCCGTGCCGCCCTTCGCATTTAGCGCACGCAGAGGCCTCTGCCGCCTAAACCGGGAAAATTTCGCACCCGGAGAGGACGGATCCCACACCCGGTAACGCTCATCGGTCTCGGACCGGTCAAGAAGAGGACGGACCCCACACCCCTGCCGGTTCCGAGTCGGCGAGTCGATCGTTAACGTTACGCCCACGGAAGGGAAGAACCTCACGCCCGTGCCGCCCATCGTGCTTGCCGCGCAGAGAGAGGGCGGACCCCATACCTCTGGCTCCACAGCCGGCTTATATTTGCGCGGACGGAGAGGACGGACCCCACACCCGCCGCTTATCAGTGGCAGAGCCTGCAGAGGGAGGACGGACCCCACGCCCCTGCTAGGACTGAGTTGGCTCACGGAGGGGAAGAACCCCACGCCCGTGCCGCCTAACGAGCTTAGCGCGCCCAGAGAGGGGACGGACCCCATGCCTCTGCTACTGAACTTGCGCCAACGGAGAGGACGGACCCCATGCCTGTTTCACTATAGGCGACCTGTATTTTTGCGTACGGAGAAGACGGACCCCACACCCGTCGCCCATCAGTCTCAGCGCCTGCAGGGGGGCGGACCCCACACCCCTGCCAGGACTGAGTTGGTGTGTCGATCGTTAACGTTGCGTACACGGAGGGGAAGAGCCCCACGCCCGTGTCGCCCATCGAGTTTAGCGCGCCATGCCTGTTGCCGCCTAAATCGGCTTGCCATTTCTTACCGGTGTGCGCAAGGGGGGAGGTGCCCTACGCCCGTGGTGATGTTACCTGGTTCGGACGTGCGCGGGTGATCTACGTTCACTGGTCGTGCGGGTGGTGTGTGAGTTTTGTGCGACTGGCGGGAGATGTGGCGTGGTGTGCCTTGCCTTGGATCTGGTGGTGCGCTGACGAGATGTTTAGAGGTGACACTCATTTTGACTGCTACTTGGGAACCGTTGTGTAATACATGCGAGCCGTCGTTTTTAATGCTGGTGTCGTGATAACTGCGTGGAGCTCAGACGTCAGGCGCGTGGGCGCGTGGGGGTGGTGCATGAGCGCCACGTGTCGAGCCGTGGGAAACCGTGCTAGTTGTTTGAATTCAAGGCGGGAAGCTGAAAAGTTGGCGCGGTTACCAAGGAGGGTTAGTAAATTGCCTCGTGCCACGTGTTGCAATCTGACGGTGGACATGCGAGAATGGACGGCTGGCGTTCATTGGCTTACGTCGTGCGATCAGTATAAAGAGGGGTGTGGTGTCGTCTTCCTCCATCACCTTCATACGATTTGTCGAAACTCTGCCGGAATCGCTCTGCAATCTGTTCACCATTTCTTCGTTCGTGCTTTCTTGCCGGAATACGTGCTCGACGTTCAACCTTTCTGCCGTCAAAGACCGAATTTGGTGAGGCTCTCATCCCATTTCTGGTGTTTTTCGTTTTGGTTCGTGTTTGGTTGTTTCTGGGGTTTTTTGGTTTTTTTTTTTTGGATTTTGCATCTCAAGAACAGGGCGTGTTCTTGAGGTGTGCCAGGCTTGATTTTGTTTGGGGTAGGAATTTTGTATTTTTGGTGTTTCTGGTAGTTTGCCCCCCCTACTCTCTTTTGCTAAGTGTTGCCTCTTCGCCCGTGCTGCTAATGTATCCTGGTGTTCCTCCAAATTTGCCTTGGTCGGTGTGGGCCCACACGGACCCGAACGTTGGTGGTGTTTTGCAATGTCCTCCGTTCGAGCGGGCTGGGCACCGCACACGGGCGGAATGCCTCCATTTCTTTCGTCTACGACACTCCACCCCGTCAGGTCGAGTCCCCCAGTCTTTCCGTACGTTCGATACAAACGAGTATCCGCTGGGTGCACGCGTGCCGCCAGGCCGCCTGGGCTGTGGGTTGTGGTTTGCTACCAGAAATAGGAAGAGGATAATTTTACGAAGTGTTGTACCTGTTTGCTAACCTTCCGTCCGTGTGCTCTGTAGGTAAGATGACGAAGTCCACGGCGACAAACAAGGATGACGTGCTCAGGCGCCGCCTGCTCGCACTGCGGGATGCTGCCGCGAAAGCCCGCAAGGTGGCGGATGACGGTCGTGGCGTACTCGTCCCGGGGGACAGTACCCAGCCCAAGACCCCTGTTGCAAACGTAGCTGATCCTGATCCGCTCATTCGAGGGCCACAAGCGGATGCCCCCCGCCCGCCACCGGGTGATGCTACTGGATTCAAGGCCCAGGCCCGGGCGAAGTGCGGGCAGCAGCAGTTCGAGCGAGATGATGTCGGGGACAGGCGGGAGGCCGTCTATGCGCCCCAGTCTGCCAGTCGTGCGCCCGTCGTGCCCTCGTCTTCGGATCGACCTTCAAGTCCTCCACGATACTCTTGCTCTCCAAATCCCCTACTTCCGTCTTCCGGTCCTCCACAATTTCTTGAGCAGGGGGAGGGTGAGGAGCGTGCGCAGAAGCGCCCCCGGACTGAAGATTACCCTCCTGGCCCTGCTCCTGAGACGAATGTTGATGTTGTGGACGCCTTACGTCGTGCGCTGGTGGATGGCGCCGCGTCTCTGGGGTCCCTGCTGCAGCCGCTGGAGAATGCTGCCCCCGACGGGCTGGATGCGGTCTTCGTTGCGTGCACCCGCCTGCTGCATCAGGTCTTCCGCGCCCGCTCACGGGAGAGTGCGGAACTTACACGCATCAGGGCCGAGGGCGCGAAGCAGGGGAGGATGACGGACAGGGTTGCGGCGCAGCTCGAACAGGCCAACAAATTGGTCCACCGGTACACCGCCCGTGCGGAAGAGGCAACCGCCCGGTCTATCGAAGCTGCCGCCCGTGAAGCTGTGGCTATTGCTGAGCGGGACAAGGCCGTGGCCGAGGTGGAGCGGGTGCGCGCCGAGCTAAATCGCGTCCGTGCTGCAGCCACCCGGGAGGCGCTCGCAGAGTCTCGGCTGAAGGAGGCTGATCGTGTTGCTCGCATAGATGCTGTGGCAACGTTCAAGGAGTCTGACGAGCTCCGCAAACTGGTCAGAGTGGAAGTGGATGAGCAAGTGGCTGCGTTCCAGGCAGCGGTGAGTCCTTTCTTGAAGATGGAGGAGTACCAAGCGTTCGTGGAGTCTGAAATTGAGAGACGGGCGGGCGCTCGGGTTCCTGCGTATGAGAGAGAGGTGGGGCCCTCTGGGGAACCTGCTAGGGCGGAGCCGGAGCCGGTGATCAGGCGGGTGGATCCGGGCGAGCAGGTGGAAGCTGTTGTGGTAGCGTCGTCGGAGGAGGCTGAGGAGTTGGATGTTGACACGGGGGCGTAGTGTAGGGTGTTTCTTCTTCTTCTTTGTAATGGGATAGATTTTTGTAGTTGGGCCTTGTGCCTTCCATTAACAAAGTACCTTCTTTCCGTACGTGTGCCTTGTCTGAAGTTTTTTTTTTTGCATCTTTTGAATGACTCGCGCGAGCGTGCGCCCACCCCTTTAACTGGAAACTTGACCAAGTGTTACATTTACGTGCGCAGTCTATCCCCAGTCCCTCGAGTATATGGGCGGGCGGGGTAAGGACGAACGGGCGCGCAAATATAAACTAATGGAAAGAGTACAACAAAAGTATAATACAATTTTTTAATGACAGTACTTCCATGGTACCCGTAGTCGTTGACCCTGCATATCTCGGAGGTAACAAAGTGCTGGCGCTTCCCTCCACGGACGGTGTGTCTTCAACCCTTGCCGGATTGCCCCTAGTCCCCCAGTTGGATTGGTCGGGCCCGGGTGCGCTGGCTGAACAATCGGACGATCCCCGTTTGTTCGCTCCTTTTGTGGAGATGCATCATGTCTCCTCGCTCTTCCAGCAGATTATTGCTGATACGTAGGCCTTCACCGTTCGTGCGTGGATCGTGCCCCTCGATCTGTGGGCTCTGATGGGTAATCTCTAGGGGTAACATAGCTTCCTTTCCGAATGTCAGGCTGAACGGAGTCTCCCCCGTGGCGCTGTTAGCCAGTCGCGTGGATCGCCCGGTATCTCTGTTCCTGGCGTAGGTTCCAAGGTGAGAACCTCCTGCCTGCCCCGGGGTTTCGTGGCTTCTTCGTGATTGTATCCCCGAACGTACCCGATTCCACGCTCCGTTGGGAATCGTCCCAAGAGCAGGTGCCCTGCGATGATCATCTTCAGTTTGCTGATCCCCGGCCTCCCGAGTATGGCGTTGTACGGGGAGGGGGTGTTCATGACTATGAAGTCCGTCTGGATCTCACTGTGCGGGGAGTCGGGCGCACCGATCCCGACCCGAATATTGTCGCTCCCAATCGGATACGACGTTTCGCCCGTGAAGCTGGCTACGCACTCGCGATCCTGCGTCATCTTGCTGGCGGGTCTACCGAGCGCCGTGTATGCGTCAAAGTAGATCACGTTCACGGACGCCCCATTGTCGATCAGCACCCTCTTCACAAGGAAACGATCGATGATCGCGTCGATCACGAACGGCAGGGTGCTATCCTTCGGGCTTCTCTCTTCGTCTTCCGCCGTGAAGCTAATGGCGGGCACCTCCCTTCTTCCTGTTTTCTGCGTTCGTCCCGCCCCGATCGTCAGCACCTCTTGGCTCGGGCGATCGGGCGATGAGGTGCCCTCCTTGCGCTTGCCCCCGGATATCGTACTGATAGTCCCACGGGTTCCAATGTTCGCCTCGCATTGTTGTCCTTCCGCCCTGGGAGGGGTTGTCCGCTCGTCCTTCAAGTCTTCAAGGGCCTTTTTCAGCATAATGCAGCTGTTGGTACGGTGGGTGGCAGCGTTGTGGAATTTGCACCAGACGTCCGGGAATTGGCCGGTCGGAGCCATTGCTTTCGTCATGTTGTTTCGTGGCGGTATTCGGTGTCGATGCAGACGGAGAAGCTGCTCGAGCGGCTGCTGATCGATCGTTAAGACCTCCTGTCCCGCCGGTCGATAGCGTGGCGCTGGTGGTAAGCGGGCACTCTGCTGCGCTGATCCCCTCGTCTGGTTGTAGCTGTTGCCCTGATGACTGCGGAAGAAAGGCCTCTGGTAATTCTGCCTTTGCGCGTCCCGGTTCCTCTTATAGCCCCCGGTTGGCCTTTCGTCGTCCGCCAGCTGTCGTGGTTGGGCGCTTGTCGCCTCTGGTCTGCTGGAACGGGGTTCGGAGGCGGACCCGTACACTCGCGTCTCTACGAGCGCCTTCTACACAATCAGGTCCATGATCTCGTCGTAGTCGAGATATTCCTTCCTTACCAGCTTCTCTACGAACGGGGTAGCGAGCAAATTATCCATCAGGGCTACCTTGGCCACCCGTTTGTCGAGGTCCCTGCACGTACTTGCGAGCGTTCTCCACTGATTGATGTAGCTCGACAGGCTCTCGTCCATCCCCTGGCGGACCTTGAGGAGGATACCCGTGGTGTTGTACTTGCCCTGGAGCCGATAGCGTTTCTGAAAGCTCTCCGCTAGATCGAGGAACGAATGGATGGACCCTGGAGAGATCACGTAGAACCAGCTCCGCGCTTCTTCCGCCAGCGTTTCCTGAAACAGGAAACACAAGGTTGGGTCCGAATATTTGGTTCCGTCCGTGGTGGATCGAAACCCGTCTACGTGCGCACGTGGATCTCCGCTCCCGTCGAACCGAGCTATCTTCGTTGTCTTTGCATGGGGGTCCCTTCCCCTCTCCAATATATGTGCCGAGAATGGGCTGACCCGGGGGGCGAATGTCCCGCCCTGACCGGCCAGCTTGTCCTTGCGCAAGCGCGAGACCTCTTCCGCCAGTTCCTCCATCCTCTGAAGGATCAGTGCGTTGTTTGTCAGGGGCGCCGATTCCTCCACCGGTGAGGGCGCTCGGGCCGCCCGGGCGCTGGTCCCGCCGAACGGATGTTGCCCTTCGCTGGTGGTCTCCTAGGTCCCCTCGTGCTGCCCCAGCTGCTGTTTGACGAGTGCGTCCAGTCGCTCCTCCAACCTCTGACGGATTTGGCGCTCCTCTGCTCTCTCGAGCGCCGCGTCCCGTAACTCTTGGACCAGGCTGCTGATGCACTCCTCGCCATCGTTCCTGTCGGTTGCTAATACGTACCGCCCTTGCGAGTCTGGCAGCGTCTCCTCATCGGGCGCGTTGCTGTCGTTAGTCACCGGGTTGAGCATGTGGACCTTTGGTTTTTGTGGTGTTTATACGAGGTTTGCAATTTGTAAGGTTCCCACATACGGCGCCAACTGTTTCTACCGAATTACGCGCGGGGACGTAATCTGGCAGAAGAAAGTACGAGTAGACTTCCTTCTCCTTCTCCTTCGTCCGAACGCTCGGGCTGTTCGGATGGTCGGACGCTCTTCTCTCTCTTCGGGCGTACGAGCTCTCTTTTCCGACGGTTGACTCTTCCTTCGGGCGCTTCCTCTTCTCTCGGGTGATCGGGTGTGCGTATTCGTGTGCGGCTGTTAGAAGAATACAACAACAAACGGGCAGTCAGGGGTCGAGACGGGGTGGCCCGCCTTCAACGCTCCGATGCCTAAGTCAGATGATGTATTGGATATAACAGTCAAGCGAACGTGCGTAGGGGGAAATTTGAGGTAGGGTGAATGAGTGCTCTTACCTGTAATAAATACCTTACATATATAGGTGGTTGAGTTTGGAGTTTGATGGTGTTCTTCGATGTGGGACTGGTGCACTTTCTGGTGTGTGATCCGCACATTCGGGTGTGTGCCCGTCGGGCACGTGTGCGCTCGGATGGGGTCGGTCTGGTGAGTGAAGTTGAAGCCTCCTTGGTGGTCTTTCGGGTGGTCTGGTAGGTGTCGATTTCCTGCTTAAGTGGATAAGTATATTAATCGGACAACTCATGCTATACAAACACCTCTCCTTATATAGTGTCCAACTTGTGCCTACCCATTATCAGTGTACAAGTTGGACGCTGAATTCTTTGTCAACATGAAGAGTACCAAATCAGTGTACAATATGGACTAGGATTTACAGTGTTAATGTACTAACCTGTAAATGCCTTAATGAACTTACGATTGTGACTCTAACTCATTGATTACATCACTTAAGCACAGACACAATGTGCATGAGTTTAAGTTCCATTCTTACAATCTCCCACTGAACTTAACTCACTTCACATATGCACAACCTGTAATCAATAAGCTACTGTAGTGGCCATGAATCACATCATGTTCTAATCCAAAATTCTAAAAGCAACTCTGTCACACTACATTTACTGAAGCAGAATTCAGAATCAGGATTGGTCCAAGTAAACCAACTGATTAAGAACCACCACAACAGTTCCTGCAGCATACATGAGTCCCAAAAATGGTAATGAGAGCTAATGAAAATGTACATTTATACTCAAGCATCACTAATACTCTCTGTCCTGCTGAATGGTTTTCAACAATAACACCAAATTAACAAACATATCGATGACACCAGTGGAACCATGTTTGTTTTATTGAAAAATAGGCAATAAGTGTAGCACAAATGCTTTACACTCCATATCCACCTGAACATACTGTAGTTACTAGATAAACAATCATGTTTGAAAGAATTCAGAATCACAAGCTTAACCAAAATTTGCAATATAAGAATGAAACTGAACCGAACTGAAAATTCCTCAATTTTATTGATATCAAGAACCTTACATACTGTGTAAAACTTACAGAACAAAACTTAAAGCTTAAACATAACAACAACTGAAACTACAATCTTTTCACATAGACACTCCCACTAAACTCAAGAATCAAGACTATCAAGCATTCCCATACTTTCACAGTGTGCCCTGAACACTCCTACAGCTAATGCCTTTGTAAATGGATCAGCTAGCTGTTTGTCAGTAGAAATATTCACCACATCTATCTCACCATCTTTAACTCTTTTCTTCATGCTATAATATTTCAAGTCTATATGCTTAGAGTGGACTGATCTCTTACTGTTCTTACAAAAGAAAACAGCAGCTTCATTGTCACAATAGACTCTCAACTTATCAGAAATGACAGACTTCAGGATTTTAGTTTCCATAAGAAAATTCCTAATCCAAAGTCCCTCACAAACACCTTCATACAATGCTATTACTTCAGCTTGCATTGTTGAAGTTGTAGTAAGGCCCTACTTCATAGTTTTCCAAGCTATTGCACCACCAGCCAACATAAAAATATAACCACAAGTAGACTTAGATGAGCTAGGATAGTTACCAGCAAAGTCAGAATCTGTATAACCTTCTAAAACTAAGTTTTTCACTCTTCTGTACACAAGCATATGATGCTTAGTTTTCTGCAGATACCTTAAGACCTTCTTCCCTGCATTCCAGTGCAAAATGTCTGGATTGCTTTGAAATCTAGAAAGAATTCCAACTGAAAATGCCAGGTCTGGTCTGGTACACACTTGTGCATACATCAGACTACCAACCAACCTTGCATAAGGCTTTTCTTTCATTTCTGCAACCTGAGCATCAGTTCTAGGATTTTTGTTCTTGGTCAGTTTGTCCCCTTTAGACATAGGTGATTCCCCAGCTGCACAATTCTCCATTCCAAAACGTTTTAAAATCTTAGAAATATATGCATGCTGAGACAATCCCAAAAGACCTCGAGTTCTGTCCCTTTTGATTTCAATCCCTAAAACAAAGGATGCTTCCCCCAAATCTTTCATATCAAACTGTTTTGATAGAAAGATTTTTGTATCCTTTAAAAGCCTCATGATGTTGGATGCTAACAGAATATCATCCACATATAAGATAAGGAAAATGAAGCCTTGTCCTACTGTTTTAAGGTAGACACACTCATCTACAATGTTTTCAGTGAATCCAAAGTTTGAAATGACAGAATCAAACTTCCTATACCACTGCCTAGATGCTTGTTTTAACCCATAGATAGACTTATTCAGTTTACAAACTAAGTTTTCATGTCCTAGTTCAACAAAACCCTCTGGCTGTTTCATGAAAATGGCTTCCTCCATCTCTCCATTAAGGAATGCTGTCTTAACATCTATTTGGTGCAGCTCCATGTCATAATGAGCTACTAAAGCCATGATGATTCTAAAAGAATCCTTTGTTGAAACAGGTGAAAAATTTTCAGTATAGTCTATCCCTTCATTTTGAGTGAACCCCTTAGCTACAAGCCTAGCTTTGAACCTCTCTATATTCCCTTTAGCATCCCTTTTTGTTTTAAAAACCCACTTGCACCATATGGCCTTCTGTGTTTTATCAGGCTTTACTAAATTCCATACTTTATTTGTGCTCATGGAGTCAATGTCTGCCTCCATGGCAATTCTCCAATTTTCAGAATCATCACATTTCATAGCTTCAGCAAAGGTAATGGGATCAGTGTCTTCCTCCAGTGCTCTCTCAATCTCTTGAGAGAATACCAGGAAGTCACTTTGACCACCATATGTAGGAGCTCTATCTCTTACAGGTATTCTAGGAGGAGATATAGGATTAGATGCAATGGCTTTTAAGTTTTCTAAGTTTCTTGCTTCATGTACAGTACTTTCATTATCTGCAGAATGTTGATTTTCTGCAAAATCTGTAGCATCAGGGATAGGTTGATCGAAAATTTGTTCTGATTCCCCCAAGTCTCTTTGTTCAGATATATTAAAATGGTCTGAAGTTATATCTGTTCTTAATGGAAAATGGTCTAAGTTTGTAGGATTTTGTGAGCTTCTCAGGTTTTCATTAGCTTCTTCAGTTTCAATAAATTCTGAAGATAAATCTTCAGGACTTACATTGAATGCAGATTCTCCTATGAACTTTACTTGATGAGTCTCAAAAACTCTAGGAGTATGCTTAGCTGAATATAACTTAAAACCTTTAGACTTATCACAGTAGCCTATAAAATGACAGCTTATTGACCTGGAATCAAGTTTTCCCAGGTCTGGATTGTGAATCCTTGCTTCTGCATTACAGCCCCACACATGACAATGATTAAAACTAGGTTTCCTCCCACACCACTGTTCATATGGTGTTTTATCTGAAGCTTTTGTGGGTGACCTGTTGCAAACATAGTTTGCTGTCCTTAAGGCCTCACCCCACAAGAACCTAGGTAGTCCAGAACCACACATCATACTCCTAACCATGTTTAACAATGTCTTATTCTTCCTTTCTGCCACCCCATTTTGTTGAGGATTGTATGGTGTTGAATACTAAGCTTTTATGCCACATTCCTGTAAATACAGTGCAAATGGCCCTTTCCTTTGCCCACTCTCAGTAAACCTCCCATAATACTCTCCCCCTCTATCAGACCTTACCATTTTAATTTTCAAACCTAGCTGAAGTTCAACTTCAGTTTTGAAAATCTTAAAATAGTCTAAGGATTGAGATTTTTCTGATATGAGGTATATGTGACAGTACCAGGAAAAATCATCTGTAAATGTTATAAAGTAGACATTTCCACATATGGTTTGTGTTCTATAAGGTCCACAAATGTCAGTGTGTATTAAGTCAAGCAAATTTTTGCTTTTGTATGCAGTTTTCCTATTCAGGTTTGTCATTTTTCCTTTAAAACATTCAACACAATCTTTTAGGTCCTCAAAGTCTAGTTCTGGTAGCATTTCATTCTTAACTAAAGTCTTTAACCTTTGTTTGGATATGTGTCCTAATATTCTATGCCAAAGAATCACAGATTTTTCATTAAATGGAGTTCTGATGCTTACTTCTGTTTCTGAACTGTTAGAGTTCTCTACAGAAAAGGTAAGCTGTGATAGTGGGCATATGTTACAGTTGATTTGTAAGTAACCATTCACACGTTTTCCAGAACCAACACATAATGAATCTTTGAAAAATTGAATTCCATTGATGTCATAGAAGAAACTGTATCAATTTCCAACTAAAAGATCTAAAGAAACTAAATTCCTCTTCATTGAGGGAATGAAATGAACATTATCCAGAAAAAGAAAATTGTCTAGACCTAAACTAAGCTTCAGACTTCCTATAGCTTTGACTGCTACACGCATCTCATTGCCAACCTTGATGTTAATCTCATCATTTCTTGGATTCCTCTTCCTTATTAAACCCTGCAATGAGTTAACTATGTGTAAGGGAGATCCTGAGTCCAGCCAAAAGGTATTTGGCTGTGAATCTATTAAATCAACTTCTAAAAAATAAAGGGAAGGAATATTTAAGGGATTAACAATAGTTAGAGGCTTACCCTTCTTTTCTAACCATGCCTTAAACCCATTACAGTCTTTCTTCATGTGCCCTTTCTTTTTACAAAAAAAACACTTAAACTTGAATGGCTGCTGTTGGTTATTGCTGGAACTGTTACTGGAGTTGTTGCTACTGGAGTTTCCCTTAGCTGTAGGATTCTTAAAATTTGTTTTCTTAGGACCTAGCTTCTTTTTCCATTTGCTTTTGCCTACTAAGTTCACATTGCTCTCTGGTTTTGAAGTTGCACCATAGTTAGGATCTTCTTTCCTAAGTCTGGACTCTTCTGCAGCTGCTATGGCTATGAGCTCATTCATTGACCACTTAGCCTTCTGAGTATTGTAACTCGTCTTAAGCTGCCCAAAAGTGTTAGGCAGGGAATGAAGGGTAGTGTTCACTACATGCTCATCAGCCATGACAATATTCAGGTTTGCCAGCTTAAGAGCTAAGTTTTCCATCTGCAATAGGTGCTCTCTGACCCCTCCAACACCTGTGTACTTAAGGGTGTTAAACTGTTGAGAAAACAGTGAACTCTCAACCTTATCAGATTCTTTAAATTTTTCTTCAATGAGCACCAAATAATCATAGGCATAATCTACTTCAGGGATAGTCCCAGCAATGTTGTCTGAAATGCAGGTCCTAATGATATTCTTAGCTGAGTTATTCTTCCTATGCCAGTAATGATAGTCCTCATATGCTTTAGGATGAATATGCTTCTCTTCTTCTAAGACTGGATCAGGGACACTTTGATAAAAAGCTATGTCTAGATCATGGTTGTTGCTGAAATAGGTGTCTATTTGCCTCCTCCAAACCTTATAATTGGACCCAGTTAAGAGTTCAATAATGTTAAGGGTCACCACTTGGTTTCTTAAAACAATCAGAAAAGAATATTATCAGTTTGTTATCTGAAGTTGTTGTTTTGTTCACTGCAATTTCAACAATAGAAGACTTTCAGTTTTAAAGTTTTAAGTGTTTGTGTGTGTTTTAATTCCATCAGTATCACACAGCAGCACATCACAAAACAAAACACTGAAAATCCAAGACTTGCAGTATATGCATATGATCACAGTATAAAACATATACACACAAAATTATCCCATCACTGTAGGTGAATCCGTATTACACTTTGTGTGATAGATACAGAAATTGTAGCTGTATCACCAAACCACAATCTCAAAATCCATGTTATAATGCAAAAACTCAACACCTTTATGGCAGAAGAATGTCTCACATTATCTGAAGATGGATTTGAAATCATGTGTGGTGCTGTCATATATTCTAAAACATGCAACAATACTTCTTTGGAAGCCACAATTCACATGTCTTGAAATATTGACACAAAACGTTGAACCTGTTCTTTTTAACCAAAATGACTCACTGTAAAGCAAGACAGTTTGCTTTGGGCAACATGACATCCTACTTGACAGTGAATCAGAACCTCAACTAACATAAGTTCATGTATTTTATAGACCAGTAGATACTTAAGCTTGGTCATTATACATGGATTACTTTATAGATGGTTTTATCGAAGCTGTATGCATAGAGAATTCAGAATATGCTTTTCAACAGAACCCATCATTAGTAAACAAGCAGACATACATTTAGCTAGTTGGTCAATCAATTTTACATTTTGATCTTTAATCACAGACATTCTTCATGTTCTTAGCAGATTAATCAGCTATTCACATCCGAAATCAAAACAATCATGACTAACCTTGGCCTCTGCTCACAGCGCTGCAATGTTAGCAAAATCATAACAATTTCACACACAAAAATCAACCAATATCAAACCACAACCACACAAAATCACAATCAGAAAACGTAAGTTCCTTCCGGTCAGATCTACCCTAACTTATTGGAACACCGGGAACATTCCTCTAGGTTCTTTGCGATTTGCGAAAAGAAACAACTAACCTGATTGTGATATGGGTTTGAATCCCTTACGAATTCAGCAACGAATTCGTGCACCTAGCCATTCTGAAGTCCCATCAGCAATTCGATAGTGTTTTGACCGTTGTCTCCAACGGTAAGTTGAAATCCCCAAAATCCTGAGGTTTATCGAGCTGCTGTTCATGGGCTTGGCTCATGTGCAGTACCACAGGCCCAGTTAAATGATTTTGGGCTTTCACAAGAAAAATGGGTTTTGGCCCGAAAAACTGAAGTTTCTGAATTTTTTTTTTTGTTCAAAACACAAACCCTTAATGTTTTCGTATGAGTTTTCTTCATCGATTTATATGAATTAAAGAGCTGAGCTCTGATACCAATTGAAGAACAATTACTGAAGTCCTTAATCATATAAACACGAGCAACTCAACATGAACATATCAGAAACAGAATGAAAGAAGCTTACCAGCTGCATTGATTGTGATCGACATGATGATGAGCTGACGAAAGCTTAGTCTTCTGTTCTCTACTGTTCTTACTCTCTGATGATGGGAAGAGCTGGATGTAATGCGTGTAGAGGAATAGGGACCTCACCTCTCCTTATATAGTGTCCAACTTGTGCCTACCCATTATCAGTGTACAAGTTGGACACTGAATCCTTTGTCAACATGAAGAGTACCAAATCAGTGTACAATATGGACTAAGATTTACAGTGTTAATGTACTAACCTGTAAATGCCTTAATGAACTTACGATTGTGACTCTAACTCATTGATTACATGCATCACTTAAGCACAGACACAATGTGCATGAGTTTAAGTTCCATTCTTACATGTATTTGTATGCAGCGGATGCAAACCCTAAAGTGAAATAGGAAAACGTACGGTAAGCACAACCATGAGATATATAGATCAGATTAAGAGTTGACAATCAAGTCAAACAGCAGCCAACAAAGTGGTACGTAGAAGAAAGGCGCGCATTTGATTTGAACCATGACAACAACTCACAGAGACAAATGTGGAAGACACTCAGACGTACAAGCAATCAATAGCCTGTGTTAAGCTCTTTGGACTTGCCAGAACCAGCAGAACTGCTGCTTCCTTCCCCAGAGGGCTTCTTAGATTTCTTTCTGCGTCCAACCCTGCAAATTATAGACGTAAATATTCACACCAGAACAAAAACAAGATCAGAGAAATGAGTCGGCGACCAAATCACAATCTCAGTTACAAAGTCATTGGTCAACTAAAAGTTCACTGTTGATCCGAGGTCATAAATTGAGGGAGAAATTAG
Source organism: Geum urbanum (assembly GCA_946800695.1). Taxonomy (NCBI): domain Eukaryota; kingdom Viridiplantae; phylum Streptophyta; class Magnoliopsida; order Rosales; family Rosaceae; genus Geum; species Geum urbanum. The sequence continues at coordinate 80,926,993 of OX326999.1, read as the reverse complement.
AGAAAACTCCTTGTAACTTCTTAATGTTATTAAAAAATCTATCTGCATTTTCATTGACGGATTTAGTCCCTATAATTCAAACACATTCCATTCTAAGAGGGATGAATTAATGTTCAGTTTTTTGAGATACCGGGTATACCCTTTAACCTAATTAATTAAAAAAATTGCTTAGTCATCATCTTTAAAAAGTGGTAAAATCTAATTTCAAATATCACCAATATTTACCTATATTTACCGAAAATTGAGATAGGTAAATTCCTACAAAATTATTTACATATTAACATTTTCCTACCACCTTACAAATAGGTTATTTACCTATATATATATATATATATATAGATAATTGAGAATAGACTGGTTAACTACGGACACTATTGGCTTCTACATCCATTGCCTAATCTACCTACACATATATATATATGTATTATTAATTTACCTACATATACATAGGTTAACCGATAATAGGTCAATTGCCCACACTACTGACTTCTACTTCTTGTACTTCCATTGCTTAATTTACCTACACTTCATATTGTTGTTCATAATTTAACATAAGCAGGAATGCAGGACCTGCATTTTCCATAACGGTAAGCAACAGTGCATGTGTCACCAGAGTTTCTTCACGATCAGTTGATATATATGATATTTACTTGGATACCATAACATAGATATTCATAACATTCACAATTTAAAATGCAAAAGTAGAGTTGCAGAACTTAGGATGCAGCTATATCAACAACCATGCGTACGTATAGTTTATCTATCAACAAAAATATTTAGTACCTTTTGACCTCCTCTCCTTGTACAACATCATGGAGCGAAAAAAAGCATGGGTTGTAACCAATTGCATGGCACCGCCGAAAAGTCTCAGCAACTCTTGTTTCTTCTTTAAGCATCTTAGTTTCTTGATTATAAGAGACTACAATAAAGTCATTGTACCGAAACATGATGTCTCCATATCTCAAAAATACTACTGGTTGATACACACGAGGGAAACAAGGCTCTTTCAAGCCGCCTTCAACAACAAAAGTTTTCGACCATGACTCCTGAACGCCATAATCCTTCATAACCCACATGTCGAATCGAGTAGGAGCGCGAGAATTGTCAAATGCACATAAAAGCAGACAACCCTCAAACACTTCCAACTTGAGATTCTCTTCCTTCTCAATTGATGGGGGAATTCGGAGTGTGCGAAACTGTTCTATCTCAAAGCTAAACGCATATATAGATCTGATTGTCCCACGACAACCGGAAAGCCAGTGATGATTACCGTGCAGAACAGCATTGAACGACTTTCTAAAGGTGGCCAGAGGAGCTTTGCCAATGTTTCTCCATACTCCTGTACCGATGGTGTATATGTGACACTCACCCTCACTCTCACCCTCTAATTCGTCGCCTGTAGTCTTCAACACCTTGTACTCATTGATTATGTTACTATAACCAAGTATACAGCATAGTCTGTATTTCCTAGTCTGATTAATAGGTGGGAGAGAAATGTAGTCACCAAAAATTGGATTGCAGACGTACAATGTTTCATCTCTATCTTTAAACTTAGACAACAAAAGAAGTAAGCCATTGCATGAGTTGCACAACTCAAACGTAGCAGAGATCATGGGTGGTAGGCTTGTGTTGGGTTTAAATCTAAGTTTCTCAAGCTGGAAGGGAGAAGCATTACCACTTTCACAACATTGTTCCATTTGGGTGAATTCAATCAGCCTCAATCTTCTAGTGTGGGGTGTGGTTCTTTTCTTAATCAATAACCCAAGATGTGATCTTGAAATGTGCATTTGAGAGAACTTTGGGTCGGAAATGATGGAAAGCCAGGATTTGCAAACACACCTGCAAATTATGAGGGTCTTGGCCATAAGCCTCAAGAGAATTTCCATTACCAAGGGCTCTGGAAGTAGTTGGAATCCTTGTTGACATTCTTGCGAGCTCGAGTCTTCTTCTCTGTTGTTGCTGTTGTTGATAGCAGCTCTTTTGCCTCGTCTCATTTCGATCGAAAGTGTATTGATTTTGAGAAACGGTGATTAGGGTATTGCAGAGAGAATCCCAATTCCCAAGTTTTGTGCTTTACTGATCTCGATCAGTTGGGCAAGAGTGAAAGTTAATGTTGTCGTTGGGTTTGGTTGGTTTAGAAAGTGTCGTGGAATTGTGAACTATGGATTAAGTAATTGCGTATATCTTTAGCTCGCCTGGTCTTAGCTTGTCTGGCTTAAATTCAATTATGGTGATCGATCATGGTTGGATTTAGTTTGCACCAATCAAAATCATACAACGTCGTACTCGTACCTACTCAGGGGCGGATGCATGCCTACGGCTGTGTAGGCTGCAGCCCACGGCAAAATTTCGACAAGATATCTAAGAGTATAGGTATAATTGAGTATTTGAGTTGCATAGTCAATTTGACAGACATATGGATAAATAAAATTAAGGATTATTACTTTAATATCTCTTCAAGCAAGTTATGTTCTTGTTTTTATGCTCTTGTTTAGTTGTTTTTGGTTCTTACGTCTCTAATTCCTTTACTTTCTTTGCTCAAAGTCCTTTGAATAGCAACCAAGAAACCAAGAATTATTTTCAGCTTTCTTCACAGTCCCACTAATGAATAAAATTAAGAGATGATCATGAGATTTGGATAGTAAAACTGATAGAGATGGGATTGCTCCATTCATATAATCAAATAATCATGTGTGTGGTATGTATCAACCTACACCGTTAGATATATTTCATTAAGTCTTGATTATATATGTATTTTACACATTTCAATTAACTTTAGTACATAGACATTGACACGAGGATGAGACATCGGTTCATTTACAAACCTTAGACAAAGAAAAAAAATTGGGCGTGCAAGGAAAAAAAAATTGTGCGCTATGCGCACAATATAGCCCACACTCTTTAGAAATCCTAGATCCGCCCCTGTATCTACTCATTTTGTTCGTTCGAGTTGTTACGTCAAAGTTATAATATTCCAGCTAAGCTAGACCATCGAACTCAAAACAACTATTCAAAACTATGTACGTATATGCTTGTATAGTTCAGCTTGCATCGGTAAAAAAGTTGCCAAGCTCTTCTGGAAAACTCATATACATGTATCGATTTAAGTGTTCTCACCGGATTCTCACATAGATGTAAGAATATCTCTGAGGCTCTGATCAATATATATCGGCGAGGTTCGAATTGGATATATGTAGTTCTCGACAAGTACGAAGTTTCGCAATAAAACTTTTGTCTAAAGTAACATTTTATATAAAATTAACAAAATAATTCAGTCATTAGAATCATTCATTTTTTAGAAACTCATACAAAGATCATGCTCATAATTTCAGTCCAATCGAATATCGTTTAGTTATTTGATTGTGACATTGTTCAACAATGCACACATATTGATTGTTCGATTTAACTCAATTTTGCAAGCAAGATTCTTGTATAGGTATCTAAAAAATAAGTGATTCCAATGATCAAATTATTTTGTCAATTTTGTATGAAATACAACTTCACACAAAAATTTCAGTACGAAACTTCGCACTTGATAAGAACTATATATATATATCGCACAGCTAAGCAAATTAACTTATATTTGACCTTTCTCCTTTGCATTGTTAATTTCAATCCATTTGCTTTGTATGCCGTCTTTGCCACGTCCTATAAACATTAGGTCTAACCAGGCTTATGTTCACTACCAAAGTAAATGTTATAGCCGATGAAAAAAAAATAGGTTGTCGACAAAATTTACATCGTCGCCTAAAGTTTATGCTCGTCGGCTAAATTTTAGTCGACGAAAATTTTGGGACTTTAGTTGACGACTTTAAAAAAGTTTTCGGCTAAAGTATAGCTGACGATAATAAATTTCATCATCAGCTAAAGTCTCAGTTTTAAATCACAGATTTTTGACTTTAGCCGACGACTTTAAAAAAGTTGTTGGCTAAAGTACGAAGTTTCGCAATAAAACTTTTGTCTAAAGTAACATTTTATATAAAATCAACAAAATAATTCAATCATTAGAATCACTCATTTTTTAGAAACTCATACAAAGATCATGCTCACAATTTCAGTCCAATCGAATATTGTTTAGTTATTTGATTGTGACAATGTTTAACAATGCACACATATTGATTGTTCGATTTAACTCAATTTTGCAAGCAAGATTCTTGTATGGGTATCTAAAAAATAAGTGATTCCAATGATCAAATTATTTTGTCAATTTTGTATGAAATACAACTTCACACAAAAATTTCAGTACGAAACTTCGCACTTGATAAGAACTATATATATATATCGCACAACTAAGCAAATTAACTTATATTTGACCTTTCTCCTTTGCATTGTTAATTTCAATCCATTTGCTTTGTATGTCGTCTTTGCCACGTCCTATAAACATTAGGTCTAACCAGGCTTATGTTCACTACCAAAGTAAATGTTATAGCCGATGAAAAAAAAACAGGTTGTCGACAAAATTTACATCGTCGCCTAAAGTTTATGCTCGTCGGCTAAATTTTAGTCGACGAAAATTTTGGGACTTTAGTTGACGACTTTAAAAAAGTTTTCGGCTAAAGTATAGCTGACGATAATAAATTTCATCATCAGCTAAAGTCTCAGTTTTAAATCACAGATTTTTGACTTTAGCCGACGACTTTAAAAAAGTTGTTGGCTAAAGTATCGAATTTAAATCCCATATTAGGGTTTCTCTTATCCTTTTCTCTCTCTCTCCCCGGCTAAAATCGATGCCACCTCTCTCTCCGCCGTCACCGCCTATCTCTCCGGCCTCCACTCTGCCGTCGCCTCTCTTCGGCCTCTTCTCGCAATACATCTCTCTGTCTTTCCCAAATTTCTGATTTAATTTACCTCTCTCTCCTCTCCTAAATTTCACATTTCCTCTCGCCGCTACCATTACCGCCACCCGCCCTTGCCCAAATTTCATCTCTCTCTCGCTCGCTCGCTCTCTCTCTCTCTCTCTCTCTCTCTCTCTCTCTCTCTTCCAAATTGTGTAATTTTTTTATAATTTTGTGTACTTATTGCAATTTATGTAATTTCGTGAATTGAAATCCAGAATAGTTTGTGTAATTTTGTGTACTTTAGCTAGTCCACTTCAACAACTCAGAATAGAAATCCAAAATCTGGGAATAGGAAGGTTCTAGGAAAAGAATCCCCAGAATTTGAGTTTTTTTTTTCAAAAATTTGTGAACTTCAGCCGACGAATTTCAAACTTTAGCCGAAAATTGCCGTTTTTGTCGTCGGCTATAGACATAGCCGTCGACATTATAGCCGACGATGGATTGTCAGTTATAACTATAATCGACGAAATTGTCTAACAGGCCGACGAATTTTTTTTGTCGACTATAATACTTTTTCTGAAAGTGGTTGTATATATTCTCTCATAATAATCGAATGCGATGGTCATTCTCAAATTCAATTCCTATCGGTTTCCGCTGCACGCATGCATTTTCCATTGGTTAGCTTAGAAAGGTCAAATATAAGTTAATTAGCTTTGAAAGGTCAGATAATTACTAGCTAGGTTGGTGTAAAACCTTGTTTCCATTGGTTAAAAGTTGAAACAACATAATGATGTTGACAGCATGCACAATATATAATTATATATATACATATATATATATATACATATAGTGATCTAGAAGGGATACATATTCCAGTTGGGGATCGATGATATCCCTCTCTCCACGCCATGATCGAACACTTTGGCTTAGAAATTCAAATAAAAAATATAATCATATATATGCCAAATAATGTTGACTTAAGGAGCTTATAGCTGGCTTGCATCGTACGTAAGGTAAAATTTGATAAAATAAATATTTGATAAATTAATAATTTTATTAAAATAATATATTTTTTTTGTCTTGACTAAGAACCAGTTCATATTACTAATAACCTCACTAAATACATAAGATATTTTTTTTCTCTAAAGTCCTTACGAATATATAAAGTAATAAGTTAATAAAAATATATTAAAATGTATAAAAATTAATTTTTATATCTGAGAATTTATATTTTCTTGATCATATCAGCTATTTTTTGAAAATATATTTTATCGTGGCTTATTTATTCTTTACATTTAGACTAAATTTAATTTTTTTCTTGATCTTTTGCAATGTGTGCATCATATTTGGTAAATTATTTTCATTTTGTAGCAAAAACTTACTCAAGGTAATAACTGTCTCAAATATCTTTTTAGGAGAAACTATTGATCGGTATCGCAGAATTGTGATCTGAATCATGATTATCTTCGGCATACAGATACATTAACCTTCAATTATCTCTTCATCGTAGGCGATTCCATCATCGTTGGCGATTCCATCATCGTTTCGTCTTCATTAATTAAGCGATAAAATAATAATCCCTCTAAAATAATTTTTTTTTCCTGAAACTATTCATTTATAAAAGTTTTACTGTATTGTTGTGGAGCTTCATTAATATATTGATGTTAATATTGTATTACGTACTGTATTCTGCAATCTGTATATATGCTATGTAAATACTTGCAAACTTCGAGGTCACCTTGGCATCGCTGCCTAATGAATAATTTGCACTTGTTTTATATATTAATTCAGATTTATGAGACCAAATCGTGATAATTAACAGGGAGATTGCATGCATCTACATGCTCAACTTTTATTTGGTATGTCTTATTATGATCGATGATGACAAATTGACAATATGTCATATCACTCAACGACTCATCATTCCATAATTTATCCATAGTGATCGAAACGTATGGCAATACATGATACAGATTGTACTTAAAATATGATTACTTGTAACAATTTGCTATACTGTCTATGCATCACAAAGACACGAAGTATGTGCACTTGAGTCTTTTTTGCTTTTCAATAAGAACGAATTGCCTATTTTGTTAATGAACATCTTTGATTGCTTGTAAGATGTACACTTATATATGCCTAACCGTTTTGAGTATCCAATATCGAAACAAACCATGAAACGTGGTATATTATACACAATCAACCAAATACATATTCAAAATCATCCAATTAAAGACGACATCTATCGAAAATCGTCATTTTTGCATTGGCGTTTCACTTTTGTCTAGTGTTATCAACAAGTCTTCGTGTTATGAACAAGTCTTCGATAATTTTTCATTGAGATCATCATGAATTACTTGATATACCATATGTAGTTCTTGATCACAAATCTCATAGGGAAGGGAAAGGAAAGAGAAGAGTGACCAAAGTAAGAAATATTTCAAGATTCCCGATAAGATACCCATGCCATCACTCAAAGAACCGGTCCAACCCGATATAGCTCAAATATTCAAAAGTTAAAGGCCCAATCCAAAGAGTAAAAAATCAAAATATCAGAGTGGGACCCCACCATTCCCTCTTTAGCTGGTTTTTCCTATAGAAATTGATACTGGATAGTAACAAAAAAAGAAGACATAGGCTATGTTTGGTAATGCTTTTCTTAAAAGAAAAGTTAGCTTTTTTTTTCTTTTCAAATAAGCTTCTTAATAGAAAAGGAGGGGGGTGTTTGGTAAATACTTTTTTTCAAATGACTTTTAAAAATAGAAGTGTTTGGTAAATCTAAAAGTAAAAGTGACAAGTACTTTATTTTTTATTTTTTTTGTTTTTGATTTTATTTTAATTAAATATTACCTACAATAATAAAAATAATAACGATTGTAAAAATATCAATCATCTCACATACATTAATCTTGATATCATGCTCGATATTTTAAATGACGGATACCAAATGAGAACTCGTCTCCGATTTAAATGTTAAACTAAGATTAGACTTTGACTACATAACTCAACCGTCTCGACAAATAGAAATCTACCAAAAATGTTTGATTAGGCCATAATCAAACATTTCGGCTAGTCATTAGACTTTGCGCTATGTTGTTCCTCACTATTTCCATTTGTCGTGCTTCTAGACCTTCAGTAACTGGAGATCCTTCTTCTTCTGCATCATCCTCACCATTTGCATTGTCACCTGATCCTTCTCCAATGTTAACAAAATGTTTATCAAGACGAGAATGTCTCCTTACATAGTTGTGAATGGCCATAGTCGCAATCACAATCTTCACTTGCTTGTCGAATGAAAAACTTGACATGTGCTTCAAAACCTTCCACTTCTTCTTCCAAACTCCAAAAGTGCGCTCGATAACACTTCTAAGGGAAGAGTGTCTCTGGTTGAATAACTCTTCAGAATTAGTCGGTTGTCTCCTTCGATATTGTTGATGATGAGCTTTTGCACCTTTGTATGGTCCTAAATAACCATTCATCTGTGGGTACCCAGAGTCTACAAGATAATATTTACCTATATAATGTTGACAATCATAATAAATCAGATAAAAACAGTACAAAGACGTATTACATGTTAGTCGAATTAACAAACAAAAGCGAGTAAGAGCAATTACCTTGTGGAGGTTTTGGAAAATTCATGGCGTTGTCTCGTAATACCGATAGGAAAACTCTAGTATCATGAGCAGATCCTTCCCATACAGCACATGCAAATATAAATTGCATATCAAAGTCACAAACAGCCATCACATTTTGTGTCGGTATTCCTTTCCTTCCAATATATGGCACTTGCTTGTGAGGAGGAATTGAAGCTTCAATGTGGACACCATCAATGGCACCAATGCAATCCTACATTCAATATGAAAATATTACACTAGACAAACGAAGATGCAATCAAATACAAACAACTATACATTAAAGTATTAGTGTAAGATTCTTTACATACCTTAAAATGAGGCATGTATCTCCTATCATTTAGAATCTTTGGAGGAATACTTCTGAATTCTGGATCTGTTGGTTTCAAGATATCTTGAGCCATACGACAAACGACATCCAAGGCTTGTCCAAAATACCTACTGATTGTTTCACCAGAGTGTTGAAAGCGCTCTTGGGCCAATCTGTTTCCAATCCCATGTCCAAGTATATGCAAAAACATCCCTAACACTTCAGTATGACTCGTGCTTCTTGAACCCATCAACCCATAGTTAACTTCTAAATCATTAGATAATCTACCAAAAACCTCCTTATCCATTCTGAACATATGATAACAACGACTTTCATGTCCTCTTAGAACTTCCATCAACCATTTATTTCCCGTTTGCGTGGATGTCATGCACGGTGTCTTGTGAACATAGGTATCAAAATAGTGTTGAGCCAAAAGACACACGCCTAATACTCCAACATCACGTTTCAACTCTTCTGTTTCATCCGATGCTCGAGTGTCCATAGTGTAAAACCAAGTTATTACACCAACTAATTAATATTCAAGCTAGCTTCTGTTCATATAAGTTAGGAAAAGAACAGAGATTAGACAACATAACACACAAGTTGAAAATAAAAAAAATAAAAGTGGCAAACTTCAGAGAAACAGCAAATTGGACTTTCAACAATGTGTATAAAATAAACAAAACTAAATCAGAAAAGCCAAACTAAAGCTTTAGAAGCTATCAATTCCAAATTAACTCATAACATCCATACAAGATAGTCTTAAGAATAGTCATTACACATAACAAAAACAACAACTCTCTCTATCTCTCCTGACTTCTAGATGTCTTTCTCCGACATTTCAAACTGTAGCCACGCCAACTTATCTTCGGGATCATCCATAGTACAAAACATCTCTCTCTTCTCTTTGTTGAGAAACAAACGAGTAGCAAAATACCATAGAGGGGTTCTTGTTCCAGCTCCCGGTAATGAGGTGACCACACTCATCACACTCTTAATACTAGTAGGATCCAGTTCAACATTCTTATTGCCAATGACCTCACAAAGCTTATTAATTTATTCGGTAATATGGGCAGCACCTCCTCCCTTCCTCTTTCTACTCGTCTCAGATGTTCCACCAGATGTTCCGGCACTTGAAGTTTTTCTTTTTCTTACTTGAGAAGTTGACATATTTGAAAGATCATCAGAGTCACCACTACCTTCAAGAGTGTAGTCATCAATAGAGGTATTCAAACTACTAGGAGGCGGTAGACCAGATGACGGTGCCCAAGCATGAGATCCAGTGGCGGAAACCCCATAAAATAACTTGTCAAGCTCGCCTTCCAATTCAGGGTCCAAACCTTTCTTTCGCAATTTCTCAAATTTGTCATTTATCTACAGTTAAAGTGATATTACATTTGTTATAAAGAGTTGGAAAAAATATAATTAGAATAGATCAGTATACAATACATAACATATTACGAACCTTTATCTTATTATCCCACCATTTATCACTCGCATCAATGGTCTGTAACCTATGATTCCACCCAAGACCAGTTTCTTTGCCCTTGAGATCTTTCCAGTTTTTCCATATATCTTTCAGTGAATCCCACTTGTTTTTCAACTGCTTCTTGGTGTAGTTTTCACCAGTTTCTTTGTTAAAGTTGTTCCTTAAATTCTCCCATCCCACTGGCGAAAAATGAGTGTGTGGACGATTATCTGCTTCTAACTCTTTGAAGCATAGATCTATAAAGATGTCCACATACGCTGGAGTCCATGACGCCGAACCTTTTCCCATCTTATATAGATTCTAGCTAAACAACAATCGTAAAGGAAATTATAAACTGTACTTAAATTGTCAAGCTAAAAATATGCACCTAGCAGTGACAATCTAACTAGGTAACTTGTATTAGCAACTTGGTAAACCATAAGCAGAAGAAAGTTGATAGCATAGACCATAAACAACTATCGCAGCTAAAATAAACGTTTATGTTTTGATCAGTTTTTTACATCTCCAAAATGCCTTTGTCTGTGTTGCAGGCAGTCCTCACATGTACGGCTATATGCTTGGGCAGAGGAAGAAAGTTCTTTCAAAATCTAAGTCTGAGTAGATGGCATTAATGTACAAGTGTTTCTCATAATAATTTATGTGGTATTGTGTGTAATCTGGAATTCTAAGTCTTAAAAGAATTTTGACCAGAACTGTTTATCCAGTATCAACACAGGAACTTAATTGAACTATCTGCCAAATGCAACTGTGAACAGACACTAATCAACACAGGAATTGGACTTAGGTAGTTTAGATATACATTTGTGATAATTACTAGTTTCCTACACAAATATGAATGAGATGTTATGATTTTTCTTTTGATTCTGGAAAGTAAGATACAGATTCAGTAACACAAATGAGTCTACCAAAAGGAAACCACAACAATCCACGGAACTAGAAGGTTCTGATATACAAGATATATGATCAATGTATAGTCACGTTTGTACTAAGAAAAACAAGGAAGTCCAACATGTAGTAATGCAGGGGAGCAGACCCTAGCTCCTTTGCAAAACTTAATTACCACATAACAAATACAACAAAAAGATGGGAAACAAGAAAAAAGAAGTGCTGTCAGCATAAAATGGCTTAATTCAAGCATGACACATTGGCTAGAAATTTAGAATAGTGAACACATTGGACTTCTCTTCATATATGGAAGTCCTGGCTTCAGCTCATATGAAGTTAGAAATACAAGATTAAACAGCATTTCTCACCTGATTAGCGCTTACAAAATCTTAGCTTAATTCTGTCATTAGTAAATTCTTTGTTACTTACGAAGTCTGAAGAGCATATCTAAACCAAGAGTCTCTCAAGACAGACCAACTCAACTCAAACAAGCAATATATAACACAACCCAGTATACCCTCCTAACCTGAAACATATGAGACCAACAACATCGGCAGAGAGAGAGAGAGAGTCAAGCTTAGCAAATAGCATGGACTTGAGCCGATCACATACATATCTTAACGGTGTTACCTGGGACACAAGCCTATATCAACTGACATCCAACCCCTAACAAATCCAACTGAACTCTCATTTCTCACTAAAACTTAAGCAACAAGCTTCAATCTTGCGCATACGAAATTTTATCCGGCTCAAGTAATCTCACTCCCAATCTGCAACCACTCTACAATCTACAAACCCGTTCACATTTAATCACTACATAATGTGCTACTAAACCATTGACTGAAAATTCATATGTACAACACAATGGCAGCAAACAACTCAAAATGAAGTAAGATTTGAACATACTCCCAAATAGAAACTGAAATCAGAGCAGCACCCAGAAAGCTAAACAGAGAATACAAAGTAAAAAGCTTTGTGGCTACATTATTGGGATTCTTAGAAGGGATTTTATCCTAGGTGTGGTACTCCATACTTTTCTCCTAGGAAAGAACATTATGAACTGACTACTGTACCATATTTTTCTTCTTTTAGGAACTTATTGAAAAGCTTAGCACATGTGAACTATCCCAAGCTAGAATTTCTTTTACAGTATTCATATTGCAAAGAAATGAACAAGCCAATAACTCGATCAAACCATCCAACGAATCTCAACTTTTCTGTACAAGAAAATCACTACCCATGATGCAAAACCATCCAAAGCTCCAAAATTTCAAAGCAATCAGACCCAACTCAACAAAATAATATAAGTTTTCTAAACCTGGGAATTTTATCGAACAAGTGATGTGCATAAACAAAGAGACTCTTTTGGACTCAGATACGGAACTTCAGATAATCTTGTTACTAATGAAGCAGAACTACTGCAGCATCAGAAGCTTGAGAAGCTTTACATATCAAACTCTGTTGGAAAGGTTGCCTACTTTCTCAATGCTATCTGCTGAATCAATTCATTTTCTGATCTATTACTAAAAAACTATTTAATTCATGTAAGGATACCATTGCAGTGTCAAATTTTATTCAGAAATACTCAATCAAAGACTACAAGAATGACAAAAGTGTGTCAAATTTTATTCAGTATAAAGAACACCAGCATACCTCTCCTCTCCTAAAAATGATTCCAGAAGTCCAACTAATTGTTTCCCCTGTTTGTTGCTGAAGTCCAACAATTCATCTGCACAATTCACCATATGAGGATTCATGTTTCCAGTGTCATACTTATTCGAACAACACAATCACTCTTTACAAAACCCAATTCTAAGCAAACGATGGAAGCAACCCAATTCAATTTAACCAAAACCCAATTACATAAGACCATAGAAACTAGTATAGCAAGAATGAATTCGTCAAAGCATCTCATTTTCAACAGCTTGCCCATATCATCTTCATTCAAAAATGATAAATTTAAGTGACAAGGATACTAAAATCAGCGAGAAAGAATTACATAAAAACTGAGTTCAACTCCATATATAGGGCTGTAAAAATCTTACGAACAACAAACAACTTAATTACCAACAATTGAACAATTCATCAGGTTCATATGGGCAAGAACATAGCCATTCACCAACAATAAAACACAGCGAACAACAAAACATGCAGCCAAGAGACCCGAGAGAAGTCCCAGATCCCATAACTAAAAAAATAAAAAACCCCAAGAGATGAAAGCTAATCAAAGCATATAAGAATCGAATCAATAAAAACTTGAAGCATATTCATAACTTTGGATGGTGCATAAGTCTAAAGTTTATTTATCTTTATCAACAAATATATGTACATCGCATCTGAGCTTAAAACAACAAATGCTCAAATTCAAACTAAAAATAATTAAAACAAAAATCCTAAACTGATGTTGTAGCCTTCAAATTCTAATTTCAATGTAGTCTTCTTCCCGTAAACTACCATTGTTAACTATAGTTATAAGAACAATTCAAATGCAAAAAATTAGAGCAGAACCCTATACCAATTGAATTTGAAACTGAAAAGATATTGATTCTGTGATCTTAGCCCAAAATCGACATGCATCTTCATATGATTAAATCACCAGCACATTCACCATATGAGGATTCATGTTTCCAGTGTCATACTTATTCGAACAACACAATCACTCTTTACAAAACCCAATTCTAAGCAAACGATGGAAGCAACCCAATTCAATTTAACCAAAACCCAATTACATAAGACCATAGAAACTAGTATAGCAAGAATGAATTCGTCAAAGCATCTCATTTTCATAGATTTAACAAAGCCCTAATTCTAAAAATTGAAAGAATGAAACCCAAAACAAGGATTTGATCGAGCTCGAGAGATAAGGGGCTCACCGGTCTGGAGGAAAATAGCTATGAAAAGTCTTGATTCATGGCAAAGAGGTTTTCAATCTTGCGGGGAAGAAGAGAAGAGGCGAAAGCTGAGGTTTTCAATGTTGAACTGGTTTCCCGTCGAACTCGCGAAATGAGAGAGAGAGAGAGAGGAGAGAATAGACCGAAGGATATGTGTGTCATTTAGAAATTGTATGAGGGCAATTTTGGAATTTTAGTAAATTTTCATTAAAATAGCACTGTTCACGCGTGTTTTTGAAAAAGCCAGCTTTTAAAAGCACCTCTGAACTTCCTTTTCGAAATAGTAAAGAAATCCTCTTTTTTTATAAGTTCCTAAGAAAAAAAGTCAGTTTACCAAACACTTCTTATTTTAAAAGCTGATGGAAAAGCTCATTCTCTTAAAAGAAAAGCTTTCCCAAACACACCCATAGTAGTTTCCGTTCCCGCCTCGCACGGTTTCGTTGATCATCGTCGTCGTTGACCCAGGTGGCACTTCCCCTCTCTCACTTAATCGGAGCAACCTCTTTTCGGGTCGGAGCCCCTCTCCGCAATTCAGAACTCTATGGTTTATCCTCAAATTCACTTCTTTTTTATTGTCATCCACAATGTCTGAACTTTGACCGATACATTAATATGATAACTGAATTTTAAAAACTATCAAAGTGATGTCTAAATTCTCAAAACTATATTTACATAATGTTTAAAGTCATTTTCCATCACAACACCGTGTATAACGATGACGTGACATTTTTCTTCTTCCAAAAATATAGAAGAAAAGACTTGAATACCCTTATAACTTTTATTTAAAAAAAATTATATTTTTCTTTCTTTCTTTTAGATAGTTTGGGAGTTTAGGCATCACTTTGATAGTTTTTAAAGTTCGAGCATCATACTGACGACTCGGTGAAAGTTCAGACCCTGAAAGTGATTTTTTTTCCTGGGAATTCTTGTCCATCTCTCACTCGTCGTCAAACTCGCCAAAGACGAACTACCTAAAACGTTATCGATTAACTAAGTTCATTGCCCTTTATTTTTTTTCTTTCTATTTTTTTTTCTCTCTCTCTCTCCTCTCCATCTCCCTCTCAAAGTCATCGAGCTCGCCGTAGACGAACCACCCAAAACGGGGATGTTGGGTATCAATCTCTTCTTCTTAGTCCCCTCTATCTTTTTTTCATAACCCTAACACTCATCTCTCCTTTGTTTTGCTCGAATTTGGAGAGAAATGTTCCAAGTTTTCAAGAACTCTAGAAATTTAGAATCGATTGATTCGACATCAATTCAGAATTTGGAGAGCTGCCGCCGCCAATGGTGCATCCAACTGATGTGTTTTAGCAAATGTTTAATGTCATTTTGTTCGTAATTACGTACTAATTACATTGAAAAGATTCTCAAATCAATTGGACTTAGTTTTATTAGAACTTAGACTTTATCAGAATAATAATACGATTAGTTTATAAATTTGTTAAGAATTCATAAATCACGTAGTTCTAGAGTTTGATATTCCCGACGGGGTAATAAGCTTAGTTAATTCGATAACGTTTTGGGTACATGGTTTGTCTCCGGCGAGTTCGACGACGAATGAGAGATGAAAAAGAACTCTGAGGAAAAAAAGTCACTTTCTGGGTCTGGACTTTCGTCGAGTCATCAATATGATGCCCGAACTTTAAAACCTATCAAAGTGATGTCCAAACTCTTAAACTATCAAAAGGGAGAAAAAAAATAAAAGATATAAGATAAGCAATATTTTTTTAAAATAAAAAATAAAAATGGTAAAGGTAAAGAAATTAAAATCTTTTATCCTCTATTTTTATTGTAAAAAAATGTCACATCATCGTTATAGACAGTGTTGTGACAAAAAATGACTCTAAGTATTACATAAATGTAGTTTTGAAAATTTAGACATTATGTTGATAATTTTTAAAATTCAGACATTATATAAATACATCTGCAAAAATTCAAACCCGTGAATAATTTTCTACCTTTATTTTATTTTAGCTCCTGAAAAACTAGTCAGAGTTTCATGTCGGCCGCAAACAGTACGTAAAGAAAGAAAAAAAGAAAAAGAAAAACTAGAAATTCCCAATTTTGTGCTTGGTGGGTGTCAAAGCCCTAGCTTTGTCAGTTTAATTTTGGGTTTTGAAGGATAAAAGATTGTTGCTTTTTGATATATTGGGTGCTGATGATGTTGGATTGAAGCTAAAGTTTTGATTTTTGGGTTTAATTTGAGGGTTTTGAGTTCTAACCGAGTCTAGCTCTGTCCCTTGCTCACATTGAAGCTGTCCCAAATTTACAGTTTCTCTTGTTTGCTATGTCAAAGTTTGAGTCTTTGTTGTTTTGGGGGAAATGGGTTCTTTTAGAAATGGCTGTTTTAGTGGATTTTGGTTTTTGGTGATTTTATTGCTTTGTGGTGTTTGTAGGTGGGGAAGGACTGAACTAATGATGTTGACTCCTTCAATCAAGGCTCTGTCGAGAGATTTGGACATGATGCGGATCGAAGAAGAGGACCCGCCAGGAGGTGCAGAGATGAGTATGGTGCTCCCCGAATTTGACAGATTGCAGTTCGTGGAGGACTCAACCACAAGCGCTGAAGACATTTTCGCAAGGTATTTAGACTATTTTGACAGTTGTACAGTATGAGTGTGGCTAGTGTAAGACCTTCCATTAGGCTGTGGATATAGAATTAAGCTATCTCTGACTACTGAATAATTGGACAGGGTGCAAAAGAAAGTGTCGAATTACCCACCCCCGAGGGCAGATTATACTCTTGCAAGATATAGGCTTTTTAGGGAGTTGAAGAGGCTGCTACGAGACCCGCCTGCAGGGATTAGTGCGGTTCCCCCGGACTACCACAGCTGCAATATAATGTTGTGGAATGTTGTCATTGCTCCTCATTCCTTGGATTCTCCTTGGGAGGGAGGTGCTTTTAAGTTGACTCTTCAGTTTAGTGAGGACTATCCACAGACACCACCGATAGTGCAATTTGTTTCTCGAATGTTTCATCCAAATGTTTCCGCAGATGGAGGTATGTCTTTGGAAAGTTTACAGAATCGGTGGCCTCCTGTAAATGGTGTGGGAGATTTACTCAAGCATATCCAGGTATGGTTTTGATTTTCATTGTTGTTAGCATGCCTACATTAATGAATTCACATAGCACTTGCCCTGAATTATGTAACAGACAGATGACGTAGAAATGGATGTCATTGCACTTGGGAAGTTAACTTGGTGTTATGTATATGTGTAGAGAATGCCTAGCATTTGAAACACAACAATCTGAGAAGACTCTGACACCCGCCGTTTGGTTATTGCAGTCCATAATATGTCATCCCAACCCAAACTGTCCTGCAAATCCAGAAGCTTTTTGCCTCTACTTCAGCGAGAACAGGCTTGAGTACAACAGAAGAGTGAGGATCATTGTGGATCAGTGTTGGACAGAAGACTAGTAACCCCTCCATATTACCCTTAGTTTTTTTTAGAATGAGAATCATTTGTGGAAATTCA
This sequence comes from Geum urbanum, assembly GCA_946800695.1. NCBI lineage: Eukaryota > Viridiplantae > Streptophyta > Magnoliopsida > Rosales > Rosaceae > Geum > Geum urbanum. Next base: position 80,909,531 of record OX326999.1, on the reverse strand, counting down.
GCAACCATCAATCCTCCATGTATATCCATGTTTAGTTTCCCCTCACATTATGACTATTAGGCTCTGTCGTTTGAAGTAGAGATAGTATACCATCTGATAGAGTTTGGATGGCTATCAACGCGTTGCTTTTGGTATATAAAAGTGATATGACCTGAATTGATTCTAATCTTCGGCAGCTTCAAATCTTCTTTCAATGTTGAAATGACAATCTGATCAAGGCTACCAAGAGACTAATAATTTTGCTTTTTCTTTCTTTCAGTTATCTGATCTTAGCCAATAACTGTTCATTGTTATAAGCCATAAAGCCGATGTTACCTTTCACAATTATTCAGGAAGCTCTTACAATGAATCAACTGCTGGATAATTCTTCTTGTAATAGTTCAAAAAGCAAATCATTTCCAGTGTACATTTATGCATATGGTGAAGCTTATTTCCTGGTTAACAAAAATAAATTGAAATTAATTTTATATTCAGTATTAGATGGGATTAATTTAGTCTCCGCAGTCCACAAAGTCATAGTTGACAACAAGGTTGCCTTGTGCATAGCCTCTTCCATTAGTGTCAATCTGCCTGAACACATTCACGTCCCATCCAAACCTCCATTGCTGCACTGATCAACAATCCTCACCGTTTCCTGAGCTCCCGTCGCCATGTTCGTCACCTTCATCGATCATATACATTTCCGATCAGCAATTTGCATATATAGATTGATGAACAAAAGACTGAGAATTATAATTCTTGATCACTTACCAGTAAGCATTTTCCACAAGCAGCTGCTCCGCTAGGACCTTCAGGTCCGCAAAAGGCGGTCCATCCATACCTGCTGTGCCATTCGAAGGGCTGATTAGCGTGGAATGCACAGAATGCACCTACGGCAAGCGAGTCTCAGTTGTGATCCTGCGGATTGTAGAGATGGTATGTGGCTCTCACATTAGATGTACTCAAGACAGAAGCACTTCCTGCTAATACTGCACAGATGATAAGTAACAAGACATTGCTCAACTTCCTGGCGGTCATTTTCTGACTCGCTTGAAGTGGTTATGGGTATAAGAATACGAACTATGTTGGTTCAGTTTGGCTTGGTAGACAAGGATACGGGGGACCTAAAATATATATAGAGCAGCCAAGACGGCTCATATAGCAAATGCATGGAAATCGACGGGTACAAAACACATAGATTCACATAGAAAATTACTGCTCAAATCAACTACATTTGCGCATATGCTTGCATTGTTGCTTGAAATAGATTAAAGAATGACCAGAGCTTATACGTTGTTCAGAAAGAAGGGAGGAAATCTGAAATATTTGTACCAAAATGAAAAAAATATCAGTGCAACTAGTATTTCGAAAACTCTCGGTGCAATTTGTCTTGTTCTTTCTTACTTCTCATCATACACCAGTGTTCATGCACTGTAAGCAAGTTATACATAAATCTGAAGTACAAACAAATATACAACAACGTAGAGATGATGAGTACAAAAAAAGAGTACTTGTATTCAATTGTATTGTGTTAATTATTATGATGGTTTACGTACGGCAGGCCAAATCAAACAGCTTAAAAATATATTTTGTGGTAACTAATTAATAGACTACGACATTGTAAAGCTTTCCATTTTCTGTGTTTGGCCAATGACTGCACTGTAATATATATAGCTGTCTTCATTTGTCAATTTACATAGTTGTGTGCCCTTGTTTTACATATATACCAACCAGAGGCGGATTTAGGATTTGATAATCGGGTGGGTTGTAATTTACCCACGATTTTTTTTAAAAAGTTTGTAACCCATTAAAAAACTCATCCTTACTCATTGACAGTGAATAATATTGCCCTTCAAGAATATCATATGTAAGCTCTGCAAATAAATATAAAGCAAGTAACTAAGCTAATATATACAAGAAGAAGAAAAAAATAAAAAATTAAGCTAAAAAAATTTAGACAGCTGGTACTACATGAATGAAAAAAAATTAGACTCATTTAGGTAATAAATAAAATATCAAATTTCAAAGATATATTGATATATAGCTTGAAATATGGATATTTCAATGGAAATATCGAGGGAGACAAAATTTCGATGAAAAAGTTTACAATATATTCTTATATTCAAATAACTTGATAGCATATATATCTAGTAGAATGTATGTTTGAGCATACACTACCAAAATTTCTACTATAGCCGACGAGATGACAAAAAACAGGCCGACGACAAGGTTTGTCGTCGGGTATAGTCTACTATAGCCGACGACAGACCCCGTCGCCGGTTATAGTTATAAAGTCGTCGATTATAGGTACACCCTATACCCGACGAATGTTTTGCTACAATTTCCGACGAGATTTTAACTATAGCCGACGACTAAGTAAGTCATCGGCTATAGTTCTTATATCATATCTATTTCGTTGCAGCTCAATCATTCAAAAAAAAATTCTGTGAGAAAAACTCAAAACGCTCTGAAATCGTTGGGTGTTGTCGGAAGCTGTCCAAGAGAGGTTCGTGAAGCTATATATATAGCTAGGTAGGTATGTACGTATATATATGTGTGTGTGTGTGTGCGCGCGCGCGCGTGCGCGGGCGCGCTGATTAATTAATATATGTTGATTTAGAGTAGCATTGATTAATGTTGCTATTGAGTTGAATTGATTGTTGATTTTGAGTTGAGTTCAACGAAAATATGTATATATATAATTATATGTAAATTTGTTGATTAATTATTGATATGTATATATATATAGTTGTACGTATATTTGTAAATTTGTAATTGTTGATTGTTGATATATATGTACGTATGCATATATGTTAATTGTACGTTGATATATATGATCGATATATATATGTGTGTGTGTAAATTTATAATTAGGGAGTAGAAGAATTAAATTATGTAATTTGTAGTTTAGAGATCGATATATATATATATATATATAATGGTGAATTTTAAATTAATTAGTGCATGTGTGTGTGTATATATATATATTGTTGGAATTTTCAGGATGGACAAGAGTTGGATGAGCTTTGAAAGATGGGATGTAAGATATCACCATGGAATTAGGAGCTTTGTGGAATATGTGAAGGCTAATTGTGGAGGGATGCTAATTCATTATTACCCGTGTAATAATTGTCAGTGTTGCAACGACCGATTTCGTTTTCCCATTGAAAAAGTATTGGAGCACCTAAAGAAATAAGGGTTTTGGGATAAGTACACATGCTGGATTTATCACGGTGAAACATCATCAGCGGGTCTGCATGATCATGAGCAATTTGCTGAGAGTTTCAGTACATCCAATGATCCAACAATGAAGTTGATCTACGACGTGTTTCCTTATGAGAGCGGTGTATTTGCTCAAGCACAAGATCCTCCCGCCGCTGGGGGCTTCCCTCATATTGAGCCACTCCAGCAATTACCTAGAGCTGTCAACACTACCGGTATGGACAAGCACAACAACCTGATTGCCATGCAACAGACCTCATTATACAACGGGTGTAATAAGACTGTTCTTGAAAGTGTCATGGGAGTGATAAAGCTCAAAGTGGAGAATAAAATGAGTGTCAATGCTATTGATGATTGGATGAAGTGGACTGCTTCGATGCCCCCCCCCACCCCCCCCCCCCCCCCCCCCCCCCGGTCATCGCCTTCCTACCATTCATTGTAAGGTGCAACATATCCTGAAAGATCTTGGGCTTTCCTACTTCAAAATTCATGCATGCAAATATGATTGCGTTCTCTTTTGGGGTGAAGACGCTTACGGGAATGATCTTGAAAGCCTTGATGCTTGCCCGATATGTGGTACGGATATGTATAAGTTGACTCCTGCAGGGAAAAAGAAATGTGTGAAGATACTTCGGTATTTTCTGCTGCTTGATAGGCTGGAACGGTTATTCATGTATGCGCATACGGCTGAAGATATGAGATGGTGGGCTAAGAAGAATTTGCCTGACGATAATACCCTTATACACCCTATTGACGGAGATGCTTGGAAGCATGGTCAGAGAGTTTTCCCATTTTGCATCAGAGGTCCGAGATGTTTGACTCGGGCTCTCATCTGACAGATTCAACCTTTTTGGCAACATGAGTCTTCAACACAGTATATGGCCAGTTATTTTGGTACTGTACAACCTTTGTCCATGGATGTACATGAAGAAGGAATACAATATGCTCACTCTGTTGATTCCAGGGCCGGATTATCCAGGAAAGTGTCTCGATGTGTATTTGAGACCCTTGATTGAGGAGCTTAAGAACCTGAGTGAATTTGGTCATGCCACTTATGACAAGTATAAAAACGAGATGTTCCAGATGTGTGCCATACTTGTTGGCACTATTAGTGATTTTTCTGCCCGCGGGATGTTGTCGGGCAATGTTACTAGGGGATACAAGGCTTGTTCAGAGTGCATGACTATTGAGTGTTGTAGACCTCAATGCAAGAAGATTTTCCAGATGCATCACCGTTGTTGGCTTCCCCATGATCACTTATTTCGGGAGGATAAAGAGGCCTTTGATGGGACTATAGAAATGGGTGTGCAACCCAAGAGCTAGACGAGGGCTGAAATTTTCAGATGAACCATGTACAAGATGATGGTTACCCACAATAGTCACACGCATTGAGCCTCTTGGCGATGAAATCTGTAACTTCAAATGTTTATCTGATGTGTAAGGTCAATGACGTAAAATTTATATATCAACATAGAGACGACATACTGAGGACACAAAGTTCTGGGGTAATGGTGCATGGTGGCAGAATGACGTTGACTATTACGGTGTTCTCCATCCAGTGGTTGAACTAATTTATGGGGAAGCCATGAAAGTACACTTGTTTAAGTGTAGATGGTTTGATACTAGCCCGGAGAACACAAGGACCGATCAATACGGTATATTTTCGGTGAATACTACTATAAGCTGGTATGAAGATGACCCCTTTGTTTTTGCTACAACGGTAAAACAAGTGTTTTATCTTGATGATCTTGTGCACAGAGACGCGTGGAAAGTAGTTAACCATATTGTTCCTAGAAACATATGCAATGCTGCTACACTTAGGGATGCTACAGATGATGATGAAGTTACTACATATCAAGAGTCGAACGCAATTGACATTCCGGAATCCTCTACAATTCACCTTAATAATGTGAGATAGGGTGTTGTGGTTCAAATTTCTGAAGCAGAACTTCTTGATGTTAATCCATATGAAATTGACGAAGACTCAGGTGACGAGGAGCGGCACATCACCAAAAATTAACTATAAAACCGAGTCAGACTCAAACAATGATTCTGATTATCAGTCTTAGTTAGAGATGTACGTATTTAAGTATAACAAAGTGTTTATATGAGAAACATGTATATTTATGAGAAACGTGTTTAATTAGTAATGATTCTAACTATGTGAATGATCAATTAGTTAAACAGGTATTTTGGGAATTATGTTTCTAAATGAGAATTTAGAACCAATAAAATTTCACACTATAATCGACGACGTGCATGATGGCGCATCGTTGGCTATAGTATACCCAATGACTTAACTGGTCGTCGGCTGTAGTTCTGGAACAAAAAGACCCAGACGTGACCTGCAGCGCCGCAAACATGAAAAACAAAAAAAAAATTGATTCTCTCTCGCTCCTTTGCCGCACGCCGCCTAATCGACTCTCTCTCTCCTCCTCTCTCCCCGTCAGATCTGTTTCTCCCCACCGTCAAATCGAGATCCGAAAACCGGCGCCGCCACCGCCCCCGTCGCCGACACCAGTGGCCTCTCCTCCCTCCACCGACACCGATTCCGGCATCTCTCCACCGTCCCATATATAGATATAATTATATTTATATAATTAGTTTTTTGAATTTTTGCATATATAAATATAATTGTGAATATATATAAATATATATATGATTGTGACAGTATATATAAACTATATATATATAAAATAGGAATATATATAAATATAATTGGTTGAATATAATTGGGAATATATATAAATATAGAGTATGTGAATATATATATATATAAATATAGGAGTATAAATAATTGAATGTATATATAATTGTGATATTTTGATTTTGTAATTTAATTTGTTGAATATGTCGATGAATATATGTGCAGTGGATATGAATTTGTGTTTTTGTTGAATTTGTTATTTTATTGAATATGTGAGATGAATACATTAATATATAATTGAATATGTGATTTATTAAATATATTTGGATTTATAGATTATATGTGAATTAATGTACATTTTCAGGTATGAATTTGATATTTTTTGGCAAAAAAAATTCTTCGGGATCTGGATCGATATCCCGAGGTGGAAATGAGAGTAGCAGCTCGGCCACGATTATCAACAACTATTCTGGCCCTATCACCTCTTGTCAACATATTCTACTTGGTGAGTATGCGACGCCGCAGGAACCCAGCCGACCCTCCATTACGAGGAGGCTCTATCAGGAGGTGACGCCGCGGTAGGCAGCTAGCCGACCCTCAACGGGTGACACATCTCAACAGTCGGTCCATATACGTATTTCGCACATTGCCGAGCCAACGCCTGCTTCCTCTATGGCCCAATCATCTGAGGCATGTGTTTCAGGTAGTTCAAGGACTTGTGTGTGATTATCATCTTCGTCCACCATCTTCTTGCTCGACGAGATACCGGCGATACCTATTTTCGACGATATGGGGAGACCTATTGGAAGACAGGATCATTTTCTTATGGTGGACCAAGCATATGTATACATACCATTCGAGACACCTCTTTGGAGTGCTCGGATTAAGGGACAGCAGACAGACGAATCGGGTAAATATTAATTAACATTTGATTATTTAATTTCAAAATTATATAGCCGATATATAAATTAAATTGGGTGCTTATATTTTTATCTTTTTACCATGTCTTAGGCACCGTCGTCAACAGCAAAGCCAAAAAGACCAGAGGCACCGTCGTCGGCAAGGTTCTTGAAGATGTGATCAGGCACGGGCTGGTGGTCATTAGGACGACTGAAGGAGGCAAGGTGATCGAGGGAGATGATACTCGAAAGTACGCCTCAATGGCCGGAAGCATCATACGGGACAGGGTCTCAATGCTGTGGCCGAATTAGAATTTCGTGCCGAACTACGTGAAGTTGAAAGTGCATAATGCATTATCAGTGAGTTACATTTTGCATCATTTCGTAAATTTTATACTTATTAATCTAGTCCGCAGACATATACAATTTTTACTATTTATATATACATTGCAGAAGTGGTTTCACGTGGAAAACATTCTCAGACACACTTGGGCAAATGAGGTGCAAGAGAGCAGGTGATGTCTCTCGGTTATCTTGTATATATCGAGTTAGATTTTTGATTCTTAAGAGTTTCAGTATCTAACATTTGTGTTACATTAATATAGGTATAATGAGTGGAAGCCCAAGCTCAAAAACCACTGGCAAAATTACGGCAGCGACTGAAATGGTACCCCTAGCGAGTTTCAGTTTAGGGAGAACGAGTGACGATGGCTGGTAACTCACTTCAGACACCTGCTATTCAAGGTATGCAAATTGAGCATATTTGTGTTGTGTCGTATTAATTATATGAAAAAAAAAATTAGTTAATCATTTTCTGACGTATGTTTATCCAACAAGGTCATCTCCGAGACAAACTCTTAGAATCGGGCAAAAAACACCAAAAACCATCATTGTAATTCCAGATCTTATTCCGGTTGGGTTGAGGTGGCCGCTGCCAAACACCCAGAAGTCCCTTTGTTGGTGTTTACTACGCATCACGAGTATTCGCAGTATCCCGAAGATGCTATAAGTCCCTTATAAATTAATTCACATATTTGCTTCATTATATATATATTCTCAACATTTTTTTGTATTTTTAATACGTTATTCGTATTTCCTTGACAATTAGGCGAGAGTGGAGGAAGTGATCCCACAGGTGTTAACTCAGGTAGCTCAATTGATACCCTAACACCTCAGATGAGGAGCTCACGCAATACGCCTCTCAGATTGATACATCCGATCCGACTATGTCAGCGAGGATCATGGCAGCCGCGATACCTCCTGGGAAGAACACTTACTATGTTAGGGGTTTGGCCAAGAGGGGCCAAGGGGTATTGAAGATGACTCCCGAATTCTCCCACAAGTCGGGATCTTCTAGGACCTCCCATCTACATGAGCAGCTCTAGAGGCAAACGAGGGAGATGGAGGAGCAACATAGACATATGGAGGAGCAACAGAGACGGATGGAGAAGATGGAGTAGGCGATTGCATTACAGAATGCGAGATTCTTCAAGCAGCAGAGATTAGCCGAGTAGCATGCATCTATGGCAGCATGGTGGCAACAATGTATGCCACAGTTTCAGGCTGTTGAAATCCAGATCTCGCCCCTACCTTCTAACATTTTTGGTGATCCACAGCTGCAGCCGCAGCTACAAGAGGATCAACGCGACTAGGAGAGTCACCACTCTGTTTACTTACACAACATAGATTTTGATCAGCCTTAGTGTAGTTGTATTTTCTTTGTATGGATGCATACGTTGTTGGAAAAATATGTGTTGTGTTCTGCAATTGCAGGTTCTGGAATTGGGCCCAATCAAGAATATGCAGCTTTTTTTATAAAAAAAACACTAAATATAGCCGACGACATGTCATTGGCTATAGTATTACAGAAAATACTGTAACCGGTCAACATTTTGACTCGGGCGATAAAATGGCCGACGACTATAGTCTAAGGTATTACCAACGACTCATCCATCGTTGGCTATAGTTCATTCTATAGCCGACGACTACCCTACCCTATCGTCGGCTATAGTATAGCCGACGGTGTATTCCCGACGATGCTTTGACCGACGACACGTCATCGGTTATAACTATAGCCGACGATTTACGTTAACAGGCCGACGATGTGAGTAGAAATTCTGATAGTGATAAAAGGTTTCTTAGTGTTGGTGGTGGGTCCTTAAATTGTAATTAAAGCCAACCTGAGTTTGAATCCTAGCCTGGTTAGTGTGCTTATTGGATTTTTATCTGAAATTTTCTTATGGATTGGGTTGTATACCTAATTTTCTTTTTCTATTGCCCAAAAAATTGAGTGGGCTATAGCCATCTTGCCATTGGACTGGATCCGCTTGTGATACCAACTTAAACTTATGACACAAATCGACAATTACTTTTAGAATAATGTTAGGGGGCCTCACTCAATTTGATGTGACATGTCATGCCATATAAATAATTTATTTCTTTATAAATTCTTAAAAAAATATATAACCTACAAAATCAGTCTTGTCCTTTTATATATTTAATCTAAAATATAGATTATAATTAATCAAAATAAAAATCTAACACAGTCAAATTGAGAAATCATTCGAATCGTCCATGCTAATCGGACTTCCATGCTAACCGCTATTCTTTGATCAAAATCTCTTTGATCAAAATCAACTTTCGCACTAAGTTGAATTGTATTGCACAACTACCCATGTATCTTCCTCCCTATTTGTTCTCCTTTGCAATAAAGAAGATATTGCCAAGTTTTAGTGGATGTTTTGCATCCTACAGATTCAAGAACCCTAAAAACCATAATGCATATGGCTTACTGCATCCCTGATAGGCTGATATGATATATATACTATGTATCGGATCGATCCCTGGATTTTCCTAAGCCTATTGTTTTGTTATTGAAATTTGGATTTCATTGTATTATCGATGAATTTCCAATTCAAGAAATTTTAGGTTTCAAACAATTTGTTCGAATTCCGATTGAAAATAATAAAAGAGGAAGAAATCTTGTACTGGGATTGTAACCTAGAATCAAAAAGAGTATGAGAAAAACAAGAGAATCGTAGTATTAATTAATAGTAGAATCCATCAAAAATTTGCATCGACTAGATTTCTTGTAGAAAGAAGTGTAATGAATAAATTTTAATGAAGAATAATGATAGTCATTAGATGCGATGCAAAAGGTATAATTGTCGTTTGACCAATTTGAGATGTATACGACATGACACGAAACTGATGATGTGTGTATAAATGTAATATAACATGTACAATTTAAGGCCTACATATCATGATCTTAATGAGACTTAGAATAATTTCTCTTACTATTAATACAGCAAAAATATCATTGCCAATTACTATTAATATAGCAGAAATAGCTTGTATGTATGTATGTATCATTGCCACCTGCTGCTTCGTCTGCATATGCTCTCAATTCTCAAACTCACATAGATATCTCTGGAGAGAAAAGCTTTTCTTCATTTCATGTCTCCCATGATGGTCGACCCAATTACATTGCCACAAGTTACAGATGACATTTTTATTGTAAATTAAGCTAGCTCATAATATATGATCAAGACTCAGAGCATGCATTTTCATATAATAAGAAAGGAGGTGATTTAATCTCCACAGTTAATGAACTGATAGTTGACTATGAGATGACCTCGTGCATATCCACTTCCATCAGTGTCTAATTGCCTGAACACGCCAACATCCAAGTCCAAGCCACCGTTGCTACATTGATCCACAATCCTCACCGTCGTCTGTGCTCTGGTCGCCGTATTTGTAACCTATATCACAAGCATATGTTAATAATTACCAAGTCTTTCTGAGAGTGCAAATATATAACACTTACTATATATCTGAAAACTTATCTGTTATCACTATTCACTAACCCTTAAGCATTTGCCGCAAGCAGCTTGGCCACGAGGTCCGACCGGGCCACAGAAAGCCGTCCAGCCATACTTACTACGCCATGAGTAAGGCTTGCTAGCATCCCAAGTAGCGCAGTAAGCACTCACTGCCCCCAAGTCCCAACCATGTTGTTGCGGATTATACAAATGATACGTCGAACGTACATTGTTAGCACTCTCACCCCCGCCGCCGCCACCGGCACAGTTGCTCTGGCAGCCTTTAGATTGGGAGCAGTAGTCATCCGTGGTGCCACAGTAGCCATACTGACTGCAACATAGGTTGCCGGCACATGTTTTTCCGCCGGTTTGCTTACCACATTGTTGGGCTACACAACCACTTATTAGGCAAACTAGTAGTAAAACTAAATTTCCAACGACTCCCATGTTTTCAGATCTTGATGGTGAGATGATCTAAACTATGAATTGTTTGTACCTTATAGTGTTGGCCGGAGTGGAAGTGGAGCCAAACCGTCTCATCTCTTTATAAATATCCAAGGCTCCAAGAGGTAACTAGTAGCAAATTTGTGTACGTGGAGAGCTTCGTTCTGTTTCATTCATTGCCGTTTTTAACAGGTTGATGACCAGGTTTGTTTGGTATGGAAGCTTTAGCTAGCTAGTAGTGCCAAAACTTTGGTATACGTAGTTTTCGGAGGGAGGTAAAAGTTGACTTAATCTAACAAAGAAGAAACAAATCGAAAGTAATAATGAGTCGTTGATTCGAGGCTATGCGTGGGATAAGCTTTGACCTCGGTCAAAATAGATACACCATACATGACGTGGGGATATGAAGATCATCATGCACGTAGCGGCTGACGTGAGTTGAGGAGTGGGATCACCTTCAAAGTTCAAACCATGATAAGATAATGGAGGCCGTCGCTAACGATCATTTTGGCGAATGATCGAAGCCATATTATATATGAACTAAGTACTTATTGACTGTGTCATCCTGATGAAACTCAAAATCAATGGAGAAGGCATGGAGTGTGAAGATACAATGAAGGTAAGAGGTAGAATATATGATTCGAATGTTCTCTAGCTAGTTAAATGTATGTATGTGTATTATGTATACTTGCGATTAAGAACTTAAAATCGTAAATCGAGAACAAGAAAACAAAAACTGTACGTACTAACCGGAACTTGAGGTAATAGTATTTCTCCTTTATATGAAGGTGGCACCTTATTACATTGCCACAAGTCACATATGACAGTTTATTGTAAAACTAGCTAGCTCATAGACTAAAAGAGCACGGGTTTTTTTTTTACTCTATCTCTCTCTTTTACGATGGGGTTCGAACTCATGAACTTTCAAATAGAAAATTATTGTTTTATACCAAACACACTTAATGAGAATTTAGTCTCTGCAGTCAACGAACTGGTAGTTGACTATGAGGTGACCTTGTGCATTTCCACGTCCGTCAGTGTCTAATCTCTTGAGCACGCCAACATCCAAGTCCAAGCCTCCGTTTCTGCACCGATCCACAATCCTCACCGTCGTTTGAGCTCCGGTCCCCAGCATTTGTAACCTATAAAAAGTAGTATTTCCTATATAACAATCGTGAGCTTTATACTTGATTTTCTGTTCATTGTTTTGGGTTACTGTTTGAAATTGTTCAAAACATGCCATCCGTGTGTCTCTCTCGCACCATCTCATCACTCTCCTCTCACCACTCATCGCAGCCTCACTCTTTCATCTCTTCTCGACCTCACTTTCTCACCATCTACTCTCCTCGCTCCTCTTCTCTGCGAGCTCTTTGCTCTCTCTCTCACATTTTCGTTTCAGGTAAGTTCGTTATTGGGTCCGATCGATTTCACTTTATGTAGTCAAATTCTGATATGGGTTGTCGTTTTAGGTAGTTGAACCGATCAATCTGCTTGGGTCTGATCGATTTGTCGTTAGCAGTATAGAATCAACGAAATTGATAGTGATTGATATGTAGAGGACCCAACTCCGAGTTCGTCCTAACCTTTCGTAGCTACAACACCCAAAATCCAAAAGAAGAAGAAGAGGAAGACAATTTCTGTAATCTGTGTTCGAATATCAATTTATCAATCATGCTTTTGCTATCCATTTCGTTGATTCGTTTAAGCTCCAAGTTTGGTACTTTGAATTTCCCTGATTAAAGTTGTTGTGGGTACTTTGGGTTGATGTGCGTACTTGACATGTTTCTGCTGATTGGGTTTGGAAAGTTACAATCTTTTTTGTTTCTAGGGTTAGGTCGGGTTTATGATATTTAGTATTTTAGTCATGTGATTTTGGTCTGATAGTTTGATTCACCAGGTTTGATTTTTTTATTTATTACTATTTTGGTTCAAAATTGATGATTAAGGGTAGTCATTGAGAGAGTTTATAGAGCTCCATACAGTTTTGTAAGCAATTGGTAGTACTTATTAGTATAGGTAAAGAAGACATCACCAATTAATTAACTATTATGTTGCTAATATCATAGCCTAATCAATTTTGTACAAGTTGATTACCCATTATCAAAGTAGAAGCAGAGGTTGTTAAAAGGTACTTAGAATTAGATAGATTGTCTGAACAAATTTAGATAGATACATCGCCTTTCATGGCTTGGAATTTCTGTCCATACAAGTTTCTTCAAATTACCAATTGAATTTTTTCTTTACGTCATTTATTGGGTAGAGGAGACAGAAGACCTGTATGAGTTCACTACCGAGGCTTATTATTGGATTCTGAATACTAAGAACGAAGGTGAGCTTGCAAATATTTATACTCAAGAGTGACTGATTCTGATAGCAAAGTGTACCGAGTTATCTGTGTTTATCATTTTCAGTCCCTCTAATTCGTTTATTAACTTTGTGTTTATATCATTAATTAGCTGCTTTAATCAATAATTAAAGTTGAAAACCTTATCCGTCATTTTTGGGTAGCTCAGTACACTACTCGAGCTATTCAGCTCCATTTAATTTCTGAGTGGTGGTTTTCAGCTTTTGTTGTAGTTGTTAGGCTTGCGTAGAATGAACGCTAGAGTTGTTTATCAATTAGTTTTGCACGTGTTTTGTGTTTTTGGGGAAATTATTTTGATGTGCTTTCTGTTAGCTTTGATGCAATTAATGCTGCTGTTAATGTGGTAATTTAACAGTTTAACACTGGGTACTATTTTTAGAAGCATACAGTCTTGAATCTATGGTGTGTTTTTGTTATGGATTTTCCATATCATCGAGTGTTGTTGTTGTGTGTGTGGATTCTATTTTTGTGATGAGAATATTATGGATTGTGGTTTATTTAGGCTCTAGATAGCTACGAAAAACCAACGTCGATGGGCATATTAGGGGATCTATACAGATTTTTATTGTAGTCGGATTGTGTTATTTTTTCTATATATTGGGGGCTTGGATAAAGGAAGAAATCTGAATTGTGCTGGTTTCTATGATGGTGAAGCAGATGAGCCAAGCTCATCAGTCTGGCGATGAGGAATCCAACTTTGTGATTAGCGGTGCTGATGTGGTCAATGCACTAACACTTGCATTTTTGTCATATTTAGAAATAGTTTTTTGTATTAATGTTGATGAATTTCTGGAATTTTGATACTTGGTTGGTTTATATGTATCTCTGGTTGGAATGGTCTTTGAGAAAGATGAGAAGAATACCGAGGTTGATTTGGTTGTTGATGATGGAACATGCCGAATCAAATATTGCATTTTTATATCTACATTGTATATACAGTTTAAAAAAATTACTATAGATTTTGATGAGTTTGGTTAGTTCTTGAGTGTTCATTCATTTCAAGTACAAGCTATAAGTAATGCAACATTAAATGCTATATGTTTCGTTTTGTTATGTTTAATAGGGCCAATGATGGATTTGACAGAAAAGAAATGGGGGATATAAAATAAGTCTCACTCTCTTTTGAAATGAAAAGAAGTCTTATTGAGATTATATTAATTATATATCATCGAAACATGTTCTGATATGTCATTTCTAATCTATAGTAAGGATACAGTGAAGTCAAAATTGTGTTATCTATGGAAGATCAGTTTTCAGTTACAGAGTCAAAGTCGTCAGAATAAGACCTAAAGCGTTGTCATCTCTGGAAACATAGTTTTCAATTTTTGATACAAATGTTAAAGAATACATCTGATGACAAAAGAACTATCAAACAAGCTGGATCTTTCAAGTTTGGATGTTGTAAATACCATGTTTGTAGCTCATTCCTTTGTGCAATCTTTGGAATATCAGAATTTAATCCTGATTGAGTTATAGAATACGATTTCTGGTGTATTTGAAAGTTTCACTTAGAACAAATACATATGCTATATTTCTGATAAAGAAACATATTAAGTAAGCTGGCCATTTAGAAGGTTTAATTTGAATATCCAGGTCAATTGTGGTTGAATGAAGCCTTTTAATGTCATGTATTACTTTCTTCTTAGGTTATGGAATGGATGTGTAATTGACTTGATAGGTTTTCTTTTCTGGGTTATGACATAGATGTGTAATGTTTCTAATTCAGTTTGTTGAAGTAGAAACACTACCAGCAGAACCACTATATCCGACGAGCTGCCGGAAAACAGATCAACGAGAAGGGATCTCGTCGGTTATAGTTAACTATAACCGACGACAGGATTATCTCGTCGGTTATAGTTTTATGACCGACGAGATTATCATGTCGTCGGTTATAGTCGCCGGAATCTCGTCGGTCATAGTTATCGACTATGTCCGACGAAATTTTTGGACTATAACCAACGATTTTTTCATTTCGTCGGTTATAGTTTCTTATTTCAGATTTGGGCAGCAGCTCGAGCTGTCATTCAAAAAACTTTCCATTTTTTCAACAAATGCTCTGAAATCGATTTTTGGGTGATGTCGAGAATGAGTTCGTGATGATTCGTGCGCATTATATATAGCTAGCTAGCTAGCTAGCTAGGTACGTTCTTAATTAATATATATATATATATATGTGTGTGTTGTGCATGCATGTATTGCTTAATTTGTTGAATTAATAGATGGATCGATCGATCGAGTTAATTAATTAATTGATTCTTGAGTTTGAGTAATATTGATTGATGGTTGATTTTGATTACGTATGCGTGATTGATCGTAAATATATATATATATTAATTGTTGTTAATTTTAATTTGATTATTGTGAATATATATATAGCAATTATATATATATATTTAGATTTTTGTGATCGATTATATATATATATAGTTAGGGTGTACGTGTGTGTGTATATATATATATATTAAAATTATGGGAATTAAAATAATAAATATTTATATGTAGCTATGAAATTTGAATTAATAAGATCATGGGTATATATACATGCATGCAGTTATAATTTTGAGGATGGACAAGAGTTGGATATGTCTTCCAAGATGGGATGTAAGATATCACCGTGGAATTAGAAGTTTTGTAGAATATGTGAAGGTTAATTGTGGAGGGATGACAATTCATTATTGTCCGTGTACGAAATGTCAGTGTCGCAGCGAGCGATATCGTTTTCACATCGATAAAGTATTGGAGCACTTGAAGAAAAACGGGTTTTGGGATAAGTACACATGTTGGATTTATCACGGTGAGAGCTCAACAGTTGGTCAACATGATCACGGACAATTTTTTGAGAGTGGCAGTACATCCAATGATCCAACAACAAGGTTGATCAACGATATGTTTCCTCATGAGAGCGGTATATTTGCTCAAGCACCGGATATCGATATCCCTCCCGCCGTTGGAGACTTCCATCATATTGAGCCAGTCCAGCAATTACCTACAGCTGTCAACACTGCTGGTATGGACAAGTACAACAACCTCATTGCCTTCCAACAGACCCCGTTGTACAACGGGTGTAATAAGACTGTTCTGGAAAGTGTTATGGGAGTAATGAAGCTCAAAGTGGAGAACAAAATGAGTGTGAAGGCTGTTGATGATTGGCTGAAGTGGTCTGGTTCGTTGTTGCCCCCCGGTCATCGTCTTCCTACCACTCATCGTAAGGTGCGACAGATCCTTAAACATCTTGGCCTTTCCTACATCAAAATCCATGCTTGTAGATATGATTGTGTTCTCTTCTGGGGTGAAGATGCTTATGGGAATGATCTTGAATCCCTTGATGAATGCCCGGTATGTGGTACAGATAGGTATAAGTTGACTCCTGCCGGAAACAAGAAAGCTTTGAAGATACTTCGGTATTTTCCCCTGATAGATAGGCTAGAACGGTTGTTCATGTCTGCACACACGGCTGAAGCTATGAGATGGTGGGCCGAGAGGAATTTGCCCGACGGTGATACGCTTATACACCCTGCTGACGGAGACGCTTGGAAGCACATTGTGAATGAGTTTTCTTATTTTGCATCAGAGATTCGAAATGTTTGGCTGGGGCTTTCATCTGACGGATTCAACCCTTTTGGGAACATGAGTCTTCAATACAGTAAATGGCCAGTTATTTTGGTACCGTACAACCTTCCTCCATGGATGTGCATGAAGAAAGAATACAATATGCTCACTATGATCATTCCAGGGCCGGGTTATCCAGGAAAGTGTCTCGATGTGTATCTGAGACCCTTGATTGAGGAGCTTAAGTACTTGAGTGAGCATGGTCATCCCACTTATGACAAATTCAAAAATGAGATGTTCCAGATGCATGCCATGCTTGTTGGCACCATTAGCGATTTTCCTGCACGCGGGATGTTGTCGGGCAACGTTACCAGGGGATACAGGGCTTGTCCAGAGTGCATGACGGTTGAGTGTTGCAGACCTCATTGCAGGAAGATTGTACAGATGCGACATCGTTGTTGGCTTCCACATGATCACCCATTTCGGGAGGATATGGAGGCATTTGATGGGACTTTGGAAATAGGTGAGCAGCCGAGGAGATGGATGGGGGATGAAATCTTAGAAGTGCTAAATGAATACGATTTTGGGCAGCTAAGCAATCATCCGCAGATAGTGGCGTCAATACCTGACAAACCCGACAGGTATAAATTTTGGACACACAAAAGTATTTTTTGGGAACTTCCTTATTGGTCCAAGTTGCTGATCAGACACTACTTAGATGTCATGCACATAGAGAAAAATGTGTGCGAGAGTGTGGTCGGCACAGTGTTGAATTGGGAGGGAAAAACTAAAGACGGCCCGAAGGCACGCATTGATCTTAAAAGGATGGGACTGCGAAAACATTTGTGGTTGAGAGATGGGAAGAAAAAAATGCCACAAGCTCCTTATACCGTGAAGCCTGCCCAAAAGAGTGAAATCTTTGGTTGGATGGGTAATGTCAGGTATCCTTCAGGCTATGCCGGAAATATAAGTCAATGTGTTAACTTCAAAGACAACAAGATGTACGGACTAAAGAGTCATGACTGTCATATACTGCTCCAACGCCTCTTCCCTGTTTTCATTCAAGGGTACCTGCCCAAAGAGGTGGTGGAGCCGTTAGTGGCTTTGTCAAGATTCTTTCAGAAGTTATGCACGAGAGAAGTGAAGAAATCGGACTTGTTGGAAATGCAACAGGACATCATTTTTATCATGTGCAAATTCGAAAGGATATTTCCCCCAAACTTTTTCGACATCATGCCTCACCTGATGCTCCATCTTCCGGAACAATTGTTGCTTACTGGTCCAGTACACTACACATGAATGTATCCTATGGAAAGGTACGTAATGCATCTCTGAATCTGGCTATATATATGTCGATCTTTAATATTATTTATTCACTTATATATTGTTGCAATAAGCATAACATGCTCGATCTGTAATTACCCATTTACAGACAATTGGGGGACTACAAAGACTATGTGATGAACAAATTTGCACCCGAAGGGTGTATCGCTGAAGCATATATTGCGCATGAGTGCGTAACGTACACCAAGTTGTATTTGGGAGCGTTGGAGGACCCTCCACAACATATGCCCGTAGATGGAGGGCAGTTCAACCTTTCGATCATCTCCGATGATGTTGAAGTTTCTGGAAAGTTGCCCAACTCGTACAAGTTGGAACCTTATGAGCTCATCATTGCCCATTGGTCGGTATTGATTAACTGTCCAGAAGTTCAATATTGGAAAAATTTGCACCTTTACTGCCCTGCTATTTCCGGTGATGTTGAGTACCACAACAAGACATTCGTAAACTATTTTGGCAACTGGGTAAGTTGATACTTAAATTGACCTGTATATGATCGATGTTAAGTGCATGTCTCGCATCCTATTTATACGTACTTAATAAATGATTATTTTCAGATGAATCATGTACAAGATGATGGTATCCCTCAGTGGTCACACGAATTGAGGCTCTTGGCGCAGAAACCGGTAACTTCCAGAGTTTATCCTATGTGTAAGGTTAATGGCGTACTATTTATTTGTGAACATAGAGATGTCAGACGAAAAACACAGAATTCTGGGGTAATGGTGCATGGTGGGCAGAATGGAGTTGACTATTACGGTGTTCTCCATTCAGTTGTCGAATTAATATATGGGGAAGGCATGACCGTGCACTTGTTTAAGTGTAGATGGTTTGATACCGACCCTCAGAACACAAGGACCGATCAATACGGGTTTTTTTCGGTGAATACTGCCACAAGCTGGTATGAAGATGATCCGTTTGTGTTGGCCACGGCGGTAAAACAATTGTTCTATCTTGATGATCTTGTGCATAAAGGCGCGTGGAAAGTGGTTAACCATGTTCTTTCATGAAGCCAATACAGTGCCTCAACCCTTGGTGTGACCTCGGATAATGAAGAAGTCAGTGCATACCAAGAGTCGAACGCAACTGGTATTCCTGAAACCTCAACAATTCGCCTTAATAATGTGAGACAGGGCAGTGTGGTACGAATTCCTCAACCGAATCTTCTTGATGTTAATCAAAATGAAGAGAATGAAGACTCAAGTAACGAGGACATACACATATTACCTGAAATTAACTCGGAAACAGAGTCAGACTCAAGCGATGATTCTGATTATGCACCTTAATTAATTAGTGTATAATTTATATGTATGTAGATGGTTTGACTTAGAACGTGCAATGTAAAATGAATTTTATTCGATCATATTATCGATCGACTTTAAATGGCCGGTGTCGATCGATCGGGAAAAAAATACAACGGATCGATTAATAATTAATATCGATCGATCGTATTATTAAATAATTTTGCTTAATTTACTAATTTCGTATTAAGTATTAATAATTTCGTATTAATTAACTATTAATAAATATATATATTAAAACACTACACATTTAATTAGTTTACCGGCCAGCATAAATGAAAATTAAATAGAGGAACTATATCCGACGAGTTGCATATGATCTCTCGTCGGATATAGTTGAACCCAAACTATATCCGACGACATTCATATGAAATATCGTCGGTTTTAGTTTGGGTTCAACTATATCAGACGAGATCACTTAACTCGTCGGATATAGTTTGGCTTTATATCGTATCTGGGTACGATTTGGGGCAGAAACGAAACTGCCCCAAACACTACACAGTCGCCTCCTCTCGCCTCCTCTCGATTTTCAGGGCAGTTTAAGTGTTGGAAGCAAGCAATCGAAGGTCACCAAGCTATTCCATCGATCCTCAAGCAAAATCCTCGTCGATTAGTGAAAAAACAGGTTTGAAATCCCTAATTAATTTCAATTTTTCGAATTTTTTGATTTCGGTTGGATTTTACGTTGTGGAATGTGTTGATTGTCAATGTGGATGCATGTATTGATATAGTTGTGGATTTTGTGGGGATTATGCATATATTGAGTTATATAATTAGGAATTAGGAAATTTTAGGTTAAATTCAATTGGATTATATATATTTTTTTTATGTTAAATTAGGATTATATTTTTAGTTAAATTTGGATTATAATTTAGGTTAAATTAGGTTAAATTAGGATTAAAATTTAGGTTATATTTGGATTATATTTTAGGTTAAATTAGGTTAAATTGTTAGGTTATAATAAAATTTGGATTATATCCTAATTTTATGTTAAATTAGGATTATAATTTATGGAATTTTAGGTTATAATTAAATTTTGATTGTTTTGAATTTTATTCATGAATTGATATATATTGGGATGTACTCGGAAATTTTAGGTTATATGTGGATTGGATTATATGTGGAAAGGATGGATTATATGGATTGTTTTATATGGATTATTTGGATTATATGGATAGGATTATATGGATTATATGTGGATTATATGGAATTTTAGGTTATATTAGCATGAATTTGGATTATTGGAATTATTGATATATATATAGTTAAATTATTGAATTGGATTAATTATATATGTATTGGAAGTTTTATGGAATTATATATTGTTGATTTGTGGAATATTTATATATTGAATATATATTGGATTATTGATTTTTAGATGAATTAGGAATTTTTTTTAATTTTAATAATTTTATAGCAACGATGCAATGGTTTAATTGCGGACCTTCCCGAGGGGCCGGGTCGAGTACTTCAAGGGGGAGGTCCAGAGGGAGAGGAAGATCGGGACGTGGGGATGAGGGCTCGGGAGCTGGGGATCCTGATGGCACCGGAAGTCGGTCCGCATCAGGATCCACCAGTGTCCCCAACACTTACAGTGTTCCGCTGACCTCTCGACACCGTCGGCTGATGGGCGATGGACAACCTCAGCAGCAACAGCTCGAGCCGGCTCGATCCTCAGGCGCGAGGAGGGTTCAGTAGGTCAGTCGCACGTCGGAAACGGATAGTGCGACTCAATCCTCGGTCTGAATGCCGGACATTCATCGCGAGGAGGGTTCCCCCGTCATCCACCAGACAGCTCCTCATTCTTCCGAGGAGGCTGGTGGATCTACTCAGTCCTCGGCGAGGATGCGACTGTGCCCGCCGCCTACATTATTCTTACCGTTGGAAATCCCGACGATACCTCACGTCGATTCCGACTGGATGCCTATTCCGGGACAGCTAGGGTTCATTACCCCGGAGCAGGTATATGCGTATATACCCTTCCCGGCACCTCTCTGGAGTGCAAGGATTCCGGGACAACGCACCGACGAATCAGGTAAATATTAATTAGTGATATCTTTTTACTCCCTAATATTTAAATTCAATTAGGTGTTGATGTTTACAAAATCGTCTACATATATATGTGATAGGCGAGATCGTGCCCGGTGCCAAACAGAAGAGAACCAGAGGCCCCGTCGTCGGCAAGTTACTGGACGAAGCCATTCAGGCTAGCGGTGGTGGCCAACTTATGATTCCGACCAGGGATGGAGGGCAGGTGATCGAGGGAAAGGTCACTCGAAAGTACGCGGGGATGGCGGGCAGCCTCATACGGGATAGAGTCCCAATGTTGTGGCAAGATTGGAATTCAGTGCCACAAGCCGTCAAACATCAGCTGAATAATGCGTTGTCGGTGAGTTGAATTGTATATTCATTATGAAAATTTTCAATAATAAATTTTTAATATTATTGATATATATATATATAAATATATGCATTGCAGAGGTGGTTTCGCGTGGATGAAGACATTAGACCCACGTGGGCGGATGAAGTGCATGGGAGCAGGTTTGCAGACGACCATTTGTTTCAATTTTTTCGTTTCTTTTGATTATGTTCATACAATGTTGTTAGTTACTAACGCTTGATTTTATGGGTATATATAGGTATAAGGAGTGGAAGGCCGAGCTGAAGAAGCATTGGAAAAAGTACGGGGACGATCGTGAGGGTACCCCTAGCGAGTTTCGTTATAGGGAGTACGAGTGGCGATGGCTTGTGGTTCACTTCAACAACCCTCGATTGAAGGTACGCAACCTTCAATCGATTTAATTTTGGTTTTATCGTACTTCCATTAAATTATTTGGCTAATGAGTGTTTTTTTATGTTAACTTAATCGCGCAGACTCTTTCTGAAATCAACGCAAGGAACCGGGCCAAAAACACAACAAATCATCATGCCGGTACCAGATCATACTCGGGTTGGATCGAGGAGGCGGCCAACCACCCAGAAGATGATCCCCTTGTCTATACGATGCAGCACGCGTATCCGCAGAATCCCAAATATGCTGTAAGTGTCCTTATAACAAAATAAACTTATTTCTTATTTATTTAGATTGTTTTTTTAATTAATATTTTATTGTTCTTTGTCAATTAGGCGAGAATTCAGGAGGCGATTCCGGAGGTGTTGACTCAAGTGGCGAGAGAGCTCTATCCCGACACCCCCGATGCGGAACTTCCGATTGATCAGATTGATCGATCTGATCCGATCGTTAGGGCCAGGATTACGTCAACTGCGATCCCTCCAGGGAAGAACATATTCTACTGTAGGGGTTCCGGAAAATGGGGTCAAGGGCTGTTGAAGCAGACCCCTGAATTCTCTCGTGGATCGGGATCATCATCATCATCTTCGAGGACTAATGAGCTAAACGACCGGCTTCATAGGCAATCAATTGAGATGGAAGCTCAACGGCGTCGGATAGAGGAGATGGAGCAAGCGCAAGCTGCAAAGCAGAATCGGTTGGCCGAACAGCAGCAGCAAATGGCGACATGGATGCAGCAATGTTATGCACAGTTGCAAGCATCTGGAATCCAGATACCTCCCCCGCCCATATTCGATGAGTCACAGCCACAGCCTCAGCCTCAGCCGCAGCCTCAGCCTCAGCCGCAGCCTCAGCCACAGCCACAGCCAGACCAGGACCAACCTACTTATGACGACCCGTTTGACCACATAGACTTAGGACCAGGACCCCCCTACATTTGAACAATTATCGGTTTCATTTTTATTTTCATTATTTACTACGCATATGTATATAGATTTGAACTATTTCGGTTTTTTATTAATTTATTTATTTACTACGTACTCTAGTTTCAATGGTTGTTGATTTTCAATTTGAACAATATATAGATAGCGTGATTTTTTGTGAATGCAGGTTTTGGGATGAAACCCAAAACCTGCAAATTTTTTTATTTATTTTTCCACTATATCCGACGACATGTGTCAATATCGTTGGATATAGTTTTCTCCAGAGTCAACCATTTTGACCATGGAGAAAACTATATCCGACGATGATGTCGTCGGTTATAGTTTAAAACTATGACCGACGCAAAATCGTCGTCGGATATAGTGTATACTTTTTCCAACGGTAACCCTAACTGGTCGTCGGATATAGTATGACCGACGGTCTATTACCGACGCTACTATATCCGACGACACATCGTCGGATATTACTATGACCGACGAGGATCCCAAACAGACCGACGACACCAAGTCGTCGGTCATAGTAATTGTTCCGGTAGTGAAATAGTATTTTGCTAATTGTTTTGCTTTCGATCTTTGTTTTTGCTTTCAAATGCATTATCATTATGTATATTAGCTTGGGTTTTCTTTAAGTGATTATGTAGTTTATGTTAGCTTTGTTTGGTTTTTGTGAGAAGGTAGGCAAAGAATGGAGAGTACTATTTTTGACAATTGTTTAAATTTTTTTCACCATTGATGAAATAAAGCTAAACAACCCTATTTTTGTTATGTGAATAAATCTAAGGGTAGAAGAAGAGATCAATAGTTTCAGTGTTATTTTGGTATCTTATTAGAGGAGATTTGGTATTGGATTGGGCACAAAATTACATGTTGTCTTTTTTTTCCCAACTATTTTAGGTGTTTGAAGCAACTTTGACCAATTAAACGTTTGTAATTGCAGACCGATGTGTTCATTGCTATAGGTACAACAAAGCTCAATATAAACATGGTAAACTTAATTTCACTTATATATATGTATAAATACATATTCTTTTCTCAAGATTTGAAAGAATATGTGGCTGCTCTTTTAGTTTTCGGAGTTCAGAGCCATGTATTCTCTGTAGATATTATGAAAAATAAATTTAGGCCAAGTTCACTTAAGCTGAATATATGTTTGCCGACGTACCATTGTCTTAGCAGAACTTGCTTTCCTGAATATGTTAAAAGGTTTTGCAGTCTACATTTTTCAATTTAAGTAGGGTGAATGACTGTAGAAACCTTTCACTCCAAGGCGACTGGGAAGAGGTGTGTGTGTGTATATATATATATATATATATACATTCATTCATTCAAGACATTAACGTAGGGGTTTTAGTATGATCGATTGTGTATGAATTTTATGTTGTAATCAATCTCTAATTATGGATGGACAGGATACGATGAAGGTTGAAGACACAGAACATACTAAGAGCCAGGAGATGGTTCACATGGGTGGTAATGCTCTCACTGTCCTATCAGCTGGCCTCACCACACAATATGTATACTACAGACTTGATCCTCACCACATTCAAAAATTTAATATATGTTATTTTCTTAACTTTGTGAACCGATTAGGCGTCAGCTATATATTTCCACCTATATATTTTTAATGACAGTTTTATTTAATATATGTAGTTTTAGTTCTTCTCTCTGTCTCACCTCACTCTTCCACTCCACTGTACTCTCTCTCCCTCTCTTTCTCACTCTCTCATTCTAATGGCTAGTGATTTTGGTGTGGTTTTGCAGACGTCAAAAGATCTAACCGTCTGTTCCATGAGGACTAGAAAGAGGAGAACCTGTTTGAAATTGATGTGAGTGAGCCTCTACATTTTTGTTATTAAGCTTATAAATTTGAAATTTAAGTCTAAGATTTGCTTTAATTTGATATGAGGCAGAGAGAAGGACTCGAGGTTAATTAGAATGAGGATCATAGCTATGTTCTATAAATTTGAGATTTATGCACAGATTAGTGACTCAGGTTTGATTTGTATGATCCTAAATGTAGGTTCGGGTGTGCAGTGGGAAGCTGACGGCGATAGTTGCATCCAAGAAAGGGTTTTTCTACCCTGTTGGAAAGCATCATCTTATTACTCACTCTGTGGTTGCCCTTCTTTAGCAGATAAGCAGCTCATTCAATGCCGTATGTTACGCTTCTTTTGTCATTCAATTTTTTAAGCTCATCGTTTACTGCTGCATGTAAGCTCTTAATTTTTGGTTGCATTACATCCCTGCAGGCATACATTGCTGTTATGAAGGCTTAATTTCACCGAGCACAATACAGTAGGTGTTTGATGTTCGTAGCTAGGTTTTGAATTAAGATGAGAGATTTAATGAGACTATTTTGTTTGATTTCAGTTTGAAAACCTTCCCTACGGATTTTGGGCAAACACATGGGTGTCCCTCCTACTGTTGCTGAGAATCCGTTTGCTTTCCCACCACTTCCCCTTGAAGATGAAAACTGGGGAGAAAATGGGGGCGGTCAGGGAAGAGCTTTACTGTCTTTTGCTGAAGATCAATTTATTTTATGTGGAACCACTAGAGTCTTGCAACTTCTTTCTGTACTTAGATGGCTCTTAGTGATTATGGTTTTGTTATTTTTAGTATGTAATCAGGCAACGTTTTTTT
This sequence comes from Geum urbanum, assembly GCA_946800695.1. Lineage (NCBI taxonomy): Eukaryota > Viridiplantae > Streptophyta > Magnoliopsida > Rosales > Rosaceae > Geum > Geum urbanum. The sequence goes on along the minus strand of OX326999.1, from coordinate 80,883,591 downwards.
CATGTGGAAAGTGCTTATTTTACATATTCGGTTACATAATTAATTTCCGATGTTTACTCTAAAATACTTGATGGATTCTATTTAATTTGCATGTGGTACAAATTATATTGTAACCATTCTGGATCTTAAATTACAACACATGAGGGCACCATGCATCGGCATCCATTTCAGTTCTAAAGTTTCATATTCTTCCCCTTCAGAGTTTTTTGATTGTCACCTGCGCCTCGCGCGCGTGTATCCGCACTAGTGTGTGTATATATATATATATATGTATATATGTTAATTACTATGTCAATTTTTGAGATTACGTGAATAACGTAACATTATTGGAAAATTACTATATAGGACTAAACTGTAATGTTAATATTGGGTTAAATGACATATTAGGTAACTCATATTATATAGCTAGGGTTGACTTGTCGCTCTGAAAATATAAATAATTTAAGAATAACATTAAATTTAAGGACTAAATTCATTAACAATAAATTAGTTGAAGTTTTTTCAAAATATCAAATATGAGAGGGAGTTTTTTCAACATTTATTTTAGAGACTATAATCCATCAACATTTACATAACTAAGTTTAGGACACTAATAAATGACTAATATAATACTAGATATTATCATGTCATATTTTTTGAGTTATTTATAAATATTGTTACCATAACCCATTAATTTCAATTGAATTTATGCATATTAGATTTTTATTTTAACTTTCCTTATTACTTCACTCTCTAAGACCTTTAATATTTTCCTTTCAAAAAAAAAGACCTCTAATATTTTTTATAATATATTTTAAAACTCATTATTGATTATATTAAGTAAATCTGTAGGTAATTAAATAAAGACAGTAACTTCTAGCTTTAGATAGTGTACAAGGTAGATAAATTAATATATAGTAATGTAGGTAAATTAACAAGAAGGTAAATTAATTGGATTAGAATTACAAAGTAGATAAATTAGTAATGAATTACGAAGTAGCTAGGTATTACGTAGTAGGTAATTAAATTATTAATGAATTATTAATTTACCTATTTTTTTGTGCTTTAATTTTATAAAATAAGTTACCTGAACTTCGTTTTTGTTTGCATTGGTAGCCTATGAGTTTGCGTTTGTTATTCATTTTCATGTAAAAAAAAATTAACTACAAGTAGGTAAAATAATTTGCCTACAAGTAGCTAGGTAATTTATCCAAAAAGGTGGAAAAAATAGGTTGATTAATTGGTAACATTAAATTAGATTAAATAGGTATATTGTTCAAATAAGTAGAGGTAATTATAAATTATATATCCAAATAGGTATATTAGTAATACTGGAAACTAGATGTAGAGTCAAGAGTATGCAAAAGATGTAAGAGGTAAATGAAATTCAGCTTGAAAAAAAATTAAGAAGAAATGATTACAAAAGAAATTTGAAGTCTATAAATGTAATGTTAATATTGGGTTAAATAGCATATTAGGTAACTCATATTATATAGAGTTGACTTGTCGCTATGAAAATATAAATAATTTAAAAATAACATTAAATTTAAGGACTAAATCTATTAACAATAAATTAGTGGAAGTTTTTTCAAAATATGAAATGTGAGAGGGAGTTTTCCTTAATTTTCCAAGCTATATATTAGCTGATCACTAACCCTTAAGCATTTGCCGCAAGCAGGTTGGCCAGAAGCACCCTTCGTTTCGCCATGACAAGTGATCTCAAGCTCACCTTAATCTTTGCGTTGTCCAAAATGTTGGACGTGGGAGTCTTCACATTAAGATGGATTTTCTTGGCCAAGAACGAGTCGTCTAGCTTGACATTCGCAGTGTGTTCCTCATAAGGAGCCTATAAAGAGCTGAATTTGGAAGTTTTGAAGGATTTCATAGTAAGAAAAAACGTCATGTTCATCGTGGAGGACTTGACCGTTGAAGACTAGGGTTTGATGAAAAATGGGTTTTTTTTCTTCATATTTTTGAACATTTTCTTTGATCTCCAAGATAGTGTCGAAGAACCCAACATCAATGGAGAAGGGTAATTCCTTTACTCCTTGGGCTCAAATAACACATCCATTTGCTTCTATATGTTTTATAAACGTGCATAACTTTGATAAGAAGAAGAAGAAGTGTTCATAAGCCGAAAAATTAGAGAATATCATATCTAGACACCCAAACACTTCATTTTTTTTGGTTTGTGTGTATGAATATTATTTTTCTTGTTGAATTTTATTTAAGTACTTTTAATTTTCTTTCATTTATTTGTACATATATTATTAAATTTAATTAAAAAATAATAAATTTGACTTATTCTACTAATCTCCGACTATTCATTTTGTTCCTCGAACGATTTGAATCCAAATAATCGCGTAATTTGTTTTTTTGACTGGTACTCGATGTCTGGTCTCAAGCTCACCCTAATCTCTGCATTTTCCAAAAGCTCACATTTGCATAATGTGCGATGATCCTGTAATTCGTTATCGGTGTAATAAAGTACCAAACGATTTAGACGAACCGACATTATCCTTCGAATCTCCTCCTTCAACTTGATGACCGTGTCGTTTACGTCCATTTTTATAGGGACATGCATGTTGGGAGTCTTCACATTAAGATGCATTTTCGTGTTCAAGTGGAGCTGAATCCGAGAGTTGTCGAGGATTTCACAGTTGGCAACGTCGTGTTTGTCGTGGAGGACCTTACCGTTGAAGACCAGAATTTGCTGAGAAATGGATATTTTTTTGTATTCTTGAACCTTTTCTTTGATCTCCTAGACAGTGTCGAAGAACCCAACTTCAATGGAGAAGGGTAATTTATCTCCTTGGGGCTCAAATACCACATCCCTTTGCTTCTATATGTTTTGTAAATGACACTATATGATGCAAGTATGCTATGTTTTCATCGATCAATTTCAGAAATTACATATTTATATCTATTTGAGAAAGCCTGTAATGTTTGCCCATTAGTGCGCAGATTCATTTTAATGAGTAAAGTGCATGCTAAGATTTAGCATAAGTTATATAATTATCCTGAATAAATCTTATATTGATTGGATTCATAGCATGATCAGTAAATCAGAATAATTATAATAACTTTTATACCATATATTTAGCTCACTAACTTGAATAAATCTCTTATTAATTGATTGAATTCTAATAACTATAATACATAGCAATTGGATTCCTAGCATGATAAATATATCTTTCTAAAATGCTAAAAATGTTGGTACGTATACGAGGACATGTTGTATGTACCCACTACTGGAGATCAGCTTCCAAGCGACGAAGGTAAGTACTTTCGTCGCTCCAACCCATCTGAGGCGACGAATATTGAATTCGTTGCCTCAAAAACGATCTACGTCGCTTCAACATAACTGAGGCGACCAATATTGGTCTACGTCACGTCAACATAACTGAGGCGACCAAGATTGCTCTACGTCACTTCAGGATAAGGAAATAACCAAATTTAGCTATCTGAAGCGACGTATAACAATCATGGTCGCCTCGAAGAGATCTGAGGCGACGAAGATTGATCAATCTTCGTCGCCTCATTTCTTTAAAACTGGATCTACTCTCCTTCTTGAAGTCAAACCCTTTATAAAGTTAAAATTTTGGGAAAATAAAGCATTCGCATTCTGGAGCTGTTCTTGGTCGATTTGGAGAGAAATTTGAAGAAATTAAGAAAGAAGGTTGTTCTTGCTATCCATTTAATTCTTAAGTAAGGTTAGTTTGATTTTTATCTCTTTAAATCTCTTTATGACCATATTACATGTTAATTAATAAGTGAAAATGATGTATATGTGAATTTTTTGAAATTGAATTGAATTTGGTCCTATGTTTGTAGTTTTAGTGTTTGAATTATTGAATTATGATCAATCATGTTATGGGTTCATCAATAATGTTTGAACTTTGGTTAATTTAGTAAAATTTGTGATGATTAGTGTAGATTAGGTGTATTGGTCTCAATTAGTGTTGTTATTAGTGTTAATCATGAAATTGAGTGTAGGGTTATATATAATTGTGATGTTTATCAACTTAGAATGCCCGTTTGAGAATCAAGAACTCATCTAGTTGATCGAGATGAGTAGGTGATTCTCGAATTGTCTCATTTTTGGACACTTTAGGTGAACACGACTTTGTTGATCCTTTTGCTATTCATGTGGTTTCAGTTTCAGTTTTGGGATATGATTTTGACAGTGTCTCCTTACAATGTTCCCCGAGTGCAAATTAGGTTGTTTAGAAATGTGTGCACTCGAGGAACTGTAGGGAGATGCTGCCGAAATTTCCCAAAACTAGAGTTGAAACCCATGGGTGCAAGAGGGTTGACAAATGTCATGTTCCCCTGAAGGGGATAAGACCCAACCCGGAGGCATAAGAAGAATAAGTGTGGGGATTGTTTATATTGTAAATGTGGCGTGGTAACTTTGTTTATTGATTGGTTATGTTGACAGGAAACATGGAAGGACACTCAGACAAAACCTGGATGACCTATCCTCATGCTGATCCAAGGTACATCACAGGCATATTCGAGTTTATGAATTTTGTCCGGCGACATAGTAACGGAGCCAATTATCACTTTTGCCTATGCAAACGTTATAAGAACGGTCCGTTCAAGGTTACTATGGATACCATATATCATCACTTGTCACACAGTGGTTTGAATCCAGAGTATACTGTCTGGCACCTTCACGGGGAAGTTTCAAGTGAACCGACAATGCTCAGTCAACAAAGACAGTGACTTCAAGACAGAGTCTGTCCTTCTAGTGGTGCCGATCTTTCAGTGAACCCGCAGTTGGAGATTCTACATGATGTATATCCGTATTTTCCTGGATACCATGCAGATGCACCCAAACAATTTGTGGAAGATAATTCTTGCATCAACTTCAATGACATGGTAGACGATGATTATGAAAAGTACGATAGATTATTAAAGGAGTCACATACCCCATTATATGAAGGCAGTGAGGAAACTGTTTTGAGTGTCATATTAGATGCAATGGAAATGAAAAATGAAAATGGATGGTCTGACACAAGTGTTGACTCTTTATGTAGTTACATTAATAAACTTCCTAAAGGGCACACATTCCCCTGTTCATACTCGAGAATTAAAAAATTGTGAGTGATCTTTCACTTGGTTATGAAAGAATTGATGCGTGTGAGTTCAACTGTGTGTTGTTCAGGGGGGCGCTTGTAAACGAGAGGATTTGTCCAGTGTGTAATTCTGAAAGATATAAGCCATATACGGATGACATTCAAAAAAAATCGTTCGTTACTTCCCTCTGACACCAAGGTTGAAGTGTCTGTTCTTGTCACCACACACTGCGAAGCATATGCGATGGCTCGGGGAGAGGATATGTGTGGCTGGTAACCTCAGTCACCTAGCTGATGGAGAAGCGTTTCAACATTTTGACCAAACTTTTCCAGGTTTCGCACGGGGCTACAGAAATGTGCACCTTGGAGTTGCAACAGACGGTTTCAATCCATTCGGAACAATGAGAACTTTGCATAGTACATGGCCCGTTGTGGTGATGCCGTACAATCTACCACCGTCAATGTGCATGAAGAAGGAATATAACATGTTATCGGTGTTGATTCCGGGCCCTAAATCCACAGGAAAGTGCCTTAGTGTACTCATAGAGTCAATTATCGAGGAGCTAATACATTTATGGGTCGTTGGAGTCCATACTTTTGATCGAGTAAAGTCATTAGCCCAACGACCTCAGCAATTCCGGGTTTTTAAGTCGTGTTATGTGAACAGTGTCAAGTTCACGTCGTGGAATAGGGATCAAAGAACCGTGACTCAAAACAGCTGTGTCATGATAGACATGGGTTCATCCAATTTCTACAGCCATGTTAACTACGTAGTCGAAGTATTATATGCAGGTCGTATGCCAGTGGTGTTGTTTAAGTGCATATGGCACAACTCCGAGGATGAGGACGATCTTGACACCGTCAAGTTAGATCATAGACTAATATCAGTGAATACAAACAGCAGTTACTATGAGGATTCACCCTTCATTATTACAACCAAAGAAAAACAAGTATTCTACATGGACGATCCAAATGTGGATGGTACGTGGAAGGTAGTACAAGAAATGTCGCACCGAAATATCTACAGTGCCGAAGTACTTGCCATAGATGAAAGCAGGTCGCCTACATAAGATCATGTATTCGATCCTTACCAAGAGGACACTTCCACAGTGATACAATTTTACCAAGATCTTCACATAGTTTTGGATGAAGAACGAGACGAAGATGACGACGAGTCTGATGAAGACTTATTAGAGCAATATGAAGACGAAGACGAAGACGAAGATGAAGATGAAGAGAATGATGTAGAGGACGACGAAGAGGAAGACTAAACTAATATTATTTTATTTTTGTAAACTATGAATTATGTATTTGAACACATTAAACCTAATTTTTGCATTTTTTTTTAAAACAACATGATGCGACAAATAATTCAACCTTCGTCGCTTCATTTGTTTGAGGCGACCAAGAAATATATCTTCGTCGCTTCATATATTCCAGGAGACATATAATTAATTATTGGTTGCCTCAGAAATTCCTGGCAACCAATAAATAAATCTTCGTCGCCTCAGTCCCTTTTTAATTGCAAACTTCACAGTTTCTTTCTTCTTCTTCTTCATTTCGTTTCTTCTTCGTTCCAATCCTGGAACCTGAACCCAAAACCCTGAATCCCCTCCACCAAAACCCTAAATATCTCCCTCATAACCCTAAATTCTCAAATCCCCCGCCTCCCCGAATCCACCGGTCAAAATTAACCTAAATCCCCAATCCATCTTCAAGGTATAACTGCCTCTCTCATTCTCTCTCTAACACTTATCATGTTGTGAATTGAAAAAATGTGTGTTAAAATTAAATGTTCATTCTGTAATGTGCTATGCATTTGTTCATACTGCTCGATGTCAATGTATGGGTATGTTTCTTGTTCCCATTGCATATGTGACGTGTATTTGTCAACAAGAACTTGTCATACTGGTTTTGGTCTCGATTAGCCTATATCCAGGTTAATTTCCTTTTCGGTGACTACTACACCAAAAATAGTTGTTAACACCAAAGATAGTGGTTAAAAATATGAGATACTACAACTCAGATTGGTTTGAAATTGTTAACTGTATTGGTTTTCATATTTATGTTTCGTACATTCATGTTTAACTATTGACTGGTGTAGGTTAATGAGGGTATATGGACTCTGATCAATTTAATTGCAGAAGTCCTTTTGTAATATATAGTTCAAATTCTTTTTGGTGTTTTCCAGTTGTGTTTGCTATCGGGAGTTGGGTCTTTGCACAAGATGGTTATCGATTTTGAGTTGTGGTTGCTAGTCCAGGATGGTTATCGATTTCGAGTTTTTGTCCTAGTTATATGTCTAGCATCAGAAATAAATGGAATGGATTTTGTGTTTTGGACTAGATGGACTAAGTATTTCTTTGCTGAAGTGTGCTTTTCTGGCGAGCACATGTTTGTTGTGTTGGTGGTTATCAATGTGGCTAGGCTGGCTTTCCTTATTTTGCTTGAAAGGCCATTTATATGTCTTTACAGTAGCTTGAACGTCGAGCTGCGGCTGCGGGGGCGGCTGAACGTCGAGCTGCGGCTGCGGGGTCGCACTTGAACGTCGAGCTGCGGCTGCGGGGGCGGATCCTTTCGTATCCGCCGGCCCCACAGGACACTCCGGGTCTCCTCCACAGCATTGTTTAGAGCATGAAACGCCCCCCCCCCCCCCCCCCCCCCGCTTGAAGACAGCATTGCGGTATCCACCGGCGCCACTACCGCCTCCAGTAACTCAGAGCGGCTGCCCGCCCTCAGCATCCGCTGCAAGAAGACTAAACTTCCAGGTCCATTGCTTGATTCTAGTTTGTTGATTAATGTTTTGGTTTGGTAACTGATATATTGGTAATGTCGGTTTGAGCAGACATGGTGGACATGGCGACCGAAAATGCAACAACGGTGCAGCGGGGGGTTGTTGTCGAGATAAAGACTGGGTACCTCGTCCCGATGAACAACAATCAGCGACTACAGGTGCCTTACTCTATGTGACATCGAGGGCCTGCAACGAGAGAGTTGAGAAGTCTGTTGTCCAGGGACATTGGCAGCATCATCCGTAGCAAAGTTCTCATGCTTGCGCTTAGCTTTTTGGGACTTAAACATGAGCACCGTGACATCTTAAATAGCGGTATTGAGGTATACTTTATGCGCTTACTAACCATTTTTTAATTTAGGGTTTATGTATTTAGTAAAGAAAATTAACATATTTTTAATTTATATGCTAGACGAACTATGACATTCTTGCAACCGAGCTGGAGATGTGGAACTTCATAGACATCACGGTGCAAACAATATACAAGGGTTGGAAGTATGATTGCCATCAACATTATCTCCACGTCAGCCAGGAGACTCCTGCGGAGTTCCTAGGCCGGGAAGAAGAATGAGAGTGGTTAAAAGGCCACTTCGAAGACCCTGATTACCTGGTAAGCTTCATAACCTATTTCTAGAGTTCGTCCGGCATGATTTTAAATTTACATGTTTATCTATTAATATTGTTAAATTATTATTTTCTGTGGCAGAAACTGTGCTCACGAAACTGGGAAAATAGAAACAAGAACAAGGAGCAGCAGCTCAACCACCATTCGGGGTCCCTCGTACTCTCATACCGGAGCGAACAGTTGGAGAAGAAGGGTCATAAAGCCTTGGCCGTCCATACTTAGATCGATGTATATGAGCCGGACATGAATGCAGCTGAGAAAGTGGTGAGAGAAATTATGTTAAGTTTCGTTATTACTTAATATTATTTTTTTGCAATATTTTAATATTATTTAATTAATATTGATAATTGAGCATGCGACAATCAAGCGAAGGCTTGACGAAATCTTGTCGCAACAAGATAGTGCAGCGGCCAAGGATGAGGGCGATGTGATTTCCCGAGAGTTTCCTCTTCCTCTTGATACACAAATAAATATTATAGAGGAAAAGATGGGTTCAAGGCCCGGGACCTCTATAAGAGGTAATATTACATAACCTAGTGTCATTTATCTCGATTTATGTGTATGCTCGCTTTTTTTGTATGATTTATACATATTTATTTGTTTGAAATTTCTTCGTCGCAGGGGTGGGGCACGCAATCACACGCAAGCCCAAAGCCAAAGGAGGCGCCCGGGTGAATAACAATTATGAGGAAACCGAGATGCTGAAGAGGGAGATCGCGGAAACGAAAGATGTGGCACGCAAGTTCAGAGATGATTATAATGCGCTCGCCTAAAGGATGCAAGAAATGGAGGCCTTAGTACGATCTTTCCAAGCTGGGAGTCAACAACCTGCAGTTCCTACCCCCACTCCTGGCACCCAATCTAGCTGCAATTTGGGTGTCGACCATGACTCTAATTTGTGAACAATAGTAGTTGTGAACAATTGTATAGGCATCAAAATTTTGTACGTTAAGATTTGCGGTTTATTTTTGTGCATGGATGATTGTGTGTTCATTGAGTTTTGTTTGTGCTTATTTTGTGTGCATAATTGTGGACAATCGTAACTTGGTACGTAATAATTTAAATATTTTTTTTTCACTATTACCATTTTGAGCGACGAACATTGACCTATCTTCGTCGCTTCATGTGTTACACCTTCGTCACCACAACCTGACCAATATTGGTCGCTCCAATTTGGCGCGACAAATACCAATATTGGTCGCTACAATGTTGTGTCCATTGGCCAATATTTTTTTCAGCATAGGCCACTCCACAATACATTATACTTTATTTGGGTCCATTACAACTCTAACTTCAGACACCACATGACTCAACTATGGTTTGAGCAAAGATGCATTTTGACATTTTGAGGTGTAGATCATGGGCCTGCAAGAGTCTAAGCACTTCCTCTAGATGTATAATGTGAGAATCAATAACCTTACTATACACCAGGATATCGTCAAAAAAGACTAATACATATTTACGAAGTAAATCTTGAAAAACTATAATTCATAAGTACTTGAAAAGTAGTGAAAGCATTAGAGAGACCAAAGGGCCTTACCACGAATTTGTAGTAACCTTCGTGTGTTAGGAAAGCGGTCTTGGGAATGTCCTCCTCACACATCCAGATTTGGTGATGTAGTAAAGTATTTGGCACCATGTAGCTCATTAAGGACTTCATCTACCATCGGAATAGGAAAACAGTCCATTACGGTGACCTCATTGCCCGATAGTCCACACAAAAATGCCACGAAGAATCCTTCTTTTTCACCAATAAGACTGGTGATGAAAATTTGCTTTTACTAACACAAATCTCACCCTTAGCCAACATGTCATCTACTAAACACTTGATTTCTGCCTTTTGGGAATACGCGTAACGGTAAGCACGAGCATTCATTGGTCTGACATTGGGCATGAGGAAAATTCTGTGATCCATTGAACGGGCTGAAAAAGCCCACTGGTGGGTCGAGCAATGAAGAGAATAGTTGTAACAAGTAGGCTATCTCAATATTTTCAACTTGGATATGACTGTGAGAGGTCATTGTATGAACTTGTCTCTCTAGTGGTGAGAAATTATGTCGAGGAGCTCAATGTCACTGATAATTGATGCTGGCGGTGCCGAGATTCCTCTGAGTATATACCTACCGCTATTTGGGGTTAAGATCATAAGATTCTCTAAAAAGTGTCAGTCGATGAAGCCCAATGAACCCAACCATGTTACCTCTAACACCAAATCGAAGTCTTCCACAGCTAGTAAGAGGAAAGACTTAGTAGATTGGTAATCCCTGATGTGCACCGTGACATCCATGACCTTGCTGGCTGGGGCCAAGAAGTTGCCGGAAGCATCACGAAAATGAGCCTTCGAGTTGGTAGTCACCTTATGTGGGGGCGTAAAAAATTGTCTAGGACATAGTACCTCCACAAGAACACAAATCAACAAACACCAATTATACCACGTCTTTGACACGTCAGATGTTGACTTTTCAAAGTCGGGGAGAGAGGAGAGAGGATGGGGGCAATCTGCAAAAGACACTCTGACGCTAAAGTCACTAAGGAGCTGTCGCAAGCAAAACTTCGATGATCAAAAAGTGAAAGAATCAAATGAAACAAATGAACTAGTATTTATAGGCGTGATACTCCTTCCAAAATAGGGATGACGACATGGGCCTCAAGAGTAGGAACGACCCGTCAAGAACTTCTCTATGATGTTAGGCCCAAGCCTCACACCCACTTTTGCATGTTCTCTATCATTTCTTCGCCGACCCACTAGATTCCCGCCATATTTTCATCAACAATCTTGACTCAATCATTATCGTCCACATGTTTACCACGTGCCATTTTGCTGCCATCATTTCTTCGTCCTAGGACATTCAGCCCATTCATCTTCACTTGCCATTTTTGGGCCTACCCATTTTTCCTCCATACCATTTGGGCCTCGATCATTTCTTTAGCCCATCACTCACAAATATTATTGACCAAATTTTTATCCCCGACAAATGCTCCCAAAATTATGTTACGTGCCTAAACCTTTTGGCCTAAAGAGAATTTTTCTGTCTCCTCCATGTGTTCCACGTTCACTAAATATCCACTCCACTATTTCCATCTCCCTCTATTTTCATTTATTTTTAAATTCTTCGTCTCCCTGTGCATTAATTCTTCATCCTTCGTGCTCCTTTAAAATCCATTATCACACCATTCTTCTTCCATCAAATCAGTCTACAGTACTCACCATTTTTCTTCGTCTCTCAGAGTCGTCTGCTACCCCTATCATTTCTTCACCATGACAGCCACACGTTCCAAAGCCAAGGCCTTAGCCTCCAAAAACCCAGCTGATGCTCCGATCACCATCGATCCTGAGCATACTGACTCTGAACTTGGCGAGAATGATGTCAACGACGCCATCGAGGAGATTGAATCTCTTAAAGTAGAGGCATTTTGATGGACTCCGGCTGAGGTCCAAATCAACCATTGCCGAGCGAAAATCTACCTGCATGGCAAAGTCACCATCCATCCTTTGCCTGAAAGAGCCAACATCATCACGGACGAAGGTGTGCCTCCTAACTCTTTAGTCCTCTCACAACAGCACCTGAAGTTCACCAGCTTCCCTTTACACCCTACCATTGTATTGATGTTGATCCTACTTGACCTTCATCCTATGCAGCTTAGCCCGAATTCTTATGTTCTTCTCTTGTCTTTGCTGGCTTTAGGACACCAATAAAAGGTCCCCTTAGGCCTTGATGATTTCTTCTACATGCACTCATACTCGGGGATATGTGGCCTCCATATGCGCTTCAACTTCTGTCCTCAGAAAAATCGTAAGTGCTTTGACCTGAAGAACTCTAACTTCATGTATTAGAATATCAACCCCGTGTTGATGCATGGTGAATGAATGCCCCTAAAACTCCTCAACTTCCCTCTCTCTGTGCCCAGACAATTTCACGATAAGCCATATTAGAAATTTTCTTTCTTCAAAAATTATTTGTCTGTTCTTCGTCGTCATATTCGGGGTGTCACCACTAACATTTCCTCATCGTTTTTCCCATCATTGTACTTTCCTCGTCAATCCATGCATAATCATTCCTCTTGTCACTAACCATTCTTCTTTTTTGATGCAGCATTCCATATTGACTCCAATCCCTTCTTCCTTAATGACGAGTGCGTAGCTTAGCTATCATAGCACTTCATCAAAGGCTCTTGGCCTACTTTTCATTTCATCTTTTTGGCCTTTCTTTTTTCATTAGCCTGTGAACCCAACTCTCCCTCGTTCACCAAATACGAGAAGCCCTTTAATCGTGAAGAGACACCATGGAGTGGCTTATCACAGTCGAGGCCCTGTTCGAATTTGACCCCGAAACTCTGAAACTAAATGATGTTGTGTCCATAATCAAGAATAAACCCTTATTGCATAAATCCCTCACTGACAAGAAAGACGACAACACTCCCTCAGACCAAGCTGCGTCATTTAATATCGCAGCTCACAAATCCGTGCAGTATCCATCAAGGATCCCATCCAGAAGAAACGCCAAAAAATCCCTGCCAAGAAAGAAAAACTTGTTAAACACTCAACATCTGCCTCCAAAAAACCTTCGACGCCAGCCGACACTCTAGCATCACCTCACCGTGAAGTGACTTCCCATTTTTCTGATCATGTGCCTTCCCTCCTCAAGGTAATATCTCTGTACTTTTCTCCTTTTGTGGATTTCAATTTTTCTTAAAGTGCTCTCACAATTTATATTTTCTTTTCCTTCTCCTTACCACATACTCAAAGTGAGCCTCCTCCTCCAAAGAAAGCAACTCCAAGTTCTTCCCATGTACTTGCGCATCGCCAGCAAAAACCAACCAGCCAAACCACTGGCCCTTCTACTGTGCCCCAAGAATTTCCTATGCTCCACCCAGACAAGCCAGTATTCAAAAATCCTAACGCCGCGACCATTCTAGCCGAGAAGCTAAGCAGTCATGGGCCGGATAAGGCCATTCTAAGACGAATCACCTTCGAATGCAATATGACAGCCTCCATTTCCACCCAGTTCAACGTATGTTCATCAGTCTCGCTCCCCTCATTGCATAAAAATCGACGTGCTAGAAGATGCGGTTCTTCACCTTCGTGGTGACCTTGCTCATTCTGAGGACACCATGAAGCCTCTAAAAAATAGTACCAATCAACTCCGAACTGATATTGGCATTGCTTATGATTGTGGCATGATCACTGGTGCAAACAACTACCATGTTGACCTCATTTCAAAGCAAGGCATCCATGCTCACTTTCTTCCTCCTTATCAAAACTTCTCGATGCACATGCAGAACGGCTTGCATCTTTCATTTTCTGAATAAGTAGAAGTCCACACTTGTGTGGCCATTTTCTTTTCCATATTTTCCCTTTTCCTTGCTTATTTCCAAACTCCAAACTCCACCATGGTTTTCGGTGGAAAAATAACTTTGGGCTCACGTGGTGTGAGCTCTATTTAAACTTGTTTATTGTTGCATACATACCTTATCCATGCCTCCAATGTCTTTTTGCAGACTGCTCTTGACACAAGACATTCAATTGCCTTTCTCCTTTTAAGACTATCATCCTCAGTGTTGAGTTTTTCTCGCCCTTAACAACGAAATTTTGTTTGTGCTAACAAAAAAATTTCAAAAGAGGTCCTTTCAAAAAAATTATTATCTAACACCATATCTTCCACAGTTTTGGGTCATGCCAATGCTATCTTGCCCTTGGCTTTTAGCTATGTCTTTCCCATTTTGTCTTGAGCTTTTTTGTCATGTTAGTGTCATTTTGCCTTAGGCTTTTTGACCAAGTTAATGCCATTTTTCTCTCGACTTTTTGACCATATTAGTGTCATTTTGCCCTAGGTTCTTTGGTCAAGTTAATGTCATTTTGTCCTTGGCTTTTTGCTCTTTGGCCAAGTTAATGTCAGTTTATCGTTGGCTTTTTTACCATGTTAGTGTCATTTCGCCCTAGGCTCTTTGGCCAAGTTACTGTCATTTTGCCCTTGAATTTTTGACCATATCGTTATATCTTAGTTCCATATGCAATCACTCAATTCTGGGCAGAGATATAATCATTGCAACATTATAATGCCATATCTTCAAAAGTTTTGGCCTCAAGCAACATTTATTCACTTTATTTCAATTGTCTTGCTACAGGCTTTACAAATTTTGAAAAAGAAATAATAAACGTGAACATACCTCTCAAGGGTCATTGATATTACTTTTTCAAGTACAGAACATTTCAAGGCCTTGGGAGGCATCGTCCGGTACTAACTTCCTTCAATCAGTATGCCCTCTGGCTATATACTTCAATGACTTGAAATGAACATTCCCATGCGGCTTTAAACTTTGATACTCCATGTGCCTTTATGTCCTCCACCGTTCGTTTCAACACCAACTTCCCTACATTAAAGGCTCGTGGTTGAAAGATTTTATTAAAATACTTCTTTATTTGACTCTGGTAGTTCGCAACATGAACTGTAGCAATTTGATGTTGCTCTTCAAGGAGGTTGAGCTCAGAAGCTATTCGCTCATCGTTACCACCCTCGACATATGCCACCGATCTAGCCATCAGATATCGATTCTCAACCGGAATTATTACTTCTTCTCCATAAACTAGTGCATGTGGGGTCTTTTTAGTAGTCTTTTGCTAAGTTGTTTTATAAACCCACAGCACTTTAGGCAATTCCTTAGACCACAGCCCACGCTTTTTCTCGAGCCTTTTCTTCACTCCGTCAAATAACTCGATTGGTGATTTCAGCTTGGTCATTTCCCCTTGGATAACTTCTTGAGGAAAAGCTCAATTTGACTCCATATTTTTTGCAAAAGTTGTTGAAAGCTAAGTTGTTGAACTGTGGGCCGTTGTCACAAACAATTTCTCATGGTATCCCAAATCTGCATATTATCTGCTTCCACAAGAAACTGACCACGTCTTTCGAAGAAATGGTCATGTATGGCTCAGCTTCTACCCATCTGGTGAAGTAATCCGTCACCACTAGTACTAACTTCAATATCCCAGGAGTAGTTAGTAATGGCCCTATAATGTCCATACCCTAGCGTGTATGGCCATGGTCTAAATTGTGCGAAGAGTTCTTGTGCAGGCACATGACTCACTGGTGCATGTTTCTGGCAGCGTGTGCATTTTCTCACATGTTGCTCTAATTCTCTCCCCATGTACGGCCATAAGCATCCTTGCGTGATTATTCTCTTGGCTAAGCTCATGCCCCCAATGAGGCTTCCACATACCTCTCCATGGACTTCTGGAATTTGTTGCTTGGCTTGCAATGGTCATATACACAGCAATAAAGGTCCTTTGAATGATTTTTGGTATAACACATCCTTAATCAGACAACAGCTCGACGATTTCATGCGCAATTTCCTGGCCTCAGCCGAACCCTCAGGATGTATTCCGAACTCTAAATAATTGATTATCTCTTCTCTCTAATCGTTTGGGATTGAATCAATTTCCATGACTGGATGCTTAATATTTTCCTAGACGTTAGGAACTTCAAGTACATTGACACGAATGGAAATGGGCTCTTGAGTAAATCCTGAAGCCATTTTTGCCAACTTGTCCGCTCGCTGGTTCTCTTCCCTTAGTAGTTTTACCAACGAGACTTGTTTGAATTCTCTTATCATGGCGCACACCAATTCTCGGTAGTCATGCATCTTCAAATCCCTTGTTGCATCATCATCATTTGATTGCGCAACTACAAGTTTTGAGTCTGATTGTATTTGAACATAGCTAATTTGTAGTTGCTTGGCCAACTTCAGCCCAGTTACTAACGCTTCATACTCAGCCACATCGTTTGATGCTGGGAAGTTTAACTTCATTGCACCATCTAAGTTAAATCCTTTGGAAATTTTCAACACAATTCCAATCCCAGCTTCTGCATAATTAGATGATCCATCGACATTCATCTTCCATAACATATCCTCCCATGGCACATTGTCAATGGCCAACGAAAAATGACACTCCACTAGAAAATCAGGCAGCGCCTGGCCTTTTATTGGTCTTCTTAGCTTGAATCCAATGTCATGCTCGCTCAACTCAATTGCCCACTTCGTCATTCTTCCTGAAGCATCTAGTTTAGACAATATCCCTTATATTGGCAAATCAGTGTATACCAAAATTTCTCTTCCCTCGGAATATTTCCTGAGCTTCCTCTTTGCATGTACCAATGCCAGTGTTAATACGTGATCCTGTAAACACTCAATTGTCGCACACTTAGTCACTCCAAACGGGTCAACACGGCTCGGACCAATCGCAAGACAGCAATACAGGCTTCAACTTTAAACAAAGAAGCAACACCATCCGAAAGCCCACGTGCTCGGAACAACAAACAGAAGGCACCAGGACAGAACATGAACAAAGCAGAATCCCACATCGAAGAGCAACAAAATACCCCATACTCAACCGCCAATATATACAACACATTTATGACAGTTACAAGGTACACACGCCCGTTACTCAACCAATACTATTGTTACGCTTCATACACTAACTTGAGCGTCAGAGAGTCGAAAGTGGGAACAACCCGTCAAGGCTTCTAACGACCGTTTGGTGTATTACTCTTAACAGCAGGTAAATGACGACATACGCGCGACAGCTCAAATCAACCGAATTGACCCCATCCGCACTTCTACTAGAATTCCTACGGATTTTGGTAGAAACAATTGGCGTCGTCTGTGGGAAGTGAGCAATCGTAAACCACCCGAAACCGTAATAGCAAAGATGGCAACAGACCATGTTACACCCGAAAGCCGAAAGACGAGAGACGCACCCGTCGACGTGATCAGCAGCATCAACGACCTAACGGAGGATGAAGCAGCAGCCCACCTCGTGAAAGAACTCCAAACGGCCCGAACCGAGAGAGACCAGGAACGCCAAGCCCAACAGCGCTTGGAGGATCGACTTGACTCGTTCATCTGAAGCCAAGAGACCCAACGAGAAGAATCTAAACTAATGGAGGAGCCAGGAACGAGCGGGCAAGCCATCAGGGTAGATCCACCGTGGGGACAGCGAAACAACCGGCTCCCAGGACCTCCACCGCTGCCCGAAAGGATACGGGGGTACGATGACGAGGAACCTACCACGACAGTTGGAACGCCATGCTCCGGTGAATGGCGGAGATGGAGGCCGAAATCATGTCACTTAAGAAAAGCACGCACACCGGGCCAAAAGGAATTTACACTCCCCGTGTGAGCCTCTTATCGAACGATATCCTGGCGTAGGGCAGGGATCCGTACTCCAAAACCGTCAAGATCAGCAGGTTCAACAGGAAGGGAGACCCGCGAATACACATTGAAGAGTATCAATCTGCCACTGCAGGTATCCAGTACTCGGATGCAACCCTTTTTTTCCTGTTCCAGGAGACACTGGCGGAAGAAGCACGAAACTGGTTCTACGAGGTGCCGACGAGATCTATCCACTCGTTCGACGAACTCACGGAATGTTTCCTTAAGCGATACCGGCTACAGGGTAAGTACAACACCGCCAGCACGCTACTTAAGGTTCTTCATGGGGACAACGAAAACCTATCCGGCTTCATCAACTGGTGGAGGGCCCTTGCGAACACATGCAGAAACCTCGACAAAAACGTAGCAAAAACGGCGCTGCTGGAGAACCTGACTGGAACCCCGTTCGTGGAGAAGATGGTCAGAAAGGACCACCTCAGGTACGACAAGATCATCGACCTAATTGTCCAGAAGGCACTAGTGGAAACCCACGTGTACGGAGCACAAGGCCCGAGCACAACGCAGACTTCGAAGACACACGGCTACACACAAGATCGCCCGTCTTCCCCCCATACAGCCAAGAATCTGCCACCGAAAGCACAGCCCACCGCATCTCGCA
The DNA here is from genome assembly GCA_946800695.1 of Geum urbanum. Taxonomy (NCBI): domain Eukaryota; kingdom Viridiplantae; phylum Streptophyta; class Magnoliopsida; order Rosales; family Rosaceae; genus Geum; species Geum urbanum. Next base: position 80,865,289 of record OX326999.1, on the reverse strand, counting down.
AGCGCGAAGACCACTATCGCGAACACAGGAACCATAAGCAGTATCGGCAGACGCATCGCGAGCGCTCGCCACTGCGAAACCCACCACCCAGAGATCCACACCAGCCACGCACAATCTTCTCCATCACCCAAGGCACAAACGAGGAAGTGCTCAAACAGAATAAACGATAAATCCGCCCGCCCATGTCTAGGGTGCCCGGCATCGCCCCTATGCGGAACAACAGAGGAACGTAATGCATGTATCACTATTCGAATACCCACAACACTAACGATTGTGAAATCTTGGCCAAGGAGATCGAACGATTGCATATGGAGGGAATGCTAATCTTCCGAGCAGCAAACGCGGAACGCCCGACGACGGATATACGAACAAGGAGCACTATCAACAACATCACGGGCGGGAAGCAGAAGACCGAATGCCCACGGGAACGGAAAGAACACCAACCTAGGGACATATTTGTGGTACATCCCAGAAATCCACCGAAAGCTGTCAAGAAGGACTGGCCCCCAATCACCTTCACCTACGAGGAAGAGGGCAACCAGAACAGCATGCTCCCGTTCATCATCGACGGAATGGTGGATCGATACTTAGTCAGGCGCATCTTCATCGATAATGGAGCTTCCGTCAACATCATCTTTCAAGAGGCATACGAAGGCCTCAAGCGCCCAAAATGCAAGATGACGGAGGACCACAAGAGCATCGCCAGCTTCTCGGGTGAGACCACTTACCCCCTCGGTAGCGACTACATGCGATTCAACATCGGTGCACCGGTAACCCCCAGAGCGAAATCAGAACAGACTTCGTTATCATAGACCTCCACACGTCTTACAACATGATCCTCGGACGACCGGGTATCTTGAAGCTGAGGTTGATCATCGCAGACCACATGCTCATGGCAAAGTTCCCGACAGACTACGGAATCGGCACGATCAGAGGGTATAATTTCGTGGAAAAAACTGATCGACCAGACAAAGACAACACGCAATTGGAAGTACTCGCAGTGGCAGAGTGTTCCCCTGAAGAGCAGCAACCTGATGACCCGCATGACCGATTGAACGCTATCTGGCATGCCGAAGAACGGGAGGGGCAACGCACAATACAACTATCTCATGAACACCCGGAGCGCACGATCCGCATCGGCGCGCAATTAGAGCCCGACATGGCGGCTTGGCTTACCCAGGTACTGACGGACTGCCAACAAGTATTTGCATGGTCCTACACAGACATGCCTGGAATCGCCCCAAGCATCATCTCCCACAAACTCAGCATCAGCTCACTTGCAAAGTCGGTAAAGCAAAAACGGCGGGCGTATGACCAAGAACAGTATGCAGCTATGCACGCGGAGGTCGACAGGCTGCCGAAAATCGATTTCATCCGAAAAGTTGACTACCTAAAATGGATCTCCAACACCGTTATGGTCAAGAAGAAAAACGGATCTTGGCGCATGTGCATAGACTACAGCAATTTGAACAAAGCCTGTCTGAAAGATAGTTTCCCGTTACCCCAGATCGATCAGCTCGTAGACGCCACTGTCGGGCACGAACTACTGTCCATGATGGACGCATACTCGGGGTACAACCAGATCCTCATGAACCTCGAAGACCAGGAGGCCACGTGATTCACAACGGGCAAGGGGCTCCACTGTTACGTAGTCATGCCGTTTGGCCTGAAGAATGCGGGCTCCACGTACCAAAGATTGATGAACATCATATTTGACGGGCTGATGGGCGAAATTGTAGAAGTCTACATCGATGACATACTGGTCAAGAGAACCAAGGCAACAGATCACCCCGAACACCTACGAACCGTGCTCGAACTCCTGATCAAGAACGGCATGCGATTGAACCCGGCCAAATGCACGTTCGGCGTAACAACAAGCAAGTTTCTTGGATACATCATCAGCAATGGGGGCATCGAGGCCTTAACAACAAAGGTCAAGGCATTACTAGACATGCAACCCCCCATGACTAAGGCCGAACTCCAAAGCCTAACGGGAAAACTAGCATCCCTCGATCGCTTTATCTCCCGTTACTCCGATAAGTGTGCATCGTTCTTCAAAGCCCTCCGAACGACAAACAAGCGAAGCGTCGTTTGGACAACTGACTGTGAAGCAGCATTTGCATCGATCAAGCAATACCTCGCCCTAATCCCCCTCTTGTCCACCCACGAAGGGAGAAACCCTCTACCTATACCTATCTACTTCCCTAATGGCCGTCAGTTCGGCCCTGGTCCGAAGAGAAACGAATTCCGAATTGCCAGTCTTCTTTACCGGAAAGGGCATGACACCTCCCGAGACCCGTTATCCTACAATCGAGAAGGTGAGACTTGCACTCGTCTCAGCGACAAGGCGACTCAGGCCATACTTCTAAGCCCACAGCATCCACGTCCTCACCAATTCCCATTACGACAGGTATTGCAGTCACCCGACCACAGTGGTCGACTGGCGAAATGGGCCGTCGAGCTAAGTGAATACGACATCCACTACGCGCCTCGAACAGTAATAAAGGGTCAGGCTACCACAGACTTCATAGCCGAGTACACGGAGGCCGAAGGGCCAATAGTGACACAGCCCGTCCTCAAGACGCCACCCATTAGCACGGAACCTCCCAAGGAAGAACCCCCAACACTTGAATCGTCATGGAACATTTACGTGGATGGGTCATGCACCAAGAATACCAGTGGGACTGGAATCATCCTCACCGGGCACGGGGGCGTACGAGCCGAGTACGCACTAAGATTCGAATTCAAAGCAACAAACAATGAGGCCAAATACGAAGCTCTTATCGCTGGTCTACAGCTGTCCTGAAACTCAGAGGCCCCGAGCATCAATATCTTCAGCGATTCACAGCTAGTCGTTAACCAAATCCGGTGTGACTTCAAGACAAATGGTGATACGATGACGGCATACCATGACCACGTATGCACAATGTTGAGAGAGCTCAAGTACTTTAACATCAACCACATCCCAAGGAGAAGAAACACCAAGGCAGACGCACTTGCCCGTTTAGCAACATTGTCCGTACATACGGAGCCAGGGCAACGAGTAGTGGAAGTGCTGAAGAGGCCAAGCATCAAAAAAGTGCCGGAAGAGATCTTAACGATCGAACTGCAAGCACCTAGCTGGATGGACCCGATCATCAAATACAAGACAAGGGGCGAACTACCAGCCGACCGGGCCAAAGCGCGAAACATCATAGCCCGAGCAGTCAACTTCAGCATCCGACACAACAACCTATACAGACAAGGGAAGACGTGGGTCAACCTCAAATGCGTTATACCGGAGCAAGGTGACAAGATACTTAGGGAAATTCATTCGGGCGTATGTGGCCACCACGCGAGAGCACGATCCATCGCACAAAAGGCACTCCGTTGTGGATTCTGGTGGCCCACCATCCACGCAGATGCAACCGCAATCACTACGACCTGCCATTAGTGCCAACTTTATGCGCATAAGAATCACACGCCCGCGACTCCCTTATCGATCCTCACCTCTCCTGTTTCGTTCGCACAGTGGGGACTCGATCTCATCGGAGAGCTTCCGAAACCCAAATGCCAATATCGATACATCATACATCATAGCCATCATTGACTACCACACCAAGTTCCTCGAGGCGGAACCAATGGTCAAGATCACGACCGAAAAGGTGAAAAGATTCCTATGGCGTTTCCTCTACTGTCGCTATGGCACCCCGCTCAACATCATCACTGATAACGGGCCGCAATTCCATAACGACGAGCTCAAAGCATTCTGCAAAAGGCAAGGCACCAATCTGATATTCGCATCGCTAGCACACCCACAAACAAACGGACAAGTGGAAGCAGCAAACAAAATCATCAAGGAAGAAATCAAGAAGAAGATTGAACTCATCGAGAAAGGAGACGTTTGGTACGGACGATGGCCCACATTACTCCCCGAAATACTATGGTCAATCTGAACCACGGCAACGGCAGCAACAGGAGAAATGCCGTTCAGCCTCACATTCGGAACAGAGGCCGTACTACCACTCGAACTCACGTACAGAAGCCCAAGAATCGAAAGCTACGACCCCACCACCAATGGCGAAGGACTGAGACTCGACAACAACCTCCTCGAAGAAAGGCGCGACACGGCACACCTTCACAGCACCGCAAACAAGTAGCGAGTCGCTCGATTATTCAACCAGCATGTGAAGGAGCGCCCGCTTCAACTGGGGGATTGGGTCATGAAAGCAATTCAAACGAAGCCTAAGGCATTACGCCCGTCATGGGAAGGTCCATACATCATCGACACAGTCGCAAGTCCGGGTACGTTTTACATCAAAGACATATTCGGAAGAAGAATGGGCAATCCCTGGAACACATAACACCTAAGGAAGTATTTTCACTAAGTGTTCATCTATCTGCGTTTGAGCACGTTTTGTAATCTAAACGCACGTTAATCTAGTGATTGTAAACTTTTGCATATGTACGTTTTGTTGTGGGACAGTAGCAATGTAAGTATACATCAAACGCACTCAGACAAGCAATGTAAACGAAACAAAAGGTACTTAGATATATTTTCCAAAAGTTGTACACAGATCATTCATTAAACGCATGCAGGCGCGAAAGTACAAGGAAAAAGCAAAAGAAAGCAAAAATAAAAGATAGACTAGCTAGCCCCAGCAGCATCAGCTCCTCCCTCCCTCGGCACTGGCCCGTCACCCCCAGCTGGCGCCTCGACATCCGGCTCTTCGAGCGAGTGCTTCATCTACTCAGCTTCAGCGGCTTGCCATGCCTCAAACTCGTCCACCTTAACGAACGGCAACACGAGCGAGGAGAAGTCCTCACATTGGACGTTGGCCTCAGCAGCAACCAAGTCCTCGAACTCCTCCAAATCCTTGAAAGCCTGGACCGCGTCAGCCCTGACCTTCTCAAACTCGGAAGAGGCCTTATACTCGACCGCTGCCTCCTCCGCAATCCTCTGACGGACTTCCTCCGTCACGGCATAAGCTCGGGCCTCCGCCAGGTCGCGCTCCAGCTCCGCCATGCGCGCACTGCTGGACGACCGGAGGGTGGCCAGGTCGATCTCCAGGATGGCAACCCCAGACTACGCTTCCTCCAAATCCTTCTTCAGCTCGTCGGTCTCACGCACAAGCTCGTTTACTCGTGCGATCTTCCGATTGGCTATGTCAGTGGACTTGGTCAGAGCCTGCTGCAGCTTGCCCGTGTCAGCCTAAAGCTTCCGGTTTTCGGCCTTCGCCTTCGACAGTATCGTGGTCCTCGAGCCCCTTGACGAGGAAGAGCTGATGCTGGAGCTGCGTACATGTGTCAAACGCTGCACTGAGGGATTCGCTCGGATCGATGCCCAGCTGACGCCACTACTCAAGGGATTCAATGCCCGCACCCATGGAGCTCTGGATACGAACAATGAACTCTGACGAAAGCGCTATCTCGCCTGCCATCGCAACAGTAACGGCAGGAGAGGCCTCGGTGGACGGACCTCGAAAGCGCTTTAACGGGAGGCTGGAGGTGCTTTGGCTATCTGGCCTCCTAACCGAGGTCTGGGACCGGTGGCCATCCGCCTCTCCAGGCTGACGGATGGAGGAGATCTCGAACGAACTCCTCGAGGAGCCCGTATGGGTGGACAGAGACTTGCCCTGGTTCACGCTCCTGTCCATGCGCTCAACGCGACGCTCGCCACGCTCCCTGCTGCGCGTCTCCTTCTCCTGTCGGAGGCACTCCCTTCAGGCTTGCTCGCCCTCTCCCCTCTGAGCATCGGGGGAAACTTCTACAGCCCGTCCCTTGGGGATGACGGCTGGGGCTCCGACATCCGTGCCCACGGCTTAGACCTCCTCATCTCCCTCCGGTACCGGGTCCAGGTACTCGTTGCAGTTGAGGGGATGCATCACACCCTGAGGAGTGTCACCCTGCACTAGCTAGCCGCTCACATCTTCGACAACCATGCGGGCCCTCTCCATGAGCACCAACACACGTTGGTGGGCAGTATCCTGCTTGGTAGAGGATCTGGACTTCTTCATCTTAGCTGCAACAAAAATATACACAAGGGTCAGCCCGACAGCATACACAAACGGAGTAATCAAATGCCATGAACAGAGGATACGTACCAGGAGGGCGTGAGAGACCACAACGTTCGACAAGCTCTCAGTGATTGGCTGCCCAGAAATTTCGCGCGTCTGAGTGGGAGTCGAAAGCAAACTTGATTAGCGCCAACCGCTTCTCCTCCAAACGGGTGAGGAGATACAAACTTTGGTCTGCAAAAGCACAAACGCATTAGCAAGTACGGATACAAACTTCAAACAAAGCAAACGCCACTAGTCGACACTATTATCACACCTAGCGGTTGAAAGGACTCGGGGACTCGGTGTATCTGATCGCGTCCGTGCGATAGAGCGTCATCCGGCTTGTCGAATTCCCACTCGCCTCCGACAAGGCAGTGATACCGACGCCAGGCGGTGGAAGAGGAAGGGGGCTCCGTTAGCCACCACTTCGTTCGGGGCTCGACCGTAATCGTACCTTTATCATTCATACGAGGAGAATACTGCAAACGGAAGAAGTGCCCGATCTCCGCCCGTGTGGGGAACTGCAGCCCACTTAGCTTCTAAATATTGTGGAAGACAATCAGTACGCGCGTCAACGTTGGCCCGCATTGGCCTAACATGATGTTTAAAAGCGCAAGCGTATACTAGAAGAATGGATGGAGGGGAAGCTTCAGCCCTGCCTTTAGCTAGAACTCGCTCACGCACACGTAGCCGCACGGAGGGCGTGTGAACGACCCACCCTGACGGAGTGCCCTCAGCTTCACCGTACGTGGAATGTTGTAGTCTCGGTACCACCGCTCGATCTCCCGCACCGACGGAGACCCCTCAGGCTCCTGCACCACTTGGCCGTCCGCCAAACGCCACAATACGGGTCCGCCCTGAGGAAGAATGGGAAGGGCAGCCCCAGACGCCCGCTCACCGCGTGGGAGCACGACGTATCCATCTGATCCCCCGGAAGAGGAGAACGCGTCAACGTTCGGCACACTTGACCCAGGTTGCTCCATTTTTGGAACTGACGACCTACGCAAAGCACTACTAGCGTTAACGGATAGTGGGGAGACGCTCAGTACGCTATCAGACGAAAATTCTGAAACACTATGGGATGAAACCTGGGACCCTATACGGAACCTAGGGGTTGATGGAGGCGACTCATCACTGGATACAGCTACCAATTCCATGATCCTAAGAGAAAAGCAAACAGGCGATAAGCCAAACGGCGAACGTGTAGACTGTCGCAACCCTAATCCCCCAGCAAAAACAAGTACCAACCCTTCCCAATACTCAAAAATCGATCAAACAACCAAAAAGCAACAAAAACCCAAGAACTTGAAGCTGTTCTTCCCAATACCCAGAAAAGCCCAAAAATTCTCTTTACATTCCAACACAAAGCAACACAAACCCAGAAATTTACCCAAAAAAAAAGCAGTACCCAAAACAAGTACAAAAGCAATACACCACAAAGCAATCTTCGAAAAAGCAACAAGAACAAAGACACTACCTTCGAAGAGATGAGATGAAGATTCATGAGATAGCAAGCAACACTCCAAGATTGATAGCAAGAAAATCCGAGAGCACGTTTACGCAGAGTTTCAGTTTAAGCAAGCAAAGTGTAAAAAGGTGAAAGTGAAAACACCACTATTTATAGGCAACAATTCTAACCCTAGGCAAATACCTACCGTTTATTTTCAGCGCTTCCAACCGCAGGATTACAACACGTGTCTTATGCGCCCCACGCGCTCCCGCCAAAATTAATTACCCTACCGCTTTGAATTCGGTGTGCCACGCCTCACGCATGCAGCAAACAACTGAAATAAACCGTCTGACACACGATCACCTCAAGCGACAGATAACCGTTACGAAGACGAAAAGGTCGGAATACGAAAAGACAAGAGGGGCTCACTTCAGAAACAGCAATACCGTTTCGGAGTCCACCCGATAGGCAAGTGGCAGTTATGCTTGCGCTATCATGGGCACGGTTGATACCATCATGACCTCCGTCATCGATCGGGGCTAACAGACTGAGGTCCGGGACCTCCCGTTACGCATCCACCCGATAGGCAAGTGGCAGTTATGCTTGCGTTATCATGGGCACGGTTGATACCATCATGACCTGTGCCATCGATCGGGGCTAACGGACTGAGGTCTGGCACCTCCCGTTACGCATCCACCCGATAGAGCAATACCCGATAGGAAAGTGGCAATTATGCTTGTGCTATCGTGGGACGAGTAGCAACATCACTTGTCACCACGTAAGCGGCTCTAAACAGCAACATCAAGTTTCAGAGTCCAACCCGATAGCCGAACAGCAACAACGTTCGCGCTATTGTGGGATGAGTAGCAACATCACTTGTCGCCACGTAAGCGGCTCCAAGCAACAACATCAGGTTTCGGAGTCCAACCCGATAGCCGAACAGTAACAACGTTCGCACTATCGTGGGACGAGTAGCAACATCACTTATCGCCACATAAGCGACTCCAAAATATGGAAAGTAGCACCATCCGAAGGTTAAGCTTCATTCCATACTTTCTAAAAATATAGAAAGTATGGAATGACTATGTAACTACTCTAAAAATACATTTAGCTGGTTTAAGCTTCATTCCATACTTTCACAAGACTCCAAAGGTTTCTGCCAAATGCCGTATGTAGTCGACTTTGCACTTGTTTTTTACCACCATATTATCGATGTATTCCTCCATATTTTTCCCCAGTTCCTCTTTGAACATTAGTTTAATCAATCGTTGATAAGTGGCCCCAGTATTTTTCAACCCAAATGGCATGACCTTGTAGCATATAGCCCTCTTTCTGACACAAAAGTCGTATTTAATTGATCTTCTGGTGCCAAGGTATTTGGTTGTACCTATAATATGCATCTAAGAATGATAACCCCTCATAGTCAGCTATTACTTCCACCATCTAATCTATTTTGGGTAGCTGATAACAATCTTTTGGACATGCCTTGTTGAGATTGGCAAAATCTATGTATACTCTTCACTTCCCATTCTTTTTTCTGCAAAATGACCACGTTCAAAATCCATCACCACACTTCTCTTATGAATCCTACCTCGAGCAACCAATCAATCTCATCACTGATAATCTAGTTTTGTCCTAGTGCATGTCTTCTTGTCTTTTGTTGATAGGGATGAAGTTTGGCTTTGTATTCAACTTGTGGGCAAGCTATCCTTGGATTAATTCCAGGCATATCCTTGTGCGTCCATGTAGACATGTCTTGGTTCGTTCGCAAAAAGTTCACCAACTCCTGTGCATCATCTTCAGCCAACAATTCCCCTATCAAAACAGACTTCTTCTTTCCTTCGTTAAGGAACATCTCTTTGGTCCCTTCCATTGTAATTGGGATTGATCGGTCATCTTCGTTTGCTCCGGCCTATGCCCCCAGACCTTCCTATAATTTCTATAAGGTTGACGATTTGGCCTTCTCCTTACTCTCGCAGTTTTGATCGGGATACTTCTTCTTTATTTCCATTGCGTACAAACTTCTTGCTTGTGGTTAATTCCCACGTACCGACACAATTCTCTTGCAATCCTCAGAAATGAACTTCAGCACTTGATACCTCGTTGATTCTTCTGCCTCCATTTGGTGTAACCATCCTCACCCCAACCTTACGTTAAACGTCGAGGTTTTTTTGATCATAACAAAAGTCACCTCTATTATTTTCCTTGTTGTGGCTAATGGCAAAGTAACCTCTCTATATGGCCAATTTTTTGTGTCATCGCATGCCAACACAGGGGATGTGCTCCTTTTTACTGCTCTTGGATCCACTTTCAATTTTTCGAATGCCCCATAGTAAATAATATCCACACTGCTTCTAGCGCCAATCAATACTCGTCGCACCATGCAATTTTCTATTCTGGTGGAAATTATCAGTGCATCCCAGTGTGGAAATTGAATTCTCACTCCATCCTTGCTAGAAAAGCTTATCACATGTTCAATATCTGCTTTTTCTTCGTTTATTGACCCCCATTCTACTTGACAGATCATTCTTATCTTCTCAACTTGGTGCGACTCACTTCTGATGGGAACTTCATCTTCCCGCATGGTTAATGGTCCCCCGTGTATAGCGAGAATTTCTCTCACTGGAGGTTCCTCGTCAACATTTCTTCGTTGCTGCCCAGTTTTTGTTTTCTCTTGCTTGTACTGTAAAAGTTTCCCTTGGATGGAGGAAAAGTCGAGGGAATTTAAACAAAATCAAATAATTTATAATTCTATCTTTTAAATTTTTTTGTTTGGATAATCTTCTTAAGAATTTTACAATTTCTAGGATTTTAAATTCGAAGGAATTGAAGAGCTAAATTCTCTTATTCAATTCCTTCAACAATAGGTGTCATTCTACAAATTCTTCAAATTACTCATAAAAGTTTGTAATTCTTGTTATTTTTAAATTCTACATGAGAAAATCTAAACATTAGAATTCACAAATGATAGAATTTAAAATGATGAAATTTTAATTTCTAATTCAGTGAAAATCAAGAATTCTTCATCTAAACACACCGAAAGAGTAAGAAAAGAGGGAAATTGAGAAATTCAAAGTATATTGATCTCATGCTAAAGGCTACAGTAATATATTTGGAGATTACAAAATATCTAGATTACGGAGACAAGTCCAAGTACTGTGTGACAATGTTCCAATGTATTAGGGAATCTCCTCGGAGCTACTCTGAATATGTTCCGGTGTACTGGAGAATCTCCTCAGAGAGCTGCTCTGAATTACTGTGCTTCTGTTAAACTTCTTGTTGATCTTGTCTTAGGTGAATTCTGGATTGGGCCTTAGTAATTGGGCTAATTGTTAGGGATGGCCTGACACGGTCCTCCCTCAGAAATAAAAAATACATACGATAAGTAAAAGACAAATCACAATTGCTTTTTGACAAGAGTTTATAGCTCAACTGAGAGTACACAGCCTCTTCCGGTAACCTCATGCGTCAAAGCAATTTATGTCAAAGCATATTATATCTTCGTTTGTTGATAGGATAGGCATATCATGTCAATGAGGCTAGAAAAATGGGAAACAAACTGGTAGTAAAACCTCTAATTAATCGAAAAGGATCCCTTCAATCTTTCAGAGAGGAGCGGAAGTGTCTTTATGCCATCTTCGGTCGTTTGTTGAACACATGACTCCAAATCATTGAGTGCATTAGTGTTGACCTGTTGAAGCTTAGCCGCATCGAACTTATCTTGACAGACCATCAGTGCTCTACTCAACCTTTCCTGAACACAAGAATTTCAAATGTGAGACCTGAATAGAACCTAACACTAACAGCATACTGCAGTATGCATCAGTTTATCTTGTTGAAACAGCATAAAATAATGAAGAAAACAAAAAAGAGATAAATTCTCTTTTTTTGACAAAGTGGCAGACAACAAACTCAACACACATTCAAACAGTATAAGTGTGATCATGAATGGATGCCACATAAAGCCAGAATAAAACTCTTTCAATTGACTGATCATTGGATGATATTAGAGACAATGGACGGGTAATAATTGTATAGATAATGTTAGTACAAAATTGCAAAAGATGAGAAATGTGATTAATTTCCACTAGAGTTTCTTTATAGTATCTCAAAACAACTAGGGCCGGGACTGGTTCCACGAAAAATTGGAGACCGAACCGAATCAAACTGGAATCGCTAGGTTAGGTTCGATTCTTTGAATTTCGCAATAATATTGATGGTTCGGTTCCAAGTGTGAATGTTTCGGTTTCGATTCCGGTTTTGGTTCCTAAGTTACAAAATTTTAAGGAACCGAAAAGAACTGGTAATATGAAAAATACACATGTTAATATATTATTGGTAGTCTTGTAAAGTCTATATTATGTACTATAAACATGGGTATAGAGGATCATTCTTTTCTAACTATAAAGTCCATGCAAAAAAAACTCTCAAAACTTTAAATCTAGTTAATCTACCTAGTCGATAACTCTCACTCTCACTCACCAAAAAACCCTCACACTTCAAAAAAATGCGGATGCTACAAGGCAGCAAACGTTACCAAAATTAGCTTAGTAAATAGAATGCAACTTTGAGGTACATATATAATATTTGGTTCATAAGCTTTTGTCGACTATAGTTGTTGCCTTTAGTTGTTCTATTCAACATTAAATTCAAAGACTTGTTTGACGTAACTTATTTAGCTTGCAATTTGTAATATATTTGAACTAAAAGGTCTAGATGATTGTTGGATACTTGCGGATGGAGCGATTTGTGGATGTATTTAGTTTCTATTTTGTAGTTTTTCGTTCTTTTTCTTCCAAATTAAGCTATTTATTGATTTTTCTTTATGTGTTTAGGAACCATTAGAACCGTAGAACCGAATCGGTTTGTTGCGATTCGGTTCCATACAGGTTCCTCAAAAATACACAGAACCAAACCGTATGTACATTCAACGGTTTCGATTCCTGAAAATAATGGATGGAATCGAACCGGTCCCGGCCCTAAAAACAACAGTAATACACCTATTGCTACCTACCCTTTTTCCATGGACATTTACATCCCCATGTTGAAAGTGATATCCCCGCTTTATCTCAGGTTTTTAACTCATCCTATTATATTTTATATGAACAATCTAGAGCCATGCAACCACCAATAATTGCAGATCAACCCAATCAAAAAGCACCAATCAACACAAAAGCAAGTTCAATCTTCTAGTGAGGTCCTCTCTTTAAGAGTGAAGAATGCAGTGGCAGAGAGAAGATTAGGTGGTACTACGCTTGGGAAGAGCTGCCCCATAATTTCTCATCTTTATTTTGCTGGTGATGCATTGTATTTCATTAGAGCTACTCTACAGAATTGTCAAATTTTCATTGAGATTCTCCATGAGTACTGTGTTGCTTCAGGGCAGGATGTGAACCATCAGAAGTCTAGATTGGTGTTCACACCAAATACTCCAATCCAAATGAGACATCTGATGAGCTTACTACTAAAAGTGGATGTGACTGAGCATCCTGGGATTTATTTGGGTCTTCCTGCAGTATGGGGACGGTCAAAGAGACAGGCTCTTGGCTTTAAAAAAGGAAAGAATTGTGAAGAAGATTGATAGCTGGAAGAATTGTACTCTCTCTATGGCTGGGAAAGAGGTCTTGATTAAAGCTGATGCTGCTGCAGTTCCCTCATATGCAATGTCCTGTTATAAATTTCCAGTGTCTTTCTGTGATGAGATTAATAGCCTGCTTAGTAATTTTTGGTGGGGTAGTTCTGAGAGTGGAAACAAAGTCCTCTGGAGAAGTTGGGAGTTCTTATGTCAGTCTAAGAAAAGAAGTGGGATGGGATTCGGAGATATGGAGACCTTCAATTTAGCCTTACTTGGGAAACAAGCTTGGAGGATCTTGTCGGAACCTAATTCTTTACTGGCTAGAGTTTTAAGAGCAAGATATTTTCCAAAAACTGATTTCATGGGTGCTGTTAAGGGCCATAGATCATCATGGTGTCGGGCAGTCTGATTCAAGCCAGAGATGGGGTAATAAATGGCATAAGTTGGCAAGTGGTTAATGGCAGAATGATCAAGCTGTGGGATGATGTTTGGATTCCTGATGTGGAGAGTGGGAGGTTTCACCCTACTGTGCCTATTCCAGCTAATGCCCCTTTGTTTGTCAGCGATCATTCACAATGATACTAAGAATTGGAGTCTGGACATTGTGAGAGCGTTAATATCTGATGATGATGTGGAGGTTATTCGGAGAATTCCACTTGGAGACCTGGAGGTTAAGGATAGACTTGTGTGGAAGTGGAATAAGAATGGGATGTACATTGTTAAAACTGGATATCATAGGATCTATGGAAGTAAACACATGAATTGCCCTATTATGACCATTTCTTCCGATCATATAGAGGAAAAGTTATGGAAGGTGATCTGGAATTGTGACACAGTGCCAAAAGTTAAAAACTTCTATTGGAAGTGTTTCACAAAATCCATCCCTTGTTTCCTCAACCTCTTTAGAAGAAGGTTAAGTCAGTCTCCAGCTTGCAGGATCTATGGCGCTGCAGAGTCTAGGGAGCATATCTTACTCTTATGCCCCTGGGTTGATTTAGTGTGGTTTGGGTCTCCATTGGGGCAGCGAATTGATAAACAAAATGTTACAACTCTGGTGCGATGGATGGAGAGCTTGCTGAATGTTAGTGGAAAAATGGAGAAAAGGCTTCTTCTTTCTACAGGGTTTTTTTGGATGGGAGATCTGGAAGGTCAGGTGTGATTTTGTTTATAATCATAGAGAGGTATCACCTCACAAGGCACTACACTGTGCAAAGTCTTTGATTAGTGAGTACTGGAAGGCAAATGAAAGGAGCAAAGTGTCTCCTTGCTTGACTAGGAGGGGTGGAAAGTGGTTGAAACCTCCACATAATATTGTCAAAGTTAATGTGGATGCCAGTTGGGATTGTAGCACTGGTTTGGCTGGCCTAGGAGTTGTGATTCGTGATCATAGAGGGGAACTTCTTGGGGGAAGTCATTGTCCAACTTCTAGTAGTTCTGCTTTTATGGCTGAGATCAAGGCTGTAGCCTCTGGCTTGGAGTTGGCTAAGGATTTGCAGATCAAAAACGTTGTTATTGAGGCTGATGCGCTGGAAGTGATTAACACCTTTAAGGACAAGAAGAAAGTTGGTGATTGGAGGTGTTACAACCTTGTCAATGAGATTAGAAGACATTGCTCCATGTTTGAGAGTGTAGCATGGGAATGGACTTCCCGAGACGCTAATGGTGCAGCGCACACTACAGCTAAGCTTGGTGGAGAGAGGGTGGATCCTAACCGATGGGCAAATACGCCACCCCCGTCTCTAGTTGGCATTTTGAGAAACGACGGGTGTCCCAGCCCTCCTTGCTAGAGGTTCTCATCTGTTTTTTGGTGTCTGGACTTCTCCTTGGCCCTCCTCCTGTGTGAGAATGGTGGAGAATATGTCCATGACTTTACTGGTGAAATGCTTCCCAGTTTTGTTTGTATTTCGGTTCAGCTTCTGCTGTTTGTCTGCCTTGTTTGGCATTTTAACGAAGATTTCATTATCCAAAAAAAAAAAAATCAATCTTCTTCATCTCAAGAAAACCCACCACTTTTGCTTATGTACTCACCTTTGCCTTCATCATCAGCACTACGTGCTGGAATTTAGACCCATATGGCTACTCCTGTTAATCCCATTGTTCTCAAAAAGTTACTGAAACCCCAAAAATTCCACTTTGGCCATCTTTGGACAACGATCAAAGTTTTGGGATCTGAAAGGTTCTTCTCAGTTTCAGAGTAACCAAAGTGGTTCTCAAATGAGTATTGGTCATTTGAAAACCCCTCATATGTCCCAGGTATCTAATCAAACTAGAAATGAGATATTTCACTGACAAAGCTATCTGGCATTTAAATCAGTTGGGTGTGCTGTTTAGTGTTAAATGAAAAATAAAGTCAATGCAACAAGAGACGGCGCCACTTTAGAAGAAGAGTTAGAGAAACAAAGCTGGGTGCCCAGAGCAAATTGGAGCAACAATAACAAAGAAATGACAATTCCCACGAAAAAACACGGCGATTATGAGACTTGTTGGACTCTATGGTGGAGTGCCAGTATTACAACTCGGAAGTTTTGAATACCAAGTCGAAAAATGACCCTACAAATATCTTCTTATTAAATTACTATAATATAGGTTAAACTTTCCCAAAGACTATGAATAATGCTTAACCAAGGTAAAGATTTAATCTGAACAGAAGTAGCAAGGCTAAAGGTTATTTGGGACCTAATCTCAACTGAACTAGCAAGGCTAAAGTTCTTTAAATCTGAGCTTGTTTGCCTAAAATAAACAATTCACAGTCAAAATTACCTAAAACAAATGATTCACACTCAAAATTAGTATACCACGCCAAACCTATCGATTTCATTAAAAAAACACCGGATACTTTTTGAATTCTTACCCAAGAATGGTACAAATAATCAGTTCAATTTCAAGCTTAAAGCAGTCGATGATTCACTATATTAACTCAGTACTCAGCAATTAAGATGCATAAATAATTGTTCACTCCCACCTAATCTTGCAAATAGCACCATAGCTAATAGTGTAAAGCAGCAACAAATTGTTATCCTAAAATTGTTGGAAGAAGTTTCAGAAAATAACATATTTTCACTGCACAATACGTGTGAACATCACAATTTACTTTTTTGACTGAAAAATAATGAGTAGAACACATTTGGATTAAATCTATATCCTTAACTATGATTTGCCTTTAAAACAACCACTAGTTACATTTAATTACATCAACTTAAATAAGGATCGTCTTACTGCCTACATATTTGGCATGAATGTTGTGGAGGGTCCAAGGGTCCAACCTAAAGCATTAACTGTGGCTTACTGAAATTTTCTTTTTGACAATAAACTTACATACATTTTGAATTTTTATATTAATCTATGATCAGTATGTAACTCTACACATGAGCTCTGGTGCTCTACACCCCACCTCAAATTTCAAAAAGAGTAGATGCTGACAACCATCATGGGAGGCTATGCAAGGTAATATCTAAAAAATCAGATCAGAAAACTGATATATATATATACACACACACATAGTGTGGATGGTATTATATAATCCATGTGCATCAAACGTATTTGTCAGTGAAGTACCATCTTCAGATCATATAGAGAAAAATACAACAATATGCAAGACTCACAACACTGGGTTATGCAGCAGAAAATTAGCACTTACTTGAAATTTGGCCATCTCATTCTCAACTCTCTGTTGAGCACTAACAACAGGAACGCTACAATTTTCAACGCAGTTGCCTATCTCATTTTGGTTTCTTCTTCTGTCAAAGCATTCGTATGCACATTTGAAGTATGCTTGCTGCAGAAAATAAAAAATAAAAAATGAATGATGAGAACATACTTAATCCAGACAGAGTTGATAAACAGTACTAGAAATCGATAAGAGTTTCACAGAGTCTATTGATCAGCAATATCATATCCCTACTAACGGAAGAAACCATTCCTTAGAAATTGATAATAAGCTGAAAGATTATCAAGAACTAGATTTAAATATCCTTAGAAAACTACATTTTTGGTGAGGAAAGAACAACTTAACTGATAATTTGTGATTCAAACTTAATTGATTACTTAGCTTACACCAAAACCACAATAATATCACTGAAGAAATTCTGAATTGGCATGAAGGTCTAATTCTTCGGGAAATTCGAGACAACAACTCGTGAAATCAACACAGCTCGGTTTTTTTTAACTCTGAGAGAATTGAATTGAATTGAAACGTGAAATTAATACCTGTAGGGTGAAATTGACATGGTCTTGGATCGGAGAAAGATGCTTCTGGGCAGCGGCATTGACATCTTGTAGCTTTTGCCTAACCCTGTCAGATACAACTTGCTCCTCCATTGCTGCCATGTGATCCATTGCTCTCTCTCTCTCTCTCTCTCTCTCTCTTCAGTCTTTATTACAGTTTACAGTTGAGAGGTTTGGGGCGGTGCAAGGGTTTAGGGTTTTGGTTTTGTATGTAATCTCGTTCTCATTTGATACGACGCCGTGTAGATGCCAAAACCACCACGTCCTCTTCTTCAGCACGAAAAGAAAACAAAGAAAAAAAAATCCGGATCCAGGTACACCTTTTTTAACATACATTTGGGCATTTTAATGGGGTGGGTTTTGATTTGGACCCGCTCCAGCCCCGTACATATTAGGCAGATTTGAATCTAATTTTTGGATCCGTTGATATGTTTGTGATCTGGACCCGTTTACTCATTTATTTAACGGATCGGATTCGGAACACAAACGATCTGATCCGTTTATGATCCGCTCCATTTATTTTTTAACTTATTAAATATAATTTACTTTTATTTACATATATAAAGTAATTTTAATCTAAATTTAAAAAATAAAAATAAAAAAATATATATTTAGCAGAGCTATATAAAGTTATTAATAAATTAAAAGATTAAAAACCTAAAATAATTTTTTTTTATCAAGTTCCTTGATGTAAATGGATTTTTTTTGTTTCTCTAGTTTAGTTTAATAAAATATTTTGGTTATGTAAAGAGATCATGTGACATATTGATAACAATTAACAAATTGATAAAAGAAAGAGATTTAGTAATTAACATATTGATAAACGAGTCTAAATCCGCTCCGCTGGTCCGTTAATCCGCCGATCCAAATCCGGGTTTGATTATTAAAGATCCGCCGGATAAACGGAGCAGGTCGGGTCTAATTTTTTATCTCCTTAAATGGATCCGGATCTAAGTTGATCCGGTCCGGCTCTGTCCCATTGACAAGCCTACACACATTTATACACCGATTTCTAGCCGGTAGATTTGTGTCCTTCAAATGGTTTACATTAATTGTAAAATTCTTATCAAATACAAATTAAATTTCTTTTCATCAAAAAGAAAAACAAAAGTACTTGTAATTAAAAACATTTCCAAATTCCAACCTAGTGACGCCACTTTATATGGAGCAGTTTCTTCAAGAAATTTAATGTGAACGACGATGATCGATGATTGTGGTGGGTGGGTGGCGATGTGATTCTCCTGCAATTGTTTATCTTTAAGTTTTCAGATATTCGTTGAAATCAAATTCTAAAAGAATTAAAGTTCTTGAGTATTTGTTTATCGTCTCTGTCGATCATTGTTTGGGAATTATAGAACTACGCTCTCTGGAAATTCACTTCCTACCTAGCTGCCTCCAGTTCCTATCTTATGTTACTCCACTTACATATACTCCGGTTATGAGTTTCATTTGTGTTAGAGTTTAATTGCAATCATTCACCTTTCTTCTTAATCTAAAATGTAAATTTTAGCTTGGATAAAGAACTTTGTGAGGCGTTGAGGATGAACTGCAGTGGTTAGGGAACCTTTCAAGTAGCGGTAGCTAGATTAGGAACTGGGAAGTGTTTTTTTTTTATGAAATAAATTTAACTTTTTATTTGATAAGTAGAAATTTAAAATTTATCTATTACAATTCATATAAACTATTAAAATGACGCAAATCTAATGACTAGTTTGTGTATAAATCTGTGTCAAAAAAGGTGTCTTGATCTTGACTCAAACAAAAAAAAAAGAATAACTGTCATGGACGCGGCCCTAACGCTAATTTAAAAACAGAATACTTGGTCCACAATCTGGCAGCTGAGTTTTCTTTCTTCAAGAAAATTTGCTACAATTCTTAAGCTGCGTTTGAAGGCTGGAAAAAAATATATGGAATTTTATTTAAGGTTAGAAGGAATTTGTAAAATTCATAGACAAAATCTTAAGTTTGGCAAACAAATGTCAAGTAATTATAAATTTTTGGAGAAAAAAGAAGAACAAATTACATATCAGGTCATAATTTTCTTATTAAGGTCAGTTGATATTTCTTGTACAAATCAGGTCACTTTAATTTTCATATTTTCCTATTATGCACCTACAACGACCAAATAATCATGTTTTTCCTTATGCATAACTTATTGTTTCGTTGATTTGTGTGTTGTTATGTGCTTGGTGGTGTTGATTTTTGTTTCATGACAAAGAATTTGATGTATTATGTAATAGTACTACCTATTTTAAGTGAAAATACTATTATTAGCCTTTAAACATACTGGTTTGCTGTTATGTGAGTTTTCTCAGTGTTTTGTCTTTGCTGCACTGAAAAATATAATATTTATTGACTAAACATAGTAGTAATGACTATTAAATATACTACATTTGTTCTGTGGACAAATTCTCATTGATTTGCAGATAAATAGCCAATGAGTTAGAATTGTATATATTGAATGATGAATTGAACGAAGCTCTCATTGGCTCATCCGGGCGTTCGAATACTACCTCATATGAAGTCTTCTATTGAAGGTGAAAAGACAAGGATCATTAAATATGGTTAGTGTGGTGAGTTAGGGAGGCACAACAAGAAAAATTGCATGAAAGTCCTCAGCAAGTAAAAGCTTAAGATGTAATATATTTAATAGTCATCGATAGTGTATTTGTTAGTCACATGCAATATGTTTAAACTGGATAGTTATAAATGCCTAGAACATATCCGGTCTATTTAGAGCAAATGCAACAATGGATTAATAAGGTGGGTTGGTTGAGGGTTGAGTCTAAAAAATTATCCATCCATAGAAAATTTGTCCATGGGGAGGATTGATTTAGATGAGCCCTATGTTGATCAATCAAAATAAGGGCTAATCCTTGACCCTTGTTTCAACCACGTTAATTGATGGAGCCCACCATGACTTACTTCACATGGCTTTGTCAATTGTTGTTTTTAATTATTTAACCATAGGGGTGAGACCCACAACTAATTAATTGGGTTGGTATTTCCTATATTTCCTTCCTAACAGTTACTTTGGTCCTTGAATTGATCTTATTGGTGTATTGTAAAATCAAGGGTCTATAACTGATTTTGATGAATAGTAAATTGACATATGTGAATGATCGATCATTCCCGTCTCAATTGATATGATTTTGTAAACCTTGAGTAGTTTTTTCTTTTTCTTTTCATTCAATTAACATATTTCACTTGTTTTACGCGTTGATTTAATGTTATCGAAGTTGATTCAAGATGCAGTACATTTACATAGACAATGTGTTTGTTAGTCACAAGTACTATGTTTAACTTGAAGGGCTATACATTTACCTAAGACATGTTAAGTTTATCTACAGACTTGGCTAACATAATTTTTCTTGATATCAAACTTGACTAACATTAAGTCGAATTATTAAATCGCAATGGACATCAAATTTGACTAACATAATCTGTCATCAATATATCATCACATTATCTAAGATCAGTACTTTGAAACTTGTGAGCGTCGAATTTGGCCATCCTAGAAAGCTGGAGTATTCCGAGTAAATCTACTGATATGATGAAAGGATCCGACTACGATTTAGTTGTCTAAACCAGAATTAGGCCCTAACGACACTAAAAATTACAAAAAATTTGCCAGAATTTCCTTTATAAAACAAGTAAACCAAAAACCTGCAATAAAATCACACTTCTCAAATAGTCCACAAAAACAAACTGTGGGACACCAATTCCAATCCGGATTTCTCAAATCAACAAACTACTGTATAACAGTAAAAGTACCAAACTTTACAAATGTTTCTATAAATCCAGTGATTATTTAGAAACACAACTCAACCGAAAACATACAAAACAGAGTAATCAGAGGGACTTCTAATTTACAAAATATACAAAACTAGCAGGTTAAACTAGGAACCTACTAGAAGAGAAGTGTGACTCGAACTCTAGGCCTCTGACGATGACATGCAACCACAGGATAGAAACTACAAATTGGACAATAGGAAACCGAAAAGTTAAGGGAAATGCATATAAAATAATAACTTTTAGAGTGAGTTGACGAAAATAATATTTCATTTTAATATGAAATATAAATCTAACATGCCTTTCACTATAAATGTACATAAAAATCATGCGATTCTAAAAATAAACAAACCTAGGTCATGTGTTTGTCCTAACCCTTCTGGGTACAGTATAAATCACGGGTCAAGAGTTTGTTCTATCCCTCCCCGAGCATCTCGGGGATCAGCCGAGAAGCCAGTGCATCGATGCAACAACTGTGATTATGCTCTATGTAAAACAAATCATACGTGCCTCCATACAAATGCATAATCATAAAAGCATATTCGTAAAATGCTTAATCATAAATGTATACTCATAAAATGCATAATCATAGACTCATAATTAAACAGTGAAAATAAAGAGTTCACTCACAGTACATAGCTAGCTCTGTGGTCCGACGAAAGTTCCCTCGCCAAATTCTCGATCAAGATCTCCTGAATAAATAACATATTCATTTAATACTGGAATTTGATAAAACGTGCAAAAATTAACTCAGAAACTATCCTGGAAACCCCTCGATCAATTTTAGATTTTTGCCTCACCGGAGCTTCGTCGTGGACGACAGCGCATGAGTTACACGCGCCTCCGATGCAACCTACTCTGATGGGAGCATTTGACCGCTCATTGGAAATATCACAATGAGACCAACAATTTTCCCAACTGCCCACAACCAAAATCGTCGCCGTTTAGCCGAAAATCAGCTCAAAAGGTCATGGCCCGAAAATCGCCGAAAAAGCTTTTCGGTCGATTCCTACGCCGTCGACGCACCTCGGTGCCCCCAACCATAGGGGTTCGACTCCTGGGAGCAAACCCCATCGATTGCTCGCCTTGACGTTGCCAAAAAATGGCCAGAACACCCCTGACAAAAACACCTGAAATCCCACGGGTTAATCGACTTGATTCGTACCTAAAAATAACTCAAAATCTAACAACACATACATTAATCGAAAGAGGCAAGAGAGTGCTTCAAAACCATATCAAGAACGTGGTCGGTGTGAAGAGGCTAGGTCAGGCTTAACCCCAACAGCTCATTTTCCCTTAATGGCCTTGCTTGAGGGTGCGGAAGATTGGGAAGTATGTTTGAAGTCACAGGTCTAGAATCCACAGTGGCTCGACAACCTTGTATTTCAGGGAGTCCAACGAGATCCACCCTAGGCTCCAGTATAGATAGGCGAGAATAGGTTGGGAAAGTCCAACTTTGATACCATTAAACAGCCCCTCGGAGACTCGAGTCCAACTCCCTATAATCCTATCCGAGGAAGTACATAATACAAATTTGTATAGCCAATATTCAAGAAATGCAATACCATGTCGATGATCGTGTACTCCTTTGTAGTGGTTTCACCATGACATATACGAGTGAGAGAACTATTGTCGGGCAGTGCAAGCTCTCATTTAGGGGGTAGAGTTGATTCAGCGAGCCATGCTCGTATGGTTCTACAACAACCAGAACTCCAAAAATTGCCACCATATTGAGCAAACTGATGCTCATGTCACCGCAAGGAAATTAGAAGACATTGCATCTTGGGTCCCAAAAGTACATGGCAGTGGTGAATGACACTCGATTACCTCCATGGGGTAGAGAAAAATATAATTACAAGAAGTGAGCAATTCCGGTCATTTTCCATATCTCTGAATCGGTCTTGGCACGAACGGTGTACCAAGCAATATCATCGTTGATGGCCATGGCCATTTCCCTAATTTGGTCTCAACGTTCTTCCAGTCCCAGTTTTGCAATGAGGCTCCTTCTTGTTGGAAGATGGGGGCTTGACGGCAGACTAGTGAGTGAAGGGTTTGGTGAAGTTCTGGGTTGAATGGAGATTTGATAAACTGGCCTAGCCGCATTTTGTCGTTGTCAACCAAGCGAAGCGTGGGGGTGTGGCCAGGTTTCTTCCGCACCGCTATAGTGCAGATTTTGTTGGCAAAGGTCTCAACGTCATCTTCATTCAAGATGGGACATATGTAACTTGGTGTGGAGGCATGTTTTTTGGATTGGATGATCAAAAAATAAAAGCTTCACATGGAAGTTTAAGGTAGAGAAGGTGTTTGGGGAAGTGTGCACTACTGAAAGTCGTGCGGGCTTAAGTAAATTTCACATCTCAGAGGTGTGACTTTTCTAAGATAGTGAAATGAAAAGGTGAGACGAATTAGAAAGTTACCGTTTGGCCCTGAGCGACGTGTTGCAAATATTAACCTCTTCGATTACATCTGGGCCTTATCTCGAGGCTTGATGGTCAATGTTTAGGTCCAAAATAAACATTCTTTATTTTTAGGATTTTTATTATCATTGGGTCGATTCCTGCGGTCCATGCGAGTAAGGATTTCCTTGGGAGGAAAGGAATTCTGAATGATCCACACAATCTTAGATTGATTAGAAGAGTTAAGGATGCGGGATTCTTGACAATTAGAGTCATTCAATGACATTAATTGTTGAAATCTTATGACAACTATAATAGGTAATTGTACAATGTCTATACATAGAGGAAATCTTTGTACATCTGGACCTCTACATTCGACACACAACTTTTACTCTCGGCAAACTTTTCTCTACTTGAGAAACCCTACTTCCGATGAACCGAGGATTTGCCCCAGACAAGGCGTGTACAATCCAAAGATTCAAGGACGTGACAACCTGTGTTCTCAACATTTGCCAAGGTAATTGCTCTACTCTGCACCGGACAAGGTGTGTAGAGTATCGATTCCCGTGACTCAGAAGAGGGACATGAAAACTCTCAAGTTCTAAGTTACTTAGTAAAAAAGTATTCATCGGGCTGGATTGGTGTTCTCCATGTCCCAATAGCTTATTAGAAGTTAGCAGCAATGGCGTAATCGTCGCTCAACATTCTTGTGACGACCCGAACCAGAATTGGTATAGTAATCGACTTAGTCCGCAAGTTTTACGAGTAATTATGGTTTAGCGTAATTAATCGGATATGCAACTTCGTTCACGACTTAATTTTCGGACACGAATTTGATTTGGGTTTGTTCGTGGGAAATGTAGAGAATCTGATTTCGAGTCCGTATGAGCTTTTCGAGGATTTTTCGGATAATCGAGGAATATAAAATGAATATTTGAAATTATCACCGAGTTAGTTGTGTTTATCCATTTGAGTTTGAGTTATTCGAATTGTGGATAGAGTTGATTTGCGACGTATAAATAGCCGAATAGTCGTAAAGTTATCGAAAAGTTCGAAAATAGGCTGTTTTGACCGAGTTGACCAGAGTTGGGCCGAGTTGACCGAGTCAACTGTGTTGACTCAGTGAGTCACAACTCACCGTCGTGGTGGCTGCCAGAATACGGTGCGGTTGCCGGAAATAAAGGTAAGATATTGAAGCTTGATGTTTGGGCTTTCGTTTGATGTATGAATTGTGATGTTTGGTGGAGGTTTTGGGTTGAAATTGTGGAGGAGAAACGGTGACGGACAGAGGTGCTCCGGCCACGGTGGTGGCTGGGGATTAGGGGGGAAAGGTTCATGGGGCCATTGCGAGGCTTTTGGGTGAGGTCTCGTAAGCCGTCGTGCGTCGTGGCCGGAGTTCCGGTGGGGCCGATCGCCGACCGGTTTGGATTTCTTGGATGTTTCGAGCTATTTTTCGGCGGAATTAGAAGAGGGCGCAGAAGAGAAAAGTACTGGGCTCGAGGAGGAGAAGAAATCTAGGTTTTCTTCGCCGGGAAATCTCTCCAGTGATAGCGCGCCCCCAGCGGCGGCGGCGGCCAACGGCGGAGCTCCGGCGAGGCGTTGACTTTTTGGATTTTTTTAAGTTTTATGCCGTTTTGCTCGTAATCGCGCCCCGATCGTCGCCTTGAGGTTTTCGAGTTGATTTGGGTGATGGATTTTAAGTCGAGGGTTCATGTGGAGTATTTTGGGATTTTCGACGATTCTTTTGTTATCCTAAACCCACTCACTCTAACGATTTTATTTGCCTTTCCCCTGAGCTTTTCGGTTTCCATGTCCAGTTTGCAGTTCGGATTCTGGTGTCGCACGTCGCAGTTGGAGGCTTAGTGTTCGAGTTAGTTTTCTTTATCAGTAGGTTTCTTGCTTCGCCTATTGCTGTATATTTATGTATATATACTAGAGGTCGCTCTGAATACTTTGATGTTTATATTTTCACATGATTTTCCCCGGATTTCTGTAAAGTTACAGTTTCTCTTATTACTTTATATTATCTTATGATTTTGAGAAATCCGGATGGGATTGGTGCCCACGGTTTGGCTTTTATAGCGTAGGATGAAGTGTGTTTTCGGGTGCAGGTTAATGATAATTCCACGATATAGTGAAACTCTGCCAAAATTTCTATGATTTTTGCAAGTTCGTGTTTTCAGAAGGGATTCGATTCTGGTTTAGGAAACTAAATCAGGTTTGGGTCCTTTCAATTCTACCCCACGACAGTGGCACACCTCGCACAAGAAAAGAAACAGTTTGAGACTTCTCAGGCTCTTGGGAATTTTGCGGCCAAACAACTACACTGAAAGAAGGTTTAGTGTAGGCAGCTGGAAGATCCTTCGATGGGTCGAGAGACTTCGGATAATCCATCCAGGGAATCTTGTTCGACGAGTTGAGAGATGGTCTTGACGAGTCAAAAATCCAAGAATTAGAACATTGTGTTTCTGGCATTCATTTCACAAGAATTTCTAGTTTCTCTCTTGTTTCTTTGTAGGGAAAGAATAAGCCCAAGTCACTAGATCCCTCCAAGTACCTTAAACTGTAGCACCCTAGAAATTAGGTATTTTATTGCTTTGATATTTCATTGTGCATCGAGATAAGGGGATTTCATCACCCCTTTGATCAAAAAGTTTGATTACTGATGGTCCTGGGGTATAAAGAAAAAAGGGAAGTTGATTATAAGTGATTGGTTGTGCATATCACGATTTCTAGGGATGGTATGAAGTTAGCATTTATCGAGCATCAATTTTTATGACCATACATCTTAGATCACTTTCTTTGTCTCTAAACTTGAGATTAGTAATCGTGTTTTCAATACTAATTATCTCCCTTGTCTATTTTGTACCAGCACCATCATCCCATCAACTGGCCGTAATGCGGTCGCCCCTTCTGACGAAGTAAAAGCCCAAGCCCTCATGGTTTTGAAGAGTTATATTCAAAATTCCCTCATGAAGAAATATCTAAAGAAAACTAATCTTAAGGATTAATGGGATGTTTTGAAGCAATGCTTCAACAACGTGCATGATGCGCACCTTCTTAAGTTGAGAGAAAGATGGGAGACAATTTATCTTCTGGATTATCCAAAGTTTGATGTTTACAACCAGGCTATGTTGGATCTCCAATCTAAACTTAGCTTCTATGGGGTTGACAAGATTGACAACACCATAGCTGAGAAGTTGTTGAACACTTTTCCTTCTTCTATGAGTATACTTGCTCATCGGTACCGGCTTCAGTACGAACAAGGAAGGATTAAATCTTTCAGCAATCTCATGAATATCCTAGGTAAAAAGGAGAGACATCTTGAGATAATTCTCAACAAAAACTCCGGGCCCGCTGGGACAAAAAATACACATAAGAATTACAACACTAGAAGAAAGGCTCGTAAGGAAAAGAAGAACCATCGTTCAAAACCTTACAACTGTGGAGAGCATACTCCACGTGGTACGAGAGGAGGGCATGACAAATGGAAATGGTAGAGGCCAAAGCCCAACTAGACTTGGCATAGAGATCAGGGAGCCAAGTCCAACAAGAACTAGCTAGGTTTTAAGTATGAAGGAAATTCTTCACACTTTTCTCCGTCCGGAAAGTATCCATGTTTTAAATATGGCATTACTAAGCATATTCACAAGCATTGTCATGCAAGCAAGGACATTCAAAATATCTACAAGAGACACAAGCAATACTTGGCACAATAAGCTAACTTTTCTAGAGGAGATTATGAGATGGAAGAAGACGTTGATGTCAATCTCATTGTAGCAGACAAAACGAAAGAGAGTCTTGAGACTCTAAATTTTGATTAGTCTATTGGGTTGTTATCTCTACTATGTAATATTTCAAGTTTAGTTTTTGGCTTGTTTAGTCAGGTCGCGATATACAATCTTACATGCAACATGACAGCAACAAACAAGAAAGTTCTGTTTCCAGGCGTTTCGACCCATCAGGATAAATTATGGCCCCATCAAACCGATCACCCTGGATGGTTTTGGCACGTTTTACGACCCATCAAAAATTCTGCCTTAATTTTCTTCTACCCGTCGAAGATGTTCGTAGACATTTTGAGCCAAGTTCCTTGGACTTAAAATCGACTAGGTTTGACTAGTCGAAATTTCATCGACCCGTCGAAGTTCAGGGACAAAAACAATGTTGTTTTGATGTTATTTGTACATTTACCATGTCACACACTCTATAAGAGTCACAATTTCTTACAAATCTTTAAGTGTTCGCCATGTCTTGAGTTTAAAGATTGATTAAGTTACACTCTTTTATAGATGTTTGAAAACGAGGTTGAGTGTTTAACAGATATATGTACTACCCACACTATTCTGCGGAATAAGCAATTATTTATGGATCTTATGCCAATGGTTCCTTAATGATTGGTTCAGTGCCGGTTATACAAGAGTGTGGTTCTGCATAATTCTTGTTGCCACATGGTGTAATATCCCAAATTTTCCGTATAATTATTCATATTTTTGCGATATTTTTAATTTGATTTAGCGAAGACAGTAAATAATGTTCACTAACCGTAAGGATAGTGGGATTTGTGGTTTACTTTTTATAAATTGATTACTTTAGTTGACTTCGGGTAAGAGACGTAAAATTTGTTGAGATGAGTTCTTAGAAACAGAATTACGACGAGAAAGTTACGATCACTGGAAGTTTCACGAAATTACATTACCGAGAATGTACGACTATAAATAGGGGTTACCCGAAATGAAAAATCAGACCTTCCATTTCGTGCGTTGACCAAATCATACTCTCTCTCTCTCTCTCTCTCTCTCTCTCTCTCTCTCTCTCTCCCCGACATTGGCACCAGTAGTACGACAGCTTCCAGCTAAAATTGGTTGTGATTTTAGTCTAATTCGAAAGGTCTCAACCTCCTCTCCACTTTCCTCACCTAAATCGACGGAATAGAGATTGGAGGGAGAAGAATGGATGAGGTAAAGTTTTAGGATTTTGGTGTTAATCCATCAGCATCACGGGCAAGGTCTCTGGCGACGATTCTTACGTCAATCGATTAAGTTTTGTTTGTGTGTTGTGAATTGATTTTCGTACAGGTTTCGCTCAGGCGAGCCCGATTTTGGTCTTCATCGTGAGTGGCAGATTCCAACAGCAATTAGGCATCGGGATCAAGGGGATTTTTCTCCTTGTCTCCTCGTGGTCCAATTAGGACCATTCGCGAGCCTAGTCATGGCTCAACGACGCCGCTACCTCATCAAAAAGGTTTTCCGATGGTGGAGTGTGGCTGAAAAAATCTTTCCAGAAATTAGTCGTGTGATATGTCATTATGTTCGTATCAAAGTGGTGAGGTTATTTAACATTTAGACTTCATCGACCAGTGGGTGGGCGGTAGTGATGAGTGTCGCTACCAGTGGTAGAGCGGCCGACTGCGAAATTATTTATGTCTTATATCGTTACGACTATTTCATCGTAATAAGTTTGTCGGAATGTTCTTCAACTAGATTAGACGAAGTTGATTTTGGATCGAGTGAATTTCTCCATTTATGTATATATTTTTCAATTTTACGATTTTTGACTAGGTTCGGGTTGTCATACATGGCACTCGTATTTATGTCATTGATGCCTTATACGCACCAAAGGTTAATCTAACCTTGCTCAGTTTTAAAGACATTCTCGCCAACAACTTTCATTTGGAAACATACTGTGGAAATGAAAAAGAACTCTTTTTGTGTAACATCCATAGAATGTGGCAGAAAGTGCATTTTGGAGAAGTTTATGAACATTCGTAGTGGTTTATATCTTACTATAGTCCGGATCAATATATTTTATGCTATTACTCATACTACTGTGTGTTATCCAACAGTAGTGACATACAAAAAGACCCAAACATAGGATACTAAATTGAAATTTACCCTAAAAATTTCATAGTTATTGGTGAGATAGTGAAGAGAAAAATTAAAAGTCAAGGTTAAGCTGCTAGCTAGGAGTTCTTGAGTGTACCTATGTAATGATCTGAACCTTTACATATATTTGATATTAAATCCTAATATTTCATTGATGACTTAATTGATAACGTAATTGTAATAAATTTTCACTGTCTAGTCAAATTTGAGGATTTTTTTATCGACTTTTTATGATTTAATTATCTCGATGAATTTCCATGTCGAATGACTTAAATTTGTTGAGACGAAACTATAGACATGTAGAACACCAAAATCAGAGCTACGACAGAGACATTATGGTCATCGAAAAAACAACATAATATACAGAATTGGTTATTCACAAATATAAATACGAACCTCTCATTATGAGGTAGTCAACTCATCAAGGGAATATCAACATTCTCCAGCCAATTCTCTCCCTCCTCATGAGAGCCATGAATTGCATTTAGCCTCTCGCTGGCAATGCATCACCGTTGGGCCACCAATTGAGAATTCTAGGTATGTAAATTCTCAACTCACTTTTCCTCTATCAATCTATTGTTAGGATTTGGTGCGTGCAAGAATTAACTCTAGATATTCGAAGATAAATCTTTTCTTGAAATCACCATCGTTGTAGCGCAAGTTATCGACAATAATAGACTACATGGATAGAGTGATTTTATAGCTCTCCTTACGTTGATTCTCACACAACCCATCTTGAGCCTCGTTATGGCTTGACAGCGTCTCTGGAGATATTTTATGGCCTTTTCGGATATACCACCATTTGGAGCCAATTGCAGTCAATCCAAGCCGAATCAGACGATAATGCTTCGAGAGTCAATCCATGCACACACAATATTAACCAAGTCGTGTTCCACAGTTTATCATTTCTCCCTTTCAAAATGAACCACATACAAACTACTAACTTCACTAGAATATGTAATCCCAAAGAACTTGTTTGGAGCCAGTCCAAGGAAGTGGTAGCTCTGGATTCAATTCTAGATACCACTTACGTAACTATAGGCTAAACATCGGGAGAATCTCAAAATAAGTGTTGCTCGGTCTCCCTCTCTTGCTCATAAAGCAAGAAAATCTCATCCACATCCACCATACAGCTCTGAAGTCGTGGACCTGTAGGCAAGTATTCTTGGCAAGCCTTCCAAACACACATCTTTATTGCTGGAGTTGCATGTAATCTCCATAAAAACTTCCAGAACTTACTAAATGCACTCAGCCCTGCTGAATGTTGTAACACAAGAACATTCTGAGATAAATGTTAAGCACTCCCAACACTATACTCACCATTAGCCATATAATATCAAACAAGTCTATCAACACTTGCAATCCGGCTCAACAGTATAAAGCGCACAATAGCTACATCAGTAGGGAAAAAAACCTCTCCAGTAAAGTCACATCTCAGGTACAGTATGGAAAAATAAGTTGTTAGTTGTGAAACCAGTCGAAAATAGTAGGACATCTAAGTTCCTCCTTAGGCATAAAGATAGTAGCTGATGCAGCCACCTATCTTTCCAAATACCAATCAAATTGCCTTTCCCCACGTGCTAATGAGTACTCCGCTCCTATAGGTTTCTGGCATGCATAAAACTACACTAGGTATAGAATGGTGCATCGCCAAGAGTCACATTCTGGGGAAAAGTCTAATTAAAGTAGTGGCGGGCCCTGTATACATGTACCTCTAATGTCTTTGGTTGTTATACAATCTGCGAAACCTATTTTTCCAGTAAATCCAAGTTGAAAGCAGAAAAAAATCTAAAAAAATAGTTCTCCTCTATCCTTCGGTCTGCACATACACAGATCTGATGTAACTCATCACAAAATGCCTTAGGCAGAAGGAAGTAGCTCACCGCATAAGCAGGAAGCGATTGAGCCACTACCTTTATTAGAAATTATCTACTAGCCACACCCAGTAACGATCTCTAACAACCTTTCAACATGTCACGTAGTCGATCTTTGATGTACGCAAATCTCTCTTTCTTACTCATTCCTATATGAATCGGCAAACGCATGTTTTTTTCATGATATGGAACCAGAGTCATACCCAATATACGCGCCAACTCTTTTAACTACCTTCTTCTAGGATCCGACTAAAACAAACCCAAATCTTCTTTATAAGTTTGGAGAACCTTCTTAACATTATAGCATGCCTGTGGTGTGGCCTGAGAGAAGATTAAATTGTCATCTGCAAACAAAAGGTGAGACAAAATGGGGGCTTTCTTACATATCCAGCTCCCTTCTAACTCATTTGTTATCTTTACACGATACCACAAAGTAGATAATCCTTCGGTACATAGTAGAAAAAGATAAGGGGAAAGAGAATCACCCTATTGCAGTCCTCTACTAGGAGTTATATATCCTCGAGGAGAACCATTGATCAGGAAAGCATACCTCACAGAAGACACACATGCCATCACATTTGACACCCAAGCTATAGGAAACCCCAGCTGAAGCATTAGGGAATGTAGGTGAGCACTCGATGCGATCATAATTAAGCCTTACGCAAATCTAAGTTGAGAGCGATCTGTCCTTTGTTATCACTCTGTGTAACCCACAAATAGTGTGCCACCTTATTTGCCACCAACTTATTATCAGTGATTAAGCTGAGATAAAAGCACTCTGACAAGGGTTATTAATATGTTGTAGAATATGTTTCATCCGATTTTCCAGCACCTTTGCTACAATTCTATAGACAATATTACATAAAGCAATCGATATGTGGTCAAATACTTTTTTTGGATGCTGAACCTTCAGGATCAATCGAACATTTGTAAAGTTGACCTAAGAAAAGGATTTTTCCTGAATGTAGAATATCTTGAACAACAGCCACAACATCAACACCAACAATATCCCAATAATTTAGAAGAAGAAAAAACAAAGGAGGCAGATCATCAGGCTCTGGAGCCTTCATTATGTGTATTTGGAACAAAGCAACATGGATCTTCTCAGCCGTGTTCAACACAATTAGTGAGTCCACCATCTCCCCTGTCACGACTGGTTTAATGTAAGTCGTCACCGTCTGTATATGCTCCTCTATAATGGAAGCCAAGGTGAATAAACTTGTATAATAATCAACAACCACTGTCTCTTTCCCATTTGAAATACCAACGACCACCGACTTTATCCCACTCTAAACCTGGTTTGTTTGATATGAGGTAGACATTTTGGGTATTAAACAAACCAAAAATATGATTCTTCCATTGTCGATTAGTAGCCCTATGGTGGAAATTTTTTATATATTTGGTCCCCATTTGTCATCCATTTGTTCTTTGCTTGTTGCTTTCAGTAATTAGTGGCTTCTTGAGTTAATAAGACTTCTTGGTGATCATACAACTGTTTCCAATATGTTATAGCATTCGGATCAAAAATCCTTGAGTTAAATTCCTCCGAGTGCCACTAGATGTCCCGAAGTTCATATTTTCGAGCATAAAAAACTTCCTTCGCCCAATCCTTTAAACCAAAGCAAGTATGCTTGATACATTTCACAAATTGGTATTGGAAAGTTTCAGAGTCCAACACTGGAGCCTCTTGCTAAGCTCTCCTAAAGGAAAGAGAATTCCATAACTTTTGGAAAATGAAACTTGGGGAGATCGACTTCAATCTCAATTAATTATTTTTGTTTTTTTATATGTTTTACCAATTTCCTTTTTTTTAAATGACAAATGTTCTATACCTAGTTGCTTTGGTTCAAGTATTTATGGATAGTAAATTTATTAACAAATTAAAAAATTTATTGTCACTATTTGATAACATACGAATGTCAAAGTAGAAATTTTTTAATTTAGTAGTGGCGATGACAACATGTGGTTTTTTCTCTTCTTCTCTATTGCCTGAAGTTTTCCCTTGCAATGGTTATGCTTTCTAGAAGCGACTGAGAAAACTTAGAGAGAGAATCATTGAGCGGTGAGAGTTGAGTGTTGAGAAGAGATTTTGTCTCCACCTGTTGAGAAGTACATCGTTGGCGATGATGATGGTCGGTTCAAGGTTCAAGGTTCTGGTTCGAAGGTGCTGTGGTGATGGAGATCTTGGTTCTTTGGAATTTTTATGGGTTCTCTTTCCATCCTTTTCACTCGCCCATTCCTTGTCAATTGAAGGGTAGGGATTAGGTGTTTGGGAATGATGGTGGTGATGATGACGATGTTGATTGAGGTGGCACGGTGATTTACTGCGGTGCCTATGACAACAGAGTGGTAGTCTTCAATGGTGGTATTGATGGAGGCTGTGACAATGTTGGTGGCATCTTTCATGGAGGCGGCCAAGGTGTGGCAGGCTAGCTAAAGAATAGTTTTGAAGGGTAGTGTTTTATTTTGAAACCCTAGGGCTTTTCTTCAAGATTGGGCTAATAGCCCCTATTAAGCTTCTTTTATTGGTGGTAAATGATCCAGACCCACTAATAAAGTGTAGGTAGATGAGCGATGTCTTATATTGCTATAGTTTGGGATGCATAACTAGATAGGATATGGGGGCCCTTATTTTTATGGTATTTTATCCTACGTCTAATCCGTTTATTTATGTTATGGTACTTGGGCTAAGCATGTAATAATGTGGTTGCTTTAAAGAGTTATTTCTATCGTGCTGGTAATCAGTGTTCTCCTAGCATCTTACCAGATCTAATATATTCTTTATCTCAAAAAAACAAATATTCTAAACAAAATGTGTGCGTGTCCTCATTGGTGTAATATGGTGCTCTATTAAGCATTTATCTTCATTTTTTGATCATTAAATTTTTTATAAGGAATTACAATTAAAATGACAAATGACTCAAAAGTTAGTAAAATTTGCTTTGTCGTTTAAAATTATTAAGTTCGAACCTAAATTTACAAATTTATAGACATGTTTATGATCAATAATATAACAAATGAGAAGTCATAGTGATAATAATTAACATTAATGTTATATAATGCATATGTCTTTAATGTTGTAATATAGTTCTCAATAAGATAGTTATATTGTATTTTTAGGAATTACATATTCGATAATAAATGTTACTAATAAACCATGATTAACACAAATTTACGATTTTAAAAACAATATAACAAAGATTATGATATAATAACTTATAGTCCACAGTCCTATCTCCATAAGTACTCTATTTCACAAATAATGCCTTGAAATTCCTCGTCCACCAGATTTGATTCAAAGACATCAAATAACAGAATCGTTTAAAGTAGTACCACCTCTCCCGCCCCTCCTACCTCTACGTCCCCCAGCACCACATCTTCCTCCCCTCATAGCGATTGCCATTCTGCGTAGGGCTGCCTTCGTAACTCTTATAGCAGCTTGTCCACCATTTTCCTGATAGACTTCATATCTCATCAGAGCATTCTGAAGCGCTGATATCGCCGAGTGCAAAAACGAGAATCCTACATAAATATGAGACTTCTCAAATGCGATTTTGAGTATGGAGAACTAACCAGTCGACCCAAGAAAGTTGTGTACAGATGTTGTCCACATGTCCATTTCAAGAGCAATTCGATTCAATGTTGGACGAAAATAGTGAAACAAAGCAAGCCGTTCGTGGACCTAATTCTCGGGTGTTGTAACTACATCATAGGCCACATTAAAATCTTGAATGCTGATATTCATGTGACTGATGATCGATAATAAGTCCACATCCTGCCACATAGTGGGTGACTGCTAGAATTTGAAAGGCGGAAATGGTAATTGCGGTCACCATCAACAAAACTATCGCGAACCAGGGTCAGATCATGCGTTATTCTCGCTGAAGCATGAGCGTCGTCGTTTGGCAGCGTCTAAACTCTAGATTTTGGTGTCTCTTTTGGGAGGTATATCCTTCGCAATATTGAAAAATGGTTATTGTCAGACTCGTATTTGATATAAGGTTGAGAGTCAATTGCCTCAGACCCAAAAAACTTAAGGCATCTTCAAAGTTTCATATAATTTGGTGATAATTAAGTTACCTACTTAAATTAAATTAACTAAATGACAGATATCAGTAAAGCCAGAACTGTTCGTATATATAAGTGGTAAATCACAATTATGAAAACCTGAATGATCATCAAATTGAATGAAACTTTACAGAGTTGATCTATACATATATATCTAAAAACTGAATGGTGAAGATTTGATTATGTGACCAAAAAACTGGCTAAATCAAGAAAATCTACATATTTCAATATATGCGGATATCCGCATCCAAGAAGGCTTGATATATATATATATATATATATATATAATTCCTATCGAGTGTGAAGTTTCGCATTGAAGCCCCGTTGTGAAGTTCAATTTTACGCAAAATCGACAAAACAATTAAAAAATTGAAATCACTCATCTTTTAGATATCTGTGTAAGGATCATGCTTTGCAAAATTTTAGATCAATCGGAGATGTTTTGCTCATTTGATCACCACTTTTAAGTTTTGAGCTAAATTAAAGAATTTGTAGGAGTTGGATTCCGGGGTAGAAGCTTATGAAACCTTCATATGTAAACACTTAGAGATGAGTATAGTTCAGAGACTAGTGTGCGATACTGGTTAGGATAGGCGAGCGAGTTTCTATCCTGAGAACTAAAATCTTGTAAGGAGTAGTTTTACATAGTAGAAAAGTTTATCCCTGAAGAGTTAGAGGTACACAGTTTTTCTCTCTGTTACAGGGTTTCTGCGTTAAAAAAAATATCTTAATGTTATGTGTCTTTTTACTTCCTTACACTTTTACTTTACATCGTTAAGTATCTGTCCATTCCTCAGGACCTTCAACATGAATGTGGATTTGTCCTTAATCACTAGCTGTCCGGAAGCGCCACAGAAATGGAGTATAAAATCCGACAGAATTTCATAAATGTCCAATGTTTCTACCGGATTACGCGGGTTAATCTAGCAGAAGCAAGTACGAGCTTCTTCCTCCCTCTTCGTCCGAACGCTCGGGCTGTTCGGATGGTCGGACGCTTCTTCTCTCTTCGGGTCTTCGGGTATGCGTGTTCGGGTATGGCTGTTAGAAAAATACAACAACAAACAGACAGTCAAATGGTCGAGACAGGGGTGGCCTGCCTTCAACGCTCTGATGCCTAAGTTAGAAGATGTATTGGATATAACAGTCAAGCGAACGTGCGAGGAAGTAGGTTGGAGTGTTTAGTGGAATTGAATGCTATTGAATGAGTTGTGACGATGCTCTTACCTGTAATAAATACCTTTCATATATAAGTGGTTGAGTTTGTTGTTGGCTTGTGTTCCTCGATGTGGGAGTGGACTCCTTCTGCTGTTATGTGATCCGCACATTCGGATATGCCCCCCACGGGCGCGTGCGCGCTCGGATGGGGTCGGTCTTGTGAGCGGAGTTGTAGCATTCCTGGTGGTCGGGTAGATGTTGATCACTTGCTTAATTGGGTAAGTATGTTTAATCAGAAAACTAATGGTGCAATACTAACATCCAATATTGCAGCATTGGAAAATAAGGACTCATCCGCAAAAAAATAAATGACTTACAATTGGAGCTCCCGGGATGATCTCTGCTGCTCTTAGACCCAGTTTGGCTAAGCAGTTGGAACAGCTTCTACAACTTAATTGTGTTAATAAGGTGACTTTGGTGTTTGGTGAAAATAAGCTAAGCAGCTTAATTACAAAGTTCCTGAATTCCCATAGAGATTTTGGAAGTTGGTAAAGAGCAACTTTGAGAAGTTGCTGTCCCTATAATCTGCAAGTGTGCTATACAAAATTTCTTGAAACTCCCCACGATCAGAATCCATATATAGAAGAATAGTTCTCAACGAAACACTTAATCGACTCTTTGAGCAGAACACTCAAATCCGATTTTTCGACAAGTAAATAAGATCTAAAAGATCATCCTTATAAACATAATGAAGCACCCATTTCAAACCAAAAAATTGGGGTTGGGTTGAGATACCATAATTGATCATTAATTTGGGTTTCATCACGAAGAGAAAGGGGGTTTTGATTTATAAGGGAAGGGAATGGGATTGATCACACGACCTGTTATCAATCTTAATATTATAATTATGTTCGTGGAAAATCAATTTGAAAAAGCATTTTTGATGTGACAATACTTGAATAGTGCATCAAATACGCAAGTATTTAATGTACAAGAAGAAACTCAGAATTGGTCATTTTTGATAAACCCATTTCAGTAAACTTACTTGGTCATGACTGTTTGGGCCTTAAATGAATTTAACATTTATTTGGGTAATGGGCTGAGATTTGAACATGTCCACTCCTACGGCCCAGTATTTTATGTCTCAATGCGTGAAGGAAAGTTTAGATCTAGTAGGATTCCTAGTGGAATAAGGAAAGTAAAGATCAAATCTCGTATCTGGATTCCTTCTAAGATTTGGATCTGTTGCCCCTTCAAATTATCAAGAGAGGTCACCAACTATTATAAATAAATGAATTCAAGACGAATTGGGCACATCTACATGCATACGCAAATTTGTTCTCGGCAAATAAGTTGTTTCTCATGAGAAACAACCGACAGAGGTAAACTTAGAATTTTTATTAAACAAGGCGTGATAAATTCAATAGTTTACTCTTGTCAAATGACAACGATCGAAGGAAGGTTCATCGGAGAGGGTGTGAAGGTTCCAAAGGTTTACGAAGCCACCACATATCAGTGTTCTCAACATTCGCCATAAAAATTACTATGCTTCGTACCGGACAGGGTGTACGGAGTATCGATATTTGTGGCTCAACAGTGAGACACAAAACTTAAGTCATAAACCACTTAGGCAAAAAGAACTCATCAGGTAAAGTTTGTGCTCCCCTCGCTCCAATCGCTTGAAATGAAGCAATAGCATCGACGCAACGCACGTCAACATTTTGTCTTCAACCAGTGACAAGTCAAGCACACATAAAAGAGATAGTTAGTAATTCCCTGAACAAATAGCTGGATCTGAAGTTGAATCTGAACAAATTGATCTCTGTGATCAAGGTTGTACAAGAAAGGTTAGAAGGGTAGCGCACTTAAGCTTACATCCAGCTTTTCTCTGCTGAAGGCATAAAAATTATACGGATTTTGCCTGTAAAGATTATAAAAAAAATAAAAATAAAAATAAAACTATCTTTGGCATAAAAGTTTGACAACCAAGTGACAGAAATTACTGATACGTGATAACAGAACTATGTCATACATCTCGATTCAGAACTTCATTTCCAGCTTGGATATATACAGCAAATTCCATGATAGGAGCTTTCCTCCTCTATTAGGCATGAATGTGTTACAAAAAATTCCATGACCATGTCTGCAAAATAGAAGCCGAAAACTCCAACTATGAAACTTACAAAAATGGCAATCCAAAAATTAAACAGGTTTAGCCATTTTTTTTATAATTTCAGGCATTGCCCAATGTTCTTATGGAGGAGAAATTTGACATTTTAACATATCAACATTTAAAATTTATTGTGTAATGATCGAAATAATTAAATCTTAAAACATTTTTATGCTAAGGACCCCATTATAGATCTAAGGGATCAATGAGTTTATGCGATCAAACATGAGGCATAAATCTACGGATCACAATGTATATTGCCAGCCTCGATCGATCAATCTGTGCAAAACGAGCGTACTTGTCCAAAATCATAAATCCTCAAAGCTTAAAATTAGAAGACTACTCATACTTCCTATATATAAAAACACGCATCAACTAGCAGAGAGTATGACATCGACTACTCTATTCGTTCTAACATTGTGGAGACATAGTAATGGAAAGATAACACAACTACAACGACGTATCATTACAAATAGAACAGCTTTCCAACTATGTTGTCGAATGACGATCGAGTCATCGACACTTCGTTTCATCCTATTATTAGAAGGATGCGACCATTTTACCATGAGAGACCCAACTTAGGACAGACAAGGCTCATTCAGTGCACACAAGAAGAGATCACGCTTAGACCGCCCAATAGACCCTGCTACATAGAGATTTATTATTGACAAAAGAAAATAAACATAACTAAAGAAAGACATAAAATAAACATATGAATCTTGTCTTACCACCCCAGTCCAAGCTCTATATATTTCACATAGTAGCCTGCAAGAAGCCCAACAGTAGTAAGCCTGACACAAAACCCACCATCCTACTAGTGTACCAGAAGTCGCCACGGGCCTCGACATCACCGCCCAATGCCACCATAAGCAGATTAGGCCATCAAAGTTAAAGGGTCGAGAACCTCCATGCCACCTCGTGCCCACCGTCCCTAAATCCTCCGCCGTTGACCATCCCGCAGATTGGAAGATCGAATCCACAAAGCATCGAGAGATCGATCGAAAGATCAACTGTTGCCGCCTCCAGACCAAAAACTGCCACATGTTCTCTCCTTTGACGCCTCCTGTATCAATGGATCCACGTCAACCCCACATCAGCCATCTTATTGCGAGAACCAAGATATGGACCCAAACTACTTGGTACTTCTCACCATGACCCACCAAGGAGACAACATCCCTTGAAGCCACGAACACCCGCTCGGCCGCACCCTCATATGGTCGACGAGGCAGGACGCTCACGCCGTCGTGGAGGGCCACCTGACGAGCCACACAAGAACCACAAGGAAGCAAGAATACCATGTGCGTGCGGCGCATTCTATAGGCTTAGGTCTTTTGACATTTGAAATTAGAAGAAGGAAACCTTAACCTAACATGAGTAGGTGAATTATTTTACTACATTAGTTATTTGTAATATTATCATATTATAGGGCAACAAAATTCAACGAGATAGAAAAGAAAGAAAAATTTATATGATAGAATTGTAATATATATATATATATATTGATTGCATGATTTGAATCTGATATATGTTTCACTAGGCAGAAGTCCCAATAGCTAATATGCTATGGGAGAAGAGTCGAGAATGATGCGTAAAAGAATGAAAAAGATTAGGATAAAATTTACCCACAGGGTATGAACTCTTTGGAATCGATGAGATGTATTAATTTGAAGTAAGACCTTCAAAAATTATCAAAATGATGTCCAAAGTTTTGAAACTATATTTTCGTGATGCTTATATTCATTCCGGCTATGCTCCGTTTGTTTTGATGACGTTGCACTTTTTTTCCAAATGAAGGGATAAAATAGTCATTGTATAGCAAAAAAAAACAAAGTGCTTAAGGCACCCAAAAATGTAATTCTTTTTAGTTAATTAAATTTTAATTCATTTATTAAACTTTTACTTGCAATTTTTTTTTAAGAAACAATTCCTTTCAAAAAAATAACTAAAAAATACATACTTCAATCCTCATCTTTGAGAGCTTCACTGCATATTTTGGTTTGGTTGCTCAAGTCCTCTCTCTCACGTTGTCCTCTCTCTGAGAGAGGTGAGTTTAGGGGTATTTTGAGAGGATGGTAGAACGAAATTTTACATTAACATTAACCAAGCCAGAATTCTTCAAGTCTAAAAAGAGAGGCAAGAGAGAAGATGTAGTTGTACGTCAACCCGAACGAAACCCTCAAATGCAGAGGAAATCGTAAGAGACAAATATTGGGTTGATGACTATTATGTCGTAAAAGGTTACAATTAGTGTATTACAGCCGATCCAATACTAGATGCAAACGAGTACACTGTTGTTCTTATATTCATGGACTTGTATGAAGTAGCTTTTATTGGACCGAGTAAAGACACAACGAGGACTTATGTTCTTATAAATATTTGATTCACGATGTTGTGCAATATGGAGAAGAAGACCAATTTGATTCCTCTTCTTCGGCATGTAATTTGACATCAAATAGTCGATCTGGGAGAAAATATCTAGTGGACAATGGAAAAGATTTGTTGATGGTCAATATGCATTTTGAGTTTCTTCCTTGTGATGTCACACATTTCCCACTCACATTGCATATCCAAGTTTTTGAATTCAATTCTGATAACTGGACTCTAGGTGAGATGTCACACTTTTTGTTGAAGAGAACGTCGCACTATAACACTATACGTGGCGGCTTCTAATTTTTCAGATGCAAGCGAAATTGCATATATTATGACCATAATGCATATAAACCGATCATCAGATATCCGGGTGAAGACCCATAATGTCGGAGTTGGTAGCAAGATGTCACAGCCCAATCTTCTTCATCTTGAAAGCTTGTACTCGATTGGAAGCCAAGGGATCGAACAAAAAAAGTCGGGCTACAACAAAATACCATGCATGCTCGGCATCTTCATCATCCGAGTTGGCGAGGTCCATCTCACCGAGAGCTGCCGCAAGGAACTGTGGTCCCAACAGTGAATCTAAAATCAGGTCAGGGTCGGAGGCTAGAGCATTTGGCGCGAGGCCATCTCCCCGACGGGATTTCACATGTAGTTATATGTTTGGATTGAGGGAAGGACGATGAGTATGGTGGCGTGATCAAATTTCACTACCACATATTTAACCATTGCCGGCGATTTTTAAATCGCCGACTATTTTTTTTATCATTACCGGCGATTTTTCCGGCAAAAATCGCCGGTAATGATAAAAAACATTGCCAGCGATTTAAAAATCGCCGGCAATGGTTAAATATGTGGTAGTGTTTTAGATCGAGTGAAGAAAAGTAAGATCAGTGTTGAAGGGGGTCGGCGATGTCTAGGGTTAAGAGTGAGGGAGTCGAGAGAAAAGGGAGAGAGAGAGAGAAAGAAAAAAAGAGGGGGTAAGTTTAATTTTTCCGTTTTTTCGTGCATCCACAGAGAGAGAAGATGAGATTAGAAAAAGAAATTATAAAGATTAGGTGGTAATCATTACATTTTTAGAGTTTTTTAAAAGAGTTTTTAGAATATCTCCAACAATTACTCTAAATTAGAAATTGTCTCTAGTTTACAGTAAAAACACCATGATTTTGCTCCAACACTCTCTTTAAACTTTCTCTGTAATAGAGAAAATGGTAGGTGAGAAAGGAAAAAACTCTATATTTGTAAAAAAAATATAAAAAAAACTCTAAACCTTTCTACAAATCTTTAAACTTTAATGCAACTTCTCAATTTTCACACTTTCTCTTGTTCCATATTTTCTCTACTGTTTTTCTCTTTCCTAATTAATATGTTGATTGTATAATTTTTTTTTATATTCATTCAATTATAGGAAAATTCATTAAATTATATCATATAAGATAGAAAAACTGTTGGAGTTGAAGGTAAAATATTTTAGAGATTTCGACTTTTAATTCTCTATAATAGAGAAATTATAGATAAACTGTTGGAGATACTCTTAAAGTTTTTTTTCAATAGATATGAAGTTTAATTAGTGATTAGCGAATAACCCTGGTTCTCTCTCTTCTCATTTTCCAAACCCTATCACGTCGTCAACCACTTCCCTAGTCAAACCCTACCCAAAATTCTTCCTGATCCCTTGTTCGATTAGGATTTCCTTCTCCTAATCGTTCTTCTCCTCATTCTTACAATACATCCCTTCATCGTTCACTTTTCCATTGTTTTTCTTTTTTTCTCCCC
This sequence comes from Geum urbanum, assembly GCA_946800695.1. Taxonomy (NCBI): domain Eukaryota; kingdom Viridiplantae; phylum Streptophyta; class Magnoliopsida; order Rosales; family Rosaceae; genus Geum; species Geum urbanum. The sequence goes on along the minus strand of OX326999.1, from coordinate 80,822,516 downwards.
GTAAAAACCCTAAAACCATCCCAAACCTTCTCACACAATGGCGTCCACAAGGCCTATAGAAATCGATCTTTCCTATAGTGCCTAGGAGAAGGAGGAGGATTTTTTCTTTGCGGTGATCCATATTTTTGGTCCTGAAACCCTATTTGTTGAGAGTTTGAAATCTCTCAAGCATTGGCTACTTCGGCTTTAGTGTGGCATGACCAACACTAGTTCAACAAGTATCACTTATTATTCCCATGATCGCTTGGTGGGACGATTCAGAAACAAGAAAGTGCTTCACCGAGCAGTTTCGTGAAACCCTTGGTATTATGGAAATTCAACAATTGTCCTGGAGCAATATGATGGTTTTGCTCATGTCCGCTTGATTTCTACTGCTGTGACCAAGGTGTAGGCTCATGTGCATGTCGTCGATGACGATCTGACGGGGCTTATCACTGTTTCTGAATGGTAGGTTAACCTAGGAAACTGCCCATGCAGATATGTGGATTACAACAAACATAGTCTGCATGATTTTAAGGATATTCGATTGTTTGTAGAGGTTGACCTGTGGTATCACATGGAAACCAAAGTTATCTTGCGACTAGGTCCGGAAGTTAAGCTTGGATAGACTATGATATTGAATATCTTACTCTGAAATGCTACTATAAAGGCTATGGTAGCTTTGAACATTTTGTTAATGACTGTATTGTGCATCGTAAGCATGCAACAAAACAGGTGTTCATGGATTATGAAACTCTAATGGAATCAGATATCTAGTGTATTAATCAAGAGGTTTTGATACTGGTTGGCCTTGGTGGTGGAGCGGGTTCATGTATGGAGGAGGTGGCGGACAATTCAATGTTGTTGTTGACCTCGGTGCAAGTAGTTCCTCTAGTGCTTCCGATGGACGCAGTTGCTGATGAGGTTGGGAATATTCTGCTTCCAGTGGTCTTGGATAATCATCCTGGATGGGTTCAAGAGGGAGACTACAAGGTGGTGCAAGCTCGTAGGAAAAATTAAAAGCTAGGGGCCCGCATCACTATTAGGGGTCCTAGACCCAAGGCTCAGAAGGCTTTGGGTGGATACACTGTGTCTACCGTTACTTTTGTGCCTTAGCAGCAAATAGCAAAGTGGGGTCAACCCATGCAAACATTATGCGAGCCCCAACTATAGTGAGCAGTATGGATGCGGGTTCAAAAGATGGGGAGCGCATTCTGACTGGCCCAGTTGGGGTGGGACACGTCCCAATCTGTCATTGTCATCAGAATAAAGAAGGCGCCTAGCTAGTTAAAAGAGGATACACCCCGATTTTTTGTAGTTTCCATGCTATCCTAGTTTGCTAGTTAGGCTTAATATGCTGAATATCTTGTATAATAGTGCGTGTAAGGCTTCAATTTATCGGGTCAGGTAATCCGTTGGGGAGATCTTGTACTAATTTCACATTTTAATGACAAAAAATCGTCTTAAAAAAAATAGATATAAAGTTTCATATTCTCTTTCTTACCACTTTCTCTAAAATAGAGAATGTTTAGAGTATATGTTGGAGCAAAAAATATCATATTTTTCTCTAAATAAACCAACATCTCTATTATAAAGTGGTTGTTGGAGATGCTCTGAAAAATACTCTAAACTTGAAATTAACTTCTTTTTTTAAGGGCACCACATGAGACTTCAATTGTCATTAATAAGAATAAGAAGATACAAATACAACCATAATTGTCCACTGAAGGGCAACGTAAGAAAGAAGTCAGTACAACCTAAGTGACCGCAACCACCTAACCTTCCCAAATATTTGTATCCTAGTAATAAGCACCGAGACATGTAACTAATGACGTAGCAGAACATGAGACGATAAGCAATATCTACCCCATGCTCAATTGTAAGTTCAAACGAAGTACAAACCGAGAAGAAGAAAAAATCAATAGTTTGATCAAATAAAACTAAAAGCTGAAAATATAAGTGAATAAGAGAGAAAATAGTTTAAAAACTATATCTCACACTATCCAAAAAATGATCCAACTATCTAACAATTGATCCAATGGTTCAAGTATTTAAAATGATTTGACTTTAATTCACTATAACTATTAAAGTTAAAGTCAAAATAATGTGAGCTACATTTAATTTTTTAATTAAAAATAATTATAAATATAACTTTACTATACATATAACTTTACTATAGAGTATATATATATATATATATGTTATAGTCGTCCAAAAAAGGGTAATGGAGCATTTTGATTTAAAAAAAAAACAAAGTGATTGTTGATTAATGATTGTGCTCGACAGCACGTGAGGTGATCCGTGGAATTTCTACTGTCGATTTCCAATACAAATCAGATTTTTTGCTACCCATCTTTATTATGTGGGGTGCCCTCTGACTGGAAATTTTAATGGCGCGATTAGTGTAACTCACCCAAGTGAACAAACCAAAACAACAAAACATCATCGAGCAAAGCTTTGTTAACCTTCGAACACTTTAATGTCCCATCCTTAGTTACAAGTCTATAAACATACTTACAATAATTTCACGTATACACCTACATCACTATACATACTTACTCTTATTATTAAACATAATTGATCACGGTTTTATAGCCGATAAAACTTTTATAAAAAATAATTAGGAAATTAAGGGAATATTTGAAAATCCCAACGTTTGTGTTTGCCTGAATGAGAAAAAACAAATCTAATACCTGTTGACGTACGTATAGTTGCAAATCCCCAGTTTTATGCAGCAGATCCAGAAAGAGTAAGTGGATGTTTAAATATATAGAGTGCAAAAGCTAATTGTTTGACCAACTAGTTATTCTAATGCATGCATATGCCTTGTTAGGGAATCCATGAAAGGGTAAACTAGTTTCTCATTTTCTCAATCCCCAAGCTCCATGCTTTGCAGTTACACAAATTAAAGCAGAAGCAAATACCACCATGTCCGCCATTTCTGCAATAATATAAGGTGGTCTTCTATGCATTCTTCTTCAAAAGAGGTTCGTTCCTTCTGCAAAATATGGTTTGTTTATGGCCAAATTGTCTATATAATACTGAGTTTTTGGAAATTAAATTTTCCAAGATGGTTTTGGACCACCCAGTATGTAGAGACATATTCCTATATTCCTAATTGAGTCGACAGCTTTCAGCTCGATACGCATAGCTGTCTTGAACTTATTGAATCATGGCATCAATAATCGATGAATGAAGACGATGTTGAATCCCTTCCCCAACAATGTCCACATGGCCCTGCCCTCCACCTTATCACATTGGTTCATGGAATTTTCCTCTCCACCAATAAAAGTCTACATAAGTTTAATTATCGTATTAAAACTCTAACTCGAAGAACATAACATGACATAATATTTTAGGTCTTCTAGTATGGGAACATTTTTGCAAATCTACATTATCTAACACTGTGAACAAAAATATGAATAATACACAGAATCTCCTCGTATTTGAGACATGAGATACAGTGTATGCTTTAACAGAGATGGAGTCACACTATTTGACAAGTATAATATTATTAAACAGACCGTAGGCAATAATTGAAAGTTGCACATGAGCAAGATAATATGAACATCTTCGATCTATAATATTATTTGGTTCTTGTCCCTAACAAATCTCTCCGAATATATCTTACATAGAACTTTCAAAACATTAGATGAGCACCCAAGAAAGAAGAAAAACATGTTACAGAGAGAGTCACAGACACATCCAACTTCGTGCTCCATTTTACACGTAGAGCCGGTCTGCAGATTTCATTTGATTGTGTCCATGGCATAAAATAACCAACCAAGCATAGGAAGCAAGAGGCTTCATGCATCTTCAACTTCTGTTCTTGCACTTCTCCACGGCTCTCGGCGCTGCAAATACAAACACAAACACTTTTAGCTGTTGAAAGATTAAAACTTTCGATGAATTACGTTGTGTCAAAGTTAATTCGAAGTACTAACCGAGTCCAATGGCCTCGGATCCTTTCATTATCCGTAAGCGTTTGCAAGAATTGACAAACATCCTGCCATAGATGTAACAAACAAGTTTAGTGATGTTGTTAATTTGATTCAAGTTCTGAAGCTTACATATATAGCTAATTTATAGAAGTGAAAACTTACTCCCATGGTACATCTCCAACAAGCATCCAGTCACCATCTTTGTCTTCGTAAGTAGGCACGTACTCAGAACCATTCAGAAGATCTATCAGTTTGCTCTCGTTCATGAAATCCTTCATTCCATTTGACCCACAGTTACCTAAGTAAACATGAAATATAAAGTTACTACTTGTAAAGAAAAAAAGAAAGTAAAAGGTGTCGCTTTGAGTGAAAGTTTCAGTACCAATAGTGAAGGAGCTGAACATTTTGCCTAGGGCACCAGCAAGCTCTTGGTAACTTTGGTACAACTTCAAGTCGACTTTGCGCAAATAGGGTGCCCCATCCATGCTGACTTTAACAAACGCCGCACTGGTGCTAGCGCTGCCGCTATTTTCACCTTGATCCTGATCGGAGTTCTTCTTTTGGACGGCGATGATGTTCTTTCGGGACGATCGCACTGGTGGCCAACCAACAACTTGAGCCCTGTAATAATACAACACAGTATAAAATCTCAATTGGTTACAGTCCTTTTTTAGGTCCCAAGTCGTTTTACGATTAGACGTCACTTTCTTAATTGACTAAGGTAAACGAGCAAAAGCAACCCAGATTAATAAGATTCCAAATGTTTTGTTTTTTTCCTGTTTCTTCCCGATCGACAAGTAATATATTACCAGCCAAGTGAGCCAAACCCACACATTTACTCGAATAATTCGATTATACCCATTTGGATGGGTTTGCACATAATTGATTTAGACCATATATAATATAAAAAGAATATGTTCGATTCTTAATTTACATATATCCGATACTTTACGGTTAATCAAGGCAAATTTGAAAAAAGTTTCAAGAATTATCAATCCTCTACCGTGAATTTAGAGCTAGTTCACAACGAACTGAATTCATCACATCTATATATATCCTTATATACAACTTAAATCAAAATCAAGATCCTTTGGTATGAACTACGAGTCTAATTAATCGCAATTTGGTAAGGAGTTGGACTTCGCATCATCTTAACCGGATTTTATCACTTTTCCTCGAATAAAATGCATTATTCATACAAAAAATGAATTTTAGCAAAACAAAATCACACTTGGGTGGTGGCTATTTTTATGGGGGTTGTAGTTTATGATTCTGGAGCCAAATAAAGAAACCACACATCAGAAAAGCACAAAGATGCATGAAAAAAAGGCAAAACAAAAATCAAAGCTTACTTTGCACGAGGAGCAGGAGCAGCAGAACCATCCTTCTCCTTCTTGATCTCGACCTGACCATCTCTTTCCGACTGTAGTAGTTGCTCCTCCACATCATCGTTTTCCGACGAGAAGTTGAGCTTCAGATCAACCGTCTCCGAAAACCCTCTCTTCCCGTTACTACAACTCTTCACGCCTTGATCTCCATCTTTCAACGCACCAGGCAGCCCTAGACGAAGCTCCGTCTCTTCAAAGTTGATCAAGCTGTACTTACTAATATTCCCATCCTCCTCACGTTCAAGTTTAACACCACAAGCCATAGCAACCGTACTCGTCATCCCTAACACCACAACAATATCGTCGCCGGAATATAATGCTATATAGCTTCTGAGTTTTCTCGGTGAAGCTCTCTCTGGTTTTCTTCGCGTGCTGGTGAAGAGGGGGCAAGAAACGAAAAAACGTGTGACTTTGGAACAAGGCAGAAAATTAGGTCTGGGACTGAGATGATATACGTGACTATATGGGGATTTGGAAAAAAGAATCTTTTGGGGGTTTGGGAGGGCTGTGATGTGTCCACGTGGAAGGGGATGTTAACCTGGATCGGCTTCGGGTTGTCGGAGAAGTGATGTCATGGGTGATGTCAGGGATCGGGAATGATTGAAAGTGAGGCAAGTGGACATAGGACAACTCGGCTCTGTTTGCCTTTTTCTATTGGGCTTACCAGTAAGTAATCCCTAATTCTCTGAAAATATATAGAATTTAAATGAATAATTGAGAAGTTATATTCCTTTGAATTGTTCCCAAAACATCACTAATTATTAAAAATTGTTGTCGCCTTTTTCTTTATGGAGACCATGCTTGATGGATGAGCTTTAATTTTGCTTGATGGCTTCACAACGGAAAATTTGTGTTTGTTTTGTATTCGATGATACAAAGTTGAGTTAATTCTAACAAAAAAATCGATACCAACACTAGTCGTCTGTACTTGATTCGGTGTATTAATAAGTTTAATTAGTTGTGAAAAAGAATATGATAAGTATTAGATGTTCGTGGTTGCGAGTTCACTATAACTATGTTGATCATGATTGTATCTTGAAAAGTTACCATATAGTGCATATGGATCGAGGACTTGAGTCTACTTATCCTTATCTTGCCCTAAAATCCGAACACTTTACTTTTGACGTAGCTGAGGTCCATGAAAGGAACAAACAAGGACAATAGTTAGGCACATACATAGTACTTCTCAAGTTCTCATAGGAAAATGACAAGTACTCATCACGATACAACTCAAAGGTCAGATAGAAGGTAGCAGTCCACAATGGTCCGTGAATCCAACCTTCCCAAAATTCTCACCACTATCTAGCTAGGTAGCACCGACTCTACCTTAGTAAATGAGATCAAGTGATCAACCACAGCGGGAAAACATAAGAAACTGATATCATTCAATCATCTTAGCAAGTACACATTTCATATAGTTATAGTTATAAACTGAAAGAAATGATACTAATCAAATGGTTTAAGTTATATGGTCAAATCAGTCTTATACAGAAATTGTTTGCAAAACCGATAATAAATATAAACAACATGAATTTACTATCTATATGCAACACAAACTAGAAAAGAAATAAAATATATACACGTTCGGTATTCTTATACTCCTTAAAAATTATAGTCTTATGGATATTTTGTGTGGTCACAATCAAAACACTCATACTCGTCATAGAGTCATTCTACGGATACCCATCCCATTGTAACAAGAAAATGACTCATGAATGCTATAAAATAAAAAGAGAAAATGTAGCACTTTGTTTAGCTATATAGCAAATAACCTTAAGTTTGTTTTCAATTAAATTTTTCTCTTTAAATTTGGACCTACCATATAACATATAATTAAATTTTCTTGCTTCAAAAATAATAGTATGCCAAGCTCGAATGTACAAATGTAGCCGACATGATAAAACTCCTCAAGTCTTTATCAAGCAAAAGAAAAAAGCAGAAAATAAAAGAAAATTGCAAGCCCCATCTGGCACCTAATCTGTTGGTGGTGGTTAGTGGGACCATGACAGGCCATGGCCCACTCTTATAAAAAATGGAGGGAATGTGTGGGGAGTGCAGAGGTGTAGCACATGGTGGATGGCTTCCCTTTCTCCTCTGGTTGGGTTGACCATTTGAGACGACCCGTTTAATATCCTCCACCGATTCGATTTGCTTTTCCGAAGTGAAGCTTCATAGGTTCAAACTTAGGCTCACAGCCAAAGGGACTCTAGGAAAAAGGTTATGATAATAATCCTACTTCCCACCATTGAAGGGTATATGGACTAAAGAGTAGGTCGTTGGGAGAGTGTTTCTAACTCATCCAACACTTTCTCACGAAAAATGAAGAACTCATCCAACACTTGCAGCAAATTCATTCGTCGAGTTATTAAGTTCAATTTTCGTCGGAGTGTGAGAGCACGAGGCGAGCTATTGCTCATTCATCAGTGATATTTCGTTCACTTGGGTGAAGTTAGGTTAGAATAAATTAGTTTATAAAAATGAACTGTTTCATGCTTACTTACATGATGGACACCAATCAACTTTTTGAAGTCGTTACATGATAACCAAATTAGTCAAAATACACAAAATAAACTTAGTGCATTAATTTATAGTATGCGAAACATAAATAGGAGACACTTATCGTTGAGTTTAAATGAATAATGCATTAGAAAAACTAGACTGTATATTATTTTTTTAGGTCAACTTTTATGAAGTTGTCACATGATAAGTTAATAACCAAAATAAACTTAGTACAGTTATAGTATGCGAAACACAAATACAGGACACTTATCACAATATCAATTGTGTTGGACTTAAATAAATAATGTATAAGAGAAACTAAACTATATATTATTCCCTTAGGCCATATAACTTCTTAGAATAAACGATATTATCCTAACGTTTTACTCTTGAAATTAAATTAGGCCATATAATTATCATTTTTTTCATTTTCAGCACTATAGTCTGCTCTATAGTGATCGTTCTTTCGACAATGGAGGAGGAGATAAATGATACATGGCTATTGGAATACATGCATGCATAGCTAGCAAAGGAGGAACCGCCGCATATTGGATCGGTTCAAGACTCAAAATTGGCGTATAAAGGAATTAAAAGGTCACCAAAGCACAGGAACCAAGAATGACAAGGACCTGCCTTGGATCACCACCACCAAACAAAACGGTTCCCACCAGGCCCATGGGCCACATGCCAACCAATCCTACCAGTCAGAATCCCCTCGTGCGCTATGGGTCCCGTCTCTTCATTCACGGCCCATTTGTCACCGTCGTAGAGGCTCCTCCGCTGTACAGACCCCATACGTGTGCAGTGATGATGAGCATAGAGACCACACAAATCGACCCCCTCTGCATTGGAGAATAGACACCACACGTGTGACAGGAATTACTGAGCCTCTGACCTCGTTTTTTTACCGTACAATTTGTGGCGTACGGACGGTGTCAGCACCGTTGGATTCATATCTCAGTCGATACTAATGATAGATGCAATTTTTTTTTCACGTTGAGGGTACGGACGAGAAAGGAGAATGGTGAAGTTTGTATTACATGAATCGCAAAATGCAGAAATGAGAAACATGAATGTGAAATTGTTGAGGCCACGAGTGGATTGTTCCCCTCCCACCTTACCGAAAATTGAATGCGAAATTGATCGTCGAGTCTCAATAATTCAATCCGAAATGTCTACACCAAGTTATGTGATAAAACCGATAATAAATATAGGTGGAATAGAACATTCATGATTTTCTAAACAAATATATTCTATTAATAAATTATAGGCCGATAACTTAATCATAAAAAATACCTTATTTAATATTGACAATTAATATGTAGTTTGTGAATTTCCGCACTACACACATACGGCTTCAAATAATCTTTGCAACATGTATTATACTTTTTCAAATCTCGAGAAAAATACATTTAGAAAAAAAAAAATATATATTTACTAACAACTCAAATTTTCTGATTCATAAATTCTAAATCATATCACATTATGACTTAAATAGAGATCATTTCATCTCGCACGCACTACAATGACTACGTTGATCACAATTCTAGCTAACACTACTAAGTGTCCTCGATCAACGCTACATACATAGATGATTAGTTATCAATGGGGAAAAGATAATACTAACTAATCCTTGCCCTCCCCCTTTCCTTATGTCTTAGCAATTCACTAAAAATTTAAAGTTATGAGGTATACAAACTTTGTTAGAAATACATAATCATGTTTGGAGAACCATGCAAAATGGAAAACAGCAAGACAAAAGAAAAATATAATTGGAAAATAGGTAGCAGATTTTTTTTTTGCTACAAAATAGGTAGGAGATAAGGCAGAGCTGATGAGGAAGAAATGGAAGAATAGGCTGGAATCAGCTTTAAGAGGCCCATTTTGGTCGGGTCCCAAAGGAAGTATACACTCCATTATCAGAGGCCCATTTTTGCTGTCAACGAATTTAAAATCTATGAAAATGGGGTGGACCATTTGTGTCTGTGGTCCTTATCTGTGTGTGATTATTAAATTCACGTAAATTTCAACCAACTAACTTATTAGGTTTATTTTATTTGTTAAGCTTGTCTTAAGAAAATTCAATGTGCTTTACGAACATGATTAGAGATTAAAATTGTGTATACGGACATACATATCTTGGATAATTATGTCAGTGAAGGGGTAGAATTATTTGGAAAATTCAAGAAAATAATTATGGCCTTGCTGAAAGAAAGGAAATACATATGCACACTTTCTTGTGAAAATACTCAAAATATCAAGTCTTTCACTTAGTATCCAAACTTGTTTATTTTCGGTCGATCAGTGATAACTACAGTGTAATAGACATTGTTGGTTGCGATTCTGACTTATTTTGCAGAGATTGACTTATATTTATTTTCTCTATCTTACTTAACCTCAAATTCTCAGTTATATCAACATAGTACTAACCTTTAAATAGTTAACAACTTAGAATTATCCAGATACTACTTATTATCACTCATTACTCTGAATAATGCATATAAATATAAACAATAATCACAATTACGAATATTCATTTAGAAATGTTAGACACAAAACTATTTATTTTTATTTTGAACAGATAATTTCCTTGTTAGATTGCTTCATTCTGACGAATCTGAATTCTGACTTTTTCCATTCAATAAATAAGAAAAAAAAAAGAGATAATAATTCGGAATAGAAAATGAATATAAAAAATGCAAAATAGAGTAGAAGCAAACGGAGCAGATGAGGCAAATGGATCATGGAGTTGACCCATACCCACATGCCCCAACTTTAGCCCCAATTAAAGCCGAATGGGCACACACCATGCCCTGCCCATCAACGACAGGCCATGTGGGGCCCCTAAATCACACGAGGATGGTACCCTCAACCACCGTAGTAGGACGATCAGACGTCCCAGAATGAATCAAGGTTTTGGATTCCTGGTCGTTGGAGTTTTGTAATCAAAGTCTTCAATATGGGCGGCCGAGTCATGTCCCAAGTGTGTCCCAAATTGAAAGAACAACCGCCTCAAATGTGCTGCTCGTATCACAAACACCACAGTTGTCCATGTCTACGTTCGGCTAGCCTTACGGGCGCCTTGCACGCTTTGTTATAGTGTGCGTGGCGTCTACTCTCTCATTAGCAAAATTAAATTGAGAATTTATATGTGATCGAAATGAATTATTAAGAGCTTATGATTTTTGAGGACTTATTTAAATGAAGGAACAGTGACGAATTGATTGATAATCATTTGTTCATATGATTTTTGAGTTGTTATTTAGTATTGATTTGCTTCTATTGTCTTTATGAATCAAACATTGAAATAACAATATTACATATCGAAGTCATCTTTAGTTTTGTTACCATATTTTTCTTTGAAAGCATTTAGAAATTTCGTGTTGCTGAATAATTTATTTATATATCATTCGATATTAACAACTTTTAATGATTTTTTTTAGTAATCACACACTTTGACAGATAATCAAACTATATATAAATACCAATAAGTGGGCGACTAGCTAAGGAGTCCGGGATAGAAAGGAAGGGTATTTCATTTGTTCCTCTTTCCATCTACAGATCACGCACACTAGTGCGATTCTTTTAACTATTTATTTTATATGAGTAAAATAAAATCTCGCACCTCAACTTCCTTTCATTACGTCAAATTTTAATGAATACTTTTTTAAGATAAGATTAAAATTAAAAGAAATAGGAAAAGACATATTAAATTTGTTGGTGAGTGCATTGGTATCAATCTATTGAAGAACTTGATTAGAGGGGGTAGAAGCTGTTAGACCTATTAATACTTCCACGTATTATGCAGCCGCGCAATGAGTGATGCACGCGCAAACAAGTGCATGTGGGGAAACTCATTTGTTTCTCGAGTCCCTTGGACAAGCTCCTTAGCCTTTACGACTTTATCACCTTTCTTCTAGACCCTGTATCTATAAATCACCTCTGAGTCTCATTTGGCCTATCACACATTTCATTCTACATCTTCATCAAATCCTTAACAGCCTCCAATCATCAGAGTACACAAAGAAGAAGAAGGACCATCATCAAAGTTTGTGAAGTATCATCAAAGTTTGTCATCTGAAACTACTGTAAGGAATTTGCTATGGCCTTTCAAGCAGAAGATCTTAACCTTGAAGCCACAGAGCTCAGATTAGGCTTACCGGGAACCAAAGAGTCCGAGCAACAAAAGACTAACAACAAAAGATCTTTGGAGCCCGAGTCCAATGTTTCTTCTGCTCCCAAGCCTCCTCCTTCCAAGTAAGCAACTGATCCCAACACTGCTCTGCGAGGAGCTACTATCGCTTAATCCTTTGTTTAAAGAACGACGTACTTATCAGTTTTTGTTTATGTTATTTTTCAGGGCACAAGTAGTTGGATGGCCGCCGGTGAGATCGTACCGGAAAAACTGTTTCCAGGCGAAGAAAGCCGATGGAGAAAGCGTCGGTGGGATGTACGTGAAAGTCAGCATGGATGGTGCTCCTTACCTAAGAAAGATGGACTTGAAGGTTTACAAAGGATATGCAGAGCTGCTTAAAGCCCTAGAGGACATGTTCAAGTTCAAAGTCGGAGAGTACTGCGAGAAGGAGCTAGGGTATAACAAGGGCTCGGAGTTTGTGCCAACTTATGAAGACAAAGATGGAGACTGGATGCTTCTCGGAGATGTTCCATGGGAGATGTTTGTTACTTCATGCAAGAGGGTTAGAGTTATGAAAGGGTCTGAAGCTAAAGGTCTAGGTTGCGCGGTGTGATTCATCTGCCTATATATATGTCCATGAAGAGCAACGTACGTACATCAAAAACGTACACGTGCATACGTAGAGATCGAAGAGATCGGTTGCTTGAGCTCTCGGCTTGATTGAGTTGAAGAAGAGAGGTTTATCAGAGCTAGATGTCTTGGCTACTGTTGTAAAGAGATGAATCATATGAGAGAGAGAACTCTCAGTGAAGGAGCTAGAGAAGAAAGGAAATTCATGTAAAAAGGTCGTTTAATTTGTCATGTTTCTGTTCGAAAGAATCTGCAGAGATCGAGTACACAGTTAACGATAAGACGTTGAAACAGAAAATAGTGTTGTAGTTTTCTTTTCATGCATATATTCCAAGCATCAATGAGAAATATCGGGTGTTGTACAAAAGTTATGTTTGATGCTTATAAATCCAATATCAAATCCTTCGATGCGTCTTTTGTTATGAATGCATAGGAGATTTCGCTTATAGGAGAACAAAATTGCAGTACAAAACTGTAGGAACATTTTCAGCAGGAAAGCTAGCCATGACCTTTATTCCGTGACTTTAGTCTTTTACATAAAGTATGACATCGACATTTGGCATGTAGAAATTTGAACAACTTGACTCATTTTTTATACATGACTAGTTGCTTGGAAAGTTCATGGAGATTTCTTTGCGAATTCAATCAGATATAGATCCGTGTGTCTTGACTGTCTGCATACAATGTCATTAGCATGTTAAGACATGAGAGACTTTAAGACTTAGACTTCGGTTAGTTTGGAAAATTCACCAAACTAGATCAACGGTAGAAAGTAACTAACTTCGATTCTCATTGTCAACAATCCCTTCTTGTTGATCGAACATTTCCAAAAGTCGTAATACTACACTTAGAATTGAAGCCAAACACAAACATAGAGTGTAGCCAAGGTTCTAAAAAATGTTGTGTAGTCTTATACGATGAATGCACTGTTATCTAAGTTAAACGGAATTAATATCTTACTGTTAAAATTTTTAATGCAGAGCAAAGAAACAGTAATTGTAGCTGAATAGAACCTGATAGTCGATAGATAAATACTGCAGAATGGTAATGTCCGAGTCCAGCAATAGTTGTTTCCTTAAAACAATATTGCCTCCTAATTGGCATTGAAGGATTGTTCGGCAATTAATTCCCAAGGTAAAACAAACCTTTTTGTTTTGAACGCCTCGAAAATAAAGCCTAACGAACTCACAATTGGATTTGTACGTAAGAACTTGAAGACAAGAGGAAAATATGAAACTCTGTGTTTTTGGTGGTTTCAATCTGTCCAAACTCGTCTTAATATATGGAAGGAGAGGTACTATTTCGAACAGGTAAGAACTGTTCGAACATACATCCTTTTTTGAAAAGGTTGCGACCCTTTACCGGAAGGACACTCCTATTCGCCGGAGAAGACAAATCTGTTGCAATTGAAAAGGTGTCCAGAAAAGACACCAAAACATGCTTATATCTCATTCAATATCCAACGAAATTGTATTAATGCTTTTCCAACAATCCCCCACATTGAATGGATATTAGCAGTCTATACTGCAACTGAAAGGACCCAACCCCGATTTAGTTTCCTAAACCGGAATCAAACCCCTTCTGAAAACACGAACTTGCAAAAACCATAAAAATTTCGGCAGAGTTTCGCTATAACGTGGAATTTCCATTAACCTGCACCCGGAAAACACACTTCATCATATGCCACAAAAGCCAAACCGTGGACACCAATCCCATCCAGATTTCTCAATATCACAACAATAATGTAAAGTAATAATCAAAACTGTACTTTACAGAAATCCGGGAAAAAATATATGAAAATATGATAGTAGAGTAATCAGAGCGACCTCTAGTATATATATACATAAATAAACAACAGTAGGCAAAACAAGAAACATATTGGAAAAGAAAGGTAGCTTGAACACTAAGCCTCCAACAGCGACGTGCAACACCAGAATCTGAACTGCAAATTGGGCACGGAAACCGAAAAGCCCTGGGAAAGACATATAAACTGTTAGAGTGAGTGGACGAAAAATAAATGTCTTTCGCCAAACAATATATGTTATAAAAACATATGCGAGTCAAAATGAATGAATATGATATAGTACACGAGGGAGACTCTAACTCCTCACGCGTACAGAGCATGCATCGTAAAACTCTGCGGGGTCACTCATGGACACGTCCGCGCTAGTACAGTCCGAATCATGGGATCTCAGACCCACACGTGATTCTAGCCAGAAAGGCCTCAGGTCAGAGGTCTACCCCCCCTCCCCGGTAAAGGTCTCGGGTCAGGGGTCACAGCCTCCCCCGGTAAACATCCTCGGGGATCAGCCGGGATGCAAGTGTATCGATACAACAATATATACTGTGACTGTACTCTGTGTAAACCAAATCATAAATAGTTATATGCAAGTGTATAGAGCGTAATGTAAATGCATATACGTAATACATAATTGTATAAGCATATTCGTCGATGCGTATTCACAAATGCATAATCGTAAAACACGTGCTCGTATAAATCATAATCTCATACGCATGCTCATGCTCGTAAAACGTGTAATAAGGACTCGCAACTAATCAGTGAAAATAAATGTCCACTCACAGACAAGCACAGCGCGCAAACGCTCTAATCCCGAGATCCGGCGGAAGATCCCTCGCCCAATGTACGATATCGATCCCCTGAATAATCACAAAATATAACTAATCAAAATCACAATTCATTACTCTGTACCACACCTCGGAAACCAACCATTTCCGGAAATATATAACTCGATATAAAATAATCGACGTAAACTCCCAAAGTCTCCACATAAACCCTCGACTAAAAATTCGGCATCCAAATCAACTCGAAAACCTCAAGGCGATGATCGGGGCGTGATTACGAGTAAAACGACATAAAACTCATCAAATTCCAAAAATTCAACGGGTCGCCGGAGCTCCACCGTTGACCGCCGTCGGCGCGCCGTCAACCGGAGGAATTTCCCGGTGGCCAAGCTCACCGTAGCTTCTCCTCCTCATGCCCAACACATCTCTCAACTGTGACACCACCAATTCCGCCGTGATTAGCCGAAAATCAGCTCGAAAGTCACGAAACCCAAACCGGCCGGAAAACTTTCTCCGGCAAAATCCTCTACCATGAGGCCATCTCGGCCTCCCAACCTCAAGGGGTCTCCTTCCTACCTCGAACCCATCCTTTTCCACCAAAAACCCCCCTCGGAAAGTCGCCGGGGCGCCACCCCCATCCAACCCGATTCCGGCAAAAATTTCAAGGTTTTCAACTTACTCGTTCTCTTACAAATCGAAACCAATTTTCACAAATCCAAGTTCTAAACAGTTGCAAATTTCAAGGAGAATCGAAACATACCAAAATCAAAGCCAAAGGTGGCCGGAAATGAAAGGTCGCCGGCGAGTCAAACGGCGGTGCAATTTCCTCTCTCGGTCAACGCGGGTCAATGCCTCTAATTTTGGTCAACGCCGGTCAAATTTCTCAAACAGTGTTTTCGACAATTTTTCTACTATTTTCGATATTTATACTCGCGGCTCGGTACGATCGACGGTCCAAAATGAATCACAATCACATTTCGGATAACTCAAATTCGAACGGATAAACACGACGAAATTTTGCGATTTCAAATATTCATAACATATTCCTCGGTCATCGAAATAATTATCCGGAATCGCCCACGAACTCAAAATCACGCGTACAACAACTCTTGTGAAGAGACTCAACTCAAATTCTCGCCCGATAATTAAGTCGTGAACTGAACCGCCAATTCGATTAATTTAAGGAAAACTGTAATTACTCGCTAACTCGTGGATTAAGCCGATTACTATACTAATTCTGTTTCGGGTAATCACAGCAACTGAAATGTTTATACACGTCCCACTGTTTGAGTACAATGTGAGAGCATTTATTGCATATGGTTAAGTAGCTTATGGGCCTTGAACTTTTCCTAGTGACAGCCTATCGAGCTTACTGGCAGGCCAGTGGACTTTTTTGTCTTTGAACTGGTGTCCTTGGTGTAAACTTAGATAATATACAACACACAATAACCTCTCTATCCAATAATGGTTCTTTGTGTGTGTTCATTTTTGCCTTGAACACCTGCTTGGTCTCACGAGTGTGTCTGAGTATTCGGCCTTTCTGATTCCTCAGTGAAGTGGCCCTTTCACACTCGCATTGGTGATACTAATGAGTATTCCGCTATACTCCGCTGTGACCTACCTGTTCATAGTATAAGATCATTAAAAACGAGGATTAACCTGGTCCTTGGCGGATTAAGTGTACTGACTTACCTAGGAATGGGATGGAGTAGATGACACTCTCAATGCTACGAGCTTCACCTGTACTTAGTTTTCCCATTGAACCTAGATCTTGGGATCTCCAGTCAACTAGGTTGGGTTTCCGTAGAGTATTCACTTTGGTTGGATTACGGCCTTAAACCCATTCCCATCGATAAGATTTCAACTTGCTCTCTCAACAAACCTTTGGTCAACGGATCTGTAGTGTTATCTTTAGATTTTACGTAATCTAGTGTGATAACCCCATTCCAGAGAAGTTGTCTAATGGTGTTGTGTCTACGACGCATGTGTCTAGACTTACCGTTATACACGAGACTCTTTGCCCGACCTATAGTTGATTAACTATCACAATGTATGCTTATTGAATGCACAGGCTTGTCCCAACTAGGGGTATTTTCGAGGAAATTGCGAAGCCATTATGCTTCTTCACACGCCTTATCCAAGGCTATGAATTCTGATTCCATTGTCGACTTTGCTATGCAAGTCTGTTTTGAAGATTTCCACGCTATTGCTCCACCGGCCAAATTAAACACATAACCACTTGTGGATTTGGAGTCATTGGAGTCAGATATCCAATTTGCATCACAATATCCTTCTAACACCGATGGATATCCCGAGTAATGCAACTTCTAGTCTTGGGTGTGTTGCAAATACCCCAATAGCCTGATCATGGCTTTCCAGTGATGTTTGCCCGGATTGCTCTTTATATCTACTTAGTTTGCTTACCGCATAAGCTATGTCATGTCTAGTATAGTTCATGATATAAATGAGACTGCCTGGAATACGAGAATATTCGAGCTGTTTTACACTGTTGCCGGTATTTTTAGTCCAATTTTGATTTGTGTCTACTAGTGTTTTCCTCGTACAGATGTTGTACATTTTGAACTTGTCAAGAACCTTCCCAATGTAATGCGATTGGGAAAGTACATACCCTTATGATGTCTTAGAAACTTTTACCCCTAAGATCACGTCAGCGACTCCCAAATCTTTCATATCGAACTTGGAAGACAACATGTATTTGTAGACTGTATCATGTACTTATTACTTCCAAGTATCAGCGTGTCGTCGACATACAAACAAATAATGACATATCCTGACTTTGTGTTTTTAACATATACACATTTGTCACATTCGTTAATCTTAAAGCCATTTGATAATATTACATTATCAAATTTTGCATGTCATTGCTTTGGAGCTTGCTTAAGTCCATAAAGTGATTTAACAAGTCTACACACTTTAGTTTCATTCCCATGAGAGATGAAACCCTCGGGTTGTATGTATATTTGTTTTTCTAGCTCTTCATTCAAGAACGCCATTTTGACATCCATTTGATGTATATCGAGTTCTTGAATTGACGCGATAGCGATAAGCATCATGATGGATGTTATTCTTATCACAGGTGAGTAGGTATCAAAATAATCTAAGCTCTCCTTTTGCCTGATCCTTTGACCACAAATCTTGCCTTGTGTTTCTCAATGGAACCATAAAGCTTATGCTTCTTCTTAAAAATCCACTTATACCCTAAGGCTTTAGCTCCTGGGGGAAGATTCACTAATTCCCAAGTGTGATTTTGCAAGATAGACTCTATTTCACTATTTATCGTCTCCTTCCAGTAAGGAGCTTCGGGTGAAGATATTGCTTGTTTAAAGTTCTGTGGTTTGTCTTCCACCGTCATAGTGATAAAATCAAGTCTAAAGGATGTCGAAGTCCTTGACCGTTTGCTACGTCGCAGATCCTTGACGATTTCCTCGTTGCTTATATCCTCCTGCCTTTCGGGATTATCGTTTTCCCTAGGTCTCTTCGAACTCCTTTGTTTATTAAGAATCATCAATGGATATATATCTTCAAAGAATCTTGCATTCCTTGACTCAATTATGGTGTTTACTTGGATATCCGGGATATCCGACTTATGCACCAAAAATCGATATGCACTACTGTTGTGAGCGTATCCAATGAATATGCAATCAACAGTTTTAGGTCCAATTTTGACCTTCTTAAGTTTAGGTACTGCTACATTTGCCAAGCACCCCCACACTTTCAAGTATTTGTACTGTGGTGGATGACATTTCCACATTTCGTAGGGGGTTTTGTCTATCTTCTTACGAAGAACCTTATTGAGAATGTAATTGGCTGAGAGAAGAGCTTCTCCTTAAAAGTTGTCTGGTAGGCCGGAGTTTAGCAATAAAGCATTCATCATGTCCTTAAGTGTTCAGTTTTTGTGTTCTGCAATGCCGTTAGATTGAGGTGAGTATGGTGTTGTAGTTTGGTGCATAATACCATTCTGGGCACAGAAATCCTCGAAGGGAAATTCATAGTCTCCTCCTCTGTCACTTCGTAAGGCTTTGATGGATTTTCCCAGTTGATTTTCAACTTCTGCTTTATATAATTTGAATTTTTCAAATACCTCATCCTTGCTTCTCATTAGGTACACATGAAAATACCTCGTACAATCATCGATAAAGGTAACAAAGTATTTCTTACCTCCTCTGGTTTGACATTTTTTCAAGTTGCACACATCCGTGTGAACTAAGTCCAGAGGTTCCAAATTCCTCTCAATTGAATGAAAGGAAGACCTTGTTAATTTTGCCTAAGTGCCAGTTTGACATTTATATTTATGATCTATCCTAGACTTAAGAATTCTGTCCATGCTCATAAGTTTTCGTATAGAATCAAAGTTTACACGTCTTAATCTAGCACGCCAAAGATTAGAAGACTCAACAATATAGATAGAATTATTAGTATTATTAATAGTAGATTTTGGTACAATAGTCATAACGTTCATTTTGAACAATCCTTCACTAACATATCCCCTGCCAACTAGTACTTCATTCTTTGACAAGATAAACTTGTCAGATACAAAGACCATTTTGAAGGCAGCTTTGCTCAATAGCGAATCAGAGATTAGATTCTTCCGAATTTCTGGTACATAGAGAACATTACTCAAGGTAAGTTCTTTCCCTGATGTCGTCTTTATCACAATCTTTCCTATGCCTTCGGCTTTGGAGGTTGAAGAGTTTCCCATGAATACTTTGTCCTCTTCATCAACAACCTTGAGAGTGGAGAACATCCACTTGTTGGCACAGATGTGTCGACTAGCACCGGTGTCGATAAACCATTCCTTGTTGTTGCTTACCAGGTTGTATTTAGTAACCATAGCACACAAGTCCAGATCCGACACGGCTTCAGAAAGACTGTCCGTTTTAGTGACATTTGCTTGAGCCTTTTTCTGCTTCTTGTTCGAGTTCTTGGGCTTGCGACAATCTTTAGCTTTGTGTCCCTCGATTCCGCAGTTGCGGCAGTCACCCTTGAATTTGAACGTTTTATTCTTTTGTCCAAAATCGTCGCGCTTCCTCTTGTAGGAGCTTTCCTTTTCGACGATATTAGCTTTCGCAACCATGTTATTGTTGCTAGCTTTCTTTTCAGCCTTGCGGTTGTCCTTTTCTATCCTTAATCGAACAATCAAATCTTCTATTGACATTTCCTTGCACTTATGCTTAAGGTAATTTTTGAAATCCTTCCAAGACAGCAGTAACTTCTCTATAGCAAAAGCCACTTGAAATAACTCGCTGAGAGACATCCCCTCATCATGGATGTTATGGATGATCACTTGTAGTTCCTGAATCTGACTTATGACAGTCTCGGAATCTATCATCTTGAAGTCCAGGAATTTTTCGACAATAAATTTCTTCATTCCAACGCCGTCGAATTCCTTTTCAAGTTAGTTAAGGATGTAATTTTTGCAAAGATGGTCAGAGTTCTTCCATGTATCAAGAGATACTATCTTGTTTGTATCCGTCTCATCATTCTGAACCTCGAGAGGATCTTCTATCATAAACTTTGACACACCGAGAGTAGTTAACCAGAAGTGCATTTGCTGGACCATCGCTTGAAATCTGTCCCTTTGAACTTGTCTAGTTTCTCAGCGTTCAATACAGTCATTGTAGGATTTGGAACCATTGTTCCGACCGGGGGGGGGGGGGGGTACCCCCGAAGTAATAGGGTCGTTGGAGGTCTCAGAAGTAGACATTTTTAACTGATATTTAAAATGATAACAATAAGCTTACTTGTTCCAATTAACAAATATAATTATACGGAGAAAAGGAAAATATTGTTTTAAGATTGTTATCTAAGTTAATCGGGAATTAATATTTTACTGTTAGAATTTGTAATACAGAGCAAGGAAACAGTAATTGTAGCTGAATAGAACCTGATAGTTAATAGATGAATACTGCAGAATGGTAATGTCCGAGTCCAGCAAGAGCTGTTTCCTTAAAACAATATTGCCTCCTAATTGGCGTTGAAGGATTGTTCGGCAATTGATTCCCAAGATAAAATGGATTTTTTATTTTGAACGCCTCGAAAATAAAGTCTGACAAACTTACAATTGGATTTGTACGTAAGAACTTGAAGACAAGAGGAAAATATGAAACTCTGTGTTTTTGGTGGTTTCAATATGTTCGAACTCGTCTTAATATATAGAAGGAGAGGTACTGTTTCAAATGGGTAAGAACTGTTCGAACAGACATCCTTTCTGGAAAGGTTGCGACCCTTTACCGGAAGGACACTCCTATTCGCCGGAGAAGACAAATATGTTGCAATTGAAAAAGTGTCCGGAAAAGACACCAAAACATGCTTATATCTCATTCAATATCTAACGAAATTGTATTAATGTTTTTCCAACAGGCACCTTCGAGCGCCTAGGCGGACTCTAGGCAGAATTTAGGAGGCTTTAGACGCCATTTCGGTCTCCAAGATTGCTCACCTTCTAGCGTCTAGGCGGCCTTCTAGAAGAGTGAGTGTAGCGTAGTTGGTTTGACGGATTAGACAAAAATGTGTAGATTAAGATCCAGTCGAATTCTAAAAATTCCGGCTAGAGTAACACCATGCTTAAGATGAATTTCTAAAAGAACCAAACAGAGGATGCAACTAATGCACTCTAAAAGTTGTGACCAAACAAAAGCTTAAAAAGGTGTGAAGTTGTAACTTAGAATAGTCGAACACAATAATTGTCCGACTAGAGTAAAACTATGCTAGTATGGAGAAGTTCTCATGTGAATTGAATTCACCGTAAGCTAAAACTAAACTTCAAAAAATAACAAAAATCATCGATTGTCCACGTGATCTGGACAATGAAGGTTAAAAATATAGGTTGATGATGAACTCAGTTCATTTCCACCAAACCCGTTACTATGGTGCTCTAAGCCTCTACCTTGTTGGGCTTCTTGGGCCTTGTCTATAATGGGCGGCACACAGTTCAAACTTTCTGATTAGACTAGAGTCACTACTACTCACTACTCACTACTCACTAGACACTCAGGACAGACCACCGCCACCAAATTCACATTCCTCCCAAAAGAAGAAAGAAAGGCTTCCTCCACGTGTGTAAAATCGTTTCAAAGTTTTCTTACCAAGTATTTATACTAACTCACACACCCATCAGTGCCAATCAATTTTACCTCTTTTCGTTACCGTCTGACCTTTTCTCTCTCTAAACTCAAAGTCACTCTCTTCTCTCTAAATTTTTCCGAAGTCAGAATTCAAAACCCGAAATATAGAGAGAGAGACGGAGAGAGCCTCCCAGCTTTCACCGCTCAGATTCCACAAACCCTAAAACCCAAACTCAACCCCAAATGCTCAATTGACCAATTTTAGGGTTTCACACTCACAAATCCCCCACCCTCAAATTTCGATTTGACAACCCTAACAATGTCGTCGGAGCTAGGGCAACAGACGGTGGACTTCTCCACGGTGGTGAACCGCGCCGCCGAGGAGTCTTTCTTATCGCTTAAGGAACTCATGGAGAAATCCAAGGCGGCGGCGCCGGAGCTCTCTGACTCCGATAAGAAAATAGGGTTGCTTAAGTACTTGGTGAAGACCCAGCAGCGAATGCTCCGACTCAATGTCCTCGCCAAATGGTGCCAACAGGTACTGGGCTCTCTAAGGTTTCTGGGTTTTCGATTTCGACTCGAAAGTTTGAATCTTGGGGGGGATCACTCTGTTTTGAATTTTGGTTTCTTCTGTTGAAATTTGATGTTTTTAGTTACTGAGTTGGGTTTTAAATGTAATGGGTTCATGTGTGTAGTCCTAGGCCTCAAAGATTGGAGCTTTAAGTTGTTATTATGGTTGTTATTGGGGTTTTGTGATTCAATTGTCTTAAGTTTTGTGAATTAGTGTAACTTTATAGTTAAGACTGTTGGGAGTTGAGAAAGAAATATTTAGTGGAGGAGAAATGGCTAAGTTTTCTCAAAACGAAATGTATCTTGTGAGATGGACTAGTGTTGTACTTACAGTCCGATTTTAGATCTTTGAAGTCTAAATGAATGCCATAGATTTCCTTAATGGGCTGGCTGATCATTTCTGTCCCAGGACGCATCGTACTTGGTGTTAATGAATCTAGATATGGCTGTGTCACCTGTGTGTTTGGTAATCATATTTTTTGTTTTTAGCTGTATTGTTTATGATTCTTGATTTTGGTTTTGCAGGTCCCGTTGATACAGTATTGTCAGCAACTTACTTCTACTTTGTCAAGTCATGATACATGTTTCACTCAAGCAGCAGATTCTTTGTTTTTCATGCATGAAGGTTTACAACAAGCCTGCGCTCCCGTTTATGATGTTCCTTCTGCAGTTGAAATTCTCTTATCAGGATCCTATCAGCGGTTACCAAAGTGCATAGAGGATGTGGGTAGTCAGAGTTCATTAAGTGAGGAAGAGCAAAAGCCGGCCGTGAAAAAGCTGGATGCTCTTGTTCGCAGACAACTAATAGAAGCTGACATTCCAAAAGAAATATCCGAGGTTAAAGTCTCTGACGGGACAGCAATGCTTCGTGTAGTTGGGGAATTTAAGGTTTTAGTTACTCTTGGCTATCGTGGCCACCTATCAATGTGGAGGATACTGCACTTGGAGCTGCTAGTTGGTGAGAGAGGTGGACTTATAAAGCTTGAAATGTCACAGCGGTATACAATTGGGGATGATTTAGAGCGCAGAATGGCTGCTGCAGAAAATCCGTTCCATACATTATACTCTTATCTTCATGAAATGTGTGTTAAACTTGTCATAGACACTGTCTTGAGGCAAGTCCAGGCTCTTCGGCAAGGGAGATGGAAAGATGCAATCCGATTTGAGGTCCTATCTGATGGGAGCACGGGTCCTGCAGGGAGTTCTGGTCCTGCACATTTAAATCAAGATGGAGAAACTGACACATCTAGTCTACGAACACCTGGGTTAAAAATTGTATATTGGCTAGATTTTGAGAAAACCAGTGGTGGTGTTTCTGATTCATCATTATGCCCATCTATAAAAATTGATCCGGGACCATATTTGCTGATAAAGTGCATCCACAGCACATTTGTCATAGATCCGTTAACTGGAAAGGAGGCTGAATTTTCTCTTGACCAAAGTTGTATTGATGTAGAGAAGTTGCTTCTGAGAGCCATATGCTGTAATAGATATACTCGTCTTCTTGAAATTCAGAAAGAGCTGGGAAAAAATGTTCAAATTAATCGAGGTGTAGGGGATGTTGCTTTTCAATCCCGTGTTGAAGTAGTGGACAGCGACCAAAAAAATGTATTTCTGTTTTTTTTTCCTCTTGCGATTTGTGCCATGTTCCTTTTCTGCTCCATATGTTTTTTGGGCTTATTTTGTTCATGTTTTGATTTCTATAATTCACTATGCAGAAAGATTATAAGTCAGATGTCAGAGAATATGAAGGTCATGAAGTATTACGTGTGCGTGCCTATGGCTCATCCTTTTTTAATCTGGGAATAAATATAAGGTATTCTTATCTGCTTAGAACGCTGTAATTAACTAGTTCTTGAAATTGGATAGAAACTTTAATCGATTCTATTGAATAGAAAAGCTTTTGTAAGAATTTTTCTTTTAATTTTAATTTTGATTAATTTATTTCAGAAAAAGTCTTAGCACATAAATGCTGAACAGTGCTGCTTTACTGCAATTCTTTTCTTCATTTGCAAAACTGTTTATATTACATTTCTGGCTTTCAGGAATGGCCGCTTTCGTCTTCAGTCTTCCCGGAATATTCTTGCTTCTGCGGCATCTTTGTCCGAATGTGAAGATGCATTAAATCAGGGAAGTATGACTGCAGCTGAAGTTTTCATTAGCTTGAGAAACAAAAGTATTTTGCACTTATTTGCTTCTATTGGAAGGTTTTTAGGCCTCGAGGTAAACAATCTCTTCTTCTTGACTCTTTTCTTTTTATTTTTATATTTCTTATGAAGTTAATCATTGGGTTCTGCATTCTGCGTTGTGGGGAATGATAAATCTGATGTTCAGAATTTAAAACGTGATTATTACTCTTGTAGGTGTATGAAAATGGGTTCCCTGCAGTTAAAGTACCAAAGAACATTTTGAATGGTTCATCTGTGTTGCTAATGGGGTTTCCTGATTGTGGGAGCTCTTATTTTCTGATGATGCAACTTGATAAGGATTTTAAGCCCCTTTTTAAATTGCTTGAGACTCAGCCCGATTCTTCTGGAAAAGCTGATTCAGTTAATGACCAAAATCATGTGATACGGATCAAGAACATCAATGTTAACCAGATGCAGATGCATGAAGACGATATGAATTTAAGCCTGCTTGACTGGGGAAAACTACAATCCTTATTGCCAAGCTTTGGGATATCTAGTTTGTCATCCAAAAATGGCCTTCTCACAGATATCAGCCCTGAGGCTTCTGTGCCAATTTCAGGGGGGCCTCCATCAAGTTTTTCTTCTGTGGTCGATGAAGTGTTTGAATTGGAGAAAGGGTTATCTGCCCCTTCCTACTCTCTTCAAAATGTGCCTTCATCATTTAATGCATCTTCTGCTTCTCATTTTGGCTCTGTTCCAATGAATCTTCATTCCACAAAAGTCGGAAGTCCGTCTCCCAAATGGGAGGGAGGTACACAGATTTCACAGTTCAACAGTGCTGCTAATGTATCTAGCGTGGGGACGCATTATAATGGATCCATATATTCATCAGGTAACATGAAGGGTCCTGTACAGTCTGCTTCTCAGAGTTCTCTATCATCTGGCCCTGGAAGGAGTGCTTCTGTAAAGAAAATGACTGTTTCAAAGTCCGATCAGGATTTGGCCTCTCTTAGGTCTCCACAGTCAGTTGAGTATGTTTCTAGTTCGATGGATGAAGATCACCTGAGATTTATGAGCGACACATCAAAGGGTGCAACATATGGGTTTAGATCTTCCCGCATATTATCTCCACCTGGTTCAAGTGGCCCCAGATTATCAGGGCCAGGCATGAGACCTAATGGAACGAATTCACCTCCAGGAACTGTAACGGGCTCCGCCAGAGTTGCTGGGTCAAACTCATCTTTGACAACTCCTGCTTGTAAATTACTCTCTCAGAGATGTCTTTCTAATCTGATTTAGGCATTTTTATCTACTACTAGACATACTCGGAAGCTTAATTACTGAACTGTTTTTTTTCTTCTCCTTTCAGCCAAGGCACCAGAATCTGAAGTCTGCCATACCCCCAATCATGATGTTTCAAATCATGATAAAAATCCCCGAAAGCGTACTCTTACAGAAATGTTGACTTTGATCCCATCACTGCAAGGTGTGGATGCCAATCGAGGATCTTCTAAAAGGAGGAAAGTTTCTGAAGTTGATCATGCCCAACGTTCTTCATCTCAGATGTTAATGTTAACGGATATGACTTCAAAAACCGGTTTATACAGTTATGGGGATCTTATATCTGAAGCTAATAAGGGAAATGCACCTTCCAGCATTTATGTTTCAGCTCTTCTTCACGTGGTCAGGCACTGTTCACTTGGTATTAAGCATGCTAGGCTAACTAGCCAGATGGGGGCTCAGGACATCCCTTATGTTGAAGAAGTGGGTTTAAGGAGTACATCCTCAAACATATGGTTCCGACTTCCATTTGCCAGAGGTGATACATGGCAACACTTGTGCTTGCGACTTGGCAGGGCTGGAAGTATTTATTGGGATGTAAAGATAAATGACCAGCACTTCAGGGATTTGTGGGAGCTTCAGAAAGGAAGCAGTAGTACACCTTGGGGTTCTGGCGTTCGTATTGCCAATACTTCTGACATAGACTCTCATATTCGTTATGATCCAGAAGGTGTTGTTCTCAGTTACCAGTCTGTAGAGGCTGATAGTATAAAGAAGTTAGTGACAGATATCCAAAGGCTTTCTAATGCTAGAATGTTTTCTCTGGGAATGCGGAAACTGCTTGGAGTAAGAGCAGATGAACAGCCAGAAGAAAGTACAAACTCTGAATTTAAAGCACCAGGAGGTAAAAGTTCATTTGAGGGAGCTGATAGATTATCTGAACAAATGAGAAAGGCATTTAGAATTGAGGCAGTTGGACTTATGAGCTTGTGGTTCAGTTTTGGATCTGGTGTTTTAGCTCGCTTTGTTGTTGAGTGGGAATCAGGTCAAGAGGGTTGTACTATGCATGTATCTCCTGACTATCTTTGGCCTCATACCAAGGTATATCTACAATTCTTTTACTTCATCTGCATTTAATTAGTCATTGCTTGGAGTTAACCTTGTGCTGAGGGTATTTGAAATTTACTACTACTACATACATCCTCTGCATATGGTTTGTATAATACTACTAGAAGAAATTGATGGATAAAGTTTTCAACTTTAGCCATTGGTGTCATATCAGTCTACTTACATTTCGATTTCTTTTTGTGCCATGAAAAGCGTAATGGCCGAAATGATAGTATTACAGTATATATTTTGTTATGAGTTCTTGACACCTAGAGTATTTCTTAACTCCCCGCTACCAAATTGTTTAATTGTATAATCTTTGACTGATGAAGTAAATGTTTTCTCTCTCATCAGTTTCTGGAAGATTTCATTAACGGAGCTGAAGTTGCATCGCTTTTGGATTGCATTCGTCTCACTGCAGGACCCTTGCATGCTCTTTCAGCTGCAACTCGACCTGCACGAGCCGGTCCTCTTCCAGGTGTCCCTGGGGTAGCAGTTCTCTCTTCTGTCCCAAAGCACGCCGGGTACTTACCATTCCAGGGCCTTCTGCAAACCAGTTCAACCACAAATACCGCTCAGTCTCCTTCTGGCTCTGGAAATTCTGTTTCATCTGCTAATGGGCCTCTTACAAATCTTGGCCTTCACGGGGCTGCAGTGTTAGCCGCCGCCGCTGCTGGCCGAGGTGGACCTGGCATTGTACCTAGCTCACTGTTGCCGATTGATGTTTCTGTTGTGCTACGTGGGCCTTACTGGATACGAATAATATACCGGAAGCATTTTGCAGTCGACATGCGCTGTTTTGCAGGAGATCAGGTTTGGTTACAACCAGCAACGCCACCTAAGGGAGGGCCCTCAGTCGGAGGTTCATTGTCTTGCCCACAATTTCGGCCATTTATTATGGAGCACGTGGCACAAGAATTGAATGGTTTAGATACTAACTTCACTGGTGGACAACAGACAGGACTGACAAATGGAAACAATCAAAACCTGAATGCTGGTCCCCAGGCGTCTGCTGTGAATGGAAATAGGGTTAACCTCCCTAGTTCTGCTGCATTGTCTAGGGCAGGCAATCAAGTAGGTGGTTTAAACCGTGTTGGAAATGGTCCTCAACTATCCTCAAGTTTGGCTGCTGTGAGCTCAGGGATGCCTATACGTAGATCTTCAGTTGTGGGTGTCCCTGCTCATGTGAGAGGAGAACTGAATACAGCCATTATTGGCCTTGGAGACGATGGCGGGTATGGAGGTGGTTGGGTTCCCCTAGTTGCTCTTAAAAAGGTGTTAAGAGGCATTCTCAAGTACCTTGGAGTACTATGGCTGTTTGCGCAGCTGCCTGATCTTTTGAAAGAGATTCTAGGGTCCATTTTGAAAGACAACGAAGGTTCACTTCTTAATTTGGACCAGGAGCAACCAGCTTTGCGTTTCTTTGTGGGGTAAGTGCTTTTCTTTCTTTGTGGTACAGGTTGAATCAGGTTTTCAGCTTGTTGTACTGGTGTGTTTCTTCTTCTCCTTTGGCTGGGTCTTGCCGGGTCTCTCTTGACCATTTTTGATGGCTTAGGACGTTTTTCTTTAATTTTTTTATTGTTTTATTATATATTCTAATTCTTATTCTCGATTGGCTGATATGATAGGGGTCAACTCATAATAAGATCTTTAAGCTAGAGATGTTTTGCATTGACCTACTTCTAAGGGTTTCTTGCTTTTCTTTTTAATGATGCTTGGAATTAGATGTTAATTCATGGTTGCTTCATTGTCTGCCTGCTGCATTGTTTTTATCATGGCTACACCAATTTATTTTGGCAAGCAATATAAATCTAAGCCATATTTATTTCTTTTGGAGTTGGTTATCTTATTATGTTGAATTATAGTTGCATCTCACCTTGAATTCTGATCAAACAAGTGGAGTAACTATTGCATCTGCTTCTGCAGTGGCTATGTGTTTGCAGTTAGTGTTCACAGAGTTCAACTTCTTCTTCAAGTTCTGAGTGTGAAAAGATTCCATCATCAGCAGCAGCAACAGCAGCAAAATTCATCTGCTGCTCAAGAGGAGTTGACTTCATCTGAGATAGCAGAAATTTGTGATTACTTCAGTAGACGGGTTGCATCAGAGCCTTATGATGCTTCTCGGGTTGCATCATTCATCACTCTTCTAACCTTACCCATATCAGTTTTGAGAGAATTCTTAAAATTGATAGCCTGGAAAAAAGGACTAGCCCAGCCACAAGTTGGTGATGTAGCTCCTACTCAAAAACCCCGTATTGAATTATGTCTTGAATGTCATGCTGGGTCAAACGTGGATGACAACTCGAATAATTCCTCTGTGGCCAAAAGTAATATCCATTATGATCGGCCCCACAACTCGGTTGATTTTGCACTGACTCTTGTTCTTGATTCTGCTCATATACCCCACATAAATGCTGCAGGCGGTGCAGCATGGCTGCCGTACTGTGTATCAGTGAAGTTGAGGTATTCCTTTGGTGAAAATCCTAATGTTTCCTTTCTTGGCATGCAAGGAAGCCATGGAGGTCGAGCTTGCTGGCTGCGCATTGATGACTGGGAGAAATGTAAACAAAAGGTTGCTCGGACTGTGGAGAGCTGTGCAGGACTAGACAATAGTCAAGGAAGGTTGAGACTTGTTGCTGACTATGTGCAAAGAACGTTACATATGTGGCTTCAAGGTTTGAGGGATGGTGGTGCGGTCAGTGCAACCTCTGCGGGAACGTGAGTGGGTTGGTTCAGTCAGGGATTGATCACGGCTCATGTTCCACATTTTTGGCCCCCATAGATTGTTTCAATGCAAAACTTGGTAGTGATAGTGGCGTTAGGATACATGGAGAATGTTTGAATGGTGCTCGGAGAGTGTTATAGGATGATTTTGCTGCTCTGATACAGGCAGTTGTATAATTCTGAACAATAGGAACACTGTTAGATAACGAAGTTTGTTGTAAATACACGTGATAAAAAGTTATATTTTGCTGGACCAAGGCCAGTTCCTAATGAATATTTACAGGACTGTAGATCATACTGAACTGCAGTGTTGTTTTACAACTTTTACCGATGTTGATAAAAAGATTAAAAACTTCTTAATATGAACAATGAACTTCAAAAGAAGAAAATCCAAGCTCTAAATTTCAACATACTCTGAATTCTGAATGCTGGATTGCACAGAAGAACTAAAACATAATAACGTGACATTGGTTAATCTTGGAATATAAGTTCAAAATCAGCGAAGTCAGTAGCATTCAACTTCATTTCACGTTTCAGATGCAGAATAAGAAAGATGTCTAACCACCTCGGATGCCGCTTATCTGCAGCAACAGAGTCATGCGTAACTCCATCGACAACTATGCCACTACAGCCTGCAGTCTTCTTCACTCCTCTGATATCCATGGTTTCTCTTATCTTATCCGAGTAGCTCCACCTCCCGCAGGCAGCGTATATGTTAGACAATAGTATATATCCACCTTCTTTCTCAGGCTCTAACTCTAGTCACTTTGTCGAAGCTATCTTAGCTAGTTCCATGTTTCCATGAGCTCTACAAGCACTCAGCATTGCTCCCCAGATGTTTCGGCTTGGTGTCATTGGCATCTTTCCAATCATATCTTTGGCTTCTACCAATCTTCCTGATCAACATAAAAGATCCAGTAAACAGTCATAGTGCTCAATTCCAAGCTCAACGTCAAACATTTTCTTCATATTGTTGAATATGCTAATCCCTTCTTCCACTAGTCCACTGTGAGTACAAGCTATAAAAACAGCAACAAGAGTCACCCCATTTGGCATCAGAACTTTCTGCATCTCATAAAACAGATCCAGAGCTTTCCTTCCATAACCGTGGAAAGCAAAACCAGTGATCATTGTCGTCCATATGGTCACATCTTTTTCTGTCAATCCCCTGAAAACCACGAATGCTTTTTCTAATTGCTTCCAGCTTTGCAGTACATGTCTGCTAATGCGGAACCTAAAAAGGCATCTACTTTCATCTGCATTCTCAAAATCAACCCATGCATCCATTTTCCTTGGTCCAGTGCTCCAATTTCTGCCGCAGCAGTGACCAAATTAACTAAAGTGATATTATCGGGCCTCACATTCTCCCTAACCATGCTATGGAACAACTTGAGTAGCATCCCATTATCACCCATCTTGGCATATCCAGAAATCAATGAATTCCAAGTAACAAGATATTTTCTTGGCATTCGATTGAACAAACTGTGGGCGAGTTCTACATTGCCAATCTTAGCATAACCTGCAATCATGGTGTTCCATGCGACAATATCCTTCTCTAACAAAGCATTGAAAATATTTTGAGCAGTCTCCAGTTTGCTGAACTTCACATACATGTCTAGAAGAGCATTACCCAAAATCATATTTGAAGAAGTATTGGCCTTCCTCCTCTCAATCCATGCATGTACAGACATTCCAAGTCGAACATCTCCCAACAGTCCACAAGACACAAGAAGTCCTAGAATGGTAAAGCCATCCGGTTTAAGACCTAAACTCATCATTACATAGAAAAGTTTAAAAGCTTGTACAAAGTATCCATTTTTGGCACTATCAACTATCATGATATTGAATGCAACTGTGTCAGGTACTTACAAATTATCGAAAACTTTCTGAGCTAGCCCTATTCGTCCATTTTCCAGATACATCTTGATGAGTGTGTTCTGCAGGTATCCCTCTGACAACAAACCGGTAACAATAGCATGGCAGTGAATCTGCTTTGCATCTGATACACACTCAGCTGCTTGGAGCAGTTTCTATCTGGGGAAATACCATAGTAGAGCATGGAATTGTAGAGACCAAACGACTGGCTTTTGGAGAAAGATAAGGCCGAAATCATGCAATTGTAAATGTAAAGATTCGGACAAGGAATATAGTGATTAAAAAGAAGAACAGCCATCTCTAAATTATCTGGGTACGATAATGCTGAGAATGTGAGAAGCCTGCTCATCGGAAATGTCTGTCCGATAAGACCAGTCCTCATCATCTCCCCCAAAATCTGTTTGAAATGAAACCTTGTCCTGCATTTCTCAAGCAACGCAAGAGTCGGTTGATTGAGCTCGAGAGCAACAGTTGGATCCCAGAGGCTCCTGCTGCTTGTTGAAACTGAACTTAAAAATCGGATACCGCTACCGTATTTGTACATGGATTAAAGTCACAGCAATGACTCAGCTACTGATATATCACTGACTGAAGACACTGACCAACTACCAAACTGAAATGCATGTTATAACATGCTTCTGCATTGTTCCATATGCTTCATCTGTACTCTCATGGCTCTAATACGAACAATTCATTGAATCCCAACTGAAAAATTGATCCTTAAAGCAATCACCAATCACATAATCTAAATATCACAACACAATTCATGTCTTCACCAAGAAAGATCAAATCTTTGATTAATTCTCAGGCTGAAAACTTCAGTAAGCCAAGAGATTATTCCAAACACACATGACCAATACTATAGCTGTAGCTTTCGTATACAACACAAACTGAAAGAATCGAACTTTTTCAGCTCAGCAACCAAGAGTAATCAGAGCTCAAACCCAGAAGACAAGTAAAGAGAACTTGGGTAACTTAATACATCACTTACCCATCATCAAGATGAAACCTTTGAAGCGAGAACACCCTGATGAAATGAAGCAGGAGATCAAAACATAAAGAGAGCCCATTATTTGGGTGGCTCATTTAATCTCTAGCCATGTTCAAATGAATCAAATATATATTAATATATTATGTATGAAAATGTAATTTCCGATTGGTCAATGAAACTGTGGAATGAGGATAATTCACTCCATCGTGTTTAGTTATCTTTTGTTCTCCATCACTAAATATAAGAATAAGGATTGTCGAGCACAATGGCTACTAGAACTAGATCATGGACATGATTAATAATTTAATATATGAACATAGCAATCCTATGAGTAGATAAGTTTGCAAGGCCACCCTGGAATCCTCGATTGGTTTCCTTGCGCAGCTCTAGTTCTCACTTTCAAGCTATTTTTCCAAAACATTTCAATCCATTGAGGCCTCCACCCAAACACATAAGCCTTCGGTCCCTCAATCGATCGACCGGAGGCATAAGCTTAGCAACGACGGCGTTACTCGAGGAGCCCTATCCGACCCTAGCTTCTGCCTAGAACCGTGTGCCCAAATTCAATCAACCTTAGCTTCTGTCGAGTGCATGTAGCACCTCTGTCCAGCTTCAGTACCAAATGCTAAAGGGAAAGGGAGGGCACATGTATTTGCTTGATTGATAATTTCTTCGAATAAAAACCCTGTGGTCATTGAACCTGATCATTTTCTTACTCCATTGATTATCTTTAGATCACTTTGAGTTTATTATTTGTCTGCGTATTGTTACTGAAGAAAGTACATCAATGTTAATAACATTGATCAAGCTCCACCGAGCAATCATTCAGTAATACTGGATTATTAATAAATCTTATTAAAATAATATATTTTTTTATCTTTTCCTACTTGAAACAGCTGCTAAATTAATAATTCGTTTAATTTATAAAATAATATAAATTCGAGAATTCATATAGACCTCATGTAATACATAAATTAATAATGTCTTAATACATAAAACTAATATGTACACAATAAATTGAAAAATAATGTACATTAACACTAATAATAGTTTTATAAATTAATAAGTTATTAATTAAAAATAATAATAAATTATTAATTAATTAATATCTCGTTAAATTAATAATTTTTGTCAGTCCCAAAATTATTAATTTATAGAGGTTTATAGATTTTGGGACATGTATATCAATCTGTTTCAGGATGGAAAATGAGAAATTCTTCCCAAATTCTAGATTTGTTAATGCAAACTTTGAAGGAAAAAACAAAAACCTCAAGATCCCATGCTAGGCCCGTCCCAAAATCAAACGGTATATGTTTTTACAAGATTAATTTTTAAGATTAGCTATACCGTCCCGTCCCAACCGGATAAAATAAAATAGGACGGGTTAGGCTTTTGTCAAGGCCCGTTCCAGCCCTAACTCTTTTGGCTATGAACATATCTTAGCTCATCAATTATTGTGTTATCTCAATAATAATCCAAATATGTAATTTTTTCGTATTTTCTTAATCTCCAATTACTATACATACTTACTCTTTATTGCTCATTCTTTGATCCTCCATTTGCAAATTATGTGGTTTCACTAAAATTATTTGACCCTAAGAAAATTAGATTTGTTCTAAATTTTTTAAAAGTTTAGATATGAAAGATTGTTGTCGGTAAGAAGCTCCACTTTTTACTTCGCCCAGAGGCCCCTATATATCAGAACCGGGACTGTAAGTTTGTGTGGATATCTTCAAGGTTTGGTCACCAAACAATGGTGTCTGGAGCTCTAAAATCCTCAAACTGTGGAATCCATTTCAGTTTGTGGCCTTGGTTTGTCATAATAGTTTTTGGCCTATAATTTTTTGTTATAAGCTTTATGGGTCGTTAAATAATTAATTTCCTCATTATCACATTAAACTCACGTACTACAACATTAAGGACGACATAAGCTTCATGCAAGGATATGGAGTACACGTACATATCTATATACTATTTTTTGTTGTTGAAATAATCTATATATTATTATTAGGGAAAGTAGGTTTGTTTCTCCATTTTATCAAATTTTTTCGGTTTTACCCTTCTTAGTTCATGTTAAATAAGTCGGAGATTTTATTGTAATTATTAAATTATGTAAAAAAATTAGAAAAAAAATTTACCCCCAACTTATAAACTAATAAAATCGGCTAATTGTCAATAAAACCCCCAACTTATTTTACTAATTAACCGGTTTTTCCGGCTTATTGACAATAAAATTGGGGATTTTATTAGAAATAAGCTGGGGATTTCATTCGAAATTTACCCCTTTTTTCTCAAGAAAATTTTCTGGTTTATTGTCAAAATATTTTACACAACTCTCTCTCTCTCATTCATGACTGTTTTAATAACTGCATGCTTTCGCTATTGTTTTTGCTTCGCTGTGTGCATTATTTCAGTGATTAAATCAATTTATTTATAATTATTTTGATAAACTAATAAAATCGATTTATTTTAAAATTTATAGTTCGAACACCGCAATTAAAAATAAACAATTGAAGGATTACTTATTTGAAATTATATTTTTTAAAAATTTAATATTTTTACTTCAATCCTAAATTAAGTCACATAAGGAGTGCGTTTTTTCAAAGCTTTTTTTTCATGCACCCTCTCAATTAATGTATCATCTAGTCCCTACTTAATTACGCACACTTTTATACTTCATGCATTGAACTCGATCATAAGCTTGTGTATGATAATTTATGTCTATACGTGTGGATTCACTGTACCTCTCCTTTTTGTATACCTGCTTGCAGTGATATGTATTTATATACCCTTTTTTTCGGGTATTTTCAGGTATATAATATTATATTAATTTTTAATCATATTTTATCATCTCCATTGTTCAAATTTTAATTCTTAATTTGTAGATCATTTATGCAA
This sequence comes from Geum urbanum, assembly GCA_946800695.1. Classification (NCBI taxonomy): domain Eukaryota; kingdom Viridiplantae; phylum Streptophyta; class Magnoliopsida; order Rosales; family Rosaceae; genus Geum; species Geum urbanum. The sequence continues at coordinate 80,786,701 of OX326999.1, read as the reverse complement.
AATTTCAGCCAAATTTATTATGGTTAAAGTATTCAAAACTGCAATTGAAATTTATTAGTATTAACGGTTCAAGTTTGACATATGTGGTCCGTCCCTTGATTTAATCTATTTTGATACCTTAACGATCACTACTTTGGCCAAAAATTTACATAAATGATCTACTTATATAGACATAATAATTGGACGGCGGAGATGATGATCGAGAAAAATTGGTGTAATGTCATATACCTTAATGAAAGTTACGTGGGATTAGCAGCAGCATCAAGGTTACGTGGTGGTGCAACCTTGATGAAGAAACTAACCACCAGCAGCAGCAGCAGCCTCTTTTCAAAGTATTCTTCTTCTGCTGCTGCAACCAATATTGGGAACGGCTCCTCCTCCGATTCATTGAAGAGTAGTAGTAAGTCCCTGGACTTGGTTTTCTCTGGATATATTCAAGGAAGAAGAGGTGACATCAGTTGGAATCGTGATGTGGTTCGCTCCATCAAGTTGAGCGATTTGTTATCTGATCATCATGCAAACGATGATGATGACACCTTTTTTCCTATGGAGCAAGAAACTCATACGGATAAGAAGAACAGAGACCAACATTTTCCTTGGGGGAGTACTCCTATAATACTGATGTCATCGACACCTTTGAATTAATGCTTTGATGCTTCTTCTGGTCCGAAATTCAAGACTCCAAGGTCGTTGATGATACGTCGTCACGAAGAATATATATATATATATATATATATATATATTATCATCGACAATTCCCATCAGCCCTGTTTGAGGTGGCAGGAAAACTATATTGTCTCGACAACTTTTATAACATTAGCACAGGTAACTCTTTCCGTGACTGCATTCACAAATGTCGACTTCCTATTTTTGCTGCATGTGTTCGACTCCTCCGATAAATGGTTGCCTCTAGAGCCACCGCCTCCGTCTATATATCTTCTACAATTATGATAATAACAAAAACGATTACTCCACGAATAAAAAGTTGATGTATATTGTCCTTGACAACAACGACAACATCTTAGTCTGGAATCCAGATAAGGTCGGAATTTGCAGCTTATTCGACGTGAGCCAACCCCAAAAAGGGTGGACAGAGTTTCGCTGCTCAACCACTCTTCCCTTTGTTGAGGGCTATTGGGGTGGTGACGTCACCGATGATGATCGAGGAGGAGCCCTAATACCTTTGACGTTCTACAACATAATATTCCAGCTGAGATTAGGGTAAGAGCATGGCTCTTGGCACGTAACAATGGAACTTTGCAAGCCATGCATGCATCGTGTGGATGATGATGAAGATGACAGTTATGACATGGTAGTACATGTCCCTCCTGAATTCCAAGATGATTCTTCTTTAAACTCGGTTGGTGAAACCGACACTAGTCTCGTGCATCTGGGAGACCGAAAAGTCTGTCTCATTCTTCACAAGTATTTCTACGAATTGTACACTCACAGTGACTATGGATGTTATTATGGGCGGCAAGATGATCGTCTGAGTGACGAGTTTGTTGCATATGCTAATAAAGGCAGAAACAAAGGGACACTCTATGTCTCATAACATTGGAATATCAACTCTCCTTCTCTGATTCTGCAGGTATCCAGTACCGTATTCTCGGTATTCGCAACTATGAATACTATACCAAGTTCAAGCTCACTGATAATGCAGAGTATACCCAATCCGCCTCTTTGGCTAAAGCCTTTGTCATCTGATTGACAACGTACCAAGCTAGCTAGTCAAGCAGAGAAATCTATATTGTTTTTGTTTTCTGGTTACTAAAATATGGACATGATTGAATATTATATGAACACAGGAAATTTATGAGTAGACAAGTTTGTGTGGAAGGTTTTCACAGTTTGATCTCCAATCAAATGTGTCTGGAGCTCAAATTGTTGAATCCATATCAGCCAAAAAGAAGAGAGAAGGATAGTATTGCCACTTCTTTATCTTGTATCAAAATCATTTCTTTGTCTCTGTGGATAGTGAATCAGATGGAGCTCGAGAGACATAGTTACCGACTATTCTGATAGAACTGAAGCTGTCATTTTCTACTGTCTGACTCCACTCAATAGCTTTCCCTTTTGACAATTCAGCAGTTTGGAAGAAGAATTACTTCACTTTTGAAGAAGCAACAAACTACAATTTGTTTCTGAAAACTAAAAGCTTCCGGCACAGCTTTATAAATTGGCAAAATTGATCAAATTAATGGTCACTCATGACTGTCTAAAAACGAAATTTGGTCACTATCGAATGTTGTATATCAAAATGGTCACTCATTTTAATGTTTCACTCTTAAATTGGTCATTTGAGCTCAAACAGACGTTAAAAAAGGTTATTCCATTTATTTTCAAAGGTATTTGTGTCTTTCCAATATTTATTTTAATTTTTTCTTTTATTTTTGAAGTTTTTAATCTGGAACATGGATTTGTCCAATTATAACCATTGATTTGTAAATACGACCAAAAAACATTGACTTGCAAATTCTTCCAGATATGGAGGCATCGGCATCGGCGGGAGATACGTCTCGTCGACGAGGGCAGCAGGGGTAACAACGTTGGCAAGCCAGGGGAGGTGGCAGACTGGCGGCGACGAGGCCGAGACAATTGAGCTTGCTGTTCTACGGTGGTTCAGAGAAGAACAATATAGTTGTAAACCAGTAGAGCAATTTAATCTCTAGTCTAGTATCATAGCCAAATTTCCCCAAGGAGCAGTTCCATAAACTGTAAGTCACTAAAATGAGTTGAGTAGCCAACGGATAGAGCTACCATCAAACTGAGTTGAGAGTTTGTGTAGTTGAACAAACACATAATACTGATACACCGAACAAATCGAGCAAAATTCCCAAATTATGAACCAAGAATAAAGGAAAATACTTGGGTCCAAATTCCTTTGGACATCACTGTCCAAATTATTCTCATTTATACAACTTTTGATTTGTGATTTTATAATTAAGATCATCTATCTTATAGACTACGGATTGAAGATCAACTCAACAAAAAATGAAACAAATCGAAGATTGTTTGGGTATCTAATTTCATTAAATAAATGGACGGTTATTGTGAAATTTTTCATTACATCAACAACCGTCTATTCGTTTTGCAAAATGTAATAAGAAAACGATCTCCAATTTGATCAAATTTTTGTATACAAAATCGTTATGAGGTAGAGTATATGCTAAGTGATCTCGATTTTAAAAATCACTAATCAAAAATTGTATAAATAGGAGTAATTTGGACAATGGTGTCCAAATGAGTTTGGACCTAAGTATTTTCTAAGAATAAAATCCCAGCGAACAAAGGATTCGGGAAAAGAACAATCGAGCCTGACAATCAAAATTTACATAAACAGAGCAAGAGCAAGCTCAATTCTACAAGAAATCGTAAGTATGAAAGGTATGAATACCTGAGAATAGAATAGATTGAATCGAATTGACAATGAGTTGAAAGCTTGGATTGATTTCAAAGAGAGGAAAATGACCAAAACTCCTCATTAAATTTGACGCATTTATGTCACATGATTTTTTTTGACGTCTCAGATGACAGAGTGATCATTTTAATATTTTGACCAAAGATAAATGACCATTTTGATATATAACATTCAACAATGACCAAATTGTTGTTTTGGACAAATATGAGTCACCATTTTGATCAATTTTGCCCTATAAAACAACCAACCATTATCATCCCTATCCTGTTCAACTTGCATTAGAGTTTTCTCAAAATACATCATACACAAACATCCATCCCTTTTACATGTCCCCCTACCTCATTATCCATCTAAGATTGAAATGTTCCCATCACCAACAAAACGGTCACACTCAGCTCAACCAACCCCACCATTTATATCACAAGAGGAGCTCATTAATTTAGCTTTTGAAATTTCTTCCCTAGACCTGAACTAATGACAATCAGTCCCTTGTTTAACACAACTGGAAAAAATGGCATGAACAGTTGCAATGACTTGATTGTCACTTAAGGTTCTAATGAGTTTGAAACTCTGACTAGAGTATGAAATACCCATTGTCATGAGTAAGAATGGTACTAAGTGACTAACTAAAACAGGACTTAAGTTAGGGGAGTCTAGGAAGAGTTGTGTGATTCCGGCTTGACCATTGTTGTTGCGTCAGGCTGATGTGTCCGGAAAATGGTAGGGGCTAGTGAAATGGGCATGATGCAAAGCGCCTTGGATTGAAGGTATTGCATGGCAGCTCCTACATCTTCTTCCATCAGCTTAGCTACTTGTTGCTCAGTGCCATCATTTGACCACTTCTCCCATGCTTGTTGGTTTTCAATTCCCTCTCCCTTCATGAAACAAGTTAATATCCTTCATCAAATTAAAGCTTTTGAAAAGATTTGTCGAAAAAACTTGAGAAATAGCAATAGAGTATAGAGCTGCACTGTTCAGGTTTGATTACCTCAACTGCTGATAAGGGTACATCAGCTACAAGCTGAGCCACTACACCTGCTCCTCCCAGTCTACTCATGCTCAAAACCTGTTTCAATATAAACTCACAAGTTTAAGAAGGTTGTACAATTAGTACAGTTTCCTATTTGATTATGACTTCTTTGAATTCTAGAGGTTCCAACCAGACAAATTCATTTCACCATTGACAAAATATTTCATAGAACCAAAGTCTCAATGCCTTAATGATGTCTGGCTTGTGCACCATGACTGGGACCTACCTTATGGTAAAGACATTTCCAAGACTTTGGAAATTGGAACTATTACCACACAACTGGTTGGGCAATTGGTACCAGTTTTTGAAACAATGATGAATTCAAGATATGTTTTTACCATTGCGTAGGAAAAAGCTCAATGTAAACAGCCATTTAATATTTTTCAATGTAAAGAAGAATTCTTTTAAAAAAAAAAACTTATAATGATTATTACAATCATGACTAACTTAGATTTGGAATAAGCATACCTTTACTTGGAGCCTTAGAAATTTCACATAATCGACAATTTCGTCAAGCATAGCTGCCCTATCAGTCTGCATAAGATGCCATAATATGTCAATACATATATAACTTTGAATCTAAAAGCAAGGCAACTACCAAACAAGCACTCATTCCAGACTACATTATCTGGAATGAAGGCACCAAGCATATGCTATAAAGAAACAGCTGCTTTAGTCACTAACCTTGTTACAGCTAGGTACCAACTCCTGCAAAGCCTTCATTCTTTCTGCAATTCTTTCCCGGCGTAACTGCAAAAAGATACTATCAGAGTTGATATATTGGATGTACAGAACACATTTAGCTGCAAGATTTTCTATTGGACACAAAATTCTGGTTTACCCGCTCGGCAATGCTGTGGGGATCTGTTGCTTGGCCTCGTCTTGCTCGAACCCTTGGACGGATAGCAGGAGGGTGATGGACAGGAGGAGCTGGCCCTGGTGGTGGTTGGCTATGAAACTGTTGCACCTGACAAAAATTAACAAACTCATTAAGATTCTTTCTTTAGTCTGATGAAAATTACAAGCTGCATAACGAGAATCAAATAAGCTAAAGCACTAGCCTGCTGATATTCAGCAAAAAAGCAATAACCCTTTTACCACACTTATCGTTACTCCAAGTAATTTCAATACAGTTTTGATCCATTTGGATTCTATCAGATAACTCCAAGCGGTCCATCAAAGAAGGATAACCATCTAACAAGTCTTTTTGTATATACATCTTTTCCAACACTCAATAAAATTGCTTTTACACAAGCAAGAGATAAACCACACAGCACTTAAAATGTTGATTTTCAACCTCTAGTTGCGTAAAATCTTGACATCAAAGACAAGTCAAGATATCCTTAATTTCAAAGAAGAAACAAAATTGAACCATTCATACAAAAAACACTAAAAGCTCTCAGGCAGCTCTCAAGGTCATACAACTGAAACATCAAACAGTTGAAAAATTCCACACTTTCAGAAAATGTCCAAATCATGGAAAAAGAAAAAACAAAAAGATCCCTAAATTCTGCAGCAAAATCTTCCAAGCCAGGACCCACAAGTAGTCAACCAGTGGGGAGTCAACCCCATGTGAAGGGCGGAGTACATGAGTGCAAATCCCCCTCACGCTCCGACAAGAGCGTTGTCATATTCAATTAGGCCTGTATGAGAAAGATTGCCACTAAAGAGCAGAAAGACTATATTGCCCCCCCCTCAGTACACCAAACTCTACACAAAATCTCACACATTTTATTGTGTCTTGTCTGTTTTAGCTACTCCAGTACGAGAATCAAAATCACTTCTTTGTTCAAGTATTGAAATTCCAAAGACCTAAAACTGTGTGTGGTTTAAATACTTGGAAACACCCGAGATATCTCGGAAGTTTCAATACTCCTAAACACTGTAGAAGTAATAAAACGAGTACTCTTGTGTCTGGTATAACATGAACTTGGGGGTAATTACGTCATAATGAAAAATGATGTTGGGAGTTGGGGACTATTATTCTACTAACCTGGTGTGGCTGAGGAGCCGGCGGCGGCGGCGGCGTTGGCCGGAGTGAGTGGTTTTGCAAATGTCCGAATGCCGGAAACAAACTCGACATATGAGAAGGAACCGAATCTCTCTCATGTTGTTGCCTCATCATGAACTAAACAAACACACATATCAAACTCAACACATTAAAAACACACCACAGCTCCATTCATACAATCATTTCATACTACACAAAATAAAAGGTGACACTTTTATATATCCTTAATCACAAGGACACAACAAAGAGAGACTTACATTTGAAGTGTTAAGGTGGTTGTTGTTGTTTGGTTCCACTTCATCTCTGAACCTGTCGTGTCCGAGAAAGCCTTGCTCCAAATTCAGACCCAACGGCAAGCCCATACCCATCCCAACCGACCCGACTCCGACTCTGTACATGCCGGAAGCAGAGGAAGACGACCCGGTTCCCGAGGAGCCGAGCTGGAGCATCATGGACCCCACATCTCCACCATATCCACCGCCACCTGCTGAGTCAGCAAGGCCGGCACCGGAGCTAGAGCCAGTGTTGTACGACGGCGGCACGGCCAGGATCTGCTCGAGAAAATCGTCGCCGAGTCCCTCCGGCGGATTCCCCGCCATAATTTCAGAGCAGTTATAAAAAAAAAACTCCTAAAGTGTTGGACTTTGGTGTAAAGATGAAAACTTTAGATGGGTTTTGAACCCAAACAAACAACTAAACAGAAGTAAAAAGAGCAAAGCTTTTGAAGTTTGGTTCTTGAAGAAGTGAAAGTGTTGGTGTTTTGTTTATAAAGATGAAGACTTTAAAACAAAACCGAAAAACAAGAACAAAAGCTTTGGGTTTGGAGTTTGGAGAAGTAAAGTGTTGGTGTTTGTTTTATTGGAAGTGGTGATGTGAAAAACGGGTCATGGGTGGTGTTGGACCCGATGACCCGGAAATGGTGTATTGGGGATTGTGAGGGTGGGAGCTCTATGGTTTATGAGAGAGAAGGAGAGTTGTTTTGCTTTGGGACTCTTGAAGATTGAAGAACACAAACTGGTTATTACTACTGGGTTTTGTGTGCGCGTGTGGTTCATCAGTAGTGTATGGTTTTTAAAGAGAGGAGAGAGAGGGACGACTCAGCGAACACTTGAGACAGAAAAAGAGAGAAGAGAGCAAGGCACACAATTCTGGTCTCTCTTTTTTTCTCCCTTAATGTGGAATTGTGGGGACTATCAAGTACATAGTACTGGTACTACGCGCGGACAAGGGGCCGTGACTGGCGTTTTTTGTTTTTCTCAGTATTCTACATGATTTTTCACTCTATATACACAAAGAATACGATGTATGAATGAAGTAGATTTGATTCGAGCTAGTTTACTTGATGAAATAAACAGTCTGCTTGATGTATTGAACTTTTCGTATAAGAAATGACCTTGTTGCTGAAATGGCACAATAATTTATAAACGCTCGAAAAGTAGTTCAAATCAACATGTTTATTTCTTCGGTTAAACTTCAAGAAATTGACCTCATCTATGACGTTGAGAACTAACAAAATGTTATGCTCACACTCTCTCTAATCAACACTCTATTGTAAATTTTAATGTTGGTATGTAGTATTATGATTCATAAGAAACAGATAAGACATTAATGTTATTGTTGTATTCCTATTTTCGGTGCTTGCTTTACTCACGTGAAAACATCAATATGGCAAAAATACTTGATCAGGCTACGTACGAAACCCTACCTATTTTTCCAAAAAGACACTACCACAGCTCATCAAATTGCAACAAGTCCAATCCAGCCACACCAAATGCGTACTATCCAGCTTTTAAAACCAGACAAGGAGTGAATCGTCCAAATTTCACAAGCGGAAAGTCTTGTTTTACGGTTCACTGCACGTAATTTACAACTCCTCCAATATTAGAGTTTGAGCCGTTCTTCTCACTCTGTCATCTTCTTTCTTCAAGCTCATCTGTAAGTAATCAGGAATGAAACTCACTACTGATACGTTCAATGAAAAGAATGTGCTCCTGGAATGGACTGTTCTCCATTATTGAATCCTATCTACATCCTTATAAATCTTTGTTTTCTGAAAGAAAAAAAGATAGAGGAAAACTGGTCTTAAAGTGGTGTTTGATATGGCAAACAAAGGCCGGTCGAGTTGACATGAACGTGTTTATGGTTAAAGCTACAACATTTCAACTTAGATACGAATTGCGTTACTAATTGGCAATCGATAAATTTTTCAGAATGTAGGGGTGGCCTCCCCCTCCCCTTCCCCCAAACTTTTTGTAACGTTGAGAAAAAGTTGGGGGTGGGGTTTGATATCACCAGGGCAACCATTCTCCTATGCATATTTAGAATTCAATACACAAAGGTTGCCATCTTTCCCAAGTTTTTAATTCTTTTACCTTTTCTGGGTCGGTGCCCTCTCCATAGTGGAGTTACTTTCTTCTAGTTATAATACCCAAGCATCATACATCATCTATGAAACCGTAGATTGAAAATACCTTAGCTTCAAGAGTTTCCCACAAGAACATTCCACACATATCATTAGTGCATCATAACCCTGATATAATTTTATGGTCCGTAGGTCATTTTATATTGTTCTATGATTGAACCTTTCAGACAATGAGAGCACAAAGCAGAATTGTTTAAGTTAGTGAACTAATAAGTCACATTTTTCTACCTAAAGAAACCAGGATATCAGAAAGATAATCTAGTATTGTAATAATCAATTGTATAGTATATAGATCAAAATGAAAACCTGCAAAAAGGAGCTTCTGTGTGTTGGTATAGCAGAATGCCGAAGAAACCTAAAGTTGGACCATCAATCCATGACCCTTCATTTCTCTACCTTTCAAGAATACAGTTCAAGCTAGAAAAGCCAAGACATTACCTACTCCATGGAAAGTAACACTCACTCTTCTTTTGCATTTCAAAGCAAAAAGTTTTTTGTTTCTCATCTTTTTTCTTTCTGGCTGATGTTTGTTGTTTCATATCTTTATTTGTGTTCTTTTCCTCATAATGAGCATAGTAGACAGTCTGCATAATTGAATATGGGAATTATAGTTGCCACTCTCGAAACAAAAGAAATCTGAGTGCAAGAGATGAGGTAATTTGACGCTTGCATACTTAACAGAAGGAAGTTTTCGTAATACGACTTGATTTGTTATAACTTTGTGAAATGGATCATTAGGGAGCATGGCAATCATACAGCACAAGAAGTAAAATTCTTGCATAACTGATCTACATTTAAACAATCTTGTAGCACAACAAAAATAATAAATGTGTCAAATAAGTGTGATTACAACCTCATACTTTTTCCTGTGAGCTTGGGACCTTGAATTCTTGCTTTTGTTCTTCACTAACTGGGGTAGGTTCATCTATGAGTGCCTCTGTATTAGGCTCGGGCTCTTTCTTAAGCTCTGTCTCAAACTCCTTCGCAGCCTGCAATGTTCAACGATGAATCAAATACAAAAAGAAAGGTTTGCACCATACTGAGTTAAGTAATAGAATTGCAAATAACTGTGTATGTCCGTAGTTATTCCATCAAATTCTAATTAAGGCACGTCGATAGAGGGCATCAACAGTTAAATCAATATTTGATTACATCATTTACATGTAATCACACCAGAAAGGAACCACATAAGTTATCCACATAAGAAATATATTTCCTGGAAACTGATTATCCCACGATGTACAGAATTCTACAGGAAACCAAAATGATTTGACCGAAACTTTTAAGTTGATTAAACACCAAATGAGCATCTGTTTCTTAATCCTAGCTTGAACTTGACTTTTTTCAAAAAGTATATCCTTTGATGATGTCATATTGAGATATGCTGCAATAACCCTCAACTAAAAGTAGGACAGACATACTACCTACACACACCATAGTGCAGTGGCAAACTTTGTGGTACAGAAAACAGGAATGTATTTCACCAAATTCATCCAGAGACAGCTTTACAGTATTTGTTACAAAAACAAGGATGAATGGAAAAAGTAGTTTGCCAAGTTGAAAGGTTGAAGATGGAAAGGGCGGCAGATTAGTAGTTCAGAAAATATAGAGCTACAGTATTTCATGACTTAGCCTGTTCATTTGTTTCCTTTTGAATACTCGCTACCAAACATACAGTCAAGGTGTTTGAGAGATTGGAAGGGCGGTGAGATTACTGACATCCCTTCACTTCTGCGTAATATTTTTTTTATTTTTACTTTCTGTGCCTCTAGCTCCTAGTTCTTCTATACTGTTTCCTCCCGTGTAATGAGTTAGTGAGATCTAGTAACAGATCAATATCATCATCTATCATTATCGTTATGAACATCATTTCAAACTCCAAACCACCTAAGGTGAAACTTATGTCCCAAAATTAAGATGCTGTGAAATCTACTATGTCATAGAGATTACTGTTCTGTAGCTTTTTAAGAGTGAGGATGATAGGTGGTGTAATTTAGTTAAAAGACTATACACCAAAATACTTCAAAGATCGAAATCTATCTAGTATAACAATAACATATATAAACAGTACACTACTCATTAACACTAGTGCTTGTTGCATAATTGAAATGGCTGACGCAGAATGATAGCCTGGCCAAAAGAACATACAAGGCCGAAACCACAACGTTCTAAAGCTTGCAATTCCAGAACAAACAACATTCTAAGGCATTCGAATACCTACCCCATGGAAATTACACATCGTTGAATTGGTAAAGTAATGGAGTATCAGCATACTTCTAACTTACTTTTCAGTAGTGCCATTCTAAGTCATTTCACATAACCGTGCACCTATACAGCTATCCGAATACAGTACTGATTGCTTGAACACTGAATTGAACCTCTAATTTCACTTCCAGTTCCACACTGGCCTTGTTCCCTATCAATTATAGCACAGTACAACTACCAATTCCAGCTAATTTCCCCATCTCTTGTAAAACTTAAGCAATAGCATACAAATTCTCAACTATAAGATCTGTATTCAGCTAGGCAGAACCAAACATTCTTGAACAAAATCTCAAAAGAAAATAATAACTTTTATTAATTTTCTGAACAATCAAACAGATCCAGATAGAGAAACCCACCTGTTGGAAGCTCTTGATAGTCTTCCCCAAACTCTTGCCCACCTCAGGTAACTTCTTGGGCCCAAAAACCAGAACAGCCACACCAGCAATAACAGCAAGCTCAGGCACTCCAAGACCAAACAAAGCATTACACTTGAAACCCTTCTTGGCTCTTTGAGTTGTTCTTGTTCTTCCCAGAACCAAACCACATATGTTGACCTTGCTTTTGGCCATGAACAAATTGGTGGTGGCGCCATTGAAAAAGATGGACTGAGATGAAGAGAAACAAGGTGGAGATCTTGGAGTGGATAGAGTTAAAGATGAGATCTCCATCTCTGCTCAGATTTTTGCTCAATTGAATTTTGTGGGATTTGCAAGATTTTGGAGCTTTTTGTTGAATTTGTGTGCTTTTAAACTGCAAAGGATTAGATAACATGAAGAATGAGAAGGTGGCAATACTCTAAAATTTACATTTTTACCCATCATTTTCACATGGGCAACTCTTACTTTCATCTATTGACAGTAAATTCTCCAACTCTGACCAGTAAAAATCATAAAGTTTCAACTTTTATGTACTTTCACCGGTAAAAATCATAAAGATCTAAACTTTATTTACTCTGTTTGAGAGTTGTAACAACCCTCTGCTTCGGTTTCTGGGTTTGTTGAAGGCTTACAAGTATTGACTATTTTTTGCAATTGGACAAAACACAGTAGATGAAGGATCATCAATGAAGATGTTGACATAGCCTATCTTATCTCAATACAATCAGGTAGTTCATTCATATGCATATCATGATAGTTTTCACTGAGGATGACACCCTTGTCACATATCTCAGGCCTTTTTGGGTTGCCCTAAAAACAAATAGCCGTTAGTGGCTTGTTTTCAAATTTCCCAGAAAAACATAGTAGACTTCCCTCTAGTTTGATAATGGATCTTTAGGACAGCTGTAATCGTTGACTTACCTCTCAACTTGGATTAAATCGTTTGTCACTCAAATTGTGTTGGTTAACTCAAAATCGTTGATATTTCTCCTTGGTTTTGTTAAAGAACTTTCTCAAAAACTGGGTTATTGAGTTGACCTTTTGTGCTGGGCTGTTTTATTTGGTTTTTGGGAAAGAACATTTTCTTTTCTATGGTATAGTCCTTTCCTTGAGTTGTGACAGCCATCTTTCTTCCTCGGTTTCTGTCTCGGACCAGTGGTTCTTGAGAGGCAGCGTTTTACCCACTGGTTTCTTCCGACAACCACACACACATGCTTGTCACTTCGTACATCTACTTGTGTGGGCGGCTGGTGCACGTTTTCCTTGAGTTTTGTGATGTTTCTTTTCAGGCTACATGTGTGCATCCATAGCCTCTTACCTCTACTTGTGACCATCGTACAAAATAGGACTGATGGGGTTATGACCATGGCTATATCGTCTACATAAGGAATAGGGCTTCAGTTAGAGGTTGGTTGAGTGAGTATTATTTTGGGTGATTCTTTGAGAGCACAAATCTGTGTAATTTTCTCTCTTCACTTCTCTTCCCTTTTTTTGTGTCTATGCTAATTCTTTGCTGTGCATGTAAGCCATAGATTATCATTCATAAAAACTGTTTTCAAAACCCATATGCATCATTGCATAAGTGCATTCCATTAAGATAGGTATGAAGATGCTCAACCTAAAGAAGTAGATCAAGAATATTTAACTTACAAATAGTTAAGATCTGAGTTAATGCTTCTAGACACTTTCCAAGTTGTAAACACATAAGTCAAGTAGTCAGACTAGTTAGGATAGCATACGGGCTATGTATCCCCAGAGTACAAAAGTCTTATAATTGTGTGTGTTACTTTATAGTGGAAATGTTTGTCCCTCAAGAATTAGGGGCACGCAGTTTTTCCTCCTTGTTGCAGGATTTCTGCTTTAAAGAAAAACATTCTCATGTTATTTTTTACTTACTGTTTTTCTAGTTCAAACTTAGCTATCTCATGTTATAGGCTCGTATCCTATAATTCGGGATAAGTTATTAGTACCCTTACCCACCCCCCCCCCCCCCCCCCCCGGGGACCTTTATTTGTTTTGAAAAACCTTACATGCAAATCAACTCAACAACTGAAGCAAGCCTATGCCCAGGTGACTATCAATGGATTGAAGTCAATTTCAGTTTATGGAAAACTAATCCAGCAGTACTGTGTCTTATCAAACCCAGAAAGCACCAGCCTTTATGCCCATTTGGTGTTCAAACACTTTGGTGAACCTAACTTGTTCCTGTTGAACACTTCGATAAGATGTACTCAACCTAAAGACTCAATTGTTGTTTTTGCCAATTGGGTTTCTAAAGCAAGTTTGTGTTTTGATGACTTTACTTACAAGTTTGTTCTTGGAGCTTGTGCTAGGTTGCCTTCAATACCAACATTAGTAGTAGGTAGAGAGATTCATACCCGGATAAAAGAGGGTTTTATATGCAACATTTTAGTTCAAACTACATTGCTGCATTTATTTTCTAGTAATAAGGACATTGGTTCGGCACGGAAGGTGTTTGATGAAATGCCTGAGAGAAATGGCGTTACTTGGAATGCGATGATCACGGGGTTCTCTTCGCAAAGAGAAACTGCGCGTGATGCCTTGCTGTTGTTTCGGGACATGTTGTATGGCGATTCTGGGGTGAATCCTAGTGATACTACTTTGGTTTGTGTTCTATCCGCGGCTTCTCATTTGGGCGTGTTGGAAACTGGTGCTTGTGTACATGGTTATGGAGAGAAGACAATGCCTGCTCTTGATGGTGATGTGTTTATGGGCACTGGCCTTGTTGATATGTACTCAAAATGTGGAAGTGTTGATAGTTCTTTAACTGTGTTTAATAGGATGAGACACAAGAATGTGTTGACTTGGACAGCAATGGCAACAGGGCTAGCCATTCATGGTAGGGGAAGTGAGGCATTGGAGCTTTTGGATGTGATGGAGGCTCGTGGAACAAAACCGAATGCAGTTACTTTCACCAGCTTGCTGTCGTCATGTTGCCATGGCGGGATTGTTGAACGAGGCCTCCAATTGTTCCATATGATGAAGAGCAAGTTTGGAGTCACGCCTCAGATGCAGCACTATGGTTGCATTGTTGACCTGCTTAGCCAAAGTGGGCACTTGAGAGAAGCCTATGACTTTATAGATGCAATGCTGGTTGAACCTGATGCCGTCTTGTGGAGGAGTTTGACGAGTGCATCTAAAGTTCACAGGGATGTCGCGATGGGAGAGAAGGTGGGGAAGAAGCTGCTACACCTCCAGCTCGCACAAGCAGAAGCGACTCCAAAGAGTGAGGACTACGTAGCCTTGTCGAACATTTATGCTAATGCCGGGAGGTGGGATGCTGTGGAGATGGTAAGAGATGAGATGAAGGTCATGGGAATCAAAAATAAAGCTGGCTCTAGTTCGGTTCAAACTTCTAACCATCATGTCCTGGATCAGTTGTAGTTTGTTAGTAATTGAAATCTTCAAAACATTGTGCCTTGCATGTTCAACAAGAGAAGAGTTTGCTAGGTAAATGTATAAGATGAGTTTTAGACAGTAAGATATGAGGAAGATCTACGCTCTCTCGCTCTGTGTGTTGCACTTTCAATATTTGATACCTGCATACGTTTTTTTTTTTAACCATTCAGAGTTATACCATTCAGCTTGATCTTTATAACCAAATACATCCAATATAATATTGTCTCCTCATATGAGCACGACACAACCTCTCTTCTTGTTCGAAGCCGAGTCTTCAGCTCGAGGGGCACTCTATCCACAACGGGTAGGTAGTAACAATACAATGATAATTGATCCACAGCCCTAAGAGCATCCCTACCCACAATGGGTAGGTAGTCTTTTTGTTTCTCTTGAGAGATTAACTTTTCTGATTTTCATTTTGTTTTTTTTTTTGGTAACCTGATTTTCATTTTGTTACTGATGCAATAATCTGCTAACAAAGAGACAGTGCTTTGCCTATATATGGCAGCAGTGTGATTAACAGAGCACTGCATTCATGACATCACATGGCAAACTAATATGTGGTAAAAGTAACGATAAGTTTAATTCATTGGGATAAATGATGAGTATCAATATTTACAACAAACTATGCCCCAAAATAGAAGTGCAAATACAACTGTTGTTCACAGCATTCTTCAACAAATTCTTCCTCATGCTTAGAAGAACACTTTGCTGGAAAACTATTGGTCTCCACCCCGAATCCGTTTTTGAAGATGCTCTAAGCTAGCAACTCGCGGTAAGGAAAGTGTTCGTCCCATCTTGTTCCCCACTACTTCTGTCGACGTTGCTGCAGAATTCTGCTGCACATTTTCGACTGACGGGGTGTTATCTACCATACCATTGTTGACTCTGTAGTCATGAGTTGGTTGAGAGTTATTAGAAGCGGTAGGTTGGAAATACTGATGGTTTTGGTCGTCTTGCACAGGAACAGCAACATCTGTTGATGTCTCCGAAGGGCTTCCATCAAACTGTGCCATGCTGATTGAGGACACATCTGACATGGTATGGAACAAAGGGTTTGATCCAGTTAGTCTTTTCACTGTCTCCTCAGCCATCTTCACCTGAAAACGGTCATACATCAAATAACAAAATCGCATCAGTTTTTTGTGTCATCTTGAACCATTAGTTGTGTACAAGTACATACTTCTAGTATTTTTACTAGAATTACTTCTCATCTTACCTTTGCTCTCAGTGTTTCAATATCAGCTTTCAAAACTCTGTTGTCTACAGCTGTTTCATAGTACTTTTGTTTTATATCAGCCAGACGCTTCAAAAGTGAGGAGTTCTCAACTCTTAATTGAGATGCCTATACAACATATGGTAGGAAGCCAATTAGAAAACAGAGACTTCGTAGATGCAACAAAGACTTTAAGAGGTGGCAAGGACTGAAGGAGTCAGAACCTGTGTCTCAAGCTCAGTCAAATGCGCCTGCTTTCTTCTTCTTGAGCGTCTAGCTGATTCTCTGTTAGAGAGCATTCTGAAAATGACCACAGATTAGTGGAAGGAGTGGAACAAAATGTATTCAAAGAGAAAACAGCTGAAAAAGAAGAAGAATTGATCGAGTTTTACTCTACCAAAAATAGGATAAACAACAAATCAGAACAGCTTCTCACCTCCTAACGCGCTTCGCATCAGTAGGGTTCATGTTAGTCATTGTAGTTTCACCTTCAAGTTCCTCATCATCTGACAGTTCTCTTGATGATCCACTTGTTGCTTGCCCTATTGGGACCCTAGGTCTATTCTGTATTGTAGGTAATGAAGGGATTCCAAGTGGTGCATTGGCATTCTTATCATATGACCTGCATAAATCATTCCCAGCTCCTACATGGGTAGTACGAAAAAAAAAACAGATGATATCTTGAGTACATAAATTCTTATTTATCGTGACAGACACAGCTTTATAGATATTGAATGGAGCATCCTCATCTAAAAAAAGAATATTGAACATGATCATAGCAGATGCCTTTGCACATTTGTAAAGATGCTCTCTATCAACACATGCTATATTATTATTATTCATACATATAAGCACATACCATTTGAAAATGCATAAAACAAAAAACAAAAATGCAAACCTTGGGAAGGAGCTTGAGATCCCAATTGGATAGCATCGGAAGCCTGTTGCCCACTATCAGCTAAAGAGGCAGAATCTTGAGCTTTCACTAAAGATCCCTATGACACGACCAGAACATATCAGCTAGCTTTTATCTATACAGAAAAAGGCATTGGTTCTTATCTACTTCGACCAAATACAAGTATAAAAGAATGAAATATATGCACCATAAAATGTGAGACTCAGATCACACAACTAAAATGGACAAGCATGCCATTCTACTCTGGACAGATTGCACACAGTTCACCAAGAATCCTTATTGTTCAAATCAATCAGATAAATGAGATAAAATGAAAGCTTCAAACTCTCCCGGGAAATGGCCTATCTAACAAAAGCATAATCTGTTTGATCCTTATGATTATATTTGACTTCAAACCTTGCTTAAACTTTTGCTTCTTAAGAAAAATGCAGCGCAAAACAGACTGCAGTGTACTAATTCCGATCTAAATGCTAAGTATAATGTCCAAGTAACTCTAATGCTTTTTGGTTTCTTGACCTGATTCGGTATATCATAAAACATCACACTTTTCTTCCTGCACATGCAGTACTCCTTGTCTTAGCTTCTGAAAAAGTTCACCTTTCTGAAAAATAGAAGTTACTACAGCTATTACCATGCAGCAGGTACCACTAATCCAGTAAACCACCATCAAAAATTTCCAGGTCAACAGTAAACCCAGTTCTTTCAACCTTTCTCAGGTCCTCTCTTCTTCTTTTACATTCTCTGAGGTTATAGATCAACCCAAATTTTGACCCAGATAACCTTTTAACAGATATATACGCACCCAAAAAAAACTGAACACCAAATTAACCACTACAAAAATGAAAAACCTCACAAACCTCACATTTGACAACAGCCACAACGAAGTCAAGAGTGAAAAAAGCATCAAACCTTAACTCTGCCTCCTACTAAAACCAACATAATTTACCAAAGTTCACAGTAAGAAATTAAACTTCTTACAAATCTCACATTTAGCCAACAATCAAATGAACCAGTACACAGTCAAAACTCAAAAGTGAAAAAAAGAGAGCATCAAACTTTAACTCAAGCTACTCAACCCTCTTACCAAAACCAACATATTTACCAAGTTACAATCTCAAACTTCACTTTAAACCAGATTTCCAACAGGCCCAGAAATAAAAGCACTCACCTTTACACGAGACAAGGCCACAGCAGCACAAGCCAGATCGAGCTTGGTCTTAAGAAAAGCTTGGTACTCTTCAGAATCAACAGCAACATTCGGTGGTGGCTGCTGAAGCTTAAACGCCGCCGTATTGTTCTTACTATTCTGACTTGGAATAGTCTCATTTGGTTTCAATGCATTGTTGTTTTTGTTGACCTTGAGCTCTTGTTGTGATAATGAAGAAGAAGAAGGTGAAACAGTTGAAGCATCTTGTTGGAGAAAACGCTGGAAGGCCCACTCTGAAGAGCTTCTGTTCATCTTGGAGAGCTCGTCTTGTTCTTCTTGTTCTTGTTCATTTTCATTTTCATTTTGATTTTCATGGTTTGTTGACCAGAGATGGTCAGACATTTCCTCCATGGAAGAGAACACCCTATCCATCTCTCTCTCTCTCTCTCTCTCTCTCTCTCTCTCCTATTGTCTTAGATTTTTGGATTTTATCTGCTTTTGGATCCTCAAAGGGAATTGGACAAGTGTGTCTTTGTGGTTTTTTTTGGCCTAAATATTGGTCTATTAAAATGGAAAGAAATCTAAATGTTTGTTTGGTTTCGGTGGTGAGATCCATATTCTCCTATATTGGTTGAAATATTTTGGATAATAATATTCTGTAGGGTGGTCTTGAAATATTGTTTTCAATTGTAAATGGAAACTTTCCCATTTGGAGTTTGTGGAATTGTGGGGAAGTTGCGTAGTTTTATTTCCTACGCATTTCGATTTACAAATTATTCATAGGGTATAGGGTAGATTTGTTCAATTAATTTTGAGTACAGTTCAATTTAGGCGGATAGATCAAAGCAAATAGGTGATAGTGTTCAGAACGTTTTCTAATTAAAGCACATTACAGTATTTTGATTGGTATGTTAGTATAATAGTATATATCAACATTATAATTTCATAGAGGTTAAGAGGAAGAATTCGATCATCTTTAAAAAATGAATATCATAAGAACATACGAGTTTCAGCTTTTTTACTCAAGTCATGAAGGTATTAAATGTAGTCATGAAAGTCATCTTCATCTCACTAATCATATCTTTCGATTCCTTATGGCTCAAGGTAACTCAAAGGGGAATCTGTCTTCTTACTTTGATAGGAACAGACGACTTTGTTCTTTCGAATTGATGAGATGGTTTTGAGTAATTTGCAAGCTAGGAAGACGGAGATGCGGCGGCTCTCATTCCATTCATGTAAATCCTTTGCGGATAAACTCCAAATTTGTCCCACACACTTGTATCAATGGGGTCCAATATGTTCTCATTTTAAGGCACCTCTAAAGTTTCATTTGTCTCCTTCCTCTTTGGTGCTCCTGCCACTAGAATTTAGCTTTGCAGCCTTTTGTTTTCAATTCTCTGGACCTTTGCCATAAGTAAAATAATTGACCTATCAGCCTCCTGTTATGAGCCAAATGTTGGCCTCAGGTTCATAAAATATGGGAAAGAAAATGTGTCACTAACTAGTGGTGGAGATCTATTGGAAGATTCTTTAATTATTTAGGTTAGAGTTATATAATTTAAGTTTTGCTCGAACTTATCCGTAAGAGCACCCGCACCAGTGTTTACGTCTTGCTCGAGCAATTTGAGGAGGAGCAGGCACTGTTTGAAGTAGAGCAGTTACTGTTCATCGAATAGGAGGTGCAGTTTCTGTTTTTCGCGCAGCGGTGTCAAAAAATAGCACGTGCTATTACTGTTCATAAAATAATTTTGTATTAATTTTTTTTTTGAATCTTTTTCAACCAATCCAACAACGACATGTGTCATTGTCGTATGAATAATTGAATAAGATTTAGGGTAAGATTTCCGACGAATCACGAGTTGACATGTGTCACGCCGACAGAAGGTTATCGGGTAAATAATTGTACAAAATTTCCGATAAGATTTTCAACCAATCACGAGGCAACACGTGTCATGTCAACGTATCATTGTGAGGCTTTAATAATTGTATAAGATTCTCGGATAGATTTCTAACCAATTGAAAGCTGACAAGTGTCATATGCTTATCTAGAAAAAATATCTACACTCGGCTATATATTTGTTGATCGGTGCTCATCGTTCATTCACACCTTTCCAACCATATATTCTACATTCCGATAAGATGAATCCTTTTAGTTTTGAGAATTTTTTCCGGAGGAGGCGACAACAACGTCGGCGAAATGCCGAAATTGCTAATGCTTTCATCACCGAAGCTGTCGTGGTCGATGCAATGTTCGATGATGAACCACCTCACCGCCGACCAAATCAAGAAAGATTGAGGGAGTCAAGGGGACATAATCTGATGGAGGATTACTTCATCGAACGCCCCGTCTTCAACGAACAAGCCTTTCGTCGAAGGTACCGAATGAGTACGAATTTATTCAACCGTATAATGACGGATCTCTGCAACCACGATCCATTTTGGCACCAAAGAGCCGATGCCATCGGATTGGTTGGACTTCTTCCACAACAAAAGATGACTGGCGCTCTTCGTATGTTGGCGTACGGCGCAGCCGCAGATCAGTGTGCTGAAATAACAAGGATGGGTGAATCCACAACACTACAATGCATGAAGAAGTGGTGTATGCATATATACGAGCTTTACGGTGACATCTATCTCCGCGCTCCAAATGCCACAGACGTAACCCGACTTCTAAAGAGAGCAAGGCATCGCGGATTTCCTGGTATGATCGGAAGTATTGACTGCATGCACTGGGAATGGAAGAACTGGCCCACAGCTTGGCAATGAGCATTCTCGGGCCGAAAGAAGTGTCCAACTATTATTTTAGAGGCGGTGGCCTCATATGACACGTGGATATGGCACAGCTTCTTTGGGGTACCCGGATCACAAAATGACATCAACGTGCTCCACCAATCGGACATATTTGATTCGCTCCTTGCCGGAAACAGTCCGAGTGCAACCTATAAAGTCAACGGTATGACTTACCACAATACTTACTATCTAGCTGACGATATATATCTCATGTACTCCTCGTTTGTGAAAACAATCTCCAATCCCCAAGAGCTTCCACAGAAACTGTTTGCCAAGAAACAAGAGGCATACCACAAAGATGTAGAGAGGTGCTTTGGAATTTTACAATCTCGTTGGAGAATTATTCGGCATGCAGCTAGGTGTCATCATCAATCGACATTGAAGAGCATCATGTTGGCTTGCATTATAATGCATAACATGATTGTCGAAAAAGAATTTGTGGAGGAGGAGTTCGAGGAGGTGGAAGAAGAAGATCTTCAAAACCCATCAACTGCTTTCAATGTTTATGATGGACCAGTAGATGAACAAGGTAATCGTATTCCTTTTGAGCATGTTGGAAGGGATGCACAAAATGAACAATGATTTGCCGACCGTGTTGTAGATCTCCAATCTGCGTACATCCATGGAGAGTTGCAAAATGACTTAGTTAAGCACAACTGGTATCTAGAGACCGGCAAACGACTTTAAATGATGTGGGTGTGTAATTTTAATTAACCTGGTTTGCAACATGTTTGCTTTATTTGTTTTTCCTTTTAGTTGTTTGAGTGATGTGTGTTTGATTTTAAGTCATTATGTGTTGTTGTACTGTGCGTGAGCTTTGATGGAATAAAAAAAGTGCGTTTTTATTACTTGAAAATTTAAAGTACATAATTTCAATCAAACCCTAGAATTATTGGAAATTTAAAGTACATAATTTCATAATGGAAAAACAAATACCAAACTACTGAAACAGTGGGCGATAACAATTTGAAAATGTTTCATCGCTACCATCTCCTTCCTCTTCCTCCATTTTCTTTAGGATAATCTCTTTTTTCTTCGAAAAATACCTCTTTGATTTTGGGGTCATAGCATCCGTATCCATTGCCATTATCCTTGAATCCTCCGCTTCGGCCCTCAATTTGTAGTCCTTCTCCTTAAGGGCGAGTTGTTTTTTGTATAAAGCTAGTTCAGAGGCATCATTTTCTTTTTGCCCGGCGAGATGCAATCTTTGATTTTCCATCATGCTTTTCAAAACCTCATCTCTTACCTCATTTGAAGATGAGGATGCTCTTTCCCCCTTTCTTTTAGCTTCCTTGGCCGCCTTCACTCCGATTGGTCTAACCGGACTAGAGTACAGTTCTTCTTCATTGCTTTGTGGTGTTGCAATAACTTCATCATCCTCCACGTCGACGGGGGGAGGAATTGAGGTAAAAGGAGGAGTAGTTGCGGAGTTGGAATATGAAGGAGGTGGTATATTAGGTTCGACGGCCCGAAAATTTGGATGGTTTTTCATCACTTCCCAACAATCAAACTTGGTAAACTGTTTCTTTTTTTGTGCCACGTACCATGATTGAGCTTTTCTTATCTAAGGTGCAAACAAATTATATGTCAAAATAATATCTAGGAAATGGAGATGTCAACATTGATTAAAATAAATGTAATAGATGAGCTTTACGACAAAATTATTAACACTTACCTCATCTTGCAAATTTGAGCCGGATTGTACATTCCTTCGTGCATATGCAAGAGCGGCACCCCAAGTTCTAAAACTCGGCTTCAACTTTGTAAAACGAGAAGAAACCGCGGTTTGGGTCCTAGGCTCCGGCCTTGATTCACCATGCGCAAGCTCCCAATTTTCCTTATAATCGGCATAGACTTTTTCCCACAATTTGTCAGACTTTTGCATGTTGCCGGTAATTGGGCAAACGCTAATGCAACAATAAGAAATATAAAGTTGCAAATCTTCGGAATCAAGCCAATTGGACATTTTGTGAGGAGGATGAAGGATAAGAGGAAGGAGAGGATAAATTTGTGTGAGATGTGAATGAAATTGATGTAGTATTTATAGAAAAATACTAGGGTGTTATTTGCAATTTTTTAGAATTTTTAGGGATTTTTTTGCAATTTTTTAGGGGTTATTTTGCAAAATGGCAGAAAAAATCAGAAAAATCAGGTTACCGTTTCAGTTGAATCTGGACCGTCCGATCAGATTTTTTGATTTGAAATGGAAGGTCCAGATCAATCTGACTGTTACTTTTTTTTTAACCTGGGCTGCCACGTGTCAGCTTCCTATTGGTCCGTTAATTTTTTTTAACTTTTACTGGCGCGTGGATGACACGCGCCAAGGTGAAAAAAAATTACCCGTGCTGACATCACCCACGCGCGTGGATGACGTCAGCACTGCTCGAGCAACAGAACGAGCAGCAGCTGCTCGTCCTCGAAGTCAACGAGCGGTCGCCGCCTTCAGAGCTCCTCGGTGCACGTCTCCTCCTGGCTTGCTCGTGCTGCCGGTGCCGGGGCCCGCCTGAAATCGAGCTGCTCGAGCTGCCTGCTGTGCAGCTGCTCTAATGATCTTTGACCTTCAGGTATTGAAATGTCGGTTTTCAGATTCACAAACCAAATGGAGGCAGAGAATCAATGTTGGGCACTAAAGTCGAGCAAGACTCAAATTGCATTGGCCTTTATTTATTGATAGGCACACAAGGAATCTAGAATACACAAATATAGAACCAATCGCCTGTAACAATTTAAAGAAAGAATCAATCACACTGATATATATCTCTATTAATTAAGGCAGTGGGGTTTAGGACAGATGAGGGAAGTTGAGGGAGGAGTTGAAGGTAGAACATTCTAAATTACAGAAAATGCCCTTTTATTGCTATAAGCATAAAAAAAATGAGTCATAGATAACAAGGATAGAACCGTAAAAGATTCAAAGTGAAACAGGAACAGAAAACTAAAACATGACACGTGAACAAGGAAAACTGCAATCACTATCCTATCCTATCAGTAGTTAACTCTTCTTCTCCAAATTTCAATTATTTCCATTGTAATATACTCCATTACTTTCGGTCTCCCTTGGTTTGGCATTCCATGGCATTCGTACGATGGGACCTGGAAGTGGATATTATCCTGCAGTTTCTCTTTCACAAGGTGAACAATGTGAATTAAATTTCGGTGGCCATCCCTTTCAATTTCCCATCGAAGGCTACCTCCCCATTCAAGCACCTCCGTCTTCAACTTCATTTGCAACTCAGTTGCTGCAGTGCTTATCAAGGTTCCTAGGTTTGCATTCTGTGGAGCATGCAAAGCATTCTAATGTTGAGAAATTGAGACTAAAGAGGTTTGTTTCTCTAGAGGAAATATATTATCCCGCATCCCATGGGATCTGTGAGGAACTCTTTTCTGTACTTGGAGCAGATATTTGGAGCATAGAGTACATGGTTTGTGTTCTTTTTCATTTTTTTGGGTTGTGGCTGTAGATATAAGGGAATTTTGATAAGGCCTCGGAGCTATTTCAATCCCAATCCCGATCCCGATCCCAATCCCAACCCCAACCCCAAATCCCAATCCCAATCCCAATCTCCAAGTCGTGCTCGATCCCAATCTCAATCTCCAAGCCGTGGCTCCTGGCGTTCGTCCTCCCCATGTCTTCGTCACCGTCGTGCTCGATCCCAATCCCAACTCCAAGCCATGGCTCCCGGAGTTCGTCCTCGCCATGTCTTCGTCCCGGCGAAGCTATTTCACGGAGTTCAAGTCCGGCGGTCTTCGTCCTCGCCGTCACCGTCGTGCTCGGCCTTGAAGGTGACTAATCCCAAGACTTCCGACTTGGTTCAGGTCTGTGACTTACTCGATTGCTTTTCACACCAGTTGCCTCATTAGGTGGAAGATTAGCCTTCATCAAAAGTTAATTTGTCTTCGGTGAAATCGGGATCATTGTTTCAAAGTAAAGCAGGGACTAGAGCTTTTTTTGTTGTTATTTCACTTTCTGCTATTTATCATATTCATATTTATGTGATCGGATTTTGTGTTGTCTGTTTTGATGATGTTTATATGTGTTTGTATACGTATATCATAGGATATATTTACATGTAGCATCTTTACGTTGCTGGAGTCATATTTGATAGGTATAAGATTGATAAGTATAAGTTTAACCTTCCCCTTAGTTTTACTTCAGTACATGAGATCTTGGAGCATTGTATATGTAGTCTGCAATGATACTTTTGTGGCAGCTATCTCTTATTAGTGCTTATCGATAGCAGTAACAGTGCCAGCTGAAGTAAAAAGTATAAATTCAAATCACAGCTTTCACTACTGAGGTAAGTCTGTGTTGCCACCAGAGACAACCTATGCTCTCCTTAAACACAATCGATCACATTCCAATGGCCAACCCTTCAGTTCACTGCATATTCAGACAATCTATAGTTCTTATTACAAGCCTTAGTTGTAATATGTTCCTTTAGTTGCTTTATTCTGCATTTTTTCAATCACAGGCCTCTTTTGGTTTCCTGCACTATATGAGGAATTGTATGCTTTCAATTTAGGTTAGTATCAACATGATATAGACTCTTCACAGCCCTACCATTTTCAAATGTAACCAGCAAAAAAGCAATTATGGCAAATATGCATGGACCTCCATTCTGGGTTTATCTTTTACTCAATTGCAAAAGGCTGCCTCCATTGTACACAAGCAGTACAAGTAGGAAGAAGAATGGTAGTAACTTCAGAATTTTACTTTCTTTGGTTTGTTTTGGACATGGATTCAGTCTT
Source organism: Geum urbanum (assembly GCA_946800695.1). Lineage (NCBI taxonomy): Eukaryota > Viridiplantae > Streptophyta > Magnoliopsida > Rosales > Rosaceae > Geum > Geum urbanum. Next base: position 80,760,937 of record OX326999.1, on the reverse strand, counting down.
GATTTTGAAGTGTTCCAAATATAAGAGTTCTACCTGCAATACAATTATTTTCAGTTTCCTCTGAATTAAATTATATATACAAAAGCCATTGAATTCTTGAGCTAAGAGATGCTTGACGTACTCTTTATGACTTTGGCTATCTTTTCCTCATACTACTATCGACGAGAGTTTGTTTGTGATTGGTATTGATAGTTTGGTGTATATATATATTTATGTCATATGACTAACTTACAATATAAGTTATGTAGATTTACATGCTACTGGTGTATCTAAAATTATAGTTGCATTTGTTATATCATGCTCATGTTCTTGCTACTGGTTTGGCTCAGTGTCTAAGAAACAGTTTTTCAAACTAACTCAATGTGTAGTATTTGTATGTATAAAAATGCAATTGTCAAAGAAGCAAGAGCAATTGTATGAAGCATCTAATATTGGATAGAGCTGAGGTTCAGAGGTTGTAGTTGAACAGATTATGATACAGTTCTTTGTCATAGACACCAACGGTCTCATTGAGGATCATGCAAGGAAGAAAAGCGATTTTCAGAAACATCATCTTCATATACAAGATGAACTGTAATGGAAAGTAAATGAGATCGTCGTTCTAGATAACATTAGAGAATGCCATGTAAAAACCAGGATATACGAATTGAACCAAAGCATCACAGCATCACCTAACCAAGAATTTGAGTACAAAAAATTCACAAAACTAAACAAAATACAAAATCTGCTCAAACAAAGCAGCAACAGAAGAGTGTTTCATTGCCTCATTAGAATATCTAATTAAAGTGTTTTATAGCGTAAGGAGGTTAAAGAATGCTGAAAGATTGTATGGAACATTCCAAAAAAACGCAAGCAGAGCTGAATCAGTTATTTTACATAGTTGTAGCATAAAAATGAAGAATTCCAGTGTTTAGCAAAGTTTCTATTTATTGGCCTCAATGTTTAACCTAAACCTACTGGACCTATGAGTGTGATCCATATCACTTCGTTAACGTTTATAAACGTTACCAAAACACAAAAGCGTCGTCACTCTCTTCATTTAGATCAGGACCCTGAATCGCTCCGATCAAAACTACACAAAACGAACGCATCATGGATCAGAGGCCTACCATTTGTGAGATAATCGGCGACCAGTAATGTGTTCCATCCTTTCCCTCCACTATCCCGTGTTAGACTGTTATCATAAAAAATCACAAACACATCTTGATAGTCAACATAAATTTATTTGCAAATAACTAAAAGTTAACTTATATTTTTTACAGTTCTACAAATTATTTAAAAATTTGGGACAAATTGATCAGGTAATGTAGTAACGCATTCATGTTCAACCTATACATGTATGTGACCATTTATTCATTTGTTTTAACTCTCTTATATTTTATTTGTAGTTGGAGTGACAAGTCGTTCTACATGGTGATTAATGTGGTTGGACTTCGTTGGACATATCGACGTCAACATAGTTAAAACTTTTGCTATTTTTTTAAATAGATTCTATTCGTGTGTTTTTTGTTCTATTTTCATATGCACTGACACTGCATTTATTATCAGTGATTGATCATTTTTCACATAGTGTTGACTTAATATGAAGTGGGTTAATATTATTTTACAAATTTTATCATCAATCATTGGTAATTCTTCTCACATCTCAATTAGATCTGTGTTCGAATAATAGAGATCTCGATTAGATCAGTATTCGAATAATAGAGATAGGCCTGAAAGTGCACGATAGTATCTGTCATGAGCAATGGACTTAAGCAATTAAGTGAAAACGATATAATTGCACACTTTTAAGTATGCCACCGATAAATCGCACGCGCGAGCGCGACGCCTTTTCCACGCGCATATGCGCGTGCATGAATGCTAGTATATATATATATATATATATTGGTCTCGACTCACTGTGTGTTGGACTATTGGGGAGACCGTCCATGTGGATCAAGCACCATAACCCAATAAATACAACGGTAAAACAAAGTCAAAGATTCAAACAAGTGTCCGGCCCAATAAAGCTAAAGAGAGCGCTTTCCACCCCAGTGGCCCAAGTTCAACGACAAGGCCCAAGCTCAGTCCATTAGAGCAAATGCACACAGTTTGCGCTTAACTGGTCATACCTCCACTCAGGCCGCCAGTCGGCGAACTACGACCGATTTCGGTAAGCAACCTACCTTTCTATACGATCTCGAATCTTAAAGGAGGTTATGCTTTTCCTTGATACGGATTTTCGAATCTGAAAAGAGTAGGGGGTTTCGAGTGTTCCACTTACGTACGGACATCACGCACTGCCGACCATTCTCCCACGCGCATGTCCTCTTCAGAGTGGCAGCCGTCTCTCTCTCTCTCTCTCTCTCTCTCTCTCTCTCTCTCTCTCTCTCTCTCTCTCTCTCTCTCTGATTCTTGCTCTCGGCGAACTACCACCGTCGTCTTCAGAGTGGCGATTGTTTCTCTCTTCTCCGACACTTCCCCGCTCTCGTTTCTTTCGACCACCGTCGTTGTCTACAAAGTGCCGATGTCTCTCTTCTCCGACATTTCCTTGTTGTTGCTCTCTTTTTGATCACCGTCGTCGCCTCGCGGCGGTGAGCATCGTCATACGATTGACTTCGTCGTCTTCACTTCAGAGCAGCGGTGAACACCGACGATCGTGTTTCCCAATTTTTTAGTTTCACCCGAGGATTAAAATGTCGGTATCGGTGGATATACAGTCCCTTAAAAAAGTACGGAGATATCGGATATATCGAAGATATAGGGGGGAAATTAGAAAAAATATATCTTTTCTATATAAAAAATATTTTTTTATTACTCTTTAAAAATAGTTTAATGTTCTTTCCTTAAAATATTGTATTTATTGAATTTTTATTTAAATAAATACATATATCACTTCATCTACATTCAAAAAGAAATTCGAGGTGGTTCAAAAGACGCATGTTGATTAACTAAAGTACGTACGCTAATCTATCAGACCGCAACATATTACCCATATAGTATGAATTGTAGTGTAGAACACGATAGTCATACACTCATACATATCTTTGCCAATTATTTCCCCTATAAGAAAGAATGAATTCAACTGAATGATCGATAATGCATTTCTCCACATTGATTACATCCATAAGCATTATAATCATATTGATTGTTGCCTTCTTGTGATTCATTTGAGGTCTCACTGTGATCTGCGTCTAAATTGATAGAATTCAAACTCAAGCCAATTGAAGTAACATCAAATAGGATACTTTGATCATCTGTTTGATTTTTATTCCTCCTCTCATATCTACTTTTCTCTTGCGCTGATCAATTCACGATGAGGAGTTCATTTTTTGTTAAACATGTGAATCGCCATTTCTTAATAAATTAGTTCTCGCATATATAGATAAATATCTCTCGCCTCGCACCCGGATATCTCTTGAGCCTTTCACTCCTTATCTTAATATTCACTTAGGGGAGTATTTATTTACTCCAATGTTGGATAACATTAAAGGGGTTTTTCTTTTTTCCTTTTAAGTCGTCAGATTTTATAAATATATTGTCAAAATATTGGAGATATATCCTAAATATCAAGAATATTTGCTATCTCAGAGAAATATCACAAATAAAAAAAAAGATAAGATATTTACCTCTGATCCCTACGATCACTACGTTTTTCAAATTATGCCTGATGTGTATGTACTTCTTTTCAGAGATTTTGAAAACAGACGAGACACATTGATTTTGATTTATATATGTTCCAGCTATATGTTATCTAGTTAATGAGATAGTCTATTCCGAATTTGATTGTGTTTCCTATCTAGTTGGGATTGGTAATTTGGTAGTGTTTTATCTCCTACATGGGATAGATAGTGTTTTGCCTCCTACTTTGCTTCAATGTGTTGCCTATAGGTACCGGTATATATATAACTAATATAACGGGTGCAGATGAAATATGAGAGAGAAGTTTCTTGGTGTCACCAGATATAACAGTAAAAAAAAAAAAAATCTTTTTCATATTCTTCTAGTTTCGTTTATCAATATGATTGATATGTCTCATCATCAGATTGGGCGAATTTGCTTAAGAACCTATTGGATTCAATCGTAAAAAGGTTCTCGTCATCATCGGATTATCTCCGCATGGTTTGGTGTAGCAAAATAGAATCAAGCCGGATTTGCCAAGACGTTGTTACGTCATCCAGAACCTCCAATGCTTCTCTTTTTCAACGACAATGAAGCTTGGAATCTATACAATGTTGTAGATGACAAGGTTCTCGATGTCCAATTAAAAATGTCAAATAGGCGATTTTGCGGGTTTTCGAGAGGATGGTTAGTACATGTTGAAAAAGACTATACAGTAACATTAACCAAGCCAGCATTCTACAAGTAACAAGAGGGGCAAGAGAGAAGATGTAGTTGTACGTCTTCCCAAACTAAACCCTCCAAATGCAAAGAAAAGTGGAAGAGATATAAATCAGTGGGGTGACTACTATGTCCTCAAGGCTACAATTAAAGGGGATCCAATATTAGATGAAGACGAGTATATTGTTGTTCTCTCATATATGAACTGGTGTGAGGTAGCTTTTATTAGACCAAGTAAAGATACAAGTGGACTTGCTGATATAAAGATGGTATTGGTGTTGCAGGTCTGCTTCCACATGGAGGAGACAAATATTATGCTGTTCAAACTTCTGGCAATCTTTTGACGTTCGCTATTTCTTCCAAATCCAAATCAAAAGCTAAATCTTTCCAATGTGAGTTACCTTATAAGTATCCTACAAAAAACTTGACCATGACAAACGGTATTATGATTTTGAAGTTAGAAATGATTGTGACAAACGTTTTGCAAGGGGTTTCAAGCTTTTGGATTTGATTTTGATAACTGCAAGTGGATCAAGAAGAAAACACTAGGCGAGGATGTTGCACTTTTTGTTGGAGAGAACATAACAATATCTGTGGCAGCTTCGAGTTTTCAAGGATGTAAGCAGCATTGCTAACCATGATCCAGATTTTATTAGCTTGGGTCGTGAGCTGTTACATGATTTTGGTGTCCATGACATGAAGACAAAAAGCATTTCCAAGCCTTGCTCGAAACATCTGAGGACACTGTTGTCGTTGACCAATCAACGCCCATTTTGGTTTACACCAAGTATTCACTTATGAACTTCATTTATTTGATTGGTTGTTTTTTTTCCCTTCTTAATATGTAATCTCATATTAATGTAAGCTCTTTGATTCCTCTGGTGTGTAGTTCTTTATTGTTCAAAACACCTCTATTTGCATAAATGGCCCTGGTTTTTATTTTTTATTTTTGCATCGATCTCATATCTCAGAACCTAAACAGAGTCCTCTAAATTTTCACCTGTTACAGAATGATACTTGAGACTTTTGAGAGTAGTTAGATTATTGATACTTGAGACTTTTGAGAGTAGTTAGATTATTGATTGGAAATGAATCTGGGAACATTGTTTTATTTTACAGTAGAGTGAATTGAACCTAGTTGAATCATGAGGTTTCCTCATGTCACACAGACGGAATTTTAGTTAATTCATAGTTTGAATTCTAGTATTAATATAAGTAAACTAATCGACCTTTTGCCATGGACCTTCTGTTCAGCCTTGCAACTTTCTGTTTTCAATTCCATGGACCTTTGCCATAAGTAAACTAACTGACCGATCACCCTCACGTTATGAGCCAAATGTTGACCTCGGGGTTCATATAATATGAGGTTCAAAACCTTTTGGTGGATATCAATTGGAAGATTCTTTAATGATTCGGACGAACCGGATGGAGGCAGAGGATCAATGTAACCAAATAGAACAACACTCGAATTGCATTGGCATTTATAGATAGGCTCACAAGGAAACTAGAATACACAGATATAGAAACCAACTGCAAGTTTGTCTGCAACATAGCACTTGGCTTGGACGAAGACAAAGTATATATATGGTGTCAAATGCAAAACTTATTTGGCAAACTATTGATTTCAACGTCTATCTCCTGCCACAGATTCTGCAGAGAAGAGATACTTGACTCGCGACAGAACTGAATCGCTGGCAGGGTCATATGGGTGATCCTTTGAAGGAATTTCCAATATAGCTGGAACTGGCTTGTTGTAGCTATCAACTAGAAACCTTATCATGTTTGCAACCTAGTAAGAAAGAAGGAAAAAGCATAATTAACATCCTGCACTTGAGCAGTCTAATAATAAAATTCCCTTACAAAGCAGAGAAGCCACAACCATAACAGTTGAAGAACTTCATAGTATGAGAACTTACATATTGGCTGATTAAGACAATTGCTATGTCATCCTTTGTGGTAAACTCTTTGAATGCATCTTCAATTTGTTTCACCGTTGTTTCTGAGTGCAAAAGCAGAAACACATACTATTAGACAAGTCGATGCGCATCAGTGAATGAACCTTGATTGTAGTGTTAGAATATACAATAGCTTCCTACTAAGAAAGAAAAGACAGTAGCTAAGTTTCGGCAAAATACACGACTAGATGTTTCTTTCAAGGAGTGAGATTGCAGATCAATTTCAAAGGCTATTATTACGATCACAAAAGCGAGAGAATTCTTAACTGTGACAGAAAAACAAATTCAACTTCTCCACCATTACCATCACGATCAACCAATTTGGTATCTTATGCTTTGCATCACAACTCAAGGATTCAACATAATCCACTTGTTTTTCTTCTTTTAATGATAAATAATAGGTAGCTTTTGACCCATTGATACAAGAGATTTAGATGCAACAGAGCAATTTCTTAAAGAAAAGAATAGAATTTCAAATTGAATTCTACATCAAAATTTATTCTTAATTGTTTGGAATTCTTTTCACTTCCTCCTTTACTTCAGCATGAGTTAGACATAGTATCTTATAAATACTTTCCTGATTTTAGTCTGAGTGCCTCTAAATGCATACATACAGAAACACAGGACCAGTAAGGAAGAAGTTCAAACATCTAAGCATCAGCAATATTTAGTCCCAAAAGAAAAGGAACAAGAAAAAAAAATGTAACGTACTTGAGTCAACTATGAGATAATTTGTCTTTCTGCGCAGGTCTACATTTCCCACTCCAGCAAGCAGAAATCCAGTTATAGTGTCCTACATAACAATAATCACTTTGGTTTACGCGATGTAATCCGTATCTATTTCCAATTGAATACTTATAACACTTATTAACACAAAACTGCAGATTGGATGGGAAGGGGGTAAAGTATGAACTTCTGACAGTTCATAATACGGACATAAGAGATGTCTGAGGACCAAAACTTCTGGAGCTCATAACAAACACTACTTGTTCTCCATTCAAAAACTTTACCTCGTCGAATGGTTTCATCTACATCCGTTTACGAGAACTACCCTCTAACTCATAAGATACAAAATGGTAAGCAAATAACACTAAAAACTAAGGTGTGCATTCCATCTCATGACAGGGCTTATCAAACAAAGACTAAGAAGCATGAGTTTGGTCCCTTATCAGCACTCTCATCGTGTACGAATTATGATTCTAACAATGACATAGGCCAAACAAAGTTCTAAACGCCATAACAGAAACACCAGACAGTCGAAACAACCTACCATCAAAAAATATTTTAACAACATTATCGACATACCTCATCAGCAATCATGGCAATGAGTGCCGAGCTCTTATTAGGGATACTAGCTCTTCCGGCCATTCTAACCCGATAGTAACTACACCAAACAAAACACAAACACCATCAAAATATTGAAAACTATGATCAACAGCTCAATTCCCAGCTGAGATTATCAACTATACAAATCAAATATCAATAAAGATCGAAGCTCTATGAAAATTCAGATCACCCATTTTCGATATTATCCGAAAGATGTGAACTTGATTATCATTTAAACATCAACTGGACTAAAAGACATAGCTGATAAACTATCGATCACTTAACATTAACACAAACACGAATGAGCTGAATTGAGAAAGTGGGTACCTTTTGAAATGATGAGAGAAACTTCACGCTGTGTTTGTGATGGTGTTTTTGGGTGTTCAGAGAGAGAGAGCGGATGCACTATAACTATCTCCAGAATCCGGGTCCTGAGTTTTTTAGTTGGTTCTGATCTGGATCTGGATTCCGGTCGAACCACTATAGACTATAGTCGCTGGTTGCTTGATGGATTGTCCAACTAGACCTTTTCCATTCACCAAAAGCCCAATTCTATTCGAATCAAATAAAAGAAAATAAAAGCGATTAGGCAGGCCCAAAAAGCCTACCATTTTGATACGAGCCACAACCAAATATCTTATAGAAAACGACTGTCAAAGATAGTTATAGTATTAATAATACAAAAAATTAACCATTCTAAGATTTAGACAACCAAGAACACGGACCTAACACCCAAAATATAGTTTCAGAAACCCAGCCTATCTCTACTAATATAAAGCCAAGCATAGCTTTTGGTGTCATCCCATACTAAATTATGGAAACCCGAAAATACCCCTATGAAAAAATAAAAGCAGCCTCAGAAAAAAAAGATAAAGAAAAGAAAAACCCACGGGAGACAAAAAAAAAGGTGAACAACAATTTTGCCCAACAAAAACTGTTATAGAAGTGGATAAAGTAATGGGTGATCTGATTTAACACGTGTGTACACACGGGTAGTTAAACTAGTTATATAGAATGCAAAAATGAATATACTCTTCCTTAAATATTAGAAATATTAGAAACTCTGGCCATTCAGCATTTCAGCTTCACATTCTCCTCTATCTCTTTCCCAACTTCTCTCTCCGTATACAATAGCATATATATATATATATATATATATATATATATATATCTCCCTTATCGAATACAAGACCAGAAGGCCAGAAGCTCGTCTGCGCAACCACCGTCGCCGCATCGGCCCCGCCACCCTGCAGCTTCTCTAGCACTGCCCCCGATCGCCGCACCTCCATGTCCTCAGCCTAGCTCGTCGCGCCTCGGTCTAGCTCAAGCATAGCCACACTCGGTCTAGCTCAAGCTCATCGCAACCGCCTCCATCGGGCTCTCATCACCGCCGCGATCTTGGCCGTGACCCCATCCCTCTAGCGTCGTCGAGCTTACTCCGTCGTGTCACATATCAAGCTTCATCGACACGGAGATCCACCACTGGCAGATCATCTATTTAGTAGCACCACGAGTCACCGTCATCTTCTGTCTAGCCGTGCGCCTCTCCTCGAATCGTGGTTTCCATGCCAAGTTGAGCGTCCTCGACTACATCGTCACCTCCGGTAGTCGCTCGACTTTGCATGGCCTCCAACACTATCTCAACCTCGCATTAGATCAATCTCAGCCACTCAGTAGCAGTGTCGGCTCTTGCCATCGTCGCAACACAATTTCACATGTTGTTATTAATTTTGGAATCACATCTGCTACTGTTTTTTGTCATTGCAATTTGGTAACCTCTCCATTTGGAATTTCTCTTTGTAAAACAACTTGCAGTTGCAGCATTCAACATTGCTACTATTGTAATTCAACATTTATTAAGTTCACTACTAGTCAATTTTTGTTGTTAATTTGTGTTTTGGGTGTGTTTGGTTTCAAGTTCAAGAGAGATCATACAATGAATATGAATGTGATGGAGATGATATACTTACTTTACTGTAGAATGAGCTGTGCCAATTTTGGTTTATATGAAGAATCTACTCACAGCTCAGTAGCAGAGCTTGCCTCTACGAGCTCTCAACGATCTATTTGGATTTGAGTATGTTTGTGAATACTATGATACTAGAACTAGAAAATTTATTGGAAAGCAATCTCGACTTCACTAGACATGGACCATTGCGGGATACCTTACAACTAAAATGTTGGTGGAGAATCCAGAGAAGGCGGCCTTATTGTTTTGGGAGGAAGATTACGAGCTTCTTGAGATATGTGTTTGTGCAATGAGCAAGGATGGCCGAAAAAAATGCTCCAAAGGTGCCAGAGATGCTTCTACGTCACAGATTGTAATATAATGTCTTTAAAATAGATACGAAGAAGTTGGATAGAGAGCAGCTTCAACTTGAAAGCTTGCATCATAATTCATAAAATCATATGTGTTACACATTCATGACATGTTTTGTCATCCGATTAATTATTGAGTTGATCGGAATGGACAAGTAAATTTACAAGTAGGGGGTACCCCTGGAAGTTTTTCCATGGCACCCCATCTTTGTCATTTCTTTGTAATTTACAGTTATCATATCACATGTCTACGTGAGTTGATTTATTTTCTTCTTTGGTATTATTAGCTCTCATTACCTAAGGATAAGTTTATAGAAAACGACATAGAAGGACAATTGTAGTATCAATACTACAAAAAATTCACCCCACTAGTATTTGGATAACCTAGGACACGGGCATTCCTTGTGTTATTTCATGGATGTGCGATATTGCCTGTGTTGTTTTTCAATATTTTAAAGTTGTGAATGTGCTTGCGAAGGTGCTGCTACTTATTATTGATACTTATGATAATTGAAACAGAACCTTGAAACTAGACCTGGATTCAGTTTAGTTCTGATAAAAAAATTCAAGATCTAGAACTAGAACTGTTTGCTTACATTCGGTTATGTGATGTGAAAATCATGGATGGAACCATTTGGAATCAAATCTGTCCGATTTCGATTTCGGTTCTGGCTCTACCGGTTCTCCTAAAAGATCAAATTTGAAAAAAAAGAACTGCAAAAACCGAAAATTTATATTTTATAAACTTGCCTTTAACAAATCAAATCATCATTCATCAATGTCAAATTGCATCATATCAATTACCAAAATGAGTTTAATAGGCCTAAATAAATTGTTTGAAAGTTTGAATCAACTCCATGTCTTCATCAACAACAAAGTGAGCATATTACAAAAGAATCAAAAGTTCACATGCCGCTTGACATTACATAGTTCATTAGTTGATTTAGGTCACAAAAATAAGCTAAAATCTGTTACTCTCTTCACCTTGACCTCTGGTATTCTCTTGACCTTCAAAAGTTCCATTATAACCTGACATCACACACATATTGCATCTCAATAATCATAATAAAGATTCATGATAGCATAAATAATTCCCTAACTTCCAAAAATCATAACTTAATCCAAAAATACCATATTTACATGAATTCAAGACTGAAATGATCCTTTACATGTCTACTCCTTGTTACATGAAGACACATTCCTCATTAAATGAACATAATAGTGCAGTTTTCAACAAACAATTGAGAGGTTTAGAAATCAGGAAATTAGTTATCAGTAAGCTATGAATATCCTCCAACTTTCAAAAATCATGACTTAATCCAAAAAAATCATATGTACATGAAACTAAGACTAAAATGATCCTTTACATGTCTACTCCTTATTACATGAAGACACCTTCCTCAATAAATGAACAAATAGTGCAGTTTTTAACAAACAATTGAGAGGTTCAAAAATCAGGAAATCAGTAAGCTTTGAATATCCTCTAACTTTCAAAAATCATAACTTAATCCAACAAAATTATATGTATATGAATCTAAGATTGAAATTATCCTTTACATATCTACTATGACTTACATGAATAAACTTACTTCATTAATTGAGCACAACAGTACAATTTTTAACAAAAAGACGAAAGTGTAAAAAAATCACAATAATCAGTAAGCTGTGAATATTCTCTAACTTTCAAAAATCATAACTTAATCTAGAAAAATCATAATTATATGAATCTAAGACTGAAATGATCATTTATATGTCTACTACGACTTACATGAAGAAATTTACTTCATTAAATGACCACAACAGTATTTTTTTTAACAAAAAGATGCAAGGGTTAGAAAATCAGGAAAATTAGTAAGCTGTGAATATCCTCTAACTTTCAAAAATCATAACTTAATCAAAAAAAATCATATTTATATGTATTCAAGACTGAAATGATCCTTTACATCACTATCTACTGATTCTATTCGTAATTAAATCAATCCGGAACTAACAAACTTATCTAATCAAATCAACAAATCAATTAAATACCTCAATCAACTGATTTGTTGTGGATACAGTCCGTGCAGAGGTGAGCTGGTGAGGTCGTGATACAGTCTGGCTCTGTGCAGGTCATGGAAATATGGAATCGTGGTCCTCGTGGATACAGTCGTGAAGAGACAGTGTGGCAGTTGAAATGATTTTTTTTTTTTTGAAAATTCATTGAAAGGGATGATTGCGGTTTACTGGCTTAGGTTGTTAGGTTTTCATGTTTGAATTTTCTAATTTCTAAAATAAATAAAATGGGTTGGGCCAGCTTAAAATTGGGCTAATTTATTTGGGCCTTGGGGGGTTATGTAACTTATAAAGTTTAATATGGTTCTTCTGATCTAGCTACTTTTTAAAATCAAGAATCGGAACTGTGACGGATCCGGAACCGTAATTTAAACAACACAAACTTTTTTAAAGAACCGGAATCGAACCGTACGGATTCGGTTCTTTCGGATCGGATCTTCGGATCTCGTGTCTAGGACTACTTGAAACTGCTACTTTCAGTTTTTATGGATGACAACATGTACATTTGTTAAGGTTATGTTCATGGAATAAACTTCTAGTATCAGTTAGTTCAAAATTCAGTAGCACATAATTTTTTTTGTACATACTCAATAATAGTACAAATTCAGTAGCAACTTGAATACAATTCAATCACCCAAAAAGCTTCCCAAAAATGCAGTAGCAGTCCCCAAAAATCAGAAGCAATCCTGATATAACTTTAGTAGCAGTCCATATACAACTTCAGTAGCACTTTAGATGTAAATTCAGTAGCAAGCCTCGATATAACTTCAGTAGCAATCCTGATAAAACTTCAGTAGCAGTCCCGATATAACTTCAGAAGTCTCTATATAACTTTAGTAGCTGTCTCGATAGAAATTCAGTAGTTGTACTGATATAACATCACTAACAATCTCGTATAACTTTAGTAGCAGTTTCAATATAAAAACAGTAGCAGTCATGATGCAAATTTAATAACACATTTAATAAAATTTCAACAACTTGAAAGAGAACTTCTGTAACAGCTTTTGAAACTAAAGTGAAAACAAGGCAATAAATCTAAAAAAATAAACTAACAACAATAATTTACTGATACATATATGGTGAAACAAAATACCAGCATTGCTGCTTTTGATTAATAACATGTAGTGCAGCAGCAATCACCAATACAAAACCTACAATGGTAGCAAAACAACCCATAAATGTAAGTAATTTGAAATCTTTGATTGATACAGCAACAATGACTTCATATCAACAACAAAAAACTGTTATTGCATAGTGAGACACCAGCAAGAGCCACACACCTTGTTGTGCCATCAAGGAAGGTTGTGTTCCCTTCTGGCGGTGACAATGTGATCACTGGTATTGCATCATCTGCCTTCTCTTCCACACCAATTCCCGTTGTCAAAGCTAAAGAGTTTAAAGAACATGAATATTAGATAAGAACTAATCAATCATATTACGTAAATGATCAAATATTGACATAAAAACTGTAATAAATAATCTGAAGTAGCAAACTCTATTCTCGAACAAGTCTAGTTAGGTAATGAGGTAACCAAGAAACAAATAATAAAGAACAATGGCAAGAGCTAGCTAAAATTTAAGTAATACTGTGGCATACTGTAGATTCTAATCAAAAGTATGTTAACGGAAAATTTTGCTGCAACAATCAATTATAGACTGTCAAAGTCTCAAGTTTGTATACAAAATAAATACCAATTTTCACATTACCAAACAATCAAACAAAAGTTTCAGTAAATTGTGAGTGTAGTAGCTCTAGAGGCAAACAAAATTAGGGTTGCCTTGTGCTCATCAACAGAGAAAGGAGATCTCATAGTGAGATGCTCGTGGTTATAGTACTGTAACTCAAAACAGACGCTACTAAAAAAAGACCAACAAACTCCTTTGTAATGTACCACATTGTAATGTTCTTTGCATAAGTATATACTCAGATTGAAGAAGCAATATAATCATAATTTTATAAATACTGAAAATGTTTCACTCAGTTATCAACAACTATATTTCCCAGAAAAATTAGGAAAAAAGATCTAAGCATACAAAAAAATGAAACAAATAGTTAACCAAACACCAAAAATGCAAACTTGATAAGGGAAGCTTTAGATACAGATAATGAGAGATAAATTTGAGAAAGAGAGCTACTAGAAAAAGAGAGAAGTAGGTCTCTCTTGGATTTCATATCACATAACAATTGAAGAAGAGATACATACTCTTCTTCTAAATCATACAATTGCTAGCCATGGAAATCCACAACATCACAACAACATTCAAAAGGATGTCGAGCCTCTCAAATGCTCGACAGTTGCTTCCAAAATTCAAACATCATCATCTCCCTCGTGAATATCACCCATGATTCCAATAACCTGATGAAATAAATAAAAATTCAAGGTAGCAATATCAAAAGCCCTGCAATAGTATTGATATCAAAAATGACTTGTTTGCCAAGCCTAAGACAATTAGAATTATATTATTTAGGAAGCAGTCACTAGTCACTGTAGTTTAGGAAATCTTGATGTGTAAGTATTAGTAATACTTCATTTGATAAACTAACACCCAAAAGCTTGTTAAGAACAAAGCTCAACTCAATGACATCGATCCTGAATCTATTGACATGATCCAATGAAAAAAATGATCTATATCACCAATGTATGTACGTGTTATTGGATTCACAAAGCAGCAAAATGAGAATCGGTATTGTATTAAGCTCAAGTATCACAAACTTTAAATACTGGGTAATTGAACCATGAATGCCATGAGATGGATCATGCTACTAAAACAAAACAATGAAAATTTAAACAAACATGTAAACAGACACAAGAGAATCAGATTAAGCCAAAGTCTACCCAATCTAAAATCCAAGCTCATGATAGTGTTGTCTTCTTCAAACATTTCTTCAAAAGTAAAATAAAATTGAGATGCCTAAGTCGTATACACTACTGGCTAATCGAGTGAAAGCACCTCCTCTTATTATATTAGAGATTCAATTCCGCCGAAGCCAATTTGAATAGTTTTAATTTATACTAGTACTCAATTTCAATCGGTTCAAAGAATTTCACAAAAAATTAGAGGAGATTGAGAATTGTATACCTGACGAGGGGAACAGAGTATCCATAGCAGGCAGAATCGAACTGATTTTTGACAAAGTCGAGATCCGGTGAGGAAGGACTGTGACTGATTCTGATAATGCACGAGGGTTTTGTTGTTGAATGCGAGTTCGTACGTAGCTCATTTGTCGTCTCTTGCCGAGATCAGAGATGAAATAGGAGAGAGTGACGATCTGTATAGTAGCAACGCTGATGAGTACGGCCAAGATCGAGAGCAACTCGTGGCAGCTGGGTCATATCAGAAGGCTAGAATTGTCCCAGGGATCGACCTATAGGAGTTTTCACCCAAGGAAGAAAACAACGGTGGAAGCATGAAATTTCTCTTTTTCTTTTCTTTTCCAATTCTGGGGCTATATCTACGTGGCAACCGGGCAAGAGAGGCACCAGTGAACTTGCTCTAGAGCATTGTATTCGCAAAATACAACGTTTTTGAATTTCGAACATAGAATTTGAGTCCAGTAGCGTAGCCAAAAATCTCACTCAATCATGACAAAAATTTTAAAGGAAAATGTGCATATACAAGCACACTTCATATAGGAAAAACATTTTATTTGGCTGAACATAATAAACAAACTAACATAGAAAAAACAAACACTACATTATAGTTTTCAACCAAAGAAGCCAGTAAAACTTTAAAAAGAGTTACTAATTGCTTAAATAGCCAAATAAGCTACTAAAATGTTTATATTATTGTTTCTCTTAATAATTTAATTGGCTAACACAAGATTATCAAAATAAATTGTTATAACAAATGTAAGAAAGAATACAAATTTACGTGGTTCACTAATGATATGTTAGCTACGTTCACGAGCAGAAGGAGAACAATTTTATTATCTTGAAGAAACCAGATTACAGATTACACATTAGCTTAAATAACCTAAATGATATATATAACCCCCGAATGGTAGACCAAACAGAAAATTAAAGCCAGCATAACTTGGATTACATTTACTTCCGTATACTACCGTCATACAAACTTAATTCAAGACATAATCTAACACAAATTAACCTTTTACTTTTACTTTCAAATTGTTAGCCATGTAAAAATGATATTTTTGTTTGTGTTAAGTCATTATTATTTAAATAAAATTAATTACATAATCAAGAGTATCATTTGACACCCCTCAATATATGATGGCTACTACGCCCGTTTGAGTCTGATTCACCCCGACCATACAGTTCCTACTCACAAAATAGCAAGTTTTCGAACATAGACCCAATCCCATTGGACTACCCGAAGTAAAATTCAAAACGAAAGAAGTTTCCTAGTAATTTACTCATGGCCCCAAACGAAACCAACCGGAATTTTCTAAATCCATTTCGATCTCTGAAAACACACAAAAGCAAGTACTTCTCCATATCAAAAAAGAAGAAGTGCTCTTTCAAGAGGTAACACCAATCCCATAACAAATCTAAGAAAAGCACTTTCCTGCTGTGTCCTCCTGAAGCACTTTGGATTTTTTGGACACCGTATTTTTTATTGGAAACAAATTACAATAAATCACATTTATTAAACGAGTGGCCTTGTTTGCTTTGCTCTGTCCCAAGGTCTATATATAGCAGTGTTAAGGCCAGAAGTCCCATACCATTTTGCCTCTCCTATCTTCTTCAATCTCTCAAAGAGTCTCAAAGCATCTAACTTTACGCATTCAAGGTAAAAATCCCAGCTGGGTTTTTCTGGGTTTCTCTCACTAACTCTGTTTCTTATGTTATTTCATGGCATTCGTATCGGGGATTTAGGCTCTAGCGTTTTGATGGGTTTGATGTAAATTGTTGTATAATTATTCTGTTATCACTCTTAGATTTCACTCTGATTGTATACAAGTCTTTTTTCTGTTAAAAGTTCGTTCCTTTTGTTCATTCTGATTGGTAATTGCTTAAAGTTAAGTAATTTACTCTGTTTAAGTGAAGCAATTCGTCAGTTTCTATGCTCAGAATATACTGTCAATTCGGTTATGAATATTGCTTCTGCCAATATAAAGCATTGTTCTTTCATGTAATTATTGAAGTATATTGGGTTTAATACTGAACTTGTTTCCAAACAACCCTCTACTTTTTTATGATGGAAGTTTTGCTTTGATTCTCTGTGTGGGGTTTGCATTCTGGTATCTCTTTTGGTTTTACTGTGATCTGTGAATGCTTGTGCTTTCTAGTTTTGAAGTGCTTATGTGATGAATCTAATCTTCCAGAATGGGAAGTGCTGGCGAAAGTGGTTATGGAGCGTACACCTATGAGGCGCTTGAGAGGGAGCCTTACTGGCCCTCAGAGAAGCTCCGAATTTCCATCACCGGGGCTGGTGGATTCATCGCGTCCCACATTGCCCGCCGATTGAAGAGTGAGGGACACTACATTATCGCCTCTGACTGGAAGAAGAATGAGCACATGACTGAAGACATGTTCTGCCATGAATTCCATCTAGTGGACCTCAGGGTCATGGAAAATTGCTTGAAGGTCAGCAAGAACGTCGATCATGTGTTCAACCTCGCTGCTGATATGGGTGGCATGGGATTCATTCAGTCCAACCATTCTGTTATTATGTACAATAATACCATGATCAGTTTCAACATGATGGAAGCTGCTAGGATCAGTGGAGTGAAAAGGTTTGTGGTCTCTAACATAGTGCTAAAAAATTCAGCACAGTTCGTCTCAAATTTATGGATTCCTAATATTTCAGCTGAAAATTATCGTATTGCTGTATCTACAGGTTTTTCTATGCTTCAAGTGCTTGTATTTATCCTGAGTTCAAGCAGCTGGAAACCAATGTGAGCTTGAAGGAAGCTGATGCCTGGCCTGCAGAGGTATATTTTGTTTGGTGGTTATGATTCTGGCAAAATCTAATTTTTGGTGTAGTTAATTTAATCGTATTTACAATTTTCCTTCTAGCCTCAAGATGCTTATGGTTTAGAGAAACTTGCAACTGAGGAGTTGTGCAAGCACTACAACAAAGACTTTGGAATCGAATGTCGCATCGGAAGGTTCCACAATATATATGGTCCTTTTGGAACTTGGAAGGGTAAGTGCTTAGCTTCCGTAATTGTTACCACATTTTCCATGGTTTTAAGGCTTTGTAGCCTAATTTGTTGCTATCTCCTATATCTGTTTACAGGGGGCAGGGAAAAGGCTCCTGCTGCTTTCTGCAGGAAGGCTCTGACTTCCACGGATAAATTTGAGATGTGGGGAGATGGACTTCAGACCCGATCCTTCACCTTTATTGATGAATGTGTTGAAGGTGTACTGAGGTAAGCACCTAGTTCTTATTGGAAGGAAATTCTGTTTTCAAATCTCTTGAGTCTAAAAATAACTGTGCTGTTGGGCTTTAAGTTGCATATGATATTGACCTTTGTGGATATGTTTCCGTAGACTAGTTTACTCAGTTTTCAAACAAAAATTTGTCAAGTTTGTCCTGTCTGATGTTATTGCTAAAAAGACAAACTAGATGATTCATCTCTTGGAAAACTTACCCTATCTTTAGTTGTCTCAAACACTTATACTGTATCAGAATTAGGCATATTCTGCATGTGTTGAAATCCAGTCTTCTTTTTTACTTGTCATAAACTTTTCCATTTCATGTTACAAGGTTGACAAAGTCAGACTTCCGTGAGCCAGTGAATATTGGAAGCGATGAGATGGTGAGCATGAATGAGATGGCTGAGATTGTTCTTAGCTTTGAAGATAAGAAGCTGCCTATCCAGCACATTCCTGGACCAGAGGGTGTCCGTGGTCGTAACTCGGACAACACCCTGATCAAAGAGAAACTTGGTTGGGCTCCTACCATGAAGCTGAAGGTAAAATAGAACTAGATCATATCAAAGTGTATCCATTTACAATTTCTTACGACCAAGTTCATTGATTTTTAGTTTAAGGTTTTGTACTGTACACTTCAAATTGTGCTGACCTTACTCCTTATTTGTTTTTGATAGGATGGACTCAGGTTTACATACTTCTGGATCAAGGAGCAGATTGAGAAAGAGAAAGCACACGGTACTGACTTGTCAGCTTATGGGACGTCTAAGGTGGTGGGAACCCAAGCCCCGGTTCAACTTGGTTCGCTTCGTGCTGCTGATGGCAAAGAGTGATGTGTTTGAAGGGGCCTGTATTTAGTATAAATGTTTATGATATTGTGGCGCAGTCAAAGTATTTATTTGATGATGCCTGTACAATAAGCGTTGAGCTATTTAGTTTGCTCTCCTGCTTTTTTCTTTTACTGTCTAGGAAACTTCTTTCTGCCTTCATTGTATATCTAGCCCTACGAGAGCTATTTGCTGCTTAGGATTGCCTTTAAATTCCTATTTCCGAATAACAATTGGTTATGAGTTATATCAGTATTTATATATATATATTTTTTATTTACGAGATAAAAACTCATTTTTTGCACTTGTATTCCAGTCATATATACTGTCATTATCTCTATCTTGAGCATCCTTATTCCCCTCTCAATCATATAAATCTTCACAACAAGAGTTTTCTGGTCAGTCACAGTAATCAACTCCTTTTATTGAAATGGATATTCTCCAATATGCAAAGAGGCTTGGTTTTAAGTACTTGGTGTCATTGTCTATCGACAACTAACAATGTGCTTGTAAATTTCAGTACAGTAATCCTAATTCATTTGCTGTGGAATTGGTTTGGTATGTATTGCTCACATGATGGCAACTTGCACATCATGATAGGTGACTTAGTTTTGGGATTGAATGGCTTAAAAATGCAGACTGACGTGGGTGATTTAATAGGATTTATTATGACCAAGGAAGCAAGGGGATCCCATCTTGTTAACGTGGTCATCCAAAAAGTACATGTTTTTTTTCTTCATGTGCCCATCTCTTTGGACAATGACTTCTACCAATTGGCTCATTTGACTCGACACAAGATTTGCAGGACATATCATATCACACAGATATGTACACAAGCACTCTTGGGAAAAGCTGATAAGCATGGCGTGTCGGTCACTTAATTATATGCACAAAAGCACTTGTGACCAAACTGCTAGTATTGTACCAATGCCAAACAATGTAGAGTGTAGTGAAACTTCGCAGCAATCTGTATTTGAATGCTTGTTCTTGAGTATATTCAGCCACTCAAAATGACTCATGATAATCAAGTCAAAACCAAGGTTAGGAAAGCAGTAAGAGTGCATATTACATAAGACAGATAGGTATTACTGTTAACTTACTACTTCATATTCGGCTGTGCATGGATAAATAAAACATGTGAACAATAATCCAAGAGGGTTTATCTGCACATACAAGAACCTCTGCCATTGAGACATGATATACAGGATGGTCTCAACTTGTCTCTTTCCTTCAATTCTCAGTATCATGGAATACAGGATTCGCTTCTAGCTGATCCGCTAGTTCCTCTAGGATTTTCTTCACGAGGTCTCCAAATTTATCTTCACCTTCTTTCAGAGCACTCTTATCTTCCTCAAGCTCAGCAAACACCAGATCATATAGAATGGCCACTGCCTCGTCACCTTCTGATGGTGGCAACCCCAACTGTAGCCCATTTTTATCGAGATAACTCCTGATCACTTCTAGACTAGCCAACCCATCCTTTTTTTCAAGCAATATCTTCTCCACGACATTGCTCAATTGCTTCTCATCAGCCAAAAGCTGCAGAGTTTTGGGAGTTATAATTGGTTGAAAAGAATCCACATAAAACAAAACCTAGGTTACCGACCAAAAGACTCAGCATCACGGTTTGAAGACAGAAAAGAAGCATAATCCATATTGGAAAGCAGTGCAGGTAAGCACGTCCTTAAAGGGAATGACAGATTTTAGTTTTTCAAGTAAATGCATCATCCAATTTTGATGTTTCAATGAGTGGAGATAATCAAGTCATTATCACATTTCAAGGAAATAGTCTTCTTGTTCATAAAGAGAAGATATTTTCTGATACAGTGAAGTTGGTTATCTTAACTTATAGATTACTGAGCAAATGTCTAACCATTACTGTAGAATATGCATAAGCAAACTAATCATCTTTAGACAATCTATAGACACTTCAAATTACTCTTGAGTTTCAGTGAACTTGGCTAAGTTCTTAGAACGATGGCGTAGCCAACTCATTTCAAGCTTATAGTACTGAAGTGTATATTTTAGTACTAATTTGGCACTGGATCAGTGAAAAGGTTCTGGAAGATTAACACCACAAGCAGTTCAGGGTAATATTTTGTGTCAATGAAAAGTTAAGAGCACATCCTAGCCAAAACAAGTAAAGGTTCATGACACCTGTTCAAAACGCAAATGAAAGAAGAGCATAGGAAAAAGGAACTACCTTTCTCAGCTTAGAACCATTCACAATCTTGATGTTTTGGGTATAAACAACATGCTTTTTTGCCAGGGCCTCTGCTAGTTCTTGTAGGATAGGCTGCAGTAATTCAGCAAATTGTGCTTGGCCTAGTTCTTCTTCTCCATGAGCTTCGTGTTTCATCAAGATTTCACCGAGTGGAGGAAATTCTGTTAAATTACACCATACAAACAGATAGATCAGTTGCCCACATCATATAATCTCAACAATTAGATCTCAGGAAAGATGAGAGTCCCAGGTGACTCTTGACAGACAGTTGATTAGCTGTAGAGACCTAGATTAATAAATTCAAGACATGCTAAAGCTAAAAAATGTCCAACTCATGCGTAATTTGGAGCCATGTAGAAGTTTGGTAACAAACTCATAACAATTTCTAGACTAGAACATAATGGTGAAACACCAGGTCAGACTCCAAGATTCCAAGACTGATGGATAATGAAATTTGTACACACTACCATGGTAAGTGCACTCCTTGCTACAATTTACTAGGAGATAAGTTATCAGCCTCCAATTTATAATCAAAATATGCAGACTCAGTGATGCAATAAACTGTACTATGCTTTATAATCAAATTTCCTATATTTATGCTTGCAGATCATAAAGATCAGTCCTTGCCTTACTCTATTAGTCTGATCAAGTGGTTAACGATACTTAACAAAATCATCAGACACTTGCATTAAGTAATGTGGGATAAGAATATCCAGACTAGTCTGATGGGTCAATGAAGAACCTATCTTTAAGGGTATAAGTTCTACAGTAAAGAGGTAGTTTACATGACCAGAAAGACACCTATAGGCATCCAATATGTTTGACCACCTAAACCTTCATTTCCCCCTTCAAAAGTACTCATTGCCTCGATTATCAAGTATAGAGAGCGTGCCTCAACCTTTTGAATGTACCTGTTAAAGTGCATCTCTTTACACTGAGCACGCTAATCTTACACCATAGTACTGCCCCCAAACAAAGTTCAATAATTCAGCCAAAATCAAGCCTAGAAGGATCACATGCTCAATGCCCTGATGTCACAATTTACCATGACTATGATTCTATACTACTCAAGGTCCAAACATATAAATGAGACACCAAACTGAGTGGATACCAAAAAGTACAAACCTTGTGTCCTAAATAAACTGATAATGCCGATTTCTATAATTATAACCACAACAAAAATCAAACACATCCGTATACATTTCCACAAGTCAAGTCCAACCAATGTAACAACACTCAAATCACTCAAAATTTTCGAAGAAAAGTAGTAACCTGAAATCGGAGGCACACCCATCTCAACTCCCATGTGCACCAATGCACTCCGAATCTCGCTCTTGTTAAGCTTCCCTTTATCCTCTGCATCAAGATCAGTAAACAAATTCTCCGCCAACATTGCAAAGTCATCCTCATCCTCCAAAAAAAGCCGAATCGTATTCCCATCCAATATCGATATCACAATCGGATCATCTACAATTTCTCACCACACACACCTCAACATTAATTTAAGCTCATCATATACACACAATGCAGCTCAATATTTAAAATATAAATTAAATTCTAAAGTGAATAATTCAGCTGATTTTATTGTACCTTTGAGCTCATCCGCGATTGCGGCGACGTAGTCGGCGGCGAGCTGGAGTGACTGTTGGCGATCGAGTAGTGGCGGCGAAACGGCGTCGTTTAGGAGGAGGTTGACGCGTTTTGAAGCGGAGGACTTGAGTTTTGGAGGTAAAGGGACGTCGAAGAGAGCCGAGGAGGCTGCGGCGTCGGCGAGGTCGAGAACCTGGGGTGGCGTCAGGGTGACGTCATCGGGGAAGGAGTGTGAGAGGGAGAGGTCGAGGGTTCGGAGGTGAGTGCCGTCGAGGACGGTTAGAGCTCCATCGGACATTTTTGTGAGCTTCAGACAAAGAGAGAGAGAGAGGGAAGGAATTGAAGGTGGGTTTTGATTTTTGTGTTTTGAGATATTTAGTGTAATGGTGTGTGGAGTTTTGACTTGGAATTGAAATGGTCTTGGTATAGTAAGTAGGTTTTTCTTTTTTTTTAGTCTCAATGGAAATGGAAATGGAATTTTTACGTTTTTTTTTTATAGAGCTATGAAATTAACAAGGTTATAAAAATCGTTAGGCGAAGAGGTAAAGAGGAGAGAAGAAATCAAGTGTTTAGGCGTCTAGGAGAAGAGTAGTTTCGAGTTTATTACTAATCAAAGTGACAATTGATTGTTTGGTGTTTAAACGGAAAATTAAAGTGATATGAATTGTGATAAGGATGGAGATTTTAAAGAGTTAATTAAATTAGTTAGAGAGAGAAATTACAGGACCCTACATGCATGCATGATGTTCATTTGAGGAGCAATATATATATGAATTTTCTATAATTTTCCCAATGTGATTAATGGATTGTGGTGTATCGTGTATGTAAGTAAATGATTGTGGTGAATCACACTGTAATCAGCAATCAAAGCTTAAAGACATTGATCTAGTGCAAAGGTAAGGCATCCTAATATGTGTTGTTACCTTATCTGGTTAAGGTTAATATCAATAGGTTTTATATCATTTCATGATATGGATTGTTGCTTATTTGATAAAGAAGAGGTATTTCTATTGAACCAAAATAATATCTCATCTAAGAGATTCTATAATCAAAGAAATTAATTTGCAGCTGAATTTTAGGAGGATGTGAACATTAGATCATTGCGATCTGAACCATATATAGATAGAAGATATATGAAATGGGATGCGATTTTTGAAGATGATTGATCATATTTGATCTTGTGAACTCCATTGTGAGAGTTTTGTTTTTGTGTTAGTCTATCTTTGATGTTTGTGCAGGTGTGTCAGCTGCAAAGGTTAGAGAGAAAAAACTTGTTGGGATCAGAAGTTTGTTGCCTTGAAGAAGGAAACAGGGTGAT
This sequence comes from Geum urbanum, assembly GCA_946800695.1. Lineage (NCBI taxonomy): Eukaryota > Viridiplantae > Streptophyta > Magnoliopsida > Rosales > Rosaceae > Geum > Geum urbanum. Next base: position 80,736,665 of record OX326999.1, on the reverse strand, counting down.
TTCCTAAGTTGACAATGAGAAGTTAATTCATAATGTTTCTGTTAGTAATTGCTTTACAATTTAGTATTAGAGTGCTTGTTGTTGTATTTCAAATATCTAAAGTGTGTAAACAGTTTGAAATTAGTGAATTTGGTTTCAGTGTTGTTTACAATCCCGTAATATTTTATATTCTTTAGAGATTTTCCCTGCGTTAACATCTTGTCTTGATGAACAGTTTAGTTTTTGTTATAGTTTTAGTACTTTTCGGTGTATAAAAATATTATGAATCGATCGATATGAAGAAATATGGCCTGCATTTTCCCAAAGTAATAAACTAATAATCAACGTGATATGATTCATATGAAGCACTTAGCTGATTTCTGTTTGTTTTTTCCAACTCTCCTTAATTATAATTAAGCTAAGCTAGTAGGTCATGCGTATGTGCATTGAGTTTGATTGTTAATAAGAAATAAACTTAAGAACAAAGTAGGAACATTTTGAATGGTATCATATGAATCTTGCACGTAGAAAGTGGCCGGTGGTATGTAGTTAAAGCTAAAGAGATCGGACTCTTGACCAAGCTTGCTGCTGCTAGTCTCTACGTCAACACCAAACCAGTTTGATTAATCTCAAACCAAATCGTAAGATCGATATTTTTTTCATACGTACGCGTCGATTGTACGTAATATATACTTAACTTTGAAAAGGATGATGAATAAGAACAAGGAGAGAGCGAGGATGCAATTAGCATTAAGATAGGCTAGCTAGGTATGAAAGACGAAGAAGGTTTCGAAGACTAAGTAAACAGTCTATATATGTTGCTTAATTATCAACGGCGTACGTTTTGGTTTGATTTACATTTTCAAACGTGTGTTTCGGTCCTCTAGCTTGTTGGTCGTGTTGAAAAATAAGCTAGAAAATTATATTGAAGCCTTTTACACCGGAGTATATTGAAGATAAAACCATGCATATATACATGCATGCACAAGAATAAGGAGATCTAAAATTGATCGATGATGATTATGATGGAGCTGGTTTCGAATTCAGAGTCATGGTCATCAGGGTAAGTACGTGGACTGCAGAATGTCGACGAGCGATTAGTCGATTACTGATCGAGCACGTACGTACTAGTACATTTTCCTCTATTCAAACTCCCACAAACTATATGACTTTGAAATCAAGTGATCGATCTAGAAGATCGACTAGAAATATTAGCTTAATTAAGTAATTCATCAAACAAAATCGAGAACAAAATTCGTACGTGTATACTTAATTAACATGTTGTACGTAATACGATTATGCATGATATGTATTTCTCTTTCTTAACCATGTAAACCGATCACTTTCCATTGACAAAAAATATAATCTGGAGTCGAAAAATATATGGACTGCTAAAATTTGCAGTTTTTTACTTGAACCGCCTATTTAATAGCTACTGTGAACTCATTAGGGCGATTAGGCTAAAGAGATCGAGCTGGTTTTTAGAAGATAATAGTCCATATATATAATTAGTCCTGGTCGTACTACTTCGATCTCAATCTACTTCTCTTAAGCCCTGATGAGTTTTTGGAGATAGTTTAGGTTAAATATATGTAGAATGTGTACACTAATGATGGCCTTGGTTCAGTTGGTTAATTGAGTGTTTGGAACTATCCAACCATGGTTCGATTCCCCTGGTGTGTGCTTCATCCACTCTTCTTTGCTTTTCATTGTTTTTAGATTCTAGATTTTTGAGTTTTCTTGAGTTCTTCTCCCCTCTTTTTCTATACTTTCTAATCATTTTTTGTAAATTTTACAGCTGAAAGTTCTTTAATTGTAAAAGCTTGAAAGTTCTGTTGATAACTCTATAAAAAACTTCTCCAAAAAAATTTCTTGTATACATTGTGACGGCATTTTAAACCTTCAAAGAAAGAAAAATAAATAGGACAAAATTAGTCCCTCCCAAATTATAATCCTGGATCCCCCCTGGTCCAGGCAGTACTACGGACTTCTCAATCATCTTTAACATCTCTCTAAGAAAGCGAGAGAAAGGCCTAGAAATTAAGTATATTACTTAATTGATCGACAAGCTAGCAGCATCGAAAAACTAAGAGCTAGCAGCATGAGGCAAGTTAACAACAATTTGGGAGAAGTTCTTAGTGAAGAACAGATTGGTGAGTTTCAAGAAGCTTTCTGTCTCTTCGATATGGATGGAGATCGTAAGTACGTGTTTGTAATTGGTCTAGACCCTGATTTGAGTTTGAGATTGTCTTCTTGCATTGCATGGTAACTAATTGTTGAATGTGCTCATAATTAAACTTTGCCAGGATGCATCGATCACGATCGAAGAACTCGCCACCGCGATAAAATCGGTGGATCAAACTCCGACTGCAGAAGAGTTGCAGAACATGATGAGCGAAGATAATGTTGACTGCAACGGAACCATAGAGTTTGGGGAGTTCCTCAATGCCATGACCAGGAAAATGAAGGTCGACCATTATAGTTTTAATCACTAGTCTATTAAATTAAATTAGTACAAGCTAGCTTGTTTGCATGCCAACACTTGAATGACTTGGTAGTTTCAGAGCCAATTAATAAGTTGAATATTATGGTGATTTGATGTTGTGTTCATACGTGTAATGTATAGGAAAATGACGCGGATGAGAAATTGAGAGACGCTTTTAAAGTCTTTGACAAGGATCAAGATGGCTACATTTCACCCAATGAGGTTCATTATTTCCTCCTCGATCACTTGCAATAATATACTGAAAATTTGAATAGAACAAGTCGAGTGCTTAATTATCAGTTGATATCATGGCCGGCCGGTACGTCACAAGTGAAAACAAACTCAGAAATTACTATATATTTGATGTTATTGCTCACACATTAAGAACACGTACGTACACCTATACAGTTTTGATGCATATGGTCTAGTTTAAATTTATGTTTACTTTACCTATTGCATGCTTGATTCATACTGCAGTTGAGGAATGTGATGATTAATCCGGGGGAAAAGTTAACAAATGAAGAGGTAGAGAAAATGATCAGAGAAGCTGATCTGGACGGCGATGGCTTGGTCAACTACGAAGAATTTGTGAGAATGATGCTAGCTTTTTGATGATCGACCCCGGAGATTTCATGTAATATACCATATAACTCGATCTGCGTATTCATCAAATTTTTACACCCTTCGATCCAGACATGAATTAATACGATCAATTGCCTGTCAATGCACATATGATCGAATTGTATAAGTTTACATGTCACGGATGCAACAAGTCAATTAGTTTCATGTCTAATTAGCATACAAGTACTCTCAACTTCATTCATAAAAAACAGTTTAATGGGGTAGTTTCTTGAATTGCATATATAACGAAGGAATAATAGAACACTTTCTAATCATGCTAGGTTGTGAGATTCTTTATCAATAACATTGTAAACTAAGTTAAACGTTCGTTATAACGTCATTATGTCTTGCACTTTTAAAAGTTCGATGGCAGTAAACAAAGTGTTTTTCATTGAATTCAGTGTTACTATGCTAGTATTTGTTACATGCTATTCATCAACTATGTAGCTAGTACAATGTCACTATGTTACTTGCACTATCAAGTATCAAATCCACTAATAGAATGCAACAAACCCTAGCAACCCACCCAAATAGTTTTTAACATAGTGATGAGAACAATATTGGCGATCAGAACCAGACGGTACTTTGCTATAGGCAAATGGGTGACGTGGGTAGCACTTAATGTACCCATCAAAGCTATTACGTAATGTAGCTAAACAGGGCTTCCAAACAAAACCAAATTTGAGCACAAGGCTCCAACAACCGAACTAAATACATATTCACATCAATCATTCAATCACAATTTCCTGCTTGCTTACTTGCACCAGTTTCTAACACCGCTCACGTAAAATGAGAGAGAGAAAAGCTTGAAGGAAAGAAAGAGATCGAACCCATGATCAATGTAATTGAAGAAGTTAGGTCAGCTCCTCATCTACAAAAACTTCGATCTGTTCTATGCATATCAATCACATTGAATTCAAAAGCTGCGTACTGATATTGATTCACTCTGATACGAGTACCTAAAATCTGTGTTTACATGTCAGATATTAATACATGTAGCTGTAGCCTAGCTATTGCTAGGGCTTAAATGGAAGCAGATGAATATCCATGACTTGTCTCTGATCTTTCGAGCTCGATCTAGGGAAGTCTGAGCAACAACGATGATACCAAGACAAAACTTAGTAATGGCATTACCTCCATTAGGTCAGATTTCAGAGAGACTTTGCCAGCTAGCTTGCAATATTGAGCTGATGAGAATCAACTGCATGCACTCCAATGACTCCATCTCTTTTTCTTTGCTGCATTTAGATTTTATATTTGAAATTTGTCCTTACAATTTTTTTCTTAGCTTTTGGGTGAATAACTTCCCAGAACATTAGCTTCTTAAGTTCATCTTCATCGAGAACAGTTATGTAATGTGGACTTGTAGTAGTTGAAGACAACAAACCAAAACTACAAACGGATTTGTGTAAGTCATCAGAGTTCTGCAGCAATTGTGTTCATACATCCTAAATGAATCATGGTAATATATAATTGACATGACACTGGTGTGTGTGTGTTAGAGAGAGGGAGAGGTGAGAGCTATAGAGACAGAGGTGGCCACTGGTTCCGTTTAAAATTGACATGACACTGAGAATGAACTCCCTTTGTGAATAAATGGTTCCAGATCTGTATCATATCAACATGAATTTTACTTGTTCGAGAGATCGAAACCGCTCAATAGATTTGTAGTACATTTGTTTATGACCCTTTTGGTCTCTTGTCCTCGATCCACAGGACAGATTAAAACCTCAATTTCATGAAAAAAGAAACGTTTCCATGGCACCATTATAGAACACACACCAGTACAAAAATAACAAAAGCATATGTAGAGTTAGCATATATATAAAATTGTTCCCAACGAAAGAGGATGAGCTAGGATGGACCTCAAAAGCAGAAACCACATCCAAAACAGCAGACTCGGTCCCTCAAATCCCAAACAACATCTCTTTCAAGATTGTTAATTACTTTAAAAGCTAGGTTCTTTACAAACTACAGCAGCTGTGAATAGTACTTTATCAAGAACATGTGTAACAACTTCAAAAAGCATCAGATATGATAAAATAAACAAAGAAAAAGCTAGAGGAAGAACTACGAGAGATACCCAGATGAAGAAAATCGAAAACACTCGAAGAAACTTAACACAAATATGTAACAGACCTTTTCTAGGGTTTTTCTCAGAAACCCTGGAAGGGATTCCTGAAGAAGAAACGAAGGGAATAGAGATATATAGGTGAAGGGGAAATTAGGGTTTCTGGTGCTTCCCGCAAACAGGTGAAGCTACCACATGATCTAGTCTTTCTTACAAAGAAGAAGAGTTTAGATCATGCTGGCAGCTTCAACTATTGGAGGTGCACCGTAACATAGGGCCTTCTTCTTGTTCCTCTCTTCTCTCGGAGGTTTGAGGATTGAGGGGGAGAGATGTGAGGGCTAAGATAAGAACATATGAGAGGATATAAATAGAGGGAAGGGAGGAGAGGAGAAGGGGAGCTAAATATTTAGAGGTGTTTAATGCCGGCTTCTTCCACGCAAAAGGTTTTGCATCTTCCAGCTCACATGCTTTGTCTGTTGTGAGTTATGCTATTGCTATCTGATGTTTGAAATGGAAATAGGTTCTGGATTTTTGCTCTTAAGAAAATTGAAATTGAATTCATTCCATTTATGTTGGTGTAGATTTATTAACCATATATCTGTCTTGATCTGTGTCGTTGAAGTGAAAAGATCCAAAAACGACAATTCGTCTCTACTCTCTAGTTTTAATTTTTTTTTTTACTCCACTGTCTAGTTTTAATTATACTTTGATACACTCTCTAGTTTGAAATGGATATCAATCTTTTAGACCATGTGCATTTGATAGCATGCTAACTTTTATCCTTGTGTTTTAAACTTTTGATTCGAATGAATTCGATCAAACAATTATGTAACAATTATGTGATTCGAATTATAATGTTATATTTATCTAGCTCCCACCTGTCAACTATCGAGTGTGGAAAATATTTTCGTTTTTATTTATTTTTCTATGTGACTTTTTCGATGTAATTATTAATCGGAACCAACATTATCAATTATGTAATTTAGCTTAATATCATATATTATACCAAGGGTTTCTAATTTTCGAATACTATTTGTGCTGAAGTAAACAGAAACTCGAATCATTAAAATTGATTTCGGAACTTAGAGCGAAATATATTTAGGAACCATATGTTTATAAGAACACACTCTTAAGTCTTAATTTAAAGTATTTTGAGCGGGCTAGGTAGTTAAGTATACTAATTACAAGATGTTAAGTCTATTTTATTACAAAGATTAGATCGAGATTGGGAAATGGGAAGTCGAGAAGCTAGAGGCCTTGGTTGCTAGGGGATGTATAGTAGAACAAGAGAAAAGATGAAAGATGCATGTGGCCCAGAATTATGATACTCCCACGCCATCACATGCAGAGACAATTTTCTATACCCTCCTAATCAAAAGCCTTTCATAACTTTACTTGGATGCTTCGACCTAAGCCTCTCCATCATCATATACTAGTAAAGCATCTCTCTCTCTCTCTCTCTCTCTCTCTCTCTCTCTCTCTCTCTCTCTCTCTCTCTCTCTCTCTCTCTCTCTCTCTCTCTGTATCATGTGTGAGTTTGTTGTAAGGTAGGCATCAAGCATGAACCAAAAAGAGTATAAAACACAGGGGGAAATGGGGACCAATTTGCATGCCAAGAGCTCATCGATCGGGTTTGCTAGCTTGCATAAGGTTCACAGAAAACTCTGGAAAGAAAAAAGAAAAATTATCTAAGGCAGGAAATGAGGACCATCTATCCATCTCTTTCGAGCTCTATATGAAAATTGAAGTGCTAGAAAATAATTGTATTACGTCTTTCCTTTTGTCCTGCCTATCATTCTAGGAAGAGAATCAACTCAATCAAAGAGTTAAGCTAGCAAGATAATGAAGATATACTACTTTTGCTTACTGCGCGCATTCATGTCACTGCCTATATCCATGTATATAATGCCTCATCTCACAGGGCCTGCTAGCAATTCAAGATGTACATTTCTCTATTTTGAAAGTGAATATTTTGTTTTTGGTAGCAAGTGCTTGAATCCATTTGAATATCGGGAATCAACCAAAACTGAATCGAAATTGTATATTTGAAATAATCTTACAGCTTCTCATTTAGTAATTAAACAGCTCTATTATTCTAGAGTTCAATTCATGATATCTGTCTAATTTCGGAGTTCAAATATAACAAAGAACTATGAAAATTGATAATACTTTTGACATTTTACGAGTTCAATTTGAATTTTGTTGTTGTGAGTTATTAACTTATTCTTTGTGTAGAATTCGATCATTTTGTGTCTGTTTTTCTAGGTCTCGAAGTAAATTATATTAGGTTACAAAGTTGAAAGGTATTAAGATATATATATATATATATATATATATATATATATATATGGCTGGCTGGCTAGCTAGTGGAAATCATCCAACTTTGGATCATCCAAAATTCAAACTCTTGGTCAAAAGTTGTGTTAACTTGGGATTATTTTTCTCTTTTGTTTTGTCACTGATTCTTACCTTTTCAACAGGGTTAAGTTCAGACCTAGCTACTAGCTAGGGTTCATCAGATTCTGCCGCCAACAACTTTCAGTGCTAGAAACTAAATGTGGTTTTGAAAAGATGAATTACCTGCACACCTATCTATATACGCCATAGTAAGGCAACTCTGGTCCTCCTCCGGCCGGTGTGGTCGCTTTCACCGTTTTGAAGACTACGTTTTCCTCCGATCGAGATCCTCGTTCAACTTCAGAACTTGGATAGTCTTTGTTGCCCTAATTATAAATTTCAGTCTCTCACACTCATACTAGAAGCTACCAATACTATTTGAAGTAGCTCGATGGGCTGACTACAACTTCTTTTATTTTGGGCCTTGCGAATTGGGCCTTATTCAATTCATCATTTCATTGCCAAAAGCCCATAACATATGGGAACCAGTGCAGCTTTGATTAGTCTTCGTGTAAACCATGGCATGAATCATTGAATCTTAAGCTTCATCTTTGGATCACTTCAAATTACAATTTCCACCTAGCAATGTAGCTATTTGTGTTTGATTGCAGCAGACTTAATAGCATCTACACAATAATTGCTTCTCAAGAAAACACCAATTGGATCAACCATGAAAAGATATAGGATCACAGGCACATTTGAAAGGAGCTCGACCACAAGCAGCAGCCGGACAAAGCTATACAAAGTATCTTACTTGCGACATATAAAACTTTGACTAGATACAGATGTAAGTTACTATATGTAGCAATATTTTGCTATTCACAGTTGGACCAAGACAATACTTTCCAGAAAATAACCCTGTTTTTCTCTTTAGGCTGCAAGTCTCCAACTCTACATGCAATTGGTTTGTGCATTTTGTTAGGAATATATTGATCATGTACGTGTTTCATCTTTCATGACCGGACGGGATACTTTTCTGCTCAATTTTCCTTGACCGGAAGATTCAAAATTCCGACCTCGTTCCCTCAGATGAGAAATGTAAGTCAAATGTTTCACTCGATACTGTTTGTGTTGATTTACATTACTATTTTAAAAAACGGACGCCTAAGCAGAAAAAATCAAGTGAAAGCCTAATTTTAGGCATGGACGGACTAACTAGGTGATATGCGATTAATCGAAAATTAGGCGGTCCGTCTACCGACTAATCGGGAATTAGGCTTTGATTAGGCGGGTTTTTTTTTTAATTTTTTTTAAAAATTAAAAGGTAAAAATAAAACACCCAAAATAGAAAACCTAAACTCAAAACTGAACGCCGCTCGACTACACGTATTATTTTGAATTTTTGATGACATTTCTTCATAATTTTTCTATATTATTCATATTACAATATATCATATAAATATGTAATTAATTATATATATATATATATAATAATTCGCCTAATTACCGTCTAATTACCGATTAAACTCCGCCTAAAAATCTAGGCGTTAGGCAGTAGTTCTACCGCATAATTTTACCTAGTGCCTTTTTAAACCTTGGTTTACATTAATTATCACCATATTGTATCAAAATTGACTACTAACATCAATTTAAGCAGGTTAAACTTTTGAGGGGAGTAGAAAAAAGAACATACGTGATGGCTTAAAATGTAGACCAACTGTTTTAATGGACCACCTATGCAAGCTTATATATAGAAGCGATCAACGCTTCATTAATCAATTACTTCTATACCAATTTAAGGTGGAAATTAAGAAAAAGAAGGAGAATTAAGCAGAATGGCTGAGGAGGAAATTAAAGAATCAGAATTCCTAGAGTGCAACTTGGAAGTGAGGGATTTGAGGTGATAACCAACTTTAAATCTTCTTTTTTAGTATATGGCTGCATATATCTCTTCATTAGTTTCTTATGCATGTGTTGCTTAGCTCATAAGTTGGATCAACTTGGAGTGTACCTCAAAATGATTAGTGAATATATGATCTTCTTTTGCATGTTGTATAGAATTTAGAAGAAATCTGACTAGTTGTTCTTCATTTTTTGTTGCAGGTTTCGAAACTGGGATTTGGGTGTATGGGACTTACTGGAGTCTACAATGCTCCAGTTGCTGAAGAGGTCGGCATAACAATCATCAAGCATGCTTTCGATAAAGGAATTACATTCTTCGATACATCTCAGATTTTTATGGACCACATACAAATGAAGTTCTGATAGGAAAGGTGAAGTCTTTGTCCTCTCAACAAGTCTTGAATTCAAGTTGGCTCACATATATGGGAGCCTATATTTTCATCTGAGGGGGAACTTGATTTAGTGTTGAATTGGTTCAGGCATTGAAGCAACTGCCTAGAGAAAAGGTTCAGGTGGCTACAAAGTTTGGCATTGTAAAACTTGATCCTCAAGAAGTTATTATCAATGGCACTCCTGAGTATGTCCGCTCCTGCTGCGAGGCTAGCCTGAAGCGCCTTGGCGTTGACTACATTGATCTTTTCTATAAACACCGCATAGATACATCGGTCCCCATAGAGGAAACTGTGAGTTACTTCAAAAATATATGCTGCTCATCTTAGAAGCTCTAAATTTGCTTCAACCCTTAACTATTGCTTATTTATGTGATGAGATAGATGGAAGAACTAAAGAAGCTAGGGGAAGAGGGAAAGATCAAGTACAGTGGATTGTCTGAAGCTAGCGCAGAAACAATAAGGAGGGCTCATGCAGTTCATCCCATAACTGCTGTGCAAATTGATTGGTCTCTTTGGACTCGCGACATTGAGGAGGAAACTGTCCCGGTTTGCAGGTAGTCCATTAGTATGATATGAGATGCAAATGTGCTTAACTATTAGCATTCAAGTTTTCACTTTTACATGCACTCTTTGGTGAAAAATAGGGAGCTTGGAATTGGGATAGTGCCATACAGTCCTCTTGGTAATGGAATTTTCGGTGGCAAGGGATCTGTAGCAACTACTGTAGGTCTGTAGCTGGAGATACTGTTGTGGTAACAATCGGTTTTCAAAGTTCTATGAATCAGTTCGTTGAAGCCTGCAATCTATATATATAGTTCTTGTTCCTTATAGCTCGCTAATCAATCTGTAAATATCAGGAATGGAATGCTCGATTTCAAGGAGACAACATTGCGAAAAACAAGATCCTTTATGCTAAAGTACAGCAGCTGGCTGAAAAGCATGGATGTTCTACTGCACAACTAGCCCTCACCTATACCTGGTTCGTCACGCTATTTCTTCTTCTTCTTCTTCTTCTTCTTCTTAAACTCCCCAACAAAATTTATCCGCAACTCTACTATCATATTCTCACACCCTGCTCAATACCAAAGCATTCTTATCGTCTCTCGTTTTGTAGTTGCAGGGACAACCAAGATAAAGAATCTTGACGATGACATTGGTTCTGTGGGAGTGAAACTCACTGAAGCAGATATGAAGGAGATTGCGGATACGATACCTATCGGTTCAGTGGCTGGGACTAATCAACAGGATTTTGCAATTCTCCGCTCATGGAAGTATGCTTGATGAACACACTGGTGCGAAACCAGACATCATATGCTTTATGCTCATTATTTTGATGTTTAGTAGTGTATCAACCGACATGGATCAGGTGAATCTTGCTTACGATTTCTTTACGACATAATAAAACTTGCCGATTGATGAACACATTCCTTTGCAGCAATCTGTAATTGGCCACAACAGTAAATCAAAACTTGCTTCAAGCATCTCACATAGTTGCCATAGACTAAAACCACCAATAACGATATTTCCTACTTCGAAGATGGATGACAAACAAATTCTTTGCTATAGAACAAAAATGGGGCAGGAAAGCATAGCTGCTTCATTTCTTTGCAAACTCATCCTGATATTTGATTAATAGAATTAACAAACTACACTACTCCTGGGGTGCCTATATCCTACAAGTCTTGACGAGCAGTCACTTGGAAGCTCATAAAAGTAGTCAGGAGATAGTGACAAGGGATTAAGTTGCAGGGTATAGAAACTTCATCTTTCCAAGGAAGCCAGATGGATCAACTCAGGGCAGGGAGAGATACCAAACATAGGCTGCTGTGAGTCGATCCTTGTGACAGAGAGCAGAGTATCAAAATTTCAAGAGTTCATTTGGTCATGGACTTGAAGCAAATCTATTTGGCATGATAACATCAACAAGCAAATCTAATATCTCTATTTTGTTCAATGCTAGATTAACTGAAAGTTAGAATGGCTGAAAGTTCAAACATACTCTACAAAATTCATAGTATCCATGATTAAAACTCAAATTCCAGTATAGCACAAATTTTACACATCAAGTAAATATAGAAACTTTGGAGTAAATAATCTGTAGACAGGGATTTGACAAAACTAGACTAACGCAGAAACATTAATTTCAAGGAGAAGCGAGGTCTCACATATACCAACAGTCCAAAAAATGTGGACTCAAAACAAAGTTTCTACATTGTACAGCTACAACCTAATGAGCAAACTCTGGTGTGGTAGCCAGTAAGCAAGGGCTTACGGATCCCATTCATTTACAAAATAGGCACCCTAGTCAACCTAATAGGAATAGTAGCAAAACTGACTTAAATTGCAAACAACAATTCATATATAAGCTATGTGGATAGAACCAAAATAGTAACTAGAAATGTGGCAGAGACCCTATCATGCACTTAGCCCTGCAATCTATAGCTACAAATTGTATTCAGTGCAACCAAATCCCAATTATCCACCATACAGAAACCAATAACCCTCAAACTCCTAAAAAATTTCAACAGTTCTACAACTTATCTAAACCTCAGAACCCAGCTCTACCTGCATGTATTATTATATCACACACTGTATTTTATGCCTTGTAAAGTTGTGATGGTATTCTAATCAATAGCAAGATCTAACAGACCACATTCATTCACACAATTTAACACCTTTGATACTCTAGATTGCACAGCATTTACTTAAGATATCGAAACTCAACAACAGTTCTAAATTCAGGAAAAAGATTAACAAAGCCACAGTCGAATCTACATTGCACAGCTAAAACTTTAACACAAAAGAAATTCCGAGAGCAGTTCAGAATTTGCCCAAATGATTCGACACATATCCCCTCATTAAGTACTAACATAACAAAGTAGATCCACACAGAACAAGTTCTATATAAGCTGCTCATCATAAAAACACATCTCATCAGCCGGAATCGAACTAAACAACAAAAGTAGTACCCACTTTTCCACTTCACTGTTGCTGCTGCTGGTTAGGGTTCTGTGGCGGCGGCGGCATCCCACGCGGTGGTTGTCCATACATACCGGGCGGCGGCGGCATTCCAGGGCGAGGTGGCGGACCCCTCATCATCCCGGGAGGCCCAGGCGGCGGCGGACCCATCGGTCTCTGCCCGTACTGCATAGGAGGCGGGCCAGGGTACTGCAGGGGAGGACCACCGGGCCTGGCGCCGGGAGGCGGAGCAAACTGCGGCGGCGGTCCACGCACCATCTGCTGCGGTGGTCCCTGTCCCTGATACATCGTCGGCGGGCGGATAATCGGCGGAGCCGGGTACGTCATCGGCGGCGCGGAGAGGTTAGGTCTCGCCATCTGCGGCTGCATCATCCCCGGAGCGGGTCCGCCGACACCACGAACTGGGCCAGAGAGCCCGGGTTGGGCCTGGGCCGTCGGAGGTGGGGCAATAACGCCTCGGCCCGCGGCGCGTCCGATTCCGGAGCCCGCGAGTGCGGTCGCACTCGCTGCTTTGGCACGTGACTCTTCCTGAGGTGGTGGGCCTTCCACGGTCATGGAGATGACCTCTTCGCCGCGGAGGAGGACGAGGCCGAGAGTGCGGCGGTCGTCGCGGTCTTCGTTGACTTTCTTGCCCTTAGCCGGAGGGAGCTTGCGAAACTCTTCGCAGTCGCCGAGGACGAGATTCATGTGGCGGTCGAAGGCCATGAATTTTCCGACGAGCTGACGGCCGTCTTGGATCGTGACCCTCATGCGGTAGTTGATGAACTGGAGCATCTTCGAGCTCTTCGACATCGACATTGTGAACTGTGAGCCCTAGCTCTCCTCAGAGCTCGAAAAATTGAAGAGAGAGAGAGTAAAGAAAGGGTTTTGAGTTTTTCTGATTTAGGGAATTAGGGGTTTTATGTAGGACGGTGGAGTTGGATCTTTTCCAGTTGGGCTGGAATAAGTATCATTAAGTGTGGGTTTTTCTTTCTGTAATAGAGTTGGACATGTATGGGCCGGGCCGGGTCACACAGATGCTTGACACTAATTTTTTATTTATTTTTGTTGAGAAAGTGAATTACATTAATGTAATCAGGATACAGAGAGCACAAAGTACAAATACAATAAAAGTATTAAATACGGAGTATGATACACTCCTATCTCCCGTCTACCTACGGTGATAGTCAGGATAAAAGCCAACGCCTACTAATTAGGTCTGCTACCTAAAACTAACACAAGGAAGAAACTTCGGCTCCACAATTCAACTACAACTAACGCAGAGCCTCGACCAAATATAGTCGATTCTACAACTAAGAAACAATGGTAAACACGACATTGAGCCTCGTTAAAACCTTTCCAGATAAAATCATGTGGGAAACTCTAAACCGAGGAAAGAGTACTACAACATAGTCGTAGAAATGTTGGAGAATTGACACACCAACAAAATACAACACAGCAAAAACGATGAAACTAGACAAAAGACCATTGATCTGTTGCAGGTCGACATACACACAATATGCGTGTAGATCTTAGTTGAGATGCGGCAAAATCAAAACAACGGTTTCAACCACATAAAGAAACCATGTATTCGGCCCAAAATCAATCCACACCCAAAGAGCTCATCTTTCGATCAATTTCACGTCTAATAGTCATCAATAAAATCTGAATTGCAAAACACCTCGCTGCTTCAACTTTGGCCACAAACAAATGTGAATGAAAAATGACTCTTTTCCTTTGCTTGTAAGAAACACCGATCCTCTGAAAAATCTAACCCGGTTGAAACATGCTGCTGGAAAACAAGACTTGTCCTCTCGTGCCTCCTTAAGCATCGAAGATGATAATTTTGTTGTGTGATATCATTTGGTTAGTTGCTATTCTGCATCGGTTGTCGACCTCTTCGAACGGCATCTGAATTCAAAAACCGCAGCATGCTCAAAGGACAATGGCCGGTGGTCATCAACTCAACTCGTCGTTGGAATATCAAGAGATTGAAATGGGGACTTCCACGATTGAAATGCTGATCCAGCAACGATTGCATTTGTTTGGACGAATTGAATTTAAATTTGAATTGGAATTCATTGTGGTGAAGGATAAGGCCGAGGAAAAGACATCGGTTATATTTTAAATCAGCAACGCGTGGAGATGAAACTACAAAACCTAAGAGTGATGTAACTGCTTGAAAACCGTCGCCACCATGATCATTGTATCCAATGAAACAAAGAGGGAGCAAAGTGGGAAAATCTTGCCGCCCAAACAAAGAAACCTGCGATTAATTATATAGCAGAGCCCATTTACAATAGAAGAAAACAAAACCGAAAGGAAGACCATCACAGAAAACATTGCAAGAAATAGAAACGTTGGGGAAACCCTTATGAACCATATATGCATGTTAGTCCAGTCGACTGAATTAACTGCCTCCAAGGAGGATTTAACCAAAAAGCTGTTTGGAAAACCAGAGACTATCTCTTCATAAAGATTGAAGAGAGAACAGAGAAAACCAAGACCTTATTTCGATTGTTGTTTCGCTTGGTTACAAAAAAATGTTGGAGAAAAGATGTATCGATGATCGACACTATACTAGAATTTAATACTCGATTAATTAATAATTTTATTAAAATAATATTTTTTGTCAGTTCCAATTTAAGAACTTGAGTATTAATTAAATACTTAATTAATTAAAAACTTTGTTAAATTAATAAATTTTATCAATCCCAAAATTATTAATTTATAAAAGTTTAATTGCATTTGAGAATGTAGAATATACGCACACTTTGTATGTGTCATTTGTGGAACTCATGGCATAATCGCTGTTAGTTTTTGTATCACATATTTGACATGGTATTTATCTTTTTACGGAATCAATCGATGGTGGATTTTCTTAATTATTCAAGAGAGTTCTTAATTGTTCTAGTTGTTTTCTTTCCACAGTAATACCGAAGATATTGGAGAAATTAAAAAAGAACTGAAATCAATTTAGTAAGTAAGATTTTCTTCGGCTACTATATTAGATAGCGACGATCAACAAAAATATAGTATCTTGCCTAACATGTGCCAGCTCCGACCCATCTAAGTTTCTAAAGTATATCATTTATTCATATACAGACTAACAAATTCTTGTAATGTCTATGTGACTACGTCGTAAATCTCTCCCGTGAGTAAAAATGTGTGCTGTGTTAGTGCCACCAGTAGCTATATTCTCTAGTTGTTTTATATTAGTTGTTAAATGTAGTTATATTTATGTTGGTTCATAGTCTACACAATGGACATTAAAAATGATAAAACTATTGTTTGTAGTTGTTACCAATAACATAAACAATGACCTTGAATTAATAAATAATGACCTAATGCATTATGCATGTTCAAATCACAACTGAGAGCATAAAAGAACATTACCTATTCAGATTTAATAAGCTCATCATAGACAACCTGAGTCCACTTTAAGAAAGAAAGAGGAAGACGAACCAGAAGAACAGAAGCAGAAATAGCCGACGAGGAAGTCCTAGTTCCAAGAGTGCAACTGGGAAGTCAGGGGCTTGAGGTGAAACTCATTTTTAGATTCATGCTGTATATATTTCACTAGCAAGTTACCAACATCCATTCAACTAGCACTGATCGATTAGAGTGCCCATGTTACAAGTCTAGGTGACTACAGAGTCTAGCTAGCTAGTTAGCATATAGTGAACTGTTGGTAAATGTAGTTATATTTACTGATGTAGGTTTCCAAGCTTGGATTTGGGTGTACAGGTCTGACCGGAATCTATAATGATGCACTGGTCAGTGAAGAGCTTGCGATATCAGTCATCAAGCACGCATTCGATAAAGGAGTAACATTCTTCGACGTACACATCAGATATATGTGGACTGCATACTAATGACGTTTTGATTGGAAAGGTAGCCTTCATTACCATTCATCTTATTAGAACATTCAGCTTTTGCTCTCTTGTCTTAACTTTAGTAATGTTACAAGTGTTTCAGGCATTGAATTAGTTGCCTAGAGATAAAGTTCAGTTGGCTACTAAATTCGGCATGGTTAGAATTGAGCCGAATCAATTTGTAGTTAATGGCAGTCCTGTGTATGTCCGCTCCTGCTGCGAAGCTAGCCTGAAGCGCATTGACGTAGCCTACATTGATCTTTACTATCAGCGACAGATAGACACACCAGTCCCGATAGAAGACACTGTAAGCTAGCCCTCGCTCTCAGTTTTCTCATCAACTTCTTGTATATATTTTGAGTCTAGCTAGTAATATGGTAATGGACTACAAATGGTAGATGGGGGAACTAAAGAAGCTAGTGAATGAGGGGAAGATCAAGTGCATTGGATTGTCTGAAGCTAGTCCTGAAACAATAAGGAGGGCACACGCATTTCATCCCATTACGGCTGTACAAATGGAGTGGTCTCTTTGGACTCGAGATTGAAGAAGAAATCGTCCCGCTTTGCAGGTAACTTCATCTGATACCATTGTTCCTATCCCTGGTACGTGCCTACAGTTACATTTCCTCGGTTCATATTCCCCCAAGTATTGCTACATTATACTTGCACTAGCTAGAGTTCAACTTGCTGAAGTTTTCTTGTGTTTCTCTAGGGACAACCAAGACTAGTATAATGTTGATGCTAACTGTGGTGCCTTGAAAGTGAAGCTTTCTAGGGAAGATTTGCAAGAGATCTCCAATATGATACCTATCGGTGCAGCAGCAGGGGATAGAGTTTCGGATAGTCTTATTCGCTGTTCTTGGAAATTCGCAAACACACCACCAAAAGCTTAGCTGAGTAACCAGCTAGTGAGGAATGTGATACAATTAATAGTATACTGGTGTAAACATTCTTAAGAGAGTGTAAGAATGCATTTGCGAACAAAATTTTATGGAACTGCTTGGAATGTTAACCTAGTGCTCATCAAACTACAAACAAAATGCAGCATATGAGGATGTGGATTTTACAAAGTTATATCCAAAACAAACGCCGGACTTCTGACAAATCTAAGGTATATGCAGCATATGAGTGTAAGAATGCATTCACGAACAAATTCTATGGAAAATGCGCATGAGGTTATGTGATGACTGAGCAGAGTGAACCAGCTTGCAGATACATTTTCTGAAGGATATGTAACAGCTGTTACAGTAGTTCATTTGATAAGAAGGATGTACTACAAACTATAAGTAGTGATGAGAATATGACAAAAATAAAATAAAATAAGTATTAATGAAAAGATAATCAAACCAGAAAACTAGATTTTGTGCTGCAAACTGACAGTTGTCATTTCTCAAATCCTTGATTCAGATTTTCAATTGGTCATCTAATTCACTGCATTGTAGATCTTTCTGGCTTTCTGCACAATTGGATGAATGACTTCAAATTTCCTACCTTCATCCTGGCCATCGGTATACAGAAAGGAGACTCCACACCTTCTCACAAAACTAGAACGTTTACCAACGAAACTAGCTTGTATATAGAAGTAAAAAGAGGCTTCGGCAGACCATTTTGCTTCTTCTGGAATTGCAGCGAGTTTATTATACCATACCAGCACGTTATCACTGTTGAAATTCAAGTGCACAGTTGGACCATTCAGACTGACACTATAGCGTAGTTGGCGTTCCCCATTGTTGGTTTTGAGAATCATCTCACACTGAATAATTTCACGTCTCCAATAACACAAGCAACACTCAGGGCAAAACCTAAGAAGAATTTTGTATCAGACCAATGCAGAGGAAGCTTAATATTCATTGAAGATCCCTCTGTTTGACAGTTGAACCATTTTGGAATTTCACTTCCCTCACATTGTAGCACAACTTCACCAATCGATAGACGTTCCTGCACACATGTATAGATGAAGGCATACACTTGTTGTTGGCTATTTCTTTAAGCCATGACAAAACACAGTAATGGAAGATTATCAATGATTAAGTGACTTTATCTCTTTGGACAAATAGGTATAACATTCATGCATACCATGTTTTCCATCTAGGATAGAACACTAAGCATGTATCCCTGACATTCTGGAACACTTTCCCTTGTGTGTCATTTTCATGAGTTTAAACTCTTCTAAATCCAGATCACTTGTGTTTAATCTTTATGACTTTTGATCTTATGAATCTGCTTTGGTTTAGTGAAGTTCCCCAGGAGAGTTGACAAATTGGTCACATGGTTTTTCTGAAAAATTCGGTTTGTCTTTTTCTTTCTGACAAGTCGCTTTCAGGTCTGTTTTCTCTGGTTTCTCTCCTTGCTGTCCTGTAACGTGCTTCCTCCTTGAGAACTGATATTGCCATTCTGGTATAAGCACATAGGACCCCTCTTGTCTTGATTAGACTACCTTAGATCCTTTAGGTAAGTTTTGAGAAACTGTCTTGCTATGCAAACTGTCTTTGCTTGCTGTGTTCTCTTTGCTGCCACTCTTGTCGGTCTGCAGCGTTCCTTGCTTAGTCTTGTCTTAGGACAGTTGAAGGTCTGCATTTAGACATGCGCATGCTATGATTCACATGCTCTCTTAGCTGTTTTGTTGACCACCGATTAACTTTGCCTATATAAGGAGTCCCAAGCTGCCTTGGATCCCTGGTTGGAGTAGTGTAAATTGTAGGGGTTTTTGTTATTCTGTTTTGGTACTCTTTGAGAGCACTCTAGAGTGTAGTTTCTCTTGTCTCTTCTCTTCCCCTTTCCATGTCTTCTGGTTGCCCTGTTTAGTGCATAATAGACATGGATTTCTAAAGCATAAAAACTGTTTTCAAAACTCATATGCATTTGTGCATTGTGCATTCCATTGAGATAAAGTGTGGAGATGCCCAACCCAAGAAGTTGATCAAGAAGATTTAACTTACGTGTAGTTAAGATCTGAGTTGATACTTCTGTAAATTTCCAAAGTGTAAACACATAGATTAAGGTAGTGTAGCTCTGTTTGTACTGGTGGGTAGACTAGTCAGGATAGCATACGGGTTATGTATCCCAGAGTGCCAGAAACTTGTAATTGTGTGTGTTACAAAGTAGTGGAAATGTTTGTCCCTCAAGAGTTAGGGGCACGCAGTTTTTGATCCTGGTTGTAGGATTTCTGCGTTATCAAAAACATCTTGTGTCACTTTACTTACTGCTTTACATTTCAGTAATCGTTTCTGTGTTTCGGGACAGATCTATATCCTGCTATCCCGAGAACAGTTTGAACGAAAAAGTGGTAAAGGCCTATTCACCCCCCCCCCCTCCTAGGACCTTTAAGTGGTATCAGAGCGGCCACTAGCCTTTGCTAGTGAGATCCTCTGAGGGGTTCGTTATGGATCGGGAAAAAGGTTCTTCCATAAATGTTCCACCTTTTTTCGATGGACATGACTTTTCTCAATGGAAAATCATGATGAACGTCTTCCTCTCCTACCAAGATGATGGTATGCTGTGGCAAAGTGTAGAGGAAGGCTGGACACATCCCACAAAACCAGAAGGCGCTGAATCAACCGAAAGGATTTCAAAGCCTAGGTCCGAAGGGGTAAAAGATGACAAGGATTCGGCTAGAGCAAACATCAAGGCCCTTAGCTGTCTTTTCAACGTTGTCTCCGAAGCAGAGCGCCAAAGGATCATTCATTGCGGCACTGCTAAGGAGGCATGGGAAGTGCTCATCAACACTCATGAAGGTAACTCTCGTGTTAAACAACAAAAACTTCAACGACTTATTTTTGAGTTTGAAGGTCTAAGCATGAGTGACAAAGAGTCTATTGATGATTTCTATGGTTGTGTACTTAATATCACGAATCAATGTCGTAGCTTAGGTGAGGCTATTGAATCAAAGAAAATTGTTAGGAAATTCTTAACTGCCTTACCACCTTTCTTTGACTCTAAAATGAATGCCATTGAGGAAGCTCATGATCTTAATACTTACCCTCTAGAAGAACTTGTTGGAAATCTGAAAACTTATGAAACTCTTAAGAAAAGGCCCATGCATGAGAAGTCCATTGCTTTGAGTTCCGTTAAATTTGAGGTTGAAAAGTTGCATGAAAATGAAGATGATGATAATGAAGAATTTGCTTTCCTAACCAAACAATTTGAAAATTTTTTAAGGAAAAGGAAAACTTTCAACTCTAATCGGAACTTTTCAAAAGGATCTAATTCTAAGCCCTTTAGAAACAATGTCTCACAGAAAGGTCGGGATATCAGGCCCTCTCCTATCCCAAAAACGGACATGAAATGTTTTGAATGTAATGGAATAGGACATAAGGCTGTGGACTGTGCTAACAGGAGAAATAAATCCCACAAAGTTTTAAAAGCAACTTGGAGTGACAGTGAGTCAAATGAAAATTCTGAAACTGACTTAGAAGAAGATGAGAAGGTTGCCTTTGTCTCTCATGTCATATTGGATGAGTCTCATGAGGACAGGGATTCCGATGATGAAGGGCATGATATGTATATGCGTTTGTGTAAAGCCTCAAAGTCTATGCTTACTAAGAATGAAGCTCTATCTAATGAGCTTTCATTAAGTAAGGAGACACATTCCAGGATACAAGGAGAGTTTCTATCCCAGGAGGCAGAATGGATGTCTACCAAAACCCAACTTGAAGAGCAGGTGACTTTTCTCAAAGAAGAGCTGGACCGCCAGTCCTCCACTATAAGCTTGCTGACCACTGAGAAGCTGAAGCTCGAAGAAGCCCTGCTAGATGCCCGAAACCAGTTCGCCAAGTTCTCCATTGGCTCGGAGAAGCTATCCCAAATCTGTGGGATGGGAAGACTGGGTGGCAGCAGGAAGGGGTTGGGGTTTGAGGAAGGTGATAAACCCAAGGGCACGGAGAATACCATGTTCATGAAAGGAACCAACTCGGTGTTAGGAAAGCCTCCGCCTCAGCCGAAGATCAATGCTCCGGAAACCTCCAAGGTGTTGAAGCCCAAGAAAGGCTCTCAAATTAGGTGCTTTCACTGTGGGAACAGTGGACACATTCGCGGTACTGCTACAAGCTGAGAGGAAACTCTATACCTGCCAAGACCTCACAAAACAACAATCTGCTTGCTCACTTTCAGAAATCCCTCAACGAACTGACGAGGATTGCACACTCTCTGTCTATCCCGAAGCAGAAGAATAAGCCTGTCCCTGCAAACTGGATCAGAAAATCTGGTCATAGAACCCGGGATACCAGAAGGGTCATGTCTCCCAAAGCCTCTGGTGTCAAGATGAAACCGGAAGAAGTTATCTGCTTTCTCTCAAGAGTTAATACCTCACCTGTTGCTGCAAGGAATGTTGTAGCCGTGTGCAACGTTGCCTTGACTGCCCTTTCCACCAGGAAATCCGATTCTTGGTATATGGACAGCGGTTGTTCGAAGCACATGATAGGAGAACGAAGATGGTTCTCATCCATGGATGACATTCATCCAGTTGGTGATGTTATGTTTGGAGATGGTGCCAAGGCAGAAATCATTGGAAGCGGGACAGTTGATACTCCAGGTCTCCCAGCCCTAAAGAACGTATTGCTGGTAGCAGGTTTAGAAGTGTGTCTGCTGAGCGTGAGCCAGATAGTTGATGAATATGAGATAGTAACTTTTGACTCATCTAAATGCACTGTTATTGATGGAGAAGGGAGATGTGTGATGAAAGGGGAGAGGTCAAGAGACCACTGTTATTGTGTTCGTGCGAACAAGAGAATGGAACCTGATGTGTGCCTCCTATCCTCAACTCAAGAAAGCCTGCTAGATCTGTGGCATCGAAGGATGTGCCATCTTAACCATCAAGATGTGGTGAAGCTGTCTTCAAAGGATGGAGCTCGTGGTTTGCCCAAGCTATCCGGGAGAGCTGCAGGTATGTGTGGAGACTGCAAAATGGGTAAGCTATCCCGAACCTCCCATCCTGTTCTAAATGCTAGGCCAACCTCTAATATTCTTGAGTTACTACACTTAGACCTTATAGGCCCTGTAGAAACTGAAAGTCTTGCAAAAAGGAAGTATGTGCTTGTTGTGGTAGATGACTTTTCTAGATTTACTTGGGTCATTTTTCTAGGTGATAAAACTCAAACTTTTGGGAAGTTTTTTGAGCTAGCAAAACGAATTTCAAATTAAAAGCTTTCTGAAAACAAATGCATTTTGAGGATTAGATCAGACCATGGAACCGAGTTTGAAAACTCTTTGTTTGCTGAATATTGTGTGGAAAATGGTGTGCACCATGAGTTTTCAGCTCCCATCACACCCCAACAAAATGGGATTGTTGAGAGGAAGAATAGGGTATTGGTTGAGATGGGAAGGGTTATGTTAAGTTCTGCAGATTTGCCTCACATGTTTTGGGCCGAAGCAATCTTTAATGCATGTTACACCCTCAATCGTGTAATCTTTAGACCAGGCACTAGTAAGACTCCCTACGAACTTTGGAAAGGCAAGAAACCAAATATCTCACATCTAAAAGCTTTTGGAAGCCCTTGTTTTATTTATAGAGACCGTGAGTATTTAACAAAGTTCGATGCTAAATGTGATAGGGGTGTTTTTCTAGGCTATGCATTGATTAGTCGTGCTTACCGAGTCTACAACAAGAGAACCTGCAAAGTTGTAGAAACGGTGAATGTGGCTATCAATGATTCTCTTGTATGCTCTCACAACCATTCTTCTAGAAATGCGCAGGTTGAGGATGTAAGTCCTAAGACATCTCCCGAAGCTGCTGAGACCCCTATTGATGAGCAGAACCCTATACCGGACGATGTATCCCAGGATACAGATTCTGATACTGAAGGTGCAGGGATAGATTAGACCCTGACTATCCAGAAGCCACATCGCGTTGGGAAACGTCAAGTTCAAAAAGATCACTCTCCCTCGGATGTGATTGGCACGATGAATGAACCAAGGCAAACCCGAAGTAAGTCCAAGGTGCTTGTAAGTAATCTCGTTAGCCTCAAAAGTTTTCTTACTTTGCATAGGTTAGCTATCAATCGAATCGCTTGCTATGGTTTTGTTTCTAGTATTGAGCCTAAGAATGTTAAAGATGCTTTAAAGGATTCAGAATGGATAATGGCTATGCATGAGGAATTAAATCAATTTGAGAAAAGCAATGTGTGGCATTTAGTTCCTAGACCTAAGGGTAAGAACGTTATAGGAACAAAATGGGTTTTTAAGAACAAAACGGATGAAAAGGGAATTATTACAAGAAACAAAGCTAGATTGGTTGTGCAAGGTTATTCGCAAATAGAAGGCCTAGATTTTGATAAAACCTTTGCCCCCGTAGCTAGACTTAAGTCCGTTAGGTTACTTTTGGCCATTGCTTGTTTTCTCAAATTTGATCTCTTTCAAATGGATGTGAAAAGTGCATTTCTAAATGGATTGTTGAAAGAAGAAGTTTATGTGGAACAGCCTCCGGGATTCCTAAGCTCTTGCTATCCCGAACATGTGTACCGATTAGACAAAGCCCTTTATGGTTTGAAGCAAGCTCCTAGAGCTTGGTATGAAAAATTGTCTACACACTTGATTGACCATGGGTATGTAAGAGGTTCCATTGATAAAACCATGTTTATCAAGAATGTTTCACATCATATGATTATTGCTCAAATCTATGTAGATGATGTGGTGTTTGGCTCTACTTCTCAAAAACTTGTTGAGGAGTTTGTCACTCTTATGACACAAGAATTTGGGATGGAAAAATAAACTAAACTTGTGTGGAAAAATAAACTAAACTAAACTAAACTAAACTAAACTAAACTAAACTTCTTCCTTGGACTACAAGTTCAGCAAAGGAAAGATGGTTTGTTCATTTCGCAGGAAAAATATGCGAGGGAACTTGTGAAGAAGTTTGGGATGGAAGGAGCCTCTCCCATCCGGAACCCGATGGGGACTTCATGCAGAATCAGTGCAGATCTGGAGGGTACTAATGCTGATCAAACCCTCTACAGAAGCATGATTGGAAGCTTGCTCTACCTCACAGCCAGTAGACCTGATATCTCCTTCAGTGTGGGTGTTTGTGCTCGGTATCAAGCCAACCCCAAGGAATCTCATGTGAAGGCAGTTAAGCGTATCATCCGATACGTCTTAGGTACATGTGCTTTCGGTACTCTGTACACAACAGATACTAACACTGAGATTGCAGGATATTCAGACTCGGATTGGGCTGGAGATGCCACGGATAGGAAGAGCACCTCAGGAGGTTGCTTCTTCGTTGGGAACAACTTGGTATCGTGGCATAGCAAGAAACAGAACTGCGTATCATTGTTCACTGCACAAGCTGAGTATATAGCTGCTGGAAGTTGCTGCACCCAACTCCTTTGGATGAAACACATGCTGAGCGACTACGGATTTGAGCAAGGTATTATATCCCTGTTCTGTGATAATACTTCGGCTATTAATATTTCTAAGAATCCTGTGTTGCATTCTAGGACCAAGCATATAGAAATCAGATATCATTTTATTAGAAACTTGGTTGAAGAGAATCAGCTTGAAATGACTTTCATTCCAACTGAACAGCAATTGGCCGATTTATTCACTAAGCCCTTAGACAACATGAGATTTGAAAGTCTTAGGAAGGCTATTGGTGTATGCACCATCACTTGAGATATCTCCCTCACTGATCTCAATTTACTTTTCAGCATTTTACTTTTCTGAAAATAAGTGTTGGCATACTCTGGGATACGAGCCTATGCATGCATCCCTGGAAATATTTCTGAACTTGAACTAGAATGTTGTGTTCTTATTTCATGTTTCTTGATAGACAATTGCTGCATCTTTCTCTTGCGTATATGCATATATGACTTTAAGAATGTTAGTACATGTGGTCTGAATCATTCTTGGAACTGGATAGAATTCTTAAGCACAAAGGTTACTCTTGTGGGGTGTACAAAACTTGAGCTATAAAATTGAGTGAGTTGAACTAGTTACTGAAGAACAATGTGAATATCTGGTGCTTATTGAAAAATAAATTAAGTAAATGAATGAGCTAGTCCTTTGCTGGGTGCACCTTAACCGGAACCAGTAGGAATCCCTGAGATGTTATCTATCCTTCGATTGGTTTGGACTAGTTACCCACTGAGTGTCCTTGAAACACACATTATTCTTTCGAGCATTACGCTCAGGACATAATGGTAACTACTCTGTTACATGAACCTATGAGGACGTTTTTCTCAGATGAGCTCTTGGACAATTGTTACAAAAAAAAAGGGAGAAATTAAGTTGAGTTTAAATGTGAACGGCCAAAGGCCATGTTGGGACAAAGCCCTTGTTATGCTGAATTTCCAGAGCTTTAAAAATATTGTGACAAAGTCACTTGGTTACTCTCAAGGTCCTCATATCATTTGATGCTCAATCTTGTACTCCCTTAGGTGAATTTCTCACACACACACTCTTAAGGTTCCAAGATCTGATTTGTAAGAATATTGTATTAATGTTACTTTGTAGTCATATACCCATGTGAAAAATTTGAGCCTACAAGACATATGGAAATTAGTTGTCACTTTCTTGTGATTCATGCTTAAATGTTTTTCTGTGATCTGGGATTCTATAGACTGCTCCCATCCCAGTTGTTCTGCTGAACGGTTTGAAAAACCCTTTGAAAAATAAATTCCAAAATTTTGTGTTATGCATCATGTGAGGGGGAGTTATCTATCTGATGGTAGGTACATGAATACACCCTATTATTCAGGAAGTCTTGCATATCCCTGTGGATATTGCATGGTCTCCTGCCTTAATTGGCCATTGTGTGGTTAACTGTAGTATCCCATGTTGGAGTACACGTGGTATCCTAGGGTTGATTTACTGTAGCACCTTCTGCTGTGAAGTGACTACACGGGACTGCAACAACTGCTGGGTTGTTTCAGCTACAGTGCTTGACTGATCTTGGCTTATGGTTCCAAGAAAACTGATTCGTTTTTGAATCAATTTGAATTTGCAATGATGGCGCTTAGAAATAGGAGAAGTCCCTCCTCTTGGTCTCCGTCGGTTTCGATTCCCCTGCCCTCGAGCCCATTCTCTTACCTTAGACGGTTCGCTTCTCCTTGCTTCCTTAAAACTCTTTCTCTTTCATGTCTCGGGTTAGAAATCGTCGCACCTTCCTTCCTCCTAAGAAAAACTACTTCTTCCATCCTCTAATGGAACTGCCCGATCCCCTTATTCCTGAAGAAGTTATTCTTCTCCCTGCTCCACCACCAAAGTCACCCCCTCCATCACAGAATCCAAGTCCTCCACTCTCTTCGGCTGAGAAACCTCAGCCTCCTGTCGTTCAGTCGACCTACCTGCGGAAGAAACAAAGTTCTAAGCCCTCGGGAGCCAAGAAGGTGGTTTCTAAACGGAAGAAACAGAGCCCTCCTGCCTCTGTTGCTGCACCCCCTGTTTCTCCTCTGAGAAATATGGCTGATGTCGAATCAGCTCTCTCACCTCCGCCTGAGGCACCCTCTGCTCCGCCTTCTTCGCCTGCACGTTCTCCTGTGCCTGTTGAGACTACACCCATCTTTCCACCCGCTGCTAAGCCTTCTTCAGTCTCTCCCCAGGTTGCCTTGGGAAAACGCAAGAGAACAACCACTGTGATGTCTTCTGGGTCTTCTTCTCCTACTCCCTCTGTTGAGGTTTCCCCTGTGTCTGCTGCACCCCGAGTTACTAGATCTAAAGCCAAAAAGTCCA
This sequence comes from Geum urbanum, assembly GCA_946800695.1. Classification (NCBI taxonomy): domain Eukaryota; kingdom Viridiplantae; phylum Streptophyta; class Magnoliopsida; order Rosales; family Rosaceae; genus Geum; species Geum urbanum. The sequence goes on along the minus strand of OX326999.1, from coordinate 80,709,383 downwards.
TTATCTCTCCTCCAGCAAAGAAAACCATCAAGCCCTCAGCCTTTCCTCATGAGAAGCCTACACAGAAAATCTCTACCTCTACTCTCTCCAAACGCCATGCCGAAACCTCTTCTTTCCCTCCTCGCTCTCACTTCGTCTCTACGGATGCCTTCAGCCTATTCGGATACATCACCATGCACTGTCCCATTGTGTCTGAACGTCCCTTTGAGTTTGCCTCCCTGCACCCTGCTCTGTTCTCCCTCGTATCCTCCTTGGGATGGGTGACTGCCTTAGCATCCCTGCCTCGCTACAATCGTACTCTTGTCCAGGAGTTTTATGCAAACCTTCCTGCTAATATTTCCTCTGAGGTCCGTCTTCGCTCAAAGCAACAGATCTGTGTCACTGTTCGTGGAGTCTCCGTGAATTTCTCACCCTCCAAGATTCGACAATCTCTATCTCTCCCAAACACAGCTGATGGTGTTCTCAAATCTTATTCTGAATACTCCACCTCTCTTTCCATCCATGACCTTGCACTGCGTCTCTACTCATCTCCTCCTCAAGAACCAGTCCTCGGTACCTTTCTTTCCAGCAAGTTCATGACAGAATGGTTTAAAGCTTTAGGCTTCTTGGCTCGCTCTCTCTTTCATCCAGCCACCCAAACAAGCAAAATCCCTCATAAACAAGCTGTTCTCATGGCCTATCTCAGTCATGACCCCATCCGTCCTATCATCCCAGCTGAATACTTCATGTTTCAGGCCATCCGCACTGCTGGTGTCTCCCACCGCAATGCTCTTGGTAAGGCTCTGGTGTTCCCCTGCCTCATCACCAAACTTTGTGGTGATGCCGGAGTGCCTCTGACTCAAGGAGATGTTCTGGGTCCTGAGCTCATCCCAATCGATGCCATCACTATCACCCGATCTGTGCATCAGTCCAACGAGTACGTTGAGCCCATGGACCAGATGTTCCTGAAGGTTGCTGTCAAATCAATGATCTCTGAGGCTGTTCAGGAAATCAAGGGTCATCTCAAGGAACAATTTACCGCGTTCAAGGCCGAGCTATCTCTCCTCCTCTCGAGTCAAGCTGGATCCGCTCCTGCCCAGGAGCCCACGGTGTCCTCCCCTCCCTCGGACAAACGTGATGGTGCCACTCTTTCGGACTCAGGAGCCACTATTCGCCTTGGCGCACTAGGAGCTGATGATGACGATGTGGTGTATGACGGGTCGGGCTATGCGGTGTGAAGATCCTCTCATGGTTTCTCTGTCCTTCTCTTTTCAGTTTATCACTTGGTTTCTTATGTTGAACAATTTCTATGGTATGTTTTGTGGATGTGTTGCAAACTATGTTTATAATGCTTAAATTTTTGTTTGAACCCTTTGTCATTTACTGACAAAAAGGGGGAGAACCGGATGGTATGCTGATGATTAAACTATTGCGATGCATATGGTCATTTATGATATTCTACTCTGATATGGTTGTGCTATATTAGGGAGATTGATTGTATACCTGTCTGGTTGTGATTCTAACTATGTTGCAGGTATTGGATTTGGGAAAATCAGTTATCCTTTGGACAGGATATCATAAGACTTATGTATCATAACCCCTGCATTTGCTTAGGGGGAGTACTGTTTGTATGGGTCATCCTTTTTGAATAGGATACTATGCGATATAGATATTCTTGTTGCTACATTTGTTTGCATGAGTTGTAGGTACTGTTTTGTAGAATTGTGTTTTGTCAAGAAATGCCAAAGGGGGAGATTGAAGGCATACACTTGTTGTTGGCTATTTCTTTAAGCCATGACAAAACACAGTAATTGAAGATTATCAATGATTAAGTGACTTTATCTCTTTGGACAAATAGGTATAACATTCATGCATACCATGTTTTCCATCTAGGATAGAACACTAAGCATGTATCCCTGACATTCTGGAACATTTTTCCTTGTGTGTCCTTTTCATGAGTTTAAACTCTTCTAAATCAAGATCACTTGTGTTTAATCTTTATGACTTTTGATCTTAAGAATCTGCTTTGGTTTATGACTTTTGATCTCAAGGCTTCAACTGAAACTTAAAGAGAAGTTCACTCTACAGGTTGGTCTTGCGCATCCATCAATATCACATAAAAATGATCTCGTCAGTTCACACTTCTCATATAGTCATATTCCAAACATTCCACAAGCGCCATCACCTGCAGCATAAAATTTAGATTAAGAAGCTATCCCTGAACATGAGTACGACTTAGTATATGGATTCTACAGAATACAAAACATCAACTTGTACCCAGCTACAAAAATGATATGAAGGATTCACATATATAATCAATTCACAGAATAGAAACAAGAAAACCAACGAGAAATGGAAGCATCCTCACTTGCAAACTTGTCACTCCTGTGGCAACGGAAAGTATTTGGGGTGACAATTGAATGAACTTCACTGTTTGCCACCAATGTGTGTTCGAAGCAAAATTTGAAGTATCAGCGACAACAAATCAACACCGACATTAGCTTCTGAAACCACCGGTAGTTACTTTGAATTTCAATTAATTCCAACTCACCAGATATTTGACTTTCAGTATCGTAGTCACCATGAGCTTCAGTTACATTATATTCCAAGTCATGAGGTACTTGACTCCCACCAGCTTCATCCTCAATGTGGTGTATAGTAACTTTATGTGGATGAATGACTTCGAATTTCAGAAGGTCAACATCCTGACCGTCGGCATACAGAAAGGAGACCCCACACCTTCTCACACAATTCAACTGTTTTTCACCAGTTCGTACATAGAAGTCAAAAGAGTCTTCGGTAGACCATTTTGCTTCATCCAGAAGTGCGCCGAGTTTATTATACCGGTACCACAACAGAACGTGGTCATTCGAGTTGAGATTGAAGTCCCCATCTGGATTTCCCAGATTGACACTATGGCCTTCACCATTGTTGGTTTTGAGAATCTAAAGGTCCTAGAGGGGGGGTGAATAGGCCTTTACCACTTTTTCGTTCAAACTGTTCTCGGGATAGCAAGAGAGAGATCTATCCCGAAGCACAGATACGATTACTGAAATGTAAAACAGTGAGTAAAGTGACACAAAATGTTTTTGATAACGCAGAAATCATACAACCAGGATCAAAAACTGCGTGCCCCTAACTCTTGAGGGACAAACATTTCCACTACTTTGTAACACACACAATTACAAGTTTCTGGCACTCTGGGATACATAACCCGTATGCTATCCTGACTAGTCTACCCACCAGTACAAACAGAGCTACACTACCTTAATCTATGTGCTTACACTTTGGAAATTTACAGAAGTATCAACTCAGATCTTAACTACACGTAAGTTAAATCTTCTTGATCAACTTCTTGGGTTGGGCATCTCCACACTTTATCTCAATGGAATGCACAATGCACAAATGCATATGAGTTTTGAAAACAGTTTTTATACTTTAGAAATCCATGTCTATTATGCACATACTTGGCAACCAGAAGACATGGAAGGGGAAGAGAAGAGATAAGAGAAACTACACACGAATGTGCTCTCAAAGAGTGACCAAAACAGAATAACCAAACCCCAAGTGTTTTCACTCAACCAACCAAGGATCCAAGACAGCTTGAGACTCCTTATATAGGGCAGGTTAATCAAGGGTCAAGGACAGCTAAGAACCACGTGAAACACAACATCCAAGAGGCCTAAATGCAGAGCTAGACGCTGTCCTTAATGCAGACCTAAACAAGGACCAATGCTGGCCTAAACATAGCAGCTACCGAGGTGACACAGCAAGCAAAACAGGGAGGGAAACCAAGGCTGCTAGAGGTCTTACCTTAATGAGCTAAGGTTCTCTAAACAAGGCAAAAGGGTCCTTTGTACTTGTACAAGAATAGCCATATCAGTTTTCAAGGTAAGAGCACGTTTCTACACAGCAAAGAGGAAGCCCAGAAAAACAGAGTCAAAAAGCATTTTGACAAGCAGAAAAGACAAAACAGTTTCCCAGGAAACACATGTGAACCTTTGTCAATTTTTCTAGGGAACTTCATTAACTAAGTCAGTTTCTTCAAGGTCAAAGAGCAACTAGATTAATCACAGGTGAACTGGAATTTTAGAGGTGATTAAAGCCATGAAGAAACACACCAGAAAAACGTTCTAGAATGTCTGGGATACATGCTCAGTATTCTATCCTAGATGGAAAACATGTATGCAATGAATGTTATACCAGTTTGTCCAAAGAGATAAAATGTGTAATGCCTCTTAAACATTGAAGATCTTCCATTGTTGTGTTTTGTCACAGCTCAAGAAATAGCCAACACAAGTGTATGCCTTCAATCTCCCCCTTTGGCATTTCTTGACAAAACACAATCCTTCAAAGAGTACCTGCAATACAGTTGTAACACATACAAACATATGCAACAACAAAGATATCTATATCACATAGTATCCTGCCCAAACAGAGGTAACCAGTTCAAACAGTTAACAGTACTACCCCTAAGCATATGCAGGGGTAAGGATACATAAGTCCCATAATATCCTTCAATAATAACTGGTTCTCCCCAAACGAATACCTGCAACATAGTTAGTAACACAACCAAACAGGTATGCCTTCAATCTCCCAAACATATAATTCACGTCACAATCATAATACCACAAGAGTAACCACATGCATAACAACACACAATAATTAACCGGTTCTCCCCAACAAATACCTGCTGCATAGTTAGAACACAAACACATGTAATCCCCATCACATAGCAGCACAAGAATGACCAGTTCTCCCCCTTTTTGTCAATGAAAGACAAAGGGTTCAAACAAAATATCAATCAAAATAATTTGTTTGCCACATGCCACAAAACCATAACAATTGTTCAACATAAATACCAAAAGAGGGAAACCAGAAGGAAAAGTGATCAGAGAGTACAACAGAGAGTCTGAGTACTTAAACCAAATAGTTCAGTACTCCCCCTGACTGGTATACCATGATAGGAACACAAGTACCTATCCCAGCTAGGTTCCCATCCATCAGTACCTGCATGGTTAGCTAGTTCTCCCCCTTTTTTGTCTAGGAAAGACAAAGGGTAAAACCACAGATGATATAAAAACCGCAGATAAAAGTAACATTGTTTGGAAGCAGAACACGAAACCAAACCAAAGATGGAGGAAGAGGAAACCGCAATGCTATCTTCAGGAGGGGAGGTGATAGTGAGCTCCTGAGCTGGAACTGAGCCAGCCTGACTTGAGACGAGGATATAGATTTCAGACTTGAACCTCTCGAACTGCTCCACGAGGTGCTCCTTAAGAGAAAAGGGCAGCGGAAACGAGACCAACTCTACTCAAGATTCCTTGAACTAAGAGTTTTCTCTTCTTAAACACACAATCTCCACTTTTAAATTCCTGTGTAGTCAAGTCAGCAATAAAGAGTAACAGTGTCCTATTCCTAGGAAAGACACACATGCATCCGAGAAGATTCCTCAACACTTAAAGGCGAAACACAAAGACCACCATGCATGTATACTTCTAATATCCACTGGATGCAAGGAACAACCCTGAGTAATAGGAAGTACCAATGTACTCACCACCAAACTTGAAAGCTCCCCCTCACGTGATGCACAAAATTTTGAGATTCAGAGAGATTTTCAAACTGTTCAGCATAACCCCTGGGATGAAAACAGTCTATAGAATCCCAGACCACAGAAAAACATTTAAGCATGAATCACAAGAATGTGACAACTAATTTCCATATGTCTTGTAGGCTCAAATTTTTCACATGGGTATATGACTACAAAGTAACATTAATGCAATGTTCTTACAAATCAGATCTTGGAACCTTAAGAGTGTGTGTGTGAAAAGTTCACCTAAGGGAGTACAAGATTGGAGCATCAAATGATATGAGGACCTTAAGAGTAATCAAGTGACTTTGTCACTACATTTTAAGAGCTCTGGAAATTCAGCATAACAAGGACTTTGTCCCAACTTGGCCTTTGGCCGTTCTCATTTAAATTCAACTCAATTTCTCCATTTTCTTTAACATTTGTCCAAGAGCTCATCTGAGAAATACGTCATCATAGGTTCATGTAACAGAGTAGTTACCATTATGTCCTGAGCGCAATGCTCGAAATAATAATGTGTGTTTCAAGGACACTCAGTGGGTAACTAGTCCAAACCAATCGAAGGATAGATAACATCTCAGGGATCCCCACTGGTTCCGGTTAAGGTGCACCCAGCAAGAGACTAGCCTATTCCTTTACTTTAATCATTTAAAAGTAAGCACCAGAATAACACAATTGTTCTTCAGTAACTGGTTCAACTCACTCAATTTTCTAGCTCATACTTTGTACACCCCACAAGAGTAACCTTTGTGCTCAAGAATTCTATCTAGTTCCAAGAATGATTCAGACCACATGCACTAACATTCCTAAAGGCATAGATGCATATACGCAAGAGAAAGATGCAGCAATTGTTTATCAAGAAACATGAAATAAGAACACAACATTCTAGTTCAAGTTCAGAAATATTTCCAGGGATGCATGCACAGACTCGTATCCCAGAGTATGCCAACACTTATTTTCAGAAAAGTAAAATGCTGAAAAGTAAATTGAGATCAGTGAGGGAGATATCTCAAGTGATGGTGCATACACCAATAGCCTTCCTAAGACTTTCAAATCTCATGTTGTCTAAGGGCTTAGTGAATAAATCGGCCAATTGCTGTTCAGTTGGAATGAAAGTCATTTCAAGCTAATTCTCTTCAACCAAGTTTCTAATAAAATGATATCTGATTTCTATATGCTTGGTCCTAGAGTGCAACACAGGATTCTTAGAAATATTGATAGCCGAAGTATTATCACAGAACAGGGATAGAATACCTTGCTCAAATCCGTAGTCGCTCAGCATGTGTTTCATCCAAAGGAGTTGGGTGCAACAACTTCCAGCAGCTATATACTCAGCTTGTGCAGTGGACAATGATACGCAGTTCTGTTTCTTGCTATGCCACGATACCAAGTTGTTCCCAACGAAGAAGCAACCTCCTGAAGTGCTCTTCCTATCCGTGGCATCTCCAGCCCAATCCGAGTCCGAATATCCTGCAATCTCAGTGTTAGTATCTGTTGTGTACAGAGTACCGAAAGCACATGTACCTGAGACGTATCGGATGATATGCTTAACTGCCTTCACATGAGATTCCTTGGGGTTGGCTTGATACCGAGCACAAACACCCACACTGAAGGAGATATCAGGTCTACTGGCTGTGAGGTAGAGCAAGCTTCCAATCATGCTTCTGTAGAGGGTTTGATCAGCATTAGTACCCTCCAGATCTGCACTGATTCTGCATGAAGTCCCCATCGGGTTCCAGATGGGAGAGGCTCCTTCCATCCCAAACTTCTTCACAAGTTCCCTCGCATATTTTTCCTGCGAAATGAACAGACCATCTTTCCTTTGCTGAACTTGTAGTCCAAGGAAGAAGTTTATTTTACCACACAAGCTCATTTCAAATTCTTGTGTCATAAGAGTGACAAACTCCTCAACAAGTTTTTGAGAGGTAGAGCCAAACACCACATCATCTACATAGATTTGAGCAATAATCATATGATGTGAAACATTCTTAACAAACATAGTTTTATCAATGGAACCCCTCACGTACCCATGGTCAATCAGGTGTGTAGACAACTTTTCATACCAAGCTCTAGGAGCTTGCTTCAAACCATAAAGGGCTTTGTCTAACCTGTAAACATAATCGGGATGGGTAGAGCTCTGAAATCCCGGGGGCTGTTCTACATACACCTCTTCTTTCAAAATTCCATTTAAAAAGGCACTTTTTACATCCATTTGAAAGATGTCAAATTTCAGAAAGCAAGCAATAGCTAGGAGCAACCTAACAGACTCAAGTCTTGCTACGGGAGCAAAAGTCTCATCAAAATCTAAGCCTTCAATTTGGGAATATCCTTGCACCACTAACCTAGCCTTGTTTCTAGTGGTTATTCCCTTTTCATCAGTTTTGTTCTTGAACACCCATTTTGTTCCTATGACATTTTTATCCTTAGGTCTAGGAACTAAATGCCAAACACTACTTTTCTCAAACTGATTTAGCTCATCTTGCATGGCAACAATCCACTCTGGATCTTTCAAGGCGTCTCTAATAGTCTTAGGCTCCACACTAGACACAAAGCCATAGCAAGCAATTCTATTTATAGCTAACCTATGCATAGTAAGAAAGCTCTTGAGATTTACCAGATTGCTCACATATACTTTGGACTTACTTCGAGTATGTCTTGGCTCGTCCACCATGCCAATCACATCCGAGGGAGAATGGTCTTTTTGCACTTGGCGTTTCCCAACACGGTGTGACTTCTGGATAGTCAGGGTCTGATCTATCCCGGCTCCTTCAGCATCAGATTCTGTATCCTGGGATACATCATCAGGTACAGGGTTCTGCTCATTAATAGGGATCTCAGCAGCTTCGGGAGATGTCTCAGTGCTTACATCCTCAACTTGCACATTTCTAGAAGAATGGTTGTGAGAGCATACAAGAGAGTCATTGATAGCCACATTCACCGTTTCTACAACTTTGCAGGTTCTCTTGTTGTAGACTCGGTAAGCACGGATATTCAATGCATAGCCTAGAAAGATACCCCTATCACATTTAGCATCGAACTTTGTTAAATACTCACGGTCTCTATAAATAAAACAAGGGCTTCCAAAAGCTTTTAGATGTGAGATATTTGGTTTCTTGCCTTTCCAAAGTTCGTAGGGAGTTTTACTAGTGCCTGGTCTAAAGATTACACGATTGAGGGTGTAACAAGCATTAAAGATAGCTTCGGCCCAAAACATGTGAGGCAAATCTGCAGAACTTAACATAACCCTTCCCATCTCAACCAATACCCTATTCTTCCTCTCAACAATCACATTTTGTTGGGGTGTGATGGGAGCTGAAAACTCATGGTGCACACCATTTTCCTCACAATATTCAGCAAACAAAGAGTTTTCAAACTCGGTTCCATGGTCTGATCTAATCCTCAAAATGCATTTGTTTTCAGAAAGCTTTTAATTTGAAATTCGTTTTGCTAGCTCAAAAAACTTCCCAAAAGTTTGAGTTTTATCACCTAGAAAAATGACCCAAGTAAATCTAGAAAAGTCATCTACCACAACAAGCACATACTTCCTTTTTGCAAGACTTTCAGTTTCTACAGGGCCTATAAGGTCTAAGTGTAGTAACTCAAGAATATTAGAGGTTGGCTTAGCATTTAGAACAGGATGGGAGGTTCGGGATAGCTTACCCATTTTGCAGTCTCCACACATACCTGCAGCTCTCCCGGATAGCTTGGGCAAACCACGAGCTCCATCCTTTGAAGACAGCTTCACCACATCTTGATGGTTAAGATGGCACATCCTTCGATGCCACAGATCTAGCAGGCTTTCTTGAGTTGAGGATAGGAGGCACACATCAGGTTCCATTCTCTTGTTTGCGCGAACACAGTAGCAGTGGTCTCTTGACCTCTCCCCTTTCATCACACATCTCCCTTCTCCATCAATAACAGTGCACTTAGATGAGTCAAAGGTTACTGTCTCATATTCATCAACTATCTGGCTCACGCTCAGCAGACACACTTCTAAACTTGCTACCAGCAACACGTTCTTCAGGGCTGGGAGACCTGGAGTATCAACTGTCCCGCTTCCAATGATTTCTGCTTTGGCACCATCACCAAACATGACATCCCCAACTGGATGAGTGTCATCCATGGACGAAAACCATTTTCGTTCTCCTGTCATGTGCTTCGAATAGCCGCTGTCCATATACCAAGAATCGGATTTCCTGGTGGAAAGGGCAGTCAAGGCAACGTTGCACACAGCTACAACTTTCCTTGCAGCAACAGGTGAGGTCTTAACTCTTGACAGAAAGCAGATAACTTCTTCCAGTTTCTTCTTGACACCAGGGGCTTTGGGAGATATGACCCCTCTGGTATCCCGGGTTCTATGAACAGATTTTCTGATCCAGTTTGCAGAGGCAGGCTTATTCTTCTGCTTCGGGATGGCAAGTGAGTGTGCAATCCTTGTCAGTTCATTGAGGGACTTCTGAAAGTGAGCGAGCAGATTGTTGTTTTGTGAGATCTTTGCTGGTGCACGATTCCTCCTCAGCTTGTAGCAGTTTCGCCGGATATGTCCACTGTTCCCACAGTGAAAGCACTTGATTTGCGGGTTTCTTTTGAGCATGGGTGCTTTGGAAACTTCAGGGGCATCAATCTTCTGTTGAGGTGGAGGCTTTCCCAACACCGAGCTGGTTCCTTTCACGAACGTGGTCTTCTCCGAGCCCTTGGGTTTGTCACCTTCCTCAAACCCCAACCCCTTCCTGCTGCCACCCAGTCTTCCCATCCCACAGATTTGGGATAGCTTCTCCGAGCCAATGGAGAACTTGGCGAACTGGTTTCGGGCATCTAGCAAGGCTTCTTCGAGCTTCAGCTTCTCAGTGGTCAGCAAGCTTATAGTGGAGGACTGGCGGTCCAGCTCTTCTTTGAGAAAAGTCACCTACTCTTCAAGTTGGGTTTTGGTAGACATCCATTCTGCCTCCTGGGATAGAAACTCTCCTTGTATCCTGGAATGTGTCTCCTTACTTAATGAAAGCTCATTAGATAGAGCTTCATTCTTAGCAAGCATAGACTTTGAGGCTTTACACAAGCGCATATACATATCATGCCCTTCATCATCGGAATCCTTGTCCTCAAGAGACTCATCCAATATGACATGAGAGACAAATGCAACCTTCTCATCTTCTTCTAAGTCAGTTTCAGAATTTTCATTTGACTCACTGTCACTCTAAGTTGCTTTTAAAACTTTGTGGGATTTATTTCTCCTGTTAGCACAGTCCACAGCCTTATGTCCTATTCCATTACATTCAAAACATTTCATGTCCGTTTTTGGGATAGGAGAGGGCCTGATATCCCGACCTTTCTGTGAGACATTGTTTCTAAAGGGCTTGGAGCTAGATCCTTTTGAAACGTTCCGATTAGAGTTGAAAGTTTTCCTTTTCCTTAAAAATTTCTCAAATTGTTTGGTTAGGAAAGCAAATTCTTCATTATCATCATCTTCATTTTCATTTTCATGCAACTTTTCAACTTCAAATTTAACGGAACTTAAAGCAATGGACTTCTCATGCATGGGCCTTTTCTTAAGAGTTTCATAAGTTTTCAGATTTCCAACAAGTTCTTCTAGAGGGTAAGTATCAAGATCATGAGCTTCCTCAATGGCATTCATTTTAGAGTCAAAGATGGATGGTAAGGCAGTTAAGAATTTCCTAACAATTTTCTTTGATTCAATAGCCTCACCTAAGCTACGACATTGATTCGTGATATTAAGTACATGACCATAGAAATCATCGATAGACTATTTGTCACTCATGCTTAGACCTTCAAACTCAAAAATAAGTCGTTGAAGTTTTTGTTGTTTAACACGAGAGTTACCTTCATGAGTGTTGATGAGCACTTCCCATGCCTCCTTAGCAGTGGCGCAATGAATGATCCTTTGGCGCTCTGCTTCGGAGACAGCGTTGAAAAGACAGCTAAGGGCCTTGATGTTTGCTCTAGCCGAATCCTTGTCATCTTTTACTCATTCGGACCTAGGCTTTGAAATCCTTTCGGTTGATTCAGCGCCTTCTGGTTTTGTGGGATGTGTCCAGCCTTCCTCTACACTTTGCCACAGCATACCATCATCTTGGTAGGAGAGAAAGGCGCTCATCATGATTTTCCATTGAGAAAAATCATGTCCATCGAAAAAAGGTGGAACATTTATGGAAGAACCTTTTTCCCGATCCATAACCGACCCCTCAGAGGATCTCACTAGCAAAGGCTAGTGGCCGCTCTGATACCACTTAAAGGTCCTAGAGGGGGGGGGGGTGAATTGGCCTTTACCACTTTTTCGTTCAAACTGTTCTCGGGATAGCAAGAGAGAGATCTATCCCGAAGCACAAATACGATTACTGAAATGTAAAACAGTAAGTAAAGTGACACAAGATGTTTTTGATAACGCAGAAATCCTACAACCAGGATCAAAAACTGTGTGCCCCTAACTCTTGAGGGACAAACATTTCCACTACTTTGTAACACACACAATTACAAGTTTCTGGCACTCTGGGATACATAACCCGTATGCTATCCTGACTAGTCTACCCACCAGTACAAACAGAGCTACACTACCTTAATCTATGTGCTTACACTTTGGAAATTTACAGAAGTATCAACTCAGATCTTAACTACACGTAAGTTAAATCTTCTTGATCAACTTCTTGGGTTGGGCATCTCCACACTTTATCTCAATGGAATGCACAATGCACAAATGCATATGAGTTTTGAAAACAGTTTTTATACTTTAGAAATCCATGTCTATTATGCACATACTTGGCAACCAGAAGACATGGAAGGGGAAGAGAAGAGATAAGAGAAACTACACACGAATGTGCTCTCAAAGAGTGACCAAAACAGAATAACCAAACCCCAAGTGTTTTCACTCAACCAACCAAGGATCCAAGACAGCTTGGGACTCCTTATATAGGGCAGGTTAATCAAGGGTCAAGGACAGCTAAGAACCACGTGAAACACAGCATCCAAGAGGCCTAAATGCAGAGCTAGACGCTGTCCTTAATGCAGACCTAAACAAGGACCAATGCTGGCCTAAACATAGCAGCTACCGAGGTGACACAGCAAGCAAAACAGGGAGGGAAACCAAAGCTGCTAGAGGTCTTACCTTAATGAGCTAAGGTTCTCTAAACAAGGCAAAATGGTCCTTTGTACTTGTACAAGAATAGCCATATCAGTTTTCAAGGTAAGAGCACGTTTCTACACAGCAAAGAGGAAGCCCAGAAAAACAGAGTCAAAAAGCATTTTGACAAGCAGAAAAGACAAAACAGTTTCCCAGGAAACACATGTGAACCTTTGTCAATTTTTCTAGGGAACTTCATTAACTAAGTCAGTTTCTTCAAGGTCAAAGAGCAACTAGATTAATCACAGGTGAACTGGAATTTTAGAGGTGATTAAAGCCATGAAGAAACACACCAGAAAAACGTTCTAGAATGTCTGGGATACATGCTCAGTATTCTATCCTAGATGGAAAACATGTATGCAATGAATGTTATACCAGTTTGTCCAAAGAGATAAAATGTGTAATGCCTCTTAAACATTGAAGATCTTCCATTGCTGTGTTTTGTCATAGCTCAAGAAATAGCCAACACAACTGTATGCCTTCAGAATCATCTCGCACTCAGTACTCATCCAATAAGAATCAGAATCAGAATCAGAATCATGTGCATGTGCATGTGCATGTCCACAAACAACACTCAGAGCAAAACCTAGGAAGATCTTTGTATCAGACCAATGCAGAGGAAGCTTAATATTCATTGAAGATCCCTCTGTTCCGCAATTGAACCATTTTGGAATTTCACATCCCACACATTGTAGCACAACTTTACCAAATAATAGATATTCCTGCATATATAAATGTATAGATTAGACATCATGGTTAGTTTTACACTTTTACTCGTGAAAGCTGAGAGAGAGAGAGAGTGAGAGTGAGACATACAAGACTACAGACAGTTGCCATTCGCATAATTCTGCAATGTGCATCATCCATTATGTTGCTCCTTGTAGTCATATCCAAATTAAAGCAACCAAAAAATGAATGATGCTCTGTCCTCTTCTCAGAAAGTATTTGATCCAAACCTTGTGTAAGTGCGGTCACAGAAACCGACACTGTCTTAAGACTACTGCAATTTTTTGCTTTCAAATCTTCTAGAAGACATGGGATCAGAGCAGGGGCAAAGATTGAAGCTGCTCGCACTCCATCAGGTAAAGAGCCTTGAGCCCAGAAACTTGGTTTATGGTGGGAGGTATGGTCTCAATCATGGTTCCTTCAAGATCTAAGACTTGCAATATGGGCAAGCAATCGGGGATTTCTCGAAAACCTGTGCAGTGTCTGAGATTCAGAGATGTCGAAGAGAATAAAAAAAATGGGAGAGGCAGTGTTTTTAGTTGGTCACAGCAATATGACAGATCTAGTTTCTTAAGCTTGAGAAGATTTACAATTGATGAGGGCAGCTCTTCAATATAAGTGTCACATAAATATAGATATTCCAGACATTCCATAGGCTCCAAAATTTCCAAGAAGTCTGTGAATCTAATGCAACGATGGAGATCGAGGCTCTCAAGAGATTTCAACTTACAAATGTTGGCTGTGAGACTCACAAGGAACTTGCAATTACTCAGGTCGAGTGAAGTGAGCTGAGTCATATACTCGATTGACGAGGGAACTTGATCTATATCTGTCTCAGCCAAACAAAGAGAATTAACGGACTTCATCTTCCACTGACAGCTTGAGAAGTTAGCGACGCCAAAACAACCACGAAGACCCAATACAACAAGTGCTTCAAGAGAACAAATCACTGAAGACATGCTTGTGATATCAATGCCATTTAAATGTAAGGATTTCATCTTGCTTGGTATCTTTGTTTGAATACTAATCCCCGAGCCATTATCCAAATTCAATTTAGTAAGCTTGGTGAAGTTTCCAAAATATGACGGAAATTTTACAAGTTTTTCACAATGTGTAAGATCAATTCTATCCATGTTTACACTCTTTGACAGGTCTGGAACCTGAACCAAAACTATACAACCATGAAGATCTATACTTTTAATGTAGACACTCTTTGTCAAATCAGGAACTTGAACCAAACTTACACAACCTCGAAGATTTATACTCTCTATGTTTACACAATTTGACAGAAATGAAACTTCAATCAGCTCCTCGGAGTGACTAAGATCTAAGGTTTTCAATTTCACAGGATTCTGAGACAAATTAAAGAGAGAAAAAAAGGAAGCATAACTAACCCTGAACATATAAATAATATCTAGTTTTTCAAAGACTACAGTTAATGCATGCAAGAACTAACTGAATCATACCTGGCCTTCATTCCAAAGTCTCTTGAGTTTGCTATGTTTCATATGAAGCTCCACATGATTCTTCGCATTCAATTTTGATGGCAAAGATTTCAAAGGGTATTTATCCCAAAAGAGATATTTAAGGGCAGTGGGAAGAGACACAAGATCTTCCATGTCGTTAAATTGTACTAAGTTAAAATCTTCTAACTTAAACATAAGGAATCTCAGTTTATGCATCCCTGTGAAAGCTTGAGGACACAAGATTAACATGTTGGCCCTGCTATTTGCCCATAGGTAAATGCTATGAACTTTGGCAGTTCCCTGAAGAAGAAAAAATAAAAACCAAAAGAAAAAGAATCACTCAAAAATACAATAATTTCTAAAAATCAATCAGACTTGTTTTCATAGAAAGTTAATGCATTAAGCTGTATATTACCCTATTATTTTCCAAAACACGTCGGACATCCTCAAAGCTGTACAATCTACCGCGATTTCCAGGCTCTTCGGGACATTCTTCATTGACAATATCTAAAGCCATCTCTTGAATCACATCATGCATACATATGTATTCATAATTGAGTGATATAAGTGACATATCAATGAGAATTTCAATTCCATTGTCCGGAAATAAACCACAGGCAGCTAATATTCTTTTTGTATCACTAAGTTCCTTCCCTTTATGAAAACATGCAATATCAAGGAAAATCTCCTTCTCATTTTTTCCTAATCCGTCAAAACTTACTCTGAACAAATTATGAAGATCTTCTTTGGGAAGTTTTTTCAATTTCTCCCACAACACTTCTAGTTCTTCTTGCCTCTTGCATTGAAGGAACCGCCCACTTAAAACCTTAAGGACTAGTGGAACACCTCCAGAATAATCTAGCACTCTATTTAAAAATTCTGAATTTCTGTAAAATCTCTCGGAGTACTTGAATGGAAGAGTATTCATCATCATTTAACTCTTTGACCTCGTATGTCTTTGCATCACACAGTCATACTCACATACTTTCCTCCGTAGTTGCATCTCCCTAACTGGTTGCATATCTCGAGTTGTTATAATGATTCTACTTCCTGGACCAAATGGAACTTGATCTCCGGCTAAAAATTCTAGTTGGCTTAAATGATTAACGGCATCAAGCACAACAAGAACTTTGTACGATTGAGCCTCCTTTTAACATAGGGGTGCACAGTTGGAGTGCGAATCGTTATATCTCTGTCCCCTAATAGTTGTCTCAGAAGTTCATCTCACAAAATATATAGTTGAGAGGAGAAATTTACTTTGGCCACTGATCGTTCCCTAACATTTGCAAGGAAACAACAAGCTTCAAACTGAGAAGACAGTCCATGATAAACAGCATCTGCAAGGGTGGTTTTGCCAATACCACCCATACCCCAAATAACCACAAAGCGAACATGAATATCGTCTGGGATAATGTCTAATTCCATAACAATAGACTGAATGCAAGGTTCAACTCCAACCAAATGATCAGTTATATTGCTTGTGGATTCACGTTTCATCTTTGTCAAAACATCTCTCACGACTTGCTCAACTAAATCGTTATCATCCCTAGCACAAATGACCGGTTAAGTACAAGCAAACAGTTAGTAATTAATTATCAATACACTTAATTAGTCATTTTTAATTCAATCAGAAGTGGAAATAAGTTACCTAACAGTTTTCGATGGTGAACTAAACCCTGATAGGTTTGCTGCTTTTGTCAAAGCTTCCTTCCACTTGACCACCTCGTCCATCAAGCCCAATCTTTGTTCATGCTTAAAAAATGCAGTTTCATAACTGCTCTTCTGGTACCGTATAACCGATGGATCTATGTCGTAGAATACTGGTATAACATGACGATCATTTCTTCCTTGGCATTCCAGAATATAAGCAAGT
The DNA here is from genome assembly GCA_946800695.1 of Geum urbanum. NCBI lineage: Eukaryota > Viridiplantae > Streptophyta > Magnoliopsida > Rosales > Rosaceae > Geum > Geum urbanum. The sequence continues at coordinate 80,692,617 of OX326999.1, read as the reverse complement.
TCTTTCAAGCACCATGTTGAAGAAGCATAGTTTACTGAGAAAATGACCACGTAAATCTTTGATTCCTCAATTGCTTTCAGAAGGGCAGGTTCAAGTTCTTCTCCTTTCTCAAGCCTGTAATCTATGTAGGTGTCGATTTCCTCCATATTAAAGCAGCATGGAGATGGCTGGTAAAAGTCTTGCGAGTATCCACACTTCTAAAACTAATAAAGACATCATATTTTTCTTTGGCAGAAGAGCAGGCCATGCTACAAAACTTGCAGATTCAGAAGCCAAAGCCTCTTCCCTGGAACCAAATACTCTACGGAGCTAAATTAATTATGACTAGTGATCTCGTAAGAAAAAGTAATTCAAACATGGTTCCTTAGTTCAGTGAAAGGATCAAACTTCAAAGCAAAACTCAGTAGTTAGAAGTATATGTAATAAAAGTACGTAGTAAACTTACAACTTCTTTGCAAGAAAGTGTAAGCAAAGTAGATCTTCAATCTGTGGGACAAGAGAGAACACAGAGAAACTTATGCTGATCAATTTTCACCGAAGTAGGAACTTCTCAGTTTCTCATCTCTAGGGAAGAACAAAAACTCTTGGTAGCAGATATTAGAAGATGGAACTTAAGAAAACGTTTCTAACATTTGGAGATCTATATATTCTACTTTAGTACAAGTTTACTTGCAATGTTAAGGGAAAGTTTCTGATCTATTTGTAATCAAGAAAAACTAATGGTGACATTCTCCATCTCCTAAAATTTCACTTGGAGATGGAATGAGGTGATCTCAACTGCTAAAGCTAGAATTTTTCTCATATCTTCACAAAATTTTAAAGAATGAAATGCATAAAAGACGAGATATCCAAAATCATTCACCTAAAAACCAACATGCATTAGAAACTCGAGAGCACATTGAAATTGGGCCGAGCTGATCTAGTTGCATGCTTACACAGAAGTGACAGAACCATTGATACAAAAAAAAATCTAAGGAAACAAATCGATCAAGAATAAAGTTTTAAGGAATAGATACATGGGATCTAGCTAGTTACCGATATCATACCTATTTGCTTATTGAAGCTGCAACATTAAGCTCATCGGCAGTTGTGATATGTTTGTGCTGATGGACTTGACTGGTTCAGGGGAATAAGTCATCGACATTATCCTCTGAACTAAAATATGTACATATGTCTTTAACGACGAATTATCCGTGTGTAAAAATGTCTTATTAGAAGTGGGTCATATACTTATAATACGTTTACCCACAATAAGGTCGTCGGTAAAAATACACTTGCTTTTCATATTTAAATACTTCTACCCACGAAAGAGTCGTGGCAAGACGTACACTAGCAGAATAGCAGTTTGTTATCTGGAATCAAGTTGTTGTTTTCATTCCATAACACTAGTAGATGCCAGTGATGCCAAATTGGTAATTAACGAACTTTAAATCTTGAAAGCTCCCACAAGTATGTATAAAATTTACGTGATTTTTGTTTCAACAATTTGGTTTAATAGGACTGTTTGTTTAATTTGTGATATTGTTTAAAGTTTGAGGTTACAAGATTGCGGATGTGAAACCGTAATTTTGGATATGATGCGGAAGTCATAGATTACATCAAGGACTACAAATGCGCATTTGATCTTGGTATGTCCTCCTCTCTCTGGTGTTGGAATGTGTTTGACTTTTGTTCTGCTTGTAGCTTCTCATTGTTGCTAGTAAAGCTGTTGTAACCAGTTGAATTGATGAGCTCCTATAATGAATATAGAGTCATAGTTTATGAATAACTCAAAGTGAAATGTGATTCTCAAAGAGAAACAAGTAACCAACTTGGCTGGTACTGACTTATATGCAATTTATAGGCTGCTGTGCACCATAGCTTGGCTGCCACAAAAGTATATATCATTCAAGCAGCACACCATAGCTTACCTAGAGTCATTTACTCATGATGTGTTCATCTCAAAACGGCTTGTGTCGGCCTCAATCAGCCACAAGATAACATGTAAGCTGGTTGCAGTTGCCGGTACCAACTCCAAAGACTCAAAAGTAACACTCAAGTCCGGATGAGGGCCAATGTGTGATCTACGCATTTTATGTTTGATTATTAATATTTTTCTCTCTACATTTAACTTTGTTTTATGCTTAGTAAATATGATTCTAAATCACTTTATGTTTTTAGGTAGAAATAAATGAGGAAATAATAAAGGAGGCGATTTGGAGCTAAAAGCGTGCTAAGGAGGAAGTTCCTAATTCCGGAGAAGAAATGTTCTTCAAAATGGTTACTAAAATGTGTTCCCACATGGTGTCAATAATTGGAAACCAAATGTCAAATGCAAATGGATACCAAAATTTTGGACAAGAAGATGAAGACATTTCTCCTGCGCGATCCAGGAAAGAGCGAATATGGTGGAATATATGGAGCAAATAATAGACGAATTTTGGGAAGATATTCCATGAAGATAAATACTTGATTTGAAGCCCAAAATATGTGAAATTAAATGGTATTTTCGGACAAGAAGAATTGGAGAGCAAGAAATCCAAGATTTGATGAGATTGAGATTCCTAATACTTAAAAAGAAAGGAAATCTGAAGTTACAGAACAGCAGACTTCGACAGGCTGTAGAAATCGCATATTAACTCCAATTGAGGTGATTAATGAAGATATTTTATAGTCCTCAGAAAGATCTTTCCAGTGCCGCAAGAATCAAGCAATTAGGATGTATATAACTTAAGAAAATTGCGTTTTACTACAGGAGGTCAGATTTCTCCGAAATTAATGTGGACTTCTTGTTATGGTAGGAAACAACCTACCCTTCTTCTATAAATTGGGGAGCTCAGTTCATTCATCATGATCACCCATCTTAGAAGCCAAAGCTCTGCAAAAATACCTCTCCTCCACAAAGAAGCCGTCCAGCCTCTCCAAAGCCGAAGTGTTCAGCCTCAACGAGCCTCGGATCACTCACAATACGCTAAGTCCCTTGTGAGTGAGAACCATCCTCCCTAGAAGTCATCAAGCACCTAGAGTTGCAGTGCGATTCACGGATTCAAAGTGTAACCATGACCTTCTATTTTCATTCTTTGATTTTGTATTGGATTTGTTTCGGTTATTTGATGAAGAATCGGTTTGGTTTTCAGCTATATGTTTTGATTTCTTTTGTAGCTTCCATGTGTTTATAATTCTAAGTCTTTTACATATGTTTGTTTTGAGTCTAATGCTTCGATGCCATGTTCTAGATGATACGCTAAGTCCCTCTCTTTTGCAGGTTTCGATGAACTTATTTAAGATGACATTGTTTAGGGTGTTTAGACGCTCGTTGTAGTATAATGGTAAGTATTCCTACTGGTCACGCGGGCGGCCCGGATTCGATCCCCGGCAACAACGTCAAGACGCTGAGTTGCACTTCTATACAATAAACAAGCATGTGTAGTTAGATTTAGAGTTATGAATTTCGTTGTCTACTAAAGTCTTCTAGCATGAAATCGGCTAGATTAATTAGACGGGATGATCACTTGTAAATATGTTAGTCTTAGATTTTATTTTCGGTTTAGAAAGCACGTTTAGCATTCTATGTTCTTGTTTGTTTAGCTTGTCTATGAGTTGAAGCATGATAGAACTTCGGGTTTCTCTATGTGTTTTCTGCCATGTTTTGTTTTTATATTTTGTAGATTAATAATCAAACTTTCAAACCCCCCATACCTTTTATTTTATGTTTACAAACATTGTCATGCATTAGTACCCTCAATCCCCGGTTAAGAACGATCTCTACTTATCAATGCTACATCTACAAAGAAGGGTTTTAAATTGAATACATGTGAACTATGTGTTGAGTGTCTACTTTGTGTTAATATTTGATGCATGTTTTACGCGTTATCAATGTGGTTGCACTTAGATCGTACACATTTATATTGTCTTTCTTGTCCATAGTGATCTATACATAAAGTATCCAAATTGTTTGTTTTGGCTATGGTGTCGCATTGTTGTATCTTTCCCTTTTTTTTATGTAACATAGATATACTTTAACTTTATTTTGATTGCGGATGCAATTTGATATGTATACAGGATCGATTTGATATATTAATTGAAACTTTATTTAGAAAGAGAATTGGAATGAATGTATGGATTGATAATTTCAACAAAAAAATATTGAAACATAAAGTGAAATTAGACAACAATGTATGGCTAAGAATATTTATTTCTGTCATCTAAATGAATCTTAAGTTAAAGAAAATGGTTATTTTCGATCAAGTTAGATGACAAAGTTTATTATCCGTGTCATCTGAGAGTGACACTTTACATAATTAAGAATTTTAACTTTTGTCATCTAAATTAATTTTAAGATAGAAGATAGTCTTAGTTAGACGACAGCTTATTCTTTGTCGTCTAAGTTACATTTCAGATGATCGAGAATTTTGACATATATCGTATAACTAAATCTTATGATAAAAAAGGTGGTCATTTTTAGATGACAGACCATTTTCTTCTATCATCTGAGTGTCTTTCTAATGTCGGAAATCCTCTGTCATATGAATGCATTACAGATGGTGGAGATGTGCACGACAACAACATTTGTATCATACTAGGTGGGTGGCCGCCCCGTTGGGGCGGTTTAACCACTCAATTTCGTTATAATGTCTCATAAAAAAATTAATAATTAATTAAAACAACTTTATTATATATGTAACAAACATGTGACAAAAATTAGAGACTGTGATATGAATACAAAAAATATGAAAGTCCAAAAATAGAAAACAAATGTTATAATCATATGAATAGAATTTATAGAATATAATAGATACTATATTACATTTGTCATCCGAAATATTTGCTTCCGTTATTCTAAGTACATACAAATTGATGAGGAGTGAATGGAAAACAAAAACTCATTTATTGCTTACGATGTACAAAAGATTATCTTGTGTGCTAATCTCTAAATCCTATCAATATTACAAAATCATATCATACATTGTTCATTTTCAAGTATTTGAGACAGATAACTCAACTATTGCTTGAGTTTGTTGATGTGATTAGGATGACAAATAGGTATAGGTAATTCTATATATCATACATTGTTCATTTTCAAGTATTCGATATTCACAAATTAAAAAACACCTACATCGAAAAGAAAAAGACAAATCTTTAACATCTTAGTATGAGCACATGACATTCAGGTTAAGGTAGTACCTTAATTGGATAGACCCTATACAATCTTAGTATAGAAGGCAGACATGTACCTAGTTTTAGCATGGAATACAAACCAGTATTCCAACAGACAAAAAGAAAAGACTAAATCTATAGACTAAAGTTTATTCTAGATCTAAACTCACCAGTATTATCGATAGGTTCAACAAACAGGTCTTGACCTCTTCACAACGCACTTAGCCTACTCATTTATGAAATCTATGGACTTGGTCTAATAATTCTTTAGTTTTTTTTTGGGTAATCTGGAGCTAAATCATCAATCCAGACCAAAAATTTATTGATAAAAAAAAGTACAAACATGGAAGGTTGTAGAACAAAAAAGAAGAAGCAACAATACAAAAAAAACACAAAGTAAGACAAACTGAACAAATACAGCTACAGTTCCTAAGTAACACATTCCATCAAACTTTTCACTCCCCCACACAAACAGATACGCACTTTTTTCAAACTTATAAAAGCCTTATACCATATAGTCATGCAATCAATTTGGAACCCATCCAAAAACTTTAAAAGTAGTATGCAAATATCAACTCAACATTAGACCTCAAAACGACACATTCACATTGCATCAACACCATAAACATGTCAACACATCACACATAAAGAAACAAATCAGAAAAATAGAAAATTCTATATTCTCTTATCTTAATAGACTGATCAAACACGAAACCCAGAGAACAAAGAAAATGGATTAATTGTTTGTAGATGCCAAAATATGACCAATTCAGACAGAATAGATACAGTTTTAATGAAACAGACAAACCTAAGCTTAAATTTTAACAATTAGACTAAACTCAAACTCACCAGTATTATCGATAGTTTCAACAAATAGGTCTTGACCTCTTCCCCGTATGAGAAGAAAAGTTGGCAAAATCAGAAGAGGGCCAACTATAAGGACCTACAATAAGTCGTGAAAGTCAATCAATTTCACATAGCTATATTAAAGCTTTTTTATGCAGAAAATAAGTAAAAGAAAATGATGAAGGGCTCAAAAGAATACCAAAGGATAATAAATGAGAATTTCAAGCTAATATGCTATCAAAACACGACACGCTAATGAGAATATAGTCTCATACCTCAGTTGTAATCAACGATGACTTGAGTTGTCGAAAATTTCAGAAAAGTTGACCATAACGGAAGTGTCATGGACATTCTTAAATTGCAAAATCATGCATTTTCCAGACGTAGGTGTGCCTTTCGCAACCTAAAATAGTCGCATAAACTAAAAAATATCACTACAAAACAAATTCCATTCTATATAAGATGCTTTGTAGTCCTTAAGTATAGCCCCAACAATTTGAAATCAGATAAATATTTCATACCATCACTCGAGGACCCATTTGCAGGAGTAGAATCGCACAATTTTGATAAGTTTTCAAGATTCTCTGATGCAACACTGGAACCAAATTAAAAATTTAAGCTTGGTTTGTTTTGAACAATGGATGAAATCCCATAATACCAAAAAAAGTTACAGAAAGTAATTTAGAAAGAAACCACAAACAATTAACTCATTTCTTCAATCTCAAACTCAATATAAATATCTAAAGATAATTCACTCGTACAAAGAAATAGAAGAACAACAATCCCATAATTTTTATTTGAAACAAATAATAAACGACTTTCCGAACAAAAAAGAAGTGTATAACTAAGAAGCTTACCTTGACTGAAATAGATACAGGTAAGAAAAGTTGTTTCAAATTTCCTGGTCCTACAGAGAGAAACATGTAGACATAGGTAAGAAGTAGAAAATAAACACCCTTCTTCTAAATACAATACACTTCCAGTACAAATCAACATTTAGGTACATGCATACATCAAAGGACTTAGGTGATTCATGTCAATAGCTAGTTTCCAGGGTTCCCTTCTCCAATCTTTGATGATCCTGACAATTTTATACGATAGATTCTCTGTGAACAATACCAAAAGAATGAGTGCTTTAAGTACAGCAAAGGAAGGTTGTGATTCTGTTAATACATAAGATGATCAAGAACTGAAACTTCCATTCGTCTTACTGGTGCTTTGAGACAATCTATGATTATCTTATAATCAGATAATTTATACTTGATAACAGTAGCAAAGAACGAAAATCAAAAAGACCTAGAAGAAAAAGATTAGTCTCATTGAATATTAAGCTCTTCAAACTGGATACAATCTAAGTTATTTCTCTTGATAAAGAATATTACTTGGAAACAAATAGTATGAAACACTGCACCTAAATCTCTAAAAAATGGTGATATCCTAAATGTTAGATTTGACTTTGAATCTACAAAAAGCAAGTATCTTTTATACCCAAATCTTTTATACAGAACATAATCTCAAACCCTTAATGGAAATACAAAAAGGAAAAATATCCATTCAAACACATTCCTACAAATCTCAAAAACAGACAAACATTCCCAAATCCATCTCCATTATTTCTAGTCTGGAGCAGCGTTTTATCAATTCAACTCTAGTATGTAACTCAAATAAACAAAATCAAAGCTGAAGTTTGAGAACTTACTTGGTCAAAAACGAACAATATTATGTACAAATTCATGAAGCATTAAGCTGAAACAAAAAAAACCATAGATCAGTAATTTTAAAGCTCGATTTCTCGACTTCAGTGACCAAACCAGAGTAAATAATCAAACCAGCAAAGCCAATACAAAAAATATATGACAAATAACTCATCATTTCGAAGCTCTTGCTCAGAATTTTGGTGAACTGTAGAGCCTTCCACAGTAAACGAAGGAAGCAAAGAATAACAGCTAGCAAGAAACCCAATTATTGAAATACAAAGCAGATGGATTTAGGAAAGAACCATATAACAAAACTACTACCTGGATGAGAATTGAGAGAAAGGAGAGGAGAGTAGAGCCGATCTTGACTCCAACCCAGTGGGCCCGCGGGAATGAAGTGGAGGACGAAGAGGCACCACCGCCGGGTGCGAGACCCATTTCGTCGACCGGGAAGAACTGTCGGGTCACTGGCTCGGGTTCTAGATCGGCTGCTCCGTCATCGGTGACCGAGAACCCGAATATCTTGCTCCCGCGCTTCCTGATGTTGTTGTTGTTGTTGTTGGGGCTGGTGTCGACGTCATCGTCTGATCCGTTGGCCTCGATGACGACGGCGGATGAACAGGAGTTGGAGACGGATCCGACCTGCTTTCCCTTGTCGTCGCCTGGGTTCAGAGAGAGTGAGAGATAGTGACTTTTAGAGGAGAGAGAGCCGCACGGGTCACATGCGGGTGAATAGTGAACAGGGAAATGAACAGGGTGCTTCAAGAATGTTATATAGGAAATGACACTCCTCCGACCATCATTTGGCTTTTCTGTACTAGTGCTACTAAACTTTTCTCAGATTCCTTTCTTTCAAACCTTATGATGCTGTGGTATACAAAATAGTGGATAACAATTCAAGAGTCACTGTGCTTAAATCTTCACAATGTTTATCTATTTCTCATCAAATTACAAACAAAATGCAGCATATGGGGATGGGGATTTACAAGTTATATCCGAAACAAACGCCAAATACTCCTGACAGATCTAGGGAAATGCAGCATATGTGTAAAATATGCCTTGAGCCAAAAACATATAACAACTCAGCCAACTGGACAACTATAGCCACCTTGTTTTTTTATGCACATACAATGTTATTTGAAGGTTTAGCAAATATTACACTGGACTGCTGCAGCCCATGACGGACTGCGACTGCTTTCTGCAGTTGGATGAATGACTTCAAATTTTCTATTGTCATCCTGGCCATCGGCATACAGAAAGGAGACTCCACACCTTCTCACACAATTCAAACGTTTACCATCGTCTAGTACATAGAAGTCAAAAGAGGCTTCGGTGGACCATTTTGCTTCATCTGGAACTGCACGTATTGTTCTGTACCATACCACCACGTTATTAGTGTTTGAGTTCCCGTGCACATATGTATATCCAAGATAACCCATATCGATACCACGGCCTTCAGCATTGTTGGTTTTGAGAATCATCTCGCACTTAACACTCCCGGAAGCACCTCCAATATCAGAAGCACAACCCAAGAATAATTTTGTATCAGACCAATGCAGAGGAAGCTTAATATTTATTGAAGATCCCTCTGTTTGACAGTAGAACCATTTTGGAATTTCACTTCCCACAAATTGTAGCTCAACTTCACCATATGATAGACGTTCCTGCATGTATATATATAGACATAATGGTTAGTCTTACACTCTTGCTCGGGAAAGCTTAAAGAGCAGAGAAAATTAATGCTTTAATCTAACATAAATGAAGAAAAGGCTAGGAAACATACGAGATTACAGGCGGTTGCCATTCGCATAATTCTGCTATGTGCATCATCCATTATGTTGCTCCTTGCATTCGTATCCAAATTATTGCAACCAGTAAAACAATGTTTCTCTGTCCTCGCCCCATGTATTTGATCCAAACCTTGTGTAAGAGTAGTCACAGAAACCGACACCGTCTTAAGACTAATGCAACGACTTGCATCCAACTCTTGTAGAAGACATGGGAGCACGGGCAAAGATTGAAGCTGCTCGCACTGATATAGGATCAGAGACTCGAGACGGGTTAGATTGTAGATGCAACTTGGGAGTGATGTAAGGCGAAAGCAGAATGATAATTCTAATGTCTTAAGCCCAACAAGATTTCCAACTGATGATGGTAGCTCTTCAATTCCAGTTCCACTTAAATCAAGATACTCCAGACTTTCCATTGGCTCCAAAATTTCTGGGAAGTCTGTTAATCTAAAGCAATCGGGGAGATCGAATCTCTTAAGAGATTTCAACTTACAAATGTTGGTTGGGAGACTCACAAGGAACTGACAATCACACAATTTGACTGAAATGAGCTGAGTCATACACTCAATTGACGAGGGCACTTTCTCTATATCTGTCCCAATCAAAGAAAGATGAGTAAGGGACTTCATCTTCCACTCACAGCTTGGGAAGTTTCTGACGCCAGAACATCTTTGAAGATTCAATACAACAAGTGCTTCAAGAGAACAAATCACTGAACACAGGCTTGTGATATCAGTGCTGCTTAAATCTAAGAATTCAATCATCCTTGGTAACTTTGGTAGAATACTAATCTTCGAGCTACCACCCAAGTTCAGATTAGTAAGCTTGGTAAAGTTCTCAAAATATGACAGAACTGTTACCAGTTTTCCACAGCTTTGAAGATCTATACTCTCAATGTTTACACTCTTTGACAGGTCTGGAACTTGAACCAACTTTTTACAGCCGTGAAGATCTATACTCTTTATGTACACACTCTTTGTCAAATCCGGAACTTGAACCAAGCTAGTACAACCTTGAAGGTTTATACTCTCGATGTTTACACAATTTGACAGAAATGCAACATCAACCAGCTCCTCGGAGTAACTTAGATCTATGGTTTTCAAGTTCACAAGATCCTGTGACAAATTAAATAGAAAAGGCAAGAATAACTAAACCTGATCATAGAATTGATATCTAGTAATCCATAGAACTACAATTAATGCATGCAACTGATGCAAGAACTAACTGAATGTCTGAGTCATACCTGGTTTCTATTCCAAAGTCTGTGGAGTTTGCTATGGGGCATATGAAGCTCCACAAGATTCATCGGAAGATATTTTGACGGCAAAGATTTCAAAGGGCAATAATTCCAGAAGATATATTTGAGGGCATTGGGAAGAGACTCAAGACCTGCCCTCACAAAAATGCGCATAGATCTAAGCATAAGGAATCTCAGGTTATGCATCTCTGTGAAAGCTTGAGGATGCAAGGTTAGACTGTTCACACATTTCCCGCAACAAATGCTTTGAACTTTTCCAGTTCCCTGAAGAAGCACAAAAAAGCAACACTTACTCAAAGATACAGTAATTCTTGCAAATTCAACTGACCTGTTATTATAGAAAGTCAATGCATTAAGCTATTACCTTATTATTTTCCAAAACACGGCTGATATCCTCAAAATTGTGCAGCCTACTGCGATTTCCCGACTCTAAAATACATTCTTTACTGACAATATCCACACCCATTTCTTGAATCAGATCATGCATCCATATGCAGTCATAGTCATCCCTCTCTGTGTAGTCCGCATGTTTGATTCGTTTGATTGATATGAGAGACATATCCATGAGAATTTTGATTCCATCTTCGGGAAATAAACCACAGGCAGCTAATATCTTGTTCACGTCACATATATTCTTCCCTTTATGAAAACATGCAATATCAAGGAAGATCTCCTTCTCGTTGCTTTCCAATCCATCATAACTTGCTCTGTACACATTCTGAAGTTCTTTGTTTGGAAACTTTCTCAATTTCTCCCACAGCAATTCTAGGTCTTCTTGCCTCTTGCATTGAAGGAACTGCCGACTTAAAACTTTAAGGGCTAATGGAATTCCTGCAGTATAGTGTAGCACTCTATCTAATTTCTTTGAATTTTCTGTAAAATATGGGGCTGAATTTGAAACAAAGAGCTGCATAGATTCAACACCATTCAACTCCTCAACCTTGTATATCTTTACATCACAATAATCTACTTTCCTTGGTAGTTGCATCTCCCTAATTGGTTGTATATCTCGAGTTGTTATAATGATTCTACTTCCTCGGCCAAATGGAACTTGATCTCCGGCTAAAAATTCTAGTTGGCTTAAATGATTAACATCATCAAGAACAACAAGAACTTTTGTACGATTGAGCCTCTCTTTAACATAAGAGTCTGCAGTTGGGGTGCGGATGGTTAAATGTTTATCCCCTAATAATTCTCTAAAAAGTTCATCTCGCAAAGAATATAGTTGAGGTGACAATTCTCCTTTGGCCCCTGATCCTTCCCTGACATTTGCAAGAAAACAACAAGCTTCAAACTGAGAAGACAGTCCATGATATACAGCATCTGCAAGAGTGGTTTTGCCAATACCACCCATACCCCAAATAACTACAAAGCGAACACGACTATCCTTTGGGATTATGTCTAATTCTATAACAATTGACTGAATTCGGGCTTCAACTCCAACCAAATGATCAGTTATATTGCTTGTGGATTCACGCTTCATCTTTGTCAAAACATCTCTCACGACTTGCTCAACTAAATCGTTATCATCCCTATCACAAATGACCGGTTAAGTACAAGCAAACAGTTGGTAATTAATCACCAATAAACTTAATTAGTCATTTTTAATTCAATCAGAAGTGGAAATTAAGTTACCTAACAGTTTTCGATGGTGAACTAAACCCTGATAGGTTTGCTGCTTTTGTCAAAGCTTCCTTCCACTTGACCACCTCGTCCATCAAGCCCAATCTTTGTTCATGCTTAGAAAATGCAGTTTCATAACTGCTCTTCTGGTACCGTATAACCGATGGATCTATGTCGTAGAATACTGGTATAACATGACGATCATTTCTTCCTTGGCATTCCAGAATATAAGCAAGTTCTTTCAGGCACCATGTTGAAGAAGCATAGTCGTCCGAGAAAATGATCAAGTAAATCTTTGATCCCTCAATTGCTTTTAGAAGAGCAGGTTCAAGTTCTTCTCCTTTCTCAAGTCTGTAATCTATGTAGGTGTCGATTTTCCTCCGTATTAATGCAGCATGGAGATGGCTGGTAAATGTCTTGCGAGTGTCCACACCTCTAAAACTAATAAAGACATCATATTTTTCTTTGGCAGAGGAGCAGGCCATGATACAAAACCTGCAGATCCAGAAGCTAAAGCCTCTTCCCTGGAACCAAATACTCTACAGAGTTGAATTAATCATGAGTAGTGAGTAGTGACCTTGTAAGAAAAAGTAAATCACACATGGTTGCTTGGTTCGGTGAATAGAAAGGATCAAATTTCAAAGAAAAACTCAGTAGTTAAAAATATATATGATAAAAGTAGTAAGCTTACAACTTTTTTGCAAGAAAGTGTAAGCAAAGTAGATCTTCAATCTGTGGGACAAATTTTACAGAAGTATGAACTTCTCAATTTCTCATCTATAGGGAAGAAAAAAAACTCTTGGTGGCAGATATTAGAAGAAGGAATTTAAGAAAACGTATCTAGAATTTTCAATAAAATATCTTTGAAGAACTCAAACTTAACCAAATGTGATTATGACTGCCTGCTACTATTGACTTTCTGCAGCGTATAAAATTAAGTAGTTAGAGATACATATTGTAATGAACACTTGCATATGTAAACAAAACGTATGAGGTAGGCTGTGGGAGAGAGGATAAATGTGTTGAGATTCCAGTCAGTTTCCAGGTTGATGCTGTATTAGCACAAACTTAAGAACTTAATATATATATATATATATATATATATCGGTCCTTTTCGAATACGGACGTCCGCACCGTGCGGATTTCGATTTTCCGGCCACTTCCCGGCCGAATTTGGGTAAACTTCCTTCTAGACATATGTACATACACCTGTGTAGATCATTTGTCTAGAAGAAACTTTTGGCTAATTCGATCTCTAAGGCCCTCAAAATCTTGTTTCAAAAAAACTGGACATAAACCGGTCCGATTTATGTCCGTATTCGAAAAGGACCGTGTATATATATATATATATATATATATATATATATTAGGACAAAGTCCTCTTAGAGTCTTAGTACGTAGCAGAAACGTATAGAAAATAATTAACTGAAGTTCCAGGCACTTCCATTTAAAATTTGTTTGAATGATTCAAACTAATAGCTGCCATTAATTCAATCGCTGCCGGTACTAATCTCCTGCCTAAATTGTGTGCATCTCGATCAAGTTGGACATATATAATGGAGGAAATAGTCGTGTCTGTCCATTGACAAGAAATATCATTTGCTGGATCAACAGAAGCAGATCAATTCTAAACCTGTTATGTACAAGAGGAATTGCAATGGTAAGGGAACTATACAATTTCTGATCATATTCAAGAAACTATCAATGTACTCGAGCAAAACCAATGGTAAAATTCTCCATTTCCTGAAATTTCACTTGGAGGTGATCTCAAAAGCTAGAATTTTTATCAAATCTTCACAAAATTTTAAAGAATGAAATGCATAAAAGCCAAGATAAACAGAGTGGTCAATGATATATATATATATATATAATCAAGTTTTCGTGCGTATCACTTTGTCAACTTCAGAGCTCCGAAGTCAGAGTTGGCATGCATCAAATTTCACGATATCCAAAATCATTCACCTAAAAACCAACACTAGCATGGGTTCTCCACCAAGAAGATGATGTTGTACCTATCCCAGGTCATCATTACATACTACATAGATGTATATTCTCAACACCCTACATTCCCCTACATAGATGTATTCTTTAAGTTCTTTATGAAACTCCATTTCCGCTGCAGGGACAACAAAGATCAAGAACCTGGATGTAAATATTGGCTCATTGAAGTTGAAACTTAAGGAAGAGGACTTGAAAGAAATTTCTGATGCTGTACCACTAGACCAAGTCGCCGGTGACAGAACTTATGGAAGCCTAATGCATTTGCAATGGAATTTCGCCAACACTCCTCCAAAAGAATCCAAGGCCTGAGCTCTAGACCTTGGTATTATGTTGTGTTCTGTTTCCTGAAACTGAGCCAAAACTTTTAATCTCTCATACAGTAATATGTTTGTAAGAAATTAAGTCCCAAGATAAGTATTTGAATGAATCGGTCCTCACACCTCATTTTATTCATCTGATCTGTGATTCTGTAGTATCTATGAAATGTTTTGTTCAGGTAGTATATTGGAATTAAAACAACTACATATGTCCGTGTGAATCAAATCTGTGATTTACAATGTTGTATTTACGAACATGTTATAGTTCATGGCAATGGAGGCATCACAAGTCAACCTGAAGTGTTTTGGTACTTTGTTTTCCTTTGTATAGATAAATATGTACCTGCAAGTCTAATAGACATCAAGGCACCAGTGGTCTAGTGGTAGAATAGTACCCTGCCACGGTACAGACCCGGGTTCGATTCCCGGCTGGTGCATTTTGTTTTTGTTTTGGTTCCAAACTCCCCATCTTTCTCTATAACTCAACGTAGGAATAGGACATTAAATTATCTTCTTTCTCTGTGGAACTATTTTCCATACATCCATCCATACACTAATTTAAGTTAATACCCTATATGGAAGCTCAGATCGTTGGATTGGAGATCTTACATTGGAAAAGAAATATGTTGAAAATAACATTTAAGTGAATGGATCAAACTCAATATTAACCGAGGTCTTTTGAATAAAACCCAATATTTTAAAGGTGGTTCAAGTTTGGTCAATATCAGTTATATTAGGGGTCCACGTGCCACGCTTGTCGCTAATTCAATTTGGTCCATACATCCATCCATACACTAATTTAAGTTAATACCCTATATGGAAGCTCAGATCGTTGGATTGGAGATCTTACATTGGAAAAGAAATATGTTGAAAATAACATTTAAGTGAATGGATCAAACTCAATATTAACCGAGGTCTTTTGAATAAAACCCAATATTTTAAAGGTGGTTCAAGTTTGGTCAATATCAGTTATATTAGGGGTCCACGTGCCACGCTTGTCGCTAATTCAATTTGGTATCAGAGCGGGTTCCTCTCCAATCACGACATGAGCCCGATGGGCTCGAATTGAAATCTGGGCTAAATTGAATTGGTTCTAGCTGAATGAATGAATTGAGCATTTGAAAAGATGCGTTGGCTCCTGAATGTACTTCTACGTGCTAACCTAGAGTTAGGTTGCACATGCGGGGGTATGTTGGATTGGAGATCTTACATTGGAAAAAAAAGTACGTTGAAAATAACTTATAAGTGAATGAACTAAACCCAATATTTACCAAGTCTTTTTTGACAATATCAGTTATATTAGGAGTCCACGTGCCACGCTTGTCACTAATTCAACTGAGATAAAGTCTTTAAAGATCTGGAATTCCGGTAAAACCAACAATGTAAATATTTTCATTATATAACAGCCAAAACTCCCATCATCAGTTATGTTCTTAGATCAGAGAGTAAATGCTAACTTTTCGGTTGGAAGGAATAACCTCATCTTCCGGAATGAAGCCTTTAATCACTTAGTTGTTTCTATCAAAGCTACTACCATTTGGAATAACTACAGGTCTCATACTACTTCTCATTGTCCTAAGAAGAAAACACCTAAAATCATCAAGTGGAAACCCCCAGTTCATGATGTGATCAAGATTAATTTTGATGATTCTGTCATTTCTAGAGGAGGCTCTCGATCATGCTGCAGGAGGATTTGTTCTTCGTGATACCTTTGGAGCAATGATTTTTGCTGGTGCTAGTAACTTCAGGTCTACAAATGTTCCTTTTGCGAAGCTCTAGCTCTCAGAGAAAGCTTTCTTCATGCTAAAACTGCAAGTATTAAAAAATTGGTGGTGGAAGGAGACTCTCTTCTAGTCATCAATTGCATTAACCAGAAATGTATTATTCTTTGGAAAGTGCATATGATCATTCAAGATATCAAGCACATAGCCACTGTCTTCGACTCTATTTCTTTCTCGCATGTTCTCAGAGAAGCAAACTTTGTTGCTGACCAACTTGCTAGTGTTAGTCACTCTACTACCTCTACCAAGATTTGGACTCACTCTCTCCCACCTGCTGCTAATTGTGTTCAACTCTTTGATATTACACGCAACGGCTGGCCTAGTGGCCTTTCTTTGTTGTAATTTTTCTTTCTTTCAGAATAAAAAAAAACATTTCGGTGTTTTCTATTCAAGTCCTTACTTGTATTGCAAGGCAGCCGGATTATCAAATAGTGGGTACGTACGTACGTACGTACTTTGATGTTCTCTGTCTCTCTTCTGCATTCAGTTGTGCCCTAGCTAGCTATCTAGATGAGTTGTCCCCCAGATCATACCACGTACTACTACGATCGATGATCTCCTGATTCTTTACTATTCGGAATCCTTTCTCAATTTCGTAGCACGTCTTTAATCCAATACAAGGGTCTCCAAATCTTGGTACACTCTCATCTCTCATTTTCAAAGCCACCTTCAAGATATTATACCTGATAATCTGCTGATATCCGCAACGACGACGACGACGACGATGATGAGCAAGATCCCTCCTTTTTAAGTAGTCTCCTTTTCGTTGTTAGCGCCAACGGAGAGCAGCGAAAAGAATACATCACAATCTCCAAGCAGGTCAAAAGGCTGCTGCAGGAAGAGTACTTCTCTTTGCGTAGCCTCCTTCATTTAGAAGAAGAGCCAATGGTGGTAGCAACATGCAAAGACTTGATTCTGTGTTGTAAAACGCCGCGGCGTCGGCATAGAGACTACTACTAAATCTGTAATCCATACGCCAAGCAATGGATTGCTCTTCCTCCCTCCCCAGAATGCCCTCAAGATGTTAACATTGACTACCTTGTAGTTGTGGGATTTATATGTGACGTCGACGTCTCCTGTCACACATACAAAGTTGTAAGAATGAACGAATTTTATAAAATGTATCGTTCTGACGACGGCTTTACCACCACCGCTTCGGTCGAAATTTTCTCTTCTGATGTGGGTGAATGCAGAGAGGGAAATTTAAATACATATTACGATAGATTTTGTTTCGATGATTTGAGTCTTAGGCCTCCTCCATTTGCTTACAAAGGAAGCTTGTACTGGTTGTGTTTGGATGGCACTATTAGGATATTCATCCTTCCATCCGAATCAAACCATTACGATACTCTTTTGACGACACTTTACCTTGAACAACACATTGGGGAGGACTCTTCGAGTCAGTACCTATGTGTGTCGCGGCAGCGGCGTTGTACGAAGCTATGCCGGTTGCTTGGTAAGAATAAATTTGAGCCTCAGCCTTATTTGACTCTTTTCGTTTTTGAGATTCAAGGAAGTGGAGAATATATCGATCAAGTGGAGGAAGAGGTAATAAATATGAAGGAAATGATCGATCCCATGGAATATGATCAAGTGAAGCTGCTAGCTGTGGATCCAGATGATGAAGATAAATTGTATATAACACGGTCCATTACTACTAACATAATATCGAAAAACACATGATTTGGAAAATTATGTAGTAAAAGTTTACATAGCTTAAGCTAAGCTTAGAATTAGCATTCTGATATCTAAATGAAGCGTGTTTCATTTTAGTCTTGGTCGTGGCCTTGCATACATGAGCCACATATATAAGCTACGATCATTCAAACCAACTACCTAGGCAGCATCATACCAATCTACCGTAAAAGAACTTCATGTGTAGATTTACTAATCTCTTCATACTATTCTTCCCATCTCGAAAAATGCACAGCAAGACCATGTTCCAATTGTTCTTACAAATAACAATTATGAATTATCTGGTATATACAAGGAGCGGGGCATTGGAATAGTTCCATATAGTCCTCTTGGTCGTGGTTTCTTCGCAGGCAAAGCAGTCACCGAAACTTTAGACTCCAACGTTCATGCGGTACGTACATTGTCTCCCTTACATTAGTCTCTGCTCACATTCCATGCAGCATACATGTAATACTAGTCTGAAGTAACTCTGAACCTAGCTAATGATGTGGTTTTCGTAACTATAGGCCGCTCATCCTCGGCTGACGGGAGAGAACTTGGAGAAGAACAGAAACATATACTATGCAATAGAAAGTCTTGCGAAGAAGCACAACTGCTCTCCTGCTCAACTAGCTCTGTCTTGGGTTCTTGGCCAAGGCGATGACGTTGTTCCTATCCCTGGTGAGTCTCAGTAACCTGGTCACGGTTGATTAAGTTACATTTATACTCAGCCTTAGTAGTTTCATCAGTACTTTGAATTAATTTTGTGCATATATTACATGCAGGGACAACAAAGATCAAGAACTTGGAAACCAGCATTGGCTCCTTGAGTCTGAATCTCAAGGAAGAGGACCTCAAAGAAATCTGTGATGCTGTTCCACTAGACCAAGTAGCTGGTGATAAAACTTATGCAACGTCGAGTCATGTGCAATGGAAATTTGCCAACACTCCTCCTCAAAAGTAGTAGTAATGTTTTGTAACTGAGGCAGATGAAACTCGTCTTCGATGAGTTATATATGGTATGCCATATCCCATTGTACTCTTTCGCAGTTTGCTGTATTGGACTTAAAATAAGGGACTCAGATTCTCAACGGATGTATTGGTGTTAATGTTTTTATGCCTATGTATGTGAATGAACTGGATGGACCTGCACATTGACGGTCTCAACTCTCAAATGAGGGGTGGCAAATTCGCTGTCATTAACATGATGGAATTCTTTTGAGAACCTCCTTTATCTTCATCACTGGGTACTCGTAATCAGCTTCTTTCGAGTATCTAGTTCTGCTAGGAATTGTACAATTTTCAGAGAATTTCATCTATAAAAGAAGCAAAAATTAGAGCATAAACATGTATCGAGGTCAGTTCCTTAAAGGTGTCCTTGAACAAGTATAAAGATAAACCGGGCCTGATGTTACATAGATCCAAAAGATACTTGACAACGAAAGGAAATGCAACCAGGGACAGCCATACAAGGGCAATATAACACTCTACTATTAGAGGATTCCATTGCCTGGTATTCTAAGGACTAGCCTAGTATCTTGAACTTTGCTGTAAAACCTACTTACATCTTTCAGCACAACAAAAATTGTCATTGGCATAAGTAACTAGTCTCCAGCAACAAATACTTAGAAACCAAAGAAACCAAGCTCACTGGCTCTCTCTTTCTCAAAGGTCTCAAAGTACTGATAGATGATGGTCACTGCAAGCAGAATCCCAGTCCCAGAACCAATGGCACCCATGAAATCTGCCAAGACTGTCAATGCACCAATGCACATGCCACCGAAAGCTGCAGCTGTGGGAATATAGCGGTTCAGCTCCTTCTGCAAGTTTGACTCACGGTGACCAGGCATCACCATTTGTTGTTCCTGCACATCACCAGCAGCCATGTTAATACTTAATGCATAGATGAATAGCTGTGTCACCTACTTACAACTGATGAATTCTGTTTGACTTATTAATTACTGATGAATTGGCAATTAGGCCACTAAACCTGAAACCATATTACCAAACAGATGGGAAGATGGTCGCTAGAGAACAAAAAAATAGTCTGTCAGGACCACTGTGGTCACAATGACCAAGAACTATCATGTAGCAAAAAGCTGACAACAACAAAGAAGCCTAACATTCGCAACATAGATAAATTCTTAAACTACTGGATAGCAATACCTTCAGCTGCTTGGCAACATCTTTAGCAGAGGACCCAGAAACTTCGATCCATGTCTTTGAGAAAAGGGCACATGCTGTCAACATAAAGACAAGATAGAAGAGTGCATGGAAAGGATTGGCTGCCATATCAGCTAAGCTGCAAAAAAATAAACGAAGCAGGCATCAGCAATCACACATAATCATCACTTACCAACAATGAGAGCAAAGTTCAAAAGGCATACAAAATAAATAAGATTTTCCAAGAACATTCTACATTACCTTGAAGGTGCAGTAATATAGTATGCTAGACCACCTACAGGAACAAATTGTCCACCTGAGTACTCAGATTCCTTCCATTTACCCAAAAGGTTCACAAGGAAATTTCCACTGTACCTCCTGTAGAGCAACTGTACATGATAAAAAGAAAAAATAGATATGACATTGTAAGGAGGAAGAGAAAACAGGCCCCCAAACACATATGAGTACCCAACTAACAAACTCCAGTACCTGGGAGATGAAGTAAAGGTTGGAGACAAGAGCAGACTGCAAGATAATGGGCATGTTGGATGTGTAGAATAGCTTGATAGGATAAGAACCCTGCTGTCCACGGGCATTCTTTGATCTAACAGGCAGAACCACACGGAACCCTTGGAAGTAAATGACTATAAGGAAGATCAAGACTGTTGCGAGCAGATTCGTGATATTGGGAAGGTTCTGCCGGTAAAAGGCCTCCCGAAGAGCTCGAACCTTGTCTGTTCGAGTTATCAACAAATGGAATAGGGCAATAACTGCACCTTCAAATTCGGCTCCTCGCCCACTGTTGATGGTGGTGGGACTAAATGCTTTCCAGATAATGCTTTCACTGGGAAACAAAGATACAACTCTCAATGTTTTATGAATTGAAGATAGTAGCATTTTCATTACATCAATACTCATCATTGCAAAAGTGCAGAAGGGAGGATTAACTCACCAGATATTGGTCGCAATAAAAAGAGAAATTCCAGAGCCGAGACCATATCCCTTCTGAAGGAGCTCATCCAAACATATCACAATAATACCAGCAAAGCACAACTGAATGATGATAAGAATGGCGTTTCCAACTCCAAGTTGACCAACACTCCCATACATTCCAGACAGCACATACGCAACTGCCTCACCGATAGCTATCAGAATACCCAATAGCTTCTGCGCTCCATTTCTAAGGACCCAAAAAAACAGCAAAATCAGTTTTTGAAGTACAAAAATAGTACAAATTGCATAAACAAGTCGCAGATTGTCACAAAACCACTTAGAGCACACCAGAGCATAAATATCCACACAACAATAATTTTACAAAAGACTTGTAATCACTAGTTATGTATTGTTCCATCAATCACATACATTAAATCAACCACGGAATAAAAGTAAGCACATTTGTCATCAAGTACACGACTACTATAAGATTGCTCAGATCCAATACAGTTTATATACTTACAGGAGAACACAATCCCCATCACTACCAATCACTAGTCATGTATTTTTCCATCAATCACATACATTTAAAGTACCAAACCAACAACTAAGCACATTTGTCATAAACTACACAACTACTATATACTTGCTGCCATCAAACACAGTTAAATCCACTCACAGTAGAGCACGATCCTCGCGAACGTTGTTGTCCACCTCAATTATCTTCGATCCAGCTAACAGCTGCATCACCAGCCCCGACGTAACAATCGGGGTGATTCCAAGCTCCATAACAGTACCCCGATTCGACGCGAGAATCACACGCATCCAGTAAAACGGATCGGCTCCCGTCGTAGAGTGAATTCCATACAGAGGGAGCTGACTACAGACCAAAAATATGAAGAGCGAGATCACCGTATAGATCACTTTCTCTCTAAACGGAACTTTCCGATTTGCGCTCTCGACTTCCGGCAAAAAAGACAGGAAGGGACGCACCAGATGAAGAACCCTAAATCCGCCTCCCATTTTTTTCTAAAATCGAAACCTAATTCCAAATCAAATCAAGATTCAAATTCAGCAGATAATAATTGAAATTGCGATGTGAGAATTGATTAACAGAGTATTATGATCGAGAGATTATGAGAGATGAGGTTGAATGACTGACCTTGCAGACCAGAATTGAGGGGACCTCTCCAAACCCTATGCTTTGACTTTTCGACTTCTTCGATCTGAGGTTGAGCTATATGCTATCCACAGTTGCTCCAAAATGACGATATTGGGTAGGGCCCAAATTAGGCGGAGGAGCTAAATGAGACATGTTACGGACGGACTATGGGAGAAGGCCCAAATGGGGTAGGCCCAGAAAAGAATTTCAAAAGAAAAGAAAAATATATATACATTTCCTAGAATAATTAGGTTACAAATGAAAATTTATTTTCTAAATGATCTGTATCCATGTTTCTTTTTCGATCAAGAAGGCACTCCATAATTTTCTTGTTACAAATGTATTGGGTGTTGGGTAAATTAGAGATAAAGTCAATTTAGAAAAATTTATATTAAATAAAGTCGTCATATATATTTTTTTCAAATCATGTCATTTAATAATAACGCAAGAATAAAAATATCTTCATCATTCTAAATAATTATATTCATGCCATGATATTAAATCATTTTAAAAAAAACTATTACGAGTTGTACGTTGAAAACACTACTCTGGTAAACTTGAATACACCACCACAGGTTGTTGAAAAACACTACTACGTACAGGTTATTGAAAACACTACCACATGTTGTTGAAAACACTACCACATGTTGTTGAAAACACTACTACAAGTTATTGAAAACACTACCACATGTTGTTGTAAACACTACTCTGTTGGAACTTGAAGACACCACGTACCATAAGTTATTGAAAACACTACCACAGGTTGTTGAAAACACTACTCTGCTGAAACTTAAAAGCTCTCTCTCTCTCTCTCACGGAAGCTTGATCACTCTCTCTACTCTCCCAAATTTAAAAGGATAAAGTTGAAAAGTCAGGAAAACATGAAAAATAAAAGTGACCTTGAATGGGATAAAAAGTGTAAAAAACTTTATTAGAAAAATTAGACCCAAAAATGACTTATCTGTAATTTTCTATTGGTGGTTTCTTCACCTATAACTATCAATCTCACATGAGATCTGGTTTGATTATTAAGTCAAAGGCACTACCATAACTCACCTTATATACACATTATGAGATATTCGTATACATTTTTTCAACCTTAACAATATTCTTCGTCATTATTATGATATATTAAAGTCGTACTTAAATAATACGGAGACAACTATT
Organism: Geum urbanum; assembly: GCA_946800695.1. Taxonomy (NCBI): domain Eukaryota; kingdom Viridiplantae; phylum Streptophyta; class Magnoliopsida; order Rosales; family Rosaceae; genus Geum; species Geum urbanum. Next base: position 80,669,069 of record OX326999.1, on the reverse strand, counting down.
ACCATCGGAGTCTTATTTATCTATCTTGATGATGAACAAGTGACAACAGATCTCGTTTTAATACATAAATATAATGTGACTTTGGTATGTACTTTTATGCTTTGTTTTGAAACATGATGGATCTCATAATTTGTAACAACACTCAAAATTTGAATACTTAATAACTTATTTAAGTTGCCTCTGATATCTCAGATAATGGTATCATTACATAGTTAACTGATGCAAAGACGAATGAAGTATATATAATGACCAGTATCACGAGAATATTGAAGATATAACGTTGCAGAATGCCATTAGAATTTCATGCATGTACGAATTCGTTATCATATATTCACTCATACAATTCAGCTCACCTCTAAATTGCATGTCGATCGAGTTCCAACAAAATTAATTGACCTATAAAATTTATACATATCGCATGTGAGTCTGAGTGATTGATCTCGTACGTTTGCTTTGGTTAGATCATTTGTTCCTTACAACCTTCTTCAATTTAAACATATTGAGTATGTGGCTGTCGACAAATATAACTCAGTATTGCTCGATCGCAAGTCATTTGCAAAGGAAATTATTTGTGAACGCTATTGTTTCATCGATCATCTAAGTTGCGTAGTCTTTTTATTACGAGGTAATGCGATCAGCGAAAACTTTAACTTACTTTCAAAACAAAAATCACTTATACACCCTCACCTTAGTTTACATTTATGGTGGTTCAGGGACGATTCACCATAACATAATGATCATTCAAAGTTCATAACAGCATCCTCATAAATTGACTATCAAACTGCTTTTGATTTCAGACTTTATCATTGCGGTGCTTCGACATAAACCAAATAAACACAATCAAACGGTTGGATAACATATCAGAAGACAAATAGAACATGCATGTAACCGGTCCAAAAAAGATCTGAACTAGTTGCCAACCTAATAGTTGATGTCATCAACTGTATCATACCTAACTTAGAGGTAAAAAAATTAGCTGGATTATGAATTTTACGGGTCATAACGAGCAAAATCTCTAAAAAAACTAATCATAAAATTAATTTTATGTTGTGTTATCTTCATAGCTTATATCATCAATCTTTGTGGTACCTCCCATCGAATTTTATAGGTATATAAACCAAGTATTTCTAGTCTTGTAGATCAATAATATTTTAGACTCTACTCGAATCACTTTTGATTTTGAAATAATTTTTGTTCCATCCACTCCATTTTTGTTCATGAGAAAACGTACACTATATCAGTATAGATGGAAAGTTTCTTAGAAGAACTCAGTATATATATAATTTAATCTTTATTTGGCGTTGCGTTGCGTTTTTATTCAGTGGGAAGTATACATATGATGTCTCGCATTCCCTTTATTTTGTGAGATTTATACAAATATACGGTTGAAGCAAAAGTAATATATATAAGAGACAGAAAAAAAGATTAATAATAATATAATTAATTAGTTCCACCAACAGTAGAATAAGATATGCAATCAATAGGTTTGAAGGAGACCACATTCTTTTTCAGGTCATAACCAACCAAGAAATTTTTCATAAAAACACCTCCATACAAATATTTGTCTTTTTCATGATTTCGCCAGTGGGAGGTGGAAAAGGTATAACAAGGTAACTTAAGGTCATCTACATAAAATATATGTTCCTTCTCTAGTTGCATTTTGCCACCGCCCTCGAAATGCACGACCATTTTTGGTGCCGTTGGAACCGTCGCAGTGTTGACGCAAAGCCTATAATCCTATATACAACTTACACAGTGTGAAAGAAGAACTTCAAATTTGAAGCAAATGTCTTATTTAGCGCAGTTGCCACCTTGTCAAATAAGACTCGTGGCAAATAGGTTAATGGTGCACCGGAGTCTACGGCCATGTTAATTTTTTTAAGCGTTGTACCTGTCGTGTTGAGCGGAATTAAAATCATCTCCCACGGTAAATCCTTGTACTATCACATAATAATTTGTGATAGAATCGCCATCGACCAAAGGTGTTGACACGACTCCTTCGTATCCCAAGGTATTTTTTCTTTTTCTTTTTGTTGTTGTTTGTGTGTGGTAGAATGAGAAACTGAAGGATTGGAGGAGAAAATTATCAATAATACAAGACTTTCTGGGATCGTAAATTAAATAGTTGTGCTTATAGCAAGCTCATGGATGACTGGCATTGTTGTGCCACGATTAGATATTTCTGCAGTTTAGTTGTCCATGATGTCGTAGCCACTTGAAAGGCTAATTTTTCAATTATGAGCTTCATAAAACATGCACGCTACGTTTGGCGTCCAAATATGGAGCGTCCATATGCGATTTTCATAAGAACTTGAGAAGCTTGGACTTCTCTTTTACAATTAGCGTATAATGAATCATAATAATTTGAGTGAATAAGTCCAAGTAAAAGATGAAAACACGTGAAACTTACAAAGCCAAATTAAATCAAACCAGAACAGTTAACTGAACTAAGGGTTTGTATTAGTGGCTAAAGATCAAGTACTAATACATCACACATGGAGATATGTATGGTTAGAAGGTCAATTCCATTCACTTTCCGGCAACGTACATAATGTGTCTGTTACCCATCCATTACACTTTATATGTCGTTCTCGAAACTTCTCAAATATATTGTGTTTCAATGTAAATGTACGAGAAAGACGGGGAAACAAAATTACCGAAATGTTTTATAAATTTGGCTGTATTGTCAATTTACACCTAAATTTTCAATTACCTATTTGGCTTCCCTAATTCCTCTTTCTAAAAAGAGAAAAGTAAAAAAACTGCTCCATTAATCGATAAGAAAAAATACCACTCCCCTAAATTCTCTCCACTATACCGCAAGTTGATATGACACAATTGTGCATTGGGTATGCGCCAATCTCTAGTGATCTATTATGTATGGTTTAAGATATCCATTGTGTTTTCGCCTAATTTATTATAGTGAATATGTTGGAGAGGAAAATATATGATCCCACATATATAAAGCGACAGAAATTAGAATTCATAAGTAATTAGACTAAACATAATACCAATCAGAGACATTTTGTATAAAATCAATACCTTAAAAATAGTTCAACACTTTAAGTTGAGACAATATCGATTATATTGAAGGTCTACATATCATACTATAATTCTAATAGAAAGCCAAAGTTACATGCAACTTATACTCCTTCATACATTTCTATGGGACATAGGTATATTATTCCGCAATTCTCTCATTGCTATGACACACATATTATTCCGCAATTCTCTATTATTGCTGTGACACACAAAATCAATATATGAATACATTTTTGTGGGAGCAACGTACGTACTAGCACTAGTCCTTTGTTGAAAGAGCGACGAACAATCTAAATCGATATTTCCCTCATGTATTAATGATTTAGGCGTTTGTGGTCTCAAATTTTAAATTTCCATTGACCTTTTAATAATTTTATACCTTTTGTTTGTTAGTGGTTACTAATTGAGCAATCTTCTTCTTTTAATTCCCTCCGTTATCTCATCTTGTAGTCAGTACATATTAGTGATACAATATATAGTGATCGGGGTGATTGAAGGATAATAGACTACTATCACATGAATATCAAGGTTATATATATTACACTGAAGCATGAATTTATCTCATAACAATTCCATGCACGTACCGTTGACATATATTCACACATACTATTCTGCTCACCTCTAAAATGCAAATCGTGTTCCAACCAAACGAAGTACCTAGAAGTTTTATATAGACCACATCGATCCCTTGCAATTTAGATAGTCATAGAGATAGAGCCTCACCAGTTAGTACGTACGTAATACGCTTTCGCTAGCTGCTCAAGTAGCTAGCGCTATTCTTTGCAATGGAAATTATTTGTCGACGCTCGATCGTCAAGACTGATTCATTGATCTTCTGAGCTTAGAAATAGTAGTCATCCGAAGATATTTTTAGGATTTAACTAAGAAATCAGAATGAAGCTACGCGATGTCATAATATAAATGTTAATCTTAATTAAACACTACATCCCTAATTTGAGTTGTCATTACGAGCAGTCGAATATACGATCAATGGAAACTTTAATTTAACCTTAAAACTAAAATCACTCGTGCATTCATATCGATCACCTTAGCTTACATATAGTGCCAAAGCATAGAACATTCATTTAAAACAACGATTGAATCAAAGTAAGCTAAAATTGTTTTTTTTTTAACATTTATTGTTACAGAATTTATAAAATCAAATTAACTCAATTCAAATTTAAATATTGAAAAAAATCAGCCACAAGAGTCTATTATGATCCCGCCTCTATTTCAAACAGTCAATTATTGTCCTATTATTTTGTGTCTATATCAAGTTAATCAGTTCTCTTAACCTAGCTAGCCACTCATGAATTGTTCATATTTGTTGGCTATGGCATATATAAGGAGTGTCTAAGTATAATTTTTACTTAGCTGAATATCTGGTGACGAAGTTAAATTCACTACATCAATATTCTTATACCCAAAAATGGTCATAATTACCACTGTGCTGTTTGCATGTGACTATATATTGCTATATTTGATATAGTGAAGACTTAACATTTTTTTTGAATTTTTGACATTTCTGAAGTGTGTGATCTCTTTTTAATTTTCTCCAACACCTCAAATATACTTACGTATGTAAAACTAATCAATCGAATTATAATCTATAGACATTCAGAAATATATATATATATATATATATATATATGAAACTAATGTAGAAACGAAAAATAGTGATCAGTTAGAGACTATGGAAACGTGTGTATCAAAGTATTATATATAGAGCCGGTATCACATGCAACTCATGATACACGTACATAACCAAGGCAACATCATATAAATTGTTACATCTTGAAATATCATGAATTCGAAGGTTATATTGTCCGTCAAAAAACAAAGCATCTACAAATATCATGCGCAAGTGCGCAACCCGGCCTAATACAAATTATGAAAATGATGACGTAGTCGTTATTCTTTTCACTTGCAGATCAAGTAAAGTAGTTGCTGCATATTAATTTTCCTTTCCACCATTCATGCCTTCTAGATCAAGGAGTTTCTTCTAATTTTAAACTTAAAGAAGATGTAACATGCAATAGAGGTGTAAGATTCGAATTATAAATTGTGTGTATTTTAGTTCTTATGTCAGACGTCTCATCCCACATTTCCCACTCAACACCGTTGTAGGGTTTAGGCTCGAAAGAGCTTCATCCTCACAAAGCTGCTCCAGCTCCTCGTCCGGCAGTGTCACCGTAACCATCCTCGCCACCCCTCCCTCCGGAGACGGCACCACCGTTATCAGCCCTTCTCCTTCTACATTTCCGACATGATACGATACATGTACAGGTTTCTTATCTTTGTCAAACACAGCTGCGTACATCAACGACGACTCATTCATAGTAGTATTCCTAGTACTTCCAGGAAACCCAACCATGTCTTCCATGCTGACGCACGTCAACTCGGGGCCGTACATCCTGAACGGTGCCCTAAACTCATCTCCCTTTCCTTTTCGTGATTCAAACCACTCCATCGCAGACCAAAACTCCTCCTCCCCCTTACCGGACACGTGGCGGTGCACCGCTCTGGCCACGTCGCCCAGGTCTCCATTGTCTCCCACATTAGGCAGTGAAAGCAACGAGAAATGCAAGGCATTGCCGTAGTAGCCATAAGGAAGCTTCAGCTTCTTCCTCAAGTCGACACAAATGGAGATAGAATGTTTGCTATCGCTTTTCGGGGACTTCAAGCTAGCAATACGTGACCAAAAGAGCGCAGCGAGAAAATCAAACGGCGTTGCGTCGGGGCATGATCCGTGGATTTCCATAAGACTTTGCTTCATCACTGCGTTGGAGAATTTGAAAGTGGCCGTGCTCATTTTCTTCATTTCTAGAGGGGTCTTTGCTGCCTTGGACTTGGCTTCGTAATAAGCGTGTGTTGATGACTTTGTGTCGTGGATGTTGAATCCGCGAGTGAGTGGCGGCGCGTCCGGTGATGAGTTCATTGAGTTGTTGAATATAGGCGGGTGCGCGACGGCTTCGCGGCGGTAGGACTCAGCCCATGACTTGACGAGTAGGGTTGCGCAAGTTAGGTCTGCTTGTATGTGAGTGCAACTTAGTCCAATGGCTACTCCTCCTTCTTCAAATTCATTTATCTGCAGCCAAAAGAAACACATCACTCATGTTAATTAGTTTTGCATGTCAATTTTAATCTTCACTTCCAGTAACCGTTATAATTTATATTCGTTTGACGTACAGTTGGAGACATGAACCATGATATTGATGCAGGAGCCAAGAAAAATTAGAAAATCATATTTAATTGGTTCAATTAAAATATAGTCCGTTGATAAATTAAATACATAATTCATTCATTCAATTATGGCAATGAATACAAATTTAGGTGGCTAAGTTTTAAATTTGAAATTTTACATTAGAAATTCAGTTACAAATAAAAAAAATTAAAAAATTTAGGGAGTGAAAGTGGTTGTAACCCCTTGTAGTCCCTGTGTAACTACCTCTTTGAATAAATTTACAAAAGCACCCCTATAAATCAACAAAACAAATATGAAAGAAGAAGCAAACAAGAAAAAGAAAGTGAAAGAACTTAACCGGAGTAAGTACCTGGATCCTATACGGCGACCATGAACTAGGATCATCACGAGGCATATCATCCCACGCTACCAACAGCCTCTCCTCCAACCCATCAGCAGATCCCAACCACTCATCAAGCGTCACCCCCACCGTGGCTCTCACCACCCTAACGCCGGCGTCGGTACACTTAACCTCCAGCTCTCCGTCCTCTCTTCGGACTATCCGACCGGTAACGGGCGGGTACATCGTTAGAGACTCCGAGAGATACACCCGGAAAGGGTCCAAGTCGAAGTTCGCAAAGAGCTTCTCCTTGTAGTAGAAGACCATGTGGACGCTGTGAAGAGACATTGCACGGTCCAAAGCCGTGAACGAGTACGTCGTATTTGGGTCCACCGGCCGGCTGGATACCGCCGTTAGTTTTGATCGGACGGCCACGCGGTTGTGCATGGTCGACATTTTCCGGTGACAAAGAAATTTAGCAAGACTTGATTGTGCGTAATGAAGAATAATGGTGCTAGGAGATAGTGTACGTAATACAAAGAGTGAGTTGTCCTGTTCTTTATAGCATGCCGGCTTGGTCATCTCTCTCTTTCTCTATGATGTGTGAGTAGAGAAATTCTTGGCCGGGAGATGGTGGATAATTATTAAGGAGTTGGTTGAGTGCAATAAATCAACCAGAAAGAAACAGAATTGATGAGATTAGCTAGTCTAACGTCGTGATCGACTTTGTTCTTTATCTTTTTTAAGATACTAGCTAGGTAGTTTGTATGTCAACTGCAGCTCATTTTATCTTCCATTAAGGTAGAAACTAGAGAAAAAAAATTAAATTAATTTTGGTTTCAAATTCGTAGTCTATGTAATTTCTTCCATGAATCAACAAAATAAGTAGTACGTACTACGGAAAACGTTATAGGATCGATCGTAGTTTGTTACTTTGTTAGAGTTGAAACTTGGAAATAATTGTGGATCTAGTTTGTTACATATATGATCGACCGTATATCCCAAGGATCGGAACTTCGTGCATGTAAGTCTTGGGGGAAAATCCACAAATGTCTAGCAAGATGAAGCTAAATACAGTTGGTACTTAATTAGCTGGTTGCGAATTTGTGACATATATAGTTGGATAGCTAGCCACACACTAGATCTTTTGGTGAATCTACCAGAATGTGACAAATATAGTTGGATAGCTAGCTCGTGATCGACCTCCTCAATCGACGGTCGAAAACGGTGGCGGATTTTTGTAGTTTTTATTTGGTTAAGCTTGACCAAGAGCTCCAAAAAAACGAATATATTTTACTTGAAAATTGCTGTAGATAATTAATTTTCTGTTGACTAATTACTCAAACTCTGCTTTCATACAAAAATTGGCCAGAGAGGGGTCGGTAAGCGATCGAGTTTCAAGCACATTTGGTCTATATATGTAATCGATCGTAGGATTCATGATCAACATCATCCTACGGTGTTAGCATTTCTTTCACTTTCCGGCAATGTCCAAAACTTGACCAAGTATTCTTACACGTATCGTAGTTAGCATGGGGACTACACTTGTTTAATTATAGCTTAATTATATGTGGATTTTGTGGATATCCGCTGTGACATTTACCTAATTTAATTAATTATGTGCATGCATGTGCGCGCGCGGCTACGCTATCCCAGCTCTAATCGAATCGACTAGCCGGTTGGGGGATCAAACAACTTGTTTCATTAATTAAATGATGGTGTGTATATATATATACCAGCTAGCTCATGCATGCACAAATTAAGAGAAATTAAGCTAGCTCGATCTAGCTGTAGTTGTCCATTATCTATATCACTCGAACATGAACAGTTAATTAACAATTCAATATTTTCTTAGTGATCGATTGTCCAACGAGTTATACGTTAGTTATGATATACACTCAATCGGGGACGGAGTCGGGATTATCGGTGAGGGGCCTAAACGAAAAGTTTAAAAAATAAAAATAATATATTAATTTAAATAATTCAAAATATTAAAATAGTACTTGTAAAATACTATCTATTACAAGGGTAATTGTCCTCGACGAGATTTTATATCCTGAAAACGTTTCATAATAACTTCATCGTCAATAGTAAGAAAAATGTTTTTCTCAATATAAAAAATCAAACAATTATTCATCAACTCGTCACTAATTCGGCTGCGTAATCGATTCTTCATAATATTCATTGCAGAAAATACTTTCTCCACGCTTGCTATTATAACAGGTAGAATCAATGCCAATGTCACAAGCAGGTAAACTAGCATATATGTTCTATTTTTAGGTCGACAAGGGCCTTGCTGTAGATAATATCTTCGAACTTCTTCTTGAATGTTATGATGATAACTTGAAATTGGCGGGCGTTTAGCGGAATCCGATGGATACTTTCTGTAATATCTTCAGCACAAGACTTTTTCAGATTATTACTATTCTTCTTTTGAATTTTTGTGGGTGCATGTGGTTACTCATCTGATGTTGGAGTAGAAGAATAAGGTTTTTCTTTTCTTTTGAAGTATCTCTCCATATCTAATAAACTTAATAAAAATGATTGTATTTTAATTTCAGATACGGTAGATCTTTTATAAAGAAAAAACCATAAAATCATAAACCTGGTAACAGATTGAATCCTAATTGACCTAGTATTTGGATTTTATTAATGAAATATAATATAATAATATTCTTACAAAGTTGTCGGATTGAATTGTCAGTAATTGAAATTTAGATATACTTCAAATAAATTATAATATTTATATTATATAATAATAATATACTAATATTTTTTTTTACATTAACAGGCCAGGACGCACTCAATTGTTTACTTTCGGCTTCGGAAGGAAACTATGAAGTTGATTAATAGTTGGGAAAGTAATTGGAACTTGGAAGCTACTTAGATAATTATGGAGAGCTTCTTTCTTTAATGAGATTGAGGGTAATACGTCTTTCTGCTCTCTACTTTGTTCGTCGACGATATATATATGAGCTAGATTATACATGCATATATATACTAGATGTCAAATTTAAACAAAACAAAAGACCCTTAAATACCCCAATTATATATATACTAGATTTCAGATTAATCTTATAAACAAAAATTGCTAATGTATTTGAAAAATTCACGACTAGAGTGAGAAAATTCATAACACTAATTGCATATATATATGAAGATATATATTGAAGCTAGCTAGACCTAAATTAGATTTAGTAATTTTATTTTTATTGTTATAAAATGAGATCATTTTTGTGTAATTTTGTTCATTTTTTTTGTAAGTATCCAAACGAGCACATTTTTACTAACTTGAGAATAAATTGTTGTCAATATTGTAATTTAGTTCAATGGTTTGTAAATGATACAAAAAGTGGTTGTAACTTTGTTATAAATGTAGTAAGTTCTTGTTTAATAAATTGTAATTTAGTTCAACTAATTATAAGTAAAATGTTAAGGTACCACAAACATGACCTTATTTGAACAAAAATTGCATCGACAATGTATAAGAAAATGGGTCTGATCGAAAATGTCCTAGATTTTTACACTATGAATATTATTATCAACTGTTATTGCCAGTTAAACAAAATGGGGTTTGCTTCATTTGTGTTCGAAAAATATATCAAATTTGGTCTTGAACTAGATGCTACAGCCTTCAACGCTCTCATTAACGGCTTTGTTCTTCAAAAGAGAGTGGCAGAGGCAGCATCACTTTTGAGAAAAATGGTGGAGGTTTCTAAGTGTAAACCTACTGTGGTTACTTTCAACACAATGATAAAAGGACTTTGCGTGAAGGAAGACAACATATCAGCCATACGATTACTCAGGTTGATGGAAGAAAGAGGTTGTAAGCCTGACATAGTTACCTATAGCACCATCATTGACAGTCTCTTGAAGGATACACTTGTCGTTGATGCAACCAATTTATTCTCGGAAATGATTAGCAAGGGCATTGCACTAGATGTGGTTACTTACAACTCTTTGATCAAAGGATTTTGTAGAATATGCGACCAGAAAGAAGCTAAAAGGTTGTTGGCTGAGATGGTAAGTAATAATGTTTATTCAGATGTAATTACCTTCAGTGTGTTGGTTCATGGACTCTGTAAGGAAGGGATAGTTGCATGCGGAAGTCAAAAGTGTTGTTGAAACAATGATTCAAAGAGATATTGAACCTAGTGTGGTGACCCACAACTCTCTTATGGACGATGACTTCTTGCGAGGATAATTGCACGAGGCAAAGAAAGTCTTTGATCTAACGCTAAGAAAGGGATCATGGTAAATGTTCGAAGCTGTAGCATATTGTTAAACAGATACTGTAAGTGTAGAAAGATTAATGAGGCTTACAAGGTCTTTCAACACATGCCTCTGTTGTGTCGATAACACCACAACACCAAATGATCCACTAACACTAGATAGATGAACAAGATAGCCAGAGAACCAAATCTAAACAACAAACAACCTAAGCAACACAAAGAAGGTGAGAAGACAAGAACAAAAACACAAGTTATACGTGGTTCATCAATAGCCTACGTCCACCGAGCAGCGGGAGATTCTTCGCTATCAATGGAGGTTACAAAGAGAGATAATAGGGTTACAAAGCAAAGCCCTAAAACTACCCACGCTGTTTTCTCTCTATCTCTCACAGACTCTCAATACTCTGCATTTATACAACTCTCTCTCTAATACCTAACTTACTCGCCAAGAATATTGTTCATCAACCCACACTCAATAGCCTCGTCGAAAACTTGTTCCCGATACTGTTACTTATAACACTGTTATTGATGGGTTTTTCAAAGCTGGGAGGGTACGGAGAGCAAAGAAGTTGTATTCTCAAATGCAAGTGTGGCTAACTCCTTGATGTTCAAAGTTACGCCATTTTATTGGATGGAGTATGTCGCAACCAACAACTTGATTTGGCAATAGAATTGCTCAAAGAGATGGAAGACAAGAAGTTGGAACCAGATATTGTAGTTTATGATATTTTTATTAGAGGTTTGTGCAAAGCTGGAAAGATTGAATCCGCAAGAGATATACTCTTTGGTTTGTCATCTAAAAGACTTCGACCCGATGTCAGGACATACAGTGTAATGATTCATGGAATTTGTGACCATGGTCTATTAGATGAAGCGGAAAATTTATTGAGAGATATGAAAGAAATGTTGAGCTCTACAGTAAATCTTCAGTGTATTTACTGGTTTGTTTTTTGTTGTTCCCAGTTAATAATCCCTAGTCTTTAGGGAGTAGAGTTTGTGTTTGATTTAGTCTTAGCCAGTAAACCACGATCATAGTAGTATTCTATCGTGGGTTGTTATTTCTCTCTTTTCAGTTGTAAAAGGCTGGTTATAAAGTCAGTATTTCAATTCAATAACAAAGGCTTTTCCTCCAAATATTGTGTGGTCGAAGTGTGAAATAGAGAGAGCAAACTTCAACAAGTGGTATCAGAGCCCCATCACAGGGGCCTGATTTAGAGAAAGAGAGAAAGAGCCAGAAAGCGTGAGTAAGAGAGAAAGCATGGCAGCCGAAGGGAGTTATATACCAGCTCCAAAGTTCGACGGGTATTATGATCATTGGGCAATGACTATGAAAAACTTTCTCAGATCAAAGCAGTTATGGGGGCTGATTGAGCATGGGGTATATGCCGAGATTCAAGAACCTGAGCAAGCAACCTACTCAGCGATTGTGGAAAGGACACAGCTAACTAAAACATAACGTAAGAAAATTGAAGAACAAAGGAAGTTGGTAGAAGAACAGAAGCTGAATGATCTCAAAGTCAAAAATTATCTATTTCAAGCTATCGATCGAACCATAATGGAGACCATTATGGTGAAGGATACAACAAAATAAATATGGGACTCCATGAAGATGAAGTATCAAGGAACATCCAGGGTTAAAAGAGCACAACTGCAAGCTCTAAGGAGAGACTTTGAAGTTTTGAAGATGAAGGAAGGTGAAGGACTCGATGAGTACTTTGCACGTACTCTGGTCATTGCTAATAAGATGAAGATGCTTAGTGAGAAGATAGAGCAGATAATGATAGTTGAGAAGATCCTACGTTCTATGAATTCTAAGTTTGATCATGTCGTTTGGTCAGTTGAAGAATCCAATGATTTGGACACTTTAACAATCGATGAGTTACAGAGCAGCCTCCTAGTATATGAGAAAATAATGAAAGGGCATCAAGAAGAAGAACATGCTCTCAAGGTCACCGAAGTAGAAAGATCAGGAGCAAGGGAGGATGATAGAGGTGGATTTAGAGGGAGAGCTCACGGTGGAGGTTTTAGAGGCAGAGAAAGAGGCCGTGGTAGACAACCTATCAACCGAGCTACTGTAGAGTGTTACAAATGCCACAAACTAGGGAATTTTCAATATGAATGCCCTAGTTGGGAGAAGAACACGAACTATGCAGAACTTGATGAAGAAGAAGAGATCGGCTGAATATTGGAAAGGTAAATCACATGGTGAGTGAAGTGTTTTATGTTCCAGAGCTGAAGAACAACTTGTTGAGCATAGGTCAACTACAAAAGAGAGGTCTGACTGTACTCATTAAGCATGGTTTTTGTAAGTTGTTCCATCCATCTCGAGGCTTAATTCTGCAAACTTCCATGATGACAAATCGTATGTTTGTTCTGTTGGCTTCTATCAATTCAAAAGAAACAACGTGCTTACAAAATATCAGTGACACCAAGACTCAACTTTGGCACTGCCGATTTGGACATCTGAGTTTCAAAGGTCTGATCTATATTACAAAAAGATGGTGAATGGCCTGCCTCCACTCAAAACTCCATCAAAGGTGTGTGCTGATTGCTTAGTTGGAAAACAACATCGGGAGTCAATAACTAAGTAGAGTCTATGAAGGGCTTCAGAGAAGTTACAACTACTCCATGTTGACATTTGTGGACCAGTAAAGCCGGAATCAAACAGCAGACAGAGGTAGTTGATCACATTTATTGATGATTTTAGTAGAAAGTGTTGGGTTTACTTTCTTTCAGAAAAATCTGAGGCATTTAGCACATTTAAAAGGTTCAAGAGTCTTGTTGAGAAAGAGTCTGGTTTATTGCTATGTTGTCTACGTACTGATAGAGGTGGTGAGTTTACCTCTAAGGAGTTTAGTGAGTATTGTAGTGTGAGTGGGAATAAAAGACAACTTACTTCCTCATATACTTCCTAACAAAATGGGGTAGCTGAAAGAAGGAATAGTACAATCATGAATCTTGTGAGAAGTATGTTGTCTGAGAAGAAAGTGCCTACAGAGTTTTGGCCAGAAGCTATAAACTGGTGCATTCACATCCTAAATCGGAGTCCAACATCTGCACTCAAGGAGGTTACACCAGAAGAAGCATGGAGCAATGTTAAGCCTATAGTTGATTACTTCCGAGTTTTTGGATGTATAGGTCACGTACATGTGCCTGATTCAAAAAAGAGTGAGCTGGATGACAAAAGTTCAAAATGTGTGCTGTTTGGTGTAAGTGAAGGAACAAAGACTTACAGACTCTTCAACCCAATTACCAAGAAGATAGTGGTGAGCCGAGATGTGGTTTTTGAGGAGAATGAGAAATGGGATTGGGAAACAAGCACTGAAGCAGTGAAGAGTGATGTTATGGAATGGGGAGATGATGATGAAGTAACTGGAAGTGAAGAAGAAGTGGTTAAACCAGTTCCAAATGATGATAGGGAAGGAGCCAGTTCATCTTCAACTGGCTCACTTGACAATGCTGCAACATCTCCATCAGAAGAACAAGGAAAAAGAACCAGAAGGCAGCCTTATTGGATGCGAGATTATGAAACAGGAGAAAACTTGTCTGATGATGAGACTTTGATGCAGAATATGGTTCTTTACACAGCAGCATATGATCCAAATACATATGAGGAAGCATCTTTGAGCCTAAAGTGGAGAGTAGCCGTGGAGAATGAGATGCAAGCGATAGAAAAGAATGATACCTGGGAGTTAATTGATTTACCAGCAGAAGCAAGAACAATAGGTGTGAAATGGATCTTCAAAACAAAGTTAAATGAGTGAGGTGAAGTGGATAAATCCAAGGCGCGCCTTGTGGCTAAAGGGTATGCACAGAGGCATGGAATTGATTACACAGGGGTGTTTGCACTAGTGGCTAGATGGGACACAAACAGAATGATCTTAGCCTTAGCTGCTTAAAGAAAGTGGTGTGTATACCAATTCGATATCAAAAGTGCTTTTCTGCATGGAGGGTTGGAAGATGATGTGTATGTAGAGCAGCCACAAGGTTATGAGAAGCAAGGGGAGGAGCATAGGGTCTACAAACTCAAGAAGGCACTATAGGGGTTAAAACAAGCTCCTCGGGCCTGGTATAGCAGACTTGAAGCTTACTTTGTTGGTGAAGGATTTGAACGCTGCCCAAGTGAACATACTCTCTTTGTGAAGGCTCAAGAAGATGGTGAGATTTTAATTGTAAGTGTGTATGTAGATGATTTGATTTTCACAGGGAGTAGCTTGAGAATGATGGAGGAATTCAAACCTTCAATGAAGTCCAAGTTTGACATGTCAGACTTGGGGAAAATGAAGTTCTTTCTTGGAGTGGAGATTATACAGAATGAAGAAGGCATCTTCATGAGTCATCGTAAATATGCTCAAGAAGTTCTTGAACGTTTTGGTATGGCTGACTCAAACTCGGTGAAGAATCCCATTGTACCAGGTTTCAAAATGATAAAAGATGAAGGAGGTGTTCGGCTTGACTCAACTCAATACAAGCAAATTGTGGGCAACTTGATGTATCTAACAGTTACAAGACCTGATCTCATGTTTTTGGTTAGTTTGGTGAGTAGATACATGGAGAGGCCTACTGAGGTTCATATGGCAGCTATAAAGAGAGTGTTGAGGTACATAAAAGGGATTGTCGAGTTGGGAATTGGCTACAAAAGAAGAGCTGTGAATGGAGAAGAATTGATGGCTTTTTCGGACAGTGACTTTGCTGGTGATGTTGATGATCGAATGAGCACATCTGGTTATGTCTATATGTTGAGTGATGGAGCAGTGGCATGGATATCCAAGAAGCAACCAGTGGTTACACTTTCCACCACAGAAGCAGAATTCATCTCAGTGGCTACATGTGCTTGTCAAGGTGTGTGGATGAGAAGAGTGCTTGAAAATCTGAGCTGCAAGCAAAGTAATTCAACTATGATTTTCTGTGATAATAGTTCTGCCATAAAGTTATCAAGGAATCATGTGATGCATGGAAGAAGCAAACACATTGTATCAAATTTCACTTTATTCGTGACTTCTGTAGAGATGGTGTTTTTCGACTAGGATATTGCAGCTCTGAGAATCAGATAGCAGACATTATGACAAAGGCCTTGAAGTTGGACACTTTCAAAAAATTGAGAGGATGGCTTGGGGTATGCAAGCTGCCAGTAGAAGTAAACTGATTGCCTCAGCAACTCAGTTTAAGGGAGGAAATGTTGAGCTCTACAGTAAATCTTCAGTGTATTTACTGGTTTGTTTTTGGTTGTTTCCAGTTAATAATCCCTAGTCTTTAGGGAGTAGAGTTTGTATTTGATTTAGTCTTAGCCAGTAAACCACGATCATAAGAGTATTTTATCGTGAGTTGTTATTTCTCTCTTTTTAGTTGTAAAAGGCTGGTTATAAAGTCAGTGTTTCAATTTAATAACAGAGACTTTTCCTTCAAATATTGTGTGAACGAAGCGTGAAATAGAGAGAGCAAACTTCAACAAGAAAATGGCAATTCTCCAAATCCAAATGGTTGTACATATAATCTCATCAACCGAGGGTTTCTGAATAATAGCGAGACATCCAAGGTTGTTGGACTTATCAAAGAAATGGTAGCGAAAAGATTCTTCGGAGATGCATCAACTATCAAATTAATAGTTGATTTATTGACCAAAGCTAAAGCAGATCCCACTCTGTTGTTATTCTTCAATCAGACGAGGTAAAGTTGATTGGAAGATTTGGAACAAAACTTTTTTGTTATGAGATGGAAACATGTCTCTTTACTTTTGATAACCTTGAGTGTACTATATACATTTATCTACTAATTCAGCATTGTCATATCCTTGGCCATAACACTTGGAAGTTTCATTGCTATAAGACCAGATAGAACTTTGAAGTTTGAGTACTGATGACCGCTGCTTAAGCTGCTTGCTATATGGTGCAGTACCACTACTCATTACGGAGGGTGTATTGTATCTGGATTTTTATGGATTTTTATGGAGTTTTTTTAATCCATGGACTTTTAGAAAAGTCTACAGACTCTTTAAATAGTCCACAGACACTTCTAAATAGTCCACAGACTTCTAAGCATTTCTAAAATCATCGACAGACTTTCTTACGATTTATAAAAATCCACAGACTTTATATGAACGACTTATACAGATTTCAAAGGGAAATTTACGTTATATATTAAAATACTTGAAAGGTACATGGTCGAACATGAGAATGAAAAAACATTGATGAAAACTTTAACATGAAAAGCAGACGTCCTTAACAACAATGATATGATCATCCTTCTCCTTCTTGTTGATTACTTTCTGCATCGTTTACATTGTTGGCGTTTGCTTGAGCTTCTGCCCACATTTGATTAGCAATACTCATTCTCCATTGATTAGCGTTATCCATTTGCTGCTCTTGAGTTTGAAAATCGTCCCATTCAAAATTATCTTCTCCATTGTCTACATGATCATCTTCTTCTGGTTCAGGAGGAAATTCATCTGAACGACATTCCTGACGAAGAAAATTATGCAATCCTGCACATGCCAAAACTAGCTCTGCTTGTGTCTTATAAGGAAATGGTGGTGCTGATTTAAAAATTGTGAACCGCGACTTAAATATACCAAATATTCTCTCAATTACGTTCCTCAGAGAAGCATGACGAAGATTAAATAACTCAACTGCATTGACCGGATGGTTTCCTTCACCGCCACAAAAATCTTTGAGATGATATCGAGTACCTCGAAATGGAGCTAAAAATTGACGTCGATTTGGAAATCCGCAGTCCCCTAAGTAATACTTACCTAATCATGAAAAACATATGTAATTAGTAAGTATATTTATGACACAAACTGAAACATGCTTGCTAAAGTTTTTCATGGATGTAAAACCATACCTGGTGGTACTTTGAGTCCATTACGTCTAGAAATAGCATCATTTAACACTTTTGAATCATGAGCAGAACCCTCCCATCCACTAAGCACATATATGAATTGTAAATCAAAGTCACAAGCTGCTAACACATTTTGTGATATCTTCCCATGACGATTTCTGTATCTGCTTACCTCACGTCCAATAACTGTTGCAGGAATATGTGTGCCATCAATAGCTCCAATGCAATCCTGTGGTAATGAAAAACTATTTACAACATATAAAAAAGAAAAATGATACAAGATTTAATCTGATAGAAATATTGCTTTGCATACCTTAAAGAAAGGATAAAACCTTGTGCTTTCTCTTATGTTAGGTGGTGAGGTATTAGCCGACAGTGGTTTTGCCATAAACTCTGGAGCTATTGTATTTAAGGCCTTCAAGATTTTGTTGAAACTTCTGCTAACAGTGAAATGAGATCGCTCGAATATCATCCGAGGTTCACTATATCGATTGTTTTGACCGACAACAAGTAAAAATGTAGCAAGCATTTCTTCAACACAAATGTATCTGGTATCTCGTAAAGGTGTTTTCTCTTTGATGATGGCACACAATTTTCGAAATACGTCAGGATACATTCTGTAAACCTCCCGAAACATACAAGGGTCGCTGTCCAGTATCTTATCCATATATATGTATCCACGTGATGTCACTGGTCGTCGAGTCAACGGACGTCTAATACGTTCATCAAGTATGCTGCGCACATGATCATATAACATATAAACAACTGCTTGTATTGCCATTAACAAAATTCTAATGACCTCGTAAAACTCTTCTTCCTCTTCATCAAATCCACACACATCCATTTCAGATATCGCGCTTAGAGAAAGCACCTAAACAATTAAAATGAACAATGTTACTATTCATAAGATCATCCATTCAAAAGCAAACCAGAACTCATAATTATTCAGAAAAACCTCAAGTTGCAATAAATTAAAGAAAGCATAATTGTTCAAAGAAATCCTTATTCAAACAAAAACACATCAAAGAAACAATCAAGCCATAGCATAGTGCTTGTTAGCCTCATGCATTATTTCGTTCCCAAGTGATCCAATTATGTCGTTGGTCTGGACTCATCTTCAAGAATATGTCTTGCTTTGCTTTAGTATTAAGAAACCTAAGCGCAAAAAAGCTAGCTTCATCAGTCAATCCTGGGGTCTCTTGAACAGCAATCCAACATTCAGTGTCTCTTGATTCTCTCTTCTCCATTATGCCACAAATGGTATCAAAAGTGGTGACAATTTTACCAAAGCCAGTTGACAAGTTTTGTAGAACTTCAGCTTGAGATGCTGCCCCTTTTGAGCTGCTACTTTTTTCATAATCAGCTCTACTTCTTTTCCCTTGAACCCTACTATGTTCTGAAGCATGTGCATTGTTGGCTGGGGTGCGTTGTTGGGAAAGAGATGGCAAGTTTTCTTGGTCCAATGACTCATTTTCATTTGGCACAAATGTGTAATTATCTTGATCAAAGACCAAGTCATCTATACCACCCACTTCCCAAGACCCGTTCTCACCTGCTTCATATGTTGTGGCATCTGTATCATCACCTAGACCGATTGAGCCTATCCCAGTTGCAGTTCCATTACCAACTGCAATTTTCAAATCCTCATAGTCTGGAAATGCTTCTGTCCGAAAGTGTGCATGGGTTGGATGTGACTGAAAGATAATAAACAAAAATGTAAATATGGTAAACCTTCAAAATAATTAGTAATCTAATAAAATAAAACTACAAGACATTAAACTCACCTTCAAATAGTCAGCCCATACTTCATCAGCGGCAGTGAATCTCTTTGTGATCGGATCCCACCCAAACCCAGAACTGTGACGCATAAGCTGAGAGTAATTGGTGTATTGTTTTTTAAACCATTTTACTCGGCTTTGGTAATGGCTGAAAGTTACATCATAACCGAGTTTTTCCTTAAGCTTAGGAAGTAACTTTGCTTCTACTATTGTTTTGCTTATTACACCATTAATATCACGGAACCCAAGCTTAGCTCCTTCAACCATGAGTTGAAGCAAAACATTGCTCTCTTCTGCGGTCCAAGTTTTATAATCCTTTCGTTTACCACTTCCTTGTGAATCTCCCATCTATGATTCAAAAGTTTCTCTTCTTTAGCTACTCAAAGTAGAACATTCAAAAGCCAAACTACTTGATTACAGCGACACCCAGGAAAGACATTCAAAAGCCAAACTACTTTATTTGAGATCAATCAAGTATATAGAAACCAATAAACACACTTGAAACAAACATAAAGAGCACAAGTGTTCTATAGGTCCAAACAACACATTGTGATTAATACCAAAAATCTCTATTAATAGCAGCTGATAATGATTATGCAAATCCCTAACCAGAAAAGCAATGTAACAGTACAAACTTTCGAGAAGAGACCAAATTTTGTTCAACAACAAAAACCAACAAAAATCGAATGTATTTCTATGCACCGTATACTTTATCATATTCAAGATTTAGACATCCTTTATGGAGTACGAATCTCATACAATAATCAGCATATGCATATTCAGTAGGAAATATCATGTAAGATAATCTAACATTCATATGTAAGATACATTTCTTTGGAAACTCAAACTACATCGAAGTAAGATAATATGTATAACCTTAGTTTATGAATTCATTGTTTAAACTAAGCCATTTTGACAGCATGAAGTTTACATAATGATGCATACATATATTTATCAAGTCTCATTTTTTGAAGTGATACGTGATCTGAATTCATCCTTTTTGTCAGAATGCGCGCTATGTATGAATTATGATGATGCAAATTTAAGGCACTTTAAAGAATAGCAGAAGAACCTTACAGAATGATCAAAGTAATACTAAAACAATGAAAAGTTTTGAACTGTATCCAGAATTGTTTAGATATGTATGTACTGAAAATTCCAGGATCAGTTATTATAATTCAATATATACATATACAACAACTTGAATCTGAATATAGTTGCTCTGATACAAATTGTTAGTTTCATTTTATTATCTGAACATTGAAGTTCCTATATTAGAATCAAATGCTGTAGTTTCCTGATTCCTTAAGTATCGTTTTAAGGATGATGCACTTACTTTGATTTTCCATTCATTCATTCAAACTCTAGTCTTCTTCTTGTTCCACCAGATTGCATCTGTTGGTTTATGGTCACCAATACAGGAGGATGCGATTGTGTACAAGTAGGGACGAGAGATTGGTTTATATATAGGTTTGGGACAGATAATTAATGTCTCAGAAATCCTCCATAAGGAAACCATCATTATTCTTATCTGCCACAACAATTCAAACTCACTTAACTGTATTGTCTGATCTAAGTTCAAATTCAAACTTCATTAAACTTGTGTTACATATCTGTTTCAAAACGTGCTGTTGTAATACCAGCACTTATCATTCATATCAGCATTTATATCAGCTAAGAACAATGTCTTGTTCAATAAGATTTTCTAACACAACAGATCACAAAAATTCTGTTGTTATCTCGTTTCAGAAGATCCAATAGTATAAGCATGCATACTTTCAAATTCGGATCGAAGAGCTGGCCATGATCATGCATTAAGTTCATTGGTGACGACAAAGAGATAGCATCGGCTTGGCAAACAAAGCAATTAGAGCCTCATATACTATTTTTTAACAATCAAAATTCATCGACATGATGACAGAGCAGTAGCATGCATGCATGTAGTTAGCTTCTTTATAACCCAGAATTCTGATACCACAAGAAATTAGGCAAATATAGAGAAGAATCAAGAAAACAAGATGATGGGAACCAACCTCCTTGCACGCTCAGAAGGATGAACTTTGATAGATTTTTCCCACGCTCAAAATCTTTGCCCTGACAGCTGGCAAATTGTTGAAGTCTGCTATTTATACTAAACCCTACAAAGTCCACAAATTTCTTTGACATTCTAATTCCGTAAATATGAATGAAATTTTGAATACCCTAAAACTTCTATTCATTTTTTAAAATCCTAATCGAATACCGCTAGACTTTGGTGGACTTCATATGGATTTTTTAAAATCCTAATTGAATACACCTAGACTTTTATGGACTATTAAAAATCTGTTTTGAATACACTTAGACTTTCAGATTCCATGGACTTGTTTAAAATTGCCACTAATTTCAGATACAATACACCCCGTACGATTAGTAGAACATGCCGATAATAAAGAGCTTTTTGGGAAGAAGCTAATTGATTGTGGTTCAATGTCTTCTTGTTATGGAGATAATTTTATTCAAGGTAGTAATATTGTAGTAATCATATCAAAATTTAGAATAGTAGGATGTGATTGAACTATACCAAGTAGATCTTGGTTGTAAGGGGCTCTTGAAGATGCTCCAAAACTGGATTGCCTTGCCCAATAGGCAATAATATTTGTTTCTTGGGCTTCTTAGGCCTTGATCCGAAATGATCGACGTGTCGTTTTATAGCCCAGGTTGACAATAGTAATGAAAAACGACACGTCGTTTTTAATCCTTTCCACAGTTTCGCGCAAAAGAATCAAATGGAGAAGTCGTCGTCAGTTCACAAGTTCCGAACTCATTATCCTCGTCACAGTCGCTGAATTCGCAGAAGAAGAAAAAAAAATCAGAAGAAGAAGGAAATGGTGGCTCGAAGCTTCCAGGTCCACCACAACGACTCCGACTTCTCCGTCGACTACGACACCGACGACGGCCTCGAAGTACTTCTTCTCCTTCTCTCTCTCTCTCTCTCTCTCATTTTCTATCTCCGAATTCAATTCTCCTTTTCGACCATAAAATTTTGATCGCAGGTTTTGAGATACCAGCTCTTCTCACTCACGTCGATCCCTCCCGACGAGCAAAAGGTTCATCAATCTCTCTCTCTCTCTCTCTAGTTGATTTTGTTGATTTTATTTTTCGTTTTTTGTTTGTTAAGATTATCGTAGCGGACGACAATCGTGTGGTTTCGGACGATTCAGACCTCGCGGCGATCTCTGAAAAGCTCCGGTTGGTTTCGATCAGCGAAGAGCAACCGGAATCGACGGCCGGAAACGACGAGCTGCTGAAATCCGATGAGGAATTGGCCAGAATGTTGCAGGTTTTATCTTATAATTATGTAGTGTTTTGAATTTATGTTAATTTTATTTGGTTATAATTTAAATGGTGGTGATTTGTGTGATGAAAACTAGGCGGAGGAGGAGGCGCTTATGTTTCAGCAATACGCTGTTCCTGAAGATAATGGAGAATTCGAGAGAAGCGTGCGCCCTTATGTGAATCAAGTTCTTATGGTAAATGATTTGTGACATGTAAATTTAGATGAATTGAGATATTGTAGAAGGGTTGAGTACGTTGACTTTTAGCATTTCTCAGATTTGTGTGAATTTATGTGTTTGTTGGGGGATTTTGGCCGTGATTAGTATGAAGACCCGATACGCCAGGAGGCTGCTAGGAAAACAGTCCCAGTGGAACAGCTCGAGGAGAAGGCATTGGTCAGTTTGGCCAAGGTGAGGGCACTTCCCTTTTTTGTTCCTAACACTAGACCGGTATGGCAATGTATTGATAAATTTCAAGCTGCAAAGATGTCTTGGTAATAAGAGAATCTGGTTAAAATGTGTCAGGAGGGGATCTTCACTCCATCAAAGAATCAACAAGATCATGCGTTTCTGCTGCAGCTGCTTTTCTGGTTCAAACAATCCTTCAGGTAACTTGGTAATTATTATTACCTTTGCAATCAAACAGTAGCAAGCTACTTGAAGTAATCATGCCAAACATAGATAGGCTTGCCTCATAAGGTTTCTTATAGGTGATTGGGCCGACGTGAAGTTGGTCAGTACTCGGTATCATGCTAAATATGTTGAGTGATATGATTTTGTCTCATCTCAGATGTTGAAAAGTACATAAATTACATGTTTATTGATGATTTGAAATCTTATGGTTGAAAACAGAGATGTATTTGAGGAGAATTTTTTTATTTTTCGTATTTTTGCTCACTAAATTAGTTTGTAACTTTGTATTGAACCTTTATCATGCATATCCAACAAGATGAGTGTTGCTCATGTGTATTCGTGTTCTTTATTTGGTACTGCAGGTGGGTTAATGAACCTCCCTGTGACAGTTGCGGCAATAAGACCTTTAACCAGGGTATGGATGTTGCACTTCCTTTAGAACTTCAGTATGGAGGTTCTCGAGTTGAAATATACAGGTAACTTTCAGAGTACTCATTTTGATTGCCATGACCCCCTCCCAAATTCTGCACCTTAGCCTAAAACATTCGCTTAAGTACAGTTTTCTACTTACCTGGATTAGAGCATTCTTTGTTTTCTGGTGGTCTGTCACAATTGGGACTGATGTTTACTGAGCAATGGTCTTTATTTTCCTTATTTTCTCTTGTATCCCAGATGCACCGTTTGCCCAACAACGACTCGTTTCCCACGCTACAATGATCCACTTAAGGTATCTAACTATCTATGCTTACTCACGTAGTATTGTAAAGCTAATTTTATTGGATAGCTTATGGGATACTTCATGTCTCCGTACTCTTTCCCTTCTCCAAACTGCAGCTTGTGGAAACAAGAAGGGGTCGTTGTGGGGAATGGGCAAATTGCTTCACGCTTTATTGCCGAGCTTTTGGGTATGAATCACGCCTGGTTAGTGATTTTCAACTCTAGTTGGACATGCTTAGAAGTAAGAATGCTATATAAATGTGTATAATCTCTCTGGTAATCTCTGTTGTACTACACATAACTGGTCGGATTCCCACTTCAAACCAAACATCTAATCTAATTACTATTTTTGACATAAGAGTAGACACTTTAAAAGTTTAGGCATGTCCGTTTTTTACCTTGATTGTGAAAGGTTCACAGATTACGATTGTCCATAGATTTTCTATAAAACTTTTGTCTTCTGTTTCTCTTTTTCAGATCCTGGATTTCACAGATCATGTTTGGACAGAGTGCTTCTCAGAATCTCTTGGAAGGTAAGTTTCATATAAAAACTAGTGTTTTCATTAAGTTGGAAACTTCCCAAGTCTAATATATATGGCTACATCTTTTCAAATAACTGTGGTGTTGTTCAGATGGATGCATCTTGATCCTTGTGAAGGAGTATATGACAAACCACTGCTATATGAAAGCGGGTAAAGTCTTTGCTACTTCAATCACTGTTCAAGAATAATTTCCTCATCCATTTTCCTGATGATTGAATTATGTATAACATAGCTTCATGCTTTGTTGAAGGTGGGGTAAAAAATTGAATTACGTAATTGCCATTTGGAAGGATGGAGTATGTGATGTAACTAAACGCTACACTAAGAAGTGGCCTGAGGTAATCTAGTAGCTTTAGTTAGTTGCCTAGATCCTTATAGAGAAATTAAAAAAGTAGTCTTCATTTGATATGACTTGATATCGAGTCCATGATGGGAAAAAATCTTCCAATATGCAGGTTCTTTCCCGGCGTAACATCATTGCAGAACATGCACTGACATCAGTGCTTGCTACTATTACGAAAGAATGCCGAAGAGTCCTTACTGCTCAAGTATGTTCTGCACTTGAAGAGCGCGATGAGAAGGAAAGACAAGAACTTGAGAGAGATTTACATTCCACAGACGATGCTTCAACCTCGTTGCCTGGGAGACGAAGTGGGGATAAGGAATGGCGCAAGTCAAGAATGGAAGATGGCTCTGATGAGAGTTTCTCCTTAAATGGTTCTTGTCCATTTCGTGTATGCGTGGACGAGCACGTGACAAAAATTTACAATGGGTTTCTCCCAATTCTTTCAGAGTGTGTTAATCAAGGCTTTTCAAAGTCAAGAGTAGTTGAAGTACTAGAGACTGTTAAAGCGATTCTCATAGGGCTTAAGAAATCCCCTTTTAAAACAAGAAGGGTGTCGATAGATTCAGTTCCAAATATCAGCCAGTCGGTTGTTCGTCAGTTGCTGCCCTCTTTCACTCAGTTACTCAATGCTCTTTCGTTGTGTAGCAAGGCAGATACTGATGGGAGGGTTGACATTTATTTGGCTGGACATGCAGTTAAAACCTCTTTGGCACTGCCTGTTGCATTCCACGCATTGGATGTCACCATCCGTAATCTTAAGAGCTGTGAAAACTTTGTTAAAGAGTCTCTTTGCTTGCCGCTTCTTAAGCTAAACAGAATACATTCTGGTGTAGTCTGTGCAAGTGGAGAAGAACTTCCCTTTGGAATTGTGAGTAATATTAATTTTGTTGTGCACTTCATTGTTTTACTATTTCATTATGAATTCCATCTATAATCTCAATAAATTTCAGGCATCATCAGCTTTTGATGGGACACGCATGTCCAAGTGGGAAGAACCAAATGGTGCAAAAGGTGATTAGGAATATTATCTTTTGTAATTTTGTTATCTATTGGTTGATCTCTTTTGTCCATGATTATCACTAATATTGTCAAACATAATCTAATGTGTATATATAGTTAGGTTTGGATTTAACAGCAAGAATAAAAAAGACAAATAGTTGCACATGAAAAATATGTCATATAACCAATAAGATTGTAGCTGTAGTATAGTTGTCTAATTTAACAACTTATGTTATTTTTTCTCTTTCCCTGATTCACAGGCTTCAATATGTAAGATATATATGCTTGCATGGATATTTAACAAGCTCACTGTTTTACGCTCCTCTGTATGCTTTTGTAGGAGGTTGGGTCATGTATAAAGTATCAGATAAGCAGATGCACGAACTTGTGGCATATGAGTTGATGTCTGCCAATGATGCACCCGAAAGAGATCCAATGGATTGGTATATACATGTATACAGTACATTTATGATTGTCCGCAGATCTTTCCTTGTAACCACTTAAGAATTGTATTTTTCAGGGTTGTTGAGGGAAGCAATGATGGAGGATCAACCTGGCATCTATTGGATAAACAGAGTTCCCAAAAATTCGACAGTCGTTTCCAATGTAGAGCATTTCGAGTTTCATCTGAAGGTTTTATGTCTAATGCTTTCAGGTAATGAGTTCTGTAATCTATTTGAGCTTTTGCTTTAGATACTGGCTCCTGTAGACTTGTTTAACATACAGTGGCTGGTTATCGCAGGTTTAGATTTTTTAGGGTTCTTGATATTCAATCCAATTCGCGGCTACAATTAGGTAGCATTGATCTCTATTCTAGAAGCAGTTGATCTTAAATGACCTGGTCAAGAACGGGGTAGCTTTTATTCATCATGAACTAATTAAGCTGTTTCCGGTCTGAAGGCCTAGAACTGCGCATGTTGTTTGTATCACAGTTGCGTGTCTAGATAGTTGTACTATCTGTCAATTTGTAATTTCTTCATAATATCTGAAAAGGCTGCTTGCGCTAGTAACAATATGTGCAGGAAACTGATGTCAAGAGAGATTTCACTTTGATAATTGAAGCTTGAACCTTGAAGCTAACATATATGAATAATCTAAGTATTGCGGCTTATTTTCACCATCATAGGCATATAATAGGAAGATGCAAGATTGCAAGTGATTTTCAACCAAACAGCTTCTCTAGAAGAACGATAATTTAAAAAATTTGGTAAATAAAAGGTTCGTATCAACCTAGCATCCCACAAAGGGTTAAATCATCTCAACGGAACTTGATTATAATCCCAAGTACAACATGCCACAGAGCCCAGGCACGCAAATGGGTTCGCTTGATGATCACGATAATTGTAAATTTTAGTTCATTCATCCCATTTGTATGTTTCTTTAGTGTCCATCCTCAATCTTCTTCAAACCCTTCATGTCTGTCGTCTCCACCCTACATTACAAACAAAACATCATCAGATGAATATAGACGGTAACTATTTTGCTGCTGACGCAATGAGAGATTAGTATACATGTCAAATGCATAGAACACAAATTGGATTGCTCAACTATATCGATCATAACAGATGAATAAATAAATCATCATGACCTTTATCTATGTTACTACAATATTTCCCACTATTTGTTAAAGTCATCCAAAACATTTAGTTGGGTAGAAAAGATAGCATCAAAAGATCCAAAAGAATGCAAGAACGGTGAATGCGTTTCAAGATGGAATGAGAAGGAATGTAGAGATGGAAAGGGTGGAAACTTACGTTGTTCCAACCAGGCCAATCTTTTGATCTTTTGTGATCTCCGAGTCGGATTGGTTGTCCTCAATGAATATAGTCAAGCTTATACATGTATACTATGAGACCTCTACTCACAAGGTTACAAGGAAACAATGCAGAATATTGATAAGGATAGATTTGAGATACCAGCAAACGTTTTGAAATTTGACATACTTCAAAAGAACTGGTTTTCCCTGTGACATAATTTACATATATGATATCAGAATAAAGAAGAGATGTAATAGTGAAGTCTCCAACAAGCAAAAGTATAAACATTTAGAGGTAGAAGGTAACAATTCCAACCTTTAGATTCTCAGGGGTTAAAACAATTGTGTCACTTGCTGGGTAGACATTGACATTGCTGCCATTATCAAGAAGAAATGCATTCACAAGTAAGATTCTTATTTCATCCATGTGATTATGCGAATAACAATAATGTTTCCACAATGATACCTGAAGCCCATGTGATCCTTGTTCGAAAAAAGCTTCACTGTCTTGGGACCTAAATATAAACAGTAGAAAGTTTTAAAGAACTAAAATAGAACTAAATATAACAATAAAATCCAATTGTACCGTCCTCTTCAGTTCCTTTGATGACAATGGAGTGCAATTTAATGACTTGAAGAAAAGGTATGTATAATAAAAGCTGCTCATCAGCATCACTCTCCAGATTCAAACCATCATCGTCTCTATAGCCCTATGTATTGATAAGGTGCGAAAAAATGATTAGCTATAACTTCATCATTAAGACGTGTCTACATAACCTACCGAGAAGCAACAGATAACTGAAATAGAACTCTCACATACTACTGCACTAGTCATAAATTCAATACATATGTCAAAAACACTAATTAGCATGCAAACTCCATGTTTTAAAGTGCAAGCTTTCATATGTCGCAAATCACAAGGTGCAAGATGTCTCACATTTCATTCACTTTGGTTCTCAAAAGCAAACAGCAAAAACTTTGAAAAAGAGCAAAAGAAAAGCTTTACTGATAACTACTTAGTTTTTTGGACCAAGCAAAATACTTACAGTTATATTTGGAAAACACTACAGACTAAACCATATACATGAACAATATAGCTGACTTTGATAGATAAGAAAGTCAATCAAATCAAAACCATCAAATTCAATGACATAAAAAAATTACAGCCAGAAATCAAAAGCAAACTACCTGCTTGAGAGCGTTGGCCACAGTGTGGCTAGTGCTTTGGTTGAGACATTCAACCCCAGACCAATCTATGAAGTCCAATAGATCAACCTGACCACAAAAAACCCAAAAAGCTGTAATCTTTCAATGTGCTAATCAAATTCCAAAGCAAACTAAGTAAATCCGAGCATATAAAAATTGGGTTTTCGCCCTTGAGAAAAACCCAGATGCTAGATTCCAGCTTATACTCAGGTACACACTTAATCTTCGTCTAATCTCTCAGCGACTGAAACCCAATAAATCAATATTTAACACCTAAAAAGAGAGAAAATTCGAAGTGGGTAATACTCACTTGGCTTCTTTGAATTGCGTTGTCTGATTCTGCAGACATGGTCGATGAGATTGAGAGACGAAGAGAGAGACGGAGTTGGCGTTTTGAAGACGAAAAACCAAAGCTGCTCATCAGTAAAAGAGAGAACCAAAAAAAAAAAAATATATATATATATATATCGACTCAAGAAGACCCAAATGACGTCGTTTAATGATTTTCTTTTTTCGAAAGTTATTTTCTTTTAATATTTTGGAAAAAAAAAGAAGGTGAAATTTAGTCACTTAACCTGGTCATACTTGGAAAACCCATTTCCTTGAGGAATTTGGAAACCTTGTCCCATGAGAAATGTGACAAGTACGTATTCTCTATAAATGGTCGGCCTCTTGTTTCCATCAACTATTTGTAACTATTTTTGAATTGTTCTTCGTTACAAAATCTGGGGGTTGTGAACTATGATGGAAATCAGTAACATTTGCCTAACTTGTGGTAGTGGAGCTTTCCCACAAGTTCTAATGTACTGTGATAAGTACAAGGATGTGTTGCCATTGGAGAATCTTCATTCCTTGTGGCATTGCCACGATTGCAAAGATCATGAGGCTTCTTATTATGATTCGATGGATACAGATGAAGAAGGGTTGCAAAGCACTAATGACTCTGCTGGGGAAAGTAGTAGTTCGTCGAGTGGTACCGACAAAAGCTTGAAGGTGAAGAAGGATAAGAAGATGAAAAGAGAAAGTAGGAAGAAGAAATCGAGTGTGGCGAAAGAGGTATTAGACACTATACTTGAAGGTGATGTGGAGGCTGTTGAGGATAATATTGAAGTTGATTGTTTCAAAGAGGAAAATGTTCCTGAAGTGGCTCAAATTGGTAATATCAGTCCTGATGACACTTTGGATACAGCCAATAATGGCGATTCTACTTGTGTTGCTGCAAAACCTGTCGACGTTCCAACTTGGAGGGGAAGTGTGAACTATGTGGGCAAAAATGGTATCCCCTTTGAAGAGAACGAGTTGAATGCGTTACCTGCTTCAGTTGCTACACATACGAAGGCGATTGGAATCATACATCCTCCTCCGGATATTAGAACTATTGTTGACAAGACCGCCCAATTTGTGGCAAAGAATGGACCTGAGTTTGAGAAGAGGATTATGCCGTGGAATTCAGGAAATCAGAAGTTCAATTTTTTGACTTCCTCGGATCCTTTTCATGCTTATTATCAACATCGATTGTCTTTAGAGCCAGATAACACCATTGCACCCGAGTCAGGCCCTCCTGCTCCAGCTGCAGATGGTGAAGCTGGAGCGACAAAGCCAGATCCTTCTGCGCAGTTTAGACCAGTATGGAAAGTACTTGAACCACCGGAAGCGGAGCAGTACACGGTTAGGCTTCCAGAAGGGATTACTGGAGAGGAGTTAGATATTATTAAGCTGACAGCCCAGTTTGTAGCTCGAAATGGGAAATGGTTTTTGACAGGATTGACGAGCAGTAGAGAGATGAATAACCCCCAGTTCCATTTTATGAAGACTACCCATAGTATGTTTATGTTTTTCACTTCTCTGGTCGATGCCTATTCAAAGGTTCTGATGCCTCCAAAAGGCTTGACAGAGAAGCTTAAAAAGAGTGTTGCAGACATGACAACTGTGCTTGAACGGTGTGTGCATCGACTAGAGTGGGAGCAATCTCAAGAGCAGACGAGGCAGAAGGCTGAAGATGAGATAGAACATGAAAAGATACAGATGGCTATGATTGAGTGGCATGATTTTGTCGTGGTTGAAACAATAGACTTTGGTGATGATGAGGATTTACCTCCTCCAATGACCCTTGAGGAGGTAATAAGAAGAAGAAGGTCACAGATTGAAGGGAAGCCAGCAAGGGAAGTCAGCCAAGTCAGCCCTTGCCAAGTCTTGATTGTTACGCAATTTCTGCATTTTTTTGTTAAATAACATACCTGTAGAATATGTCTCTTTCTGTTAGCATCTGTTCCTCCTTATTTGGAGGACTTTTCTGTTTTTCCCGTTGTATGTAAAGGCTATATATACAGCCACAACAATGATGAATAAAGACTGAGCATTTGAGGTTCTTCAATCTGTTTTTGCACCATTGTTGATATCTAAATTCTAGTTCCAACAATTGGTATCAGAGCCCCAAAGGGGGCCTGATCCAGAGTGAAAAAGGAAGGAGAGAAACAAGAGACAAGTTGTCTACTTGAAAGAGAGAGTGTAAGTGTGAGTAAAACACTGTGAGGAAGGGAAACATGAGATTGAGTGAAACACAAAAGGGAGAGAAGAATGGCAACAGAAGGAAGCTTCGTACCAGCTGCAATTCCACGGTTCAATGGTCACTACGACCATTGGGCCATGCTCATGGAGAACTTTCTCCGATCCAAATAGTTTTGGAGTATCGTTGAGCATGGAATTCCAGCAGGTGATGGAGCACAAAGCTCAAGAACTTTCTCTACTGTTGTGGCAGAAAGAACACAACCTACAGAAGTTCAACAGAAGCAAGTTGAGGAACAGAAACTGAATGACCTGAAAGTGAAGCACTATCTATTTCAGGCCATCGATCGAACAGTGCTCGATACTATCCTCAACAAGAACACTGCCAAGAATATTTGGGATGCCATGATGAAAAAATTTGAAGGGGATGCAACGGTCAAGAAATCACATCTTCAGGCTCTGCGCAGAGAGTTTGAAACCCTTGAGATGAAGATTAATGAAGGAGTGACTGACTACTTCTCAAGGGTGATGACAATAGCAAACAAAATGCGACTATATGGAGAGGACATGCAGGATGTCAAAGTGGTAGAGAAGATCCTACGTTCCCTCAGTGAAAAATTTGATTACATTGTTTGCTCAATTGAGCAGGCAAGAGATATTGATTCTCTCACTGTTGATGAGTTACAAAGCTCATTGATAGTACAGGAGCAGAAGTTCCGAAGACAGGTTGGTGAAGAACATGCCTTGAAGATTGAAGAAAAGGGAGCAGGAAGAGGAGATTCATGGAATAGAGGAAGAGGAGTTTTTCGTGGAAGAGGTAGAGGAAGAGGTCGACAGCCTTATAGCATAGCAACAACTGAATGTTATCGATGTCACAAACTTGGTCACTTTCAATACGAGTGTCCTGAATGGGAGAGGAAAACAAATTTTGCAGAAGAGGATGATGAAGAAAAGCTTCTACTTATGGCTCACATTGAAGAACATAAAGCTTCCAGGGATGAAATATGGTTCCTCGACTCAGGATGCAGCAACCATATGAGTGGAAATAAAGAATGGTTTTCAGAACTGAATGAAGCTTTCAAACAAACTGTGAATCTTGGGAATGACAGCCGTATTGCTGTTATGGGAAAAGGAAGTGTGTGCATGCATGTGAATGGCATAATTCAGGTAATCTCAAACGTATACTACGTTCCTGAATTGAAGAATAACCTGTAGAGTGTAGGGCAATTACAAGAAAAGGGGCTGGCTGTGTTGATACAAGATGGTACATGCAAGGTGTATCATCCAAGGAGGGGAATCATCATGTATTCTGACATGAGTGAAAATAGAATGTTCTATTTCTTAGCAAGAATGGTGCCAAAAACTCCAAAGTGCATGCAAGTTCAGTTAACAGATGAATCATACCTGTGGCATTGTAGATTTGGGCACTTGAGCTACAAAGGGTTGAGGACTCTATCATACAACAGAATGGTGGAGGGACTGCCTACTATTAAAGCTCCACAAAAGCTATGTTCCAACTGCTTGGTAGGCAAGCAGCATCGAGAGAGTATTCCAAAGAAGAACCTATGGAAATCAACACACAAGCTACAACTGATACACTCAGATAACTGTGGTCCCATCAATCCAACATCAAACAGCAACAAGAGGTATATTATAAGTTTTATTGATGATTTTTCACGTAAGACTTGAATATACTTCTTGAATCAAAAGTCAGAAGCATATACCACCTTTAAAAGTTTCAAGGCAAGGGTGGAGAAAGAAGTTGGAACAAGCATTCAGTGTCTAAGAACGGACAGAGGAGGGGAATTCACTTCAAATGAGTTTACAGAATTTTGCAGAGAACAGGGGATCAGCAGGCAGTTAACAACAGCATATACGCCTTATCAAAACGGAGTTGTTGAGCGTAAGAATCGAACACTTATGAACATGGTTCGATCCATGTTAGATGAAAAGCAGGTGCCAAAAGAATTTTGGGCAAAAGCAGCAAACTAGTGTGTCCACATTCTGAACAGATGTCCAACAAAAGTTTTGGAAGACAAGACTCCACAAGAAGCTTGGAATGGCATCAAACCAAAGGTAGATTACTTTCGAATCTTTGGTTGCATTGCACATGTACACGTTCCAGATCAAAGACAGAGTAAGATGGAGGACAAGAGCAGACCACATGTATTTCTTAGAGTCAGCAAAGAATCTAAAGCATATAGACTCTTTGATCCAAAAACAAAGAAAATCTGCATAAGCTGAGATGTTGTGTTTGAAGAGAACTTGGGATGGGACTGGAAAAGAAGCAAGGAAGAGGAGAGCTCAGATGTTCTTGAATGTGAGGACACCTATGACAATGATGAAGAGAAGAATAGAGCTGAACCAGAAGAAGAAGACAACTCAAAAACACCATCTGGAAGGAACTCATCAACCTCATCCGAAGAAAGCAATCCAAACTCTCCAATAGAGAGGCAGCGCAGAGCTCCAACATGGATGTCAGACTACACCTCTGGAGAAGGACTCTCAGAAGAAGAAGAGGCTGCCATGATGATGATTTCACAAGATGATCCTGTAACTTATCAAGAAGCTGTGAAGTGTAAGAAGTGGAGAGATGCAATGGAGAAAGAGATGGAGTCTATTGAAAGGAATGACACATGGAAGCTGTGCATCTTGCCCAAGGGTGTCAAAGCAATAGGAGTGAAATGGGTGTTCAAGACTAAACTCAATGAGAATGGAGAAATAGAAAAGTACAAAGCTCGATAAGTGGATGGAGTCTATTGAAAGGAATGACACATAGAAGCTGTGCATCTTGCCCAAGGGTGTCAAAGCAATAGGAGTGAAATGGGTGTTCAAGACTAAACTCAATGAGAATGGAGAAATAGAAAAGTACAAAGCTCGATTAGTGGCTAAAGGGTATGCACAATAGTATGAGATTGATTACACAGAAGTATTTGCTCCAGTTGCTAGGTTGGATACTATCAGGCTCATCTTGGCAACAGCTGCACAGAACAAATGGGAGGTATTCCAATTGGATGTAAAAAGTGCATTTCTTCAAGGAGAAATCAAAGAAGAGGTGTTTGTACAGCAGCCACTGGGTTTTGAGAAACAAGGAGAAGAAGAGAAGGTCTACAAGCTTCACAAGGCATTGTATGGGCTCAAGAAGGCACCAAGATCATGGTACAGTAGGATTGAAGCATACTTTGTACGTGAAGGATTCAAACGATGCTACTGTGAGCATACTCTGTTTACAAAAGCAAAGGAGGGTGGTAAGCTGTTAATAATAAGCTGTTGATGACGTAATTTACACTGGAAATGACAAACTCATGTGTGAAGATTTTAAGAATTCAATGATGCATGAGTTTGACATGTCTGTTTTGGGAAGAATGAGATACTTCCTTGGAGTTGAAGTGATACAAAATGAAAAAAGAATTTTCATATGCCAGCGTAAGTATGCTCGAGAAGTGCTGACTCGTTTTGGAATGGAGAATAACAACATGGTTGGAAATCCTATTGTGTCAGGCACAAAGCTTTCCAAAGATGAGGGAGGGTCAAAGATCGATCCAACAATGTTCAAGCAAGTTGTTGGCAGTCTCATGTACTTAACTGCAACTCAGCCTGACATAATGTATGGAGTAAGTCTCATCAGCAGGTTTATGTCTTCCCCAACAGAGGTTCACTGGAGTGCAGCAAAGAGGATCTTGAGATATCTTAAAGGAACCATTGAGTTGGGAATCCTTTATAGAAATGAGGGAGTCACTGATTTGATTGCATACACAGACAGTGATTTTGCAGGAGATCTCAATGATAGAAAAAGCACATCTGGTTTTGTGTTCATGCTTGGAAAATGAGCTGTGTCATGGTCCTCAAAGAAACAACCTGTGGTGACACTATCTACTACTGAAGCTGAATATATTGCAGCTGCATCCTGTGCATGCCAGTGCATTTGGCTCAGAAAATTACTTGAAGAGCTTGGTCATAAAGGAGAAAGAGGCAGTGTGGTCAACTGTGATAACAGTTCCACAATACAGCTTTCCAAGAATTCTGCGTTTCATGGAAAGAGCAAACACATAGACGTGAAATTTCACATCTTAAGGGACTTGGTGAGTGAAGGAACAATAATGTTGAAGTATTGCAGAATGCAGGAGCAGCTAGCAGACCTTATGACAAAACCTATAAAGATGGAGCAATTTTTGAAGCTTCGAGACATGCTTGGCATGGTTGAAGCAACAAAGATAAACTAACTGCTACTGCATTTAGTTTAAAGGAGGGATTGAAGGGAAGCCAGCAAGGGAAGTTAGCCAAGTCAGCCCTTACCAAGTCTTGATTGTTACGCAAGTTCTGCGTTTTTTTGTTAAATAACAGACCTGGAGAATAGGTCTCTTTCTGTTAGCATCTATTCCTCCTTATTTGGAGGACTTTTCTGTTTTTCCCTTTGTATGTAAAGGCTATATATACAACCACAACAATGATGAATAAAGACTGAGCATTTGAGGTTCTTCAATTTGTTTTTGCACCATTGTTGATATCTAAATTCCAGTTCCAACACAGATATGGAAAAAGATATTATTGAGCCTGGAAAGGAGGTAGAGATGGAGATGGATGAAGAAGAAACGCAGGTGATCCTGATCCTCCATTGAGAATTGTGAAGAACTGAGAGACATGAGGAGAGGATGCTTGCCGAAAGAGATTCCACAAAGGTTGTCATTTCCCCAATTACTGGGGAGTATATTTCTATCAATGAGATGTCCGAACACATGAGGATATCCCTCATCGATCCGAAATACAAAGAGCAAAAAGAAAGGATGTTTGCTAAGATCAGGGAGACAACACTTTCTCAGGATGATGAAATCTCAAGAAACATAGTCGGGCTTGCACGAACCCGTCCTGATATCTTTGGTACCACAGAGGAAGAGGTTTCTAATGCTGTCAAGGCTGAGATTGAGAAGAAGAAAGATGAGCAACCAAAGCAGGTCATATGGGATGGTCACACTGGAAGAATTGGCCGTACGTACTGCAAATCAAGCCATGTCACAGAATATCAATGTAGAGGATCAGAATGATATTGCCAACAATCTTCCTGGTCGACCTGGTGTGCCTTCAATTCGTCATCTTCCCCCACCACCTAGTCTTGCATTGAATCTTCCTCGGCCTTATATGTCTCATCCTAGACCCCCACTTTCCATGATGATGCCTCCACCACATATGCCGCATGGAATGATGCCTCTGCCGCCACCACCTGAGGAAGCTGCTTCACCGTTCCTAGAGGAATGATAGTTGCATATTTATGCAATTTTATTGTGCTTAATTTATTCCCATTATTTAGTTTAATTGTGTTAGTCTCAGCAGTGTTTACTTACTTTATGGTTTTATAGGTATTTGAGTGAACAAGGAGAAAAGAAAGAAAAAGATAGACTTTAAGCTGAAATTGGAAAATCTGTCTTTGCAGGTCAGTTAACTTCGATAGAACTGGAAACATCTCGGAAAAAATCATACGATGATCTTTATATTCATGGAAAGTCCCAGATGTCTAGTTTCCAGACCATCTTCCAGATCGTGATTTGGATGTCTCTAGAAGAAGTTATAGGTAATTTAGGACAGAGAGGTCAATCTACTCGGGAATCTGGCTTTGGTCGAGAATTCATGTTTTGAGACTCATATCTCACCGAGAATCCCATGGACGAATTTGTGCTTAATATTTCTATTTAATACTGATGTGGCTTATGGAAAAGAAGCTAAGAGCCAATAGAAGAATCAAGAAGATGGTTTTTCTTCCAAGACAAGGAGTCTCAAACCTACGAGAAAAGAAGATTCAAGGAGCAATATAAAAACCTATGAAAGATATTTTCTCTCTTCTCTTTCCTGTCTCTTCTTCTCTTTCACCATCATGTTTAGTTAGGTTTTCTTTTAGTTAGAGGCTAATCAAAATCCTAGATATGTTTTCGATTTCGAACCCTCTGTAATTTATTTAACTATTTTGATGAGTTTTATTTCACTATTATATCAGCGATAATTTCTATGTTTATGTTTCTTTGGTCGCTACTTAGATGCATGATTTAGTTATCTAATGTCTAGGATGTGTGATTGACCGCTATATCAATGCATACTCAATAGAGACAAAACATGCTCTTGTGTGAAATAATTCCTTAGTGATGTTAAGGCGACTGCTATATCGACCTTAGAAGCTATGTTGTTTCTCAAATAATCTTACATCATAATGACTTTAGTTGACTAGATTAAGACGCCGACATGTACCAATCTACAAATTAGAGATCAAGCTAAGTCAATACTGATATTCTGCTTAGTATGGCCAGTAAGAGAGTGTAATAAAATTGGTGTCCTAACGACATTGGCCCAATTGTGGGATTCAGTCATCTATGGTTATTTAGATTAGAGTTGGAAAAAATTGAGACTATCTAGGGTGGAGAGAAGTTTTTAGCTATTTTCTATATTCATTTCTTCTTATTCTTTACTTTGTTATATTTTATTTTTATTTAATTTTCTGTCTTGTATAATTTATTTAGATATCTAAACAAAACCCAAAAATTCTGTAAATTTACATAGTTGTCCACCATTGTGTCTATTTGTTGTTTCTGTTTTCTTGTGATTTTAAGTCGAGTCTAAGTATTTTAATAAATTAATTTTTCGTCTGTAGGTCGAGTCTGTCAGATTTTTGGTATTAGTGTATCGAGTCGTTTAAAAGTATTTAGTCTCATCAGTTCTCTGCGAGAATAACCCCTACTTACCTTTGCTATAATTGGCAACTTTAGGAGTAAAGTAGGGACTTATCTTTGATATGTGATTTTCTGCCTATCAAGGAACCTGAGCCAAAACGGCAGAAGCTTGATGATTCGATGCTTATCGTTGAAGATAAGTTTCTGGCATAGCATCCGGGGCCTGTTTGTATCAATGTATCTGTTCCTAATGTTGATGAAGGCAACCTCAAAGGACAACTTTTGGAGATCACTATGCAGTCATTATTAGAGACTATTGGAAATCTGAAGAAAAAAAATTCTGGGGAGATCCAACTAAACAAACAGAAATTGAGTGGGAAGTCAGGTTTTCTGAAGGACAATCTGTCTCTTGCATATTACAATGAGCAGGGGATACACTTGCACTTTCACTAAGAGAACGTGGTGGAAAAAAGCGATGAATTTCAAATGGCAGATTAAGTTTTTTGCTGATTTTTTTTGTTTTTGTTTTTTAAAGGGTTGCTGGAATTTTCATGTTATGATGAAATTATGGAATTCTCATGCGGGGCTATGTTTAGTTTACATTTATGATGTTGTATTGCAGAGTTTGTTGGCCGTGTATTAATTTTTGAAAAAAAGACAGTGCGGTAGCTCTTAAGCTTTCAATAATAAAACTGGCGAATACATACCCGGGGGACATAAAACCTAAACCCTGTATTGCAATAAACATATAAAAAACCTCTCGGATAATCACAAGACGACTTCTAATACATATGCATTCAATCATGCACCAATTAGCAGAGAGTATAATTACGGCTACTTTATCTGCTTTACAAATGTGGTGACACATTAATGGAAAGATAACGTGACTCAAGCAACGCATCATTACAAATAAAACAACTTTTCAACCATGTTGTTGAACGACGTTTAAGTCATCGACATTACATTTCATCTTGCCACTAGGAGGATGCGACCATTTTGCTATGTCACACACACACCATCACTAGGACAAACCAGACACATAAGGTGCACACCAAGACATAAAGTCCAACCAGCCCCCCACCGAATAAAGTGGACTTATTCCTGAACTTAAACAAAACATATTAACAACTATAAAATAAAAAACAATAAAATACATAAATAAAATAGCTTGGTCCAGACCCAAAACAAGAGCCCAAACCTAAATATTTATTGAGGCAGAGTAGATATGTACCAACCAGGCCCAAGATCTCGACCCGACCCGAATTGAAGCCCCCATCCCTAAAATTGCGTCGCTGCCAAAGCTGAATCCTCCATAGCAGTTCACCTACCTTGTGCCGCCTCAATGGAGGAGATCTGATCACCACCAGCTGGAAATTTCAATCAGAACCGGACGAAAATCCAATTCCAATCAAAGCACACTTCAGATCGAGGCAGCCTACAACATGCCCCTCCTCTTGCGACTTTCCCCTGTCCACACTCTTCTCTGACTCGCCCGACACCACACCATCAACCCTGAGACACATAGCTCAACCACTAAAACCAAAACCAAAACCCTCAGCCGATCCTCACCTACTCGCCCACCTCCTCGGATCACCGTAACCAAGATCGAGGAAATTACCACTGCAAACACGTAGCTCGATCGGACATAAGTCCTTCTTGCCCTGTTCGGCCTCACCCACGGACGTCGGCGAGGCCGAGGCCAACGCCAAACGTTTGGCCGTCGGACGAAACGCAACCTGTTGGCAGTGTATTAATAATTTAATATTATAATCTTGTTAACTTATAATTTTTTTAGTCTTTAAACTGAAAACAAATGTGGGCAAAAATGGGGACAAGACTATTAGCGGACTTGTTGCTCATCTCTCAAGCTTAGCATGCAATAAAGTGTTGGAGGAGGCCTGACCAAGGCCACAACTGCGTCAGCATGAGGATCTGGGAAGGAAAAATTCTGGGTAATTTAGGGAGGATCATTCAGTTTGATTAGATTGGAGGAGGCTTCACTAGAGGTAGCCATGTCTAGTAGTTTCGTCTTTTGTATAAAATAAAAAGTGTCGGAGGAGGCAAAGTTTCTAGAAGCACCTATTCTCTCTGATTTCACTACTAGCAAAACAAGATATTGACACCGATTAGAATCAGTGTATAATAAGGTCCTTCCACACTGATATCTGAGTAAAAAAGGTTTTAGCCACAATGTAGACATGGATAACTCTTCTGTGACTTCCAGAGGGATGTGGAATGCTCAATCCACACAGTTTTCAGTAAGATATTAACTTCACACAGTTGTCCGTTTAAAAGGTGCAGGTGGACCCTACAACTACTCAGCTCCCTATATCAAGATTATTAGTGTGAAATGCATATTCAATTGACACTTTTGCCTGTGTATTGCTTAATATATTCTTTTAAAAAATAATCCAGTATTATTGGTTTCTTCTGATTTTTTTTCTCTATTTTGCTTTGTTAAAAAGAATTATTGATTAATAATATATCAGAACTTTTAAACTTTTGATGGAGTTCCCAAATCCAAATATTGGTTCATCCTCAAATCCTTATTGTCACTTGTATTTATGAGTTCATCCACTTTCTTGAAATATTGATATGAGCCTATGAGAGATGAGAGATGTCAAATATAGAACCAGCTTCTTCCACTCCTTATGCCATTAGCTCCTGTGTCAAAAACCCAACCCTCCTACAAAAAAAATAAAATAAATGGACATAGAGAGAACCTCTGGGATTGACGACAAAAACAAGGACATCAAGACCGCTCGGCGAAGAGATTACAGGGTTTGAGAAGCTCAACTCTAACGATGACCCACGATGGTTTCACTATTGAGCTCTCACAGTCTTAAACCAAATGCTTTGTTTTCTGTTGTGTTTAGAAGCAAAAGCTTGGGTCTCTGCACGTTTCTTCTCCAGAGCTTTGTGTTTCACACCATCAATGGAAGCATGGAACAATCAAAAGATTAGATCTGGTTATAAAAAAAAGATCTGATTTAGACATCTATTGGGAAGAACATAAGGTTGCATCTTAGATGAGGATAACTGAAGCACACTCTATATCTTACCTGATCGATTCATAGAATAATGTTTTTCATATGACTTCATGATTCATAAACTCTAAAAAGAGAATAATAGCATATAAGAATGGATACGTACGTCTCAAAGAAGAACAGAGTATCCAAGGAAAACTCAATACCATTTTGGAATTGGATAAAGTGTTTGTACTATAACGCAATATGGTCTCTGATATCTGTTTGGAATGGAAGAGGATTGCCCAGAAAATTGAGAGGAATGCCCAGAAAATGCAAGTCTGGCTTCCAGAAAAGAACAAGAGATCCTAAATTTTAAAGCAACAGTTTCACTGTTGTCTTTGGGGAATACTCTCTACTCCATTATCTGTGTGGCATAAGAATGCATATACCACAGTCATTTGTGGCATAAGAACACAAATACCATTGACTTCTGTAACATAACACCTCATAAATGTTGATAGTCACATCAATTGTCAATCAAAAAGTCATGCACTGATATGAGTCGCACCATATCAATTCACACAGATGTTTGTGGCTAGGGGTACATAGTAACACACTGTTAACCATGTCAACTTATTTCACATTGATGTCCATATGTATGCAAATACCAAAAAACACGGAAGTTTGTGTGATAAGATGACATATAGATGTCAGTGTGTGTATACTTACATAAGTTCGTAAGCATAAGCAGATTCCACTGGTTTCAGTATGTATTGCATTACACATTGACATCAGTGTAAGAAAAAGAATTCTGCGTGCAATACTTCAGTGTGAATTGCTTGTTTTGCTAGTAGTGTTTCATACCGAGGAAAGATGTGTGGCCAAAAGTTTTCGACTTTTGTGGTGGTCAGAGTATTGTCCTATGCATCATTGCAGACAATGAAATAGACGAGAATGTGAATTTCGACAAGTTAGTAGCTGACATGATCGAGGAGGATCTCGCTATGAGAATTGATGTCGAAGCAACTGAGCTACTGGTTTTCACTTCAAGAATGTTAACCGAGCAATGCCAAAGTTTAGGGACAAAGAAGTATCTATGAGGACTCTTTATGGAAAAGTACTAATTGGTTTAGAACCAGAGATAATGTAGTAGCTAGCTATAGCTTATGCAAACGGCGGTAATTACACCGTTGGATAAGGATTATGA
This sequence comes from Geum urbanum, assembly GCA_946800695.1. Taxonomy (NCBI): domain Eukaryota; kingdom Viridiplantae; phylum Streptophyta; class Magnoliopsida; order Rosales; family Rosaceae; genus Geum; species Geum urbanum. The sequence goes on along the minus strand of OX326999.1, from coordinate 80,626,809 downwards.
AAAAGTGATAGTGCTGGGAAATCATATAGCAGTTCACGAAAGAATTAGAAAAATAATCTTGTTTACAAAATCATAGAGAAGATCTCAAACCTTGTAGGATAAAATTACAAAAAAAAAGAGTAAGTGTTGGGAAATTGAAAGCTTCTGTTCTCCTTCTCTGTTTAGGAAACACACACAGTTCCTTAGTGGACTTGGAAATTTTGGTTCCAAAAGGAATAGGGGGTCTTTTCTGTATAATATACATAAACTCTCAACACCATCATGACTTCATCAATGTAATGACTAGCTCGATCAATACACATAGAAGAGTAGTACTTTCTGATACCATCAACAACAACTTGGTGGCGTCGATTAAGTGAAGCTGCTGCGAGATTACGCAGAGCGGAAGATGCCAATATAACAGATGGACTGGTGCAAAAAGAATTCAGCGTCTCACGGGTTGTCGGACCTTCTTTTGTTCTTCCACAACTAAAGGTCTCGGTTTCCATTGCAAGACCTTGGGCTCGCTTGGAGTATTTTGCTTTTGAAAGCTTTTCCCTTCCTTAGGAGGTGTATGTAGCCCTATTTTTTTCATCGTGTCATCTTCAAAAGTGAGACGTCTTCTCACTGGTTTTCGTTGTGTAGCTTCACAATGATCCTCAGGAGTAGATTCGGGCTGTTTTCCTTTAGACCCTAACTCTGGGTTACGTTCAAAGATACCTGGTCGTTGTGCTCTCATTTTGGGCTCGCGAGATTTTTTTCCGAAAACCACTAATGGGTTTGCTGCAAGGGCCTTCATTCGCCTTTGTAGCGTTTCTGGAGAACACACCAGTTCTTCTTCTTTGAGCAGGTCTGCTTCATAAGCCTCTAATGCTCTTTTGGCTTCTCCAAAGCGTCGTTGAAAATTTCTTCTTCTACTCGGAGTAACCTCAATGGTTTTTCATTTCTCCCTCACATACCACACATCCTCATTTGTGATATTTCTTGAAGCTGGAGGAATATATAGCCTTGCAAGTGCGTCAGCAACTTCTGATTCAGATTTCTTTACTGTACTGAGTTTGTCTGCCGCTCGCGAGCACTTAGGAGTTGGAGTATCCCTTTGTCTTGCTCGTTGAGGTTGATGATCTGCTTGTGAAAATAACTCTGGGAAGAATTTAGCTGCTTCAGCCAATTCCTCATAGGAAATCTTCAAACCACTTCTGAGTTTACAGTGAGCACAAAGGGCTACTGGCGACTGTGCTTTTGGATCCACTTTTTCTTTTCCTTTGTTTGGTTTTGTTGTTTGCCTGTTCTGTGGACTCTCGCCAATAGTTGGATGAGTTTTGGGTTGTTTCCTTTTGTTGGATTTGTCTTTTGTTAGTTCCAACATCCCAATCGTCACCGATAAGTCGGTCGCCAAGCTTGGCGAGGGTTCTTGATCTATCATTATTTCTCCATCGTCAATCCACTGCTGTATCCTGAACTTCAAATCACGACAAGCACTTGTGGAATTGCGACCCCACCTGTTGTGGTATCGATAATGGAAAAGACCCCTGACATCCTCAGGATGTGGGTCCAGAGTTCCCCAATTATCAAGGACTACTGCTATTCTTGCTTGGACTAGCTCTTCGAATATTTCCTCTCGCCTAGACGCGTCATAAGTAATCTCAGTCCGCTTGGGCCGGACAAATGCAATATTGCGTCTAGACCTCCGTCTTGACCTCTTCCTTCTACATGTTAGTTCAGTTTGATTGCACTGGGAAGAAGTTTTGATGGCAGGAAAAGTCGTATCGGGAGGAGGTGGTATCCTATGAGGATATAGTGGATGCCATTCTACCTCTCCCTTGTCGTTGATTTCAATCACGTCCCAGTTGATCAACCCTTGGATTTTATCTCTCAAGGTCGAACACCTTGCTGTTCGATGACCAAAATGATTATGAAATCTGCAGAAGTGCTGGGCTGGACCTTTATACCGTAATTGTTTGAGTTCATTAACCGGGTAATAGATCAAACTCATGTCCCTTAGCCTATCAAGGATCTCCTTTATCATGTCACATTTGAATGAATAGGCTACAAAGACAGATCGATTCCAGTCCTCCACACCTCCAATGCGACTATCGGGTGTTGACCACTCGATGTCAATCATATTTACTTGAGGCTTTGGGAAGGTCTTAGAATCCACTAATGCTGCTATCTTGGACGTTCCTTCCAGCTCTAATATTCCTTCGTTGATCCATCTCTGGATCTGGTCCTTAAGCTTGATGCAGTCTTTTGTAATGTGGTTCCATGCTCCATGGAACTTACAGTACTTTTTACCCTTCAACTGCTCAGTTGTAGGAAGCGGTCCAAAGTCCGTTTTGACAGCACGCATACTGTATAGCTCGTCCAAGATCTCATGAGCCATATTGGCATCATAAGTGTATGTCTCAAACTCTGGCTTAGTAAAAGCCACTGTTGAAAGTTTGATTGGACCCTTACTCTTCTGAAGCTTGCGGGGCTTTAATACTTTACTCGTTGTTAAATCCACAGCACCCACTTTCTCGCCATCGGAGTCCGACTCTTGGTCGTCTATATCTTCAATATAAGCCACTGTTTTTGGCTTTAGTCTATCATAAGACTTAGCATTGTACGTTCCCTTGGATATCGATGCATTCCTTATGTTATCTCTTTCTTGCATGGTACTGTAAGCTTTAGTTACAGCCATGATAAGCTCATTCAAGGAGAAGTACTTGTTGTTTAGGAATAGTTAGTGGTACGTATCCTCCAAACCATTCTTGGCCATCTCGACCACATCTTCTTTACCAAGTAGGGTCTTACATAGATTGTATTCCGACCGAAAACGGTGTAAGAAGGTGACTGGACTTTTTGTCGCCGATTGGCTCAAGGAAGCTATCTTTCCAACACTGGTTTCAGGTCTTACCGTTCCAAAGTGATATATGAATAATGCCACCATGTCCTTCCACTCACTGATCGAGCCCTTTTCTATTCTTGTATACCATACGAGGGCTGATCTTGACAAAGACGATCCAAAGACTCTTAATTTGAGTCCCTCATTATCGGCATACTGCCCTAATTGCAGCGTAAAATAAGCTAAGTGTGTTGCCGCGTTCGAATCGTCGTCGCTAGAGAAAGTCTGTAAGGTCTGATGCTGGTAAAACTTTGGCCATTGCCATGCATCAGGATCGTTCTTCTGCATGGGAGGAAACAATGTCTCATATGTGTCATACATCTTAGCTAAATGTATATCGCAATCGTTTAGGAACCTATTTAACCGTTGCTCCCAAGCAGGAAGGAAAGACTCTGCTTGTCTAGTCTTTCTTGCCAAGTCGGATACGGATCTAGTTAGAGACGCTATGTCTCTGTCTGTCCTTTGAGACAGTGTCGCCGCGTGTCGGCGGTATTCATCCAAACTTGGTCCACTGATGATCTACTTAATTTATTTCCATTTCTCGCCAAGAAAATTGTAAGTATATATATGTGTATATATACATACATATATATATATATATATATTTCTAATAACTAGCTAGCAAATTTTGTTTTGAAATGTACTCTTTCTAAACACAGACCTGACATCTCTTTTAATGTGAGCATCATTGGCCAGTTTATGCATGCTCCAACTGTGGAGCACTTGAACATTGTTAAGAGGATCTTGAGATAACTAAAAGGTTATGTTGGAAGATGTTTGCTGCTTAAGAACAATGGTCATGCAGAGATCAGTTGAAAGGACCTGATTTTGATTTAGTTGTCTAAACCGAAATCAAACCCCTTTGAAAACACGACCTAAATTTTTTTTGCCATAGTTTACTTTGAAAACACATGAACCATTATTAGAACCTGCAAAGAAACACACTTCGAATATTCCACAAAAGCCAAACCGTGGGGCTCCGTTCCCCATCCGGATTTCTCAACAACATATATAATAACTCAAAGGTTTACAAGAAATCCAGAATCATTCAAGAGTATACTCGACTAAAAATAAACATGAGTATTCAGAGCGACGCATATATACATCATTTACAACGAGTAGGTCAAACAAGAAACCTACAAAAACTGAAGGGTGATCCGAACTCTATGCCTCCACAGTCGACGCGCAACACTGAAACTCAAACTGCAAACTGGGCAAAGGAAACCGAAAAGCCCAGGGGAAGACAAATAAATCGTTAGAGTGAGTGGACGAAAATAATAATATGTATTTCCCAAATAAATGCTTATAAAAGCATAATGCGAGTCAATACATATGAAAATCTTGACCAGGTACATTTTCTCGGATCCATAAATATGCACGTAAAATCCTACGGAGTCACTCATGGACTCCTCCGCATAGTACAGTCTAATCACGGGATCCCAGACCCACACGTGATTAACATAAGTCAGAAAGACCTTGGGTCAGGATATATGTCCCCCCCCGGAGCATCTTGGGGATCAGCCGAGAAGCCAAAGTATCAATGCATACCTCAATATCCGAGACTGTACTCTGTGTAAACCAAATCATAAATCCTTTTCATGCACATGCATAATCGTAAAATGCATAATCATAAATGCATAACGTAAACGCATAATCAATAATGTATATGCATAATCGTAAATGTATAAATCCAGACTCACAAATCCAACTGTGAAAATGAAATGTCCACTCACTGTACACGGCTAACTATGAGATCCGGCGGAAGATCCTTCGCCAAACGCTCGATCCCGATCATCTGAATAACAGGGATACGATCAATATATTGAAACACAACATACAGAGCTAATACGCCGAGAACCCCGCATTCTCGAAAGACGTATCGCTCGGAATATCGACGAGGATAACAAAATTCTCAAAATATACCCAATTAACCCTCGTCCCAAAATCGAATAATCAAATCAACCCAAAAATCTCAAGACTACGACCGGGGCGTGATTACGAGCAAAACGGTATAAAACTCCCAAAAATTCCAAAAAGTCAACCCTTTGCCGGAGCTCCACCGTCGGCGACGCGGCGTCAACGGTGAAATTCTTCGGCGACCAAGACCCCAAAACCTTCCTCTCCTCAAACCCAACCTCTTTTCCCAAAGGACCACCACCATCCAACCACCACCGTGGCCGAAAAACACCTCGAAAGTCGATGAATTTCAAACCGGCCGGAAAATTTCTCCGGCGAAATTTTCTACCGTGAGGCCACCTCGGCCTCCCAAATTCAAGGGGCTTCATCCCCAACTCAAACCCAACCATTTCCACTCAAAATCCCTAACGGAAAACCTCCCCCCGTTAACCCCGATTCCGGCCAACTTCACCTCTAAAATCAACCACCCAAACCACCTCAAAACATCATAATATATACATCAATGGAAAGCTTGAACCAAGGAGATCATTTCCCTACCTCAAACTCCGGAAACCGTGTCATTTTCAGGCAACAAACTCGACAGCCAGTCACGGACTCAGCGGGTCAACTCAGTTAACTCAGTCAACTCGGTTCCTGGCTCGGTCAACTCTGGTCAAACTGCTCAATTTCAACTTTTTGCTAACTTTACGACTATTCCACTATTTATACGTCGCGAACCGACTCTATCCATGATTCGGATAACTCATACTCAAATGGATAAGTACGACTAACTCGACGATAATTTCAAATATTCCTTTTATATTCCCCGATTATCTGAAAAATTCTCGGAAACCTCCTACGAACTCGAAACCGCATCCTCTACAATTTATGCGAAGGAACTCAAACCAAATTCGTGTCCGATAATTAAGTCGTGAACAAGGCCGCTAAACCGATTAATTACGACTAACTGCAACTAATCATGAAATGTGCAACTCAAGCCGATTAACATACCATTTCCGGTTCGGGTCGTTACATCAGTATCTATGTGGATGCTGATTGGTCTATAAATGTGCTTGACAGGAAGAGTACCGCTGGTTTTTGTACTTTGGTTGGAGGAAATATGGTGATATGGAAGAGCAATAAACAAAATGTTGTAGCCAAGTCTAGTGCTGAAGCAAAATATAACGCGATGACATCAGCTGTTTGTGAATTAATCTGGTTGAAGAGCTTGTTATGTGATTTTGGATTCCAAAATCAAAAACCGATGTCTTTATACTATGGCAATCAAGCAACAATGCACATTGTTGCCAATCTAATATTTCATGAAAGAACAAAGCATATAGAGGTGGATTGTCATTACGTCCGAAATCAAGTTAAGTCTCAAGTCATTGATACACTGTATAAACGCAAACATGATCAATTGGCTGATATCTTCACCATGGTGCTTCCCAATGTTCAGTTTCTACAAATTCTTTCTAAGCTGGGCTCAATCAATCTTCTTGATCTAGCTTGAGGGGGAGTATTGAAGATATCAATATAGTTGACTTGTGACATGAGAGAAAATGAGGCAGCATGGGCTGCTGCACAAAAGGAGACAACATTGGTGCTGCTGCACCTGCTGCTATTGTTCTTGCTGCATAAAGCATGATGGTGCCTCCCTAGGAGCCTCTCACTAGTCTCTATCTAGTTTGCTTTAGTTCACATGTAATTGTTACCGTTTCTTCTCTCTTTGTGCATATATACATGTACTACTTCACTTGTAAAACTCAATCAGAATATACTAGAGAAAATTACTCCACACACTTCTGTGTTCTTTCTTCTCTCTGGTTCATATTTTCAACAGTTACTGTGTTAAAGGATATTGGATGAAATACCTGAAATAGCTGAATCATAAAGACATGTTTGCATCATTGAACCCAAACAGTGAATTAGGGGCTTCGATCAATTGGGATTTTTGATCTTTTGCGTAATTTGATTCCAGAATTTGATCATTATAGAATGTCATGCGCATTTCAATAGTATCTGTTGATGAATCAAATTTGATCATCATAGAATATCATGCACATTTCAATAGTATCTGTTGACGAATGCATTCTTACTCCTTTTGCATCTGGGTATTGGATGAAATACCTGAAATAGCTAAATTGTAAAGACATGTTTGCATCATTGAGCCCAAACAGTGAATTAGGGGCTTCGATCAATTGGAATTTTTTATCTTTCGCATAATTCGATTCCAGAATTTGATTATCATAGAATGTCATGCGCATTTCAATAGTATCTGTTGACGAATCAAATTTGATCATCATAGAATGTCATGCGCATTTCAATAGTATCTGTTGACGGATGCATTCTTACTCCCTTTGCATCTTCTTCTTCTTCTTCTTCTTCTCACCTTGACATTCTTCTCGTCCATCATTTAGCCCTCATCTAGTTCATCACAACTAAAGTAAAGCTCCTCCTCCTCAGGGGCGGATCCAGGATTTTAATCTTGGGTGGGCTGTAATTTATTGTGCAACACACAAATTTTTTTTTTGAGGTTTGTAACCCATTGGGAGGCTCATCCTCACGCCTTTATTATTATATATAAGAAAAACATACATCGGAGAGAACATAAAATCAAACTCCGTGAATTAAAATATCTACATTATTACTAATTAAATCTCACCCTTCGAGGTCCACAAACTTCAAACTCATCAACAACCGAATCATTATCAATACTATCGACATACTGTCTTTCAATATAGAGAACCATGCTATCATCAAGAAACTCTTCACACATCTTATTTCGAAGAGCATTTTTCAAGATCTTCATAGATGGAAATGATCTCTCTGTTGTTGCAGTAGACACAGGAAGAGTCAACACAAAACATATTAATTTATAGATCATCGGGAAGAATGCATACTTTCTTGTTTCTACCAACCGTCGACACAAGTCTGATAAAGATGATGTCATGTTGAATCGTACATCTCTCTGAATATCTTCAAGAAAATATCCACACTCCATCTCAAGAGAAAGTATATCAGTAGTCGTAAAATCTCCAGGATAAAACTTCACAGCAAGAGTACGAATATCTTCAACATTGAAAAATTGGAAATTATTACGAGGATCAAATGTTGCACTAAGAACGAGGAGCTCCAATGAAGTCTCTGTAAATCTAGTATCCAACTCTGCTAACTGAAAGTCTATCACAGCATTTAGAACACTAACTCGATAATAATGCTCATTTGTAATAAAAGACTTTTGTTGGCATGTTCTTGGGTTTGTACCTTCTGTGTAGGGAGCACACATATCTGGCATAACAATATCATGTTCTTCACAAAATAATATTACCTTTGCAATCAATTGATCCCAACTATTCTCTCTCATCGCCTGAAGTTTAGATTTTGTTAAACTGAGAAAGCTCAAAGCATTTAAAATGTCTATGGCTTTATGTTGCAATGCTTGACAAAGAAACTCAGTAATCTTCATGACATCATGCATCAACAATAAACAGAACACAAAATCAAAATTATGGGTTCAAATCATACATATGCAAGTGATGCAACCACTTAACCACTAACCATTATTCCATTACTCCAAGGTAATAAACCATTCATATCCTAAGAGCTAATTGAACCACTAATATCTATGCCATATTGATTTGAGACTGTGAGAATTACCTGGAACATATCTTCTCAAGAGTGTACACTACAAAACCTGCAAAAGGAAATTAAGACAAAATTTTAAGCTAAACTCAAGCAATACATATGTTTACCAAAATACTGTAATTGCCTAATTTTAAGCTAAACTCAAGCAATACATACACAATAACTCTCATATGCACAATGCTCCATATATAAGCTCCACCACATCTCCATCTTCTTCCTCACTCTCACTCTCACTCTCACTCTCACTCTAGCTTACAAATACTCCAGAATAAACAAGGCCGATAGTGGGATAGCAGCTGGATTAGTGCGTATTACTAGTTAAGTATTTGCTGTGGTAATTAAGTAAGAGTGCAACTGTGTAAGACGTACAGGGGTTTTGATAATAGAAAAAAGAGCTCTGCCTCCAACTATGTATACAGATATATTATCTCGATCAGGCAATTAGTTAATTGAGGTGTACGTTTATATAATCTGGGACCAGCTAGTTCAAGCTACCTGGGAGTTTCGGGGCTTTGAGTGTGGCGTGTGGCAACATTAGAAGATCAATATCGATCCATTTATTTACGGAACTTTTACCCGAACCCACAGTTCAGTAAGTTTACCTACGAAAATCTAAGTAGTGTAAGCATCATAGAAGAACTATACCGACATTAATCAAACTTCAGGTATTTCTGAATGAACCAACTCAATTGAACATGATATAGAAATCTACAGAAAATTCTTTGAAGCCCTCCAACTATGAAATAGATCTGGGTTTAATTACTTCAAAAAGCATGGAGGAAAACGTGTGAAATTTACACAAAAACTTACCCAAAGATTTTAAAGATTCTAAGCAGGCTGCAGGCTGCAGACGTCCTATGGCAGGCTGTCTGGCGTCTATCTCTCTTCTTTCACCCTTTATAAAATTTAAAGTTATGTTTTATTTATAAAAAAGGAAAATAACCAACGCAGCCAAATGAAGAAACAGGCCAGGGCAAAGAACCCCACCCAGCAAAAAAAAATAAATTCGGCCCAAAATATTGGGGTGGGCTACAACCCATCCTGCCCTTGGGCTGGATCCGCCCCTGCGAGTCCTCCTCCTCTTTGTCAACTTCAGGGTGCATTACTTTCACCAAATGGTCTAAACAACGCACAACGCATTCAAACTAAACTACGTACATCACAGCTTCCCTTGGCATGTTTATGTCTTAGATCTGCCCTCCTTTGCCTTTAGCTCAAGACAAAGATTTCAGGACCTGCTTTGTTCAAAGGATCCGACAATGCCCAATCCATCTTCAGACGCTGCTTCCCCTTTCCCCTCACGTTCTCAAAATCCAGCTCATTTGAAGAGGCAAAACTACAATCTTGGTGGAGCAAGTTTTCAACAAGTTCTAAATCTTAGAAAAAATTCTCTAGACAATGACCATTGACAAGATTATCGAAGCATCTTTATAACTCTCCAAGTCACATGTCACATGCATGTAGACATACAAATTTATAGAAATCGTATATTTTTTTCTTTTCTTTTAACTCAAATCCTGAAAAAGTAGCAGCAGCTGTTAGCTAGAAATGTATGTGTAATTTGACCAAGGAATGCAAAATCGATATTATCAGCGATATTTCGCTGATATTTCGATATTTTTAACTTACCTGAAAAATCCGTGAATATATCTCCAAATTTTCCGAAACTTTCCGATATTTCCGATATATCCTCGATATTTCCGATATTTTCCGATATTTTCCGATATTTACCGAAATTTTTGAAATTTTCAGTAACTTTTTTAATTTAACAAAATTAAAGGCTTGTCAAAATTTTGCAATGTCTTATCCTTCATATATCATGCCTTATGGTCTTCCAACAAGTGATAACTCATCGTTACAATCACAAACAAATGCCTCAAATGATGATAGCAATGAAGAAATTCGAGCAATGCCTGGTGCATACTACGAGCTCCAAAATCTTCAAAGACCGCCCCCTGACCCATATGGTTGGCATGTAAGTCAATACGTGTAGAATTACATGGGAGAGCAATCATTTAATGAGTACTCTTCACAATACACACATGATTCTGCACAGAGAGATGAGGAAAATAGTGTGAATTTCGAACCTCATAGGTCCTCTATGTGGTTTTGAAGTATTTATATATTTGTTTTTATAATGTGTGATGTGTAACATATTTTACAAAAATGTGATGGTCTAGCCTCTCATTAAAGTTTAGCCATCAAAAAAATAAAAATAGAACTATTAAATTATATTTTAATAGTTATCAGCACTTAACACATACTAATTCATATAGTAATATAGCAAATTCATATGTTTTGATGTTTGATCAATATTTTCTTTTTACATAAGGTAGGTAATTGATTATATAACAACCTCCAAAAGTTTCATTACAAATTTCCATATATTTTTATTAGTTTCCGTCATTTTTGTCAGAATTTTCAGTAGATCGATATTTCGTCGATATTTCTGTCGATATATCCAAATTTTAGACTGTCGATATATTCTCGATACCCGATATTTTACTCCTTGAATTTGACTCGCTCTGCTCGATTCCTGTAAGATCACTTTTTGGTGGTCTGCTCCTCCTCAATGGAGCAACCAGTTTTAGACTTTTCAGTTAGTTTTCTTAAAATGGTACAAACACTGAAATACAAACCCGTCAATATGCTAATCTCGAAGCCCAAAACAAACAATCTTTCATTGTTTCTCATTCATAACTCGAGTCAAAAGTCTACACTCACTCACTCGGTCATCTTCTGACCAAAATCTGAATCCAACTGCTCATGAGCTCATTGTGCAGCTTCCGCTAAGCCAACGCTGCTAATAGCAGGTAACGATTCTCTGCGTTTACCTCTATGAAAATTACAACTGGGTTTGTTTCTGATTCTCGATCATTCACCGATTTGTTTCTCTACTATATATCTCATTTGTTTAACTTGTTCAAATTGAATAATGGGTTTTGGTGAAGTTTTGATTTTTACGTGTTCGATTTTGATTGTGTGGATTTGCTTGGTTCAGCGTAGCCTAATTGCTCAAGAGATTAGAAATTGATAAGTTCTTAGTTCTGAAAAATTGATCAGCATGAGTTTCACTGTGTTCTCTCTTATCCCAAAGATTGGTGATCTGCTTTGCTTACACTTTTATGCGAAGATGTTATGATATATATTCTCTACTATCGAGTCTCTCTAATCACAGAGCTAAGCAACCATGTTTAATATATACTTTTATACAAGGTCACCTGTCATAATTAATTTGAGTCCGGAGAGTATTTGATTCCAAGGAAGAGGCTTTAGCTTCTGGATCAGCAGATTTTTGTAAAATGGCCTCCTCTTCTGCCATCATGCCCAAGGAAAAATATGATGTCTTTATTAGTTTTAGAGGTGGGGATACTCGCAAGACTTTTACAAGCCATCTCCATGCTGCTCTAATACGGAAGAAAATTGACACCTACATAGATTACAGACTCCAGAAAGGAGAAGAACTTGAATCTGCCCTTCTAAAAGCAATTGAGGAATCAAAGGTTTACGTGATCATTTTCTCAGAAGACTATGCTTCTTCAACATGGTGCTTGAAAGAACTTGCTTATATCCTGGAATGTCAGGAAAGAAATGGGCATTACGTTATACCAGTCTTCTATGGAATTGATCCATCAGATGTACGAAGCCAGAAGAGAAGTTATGAGACTGCATTTTCTAAGCATGAACAAAGGCTGGACGTGATGGACAAGGTGCTCAAGTGGAAGGAAGCTTTGACAAAAGCAGCAAACCGATCAGGATTCGATTCAACATCAACAGCTATTAGGTAACTTCATTTCCACTTCTGATGACTTTGACCAACATTGAATTGGAAATGTTTAACTAAGTATACTGGTTATTAATAACTAATTGTGGTCTTGTACTTGACCGATCATTTGTGCTAGGGATGACAACGATTTAGTTGAGCAAGTCGTGAGAGATGTTTTGAAAAAATTGAATCATGAATCCGCTAGCAATTTAACTGATCATTTGGTTGGAGTTGAATCCCGCATTCAGTCAATTGTTACCGAATTAGACATTATCCCAGACGATAACCGTGTTCGCTTTGTAGTTATTTGGGGTATGGGTGGCATTGGCAAAACCTCCCTTGCAGATGCTGTATTTCACGGACTCTCTTCTCAATTCGAAGCTTGTTGTTTTCTTGAAAATGTTAGGGAACGATCTGGGGCCAACAGAAATTTTTCCCCTCAACTAAAAGGTTTGCGAAATGAACTTATTAGACAACTATTAGGGGACGAAAACTTAGACATCCATACTCCAACTGTAGACTCCCATGTTAAAGAGAGGCTCAACCGTACAAAGGTTCTTGTTGTTCTTGATGACATCAATCATTTAAGCCAACTAGAATTTTTAGTCGGAGAACAAGTTCCATTTGGCCCAGGAAGTAGAATCATCATTACAACTCGAGATATGCAACCCGTTAGGAAGATGCAATTAGTTGACTGCGATGTAAAGATATACAAGGTCGAGGAGTTAAATGGTGCTGAGTCTCTAAAGCTCTTCCATTCAAATGTTGTTACAGATTCTGCAGAGAATTCAAAACTTTTTGAGAGGGTGGTAACTTATACGGAAGGTGTTCCTTTAGCCCTTAAAGTTCTACGTTCGTTGTTTCACCAGTGCAAGGGGAAAGAAGAAGTGGAACTGTTGTGGGAGAAATTGAGGAAGTTTCCCAACAAAGAACTTCAGAATGTGTACAGAGCAAGTTATGGTGAATTAGAAAGCAACGAGAGGGAGATCTTCCTTGATATTGCGTGTTTACATAAAGGGGAGGATATTGGTGACATGAAAAGAATATTAGCTGCCTGTGGGTTATTTCCAGAAGATGGAATTAGAATTCTCATTGATAGGTCTCTCATATCACTCAAAGATGACTGCATATGGATGCATGATGTAATTCAAGAAATGGGGGTGGATATTGTCAATGAAGAATGTGCTGAAGAGCCAGGAAATCGCAGTAGGTTGCACAATTTTGAGGATGTCATCCATGTTTTGGAAAAGAATACGGTAATTGCTTTAACACATTAACATTCTGTGAAATACAATTCAGATGCCTCTGCACACGTCACCATATTTTTGAGTAATTCTTTTTCCTTTTGTCCGTGTTCTTCTTCAGGGAACTGCAAAAGTTTATAGCATTTACCTCTCCGACTATTTGAACAGGCTAACCTTGTGTTCTAAAGCTTTTGAAGTGATGCACAACCTGAGATTCCTCATGCTTAGATCCGTTCACTTTGACAACGAGGCAAATCTGGAGTCTCTTCCGGATGCCCTCAAATATCTCTTCTGGCATACTTGCCCTTTGAAATCTATGCCATCTAAATATCATCCAAAGAATCTTGTGGAGCTTCATATGCCCTGGAGCAATATCCAGAGACTTTGGAATACAAACAAGGTATGATTCAGTTAGTTCATGCATGCATTAAATGTAGTCTTTGGAAAACTAGAGACGTATATATGTTCTAGTTTAGTTATTCTGTTTTTTTCTTCTCTCTAATTTGTGATAGAATCCTGAGAACTTGAAGATCATAGATCTAAGTTACTCCGAGAAGCTGGTTGAGGTTGCATTCCTGTCTAATTGTGTCAACATTGAGCGTATAAAACTTCAAGGCTGCATTCGTTTGGTTCAAGTTCCGGATTTGACAAAGAGTGTCTATATTAAGAGTATAAATCTTGAAGGCTGTATAAATCTGGTTCGAGTTCCAGACATGTCCAAGAGTGTAAACATTGAAAGTATTAATCTTGAAAACTGTCGGAAACTAGCAACAGTTCCTACATATTTTCAGAACTTTCCCAAACTCACTCATCTAAATTTGTGGGGTTGCTCCAAGATTAGTATTCTCCCAGACGTACCATGCAAGATTGAATTCTTAGATTTAAGTAGCGAATCTATCACAAGTGTGCCTTCATCGATTTGTTCTTTTGAAGCACGTGTTGACTTGAATCTTAGTGGCAATTCTGGGAGGTCCCTCAATCATCTTAACTTGAGTAACTCAAATATAGAGAAAGTTCCCTTGTCATTCGAGTGTATGAGGTTCATTGAAGCAAGTGTTGACTTGAATCTTAGTGGCAGTTCTAAGATCAAGAAGTCCCTCAGTCATCTGAACTTGAGTGGATCAGATATAGAGGAAGTTCCCTCGTCATTCGAGGGTATGACTGGGCTCGTTGTAGCCGATCTGAGTCATTGTAGGTTCCTTGTGAGTCTCCCAACTAACATCTGTAAGTTGAAATCTCTTGAGAGACTCAATCTCTATGGTTGCATTACGTTCAAAAACTTCCCAGAAATTTTGGAGCCTATGGAATGCCTGCAGTGCCTTGATTTAAGTTGGACTAAAATTGAAGAGTTACCCTCATCGATTGAAAATCTTGTTGGGCTTAAGAAATTAGAATTATCCCACTGTAGTCGCCTTACATCACTCCCAAGCAACATCTACAATCTAAACCGTCTCGAGCGGTTTTCTCTTGAATTCTGTCACACACTAAAACCACTGTATCTCCTATTCTTTATATGCTCTTTGACATCTCTGAATCTCAGACACTGCACACATTTACAAGAAATCCCTGATTGCTTTGATAGCTTGCCCGCATTGCAATCCTTAGATCTTACAGAAACCATGATTGAGACCATACCTCACACCATCGAAGGAGTTTCTGGGCTCAGATCTCTGTCCCTTAGTGGGTGCAAGCAGCTTCAGTCTTTGCCCGTGCTCCCGTGTCTTCTAGAAGAGTTGGATGCAAGATATTGCACTAGTCTTAAGACAGTGCCGGTTTCTGTGACTGCACTTACACAAGGTTTGGATCAAATACTTCTTTCTGAGGAGAGAGAAGAGAGACATTCATTTAATGGTTGCTTTAATTTGGATGTGAGTGCAAGGAGCAACATATTGGATGATGCGCATCACAGAATCATGCGAATGGCAACCGCCTGTAATTTTGTATGTTTCCTTTTCTTTTATGTAAAATTAAAGCATTAATCGTCGCTGCTCTTTAAGCTTTCACGAGTCAGACTAACCACGATGTCTATACATGTGTGCAGGAACGTCTATCATCTGGTAAAGTTGTGCTACACTGTATGGGAAGTAAAATACCAAAATGGTTCAACTGTCAAACAGAGGGATCTTCAATAAATATTAAGCTTCCTCGGCATTGGTCTGATACAAAATTATTCCTAGGTTTTGCTCTGAGTGTTGTTATTGAAGACGCATATGGTTCTTATGACTCATACGGTTTTCATATTTGGAGGAGACAGACTCAGTGTGAGATGTATCTCAAAACTGACAATGGTGAAGACCATAGTGTCAATCTGGGAGGTGGAAATGTGGACTTCATCACAAATGATGTGATAATATGGTATAATATACTAGCTACAGTTCCAGATGAAGCAAAAAGATCTACCGAAGCCTCTTTGGACTTCTATGTAAAATGCAGTGATGGTAAACAGGCAATACGGTCGAATTGTGTGAAAAGGTGTGGGGTCTGCTTTCTGTATGCCGACGGCCAGGATGATGCCCTGAAATTTGAAGTCATTCACCCAAGTGCAGAACCATCTACAATGCAGTGAATTTAGATGACCAATTGAAAATCTGAATCAAGGATTTGATTAATGAGAACTGTCAGGTTGCACCACAAATCTAGTTTGTTGATTTTCTGATTTCATGACTACTTAAAGGTTGTAGTACATCTTTCTTATCAAGAGACTGAAAAGAGCTAGCAGCTCTTAGCTAGAAATGTATGTGTAATTTGATTTACTCTACCCTATCATCACATAAACTCATGAGCATCACCATAATATCTGTTGATGGGAGCATTCTTAGTTCTTACACACCTATATGTCGGGATTATCCGGAGTTTGTAGGAAACAAGTCTTTTCCGTGTACATGCCCGTAGAAGCAGTAACAACAATAAAATCTTGGCTGTGTTGGGCTTCAAGATTCACTTAATGCACTACAATAAAATTTCGTCACAGATCCAAAATCAAGATAAAAGACCAATAGCAATCTGAGCCCAATAACAATCCGGGTTGTATTCGGGTCATTCCTCTTAAACGATCCCAAACCCTTCGTCTCTTCCCCATTTTCTCTCTAAGCTACTACACACAGTCCTCTCCTCACCAGAATCTGAACCCAGCTCTTGAGCTCGTTGCCGCTTCCGCTAATCCAACACTAATACCAGGTAAGGATTCTCTTAATTTTTTTACCTCTACGAAATTCTCAACTGGGTCGTTAACGATTCTTGAACATTCTTCACCGATTTGTTTATTTGCTGTGCTCACATTTGGTCGTCGTAAGAAGTTCGTTCGTTTTGCCTGAACCCAAAATGTAATTGGGTTTTGTACCAGCAGAGAAAACTTTAACTTGTTAGAAATGAATCATGGGTTTCAGTAAAGTTTTGATTTTTACGTATTCGAATTTAGTTGTGGGGGATTTAAGTTGGTTCAGCTTACTTTAATAGCTCAAAATAGGGTCCTTGTAGCAATATGGCTACAATTGAATATTAAAGTTAGAAACTTTAGATTTGACGATGCCTTTTAAATTCTTAAGAGTATGGAACTTGGTTTAGAACTAGTCTAATTTTATTATGGCTTATAAATATAAATCAGTGTTGGATTGAAAATTGTGGGTATTATCCTGGGTTTACATTGGGTTGGTGTGTGAAGTGTTCAGTGGTGGATTCAAGCCTAGGGTGTATACTGTATAGGCTGAAGACTATTTTACATATAAAAGACCTCAGAACTGATTAGATTGATTAGGGTTTGCAAGATTCTAGCTTTTGAATATAAGAATATTGGTTTCTAGTTATCTAGTGCTGTTGTGGATTGTTGCACTTGTGGTGAATGAGGCAATGGAGGCATGTATGTGTGATGTGGTGAACCTGGTTGCTCGTGTCTGACTCATGGTTGTTTTGGACTTGTTTTATATATTGCTATAACCTTTAAACATCTTTGTAATCTGTCTTTTGTTTTGTTGTGATGTGATGTAGGTATTGATTGTGCAATAGTGGTTGATATATTCTGCTAAAGAGCTTTAGTGGGTTTTCAGAAAATGAATCGGATCTTAAGGATTAAACCCCTACTATCTAGTCTTGAGTCTTCCTTGGCCCACAACTTTGTTCAGAGGTGCTCTGTGAGTGGGACTCCCAAGGGTAAAGCAAAGACAAAAACCGCAGCGCCTCTGAAGCGCTCAAAGATAACTACGAAAAAGGGTGCCGCTGATGCTGCTGCTAGAGGTGGAGGAGGGAAACGATATGCTGAAAAAGAAAAGTTTTATGAGCAGTGCTTAAGTGCTCCAACACCTGTCAGGTATGTAACAGAGAAAGAGAGACAACGTGAAGCCAAGCGAGAGAAGTTGGGACTTATTAGCAAAGAACGACAGCGTGAGATTGATATGAAGAAAAAGAAGAAGCCTGAATTTCAGATCTCAGAAACACCAACAGAAATTGGACCTCCGGGCTTGGATTTAATAGCACTAGGTTTGGTGGACAAGGAGAAGTTGCCCAAATATGAACTCACTGCTGAAGATGGCAAGCGGCTCGCGAAGGAGTATAGTAGAGTTTTAATGAGGCAACACCGGGCAAGGCAAGCAGCAGAGTCAGCACTGTTGCAGATGAAGAAAGAGGCTATTGAGGCCTTGCCGGAACATTTGAAAGCAGCAGCTTTGGTGCCAGATATGACACCATTCCCAACAGACCGGTTTATGGCAACTCTGACTCCTCCAATCGATGGTTACATTGAGAACGTCAAGGACGCTGCAAAGAGGAGTAGTGCGCAAGGAAAGCTCAGATGACCAAAGGTTGAACCTTCTTTATTTTCTACGCTAATATTTTAGTGTCCATTTTAACTATCTTAAATTACTTCATAGAAACTCAATGTTACTCCCAGTTAAAAGATGGCTAAGGTTTGTAGAAGTATTAAGGTACTTTTTGTTTGTTACTTGATGAGCACTGGGTAAACATTCAGAACAGTTAAGCACAGTTACTCCTGGATTGTTGTGTTCTGTATACCACCCCAACATTAAGTTCGAAAGAGAAGGAATCCGAGAAAAGTTTAGTGGGTATGGTAGTGAGATGTTTGCAACTTTGCCAGACAGTTAGGGTGGAAGTATCTTTTGAAATTAGTATTGTTGATGATGTTTTTCACCTAGAATAGGCTTATTTGAGCTAGTCAACACTACATACATACTACTCATATAAACAGATTATCTATAAGAAAAGTCACAGATGGAGCAAGTCACATATGTTTCTCATTGGCACAAATGATTGGATCGTAACATGCTCTTTTACGTACAGGCATTCACATCAGATTTACTAGATTCATGTGTTCTGCTCAGCTTATTTGCGATATCTTCATATTGTCTTGCTTATCGTAAATTCATTTTTCTTATGCAGGTATTTATTCTTGCATACTAGGAGCTCTTTGGTTGTTGGAGATAGTTACTGTAGTCAGACTGTCAGGAGCTAAAATTGGACTTCAGAGAGTTGGCAAATTCACGGTGAAGTGATGGGTATTGCTGAATTAGATATAGTGTTTGTGTGTTAGCAATAATTTGCCCTACATTCTTTTGGTGATTCAGTGTAGGCTAAAATTTGTAATGTAACCAACATTGGATTTTACATGTTTCATGGTTGCCAAGTATTTTGTTTTCCTAATTATATTTTATGAATTCCCACACGAGTTTCATGTTTATTACCTGAACCCATCGTCAAGGTTCAAATCTCAAGTGGGGACATGTACTGTTTGTGAATGCCTTTCTCGTTTCTTCGTATTTTTGGCAGGGATTTGTAAATATAAACGGATCTCAAATACGGCAACTACATTCTAAATATGGTCTTCTTCAAGCCTGCACTGAATCCTTTTATGTTTTAATAAATAGAAAATAAAAATGGAAATCTAAAGTAGCACTGTAGCAGCTTGAACTTGTGATTCTTATTTAGAACAATTGGGCAGTTGTGGTGTGCATGTATGATCAATATTAAGGGAATGAATTTGGTTGTTTGGTGCAGCCTCGGCTGGGAAAATAATATCTCAATTCTTATATTTTATGAATTATGACTTGTATGAGTTATGAGTCTTATGACTTATGAAGTACCAAATGGCTTAAGCATGAAAACCACTGCAGGCAAGTCTTTTGAAATAAGGCACTAGATGACCAGACCTTTTGATAACTACTTCACAGAAAGAGCCATGCAACTAAATTTGATTTTATCTTGTCAGATATAATATATGTATAATTCTAGAGGTCAACAGAGAGACTTTGCCATATTCTGTTTAACCAGTAAGATCATCATATTTCTGTATATAAAGTTTGTATGTTCTGCTCATATTCAGGCCTTGGTATGATTTTTTTATTGGATTTTTTTAACAAAGATATGGGAAAGGCAAGCAATTGGATTGTGAACTTGCTCATAGGTAAGCAGGAAAAGAGTGAGGCTCTTGTAAATGAGCCATGTCTGGCTATTACCTCCAGGCCAAGCCACACTGGGAGTCCCATAGTTAAGCGATGATGGAGCTTCGGAAGATCATCCCACAGGGTTTCCAAATCTGTTGACTTAATTGACACCAGCAAATTGCCATTGAAGCCTTGGCAGAACCACACAGTGTTGGTATCACCGTATCAACAGAAGTTGTTGGCATTGTTGCTGCTGCTACAAGGATTCAAGCTGCCTTCCGCGGTCATTTGGTACAAATTTGAACCCGAATTCATCTTTTAGATTCTACAATCAACATTTTTTGCTGTCATGATCATTATTTGCTTAATGCTTACACGATTTTCAGGCAAGGAAACCTTTGCATGCCTTGAAGGGTCTAGTGAAGCTACAAGCACTCATAAGAGGTCACTTTGTGAGGAAACAAACAAATGCTACTATGAGGCAGATGCATGCTTTATTGGCAATCCAAGTTCGAGCTCGATTTCAGAGAGTTCAGATGGTTGAGGCAGCTACTCAGGTGGACAATAAAAGGCAACCATCCATTAAAAGAGCTTCCACACATGCCACTGAGGTTTATAGGGTAACTAGTCCTTCTCCTTCAATCTCAAACTAGTATTCCTACAGTTTATTTGTCTAGTAGTTCCTAAGATATGTAAGCTTTGTAACTAAGTTTGGTTACATGTGTCCCCTTCTTTATTG
The DNA here is from genome assembly GCA_946800695.1 of Geum urbanum. Classification (NCBI taxonomy): domain Eukaryota; kingdom Viridiplantae; phylum Streptophyta; class Magnoliopsida; order Rosales; family Rosaceae; genus Geum; species Geum urbanum. The sequence continues at coordinate 80,606,261 of OX326999.1, read as the reverse complement.
CAGAAGAAAATTTATATGACTTCCGATGAATCGCGCAGAGTTGCAAAAAGTACAAATGGTTACCTCAATCATTCACAAACTGATCAGAGGATTGACCATAGCTACACAACATTTTCTTCTGAACGTCTGTCCATTTCCAACCGACATAAATACAATGAAACCTTGTTGATTACACCAGAGAGGAAACCTACAAGGCCCTCCATTCCTTTTCAACAGCAAGATGGTCTAGTTGAGCCTACATGTTTTGAGTATGACTACTCATTGATGCCTAGTTACATGGCACACAATCTTCGAGGGCCAAAAAGGTCAGGTCACAGAGTGAACCTAAATAGAGGCCTCATGGGAGCACCAAGCATAAAACTAAGCATACAGAGCGTGGATTAGGAGATTCACGGTGTTCGTGAAGAAGGTTGGATATCGCCAGAGTACTTCTGACCACACTTTGTTTCTTAGGCACTGACAGGGTAAGGTGATCTCCTTTGATCATTTATGTAAATAACATGGTTGTGACAAGGTGATGACTCTCGATCTGAAGAAATCAAGAGGTTATAAGTTGTCTTCTGAGTTTGAAATGAGAGACCTTGAAAACTCGAAGTATTTCTTAAATATTGAAGTGTCTTGCGACAAAAACTGTACCATGCTCAGTCAGCGAAAGTATGTTCTAGATGTATTAACAAAAACTGATACGCTGGATTGCAAACCAGTTGATCTACATATTGAGCAAAACCATCGCATTACAAAGTATCCATATCAAGTTCTTATTAATTGCAACAAGTGTCGGTATAAGAAATTAGTTGAACTTTTGATTTATTTGTCTCACATTAGGCACAATTTTGTTTAGATTGTTAATTAGTGTTGTGAGTCAAACATATGCACATTGTGCATTTCAATACCATAATGATTGATTGTTATTAGTTTATTTGTTCGAAGAATTTGTAATTTAAGAACTACCAACTAATGAGCTTATTTTTTAAAACTTTTTTTTACTAATGAGCTAATTGTTAAATATGCGTAGATGATTAACAAAACTTTTCACTTTTTCTGCCATTTTAGTATGTTTAATTTCATCATTTAGAGACATTAGTTGCACGTGGTTATGAATTTTGATGTCGGTGAACTTGTAATAGTTCTTGCACTAGTGTTTTTCCAGCCCAAGCTAATATGCATATGTCTCAATAGGACAGAATATTACAAATCGATCGCGATTTTATCTTTTTCGATTCGTTTGAGCTGCCCAAATCTTGAGCTCATGCAATCGATCAATGCAAAGTTTTGAAATGATTCCCACTCGTTTTCCACACTCGAGAAAACCTTGGCCATCAACTAAGACCTGACCACTCAATGACAGACTTCCAAAGACCCTCCAGTACTGTCTCTTCTTGCATGTTTTTTTTCTGCCATTTTTATCTTTTAATCTATGATCTTTGAAATCTAATACTGGTCGTACCACAATGATACCAAAATGGTAAAATATTGAAACAATTTTTTTTCTTGTTTTTTATTTCGAAAAAGGTACATTTACACATCATCGATACATTAATTAAAAACATAATGCCACGTGAAACAAGTTGATTTCGTCCCTTTCGTGAATATGGGGTAGAACCGGTAGATCGATCGAGAAAGGCTGAGCTCATGGCATGCTAATCTATAATCTGTATGAGAAAAATTATGCATGCATGCATCACATGTCCTAATTAACTTGTGGATCGAAATTAACTAACTATCTACAAGATTGATAACTTTGATTGTGCATATATAGGAGTTGAGCAAACCATGCCATAACCAATTCGATCGATTGAGTAGTAAAAAACATAAATCGATCGTTCCTAGTAGAATTCTTGTTCGGCAAATATGGCAGTCTCACTTCCTAGATATATTGCGCTCTCGATCCCCGTATCATCCACCCCTCGGTTCTTGGAGATGGTACACGAAGATGTAGCTTCATACGGACTTATCATTGCTAAAGGAGACAAGATTCTCAAAGCTTGAACTGATGGACGCCGGCAGCGGACGAGTGCATATAAAATGCTGCTACAACAACAAGTACTTGGCCATAAGGAGTGAAACCGATCACCGAATTTCTCCGGTGGCCGACGAACCAGTGGAGGACCAATCATCATGGTCATGCACCATGTTCAAGGTTAGTAGGACATCATCATCCTCTAATGATGGCGTCACGGTGGAGCACGCTCACTTCCAAGGCAGCAAGCTAGGTAGTCGCTCGGGAGCCAGATCGAATCCTTATGATTGATCAAGATCAAAGTAGTGGAGCCGATTTTGTTTTTTCACTCCACGACCTATCCGCCCTGCTCGTACTCAAATTGCCCCAGTTCGTTACATTTAAAGCGGACAACGGCAATTATGGTGAGGCCTCAAATCCTAGGTTTCCATATATAAGCTTATCCGGTATAGACTGGAATGACAATATAGTGCACGAGATTCTGCCAGTTGACGTGGGATTCCTCCTAGTTCGTCTCTATAGCAGCGGCGAGTGCTGGAATTCGGGTTATTCAACCGATGCGAGTGGTAGCAATTTGTATTATACAATTGGTGTCCGCTCATCTGTTGACCTCGCCAACTTGCCTGCTGCCGGCCAAGATTTCTTCTTTAACATACACAGGATAGGAGACGACGACAATATCGTTGCCATATCGCGTTCTCAGAGTGGGACGTACTTGATACGGGACGAGTCGAACCATTTGATTCCCAAGGCCACTGCTACCATCTACACCCCAGAGGCACGATTTGTGATGGAGGAGGCTGTCAAATCCAGGGTCATCTACAACGTCAGATACAACGTCGGTGCTGCCAGGGTTCTCATCGGGGACCCAAGTTCCGTAGAGACACAAACCATGTACAATTCAACCCCAGTAGAACAGAACTTTGAGCGAACCTTCACATACGAGGAGACGACGAGTACTAATTGGAACGCCACCGTCTCGGCAAGCTACGCCATGTCCGCCACCGTAACCGCAAAGGTCCCGCTGGTGTCTGAGGGATCGCTCACATTTGGATGGGAGATTTCAGGAGCCTATGAGTGGGGTTCAGAGAGTACTACCTCAGTGACAAAGGAGGACAAGCTAAGTATCACTGCACTGCCGATGGGTGTTACGGTCGCGTCCAGATGGGAGTCACAGGCCACGTATGACGTTCCATTCTCCTACACTCAGGAGGACACTCTTTTCGACGGACAAAAAGTCGTCTCAGAAAAGCACGACGGCCTTGCCATTGGAATCAATAACGTTGGCATTTCCTACCACGTCACATATACACCTTTCGATTCAACAAGAAGTGATGAGGCACAGGAACATATAATTGTTCCAGAAAGTTCGAGAATAGTGTCGACGCGTAACGATCCATCTGTGGCTCCTCCTCCGATCGCGGAATAGCTAGCCCGCCCTAGCTGCTGCGTGCGTGACGTGCCCCGATCAATATATATGTGGTCAAAAAGGCTTGGTGTATGATCGAGTCTCGTCCCCATGTATGTCTCTAGCAACGTGTTTGTACGTGTCTTTTCTTTATGTTTTTCTCGTTTGGAAATTGGAATAAAAAGTTTGGCATGTATGCAACTAGTGTGTTGTCTTAATTGAACAAAGTTAAACTTTTTAACCGTTAAAAATGACAGTGTGACGAATGTAATAATTGATGGAGTAAAAGTTGAATGACTAAAATTAGTCTCAAAAATTAAGTAACTGAAATATCTATTTCATCATACTTGAGAGTGATCATTTCAAATTATTTGTCATAAGAAAGTACAAATACAAATATTAGTTGACAGAAGTATTTCCCTTGACGATCTTAGTCAGCCAAATGGCAGTTTCCCTAGGGCACACTCCCTGCAGGCCCAAAAGGCTTAAGCACCACACAAGCTCTTCATATTTTCCATCTTGAAACAATCTTGCACGAAGCTCAAGCAGCTCCTCTAGAGCTTCAGCTCTCTGTTGGAACGACGAGGTGTCAAACTTGCGGCGCCTTGATGATGCTCCTCCGGCACCAGAAGTATTAGAAGGCTCATGAAGTCCCTCTTGTCCATAATATATCTGACCTTGTACTGATGAAGGGCGTTCGTCCTCCATGTTTAAAGGTGTATTGAGTTGTGGTTTGGATGGTTTGTTTCTGTGAGGCTGGGAGGACTCCTTCTTGACTCGCTTTGCTGCCCTAGTAGCAGGTGTGGATTTCAAAGCTTCTGATGTCATCCTCTGCTTCATTCCTGATCTAGTCAGCATCTTGCATTGTTCTCTCTCTATGGAAAGTTACGCTGTCAATTGTTCTATAGAGAACAACAATTTGTAAGAAGCTTTATACAGAATTAGTTAATAGATCGACCTGTATTGGTGCCAATCTGTATGGAGATAGGAAACTAGGAACCACTTCTCCCTGTAGAAGTAAGAATAGGGATTGTGGTTTCCCAGATGAATAAGGAAGTTATGTTCCATTATGAATGATATCATCCTCAAATAGAACATCAAGGGATGACATTTCTTGTTTAGATAGAAAAACTGATTAAGGATCAAGACATTGGGTTCTAGAATAAATAAGGAAACTAAAACTGATGCCAATATCTCAATGTCTCCTCTGTGCCCTTTCTTTTTTTGGTCGTAAGATAAATTAGAAATAATTTATTTAGTTGCAGACCTGCAGTGAACAGCTAGAGATGCTGTGGCTTAGTTAGTTTATTGTACTGAGAGACAAATACAATGAAATATTGATTCTAAGTAACCAATGATAATTCTCAAAACTAATTTGAGTCCATGGCCAGTGATGACAAGTTTGAGATCATAGCCTACAAAATGATTTACCTAGGTCCCTAATGGCTCTTGAGAAACCTGAGAACAAAAAGCTCAGAACTACAAGAACTAGTAGTCAGAAATATGATACATGCCGGACATGTGGGCAACAACTCATTGTAAATCCGGAACTAACTAATCTCATCATCCTGTTTAGCAGCATTCTCCTTTATGCTCTTAGTTAACCAAATAGCAGTTTCCCTTGGATCAACCTTCCCAGGACCAAAAGGCCTCAGCAACACCCCAAGCTCCTCATATCTTTCGTATTGGAGCAACCTTGCACTAAACTCAAGCAACCCTTCTAAAGCTTCTGCCCTTTGCTGGAATGATGAGGTGTCAAATCGATGTCGTGTGTCTGATGAAGTCCGGCTTGATGCTCCTCCAGCAGTTGCATTCTGATCAGAACATGCATCAGTTCGGTTTCCTCTATCATTCTGAAACATGCTGCGGTCAATTCCCTGCCATGCACCTGTGAAACTCAGCCTGCGCGAGGCTTTTTCAAATATCTGGACTGTACATTTGTCTTTCATGATTGAACGGTCACCGGACTGAGGGGAGCCACATGAGTCTTGCACAGAGTTCGGTGAGCTTCTGTGGGTGGGCAATAATTGTTCTTCATACAACTGTTCTTCGTATGAGGCTAGTGGGAACTCAGCTATCCTGTCAATACGAGGAGAATTGACAGAGACATCAGGAGATTTAACACAGTGAAGGATACCAACATTAGGCCGGAAAGGCGACTGTTGAATAGCAGGTCTTCTGGACAAAGGCAATGACATTCTGCGAGCTGCAGTTACTGCTTTGTCCTGAGTTCGTGAAATAGGAACCTGCAGAAATATGAAAATTTCAATAATTTTCATTTAAAAACAAACATATTACAAGAGTATATGCAATAGAGCTTATCTTACCGATGAACGATTCTTTGACTCCATCCATCTCTTGGGAGTGGAAGAAGATTTTGCCGGAGTAGGTCGCTGAGTCTTTACATTATTTGAAGGTTTGGAAATGACTGGCTGCTTGCGGATGGCTGCCTTTCTATGGATGCCACCAACAGATGATCCAGTGAATTCTTGATTCACATAAAACTTGTCATTCATGTCTTGGGCAGAGCACACAGAATCTTGCGCAGCTCCAGAAATACTGGGATTCAAAGTCCTATCATTGTTTAATGTACACCATCTTTCCTGGTATGTTGAGTATCGAACGTCTTCTGGCTCAGAAAATCTAGTTTTTTTTACATAACTGGGGCTATTGATTTTGAGATGAACCTTTTGAACATAAGGCTGAAGGTGTGGGTGACGTAGCAGCTCCGCAGCCTGATCCAACAAGGAAATAGTTCAGTTGAGAAATCAGTACTATTCAAAATACTTTTTGCATGATTTTGGCCAGAGGTTAAGTATACGTACACTTGGCCTGAGTTCTGGGTTTCTTCGCAGCATGCTTTTAACAAGGCATCGACTGAGAATAGAAATAAGCAAAAATAAGTCAACAACATTTGGTTACAAAAGGAAACTTATCGTTTCCACCTAGAAACACAAGATATTGGGAGACAGTCAATTGGAGTGAAAGTTAATTTTTCAGTTGAAGCAAATAGCTGAAAACGTAGACCAAACATGAGATAAGAAAGCACTTACAATGCACCGGTGTACTTTGTGGGAAGAGGTGCCACTATAGACTTGTTAATCTTAGTAATAAGTGCCTGTATATCCTGTTAAGAAACTTGCACTCATAAACAAATATACTAGAACAAAACTGTGAAAGTAAATGGGAGGTATAGAAATGTTTATGTCTGCCACTCTGGAAAAAATCAAGTCTGAAAACTTACAAATGCTTTAAATGCTGGCCTGTGAGAAGTCATTTCATACATGCAACATCCTGAATGACATGTTGAAAACATTACATATTGCAGCTAAAAACAGTAATCAATACCCATATTCACTGTGCTTACCCAAAGACCAAATATCTGATTTGGAACCATAAGGTATATCGGCAAGAAGTTCAGGACACATGTAGCTAGGAGTTCCCACAACCTGAATCAACATATTAATTTAGTTTTAATTCCTTCAAGACTTTGGGCATAACTGGAAATATAAAAAGGATCAAAGTTATTTACAGAAGAGGCAAGATCATCTGATGTCAACATCTTTGCAAGTCCAAAGTCACCTGCACCAATAATTTGTGCTTGGCATAATTACACCTCCGAATGAGATAATAATTAAATAGATAAAATAATGAGACACCTACCAAGGCGTATATCTTGATCTTTTGTCAAGAATATATTAGAGCACTGCAGAAATAATGGTACAGAATCAGTATAATACTATCAGAAACTAAGGAGAGCGCAAATCCGTTTCTGAGAGGTAAGTGTAACTAACCTTGACATCACGATGAAGAATATGATTCTTGTGCAAATAGTCAAGTGCCATCAGAAGTTGGACAAGCCACTTACAGAGTTTCTGAGGAGAAGGAGAAAGTTTAGGGCCTCAGAATTACAGGTATGCAATGTATAAATGCGAATATTAAAAAAGCAATGCATATTTGAAAATATACCACAAAAAAAAGACAGAAAAGAAAGAAATTAAATGAATTCAAACCTCTTCTGGAAAAAGAGCACCATTAGCCTTTTTTAAAACTTCTGCCCTGCATCAAAAATAAAAGCAGCATCAGTGATGAATAACATGAAAGGCCTGAAGTATATGAAGGTGAATCCAAGAATATACGAACATATCATTTCACCAAAGAAGGGATGCTTACATGTCTCCTCCAGCACAATAACCTAATATGATACATACATAGCAACCCTGTGAACCAAGGAATCAGTAGAAACCAATGTTAAGCCATGACAACAAATGAGATACCATACTCTAAAAGAAGTGAAGCACAAGTTGGTGAACGAAGTAGATAAACTACAGGATCCTGTCTGCATAGATATTATGTCCATAACTAGAAACTACCACCGATATTTAATGCTAAGGATACCGTGAGAGCTTAGGATCAAGCTCACTATTTTTATATAACTTCAGGAAAGTTCATATATATTGCTAGATTGAGGTAAAAGAGCACAGCTTTTAATGATTTTGAAGTTCATGAGGCAAGTTACTTTTCACCAGATAGTATTGATATCTTTAGTATCTAACAAACTCTGACACAAACATTATGGCACGCTAACCTACTTACAAGAAGGGAGGAAACTACTATGAGTCTTAGAGACAAGTATAAATCTACATCATAATAGTCAGTTTAGTAACAGCAGAAGCAACTACTAAGATGAGAAAGAATGACAAGTTGCAGGAAATGTACCTTTTCGACCCACGAATCTTTGTACTCCACAATAAATGGATTCTTAAATTTAGAGATGAGCTCCATCTGCACAAAGAAGGAAAATGTCAATCTGCAGATATCCAATCTAGCATAAATGCAAACTAAATATCAGGTTCAACATGGAACGCGTGCAGCTAAAAATACTGTTTATATGAAGCTTATGTGACATCTGAGATACACTGCAAGCATAAATGAATTTTACCCAACAATCTTATTAGGAGTCTCAACTGTTGCAAACATTACCGACAGGAAATGTGATAAGGTCAATGAGACAAAATCATGAATGGAGAAACTAACCTCTTGGTGTGCAGATCTCCGAGATCTATCAGTCTGGCGAGCAAGACGAATCTTTTTCAGCACATATCTTTATTGTCAAGAAGGAAAAAATGTTAACTTTACGTCATTACCAAACCTTGCGAGGTAACATTTTCCAGAAATAGTTGACCAGTCCATAGTCCCAAGAAAGTAAAAATAGACAAAGTAAAAGAAAAAAAAGTTAAATTCCAGTCTTACTTCTTCTTTTCATGCTTATGCCTGACAAGAAGTGCAGAACCGAAAGCCCCTTTGCCAATTTGCTCCAAAACTTCGTATTGCTCCATGCTGTTGGTCAAATTTATCTATAATATGAGGAAAGACCAAAACAGTTTTAATCTCATAGGCAAATATACTATCGCATCCTGCTGTAGACATCAACATGTACTTATTGGTTCTCTTCCAATACAAAAAACGAAAAATGCAGTCGAAGAATCTACATTTTCACTCCAATATATTTGATAAAACCTTGAAGAAGAAGAAGAAGAACATGCTAAAATTACTAGATACATGTGCCTTAGCTACATTCAATGCCCTTGTTTAACTCTGAAAAACTCTCCATTACCACAATGCAAGTAAATGTGATCACCCATTTAACTATACTAAATACAAAATCCAAGCAACCTTTATTAATTGTCTTTCTAGCTGAAAATCCAGGTTTTCATTTCTGAATCCCAAACTGGAGAAGTTAATGAATAACATGATATGAAGAAGAAGAAGAAAAATCAGAAAAAGTATCAAAAGTCTTGAGTCCAAATTTGTCGGTTCCAGGATTCAATGATTCCAAGCCATGGTGTTCTCAGATCCCAGTAGTTAGAAGAAAGAAACACATCAAAGAAGTCCAAAACTGTACCACATACTATGTCTAGTTGAATTTCCCAACACTTCCTTAGAAGCCGAACAATGTCACATAAATTACTGACCAAGCACCACGAATTACTAAACAAGACACTAACAAGTAACTAGCCCACATTTCAGAAAACCCATAAAGATTCAGAGCCAGAAAGACAGCAGAGAATGCATTTCACCATGAAAAAGAAGCTATTTTGTTGCATTATGCACACAGTAGAACAACACAGAGTGAAAATGGGATCAAAATTAAGCATATTAAATGGAAAATGCAGCTTAAAACCGAAAACCCAACTCAAAGATTGCGACTTTACATTCTTAAACCTCAAGAAACTGAGAAAAGCCAGAAACTTTAGTGAGAGATTTGGTCTATACCAGAGTTTAGTAGAGGCAGTGAGTGAGTTTGGATCCGAGAGATCAAATGCAGGTGAGAGAGGAGACATGGTCACTTTGTCAGTGATGAAGAAGAAGATGGGAGCTATAAACGACACCGTTTCCCAGGACAAGAAGAATATACAAAGCAGAAAACCCAGAAGAGGGAATTGAGGAAGTTGCAGTAGCTCTCTTCCCTCAACTCTCTCTTTCTCACAAGCACTAGTCAAGTCTCTCTCTCAGCTTTGAACAAACTGACAAATTAAGAGAGGAGAGAGAGAGAGAGAGAGAGATTACATGCTTAATTGTTGTCTATTCTTTATAATAACTATACAGTTAACAAAACACATAAATCTTAGGGAGAGATTCATTGTATTATTATTTTATTTTACACTAAAGAAAATGTTAATTTTTTGTTGTTGGGGATAGAGAAGGAGGTGATCGGTGTCAATGACACATGAATAGTAGAGAGTAGCTAAAAGAGGGAAGGGGAGGTCATTTATATTCTGTTGTTGAAAATGAGAGGAGAGAAGTAGCAGTAGACTAGTAGTAGACTCTGCTGCTCTGGGATGAGAATGGAGGAACACTACCGACAAATAAGGGGTGGGGGAAGTCTTGGCTGGAGGGAAGGATGGTCATGAACAATACTTGCATCATTTTTGTGTCAATTTTGGTATATCATTTTTATATATAGAAATAATTTTAGTATCTGATTTTATCAAATCAATAAACGGTTAAAATAAATTTTAACATTACAATAATAATATTTCATTTGTTTTGTAAGATTGGATGAGTAAATTTCATTCCGATTTGATTGAAATTTTGTATGCATAACCTATAAGAAATAAAATATGTACTAAGTGGTTTCGATTATTAAATCACAAATCAAAAAATATATAAAAATGAAGAGTTTGGACAAAATTGATCCAAACTCATTTTAACCCAATTATTTTCCTGGTCATGGCCCCATTAATTTCTTCACAGCTTTGTTGGGTAGGCTTGACTTTTCTTTGATTGTTTTCTTCAATTTCTCCTTTTTTCCCCTTACTTGTAAAGTTGTGATTTTATCCCATTAGTTACACTAGATTGTGGGATTATTTTAACTTGGGCAATCTAGCTTAAAGTTGGTAAGTATTTAAGTGTAATCATGTCGGAATTTCAATTTGATGATGTTAGTTTAAACTAAATATTGATATTTATCTCATTGACATTTTATTTATCTTTGATGATCAAAAGAAATAATGCGTTGTAGTAGAAAAATAAACTTACCGTTACATTCATATAACGCTATTAAACTACAATTTAGACATAGTAATGGTAAGAAAAAATAAAATTTTGCAGTAAGAAAAAATAAAATTTTGCAGTAAGAAAAAAAATTATAAGCATAAAAATCTTGTTCTATTTGAAATTTTCAAACTTTAAAAGGTTATTTAGAGTCTCTAACCAAGAGATGAAAATACGAAAAAGGAAGATAGGACTATAGGAGCACTACTTTTAAAACTGCAATATAAACCATCAATTGAATTCTTTTTGGATTTGAAACATTTCCCCAACAATGTAACACTCCCCACATAAAGAACACTATCAAAACTTGGTTATGACTAGCAAAAGAGCTCATCATTTCCATCTTTAAGGGAAAAGAATTTGGAATGTACTCAATGTAGGTGATGGTTATGGCAGTCATGAACAAGATTTCATGTGAACTACTCATTGCAAATTTAATGTTTTGTTTTCATAAATCCATCTAATTTGATACTACAGTATAAAAAAGAGGACTTCTTCATTAATAAGAAATTATAAAGAGTTAAGTGTCACTAATTAGATAAAGAAAAGATTTTTTTTTTCCAATATTTTTTTTAATCTCGGTGTGAGAATGCGTGAATGATCTTTGATGGAAAGAAGACCCGACCAAGTGAAGGACGATGGGCCCGGCACCGTCTCTCTTGGCCAAATCTACTCTCCCAATGACCAGGCTTATTATCCGGCGGTTATTATATTTTCTAAATGACCGTAATACCCTTGCATGGTTTGAAGCTCCTGTCGACGTGCCGGGAGCATATTCATGACAAAATGATCTCTTTCATGGTGCAGCTGGAATTGTGAAGCAGCATAATCTTAATCAAGTAGAAATTGATCGGTTCTATTTTTAATAGTAAGCTTCATTTTTCACGCGTGATATGGTGACTACAAGCTTTTGTGATCAAAACATCAAAACTTATATTTAAAGTATATGTCGAAAAGTTTACATTTGTTCTATTTCAAACATCTAACTACATCCAGTACATTGTATATATCATGTAGTAAGTCTCATTTTATTACGTTACTATTGAACTAACAATTAGAGTGATCTTGAAAATGTACGTGTGCATGTCTATTACAATGTACATCGGTAGTTCAAATAGCCACATAGGAAACCAACCTCTAATTAATTAATTAGAATGTACCAAGAGTTGTTGAAAATCAAATTTATTTATTATACTTGATGAGAAACCAAGGGGGAATGCTAACTTGTAATTAGAACGTTAATCTTCGGTGAATGAACGCTTGGATTTTCTAAAGTAAGAACCTTAATTATAAGAACTTGGTTTTGCATTGAAAGATCCGCGTTGCGTTGGCTAGGGTTGTTCACGTGTTACTTTTCTTTTAAGTTAAACCCCCGAAGAGCATATCTGGTCATCTGTAACTAGCATGAGTTATTGCTAGCTAGCAGCACCATAGATGACCAACTATAAATAAAGAGAACGAAGCACCAATATGTAGCATGCAATATAATGCTAGCTAGTTAGGGCATCTTCAATGGGGGGATCCAAACCCTATAAATCTAGACCCTAAACTCAAAAGGGCTCTCCAATGGTGCATTTTTGGGGTTCTAAACCCTAAAAATATAGGGTAAAGTTTTATGTGGGGATCTAAGATAGAACCTGAGATAGATCCCGTCCTAAAAATTTTGCCCAGCACGTTCGTGGGCCCCAGCTGACGCAGACAAAGGAGAGAGGGGATGGAGTGACGGCTGTGACGCGCCTTGGATGGCGACAGCCACGGAGCTATTTGGGGGCCAGGGTGGGCCTGGGCCCCCCCTCAATTTTTGGGAAAAAAATTAGTTTATTAGTATTATAATATAAATATTATAATTTATTTAAAGTATATCTAAACTTCAATTACGTGTATGAGTGTATGATTAATTCAAATTTGACGACTTTATAAGAATATTATTATATATTATTTCAATAATGAAGTCCAAATATTAGATCAATTAGGATTTAATCTCTTACCAGGTTTAGGATTTTATGGTATTTTTTTCTTTATAAAAGCTCTACCGTTCCTGAGATTAAAATACAATCATTTTTGTTAAGTTGATTAGATATGGAGAGATACTTCAAAAAACAAATCCTCTTCTTCTACTCCAACATTAGATGAGCAACCACCTACGAAAATTCAAAAGAAGAATAGTAACAATATGAAAAAGTTTCGTGCTAGAGATATGACAGAAAAGTATCCATCAGATCCTGCTAAACGCCCGCCAATTTCAAGTTATCATCCTAACATTCAAGAAGAAGTTCTAAGATATTATCTACAACAAGGCCCTTGTCGACCTAAACATCATACTTTTCCTTTCACGGAATTTGAAGAAAAAAGAAGAAGAAAAGAAGGTTTATTTGTGATTTGTTTATTGAATTTTCATATTGGTTAAAGTACAATATTAAAGAAGATGCTGTGTTTTGTTTATGTTGTTATCTTTTCAAACCAGCTATTGGAGAACAAGGCGGTGGTGAAACTTTTGTTAGTGCTGGTCATGGATTCAGTAATTGGAAGAAGAAGCAAACGCTAATATCACATTTTGGAGGATCAAATATTACTCATAATCAGGCTGTGAGTAATTGTGATGCTTTATCAAACCAAAAACAAAACATTGAAACTGTTTGGGCAAAATATACAGATCAAGATCGAATTGACTACCCTAACCGAGACTATTTTTTAAGTTTTTCATTTAGGCCCCCCCTAACCGAGAATCCTGGCTCCGTCCCTGGATGGCGATGGGAGACCACGCGAGCAACTGCTGGATGGTGAGCTGCAGGTGACGCGCCACGCACTTGACCGAAGGAGAGAGTGAGCGACAGGAGCTGCTGGCGTGGGACTCGCGCACGTGCTGATCGAGTTGCTGGCGTTGCAACCAACGGTCTGAAGATGGACGGCCAGCATTCAAACCGAATTGCAATCAACGGCCAGATTTCAATCTGGCATAAATTGATTTTTCTTTTTTGTTTATTTCTGATTTTGATCGTACGACTACGAATATATCTAGAAATCGATCGGACGGTTATCGTTTGATCAAATGATTTATAGGACCTTAACCATTGGACCCCATTTTGAAGTCCTATAATGAAGTCCTAAATTTAGATCTAGGACCCCATTTTAGATCTCCTCATTGGAGATGCCCTTAGCTTTCTCCGATCATTGAGCCTCCATCTTTGGAGGAAAGTAATACCCTTATTGCCCTAGCTCTTGTTTACGTACCAGAAAAGAGGAAGCATGCGTATTACTCGTGAAAAGTAAGAAGTCATGAACAGCATGAAGATCGAACAACAACAACCCTCGGGCTCTTTGTGACTTGGTGAGCGCCCATACCCCACAGGCCACGGCCACGGCCCACAGCCACTTCTTTGGTTTTTTTTTTCGTAATTGCGAGATGAGTTGTGAGTAGAGTGCATAGCACGAGAGGTAGCCCCTTCCAAATTTGAGGTCTTCGTTTTGTTGCACACGTTGTTGTAGCCACGAGGGTTGTTGGTGCAAGCTAGCTTGTTGGAAGCTTCTGCCAAGCAGCTGTGCATGTCTTGATACATGTACGTTGCACTTGCACCTATTCGATGGCATACCAATAATGAGCTAGAGACATAAGGGCATCTCCATTGGTGGGTAACAAACCCTATATATTTCGGGGTATTATGAAAATTGAGGTCCAATGGGAAAATGGAGAAGTGCTAAATCCAAGGAGTAAAATATCGAATATCAAAGATATATCGACTATCTAAAATATGGATATTTCGACGGAAATATCGATTCAATAAAAAATCGACGAAAATTGAGATAAATACATGAAAATTTGTATTTGAACTTTATGAGATTCTTATATGATTAATATGTGTTTTGAAACTTGTAAATTGTGTTTTGTTGATTATTTATAGAGTTTATTTGATTGAGATTTTGGGTTATTAGCGTTGAGAGTTTTGTGCTTTTGATTTAGTACGATTAACATATATGTAAAATCAAAATATCAGATAAATTCGAAAATGTCGAGGATTTCGACGATATATCGAAACATATCGAATATTTCGAGAAATATCGGACAAAAGATACTGATATGTAAAATTAATATCGGAAAGTACAAAACACGGAAATATCGCCGAAATATCGAAGATATTATGGATATTTCATTCATTGGCTAAACCCTATATATATTTGAGACTAAGTCAGGTCCGAAGTCTCATTTTAAGACTTGTTTTGATACTCGACTCATAAATTTGGACCGGGTCCCATAAGTATAAAGGAGAGACAGATGAGAGAGAAATGACACGCGAAAGAGGAAGAAGAGGGGAATGCAAAACGACACTTGAGGGGTGCAACGCTCGACGCGCAGAGGGGAATGCAGGTGACGCGCGACCAGCATTCCGTGTGGGACCTACACCACGTGACGTGGTAGAGCCGTTGCTTTACCGTTTCAACCGAACGGTCGACTCAGATTCTTTCAAATTTAAAATCAGCGTTTGTAATTAAAAGTTGAGTACGTAATTTTGTTTTTATACTTTTTAATACCAATGCTTATCTGACAGTAATAAATATAGGTTGAAACCAAACGAACGTTTGTAATTTAAACTAACTCTTGTTTTTTATATATTGGTCAGAAAAGAGAGAGAAAATAAATAAATATTAATGGGGTTTTATAATAGTTTACAAAGTATAAATTATTATTAAATACAACATATAAACAAAAAATCAAATATATAAAGTTAAAACTTTGAGATAAAACTTTACCATTGAAAATGGTTGAAGTCTTATATAAATAGTGTCAAAATGAGGTCTCATATTAAGTATAAGGCCTCATTATAACATTTCCCTATTGGAGATGCCTGAAGTGTACTAACTTGTCTAAACACGATTATTTTAAATTATATATATACATTGTACATATATAATGAGAGATACATACATTTAAGTTTGTTAAATACGATTATTCTTTGATATACTAGTATCTACAAAGTTTAATGTCATGTTAAGAAGGACGTCAAATATTGCTTCATTACATAATCACTAAAAATAATTTCTTTTTATGAACATTTTACCCAAAAAAATTACTCTATTGATCCCTCGTTTGAAACGGGTTTTATTTTAATATCCTCCATTATCTCTGAATTTCTGGTAAGAAAACGCTTGCTACTCACTGATGTTGATGTTTCTCACTTAATGATGTTCTATATTCCCCATCGATCCATATAAGTCATCTGTCCTCACAGTCTCACTCACAGATATATATATATATATATATATATATTTGTCACAAGAAAAGGGCATCTAGTTTGAAGACTCTCACGAGAAAAATACTACGAAATGGAGACAGGTAGTTTCATATCCTCATTCATTTCTAATGAAGAACTGAATACATAGTTCCGCAACTTCTATGCCGGTGAGAACCTATATTCCGGCGAGAATATAATCCAATGGTTTTGGGCCTATGAACCGGAGATTTGGGCTAGGAAAAACCTTTTTTCGGCCCTTGTCAAAAAAACCTTTTCTTGTCCAATTCGTTCCTAATTGGGCCATGTTACAACAACCTGAACTCCTGATGACTAAAGTCAATTTGGTAACAAAAGTAACATTTCGTTGTCAGACCTCGTTAGACGTCTTTCTTAAGTAGTTACCGCAGTAGCAAAGTTAAAACGAAAGGTCAAACCCACAAAGAAGGATAGTCCATCTACGAGTCACCTTGGTGTTGACATTTGACTTTTTTTCATCTGAGAGTCTAAGCCGTTCGATTAACGGTCCCCACTGACACAAGTGGGAGTACGTGTATATTATTGGTGCTCGCAGTAGCACAATTTGCAGTCCTACACTGATACACTACACAAAGCTCAGAAGAGGGGGCTGCGATAGCCTGTGGGTAAAAAACAAACCCATCACATGCGCTCTCGAAACGTGGCGCTGCATTACTCGTTTATCTGTGCAGTCCATAACGTTTACGCGGGGTCCGCACGGCTCAGGCTCTGAACGAGGGACATTTTATCGAGAGAGAGAGAGGACGAAGAAACGACGACGTATCAGGGCTCTAAGGCTTTTTTGCTCACTTCCTTACTGACAGGGCCCCACACCGCAAACTGAAAAATTATGTCATGCAGAGACATGCACTTGTCAATTTAGCTCATACGACGCTTTCGTCGTCCGGAAAGGAAATAGACAAATTCGAAAGAAAACCAAAAGATCTGAATTCCTTTTTGTTCTTCATACTCATATCTTTGGTCTAGTTATTTAAAATTGGTCATGTTTGGGCCTGAAATAAATATTTCATATTGAGTTTGAATGGCTGAAGTCTTGGCGAGCTGCCCATGTATTATAAAGAGGTTGGCGAGCGGCCGAGTGTAAGAGATAGAATTTAGTTAGAACTGTGATTCTTTAATTAGCTGATTCCATGCGGCTCGAATGTCTGTCATACCTTTTCTATTCCAGATAGGTATCTTTGATAGAAGAGTTGTGATAGTATTGAGATTCTATAAGAATGAAAACCCGTATGCTGGTATTAGAGTTACATTGGGAGTCGAAGGACAAGAACAGAGGAAGTTCAAATGAATTGAAATACAACTGATGAGCGAGTATATAAGGAAAGTAAGAGCTTTGTGGAAGTGGTCCTCGATCAAATACATACATTTGCTATACGCAAGTACACCTAGACAAACATCTCGTCTTCGAGATTTTATCTTCTTTGCAACCAGCAGATCAAAGTGTTTGTCACCTATCGAGTGAGAGTATTGCGATCAGAAGGAAGCAATTGCGACTGGAAGGTTGAAGGGCTTGTCACTTATCGAGTGAGAGTTTGGATACTCTAAGGAAGCAGTGTTCTCAACACACCTTAGAGAGATTGTTCTGCTTTGCACTGATAAGGAAGTGTGAGGTATCGATTTCGAAGGCTCTGCTAGAGACACATATCAAAATTCCTAGGTTACTAGGCGAGAAAGACATATTCAGGCAGAGTTTGTGTTCTCCTTGTCTAAATCGCTTTATTAAGAAGTCAGACGTCTCTTATAGTCCATATTTCGTTGAAGAACGGTGGCACGCCAGCATACGAAGTACACATACAGGATAAATCGATACTTGTGGTTAAAACTATCCAAATCTATAAAAAAAACTGCTTCGCGGAAAGATCTCTCCGCGGGAGATATTTTTGCATCGAACAGGTCACATAGTTAGTCTTAGTTACTAACTTACTATCAAGTATCGACTAATCACTCCCTAAACTCTATTCACGATTCGATCTATGACTCGTAGTGTGCCAAGAAGCTCGTTCTTATACGTCTCATTTCATAAACTAGCTAAGAGAACCTTAACATTAGACTGAAGATTCGAACTAATTAATTATCAGTATAAAACAGCGTCGGGAAAAAAAAGTGAAGATATAATAACAAGTCGTCTCTATCTGATCTCTCGCTATTATACATATCCTAGCGCGATTAGGTTAATATATTCATATATTGGTATCCTATGAATTTATGTCTTCTCTCGATCAAACCTAATTCCATATATAAACTAGAGTGTTCTTCTTATAGGGATCGTAAGCACAAGCTTACTTATGTTTTTATGTCACTCAAATCTCTATAATCAATATAATGTACGTGTATAGCACATTAGCACTACATATTAATTATTGGGATCCCCTTAATTATAATTAAAGCACTACAAATAAGCTTCCTATTTCTTAATATAGTGATTGAGAGCAAACATGGCAAATGAAAAATGACAGCCGACCTCATTTAAAATCTGATCCTCGATTTTTGATCTGTCGGTGCTCACTACAAAACAAATATTCAAGCATACATATCCCTGCCATAAAAAATATTTTATATATTTTGAGAAGAAAATATAATTTCATGATCGAGTACACTAGCTACCACATGTTTACCGAGCTAAGATAAACATAACAAAGCATCACATATTAATGATATTATTGTCATTGGAAATATTGCAGACACAAATATGAAAACGTTTAAAATTCGAATTCAAAAGCGGCCGGTCCAGCTTGCTGCTGTACCACACTACTGTTTTTCTCACCTTCATCAGCAGCTGGAGACGTTGATTGGTTTTCCGGCGAGGGATTTTCAGGCTGCAGCAGCGCAGCTTGGTGGTCCGAAGGCGGCACGAGTACGCCGTGGTTGTACAAAGTGCTAAGTTGATGAAAATAAGGGCAAGTCCTCGAGTCAACCGACCTCTTCTTGTTAACATCCTTGGTTTTCCTAAAGTACTTGTTAATGTTCTCCCACTTCTCTTTACATCTCTTGGCATTTCTCTTGTAACCCAATTCCAACATCCCTTGTGAGATTCTCTCCCACAAAGGAGCCTTCACTTCTTTATTTTCCTTCTCTTGTTGATCGCCGTTGTTATTGAACAGACTGCACCGCAGGTTGATCAAAGCCAACACTTCGTCTCTCGGCCACCGTTTTCCGAGGTCTTGAGAAGCTTTGTCGACGTTGGCGCTAGGGTTTTCAGTTTTGTGATTATCGGAACCGGAACTAGGGTTTAACGCTTTCCGTTTGATGCTCAGAGTACTTGAACTAGGGCTTTGTGGTGCAGTGGCCTCAGTCACTGAAGTGGGTGTGCTAGGATTATTTTGGGCGTGGAAAGTAGTTGTAGTAATTGGTTCTTGATGAGAAGATTCCTTTTCGGCATTTGCATGATGACCTGTAGGACTAGTAGTACTAGGGTTAGTACTACTACTAGTACTACTCGACGATGTGAACTTCTTCAAGAACTGAATTATTGTAGCTTGTCTGTCACCGGCAACCACTTGTTCCTGTGCCATTGTTTCAAGCTCCTTGTTCATTCTATCCATCTCTTGCTTCTTCCAAGCTTCTTGCCTTGCGAGCTTCTCTTCATCTCTCTTCACCATGTCTTCTAGAAGCTTACTGTGTATCTCTTCTTGCTGAGCCATCAACTTGTTCACAATGTCCTCACAGAACCCCTTGAGCATCTCAAATCTCCTCTCCCTCTTCCTTTTCCTGTGGTTGCTCTTTGCTACTCTAGTAACTTCTTCTGCCTCTTCTTTAGTCTCACTCACTGTTTGATCATTACTTGGTGAGCCTTGTGAACCTTGGTGATCTCTCGGTTCTTCATCTTCTTTTTCACTTGGTTTTTCAACTTCTGATACTGCTACCTTTTGGGTACTGTTTTTCTTCTCAGGCTGATCAGCAGCGGCAGCATCTGGGTTTGGAGTTGGAGGAGGATTCTCACTAGGTGGTGGCGGCTGATAGAGCTGTTCAGGCTCACTGATAAACCTGAAGTTCTTGTTGAAGTTGATGTTGTTGAAGTACCTGCTTTCCTCTTCAAACTTCTCCTTGCATTTCTCTGCGCTCCTCTTAAAGTCGACCTCTGTTAGCTTCCTGCTCCCATCAACCATCCCATCATCAACTCATTGATCAGCAGTTTATTTGGGAAAAGCATTTATTTCATGACTATTATCAAGCACCATTCGATCTCGATCCCCTAAATAAAAAGCATACATATAGAATTGTACGGGGGGATCTTCATGTTATTTTGTGAAACATGTACAAAATGGTCATTTAGTCAATTGCTTTCTTCGGGTCTCTCTCTAAAACAAACACGAATAAACAGTAACTAAGTTCCATTAGCATCAATCCCTAGCTAGATATACATACATATAGACATAGTTCATCTTAACCTAATCCAAATCTAGCTTAAGTGATGAATGAAGTAACTAAAATTATGTGTTATAGTTACCTTGAGACATGTTCCCAAGTGAACTCAGGGAACCAATTCTCCATGGTAGATCTGATCCGGAGGAGTGCGAGCAGCTCATCGCTACTCCAAGGATCATCGCTTGGCGATGATTCCGGTATGTTCGATCTCTCCCTTTCGACCTCCATATTCGCCAAGCTGCTGAGCTCGTGTTGCTGCTGCTTGTTGTCTTGTTCATTTTCGCGGCGATGTAGAAGTACAGGCGGATGCAGAAGCTGATGACAGTGAGGTTGCGGCGGTTGTTGTGGCGGAAGCTGCACGAGCTCTTGAGGCTGAGGCTGAGGGTGGTGGAGGATGGTGTAGTTGTGATGAGGGTGATGATGATCAAAGGGTTGGAGATTGGAGAAGGAAGAGAGAGGAATGTTGGGAAGAGGGAGAGGGAGTGAAGCTCTGGAGGCTGCTATGAATTGGTGCAACTGCTCAGCTGGGACTCCATCGAACATAGTTGCGTCTTTTTGGTGTAGCTTTACTACCTTCTTTATCTTTCTCTCTCTCACACTCACCGTTTTGCTAGCTAGCTCTATCACACTGTAAATTAAAAAGAAGGGCTAAAATGTTAGAAAGGGCAACGATCACTACAAAACACCAAACCCTCTCTCTTCGCTCTCCCTCTCTCTTCTATCAAGGAGGACTTTTGTCCTATGCTTCTATCATGGAAGCGTGTATAGATAGCCCACCACACCGTTTTAGAAGAAAGTGAAGTCACCCTCAATTGGGGAGGAAATTTTTTAGAACAAACAAAAGGTGGCATTGTCCGTTCACTATATAAAATTCTTAATTGATTAGTAACTCAATTACACTAATTATTTTTGCTTTTTAAAGACGTACCAGTCTCAGCACTAGCTATTTTCCAAAGTGTGGAATCTTGCAAGATTACCTCACATACATCACCCCTACCTCCAGGAAAACTAGTTTTCAACACATCATATATTTAAAAACTCACAAATACAACTTTATTAAAGCGTCAGCCGTGATCCGAATAACAAAATTAGTACAGTTGAAATTTGTGTTGCCTGACACTTCTTTTATGAAAATATTGAACATCTTACATGAATAATGAAGTATAGCAACACTAAATTGAAGAAAAACATTAAATTTCCGTGTAATCAAAACACGTGGTATCATGCACATTTTCCGAATATGATATATATCCTAGCTTTAGCATTATGAATATTAACACTAAAGAAGTTCAAATCATGAGATCTAAGCATCGAAGCCATTCATGTTAATTAGAATACAACTAGTACCTTTAGCACATAAAGATCGATGTACATTTCCGAATGGAGAAGGATCAGGAAATTAAAAACAAGAACTAACTAATTAAGTGGATTAAAAGGGAGCGTGATCCACGGACCCCGAGCGTGAGAACGGTGGACGAGTCTAGCTAGGATTTGCAGAAGTATATATGATCCGTGGAAAATGATAGTTAACTATTGAAACGAATTATAATTATTTTTCAAATTTTGGGAGTATGTTGGGGGTCCTTTAGAATCCTATGCAGTGGCTGATGCTCATGATGGTGTAATTAACAGCAAGAGGATGGCAGGACACGTGAAAACATGCAGAGTCTGGGACCGATATATTTAAGGAAGGTGCATGGGTCGTTTCAAATTGTACAAGACGGACTACCCCAACTTACTATTCTGCACCTTCATCATCTTTGTCGACGAGGGAGAGCACCAGAAGCTTAGCTAAGCTAGTTAGCTACGTATACCATTTCCCTTCGAGTTAAGTTTAACCATTTGGGACAACCCTACAAGCCAAACTCAATTTTTGAACTTATTGGTTGCACACTTGCATGTATGATTGCCCGAGTAGTGCTAGCTTCTGAGTTTTGTAACATGAACATGCAAAAGGAATATTTTCCTTCACATGTAGATCGTTTTGAAAAGTGTTGGATCGAAGAAGTTATACTCAAATTAGAGCGTTAGTTTTACCTTTAGAAAGTAGAGGTGTTAGGTTGTCATTTGTATTATGAGGAGAGGTGCTACATGTATTTTTATCAGAATAAGTAGTTTGAACAACTTATACGTACGTAAATGATCATGTTAGATAAGTATTTAGGGTATAGACCTTATATACGAGTCCTTCACATCCGGCTTAAGTGCTTAACCATATATATATGAGTGTTGAACTTCAATTCAATACCTCCAAGATTATAATGGTACGTACAGAGCATAAGAGTGTACGCTTTAACAATAACCCCCAACAGAGGTTGATTTATATTAATGGATAGATAGTTCTAATGAAGCATATAATGGTGTATGGCTTGTACTAGGTAAACTAATATTCTCATACTTGATCATCTTTTTCTTAAAGTGAACGAATCATATACTGGTCCACCCAAATCTTGTGTTCCAATGACACTAAAGAGATCTTCCGGAAAGGATCAGAAGAGATCGAATTCCATGCATACATCTTGTCTTGCAGTCAAAGCTGAAAGCCTCAAACTGATGAGATATTTTTCTAATTCCTTTCCAATCAATCTGTTTGGTCTTTAATAAGCAGCTTTAAGCGAGCCAAGATCGATCCAGTGGGGGCAAAGGGCCGTCTTTAAGAAGCAGCACATTATTCACCAACTTGCTATGAGTTCACTGAAAGAGATGCATCATAGCTCTAAGTTGTTACAAGGGAGCAACGTAGAAAGTTCATCCTCCTCTAACCAGTTCTGTAACCAGAACTACAACATGCAGGTGGTCAAATTGCCTGCTGGTTTTAAGCTATACGTTCATTCAGTTAGGTTTGAAAGAGAGTACTACTGCATGCATGTGACAACTTAGATTAGGTTTTGATTGCCTGCCTGCTCATCTATATTAGCTTTCAATTTTCAAACTTGTGCATGAAATTTTAGTTTTATTTCTTTTCATCGGATCCATCATTGGAGTACTACTGCGTGCATGTGACTGTGTCAAATCACTATTCTAGATGAATTCATTTCTTGCCATTATTCTGCTTGTGATGAGTACTGTGGACAAAAACAAATTTGCCATCATCTATATATAAGTATCACCTTTCTGTACGTTGTAGGTTTGTAGAGCATTTTTCTTTTGTAAAAATTGAAAGTTTGTAAAAGAAAATGTATTTTGTTTCAAGATCTAAAAGAGAGGTCAAAATGTCAAGAAACACATTCCCACCACTTTATCCTTCTCCAAGCGAGTGACAGACCGAGAATTTTAATTATTATGCAGGGGATTAGTGAAGAAGAGAAACTTAAAATTGAGTGAGGGCAAGTATATTAACATTTGATCTAATATCTACTTCATCGATCAAAAAATTTTATGTAGGCAAAAATTGAATGGGGGCATAAGCCCCTCCTGGGCTTAGTTAGCTCCGCCAGTTCCCCTAGCTAGCTAGTTCGATATACAGTTAAACACAGTATACAACATTAATCCGATGATTTCAAGGCTATCAGTTGGATCTATTCAGTATGAGCTGCGTGAATCACCAAATTCTCATAAATCATAATGTGTAGTGAAACATTTGCATTGATATGAGATCGATAAGATCACGGTCAACTCATTTTCCATTTTCGACTCAAACATATAGAATATGTATAATGATAAACAAAACAGATACATATCACATCGAGCTGATTGAATGTAAAAACAAGCACACCAACGATTGAGATCATATATCTATTTTAGGCTAGACACTCCATCACCTAGTTTCAATGTTCAAAGTTCAAACCATTTTTGTATCAAACAAAAAACCATTAATGTGCAAACTGTTGAAATATCTTGGATATTATGTGGTGTAATTATCCTTCGATGTAGAGTTAAATTCTTATGTAAATAAGGATACCTATCAAGTAAATAGATTTACATTCCATGTATGGACTAGGTGATGGTCTCTATAGATAGACCGTGTAATATATACATCAATAATAAAGAATTCATTCAGCTTTCTCAAATACCGTTTATATTCCAACACGAGCCATTTTATATGCTAGTATTTCAGATTTCTCATACGGGCACAATAGACCCGGACCAAAACAAAAAGAATGGAGATCCAATTTAACGTGGAGCATTGTTAGTCCAGCCCAAACCCACAATAAGCCCAAGCCTTTATTTCAGTCGAGCCAAAAGTCAACCTTCCATCCCTCCTTTCCTTTGGCGCTAAAACCCTAAAGGTCCTTACTTTTCTCACACACACAAACTTCTTCTGCTCCAAGCCTAAAACCTTCCTCTCTCTCTCTCTCTCTGCAATTCGATCATGGCTGTCCGATTCATCTTCAACCAAACCCACCGCGACCGCGGCCGTCTCCTCCGCCGCGAGGCTCTACAGTCCTTACCGAGACCTCGACAGCCCCGCCGTGAAACTCTACTACCTCCCGACCTCGCTGGACGCTGGAGCACCTCTACCCGGAGGAGGCCCCCAAACCCTACCGCAATTGGAGCGAAAACCTCATGTACAACGCCGGAATTTGCTACCTAAGCTGCGTCGTCGTCGTCAGCGTTGCTCGGGAACTCAAGGCCGCAGAAGCCGGCGAGTCCAGGAAGCTCCGGCTAAGCCGTGCTCCGAGCTCCGGGGCCGCTGCGAGTATGAGGTTCTCGAACAACATGGGAATCCTTGGGTTGTATTACTCTGTGATTGAGAGTGGGATTGATAGTTACACAAGTGAGGAAGGGGTTTTGAACAGTTGTTTGGCTGGGTTTGGGGCTGGGGCGTTATACAGGGCGGCGCGCGGACTTAGGGGGGCGGCGATTGGCGGTGGTGGGGAAAAAGGCGGTGAAGAAGTATGTTGGGGAATAGGGCATTTGGAGATTTTGAGGGTTTGATAATTCCTAGTGATTGAGTAAGAAAAATTGGTAATGCTGATATGAAAGATCGGGAGGTATATGATTTGCACATTGACATTGGGAAAGTGTTGTTGTTGTTGATGAAGATGACATGTATGGAACTTCGAGTAGTGAATGAATGCTTTTTTGAAATCTATTTGCCACTGTTTTTGTGTTATTTGTTGAGATGTTTATGATTTGGCCCTTTTGTGTGATCACTTTGTATTGTGTAGTTAGGGACTGGAATTTAGAAGTAGAAAACTCAGCATGGCATATGGTATTGTATATATCTTGAGCATTAAGTAACAGAGGGAAAGCCCTACTTATTAGAATGCAGCTC
Source organism: Geum urbanum (assembly GCA_946800695.1). NCBI lineage: Eukaryota > Viridiplantae > Streptophyta > Magnoliopsida > Rosales > Rosaceae > Geum > Geum urbanum. Next base: position 80,580,489 of record OX326999.1, on the reverse strand, counting down.
AATTAGAGTTGGTTACTTGGTTTTGTGTTGTTATTAGATCTTTTTGATTGGCCTTTCTGTTTAGTCGATGAGCAAATTGAACCAAAAGATGGGGTTTGAGGAAGATATATAGGAACTAGAATTATTGATTTAGTTGTCTGCTTTGAAAATATAGTGCAAGGTGCAGCCCTTGCGTCATGAGTTTGAAAGTTTATGTGTAGATTTCGCATAGTTAAGAAAGGTTATAGATTGGGATCCGGATCCTATAGATTGCAGGATAGATAATTGAGTTTTTGCAAAAAAAAATTAAACGAAAACTAGACAAGTCGAGAGAAAACAAAGATGGTCTGATGGTGTTGTGTTGAATATAGATTGTAGACAAGTTGTATAGAAATACGAGCAATACTTTCATAACCAAGTGTGATCGAACTTCATTGGAAAGCAGAAAGAAAATTTCTACTGTGGTTGATAACAAGTTACAATAGTGGCACTGGAGCGAAGGTTCGTATTGATACAACAAATAGAATTGAGCAGGTTGATGCAAAATATGGTGGCTCTGTACTTGTAGTTGAACTTTGTTTACTCCTGTGCCATAATAAACTTCTGCAAAACTTGTTCATACCGCGTCTCAGTAGTGACCCTTTTCTCCTTGAATGCCTAGCACAATGCGGAGACTAGTTTAAAGTTTTGTGGAACGCAACCTACAGTAGCAATTGGCAAATTTAGATGGATTGATTGCGCATTCATAAATCGATGGCCACCTATGTAGTAGATGTAGAAAAAACTGTATATAGGAGTGATGACAGAAACGAGCTAGTGAAAATATAAGGACACAAGGAAGGGTACATACAGATGTAGATGTCTTCAGTAGCTCTCTGATGGCCATTGTTGCATAACAAGATGATGGGAGAGTAAAGCTTAACTTCAGCGCAATCTGGGTTCCTTGAGGATTAGTGCTGCAAACAAAGTCAAGTTGTGGCACCATCTCGCCCTTGTCTTCTGCACCATTATTCTCTGTCTCAAATGCTGTATCATTGGCAACGGATTCTGACTGTGTGATGCTATTTTGTGTATGTCCATCTTCACTTAAAGTTGTTGGGTCCTTGTCCACATCAACAGGTTTGGTTTTGGCAATTTTATCCAAGTCTGTATCTACCAATGGTATATTACCATCTGTATACTTTAGCAATTCCCTGTAACAATGAAATTCATACTGTTAATGCGTGACAATTGAAATATTTGAATGCCAATGATTCAAGAAGGTAAAGAGAGAAGTCATACCATTCAAAGTCCATTGGTCTTTGGAAAACCCGCCTATAACTTCCAGTCACACTTGTTATTGAGAATTCCCTAAAAAGAGAAAAGATTAGTTGGAGTTAAACCTGTGAGAGAGGGAAAGTGGGAGTGAGGAGACAGCTAGAGATATACTTGACATTATGAACGCTCTCTCTCAAGCTGATTGCATCCTGGTTGATAGAAGAAACAAATTAACAAACGAAATAAATAAGAGAAAATATAGAGTTTGTCGCTGAGTACAAGTACCTTTTTTGCCAAATCATGAAAAACATCAGCAATATCATTCTCTGGATATATGACCCTTGAACTGCCAAAATAACCTTACATTAGGAATCTCCAACAGTCTTAAAATGGCCAATTACTGGATCAGGGAAGAGTGTTGATACTTTCTTACCCTGGCAAAGGAAGAACTACATCATCAATTGTGTAAATTCCATTATGAATATCTTCAGCAGTTACAGCCTGCCACATAGTAGGAATAGTTCAAAGGTCGACAGAATGAAAGGGAGAAGAAGTTCCTATCTTCAAGCATATCAAGTTCGTGGAATTACTTAGCAACACTCATCGCTTAAGTTGAATTTAGTTTTACCTAACTATAGGAACAGTCAATATTAGATATTTATGAAACAGAATTACTGTATCCTTTGGTCACCACTCTATGGCATAACACAATCCAGGCATGAGACTTGTTTGAAATAATACTTAGGACAGCAAGGGAAAAAAGAGTTCTATCAACCAGGGAAGTGCCCCTAACCCCCATCAGACAGTAGGTGGATTAGGAGTACTATAGAGCAGAAAAAAACAACTCACCTTCACAAGACTACCCCTGGCCTCAGGAACAATAATTTCTGATATGTCATCCAAATGACTAGGATCAAGTGTATCATCATAATTTTCATCTGCACATTCAGAACTAACAATTCCTGTCACCTTCTCGGTTTCATTTGCTTTAGAATATACCAAGTCTCCCACCACAACTTGGTCAGTTCCTGCCAAAAAGCTAACATTAGTTAAGGGCACTTTAAGAAAAAAATAGATAGATTGCTCTCTGGTTTGCTCCACCAACATACTCAATCAGTAATTAGAAGTAGAAATATCAAACTAGAGCATACCATATTTTTGCACTCTCATACTTGCCGCATTGTTCCACAAGTAGCTCTGGTAACTATGTACATACCTGAAAAGGGGGCGGTAATGTATGCAAAAAACAAGGATTCAGAAGCTAGCTTTGAAATGAAATTGAACATTTCCACGTATAGATTTTTCATAGGGACAATGTAAGTTCTAACTAGTTCAGTGGTAGAAATTTATACGTGTGGGCACTATTTTAATCAGTGTATGAATCACCATCATTTTTAGACATTATGCGCATGAGAAGGTGAGAATTGAGATGAAAATTAGATATAGCACAAAAGTACAAGCATGATTTCTAACTTAAGATAGCATGCATTTGCAAAGTTAAAAATAAGGAAAGCTGAATCTGCTGGAGTTACTTACATCATCCTCAAAGTTCTAGGAATAGCTTTCAAAGCCTGAGAATAGTTTCCAGGGCATTTCTTCAGACACTGAAGCTGTATGAAAAAATAAGAGGAAACGTTCATGGTGACTCATAAAGCACAAGATTAAATACTCCATTATAAAATTGAATGATTATCATGCAGATAAAATATATATGCAGACTTTATTAAACCTGCAGACCTTACGGAAAAAAAAATTACACGTTGAGAGGAGCAATCAAATGGAGACCTACTATTGATCTTTCAGCAACAAGATGTCGGGGCAATTTCCTCAGGGTCCCATCAATATCATTAGTTTCCTTATAATACTCTCGTGCCTCCGTAACAAAATCTCTTTGTAATCAAATTTGAAGTTATGGAAAACAGACCAGCAGCATGCAATAAACAACTGTAGCAAGAAGTAACTCATAGAGAAGGAAGAAAAAGTATCCACCCAACCCACAAACATTAAAAGGATATCCCCTTCTCGTGGACCAAGAATCATGCTTACAGTCGATCTCCACTCTCCTCTGAGTAGTGAAGCTCCAATAAGGTGTGTTGGAACTGAACCACTTCCAAATCGCTGTATTCATGAGAATGTATGCGATCAGTGACAAAAAGAAAGGAAATCAAGATAACGAAAGGAGGGTGGGAGACTGTACTTGTAAACCAAAGTAGTTAACAAATCCCTGATTTCCCAAGGCAACTGCAGATGCTCGGATGGTATCTTCAGAATCTGCAACAACTCCTCTGAGAAGATATGTGAGTGCATACAATAAGCAGATGAACGTGTTAATACATAGAAGAACTCATGCTGATAAATCTTTTGGCAATGACAGACGAATGGATTAAAGGGGAAATGCTTTGCCTCAATGTAATTGTAAACCGATTTCCCAGGAGTTGGCCAAGAGAAAGTCCTTCCTTTACATAGCTGCACATATCAATTATCGTATTAGCAGGATTCACAGGCCAAAACTAGTTGAAATATTAAGAGCTCACAGTTCTTCATCCTTACCAGAAGTCGCCCACTTTGATACCAATCAACCTATTATTAAGAGCTGCTAATCTACTTGCAAACACCTTATACACAGTTACCTGTAAACACAACCAGAACCAAGAAGCACGATTTACAAGTGTGAGCTAATAACCAATCGCCTTGAACAGGTAAATATAATACTTAGAAGATGCAATGCAGTCAAGATATGTATTTATAAGGAGTTTTTACGAGTCATGAATCTTATAACTATACAAAATTTAACAGATAGAACTTGAGTCTGAATCCTCACAAGCTAATTTGCTAAACAACAAAAAAATGAGTTATTTTTTTAAGGGAAGAAAAAGAAAATTCAAAAATGAATAAATATGCAGTATTTTGAAGCAGACGCAGCAAGCTCAGAGAATATTACTTACCCTTTGACTTGTGACAGCACGCTTATCCTTTGTACCCGCAAATCCAAATGCCCTTGGCTATAAACATTTGACATTTATATCAGTCTATTAAGAATCGACATAAACAGATAAACAGTAATTGTATAATTTAACATGTCTGACCCACCTCAGGCTGTTTCAAGCAAAAAAAGATACCAAAGTGTCCATAAATTCCTAAAAAAATAAAAAATTAAAGACATGTAGAAATGATCATAATGTAAATGATACTTTCATAAGTTTTAACTGTATCCATCCAATAGCAAGTGGCAACCATAGTGCATATAGCAACCAAGCTTATAACTCTATAATGGGTTTCTTCAACCAGATCGCATACCTGTATTCCAAGCATCTTTCCTATAATTCCTAAGGCTTCTTGTGTATCCTTGTTCTCCTTGTAAAGATGAAACCTGTAGGAAGAATATTTCAGTATGATTTATGAATTGAGCACAAAGGCTACCCTTGAAAGATCAATTCTGATTTTTGCAAAACTAACATTGTAAGCAAATCCATAAAAAAAAAATTGATAGCCAGATAAGTTAACGCATCAATTACTCTCATAAAACATTGTTGAAATTCATTAGACAGAACCGATTTTACCTTAGGAACTTGCCAACACGGTCTGACCAGTCATCAGAACCTCTGCTATCAAACGGCTTATCACCTCTTTCTTTACGCTTTCTGTTGCTTCTGTCTCTGCCCTTCTTCCCTCCTGAATTTAATCTCACGCGGATACATTTCGACGAATCGTCCGGTCCATCTACTGCGTCTGTGACAAGGAACTTAAAGTTCTCCTTAAAAAAATTATGCACCGCCTGGAACATTTACCAATGTAAGCACACAAACGAAAGAGCAGGACTATTCACTTATTCACAGACTAACCGTGCGATGAGCTTTATCATAATCCGGAGAAAGAACAATAGGCATAATAACACCATCTTCGCTTCCTGAACTAATCTGACTGATCAAACCTTCCAACTGCTCAACGTCATCACTCTCAGCAAGAGCTCTGAACTTCTCAATTTCACCACTATAATCTTTACTCGTATCATCCTCCTCCTCTACCGTCTTTGCTCCATTCTCCTTCACTATCTAAATTCTCCACAACAAATTACAACACTTCAATACCAAACCTTTCGCAATTCATGCATTCAAAACACGAACAATAACAGAACAACAGAATCACATCTACCTCCGCCGGAGCTTCCAAGTCGGTCAAATGAACCACATTTCCTTCAGTATCCACTTCGTTTACAATGAAATCAGAGTACCTATATATCAACATGCATGAATTTAATTAAATTAATTCCAAAAATTAAAAAATTTATATAAGCAAAGACTACATTTCTAGGTGAGTACAGTAAGCAAACACCTTAGCTCTAAATATAATAATAAAAAATAAAAAATGAAGGAGAAAAGACCTTTGCTTGAGAATGCCGCGGAAGCCAGGGAGCTGAGAGATGTAACAGAATATTCCGACGTCGGATTCTTCGGTGGTCTTCATAGCCATGAAAGCTATCACGGCGGTCGTCGGCGGTGGTGGTTTAGTTGCTGAGTAGCAGCAGCTGTAGGGTTTTAGACTCGGCGAGAACGACGATACAGAATTAGCCCACATTATCACCCAAAACGACACCGTATTAATAACGGATCTTTTATCCTGTACAGCTCGCTTGTTAAACCTTTTGACGCATAAGTTAAAAGTAATCCAATCCTACGGCTGAGATTGTTTTATTTTTGAGGAAAATACTGTTGTAACCTCAGTCTTTCAAAGTGGTTAGAAGAAGAAGACGACGAGTGAGACTGGGAGTGCTTTGTTTTCAGAGTCGATTCTCTCTCTCTAGAGATCTTGAAGCGCCGGCGAGGAGAGAGAGAAAACGGCGTCGTTTTAGGCGGAGATGGTGAGCGAGACGGAGGAGACGCAGCTGAACAGGCTGGAGAGCCAGGTCGACAATGGAGGAGGAGGAGCTTGGGAGTATCTGAGCTTGGTGAGGAAGCTGAAGGTGCGAAGGTCCGAGAAGGTTTTGAAGTACGGCATGTCGATCTTGAACGACCTCAGTAAACGATCTAGGCTTGGACCTGACGGTGAGTTTGAACCTTCGAGATTTGAAAAACGGATTCGATTTTTTGCTCAGTTTAGGTTTTGATTATGGATCATGATAGCTTGGATTTTTCAGGCTAAGCTTTGGTCTGTTTGAATTTGAATTTCGAATTTCTCAATCGAATTTCGATGAATCGCAGTTGGTTGTGTGATGTTGATATTGTAAAACAGTAACTAAATACTACTAATTGCTTAGTGATGTGAAGTCTCGTCTATTCCGAAACACTCATAGGTTTGTTATGGCTGTATTTGGCTAGTGATTGATGTCATTATTGCAGCTAAGGTGATGTATTTAACAAATGAAGTAGGTAGAAACATTGTTTGACATCTGCCGATGAATGAGCTGATAGTTATAACCTGAATGAATGAGCGGATAGTTTAAGTCCTGGCTATATTTAATTGTAAAAGCACGTAGCATGTTTCGATTTTGAAGATTCTATTTGTAAGAGAGGTTATAGGTTCTGATAATAAATACTTTGGATTTCTCGATGCAGAATGGACTTTATATGAGCAAGTTGCAGTGGCAGCCATGGACTGCCAATGCCTTGATGTTGCAAAGGTATGTGCTTATCAAGTTTTACAGAGTTTAATTTGAACAAGCACCTTAATATGTGTTTTTTGTTTTTTGGTTAGACAATGCAATCATAACATTTCTAGAGTTTAAGGCTTCATATTCTATGCTGGATTTCAGAAATTGCATATCTGTTTGGGGCAGATACAGTCTATTTCACTTTTAAACTTTGTTAGCTGTTCTATGCTTGCAAATAGTAATGAAGTTATCTTATGCCTACCTTTACTGAATTTTTGCAGGACCTCATTAAGCTATTAAGGAAAGAATTTCCAGAGAGTAAAAGAGTTGGTAAGTCGAAGTAATTCATTGAACACATGTGGAGGGAGAGTCCAGTTTTACGCTTTTTGGTGTGAATTTTATGTCGTTTGTGGTAGCTATGTTGTGGCTTAGTTAGTGTCTTTTTTTCTTCCAAATATGACAGGTAGGCTAGAGGCTATGTTGCTTGAGGCAAAGGGTTCCTGGGCAGAGGCAGAGCAGGCTTACTCAAGCCTTTTGGAGGATAGTCCACTTGATCAAGTAAGTACAGAACACATTGCTTCTGGAAGGATCACTTTAAACTGTAAAGATAGATTCTGATTTGTGTGATTGTTGTGTTTAACATGTGAGTTCCAATCCATTTTATTATGCAGGTAATACTGAAGAGAAGAGTAGCTATGGCAAAGGCTCAAGGCAATATTTCAGTGGCCATTGAATGCCTTAATAAATATCTTGAAATGTGCGTCATTTATCGATTGCTTTCTCTGAAAGTTGTTTATATCTGTTAAAAAAAATGCTGACTTGGCTTTTCCCTATGTTGACAGATTTATGGCTGACAATGATGCTTGGAGAGAGCTGGCAGAAATCTATGTATCATTGCAAATGTATGTTTTCTACAGCTTTAAAGAAGTGTAGTGCCTTCAATTGCCTATGCTTTGTTCTGAATTGATATGAGAGTCTCTTTGTAAACTAGGTACAAACAAGCTGCGTTCTGCTACGAGGAGCTGATATTATCACAACCAACTGTTCCCCTTTACCACTTGGCTTATGCTGATGTAAGGCGTCCTCTGCCTTCTGGTCAAGATTTTTTGTTTGTTCTGTTGACACTATATATGAACACTCAGCACTCAGGAACAAAAATGCACTCCAAGTTCTTGATATTTGCTACCCTATTAATGTTATTTGGAAAGGGAAAATGTGAATATTCCTGGATTTAACACAAAGTAATGAAGGAGTGCATATCCAAAATGACTAAGATTGCATTACTTAGCACATTAAACACCTGTTCTAAATGCTTTACAGCAAATATTTGATATGTTGCTTATGTTCAACAGATTCTTTACACTCTTGGTGGATTAGAAAACATTCAGACAGCAAAGAAATACTATGCATTTGTTATAGACCTGACTGGGGGAAAGAATACCAGAGCACTATTTGGTATTAGCTTGGTGAGTTCTCTATATCCATCGAGAATTGCATTGCTTCAGATGATGGTTTATATATGAGAGCTTAATAGTATTGGTATGCATGTACTGGAAACTTGTCCATACATGTCTGCTTTCTCTCTTGAGAGATTATTGTTCGTCCTAATCCAAATTACACTGCTATTAATTTTGATCCTGCGTGTTTTGTTTTTCTTGTGATCAACTTGATTGACCAAACAAATGTTGAACTTCTTGCAGTGTACATCTGCCATTGGACAGCTCGCAAGAGGAAGGAACAGGGAAGACAACCAGACCCCAGAACTACACTCTCTTGTAGCAACAGCGCTGGAGAAAGACTACAAGCAAAGAGCTCCAGACAAGCTTTCTCTGCTCACTTCCGCCTTAAGAAGCTTGAACGTTTCATCGTAAACAAACTTGGTCTTTGAAGTATCTTCTTTTGATTGCCCCTCAACAATAGCAGAAAGTGGCCACTTGGTGCTAAATGGCTCAGAAATACAAGGATTTCGTATCATAGTTGTGTTAAATGATTTTTCTTTCTTGTTCACTATTTGTTGTGTCCTCTTTCCTCGGACCATTAGGATGCCGCTGTGGCTAGCTAGAGGAATGTATGAGTAAAACCTTTCCCTTCCTCAATTTGCTTCCATATTGACATTTGTGCCAAGTTAATGACAGAGAGCATGTATGCTCTATGGTTGTGCCAATCCAAAGGTACGTCTAACCTTTTGACTTTCCTTTTCAATCAGTCACTTTGTGAGTTTGTTCCTTCTCTTTTTCTGCTACAAACACCATCCAAATGCAAGCATTCCCTGCGTTTACAGACGGCATTTTCGTCGGCAAAAGGGGTTTGTTAAAGGTTTTAGACTGTTGACTCTTAGAGTGTAAACTGTTCCAAAGAATTGAACTTGGTTCGTCGCAAACTGAACATCAGAACCCCAAATATTTCGGGACTCTGCTTAAATACCCTTTCTGGTTATCAAGAGTAAGAATTTTCATACCAACACAGTGACAACATATCTCGTTGGCAACAATAGCCATCATGTCTTTGAATCCTATTTAACAAAATCTAATACTCCCCACCACTATAATAAAAGAATTTGCCACCTAAACCAATAATCACTGCTACAATCAAAGAATTGCTAGTATTTACTTCCAGAAGCAATCAGTTCTTCAATCCCTTCTCTTGTGAGATGATCAAGTTGTAGTACACTCGTGCATCACCTCTTGGTATTTACCCTTGTTTTGATGGGTTTGAGCTTGATACCAAGACCCTCTGGAGAAAAGAGTTCTGGTGCTATGGACAAACAACTCGAGGGGCTTGTGGGGTTCGAGTCATTACTTGACGAGGAAGCAAAATGTGGTTGCCTGTAGTAGCCAAATCCCATGAGGAAAAACTCAATCGGAATTAACATGGCATCTGGTTGCTCTTCTGTTACAAGTGAACCACAAGCTTGAACCTGTCAATATGTACACAAAAATAAGGTCGTTAACTTCATTCCTTGGTAGTAATGTTAACAGGGGATAATTCCAGAGTCTAATTCACCCGGTCGGTTGGGAATGGATGCCTACCTCAACAAGAGCACAACTTCTTCCGTTCATCTTTGCATTCATATACACAGATTCAGCATGGAATGGACTATTTTCACCCACAAAGATAAGAGTCTTGCACTGTAAACTCTTCAAACCCTCTGTAAGGTCATGCCTCCTGCAAATATAATGAGTAAATACTTTGGAAATGTATATAGTGGCAACATACATAAGAACTTTGATTGATTGTGCCTTTATCTCATTCTTCCAATCTGGATAGAATGTGACATGATAGTACATTTAGGTACGAGTTATGAGTTATAAGTTTATAACCTATATAAGAGACTTTAGACAAAGCCTGTTTATATTAATATTATGTAAAGTTACTTACTCATTTATAGCTTGAAGGAATCGCATCACGTTCAGACTTTGTCTTTCATCCAATAACTGTATAGAGACATCATCAAAAGTATTATTAGCATTTCTGTCGTGTAGAATGAGCACTTTGTTGGCATCATGACCAGGCAAACTGTTGGGAGTTTCAAACGAAAATGTCCTCACCCTTCGGCACGCCTGTATTACATCTGATTCTACACCTTGTATGCCGCACCTAAGCTTCTGCTATAGAACGAGTATGAGAATTCTTGTATGCCTTTCATATACATCTGATAACAAGATAAGATCTGATGAAAACAAAAATGATAGAAAGCAAACTCCGGTACCTTACTGAAGTACCGCTGGAGAAGGCATTCCTTCAATACACCACGCATACCATAAAAGTACAACAAGTTTAGCAATACCTGCAAATCAAGAGGTCAAGCAAATTTTAGGCAAACTTGTCAGAATGCGATTAACTATTAAACTTTGTGTTATTCTAGTTCCTTTATCTTAGTCAATACGTTGCTTCATGACACAACTACCTTGAGCTTGGGTTGTGATATTTGGCACTTGTTGAGTTTGGACTGAATTACTTAAAAATAGTGGATAAAACAAATAATCTGTACTAGTAAAACAAATCAACTAAAAAACCTATCCCACCCTAGAATCCGACTTCCCAGAGGGTTACATGTGGAAGTCAGGCTTTACACCACATAACTCGATCCCGAGTATGGCGTGCAATATAATACAGACACTTAGCAGTGTTCAGTACCATTAGATGCAATGGGCTTTCATGTCAGCATCCATTGTTGATATGGATGCTTGTGAAGAAGCTCCCTCCCGTCTGTGTGTGAAGATTCTTATAAATTGCAGATCTAAATTGATAGTGGCATTTGTTACCTTGTTGTGGAGCCATTCAGTCCAAGAAGGTGCTTTACAGATCGGAGACACAAGAATTAACCCAAGCACACGTTCTTTATACTTCATCTGCCAATTGGACGTTATCAGATGATTTGAAAAGCTGAATAGTACAACATACCAAACTGTAGCTGAATATCAGCAGCTTACTGCGAATAGTGTGAGGATATAAGCACCAGCTGCTACACCCAAGCACATGACCTCTTTCAACCTGATTTTAAGAAAAGTAAACACATAATTTAGGAAGACTGCAAGTGAAAGCACCAGCTAGCAACATGCTAGTTTTTTTAAATCACACTTTTTATCAGCATTAATTGAGGATGAGTGATCCTATCCTCAATAACCCTGATGCAGAATTTATGTCTCCAAATTTGATTGACTTGATCAACTTATCCAGATTCAAAATCATATTGGCTACAGTATTGTTTTCAACTCGCATTTGCTTCCACTTTTATTGAAAATTTAAAAGCAGATATCAACATGTAATAGAACTGAATACTTCTCACATATCACTAAGGGGAAATGTATCTATGTAATTGAGAAAGGACAATACACAACAAGTAGGCAATGAAAGAGAAGCCGACGGGAAATGCAATCATACTCGCCTAATCGGAATGGTTGAAATAGCACGAACAAGTATACAGATTATACGATCTTACCCAAAGAAATCAAGCACTTCAACAAGCTGGTCTGCTAGGTCATCCACACTAAACAGAGGAACATCTGAAGAAATCACCTCAGCTCCCAGCTGCAAACACTCTTAAAGAAAAGGGGTAGAAGACGATATTAAAATCTTACAATGCTGTACATCTTTAATGTACTTTATCTATAATATATATACATATGTATATACAATACACTTAAACTCCTAAGGCTGAAGATATGTAATGCGTATAACTGACCTCATGGCCTGGCGCATCAATGTGGTAAATGCAAAAGTTATGAAGCAGCAAAGAAGCCGCATCTGAGCAAAAGAAGAGGCCTTGGAAACAAGAAGTGTCTGTTGAAAAGAAACATAAATCAGAAGCCACATTAACAATGTGGCGTCCTAGACTAAAGAGCAACATCCATTCGATTTCAGATAAAATCATAAAGCACATAACGCCCCAAAGGGTTGCTAGCATACTCTTTTGATAAAGTTCAGATCAACACCTATCCATTTTTCAGTTAACCTGGAATTTAGCAAGAATACACTAAATCCCAATAAAGAATCACACTCAAACTTTGAATAATTTCGACTAAAACAGCAAGAAATCATTCAAACACTAATAAGCTCACCCAACACAACATTAAACTACAACTTCCCTAGTCTTCAATTCCTATCAAGTCAAAAAAGTTCAATAAACTCAGCATACAATTGAGAGCAACATCTGGGTAAGTTATCAAAGCAGGCTTCCCTTGATCCCCACAAACAAACACAGACACTAAACCTCTGCTTGTTTTCACCACACATTCCTGCATCAACAACATCATCATCAAAACAAAAAAAAGGTTACCCATTAATCAAAGTAAACTAAAAACAAAAACCCATAAAAAGAAACTACGGAAAGAAGGCAAAAAACTCATATACAAGAAGCCTATATACAAAAAGATTGAAGCTTTTTTTTGTTTTCTTTGGTGCAATATTTGTTTTGAAAATTGCTTACCTTCCCTCCTAAAGATATATCAATGTCAATAGAAACCGAGTCACTCGACTCGCCCATGACTCGTTCACTAACTAACTGATTCTCAATTCTATAAAGCTTCAAGCTTTCTTCTTCTTCTTCTTTGTTTCTCTGTGATTACGAAACACCCTTTCTAAATGTAGTAAAGTCGTTTGTATTTGGTGACAAATGACGATTTTAGTCTCCAAAATGCTTGTCCTGGTGTTTGCCAGTGACCGTTGGAGAGGGCTAAAACGGTCAGTCCGGGAGATTTGGAGGTGCGGTGGGAAAATAAGAAGACGACGACGTCGTATGGATAGGGATGGCGCCGTACAGGTCGGTATGGAATCACATGGGGTGTTTATGTAATTTTCAGGTGAAGCATATTACAGCTGTACGACACCTGGACGCCTCAAGAAAATGAATATCTGACCTAATTTGTTATTTCACCGCCAGCTCATCATAAACTAGTTTGTCACTTTGCTCACCATCCTCATACGGGTGATGTATTTTGTCCCATAATTCGTTATGGTTTGATCATGGTAATGTTTTGACGGTCCATTTTTATTTTCTGATGGAAGAATGCTAGTGTTGTACTGCCATTAGAAATGATATGAATACAAGTGTAGAATAACGAGAATACACGTGTAGAATAACGAAGATACTTAAATATAATACTAGAAGCAAAACACATCTGATGGACATGTAAAAATTTATCTGAAAACAATTTTTTTTTCCAGCAGATAATTTCTTTACGCAGTTTTTTTATGTACTTGAGCAGTTTTTCACTTTTTTACAGTAAATAACGGTTTTTTTGGTGTACTTGTCGTTTACCAAGTTATCTTTAAATAATTAACTAATACTTAATTCAAAATGTTAAAATAGTATAAAAAAAAAAGTTAGTTATGATTGACAACATAGGTTTCCTTCATATATAGTATAGATACACATCTAAAGCATATATCATGTCGATCTATCAGTTAAGATTGAAATACCAATTTTAGTGTTAGCAATGACTCATTCCTAACAGTGAATGAGTGAGAAGAAATTTTAAAAAGAAAATGAAAAAGTTCAGAAGAAGATAGAAAAGCAACAAAAATTGGCCGTAAATGAGAATTGAAACTTAGACCAATTGATTTTTAAGTTAGAAGTAACCAATTGAACTAAAGGTATCACTTGTTACCTTCTACTACAAATAAGTAAAATATCAACAATCAAAATCTCACCAAAACTTAAGCCTTGATGAAAGATCGCCAGTGATCTTCAGTGCCAATCAAATTTGTGAAATTTTTAAATAGAAGCTCTCGGTATTGTGCGTGCTAGAAATTAACTTAAGTTTATTATAAAAGATGCTAAGGCAATATCCATCTCGATCAAAATACCATCGATTTTTAAAACCTAACTTGGAACAAAACTTTGTGTAATTTAACTAAAGAAAAAAGAGAGGCCTTGGAGTAGATTATCGGAAGTTGCCCCGCTTGCCCGTGTTAGAATTCCACACGTGTGGAATAGATAGGAGCATGTCACGTCACGCGAGTTTGTCGGTCACGTTCGCAACGCGCCGTCTAATATGGAAAGCACATGTGGGGAGGATTTCATTTTTGGACCCATTTCAATAAGTATAGATTAGTGATCTGCAAATGTGGTAGCAATAATCCAAAGCTGTGTAGCTTTCATCTCCAGCAAGGAAATGCTCTGGCATTCCCTTCATAAGCATATTTTCATTCCCAAAAATCCAAAACAATCTTAAACATCTCTAGAGCAGAATCCATTGTTAGTCATAGACTTATAGTTAATTGAGGGAAGGCAGTCTTCTACTTTCAACATTTTAGGTACAAACCTTTCACTCTCTTCTCTTAAGTCTTTTATTTTCAGATTTATCGATATTTTTTAAATACAACCAACTCAAAAATCGTTGCCTCATCTATTGACATTCGTGAAAAGATCAGTAATTGTTGATTTTGAGGGTAAGAATGACTTCAAGATGAAAAGAAAAAGATAGAGAGAATGTTGGCGAGGCAGAGAATTGCTATTATTCCTCTAAGTACAAGCTGTTGTTATGCTTAATTGAGAAGCATCTTCCTCCACAAACACCTCAAAGTGCTTTTACAATTAGCAGTTGGAATAGTTTGCAACAGAAGCACTTGGTAGTGCAAATGAGGAAGAGGAGTTGGTTACTTGTGTTAGCTACCTGGCCTCTCCTTGAGTCCTTCAGGCAGGTATAACACATACCTACTACACCAGCTTCTTAATTTTGCTCACAACCAATAGGTGCATTGCATAATAAACTGAAAGACTATGAGTGCCTTTAGGGAGGGAGGGTACTTAGGTTGTTAGGTTAGGTGTCCATCAACTGATTCAAGTTATACAGAAAAAAGAGTTGTACTGTAGGAGTCACCTAATGCAGTTGAAAGATCATAAAAGAATGCCTGCATATATGAAAGAAGCTCGAAATGAATGCTTCAACTAGACAATGGTGATTGAACAAAGAAACGTATCACAAGCTATACAGAATAAAAGGGTAGGCAGTTAGGCACCTAATGCAGTTCAAAGTTCATTAAAAGAAGCCATAGGAGAGCCTTGAATGCCTAGATGCTTTAAAACAGCTGTAAATGAATGTTTGGGCTAAACAATGGTGATTGAGACTGTTATGAACACATAAATTTATCACGCGCTATAACTGAACTGAAAATGAAAGATGATATGTAGCCACCTGTCTGATGTCACCTGAGCTAGCTAGCACAGATGCAACGGCACCTTGTGTTGCTAGCTTCGATCAGACTCCATCTATCAAATAGGTGCATTTACTGAGATATCAAACTTGATACAATAGCTGAAGTCTCTCATCTAATACCAGCTCTTGTTAATACTCTGATTATTGAAGCAAAGCTCTAGCTGTACAGAATAGTTTTCAAGGCTAAAAAAAAACAAGTCAGTACATCCCTTGCCTTACTTCCTTAAACCTTTCACCTCAATCAAATTCCACAATTTCCACCTTACAGCAACTGCAGTCATGTTGAAAATCAAACCAGCATGTACCACAGACTCTCATTATTTTTCTATGATCTACTTAATGTTATATACAACTCAAAAACTCCAATACCATTGGATTACCTAGTTATGGAAACAGCATTTCCAGCACCATAATACTTCAGACTTCATATATCAATTACAGCCACAGTTACCTAATGATCAATTTCAATTCATGATGTAACAATCTTTTAAAAGCACTGAAAGGCACATCAACTTGCAACCTGGCAAGTACCTTAATTTTGCACACCAATGACATTGACATAGAACTTTGAGAAGTAAAAAAATTTAAGAATAAAATTAACTCTGTACGGAGGATATACAACCAGTAAAACAAAACTGTCTCTGATCTATTTAATTGCTCAAGCTACTCATGAGGAGAAACAGAAGCCAAAATGGTAAGGAACAACAAATGACCATATCTAACAATTTCTTTTGTGGTAATGCAATCACATAATAGCTGATAAATTCATCACTCACGAGAGGTTCTCTTCTGTTAGCATTCAATGTAGAACTTCAACTTGCTCTATTCATTCTTCCAGGCATGCAGCATGAGTGAGAATCCTAGCCCTTGTGACTTACTATCTGAAAATCTCTGAGAAAATGACCATTGCAAAGCACTTGGATCAGAGAGTGGTTTGCCAGACCACAACTTCTCGGCAGAGAGGCATGTCTTGAACATAAACACAGCACTTCCAGGTGATGTACTGAACAGCCAATTATGCACATCCCAGAATACTTCAACTGCAAGCCCATCAACCAAGATGGTATGATTCCCCCGGAACTTCCACCTAAGTCGCTTCACCTGCATCACGGCTTTACTGTCTACACGAACCACGAGGCACGGATCATTGACCCCAACTGTGTCACATTCAATCATAAGGTCATGAACTTGGCCATCAGTACAAAACCGAGCTTTTGTGGTGAACAACTTCTTCCCAAATATGTGCTCCCTCCTGGCAATGCAAACGGCATTAGAAGATGCAGGGCTGGCAGTAGTCTTTTTGAAAGCTTCTTTTTTCATATCTCCAAGAAGGAGAACCATCTGCCGGTCCACCACAATTCCCACAAAAAATCCCTCAAAAGGTTCAGGCCCTGATCCGAATTTGGCAGAAGAGAGATCCCAATAGATATCAATCTTACTCGAATAAGCTTCTAGACTCTTGGATCCTCTTCTCTTGGAGAACAACCAGGGTTTAATATCAACCTTACAAAGACACTGATTCGACGAATCATCTATCCCAACACTAAGACCTTGACCCATCAAATTCCTACTCCATGTGACAGTAATCAAGCAAGACCGGCCGCGCAACCGGCATTGGTAGATACAAGTAACCACATTCTGGGCAGTCCTACTAGTATTATTATTCGACGAAGAAGAAGAATCAGCAACCTGAACCCCATTTTCACCAAAACAAGATGGGAAATCCCTCATCTTCTAGCCAAAAACACTTCCTCTCTGGCCTTTTCACAAACAGATTGAGCCCCTTCTTCACCAAAAACAAACACAACACCAATATCACTCAGAATTGAGCTCAAAACCAAAACATGATCACTTCCCAGTTCCCACATCACACAAAACAATACAAAAGAATGAGAAAAGCAGAGAGCCAAGTAAATTCTTACCTCAATTGACTGACCAGAGACAAAACCCAGAAATCTAATGACTTTCCAGCTTTGACTTGATCTGGTATGCAAGCTCTTGATTCACCACTGCAACACAAACCCCATCAAGCTAAGCTGAAGCAGAGCTCTCTACAGAGACCACATCTAGATATTGATAAAAATCCAAACGTTGATTGAAAAATGCAGGTAGGTATCATAAAACACATCAACACAATTGAGGACGCAGACAAAAGAAGCAGACTGGTTTCACTATCATCCCCAGACCAAATAATTAATAGCAAAAATCCAATCTTTCCCACACCAAAACAAATTAAAAACCACGAAGGCCATACCAAAGAGAATATGAAGAAGAAGAAGAAGAAGAAGAAGAAGCATAATACCTCAAGATGGTGACAGCTTATGTTTTAGAGAGCAGCTGGGGATGTATTGCTGTAAAGTCCGGTTCTTTACAAAGATTAAAGGTTCTCACTTTCTCTCTCTACTCCTCTCTGTTTCTCTCTCTAAGACTTTTTGCTTTAGCTGACATGCCCACATGAGATACAGAGAAGCCAAAAACCAAAGGAAGACTCAAACTTGAACCCCAAATTGAAAAGCTTTCCTATTCTCACGTCATGATAAAGCAAAATTGGATTGAAAGCTCAAGACTCAGTTTTTTTAATGAGGCAAAATTTAAAAACGGCAAAAACAGAATGAGGAAATGAGGACGCTAGGTTTTCCACTCTCTTCTCTATTTGTCGGTTTCTCTTCCCTCGGTTTCAGAGAGAGAGAGAGAGAGGGAGAGGGAGTAAAATAACAGTTATGGGGAAGTGGGTTATCACCGGCCATTGATATGCAGGCACGATGTGTTTAAGATTTTAATTTTTAATTGTTTTGTTCTCTGTGAAACTTACGTTTTATTTGGGGTATTTTTTACGCAATTAAACAGGGGAGTGGGGGGAGATGGACGCCTTTGACGGTGTTTGCAGAAGAGGAATGGTCTTTGACCGAGGACAAGATTCGAGTTGGGTCTTTGTCACACTGATTCACTGTCGACCCGTTTTGGTAATTTTGGGTAAAAATTCTATCTGTGAAAGCTTTCTGGCTCAGAGACTTTGTTTAGAAGAACAAGCACTATCATTATCGTGATGATTTGGTCATTTGGTGTTTTGTCAAAATGGTGGATTTTATTCCAAAGAGTGGTCGGATCACTTGCAGGGCCGGCCCTGAGTTGCATTGCAGGGGGCTAAAAATAATTTTTTGGACCCTTATACATATAGAGAAATTGTGTAAAAATTAGAAATTATAAATGTTGAAGAACAAATTCGAATATTTAAAATTTGGGAATTGAGATAAAGAAATATCTACAAAAGTGCAAATAGACGTGCAAGGCTACAAGAGTTTTAGGAAAAATTTGGTAAGAAGAGATTTAGGAAGAAGCTGAGCAAGAATGAATGATCGATTCAAACTTTATTTTAATTTGTTGGGGCCTATATTTTAGTTTGTTTAGTTGATCTTTGGCTTCTTTGATGCGGGTGTCTATTTTGTAATTCAAAAAACTTATATCAACTATGTACGTAATGCACTTTTTTTCAACATTTTATATATATTTTATTTTACATATATGAATTGATTAAATTTTGGGGTCCCTTAAAATTATAGGACCCTAGACACAAGCCTACTGGGTCTATACCCATGGCCAGCTCTGATCACTTGGATGAATTAATTAAAGCAAAGGTATTTGCTTTAGTTTGTGCTTCACTTGGGGCGGCGCGTATGAAACACTCAGTGGCGCGGAGTTAGGAAAATATTTCAAGGGATGTTAAAAATAACGAGAAAAATATTATATTTAATAATAATAAAATTAAAAAAATCAAAATAATAAGACAATACAAAAATATATATATATATATAACAAAGCATAAATTGTAAACTACATCATCAAAATGGTACTTGTCTCTCTCGCATGTCACAAAAATCATCTATAATTATTTTTTTTGAAAGGTGAACAAAGGACGTCAATTCCATTGAAAAAAAATAGATATAAATACTACGTTGACTACCAATTTAAGGGCGACGACAAACAAGAAAGTCAAACCCAATGTAAACTAAGCGACTAAATCACCTAATCTACACAAATATCCGTATCCTAGTAATAAGCATCCACAAGTAATCAGCAACGTTGTTGAATATGGAACGATAAGAAATACTTACCCCAAATTTAACTTATGTTTGAAGAAAGAAAATTGCTAAAATAAAAAATTAAAACCATATATGATTGTGTTGATGCTAATTCTTGATATATTTTCATGCGAATTCTGAATATTCTTTCTATTAAGAAATCCATCAAAATTACTATATTTTTTCATCTTTGTAAAATTAACCAAAACGTACATATATCACTCTCACTATTTTATTTTGATATTAAACAAAAGTTCTATATAGACATTCTTAGTTTTTATCGCATCCTAATCAATAAGAAATATGATTTGAGTTCAACTGAGTTTATAACTCTAAATTAGAAATTGTCATACGTTTTGATGTAAAATAATTTAGAATTAATTAAATATTATTATAAGCTCTAAAATGAACATGCGGCTAAATATGATTAATGATAATTAGAACAATGAATGAATTTTCAACTCTTTTATAATTAAACTGGATTACGTATATACTTCGCCATTCCCATTAAAAGGTGAGGGGATGTGATGACCCCATCGACCACTGCATACCTCCGCCATTGGAAACACTCTGTTTAATCATCCTCTATTTATGAATTTATCTCACGTTTTTGTGTTGTGCCTTCTTGCACTGCTAGACTATAATAGTTACGGAGCAGTCGGAGGCTCGGAGCTACATATACGTATCGTAATACATGTATTTCGTAAATAAACAATATTGATGGAAATGTGACGGGGTATCTCGTTGATACAAAAGAGTTCATGTGGCAGACTTATAATCAGTAAAGTCCAAGAAGTGCCAAATGCTCTGTGAAGCTTTCCCTAAATCGCATGTGATCACATTCCTAAATCATAATGTTAGAGTGTCATTAAAATAAGTATGAGTAATACTAAACTTATAAATATGAGTAATACTTAACTTATTATTTAAGCAGTATAAAGTCAGTTAAAATGTTGCCTAAAATAGTATTTTATCTATAAAAAATTACATAATAGGTGACCTATTTTTTCTATTTAGGTCAAACAACTTATTTATCTCAAATAAAATCAGTTTGATTTTTCTTCTTTTTCATATTTTTTCTTTCTACCCTTGCATATATATATATATATATATATATATTCTTTGTGTGGTTGTATGATTGTAGAGCTCTTCAAAACGCATAGTTCTAGAGAGAGAAAGAGAAAGACGTGGAGAGAGAGGGTCATCATCAAGATCTATGAGGCGATCGTCAACCTCGAAATTTTGCCAATTTTTCGACAGTCGAGCTCCGCATACAATGTCACAAATTGCTTTTGAGCAGATCCTCATCAAGTTCCACATGACGATCGTCAATCTCGTCCAAGGCAACGATGTCTTCGTGATTCTTGTGCGTGTTGCTCGTGATGTTTGGTGGCTGCTCGTCAATAACTCCAGCACCGTCAAGCTTGATGACTTGCACTACTTCTTCTCTTTTTACTTGCCGGAAGACCAAGACTCGCCGGAGTTTGGCAACAAAAATACTGATGGTTTGAGGCTTAATGATTTAGTCGAAAGTGTGTTTGGTGCCAAATTATAGAAGTAGCTTGTGTACTACTGATGTTAAGTGAACGTATTATTACAAGACTCTAAACATACTATTTTGCTGGTCTGTAAGGTTTTTCTGTGCTCTGTCATTGTTACTCAAAACTATTACCAGTGTTAATTAAACATACTAATATTGTTCTATAAGCAATTTTTTCAATTTGCATATAAATAGCCATGAAAATAAAATTGTATGTGAAAGATATTTACTAAGTGATGTCAAATATTTGCTTGACATATTTCGAAAACCAAAAACAAACTGATGTCACAGAAGTGATAATGCCAAATATATAATCTTTAAGTCACAATAAATATCATCAAACTTGACTAATATTATGTCATCAATGTATCAAACTACTATTGTATGGTGAAAATACTACTACATCATAATAAAAATACTACTGCTGCCTGATTTATGATAAAACTATCAAATGATCTTATTTAATATAGATCTTAAAATATTGACCTTTCATATGTAATTTGGCCTTTATCTGCACCTTGATTAGACATCAAGTTAAATATTCTTCTGTTTCACGATTTCACAAACAATGGAACCAATCTTGCCTTTGATTTCTACTAAAGTAGTGTTCTTCTCAACCTAGCCATATCAAATTATCGCACTATTTTACTTTCGGTCATCTAACTTGGTTTGACTGAAGCAATTGGAATCAATTTGAGATGACGACTGAAGCAATATATTATGTTTCTAAGTCCATACATGAGTTCCTCCATGCCAATAGGATATAGTGTTAGGTAACTTAGGTTGAGGCAACCTGGATTAAGGATATGATTACATTAAAAAAGCTAACCATACATTATTTGACAATTTAAAAGCTTCTGCAGTCAAATTAATATTAAAGGTACTTGGACAAAAACATGTCACGAACTCCATTTCACGACCCTCCTGATACACTGAGCCAATGCGAACAAAACCTATCTTCAGGGAAGTACCTACAGTACTTAAATCGAAAAAAATGGAGATATATGCCGGACTACCACGTCCTCGGCAGCGCGTGGGAGGGACTGATGGAGTTATATAAAATGGGCGTGGTCGCATGACGATGGGGAGAGTGAGAATTATAGGAGTGAGATATGCAAATTCGTAAGAAATGTGGTGTTCACGTGTACATTGTCCAATGCTATGGTAGATTGGTAGGTTGTTAGCATGGCCTTACGGCCCAAGTATGTGCATCATTCCATCCTCTCATTATTACTTTACACCTTACAAGCTCAATTTACATGTCTATAGTTAGCCATAGTATGATTGAATTAGTAATTATGATGGTTTATCGTGGTTTTTATATCTAGGTATAGGTTGATATACAGTGTTTTGATTCTAAGTCAACACGAGTGATGTGAAAAAACAAGTGTACGATTGTGCGCCGAAAGAAAAAAACTCTAGGCACCGAGAGAGAAATGTATCCCAAAAATTCAATCTCTCTGATCTCTCTCATTCCTCTTCCTCTCCTAAATCCAATTTTAGTTTCGCAAACTCTTCTTGCCTTCATTGTTTGTGTCTTGCATGTCGACCGCAATGGCCCTGGCCGACCCCATCCATCACGGTGAGGAGACGCCGGACTCGCAGAGGTTGGCGATGGCCTTGGAGGAAGTCGATTTGGCTTTCTCTGATGAAGATTATGAAGCAGATGAGTGGTCCTACGCGGTGGCTAGGTTTTTCTTGATTTCTTCCCTCGATCCAATGATGATGCAGTCCTTTAGGGCTCGAATGTTGAACATATGGCCCGACATTAGAGGCTTCGACAAGATCATCTTTGCCCCGATGGCGGATGACAGGTTCGTGGTGAAGTTTTGATCCCTTGGATCAGAAAAGGGCTGTGACGAATGACTCTTGGTATTTTCAAAACATGACTGTGGCGATGGAGGCTTTTGATGACACATCTGATCCGTTGAAGATATCGGTAGCAAGGGGGCGTGCTTAGGTCTCGGTGAAGCCACACGTGAGTCAATTGATGGTTGGTGCCCTCCAAGTCAAATGGTGTCAGAAAATTGACAACAACATTAGTGAGTATCTTGACTATGATTGGATATTATTCCATTTAAAATCAAAAATGCGCATTCGAGTTACTTTGGGTTTTAATTGTTCTTTAGTGGTTCAGAAACACTATAGATTTAACAATGATTATGTTGAAGATTGTTTATTGAGTTATGAAAAGATCCGTGGATTTTGCCTAGATTGTGGTTCTTTTGTGCATGGACCAACATGCTGTGTTTTGTTGCAGGAAGCTGTCATGCCACAACCTTTACCTATCTCGGCTAGGGTTGGCAGCAACAGTGGCGAAGGAACCTCGGTGGAAGCCTTTTGCAAGAGATAGGAGCGAGGTACTGTGGGTAGTATTCAGTAGGGGTACCTAGGTAGTTCAAGTCGTAGCACCTCTATGCTGAGATTGCTCAATGTGATGCAACAGGGGGTAATGACCCACCAATTAGTACACAGACCAAGGAGGTGGCATCACCTTAGCCTCATCTAGATGTAATCACGCCCCAACCAACTAGGGTGGGAGAGAGTAGCAGGGTTTCAGAAGTTCCAAAGGATCTAATCAACTTTACTATTGAGAACCCCCTTTTTGGGCGCACTCCGACTAACCAGTGTATTTTCTTACAAATGGAAGATCAAAGCTATATTCAAGTCTCAAGACTAGGATGTCCGAAAGAAAAGACGACGGAGCCATTCTTAGCTGGATCTGATGTTGTTGGTTCAAAGTTAATGACTATCCCGGTGTTACTGGGTTGCAGGGTGGAGGTACCATCATGACCGCCAGGGTTCTTGAGCCGCCAGTCCCAATTATGGAGCTTCCTATTGGAGGTTCGAGCTTACCCATTAGTTTATATGGTACAGTAGATGAACGCCTGGAGTCCAACGGTGCTGATCATATGTTTTCTAAATCAGGAGACCATATGGTAGAGGATAACATAGGTTTAACTATAGAGCAACCTCACGTCAGCAAGGGTAGAGATCGCTCAAAGAGGAAAGCAAATGGCAAGTCGATAAGGAACAAGCTAGAGCCAATTCATGGGCCAAAAAACATCTCACCAAAGAAGAAGCCAATCTTGCTCCCAGCAGGAACGAATGTTGAGACACTGCGGCGTAGTGCCGCGTAGTAGAGAAGGAGCCTAGATATACTAAGAAGTGGTGCCCCCCAATTTTTTTTAGCTTTTGCACTACTCTAAGTTAGTTGATCTGAGTCATAATTAAAAAATAGTGGTACGTTAAAGTTTCGTATTATCTGGTCGGGTAACCCGATAAAATCTTGTATTACTATTATATATTGGAATGAAAATTATCGCCTTGTAAAAAAAATGTCTAACACAAGTGATGGAGTTAGTAAGAATTTATTGTGACTATATTTGAGTTCAAATCTCGTCAACACTGATCGAAGTTAAATCTCAAACTATCTCTTGTGATGGTCAGAGAAAAATTGAACAATCTGATAAAAAAAAATTGACACTAGTTTTAGGCTCAAGCAAAAGACCGGCGATGAAGAATACAAACACAATTAAGATGAGTAGGAAATGAGATTCTCATGGCAACACGTGTTGTCACCCGCCCTTTTATTTTTTTGGCTGATCATGTTATTGGCTTCCTCGATTAGTAGGGGAAATGTGATTGTCACAACTCTAATAATGCATGAAGTATGTATATAAAAGTGCATCAGTAGGGACTAGAGATCGAGTGGGTGCATGAAGCTTGTGGGGTTACAAGTTTATTATATGCTTCTGAAAGACAGAAAATAGGCAATTAAGAGCATATGCAGCGTTTCCCCCCACGGAGGACGTACTTATCGTTTTCAGACGGGGCCCGCCGGAAATCGAACGTCCTCGGTAAAAAGAGCGTGCACCGTGGCTTTGAGGGAGGGTGGACTGCACGGCGACGAGGAGAACGTCCTCGAGGACGTTCGCGAGGAGCACGCCGGAGAGGAAGTCCCCCTGGCGGAGCCCACGCTCGTGGGTGACGTCAGGCGGGAAATTTTTTTTTTGAATCTGACGCGTGTAATACACGCGCAAGTTAAAAAGTAATTATTTTTTTACCGGAACTTACACTACAACATTTCTTCCCATTGCCGGCGACTTTTATGTCGCCGGCAATGTTTTTGGACATTACCGGCGATTTTTGCCGGAAAAATCGCCGGTAATGTCTTTTTTTTTTTTTTTTTTTTAGACATTGCCGGCGACATACATTTATGTCGCCGGTAATGTCTCGATTGTAATGACATTGCCGGCGACATAAATGTATGTCGCCGGTAATGTAAAAAAAAAAAAAAAAAAAGACATTACCGACGACATAAATGAAGTCGCCGGTAATGTCTTTTTTTTTTTTTTTTTTTTACATTACCATCGAGAGATTGCCGGCGACGGACATTACCGGCGACGGACATTACCGGCGACAAAAATCGCCGGTAATGTAAAAAAAAAAAAAAAAAAAAAAAGACATTACCGGCGATTTTTCCGGCAAAAATCGCCGGTAATGTCCAAAACATTGCCGGCGACATAAAAGTCGCCGGCAATGGGTCAATTTCTTGTAGTGTTACCAGCCAATCACAGGCTGACACGTGTCAGCTCCTAAAACTATTTTAAATAAATTATTTACTCTAAAACTTAAAAAATCATAATAAATAACTCGGAATTCCGAAAAATTCAATAAAAATACAAACAAGTTCATATTAATGTCCTCTATAACTTTCGTGAAGAAAATGAGTCAAAAATTATAACTTAAAAAAATGTCATTTTTGAATCGCGACGAAATAAAGAATCATAATAAATACGTTGTTATAACGAATGTATGCTCAACAAAAAACCTGAGTCCAACATGACTCGGATTACATTTAGCTCCGGGGGCGTTGCCCCTGGACCCCGACTCACCGTATGCTACCGGCATACAAAATTGATTCAAAACATATTAACGCGCGTCTAAATAGGACTTCCTATTACTTGGAAATTGGTTGAAAATATTACCCGAAAATAAAACATTAAATTTTAAATAATAATGAATAGTAATAGGAAGTCCTATTTTTAGCACCGCTGCACGAAAAACAAGAATATGACTTCCTATTTTGAGGAATTCCTCAAAATATGACTTCCTCTCCATAAAATGGGTGCGGATGCTCTAAGCACATAAAAAAGCACTCGAAAAAATGCACTCCATACATATCCAACAGAATTTTGGTTGCGAAGTTGTGAGGCACAAGCTTAACACATATAAATGGAGCTAGCTAGGTTGTCCGCCTATAGGTTATTCTGGAGGAGCAAGAGTATTGCTTTGTAACCTGATCGTTATGCATGGTGGCTCAAGTACGACTCATCATGCATGATTAGGCTAGGGTTTTGGGTTTTATATATATTGACGATCAATTGGAGACTATACCTAGTTACACATCGAGAAGTCGCTCTTCTACTTAATCTGTACGTACAATTAATTCTGGATGTAGGAAATAATAGTCTTAACAAACGAGATGTAAGCTTAATTATACGTACATGGATTATAGTGGCGTGCGATGACCCATGATTATTGTTCATACGAAAGAGACCAGAGAAACTATAATGAAAGTGTTGTGATCGAGTATTGTGGGTCTGTAACTATTTAATTTATACCAACATGCTTGTATATATATGTATCATTTCGGTGATCTTTTATGTATCTTTCTCTCTGCTGCTCCATAGCAAAATTGAAGAATCACGTACGTATGAAATGATTATAGCTTGCATGCATTTTGATGGTGTTTGTAGCAGAAAAAAAGAAGGAAGAAGAAAAAAAAAATTCTACCAACCCTAATTTCAGGGAAAACTTCTCATTAGCCAACAACTCTTTTAAAAATTCCCACAACCTCAATACACCAAGGAGATATTCCCATCAGTCAATTTGTTCATTTAAAAAAAAAGAAGTTTCATTCCAAAAATACCCTTTCTTTCTGAAACATTAATCTCACATTCTCACCCACTCGATCGATCTGAAAGTTCCTCTCTCTCTCTCTCTCTCTCTCTCTCTCACACACACACACACACACACACATTCTCACCCACGACGACGATCACATCCCGACGTCCTCCTCTTCGCACCTCCCTCTGCCGGTTATGCTAGGCCTCGTTGTGGCTCCTCCAAAGCTTTCGGCCTCCGTCGCAGCCCGTCGGCCTCACACCCTTAGATCTACGAGCACCACCATGAGCTCGGACTCATTCTCGCGCCATCGTCAGCTCTACTTTGGACTCCGCACCTGCAAGTGACGACACACTTCTAGAGCTAGTTGGCCACAGTCGCAGCACGCCTCTGTTCGCTTTAGTAGCAATAAGCTTTCAGCTGCTTCAGTAGCAGCACTCCTTCGTCGGCCTCCGACGTATCCCACCGTCACACCACGAGTCTTGAGATCTCACATCGACCTCCTCACCGCGTCTCGAGGTCCACTACAGTCCATACCTAAAAGAGCTCCCAAATGCAAACGAAAGGTTGCTATTAGAGCAATCATAGGAGAACGACGATTGTTGTTTTGGGTGCTCTGTGTCGATAGCTCTTAAAGTGAGAAGAGGGCGAGAAGATTGACAGGTTGTTCTATTGCAATTGAAAGAAGCTTGACGTTTTTGAAAGAAGTATATATGCACATTATGTTTTTGATGAAATGCTTGGACGATATTTTGGATGTTTTTTTATTCGAGAACCACTCAACCACCACATTTTTTATGAAAATGTGGCTAGTTGGTCTATGTGAATGTGCTTGCTGTGATATTCAAGGTTGAGTTATGTCTTTGAACTTTCATTTGAATGTGTCAGGAAGGAAGTGTCGAATAAGAACGTCGTTGACAAGACCAGGACTATTGACTGTTAATTTTTGGCCGTCTTGGTGAAGCATGGTGAATAGTTAATGCCCGGGGAGGTCGCGGCAGTGATTGAGAAGAATAAAAAGACTCTGCTAGATGCCAAGGCCGAGGCAAAGGCCAATGCCGACGGTGATGGTGGAGAAGAGGCTGTGCAAAAACAATGTCGATGCTAAGAGTAGTTGTTGAGATATGAATCCCACATCAAGGAATTGTGACCTTCCCTATGAGTTTATAAGGATTTGAGCTAGTCCTACCATAGTTAATTGATTTTGGTATACAATCTCAGATTACTTTATCATGGTATCAGAGCGGGTTACCCACGACACGTGTAAATGCATAAAGGCCACACGAACTCCACGTCACCCAAATGTTGTCCACGTGTTTAGCTTGAGATGTCGCCACATATGCGGGGATGTGTTGAGATATGAATTCCACATTGGAGAATTGAGACCTTACCTATGAGTTTATAAGGATTTTGGCTACTCCTACCATAGCCAATTAGTTTTGGTATCGAACCCCAGATTACTTTATCAAGAGCTTATGAAAATTGATAGTATACGTTAAATTGGAAATATTTTATCGAAATGATGCATTTTTGTGTAATAGATGTAGGTTGATGAGAGAAAAAGGACTTGGATATTGGATGATTGAGATTAACTATTAGGGGAGGGAATAGGCATTGGAATTTTGGGAAAGCGATACTGAAATTTTTTGGAAATTTGAGGCTTGAAAGTTTTGACATTGTTGTAGTGTGATATAACTCATTCACCAATTCTGTAGTCTTTCAGTTCAGTTTAGTAACGAATAATGCTGTCAATTGGGAATGACAAAGTCAATTGAAATTATTGACAACTTTTTGTATCTGATGCTTGCTTCACTCTTGATATTTATATTAGTGAATTGTCAGTAACATATATCATTCATCTACTATAAATTGTTATCTGGGTGATCTATTGGTTATTTGAAGCATATTTGGTGTTCTGTTTTGATAAATTTTTGTATGAACTTAGATTAGGCTTATCTAAATATTATAAATTTGGTTCTTATCAACCCTGCTTTGTAGCTCTCCTATGTCAAGAGCCAAACTTTTGCTAGTACTATGCACTACCTAATATAAGATCATTACTTCTTTTTTTAATTATCTACCATGCTTCCTAGCTCTACTATGTCAAGACGTATCCACTGCATGTCATTAAAGGTTGAAGTGTAGCCCATTCCTAATTAGATCAAATACAAATTGCTGACATTGGTTGATGACTTATATGGAGTAGCAAGGTATACGACATTAGTTGAATTAATTGTTTAGAGGTTAATTAAGGGAATAGGCACTGGTTGTGAGGAAGAAGATGGTCAAAGTTTTTAAATTTGATGCTTTGAAGATCTTAATCTTCTTGTTATTAGGTTATACTTCATAGCAAGATCTTAGTTGTTCAGTTCACTATGAAAAGACTAGTATGGATGTAGTTGCGGTTATAATTTTTGGTTTTGTGGTATTGGAATCGGCTGATTGTTTTAGTGTATATCTCAGTTGCTAAGCTAACAAATGAGTTGTGTTGGATGTGGAGTGAATGTTGGGGTTTCAAACTGTTTGAGTAAATAATTATTGGGTTTAGTTGCATGTTTTGGACACATTAGTAGTTTTGTTACTGTGGAGTATCAGTTGAATGTCATCTGAGTACAACTAAGTATCAGTTGAACGTTAACTGAGTATCAGTTGACCCTCAACTGAGTATTAATTGAATGTCAACTGAGTATCAATTGAACTTAAACGTCAACTGAGTATCAGTTGACACTCAACTGAGAATCAGTTGACACTCAACTGAGTATCATGTGACTATCAACTGAGTATCAGTTGATGAACCTATAGTTTAGAGACCTTGACAGTCAAAGTTGTCGAAACTCGGTCACCTGTCGTCGGAATCCTGCTAAAGTTGCTGGAATCTGGTGACCGGTCAACGACTTCAAAGTCAAGTCAATGGTCAATAAAGAGGTTATGAGAGAATAATTGTATTGGATAATTCATTAATTAAACTGAGGGTAAGCTGATATTTTTACCTAATTAGTTGGTTAGTGGTAATATTTAAACTTTTTGTTGGCTAGTAAGAAATAAAAAAATTTCTTTAAAGTTAATGGGAAAAAACCCCAAAAGAAAAAGAGAATTGATCGAAGGAATAAAGTGATTGAGGGGAACAAGGAAGGCAGAAGGTTCAACTGTGGGATTCTTTCAGACTCTGTATAAATCCATCATCTCATAATATATTGGAAGCTGATTAGTTATTTTGGGTAGAAAATCACCAAATATTTTAAATGACAGTATACGTTTGTATATCACAATAGCCATAAAAACAGAAATAAAAAAATGAGTTACTAAAATTATGTAGTAGATTGTTCAGAGATCATACATTTTCCATAGAAATTAGTTACTAAAGAGTATTTTCAACAGTTCTTATAAAATTTCTCAATTATAGAGATGTAAAACTTGAAATTTCTAAAAATATTTGTCTCTAACTTCAACAGCCCATGTATCTTATTCTTTATACTTTAATGATTTTCTCTTACATTTAGTGATTCTAATATAAATTATATCTTTTATACAAAAAAATATATTTAATTAAGCCATGATATATATATGTGCATTAAATATGATGAGATAGAATGACAATTGTAGAGAAAAGATGAAGAAAGAGAGAGAAAACATAAGAATACATGTAATTTTAGAAGTTTTGAGTGAGATATAAAGATTTTAACTTTTTTATAGATTTAAAGTTTTTTATTCTCTCTCATAGACTTTATATATATAAGATAGAAATTAGTTTACAAGAGCTGTCTTATAGACTTTCTATAAGATAGAGATTAATTTACAAAAATTGTTAGAGCAAAAAACCTCAAACTTTTGTAAAAAGTGGCTAAATTCTCTATTATACAAGAACCGTTGGAAAACTCTACCATATTATAAAAGGATTGCTATCCAGATATATTTGGTGATACATCGTATATAGTACGTGATATCAAGATGCTCGACAAGATCGACATAAGAATATAGGATCGATGATCGTTGATCAAATCGCAACATCTATATAAGCCATGCATTCAATCGTTCATATACAACTGTGATTCGTGACTTACATCTTGATCCTGTTGAAATTGCAAAGGAGCTGAGACAATAAGATGGTGAAATCACAACGTATCTTTTGCTTTTCTTTGCGCTAGGTGTTTTACACCACATAAAAATATTCTATTTCTTACACAAAATTTATCGATATAGTAGAATGAAAGTAGGGGTCATTGCCCGCTGAAGAAATACGAGACTAAGTACTTTAGACATAAACAGACGCGAATGTCAGAAAATTAATATACTCGACCACACAGTAGAACATTAATTTAATAAAATATCTAGACACAGAAGACTCAGTGGCGGACTACCATGCACATAAATTTGTAACAGATTCAAAGATAGTTTGATTGGGTAAATAAATTACTAAACACAGAATACGAAATGAAAACAAGAAATCTAATTTGTAAGAAATCAAATGGATTAAAGCGTTAGACACTTCTGTCCACCATAAATAATTTCAATTTACCCCAAAACTAATTCACATAACAATGAATAAATGTTTCCCATAGGTGAGCTATGATTAAGTCACATACATATTACACTCTCTTACTTGACATGTTATCCGGATTGATTACCTGACTTAATGTGATATTAAACTAGGAGATATGGTACTAAGAAAAGTCCAAATCTACGTAACCTAAGTTATTACGATCCATAGAGTGTTTGAGAAACAACAAGACTTCTAGAACTACTAAGATGTGTGCTCTTGCATCACCTAGGAATTACTCCACACAACTAATCGTGTTGCTTTTACCTCTATAGAACATGCAATGATAAAATGGTTATGTACATATTCAAGGAATAGATCCTACCACATGCATCTAAGTTGGCCACTAAAGAAACATATAAAATAAATCATCAATGATTAAACAGTGAAGCAAAACTCATTCAAAATTGTATAAATCACAAGGGGTTCAAAATTGAAACATATTTAGGACTTCGATCAGCCTCTAACAAGAAATAGTTTAGCTACTCATGAAATAGAAAACTGAATCAAAATAATTCATGAAAATTGATACAAACAGATAAAGAAGAAAGATTGGGGCGTACATCCTTTTCTTCTCTTTTTCTTCAATTCCCGTCCTAGCCAATCAACCAAATTCATGTTGCAATAGGAAAGCCCAATTAATTCTCTTTTTCTTTATCTTCTCCAAAAACCTACAAAACAAATAAACATTAATAAATAAACCAAAAACATAACAATAAAATTAAATATCGAGTCGAATTAAGCATAAATAAGCGAATATCAATTTGCTATTATGGCTATATCCTCCGTACTTGTAACCCACGGTACTCTCTCTCTCTCTAATATTGATTTGCTTTTTGACGCAGATCAACCAATTGAACCATTTCGCTACGAGCCATATACGTCTACCTTCGGAGAAGCGCAGTGCAAATCAGAGTGCGACATGAAGCACTTTAAATTCGGAAATTGTTTTAATAAAGACGGCCAAAAATTCTTTGTTGTTGCAGTCCTTAAGATCGAGCTAATATTCACCGGATCGTTGAGTTCAAATTTCGAATCAAATGATTATCTAGCTAGCCAGAACTCCTTTGCTTCATGTGCTACTTCGATCTAATAGATTTCTCATGCTTGATCAGTAGTTGTATGTTCTCCATATCGTCTAAACTTTGTTTTTAATCTGTACGTTTTAATGCAATTTTAACTACGTAGTCACACTTTGAACCCTTCACATCCTTATGCATGGCACAAGTACGTAGCTGACTACTTTGAACCCATAACAAAAGAATCACGTACAGAATACTTGCATTTTGATGGTGTTTGTAGCAGAATAAGAGAAGGAACAAACTCACAAAGTGACTGAAGTAAAAAAGCCGGAAAGCCAAAAGATTAGACGTACCGTTGAGATTGTTCTTTCTCCGCTCTATAAATCATCATAATATATTGGAACTTTGGAAGTGTTCTTTGATATTATTGTGATTATCCTTGTGTACCAAGGAAAGATCTCATTTTCTTGCAAGGACTTGAACTGACAATTTGAGGTCTATATGAAGACTACATACTTTACACATTAATACCAAATGTACATTCTCCCAATTTAGCATTCATATTCCAACAGGAAGCTAAGGGTAGTAATTAAATCGAACCAGAAACCAAACCTATCTATCTTATTTGTGTTCGTTCTTTCACGCTTTCTCTGATCGAATTGAGAATCGAACCCTAAACCCTAGAAAATTTGGAATGGCCGGACCCGACTCCAACGTCAGCGACTACATTGAGACTATCGACGGCGACTCTTCCCCTCAGTACCCTAGCAACGGTATGAAATTTCTTCTCAGATTTTCCTTAATTTTTCTCTCTCTTTGAAATCTTCTAACTTGTTTGTAAAAATTAGATGATAAAAAATAGCTGTTCACTCTCAAAATCAGAATCTGGCAGTTGTTTATTGCTCTCTTTCTTGTCAGATACAGCTCGGGAGCAGTTCTTCTCCGAGACCTGGGTACCAGGTTCTGGAATCATTGATCTACCAGAGGGGCAGTTCAGTCCCCAGTTCAGATCACCTTATTCTGAAACCATCGATCAAACATGCTACTTTACTCCTTTCACGGGACTAAAAGATCTTCGACCTCCGAGTGGATATCATGTAGCACGGTATGATGATCCAGTGCATGAAGAAGCTACTTATGTGGACGACGAAGGAAAATCTGTGCCTTGTGGTATCTGTTATAAGGCTCACAACTCTAGGCATTGCCCTTACTTTGATCGTCTTCCACGCAGCTTTTGACCGCTCTAGATATGAACTACTGTGCGCTTGTGGTAATGTGTTTAATGATGATAAATGGTCTTGTACCCTTTGTTTTAGCTGCTGGCCAGTGCTCAAGGCCAAGTATTGCTCCATTTGTAAAATCTGGAAACAGCACAGTTCTTATGAATGTCCGATGGACAAGGCTGAAGCTGCCATTTATAAATTGATCAGAGATGAGGAGTTTTCTAAGGTGCCGATTCCCTATTACCCTATCCCTATTGAAGAATCATCATCAGGAATTACCTATACTCCAACTCCTCCTTCTGACTGGGTGTATGTTTGGTTAACGTGATTTTATGAGCAGATAAATGAAGACGTCTTAAGAACTTTTCAATACCTGAAGTGCTGTATTATTCTACTAGGATTTCAAATAGTACTCATTATAGACATTAGAGAAGCTATCTGATCCATGTCTTATTATAGGTTGTTCTCGATGAACAAGAATTTTGGTTTGTAAACTAATATAATATCATATGTGATGTGTGCATTAAGAAGGTTCCAAGATCAATCTGGAGAAATATACCTTGTAGCAAAAGTCACTCTTCTACTTAATGGATTTGAACAGTTATTCCTAGATGTAGGAGATCGATCATAATCTTAAGACTAGACGAAGTGAGCTGGCTCAAATGGTAAGAGCACCACTATTTAAGAACAATACTAGCGGATCGGGCTTATGCATGAAAATATCATTCTTTGTTGGAGTTGCTACTCTCGGTATAAATGAATTGTTGGAGTTGTCTTCAATCCGGGATTCAGCTCTGATAGCATTCTAGCCTTGTTCAAGACCTTGCTCGTCACTTCCCTTTTACTTGACACTGTAATTTTTTTCTCTTCGTGCTATTGTGCCAGTTTACAAGCTCATTAATTGGATTAGTCCTCAACCTGGTTGGATTAAAATTAATGTGGATGGTTCTTATACTGATGAGGCCACAACATGATTTGGTGGGATTTTGAGGGATCATGAAGGGAGGTTCAGAGGGGCTTTTGCTTACAAAGTTTGAGTAACCTCTGCCCTAGAGGCGGAAATCTTAGCTGCTTTGAGGAAATTCACTTAGTGTCTGTGAGGAATTTGGATTCAATTTGGTTAGAAACAGACTCGGAGCTGATATGGAGGTATTATCAGGATCCTTTGTCGATTCTGTGGAGGTTTCGAGTACAGTGGCTCAATGCTATTGCTTTTGCTCAAAGCATCCAGTTTCGTATGACACGCACTTATAGGGAGGGTAATCGTGTTGCTGATCTTCTGGCTAAATATGCATATGCAAATGATGGGGCTATGTGGTGGATCACGCCTCCAAATTTCATTGTTGCTGAGTATGGTCAAGACCTTGCTAGGATGTCAACCTGTAGAGTTAGTCATAGCTAGGTTGATATTCCTTTTGGTCTCTTATGTTGATAAGGAGTTGTACCGCACATACTAATGTCAAGGTCTTTTGTGTTAAAACTCCGTATCCGTTGGATCCCGAGTGGCTAAATAGGGAGAATATGAAAATTTTCGACCCCGTTTGTGTGGTATTCGTCACTCACTTCCGCACAAGCCAATTCCTAGGTTTAAGAGTGTTGGCATTTATACTTCATGTTTTCATATATACTTGTAAGTAGTCCTATTTACAATACTTAACACTTCGGAAAAATAGTGAGTATAAAAAGGGTTTGTGGCATGGAACAACAATTGTTAAGGGCTCATCAAACATTTGTATCACCTTTAAACATGCTCGTGAACTCCTTCGTAAACGCGGGGACTGAGAAACAGTGATTCTAAAGGAAATGATTAAGACGATGGATGGTGAGGAGAGAAAGTTGGTTGTTAGATGACACTTCCAACAGTGTATTATTTCAAGATTTAATTTTATCTATATTTCAAGAAATTTTATCTCACAGGTTGTTGTTTAAGATGTGCTACGTGCATTAACATCTACGGTTTTCGTAAGTAGTACTGTAGAACCGAAAACTTGTCATAAAGTATTCTTTATTTTGAAATTAGTTCCAAATTATTTAGAAATTGTAATGTACAATGCTTCTGATCAAGTATTATCTATTTCGATACAACGCTTGTCATGTATAATACTGTTTTTGTATCAAGCATATATGAATCTACTGTCACCTGCTTTTATGGATTGATAGAAATCGGCGACTTTTTTGAATATTCTGATTTATGGGCCTTAATAATTAGTAAAGGTCAACTTATTGGGTTTTGTAAGCAATTGGTGGGCTAAAACTTAAGCTTGTTGATTGGATTTGAAATAATCAATCACCTAAAAGATCCATCAAGCTGGTGCTGATTAGCTGATATGTCCTCAAGACTCGAGAGTCAAGAGTAAAATTTCTTCTTAGGATTGGATGAAAGCAAGCACAAGCAGCAGCTCCCTCGGTCCCTCCCCCTTCCTCATGCCCCTCTCACCCATCTCACTCACATCATCCATTCTTTTACCAAATTTCCCCCAACAAGTTTGAAACCAAACCACAGTAACCCTCCAATGAAACTCCAAACATTATTACAAAAAATGGTCGGTAAACCTCAAATTTTGGGACCCTACTCCACCCACACCTACACATATAAAGAAAATAAATTATAAACAAGCAGAGCAACATACATGTTGCTTGGCTCTCCCCAACCTCCTTCAGTTACGTGACAAATTCTCACCCTCAGCATCTCCTTGGCTTATACTCTCTCATTCTCACTCACATAGTTTATAGCACCCAGTTTCATTTCTCTCTCTCTCCCCCTCTCTCTACATACCAGTTAGTTCAGAGAGAGAGAGAGAGAGAGAAGAGAGCTTAATTTTGAAGGTTTCTGCAATGGCTTCTTGGGCCCTTTTACCAGTTGCTCCGGTAACCAGTCGATGCCTGGTGGCTCCGGTGAGGTCTCAAAGGTCCTCCTCCATGTGGGTTCGATCTTCTCTCGATACAAATGTCTCTGACATGAGTGTAAACGGTAAAGTTTCAATCTTTGTTTTGTTGGGTACAGTAAAGTTTCAATCTTTCTCAACTTCCGTGGTGAAAGTTTTTGTTTTGTTATTGATGTCTAGTGTTTCCTTGACTTCTGGGTACTTTTGTTATGGAGAATGGTGCGAATTTGATGAAAGTCGTGGTGGGATTACAGTTTAGTAGTTGAATTTGTGATTGGTTTTGATATGCAAACCGAAAACAAGGACATGCAAGACTTGGTTATTGTCAATTGGGATTCAATTTTGTATGAGCATTTGCATGTAGGATCTGAACAAGTGATGTGTCAAATGGGTTTTTGAGTTCTAGAATTCAATATTATGCAGCCTTGTTGATGTTAAATTGGATTAAAAGAGTTTTTCTTTAGTGTATAAGTGTATATGATTAGAGTCATCAAGTAGTCAACTTCACTGTTTTGGGCTACTACTTAAGCTTACTGAGATAAGTACTTGATATTCCAGCTCCTAAAGGGTTGTTTCCACCTGAACCTGAACACTATCAAGGGCCGAAGATGAAAGTGGCTATTATTGGAGCAGGGCTTGCGGGCATGTCAACAGCAGTTGAGCTTTTGGATCAAGGGCATGAGGTTTGGCCAATTTAATTTCGAGTCCTCCTTCTGCTTACAGATATGTCTGAACTGTACGTTTCTTTGTTTTAGCTTTATGGTCTTCAAAATATGAATTGGTTGTCGAAATGAAACACTTTGATTGAAGTGTTTGAGAAAGATCACTTCATCATATTCTGTATGAAGGTGAATTGTACCATAACTGATTGCCACATCCTTGGAAGTCTGTTATATGTATTCTTTATAAATTCTTCAGGTGGATATCTACGAGTCAAGGCCTTTTATTGGTGGAAAAGTGGGTTCTTTTGTTGATAAACATGGAAACCACATTGAAATGGGACTCCATGTTTTCTTTGGTTGCTACAGCAATCTCTTCCGGTTAATGAAAAAGGTAAACTAATGTCTTGTGCTTGCACCTATGACGTTTTTATGTACATGAGATAATGGGAATTCCTCAATTCCTGATACAAATGTGAAAACGCCGTATTCTTTACGAATTTATTTTTAACTCTTTTGGATCTTCAATGAATCAGGTAGGTGCAGACGAAAATCTACTCGTGAAGGATCATACTCACACTTTCGTAAACAAAGGGGGTCAAATTGGAGGTAGGCTTTGTTGATTGATCCAGCTATGATCACTTTTTGTCTACAGAGTGATCGTTAATCTTCTCTCTTTTTTTCTGCCTATTTTATATGCCACCTTATGTTTAAGGAGTGATAATTTTCAAACTACTCTTTCTTTTCTTCATGACAGAACTTGATTTTAGATTCCCAATTGGAGCCCCCATACATGGGATTCTTGCTTTCCTATCTACAAATCAGATTAAGGTAACATACTTGCATTACAACTGTCCTCACATTCCTGCAAGCATCATATCTCATGTCGCATTAGCTCTCCATGCACCGACTCCACCTTGAATAAGAAAGTGCTGCATCTGTTGTGAACTTGTGATCCTTCTCATCTTTATCTTGGAAGTCATTTATTCATTTTTCGTACAGACTTATGACAAAGCAAGAAATGCACTGGCTCTTGCATTAAGTCCTGTTGTCAGGGCTTTAGTTGATCCAGATGGAGCACTGAGGGATGTACGGGATTTGGACAGTGTACGAACAAAAACTACTTGAATCTATTCTTACTGTATTACTCTTTGCATAATTATGTTAATTTTGAACTTGTACTTATTTCGTACAGATAAGCTTTTCAGATTGGTTCATGTCCAAAGGTGGCACACGTACAAGTATCCAGCGAATGTGGGATCCTGTTGCTTATGCTCTTGGGTTCATTGACTGTGACAACATCAGTGCTCGATGTATGCTCACTATATTCACGTTGTTTGCCACTAAGACCGAGGCATCCCTGCTTCGCATGCTCAAGGGTTCTCCAGATGTTTACCTGAGTGGCCCCATCAGAAAGTATATTATAGACAAAGGGGGCAGGTACTTTGAATTTTTAAGAGATTTCTTTTGCAGATGATGATTTATGTAATATTTCTTCTAAATCAGTTGACATTTCCTTTTCTACTGGATAGGTTCCATCTTAGGTGGGGATGTAGAGAGATATTGTATGACAAAACTGTGGATGGGGAAACCTATGTCGCAGGCCTTGCCATGTCTAAGGTAATCTACTTGCCATGGTGCTTTTAAATACTCGTAATTTTTCTTTTATGTTTTTTATAGTTGGTTCTGGCGGACTTTAGGCCTCTTTAACTGTGAGTAACTAATGGTTTCTTTCATCACAGGCTACCAGTAAGCAGATTGTGAAAGCAAACGCTTATGTTGCAGGTTTGCAATTTGCTCTTCTTCCTTTAACCTTCCTC
This sequence comes from Geum urbanum, assembly GCA_946800695.1. Classification (NCBI taxonomy): domain Eukaryota; kingdom Viridiplantae; phylum Streptophyta; class Magnoliopsida; order Rosales; family Rosaceae; genus Geum; species Geum urbanum. Next base: position 80,541,331 of record OX326999.1, on the reverse strand, counting down.
TTTATTTGGAACAGTTTCCTATTTTCAGATGGAAACTTTTTTTTCTCAAATATTTCATTTGTTGATAGCATGTGATGTGCCTGGAATCAAGAGACTGCTTCCATCCCAGTGGAGGGAATGGGAGTTTTTCAATAATATTTATGAGCTAGTTGGAGTTCCTGTTGTCACCGTGCAACTTAGATATGATGGCTGGGTCACAGAGATGCAGGATCTAGAACGATCAAGGTGATTCTCAACTATGTACCAAACTACGTGGAATATTAGAAGGGGTTGCTTTTATGGCATGTGAAAAAGCATTGTTTATTTGAATTTTCCTAAATACCCATGCAGAAACCTACTTTTGTTTCATCTCTTTGATACTAATGAGAAGGGTCCCTTTTCTGCTTGATAGACAATTGAAGCAAGCTTTGGGATTGGATAATCTTCTTTATACTCCTGATGCAGATTTCTCATGCTTTGCGGACCTAGCACTTACTTCTCCAGCAGATTACTACATTGAAGGACAAGGTTCACTACTGCAGTAAGACAACATCCCCTTTAATATTGTAGCAATATTTATCTTATGATTAATGCATGTGATCTGACTTAATAAAAGACATATGAAATGAACACCCTCCCTATTTGGTCCGCAGTAGCTCTTTGAAACTCTGAAACCAAGTCAACGTATTAGTAATGAACGTTCTTCAAACTTGATTTTGATCCTACTGGTTTCAAATGTGCACTAATGCTAGAACTCTTCAATTGGATCATTATAAGTCATATTTGCTCTGCAAAGTTCTAATTAATAACTGCTGCTATTTCATCTTGCAGATGTGTTTTGACACCAGGAGACCCTTACATGCCTTTACCAAACGAAGAAATTATAGCAAAAGTCACAAAACAGGTATTAGCTTATAATGACACAGATAACACCATCAATTCCGAATGATTTCTGTACATGTCAACAATATCATGACTTGTTTCTGTCCAATTCCAGGTTTTGACTTTATTTCCATCATCACAAGGCTTAGAAGTCACATGGTCATCTGTTGTCAAAATTGGGCAATCCCTATATCGGGAGGGACCTGGCAAAGATCCATTTAGACCAGACCAAAAGACACCAGTGAAAAATTTCTTCCTTGCAGGATCATACACAAAACAGGTAAGATTAGACTACTGATTTTGCTATAGGTCACAAGAAAAGAGATTGTCCTAAAACTCGTCATGGTTGTATTATTTTCAGGACTATATAGATAGCATGGAAGGGGCAACTTTGTCAGGCAGACAGGCTTCTGCCTATATATGCAATGCTGGGGAAGAGTTGGTACAATTGCGAAAGAAGCTTGCGGCCGACGAGGGGTACACAAAAGCTGCTAATACTACTGATGAACTGAGTCTTGTCTAGCACAAGATCCTCATTCTGTATTTGATTTGCAAAGCTCTGTGCCAACATCAGCAACCTCGAAAATGTGGAGTCAATTGGTGACCTTCAGAGAGTGCCATTCGATAGTTGGCATTGCAAATGTAATACACTTCCATGTATAGAAAAGTCATTGCTCCTCTAGAACTCGTGATGATGAAATTGTAAAGCGTAGTCTGTATTCTTATTGATGAAGGGTAGAGTCATCTTTTGACCATTGGAAGCCACGGGAACTAACCAAAAGAAAGGGATTATGTGAGTCGGAGATTTTATCTTTGATGCCGTCCTAGACTTTCTTCAACTCTTTCCATCCAGTCCAGGTATTCCAATAGGACGTAAACAAGTTAAATTAAGCAAGAGCACATTTGTACTTGGATGTACTCGATCTAATTAGCACTCGACTCGATCATATGACTATACATATATATAACCACTGATAAATTTCAAGTCATCTTTTCAAAAAAAAATTCAAGTCATTTAGATAGGTCATTGTTTTCTCTGTGATGCATGTAATCTATTAATGGAGAGATTTATGTATCTTAGCTAAGGGGGAGAACTACGCATGTTCTTATCAGGCCAACCTTCGATTCTTAAACAAACAAATAAACTACTGTACATATAGCTTATACTCATCTATGTGCTGCCAAGATCATGCAACTACGCTTTCTCGAGAGGATCTGGATTCGAACACTCCAGGAAATCGAAATTTTCCTTCAGGCTTTCAGATCAGAGTAATAAGAAACACATTTGACGCGCTATGCAGTAATTATCTGTGGTTTTCCTAAACAGAAGATACTTCCAACCTAACTGTCTGGTAAAGTTGCAAAAATCTCACTAGCATGCCTAGCAAACCTTTCTCAGATTCTTTTCTTTCAAACCTAATGCTGGGGTGGTATGCAAAACAATGGACAAGAAGCCGGGAGTAACTGGGCCTAACTACCAACTTACAAACAAAATGCAGCATATGAGGATGAGGATAATCAAGTTCTATCTAGTACAAAGGCCGGATACTCCCGACATTGGAGTGCAAGAATGCATTGGTGAACAGATACTATGAAAATGTCCATGAGGTTCTTAGATGATCGAGCACAGTGAACCAAATTTCAGATACAATGTTTTCTAGCCAACAGCTGCCCAGTACAGTAGTTCATTTGGTAAGAAACATGTACTGAAATTTTTTAGTAATGAAAGATGATCAGACTAGAAAACCAGCTAGTGCCTGACAGTTCTCATTTCTCAGATCCTTGATTCAGATTTTCAACTGGTCATCCAATTCTCTGCATTGTTGATTCTTCTGCAATTGGATGAATGGCTTCAAATTTCAGAACGCCATCTTGGCTGTCGGCATACAGAAAGCAGACCCCACACCTTCTCACATAATTCAACTGTTTACTACGTCTTCCTACAAAGAAAGAGGCTTTGATAGACCATCGTGCTTCATCTGGACCTGCATCGAATTTATCATATTTATACCACACGAGGATGGTATCCTTGTTGGAATGGATAAAATCATCTCACCCAATCTTCCCTTTATAATAAGAATCATCCGCATGCCCACAAGCAAAACTCAGAGCAAGACCTAAGAATAATTTTGTATCAGACCAATCCATGGGAAGCTTAATATTCATTGAAGATCCCTCTGTTTGATAATCGAACCATTTTGGAATTTCACTTCCCACACATTGTAGCAGAACAACACCATATGTTAGACGTTCCTGCCAATATGTATAGACATCATGGTTGGTTTTACTTGAGAAATATTTAAGAGCAGACAAATTTAATTTTAATTTATGAACGTTAGTGCAAGAGTGTGCTTAGAGAGAGAGAATGAGAAAAACATACAAGATTACAGGCGATTGCCATTCGCATAATTCTGTGATGTGCATTATCCATTATGTTGCTCCTTGCACTTGTATCCAAATTTGAGCAACCAGTAAATACATGTCTCTCTTCCCTCCAGCCATACTCAGTAAGACTTGCGTAAGTGCAGTCAAAGAAACCGACACTGTCTTAAGACTAGTGCAAAATCTTGCATCCAACACTTCCAGAAGACATGGCAGCACAGGCAAAGATTGAAGCTGCTTGCACCCAATTAGGATCAGAGACTTGAGCCCAGAAGCTTGTATGATGGTGGGAGGTATGGTCTCGATCATGGTTCATTCAAGATTTAAAGATTGTAATGCTGGCAAGCTATTAAAGCAATCGGGGATTTCCTTTAGCTTTCTGCAGTCTGTGAGATCCAGAAATGTCAAAGAGTATAAAACGAATTGCAGAGACAGTGTTTTTAGTTTGACACAGAATGTCAATGGCAACTCCTCGAGACGGTTTAGATTGTAGATGCTGTTTGGGAGTGATGTAAGGCGTTTGCAGCGGGATATATCTAATTTCTTAAGCCCAACAAGATTTTCAATCGATGAAGGTAGCTCTTCAATTTGAGTGTAACTTAAATCAAGATGCTCCAGACGTTCCATAGGCTCCAAAATTTCTGGGAAGTTTGTGAATCCAAAGCAAGCTGAGAGATCGAGTCTCTCAAGAAATTTCAACTTACAAATGTTTGTTGGGAGACTCACAAGGAATCTACAGCAACTCAGATCGACCGAAATGATCCCTGTTGTACATATATCCGGCTAAATCACCTACATACGTGTTTAGGCGACTTCAATTATATGTTATAATATGTCTCACCGCCACCACGATAGGGACCACCGCCAGGAATGCTCCAACTTCGATGACCAAACCCGCCCGATATTCGATCAGGATAACGCACACGCGCCACTACCGATATCGATTAGACAACACCCAGCAGAAGAACATACACACCAAGTCCCACATCGAAAGCAAGAAGACAGCCCAACCTCCAACCACCAATATATACCGGTCAACTGAACATTAAATGGTACGCGCTCTGAACTTATTACACCGTTATTCTGTTCAAACTTCTATATCGATTCTGACTTGGGCATCGGAGGGTTGAAGGCAGGTTACCCCGTCTCTCCTTGACCGTTGCTGATCTTAGCAGCAAGGCGAGATCGCCGAGGAATACCGAGCACGATCACACACCGACATCGCCCAACATCAATCATCAAGCGACCTCCTCCCACTTCCGATCCCGCTCAACATCCGACATACATATCGCGGATACTATTTACTAACATTTGCTCATATCTTGAATACCCGGTATTCAGGATTTGAACATTGGCGCCGTCTGTGGGAATCGCACACAAGAAATTTTTTTTTCTCAAACTGACAAGGCGGATTAACACCTCTCAAAGATACCCTATTCACAACCTGGATATATCAATGTAGTAAGATAAATAGGGGTTATCGAACACGAGGAATTGATGAGGCTAAATCCTAACACACTACTATGCTGACAGACTCGACTACAGTACACTAATGGTCATCGAACCTAAGCTAGACAGACTCAAATGCAGCGATATTTTGACACAATGAACTAGACACAGTGGCGGACTACCACACAAAATTTGAGGGTATTCGGAGTTGATTTGGTCACCGAAATAAATCAGCGAAGTTACAGCTAATGCAGAAAATAAATGCTGAAAGTAAATATGCTAATGAATGCAAATGAGTTTAAACTATATGATTAAAGAGTTAAGAGGAATGCAATCCACCACCGTCATTCCATCTTTCTAACACATACTTAATCTAATGCACATATCCAATGAATGAAAGTTCCCAGGAAGAGTTGATCGTTACAACCACATCCTATTACCTAATCCTTACGCCCATGCAGGTTTGTCATGGACCTCCCCTACATCTATCCCTCTATTGAACCCGTAGTCATGGACCCCAAGGTTTACAAAGAAGAAAGCATTAAGTTCTAGAAAAGGTTTGAGAAGCTATAAGGGTTCACAAGTACACTATGGGCGTGTCTCGCTAGACCTATGGATTTCAATCTCCCGACGGTAAAATCGGTGTATCACTATAGAGAATCCGGTGGAAGAAATTATCTTCAGTCGCCCGTATCTCATGAAACCCCTAGCATGCATACTAAGTTGCGCACCAAAGCAAACATACAAGAATTCATACGGTGATCATTCAGAGAAAGAAACCTCATTCATAGAATATGCAAAACTAGATTAAAGTATATGTATTAAAAAGACTTCATGTACGGGGCTTCAAGCAGCCCCTTAACAAAGGAAAATTAGCTACTCATAGTCATAAATAAAAACATCAAAGAATTCATAAATAAAAGATAACAAAAGATGGAGAAAGAAGAACTCTTGACGACGTCGAGGTCGAGCTCGCTTGAATCCTCCGTTTTGTCTCTTGTTCTCTATTCTCCAGCGTAGCTCCTTCCACTTGCTATATATATGTTTAGGCTAGGTTAATTGACCTAGCAAGTGGAGCACGTGCTAGCACAGTCCACATTGTACTTGGACTCCTTCTTAATCTCAAGTTGCAAATATAAATATATATAAATATCCACATGCATGCAAGCAATATCACGTGCCAAGTACTTCCTCGCCAAGGACTTCATTATATATGTATCGAATTCCAAGTCCACTTCTACTCTCACCAACTTTGCTCGCTGGCACCAACGTACGTAATCACCTCGCCAAGGCATATATGATTGCAGTCATAAAACCCATCGAGCTTGCACATATTCCCTCGCCAGACAGTTCCTCGCTAAGAAACTTTCAAAACATATTATTTAATCTCATTTTCTCCATTAATCTCTAAAACACCTAAAAACAAATAAACATAATTAATTCACTCGATTAATGACAATAAACTAAATATAGGGAACAAATTAAATACCAAATAGACGCATAAATATGCGACTATCAAAATACCCCACACTTAGACATTGCTAGTCCTCGAGCAATACACTAAACTAAGACTCTGAAAAGACTCAAAGACTCTACTACATGACTCTAACACCCTTAACAAATTGTCTCAGCAATCCTCCACAACTGTAACACCAAGATAAGTGTGACTCCAAATTTATACCGTAAAATTTCGAAAGTTAATTTCAATGCATGACACACATGTAATATGTAGGACAAAGACATAATCATGGTGAAAGTAAAGCTGTAGCTTGCGAAAAACAAGTCAAGATTCAACCTCACAGGTATATGCTCTCAAAAGTGTTTCTCTCAAAGTATGTCTAAGGTATTCACTCAACTCAATTACTTGCCAAATGGACCACACCATATGCTTACACTTGTGACTAATCTCCACAGATCAAAGGCTGCCATCTTGAGGATCAAAAGGACTTCATGGGTTGTAACGGGGCTTGGCTCATAGGTTAAAGAATAAATGGAATAAGGAATTCAAATATAATTCTAGAACCCAGTAGAGCACCAAATAAGAGACTTCTTCAAACTTTACAACCATGAACTTTCTCACTTTTGTGGCCGAATTTCATCTTGTTGGGCATTCACATCATTGTTTTCATCAACTGTTAACTTGTGTATCAAGCTAGACATCACTTTTTTTTTCTTTTCATTTGTTTTTTTTTCTTTGAAACACTAGCTTGATACCCCACACTTATTTCTTTGCATCACCTTTCGACATTGTCGCCGTCTTCACGTACCTGTCTCATGTATAGCTATACCTAGTCCTAGAACAAGGGTAAAGATATAACTATTCTAAGGTTTAAGGTCAGAGATATGTGGGTGATGACATAAAGTTTAAACATGTAGGCTCAAAGTGGTTAACTAAGGGGTGCACATCTTGTGTACACAAAATTAGGACACAGGCTTATATGGCTATGGTGGTGTCCCCTAAATGCCTTTATCACTTCCTCAATCAAAACATGTATTGACTATAAGCTTTGAAAAGCACAAAAGCAAGTTCTAGTAATATCTAGAGTCCATTAACTTAATCTGTGGCAAGCAATTGACACTCAATAAAGAAAGCATGTGTAATCACATATAGGCTCAATCGCTCACAGGTTAAATGAATCTCAACAAAGTTTAAGCATGCCAAAAATCTGTACCATGTTAACTTTTTCTACATCCACTACACATTCGCATATGCATCATATATCAACATTAACCAAAGAAACTTAAATAACATGATCATCTTTTAGTCACAATTACGGAAGATATAATCACATCATGGACTAGTTAAGGGCACCTAAGACACAAAACAAGAAGACTCTTTTTATGTTTTTCTTGACACTTTTTACTTTTGTATTTGGTTTTTCAAAAAGGACACTAAAATACCCAAGGAAAACAAAGAAAAACTCAAAAATATCAACATCAGGCGAGCAGCTCGCCAGAAACAGTGTAGCGAGCAACACATCTCGCTTGAATTTTAAAAAATTAATCACTAATCTTAATAGGCTGAAATTTTGGGAAAACAAACTAGAGACATTTAAAAACACACCCTCAAAATTTCAGAAAATTACGAGCCCTATAGCTATGTCAAATAAGTTATACAAAACAGAAAACTGTTTGCTCGCCAACAACTTCGCTGGCGAACAACGTGTATCGAAGCTCGCTAGGATTTTACAAAATTAGTCATACATCGAAATTCGCTGAAATTTCGCGAGCACTCGCTAGACTCATTTACAAACCTGCCCTCAAAATTTCAGAAAATTACGAGACCCCTAGCTATCGAAGATGAATGACACGAACAGGTTACTGTTCAGTACCGAAAAACGAAAAACTTATACATAGACGCTAAGGATATGATAAAAACCCCACCCCACACTTGAAATTTGCATTGTCCTCAATGTAAAACAAAACTAAAACATACAATACATCAAACAAGCATGGAATGAGACACATAACACATCACAAATCACATTAAACATGGAGAAAAATAAAGCAAAGGAGAAAGATAGAGAGTTTAAGAATTTCAAATCTGGTGTTCCACGCTTCTCCATCAACATGGGTTGCCTCCCAAGTAGCGTTAAGTTTAACGTCTTCAGCCAGACAGCAAGTCTCAACACTCCACACACAGAGATGCATCTCCAAGGGCTGCATCCTCAAAGACATGCTCCACAAATGACTCATAGAATGACTTGAGTCGATGTCCATTCACTTTAAATGTCTTCCCTGTTTTTGAACTTACAATCTCGATGGCACCATGAGGAAAAACATTAGTGATAACATAAGGTCCAGTCCATCTACTTTTTAGCTTACCTGGAAACAAACGTAGACGACTACTGAAGAGTAAAACTTTTTGACCAACAACAAATTCTTTTCTCTTAATATTCCGGTCATGAAAAGCTTTAGTCTTTTCCTTGTAAATCCTGCTGGACTCATAGGCATTGTGCCGAATCTCATCGAGCTCGTTCAGCTGCAACTTCCTATGCAAACCCGCATCATCGATGTCAAAATTGAACTTCTTGACAGCCCAATATGCCTTGTGTTCCAACTTTACTGGAAGATGGCAAGCTTTTCCATACACCAACCTATAAGGAGACATTCCAATAGGTGTCTTATATGCTGTCCTGTAAGCCCACAACGCTTCATCCAAGCGTTGGCTCCAATCCTTCCTTGTTGGTCCAACAGTCTTCTCCAGAATTTGCTTGATTTGTCTATTCGACACTTCCACTTGCCCGCTGGTTTGAGGATGATAAGGTGTGGCCACCTTATGTGTTACACTGTACTTCCGGAGCAAAGCATCAAAGGTTCTATTGCAAAAATGAGATCCTCCATCGCTGATAATGCATCTAGGTGTTCCAAATCTAGCAAAAATATCTTTCAGAAAACAAAGAACAACCTTAGCATCGTTAGTGCGGGTGGCTTTAGCTTCCACCCACTTAGAAACATAATCCACAGCGAGAAGAATATACAGATAACCTTGAGAATTAGGGAATGGTCCCATGAAATCAATACCCCACACATCAAATATTTCAACAACAAGAACAGGGTGTTGAGGCATTTGATCTCTTGGACCAATGTTACCTGTCATTTGGCATCTCTCACATGATTTGTACATGACGTGGGCGTCATGAAACAAAGTTGGCCAATAAAATCCACTCTCAAGCACCTTGAGAGCAGTCTTCTTTCCTCCAAAGTGTCCACCACCTGCATGTGAGTGACAAAAAGATAGGATAGATTGAAATTCAGACTCGGGTACACACCTGCGGATGATGGCATCGGTACAATGTTTCCAGAGGTATGGCTCATCCCATACGTAATACCTGGCTTCCTTGACCAGTTTGTCTTTCTGAGCTCTGCTGAAATTGGGTGGAATGTACTTACTCACCTTGTAGTTAACAATATCGGCATACCATGGCTCCATAGCTTGAACAACAAAGAGTTGTTCATCAGGAAAACTATCTCTGAGAGGAAGAGTGTCTTCTTCTGCGTTGGAACCATGGGTGAGTCTACTCAAGTGATCCGCCACCACATTTTCAGAACCCTTCTTGTCTTTGATCTCAATGTCAAACTCCTGAAGTAAGAGCATCCATCGAATCAACCTGGGCTTGGCATCCTGTTTAGTCATCAAATATCTTAAAGCAGCATGGTCAGAAAATATGATAACTTTAGTTCCTAACAAGTAAGACCTAAACTTTTCAAGAGCAAAAACCACTGCTAAGAGCTCCTTCTCAGTAGTTGAATAGTTCAACTGTGCATCATTTAAAGTACGGGAGGCATAATAGATGACATGTGGGAGTCTTTGTGGTCGTTGGCCAAGAACAGCGCCAACAGCATAGTCTGAAGCATCACACATGAGCTCAAATGGTAGACTCCAATCCGGTGCTTGAATGATGGGAGCTGTAGTGAGAAACTCCTTGAGCTTATTGAATGCTTGCAAGCACTCATCGGTGAAGTTGAAAGCTACATCTTTCTGGAGCAATGCACATAACGGTATGGATATCTTGGAGAAATCCTTGATAAACCTGCGATAAAATCCTGCATGTCCAAGAAAAGATCTCACCTCCTTCACAGTGGAATGAGGGGGTAAGGTACGCACAATATCAACCTTAGCTTTATCAACCTCTATACCTCTAGCTGAAATAACATGTCCCAAAACTATACCCTGTTCTACCATAAAGTGGCATTTTTCCCAATTAAGTACAAGGTTAGTTTCTACACAACGCTCTAAAACCATAGCTAGATTATGAAGACATAAGTCAAAAGAATCACCGAAAACAGAGAAATCATCCATAAATACCTCAATGATCTTTTCAACCATGTCTGAGAAAATACTTACCATGCACCTCTGAAATGTGGCAGGTGCGTTGCATAAACCAAATGGCATCCTCCTATAAGCAAAAGTGCCATAGGGACATGTGAAGGTGGTCTTCTCTTGATCATCCTTATGTATGGCTATCTGGTTGTATCCTGAATAACCATCTAAGAAACAATAGTATTCATGACCTGCCAACCTTTCCAACATCTGATCAATGAATGAGAGCGGAAAGTGATCTTTTCTTGTGGTGGCATTGAGCTTGCGGTAATCAATACACACTCTCCATCCCGTTTGGACTCTTTGAGACACCAACACGTTCTCATCATTCTTTACCACTGTGATTCCTGAACGTTTGGGCACAACCTGCACAAGACTAATCCATTTGCTGTCAGAAATAGCATAAATGATACATGCGTCTCGAAGCTTGATGACTTCTTTCTTGACAACTTCCATCATGGGAGGATTGAGACGACGTTGAGCTTCCCGTGTTGGCTTAGCTCCCTCCTCCAGATGGATCCTGTGGGTACACAATGTTGGGCAGATGCCCTTGATATCGGCTACTGTCCATCCAATGGCGGCCTTGTACTCCCTAAGTACATTCAGTAACTTCTCCTCTTGTAACGTTGAGAGCTTGGAAGAGATGATGATTGGCAGTGTATCATCCTCCCCTAGGAAAGCATACTTCAAATGCTCGGGTAGAAGTTTAAGCTCTAATGTGGGTGCTACCTGTATAGATGGAACAAGAACGTCATCTGAAATTGGAAGAGAAATGGGTTTAGAATATTTACCTTTCATAATTGGCAGGGATTCAAGTGCTTCTTCCATAGCATAATACCCCTCTTCCATTTCAAGATCCTCAGCTGAAGCTATCTCAAAAATAGGTTCAACTTTGTTCTCCTCGCTAAGCTCCAGACCTTCCTCGCCAAGCTTTAGACCTGAAACATCTTCTTTTCCAGATACCTCTATGACCTTCCTAAAAGGATCCTCCTCCAATGAATAGTGAATGAATTCCTGCACAAAACTCTCAAAAGTGTCAATTGAACAACATGAATAAGCATCATCACTATTCAGATGTTTGAGAGCTTCATAAATATTGAAGTGGATCTTCTCCTCAGCTACTTCCATACTCAATGATCCATCAAAACAATCTATCTTTGTACGCGCTGTTCTCAAGAACGGTCTCCCAAGAATCAATGGTATTTCTGATGGCATTGGCTCATGCTCCATCTCCAGCACAAAGAAATATGCTGGGAAAATCAAATCTCCCACCTGCACCAAAACATCCTCAATAATATCTTGAGGGTAACAGTTAGACCGATCAGCAAGTTTAATGGTGACACCTGTGGGAATAAGTTCTCCCATTTTCAACCTGTTATAAGCAGTGTATGGCATCAAATTAATGGAAGCACCTAAATCAAGTAAAGCACCCGCAAACCTGTGATCACCAATGGTACATGGGATCGTAAAACATCCTAGATCACCTAACTTAGGTGGGAGCTTTCTTTGAAGCACAGCAGATACTCTCTCTCCCAAAGCCACAGTCTCAGTTCCATTGAATTTTCTCTTTGTTGTGCACAAATCTTTCAGGAACTTTGCATACTGTGGTATCTGCTTGATCACATCCAACAATGGGATGTTTACTCCTACCTTTCTGAACACATCCAAGATCTCCTTCTCTTTTTCAACCTTCACCTGTTTCTTCAACCTGCTAGGAAAAGGTAAATTAGGAATAATGGGAGGAGAAGGAGTAGAGGATTCCTGACCTGATTTTTGTTTTGTCAAATCTTCTGTTTCAGGTGCATTTTCGATGGCTCGAATTGGGGTTCCTGCAGAATCTTCTGACGGCTTGTCCAACGGCTTGTAAGGGACAAGTTGTTCAAGAACGGGCTCTTCCCATTTTCGCTTTGTTAACTCGGGCAGTTCTTCCAACACCTTCCCACTCTTCAAGGTCATCGCATGAGCTTCATATTTTGTGTTGGGATTTGGAAGAGTGTTGCTGGGAAGACTTCCTTCTTTGACTTGAGCAAGTGTTTGCTGAATTTGGCTCACTTGTCGCTCCAATAAGTCAATTGCCTTCCCTTGCTGCAGAGTTGTAGCTTTGATATCTTGGCGAAAGGCACTACTCTCTTCTCGCTCCTTCTTGTTGTCAAACATCATTTGTTGCATCATGGCTTCCAAAGTAGAATTTCCTGATGATGTTTGAGCTTGAGCTTGTTGTTGCTGAGGCATACGCCTTTGGCCAAACTGTTGCCCATCTCCTGTAGGCTGTCTCTGCTGAAATCCAGGTGGAACAATAGGAGTATTTAGCACATTGTTGCTCCTATAGCTCAACAGGTCTCTATTTCCACCATATGTGTTGGGTTGTCTCTGGAAGTAATTTGCTTCTTCCTCTTGATCAACCTCTTCTTCTGCTCTGAACTTGGGACAATCTTCTGCTAAATGGCTTGTAGCTGAACATAAAGTGCACACAACCTAAGCTGCATCAACTGTTGTCTTCTTGCTCACTTTCAGACTACTCGCTATCAGAGCAATATCATTCTCCATCGAGCTTAATCTTTTTTCCATGGCTCCATCGATTGCAACTGCATTGAGAAACCTTCTACTTGCTCCCATGGATCTATCCCTTGACTGAAATTGCCTTGAATTTTCTGCTTGGTTCTCAACAATTTCCTTGGCCTCTGTTCCAGTCATATTCCACCAATTTCCCCCACAAGCTGAATCAAGCTTTGACCTGTTAAAAGAATCAAGTCCTTCATAGAAAAACTCCATTTGAGTGTTGATGTCAAACTTATGGTGAGGGCATTGTCGAAGAAGACTCTTAAACTGGCTCCAGGCTTCATGTAATTCATCACTGTCTTTCTGCCTGAATGTGCTAATTTGCTTCTTCAAGTTCTTGGTGCGTGAAGCAGAGTAGAACTCTTTCATAAATGCAGAGCACATCTTCTCCCATGTGTCCATAGATAAAGGAGCTAAAGAATTATACCATGCTTTTGCTTGCTCCTTCAAAGAGAACGAAAACAAGAGGAGTTTCACCGTATCCTCTTCCATATTAGTCGATCTCTGGATTCTGCACAATGCTGTAAACTCATTGAGATGGTCCTGAGGGTCTTCAGAAGGCGTTCCTCTGAAGTGTGGCAAATTCGATATAAGTGATGGGGGAATAGAATAAGCCCCCAGATTCTCTGGTAGTACGATCGGTGAATCTGCTGCACCTGTGCCCGGTATAAAGGACTCTCTCAGCTTGGTTGCATTTGCCATTCTTCTTGGTGATGGTGGTGGTGTCGGAATACTCTGTTCTTCCTCAAACTCAGACTCTGTATCAGAATGTGTTTCTTGCTCAGGCTGACCACCAATATTCACGTTCATGGACCGTTGTCCCTGTTGCTTCCTGTTTTTCCTTGCTGAGCGTTCAATCTCTGGATCAAGTAATAATGGCTCAGCGCTTCTTGTGTTCCTAGTACGCATACACAATTCTCCTGCACACAGAAGAGACAGTAAGACTCAAAAGAAAAAGAAAAGAAAACAAAACAGAAAATTAAAGACTCTTATTAGGACTTAGAATTAAGCAATTCCCCGGCAACGGCGCCAAAATTTGACAAGGCGGATTAACACCTCTCAAAGATACCCTATTCACAACTTGGATATATCAATGTAGTAAGATAAATAGGGGTTATCGAACACGAGGAATTGGTGAGACTAAATCCTAACACACTACTATGCTGACAGACTCGACTACAGTACACTAATGGTCATCGAACCTAAGCTAGACAGACTCAAATGCAGCGAGATTTTGACACAATTAACTAGACACAGTGGCGAACTACCACACAAAATTTGAGGGTATTCGGAGTTGATTTGGTCACCGAAATAAATCAGCGAAGTTACAGCTAATGCAGAAAATAAATGCTGAAAGTAAATATGCTAATGAATGCAAATGAGTTTAAACTATATGATTAAAGAGTTAAGAGGAATGCAATCCACCACCGTCATTCCATCTTTCTAACACATACTTAATCTAATGCACATATCCAATGAATGAAAGTTCACAGGAAGAGTTGATCGTTACAACCACATCCTATTACCTAATCCTTACGCCATGCAGGTTTGTCATGGACCTCCCCTACATCTATCCCTCTATTGAACCCGTAGTCATGGACCCCAAGGTTTACAAAGAAGAAAGCATTAAGTTCTAGAAAAGGTTTGAGAAGCTACAAGGGTTCACAAGTACACTATGGGCGTGTCTCGCTAGACCTATGGATTTCAATCTCCCGACGGTAAAATCGGTGTATCACTATAGAGAATCCGGTGGAAGAAATTATCTTCAGTCGCCCGTATCTCATGAAACCCCTAGCATGCATACTAAGTTGCGCACCAAAGCAAACATACAAGAATTCATACGGTGATCATTCAGAGAAAGAAACCTCATTAATAGAATATGCAAAACTAGATTAAAGTGTATGTATTAAAAAGACTTCATGTACGGGGCTTCAAGCAGCCCCTTAACAAAGGAAAATTAGCTACTCATAGTCATAAATAAAAACATCAAAGAATTCATAAATAAAAGATAACAAAAGATGGAGAAAGAAGAACTCTTGACGACGTCGAGGTCGAGCTCGCTTGAATCCTCCGTTTTGTCTCTTGTTCTCTATTCTCCAGCGTACCTCCTTCCACTTGCTATATATATGTTTAGGCTAGGTTAATTGACCTAGCAAGTGGAGCACGTGCTAGCACAATCCACATTGTACTTGGACTCCTTCTTAATCTCAAGTTGCAAATATAAATATATATAAATATCCACATGCATGCAAGCAATATCACGTGCCAAGTACTTCCTCGCCAAAGACTTCATTATATATGTATCGAATTCCAAGTCCACTTCTACTCTCACCAACTTTGCTCGCTGGCACCAACGTACGTAATCACCTCGCCAAGGCATATATGATTGCAGTCATAAAACCCATCGAGCTTGCACATATTCCCTCGCCAGACAGTTCCTCGCTAAGAAACTTCCAAAACATATTATTTAATCTCCTTTTCTCCATTAATCTCTAAAACACCTAAAAACAAATAAACATAATTAATTCACTCGATTAATGACAATAAACTAAATATAGGGAACAAATTAAATACCAAATAGACGCATAAATATGCGACTATCACAAACCACGAAACTCTCAGCAAGCGACGAACATGGAAACAAGCCTGACACTGGGAATATCACCCGGTACCGGACAACGGGAAACGCACTACGATAACGAACACGACAATCAAACACTACGGCGGCCAGGTAAGTGCCACGTAAGCATTACGCATGACCACATCGCCGACATGCAACGCCGATACGAATCGGCCATGGAAAGATGCGCGGAGCTCGAAAAGGCCAGGGACTTCGAACACCAGCGATACAAAGCGGCATCCACGGGAATGAGAACCACGGAACGTGCATAACCCAACCCAGATCCATTATCGGAGGCAACCTCCCCACCCCAATCCCACCACCGAGAGCCGGAATCGCCCCAGGGAGACAACGGACTGCAAGGCATTGACGGGCCAGAACCAAATAACTTCGCCCGCTCACCAGTATCACCACCCCCACACGCCAACACTAGAACGAATGCGAGCAACCCGCTCGGCGGGCAAATGGCGGCACAAGTGGCCGACCTCGAAATGGTGATACGACGGTTATCACAACTGGAGCCCAGTTACCTTGACCGTACACTCCCAGCAGTGCGCAAGGAACCGTTCTCGAGCGACATTATGCGCCGAGGGCGACATTTGTTGGCAAAAATCAAACTAGAGCGATACAGGGGAAAAACAGACCCATCCCTCCACATCGACGTTTTCACATCAGCAACAACCGGCAGAGGCTACGACGACGCCACAAGCTGTTACTTATTCATGGAAAGCCTAACGGGCGACGCGCTCAGCTGGCTCTTTAGCATCCCGCCAAAATCCATAAAATCTTTCCCAGAACTCATTAAAGCTTTTCTAAAGAGATACATAACATCGGCGAGTTGCTCACTAACTTACAACCAATTGCAGGCTATAAAGCAGGAACCCGCGGAGGGACTATCCGCATTCATTTCTCGCTGGAACACCGCCATCGCCAACTGCCGCGGCATATCCAGCGACTCGGCCTTCTGCGTACTCAGAAACGCCCTACAACCAGGATCGCTGACCTGGAAGCTCAACGAGAATCCAGCTACCACATACGCCGACCTACTAGACCGCGTGACATCTCATGCCCAACTAGAACTGCAAACTTTCGGCTCCAATCCCACGGCAACGCAACATGTAAACACATTCACCACAAACATACAGGAAGCGCTCCCCGCCCACGTTCGATCACGGGTAACCCCACCCAGAAATAAGGGAAGATCACAGGACCAGGACCAACAGCGATGGCGACAAGGCGGACAACGGCACAACACCGGAAGGCACAATTACGCCAACAACGGCAAAGGTTACGCCAGCAGCGGGAAAAGACAACGAGAAGAGAAAACAAACTACACCACCCCTCTACCACAACCGGTGTTCAGCGTACTAAACACCAAGTACGCCGATATCCTCACGGCCCACCCAGAACTATTCACACTACCCAAAAAGTCATTCCGAGCAACAGATTACAGGAACACGGGGAGATGGTGCGACTTCCACCAAAACGAATCCCACGACACAGAAAGATGTCACGAAGTAAAAAAGGCAGTACAAGCACAGCTGGAGAAAGGAAACCTATCAACATTCAGGACGGGACACAACGCTCAACCGGAGCGCCCAGCAACGAACATCAATAGCGTCAGAAGAATCAACGCAATCACGGGCGGCAAGTCCAAAACGGAGCGAAGAAACGAACGGGCGATATGCAACCTACGACAAGGACTGTCAAAGGCCGCCAAGACCGGATGGGGATCCATAACATTCCACGAATCAGAAGAACAGGAGAGACCGCCGGTATCTGAAGACTACCCCTTCCTAGTGGACGCCGTGATCGACCTATGCAGCGTTGGGCGATGCCTCATGGACACAGGTTCATCAGTTAACGTCATATTCTGGCCGGCATACGAGGCACTCGAGCGACTTCCATCTAAACTGAAAAGGGACCACCACCCACTAGTAAGCTTCAGCGGCGACCAAATACAACCACTGGGAAGCGACTACCTCAGAATCGCGCTGGGACAAGAGGGCTACAGCGCCGAGACACACATCGAATTCCTAGTTGTCGACGCCCCATCATTCTACAACGCCATCATCGGGTGCAACACCCTAAACAGAATAAACGCCATCGTATCACAACGGATGCTAACAATGAAATTTCCAACGACCGGGGGAGTATGCACCGTCAGAGGAACGACGCCCACTCTACCAGGATCCCCCGAACACGCCAGCTACCTGGTAAGAGAGGTATGCGCACTAAAAGGAAATAGACTTCACGAGGCTCCCCAAGATCCACGGACGGGATCGCTAACGGCCCGCCCATCAGCCGAGACAGCCACAAAACCAATCTCCATCTCGGACGAACACCCCGAGCGAACCATCAAAATCGGGACCAACCTGGACCCAACAATCGAGACCGCCCTTGTCAACATACTCAGGGAATGCGGTACCGTATTCGCATGGTCATACGCCGACATGCCAGGAATAGCAACGGACATCGTCTCACACAAACTAAAAATCTCACCCGACGCCATCCCAAAGAAACAAAAGCGGCGAGCGTACAACGAAGAACAATACAGCGCCATGCGAGAGGAGGTAACCAGGTTACTCGACATAGGGTTCATCAGAAAGATCCACTACCCGGAATGGGTCTCAAACGTCGTCATGGTCAAAAAAAGCAACCACAAATGGAGAATGTGCGTAGACTACACCGACGTCAACAAGGCATGTCCAAAAGATTCCTTCCCATTACCACAAATCCACCAACTCGCAGACGCCACCAGCGGCCACGAACTCTTGTCAACAATGGACTGCTACTCCGGGTACAACTAAATCAAAATGAACCCGGCTGACAGCGAAGCAACATGTTTCATCACCGACCGAGGGCTATACTGCTACAACGTCATGCCTTTCGGAATGAAAAACGCCGGAGCAACGTACCAAAGATTCATGACGGAGCTGCTCGCGCCACTGGACAACGACACCGTCGCAGTCTACGTGGACGACCTAATTGTCAAAAGCCGACGCCGGGAGGACCACGTAAGAAACCTCAAGGCAGTGCTAGACACGCTCATCAGCAACGGCATGAGGCTCAACCCGGAAAAATGTATCTTCGGGGTAACAACAACGAAATTCCTGGGATACATGGTGAGCCAACGCGGGATCGAGGCTAACCCGGGAAAAGTACAGGCCGTCCTCGACACAACTCGCCCAATAACAAAAAAGGAGCTTCAAGCGCTAACGGGAAAGCTAGCATCACTGGCCCGATTCATAGCACAATATACAGACAAATGCGGGCCATTCTTCAAAGCAATCAGACTCACCAAAAAGAAGGCAGTAGAATGGACCGACGAGTGCGAATCGGCACTAACCGCCATCAAGCAATATCTCGCCCACATCCATTTCCTCTACGCACCAGTTCCGGGTGAGGTCTTATACATCTACCTCGCCACCTCGCTCACCGCCGTAAGCTCAGCACTAGTTAGACGGGATACCGACACCGAGTTACCAGTATTCTTCACCGGAAAAGGATTGGAAAATGTAGAGGCAAAATACCCGGCACTCGAGCAACTGGCCCTAGCGCTAATAACAGCGGCGAGACGCCTGCGATCGTACTTCCAATCCCACACTATACACGTCTTAACGGACCAACCACTACGCCAAGTACTGGCTAGCCCCGACCACTCCGGAAGATTAACCAAATGGGCGATAGAACTCAGCGAGTTCGACATCGAATACAAACCACGAGGAGCAATAAAGGGGCAGGCAATAGCGGATTTCATAGCAGAACTGACACCGACAATTACCGACCAACAACAACCAGCGCCCAGCACATCGCCTACAACCCAGGTAACAACACCGTCGTACTGGAACTTATACGTTGACGGATCCAGAACGGCCATAGCAGCAGGAGCGGGGGCAATCCTAACCGGTCCCGGCAAAACCTACGCCGAGTACGCCCTACGATTCACATTCCCGGCATCCAACAACAAGGCCGAATACGAAGCCCTAATTGCCGGTCTACAACTCGCCCTGGACACGGGGGCCAGGGACGTTAATATATTCAACGACTCCCAATTAACGGTCAATCACGTAACCGGGGAATTCGAGGCACGAGGGACACAGATGTCGGCATACCTAGGATACGTAAAGGCACTACTGGGCAAATTCTCCTTCTACAACATAACGCATATCCCAAGAGAGCAGAACAAGAGGGCTGACGCCCTGGCAAGACTAGCAACCACCCCAGCAATCGCGGCAAGGGGACACACAATGGTGGAAACACTAGAACGACCAAGCATATCCAAAAGCTTTCAGGAAATATTCACAATAACCACAGCGGCTCCACCAACAACACCAGAGGAAGACTGGCGAACAGGCTTAACCAAATACCTCACAGATGGAACAACGCCAACCGATCGAGCAGAGGCAAGACAACTCGCCCAAAGAGCAGCATACTACAGCATACAGAACGGCCAACTGTACATGAACAAAAGGGGATTCCCAATGCTTAAGTGTGTCATGCAAACGGATGGCAGGAGCATGCTGAAAAACCTCCACGACTGCGAGTACGGCAACCACGGCGGACCAAATAACATCATACACAAACTACTCCGATATGGGTTCTACTATAGAGGGATGCGACAAGACGCAAGAAATATCGTCGATCAGTGCCAGGCCTGCGCCCAGCACGCACACCGGATACACGCCCCGACAGCGCCAATGTCCATCATCGTCAGCCCTATACCGTTCGCACAATGGGGACTCGACCTAATCGGGCCACTAAAGGCATCTTCCGGCCAATTCAAGTACATCATCGTCTGCATAGACTACCATACGAAATACATCGAAGCCAGGCCGCTCGTCCTCATCACCACGAAAAAGGTCATCAATTTCCTCTGGAAGGACATATATTGCCGGTACGGAGCCCCACTAACGATAGTCACCGACAACGGGAAACAATTCAACAACGACGAGATGAAGAGGTTCACCGGCAACTTAGGAACTCGCCTGGTATTCGCATCGGTATACTACCCTCAGACAAACGGCCAAGTAGAAGCGGCAAACAAAAAAATAAAGAACGGCCTGAAAAGGAGAATGGAGGACTACAACCACAAATGGGCAGAAAGCCTTTACGAGGTTCTCTGGGCGATACGAACAACGCCAACGGAGGCAACTGGGGACTCACCGTTCTCACTGGTATACGGCGCCGAGGCCGTCTTACCATTAGAAATCACACACCGAAGCCCAAGACTCGAGGGATACGACTAGGACACCAACGAGCACGGCTTAAACATGGCCAACATACTCCGAGAAGAAAGGCAGGACGATACCGTTATCGCACTCTCGGCAAACAAGCAACTAGTCGCCCAAAATTACAACAGATGGGTAAAGGCACGAAAGCTCCACGTGGGCGATATGGTCTGGAGAGAGGTCATCCCCAAACCCAATGGCCTAGCACCGACATGGGAGGGCCCTTTTAAAATCACCGAGAGCGTCACACCAACCACGTTCATCCTCCAAGACAAGAACGGCCTAAGGATACCACGCACGTGGAATACAGAACACCTCCGATATTGCCACCAGTAGGACAAATTCCACGTAACAACATGGTCGGGGCATCCAATCGATCAGCACCATCACACCAGGGACTCATTTCGCTCGGTCATCCGGCACCGCCACCAATGAAACAAAAATTCTTCAGACCTTTGTCGTTTGACTATATCGCGTTCCCAGACCCCGATGCTTGTAAAGCAAAGAAAGCATAGTAAAAGCCCAGCGAGGCACAAGTGGAGTAGCCAAATTGGTGAACCACTATAAAACACTCGTCTCATTTACCTACGAGTTGCCAGGATACTTGGCTATTTTTTGATAAAAACACCAAACACTATATCACTCTCGGGCGTTATCAAAGATACCGGTTACCCCAAACACTCAGAATCCACAAAGAGACAAACGAATTTTTTTCAGACCTTTCATCGTTGGCAATACCGGACAACACTTGGAAAAAATTTCATTTCATTCAAAAGCCATCACGGCAGGGATACAAAGTTCAAACACGCCTACACTAAGCAAAGGGAAAACGATAAAACTACAAGGTAAAAGATGCCCGAGCTTCACAACAGGTCTGCATCACCGTCTTCAAGAAACCGCTCCCGATACAAGCCGGCCAGCCTCTCACTCCGTGCCTGAGAAAAAAGTTCAACATCACGAATGTGACGAGTTAGGGGAGTCGACGGAGACGCGCTAGACGTTAAAGGATGAAAACCATCAGGAGTCATACCTTTAGAAACATTCGATCGCTGCCGTTCTTCTTCATCGGCCTTCTCCTCCTTAATCTTCAGCAGGGCTTTAACATTGGACTCATGCTTCAGACGGTGCTCCTCGGTAATACGCTTCAGGTCAACGTCATACTTCTCGTTCACCCAACCGTTATTGAAGAAGCGTTTTTGGGTCTGCTGCAGGCCGTCAGTAAAAGCCTTCTTAACAGCGCCATCAAACTCGGGGCTGGCCTTGAAATCTTCCACCGCATCGATCAGCTCCTGCTCACGCCGATCCTCCAACTCCTTTACCTGGCCGCGTAAGGCAGTGACTTGGCCCTCAGCAATGGCCAGACGAGCCTTCAGATCTTCAGCCCGCTGACGCTCCTCCTTAACTTCCAGCTCAAGCTGACGACCCCGGATAAAGGAAGCATCCAGGCACTCATCAACGAGCTTCTTCTCGCCCTCCAAAACCTCGTACTTCTGCTGCAAGGACTACCACTCCCCGCTCGCTTTCACGAGTTGCTCATCCCTCACCGACAGGAGACCATTGACACGAGCCAGCTCCTCGGACGACGCCACCAAAGTATGGCATTGATGACACATCAACTGGAGAGAGGCGGCAAAGGACCGCAGACACTGCTCGGCCCCACTCTCGACATTAGCCACCGTAGCCACGTCTGGAGGTAGGAGAGCGAGTATCTCGGCCGAGTACGGCGGTGGTCCTTCCCAGTTGCTTGACCGGGCAATAACGACGCGCCCGTCAACGGCGACGTTGGGATCGCCACGGGGAACATCGCCTAACAGACAATAAGGACCAATATCAGAATCATCAACCTGAAGACAAGTGTCCTCCTTATCAAAGTACCAAAGATTATCGGCATCACCTATTTCAGCAGCATCGCCCGTTTCGGCAGCATCATCTCGGGAACCGGGGACTGCAACGGTAACACGGGAGGCTTCCTCGTCATCGTGAACGGGGATGGGAGCTTCAGGGATCTCGCCCATCCGCTTCAAACGCTTAAGCGGAGCGCCCTCATCTCCAGACCTCCTTTTCAGACGAACAGGAGAGCGAGGAGGACTCTCAGGTTGACCGATCACAACTCGAACAGGAACATGACTCCCCACCGTATCGGTCTGGGACTCCGGGGGAGGAGGCAGGTCCGTCTGCTCCGAGAGAGTAACATTCCTCCCAGAACGCACATCCAGGTCGATCACCTTGGCGTTGGCGGCCTCCTCCGCCAACTGGGCGAGAATCTCGTCGATATCACCGTAGGAACTCGACATTTTCTGGTCCCGCTTTTGATTTTTGTACCCAACTTCAAAACAAAGGCGAAAAGATAAGACACCGAGATACAACAGAAGGCAAAAAAAAAAAAAAAGACGGCATACTGGGCACCTTGGCGAGACCGGTCATCTCCATAATCCGGTAATCAGCAAGCAAATACACACTCTTAAACTTCTCACTGAAACCGCTCTCGATCCAATGACACCACCGCTTTTCCATAGCGGTCAAAGAGTACTGACGTGTAACTACAAAAGTAAAAACAAGTAAGACAAACACACAAACGACACACGACGGGAATCACGTCGGTATAGAAACGTCACCTCGGGATCGAAACCGGGCAGGCACACGGCTGTGAGAGAATGACGACCACCCACTAGCAAAGAAATGCTCACTCCGCCAGTCAGGACACGAACTCATGAAATCGGTGAAACCCAGCGAACTCTTCTGTCGCTGACGAAGCGAGAGCGTCCCACCACAACCCTTCTTCGTTGAATACGCCACATCGAAATAGAACAACACCTCATTGCGAGTAGGGTAATCCAGGCCCGCCAGCTTCCATAACGAGAACATCGCGCTCAGTACCTGAAGCATCAGCGGCGACACCTGTCCCACGGCACACCCCAGCTCACCAAAGATATACTCGTGGAAGGGATGGAGAGGCAGGCGAAGACCATATCGAAGCTGAGCGCGATCAACAGCGATAAAACCCCTAGGCGGCCTAGAGAACTGCTCACCAGGAGCCGGGGACTTCAGAGTAACACCGGGACCGATCTGAAACTCGGACCTTACCTTGTCCAACTCCCCCATGGATAACGCCTTTGCAGGCTCATCAACCTCCTGACCATCACTAAGGGTCCACAGGAGAGGCCCGTCGAGCCCATAACGGCGAGAACCAGAGCCGGTATCGGCGTCGTGGCGAGAAGAAGACATGGCACCTACGAAACAGCCACGGACAATGTCAAAACCTAAACGGTTCGCCAGCCCGCAACTAGTTTCCTAGGCGACATACCACCCCGGCAAAAAAAAAAAAACCCGCGAGAAGAAGAAGAAGAAACACAAAAACGAGGAGAAAAACAGTAGTCCTACAACAAAGTAGAGATCAACCAAGAACACCAAGCAACACAGACAACCCAAAACCCAAAAGAAAACCAAAACGCGAAGCAACAAAAAACCACAAAAGATACTAAGCAGCGAGTCCTTACCGGAAGGTGGGGAAGACTGGAAAACCTACGGTGGCGCAGCAACAAACACGACGGAGACAGGAGGAGAATAAGAGAATCCGACGGCAGAAAAACGCGAAGTATTTCAAGAGCAAGAAAAGCAGAAAAGAAAAACGTACAAAACAGCGAACAAGTACATATATAGGCAAAACGGCGAGATCGCAACCGTTGGAACAGACACATCGATCAAGGGGATCCCAGCACGTGTCAACCAGAATCAGAAATGTCTGGAACGAGAACCGGTACTCACCGTTTCGAGGAGGACGCGACCTTCGAAAAGCAATCATCACGCTTTATGGCTACGACGGGACATTTGGGAACCCCAAGACGCCCTACTCGGACACATGGCAGCACGACAACATACAACATTTAATGATAGGCAAAGTAGATACACCAACCACACCGACCAAGAAAGGCCCACATCGATGACAGAGCGCGCATAACCAAAAAACGGGCCGATATCGCCCATCACTCTTCATCACCAATATCGCTCATCACTCTTCATCACCAATATCACTCATCACTCGTCATCACCAATATCGCTAGTCACTCGGCATCACTGATAACGGTCTAGTCACTCGGCTTCACTAAAAACGATCTAGTTACTCTTCATCACTCTTCATCACGCTGCATCACTCGTCATTACTGGCCACTAGGAGGAACGGACTCGGGGACTTAAGGGTTACCAATTCAAATGAGCTCCCCCTACCATAGCGCCCACAAGCAGATAAACCGTCACTCCTCATCACGCTGCATCACTCGTCATTACTGGCCACTAGGAGGAACGGACTCGGGGACTTAAGGGTTACCAATTCAAACGAGCTCCCCCTACCATAGCGCCCACAAACAGCGACCCCCCTGGTCGATACAAACGGAAGAGCGCTCAAACAACAAAAGATACATAAACACCATTTTTTACGAAGTACTATGGCAGAACGGTGAACTAGCTACTCACCGATCTCGCCCCAAGCCGATCAGAATGACACGTACAGGTACAGGAGCACCCTCAACCAAGGTGCACAACCTAGGTCGCCAAGTTGGGGGACTGTATGACATGATACCCGGCTCTTAAACAAAGGTACACATCGCCGCCGAAGCACGTCCTGGTGATCTCGCCGGTATCACTTCTTTTTCAACTCGCCAACCAAGGTTGATCCCCTTGGTTGAGCAAGTTGAGGGACTTGTACATATACCCGGCTAAATCACCTACATATGTGCTTAGGCGACTTCAATTATATGTTATAATATATCTCACCGCCACCACGACAGGGACCACCGCCAGGAAGGCTCCAACTTCGATGACCAAACCCGCCCGATATTTGATCAGGATAACGCACACGCGCCACTACCGATACCGATTAGACAACACCCAGTAGAAGAACATACACACCAAGTCCCACATCGAAAGCAAGAAGACAGCCCAACCTCCAACCACCAATATATACCGGTCAACTGAACATTAAATGGTACGCGCTCTGAACTTATTACACCATTATTCTGTTCAAACTTCTATATCGATTCTGACTTAGGCATCGGAGGGTTGAAGGCGGGTTACCCCGTCTCTCCTTGACCGTTGCTGATCTTAGCACGATCACACACCGACATCGCCCAACATCAATCATCAAGCGACCTCCTCCCACTTCCGATCCCGCTCAACATCCGACATACATATCGCGGATACTATTTACTAACATTTGCTTATATCTTGAATACCCGGTATTCAGGATTTGAACACCTGTCATAAACACAATTGACGAGGACACTTCCTCTATATCTGTCCCACTCAAATTGAGATGTTTGAGGGACTTCATCTTCCACAGACAGCTTGAGAATTTATTGACGCCAAAACATTTACGAAGATTCAATTCAACAAGTACTTCCAGAGAACCAATTGATGAAGACATGCTTGTGATATCAGTGCTATTTAAATATAAGTATTCAACCTTGCTTGGTAACTTTGGTAGAACACTAATCTTCGAGCAATCACCCAAATTCAGATGAGTGAGTTTGGCAAACTTCTGAAAATATGAAGGAACTGCTACCAGAATTGGACACCAAGTTCCCTGAGCCATTTATTTTTCATTCACACTATGATTAGCTCTATTCAATTGCACTTCAGGAAATGGATTTGGGCTTTAGTTAGGTTTATTTGTTTACGTGTTCCACAGATTGGACTGAACTTTGATTTTGGATGGGTTTTGTGGTTCTGTTGTCGATTGATGAGAAATTAGATCAACTTTTCATTTAGTTAACTGACAGATGTACTCCCTAAGTAAGTATGCTCTTCTAATATAAAGTATTGTGCTCATGAAAGTGTATTGTGATCATTTTAGACTACTCATCTGAAAACTACTCTCTAAGTACGTAGTTCATTGTGTTTGATCCATTGTTGTACTAAGAGTGAGGCTATTCGAATGGCTGACAAGGCTGACTTCCGTTTGGTATGCATTTTTGCTACTACTTCCTTCTTCTTTGTTAAAAATATATGTGACATACTTAGGACTTGGGAGTTTAGATATGAATGGCTTATTTCGTGTTTATTTCTTTAGGTAGGGAAGTTATTGATTGCATGTGTTCAGTGCCTGAATCTAGACTAATATGTTGTTTGGAGCTCATGTGAGATTTCGTAATGCCTTTATAACATGGTTTCAAGACTAATATATTCTCCATGGTTGCAGGCTTGCACACACAGTTTGTCCAACAGACGGACATTCTTTTTCCCAAACACTAGAAACCATCAAGGAGTGTGGCGTTCATCATCACCATCTATAGGGCTTCTGTCCCTTGGACTAGGGCTACCACCATTAGCTTCAGCAAGGTGAATAGGACTATCAACGTCACAGTCAGGGCTAATAGGACTTCTGCCCTTTGGGCTAGGGCTTCTGCTAACATCTTTGGGAGAAAGACTACGTCCTCTAGGAGAAGGGCTGCGTCTTCTGGGAGAAGGACTACCTCTTCCACGGGGGAGTATGAATTTTTTCAAAGCTTTCGATGAAGTATAGATTTCTATTTGCTCCAATCGCTTTCTGCTTCTTAGTTCAGTTTAATCCTCAAAGATGTCAATGTGAAACGTATATTTCATTATAGTTTTATGTTATTGTGTTGAAGGAATAATTGTATACAGAAGGACTTGAACAATATAATTAGTGATAATTAGGAAGACGAATATCAGTGTGTTCATCACATAGTGGCCATAACGGGACCTAAATATTATGCTCTCCCTTGAAGTTTTAGTTCAATAATGTGGTTAATTTAACAATCTCTACTTTACTTCTTCTCAGTAAATATGGGTATGAACAACAATAGAAGAAAAGAGTGTCGTGGAAGAAAAGTGCAGGTGAGAGTTTTTTTTTTGTTGAGCTATTTTTCCTATCTGATTGATGTATGAGCATAATCTCATGTGAAGAAAGATATTGACTAAATTCTTCTCTTAAATCATTTAGCCAGTCGCATGGATTTGAAGGAACTCAAAATGGGGTAAATACTGAATCTTCTTTCTTTCATTATTTGCATTGAGTCTTGAAAATTCTGCCATTACAGTGTTCCATATCATTTGTATGTATAAAGTTGCTAATTTATTTATTATCTGTACAGATACAACATTGAGCAACATGATTATTCTGTACATATGAGAGCCGCCCTGAAGTTTTTGAAAGATGGGGATAAGGTAGGTTGCTTAAGCTTCCTAAGGAGTGCTTTTATATCAACAAAGGGTATCATTGGATCGATAATCCTACATTCTGTTGCTCTTCTTTGATATTGATAATCAAATGTTGTAGGTCGTGAAAATAAGTTATGGAATAAAGCTATCGAACTTCTCAAACGCTTTGAAAGTGAAGTTGGGGAGGTACTAATGTTAATCCGTACATAAAATGATGAACGGAGTTGCATATACAATGTAAATTGTTGCATGAGATCAGTTCAACGTTATTTATCTTCAATTGTATGCCTGCTGTGCAGTTGATATATATACTCTTGCATACGTATAATAAACGTTTGATGTTAGGATGGTCATTTAAATGTAAACAACTTTCATTTGGAGTAGTGTAATTCTGACATGTTCCTAGCAAGCCTATATATGCATAATCTCTTAGTTGATATACCTGACATGTTCCTTTGGTTCAGACTATATATATATTCAAGTTCTTCTATATCAAAATCAGTTCATTATCACTAATTGTTTAAACACAGTTTATATCCGATTCTTATCATTATAAGTTATAAACCAAAATTCATCTGAATTAAGAACTGAACCAGAACTTATATGAACATTGCTTTTTGCATAGTCTTTTGCATCTTCCAAACCGATGCATATATGTACCATCATTACCCCAATCTTCATCTACTTTAGTATTTTGTCCTTAACGTAGTATATAGTGTTGGTTTTCTGATTTAATCATATACATGCACTCTGTTGAATCACAACTTATATCCTATAATATCATCCGCGAGTGCCTTCTGGATAATTTAAATCTACGTGTTTTTGATCAACCATCGCTCTCATCTCTACCGAAAGTCTGCTGCTCGAAAATCTCTTCCAAGTAAGCTTTCTGATTTGCTTAAAAATCTCCCTCTTTTATGTTATTATTGTCGTCGTTGACTTAGGGGGATCGAATGTGGCAGCCCAAAGGATGCTGTAAAGGTAAAGCAATGTTTGGTTACTTCGATATGATCAGGTCTTAGGTTTGTCAATCTAATCGCACGTGCAAAAGGGTTGGCATACTCACATTCTCGTCTCTCACTTATCTATGGTTTTGCAGATTTTGCTTCTTTGATTGTGTTGACATCTCAAGTGGATCAAATCAAAGATGCAACTTTTCGGTGATGAGGGTGTTTTCGAAGGTCTTTCCAAATATTATGTTCCAACTATTTTTCTTCTGATTTTACTTTTGGTAAGGAGGGTTCGTAACAATCTATGCTTATAGTTGGGAAAGTAGTTGTCGCGAAGAACCCATGTTTGCACCTTGGTGATGTACGTGTCTTGAACGCTGTGAATGTGCCGGATTTACACCATACGGTGGATTGTGTGGTATTTCCACAAAAAAGAATGAGGTAAGAAATATCCTCTACAACACTTCAACCTGAACTGATAATCACCATCCATTCTGATGCTTTTTTTTATGATAAATTTATAGTAGATTCAGTTTGTTGATCTCTTATCTTAACATACAAAAGTCGACACCATGATAGCTTTATTAGTGTCCTATATCCTAAGTTGGGAATGACAGAGTCCATGAGATTTTGTCTGTGTGGATAGTATTTGCTTACTATTCCTTTGATATATGCATAAAGATCTAAGTTCTGTGTACATTTAGGAGTAAAGAATCAGACATGAATACTTATGTAACTATTTAGTATTTCAAATTTGCAGAACCAAGTTTTTGATCAATTGTTAGACTTATAAACTACTTACCACTGCTATTTAATTGTGAATGTATTGTGACTAATGATTCACATGTTATTAGGTCTCATCCAAATGAGTGTTCGGGAAATGATCTTGATGGAGATATCTACTTTGTTTGCTGGGACCCTAATTTGATTCCTCGCAAGCAGATCCAACCTATGGATTATACCCCGGCACCAGATATAGAGACAGATCACGATGTCACAATTGAGGTACTTACTCTGGAATATTATATGTTAGATTAAACGACACTTGCATAATTTAAGTGCTCTTGGTCTTCTGCTTTGTTGGCCTCATATTTTCTTGAAAAAGAAATTCTTTTATGTTTGTTTTAAACATTGGCATTCTGGTAAGGAACACTTGCATAATGTATGTAATGAATGCTAGAATTCTATTACGATTATTACCTATATATAAAGAGGATTATATACACAAGTTGCCTAGAAACCTAACACAGTGAGCCATAAATTATTATGAACCATCAAACTGACTAAAACGTGATACTTGATTAAGAAATCCTTCAAAACCATTCTATTGCGAATGTATTTGCATTAGCCAATTAAATGCATTAAATTTTCTTTCAAGAAGTTGAAGAGTATTATGTGAATTACATATATAGTCAATGATAGTTTGGGTATACTTGCCAATGCCCACACTGTTTTTGCTGACAGAAAGCCCACTAAAGCAATGAGCCCTCCATGTCTTCAGCTCGCAGAGCTATTTTCAATTGCAGTCGACTTTCCAAAAGCTGGTGTGCTGGCTGTGATACCATTGGATCTATATGTCAAGGAATATCCAGATTTCATGGGGAAGTCAGATAAACGTACCTATTTGTCTACCACTGTTATTGGGAAGCTTTTCCGTGAGGTGAAAGATATTGCACCCCATGACAGCTCTATCAGAGCCTTCACTCGACAAGTGGCAACAAAATCCTATGACCCTGACATGGAAGTTGATGGTTTTGAGGACTACGTTGAAGAAAGTTTCTTTGCCCGATATTGTATTCTCACTAAATTTTTTGGGTAAGTATATGCCATCCTTTACACAAGATAACGAGTTGGTTCGTTGAGGTATGATAATCAACCTGTTGATAAATAATCGGGTTTTGTTTCTGTGAAAGTGTAACTTTCTTTCCACTACGTAAAGAGATTTCAGGTTTATGGTAATCATAATAGTGTTTGTGAATTTTAAATTAGAATTTACATGTATTAATCTTTATCGATTTACTCTCTCAATCAATATTTTGGTATGGATTTTAGGTTAGATTCTTCTCATACGTAGTTCGATCTATATTTTTTGTAGTATAATGAGGATATTGTTTGATCCGTGACACACCTGAAACGAGTGCTTCAATACCTTGGAATGTCCTATTACATTAGCAAATGGAGTATACACATTTTTGTACATTTTGTATGATATAGAATGAATCACACAACAATCTGTGATTATTTGTTACTCTAGGTGTTAGTAGTTGTGGAGTTTGCATTTGTTTGTTATGTTAATGACTATAGTTAATCTGGATTCTGCACACCCTGTATTCTTCTTGGTTTAGCATGAGTATTTGTTCATGAACATGATTCATTTGTTGTTATCCAGGCTGTTGAATCAAAAACCCACGATTTAGAGCTGGATCTTTCAAGTTTGTGTGCTGTAAATACCATGTTTGTTGCTCTGTTTAGGTTTGGTTGGTCTATTTAGTCTGAATTAATTTTTTAGCTGAAATTGGAAAAACTTTCTTCTGATAGTCTTTTGCATTCAGTAAACTTGGGGTGTCAATTAAGACTACCGTGTCAACTACGGTCTTGGAAGAAGCACTTAATGGCATGGTTACTGTTCACCCTCTTCTATTGGGGCAGCCAATTATGAAAAAGGTATAAAACCATTGTGTGGATGATTTGATTCTTATGTTCATGTACTCATTATAATTAGTTCTTTTTTTGTAACAGGTTGGCAAGCAAGGTTGTTATTTCTATTATGTTGAAATAACTAAAAGCCAGTCACGAGCTGGATTGGTTTGCCAAGTACAGTCATCTAACAAAAGCAAATTCAAGGTTTAATCTTGAATCCCTTAAAAATCTGGGTTCTTTATGAAGTTTATGCTGCATTTGGTATATTAGATAATTAGTAAATTGCTCTTTTCGGACTCTCATCGTAGATAATCATTAGTTTAACAGCTTAACTATCTATTTGTAGTTATTATATTTTGATCGAGAAGACAATGGTGGATTGGGACTTTGCCTACAAGTACCAAGATCTCTCTTCTTCAGTTTTTTTCCCCAAGTTTCGATATACTTTTGAATATACCATTATGAATTATTGGAGAACCCAATAATTATACAAAAAAATTCTATGAAGCTATGATGTTAGTTTAAAAGGCATTTGAATACATATAAGCAATCAAATTAGTATGCATTAAAATAGTATGCTTCCTCAATGTGAAGAAAATATACATATGTTCAACCTTTAAAAGTGAGCGGAGCACATTATGTTCTACAGAAGCATCATATGAGAAAGAGGTGCAACAAAAGGGCTATGTACATTAGAATCAAATCGATTAGGTGAATGATAGTTTATATGCTATGTACACTCTGAATGGACTGTATATATAAAGGTTGGGTTGTATTTGATTATATCGATAAATTAAAATAAACACATGTAACCATTTTCATTCATTAGATCGGTATACTTTTGATAAAGGTTGCAAAATTTTAGATGGGGCTTCGGTATCTGCATTGCTTGAGCTTGGTCGTTTGACAGATCATTTTCAAATGGTGGATTTAGTGGTTTTCATTCATTAGTAGTTATGACTGGATAAAATAAAAGTGGTAGTTTATTGTGACTTTTGAAGAGTTTCGACTGCTCTGATAAATTAATTGGCATTCAAATTATAGAAATTAAACAAGAAAAAAATGCATGATTACCATGAAGATATGTTACTTTTGCTCTGATTTATCGATCATACTTTGTGATGTTGGTATCTTTTAGATCTTTGTGCATCAGTTTGCCGAAGTTTTTGTTGATTTCAATTGGTGCTTGCCTTATGTGAAGAAATCTGTCTAGATGCTGTTTGTTGGTGCACACACTATTGATATAGGCCTTTTTTTCAACTTAGTTTGTTAACCAGGTGTGCGCCCCTTTGTATAGTTTCAACTTAGTTTGTTGAGGTGTATCCTTAAAACATGAGTCTGTAGTGTATATTAAACTATAATGTATGTTCAGATGGTTGTTATC
Organism: Geum urbanum; assembly: GCA_946800695.1. Lineage (NCBI taxonomy): Eukaryota > Viridiplantae > Streptophyta > Magnoliopsida > Rosales > Rosaceae > Geum > Geum urbanum. Next base: position 80,508,255 of record OX326999.1, on the reverse strand, counting down.
TTATTTTCTCTATTTTAGTTTCATTAATAGTCCCACTTATATATCATCAGTTTTAGCTGTAATGGCTATGTACTTTATTTTTTTATAAGAAAATTTATGATTGTGTTGCAACTTCTGCAAGCATTTAAGTTGAGTTGCATTTGAACAATTTATTTTATAAAACATGTTCGCTGATGTGGATTTGAATTAGTAATTGGTATCGATGTATCTTCTCAAAAAGAAAACAAATCACTCTGTAGTGTAATTATCATTTTTCTTACTGACATGACTACCTAGTGCATATGCTCAAATTTCCTTCATTTTTATTCAGTATGTATTGGTAATAGAAATAATGTGGGGATTGGTTAAAGTTGCAAAATTTTGGATGGGGCTTCGGTTTTATTGAATATTGATGATTTGGAATAGTTAAATCGTGGTTTCTACTAGGAACGAAGATGTCCAGAAAACCAATAACAAAGTGTTTGCGCGTTCCTATAATTTCAGCGGACATTCAAATCTTATAATTACACAAGTTGCGGAGTATGAAACTAAGTAACAAGATTATGTTCAATCATGTGAAGTTGAACACAATATTTACAATATAATTGCAATATGATGACATTGTTATCTCTGACGAACTTCAAATTCAAAAATGAATCAAAATCCTAATCGATATCACAATATATCTCCGATAACATAATTGAATCAAAAATCAATAATTCTTAGTCACAAACACTTTTATCGAACCGCGCTTCAGCGCGGGTATCCTACCTAGTCAGGTACATATGCCATGCATCTAACGTTGCATCTAACGTACGTAGTCGGCCACTCATATCAATTATGCCATGCATGACCACTATAGTGATATCCTGTACGTATATGTGTGTTCCTCTGTGCATGCACGGTTTAACATCTCTCATATCTCTCTCATATATATTGTTAATTGCATGTTGATGTACGGCTCCTTCTAGCGGACATCATGAGTATCACCTGCTGAAGTCTCACTACTTCCAACCGTTGGCAGTGCAATGATACTCACACCCAACTCAAGCCCGACAGCTCGGGGGAATGGGGACTCCGTTGGGTACTTCTGCCACCTAGGGTTTAGGGCAGAACATAGACTCCGATCTCCGAATTGCCACCTAAGCCCGAACATCAAGCTTCGATCTTCAAGCCACCATCAAGTTCACCACTTCGAAACGCCACCTAGGCCCGAGCGTCAAGCACTTGAGCCCGAGCCTCGAACACCCCGACCAGAGCTCAATCCGAGAAGTCTCTCCGAGCAAACAAACTCGACCCGACAGCCGTCACGCTCATCACTTTCGTATCCGCCAACTCAGGGATCCCGGGGACTAGATGTTTGAAGCCGCTACAACTCGCCTCTAACACTTGCTCCGTCAACTCAGGCCCACATTAACAACTTCACTCGAACCACCTTACACTCCATCGGTCCAAGCGATCAACCTCGAAGCCCGCATCAGAGATTCACCATTCGAGCTCGACTTTCAACAGGCTCAGGCTATAAGGCTAATTCACCATGTGAACAAGCCGAACATCAACTCCCCTTCATGCCTTAGAGCAAGAATCTGGGTTCCTTGATGTGAGGATGGCGATGCGTGCAACGGAGGAGCCGAATCGTTCATCTCGGCAAATGGGAGAACGCCACAGCACGTACGCAAGGGCTGTCTCCACGTGCAACACTATTGGATATCTTGATTCAAGCGACGAAGAATGAAAAAGAAAATATATCTTCGTCGCTTCAACTAATCGAAGCGACGACTATTGATGTTGTTGCTTCAAAAACAGGGAGCGACAAATATTACTCAATATTTGTCACTTACAAAAGTATTGAAACGACCAATATTCATAGTTTGTCGCCTCAGGTCATCCTAGAACCATGTTTTGGGACGACATTCAATCTTCGTCGCTAAAGAATTATTGAAGCGACAAAGGTAAGTGAAGTCGTCACTCGAGTATAAACGAAGCGACGAACATTGGTCAAACTACATCGCTTAGGTTTTTTTTCATGTATTAATTCAATTTAAATGGTTGTTTATGTTGGTTAATGGAAGTTGGATGATGTTGTGTTGAATTTTGTGTTTTGTTGTTGTTTTAGTGTTAGAATATGGAAATTGTAGTATCAAGTATGTCTCATTCGATAGAGATCAAAGTCTCGTGACTCGGGATCTTGCGACGGGTGGTACTTGGAATCAAATCATAGAGCCTTACCAAGAGGACATACTAAGTTCAATCCAATTTTACTATATTGATGCATCTAATGTCCAACTCGATTTAGAAGTACACGAAGAGAATGAAGAATCAACCGGTGATGGCCGAGATGATATCGACGTCGACGAATTCGATGAGGAAGAGGAAGATGAAGATGATGATGGCGGAGATGACGAAGAGGAAGACTACTAGTTATTATGTTATATGTTGCAATATGATGATGATAAATATTTTATGTTGTTATTTTGAACAATATTTGCAATATTCTTATTAAATAGAAACAAATGCAAAAGCCATAACTAATTTGTTAAGTTCAATCCAAGCGACAAATATTGGTCCATATTTGTCGCTTTAAATGTCAAGCGACGACGTATGCTCAAAACTTGTCACTTCAGATCATGTGAAGCGACGAAGTTTGACACCCTAAAACCTAAACCCTAACATAAACCCTAAACCCTGATATGAAGCAACGAGGTTGGACTCACTAAGTAACCTAGTGAGTTTAAACTTCGTCGCTTCACATGATCTGAAGCGACGAATATTGCTTTATTGTCGTCGCTGACTTATACATATTTGAAGTGACTACTTTTGCACAATGTTCGTCGCTTCAGATTGAACAATATATCTGGACTTCAGGCTTCTTCCTCATTTTCGCCTTGTTCTTCTTCTTCCTCCGTGTTCTTCCTTCTGCGCAAGCCCAATCCCCAAGGTTTCCGGCTCCGGTTCTCCCTCTCTCTCCCTAAATTCAACCCCAAACTCCCCAAATCACCCCCTAACCCCCAAACCCCCAATCTCTTCTGTCTCCCTCTCTCTCCTCCGGTTAGTTTTTCAATTTTAGGGTTTTCTGTATTTTCAATTCATTTTTGCTATCGCTTTGGCTTAGTTAAATTGAATTATGTGATTATCTTTAGTAGTTTGAATTGAGGATTACAGTAGAATTTGATTGTGATTACAAGAGAGTTTGTTTGTGATTTCAGATGGATATGCTCATCTTCATCGATCATCGAAACATCATGGTCTCTTCATTAGATATTGTAGACCCTTCATCTGATTTGTGATATATCGATTTGATGTTCTGATTCATGTATATATGACTTCCAGGGCTAGCTGCATGCTGCATAATGTATTGTTCATGGTTGTTGAGTGCATAGTTGAATTACAGATTTTCTGTTGTTCTGGCCAAGGGATTTGCTAAATACTGTACTTATCTTGTTTTCTTTATGTTCGAATTTGTATGTTTCCCTTTGAGTACTTTTGCAAGTTAATGAGCAACTCTTCTTCTGGGCCAGAAAGGAGTTTGCTGAAATCTTCTTCATATTAAAAAGTATAACAGTAAGATCAACAGAAGAAGTTAAAAAGGAGATCTTCTAGACTCTGTTAGGAGGTTAATTATTTTTTGCCGCAGATTCTGGTCTTGAAAAAGGTGTGCCTTCTATAATTCAACTCTATGTTTTGCCATTTAGTTTCTTCACTTAGTTGGATCCTGTTCCATTGATTTTTTTTCTTGTACCAAAGGGAAAAATAGACTGGGGGGGGGGGGGGGGGGGGGGGGGGGGGCATCGAATATAATTATCAATCACAATCTGGGTGTTAAAGGTTTGGCTAAATTTTCCGACTCTCTTTTGTTGCATGATAACTTGAATTTTTGAGATGTCAAATGTGTGTAGCACTTTTACTAATTCAGATCCACTTGAAATTTCTCCCTCTTGTGTGCTCTTTTCTTTCTCTTCTACTTAATAATATAATTGCTGATTTTTTTGACTCACAAATAATGTACTTCATATGCTTATGTAAACTTGAAGTGATGATTTCGTACGCAGGAAAGCTATTCATGCCAATTATAACTCTTCAAGAGTTTATTAAGATGTTGTGTAGTTGTATCCTATTCAGTAGAGAGTCGGTAGATGTAGACTGTGTGCTACATTTCAATGGAGAGTGTATTGCATATGCTTTTTTGATAAATGGTCTTTTTTTTGTGACTGATATCTTGTAGTAAATAAAATTGAGTGAGGGAGCATAAAAACCTTATGGTCCAGTTATGGATTGATTGCATCAAATAATTACTGATTGTTGATTTGAATGTTTGATTGCTAGTTCTCTTAGATCATGCTGCATGCATTATCATCTTTTATTTTCTATTTCTTTTGGCCCCTTAGGTGGAACTTTTTTAGTTCCTGTTCAATAATTTACATAACCTGAAGGCAGATACCTATATACATAAATAATGAAGTTGACCCTTCTTTTCTGTTTTAGTAGTAGTAATAGTCTAGCTCGTTTTTATTCTCTCTCTATATCTATCCATCACCAATTATATACATATATTTGATTTGACTAGAGCATGAGTCTTTGTGACAGTTTTGATTTTGCTCTTATTAATCTATCAATTATGATCTGTAAATACTGGTTCTAGAGTAATGGCACCAGGTTCTAGTGCCCAGAAGAAGAAGAAGGAGCTTGAGGTGAGAAGGGAGAGGAAGGAGGCGGCGACGGCGGCGACGAGACCAGAGGTGGCAGGAGACATCACGCTGGTACCCATCGGGGATGACCAAGACTAGGATCCTTCATTTTCCTTGTATTTAGATTAATGCACCAATGTTGTTATGAAACATATTGTAGATGAATACTACGCATTTATAAAATATAGTGTGTTTGTGCTATGTTATATGTGTGTTTTATGTTATTTGAATGTACGTATTGTGTTATTAGGATGCGAAGGAAATTGGTTCAAACCAGACCTACAAACCTGTTTTTCTGCTATGTAACATTGACTAAAGCGACGAAGATTGTTCAATATTTGTCGCATGAAAATCTAAGCGACGACCCAATGTTTGTCGCTTGAAATTTCAAGCGACGACCCAATGTTTGTAGCTTGAAATTCCAAGCGACGAATATGTGTTCAATGTTCGTCACTTGAAATCTAAGCGACGAGAATGAAGTGACGGCATCCGAGCGGCGACTTGTCGTCGCTTCGGTATTGAAGCGACGAGTTTGATGCTGAAGCGACGACAAAAGTTGTCGCTTCAATCGATTTCCAGAGTTGTGCAAGTGTTTTATCTTGGGCCACAGACGCGACCCTAATTGAAGAATTTAGGCCTGCGTTAGCCACACGTAACGCCACAGCTCCAACTTAGGCTTGCAACTACAGCATCCCAACACTCAACCCCAAATCCTATCGATAGCATACAAATGGAAACACCATACAATTTATTTTGTATCCCGCAAAGCAAGATAAGTTTTCACTACTTCACTACTATCATTTGAGCATGTCTACTGTCATTAGTGTTTAAGTATGTTTATCATTGTACAAGCTTTCACATGTCTAAATATACTCTGCTTAAACATGTCATGTTTCGCAAATTAAGTATGTTTACAGTAGCTTCTCTAACTACCCTACACTTGTACAAAGTATGTGACCACCCGATCAATATATGCATGTGTGCATATCACAATATATATACCCTAAGTGTTTTACGAACACCTACGTATATGCATGTGTTACCGTGATTTTACTCCAAACAACACAACAAACTAAGCACATACACAAAATTACGTGGTAATTTTTTCTTAAGTTAATCAAAATATGCTCGCCCTAGATACATATATCATGCATTACACATGTGCGGACTCTCGCACCCAAATTGGAATGTTAGAATTCAAGGGTCGAGGCACTTCAAAACAGGTAAAATCATTTCGAAGTGGCATGTGATAGCCGAACGGCAAAGATGCTCAGACTATCAGTATCTCGGTCGAACCAGCAACATCAGGTTTGAGCCAGATGAGCGATTCCGAAATTAGTAACTTCGGAATACGTACGTGATTGACGAATGGATGAAATTGTTTTGTCTTTCAATACCATGATCGAACAAGCCCCATAGTTCGATAACATGAATGTACTTTCGAGACAGGCAATGTCATCTCGAGAAGGCATGGGTTAGACTAACGACAGGAATTGTTCGGACTTTCTCGACCATGATCGAACAAGCACCATGGTTTGGTACATGAATGTGCTTTCGAGACAGGTAATGTTAACTCGAGAAGACATGGGTTAGACGAATGGCAGGAATTGTTCGAACTTTCTTGACCATGATTAAATAAGCCCCATGGTTCGGTATATGAATGTACTTTCAAGACAAGCAATGTCAACTCGAGAAGGCATGGGTTAGACGAAAGACAGGAATTGTTTGGACTTTCTCGACCATGATCGAACAAGCTTGCCCCATGGTTTAGTACATGAATGCACTTTCGAGATAGGCAATAACAACTCGAGAAGGCATGCAATCGATAAATGGCAGGAATGTTCGGACTTTCACAGCATGATCGAACAAAACACTTTTGTTCGATACATGGGGATGCTTTCAAAAATAGGCAAGTACATTTTGAAAGAGCATTCAGCTCTAAACGACAATGGTGTTTGGAGTACGAGGGTCAAACCAGCAATATCAGGTTTGAACCAATCAAAGCGGCTTCAAACAAGCAACATTGTTTCGGAGTCTACCCGACAATCAAAACGGCTTCAAGCAGCAACATCATTTCGGAGTCCACCCAACAATCAAAGCGGCTCAAAGCAACAACATTATTTTGGAGTCCACCCGACACAAAGCAACACTGAATAGAAACATCATTTTGAGATCTACTCGTAACCAAAAGAACAATACCACATTATACATCACTCAGCCCAACATTTGATACTCGAGGACTTGATGAATTACATTGCACCATAAACACATCTACTTCACTCATACACTTTATATGCTCGTCCCATACTTATCACGTGTATGTTCACATAATGATTTACTCACACACCACCATCTTTTCAATTATACATTGTTCGTTAATTGCAAATATGTGAATGGGGAAACGGCAAGATAACATGATCGGACAACCAAGGTAAAAATGGCTCCAAACAACAACATCCCACTCGGACGTTTCCTGCTCGAACATCCAACTCCGTTTCATACAATTGTTTCCTACTCGGACATTTCATCGCCCCGAAATAGACAAAAAAATACCGTCCCAGTGCCCGGCTCAGCTCTTAATTGAAGAGTTGGGGGACTTGGAATGCCGGGACACTAGCCCCGTTCTAGCGACTAAGTACGGTTAATTAGGCGAAAGAGCATTTTTCAACTCCCCAATCAAGAGTTGATCGCTTTGACTAGGGGACTTGTTTGTATAAGTCATTACCTCACCTAATTAATGCGTACTTAGTCACTAAACAGGTAAACACCTCTTCGACCGAACACAAGACAACAATAAGAGCTCCAACTTTGTACAAGGAATCACCCACATCCGAGCAACCACGCGCCCGAGAAAGCCAATCAAATATTCGGTCTAGAAGAAACATATCCCTCATTGAAGGACAACAATCAGTCACCAGCTCAACCACCAATATAACCAACTCATTTGTGATAGGTAAAAGGACCCCAAACATTGTGCTATTAAGATTATTGTTATACTCGATACACTATCGATCTGATTTAATCTTCGAAGCATTGAAGGCGGACATACCCCGTCTAGGCCTTTGACGTTTGTTCGTGTGTATTATCTCTAACAGTATAAGCAAGGCGGTGCTCGGAAGGAAGGCTCGAACAGATAAAAGATCATCACCACTATACAGCTTAACCCTTTATGTGTTTCTGTTGATTACTCTGTGCGGAATTCAGTAGAAACAATGGGCTTGTTTTGTGGCCTCCTCAGTCGGTTTTGGAGCTGGCTCGGCTTACTGATGATTCCGGTGGAGACCCGGCTGTTATTCAAAGGGTTTTGGATTCGACTATGATCACCGTCATTTCCATTTTACATATTTGCTTTTATTGAGGCCTGTTTTGTGCTTTTGTTTCTACAATGGGCTGGTTTTTTAGTCCTTAATGGTTCACTGGCAAATACCCTTTATTAGTTTACATCAGAAGAATTAAATCGAGTTTGAAGATTTATGCTTTGAAAGAAGCGAATAGCCGTATTTTGATAAATGTCTTATGTATATGTGTTATGAAGAGGAAGGAGCCTAGTGTATTCTTTTGTAGTTATAAACCATGAAAGGTCTATTTAGGAATTGGGTTTATGAGATAATGCTGGATTCAAATACTTAAAAAGTAACAAACTAACTCTTTGGTCCTTGCTGCTTCTAATTGAGCTAGTTTTTATTGACTTGTACCTTAAGAGCTATAATGGGCTCATCCTATATAGTCTTATACTCAGTTAGATAATGCTTTGCCAGTTTAATATGATTTGGTGCCTGTCTAAGTTGGGCATGTGAAATCTTCTCAAAATTGTAACTTGGTAGTGCATCATTCTGAGAAATTGTTGCTGAGTTAGTTCAATTCATTTTCTTGCAATACCATGGACCTATGTTCTGAATTGGTCTATTTTTTAGATTTGTGTTCTTATACTATCAATACTGCAATTGTAATTGGATGTTGTTTATTTTAGTGATGTACTAGGTACCTGATGTTGAAGGATCAGAGGAAGACCGATGTCAACTTACTAGAACTCCATATGGGAGACATTTCATAAATGAGGTCTGCATCAAATCAGTGAAATTTAGTTATGTGTTACTCTAGCCATGAATTGAATTTTTTTTCATTAGTTCAGTGTTCTTCCTCATTCTGCAGGAGTTGAATTCATATATTGCATTTTTGTTTGAACTTATTCTCTCCCGGAGTCCCACTGTTGGGTTGAATGTTTCATTGAGTCGCTGTGATTTGTTCCAGAGGCACCTATTTCTTGCCTTAGATACTGGAAGACTTGGTATATTGTAAGTTGGTCTCTTTCTTACTTCATTCTGCAAAGAAAATTTGTTAGTTTATAAAAGGTTGTTCATATGGTATATTAGTTGAACAGTGAACAGTTTCCATCTATCAAGGTTACTGATAAGAATGTATCTTGTTATGTTTGGCAGGTTTCATGCGAAAGAATGTTGGAGTGAGTCACACTCCTTGTATATATAGGAAGTATATATTCTGTACTTAAGTAGGATTCTGTAATTGATTAGGTTTCCTTCTTAACCTATAAGTATGCTTGTATATATACCCAATTCGGGATTGATCAATATATCAAAAAATTCTCCAAACACTTGTGTTCTATTTGACGTGGTATCAGAGCCTAAGTTGATCCTAGCAACCTGACCTGACCCTGTTTCCATTGCGAATCTATTTTGTTCCTTGCTTGATCTGTTTATTAACCTGTTGATCCTGGAATCTTGAAGACCTGACCTTGTTTTCACTGTGAAATTGTCCTTGTTTCTTGTCTAAATCTATCTTGTCCAACGAAGAATTTGTCATGGCTTTGGATATTTTGTTGTTTGAGGAACCTGTTTTTTGTGGCATAGAGAGCCAATACCACTTGGATGGTAATGTTTCTCTCACTGAGAAACATCAAGGTAAAATTGGTATTGCTTTGAAAGTTTCTGACTTTACAGGCGGTGATACGAGGATAATTGATTCTGGTGCGTCTGATCATATGACCTTTGATAAATCCTTGTTTTTGAGTCTGTCAAATTCTCTTATACCTGAAGTGTCTAATGCAAATAGTGTGTCTTTTCTGGTCTTAGGTATTTGGTCAATCCAAGTTACTCAATCTCTTGTATTACATAATGTCATTTATGTTCCATTTCTATCTCATCATCTGTTATCTGTATCTGAGTTGAATTTCCAAAACAAATACTCTGTCACCTTTTATCCTATGTATGTGGTATTTCAGGATCTATGTACTCAGACAATTATAGGCAAGGGAGATCGGAGGGGGAAACTATTTCACTTGGATTTCATGTATAGCAGGGAGACACGAGCGCTATCCAGACTTGTTGCTCTGACATTGAATTCTGATCGAGTTAAGAAAATTTGGTTATGGCAATGCCGGTTGGGTCATCTGTTCTTTGGTGTTATGAAGAAGTCTATGCCATCCTTATTTTGGGGAATAAAAGAATCTAGTATCCATTGTGAAACATGTGTGTTCGCTAAAATTCACAAGTCCAGTTACTCTCCTAGTTCTCATTCTAGTTCAGCACCATTTGAGTTGATCCATTATGATGTTTGGGGGCCGTCAAAGAATCCAACATTGACAAGAATGAGATATTTTGTTATGTTCATTGATGATTTTACAAGACTGACATGGGTTGTGTTGCTGAAAAAGAAGGATGTTGTGTTTTCTGCATTTACTGCATTTCATAATCTGATTCGAACTCAATATGATGCTTGTGTAAAAGTCTTTCGGTCTGACAATGGAATGGAGTTTGTCAATCATTATTTCCAAGATTATTTTCAGCAGTATGGAATTATTCACCAGACTGCTTGTCCACAGACCCCAGAGCAGAATGGATTTTCTAAAAGAAAGAATCGTCTTCTTTTAGAGATGGGAAGAACCCTCATACTCAGTGCCAACATGCCAAAATATCTTTAGGGGGGAAGTTGTATTGTGTGCCTCTCATCTCATCAATTTCTAACTATCAACAACTCTTCAGAATCAGATTTCGTTTCAGGTACTGTCTCGTCATGTTGCCATCCCATCTCTCAACAAACTTCACGCGTGTGTCTTTGGTTGTGTGGCATATGTTCATCTTCATAAGAATCAGAGGACTAAGTTAGAGGCTCATGCTCTTAAGTGCGTATTTTTTGGCTATGGTACTCACCAGAAAGAATACAAGTGCTATCATCTGCCATCTCAGAAGTTCTATGTCACCATGGATGTCACTTTTAGTGAGGACTTATGTTATTTGTCCCATTCAGAAACTCTTCGTAAGGAGGAGAAGAATGTGCTTTATGAAGACCAGTTTAAAGAATTTGAAGATTGTGTCTCAGTTGAGAGTGTATCAACCCGAGGTAATTTTCGACCCGTCAAAAATATACCTCAACCCGTCGAAAATATACCTCGACCCGTCGAAAATTTTCACCTAGAACTAGTAGAAGAAGAACTTCGACCCATCGAAAATGGGTTTCGACCCGTCGAAAATGAGTTTCGACCTGTCGAAACTGGTACCCTGGATCGGGCAGAAGGCAGCTTTCGACCCGTCAAAAATTCCCAGACAGATATGGTTGTTCCGACTTCTGAATGTGTTCAACATGCCGAACAAGTGTCCGACACGTCGAAAGGAGGAGAATTAGTCAGTAATCAGCCACTAGTTATTGAAGATGTACATGCAAGTCCTATCTCTCCTTCTCTATCAACGATCTCTCCTGGCCTGTCATCACCTGACGTATGTAGTAATGTCCCTTTGTCTAGTTCTGGTCTTTTTGAAATGGTCTTACCTACTAGGTCAACCCATGGTCAACCTCCAAAAATATATGAACCTCTCTTATCAGCTAAAGCCATATATCTTATAGCTAATTATGTGTCAACTCATAGATTGTCTAAACCGTATGTGGTATTTGTGAATCAATTATCTGTTGTATCTCTTCCTAGTAAAGTATAGGATGTAATCATGGAGGAGAAGTGGTCCAAGGCAATGGAGGTTGAGATGGAGGCTCTCAACAAGAATGGTACTATAGACTTGGTACCATTACCACTTGGAAAGAAGACTGTTGGGTGTAGTTGGGTGTATGCTGTGAAGCATCATGCAGATGGATCGGTTGACAGGTATAAGGCGAGGTTGGTTGCAAAAGGATACACTCAGAAGTATGGAGTGGATTATGATGAGACATTTGCACCAGTAGCGAAAATCAATACTATTCGAGTTCTTATGTCTTTGGCAGCTAATCTGGACTAACCCTTGCAGCAGTTTAATGTGAAGAATGTTTTTCTTCATGAATATTTAAATGAAGAAATTTACATGGATCTCCCTCCAGAATATGGTACTTCTATAGGTGGTGGTGTGTAGATTAAAGAAGTCCTTGTATGGATTGAAACGATCTCTAAGAGCGTGGTTTGGAAGGTTCACAACTTTCATGAAGAAGATTGGGTATATGCAGAGCAATTCAAATCACACTTTGTTCCTGAAGCATCGCTAAGGAAAGTTGATAGTTTTTATCATTTATGTGGATGACATGGTTGTGACAGGTGATGACCTTGATGAGAGAGATTACAAGTTCAGTTATCTTCTGAATTTGAGATGAATGACCTTGGGAACTTGAAGTATTTCTTGGGTATTGAGGTAGCTCAAAGCAAGGGCTTTATTATGTTGAGTCAAAGGAAATATATTTTAGATCTGTTGGCAGAAACTGGTATGCTTGATTGTAAACCGGTTGATACACTTATTGAGCAAATCATCGGCTTGCAGAATATCCTGATCAAATTCCTACAGACAAATTTCGGTACCAAATGTTAGTTGGAAGGTTGATTTATTTGTCACATAGTAGACCTGATCTTCCTTATGCTGTTAGTGTGGTAAGTCAGTATATGCACAATCCTAGTGAGGTTCATATGAATACTGTGACAATGATCTTGAGGTACTTGAAGTTTGCACCTGGTAAAGGGCTTATGTTTCGTAAGCATGAAGATTTGGAAACTACTGGGTACACTGATGCAGACTGGATAGGTAATATTACTGACAGACGTTCTACTTCTGGCTACTTTACATTTGTTGGTGGAAATCTAGTTACTTGGAGGAGCAAGAAGCAGAATGTGGTGTCTCGTTCTAGTGCAGAAGCTGAGTACATAGGCGTGGCTCAAGGTATTTGTGAACTATTGTGGTTGAAGTATTTGCTTAGTGATTTGAGTTTCAAGCAGAAACGGCTCATTCCTCTTTATTGTGACAACACGACTGTAGTAGAGATTGCACATAATCATGTTCAGCATGATAGGACGAAGCATGTGAAAATTGATAGACACTTCATCAAGGAGAAGCTAGATGCTCGTATTATCTCATTCCCATTTGTTCGTTCCGAGGAGCAGTAAGCTGACATCTTTACTAAAGCAGTTTCGTCTAGAGTCTTTAGTGACTCACTTGACAAGTTGAGTATTCGAGACTTGTATGCTCTAATTTGAGGAAGAGTGTTGGAGTGAGTCACACTCCTTGTATATATAGGAAGTATATATTCTGTAATTAAGTAGGATTCTGTAATTGATTAGGTTTCCTTCTTGACCTGTAAGTAGGCTTCTATATATATCCAATTCAGGATTGATCAATATATCAGAAAATTCGCAAAACACTTATGTTTTATTTGACTAAGAATACCCCGCTTATGATAAATAACCATTACTATGTTGTTCCACCTATTCTTAGATTAGCACATCAAGCAATTCCAATAGGTCAGAAACTATCGAAATAACTCTTCATTGAAACGTTAATCATACATCTTTTGATTCTAATATCACCTCTTGTAGGGTCTAATGTGACGTATGACGATTCAATGAACCTGCGAAATATCCTCTGGCTAGCTCCATTGCCAAGCAATTCCTCCAAAGGTTGGGAAGTACCAGGTACATTTTCCTGGACTGAATATAAGTTGTCCAAGTCACTTCTGTGTTGGTTCATGCTGAATAAGTAATCTTTTCATATGACCACCATGTTCAGTTCACTATATGAAGGAAACGTCTATTTTATGTTTGTGTTTGCATGAATTACATTAGCAATCAGATGACTACAATCTATGGCATAGATAATTAGATAAAGCACAACGTTTTCTATCTGATTAACAGTATGTTGACTATATCATCTTCTCTATTCTTCCTCCTAAAAGCACTGCACTTAAGATATACACTGGTGATTACTCAAAATGAAGCACATTTAACTTATTTTCTAATTCAAGTTCTGTAGTTTGGATTACTAATTTTCAGGTGTCCTAGTGGTGGTGGATGGCCGTCCAGATGGAATCATATATAGGGTTATCATACCCAAATATGTAAATTTTGCAAGGACTATATATGAAGGTGTGTACTCCACTTATCATTTGGTCTGTAGCTTGACCATATCATATATCCTTTCCCTTTCTCAAAGTTCCACAAGATTGAGTGAATACACACCTTTTGTTTTGCTGCCAGACGACCTTGGGGAGGTTGCGGTTGATGTCAACTACCTTGCTGTGGAAATTCCAGAGTCAAAGTTCCAACTTTTTATTTGCTGATTATTAAGGTTGGAAGAGCAATATGGGGGTACATATATATGGCGATCGCTCCGCTAGCCTGTTATCCAATATAAACATAGCATTCTCTTGATCTTCTGTGTCATCCTCACTTTGTGGAATGTCCGGCGAGAAGGATTTCTTCCAGTGCTGTAGGTATGATCTCGGATTACATGAAGAGATGGTTCGTTTTGGTTTGTTCCGGTGGCAAGTTTGCGTGGCGTGCAAAATGTATTTTGCGAATTATGCATTGTTAAGGCCTGTGTGGCTGTACAGCCTGTGCTACACCCCCTAGCTGTGGAGCTCAGCCTATTTGTTGATGTAAACTAATTGAATTATCCTTGCTAAAACATAATTTCTTCCCATAATGTAAGCTGTAATGTGATATATAATGCGTAGCTAATAGTATACAGAACTGCTGCTGCTAGCTCAGTAATTCCTTCAATCTTCTCTTTATTCTTACCAAATTGTGATTAGTTCATGAACAATTGAAGGGATATTCACACTTAACGGACTTAAATCTGTCACACTAATTCCGTGGTAAACAAAGTTCACTTCCATTGGGTGTGTGACAGATTCAAGTGAACAAAATTTGATTGTAACCAAAGAGTAAACAAAATTCCCAATCGCTCTTGTATGCGTAAACAAAATTCACTTCCATATAATCAATCATGCGCCATAATCAAAACTGTTCATATACTAACCTACAAAATACTCTATCAAATTTCGTCAGTCATCTAAATTGCATCATGTGAAATCGTATATTGAAAGTTTGCCCACTTTGCCATAATAATGTAGAAATGCCATGGAGAAAGCAGGTTACCCGACCCGAATTTCAGGGCAACAAAAGTACACCAGTCGGGTTTGGGCTCGATTGGAACTCCATGCGTGTACCGTCGTATAAAATGTTATGGCCCGAAACGAGAAATTAAATAGCAGAAAAAGCACACTCCGATTTCAGAGTACTTATTTCCGATTTCCATCACATTTTCATCGCCGATTCGTGGTCGACTAATCCAGCTCCGTTGATTGCTTCACTGGAAAAGATTGAATTTCAAGGTGATTAGACTCTACTCTTTTCTCTCCCTCGTAATTTCAACCATTCTTATAATCATCGCCGATTCGTGGTCGACTAATCCAGCTCCGTTGATTGCTTCACTGGAAAGGATTGAATTTCAAGGTGATTAGACTCTACTCTTTTCTCTCCCTCGTAATTTCAACCATTCTTATAAGTTAGAACTGTTTATATATTCTAAGTAGCTGAATTTCATTTGCTTAGTTCTATGCACTCAACGTGTCGTAGTGATCTTCAGTTCAGTCTATAATTGATTTAGTGTACATACCCATGTCACCAATTTGGCGATTTATGACTATTTTTCTGTGTAAGGGTTCAGGGTTTATCATTTCAATTGCATCAAGTTTCAAGCTTTGCTGTGCGTAGATGTGAAAGAAGTGAAATTTATAATATTTCCTATATAATAGTCATGGGTTTTACTATTCATTGTTACTGTTTATAGAGCGGCATTTTTGTCATGGAAAAAGTATGCGTGCGAAGCGTGACGGAGGATTACAAACCCTCTCTCTCCTCTCTTCTTCTCTCTCTCTCTCTCTCTCGATCTCTCGATCGATCGATCTGAAATTTCTCTTCCAAAGTCAACTTTGCTATTTCCATCTCCATCTTCGTCTCCGTCTCCCACTGCAATCTCACTCTCAGACTCTCCCTTATCCAATCGCAAAATTGTTCAAGCCTAACACAGACCCATCAAACTCTTGACCCAATTTTTCTCTCTTCGCCCTCTCTGTCGATCGATCTTTGGGCGGCTTTTGGTCTTTGTCGGGTAAGTTCTGATCTTTAAGGTGAGTCTTTTACTAGATGAGTCTTCACTTGCTCATTGTTTGATGCAATTGCTGATGTGGGTTTTTAGTCTAAAGCTGCTTGCTTTCTTTAATTTTGAACATTTGCTGAAGTTGGGGTATATGGTTTTAGTTCTGAAGTTTTGTTGTGATTTCTTGAACAGGGGTGAAGTGGGTGAGCAAAGCAGACAAGTACAGGAAGATCAAATTTTGTTGCCTATAGTCTGAGACAGCTGAGCCTTATTTGAGATTGTGTGGGCTTGATCGTGAGGATGTTCCTCGTATATATATATATATATGGAGGTCCCAATACAGATACTTAGTTTTAGTTATTGAAACAAACAATCGTAATCGAGTTTCGAAACTCTTTGGGTGTGTTGTCTATTGGGTTACTTATTCACTGGTGGTTCTTGCATTGGACTAGTTTACTGTCATGGGCACCGAAGAGTCGAGGGATCCGTTGAAAGGGGTGGATTGGAAAGCTGTTGGTAGTGATATGCAGAAGAACCCCGGCGAAAAACCCAATATTAAGAAGCGGCTTCCCAAAAGGATGAGGCAGATTCCGGAGTGCTATTTTCTTCCTCGAAGATCCCGACTCTATAATTTTACATTTGTTACGGGGTGTATTTCTGCTGGAATTGGTGCTGGGATGCTGTTGGAGATTTGGATAAACAAGAAAGTTAAAGGTATGCCCTATTATTACAATTTTGATGTTCTGTTGGGACACAATCAGCTTTCTTCTTTGTATCAATTACAAGTTGCATGACAACTATGGTTTCCTCTTTGCGAGTTTAATGTTTCTGGTTAATAAGCAATGCTGAGATTAGATACTACAACTCTATCAGCCTTTTTCATGGTGGATTTATGAGGCTTTGGGGTTAGTGGTATAAATTGACCACCACACCATTAAGAGTTTTCAGAAGGAATGTGAAATAAAGAGATCATATTTGCAAAGTAGTGTTGAGTAAGACATGTACAAGCTTTTGTATTTCAAGACTCTTCACAACTATGAGTCTTTTTCTACCCCTGATTCTATAAAAACTGTTTATCGATGTAGTAGTGGGAAGTGGGAACCTTTGTGAGCATTGTAAGACGTAGTCTGGTTGTTCTACAATGGACTATACATGTTTTTACTTTTTCTGTTTTGGTTTTTGGTGCGTGCATTTGGATTCGATCTCCCTTGTGCTAATGTATTTCTGTTTTTCCATTGCAGAGGATGGAGGCGTAATATGGGAGTACGGCAAATAAATCCCACAGATACACTCGTCTAGTGAATGTAATGGCATTAGCTTCAGCGTTCAAATGAGGCAATAGTCTTAGTCTACAAACACAAAACTGCACCGCATTCTGTTTCTGAGCACAGACAGGCTTTGTCATTTTTGTATCAGCAATCCAAGATTGCTGCACTGAATTTCTTTCAAGCTACAAGAATCAACACATAAGTTATCTTCATTGTTCTTCGTATCGATTTCTAGTTCAAATAAAAAACAGGAAAAGGTTTAAGAAATGTGTTCGTACCATATGAATGTTGCACAGGTTAATGGAACCAAACACAACAAGGACTGATTATTGAGGTTCCAAACTTCAAATATGGTAAGAAAAAAAAGAGATATTATAATTTTACCGAGGGTAAAAAGTAATTATTGAACAGAAAAAATTAAAAAAAAAAAGGCTTTTGTCGCATACCTTTCTTCTCTCTCGCAGTACCTACTCTCTCTCCCTCCCTCACATTTTTCCTGCTTTCTATTCGCGATCATACGTCGTTTTGTGATGGCTGCTGCTAGGGTTAAGTGCGGAACTTGAACCAACTTTTCACAGGTGTCAAGATTATACTCTTGATGTAGACACTCTTTGTCAACTAAGACAGCATTTAAGCTTTACACTCTCAATGTTCACACAATTTGACAGAAATGGAACTTCAACCAGCTCTGTGGAGTAACTTAAATCTATGATTTTCAAGTTCACAGGATTCTGTCGCAAATTAAAGAGAAAAGGCAAGAATAAATAAACCTGAACATATATATGATATCTAGTTTTACGTAGACCACAGTTAGAGCATGCAAGAACTAATTGAATCATACCTCGTCCTTATTCCAAAGGCTCCGGAGTTTGCTCCTTCTCATATGAAGCTCCACAAGATATATCGGCGGAAATTTTGATGGCAAAGATTTGAAAGGGTAATCATCCCAGAAGAGATATTTAAGGGCATTGGGAAGAGAATCAAGATCTTCATTGTCGTCAAAAAGTACATGATCAAGCTTAAGGAATTTCAGGTTATGCATCATTGTGAAAACTTGAGGACACACGGTTAGCCAGTCCATATAGCTGATGCGGTAAATGCTTTGAAGTTTTCCAGTTCCCTGAAGAAAAAGAAGTGAAGAACTATAAAAAAAATACTGTAATTTGTGCAAATCCATCTGATTTTTTTTTTCATAGAAAGTCGGTGCATTAAGCTATTACCGTATTATTTTCCAATACATGAACTATATCATCATCATTGTGTAACCTACTTCGATTTCCAGGCTCTTCAGCACATTCTTCCTTGACAATATCCACACTCATTTCTTGAATCACATCATGCATCCATATGCAGTCATCTTTGAGTGATATGAGTGACATATCAATAAGAATTTCAATTCCATCATCAGGAAATAAACCACAGGCAGCTAATATTCTTTTCGTATAACAAACACTCTCCCACTTATGGAATCATGCAATATCAAGGAAGATCTCCATCTCGTTTCTTTCTAATCCATCATAACTTGCTCTGTACACATTCTGAAGTTCTTTGTTGGGAAACTTTCTCAATTTCTCCCACAACAGTTTCAGTTCTTCTTGCCTCTTGCATTTAAGGAAATGTCGACTTAAAACTTTAAGGGCTAATGGAACGCCTGCAGTATAATCTAGCACTCTCTAAAAATTTTGAATTTTCTGTAGAGTCAGTGGGTGCAGTTGAATGTAAGAACTGCATAGATTCATCACCACTTAATTCCTCGACCTCGTATATCTTTATATCACAATCAGCTACTTGCAACTTCCTAACCGGTTGCATATCTCGAGTTGTTATAATGATTCTACTTCTTGGGCCAAACGGAACTTGATCTCCAGCTAAAAATTCTAGTTGGCTTAAATGATTAACGTCAATCATTTCCCCTATTAAATTTGGTCAAAATCATCAGAAATGGAAATTATGTTACCTAACAGTTGTTGATGTTGAATTAAACCCTGAGAGGTTTGTTGCTTTTGTCAAAGCTCCCTTCCACTTGAGCGCCTCGCCCATCAAGTCCAGCCATTGTTCATGCTTAGAAAATGCAGTCTCACAACTTCTCTTCTGGTGTCGCACAACTGATGGATCTATTCCGTAGAAGACAGGTGTAACATGACGATCATTTCTTCCTTGACATTCCATAATATAAGCAAGTTCTTTCAGGCACCATGTAGAAGAACCATAGTCTTCTGAGAAAACCATCACGTAAATCTTTGATTCCTCAATTGCTTTAAGAAGGGCAGCTTCAAGTTCTTCTCCTTTCTCAAATCTGTAATCTATGTAGGTGTCGATCTTCCTCCGTATTAAAGCAGCATGGAGATGGCTAGTAACAGTTTTGCGAGTATCTGCACCTCTGAAACTAATGAAGACATCATACTTTTCTTGGTGTAGGGTGACAGAAGAGGATTCCAGATTGGAGCTGCCGTCATTGGTGTCTGAGTCCAACCTACTTGGCGGCGCCACTGTTGGTGTCTTAGACTTGTTCATACACGCAAGACTCCGAAAAAACTAGACCGGCTGAGACACCAACTTGGCGCCCCTATTCATTTCCTTGTCGGTCAGAATTACAGCGAGTAATTCTGGTTCAATAAGTGCATACATACAAATTCTAGAATACAAAGCAGCTTGAATACATCAATCAAGCACACGACTTTATTGAGAAAAACACATAAAAGGAAACAAGAAAACAAAGCGTACGTTGTTCAACACCAAGTAGTACTTAGGAGTTAGGACTCGTTCTTCAAGTTTATTAAGAAGACATATGAGAAAACAAGTAAGAAAACAAAGAGGACATTGTTCAATACCAAGTAGTACTACTTAGCACTCTTGATCAATGGCCTTGTTAGCAGCTTCAAGATCCTCATCAAAGAAGATATCCCAATTCCCATCCCACTTGATAAAAAACTCGGTCTCTTCATAGTAGTTGACTCTATGCACATCCCCAGCTGGAGTAAACAAGTAGTCCCCAACTCCCAAATCAAACCTCTCCTTCTTGGTCAAGTTCCACACACTCTTCTTCCCTTTCATCACGACCAAGTCGTGGCCAAAAGTGAGATGATGAGCCGGCTCTGCGCTCCCGGCCTTAAACCTAACAATCGCCGACGTCGGACTCTCCCTCACTATCTTCATAGATCCTCCGGGGATTACATCAATCCTATTTTGTAACAGGTAAAAATTGTTGCACTAGTTGCTGTTAGATTTCATGAGTCAATGAACTTAGAGGCCTCTTTTCTGTCCAATTTTCATCAATTCCGGGTCTTTGCAGCTGCTTCAGGTGATGGTCATCTGTTGGACAATCCCTATATCGCGAGGGACCTGGCAATGCCGGAGGGTTGGTACAATACTGAAAGAAGCTTGCAGCCGACGAGGGGTACACTAAAGCTACTAGCTTAAATTCTGCTGTTGAACTGAGTCTGTTCTAAAACGGGATTCTAATTCTGTCTTTCATTTGCAACTTCAAAGGGGAATCAATTGGTGACCTCCTGAGAATGCAATTTGATGCATAGAAAAGTCCTTGTTCCTTTAGATCGAACTGGTGATGAAATTGTAAGGCATAGTCTGTATTCTTATTGATGAAGGGCAGAGTCATGGTTCGATCCCTGAAAGCCACAGGAGATTACTTAATTACCAAAAGAAAGGGACTATGTGGTTGGTTAGACGGGAATTTTATCTTGATGCTGTGCTGCTTATTTTGCATCAGGCGTTGGTTCTTCTACATGTGAATCGGGTTGAGCTGAGCTCTTGAGCACGTCACTCCCCTTCAGCGGTCACAAAACAAGCTTAGCTTGAGCTATAAGCTTGACCATGGAAACACAGAAACATTTCTTAACTCATTGCAGTGATGGACTACTAGGTCCCCAATAGGGTTTGTGATAGAGCTAAGAAGTGTGACACCAACCTCGAGGCAAGTCAGAACTAGTTGAAGCACCAACCTGCGCTGCTGTGGGTGTCTTAAACGCTATACTAAGAAACCTACTCGGCGCCGCTGTTGGTGTTCTCGTATTTGGTCATACAAACAAGTTGCTTTGATCTCCTTGACGACCACATGAGGTCAGATTTTACTAACAAAGGTTCATTTTCATGCAAAGCAAATCCTTTTCAACAGGTGCATATACACAAACTCCAAATACACAGCCGCTTGAACACAACGGTACTTTATTAAGAAAACACACAAGAAAACAAAGAGTACGTTGTTGTACACCAAGTAGTACTTAGGACTCGATCATTCTTGAATTCTTGATCAATCGGATTCAACTCTCGGCTTTTGATCAAGCAACAGATCGAGCTAGTTAGTAGTGGTGGCGGAGGAGGAGATGGTCGACATTTCGGCGACGGAGTTGTCGAGGAAAGTTAACATTTCCTCCGGCCAGGGTTTGAAGTCGGAGGCCGGACACGGCGCCTTGAACGGAGTGTTGAGCCACGCGTCGACAATCTCGACGGCGGACTCGGGCGAGGTCGACATGCCGGAGACGGCGAGGACGTTGGAGTTGTTGATGGACCGGGCGT
The DNA here is from genome assembly GCA_946800695.1 of Geum urbanum. NCBI lineage: Eukaryota > Viridiplantae > Streptophyta > Magnoliopsida > Rosales > Rosaceae > Geum > Geum urbanum. The sequence continues at coordinate 80,486,430 of OX326999.1, read as the reverse complement.
TGACGGCGTCGGCGGCGGAGAGACACGTGGCGGCGAACACTCCCGGGAACTTGTTCGCGAAGATCGCCACGCCGACGCCGGTCCCGCACGCCACGAGTCCGCGGGTTTCGTTTCGGTTTGCGGCGGATGAGGAGGAGACGCGGCGGCCGACGTCGGCGGCGATGGAGTAGTATGAACCGGTGCCGAGGTCCTCGACGTCGATTCCGAGAGATATGAGGTGATTGAGCAAGGCGTCTTTCAGAGAAATGCTGAATGGGTCGGCACCTGCGCCGGCGATGATTTTGATCGGCCGTGCGGCGGCGGTGACTTCCGCCATTGTCGGTGACTGTAATGAGTCAAATTAAGCTTGGATTATATAGTGACAAAGTCCCAACTGAAATAATGCTATATTGAATAGACAATGGGACCCACATCCCCAATCTGCCAATCACCGGGTCTGTCTTCCACTCCCAAAAGTGAAACCCGACCCGACCCTATGTGTACAAACAGAATCCGAGTGAAAATCGGAACCCGCCAAAAACAATGGCGGGAGTGAGCTACTCTCCGAGAGTAAAGGCTCCTCTGCTCTCGCACCCCACGGTAAGTAAAACACGGAATTCAAATACGCAATCTTTTTCAATTTCCGATTTCGTTTCACGTTCTGGTAGTCGAGTCTCTCTGGTCCAATCCTGACCGTTCGTTTTTTCTTCTTCAGAAAATCGTCCACAGAATTCGGTGCTGCTCAAAACCGCCGGAAAATAACAGTCGGAGAAGAGAAACTCCGGCGATTCTAAAAGTTGCGGTGAGCGGAGTGACCGAGTTGCTCAGAGTTGTATCTTCGTTCAACAGAACAACCAGGTTCACTGTATTAGTATACACTATACACTATACACTATACTGTCTGTTACTTTGTAGTTTGTACCATGTGCTTCGGTGTTTGTTTGTATAAGCTGGGGAATTTTTCGGAGTTTGGGTAGATGAATTTTGGTTGTTATGTTGTAGATTTGATGAAGGGAGTGACAAACAAAGAGATGAGTGTTTGGTTCGGGGAATTGATGATGTTGTAATGATTCTCGAAGCTGATTACAAGAATGCGTATTTCGTAACAGGTTGACAAGGCGGATTAAACACCTCTCAAAGATACCCTATTCACAACCTGGATATATCAATGTAGTAAGATAAATAGGGGTTATCGAACACGAAGAATTGGTGAAACTAAATCCTAACACACTATTATGCTGACAGACTCGACTACAGAACACTAATGGTTATCGAACCTAAGCTAGACAGACTCAAATGCAGCGAGATTTTGACACAATGAACTAGACACAGTGAAGGACTACCACACAAAATTTGAGGGTATTCGGAGTTTATTTGGTTACCGAAATAAATCGGCTAAGCTACAGCTAATGCAGAAAATAAATGCTGAAAGTAAATATGCTAATGAATGCAAATGGGTTTAAACTATATGATTAAAGAGTTAAGAGGAATGCAATCCACCACTGTCATTCCATCTATCTAACACATACTTAATCTAATGCACATATCCAATTAATGAAAGTTCCCAGGAAGAGTTGATCGTTACAACCACATCCTATTACCTAATCCTTATGCCTATGCACGTTTGTCATGGACCTCCCCTACATCTATCCCTCTATTGAACCCATAGTCATGGACCCCAAGGTTTACAAAGAAGAAAGCATTAAGTTCTAGAAAAGGTTTGAGAAGCTATAAGGGTTCACAAGTACACTATGGGCGTGTCTCGCTAGACCTATGGATTTCAATCTCCCGACGGTAAAATCGGTGTATCACTATAGAGAATCCAGTGGAAGAAATTATCTCCAGTCGCCCGTATCTCATGAAACTAGAACCCTAGCATGCATACTAAGTTGCGCACCAAAGCAAACATACAAGAATTCATACGGTGATCATTCAGAGAAAAAAACCTCATTCAAAGAATATGCAAAACTAGATTAAAGTGTATGTATTAGAAAGACTTCATGTACGGGGCTTCAAGCAACCCCTCAACAATGAGTTTAGCTACTAAAAGTCATAAATAATAAAATCAAAGAGTTCATGAAAAATAAACTAAATAAAGGAAAAAGAATAAACTCTTGACGACAACGGAATCGGGTTAGGCTTCTTGCATGAGATCTTCCCTTTGTTTTTGTTCTTCTTGTTTCTCTCTTTCTCCTCCCAAGAATTCCAGCCCCCAAGCCGTGCGTACCTTTTTATTATGTTTAGCTAGCTATATATATGTGCATGCAACTTGGCTATCAAGCTAGCCCACGTGCATGACTTCCACTCAAATTAGACTTCTTTCTTTATTATTCTTCTTTTAGTCTCCAAGTCCAAATCCACTTCTACTTCCTCTCTTACCAACTTTGCTCTCCAAGCACCAACGTACGTAATCTTCTCGCCAAGGCATATATAATTGCAGTCATTAAACCCATCTTCACTTGCATATATTCCCTCGCCAGACAGTTCCTCAAAATATATCATTTAAACTCATTTTCTCCATTAATCTCCAAAACACCTAAAGACAAATAAACATAATTAATTCACTCGATTAATAGTAATAAACTAAATATAGGGAACAAATTAAATACCGAATAAATGCATAAATATGCGACTATCACAGGTAAGCATAGTTTGCAGTAGTTGCTGTTAGATTTCGTACGTTTGAAACGGACCTGCTTGTCTATGTATGCAAGTGAATGCGTTCAAGTTGAATGAATATTATCATATATTGCGTCTTTGATAGTCTATGTGAAGTAACAGTTTCCATTGGAATTAGGGATTTTCACTTCTGCGATTTATGCTGAAGACTGTATCTTTGAGGATCCAACTATTATATTTCAAGTTAAGAATTGTGATTGATTTTATTGTAGGTATCTTTTTACAGTGGTTTTTTTGTTTGTTTAAGGTGTGCATCCTTCTGTCTGACATTGGTTTGAGTGTTTAGGTACGGAGTTGTATTCTCACAACTTGAAACTGCTTGTTCCTTTCTTCGACTCTCCATCAATTGGATTAGATAAGATTGAAAAGGTAGTCAGGATGTTTGTTGATTTCACTCATTTCAGTACTGTAAGTTGGAAGAACATGTCTCTTTATTTGAGGCCAAAATATTCAAGAGCCAAACTAATGTTTTTAGTATAGTCTAAGATGGTCAGTAAAAGAATTCTCAGTGAGTAGGAAATTCAAATTGATACGGGGTATGTGAATCTGTGATTCTTCTTACCTGCTCTGGGAGGCAAATAAGATGCAAATTCTGTGCTAGACACAGAAAAACAAAGGTGCATAACTTTGTGCAGTGCTGTTCAATCTGCAGGGTGCAAATTCTGAAGGAAATCAGGTGCTAGCAACATGGAAACTAAGGTGCTTAATTGGTCTTCTGCTGTTAAAATTAATGGAAACTGATTACTAATATGTACGGAACCCTCTTATTTGGTGTGGGAGGTTGACAGCATAAGATGTGTAGGACCTACAATTGATACCTTATAACTCTGAAGCTATGCGCTCATCCTAACTATATTTATCTCCTATGCAGGACCTACCTGAAACTCCCATGGAGGCCTTTGATTTCTATTGATGGAAGCACAGTGTATGAATTGGATAATAAGTTCAAAGTGAGCATAAAAGAGCATTACGTAACATGCACTGGTACTTCAAGTTTTTGTTCCCACTTTTTAACACGTACTGCTGTTGTTTGGTTAACAGATTGTAAGGCATGCTGAGAGTTGGAATGTTTCTGCAATTGAGGCAGTTGGCCAGATATTCAGACCTACTGGGAGGTCGAAGGACTACAATTGATATATCTTAGAAATCACAACGACCTTCAGGTTTGTAGAACTTGGCACTAATTGGATTAGCTGATCTGCTTCACCACTGAACTTTAGAGCTAATTCATATTTCATTTGTGTTGTTGAAATGGCAGGTATTGGCATGTAATCCATGTTATCTGAGGTCCTGCATCTCAGCAAAATGTAGCAGTCCGGTGAGTGCTTATTTCTTATCGTAATATGCTTCTTGCTTGCAGTGGGTGCATAAAGTTAGGTGTTTCTTTGACTTGTTTTCAGCTACTCATTTTGTTATATATACGAGATTCCCAGATATACACGTTTATATCTTTATCTGCATATTTGTTTGATCAATCCCTATAATTGTATATTAGGTGTACAACCTGTGACTAGTTCAATTATAGAGATTGTTAATATGTACTGGTTTGGTTGCTATGTTATTCCCTATTTGGCGGTTTCTTCCGGTTGGTATTGTCAATGAGGCTAGACAATGTGCTCTCAGAAAACCATGGACACCTTTTCCCCAAACCATGTGCCTCTAGTTACTGCAGTAAAATATAACATGAATAACATCATAAAAGTTACCGTAGAGGCATACTCCTGCAATGATGATAACGAACTAGTTGAAGAGAGTGTATAGATATGAACTATAGGTACACTAAAGTAGTAATGAAAGCTTACCGTGTTTGCTACAGAAAGTTGAAGACTTTTACGTTAAAGTGAAATAAAATTGGCTGATGGATCTTAAAAGAAATTATGTGTACCACAGCTGAGCTGATAGGCCAGTGATCTAGGTAGAGAATCCAAAGATTTGATGGGTGTGGATATGGGTGTGGATGTGCTTATGTTATGTATAGTTCAGAGTTCCTTTGGTTGGGAATATAGTGAAAAGTCATCTGGCCTTGTGGACTTTGGTTTGTGCTGTTGATCTAGGTTTTAGTCATGGAAATTAGCCTTCAAAAGCTGGAAACTTTGTTAAACATATTATGTACTGATAATATAAGATACCACAACAAGAATTTACAACCAGAAGGCTAGGATTTATTTCCAGTTTTGAATATTTCCTTACATTGAATTTAATAAATGAGTGTATTTAAATATAATGCATACTGCATCATCAATCCCTCCTCCAAGCATAGAGCAACAAAGAAAATCCTGTATTACTACCACAGGACCTCGCGGATGAAGAACATGAACTCCTTCCACCATCACTGTGTTCCTCGGCCCACTGCAACACACTAGAACAAGATGGGGACGGTGACAACGACACCATTGAAGGCATTGCCGCCGAAGCAGCTGACATTGACAGACTCTTCCTCATCAACCTCTTCTCAGAACCTACCATTTCTGGCCAAACTCCACCATCACCAACTTGGAAAACAAACACACCATGTCCGGTGCCATTAGTACCACCTTTATGATTATTAACCCAGTTAAACACATCCCAATAGAATTCAAACTCGACACCACCTACGAAAATTTTCTCATTGCCTCTGAATTTCCAAGCCAGTCTTTTCACTGTTAGGCTTGTTTCACCGTCGACTTTTACTTTGAGTGTGCCCTCAGTGCACTCTATGCCAATTTCATGCTTGGACCCCAAGAACTGAGCTCGAGATATGTAGTTCTTATGCCCAAACACGTGTTCCCGCCTTGACAGTAGTGTTGGTTGGCCAATCTGGTGAGTCCCATTTAACCCTGATCGCCTAGTCAAGATATCCAAAAGATCTCCAAGAAAGAACTGAAGTTCTCCATTGCAAGAAATGGCCATGTAAAAACCAGACTCGGGCTCAGCCGAGTCGTGAGTGAAGTTAGCCCGAGTGAAGTCCCAGTAGAGCTTGATCTTTTGGTAGTGATGGTGGATTAGATGGATGGACTTAGAACCTGGCTTGGCTCTGAAAAACGAGAAGCTTGTCGGGTTGAGAGAGATGGTGATGGAAAAAGTGTCTGGAGCATGTATAGTTAAGGAGTGAGAGAAGAGGGTTTTGGACCAAGTGAGAGTCAGATATGTGGGTGAGTTGCGTAACTGGGTTTGGTATATGCTGGTTATAAGGTTTTGAGGCACTTGAGAGCTGCTTGAGACTATGTTGGGTTGGCTGAAACATGCTGGGATCATGGTGTCAAAACCATGAAGCAGTTGAAGAATTGTGGGAATGGAGTTTTCAGCTGCAGGATTGGAGGCTTTGCTAGTAGTAGTAGTAGTAGTAATGGTAGTGGTAGTATAAGAAGAGCTTTAGCTTTTTGGTGAGGTGGTCAATCAAAAGGGTATGTTTGTGCTTTGGATCTTGACGATGAAACTACAAGGGCCTCATCATCACCATCATCAGCACCAGTAGCTAAGCCATACCTCTACAGATCATTCTTGTTATTTCCTCCTTGATTTGCGCCTTTGAAAGGGTTTTTAATACCTCTCATTCTCATATACAAATGGGAGAGCAATGAGCTGGTTTGCACTGGGTCTTCTGGGTCACAGTTGCAGGTGACTTTGGTTTTATTTTATCTTTACTTTAAGGGTAAGTCACTACTTAAGTCCTATTCTTTATACCATTTGTTCATCCTATGCCATATCAAAAGGAGTCTGGAAGATGGGACCTGGGAAAAGAGGAGAGGGCCAACCACTTTAGTATGCTAGCTTCTCTGTAAATTTCAACCTGAAGAAAGCGTTTCACATAGTTAAAGAAAGGTTCTACGGTGCATTTACATACCAATATATATCATGCAGGTGAGGTCGATACATAGATAAAATCCGTTCAAAGAGAAGTAGCTAGACTAGTTCAAAATTTGTTTACATGATGTAGCTCGATACTCGAGCATTTTTGATATAGAGGTAGACTACATTGACTTGGTTTTACTTGAAGTATTTACTATGACTATAGTTTGCACCATAGAGAAGATGACAGCATACATGGCATGAAATACACTCTTTTCTTTTGGTGTGGATCGGATTTCAACGACTAATTTTTTTGATGCTGGGGAAACAAGTTTGTGATCTAGCTAGTGTGGCTGTGCAGATTTTTGAGCCAAGCTCTCTTGGGTTGAATGCTGCTTGGTACATTCCCAGCACATCCCTATTTCATAGCCTAAAGTATTATTCTTGGTTTGGTGAATGGCTATGGTCCTGTTATACCAGATATGGTGCATATGGAACATACCTAGCCTTCTAAACTTTTTATGAATACAATTCTATATGTAATGTGAAACTACACAAACCACAAAGTTTAGTTCTGATAACTATCTTGATTGTTTACTACAGCCATTGTTGTCTCTCTAGATTGTTTTACCCAAAACTACTAGAATTAAGACTTAACAGGGCAGCTAGAATTCCAGTACCTGGCCACACCAGCAAAATGACATTTACAGTTAAACTGTTTAACCTATCGATTGAGATAACTTACTCACCAGTGCTCCAGCATTGCTTAGGAACCTGAAATGTACGAGGAATCAAGTGTAAGTAGAGAGAACCTTAGTGTTAATGCTATCTACTACTTAACAAAATGCTCAAAGCACACTAAAGACCAACAAAATGCATACCTTAGTAAACATATCGAGAACATGTTCAATATGGCCTCAATAAGAGGTTCGAGTTTAACGTCTCGACTATTTTGCTTATCGAAACATAGTTTGCTCGAATTTCTTAAGCGGAAAACAATGCTAAATTCGACAAAGTTATAACTTGTTCATTCTCTAGTACACATCAGAAATTGATTTCATCTTCTTTTCGCAAACTACTCATCCGAAAACCAAATATAGAAAATGATATGACAAAAACATAATCTAATCCATCTGATCATGTTCATGCTGAGCAGCCCTCATAAGCAAGCTCCCATCTTCAAGAGCCACAAACACCGGTGACCCTCCAATCCCACGCGCCACCCCGAGCATAATCTCCTTCAACAGCTCCTTGAACTCATCCCTATCAACGACGCCGTTTGGATCCGCATCAAACCTCTCAAATATCTCATCGTGCAACTTATTCAACTCCTCTTTGGGCTGCGACAGGTACCCTATTTCCGGCAGCAGCTTACCAAAACCAGCTCGTAGCTCCTCCTTAGACAACACTCCGTCGCCGTTGACGTCTAAATAGTCAAAGCATTCCTTGCTGCATTCCTCAAACGGCGTCGTGTCGTCGACGAATCTGATCACAGTCTCGTCGTTAAATGCATGCAGTAATACGTTGCTGGTCTCCTCCATTTTTTTCCGAGCTAGGGTTTGTTCTAGTTTTGTGGTATATATATTATGTAGTCGTGTTAGACTTAGCTACTCCATCACTAGGGGGGGTGTTTATGCTGAAGTGGTGGTTGATTAATTGGCTCCTAATATTGTTTTGATCCGATCCGGTACGTGGTTGATGAGCCTTCATTGTAGAGACTTGGGTTCTGTGTCACTAGATATAAAATTTTGCTTCACAAAGAAGCAAGAACCTTATTCCGTTCAGAAAACAAGAGGCAAGAACCTTATGCTTCACCAAAATGCACATTAAGATATCGAACAAATTTAATAAAATGCTTCCATGAAAATGCTAGGCCGGTGAACCTTGCTTTTATTACCTCAAGTAGGTTTGCACCAGATGAAAGGGATTACATTCCTAGAAGCAACGAGAGAAAAAAACGATAATTAATACAGTACAAGTGCAAATTGCGACCCCGATATGTACCTGTATATTAATTTTCAATTGACGTTTACTAATTAATATAGATTAATGTAGGATTACATATGATGTGGTTTCCAATAAAAGTACCATTATATAGAACTGATTTGATTTGAAATAACTTAACACTTCCGTTATAATTATTGTTCTAAAAAACGGTCGCCTAGGCACCGATTAATCGGAAAAAAAATCATCTTATGGCCTAATTTTGGTCCTGGGCGAGGTAGTTAGGCGGGAACCGACTAATCAGCAATTAGGCAGAAAAGCGCCGCCCAGGCGATTTTTCATTTTTAAAAAAAAAATTAAGAGGTACAACCCAAAGGAATGAATTCTAAACAGAAAATCCAATCTAATTTCTTTCACGAAACGTCGTCTCTCTCCCTCTGTAAACGCCGCGACTTGGACACCGCTCGCCGATCACCGTCGTCATCCTTGTTTGTTATATGTTGATAATTTGATATGGTTAAATTTGGGCAGGAGCATAGTGTCTATGGTCATCACACAAACAAAACTTGATTCTGTGAAAGAGTCATGATTGATTCCGTGAAGCTTTATGTTTGAATGGTTTCCATGGTTGCAAGTTTAATTATAATGTAAGCTTCATTGTCATAAACTCATAATGTACTGTGATTCGTGAATTATCAGCTTCGAAATAGATAATTTCATATTCTTGGGATTCTTGTTTATGCACATCTATTTTAAAAAATTGAGATGGATGGTTAATTGGATTTCTTTATAAACTAAGTTTAGAATTTTTATGATATTTCTTTATAATTTTTAATTTATGTTTCAAATTACAATATACCATATAAATATATAATTAATTAAATATATATATAAAAAAAATAATCCGCTTAATTACCGATTAAACTCCACCTAAACGTCTAGGCGCTAGGCAGTAGCTCCACCGCCTAATTCCGCCTAACGCCTTTTAGAACCTTGATTATAATATTTCTTCAAATGTTGAGTGTATGCTAATGAATATCAATCTTCTGATTTTCTCATTTAACCAACAGTCATCTTAGCTCAGCCAATTGAGTGCACGGCTTTTAACCGTGTGGTCGTGGGTTCGATTCCCACAAACGGTGATTTTAGCTATTCTACTCAAGTCTCAGGCCAAGGCATTTACAAACCTTGGGACTTGCGCTTCTTCAGCTTTATTTTCAAACAGGCCGCGGCCTATTTTATTTTCTTTTCCTTTCTAAGTTACAGTTTTCCTTTTTGATTATTATCACCATTTCCCTAAAAATTTAGACCAAAAATTGGAAACTAAAGCTTAGAATACAGTATTGGTTGCCAGAATGGAGACAAAACGGAGCTGATCCCCGTCGAACATACATATCTGCATGTGGACTGGTTTTGTATGGTTTCCCCCAACCCCCAAACATCACACCTGCATATATATACCTAAGAAAGTAAAATGTTGGATATCAAACATGGATCGAAGTTCTAAAATTTAGATATTTCAATGAAATATCGATTCAATGAAAATTTTGATAAAAATGACAAAAATTAATAAAAATATATGAGAATTGTAATGAAGCTTTTGAAAGTTGTTATATGACCAATTATCTACCTTATGTAAAAAGAAAATATTGATCAAACATTAAGATCGACATATGAATTTGTTATATTACTATATGAATTTTTACGTGTTAAGTGTTGATGATTATTAAAATATAATTTAATACTTCTATTTTTATTTTTTGATCGATGGCTAAACCTCAATGTGCGGCTAGGTCATCACGTTTTTTGTACAATATGTTACACATCACACATCACAAAATCAAATATACGAATACTTCATAACCACGTAGAGGACCTATGAGGTTCGAAATTCACACTATTTTCTCCATCTCACTGTGCAGAGTCATGTGTGTATTGTGAAAAGTAATCATTAAATGATTGATCTCTCATGTAATTCTGCATGTATTGACTTACATGCCAGCCATATAGGTCAGGGGGCAGTCTTTGAGGATTATGGAGCTCGTAGTATGAACCAGGTATTGCTTGACTTTCTTCATTGCTATCATCATTTGAGGCACTTGTTTGTGATTATGACGATTATTTGTCACTTGATAGAACACCGTAAGACATGGCATATAAGAGATAAGGCATTGCAAAATTAGGTGCTTGTATAACCAACGAAATGTATAGCAAAATTGGCTAAGGCTTTGATGGTTAAATTTGAGGTAGGGAGTTTGAAACTTGTTAGAGGTGTTCATATTGGAACTTTTCAAGGTTAAAAATGTGGTGGGATTTTGGTCTATGGGCTTCATAAAGTCCGAATATGAAAAGTTGCGGAAAGTTTCAGTAAATATCGGTAATATCGCCGATATATCAAAATTTTCAGCAACAATCGAAAAATTTTGAGAAATTTATCTAAATAACTCAAGATTTTTTAGGTAAGTAAAAAAAACGAAATATCCACGATATTTTCGATTTTGCATTCCTTGAATACACAAACACTAATTTTTTTAATTATCCATACTAATAAAATTAGAAAATGGATTTGTAAGCTATAGGTATTACAGGTGTTCATAATCATGGTAGCCAACCAAGTTTTGTACCCTTTAATTAGATCAATGGGAGTACGTTGATATATAAGTTGCCCCTTTCTTCAACAGATAGTGGGAAAATGGCTTAGTTATTTCTAGTCTTGCTCCATCATTCCAACAAAACCCAAACTGTACTAATTAAGGGTTACATAATTGCTCAACAAAATGCTCATTTGTATCTTCTAGTTTATAGTCTCATTTACCGATTGCGATCACGAGCTTTTGGCTTTATATATGTGTGTCAATACAAAATCTCAAATTTTGCTAGTTTTCGTTCAAATCTAAACTTGCGGCTTGTACGTAGTATACTCATTTTGGCCGGTCAATTAAGCTAGATGATAAATAGAATATAAAATTACTTGGAAAATATTAGGTAGCATCAATCCCAAATTCCCAAGTACTTATTTGGTTTTGTTTGGGTTTGAATCTTATTGGAGTCGGTCACACCCTTTCGTCAATTTTTGACCATTTGTGTCTACGGAATCCATGGCTTCAACATCAACTAGTCAAGTTTCCAATATTGAAATGTTAATAGTACCGTTTTAAGATTATTCTTAATCTTCAAATGTAGCTTTTACTCTCTTTATATGATTAACAATGCAGAAAGGGTCGTGTACAAGCATCCCGACATTAAAAAACCTATGTCATATACGTCAGATGAGGACATAATTAATGAAAAATTTGGAATATAATACAAACTAACTAATTAACGAGTTCATAGTTTCAACAACTATAATTACTCTTCATTGGAATTCAACATTCTAATTTATACATCTTTATAACTCGATCGAGATTATAATTCACTGAGACTTATAAAGTAGTAGAAGTTGCTAGGTTGAACATGAACTTTGTCTTAATTAGTAAATTACACTTTAAAAATCCAATTCTATATTTGCATTTTAACCATTCTGGCCAAGTGGCCTATGAAGGTTGATCTAAAACATGATTAACTAGAAAGTTTCATACCTTCGAGGGTTTAAATTCGATCTCACCTCTTTGGGGTTCTAATTATGCATAGACAGCCCTTGACTAAAACAAGCAAAAAAAATTAAGATGGAAGACTTTAGGCACAATTGAGTGATGGGACCGGACATCAGAGTTGTCTGGTTTGTATGTGAAGACGTCGATCATGCATGGATCATTCGTAGAGCAGCTGGTCGATCATTTATCATTGAACCCTAACCTCCCAAGCTTACCATGTGCTCTATCAAATCAGTAGCTCAATCTGTTGGCTCTCTTAGCAACACAGATCAGATAATCTGCTTTTCCGATCCAATTCTAAAATGTTCGTAAACTTCTGCGTCAAACTAATGACAATTAATCTTGGTTATGAAGCTCTACCGACAACTATTATCCATCACAACCAGATTAGCTAGGTTCACCAAATTTTCCTTTATAAGTTGCAGGTGATACATATATGCATCCCTTGTGAATTAGATATTGGAACGAGACCAAAAGTCTCTCTTCCATATAAACTAATACGCCTTACGTACAACATCGTCCATGGCCGCACTGCTTTTCTTTTCTAACTTTTTCTGAGACATGGTGACAAACTCGATCATGCATGTGTTCTGTTGGAGCTAGCTCAACCAGATCGATCGTCACAATGCACAGTGCGCGCGTTTGTTAGAACTTCTTTTTCACGATGTCTGGAACTGAAAGAACACAAACTAGCAGTGTCTAGCTACCTGCTGCTTATATCTTTATGAGTTTTCAGACTTGCTCAGTGGACCATTTCAACAAACGTACTGAAAACTCAGAACCTAACTACCTTCGATCATTTGCTCTCAATGAATAGTCAATTTCTTTGAGCATCTAAATGACTGGAATATCCTCACAATGTCTACATCATATTCATCAGCTATATATTACAGAATTAGCTTAATGGTGCCGTAGCCAGCTTCTTGGTAATTCAGTCCTAATTATCTATTATTGACAATGATACTTAGATCTAGTTTATTCCATACCCTCCATGTCTGAAGGAAGGAGGCCGGCCAAACCCCAGGCCACTAGGGTTTTTGTAAATAATTAAACAGTTCAGATTAAAACCAAGGGATCACTTTGAAGAGAATATTGTTAATTACGACACCGTGTGTATATCAGTAGATCGGACAAAAATCGATCACATGCATTGTGTATTATACGAGCCCAAAATGTACGTAGCAGGGTACGTTTTGTTTTCTTCTTCAGTTGTATGTGTGTATTATACTCGCAAGTTTTGATCGACAGTTTCGTCTTTGAGTTCTCGGAGTTCCTTAATTATTTAATGGTTTTTGACTGTTACTGTCATCTAGCTAGAAGACTAGAACTGCGAGGAGTTGATCTCCTTCGATCTGTTAGCTGCAAACAAAATCTTGAACTTGCCTACATGTGACTTTAGTCAACAGAAGATAGTAGCCAGTAACTTTGATTTGGCAAACAGTTTATGGACTAGGTAATAGAAGATTGTATATTTGGTCTGAGTTCTATCTATGCAGAAAATACAAGTTACTTGGCTAGTAATGTTTTCTCCCAAACGGGTTGGGAATGGCACGTACTTTCATTCAATTATGCACTGAAAACATCTGGATTGGATAAAATTTTGGATAAGAAGCTGTGACCAGGGAAAGGAAACATCTGATACATACACACAGTAACTGATTAATATTTCAGTATGTTCGATGCAAAAATATCTCTCGCGAAGAGATCCTTCTCGCGAAGCAGTCTCTTTTATGATTTCGGATGTTTTAACCGCGTGGGCCGGTTTATCTTGTTTGTGCTTCGTATGCTGACGTGCCACCGTCTCTTGACGGAATATGGACTGATCACAGCCGCCTGACTTCTATATTAAGCAATTAGAACAAGGAGAGCACCAACCCTGCTCGAATAGGTCATTTTCGCCTAGAAACCTAGGACTTTGATATGTGAATCTCTCGCTAAGTCTTGAAATCGATACTCCACACGTCCTTTCTCGTGCAAAGCAGAGCAATCTCGTAACAGAGTGTTGAGAACACTCGCTCCCTTTGAGTATTCAAGCTCTCAACTTACAAGTGACAAGCTCTTCAATTTTCTGGTTGCAATTGCTTCCTTACAGTCGTAATACTCTCACTCGATAGGTGACAAACACTTAGACTTTCTGGTTGCAAGAAAGATAGAAATCTCGAAGACGAGACGTCTGTCTAGGTATGTTTGCGTATAGCAAGATTGTTTGATTGATTGTGGGGGATTTTCATAAGATCCTTGCTCTCCTTATATACTCGCTTAATAACAGTCATTTATTCTGTTTCAAATTCTTTCTGCTCTTGTAATCACAGTCTGAATCCAACACCAGCATACGTGTCGTATCACTCATAGATCTCTAATTCCATCACAACTGTTCTAAGAGTTCTATTTAAAATGAATCAGTTATGATAGAAACCAAGCCGCACAGAACCAGCTAATAAGACATAGTTCTAATAGAACTCAAAGTCTTCCTCTAGCGAACATTCGCCAGACGTTATCTCACTTGACTCCTCGCCAAGTACCATTAATATAATGGGCCGCTTGCATAAACCTCGGTCATCCAAACCCAAAATGAAATACTTTATTTCAGGCCCAAACATTGCCCCTCAGGTCTTGAACTTGGAAACTTTCTGAACAAGCGAAAAGACTTGAATATATCTTGACCAATGTGCCCATTGACTTTGAAACGCTATACCATCACTCGAACGCCACGTCAACCAACCTTTCAAAAAAGTATGACGCTCGACTGACACATCTATAAAAGCACCAGTCCATATCCACAAATTTCATCTTTCAACAAAACCCTTTCAATTGCTCAGAGCCTGCACTTTCTAACTCTCTCAGTCAAAAAGTTCAAACATTTCTTTCTCACCGCCGTCAATCCTTATTTCTCCAGAAAAATACCTCCTCGTAAAGGCATTCCCAGCCTTTATGAAACCCATGACGCCAAGAGATTCTCCAAACAACTCAAGGCCGTCGCTAAACGACACAACCCAGACGCCATTTGCACTCTTACTGTAGACCCTGTTGAAAACACAGGTCTGCTTGGTCCATTTCTGGACACTCCATTTAATCCAGAGCTTTTTACATACCTTCGCAAGCCCATCTGCAATTCATCCCTTATACTCCAGGCAAATCCCAGAGCAGACCCAAAGGAATGGACTCAAAAAGACACTCTATGTCTCATTGGAAAGTGGCCACACTCGGGCACAGAAGACCTCGCTTGGTACCGGCACCGCCGTGGGCAAGACATCAATCGATGGGAGGCAGCCGGAATAGCCTAACTTATTGATTTGTGCTTTTCTCTTCCAACTGGAGGTAACAGAGCCCCATTTGCTACAACTATGTGCTTTTGGGACTGCACAGCAAACTGTTTCCGTCTTCCTTGTGGTGATGTGAGCATCACAATGTTCGACCTTTATACTATCTTTGGAGTTCCTGCCTTTGGAAACAATTGGGCTCCTCAAGACTCCCACCAGATACCTAATCAAGCCTCTCCAGAACGCCCTTCATCCTACTCCTCCTGGGTGAAACAATTTGCTCACGAGGAAAGAAATACACCACAGGGAGGAATAGCCTTTCTGGAATATTGGCTAGCAAAGTACCTGTTCTGTTCAACCTCTGCCAAGGTTACCAAAACATAGACCAACCTCGCCGAACGCCTTTTCAACGGTGAACAACTAGGCTTGGTTGAGTCCGTCCTTGCCTACATCTACTATGGCCTCATGCGAGTAACATTGTCGAAGCTTAATCTGAACCAACCAGGACCACTGTGGATGGTAGAACTCTGGTTGCAAATCTACTTCCCCTACTTCTGCCCCTCAGCAACCCCTCTCTATGAAGAACACAAGCTGCTGGGCCAGTCATTGGTTTCTACAATGCCTAGGACCAAACATTGGTCATATCACAACTGCTTCAAATACCTCTGTTCGCATAAGGACTTCCCTCATACTGCAGTCAAGAGAATTCTGAGTCGTCGCCATCCTGGACTCCTTGCAAGTGGATTCATGCCCTCACTAGAACAAAATGTTCACGCGAGGAATCTATTCATTCGGTTCAACACTTGTCAGGACCTGCAAATCCCAGACTCAGTCAGCTCCGGGTATGAGCTATATGCCCCAAACCACTTTTGTAGACAGTTTGGGCTCAGCCAGGATGCTCCTATGTCCCTCGCTTGCTCTGTTAACAAGTACACTCTTTGGCGAGGAAACAACAAGCCTCTCGCAGCAGAAATGCGAGACAAACACTATGGCTTTCCAATGGTGATGCTTCCAACAATCACAAAGCCACTATCGATATCAAAGTCGGTCACCCCATCATATCTCACATGGTGCTTCCAGTTCTGGGAAGAGAAACGACACCAGGGACCGGACTTATGCTTTGCTGCCATCTTTCATGAATTCAGCCACAAATTTTCGCTTAAAGTAGACTTGGCTGCACTAGATGGACCGCACCTCAGTACAAGTTCTACCCCATGGCCACAAGTATGCCTTTTCATCAAAAATTGCCACATATATTAGCAACTTTTCATATCACAACTGACCAATCTTCTATTCCTCGTACAACACAACCCTGAACCAGATGTGACTGTGGCCATTCAGTCTTTTAGGAAGAAAAGATCAAAACGTTCTGGATCCTCTGTAAGTACTTATTGTCTCTCCAGCACAATCTGATTTTGCTTTGAAACTTTGAAATTAACCCCAATCCCTTGGCAGTCTCCAAAGCACAAGAAGCTTAAATTGAAGAACCAAGGGCCTAAAAGTGGAGTTCGGCTGGAAGAAACAATCGTCAGCAGGAATAAGCAAGCAAAACTCTCGGCACAAGTCTTTCATGCATCATTCGATCAAAGGAGTAACAAAGCCTCAGGATCCAGTGCCTGCTCAGCTGTAGCTTTCACCATTGCACGCTGATTATGTGCAAATCCAGACAGCACACCTACGCTCTCCCAGTTCGATGACCTCCTGATTCAAGGTTCAAGGGAGTGGCAAGAACTCTACAAGGACGACACCCTTGCGAGCAAGTATCCAGACCAACACTTTGATCTGGACACCATCTTGAAGGCGAACATCAGACCGCTTCAATTCTCATCTGATGACTCCTTCGTTGGGTACTTTGACCCTGAAAGGTTTACAGCCCTAAATGGCCTCCCCTCTTTTGATGTTCTATGGGAGCAAATCCAGAAGAGCCAAAAGCCATAAGTCTACATAGTGAGTTGGAATGATCACTTCTTCGTCCTCAAAGCTGAAGATGAAGCATACTATATAATAGACTCACTAGGAGAAAGGCTCTATGAAGGATGCTGCAAAGCCTTTATTTTGAAGCTTGATGAATCCAGCATCGTATTTATTAATGAAGATAGAGATATAGGCCATGAAATCATCAACAACCACAAAGAATGCTGCAAGGATTTCATAGCCCAATTTCTTGCTGGAATCCATCGAGCAGAACTCGAGGAGGAAGAGAAGAAAAAGCATGTGGATACCGCCATTTTGTTTTGGCATCTGCAAATTGAAATTCAATCTTGCTTCATTCCTTCCTCCTCTGGCGAGGGTACCAGCACTCAGAATGAGCAAGCCATTCCAGAGCCTGAGCAACAAATTATTTCCTCGCTAGAGCCCTTAGTTGAACAACCACTAATTCTGGTCGAAGACAATCCAGAAGGCGAAGAACCGAGTCCCTCCTCGCCAGAGCAACCAGTTCAAGTAATTGAAGAAACACAGCCACTGTCTCCCCAACAAGTAAGAACTCTGTACCCTTACTTCTAGATTAATGATTTCTAAATTGGTCCTGACATGACCTGTTATTCATATTGTAGTCCAAACATGTTCCTGTGGACCTGGACGTTCGTGAGACAATTCCCCACAGTCCAAGGAACCAAGCGAGCACGTCAGGTGAGCCACTTATAATGGCCACTGAGGATCAGCCTGACGGTCCTTCAGGTGTCAATGATGAAGATCCCATACTTCTGATCGAAGAAAATCCTATCCCATCTTCATCGCAAGAAAGCAATCCTCAGCTGCCCAGCGTTCATGAATCACTCAACAAGCTGCAAGAAATTTTCAGCAAAATGGGTACACTGCACACTTCCTCGGACACCACCGTTGCAATTAGAAGAATTCTCTCTGAACCCCTAGATTCTCCAAAAGACATTCAATCCACCCACAAACAAGTGAAAACCCTGAGGGCCAACGCCTCAGCAGAATTCATTCCTCGCCTGGATAAACTAGAAGAGAATCTATCTCTACGCCTGAGCCAATACGAAGCCTTCCAACATCTAAAACTCGAGGTTGAGCGCAAAAACGAAGCAGCAGAGACCTTGGAACAAAAGACTCACAAGGAGAAAGAGAGGATTCAGAAAATATTGGAGGAAGGTTCTAGCCAGGAGGAAACTTTAACAACCAAAGAGGCTAGAAGAACTACCCTCGCAGCTGAACTCGCCTCCCTTGATGCCGAAATAAGTGCATAGAAAACTGACATCCCCAAGCGTCAGGACGAAATACATCAAGTTGTGATGGAAAGCGAGAACCAAGCTCAACTCCTACAAGAAGCATGCGAGGAAGCCAGTAATGCTCGCCAAGCAGTTCACCAGGCCTGGGTGGCCTTTGAGACAACTAAAATCTCAGTGAAGGACATTCTCCTCCAAATGTAAAACTTTGGGCCTCAGATATATGCCTTATCTATTTGTCACAAACAATTAAACTATTTATGTATTCTAATCGTTTTGACAAAGTCTGAATTGGGTCCAAAGACCATACTGGGCTTCTACAATAAGCCATTTTCTATTCTTCGATCCAACCTCGTTTTAAGCTGTAACTAATCTTTACTACTCTGACCGTTCAACAAAAAATGGAATTGAATTCTATACTTGGAATCCGTATCGCGTCAAACAATCAAAATCTTTTGAAGTACGTTTTACCTGCCCCAGAAATCTCCTCATTTATCATGCACTTCTTGCGAGTAGATAAAGCGTCTTCACGGTCCACTCTTATTTGGACACGTATTCTCTATTTCCAAGCGTAATTACTCTCGCGAAACCAAACCATTGTGACTCTTGTCTATAAAAGGTTTCCCTTTCCTTTGTCTATGAACCAACACTTTCGCAAGAATGAATTACCTTACTGTTTATTTGCTCTGGTCTTCCTACCCAAAGAAACCTCCAGATAAATCCTTTCATGTCGTGTTCCTTAGATAGCAATATCCATGTCCAAACCTGGACTAGATAGCAATATCTATGTCTAGGCGTTGCCTTGGCTATCCCAACTTGTGTCAGAAGAAGAAGGGAGAAGCCACAATCCCGAGGTGAATTCCTCTTCGTCCTCTTCCAATGCACCCGCTCGGTGTCCATATGCACTGGAGGTGGAAGGCCTCTTCAATGTGGCCTGCAATAGATGGGGAAAGATGGGGGAGTCACCCTGGGAAGAAGGCAACAAATGTCAAGGCAGGTGAAAAGGTCTTTTGTTCTGATGCACCTCCTACCTTGGCGTTTCAGATCCTCTCCATCCTCTCACCGAGGTCGATCTTCCATGTATACATATTTGATACATCTACCTTAGGGGATGGCGATCAACGCAGAGGATCTTGTGAAAAACAAACTTTTATCTTTTTCTCTATTGCTGATTCAGGTTTTGTTTTTCCATATGGTATCAGAGCTTGAGGCCGCAAAGTCTTTGTATTCTTCCAATTATTGAATGTAATATTTTATTTGAAGTGTAAAAGTTCCTTGTATTGATAAACTCATATATAGTTTGCTCAAAACTTAGGCCACAAAAACTGGCTAACATGAACCTTTGACTTGGAAGAAAAACCATAAAAATTACAAAAAATTGGCCTCGAGTAAAGGCCCTAGCTTCTTAACCCCATAAATAGGCTATTATAATGTACATAATCCTCGGTATGTGTTACCCCTGTAGTTTACTTATGCGAGAGCATAAATAAACTAGATTAAGCTGTAGTTGGAGGATCTTCATACTCCCATACTAGTTGTATGAATTTCTTTAGGTAACGACCATTTATTGGGTTCGCGTGTATAGTACCATCTCGATCTCGCAAACAAACTGCTCCTTTACCCAACAGTCGATCGATAATATATGGTCCTTCCCATTTCTCTGACCATTTTCCTGGTCCTTCAGTCTTCTCGCCAACAGGCAAAATGACTCGCCAGACAAGTTCTCCTTCTGCAAAACTCATGCCCCTTGTACGTTGGTCATAGGCACGAGCCACCTTTTGTTTCTCAGCACGTAGACTATCATAAGCTTGTATATATTTTTCATCTAAGTCTTCATGCTCCTGCCACATCGCTTGGACATAGTCTTCACCGATCAAGTTGTGTTGCTTCATCACACATAAAGACTGAACATTGATTTCCAAAGGCAAGACTGCATCGTGCCCAAACATTAATGCATAAGGAGTTGTACCTGTGGGTGTCCTCTTACTAGTCCTATAAGCCCACAAAGTACTAAAAAGTTCTTCATGCCACAGTCTGGCATTGCTCGCGAGCATCCGTTTTAGGATATGAATAATGATTTTATTGCTCGCTTCAGCTTGACCATTGGATTGGGCATAGTATGGAGAAGAGTGAAGAAAATGAATCCCAAGATCCTGCATTAGAGTATCTACTTCTCCAGACATGAATGCTGCCCCACGGTTCTAAACAAAACTCTCAGAAATGTCAAACTGACAAATAATATCTTCAAATAGGAACTGGCGGATAGCCTTGGCAGATGATACCCTGAGAGGTCGAGCTTCAACCCATTTCGTGAAGAAATCAGTAGCCACTATGATAAACTTGTGCCCTTCAGATGAATGAGGATGAATCATTCCTATTAAGTCCAAAGCCCATCTTCGAGCTGGCCAAGACTTGATTATTGGTTGTAATGGTATTCTGGGCATATGGTTGACCGGACCATGTTTCTGGAATTCTTCACAACCTTTTGCGAACGTGATGCAGTCTCTGAGCATTCCTGGCTAATAAAAGCCATGTCTCCTTAGTAACCATCTCATCTTGGGACCAGCCTGGTGTGCCCCTGCTATCCCAAGGTGGACTTCTCTCATTAACCGCTTAGCGTCACGTCCAAAGACACACCTTAACAGTATGCCTTCTTCTCCCCTTCTATATAACTCAGCATCCTTGAGCACATAGTTGGGAGCTAGAAATCGAATCCGCTTGTCTACCGGATTATTAGGATTTTGGAGATAAGAAATGATGTCTTGTCTCCAATCCGTGTCAATGTGATCAAGTGTAGCAACGTACCATTCATTTTTATCTTCTTGTTGTGCAATGAAAAATGGAAGGGTTCTTCTTTCAACCTTTAATATTCGTTCGCATACTCCATCTTGCAAACTGATACCCGTTGCTAGTTGAGCCAGCTCATTAGCCGCATAGTTCTTCTTGCGAGGAACATGACTCAACTCGACTTCTGTAAACAACTTGAGCATGTCACAGGCCCTCCTCGCATAAGGTTCTAATATTGGGCATGCCTTGTACTTTGTTTCAAGTTGCCTGATCACCAGTTGGGAATCTCCAAAGATATGCACATCAATGATCTCCATATCCAGCAGAAATTCCAATCCAATGATTAAAGCTTCGTATTCTGCTTGATTATTTGTGCATCTGAAGTCTAACCTGAAAGAATAAGAATAAGTTTGGCCGCGTGGGGAAATCAAAGCTACCCCTGCCCCAGCCATAGTACTCGTACTGGACCCATCAAAATATAAACACCAAGGAGCCAAATCAATACGAGCAAGGTCCAGTTCTGGCCCTTCAACAACCTCTTCCATGGGATGATGAGCCAAAAAATCAGCCACTGCTTGGCCTTTTACCGCCTTCTAGGGAACATATTGCAGAGAGAATTCTGACAAAGCCAGAATCCACTTTCCAATGCGTCCACGGAGAATCGGTCTGGACAACATATACTTCACTAAATCTGTTTGTGCAATAACACACGCAGTGAAGGAAAACATAAAATGCCTCAACTTACACCCTGAAAAGTATAAAGCTAGGCAAAGTCTTTCCACTGGAGAGTATCTCGTTTCACAATCGTTCAAGGTACGACTCAGATAGAATATAGCACGTTCAACTCCAGCCGTGTCGTCCTGAGCTAATAGACTTCCAATGGAGAGCTCAGTAGCTGATATATACAGCTTAAGAGGAACCTCAGGTCTTGGGGGAACCAAGACATGTGGGTTCGTTAAGTAGGCTTTAATGGTTTCGAAGGCCTCTTGATGTATAGGCTCCCATACAAAGTCCTTTTGATTTTGAAGCTTGAGCAGTGTTGAGAATGGTTGTGTCTTCCCAGCAGCATTGGCAATAAACCGTCGTAAGAAATTGATTTTTCCCAATAAACGGTGTAGTTCTTTCTTACTCTTTGGTGGGATAGCATTGAGAACTGCTTGTTTCTTGTCATCTGGTATCTCAATCCCACGCTGATGAACCAAAAAACCTAGGAAATCTCCTGCTTGGACGCCAAATACACATTTGGCTGGATTCATCTTCAGTTGATGTTGCCTCATTCTGAGAAACACTTGCCTTAAGTCTTCAAAATGATCACTTCTACGTTTCGTTTTGACTACCACATCATCAATATATACTTCCATGGTCTTGCCAATAAGATCATGGAAGATCAAGTTCATTGCTCGTTGGTAGGTTGCCCCTGCATTTTTAAGTCCAAATGGCATATCCACGTACTCAAAAACACCTGTAAATCCTGGGCACCGAAACGCTATTTTATGTCTATCTGCTTCAGCCACCGGGATTTGATGATATCCAGCAGTGTCATCCATGAATGTCAACATTTCATGGCGGGCGACTGAATCAACCAACAAATCAGCTACTTGCATAGGATATGCATCATTTGGGGTTCCATTGTTCAAGTCTCTGTAGTCGACGCACACTCGCATCTTTCCATTCTTTTTCTTGACTGGGACTATATTGGAGAGCCACTCATTGTATTTGACTACACGTATAATCCCTGACTTGAGCATTTTCTCGACCTCTTCCTTGACTAGAATTGCCTTTTCTGTGTTCATGCGACGCATCTCTTGTTTCACAGGTTTCTTCCCTTCTATGATGGGCAAATTGTGACAAACCAAGTCTGGTGACAGGCCAGGCATGTCGTCGTATTTTTCTGCAAAACAATCTGCATATTCTCGTAGCAATTCAATAAGCTTGAGTCTCTCCTCAGGCTCCAGGAAGGTACTAATAGCCACAGAGATTGGCTCTTCATGTGTCCCAATATTGATGTGTTCAATGGGATCTTTGACTTTAGGAGGTAGATCATCCAAAGCTGCTGGAGCTAATTTAATCTCGTCCTCCTCCTCTAAGTCTTGTAAAACGTCTTCATCCACATATTCCAAGGCTGCAACCATTGGAATCTTCTCAAAGGCTTGGCTCTCTAACAGAAAATTATGAAAGCGTTCGTGAAGAGAGTGACAAGCCTCGGCCTCTGTATCTGATAGAGACCCAATCATGGAGAACGTTTGGATGGAGCTCAATGGTGTAGGGTCTTTTGCTATCTTGATTTGCTTGAATTATACCCCACTGAGCTAGTTCAGAGGCCGTAACACCAACTGGGCGGCCCTTACTGTCGACGCCACATACCTCCAATGGCCTAAGGTCACTGTGGTAATATCTGGCTTCTAATGCGTTAGTAGAAACAGAATATGGACGAGGGTCAGCATTGACAAGTTCTGCTTCACCTGACTCCATGTTCCAGAGTAACATCTGCTGATGAAGTGAAGAAGGTATACAATAGCTTCGATGTATCCAATCACGCCCCAGAATTACACTATATGGAGATGTGCATTCCACCACAAAAAATGTGTAAGTGCCTGAGGCTAGCCCGATATGTATCTGTAAGAAGACAATACCCAAGGTCTTGGTTATGCTACCCTGAAAATTTCTGACACTTAGTGAGGTCTCTTGGATAGCAGACTTGGGAACGCCTATTAAGACCATTGCCTTAACAGTGATGATGTTAACCGCTGCCCCTGAGTCCACTAGGAGTTTATTCAATTGAATCCCTTGGACTTGCCCTGTGACATATAACGGCCGCATGTGCATGGCCATGTCAATAGTGGGTTTGGAGAACATCATCTGTCCTTTTGTGTGTGATGAATTCATCTCTGGTATTTCAATCAGTGTTGAACCACTTGGTAGCTCTGGTTCTTCGTCTGGTAATACCACGCTGTTGATGTTCTTGGATTCATGTTTTGGTGTTGACGGAGACAAAGCGTATTTAGAAGATAAGACATACACCATGTTAATGGTGGAACTGTCTTCCTCGATACAGTCAAGTGCTTCTTCATCTTCGTCCTCACCGTAATCCACCAACTGCTCATCGTCGTCGTAGTTATCATCTCCAGCCTGATATCCCTCCTCGTTAGACGTTGTGGTTACCTCGAGATGGGCTACTTGCTGTAACGGATCCTCAGGAGTAGGATCAATAGCTGCTGGTAGTAGAAGTGGTGGAGTTTTCTCCTTGGGAGCAGGGACCAGTTTTTGGGCCTTCTGTTGTTCTTCCACAACTAAAGGCCTGGGTTTCCATCGCAAGACTGAAGGCTTGCTTGAAGTGTTCTGTTTCTGCACGTCCCTTGTTCCCTGAGGGGGTGTCTTTAGCCCAACTGTTTTCATCGTGTCCTCCTCAAAGGTAAGGCGTCTCCTCACTGGCTTTCGTTGTGCAGGCTCACGATGAAACTCAGGGGTAGATTCAGTGTCTTTACCTTTAGACCCTAATTCTGGGTTTCGTTCGAAAACTCCTGGTCTTTGGGTTCTCACTTTAGGCTCGCGAAACTTTTTCCCAAAGACCACCAATGGGTTTGCTGCAAGGGTGTTCAAACGCGTTTGCAACACTTCTGGAGGAAATTCCAGATCTTCTTCTTTGATCAGGCTAGCTTCATAAGCATCTAGTGCTCTTTTGGCCCTGCCAAAGCGTTGTTGAAGGTTTCTCCGCTTGCTCGGAGTCACCTCAATGGTTTTTCCCTTCTCCCTTACGTACCAAACATCCTCCTTTGTGATATTTCTTGAAGCTGGAGGTATATATGGCTTCGCGAGCGTACTTGCAACTTTAGACTCAGGTGTTTTAGCCAAACTGGCTTGGTCTGTTACTCGCGAGCGCTTGGGAGCTGGAGTATCCCTTTGTTTTGTTTGCTGGGGCTGATGATCTGTACTCGAGAATAGCTCTGGGAAAGACTTGGCTGCTTGAGCCAGTTCCTCATAAGAGATCTTCAGTCCACTCCTCAGTTTACAATGTGCACAAAGGGCTACTGGCGATTCTGCTTTGGGGTCCACCTTTTCTTTTCATTTATTCCTTGGTGTGTAAGATGGATTCTCGCCAGCAGTTAGTTGGTCGTTGGACTGTTTTCTTTTATTTGATTTGTCATGTGTCAGTTCCAACATTCCAACCATCATGGGCATGGGGGTCGTCAAGCCTGGCGAGGTGTCTTGTTCTATCTCTATTACTCCCTCGTTAATCAGCTGTTGTATCTTGTACTTCAAATCTCGGCAAGCAGCTGTACTGTGACGTCCCCATTTGTGGTGGTATCGACAATAAGGCAAACCCCTAACATCCTCAGGATGTGGGTCAGGTGCTCCCCAATTGTCAGGAACTACAGCTATTCCTTCTAGGCATAGCTTAATGAATATCTCCTCTCGCCAAGACGCGTCGTATGTTATTCGAGTCCGCTTAGGTCGGACAAACGCTATATTTCGGTTAGACTTTCGTCTGGACTTCTTCCTCGCATGGGTTGTTTTAGTTTGACTACCCCTTGAAGAAGTGCCACTGGCAGGAGAAGTTGTAACTGGAGGAGATGGTGTCCTGTGAAGATATTGTGGGCGAAAATCCACCTCGCTCCTTTCATTGATTTCAATCACTTCCCAGTTGATCAAACCTTGGATTTCATCTCTCAAGGTGGAACACATTGCTGTTCGATGACCAAAGTGATTGTGGAATCTGCAGAAGTGTTGGGCTGGCTCTTTATATCGTAATTGTCTAAGTTCAGTCACTGGGTAAAAAGAGATCAGCCCCATGTCCTTTAGCCTATCAAAGAACTCTTCTATCATATCCAGTCGGAATGAATAGGCTGAAAAGGATGGTCGATTCCAGGCCTCCACACCCTCAAGGTGTCCACCAGGTGATGTCCAATTCACATCAACCATGTTCACCTGTGTAGCAGGGAACGGCTCGGAATCCACTAACGCAGCTGTTTTGGACGAACCTTCCAACTCTAATCTCCCTTCATTGATCCATCTCTGGATCTGATCTTTAAGCTTAATGCAGTCTTTTGTAACGTGGTTCCATGCTCCATGGAACTTGCAGTACTTCTTACCCTTTAACTGCTCAGCTGTGGAAAGTGGTCCAAAGTCTGCTTTGACGACACGCAGACTATACAGCTCGTCCAAAATTTCATGAGCCATATTGGCGTCATAGGTGTACTTCTCAAATTCTGGCTTAATGAAAGCCACTGTTGAGAGCTTGATCGGACCCTTACTCTTTCGGAGCTTACGGGGTTTTAAAACTTTGTTTGTTGATAAGTCAACGGCACCCACCTGCTCGCCATCAGAGTGACTCCTGGTCGTCTACACCTTCAATATAAGCCACTGTCTTTGGCTTCAACCTATCATAAGTTCGACTACTGTACGTCCCCTTGGACGCATTTCTTCTGTTGTCTCTCTCCTGCATATTTCTATGAGCTTTAGTCACAGCCGTGATGAACTCATTCAAGGAGAAATACTTGTTGTTTAAGAATAGCTGATGGAACGTGTCCTCCAGACCATTCTTGGCCATCTCAACCACCTATTCCTTGCTCAGAGGGGTCTTACATAGATTATACTCTGACCGGAAACGGTGCTGGAAGGTGACCGGACTTTCTGTCATCGATTGGCTCAAGGAAGCCAGCTTTCCTACACTAGTCTCTGGCCTTGCAGTTCCAAAGTGATCTATGAATAAGGCCTCCATATCCTTCCATTCACTGATCGAACCTTTCTCGATTCCAGTATACCATACAAGGGCTGATCCTGACAACGATGATATGAAAACTCTTAATTTGAGTCCTTCATCTTCGGCAAATTGGCCTAACTGCAGAGTAAAATAAGCCAAGTGTGTTGCCACATTTGCATCATTGTCATCAGAGAAAGTTTGGAAGGTCTGGTGTTTGTAAAATTTTGGCCATCGCCACTCAGTAAGATCATCTTTCATCGGAGGAAACGGTGTCTCGTAAGTTTCATGCATCTTAGATAATTGTATGTTACAATCATCTAAGAACTTATTTAACCATTGCTCCCAAGCAAGAGGAAAAGACTCCGCTTGCCTAGTTTTCCTGGTCAAGTCCGATACGGATTTGGTTAGAGATCCTATGTCTCTGTCTACCCTTTGTGATAGAGTCGCCGCATACCGGCGGTATTCCTCCAATCCTTTGTCCATTTGGCGAAGGATATCCACCCGTAGTTTATCTTGTCCTTCTACCAAACTAGCCACCTGGGCCCCCATGGCCTCTCTCTCCTCTCGATCCTGATTTAAATCCACCCGTATTGCTTGGATACTAGTTGTCGCTGTGTCTATTAAATGGGCCTGGGTGGCGAGGAGAGTTGCATGTTGCTTGATTCTTTCTTCGAGTGCCACATGGTAATTAGTCTGGTGACTATCTCGCCTGGCCGCGTAAGCCAGGTACTGTTCGAACGTAAGTCCTGTTATTTCCGCCTCACTCAAAGATTTGAACGTCATGGTATCAAAGTTGTTAGCGAAAATAACTTCAACCGCTTGATTACTTAATGAACGACACTGACTAGATGTGTGTTCACGGTAAGCCGGTTGTGGATGTTTGCGACACTGAGGATAGACCCTTCGATAAGGATCTTCAATTTTCGCTTAGAGATGCTAAGAGATATTGTCCCACTGGGCGTGCCAAAATGTTCGATGCAAAAATATCTCTCGCGAAGAGATCCTTCTCGCGAAGCAGTCTCTTTTATGATTTCGGATGTTTTAACCGCGTGGGCCGGTTTATCCTGTTTGTGCTTCGTATGCTGACGTGCCACCGTCTCTCGACGGAATATGGACTGATCACAGCCGCCTGACTTCTATATTAAGCGATTAGAACAGGGAGAGCACCAACCCTGCTCGAATAGGTCATTTTCGCCTAGAAACCTAGGACTTTGATATGTGAATCTCTCGCTAAGTCTTGAAATCGATACTCCACACGTCATTTCTCGTGCAAAGCAGAGCAATCTCGTAACAGAGTGTTGAGAACACTCGCTCCCTTTGAGTATTCAAGCTCTCAACTTACAAGTGACAAGCTCTTCAACTTTCTGGTTGCAATTGCTTCCTTACAGTCGTAATACTCTCACTCGATAGGTGACAAGCACTTAGACTTTCTGGTTGCAAGAAAGATAGAAATCTCGAAGACGAGACGTCTGTCTAGGTTTGTTTGCGTATAGCAAGATTGTTTGATTGATTGGGGGGGATTTTCATAAGATCCTTGCTTTCCTTATATACTCGCTTAATAACAGTCATTCATTCTGTTTCAAATTCTTTCTGCTCTTGTAATCACAGTCTGAATCCAACACCAGCATACGTGTCGTATCACTCATAGATCTCTAATTCCATCACAACTGTTCTAAGAGTTCTATTTAAAATGAATCAGTTATGATAGAAACCAAGCCGCACAGAATCAGCTAATAAGACATAGTTCTAATAGAACTCAAAGTCTTCCTCTAGCGAACATTCGCCAGACGTTATCTCACTTGACTCCTCGCCAAGCACCATTAATATAATGGGCCGCTCGCATAAACCTCGGTCATCCAAACTCAAAATGAAATACTTTATTTCAGGTCCAAACACAGTAACTAATTTTTCCAAACAATAAATTTGACGTTTGCAAAAAGAAAAAGAAAAAAGAGAAGCAATGTAAAATGTGGTGGAAGATCTGAATGAATGAAATTTTATTTGGGAACCTTTCATCTCTATCCGAAGTACAAAAAATTTCGTTTGCTACTTTTTTCATCGGCATTGAATGTGTATGAGTCTATGAGATATACTAGGTGATCGAATGAAGGATTTACCTTGAATTTAGACGTCATGTATACAAAGAAAATCTAATTGTTCGTAAGTTACTCATAAAATGTGGTTAACTTCATTTTCTAGTTTTTGATCTAAAAGAAGACGATTAGCTTTGTAGAATGGCCCCAACAACCATTTCAAAGTATCTTGATCGATCTTTTAGATTACATTAATAAATACAATCTTAGCTCAAACATATCCCGTCTACAGGTACATGATCGATCTTGTCCAATAAGTTAAATTCCTCCCTTCATTTTCTAGCTTTATGGCATCAACAGGCAATGAACTCAAGAAAATATGTCATAAGAAACACGGCACAAAGATTTGTGCATTGACGAAAGGAATGCATTAGAAAAAAAGTTCTTCATTCTTGAATCCGTGACACTACGTCTCAACTTGTCGATATTACAATCCAAATTCAAACATAATTATTTAAATAATTTCTCCCTAGCTATTTGATCATATATACACATACATCTCTAAAAAAAACTTCTTCCAAATTGGTAATAATAATTCAAAGCTTCATTCGACGACCTTTGGACCCTTTGATGGGTCTACGAAATTGATTCCTACCTATTCCAGTTAATGACAGAACAAGCATGGTCCATGGTTGTCCAGGTCTGAGCTAGAAGTATCAAACTCAAATGGGTCCCTTTCGTTTTCCTCATCAGTTTCAGTCTTGCTAGTTTTGCATGCCTACCGTCTTTTACAGCACACAAATATGACACAATGAAGAAAGTAACTAACATGGTTTTGATTGGACTCTCTCTCTGTCTCTGTTAGACTGTTGGTTTATTTCCCTTCATCATCAATAAAGAAGTGATTGTTGCTCTTAAGCGCTTTCCTTGAAAAGCAAATATTTTAAGCTAAAAACCATCTCCTTTCCTCTTCCATTTGTTTTTCTGTGCGTGTCAGAATACAGGAAGAGCCAGCCATAAGGAGCAAACGTCCCAAAAAGCTTTAGCCTTTAAACTAATCATAGCGCAGAAAATAAACTAAAAAAAAAGAAGAAGAAAAAAAGTGGAGATTGGTTTGTGGAGACATGAATGGTCTCTCACATCTTGACCCGGATTACTCTGAGTTTGTTGAAGTAGATCCAACCGGCAGATATGGCAGAGTAAGCACTTCAACTCCTATCTCTCTCTGTTTCTGTGTTTCTCAAACTCTGTCATTACTACTTGGAAATTTTTGGTTTCCTTAAATTTGTGTTTGTGTTTGGTTTTTGCAGTACAATGAAATTCTAGGCAAAGGAGCTTCAAAGACAGTGTATGTACTCAAAGCTCTAATCTTTCTTACAATTTGAGGAGAATCCAGTTTGGATTTCACAAAAGTTTGGGTCTTTTGTTTGAGGATTATGCAAAACTCGAGTGTAATTTGGGTTTTTGGGTTTTTTTGATGTGGTGCAGTTACAGAGCATTTGATGGGTATGATGGGATTGAAGTTGCTTGGAACCAGGTCAAGCTTTATGATTTTCTTCAAAGCCCTGAAGATCTCGAGAGGCTTTACTGTGAAATTCACCTCCTCAAGACATTGAAGCACAAGAACATTATGAAGTTCTACACTTCGTGGGTTGATACTGGCAAAAGAAACATCAATTTTGTCACTGAAATGTTCACTTCTGGGACTCTCAAACAGTATGTGCTTCTGTGAACTTTGTACCAGATGAAATCTAGTCTTTTTGTCACTTCAATCCATCTTTTGGAGTCAAATGGTGATAATCTGTTGTGGGTTTTTATTAGGTATAGGCTAAAACACAAGAGAGTCAACATCAGAGCCGTGAAGCATTGGTGTAGGCAGATCTTGGGAGGGCTACTGTATCTGCATAGCCATGACCCTCCTGTGATTCATAGAGATCTTAAGTGTGACAACATCTTTGTGAATGGAAACACAGGAGAAGTGAAGATTGGCGATCTCGGTTTAGCGGCAATCTTGAGGAAATCACAGCATGCTGCTCACTGTGTTGGTAAGTTCAGCTGATTCATGTTAATACGAAATTGTTCTGTTTTAATGATTGAGAAGTTGATTGGATTAAGGTAATTGTTATGTGCTTAGAAGTTAATACGTGTTTTAGTTTCTTTTTCCTTTTGGTTAAGTAGGGACGCCAGAGTTTATGGCACCAGAAGTTTATGAAGAGGCATATGATGAGCTAGTTGACATATATTCGTTTGGAATGTGCGTTTTGGAAATGGTGACTTTTGAATATCCTTATAGTGAATGCACTCATCCTGCTCAGATCTACAAGAAAGTTGTTTCAGTAAGAGGATTTTTCTTTCTATACATCTCTTTCCGAATTTTCCTTAGTGACGTACTTTAACTTTGTACATGGAAAATTGTTAGTAAAAAGATTCCTTTGACATTCTGTAGGGAAAAAAACCAGATGCTTTGTACAAAGTGAAAGATCCGGAAGTGAGGAAGTTTATAGAGAAATGCTTGGCAACTGCCTCTTTGAGGCTGTCTGCAATCGAGCTTTTAAATGACGAATTTCTCCGACTAGATAACTGTGAATATGATTTGAGACCAATTGATCATGGTAGGCAGCTAGATGATGTAGGTGCTCTTGTAAGGCAGCAGCCTCTTTACGAGGTTCATCGAACCAACAGATCGTTTAGTAATGATTACTCGAATGGCTATGGTTTTGATTCCCATAATGAATGGGGGTATCATCCTTTTGAGGTTGAATCAAGTGGAATCGAACTCTTTGAACACCATGACGATGATGAACATGATGAAGATGTGGACATAAGTATTAAAGGGAAGAGAAAAGAAGAAGATGGTAGCGTCGTCCTGAGACTTAGAATTGCAGATAAAGAAGGTTGGATTTGGCTTTCCTATATTATTCAATGTTTATAATTAGAAATGTAAGCATTCTTTACATGTCGAAACTAATTGTAGGACTTATTATTTTGCTTTGCAGGACATATCCGGAAGATTTATTTCCCTTTTGACATTGAGGCAGATACAGCACTGAGTGTTGCAACCGAAATGGTGGCCGAGTTGGATATCACCGATCATGATGTAACCGACATAGCAGATATGATCGATGGGGAAATTGCTTCGTTGGTACCAGATTGGCAGTCTGGACCAGGAATAGAAGAAACCTCTTGCTTTTCCAATCAAAAGTTTTGTCACAATTGTGCATCCAACCACACCTCTAGTGGTTCCTTCTTAGAGTTTCTATCTAATAACCTTGGGGCTAGTCAATGTTGTAAAAATGGATGTGCCTCATTGCACGGTCGTTTTGAGGAGATCACCTATCAAGAAGATGACTCTAATCATCTTGTGACAGAGGATGCTCAAAATGAGTCGAGCCATCATTACCAAGAAATTTGGGGACAGCATGAGAGTCGTGAGCTTAGTTCAGTAGGCTCTGGACAGAGTCATTCAGATGAAGAATATGAAAAAATGAATCAGTTAGTCACTGTCATGCAGGATCTTAAAATGGACCACAATGTTGCTTCCAATGGAAGACATTCTCTCAGGGATATATCAGGTTCACATCCATTGTCCACGGTCCCTTCAATATACTGTGACATTTCAGACAATTCTGAGCACGAAATTCAGAAGGAGTTGAGGTGGCTCAAAGCAAAGCACCAGATCGAGTTGAGGGAAATTAGAGATCAGCAGTTGGAACTTGTCTCAAAATATTCAAATAAAGAAGACGAAGGAGACAGACAGAGCTTGTCATCGTTCGTATCAAACACCATAAAAGGAAACAACTACGACAGAAGCTCAAGTCCTAATAGCCTTCCTATTCCTAACAAGAACTGCCCCGGTTTGGAAACCCAAAAGCTACGAAAATGTGAGGCGATAATGGAGTGTTCTACTGCAGCAAAGGATGTGCTTACTGCCAAGAGTTTCTACATTGATTCACAGCTGCTCCCACACTCGCTTTGCCGGACAATTTCTCTCCCCGTGGATGCTGTTGATTGATAAACTCGCGGCACTGCATTTGTATGCTTTTACAAGTTCCATGCCAAAAGGGCAACACCTCCCATTACCAAGGGATGTGACTCTCTGAAGCAATGGGATGATGTGACTCCGTGTATCTGTATTTATATGAACTATGAGAAAATGCAAGAATTTGAGGCCTATAAGATTCAGTCTATCCTAGTGATGTTGTTCTGAGCAAAGTATGTGTATGATCAGTAATGCAGGTAGTATAACAATCTTATGATTTAGCGATCACGAGTGTAGTCTTTAAAAACATCAAGACAAAAGTATTCGACGAAATGTATCCAAAATGAAATATTTGGCTTTAGTAATTACTTGAAGTGAAGGGAATGTCATTATCTCCGATGAACACAATTAATGGGGCATCCAGAATGAAGTAAAACAGCCTCTAAAAATCATTGGTGCTTTGTTGATTTTGTGTGCCATTATTGAAAGAGAGATGATGAGCATTGAAAAGTGATGATGATGAAGAACTGAATTATTGGCATGGGATCATATCAGCAGTCGGTTCTTGCTTGGCTGGCCAATGAGAACTTTTGGCAGGACTTTTGGCTATTGATTTCTGTAGGGGCCATCCTTTCCTAATCTGTCAATAATTTTGGAGTGGGTTTGTTCCAAAAGAGTCGTCTTCCATGCTCATCTACTTAAAATTAATGTGGTTCCAAAAGAGTGATATATATATATACATTTATTTAGTGTTTAATTTATTTTTTATATTTATTTTATAGTTATTTAATTAAGCATTTTAATTATATTTATTGTTTTATAAGTTTCGTGGAGGAATAAAGGAAAAATAAATAAAAAGGAAATTTCTATCTCAATACGGATTCAAGAATGAGTTTTGTGCAATTAAAGAAGCCTATTCAAATGTGAATTCTAGGAGATCATTTGAGGGACATATATAAACCTATTTTAAGTTTTTGGGAAGGCTAATCAAAAATTAAGGAGAAGAACTCGAGCAAAGAAGGAGAACAGCCGAAAAGGGAACCAGGGTCGTTATCGATCCATCGAAGAATCCTTCTCCGATCCATCGAAGTTGGACGGCAGATCCAGTTCTTCAGCTTTTCTCAATCTGTAAACTCTATACTTGATTTTGATTCGTTTTTAATTATGACTTTCAGTAGCTAAACCCATTATTAAGGGATTGCTTGAAACCCCGTACATGAATTCTTTCTAATTCATATATTTTAATCTAGTTTTGCATATTCAAATCAATTGAGGTTTCTTTTTCTATATGGCTCACCGTATGAATTCTTGTATGTTTGTTTTGGTAGCCAACTTAGAATGCATGCTAAGATTCTATTGTCATGAGATATGGGAGACTGAAAGATCATGGTTCTTCCACTGGATTCTGATATGAGTTAAACATGCATCAAATTAACACTTAACACATAAATTAATCATACAATTTAGATGTAGTATTTTAAGCAAGTAGGGATCGTTCTAACATGGGATTGAAGGGTGCATGCAATTATTGTGTAAATAGGAGGGTATAAAAAGATCGATTAATTACCTAAATCTTCTATCTAATTACTACCTAGAAACGTCACAAGCAAGAACATGAATTCCTAAGACTCTAGCATGCATAAACTCATAGACAAGCAACACATACAAGACCCCTAAAAACTCTAATTCGTGTTATGGCAAAAATAAACCTAATTTACTATTTACAAGTAATCATCTTATTCCTTACCTTCACTCAAACATGGTATATATACATCTCTCAACAACCTACGAAATTCTATCGCTCAAATTCTCAAAACACATGCATATTTCATATTTTGTGCTCGGAATCCCCTATACACCATTGATTTAGACTCGGAATCCCCTATATCTAAAATCAAAGCATTAAGAACCAAATACACATTTAGGTTTCGAATAAAATTAATAAAACACATGGAAGATTTATTGAAACCAAATAAAATCATCTGACACACACAACCAAGTGTAATACACAAAAAGAGACTACGGAGTAAAGAGATCATGAGTACACTTTTATAGCTTCGGAATCCCCTAAGGCTCCTCAAGAGCACTAGATTTCTTTGGTGGAAGACGCTCGGAATTCCCTATACGTCGGTGGAAGAAGAGATGTGGCGTTATGATGGTGTAGTCGGCTTCTAGAGGATGTCGGCTTAACTTGTGGGGAGAAGGAGAGTGTTTGGCAGAGCTTGGGTGTAGGAATGAGTGATGATCTGCTTTGAGGCCGAGCTCCTCTTTATATAGGAGAATGATAGGTTGTTTCCTACCATAACAAGAAGTCCACATTAATTTCGGAGAAATCTGACCTCCTGTAGTAAAACGCGATTTTCCTGAGTTATACATATCCGAATTGCATAATTCTTGCGGCATTGGAAATATCTTTCCGAGAGCTATAAAATATCTTCCTTGATCACCTCAATCGGAGTTGATATGCTATTTCTACAACCTGTCGAAGTCTGCTGTCCTGTAACTTCAGATTTCCTTCTTTTTTAAGTATTAAGAATCTCAATCTCAACAAATCTTGGATTTCTTGCTCTCCAATTATTCTTGTCCAAAAGTACCATTTAATTGCAGATATTTTGGGCTTCAAATCATATTCATATTATCTTGAAATATTTTCCAAAAATTTGGCCCAATGGTCCGTTATTAATTCAACAAAGATGTGCTTTCCTGGATCGCGCAGGAGAAATGTTTTCTTCTTTATTTGCATCATTTTTATTTGTTCTTCTTCAAGATCCATGGAATTTAGGCAACATTTCTTCACTCCTCTTTTTGCTCCATTTTTCCACGCCTCAAATGCTTGTAGACCTCTTTACTCCGCCTCTTTTGACAAAAACCTAAAAACAACAAAATGAATCAAAACTAATAAAACTAAGCAATTAACAAAGTAAAAATGTAGAGAAAATATATTAATTAATACGCCTAAAATGCATTGATCAGTTTCTCTATAGTGATTCGCCGATTTTATCATTTGGTGATTGAAACCCTAGGTCTAGCAGGACACGCTCATAGTGTACCTGTGAACCCTTGTAAATTCTCAAACCTTTTCTAGAAATTAATGTTTTATTCTTTATAAACCTTGGGGTCTATGACTATGAGTTCAATAGAGGGATCGATATGGGGGAGGTTTATGACAAACTCACATAGGCATAAGGATTAGGTAATACGATGTGTCGTGTCTTCCTGGGAACTTTCATTAATTGGATATGTGCATTAGATTAAATATGTGTTGTATTCCTCTTAACTCATTAATCCTATAGTTAAAACCTTTGCATTCATTAGCATATTTAATTTCAGCATTTATATTATGCATTACTTGTAGCTTTGCCGATTCAGTTCGGTACCCAGAACAATTTAGAACACCCTCAAATTTTGTGTGGCAGTCTGTCACTATGTTTATATTAATGTGTCCAAATTTCGTGCCATTTGAGTTTGTACAGAGTAGTGTCGTAGTGTCATTAGTGTACTGTAGTCGAGTTTGTCGACATTTTAGTTTCATGTTAGGATTTAGTTTCACTAATTATTCGTATTTGATAACCCCTATTTATCATACTACATTGATATATCCAAGTTGAAAATAGGGTATCTTTGCATAGGTGTTTACCCTCCTAACATATGGCCAAACATTTTTTTTCTGAGGGAAACGTCCTTTTGGAGGACCAGAAAGAAGTGTTATTACTTAATACGACTAACATCTTAATAGATGACATCCAGAATAAGCTCTGTAGCGGAGGTGAACCATTCATAAAGAATGTCACGATCATAAACAAATATATGTGCTACACTATTACAGTTACTAGCACTAATATTTAAATCCAGAAAAATAAACACATGTAAGTTTATTTGCATCTTATCGAGATCACGAGAATCAATTACATAAAAGGATAAACATACTCCTAAGCACTCAATTGCGGTAGGTATGTCTACCCTAAAGAAACTTGCAATCCAAATAAGACACAGATAAACCATAACAAAAAAAATAAGAACTATTACCACTTGATTGTAAATACTGGGCCATGGAAATAGATCAGACCCAATGAGGCTATAGAGTCCAAAACGACCCAATGTCAATAAACTTAAACACCAAGTAGACGTCTCCACATCACCGCTGTCCGACCCAAAAAATCTTTTGACCATGATCGATCTAGATAAGCGGTCGCGGAGGCACCAAACCTCTCGCACTGCCGCTGGCTCACAGTTTGTATGGCCAAACATGGTGAAATTTTTTTGATGGAATTGAACCACACTTTGGAGCTTAAATCTTTAATATTTGGAGTACATAATTAAGTTATAATTAGGCACCTTGTGTTACATATATTCTAAATTAACGTAACATGAATATCTATATAATATTCTGAAACTACTATCAATATTGCAAAGAGAAACAAATTGACATGCAACGTGACATATATGTGACTTGTGACTAAGAAATGATCTTGGAAATTCTTAACCCATTCTCGGACAATGGTAGGATGATCCAAGTCATACATGAGAAGAGACGTAGCAACTTGATTATCGAATCAAGCTCATATCTTTTTTTTTTGTTTTTGTTTTTTCAAAGTGGCATGGTGTAAGCAAAGTGGATGCTTACGATAGGATTTTTGGATACTTTATGGATACGTGCGTATCTAAAAAAGATACGGAAGAGTGTTTTGAAAGGATACGTGGGGTAAACGGAGACCTGATTCAAAATTTTGGAAGTAGCCTCATCGGAGAGCTTGTGAGACTTTGATGAGCTAGCAGATGAGCTTGCTCTTCCGGCTACTGCTCCTGGTCTCCTCTAACAAATCCAGCGTAGTACTG
This sequence comes from Geum urbanum, assembly GCA_946800695.1. NCBI lineage: Eukaryota > Viridiplantae > Streptophyta > Magnoliopsida > Rosales > Rosaceae > Geum > Geum urbanum. The sequence continues at coordinate 80,448,686 of OX326999.1, read as the reverse complement.
GTGGTGACTAGTGAAGATGATGACGACGACGATGATGGTACTGAATCGGCGAATGATGTCAGTGATGATGGACCGGAAACACGTGAGGAGGGACGACCTGGATCTAAACATGGAAAGGGGCTGGGGTCGGAGGCGGAGCTACTGGATAGTAGACGTGGACTAGTGGTGGTGATGCAGCGGAGGAGGTCTAATTGGGGACGAACTCAGGAGCCTGGGCAAGTGGGCATTGATTATATGAAGTCACACGTGGGGGTTAACAATCTCAAGTCACAAGTGGGGTTATTTTATGTGAAAGGATACGTCAGTGTTTTGAAGGAAAAATAATGTGACTTGAGAGTGTTTTGAAAGAATACGTGGGGGTCTGATTGATGATGTTAGAATGTTAGAATTATTTAAAATTTGCATATACAATTTGTTTGATTTACTTTTTTTCTTTCTCTTGTATGATCATGGTTGTTTGCTCTATTCTTTCGTTTCAAATTGCGGTTTGTAATTGATATTTGGATCCATAATTGACAATTTTGGCAATGTGTTGAAGTTTTCGGGTTAACACAATATTTTTTAACTGTCTACATTTGTCTACAGAGATTTACTTTCTGCATGCGGTTGAAGAAAATAACGTATATATTTTAATGAATTATTTAGTTTTCGTATCCTACTCGTATCGTATCCTTTAATTTTTTTTATTTTGTCATTTCGGCGTATCGTATCGTATCGTATCCCCGTTTCCGTATCCGTTTCAATGCAACCTAGCTTGAGATGCAATAATCAAGGTGGCGAAGCAAAGATGTTGTCGTCTCTGAAACCAAAAGTATACAAACGTTTCTCAAGGTACAGCAAAGAAGTGAAAAATAGTTGCTAATTTAGCTTACTATGTTACTTCCTATGCAGAAATTCTAAAGACTAGATCCGAAATGTACATCTGGTAATGCTCCTATGCTATGAAGCCAATCTCCAATTCAATCCTCTCAATGTTTCAAAACTGACCAAGTGTTAGGTATGAGAAAGTTCATATCAGGGACGGAGTCAGGATTCTCGGTTAGGGGGGACTAAATGAAAAGCTTAAAAAATAGTCTTAGTTAGGGTAATCAGTTGAATCTTGATCTATATATTTTGACAAAACAATTTCAATGTGTTGTTTTTGGATTGATAAAACATCACAATTACTCGTAGCCTGATTATGAGTGATATTTGATCCTCTAAAATGTGATATTAGCGCTTGCTTCTTCTTCCAATTACTGAATCCATGACCAGCACCAATAAAAGTTTCACCACCGCCTTGTTCTCCAATAGCTGGTTTAAAAAGATAACAACATAAACAAAATGCAGCATCCTCTTTAATACTGTACTCTAACCAATATGAAAATTCAATAAACCAATCACGAATAAACCTTATTTTCTTCTTTTTTCCCCCAAATCTCGTGAAAGGAAAAATATGATTTTTAGGTCGACAAGGGCCTTGTTGTAGATAATATCTTCGAACTTCTTCTTGAATGTTAGGATGATAACTTGAAATTGACGGGCGTTTAGTGGGATCCGATGGATACTTTTCTATAATATCTCCAGCACGAGACTTTTTCATATTGTTACTATTCTTCTTTTGAATTTTCGTATGTGGTTGCTCATATGATGTTAGAGTAGAAGAAGATGATTTTTTTTTAAAGTATCTCTCCATATCTAATCAAATTAATAAAATGATTGTATTTTAATCTCAAGAACGGTAGAGCTTTTATAAAGAAAAAAAGACCATAAAATCCTAAACCTGGTAAGAGAGTAAATCCTAATTGACATAATATTTGGACTTCATTATTGAAATAAAATATAATAATATTCTTACAAAGTCGTCAAATTTGAATTAGTTATGTACTTATACGCGTCATTAAAATTTAGATATACTTCAAATAAATTATAATATTTATATTATATAATAATAATATACTATTTTATTTTTTACATAAATTGAGGGGGGGGCCCAGGCCCACCCTGGCCCCCACATCCCTCCGTCACTGGTCCCTACCAAATACATGTACAGGGTACTATAATGCAGCTAAAAGTTTTTTCACCGACAGAGTTCAATTTAACCTCAAATGATTACCACAATATGAAAGTCATACAATCAATGTATGCAAAATCGATATTATCGGTGATATTTCGATTTTTTGGAGTTACCTGAAAAATCCTCAAATATATCCCTAAATTTTCTGAAATTTCTCAATTTTTATCGATATTTTCAATATATCCCTAATATTTTCGAAATTTCCCGAAATTTCCGTAAACTTTTCACACTTAACATTTAGTTTGGTAAATGTCCAATCTTCACATGCTCAATATCCAATCCATCATTCACGTGACACGTCCAATTCATGCAGAATTACATGGGAGAACAATCATTTAATGATTATTCTTCACAATACACACATGATTATGCACAGGGAGATGAAAAAAATAGTGTGAATTTCGAACTTCATAAGTTCCCTACGTGGTTTTGAATTATTTATATATTTGATTTTGTGATGTGTGATGTGTAATATATTATACAAAAGATGTGATGGCCTAGCCTCCCATAAGTTTTAACCATCAAAAAATAAAAATAAAACTAATAAATTATATTTTAATAATTATCAACACTTAACACGTACTAATTCATATAGTAATATAAAAAATTCATATGTCTTGATGTTTGATCAATATTTTCTTTTCACATAAGGTAGATAATTGATCATGTAACAACCTCCAAAAGTTTCATTACAAATTTCCAAGTATTTTGATTAGTTTTCGTCATTTCCGTCAGAATTTTCAGTGGATCGATATTTCATCGATATTTCCGTCGATATATCCAAATTTTGGAACGTCAATATATTCTCGAGATCCGATATTTTATTCCTTACATGCAAGATGATCGAAAAACATGTCGAAATCAATCAAATGTGAGTCATAGATAAAAAAGAAGAAGTTAAATCACCTGTCAAAACATAGAGTAAACCCTCAGATGCAGATGTATCTGCAGTTTCAGTAATCATATTCAGATCCTTCAGGAGTGACCAAGCCTTGCCCAATAAACCAACCTTACACAAGGCATCAAACATTAATACACAACGAATTATCCATTACATACTCAGCTATTGAGATGAGAAAAAAAAATCCGCAAAAGTACATTTTACAGAGCCACATTATTCGTAACAGCGAATATTGCCAATCGAATTTTCGAGATGATGATTCAGCCAGAAGAACAATAGTCAATAGGCAATGAAGTTGAAATTTCCACACAAACAACCTAAACGTTCCTAATCTTTCATTATTATATGCAACGAATTATTAACACAAGAAAAAAGTAAGTTTATTACTTAGACTAAGCAGTATTTAATTTCATAATCTAAGGACAAGAATAACACTGAAGTTAAATAATGAAGCTTTCTACTACCTGAAGCTTCACAACAACTGCAGTAGTCTTCTCTACTTGAGTCCGGTACCAGTAGAGTCCCAACCCAGCCACAACCGCCGAGAAAGTCAACACACCAACCAAACAAGCCGCCGGAGTCGGCGGCGTTTCGGGTCGAGGATGACGAGTAAAAACCCGAACAGCAACGCGGAAAGCATGCCCGGATTTCTCATCGTCATAAATTGAAAATTCTGTTTACATTTGAAACCGAGAAGAAAGAGTGGAGCTTTTTTTACCTCAATTTTCTATAGCGTAGTAATAATAAGTTCAGTAGTACTGTGCAGCTCTATTATATACTAGTGTAGTTTTGACTTTTGACCACGAAATTTTACTAATTAATATTGTCTTCTTCTTGGTCCGTACCACGTGTGTACTATGCGCTGGTGTCCTCTAGTGAGTCTGGTCAATGATACTAGACCAACCATATGACCGTACTATATGGTCCGGGACTATACAGCAATTCAGATTATTTGTAATGAGAGAAAGTCAAGAGTCCGGAAATGTGATTAAGAAATTTCAAAGAAAAATGAAAATCCATGGGCCAAAACTAAGAAATCATTTTAACTGTCTATTTGATCATCCCAAATCTACAGAAGCACAAATTTCAGGTTAATACAAAGGCCCTATGAAGCTTTTCTATACACTTGTAGAACCTTAGTTATCAAATGGAAGACCAATTAACACAGATTTAACTCTGGCATCATTTTGAGATACCATGTTTATCTATTGGACTCTCAAGTCACTCAGCTGTTATGTCATTAGCCCTCAAGAACGGCTGCCGAATCTCCTGATCTTCAAATGGCCCTTCTTCATATGCTTCTTCATAAAAGCCTCTCAAATCCGGGTAACCTTTCAGTAGTTCCTTCTCAGTCAAAGTATCATTTTCTTGTTGAGGAGTCCACAGCACCTCTACAGCCTACACGAGAAAGAACATAACACACACAGCACACATCGAGAGGAGAAAGCTCATAAGTCGAGTAAAATATTGTTCTCACCATTAGTTTGCTCGAGGGAATTGCTCCAAGTTTTAGTAGTGCTTTCTTCAAGTCACCGGTGCCATTGATGGTCGGTAACTTCACTACTGCACGAGTAGCCACCAGAATTGTAACCTGATCATCAAAATTTAATGAGATATAGAAACCAATAAGGAACTTCCATTCCTATGCGCTAAAACCAATTCCTGGTAATATTTGGAATGTTGCCATCTGCAGTGGAATTATGGATCTTACCACTATATATTCCTTGTAGAGTTCATTAGGGGACTGGCTTCTTGAGCGTGTTTTGAAGTTGTTAACATTGGCAAGGGTCACTTCATCAAATTTAGCCACTTCTTCCATAGAAATTCGTTTGAAGCTTTCCTCTGCCTCCAGTATCACGGACTCTCCCTTAATCTACAAACACGTCAGATAATTCATGTGATCAACATATCTAAGATCTAGTCATGATTTCTGTTTTGGTCCATACATATCAACAGTATTTTTATACTCAAACTCCAGAAAAAAAGAAGAATAGAAGTATAGAACTAACATATGAATAGCTTGCGATGCAATGATCACGATTTCGAAGCAAAGCTGTCGTCGAACCTGAAACCAAGTTCCAAAGGTGCAAAAATATACCGTAAAAAGGCTGAGAGTACAAAATGCATATTGTGTCAACTGAGCCTGCAAGTAAATATCCATTTGAAACTAATAATCAGGACCAACATGTCATCCAACTTTACAATTAGTAAAATCAAATGGGAGTGTTCACCTGTCAAAACATAGCTCAAACCCTTCGCTGTAGAAGAATTAGCTTTTTCATTAATTCGATCAAGTTCTTTTTGGATCGACTGCGCCTTCCCCATCAAACCAACCTATTAACAGATGGAAATTACATCAACAGAGAGCAACTCTCCAACTCAAACATCCAGTATCAATAACACAATACAAGCTCATTCAAAAGCGAATCACTACTCATAGGTTCTTTGAAGTCCAAAATGCTCAAGTAACACCAAAATTTCGTCTAGAAAGTAGAAAGCAAAGTGTATCAAACCCATCTTAACCCCCGCATCCCTCTTTGTTGTATCAATTTTAAATCCCCAAACCTCAATTAAACCCTAATTTGGAAATTTTGTAAATTAATTTTAATTGAAAGATCAAATCATACCTGAAACTTGACAACGCTTATGTTATGCTTTCTTTCGTCTTCCGCCGCTGTGGGACCACAGTAGTAGTAATTCACCAAGAAAATTATAAGCAACAACAGAAACCCCAAGAAAAAAACGAATCCGCTGACGTCTTCGTCGGACGGCGGCGATGGCGGCGACCGAGATGTCGATGACGGCGGAGAGTGGTAAGACGGCGGCGAGTAGTAATAGCGCGACGAGTGTGTAGACCATGATGAAGAAGAAGAAGACGACGTGGACTTATCGCCGCCGCCGTCGTCGTCGAAGAAGGAGGAGAACAAGCTTCCGCCGACACGTCCGCCGGTGGCGGCGGCGGCGAAGCTCGGAACGAGTAACATGCATAATAGTACAACCGAACGGATTTCTGAGACCCGTGGTCCGAATTCGGAAAGTGTTTTCTTAATAATTTGTTGGTTGAATTAAAGGAAGGAGAGCTTTTTATAAGCTCGACGCTTTTCCTACCTCGTTAAGATTTTGACTGGATCTACGCCACGTGTCAGTAAACAATCGCAAAGCTAAATTGGCGGGTCGGGTTTGTGGGACCTACCGTGCTAAACCCGCGTAAATTTCAAACTCCGTGCTAAGCCCATGAAAAGAAAAGGCCCAAACTACCCAAGAGAAAAAGCCCAAACTCCGGAGTGGTATCTTAAAGACAAAAACAAACCTGTAGTTCAGTTTGGCCGAGAGTCCCCGAGACGACGTCAAAACAAACCTGTTCATTTCAAATTGAGATGATGATGAGGAGGAGGATGGTGAGGGCAACAATTTCTTCTTTTCATTCTAAATCTTCATACCCAACTCCAACGAGAAATACCCAGAAGTTCATGAGAGACCCACTACCGCCCAAAGTGAGTGATCCCAAACATGCATTGAAGGTGTTTGATGAAATGCTTCATAGGCGTTCTCTGTCTTCCATTATCAGCTTCTGTCAGCTCTTGGGTCCACTAGTGAAATTGAAGCACTACTCGGAAGTTGTCACTTGTTTTAAGCAAATGGGATTGAAGGGGATTCGTCCTGATGTTCGTAATCTTAACATTCTGTAGATTGTGAGCCTAGAGTTTTTGTGTACAGCACCATCATTGACAGTCTCTCTAAAGACAAATTAATTGCTGATGCACTTCGTCTCCTGTCAGAAATGATCAACAAGGGTATTGCTCCAAATGTTGTCACCTATAACTCTTTGATTGATGGAGTTTGCAGAGTAGGTCAGTGGGAAGACGCCACAAGGTTGTTGAAAGAGATGGTGACTAAAAACATATTTCTCAATGTGCAAACATTCACTGTCTTGGTAGATGGACTTTGGCTGAGGAAGCAAAGAGAGTGGTTGAGATGATGATCCAAAGAGGTATTCAACCTAATGTAGTTACATACAGTGCATCTCTAAGAGGAGAGATGAACAAGGCGAGAAAATTCTTTGATCTAATGGTCAGCAAAGGCTTGAAAGTGAATGTCTACAGTTACAATATATTGATAAATGGATATTGCAAGGACAAAAAGATGACCAAGGTTGTGATGCTATTGGAGGAAATGTCTACCATGAGTCTGGTTCCGGATATTGTTACTTACAGCTCTCTAATGGTTGGATTCTGCAAAACGAGGATAGAAGATGCAAAGAAGTTGTTCATGAGGATGCAAGCATGTGGCCAACATCTAGATATTCAAACTTATGGCATTTTACTGAATGGCCTATGCAAAAACCAACAACTTGATGAGGCAATCAAATTGTTGAGAGACATGGAAGGCAAGAAGCTGAAACCAAATATTGTGATTTACAACACTATTATCCATGGTTTGTACGAGGCCGGGAAAGTAGAATTTGCAAAAGATCTTTTCTACAGTCTGTCATCCAAATGACTTAAGCCTAATGTAGTAATGTATACCACAATGATAAGTGGACTTTGTGATGGGAGCCTAATACGCGAAGCAGAAAAAATATTTTGGAGAGATGGAAGAGAAAGGTTGCTCTCAAAATGGTCGCACATATAACACTTTAATCCGAGGGCTTATCAATAACAATGAAACATCAAGGGTGATGAGATTTATTGATCAAATGGTGGAAAGAGGTTTCTCTGGGGATGCATCGACAGCGGAATTGATAGTTGGTTTATTATGAAAGATGAAGTTGATCCATCTTTGTTGCCATTGATGAAAACATTGTCATGAAGCGGAATGCATCTTTGAACACGGAAAATTATCATGCTCACCATCATGTACGTGATCTTCGTTTTATTATCACTCCAGGTGCGTTTAGGAATCAGGATGAGTAACTGCAAATTGTAAATTTAGTAGCCTACTGTTACACCCCGAAGACACCTACATGGGTTACATTTCTGGAATTCAAGTTATCCTTCTTGCTCATGTGAATTTTCACAGTTACACAGGTAAGCAGAATATCATTGGTCTAGGAGACATTTACAGAGTAGTTTTTGTACTTGGAGCTTCAATCAAACTATACAGTCGTGGGATCTTGTTAAAATCTTCAGATTTTTCTAGCTTGTTTCCTCTTCTAAACGAGTACTATACTGTATGGTGAAGTTCTGTAATGTATTCTGTCCTAGGCTCAAATATACCAACACTGAGAAGAGAGTATCCATTTGCAAATTTGTCAAAATTCTTGGTAACGTCTTACTACGTATGCCAGCATTTGGAGAGCTGTTAAGATACTTGTACGAAATTAGATTTGGCACGTATCTGCAGCTCCAAATTTATAGATGGCACATAACTTGGAGGTCACTGACTACACTCCAGCACAATCACAAAGGGATGTCATTTTTAGATGGAATATATACAAAACAAAGGGGTGTCATTTATCGTATAACTCTATCTAGCTTTTAACTACAGTGGCCCCCAAGAACGGGGATGAATCATCATATGACCCTTCTTCTGCTGACCCTTCCTCGAAAAATCCCCTCAACTCCGGGTAACCTTTGAGTAGTTCCTTCTCGGTCAACGTATCGTTTTCCTGTTGAGGAGTCCATAAGACCTCTACAGCCTGCAAAACAGAATGGAAAAACATGAATTACACACATCCAAGGGGAGAAACAGGTTACTGTACTACTCAAGAGTAATTCCCTTACCAATATCTTGCTCGAGGGGATAGATGCAAGAATCTGTAATGCTTTCTTCAAGTCACCAGTGCCATTGATAGTAGGCAACTTGTGATATTCTAGAGCAGCCACCAAAATAGTAACCTGATCATTCAAAATCAATAAAGACTTCGATTACTATCCCCCCTAAAAATCCTGGAACTAGCCAAATCAAATCAAAACATGATTTTGTGGGCAAAACAAAAACTTCGTCACCAGAGGCAATCTTATCTGAACCTTACCACTATATAGTCTTTGTGCACAACTTCTTGTGATGACTGGCTTGTCAAGTGCACTATAAAGTTGTTCACATTTCGAAGGGTTACTTTGTCAAACTTGGCCACTTCTTCCATAGAATGCCATCTGAAGCATTGCTCTGCCTCCTCCATCTCAGACTTTTGAGAAACCTATAAGCACTTGATAAGTTAATATCTTATGTCTTCAACTATATATCTAGCAGTGATTTATATTTTGACTTTTCTCTTCATCAGCTTTAGCCTAGAAACTAGTACTCCTTTGTTTTTCAAGTATCAGCATTTTACAAATTCGCGAGATAAAGAAACTTACAGATGAATAACTTGAGATGCAATAATCTATATTTTGAAGCAAAGATGTTGTCGTCCCTGGAACCAAAGATGTACAGCAGTTAAATAAGAAAGAAAATAAATATGAAGTAAGAAGATTATTGCTTACTAGCTTAACTCATCTGGTAAGGTATTCGGCAAGAAGAAAACTAATCCTAAAAGCACAGGCCAAAATGTGTATCACAATTTGTAAGAAAGCCATCGACCAATTAAATGTTTTTTTTTATTATTAACTTTTTCATCCTTTGATCAGCATTAGTTAAATAGCCGTTGAATGTAGGACATAATGAATTTAAAGTTACCACCCTCAATAGTCTTTTTCCATATGAGACTAATATTCAGAACTCAAATACAATTATCAGTTCTATGTAACATTACGAGTTTTCTGACAAAACTAGTGCAAATGAACTGGCCCCTGAGCAGATAAAAAAAAAGCCTAAAAGGGATAACACATCCAAATCAAACGAGTAACGAGTGAATCATCGATAAGGAAGCATACCTATCAAAAGATTGCGCAATCCAGTAGGCGTAGACATGTTTGTATTTACCGTCAGCCGATTGAGTTCCCTCTGAAGCGATTGCGCCTTACCCACCAAACCAACCTTGCAGATCGAATAACACACGATTAAAATAAAAACAAAGTCTCAGCCTTCTCTATTTACATCTTCAAATGTCATTATGTAAAATTCTACTATTCAATCATTCTCCATTCCATTTTCTTTCAATGATCGAGCCTTCCTATGCTTTCCTCAGAAAATCGAAACCACACTTTCACGTTGCAACTCAATTTTGCAGATTAAATTAATACAACAAAATTTTCGATAGGCATCATATCTCTACCTAATCTAAACAAAACACATACTCAATCCAAAATCGGAGACAAAGGTTAAACGAGAATCAATTTACAAAAGATCAAAACCCTACCTGGAGCTTGAGGACGCTTTTTTTGCCAACACCAGTACAGTGGCAGTAGAGAAAATAACCACCAAAGACCGAAAACAAAATCAACATGAAGAATAGACCACGATAGCCGCCGTCGTGGTGGTGATGATGGTCGTCGTCGTGGTGATGACGATGTGGCCCCCACCCCGACCCACCCGAGGAGGATCCTCCGCCGCCGCCGCTTTTTCCGCCGCCGGAAGGGAAGGAGCCGCCGCCGGCTTGTCCGCCAGAGGCGGCGGTGGCAAAATTGAGGCCGTGGAACAAAATCAGCGACGATAACAGCGCGGCGGCAATGATGGCCGGATTTTTGGGAGCCATGGATGATGAGGAATTGGTTGCGAGGATTTTGGGAATTGAAGATGGATATGTAGTTTTGCTTAGGATTTTACTCTTTCTGGAATTTTAATTCGAACGAAATGATAATAATAATAATAATAGTTGTATTTATAGTTTGAAGAGGGGATGGGTATGTATATACGGTTTCGTACCCGCGCCGTTTTTACCAACTTCAAATCATTGCAGAATACACCAGCTGTCCATAGCCTTAGCCACCAAGTTTCGTATTTGGGTAATTTGGCTATGACAATTAAATTTTGTCTAGGTTGGGAAATTCACATAAATTTTCTACTATATGGATATTAACAAAAATTGATTGTATAGTTTGACTATTGATGTCTATTTGCTGTCAATTTGATGACGACTAATCAATGTTACGCATCTGAGACATGATACTCGACATAATTAAGTGATTGTTCATATTATGGACGGTAAAACATTATCGGTCTTTTATATGATAAATAGTTTATGGTTGGTCTTTTTTCTTGGCAATATGTTTGTAACTAATTCATGTTAAACGGTTATAAGTCGTGGGATCCCAAACTTGTTATTTTCATATCATTTGGAGATTCAAACGATTTATGATAGGTCTTTTATATCTTCGAGAGTATACTTGTAGCTAGTTTTTCTTAACGTAGTTCACTGTGTCTCACAATCCAAATTTATAATATTTGAGTTGTGAAAATGAAAATGACTACCAATGAACTAATGAAGTGATACGTGTGTGTTACAGTACCTATCACTATTTCCGAGTTGCTGTTCCTTTGAACAAGGTATTGGTTTTCATGTATGGTCCGATATGATATTGGACTAATACCATCCTAAAGTGGACCTCGTGAAGGTGTTGGATTAATACGTGTGACGGGGACCTAATATTGTAACGACATTATTGCACTAACATTGTTACAACTTAAAGTCTTAAACCTGTTGAAGGTTTTTATTTATCATTGTATTGTGGCCATCTGAACATCAAACATGCACAAACTTGCTTTTATAGTGCTATATTACATCGATATTCTCCCAATCAAAGTCACATAAACAAGCTGAATTGCATTTGAAAAAATGGAAGTCCATTTTTATCCGTAATTTATATAAAAGAGAAATTTGTTAAGAGGTCACTCATGTTAGATAATTAAAATAGATTAGTCATTTATGTTTGACAAATATTAGATTGGTCACTCATGTTTGTCATTTTTATTCAGATTTGTCATTTTGTCCGTTTTTGATATTAAAAATCACACATGTAAATACACGTGGTTTAGGTAAATACATCTTTTCGTCATTGTCATGCTAATAAATTGACTTTTATGTACTTTATAAATAAATAAATATATTTTTTAACAGACAAAATGATCAAATCTGAACAAAAATAAAAAATATCAAATATAAACGACTAATTCAACCATTTTTTTCTATGTAAAAATGGAATTGGGAAGCCCAGCCCCATGAAAACCAGATTACTCTCTCTTCTGAGACGGAGAAAATCAGATTACCAAAATAATAATTAATTATAAAGTGTGTTTATCTTGGGGTGTATCGATCTATTTTGATCCAATCCCGATCGAATAATATTGAGGAAGCATGAATATGAGGCGCGCGCGTGTCCCCTCCTGGGTCAATCTCGACAAGGGTGGACGAAGAAGGGGGTCGAAAGATGAGGCTGAGATTGAAAAGCAAATCACACACCAAGGAAGGAAGAACCAAGCTGCATGGGCTCTCTACACTAACCACCTCTTCCTCCTCCACATTTCCACTCTCATCACAGAATCCTCATGGCAATAACCACAACAACTTCGTTCCTTAAAGCCAGCCCTTTCAAATACAACCAAACCCACCCACTCTTCTTCTTCCCTCTCCGCCACCACCACAACACATCTCTCAAACTCACCACACCACCATCCTCCTCCTCCTCCTCCAAACTCAGGGTCAAATGCGTCTTTTCACAACCGGAAGCAGACCTCGTCGTCACCAAACCCTCCGCCACGTCAGCCAACAGCCCGATTCAAATTCTCGGCGATAAATTGCTGACGGCTCTCAAGTCGCTGAGAAAGCCCGCGATGGCCGCGATGCTATTGGGCCTGGTGCTCTTATCCGACCCGAACGCCGCACTCGCCGCGTCGGGCGGTCGGGTCGGCGGCCGCTCCTTCTCCTCTTCTGGCAGCTCGTCTTCGTCGTCGAAGAGTTACTCGGTGCCGAGGACGTCGAGGCCGGAGTTCTTCGCTCCGTACTACGCGCCGTCGCCGTTCGGGTTCAGCCGCGGAGGCGGCGGGTTTTACATGGGACCCGCGGTCGGGGTCGGAGTCGGGGCCGGGTCGAGCTTCTTTCTGATACTGACCGGGTTTGCGGCGTTTGTTTTGGTCTCGGGTTTTCTCTCGGATCGGACTGAGAGCGGTAGTGTGCTTACTGCTACTGAGAAAACAACTGTTCTCAAGTTACAGGTATTTACAGTTTCCTATGATAAATTCGTCGCCTTCTGCCTTACTAAAATGTGTGATTGAAATGCGTATAGTTATTGTCTAAGACTTCAAGGCTTATAGCTTGTTTCTTAAGCGAAGTTATATGTAAAAGATGTGATGTGCTATATGAAAAACTATGAGTTGAAGTTTGTGATGTTGTTACTTGGGTGTGATAGACTTTAGTCTTCTGTTGGATTTCGATGCACGAGTTGGTTTATAAAGCCTTACCATTTTTTTATTTTTATTTTTGGCTATTGTGTTTCAAGGTTGGGTTGTTGGGATTGGGGCGGGAACTACAGAGGGATCTTGATCGGATTGCTGAAACTGCGGATACTTCAACCTCCGAGGGTTTGAGCTATGTCGTAACAGGTGAGTGTTACCAATGTCTCTTCTTATCTGATTTCAGTTTTCTTTGCTTGGAAGACTATTTGCTTTCTTAATTGGGGCAGTGTATGTAACGCCATCACGAAAGGTGAAGCTACTTTTTGTATTTTTTATCCCAAAAGGTGAAGCTCTCTGATGAAATTTCTACTACTTTTTGTTGCAGAGACAACACTGGCTTTGCTTAGGCATCCTGATTATTGTATCTCAGGTTACTCATCGGTAAGTTTGATTTTTACCTACTTATTAAGGTGGTGAAAAGCATATGGAGGAATAAATCATTCAATTAAGGGATGTTTGTCTTCCTCAAAATACGTGTTATCTAGGTTATGAGATATGACAGGCATATATATACGTGCGTCTACATGTCTTGAGTCATATGGCGGACATCTTCACCTGTTGTACAAAATAGTGAGAGGGGGGTTAGTCTACATTCTCAAGAACTTAGAATTTAGTGTCAGGGTGGTGCTGTAATTGCTTACAATCATTAGAACTCTTCGTATCTTTAAGGACAATATGATAAATCAGAGGAACTTCTTCAATGTTTCTCTTAAACTCATGGTGCAAGTATGAGATTGTGATTCAGTTCATTGCAATGATGGAGACATGGAATCATGTCTGCTGCAATGTTGAAATAGTTTTGAGGGATGTTTGTGCTTGCACATGTCCTTAATGATCGGAGTCTTTTCAAGGAGTACTTCTCTCTTTGAATATATGGCTCAAACAGAAAATACTTAATGATCGGAGTCTTTTCAAGGAGTACTTCTCTCTTTGAATATATGGCTCAAACAGAAAATACTTGTAGTTGTAGATATAAAGAATAACAAGGACATGGTACATAACTTCTTGCATACCTGTAGGTGGCTCTAAAGCGTAGCATAGAGGATGCAGAGAAAGGCTTCAATCGACTTTCTATTGAAGAAAGGGGTAAATTTGACGAGGAGACACTGGTCAATGTGAACAGCATAAGAAAGCAGAGCTCAACAAGCCAGAGAGCTAATGGATTCCGCAATCAATACATAGTGGTAAGGTCAATAAAAATAGCCTGTAGTAGAATACTTTTGTGTGACTAGTTGCTTTTCAAATCTGCACATTCAATTGTGGAGGATCAGCGTGCCTACTTTGCATGTTGAATAATATGCGGCACTTATCTCTTGTGAGTTGTGATGGACTGCCGGTGGACATCCTTGACATGATTTAGAATCACTGTTTTTACTTGTCATGCATGAATTACTTTGATTGGTACCTTGTTTGTATCTCGTTTCCCGTGTCCGACAAGATTCAACCAATGCAACTAGGGTTTAGTTAATCCTCTAACCACACCACTCTCATCCATCTAAACCATGTTGGGTTGGTTTTTCTTTGTCTCTCTATACATAGGAGAAGTAAATGACAAAAAATTTAGTATTGATCAGATCTGGAGAACAGTTGTCATGGTTCTCAGATTACTAAGATGGTGTATTGACGTCATTTTGGGACTATAAAGTGTACCATTTTTGGACTATGTCTCACCCCCAGTCTCTGTAAAAATAGATATGAATATATACGCATGTAAAAACTGTGCTCCTGACTATGAATTTCTACCAGGTAACAATATTGGTGGCTGCTGAAGGAGTGCATAAATTACCAGCCATCAATGGCAGTGCCGACTTGAAGGAGGCATTGCAAAAGCTTGCATCTATTCCGTCAAACAAAATATTGGTAAGAACAGAAGTCTAAATATGATCAACATGTAAATATTTCCTTCCAATTGTGCTTGATATAGAAATGATCTTCTCTATTGCAGGCAGTAGAGGTGTTGTGGACTCCTCAGAATGAAAATGACACTCTGTCGGAGAGGGAACTTCTCGAAGATTACCCGCTTCTAAGGCCCTTGTAAGAGGCATGCAGTTATTTAGAGATGTGTCTGAGACGTACAGATATACTAGAGATAGCATAGAGTTTTACTACATTAACTATAAACGTTTGAGTCCAAAGCTACATGTATACTCCACAACTGGCCAGATGATATATGGCAATTTTTAGAGTAATGAATGCTTGTAATCAGAAAAGTTGTAATTAGGCTGTGTGGCACCTGGCGGACATCACCTTTTCCGGTTTTCTGGATTACTCTGATGACCAATTTCCTCTTGTGATCGGCAAATTTTCTTATTCTTCATAGGTAACCAGATCACATATAATCCTATTAGAATTGAGTTTTATTTTTTAGTGTTCTATTACTTTCCTAGCTCAATCAGGAATAGCACAAAAGTGATCTGGGATCCAATCTATAAAGACAGAGCAACACCAGAATTTGAAATTTCAAACTTTGGGTGCGAAACCGACACAGCCTTCCCGATTTTTCCATTCTAATATTAATTATTTTTGGCAATTAAATCTCTCTGGTCATGGTCAAGTGAGAGAGGATTATTGGTAGCTTTGTTTTCACGCGCACAACACCTTTAAATCCTCGGCGTTTAAATTTCTAGGGTTATATTTTTCCCCCAATTACACACACAATACCAAAAACCAAAGCCGCTTCGTCCCAAAATTTCAAACCCAAACAATGCCGAAGAAAGGAGCCAAGCGAAAGACGGCACCGGCGGCCGAGGAAGCTGCCACCGCCAAGTCCAAAGCCACCACTACACGCGCCCCTAAGCGCGTGAATGTCTCGGAGCCGGAGTACGTGGAGGAGCAGCGCAACTACCAGGATCTATGGCGTCAAGCTTTTCCGGTGGGGACCGAGTGGGACCGACTCGACTCGGTGTACAATTACGACTGGGATTTCTCGAATCTCGAGAAGGAGTTTGAGGAAGAAGACGGAATATTCCACAACCTAGGCGGCGACGACGACGACAACGACAACAAGGTCTACATCTTCGCCGCCACCGAGACCTCCTCGGCGGCGCAGCCGGTGCTGATTCCGACTCTGATCGCCGTAGTGGCGCCGCGTCCGCCGTCGCACGAGATCGGGATCCGGTCGGTGCAGCGAGAAGCGGAGGAGATTGTGCCGATGAAGGAGATGAAGATGGATTGGATCCCCTACATTCCCCTAGAGGACAGAGAAGGCTGGAAATCGGAGAGAGCTTCGAAATCGTCGACTAAGGTTTTCGTGCTGGGATGTACGCAGAGGAAGGCGAGCTTGAAGCACATGAAGGAGGACCGTTGGATGAAGTTTCAGTACTGTATGCCTTACGTGATGAACCCTAACGACGACGAGGTCGAGGAGCAGAGCACTGTGGTGGACATTCTGTTCCCACAGGAGCCGAATCCGCCGCTGTTTTGTGATTTTGATTGGGAGTTTGATGAGGTGGAGGAGAAGGCCGATGAGAAAGTCGAGAGCGGTGAGCTGGTGAAGGAGAAGAAGGAGGAGTTTATGGAGTTTCTGAAGGAGGAAGTGCGAAATGCGAAGAAGAAGAACAGAGAGGAGAGGGAGGCAAGGAAGAAGAAATTGGAGGATCCTAAGTATCAAGAAGCTAAATCTTATTTTCAGAATATGAAGGTGTATAAGATTTATCCACTAGAGTCTCCAAACACTCCGAAGATTGAGAAGTCTTCGCCATATATCAATTACTACTACAGAAGCGCGCATAAGGTTATTGGGGCTCGAGAATAGTTGCTGAAATCGGACACACCAAACCGTCCTTTTTTGGCTTTGGCTGCCGAATTAGGTTAGGTATATCCCCTTGTACTTGTTAAGAGAAATTTTTGAGTATTACTGCTTAATTCTACCAGAATGGGATTTTTCAGAAGAGTTGTTAATTGATGTTTTTGTTTATTATTTGAGGCTTATGAAAAAGTTTTAGATGAACCTGGAGTTTGCTATTGTGTTTTGTTTCAAGTTTTTAGAATGCTCTCCTTTTGGTGATTCCAGTTAGCTGTGTCAAAGAAGCAATTAGGGAGTGAAGTCTGGAATAACAGTATTAAGGACATGGTTGGCTTGTGGTAGTATTGTGTGTGCTACCAACTGAGCTAGTACTTCTATTTGTCACATTTCAGTGCAAACAAGTGATAGCATTGGTGCTTAAGTGATCTGGTCTTGTTTTTCTTTGATATTCATGAATTGAACATCTAGTTCTACTTTACCTGAAGTCAACTAGGGTGTCATTTGTCTAAAAGTGGGGTGAGCTTCAGCCTCTTTAATACGTCAACACTAAATGAAGTGTGTGCTCATTACGTTCTTTGTCTTGTGAAGTAGACTTGGACGTAGTATCTGGAATTGAATCCCAGACATGTAATCGCTGAACAAATTCTCTATGCTTCTCCATGACCTAATAGAAGTCATAGGGAGTGCAGAGTGCAGACTTATTATTTTTCATGTATTTCGTATCTTCTTTTTCTTTTTCTTGGTTAATGAGGGGATTTTATTTTTCTTTGTATCATGTTGGTTTATTATCTATATGTTAAATAAATTATGGAATTGGATGTTTTTCGATAAACTTCAAAGTCAATTTAGCAGGTTGATATGCGAATATCTAGCTGTAGTCTGCAATTGGTATGGATCTTTGAAGTCAGTTAATATCTTGTGTTCTATGCTTGAAGCATGAGAGGGGAGTAGTCTATACTGATGTAGTATCAGTTGTGATGTGTGTACATTAAATCAGTTGCCTTTTCATTAAAATTTGTTTCAATTGTCTTTCTTGATTTACTTCTTTAGGATGAGATATCAGGTAGGATATATATCTGTTCAAGAATGATGATATATCTGGTATGATATATGTGTGTTGAATGAGTTCTTTAGCCATAGTTTGTGTTCGATAAAAAGAAACTTTGACGTTTTTGTACACTTGCTGCCTTCGCTGGTGTGGTGCATCAGACCACAGCTCGTTTTGTTATACTTTTTTTTAATCCCCAGTACTTAGTATAAGTGAGATTTTCAGGTTCTACTGCATGGTTTGATTTCAATACCACGCTGAAGTGCCATTAGTTTGATTAAGATGTGCAACATTATTCCATTGCTATACTTTATGATTCCATTAGTTGTCTTGCCGTTGGCCAACTGTGGTAGCTAGTTTTTTTTTTTCACCTGTTGGCACTTCGTTGCAATATAGGTCAAGTGTTTTGTTGAAGCATCTTTTGATTTCGGCAGTAAGCCTTTGATTGATGCCAATATCTCAGTTTAGTTTAGTTTATTCTTGGCTTCAGTTATGTGAATGACTGGATTGTTGAGCGACGCTCTTCGATCCTATGAACTTTGCACCAGAAAGGAAGAGGGTCACTGGATATCGTTCCCGAGTTAGAAAGGCCAGGTACAAATTCAGACCATGCAACACTTTTTTGAAGAAAATTTGTCACTGTGATTGGATTGAGCTGCAGACTGATCATCCAATATACCACACGACCAGCTTGCTGGGTATGTCGAATTAGATCTTCAAGTTTTGTGCAGTGTGTCATCAAATTTGGGAAACGGGCATCTATGAACACCTGGTAATTTTAATTTTAAGGTGCATAGAGTGTGGGGACTCGATTTATATGTATTTGAATGTAATCAGTATAATATGCTTAGGAGATTCATATCTACTATAGCCCAATATAGGAGATTCATAAACCAAATTTGAATTTGTATTGATAAATCTATTAGCATAAATAGGTAATATATCCAATATAGTTATAACTTATAAACATTATTATTGATCTAAGATTTGTGTTTGTTAGTCTACATCTACCTTTCGTAATTGAACTACACCAAGTATATTTTGCTTCTTTGTGATATACACAAGTGCCTCATGTTTTGGAGTCTTTAGTTATCTCCGACGCCTCATATTTACTAATCAGTTAAAGTAAACACGTTGAGTTAATATATGTCAATATGTAAAGTTCATTGCCATGCAACTCGGCTTGGCAAAACCAAAATACATATGGTATGTACATACTACAAAGATAAAGTATGATTTTCTATTGGGGAAAGTTAAATGGAATTGTGATGACTAACATAAAAATTCAAGACTGAAATAATAGATAACATATTTTTCTAGTTCTGAATTAATCCATATTTTAACAAAGAAATGTGAAGAAAAAAAAACAAAGGAAACGAGAGAGAGAAATCTAGTGAGGGCTAGCCCGGCCCAAACTCGAATAAGCCCAAAACCCGCTCTCTTCCTCGAAACCCTAGTGAATAAAAAGCTTGGCTTACGCTCCCCTTTCACTCTCTCCGTCAATAGCATTTGCGCGCCTCATTTGCCCTCTGGTCAGGTCTCTTCAGCTCTCTCAGCTCATAAAAAACCTCCTCTGAAAACCAACCATGGCGGACAACAAAGCTGTCACCATCCGCACCAGAAAGTTCATGACCAACAGGCTCCTCTCTCGCAAGCAATTCGTAAGTCTCCTCCACCATTTACTGTTCTTGTTTTAGTTGAGCATTGTCGCGATCTGGTTAGCTTTATATTTGAGTTCGTGTTACTGGTACTGTGCTTTATCTAGGCTCTGATTAGTCGCTAGGTTTTGTGAAGTGTGTGGGATCTAAGGTCGTGTTGTATAATTTAGATTTTGTTGTAATTCTCGTTTTGTTTTTTGTTTGTTTGATTCAGGTTATAGATGTGCTTCATCCAGGAAGGCCTAATGTTTCCAAGGTATTGTAATCGTGTTGTAAAGCTTCGATTATTTTTGTGATGAGTGAAGTGTGTTGTGTTTATGATTTATTATGTGCTTGTTTGCTAATTGAATGGTTTTTCTTTTTTTTCTTTTTTGAAGGCTGAGCTGAAGGAGAAGCTGGCAAGGATGTACGAGGTTAAGGACACCAATTCGATCTTTGTGTTCAAGTTCAGAACTCACTTTGGTGGTGGTAAATCGACTGGGTTTGGTTTGATTTACGATTCTGTCGAGAATGCAAAGAAGTTCGAGCCCAAGTACAGGTTGATCAGGGTAAGTCCTCTGTACCTGGTAGATTGCCTTTGAATATATGTCTAAATTGTGTAACTGCTTTTAGCTCAGTCAATATTCTCCATAGCTGTTTATCTGACTTGTTTATAACGTCTTGTTCATATTGTATGGTGGTGGTGTGGCTAGCAGTTTGTGGTTCTTATATGTATGTTCTGACTAGAAGTTTGCTTGACATGCTTAAATGTGATAATTTAAGCTCGATAAATTTCTATGTGATAGTTGGCAGTTCTTTTATGTATGTTCTGACCAGAAGTTGACATGACATGCCTTAATGGAAAAATTCAAGCTTGATAAATATCAATGTGACATTTAGTGGTTCTTTTATGTATGTTCTGACCGCAAGTTTTCATGCATGCCTTAATGGAATAATTCAAGCTTGATATATATTGATGTGATATTTAGTGGTTCTTTTGTGTATGTTCTGGTCAGAAGTTGGCATGACATGCTTAAATGTAAAAATATAGGCTTGATAAATATTGGTGTGATACTATACAATTTGCATTGACAGAAATCCTTTATTTTGCTCTGATTTGTTCATGATATTTGTGTTTCAAAACATTGTGAATTTCTTTACGGGTAGTCTGTTGGGCTCTACATGATCTTTGTTCATATTACTGACATGTTTCCGATGATGCAGAATGGACTTGACACCAAGATTGAGAAGTCAAGGAAGCAGTTGAAGGAGAGGAAGAACAGGGCAAAGAAGATTCGAGGAGTAAAGAAGGTAACTCAATTGCTTGCATCATTTTTAACCAAAAGACATTGCTTTCATCATTGCCTCAGTAATTTGCCTTTGCTCATTTTTGTTTCTTCTATTATATTTGGTGCAGACAAAGGCTGGAGATGCTGCCAAGGCCGGAAAGAAGAAGTGAGAATAGTCATCTTGTTCCTGATCCTGTATCCACCATTGGTGCTTTCAATAGCCATGTTTTGCAACTAGCTGAAATATTATGTTTGGATTTTAGAAGGAACTTCAACTTAGTTTCATCATGTTTCAAGTTTGAGTACCCCTGAAGTGGACAGAAATGAGTTATTTAGTGACAAATTTTCAGATAATTTGACGACTTTCGTCATTTTACTTGTGGATGTATCCTGTGTTCCCCTCAATATGGCTTTGAATCTTTTGGAGCATTTAGTTTACTTTCATCGAGATGCATCTAAATCTTTTGGTGCATAAGTGATTAGTTTGCTCTATCCAATTTCTTTTCCCTAATCTTTTTGGTTATGTTCACATCTGTAGTATGTGTTGGGAGTAAGTCACATTGATTTGATGGGAACCATTTACGAGCTATAGTGAGATATATTGCGATTATTGCCTCCTTGTTGCTAGAACTTCAAGTTTCAAGTATCTAATCAAAATGTTCTGAATCTTTGGGTGTTCTTTCTGTATCCAAATATTTGCGTTTTCAAGTATCTTTCAAAATGTTCAGAATCATTGTGGACCTTCGGAGAGTTGCCTGCGACTCTTGTATTACAATGAGCTGTAGAAAGGCTAATAAATCCTTCCCTTCTTGCATTCCAGCTAAACAAAACAAGTTCACCATAGTTACTTGCATTGTGAACATATGCTTCTACCTAAAACTAAACAATGAGCTCTAGGAAAGGCATAAAAACCCTTTACATTGATTCAATGGCACCCATTTTATTGCCTTCAAGCTAAACAGGACAATATTTTCACACTAGTGGCATTTTGAACATATTCTCCCAAAACTAAACTAACATCAATCTTCACCCAGAAACAAAGACACTAAATAGTAACAGTAAGCACCTATTTTCCCACTTGTGGTATGCCTTGCTGCTGTCTTCTCTGCCTACTGCTTCTGTAAGAGTTCACGGCCGCAATCAACACATTATCATCACCAACAACCACTCTCACACTTCGAGTCAGCTGCAACCGAGTTATCCTATTCGCCCTGTAATCGTTGAGGCTTTTCAAAAGCATGTTTGTCTTCGGAGCAGGCAAGAAACTTGCAAGCACATTGATCAGACCAGGCAGATAGATATCTCTCACCGAGCCATCTACCTCACCACGATTCTCCATAGCAGTGGTCGCCATCAATTTCATGGCCGAAATCAACTTGTCACCGGCTATGAGTCTCGCCTTATGCTTCAGCTGCTCTCCTGTAATCTTCTTAGCCTTGAAATCACTCAGCAATTGAACTATAATTGCCATCTCTCTTGGCGCCAAAAACCTCGTCAGCCCGGCCAGCAAGCCAGTTAGAGTCACCGGGCGCCGTGAACTACCCACAATTCCCCTACTACTTCCCTGAGTAAGAGCACTCGCAATCGTCAACGCCGACTCCCCAACTCCGGGGTTTGTAGCATAACCCTCCAAGCAATAAGGAGCCTTGAAGCTTACAACATAAGCTGGACATATATGTGAATTCATGAAAGCACTCCACACAAAATATCTCCTTGGATTCACACAACTATCAACCCCAGAATCAAACTCATTCGAGCTCGGTACACTCAAATCAGAACCACCACCACCACCACTAAGCACCAATTCCATCTTCCCCAATATGACTCGGCACAGCAACATGTGTCTCATCCCATCTTCATCAACATCACAATCCAAAGCCACATCCAAAGAAAGCTTCGCCGGAACCAATTTCACTCGCCCGAACTCATCACCATTCCGACTACTAAACCCATGAGCCAGAATCTCAGCGATCTCTTCCATACCGCCGCCGTACCAGGCGTACCGGACGTTCCCGTCTCCGCAGCATTTCTCCGCCACCGCCTTCGAAAAAAGCCGGAAAGTCTCGAACCTCGCCCGGAAATTGAGACCCGAGAACCGATTCTTGTGCACCGCCGCCACGTGGCTCTCTCTGGCCAACGCCGGTCCCATCCCGGCGGCGAAGAGCTTCCGGATGTTGTCGTACTCGGAGCTGCGCTCGTTGACTCTCGCCGTCATTTCATTTATCGTGAAAGCCAAAAACGGATCCGGAGTGGAGCAACTCGAATCGGAGCTCTCCGTATCCGAATCGGAAACGTCGTCGTTTTGCTCGGACAACGACGAGTCCGAATCATCGGATCGGGTGTCGGCGCGATCCGGCCCGGAATCTTGTTCTTCGCGATCGACGACCATCGGAACCTCGTCGCTGTTGATTGGGTTCTGCTCCATATGAAAAGGTGGATCCGATTCGAATTTTGTGGAGAGCGGGAAATAACGAAACCCTAGAGAGAGAGAGAGAGAGAGAGTTGGGAATCGTCGAGCAACGATATTCCGATGTTGGGATTAGATAGAATTTTGTGGGTTGCTATTTATATACAGATTTTGGAGACGAAGAGGGATTGCGTGTGGATTACGCGCATTCCTTTCTCCTAGCGGGATTCGATTTGGATTATTTAATGTGATGTGTGGAATTTACGAAGCGGTCCATGCTTTGTGACCGTTTGGGAAAGAAGATAGGGGTAGTCTTGGTATTTGAGCGGGGAAAGGAAACGGTCTTTGGAGATATTTTCTAGTTGCTTCTCCAACTTAGTTTTCCCTACTTGAACAAGGAGAAAGAATGAGCTGCGAGTCGGTGAGTTCGTGGGCTTTCGGGTCGGGTGTAACGGCATTTCCTGTCAAGGTTTTCAACCGACTATTGCCTAATGGGTTGGGTTGGGAAATTCTGATGTTTGGGCTCGGCCCAAGGTATGGCCATAATTATCTCAGAAATATTTCACAAATTTAAAAATTAGGTCGGGCCGTCCTACCTCGCCCATGATTAAAGATGACTCCAGTTTTAGTTGTTTGTTCTAATTAGTATCTCGAAAATCAATAGAAAGTAAAAAAATGTTGGTTTGGTCACTCATGTTTGACAGATAAGACAAAATGGTCACTCGTGTTTGACAAATATCATTTTGGTCATCCATATTTTACTTTGTCATTCAGATTGGTCATTTTGTCCATTTTACATGTTAACAACTATATATGTACACACGTCTTTAATTAAATAGATATTTTTGTCATTGCTAAGTTAATAAACTTACTTATATGCATTTTACAAATAAATACATATATTTTTTTAATGTTCAAAATAGACAAAGTGACCAATTGAATGACAAGGGATAACATGAGTGACCAATCTCATGTTTGTCAAACATTAGTGTTATCAATTCGTCTCATTTGTCAAACATAAGTGACCAAATTAATAATTTTTCTCATAAAAAATAGAAAAATGACATACACAGAAGCGAAATTCCTTGATTTTGAAAATAATCATATCCAAATACACAGATATAGTCGCGCTCTTTGACTAAAGCTAGTGTCTACAGTAAGTGTGAGGCGCCAACTACCAAAACGACTTTCCTCAAAGAGAAGGGATGAAACGTGAAAGGACCCAACCCCGATTTAGCTTCCTAAATCGGAATCAAACCCCTTCGAAAACACGAACCAACAAAAACTTTTCGAAATTTGGGCCGAGTTTCGTTACTAACGTAGAATTACCATTACCTACACGCGGAAAATACACTTCATCCTATGCTACAAAAAGCAAACCATGGGCACCAATCCCATCCGGATTTCTCAATATATCAACAATAACGTAAAGTAGTAAATATATATGTACTTTACTGAAAATCCGGAGTAAAATTGTATAACATATACAATAGGAAGCTCAGAACGACTTCTAATACATAATCATATACGCATACCACAGTAGGTAGAACAATAAACCTACTGGATGAAACAAAGTAGCTCGAGCACTATGCCTCCGACCACGACGTGCGACACCAGAGCCTGAACTGCAAACTGGGCACGGAAACCGAAAAACCCAGGGGAAAGACATGAAAACTGTTAGAGTGAATGGACGAAAATAAATGTCTTTCACCAAGTAATATATATGTTTAAAATAACATATGCGAGTCCAGGTAAACAAAGATAATAAAGTACACGAGGTAAAACTCACACTCCTCCAGTGTACCGAGCATGCAAGTAAAAATCTCACGGGGTCACTCATGGACACACACCGTGCTAGTATAGTCCGAATCACGGGATCCCACACCCACACGTGATTCTAGCCAGAAAGGCCTCAGGTCAGAGGTCTGCCTCCCCTCGGTAAAGACCTCGGGTCAGGAGTCACAGCCTCCCCTGGCATAAAGCCTACCATCGGGGATCAGCCGAGAGGCAAGTGTATCGATACAACAACATAACCAAGACTGTACTCTGTGTAAACCAAATCATAAACAGTTCGATGCAAATGCATGAAACAACATATAAGTGTATGTATATTCGTATACGTATATCCGTATAAGTATAATCGTATAATCGTAAAAACACATGCTCATGTAATCCGTAATCTCAATACGCATGCTCAAGTTCGAAAATCATATAAAGACTCGCAAGAATTCCGTGAAAAGAAATTGTTCACTCACAGACTGGCGTAACGCGATACGCGTTAACCCGTGATCCGGCGGAAAGTCCTTCGCCAAACGAACGATCACAAACACCTGAATATTCACAAAATCCATTTCTCAAAGTCATAACTCGACAATACAAGACAGATCACGAGAAACCACCGTTCTCGGAAACACATAATTCAATGTCGACGAATCGTCGAAAATCCATATATAACACCTCAATACCTCGCTTTACTTTCGGACGCTCAATTCGAAAAACGAACCTCCCCAGTGCGATCGGAGCGCGATTTCGAGTCAAATGACATGCAACTTGTCGAAAGTCCAAAAAGTCAAACCGTTGACCGTTGACCGTTGACCGCCGTCCACGGCGCCGCCGCCACTGACCGGAGAATTTCATGGCGGAGAAACCCTTATTCCATGCAAAATCACTCACTGAGCAACTTTGTCAACTGCAACGAAGGCCAATTCTCACTCTAACACATCCAATTTCAAGCAAAACCGAATTGGTACACAAAATTCAAACCCAAAATTCTCCTTCCACAAATCGAATTAGAACTCCATACTTACATGGTTAGAATCATGGAGATGAGGGCTACAAAACCCAGTGCAAATTGTAGCTCGAATCGGCCAATTTCATGCCACCCGAATTCACTCAAAATTCACCTATTTCTTGCCGGAAAATTGAGCTCCTCCGGCAAGCCACGCCGTGGAGGGAGGTCAGAGACGGACTTGGGAGGCTGAGGCGAGGCTGAAGGGCTAAGTCCCATGACCTAGGGTGGCCGGACGGCGAGCCACCGCCCTAGGCCGCCGGTCACCATCGCATGTCTCCAATTCCAGCCGAGTTGACCAAAGTTGACCGGTCAAGGTATATTAATGAAACATTGACTTTCCTGATTTAGCAAGTTGCTATATATAGCCTTTCCCAAAGAGGAAACCCCCATAAATACATTTCGCGACAAACTTTAAACTCCCGTAACTTTCTCGTCGAAATTCCGATTCCGATAATTCTCGCGGCCACAAACTCGTCTCGACGTACTCTTCAATTATCACCCGAAGTCAAACACATCGACCAATCAGATAAAAAGTCAACCATTCAACCCAACACATACATAATCCGATTAAATAATCCACGATCAGAAATAATCACAACTAAATCTTCGTAACTCAAAATCATGCTCTGGAAGTTCCCACAAACTCGAAATTAAATTCTGAACAACTTCGGTGAAGAAGCCGAAACCAAATTCTCGACCGGTAATTTAGTCATTAAGAAGGTCGCCATTATAAACTCGATTATATCGAAACTTCAAATATTCATAATTAATTCCTCGGTAGTCCAAATAACGATCCGGAACCGCCCACGAACTCGAAATCACATGTACTACGACTCTCGAGAAGAGACCCAGCTCCAATTCTCGGCCAATATTTTAGTCGTTAACAAGCTTGGCGATTCAATCAACTCTCGGCAATCTGCGACTATGCGATTTCACTGCTGATTCTGGTCCGGGTCGTCACAAAACGTCTTTTGTTTCTAACAAACGTAAAGTCAAGCCGAAATGTAAAACAAACAAAAACTAGAATTGAAGTGGAAGTACTCAACAAATGAGCTACAAGTTCATACCAGTTAGGCAAGAACTCCTTTGTACATGATTCCCTCGATCGATCATGTTAGTATGGTATCATTAGTTGTACGATTAACATACTTATCCACTTAAGCAGATTAGCAACACCTACCACACCACATGCAAGACCACCAAGGAGGCTCCAACTTCACTCACCAAACCCACTCCATCCGAGCGCACACGCGCCCGCCAGGCACACACCCGAACATGCGGATCACACACCAGCAGAACCACATCAGTCCCACATCGAAGAACAACACCAGGTTCCAAACTCAACCACCTATACATATCAGGTATTTATTACAGGTAAGATCACCCCATTGATTCGGCTAAAAACCCATCGCAATCAATTCCATATCCCACCAACTCACTCGACCCATATCACACTGCTCGCACGTTCGCTTGACTGTTATATCCAATACACCTTCTGACTTAGGCATCGGAGCATTGAAGGTGGGCCACCCCGTCTTGACCCCTGACCGCCTGTTTCATTGTTGTATTCTTCTAACAGTTGCACCCGAGCGCCCGAGAGAAGAGAAGGAAGCGCCCGCAAGGAGAGCCCGCACGCACGAAGAGAGAAAAAGACTCCGCCCATCCGAACAGCCCCACCGTTCGGACGCACCAAGGAAAGGGAAGTCCATCGCACGAAGGAAGGAACACTCGAGGAAGCTTGTTCGTGTTGCTTCTGCCCCTTTACGCCCCCGCGCGTAATTCGGTAGAAACATCTGGCGCCGTCTGTGGGACGTGCATATTCCTTCCTTCGTGCGATGGACTTCCCTTTCCTTGGTGCGTCTGAACGGTGGGGCTGTTCGGATGGGCGGAGTCTTTTTCTCTCTTCGTGCGTGCGGGCTCTCCTTGCGGGCGCTTCCTTCTCTTCTCTCGGGAGCTCGGGTGCAACTGTTAGAAGAATACAACAATGAAACAGGCGGTCAGGGGTCAAGACGGGGTGGCCCGCCTTCAACGCTCCGATGCCTAAGTCAGAAGGTGTATTGGATATAACAGTCAAGCGAACGTGCGAGCAGTGTGATATGGGTCGAGTGAGTTGGTGGGATATGGAATTGATTGCGATGGGTTTTTAGCCGAATCAATGGGGTGATCTTACCTGTAATAAATACCTGATATGTATAGGTGGTTGAGTTTGGAACCTGGTGTTATTCTTCGATGTGGGACTGATGTGGTTCTGCGAATGGGGTGGCGAGCAGTCGAGATGCTTCTTCCTTACGAGTTTCTCTACGAATGGGGTGGCGACCAGGTTGTCCATCAGGGCGACCTTGGCCACTCGCTTGTCAAGGTCCCTGCATGTGCTTGCGAGCGTCCTCCATCGATTGATGTAGCTCGACAAGCCCTCGTCCGTCCCCTGGCGGACCTTGAGGAGGATGCCCGTGGTGTTGTACTTCCCCTGGAGCCGATAGCGCTTTTGGAAACTCTCCGCCAGCTCGAGGAACGAGTGGATGGATCCTGGTGTGATCTCGTAGAACCAGCTCCATGCCTCCTCCGCCAGCGTTTCCTGAAACAGGAAACACAAGGTTGGGTCTGAATATCGGGTTCCGTCCGTGGTGGACCGAAACTCGTCCACGTGCGCTCGTGGATCCCCGCTCCCGTCGAACCGAGCAATCTTCGTTATCTAGGCGTGGGGATCCCTTCCTCTCTCCAGTATGTGCGCCGAGAACGGGCTGACCCGGGGGGTGAACGTCCCACCCTGACCGGCCAGCTTGTCCTTGCGCAAGCGCGAAACTTCCTCCGCCAGCTCCTCCATCCTCTGCAGGATCAGAGCGTTGTTCGTTAGGGGTGCTGACTCCTCCGCAGGTGAGAGTGCTCGGGCGTTGGTTCTGGCGAACGGATGGCGCTCCTTGCGGGTGGTCTCCTGGGTTCCTTCGTGCTGCCCCATCTGCTGGCTGATGAGCGCCTCTAATCGTTCCTCCATCCTCCGGCGGATTTGGCGCTCCTCTGCTCTCTCGAGCGCTGCCTCCCGCAACTCCTGGATCATGCAGGGTCAACGACTACGTCACCCGTGGAACATCCAACACTTGAGGAAGTACCTTCACTAAGTCTTACCATGTATTTTCATCAAAATATAAACACTGATGGAGCCAAGTATTCTTTGCCCCTACCCCGCCCGCCTACACACTCGGGGGACTGGGATAGGCTACCCGCAAAGACGCAATGAGGAAGCACGCGCCCGTACAAGTAACTCAAAAAAATGGCAAACAAAGTTCAAAACAGCGAACAAGCACAAGACACACAAGCGGACGAAAAGGGAAAATTTCATTCATCTCGCCAGGACAAAAAAATACAGCTGGCGTAACATCCAGAGCACAAAGGCCCGATCGCAAACACAAAAAAAAACAAAAAAGATCTACTCTATTACAAAACAAAGGAAAAAGCTGCTCTGCTTCACGCCACCCGCGCCCGCACCATCACCTCCGCTCGGCAGCACCCCCTGCTCCGCCAGCCAAGCATTAAGCTCTTTCATCTTCAGGAAAGGCCCCGCCATGTCTTGGAATTGGGCAACCTGAACCTCGGCCTCGGCGTCCATCAACTCCTTGAACTCCGCAGAATTCTTGAACTCGGCGACCGCCTCAGCCCGCGCCTCCTCCCGCGCCTGCCGGACTTGGACTTGCGCCTCGGCCATCAGGCGGGACTCCACATCCGCCACCCTATTGTCCGCCATGGCTTTCGCCTCTTCCAGGGCGGCAAGAGCTGAGTCACGTTCGACCTTGAGCAGCGCCTCCCGCTCACCCGCCAGCCGCTCAGCCTCCTTGCAGGCCTTGGTAAGCTTGAGTATCTCCCCCTGCGCCTCCTCCACACAGCGCCTGTTGGCGAAGCGCTCGCGCGCCAGGTACATTTTTCGCTGCAACACCATGCACATATTGAAGGCCGTATCCATATCATCCTTGTTACCCACCGCCACCTCTGGCGCCATCTCATCAATGACCTTCGCGCTCAGCTCGATTGACCGCATCAAGGGGGTGCAGAAGGCGAACGCCTCAGACGACTTGGAGGGCGGCTTATCTGTACGGGGACGCTTCGAAGATGGCCCACTGGGGGGGCTGGACGGACGTTCGGACGCGTGGGCCCTTGTGGAAGGAAGCTCGGACGGTTGGGGCGTGGAGGAAGAGCGCCCGCCTGCCTGGGACGCGCGAGCTGCATCCCGCAGATCGTCGCGGTCCTGTCGGCGCATGTCGCGGCTATCCTGACGCTTCTCCCTTTGCCATTCGGCACGGTCTGCCTTAACCTGCGCCTTTGACCCGCCAGCAGGGCCTGACGGGGGGCGGCGAGCACCCGCCGTGATAGCAGATGCATAATCACTCACGGCAGGAGGGTTGAGCCTCGGCTGCTTGGTATCCCCCACCATCAGATCACCCCGCTCGTCCTCCACCACCCTTCGGACCTTCGCCCCGGCATCTCGCAGGGCGGCCATGCGGCGCACGGCAACGTCATCGGCAGAAGCATTCTTGCCCGTCATCTTCTTAACTACAGCACACAACATGCGAAAGGTCAGCAACAGCAAAAAACAGTTGGTCAAAATCTACTCTACTCCTAGAAAAACGAACTACAAGCGCACGTACGCGGCAGCTCGGCAAGACGCGTCTCCGTGATGATATCCCAATGACAGGCGGCGTAAAACGACTTCGCCTCAGGCCCGGGGTCAAAAACAAACTTCAAACGGTTAACCCGGGCCTCCTCTGCGGGCGTCATCGGGTACTCATTCGCATCAAGGGGCTGGAAGGCTTGGGGGGCTCGATCCAACAGATGGGCGTTGGAAACATACTCATCCGGGAAGGAGCCCAACTCCCAGTCACCGCCCACCAGGCAACTAATCGTGCGCTAATTGGTCGCAGAGCTGGGCTGATCCGACAACCACCACTTCACGCGCGGCTCCACGGTGATGGTCCCCCAGTCCCTCTTGCGCGTGGAATAGCGCAGTCCGAAGAAATGATGGAACTCCGCCCGGGTGGGCTGACCCAGGCCGCTCAAACGAAAAATATTGAACATGGCCACAAGCGTGTGGGTGAGCGTGGGCCCGCACTGACCCAGCGTGATGTTCAGCAGCGCCAGCATATATTGAAAGAACTGATGCAATGGCAACTTAATCCCTGCCTTCAGGTGATACTCGCTCAGGCATACATGACCGGACGGCGGGCGGGTGAACGTCTGGCCCCTACCAGGTGCCCGCAACTTCACAGAGTCGGGGATATGGTAATCTCTCGCCCACCTAACCAACTCCGGGGCAGTTGGCGCACGTTCGGGCTCCTGAACGGGCGTGCCATCGGGGAACGCCCAGTGGACAGGTCCACCTGCCGAAGGTTGAGGAAGTGAATCTCCCCCTTCCGCCCTCTCTTCACCCCAGTTATTCGATTCGCCCGACTGCCCGCCCGATGACCCAGATGAGCTCTCCAAAACCCACAGTCTCGAACACCTGCCTAGCCTCCATTTGCTGCACAGGAGAGGTGTCAGGCAAAATGCATTGCAGTGGCGGGACACTCAAAACAGACTCATCCGAAGACATACTGGACGTACTCGACCCGCCCGACCCACAACTAATCCACCCTAACCCCCGAATGTAGATCCGCTCGCGTGACTGATCGCTCAGTATCTCAATCGGCTCCATCCTATAGACGAGCGCACGACCAACACTTAGCAATAAAAAACCCCCCCCACACAGAACACCAAAACCCACAGAGAACCACCCACAAACAGATCAAAACACCCCCCCCCCCCACCCAAGAACACGCCCTACCCCCGAGTTCAAGCAATCCCAGAAAAACACAAACACAACACAGATGCAAAATCAACAAACAGAAACAAAGACAAGAGCCTCACCAGATTTCGGTTTGCAGGCTAAAACTTTCGCGTCAAGCAGGGATTCCGGCAACAAAGAACACCAACACAGAGAAAAGCTCAGGCAAGTGCAGATCGCAGAGAGATTCCGGCAGAGTTTCGGTAAGTTGTGAGAGTGATGAAGAAGATAATGGCAAGAGAACCCTATTTATATTACTCGGACAGGATACGCGAACGAACGCCAGTCGTCCATTTTCCGCGTGTCCACCCTCGGATCATGACACGTGGCCAGGGCGGTTTACTTGCCCTCCTAAGTAACCGCGCCAACTCTTCCACTTCCCGCCTCGTTTTCAAACCCTAGCACGGTCTCCCACGGCCCGCCACGTGGCGCCCATGCCCCACTCCCATGCTCCCACGCGCGTGACGTCTGCCCTCCGAGTAATCATCACAACATCAGCATTAAATGCAAAAGCACGCTAAACATTAAATACGACGGCTCGCATTCATTACACCAGTTCCCCAGGAGAAGTCAAAAGGAATGTCACCTCCAAACGTCTCATCAAAGCACCACCAACCCCAAGGCAAGGACAACACGCCACGACACCAAACATCTCCACTAGCGCACGCACCCCCCCCCCACGACCGAGCGCTCGCACACCACCATCAGGTTAGTACAAGTACCGCTCGGGCGCCCCGAAAGAGGGCTAACGCCTGAATTCCCTTTTGGCCGTGTCCCGAGTGAAGAGCTGCGCCGTACGGGATGAGGTTCTTCCTCTACGTGCGCGCACGCATTAGCAAGCCGGATCAGGCGGCAGAGGCACGGGGCACGCCCCCTCTCTGAGCGCGCGCTGAGACCGATGGGCGGCACGGGCATGGGGTCCGCCCCCTCCGTGAGCACACCGTTACATGATCGAAGAGCAATCCGGCTGTCATGACAGAGGCATGGGGCCAACTCCCCTCTGGGCGTGCTAAGTCGATGGGCGGCACGGGCGTGGGGTGTTTCCCCTCCGTGTGAGCTCAACGTTAACATTCGGCCCAGACTCAGAGCGCCAAGGGCGTGCGGTCCGACCCCTCCTTGCGCGTTCTGGGATTGATGAACACGGGCATGCGGTCCGTCCCCTCCGTCGCGAAAGCAAGCCGACTGTCATAACGGAGGCATGGGGTTTGACCCTCTCTCTGGCACGGGCATGAGGTCAGTCCCCTCCGTAGCGCGTTACTTATAGGTCGCAGTCTTGATCCCTCCGCTGACGCTATACCGTACGGAACGGCATCCCCGTTGATGTACGCGGTGCACCGCGCCACCCCAATGCCGGTGTTACGAAAAACATTTGCATACACACACATCATACCATACATTCATACATCATACCATACATTCATACATCATATCCTGCATACTTACATATCTGCATATCTGTTGTACTTATGTCTGTCTCCAAAACCCCACCCCATCTGAGCGCGCGGCTCCCAAGCATATACAAGTCGTGCTTGGCAGCCGGGCCCATAGGTACATCAACGCACCAACAGGTAACAAACCACGGGCGCGCGGATCCTAAAAATAGCAAGTTCAGTTAGGATGCTGGGCCCAGAACACGAACAGGTACATCACCGAACGAACATGTACATCACCGAACGAACAGGTACACGCTCGGACACCCAGGTCCCGCTCCGTCATGCGAGCCCTTTCTTGACCGGAGAGTTGGGGGACTTGGGGGGTCACAGGATCATGACCACTGCTCAACCGGATAAGTATTCTTGCTAATCGCACACCCTTTTTCAACTCCCCAGTCAAGAAAGTTCTCTTTGACTTGGGGACTTGGGGGACTTGTTAGTATGGTATCATTAGTTGTACGATTAACATACTTATCCACTTAAGCAGATTAGCAACACCTACCACACCACATGCAAGACCACCAAGGAGGCTCCAACTTCACTCACCAAACCCACTCCATCCGAGCGCACACGCGCCCGCCAGGCACACACCCGAACATGCGGATCACACACCAGCAGAACCACATCAGTCCCACATCGAAGAACAACACCAGGTTCCAAAATCAACCACCTATACATATCAGGTATTTATTACAGGTAAGATCACCCCATTGATTCGGCTAAAAACCCTCCGCAATCAATTCCATATCCCACCAACTCACTCGACCCATATCACACTGCTCGCACGTTCGCTTGACTGTTATATCCAATACACCTTCTGACTTAGGCATCGGAGCGTTGAAGGCGGGCCACCCCGTCTTGACCCCTGACCGCCTATTTCATTGTTGTATTCTTCTAACAGTTGCACCCAAGCGCCCGAGAGAAGAGAAGGAAGCGCCCGCAAGGAGAGCCCGCACACACGAAGAGAGAAAAAGACTCCGCCCATCCGAACAGCCCCACCGTTCGGACGCACCAAGGAAAGGGAAGTCCATCGCACGAAGGAAGGAACACTCGAGGAAGCTTGTTCGTGTTGCTTCTGCCCCTTTACGCCCCCGCGCGTAATTCGGTAGAAACAGATCATCTCCATCTTTTTAGTCCCAACTGGCCAAAAAGTCCTCGGTGCAATATTTTCTCATCTTGGTCTCTTGTAGTTCATCTTCAACACATCGTGCATATTGCTCAAGCTCCTCTTGTCCCATACCTTCTATGGGTTCGTCCCACCAAAACTTAACCTTTTCCTCATCAACGACGTCACTGCCGACAGGATCTTGATTCTCACCAAGTACCACTTGTGTGGTGTCACTCAATGTTTGGTTGTCGGGATAACTATATCGATCTATGACGGAATCTGTCGGGATAACCAATCCTTGACATTGATTGGTTATGGTAAGTAATCGACTATGATAATCATCAATAGATTCTTCTTCAAGCATATATATTTGTTCAAAATCAAGAGTTAAGCTTTGAAGTTTTTGAGTTCTTACCTTTGAGTTTCCTTCATGAGTTGTCATGAGAGAGTCCCATGCATCTTTTGCAGTTTGGCAGTGAAGGATTCTTCTTCGCTCTTTTTCTGATAGAGCAGAGAACATGTTGTTTAAAGCTTTGATGTTCATCCTGTAGTTTATTTTTTCTGGTTCAGTCCAGTCCTTTTTAGGTTTCAAGATAAACTCACTTGGTTTATCTGCTGAGGCAACCATTGGAGATGTATATCCATCGTCAACCATATTTCATTGTTTCTCATCATCTTGAGAAATAAGAAATGCGGACATCATAATCTTCCATTGAAAATAATCGCTTCCATCAAAATATGGTGGAACATTAACGGAAGAGGCTCTATCACGGTCCATTCTCGGTTTACAGAGGATCTCACTAATGAATTTAGTGGCCGCTCTGATACCACTTGAAGGTCCTAGAGGAGGTGTAAATAGACTCTGAACAACTTTTTCTCAAAAGTATGGTGATTAATAATCAGAGATAGTTATGTGGAACTATTCTGACAATTAGATGAACCTGATAAACATACAATGCTATAAGTACATAGGACAAATAACACAAGTATGTTTTTTATCTCGCAGAAACCCTGCAATCAGGGATAAAAACTGCGTGGCCCTTTCTCTTGAAGGCCAAAGCTTTTCAATATGTAAGAACTCTTTTACAAGACTATAGTTCCGATAATAGCAAGGAAACAGTGCTATCCTATCTAGACTCGTGCACTAGACTAAGAGCTATACTCCATCTTGTAAGTAAGAATTTTACACACGAAAGTTTACAACAGTTTAACCAATGAGCTTAGTTATCGCACAACTAACTCCCTTGGAAACTCTCCGGGTTGCTTGCATCTACCACAAAGAACTCGTGGAATGCAAGATGTATGTAGATGAGATGAAAGAGTTTTTATGTAGACTTTAAAACATAAAGCACAACACAAAACAATAAGCACAAGCTTAGAAACTGTTTTGAATAAACAGAGTGACTATCATCTAAAACAACCAACTTAACAACATGGGCTGCTAAGTGTATATATAGCCACGGGAAGGAGGGAAGATCTTTTGCTCAAAGTGATCCTAGCCATGTATTTCAAACTTGATCATTACAAAACTTTCTTTAATGTTTGGAGAAAAGATCTAGCCAAGAGAACTCAGCTCACAGCCAAGTATACTTGCTGTACTGAAATTTACAACAAGGTTTTGAGCTGTAGACAGCTAAGGCTTTTTACCCAAAAATATTATTCTTATCTTCAAGTTAAAGTGAGAGTATGTTTTGTATAAAACATAAGCTTCATTTTAACCAACACCATATTGTCAAAGATATTTAGATATGTTTTGGAAAAGGTTTTCATAACCATAAAAAGCTGTTTTAATAAACCTGAACATAAAGATCTGTAAAGGCAGGGGCTTTTGGGTTAAGAACCTATGTAGGTATCCTCTGTGAAAAACAGTGAATGTATACATGTTTTTACCTTGAGCCCATGAGTTCTTTATGATGTATCTTTGATCTTTTTCCTTGTTTCTTCACTTGTTTAGAGTCCTCTAAATCATGTTTTGTAACCATATAAAATATGTCAATAATCATATACCTTCAAAGTATTAAGCCCGCATCATAATTTAATTACCTAAACTAAATAGGAAAGAACCCACTGCAACCCGAAGTTCAGTGCTTCAGGCGAAATATTTCTCAAACTCTTCGACCTGTTTTCAAACATGACAAAAGATATGAGCACTTCAAACTCATGCATGTATGTCTTCAAATTATCATCCTTCAACTAGGTGGTGTAGAGCTGTTGATAGTGAGAATTCTTATTCGAATATACACAGAACATGAAACTACTAATATTACAACGAAATTGAGGTTCGATTCAGATTAATAATTACTTCGATCAATGTTAGCTAACGAGCAGATCGAAATTGCCCACCAATATGTGCATTCGGATATAATGTTGATTGAATGAGACGCCATAGAGTATATCAATTCAACCTCA
Organism: Geum urbanum; assembly: GCA_946800695.1. Classification (NCBI taxonomy): domain Eukaryota; kingdom Viridiplantae; phylum Streptophyta; class Magnoliopsida; order Rosales; family Rosaceae; genus Geum; species Geum urbanum. The sequence continues at coordinate 80,411,781 of OX326999.1, read as the reverse complement.
CCCAAAAATATACCCAACTAAAACTTCACGCTGCCACATTAGTTGAAGAAACTTTTGAGCCCCATGATTCAAATGAATGAAATGGTCGTTGTTTTTATTTATTTTTTAAAACACATACCAATGGATTTCTTAGTACAGAATCTCACAGTCGTGTTTATTACTGATATTAATATTTATCGATTTAAAAAGTAAAAAAAACAATAAATGTTCAGATTCATAGCGATAGCGAATTGGAGCCACTCAAATCCGTAACAAGTGCATTTGTAAAAACTAAATCAGTACTATTGCATGTGTACATTTTGCTGCACATCATGAATCGATCATCAGAAGACTAGAGATCACGATAATCTTACTCAAATATGCACATAAGAAAAAACTAAATTCAAAATGCCCTCCCTAGCTAACATTCTATCTAACTGTTTCCAACAATAAATTCATTGCGGATGATTCTCTTCTCATCAAATCTTCTAGCTCATCAAAATCCGATCCTACAAATCCACATTATTAGGCCGGTCTCCTCTCCATCATCCCCAACAAGTCCATAGTGCACGAATCCCTCCGCTTCCTGTCTTCGACTTCCCAAATCAACTCTTTTCTTTCATCTTCTACCCAACTCGCATATTCCCTAAGCTCATTCAGCCCCATACCTTCGATCATTTGATTCATTTCATCATCATCCTCATCACTCGTACCAATCTCTTCTTCTCTTCTGCCTTGACTTGATTCGACATCATCTTCTCCTTCGCCACGTATCAATGTGTTAGAATATACTTTGAATTAGATATAAACTCCCGGCATCAAGTATGCCTTGAATTATGTTGGGCTTACCATTCGGAGGTATATATATACTAGCTAGGTTATTAATCTAAGTGTAGTATTCTGTAATCTGTAATCCGTTTTCCTCAAACATTAATAAAATTGTTCTCCTCTGCTTGTAGACGTAGCTAACACATTGTTAGTGAACCACGTAAATCTGTGTTCTTTTTTACATTCGTTATAACACAATGGTATCATGTTCAAATCCGAAGCTTGTTGGTTGAGCTCGTATCGGTCTATAACGGACTCCACAGAAAGTTTACCGAGCAGAAATGTATTCCCACCCGGTGTGAAGGTGATAATGGCGACCGATGTCGGCATCGGGTAAGCTGCAGAACTCCTTGGCTTTGCTAAACAGACCGAGCCGCCGCTTCGAGCAAGTGACCTTGCGGGTATGCTTGTCGATTATTTTCTTGATTTCAAACTTCCTCTTTCCCATTGTTCACTATTGCTATTCTGATTCTATCAAAGAGTTGTATGTTGAGATATCGAATGCAGATATAAAGAGGCATCCGTGCTGGTTTCTTCCTATGAGTTCCAGGAATCCTAGCTAGCCCAAGTAAAATTACCAATTACAAAGGAAAACGAAAAAAAGAACCGTACTTTGTCTAAACCAAATAGGAAAGAGTTCAACTAACGTACGTCTTTGATTCTCCAAATTAAGAATGCCATCTTGATGGAGCACCGACACTTGATAGGCAGAAATTTTACTCGTGTCAAACAAAAATTTCGTTTAAAAGAAAACGAAAATTAAGCTCATCAATAAATAATATAAAATACATTTGAGAAACCAATTGATTAAATTTATTTTTATAGTAAAGAAAATAACTCCAAATAGTACACTATAATCATCAATATTATTAATAATTTAATTAGGATTTGATCGATCGTGATGTATAAAGAAAATTTATTTTAGAATAGTTAAGACAACTTGAATTTTACAAAATTTTAGCCGTGTCAAGATGAGTTTTATTGAACCATATTTATGATAATTAAAAAAAATTAAGTAAATATTGTAATTAGAAAGTATTAAAAATTGAGCAATGACAATTGACACTTCTCAACCTATACTAGCTACACCCTTGTTGATAGGGAATTGTTAAATTGAGCTCCTTCCTTCAACAAATAATAGAATGACAACTAAAATACTAATCAATTCCTTCTCCAATAATTTGGTGATCATATACAGAAAACTTGGAAGATATGTTCGAATATCTTCAAGAAGAATCAAATGTATGTACTTACTAGAAATGTAACATGCATGTGTCGATTTAACTAGTTCATGTTGAATATGTGGGTCGATAGTGTAATAGCTAGATTGAAAATAGTATCCACTTTGAATCGTATTATCAGTCCATAAAATGTTCTAATTTTCAATACATTAATCTTGCCAAATCTCAAAAATTGAAGTGTGTTTATGAAAACAATTGTTGAAATTGGTTCCCATAATACAAAACGAAATATAACAAAGAGAAATTTCCGCATCCATCGTGCTCATGATCATCAAACAACCAAGAATCAATGAACGAATATATTCCATTTTCAATACTCAAATTCATTGATCGGAAAGTTATTTTCCGAGATAGACATTGATGAAAAAAGGAAGATAAGATACAAAATAAAAAAGACAAAACATGTGTAATTTCCTTAAAAAGACAAAACATGTGTTATTTCATAAAAAATATTGGCCTTTTGGGTGTGAAAGCACAAGCTCATATTCCCAACCAAATAATAAAGAAAGATCCAAAGCTCTGTATTGTGACAATGCTTACACCTCGACCTATCGTGTCTCTCTTTCCCTCTCAATCCTCTTTTTGGTGAAAGAGTCATCTTCCTTTGCCTTTAGACGATAAGTCGGTTAAAGTCCATTATACAACAGAAATATAACTAACTTTTAAAATTAAAAAATAATTACTTTATTTCGTGGACCAGCTGGCCGGCTGCTCCATCTCCCCCCTTCTCTCTCTATTTATTTATCTCCATATTTTTTCCTCCAATCAAATCACCACAACTTCGTCTCTCTCGTTCTTCTGAAATCACTGAACCTCGACCATGGCTGAAGCTAACGGCGTTAACGGTAACCCCATTGAGGCCAACGGTGAGTGTTCTAGACCCACTTTTTTTAAAGTGTCCTCTACAGGTTCTGTTCGTTTGTTTTTGATGTGTGTGATCCGTTCATGTACTTTTGATTCATGACTGTGATTGTGAGATGGATTTTCATAGACCCAATTGCTTGGTTTTTTGTTATGGTTTGAATTACTGGGTCGAAACTGATGCTGGGTTTGGATTCGTATGCTATTTTTAGTACTATTTTGCGTTTTGGCACCGATACTTGGTTTGTTTTTTAGCTCAAGAAAATAGCTTTTAATTTGTGAAGAACTTTTTAAGAGAATTTGCTATTTTTTAAGATCAGAGTGAAGAGAATGAAGTTCTGTATTGCGTGGATGTAGATCAGAGTTGATCATATATCATAGTTTGCTCCCATGAATGTGCAAATTACATTAGATTGACTAAAAAACTTTTATTGTGTGTAAGAAGTTTAAAGGTAATTGAAACACTTGGGTTTGAAGCAGCTAGATTGTAGACATGAATCATCTGAAATTCATGTACTTCTCCGATAAACATTATGTTTTAACTGATCAGTAGAAACATTATATAGATTTGCTCTCTTTTTGCTCAACTGAATGTTGTTTTCCTCGTCGGTGATGGTTTAAGAGTAGAGATGGTATAATGTGCAATTGTGGTTTCTATTTTCTTTCCTTGGAAATCCTGAGAATCCTATTTGGTTTCTAAAGATAGGTCTTATAATCTCGTATGGATAATGTGGTTGAACTGGGTTAGTACTAGATATAATATAATATGCTTGAATGGAAATATTGTTGATGAATGATTTGAATGGATACATTTTGGGTGCTTACTTGTCTTGTTGACCTTTCCACTTTTGTAGTGGTGGAAACCAAAGATGGAACCATTTCTCTGGCTTCTGCTTTTACTGCACATCAAGAAGGTAATGCTAACATAATCTCTTACCTCATCCTAGTTTCCTTTTCTTCAAGCATAGGAGAAGCAATGAAGATGCAGAATATTGTTTTCTTGACCATGCGATAACTCTTTCATCCACTTTGGCAGTTTAAGCACTCATTTTCTTATATCGCCATGTTATCAACTGATTACATTTTTAAGGAACTTAAGTCGGTAGTTAAGTACAGACTATAGATGAGTGACAATCATGTTCATATGATTTTCATCAATTTTTTGGTCTTACACATCCTGTAATCATAAATACTTATTTGCTTTGCCAAAGAAGGCAAACGTTCAAATTACAAATCCGGTTATCATACTTATCTTGTTATCTTTTGTTTTGATTGTCCCACCAGTTGTACAGGATAGAGATCACAAATTCTTGACACAAGCAGTTCAAGAAGCTTACAAAGGAGTTGACTGCAGGGATGGAGGACCATTTGGTGCTGTTATTGTTCGGAATGATGAAGTAGTTGTCAGCTGTCACAACATGGTTCTGACACACACTGATCCCACTGCCCATGCAGAGGTCACTGCCATAAGAGAGGTAACACTTAAAACTTACTTCATTGCTTCATCGACTTATTCATTGCTGAAAATGATGGTAACTAGCTAATTGTGGCAACTGATAGATTCTTGCTGTGTGCATGAAACACATTACACAGTTCAAAGAAGCAATCAATGAGGCTTGATTTTTTTTTTGTGATTTTCTGTTTGCTTCTCACTTCAGTGACTACTTGATACTATGATATGGGAGTCGTTGTTCTTTATCAGTTGATACTGGAATATAAGTAGAGTCTTAATCATAATGAGCTACACATAGATCTTAGCAATTCTGTTTGTTGAAACCATATTTGATATTTTAAGTTCTTATCAGTTTAACTAGTAGTCTTAAGCTGTATATCAGATATCGCAACTCCACGTTTACTTTGGATGTCGCGTCTGATCTTTTCCATAGGCCTGTAAGAAGCTGAATCAGATAGAGCTGTCAGACTGCGAAATATATGCTTCTTGTGAGCCATGTCCAATGTGTTTCGGTGCTATTCATCTTTCAAGACTTAAGGTCCAATTACTGAACCTTTTATTTTCCACACTATTGACTGACAGGATTTTGTGTTGCCTTGGATTTTACCATTTTTTTCTCATTTTTTTCTTCTTCTGGTTTTTCAGAGGTTAGTTTATGGAGCCAAAGCTGAAGCAGCTATCGCAATTGGGTTCGACGACTTCATTGCAGACGCATTGAGGGGCACTGCATTTTATCAGAAGGCTCACTTGGAGATCAAGAAAGCCGATGGCAACGGGGCACTTCTCGCAGAACAAGTCTTCGAGAAAACAAAGGCCAAGTTCGCCATGTACTGATTGTTCATTTGTATTAACCTCTTTCGTTGTGAAAAATTGATCATTAGACACTGCTCGTACAGATTCCAGTACAGTTCACCTCAATAATAATAATGGATTTTCATTTCTAGTCACCTTTTTGTTTGAGAAACTGAACACAGTTTATCATACTATAACTCTTCACCGGATTCCGGTGCCCTCTTCCTGCCTGATGATCCATATTCATGAATCGATCGATCATAGTGTTGTTGGCGCAACAGTTTGACTGTCAACATGAGCACTGGACCTCAGGTGGGCCTGTTATGGCTATGGTTTTTTTCCCTTACTCTGGAAAAGGGCTTCAATTTTGGAACCGAATTTGGGAGCCCGGCACGTGAAGTTTTGTATATAGGCGAGCATTATCTTAGTTTATCCGTGTTGGTGCTCGCCATTTGAGAAGATATTATCCTGGTTACTTGGTTACTTTTGGTGCTTATTGCTTCAAATCATGTGTTATTTTACTAGTTTAGGTCGCCTACATTAGTGCGACAGTAGTTCGATTCTCTCGAACCCTACAGACGTTCTACTATGTAATGTATAATATGTCTTATGATTATCAATATAATACCTCTCATTTATCGGTGAAAAAAAAAATATATCGAAATTAACATTGCTGAGCAGTGTAAATATATGGTTTATTGGCAATATGACACGTGTCCGGAGAAAAAGGAGGGAAGTAACATCCCGTGCGTTGCATACGAACCCCGCTCTTTTATATCTATCTACTTTCGAACCCGCGCATTTCTCATTTTCTTTGTGTTTATTTTCTTTTGCAATTAGAGTCCCAATTTTCCCTGTCTTTCTCTCTGAGGTTCAGGGCGAAAACCCAGCCATCGAAGAATCGGAGATGCAGCCGCTGCCGCATCGCCGTCGCCGCCTCCCTCGCGGTCAAACTCGCCGCCGTTGTCGAAGTTTATGAAGGCGGAGGAGTTTCAGAACGACGAGCGGCCTTTGTGCAACCACCGGTGAGCCACCGCGCGATGGATCGACGCGAAGCCGCCGTTGTGGCCTCCACCACTGAGATCTGGTACGTCTTTGCTTCCCGAACTTCTTAACGATCTTATTATATGTGCTCGTTTTGATTTTTATTGAAATTGTATACAAGGATTGTGGATTTTAGGTCTGTCAGTCTATAGGTTTGTAATTTTTGAATCGATAGGGTTTATGACTTTGCCTCCGTAGCGGTGTTACTCTGAATTAATTAGGTTTTCAATTGTGGAGACCCTAGGGTTTCATTATAGGCTTTTAGCTATGAATTGTTCTTACTGTGTACTGAGATCGAAACTGTATGCAATGATTGTGGACTTCAGGTCTATGTTCTGTGATTATCAACATGCAAGGGGTTATGAAGTTGCTTTTGAATCGGTGTTAGTTTGTGTTCCGAGGAATCTGAACTTTAGGTTCGTAATTTGCAAACCCTATGTTATGATTTTAGCTATGCTTCAGTTGTTATTGTCTATATTTCAAGTTGAGATTGAAATCTAGGGTAACTAATTCTGTTTGAATGACTGAATGAGGTATTTTTGTAATTTTTCCGAAACATCCGTTGTTATAGTAAGACTTTAATAAAGGTCCCTGTGATTATGTATTGCTGATAACTAGTAGATTCAAGTTGAAGGTTTAAAAGGAGTGTGTACATCTCATTATGAACCACACTATTCTTGTTTTATTTTCTTTCTAAAATTACATTTTCAAATTCTCCTAGATTTCAGTTTGTACTTTCTCATGTCTTCCTGGTACATTTTGTGACATGTGAGGCTCAGTGTCCAATGCATTAGGCTCCATTGTTTGAGCCTTTTAACTCGTTGGTAGATGACTTTTGTTCGACTCTTTAACTTGTTCATAGACTCAGCAGCCTCAACCACTCATTTTCTACTTTCAATTTCTTCTTTACAGGTTTATTTCCTTTTTCAATTTCCCATTTTTGTGGTAGTTCGCATGTATACATGAATATAGTATGGAAGAACAAAAAGACTGCTCGATGCCCCTGGCCATTTGCTTAATTTTTCACCCAAGACCCCCATGTTCCCATCAAATAAATTCTCTTCTTTACCTTCTGTTTTCCACTAAACCTTGTTGCTATTTATATCCATGAAGAGATACTTTGACACTGGAATGGCTTGCTGAAGATCTAGCAGGCCTAGTAAATGTCCCCTTTCCAAATTTTGTACAAATTTTACCTGAAGGGATTGGAGAATCCCCTAAGGAGCTTCCTGCTGTCAAGCTTGTGGAGCCAATCCCAATTGTTGAATCCAATTCTGCTGCTAAGGCTTGTGGACACATGCCACTATCTATTCGCCAACTAGCTACTTGATAATATCATGATTGAGGATTAGAACAGTGTTAGTCAATATTTTTGTTGTTGTGTGGGTTTAGGTTTTATCAGAAAAAGTTGCGAGAATAATGGCAATTCAATTCAATAAGCTTGACCAATTCGTTCAGTTTTTTGTTTATTTTTTGGCACTTCTTAATTATGTATATTCTTTTTCTATCTTCACAGTACCCTTCTAAACTGAAAGTGTTTCGTTATCAGGGAGCAAGGGAACATGTTCAGGATTCCCTAGACCAATGTTTCGAGTATAGTTATAGATTGATGGAAGGTGATCCTTTCTGTTTAATTTCTATTGTTTTTGCTGTTTTAGATGTTGTTTCTCAAGACCAACATCACTAGCTCATATCTTCATTTTACTTATCAGGCATCAGCTTAATCAGGATGCTGCATTAGTGATACTGTCCCTGGCGCTGCACAAGGCGCTTTGCTACAAAGGTGATTGCTCTGCAACTTTTTGAAAATATCCCATCCATAACGTAATTTCATGCTCTCACTAGTTTTTTGTTCTTGTTTTTTGTTTTGAGAAATGTTTTGCACCTAAGCAAATTACCTGCCTCTATCACTAAGATTCTCTTATGTTTTCTTTTCCTTGCTGCAGTCACTGTCTGTAATTCTTGCTAAAATTATTAACTCTGCATACTTTCTTTTTTGGCTTAATCTTCTCTCAACATTTGTTAATAATCATGGCAGCAAATTCTGTCAAAGCATTTACTTCATTCCTGACAGGGCAAATATCTTCGAACTTAAACCAGTTAACATATGATTATTTTTTGGAAATTATTCTTTCAGGTGTGGAAAATGTAGATGCCTTTACTTTGATTGCTCTTTCTTTGTTTGATTAAATCTGGAGCATTCAAAAGCTTGTAATGGGTTGATAGGCAATTTGTAAATAAAGGCTTTTGTTTGATCAACTGTTGAAGAGTATGGGATTTTTAGGAGCTGTACAGTGAGGATAAGAAGCTATGTTAGTTCTGTGGGATTGATCTGCATTTTCCTGACCATCCTTTTTGAGATTTGATCTTCTTGCTGATTATCTAAACTCCCTTATCTGTTTACCTTAGTCCTCGACTAATGAAGTAATGAATTAAAATTCAAGTGTTACAACTCTTTAGTGTCACTTAATACAAGTGTCTAGTATCTACCTAAAGCAAGTTAATCAATATAATGAATTTCTTCCCCTATCTTACGATATGGAACTTTTCTCATTTCCTTTTCATTTTCTTCTCTGATTTGTGTGGCACACTACTGCTCATTGTGCAGGATGCAACAGGAGACAAGGGATGCATCGTGCAGCATCTCTCTTTTCTCTTATTTTGATAACTTAGGCCCTGAATTGTATTACTAATTGTCTTATCCGCTATTTATTTTGCTTATGGTAAATGCATCATCGTCGAACTGAGCTAATAATTAAGTTTGCAAAGGACTGGGGAGATAAATTTTAAGAAATTAGAAATTTTAAGAAATTAGGGATGGAAATCTGGCCCATATTTAGGCTGTCAGACTCGATACGTTATAGGTCGTAGTTCAAATTTATAATCAAGAATCGATGTGGGCCCGACTGTTGATGCTTCTCAAGGATTGAGCCTGAATTTCTTGGGCTTTGGATGGGCTAAAGTCGTTGATCTATGTGCGTATGGGACGAAAATTAATTTTTTTATTATTTCATCTCGTTCCAATCCGTATTATTTTTTAGGGACGGGATCGGGTCTTGATTTTGAAATCTTAATACACATGTCCCATCCTGCATATTATATTGTTTATTTTATTATTTATTTTATTAAGAATTGACATTAAATTATTAATCAATTAATAGCGTCCAACCCAAAAAATAAAACTATCATAATATGAATTAAATGTTTCAATTAAACATGAATGGAGTGTTTGTAGTTTTATTACTTTTAGGTCATATCAAATTATGTTTATCTTATATTGTGCTCAAACTTAATTCATCCCATCTCATTCAATTTTTGTTGTTGTGAAATACTCTATTAAATGTTCATTTTAAACTGAATCCGAAATTTGACTTATCCCATCCTGTTCGGGTTTTGAAACGATCGGTATGGACTTTTAAAATGTCCAATCATGTCTCATTCCGTTTGAAATAGGGATAAAGATGATCAAATATTGATTTGACCCATCATGTGCCCACCCTTTCTAAGGTTACAAAGACCAATTGCAGGATAATTGGGCCTATTTTGTTCTATAATTGGGCCGATTAATGGGCATGCATCTAAGTGATCAGCATTACAAGGGCCCAATTATCCAAAAATGGTCCTAGATGTGGGCCTTTATTTCGAGAAAATTAACCTATGGGCCAGTTTAAGAGCCTTCGATCCACATTACAAGGGCCCAATTATCCTATAATGGGCCTAGGTTCGATGAAATATAGGTCTATGGGTCGGGTTATGGGCCTACATCCAAGTGATCCGCATTACAAGGCCCCAATTTCCCTAGTTTGGGCTTAAAATGCCTCGTTGTGGGCCTGAACATATTGGGCGTTTCAGTTGGGCCTGAATCGAGCAATACGGGACTGCTTATGGGCCAACATCTAAGGGATCCGCATCACAAAGGCCCAAATATCATACGATAGGCCTCGTTTTACATGGGCCTAAAATTCATAATTTTCGTATCATATGGGCCTGATCCATTACCCATCTGAAAGGATGTAGGCCGTTATTTAACACACAAGTATACCTAATTTACATGCTCGATTATGAAGCAGTCTGAATTCTACTTTTCCTAGTGAATCCTTTATTCTTTTACGCTCCGTTTGAATGAAATATTTTTAATTTTCGTTGAAATTTACAAATGATAAAAAATTTAATTTCATGATTTTAAATCTCATTACTTGTAAATTCTAGGGTTTGGATTAATTCTTAGAAAGATTTAAAATGATAAAAAAAATTCAAATTTATATGTATTTTGAGGGAATTATAGAATGACACCTAAATTTGAAGGAATTGAACGAGACAAATTCAATTACCCTAAATTTAAAAAAGCAGAATTTGTAAAATTCTTAAGAAATTTATCCAAATTGAAGAATTTAAGGGAAAAAAATTGTGAATTACTGAATTGAAAAATTCGTTTAAATTCCCTCTATATTTAATCTTTTTTTAAATCACAAAACAAATTTGGAGAAAAGGACATAATCAGAAGAAAAAAAAAATTGGAGAAAAATATGGAATTTACCAACAGATAGACTAATTTGTACCCACAATATTATAAATAGGTAGAATATATAATGTCAAGACAGATTATATGACCAAAGTTCCCGCCTCATTATGCTTTGTTTGATATCCTGAATAATTAACAAGAAAATATCTAATCAGAAGTGAGCTCAAGTGATCCGCTTACATAAACGTAAAGTGCTACACAAAAGTAGGGGAAAGAGAAGAGAAGAGGGAGGCTGCTGAACTATATTATTCCTCTGTTAAAATGTCACAAGAGGGTGACAATGTTAAACAGGATTCCAGAAACATCAGAATTGGTATCAGCCTTCTTCACCCAATTGACTTCTCAACATTTGATTTAGAAACAGAAAACACCAAAAGTGGACGAATAAAAATGCTCACAAATTTTTAGCACATCCAATTAACATCCCTTCTATTTGGTTGTTCTACGAGAGAGTAGACAAAAAGATAAGAGACTTGGGACCACTTTGCTATAAAGGTCAAAAGATTTGCAAGTATTGGAGAGTTTGGGCAAAGTAATTTACTAGAAGGGAAGGGGATCTGTTTCTCCTGTTGTTGTTGTTAGGATGGTGAATTCAAAATTTTTGAATTAATGGCTATACATCATGTCAAAACTTTCTCTCTTGTAGATTTGGTTGAATTCAAACTTCGGAATTAGAGCATTTCAAACGTTGTTTTCAATTTCGTTGAATTCAAACTCTTCTGAATTCAACAACTGCACTGATTTTTTCTTGAAGATGCTCAGCATGTTCATGTTGGGAGTATCTTCTTGTTTAGGTTCTCCTAACTTGAAAGTTGACAATTTTACTGGAGAATCTTGAAAAAATGGTTTTAACAGTGAGTTCTATTTTAGAGCTTGTAGTAATTTGAAGTCATTAGTTTTTCTAATGACTGTTCGAGGTGGATTATTGCTTGATTTTTTGTGTTCTCGAACTATCTTTTGAACACAATCAAGGATCTTCATCTGTTGAAGATCTAGTCTCTCAATTTTACTATTAAATCTTGTTAATAGTTCTTGCTTTCTTCCGGCTGATTCTGGATATAATCCACTTTGGCTTCTAACCCATGTAATAGGTTATTGATTGCTGGAATAATTTTTAGATATTCTCTATATCTAGAAATCTCTGATAGAGATTCTTGTTGTTTTGCATCTATAAGTTCTAATAGATAATTTAGTAGAATCTAGTTTCTCTATTATTACTCCAGATATTGATCATATCTTTAGGATTTTGGGCTATAACAAGTTTTGATACCAGATGAACTGCGGATCTAACCAATGCTCAAATGGACAGTTGATGCAAAAGTTTTCTATTTTTTCCTTGTCTCTTGACAAGCTTTCAAGATAAGATTGCTCTCTAGCAATCTTGAAATCAAGAATTGCTTGATTTTGAGGACGATGGTGGATTTCTCTTGATCTTTCGAACAATTTTATTATCTCTTTTGTATTAATGATAAGATCTCGTAAAAGTTTAAGTTTAAATCTTAAATCATGTATTTTTGGAATGTGAGAAATTTTCTATGGTGAAAATTAACCGTTTATCTTTGAGTATAGAGGATAGATCTTTTAGATGCATGTGTTAGAACAGATAAATTATGGGCTCACTATGCTTCTTTAAGATCATACTACTCTAGTTATATGCATACACTATTTACTTAAAATGTAAACACTACCGGACTCTGCTTTTACAAAGAAGGCTAAATTTAAAAGTGTTGTGCCAAAATAATGACATTCTTTGTATAAAATTCTATGAATAACCTTTTGCGTGAAAATTTTTTCCAAATGACTTTCTATAACATTTCCTAATAATACATCATTTTTTCTACATGTCACTTTATCTTCTCTCTGCTTTTCTTCACTATCAAATACACAAAACGATTAGAATTGGTCACTATAGGATGTGTTTTTTTTTTCTGATAAGATGTACTCAATGTCCGTATCCGAACCCTAGCCTGCTTCTCTAGAATGGATCTCTCTCTTGTCCCATGGTTCAGCAGCAATCAGCTCCTTTATTTATAAAAGTTTCTCCAAGCCATAGACCAGGCTCTGCAACAAAGAAAGCAGAGTAAAGACACATGACCTTAAGTATTGATTGTAGCAAATGCATTGTCGTAAGTACATGTACATGATCGAGTACGTTGTTTAATTACCTTGATTCGAACGATCTTTCTAATAGCTAAGATGAGGCCTGGCATAAGACTTTGCACATCAGTGATATCATGCTTCAAAGTATAAACCTGTAACATTTCAAATAGTGTTGATCATATAGTCCAAGCAGAGTTGTCCAAGTCAATTGTTGTAAAATGCAACAGAGATTTTGTAGAGCAAAAAATATACACCTCCCCTGGGCGAGAGAAGTAAACTGTTGTACTAGAAGGAAGACCCGGAAGAACTAAGCTATGCACACGTACTCCATCTTCGCCAAGAACTTGACCTCTTGCCTGATGGGATCAAACAAATTGAGTTTTAAGGCGTTATCCGGACAACAACTTTTGGAAGAGAAAAAAAAACTACATAATTAAGTTACCTTAACATCTGTTGAAATGTCTTCTCTGTTGTATAACTGGCCAAGATTAGAAAGGTTGTTGGCAATTTGTGTTGCATCCGATGATGGAAGATCCTGTATCCGTAAGATGGCTTTAGCATTTTTAGGTGCAATATAATGTGTTGTGCTCTCCCGCAGGAGTGTTATATGTATTGACAAACACATCTCATGTTTTATGTATGGGGAGTGATAGGCTCAAACTCACCACGAGGGTGAGTGAGCCTCGTGGTGAGCCAAACTCGGATATGTGGCATGTAACAATTCCTCTTCTACTTCCACATGTAAATAAAAGTTTCCTTTGTTTAGTTAGTGGATCAATAATATTTTGCTATATTATTCCTTTTCTACCCCCTCTTCTTCGTCTCTTGTTGTCTCTCTCTCTCCAACTCGTTTTGCCGTTCTTGTAAAAACACAAGGCACCAGCCATGGACGGGAGATTGAAGATCGTAAGACTGTAATTTGGGAGGTGGCAGCTTATGGGTATTGAGTTTTGAGTTTCAAATTCAGTAATGGGTTTCGCTTGATGGTATTAAACATCAAGAACACTTGCTTCCAGGCAAATTCGAAGCCATCATCTTCTCCTTCTTCTACATATACGGCTCAAGAACATCCACCAAATCCTAATCAAATAATGGAAAACTATAGCAGGTCATTTATATTTAATTTTCACAATCAAATTAGCCAAATATTTCTGGGCTTTGACATCATTATAGAATCTGTGATTTACCAACAAAAATTGACGACTGACCGGAAAAATCAAGTATCGCTATACTTATCTGAGTAAGGATCTTTGGATTTGAATTATCAAACTAAATCAGAGGAGAGGGAGAGGGAGTTTTGGACGTGGGCCTCGAACGAACCGATAGAACTTGATGGGTAAAGATGGAAACAAAGTACAAAAACAACAACAGTATTTTATATCAAATTAATTGTTGTAGAAAAAATGAGAACTTGCCATGTGTCCAAGTTTGGCTCATTCACCCTCACGGTGAGTTTGATCTTATCACTCCCTTTTATGTATATAACTGAACTGAAAACTCGAATTCCTAGAGCATATATTTATAAAAAATCAATATTATCATATCTGAAACAGAAAGTCACGGAGTTCTACCTTTGCATTTTCCCTTGATTCTACGATTTCTACATTGTTGTAGTGAAATGAAGCTTGAATTGCAGCTTGCTGGAGGAGTATAGATCCAATAGACAGAGTTGGAGCAACAAGACAACCCTAACAGTAGTAGAAGATTCATTAGCAGGAAACAATATTGTTAGAATATGTCTTGAATCAGGTTTGTATGCAAGCAGCATACGGGGGTCTTGTTTTGGTTTTCTTTTAGGCCTACCATTCGGGGGTATATATATATCATTTAGGCTATTAACTTAGTGTGGTATTCTATAATCTGTAATCTGTTATCCTCAAGGATAATAAAACTGTTCTCCTCTGCTTATGGACGTAGCTAACATATTGTTAGTAAACTACGTAAATCTGTGTTCTTTCTTACATTCGTTATAACAAATATAAATTAAAATTGTTAAAAAAAATAGAACATAAGGATGCAAAGCACAAGAACTAACAATAGAACTTCTCACCCTGTCCTCACCGTGCTGGCTTTCTCACACAATGCAGATAACGCTGATACTGTATCTAACTTAATCTTTGGCACATAAACCACACTTTTCATGCCAAATGCGGTTGCCTAGTAGGAAGCAAAATGAGGAACACCAGTTAGGATTTTCTAACTGTTATAAACTAAATGGTACATGATGAAGCTAGATAGCATTACCTGTTTTACATTGTCATAGACTCTGGAAGGATCAGTGAAATCAACAACTACTCCTATTGCTTTAGACTGCCATAAATTGCCAATCGACGTCAGTGGCAAATAAAATAAAAGACTAATTAACAAAACCAAATAAACGCATACCCACACATGGCATTGTGGTTAGTCACCTGTGATATGGAACCTAAGACCATGGTGAGGTCATTTGCTATCGGTATCTCCAGCGGCTCAGCCATGTCACATACATTCCCAATATCTTCTCCTACAAGATAAGAGTCAACTGCACCGGCCACCTCCATCCCTCGAGCTTTGGTCACTGCTATTACTGCTGCCCTTCCTATTTCCTTTGCAGCTCCATTTATAATGACCTATACCAACACACATTGCATATGCATCTTTTGTCAATCCACTATACCACTAAAAAGAAGAGAGAGTAGCAATAGTGTAGACCATTTAACCTTGATGTTGGTTTGAGACGGTTGCATTGAGCAAAAGGTGGAAGGTCGTGCTCTACCATGCCGATAAGTATTCTTGTAGACCACAAACTGAAACTGGCAACTCACCAAAGCTACCATGACTAGCTACCTTCTTCTTTTTATCTCTCAGTCGACTCAACACAGTGCGTATGCTCACAGGAAGATGATAAGCCTATATGATGCACACATTTCCCCCTAAGATAAGGTTCCATCTCGTGCTTTAGATTGGCCTTGTTTGGAAGGACTTCTGTTACCAATCAACAGTGACAGGGACTCATGTTTTTAGTTTGGCTTTTTCTGTTTAGGGGCCATGTTGTGCGTGTGTCTAACTAATATCACTAGGTGAGCCCACGATGAATAAGGCACACGATGAGTAAATGAAAAAAGAAAAAAGTACACGATGAGTAAACTAAGGTCACATGATAACAAGGGTGGTAAGAACACGGAACTACATTTGCCTCACGAGGCCATGGATCGAAGCAAATACCAGGATAGTTCATGTGTCGGTGTACCACAAGTATACAGGGACTACTGCGTCTATATACAGATCTGATATACATGTCTTCCATGAAAGCATAACTCGCACAGAGTCGCAGACAATCTTACAGGTTTTGAAGGTCTCGGAAGCAAAAGTAAATGAATAACAAACTGAAACATCAAACATTTCTAATGCATCTGCGGTTTGTAACCAGCATCTATGCTGTAGAGTATAGGCACAGGTATGAAATATACGCATGTTCATCAAGCCTGTTAAAGTGTTAAACAGAAGTACATAACTGCCCAAATTTCGAAAAGAGGGAAAGAAAAACGATGTACATCAATAGGAAAGAAAGAAGAACTTTCTCGTTTATAAATTATTTCATCAATTTATCTACACAAGTCTAAGCAGTGTGAACACAACTACAAAAGACAAACAATCATCAGAACTCATTATTCAACAACTGTTCTATCAAATCAGCAAAAGATAGAAAGAAAAGAAAAAATAGAAAATTGTGGATACCAGCTGCTGCGGGTTGCTGCAATTTTTATGAACAAAACTTCAAACTCACTAAACCAGAGTGCCTCCTCTCCTGTCCTCCAAATTATCATCATCATCCAGTTGTAGACCTCAACTCATCCAATGCCACTTTTATTTGATTCTGAACCAACTCCAATCGCTTCGAGTAAACCTCCAACTCCAAAATCTGTTGATTCCTCCACTGCTCCTCCACTGCCTCGCCACCCCCAAACCCAAAATTCAAGTTCATCAACGGCCCGCCAAAGCTGAGCGGTATTGCATTCAACGACATCCCTCCGAAACCTCTCGATTGCTGCCCTCCTCCTCCTCCCATTGCATTACTCACCAACTCCTTGAACAGTGGAGACAAGCAACTCTTCACAGTCTCCTCAATCAACCCTTGCACATTACAATTGCCGCCACAACTGTTGTTCCCGCCACCACCACCATTGTTGATACTGTGATGATTTTCTTTGATCACCGTCGTGATCGTCGCCGCCGGGGTCTCGACGAAACCAGGCGGCGGTTTCAGTGGTGTTGATTGTGGCCGTGACCGCTTCCGCGATCTCGGCATGGACTTCTGGAATCCTCCGGCGGCGGAGTCTTCGGTCTTGATTTCGAAACTGTTGAGATTGAAATTGGAGTGGATAGGGTTAGGGTTAGGTTGTTCCTCGTCGTCGAGTGCGTCGGGGACGCGACCGATGTTGCTCCAGATCTTGCGGGAGATCTCGAAGGTGGCTTGATCGTGAGGGCTCTTGAAGCTGACGTCTTTGCCGGCGGCGATTTTGTTGAGGAGATTTCGGTACTTCTTCTTCAGCCTCCGGAGCTTCTCCACCAGCTGGTTCTTGTTGAATTCCAGCTGGAGCTTCGACTTGATCTGATCATAGAACAAAGCGGTGTCGTTTTGGCCTCCTCCGCCGCCTCTGCTTCCTCTCTGCGTCGTGTAGTCTAGAAACCCTTGCAAAAGCTCGATCTCGTCCTCGTCGGTCCACAGCCGCTGGAAAAGCCGCCGCGAGTCGTCCAGCGCCGCCACCGGCTTCTTCTCCTCTGTCGAAGCCGCCGTCGGTAGCGGCAATATCACCGGGTCGTACTGAATCGTCCGCGGCCGCTTCGGATCAGCTCCTCCGGCGCCGTCGACCACCGCGGTCGGAGTAATCGATGTAACCGAAAACGGAGCCGCCGGGAGCGATGCGACGGTCACGACGGCGGCGGCGACCGCGACTGGAAGAGAGTGATGAGAATTCGAATTCGAGGTGGCGGAGTTGAGGTTGATGACGTCATCATCGTCGTCGACATCGTCTTCCTCGTCGAGGACGTCGTCCTCTTCTTCGTCGTCTTGCGAGGAGGAGGAGGAGGAGAGGTCGCCCTCGGGCAGAACGGCGTCGTCTTGGTCGTGAGTCATGATCGTCGGAGATACCAAAACTAACTAAACTAAACCAAAAATAGAAGAGGAGCGATGGATACAAATGGTTTTAGGCTAAAGCGAGAAAGATGAACCAAGTCAAGGTTTGGTTGGGTTGGGTTGGGTTGGGTTCACGGGAGAAGGTTGGTTTGGTTTGGTCGCGTGGTTTTAGCAGATGCCGTGGGAGAGACTCTGTGTAGGGGAGTGGACCTGGTGGTGGTGTGGGGGCCACAAGGCTCGGGGCCGAGTTTGTTAAATGCTTTTACTAGGGCTACTACACAGCGTATGATATGTGTGGAGGACTTGGTATTGGACCGACTAGGCATCAACTATGTGTTACATTGTCACGTCTTTTAGGCAAGTGTCAATTTTTAATGGCATCAAAACTATGTGTGATATATATTGCGATGGCATGTTGGTTTTTAAGTACATGGAATCTACCTTTCATGGGCTGCGTTAGAACGTCATCATCTTTCGTGTGAATATAGGAGGAAGGTTGGTCCGACGACGTTAAGTCAGCTCCGATAGTCGTTACGTATGTATAGCTAGTTTGATATTGCACTATTATCTTAAATATTTTCTGTTTGAATTCGGTTTACAATTTGGAAGTTACCAATACGAATGAAATTAATCGTGCCTCCATTGATTATCATAATAGATACACTTTAGTCCATACTAAAAACATACACATATATTACATACTTCCTTACCAATTCTATTAGTAATCGAACAATTTTCAATATGTTAAAATGCATAAGAAGATATGAAAAGAAAAGATAGATAGACCCTAAAAAAAATCGAAATTAATTTCAAATTTAATTTAGCTTGTGCCTGTGGCTAGTCAAGTAGCTACATGGCTAATTGAATTTAGTTTTGGGTCCCTAATTTATTAGAAGATAATGATAATCCTACAAAGGCAGGGGACAGCAGCCATTATCGGACAGTAAGGCCTATTCTTACCCGTTCTTTCTTCTTCGACAATTTACACCCCTCACAAATCTATACAGACGAACCTTCATTTCCCCATGCAGTTCTCTCGGACGCAGACCAAGCCATACTCAAAAGGCCAGGAGATCATCAATCTCTGGTTTGGTCTGGGTCTTGTTAATTAACACATCAATACAATACAAAAAATGCCGTGGCCATTGCTAAAATGGATCATGTACTCTTCTTCTGAATCCTCGTCTTCCTCCGACGACGATGCTGAAATCGACGACGTCAAAAATGAAGGCATTAGTAAAGTAGGCGACGACGATAATCGTCGTGATACAAACAAACAAGTCGGAGGTAAAAATGACGATGAAGACGACGAAGACGTCTACGATGTTTCCTACGTACCTCAGGAAGAGGAAACCTCGAACTCGTCGGACTACACATTCACAATCAACGCACCGCGAAGAAAACGACTTCGCATTGATACCAACGACGACTTAGCTACGCCCTTAAAAGTTTTTAAACGACGTAAGAGGGTTTGGAGCAAGGAGGATGAGCTAGAGCTCTTGAAGAATTTCCTTGATCACAAAATGAGACCAAAGACCGTGAACGAAACGACGTCGTTCTACGACGAGGTTAACCCCAAGTTCAAGGAACACTTCGACAAGAGGAAGCTAGCCGAGAAGCTCGGAAGGTTGAAGAAGAAGTACCTCAACCATGTGAACAAAATGACCAACAACAATGAGCAGGAGTTTCGTTTTAGGAACCCACACGACAAAGCCATCTTCGAAATTTCGCATAGGATTTGGGCGGAGTACCCTCTTTGCAATATTCAAGACAAGAATGTTGTGGTCGACTCGCACGATGTGGGGAGTAGCAAGACGACGCCTAGTACGACGTTGATGAATGGCGGAGATGATGAGGGTAACAATGACGTGCTAGGGTTGATAATAGGGTTGGCTATGAATCCGATACCTTTGAGCTTAAGAAACTATGGCGGCGGTCACGGCGGGGAAGTGGTGGATGAGAAGTGGAAGGAGCAGCAGATATTGGAGCTGGAGGCGTATTCGAGGAGGTTGGAGTTGGTTCAGCATCAGGTGCAAGCAGCTTTGGATGACTTACGTTCCAAGTAATTGTGCCTTATATCCATGCATTAATTAATGGGAGGGTTAATGACTTGGAGGTTTTTGTTTTTGTTTGGGTTGAACGAGATGACTTCATAGAGCTATTGTTAACTAATGCTTTCTTGAATGATTTGAACAATGTGTTTTGTAACGCTTAGATAGAGTTGAATGAATTAGATCATTATGGATCACTGATTAGGTTAATGTGTAAAATTAGTCAATTACTAAATTGACATAATTGTCAAGTGATCAAAAATTTTGTGGTGATTCACCATTTGGTATATGTTTTTGGAAATTTTTGCGGTGATTCACAATAATGACCCATAAATTGTCCAACTTTACTAGTGTGTCAACTCGTGACTCTCATGTTATATCTACTAAACATTTAGCTAGTCAACAAATATGGGGAACTAGTGTCACTCTGGGTCTCTAGGCTCTGGACTCAGAAGTCAGAACTGAAAACCGGAAACCCGGCCCATTGACTCTATATCCAGCCACAATCTTACACCTTCCCCACCTTATCCAAGTCTGTTTCAAAGCAAGCATATGCCTTCCTATGGATCCCTCTCCTCTCTCCTCCACCCAGATGCACACAACTCATTGATTCTTCAAAAACAACCACCACTCCCATCAATCCATTTTCCTCTCTCAGTGCCTCTGAGAATAAGAATTTCAAGCACTGAGAATTAGACAGAACAAAGAGACCATTATTCCATATGGCTTGTGCAACAACAAGACCCACCTTCTCTTTTCACAACCTCTCCACCACTTTCTCCCAATCTTCACATCCAAAACCCAAAACCCAATTCCTCCCAAAGATCCCAAACATCTCACTCTCACTAACTCACACTCCCTCCAAACTTTACAAACTGAACTCCATTGATGTATCCAAAGAAGACACACCAACTTCCGACGCCTCTGTAGATTCAACAGAGCAAGAAGAAGAAGCCGAAGCAACTATCGATAGGCGACGCATTGAGGAGAAATTTGCTGTGTTAAATACTGGGATATACGAATGCAGGTCTTGTGGGTACAAATACGACGAGGCTGTGGGTGACCCATCTTACCCATTGCCACCAGGAATGCAATTCGAGAAGCTTCCGGAGGATTGGAGGTGCCCAACCTGTGGAGCAGCGCAGAGCTTCTTTGTGAGTAAGAGTGTGGAGATTGCTGGGTTTGCTGAGAACCAGCAGTTTGGGCTTGGTGGGAATTCACTCACTTCTGGGCAGAAGGCTCTGCTCATATTTGGGAGCTTGTTCCTCTTCTTTGCTCTGTTCTTGTCTGGATATTTTCTTCAATAGTCACAATTTGAGGTTTGGGGTTATGTTCTTATTTAATTTTCAATATGTGAAATGTAATTCATGTGGGATGGAAAATCAGAGGTATATAGTTTTTTCTTTTAATTGTGGCATAAAGATGATATTTATATATGAAGAGATTAGGTTCCTTAAACAGGCCATTTGAAATATTTTGATGTGGTCTAATTTGATGAAGGAACCTCTACAATTTGTATGAAGATGAAGTTCAAACTCTAATGGCGGCCTACATTTGGTAAAGAAAAAATAGTTAAAGTCATCACTCAATTTTATTACAATCCACAATTTAATCACATTACAAAACTTAAGTCAATCGTATTATTTTTCTTTTCATTAAATGGTGAAAATCCCTTTCTAAATTTATTTGTGAAGACTCCTATAAAGAAATATACATCTTCTCCGTAAAAGAGAACTATCTGCCGTGAGATCACTTGGATATTCTTGATTGGTGATCCGAGTACATTACAGTAGTCTATTACCTCTGGAAACAGAAAATAAGCAATGAAAAGAGTTGGACAAACGAACTCTACACGAAATTCTGTTGTTCTAGACTTGTAGGGATTCTGCTCGTACGTTTCCATTCAATTGGAAAAGAAAGAATGACAGAAGCAAAATATCGGATTTACTACTGAAAATGTGTCTACCAGTACAAAAACAAAAATACTAAAAATATTACAAAGCCTACGAACCTATTCCATGTTGATAACATAATCCCCTACCTGACAGTGTTACATATCAGTCCTACTGCTGATTATTATGTATATCATCAGTATATGCCCCTTCTCCAATCCATCCTATGCAACTAAGATAACAGACATCAACTTTACATGCATAATGCATCTTCTAAAAACTACCCATTAAATAGTTAACACATGCAATAATTTCTTGGTGCTCTGGTATGTGCTAAACAAACCTTTGGCTGTTCCAGCGATGACAAGGAAAAATAGTCAAGCCGAATCGCTTGGGTTCAAAAACACATAAGCTTGTCACTGCCGTCCGCTTGCTATCGGTCACACCAGTGTTAACCCATGGTTCCCCCAATCACAAGGTTAGAAATGGTCAGTAATTGGCGGAGTGCTTGCTGGGTAGCTCTGATACACAGTCCAGAAGAATCACTCCTTGGTTCCAGGGGTAGACATATCCCAAGGAACACGGGTCTTTACCTGATAAACCTTTTTGACCTGCTGCTCATATGGTCCACCGTATCCGGTATCCTGTTGCCTAGCATAAAATCCACCACTGGCACTTGATTATTTGTTGATCCACTTTGGAGGTGGTGTTGGAAGAGTACCCATGTTCTGCACAAACTGGTTATGTGGCCTCGTGGGATATCCCGAATTGGGCATTCCTGGTCGCATCACTACAGGTGACCTGGTTCTAACATTTTCTTCCATTGTTAAACTAGACATTCCAGCTCTCAAGTTGCGGTACTGTTCTTGATATTCTGTTATTTCTTGTGCTCTAAAACCCTGCTCTTGATATTGTACTCTCTCTGGTGCTATAAAACCTTGTTTTTGACATGGTCCTCTTTCTTGTGTCCTAAAACCTTGCACACCATTTGAGTATGGGAATCTGGGCCTAGCCATGATACCCTGAGGATTAAGGGAATTTCCATCACTTGGGTCTTCACGGAAACCTCTTTCATACCCAGATGGCCCGGCTGGTCTTGGTCTGTTGGCTGGAAAGTTTCCCGCGTAGTTTCCAGGAAAATTTCTTGAAGGATGAGGTTGATCCCAAAATCCAGACGATGCATTAGTAGGTCTAATATTTAGCGTGTTCTTGACCAATCAATGAGCTGCTTCTCCCAGCATAGATCCAGCGATCGCCCCTGGTATTTTTGGCCTGTAAAACATATACATTATATTCATAAACAACAATCTCATAGAGCTGATCACACGTTACCACAGACAACAGCGTACTCATTCGCACCTCTCTCTGTTTTGGTTGCGCCTGGCCATTTTTTGAACTCGGGTCCAAACTAAAGCCTCATTCTTATATATCAAACCCATTGCAATTTGGAATAAAAAGGTCATCGTAACTCAACAGGTCGCCCTCCAGACAAAACAGCACTTTCAACTGGTTCTACACCGTAGAGCTATAACAAAATATAAAATGAGGGGACATGTGATCAGTCCGCAATATCAAAAACTTTGGTTAACTATGCAAGTCATCTTGCTCTATACTATAGTATGCAATACAAAAGGCCAACCTTAACATCAGGATTTTTTTCTTTGAGGTACTTCCCAGCACCTGTTATCGTGCCTCCAGTCCCTGTCCCAGAAACAAAGGCATCCACTTTACCAGTAAAGCCTCTCCATATTTCTGGTCCAGTAGTTTCATAATGTACCTAAACAAACAAGAAACATCTCTCCATCAATCTATTCAGGAATAATTTATAAACTAATGAAACATAGCAAGAATTATACCTTTGGGTTGGCAGGGTTCTCAAATTGCTGAAGCATATAAGCATTGGGTGTCTTGTCCACTATCTCTTGTGCTTTCAGTACATCCCCTTTCATGCCTTTCGCGGGATCTATGAGAACAAGCACAGCTCCAAAACCTCTAAGAATGGTCCGTCGTTCAAGACTCATTGAAGCAGGCACGGTGATTACCAGCTTGTAACCCTTTGCAGCTGCCATAAATGCCAAACCGGTGCCAGTATTGCCACTCGTGGGCTCAACCAGGACACTCTACAGCATGAGACAATTCACTTAGGTGGTTGCAGACACTAAATGCAGAACACGTATAAGCTATGATGAAGCAACAAATGCACATATTGCATATTCACACAAACATATATTATTAGGGAAAATAAGAAAGAGAAGGGAGGGAAGTACATTTCTATCCTATGCAACTGTGCAGAGAATCAGCAAGATACTATAAATTTCCATCAGCATATGATGTGATCATATATACAGGATTAATGATTGATATCTAAACCAAGTTGGAGATGATGTCAACCATATCATGATAGCAATACCAAATTAGATGGTCGAATGCCAAAAGGTCCAGCACTATGAAATCAGATAACGAGTAACAAAGAGAAACTGTCTTGAGGTTCACCCATCCACCACCACATGGATTGAGAAAGCAAACATGATAAACACTTGTCCACAGAGACTCTCAAAATATTCCATTAATTTATTCAGACCAAAAAGTTGTACTATTAACCTCACCAGCCTTAATAAGACCCTTCTCCTCAGCATCTGTGATCATTCTATATCCAATCCTACAGTGAACAAAATTTTCATATGAAACTCATTAAAAATAATCATCACTTTTAGCTTTCATTTGCTTCCATTGACCCTTCTCCTAGAGACATTAAATTGAGTTCAAAATTCCACAAGGAAGAGAATTCCAACTTCAGAACTACCACATTTGAGAAAGGACTACAACTAAAACTGATAGATATCAAAAGTATACAAGTACAGAACTACCACTACAACGGCCTTTTGTTAGTACCTATCCTTGACACTAGAGCAAGGTTCCATCATCTCCAGCTTAGCAGCAACCCTCGCCACACAGCCATCTAAGACATGGTTGAGATACACCAATGGTGTATTGGCAATTAACTGCAAACACCCACAATTAAAAATCACACAACGTAACTCTTGGAAGCCGAAAATGTCAAAATCAGTAAAGTGAAAATGGGCTCACTTCGGTAACATCGTTTGCAATCCAAGCCTTCTTTTCCACCATCTTAATCGAAAACTGTCAACCAAATCAATAATCAATAAAACCAACCACAACAAACAGCAAGTTTCTTTTGCAGAATCTAAAACCAATTACACTACAACAAAAAACAATGACTCTCTATGACTTTGTAATCCAAAGTTCAATACTCTGAGGAACTCAGTTCATCCTCTCCTCCTTTTCGGAGACAAGACCAGTGGGCTAGTTGGCACTTCAATTCTATACAGTTTTTAACTTCAAATCAACAACTTATGCACACCCATGATCATAAAACACCAATCAAGGAAAGTAATATGAATCCGAACAAAGCTTTCTGGGATTGGTGAAGTGAATGAGAGGATTGAAATGGAAGGAAGAGTGAGGCTTTGAAAGTTTTACCTGCTTGAAAACAAAGGCAGACAAACCAAAGAAACAAAAGTGAAGCTTATCTGACTGAGCTGCTGAGGTCTCGGAGATTTAAAGTATATGACTGAAGCGGAAGAAATCTCTGCTGGCTTTACGTATATGACTATATTTATTGAATATTCTCAGGATTTAATTTTTAATATTAAAAAGGATCGACCTTTGAGTATTTGACATCAATTTGAGGTGCGGTCAAATAGGGAATTGGGATTGTTTCACTGGTCCTGACCAATGAGCTTTTTAAGTAGAGGTACATAATTAGTTCCATTTTCTTGCATTTGTAGTAAAATATTATACTAAATTGGGTAGGGTTTTCCAAACATGGTTGTAGTGCAGCACGTGTGAAAGTCATTGGCAAGCTAATGTGATAAACTTCACCCCTAAAAAAAATTAATTTTATATTATTTATATTATAATATACCACATATTAGATATTAAACCGATAAAAACAAATATAACGCTTAATCTTAAAAAATATGATAATTTTGAGTTCGTGCTCATTATTATATAGTCTCATTCACATTTTAGTTTATTCTTCTTTGCGATGCGAAACATTATCGTTCCATTGAATTAGATTTAAGATTGTTTATTATATTAGTATTTACATGATTAAGTCGCACAGGCTTAACTAAGAGGTATTAATTGGTTTGTTTCATGTTTGAGGTAACATGATACAAAAATTAATGATACAAACTAGTGTATTTTTTTTTCTGATTAGTCCCTTAAATGGGTGTTTTCTTGAATACTCAAATAGGAGAATTCAGAATTGAAGCACATACCATTTGAGCAGTCGAGACTAACGAACGTTAACAATGACAATGCTGTGATTGCTAATTATAAGTATGGCAACAGAGGCAAAAAGAAGTTGAAAGATACGTAAAAGACGACCTTCTCTTCACCAGAATCTAGTGGGATCGATCTTCAACTTTAAACTTTGTAATTGCATAAACGCATCCATACCAACCAAGCTAGGTTTTCGTTGGCATCGTAACTTGTGTAGGTTACGATGTGACTCATGTGAGGTAGGTAATCATACATATATTGTACGTAGTCATCTGTTTGCCCTATGATTGGACTACAATCTCACTGAAGTCTATCTTTTATAATGTCTTCAGTATTCCATAAATGAGATTCAAGAATTGCTTTTGGTCGAGCCAAAATCATATGATCGTTTTCCTTCATGAATTAAACATACAAGCAAGGTAACTTCAGAATGATATTATTAGACTCGCATCAAAGCTTTGCGGCTATTGCGGTGGATCCACCCCATTTAAAGTTGTCTTTGTCTATAGACGATTCGATAGTCTAAATGGCTACTATGGATATATCACCAAAAACAGTACAGCAATAAACGCATGAATCCAGAATATATATGCTCCATTTCATTTCGAAAACCATACCATAAACTAGTACACAGAGAAGATCATAATCATAGTTCAAAAAAGGTCAACCTCAATCTTGTGCAACTTTGTCTGAAACTAATATCCCTTTGTTATACGAAAACATAAGCTCCCAGCCTCCCAAGCTACTGATGCTTTCTGTTCAGCCTCAACCTTGTGCAATTTTGTAATCAGCATAGACTAGTAAATCAACATGCTCGAGTGCGCGATGCACCGTCTCCGGGTCTTTGAGGATGCCAAACGAAGCGATGTAACCTTCCATTAATTTCATGAAATATTTGACGAACTCCACCACCTCATATTTGTCACCAGCTTTCCATTAATCTCATGAAATATTTGACGAACTCTACCACCTCATATTTGTCACCAACTTTCAAATCTGTTCTCACAGCAAAGTCGATCAATTCACGTAGAATCTGCTCCTCTTGCCCTTTTCATAACAGTGATAACATTGCACCGTACCCCATCTTTTTGCACTCATCCTCTATCGCCTTCAATCCAGCTTCTCCAAACTCAATCACCACTGTTTCCACAAACTTTTTCATGATCATAACTCGGAGTGTACTCATAATAATCATCATCGTTTATAACTAGTTCTTCATTATCAGTTGGGATCTATTTTGAATCCTTAAAACGATAAAAGAAAATTTAAATTAGAATTGGGCAGGGGCTGCGCGAACGCAAGCCCCCAAGGTAAGAAATTATGACGTTGGCTCTCCTACTTGAGGAGACCATAGACGAGCACCCCTCCTCAGTGCAATGGAGGTCACAAGTCCAGGCCATGAGCCTTCTTGATCGCCCATTGACCCCGTCCAGGTAAAGGCACTTACCTGTATCCACTTTCTAACTTTATAGCAATCTGTTGACTATTCCTATATATGGATCTTCGATGTGGGATAGATAGTTAAGTAACACCAGACTAAAAAACCCTATTTTAGAAAGTAAGACTATAGTCACATAGGTGAGTTGTAAGTACTGCGATTCTTGAATTGTTCGTTTGGTTTCGTCACATCCACCATTACCTCCATCGATCATCATTGTTCGTTTGGTTTCGTAATCAATATGTAGGCCGTTAGGTACTGTTTAGAGATGAAGGCATTTATGATGACCTTAGAAAACTATGACGATGTAGGTAGAATGAACACCATCTTATATATATATATATATGTATATATATGTTCCATCAAAATGACAATAGAGCTTCACAACAGCTAAAATGTCCAACAGCTAAAAAACAGTGTTCCTTGGTCATTGTAAGTACCGTCTTCTTTTTTGGTTACAAAATTGTAAGCACTATCTTTCAGACATTCACCATTGTTTTTAAACAGACATAGTTGGCAGCAGCGTTGGTGCTTTCAAGATATCACGACAAAGACTCTCCTAGTTGACTCTAAAATATCATGGGTTCGAAGTTATCTAAAAACGTATCTTAACAACAATCGAATCTCATGTCTCCAAGGCAGCGAGACAATCTTGCTTGTTAGTGTTAAGATTAATAAATATCACGGGAAACCTTAGAACTGAAATTGGGCAGGGGCCGCGCGAACGCTGGCCCCCGTGGCAACAAATTATGACGTTGGCTCTCCTTCATTGAGGAGACCATAGGCGGGCACCCCTCCTAAGTGCAATGGAGGCCACCAACCTAGGCCATGAGCCTTCTTGATCGCCCATTGACCCCGTCCAGGTAAGTATGTTACAAAGGCACTCCCTCTTTCAATATATTCTTTGTTTTCACTCCTACTTCCAATACAATCCCAATGTGGGACGTTGTGTGTTGTTCACATAGATATGAGCCATGTGACCTACGAATAATAAAAGGCATGTTTCTTTTAACGCTTAGTGCATTGATCAAATATTTGAATTCATGTTGTGATTAACCTTCAAAACTCAAGGTCGAACTTCATTTTCTTCAACATAAGTGGTGTCCTTCGTGTTCCCAAGTCTTTAGAGTTGTAACAATTTGACAAACCATAGCCTGCTTATGAAAAAAATATACATATATCGTCTCATTCACTAATGAGAATCGAACTCATGATTATTAACAATTTGGTTTTGAAAACAATGAGCAGTCACAACTCATCTGGCAATACCTACATAACAAGAATGTTATGACACTTTGTAGATGTGAACTGAATCAAACCAGCTTCCTAGTTTTGATTTAACAAAAAATGCATCCTCCATTTATATTGCGTTTTGAAGCTCAATTAGTAAAACAAATATAAAAGTCTAAAGAAAAACCTCCCATGATTACCATTCATCATATCATACTGATAGTGATGAGATGGACGAAGACTAGAACACCAAACAGTCATAGAAGCGACTACATAACCTGTTTTGGATGAGATATCTGCCAAACGAGATGTTTGGATCATCTTGAAGTTAATTTCCAATGTTGTGATTTAGGCATGAATTGAACTAGTAGTAGTAGCACATATGAAAAAAATAAAATTGGTCAAAGTTTGACGAAGAGATTCAGAGGGGGTCAAAGTTCGATGTTGGAGTTCAGGGGGCCGCGCGTACACAGCCCCATTACCACAAATTACGACGTACAATCTCCTTGAAAGGAGATGTTAGGCAAGTGCACCTTCAGATGTGCAACGTTCGCACTATCGTGGGACGAGTAGCACCATCACTTGTTGTCACGAAAGCGGCTCCAAACAACAACATCAAGTTTCGGAGTCCACCCCGATAGTCGAACAACAACAACGTTTGCACTATCGTGGCACGAGTAGCAACATCATTCGTCACCGCGAAAACGGCTGAAAACAGCAACATCAAGTTTCAGAGTCCATCCCGATAGTCGAACAGCAACAACGTTCGCACTATCGTGGCACGAGTAACAACATCACTTGTCGTCACGAAAGCGGCTTCAAAACAGCAACATCATGTTTTCGGAGTCCAATCAGATCGCCCCACGGCACGAACATTCGACATTCGACCTCGAACTGACTCTTCATCGGAGAGTTAGGACTTAGGGTATCGGGCGCGGACCCCTCCCCGAGTGACCATGTGTGCGCAACCGGGAAAAAGTTTTACAACTCCCCAATCAAGAGCTGATTCCCTTGACTTGGGGACTTGGGGGACTTGTTAATGTGTGATCCCGTAACACACAATTATCGCACACGTAGTCACTGAAAACGGGTCAACACAACTCAGACCAAACGCAAGGCAGCAATACAGGCTTCAAGTTTAAACAAGGAACCAACAACATCAACGCGTTCGGTACGGCAAACAAGAAGTGCCAGGACAGGCCATGCACAAAATACAGGATCCCACATTGAAGAACAAAAGACTCTACTCAACCGCCAATATAAGCAACACATTTATAAGATACAAGATACGCTCGTTACTCTATCAATACCACTGTTACACTCCATACATTCTAACTAAAAGCGTCGGAAAGTCAAAAGTGGGAACATCCCGTCAAGACTTCCAACGTCCGCTTGGTATATTATTCTTAACAACAGGTAAATGATGACACACGCACGATATCTCAGGTCACCTGAAATAGCTCCACCTGCTCTTCTTCTGCTAAAGACTCTTATGGAATTTTGTAGAACTGACACTTTGTAGATGTGAACTAAATCAAACCAGCTTCCTGGTTTTGATTTAACAAAAAAATGCATCCTCCATTTATATTGCGTATTGAAGCTCAATGAGTAAAACAAATATAAAAGTCTAAAGAAAAACCTCTCATGATTACCATTCATCATATCATACTGATAGTGATATCTGTTTTGGATAAGATATCTGCCAAACGAGATGTTTGATCATCTTGAAGTTAATTTCCAATGTTTTGTGGTTAGGCACGAACTGAACTAGTAGCACATATGAAAAAAATAGAGTTGGCCAAAGTTTGAAGGAGAGATTCAGTGGGGGTCCAAAGTTCGATGTTGAAGTTCAGAGGGGCCGCGCGTACACAGCCCCATTACCACAAATTACGACGTACAATCTCCTCGAAAGGAGATGTTAGGCAAGTGCACCTCCAGACGTGCAATGGAGGCCACCCACCTAGGCCATGGGCCTTCTTGATCACCCATTCGACCCCGTCCAGGTATGTAATCTTTTTACGGCCTCCTCCTTTCTTTCTTCTACTCTCACGCTTCATTTCACTTCACATATTTCCCGATATGGGACGATGCCCTTTGCTCTTTCTTATCTATTATTCTCTACGTCTTTTAACTATTTTTAGGTCTATTTTTGTACTCATGACATCAATGGACACATTGTTGTCTCACCTAATTTATGGAACTGGTGGCATCAAAATTTTACGGTCTGTAGTTCTGTACTGAAATGGGGCAGGCATCAAAATTCAGCAGTGTGCACTGAAATGTATAGCCAATCAAATCGATAGTCGTGTTTAGTCAGCCCCAACTTTAGCTTAGGTTGAGGAATAAACAACTCACGTATTTTGTTTATGAGAACTTCCATTAGTGATTCACTAGCAAATAGAACTCGCGCTTCGCTGCGGTGTTGAATTGTTCATTTTTTAATTTTTTTTTACTTTCAAGGCGGAGAACGGTGAAAGAACTAAAGTGCAACTGGGGCAGATTGTTAGCCTTTTTGAGATACATATAGATCAACAAATCCATATATATAAATTTTAAATTCAAATAGATCAACAGATCCATGGATATTAATTTCGAATACCAATAACTCAATGACATAGGACTTTTGCGTGTTCATCTGTCAAGATCAGCCCCAAATTTCAAAGTAATATGAATAACATATATAGAGAACTTCAGAGGCTAAATAGATGTTGATCATTATCTCAAATTGAGCTTTACTAAGCATTGTCATACATTCCAATCTCAACAGCAAGCAACTCCATTATCCTAGCACGTTACAACAGTTCCACGGTTCCACCAAACAGT
Organism: Geum urbanum; assembly: GCA_946800695.1. Classification (NCBI taxonomy): domain Eukaryota; kingdom Viridiplantae; phylum Streptophyta; class Magnoliopsida; order Rosales; family Rosaceae; genus Geum; species Geum urbanum. The sequence goes on along the minus strand of OX326999.1, from coordinate 80,380,103 downwards.
CTAGAAAAGCAAGGAAGAAGAGATGAAATTGCTTCATAGTCCTATAAACCTCATTAGATTCTCAATGTCCTCAACTGGCCAGGAATCAAATTTCAATTCAATACACCATACACTATACAATAAATCTAGTATTTAAAGGCAGATACATCATACAATTTGTGTCTGCAAAGATTCGTATTTAAGAACAAAACCTAAGAGGATGAGAGACGAACCTTTCCAAACTACAGGACCATTTAACCTGGTGACTTCAATTCCCCATTCAGTAGAGGTGGTAAGCAGAACCCTGAGTAGGAAGAATGGAAACTGGAACGGGTAAGAAGTTGTATTTTTAACTGGTTAAATAGCCTGCCTATCTCATAACAGTGATCTTTATATAATATCAATACTTGAAAAGTTCAGTTTTTAGTTTAGTATATGATCTATACGTGTATATAACCACAACATTCACATATCCAACACTTTGTATCTTAGAATGGCAAAGCAGGAATGGAAATGACAAATTATTTAGAATGTGATAAACTCATTTCTTGGAAGACTATAATTCAAATGATGTCTAGTGAAGATAACTAAATATTAGAAAATCAAAGTTGACGCAGAAGATCAAAAACTGAGCAGGATAAACCCAAGTTTCAATCAAAAATGGTAAAACCCATCAATTAGTTTAGTCTTACCAATTATATACTTATGAGATGAGACTGATGTAGAGTGCAGCACTTTGAAGAAGAGGAAGGGCGCCTAACCGATTGAAGAACTGATAGAACAACCTTCAAAATACTAACATGCAATTAGACATTCAAGCACGCAATTACGATTTGGAACATGCAATCAACATATATAACCCAACAATCTAGATTTTAAATCTCTTGCCTAGATGAATCATTAATAAACGAAATTAGTCCCTTTTTTTTTCAATGAATAAGAAGCAACATAGAATCTATGTAGTTGATAGATAGAACCCAGAAACCAACAAAATGAAAAACCGTAAGAAAAGAATAATAGCCTTAGCCGTTGCTTCGATCCCACAAAATCAAGCATGCATAATCAAATGAAACAACAATTCTAATAGTAACGACCCATTCCAAAATGAAATGATACCAAAACTAAATTGCAACAGCTTCTTTTAGCAGATCCTAAGAGAAAATTTTTGATTAACACTATCAAACACTACCTGTTATTCACAACCCAAATCGGACCAAATCAGATCATCGGATTGAAGACCAAAAACTGAATGAGCAGGATTGGACGTGGAGACCGCTAAGGATCAGTCGATTTGATATGGAGAGAGGGCGTGAGAGAGGGAGAGAGAAGCAAGAGTGAACGGTGAAGATTTTGGTTCTAGTCAACGCCAGTGGCACTAGCTAGTAGTAGTAGAATGTTTGAGACCAGCTACTTTATATGAGTGGGGTAAAATATCATGGATGAGAACAAGGACGGAACCATGAATTATTAATAGGTGAGACTTGAAATTTTTTGCGAACAAAAATAAATTTTAAATGATTTAAAGAATTTTATTTATAGAGATCAATTATTCGAATTACATAAGACGTTAATTGTTGTCGTTCAACTTTAAGAAAAAAAATATTCAAATTTAACGACACAAATCAAATCTTCTATAACTATGGTTAATTTATTTTGAAGTATAGAATTATACTCTCTCGTCTAAGGTTTGGATATGGTTACCTCTGCAGGCCTTGCGGCTTATTCTCTTCCACCTTCTCAAACTCTCAATGGGTGTGCCTTTCGATTTCTTGGAGTTAAAATTTTTTGTTTAGGTTACTTGGTAGGTGATTGGATGAGCTACATGGACATTAGACTAGTAGTTTTCTAGTAGTCTAATTTCGGGTAAAAATATAGTCCTACTTTGGTAACGTTTTTTTTGTCAGTCCTATAAGGTAAAATGTTATGTGTACGATTGCTGAGCAATGAATGAGTTGATGTTTAATCTAAAAAAAGAATATCCTAAAAGTATACATACAAAAGAAAAAACGAATATAATCAACCTATATTAATTAATCTTGAATCAAATTATAAGTGCTTCACTCTCAAGCTTGAAATATATCCATCCAAATTAAACAACTCAATCAATCGATTGAAATATATCCATGCAATATATGCTTACAATTAAAAAAGGATAAACAAAATATGCAGACGATGAAGATGGGAACAAGTAACAAACTTTAGCTTTCATATATATGTCTAAAAAGTAAGCTTTCATAAATAGCCATAAAAGAAATATTTTATATCCAAAGTTTTGGGTGGGACTTGAGTCCCACTCTCCATGCACCTAGTTCCGCCCCTGAACGAGAAGACTAATTGCATCTTGCATCAAAACACACCCCGTATGAGTTTAAAAGTCATCTAAGTGCTTATTTTCTACAGTTTGTCACTATCTTGACTACCTAAACGTAATATTGGTCAATTGAATTTTTGATTTTTTATTCTTACTCAAAATAATACTTTTCCGCCCATTACTTATGCTGAGCTGAGTTGTTTGAGTAGTAGGTTTGATCGAATTGGTCACGACAATGTGTGTGCCCTATTTTAAGATTCGACAACCTTTCCCACCTGCTCACCTCTCAAGTTTGATTCTCCCATATCTTGTCTCCCTATCAATTGAATAAAAATTAAAATTTATCACTTGCTAAAATTATGTTCACATTTCATAATGTATTATGTGTTGTGTTTTGGCATGTTAATCCAGCCTAGGAAATGATTCAGGATACAAATTCTTGTTTAGCAAGGAATGAGTTAGCTTAGCTTTTCTATAAATCCTATGAGAGTTAGTTTATCCTTGTTTGGTTAGAATTTGTGTATAGACTTAACCTTAAAACTGCTTGGGGGGGGGGGGGGGGGTTTCTTAAGCAATGTAGAAAACTAGAGTTAAGAGTGATAGAGAGATAAGAACTATATTAAAGGGTTTGGGAGATCTGCTATAAGTATTTGTAATCAGTTAATTCTTCATAATGCTAGTGAATTCCTTAAGAGAGATCATAAAGCGAACGTAAGCTATAGTTTTAGTTGAACCACTTTAAATTGTTGTGTTTGTTTCTGCTTTCAGTATTCATCTGTTTTAGCTTGTTTAGTCGTAAACCACAAATCTAGGAGGCACTTACACTATAAGTGGAATCAGAGCTTGGGCCCAGGGTGCTTTTACGATGGTGAACAACAAGATTGTCGAAGTAGGAGATGTTAAACAATCCATTAAGCATTTCAACGGCAATGACAACTTTACGCTTTGGCAGAGGAAGATGAAGAATGCCCTGATTCAGCAAGAAGTCGACGAGGCACTTGAAGCGATGCATGTAGAGACAAATAAGACAGTCTGGACAAAGGAGGACAAGAAAGCAAATAGCTATTTTGAGTTGCATCTTGCTGATAATGGTTTGCTTCATATCACCGAGGAAATGAATGCAAAGGAAGCTTGGGAGAAGCTTGAAAGTGTCTACATGGGAAAGACCATTAGTAGCAAGCTACTCTTGAAGGAGCAGCTCTTTGGCCTCAAGATGGAGGAAAGGGGTGATCTTAACGATCACATATGCAAATTTCAGAATTGCATATCTAACTTGGATAAGGTCGAAGCAAATATGGATGACGAGGACACGGCTATCATGCTGTTGCAATCGCTTCCACCTTCATTCAAGCATTTCAAAACCACCATGATATTCAAGAAAACAATCACATTACCTAAAGTTTGTGAGAACCTGGAATCATATATCAAGTTGGAGAAAGATGAAGAAAAATCTCAAGCCCAGGGACTACACGTCAGAGGCAATGACAGAGGAAGATTCAGAAATAGAAGTGGTGGATTTGAAGAGAAAGGTAGGTCTAAATCCAAGGAAAAAGGCAAAGAAAAAAAGAATGGTTACTTCGAGTGTGATTCACCTGACCACTGGAAAATGAATTGCAAACAATAGAAGGAGAAGAAGGCGCAGATGTTAGGAAAAAACTCCAAGTCAACCAACGTAGTTATTGGAAACAATAATGATGATGGAGAACTCCTAGCAATTTCATCATGCTCTGGCGCGCCTAACTATTAGACCTTGCATACAACTTGCACATTTCATATGTGTGCCCACAGAGATTGGTTCGACACATATGAAGAGAGGAATACCAGAGAGTTTTGATGGGAAATAATTCATCTAGTAGAATTATGGGAATCAGAACAGTAAAGATTAGAATGCATGATGGAATTGTCATAACGCTATGGAATGTCAGACATGTCCCAAAGTTGAGCAGAAATCTTATATCCTTGAACACTTTGGATAGTGTTGGATTTTGGTTTAAATCCCAAGATGGACAACTCATAGTAGGAAATTGGCAAATGGTCTACATTAAGGGTTTTATGCAACAAGATAACATGTATAAGCTCTATACAGTGGTAGGTGGAGCAGCAATTTGTACAGAAGAAGACAAGATTGAGCTATGACATAAACGGCCAAGGCACATGAGTCAAAGAGGGTTGCAAGAATTACACGAGAAGAATAAGCTAGAAGGTGTAATGAGTTGTAAACTTGAATTTGCAAGTATTGCACACTTGGAAAAGCAGATCTAGGTGACATTCAACGTGAGCAGCGGTGAGAACAAATCCAAATGAGTATTGGACTATATTCATATAGATGTGTGGGGACCTACACCTACAAAATTAAAGAATGGAGCCAAATATTTTGTCTCTTTCATAGATGATTTTAAGAGGAATGTTGGGGTGTACTTTATGAAAACTAAAGATGAGGTTTTCATCGAGTTCAAGGAGTGGAAAGCTGAAGTTAAGAACCAAATAGGCAGAAGAAATTAGTATTTAAGAAGCGACAATGGAGGTGAATATAGAGATAATCGGTTTTGCAGCTGTGCAAGGATGAGGGCATTACAAGGCACTTTACTATGAAGAAGACTCCTGAGCAAAACAGTGTTGCAGAAAGGATGAACATGACTATCTTGGAGAGAGAAAGAAGCATGAGATTTCATGCAGGGTTGCCTGAATCATTTTGGGCAGAGGCGGTTAATCATGCTTGTTATTTGATTAATCGGTCACCTTCAAGGGCTATTAACTTCAAGTGTGCCTAGGAGGCATAGTCTGAAAATTCAGTTGATTATTCCAACTTAAGAGTGTTTGGCTCCAGTGCATATACACATATTCCCATAGATGACAAGACCAAACTGAAATCGAAGTCACTTGAATGCTTGTTCATCGGCTTCAAGAAAGGAGTGAAAGGTTATAAGTCGTGGGATATAGTCAAAGATAAAGAGGTTATCAACAGAGATGTCGTCTTTGATGAGAAGACTATGCAGTTTAACAAAGAAGATAACAAGAAGGAGAAGTTGACTATTGATGAAGAAGAAGCAATCAAGATTCCATTAACTGCATAGTCAGGTGGACTATTCATATGAAGATTCTCGAGTTCAGGTGGAGGAAATTGAGTAAGTAGGGAATGATCAAGTAGTTAATGAGGAACCAGAGCACCAACAATAGTTACCAGTTAGGACTCAGGTGGAGCAATCCCCACAGAGGGGTCAAAATTCCCCTATCCCACAAGCACCTGAGTCATATCAAAGATGTATAACACTTGACAGACCAAAGAGGAATCCGAGAAAAATACAACGCTTCGGATTTGAATCGGGTGAAGAAGTAAGTCATGCTCTGAATATAAGTCAAGGAGATCCAACTACCTACCAAGATGCTATAGAAAGTGATGAACGAGCAGGTTGAATTAGTGTTATGACAGAAGAGATGAAATCTTTGTATAAAAATTCCATGTGGGAGTTAGTTCTAAACTCAAAGATAGAAAGATTGTTGGTTGCAAGTGGGTGTTTAGGAAGAAAGAAGGAGTACATGATAATGCCATCAGACACAAAACACGGTTGGTGGAAAAAGGGTATTCATAGAAAGAGATGGTGCATTATGACTAGATTTTCTCTCCAATCGTCAAACACACTTCAATTCGGTTATTGTTGTCTATAACAGCTCAACATGGCATGAAGATTGAGCAGATGAGTGTGAAGACTGCATTTCTTCATGGGAACCTTAAAGAAGAAATCTACATGTCGCAGCCGGAGGGTTTTTGTTGAAACAGGAAAGGAGAATCTTGTATGTCGGTTGAAGAAGCCACTATATGGGCTCAAGCAATTATCGAGGCAGTGGTATAAGCGTTTCGACACATACATGCTAAAAATAGGCTACACAAGATGTCTATATGACTGCTGCATTTACTATCATGTATTCGAAGATGGGGAGATCATTCTACTACTTTTGTATGTAGATGACATGCTAATTGCATGCAAGGATATGTCGTAAATTGAAGATCTGAAAAAAGAAACTGGGAGTTGAGTTCGACATGAAGGATCTAGGAGCTGCACAAAAGATCCTTGGAATTGAAATAAGAAGGGATAGAAACACAGTTTTTGTAGAGAAGTTCAAGCATTGCTTGGACTTGCTCAGTGTCACAACATGTTGAGCTGCAGTGGAGCACCTCCTCACTTGAGGTGCGTTAAGGCAAGAGGAGACTTGCCAAGGTGAAGTCTCTTGGAGGTTTATTCAGGATTACTTCAAGAGATTCAAGATATCCTGAATGTTGCAGCAATCGTTTTGGTGGAGATTGTTGTGTTTTGGTTCGTTGATCCAGTCTAGGAAATGATTCGGGATACAAGTCCTTGTCTAGCAAGGAATGAGTTAGCTTAACTTTTCTATAAGTCCTAGGAGAGTTAGTGTATCCTTGCTTGGTTAGAATTTGTGTATAGAGGTTAAGTCTATTAGGATTAGGATTTGATTTCCTATGATGTATTGGCAGCTTCTATATCTATATATAGAACTACCGGTGGGTTTTCTAAAGCAAGGCAGAAAACTAGAGCTAAGAGTGATAGAGAGATAAGAACTAGATTTAAAGGTTTGTGAGATCTACAATAAGTACTTGTAACCAGTTAATTCTTCATAGTGCTAGTGAATTTCTCAAGAGAGATCACAAAGTGGAATTAAACTATAGTTTTAGCCGAACCACTTTAAATTGTTGTGTTTGTTTCTGTTTTCTCTATTCATCTATTTTAGTCTGTTTAGTCATAAAATCACATATTTAGGAGGCGCTTACACTATATTATGATGATATATTACACCAAATACTTTTATTTGAGTATCAGTTAAGCGACTCTTATCACGCCTTAGAGGTCTGATTTGAAAACATGTACATCCTAAAAATGTTGAATCGGTTTTTTTAGGTGAAATGATAGAATATTAATAATCAAAACATTAGTACAACGAAAATCGAAAAAACAGTACTATACAACAAAAACACGAATTGGATCTCACAATTCGCTGGGGATAGTCTGGACTCTGTCCATGGATCACTAGTTGAAATCAGTTATTGATTGAAATCTGGCTGTTTGGTATGCTTGGTTTATGGTGAGCTATCTTCAACGCCACTAGTGAGTCCTGAAAATTGAGTGCAAATCGTACTTCTATTGCCATCATTATCTCACCTTGAGTCGATAGAAAACTTAATAATCGAGAGGGTCAACTTTGAATCAGTTGTGTCGTCCAATTCTGAGTGTCATTAAGAAGCACATGCTTTTGATATTTGTGCATAATGATGGACATAATTATTTCAATCTTAAGAATTGATAATTTGTGGCCAAGAAAAGCAAGTGATTTTCATTATATTTTTTTTATTTTGGATCGGATTCAATTTGATTTCCACATAAAAATGTCTTATTTATAAAATGAGCGTCCCTTGCGTCCCCGAAGCTGCTTATTGCCCAGTCATTATTCTCTCTTCTTCCTCCATTTCTTGTTCTCTTGACTTCTGTTAATGTTAAAAGCATCACTATGAAGTATGGCCCAAGAAAATAGACAGAAATGTGATCTGGTTCCTGTAGGCCCCATGGATGTGCAAGGAGCCAAAACTCTCTTACCATAAACTTTGTGCACCGCTTTGTTTTGTAAGCATGCATCGTTCAGCTTAATATTCTGAAACAATGCAATACTTGAGCATCAGCACTACTCGACCGCTTTGTTTTACTTACATATCTGCCGGCAGAGATAAGGTTTGTTCTATCATGTTTTTGGGTTCATAGCTTCATCAGTTTTGAATACTTGGGTTTGCATTTGATCGATTAGCATCGGATTTTGCGTGCAATTGGTTAGTTGACTTAGTTGTTGTGTTTATAGTATTGGGTTTTCCTTTTTCGGTACAAAAGATTGATTATTTATGCTCAGAAGTCTAAATCTTTCAACATTAGATAAGTTCTTGGAATCTGTTGACTGTTCAGATAGACTGGATCAATGCTGGGTAGCTGAAGTTTTTACTGGAAATTTAACATCTTTATCTGTATAAGTTAACTAAGATGGTCAACATGTTTTGGCTGTTGAGGTTTTGGTAATTTGTTGTAAAGATCAAGTTTTTTCTAGGGAGAGTGTTTCAAGTGTCTTGCAGATTTATGACTTTGTTTCAAAATTCATTGCTGTCAGATAGCAATGACATTTTATGAGATTCAGTAGTAGATCATACCTAGGCTTGTAGTTAGATCTCTATTTCACTTCTCTGTCAATTTGCAGTTTAGAAGGATAAGATGGAGGGCCAGTGTGCAATCAAGAAGAATGTCACCGAGGTAGTACTTCTTCAGGATATTCATAGTTTACCATGATGCTTTACTTTATGGTTGTAGTGTTTTTATTTTTCTTATGTTTTTGCCAAGTATGTGCCTCTAATTTGTCCATGACTCGGTGTATGCAGTTAATTGGAAACACCCCAATGGTGTTCCTGAATAATCTTGTGGAAGGCTGCGTAGCTCAAATTGCTGCCAAGCTAGAGACAATGGAACCCTGCTCTAGTGTAAAAGACAGGCATGACTTGTTTTAATTTACTCTAGTATTAATCCATGTAGTGAGTAAAGAATGTTGTATCTTTATTCGAGCATACATACTCTTTTGGCTTTAAATTTGAAAATGCAGGATCGCACATAGTATGATCAAGGATGCGGAGGATAAAGGTCTAATAACTCCTGGGAAGGTAAAATTCTACTTCAGCCAGTTCTATTGCAGAGCAAGTTTGTAGTATTTCAAGTTTCAACATACTTACCCTCTTGATTTTTCATAACCTTATTTATGGCCACCGAAGACTGTTCTCATTGAGCCCACAAGTGGCAACACAGGCATTGGGTTAGCATTCATAGCAGCTAGCAAGGGTTACAAGCTGAAGCTTGTCATGCCATCAACAATGAGTCTTGAAAGAAGAATTGTGCTCCTAGCTTTTGGAGCTGAGGTGAACCTCACAGATCCGGCCAAAGGGTTTAAGGGAGTTCTTGATAAGGCTGAGGAGTTGCTACGTGACACACCTAATGGTTATATGCTTCAGCAATTTGAGAATCCTGCCAACCCAAAGGTAGCTTCTTCAGTAACTGATGACCTGATGATTCGATGGTTGAGAGGATTTTAAGAATCAGTTTACTATCTTTAGTGTAGATTCATTATGAAACCACTGGCCCTGAGATATGGAAAGACTCGGCAGGGAAAGTTGACATCTTGGTGTCAGGGATAGGAACTGGTGGCACAGTAACTGGTGTAGGGAGATTCCTTAAAGAGCAAAATCCAGAGATCAAGGTTGAGTTTTGCGTTTTCTTTGTCCATCTTTGACTTCTATGTAGATCATACAGGTTCAATGGCTAAGACAAAATATGTTTTGTTTGGTTGTGCCCAGGTGTATGGTGTAGAACCCATCGAAAGTGCAGTTTTGAATGGTGGTCCACCTGGTGAGTTATGAGCTTATGATGTTTGTGTTATACTTCTGCCCTCGTCGATCATATCACAATAAAACATGAAGGAAAAATTGGGATCACTGGTTTTCACTGTGGTTAGACTATTAAGCAATATTCAGGTATTACTGTCAAGCATGAAGTTGCTATTTTACAGTATTTATGACTGATTTTCTATATTGACTGATACATATCTGGCAATACAATGTGTATGCACAATCATAGGAAAGCATCTTATCCAAGGAATTGGTGCTGGCTTCATACCTCAAGTTCTTATTGTTAGCCTGCTTGACGAAGTTATTCAAGTAAGTCTGGAAATTATTTGACTGCAGTTCAGTTTGATTTTACATGTAATGATCATATTTGTATACATTGTTGTTGCATCTTGTGAAAAGTTACAGCACAAGTATGACCAATTACATTACATAAAACAAAATCATATTAGTCAAACCTTATCTGGCTCAATTCGGGAGCTCATTGGTTAAATTTTTGTGAGTTGGCTCAAGGACTGTATTGTAGTTAGTTTTGTTTCTTTATAACATGACATTTAGGAGTTTTTTTTCCCCTGTAAGTAATGAGATACTATGAAAATTATAAGAGGGAATTTAACTAACCATTCTCAAGTGAACATATGCTTTACTAGAATCCTTGCAACTTTTTCAACCAAAGAATAAAGTATGTTATCTACTTCTCGACTTCCATAGAAGAATAGAATGAGTGACCATTATTTTCAATGTTCCTTATTCGGGAATGGACATGATCTTTACGAAGATTGTTTTCGCTCGTGTGAAAGTTGTTAGGAAGTTAAAAAACATTTGTAATTGTGATAGCCACATCTACCTAGGTTTCCTCTAAGACAGACATGCACCATTTCCCTTCTGACTCCAGTGAAATGTGAAACTATCGCAAAAATTCTCATTGTTGTATGACATTTTAGGTTTCCAGCGAGGAAGCTATCGAGACTGCTAAGCTCCTTGCCCTGAAAGAAGGTCTTCTGGTAAGTGGTGGTAGCATCAGTTTGAATCACTTACATTGTCATCTTATATGACTTAATGCTCATCACTATTATCTATTACAGAAATGAAACATGTTGCTAGCTAGCCGGTGTTTTATCTTTCAAACATTTTGCAGGTGGGGATTTCATCTGGTGCTGCTACTGCAGCAGCACTAAAGTTGGCAAAGAAGCAGGAAAATGCTGGAAAACTAATAGTTGTATGTCTTCAGTTTAACTCAAAGTTGTTCATTGCTCAAATCATAACTACATTGCTCATCTGTCTCAATTTTATTCTTTTGATTTTTCCCAAGGTTGTGTTCCCCAGCTTTGGAGAACGTTATCTGTCTTCTGCCCTCTTCGATACAATTAGGCATGAGGCCGAAAACATGACTTTCTGACCTTGTTGCCATTGAATTTGCTGCTTTTGGAGTCTTTAGTCACTGAAATAAGTTGACAATCGAGAGAATACCAGCTATTGGTTGTATGGCAACAAGGCCCCGCCCCTTTGATGGGAGTCCACTTACAGGTCTTGTAATCCTTATTCCTATAAGGTCTATTGTAATTTCTGTTATCCCGAATTGCACATTTCTGTTATCCAGAACAAGTGCTATTCGAAAGTACCAAAAATTTCTTTCTCGGTTCCATATGGATGATGAGATCTTAGCTAGTGTACTTGCATATGCCCTGTATCGAGGAGATTCATCTCCCTGTATCAAGGGTCATTCACATTGTGTAATCCAATATCGTCATTACCCATTCAAGGTAATTTAGACTAGCACATGGGCATTATAGTCTTTACAAGCTACTGTTTAAACAACATCAGACTGCGATATATTGCACATCAGCATTTTACACTTTACTTTGGCATTGAGCAGCAAAACTAAAATAACAGATCTGTGCTCGAATTACTGTTCACTTGAACATTCAAGTGAGCATTTACTTTGGCACGTCGTTGCCCTAATTCTGGTTGAGCCTAGCAGCCGCAGTCACTGAAGCTGCCACGCCGGTTGGATGCATAGTCAGATATCGATCATTTTGCATCTCTGCCTCCGTCACACCCTCGGTGTCTTGCAGGGTAGCTGGTTTGTCATCCGAAAGTTTCCATGTAGCACCCTACAACCAGTGCAATAACATTTTCAGTAACACCGTTACAAACACAGACTTGACCACAAAGTTAATTACTAGATGATCGACCAAATACTTTATTTGGTTGATTTTTCTTACCGTAAGAACATCACGGAGTCCTCATTGTTCATAGTACGAGCATTAAAGGCCACAGCAGACTGAGCCTCGGCAGGCAGCCACACCGCTGGGTGCAATGTTAGGTCGGCTGGGTGCAATGTTAGGTCGACCGATAGCTCTAATTTCAGCAGCTTGAATAGCCGCCGCGTCACTCCACTCCACCGGCTTTTCTCCGGCCGTTATAACGGTGGCCTCCAAAGCCTCACCGATGGAGATTCCACCGTCACTTTCAACGGTGGACGGTGCTGCCAAAGGAGTTCTCTGTATGTATTCTCCAACTACCTTCACAAACAACATATGTACATGTCAAACAAACGCAGAATCCTATTCCACGTTCTAAGCAACTGAACACTCAAAAGTTCATGACATTATTAAAAAAATCGCTAGCTGAAACCAAAATTCTACTATCACTCACTTGCAATCCTTATAATCAAACCAAAACACATAGCAAAAAACCATTCGACTAAACCCTAGCATATCAAACACATCAAGAACACAACCTATATTCAGAAGCATGGATCTTCATATTTCATATATATGGTGTTCGGTCATATCAAGTAGATGTTAACCGGAATTAAGTATGGACCTGTCCACCGACTGACTCGGTGAAGATACGACGGCCCCGATGATCAGTCTCTCTTACGGTAACGTCATCTTGAATGATGTTCATGTCATTTGGTCCGACGTGACCAGCACTTCGATTCTGGGCGGCGGCAGACTGCATTGTTGCGGCAGCGCCACGTTTGAGGTTCTGACCAGCGATGTCACTCTCCGCCGTCTGCATCACGGCGGCGTCCTTGGGCAGTTGGGCGCCACCGGCTTGTTCGCAAGCTCACCCTGCACGGCCAGCCGAATTTCACAGGCTCCTTTAGCTGATCATGACCTCTGTTCTAGGCTCATCTTGGATAGCTGGTTGGAAATTTGAGAATGAAGTTCTGAACAAGTATGTGCGATGGTTTGCTGGCTAATATGTTGAGGAAGACTAACTAAGAAGAAGAGCCATGCTCGAGCCTCGAAGCGGGGGATTTCTTGTACGTGTTCATGGTGCATTTCTGTTTGGACACGACATACTATTGCAGGGGACACATGGCTGTTACAAGGCTCGTCTGAAACTACTAGGCACAACCTTACTTAGCTTTTCTTAGCAAAAACAAAAACAAAAACAAAAAAAAACCATACTTGGCTTTTCGGAAATAGATGTTGAGCTAGGTACCCACTTATTATGCGACAACATGGCAAATTAAGTTCTTACAATCTTAAGTAGCTCAATTGTTGGTTGCAAGTGAACCTCAAACTTATTCACTTGGTGATGTATTTGGATATTTATTCATTTACACAAGGAAACTACTTTTGTACATATTTTCGGTTCTCCCATTTAAGATTGGAAAACATGGCTACATATCGAATACAACAGCTTAGTGAACGTACAATTTAAATTTGTCCAAGTACTCCAAATACATGCAAGTAGTCGAGTAATACATGCAACTATTTTGGTGTTCCTTCGTTGCTATTACTCTGGTTGAGCCTAGCAGCCGCCGCCACAGAAGCTGCGACACCGGTGGGATGGGTGGTCAAGAATGGATCATTACGCATTTCTGCTCCTGTTACACCCTCCGCATCTCTTCGTGTCGCCGGTTTGTCTGCCGGTAGTTTTGATGTTGCATCCTACAAATCATAGCAACTCAATAAAGGTGTAACGTATATATATGCGGTAAAAAAATCTCATGCATAATGAACAATTGCTCGTACCGTAAGGATATCAGCGAGTTTTGTTTTGTCTTCGTCGCGCGTAATCCTAGCATTGAGAGTTGCCGCTGATTGAGCTGCGGCAGCCACACCACCAGGTACAATGTTGGTTCGGCCGGTGGCTCTAACCTCTGCTGCTTGAATTGCGGCTGCGTCACTCCACTCAACTGGTTTCTGTCCAGCCGTCACGGCGGTCGCCTCTAAGGCTTCACCGATGGTGATCTGGGTGCTAGCACTGCCAAGAGGTTGAGCAGTGGATGGAGCTGACGAAGGACTTCTCTGGCTGTACTGCCCAACAATCTACCCTTCACAAAGAACACAAAGAATTGAAACACAACACTTATCCGTCTTAAGTTTTGTGTACGTTCAAACTTAAAGAAACAAATAAAAGATGAAGAAAAAACTTGTGTGCAAACTTTGGTACGTATTCACCATACTCCTCAACAATTTAGTGCTTTCTCTAATCAATTATAGGAACGAGACTAGCTAAGCTAATTAATCTTCTTCTAAGAGTTTTCGGCATATTGTTTCATGATACATACGTACGTACGATGATAAAGCTGAAAGATTTTTGTGTCGTTTAACGAAGTGGTTTTAGGACGAAAGTTTATACCTTAGCTAGTTCACAAATTTTCCTTTCCTTTTGATCTACATGCGTTGAATTTGGACTCGTACCCTAAAACCAATCAACAAGGACAAACAAAAGAAGAAAAAGATAATACAAAGAGAAAACATCAGTCGGAAAGTTGTGTGAATATGTAATAAGATCGAGGATGAGGGATGTTGGACCTGTGCAGCAATCGACTCGGCAATAGCTCGCCTGCCGGAACGATCCGTCTCCTTAAAGCTTACGTTATTTGCATTAATAAGCTTCAGGCCCGCCGCGGGACTCTGTGCGCTGGACTCCGATTCCTTATTATCAGCCACCGCCTTGGCCGCCGCGAGTTCGAGATATGCGTCGCCGCCATATTGGCCTTCTCCTGACTCCTGCTCATCGTCGACGGGCCTCCTCGGTTGTTCTTGGCTCATTTTGTTTGGATCAGATCGAGAGAGATATATAATTCGTCAAATGTTCGATTACGAGAGAACGCTGAGGCCATAATATACGTGCATGGGGGTTGAGCTGCGGACTGCACGTGGTGGAGTTTGGTTGGTTCAGGGTGGGAGTGATGTAGACTGCTCGGCGATTTCTCAGGTAGGCTGTTGGTTTTTTTATTCTTTTTGTTCAAAGAATGGGCTGCGTTCCCATGGTCAAGGTAGTGACACGTGGCGTCGAGGAATATAATGACGTTGACTCGGTCCAAGACTCGACGTAATTATCTCTAGGTCACCTCGTGGAGCAATATGACTGTTAGTGCAATAAGAACGAAGTACGAAACGAAAATTTAGAGAATTGTATATAAACTAAATACGTTTCACGAACTGAAGCTGATCAAAAGCTTGCATTGCAGGCCACCATTTTTTAGCAGAGAGATGTTGAGCACAATTTCAGTTCCTAGCTGGGTTAAGTTCATGCTTCTTGAGCTTCACTGCCTCACGCATGCATGCAACTCTTTGAATGCATGCGTCCGCGGCTCTTTTGGCTCCAAACTCCACCAACCTTTCTGCTTAAATATTTCCACCCCCACACATTTATACATACACCATTTATCAATCCCAATATTACCTGAAGTGTTAATACTTACCAACAAGCTTTGGAAAGTCGACATTATGATTACCTCCAACTTCATAACCACATTCATTTCCCTCCTTTATATTTCACTCTATCTCACTCCAACAATCTTATCTCAAACATAATCTGGCAACCAAGGTGCACTATTGGGGAAGAGATTCGAGGCGACGTAGCATCCTGGTCGCCTCGAATAAATTTTTTGTCGCCTTGATTTTTTGTCACCAAAACTTCGTCGCCTAGATACGTCGCTTGAGATTGATCCCTTCACCATTGGGGCGACGTAGATTCAAAACTTCGTCGCTTCATTTTCATTGAAGCGACAAAAAAACAATTACGTCGCTTCAATTTTTCGCCGCGAAGATTCATTTGAAAACAGAGCGACGAAGATTCATCACTCTACGTCGCTTAAATTTAAAACGGAGCGACGAATATTGAGCAATCTTCGTCGCTCCGTTTTAAATTTAAGCGACGAAGATTCATCACTCTACGTCGCCTCACTATATTTAATTTTTATCTTTTTTTTCTTTTTCACCTAAATGGAGCGACGAAGATTGACCAATCTACGTCGCCTCGATATATTTAATTTTTTTTTCTTTTTCAGTGAATAAGGCGACGTAGATTGACCAATCTACGTCGCCTCAATATATTTAATTTTTTTTTTCATTTTCAGTGAATGAGGCGACGTAGATTGGTCAATCTACGTCGCCTCGATATATTTAATTTTTTTTTCTTTTTCAGTGAATGAGGCGACGTAGATTGACCAATCTACGTCGCCTCATTGAGTGAAAATGAAAATGAAAAAAAATAAAAATAAAATATTATTGTACCAAGTCACGACCTATCGCAATTTAGGCTAACACAAAAACTCATTCATGAAATCAAGTTATATAGAAAAATATTCCACAACTCAAAACGCTATACGATACAAAGCGACCTATCACACAGTAGACTAATGCTGGGGGACAGCAATGCAGCTCGATTACGAGCCAGGTGGTGGTGGAGGAGCTTGAGGTTGTTGACTCCCAGCCTGGAATGATCGCATTAGAGCCTCCATTTGTTGGACCCTTTGGGCGAGCTCACTGTAATCCTCTCTGGCCTTCTGCGCCACCTCGCTCGATCTGCGCGCCTCCTAGCCCGATATGCGCGCCGCCTCGCTCGATCTGCGCGCCTCCTCTCTGGCTTCAGCCACCTCCCTTTTCAGGGCTTCGGTTTCCTGTACTCGGGGCCCTCCTCTTGGTTTGGGGTCGCGTGTGAGAGCGCGCCCCACCCCTATCACGTCGAACAAGAACAAATATTAGTAATGGAATAGTAAACAAAAATAAAGCAAAACGTAAATCGAGATGAACGACGGTGGTTTAGGAGATTTATTACCTCTTATAGAGGTCCCGGGCCTTGAACCCACCTCTTCCTCTATGATATTTATTTGTGTATCAAGAGGAAGATGATGGGCTTGGGAAACCGCATCGCTGTCTGTGTCACCCACAACACTATCTTGTTGCGACAAGACTTCATCGAGTCTTCGCTTCACTGCCGCCTGCTCAATTAAAATATATTAAATAAATAATATTACAATATGGCATTCTCAAAATAATTGAAATAACGTAACGTGAACCTATTTGAGCTTACCACTTTCTCAGCCGCATTCTTGTCCGGCTGGTATACGTTAATCCACGTCTGGACGACGGGCGCTCTATGACCCTCCTTCTCCAACACCTCGCTTCGGTACGAGAGGGCGAGAGATCCCGAATGGTGGTTGAGCTGCTGCTCCTTGTTCTTGTTTCGGTTTCCTCGATTCCTTTCGCACAATCGCTGCCACACACACACAAAAATCATCGATGAATTAGAATGAATAAACATGTATATTTTTAAATTGTTGGCTACCAAAACTGTGCGGATAGTTTATGAAGCTCACCAAGTAAGCAGGGTCTTCGAAGTGGGCTTTTAACCACGCCCATTGGTCTTCCCTCCCGAGAAACTCGGCCGGAGTCTCCTGGCTGACGTGGAGATAATGTTGATGGCAATCGTACTTCCAATCCTTGTAGATTGTTTGCGCCGTCGCATCAATGAAGTTCCACATCTCCACGTCAGTCGCCGGGATGTCGTAGTTCGTCTAGCACAAGACATTTAAATTCCGTTATGTAAAAGTTATATTTACATAAACCGTGGTCGTAACAAAGTAAGCTAAGGGCAGTCAGTATACCTCAATATTTGTATTGACGATATCGCGATGCAAATCGCTAAGTCCCAAAAAGCTAGGTGCAAGCATTGGAACTTTTCCACGGATGATGCTACCGATGTCTCTGGACATCAGACTCCTGAATTCCCTCGTCGCAGGCCCCCGATGCCTCATAGAGTAAGCGACTTGTAGTCGCCTATTGTTGTTCATCCGGACGAGGTACTCCGTCTTCGTCCCGACAACGACTCCGCGCTGTTGCGTCGTCGGATCTCCGGTTGCCATGTCCACCATGTCGGGGAGTTTGGTCTTCTTGCACCGGATGCTGAGGGCGGGAGGGTGCTGTGGCGCCGTAGTGGCGTCGCTGTCATCCACTTGAGGAATCGCATCCTCAAGGTTTGGGGCGGGCGTTACAACCCCTACTGCTGGAATCATCGGGGTCGCAGATTGTCCCGTGGGGCAGCCCGACCCGAAAGCCCCCTCTCTGCTGAATGGTCGCCACGCCGCCTCCACCGCCGCCGCAGCTGCCGCCGCCGTCGCCGCCGCGGCTTCAAGACGTTGGATCGCCGCTTTCCTCTTTTGGTGACTTGTATTTCCGGGAGCCATTCTGTTAAAACTAATAATCTATTAAAATTCAAATATTCCACTGAAAAACTAATAAGCATGGCTCTCGATAAACAAGGAGTAGTCGCAGACATTTGTGTGGAAACCATCAACTATTCTCAAACCATCGACTATTCTCAAACCATAACCTTGATTAAGAAAGACAATAGCTTTATATGTCAACATACTACATATTTATGACACACGAATAAGCAATACATTAAGTGAAGTACACGAATATTTAAGACACAAAGCATAAGCAAAACATAAAGCATAAGCAAACTCTATAATCATATCATACAGGAAAAGAAGAAATAAACAACCAATCTTTGAGTAAAAACCAGCATATATACTACATCTTAAATGATTTAAACTAGCTAAACTGTTATGTATTAATTAGATGATTTAAACTAACTAGTTTATACAGTCCACCTAAAGCATCATTACTTGATATAAGATGATTTATTACGTGATTGAAACTAACTAGTCTATGTAGTTCATACGAAACCAACCTATAGAAAACGAAAGCATTCTCATCAGTAAAGACAACCATACTTAAAAATGAGCAAATGAACAATTAATTCGTAAGTTGCAAATGAACAATTGCAGAGAAACATTGAAACACAAAAACTGGAATGCTATCCCGTCCATTTCATTATTGCAATATCAACCACTCACACTCATGTTTTACAGCAATGCAACTTACAAGTTCAATTACATCAAGTTCAATTACATCAAGAGCAATAGCAAGATGAAAGGCACCTTGGAACATTATCCAGAATCAGACACGAACTGTTCGGCATAAGAAAGAGATCGTAAGTTGACCCCGTCATTTCATCGAACAGTTGGTGGGCAACATTGTGATGCACTCAAGATAGTAAGTAGCACAACAACACACACTACTTCTAATATGAATCCATACATCGGTTACAACACATCTTCGATTACTAAACAAAACACTAATATTGCAACACATCTTCCATACACCGAACTAATAGGCACATCTTCCATACACCGAATCAATTTGAAAAAATTGAAAGAAAAAAATTGAAACATAAAGAAGATGATCGATGCTTACCGAGTTTGCTTTGAAGATGATTAGAGAGCTTTGGAGCTTTGAAGAAGATGAAGAGAGTTGTTGGCTCGTTTAGGGTTCGGCTTCGTCCTTGACGGCGATATCGATGTGCAAGGAAAGGAAGAACGAAAGGAAATGAAATGAAGGAAATGATTAGAGATGACGAACGAAAGGGATTAGGGAGATTTGAATCTGGGTTTAGGGATTTGGGGCTCGAAGATGATTAGAGACGAAGAACGAAAGGAAATGAAATGAAAAACTGAGACGAACCAAACTGTGAATCTGGAATTATAAAGCCAATGAGGCGACGTAGATTGACTTCTTCATCGCTTCCTTTACATACGAGGCGATGTATATTTCCTATCTTCGTCGCTTCCTTTACATACAAAGCGACGTATATTCCTATCTTCGTCGCTTCCTTTACATACGAAGCGACGTATATTCCTATCGTCGCTTCCTTTACATACGAAGCGATGTATATTCCTATCTTCGTCGCTTCAATTTATTGATGGAAAGGTAATGAACTGAAGATAAAAGCATCGATGAAGTTTGGAATTATAAATTGACGCGACTAGGAATGCATGCTTCGTCGCTTCAATTAATTGAAGCGACAAATAATGGACATTCTTCGTCTCCTCGTAGCTAGTCATTTTGTGTTATTTTTTACAAATTCAAAAGTTATTTAATTTTTTAACGCTTACATAAATTATGCTTTAAAGAAAATACGAATTTAGGTTTCTATGTCATTAATAATATTAGTTTAGTCTTCCTCGTCCTCGTCCTCGTCCTCGTCCTCGTCCTCGTCTTCGTCTTCGTCCTCGTCTTCGTCCTCGTCCTCGTCCTCGTCTCCTTCTTCGTTCAAAAGTAGTTGAAAATCTGGGTAAAATTGTATCACCGTCGGAGTGTCCTCTTGGTAAGGCTCGAATATACGATCTCCTGTACACGATATGTTTTCATCTATGGCAAGTACGTCAGCGTTGTAGACATTGCGGTGCGACATTTCTTGTACTACCTTCCAAGCACCACCAGCCTTTGGATCGTCTATGTAGAATACATGTTTTGCTTTGGTTGCAATTATGAAGGGTGAATCCTCATAGTAACTGTTGTTTGTATTAACTGATATCAGTCCATGATCTTTTATAACGGTGTCAAGATCTTCCTCATCGTCGGAGTTGTGCCATGTGCACTTAAACAACACCACTGGCATACGGCTTGCATATAATACTTCGACCACGTAGTTAACATAGCCGTAGAACTTGGATGAACCCATGTCTATCATGACACCGCTGTTTTGAGTCACGGTTCTTTGATCTCTATCAAACGAGGTGAACTTGACACCGTTCACATAACACGACTTATAAACCCGACATTGCTGAGGTCCTTGAGCTAATGACTTTATTCCTGCAACCAAGCTCGGGTCCGAGTTTTTTTCTTTAAGGGACACCTGAGAGATAAGTGTTAAGAGAAGTTAAAGATAAGTGTTATAAACCCTCAAAGAACCTTACAAGAATTAATAGGCATATGTACCCATGTTAAGAACCATCGAAGAAAACTCCTCCTCCGACGAAGCTCGTCGAAGTCTTCACCATTTTTAGCCTCGAACCTTCTGAGATGTTCTTCTAGGTAAGGTTTGACTTCGTCTGTTTCCACCAAGACTTGCCAGTGAGCCTCAGCAGTCTCAGCCTCAGTCAACCTGAACTGGCAACGAGTCTCGATAATATCTGGTCTTACTAAGAGTGAAACACAGCTGATATTCCACTCAGGGGAAGTGTCGATATCTTCGTTGTACATCCGTCTGAGATAAGACTTACAATACGTCACCGACTCATGTACGAGGTACTGTTTAGCAATACTACCTTCCGGGTAACGTGTATTCCTCATTGACTTTTTATATTTTCCTAATTGCCTGCAAAAACACCCTCAAGATTAGTACAATATTTTCCTAATTGCCGACATATTACATAACGAACATAATATTAGCAATGAAAAACATTTTACCTTTCAATTGGATACATCCATGTATAGTGTACTGGATTTGTAAGGAATACTTGTTCAGGCAGATGAACCATGAGATGAACCATAGATGTAAAAAAATGTGGAGGAAATATGAGCTCCAAATTGTAGAGAATCATCACTATCTCAGTTTCCATGTCACGCACAACCTCCTTCTTAAGCTCCCTACTGCATAGTTGACGAAACCAATTTGACAGTGCTATCAATGGCTTCACAACGTTTTCTGGCAGGAACCCTCTGATAACCACAGGAAGAAGACGTTGAAGCAACACATGGCAATCATGCGTCTTCAATCCATAAAACTGTGACGGGGAACTTACTTTCACCTTACTTCTCAAACTACCTGCATAACCAAGAGGATACTTAACATCCCTGAACCACTGGAACACATCTTCTAGATCGCATGAGGAACTTTCTCCGTACCCTGGTCACCCGCTCTTTGCCACTGGTTTTTTCGCACATTCCTCTTCTTCAAAACAGCGCGAGCTTTTGGACCATCCTTAGACTTCTTATCAATCGCAAAAATGGTTCCAAGGATGTTGTCACACACATTTTTTTCAATGTGCATGACATCTAAGCAATGTCTGATCTTCAATGATGACCAATACGGCAGCTTCCAAAATATGCTTTCGTGAGTCCAACACTGTCTGTTATTCAGATTGTACGGCACCTTCAAGTCGTCATGTTGGCTAAGAATAGGGTAAACGTGTGACCTAACGTCCTCCAAAATTTCATCTCCACTCTTCTGATAGGGTCTTCCGCCAAACTCCTCCTTCCCGTTAAATGCCTTGCTCAATCTCCAAGGGTGATCTTAGTGGAGCCATTTTCGATGACCTTCATAAACTATCCTCCCACATATATGCTCTGAAGTTAGCTCATCTAGACAGATTGGACATGCCTTGTACCCATTCACAATTGACCCCGCAAACATCCCTAAACCTGGAAAGTCGCTAATAGTCCACATTACCGCTGCCTTCATCAAGAATACCTCATTGTCTACTCGATCAAAAGTATGGACTCCAACGACCCATAAATGTATTAGCTCCTCGATCATCGGCTCAATGAGTACACTAAGGCACTTTCCGGGAGATTTAGGGCCTGGAATCAACACTGATAACATGTTATATTCCTTCTTCATGCACATTGACGGTGGTAGATTGTACGACATCACAACAACGGGCCATGTACTATGCAAAGTTCCCATTGTTCCGAATGGATTGAAACCGTCTGTTGCTACTCCAAGGCGCACATTCCTGCAGTCCCGTGCAAAACCTGGAAAAGTTTTGTCAAAATGTTGAAACGCTTCTCCATCAGCTGGGTGGCTGAGGCTACCAGCCACGCATATCCGCTCCCCCAGCCATCGCATATGCTTGGCAGTGTGTGGGGACATAAACAAACGCTTTAACCTTGGTGTTAGAGGGAAGTTACGAATTATTTTTTTGGGAATATCATTCGTATATGGCTTATATCTTTCAGAATAACACACTGGACAAATCCTTTCGTTTACAAGCGCCCCCCTGAACAACACACAGTTAAACTCACACGCATCAATTCTTTCGTAACCCAGTGAAAGATCACTCAAGATTTTTTTTATTCTCGAGTATGAACATGGGAATGTGTGCCCTTTAGGAAGAAGTTTATTAATGTAAATACATAAAGAGTCAACACTTGTGTCCGACCATCCATTTTCATTTTTCATTTCCATTGCATCTAATATGGCACTCAAAACAGTTTCCTCACTGCCTTCATATAATGGGGTCTGTGACTCCTTCAATAATCTATCGTACTTTTCATAATCATCGTCTACCATGTCATTGAAGTTCATGCCCGAATTATCTTCCACTAATTGTTGGGGTGCATCTGCATGGTATCCAGGATAATAGGGATATGCATCATGTAGAATCTCCAACTGCGGGTTCACTGAAGGACCGACACCACTAGAAGGACCGACTCTGTCTTGAAGCCACTGTTTTCGTTGATTGAGCATTGTCGGTTCAGCAGAAACTTCCCCGTGAAGGTGCCAGACAGTATAATCCGGACTCAAACCACTGTGTGATAAGTGATGATACATGACATCCATAGTAACCTTGAACGGACCGTTCTTACAACGTTTGCACGGGCAGAAGTGATAATCGGCTCCGTTACTATGTCGCCGGGCAAAATTCATAAACTCGAATATGCCAGTGATGTACCTTGGATCAGCATGATGATATGTCATCCAAGTTTTGTCTGGGTGTCCGTCCATGTTTCCTGTCAGCATAAAGAATCAATATGAACAAAATTACCACGCCACAGTTGCGATTCAACCAAAACCCCACACTTCTTCGCCTTATGCCTCCGGGTTGGGTCCTATCCCCTTCAGGGGAACACGACATTTGTCAACGCTCTTGCACCCATGCGTTTCAGCTCCAGTTTAGGGAAATTTCGACAGCATCTCCCTACAGTTCCCCGAGTGCACACATATCTAAACAACCTAATTTGCACTCGGGGAACATTGAAAGGAGACACTGTCGAAACCATATCCCAAAACTGAAACTAAAATCACATGAATAGCAAAAGGATCAACAAAGTCATGTTCACCTAAAGTTTCCAAAAATGGGACAATTCGAGAATCAACAACTCAACTCGATCAACTAGATGAGTTGTTGATTCTCAAATGGGAGTTCTAAGTTGATAAACACCACAATTATATATAACCATACGCTCGATTTCATGATTAACACTAATAACACTACTAATTAAGGCTCGAATACACCTAATCTACACTAATCATCAATTAATTTCACTAAATTTAACCAAATTTCAAACATTAATCATGAACCCATAACATGATTTATCACAATTCAATGATTCAAACACTAAAACTACAACATAACACCAAATACAATTCAATTTCAAAAATTTCACATCACCTTCATTTTCACTTCTAATCATCAATAAATTTCACTAAACTTAACCAAATTTCAAACATTATTCATGAACCCATAACATGATTTACCACAATTCAATGATTCAAACACTAAAACTACAACATAACACCAAATTCAATTCAACTTCAAAAATTTCACCAAAACTTCAATTTCACTTCTAATTTAACATATTATGGTCATAAAGAGGGTTAAAGAGATACAAATCAAACTAACCTTACTCAAGAATCAAATCAATGGCAAGAACAACCTTCTTTCTGATATGACCAAAACATGCATCAAATATTAACACAAAGTAGACACTTAACACATAATTCAACCATATGCAATTTAAACCCTTTTTTTGTAGATGTAGCATTGATAAGTAGGGTATCGTTCTAAACCGGGGATTGAAGGGTGCATGCAATTCTTGTGTAGTAAAAAATGGGGGTATAAAAGAGTTGATTTTCTATCTAATTACTAACTAAAAACGTCAATCACATAGCAAATATTCCTAGGACTCTATCATGCATCAACTCATAGACAAGCAAACACATAAGAAAATCCCAAAAACCCTTACCATATTTTCGACAAAAACCTAATTAATTATTTACATGTGATCATCCCATCCTACCCACATGCATATTATACAGCTCTAATCCTCCCATCATCTTCGAAATTTACAAACCTTAATTCCAATTACATGTTATGGTTTTCTTTATCTTTTAATCAAAGTGCAATGAACAGCATATAAACACCTTAACTAAATCATCGATTTGATAAAAGTAGGGACTAACATATTCCGTGAACAGCACTGCAAACATCCTAGTGATCCTAACCTCTACCCATACCGAAGCTTTATGCCCAACACATAACACATAAAAGAAACTAAGATTCATAAACACATGGAACACGTATGGAATTCATAAAGTGTATAAAACCAAAATAGACATTCATTCACCGAGTTTTTACACAAATAAATACAAAGACAAAGGAGACTACGGAGTAAAGAGTTCATGTTACACTTTTAGTTCCGTGAACAGCACTGCAAACTTCAAGAGCAAGACGACCCTTTGATGGAGATGGCGTCGGTTTTTAGGAGGTGGTGATGGTGTAGTCGACCTTGGCTCTGGAGATCTTTGTGGTGGAGAATGTTTGAGGACTTTGGCAGCGTGAGAGCGTAAGATAGGTGATGATTTCCTTTGAGGCCGAGCCTCTTGTATTTATAAGCTCACAAGAATCATTCTCCTCCTAGAATAAGGTTTCCTTCTATTTTCAGGCAGATCTGGCGGTCTGTAAAGATTTGCACTTTCCCGGAGTTGTAGATCTCCAAAAATTATGATTTTGATGTCGTTGGAAAGAAGACTCAAATATCTTTCCAACCATAGGTTAATCGCCTCTTAACTCCTCCTGGTTCGTTCCCAGTTGTCGTTCGAAGTTGGCCTATCTGCACATGCAGATTCTGCTTTCCTTATTCTTCATGATTTCCTTCTTCTTTTGACTTTGGGAAACCTTTTCTTACCAAAAATTGATCTCCACGAAATTGGCTGATTGGATCTTCATATTTGGGCTATCTAAATGGTCTTCTAATTAATTGGACCCATTTTCATTTGTTCTTCTTCAAGATCCTTCCGGAAGCTTTCAAATCCTAGTCAACATAGGAAAGGTTTTCCTAGTCAACCAATGATTTCTTTTTCTCTTCAATTTTTCTTCTTTCTTCCTTGGAATTTCCGATCCATCTCTTTAGCCGAATTTGTTCCTTCCATTTTGCAAGCCTTTGAATGCTTATAGACTTATTTACTCCGTCTCTTTTGGTCAATACCTGAAATTAACAAAATAAGTTAAAACTAATAAAACTAAGCAACTATCAAAGTAAAAATGTAGAGAAAATACATTAATTAATATGCATAAAATGCGTAGATCACTTTCTCAATTTCCTAAAATTTCTCCCAAAATCGCACAATAACAGCTCCACCCGAACGACCAGGCGCCCAAGAAACCTCACAGACAAGCAAACGCCACCCCACCAGGTTAGTGAAAGAGCATTTAGGGGTCCGGAAGAGGATAAACGCCCAAGTCCCCCTTCCGGCGTGCACGCGCTAAATGAAGAACTTACGCCGCACGGTTGTGGGGCTCCTCCCCTCCGTGCGCGTAACGTTAACGATCGATTCGCCGGATTAGGCGGCACGGGCATGGGGTCTGTCCTCTCCGAGGGCATGGGGTCCGTCCCCTCCTAGGGCATGGGGTCCGTCCTCTCCTTGCGCGCGCTAAGACCGATGAGCGGCACGGGCATGCGGTCCGTCCCTCCATGCGCGCTGCAACAAACGTACGTAACGGTCGTGGGCCCCACCGTTGACGTTACAATAGGTCGGCGCCGATGAGTTGACAACTTCCTCTCGGGCACCTAAGCTCGGCCATTCCGAGGCCTATTCTTGGCGAGCTCCGAACAGCACGATCCGTTCGGGAGTGGCGCGCAAGCGGCTCGGATCCATCATGCACCAAGAAAGGCCGTTCCGAGGCCCATCCTTGGCGGACTCCGGACAGCACGACTCGTCGCGGGGCCGGATAAGCGGCTCGGAACCATCTACGCATCCGCATACACGCATACATCCCCACTCACTCGCATCACATAACCTAACATACATACATTTACATACACATTCGCATACTCATTCATCCCGTGACTGACATACATCCATTCACATACACATTCACTCATTTATGTTCGCCCGTGGAGTCATACAGGAAGAGAATAACGGATCCAAACAGTAAGATTCGTTTGGAGGCCGGGCCCAAAATACAGGACCGCACGAACAGGCACACGATCGGACGCACAGGTACCCACTCCGTCAAACGAGCCCTTCCTTGACCGGAGAGTTGGGGGGCTTGGGGGTTACAGGACCACGCATCACTGCTCAATCGGATAAGTATTTGTTTAATCGCACGAACCCTTTTTCAACTCCCCAGTCAAGAAAGGTCTATTTGACTTGGGGACTTGTTAGTATAGCAGCATTAGTTCTCCGATTAAATATACTCACCCACCTAAGCAGGTGATCAACACCTACCCGACCACCCGACAGACCACCATGAAGGCTACAACTTCGCTCGCAAGACCGACCCCATCCGAGCGCACACGCGCCCGGCAGGCGCACATCCGAATGTTCGCTCCACATGACAACAAAACGGTTCTATCCCACATCGAAGAACACAAGCAAGCAACAAACCCAACCACCTATATATGAGAGGTATTTATTACGGGTAAGGGGGATCACAACTCATTCAATAGCATTCAATTCTAGCATTAAACACTCCAATCTACTTTCTCGCACGTTCGCTTGACTGTTATATCCAATACATCTTCTAACTTAGGCATCGGAGCGTTGAAGGCAGGCCACCCCTGTCTCGACCATCTGACCGCCCGTTTGTCGTTGTATTCTTCTAACAGCCGAACCCGAACACGCATACCCGAACACCCGAAGAGAGAGGAAGCGCCCGACCATCCGAACAGCCCGAGCGTTCGGACAAGAAGAAGAAGGCTACTCGTACTTGCTTCTGCTAGATTACGTCCCGCGTAATCCGGTAGAAACAGTTGGCGCCGTCTGTGGGAAGCCTACAAATTGCAAACCTCGTATAAACATCACCAACCAAAAGCCCATATGCATACCCAGGAGACAAACGTCAGTGATACACCCGTCGAGGAAACACCCCCAGGCGCACGAACGCGGTAAATGATGGAACTGGGGACGAGCAGCAGTAGCGAGGAGCGCCTCGACTGCCTGCTCTAGGAGCTGCGAGAGGCAGCGTTCGAAAGGGATCAGGAGCGCCAAATTCGACAGAGACTAGAAGAGCGGTTGGACGCGCTCGTCAGCCAGCAGCAGGGGCAACGCGAACGGATCCAAGAAACCGCCGACAAAGAGCAACGCCCTCCTGGCAGGGCCGACACCCGGAAAACCCGCACGCCCACACCTACAAGGGAATCGGCACCCCCGACAGACAATACCCTGATCCTTCAGAGGATGGAGGAGTTGGCGGAGGAAGTCTCGCGCCTACGGAAGGATAAGCTTGCCGGGCAGGATGGGATGTTCACCCCCCGGATCAGCCCGTTCGCTGCGCACATACTAGAGAGGGGAAGAGACCTCAACGCAAAAACAGAAAAAATCACCCGGTTCGATGGGAGCGGGGATCCCCGTATGCACATCGATGAATTTCGATCCGCCATAGACGGAACCAGATATTCGGACCCGACCCTGTGTTTCCTGTTCCAGGAGACGCTGACCAAAGAGGCCAGGAGTTGGTTCTACGAGATTCCGCCAGGCTCTATCCATTCGTTTCTCGAGCTGGCGGAGAACTTCCAGAGGCATTACAAGCTCCAGGGGAAGTACAACACTACGGGCATCCTCCTCAAGGTCCGCCAAGGGATGGACGAGAGCCTGTCCAGCCATATCAACCGGTGGAGGACGCTGGCGAGCACGTGCAGGGATCTCGACAAGCGAGTGGCCAAGGTGGCCTTGATGGATAATATGCTCGCTACACCGTTCGTAGAAAAGCTGGTGAGGAAAGAACATCTCGACTACGAAGAGATCATGGACCCTGATTGTACAGAAGGCGTTAGTGGAGACGCGAGTGTACGAGTCCACCTCCGAGTCCAGCACCAACAGACCGGAGAAGGTAAACGCTCAACCGCGACAGTCCGCGGATGACGGAGTAGAGCAAAGTGGAGGCTACAAGAGAAGCCGAGACACGCAGGGACAAAATCACCAGAGGCCGTCCCCCCGCAAATATCAGAACAACATGCGCAACCAGGCAAGGGGACCGGCGCCACAAGAGGCCCGCCTACCGCTAGCGCCACGACACCGACCGGCCGAGCAGGAGGTCTATGCGATCGATCGGCAATCCAACGAACAACTGCTCCGACAGCACCGACGCCAGATTTAGCCACCGAATAACATGTCGAAGGAGAGGACCCCGCTCGACCGAACCCCAGACATCTGGTGCGAGTACCACAACACCATCACTCACCAGACCAACGGCTGCGTCATGCTGAAGAAGGTCCTCAGGGACATACAGAAGGACGGTCGGATCACCACTCCTAGGGCAGAGGAGCAACCGCGCGAGACGAATATCGAGACCTAGGGGACTATCAGCACGATATCCGGGGGAAAGCGTAAGGAGGGGATTTCATCGCCCGATCGCTCGAGCAGGGAGGTGCTGACGATCGGGGCAGGAAAGGCGCACAAGGCAGGAAGGAGGGAGCCACCAACCATCAGTTTCACGGCGGAGGACAAAGAAGGAAGCCCGAAGGACAGCACCCTACCGTTCGTGATCGACGCGATCATAGACCGATTCTTCGTGAAGAGGGTGCTGGTGGACAACGGGGCGTCCGTGAATGTGATCTATCTGGACGCGTACACGGCGCTCGGCCGGCCCGCACACAAAATGACGCAAGACCACGAGTGCATCGCTAGCTTCACGGGTGAAACATCATACCCGATCGGGAGCGATAACATTCGGGTCGGAATCAGTGCCCCCGACTCCCCTCACAGCGAGGTCCGGACGGACTTTGTCGTCATGGACACCCCCTCCCCATACAACGCCATACTCGGGAGGCTAGGGATCAACAAGTTGAAGCTGATCATTGCAGGGCACATGCTCTTGGGACGATTCCCAACCGAGCACAGGGTCGGACACATCCGGGGATACAATTACGAAGAAGCAAGAAGCCCCGGAATAGGCAAGAGGTCCTCGCTATGGAGGAGCCGGCACCAGAGACGGAGGTACCGGACGACCTGCGCGACAGGCTAATGGCAGTATCCCCCGTTCCCGAGCGCGAGGAGCTGAGGACGATCTAGCTATCCTCCGGGCATCCAGAGAGGACGATCCAGATCGGAGCATCGTTGGCCCCCGCGATAGCCGAGCGGCTGATCGCGCTGCTAAAAGAAAAGCATGAGGTGTTCGCATGGTCATACAAGGACATCCCCGGGATCAGCACAAACATCATATCCCACAAGCTTAGCGTCAACGTCGGCGCACAGGCAGTAAAACAGATGCGACGGGCGTACAAGGCGGAACACTACGCGGCGATGCACGAGGAGGTGGACCGACTGTTGGGCATCGGGTTTATCCGCAAGGTGGATTATCTGAAATGGATCTCCAACGCTGTAATTGTGCAAAAGAACAACAGAAAATGGAGGATGTGCATCGATTACAGCGACCTCAACAAGGTGTGCCCCAATGACAGCTTCCCTCTGCCAAGGATCGACCAGCTGGTAGACGCGACATCCGGGCACGAACTCCTGTCTATGATGGACGCATACTCGGGCTACAACCAGATCTTCATGGACCCCGAGGACCAGGAAGCAATGACGTTTGTCACGGACAAGGGCCTATACTGTTACGTCGTTATGCCATTCGGGTTGAAGAACGCTGGCTCCACGTACCAGAGGCTCATGAACGCGATGTTTCATGGCCTGATCGGCAACATCGTGGACGTGTACGTGGACGACATACTGGTAAAGAGCGTTCAGGCGGTCGACCACGTCCAGAACTTGGGGATTGTGCTCGACGTCGTCATCGGGAACGGCATGAGGCTGAACCCGACCAAATGCACGTTCGGAGTCACCAATAGCAAATTCCTGGGGTATATCGTCAGCCAGAGGGGAATCGAGGCTGCGCCCGCCAAGGTGAGGGAAATCATCGACATGAAGCCGCCCGTCAAGAAAGTGGACCTGCAGAGCCTCACGGGTAAGCTCGCATCATTGAACAGGTTCATATCTCGCTGCTCAGATAGATGCGCCCCATTCTTCAAGGCTCCCCGAACTACGAACAAGCGGGAGGTCGCATGGACGCCCGAATGCGAGGCATCTTTCCTTCAGATCAAGGAATACCTGGCCTCGATCCCACTCCTATACAGGCCCGTTCGAGGGGAGGTATTATACATTTACCTGGCCGCCTCCCTTACAGCCGTCAGTTCAGCCCTCGTCCGTCAGGAGGATTGCACGGAACTGCCCGTTTTCTTCTCAGGGAAGGGCATGACGGGCGCTGAGACCCGATATCCGACGATCGAGAAGATGGCGCTCGCACTCATCACCGCCGCCCGACGGTTGAGGCCATACTTCCAGGCACACAGCATCCACATCCTCACGAACGTGCCCCTGCGCCAGATCCTCCAATCACCCGATCACAGTGGTCGCCTAGCGAAGTGGGCAGTCGAGCTCAGCGAATTTGACCTCCAATACAAACCCCGAACGACAATCAAGGGGCAGGCAGTGGCAGACTTCATCGCCGAGTACACGGAAGCGGAGGCGACGTCGGTTGACGCATCCGACGGCCCAACGGTAGAGACATCCGACAAACAAGAGGTCAAGGAAGGACCAGTGTCGGAGTGGAACCTCTACGTCGACGGATCATGCACGAAAAGGGCAAGTGGCACCGGGATCATCCTAACCGGGCCAGGAGGGGTAAACGCGGAGTATGCCCTCAAGTTCGAATTTAAAACAACCAACAACGAGGCCGAATACGAAGCGCTCATCGCAGGCCTACAACTGGCCAAAAACTCGGAGGCGCCCGACCTCAATGTATTCAGAGACTTGCAGTTGGTGGTGAACCAGGTCGAAGGAGAATTCCAAGCGAAGAGGGAGTCCATGATCGCCTATCTGAAGCACGTGAAGGCGCTGGTCGGCAGGTTCAAATACGTAAAGATCAACCACATACACCGGGGGCTCAATGTGAAGATAGATAGGCTCGCCCGATTGGCCACGGCCCCCGTGCACACGGGACCAGGATAGCGGATCGTCAAAGTGCTGCGGCGACCGAGCATCTCGGGAGCAGAACAGGTCCTGGCAATCGAACCGCATGAGCACAGTTACATGGACTTACTCATCGCGTACAAAGCAAGAGGGGAATTACCAGAAGACAGGCAAGAGGCCAGAACCATCGTCACACGAGCGGCAAACTTCATCATGCGCGATGGAGCGCTATACCGACAAGGGAAGACTTGGGCAAGCCTCAAGTGCGTCACTCCATCAAAGGGCAACTCGATCCTGCAAGAGATCCACTCGGGCACATGCAGTCACCATGCGGGCGCCAGATCAATTGCATACAATGCCCTTCGATGTGGCTTCTGGTGGCCCACCATCCACGCGGACGCCACAGCACTAACGAGCAAGTGCCATAAGTGCCAGCTGCACGCGCATCACCACCACATGCCCGCCGTCCCACTGTCCATCCTCCTGTCACCCGTACCATTCGCACAGTGGGGACTGGACCTAATCGGGGAGCTCCCAAAATCGAAAAGGCAGTACAGGTGCCTGATTGTCATCATTGACTACCACACCAAGTTCATTGAAGCCCAGCCAATGGCAAAGATCACGACAGAAAAGGTCGAGCGCTTTCTCTGGCGTTTCCTTTTCTATCGCTATGGGACGCCGATCAGCATCATCATGGACAACGGGCCACAGTTCAACAACCCTAGGCTCACGACCTTCTGCAAACGGTAGGGAACGGATCTCGTGTTCGCGTCACCAGCTCACCCTCAGACAAACGGACAGGTTGAGGCAGCAAACAAAATAATCAAGGCGGGCATCAAGAAGAAAATTAAAGATATCGAACCCGGGGACGCGGGATACGGGCGCTGTCCCGAGGTCATCCCGGAGATCCTATGGTCCATCCTAACGACCGCCAACTCCGCCACGGGCGAAACCCCGTTTAGTCTGACGTTCAGAACGAAAACTGTGCTACCCTTGGAGATCACCCACCAGAGCCCATGAATCGAGGGGTACGATCCGAGCACGAACGACGGGGGACTACGGCTCAACAGCGATCTACTGGAAGAACGGAGAGACACGGTGCATCTCCACAACGCCGCGAATAAACAGAGGACCGCCCGATTATATAACCAGCGTATTCGGGCTCGACCAATCCAGCAGGGGGACTGGGTAATGAAGGCAATCCAGCAGAAGGTCAAGGCACTGCACCCGTCATGGGAAGGTCCATATGTCGTGGACGAGGTGGTAAGCGCCAGCACCTTTTACCTTAGAGACATGCAAGGTCAACAACTGCGGCACCCATGGAACATCCAACACTTGAGGAAATACTTTCATTAAATTTTGTTGTGTTATGTACTTATTTTAATTAAGTTCATTTTGTTACGTTTGTATGTTCTTGACCCGCCTGCCCGATACTCGGGGGACTGGGGAGAGACTGTTCGCATTAATGTAACACTTGGTTAAAATACCATAGCAAGGAATAAAGAGCGTACGCACGCATGAACTAATCAAAAGATGCCAAAAAAAAAACAGAAGTAAAGGGCACACATACGGAAGGAAAAGAAACTTCATTAATAAAAGAGCACAAGGCCCGTTACAAAAGCACCTACACTATTACAAAAAAGGGAAGTACAGAAAAAGAAAGCAAAAACTACGCCCCGGTATTCACATTCAGCTCCTCCACCTCTTCGGACGACGCCGGCTCCGCCCGCTCCACTTGCTCCGCCGGATCCACATGCACCAGGACAGGCTCCACCTCCACCTCACCCGCCGCCCCAGAAGGTCCAGCCCCTCCATCAGCAACCCCAGCCCGAGCGCTCATGAGCTTCGCCGTCTCCGACTGCACGAACGACCGGTACTCATCCACCCTGATGAAGGAAGTCACCGCTACACGGAAGGCGGTCACCTGCTCCTCCACGTCAGCCTTCACCAGTTCGTAGAGCTCCTCAGAGTCCTTGAACGCAGCTACAGCCTCCGCACGAGCAACGCGATCCACCTCCATCATGCGGGACTCCATCTCCGCCTCCCGAGTGGCCGCCTCAGCACGAACACGCCCTATCTCGGAACGCATACGCTCCGCCTTGGCCAGCGCGCTGTCACGCTCAGCCTTCAGTGTGGCCTCACGATCAGCGGCCCGGGCAGTCGCCTCCTCCGCACGGGCGGTGTAGCGGTGGACCAGGTCGTTGGCCTTGTTCAGGCTGGCCACAAGCCTCTCCGTCGTCTGGGCCCCCTTTGAAACTTCAGCCCTCAGGCGTGTCAGTTCGTCCAGGTTCTCCCGGGAGCGCAGGCGGAAGAGCTGGTGCTGCAGCCTGGCGCTCGCAATGAATGCTCTGTCCAGACCGTCAGGGGTGGCATTCTCCAGTGGCTGGAGCAGGGGCCCCAGCGACGCGGCGCCATCGACCAAGGCCCGGCGGAGAGCTTCAACGATAGGACGCACCGGCCCACCAGCATCCGATGCAGAGGAGTCCGTGCGGGAGCGCTTTTGCGGGCGCTCAGCATCGCCAGTCGGAGCCCTGGCGGAGAGGTCTGCACCACTAGCAGAGGACCAACGCGATCCAGAGCCTTGGGAGGCCTCGCGACGATCTAGCTGCTCTACGCGCCGCTGGTCGCGCTCCACCTGCCTTTGTTCTTTTTCCCGGTGGAGGCGGTCCCGTTCAGCTCGACTCTGGTCCCGACCGGACGGAGGAGGAGGAGGTGGGGGAGGGGGGAGAGGCGCACCCCGCTCAACAGGTGCAGCAGCAGAAGCCCCAGCGCCCAACCCTTGGCGGATGGGGGAGGCATGCGAGGCGACGTCCGGTGCCCGGATCGTTGGCTGAATTTCGCCTCCAACAGCCATCTCGCCCGCCCCATCAACGACAACGCGGCGCATGCTGTCCGCACCCTCCAGCAGCATGTTGAGGCGATGCACGTGCTTCTCGTCCCGATCAATCGCCTTGGACTTGGACATTTTTACTGCAAAACAGAAACAACAAGGTCAGTAAAACAGTCGCTAACTACTACGTAGCACATGTATCAAAAATTATCCCCCGACAGACCAGGTGCTCGAGCCAGGCGTGTTTTCTCGATTAGGTCCCAATGACACGCCGCCCAGAAGTGCCTCGCCTCGGGCCTCGGGTCGAAGACAAATTTCAGACGGGCAATCCTAATCTCCTCCTCGGGCGTCAAAGGATACTCGTTCGTGTCAAGCCAGTGGAAGCGTTGGGGGACTCGTGGACACGACTTACGTTGGCCGCAATCTCGGGGGAGTGAGTGCCAAACTCCCAGTCACCCCCGACCAGGTAGTTGATCGTGCGCCAGGTGGTCGAGGAACTAGGAGGGTCGATCAGCCACCACTTCACGCGTGGCTCCACGGTGAAGGTGCCCGAGTCTCGTCGGCGGGAGGAGTACTTCAGGCGGAAGAAGTGGAGGAACTCCGCCCGTGTCAGATGATCCAACCCGCTCAGGCGGAAGACGTTGAAGAACGCCACGAACGTTCGGGTCAGTGTCGGCCCACACTGATCGAGGGAGATCTTCAAGAGCGCCAGGATGTACTAAAAAAATGGATGAAGGGGCAGCTTGATCCCGGCCTTCAGATGGAACAGGTTTATGCACACGTGGCCGGCCGGCGGTCGGGTGAACGTCTCCCCCTTCCCGGGTATCTTGAGCTTCACGGAGGACGGGATGTGGTAATCGCGCGCCCACCGCGCCATCTCCTTCACACTCGGCGCCCGCTCAGGTTCTTGCACTGGCACTCCGTCGGGGAGCACCCAGTGTACGCGCCCACCATCCAGAAACTGAGGCACGGGCTGATCCGATCGGACGGGCTCGTCACCCCATGGCCCAGACGATGAGGACCCATCCGATGACCCCGACGATTCCCCTAACCCTGCGGCAGAGAGCGCTCGTTCTTGATCCATCGACTGCACGACAGGAGTAGCGTTAGGGATGAACCGAAGAGGCGTTACACTCATCACGGAACAGGACGACGTGTCTGACCCGCTCGTGAACGAACTACAACTAACCCACCCCGCCCCTGGTACGTATATCCGCTCACGTGACATGCCGCTCGATATCTCTATTGGCTCCATCTCCTAGGCGCACGCACGCAGAACCCACAAACACTTAGCAAAAAAAAATAAACTACCAGAAACAACAAAAACCCAGAAAATCTACCCCAAACAAGATCAAACCAGGCGCGCCTCAAAAACACGCCTTGTTCTTGAGACACAAACCCAGAAAAAGACAAAAGAAACCCAGAAACCGTGGACGAGAGAAACGAAACGAAACCGGAAAAACAAAAAACAAAGACAAAAAACAGCAAAACAAGTTCAAGGGCCTCACCAGAAGTAGATGTTACGGCTGAAGGTTGAACGTTGACGATGAACTCCGGCAAAGAATACGAACAGAAAGCAAGAACAGTGTGCAGAGTAAATTCTTCAGAGTTTCGGTAATAGTGAAAGTGATGAGGAAGACGACACCAGAAGGCCTATTTATACTAATCGCACGGGACACGCGAACGAACGCCAGCCGTCCGTCCACCGTCAGATGATGACGCGTAGCCCCGAGGCGGTTTACTTACCCGCCTAAGTAACCGCGCTCACCCTTCAACTTTCCGCCTCGATTTCAAACCCTAGCACGATCTCCCACGACCCACCACGTGTCAGCCATGCAGCACCCCACGCTCCCACGCGCCTGACGCATGACCTTCGAAGCAGTTACTACGTCATCAGCATTTAATGCACAGGGCACGCCAGCATTAATTACGCCGGCTAGCATTGATTACACAACAATTCCCAAGAAGAAGTCAAAAGGAATGTCACCTCAAGCGTCTCGTCAGACAAAACATCACCCCACCCAAAGCAAGATAGCACACGTCACGACTCCCGCCATTCGGACTAGCGCACACACCACCAGAATGACCAAGCGCCCAAGAAACCTCACAGACAAACAAACACCACCCCACCAGGTTAGTGAAAGAGCATTTAGGCGTCCCGGAAGAGGATAAACGCCCAAGTCCCCCTTCCAGCGTGCACGCGCTAAATGAAGAACTTACGCCGCACGGGTGTGGGGTCTGTCCTATCCGAGGGCATGGGGTCCGTCCCCTCCTAGGGCATGGGGTCCGTCCTCTCCTTGCGTGCACTAAGACCGATGAGCGGCACGGGCATGCGGTCCGTCCCTCCATGCGCGCTGCAACAAACGTATGTAACGGTCGTGGGCCCCACCGTTGACGTTACAATAGGTCTGCGCCGATGAGTTGACAACTTCCTCTCGGGCACCTAAGCTCGGCCGTTCCGAGGCCTATTACTGGCGAGCTCCGAACAGCACGATCCGTTCGGGAGTGGCGCGCAAGCGGCTCGGATCCATCATGCACCAAGAAAGGCCGTTCCGAGGCCCATCCTTGGCGGACTCCGGACAGCACGACTCGTCGCGGGGCCGGATAAGCGGCTCGGAACCATCTACGCATCCGCATACACGCATACATCCCCACTCACTCGCATCACATAACCTAACATACATACATTTACATACACATTCGCATACTCATACATCCCGTGACTGACATACATCCATTTACATACACATTCACTCATTTATGTTCGCCCGTGGAGTCATACAGGAAGAGAATAACGGATCCAAACAGCAAGATTCGTTTGGAGGCCGGGCCCAAAATACAGGACCGCACGAACAGGCACACGATCGGACGCACAGGTACCCACTCCGTCAAACGTGCTCTTCCTTGACCGGAGAGTTGGGGGGCTTGGGGGTTACAGGACCACGCATCACTGCTCAATCGGATAAGTATTTGTTTAATCGCACGAACCCTTTTTCAACTCCCCAGTCAAGAAATGTCTCTTTGACTTGGGGACTTGTTAGTATAGCAGCATTAGTTCTCCGATTAAATATACTCACACACCTAAGCAGGTGATCAACACCTACCCGACCACCCGACAGACCACCAGGAAGGCTACAACTTCGCCTGCAAGACCGACCCCATCCGAGCGCACACGCGCCCGGCAGGCGCACATCCGAATGTTCGCTCCACATGACAACAAAACAGTTCTATCCCACATCGAAGAACACAAGCAAGCAACAAACCCAACCACCTATATATGAGAGGTATTTATTACGGGTAAGGGGGATCACAACTCATTCAATAGCATTCAATTCTAGCATTAAACACTCTAATCTACTTTCTCGCACGTTCGCTTGACTGTTATATCCAATACATCTTCTAACTTAGGCATCGGAGCGTTGAAGGCAGGCCACCCCTGTCTCGACCATCTGACCGCCCGTTTGTCGTTGTATTCTTCTAACAGCCGAACCCGAACACACATACCCGAACACCCGAAGAGAGAGGAAACGCCCGACCATCCGAACAGCCCGAGCGTTCGGACAAGAAGAAGAAGGCTACTCGTACTTGCTTCTGCTAGATTACGTCCCGCGTAATCCGGTAGAAACAGATTTGGATTTGAGTTGATCAATAATTGTTGAATATACATAAAAGAACCGAACGGAACCGACAACCCGAAAGACCGAACCGATGGAAATCGGTCCGGGTTTTGCTCGGTTTTAGACTTAGACACCGCACAACTGACCCGAACTAGATTATGTCGGTTCGGTTTCAGTTCTTGATATTTCGTGCACAATTGAACCCAATCCCAGCCCTATGCCAAAGTACTTGGATTATAGCATGATATCGGTGAGGTTGGTTGCACCGTCGTTTACGACGCACTCTTTTTCTATGAACCAAAGAATAGTAGTGAAAATGTTCGGAGGAGTTAGACGATTGAGGTTGGATACGTATGAGGTAGGCGTGGCGGGGCCGTCCACGGTGGAGATTGCGCCTCATGGTTGTTATTGTTTCTACCGAATTACGCACAGGGGCGTAACGGGGCAGAAGCAACACGAATACACTTCTTTCTCCTTCTGGTGCGTCCGAACGCTGGGGCTGTTCGGATGGATGGGCGCTTCCTCTCCTTGTTGTACGATAGACTTCCTTCTCCTCCTGGTGCGTCCGAACACTGGGGTTGCTCGGATGGACGGGCGCTCGCTCTCCTCCTTCGTGCGTGCAGGCTCTCCTTTCGGGCGGTGGATCCTCCTGTCGGACGCTTCCTCTTCCTCTCGGACGTTCGGGCGCAGCTGTTAGGAGGATACAACAACGAAGCAGGCGGTCAGGGGTTGAGACGGGGTGGCTCGCCTTCAACACTCCGATGCCTAAGTCAGATGATGTATCGGATATAACAGTCAAGCGAACGTGCGAACGAGTAGGTTGGAATGTGAATGAGTGTGTTGGAACGTGAATTAGTCCGAATGGGATCTAATGGAGTGATCTTACCTGTAATAAATACCTTACATATATAGGTGGTTTGAGTTTGGAGCCTGGTGGTGTTCTTCGATGTGGGACAACCTGCACTCTGTTGGTGTGTGTTCTGCTTATTCGGGCGCGCCCCCCACGGGCGCGTGCGCGCCCGGAGGGGGTGGGTCTGGTGAGTGAAGTTGAAGCCTCCTTGGTGGTTTTGCGTGTGGTGTGGTAGGTGTCGTTAATCTGCTTAAGTGGATAAGTATGTTAATCGTACAACTAATGATGCAATCCTAACAGTTATTATTTGCTGTTTGTGGTGCATGCGGTTATACCTAGCTCTGCAATGTGGGTGAAGTTGCAGTGATCGATAATGTTATTAGGATATAAAAACCTGAAGAAAGAGGGTGATGTGATGTTAAAATCTGAAGAAGTACATGCATATATAAAATTAATCTGAATAAAGAACATAACGGATGGGATAAGTTTCAACATGTTAATGTTAAGTATCGGATAAGAGATAGTCACCATTCTAGTAGTATAGTATTCGTATATATCGATATAATATGGGATATTACGTACTTTTATCACTCTTTGAGCCCAACTCTTTCGAGTT
Source organism: Geum urbanum (assembly GCA_946800695.1). NCBI lineage: Eukaryota > Viridiplantae > Streptophyta > Magnoliopsida > Rosales > Rosaceae > Geum > Geum urbanum. The sequence continues at coordinate 80,340,286 of OX326999.1, read as the reverse complement.
TTAACTTATCCAACTACACAATAGACATGTTAAGAACTTTTTAACTGATTTGCAACAAATCTTGACATGAACGATCGGAAAGAACCCTCGTTCATATAAACCATTAAACCTCTTGTGCAAATCTCCTAGATATTAGAAACATTGATATACTCATTATCTTCGGTTCAAAAAGAAGAAGAGAACAAACGTTGATATGGATAAAACTCTAGATAAGAGTCATAAGACACATCTGATCATAAAAAGAGAGACGACTTTTCCACCCTAAGTTTTCCAATTTTCTTCTAAATCGCGTTGACAAAAACACTCCCGGCCGGAAACTGCCGCAATTTGCCATATTCGTCACGACTCGATCGTCCTATACTTTTTTACCCGTGTGGGAAAAGGAGGTCAATCCCGTAATTTCGTATCAAACCACGGTCATTAAGTTACCCGCCAACATATATGGTTTCCTCCCCATGCTCTCCCTCTCTCTCACCCAAAAGCGAAAGAAGAACCAGAGAAAGAAAAGCTGGAGAGGGTGGGTCTGGTGAGTGAAGTTGAAGCCTCCTTGGTGGTTTTGCGTGTGGTGTGGTAGGTGTCGCTAATCTGCTTAAGTGGATAAGTATGTTAATCGTACAACTAATGATGCAATACTAACAAGTCCCCCAAGTCCCCAAGTCAAAGAGAACTTTCTTGACTGGGGAGTTGATAAAGGGGTGTGCGATTAACAAGAATACTTATCCGATTGAGCAGTGGTGTATGATCCTGTAACCCCCAAGTCCCCCAACTCTCCGGTCAAGAAAGGGCTCGCATGACGGAGTGGGACCTGGGCGTCCGAGTGTGTACCTGTTCCTGTATTCTGGGCCCGGCGTCCAAACTGATGTTTGCTAGTTTGGGCCCGCGCGCCCGTGGGGTCGGTCTTGCAAACATATATAAGTTTAACAGACATAGACACAGACATATAGATATACAGACATATAAACAGTATATAGATATAGAGGTATATAGATATATAGGTATATAGGTATATATGTATGGTGTGTATGGTATGATGCATGAATATGTGGTATGATGTGCAAGTGTATGCAAATGCTGTCCGTACGCCAGTAATGGGATATACTGCGCACGCCGTACGTCGACGAGGATGCCGTCGCGTACGCTGTAGCGTCAACGGGGCGATCAGAACCGCGACCTACAAGTGTTGCAGCGCCCACGATCACGTACTCGTGCCGCCCTTCGGCCTTAGCGCGCCCAGAGGCCTCTGCCGCCTAACCCGGGAAGATTTCGCGCCCGGAGAGGACGGACCTCATGCCCGGTCTACGCTCATCGGTCTCGGGCCCTTGAAGGAGGGGACGGACCCCATACCCCTTCGGGAATCCGAGTCGGCGAATCGATCGTTAACATTACGCCCACGGAGGGGAAGAACCCCACGTCCGTGCTGCCCATCGAGCTTAGCCCCGCTAATTCGGCTTGTACTTTTGCGATCGTCGAGGAGGGGCGCACCCCACACCCGCGTCGTGTCCGTGGCCTATAGGGGGGGACGGACCTCACATCCCTATTAGGACTTAGTTTGGCGTACGGAGGGGAAGAACCCCACGCCCGTGGTCGCCAATCGTGCTTAGCGCGCACAAAGAGGGGACGGACCCCATGCCTGTTGTCGCCTAAACCGATTTTAGTTCGTCAGGAGAGGGGACGTATCCCATGCCTCTGCTAGGAATGAGCCGCCGCACGGAGGGGAAGAACCCCACGCCCGTGTCGCCCATCGGGTTGTGGAATGCCCAGAGAGGGGACGAACCCCATGCCTATGCTTTGGAATGAGGCGGCGTACGGAGGGGAAGAACCTCACGCCCGTGTCACCCTTGGCGCGCGCAAGAGAGGGGACGGACCCCATGCCTGTTGCCGCCTACTGATTTTGGAACGCCCAGAGAGGGGACGGGCCCCATGCCTCTGGCATCTAATCCGGGCTGCATTTGTGCGGACGGAGATGACGTACCCCATACCCGTCGCCTGTTGGTTCGCCTGTTGGTTTCAGGGTCTGCAAGGGGAGGACGGGCCCCCTGCCTTTTCACGATAAGCAACCTGTATACTTGTGCGTACGGGGAGGACGTACCCCACACCCGTCGCTTTCAGCGCCTGCAACCTGCCAGGGTTGAATCGGTGCGTCGATCGCTAATGTTTTTCGCACACGGGGAGAACCCCACAACCGCGTCGCCCGTCAAGTTTAGCGCGCCATGCCTGTTGCCGCGTAAACCGTGTTGCCAGTTTTTACCGGGTGCGCACGTTGGGGAGTGCCCTTTGTGCGGGGTGGTGTTTACCTTATTTGTACGTGCGCGCGTGAGTGTGTCTTGCCTTGGGTTTGGTGGTGCGCCGATGAGGCGGTTTGAGATGACATGCCTTTTGATCTTCCCCTTGGGAACCGGTGCGATAAATGCTAGCGTGCCCTTGCATTGAATGCTGATGTTGTGATGATTGATCGGAGGGTAGACGTCACGCGTGTGGGAGCGTGGGAGTGGGGCATGAGCGCCACGTGTCGAACTGGTGCAGATCGTGCTTAGGGTTTGAAATCGAGGCGGGAAGTCGAGGAGTTGGCGCGGTTACTGAGGAGGGTGAGTGAACCGGCCTGGGCCACGCGTCACGATCCAACGGTGGACATGCGAGAATGGACGGCTGGCGTTGGCTGGCTGACGTCGGGCGATTAGTATAAATAGGGGTGTGAGCCTCATCTTCCCTCATTACCTTCATATCTTGCCGAAGCTCTGCCCACCGTTCTTCCTTGGATTTCTGCTGTTCTGTTTTGTTGCCGGAGTTTCTTCGTTGGCGATCCTCCTCTTCACCGTAGAAGAGGCCGAATTGGTGAGGCTCTCTTACCCTGTTTCTGTTTGTTTTCCGTTTTCGGTTTGTGTGCTTCTGGGTGCGGTTGTTTCTGGGTTTTTGCTTTTTCAAGAACAGGGCGTGTTCTTGAGGTGAGGTGGGATTTGATCTGTTTTGGGTGGTATTTGGTGGGTTTTGGTGTGTAGTGGTTTCTGTCTGTTGCCGTGTTGCTTCTGCGCTCTTGCTTTTGGTATATCCTGGCGCTCCTCCAGAGCTGCCTCCGTGCGAATGGGCTGGGTCACCCCAGACGGGCGGAAGTCCCCCAGTCCCTTCGTACGGCCGGTATGAGCGAGTGCCCGATGGGCACATGCGTGCCGCCAGAGCATGCCGGCCGTGTTGTTTGTTAACATGGGCTAGGAATAGTACAAATTGACGAAGTGTTTATATCTGTTTGCTAACCTTTCGTGCGTGCGCTTGTAGTGAATGTCGAAGTCCACGGCCACCAATATGGATGAAGCGGTCAAGCGTCGTCTGCTCAGAATGCGGAGTGTTGCCGCGAAGGTCCACAAGGTGGCGGATGATGGTGGTGGCTCATCTATCCCGGTGGATAGTACTCCACCCAAGATCCCTGTTGCGAATGTGGCTGTTCCTACCCCGCTCGTCCAAGAGACGCAAGCGGATTCCCCACGCCCGCCACCAGGTGATGCGGCTGGGTCCAAGGCGCAGGCCGAGCGAGATGATGTCGGGGGCAGGCGGGAGGTTGTTCTGGCGCTGTCGTCGTTGAGTCGTGCGGTCGTCGTGCTTCCGTCTTCAAGTCGAGCGCCCGTGGCGCCTCCGGCTTCAAGTCGACTTTCAAGTCCTCCACAATGCTCTCTCTCTCCAGATCCCTCGCTCCTGTCCTTGGGTGCGCCAAAGTTTCCCGCGCAGGGGAGAAGCGAGGAGCGGGCGCGGACAGAAGACTCTCCTCCCGGCCCCGCTCCTGGGTCGAGCGATGATGTTGTGGATGGGCTGCGCCGTTCGCTGGTGGATGGTGCTGCCTCCCTTGCGTCCTTGCTGCAGCCGCTGGAAGACGCCGCGCCTGATGGGCTGGATGCGGTCTTTGGTGCGTGCACCCGCCTGATGCAGCAGGTCTTCCGTGTTCGTTCGCGGGAGGTTGCGGAACTTGCACGCCTCAGGGCCGACGCGCTGGAGCACCGGAAGGTGGTGGAGCTGTTGGTGGCCAGTCAAGATAAGACTAAGGATCTGGCGCGTCGGTACGTCGCTCGTGCGGATGATGCGGCTGTCCGGGCGGATGAAGCTGCTGCCTGCGAAGCCCTGGCGAAAATTGACCGGGATAGGGCCCTGGCCGAGGTGGAGCGGTTGCGTGCCGAGCTGAAGCGCGTTCGTGCTGAGGCAGCCGCCCGGGAGGCGTTCCTGGTGTCTGATGTTGGGAAACGGTCGGGCGCCCAGGTTCCTACCTACGAGAGAGTGGTGGGTCCTTCTGGGGAACCTGCTGAGGCGGAGCTGGAGCCGGTGGTCAGGCGAATGGATCCGGGCGAGCTGGTGGAGACTGTTGCGGCAGCGTCGTCGGAGGAGGGTGAAGAGTTGGATGTTGATACTGGGGCGGGGTAGTGTAGCTTTTCCTTTCCCTTTCTTTCGTGTAATAAAGTAGATCTTGTATTTGGGCGAAATGAATGAAGTTTCTTTCTGTCCGTTTGTGTGCCTTGTCTGAATTTTTTTTTTTGGCATCTTTTGAATAACTCCTGCCAACGCGCGTCCATTCCCTTGGTTTGAATGGCTGTGGGTTTTAGCCAAGTGTTTACACTCGCGCGAGTGGCCTATCCTCAGTCCCCCGAGTGGAAAGAGCACAACAAAAGTACAATACAATAAGATTCTAACGAGAGTACTTCCCCCAAATGTTGGACGTTCCACGGGCGGGGTGTCCCTCTTCCGTTGGATTGCCTCCCAGTCCCCCAGTTGGATTAGTTGAGTCCGAGTGTGCTGGTCTATCTCTTCGCCCCTCCAGTAGTCAGTTGCTAAGACGTGGCCCCTCGTCGTTCGCGCGTGGATCGTGCCATTCGATCCGTGGGCTCCAAGGCAAGGACCTCCTGCCTTCCCCGAGGTTCTGTGGTTTCCTCGTGGTTGTATCCCCGAACGTGCCCGATCCCACGCTCGGTTGGGAATCTTCCCAAGAGCAGATGCCCTGCGACGATTAATTTTAGTTTGCAGATCTCTGGCCTCCCGAGAATGGCGTTGTAGGGGGAGGGGGTGTCCATGATGATGAAGTTCGTTCGGATCTCGCCGTGCGGGGAGTCGGGCGCGCCAATCTCGACCCGGAGGCTGTCGCTTCCAATTGGATACGATGTATCGCCCGTGAAGCTGGCGATGCACTCATGGTCCTGCGTCATCTTGCTGGCGGGTCGCCCGAGCGCCGTGTATGTGTCGAAGTAGATCACGTTCACAGACGCCCCGTTGTCTACTAGCACCCTCTTCACAAGGAATTGGTCGATGATCGCGTCGATTACGAACGGTAGGGTGCTGTCCTTCGGGTTCTCCTCCTTGTCTCTTGCTGTGAAGCTAATGGTGGGCGTCCCCTTCCTTCCTTCCTTGGGCGCCCTCCCTGCCCCGATCGCCAGCACTTCCCTGCTCGTGCGATTGGGCGATGATGTCCTCTCCTTGCGTTTTCCCCCGGATATCGTGTTGATAGTCCCACGGGTGCCGACGTTCGCCTGGTGTTGTCGTCCTTCTGCCCTGGGAAGGGTTGTCCGTTCGTCCTTCAAGTCTTCAAGGGCCTTCTTCAGCATGATGCAGCTGTTGGTATGGTGGGTGGTGGCATTGTGGAATTCGCACCATACGTCCGGGAGTTGGCCGGTCGGAGTCATCGCTCTCGTCATGTTGTTTGGTGGCGGTATTCGGTGTCGATGCAGGCGGAGCAGGTGCTCGGGTGACTGCCCGTCGATCGTAAAGACCTCATGTCCCCTCGGTCGGTAGTGCAGTGCCGGTGGAAAACGGGCGTCCAGCTGTGCTTGCCCCCGCGTCTGGTCGTAGTTGTTGCCCTGATGGTCGCGGAAGAAAGGTCTCTGGTAGTTCTGTCTGCGTGTGTTCCGGTTCCTCTTGAAGTCCCCGGTTGGTCTTTCGTCGTCCGCCGGTTGTCGTGGTCGGGCGCCTGTCGCTTCTGGTCTGCTGGAACTGGGTTCGGAGGCGGGCCCGTACACTCGCGTCTCTACTAACGCCTTCTGTACAACCAGGTCCATGATCTCGTCGTAGTCGAGATGCTCCTTCCTCACAAGTTTCTCTACGAAAGGGGTGGCGAGCAGATTATCCATTAGGGCGACCTTGGCCACTCGCTTATCAAGGTCCCTACACGTGCTTGCGAGCGTCCTCCATCGGTTGATGTAGCTCGACAGGCTCTCATCCATCCCCTGGCGGACCTTGAGGAGGATGCCCGCGGTGTTGTACTTGCCTTGGAGCCTGTAACGCTTCTGAAAGCTCTCCGCCAGTTCGAGGAATGAGTGGATGGATCCTGGCGGGACCTTGTAAAACCAGCTCCGTGCCTCCTCCGCCAGCGTTTCCTGAAACAGGAAACACAAGGTTGGGTCCGAGTATCGGGTTCCGTCCGTGGTGCTCGAAACTCGTCCACATGCGCGCGTGGATCTCCGCTCCCGTCGAACCGAGCGATCTTCGTTATCTTCGCGTGGGGGTCCCTTCCCTGCTCCAGTATATGCGCTGAGAACGGGCTGGCCCGGGGGGCGAACGTCCCGCCCTAACCGGCCGGCTTGTCCTTGCGCAGGCGCGAGACTTCCTCCACCAGCTCCTCCATCCGAAGGATCAGAGCGTCGTTTGTTGGTGGTGCCGACTGTTCCACGGGCGAGGGCGCTCGGACTGCCTGGGCGTTGGTTCTGCCGAACGGGTGTTGCTCCTCGCTGGCGGTCTCCTGGGTTTCCTCGTGCTGCTCCATCTGCTGGCTAATGAGCGCGTCCAGTCGCTCCTCCAACCTTTGACGGATTTGGCGCTCCTCTGCTCTTTCGAGCGCCGCCTCCCGTAGCTCCTGGACCAGGCCGTTGATGCGCCCCTCGTCGTCGTTTCTGTCGGCCGCCAGTGCATTCCGCCCCTGCGAGTCTGGCGGTGTCTCCCCATCGGGCGTGTTGCTGTCGTTAGTCACCGGGTTGAGCATGTGGACCTTTGATTTCCGTGGTGTTTATACGAGGTTTGCAATTTGTAAGTTTCCCACAGACGGTGCCAGATGTTTCTACCGAATTACGCACGGGGGCGTAACGGGGCAGAAGCAACACGAATACACTTCTTTCTCCTCCTGGTGCGTCCGAATGCTGGGGCTGTTCGGATGGACGGGCGCTTCCTTTCCTTGTTGTACGATAGACTTCCTTCTCCTCCTGGTGTGTCCGAACGCTGGGGCTGCTCGGATGGACGGGCGCTCGCTCTCCTCCTTAGTGCGTGCGGGCTCTCCTTTCGGGCGGTGGATCCTCCTGTCGGGCGCTTCCTCTTCCTCTCGGACGTTCGGGCGCAGCTGTTAGGAGGATACAACAACGAAGCAGGCGGTCAGGGGTTGAGACGGGGTGGCCCGCCTTCAACGCTCCGATGCCTAAGTCAGATGATGTATCAGATATAACAGTCAAGCGAACGTGCGAACGAGTAGGTTGGAATGTGAATGAGTGTGTTGGAACGTGAATTAGTCCGAATGAGATATAATGGAGTGATCTTACCTGTAATAAATACCTTACATATATAGGTGGTTTGAGTTTGGAGCCTGGTGGTGTTCTTCGATGTGGGACAACCTGCACTCTGTTGGTGTGTGTTCTGCTTATTCGGGCGCGCCCCCCACGGGCGCGTGCGCGCTCAGAGGGGGTGGGTCTGGTGAGTGAAGTTGAAGCCTCCTTGATGGTTTTGCGTGTGGTGTGGTAGGTGTCGTTAATCTGCTTAAGTGGATAAGTATGTTAATCGTACAACTAATGATACAATACTAACAGTTATTATTTGATGTTTGTGGTGCATGCGGTTATACCTAGCTCTGCAATGTGGGTGAAGTTGCAGTGATCGATAATGTTATTAGGATATAAAAACCTGAAGAAAGAGGGTGATGTGATGTTAAAATCTGAAGAAGTACATGCATATATAAAATTAATCTGAATAAAGAACATAACGGATGGGATAAGTTTCAACATGTTAATGTTAAGTATCGGATAAGAGATAGTCACCATTCTAGTAGTATAGTATTCGTATATATCGATATAATATGGGATATTACGTACTTTTATCACTCTTTGAGCCCAACTCTTTCGAGTTTTAACTTATCCAACTACACAATAGACATGTTAAGAACTTTTTAACTGATTTGCAACAAATCTTGACATGAACGATCGGAAAGAACCCTCGTTCATATAAACCATTAAACCTCTTGTGCAAATCTCCTAGATATTAGAAACGTTGATATACTCATTATCTTCGGTTCAAAAAGAAGAAGAGAACAAACGTTGATATGGATAAAACTCTAGATAAGAGTCATAAGACACATCTGATCATAAAAAGAGAGACGACTTTTCCACCCTAAGTTTTCCAATTTTCTTCTAAATCGCGTTGACAAAAACACCCCCGGCCGGAAACTGCCGCAATTTGCCATATTCGTCACGGCTCGATCGTCCTATACTTTTTTACCCGTGTGGGAAAAGGAGGTCAATCCCGTAATTTCGTATCAAACCACGGTCATTAAGTTACCCGCCAACATATATGGTTTTCCCTCCCCATGCTCTCCCTCTCTCTCACCCAAAAGCGAAGGAAGAACCAGAGAAAGAAAAGCTGGAGAAGCTGGAGAAGACCGAGTGGGGGAGTAGGAGGCAGAAGATGAAGCACATTTTCAAGAAGCTTCATATAGGCAGCAGCCACGACCCGACCCGATCGAACGATTCACCGGTGCTGACGGCGTCGTCATCCACGTCAGCGACGACGTCACCGTCATGCACCTCCTTCTCCGCGAACCCTCCTACTACGCCGGCGAGCGGAGTATCTCAAGCGGAGGAGTCTACGGCGGCGGAGACGACCGGGAATCGGCGGCCGGAGGACTACATGATGTCGGAGGAGGAGTTTCAGGTGCAGCTTGCGCTGGCGATCAGCGCTTCGAATTCGGACGGTCGCGGCGGCGACGATCCGGAGATTGATCAGATTCTCGCGGCGACGATACTGAGCCTGGGCGGTGGAGGTCGGGGGAAGGATTCGGCGGCGGAGAAGCGCGAGGCTGCGGCCGCGGAGACCTTGTCGAGGCACTATTGGGTGAGTTTTTTTATGAAATTTGATTTGGTGATGATTCTCAACTGAGTTTTAGGCCTCGAGTTTTTAGTCGATCGTATCATTAAACATGAAATTAGGAGCCTAGGATAGTTGTTAGTTGCGAATTAGGTTGAATTTTGGGGCTTAGATTTGGGATTGGAGATGATCAGATACTGTTGATTAAGTTTGACTGTTGTAGTTGAAGAGTAGACTGTTTGGAGTTGCTGAATTTGTTGTTAATTAATTGAGGTATGCAAAATCCTGCTAGTAGCTCAATTAGAAAGCATATTTCTGAGCAGGTTAAGATTGTATGATATGATCAATTCGGTTGACATTGTTATGATTTATCATATTTGTGAAACACTACTCAAGCCTAAACATGTTGGCAGTATATATTATCGGTCGGGTAGACTTTGATGATGTGATTTCATGTAAACACTATCAACAAATTGTTTCACATCATCATTTGTCTTGATTTGAATTGAAATCTCTTTATTCATCACCAGGAATACAATGCACTGGACTACGAGGAAAAGGTGATTGACGGATTTTATGATGTGTATGGACTTTCCGCAGATTCTGCAGCACAAGGAAAAATGCCATCTCTCGCAAATCTGGAAACAGACCTTGGGAATTCTGGATTTGAAGTTTCATTAGTAAATCAAACAGTTGACCCTACCTTGGAAGAACTGGTGCAAATTGCACAATGTATTGCAGTAGACTGCCCTGTCACCAATGTCGGAATTTTGGTACAGAGGCTCGCTGAACTCGTGAGCGAACGTATGGGTGGGCCAGTAAAGGATGCTAATATCATCTTGGCAAGGTGGATGGAAAGAAGTACAGAGTTGAGGATATCCCTGCAAACTAGTGTATTGCCTATTGGGTCCATAACCATTGGCCTTTCCCGACATCGTGCCTTGCTTTTTAAGGTTAGATATTGGATATCACAAGTAATCAGTCATTCCAGCCACTACTTTTTCTTCATGCTTGATCATGTTTTTCAACTGCCCCATTTACCGAGTTCTTTTAGGCCATTTTCATATGAAATATATTTTCTGATTTATTATAATTTTTATTTCCCCTTGTTCCCCTCTTTTGTTGTTCTGGCTAGCTTATTGTGACCATGTGAACTTGATCAGTTCCATCATGGGTGATTAAGGATGGTGGTCCTACTTCATTGAATTTTTCAACCTTGAGCCTGGATAAAACCAATAGTTAAGTCCATCTGTTCATGGGTATTTTGCTATGAGATTTCATTTGGTTCATTGATTTCTTAAATCAGGCCCTATAAAGAAAAAATGTCATTTTTTGTTGTTGCAAATTCGTGTTCAGATTTCTTGTTTACCAAAGATTCCTGGACATATGTCAATTCTTTATCTAACGTTGTTTAGAGTCACAACTATAGCCCCAATTAACATATTTAGGTGCACGACTGCACTGTAAAGATTATATGACAACAGATTAATTCTCAGATTTTTTCATGCTATGTAATAAACTTTTCTCACATTCTATCTGAGTTCTATGAGAATAATACTTCATCACATGCAATGGGACTCAAAGTTCCAATAGGTTAGTGAGTCGGTGGATTTTCTTTCTGTCCAGGTTTACATAGTTTGCAAAGTTTTCTATCCTGTCAAGTTGTGCTTATGAGCATATGATTTACAATGTTCTAGTAGCTCAAGTTTTGGAATTTGGATACTTGAATCCCGTGTCCTTAATTGTTTCCTTGGATGCAGGTATTGGCTGACAACATCAACATGCCATGCAGACTGCTTAAGGGTGTTCACTACACTGGTGTTGAGGATGGCGCTTTTAATGTAATAAAGTTGGAGGATGAAAGGTGTGCTTTGTGTAGGTTATGTGGTTATATTTTTGACATCATTTGCATGCTGTGTTTTGGAGTTCCAGCTTTATTATGATGGCATGTATGGAATTCTGTGTTTACACTCTGTAATGCTCATATCAATGTTTTATTGAAAATAAAATGAACACGTTGTGACATGTGTCCTATCACTCATGTGTCTTCACCTGGTTTGTTCAAAATTCTAAAACTTTATCATTTTTCACCGATGCTCTCTAATGACGAGGTAAACTGTTGTACTGGTTATTTTGGATTTTACAGTGTACCGTAAGTTCAACCTTAGTTTTTTTTTTGTGATAGCAGTCTGACATATGTAAGTCTGTGATTTATTTTTTCAACAGCTCTCAACTCAGTCTATTTAAACTATTACCTGGGTTTAATTTATAGTTCACTGACAGGGAGTTTATGGTGGATCTCATGGCTGATCCTGGGACACTCATACCAGCTGACATTTCAAGTGCAAAGGAGCCTACCTTTATGCCAATCAATCCAAAATTGACCGCAATCTCAACTTACCCTTCCTTGATTGATAATGATATTGCATACTCAGTACCAAAACCATTACATGGAGAGGGAAGCAGCCAAAATTCTGGAATTCCAAGGTATTTACAGATTGAGAAAAAACTAAGTTCTGAGAAAGCAGAATCATCCTGCGGTGTAATTGATGACAGTGGAGTTGGTTCTTCTGGAATATCCAAAAGAACGAATCAAATAGATCATGTTCCCTCATCAGCTTTCAAAAATTCAGTATACAGAGGGAATCGTGGGGCTCATGCAGTTGATGGTGTGAGGATGAATCTAAATGTTCCATATGCTCAAAAGAACTCAGAGGACTCGAACAATCTTTTTGCAGATCTTAATCCATTCCAAATAAAAGGAACTGGGAAAGCTTCTATGTATAGCAAGCCTTTGGAGAATAACGTTGATGAACTTCAGAGACCAAGAAATAATCTTGCCTCGTACACAAAAAATTTACGTGCGCACAATGAAGTTCCTAAAAAGAGGGAGTATGATTATTTGGATGGTATTGTACCAAGAGTAAATCGTGAACCTAATGGTTATAATCTGTCATCTTCAGCTTCTGAACAGATCAATACTGGTGGTATTAAATCAACTCCCCAATCAAATATGTTTGTGTATCATCAAAGTGGCACAGCAGAACAGGAGAACAATAAAGAAAGCTCCCGTGAGAGAAAGTTCACACATGAAAGATTCATGGAGACCAATTCCAAACTGAAGGATCCAGAAAGTTGTAACTCATCTTTCGATTCCACTTCAAGTAGGGTTGATCAGGTATTTGATGGTGTTGATGTAGGTGAAAGTGAAATTCCATGGGAAGACCTGGTTATTGGAGAGAGGATTGGACTAGGTAATGTGCATCTGGTCAAGCTCCCCTATTTTGTTTATAGAACTGCCAGTATTCAACCTAGCAGAGCAGTGAACTATTTTTTCGAGGAGTATTCCAGATTGAGTCAAATGATTTCGATCTCTTTACTTTTTGCTCTTGTTGCCTTTGATTAGGTTCATATGGAGAGGTGTACCATGCTGACTGGAATGGCACGGTGAGTTTTACCAAAACACCTATATATGAGTTCGTGTGTTGTGCATCAATAATCTATTTGCTATTTGTTCTCATATATCTCGGTGGATGTTATTCACAATATTTTTAACCTTTTAAAAGTTGTTTCTATGTCAAATCCTTAGTTGATCAATCATTTGTTATTTTCTTATTTTGTGTCACCTTGTGGGCTTTGACTTTTTAGTAACTTCATTTAACTGATTCTTTGTATTCTTTTTCTGAACACTGCTGGATATTCATTCGTTTGTAAGGCATAAATTTGATAAAATCACGTAATTTTTAACTCTTAATTAAAGTGAGGCAAATCCTATTTGCTTACAATGGCATACATACGAAATTCAAGATCATTGGTGTCTGGTTACCTAAGATTTGTACTTTTGATCAGGATTCTATTGGCATTACTTTAGGGGTAAATTACTGCCTGGAGCCATGCATCTGCCTGATTCATTAGCTGAGGTTTTGTTTGCGTCCAGTTTGGGCATTACAAACAAATTAAGATTAAACTGTTGACGTCTAACTTTTGTCTGGTGGGTTATACTTGTGTTACAGGAAGTTGCTGTGAAGAAGTTCCTAGACCAGGATTTCTCAGGTGCTGCTTTAGCTGAGTTCAAAAGAGAAGTAATTTTCTAGATCTTATGCGCATTCTCATGTTCCATATTTTTGCATCCAACACCTCGAGGAAAAGAAATTAAAAGAAAATAAATTGCAAGTTATAAGTGAGATATTTGGCGAGTATAGCTTCTCAAGCTTCTGTAACCTACAGTGGATCATTCCCCTTGCTGTGCTAAACTGAGAGTATCTTGGCTCTGGAAACCATCTGAATGTACTTTCAAGATGGAGACGGTTTTTATACATACATATGGACCAATGTGTGGCTGGCTGCATGATTGTTATAATTAATCCATAACTGATCATAGTCTTTTCTGTTATCTTTGTTTTGTTATTTAAGGTACGGATAATGCGTAGGCTCCGTCATCCAAATGTTGTGCTATTCATGGGTGCTGTTACACGCCCTCCTCACCTCTCTATCATCACTGAATTTCTTCCCAGGTATAATATGAACCATGACTTCACATTTGCGATCAACTGCAGAGGAGTACATATTAGTATATTCCTTCGGCATCTTTGGTTCATTGTTGTTATTGTTTTATTTTAAATTCCCAGGGGAAGTCTATATCGAATTATTCATCGTCCTCATAGTCAAATCGAAGAGAAACGAAGATTAAAGATGGCTCTTGATGTGGTATGAAATGATCTTCTCTGTACTCCTTTGAACAAGCATGATACACATATATTTACTTTGGGACTTGTTCTATTTTGTAGGCACGGGGTATGAATTGCTTGCATGCCAGCAACCCCACAATTGTTCATCGGGATTTGAAGTCTCCAAATCTATTGGTTGATAAGAACTGGAATGTAAAGGTTTGGGTTTTAGAACCCTGTTTTTGCTTCTTTTGGATTATTTATAAGCAATATACATATAATTTAGCTTTGAGGTACAAATTTCATAAGAATGGATTTTGTTATACAGGTTTGTGACTTTGGACTGTCCCGCCTAAAACATAACACTTTCTTGTCATCCAAATCAACTGCAGGAACGGTGAGAACCTTGAATTATTAATATTGGGGTTTCTGTTAGTTTAGTTTCTGCAGATTTTGGATAATATGACTTGTTGCAAATGTGAGGTTTTTCTCAATATCTTTGATGTTTCTGTTGATGTGCTAGCCCGAGTGGATGGCGCCCGAAGTTCTCCGCAACGAAAACTCCAATGAAAAGTGAGTAAACTCTGCCTATTGTACTCTGAGCTTTGATTAGACAAGTTCTTATTCTTGTTCATTAAAAACCAGTACCCTAGTTAAGTCATATTGAAGATGATTGAGTAATGTTATACTGATGGAAGTGTGTCAATATTTTGTATGGTGCTGAAATTTTTTTGAAGACTTATGTTAGTACATGGGAATAGATCCGAGGGTTTTGGAGTATCAAAAACTCTGATAAAGCGGTCCAGTTCCTAATTTGTTACTTGTGCTTGAGGCAACATTTCATTTTCTACTGAAGTAAAAGCTATGATTAACAAACCTCAACTAGTCCGTACAGAGGTCCCTTTAGAGAGGTCCCCATTACCTTGATATCCTATTCTTTGATAGCAGAGGTACATGCTATGTGCATGATAGTGGTTGGAATTGTGGTTTTTGAAAATTCGAATACATATTGTGTATCGTTTCAGTGATTTGACTCAGCAAACAGTTAATTCTTATACTCGAGTTTGGTAGCTCAGCTTGTGAAGTTTGTAGCACGATGAGCTTATTATTAGCCTGGCTAAATCAGGTTAGGATCATAACCTTGTTAATAATGTATCGTGTGCCAAATATACAGGTGTGATGTATATAGCTTCGGAGTAATTTTGTGGGAGCTTGCTACTCTGAAACTGCCTTGGAGTGGGATGAACCCAATGCAGGTTGTGGGTGCAGTCGGTTTCCAGAAGCGCCGCCTTGAAATTCCTAAAGAAGTAGATCCCCATGTTGCTAAGATAATCTGGCAATGCTGGCAGACGTAAGTAACAGCAATTTTGTGACACCTTTGTTTCAATGCTACTCTTTCACTCATTGAATATAGTTTAACTAATCCAGCACTTTTCTGTCTCGTCAATTAATAAACCAGTGATCCAAACTTGCGACCCTCGTTTTCAGAGCTCACTGTAGCTCTGAAGCCCTTGCAGCGGCTTGTCACTCCTTCAAATATGGACCAGTCCACTTCACCTCTACGACAAGGTATCTCCGTAAATTCTACACCGTGAAAAGCCTCATCATCTCAATTGTGTATAAGGACACACTCCTGCTTCCTTATTTTTCAGTTAGGGTAGGATACGAGTGAATGAAGAAATGTATGTACAATAGTTGTGTATTTGCTAGTTCAAGGCCTTTCTGCTGCAGAAAGAGTTGCAACAGTCCCTTTGTAAAGTGTATAGTAATAATTCGTTCGATGGAAACTGTGTTTGTAATAATTGTATTTCTAGGATTCTAGAGCAGTAAAATTTTGGCTATGAAGAAAGAATTTGAAGTGATATACAAAAATCACAAACAGATTTCTGGTTGAGATGTTGAAGCCTTGCAATAGGAAAAATATACAGTGAGATCCAATGGGTTAGAGAATAATTTGGATTTCTCAATAACTTCACAAAATGGGTTAGGTGTGTATTAAGTGAGAGCCAAATTCTAGGTATGAAGGTATATCATGTACAGGCATACAAAAATACTGTAAACGAGCAAAGCAAGAAGCCACTCTTGCTTGCAAATTATGCATGATTGGCCCTATAACGGATTGGCCTACTCTCAGTACTATGGAAACCAGCATAGGAATTAGGAAGAGAGGCCAAAGGCCGAGAAGGAAACTTCCCCAACCAAACCCCACCCTTAAAGCCCTACCCAGCGCACCATCGATTGATTATCATCCTAGCTACACAAGATCCAGGCTATTATAAAGGTATTTATCGGGAAAAAAAAATGCTAAAGGTATATACTTCTGTAGATATCCAATTGAATCCGCCGTGTATTTATACGTACATCCTTGTTTCTCAGAATCTCAGTAGCCAAATATTTTTGACACAGTACTACTGTACTAGTGAAGATCGATGCCATGCATCCATAGGATTAGCACCTTGGTTCAACTCTTGTCAAATCTCTGTTTTGAATTTGAAACATTCATTTGTTTCATACGTTTTCGAAAGTCGAATCAAATTGTATTAAATGAATGATTGACTTGATTTTGACTTTCAAAAACGTCTGAACCGTATGAATGTTTTAAATTCAAAACAAAATCCCCTAATCAATCAATTGCTTACCTAATTAATCCGTGTAAGTAGCATCGGTGTTTCTTGTAAGAGAATTTGTTGAACATGTCACTCATGTTTGACAGTTAAGATGATTTTTATTTTATTTTATATTTTTAAAAAAAAATCTGGTCTTTCATTATGAAACTTGTCGAAGCAACACATAAATAACTGAGATATATCTATGTAAAGTAAGTCCGTGTAAAGTAAGTGATACACAAACATACACACCTACTAGAATAAATACCGCTATTTGAATCTAATGAGCTCAACATACGTCAAACTCATTTCCTAGCAAAACTAGATAAAATCCAAACTACACGAGTTATAGTAACACTTAAGCACTCAATTGTGGTATGTTAATGTAATTCTTCAAAAATCATCTAGAGATCACTAGAAAAATGAGCTTGAGAACCTAACGCAAGGCCTTGGTGTCCAACCTTATGCTTGGATAAGCCAAGAGCAACCCAATAGAAAAAGGCCTAGCCCAGGTCCAACAAATTCAGCTCAATAGGATAGTAACCAGTCCACCACACCGTGTACGGTGGTGGTGCACCATACCCAACCTCCATGACGATGACCCGAATCCCTCCGCCACAACCACCCAACCAGCCACATACGTCGACTAGATCGATCTGTCGCCGCATCACAAGGACGCTCAGTTCACGCCACCATCATCTCCATCGACAAATACTCCCGACAAAATCATAGTGTCGTCGCCGACAGTAGTCGCCAATCCAATCCCTACAAGACGCACGAAGATGCAACACCTCCGACCCCCTATTAGTTAAATCTTCAAAGACCAAGACAAATCCCACCTCCTAGAAAACACTCCAATAACTCGAGACCCGTCCGACAGCAAAGCCTACAACGCCAGCAAGACCCAGAAGGCAGCCGAGGTTGGGCAGCTGTCAGACAAGCTACCGGTGAAATTAGAAGTCGGAGAAGTAGAGAAGTATCGGCTAGGGTTTCCTCTCTAGAGAAGTAGTCGGAGCTGTGAATCATAATTAAGACGGATTAGACACTCATATTTGACAAATATCAGATTTGTCACTCATATTTTATATTGTCATTCAAATTGGTCACTTTGTCTATTTTAGATATTAAAAAAAACATATTCCTTTTATTTGTAAAGTGCAAATAACTTGGCAATGAAAATAATATCCATTTAAGTAAAGCACATGTGTCAAACAAATATAGGATTGGTCACATGTGTGATTTTTAACAATTAAAAAGGACAAAGTGACCAATATGAATGACAAGTTAAAACATGAGTGGTCAATCCTATATTTGTCAAACATGAGTGACAAATTCATTTTAACTGTCAAATATGAATTATCCTTTCAACAATTTTCCTCCTTGCAAATAGACTGCTCAACCAAAATTTTCTAAACTAGCATATATTACTAACAATGGTAAAGCTAGTACATATTAACAAATATACTTGAGTTCAACAATCCTAGTCCAACAATCCTAGTCCAACAATAATTACATTATACTTGAGTTCAAATGAAATATTTCATTTTTCTCATAGTAGCATCATAACCACTTCACTGAAATGACTCGAGCATTATGAAACGTTGCTAGCAATAAACCAGCTATTCATCCGAGAGGTCAAGCAATTAACACTCATGTATTGATTTGCTAAATTTTTCCATGCATGATGCAACACTTAACATTATTTCGTATTGGTAACAGAGATATCATTCAATAAAACATAGGTACTTACGTCTTCCATTCCATGTGGCTCATTTTTTTTAGAGATGGAAGTCCATCTATGGTGCCATCATTTAACATAATAACATATATATAAAACACATTTCTACAACTACATACTACTAGCTAGTCTAGCTACAAGCACACTATCATGAAATTTAATTAGATATATAATAGAGTAGCTAAACTAGATGATCATGAAAACTCAATAGTTGGACTGCTCGGTGAAAAAATCTTGCTCTGATTCTGCTAAGTTGAACACGAAAGTGTGACCGATTTGTTGTTAGGATTCAAGTCTATTGGGAGCCTCTACGTCTTTCCCATTGGACAAGATATCCACACAATATTCCTCTAGATCATCGAGCATGATAATTCACATGCCTTGATCAAGTTTTAGATTAGCGTCGTCAAAGTGTAGGACAAGCTGTAACGATAATGATGAGGTGGTAGATTTTGTGCTCTTTTTGACCATGTCCATATCATATCATAACTTAAAATCAGCTTTGCTTTGGTTGAGAGGAGCTCATGCGAACTTCTTAAAGAGATAATTAACTATAGCATCGCGCAGAGTTTGGAAAGCCTCATGGGGAAGCCCTGTATGTGAATGTTGTAGAATCAACAACCACGCCGTGGGCAATAGATATATGTGTATATATATATATATGCGATAGAAATCTTTCAACTACTCATTAATCATATGTTTGGTCGGACTTGAGATTATCAAGCAGGAGACGAATTTTTAAAGATGTGTCCCTCCAAACTTAATGTTCACACGAAGAAAAAAAATAAATATAACAATTTTCATTCATTATATTATCAACATAAAATATTCAGTATTTGGTTTGTTGTTTTTTCTAATGATTGTTTAAATATTTCAATAAATGAGAATTGCCTTATTGTAAGAGTGTAGGATGAAAGAGTATGGGATGGAAAAAAGAATGTGAGATGAATTTTTTGTTTAGTTAATTTTATCATATAGTGTATTTCCAAACTTAATTGTCAACATGAAAAAAATTTAGAATAAAGTTAATGTTTCAACAATCGTTTAAATATTTTAAGAAATAAGAATTATGTAATCGTAGGATGTGAGTGCCAAGGATGAGTTTGGCATAAAATCATCCAGCAATAGTGGAGCTTACAATAATTGAAGAAAGTGAGGTGTTTAAGAAAGCAATGGATGATAGAGATGTTGCTATTACTGTGACGATGAATATGAGAATTAAGGGAAGAGAGATATTAGCCATGTCTAAGGAGGTTTTGATCAACATTAGAGGGTATGTATAACCTCCTTAGCTTACCAGGGTGACATATATGATATACAAAGTCAAAGAGAGATTGGCTAGATGACTTATATTCTTAGAACTTAAAATCGCAAGTTGGAAACGATTAATATTTAATAAAAGATACTCTTACATTCAATGTGACAAATTCCTAAAAGATGGTAGTCTCATCTATTGGTGTCATCATACAACATACTACTAGCTAGTATAAAGTTTTATTTAAATAAATATAGTGACTAGCTAGATAACCATGAAAGGATTGAAGATCAAGTGCTCAACGGTGGGTGATTTTGGTGGAAAATGAGAGTGTAGTGTTGGCCAAGTTGAAGTAGAGAGTTCTGCGAGTCTGTTGGTGAGTTTCTAGTATGCTTTGAGCCACTACGTTCTTCTCACCAAACACAATGGTCATGCAATATTCTTCTAAGTCATTGAACATAAGAAACAAGATGTCCTCATCAAGCTCAAAATCAGTGCCATCAAAGTGTAACACCAGTTGCAAAGATGACGACGAGGAGATAGACTACATGCTCTTTTTCACGACAGCCATATCATAACATAATCCAAAACTAAAGTCGCTTTAATTGAGAGGAATCCATGCAAACTCATTAAAGAAGTAATCAACGACAACATTGCGTGTAGTTGGGAAACCCTTGGTGGGAAGCACATTGTGTGTTGTTGTGGAATTAACAACCATGCCGTCGTGACCCTCTTACAGAAAAATATCAGGATCAATTTTCAGCTTACGTCCGTTGACACTAATTGCATCCAATTTAAGATAGTAAAAGTTGGATGGGCGGCCAACGATTGGAGTTATGTGGGCATCTCCAACTACATCATCGATTCCAACGGTTAGGAATTTCGTTGCCCCGGTGGACGACACACAGTAAGAAAATGCTACTGCATTTAACTGGTTAATCAAGTTGGTAGCGTGATCAACACCTAGCCTCAGCACTCTTATGGCCTCCGCTTCCAATCCTTGGTCGATGAAGTATTCTGCATGATTGTCCAAGCCTAGACCAAATGCCACTCGTGGGATTCTCTCTTGGAGTGATGCCATCAAAGTCTTAAGAGAAAAAAGGTCCTCCGAGTCGATAACATCATATGCGCAGCTTTCGCCTTGAGGTTGGAATCCTTGCACACAAAGAGAGTTGTTGGAGAGCATGGGCTAGCTCGAATGTGGTGGATTCTTTGACGTGAAAGCTAGGCATGGTGGTGTTGATGCACGTCGAGCATAAGGAGGACTGAATCCAAGTCGGAACGCGGTATGTAGCCATGAACAAGTTTAGCTTCTGTTTTGGAGTGCCAAGGTTGAGTTTGGCATAGAACCTTCCATTGACAGTGGAGCTGGAGGTCACAGTAATGGAAGGAAATGATTAGAAGAGTTGGATTTGTGTTTGGGTGGCTTTCGAGGGAGGAGACGCGGATTGGATGCAACTGAAGGTGTGATGGTGGTGATGAAAAAAATGAGGAAAAGGGGAAGAGAGACTTTGAAGTTCGTCATTGCAAGTGTCGAAACTTGAAAGGTTGAAGGTGTATGTGGTGTGTTGAGTTTGATACTCTAAACTGTTTATATAGAGAATATGAATTGCTTCGCGAGACTCGGGGGTATTGTCAGGATGATCTTGAGAATAAGATATCGCGAGTAATATTTGTAATGCCTCGTGTATTTGAGGTATCAAGGTGACATTCTTTGAGGAAGAGATGGTATAGTCATAGACGGGTAACTTCTGTGTTAAGTTTCATTATTATACCTATTTATTTAACGAGATGATATGTTCGAATGAGCAAGCGGGCGGTCCCGGGTTGAGGACTCGAACCACCAAGATTTCTTGGATCGAGAGAAGTTAATTCGTTGTTTATTTGTTGTGGATATGTGGGACAATCTATAACCATCTCTTAAATGAGAGATGAAAGATCAATGTATGAAATTCATTCGGTTGAAATGAGAAGCTCACCTGTGGAAATAAGCGAAGGATGCAACTATGGTGGATCATTAACAAGTGGGATGATGAGTTGATCATATACAGTTTGGTTTAATGATTTTGATGTACATGACTTTTAATGATCCACCATAGTTGCATCCTTCGCTTATTTCCACAGTTTGGTTTAATGATTTTGATGTACATGACTTTTAAACCAATTAATGAGTTATGAATAAAGGCGTGTGAGTATATATCTATGAGAAATATGGCACATATAGGCAAAAGATTGTTGTTTACATATTTTTGTGCACGTTGATAGTAATATTATTTTTTCCTTTCTTGTGCTACGACATGCACAACAAGGCAAAATGAGGTATTGTGGAAGTATGAATTTTCGGTCAAAAGTTAATTTGGTCAAAAGTCATAATGTGTTGACTATCAAAGCCTATTGAGATTGTAAAATAGGATTTGGGTTTGCGTTGATAGCCCAAATCCAAATATGATTAATAAAGACTGATTAAGTCAAGGTTGACTTGGTCAGTGTGAGTT
The DNA here is from genome assembly GCA_946800695.1 of Geum urbanum. NCBI lineage: Eukaryota > Viridiplantae > Streptophyta > Magnoliopsida > Rosales > Rosaceae > Geum > Geum urbanum. Next base: position 80,318,501 of record OX326999.1, on the reverse strand, counting down.
GAGGCGCAAGAATAGGGCTAACAGTTGAAAATCAAGATTTGCGGATGAGGATCGGGGCGTGAGAGTAGGTCAAACGGTGTAAGATCGAGGCGCTACAAATCTTGATCCTTGATCTCGAAGTTTACGACAAAGCAAAAACTCACGTTTCTGGTGGGAGTTAAGATCAGAGGCTGACTTAGTCATGGATTAACTAAGTCAATAAATGATTAGTCGTACAAAAGAGGATGAGAGGCTTGGCGCACAAACATATGTGGGAGGTTAAAGATTGAGGCCAAGATCCGCGGCTCAATATTTGAGACATGTTTCGAAGCTTGGTGCCTAAGCTGAATTCCCGATTTTGGTGGTAAGCTCACTCTATAAATCGAGAGTGAGGCCAGGTGAGTGAAGAGAAAAGGAAGTGGATAGCTTAAAGCTCACATATTGAGAAAATTTCGTTCATACTTGCAAAAATGAGGATGGAGAGCTCTTATTGACTTGAGCATCAGAGTGTCTTTTGTAGGTCGCCCCCTTCCCCTCTTTACGAAATCAATCAAGTTCTCCGTATGACGTGTCATTAAAGAGGAGCGTCTATTGTTAGTTGAGAATAGTCTTGTGGGAAGAAATAGTTGACGTAATTTTTTTGGCTCCTACAACACCCGATGTGGTGGTTCTTCTACTGACGATGTCCAGTTCATACACCTATGTGGTATTGCACTTGGATTTGTCTAGTACTTACATCCAAGTGGTGGTTTCTCTAGCTACGTCCAGTTTTATGTTCAATTATCGTCGAATAATCCTACATATTTTCATATCATTGATTAGACAATTCCACATCAGTTTAGTTCTCTTTACCCCCAACTTCAATAAAATGAGAGGATTGGACCAGGGTGCTTATGGTTGCCAACTGAAAGTGACTTGCAACCTATTGATGCAAGCATCTTACCTTGACGATTATGGGAGATCGCACATGGGTTTTTTACCCCCCATTTTTCATTAGGTCTGGTTACGCTCTTGTCCATGTTTGTGTCATTTTATTTGGATCTTTGATCCTTATTGGCAGCTAGGGTTTCTCTTTGGTCTCGGTGGTAGAAAGGGCACTGTTGTTAGTATTGATTATCAATTGATGTGTGCGTTGGGATTTGTTTGGCATTGACTCATAATGTATTCCTTGATTGGGCTCTTATGTTGCTTTTCTTGGTGATATTTGCACGACAATTTGTGTTTGTGCGACATTACGGAGGCAACGACAGTAGCACTTTAGTTTTAGGATATTTTCTTCTTAATCTATAGGGTTGCTCTGATCGTTTATGGTTTAGATTTGAGGTGCAATTTTTTATATGTAGATTATCTTGTATTTGGGTTGTTGGGCTCTCGCTCGGTGTGATTTTTTCCCTCCAAGGTTTTTATTAAAGTTATTCCTTCGACCAAAAAAAAAAAGTTGAACACAAAAATGAGACTGATTTGCTGGTAGGTTCCAAGTCGGTTGGGAACCTCTACGCCTTTCCCATTGGACAAGATAGTCATTCAATATTCCTTCTGATCATCGAGCATGATGAATGACCTGCATTGATCGAATTTTAGATCAACGATGCCAAAGTGTAAGACAACATAGCAGGTTACATATATCTACAACCGGCTTCGTCATCTGCATTTCGAGGTAGTCAAAAAACTGTCCTTCAAATTTTTTACAAAAAATATTAAGCCTCATTTGGTTCGCATGAATTGGGTGAAAATGAGCAATTATTGTAGTTTTTCTTGTGTTTGGAATGACACGAGAAAGAAAAACATTTCTCCTAAATCCCTTTGTTTCCCTCTTTTTTTTATTATTTAATTCTCCAAATGAAATTCAACTCTTTGGGTTATGTGTCAAACCCATTTATCAATTTAAAATATAATATTTTTTTCTTCCCAAAGATTACTATCTTTGTGTTGCCAAACACCCTATAGGAAACTAGAAGAAATTTTTTTGTGTACCTTCCCATAGAAAATGAAAGGGAAAGTAAACATCTTACTTTCCTTTTTGGAAGCCAAATGAAGTCTTACAGTAAAGTCGAAAAGAACATAAAAACCTTACCAAATGCAGTTTATAATCAAAACCTCTGCAATCTCAATTTGATTGCAAATTATAGTATAAACACAAAAGAATAAACATCTGGTACAGAAAATGGAGTAGGATGGTTATAAAGGCGAGCACATTTGCTAAACAGATCAAAATAAATCAGAGACACTAAAAACTGCAAGATCTTTCTTCGAGCTCTTCGCTTCTCCATCCCGGCAGTAAGTTTGTCCTTTTCACCTAGTCTTGGATCACTTATCCTTTCCACAGCACCTTCATAACGAATACCACATAGACCAATAAGCATATCAAATTCAAAACGTAATGAACATGAATGAAGTTAGAAAGGATTTTAAGCCAAGATAAGAACACTGCTATTTAGTGTGCCAGGTTCAGGTACCTCTTGTATCTCTTCTTGGAACCACATGGACAGAGCGCATTCCTACTAATTTGCCCACTCTTAGCCAAATTAGATTGAGCAATGTCAAATGGGGTTGAACCCATCAATTTTTGCACCTACATAAGATAAGATTTCAGTTGACAATGAGCTTCCCACATTTTTATTTCATGGAAATGTTTAGAATATGAAACTTGCTGTATAAACTAATTTTTGACCTCAAGGGAATGCAACGGAATATAATTCAATCTAACATAAAATGAGCTTCCCACATGCTCAATCTAACACTCACAAGGGAATACAGTTCCATATCAATAGGTTACATAAATTGCTAAACTGTGATTTAAATTATGTTCATGGGTAGAAGTGTCTTAAACAAATCATTGCCTAAAACAGACGCAGATGCAAATTTCCACTCATATATAAATAGTACATCATCACAGACACATTTAAACTCAGATTCATAACAGGTACGGCAAAGAGAAATGAAAGAACAGACGTCAATACAAAATTTGCCAATGACAGACATTGTACTCTAAAGTCTCCCTACAGACAACGAAAACAGTCAAACAGACCAACTTGGAGAAGCTACAAGACACTAGACGTCTAATTATCTACTCATAATTTGTCCAATGCTATAGGAACACCAACAAACTAAGATTTATCCACATGTAGTGATTTTCACTATCCTAGGTTGTACAGAGCAAAGACTTATTTCATTAATATTACCTCGGCAATGTTTGTTGGAATTGGTTTCCCTTCTGCCTTCATTTTTTCCATCTTGTTGTGCGCTCCTCTAGCCCAGGTGAACTTTGAAAGTGCATTCTCAACGTCAGCTATTGAGCAATTACAATGCTTTGCTGCTTCTTGTTTTTGAGTGACTTGGAGATTCTACAAAACAGAAGACCTAAAGCCATAATCAAGAAACTAAGCAAGACACTTGAAAGGCGTAACCTAATAATTATAGTGGAGTGAATACATATACTTTTGAGCAGTACTTTTGAATAAATGAAGCTTCTGGGAGAATATTGAAACTTTAATGAGGAACAAAGCAACACAGCCTTGAAATGATTGATTACAGTGAGACATCGGCATAGAATAGAAAAAAGAAAGAGTTAAAAGGACAAGTGACACACTATTGTGCGTTACTCAATGTCATCCTCACAAGTATTAGCACTAAAAATGATTTAGATCTAACAATGATTCTGAAGAAATGTCCTAATGCACAAATAAATGAGCAAGAAGAACATAACCACAAGGCATAAGTCAGACTTAATGGTTTAGCCGTTTAGCTACCCATATCAAACTTGAATTTTAAAAGTATAAGCATGAATTAGACACGCATAGCTGAATGGGCCAAAATAATAATGTTGCTGGCACACAAAGTTAACAAACAAAACCATCACTAATTAAAAAATGGGATCACCAACCTCTCCCGTAGTATCAAATTTTCCCAGATATCGGATTATAGTTTCCTGCTTTTCAAATGCATCCGCAAACGTCGCTTCACTGCTTCTGCCAACAATGTATTGCTTGAAAGCGCCTACTCTTCTAGCAGTCTTCATCTCATCCGCAAATTCTAGGATCAAACCAACAAACAACCAGTTACAAAATTACAACATAAAAGTGAATCCTTGAACTTCCAACCAACAATCTCAATAAGTTGAGCCAAAACCAAATTAGCCACAGGTCAAGTACATCAATAGCCAAGTACACCTACTCAAACAATATTCCATAAGTTGGATAACATCAATCTGTCTTTCAAATTATCAAATATGTGAATACTAAGCACAATTTGAATGAGATAGCGGCCAAAGTTTCAATCTTTCTTCATTATACAGCATGGGTTTATCACAAGCTTGATACTTTTAGGTGTTCATCACAGCCAAAATTATCATATGGGATTTATCAAAAGTCAAGAAAATGACAACTATTACATTAAAAATGAATGAGACAGCAGCAAAAGTTTTAATCTTTCTCCACACTACGACATGGGTTTATCGAAAGCTCGAAACTTTGAGCACCAAAGCAGTACATCAACAACACCCAGAAAGCAAATTCAAACAAAAAACTTGAGTAGCTAAAGTCACAGGGGGAGGAGGCATACTAAGCAGTGTGAATGAGTCAGAGGTGAGCTTGGGTCCATCTGCTGAGGTCTCTTTTTTTCCGGTGAAGACCCCCTTGATCTTGTTGACCCATGAGTTGTCTAGTTGTGACGTGGAGAAGATCGACCGGTGGAATGACGGAGTACGGTGACAATAACCGGAGAGAAAGGAGAGGAAAGTAGAGGTCTTCTTGTTGCACAGAGTTGTGCTTATGATTCCCGAAGAGTGCATTGTTGGAAACTTGGAAATTGCTCTCTGGGCTCTCTCTGTTTTCTCTATATGGGGTTTTAGTGTTCAGAGGGTTTTCGTAAACCAAACGTCGTCGTTTTACTCATGTTTTATGTTTTGACTTGACAGCTCCCTAACGTCGTCGTTTCGATGCTGTAGTTTCAGGAACAAGCCACTTTATCATTTCATGATTTAAAGCATCGATCACAGATTCTTACATTTTTAATGTTTATCTTACATTTTTTTTTTCTAAATACAAACAGCAAAATGATATATGTTTGTATAATACTATAACGGAGTAGCTCTGGACTCATATAAGTACATGTATCGCACAGCTTTTGACCTATAATATCGATACAAAAAAAGGAGGACTAATCTAGCTAGCATCACACGCCGCATCTTAGTACAAATTAGGTTTGCAGTAGGAAGATCAAGCTGATTGCCCGAATCTGATTTGATAAGATCTTTGAGCTGATCTCTTGGCGTGGAAAGACATGTAAGGAATGTGGAAAGGACAGGAGGAATTGGCATCGACAGAGCTGAAAGCACATTGCTTAGATACTGGATGTCAACGGTAAGCTGTTGTGATCCACGGTCTGTGATATACTGAATCCCTCGCAGTTGCTGCATGTGGCGCCCTCTGCAACCTTTATTCCACAAGAAGGAGCAATTTTACGACCAAAGGGAAATGATGTGACAGTAATGTTAAAGCAAAGCAACCAAGCTAGCAATAATGAATTTAGATTGGTACCTTGAACATCCATTCTGTGCCAAAGAACTGAGCTTCTTCATTGTTGGAGTCACTGTTGGCGATGCCCTCTGCGAGTGGTTCCAACTGCTGGCGTAAAGTAGGTAGATATTCGCCAACATTAGTCACGTAGGCCTGAGGGTATGAACTGAAGGTTGGGAGATGGTATGCACTCTGTTCTTCAACTGCGGACCATATTGGCAATCGAGAGACATCACTGAAGCGTTGCCGTACTTTTGAAATGAGAACAACATCATATATGTTTCTACCGAATTACGCGCGGGGGCGTAAAGGGGCAGAAGCAACACGAATAGTGCTTCCACGGACTTCCTTCCTTCCTTCCTTGGTGCTTCCGAACGGTGGGGCTGCTCGGATGGGCGGGCTTTCTCTCTCTTCGTGCGTGCGGGGTCTCCTTGCGGGCGTTTCCTTCACTCTCTTCGGGCGTTCGGGTGCAGCTGTTAGAAGAATACAACAATGAAACGGGCGGTCAGGGGTCAAGACGGGGTGGCCCGCCTTCAACGCTCCGATGCCTAAGTCAGAAGATGTATTGGATATAACAGTCAAGCGAACGTGCGAGTAAGTAGGTTGAGAGATGAGATCGAATGGAATTAGATACCGTTCGATGGAGTGATCTTACCTGTAATAAATACCTTACATATATAGGTGGTTGAGTTTGGAGCTTGGTGGTGTTCTTCAATGTGGGACTTGGTGTGCTTGCTTGGTGTGTGATCCGCACATTCGGGCGTGCGCCTGGCGGGCGCGTGTGCGCTCGGATGGGGTGGGTCTGGTGAGTGAAGTTGGAGCCTCTTTGGTGGTCTTGTGGGTGGTGTGGTGGGTGTTGCTAACCTGCTTAAGGGGATAAGTATGTTTAATCGTACAATTAATGATGCAATACTAACAAGTCCCCCAATTCCCCAAGTCAAAGAGAACTTTCTTGACTGGGGAGTTGAAAAAGGGTGTGCGATTAACAAGAATACTTATCCGGTTGAGCAGAGGTCATGATCCTGTGACCCCCCAAGTCCCCCAACTCTCCGGTCAAGAAAGGGCTCGCATGACGGAGTGAGACCTGGGAGTCCGAGCGTGTACCTGTTTATTCGATGGTGTACCTGTTCCTGTGTTCTGGGCCTGGCATCCCAACTGATCTTGCTAGTTAGGACCCGCGCGCCCGTGGGTTGTTTGGTGTACCTATGGGCCCGGCCTCCAAACAAGACTTGATATATATGTTTGGGAGCCGCGCGCCCAGATAGGGTGGGATTTTGGGGACATTCATGGTGTAACAGATATGCAAACGCATAAAAAAAACATAGGTGGATAGGTGAATAGATATATAGAGATATAGATATATAAATATATAGGTGTAGTGTGATATGATGCGTGAATGTATGGTATGAGGTGTGTATGCAACATGCTGTCCGTACGCCAGTTATGGGATACACTGCGTACGCCGTACGTCAACGGGGATGCCGTCGCGCACGCTGTAGCGTCAGCGGGGCGATCAGAGCCGCGACCTACAAGTGTTGCAGCGCCCACGATCACGTACTCGTGCCGCTCTTTGGCTTTAGCGCGCGCAGAGGCCTCTGCCGCCTAACCCGGGAAGATTTCGCGCCCGGAGAGGGCGGACCTCACACCCGGTCTACGCTCATCGGTCTCGGGCCCTTAGGAGGAGAGGACGGGCCCCACACCCCCCATCCGGAACCCGAGTCGGAGAATCGATCGTTAACGTTACGCCCACGGGGGGAAGAACCCCACGCCTGTGTCGCCCATCGAGCTTAGCCCTGCTAATTCGGCTTGTACCTTTGCGATCGTCGAGGAGGGGCGCACCCCACACCCGCGTCGTGTCCGTGGCCTATAGGGGGGGACGGACCTCACGTCCCTATTAGGGCTTAGTTTGGCGTACGGAGGGGAAGAACCCCACGCCCGTGGTCGCCAATCGTGTCTAGGGCGCGCAAAGAGGGGGTGGGCCCCATGCCTCTAGCGCCTAAACCGATGTGATTTCGTCAGGAGAGGGGACGTATCCCATGCCTCTGCGAGGAATGAGCCGCCGCACGGAGGGGAAGAACCCCACGCCCGTGTCGCCCATCGATTTTTTTTGGGATGCCCAGAGAGGAGACGTATCCCATGCCTTTGCATTGGAATGAGGTGGCGTACGGAGGGGAAGAACCCCACGCCCGTAGTACCTTTGGCGCGCGCAAGAGAGGGGACGGACCCCATGCCTGTTGCCGCCCGTCGATTTTTGGATACTTGGAGAGGGGACGTGCCCCATGCCTCTGTCGCATAATCCGACCTGCACTTGTGCGAGCGGAGGGGACGTATCCCACATGCGTCGCCCGTTGGTATCAGGGACTGTAAGGGGAGGACGGGCCCCTTGCGTTTTCGTATAGGCAACCTGTATCTTTGCGTACGGGGGGGCGTACCCCACACCCACTGTTGCGTGCCTGGGGAGAACCCTGCGCCCGTGGCGCCTGTCTAGTTTAACGCGCCATGCCTGTTGCCGCGTAAACCGTGTTGCCAGTTTTTATCAATGTGCGCGTGGGGTGTTTACCTGGTGTGGACGGGCACGAGTGATATGTTTCCTTCGGTCGTGCGGATGGTGTGACTTGCCTTGGATTTGGTGGTGTGTTGATGGTGAAACGGTTGAGGTGACATTCCTTTTGATATTCCCCTGGGAACCGTTGTGATGAATGCTGGCCGTCGCACTTAATGCTAGCATGGGCCAGGCATTAAATGCCGCTGTCGTCATGATTGTCTTGAAGGGCAGGCGTCACGCGCGTGGGCGCGTGGGAGTGGTGCATGAGTGCCACGTGTTGAACCGTTGGAGGCCGTGCTAGAGTTGAATTTAAGGCGGGAAGATGGTGGGCTGGCACGGTTACTGAGAAGGGCAAGTGGACCGGTTCGTGCCACGCGTCGCGATCCGACGGTGGGGGTGATAGAATGGACGGCCAGCGTTGGCTGGCTGACGTCGGTTGATTAGTATAAATAAGGGTGTGGTCTGTCTTGTTCAACACTTTCATGACTCACAAGAGGCTCCGTCGAAATCACTTGCGATCTACCTCCTCGGCCTTTTCTGTGTTTGTGTCCTCTGTTGCCGGAATACGTGCCCGTCGTTTATACCCAGTCGTACCGACTCAACCTGGTGAGGCCCTCGTGTCTGGTGTTTGTTTGTTTCTCCTTCTTGGTTTTGGTGTTTCTGGATTCTTGGTTTTGTTTTTGGGTGTTTCTGTTTGCTTCTCTCAAGAACAAGGCTTGTTCTTGAGGTGGGGTGGGTTTGATCTGTTTTGGGTGGTGTGTGGTGGGTTTTTTGGTGTTTCTGGGTGTTCTGTTTGCTGCCAAGTGTTGCCTCCTTCGTCCGTGAGCCCGCACGGACGAAAGTCCCCCAGTCCCCGCGAGCGCTTTGTATGGGCGAGCGCCCAACGGGCGTGCGGATGCCATTAGGCCATGCCAGTAGTGTTTGTAGTGTCTCACAAGAAATAGGAATGGAATTTTAACGAAGTGTTGTATTCGTTTGCTAACCTTTCTGCGCGTGCGCTTGCAGCGGAGAAGATGGATGAAGTGGCCAGGCGTCGAATGCTCAGACTGCGAAGTGTTGGGGCGAAGGCCCTCGGGGTGGTGGATGAGGTCGGACGTGCGCCTACCGTGGGCGATGTGGGTGCCCCTTCTTTGCCCGTCCAAGTGCCACAAGCGGATGTTCCTCTCTCGTCAACAGGCGATGTTGCGGGGACCGAGGTGCAGGTCCAGGTAGAACGTGAGCAATAGCTGGTCGCGCGGGATGGTGGCGCGGACAGGCGGGAGGTTGGTCTTGTGCCATCGCCGGCGAGTCGTGCGGTCGTCGTGCTTCCATCTCCAAGTCGGGCGAGTGTTCCAAGTCGACCTTCGAGTCCTCCACGATGCTCTTACTCTCTAGATCCCATATCCCTGCCCTCGGGTGCGCCAAAGTCTCCCCCGCTAGGGAAAGGTGTGGAACGTGCGCGAAAGGGGGCGCGAACGGAAGACTCCTCTCCTGGACCCGCTCCAGGGTCGGGCGATGATGTTGTGGATGAGGTGCGCCGGTCGCTGGCGGATGATGCTGCTGTGCTTGCGTCCGCGCTACCGCCGGTGGAGGATGCCCCTTCTGACTGGCTGGATGGGGTCTTTGGTTCCTGCGTTCGGCTGATGCAGCAGGTCTTCCGCTACCGTTCGCGGGAGATTGCGGAACTTGCACGCCTCAGGGAGGACGCGCTGGAGCATCAGAGGGTGGTGGAGGGGTTGGTGGCTAGGGCGGACAAGGCCAATGACCTGGCGCGTCGGTACGTCGCTCGTGCGGACGAGGCGAATACCCGGGCGGGTGAAGCTGCTACCTGTGAAGCTCTGGCCAAGATTGAGCGGGACAGGGCCGTGGACGAGGTGGAGTGTCTGCGTGGTGTGCTAAAGCGCGTTCGTGCTGAAGCAGCCGCCTGTGAGGCGTTCCTGGAGTCCGAAGTTGAGAGGCTGTCGGGCGCCGAGGTTCCTACGTATGAGAGAGCGGCGGGGCCTGCCAGGGAATCTGCCGAGGCAGAGCTGGACCCGGTGGTCATGCGGGTGGATCCGGGCGAGCAGGCGGCGTCATCCGATGAAGGTGAGGAGCTGGATGTGGATACGGGGGCGGAGTAGAGTAGCTTTTTCGTTTCTGTTGTAATAGAGTAGGCGGTATTTGAATGAATGAAATTTCTCTGTCCACGTGTGTGCCTTGATTTTTTTTTTTTTTGCATCTTTTTGAATGACTGGCGCGAACGTGCAAAACAAAAATGTTACATTTAAATGGCCTATCCCCAGTCCCCCGAGTACATGGGCAGGCGGGTCAAGGACGAGCGGGCGCGACAATATAAGCTAATGGAAAGAGCATAACAAAAGTACAGTGTAATCGATAAGTAATAAAAGTGCTTCCCCAAATGTTGGGCGCTCCATGGGCGGGGTATTCCTCTTCCATTAGATGCGCTGGTCCGTTTCCTCGCCCTTCAGCAGGTCGCCCGAAGTGTGATCCTGCGCCGCTCGTGTGCGGATCGCGCCCCTCGATCCGTGGGCCCCAAGGCGAGAACCTCCTGCCTGCCCTGAGTCCCCGTGGTTTCCTCGTGATTGTATCCCCGAACGTGCCCGATCCCGTGCTCGGTTGGGAATCTTCCCAAGAGCAGGTGCCCTGCGATGATCAATTTCAGTTTACAGATCCCAGGCCTTCCGAGTATCGCGTTGTAGGGGGAGGGGGTGTCCATGATGATGAAGTCCGTCTGTATCTCGCCGTGCGGGGAGTTGGGCGCGCCAATCTCGACCCGCAGGTTGTCGCTCCCGATGGGATACGAGGTCTCGCCCGTGAAGCTGGCGATGCACTCGTGATCCTGCGTCATGTTGCTGGCGGGTCGGCCAAGCGCTGTATACGCGTCGAAGTAGATTATGCTTACGGACGCCCCGTTGTCAACCAGCACCCTCTTCACAAGGAATTGGTCGATGATCGCGTCGATTACGAATGGTAGGGTGCTGTCCTTCGGGTTTTCCTCCTCGTCCCTTGCCGTGAAGCTGATGGTGGGTGTCTCCTTCCTTCCTGCCTTGGGCGCTTTCCCTGTCCCAATCGCCAGCACATCCCTGCTCGAGCGATCGGACGACGACGTTCTCTCCTTGCGCTTTCCCCCGGATATCGTGTTGATAGTTCCGCGGGTCCTGGCGCCCGTCTGGCGCTGTTGTCCTGTCCTGGGAGTGATTGCCCGTTCGTCCTTCATGTCTTCGAGGGCCTTCTTCAGCATAATGCAGCTGTTGGTATGGTGGGTGGCGGCGTTGTGAAACTCGCACCATACGTCCGGGAGTTGGCCGGCTGGTACCCCTGCTTTCGTCATGTTGTTCGGCGGAGGTATTCGGTGTCGATGCAGGCGGAGTAGGTACTCGGGTGACTGCCCGTCGATCGTGAAGACCTCCTGCACCGCCGGCCGATAGCGCGGTGCTGGTGGGAAGCGGGCACCCTGCGCCTGGTTGTAGTTGTTGCCCTGATATCCGCGGAAGAAGGGCCTCTGGTAATTCTGCCTGTTCGTGTCCCAGTTCCTCTTGAAGCTCCCGATTGGCCTTTCGTCGCCCGCCGGCTGTCGGGGTTGAGCGCTTGTTGCTTCTGGTCTGTTGGAGCTGGGTTCGGAGGCGGATCCGTACACTCGCGTTTCTACTAACGCCTTCTGCACGATCAGGTCCATGATCTCGTCGTACTCGAGATGCTCCTTCCTCACGAGTTTCTCTACGAATGGGGTGGCGAGTAGGTTATCCATTAGGGCGATGATGCGTGTGCGGAAGCAAGAATATTAAAACGGATAGGTGATATTAGTGAGACGCCGATCTCACGAATATCCGTGAGTAAGGAAGAACGCCGATTCGTCCTTAACTCGAAAAATCGAAGTACCTTATCGATTAACAATACAACGAACCTTGTTGCATACAAAGTGAACTGTGTTCTTTTCTGGAATAATCTGCCGTGAACATACATCCTTGGTCCTTATTTATAGTAATCCTAGCTTAGACTCCTATCTAGAATAGGTAAACTTCATAGTTAAGATAGTTTGAGAAAATCCTAAACTGACTTGGACTAGCTTTCCCCTTTTGCACGCTGCTTTCCTTTCTTGCACTCTGTTATTCTGTTTTGCTGCTTTCCTTTCTTGCACTCTGTTACTCTGTTTTTGCGTCACGCTGCTCCCTTGTTGCATAGCAGCCCCACAGCTTGGAAGCTTGTTGAACTAGCTTGCGACTTGGCATCTTCGATGAGTTTGTCTGGATTTAAGATGATCTCTTTCCCCAACACTTGAGTACATCAACCCTTACTCGGATCATCCTCTCCCTCTTGAAAAGGAATTGTCCTCAATTCCAACAACTCTTCATCCTCGACATATGGTGAGAGATCTCCTACATTAAAAGTGGCGTGCACACCATAATCTCCTGGTAGCTCAATCTTGTAAGCATTATCGTTGATTCGACTGATCACCTTATAAGGCCCTTCTGCTCTTGGCATGAGTTTATTCTTTCTTTTCCCCGGAAATCTTTCCTTACGTAAGTGCAACCAAACAAGGTCGCCTTCACTGAATACCTTAGGCTTGAGATTTTTGTTAGCCTTCTGTTTGTAACCTGTATTGACAGCTTCAATTCGGGCTCTTATCTGCTCGTGTAGCTTCACCATGGCTTTTACCTTAGACTCGGCATCCTTGTGAATCAACTCGTTCTTAGGCATTGGGATTAAATCGACTGGTAAGTAAGGATTGATCCCATAAACCACCTCAAATGGAGAGTGTTTAGTAGCATAGGTTGGGGACCTGTTATAGGCGAACTCGGCGTGTGCGAGTTTTAGATCCCAATCTTTTTGTGTCTTGCTCACGAGTCCCCTCAGCAACGTTCCCAATATACGATTAGTAACTTCGGTCTGACCATCCGTTTGGGGGTGATGCGAGGTACTAAATAGGAGTTTAGTGCCAACTCAACGCCATAAAGTGTTCCAGAAGTAGCTCAAGAATTTAGAGTCGCGATCCGAAACAATGGTCTTGGGAATCCCATGTAAGCGCAGCACCTCGCGGTAGTATAAATCCGCAATATTTACGACATCGTCGGTCTTGTGACAAGGAATAAAATGAGCCATCTTTGAAAATTGATCTACTACCACCATGATCGCATCCTTACCCCTTTGCGTCCGTGGAAGAGCAACGATGAAATCCATTGAAACATCTTCCCATGGTCGGCTAGGAACTGGTAAAGGTATGTACTGCCCGGCCTTGAATGTACTTTTGGACATATGACAGGTCACACATTTGTTGATTAAACTAGTGACGTCTCCCAGCATCTTTGGCCAATGGAAATGTTCATTCAGGATTTCCAATGATTTAGTAATACCAAAATGTCCCGCCATTCCTCCACCGTGTACTTCGCGAATGAGTAGCTCTCGAATAGGATGTCTCGGAACACATAATCGGTTCCCTTTAAACAGAAATCCATCTTGAATGACATACTCCTTGCTTAATCCTCTTTCCTTACACGTAGCATACAGCTCCCCAAAATCATCATCACCTGCATAATATTCCTTTAATAGTTCGAACCCCAACAATCGTACCTCTAACGTAGACAATAGAGTGTATCGCCTTGAGAGTGCGTCGGCCACTATGTTGCTTTTGCCTTCCTTGTACTTGGACGAAAAATTGAATGCTTGTAGGAATTCTACCCACTTGGCGTGCCGCGCATTTAACTTCCGTTGTCCATTGATATATTTGAGAGATTCGTGATCGGAATGTAATATGAAATGATGCGGCTTTAGGTAATGACTCCAATGGTCCAAGGCTCGAACAATAGCATAAAACTCCTTGTCATATGTTGAGTAGTTCAAGCGTGCTCCACCTAGCTTTTCTGAGAAATAAGCCACGGGTCTCTTACCTTGAATCAACACCGCTCCGATCCCGACTCTGCTGGCATCACATTCTACCTCAAAGGGTGAGGAGAAATCGGGCAGGGCTAAAACAGGGGCTTCGCAGAGCTTAGTTTTGATCATCTCGAACCCTTTTTGTGCTGCTTGGTTCCACGCGAATGTCCCTTTCTTTAAACATTCCGTAACGGGACTCATGATCGTGCTAAAATCCCGTATAAATCGCCTATAAAACGAAGCTAAGCCATGGAATGATCGAATCTCAGTTACGGTAGTGGGGACTGGCCATGACCAAATTGCTTCGACCTTTGATTTATCGACGGACACCCCTTCTCCTGAGATGACATACCCGAGGAAATTGACTTTATCTGCCAGAAACGAACACTTCTCGGCCTTGCCATAAAGTTTCTGCCTTCGGAGTACATCTAACACACTTTGTAGCTGCTGTAGGTGTTCTTCCAAGTTCTTTGAATAGATGAGAATATCGTCTAGGTAGACAACCACGCATCGACCAAGAAACGGCTTGAGAACTTCATTCATGAGTCGCATAAATGTACTAGGTGCATTTGTGAGTCCAAACGGCATTACGAGCCATTCATATAGTCCGTGTTTTGTCTTGAACGCCGTCTTCCATTCATCTCCTTCCCGCATTCTAATCTGATGATAGCCGCTCCGTAAATCGATCTTTGAGAAGACTGTCGACCCATGTAACTCGTCTAGCATGTCGTCCAATCGTGGCATAGGGAACCGGTATTTAATCGTGATGTTATTAACCGCTCGACTATCCACACACATCCTCCATGTCCCTTCCTTCTTTGGCACTAATAACACTGGTACGGCACATGGACTAAGGCTTTCTCGAATGTAACCTCTTTCCATCAATTCATCAATTTGACTCTGCAATTCCTTTGTCTCTTCAGGATTGCATCGGTATGCAGCCTTATTCGGTAGTGATGCTCCTGGAATGAGGTCAATTTGGTGCTCGATTCCTCGAATTGGTGGTAGTCCAGGTGGCAAGTCTTCAGGGAAAACATCACTATATTCTTCGAGCAACTCCTTGATCTCCTCTCGTCCGTCTCTGTTGTTATCCGAGCTACCTTTCAGGAACAGGGCGTACACTTGCCCTCCTGCCTGGAGTGTTTCCTCGACTTCGCGTTCACTTGCCATCATGGTTAGGTTGGGTTTTCTCGTGGCCTTGGCGTGTGTCGTTCGTATTGCTTCGGGAGACATGGGTTTGAGTGTAACTTTGCGGCCATCCACGAGCAATGTATATACGTTACTTCTCCCTTGATGGGTCACATCACGATCGAATTGCCACGGTCGCCCTAAAAGTAAATGACAAGCGTCCATGGGAATTACGTCGCATAAAATTTCATCCTTATACGAACCCATAGCGAACCCAACTCTTGACTGCTTTGTGACCTTCACCTTACTCCCATCGTCGAGCCAATGCAAGGTATAAGGGCGTGGGTGTGGAGTGGTTACCAAAGCGAGTTTGTTTACTAATTCGGTTGAAGCTACGTTCATACAACTTCCTCCATCGATGATCACATTGCACCATCGATCCTTGACTTGACACTTTGTGTGGAATATTTGGTCCCTTTGCTCTTGATCAATTAATTCCACCTTAGAGTGTAAGGTTCTTCGTAGGACTAACGTCGTATCATAGGTTGGCGCTTCGAACTCCTCGTCGTGATTAATTTCTGCTTTGTTTTCCTCGAAGGTGAATACTCCCTCTTCCTTCAATGCTTCGTCGTGGAGGTCGTCCCTCCAACTGATGGCTTCTCGAAGTGTGACGATGCGCTTATTGGGGCAAGCGCTTTGGAAGTGCCCGAAACCTTGACATTTGAAGCAACGCACCTTTGAAACATCCCGAGTTTGAGCCGTGGTTTCGGCCTTACTTCGTTCCAGGGGCCTGGAATTTGTACTTGGATTAGTTGGTGTAGTGACGCCTTTGCTTCCTTCCCCATGGTTCCATGGACTCGTTCTTGGAGCTAGGGGTGGATTAGTACGGTTAGTCCGTTGTTGCGCTTCTACTCGCAGGCAGAGATTACACAACTCATCGAACGAGGAATAATTGTGGAGGTCGACTACATTGGCTACAGTTCGGGTCAATCCTCGACAAAAACGGGCCATCTTTTGTTCCTCGATCTCCTCGACTTCGCTCAGCATAACCAGTCCTTCAAATTCATTGATATCGTCAGCCATGTTCTTCGTTCCTTGTGTGAGTTCTGCCATCCTGCGATATAACCCAAGTTTATGCGTACGGGGTACGTACCGCTGTCGTAGTTTCTTTTTAAGTTTAACCCATGAGCATATCTTTTCCTTGCCTTCGCGTGATCGTTGTGCCTT
Source organism: Geum urbanum (assembly GCA_946800695.1). NCBI lineage: Eukaryota > Viridiplantae > Streptophyta > Magnoliopsida > Rosales > Rosaceae > Geum > Geum urbanum. The sequence goes on along the minus strand of OX326999.1, from coordinate 80,302,256 downwards.
TAGATTTTCGAACCATAAAGATGCGTTCTTGCTCAGCTTAAGGATAGCATACTTACAACTTTTCTCATCAGAGAGATCTTTGAACTCAAACAGTCGTTCGATATTTCTCTCCCATTCCAAATAATCCTCTGGATCGGTGCCTCCTGTGAATTCCGGGAGCTCTATGGTCTTGAACTCGTCTATGGGCTTTTGTCTAGTAGAACCGGATCGATTCCCTGTTGGCATATTCCGTAGCATATCTCGTACTTCAGCAAGCAGAGTTTCGTCGTCGAAGTCAGCCATTGAACTAGGATCAGGAACTGGTAGCTCTGATGCCACTTATGATGCGTGTGCAGAAGCAAGAAGATTAAAACGGATAGGTGATATTAGTGAGACGCCGATCTCACGAATATCCGTGAGTAAGGAAGAACGCCGATTCGTCCTTAACTCGAAAAATCGAAGTACCTTATCGATTAACAATACAACGAACCTTGTTGCATACAAAGTGAACTGTGTTCTTTTCTGGAATAATCTGCCGTGAACATACATCCTTGGTCCTTATTTATAGTAATCCTAGCTTAGACTCCTATCTAGAATAGGTAAACTTCATAGTTAAGATAGTTTGAGAAAATCCTAAACTGACTTGGACTAGCTTTCCCCTTTTGCACGCTGCTTTCCTTTCTTGCACTCTGTTATTCTGTTTTGCTGCTTTCCTTTCTTGCACTCTGTTACTCTGTTTTTGCGTCACGCTGCTCCCTTGTTGCATAGCAGCCCCACAACTTGGAAGCTTGTTGAACTAGCTTGCGACTTGGCATCTTCGATGAGTTTGTCTGGATTTAAGATGATCTCTTTCCCCAACACTTGAGTACAGCAACCCTTACTCGGATCAGGCGACCTTGGCCACTCGTTTGTCAAGGTCCCTGCACGTGCTGGCGAGCATCCTCCATCGGTTGATGTAGCCCGACAGGCTCTCGTCCATCTCCTGGCGGACCTTGAGGAGGATGCCCGTGGTGTTGTATTTCCCCTGGAGCCGATAGCGTTTCTGAAAACTCTCCGCCAGCTCGAGGAACGAGTGGATGGATCCTGGCGTGATCTCGTAGAACCAGCTCCGCGCTTCTTCTGCCAGCGTTTCCTGGAATAGGAAACACAAGGTTGGGTCTGAATACCGAGTTCCGTCCGTGGTGGACCGAAACTCGTCCACGTGCGCTCGTGGGTCTCCGCTCCCGTCGAACCGAGCGATCTTCGTTATCTTGGCGTGGGGGTCCCTTCCCCTTTCCAGTATGCGTGCTGAGAACGGGCTGACCCGGGGGGCGAACATCCCGTCCTGACCGGCCAGTTTGTCCCTGCGCAAGCGCGAGACTTCCTCCGCCAATTCCTCCATCCTCTGCAGGATCAGAGCGTTGCTCGTGGGGGGTGCCGACTCCTCCACAGGCGAGGGCGCTCGGGCCGCCTGGGCGTTGGTTCTGGCGAACGGATGTCGCTCCTCGCTGGTAGTCTCCTGGGTCTCCTCATGCTGCTCCATCTGCTGGCCAATGAGTGCTTCCAGTCGTTCTTCCATCCTCCGGCGGATTTGGCGCTCCTCTGCTTTCTCGAGCGCCGCCTCCCGCAACTCCTGGACCGTGCTGCTGATGCGCCTGTCGTCGTCGTCGTTCCTGCCGGTCGCCCGTACATTTCGTTCCTGTGAGTCTGGCAGAGTCTCCCCATCGGGCGTGTTGCTGCCGTTAGTCACCGGGTTGAGCATGTGGACCTTTGATGTCGATGGTGTTTATACGAGGTTTACAATTTGTAAGTTTCCCACAGACGGCGCCAGATGTTTCTACCGAATTACGCGCGGGGGCGTAAAGGGGCAGAAGCAACACGAATAGTGCTTCCACGGACTTCCTTCCTTCCTTCCTTGGTGCTTCCGAACGGTGGGGCTGCTCGGATGGGCTGGCTTTCTCTCTCTTCGTGCGTGCGGGGTCTCCTTGCGGGCGTTTCCTTCACTCTCTTCGGGCGTTCGGGTGCAGCTGTTAGAAGAGTACAACAATGAAACAAGCGGTCAGGGGTCAAGACGGGGTGGCCCGCCTTCAACGCTCCGATGCCTAAGTCAGAAGATGTATTGGATATAACAGTCAAGCGAACGTGCGAGTAAGTAGGTTGAGAGATGAGATCGAATGGAATTAGATACCGTTCGATGGAGTGATCTTACCTGTAATAAATACCTTACATATATAGGTGGTTGAGTTTGGAGCTTGGTGATGTTCTTCGATGTGGGACTTGGTGTGCTTGCTTGGTGTGTGATCCGCACATTCGGGCGTGCGCCTGGCGGGCGCGTGTGCGCTCGGATGGGGTGGGTCTGGTGAGTGAAGTTGGAGCCTCTTTGGTGGTCTTGTGGGTGGTGTGGTGGGTGTTGCTAACCTACTTAAGGGGATAAGTATGTTTAATCGTACAATTAATGATGTAATACTAACAATATACAAGTTCATTAATTGTGTCAGCAAATGCTGCGACTCTCGGAGACGCAAGTGGAAGGGCGTGAAACTGGGGATCTTTGGACAACAGAGAAAAATACCACATAAAGAGCAAGGCAGAGAGAAGAACAATGTTGAGAAGTCTAAAGAGCCCTGATTCAAAAGATTGAAGAGTTTCCGAGCCTTCTCTGGAACATCAATTCGCCTCACAGCTGCTACATCCAAGGCAGCTCTTCCGCCCAAAGATGGTTCCCCATTTGCATCATCACTAACGCCATGAGTCAGGTTTTGATCCGCACTTGAACCAACTACTGAAACAGAAAGAGCTGTACTCAACCTGGCTAGAGTAGCTCTTAGGGAAGCTTCAAATACTGAGGACCTGGTAGTTAGACAATCTGCAACTGTGAGAATTTGCAGAGCACCTTGCACAATAGACCGCTCCTCATTCGAAATAGAGTCCCTTCTTCGTCCAGTTTGGCCTTCCTTCTTATCCAAATTGCAGAGCACCTTGCAGATCGACGAGGTGTTTATCGACCGAGTCCTGAGGATGCCGACTCTGGCACGCCGAGAACGGACCTAGATCCAGCATCATGGCTACGGCTAAAGTCTCTCGGGTCGGACTCGGATCGGAAATTGGCTGGAGATGCCAAAGTGTTCAGAGTCGATGATGGTGTGTGTACTGAATTGCACGGGAAAAACTTAAGGTTAAAGTGTTAAAAGTTAAAACTATTCGGATCTTGGGCACATTGTGGACTTCATCCCGTAACTAAAGCAAATATCTCCACCAGCTCAATCGTCCAACAGAGAAACTATCTGCTTTAAGTTCTGGAATCTTCGCATGTACACACCCATTGGGGGCATCATGCAAGTTCAATAATAGAAAAATGTTAACATTTGGTGGAGTCACGAGTGCGACCCCTACAACTTGATTATATTTTTTTTGAATGAACCGATAAAATTTGGTCTCCCATCAGATAACACTTCTCATTACTTTGAATTAATTGAAGATTCATGGGTGTGATCAGGTTATGAAAATTTTTATGAAAGTATTAATTAACAAATGTAGCTTAAAAAATAAATGATTATCTTATTTATTATTTCATTTATTTGAAAGCCTCTAGCATCTAGTTCAAGGCCAAACATATATATGAGAACGTCAACACATGTGATCGATGCACTATTGGAAAACTTTCATCCAAGTAGAGTGTCTCGAATGGTTTTGAGTTCAGATACAACATCACTGATAACCATTCGATCTATAGGAGATGGCCCAGAGCATGCAACTCCAATTCCAAGTATTGAACCCAAACACTCGTCGACTTTGCGAGCATCATTGGCGCTCAACTTGCTGGAGTTGCGTACTTGAAGAAGGGGAGAATCTGCAATCTCTAAAACTCGCTCGGGGAAGGCCATTTTCACAAAATTATGTAGGGTTAAACCATCAATGAACATGTAGTCAGTGGGTTTTTTCCCTGTAAACATTTCCAACAAGAGAATGCCAAAGCTATAGACGTCCCCATATGTCGATACCTCACTTCCCATTCCATATTCTGCAATTCAAACATCACAATTGTCAACTACATACCTCTTAGTAATGGAACTACGTACCAACAAACTAGATTTTTTTTGATATTTTTAATTAAAACATGAGAGCGTTAGTACCTGGAGCAGCATAACCAACTGACCCTCTTATTCCAACAGAATTTGAATGATTATTACTCGGCACGTTAACGACTAGTCTTGAGAGGATTTTTGCTAATCCAAAATCAGAAACATGTCCAATCATGTCTTTGTCTAAGAGAACATTGCTTGGCTTCAAATCGCAATGAATTATTGGTGTTTCGCAACCATTATGAAGATAATCCAGTGCGCAAGCAACATCTATGGCAATATCTAGTCTTTGTGTAAGACTTAAAATCTTCGGCACCTCTTCTGTTGGATGAAGCCACTCCTCCAAGCTCCCGTTCTCCATGAACTCATATACCAAAGCCTTGAAATCATTTCCTCCAAAGTCAATACTCGAACATGCAGTTAGTATCTTGACTAGGTTTCGATGCCTGATATTCCTCAGCGTCTCACATTCGGCAATGAAGCTCTTGTAAGCTCCCTTGCGTAGCATGTTAAAAATCTTCACGGCAACCGGCAGAGCTCCATCTTCGCCAAGAATTCCTTTGTACACTGATCCAAAACTTCCCGCGCCAATTAGATTTGTTGCCGAGAAGCCATCAGTAGCTTTCAAGAGATCATTATATGACACTTGCAAACCAAGTCCAGTAGTGCTTGATGAATTAGTTGTTTGTCTTGTCTTTTTCAAGCCACAAATAATTATAGGTGTCAACAACATGGCTATTCCAAGAAGACCGAATCCGGATACTAAACATATGGTTAAGAATTTCCGAGACCCAGATTCTCTGGACTTGCACTTTGGAAGCTGGAGACTAGAGATACCGCCGCATAACCTAGCGTTTCCAACAATTGAAGTTGCACTTGCATTGTTAAAGACACCTTTAGTTGGTACAGCACCCCAGAAGTCATTGAAAGACAGGTTAAGTCTCTCCAATACTTGAAAGTCTGCTAGAAACTCTGGAATTTCACCGGACAGGTTGTTGCGAGAAAGGTCAATATCTCGAATACCTTTCAAGGATTTCACACTGGAAGGAATGGAGCCATTAAAGTAGTTTCCTTGTAAGTTTAAGACTTCTAAACTCAGACAACTACTAAGGCTACTAGGGAGTTCTCCAGATAAGATGTTATCATAGAGATACAGTTTGCCAACGTTTGTCAATTGTCCGACCTCCAATGGGAGGGAACCACTAAGGCGATTCCCAGCCAGGTACAAATAAATAGATAAAGAGGGAAGGCGAAAAATTTGAAGAGGTATGTCGCCGCTAAAGTTATTGAAGGAAAGATCCAAAAGTTGTAATGAATGACATTCCCCAAGGCTTGTAGGAATTGTTCCACTAAAGTTATTATCGAACAACTCAAGTATAAATAGTGTGGTCAGATTTCCTAGAGAAGATGGAAGGCTCCCTGAAAATTTGTTCCGTGATGATGATAATCTCCCGAGACTTGAAAGTTTCCCAATTTCAGTGGGAAGGTTACCTCTGAACATGTTATTAGACATAAAGAGTTTTTTCAAATTATAAAGATTTTCTATCCCTTGTGGGATGGTCCCTTCTAATCGGTTATCATAAAAAGCGAGGGTTGCAAGGTTGGATGAGAGATTGGATAGTGATATAGGCAACATCCCTCCGAAATTGTTGATTTGTATTTGCAACCTCAGCAACTGTGTTGCATTGGTCAAGTCAGAGATAAAATTCAAGTCCCCACCACTAGCTCTTCCAAGATGATTATCAGAAATGGTGAATATCACGAGATTATTGAGCTTGTGTAAACTTGGCACTTGTCCTATCAATTTATTTCCTTGAACTTGAACCTTAACTAGGTTGGTGGCATTGCACATGGAGAGAGGAAGTGATCCAGTAAACTGGTTTTGATATATGTCAAAAGACTGGAGATTTAAAAGGGTTTTGAACAAGGACGGGGGAAGACTCCCATGGATTTGGTTGCTTCCTACGGAGAAATTGACGAGACTAGAGATGTTATAGATGGAAGGAGGGATGGTGCCAGATAACCTATTTGAAGACAACGTGAAAGTTGTTAATCTTTTCAGTTGGCCTAGAGAACTAGGAATGATGCCCACTAGGTTATTCCCATAAATAGCCAGTTTTTCTAAAGAAGAAAGGTTCCCCAAAGATGGAGGTATCTCACCTGTTAAATTATTGTATCCCAGATTCAGATAAGCAAGCTTTGACAATAATCCGAGTTGTGATGGAATGTTACCTACCAACATATTGCCATCGAGACCAAGATGGAAGAGGTTGGAGCAGTTGGAGATGTTGACTGGAATACGACCACTCAGTGAGTTCTGATGTAGATACAACTTCCACAACCTGCGCAAGTGCCCAACTTCTTGAGGGATTTTACCGGTGAAGTTATTGTCTGAGAGTATTAGATCATGTAAAAAGCTCAGATTTCCTATGTGAGGGGATATGGAACCAGATAACTTTAGAGAAGTTAGGTTCAACTTAATAACCCTCTGAAGATGGCGTCGACTGCAGGTGACACCATGCCACTTGCAAAAGTGAGTAGACTCATTCCACGAGTCCATGATTGGCCGATTAGGATCTTGGTGTATCTGCGCTTTGATGGCAAGTAACGCCAGCCTATCCTTCTCGATCGCGCTTCCATGTTCCAATCGGTTGGAGCTGCAGTGACTAACAAAAACGAGGACTAGTGCAACAAGGAGCAAATATGTTGCGCTCACCATTTTCATTATAGAATCGTATCACACACACAAATTAAAGTGAGACTTGTGAAACTTTGTGAGTTTCATTTTAGTGAAGCATGAATAACTCATTTATATATAGCACAGAAAATGAGATTAGAACTGTATGATAGTCACGGATGGTTGGCTGAAAATTTGAAGCAACTGATATTGATCCAAGTCGTGTTGACCTGCTGATTCCAAATTGAGACGACCGACTTGCTCTCTAGTCCAAATCGAGACGACCGACGTACTGGACCTATTCAGGCCAACAAAGACTTCCAAGAGTCTGCCAATTTTGCACCCTTTCTATGGGGTAGAAAATATGGTACGTACTCTTAATTCTAAGCATGTTTTTCGATCTATCTAATCTTGAAAACTATGTAAATAATAGAAAAATAATATTTTAATCAAGAAAAAGACTTCAAGTATAATAATGAATTTGGTTTTATTTTTTGAAGTTAATTTGTGCGATCGTCTTTGAGCAAGCACAAGTGTGTGACAAAAAATAATATTTGTTGGAGGTTTAGAATTTAACAACTAGCTAGATACTACTCATACTAGTTTTAGGAAATCTTAACCATTTTCGATTTTTCCATGAAGGTTTATGTTTTTCCCCAAGGAAAGAGAACAGAAAATCAGGGATTAGTTCATTTAATTAGTTGTTCATCAACAGCATACAAATACTAGAGCATGGCAGGGGCTTCGATTTTCCTAACCGTTTGTGCTTCACTAACATTTTGCCGTAGCATATGGTTCTTATAAATCCAGCAAAGATTTCAAAGAGAAACCTCCAAGAAAAGAATAGAAAAATGTTATAAAATAAAAAAGATCTCCAAAGACAGGAAACTTATGCCGATTGAGAAGTCTGTTGAGCTACATCAGATAATGTGTTTGATGAAGGATTCGTATTATATTTAATTTAGTCACAATCCCAAAGAGAGTCACGACTCAGTAGATTCTAGAGGTAGGGCAAAGGACGGATCAGATCAATTTTTGGTCGTTCTTATTTTTATTCCGAACGGGACAAAATGTGTGTAATCTCGAGCCTAATTTAATATGTTTAGTTCATATTATAAATGGTGTAATATTTTGATTGTTGTAGAGTAATTTTGTTGTTGTTGAATTGTTAATTATTTGATAATTTAATATGTCAACTCTTAATAAAATAATGATAAAATAGACAAAATATATTATGTGGGAAGGAACGGGTCTCTAGGGATTTCAAAATCAAGACATGATCCTGTCCTGAAAAAAGGGGACGCGTCGAGACTGAACGGAATAGTGAAAAATAATTTTTGTCCCATTCCGTCCCTTGCGGGATCAGAACGGGATCAGACCAGGTTCGAGATTTACAGGATTCGTGCACACCCCTAATAGATCCCTCTGACCATACAGGCCCGACCCAATCTACTTGTAGAAACTTCTCTCCCCTTCTTGAGCCTTCTACACTCTCCTATCCACCGCAATAAAAATACATCCCACATTTCCCAACTGCCAGTATTACTCAGGCTCCGGGAGAGAGTCGATGATGGTGTACTGAATTGCATGTGAGATGCATGTGAAAAAACACGAGGTTAAAGTGTTAAATGTATTCGGGTCTTGGAGCACAATGCGGACATCAGACTGTAACAAAAGCCCATATTTATTACCAGCCCAATCCTCCAACATAGAAACTACCTGATATTATGGGCCCATAATAAAAGCCCATGTACAATTAGCCATTGGGGGCATCATGTTCGATAAATTGTTACCTATTCAAGGAAAGAATATTCTTAATATCCCGGTGTGTGTCTTGTCTTAATTAGAGTAAAAGTAGATATTCTAGCAATCACTAATTTATAGGGATATGGATTGTAATGTCTGTATTTAAGATCATTTATCAATGAATAGATACAATTTTCTGTGACGACCCGGACCAGAATCAGCAGTATGATCAGCTTGATTGATGAGTTTGTGTGTAGTCGCAGAGTTGTTCGACAGTTATTGAATCGCCAGGCTCGTTAACGACTAAATTATTGGCCGAGAATTGGAGCTGGGTCTCTTCTCGAGAGTCGTTGTACGTGTGATTACGAGTTCGTGGGCGGTTCCGGATCGTTATTTGGACGACCGAGGAATTAGTTATGAATATTTGAAGTTTCGACGGAAACGAATTATTATGGCAGGTTTGTTCGCGACTAAATTACCGGACGAGAATTTGGTTTCGGCTTCTTCACGGAAGTTGTTCAAAATTTAATTTCGAGTTCGTGGGAACTTCCGGAGCATGATTTGGAGTTATGAGGAATTAGTTGCGAATATTTCCGTTTGTTGTTGGTTTAGTCGATTTATTATGTGTTTGGGCTGAACAGTTGACTTTTTATCCGTTTGGCCGATATGTTTGACTTTGAGTGATTATTGAAGAGTACGTCGATACGAGTTTGTGGCCGCGAGAATTATCGGAATCGGAATTACGACGAGAAAGTTACGCGCGTTTGAAGTTCGTCGAAATGGATAAACATGAAGTTTCCGTTTTGGGAAAGCTTTAAATAGTAACCTGCTAAAAGGGGAAAGTCAAAAACTGAAATTATGGAGTTTGACCTTGGTCAACTCGGTTTGACCGAGTTGAAGTGAAGCTTGACGGTGGCGTTCACGGCTTCGCCGGCGACGGTGCTTTCCGGCCACCCCGTGGCTTGGTTCCTATCTTGTTCTCCTCGTCCCAACCTCACGAGTCTAGCCCCGGCCTCCTCTTGTGGTGGAGCTCACGGTGGAGAGAGAAAACTTGAAGCAAAGTTCAAGGTTTTTAGGTTTAATGGTGACTTTTGATTCGGGCCGAGTTGAGCTCAAACATGGACTGGGTTTTGTAGCCCTCTTCAAGGTGATTCTAACCATATTAACATGGTGTTCTAATTCGATTTGTGGATTGAGAATTTTGGATTTGAAATTTATGAACCAATTCGGTTTTGCATGAAATTGACCTAGTTAGAGTGAGAATTGGCCTTTGTTGCAGTTATGAAAGTTTCTCAGTGGGTGATTTTGAGTGGAACAAGGGTAGCTCCGCCGTGAAATTCTCCGGTCAACAGTAGCGCCGCCGTGGACGGCGGTCAACGGTCAACGGGTTGACTTTTTGACTTTCGGCAAGTCGCATGTCGTTTGACTCGAAATCGCGCTCCGAACGCAGTGGGGAGGTTCGTTTTTCGAGTTGAGCGTCTGAACGTAAAGCGAGGTATTGAGGTGGTATATACGGATTTTCGACGATTCGTCGACTTTGAATTGTGTATTTCCGAGAACGGTGGTTTCTCGTGGTTTGATTTGTATTGTCGGATTATGACTTTGAATATTGGACATTGTGGATATTCAGGGGTTCGTGATCGTTTGTTTGGCGAGGGACATTCCGCCGGATCACGGGTTAACGCGATACGCGTTACGCCAGTCTGTGAGTGGACATTTTATTTTCACGGAATGATTGCGAGTCTTTTATATACGTTTTATGAACTTGGGCATGCAGCATGATTATGGTTTTACGAGCATGAGATTTTATACGAGATTATGATTATATAAGCATGTGTTTATGATTATACGAATATGTTTATACGGCTATACGTATACGAACATGCATACACTTTTATGTTGTTTCATGCATTTGCATCGAAATGTTTATGATTTGGTTTACACAGAGTACAGTCGTGGTTACGTTGTTGTATCGATACACCTTGCCTCTCGGCTGATCCCCGATGGTAGGCCACCAGGAGGGGCAGTACCCCTACCTGACCGGCGAGGGGCAGTACCCCGGAACCGAGGCCTTTCTGGCTATGAATCACGTGGTAGTCAAGGACTCCGTGATTCTGACTGTACTAGCACGGACGTGTCCATGAGTGACCCCGTGATACTTTCTATGCATGCTCTGTTTACGAGTTGGAGTCAGCGTCTCCTCGTAAACGATTTGATTTGATTTATTTTTATTTCGACTCGCGTATGTTTTTATAACATATAAACTTGGTGAAAGACATTTATTTTCGTCCACTCACTCTAACGTGTTTATTGTCTTTCCCCTGGGCTTTTCGGTTTCCGTGCCCAGTTTGCAGTTCAGGCTCTGGTGTCGCACGTCGTGGTCGGAGGCATAGTGCTCGAGCTACTTTGTTTCATCCAGTAGGTTTATTGTTCTACCTACTGTGGTATGCGTATATGATTATGTATTAGAAGTCGCTCTGAGCGTCCTATTGAATATGTTATACGATTTTACCCGGATTTCAGTAAAGTATATATTATATGTATTGTTTACTTTACTGTTGATATATTGAGAAATCCGGATGGGATTGGTGCCCACGGTTTGCTTTTTGTGGCATATGATGAAGTGTATTTTCAGCGTGCAGGTAATGATAATTCCACGCTAGTAACGAAACTCTGCCCAAATTTCGAAAAGTTTTTGTTGGTTCGTATTTTCGAAGGGGTTTGATTCCGATTTAGGAAGCTAAATCGGGGTTGGGTCCTTTCAGCTTGGTATCAGAGCTTTAGGTTGTAGGTTCTGTAGACTTCTGTAGTCGTGTTTACTAAGGGTATTTGAGAATGTACAGCATGTCTGGAATGGTGACCCGACCGGCCGGCGGATAATCATCAAATTCCGGGTGTTGTATGCTTTCAAATATTTGAAGTTCCATGATTATGTTCCACTTGTTGTGAACGATATTGTATTCATTAGGATGCCTCCTGACGTGCTTTCCTTGTCGTTTCGTTTGTGGATCCTATTGTGGATCAATCGACGCGTAATTTGCCTGAGAACAGTGGATTTGTATGAGTATTTAGAGTTCAGAGATTTGTGTGGCACGGTTTGCCTGGGGATGTGTATATGAGCATCTATATGTTGCCTCAGAGCTGAGATTTATGGCAGGGATGTGTGCCTGATTCAGTTTGTTGTAATTTGTGGGCTGATATTGTGTGAGTTTCGGTTGTGACTCCACGGCCTACATTCAGAGTGTTGTGTATACTGTAATGTTTGATCAGGCTACCCAGTAAGCGTATTGTGGAGTGTTTACCCACCTGAGGCAGAGATGTATTGTTCACATGTTAGTTCCTGTCTGCACGAGTTATGTGGCTTCAGAGGGAGCTATGCATGAGGTTCGAGATGAGTTTAAACCTGAGTATCAGAGAGAGAGTCTGATTGATGTGCCTCGAGATATCCGTGAGGAGCTTAGTGTGCTGCACTCAGTGGCGAGGTTATTGTGAGGGAAAGATGTGTACGGTTTTCGATGTGACGGTTTGAGGAAAGTGGATTCAGCAGTGAGATTTTGATGAGGTTGAGTTCCGACACTTCGGGATCAGTGACGTCATCAGGCTGTGGCCTTTTCGATTATGTTGAGGATCCTCTGCTGATCCGTTTGACGATGGCGGAGATCACAGTGTAGCGGATTTGCTCCTGTGGCATGTGTTTGGGCGATTGTTGGCGATCCTTTCACGCAGCGGGTGTTGCGGTGATTTGTGTTCGAGGAGCACTTTTAGTTGCTGTTTCGGTGGCCAGGAGGGTCACGTTGCGAGGGAACGCCCTCAGCCAACTGTGTTTGAGGTTCGACAGCTCAGAATTCGCGAAGGAATCATGATGTTGTTCTTGCAGTCTGATCAATATATCCTTTTGATGAGTTATTCAGCAAGTTGTGGTTGATGTGTGCGGCTAGTTGGGCATGTTGGAGTTTGTGTTCGTGCCATGACCTTGTTTGAGGACAGACTTTTCTCCGAGGTTGCTGTTGTTTGATATCCTTGGCTATTGTACCTGTATCTCCACTTCCGAGGTTTTGGAGAGTGTTGCATCCATCCGGAGGTCACGAGATCCTTGTTGGAGGTTATGACTTAGTCGCGGATCTGTTATAGCTGGATATTGTGGTTTTGGTGTGTTTGTGAGCATGGACTTACTGACGACGCAATTGGCTGTGTTCGAGTACCTCGAGAAGGAGGTTGTGTTTCGACGACCAGATTTCCCCGAAATGCTGTTTCGTGGTGATGGTCGAGCGGATGGTGGAGACGAGTTGTGTTGTTTGCTTAGCTCATGTTGTGGATACTACGGTTGTTGTGCTCGATGTTGAAGACATTGAGGTGGTTCCCGAGTTTTCCAGGTGTATACCGGAGGAGTTACCAGGTATTCCTCCAGTTCGGGAGACTGACTGCACAATCGAGCTTGTACCAGGCGCTAAACCCAATTTACCGATGTTTTGTCGTTTGGAGCCAGCGGAGCTGATGGAGCTACAGTTTCGACTCCAGGAGTTGCTGGAGGAGGTTTCAGGAGATTTCATGTGACCCCGCGTATTTGCGTGGTGTACTCTTGCATTGTTTTGCCGATGTTGGATGGTTCGACGTAGTGGTGCATTGACTACCGGAAGCCTGATTCGTTTCAGAGGAGAGTGAGTATCCTCCGTTTCGGATTGACGATTGGGTTGTTCAGCTCGTGAGAGCTCTAGTCTTGTCGGAGATTGATTTCGGGACCGGATACCATCAGTTGTGGTTCGGTGAGTCAGATGTGGCTTTGTTGGCTTACGGATCTCAGTGCGGGCATCAGGAGTTTTTGGTCACGCTATTTGGTTGACCAATGCCCCGTAGATCGTGTGGACGTGATGGACCATGTGTTCAGACGGTTTCTGGACGAGTTGCGGTCATGTTCGTTGGCAATGTCCTGATGTACTCCGAGAGTGTGGACCAGTACCTGGAGCAGTTGCGAGCGGTTTTGTGGACTTCACGAGACGATTAGCTGTTGTAAGTTCAGCCAGTGTGAGTTTTGGTCGATTAGCGTGAAGATGTTGGGCTATGTGATGCTAGCCGAGGGAGTCGGCGTGGATCCTGACCGGTTCGAAGCCGTGATGATTCGGAGTTTGCCCTACCATTGCACCAGAGATCGGGAGTCTCTTGTGTTTGGCAGGCTATTACCGACGGCTTGTGCAGGATTTTCCTGGATTGCCACTCTACTTTCCGGATTGACGAAGAAGGCGTCAGGTTCATGTGGTTCGATGCACGCGAGGAGAGTTGCTTACTCCTGCAGGTTGGTGACCGTTACTGCAGCTTTGACCTTACCTGACGATCGTGACGAGTTCGTGGGTTATGGCGATGCATCGAGATTTGGTTGGGTTATGCTTTGATACTGTGTAGCAGAGCGGTGGCTCATGGTTATGGACAGTGGAAACCTTGTGTGGTTACGTATCCTTTGTTTGATTTGGGTGTAGCTGTCCTATTGTTAGCATCGGAGAGTTCGAGATTTTATAGCTACGGCGTGCAGCGTGGTGTAGGATGTACACCGACCATTGAGTTTCATCCACTTGCATTTTCGGCCAGATTTGGGCTTGAGGCAGTGTTGATGGATGGAGTCGACTGACGACTATGGCTGCACATTAGAGTTTGTTCGAGGAAGGCTAGTGGTTGCACTTTGACCATCCGTTTGGGATGATGTTGCTGTTGATGCATTCAGTCGAGAGTTAGGAGCTTCGGTATTGCATGCGTGTATGTGTGGCTCGGGTTTCCGTATTAGCCGAGTTATGGGCCACGAGAGCTGAGTTCGAGTATGATGGTGTTGAGGCTCATGATTTTGTGCGCGGTTGGTGCTAGTGGCACGGAGAGGTATCAGATACTTCGAGTTTACCAGTCGTGACGCAATCCACAGAGCCATGTAGCAGCTTGTGTGTGCTGATGCCACATTCGTCGACTGGCGATGGCTAGGAGGCAGAGACTTGCCGAGAAGTGTCAGCCATTGAAGATTTCCGATTAGACGTGGCGATTGTTGCTGTGTTTGTGTATGTTGTTTGCACTTTGGTTCGTGATACCAGTTGTTGGGCCTTTGTAGGTCGTCTGACGTACTCAGTACAGTTCCTTGTACTTTCGGAGATGATTCCAGTGGTTGGCTGGCATAGCTATGTTTGACGAAGATTGGCTATTTACGTGGTGTATCTGTGTCCCAGTCCGCTGATCGAGATAATCAGCTACGACGGAGTGTTGGCAAGCTTTGCAGTAAGCATTGGGGACCAGATTACGAGTTGGTACCAGTTCTTATCCTCGGATTGGCGAGCGATCTTTGACGACTATTCAGGCCTTGGAGGGCATGTTGTGGACCTTGGTATTGTAGTCCCGGAGGATTCGGGACCAGCAGTTTCAGCAGTTCGAGGTTACTTGCAGTACCAGGTTGTTGTCCACTGTGATTTTGATATTGTTTGACGTCGTTTTGAGGAACGATGTTGTACTTCATTGTGTTGGAGTGAGTTTGGTTTGAATTTGAGTTGATGTTTGTTTCCGATTTTGTGGAGTGTGTTACCACAGACTATCAGATTAGCGGAAATGGATTGGTTATTGCCCGAGTTCGATGTTCGAGCTATGCTGATATGAATATGTGAGATATATTGATGTGTGAACTGAGTTGTGATTTGCCTTGATATTTTGATCCGTGTGTGGCCATAGGCGAGGTTGTGTTATGCCGTGTGGTTCGGCATCGCCTATAGTGTTGGCTTTTGTGTGTGTTGTGTTCCGTGTGGCGGAACTGTGTTTCGGATTTGCTATCTATTGTGCACCCTATCTGTTCCTTATGTAGGAACACTTGGCGATTCTGTGAGCCAGTTTAGATTTGTGATTTGTGGGTACAGAGATTTCAGCACGGAGTTATCTCCTATTGTGGAGTATGTTATCAGAGTTGTTCAGTCGAGTTTGCCGTTGGTGAGTTGAGCACTATGCAGAGGCAGTGCTCCTACTTTTAGCCAGCAGACTCAGAAATTTCGAGGTCGAAATTTTTCTAAGGGGGGTGGATTTGTGACGACCCGGACCAGAATCAGCAGTATGATCAGCTTGATTGATGAGTTTGTGTGTAGTCGCAGAGTTGTTCGACAGTTATTGAATCGCCAGGCTCGTTAACGACTAAATTATTGGCCGAGAATTGGAGCTGGGTCTCTTCTCGAGAGTCGTTGTACGTGTGATTACGAGTTCGTGGGCGGTTCCGGATCGTTATTTGGACGACCGAGGAATTAGTTATGAATATTTGAAGTTTCGACGGAAACGAATTATTATGGCAGGTTTGTTCGCGACTAAATTACCGGACGAGAATTTGGTTTCGGCTTCTTCACGGAAGTTGTTCAAAATTTAATTTCGAGTTCGTGGGAACTTCCGGAGCATGATTTGGAGTTATGAGGAATTAGTTGCGAATATTTCCGTTTGTTGTTGGTTTAGTCGATTTATTATGTGTTTGGGCTGAACAGTTGACTTTTTATCCGTTTGGCCGATATGTTTGACTTTGAGTGATTATTGAAGAGTACGTCGATACGAGTTTGTGGCCGCGAGAATTATCGGAATCGGAATTACGACGAGAAAGTTACGCGCGTTTGAAGTTCGTCGAAATGGATAAACATGAAGTTTCCGTTTTGGGAAAGCTTTAAATAGTAACCTGCTAAAAGGGGAAAGTCAAAAACTGAAATTATGGAGTTTGACCTTGGTCAACTCGGTTTGACCGAGTTGAAGTGAAGCTTGACGGTGGCGTTCACGGCTTCGCCGGCGACGGTGCTTTCCGGCCACCCCGTGGCTTGGTTCCTATCTTGTTCTCCTCGTCCCAACCTCACGAGTCTAGCCCCGGCCTCCTCTTGTGGTGGAGCTCACGGTGGAGAGAGAAAACTTGAAGCAAAGTTCAAGGTTTTTGGGTTTAATGGTGACTTTTGATTCGGGCCGAGTTGAGCTCAAACATGGACTGGGTTTTGTAGCCCTCTTCAAGGTGATTCTAACCATATTAACATGGTGTTCTAATTCGATTTGTGGATTGAGAATTTTGGATTTGAAATTTATGAACCAATTCGGTTTTGCATGAAATTGACCTAGTTAGAGTGAGAATTGGCCTTTGTTGCAGTTATGAAAGTTTCTCAGTGGGTGATTTTGAGTGGAACAAGGGTAGCTCCGCCGTGAAATTCTCCGGTCAACAGTAGCGCCGCCGTGGACGGCGGTCAACGGTCAACGGGTTGACTTTTTGACTTTCGGCAAGTCGCATGTCGTTTGACTCGAAATCGCGCTCCGAACGCAGTGGGGAGGTTCGTTTTTCGAGTTGAGCGTCTGAACGTAAAGCGAGGTATTGAGGTGGTATATACGGATTTTCGACGATTCGTCGACTTTGAATTGTGTATTTCCGAGAACGGTGGTTTCTCGTGGTTTGATTTGTATTGTCGGATTATGACTTTGAATATTGGACATTGTGGATATTCAGGGGTTCGTGATCGTTTGTTTGGCGAGGGACATTCCGCCGGATCACGGGTTAACGCGATACGCGTTACGCCAGTCTGTGAGTGGACATTTTATTTTCACGGAATGATTGCGAGTCTTTTATATACGTTTTATGAACTTGGGCATGCAGCATGATTATGGTTTTACGAGCATGAGATTTTATACGAGATTATGATTATATAAGCATGTGTTTATGATTATACGAATATGTTTATACGGCTATACGTATACGAACATGCATACACTTTTATGTTGTTTCATGCATTTGCATCGAAATGTTTATGATTTGGTTTACACAGAGTACAGTCGTGGTTACGTTGTTGTATCGATACACCTTGCCTCTCGGCTGATCCCCGATGGTAGGCCACCAGGAGGGGCAGTACCCCTACCTGACCGGCGAGGGGCAGTACCCCGGAACCGAGGCCTTTCTGGCTATGAATCACGTGGTAGTCAAGGACTCCGTGATTCTGACTGTACTAGCACGGACGTGTCCATGAGTGACCCCGTGATACTTTCTATGCATGCTCTGTTTACGAGTTGGAGTCAGCGTCTCCTCGTAAACGATTTGATTTGATTTATTTTTATTTCGACTCGCGTATGTTTTTATAACATATAAACTTGGTGAAAGACATTTATTTTCGTCCACTCACTCTAACGTGTTTATTGTCTTTCCCCTGGGCTTTTCGGTTTCCGTGCCCAGTTTGCAGTTCAGGCTCTGGTGTCGCACGTCGTGGTCGGAGGCATAGTGCTCGAGCTACTTTGTTTCATCCAGTAGGTTTATTGTTCTACCTACTGTGGTATGCGTATATGATTATGTATTAGAAGTCGCTCTGAGCGTCCTATTGAATATGTTATACGATTTTACCCGGATTTCAGTAAAGTATATATTATATGTATTGTTTACTTTACTGTTGATATATTGAGAAATCCGGATGGGATTGGTGCCCACGGTTTGCTTTTTGTGGCATATGATGAAGTGTATTTTCAGCGTGCAGGTAATGATAATTCCACGCTAGTAACGAAACTCTGCCCAAATTTCGAAAAGTTTTTGTTGGTTCGTATTTTCGAAGGGGTTTGATTCCGATTTAGGAAGCTAAATCGGGGTTGGGTCCTTTCAGCTTGGTATCAGAGCTTTAGGTTGTAGGTTCTGTAGACTTCTGTAGTCGTGTTTACTAAGGGTATTTGAGAATGTACAGCATGTCTGGAATGGTGACCCGACCGGCCGGCGGATAATCATCAAATTCCGGGTGTTGTATGCTTTCAAATATTTGAAGTTCCATGATTATGTTCCACTTGTTGTGAACGATATTGTATTCATTAGGATGCCTCCTGACGTGCTTTCCTTGTCGTTTCGTTTGTGGATCCTATTGTGGATCAATCGACGCGTAATTTGCCTGAGAACAGTGGATTTGTATGAGTATTTAGAGTTCAGAGATTTGTGTGGCACGGTTTGCCTGGGGATGTGTATATGAGCATCTATATGTTGCCTCAGAGCTGAGATTTATGGCAGGGATGTGTGCCTGATTCAGTTTGTTGTAATTTGTGGGCTGATATTGTGTGAGTTTCGGTTGTGACTCCACGGCCTACATTCAGAGTGTTGTGTATACTGTAATGTTTGATCAGGCTACCCAGTAAGCGTATTGTGGAGTGTTTACCCACCTGAGGCAGAGATGTATTGTTCACATGTTAGTTCCTGTCTGCACGAGTTATGTGGCTTCAGAGGGAGCTATGCATGAGGTTCGAGATGAGTTTGAACCTGAGTATCAGAGAGAGAGTCTGATTGATGTGCCTCGAGATATCCGTGAGGAGCTTAGTGTGCTGCACTCAGTGGCGAGGTTATTGTGAGGGAAAGATGTGTACGGTTTTCGATGTGACGGTTTGAGGAAAGTGGATTCAGCAGTGAGATTTTGATGAGGTTGAGTTCCGACACTTCGGGATCAGTGACGTCATCAGGCTGTGGCCTTTTCGATTATGTTGAGGATCCTCTGCTGATCCGTTTGACGATGGCGGAGATCACAGTGTAGCGGATTTGCTCCTGTGGCATGTGTTTGGGCGATTGTTGGCGATCCTTTCACGCAGCGGGTGTTGCGGTGATTTGTGTTCGAGGAGCACTTTTAGTTGCTGTTTCGGTGGCCAGGAGGGTCACGTTGCGAGGGAACGCCCTCAGCCAACTGTGTTTGAGGTTCGACAGCTCAGAATTCGCGAAGGAATCATGATGTTGTTCTTGCAGTCTGATCAATATATCCTTTTGATGAGTTATTCAGCAAGTTGTGGTTGATGTGTGCGGCTAGTTGGGCATGTTGGAGTTTGTGTTCGTGCCATGACCTTGTTTGAGGACAGACTTTTCTCCGAGGTTGCTGTTGTTTGATATCCTTGGCTATTGTACCTGTATCTCCACTTCCGAGGTTTTGGAGAGTGTTGCATCCATCCGGAGGTCACGAGATCCTTGTTGGAGGTTATGACTTAGTCGCGGATCTGTTATAGCTGGATATTGTGGTTTTGGTGTGTTTGTGAGCATGGACTTACTGACGACGCAATTGGCTGTGTTCGAGTACCTCGAGAAGGAGGTTGTGTTTCGACGACCAGATTTCCCCGAAATGCTGTTTCGTGGTGATGGTCGAGCGGATGGTGGAGACGAGTTGTGTTGTTTGCTTAGCTCATGTTGTGGATACTACGGTTGTTGTGCTCGATGTTGAAGACATTGAGGTGGTTCCCGAGTTTTCCAGGTGTATACCGGAGGAGTTACCAGGTATTCCTCCAGTTCGGGAGACTGACTGCACAATCGAGCTTGTACCAGGCGCTAAACCCAATTTACCGATGTTTTGTCGTTTGGAGCCAGCGGAGCTGATGGAGCTACAGTTTCGACTCCAGGAGTTGCTGGAGGAGGTTTCAGGAGATTTCATGTGACCCCGCGTATTTGCGTGGTGTACTCTTGCATTGTTTTGCCGATGTTGGATGGTTCGACGTAGTGGTGCATTGACTACCGGAAGCCTGATTCGTTTCAGAGGAGAGTGAGTATCCTCCGTTTCGGATTGACGATTGGGTTGTTCAGCTCGTGAGAGCTCCAGTCTTGTCGGAGATTGATTTCGGGACCGGATACCATCAGTTGTGGTTCGGTGAGTCAGATGTGGCTTTGTTGGCTTACGGATCTCAGTGCGGGCATCAGGAGTTTTTGGTCACGCTATTTGGTTGACCAATGCCCCGTAGATCGTGTGGACGTGATGGACCATGTGTTCAGACGGTTTCTGGACGAGTTGCGGTCATGTTCGTTGGCAATGTCCTGATGTACTCCGAGAGTGTGGACCAATACCTGGAGCAGTTGCGAGCGGTTTTGTGGACTTCACGAGACGATTAGCTGTTGTAAGTTCAGCCAGTGTGAGTTTTGGTCGATTAGCGTGAAGATGTTGGGCTATGTGATGCTAGCCGAGGGAGTCGGCGTGGATCCTGACCGGTTCGAAGCCGTGATGATTCGGAGTTTGCCCTACCATTGCACCAGAGATCGGGAGTCTCTTGTGTTTGGCAGGCTATTACCGACGGCTTGTGCAGGATTTTCCTGGATTGCCACTCTACTTTCCGGATTGACGAAGAAGGCGTCAGGTTCATGTGGTTCGATGCACGCGAGGAGAGTTGCTTACTCCTGCAGGTTGGTGACCGTTACTGCAGCTTTGACCTTACCTGACGATCGTGACGAGTTCGTGGGTTATGGCGATGCATCGAGATTTGGTTGGGTTATGCTTTGATACTGTGTAGCAGAGCGGTGGCTCATGGTTATGGACAGTGGAAACCTTGTGTGGTTACGTATCCTTTGTTTGATTTGGGTGTAGCTGTCCTATTGTTAGCATCGGAGAGTTCGAGATTTTATAGCTACGGCGTGCAGCGTGGTGTAGGATGTACACCGACCATTGAGTTTCATCCACTTGCATTTTCGGCCAGATTTGGGCTTGAGGCAGTGTTGATGGATGGAGTCGACTGACGACTATGGCTGCACATTAGAGTTTGTTCGAGGAAGGCTAGTGGTTGCACTTTGACCATCCGTTTGGGATGATGTTGCTGTTGATGCATTCAGTCGAGAGTTAGGAGCTTCGGTATTGCATGCGTGTATGTGTGGCTCGGGTTTCCGTATTAGCCGAGTTATGGGCTACGAGAGCTGAGTTCGAGTATGATGGTGTTGAGGCTCATGATTTTGTGCGCGGTTGGTGCTAGTGGCACGGAGAGGTATCAGATACTTCGAGTTTACCAGTCGTGACGCAATCCACAGAGCCATGTAGCAGCTTGTGTGTGCTGATGCCACATTCGTCGACTGGCGATGGCTAGGAGGCAGAGACTTGCCGAGAAGTGTCAGCCATTGAAGATTTCCGATTAGACGTGGCGATTGTTGCTGTGTTTGTGTATGTTGTTTGCACTTTGGTTCGTGATACCAGTTGTTGGGCCTTTGTAGGTCGTCTGACGTACTCAGTACAGTTCCTTGTACTTTCGGAGATGATTCCAGTGGTTGGCTGGCATAGCTATGTTTGACGAAGATTGGCTATTTACGTGGTGTATCTGTGTCCCAGTCCGCTGATCGAGATAATCAGCTACGACGGAGTGTTGGCAAGCTTTGCAGTAAGCATTGGGGACCAGATTACGAGTTGGTACCAGTTCTTATCCTCGGATTGGCGAGCGATCTTTGACGACTATTCAGGCCTTGGAGGGCATGTTGTGGACCTTGGTATTGTAGTCCCGGAGGATTCGGGACCAGCAGTTTCAGCAGTTCGAGGTTACTTGCAGTACCAGGTTGTTGTCCACTGTGATTTTGATATTGTTTGACGTCGTTTTGAGGAACGATGTTGTACTTCATTGTGTTGGAGTGAGTTTGGTTTGAATTTGAGTTGATGTTTGTTTCCGATTTTGTGGAGTGTGTTACCACAGACTATCAGATTAGCGGAAATGGATTGGTTATTGCCCGAGTTCGATGTTCGAGCTATGCTGATATGAATATGTGAGATATATTGATGTGTGAACTGAGTTGTGATTTGCCTTGATATTTTGATCCGTGTGTGGCCATAGGCGAGGTTGTGTTATGCCGTGTGGTTCGGCATCGCCTATAGTGTTGGCTTTTGTGTGTGTTGTGTTCCGTGTGGCGGAACTGTGTTTCGGATTTGCTATCTATTGTGCACCCTATCTGTTCCTTATGTAGGAACACTTGGCGATTCTGTGAGCCAGTTTAGATTTGTGATTTGTGGGTACAGAGATTTCAGCACGGAGTTATCTCCTATTGTGGAGTATGTTATCAGAGTTGTTCAGTCGAGTTTGCCGTTGGTGAGTTGAGCACTATGCAGAGGCAGTGCTCCTACTTTTAGCCAGCAGACTCAGAAATTTCGAGGTCGAAATTTTTCTAAGGGGGGTGGATTTGTGACGACCCGGACCAGAATCAGCAGTATGATCAGCTTGATTGATGAGTTTGTGTGTAGTCGCAGAGTTGTTCGACAGTTATTGAATCGCCAGGCTCGTTAACGACTAAATTATTGGCCGAGAATTGGAGCTGGGTCTCTTCTCGAGAGTCGTTGTACGTGTGATTACGAGTTCGTGGGCGGTTCCGGATCGTTATTTGGACGACCGAGGAATTAGTTATGAATATTTGAAGTTTCGACGGAAACGAATTATTATGGCAGGTTTGTTCGCGACTAAATTACCGGACGAGAACTTGGTTTCGGCTTCTTCACGGAAGTTGTTCAAAATTTAATTTCGAGTTCGTGGGAACTTCCGGAGCATGATTTGGAGTTATGAGGAATTAGTTGCGAATATTTCCGTTTGTTGTTGGTTTAGTCGATTTATTATGTGTTTGGGCTGAACAGTTGACTTTTTATCCGTTTGGCCGATATGTTTGACTTTGAGTGATTATTGAAGAGTACGTCGATACGAGTTTGTGGCCGCGAGAATTATCGGAATCGGAATTACGACGAGAAAGTTACGCGCGTTTGAAGTTCGTCGAAATGGATAAACATGAAGTTTCCGTTTTGGGAAAGCTTTAAATAGTAACCTGCTAAAAGGGGAAAGTCAAAAACTGAAATTATGGAGTTTGACCTTGGTCAACTCGGTTTGACCGAGTTGAAGTGAAGCTTGACGGTGGCGTTCACGGCTTCGCCGGCGACGGTGCTTTCCGGCCACCCCGTGGCTTGGTTCCTATCTTGTTCTCCTCGTCCCAACCTCACGAGTCTAGCCCCGGCCTCCTCTTGTGGTGGAGCTCACGGTGGAGAGAGAAAACTTGAAGCAAAGTTCAAGGTTTTTGGGTTTAATGGTGACTTTTGATTCGGGCCGAGTTGAGCTCAAACATGGACTGGGTTTTGTAGCCCTCTTCAAGGTGATTCTAACCATATTAACATGGTGTTCTAATTCGATTTGTGGATTGAGAATTTTGGATTTGAAATTTATGAACCAATTCGGTTTTGCATGAAATTGACCTAGTTAGAGTGAGAATTGGCCTTTGTTGCAGTTATGAAAGTTTCTCAGTGGGTGATTTTGAGTGGAACAAGGGTAGCTCCGCCGTGAAATTCTCCGGTCAACAGTAGCGCCGCCGTGGACGGCGGTCAACGGTCAACGGGTTGACTTTTTGACTTTCGGCAAGTCGCATGTCGTTTGACTCGAAATCGCGCTCCGAACGCAGTGGGGAGGTTCGTTTTTCGAGTTGAGCGTCTGAACGTAAAGCGAGGTATTGAGGTGGTATATACGGATTTTCGACGATTCGTCGACTTTGAATTGTGTATTTCCGAGAACGGTGGTTTCTCGTGGTTTGATTTGTATTGTCGGATTATGACTTTGAATATTGGACATTGTGGATATTCAGGGGTTCGTGATCGTTTGTTTGGCGAGGGACATTCCGCCGGATCACGGGTTAACGCGATACGCGTTACGCCAGTCTGTGAGTGGACATTTTATTTTCACGGAATGATTGCGAGTCTTTTATATACGTTTTATGAACTTGGGCATGCAGCATGATTATGGTTTTACGAGCATGAGATTTTATACGAGATTATGATTATATAAGCATGTGTTTATGATTATACGAATATGTTTATACGGCTATACGTATACGAACATGCATACACTTTTATGTTGTTTCATGCATTTGCATCGAAATGTTTATGATTTGGTTTACACAGAGTACAGTCGTGGTTACGTTGTTGTATCGATACACCTTGCCTCTCGGCTGATCCCCGATGGTAGGCCACCAGGAGGGGCAGTACCCCTACCTGACCGGCGAGGGGCAGTACCCCGGAACCGAGGCCTTTCTGGCTATGAATCACGTGGTAGTCAAGGACTCCGTGATTCTGACTGTACTAGCACGGACGTGTCCATGAGTGACCCCGTGATACTTTCTATGCATGCTCTGTTTACGAGTTGGAGTCAGCGTCTCCTCGTAAACGATTTGATTTGATTTATTTTTATTTCGACTCGCGTATGTTTTTATAACATATAAACTTGGTGAAAGACATTTATTTTCGTCCACTCACTCTAACGTGTTTATTGTCTTTCCCCTGGGCTTTTCGGTTTCCGTGCCCAGTTTGCAGTTCAGGCTCTGGTGTCGCACGTCGTGGTCGGAGGCATAGTGCTCGAGCTACTTTGTTTCATCCAGTAGGTTTATTGTTCTACCTACTGTGGTATGCGTATATGATTATGTATTAGAAGTCGCTCTGAGCGTCCTATTGAATATGTTATACGATTTTACCCGGATTTCAGTAAAGTATATATTATATGTATTGTTTACTTTACTGTTGATATATTGAGAAATCCGGATGGGATTGGTGCCCACGGTTTGCTTTTTGTGGCATAGGATGAAGTGTATTTTCAGCGTGCAGGTAATGATAATTCCACGCTAGTAACGAAACTCTGCCCAAATTTCGAAAAGTTTTTGTTGGTTCGTATTTTCGAAGGGGTTTGATTCCGATTTAGGAAGCTAAATCGGGGTTGGGTCCTTTCATTTTCAGTCTACAGTTGTTGCATTTACTTTTCTCCTTCAACACGTTATTAACAGTTCTTGAGTTGATAGTCATCACCTTGAACCCTAACCCTAAAACACCAAACCCCATCACCACCGCCAGTTTCCTCATTGCCAATCACCACTGTTCGCCATCCTCACCGGAATTCGCCCCACCGCCGGCAACCTCAGAGTCTTTCTCCCAGTTGACAAGATTGGTCGTCTTCCTGCATCCCGTGCTCAACACGCTCTTCCTTCTTGTAACAAATCGGTAACCAATATCGAGCATAATACCTTTCGAGGTAATTTTCTAACCTTCTTGGATTTAGAAATTATGTCGCAAAACTTAATTACTGCAACACCTTAGATCTAAGACTAGATTTAGGTTGATTATTGCTGTGATTTTTATTATATGCCCTGGTTCCTATGAATTAATAAATGTTTGAAAAAGTTTGATATTAGTGTGACGGCATTAAAAGAAAAAAAGGGAAATCGATATTTGTGAATATTTTTTTTGTCACGATTTCTGGGTGTGGCATGAAGCCACCGTTTATCAAGCATTGATTCTTATGACCATACATCTTTGATCATATTCTTATTCCCTAAACTTGATATTAGTGATCGTACTTTTTCCATCGATACTAATTACATTTCTTGTCTCTTTTGTAGATGATTTCGAATGAGTTGGTTCGGCCTGGATTTGATATCCTTGAAGCCAATGGGAAAAATGTATCATTAGTTGGTTTCTGATGTAGAGAATACTCTCATCTGTAAGGATCTCACCAAAACTATTCATCCACCATCTGGTGAGAATGTACCACTACCATCTACAACTCGAAATGCTCAAACCCTCATATTTTTGAGGTGGCACATCCATACCATTATGAAGAATCAATATTTAAAAAGGAATGATCCCAACGACTTATTGGACGTTTTAAAAAATGCTTCAAACAATGTGCATGATACACAACTTCCAAAATTGACTGAGAGGTGGGATCAAATCCGATTATTGGATTATCCGAAGATTGAAACTTTCAATCACACTGTGTTAGAGCTACAATCAGAATTGAGCTTTTGTGGAATTGAAAAGACCGATCATGATATAATCGATTAGTCTTTAAACACCTTCCCTTCTTCTATAAGTCTTCTTACTCATCAGTACCAGCTTGAGTACAAACAAGGAAGAATTAAATCACTCAGTGATCTCATGAACATCCTGACTAAAAATGAGAAGCATCATGAGATAATTCTCAACAACAATGCAACATCCGCTGGGACCAAGAAAACACCTGAGAATTACAACACTGATGAGAAGGCACATAAGGATAAAAAGAATAATTGTTCTGAGCCTTACAACAAGCGTGGTGGGAGAGGAGGACGAGGTGCAGGACGTGGTAGAGGTTGTAGTCAAAACTTGACTTGGACTTGCCAAGACGTAGGCCCTAGTCATTCCAACAAGAATCAATCCAATTCTGGCCCTAGGAATGATGTAAAGTCTTCTCCCTCTGCTCCATCTGGTTTGTACTCATGTTATAGGTGCGGTTCTACAAAACATATGCACAAACAATATCGTGCAAACAAGGATATTCAGAATGCCTACAAGAAGTGCAAGAAATATTTAACATAAGAGTTTAACTTTACTGGAGACTATGAGATGGAAGATGGCGGTGAAACCAATCCTATTGTAGAAGATCACAGGATGGAGAACATTGAGACTCCAAATTTTGAGTAGTCTATGTATCAGGCGGTTGTTTCTGCTATGTATTTTAGAAATATAACTTTGGTCACTGAACTTTGACACCAACATTCAAATTGGTCACTGGCGGAGGATTTCGTAACTCTGAGCTTTCGGATCGTCGTACATCGACGAGAAGAACTGGGAGGCGCTGGTGGAGTGCTATGTTGCATGGAAACGGGTACGGGTGCGTAGAAGCGAAGCGTGAGAGAACAGTGAAGCGTTTTTTTTTTTCTTCAAAAACTAGTGGAAGCGGATACGCGAAGGAAGCGTATAATATATAATAAAAATTCGGTTATATATACATAGAAAAATAGAATTTAATAAGTAACTTAAAACATGATTAGAATTTAATTCTCATTTGATTATTTTCAAACATGTACATGCATAATAATATGATTCAGATATAAATAATACTAAATTTCTCTCATAACTTATTGTGAAATATGATTTAGCGCTTCCAATATGGAACATCAAGTTTCCAAAAGGAATATATTTTTAGAATCCTGCTTCCAAAATGAATATTTTTGGATTCATGCTTCCGAGGGTTTCCGACAAGCTTCCTTCACTTTGAAGTTTCCATGCAACCTAGGTGGAGCAGCATCAAAAGCAACACCAATTTGAAATCGACGGTATTGGTCACGCCGGAGCAGCAGGTTTTAGACAGAGGAGACGCCAAATTCAGGTCTCAGGTGCATGAGCATGCCGGATTGGAGGGTAACAGCTTTCTTCGCTGTGACCGCTGTCGGCGCCGTATTTCTCTTTGTATCGTTAATCTGCTTAATCAAACAGAATGGCATCAATGGAGCTGTTTACATAGAAGTTGTATACATAGAATAGCATCATCGTTTCGCTGCTGTAGTTTCATGAACAGGCCATGTATCATTCATGATTTGTAGCATTTGATCTCAGATTCTCAGACATTATCTCAATCATTAGAATTTAGGCCACTATTGTTGGCACACTTCTAAACTGAATAGATGAACAAATCAGAGTTAAAATCGAACCAAACTGCAGGGATCGAAAGTACAAATTCCGACAGCCATACAATACATAAGTTTTCATGTTTTGGTTTTGCTTACTTGAAAGTTATGACCAAAACTGAAGCTCTGTGTAGGGAATTTACAATCTATATGCATGCGTACGGAGAATGACTTGATTATATATATGAACTCACTGAGAAATGTAATCAGAATCTTACAAGTAGTTGTTTTCCTATTCAAGAATACAAAAGCAGGCTTCAGCCTCCTGCACAATCTGATGATCCATACAAGTAGTGTAGAAACTAAGATGATGATCTGCCTTTCTAAAACCTACGATCATATATAGGTACGGGCTTGATCTTCAAAGAAAGGTGGCCGGAGATATAAACCAATACAACAAGAGCACTGCAGCCAACTGCTCCACATTGTGCAGATAAATTAGAACCCTAAAAACAAATATGAATAAATGAATGCAACTCTAAGCCTTTGTCCGCCTAAACTCGAACCAGATCTCATAATGATTAAAAAGCAAGCTGTCGTGTGTATGTTTTCTGATATACTCCAGGCCCAGCTTTGTAAGCCGTTTTGTACACTCTTCTCCTCCCAACCGCGAGCAGAACTTGATATTATGGGACACAAAGATTCGCCCATCATAGGGTTTCAATTTATTTGTCAATCTCTCTAACCCAAGCCACACAAGATCACCAGGCATATGAAGAAACACTGCACTAGCATAGATCAAATCATACTTAACTTCTGAACCAAATCTGGTGAAGTCCATGTTGTCACCCTTCACTATTAAAGGGCGCTTATGCAGAAGACCTTGGGAAGGAAGCTCATATCTAAAGGCAGCCATTAACGATAGCTCATCTCTTTCAAGACAGTGGTAATGCCCAGGACGAAGATAGCGAATGAAATGCAAACCAACTCGGAGAGTACCACAACCAATCTCAAGAACATTTGAGTCAGACTTGAGATGGCTGGACTGAGCAAGGAACTCAAAAACATCTCGCCCACCTGCCCAAGGCTCGCCATAGTTACTGTGGTGTTCTTCAGTTAGGAGCTCCCCAGGGCACGGGAGGGCAGTGTGATTTCCAGACTCAGGTCCTTCGTAGTGAGATATACCCTTGTACCTGAAAGATTACAAAACTCATGATCAGAACTTCCTAAAAAAGTGAGTATTCCCAGACACATGAATGCCTCATTTTCCAATTCATTGACATCACCACATAAGAGTATTCCGCACAGAATTCGCAGCCTCACAAATGCACCGATGAAACAAAAACCTCTAAGAAGATTACAGAGCAGCAACTTCTTCCTTTTCTGCAAAGAAATTAATCACTTTCGATTATATGCTCTCATATAGCTTCCAAGCTCTAAAATTAGAAACTGATCTAATCAATTCTTTTCTTTTTTCTCTCGTACCATAACAGAGCATTATGGAACTTGCCAAACCCAGCCACTTAGAGTAACATCAAACAAAAGCACACAACTTTACGCAACTATTTGAATCAACATTGCGAAAACTAAATTAGAACTTGAACAAAACACAAAATTTCAATACTTCGAATCCATGATCATATAGAGCTCAAAGCAACTAACTCCACAGCAATAACTTCCATCTTCATCGCTTTACCATTCACCATATCAATTCATACGCTCAAAACTTTGCCCTTTCGGCACCGAAAACGCTCACATTTCAATCACAGAAAACAAAGACTCACAAACCACAAATGCACACACAGTAACACAAAGTACAGAGAGAGAGAGAGAGAGAGAGAGAGTACGAGAAAGTACTCACTCTAAGAGATCCTGAAGCTGCTGAACCCTAGTCCTAGGGTTAATTCCCTTCCTCAACACATTATCCTGCATATGCAGCCCATTCACTCGGATCTGATCCTTCACCCACTCCACGTCCTCCTCCGACGACCTTATCGTCTCGCCACGTGTCTTCTCCACATCGCCGATCGAAGGATTCGGAACTCCGACGCCGACTCCGCCGCAGTTGCAAGGAGGCGACGGCGACGAGGAGAGAG
The DNA here is from genome assembly GCA_946800695.1 of Geum urbanum. Classification (NCBI taxonomy): domain Eukaryota; kingdom Viridiplantae; phylum Streptophyta; class Magnoliopsida; order Rosales; family Rosaceae; genus Geum; species Geum urbanum. Next base: position 80,272,598 of record OX326999.1, on the reverse strand, counting down.
AGGAGAGGGCGACGAAGAAGAAGACGGCGGCGAGCGAGGCAGAGAGGACGAGCACCGGGACAGTGACGACTATGCCCTTGGACGATATCGACGAGAGAGCCATTGGTGCCAAATCGATCGAGCTCTGTCTAGTCCATGGCTTTTTAGGTTTTCTGATTTTACTGTGGAAATAATTGGAGTGTAGAAATTTTGAGGTTGACGACGTCGTTCACGAGGCACGAGGAATTGCTTATTTTATTTTATTATTAGTCTGGCGGTGGATATTATTGGAGGGAAGGAGACTGGTGTTGGTCACTTGGTCTTGAAGAATTGTTGTTCTGGGTAACGTGCTTGTCGCACGAGACCAGGGTGGTGATGAAGCAAATGTGCAATGATGGTGAATGTTAGGGTGGACTAATTGTAATGATTAACGAATTATATTGTTTTTTGTGAGATATTAGAACATTTTCCAAGGGACTTCCCCAATAACCCGGGTTTAATACCAAGGTTCTACGGTGAACCTGGTTCTATTTTTTTACTGTGCATACCCCACCTGCTTATGTGTAAAACTGACGGTATCAACATGCTATATAATGGACACCGGAATTGAGGCTAGTTCGCAGAGAATCGAGTTTACCACAACCGTATTAGCACATTTCTAAATGATGAGTGGAGGAAGCTTGTAACAGAATCGATGAGCCAGAAAATGATGAAGTGCGTCACAAGTAATCAAAGCAAACAATCTATACTTCTCCGCGTGTGCCCCCCATATTTACTATCTAACAAACTTTACTATCTAACAAACGTGGGTTTTTCCACTGTAACTATTCCTACTGTTCCTACTTTTGGATATTATTCACACGCATGTCAAGCGTGCGGCTGAAATCAAACCAATCACTCATCCGTCCTTTTGCTCATTTTCCAGACCTACTCTCACTCTCACATCGCAGCATCCAACACTTCAGCTTTCACAACCTCTCGATCATTTGAGCAATCTCATGCCTCCCTTTTCATCGTTTTTCACTCAGCCTCTCTTTCTCTCCATCCTCTTCACGCTCTCGATCTCCCGCTCTTAACACCTATCTCATGCCTCTCTTTACTGTTTTCTACTCATCGTCTCCAAAGAGGTGTTCTCCTTGCGACATAAACCTGACCGCGTTCCCAAGAGAGTAAGCAAATTAACCTCTCTCTCTATCGTTCCCGTAACGAATTTAACACAGCCTTTTAAAAATCGTATAAGCCAGGTTTCTTCCCTTATCTCCCTCTCTCTCTCTCAAATTTGTGTTTTGTGTTTCGTGGCTTAGAAATTGTTAAAGATGATTAAATAGTTTATGAAGTATGAATATTTGCTTAATTTTAGTTTTTGGTTGTTCATAGGTTGAGGAATAGAATCATAATTGTATGGATATGTTATTAACAACACTTACCAAAATTACATTGTTTCAATCATACCTTTATGATTTTGGATTTGGTGATGGAATTGTTGAGATTTCTGTTGGATGAAGAAATTTGATGAGTATTGAGATATTGGACGAAGATATTGGCTAGGTGCTTGATTTGCAAATCTGGGTGATGAAGAGAATTGCTTTTTTGGGGTTAATTTGATTTGAGACTCAGAAATGTAATATTGTGTTTCATAGATCGATTGAATTTATGCATTATGATTTTCTTTCGAGCATTTGGATTGGTCTTTGTCTTTGAGCTTCTCATGTTCTGGGAATGGCAGAGTTTCTATTGCAGTACGAATTGTAAAAGATGATTGAACAGTTATGAAGTATGAATATAAGTTCTAATTTGGAATTTGGTTAAGAATATTTGCTTGATTTTAGCGTTCGGTTGTTCATAGGTTGAGGAATGGAATCATAATTGTATGGATACGTTATTAACTTGATTGAAATTTGCTGTATAATTTTTTATTATTTTGGATTTAATGATGGAATTGTTGAGATTTATAGAAAATTTATGTTCTAGGCAGTGCAGGATGTATATGGGCAGGCCATAAGAGCATATGCACTGGTGTGCTCCTCTCATTTGCCTTTTCTTTTTCTATTTTGAGAGGAGCAAACACTATTTATGGAATAGGAGGAGTATAACTACTTTTTCGTGCAGTGGTATATAAATAGGAGGAGCAATACCAGTCAAACGTAGATAGTGAGATCTGGTTCGAAGAGAGAGGAACTGGGACAAGTGGTAGTGGCTCTCTTTTTCATTTCCTACCAGCTCTCCTTTCTTACTCCCTTTTGTCTTCGCTTTCCTACCGTGTTGGCCATTTTTCAGCCTGATTACATTTTCTCGACTTACTCCCTTTTGTCTTCGCTCTAGATCCAAATCTGGGCCAAATCGACTTTCAGAGAGAACCGACTTTGAGAGAGAGTCGCACACAGATCTGGGTCGGAGACCAACTCCAAGCTTCTGGGTTCGTCGCTGCATCTTCTTCTCTTTTTTTGTCAAGTTTCTTTTTCTCTTTGTTTTCATCGTTAACTAATCCATGTGGTCGACTTTCATAATTTCCTAGGATGAATCGGTTGTTGACCTTTATTTTCTAGATCGTGTTTTCGTTTTTGACTTCGTTGTGGGACAGATTTCTCTCCTCTGATTGATTTTAAAGGTATGGTATCGGATATAGGTTGGTTTGTTATTTTTTGTTCAATCATTGGTGCTTGATTGCGACGAGCGTAGGTAGAGAAGTTTGGAGTTTAAAAGAGAGAACTGCTTTGGAGTTTGGACTCTGTGGAGGGATAATTTGCAAAGCGGATCTAACAGGTAACAGACACCAAAATATGCTTGGATTGGTTTTCCAGTGGTGTGGAGAAAGTTTGCAGAAAAACAGCGACAATTGAATTGTGAGTTATCAGCAGGTCATTGCGCGCTAGCTCCAATGCTCCCTTTAGTGTAAGCATGGTGTATGTCACAGTGAATTACATAAATATGCGACCCAGAAGATCCCTAATTTTGGGTGCAGATCGAGAGACTAGAGAGAGAATTCACCCTTCAAATTCTTGCTAGCTAGATATATATAAGGTCAAAGACGTGAAACCGTGGATGATATATTGATTACTAGATCCACAGAAAAAGTCATACGATTTGAAGATAAAGGGAAAATATTAAATTATAGAATTATAGCATGCAAAACGAACTGTGATTGCAAAAAGGTTTTGGCACATTCGATGCTCTTTGCTTCATTTACTTTTTGATTGTGTGAGATTTCTTTTGTTTGTTTGTGTTGCTGTTGTTCATGTTGTCTGTGGTGTTTGATGTTTTGGGATTGCTTCTATGTATTGAGTGAGGTAATAGTGTTTGATCCATAATACTTTATTTGAGTTTCGATTATATGGAAGGATTTACTCAATTGTGCTCCTTTTTTTTGGGCCAAACACTGTTATTTTCGATGCTCTTTGCTTCATTTACTTTTTGATTGTGTGAGATTTCTTTTGTTTGTTTGTGTTGCTGTTGTTCATGTTGTCTGTGGTGTTTGATATTTTAGGATTGCTTCTACGTATTGAGTGAGGTAATAGTGTTTGATCTATAATACTTTATTTCAGTTTCGATTATATGGGAGGATTTGCTCAACTGTGCTCCTTTTCTTTGGGTTTTTGTGAATTTCCAGTTTGTTATTAGCTTATTGTTGTTTGGCTGTATAGTTTTGAAGGTTTGTTATGCAATGGTAATGAGATTTATGGCATATGATGGAGCTTATAAAAGGTTATGTCTTTACAGTATTTTGAAGTTCATCAAAGTGGTTGTTTCGACTCCAATCGAGATAGTAGTGGTATTGCACTGAAACACAGGTAAGATTGTGTTTTTCTTCTGTTTGATTTTAAAGGTATGGTTTCGGATGTGGGTAGGTTTGATGTTTTATGTTCAGTTATTGGTGCTTGATTTGGTGTTGTGATTTAATCATGTTGTTTGTTAACGTTTGTTTCTTTTTGTTAGTCTCTGTGCGAATTGCAGGGAAAATGATTCGTTTTTAAGCAATAAATAAATCTTTAAAGTACCATGATCAGACTCTGTGCCTTTTATTGGTAGAACTGCATAGTTTGAGTATAGTTTTTTTTGGCAGTTTTTTCGATCTCATCTATTTTTATTGTGATGTTTTTTATTTTGTTTTTTTATTGGTTATATCTTTGCTATCAGATACTGTTTTGTTTATCCATTTGATGTGTTTCGTGAATATGTGTGTGTGTAATTGATTAAATTAAACCCTATCAAATAATGCAATGTTTCTTTGTTTGATGAATTTTTATGGTTCGATTCAGTACCCTTTTGTACAATAAGAAATTTCCTGATTATGGAGCGGGACTAAACTGATGAATTTTATGTCATTTTTTTATGGTTTAATTGGTATTTGGCTTTAATAGGAATTGATGTTGTGTTTTTTTGTGTATTTTTGCAGGGTGTTGTGGACTGTTAAGGATCTATTAGATTAGGTATTTGTTTTTGCTATATTTTTAGATTCAGCTAAATGTTATTTTCCCTTATCTGTGATTTGTCATAACTTTGTTTTTTATTCTTTTTGTTATGTTGCAGATTATTGTCTGAGCAGTCTCTTCACATTTAGCATCAACAGGTGATCTATTTGAATTTCATTTGTTTGTACCTTTTTTCTTCATTGTTTCATTGTGATTTATTAATTGGTTTCTTATTGTGGTTGGTTTTTTCTCTGCTGTGGATTTCTTTTGTTGTGTGAGCTTTCTTTTGTTTGTCCATGTTGCTGTTGTTCATGATGTCTTTGGTGTTTGATGTTTTGGGAGTTTTTCTATGTATTGAGTCAGGTAATTGTGTTTGATCCATGATGATTTATTTGAATTTTGATAATATGGAAAGATTTGAGACAGAGATTTTGCAGCTTTGAATCTTGCTGTTATGTTTCTTGCTTAAGATTAGGTATTGAACAAGCTATGATATTTTTGTTTTCAGAAAAAGTTTTTTGCCACCTATAATTGTTAGTATAACGTTCATTCGTGCTATGATGAAGAAGTTTTCATATGTGCTTGAGCTAGCTATATAACATTTGTGGGTTTCCTGTTCATTGTTTCTGTTCATTCTTTTTGAGATTATTCAAGGCGTGCGAACCGTGTGGGTAACTGTTTTGGGTGAGATTTTCAGCTCCGGATTTCCTGCTCTCTTTCAACCTCTCTTGATTTTCTGCTCTCTTTTTGAGATTGGAAGACAGATTAGGTAGGCCAACTCACATTGCAACCATTGCAACACAGTTATTTCAACTTTTTGATTTCCTGCTCTCTCTTTCAATCTTTTGCTCCCTCTATTTAGTTAATTTTCTTTCTGTTGCAACCATCGTCAAACGCCAACCTCTCCCAATTTCGTGCTCTCTCTTTCAATCTCTTGCTATCTGTATTTCGTTTTCTCTGCATCGTAACTATCGTGAAACGCAAACCTCTTTAATCATCTCCAAGGCAAACTGATATCCGCTGTCTATCCGTAAGTTTTCCTTGAAGTTATTTTTTATATTAGTTTTAGGTTCTATGATTGATCCATTTTTGATAAATTGGTATAGAGGAGGGAATTGGTATAGAGGAAGGAATTGGTATTGATCCATTTTTGATTGCAATTGTTTCTGGGTTTTGGGTCATGTTTCTTTTGATTGATTCAGAGTTGTTTAGGGTTGTCAAAGATATGTTAATGTGGGTGTGAGAAAGAGAAAAGACAGTGGCATGCTTTCATGTATGTTGTATGGAAAGGCTCATATGAGTAGGTGTGGAATGTATATGTGAACTTCGTCAATTTGATCATCCTAAAATGTATGGAATGGTTCATATGAGTAGGTGGTTAAGATCCATTGAAGTCTTCCATTTTGTATACAGATATACAGATAATGCTCCATGCATGTTGTAAGGATATTCACATTTTATTAGTCTGCTGTTTTTATTTGATATGGAGAAATTTTGATGAAGATGATTTTGGGTGTCTGTGCTAGAATGTGAAAACAATAGGCTGTTTTTTGACCCTCTTTTTTATAAACGTTATTTTATTTAGTTTTGATACTGTTAACTTTTTCAATGATGTTTTATTAAATCTTGCTATATATATAAACATATTTTATGGAAATTGTGTGAGCCTTGAATATATTATAAATAAGGATTTTTTATGGAGATATTTAAAAATATTTTATAGGTATGGGGCGGAGGAAGAAGTCAGTAGCACCCTTAGAGTCTGTTCCAGGAAGCTCGCAAGATAAGAGGTCTCTAACCAAAAGACGGTGTTTTTTTCAAGCTGCTTCTAGAGAATCATCAGGATGTCATGACATGGATACAACACCACACAACAGTGACAACGATGTAGATATGCACCAGCTTATCTCAGGTAGTATACAGTATAAATTGTTGTCTTTTATTTTCAATGGACCTAATAATAATAGTTAAAATAATGTTGGTATGATATTACTGAGTCGTTTTAATTGTTTTAATTATATGATGCCTAAAATTTCTATTATTTTGTAGTTTTGGAATTCAAAACTTTGTCTTCGTTTGATATTCGGCAAGTTATTTATGGTGGTATACACATATAGTAGCATTATATATTCATGATGTAACATACAATTGAACATTCTAGTTTTGCGAAATAAACCAAACTTAACCAAAGGTAGAGAGTGCCTTTAGAGTTTAGAGATATCCGAATCAAATGTATACCTTCAAAGTTTAGAGTATGTTTAGAGTTTAGAGTCAATTTGATAGCATTTGGCTAAAACGATATTGTTGAATTGTTAGTAATTCACAATAATAGGCTGCTTTCTTACAATCTTTCTTCCTAACATTGTTATGTTATTCTGTTTATGTATTGTTGGGTGTTGACCAACACTTCATTAATTCTTCCTGTATATATATAAACATATCATGTGGAGATTGTGTGAGCCTTTAAAATATATTATATATAAATAGTTCTTATGGACATATTTGAATATGTTTTATAGGTATGTGCTCCAAAAAAGAGTCGGTGGAACTATTAGGACATGTTGCAACAACCTCTCGCGACAAAAGGTCTCGAAGCAAAAGACAACGCTTTTTCAGTGCTACTTCTGGACAATCTTTAGGATGCCATGAGGTGAAGACAACACCACACAATAGTAACAATGATGAAGATCTGCATCAACTTATCTCAGGTGCGATACATCATGGATATCCATCTCCTATTTTGAATGTAGCTGATATTAATGCCTAAAATAATGTTGATGTGGTATTTTTTTTTTCTTTGTTTTAATTATTAGATGGCCAATATTAGCATTATTTTGTGGTTTTAGAAATTAAAACTTTGTTTTGCTATGATTTTTAGCGAGTTATTTATGGTGCTATACACATATAATAGCTTATTAAATAGTAGAAATTATTGTGCCATTATTTAGGTCAATCTTATAGTATTTCGGTAAAATGATATTGTTGAATTGTCGATTCTTTGTAGGAGATAGACTTCTTATTTTGTGCTTGAGAAAAAAAATTGTGAATTGATTTGTCTTCAAATGTGATGGAATTTGATTTGGTTGGGTTGACTCTATTTTGTTTAGGCAAATGAGTTTAGGTAACTATGTGGTTCTCAATCAAGTAATTGTGTCGATTAGAAATAAGATTTGTAACTGCAGTTTTAAAAGTTGAATTTGGGTTTAGGGTTTGTCATTGTTGTGTAGCAATCTGTTGATGTTTGGAATTTTTTTTGGATGCTGAAATTGGTATTCTAGATATGGTACGAAAAAGAGATTATAGTTGTGTCAACAGCGGGATGGGGTTAGATCAGGCAAAACCTTCTTTCAATAAAAGACAATGCTTATTTGAAGCTGCTTCTCAAGAATGTCCACCGTCCCATGATTTAGAGACAGGGTCACTGGACAACACCGATCGTGAAGATGCTAATGAAGTTATACCAGGTATTGTAGGTCTGGCGGTTTATTACATGGCCTATTTGTTGCGGAATCTATTTGAATCAAACTGACAATGTTGCTTTTGCCTCCTAGGAAATGTAATCATGGATTCCAGTGACGTAGTAGAACCATCAATTGTAGCTGGGAGTGATGAAGATGTTGATGATGAAAATGAAAATGAAAATGTGTTAGGTAGTTATGCACATGTATAAATGCTTTACATATTACAATGGTTATGCAATAGTTTGTGTATAAGTAACGGTGCATTTTTGTCTTATAGGAAATGTGATTATGGATTCATCTATTTTTGGTCAATCATCCTACCAAAGAAAGCGCCAAGGTAAATGATGTTATTCATAATGTTTGCTTGATTAATGGAAATCTATCATTTTCTAAATATCTTTTTTAATGATCTGTCGCTTAGGTGTGGTCACTACGTACAATGACTCGGGCGATGATGACAACATGTGTAGTCAATGTAATGCTTTCTTTTGGTCAGATGAGGCATTGAAAAAAAAGGATAGAGGACAATTGGTTTACACCGCATGTTGTGCAAAAGGAGAGGTACGACTTCCATATTCTTTGCCGACACCTGAATTTTTAGAACAATTATTGAATCCAAATAATGGTCATCAAAGTAAAACATTTCGTGAAAATATTCGAGTTTACAATTCTATGTTTGCTTTTACTTCCATGGGTGCAAAAATTGATCACAATATCAACAATACCCCTGGTCCTTATGTGTTTAAAATTTCTGGACAAGTACATCATAGAATGGGATCTGTGCTGCCTTCTGAAAATGAATATCCTAGATATGCCCAATTATATGTGTATGATACGGGTAATGAAGTTTTAAATCGTATTAATGCGATCGATCCAAATAACGCCAATAAAAAACTTGATCCCATTATTGTTGAAAAATTGGCCAATATGCTTGATGAGGTAAATGAACTAGCGAAGAAATTTCGATCCGTTCGAGATGAATTTGAGAATGAATCATTGCCTAATCTTACTATGAATATCCTGGATCGTCAAGCAATCGATAGTAAACAATATGAAATGCCATCTGCTTCTGAGATTGGTGGTTTGATCGTTGGTGACATTGGAGAGTTTGATTCTAATAGAGATATTATTATTCGATCAAGATCTGGAAATTTTAAACGAATCTCAAAGATACATCCAAAATTGATGGCCTTACAATATCCCCTGCTTTTTCCATATGGAGAGAATGGGTTTGAAATAAATACACCACTGCGAGTTGTTGGATGGAAACAAAAAAAGAAAAAAACAAAGTTGACAATGGTAAAATTTGTTTGTTATCAAATGCATGATAGAAAAGACGATTCAAGCACTTTATTAAAAGGAGGAAGATTGTTTCAGCAATATTTGGTTGATGCATATGCAACTGTGGAAGAAAATCGTTTAGATTATATTAGAAATAATCAGCCAAATATGAGGTGTGAACAATTTAATCAATTAACTACCCTTTCTTCAAATGGAGTCACAAAATGTTCAGATGTTGGAAAAACAATTATTCTTCCAGGTAGTCACACAGGAAGCCCCAGGGATATGCTTAATAATTATCAAGATGCCATGGCAATATGTAGATGCTACGGAAATCCAGATTTGTTTATAACTTTCACTTGCAATGTTAAATGGCCAGAAATTGTTAGATATTTTCAGAAAAAACCTGGATATCGAGCAGAAGATCGACCAGATATAATTTCTCGAATTTTTAAGATAAAAGTGGATGACATGATTGCTTATGTAAAAACTGGGGAGCCTTTTGGACCTGTCGATGCACACGTTTGTACAATTGAATTTCAAAAAAGAGGTCTGCCTCATGCTCATATCTTATTTTGGTTGAAAAGACCGTATAAATGTTATTCATCGACAGACATTGATTCAATTATTTCAGCAGAACTACCAGATAAAAATGCTCAACCAGATCTTTTTGAAATGGTTAGACAATTTATGATCCATGGTCCTTGCGGACAATTGAATCCCAAATCTCCGTGTATGCGAGACGGATCATGTACAAAATCTTTTCCCAAGCCATTCAAATCTGGTACTATGTTTCACGCAATCAAAGCTCCTGAATATAGAAGACGCGATGATGATTCAAAGTTTGTGGTCAAAAATGACATTCATATTGGCAATAATTTTGTCGTTCCATACAATCCAATTTTGTTGTTGAGATATAATGCTCACATAAATGTTGAATCATGCTCTCAGTCAATGTTGATAAAATATTTATTCAAGTATATTAATAAAGGTCCTGATAGAGCTCGAGTGGTGGTTGCTGACAATGTAAATGATGAAATCAAAAATTATTTGAATTGCCGATATTTAACTCCGCATGAATCTGTTTGGCGCTTATTTGAGTTTTCAATTCATAACAGATTCCCTGCAGTACAGTATCTAAAAATTCATTTACCTGGTCAGCAAAGTGTATGTTTCAATGAAGGTCAATCTCTTGATCAAGTTGTAGATAATCCAAATAATGGTCATACAATGCTGACTGCTTGGTTTGATGCAAATACTATTGATAAAAAAGCATGTAAATTGACATATGCAAAATTTCCATCTAAATATGTTTGGGATACAAAAACAAAAGCATGGATTCGAAGAAAATTTTTGGGCTCTATTGGTAGAATCGCGCAACTGCCGCCACTCGCGGGCGAATTATATTACTTACGAATGTTGTTAAATATACAAAAAGGATGTCGCGATTTTACTTCTATTAGGACAGTTCATGGAATTATGTACCCAAATTTTCAAGAAGCATGTCAGGCTTTGGGTTTGTTAGATGACGATAAAGAATGGATGGAGGCAATGGTTGAATCATCATTTACAGGAACCTTTTATCAAATTAGACAATTATTTGTTACCATTATTCTTTTTTGTAATGTTTCTGACCCACGATCTTTGTTTGATGCACATTGGAAAAACATGTCTGATGATGTTGTATACAAAATGCAAGAGGAATTTAGCATGACCAATCTTACTCTGTCTGATAATGATTTGAAGAACAATGTTTTGCACGAACTCGAAAATTTATTGAGCATGTCTGGAAGTTCATTAAAAAATCACAATTTGCCGATGCCAAGATTGCGACAATTGCAAGAGTTTAACAACAAATTGATAAGAGAGGAGTTGGATTTTGATTGTGAAGCGCTCAAATATACACATTCAGAGTTGGTGGCAAAATTAAATTCATGTCAAAAAATGATATATGATCAGGTGATTGAAGCTGTGGAATCAAAAAATCATAAATCATTTTTTGTTTACGGTTGTGGAGGAACTGGAAAAACTTTTTTGTGGAATACAATTATTTCTAAACTAAGATCAGAAGGAAAGATTGTTTTAGCCGTTGCTTCTTCAGGTATTGCTTCTTTATTATTGCCAAAAGGTAGAACAGCTCATTCGCGTTTTATGATAAAACCAAATATGGAAAAAGTTTTGGCCTGTTCGATCAATAAAAAGACCAATCTTGCCTATTTAATTGAGAAAGCAGAATTAATCATTTGGGATGAAGCTCCTATGTGCAATAAATGTTGTATTGAATCTTTAGATAAGAACTTACGTGATATTATGTCAAAAAATTCTGATCATCCAAAAAAAGATATACCATTTGGAGGCAAATCAATTTTGTTTGGTGGAGATTTCAGACAAACTTTACCGGTTATACAAGGAGGAACCAAAGAACAGATCATTGAATCTACGTTAAATAATTCATATTTATGGCCTTCCTTAACAGTATTTCATTTAACAGAAAACATGCGATTGACATCAGCTAATTTAACTATTGCTGAAATAAATGAAATCAAAGATTTTGCGGAATGGATATTACAAATAGGAGAGGGTCAATTACCGTCACATTTTGTCACCAATGATCCTGATGCATCTTGGATTAAGATTCCCGATGATTTGCTCACAGATTCAACTATTTCTCCAATAGAATCGATATTTACAGCTACTTATCCAAGTTTTAATGATAAATACAGTGATACCAATTATTTGAGAGAGCGTGCTATTGTGACACCTAAAAATTTAATTGTTGACGAGATTAATAGATATGCAATTGATTTATTGCCAGGTGATAAAAGAACATATTTTAGCTCTGATTCTATTTCATTCAACTCAGGATCTTATGATAGTAACAATCTTTTATACCCTGTAGAATTTTTAAATAAACTTGAATTCAGTGGCATACCAACACATGAACTTATTTTGAAGATCGGAATGCCAATTATGTTATTAAGAAATTTGAATCAAATAAGAGGCCTATGCAATGGAACGCGCTTAATTGTAACGAAAATGTTCGAAAAATTGATTGAGGCAAAAATATTGACGGGAACTCATGTTGGAGAAAAGGTTTATATTCCTAGGATTGTTATGATTGCAAATGAAACAAAATGGCCGTTTACTTTTAAGAGACGTCAATTTCCTCTCAGAGCGTGCTATGCAATGACAATTAATAAAAGCCAAGGTCAATCATTAAATCAAGTCGGCATATATTTAACTGAGCCTGTTTTTAGCCATGGACAATTATATGTTGCACTATCAAGAGTCACATCAAAAAATGGTCTTAAGATTATTATAAACAATGGTGATGACATACCCTATAATTATACAAAGAATATAGTTTACAAAGATGTTTTACAAAATATATAATAGGAATTTAAAATACTTTGCATATATCTTTTTCTATACATAGCATCATTTTTTAAATCTATTTTTGCTATATATACATACAATGTATTTGACACTTTGTATATATGACTAATTTATAAGAAAATAAATTTGGCCATATCTAGGGATAGTTTGATACACACTTTTCGTATTTAGATATTACAAAGCTTGAGACATATTCAGAGCTTTATTTTCACTATTTAGTCCACATTCTTCTCTGTCAGATCAACCACTACATTTGAATATATGAAAGAAAAAAATTGCCACATTTTGGTTCTTATCCTTTTCAGAATACTCAGTTCATTCCAAATAACTCATTTCACAGTCCGGTTCAATCATGCACTCACACCTTCAGTTCGTTCTGAACCAAGCCATCCTAGATCAATCTGTTCTGTTTCCCATCAAATCAATTGTAATGATTCATCTAGATTTCGCAACTTGCGCTGCACCAAATTCCTTATTAAAAGATCCTGAAAAGCCTTGATCAACTGATCGTGGAGGCACTGTTCGCCCAATTCAAGGATGGATGATGTTACCTCCGATCATGTCACCTATGGTTTAGATAGAGGTGATGTGGCTGTGTATAAAAGGTAAGTTGCAAGAAAAAGAGTCGTTTCTAATGTGCAATCAAGGACAGAAAAGATGTTCCCAGTGAATGTCTCATATTTTTGCCTTTTTCCCTGTGCATGGAGTAGATGTATGTGAATGTTACTGATATGAAACTTCAAGCATATCTATTGTTGTGATGGGTTAAATGAGTTAATTTTCTGAGGTCAATATGTTGAATATTGATGCCCTTAGTTTGATAACATGAGATTGTTATGGTGATGCTCACCTAGAAGTGAATATACTTGGTTATTTGTCATTGATTTGCTTTTCATTTGATTTCAGGAGCTATTTTGTATAAGGAGGATTAAATTGCATAGGTTAGTTCGATTTGATCTTGCACGGAGAACTGTATCGCAGGTGATTTGATTTTATGTGTCTGTCTTTCACATCATCTTGGTTCAACCGCGCCTCTGGCGCGGGCGTCCACCTAGTGGTTTTACAAAGCTGTCTTGACAGTTAACTACTAACATTGCTCAACAAGCCTAGCTAACCAAAGCCAAAGTATAAAGGGGTCGTGTAAGCAAATATTTAACACACACCCCCAGCACGCAACTACTAACTAACTACCCCGAGTCATCATCATCATCACACAACACTCTCTATCGAATCTTTGCAGAAGAACCTAATGGAAATCAACCCGAAAACACAGCACACCAAGCTTATTTGTAGTATACCGAAAACCATTAGCAAACCTTCCAGCTGTCTATGACATTTGGATTGTTACGTTAGATCAGACATCCTTCTTCTATGACGGTAAAGCCTTACTCTCAGGTTTGGATCAGAGGAAGTAACCATCTTGCTCCGCGGCTGCGCGACAGTTGTTGTCTTGGACAACTCCGGGACTTGGCATTTGGGACTGTCTGCAGGAACAGTATGTGTTTCCTGTGAATACCGGGACTTTCTGTTTGAGTTTTGCAGAATGGCTCTGAATTTAGCATCTGAGGAGTAACTCATGGATTGTGAAGCCGAGAATTGTAGTGAACTTCTAGTCACACATGACCTCACGCTCTTTGCTTTGACAACAATGTCTCTTTCTGTAGCAGTTTGTCTATGTCGACTAGCTGCAGTGGAAGTCATGAACCGAGGCAAAGAATTGGAAACATTTCCTCTACTTGCTTTCTCGGATTTTCGTGGCATCTCTATAAGTTCTTTTGAAATTTCTTTGGGAGTCATGGTGGCCTCCTCATGTTCCAAAGGTCCATAAGTGGTTGAGAAGAGCTTAAAGTTTTCGTGTAGTAGGAGCTCAGCCTTCTGTATCTGATTTTGAAGTTTCTGACATTCTTCTTCGGCTTCTCTCATATCATTCTCAAGCTCTCTGATTCTTTTCTCCTTTTGCTTCTTCAAGTCCTAAAAAAATAACGAAAAAGTTAGCATGCTTCTCAACTGAGGAAGCTTACAATTATATTATCAAGAAATATGAGACAAGTACCTGAGATATATCCCTATTATTCTCTACTGCCCTGACCCTCTTTGCAAAACTCAAAGAACAGATTGTCTCTCCAACATCTCCTTCACATGGACTAACATGCACCAGCATCAACACCTTTGAACCGTGACCTAAAGCATTAGGATTACCAATTAAAGATTAAGCAATTTTAAGTCCAGATGAACGGAGAAAAATGCAGATATGGCATGCGGCTGAGATCATTCTGTGCTTTAAGATAACAAAGTGATCAGCCATAATCAAATCTTCAATATTAGGAATTTGATCTAAGCCATTCACACATTGTTCAACTTAGAGATATATGATTAAACGAAAATTCGGCTCAATGGTAAGTTCAAAGAATGTGATAGTTTACCTAAGGAGTCTTTAAGGATCTGTGTGAGTTTGCTATTCCTGCAGACAAAACAGATTACAGTTCATCAGATTCCAGCTAACTGACAGAATCAGATCCTAACTGATAGAGTCCTGAGGAAGTTAAAACCAACAGCACATACAAGCTCACAGAACCACTCACAAAGAAAAAGTAAAAGGGAAGGTACCTAAAGCTGATAAGGAATCATATTCATTCCAACTAACTTACCTGTATGGCACATGGCCTTTCTTCCTTCTCAGGGCAGCAATAACATCCCCCAAAGCTGAAAGAGAAAGATTTATGGCCCTTCCTTCGTCAAGTGTTAGTCCGGTTGCTCCTGTTTTAAGCAATCTTTCACTTCCACCAAGATCAACCAACCACAGCTTGCTCACTTCCCTTTTGCCTTCCAAAGCATCCCCATGTCGGAATATGGTGATCCTCGTTAAGCTAGATATATGAAGCTAAAAATATAAAGTAATTATCAACCAAAACTAATCCAATGGAAAATTGTGAGGAATCTAACTAGACCTGGAACCCACCAGTGAGACCTGCTAGATGACTCGTTCACATTAGTCCAAGCAGTAGATCTAACTCGCTTCCCCCGATTATACCACCATCTAGCTTTAGCAAAATCAAGAACCGGCACTTCTGTGAGACCCTCGATTTCTATCAATCCCTTTGTATCTGTTTGAATACTGAGATTGCTGTGGAAAAGTTGGCCAAACCAAAGTAATCTAATTAATGGTCCTAATACGCACCATACTAAACTACAAGGGAAGTACCTACCATCTTGTTGCAGCTTCATATGATTTCGGGGCTGCTTTTGTGGACAGTAAATCTCTGAGATTGCCCATGTAAACTTCCAACATGCTCATCGAAAACGTTATGGAAGACGAGCTGCCCAGAGAGGCTTGACTGAAGATTTCTCTAAGAGCTCTAGGAATGATTCCTGGCTCCTCATTTGTGCCATCCTGCACATGCATTTGAGTCCATCATTAACAAAGATCCCTTTTAATTTAAAAAACCAACTACATCATCCATTTGACTGTCTTCATATTACTCACTAACCATGGTAAATGTCTTGCCAGTACCAGTTTGCCCATGAGCAAAAACACACACACTGTGACCATCTAGTGCAGATCTGAGAATTGGTTCCACCTCAGCAAATACATCTTCTGCATAACATGAACAATGATTGAGTCACTCATACTACAACCGAGAAAACAATCAATAAACAATAAAAACTTTCACAACACAACATTCCCATTCCACACTAACCTTGGTTAGTATCTTGTGGAAAAACCTTATCAAACTCAAATTCCTTCCTTGCTCCAGAAGACTTGACCACAATCTTCTCTGATCCAGCTGAAATGGGTTCGCGAATTCTTCTCTTGTCGATCACCAGGAACGGTCTAACTCGACAGAACACTCGAATACTACCTGCACACACAATTCACTAGCTACATTATACTCAAAATCACTAATTTATAGCCATTTCCATCTAACAAACTAAACCCAAATGCAATAAATTAGTGTACCTTTGATGTCTACGATCTTATTCAAAGCTTCCCTCCTCTTCTCATCCCACAACTTATGCTTATGCTTCAACTGTGCAATCTCTCCTAAAACAAAGTCAAACACTTTCCCCTATCAAAAAAATGTTAAATTCCACTACGCTATTTCAAAGCTGAAAAAAAGAGTCAAGAACTTTACCTTCAAGATTACACATTGACATCTGAAGTTGATTCCTTTCGTCCTCCGGGACGAAATTTACGTTGCGATCGGTACAAGTCGCCGGAAGAGGCTGTGAATCGGAGAAACAAGACACCGGCGGCAAAGTATCATTGGATTCCGGGTTTGGTTTCATTACTGGCTCTGATTCCAGGCACCCATTATTTGAATGAACTGGGATCTCTTCTTTTCCAATGGAAATCAACATTTTGATACACAAAGAAAAATGAGAGAAGAACAAAACAGAGGAGGGAGATTTACTATTCAAGAAACAAAAAAAAACAAAACCAAAAAGCAGAGAAGACCCGGATATTTATGTACTATCGTTCAGCAGAACCCAGTAATTTTTTTATTTAATTTATAAAATCCAATATTAGTTAGTACTTTACAGACCAGCCAGCTCAGTTTTGTTTGACAGTTACAGTGTCACAGGGGAAGACCCAGAAGAAGAGGTAATAATGAGGTACAAAATAAAGCACTTCCAAAGTACAAGAAATCAGGAGAGCTAAAAATGATGTTCAATCTCAACCTCTTGCACTTAAAAAAAAAACACACAAAACTAAAAGAGCTTGATGATGATTTCTATGAAGTAAATTAAGAACATCTCACCATGTTCAAAATAGGGAAGAAGTCGGAAACAGTGAGCTGAGCTCAGATTGTGAAGGGATCCTATGCAAAATATTAAAAAAAAGGTCCAAGTGGGTTGGACTGTTTAGAGTAACTATGCATCGATGATTACAGTCTCTAACTCTCAACTGATTTGGAGGAGAGAGAGTTACTGTGGTGAATTAAGAAAAGAATAATTAAGGTGGTGGTGGTGTTGAAAGATTCTGATTTGGGTGGTCAAGATCTAAACTTCAGTGTAAAGTAGTAGTAGTTTTTGGTTATGAGCGCTGAGGGGCTTAGAACTTGGAGGGACGTAACGGGAACAAGATGCAGGTGCCTTCTATTTAAACTTGAAAATACAAATATATTTTGTTTTTAACAAATGACATGTTTCTAGAGTTTGTATTTCAGAAAGTTTCTAATGTTCTTTTCTATGCGTATCAAATATGGCCATAAATAAATATAAATATAAATCGCGTCACGCAACGATCTATCACAAAAAATTACAATTACTTAATTAGAGACAATTTCTGAGAAACTGAGTTTCTCTTCCACGTTAATTCTATTTCACATTTAATATATAATAGTCGCCTATAAAGTTTCTAGTAAATTAGCTCGTAAGTAGTGTAATCAAGTTTACGCAACCTCTCGGAAGATGAACCCATTTGACTCACCCAACTCATTCATGACAAAAAAACCCTATCCAAATACGTTATGTTCACATAGAGTGTAGTGAGTGTAGTGTGAGTGGGTGACACTGATTTCATCATAGTTGATCACTCTATTGATGAGAAAGTTTTACAGATGTGAATAACACACATGGGTAAAAGAGTTATTTACAGTTTATATATTCTGATGCATTATTTACTTAGACTTAAAGGTGTAGTTATACACGGGTTACGGTGAAATATGATATTCTCTTAAATTTTAGAAAAATATTATTTGTAACTTAATTTATAGTGAATTAGGCCCACTCATTCTAAAATCCTATATCTTCCCTTGCTTGACAAGTGTCTCAGACATTTGTGTTATGCACAATATAGTGCATTATTTAATTTCGTTGAAAAAAATTCATTATTGTGAAAAAGAAACGAAAAATAGTGTATTCGCTTTTATTTGGGCTCCTTCCCATCCTGTATAATTATTAGTTTCAAGGGTTTGATGGAAGTTTTACCGTTCCATTTCACGACCTCGGTTCGGTTATGATGGATGACCATGAAAATGTTGGAGGAGCGAGCAATGTTGTGCGTCGCCCCAACAACAAGATGGACAAATCCAATCTTGGCCCTCACGAGGTGGAATGAAGAAGGTGTCCCAAAAAAAAATTTGTAATCATGCTACTAACAGATATGAGTGTTGAGGAATTGTGCCGGAATACGGAACAAGAAGAGATTCCTGACTAATTAAGGAGTGGTGCGTCCAAAGTTTAACAATTACTTATACTACTCCGATTTATTAGTCTAAAACATGTTCGTCATCGTGTTTATTAGTGTAGAGATACAAATATGATTTCTCTTTATTATGCCAGATAATTCCGTTGCTACAGCCTTTTTTTTATAATAGATTATTGATCGACCTCTCAAAAAAAATAAGAAGTTTATATTAAAAAAAACGAAAAATGAGGAGTGGAGGCCATTTCGTCATTCCACCAAAAACCATGCACGCTCTGAAGCTTGCACACACTTCTCCACCGGCCCCACACAACGAAACCAATTTTTTTCGCCAGCGAAACTTCTATAGCTAAAGTCCACTCTCCTATGAGTCCTATCCCCCTATACACAATGACCAAACTACCCTCCTTTCAAAACCCCAAACAAAAACCGAGTCAAAGGAAAACCTCAAAAAAAAAAAGATATATATTTCGTCGATACAAAACCCACCCCCAAATTAACAAAAATAAAATAAAAATAATATTTCCACTCTCTTCTTCTCCCTAAATCGCAACTGAGCCCAAGTAGAGAAAGACGAAGACGAACCAAAAAAAAAAAAACCCAAGGCGAGCTCCAAACGTAATCTCCTCACTGATTAAACAAAGGTTGGTATCTTCAATTCGATTTTATTTGATGGGCTCAACTTTAATTTCGGTGGTCTGTTTTTCTTTTGGGTTCTGACGAATTAGAAGTGTTAGGGATGGTGATCTGATTGGTTATGTATGAAACGATCAATGGGTTTTTAATCTGCTTCGGTTCTGTGGTTTAGTTTTGATGAGGTTTTGGGGAGCTGGATATCTTTACTGGGTTTGAACAATTTTACTTTAGATAATTGTTGTGGTTTATGGTGCTTAATTGTGGTGGGATTGTTGGGAAATAGTGAAGAGATTGATGGGTTTATAAGGATTTTTGATTTTAAAGCTACCCTTTTGAGATTGAATTTGAATTGTGGGTTTTCGGATACTGTGTGTGTGTTGTTTTTGTATAGATGTTAGGACTGAAAGAACCGAGTAGTCTGGTAAGTTTAGGAGAGACAAATGGTTTGGCTGATTAATGGGCAGTAGATGGAGTATTGGGTATGTGACATGAGCTGAAGATACAAGGTTGCGGAATTTGTTCAGATTTTTCTGGGAACTGTCGACTTGTAAGCTGTGGTCGCTTTATGTATTGATAATCCAATGGAAATAGAATAATGATTATTGTGCTGATGGTATATGTTGTAGTGTATCAACAAAGGCGATTTGTGTTACAATGCGTGGTATGAGTGTGTGTTGTGTATGTATGTATGCATGCTTAACCAAGCTACCTTTAGATTTCTTGGTTGATCCTTACCTTGTGGGACTTTTATTTTTATTTTTTTATAGTTGTTTCTGCGATGCACCGAGTGGGTAGTGCTGGGAACACTTCTAATTCTAGTCGCCCTCGCAAAGAGAAGAGAATAACATATGTGTTGAATGATGCTGATGACAAAAAAGTGAGTTATTCAGTATCCTCATGCTTAGTTTTGTTTCAATGCAGTTTATTTGTTACGATTTCAATAAAAGTGTATGCCTTGACTTCTGTATTAAATTATTATCATATTGAATGAAAATGTAAGTGAAGTCTTAAAACAAAACAAGAAATAATAAGTGACCCCTTTGAGTAGTACTGAGTTATAATTTTTAAATGCTTGTGTTACAGTATTGAATGGTTTCTCTGATTGCAGCATTGTGCAGGCATAAATTGTTTGGCCGTATTGAAGGCATCACTCCCTGGGTCTGACTACCTATTTACTGGGAGCCGTGATGGCACTCTAAAAAGATGGACTGTGGCCGAAGATGCTGCTACCTGCTCAGCAACCTTTGAGTCTCACGTGGATTGGGTATTTATTTTCCTTCAATAACCTAGGGTTTCACATGATTGACATTAGGATAGTTATAATTTCCGTAGATAAGTAATGTTGAGAATTATTAAAGGGTTAATGGTAAGTCCAATTTAGTTGAATCGTTTAGGTCGAGTTAGCTATAGAGACGTTTACATGAAGAAAAAAAATGAAAAAAAGAGAAAAAAATTGGACTTGTTTACAGTATCTAGTAGATACATTTTTAAGTGACATAAAATGTTTTCTGTAGCTTCCGATAGGTATCTTTTCTCACTGAACTTTTGAGTTCGGATATGAAAACTCATGGCAGTTTATCTCTTTCACTGCATGCGTAAGGTTCAAACTTATAATTAGAGTGCACTTTTGTGCAGGTTAATGATGCTGTTCTTGCAGGCGATCATACACTAGTTTCTTGTTCTTCAGATACCACCCTCAAGGTTGGTTGTCCTTGATTTTGTCACTACTTCATCTCTTTGACCTGTTGACTGATCACTTTCTCGTTATCTAATTAATTGTCATTGAATTGCACCAGACGTGGGATTGCTTGTCAGATGGAACTTGTACCAGAACTCTTCGTCAGCATTCAGACTATGTCACTTGTCTTGCTTCCGCAGAGAAAAATGTAATTTACTCGTCAATAATCTGATCAAATTAAATTATCTTCATGGATGAAAGATTATTTTTGGAGCATTCCTGTGGTATAGTTAGTTTTGGTTGCAGAAGTTTGCCCGAAGGCATCAAAACTACAAAACAGGGAGTGTCGATATTTGATTCTTTTAGTTAAGGCATAGTTGTATCTGTCTGAGACCCTGTAATTTCTTATGGCACATTCACTGAGAGCATAGATCAGAACTTTCTTCTTTGACTTTTGACTTTTTATATCAACTAAGTTGCTGCAAGTGTGCCCGTTGCCTTTGCTACTAGCGTGCCTTGATGGTTGCCGTTGCCTACACCCGCAGACAATATAATTAAGTTGCTGAAGTGTGCCTTGATGCTGTGCTTTTATAATGTATACACTAAACATACACAAATATCTTGTCTGTCTTTATATGTATCCCTTAATTTCTGATACAATTGATCTTCTCTTTCAAATAAGAAGGTTTCTGATCCTTGTATAGTGTCATGCATTTTAGAGCAATGTTGTTGCCTCTGGTGGACTTGGTGGGGAGGTATTCATTTGGGATTTGGAAGCAGCTCTTACTCCGGTCTCAAAGTCAGGTGATTCTATGGAAGATGATTGTTCAAATGGCACCAATGGTTCTGGAAATGCACAACCAATAACAAGTTTACGGACCATCAGCTCTAGCAACAGCATTTCCATGCACACAACTCAGGCACAAGGATATGTTCCGATCTCTGCCAAAGGCCACAAGGAATCAGTTTATGCACTAGCTATGAATGACAGTGGATCACTTCTTGTTTCTGGTGGAACGGAGAAGGTATAGTTTGATGTTCATGCTTGGATTTATCTTGGCTTTATCACGTTTGTCAGGGTCATATCCAAATTTTTATGAATGCGATTTACTTATACTTTCTAGCCAGTGGGTGAGGTTGACACAATTGTGTTAATAACTTCACGTCTTATCCCTTAGGTTGTTCGTGTTTGGGACCCAAGATCCGGTTCGAAGACTATGAAATTAAGAGGGCACACAGATAATATCAGGGCTCTGCTCATTGATTCTACAGGCAGGTTGGTTGGCTCTTCGTACTCTACCTTGATTGTACACGTAATTATGTTTACTTATTTGGACATGAATTGCATATTTTGTTTTATTACTCTACTTAATTGAATATTGTTCTTGGTTAAAATCCATCTTCCATACAGCTTGTGTTCTGTTTCAAAAATCAATTTATAATTCTTCCATCGATGATACACCACAATATTCCCCACATGTTAGAATTTGATCTTAGATCAGAATGGTTTACTCTTCCGGATCTGTCCTATGCTGTGTTATCTTGAAATTATGTTTTGTTGTCGGTCATTGACTATTTCTTCTTGATTTGCACTTTTGCAGATTTTGCTTATCAGGATCTTCTGATTCGATGATCAGGTTTATAACTCACACTCACAATGTCACATATTTTGTTTTAGTTTTTTTTAATCAATGCAAGCAGTTAGATATAGATGCAACATGATTATAATATATTTACTTATGTTGCAGTCAGTAGCCCCCTTTTTTTTTAGAAATATTTTATTCACCTAATTCTCCATCTATTTGTAGACTATGGGATCTTGGGCAGCAAAGATGTGTGCATTCTTATGCTGTGCACACAGATTCTGTTTGGGCACTTGCTAGTACCCCAACGTTTAGTCATGTATATAGTGGTGGGAGAGACCTTTCGGTTAGTACAACGTTAACGTTTCTTTCTGACATTTTTCACCTCTGGCTGTTTGGCTTTGTTGCTCATCATTTAATACTCATTTCTGTTTATACCTTCAGTTGTACTTGACGGACTTGGCCACAAGAGAAAGTCTTTTGCTTTGCACTGGAGAACACCCCATTCAGCAGTTGGCTCTAGATGATGATAGCATATGGGTTGCAACGACAGATTCTTCAGTTCATAGATGGCCTGCTGAGGGGCGCAATCCTCAGAAAATTATCCAAAGAGGTGGCGCTTTCTTGGCTGGAAACTTGTCATTCTCAAGAGCAAGAGTATCCTTAGAAGGATCAACCCTCGTAAGCACAACTTAGCTGTCTTTTTTATAAATATCTCATCTCAGGTCCTTGTGCACTGGAGTTATTTCATTTTGTTCATTGTTGTCCAGGTCCCCGTATATAAAGAGCCAGCATTTACGATTCCTGGAACTCCTGGAATAGTGCAGCATGAAATATTAAATAATAGAAGACATGTCTTGACGAAGGTAAGATGATGATTGTTTACATGTTATTTTTGGTTATGATCTTTTTCAGAGTTGGCTTTGCTCCTAGTCCTGTTATTTATCTTCATTAATGTGATCTCATGGACCAACTTAACTTTGATAGGATACTGCTTCTTCGGTGAAGCTGTGGGAGATTACTAGAGGAGTTGTTATCGAAGATTATGGAAAGGTAATTAAACTTTGGGTCTCTCGACATTAATATACAGAAGGATATTGAACAATTAGATATTTATTTTTTCACTTTTCAAGTGGCATTGTAAGCCTTAATCCTTTTAATGTGTATTGTACAGGTCTCATTTGAGGAGAAAAAGGAAGAACTTTTTGAGACGGTATTCCTATTCTACAGTAAATGCTGCTTAATAAGTCAGGTGGATTTTGTAATAAATTGCTAATATGCTCACTGCTTCAGGTAAGCATTCCTGCATGGTTCACTGTGGATACCAGGCTTGGAAGTTTATCTGTACATATGGAATCCCCACAATGCTTTTCAGCAGAGATGTATTCAGCAGACCTCAATATTGTAGGAAAGCCTGAAGACGACAAGGTAGATAAACTCTTGACCTCATCTTTTCTCTCTTTATTCTTCTCCTATTTCTGAGGATTACTTTTTAAGTTTTATTAGGTAACTAAAATGTACTGCAAAAGTGCTTTTAAGAAAAAAAAAGCAAAAGCCGATGAGCTACCACTAAATATTAAAGCCGGTCCAAAAGGCATAGGCTCCTCCACAATAGTGGTTTTTATGAAATTAATATATCAATGAACTAATTCTCGTTATATTGCAGCTTAATCTAGCTAGAGAAACCCTTAAAGGGCTCCTGGCGCATTGGGTGGGGAAAAGAAAGCAAAGATGTGGAACGCAGGCAACAGCAAATGGTGATGTTTCATCTGCCAAGGAAATCACACCTAGAAGTATTACCCAATCACGAATTGAAGTGGATGGTAATGCTGAAAATGATTCAATGGTCTATCCTCCCTTTGAATTTTCTACAGTATCCCCTCCTTCTATCATTACCGAGGGTTCTCAGGGAGGACCATGGAGAAAGAAGACCACTGATCTAGATGGAACTGAGGATGATAAGGAAATTCCGTGGTGGATTATGGACTGCGTGTTGAATAATCGCCTACCTCCTAGAGAAAATACCAAGTAATTTTCTCATTCTGCATGTTCTTCTCTTTTCCTTTTGGTTGAAAATTCAATCTTTGTCTTTGAGGGCTAGTAACATATTCGCATTGTTTGTTATATATCCAGATGCAGTTTTTATCTGCATCCAGCTGAAGGTTCAACGGTTCAGATCCTCACGCAAGGGAAACTAAGTGCACCACGTATATTACGAATTCATAAGGTAAGTTTCTAGATGTCCAAGCAGTGATGAAAAATTTTCTACCGTCGCTTTTAAGGGAATTTTCTACCGTCGCTTTTATGGGAATAATCGTCAGAAGAACTTGATGTTTTTATTGTTGAATGCTGTTTCTCATAAGAAATAATGTTTGGTCGACTTGATGTGCTATTAGAACATAGGAACTTTTGCAATGGTGATTGTTAACTCTGCTGTTATCAATAAATTTTTTAATTTTTATTTTTTTATTGCTCGCATGTGTATGTTTTCTTCCCATTTCCGGCAAAGAAGATTGATATTATGAACAAATTAATTTGGAAAGGCAACTCATACTCATTGAACAGATGAATGGTTTGAGGATTCTTGTTATATATGCTACTTTTCACTCCTGCCCATGATCTTATTCCTAGTTCATCTTTATAATCTCCTACCTCTAACTGTCTTTCAACTACATAGAATACTCTATCTTATGCAAACATATATCTACTTCACTAAGTGACGTGCTTTGAACGTTAAACATCTAAAATTTAGTTTGACAGAGCTGTTTTTCCTCTTTTTTACAGGTTGTTAATTATGTAGTTGAAAAGATGGTCCTGGACAAACCATTGGATAGTGCAAATCCTGATGCAACATTTGCTCCTGGTCTTGCTGGGGGGCCAGGACAACTATCTGCCATTGGAGATGGATTTCGGCCTGGATTGAAGCCATGGCAAAAGCTTAAACCTTCTATAGAGATATTGTGCAACAATCAGGCAAGTGGCAAATATGGACAGTTGCTATAGATAGTAGTGATCTCAACTGCTTAATGTTATTCAGTAAAAGTTTTCTGCAGTGTTCAATAGTACAGTAATTGCAACTGTGCAAGAGGACCCGGCTTATATGCACTCTTTGTGTCTTACTCAGATTATCGTGTTTAACACTAATTTTGTTCTTTTGTGCAGGTCTTGTCTCCAGACTTGAGCTTAGCCACAGTGCGAGCTTATGTATGGAAGAAATCTGAGGACTTGGTTCTCAATTACAGGTTGGTTCAGGGAAGGTGATTCTGCACCAGACTATATGGAGGTGAGGGTTCATCTATTTATTTGTTTATTTATTTATGATATTGAATTCATATGCACTCTTCAAGCCATTACAAGACATTTTGCACTGAAAATGAATTTTCAATATCTTAACTCTCCTAGTGCCTTTATTTATGCTTAGCATCAGCAAAGTGCCATTGACGAAATATAGCAGGTTTTTCCATCACGCACTATGCTGATGTTAAGCATTAAAATGTCCATGTTGACTGTAGTTATTGGCGTTTTTGTAATTATACTGTATGTGAGTGAATGACTAATGTACTTCTTGAAAAAAGCAATCAGGTTATTATACAATATTGTGTTGCTCGTCCTTAAAAATACTGATATACAGATTATGGCCTCACTTCAGTACCAAGACAGGGATGTACCTAAAACTTTGTTGCTGATATTTAACATGCAGGTCATAGTAATTATTTCGATGGAGGGAACTATTGATTCATCTGCGGCCCCCAAAGTAATCAGAACACATGTAAAGTTTGCTAGCCAACTGATTACGGAATCCATGCATCCTTCAACTTGCCGAGGAGGCTCCGGTTGAGCATGTTCCTCGTTGGGCAAGTGGTATTGTGATTTTTGAACTTGGTCGCTGACATGAGCTTTGCTAAACGATGCAAAATAGTCAATTGGTGTCAGCATGTTCCAGTATAAACCTTTTTGACTATAGATGAGAAATGAACAGGACCAAATTAGACTTATGTTGACGAAAGTCTTGTAGATTTGTATCGTTGGTCACTCGATTAAGATACCTAGCTATAGAATTTTCTACTGTAAAGGGACTCTTTTTGGAATAACTAATTTATGGAATAAAAGCTCTTCCCATTTGTCACATATCCAGAATTCTTTCCTTTTAACTTTATATGGCTTTGCTCGCTTCTGGGCTTTCTTTGTTTTTCTTCTCTTTCTCGAACAATTGGTTTCGTTTTCTTCATTTTCCGCGAGTTAATTTGGTCTTTTTGGATACTAATTACTAAAGGGAAATACCACAAATATTGAGTACATCAAGATTACTGGAAAAAGACATCTGATACAGTGGAGCTGGAGGAATAATCTGATTATGATAAGAACGAAGATGACCAAGATCATAGAGAATTCGAATACAAGCACTAGATGTGCAAAAACTCTAGATGGTTTGAGAGCGGGAAAGTGTTCCTATAGGAACGGTCCATATATGGTCCCATTGATGTTGAAACTCACTCCATTTTGATTGGGGTTCTCTTCACAACTTTCCTTAAACTTGTATTGCCGTGTGGGACTTTGAAGTTGAGCCTAACTAGTTCTATACGGCAATGACAAGTGAATCAAAGTGACTGTGAGGGGCTTGTACTTTTGTTTCGACATATAAACATGCAAGTGTTAATTTACAGATACATTAGGTTGACGAATTTGATGTGTCGGTACACAAAGTTCGAGATGTATCGAAAGTATCATTCGGGTTAGTCTACTTATGTATCCAGATACATGAAAATATCAATTAAGTGTAATATTTGGACAAATTTTTCATTATCTCAAACTAATTGATGATTTGATTGGTGCATCCAAAACATTTCATGTTCTTTGATTCTATTCAT
Source organism: Geum urbanum (assembly GCA_946800695.1). Taxonomy (NCBI): domain Eukaryota; kingdom Viridiplantae; phylum Streptophyta; class Magnoliopsida; order Rosales; family Rosaceae; genus Geum; species Geum urbanum. Next base: position 80,245,159 of record OX326999.1, on the reverse strand, counting down.
ATCAACGTTTTCCTATTCTTTGATTTGAACTAAATACATCAAGTACCTAATTTGATGCAATCTCATGCTCTCTATAATCAACTAACTAATCTCATGCAATTTCAAGGGCTGTTCAATTTTTTTTGTTGTTTTCTCATTTCTCATTTCTCACTTGGGTATCGTTTAATTTGGTATTAAGGTGAAATAAAAAATGATGAAAAAAATTAAAGATGAAATAAATTAATAGTAAAAAAAATACAGTTAAAAAAAATAATCACTGACTACTTCTGATTTTTGTGTAAATTGACAGAAAAATTTAAGAAAATACAGATACGAAAAATTAATCAAACAGACTAATAGTTCACTTATTTTTTCGGTCAAAACTCAATACCAAGCCATTTCTATGAGATCAGAAATTACCGTCAATCAGAAAATACAGTAGGCCCTATGTAACCGTTAAGCTTTTGCTTCTCCATAACTGGAAAAAGCCAGAAGATAAATGATGTGGCGAATTTAGAACCAGAGCAAAAAGCAATGGACACTCAGCTCTGTCGACCTTGCCACTCATCCCCACTTCGGGCAATCAATCCCCAAATTTTTAGCTCTAATGATTTCCTCTGTTCTTTTGCCTAGATTAATTTGATTACATTCTTCTTGTATCATCTATCAATTTTACTCTTACAGTAGATAAAGCTCAAAACTTTACTTGAATATTACTGTTCGCTTATCTGGGTGTGCATCAAGTTTCACTTTTTCTAGTGTTTCTGTGTTGGGCTGTATATATCTTCGATTTTGCATATCTGGGTGTGCTTCTAGTTTCTATCTTGCTACTGTTTTAGTGCCCTATGCTGAAAACACACACATGTTATTATTTTTTCAGCCAGAGACTAGAGTTGGTTTAGTTAGCTGCCCAATTGAAGTTTAGGAGTTTCAATTCTGGAAAGTAAGTTTCCAAAGTGCTAGGCTTTGAAGTTCCCAAAGTTCACATTTTGTGAAAGAGGGGTCTAGAGAACCTTTTGCAATTTGTTTTACAGAAGTAATGGCATCAGTTATAGGTTTTGGGGTACCTCATTTGCCTGCGTTAAGTTTCGAGAATAAGCCTCGATTTCAAGTTCAAGTTAGGGGTGTAAGTAATAAGGGTTCTTCAGTTTTGTCTTCAGACTCAGTTGTAGTGAGTGGAGCTTCTGTGGTCAGGGAGAGGGAGGAAAGTAGACCCTTGGTTGATCAAGGAAATCGGAGGTTGAAGCATGATATTAAGAAGAAGCAGAGGGAAGATGATGGTGTTTGTGAGAGTTTGGAACCTTTGTGGGATGAAGGATATGGGAGTGTGACTGAAGGATTATTTCGATGCAACTGAGGAGATGAAGCCCGATGGTGGGCCTCTGTGGTGGTTTAGCCCCCTCTTGTGCAAGCCCCTGTTGGAGAATTCTCCAGTTCTATTTTTTTGCCTGGTAATTGATGCCAGACATGTCTCCACCTATCTGAAAATTGAAATCTATAAGTTGATTAGCTCTGGTACTGTGACTTTCTTTGAATTGATATGCACATGTGACTTAATTTGAGCAAAAACGAATGTTTACTTCTCTTTTTGGTGTGATGAGTTTGTCCGAGTGAAGTTTATATCAAAGAGTGTTGTGTAATCATTTGGGTTCTGATGCATACAGGGCTGGATGGTACTGGATGGGGTCTCATTTTGCGTCATAAAGCTCTTCAGGAGTAAGTTTTAACATCTATGTTTTTGTTGCTAAAAAATTTAACCCCATAATATTGAGAATAGGCTTCTTCCCAGCTTAAAACTTACACAAATGTCTCAGAATCTCACTGCTTTGCTACCATGTCTCTCTGTAAGAATCATTTGAACTTTGTATCTATTTCCTTCTTTATTCATCTGCTTACCGTGAACAGACAGTAATTCTGTAATTGTGAGACTGGTACAGTTTAAAAAAAACAGATTTAATGTTGGTAAGTGTAATGATTAAAACTTAACTTCAAATTGTTTCAGGGACATTCTTTTGTAACTTGTGCCTTGACATCATTTCATTGGTTTCAGATATATTTCGTGCTATAATGACAATGTAGTACCGTATAATAATATGGCATAGGGTTGTAAATTATTGTTTATATATGTGTCCTTATACAATTTTCTTCTCAGTCGTTGGCTGATATTATACCAAGGGACACTCTTCTTTGGAAACTAAAGCTGCTCAGATCAGCTGCTGCTTATGCAAATTCCCGTCTTCATGCTGTTAAAGCTGAAGTACTTGTGTTGGCAAGATTCTGCGAAACAATCAGTGTACTCTTGTAGTAATTCAATAAGCTTCAATTGTTCTTCAGGCTCTAGGAAGGTACTAATAGCCACAGATATTGGCCCTTCGGAACTTCCAAGATTAACCTTTTCAATGGGATCTTTGACTTTAGGAGGTATATCATCTAAGGTTGTGGGTGCTAATCTGATCTCTTCCTCCTCGTCCAATTGATTCAGTACATCTTCATCCACATATTCCAATGCCGCAATCATTAGAACCCTCTCGTAGGGTTGACTCTCCATTAAAAAAATTGTGGAAGTGTTCGTGCAGAGAGTAACAAGCCTCGGTCTCTATACTTGATAGAGACCCAATCATTGAGATGGTTTGGATGCTAGCTCAATGGCATAGGGTCTGCTGCTATCATGATTTGCTTGAATAATACCTCATTGAGCTAATTCAGAGGCCGTTACACCAATTGGGCGATCTTTGTTATCGATGCCACATACTTCCAGTGGCTTGAGGTCACTGTTGTAATAACTGACTTCTAAAAAATTAGCAGACACAGAGTATGAACGAGGATCTGCATCAACAATTTCTGCCTCGCCAGACTTCAAGTTCCAAAGCAACATCTGCTAATGAAGCGATGAAGGCACACAATAGCTCATGTGGATCCAGTCACGTCCAAGAATTGCACTGTATGGGGCTGTGCACTCTGCTACAAAGAATGTATATGTTTCGGTGGCTGGTCCAATGTGCACCTGTAGAAAAACGATCCCCAAAGTCTTAGATATGCTACCCTGAAAGTTTCTGACGTTAAGGGTTGTCTCTTGGATAGCAGATTTAGGAACGCCTAGTAATGTCATTGCCTTAATGGTGATGATGTTTACTGCTGCTCCAGAATTCACTAAAAGTTTGTTAATTTAAATTCCCTGGATCATCCATGTCACATACAATGGCCGCATGTGCATGGCCATGTTCATGGTGGGTTTCGCAAACATCATGTGTCCCCTGGTTGATTGTGAATTAGTCTCTGATTGTTTGGCGAGCGCTTCTTATTCTGAATGTGTTACTTCATCTTCCAGCATCGCCAAGTTATTGGTGTCTCTCCTTGGAACTGGTTCAGCCATCGTTGGCTTCTGTGAGGTATTGCGTACTTAGAGGACAAGACAAACACCATGTTTATATTAGTGTTTACCTCATCCGCGTATTCTTCTACTTCTATATCATCCACTTCATCTTCACCATAATCCAACAGCTCTTCGTCATCTTCGTTGTTGTCATCTTCGAGCTTCCCTTCTTCGAGCTCCATGTTTGCGGTGATCTCTAGGGAAGCGACTTGCTGCATCTGAACCTCAGGTGTAAGTTCTATGGTTGTTGGCATAAATACTCCAGAACTTTGTTTCCGGAGTGGGGGAAAAGTCTTGTCAAGACTGACATTTTTCTGTTCTTCTACAATCAAAGGCTTCGGTCTCCATTGTATGCCTTTAGTCTTGCTCACGGTGACATGCCCCTTGACATGTTCCCTTTCCTTCTGTGGACTATTCATCCCCACTGCTTGCATCGCCTCGTCATCAAACCTAAGACGCTGATTCACTGATCTACGCTCTCGGACGGCACGATGAACCTCATGTATAGGTTCTGGTATCTTGTCTCTGGCCCATAATTCTGGGTTATGGTCAAAGACAGTCGGTCGCTGTGCTCGCGAGACTTCTTCCCAAAAATCACCAAAGGGTTTACTACAAGAGCATTCAACCATCTTTGCAGCATTTCTGGGGAATATACCAGTTCTTCTTCTTCTTTGAGAATGCCCATCTCATAAGCTTCCAATGCCCTTTTAGCTTCTCCAAATCGTCATTAAAGGTTCTGTCTCCTGCTTGGAGTTACCTCAATGGTCTTCCCATTCTCCTTGATGTACCATATGTTCTCCTTAGTAATGTTCTTTGAGGCTGGTGGAAGATATGGCTTGGCGAGTGTATCAGCTGTATCTGATTTGGACTTCCTTGCTTCACTAACCCTTTCTGTTGCTCACGAACGTTTGGGTGCTAGAGAATCCCTTTGCCTTGACTCCCGTGGGCTACGCGGTTGATGATGTTCTGGATTTGAGAATAATTCCGGGAAAACCTTGGCTGCTTCTGCTAACTCTTCGTAGGAAATCTTCAGCCCACACTTGAGCTTACAATGAGCACAAAGAGCCATTGTCGACTCTGCTTTTGGGTCCACCTTCTCTTTACCTTTAGCTGATCTTGGTGGTTGTTTCTTTGGTGGGCTCTCGCCAGTGGTATGTGTATCGATGGTCTGCTTTCTCTTACTTGGGTTTCCCCTAGTAAACTCTAACATTCCAACCATCAATGTTTCTTCAGTCGCCAGACCTGGCGAGGGCTCGTCTATCAGTATTTCCCCCTCGTCAATCCACTGCTGAATTCTAAACATTAAGTCAATGCAGTAATTCGTGGAATGGTGACCACATTTATTATGGTATCTGCAATATGGTAGACCCCTTACATATTCAAGATGTGTGTCTGAAGTTCCCCAGTTATCGAGAACCACTGGTATCCCTACCTTGAGTAGCTCTTCGAAAATTTCCTCTCGCCTCGATACATCATAAGTGATCTCAGCTCGCCTAGGTCGGGCAAATACAATATTGCTTTTAGGCCTTCTCCTTGATCTTTTCCTTCTCTATGTGGGATCAGGTGCATCGCGAGAAATAGATGTTTCTGAGGAAGGTAATGGTGTTTTTGGATACCATGCTACCATTCCTTCCTGGTTAACTATAACCACTTCCCAGTTGATCAAACCTTGAATTTTGTCTTTCAAGGTTGAACATGTTGTTGTTCGGTGTCCGAACTTGTTGTGAAATCTACAGAAATGTTGGTCTGGCCGTTCATACCTTAGATGTTTCAGTTTAAATACTGGCCAATAGACGATAAGCTCCATTTCATGCAGCCTATCCAATATTTCTTCCACCTTATCCTATGGAAAGGATAACATGGAAGGATCGATATGTCTTCCTCCTCAGCTTCTCTTGCATGGCTAATGGCTGTGGACCAACCGATATCGATCATATTAACTCGAGGTGTTGGGAAAGGTTGAGAATATTCTAATGTTGCTGCCTTGGACGTTCCCTCCAGCTCTAGCCTACCTTCGTTGATCCACTTTTGGTTCTGATCCTTCAGCTTGATGCAGTCTGTTGTAATATGATTCCATACTCCATGGAATTTGCAAGACTTTTTACCTTTTAACTGCCCGGTGGTGGAAAGAGAACCGAAGTCTGCTTTGACAGCTCGCATGATGTAAAGCTCATCCAGGATCTCATAAGCCATATTGGCATCATATGTGTACATTTCGAACTCTGGCTTGGTAAAAACCACTGTTGAAAGCTTAATGTGGCCCTTACTCTTCTGAAGCTTACGGGGTTTCAAAACCTTAGTCGTTGATAAATCTACTGCCCCCACCTGGTCTTCTTCAGAGTTTGAATCCTGGTTGTTTTCTATTTCTTCTATATAAGCCACGGTGTTTGGCTTTGGTTTGTCGTAAAACCTAGCAGTATACGTTCCCTTGGACGCATTTCTTTTGTTATCTCATTCTTGCATGGTGCTGTAAGCTTTAGTTACAGCCGTAATAAGCTCATTCAAAGAAAAATATTTGCTATTTAAGAATAGCTGGTGGTACGTATCCTCCAAACTATTCTTGGTCATCTCTACTACCTCCTCTTTACCTAATGGAGTCTTGCATAGATTATATTCTGACCGGAAACAGTGCAGGAAGGTCACTGGACTTTCTGTCGCCGATTGGCTCAAGGAAGCCAGCTTTCTAACACTGGTTCCAGGTCTTGATGTTCCGAAGTGATCTATAAACAAGGCCTCCATGTCCTTCCACTCGTTGATCGAGCCATTTTCTAATCATGTGTACCAAACGAGGGCTGATCCTAACAAGGATGATCCAAAGACTCTCAGCTTGAGTCCATTATTATCGGCAAACTGCCCTAGTTGCAGTGTAAAGTATGCTAAATGAGTTGCTGCATTAGAATCATCATTGCCAGAGAAAGTCTAGAATGTTTGATGTCGGTAGAATTTTGGCCATTGCCAAGCATCCGGATCGTCTTTCTGCATGGGAGGAAATGGTGTTTCCTATGATTCATACATATTGGCGAGATGTATGTCGCAGTCGTTCATAAACCTATTTAATCTCTATTCCCATGCCGGCGGGAAGGACTCTGCTTATCTAGTCTTTCTGGCGAGATCATAAACGGATTTTGTTAGAGACGCTATGTCCCTGCCTGTCTTTTGAGTCAATGTCGCCGCGTGTCGACAGTATTCATCCAAACTTGTTCTCAAGGTTTGCATGATGTTGATTCGTAATTTGTCTTGACCTTCCACAAGACTTGCTAATTGGGCTCTGATTGCCTCTCTCTCCTCTTGATCCCTGTAGAGTTCTACCCTTAGCGCTTGGATTTCGGCTAACGCCGAGTCTACTTTCTCGCCTTGAGTAGTAAGGAGATCTGCTTGTTGTCTAATTCTTTCACCGAGAGCCGTGTAGTAGTTTGTTTGATGTTCGTCGCGCCTAGCTGCGTAGGCTAAGTGTTTTTGGAACGTGAGTTCCATGATCTCCGCTTCGCTTAAAGATTTGAATGACATGGTTGAGTAGTATTCGTTAGCGAAGATGATTTCAACCGTTTGATTACTCAATGAACGACACCGAGTAGAAGTGTGTTCACAATATGCCGGTTGTGGATGTTTGCTACACTGAGGGTATTTCCTTCTGTAAGGATCCTCTATTGTCACTTAGAGACACGAAAAGATAGTCCCACTGGGTGTGCCAAAATGCTTGACTCCAAAATATCTCTGACGAGGAGCGCGTAGAGATCCTCTTGTAAACTGTCTCTTTTACTGATTTCGGATAGTTTAACCGTAGGTATCGACCTATTCTGTTTGTGCTTCATGTGCTGGTATGCCACCGTCTCTCAACGGAATATGAAATTGTAAGCTGCCTGACTTCTTGATTAAGCGATTAAGACAAGGAGAGCACCAACCTTGTCTAAATGGGTCTTTCTCACCTAATGAACTAAGACTTTAGGATTTTTTGTATCTCTAGCAGAGCCACAGAAATCGATACCTCACACTCCCTTATCAGTGCAAAGCAGAGCGACTTCTTTGACGATGTGTTGAGAACACTGCTTCCTTGGATATCTGAACTCTCACTCGATAAGTGACAAGCCCTTCAATCTTCCAGTTGTGTTGCTTCCTTTGATCGCGATACTCTCACTCGATAGGTGACAAGCACTTTGATCGTCTGGTTGCAGGATAGAATCTCTTGACGAGATGTATTTGCGTATAGCAAAGTTTTGTATTTGATCGGGGACCCTTACTCTAATGCTCTAGCTCTCCTTATATACTGCATAGTAATCGTTGTTCAATTCTCTTGTACGTCTTCTGCTCTTTGATTCTCAATACAACTCTGAGTCTTACCAGCACACGGGTCTTATCTTTATATAATTTCAATGTTATCTCAATTTCTTTCACGAAGGAAACCTAACCGAAGCAGGAAAAGTCAAATAAAGATTAAGGTGCATAGATCAGCTATCTTATCTTACAATCTTAAACCAACATGAAAACATACTCTTTTATAATACTTGGCCGCTCGCCAAGTTTCATCCCTAACCGGGTCGCTCGCCAAGACTTCGGCTCACTTGGGCTGCTCGCCAAGACTTCAGCCTTCCAAGCTCAATATGAAATATTTATTTCAGGCCCAAACAGACATTCCACTTCAAAGGTGCAAACCTTGTGCTGGATAAAGGCTATTTTCAAGCATTTTGGTTTCGCTAGCTACTGAATGGCTATAGTCCCTACTCACGGTGGTGGAATAAATATCCTGTTAGTGGCGGAGCTAGGAATTGTATTCAGACATGACAAACTATTTTTATCGTTCTTTTTTACCTCTAATCGACGGAGCGAAATTTTTTTTGAGCAAAATAAGAGTTCCATAATATATATAGTTTTAGTTGTAAGTCAATAATTCATTTTTTTTTAAAAGTGATCATTATGTAAAAAATGAGGGTATACAAGCTAATTAGAAGAGAGGTGATCGAGGAAAAAATTGCAAAGAGAAAGTGAGGGGTTAATGGCAGCTTTGAGGGGAGAAAAGTGAAGGTAGAGAGAGAGAGAGAGATGAATTATTTTCAAGGAAAAGATAGCTAGAAAGTCTTAATAAAGAACACGAAGAGGATTTAATGAAGAATATCTTAATTAAATATATGACAAATATGTAATAATCTAGTGTAAAATATATATAGGTTTTTTTCTTTCCTAAAATTTCAGAGGTGACACTGGCCTTCCCTGGCCTAAGGGCAACTCCAACAATGGGAGTGTCATCTGGGGGAGCTGGAGCCATTTAGCTCTTTCTCATCACTATTCATTGAGTTCCAACTCCCCTATCTCCAACAATGAATTCTATTTGGGGGAGTTAGAATATATTTTGATTTGTTTATAGTTATTAACTTCAATTTAACACTTCATTAATAATATGTTAACTAATTAAATAACAAAACAAAAACAAAAACTAGTTTCGTGATAATTATGATTTAAATAATATTTAGATAATATTAAAAAAATAGTTTCATGATAAATTATAATTTTAAATTGTTTCCAATAGGTATTTTTCAAATTGAATTAACTAACCCGTAAATATTTCTTAAAAAAAAAACAGCGATTTAATTGAGTTTAATCGTACATAATTATACTTGTACTAGAGTTTAGCCATATTAATGGACCATTGTAGATAAGGGCCATATTGATGGGACCCATCAATCAATCAACTCATTAAGGCATCATGTGCGCGTGTACACCTTTTTTCTTTTCTTTTTTGTTTTCTTGCGCGAGCGTCGTTGCTCTTGCGTCTCTTCCTTTTCTCTTCTCATCTTCTTGCGCACGCGTCGTTGCCCACAGGAACCAGAGTTGGATTAGAAGTTTGATCCAACTCGTAAACCAGCCCCAGTTATGGAACTTGGACTCAAATTATCTCCATTGGAGATGAAAAAAACTGGTATTGGATTCAACTCCAACTCCAAGTCCACAATTGGAGTTGCCCTAATGTTGCCTCCGCCACTGATCCTAGGCGCATATCAGCAGGCAAATTATAGGTTCTTGTTTGATATACCCAAATCATCCATATTTGCTAGGAAGCCTACTGTATCATTTGCACCAGAGATTTGCTAATAAGTCCCATAAAAGCTAATGTAATCCAACACCTTCATCCCAAACTTCTCAGTAGGGGTCATCATTTGGCCCATAGACCCGAAAAGTCTGTGGCGGCCTGATGTCCGCAAAGCCCAAGTCCGGCCCGGTCTAAATTTAGGCCCGAAAAAGTCCGGCCCTATGGGATTAGGGCCGGGCTTGAGCAGAGGTCCCAAAACCCGCGGGCCTAAAAAGGCCCGGCTCGGCCCGTAGGGCCAAGCTCGTCAAACCCATCAATTATATATATTATAGATTATCTTATTAATATATACCAATAAACTATCTAATTTATCTTAATATTATTTATTCATATACTAAATACTATTTTTTAGGCATATAAATTATTTAGTGTATATAAATGTTTATATATTAAATGATTAAACACTATTAAATTGTAATATTTTGTATTTAACACAAAAAAGATCCGACCCGGCCCGAAAAGCCCGCTAAGACCCGAGGCCAAAAAAATCAGTGAGATTCAAAATTTCAAAAAAGTCCGGCCTGACCCAGCCCACATTTTTGAGACATAAAGACAAAGTCCGGCGGGCTTGAACTTGGGCGGCCCGGGCCCGGCCCATTAATGACCCCTACTTCCGAGAACATAAATATAGCCATTACTTCTCCTATATGCAACTTACGATCAACACACATTAATACATGCATAAATCAATTCATCTACCTATAAAGTTAGTATCTTTCTCAATAAAAACTATTGTTTAGAAATTAGGGTTCATAAAGATAGAGACTTTCAAAACTCAGCATGCAAATTTGGTATGGAGTAAAGTACATATCTTTGAGTTTAGAAAACAATACCTCCATTGATGACTTTGCTCTCAAAATCAAGAGAAAGAACTGAAATTACAAAGGAGACCCAAAATTGATGTTGTTGATCAATAAAGACTCTTCTGAATTTGCACATTCTGTGGTCCTTCACTGTCCACATCTCCAATGATTTCATGGCAAAAATTGCTTCTTGTAGGGTTCCTTGTAGTTTGAGAGGTTAGATTTTTTAAGGTGGTTTTGTTCCTTTTTCTTTCTTTTGTATTATAGCTCTGTAAAGGTCTCGACTTTAAAAACAAAGCAGAAACGGCTGAGCTTATCAAAACAGAGCACACCTTAAATGGACTCAACTGAAAACCCTTTAGTCTTCTTCTCTGGTTTCTCAACTTCTTATTCGTCGTGCGTTCTCTGTTTCACATTGGGTCCAATACACACTTCAAACTCAGACCCTTATATTCCTTCTCAGCTTATCTTTCTTCTTCTTCCTCTTCAGTCACATTTTCCAAGCTCAACTATTCACAAACCAAAGCTCAAAACTTTCTGTCACTCCTGCATCAATTTTCGCAAAGTATCATCTGGGTTAACGCCATTCATGCCCAGATCATTACCAATTCGGTTTCCCAAGAACAAAGTTTCGCTACCAAGCTTGTTAGAGTGTACTACGATTTGGGTTTTGCACGCCATGTGTTCGATGAAATGCCTCACCCAAGAAAAACCATTATTTACAATGTTTTGATTTATGGGTATTTGAGAAAAGAGAGGTATAATGAGGCCCTTGAGGTGTTTAGTTTGATGGGTTCTTGTAATGTGAAGGTTGATGGCTATACATGTAACTATGCGCTCAAGGCGTGTATGCGGTTATCGGATTATGAAACGGGTATGGAGGTTGTTGAGAGATCTGTGGATGAAGGATTTTAAAGCAATGGGTTCTTGGGGAGCTCAGTGATTAACTTTTTGATGAAATTCGGTGAAGTTGATGAAGCGCAGAGATGTTTTGATAGAATGCCGGAAAGAGATGTTGTTTGTTGGAATGCAATGATTTGTGCCTATGTTCAAGCTGCTCAGTTTAGTAAGGCATTTGTTTTGTTTCATGAAATGTGGGATTGTGGGATTAGGCCGAGTCCAGTAACCATGTTAAGCTTGATTCAAGTGTGCAGTAAAACTGAATATTTTAAGCTTGTGAAATGTGTTCATGGTTTCCTAGTTGGATTGGGAATGCGCAATGATGTTTTGGTGCTTACCTCTTTGGTTGATTTGTATTGTAACATTGGTGACATGGGAAGTGCCTGTTGGGTTTTTGAGACCATGCCTGAAAGGAATTTGGTTTCGTGGAGTGTCGTAATCTCAGGATGCGGTTCAAAATGGAATGGTGCATGAAGCATTTACGTTTTTTGATAGATTAGTTGCAAGTGGCATTAAGTTTGGTTCAGGAACATTGGTGAGCCTTATTCATGGTTGTTGTCAAACAGCTGATTTGAGAAGTGGAAATATGCTACACTGCTGCTCATTCAGGAGGGGTTTTGAGCTAAGTTCCATTTTATCTACTGCTATTGTTGATCTGTACTCTGAATGTGGTTCAGTAAAGCTAGCAATTTTGGTCTTTGACAGAACAGAAAAGAGGAACGTTATTACATGGACTGCTATGCTTGTAGGACTGACACAAAATGCGAAAAGAGGGAGTTGTAGCCAATTCAGTAACTCTGGTTAGTTTAGTCTATTCGTTTGCCCATTTAGGCTTTCTGAAGAAAGGAAGAAGTGTTCATGCTCATTTAATCTGGCATGGCCATTCATGTGACGCAGTAAACATGACGGCCTTGATCGATAGGTATGCCAAGTGCGGATCAATTAGCTGCGCTGAGAGGATATTTGACAATGGCTCTCTTTGTAGAGATGTAATTCTCTGGAATTCTATGATAACAAGCTCTTGGTATTCATGGCTATGGACAACAAGCTCTTGGTCTCTATAGTAAAATGAAGGAGGAGGGATTTGAGCCAAACGAATCCTCCTATATTTCTCTTCTAACTGCTTGTAGCCACTCGGGACTCCTTGAAGAGGGGATCAAATGCTTCCACAGCATGGAGGGAAACCAGAACATAAGGCTCACTGAAAAACACTATGCTTGTTATGTGAATCTTCTAAGCAGAGCACGCCGATTTGAAGAAGCCGAGGCGTTGGTTGAACAAATGCCTTTCCAGCATAGCAGTTCTGTTTTCAAAGCATTGCTGAGTGGATGTCAAGCTCACATGAACAAAAAATTTGGTATGAAGATAGCCAATAGATTACTCTCTATTGATTCAATGAATCCAAGTGTTTATGTTGTTGTATCAAACATTTATGCTCAAGCAAGGAGATGGGATGCTGTGAACTACATCCGCAACGTCATGAGGACAAGAGAATTAAGGAAAACACCCGGGTACAGCTCGATTGAAGTTGGAAACCAGGTTCACACATTCTTTGCTGGAGATAATTCTCATCCGAATTGGGAAGAGATTAATCAGCATTTAGAAAATATAAGAGTAGAAGTAGAGGCTACTGGTTATGTCCCAGATACAAGCAGTGTTCTTCGTGACGTGGATGAGCTGATGAAGCTGCGGTTGTTATGGGGACACAGCGAGAGATTAGCCATTGCATTCGGGCTTCTAAGCACACCAGCTGGGAGCTTGATTCGGATCACAAAGAATCTGCGAGTGTGTGTTGATTGTCATAATGTGACTAAACTCATATCTAAGATAGTGAGGAGGGAGCTGATAGTGAGAGATGCCAATCGTCTTCATCACTTTGTCAATGGAAAATGCCCCTGTACTGATTACTGGTGATGAGTTCAAAATACACACACAATTGTCCTGTGGAGGCAATAGTTATTACAAGACTATAGTTATGATAATAGCAAATTTTCAATGCTATCCTTTCTCTAGATAAGAGCTATACTTTAGCTTATTTTACAGAGATTTACAGTAGAAAGATACACAAGTTCCAGAAATGAATTTAGTTATTGCACAACTAACTTACTATGAACACTTGAGATGCTTGCACTTACCAATACAACCTCATGGTATGCAAGATGTATGCATGAGTTTAAACGGTGTTTTGTGAAGACTTTAAGACATAAAGATCAGCACAAAACAGCTTGTATAAACAGACTCAACCTTAGAGAGAAAATGTGAAATTCTAGACTTTGGAGTTGGATGCATGGAGGCCAAACACTTCAATTCACAATCTAGGTTTCCTTGACGGGTCGAAAATTCTTCTCGACCCGTCGAATGTATGCCCCTATCCAATATCTGCCATCTTCTTGACGGGTCAAAAATTCGGCTTGACACGTCGAATGCACACTCTTGTCCAATGACTGCAATCTGCTCGACGGGTCAAAAATTAGGCTCGACCCGTCGAGTGCACGACTCTATCCGACCACTGCCATTTCCTCAATCCGTCGAAGAACACCCTACAAGTGATTTTTGGACGACCAAGGAGCTTGCACTTTTAAAGCTTGGATCATCATAATAATATCATACAGTCAAATCAAATCTGAGAACACCAACGAGGTCTCATGATAGCGGAAAAAGAGGGATGTCTTCTATTGTATTCTCTACTTTCTTTTTCCATCAAAGTGAATAATCTGTGTCCAACTATTGGAGCTGAACATATCACCACCTCTCTTTTAGTTTCACAAACACATAATCCATTGTCATGGTAATTGGTCACATCATAGAATGACTAGTACTTCTGTAACACTATATATGGAGACTAAGAAGTGAAACCTGATTGGATCGTCGAACAACCTTAATAAGTATGAACTTCCTACTTAATGCCACTCATGCAAACTCTTTGCAAAGACACAATTTGTTCTCTCTTCAAATTTGAAAAAATGTGGCAATCTAGCTGAATCTGGCGTAGGTGCTAAACCTTTTCATGTATAAAAACACTATGGTAAGTAATTAACCACGTATATGCATTCGTGGATCTTCTAGCACATTCTTCATTCTACATCTGAGATGGTCTGGATTTTTCATCAGCCAAGCATATCATATCCTTATGTTAGCAACTGGTATCTAGCCCTATATACAGTTCAACAAAACGGTACTTACCTGCAGGAGAACCTATTCATCCTTGTCAAATATCTTAACCTTTCTCGCAACCTATTCATCTTCTGTGTACGCACTATTAATTAGAGAAGGGAGCCAAAGTTTCATGTTGTGTATTGAGTTCGAGTCTTGTTATACAGAGAGGGCTCACCTAGAGACCTTAATTATGTTTGATAACATATGTTATACTTGACCTATACAAACAATTTAAACTCATTACTCATTCACGGAAATAGACAAATTTCTTTTCATACTCCTCTCCTTCAATTCGGAGAATGTGACACTTTAGCTAAAAATTTGTGTCACGACTTAAATTGAAAAACAAAAACTGACAGCACTACGTTCAAAATAAGAAGTGAATTTAGGATTTTCAATAAATTTTGCAAAAAAAGAGAGAGTTGAAAAACAAAGGCTAGTCAACGGATCAAAGTTCCAATAAAGTGAAAACGACGGCGTTTTCACTAGCCTGCGGTGTCGTCTAACAAGTTCAGACGTATAAATCGACAAAGCCTCCAAATTTGCTATACTAGCACACACTTCACTGTCCCATTCTATTTTCTATAGCTCTTGTAAACTAAAATTCATACTAAAAATAAAGGCCCACACTTTACTATTGTTTACTTATACAAACACTGCTGTATCGATTATCGCAAAGTTTGCAACTTTTTGCATCTCCGGCTCTGGAAATTGAGCCTAACCCTATTAAGGTGAGTGCCTCTCTCACTCTTTTGACTCATACCCAGATCGTCTTTTGCTTTTTTTAGTCGGAGTTTCCGATGTTTTTGTTAAGTACATATGATGGTTTCAATTGGGTGTTGGACTGCTGGTGGTTGCTTTGCTTTCATATTGTTGTTGGTTGTGTGTTGGGTCTGGGTGTTTATGATGCAAAGTAGCTTCCTTTTTGTGATTTATGAGCTTCTGTATTTCATTGTGATTCTGGGTTTTGGTTTATATTGATGGAAGAGTTGGTTTCAAGGTACTGCTGTCGCTGGAAATGATTGGTGTTTGAGTTAAAAGTTGTATGTTCCTGTTTAATTTGGTTATGATCATGAGGGTGTTTAATTAGATATGTTTGGCATTGAGGTCTTAACAAGAATAGGAAGACAATTGACATTGTGTGTTTAGAGTTTCGGTTCGACTAAGTTGAACTACGGAATAGTAGTCAGAGTAATGTTATGTATTGAAAATGGGTTCTTAACCTTGAGCATTATGTCAGTTAGTTTGTCGTGTTATAAGCTAAGAGAAGGCTCATTAGCGGATTGTTTGTAGCTGGTTCATTAGACATGTCTTAATCGTGAGCAAATGTGTCAAAAAGGGATAGTTTTTATGGTTTCTTTGGTTACCCGGTTGCTTACTTTCCTTGTCTTTGTACATTTTATTTGTTGATTTAAGCTGAATATATCTACATGTTAAAAGATCCCTCTGTATATTTCTCATATTGGTGTCTATGGTTTATGTATACAGGCATGTATAAGAACCAATTGCAAGAGTTGGCTCAAAGAAGTTGTTTCAATTTGCCTTCCTATTCATGCATCCGAGAAGGACCTGATCATGCCCCTCGGTTCAAAGCAACTGTCAACTTCAATGGAGAAACTTTTGAAAGCCCTACGTTTTGCACTACTCTTAGACATGCAGAACATGCTGCAGCAGAGGTAGCATTAAATACGCTTGCAAGTAGAGGACCTTCCAGATCGCTGGCTGCTAGAATACTGGTGAGTGGAAACTTTTGTAGCTTCTTCCGTGCAAACATAAGCCAATTTGGATGAAAGATTAAGAAGAGTCTAGTCTGATAGAAAATTAGTTTTGTTAACTAATAGTCGCCTCCCCTCTTGCCGTGGTTGACTCTGTATTCTACTTGGGGTGCATGAAATCTCGACTGAATGTAGTTTAATACCAAATTAGGAAGGGACAATATGGGAACACCCATCTAGCTAACAGATATTACAGGACCCCTCTTGTTATGGTGGATAATACCATTTTGATTGGCATTTTTCGTTCCTTACTGATTCAATGCAAACTACCACAATCATGGCTGATTAATAGCTCTATACTACTTCTTGCTGCATAGGATGAAACTGGAGTTTATAAGAACTTGCTCCAGGAGACTGCTCACAGAGCTGGGTTAAAACTCCCTGTTTATACGACTGTTCGTTCTGGACCATGTCATGCTCCTCTTTTCTCGTGTACTGTCGAGCTAGGAGGAATGAATTTTATTGGTGATCCAGCGAGGACAAAGAAACAAGCTCAGAAAAATGCTGCCATAGCTGCTTGGACAGCCCTGAAGAGATGTATGCACTATTTCATGATCAGTAATTTATTGTTTTGCCTTGAAAGATTGCATGCAGTATTTCCTGCATGTGCCTGCTTACCTATCAAGAGATTTGTCTAAATGTAGCATAATGCCTATAAGTTTTAAATTGCTCCATGTTATTCATGCAGTGGCTCAACGTGACTCAGCTTCTTCATCAGTGGAGTCCAAAGGCATTGAAGAACAGGAACAAGTTGTCATTTCTCGTATTCTTGGACATCTGCGGCCCTCTGAACCTATGAAGCCTCAAATTGATAGCAGAATTGGACCACATGGATACTCTCCTATCTTCGACAGATCTACCATGCCGATGCCAAGCCCATATCCGATGCAATTCCATAGCTGGGGTTATTCTAATTATTCCTCTGAAGTAGCCATGTATCAACTGTGGCAGCAGGAGCAGTTACTACAGCAACAAAGCCGATTATTGGCACTTCCTATTTCACCAGCCATTCCATCCAGTCCTCCACTATTTCCATTTATGCAATCTATGCTTCACCCAGATTACTGTCTATACTTTCCCCCAAGGGAGGAAGAGTCAACCTCTGGGGCACCGAACATTACAATTTCTACCGCAGGCCAATCATTCTGCTTATCGAACCATTTGGTGCCTAATCCTATCAGGGGCAAATCCACAGTGACCATTCAAGAGATACATGAAGAAAAATCAGAAGAATCTACTGCATACTCTTCATCTGTAGTGCCAGTTCCCTTTCGTCCTGGAAGCGGTGCAACTGAACTACGAGTACAGGAACGGAGGCAGAACGAGAAACAGAAGCTTGTTGAGTTGGAAAGCAGAATTGAGAATCTTCAGTTGGAAAGAAACCCAACTGGCCAACATGAATGGGGTAACCCAAGGATTGTGGATTCTAGCTTCAAGTCGGTGGATTTTAGTTTACAAAGTTCCATTGATTTTGACTATAGCAGGCCTAATTTGAGACCTCATAGTCCAACTATGAGTCCTCCTAGAAGCCTGAGACCACCATCTGCTGCAGATTCTGTCCTGATCAGAACTGTTAGACCCACTTCCTCACAAGGGTCTAGACCACAGAACTTGCCGACCAGGTTTCCTGCTCCACCAAGAATGAGAACCGGAATGCCTTCACATTCAGCCACACCGGTGCCTGGAAGATTGAAATTCGGCAGACCAGGACCTACCTTCATGGCACCAGCTGTCCGAATTAGATCAGTTGTACCGGTCTGTTCAGCTCCACCAGCAAGAAATGTGCCTAGTTCCAGCCAGGAGAGAGTGGCACCTAAAATGGAGAAAAAAGATACCAGTCAACACGATACGTCAAACACAAGTTAAGAGCTTGGTTTATATGAACCAAGTATAGGCAATACAGAAAGTCATTATAGATTTGTAGTAGTTTCTGGTGTGAGCATTGCAATACGGGTGTGTATAACCAGCAATTGATGATTCTGAAAAATAAAGTCACCCAATAAATGCGTAGCTTTTTTGTGAGTTCGCTGTATAAAATATTGACATCAAATTCACTTGAGCCTTACTCAGGGCTGAGAGGATCATTCTGTTTTCTTGTACATAGGTGCTATAAAATTTTCCAACTCTTTGTGACCTTCTTCGAGAATAGTTTAAAATTTAACTCCAATCAACATCAGTAAGATTGAAACTCGAATATACGATAAAAGAATCACATTTAGAGATTCTTACTTATTCGATCATGATTCAAAATTCCGATAATACAACTATCGTACCCAAAAAATTCCAATCTGCCACTTAAACCCTAAACCCCAATGGGAGTGATCCCCAAACCCCTAATATTATTTTCTGTTGTGTGTACATGGGTACAATAGTGCACTCGTCTCATATGCTTGACACGTATCACAGAACAGTGAAATTCTCATAGCTTTATGACAAAAGCACCCAGATAGTACTTATATAAACCCCAAATTACCCCGATTAGTGACAGATGTCCTTCACCGAAACCGTGACATGTTTCCCTGGTCGTTCATAAACCCCTATATAAAGAACGCAAAACTTTCCTCAGGCCTTTAAACCCTAGAAACCCCTCCACCTCCTGTATTTCAACTCTCTCTCACTCACTCTAACGCAGCCAAACCTCCATCGCAGTCAAATTAAGAGGTAAGCTCAACCTGGGCTCTAATGGGTTCACCTTTTTTGCTTTGTTATTCAGCTAAAGTTTGCACCTTTAACTCTGATCTTTTCAAGTTTGGGCCTTTCTGGGGTTTTGAAGGGGTTTATGGTTGTGACTAATCTGGGTTTTGGTTTGTTGTTGTTTTTGTGTGTAGGCTTTTGTTGTGTTTGAGGAGCTGTGAAAATGCTTCTGTTGTTTGAGAACCCGGCAGGGTTTATGCTCTTTCATGTGTTGAAAGATGGCAAAGTTTCCAAAGCTGATGTAAGTACAGCCTCAATAGTAGTTCCTACGTTTTGCCAAATTGATATATGAGATGTGATTATAGTATTTATGATATTAGTTTTGTTAGTCTGCTTAGTCTGAGATTTGAGTGGGGGAGTTGAATATATGCAATTCATAGATACGTGTCATTGCTAATGTACTGAAGAATCAAACTTTCATAGTTTTGAGTTTGAGTGTAATGTTTTTCCTCTTAAATTATATCGCAGGCTTCTGACATAGCAAAGGAATTTTCAACTGGGGACTCAGCCAGAAAGGTGAGCTCTCTTGTTTGTCTGTGTGTTAATGTGGGAAATATAACTAACTTGTAACCTTCTAAATTGGTTATCTTTACTTGGGCGTTGAATTCAGTCATTAATCTAACTGTCGGATGATATGGATATATAGATTGTAAAACTGAAAGCTTTCTCCAAGTTTGAGAATACAGCAGAGGCATTGGAGGCTGCTACTTTGTTGATCGACAGTAAACCCAGCAAAGGACTGAAAAAGTTCTTGAAAGAGCAGTGCAAGGGTGAAACTCTGGCTGTTGCAGATTCAAAGCTAGGAAACATCATCAAGGAGAAGCTGGTAAGGAAACAACATAGATCTGCTATTGGTGGGAAGCAATGATTAATGAGAGTGGTCTTTTGGTGTCTGATGTTTTTGTGTTTATTTCAAAGTTTTAAGCCTATGATACTAAATCTGTGCAGAAAATCGATTGTGTTCATGACAATGCTGTTATGGAGTTGATGAGAGGTGTTAGAAGTCAGTTGGACGAACTCTTAACCGGTTTAAAGGATTTGCCCCCTATGACCTTGGGTCTGTCTCATAGTTTATCTCGATACAAGCTCAAGTTCAGTGCTGATAAGGTGGGTTTTGAAATTTTACCATCCAATTTTTGAATAACATATAATTAGGAGACTATCCTCTTAATAAAAGTGAAGGATTAGAGGTATACAGTAAATTATTGAGGTTGTTGATTTTAAGATTGCAGTATTTTAAGATGCTGGGTGGTAATTTTCTTTGTTCAGATTGATATTTGTATAATAAACTTCAAGTGGTGTAGAATGAACTATACGTCTATACTGAAGAAACTTTTAACTCTTGTGTTTGATGTCTGAGCTAATATGTGTCACTGTGATTCAGGTTGATACCATGATTATTCAAGCCATTGGTTTACTTGATGATCTCGATAAAGAGCTAAATACATATGCTATGAGGGTTAGAGAATGGTATGGTTGGCATTTTCCAGAGCTGGCTAAGATAGTATCTGACAATATTGCGTACGCCAAGGCTGTAAAGCTGATGGGCTTCCGTGTTAATGCCGCAAAGCTTGATTTCTCAGAGGTAATTGCCAGAGATTGTTTTACATCATTGTAGTGATCATCAATATCATTGATCATGATGCTAGTTGTGATCTTGATATAACTATTATGAGGCTGGGTGACTAATCACCTTTTCTTGGTGAATATATATCAGATACTGTCAGATGAGGTTGAGACTGAATTGAAGGAGGCAGCTGTTATATCCATGGGAACTGAAATTAGTGACCTTGATTTGATTAACATCAAAGAACTCTGTGAGCAAGTTCTTTCACTCTCAGAGTATAGAGCCCAGTTATTTGATTATCTTAAAACAAGGATGAACACCATTGCACCCAATTTAACTGCTTTGGTTGGAGAGCTTGTTGGTGCTCGCCTCATTGCTCATGGTGGTAGCTTGGTGAACCTTGCAAAACAGCCTGGTAGCACAATTCAGATTCTTGGAGCTGAAAAGGCTCTCTTTAGAGCACTCAAGACTAAGCATGCAACTCCAAAATATGGGCTTATATACCACGCATCCTTGGTTGGTCAGGCAGCACCAAAGTTTAAGGGTAAAATATCTCGGACACTTGCTAGCAAAGCTGCACTGTCAATAAGAATAGATGCTCTTAGAGAGGGAGATAGCCAAGATAACTCAGTCGGATTGGAAAGTCGAGGCAAAGTGGAAGCACGGATAAGAAATCTTGAAGGCAAAGCATTGAGTCAATCTGCTGGATCGGCTAAAGGAAAACCAATGATTGAAGCTTATGACAAGGATCGCAAGAAGGGAGCTGGAGGATTGATCATTGCTGCCAAGGTATTACATTTTCTTGTTGGGTTTCCTTCAGTCTAGTTAGTTGATTATGTTTGTTATCTTAATCATTTTGTTTCTTTGTAGGCGTATAATCCCGCTGCAGATTCAGTTATTCTAACTTCTGCTGGAAAGACTGATGAAAAAATGGAGGCTCCTGAAGATAAGAAAGAGAAGAAGAAAAGGAAGAAGGCCGATGAAGAGGTCGTGCCCGAGACAAATGTGGAACCAGAAGTTGAAGAGCCTGTGAAGAAGGAAAAGAAGAAAAAGAAGAAACATTCTGCTGAGGATGTTGAGGCACATAATGGTGCTCCAAATGCAGAGGGAGAGAAGAAGAAAAGGAAGAGAAAAGACGCCGAAGAAGAAGAAACTGAAGCTCCAAGCAAGAAGAAGGAGAAGAAGAAAAAGAAGAAGAATGACGATTGAGAAGGTGAGTGGCTACAATTTTGGTCAACTTAGGCACTCAGTCGGCTTTTCTACATATAGGATGTGATTTCTGTTGTTTTATCCCTATGTTAGTATGGACATTTTACGCTGCTTCTACAGTTATGTAACCTCTAATTTATTTTCTGATGAACAAGTGTTGCATGAAGTTGGTCAAGGAGTTGTATTCAAGAGTTATCTCTAATAGTTGTTCCATTCCAAGTTTAGCTAGACCATTTATGAATTTTGCCTATGCCTGTAAAAATGAAAGGAGCAACATTTCTTAATTTCTTACTATGATGGGAACCTTTTCAGTTCTCATGTCAATTCTTGCTGTTCTTGTGCCATCTTTTTTGTTGAAAGGTTTATTATCTATGTTCCCCATTAATGCTTGGAGTATGTGCGATGATCTGATATTGAGTAGAGAGTATTTACCATCCTATATGGGTAGATTCACCTAGAAAAGTAGCCATCAAAGCAGAGTAATGGCAATTCCCAAAGGCTAGAACATGCCCCTTTCTTTTGTATGAAGTGTCGGTAAACAACTGCTGTAGATTAGAAGCTACTTCGGAACAAAGCCAAGTTGACCAGATTTAGTGAAGTGTATTATTCTAATTGCTCACTGGGTAGAAGATGGAGACTAGCTCAACTCCACGTTTCAATGCCCAGGCCTTTGGATTCTTTAGTACATTTTACTGAAAATCAAAAGTTGAATCTCCTCATATTCGGTACCTAATTACCTGAATATGATTTCGAAAAAGACTAGTTTCTACGTTTAAATCAAATGGTTTTTCTTTTTATTTTGTTAGGTCTTAGTTATGATCTTTTTGACATGTAGGGTTATGCACAACTACTAAGTGGGGGATGAGAAACAAAACTTCAACTCAAGTGACAAAGATGTGAACCTAGAAAATTTACAATCTGTACGACCCCAAATTAGGAAAAAACCTAAAAGAAACCTTTTTTTTTGTTACAAAGGGAGTTAAAAAGACCCAAACAAAACCAACGGGAACAAAACTAACTGTCTTCAGGATCCTAAACTATCCTTCTATGTCTAACAAACCTAGACATATCCTCAATGTAACTCTCCATAACATAGATAGGAGGGGCATCGAATTTGATGATTCCAAGATCATGATTTAAACTGCTCTTTGCAAGAACATCAACCACCATGTTGCACTCTTGAAAAATATGATGAACATCAACAAAGCCATACTTGTCCAATAACTTCTTGCAACTTGCAAGCATTAACCCCAAAGGGTGCATCTCATAATTGCAGCTTTGTTATTAAGTGATAAACACAACAGAATCAACTTCAATCACAACTTTCTCAAAATTAAGCTCAAGAGCAAATTGGAGGCCATGAAGAAGACCACATATTTCAGCATCAAGAACACTTCCTGAACCAATATTAATCTGAAAACCAAATAGCCATTCACCAGAATCACCTCTAATAACTCCACCTGCTCTAATGGCCCCATCAGCTCTCCCAGTGCCATCAACATTAAGCTTAACAAACCCAAGATTAGGTTTCTTCCATTTTAAACCAGTAATGTAATATTACAACCCACTGGAGCATTTTTTAGTTGTAGCTTCAACCCCTTAATCAACAACAGACATAATGATGGATTTAGTATTAGGAGGCAAGACAAAAGTTAAATCAAAATGCTCTTGTTTCTCCACTTCCAAATGTACCAGCATATATGTATAAACAAGTCACACCATTTCAAGTTATGCTTCATCCTCACAGAATAATGAATTTGAGCCATGAACTAACCATCCCCGTCCAAGCTGAAAGATCTAGTCACGGTAACCAAAAATTTAAAATCTTTCTAAATTTGTATGGCATGATGACTGCATTCTCGGAGGAGAGATTCATCCAACAACTTTGAGACAAAGGATTATGTGGCATATTCCCCCTGCCCAAAGGATTATGTGACATATTCCCACAACCCACCCCCCCACCCAATTGGTACAAAAAAAGAAACCTTCCTTGAACCAAAGAAAAAAAAGAAAAAGCAATTTCTATGTGTCCATTAATAAATTCCTTAAATACATTATAAGACCAAGAAAATAATAAAAAGTAGAATATCCTATTCCCTATTTTGAAGAGAGAGAGAGAGATGAGAGAGTGTTGTCGGAGGTGGACTCATATAAAACTTGGGAGATCTGTTACTCTCTTTTACTCGTCTTCTTGTCCAACACAGAAAGGAGTCCAAGCTCTAAAACTACAGTGCAAGTTTCAACAATTCTTTCCCTTTTATGTTTTGTTATAAATCACTTTCGTTTTTCAACATCTATTATGTGTTTTCAAGGCTGTCACTTTCTAATGGAAACTTATTCCTTTACTCAACTCCCCACCAAATACCCAGATCAGTTTTCTTTTGAAGTTTTGACTTTTGAGTAAAACCCACTTCCTGTTTAGCTAAAGTTTCATTCTTTGAGCTAGTGCTTGAAGTGTTTTGTGTTAATTTGGTGGTTGGGTTTTTGATCATATGCTTGTTTGGGTGAACAGATTGGTTATCCGTGGAGGTTGTTAGGCTCAGTTTGTGATGATTTTTAGTTGGTAGAGTAGTTATTGAGGTTTCTAATTTTGTAGATCTGATAGAAGTGTTTAGATATAAGTGTAGATTGGTTTGGTTTTATTGTAGTGATTAGTTGGTGAGTGAAAGGAAGAATTGTTTTTTTTTTATGTAAAATGTTGAAAGATGAGGCTTAGATTCAAGAATGGGGTGTGTGATTAGTAGAGAATCCTCCTCTGGCGTAGAGTCTGAGTCTAAGTCTAAGTCGAAGGAGGTGAAGAAGGGTTTGAGTGTAGAATCCGAAAGGAAGGCGGATGATGTTGTGGTGGCCAAGGTAGAGAGTGAGGCTCAAGTTGGTGGGGATGAGGTTTCGGTCAAGGAGGAGAATGGTCATGAGAGTCAGCGCCCTCCAAGAGGGGAGAGAAGGCGGTCCAAGCCAAACCCGAGGCTGGGTAATCTACCAAAGCAAGCCCGAGGCGATCAGGTGGCTGCTGGGTGGCCGCCCTGGCTCACGGCGGTCTGTGGGGAGGCGCTTAACGGGTGGATTCCACGAAAAGCAGACACATTTGAGAAAATTGATAAGGTGTGTTTCCGTTTCCACTTTCTATTTTATGGGGAAAATAGAATGATGGTGTGAAGTTGAAATTGGAATTTTAATAACAATACTGCGAAATTAGTGCTGTTGTTATGGTATGTTTTGCATTGAAGGAAAACTGTTATAGGTCAGCTATTTGAGATGCATTCTCCAAGAACTTCTATAGAATGTTTAAGAATGACATGGCTATAACAGTTTTTGCAGAACAACCAGGTTACTGTTTAAAGTGTTTATTAAAAGGCAAGTAAACTTGATGGATTACTTCATTTATATGAACTTTTCATAAGTATAGCTATGTTCTTGCCCTCTGTACTTTTATTGTGCAAGATTTTTCAGAATTGTTTTCTGAACTTTGATTCATTCTCTCTAATGTCAGATTGGGTCAGGAACATATAGTAATGTTTACAAAGCTAAAGATATGTTGACGGGGAAGATTGTTGCTCTAAAGAAAGTTAGATTTGACAATTTGGAACCTGAGAGTGTGAAATTTATGGCTAGAGAAATCCTAATTTTGCGGAGATTAGATCATACTAATGTTGTAAAGTTAGAGGGTCTCGTGACTTCAAGGATGTCATGTAGTTTGTACCTGGTGTTCGAGTATATGGAACATGACCTAGCTGGACTTGCTGCAAGCCCTGAAATCAAATTTACAGAAGCTCAGGTTAGCCGGAACTATACTTTGATATCCGATTTACAACACCTCATTATAGAAATGAATGGTTTATTGTCACTTGTCTGATATTCTCATAAATTTGGTGCACTTTTATATTTCAGGTCAAATGTTATATGCATCAACTACTATCTGGACTTGAACACTGTCACAACCGTGGTGTGCTTCACCGTGACATTAAGGGATCCAATCTTCTGATTGATAATGGAGGAGTACTTAAGATTGCTGACTTTGGATTGGCTTCTTTCTTTGATCCAAAGAACAAGCATCCCATGACTAGTCGAGTGGTCACTCTTTGGTATCGACCTCCCGAACTTCTTCTCGGGGCGACTGATTATAGTGTAGGTGTAGACCTTTGGAGTGCCGGGTGTATTTTAGCTGAGTTACTAGCTGGGAAGCCTATCATGCCTGGCCGGACAGAGGTAACTTGTAATGTCGATTTTTCATGCCTTGTCCACTGGTTTCCTGTTTTAATAAAGTTCTTTTCTTTTCCAGTCATTGTCATGGGTCCTTCCAATTATAAGTTGTTTTTAGAGATGCCCAAGCTTTTTCTTCATTATCTCTGCATGCTGTGTTGGGTGAATATAGATATTGACTGATATCTGTGAAGATATTGCTAGTTGACTTCATTCCCTTGTGTTCAGTTAATAAAAGTAGATGTGTGAAGATAATTCTTTTTTTCTCAAATTCATTTCTGAAATTCATATACCATAAATATTAGTTTGAGCATATCTAATATGTTTACTACTTATATAGGTAGAGCAGCTGCATAAGATATACAAATTGTGTGGCTCACCTTCAGATGAATACTGGAGAAAAGCAAAGTTGCCAAATGCAACTTTATTTAAGCCCCGAGATCCTTACAAAAGAAGCATAAGAGAGACATTTAAAGATTTCCCCCCATCAGCACTGCCCCTGATTGAAAGTCTACTTGCAATCGATCCAGCAGAACGTCAGACAGCCTCAGATGCATTAAGTAGTGAGGCAAGTTGTAACACTTTCTAAGCAATGTGCTTCTGCCATTTCTATTTGTCATTGTTCTCTTGATTTTGAGGTTTCTTTCATCCAACTAGAATGCATTTTTGTCTCATGGTATACTGGATTCAGAGAGTCTAAAAAAGAAAATGAAAAATGAAATGTTATATCAGCTTTTTCATATCTGTCAATCTACATTTTGACCAAGTGTGCACGTCAGTCGTTTGAACAGAAAAAATTATGTGCAGGATGGCTTCAGTGACAACAAATTGGTCTATAATCTTGTAAAGGAAACTTTTGTGTTAGTATGTACGTGCTCAACATTTCCTTGATTTAATGTTGGCCTGTGGGCATTTGTGGTTTGGTGATTTAGCTAAACGTTCTTATCCTGTCTGAAGTCATAACTCTCTGTACTTTTATGCTAATTGGTGCTGCTTTGTTCAGGTCTTTGTTGATTACAATTATATGAATCTTTAAAGGCTTAGTCTCTGTTTTGCCTTTTCTTTCCCCATTTGCAGTTCTTCATGACAGAACCTTATGCATGTGAACCTTCTAGCCTCCCACAGTATCCCCCTACCAAAGAAATTGATGCTAAACGTCGAGACGATGAAGCTCGTAGGTATGGATCTTAACATTTGCATGCATCCTTGGGTATAGTTGCCTGTGTGAATTTATTATCTTAGCTGTGTTGTTCATGTTGCTGTGGACTAGAAGGCAGATGCCAGTGTGACATCTCTCGAAATTTCCATCCACTAGTGGGACATCATGCTGCATGGTTGCAATACTAGGTTAAAAGAAAGTAAATAACTATAGCATTTCTTACTGCTGTTCGGGTATTTCTGTTTTGCAAAAGAAGAAAAGTTTGATACTTCGTGGCATATTTAAGAAGTTTATTTAAAGCTATCTGCATTTTTTAATCATTATATGTAAAATAGTTGTGTTAACTCACTTAATAACGCAGATATGTGATTTGTAAACATTTGTTGGTTGCAGGCTCCGAGCTGCAGGTAGAGCCCAGGCCGATGGTGCAAAGAAACCACGCACACGTGAACGTGGTCATAGGAATATGGCAGCTCCAGAAGCCAATGCAGAACTTCAATCTAATATTGATGTATGTCAGAAAAGTTTCCTTTACTAATCATGGTTATATTAAGATTCGACATTCTGGAACGTAAACACGCTTTTAGGTTATGTCATGTCGTGAAAAGATACTTGCAAAAAAAACCTGCAATATATGCCTTTGCTGCCTTGGATGCTTATTTCCCACACGCATGGTGTAATGAATATCAATCAATTCATGTATTCAGATAACCTGTCCAGTTGCCAACTCTAGATTAATTACTTGATTCAGGTTTATGACTTTTATGCTAACTTGTTGTCTTGAATCTGAAACAGAGAAGGAGATTAATCACACATAATGCAAAGAGCAAAAGTGAAAAGTTCCCTCCACCACACCAGGATGGGGCAGTCGGCTACCCATTGGGGGCTTCGCATCATATTGATCCTGCCATTGTTCCTCCTGATATCCCATTCAGCACAGCCTCATTCGGTTATCCAAGTAAAGAACCGATACAAACATGGTCAGGTCCATTAGTTGACTCTGCCGGTGCTACTGGCCCAAGAAGGAAGAAACATACTGCAAATGATGCACGGGAAACATCAAAATCCTTTGTAGGTTCCCATAAAGATAAACATCAGGATGGTCGAGTCAGAGGAAAGAGAAGTGCGGCTTAAACCCCCGAGTTCACATTACAGAACATCATAAATGTGAACGCTTGGGCGTCTCTTCTGATTCTATGCAGTGGGAGGACATTGCTGCCGGACAAGAAGTTATTTTAAACAGCCTTGCCATCTCTTCTTACATAGTACAATTGTTTCACTAGAGGGGTGTAGGGGGAAAAATTCTTTGTTCTTTATCTCCTTGTGTTATGAATCTTAATTACATTTTCCCCCATCTGTTACAAGATAGTAATATATATATATTTTTTTTATCTTCAAGCTCAATTTGTTGGAAGGTAAATTGGGGGGAGAATATGTACCTGTTCATCTTGTTTCTTTTCACAGGTTTGTGGTGTTGTTTGGAAACACATTTCTTAGAAAATAGTAAAATGATTTAATAACTCATCATCAACCTTAGTTGTCTGTTGACTCTGTCCAATGCTCAAGTTTCTCCAAATCAAAGGGACTGACACTATCAGCATCTTATGTTCATGCTACATTTACATGTACAAGAGCCAAGTGTGAGCCCAAAATTATCAAAAATAAGATTCTTCGTGGACAAAGTTGAGAGATTTAGTGTTGCCGAGCAGATGCGTCATAACTAAAACAACATGGCTAGAAGTCTCCATTTATAAAATGTTTGTGACAATGTATAATGAAAACATTATTAATGATGTCGCGCGAGACGATTACGATGAAAACATTGAAAGATTTGAGACTTTGGCTACTTTGGTTTTTAAAAGAGATGGAACCGTGGAACCACCACTAATAAAAATGGATCAGATTGCATTTTTCAATCAAAATGAAATATTAATTACCAAAATTAACCACATTCATAAACGGCATATATGAAATATTCATCTATGAAACAAGTTTTTGATAACGAATTCAGTAAATCGATTTCCATTTCTCGTTGCCACACTGTTTTTAATTTTCGGTCCATATCAGTTAAGTAAATCATTCCTCACTCATACCCCATTTCTTCACCATCTTTATCCACTGCAATTTGCAAGTGTGGATTAAATCTTAATTTTGTAATGAAGATTAACATTAACTTTATGTTAATTTCCCTTTTATAAATATTTAGAGAAAAAAAAAAGAAGAGTAAAGGTGGCAGTGAGGTGAAAGAAAACCACAGAGACGCAGAGCCAGTTTCACTTCTTCTCTGCCGTCCTTTGCTTTCTTCACAGAAAAAGCTGCACTCTTTCCTTCTCTTCTGGAAAATCAAAACAACCTAGGGCACCAAACCAGAGAGAAAACCACCAGGTCAGCAATGGAGGCGAGCCGCAGCAACAACAGCCTAGCTAGCAGCGTCGCCCAAGCCATTGCCGTCTCTCTCGACTGGAGCTCAACTCCCGATGCTCGCAAAGCCGCTGTCGCTTTTCTCGAATCGGTCGGTACTGTAATGGAGGCTCTTATTCTCTCTCTCTGCTTTGATCACAGGCTGTGTGTTGATTTTGTGCCTGCTGAAATTGCATCTGTTTACTGTGCTTGTGCTTTTTGGAATAATTTGATTGCTTTTTCTATGAGGCTAGTTGACTATGTAATGGAGAATATGTCAACTTTGCGAGACTTATGAGAAGAGTCGTGGATGGTTAAGAGAAAAGTCGTGGTCTTTCTACTAGTTAGACTTATGAGAACTACTCGAGATAATATTGTATCGAATTTTATGATTTCAACTCAGACTATGGGGAACATTAGAGGTTTTGTGGAATCTGTTATATATTACGATTTCATTTTCAATTTTCGATATTCATTTCTGACTTTCCTTTGCAATTTTCATTTTCTCAGTTATTGTTGAAACTTGAATGATATTGTGCTTAGACTCTGTGGAAATGAAATTTCTGATATGATCACATGATATGTCGTACATGGTTTAACTGATTGCGTCTACCTAATATTATTTCCCAATGTTGATTTGTGGCTTCTGTTCCAATCCTCCAGATTAAAACTGGAGATGTGCGTGCTTTGGCAAACACAGCGTTTCTTTTGGTGAAGAAGGATTGGTCGTCTGAAATCCGGTTGCATGCATTCAAAATGTTGCAGGTTTGTGCTCATTTTATGTGCTTTTATATATATATATATATTTCATAATTATATTGGCATTTGGTTCAGTTGATTAGGAACTTAGAGTCAAGTAGAGTTTATAACTCATGTGTGTTTTCCCAAGTAAATCTGTGAGATAATACCACATCACCTTACTATATAGTGGTCCAGCTGAACTGATTAAGATGAAATTTGGCTATGATCTACCTGACATCCATTGTATTTTCTGTCTTTGGACTAGGCTCCTTGACAGCCAACTGCTTCTGGTAGTTAAATGAAACTGAACTTGATTATTCATTTCAATTGTTGCTATTTGGGATGACAGACCGTACATGCTGGTGTTCAGGGAAAAAAAATTCAAGGTGTATACAGAAAAGATTGAAGCTTTAGAATGAGAGATATTTAAACCAATTCCCTTCCAAATTCATTATTGTCTGTTGAACCCTGATTCGTTACAGATTTCAACATCGTTTTTTCAGTCTCCCTGTGCTTTTGTGTTAGATGGTAAAGTTACGCTTTTATAAATGTGTCTTACTCTTCTGTGGTAGTTGAGTGATCTGACCTGCTATATTGCTTTTGCAGCATTTGGTCCGGTTGCGGTGGGAGGAACTAACCCCTGCAGAACATAGAAACTTTGCTACTGTTACTGTTGATTTAATGTCTGATATTGCAAATCCCAGTGAAGAGTGGGCTTTGAAAAGTCAGACAGCAGCACTTGTTGCTGAGGTTTGCACAGCATCTCTGTTGTTATTGTTCAAACTGAAATTACTCGTATTATTGTTGTGATATTTAGTTTTTGTTCTGGGTCACAGGTAGTTAGAAGTGAAGGAATTGATCTTTGGCAGGAACTGCTTCCGACTCTTGTTTCCTTATCTGACAAGGGTCCTATACAAGTATGGTTTCTTTTCTTATTCAAAGAGATTCAAGTATTTTTTATTTATCTTATAAAACGTGCATAGTTATCACCTTCTTCTTATTCATCTTTTATTTTAGGTGGAGTTGGTCTCCATGATGCTGAGGTGGCTTCCTGAAGACATTACTGTTCACAATGAAGATTTAGAAGGTTTTCCCAGTTTTGTTATGCACACTTCATTTTTCTTCTACCTTGTGGTTAGAGGTTTGAGTGTGTTGCTCTTTCTGTGGAGTAACATTACTGTTTGCCTTACCGTGATTCTGAACGGTTAATGCAGTTGATCGGAGAAGGCTATTATTGCGTGGGCTGACCTTATCATTGCCTGAAATTTTGCCTCTATTGTACAAGGTATGCATTGCTCCTCATTATTTATAATTGAATATGGTGGCATTATTGTAATGATTTAATCATGTCACACAGTTACTAGAGAGACACTTTGGAGCTGCTTTGAGTGAAGCTGGGAAACAACAAGTGGACCTTGCAAAACAACATGCGTCTGCAGTAACAGCTACTTTGAATGCCGTAAATGCTTATTCTGAATGGGCCCCCTTACCTGATCTTGCTAAATATGGTATAATTCATGGGTATGGTATCTGTCTTTAAAGTTCTATAGAATCTGATTTGAAACCAATGGCATATCTCCATTTCTTATCTCTCTTTCTCTATGCACAGGTGTGGTTTCTTACTTTCTTCACCTGACTTCCGTCTTCATGCTTGCGAGTTTTTTAAACTTGTTTCCTCGAGGTAGGCAATATATTCTTTCAGTAGTGTGTTCAATGTTGTATGGTTTAAATTGTTCTTCTCTTTTGTATCTACACTTCCATAACAGTTGCATTATTCTCGATGACAACTTGCAGGAAGAGACATATCGATACATCTACTCCTGAGTTTGACTCTGCAATGTGTACTGTCTTTCATATTTTGATGAATGCCTCAAAAGAGTTTTTGTACAGTTCTGGCGTCAATGCCGGGGTCATTGATGAAAGCAATATTGAGTTTGCGGAATATATATGTGAAAGTTTGGTGTCCTTGGGTTCAACAAACTTGCAATGTATCACGGGTGATGGTACCACATTACCTCTTTATTTACAACAGGCAAGTAGAAATACTAGCTTTTCAGTACATAATGTCTGTGAGAGCCACATGGATGATCTGTTTTGATGTGTTTAAAATTAATATTGAAACTCCAGAATATAGTATCATGACAAGGTATAAGAATTAGAGAAATACTTTGTTAAAACATGTGCTGAAATTGGGTTTAGGCTACAAGGCATAAGGGTATCTATCGGCTATATCCTGGGGTCATTTACGCGTATCTGTCTTTGTAGAGTTTGATTCTCATTGATCAAATCTGTTTGTACATGTTTACATATATAGCAGTAGCTTGCTACAGTTACAATCTAAGACATTAAGTCTATTTACAAGGGAATAAAAACTGATATGAAGTAATTACAATATCACAATCAGTTTTAGAGAACCTAAAATTATGAGGGCTTGATTTCTGGAGATGATTGTGTAATCAGTTTAACAGTCTTATCTTAGGATCTTGGTAAAGTGATTTCATACAAGATAATTGGTCATCCAGATGTGACCTGTCTTCATAATGCATATAGTTTCACTATAACTGGGGATCGTTTTAAATATTACAATTTCCAAAATTTAATCAGTTTATAAGTCAATTGTGAATCCAATTGTCATGAAATATTTCATATTCAAGAACCTATTGCGTGTTAATAAATATTGGCGTACAACTAATTGTTCTTATTTTTTCTCAGATGCTGGGGTTTTTTCAACATCGTATGCTAGTTCTTCATTTTCAATCTCTCCATTTTTGGCTGGTACGGATAGAATTTCCACTCTCTTTTTTTGTAGTTTGTCAATGATTAACATTATGCCACACGTTGCCCATCATTGATCGCCTTTCATGTTCAGGCACTCATGAGAGACTTAATGTGTAAGCCAAAGGCTGACCAAGCTGATAAGGAAAAGCAGAAGATTTTGAATTTTGTCAATGATGACATATGTAGTGCACTTTTGGATGTATCATTCCAACGCATCCTCAAGAAAGAAAAGGTTCTTCATGGAATATCATTTTCTTTGGGGCCGTTGGAGTTATGGAGTGATGATGTTGATAGCAGAGGAACTTTTGGCCAGTATCGTTCAAAGTTGGTAAGTATTTGGTAGATAGATATATGTGTTTCTTAGCTCAGGCATTTTCTAACTCAGATAGTGTCAAAGTTTGTTAGACATGCATCGATGAATGGGTCTATTCTTAACATTTTTTTGATAACTGCAACTCCAATTAAGTGGCCTGTTATAAAACTAAACTTGCGCTGGAGTTATGACTCAGACCTTTCATGTTATTAATGTGTCGTACATTATATCAAGATTTCTTTCTCTGCTCAGATTTAAATATTGATGGCCATGTAAACGTTTATGCATCTTTTGGTTGTGGTTAATACTTCACTTGGCCTTACTTGACCTACATTTTTTAAAGTTAGTCTCCCACTGATGTATGATCATTGCAGTTAGAGCTGGTCAAGTTTGTCACCTCATACAAGCCTTTTATAGCCGGTGTTAAGGTTTCTGAAAGGATTGATACCATCATCAAAAGCCTCTTGCTTTCTCCAGTGCCTGCTCAGGTTTCATTACATGCACTTCCTCTATTTCATTTCCCATCTTCGGAGCTGTCAGCTTTCCGTTAAT
Source organism: Geum urbanum (assembly GCA_946800695.1). Taxonomy (NCBI): domain Eukaryota; kingdom Viridiplantae; phylum Streptophyta; class Magnoliopsida; order Rosales; family Rosaceae; genus Geum; species Geum urbanum. Next base: position 80,211,478 of record OX326999.1, on the reverse strand, counting down.
TCTTGTATTGATGATTCTTATATGAAATTGCAGGATGTAGCTGTTATGGAAAGCATGCAGTCAGCTCTAGAAAATATTGTGAGCACTATTTTTGATGGATCAAATGAAGTTGGTGGGGGTAGCTCTGATGTTCAACTAGGATTGTGCAGAATATTTGAAGGTTTGTTTGGAAACTAAATTATATCCTGCTAGAGCTTTATAACTTGTATCTTGGATTCCCTAACACCCTAGTTACTTGAAGGTTTGCTTCAGCAACTTCTTTCCTTGAAGTGGGCTGATCCACCCCTCGTGGAAGTACTTGCACACTATTTGGATGCGATGGGGCCATTTCTGAACTATTTCTCAGATGCAGCGGGCAGTGTCATCAATAAATTATTTGAGCTCCTAAACTCACTCCCTTTCGCTGTTAAGGTTAATATCAATCATCTTATTTCACTTTCTCAATCTTTGCACTTTACCGAATCTTAGATAGCTAGTTATTTTTGGCAGGATCCCTCTACAAGTGGTGCACGGTATGCAAGGTTGCAAATTTGTACATCATTTATTCGTATAGCCAAGACTGCTGACAAAAGTGTTCTTCCTCACATGAAGGTGAGTTTTGTTTATTGAACACCTATATCAGTGTAGGACTTCCTGTGTACAAGTATTATCCTATATGAATATTACGGACTTTATTGAATGAAAGACAAAAGTTTGATTCTGAGACTTGGTTATTGGATATCCTTCTTTTATTCACCTTGTTTGATGGGGATTTATGCAGGGTATAGCGGACACCATGGCATATTTGCAAAAGGATGGTCGTTTACTTCGTGGGGAACATAATCTTCTTGGTGAAGCATTTCTTGTCATGGCGTCTGCTACTGGGTAATCATTCTCTACGTTGAATTATATGGGTTGAGCCTGTGTTTTAGTTGATGACTCAGTTGAGACTTGAACACTTGAACATCTTGGTGCAGATTTCAACAGCAGCAAGAAGTTTTGGCCTGGTTACTAGAACCTTTGAGCCAGCAATGGACACAGATGGAGTGGCAAAATAACTATTTATCTGAACCACTGGGTATTGTTCGTTTGTGCTTTGAGACTCCAACTATGTGGTCAGTTTTCCATTGTATTACATTCTTTGAGAAGGCACTTAAGAGAAGTGGAACTCGGAAAATACAGTTGAGTTCAGAAAACAACTCCACTGCAAGTTCTACGCCCTTGCACCCTATCGCGTCTCATCTATCATGGATGCTGCCACCACTTCCAAAAGTATGCTTGTTGCTCCTGCAGATTCGCTGTTCAAAAGTCTTGATTTATGTTCTTTCAAATGTGATACAGTTATGCCCATTGCTTATGCAAACTTGGTTCCATATATCTAATTTCTTTATGTTGTTGATCTGCAGCTTCTTCGTGTGATACATTCCCTTTGGTCTTCGTCCGTATCTCAAACTCTACCTGGAGAAATTAAAGCTGCAATGACCATGAGTGATGTGGAGCAATACAGTCTTCTGGGTGAAGGTAACTCTAAACTGCCAAAGGGTTCATTAGCCTCTGGTTCTGGACCTCTTGTCACAATGAGTAAGGAAGGGTACACAGAACCAAATGAATCAGATATACGAAATTGGATGAAAGGCATCAGAGACAGTGGGTATGTCCTCCTGCATATAAAGTTGTTTTTTCTTCTTCTTTATGATGGATTGGATGCTATAAATTGATGATGCTCATTTCTGACCGTAGATCAACAATCTTGATATAAGATCTCAGATGGCATTAAATGATAATAACAAACTATTCCCTAAATGAAGAAAGAATCAACTCTTTTCATGTTAAATGCTCACAAGTTCTAACATGTCATTTCTAACTTTAGGTACAATGTATTGGGCTTGGCGACCACTGTCGGGGACTCATTCTACAAATGTTTGGACAGTCATTCTGTTGCACAAGCTCTGATGGAGAATGTACAGTCTATGGAATTCAGGCATATACGGCTGCTTGTTCATTCAGTTGTGATTCCTTTGGTTAAAAATTGCCCTGTGGATATGTGGGAGGTATGGCTGGAAAAGCTCTTGCACCCATTATTTATACACTCCCATCAGGCTCTTAGTCGCTCCTGGTTCAGTCTTCTACGTGAAGGTACAGCTAATGTTCCGGATGTTCATGCCATACTTGCTGGGACGGACTTAAAGGTTGAAGTAATGGAAGAAAAGTTACTTAGAGATCTTACTCGGGAAATTTGTGCACTCCTCTCTGCTATTGCATCACCACAGCTAAATACTGGGCTTCCATCCCTGGAGCACTCTGGGCAAGTCAGCCGAGTCGATCTATCTTCACTCAAAGATTTAGATGCATTTGCATCTAGCTCTATGGTTGGGTATGTCTGACATTGCTTCTAGATATTTCTCCTTAGTCAAGGGTGCTTGTACGTTCTGAGCTTAATCTGTTCTCCATATTGTTATCTTAAAATTGTGCTGCATTTACAGGTTCATTTTGAAGCACCAAGGTCTTGCCCTTCCAGCTCTGCAGATATGTCTGGAAGCTTTTACATGGACAGATGCTGAAGCCATGGTTAAAGTTTCTTCCTTCTGTGGTGCTTTGGTTACTCTAGCTATATACACAAATAGTCTGGAACTCCAACAGTTTGTTTGTAAGGATCTTTTCTCAGCAATCATCCAAGGCTTAGCCCTTGAATCAAATGCTTTCATCAGTGCTGATTTGGTTGGCCACTGTCGTGACATATACGTATATCTTTGTGATAGACAGCCCGCTCCTAGGCAGGTTAGTACCGACTATGCTTTACCTGTGAAATTCTTGGGTTCCTATTTAGTGTATAGTGCAGTTAATGATCATGTAGCGAAAAATAATGCTCATGCTTCCTTGTTTACGCAGATTCTGCTTTCACTTCCTTGCATCAAACAACAAGATTTGCTGGCTTTTGAAGAAGCTTTCACAAAGACAGCTAGTCCTAAAGAACAAAAACAACATCTGAAAAGCTTGCTATTATTAGCTACTGGAAACAAGTTAAAAGCTCTTGTTGCTCAGAAAAGCGTAAATATCATAACAAATGTATCGAGTAAGTGCCTCTGATTTGACTGACAATTTTGTGATACATTCTGTATCCTTTACAACCAATTATAACTGACTAGCATGCTTTAATTTTAATTTCAGCAAAGCCTCGCAACACAATCAATGTTGCAGAAACCACAATTGATGACGGGGAAGCTATTGGCCTGGCAGCCATCTCATGATGAGGTATATGTGTTATTCCTAGTACAAATGTGAGATCAACTTAGAGAAGGTTTTCGATATCGAGGAATATGACCAGTTCAACGACCCTTTCCTGGCCAGAGTTACCTCTCATAGGAACCATGATCAATTAGAAGCTCCATGATGCTACTGTATCCTGCTTGTATCATGGAAACTGTGTTTAAAAATTGATACATTTCATCTGTATAGAACTTACTGAAAGGAAAAAAGAGAAAGAAATTGTCTAGCTAGGTGTTTCATATCTATCAAACTCCAAGCGTTTGCCTATATCAAGTTAATCAAGGGACGATATACAGCAGTTCCAGACATTTTCGGTCTTTTCTATTTCAAATCTCTTCCGACTCTTTGAGTCCTCGTATCTGTTAAAAACTCTTGAGAATAGTCCAGTGCTAATGGCTGGAGCATGCCTCGGTATATCATTAGAAATCAAAATGATCCATTGTATAGAAACAAGGTGCCAAGTAGCTTACACGCCATAGCTACTTAGCTAGTCAGTCTATTAGCTAGTCACATTAAGTACCTGAAGGTCACAAGCCACATTCATCTTATCTGATTTCTATTGCAATAGAACAGTAGATTCGAGCTAGGAATTAATTTTCCTACACATGTACGTTAGCACATGTTCGGAGCAAAAGAGAGCTTGGGCTGAGCAAGATCAAACAAGAATCTGTAACCTATCTGCTGGAAAACACCTACCACATTGGGAGCACTTTCCATAACCACCAGGCACATCTCATTCGAATCCGGGAAGATCTCAAACACATCATCCAAATCCAAGCTAGCTCCGCCGAGGAACTGCATTGCAACTTTCGAGAAGACGACTTCGGTGGACAGATTAACCGGTATATCGTAGCACAAATCATACGTAGGATTGCTACTCTGTGAACCAATACTACTCGTTTTCGGCTCTTTCCAACCATACTTCTCCGCAAAGTACCTAACAATGCTGTCTTCCAGACTATAGTACACGTCGGAAACCAATACCGTGGATGGTGCTCCGGTGTCTACGAGGACACGTTTGTCTAGGGAACTTATCTGCGGCACGACGTATATGGTTTCACCGTTTAGGGTTAGTGAAGTCATGTTGAGATAAGTGTAGTATTCGTGGTTGAAGATATGAGCTGTTTGTACTCCCTTAGCAGTAGTAGTAATAAAAGTGTCGGAGCCGAAGGTTAGGGTTGGATCGAGGGAGAGTGTGTCAAACCGAGGAAGGCAGTAAGAGAAACGATCAGAGCCGAGTTGGCTCACAATGCTGGACGGATGCCCTGTTGCCAAATCAATGATACCTCCGATAGGGTTCATGTCCAACCCTACATTGAAGTCCACCAAGTTTCGAGTCCCAACACCGAATGCAATAGGAACTGTTGTAGTAGGGGTGGAGGATCGCTTGGATCGGGAAGGCATTGCCAAGCGAAACTCATCGACACTGAAGAGGCCTCGGCTATACAACACATGCCAAGCCATCGTGTGAGGGATGAGCAAGAGGTGGGGAGCATATGTTGGTGTAGTTTGAAGATAGGCGTTGGAAGGTGGTAGACATTTTCGGTCGAAGTTTCCGAATTGAACGTCGAAGCAGTCATGGAAATCATCCGACTGAACCCATGTGAGAGGACTCATGGTGTCCAGAGCAAGGTAGACCGTGAATGAAGGAGTCCCAATGTGGGAGCTTACGTAGAACATACCAGATGGAAGAGAAACAGGGATTATGCCAGGATTAAGATGACGGGATCGAGTTTTTGATATTTTGGGTTAGTAGCTTTTGACGAAGTTTGTGTTTGAGAGTACTGGTCTCGTTGGAAGCCCTCGTCGTTATAGTGAAACTTTGAGCTTTGGCCATCGGTGGAGGATATATATATATATATATATATAGTGGAATATATTGTTTCCTAGATTTGTAATTTTACTTGGATTAGGATTATTTAGACCTCTATTGGTTATTTTATTTGTTTATAAATACTTCCCGTATAATGGACAAGTGATTTAACTCAATATCTTTGTGCAGTCAATTCCAAAGAATTCTTCATAATGAGAGTTGGTGATAGTGATAGTGCTAGTGGTACTGAAAGCGTCAACTGTAGTATATCCAAGTCGTCGGATGCAGCTGTACTAGTCCCTGATCACCTTCATGACTCAAAAAGATCTGAACTATGCTCATCAACAACAGCAGCAAGACCATCATCAGGTGCTGATACTGGTGGTACCAAAAGAAGCAACAATAGCATATCCCAGACGTCAGATGCAGCTTTACAGGTCTCAGGTCTTCATGACTCAAAAAGATTCAAACGCTGCTCATCAATAGCAGAAACAACAACACCATCATCATCAAATGCTGATAATAGTGGTACCAAAGGAAGTAACAGTAGCATATCCCAGTCATCAGTAGTACCGGTCTCAGATCATCTTCATGGCTCGAAAAGATTAAAACGATGCTCATCAACAGCAGCACCAACAAGACCATCATCATCAACTGTTGATGCTAGTCGCCCCAAAAGAATCTCCGACATTCACGATCTTCCAGAATCTATATTGTCTGAAATCCTTTGCCGGCTCCCTAGCTATGAATACATTGTTCAATGCAAGTGTGTGTGCAAGAGTTGGTGCACTCTCTTTCTTTTATCAGACGTTTTCTGTGTCTACAAAGTGATGATGGCAAGCAACCGCCAATAGTAAGTACTCTGATAAACACATATGGGTTGGATTCCTTGCTCGGATATCATTGTCATCCAACCCGCTCGCTCGGCTGTTCAAAAAGCTCATGACGGTGCATCATTTAGAAGAAGAGCCAATTGTGTTGGCTACGTATAATGATTTGGTTTTGTGCTGTGCGAGTAGCCTTTATCAACGTGATTACTACATCTGTAATCCACACACATGCCAGTGGGTTACTCTTCCCCAACCTCCTCAATTCTGTGAGTACACACAAGTGGGATTCATCTGCGATCTCCCTTACTACCAATGCATGGAAGAGGAGAAAGGCCAACTGATCCAGATCAATCCGCAGTATAGGTGCAGGGTTGTGAGACTACTGGACGATTATGAAGCGGCGGTGGTTAACAAATTAAAACTGCAAATATTCTCTTCCGAAACCGGGGAATGGATTGAATCGACTGCATTACTCCCATCACCCATTAGACAGGAATGTATCAGTCCTAATGGAAAGTGCCATCCTTACAATGGGGTGCTGTATTGGAAGGTTTCTGTCAACTTTCTTATTGGGATAGATCCGTTCATGATCACTACCAGGAACAATTCTAGTACTCGTGCTGATGATGATCACTACACATGTCGTTTCGTTGAATTTGATCACCCCGAAAAGCCTATATATTTCAGGTGCCTAGGTGAGAATAGAGGATGTCTCCAGTTGGTGCATTACAATGTTCGAGACCATATTTTCTCTGTTTGGGAGTTGAATGAAGATGATGTCTCTGCAGGATCCGGTAAGTATTGTTTACAACATAGGGTAATGACTTATGAACCGGACTGGGAAATGGTTCCAGATGATCCCCATAGCTTATTTTTAGTTCTTGCTTTCGACCCTAAAAATGATGGTACCTTGTATGTGCATAGTGGTGAGACTCCAGGTAAAGGAGAAGTTTTAATGTACAACATTTGTACGGGAGAGTGGTCAAAAGTACTTAAAAAGTGTTCATTCCGTTGTAGACTTTTCCACCTGCTGGTACGGCAATTCAATGTTGGCCAACACCTGTTCCAAAACTTCTGCCACATGCCAACTAGCCTTGTCAGGTCCCTTAGTTGCATGTCATGTCTGATCCGGGACTCTTGTAACGATGGAACTCCTACACAAGACATCCTTGATCCTCAGGAGGATATACACACACATATATATGAAAGTACTGTTCTGTTATTTGTCATCGATTTAGTTCTGGATATCTTAATTCATATAGTGATGTGTTCAAGTGTTTGTATTCTTTTTTCTTCTTGGTGATACTGTATTCCTTGTGTAAACTAAAACATGTTTTAGAAAGTATTTGTATCAACCAGGGTAGAAATACTATTGATCTTGTTTAGTGTTTGAAGCTTATTTTGGAGTGCGGGTATAGCAGTAGCAACATACTAATGGTATTATAGGTCAGTTTTGAGTTGTGACAATAAGGTATTATAGCAGTAGCAACAACATACTTATTTTGGCCTTGACAACATAATCTGATGCTCGTTCTAGTTGTCATTTAATCAACAGCAAGCTAGTCTCTGAATTGGATTAGGATTCATTGGACTTTTAGGTTATTCCAAAGATAACGGCAAAGTTTCAATGGGTATAAACAAACTCCTTTTCGTGCTAGGAAAAGAAATCCCCGCTTGATATTGGCATGCCACATCGCCCTACAACTGATCGAGACTCAAACCAGACTTGACATCACTATTAGTTTATTAATATATGGACATTGCAAAGTTTAACTAGCTAGCCTAGCCTCTGATGTGGTCAGTAAACATTAACAGACTCATTAATTAAGGGAATACGATGCCACTAATGCATATTAAACAGACTCGATCATAATATAGAATCGGTGAAAGAGAAAGAATTGCATATGATGAATTTTTTTGAGTATCAGAACCATTGGAAAAGATGCAACGTTTGATATGTAACATGTGCATACTATTTAGGAATTCTTGTTATGAACGTATTCTAATTTATTGTTTCATTGGATATTCCCCGATTTCACTGTGTTCTCGTTGGTTTTCTGCAGTCAGTTCGAAAGACACATCGCCGCCCATTTCGACATATTTGAAAGGAATGTACTACATCTTATACCATAAAACTCCTGTAATACAAGGAATTAGCTAACCATCTTAATTTCTAGATTTCTTCCAGCTTGCATGCATGTGTTCTACGAGGACAGTGCAAGTTGCAGGGACTGCAAGGCATGCATTATTATTTCACTTTTAATTTATTTTTTTGTGAGAAAAATGCCGTTTGCTTTGCTTGGAGAGACATTGTCACTTATTGCCAAGCTTAGATGTAAACAAACACTCTCCGACTGAACCTTGCTTCATTTTCTTGGGTATTATACTTGGTCTAATTTGATACCGACCTAGCTACTACTTCTCTTAATATTTCCTCGTCCTAGCTATGAACTGTGAAGGTTATAAAAGCTATGGTGCCAAGGGGGATGATATGCCATAGCTCCGGTGCCAGGGGGGTGATAAAACTGGGGCTAACTAGAAGCACCCATCAAGGAAGCCCGAACAGTTCAAATAACGAGTGCAAGTGTAACAATTGGTGATTTACAAATGTTGAACAGACATAATAAAATAGTACAGAAAAACGTGATTCAATAATGCTTGGATGTGTGAATTCGAAGATTTTGCAGCATGACTGCGCGTGTTTTGACATCTGGTTGCAAATCGTTTTGATGCCTCTTTGTGTAAAGCTTCTTTGCTAGTTCAATTTTGCCCTGAAAGCCCATTCCTTGAATGGCAGCGTTGTATAGAGAAGCATCGGGTGCAGCATGCTGCAAAGCAAATAAACATCACAAAGAGTCATCATCTTTGGGCATTTAGGGTGTACTGTCTATATAATGCCAAACCATTTAATCAGTAATGTCTAACAACAGTCAAAAAGCATGTAGAGAGAAATTTGATTCATCAGATGATGCGATAAGGAGGACATTTGATTTGCCCTATACAGTGCACCGAGTAACGCCTTCCATGTGTAAGCATCAGGCGAATGACCCATAGATTTCATGATATTGTATACCCTAAACCCAAACACTCTCATTCCATTATCAACAAACCCATTTCTCAACAGACGAGACTAGAGCGAATTACACGCATGTAAACTAGGAACAAGACACGATTTCTCCATGGAAGTAAACAGCTCCAATGCACCCCCGACTCTTATTCGTTTTGCTAAGCACCAAAAATTCGAGAACGTGGCTTCATCATCTACCTCCTCTATAAAACTTAACCTATCTACATTCAACACTGTTGAAGATTAGTCCTAATTGAGCTAATCTAGTTCAAGTTGACTTAGTGATGTGAGCTGTTACTGTTGCTTGTGGCTGTGCTGATATAGTGTATTGTTGTCTATTTTTCAGATGCAGCTTGCTGCTTTTGGTCTGTGTGCCACAGCTGTGGCTTCTACTCTAAAGTTGTGTAGTAGGAACCTTTTAGCTATAAATTTTCTTCTGTTGCATATTGTAACTATATATATTTGTACATTGACATTGTAAATCTTAATCAAGAAATCAGAGAAAATAGTTTTCTCCAACTTGTCTGTGTTTTCTAGGTTCTTAAATTCTTCATGGTATTAGAGCAGGAACATTAGTGTCCTGTCTCCTTGATTCTTATTGTTCATTCCAGTTTACAAAACCTTCTATCTCCTTGCTACAATGCCAGAAACAGAAGCGTCATCCCTAGATTCTACTCATCTTTCCGCTGCAACTTCTTATGAGCAAGAGGTAAACACAAATTTGCGTCTTTGCTCAACTGTACTAAATGAGTTTAATTATCTTCTCCGGTCAAGAGCGATTACTCTTGCTCTTGGATGAAAGTCTAAACTTGGATATGTGAATGGTGCTATTGCCATACCTGCTGCACTCAGTGATGGTTATGATTCTTGGGTTCGTAAGGATCAACAAGTTATGTCTTGGCTTCTAAATTCTATGGAGCCAAAGATAGCTGATATATTCAATTATTTTGAATCTTCCATGCATCTATGGTGCATGAAAATCAGAACAATGCTGCCAGAGTTTTCCAATTGAAGAAAGATATTGCTGAGCTTCAACAAGAAGGAAATACCTTTGTTAAACATATCGGAACACTGACCCGTATGTGGAATGAGTTGAATGTCTACATGCCCCACTCCACTCTACTGATTTAGCTCTTCTTATTAAGTGAGCTAAGAAAGACAAGATTTTTAGTTACTTTCAAGCTTGAGTTCTAAATATGAAGATGTGAGAAGTCACATACTGATGAATCTAGAGCTTCCCTCATTTACAAATGTTTGTGCAACTATTCAACGGGTAGAAGTACAGAAAAAGGTGGTGAATCTGGAAGCTAAACCTGGTGGTTTTGAAGCTAGAGCTTATACTACAAAGTTTGTTAATGATAAGGCTTATAGAGGAAGAAGACCAGATCTTATGTGTGACCATTGCAGATATCTTGGTCACACCAAGGATACGTGTTGGATACTGCATTCAGAATTAAAGAAGAAATATGTCAAGGAAGGCAAGAATGCAGTGAAATCATGGTCCAACACTGCACACAGAGCAAATTTAATAGCCTCAACTTCTGAGGAGTCTTATAGCTTCACTTCTAATCCAGCAATTTTAAGCAATGAGTTTGCAACCTTTCTTCAACAAAAACAACTTAGAAGAGAAGAGGTAACTGAGTTTGGAAGGGATAATCTCACTGCATTATTGGAGAAATTTGCTGGTTTCCTAGCAGATGCAGATCATGTCTCTAAGGCTGATATTCCAGGTATCATTCAATCTTTGTCCACAGTTTTAGATTTAACTATCGATGATGAATATTGGATAGTAGATTCTCTCCAACCATGGTAACTGTGTCAAGGCGATAGATAGTACTAACCTCTTGAAGTATGGCCCAGTTGGAGTGTTTGAGCTCAAAATCCCCCAAAGTAAAATATCTCTTCTAAATTTCATGCTAAAATACCCATCCACAAAACGATGTCGATTCGTCGTTCCCTTTGTAGAATAAAACGCAACGTTTTTCTTACATTAAGATTCCTGCTAACATAAATGTGAAAGTCATTTTCTCAACAAAAAAAAATTACAAAAGAAAAACTTCACTTCTACGCTTGTCCTATAACCCAAGAAAAGAATCAATAACTTCTTCTCCACGCTTCTCTCTAGAACAATTACACTGCCATGAATTCGCCGCCTCCTCCATCGGTCGAATCCAAAAACCAACCGCATCCGCCGTCCAGTTTGCCACCAGTTTGGCAGTCACAGATATCTGGAATATCACTTTGAAACTCTAGTTGATCACCCTAAGGAGGTCACAGGCATTGCTTTGATTCTTAAACCGTAAACTCAGTTTACGAAACTTAAATCAATCCATTCAAAAACCCTATTATCAAAATTTTAATCCATCAAAAACTCAAATACAAATAACTAAATTAGAACTAAACCTATTCCTCTGTAACGAACTTGAATGTTTTCTACCATGCTCTGAATGACGGAGTACATAGGTGGTGTCGTAGCGAGGCGTGCAAGAGTGTCTGCCTTTGTGTTCTGAGTCCTAGGTACCTAAGTAATGTTGTAGAATTTGAACTTGACAAGGTAGTGCTTGGTGAGTGCCAAGTAAGCGTCCATGTTTCTCCCCTTCGCCTCGAAGTCCCCAGTGACCTAGTTTACCAGAAAATGGGAATCGTTGAAGATGTTGATATCTGAGGCTTCGCTTAGGCGTGCCAGTTGGAGGTTGCAATTAATGATGTATACTCTGTCCCATTGTTTGAAACTTTGAAATTGAATTTTAATGCGTAGTTGGCATAGGTACCGCTGGAACCTGTGAAAATGACTCTTGCGCCGCTCGCTTCATAATTTTTCGACCCGTCTGTGTATAGGTTCCACCTCGATTGAGGTTTGGTGGGGATGATTTGTGCCATTTCCTTAGGTTCCACCTGTTGAAGATGCTCATCTTCAATGTACTCAATGATGAAGTCTGCTAGCGCCTGTCCCTTTTATGGAGATTAGCGACTCATAGTAAATGTCAAACTCACTTAGCTCAATTGCCCACTTTGCGAGACGGCCGTTGTTATCAAGCAATTGAAGTACTTGGCGTAGCAGAATGTTAGTGAGGACATGTATTTTGTGTGTTTGGAAATAGGGACGGAGGCGCCGAGCGACAGTGACCAAAGACAGTGCCCATTTTTCCAAAGTGGGATAGAGCTTTTCAGCATCTGCAAAGCCTTTTCTTGCGAAAATCGGAATTTCGCTCCATTTTTTCAAAGCGGAGCTCCGCTTTGGATAGTTTTCATCAAGTGTGAAGCTTCGCACTGAAATTTTAGTGTGAAGTTGCATTTTACACAAAATTAATCGATAACGCAATTCGATCATTGAAGTCAATCATCTTTTAGATACCCATGCAAGAATTTGGTATGCAAAATTTCAGCCCAATCGGAGATGTTTTAACCATTTGATCGTGACATTGTTTAATAATGTACACAAATTGTCCGATTTAGCTCAAAACTTGAATGTGGTGATCAAATGGCTAAACGATCTCCGATTGTGCTAAAATATTGCATGTCTGTTCCTTGCATAAGTATCGAAAAGATGATTGACTTCAATGATCGAATTACATTACTAATTTTGTGTAGAATACAACTTTATACTGAAGTTTTAGTGTAAATCTTCACACTTGATGAAAACTCAGTGTATATATACTGACTTGTTTTTTTTTATGAGATACCGACTTGGGTTAACAAGTGATAGTGAGCAAGTGCATCAGTGCATGCATGCATTGGCGGACGCTGTTTAACAGACAAATCTTGTCTTCTTCTCATATACTTAATTAGCATATTTATATGAGAAAACAGGCCAGAATATTATCATACTAATATATATTGCTATGTAATTTCTGCAAAACTAATATAAAAGACTTGGATCAATTTCTGAATTTATCCACAATAAAACATATAAACGTTTGTAATATAATCAAGGGTTTTCCTAGTACGAGCTAGCAGGAATGTTTGATCAGAACAACTGAATTTAACACGTGTCATAACTCACCCTCTGTCATACGAGTCAGTAGCTTGACATACACGCTAGGTTACAGATTATATATAAACACCGCCAAGTTTCTAATTCCCTTAATCCCTTTACATAATTCCATCTAGACTTCCACTTGACTCTTCATTCGCTTTCATTGCAAACAGAACCAAGAGAGAGGAAATCAAAAAGAAAAAGAAAGAGGACTTCAATGGTGGAGAACAGCTTCTAAGTGACGAAGGTAAGTTCCTTCGTCGCTCCAATCCCTCTGAGGCAACGAGCAATATTGTTCTACGTCGCTTCAGAAAAAGGAAATAACCAAATTTAGGTATCTGAAGCGACGTAGAACAATGTTCGTAGCCTCATTTTTTTAACTGGATCTTCTCTCCTTCTTAAAGTTAAACCCTTTATAAAGTTGAAATTTTGGGAAAATAGGTCATTCGCGTTCTGGAGCTGTTCTTGGCCGATTTGGAGAGAAATTTGAAGAAATTGAGAAAGAAGGTTGTCATTGCCATCCATTTGGTTCTTAAGTAAGATTAGTTTGATTTTTATCTCTTTAACCCTCTTTATGACCATAGTATATGTTAATTGAGAAGTGAAATTGATGTATATGTGAACTTTTTGAAATTGAATTGAATTTGGTCATATGTTGTAGTTTTAGAGTTTGAATCATTGAATTGTGATAAATCATGTTATGGGTTCATCAATAATGTTTGAACTTTAGTTAAATTTAGTGAAATTGTGATGATTAGTGTAGATTAGGTGTATTAGTCTCAATTAGTGGTGTTATTAGTGTTAATCATGAAATCGAGTGTAGGGTTATATATAATTGTGGTGTTTATCGACTTAGAACTCCCGTTTGAGAATCAACAACTCATCTAGTTGATCGAGATGAGTTGTTGATTCTCGAACTGTCCTATTTTTGGACACTTTAGGTTAACACGACTTTGTTGATCCTTTTGCTATTCATGTGGTTTCAATTTTAGTTTTGGTGTATGGTTTCGACAGTGTCTCCTTACAATGTTCCCTGAGTGCAAATCAGGTTGTTTAGATATGTGTGCATTCGGGGAACTGTAGGGAGATGCTGTCAAAAAATTTCAAAACTGGAGCTGAAACCCATGGGTGGAAGATGGTTGATTAATGTCGTGTTCTCCTAAAGGGGATAAGACCCGACCCGGAGGCATAAGGAGAAGAAATGTGAGAACACATTTTGGTTGTATTGTAAATGTGGCGTGGTAACTTTGTTCATATTGATTGTTTCTGTTGACAGGAAACATGGAAGGACACCCAGATAAAACATGGATGACATATCCTTATGCTGATCCAAGGTACATCACAGGCATATTCAAGTTTATGAATTTTTCCCGACGACATAGTAACGAAGTCGATTATCACTTCTGCCCGTGCAAACGTTGTAAGAACGGTTCGTTCAAGGTTACTGTGGATACCCTGTATCATCACTTGTCACTGGTTTGAGTCCGGAGTATACTGTCTGGCACCTTCACGGGGATGTTTCAAGTGAATCGGCAATTCTCATTCAACGAAGACAGTGGCTTCAAGATAGAAACGGTCCTTCCAGCAACTCTTGCAGTGGGTTCTTCTGTATCCGTCAGCCCCACGGGACATTCTGGGTCTCATACGCAGCCTCGTTCGGAGCATGAAACTTTGGCCCTACCACTTGAAGACACTTTTTCATTAGTGAAAAACAGCAGTGCGGTACCCACTTCAGTATCCTGTAAGTCAGAGCTCCCGCCTGCCCTCAGCATCCGCTGCAAGAAGACCAAACTTCCAGGTCAGGTCCACTGCTTGATTTTAGTTTGTTCATTACTGTTTTGGTTTGGTAAATGTATAACTGTTAGTAATGTCGGTTTGAGCAGGCATGGTGGACATGGCAACTGGAAATGCAACGACGATGGAGTGCGGGGTTGTTTTCGGGACTGAGTACCTCGTCCGGCTGAATAACAATCAGCAACTACAAGTGCCTTACTATACGAGGCATCGAGGGCCTGCGACAAGAGAGTTGAGAAGTCTGATGTCCAGAGACATTAGCAACATCATCCTCAGCAAATTTCTCATGCTTATGCCTACCTTTTTAGGACTTAAAGCTGAGCACTGTGACATCTTAAATAGCGGTATTGAGGTATACTTTCTGCGCTTAGCTAAAAAATTTAATTTAGGGTTTATGTATTTAGTAAAGAAAATTAACACATTCTTAATTTATGTGCTAAATTAACACATAAATGGGGAAGCCTCTCCCGGGACATTAAGTTCGTAAGCGGCCACAGCTTGCCGGAACTAGAAGTGAGGCGTTACACTCGTCACATTCTTGAAGGCGTTAGTTACATGCACAAAAGTGGGTACGTACACTGTGATTTAAAACCCCAGAATATTCTTCTTGTGGAGCGTGAAGATGATCGACTTCGTGATGGTTTGGTTGCCAAGGTGGCCGACTTGGGTTTGGCCAAGAAGAAGGGTCGTCAGAATAATAAGGACGGACTATGTGAAGGCACGGAAATGTACTTGGCTCCGGAGACTGTCATGCAATGAACAGGAGGAGCCGAGTGATATATGGGCCATGGGGTGTGTAGTTTTAGATGATGAAGGCATACTGTTGTTGTTGGCACTTCCTAGCTATTATCAAAACACATCTCCGTGTAAATCAACAAAGAATAAATTGAAGAACCAATCTTATCTCAATGGAAAACAGGTAGTTTATTCACTTGCATATCATAAGGTTTTTTCTTCCATTAAGGATGACAACCATGTTACATATCCTGAACTTTCTGGGCTGACCTAAAAACCGATAGCTGTTAGAGGCTTGTATTCAAAATTCCCAGAAAAACAGAGTTGACTTTCCTATAGTTCGAAAAAGGCCCTTTAGGACAGCTATAGTCTCTTTCCTACCTCTCTAACTTAGATTAAATAGTCTGTCATCCTATTAGTGTTGGTTCTCTCAAAACCATTGACTATTCTCCTTGGTCTTATTGATGAACCTTCTCAAAAGCTGGGTTGTTTAGCTTGTATTCTGAGCAGAGCTGTTCTCTTGGGTTTCTAGGAAAGTGTCTCTACTTTTCTTGTGTGATGTCTTTTCTTTGGGCGGTGACAACCACGGTTTTTCTTCATCAGTTCCTCTCTCGGACCGGTGGTTCTTGAATAGCGGTGGTTTATCCACGGGGTTCTTTCCGAGAAATACTCACGTGCTTGTCATTTCATATCTCGACTTCTGTGGACGGCTAGTGCATGCCTTCCTTGGGTTTTGTACTGTTTCTCTTTAGCCCACCTGTAACATCAATAGTCTGTTGACCTCTAGTGGTAACCTACGTACCAAATGGGGCTGCTGAGTTTATATGCAGAGTTGCATCTCCTATATAAGCATCAGGACTTCATCAGGGAAATGGTTGTTGTGTGAAATATTTTCTGGATAGGTTATTCTGTGAGGGTTACTCTTTGAGAGCACAATACTGTGTAGATTCTCTTCTCTCTTCTCTCTTCTCTCTTCTCTTCCCCTTCTATGTCTTTTGGTTGCTCATAACTGTGCATAATAGACATGGATTCTCAAGCATAAAAACTGTTTTCAAAACTCATATGCATCATTGCATAGTGCATTCCATTGAGATAGGTATGGAGATGCTCAACCCAAAGAAGTAGATCAAGAAGATTTAACTTAAAAGTAGTTAAGATCTGAGTTGATGCTTCTGAATATTTTCCAAGGTGTAAACACATAGATCAAGTAGTGTAGCTCTGTTAGAACTGGTAGTCAGACTAGTTAGGATAACATACGGGATATGTATCCCCAGAGTACGAAAAACTTGTAAGTGTGTGTGTTACTTGATAGTGGAAATGTTTGTCCCTCAAGAGTTAGGGGCACACAGTTTTAATCCTAGTTGTAGGATTTCTGCGTTAACAAAAACATCTTGTGTTATTCTTTACTTACTGTCTTTACGTTTTAATACTCGTATCCTGTATTTCGGGATAGGTCTCAATCTTGCTATCCCCGAGAACAGATTAAGCGAAAAAGTGATAAAATGCCTATTCACCCCCCCCCCTCTAGGACCTTTAAGTGGTATCAGAGCGGTCACTAGCCTTTGCTAGTGAGATCCTCTGAGGGGCCAGAAATGGAACGTGAAAAAGGCTCATCCATAAATGTTCCTCCCTTTTTCGATGGACATGATTTCTCATAATGGAAAATCATGATGAGTGTCTACCTCTCCTACCAAGATGATGGTATGTTGTGGCAAGTTGTAGAGAAAGGCTGGTCACATCCCACAAAACCAAATGGCGATGAATCTAATGAGAAAATTTCAAAACCGAGGTCCGAATTGGAGAAAGCCGACAAGGATTTAGCTAGAGCAAACATCAAAGCTCTAAGTTGTCTATTCAATGTCGTATCCGAAGCAGAGCGCCAAAGAATCATTCATTGCTCCACTGCTAAGGAAGCATGGGAAGTGCTCATCAACACTCATGAAGGTAACTCTCGTGTTAAGCAACAAAAACTTCAACGTCTTATTTATGAGTTTGAATGTTTAAGCATGAGTGAAAAAGAGTCTATTGATGATTTCTATAGTCATGTACTCAATATAACAAAACAATGCCGTAGCTTAGGTGAGGCCATAGAATCAAAGAAAATTGTTAGGAAATTTTTGAATGCTTTACCTCCCTTCTTTGACTCAAAAATGAATGCTATTGATGAGGCTAATGATCTAGACACTTATCCTCTAGAAGAACTTGTTGGTAATCTGAAAACTTATGAGACACTCAAGAAAAAGCCTATAAATGAGAAATCCATTGCTCTAAGTTTGGTTAAAATTGAGGTTGAAAAGGTGCTTGAAAATGAAGATGATAGTAATGATGAATTTGCGTTTCAAACCAAACAATTTGAGAAATTCTTAAGGAAAAGGAAACATTTCAACTCTAACCGGAACTTCTCAAAAGGATCTAGCTCTAAGTCTTTTAGAAATAAGGATTCACAGAGAGGTCGGGATATCAGGTCCTCTCCTATCCTAAGAATGGACAATAAATGTTTTGAGTGTAATGGAGTGGGACATAAGGCTGTTGACTGTGCTAATAGGAAAAATAAGTCTCATAAAGTACTAAAAGCAACTTAGAGTGATAGTGATTCTAATGGAAATTCTGAAACCGATTTAGATGAAGATGAAAAAGTTGCTTTTGTCACCCATGTCACATTAGATGAGTCTCTTGAAGACAAGGATTCTGATGACGAAGGGCATGATATGTATGTACGTTTATGTAAAGTATCTAAGTCTATACTTGCTAAAAATGAAGCTCTAACTAATGAGCTATCATTGAGTAAGGAGACACATTCCAGGTTACAAGGCGAGTACATATCCCAGAAAGCAAAATGGAGTTCTACCAAAACTCAACTAGAAGAACAAGTGAAGTTCCTCAAAGGAGAGCTGGACCGACAGTCTTCCTCCGTAATGGTGCTTACTACTGAGAAGCTGAAACTTGAAGCATCCCTGTTGGACGCCAGAAATCAGTTTGCAAAATTCTCCATCGGCTCGGAGAAGCTATCCCAAATCTGTGGGATGGGAAGACTGGACGGCAGCAAGAAGGGTTTGGGATTTGAGGATGATGGCAAACCCAAAGGCTCGAGGAAGACTACATCTGTAAAAAGCACCAGTTCGGTGTTGGGAAAGCCTCCGCCTCAACTGAAGATCGATGCTCCTGAAACCTCCAAGGTGTCCAAGTTCAAGAAAAGCCCACAAATCAGATGCTTTCAGTATGGGAACAGTGGACACATTCGACGGTACTGCTACAAGGTAAGAAGGAACCCTGTACCGGCAAAGATCTCACAGAGCAATGATCTGCTCGTCCATTTTCAGAAATCACTCGACGAACTGACCAGGATTGCACAAACACTTGCCATCCCGAAGCAGAAGAACAAGCATGTCTCTTCAAACTGAGTCATAAAGTCTTCTCGAGAAAACAGGGATACCAGAAGTGTCACATCTCCCAAAGAACCTGGTGTCAAGAAGAAACATGAAGATGTTATTTGTTTCTTCTCACAAGTCAAGACCTCACCCACTGTTACAAGAAAGGTTGTAATTGTTTGCAATATTGCCCTAACTGCCCTTTCCACCAGAAAATCTGACTCTTGGTACATGGACAGCGGTTGTTCGAAGCACATAACCGGCGAACGGAAATGGTTCACTTTCATGGATGATACTCATCCAGTTGGTGATGTCATGTTTGGTGATGGAGCCAAAGCAGAGATTATTGGAAGCGGGATGGTTGACACTCCTGGTCTCCCGGGCTTGAAGAATGTTTTGCTGGTGGCAGGTTTAGAAGTTTGTTTGCTGAGTGTGAGTCAGATTGTCGATGAGTATAAGACGGTAACTTTTGACACATCTCAATGCCCTTGATGGGAAAGGAAGATGCGTGATGAAAGGTGAAAGATCTAGGGATCATTGCTATTGTGTTCGTGCCAACAAAAAGATGGAACCTGAAATCTGTTTTCGTTCATTATCACAAGAAAGCTTGCTCGATCTATGGCATAGGAGGATATGCCATCTCAATCATCAAGATGTGGTGAAGCTGTCTTCAAAGGATGGAGCTCGAGGATTGCCCAAACTGACCGGGAGGGCAGCAGGTATGTGTGGAGACTGCAAGATGGGTAAACTATCCCGAGCATCTCATCCTGTTTTAAATGCTAAGCCAACATCTAATGCTCTTGAATTACTTCACTTAGATCTAATAGGCCCTGTTGAAACTGAAAGTATTGCTAAAAAGAAATATGTGCTTGTTGTGGTAGATGACTTCTCTAGATTCACATGGATTATGCTCTTAAGTGATAAAACTCAAGGTCAAACTTTTGGGAAGTTTTTAGAATTGGCAAAACGTATTTCATATGAAAAGCTTTCTGAAAATAAACGCATAATAAGGATTAGGTCGGATCATGGAACTGAGTTTGAGAATTCTTTATTTGCTGAGTATTGTGAAGAGAATGGTGTGCACCATGAGTTTTC
This sequence comes from Geum urbanum, assembly GCA_946800695.1. Lineage (NCBI taxonomy): Eukaryota > Viridiplantae > Streptophyta > Magnoliopsida > Rosales > Rosaceae > Geum > Geum urbanum. Next base: position 80,191,554 of record OX326999.1, on the reverse strand, counting down.
TGCCCCCATCACACCACAACAAAATGGAATAGTAGAAAGGAAGAATAGAGTCTTGGTTGAGATGGGGAGGGTAATGCTTAGTTCAGCTGATTTACCTCACATGTTTTGGGCCGAAGCAATTTTCAATGCTTGCTATACACTTAACCGTGTGATCTTTAGGCCGGGTACTAGCAAAACACTGTATGAACTCTGGAAATGTAAGAAGCCAAATATCTCACACTTAAAAGCTTTTGGTAGCCCTTGCTTCATTTATAGAGATCGTGAGTATTTGGCAAAGTTTGATGCTAAAAGTGATCGAGGTGTTTTTCTAGGTTATGCATTGAATAGTCGTGCTTACCATGTCTATAATAAAAGAACTTGCAAAGTCATAGAAACGGTAAATGTGGCTATCAATGACTCTCTTGTGTGCTCTCACAACCACTCTTCAAGAAATATGCAGGTTGAGGATATGAGTACTGAGACATCTCCCACAGCTGCTGAGACTCCTATCGATGAACAGAATCCCATACCTGATGATGTATCCCCGGATACAGAATCTGACACTGAAGGTGCTGGGATAGATCAGACTCTGACTATCTAGAAGTCACATCGCATTAGGAAACGCTAAGTTCAAAATGATCACTCTCCCTCAGATGTGATTGGCATGGTTGATGAACTAAGAAAGACCCGGAGTAAGTCAAACATGCTTGTGAGTAATCTTGTTAGTCTCAAAAGTTTTCTTACAATGCATAGGCTAGCTATCAATCGAATCGCATGCTATGGTTTTGTTTCTAATGTTGAACCTAAGAACATCAAGGATGCATTGAAAGACTCGGATTAGATTGTAGCTATGCAAGATGAACTTAATCAATTTGAGAAGCAATGTTTGGCACTTGGTTCCTAGACCTAAGGATAAGAACGTAATAGGAACAAAATGGGTTTTCAAAAACAAGACGGATGAAAAGGGAATCATTACTAGAAACAAGGCTAGGTTGGTTATGCAAGGTTATTCCCAAATAGAAGGCCTAGACTTTGATGAAACTTTTGCTCCCGTAGTTAGACTGGAGTCCGTTAGACTTGTCTTGGCCATTGCTTGCTTTCTAAAATTTGATCTCTTTCAAATGGATGTGAAAAGTTATTTTATAAATGGAATTTTGAAAGAAGAAGTTTATGTGGAACAACCTCCGAGATTCCAGAGCTCTAGCTTTCCCGATCATGTTTAAAGATTAGACAAAACTCTCTATGGTTTAAAGCAAGCTTCTAGAGCTTAGTATGAAAAATTGTCTACACATTTGATTGACCATGGGTATGTGAGAGGTTCTATTGATAAAACCATGTTTGTTAAGAATATTTCACATCATATGATTATTGCTCAAATATATGTTGATGATGTGGTGTTCGGTTCCACCTCTCAAAAACTTGTTGAGGAGTTTGTCACTCTAATGAAGCAAGAATTTGAAATGAGTCTTTGTGGTAAGCTAAACTTCTTCCTTGGACTACAAGTTCAGCAAAGGAAAGATGGTTTGTTCATTTCACAGGAAAAGTATGCAAGGGACTTGGTGAAAAAGTTTGGGATGGAAGGTGCCTCTCCCATCCGAAATCTCATGGGAACCTCATGCAGAATCAATGCCAATTTGGAGGGCATCAATGCTGATCAAACTCTCTATAGAAGCATGATTGAGAGCTTACTCTACCTCACAGCCAGTAGACCCGATATTTTCTTTAGTGTGGGTGTTTGTGCTCGGTATCAAGCCAACCCCAAGGAATCTCATGTGAAGGCTGTCAAGCGTATCATTCGATACGTTTCAGGTACGTGTACCTTTGGAATACTGTATACTACGGATACTAACACTGAGATTGCAGGGTATTTGGACTCGGATTGGGTTGGAGATGCCACAGATAGAAAGAGCACCTCGGGAGGTTGCTTCTTTGTTGGGAACAACTTGGTGTTATGGCATAGCAAAAAGCAGAATTGTGTATCCCTATCCACTGCCCAAGCAGAGTACATTGCTGCAGGGAGCTGCTGTACACAACTTCTTTGGATGAAGCATATGCTAAGCGACTATGGATTTGAGCAAGGTATCTTATCCCTGTTCTGTGATAACACCTCTGCAATCAATATTTCAAAGAATCCTGTGTTGCATTCTAGGACCAAGCATATAGAGATTAGATATCACTTCATTCAAAACTTGGTCGAAGATAATCAGCTTGAAATGACATTTATTCCAACTGAACAACAACTGGCTGATTTGTTCACTAAGCCTTTGGACAATTTGAGGTTTGAAAGTCTTAGGAAGGCTATTGGTGTATGCACCATCACTTGAAATATCTCCTTCACTGGTCCAAATTATTTTTTCAGCACCTTCTTTGATGAAATAATTTTCTGAAAATAAAAGTTTGGTCATGCTGGGATACGAGTCTGTGTATGTATCCCTAGAAATGTTTCTGAACTTGACCTAATGTGGTGTGTCCTTATTTTATGTATCTTGATAGACACTTGCTGCATCTTTCACTTGTGTACATGCATCTATGTCCTTAAGAATGTTAGTGCTTGTGGTCTAAATCATCCTTGGAATTAGAAAGAATCCTTGCGCACTAAAGTTACTCTTGTGGGGTGTACATTGTTTGAGCTAGAAAATTGAGATGAGTTGAACTGGTTATTAAAGAACAAAAGAAATGTGATAATCTGGTGGTTATTGATAAATGGACAAAGTAAATGAATGGGCTAGTCTTTTGCTGGGTACACCTTAATCGGAACCAGTGGGGATCCCTGAGATGTTATCTATCATTCGATGGGTTCAGACTAGTTATCCACTGAGTGTCCTTGAAACACACATTATTCTTTCGAGCATTGCGCTCAGAACATAATGATAACTACTCTGTTACATGGATCTATGAGGACGTATTTCTCAGATGAGCTCTTGGCCAAAATTTAAAAATGATGGCAAAAATGCCTTGAACTTAAGTGACAACGGCCAAAGGCCAAGTTGGGACAAAGTCCTTAATATGCTGAAATTCTAGAACTTTCTAAAGGTGGTGACAAAGTCACATGGTTACTCTTGTTGTCCTCATCTCATTTGATGCTTCAAACTTGTACTCCCTTAGATTAAACGTTTCACACACACACACACACACACACACACACACACACACACACACACACACACACACACACACACACACACACACACACACACACACACACACACACACACACACACACACACACACACACACACTTCTTCTGGTTCCAAGGACTGCTTTTTCAGAGCATAGCATTAATGTTACTTTATAATCATACACTCATGTGAAAAATTTGAGCCTTCAAGACATATGAAAAATAGGTTTCACACTTTTATGTGTCATGCTCAAACCTTTTCTGGGATATAACTTCTGTTTCCTATCCCAAGACTGTGAACTTATTTTTCTTTTTGTTGTCTTTTTTATTGCACTCTGAAAGGGGGAGATTTCACTGTTTTGGTGTATACACTGGTACTTTGTTCATCTGTGATTATGAGTGTCCAAATTTTTGCAAATTTTCTCGTGCGTTCCTTGAAGAAATGGTGACCGGTAACTTTAGGACAAAGGCAATTGGTTTTTGATCCTCTCATTATGTGGCTCTGTGTGGTTCAGTCTGTCTCCTTAGCTCAACAGATGTCTCTTCCTTCCCATCAATCAGAACGTCACTTCTTGCACAGTCCATTTTCTGATTTTAAATTGTTTACGTTTTGGGTAGGAACGCTTCCCTAAAACTTCTCGTCTTCCTTCCCTTCTTACTCTGCATGCTCTCTCTTTAACTCCCATACATCTTTCAAACTCTTCTCACCTTCCAGCAGTCCTTCTCAAAAATGAACTCTACTCATTCATCCTCATCACCTTTAGATCATACAGAATCTGCCATCGTCGCCTTCATGGACCTCTTAGTGCGCCCTATTGCCACCACTCCGACACCAGCATCTCAGTCCTCACCCGTTGCCATGACCTCCTCGGTGAACCCCTCTTCAGACATCCCTTCACCAGCTTCTCAACTGGGCGACTCTAACTCTCGGGTTCCCGTTTCCACCTACCATCGCAAACGGGCCTCGGTACCCAAGACCAAAGCCAAGTCGGTCCGCAATCTCTCGGTCCCTTCTGACAACCCTCCGATTCCTCCTCCCTTTGTGCCTAGTCCGGATCCGGTTCCTACTGATCCGCCATCTCCGGTTCATTCCTCGCCGCCGCAACCCTCAGTCCTTGGGAAGCGCAAGGCATCAGATTCTGTGCCCAAAACTGTGGATTCCTCTCCTTCTCTCTCCGGCTCCTCATCAGATCAAGCGTTCTCTCCACCGGTCAAGCGGGTCACCCGGTCCACTGCTCCCTCTCAAACCCAGGCTCCCTCCTCCTCTCGGGCTTGTCAGGGCTCCGTCGCCAAAGGCAAGGCTTCCGCCACTTGCTCTCGGCCCAAGGGAAAGTCTACGGCCAACCGACCCAGTGAGACTCCTCGCTCGCCTCCTCTTGACCACTTCGTCTCCAGTGCGGCTTTTAATCTGTTTGGCTATGTAACTATGAATCGGCCCGTTGTCAGTGAATGACCCTTTGCATTCGACACCTTACATCCTCAGTTTCTCGCTCTTGTATCTGATCTAGGATGGGAATCCGCTCTCACCTCCCTTCCTCGATACAATCACACCTTTGTTCAGGAGTTCTATGCGAACTTCCCCCTGGAAACCCCAGACAAGGTGAAGATGCGTTCCAAGGATGTGATTTTGGTTACTGTTCGCGGTGTCTCGGTGAACATCTCTCCCTCCAGGATTCGTTCCTTGCTTTTTCTCCCTACTACTCAGGATTCTGGCTTAGTCCAGGTTAGGGATTTCATCTCGACAGCTTCTATTGATGATCTGGCTGCTAGATTGTACTCTTCTGCGCCCTCTGAGCTTGTTGGTACCTCCTTTCTCACCAGCTGCTGCATGACTGAATGGTTCAAGGCACTTGGTTTTATGGTCCGCTCTCTTCTTGTTCCGACCACTCAAACCAGCAAGATTCCCAAGAAGTAGGCAGCTCTCATTGCGTACCTGAGCCAGCGTCCCCTTTTGCCTCAATTCCCAGCTGAATATTTCATCTACCAAGCCATTTGGACAGCTGGAGTCAAACATCGGGATTTTCTCACCAAATCCTTAGTTTTTCCCTCCTTGATCACTCTGCTCTGCTCGGATGCTGGTGTCCCTCTCTGGCCGCATGATGTCATGGGTCCAAAATTGGCAATCGTGGATGCTCTCACAATCTGTAAATCTGCTCATCAATCCCAAGGGTATGTTAGGCCTATGGAGCACACTTTTCTCAAGCGTGACTTCCAGGCTATGCTCTCCGCTGCTACTTCTGACTTGAAAGGCTACTTTGATGCTCGTATGGATGCTGCCATGACCCAGCTTCTCTCTGTGCTTGTAACTCACAATGCTCCCTCTCCTGACGCTCGGGCTGCCACTGTATCCACCCCTCCCGGCTCTGCTATTGAATCTTCAAGCAGCTTAGTTGCATCATCTGAGGGGGAGTCCGGTCAGGAAATTGGAGTTGATGAAGATAATGATGAATGCTGATCTTGCTTTATGTTTCTTCTTTTGCTTTGTAGTGTTTTCGGTTGTTCTTGTGATGTTCATGTTGACTCTTTGGTTGTTTTTGTTTGGCCTATGACATGCCTGGTTGCGTATCTCTTCTCGTCTTTATATGGCATGCTTGGTTTGTGATTGTAATCCATTTCTGATGTCTCTATTTCCTTTGTCATTCCTGACCAAAAAGGGGGAGAACATTGTACCACATGGTGGTGTTCTGATATTCTGATATTCTCTGTTGCTTTCACTTGCTCTTATGAAATTTTGTGCAGGATAGTAGAACTAGTGTGTTTTGCTAGGAATGCCAAAGGGAGAGATTGAAGGCATACTGTTGTTGTTGGCACTTCCTAGCTATTATCAAAACACATCTCCGTGTAAATCAACAAAGAATAAATTGAAGAACCAATCTTATCTCAATAGAAAACAGGTAGTTCATTCACTTGCATATCATAAGGTTTTTTCTTCCCTTAAGGATGGCAACCATGTTACATATCCTGAACTTTCTGGGCTGACCTAAAAACCGATAACTGTTAAAGGCTTGTATTCAAAATTCCCAGAAAAACAGAGTTGACTTTCCTATAGTTCGAAAAAGGCCCTTTAGGACAGCTATAGTCTCTTTCCTACCTCTCTAACTTAGATTAGATAGCTTGTCATCCTATTAGTGTTGGTTCTCTCAAAACCATTAACTATTCTCCTTGGTCTTATTGATGAACCTTTTCAAAAGCTGGGTTGTTTAGCTTGTATTCTGAGCAGAGCTGTTCTCTTGGGTTTCTAGGAAAGTGTCTCTACTTTTCTTGTGTGATGTCTTTTCTTTGGGCGGTGACAACCACGGTTTTTCTTCATCAGTTCCTCTCTCAGACCGGTGGTTCTTGAATAGCGGTGGTTTATCCACGGGGCTCTTTCCGAGAAATACTCACGTGCTTGTCATTTCATATCTCGACTTCTGTGGACGGCTAGTGCATGCCTTCCTTGGGTTTTGTACTGTTTCTCTTTAGCCCACCTGTAACATCAATAGTCTGTTGACCTCTAGTGATAACCTACGTACCAAATGGGGCTGCTGAGTTTATATGCAGAGTTGCATCTCCTATATAAGCATCAGGACTTCATCAGGGAAATGGTTGTTGTGTGAAATATTTTCTGGATAGGTTATTCTGTGAGGGTTACTCTTTGAGAGCACAATACTGTGTAGATTCTCTTCTCTCTTCTCTCTTCTCTCTTCTCTTCCCCTTCTATGTCTTTTGGTTGCTCATAACTGTGCATAATAGACATGGATTCTCAAGCATAAAAACTGTTTTCAAAACTCATATGCATCATTGCATAGTGCATTCCATTGAGATAGGTATGGAGATGCTCAACCCAAAGAAGTAGATCAAGAAGATTTAACTTGAAAGTAGTTAAGATCTGAGTTGATGCTTCTGAATATTTTCCAAGGTGTAAACACATAGATCAAGTAGTGTAGCTCTGTTAGAACTGGTAGTCAGACTAGTTAGGATAACATACGGGATATGTATCCCCAGAGTACGAAAAACTTGTAAGTGTGTGTGTTACTTGATAGTGGAAAGGTTTGTCCCTCAAGAGTTAGGGGCACGCAGTTTTAATCCTAGTTGTAGGATTTCTGCGTTAACAAAAACATCTTGTGTTATTCTTTACTTACTGTCTTTACGTTTTAATACTCGTATCCTGTATTTTGGGATAGGTCTCAATCTTTGATGTAGAACAGATGGCGTGGAAGATTGAAGAAGAGCTTGCTCGTCGGAAAGGTAAAACCGGTAAACTGCAGGTCTGGCAAACGGTGTCCGATTTGGGCGCATAATACCTTTCCGGAAAGGGAACGACGAAATAAAGTGGGTCCCCATGGAGCATAGCTCTATGGGGACTATGCTCCGTTTTTCGATCTGAGGTCGTTTAGGCCTCGAAAAACGTGTTTTTGTGTTTTTGGGCCTTTTTAGGATTTTATTTATTTTTGGATTTATTTTTATTTCGCCCGTGGGCCCGCTTGTTATCGCCCTAGGGTTTTGTTTCAGTATTTAAGCGCCTTTTTGTGGCTGCTAGACGCATCTTTCATATTATTAATCAAAAACGAGAAATTTTCTCAAAGTCTGGTGGATTCCAGTTTATCTTGGTTCTTTCTAGGTTAATCGCTTGATAACCTATACATTCCGCTGCGTCAATCTTGCTATCCCCGAGAACAGATTAAGCAAAAAAGTGGTAAACGGCCTATTCACCCCTCCCCCCAGGACCTTTAGATGATCACCGGAGTAGTTTACGATATATAGGGAAAGTGACACACCTTACTTTGTCGATGGAGTACTGGAGTCTCGGATCCCGGATACGATCTCGAGTCTTGCGAGAGAGTTTCTAGGTTGTTGCTTAAAGACATGGGAACATGCGAATTTAACAGCCGAAGAACTATTAGCTCATTCCTTTGTGGCAGATATCTTGTGACCTAGTGACCTAGCAGTTCTTGTTCTATATATATACTTATGGGATCCCTATTTATCTGTTGTAATCAGACCCAAAAGAAAATGGGATTTTGTAAATGTCGGATCTGTACCCAAGAAGAAATTGTGTCCAACTATTCTGAATGAACATATTTTAGACAGTAGTTCAAAGTTGCTTAATTACAAAGATCTTATGGCTTCGAGCTTGGTGTTAGCTTGCTTATTTTGAATAATGTAACCTGGAATTGAAGATATTGAAAGAATGAAGATCAGCTCGGAACGCTATCTATAACAGAGTAGGTTTGGCGTAGTTCATGTAGTATGGCCTAGCTTATGGCTTGATAATCTGTCTGTTCATTACTACGTCAATGTTTCTTTGGCTTGTAGATGGTTCTGTGTACTGCATGTCCATGCCAACGTACGTACTGTAACGACTAACGACTTTCTTAACATATATTGGAGTATACGTATGTGAGTATGTCACCGTGTTGTGTTCATATATATATATATATATATCGAATATATGATGTTTCGTAAGGATCATAGATAATTAAAAAGTTGAGATTGGAATTTACTGCTTGGAAGCCAGTACGATGAAATTATAGAATGCTGGTAATTTGTAACTACAATCCCACGTTAGAAACCAATCAATGATGTAACAGTATATATACAATTACCACAACATTTTGATCTTTGAATTGCGGAGACTTATAACTAAACAGGGCATTAAAGTGGTATTAACCCACAGCTTAGAGGACCCCACATACTATTCATTTAAAATTTTCTCATATTCAACCATCAACATCTTATATCTAAAAAATGAGATGAAATCTTCTCATCTCTGACTATAATATACCTCATACTTTAAAACTCAATCATAATCTATCTTCCTTCCCCTCTTTTGACTTTTTCTCCATTTATAATTTGTTTTCCTTACATTCTTCTCCATCTTCTCTCTTCTATCTTAATATAGTTCTACAGAGATACACAAATCTTTCGCATTCACTCGAGTAAACTGGTTGTAAATTTACTATAATGTGAAAATAAATTGTCTATTTATTATGAGCGTATACGTGCAATAAAATATACATAGCTAAGAACATTATTCCTTGGTCGATTAATTACCAAGTTTCTAACACATATTTGAAGCAAAAGAGAGCTGGGACTGAGCGAGATCAAACGACATTTTGTAACCCATCTGGTCGTAGATACCCAATGCGTTTGGAGCACTTTCCATTACGACCATGCAAAACTCATTCGAGTCCGGGAAGATCTCTAACACATTGCTTAACTCGAAGCTAGCTCCACCCACAAACTGCATTTCCACTTTCGGAAACTCCACGTCCGTCAGATTCGTCGGTATATCGTAGCACAAATCTCCGGCCACAGAATTCTCCGGATCGTAGGGTTTCGGCTCCTTCCACCCATACTTGTCGTTAAAGTACCTCACAATAGCCTCTTGTAGACTGAAGAAGGCATCCTCGATTAGGCCAGTGTAAGGTGTTTGCGTGTCTAAAAGGACCCACTTGGCTCCGGAGTCGGTTTTCGGCATCGTGAAAATGACAGTTCCGTTTAGGGTTAGGGTTGTCAAGTTGAGGTAGTACAGCCCTTGGCTGGAGATTGGAGTTGTCTGAACATGTGGAGCGTTGATCACGGCGTCGGAACCGAAGTCTAGGGTTGGCTGGCCAGTCTGTGAATCAAACCTAGGAAGACAATAAGAGAAACGGTCCACGCCTAGCTGTGTTAGAATGCTCGTGGAGTGGCCTCTTCCTAATCCTAGCATACCTCCGATAGGGTTGTAGTCCCAGCCAACGTCGAAGTCCACGAAGCCACGATATGCGCAACCAAATGTGATTAGAGGCGGAGGAGTGGTGGCGGAGGAGGAGGAGGAGTGTGGCGGCGACAAGTGGAAGAAGTCGGTGCCGAATAGGCCCCAGCTATACTCAGCCTGGTAAACACAAGCCAAGCCAGCGTAGGTTGGATGAGCAACAGGTTGTGTACATATGTTGGTGTCGTTTGAAGGGAGAAGATGGAAGGTGGTGGACTTGTTGGGGTCGAAGTTTGGAAATGAGACATTGAAGCAGTCTAGGCAGTTCACTGCCTGAACCCAAGTGACTGCACTGACGGTGTCCAAGGCGAGGTGGACGGTGAGGGAAGGGTTTCCGATGTTGGCGCTGACGTAGAACAAGCCCGAAGGGAGAGGAGGGAGGATTAAGCCATGATCGAGATGGAGGACTCGAGTTTTCAAGGTTTGGATCAGTTGCTTTTGACGGATTTGATGTTTGAGAGTAGTAGAACTCATGTTGGGCATCCTTAGGTTTATGGCGAAACTATGAGCTTGTGTCATTGGTGGCATGCCTCCACCGATGACAAGCATCATCGTGATGATGACGAGAGAAAAATGTCTGCAAGACATTTTTCGAAATGTAAGAAGGAAGGAAATGAAGTTTCTTCGGGTGATTGCTAGCTAGGCATTCGGTATAAATGTAGGAAATGTGATCTCATGCCTCCTCTTTGCGTTGAGACCATGTCATCCGAATGAACCAGCTGCAAGCTACTAGTAAATTTACCAAACATGGGAATGGTTCCAATTGGCATGCATATTTTGCATGCACTACCTGCATTATAATACTTACTAGGGTCATATCAAGGTCGAGACTAGGGCTGCTCTAAGTATGTACTATGGTATGTGTGTTAGAACAATAGAGGTAATGGAGAAGATGCCAAACATAAATTAAATCTACTTGGCTGGTGGTGATAGTGTAAACAGTGCATATAAGTTGAGTTCCACTGATGTAAGAGGTCATGACGACACACACAGCAACAGTTGAAGCTCTTTTCCACTAGTCTAACACAATGGTGCGGATGTAACATTCATATATATATGCAACCTTAAATTCGCAAATTGAATATACCGGACTCTATCATACATACCTACATTGAACTCTAAGATTTCAGTCACAGAGAGCTATAATGTGAGCTGTCAGTTTAACAGGATATACACAGCTATATACCCAAAAACTCGTAGAATAATAACACTGTATCCTGCATATATGGTGGATATACATAACTTACAACCGTTTTTTTTTCGCATTTTTCTCGACTCATTGCCATTGATTGTTGTTCCGTTCAGTTGGTGAGCCAGGAACAAAGGGTACGAAACCGCGACCGCCAAACACTGGACGCATGAAGGCATTGTCAAACTTACGCCAGTAGCGATGGACAGTGTGTGTTGGAGTCGTCAGAAGATCACGTATGCTGGCTGGACGACGCGCCTCTTGGCCAGGGAGCTCAGCTTCAGAGTCCTGCCCAAGAAGTGGAACAATGACCGATTTTGGGGAGTAGTCTGACACAATGCTGGTTGTGCTGGTCATTTGTTTATTAGTTGGAGGCAGCAATAATCTAATCAGAGGTTTCGTCATCAAACCAAACACCTGAAACAATAGCTTGATAAGAATAATAAAACTCGAACGAACAAACTGACTATACAAGAAACCATTGCACAATCTAGTAGCAATTAGAAACCATCTTTGACTATACAAGATACGATCATAAATCATTGCAATGGATAGAACTAGTAAGTACAGCAAAGAAACTCATCACTAAACCAGCTACGTCAAATCTCTATCTTCTGTTCTCTATTAAATGCAAACCTTGTCAGCTGTCACAAAAAACATATTTGGGGGCATCAAGTGCCAAAAGTAATCACATAGCAGTGGTAGCACCACTGTTGGAATTGTATTTGCATGGACATGAATATAACAGCCTAAGAGTCCAATACAAAGGTAGAAGACACGGAAGGAGGAGATGCCTTACCACTGTGCTGACAAGAACAACGCTTATAGTGCTAGTGATCATGATTGCATTTGCTCGCAATTGAGTGTGACCTGACCTTGTAAACTGCATTTCAATTCAATATTACCAGATTAGAGTGTCAGCATCTCTTTTCCTTAATCTAATATTGTCACAGACACAGCTGATAGTTGAATAACTCTGACATAGACTCTAGCCAAAGAAGGGCAAAAGCACTTCCCTACCATATTATCAAATAATGCCGTTACTTCTGAAGACAGTTTTAAACCTATCTAAAACCTATAAGAGCAATTCCCGTAACTTGCCTGATTATAAGCAAGCGCTATAGACACAGCACCTCTCATAAGACCAGCCCACCATATTATGATCTGCAGTAAGAGAAAGGTTGGTACAATTTGTCAGTCCATTATAGTGGGAGAGGAAAAAGAAAACATGTGTCAGTGAAAAACAAGGAGCTTACTTGTTGCGGGAAGCTGATTTTGTCACTTTGGTGTTTCTTAGATAGGTTTGACAAAAAGGATAATGGAAAAACAAAAGCTGCTCTTCCAAGCATCACCAGACCTAGAAGTATTGAACTCACTGCTACTGATGTTCCAGGACTGCACACACAGAAATCAAGCAACATTTCAAAAAACAACAGTCTAATAAAGATAAAGCTTAAAGATGCACCACACAAAAACTAGTATATAAAGTTATTCTGTATCAGTTAAGTTCAACTTGTGTCAACGTAAGAGGGATTACCTATCACTTACAAATCTCCACTTCTCAATGTCCAAGGCATCCATACCAACATAGAGAAAGATAAAGATCTCGCAAACAAATGACAAGGTTGCAAAAGCGTGCCTAACAATATGTCAAAAATATTTCAAGAATCAGTTACATGACCTTTAGAAATACTAATTGCATTGAAATGGCTAAGAAGTAATCTTAGAATATAGGAAATCATACTTGGTCGTGACTCTTGAACTCTCCGTCACATTGTGCCAAGTGTAATGGGACATCACAATCCCACAAAAGAATACAGTGAGAATGCCACTCAGATAGAATAGCTGCAATACATATCATATATCATCATGATGTTGCTTATATATGCCTAAAGAACTCAGATCTACATAGACTGTATTGAAGCTGGCAGGGAGGCAAAGGACCCTGAGCTTTTCTATAAAAATCACAAAGTAGAAGGGAAGCTTACTTCAGCCAGTATATATGAAAGGTAGGCCATGAGCATCATAAGGGCAACCTCGCGATCTGTAGAGTGCCTAAATATGTGAGAAACCAAGTCGTCAGGAGAATAGTCCATCTTAAACGAAGGGTGTTTTCAACATAACTTGATAGAAATTTGAACCCCCTAATATTACATGATATATTAGGCATAAAAATGTAAACTCCTACCTTCCAAAATAAAGCTTTTTGATGATGAAAGCACTTAGCAGCCCTGTCTGCAAGAGGAATGAATCAGATAAAGGCAAACATGCAGTATTTGCACACTTACGCATAGACAAAGAGAATACAGAGAGAAGCTTACAATCACTCCTAGCATGGTACTAGCGAAAAATAGATACAAAAAGTTGCCCATAAACTGCAAGGCAATTCTGGCATCAATGTGTGTTAGATCAAAGCTCTGGATAGCATTGAATAGCACCACAGACGTTGCATCGTTAACGACGCCCTCCCCAAATACAAGACTGTACAGCAAAGGGGTCTCGTCCTGATTGAGCACCTGAACCATTCAATTAACAAAATTAGCTTAGAATCTTGGTTATTTTAAATGCTTGATAATATAGATGTAAATTGATATGTGCCACACCTGCAACGTGCATACAGAATCTGTTGCGGCAAATATTGCACCAATTGCTGCAAGTTAGAAGTCTAAATCTTAGAACAGTTATAAACACAAACAGAGTGTAAATATCATGGGGAAACAAAAAGTGACAATACCAAGATAATCCCCTATTTCCAGGGAACCAATGTCCAATTTCTTAAAGATTTGCGTAGCACCTGAATCAAAGAAAGACCAGTTAGCTAACTATTCAGATGTTTGCATCACACTTGTACACCTTTCGCTCATAAATCATATATGCACTTCACATCATGGAAACTTCCAGTAGAGAGTTGTGAGACATACCAAATGCTATGATGGTGCAGGAAACTAATGTACCAATAGCACCAAACATTACGATGGTAATGAAATTAACAAAAAACTGCTTCTTTTTCACTTGAAACCTGGTACAAACAACACAGACCAGAATTGGATTAGAAGATATATGTATAATATAATCACATTAGTCAAAAATATGAGGATCCGAATAAAGTACACATTAAAACTTCAATGAAAAATGGTCTTGGGATTCTGGGATAAAATAAATGATATTTAGCTGCTTAAGCACTTAAAATGAGTCTAAAATCTTGGAGCATCTGTGTTGATGAAGTAGTTTATGAGGCCTTATATCAACATTTAATTCCATTTATTACTGAAAGAACTTCTTTTACAAATTTCAGAGAGTTAAGCTTCTGATGTAACTTGCAAAAGCAAAAACAGTTTATTTTTCCTTTATCTTTTTTTTTTAAATAGTGTCAAACTAGTTATGAAAGTCAGCTCAGAATAATGCTACCAACAATTTATATACGTCTGTGGCACAAACTATCAACAATGAAATTATCAGATGCACTTGTTAGACAACTAAATGAGGGACAGAAAACTCACCCGGCATTGAAAATAATTGGTGGTAGAAGGTATATAAAGAACAAATCTTCACTGAATACTAAAAGATGCGAACTTTTGCCTCCACTGATCAGAAGAATAACTACCCCGGTAGCCACCCCCTACCAAAGGAACAAAATAAAACCGATCAAATGTTGCCAAACACACAAAAATCATAATACAAATCCCCATTCCTGGTGTTCTTTTACAACATTATCAGTAAGCAAAGTAAGTACTCACTATCAAAAGGGCGGTGATCGACTCGTTCATCCACCGGTTCTCCTCAAGAAGATGCCCAATCACAATACAAGCACAAAGGAGCGCCACGAAAAGGTTCATGGAAACGACGGAGGAGTGATCAGAAGCAGTTAGATTTTGCAATTTGGGCAGCTTAGCCATCATCATGGCCAAATGCAAAGCCATTGTATCCTCCCCCACTTCAACCACAACCGATATCCAATTAACTTAAATCACAGATCCTTCAAAACTATATCCTTGTATTGCCGATATCTATGTCTCCGAACTGTCCATCCCAACAACACTTAGAATCCCACAAACCCTTTGAGCTCTGCATTCATATCAAAGCACCCAAATGTCATTCATTACAGCAAAACCAAAAACATTCTTCACCTTCACTTTCCTTACCTCAAATCCTCCAAGCTTAAAACTTCAAAAACATAATTCCCCAGCTCAAAATTTCAAACATATACACACAACAATGCATTGTTTGGCTCATCAGAAAACTCTATCCTTGGGAATTCAAACAACAAAAACACAAACATTTCATCCATTCTCCTCTATTTTCTAGCTAACCAAAATCAACAAAGATATATACACACACAAACTGACAAACCCAAATACACATACGATACCGATATCTCATATCTGTAAATGCTACGAGAAATGCTTACCAGAGAAGCACAAAGCAGTCTGTAATTCCTTTTGTGTATATGATCAAGCTGAAATATCAAATTGTGGGCCCCTACGATTCTGGGCTTATAATGACAAACAATCCAAGAGGCCTGAGATTTCTGTGTTTCGAAACTTTCGCGCTTAGAGTTCCAACAGAGAAAGCCTGGAACTCAAATTCTGCTTCAAAATATATAAATAAAAATGGAAGCTTTGATATAAAGACTGTAGCTTTTTTCTGGGTCAGAGAGCTCTGGAGAAAAACTTAGAGAGAGAGAGAGGTGAAATGAGGCGTGTGATTGATGATGAAGTTAAAAAACACAGGGAGGGAGATGATGATGATGAAGGACCTAATACGACAGCAGCAGGGACGTTCATGTTGGATCTGGTGTGGGAGAATGTAGGGTTATTGTGTGAGGTGGAGATATCTAGGGCGCTGGATGTGGTGACTGTTTTTGGAGTGAAGGAGATGTAAAAGGCATCAAAACTCAGCCACTCGTGTTGCTGTTAAGCACGTATGGAAAATGCCTGTGTTTTGTTGGATTTTTATTTTCTTTTTCTCCACAGAGACATATTTGAAATAAATTTGAAAAATGAGGAAAATGATAAATTTGGTTGGAACTTGGAAAGTTTGAGAGGAAGTTTCAAAATAGAAAATCTCATTTGGCCTACATTTGTTTCTACTTTCTAACTTATTGTCTTGTCCAGATTTTGTTCTATGAAAGCTTCCAAGTTTTCTATGAGTGACTACAATATTATTACTTTGTATTGCTATGATTGAATATGAATGTTGAAATTACCTCATGAGTGATGTTGAATCTATTGGAATTCTCTATCATAATTTGTTAGAGCATATCCAACAATTCTTGTATAAAATCTCTATTATACAAGACTAAAACATAAAATTTCTATAATTGTTTGAGGTCAACTCCAACAGGTCTTCTATTATATTCTTAAAAAATAAATGTTAATCTCTATAATTTAATGAGTATAGGGATATTTCTCAAATCAAGTCAATAAATTGTAGGAGAGAGAGAACAATTGATGTGTTTTTGTTTATATTTTGAGGAGAGAAGGTTGAATTGTGTAGGTGAGCAATAAATTTTAGAGATTTTTAGATGGTTATACAAATTTTGAGTTTTCATAGATATAAGGATTCTCTCTCATCTTTATCAATTTTCTATAGGATACAAGACAATTTACAAGAGCTGTTGGAGCAAAAAAGATGTACTTTTTCAATAAAATAACAATTCTTGTGTTTTTACAAGAACTGTTGGAGATGCCATTAATAAAACATCCGGAACAATCCACTATAGCGTTGTATACACAAATTTGATCAACAACAAATTACATCATTGAATAACTAACTAACACACATGTAGAATAAACAAAACAACAAAAAAACAAAAAACATGAAAGTATGCTTGTATCATCGACTAACTATAATGAATGATGGAGTACATATAAGCATCATAATGTAGTAACTCATATAAGTGATTTTTGTTGATATTATTTTCTCAGCTTCTATGAATAATAGCAGGGTAATTAGTTACTGCATTACTAAAAGCTGATTAAGGACAAAATATGTACCTGACACAATGTATAACAGTTTTGTACCGTCAATTTTGTTCGAAGTTGAAAAGAAAGTGATCCACTTTCAAATATCTACCAAACATATGAAAATGATGAAATTATATTTGAAGAAAGAAAGAACATGAATTTATTATTAAAAAAATTGAATATTCTTTGAGAAGAGCAGGCAAACTGCCACTCTTAGCACCACATCTGTCCTAACTGGTTCTGACTAAATACATCCACTGCAAGAAAGAAAGAGAGAGCCCACATGAATCTTAACTTGTTTTGACGTTGACGCTTGGCTTTCACGACAACAGATCATTGAAACTACACAGCTACCTATTCCAGCACTCCTCTCAATTTCTTTCCTCTTTTCCATTCTTATGTTCCAAAATTTACAAAACTGCCGGATTATTCGTTAGTGTAATTGTTTGAGTCTAAAATAAATATAATTATTTACTGTATGTTTTAAGTTGAGAATCAACGGGTCGGCACCTGCGGTTCAAGAATGTTGTGAATCTGAGAGTCACAGTTGCGTGCGAGATTCTTAAGCAAGATCGGGAAAGAGTCGAACTAGTATCTTTGTTTCCTGATTCATATTATTTCCTTGAGCGATACAGAGAAGTAGGACATCAACCTCTATAAAAATAGACAAATCAAAGAAGATTTGAGCCCTTGACACACATACACAAGTTTGCGCACAAGCAAATTCTACTATCTCAACGAGTAAACAACCGGCGACAGCGAGCTTAGAATATGGTTCATCCGATAGAGTGTGGAGATTCAAAGGTTCACTCTTGCTACAATCAACGACGACTGCGATCAAATGAGTCTGGTTCACCCAACAAAGCGTGGAGATTTCGACGGTTTACGAAGTCACCCTCAAGTGTTCTCAACACTCGCCCATAAAATTGCTCTGCTTTATACACACAATGTGTAAATTATCAATCATTTGTGGCTTAGCGAAGAGACAGAAAAACCTAAGTCTTAAAACAACTTAGATGAGTAGAACTCAACGAGAGAGGTTATTGCTCTCCTTGCTCCAATCGCTTGCAAGGAAGCAGAGACAATGTGGCGCAATACACAACTACATTTTGCCCTCGGCAGTGGCACGCCAAGCATGCACACCCAGATAGAGAAAAGAGATAGTTTGTGATTTTCTAAGTCACAACAACCTAGTTAGATAAAATTAAGCCAAACATTTTGGCACGCCCAGTGGAACTCAGGTTTAGTGTCTCTTAAAGCAACCATTGATAACCAGTATAAGAAGTCGTATCATAGTTTCTGTAAACATCCACCACCTAAGTTCCAGGAACATAACTCATTCATTTGTCAGGGTTTAAGCAACAAGGAAGTCTTACGAAGATTTGGTTCAACAATGGCTTACAAACCAAAATCAGCCGAGATCAAGACTTTTGATTCAAAGGCTTACAGAGAATACGTTGTGGAACGGGAACAGCACATCGACAACCAGCTTAACAACATTCTGAAAACAGTTAATGAGAACGAGGCGACAGTGATAAGATTCACAGCGAAAGTTGATAACCTGCAGTCCGCTATGGAAAAAGACCAAAATCAATACAATTTAAAGTTAACTTAGCAAGCACCCTTACAACCTTAAACAAATCAATGACTGATAACTTCGCAGCCATACAAGCAAGGTTGGATGTACCGGTTCAGTCATCCCATGATGAGGATGATCAGAAGGATGACGAATATGTTCTACATTAAAACCCTCCTCCACCGCCAAATCCATAGCAAGAGTTGGAGGCATGGATTGCTAGGATCATTGAGCAAAGGTTACCTGCTGCGGGCAGGATTCCTACAAGCTATAATGATCTTTTTCTCCTCCACCACCTAATTGGATGTGGCCCAAGGGCTATAAACCCATCACCTCCGCCACGCACTTTAATGGAGATGGGACTGAACCAGCCGCCACGCACATAACAAGATTCAAGATCCAATGCGGTCCATGGGAAAATCTAGGAGAGCTTAAACTTAGAGTCTTTGCATCATCTTTATCAAGAGTCGCACTGCATTGGTATACTAGCCTACCATGAGCTTTTGTTCTCAATTAGGAGACGATGGAAAGGCTATTTACTGAGCATTTTGGTGGAGCAGAGCCCGCAGTGAATCAAAAGTTGGTAAACTTTGTCAGATGACCCAAATGCCTAGCGAGTCACCAGTCGCATATCTACACGGGTTCAGAACAGAGTACACAAAGAGCAAGACTGCATGCACTATTGAGTAGCTCGTAGAGATCGCAGTTGGGGGTCTAGAGGAGCGATTGCATATGAAGTACGTGGATGCAAAGTTCACCTCCTTCAACGCACTTATGGAAGTAATAGAAAACACACATACAACATACCAGGAGGCTGACAACAGATGCAACACATCCAGAAGCGCGTATGCTCCAAAGGCACCATACCACGCAAAGAGTCATAAGATAGTCGCAACAGCTTACCTCTAAGAGGAGTCTGGAGAATCCGAACCCGAATATGCAACGGTAGCTAGTGTAGAATTAACAACAAAGAATCTGGTCAAACCAAAGAAAGTGACTCCCACTAAGGGACCAATGCGAGTATTGACAAGTGTGTTTACCAAACCAGAGTTTGAATCATACCTATGACGCAAATGCGGCACATGAAATTCTTGATGATTTGATCGACAAAAAATTAACCAAAACAGATTTTGGTGCATACCCGGCTGCCGAGCAGCTGAAAGGGAAAAATTACTGCAAATTTCACAACATGTGGAACTACACAACTAAGGATTGTGTGAAATTGAAGGATCAAATCCAAAAGTGAATCAACGAAGGAAGAATCGCAGTAGATGCAACGTCTTAGATTGCTTTACTGGACTATCAACCATTCACAAAAAATGCAGTAGGCACTGTAGACCTTTTAGCTTTGAACTATACGAACACTTTTAGCAGCGACAAAGCTGCAAAATTTCTGGATGAGCTAATAAAGGAAGGCATCGCAGTCGTGCCCTTTGGCGCAGAACCAGACCTACGAGGAGCAGCTACCAGCTTATATTGTAGGTTCCATCACGATTGGACACATGATACAAGTCACTGCGAAGGTCTGCGAAAGTAGATCCAACAATGGGTTGATGAAGGAGAAATTGTATTACTAGACGTTTGTGAGCAAGAGCCAAATGAATGTTCCTTCATGGTTGGAACTTTAGAGGTGTCCTGGAAAAAAAGAGCTAAAATAAAGCAAACTTTGAACCTCAAAGCCACTAGTGAAGCAACACCATCCAACAACAAGGAAGAAGATGATTGTGGGGGGAAACAAAAAGAAGTTATGCCCGAGGCAACCACTGTGGTTCTTTGTACACGGTGCAAGCTTGAGAGTCGCTTTAAGACGACTTATGATGAGTTCCTTGAGGTTGTACGTGCAGCCCCACAAATCAAGTCCCCTCCTGAAAACTACCAACCAGCCAGTCAGAAGAGCTCAAAGAATGCGCTAAAGGAATCAAACCTGTATAAAGAAGATATGGGCAACATAAAGAAAACTCGAGCCGATTAAAAATACTTAGGGAATAACAAAAGAGGTTGTCAAGCCTTACGTTCCCACAACAAGCCGATCCATTATCAAAGAAGAGGTTTGGTATATGAAGACAGGGAAGAAAACTGTGGAAATCACCCATACTAGGAAGCAGAAGTTGCAACGACAGTTTGGCTCGGTAAAGATAACTCTGGAAGCATTAAACAAATGATTGATCAAGCCAGATCAACTGGTAGAATCACCAGAGCAGATTCAAATGATAATGAACATGCTTGCTTCTAATCCAGTAATTACATTTGACAAAAACTTTGACAAACCTAAGATCAGGACATCTCAACCAAGTGTGTTTTTCAGGATTAATAAAACAGGGCTAGCATTTAATGTGCAGCGGATGCCGGAGAGGCGAAAGGAAGTGATTGAGGTGGACAAGAAATCGATTCGAAAATCAACTTTGGAGCAAATCCAGAAGAAGGTGGAGCCAGTCACCGAGCCCGACAAGAAGCCAATGTTTAGATGGCGTCCAAACCCCTTGGTAGTTGAAGAACAGAGAAAGTTTACTCCTTCTTCTAGCACTGGGATCAAGAAAGTAGTAGCCAAAGATACTTCACTCATCGCTGCCATTGAAGAGCCAAAATGACCTAAATTTGAGATTCATATAATTCAGCAAGACAGTATACCTACTGCGAAGGAAGAGCATGAGAATGTGACAAATTCATCACCCACAGACTTTGTAGCAGGAGACAATGAAGACGAACAATTGGTGGACTGAGGGGATGATGATGTCATAGAAGAACGAGCAAGATTAATGCTCTCCTCGCTTCAATTGCTTGCAAGGAAGCAGAGACAACACAACGCAATACAAATACATTCTGCCATTAACAGTGACACATCAAGCACGTACATCCGAACAGAGAAAAGAGACAGTTTATAATTTTCTAAGTCACGACAACTTATTTAGAGAAAATCAAGACAAACAGTAATGTAGTCAGATTAGATTCACACCGGCGGTGAATTGACAAAATGAGCCAACAGATTATCCTAATCCTATGCTTTGCTTGTTTTTGGCTTAATCAAACTATTTGAGGGGTTTGGCATCTCCACGTGTTTGTATGGGTGGATCTAGATCTTGGTAGGGTAACGTAGTTCAAGTATTATAAGAAGGCAATGATCGGACAAGTAGACCCAACTTTTTAGAAAACAATAACGTATTGCCAAAGGCATTTGCATTATGGCAGGTGTCATGTGAAAATGGTACCAAGAATATCATAGTATATGCACTATATACAACTAGATTTTGTTTGTGATATTTATGGACAAATTAAGCTTTTATTTGTTATACCGACTAGCGGCATATTCAATTGCACTATCTATGTTGCTCAAGGTACGAATAACGATGAGAACATTGTCATGTACATATGTCGTATGTGATACCATCCTTCACTAGACGCTTATAGGTGGCGAAGACGACAGGTTAGAAACATTAACGACTTGTGATGTGGAAATCAAGTAGTTGGATATAATAATTTAATTTTTGCGTCACTATTTTACTTGCATGATAATTTGACCCGACTTATAATTCATGTATTTTTCAAATTCGAGTCACAAAAATTGACTTTATGGTGATTTGAATTCCTGATCTTTCTTTGGAAGTAATATGTAACTACGCCAAGAGTAATAGTTTGTTAAATGACATGTTTATGCTTCCTCTATAAATTACTCTACCGTAAAAGTTGATAATAATGTCCATCTAACGCAACTGCACAGGCTTCTATTGATCTTATTAGCAAATCATATACAGAAGTAATGGACAAGAAGCCAACAATCTCTGGAGAGTCTCGTGGGGAGCAAATCATATACGACCTTCTAAATCTAGCTTGGTCAAGAACCACAATAATGCAAAGCAAATATTATTACAATATTTAGCATCAAAATTGAAAGATTTGAGTGATTGATTAATTTGGACGTGTCGTATTGAATGAAAATAACGAATCCAATAGAATTGAACTAATCACATTTAGGAGCTGCACATTGACCCGAAACATGACATCCACAGATAATTAAGCGGCTCTACATCGATTGTGTTTGTGTGCGTGGGCGAAGCTACTTATGACTTACGAGCTTCATGGCTTCGTCTGATGAAGTTGTTTATGTTGAATATTATGTTTTGGTTTATTCTTGTTTGGTTAGGATTCGGCTTAGTTTTTGTTAGGATTTATTTTCTTTGTTGGAAACTACTACTTTAAATGTTTATTTTCTATATATATCCTGTGTTGGGATGAATAAAAACACCGTTGCATTCCACACCAATATACTTTTCTAGTGTTCAGAATTATCAATTTAACTTGTACCCAAAATTTCATTGTTAGCATTCACCGAAAATCCAAATACGATTAATTCAAGATACTGATGGAACAACATATTTCTTGTTTTTCTATATTAGACTTCATTGATTATTTAAGGGCGCACCGGGGTTTATGATCAAATAAGTTTTAGTTTATTTCATTATTTGTCAATGCTAAATAAATTCTTATTCTAACATCATATGTAGAAGAACATCATATGTAGAAGTGTTCTTATATTATTTGTCGTTACATGTTGTAGTTATGTTTTTTTGTAATACAGGTACAGAGTAATTTTATAGTAGTTAGTTCATTGGTTGTGGTTGATTTTCGTTATATATGAATCTAATGGTAAATGTTTCATTCTTGTTTATTTGAACAAATGTAATGAATATTGTGAGTTTGTGACCTATCATGGCTCAAATTAAGTGACAACATTTGAGACTCAAGAAAATTGTGACCTATAATACATAACAGCTAAAAGTGACAAGCTACAACATTTGGGCCTCAAGAAAATCGTGATCCATAATCGCTCAAAGTAAAAACAACACGGCCCGTTGACCCACGTCGTCACAACAAACAGTTCATGATGTGGCTATCACTTACTGGCTCGACCATCCCCACCACAACATCCATAACCGCACACGATCCCACCCTCTTTCCCCAGTCTTACGCTTCAAAGCTCTCTCTCTGTTACACAGTGGGTTTTTGTCAAATTTTGACATCTCCAAAATTCTCAGTCTCCTTCGCCCTATTCGTCTCAATTCCTTCGGCTAAGAACAATGGGTGCCCAGAAAAAAGGCGCTTCTAGGGTTTCAGAAGACCCTGAGGAGCTGGCACGTGTCCCACTCCAAGCCATTCTCTTAGCCGATAGCTTCACTACCAAATTCAGACCCATCACTCTTGAACGCCCCAAAGTACGTATCTTTATACCTCAATCACTTCAATTTTTAGTCAATTGCATACTGTATTTATATACGTATATGTATATGTAGGTCTATGTATGCAAAAAATGTGAATGTGTAACTGTATATGTATCTGAATGTGTGCCACTGTATAATGCTGTTGAATCAGAATTGAAAACTAGTGGTTTCGGAGTTTTCTGCGAAAGACACTTTTCGAGTTTCTGTTTTTAAGCTCTTGAATTTGGGAACATCTAACTGAACCGTTGTTAGCGTAGCTATCAAAATTAAAATGTGCTCAACAAATGTTGTTACATGTTGAATTTGCACTTCAGTTTCGGGGTATGGACTTATAGATAATGACATTGAGTTGCATGATATGGAGTTAAAGGAATTTGTGGATATTTTAAAAGTGGTAACTTTTATTGCGTTTCTTTATTATGAAGGTGTTGTTGCCGATAGTGAATGCCCCAATGATCAGTTACACCTTAGCGTGGCTTGAGTCTGCCGGCGTTGAGGAGGTTTTTGTTTTCTGCTGTGCTCACTCCAAACAAGTGATTAATTATTTGAAGAATTCTGAGTGGGTTTCACAACAAAACTTCACAGTCACCACAATTGAGTCACATGATTCTGTTAGTGCCGGAGATGCTCTGCGCTTGATATATGAGCGCAACGTGGTACGTTCATTTCTTACCTTTCTTGCCTTCCATCATCTGTCCGTTTTTGTGCATTTAAGCATTTGATATATATGATTGTATTCAAACTACTACTGATATTTGAAGTTGCATTTTCTGTCATAAGTAACATGTATCCCTTTCATCTTTCATTGAAGATACATGGAGACTTTGTCCTAATTAGCGGGGATACTGTGAGCAACATGTCGCTTACTCAGGTGCTTCAAGAACACAAAGAGAGAAGAAAGAAAGATAGTAATGCTGTAATGACAGTTGTTGTTAAACGGTCAAAACCTTCTCAAATCACTCGCCAATCTCGACTTGGCACTGACGAGTTGTTTATGGCAATAGATCCCAACACAAAGCAGCTCTTATATTATGAGGACAAGTCAGACCATGCAAAAGGATCTATTTATCTTGATAAGTTGTTACTTGCTGATAAATCGTCGATTTCTCTGCACAATGACAAGCAGGTTACATCTTGAGCCATTCTCTAGCAGTTCTTTCTTTAGATTGTTGATTAATCATTATAGAAAATTACTACCTTGTTCATTTTGCTCTGATTTGTAACAGCTACTAATTTTTCAGAGACTTCTAGTCCTCTCCTATGGTTGTTCCTTTTTAATACAAATATTCTGTTGAAGAATCTTTCCCATGTCTTATCTTCAGGATTGCTTTATCGATATTTGCTCTCTTGAAGTCCTCAGCCTTTTCACGGACAATTTTGATTATCAACATCTACGGCGTGATTTTTTGAAGGGATTACTCGTTGATGATGTATGTCTCTTATATCATCTCTATCGTTTGTTTTCAATTTTAAAAATCTTATAAGGGATTTGCTCATCTGTTCAGATAATGGGATACAAAATATACACACATGAGATTCACTCGAGTTATGCAGCTAGGATTGACAACTTCAGAAGCTATGATACAATCAGTAAGGACATAATTCAGAGATGGACTTACCCATTGGTGCCAGATGTTAAGTTTTTCGGAGGTTCTTCAACAAAGCTGGAAAGACAGGGGATGTATCGAGCATCAGGTAATTACCAGAAAACCTATTATATTTACATTGTCAATCTATGGGGAGGAGTGGCAACTTTTTTGTTTTATTGTATAGGGGATGTATACATAGAGGGGTGTAATTAAAAAGATGAAAGATAAATTTTCAGATTTTTTTGGGGAGTTTTTGTACATTTACCGTAGCTGAGTGATGTCCTCTATACATGTAGCATGATAGCTGTCTGAACTGATGGTCTCCTATTATTATTGTCAGCCTACTCAGTTACATTTTTCCGTCCTATTCTATGTGATTTGATAAACTAGTGTTTTTCTATCTCATTCTGTGTGATTTGATAAATTAGCTACTCTTCAGAAATAGGGCAATCACGATCTGCACAGATTGGTCCTTTTACAGTCATTGGGAATGGCTCCAAGATTGGCGACAACACCAAAATTTCAAACTCTGTTATTGGGGAAGGGTGTTTAATTGGACCAAATGTTTCTATAGAAGGTTCCTACATATGGGACAATGTCACCATTGAAGATGGCTGCAAGCTGAGGAATGCTATAGTATGTGATGGAGTAGTATTGAAGTCTGGGGCAGTTTTGGAACCGGGTGTTGTGTTGTCTTTTAAGGTATGAGCCTCAAATCTCTATTCATGCCAAATTTGAAAATTCTGGATCTGGTCATGTAATAAACTGGAAGTTACTCACTTATATGACTCGTTTATTTGTTGCGATTGTATGAAACATTTATGACTAAAACATTGATAAATTTATAAGTTTGCTGAAATGCATTGTTTTCACTTTTAAAGGCCGAAGATATTAAGTTTGTGACATGTATGCATTACTTCCAGTTTCTTTGAATACAAGTAATCTGAGGTACATCTTTGGTAATCAAGTAACTGTTCATCGCTTTAATGTTGAGCACTGCCTGTTAGAGTAATACCTATTCAAACCTTCAAGAGAAAGAACATACACGTTAAGATCTCTAGGAATATTTTTTTTTTTAAACTGTTTTTAGACATACACACTTGGCATTCTTAAGTTCAGCAGTGTATGTAGACGGGGATGTGTCAGCCTCCCTATGACTTGTGCCCATACCTGGTCTTAGAAACTAGCTGGGAAATATGAACCCTTGCAGTTCTCAAACTGAGTATCATTGATCTTGTCGTTATATGAATAAATGTTTTGTCATCTAATTTGGAAGAGCAAGATATATCATTTGTGGTATTCTGACTTCATCCAGATTTTAAGTTGTTCTTGATATTGCTTTTCTCCAGGTTGTTATTGGACATCAGTTCATTGTTCCTTCATACTCAAAGGTCTCATTACTTACACAACCAACAAAACAAGATAGTGATGAGGAGCTAGAGTATGCTGACAATAGCACTGGAGTTGCAGAAACTTCACGTAAGTCTCTTCTTTTGTCCCTAATTTCGTATTTGATATTGTTGATCATGTTATTCGGAAAAGCTTACTCTGTTGCAATATTTGGGTATGCCTCTGTTGGGATCATTGCAGCACATATTGTCATGTGGAGTTGTGTAGATGTATATGAGTCATTGTTTGGATGAAGCGCTGTATATGTATTCTTAATCTCATTTAGCCCCTTTTATTTGTGAGAGTTATTGATAGTAAAAGATGCATTTTTGTAGTGATATATGCCCTTATTATGAGTTCTTACATGCAGCTCTTACACATGCACTCAATATATCAAACGGCGAACTAGCAAACCAACAGCAGGAGACGCAGTGTTGGCCTACATCTGAGGTTAACTCCTAGCTATGAGTTTCCGTTTTCTCAGTTTGTGAAGTTTGACTTATTTATTCAGAGAACATGTCAGAGACAGTTGATAGCCGTCTTGTATTGATTAATTGTAATAGCGTATCTTCTAGATTCACTGCACTATAGTCAAGCATGTTATGATGAAATAAATGAACATGGAATGGATTGACTTGACTGCCCAAGGCTAATGTGGGCTACATAGAGCAACCTATTTCATACAATGATAACTGATTTTGCTTTGGTTCACATCTCGTTTAACAATTAAAAAGAAAACTGAACCTCACATTGTTATGATGTCATATATACTTGTATCTTAATTTCCTCTAAATTCAAGCTGTTACTATTGATCAGCTTGGCATTGGTGGGGCTGGTTACATTTGGTCAGTTTGTGAGGGAGGCCATGATGAAGAGTGGAGGCATTCTGTTGCTCCCATTCCTGCTGAGAGACTTGCTGAGCTTCACCAAGCTGCAGAGGATGATCTGGAGTTGGCTCAAGATGACAGCAGTCTCCCACCTTCCAGAGAGTTGAAACCTGATTCTAATGATTCTGACTATGATGAAGAGTCTAGAGATGACTCCTACTTTGAAAATGAGGTGAACACCATTTGATGTTGAGGAGATTACGAGTGGGCAAAGTTACAAACTGAGCCTAACTGAAAGATGTTGATTTTTTTTCAGGTTGAAGCAACCTTCCTAAGAGCAGTGGATGAGAATATAAAAGTAGAGCATGTCATCCTAGAAGTTAACTCATTGAGGTATTCATTGAATTTTCTTGGATCGATGTACTCTTTGGTGATTGGTACTAATCACTCGTATAATGTTTCAGACTGTCATACAACAAGCAGACAGCCGACTGTGCTGGAGCTATATTTTATTCAATGATGAAATTGGCATTAGAAACTCCACATAATTCAGCAAGTAAGTATTCTTGCGTCTATCATCTTTTGATTTCTACTTCCTAGAAGACTCCACAAATGTTGGAAACCTGTGATATAAACTTTGAGACAAACGGTATTATGTTGGATAACATTTTACGATATTGTCAAACTCTTTTGTCTTTCTTCCTTTGTTAAATCTAATATTACTTTTACTCTCTAAATCTATGTTTGTGTCTTTCATGGATGACAAATGAGATAGCTTCTTTCCTTAGGTGAATTGGTCCAAGCTACCACAAAGGTAATTGCAAAATGGAAAGGACTGCTGAAGTCTTACTTATCAGACATTGATGAAGAGGTTTGAATCTGAATCCTTTAAAATGATTAGACGTGCACCTTTGATCAATACAGTCCTTCTTTGCATCATTGATGTTGATTGTAGAATGGCCCTCCCTCAGCTTTTTGTAGAGGCACTGATATACCTTTGAGAGGACTTGTAGTCAAAGAGAATGCATCATAAGGCTAATTTAACAAAATCAACCGATCAGGCAAAATTGCAAAACATGAAATATTTATTTGCAAGATCAAACTTCATTGTAGTACAATTGCTCTGTACTAAAATAACATAACTGGCACATACGCTTCATCGAGTTATGTCCTTTCATCAACATTTTATTGGGAAGAAGATTAATTTTTCTAAGGTATGAACAAGCTTTTAGGTTAGTCTTTGTGCAGTGATCCATCTTTGTTTCCATTGACCTTATAGATTATCCATCTTTGGCCCTTTTAATTAATATTGGTCAACATATGAAATGATGCTATGTAGATGTGTCCATGGTCTTGAGTCAGGACATTCGTTAAAGTCTAGGATAATGCTGCTGGCAACTTTGACCCCAAGTTTTTCATCTGTCATTTGACAGATCGAAGTAATAATGAAATTTGAAGATATGTGTTTGGAGTCCGCCAAGGAGTTCTCCCCTGTGTTTGATAAGGTATGATTTGCCTACTTGGTTAAAATTCTACTGTAAAATTCACAACTCTACTCAACATTGCTATGAAAAGGTCAAAGAATGCATTTATTTTAAATTTCAGAACCTATATTTTCCTGGCTAAATGGTGGATTTGCCAGCTTTCGTTTCTTAAGTTACCTGAGATATTTGAGTCAAGAACATAGGCTGATTTCATTTTATTTTAACCTAGCTGTTTAGTCTTTCAGTACGTTCTATTATGAAGTTGATGGGAACAATTGCTTTTGTGATTGTTCAATTTTTCCTTTACAGGTAGTATATCAACTGTATGACCAAGACGTTATACAGGAAGAAGCTATTTTGAGGTGGGATGATGAAAAGAGAGATGCTGATGAGTCGGATAGAATTTTTGTTCGGCAGGCTGAATCATTTATCCAAGTAAGTGGGATTAATCATTCTCAAATTTGAATGAAATTGTATTAGCTTATGAAACCCATGTCTTTCCTTACAAAATTATGCATACTTGGGTCTTGCATGTTTCACGTTTGCAATTCCTTATTAGTTGGCATGCTAGTTCTCTTGCCAGAAATTGCTGCTTATATTTGCTCGGACACACTTATGGTTCACCCTTTAGGGTTGATCCAAGTAGTGAAGCCAAGATGGGGGATACGTATTGGGATTAAGTCAATAAGGGTTTATCATCATCCAGAAAATGAAAAAGACGAGCTGAACACTTATTTTTTTTAAATTTATGTTAGAAAATATGCATCAATTTGAAACAACTGGCAAAACATGCAGCATTATTCATATTATTCATACTTATGGTACAAGACAAATTTGTGGTTAACTAGTCATTGAATCTTCTGAGAGAATGTTGGGTGACATGTCTGGCAATTGGCATATGTTGCAAATTTATGTTTCACAATGATTTCATCTCATGTACTTTTTGTTGCAGTGGTTGAGAGATGCATCCGAAGAAGAGGATGAGGAAGAGTAAGAAGCAGTAGGTTGTACTCTGTGGATGCTTTTTACAAGGCAGGACAGAAACATTTAGAATTTTGAACATGTATTTGCAGTGTTGTAAGGTAAAAGGGGGAAGGCTCAGTATGTCCATAAGTTCGAAATTCCCTCCTTGCAGAATCATGCTCTTGCATGCGTGTAATTTTGACACCAAATCAATAGTCTAGTTCACACAGTAGTAACTAGTTTCCTTTTTGTGCCAAGATTGTTTCTGAATTCTACTATTGTTGAACCGGAACAAACTTGGTCTTGAAATTTACGTATACAAGTGGAATGGTCTGTTTTGACATGAGTTGGTATATCTTAATCGTTTCTTATTATTTTCTACAACCTAATCTTGTTGCATCTCTCCCTACACAGCATTACATTCCATAAAAGTTATGGTTGGTAAATCAGATTTGGGAGTTGTGCACATCAAAAAGCGAATTTACTAGAACAGACCATGGGAGGGGACATGGTTCTTTCACGACCAAAGAAGAGAACACTACCGAGTATCGACTACATCGTCAGTTTAATCACCAAACTGGTAATCTACAAAACCAAGATAACCAGACTCGAAAATGTCGATCAAAATGGAGGGTGAGGTCCATGATGTCCGCCATGGTGGCCGTGAGGTCCAGGTGGTCCGCCGTGGTGGCCGTGAGGTCCAGGTCCAGGTGGCCCTCCAAACCGAGGTCCATAGCAGTTCTCAAAGAGGCAACAACAAAACAGTAGATATAAGCTGCCATCACAAATATGATCAAATGTTACCATTGAAACCAAAGGATAAAAATAAACAGCGTAAAAATGCCACAATAACAAGGAGAATAAGTGCATGACCTTGGCAACTTGCCAACTTGATTATCCAGACTTTAAGTGTGATCGAAGTTTTAAGAGAAATCTTGGCAGACTTGGCTAATAGATGTATAAACACCATCGTAGATGTAACATTTGTAGAGAGGTACTAAGAGTTTCACTTACCATGAAGATAACATCCTGGCTATGGCATCGCAGCAGTAACAGCAGCAACCGCACAACCCCATGATGTACATTGGCCACCAGCAATTAATCGGACAGTTGAATAAACTTAATTGGATAGAAGTACTTCTCTCATTTCGATCGTAGGTTTACTTTCATGGTTATGTTTTTCACCTTGAGATGAATGTATACTAAAAGAATTTGGTGTTTAATTAGTTGGAGTCCTTGCCATGTTATCTAATCCAAGCTCAGAAGTGCTACCGGGACTTATCAATTATCATTGGTCTGGAAACAGGAAAATTGTTTGGCCGTATGTAACTCACAATAATTTAGCTAGCATGCATTATTTACTTATAAAAATCGGAGCAATCTGAAGAATTTTTAACAAGGGTCGTAATTTTCTATATAAGATGGAATCTCTCCTACTTTCTCCTAGCCATTATTGATCAGTTTGAGCATACAATCGTCGTTTTAATTAAACTTATGGTTTTATTTACAATTCAAGATGGGAGCATTTGGGAAGATTCATAAGCCTGCGCAATAAACCAAACGTTCAAAGTTGTATAGTAGTGATCGAGTACATAAAATTAGGTGTACATTGAAATTTTGTTGTTCTTTATAGCTAAATAAACTGTGCTTCATGTGGAAATTGATATTATCAAAAGGATGATGTTAAAAGGGGTCTTAATGGGTCATAAGGTGTATGCCTCAATTTGATGTGGCATACTATGTCACACATATAATTTATTTCTTTGTTAATTCATGAGAAATATTTAACCTACAGATTCAATGTTACCCTTTTACATATTTAATTAAATTTATAGATTATAATAAATCAAAACAAAAACATAATATCATCAAATTGATAAACCCTAAACCCTTTAGATAAAATCTTAAATTGACCTTAAACCCTAAACCTCAGTCCCTAAACCCTAAATTCTAAACACAAATCCCCACAACCTAATTAAACCCTAAACTCCAAACATAAAAACTTTAAGGGTTTGATCTGTATTAAGTTAAACTAACATGTTAAGAAAAAAAAAGTTTCTCGATCATATGTAGTCGTCAACCCTAAACAAAAAAATTATAATTAATTTAAACCTCAACATTGAACCATAAACTATGAACTTTAAACCTTAAATATTAACCTATCATCTCGAAAAACGTCCAAATCTAATCAGATAAGGATGAAGTATGTGCATTACTATCACTTTATATATTTTCAATAAATTGTTACCGGCCTACTAACTCTACTTAATTATATGCATATCATTGAGCTATATCTACTAACTCTACTTAGTTATATGCTTATTATGTGCTATATGAACCGAGAACTTCTGAATATAAAAAGTAATTTTGTCACTAATTCTACGTACTAACATGAATATCATGCTATGCATGTAAACATATATGACCGAACACTCATCTATTTCAATCAAATTAAGAACTAGGTAGTTAGTTGATCACAATATTAACTTCCTCACTTGTATTTAAGCTTTGATTTGAAACAAATCAATTGAGTGCTTTAAATCAATCATACTATAATCAATCATTGCATGTTAATATCACGTAAAAAAAATGAAAGTTTCTATTCTAGAATAATTTAATATATATATTTATAATTAAATAATATAACTTTGATTATATTCAATATATATATATTAATCAAAATATTGAATAAATCATGTAAAAAATTAGGAAAGAAAAGTGAATTAAGTTTCCTTATATAATCTTGACGTACCTTTTTTTTAATACATTTAATTTTGTATGACATAAATTAAAGTTTGTATTTTTGAACCAAACACAATTAATGGTGCAATTAAGAAATTAATATTAACTATTTTTTTATAAACATTATTAATTTTCTTGTAGAGTCATTGTTATATAATGATTGAATTGTTATAGATAATTTTTACACTTTTAAATATGAAAAATTAACAACTATTAGGTATAAAGGATATGATCATCTTTTAATTTGATTGTGTTGATGTGTCAAACTAGTAATGATGTACTACAAGAAAAATGCACCTAGATCGACCACGGACGATTTCCGTCGTCTAGGTGCAATTTTTCGTCGTCTAAGTACTTAGACGACGGAATATCCGTCGTCCAAGTTCCGTGCTCCAAGTGCTGTCGTCCAAGCACTTGGACAACGGAGATGGAGAATTCCGTCGTCTAAGTGAGACTTAGACCGCGGACATTCTCCGGGGTCTAAGTGAATTTTTAAATTTTATATCAAAAAAAAAAATTATTTTTAAAAAAAAAATTAAAAATTTAAAAATTCACTTAGACGACGGAGATAACAATCTCCGTCGTCTAAGTGAACACTTACATTTTTTCAAAAAAAATAATTTTATGTTTTTTTAAAAAAATTAAAATTTAAAAATACACTTGGACGACGGAGATGACAATCTCCGTCGTCTAAGTGGTGATTTTGTAAAAAAAAAATTAAATGAAAAATTTATGAAATGCTAATTAATAATTTAATAATTAGCATTTCATGAATATTTTATTTAATTTTTTGTATATCAATATTCATAATATTGCAAAATTTATTGAATATTAATTATTAATAATATATAATACGTACAAAATTAATAATGAATAAATAATTTAAATTATTATGGATATAAATACAATGAATACAAAATTCATAATATAATAAAGTACATTAATCTAGCCTAAATAAAAAAAATTAAGCTAAAACTAAACTAATTATAGGCGGCGGTGGTGGTGGCGGCGCCGGTGGTGTTGGCCGGAATTTGGAGGCCGGTGGTGGAGGTGACAATGTAGGCGGTAGCTAGTGGTGTGTGGTGGTGGTGGAGGCCACGTTGTAGGTGGTGGTGATGTGTGGTGGTGGCAGCGACGGTGGTGATGCCGGTGATGGCGGCAACGGTGGTGATGTCGGCGGTGGCGGAAACGGTGGTGGTGGTGATGATGATAGTGGATGGTGATGGTGATGATATATGGTGGGTGGTTTGATTGGGGGGGGAGAGATGGAGAGGGAGAGAGGGAGAGGGAGAGGGAGAGTGGATTGAGGGGGAGGAAAAAATGAAGAGAGATTGAGAAAATGATGAATTTATAGAGTTTTAAAACACTTAGACGACGGAAAATCAGTATTTCCGTCGTCTAAGTGCTTTAAATTTTCAAACAATACCGCCAATTTTTCACTTAGACGACGGAAATACTGATTTTCCGTCGTCCAAGTGATTTAAATTTTTGCCAAAATTTTAGCGGGAAAAGAATACCGCCAATTATTTTGACTTAGACGACGGAGATGACAAATTTTCGTCGTCTAAGTGGATTTAAATTTTTGCCAAATTTTTAGTGGGAAAAACACCGCCAGAAATTAAAAATTTAAAAATTCACTTGGACGACGGAGATGAGTATTTACATGGTCTAAGTGAATTTTTATTTTTTGTAATTTTTTTTAAAATTTTTTTGATTTTTTTTTTAAAAAAATTAAAAATTAAAAAAATTCACTTAGACCACGGAGATGACCATCTCCGTGGTCTAAGTGATTTTTTATTTTTTTTATTTTTTTTTAAAATATTTTTGATTTTTATTAAAAAAAATTAAAAATTTAAAAAATTCACTTAGACCACGCTCTAAGTGAATTTTTATTTTTTTTAAATTTTTTTTAAATTTTTTTGATTTTAAAAAAAAAAATAAAAAATTTAAAAAATTCACTTAGACCACGGAGATGGTCTTCTATGTGGTCTAAGTGAATTTTTTAAAATTAAAAATTAAAAAAATTCACTTAGACGACGGAGATGGTCATCTCCGTGGTCTAGGTGAAAATTCCGTAAAATTATTTTTTTAAAATAATTTGTAATGAATTTTTGGACCTGTAATTTGAATAGAATTGTCGTAAAATATCGATTAAAGAATCGTATATATAAAAAGTGGGATTTAAGACGATGAATTAATTTACGTATTCAAACTTGCTAAGTATCTTCTAATATGTATAACTTAAGTGTCGGTACGTATAGGCTCATTGCACATCGATATTAACGAAATTGAATTTGGAAAAAACGACCGTTGGATATACTCACCATAACACAATATATAAGTAGAATAATTTCCACTAAATACTGAGTTCGTTCAGGGTTTCATCGGCACAGTTAACCGCAAATCCAAAATTTTTACAAACCGGAAACCTGGATACACGAAAATCCGTAAGTCCTATTTTAAAACCGTCGACGCTCACACTCCAAGCATTGTTTACTCTATGGTCTCGACGAAAAGAATATGCATTGGGACATGGTCTAGATGGTCGTTGTCTTAAGTGAAATTACGAAATTTTCACTTAGACGACGGAAATGCACATTTCCGTCGTCTAAGTGAAAACATGGTTTAGGGGAAAGGGCCTTAGGGTTTAGGGTTAAAGTACTTAGATGACGGAAATGTGCATTTCCGTCGTCTAAGTGAAAACTTAGACCGCGGAAACTTTCTCCGCGGTCTAAGTGAAATTTTTAAATTTTTGAAATTTCACTTAGACGACGGAAAATCACTTCTCCGTCGTCTAAGTGTTCACTTAGACCGCGGAGAAGTGATTTTCCGTCGTCTAAGTGTTACTTAGACGACGGAACCTTTAAGGTTCCGTGGTCTAAGTGCATTTTTCTTGTAGTGTGTGGACAAAGAAAATATACCATATATGTAGACTTTGAGGCATACACCTTATAAGAGGTCTAAAATCATTTCTCTTATCAAAATATCGATTACTCTGCTACATGCCTTTAATGTCTTGAGCAAACAAATTGAGACAGAAAGTAGACAAATGAATTCACATGATTGAGTTGTTTCCAAATTGGGGCAGTTCTTATTAGGAATAGGAAGGCTATTATGAATGTCCTAGAGGGTCCTTCATAGGGGGGGGGGGGTGGATAGGCCTTTACCAACTTTTTCATCAAAAGATCGTATCAATGATAGCATGATATGTAGCTATTCTGAATAATAAATACTTAACGATGTAAAGAAAATATACAAGGAAGTAAAGAGACAAATAACACCAAGATATTTTTCTTTAACGTAGAAACCCTGAAACAGGGAGAAAACTGCGCGTCCCTAACTCTTGAGGGACAAAACCTTTCTAATATGTAAAATCACTTCTTACAAGATTATAGTTCTGATAATAACAAAAACGGTGATATCCTATCTAGTATCTCGCACAAGCCTAAGAACTATACTCCATCTTGTCTCTAAGAGTTTACAAACAAAGGTTACAAATGCTTCTACCCGGAATCCAACTCCCATATTTGATTCCCAAGATTACATGTCAAGACACTCCTTACAAGACTACAGCTTCGATAATAGCAAGTAACAGTGCTATCCTATCTAGACTCGCGTGCTAGACTAAGAACTGTATTCGGTCATGTTTCTAAGTGTTTTCACATTTGAAGCTTTCTGAGGATGGAAAGACACGTTGCTATCCCAACTAAACTGTCACACTAGCTTGAAATCCACTCGATCTTATTTCTTTGATTCCTGATACGAAGATATCCGAAGCTTTATTTCTAGAACACAACTATCACAAAGTTAGTTCTTTAGAACACTTCTTGGGGTTGTTTGCACTACCAATCCGATCTCATGGATGCAATATGCAATGAGTATAAAAATAGGTTTTATGCAACTCTAAGGTTTACTATCACAAAAGGAAGACTTAGAGTAAAAGACTATATCAACAAACCAAGACTTAACAAATAAACTATGCTATGATAGTTTCTAAACTATGTTATGATAGTTTCTATATTTTGACAACCAACTCAAGAGTCAAGCAAAGCAACCGAATGGTTTTTCTGGGTGATTTTTTCTTCATGGAGGCTTTGTGTTTATATAGACCAAGATAGGGGTACGGTCTATTTGGTATGGACGAATTGTCCCGGCCAAGTATCTAGAACTTGAGCACCACACAAAGCTTTTATAAAATAAAGAAAAGCTCTCTTAAAATGTAGCTTAACTTATAGCCAAGTAGAGCAATCTTGATAACCGGCCACACAAAACCTTTTTACACTTTAAAAAAATGTTTCTCTTAAACCAAGTAAAATGTAAAGGAATGGCCACAACCAAGTGTATATGAAAGGTGATCATTTTAATATGAAGGCTTAATTCTAAGCCAAGAGAAGCATGCAAGCTTTGAAGACCGTACCACACAAATAAACTTGGTCACTACATAAAGAAAATATTTTAGGTGACACATCAGTGAGATGTTGACCCATGCATGTCAGCCAAGTTTACAAACTTTGAACACTACATAAAGTCTTTATAAGATAAAGAAGAGCTCCCTAAAAACGTGGCTCAAGTCTAAGTCAAGTAGGCAAGCTTGATGATCTCACAAAAAACTTTTTTTACTTCACAAAAATCTTCCCTAAATCAAGGTAAGGTAATTTTGTTTTATGTAAAAGCAAAATAAATTTTACATATAACAAATGACCAATGGTATTATTTGGAAAATGTTTTACAAATATATATGGAGCTTTGATAAAACTGATCATATAAACTGTCAATCCAGGGGATCAGGGATAGAAGACTAGTTATATATCCTCAGTGAAAAAAAATGAAATGCATATGTATGTTTTTACCTAAGTTCATAAGATCACATTAGTTCTTCATCTTCATCTTCATTCTTCACTTGTATGAATCTTTTTCCATGTTTTGTTCATAATAAGACGTGCCAATATTAATCATATACCTACATATTAGGACTTTAGCTTCTGTCGTAGTTGTTTCCTTCTTTTATAGGGTTTGATACG
Organism: Geum urbanum; assembly: GCA_946800695.1. NCBI lineage: Eukaryota > Viridiplantae > Streptophyta > Magnoliopsida > Rosales > Rosaceae > Geum > Geum urbanum. Next base: position 80,153,762 of record OX326999.1, on the reverse strand, counting down.
AACGATGACATGCTCCGACTATATGTCTCCTTCGTCTTCTATATTTATTTGAAGATTTTGAGACAATGCAAGTCCCAACTGCTGATCTCTAATCTCCCTCAACTCAATTCAATCTGGTGCTTTGCTTTGAGCCACCTCAATATGTATGTCACAGTATATTAAAGGGACCATGGACAAAGGAATCGAATCCCTAGCCCGAGAGAATGTCTTGCATCGGAAGCAATATTGACAGTGACTAACTGATTCATTTATTCATATTCTTTGTCTGAATGACGCTGTCCGGATGCTGTCCCCAAATTTCTTGGTAGCAATAGATTTTTGTGCATCCTAAGTCTGTCACATGATGATCAGAGTCATCGATCTCCTCAATTCCATGTTCTTGGCTCAACTCAAGTCCAGGTATTGCGTACAATTTGTTAGGGTTGAGATTTCTGAACCGAAAATCAGGAAAAAAAATCGAGCCAAACCGTAACCGTAACAAAAAAAACCGAATACGAAGAAATTCGAACCGAAAAATCGAAAAACTGAACTGAATTGAAAAATTTGGTTCGGTTTCAGCTTCAGATTTCAAAAACTTGAACCAAAGGATGTCGTTTATTCACTTACTTGGACTATATAAGGATGTAATAAGGAAAAACAATATTAGGGTTCAATTTGAGAGCAGCCGAGCAGTTCTTTCTCCGGTTCATTCCTCTCTCTCCAATCTCAACTCTCAACTTCTCAAGTCTCTCTTCCTCTCCCACAACTCTTTCTCTGGTTCATTCCCTCTCTCCATCCTCACCCTCCATCGCATCTACGCCGTCGATCTCTCCCACAATCACCTCACTGGCTCCATTCCCATTCTGGTCGCCTGTCTAGACCGGCTCAACTCCCTCTCATTGACAACGAGATGAAGTTCTCAAGATCAATAGCCATTCAGGTAACATGAGGTGTTGTTACTCAACTCCATCTTGTTGAGAACAAGATCAAGTTCTCAAGATCAGTAGTCATGGGGGCTCATATGAACCAGACATAAAATTTCATTGTGCTACTATTAGTGCTATATATGTCTTTGTCGCTTGGCCTTATATTCAAATCCTTATTAGGTTTGCGATGTGATGGAGATTTTTATATCTCTTGATTAATTAACTTTCCTATATATGCTTTGATTCTTATAAGCAACGAGATAGAAATTTCGTGCTTGGTACCCCACCCAACTTAGGTATGCATATTTAAGTCCCTAGCTAACCTCAATAATAATATATAAGTGATAGTGGCATGGGCAAAATGGACGACAAGTTTTCAGTAAATTAGGCTATGAACGATTCCATGTTTTGAATATGGCATGGTTGCTTTTGTTTATTGAGTAGCAAAGTTCAGGTTATACGAGGGAAGTGAAGATGTAAAAACCGAAAAAATCTGAAGAAAAAAAAACCAAAATTTTTAACCGATCCAAACCGAACTGAACCACTCGATTTTTGTTGCTGAAAATGTAAAAACCGAACCGAACCGAATTGAAAAAAATAGTTTGGTTTCGTTACGACTTCTATCAAAAATCGAATCTAACCGTCCGAATCCAACCTCTACAATTTAGTGAATGTATCATCTAAAGTGAATGATAAAAAGTGAAGGATAAAATTTATATTGTTTTATTGTGACGTGATATTTTAAATATACAAAAAATTATTAATATATAACATGTAATGTCACACAAGAAATAATTCCATAAATCTTTACCTCCTTTAACTATGCCCTTATTTAATTAAGATCCCCTGTGCTTGTTAATGGGTTTACTTTATTTAGTTCTAATTAATATTAATTAATGATATTATTATATACGATCGTCGACCTTGACTCTAACTTATACATTTTCAAATATATATTAATTACTTTCAATTTCATCAAAACATTTAATTGATAAAGCTAGAATGTGTGACCATCAGACCATGTACTCCATCGGATCAGTCTTGAATTGAGAAAGATCGTCAAAGGTTTCGCATATGATCGACGCGATCGTTATGCATGTAATAAAAACCTACACTAATGTATGATCGTTATGATCATGACTGCTACGTTTAAATTCTCCTTAAATTCTCAATACCACCCATTAACATACGTATATGATTCATGTACTCCTTAAATTCTCGAACTACTACGTTTAAAACTACACTAAATACCACCAAAATTATACGGTCATGACTGCTTCTTTTTAAAAAGAAGAAGATATATATATATATATATATATGTGTGTGTGTTTGTGTATATATATCAATAAGGATCATGAATAGCTTCGATTCTTCTATATTTAACAAATAAAAGGACTGGATGTCAAAAGCACCACGAATAATTAAGTGAGTACCTAGTTTCAACGAATAGATTCTTAATCTAAGAAAGTATAAATTTTTATTACTCAATATATATAGTTGATTATAACAAAGGATTGAAGGTACGTAATAGCACCATTGATTAAGGTCTTCGATCAAAATGGAATATCGAATTCTTCAATTCAAACTAGTTTTAAGCTCATTCGGTTTGGAATCCTTCCAGTATCAAAGGGTGCGCAGGGTTAGACGGTGTGTCCCAAACCGTGGCGATATATTTATTAGAGCTCGCTAAAATGTGGATCTGATAATATATACGTTCCTGGCAGTTTAAGTATACGTTTACCTGAAACTACACTTTGAAAGACTAGACTCTTATTATTTTTCTTGAATTGTTGTATTCGCCCACAGCTCATCGTCCAACATAATTGGCTTCGGGATCATTGGGGTTCACAACCGACCAACCAGGGCTAACTGGTGCAGCTGCAAGGACAAGGGGAAGACATAGAACAAGTAATGCAAAAATGAATTTACGAGAAATCATTTCCGAGTATATTGTAATCTTAGCTTGATCAACTCAAGTTTTGAGGGAGATATGTCACTGTAGTAGCTAGCGTGGATTTTATAGTAGTTAATTAATAGTAACTGATCGAGTAATTAAGAAATTCAAAGGTGGAATAATGTATTAATTTCCTCACGATTAATTGCAAAATAAATGAATTCGTTATGAAATCAATTAATTAAATTTCAGGAACAGTATGTAACGTTAAGGGAAAAAAGGGGGGTTGACAATTGATTAAGGAACTGCATCAAAGACTCAAACGTACGTACCCTTATTCGGAAAAGTTCATTAATTAATTGGGTGTATAAATTCACTTCAGAAAGATTACTGGTATTCAACCATTGGATTAATTTGGAAGACCTCCCATCCACTTATTCAGATACGTACCACAAATCTGATCAAATTTATATATAGCCTCCCAAAATAATTATTCTAACACTTCAAAAGAAGTTGTGGACTTGTGGAGCGTTTACAGAATACATAATAAAGAGTAACGAAACTTCTCAGTCATCGTTTAGCTGGTTCTCCGACGCCTAGAGTTGATGAGTAGATAAACAGTGGATGCATGCATGTTCCATAGTCGATGCTTCCCAATTAAGAGGTAACACACTTTTATTAACTTTTTCTACAAGCACACCCGTTCTGTGCAATTCATTTTATCAATTCACACTTTCATGATCTTACACTTTGTGAGTGCCTATCGCCCTATTAGGACCGGGCTGCTTAGATCGATGTATACCTAGCTAGCCTTGCTAGCTTGGTGATGAATGTATATACACTAGAAAATGAAAACCCGCTCCCAAAGACTACGGTATTACTAATATAAGATGAGAGACGAGTCAGAAATAATGTTTAAGTGAAACTAGAATTTAGGAAAAAAAAATGTGTACAGTAAAATTTAACTAAAAAATAAAACTGTAAAAAAATGAAAAGGTAAAGTTTAAGTAAAAAATATAAATTATTAAAAATAAAAAATAAAAATAAAAACTGTTAAAAAGAAGTGTGAATGTTAAAAAATAAAAAATAAAAACTATTAGAAATGTAAGTAAAAAAAAAAATGAAAAATCAAAAAGTAAACAATAAACAATAAACAGTAAACAATGAAAATAGTTAAAAAAGAAGAAGTAAAAAACTGTAGAAAGATGTGTGAATGCTAAAAAATAAACGGTAAAAAAATTAAAAATATAAGAAAAAACCAAAAAGATCAAAAATTAAATAGTGAAAACAGTTTTTTAAAAAGTAAAAAAAATTAAAAAGACTAAAATATCTCCATAAACAGTAAAATATACAATAAATTGTATGGTAAACCTGAATATCTCAGGGTTGTTATATAGTAAATATTCTAATAAGGGAGTTTGGTTAATGAGATGCATATATATGTAACATGCCTAGCTCGCAATCAATCAAATGATAGCTAGAGTAGTAACTTGAGTCGGTGTGATTCTTTATCACAGTTATCATAAAGGCAAAAGAGCATAGCATACGTGCAATGCTTTTCACTTTCTTTGATGAGTTCCATTCATTCTATTTTCAGGTAAGCCTAGTAGGAGGAGAATGACATTTTCGGTGACTATTTATGTGTAAGGCCAGCGATAACATGCCTAATTCGTTACCAATAATCACATAGAGGAAACTATGATGCTTAAAACATGCCTAGCTCGTAACCAATCAAGGCCGTCAATCTCTTTTAGTTTTAGTCTAAATTATTACGACGTACCATACTGGCCAACATAAGATTATTGAAACTAATGGCCAAAACTCATGTAGAAACACTCTTTAATTTAGCTACAAATAATGGCCAAAATACAGACGGAACAAAAGAAGATGAAGATCATACCATTACTGAGGGTAGACATTTCGTGGACAGAGCAGAAAGCTATGTAAACCAAATTAGTTAAGACCCAAGAAAAACACCAGATCATGATCAGCTAGGAAATGAATTCTTATCAAGACCTAGCTATCTAGCAGCTTCCACACCCTCTGCAATTCTAGACACCATGACTAGGACTTCGCTCATAGAAGGCCGCCGTCTCGGGTCGCTTTCCAAGCATTGGTTGGCCTGTGCAACTAGTGCCATTGCAGATTCGAGGCAAAACCTTCCAGCCTGCTTGGGGTCGATTTCCTCGACGATTCTTATCCCGTGAGAGAGTCTTAGCCCTAGTCCTGCCCGGGTTCGAAGATCTCTCTCACTGCCAGGACGGTTTCGATCTGTTGGCAGCTGCCTACCGGTGATGAGCTCCAACATAAGAACACCGTAGCCCCAAACATCGCACATGGTCCCGAGCCGGTCAGCCCGAACCAATTCTGGTGCACAAGGTACAGGAAGACATGCGTGCACTCCTCCAGATTTTATAAAATCCAAAAAATGTAACAATGAGCTATAAAACGAAGCAAAATATAAGAACAAGTCTAAAAATGATCGAGTAGTACCATTAGAGGAAAATGACCTAATCTTGCCATCGTTTACTCCGAGAACTTGGCAACAAAGTTCTCGTCTAGCAAAACCATGGAAGAGCGAAAACATCTAAACACAAACTAGTACTGTTCGGAAAATGCAAGAGTACGTAACACGCATGTGCATGTATACATATATACCAGGCTTTCTAAATCATCATGCAAAAAAGCTAGGCCACGAACTACTCCCCGAAGTACATCCAATCTCGTTGTCCATGGAAGAGGTGGACGCAGATAAATTGTACCAACTATGTCTGAATTTTTTTGTGTCCACCAAATTAGTACTTTAACTTTCAAAGTGATAAATATAGTACTTAAACTGTATTTTTGCTATATTCGTAGTAGTTCCATTAATTTTCCGTCAAGAAAATTTTAATTTGTTGGCGTGGCTTAATAAAAGTTTGACTAAATTGCATCAATAGTACCTAAACTTTTATGTGCCCACCAAGTTTGTGCTTGGACTCTCAAAATAATCAATGTAGTACCTAAATCGCATTTTTGTTATATTCGTAGTACCTCCGTTAATTTTTCGTCACTAAAACGTTAGTCTGCTGATGTGGCTTATTCGAAAAAGGATAAACTTGTCATTTTATTTAATAATTAACTTGGATGAAAATTTGAGTTAAAAATATCTTTCCCTTCTAAGTTTTGTTAACCTCCTCGTCAATGGTGATGGTGATCTCGGTATTGTAGTGACCGACGAGGTTAAAAATGGTTGGCACGACGTTGAGGCCGACGAGGTCGGGGTAGAGCTCGGAAGTGCCGGCAATGGCTTTGAGCCTCTTAATCTCGTCGTCGAGTTCAACTTCGGAGTCGGCAAAGCGTTCGAGTTGGTTTGGGTACTTAAGGCGGCACGACGCTCAAAAAATATGACTAACTTCTTTAGGGTTTGAGAGTCTAACGCATCTAGTATGCCTTGAATTTTCTTTATTCCCTCTAAAATAGGCATGTCCATAAAAAATTGATCTGAGATAGAAGCAAGATTTTGAAATGGTGCTCAAAATTGGCGGTGGTTCTAGGCTTGAGTAAGCGCATATACAAATTATGTTGGTTGGTTAAGTTGTGTTGGTAAGAATTAAGAACTCTGCTGATGCTGCCGATGGAGTTGGAACTCGGTCAACGTCCGCTTTCCGATGAGATGCGCCGGATTGCTATTGTTATTGCTACTCTTGTTGTCGAGATTGTGAAAAAAATGTGGAATATGTTTGTTGTTGCTACGTTTGGTCATCGATCTGGGACATGGTGGGGTTCATGAAAGTCCCAGGTCGTGGGATCGATGATATTGAGGCTAAGAAGCGTCAAGGGTTGGTGGTTGTTCATGGTGTTTCCGACGATCAATGATCGCACTCCTCTGCTGGCACGCCCTAGTTTGATGAAGTCGTCAAAGTAAAAGGAGGGAAGGTAGAGTAAGAGACCAGCGATGGTGATGGATTTGTTGGTGTCATCAAAGTAGAGAGAGTGACTGAATGCGTATCTTTCAGTTAATAATTCAAAGTTGAAAGGGTATATTTGTCATATTGCACTAAAATGTTAGTTCCTTGAGCTCTATCCCGACCTCATTGGCCTCAACGCCATGCCAACTATTCTCAACTTCCTCGGTTACTACAACACCGAGATCACCATCGCCATTTACGAGGATGTTGACAAAACTTACAAGGAAAAACGTTTTTAACTCAAATTGTCATCTAAGTTAATTATCAATGAAAATGACAAGTTCACACTTCTTCGAGTAAGCAACGTTAACAAATTAACGTTATACCGACGGAAAATTAATGAAGATAGTACGAATATAGAAAAAATGCAGTTTAGGTACTACATTGATCATTTTAAGAGTTTAGGTACTAACTTGATGGACACAAAAAAGTTTAGACAATGTTAGTGCAATTTTCTTAAATTTTTATCAAGTCACGTCAACAAACTAACGTTTTGCTGACGGAAAATTAATGGAGGTACCACGATCGAATATAGCAAAAAATGTGGTCTAGGTACTACATTGATCACTTTGAGAGTCCAGGTACTAACTTGGTGGGCATAGAAAAGTCCAGACATTGTTGGTGTAATTTTCTCTTTTGTAAATAGTCGAATACGTTGCCGTTGCGCACGTATTCTTCAACTATAAACCTATCTTGATTTGTGGTGCAATATCCCACCACTTTAGGGGTGGGCTCGGTTTAGTATTAGGTCAAAATCCGTACTGTACCGTAATAAATTATTCGGTTCGGTTTTTTGACAAACTCGTCCTACGAGTTTCGAACCCAACGGGTTTTAGATCGTTATATTCCGGTTTCGGATCGGTTTTTTGATAAAATTTTCTATGCCTAAATAATTTTTAAAGTTAATTATTGTTTGAGAAAGACAAAACCGTAGAGAGATAGAAATTTTTTGAGAGAATGCGAGTATTTTTGTAAGTATTTTTTATATATATGTCAAAAAAAGATTTAAAATTGGTGAGTGTATATTCAATTGTGTAAAGAAATAAGAACAATTTTGTTACATATATCATTTCGAAATGGTTCGATTTTATTCGTTACCGTACCATAAAAAAGTCATTCGGTTCGGATTTAGTTCGGTTTGGTTTCTAGATTAGTCTGTCCCACGAGTTTCAGCTCTAACAAATTTCGATTCAGTTTATTTCAGTTTTCGATTCAATTTTTTGGTAAAACATCTCACCCCTAACTTTAATTAACCAGGTTTGGATGCTGGTTTACAGCTTCTACTTGCCTCCTCAGCTCCGCTGACCACTCCTCATCACTCTATAAACGAAATACAAGCTAAGTTAGCTAGATCGGTACACAAAACAAAGCACATAGATCTTGTTATAGCGGAAGCAAATAAATGTAAGAACAAACACAGATTTAACGTGGTTCACTAACGCGAGTTAGCTACATCCACGGCAGAAGGAGAACAGATTACTTTATCTTGGAGAACCAGATTACAAAGTATATCACACTAGGTTAAGCCTAACCTAGAATTACAGAATACCTAATCTCTCTACCACACTAGATTAAGCCTAATCTACAGGATAGAACCAGATATCACACACTCCCTTATGGCTAATACCCTTGTGTATATATAGCCAACAGATTCCTGAATACCAGAGGAATCCCAGACACACACGTCTGAGGAAACCTAAATCAGAATGATTAAGGAAACCCAATTCCTTAATGCCTGAGGAATCCTAGTCTTAACGAAATCCTGAGTAGAAGTCTTGCTCGCCAATGACTTCTAACTCTCCTCGCCAAAGACTTTCGCCAAAGTCAACGCTCGCCAAAGACTCTCTCGCCAGAGACTCTTCCTTGCTCGCGTACCACACGTATGCCAACGTGCCTCGCGTATGCCAACGCGCCTCGCGTACGCCGACGCGACTCAAGATTCAAGGCTTAGACTAACAAATCTCCACCTTGACTTGAATTCTCTCCCAAGTAATCAGATGTACCCGAAGTACCAGACTTCTCCTCTGCCCCAAATGTCATCCCTCCCAAAGAAGGACCCCGATGTTCCCTTCTCCCAGAGAAGGACCCTGACGTTGCCTTCTCCCAGAGAAGCAACCCAGGTGTTGCCCCCAACGGGCAACTAACAACTTCTGACATTCAGCAAGTCCAAGCAATGTTGGAACTTGCTATGTGAAACTGGCTTTGTGAACATGTCTGCTGGATTATCAGCAGTACCCACCTTGTTCACCCTGATCCGCTTCTCACTTCTCAGAAAATGATACCTGACATCGATGTGCTTAGTCCTCTCATGATGAACTTGATCCTTGGCCAAACAGATTGCACTCAGACTATCGCAATATACTATCCCAAGTCACTAACCAGTCCTTTCAACCAGATTCCCTCCTTGGCTGCCTCTGTCAATGCCATGTACTCTGCTTCAGTAGTCGACAACGTCACTGAATGCTGCAAAGTAGCTTTCCAACTAACAACTGACCCACCAAGAGTGAAAACATAACCAGTCATAGATCTCCTCGTGTCAACATCCCCAGCATAATCTGAATCTGAGTAACCAGTTACTAAACACCCTGTATTACCTTCATAAATGAGACCAACGTCAGACGTACCTCTAAGGTAACGAAAGATCCTCTTCACAGCTTGCCAATGCTCATTTCTAGGCTTACCCATAAACCTACTGACAACACTGACAGCATGTGCAAGATCTGGTCTAGTGCAGACCATAGCATACATCAAGCTTCCTACTGCACTACCATAGGGAACTCGAGACATGTACTCCTTCTCCTGAGCTGATTTAGGTGCAAATGCAGTGGACAAATGAATGTTCACTGCACTTGGAGTATCTAAGGATTTCGCTGTAGACATGCCAAACCTTGACAATATCTTCTGAATATAATCCTTCTGTGATAAGAACAACCTCTTTTGACTCCTATCCCTGTAGATCTCCATTCCCAAAATTTTCCTTGCTGCACCCAAATCCTTCATTTCAAACTCAGCACTGAGAAGACCCTTCAACTTCTGAATCTCTGACTTGTCCTTTGCAGCTATCAACATATCGTCTACATACAGGACCAGATAAATGAGAGCCTCATTTGAAGACTTGTTGTAATAAACACAACAATCATACGGACTCCTGCTGTATCCAATCTCCATCATATAGCTGTCAAACCTCTTGTACCACTGCCTCGATGACTGTTTTAGTCCATATAAAGATTTCTTCAACTTACAAACAAAATCTTCCTTTCCAGGAACTTGAAAACCCTCCGGCTGAGTCATGTATATCTCCTCCTCCAACTCTCCATGCAGAAAAGCTGTTTTCACATCTAATTGCTCAAGTTCCAGATCCTGATGTGCAACTAAGGATAGTAGCACCCTGATAGATGTATGTCTGACCACATGCGAGAAAATCTCATTGTAGTCCACACCTTCTTCCTGATGAAACCCTCTTGCAACTACCCGAGCTTTACTTAATACCCTCAGCAGGCGACATCCCTTCCTTCTTCTTAAAGATCCATTTGCAAGTGATAACCTTTCTCTTCTGAGGTCGCTTGGCCAAATCCCAAGTCTGATTCTTGTGAAGTGATTCCATCTCGTCTCCCATTGCAGCAAGCCATTGGGCAGACTCAGTACATGTAACTGCTTCCTTGTAGGTGGATGACTCGCGAGTATCCACCTCTTCAGCAACCTGAAGTGCATAAGCCACCATGTCCTCAAAACCATACCTCGTAGGTGGTTTCCCGAAATTTGCTCTCCTAACCCGATTAAGAGGTAAACAATGCTGGTTATCTACTAGTGACTCTGATTCTGAATGTGAGTGTTGATCTCCTTGCTGTGGTTCAACCTCATCTTGCTGCTCCACCTGTTTCTCAACACTACCATTCTCTGATACAACTATGGACTTCACAGTAGGATTAAACATAGACTTCTCATCAAAGACTACGTTCCTACTGAGAATAACCCTCCTCTCAGATGGAGACCAGATCCTATATCCTTTAACTCCATCTTCATAGCCTACAAATACTCCCCTTCTAGCTCTTGGTTCAAGTTTACCCTCACTTACATGATAATAAACCGTGCAACCGAAATCCCTCAGATTTGAGTAGTCAGCAGACTTTCCAGACCACATCTCAAGCGGAGTCTTGAGGTGTATACCAGTGTGAGGTCCACGGTTTATCAGATAGCAAGCTGTACTTATAGCTTCTGCCCAGAACCTCTTCTCTAGTCCAGCATTAGAGAGCATGCACCTAGCCCTCTCCAGAAGTGTCTGATTCATTCGTTCTGCTACACCATTCTGCTGTGGTGTGTCCCTGACTGTATGATGCCTAGCAATCCCTACATTCCTGCAGAACTCATTAAACTCAAAACAGCAGAATTCCAGGCCATTATCTGTTCTTAGCCTCTTGATCTTCTTCCCAGTTTGATTTTCAACCAACACCTTCCACTGCTTGAAGTTCTTAAAAGCGTCACTTTTATGCTTCATCATAATCACCCAAGTCATTCTTAAGAAATCATCAATCATCGACACAAAATATATGTGACCTCCTAAAGACTCAACGCGAGACGGACCCCAACAGTCTGAATGGATGTAATCAAGTGTGCCTTTTGTCTTGTGAATTACTTTAGGAAACTTACTGCGATGTAATTTCCTGAACACACAATGCTCACAAAATCCAAGGTCCTTTACCTTGTGGCCACCAAGAAGATCTTCTTTAGCCAGAACTTGCATCCCTCGTTCACTCATATGACCGAGTCTCATGTGCCATAGCTTAGTCATATCCTCCTTGTGAACTTCTGACGATGCAACAGCAACAGAACCAGACATCGTAGAACCTTGTAGGATATACAAAGTTCCCCGCTTGACACCTTTCAGAACCACATCTGAACCCTTGTAGACACGCAAGATCCCGCCTTCTCCTTTGAAACTAAACCCCTTCTTGTCCAAATGACTCAGAGATATCAGATTCTTAGTCATGCGAGGAACATGCCTAACCTCGTTCAATGTACAGAATTTACCATCATGTGTCCGTAATTTAACTGAGCCCATTCCAACCACCTCGCAAGCAACACTGTTGGCCATTGTCACATTGCCTCCATTTACCTGCTCATAGGTTGCGAACCACTCCCTGCACGGACATATATGATAAGACGCCCCAGAATCTAGAACCCACACATCATCGCGATGTGCATGTTCATCAGCAACTAGAGCCGTATCCTCTTCTGAATTGGTGTCATCTTCTGCTACAGCAACAGTCCCTGATGGTTTCTCCTGCTGCTTACTTCGGACATTCCCTTCTCCAATGTCCCTTTTCTTTACAGTAGTTACAGACATCGTTGGATTTAGGACCCTTGAAACTTGGCTTCTTGAATTTCTTCTTATCCTTGTTTCCATGTCCTTTACTTCCACCGACTACTAACCCAGCAGCCTGACTGTCTGAACCTGTACCAGTTGCTTTATGACGCAACTCTCTGGTATGAAGAGACGATCTTACCTCCTCAAGAGTCACCGTATCCCTTCCAACAATAAAGGATTGCACAAAATTCTCGTATGATAACGGTAAAGATACCAACAGAATTAGGGCAGCATCCTCATCCTCGATCTTAACATCGATATTACGCAATTCTAACAGAATTGTGTTCAGCTGATCCAAGTGATCTCTCAGTGGTGCACCCTCTTGCATACGCAGACCAAACAGACGTTGCTTCAGAAGCAACTTGTTGGTTAAAGACTTCGTCATATATAGACTCTCAAGCTTCAACCACAATCCAGATGCAGATTCCTCTTCTACAACCTCGGTGATGATATCATCTGCAAGACACAGCATGATAGTCGAGTGTGCCTTCTCCTCCAGACTGGCCATCTCAGCAGACTCGGGACCCACTGCCTTCTTCATCAGCGGCGCCCACAACCCTTGTTGCTTTAACAAGGCACGCATCTTGATCTGCCATAAGCTAAAACTGTTCCTCCTCGTAAATTTGTCGATCTTCACATTCACTCCAGACATCCTGAGCCGATGCTCTGATACCAGTTTGTTATAGCGGAAGCAAATAAATGTAAGAACAAACACAGATTTAACGTGGTTCACTAACGCGAGTTAGCTACATCCACGGCAGAAGGAGAACAGATTACTTTATCTTGGAGAACCAGATTACAAAGTATATCACACTAGGTTAAGCCTAACCTAGAATTACAGAATACCTAATATCTCTACCACACTAGATTAAGTCTAATCTACAGGATAGAACCAGATATCACACACTCCCTTATGGCTAATACCCTTGTGTATATATAGCCAACAGAGTCCTGAATACCAGAGGAATCCCAGACACACACGTCTGAGGAAACCTAAACCAGAATGATTAAGGAAACCCAATTCTTTAATGCCTGAGGAATCCTAGTCCTAACGAAATCCTGAGTAGAAGTCTTGCTCGCCAAGGACTTCTAACTCTCCTCGCCAAAGACTTTCACCAAAGTCAACGCTCGCCAAAGACTCTCTCGCCAGAGACTTTTCCTTGCTCGCGTACCACACGTATGCCAACGTGCCTCGCGTATGCCAATGCGCCTCGCGTACGCCGACGCGACTCAAGATTCAAGGCATAGACTAACAGATCTGATAAAGAAGTTTACGTGCACATAAATGTATACCTTGCAGTGGAGAATGTGGCCATGAATTTTAGAGTTTCGTATATTTTTCGTAGTGTTGGCATTGCTCCCTTGATCATTCCCTTGTAGATGCTTTCAAACTCTCCATCTCCGATTCTTTCAGAGGAGTTGAATTTTTGTGTGGCTTTTTTCAACTCTGATAGCTTGAAGACAATGAGTCCATTCTTTCAGACTAGTGTGATGTATTACAGTGACTTTGTACGAGTAGAAGTTGACTTTGTAAAAAATTATAAACTAAGTTGGATAGTAATTAAAGTCATTTTCTTAGGATAATGTTGGACAACTTTCCGTGGTACGTATTTTGACTCATACTTGTGATACCCAGATCAGTCTTCTTCATTCCAAAGTGAGCCATGCGACATGGAATTGGCAAGACATGGAGAGACGTAGAGATGAGAGAGTTTTTCTAAACATGGAAGGGTTTGAATCGAACAATTGTGCGTACGGTCTTTAGTCTTATGATTATTGTTTTCCTTTTTACCTGTGCCTTTGGGGCAGTTTTAACTTTAATTTCATCATTCATGGTGTCTACAGTTCGTTCAGTTCCTTCATCCTCTATTCACCTCCTTCGTTTTCATAAGAGCAAGTTCAACAAAACGTTGTGCTCTTGTCGTCATGATAATCTAGCCCCAAAATGTAAACGAAACTAGAAAGCAAGTTCCACTCATTTGAGGCGTTCCACATCAGATATGTAAACAGAAAATGATTGGTTACCTTCGAGTTTGTTGCATGTTTTGATACTTACTACATAGTAGCAAAAGCAGTATGCAACTATTTATAGATTGAACAGTGAGAGGACGATGAATGGAAGTGCAACTGTAAAGCACCACCTCTTCCTCAAATAAGAAAAAGAAAGAAAAAAAATTCTTCAATAAATCAATTATAACCTTGATTTCTAGTTTTGTGCATGTAAAATGACATGGTAAAAGTCTGGAAAATTAGGTCTTCGTACTTGAGAACCAAGCAACTCAGTTCAGATTAGTCATAATACAAAAGAAACTACTCAAACTAGTATACCCGACCCAAAACAGCTGGCATACCATATCAATCTTCCCTTGGTTCTCATCCTTGTTTGTTCTCACCAGAATCACAATAGCATGTCTAAAACATCTGAGAAATTGGTTCAGCAGCTCACGGTCCCTCATCCCATCAGCAAACGACAATCCAAAACAAGAAATGTAGTCAACATGACTGATGGTGACTTCATAGATTTCACCTTTCAGCCAAGAGAACATTCACTTCACTTATCTGTGTTACACTGGCTAGACCGTCCCCTCTATACATAATCTATACATTTATAAGAGGCAGCGGTACGAGAAACTGTGTATCTAACTTTAGAGGGATGATACTATCTTCATGCACATACTTTTGACAGCTATAACTGTAACAAGAACAACACTGATAAGTGCCACTGTACAACCGAACAGGCTGGGGGACTCGGTCTGGACTTGTTGCACACCACTCTTACTCACTTTCTTCTGCAATAAATCACAAGCCAATGTCATTAACTCTGGCTAAACCAGTACCAGTTTTTATACACAGAATGCATTGCTAAGGTAAGATAAACGAAAAACGAAAATTCGAGGAATCCAACATAATGCCTCTTAAAAGGACCGTATCTTAACAGAAGTGCAATGCTGGGTTCCAAAACAGTTCAATTTTCAAAGAATGCAATGCCAAATCAGATATTGAGATCTTCCAGTTTCTGAAGGAAAAAAGAAAAGGAAAAGGTAGTCTGTTTACAGAGTACATTTCAACAAATGAAAATTGAGAACAAGGCACATCTGAGAAGCACAGTATTGGTGTAGAATCAAGAATTGAAAAATCATATTAACACACTTAAGTTTCGGATCAGTGGGGTAGTGGATAATCCAAACATTGCACAGCGACAGTCAGAACAAACAAACAATAGAGATTTTGGTCGGAATATCATAAACGGACAAACATGAGATACCAGAAAAGAAAAGGACTGGGTTCGAGAAATTACTAGTTGCTCCTGTAATTTTTTTATCTCTTGGATGCTCAAACCTCTCTCCTTCGTTAGATTTAAGATAGTAGCTTGAGCCTGAGAAAACCATGGGACATTGGAGCTCGGTAAATATTATATTCTGAGAACTACTCAAAAATTGAGTAACTAAGCAAACACATATTTTTTTTCCAGTAGAGAAATTAAAAGTAATCACACGATTTACATCTCTTGAAGAATTGAGCAATTCCTTCAAATAGAAAGTAATTTCATGCAACCACTTGAACAAAGTAATTTCAGAAAGTTATATTACATTAACTCTGACATGCAAAACAATTCATGAACAGCATCAGTTGTGGCTAAGAAAACACTACAACACAGCAAATTTATCCACGCATCAATCTAATCTGCCTAGTGTTTTACACGTCCCCTTCTCCACAGACATACAAGTCTCCAAGACTTTACAGGTCATTCGTAAACAAATAGACTGATTATTCTAATGAAGCATTGATGCAATCATTTTCAAACACATCATGAACATAGGAGGAAGAGAGGAAGACTCATTTAATTGGAGTAGAGAAACTCAAATGCCTCGTATTCTACCAAAGAATGGATCCCTCTTTACGACTTTCTCCAGTAACTGTTAAAGTGGGGGATTAAATAACCCAGATTCCCTTAACAGATGATTTTAAGATTAGCATCTAAATCTTGGTAGCTCAATCTAAAACAAAGAAGTAGGGCCACCTAATACAAAGAGTGTTTGTATGCAATCAATGCAAGGGGAACGACTAAAACTGTGTATCAGATAATAGAGACAAACTATTCACCTAATGTAGAAGAACACTGCAAGAGTCTAGTATCTAAAAGGCAATGAGAACTGCAAACAACTGTGAGAACAGAGAGAAAAGAATCTAAACCTGGCTCAGCTTGAGTTCAAATTCAGTTAGCTTTGACTTCATCTCTTGGATATCTTTGACTAATTTCACATCTTCCACATGCTTTACTGTATCCAACTCCGCAGACTTTGCTAGTTTAAATGGAACATCCTCTTTCACCTCCACATTCTTTGCAGATTTCAACTCCTTATTTGTCGCTGCACTGTAGTCCGCCACCCAGGCTGGTATTGAGACTACATCTTTGTCTGGTTCCATATCCACAGCATTTGTTGGTTTCCACTCCACATCCTTTACTGTCTTCAACTCCTCATATTTTGGAAGTTTCAATTCCACAGCCTTTGCTGGTTTCAACTCCTCATCCTTTGTTGGTTTGAATTCCACATGCATTGGTGGATTCACCTCAGTATCCTTTGAGGGCTTTGACTCCTCACTATTAAAAGCGTTGAATTTCACATCCTTTGTTACCTGGTCCATAAAAGTTTGAAAAATAATTCAGAATACTTAATGATGAACATGAATCACACGATGATATATAAGGTCACTGTAGCTCTGTCGACCCAATGTGTGTAGTCATCATCATTAGCATAACAAAAGGTATTTGGAGAAATGAGAATGGACAATTTCAATTCGATGAGTGGGAGCAGAAAGTGGAGGGAGGGAGGGAGACAATCCAAAATTTCAAGAAGAGCTGTTCTAACCATTTTCTGAGAGAGCACTTCAACTCCACCAAATACTTGGTCATGTATGACAGCTTCATGGCCCTGGCCCTGGCCCTGATTTAGGTCTACCTTGATTGGTGACAATATAGGCGAATCAGGTGAGCTGATAAGGATTACTCTTAGCCTTTTCTCTTCAATATACTTGCCATCCCCTTTAGCAAACTGTGGAAATAAACCATGAGAAAAAAACACAGAACCTAAAGCTACAAAATGTTATCGAGACTTACCATGCCAGCAGTAAGATCCGCATCAGTTGTCTCAGAAGAAACCATGGTGCTTTGGATTAAGAACTTATCCCTGCATTCTACGTCAGGCAGGGCTCGTTGAGCTTGCATTGTAACTACATGAAGAAAAGGAGTATCATGATTATGACAAAAGCACTTAAAGGAGAAAACGATCAGAAAGTTACATGTAGAGAAAGAATAGTCAAAATGCAGTCTGAACCCAGGGCATGCCAAAAATGTTGATTTTTCCAAATCAGATCAAAGTTACTGATACAAAAAGTTGAAAAATAAGATGCCAGCATCTTCTATCAAGCTGAAATGCCTCGATGTTATACAATGATTCATCAGGTCATGTATCTTTCTTTTACGATCGGAGCACAAGTGTCAAACTTTATGCTTCTGTAATTACTAATAAGACATTGTTTACATGCAGATTCTCTCACTGCTCATAGTATACCCGGTGTGGTGCAGGGAAAGGCATACCTGAAAATTCACAAGATGATCTTGGCATGATAACACCTACATTTGGCCGCACACAGTATTTCTTAGGAGAAGTAGTTTTAACCTGCAAATTTCAATCTTTAAGTTGTAATTCCGTGTAAAAATTCCTTCTTCTATAATGAAACTGCACAATGCTTCAATAACTTGAAAATAAACAATGCAAAATAGACCTTAAAAGCAACATGGTGGTCGGTAGTGTTGGTAAGTCGGACTGAGCAGGAGCTCTGCTTCTTCAACTCAACTACAAAAACAATTAGCAGCCAGTTTACAAGTCACGAATACCAGTCAAAATGTAACTTAACATCCATATTCCCTCTATATTATCATCAACACTAAGGTAACACAACAGTAACTCTTATCTGTCAGAAGTCTAACATTCCCAGGCACTGACTATGAAGAAGATCCCTTAATCCATAGATATTCACCATTTCAAAGTTCAAACTCAATGATCCATTTCATGCAAAAATGCCAGAGCAAAACTACCTTGCCAGAGCAAAACTTAAATTCACAGAGTATGTTTAAATTCTAACTACATGGATAGAGTACATGAAACAGCCAAACCATAATTATATCAAATCGAAAACATACTAGATCATAAAGAAAAAGAGCATCATGGACCATCCTACAAATTAATGATCTCACCTACGAACTTCAATTCTTTGGGATGAATCTCCACAATGCTATTCATTGTTACCACACCTCGGCACACGCTGGACCCCTTTAATCCAAATCACCTATCTCACTGCATAGTAAATATGAATATGTTAAGCAAAAACATTATAGAATTAAAAACAGATATCATTTGAATACTATACAGTTAACTTATACACGAGCCATAGAAATGAAAAATTGAAGAGCAAAAATTATTGAATCCTTGGGACCCGGTAGCACATTAGCTTAAAGAAAATGATGAAAAAAACAAATAAGACCCAAAAGTTGCTCAAACACTTTTCATGCACTAGATCCCAAAAGCTTTAGCTATACGATCCTAAACAAAAAGTTGCCGGCTACTTAGAAATCAAACACAGCCAAAATTCCAAAAATTCAAAATCAAAATCACGGAGCTCCGACTCGTTTCAACTCGGACGTCAAACCGAGTCAGCTCAATTCCAGTCCAAAGCGGTCAGATTACAGAGCAAAGTAGTCGAAACGAAAAAACGAGCCGTCGTCGTAACGAGGCCGTTTCCAAAGTGATCGTCCAGGTGATCAAATTACAGTAAATCGAGAGCGCTAAGCCGTCGACGTAAAACGACGGCGTTTTACAGTGATCGGCGATCGGATCAGAACGAAAAATTGCGACGGGAGTTTAGAGAGAGCGAGAGAGTAGTTACCTAGAGAATCGGCGGAGTTGAAAATGCTGATGGAGATTCTGAGAGGAATCGCTGATGATGGTGATGAATATAAGCCCTAGAATTTAGAGAGAGAGAGAGAGAGAGGGTTTGGTGGTCTGTAACACTAAGAGAGAGTGTGATGAAAATGGTTTGACGGAGAAAAGCGAACTCTTTCGGGTGGTAGCGTGTTGGTTTGTACTATTTTCTCCACTGGTTCTGGTTTTTTAAAGTTGCTTCTACGCAATGCGATCGCCTTTCTTATTGGGCCGGTTCGATCCGCTTTTAGGAATCGGAATTCGGTTCATCCAACACATTTCTGATCCGTAAAATTTTATGACACGAGCGAGGCAAGAGGAAAATGGTCATGGGATCAAACCAATCAGCCTTTTGTCTTCTCAACTATTATAAGAACTCGAGGCACGAGTTGATTGCTTTGATCTGATGGCCACTTTTCTTTTGTGACCGACAAATTTCATTCCAATAAGTGACGTGTAAATGATCAAAATTCATAAATAATTGTTTTAGTAGTAGATGTTAGTAATTTGAATTTTGTTAGGTCAGTTGCATATGTAATATATTGACATAATGTGATATGGGCATATGGCATGCCATGCACCCTGCCTGCCTGATGGGGAAGACTTTCTCTTCTCTTTTTTATTTCTTTCTTTCTTTTTATTGCTTTTGTGAAGTTAGTATTTTGAATTTTTCGCGTTTTAATAAACAAAAACTGCATGACATGAGTCACACGACCAATTAGCACCATACATCTTTGACTAGAAACCCATGCTGGGCCATTAGCTAGCTAGTTGGGTCCATTGCCCTGTTCTTCCCGCAACACCTGATAATGCAATAGAATTTCCGATGATTTCATAGATTCTTCTTTCTTTGGTCAACCAAATCATGATGCATGTTTTGAAGATGTTTCTACCGAATTACGCGCGGAGACGTAATGGGGCAGAAGCAACAAGAATAAGCTTCCTCTTCCTTCCTCGATCGTGCGTGCGGACCTCCCCTCCTTGGTGCGTCCGAACGATGGGGCTGTTCGGATGGGCGGGCTCTGCTCTCCTTCCTTCTCTTCGGGCGTTCGGCCTCTTCTTGCGGGTGCCTCCTCCTTCGGGCGTTCGGGGGGCAACTGTTAGAAGAATACAACAATGAAGCAGGCGGTCAGGGGTCAAGACGGGGTGGCCCGCCTTCAACGCTCCGATGCCTAAGTCAGAATATGTATTGGATATAACAGTTAAGCGAACGTGCGAGTGGTGTGATGTGGATCGAGTGGGATTAGATACCGTTCGATGGAGTGATCTTACCTGTAATAAATACCTGATATATATAGGTGGTTGAGATAGGGACCTGGTGGTGTTCTTCGATGTGGGACTTTGTTGTTCCTGCTGGTGTGTGATCCGCATGTTCGGGCGCGCCCCCCACGGGCGCGTGCGCGCTCGGAAGGGGTGGGTCCGGCGGGTAAAGTTGTAGCCTCCTTGGTGGTCTTGCATGTGGTTGAGTAGGTGTTGCTAATCTGCTTAAGTGGATAAGTATGTTAATCGTACAACTAATTATGCAATACTAACAAGTCCCCCAATTCCCCAAGTCAAAGAGAACTTTCTTGACTGGGGAGTTGAAAAAGGGTGGGCGATTAACAAGAATACTTATCCGGTTGAGCAGCGGTCACGATCCTGTGACCCCCCCAAGTCCCCCAACTCTCCGGTCAAGAAAGGGATCGCATGACGGAGCGGGACCGGGGTGCCCGAGCGTGTACCTGTTCGTGCGATGGTGTACCTATGGGCCCGGCCTCCAGAACGACTTGCTATTCTGGAGCCGCGCGCCCAGGTGGGATCGGTTTTGGAACATACACAAGTGTAACAGGTATATAGGTGTAGGTATATAAGTATAGGTATATATGTGATGCATGAATGTATGGTATGGTGCATGAATGTGTGCAAGTGTGTTTTCGTGGTGCCAGCGCTGGAATGGTGTGGTGCACCGCGTACGTAAACGGGGATGCCGTTCCGTACGGTATAGTATCGACGGAGGGATCAAGACCGTGACCTATAAGTAACGCGCTACGGAGGGAGCGAACACCGTGCCCGTGCCGTTCTTCGGATTTAGCGCGCGCAAAGAGGGGACGTGCCGCATGCCTTTGCCGCCTAACCCGGTGTTGCCGTCGGCGTCCGGGGGGAAATCCAACTCCCGCGACGTCCATCGGTCATCGGTACGATCAAGGGGGGAAACAGGACACCCCCAAGCTGTCCGAGTCGGCTTGTCGTTCGGTAACGGTGCGCTCACGGAGGGGAACACTAGACCCCACACCCGCGCCGCCCATCGGTCTTAGCGGAGAGAGAGGACCACTCGACCCCATGCCTCTGCCGCCCAAGCCGGCTTGCGTATCGTTATCATTACGCACACGGAGGGGAAGAACCCCGCGCCCGTGCCGCCCATCGGTCTTAGCCCCGCTAAGTCGGCTTTCGGTGTTGCGATCGTCGAATGAGGAGCGTACTCTCCGTTCGCGTCGTTTGTGTTGCCTGTAGGGGGAGGTCGGACCTCACGTCCCTACTAGGACTTTTTTTGGCACGGAGGGGAAGAACCCCACGCCCGTGTTTTGCCAATCATATTTCGTCAGGAGAGGGGACGTGTTAGTATTGCATAATTAGTTGTACGATTAACATACTTATCCACTTAAGCAGATTAGCAACACCTACTCAACCACATGCAAGACCACCAAGGAGGCTACAACTTTACCCGCCGGACCCACCCCTTCCGAGCGCGCACGCGCCCGTGGGGGGCGCGCCCGAACATGCGGATCACACACCAGCAGGAACAACAAAGTCCCACATCGAAGAACACCACCAGGTCCCTATCTCAACCACCTATATATATCAGGTATTTATTACAGGTAAGATCAATCCATCGAACGGTATCTAATTCCACTCGATCCACATCACACCACTCGCACGTTCGCTTAACTGTTATATCCAATACATATTCTGACTTAGGCATCGGAGCGTTGAAGGCGGGCCACCCCGTCTTGACCCCTGACCGCCTGCTTCATTGTTGTATTCTTCTAACAGTTGCCCCCCCCGAACGCCCGAAGGAGGAGGCACCCGCAAGAAGAGGCCGAACGCCCGAAGAGAAGGAAGGAGAGCAGAGCCCGCCCATCCGAACAGCCCCATCGTTCGGACGCACCAAGGAGGGGAGGTCCGCACGCACGATCGAGGAAGGAAGAGGAAGCTTATTCTTGTTGCTTCTGCCCCATTACGCCTCCGCGCGTAATTCGGTAGAAACATCTGGCGCCGTCTGTGGGAAACTTACAAATTGCAAACCTCGTATAAACACCACCGAAACCAAAGGTCCACATGCTCAACCCGGCGACTAACGGCAGCAACACACCTGAAGGAGGGACTCCGCCAGGGTCGATGGGGCGGAGCGCACAGGCAACCGACGGGGACGACAGGGACGGGCGCATCAACGGCATGGCCCAGGAATTGCGGGAGGCAGCGCTCGAGATGGCGGAGGAGCGCCGAGCCCGCCGAAGGATGGAGGAACGGCTGGAGGCGCTCATCGGCCGGCGGGCAGAGCAGCACGAAGAAACACAGGAGACCGCCAGCGAGGTGCGCCCTCTGTTCGCCAGAACCAACGCCCGAGCGCCCTCACCCGTGGAGGAGTCATCACCCCCGACAAACAACAACCTGATCCTACGGATGGAGGAGCTGGCGGAGGAAGTCTCACGCTTGCGCAAGGACAAGCTGGCAGGTCAGGGCAGGACGTTTGCCCCCCGGGTCAGCCCGTTCTCGGCGCACATACTGGAAAGAGGAAGGGATCCCCACGCCAAGATAACGAAGATTGCCCGGTTTGACGGGAGCGGGGATCCACGGGCACACGTGGACGAGTTTCGGTCCACCACGGACGGAACCCGATATTCGGACCCAACGTTGTGTTTCCTGTTCCAGGAAACACTGGCGGAGGAGGCACGGAGCTGGTTCTACGAAATCCCGCCAGGGTCCATCCACTCGTTCCTCGAGTTGGCGGAAAGTTTTCAGAGGCGCTATCGGCTCCAGGGGAAGTATAACACCACGTGCGTCCTCCTGAAGGTCCGCCAGGGGATGGACGAGGGCTTGTCGAGCTACATTAATCGATGGAGGACGCTCGCAAGCACGTGCAGGGACCTTGACAAGCGAGTGGCCAAGGTCGCCCTGATGGACAACCTGCTCGCTACCCCCTTCGTAGAGAAACTCGTGAGGAAGGAGCATCTCGACTACGACGAGATCATGGACCTGATCGTACAGAAGGCACTGGTGGAAACGCGGGTGTACGGGTCCACCTCCGAGTCTAGCACAAACAGACCATCGAGGGGCGCTCAGCCCCAACGGCCCTCGAACGGCGGGTGGGCTCCGGCCGGAGGACACAAGAGGCACCAGGGCACACCAGGACGGAGCAGTCGAGGGCCTCCCTTTCGCAGCCACCGGGCGGAGGGATCGGCGCGGCAGGGCGCCCGTCAACCAACAGAGCGGAAGGTCCTTGCAATCAATGGGCAGTCACCCGAGCAGCTCCTCCACCTGCACTGGCACCAGCTCCCGCAACCGAGCGGCGTGACGGCGGCGATGGCTCCGGTCGGCCGGATCCCGGGCATTTGGTGCGAGTACCACAACGCCCCCACACATCACACGAACAACTGCCCACTGCTCAGAAGAGCCCTCGAGGATATGAAGGAGACCGACCGCCCCAGGACGGGCGGACAGCAGCACCAGGCGGGCACCATGACCAGTGGCGCTATCAACACGATATCCGGAGGCAAACGCAAAGAGAGAGCCTCATCGCCCGATCGCCCGAACGGGGATGTGCTAGCGATCGGGGCAAGGAGTGCGCCCGGGGCACAACGAAAGGAGGCGCCCACCGTCAGCTTCACGGCAGAGGACGAGGAAGAAAATTCGGGGGACGGCACCTTACCATTCGTGATCGACGCGATCATCGGCCAATTCCTTGTGCGGAGGGTGTTAGTCGACAACGGGGCGTCTGTCAACATAATCTACTTGGACGCATATAAGGCGCTCGGCCGACCCGCCAGTAAGATGGCACGGGATCATGAATGCATCGCCAGCTTCACGGGCGAGACTTCGTATCCTATCGGGAGTGACAGCCTGCGGGTCGAGGTTGGCGCGCCCGATTCCCCGCGCAGCGAAATCCGGACAGACTTCACCATCATGGACACCCCCTCCCCATACAACGCCATACTCGGGAGGCCAGGGATCTGCAGATTGAGGATGATCGTCGCAACACATATGCTCCTCGGACGGTTCCCAACCAAGCACGGAGTCGGGCATATCCGAGGATACAGCAGCGAGGAGGCAGCGGAAGCTCAGAACAAGCATGAGGTCCTCGCCCTGGAACCCGCGCCAGGATCGGAGGTGCCCGACGATCCCCGTGACGGACTAATGGCCGTATCACCCGTCCCCGAACGCGAAGAACTGAGGACGATCCAGCTATCCTCCGAACACCCGGAGAGGACGGTCCAGATCGGGGCATCGCTAGCCCCCGCAATAGCCGAACGACTGATCGCGCTGCTGAAAGAGAAGCAGGAGGTGTTCGCTTGGTCGTACAAAGACATGCCCGGAATCAGCACGAACATCATATCCCACCGACTTAGCATCAGCGCCAGCGCCCGGGTAGTGAAGCAGAAGCGACGGGCGTACAAAGCGGAGCACTACGCGGCCATGCACGAAGAGGTGAACCGGCTGCTGGGCATCGGGTTCATCCGGAAGGTGGATTATCCTAAGTGGATTTCCAACGCGGTAATGGTGCAGAAGAGCAACAAGAGGTGGAGGATGTGTATCGATTACAGTAACCTCAACAAGGCGTGCCCAAAGGACAGCTTCCCACTACCAAGGATCGATCAACTAGTGGACGCAACGGCAGGGCACGAGCTCTTATCAATGATGGACGCTTACTCGGGCTATAACCAGATCTTCATGAACCCCGCGGACCAGGAAGCAACGACGTTTGTCACGGACAAAGGCCTCTATTGCTACGTCGTCATGCCCTTCGGGCTGAAAAACGCCGGCTCCACCTACCAGAGGCTCATGAACACGATGTTCCACGGTCTCATCGGCAACATCGTGGACGTGTACGTGGACGACATACTGGTGAAAAGCGTCCGGGCGGTCGACCACGTCCAGAACTTGGGGACTGTGCTCGACATCCTCATCAAGAATGGCATGAGGCTGAACCCCGCCAAATGCACCTTCGGGGTCACCAATAGCAAGTTTTTGGGATACATTGTCAGTCAACAAGGAATCGAGGCCGCGCCAGCCAAGGTCAAGGCAATCATCGACATGAAACCGCCCGTCAAAAGAGTGGACCTACAAAGCCTCACAGGAAAACTCGCATCCCTGAACCGTTTTATCTCACGCTACTCGGACAGGTGCGCACCATTCTTCAAGGCCCTGAGAACCACGAACAAGCGCGAGGTCGCATGGACACTCGAGTGTGAGGAATCTTTCCTTCAGATCAAGGAATACCTGGCGTCCATTCCGCTACTCTCTAGGCCCGTCCGAGGGGAGGTCCTGTACCTCTACTTGGCCGCCTCCCTCACAGCCGTTAGTTCCGCCCTCATCCGCAGGGAGGACCACACGGAGTTACCCGTTTTCTTCTCGGGAAAAGGCATGACGGGCGCTGAGTCACGATACCCAACAATCGAGAGGATGGCGCTCGCGCTCGTGACCGCTGCCCGACGGTTGAGGCCATATTTCCAGGCGCATAGCATCCACGTCCTCACCAACACACCCTTACGTCAGATACTCCAATCGCCCGACCACAGCGGTCGCCTGGCCAAGTGGGCCGTCGAGCTTAGTGAATTCGACCTCGAGTACAAACCTCGCACGGCAATCAAGGGACAGGCCGTGGCGGACTTCATCGCCGAGTATACAGAAGCAGAGGAAGCGCCCGCCCAAGCACCCAACGGCCCGACGGCGGAGACGTCCGACAAAGCAGAGGCCTCGGGACGACCACTCTCGGAGTGGAACCTCTACGTCGATGGATCCTGCACGAAGAAGGTGAGCGGCGCCGGTATAATCCTAACCGGGCCGGGAGGGGTGAACGCGGAGTACGCCCTCAAGTTCGAATTCAAGGCAACGAACAACGAGGCCGAGTACGAGGCGATCATCGCAGGTCTACAACTAGCCAAAAATTCGGATGCGCCCGACCTCAACATCTTCAGTGACTCACAGCTGGTGGTGAGCCAGGTCGGAGGAGAATTTCAGGCGAAGGAGGAATCCATGATCGCCTACCTAAAGCACGTCCAAACGCTGATCAAAGGATTCAAATACGTCAACATCAACCACATACGCCGAGGATTCAACGCAAAAGCGGACAAACTGGCCCGGTTGGCCACAGCGCCCGTACACACTGGACCGGGGCAGCGTATCGTTGAAGTTTTGCGACGGCCGAGCATCTCGGACGCAGGACAGGTCTTGGCGATCGAACCTCACAAGCACAGCTACATGGACGAGCTCATCGCCTACAAAGCCAGGGGAGAACTACCGACGGACAGAAAGGCGGCCAGAACCATCGTCGCCCGGGCAGCCAACTTCAGCGTACGGAGCGGGACACTCTACCGACAGGGCAGGACTTGGGCCAGCCTTAAATGCGTCACCCCGACAAAAGGCGACTCCATCTTGAAAGAGATCCACTCGGGCACGTGCGGCCACCACGCGGGCGCCAGGTCAATCGCGCACAAGGCCCTTCGACACGGATTCTGGTGGCCCACCATCCACGCAGACGCTACGGCACTGACGAGTAAGTGCCACCAGTGCCAGCTCCACGCACATCACCACCATGCGCCTGCCGTTCCCCTGTCCATCCTCCTGTCGCCCGTTCCATTCGCACAGTGGGGACTGGACCTGATCGGAGAACTCCCAAAATCGAAAGGGCAATATAGGTATCTGATCGTCATCATCGACTACCACACGAAGTTCATCGAAGCCCAGCCCATGGCAAAAATCACCACGGAGAAGGTGGAACGTTTCCTCTGGCGCTTCCTCTTCTGCCGATATGGGACCCCGATCAGCATCATCACGGATAACGGGCCTCAATTCAACAACTCCAGGCTGATAGACTTCTGCAAACGCCAGGGAACGGACCTCATCTTCGCGTCACCCGCGCACCCCCAGACAAACGGACAGGTAGAGGCGGCAAATAAAATCATCAAGTCCGGCATCAAAAGGAAGATAGAAGATATCGAACCAGGGGAGGCAGGCTACGGCCACTGGCCCGACATCGTCCCAGAAATCCTGTGGTCCATCCGAACGACAGCCAACGCAGCCACAGGCGAGACCCCGTTCAGCCTTACGTTCGGAACGGAGGCCGTGCTACCCTTGGAAATCACCCATCAGAGCCCGCGGATCGAGGGGTACGACCCGCGCACGAATGGCGAGGGACTAAGACTCAACAACGACCTGCTAGAGGAGCGCAGAGACATGGCGCACCTACACAATGCCGCCAATAAGCAGAGGATCGCCCGGTTATACAACCAGCGCGTACGGGCTCGCCCCATCCAACTGGGGGACTGGGTAATGAAGGCAATCCAACAGAAGGTAAAGGCGCTTCGCCCATTGTGGGAAGGACCGTACGTCGTTGACGAGGTAATAAGCGACAGCACTTTCTACCTTAGAGACATGCAAGGCCAACGACTGCGTCACCCATGGAACATCCAGCACTTGAGGAAGTACCTTCACTAAATCTTACCATATATTCTCATCCAAGTGTCAACACTGTTGCGTTTGTCCTTACCCCGCCCGCCTACACACTCGGGGGACTGGGGTCAGGCTTACCACAGGTACAATAGGGAAACGCGCGCCTGAACGAGTTACTGAGTTCATTCAAAAAAAAAAGCAGGGCACACAAGCGGACACAAAAGAAAAACTTCATTCATCCCGCCGGAAACAAAAATCAGCTGGCGTACAATCCAGAGCACAAAGGCCCGATCAAGACAGAATGGAAAGCAAAAAAAAAACCTACTCTATTTCTACAAAGACAAGAGAAACAGCTGCCCTACTTCGCGCCGCCCGCGCCCGCGCCATCATCCTCGCCCGGCAGCACCCCCTGCTCCACCAACCACGCGTTCAGCTCATCCACCTTCAGGAAAGGCCGCGCCATGTCTTGAAATTGGACGACCTGAACCTCGGCCTCGACCTCCACCAACTCCTTGAACTCCGCAGAATTCTTGAAGTCAGCGACCGCCTCCAACCGCGCCTCTTCGCGCGCCTGTCGAATTTGGGCTTGCGCCTCGGCCATCAGGCGGGACTCCACCTCAGCCACCCTATTGACCGCCGCAGCCTTCTCCTCTTCAAGGGCGGCGAGGGCTGAATCGCGCTCAGCCTTAAGTATCTCCGCCTGCGCCTCCCGCTCACTAGCCAGCCGCTCCGCCTTCATACAATTATTCGCGAGCCTGGTTATCTCCGCCTGGGCTCTCTCCGCACACCGCCTGTTGGCGAGGCGCTCACGCGCCAAATACATCTTGCGCTGCAGCGCCAGGCAGAGGTTATAGGCCGTGTCCATATCATCTTTATTGCCCGCACCCACCTCTGGCACCATCACATCTACGGCCTTCATGGCCTCCTCAAGGGACTTTGCCAACGAAGTATAGCAGGCAAACGGGTCACCAGGCCGAGCAGCGGACACTTTGACTGGCGGGTTCTCCGTGCGCAGACGCTTCTCGGGGGGGCCACTAGGCGGGCTGGGCGCTCGGGACCTGGCGGCAGGACGCTCGGACGATTGGGGCGACGAAGAGGACTGTCCGCCT
Source organism: Geum urbanum (assembly GCA_946800695.1). Lineage (NCBI taxonomy): Eukaryota > Viridiplantae > Streptophyta > Magnoliopsida > Rosales > Rosaceae > Geum > Geum urbanum. Next base: position 80,124,910 of record OX326999.1, on the reverse strand, counting down.
GCCCTGGACGCGCGAGCAGCATCCCGCGTATCGTCTCGATCCTGCCGGCGCATATCACGACTATCCTGGCGCTTCTCCCTTTGCCTCTCGGCACGATCGGCTTTCTCCTGCGCCTTTGCTCCGCCGGATTGGCCTGACGGGGGGCGGCGGGCGCCTGCCGGGACAGCAGGGGCATAATCACCCACGGCAGGGGGGGGGAGCTTGGGCTGCTCAGTCTCCCCAAGCGCCAGACCACCTCGCCCATCATCCACCACCAGTCGGGCTTTCGCCCCGGTACCTCGTAGGTCGGCCATGCGGCGCTTGGCCACATCACTGACAGAAGCATTCTTACCAGTCATCTTCTTAACTACAGCAAGCAAACAAAGGAACAGGTTAGCAACAGCAACGGCAGCATCTAAATCTACTCTACCACCAGACAAACAAACTACAGGCACACATACGCGGCCGCTTGGCAAGGCGCGTCTCCACGATGACATCCCAATGACAGGCGGCGTAAAACGACCTCGCCTCCGGCGCTGGGTCAAAAACAAACTTCAGACGATTGACCCGAGCTTCCTCTACGGGCGTCATCGGGTACTCATTAGCGTCCAGGGGCTGGAAGGATTGGGGAACCCGATCAATCAAGTCGGCATGCTCAACATACACATCCGAGAAGGAACCCAACTCCCAGTCACCGCCCACCAGGCAACTGATCGTACGCCAGTTGGTCGCGGAACTAGGTGGATCCGACAGCCACCACGACACGCGCGGCTCCACGGTGACGGTTCCCCAATCCCTCTTGCGCGTCGAGTAACGCAGACGGAAGAAGTGAAGGAACTCCGCCCGCGTAGGATGGTCTAGTCCGCTCTTTCGGAAAATATTGAACATAGCCACAAGCGTATGCGTGAGAGTGGGCCCGCACTGACCTAGCGTGATGTTCAGCAGCGCCAGCATATACTGGAAATACGGGTGCAAAGGCAACTTAATCCCCGCCTTCAGGTGATACTCGCTCAAACACACATGACCAGGCGGCGGCCGGGTGAACGTATGGCCTCTACCCGGCGCCCGCAACTTTACAGATGCAGGGATGTGATAGTCTCTCGCCCACCTGTCCAACTCCGAGGAGGATGGCGCACGTTCGGGCTCTTGGACGGGCGTGCCATCAGGGAACGCCCAGTGGACAGGACCACCGGCCGTAGGTTGAGGAAGTGAATCCCCCCCCTCCGACCTCTCTTCACCCCAGTGGGTAGATGCGCCCGACTGCTCGTCAAACTGCCCGCCCGACGAACCAGACGAGCTCCCCAACCCCACCGTCTCGAACGTTTGCCTAGCTTCCATTGGCTGCACGGCAGAGGTATCAGGCAAAATGAAATGCAATGGCAGGACACTCAACACAGACTCATCCGAAGACACACTGGACGTACCCGACGTACTCGACCCACCCGACCCACAACTAAACCACCCTAACCCCCGAATGTAGATCCGCTCGCGTGACTGATCGCTCGGTATCTCTATCGGCTCCATCCTATAGACAGGCGCACGACCAACACTTAGCCACAAATCCCTCCCTACACAGAAACACCCCCCCCACCCCCAGCAAAAACAAAATCCCAGAAGGAACAAAAACAAAACACAACACAGATACAAAAACAACAAAACCAAGGATGAAAGCCTCACCAGATTGTGGGTTGCGGACTGAAACTTTCACGTCACAAACAGGGATCCCAGCCACAAAGAACACCAACACAGAGAGCTCAGGCAAGGTACAGATTACAGGAAGGTTCCGGGAGCGTTTCTGATACGATATGAGAGTGATAAAGAAGAGAATGGCAGAGGAACCTTATTTATATTACTCAGATGGGATACGCTAACGAACGCCAGTCGTCCGTTTTTCGCGTGTCCGCCCTCGGATCGTGACACGTGGCCAGGGCGGTTTACTCACCCTCCCAAGTAAACCGCGCCAACTCCTCAGCTTCCCGCCTCGATTTCAAAACCCTAGCACGGTCTCCCACGTACCGCCACGTGGCGCCCATGCCCCACTCCCACGCGCCCACGCGCGTAACATCGGCCTCCGAATAATCATCACAACATCGGCATTTGGTACAAAAACACACTAGCATTCAATACGGCGGCTAGCATTTATTACACCAGTTCCCCAAGAGCAGTCAAAAGGAATGTCACCTCCAAACATCTCATCAAAACACCACAAAACCCAAGACAAGGACAACACGACACGACACCACGCACCACCCGCATGATCAAGCGCTCGTTCACCACCACCAGGTTAGTACAAACACCGCTCGGACGCCCCGAAAGAGGGCTAAACGCCTGAATTCCCTTTTGGCCGTGTCCCGAACGAAGAGCTGCGCCGTACGGGATGAGGTTCTTCCTCTACGTACACGCACGCATTAGCAAGCCGGATCAGGCGGCAGAGGCATGGGGTCCGCCCTCTCTCTGAGCGCGCACTGAGACCGATGGGCGGCACGGGCATGGGGTCCGTCCCCTCCGTGGGCGCACCGTTACATGATCGAAGCGAAAGCCGGCTGTCATGACAGAGGCATGGGGCCAACTCCTCTCTGAGCGTGCAAAGTCGATGGCGGCACGGGCGTGGGGTGTTTCCCCTCCGTGTGAGCGCAATTCCACCCCGACTCAGAGCGCCAAGGGCGTGCGGTCCGACCCCTCCTTGCGCGTTCTGGGATTGATGAGCGCGGGCATGCGGTACGTCCCTCCGTAGCGAAACACAAGCCGGCTGTCATAACGGAGGCATGGGGTACGCCCTCTCTCTGAGGGTGCTAAGCCGAAGAACGGCACGGGCATGCGGTCCGTCCCCTCCGTAGCGCGTTACTTATAGGTCGCGGTCTTGATCCCCCCGTTGACGCTATACCGTACGGAACGGCATCCCCGTTGATGTACGCGGTGCACCGCGCCATCCCAATGCCGGTGTCACGAAAAACATTTAGCATACACACATCATACCATACATTCACGCATCATACCATTCATACATCATATCCTACATACTTACATATCTGCATATCTATGATACCTATATACTCGCAAAACCAATCCCACCTGGGCGCGCGGCTCCAGAATAGCAAGTCGTTCTGGAGGCCGAGCCCATAGGTACACCATCGCACGAACAGGTACACGCTCGGGCACCCCGGTCCCGCTCCGTCATGCGATCCCTTTCTTGACCGGAGAGTTGGGGGACTTGGGGGGGTCACAGGATCGTGACCGCTGCTCAACCGGATAAGTATTCTTGTTAATCGCCCACCCTTTTTCAACTCCCCAGTCAAGAAAGTTCTCTTTGACTTGGGGAATTGGGGGACTTGTTAGTATTGCATAATTAGTTGTACGATTAACATACTTATCCACTTAAGCAGATTAGCAACACCTACTCAACCACATGCAAGACCACCAAGGAGGCTACAACTTTACCCGCCGGACCCACCCCTTCCGAGCGCGCACGCGCCCGTGGGGGGCGCGCCCGAACATGCGGATCACACACCAGCAGGAACAACAAAGTCCCACATCGAAGAACACCACCAGGTCCCTATCTCAACCACCTATATATATCAGGTATTTATTACAGGTAAGATCAATCCATCGAACGGTATCTAATTCCACTCGATCCACATCACACCACTCGCACGTTCGCTTAACTGTTATATCCAATACATATTCTGACTTAGGCATCGGAGCGTTGAAGGCGGGCCACCCCGTCTTGACCCCTGACCGCCTGCTTCATTGTTGTATTCTTCTAACAGTTGCCCCCCCCCGAACGCCCGAAGGAGGAGGCACCCGCAAGAAGAGGCCGAACGCCCGAAGAGAAGGAAGGAGAGCAGAGCCCGCCCATCCGAACAGCCCCATCGTTCGGATGCACCAAGGAGGGGAGGTCCGCACGCACGATCGAGGAAGGAAGAGGAAGCTTATTCTTGTTGCTTCTGCCCCATTACGCCTCCGCGCGTAATTCGGTAGAAACAGGACGTATCCCATGCCTCTGCTAGGAATGAGCCGTCGCACGGAGGGGAAAACACCCCACGCCCGTGGCGCCCATTAAACTGTGGAATACTCAGAGAGAGGGCGGACCTCAAGTCTGCTTTGGAATGAAGTGAACGGGGGGAAAGAACCCCACGCCCGTGTCACCACTGGCGCGCGCAAGAGAGGGGACGGGACCCCATGCCTGTTGCCGCCCATCTGTTGCCTGGGACACAGAGAGAGGGCGGACCTCATGCCTCTGTTGTTTATCCGACCTGCGATGTGTCCGAACGGAGGGGGCATGCCCCACACCCGTCGCCCGTTGGTTTCAGGGACTGCGAGGGGAGGACGGACCCCTTGCTCTTTCGTATAGGCAACCTGTGTCTTTGCGCACGGGGGGGACGTACCCCGCGCCCGGCGCCCGTTTACCCTCGGCGCCTGCAACCTGCCAGGGCCGAGCTGGTGTGTGTGTAGTGATGTTTACCTTGTTTGGACGTGTGTTGTGATCTGTCTCTACCGGTCGTGCGGGTGGTGTGTGTGTCCTGCCTTGGGTTTTGGTGGTGTGCTGGTGATGGAACGGTTTGAGATGATATTGCCCCTTTTCCTTGGGAACTGTTGAGATGAATGCTGGCCGTCGTACTTGATGCTGGCGCGGGCCAGGTATTAAATACCGCTTTTGCTGTGATTGCCTGAAGGGCAGGCGTCGCGCGCGTGGGCGCGTGAGGTGGGGCATGGGCGCCACGTGTCGAACCGTTGGAAGTCGTGCTAGGGTTGTGTTTTTTAGGTGGGGAGATGATGGGCTGGCACGGTTACTGAGAAGAGCAAGTGAACCGGGCGGTGCCACGCGTCCCAATCCCACGGTGGGTATGATGGATCGGACGGCTGTCACAGACTGGCTGATATCACCCGATTAGTATAAATAGGGGTATGGGTGGTCTGTTCCCGGATTTCCATGGTTCACAAAAAGCTCTGCAAGAATTTTCCCGTGGCCTGCTCCCCGAGATTTCCCTCACTTGTGTCTACTGTTGCCGAAGTACGTGCCCGTCGGTTGTACTCTGTCGTGTCCTCCCGAGCTGGTGAGTCCCCCAGTCCTGGTTGCGTATGTATCCCCCCTTCTAGTTTGTGTTGCTTCTGGGTTGTTTCTGGGGTTTCTTGTTGGTTTTGCTCAAGAACAGGGTTAGTTCCTGGGGTGGGGTGGGTTAGATCTGATTTGGGTGATGTTTGGTAGGCTTTGGTGTTTCTGGTGTGCTTTTTCTCTGTTGCTAGGTGTTAGGCTCGGTCGCCCGATGGGGCTACATGGGCGGAAGTCCCCCAGTGTGCATGCTCGCGCCCAGTGTGGGCGTGGCGGTAAGTAGGATTCGAATGTTGCGGAAGTGTTCTGGTTTGCTGACCTGTTTGTGCGTGCGTTTGCAGCGAAGAAGATGGATGGAGTGAGCAAGCGTCGAATGCTTGGGTTGCTGGGTGTCGGGGCGAAGGTCCGCGTGGCGGTAGATGATGCAAAACGTGCGCCCCCGGTGGGCGGTGCGGGTGCCTCTGTTCCACACGCTCAAGTGCCACAAGCGGATGCTCCTCTTCAGCCGGCGGGCGGTGTTGCTGGAGCCGAGACGCAGGTCGAGGCAGAACGTGAGCAACAGCTGGTCGTGCGGAGTGGTGGTACGAGTAGGCGGGAGGGTGGTCCCGCGCTGGCACCGGTGAGTCGTGCGCTTGTTGTGGGGCCGTCTCCAAGTCGGGCGATTGTCCCAGATCGGTCCCCGAGTCCTCCCCAGACTTCTTGTTTTCCAGATCCTCCTCCCCTGGCCTTGGAGGCGCCAAAGTCTCTCCCGCACGGGAAGGGTGGAAAACGTGCGCGGAAGAGGGCGCGGGCGGAGGACGCTTCTCCTGGCCCCGCCTCTGGGTCGGGCGAGGATGTTGTGGAGGGAGTGCGCCAGTCCCTGGAGGAGGACGCTGCTGCGCTCGCGGTTGCGCTGCCGTCGGTGGAGGAGGCTCCTGCTGATGGGCTGGATGGGGTCTTTGGTTCATGCGCCCGTCTGATGCAGCAGGTCTTCCGCTACCGCTCGCGGGAGATTGCGGAACTTGCACGCCTCAGGGAGGGCGCGCTGGAGCACCAGAGGGCGATGGACGTGGTGGTGACCGCCAGGGAGAAGGCCGTCGATCTGATGCGCCGGTACGTTGCTCGTGTGAACGAGGCGGATGTCCGGGCGGGAGAAGCTGCTGCCAGTGAAACTTTGGCCAAGATTGACAGAGATAAGGCCGTGGCCGAGGCGGAGTGTCTGCGAGGTGAGCTGAAGCGTGTTCGTGCTGAAGCGACCGCCCGGGTGGCGTTCCTGGAGTCCGAAGTCGAGAGGCTGTCGGGCGTTGAAGTTCCTTCGTATGAGAGAGTGGCGGGGCCTTTCAGGGGACGTGCCGAGGCTGAGCTGGAGCCAGTGGTCAGGCGGGTGGGGCCGGGCGAACAGGCGGAAGTGGAGGTTGCGGTGACATCGGATGAGGGTGAGTAGTTGGATGTGGAGATGGGGGCGGAGTAGTTGTTTTCTTTGTTTGTAATAGAGTAGGTGTTTGTAATTTTTGGACTGAATGGAACTGCTTTACCTTTCGCCTGTGCAGCTCTTTGTTTTTTTTTTTTTTTTTTTTTTTTTTTTTTTTGCGCCTCTCTAAATAACTTGTGCGAGAATGTGAAGCAGTGCCCTCATTCGGTGGCCTATCCCCAGTCCCCCGAGTTCATGGGCGGGCGGGTCAAGGGCACACGAATGCGCAAATATAGGCTAACGGAAAGAGTAACAAGTATAATGACTGACAGCAACGACACCTCTCCAAATGTTGGGCGTTCCGTGGGCGGGGCGTGCCCCAGTTTGGACGCGCCCGTCCGGATGATCGGGTGGTCCGTTTCCTCGTCCTTAGTAGTTTATTCGTAGTATTGCCTTGCGCCGCCCGTGTGTGGATCGTGCCTCCAGATCCGCGGGTCCTAAAGTAAGGACCTCCTGCCTGCCTCGAGTCTCCGTGGTTTCCTGCTGGTTGTATCCTTGGACGTGGCCGATCCCATGCTCAGTTGGGAACCTTCCCAAGAGCAGGTGTCCTGCGATGATTAATTTTAATTTGCAGATTCCAGGCCTCCCGAGTATGGCGTTGTAGGGGGAGGGGGTGTCCATGATGATAAAGTCCGTCCAGATCTTGCCGTGCGGGGATTTGGGCGCGCCAATCTCGACCCGCAGGTTGTCACTTCCGATAGGATATGAGGTCTCGCCCGTGAAGCTGGCGATGCATTCATGGTCCTGTGTCATCTTGCTGGCGGGTCGGCCGAGCGCCACGTATGCGTCCAGGTAGATTATGTTGACAGACGCCCCGTTGTCGACTAGTACCCTCCTCACAAGGAATTGGTCGATGATTGCGTCGATCACGAATGGTAGGGTGCTGTCCCTTGGGTTTTTCTCCTCGTCCTCTGCCGTGAAGCTGATGGTGGGCGCCTCCTTCCGTCGTGCCCCGGGCGCTCTTCTTGCCCCGATCGCTAGCACGTCCCTGTTCGGGCGATCGGGCGATGAGGCTCTCTCTTTGCGCTTGCCCCCGGATATCGTGTTGATGGTCCCGCGGGTCCTAGCGCCCGCCCGGTGTTGCCCTTCCGCCCTGGGAGTATCCGTCCGTTCGTCCTCCATGTCCTCGAGGGCCTTCTTCAACATGATGCAGCTGTTGGTACGGTGGGTGGTGGCGTTGTGGAACTCGCACCATACGTCCGGTAACTGGCCGGGTGGTGCCCCCGCCTTCGTCATGTTGTTCGGCGGCGGTATTCGGTGTCGGTTCAGGCGGAGCAGGTGCTCGGGTGACTGCCCGTCGATTGTGAAGACCTCCTGTGCCGCCGGTCGATAGCGTGGGGCTGGCGGAAAACGGGCATCCTGCGCCTGGTTGTAATTGTTGCCTTGATATCCGCGGAAGACGGGCCTTTGGTAGTTCTGCCTGTACGTATCCCGGCTCCTCTTGAAGCCCCCGGTTGGTCTCCCGCTGTCCGTCAGCTGTTGTGGTTGAGCGTCCGTAGCCTCGGGTCTGATGGAACTGGGTTCGGAGGCGGCTCCATACACCCGCGTTTCCACCAGTGCCTTCTGCACGATCAGGTCCATGATCTCGTCGTAGTCGAGATGCTCCTTCCTCACGAGTTTCTCTACGAAGGGGGTGGCGAGCAGGTTGTCCATCAGGGCGACCTTGGCCACTCGCTTGTCAAGGTCCCTGCACGTGCTTGCGAGCGTCCTCCATCGATTAATGTAGCTTGACAAACTCTCGTCCCTCTCCTGGCGGACCTTCAGGAGGATGCCCGTGGTGTTATACTTCCCCTGGAGCCGATAGCGCCTCTGAAAACTTTCCGCCAACTCGAGGAACGAGTGGATGGACCCTGGCGGGATTTCGTAGAACCAGCTCCGTGCCTCCTCCGCCAGTGTTTCCTGGAACAGGAAACACAACGTTGGGTCTGAATATCGGGTTCCGTCCGTGGTGGACCGAAACTCGTCCACGTGTGCCCGTGGATCCCCGCTCCCGTCAAACCGGGCAATCTTCGTTATCTTGGCGTGGGGATCCCTTCCTCTTTCCAGTATGTGCGCCGAGAACGGGCTGACCCGGGGGGCGAACGTCCCGCCCTGACCTGCCAGCTTGTCCTTGCGCAAGCGTGAGACTTCCTCCGCCAGCTCCTCCATCCGTAGGATCAGGTTGTTGTTTGTCGGGGGTGATGACTCCTCCACGGGTGAGGGCGCTCGGGCGTTGGTTCTGGCGAACAGAGGGCGCACCTCGCTGGCGGTCTCCTGTGTTTCTTCGTGCTGCTCTGCCCGCCGGCCGATGAGCGCCTCCAGCCGTTCCTCCATCCTTCGGCGGGCTCGGCGCTCCTCCGCCATCTCGAGCGCTGCCTCCCGCAATTCCTGGGCCATGCCGTTGATGCGCCCGTCCCTGTCGTCCCCGTCGGTTGCCTGTGCGCTCCGCCCCATCGACCCTGGCGGAGTCCCTCCTTCAGGTGTGTTGCTGTCGTTAGTCGCCGGGTTGAGCATGTGGACCTTTGGTTTCGGTGGTGTTTATACGAGGTTTGCAATTTGTAAGTTTCCCACAGACGGCGCCAGATGTTTCTACCGAATTACGCGCGGAGACGTAATGGGGCAGAAGCAACAAGAATAAGCTTCCTCTTCCTTCCTCGATCGTGCGTGCGGACCTCCCCTCCTTGGTGCGTCCGAACGATGGGGCTGTTCGGATGGGCGGGCTCTGCTCTCCTTCCTTCTCTTCGGGCGTTCGGCCTCTTCTTGCGGGTGCCTCCTCCTTCGGGCGTTCGGGGGGCAACTGTTAGAAGAATACAACAATGAAGCAGGCGGTCAGGGGTCAAGACGGGGTGGCCCGCCTTCAACGCTCCGATGCCTAAGTCAGAATATGTATTGGATATAACAGTTAAGCGAACGTGCGAGTGGTGTGATGTGGATCGAGTGGGATTAGATACCGTTCGATGGAGTGATCTTACCTGTAATAAATACCTGATATATATAGGTGGTTGAGATAGGGACCTGGTGGTGTTCTTCGATGTGGGACTTTGTTGTTCCTGCTGGTGTGTGATCCGCATGTTCGGGCGCGCCCCCCACGGGCGCGTGCGCGCTCGGAAGGGGTGGGTCCGGCGGGTAAAGTTGTAGCCTCCTTGGTGGTCTTGCATGTGGTTGAGTAGGTGTTGCTAATCTGCTTAAGTGGATAAGTATGTTAATCGTACAACTAATTATGCAATACTAACAGAAGACATCAATCTTTTGAACTACATTAATATTGTGCATGTTTTGGTAACACTATATATGTGTGATGTGTCACACAAGCTATACGAGTGAATTCATTAACTTTTCTCAGTAGATTTGGGTCAGTTTGATATTGAGTTTTTGGAGAAAAATTAACTTAGTCTTAATATAATAGATTATCAATCTATTTGATTAATATTTTATATTTATATTTTTTAAAATTTTAAACTCAATTAACACAGAAATTAAAATTATTATTTTTTAACTAAATTTTTCTCACTATTAATTTTTTTAATTTTTTTCACCGTACTTAAATTCACTTCAACACCGAATTAAACTTTAGAACGGCGAATGGAATCGATTTTTGAGGGCAACAGGACAAGTCAACCTTCCCATGATCTCTTTGTATAATGGAAAACTAGCAGTATGCACGCGCATACGCGCTTGAGATTTTTATGTAGAGTAGTTTTTATGCATGTGATTTGTACATAGTGCAGTTGTAGTTTACTTTTTTGCCATTAAACAGATCAATCTTAATTAATTAAACAAAAAATGTTTATGGTTAAATTTTCAAAAACCCGTCAATACCCCTGGATAATTAATCTATCTTTAATTATCAATTGATATGTTTAATGACAAAAAAGTAAACTACAACTGCACTATGTACAAATCACATGCATAAAAACTACTCTACATAAAAATCTCAAGCGCGTATGCACGTGTATACTGCTAGTTGATAATTAAAGATAGATTAATTATCCAGGGGCATTGACGAGTTTTTGAAAATTTAACCATAAACATTTTTTGTTTAATTAATTAAGATAGTCAGCTCATAGTCGGGCCTCTTTCGTTACATTACTTAACATAGTCGGGCCTCAATAGCCCACCCAGAAGGCCCAATATAATCGAAATTTAACATGTTCTCGGGTCCATTACCAAATGCAGTCACTTGTGTTCCACTCTAATATCGTCATTCAGCCGAGAGCTCTTCCTCCATTTTCTGCGGTCAATACGAGAAAACGAAAGCCGGCCTATAAATACCTACAAACCAACGACCTCTCTTTTCTTCACTCTCTCTCTTTCCTTGTTGTCGCCGTCACTTTTGAGTATCAGAGCTCTCCTGGATCGCATCAATGGCCGCCGCCACATCAGCTTCTTATTCGATCTCTCTCCGATCTCGCCCCCTGGTAAAAAAAAAAATCCCACTCTCAAATTCGTGTTGTCTTAAAGTTTAATTTTTATTAGTTGATATCTAGTAGATTGATTAGTCCATGTGTAAGTCTCTCATTTCAATTGTGTATGATGCAAGAATAGAGTAATGCTATACGTAATGATTCAAGTTTTGGGTCGTAGTGAAATGTTTGACTGGTTTGGCTTGAACTTGTTGGACAGGGATTAGCACTTAAGCCAGTGTCACTGTCTGGTTTTGGAGGAAATTCTCTTTGCTTTGGGTTGCAGCAGCGTTCGTCACGGCTTCGGATTTCATGCGCCGTATGTTTTTTCCTTCAAAGTTTTAAGTCTTGAATTGAATGCAGTAGAATGATGTAAAAAATCAGGGAAGGAATTTTATATTGAATGTGGTCAATGGATGAGTCTTGATAGTGTTGAGTGTGGTTTGAGCAGGCGAAACCTGAAACGGTGGACAAGGTGTGCGAGATAGTTAGGAAGCAACTCGCATTGCCTCATGACTCTGCGGTTTCTGGAGAGTCGAAGTTCACAGCACTTGGAGCCGACTCCCTTGATACGGTATGTTTGATCGTGTTAACATGCTCCTTGCGCTGCTTTCGTTTCTCCTAGTCTTGTTTCCATATGAGCCTGCTACTTCGTTTTTCGTTGATCGGACTGTTGAGATGTATCTGTCTTTTTAACTTTATCTCTTGCTTTTTCTGCAAGCTTGTATAGTTGCATCATTTCATCTGTCTTTTTTTTATTGAGTTAACCGTAAACACTATATAGTTTAAAGTATATAATTTATCTATGGATTCAATATAAACTGTATTGTTTTGAGAACCCCTTGTAGTTGCAAGAGTAGTAGAAAATATAGAAAATCTTTTGAAGTTAGTTTAACTGTGGTAGTAGCTTCATCTGTTGGCAGTTGCTACAGTTATATTTGTATTTTTTTAATCTTGGTATCTTGTTCAGGTTGAGATTGTAATGGGACTTGAGGAGGAATTTGGTATTAGCGTGGAAGAGGAGAGTGCCCAGAGCATTGCCACTGTTCAGGATGCTGCAGATCTTATCGAGAAGCTCATTGAGAAGAATAAGGCTTACAAGAAGTAATGATAAGCTCATTGAGTCTAGCTAGTAGTGTTTCCACATCCTAGCCTGGCTTAGAGAAATATTATTTGGTTGGTGGACTGGTTATTTATTCAGTCATTTTGTGTGAAATCTGAACATGATAGCTACTGAGTGTTGAAATTATGAATGTACGAATTTGAGTTTGTGTTGTCAAGCTCCTATATGTCTCTGAGTGAAATAGAATGGCCTTACAATATGTTTCGTTGAATTAGAATACCTTTCTGGGTTTGAGTTTGTGATACAATGTTTTGCAGAAAATTGAGAAAACAAACTGTAACAATGTTGACGTCAAATACTAGTAATTGTAACTTGTAAGCTTCTTTCCCTATATAGAGCAAGTAAACTCCAACTACAAGTCAAAAACCTGAAGAAAACCAAGTCCTAGCACACATCATTGTTGCTACCACAGATTCTTGTTTCAGCTTTAAGCTCATTGTTTATTAGTGTTGGCCACAGCATTAGCACTGCTTCCTTCCCTTATTGACTCTTTCTGTGTTGTGAAGAACTGATGCTGCAGTCCATGATTATCATCAACGCTGATAGAAATAGAACACCCAATCTTCATATTGGCATGTGCTACTGCGGTCTTCTTCAGTTTGGTAAAGAAACTTCATCCAGATTTCTCATGGCCCTGTTTTTCCATAGAGATCAAAGTCTTTGATTGCATCATACTCGCATGGCAGTCCCAAAACCTTTCTCCGAAGATGGTGCCCTAACAATTCTTGGTCTGTTGGATTAAACCGATTAAACTTATAACCAAGTGAAAGATCAAGAGCAATGTTCTCTGCAGTCATGGCCGTCGAAATATTGTATCGCAGAGATGAACTAAACCTTATATATTGTATACTCCCGTGTAGTCTATAGGATCAAAATCACGCTTCTTATATAGCTATGTTTAAGGAACAGTATACTTGCCTTATTCCTCAACTTTCCCTGATTCTGCAGATAAACCATATCTTTGACCTTCTGGTAGTCCTCAACGCTGCTGGCTCCCCTGTAGTAGTCTTAACATTACTGGTTCTGCTAGGAAAGACCTCAACATTGCTAGTTGCCTAGTTCTACTAGGAAATGAAGTCCTTCCACATTTCTACTCTTTCATGTGTATCGAATTACGACAGGTAGGATAAGAAGAAGAAACTACAACCAAGGGGAAACCTATTTTCAGAATCCACCAAAGTGGAAGCATGACCAGTAAATTTAGCTACACAGAGTTGGTGCCTATTGAAGCAGAGATAACAAGCAATTAGAAATCTCACGATACGTATTTCATTTGTGTGTCTGCAACCGGAACACAATATACAATATGACATCCTACAATACTAACAAAATTCCTTCAACTGAGGCATTCTGCTATCCAGTAAAACACATACTTCTCTTATCCAGAAAGAGGGTAACTTCTATATACGGTCCAGTAGATTTCAGTTCTGGAACGCATGACCATCTTCACTATAGTGGTTTCTGAATCATTCCCAATCGGCATCAAAGAAGCCAGCATCTTTCATCTCTGAGTAATATACATTTTCCAAAAGTAGATCATCTTCCTGTTGTCATGCAAGTACAACTACGAGTTAACACCATCTTAAAAAAAACTGATAATGGCTAAATTGAAGAAACTACTAAAGCATCTTGCAATTAATGAAGAATAATAACCTGGAAGAAGTCTGCCAGAAATGTTACGTATAAAAGAGGAAGATAGAAGGCATGATAACAAACAATTGTGGCGCCATATAACCTGCAAACAAAAATTCCTCAATTATATAGAAAGACTATTTGTTTGAACAAATAATTAGTAAAATGGAGATCTCAGAGAGGATACATACCAATACCCAAATCCAGCTCCATTTCCAGTAAGACCACAAGCAAACAATGCTAGTATGTTCATCACAAACATAACAGCTGTATACTTGTAGAATGCAGGTCTTGCTGCATTAAAAAAGAAGAAGAAAAAAAAAAAAAAAAAGGGACCTCAGTTTCTGTTAGATGGCTGTCAAATTGATGAACACATAGTAAACGAACTTACCAGGTAACCTATCGCTCCACTTGGAATGGTACATGAACAATATGAAGCCATAAACTGCAGTAAGTACTAGTCTGTGGACAGACCACAAGTTCCACTTCATCCGATGTGTATGATCATTGTTGTCGACAAACAGTGGAATCCCAAATCCAAATAAGTAAATTGCCTGGCAGAGGACAATATGCAATTACAACTCCATTATCCAACATTAACATGCATTTCCAATATATATTAGGCGACAACAACTTAAACCAATTAAAAGAATTAGCACAAGATTTAAATTGCAGAAGGTACTACATTATTTACATTGCATTCAGCATAGTCGACGAGTTGGCATTTAGTCTACCACTATTAAAACTGAGAACTTTGGCATAAGCCAGTACAAAAATGAGTGAGATTGAACGTCCATGTCCTATACTACTATTCCTCAAGTCACTAAAAGGCCTAGCTGGCTCAGAAATGTAAACAGTCATACCTTCAGAAGTATATCCAAACCAACGAGAATCCCTGAGACAACAAAAGTTCGTGTCAAAGCTTCCAGTCCACTTGCATAATTCCCTTGGAGTAAAAATGCGAGCAAGCTTACTTCCAAAAATAACATTCCAGAAGTTGTGAACAAAGATAAGACATTCCATGCCATTTCTTTATCAGGTGTGCACTCCCATGCCTGTGTCAAGAATGTTACAATCCAACGTGATATTATGTTCAAGAAATTCCACCGGACAACTGTAAACACTAAACAGACACCACTTTTTACATATAAAAAAGCTGAACAATCAGTATTTACCACTAAAAACCAGCGCCAATTTAACTCGAAATCCGCTACCCTGACTAAACCCATTCAAATATTGCAAAAACAATCCTACTATTCCTCTATTCATAAATCAAGCATCCTTGTGAAAGCCCCAACTTCCCCAATCTACATTAACTCAAAATTGAACCACTCAGTACCAAACCTATTCATCAAGAAACCCCAAAAATTGGCACTCTTTACTTATTGGTGTCTCTAAAACACTAGCAACAAATACCAAAACTTTGAAAACACTGCCTCAGATAGCTAAGCCAAACCCAATCAACACTCCCACACTTAAAAACCAAATTTCATCAGACATCATTTCCATAATCAACTATCAAGACTCAAACTTTAAGTTCAGAAATTTCGAACCTGAAGAAAACACCAAGCGAGATTGAGCAAGCAAACAAGCCAGAGGCAACCATAGTAAGCCATCATAATATACGATCGGCCATGAGAGAGCTTCGAGAAGCTCTTCCTCGATTGATAAGCCAAGTAAAGAGCGAAGAGAAGCGAGGCCATAATCAGAGCCACGTTGTGCCAGAGCCCGTGGCACTGACCTAGCCAGCTGTAGAATCTTTGACCCGAAATCGATTCTCCCAAAGTCGAATTTGAGCCATGGGAGAGTGGAATTGGGAGCAGAGGCTGTTCGGGAGCTGACATTATTGCATTTCGGGAAGATCAGAAAACCCTAATTTTGAGAAATTGGTGAAGAGAGAATTGGGGGTAATCGGAAAAACCCTTGGTTGAAATTTGGGCGTGAAGAGACAGTCGCAGACTTTGTCTATGACCGTTTGTCAGAGAAGTAGAGCTTACTGGAAAGTTAGGTACGCACTACCCACCAAAAACTATTGAGTCGGGTACGCAGGTCTGGGCCTGGGCCAAAATTTTGGATTGGGGCAAAAAGTTGGGTTATATTATCCATTTGCTATAAGTTAAATTTCCGGAAACTACATTTACAAAATTTAACGATCGGTGAGTCGGATATTCGGTCGGATGAGTAATTATATAATGTGCAGAATATAAATATACAAGGGGATAATTTATGGTATAGTTTCTCTTATGCACTATTTATCTAAGTGCAATGCAGTTAAGATTGTGACACGTGTTTCACACACATGTGGCCTATGTCAGTCACATTGTCACTGGCGGTCGCACTATCACTGGCGGAGACATGGGTCCCCACCACCTACTCATTGAGTCTATGGAGTCTAAACAACAAAATAACCTCACGACGATGTTCTTATCGTCAATACAAACCTAACGATATATCACACGGGCCGTTTATAGAAATAATTTTCCGGCCACGCACCTCCACCGGTGACCGTCACCGACGGTGGCAAATGACATATCCGCCAATGGAGGTGTGCCCGACGGAGAAATTAGGTGTGTCTTATATCGTTACGATCGTTTAATCGCAACAAGTTTCATCAAGAGGGTCTTCAACTAGATTAGTGAAAGTTGATTTCGGATCGAGTAATTTCCTATTGATTTTTGATTTTTGTAATATTTAAATAGGGTCGGATTTCTTAAAGTCTTAATGTTATGAAGCTACCAACATGTATCATCTCGCGATAATTGTGAATATCTAGGGAACAATGAATCAAGATAAAAATTGAAGAACAACGTACAACGATTATTGACATTGGATCTATGTGATTTGAACGAAAAATTTGAGGTTGGTTTATGATAAACTTGATTCAGTACTCAAAAACTGAGAAATGGGAATTCCCTTTGGGATGATTTGGCCAAAGGAAAACAAATGAGTAGCAAATGTGAGGGCACGTGTAATATTCCGTAGTCTCGAGCGAGGGATGTAATTCTCAAATACTAAAACCGTTACACTGATTCAAACCAACCGTGGCCTAATCAACGTACGTCGAAAGCTCCTCCATTTCTTCTCTCCCTCACCGCCTTAATGTTCGGATCATTTCATTTTAGCTTCAACTCCAGAATTCCTCAAAGAACAACAAACCTTTGAATCCGGTAAAGTATCATATAATTTTTGCCAAAAAAAAATAGCTTGTAAAATTCACTGTCTTCATGCTCGACTATTCATCATTTGAAGCTCGATCTCAATGTAGCAATTCGTGAAGCACTGAGCTTTCTTGAGTTACAATCAATGGCACTTTGCTAAGGAGGGCAGAGAACTTAGGGTTCATTCGAGGAGAAGGTTCGATTCTCATTTTCAGCTGAGGAATTTTCATTTTTTTTTCTCTAGGGTTTTTGTGTTTGATTATTGTGTGTTTTTACCATATGCATGGCAGCTACATAGTGATTTAGATATGGATCGAATGAGGCCAGTCTACGTCAGGCAGAAGAGCAACTCGAGTGGCGCGCTGGGAACGCCGACGTCGCCGACGTCGAATTCGCCGTCCCACCACCACACGAGGTCCGGATCCCTTGGAATGGTGGGCGGCAAGAAAGCACAGAACACCAAAGCCGCAGCGCAAAAGCTTGCCAATGCCATGGCCAGTAAGTACACCGTTGACGACGATGACGATGAAGACTTCTCTTATGATCCCCGCGGCGGGTTGTCGAGCGGCGCCGGGGGAATTCTCGGAGGTGCAACTGGAAGAGCAATTCGACCTCGCTCCCCTATGGTACGTACATGTGTGCAAATTATACATAGAAACTATAAAGGTGTTTGTGTTAATTTATGAAACTAGTGCTTACTTATAGCCCAGAATTTTATAATTCTAGAAAGTTCGTACTGCTCAAGGGCAACCTTCATCTACAAGAATCTCATTAGGTGGTGGTCGAACAGCTCTATCTGTTAAAAGTGCGGAACAACAACAACCTTCATCAACTCATTCAACGTCAGCTACGCGTACATTTCAATCAGTCACACCTTCAGAACAACCATCTTCAGCAAGCAGCCGCTCTGCCTTAACCACTAGACCAATCAGCAATGTCGACCAATCACCATTCTCCCTTCCTTCTTCGATAAACAATAGATCATCTCAGAATATCAACTGTCAAGAACAGCCTAGTTCTGCTCGTTCTACTTCAGGCGACGTCCAACCTCAGTCTCTTCGTACTTCATTGGCTAATCGGTCATCTTTTAGTACTAGTAACAATGAGCAACCAAACTCTGCTCGTTCTTTGGCAGGTGCAGCAGCACGTCCACAACTAGGAACAAAGCCGGTACACATGGTACCGGCTACTGTGCCTATATCACTTAGGCCATCTCCTTCTGCAGATGCTGCTCCTGCTGAGAGTAGGAGAGACCCTCCGGGACCAATATTGTTTCGGCCACCTTCTTCGGCGATGCTAATTTCTGAAGGTTCAGGTGACAAACTCAGAGACAAAAGGTGACAATAAGCTCTATACTATGATTTACATCTTCAATTAGCCTAAAAATTCTGTAGTAGCTCATTTTCACTACTTGTGAACTATATCAAATTTAGTAGTCAGTCATTTGATAATCTGATATCTAGTGCTCCATTTTTCTTTCATGCTTATTGCTCCATCTATATATCACTTTTTTTTTAATTCCTTCTAATGAATATGGGAATTATTGATCTGACGTTTTTAGTTCTCAATCAACAGGATGTCGTTTGATTTTGGAAGTATGAATCTAAGAGACAGTGGATCTCAAAATTCTTCTGCTTTACAAGATGAGGTATGCTCTATGATCTTGTTAATTACCGGGATTGTAGCTTCAAGTTATAGTTATTTCTGATAATCTATCTTTTCTCTTTTGTGTGTAATTGAACTCATGAGGTGTGACTTTCATGCAGCTTGATATGCTACAAGAAGAAAATGATACTTTACTCGAAAAGGTGATGCCAATAACCAAAGCATTTTGTTTTCTGAATGATCAAACAATGTGATAGCGTGTGCAATTTTGATGCATGAGTGGTTCATAGTTCATTAATGTCAATGTGATACTTTTAAAGTTTTTTCTGGAATTCCATCATTTCCATGGTGATTGATATGTGCTTCCCGCAGCTTCGACTTGCAGAAGAGAGGTGTGAAGAAACAGAAGCCAGAGCTCGACAGCTAGAGAAACAGGTACTGTGCGTGTTGCACTATCGGGACCTCGATCAAGTGTTTACGTTTACTACGATTCATACTTTTTCATTCATTGCTATTTTGCTCATGCAATGGTTTATGTATACTTCTTCACAAATTGTTGTGTGCTGCGCATTTCAGATGTTTGCTAGAGTACGTATATACTGCATATATAGTGCATTGTATATATGAATCTTGTTTATGTTTTTCCTCATTAGGTTGCTAGTCTCGGAGAAGGTGTAACTTTGGAAGCTCGTCTACTGAGCAAGTGAGCATCAAAGAATTCATGTGTTTTGTAGTCTAGATTCATTATCTATACATTCTGATGTTCGTTAAATTCTTCAGAAAGGAGGCACAACTGCAGCAAAGGGAGGTATGTGTACAAAATATAGTTAACATGCTTAAGGTCCTCTACAAGTCTACATCGTATTGTATTATCTGAAAAATCCAGCTGAAGGGTAATACTTTACCATCACATTTGTAACAGGCTGCTTTGAGAATGGCTGCACAAACTCATGACGATAGAAATGATGAAGCTGAGTCTGAACTTCAAACAATTCGGCTTATAACTCAGAGAATGATACTCACTGGTGAGGAGAAGGTTTGTCTTCAATTTTTTTTTGCTCATAGCTTTCAGTTTCTTTCTTCCCTCTATGTTCTTATGTGACTGATTTTCATCTCAGGAAGACGTTGTTTTGAAGAGATCATGGCTTGCTCGGTACTGGAGTTTATGTGTTCAACATGGTAAAAGCATTCCATTAAGCTCAAATTATTGTACCAAGACATCTAACAATATTGGAATGTTGTGTCTTGTGAACTAAGCCATCTATCAAATAATGTATATTGAACTAAGCCGTCATCATATCCTATATATCCTAGTCAATATACAAAACTGCAGTCTAAAATGTCTAACTGCTGATGCAAATTAAGAGTTCATCAGTATTTTTTGGAATCATGGACTTGCTCTTCTGCTCTGTATTTCACCTTCAGCCAAGCCAGATGTAACGAGCAGCAATGTTTTGGCAGGTATACATGCTGAGATAGCTAAAGAAAAATATGAGTTCTGGTCATCTCTTGCTCCTCTTCCTGTCGAATCTGTACTAGAAGCCGGAAAGAAAGCAAAAGAGCAAATAGGTAGGTTAAATATTGAATCTTTTGATTGCTGTTCTGTATGCGGCTTGATATTTCCTTCTCTGAGTGAAAGATTATATGGATTTTATATGTGGTTATTTTAGCAAAACCTCTAGTTTGCCTCATTATCTGCCTTACATTTCCATACTAGCAGATGACAACAGTGATCCGTATGACAGAGAGCATACTCCAAGAGATATGAATGATCTCTCTGGGGATGGAAACATTGAGAACATGCTTTTAGTGGAGCAAGGTCTGTGTGAACTGGCGTTATTGAAGGTTTATTTTGTTCTACTCTGGTCCTTATAATTGAAAATTGCACATGTATGGCTTATTATTTGTTCTATATATATCCTATTTTTTCTCAATGCATAGATTCTAACTTCTGAACATGTGAATGGATAGTCTGAATTTTTTTGTTTGTTTAGTTTTTGTCACGAGTGGATCCTGATGCTCATTGTAGCACATATCCTGCACTCCATACATGAGTGTTTTTGATTTTTGTCTTTCTAATGTAAACATCTCCGGTTTGATCACTTCATATAAACATGTTGTGAATCATGCACAGTGAAATAGTTATGTTCATTGGTCTAGTCTGAAGTGGTAAACCTGCATATCCTTGATGGAAAAACATTATGTGATAGAACAAAATTTTGATGGGGATCCAATCTTGCATTACTGTTCATATTGAAGTAGCTGTAATGATCATACTTTAGTGCAATTATCTCAAAGGTAGAGGATGCGGTGGCACTTGCAATGGCTCACCATCGATGCCCTGCTTCAAAGGCTGGCTTATCAGGTGAAGTGATTCATCATTTACATATGCTGTCCTGACTCTACTTTTAAAATGATACCGTTTAGGCGTTAACCGAAAGGCGAAAGATACTTGAGTCTATTTTAGAGAATACTTGGTAGGTGAATCATATAGTCAATGATAAGTTTTTTTTCTTGTTTTGGAAATGTAGAGTTGAAGGTACCAGGTGCTGATGGACAGTTTGAGGGGTATGGTAAGATCATCCTAGCTAAGTTTTCTTTCAAATTTCTTTGATCTCACATTCTGTACACCAAGTTTAGTTCGGGTTTGATAGAGGCGTTTCTTTTTCAGAATTGAGCAAAGAGGAGTCTGATAATGTGTTTTTCAAGCAGGTATGAAACTTTTTTGTGATTTACCACATTGCAGTATTAGGTTCAATTTTTCTTATTCCTTCTGCTGCCAGATTTTGTTCTGAGTAAGGACTAAGAATAAAGAAATATTGGAGGAAATAAATATGTAGTACATAGTTTTACATGCATCAGATGTAGTCACTTTTGGCTCTTGTAGGCTTGGCTTACTTATTTCTGGAGAAGAGCAAAGAATCATGGTCTGGAACCAGATATAGCAGATGATCGTTTAAAATTCTGGATCAACCGTGAAACTAAGTCACCGACTTCACATGATGGAGTTGATGGTGTTCTCTCTTTCTCTCATAATATTCATAGCCGAAGACTTGCTACTGTTACAGCAAGTATGAGCTCAAATGTGATATTGTTGGTTCCACTTTGCAGTTGAACGTGGTCTTATGGAGTTTAGAAAGTTGGGAATCGAAATCCAATTGTGGGAAGAATCTCGCAAAGATCTGGAGCATGAAGCGATCCCTAGAATACGTCAGCAGACTGACTCTGAGTTCTGATGCAACTTCTGACCTTCATTTCTGATACAAGATTATGTCCATCATATTAGAACTTCCTACAACTTCCTGCATACTTATACAAACCCATGTAATGTTATTGGACTTGTCCAATCCACATTTTGATACCTTTAAATGTAAACAAGAGTGAGTGAGAAGAATGAGAGAATGTGAACACAATGGGAAGGAATATGATACATTTGGTAAAGGCCTAAATAGTAATCACATATAGTAAGTTGAAAAAGAACCATGGAGGTACAAGCCAATGAAAATGAATATTCTGTTGTAGGATATTTGATGTTCCTAGTTATGGTGGAGACTACAGGATATGGCAAGTATAACTTATCCAGTATTGTAATAGGATTACTTTCCTGATTGTACCTCTTGTATTCTCCTATATATAGGAGTTACTCCTTCATTAATAAAGTTACAGAATTCATTGCTTCAAACTATTCTCTCCATATTCTTATTTCCTAAAACACGTTATCAGCACGAAGCCCTAAAATTGAGCACTGCCGCCGACTGCAATAACTGCTGTGATCTCGAAAAAAAAAGAAGAAGAAAAAGAATTGTTCTGTAATAAAACAACAAGTTTTATATACTCAGCTTTGTCTTTTTCAAAATAACCTACTCTTTTGGGAAATTTGAATTTTTCCGTAGGGATTTCGGAATAACATCCTATCCCTCCTTTCTACACTGCACCTTTCTTGAAGGTGGGCATTCTTGGAACTAAGAGCGTTCCCACATGAACTAAGAGCGTTCATGAGTGAACTAAGAGCGTTCACAAAATCGATTGAACAAAGAGTGTTCATAAAAGCATCGATTAAAACGAACAGAGAGAGTTCATAAGACCATATACATCAAAGTGAAGGTCTAATCCAAATATTATATTGGAAAACAAATTAGTTGTCGAGGAAGTCTCTTATGACTGCGAAACTAATACATCTTCTGTTTTCTCATTGTGTTTGATCGAGAAAATCCTCTACATAATCATAATTCAAGGAAAGTTGGAACTAAGAGTGTTCACTATGCGAATTATGAAAGCGCATCAAGAGAATAGCGCAAGGGGCGGAACCCTTAAGTTAAGGGAATCTTGATGAGACAGTTTTTGGTCTCCACCACTGCCCACACAAGGAAGGACGCCATAAGTTGGCGCATGAATGTCATGATCAATGACCATGATAGAGGAAGCGCCGGCCATAGAGGCCGTGGTGACCAAGGAAGCCATGGAGGCTGAGGTACCAATGCCAAGAGAGGCCAAGATAAGACGCATGATGTTTCTCGAATCAGACGAGTTGTTTATTCTCAAAATGTTTGAGAAGTTAGATTTCGGAAGCTTTGGGTCAATAGGTATTGATTACCATTGATAAGCAATAGATATGACGGGTCTATGGATTTCCAAGATCATCACCGTTATATTGAAACCACCCAATCCGAATCTACTTGATCCTTGAACACATCAGTTTTCGGAACTGTTTTCTGCATACTATTGTACAAATTATTCGACCCAGCTACAAGTCTCGAAAAATTATGAAAATTTGCAGAAGTGTTCATATACGTGTCAAGTTTGGGTATGCAAAATTTCGTTGCATTCAGACACACCAATAATTCGGAAGAAAATCAACAAGCAAGTGTGCTCAGATTTTACGAATTTTAAGGATCAAAGAAACAACGAAGCAGAAGATAGAGATGGAGCAGAGGCTAATCTCATTAAGGCAAACTTCAAAATTGGCAGAGACTCAATTGCTGAGACACCGGATTTTGATTAGAGCTTTATGTTTTCCATTAATAAAGGCATGTGGCCTAAGTCTTATTATTGACATTGTAATTCGTCAAATTTCTGGATTAGTAAACTTTGATGTAACTCGTTGGCATTATTAATAAAGGCATTGTTTTGGCTTATTAATAATAAGCTTGTCTACATTTTCTGTGTAATATACATGTTTTGTGGTTGCTACAAACCTATCGTCGACTAGGGCTCACCTTAGTAACTTGTGATGTCTAGGACAAGAGATTTCGATAAAGGTATTTGAGCGGACTTTATGTCTCACCTACATTGATCTCTCTTCACCTGGTCATAAGTGAAAAGAGCTACCCAAACGACTTTAGATGTCCTAGCAAACTTACAAATTCGTCCATGTATCTATTGGGATAGCTAAGAGTCCTATAAATCCCCAAAATCGCAGAAAACAGAATCTGCTGCACTATCAGCCAGCTTCGACAACGAACTGGAAATTTTCCAGAAATATTCAGCATATGAGTGGCATATGGCTGAAAAGGTACGGATGTCTAGTTTTCAGAACTACCTTCGGATTGTCGATAGCTAATTTCTAGAAAAATTTATACCTCGGAAATCTCGAATGGCTAACACATCTCGGCACGTGCCACGTCCAACCGGAAACAGGGCACAGTTTCTATAACTTCATCCGGAACAGGGCACATCTCGGCACATTGGCATGTGCCACGTCCAACCGGAAATCTCGAATGGCTAACACATCTCGGCACGTCTCTGCCTCCTAGCCATCACCAGTCGACAAAAGTGGCAAATGTACACACAAACCGCTACATTCATCTTCAGGCTGCATCACGAGTAGACAACTCGAAGTATCTGACACATCTCCGTGCCACTAGCGCCAACCGCGCACAAAATCATGAGCCTCAACACCATCATACTCGAACTCAGCTCTCGTAGCCCACAACTCGGCTAACATGGAAACTCGAGCCACACACACATGAAACACTGAAGCTCCTGACTCTCGACTGAATGCATCAGTAACAACATCCCAAACTAATGGTCAAAGTATAATCTCTAGCCTTTTCCGAACAAACTTAAAGGTACAGCCATAGTCGTTAGTCGACCTCATCCATCTACACTGCCTCAAGCCCAAATCTGGCCGAAAATGCAAGTGGAGGAAACTCAAATGATCAGTGTACATCCTACACCTCACTGCACGCCATAGCTGTAGTGTCTCGAACTCTCTGATGCTAACACAAGAACAGCTACACCCAATATCATACACTGGATACGTAGCCCCATAAAGGTTCTACAACCTGAAACCATGAGCCACCACTCTGCTACACAGCATCAAAACGTAACCAAATCCAAACCTCGATGCATCGCCATAATCCACAAACTCGTCGTAGTCATCAGGTAGGGTCAAAACCGATGAAACGATCGATCATCCCGCAAGAGTCAGTAACTCTCCTTGCGTGCATCGAACCACTCGAACGTGATACCTTCTTGTCAATTTGGAAAATAGAGTGGCAATCCAGGAAAATCCTGCACAAGCCGTCGGTAATAGCCTGCCAACTCAAGAGACTCCCGATCTCTGGTGCAATGGTAGGGCAAACTCCGAATCATCACGGCTTCGAACCGGTCAGGATCCACGCCGAAACGACACGGAAAGCACGTCAGGAGGCATCCTAATGAATACAATATCGTTCACAACAAGTGGAACGTAATCATGGAACTTCAAATATTTGAAAGCATACTACACCCGGAATTTGATGATTATCCGCCGGCCGGTCGGGTCACCATTCCAGTCATGCTGTACATTCTCAAATATCCTTAGTAAACACGACTATAGAAGTCTACAGAACCTACAACCTAATGCTCTGATACCAAGCTGAAAGGACCCAACCCCGATTTAGCACCCTAAATCGGAATTGAACCCCTTCGAAAACACGAACCAACAAAAACTTTTCGAAATTTGGGCAGAGTTTCGTTACTAGCGTGGAATTACCATTACCTGCACGCGTAAAATACACTCCATCCTATGCCACAAAAAGCAAACCGTGGGCACCAACCCCATCCGGATTTCTCAATATATCAACAATAACGTAAAGTAGTAAATATATATACACTTTACTGAAATCCAGTGTAAAATCGTATAACATATTCAATAGGAAGCTCAGAGCGACATCTAATACATAATCGTATACTCATTCCACAGTAGGTAGAACAATAAACCTACTGGATGAAACAAAGTAGCTTGAGCACTATGCCTCCGACCACGACGTGCGACACCAGAGCCTGAACTGCAAACTGGGCACGGAAACCGAAAAGCCCAGGGGAAAGACAATAAACACGTTAGAGTGAGTGGACGAAAATAAATGTCTTTCACCAGTTTATATATGTTATAAAAACATATGCGAGTCCAGATAAATAAAAACAACATAGTACACGAGGTAAAACTCACACTCCTCCAGTGTACAGAGCATGCAAGTAAAAATCCCACGGGGTCGCTCATGGACACACACCGTGCTAGTACAGTCTGAACCACGGAGTCCCTGACTACCACGTGATTCTGAGCCAGAAATGGCCTCGGTTCCGGGGTACTGCCCCTCACCGGTCTGGTCGGGGTACTGCCCCTCCAGGCGGCCCTCCGTCGGGGATCAGCCGACGAGGCAAGGTGTATCGATACAACAACATAACCACGACTGTACTCTGTGTAAACCAAATCATAAACATTTCGATGCAAATGCATGATACAGCATATAAGTGTATGTATACTCGTATACGTATAATCGTATAAATATATCGTATAATCGTAAAACACATGCTCATGCAATTCGTAATCTCAATACGCATGCTCAAGTTCGAAAATCATATAAAAGACTCGCAAACAATCCGTGAAAAGAAATGTCCACTCACAAACTGGCGTAACGCGTATCGCGTTAACCCGTGATCCGGCGGAAAGTCCCTCGCCAAAACAACGTTCACGAACCCCTGAATATTCACAATGTCCAATATTCAAAGTCATAGTCCGACAATACAATACAAATCACGAGAAACAGCCGTTCTCGGAAACACGTGATTCAAAGTCGACGAATCGTCGAAAATCCGTATATGTATACCACAATACCTCGCTTTACGTTCGGACGCTCAACTCGAAAAACGAACATCCCCACTGCGATCGGGGCGCGATTTCGAGTCAAATGACATGCGACTTGCCGAAAGTCAAAAAGTCAACATGTTGACCGTTGACCGCCGTTGACCGCCGCCCACGGCGGCGCCGCCACTGACCGGAAGATTTCTCGGCGGAGCAACCCCTATTCCATGCAAAACCACCCACTGAGCAACTTTGTCAACTGCACCGAAGTCCAATTCTCACTCTAACATGGTCAATTTCATGAAAAACCGAATGAACACACAAATTTCAATCCCAAAATTCTCCATGTACAAGATGAATTGGAACTCCAAACTTACATGGTAGCTTGCTAGTGATGAGAGCTTCAAAGCCCACTCCAAAATTCAGCTCGAATCGGCTCGAAACATCAAACCCGAAATCACTTAAAATCCCTTAACTTTGGCCGGAAAAATCATCTACTTCCGGCGAGCCTCGCCGTGTGGGGTGACTAGGAACAGACTCGGGAGGCCGAGGCGCACCCTATGGGACAAGTCCCGAGCCAAGAGGTGGCCGGAAACGATCACCACCGTGGAACCACCGTGAGTCCCGTCGGCCTCCATCTCTCACCCACCGAGTTGACTCGGTCAACTCGGTCAACACCCAAAATGGTAAGCTTTGACTTGCCCAGTATGGAAATTTCTATTTATAGCCTTTCCCAAAAAGGAAACTTCATGTTTATCCAATTCGACGAACTTAAAACGCGCGTAACTTTCTCATCGTAATTCCGATTCCGATAATTCTCGCGGCCACAAATTCGTCTCGACATACTCTTCACTAACCACCCAAAGTCAAACATATCGGCCAATCGGATAAAAAGTCAACCCTTCAAAGCAACACACATTAAATCGACTAAATAATCAACAAACGGCAAAATTCGCAACCAATTCCTCGTAACTCCAAATCATGCTCCGGAAGTTCCCACAAACTCGAAATTAAATTCCGAACAACTTCCGTGAAGAAGCTGAGACCAAGTTCTCGTCCGGTAATTTAGTCGCGAACAAACCCGCCATTTAAATCTGAACTTCAAATATTCATAACTAATTCCTCGGTCGTCCAAATAACGATCCGGAACCGCCCACAAACTCGTAATCACACGTACAACGACTCTCAAGAAGAGACCCAGCTCCAATTCTCGGCCAATAATTAAGTCGTTTACGAGTCTGGCGATACAAGTAACTGCCGACAAACTGCGACTACGCAGTAACTCATCAATCAAGCTGATCATACTGCTGATTCTGGTCCGGGTCGTCACAATATCCCTAGAAAAATTTTTGAGTTAATTTTTCGATCTTTCCTCATACAATGATGGGTGGGTCTTCGGATTTGATCCAAGGGCGAGGGAAAGCCCAACTTTTGTTGCCAAGTGGAACAAAACTCATCATTGATAATGCTCTCTATGCTCCTAGGGCTCCCAGGACCCTACTGAGTAGTCGAGACATCCGAGCCAACGGATTTCATATCAATACTCATTGTGAGAATGGAATGGAATATATATGCATTACTTCTAGTGATTCTGGTAGAAACCGAATACTAGGGAAGCTCATGTGTCAGCCAAATGGGCTATGTATTACAACTATGAGAGTTGTAGAGTCACACCATGTCATAAGAGATGACCTATGGGACTCAGACACATATATACTTTGGCACGACAGGCTGGGACACCCAGGTCGTGATATGATGATCCAAATTTTGAAGAATTCAAACGGACATCCATTCTTTCGAGCGAAAGGAAGCAAGAACCAAAGAGCGGTTCACACAAACATGGAGGTGGGCACCAAGAGGGGTGGCGCCACCATCCATGGTCGGCCTCATACCGACACCTCCTCACCCAAGAGGAGACGACTTGACACCAAGAGTGGTGCTCTCGTCCCCTATGATGCTTCCCAAGTCCATGTAGACCTTGAGCAAACGCCAGCATCCTCACTGGTGATGTCTAATGCTCATCGCTTGTTCTGCAAAGCATGCTCTTTAGCCAAGGTAGGAGCGAGACCTTCTTACGCTAAAGACACCAAAGAAAATATTCCATTCTTACAACGTATCCAAGGTGATATTTGTGGACCCATCCACCCATCATGCGGACCATTTAGATACTTTATGGTATTGGTGGATGCTTCGACACGCTGGTCACATGTCGCATTATTGTCCACAAGAAATGCTGCATATGCTAAACTCCTTACCCAGATTATTCGTTTGAGGGCTCACCACCCCGATCATCCTATAAAGTCGATCCGTCTCGACAATGCTGGGGAGTTTACATCGCAAACATTCGATGATTATTGCATGTCCATCGGGATTGATGTCGAGCATTCAGTTCCCCATGTACACACCCAAAATGGTCTCGCAGAAGCCACCATTAAAAGACTTCAAATGGTTGGACGGGTTTTGGTCATGCATACCAACCTACCCACTTCTGCTTGGGCTTATGCAATATTACATGCAGCAATGCTTATTCGTTTTAGACCCGCTGCTAGACAACCATTTTCTGCGTACCAGTTGGTTACTGGATATGAGCCGAATATTTCGCACCTACGCATATTTGATTGTGCAGTCTATGTGCCAATTGCACCACCTTTACGCAATAAAATGGGTCATCAGAGACGAATGGGCATATATGTTGGTTTTGTTTCACCAACTATAATCCGCTACTTAGAACCCTTGACAGACGATCTATTTACCGCAAGATTTGCGGATTGTCACTTTGATAAGACAAACTTCCCGTCGTTAGGGGGAGGAAGGACACATGAACGACAGGAATTGTCTTAGTCAGTCCCTAACTTGTCTCATCTTGATCCCCGCTCCTCACTAGCAGATAGTGAAGTAAGGAGAATTATAGAGCTTGGTAACGTAGCAGATTCGATGCCTGATACATTTGTTGACCTTGCTAAAGTGACAAGATCACATATACCTGCTGCAAATGTGCCTGCAAGGATTGACATCCCACAGGGAGGATGTCATGCCGCCACCCCTATGATGGGAGAGAGCAGCGCCGCCACACATGGTGGACGTGTGGTGGCTGAGGCCACGGTTCCCCAAAGAAAGAGGGGGAGACCTGTAGGTTCGATGGATACTCACCCTAGGAAGAGGGGGAGATCGGCACAACAAGATCCATTGTTCATCAACTCTCAGAATCCATCTCATGAAATTATTCCTGACTACAGTTATGTCCTTGAGACAACCAATTTGGAGGGAGTTCCAACGGTTGATCTTAGCTCAGTGAATAAAGAAATTTCGATGAATTATGCTAGCATACATGAGATTTTAGAGAGAGAATCTATGATCATTGACGATGCATTTGCATTCTCAGTTGCACATGAACTCATAGAACATGATGACATCGAACCTCGATATGTTGAAGAGTGTCAACAGAGATCAGATTGGCCCAAATGGAAAGATGCAATCCAGGCTGAAATAGATTCACTAACAAAGAGACAGGTGTTTGGCCCGGTAGTGCTAACCCCGCCAAGTGTAAAACCTGTAGGACATAAATGGGTCTTTGTTAGAAAGCGTAATGAGAATAATGAGGTTGTAAGATACAAAGCTCGCCTTGTGGCGCAAGGTTTCTCACAACGCCCTGGTATTGACTACGAGGAGACGTATTCTCCCGTAATGGATGTCATAACATTCCGCTACCTTGTCAGTTTGGTAGTTTCCGAAAAACTGGACATGCAGCTAATGGATGTGGTTACTGCATATCTCTATGGGGATCTAGATTCAGAGATATACATGAGAGTTTCTGATGGATTCGAATTACCCAAGTCAAGTAGGTCTAAACCACGGAGCACATTCTCTATAAGATTGAGAAGGTCACTGTATGGATTGAAGCAATCCGGGCGTATGTGGTACAACCGCCTAAGTGAATACTTGATTGGGAAGGGATATGTGAATAACGAGCTATGCCCTTGCGTGTTCATTAAAAGAACAAGTTCCGGATTTGCAATAGTAGCAGTCTATGTCGATGATATGAATCTCATCGGAACCCTTGATGAATTAAGGGATACTGCGAAGTACTTGAAATCCGAGTTTGAGATGAAGGACCTTGGGAAGACACGGTTTTGTCTAGGCCTTGAGCTAGAACACTGTAGTAGTGGAATATTAGTCCACCAGGCTGCTTATGTCCGCAAGATGTTGAGAAGGTTCAACATGGACAAGGCACATCCTGCTAGCACCCCCATGGTAGTCCGCAGCCTAGATCCAGAAAAGGATCCATTCCGTCCAAGGGATGAGGACGAGGAACTGTTAGGGGCTGAAATGCCTTATCTAAGTGCAATAGGTGCATTACTGTACTTAGCTCAATGCACAAGACCGGACATCTCATTTGCTGTGAACTTGTTAGCTAGATTTAGCTCAGCACCCACGCAACGTCATTGGACAGGCATTAAGAATATCTTCAGGTACTTGAAGGGTACGATAGATATTGGCTTGTTTTATCCCTACAGAGAGACAAGACGGAAAGCCACCGTATCGAAAGGACGTGCCATTGAAGATGGTGACGCCATTCCCTTTACCCCATATACCAACAATCCTTGTGATGTGTTGACGGGTTTTGCTGATGCTGGATTTCTCTCTGATCCACATAAAGGTCGTTCCCAAACATGATATGTCTTTACTATGGGAAACACCGCGATATCTTGGAGGTCTACAAAGCAGACCCTAGTCGCTACATCCACGAATCATTCTGAGATTATTGCTCTTCATGAGGCAATTAAGGAGTGTATATGGCTGAGGTCCATTATTACACATATTCGTGAGACTTGTGGATTGGGATCCACTACTGATGAACCTACATGCATTTATGAGGATAATGCGGCCTGCATTGAGCAGATGAAGCAAGGTTACATCAAAGGCGACAATACCAAGCACATATCGCCTAAGTATTTTTATAATCAGCAACAACAAGAGTTTCTCAAGATCCAGATTAACCAAGTTCGATCTGAGAACAATGTGGCAGATTTATTTACTAAGTCATTGCCCAAATCCACATTCCAGAAGCATGTGAAGAGCATAAGGTTGCTCAGCTTGTCTAAGCTGCCTTGATTATTGGTATCAAGGATAGATGCAGACATCAGGGGGAGTCTAGCATACACATGAGCGCTTCTGAATGTGAAAGACACGTTGCACTCTTTTTCCTTGACTAATGTTGTTTTTATCCCACTGGGTTTTTAATACTTAGCAAGTTTTTAATGAGGCAACATAGCTATGTGTCATATCATTGTCTACGACGATCTGCACTCTTTTTACTTGGCGAGACCGATTTTTCTCCTGCAAAGGTTTTTGGCTCGACAAGGTTTTTAATGAGGCACAAATGAAGCAAATGAAGAGGCATCACCACCATACACAGGCACAAGGGGGAGTGTTGTAGGATATTTGATGTTCCTAGTTATGGTGGAGATTACAGGATATGGCAAGTATAACTTATCCAGTATTGTAATAGGATTACTTTCCTGATTGTACCTCTTGTACTCTCCTATATATAGGAGTTACTCCTTCATTAATAAAGTTACAGAATTCATTGCTTCAAACTATTCTCTCCATATTCTTATTTCCTAAAACATATTCTACTGATTCTACATTTTAATGACATATTTGATCTACTGAGCGAGTCTATGCAAGTGTTATTTAAAAGCAACACACTTAATATTTTACACGAAAATTCTGTCATATAAGAGCATCTCCAACAGTTCTTGTATAAAATCTCTATTATACAAGACTATAACACAAAATTTGTATAATTGTTTGGGGTCAACTCCAACAGCTCTTATATTCTATTCTTAAAAAATAAATGTTAATCTCTATAATTTAATGAGTATTGGGATATTTCTCAAATCAAGTCAATAAATTGTAGGAGAGAAAAAAAAATTGATGTGTTTTGTTCATATTTTGAGGAGAGAAGATTGAATTGTGTAGGTGAACAATAAATTTTAGAGATTTTTAGATGGTTATACAAATTTTGAGTTTTCTATAGATATAGGGATTCTCTCTCCTCTTTATCCATTTTCTATAGAATACAAGACAGTTTACAAGAGCTGTTGGAGCCAAAAAGATGTACTTTTTCAATAAAATAATAATTTTTGTGTTTTTACAAGAGCTGTTGGAGATGCTCTAACGGATATAGACCTGTAAAATTGACAATATAATTAATGTCACGAGTAGAAGTCCGAACTCGTGCATTTCTATTCCGCATCCACCCCTCATAAACATCCGAACTAGATATCAATCTCTACCACCATTTCAGATATATACAAATTAATTACAAAAGCATGATAAACACCACTTTTCTGGTCAAATAGAAAGAAAGAAAAAAAAGTTTAGGTGTCAATTTATTATTCTAGAAATCACCCAATGTCAATTTTCTACTCTAGAAATTTTTTTTGTCAACTTACTACAATATAATTTATAAACTTGTTAATTTATTACATTACTGTCTAATTATTTGAATTTCGTCAATTAATTCATCAAATTATAAACATTTAAAACACTTTGACACTCTAAATTCTCTATTCTATTGATTTAAATTTTTTTTGAAAAACTATTAAAAAAATTTAAACCTAAGAAAGCAAATTGGCTAAATATTTTGTTTTATTTGATGTATAGGTAGTAAATTTGCTAGTTTTCAAAATTTAGGGTAGCAAATTGTTAAAAAAAAAAATTTAGGATAGCAAATTGGCACAAGGATTATTCTTAGGCCTAGGATAACAAATCGGCAACTATGCCTACAAAAAATAAGAATTTTTAGAAAGAAAAAAATTAGAAAAAAAAGAAGTTAAAGGAAAATCAATAAATATGGACTTTTAAAATTCGAATTTCCCATCTTGCCCAAAATGTGTTAGGTAGCGGTCTCGACTCCTAGAATCATACGACTTCTCGTATGCGACAGTGTGGACTGTCACTAGCTGAATAAATAGGGTCGTCAATTGTCACCAAGCAGCACATTTCTGTCATTCACATAGCTCCAACTACCACCCCCACTCTCTATTCCTCTTCTTCTCCTCCTTTTAGGGGTGCACTGAGGTAAAAGCTTGATTCTTTCATTTCTGGGCGCTTGAAATCTCGTAGCTTTTGATTAACATGATCATGCTTTTGTGAAATGGGGGTTGATTCATTTAGCTGAAATATGTAGCGGGTCAATTCAATTAGTTTGACTATTGTGTTCTTTGCAGTGAGGTAAAGCCTGATGCTGTATTTCTGGGCACTTGAAATCTTGTAGCATTAGATTGTTTGAGAAATGATTATGGTTTTGTGACTTGGGTTGGATTCGTTTGGATGAAATATGTAGTGGGTCAAATTCAATCTGTTTGACTATCGTGTTCTTGGGTTGTGTTGGGTTTTTGATCTGTATTTGGTTTCTGTCAATTTTTTGAATCAGTGTGACTACGGCCGGTGAGCTTTAAGTTATGGATTCATGTAGTTGATTTTAGTGTTTTTATTGTCTGTGGACTATGAGTTTTACGCAGATCTGATCAATTCCAGCTCAGGATGAGCTGAAACTGATTCGCTTGACTTTGTTGTTGAAAGTTTGGGTATATGTTTGTGATAGAAGACTTGTTTGAGTGCTGAGAAAGCTGAAACTCCTGAAAGTATCTAAAAATTAATATGGGTATTCTGAAGGTCTTGCATGTTCTCTGTTTATCCAATGGTTTTACGCATACAGTGATAATCAGCATCGGTAATCAGTAGAGTAATCAGCAATCTATAGCTCATGCTAATAGCTTTGTTTTCTGTTTTATTGTGAAAGAAAGTGAAAGGCTTTGAAACTTTAATTAGTCTGACTGTGGATTGAGAGAGGTAGTCTGTCTATTTTGGTCAACCGCATCAATTTGCAAATGTTCTGCTACGTTCTCAATAATAAGTTGATCAGCTTATCTGTGTTCGTATCTAATAGATGTATATTACTTTTTATTAGATCACTTTGAACCATGGTGAAGGCTGTTGTTGTGCTTGCCTCCAGTGAGGGTGTTTCCGGAACTGTCAACTTTGTACAAGAGGGAGATGGTACTTTATTTTTAATTGATCAGTTATATAATTTACTCTGTAATGTTCTGTTAAAAGTGATTAACCTTTTTTTTATATTATTTCTCAGGCCCAACTACTGTGACCGGAAACATTTGTGGCCTCAAGCCTGGGCTTCATGGTTTCCATGTCCACGCTCTTGGGGACACAACAAATGGTTGCATGTCAACTGGTATGAACCACTGATTAGAAAGTTTTCGTTTTATGATCTGCCTTTCCATTAGTTGTTTGTATTGTATCTGATGATCAGTCTCTTTGTAGGACCACACTTTAATCCCGCTGGCAAAGAGCATGGTGCTCCTGAGGATGAGCATCGTCATGCTGGTGATCTTGGAAACATCACTGTTGGGGACGATGGTATGTATTTTAGTATCCACTTGTCTGCTTCTTAATTTTGTGAGACACTATTCATACCATTTGGCCACCAGAATAGCTTCTGGCTTTTCTCATTTCACTATTCTGTGGGATGGGCTAACGTAGTACTTTCTTGGCCATTACAATTTAACTTGTTTCTTCTCTTCAGGAAAAGCTATCTTCACAATTGTTGACAAGCAGGTTTGTGACTGACATTCACATATACCCTGAGTTTGCAGGTTGTAAGAAATATATACCCATGCTCTCTGTGAATATCATTTTTTTTTTAACTTTACTTTCTTCTTTGTAGATTCCTCTCACTGGACCACACTCCATCATTGGAAGAGCAGTTGTTGTCCATGCAGACCCTGATGACCTTGGAAAGGGTAAGTTTGAAGTGATCTCTATCCTTAATTTAGTCTGTTCTACCAATAGTAATCGACATGATTGTGCTACTCCATAGATGGCTCAAATTTTTGTAGCAACACAGGTGCACGTTGTTTAGATTTTGGTTCTTTTGGTTATTAGTCCATGTTCACTTTTGTGATATTCACCCTTCCAGAGGAGTTAGATTAGTTCCTCCGATAATACTAGTGGTTAAGTTTGCCAATATGATTATCAAAGTGAGGAATTTAGTTAATATGGTATTATACACTATCTAATCCTATATTATCTCCACTTGTACACAGGTGGACATGAGCTTAGCAAGTCTACTGGAAATGCTGGCGGCAGGATAGCTTGTGGTAAGTCAGGGTTTACCTTGATATATGCAGGTTTCATATAAGTTGAACTGAACTTACTGTACAATCATAATAAGATACATTTGACACTTCCATCGGTAGAGACTCGTCGTCATTGCAGAGTTGATGGTGTTTTGTTCTGTTTGTCTACTTGCTTATACATATCTTCATGTCTATCATTGCACGATTGCGCAGGTATCATTGGTCTCCAAGGATGAGCTAGGCCAAGGAGCAAAGCACATGGAGTTCAGTTAAATTAAAGCCTGGAGAACTTGAGCATAGCACTCATCTGAAAATCAAATATTTGAATAAGGAAGGAGATTCATTTCTCAATACCAAATATATTTGGCTTTGGACTTGTTTCTCGGTTTTTCAAGTGTACCATGTGTGGGCAGTATGGCTGTTTGAAAGTAATGCTGTGTACGTTCATGCAATTGCCGAGGGATATATATGAGTAATTTTCTTGCATAGGGCAGATTATCAAGTTCTAAATCTCTCACTAAACAAGTAAAGATTCGATTTTTATCCGAAAATGCTTCTCTTA
Source organism: Geum urbanum (assembly GCA_946800695.1). Lineage (NCBI taxonomy): Eukaryota > Viridiplantae > Streptophyta > Magnoliopsida > Rosales > Rosaceae > Geum > Geum urbanum. Next base: position 80,088,743 of record OX326999.1, on the reverse strand, counting down.
CAAATATTTACCAAATCAATATCGGGTGAAATCAGTGACCTTGGCCGGAGCATACCATTATATCGGTAAGCGTCATGACCAAATCGAGTCCATCATCCATAATGATGTAATATCAATATCAAGTGTGTGTCACTACACAAGATTTGTAAATTAGTAATACCGTTGGTCAGATTTGACCAGTTTAGGTGGTAAGTCCAGACGTGGTAAATCTTAAAGGTAAGAAATTTTAACGAGTGGGATTTGAAAAGGACGATAACTAACTTACTATAACTAACTGTACTTTACACACGAGTCAATGACACTCTTCATCACCCCATCCCAAATTTTGATCCTAAATTTCTAGGGTTTCACCTTTCGATCGCAAAGCCCACCGATGTCGACCACCGTCGACAAAATCTCCGGCGAAGATCCGACGAAACCAAAATTCCGTGAAGCCTTCAACCTCCTCAAGTCCCACGCCTCCAAAGTCGCCGACTTTACCCTCCAATGGCAAGACCTCGAAGACTACCTTCGCTCCATCGACGACTCGATCCAATCCAAAATCGATCAGCTCGAGAAATCAAACCCTACCCAATTCAATTCGGCGAAAACCCAATCCAATTCGACCAAAACCCAAGTTAATTCAATCGAAACCCAAATCAAATCCGAACCCTCCTCCTCGCCGGAAGCCTTGAATTTCAACGGCGTGGTCGTCCACGACGGAAAGGGTTTGCTTTTCTATATAAACGAGCATCTGAAAGAGAAGGAGCCCTCATCTTCTTCGTCGTCGCGTGACGTCATCATTGATGGGCTGAGGTCATCTAAGGGCACCGGGAGGATGGTGATAGAGGCGATGAGATGGTTTTATCCGTCGGATTCGAGTAGGGGTAGTATTAAGATGGAGCTGAGTGTTGTGAGGAGGAGCTGTGTGGTTTTGTTGGAGGAGATGACGAAAGCGAGGCCGGTGATTGGAGATGGAGTGAAGGAAGAGGCGGTGAGGGTTGCATTGGAGTGGAAGAAGAGGGTGAGAAGTGAGGTGGGGAATAGCTTGGAGCTTTGGGCGTTTTTGAATGTTGTGGGTGCTTTTGGGTTGGTTGGTGAGTTTAATAGGGATGAGATTTTCGAGCTCTTTGGCAGCGTGGCGGTCAGGAAACAGGCGCCGGAGTTGTTTAGGTCTCTTGGATTTGCGCATAGAGTCTCCGGTGAGTGTTTACGTAATTTCTCTGATTGCTGTTGTTCATTTGGTTTTGGTCAATTAGTACTTTGTAGGTGGTGTCTAAGCTGGCTTGGTTATCAATGATGTGATTAAGAATTGCGACATTTAAGAAAAGTTTAAATAGGTTTGGCTGTCTCAAGTTTTATTCTGAATGTAAAGGATGAGACAGAGCTTTGGATTGAAGGTTTTTTTCAATGGATTTTGGCTGACACATACTTTGTTTTGTTGGAAATTTTGGACATAAGAGACACAATTAGTGTAACTGCAAAGGTAGACTTACCAGGATGTTAGTTGGAGTTAGTACCCGATTTTCTGAAAATATTTTTATATTTTGTTTCGATGATCTGTGTAGTTTTCCCATTGCTATAGTGTGCTATATGCCTATATCTCAGTGAGGGCAGCATCATTTTTGAAACATAAATAACACTAAGATATTACATCGAATCAGGTGGAGCCTCTGGGTTAGTTGGTATATAGAATAGATTACTATGCACATGTAGAGTGTTAGATACTAGTTTCAGGAGTACCAGGTAAATGGCTATACGTTATGATCTTTTTTAGCAGCAATTCTATTTATAGAAAGAAGTTTAATGGACCTCTGCTCTTATTATGGATTCTTCTGTTTTTATTTTCCTGCTAGTTCTCCTTGAACTGTTTTGTAATTCATTGGTACTTATTCTTATTATACATCACTTTAGAACATTAATTCAGCTGAATTTGTCCATGATGCTACTGTTGAACCAAGAAATTGTGTTTCAATATGGAGTTCTTGCTACATTCTTTGGTGTGATTCGTTAGCTGATTGTGGTTTTTGGCGGCAGAATTTATCCAAAAGCTAGTATCGCAGAATATGAGACTTGAGGCTATTAAATTCATTCATGCATTTGATCAGCTTGACAAGTTCCCTCCCATGCCCCTGCTTAAAGCACATTTGAAGTTTGCCAAGAAGGATGCAAATATTAGTTGCAAGAAGGGGCTAGATACTTCTCAAGCACAGGTACATGTGCTTTTTATTTTGCCTCATTAACTCTCCTTAGACCCAGGTTAAAGAGGCCTCTTTTATTTACAGTCATACATTAAATATTTTGCAGATTGATGCCATACACAAAGAAGTAGTATCCCTAAGAGCCACAATACGATGTATTGAAAGCTACAATCTTCAGGTTGAGCCTGAATTTTCTCCTGAGAACCTCAGAAACCGCATCGACCAGCTGAAAATGCAGAAGGGTGTAAGGAATGTTACTCAAGCAGTTCGTGGTCCTCAGGCTCACGGGCAACACTTGAGTGGAAAGAAACGCACTGCACCTGATGTTAAGGCTCAGCCCAATCAGAAGAATAGTAATAAGTTTTATCAAATAGATCCATCTTCAGCTGCTCAAAATTCTTCTTTTAGAGGACTGGCCACAGGACACTCAGTACAGCCATCTTATCTTCGTCCAGTAGGTATGGTTGAGAGTAGAAGTGCAGAGTACTTTACACCATCAGCTGGAATGCCCCGACAAGCAGTAGATGCTCCCAATACTTCTTATGGTACAACTTCCAGCTTTAACTCATTGCGAGCATCTCAGTATCAGCAAACAGGCTCATATAAAGGTGAAGGTGCAGATTGTGCTGCTCGATACTATGAATTGGGACATGCCAACTCTAATGCCCATAATAGCATATCAGCCGGACGTTACAGTTTGGCTGATCCCTCTCCTATTTTCACCCGCCACACCTCCTTGATAGGTGGAGTCCCTGAGTTGACAGTTTCCTCACCTAATGCCCATACCCGGCTCACCACCCAGCAGCATATGGACGCAAAAACTGCTTTTGAATTAGGGGGCAGTACTTCTGTAAGAGGAGATTTGAGTCCATTAAGCCAGCGCTACGGGACAAGTAGCATTATGGCTCTAAATGGGAGGACTATGCAGTTTGGATCAGCAAGAAGCCCTCCACCTACGTGCCTTTCCAGTGGGATTCTACATAGTGCCACTGCTCATGTTTCTGCGGATTCACTCAGGATGCCCAATAACAATGATAGGCCAATTTCTTCAAGTAGTGGCTATGTCACTCATAATAGTCAGTACAAGCCATCCATCTATCACCTTTAGCTCAGTTCCTACTTGTATTTATTGGTGACCGCCGACTGTGCTATAGCCATTCAGATTATGTTTCATTTTCCAAAGATTATACCAACTTTATGATACATAGTCACGAACAAGGTTTTGTGCGGGTTGAGAAAGTGGAAGTGTGCAGTCAACTTTTTTGGGTCGTAAACTTGTAATAGAAGATTTACTTCAGCTCTTACTTGAGTGACTTCACAACATAGTAAAAGAGACTGATCAACCACTGAGGCGCTGAGCTATCACAGAAGCTAAAAGCATCCGAGACATTTCAAGCACAACAATTCACCCAAGTCTACTTTTTACCAAGTGTTCAGTTCAGTCAAACAACATGTGCTTTTACTAGAAGTTAATTCATCAACACAATGACAGCTCCATTGCAGAGGGGCAAAGTTTGGCCAGCACTGAAATGCGAAGCAGTTTCGTCAACCTAGATGCGGGGGAAGCCAGGGTCTTGAGCCACCGGCACCAAACTTAGTCACCTTTGCTGGAGGCAACTTTGAGGTAGAAGAGCCAGTACTAGGGTCCTCTCTTTTTCTGTTCTTCTGTGGTTCAACTCTGGATACCAAACTTTGCGTACCCAAAACATCTTTTGCTGCTGGGTCTACTGGCGATGGAAGAGTTGCCAACGGTTTATCCCGTACAGTACTATTCGGAGAAGTAAGAACTGCTGCACTTGGCCGAGAGAATAAGGATAAGAAACAATTGCTGCATTGTTGCTCGCAAAATATTCCAATTTCTCAATTTTGACGGGGGGACAAATAATGTGGCAACCTATGCAAGTTTAAGAAAACAGAAAACAAGTCAGTGGAACGGTTTAGTGAATTTGTTAGATTTACAAATCAAAAGATATTTGTAGTATGATCTGCAACAGCAAAACACAGTAAAAAGAGCTTACCAGGTGACATAATGCCAAGGGCCTGGCTTAACTGAGCTGCTTGATGACCATGGGTGCTCGAAACCAGTCTTTTCATAGATAGAACTCAAGTCGTAAGTAATAACCAGCTCTAAGAAGCCTAAAACTTCGATGTCGCCTGCACTTTCCACTACTGTCATCTTTCCCTTCCAACTAGCAGCCAGTTTTGCTGCTTCCCCTCTCACCTGAGGACTAATTTGCGGGGAGATTCGCTTCATCTCCTCTAACAAAAGACATCAACCTCTTCTTCTAACTCTCAACACAAATTCTAACTCTTTCTTTTCAGGGTGAAACCCCTGCATTGCATCCAAAACCAATTTCGCGGGGTCTGATGACTCTTTGAGAATAGCCGACAGTTGAGTACTGATGGAATCAATTCTCTTCAAATACTCGTCCATGAAATGCCTGTTTGAGATAGATTTTAACGTAATTTCCAGTATGAAAAATGATTTTAGGCCCCGAAGGAGCCTAAGATGTGGAGACTAAGGCACATCATTTCTAAATCATATAATTATTTAAAATATAATTAATCATATATTAAAAAAGACAATTATATCCTTTTTATATCTAATGGTTATGGGTTTTTTTTAAAAAAACTTATCAATTTTCGCTATTTAACAAAAAGACAATTATATCCTTTTTAGTTTTGATTTGGATTAACAAAATCATACTATGATCATTTCGAGTTCTCAAAGAGCGATTTCAATATACATAATCGTTGAATTCTCACACGAAATTTAACCATTTCAATACTTATAAAAAATTGACATATAAACATCATTTTGCAAATGAGATATTATTGATTCATACAATTTTTAGTTTTCCGATTTGGAGTGAGAAGAAGAAATAAACTTTAAAATAAAAATAAACAAGGAACAACTAACTCTTTAGTTGGCCATAGAATATGTAAAATATATAGTATGAAACAATATTATCTTTTTCGTGATTTGATTGTATCATATAGCATCAATTATCGGTTAAAAAAGTATATAAGCATTTAAAATTTAATTATATAAATGAAGACATATTTTTAAAAATGAACTTGAATAAAGATCGAATATTTTGTAACATAATTATCGGTTAGAAATGAAATATGTAAGCATTTATGATTAATTCTATAAATGAATCAAAACCTAGCTAGTTTTTAGAGATGAACATAAATAGACATTAAAAATTTTTGACAATTTTCTTGTATAACGAATAAGCAAAAGTGTTGAAACTATAATTTTCGAACCAAAATTTCTTTTCTGATCGACATGTGTATTAATTTCGATCTTTTTTCAAAAAAAAGAGTCTATTAATTATGATTTTATTATTTTTGTATTACATAAACTAATCAATTTAATGAATAGTCATATTTTGATATTCTGATTTTAAACTTCATAATAATTATACAAAAAAATATCAATCAGAATTATAATGAGAAAGAATTATAGAATGTAATCAATAAGATTCCATAATTATAAATTGGACATTAATTTATATCTCTTAATTTGAAAGAATAGATTAATAATAATTAGGATTCTATATTTAGTTTGCAACAATTATTTCAATATGACATTAATTTTATAGTTGACTTTATTTATTTCGATGTGGCAATAATTTTATAGTTGATTTTAATTATTTCGATTTTGCAATAGTATTATAGTATGATTTTAATTAGGTAATTAAATTACTAAATTAATTGAATAATTGATGGCTGTTAGATTTAAAATGATAAAATCGTCTTTTTACAAATGGATATCAAATTATGGTAATATAATTATATAACTTTATATGATTTAGAAATTATGTGACAAACCACATCATTTTGGGGCCTCCACATCTTAGGTCCCTTTGGGGCCTCCTATCATTCTCCTTCCAGTATTAACACTTTCTCTTGAAAGTACTTTCAAGATGAAACACCTCCCATGTGCTTTCTAAAAAATTATTTTTAAAACTTATAAGTGATTCCCTAAATTTTCTCAAAGTACTTTCGATTGTGACTAAATTCCATAAAGTTGATTCCATCCCAAGCTCATGGAATCATACCAAACAGCCTGAAATGTTGCAATCCTCTTCCATTCCAAGTGATCTCACTTCTCTGACACCATTGTTGTACCGACTTCCAGAGTGAACTCAAATCATCCTCCCATTTTTTCATTGATCTTTCAACTCAACCTCATCAAGGAATTCAAATTGTCTCTTTTTTTCTTCCAGCTCCTTCTCCTTCTCTTCAAGCTTCCACGCCTACTTCTCCATCGATTCTTTTAGCAAAGAGAAATCTTTCATTTTCAAACCCGCCACATCGATTAGGGTCTCCTTCGAATCAGTGGCAGAGCCACATGCAGGCGAGGGTGGGCCTTGCCCCCCCCCCCCCCCCTCCCCGCAGAAAAATCAAATCGACTGTGTGGCGAAACCAAATCGATCACCATATTGTTAGGGTTCACAGCTATAACTTTCCCGCTCAAACTCGCACCATACATTTTCAAGTTATAAGAACCAACCGTGCCTCCGAACATCGGTGTGCTTTGTAGTTTAGGACGTCCATGGATGCTTAGTTAGGCATCTTTACCAAACCTCAACAGTACAAGTTGGAGTGGTAAGCAATAAGCGAACTTTCCAAGAGTGAGTGAACCTAATTGCATTGCAAGAGAAGATCGACTGGAAGGGTGGCCATGCCCTAATCCAATAACTCATGTTGTCCAGTCCAACGCCAAACCCTACATTACTGATCAAAACTCGCTGCCCATATTGGTTGAAAAATGTGAACGTATTAGTTGCAAAGGGACCCGAACTGCTCGCGCCATAGGAATATTGAACCATATAAGCGCATAGAGAAGGGTTGTAGATGTGACCGAATGGCGGCACACACATGGAGTGGGAGGAAGACATTGGTTGAAATGTGGCAGAGGATTTAGGATCAAAACCTTTTGAAGATGAGTGGAAGCATAGCCCGCACTGCATCCACTGAACCCAAGTGGGGCTGTTGCTTGTGTCCAGTGCCAGATAGAATGGCAACGACGGTGTTCTGATCCTGACCTGGAAGAAGAAACTGTAGTATGAGCGAGAGACTGGGGGTCATATAACTGGGACTGGGGATGAGTCGTTTATGGATGTGTGTGGTGTTAGGTGATCAAGGGCTCGAGCTTTGGAAAGTTGGATGAGAACTTTATGTTTGTTGTGTCACACTCTAATAGCACAAAATAGATAGATGAACACAATACTAAGGGAACAGAATCCAAACAGAAAACAACCCAAGAAAGAAGACAAGAACAAGAACACAGGATATACGTGGTTCGGCAATAGCCTACGTCCACAGAGCAGCAGAGAGAATCTTCACTATCAATGGAAGTTACAAAGAGAGAGTAGGGTTACAAACAAAACCCTAAAGCTACCCACTGTTTGCCCCTTAGCCAAGTGAATAACACTTTGGCTATCACAATGGACCTCCACCTTTTTCTGATATATGCCCAACTCATTGATGAGACCAGATAACCACAACTCCTCCTTAATACCTTCAGCAAGCGTTATGTACTCTGCCTATGTGGTAGACAAGGCCACTGTATCTTGCAAAATAGACCTCCAACTGATTGGTCCATTTGCCATGGTAAACAAATACCCAGTAGTCGACCTCCTCCTATCCAAATCACCAGCATAATCAGAATCAGTGTAACCAACAGGAAGATTACAATCTGCAGAACCTTTCTCAAAACACAAGCCAACATCTCTAGTCCCATGGAGATATCTAAGTATCCACTTAGCTGCATTCCAATGCTCTCTTCCTAGATTGTGCATGTAGCGACTGACAACACCAGCAACATGAGCAATATCAGGTCTGAAACAGACCATCGCATACATCAATACACCAATCAAATTAGCATATGAAACATTCTTCATCTCTTTCTTCTCTTCATCAGATTTGGGACATAAAAGAGCACTCAGTTTGAAATGGCTCACTAAAGGAGTACTCACAGGTTTGGTAGAATTACAAATGCCAAATTTCTGTAAAAGCTTCTCAATGTATTGCTTCTGAGTTAGCCACACCAAACCATCCTTTCTCTTGCGAGTAATCTCCATCCCAAGGATCTTCTTGGCCTCGCCAAGGTCCTTCATTTCAAACTCCATCTTCATTTGCTCTTTCAGCTTCTCAATCTCTATCACATTCTTTGAAGCAATGAGCATATCATCTACATAGATTGACAAGTAGACGAATGAACCATCACACAACCTTTTGAAATACACCCAATGGTCATACCTACTACGAGTGTACTTCAGTCTCCTTATAAATTCATCAAATCTGAGGTACCATTGTGGCGGTGATTGCTTCAAGCCATAGAGAGATTTGTTCAACTTGCACACCAAATTTTTCTTTCCATCATCCTTGAAACCATCAGACTGAGACATATAAATCTCCTTCTCTAAGTCTCCATGTAAGAAGACTATTTTCACATCAAGCTGTACCAACTCAAGATCATAATGTGCTACAAGTGCTAGCAACACACGGATAGTACTATGCTTCACAAATGGAGAGAAAATCTCATTGTAGTCTATCCCTTCTTCTTGCGAGTACCCTTTGGCGACCAATCTAGCCTTATATCTTATGCTCTTGCTGTCGTCGCCAGCATCCTTCTTAGCATAAACCCACTTGCAGCCAATAGTCCTTTTCCCAGCAGGCAACTGAACTAGATCCCAGGTCTTGTTCTTCTTAAGGGATCTCATTTCTTCCTTCATTACCTCATCCCAATCACAACTTTCAAGACTTGCCAGAGCTTCCTTGAAATTTGATGGGGTCTCAGAACAAATAATGGGAAAAGTATATGCAACACAGTTGCTAAACCTTGTAGGTTTCTTGACTTCTCTCATCTGTCTTCTTGCTGCTATGGATTCAGGATTAGGTGCATGATCTTGCCTCTGCCTTCTAACATGTGCCTGAATATCATCTTGGTTGTGCACATCTTCGTTGTTCTGGATATCAGTCTCTTCATCACTTTCAGTGTCACCATCTTCATTCTGGCGAGGAGACACATTCTTGGTGACAACACTGTCCAGCTCCACCTGTTGAACATCTCTATCATTCTTTCCTTCTTCAACAGTACCCTTGACATTAGGGTGAAGCATACTAGCTTCATCAAAGGTAACATCCCTGCTAATCACAAGCTTCTTCAATTCTGGACACCATAGTCTATACCCTTTCACACCACTTCTGAAACCAACAAATATAGCATTCTTGGCTCTTGCATCCAACTTAGTTTCAGTCACATGAAAGTAAACAAGACTACCAAAGATATGCAAATAATCATAATCATCTGCAGGTTTTCCAGACCACACCTCAATATGTGTTTTCCCATTGATCGCAGAGGATGGCAAACGATTGACCAGGTGACATGCATAGGTGACTGCTTTAGCCCAAAAAGCTTTACTCAAGCCAAATTTCTGCAACATACACCTCACCTTCTCCAACAGGGTTCTATTGAGCCTCTCAGCCACTCCATTTTGCTGAGGAGTCCCTGGAACAGTAAATGCCTCACTATCCCAGCCTCTCTACAGACTCTATGAAAAGGATCAGAAGTGTACTCACCACCATTGTCAGACCTCAGAGCCTTTACCTTCTTACTAGTTTGGTTTTTAACCATCTTCTTCCAATCAAATGTAAACCCTTCATCCTTGTGTGTCATTATGTAAAACTAAGACCTTCTAGATAAGTCATCAACAAATGTCACAAACCAATGCTTACCACTCATGGAAGCATTCCTTGTAGGACCCCAAACATCATAGTGCACATAGTCAAGGGTTCCCTTGGTCTGATGCACAGCGGTACCAAACTTCACTCTGTGTTGTTTACCCAAGACACAAAACTCACAGAAATCAATCTTGCAAGTTTTGGCTCTCTTCAAGAGCCCTTGTTTCACTAACCTTGCAGGACCTTTTCACCAGCATGTCTAAGCCTCATATGCCACAATCTAGTAGCATCATCTGTACAATCTCTAACTGCAGCAACATTGTCAATCACTATTTCACCTTGCAGTACGTACAGATTGTGGTTTCTATTCCCTTTCATTACCACTAAAGCTCTTTTTGTTACCTTTGTGACATCATTCTCCATACTGATCTTGTAACCACTAGCTTCCAAGGCTCCTAAGGAGATCAACTTGTTGCCAAGCATATGAACATACCACACATTAGTCAGTTCCCTGACTACACCATCATGGAGCTTCAACTTGACTATTCATACACCCTTTCTATCATGAGCAAAGTTGTCACCCATAAACACACTACCGGTGACACTTATATCCAAAGTGGCAAACCAATCTTGATTAGCACACATGTGCTGGGAGCAACTACTATCCAATAGCCATGAATTAGGTTCATCTACTGATGCAACACAATTAGAAGCTACAGTGAGAAGATAATCCGCTTCCTCACCAGTAAAAGCTACATTTGCATGAGTCCCATTGTTCTTATTTTGCAGCTTCGGGCATTCATGCTTCCAATGACCTTTTTCACGACAAAAGGCACATTCATCTCTCCCCAAACTCCTTCTGCCTTTGGAATTTCCTCTGGTGCGGGACTGAGACTTCCTCCGGTTGTTGAAACCCTTCTTTTCAACTGCTTTACCTCTTGCTACCAGAGCATCCGATGTAGAGGCACTACTTCTCTTGTCTGCGTGCCTAATCTCATGATTCATCAAGGCACTAGACACCTCTTCAAACTTAATGGTCTCTTTCCCATGGAGCAACGTGGTAATTAAATGCTCATATGACTCAGGCAAGGAATTCAACAAAATCAAAGCTTTATCTTCATCTTTGATGTCTTCATCCAAATTAAACAGATCTACAACTAGTTTATTAAAAGCATCAACGTGGTGTATCAGCTTCGTACTTGAAGTAGAATAACTTCCTCTTCATATGCAGACAGTTTTCGGCACTCTTCGACATGTAGTTGTCTTCGAGTTTCTGCCACAAATCATTTGCCTTTGTCTCCCTCATCACAGCAAACTTTTGGGGCTTTGCAAGACACAAACGAATAAACGAGCAAGCCATCTTGTTTATCTTGTTCCAATCGGTATCCGACATCGACTGGGGTTTGTCTTCCAAAGCAACATCCAACTCCTACTGTGTCAACATATCTCTCACCTCACATTGCTACATTCCAAAGTTGTTTGTACCATCAAATTTCTCCACCTCGAACCTTGCATTTTGAACCGTCGTCTTCGTAACCTTCGAGCTTTCAGCTCCACCAAATGGGTTGACATCCTCACTTCTATTATCTGTCATCTATCTCAATCGGATCTAAGCCTTAGCTTTGGTACCACTTGTTGTGCCACACTCTAATAACACCAAATAGATAGATGAACACAATACCAAGGGAACATAATCCAAATAGAAAACAACCCAAGAAAGAAGACAAGAACAAGAACACAGGATATACGTGGTTCGGCAATAGCCTACGTCCACAGAGCAGCAGGGAGAATCTTCACTATCAATGGAGGTTACAAAGAGAGAGTAGGGTTACAAACAAAACCGTAAAGCTACCCACTGTATGCGCACACACACACACACACTCTTCTTTTTTCTACAAACATACAATGCTCTGTATTTATACAACTCTTTCACTAAACCTAACTTACTCGCCAAGAACACTGTTCCTCGCCAAAAACCACCAAGATTCTTACGTACGCTACAATACCAATCCAAACTTCTAGCATACGACTCATGTACCACACATGCACATCACATGGGTCTTCGCGAGCAACCGTAAGTGAGCGAGAGCTATGCGAGCAAGCGAACAAGAGCAAGTGTTAAACCCATACACAATAATGTTTTTCTATGAGGGAGAAATTTTGAGGAAATAATTTGAGTTTGGGTGAGAGAACGGTATGGATTTCCATGCTGAAACTTTGGCAATGGACATTGAACACAGAGAAATGGCTAAGTGCTACAAAAGCGAAGAGTAGTGAAAGGAGAGACATTGCTTCAATTTTGATGGATTAGGATACTCGATGAACACCGTGGTTCGATCTTAATGCACTCATATACCAAGTTTGCATGGCTATTTATACTACAATATGTGCTTCTAATTAATTAACCTAGCTCACCTTAATTTATTTCCTTCTCACTTGGATGTGTCCGCCTCTTTCTAGGTAGTTTCTACTGTGTTTGTGTAGGATATGTAAAGTTTAAGGAATTCCACTAATGAAAACTTCTATTGCATTGTTTGCTTTCTTTCTTGATCTATCTTGTAGTCAAAAGGATACATATGAAAGAAGGTATATACAAAAGAAGTGATGTATATATTCACTTTCATTCATCGTCATTAAAATCTACGATGTCCAACTTTCTTTTGTATTTAGAGGTTTGATCAAAACTAATTTAAGCAATCTAGCATGTGTAAACTTGAAGAAATCCTAGAATACATATATATCAAAATCTTTCTTGCCTTTTGCTCTATCTTGCACAATTTGGTTGCGTGTGTATTATAGGCTCTCTGTTTTCTCCAAAGCCGAAGTATATATCATGCATCTGCATAAAATATGTCGCCTTTCTTCCTTCTATTTCCATGTATAGGTTTGTCCAACTATGAATCTGAGAGTTTTCCTTTTCTAATTTTGAAGGTCATTTCACAGATTATTCTCTGCATATATATATGCTTTGGATGATGCAACATATCCGCAAGCTCCGTCGTTTTTTTTAAAGATAAAGCGGTAGAAATTTATTGAATCTGGTAAGTTACATGGAGAATATCGATTATCACGATAGAAAAAACTTCATATAACAACCTAGCTACATTATTACATGTTCACTATAAATACCATAACATAATTTGATGGATTAAACATAGGGTAAATACTAAAAAAATTCAAGGCTCCACATCCTATCTAGTTATGAATCTCAAACTATAACAATATAAGACGTTGCTTTTTAACCTTCTTCTTGGTGAGAGCAACTGGATCCAGTGCGATCATCTTTTGTAGAGACTCATGCTTGTTCACCCCTACGTGGACACTCACTTCCACCGTCCCTATAACCGTGCCCATAACCAAGAATTCTTCGCGGGTCACCCTTTTTTCTCTAGATCCTACATGCCGAGACTCACCATCTGCATGGGCTATTACACCATGTCGAGATCCTCCATCTGCTTGCCGGCGTCTGACGAGTCCTATTATCCTGTTTGGTGTTGGGCTGCACTCTCGATGAACATGACTGTGGAATATTAGACGTACATGTATCATGAAAAAACCAAAATCAGTTAGTGGGTCTCCAAAAAAAGAAGTTCCCCTCTACATGTAAGACATGCAAGACGTGTGCCCCAAACTCTCCTTCCAGCACCATGCATGTTGGCCAGCTCACCCTGTAAATCTGTATGGTAAGTAAGAATTATTTGTGTAACTTTTGTCCTAATATAGGACCAATTAATTACATACCTCGATCTAAGCTCATATCCGTTATACGCTAGTTGCCACACATAACAATGGATCGAACCCATAAACCGATTGATTATATATGGTGAAAAACTATAATGGTAAACATTGGTAACATCAATTCGTAGGAATTAACTCAAGAAAAACTTAATAACGCCTTACTGGCTAGTGGACCAGTATATATTCAGGTCTCGATTATATGTCTCAACATCCTATTTCAGTATTTACAGCATTGCTTAGTTACTTCTAGCTATCAAATGGAACACTCTACTCTCAGATCAATCTCCTTGGTGCTCACGACCCTCCTCCTTCTTATTTGCTGTAAGTGACAATCTATTATCGATATCTCATCTGTTTTCGTCTATGTCGAGCGAGCCCTAGCTAGCTCGCTGCGACACACACACACACACACTCATACACTCGGATTGATCGAGTTTATATATTGTTGGGTGCAGGTTTTACCAATGGAGGTGAAGCCAGCCGAGCAAAACTGGAGACGACGCAGAACGAACGATCTCAGTGTATGTTACATGATGACTGCCTGCTAATATGTAATTTGAGTCGTATCGGCCGTGGGGAATACTGTGATGTCAACGAGTGCAGGAATCACATTTGCTACTGTTGTTGTGATGGCAAGAGAAAAGACACCTGCAAACCGGCTATAATACCATCCCCACCTTCTCCTCCACCGTCGCACTGATGTATTAATTATTTGACCTTTCAAATTTGAAAGGATTATGGTTGTTATTGTCTAATTAAGAATAAACCTGCAATTGCGACCGTAATTAATTGGTCGTAATGACAAGGAATGGAAGCTATAGCTAGGGAATATTACGTCTTTTGAATATGCATGCCCTCCCTCGTTTTACTTTTGACAAGAACCATTTCAACAAGTGTAAATACTTTTGACCAAAATGATCAAAATAGATCAAGAAATTAAACAAATAATAGAAAAGATACATATATAAGTATAATTACTTAAACTTTATATGTTCGATCTACACATTAGAGAACGTACATTATCAAATCGATCAGTTATATATATGTGGCAAGGACGTAAGATCATTCCACTTAATTTGCAAATCGATCAGAAATATCACATATTAGCCATAATATGCATGTGACAAGAGTAGATAACGTACATTATCAACTCGATCAGACATATAGTCTCGAATTCATTATTTTAATGTATTTCTAGGGTTTTTCTTCAAGTTCACATACACCCACACCCACACCCACGCCAACACCCACACGCACACACACAAACATACACACATTGTAGAGAACGTACGTACATTATCAACTCGATCAGACATAGTCTCGAATTCATTATTTTCATGTACGTATTTCTAGGGTTTTTCTTCGCACACGCACACGCACACGCATATATACATTATTCATTCCTTCTCGTCCACTCTCTTAATACATATTGGACGTCTTAATTATGACAAAAATGGAAGGAAGGTAGGGAATATGTCTTTTCTCTCATTTTTCTTTTGGCAAGAGCCTTTTTCTTATGTGTTTAATTATATACTTTTGACCAAATTGATCAGAATAGATCAAGAAACTAAACAAATAATAGAAACGATAAAGAAGTAGAATTACTTAAACTTTACATATTCGATCTACAGATCAACATGCACATGCATATAATTAATGGACGCGTCTAAGTGAGACTGAAACGTACGAGTGAAAGCTTAGAAGTTGGAAGTTAGGGGAACAAATCAATTTAGTATAAATAGGCATGCATACATGCTAGCTAGAAGCATGCATCAAGAGTACACCTATAGCCCTAATTAATCAATCAGAAGACATGTCTCTCCTTTCACTAATCTTCGCTCTTGTAGCACTTGGCCATTTCTCGGCGCTCAATGTCCATTGCCAAGGTTTCAGCATGGAAATCCATACCATTCTCGCACCCAAACTCAAATTATTTCCACACAATCTCTCCCTAATAGGAAAACATCAAGCTCTCATCCAACTCTCTAAAGCTCGAGCCCTTGAATACCACCTAGCTTAAACCACACGTCACTTCCATAAACGACATTGTTATTAGACCCCCAACCACTCTCTCATTCTACAGCTACTTCTACGCCACGGTCATGATCGGCACACCGCCTTAGCCCTTGTTGGATAAGCTTCTAGAATAGCTTGAAGCCTAAGATATCTTTATCAAGTTGGATAAAGACAAGGAAGGCTTAATGTAATCATAATAGAATTAGAAGTTGTCTAATTCTCAATAGACATAGGATTATGATTAGTTTCAGCTAAGTTGAGATGATTCTATAAATACCATTGTCAAGCTATGATAATTGTATTGAGAAACACAAGAGATTGTGAGTTTAGTTTTGAGTGATTTTCTAAACATAATAAAGAGAGTTATTCTTTATACAATCTAAGTTTGTGTTTAAGAACTTTATTTGGCATCAGAGCAGAACATTGAAGGAGGAAAAGGTGTGTAAAGGCTTTGTCAGATCAGCATGGACGATGGAGATGAAACCAATGCTGTCATAGCAGCTGATACACGCAAGGAGTCAGTTCCTTCATCGATCAATTGTCCAATGCTAAGTTCAACAAATTATACAGTATGGGCTATGAGGATGAAAGTAGTTTTACGAATTCACAAAGTATGGGAAACAATTGAAGCTGGTTCAGACGAAGCTGGCAAAAAGGATATTGCGACAGCTTTAATCTTTCAATCAATCCCCGAAGCACTTATACTACAAGTCGGTGATCAAGTTTCTCCAAGAGATATTTGGAATATGATCGAGACTCGAAACTTAGGTGCACAACGCGTCAAGGAGGCACGTCTGCAAACTTTGATGTCTGAATTCGAAAAAATCAAGATGACGGATTCAGACACAATTGATGACTTTGCTGGAAAGTTATCACAGCTCGCATCAAAAGCTACAACCCTTGGAGAAAGAATCGAAGAGCCAAGACTAGTAAAGAAATTTCTCAACAGTTTGCCTAGAAGCAAATACATCCACATCGTAGCTTCTCTTGAGCAAGTACTTGATTTAAAAACAACAGGCTATGAAGATATTGTTGGTAGACTCAAAGCCTATGAAGAGCGAATCACAGACGATGATAAACAAGACGAGTCACAAGGAAAATTGTTGTATGCTCAAACAAATTTCTCAAACTCTCGAGGAAGAGGCCGTGGAAGAGGAGGAAGAGGAATCAGAGGACGTGGCAGAGGAAGAAGCAACACACAAGACCGTTCAAAGCAAAATCAAACAAACACTAAGAAAGACAAATCGAACATTGTCTGTTATCGATGTGATAAGCAAGGTCATTATGCCTCTGTGTGTCCTGAAAGAAAACAGAGCATCCAAGAAGCTAACAAGGTAGAAACAACGGAAGCTGATGTTGCTCTTTACATGCACGAGACAGTGTTTCTTAAAGAGGAAAACTTAATACCAAAGAAGTATGAGAAAGAAAAAGGAGATAAAGGAACTTGGTATTTAGATAATGGTGCAAGCAATCATATGACCGGTGTGAGATCATTCTTCTCGGAGATAAATGAGAACATCAAAGGAAAAGTAAGATTTGGAGATGGATCGAGTGTAGACATTGGAGGAAAAGGATCAATCCTGTTCGAAGGAAAGACATGAGAACAACAGCTTGTAACTGACATCTTCTATATCCCTGAGCTTAAAAGCAACATATTAAGCTTAGGACAAGCTACCGAGCATGGTTGTGATATAAGGATGAGACATGACTACTTGACGCTACACGATCCTAATGGGAGACTCTTGGTGAGAGTTTTGAGATCCTCAAATAGATTATACAAAATCAATCTCAAAATCGGGAAACCTATTTGTTTGTACTCAAAAATAGAAGAAGAAACATGGAGATGGCATGCAAGACTCGGCCATATCAGTTTCAACACCATCAAGACAATGCCGACACATGAGATGGTACACGGTCTACCAAAACTCAACAGTGAGAAACAACTATGCGAGTCATGTCTAGTTGGAAAACAAACACGTCAACCGTTTCCAAGTGCAACTCAATATCGATCAGCACAAGCATTAGAACTTCTTCATGCTGACTTGTGTGGACCGATATCACCAGCCACACTAGCTTCCAACAAATACATC
Organism: Geum urbanum; assembly: GCA_946800695.1. Taxonomy (NCBI): domain Eukaryota; kingdom Viridiplantae; phylum Streptophyta; class Magnoliopsida; order Rosales; family Rosaceae; genus Geum; species Geum urbanum. The sequence goes on along the minus strand of OX326999.1, from coordinate 80,071,021 downwards.
TTTGTAATCATTGATGATTATACAAGATACATGTGGACGATTTTATTAAAAGAAAAGAGTGAGGCGTTTGAGAAGTTCAAGGCATTTAAAAACCTTGTAGAGAAGGAATGTGAGAAGATGATCAAGACTTTGCGAACATATAGAGGGGGAGAATTCACGTCAAGAGAGTTCCAAGATTTTTGTGACAAAAACGGGATCAAAAGACACTTGACAGCTCCTTACACCCCACAGCAAAACGGAGTAGTGGAAAGGAGAAATCGGACACTACTAGAAATGACAAGGAGTATTCTCAAGGTTATGAATGTTCCAAATATATTATGGGGAGAAGCTATACGACATTCTACTTATCTGATAAATCGAATCCCCACAAGAGCCTTGAAGAACCAAACACCGTATGAATGTTTGAGGAATAAGAAACCAAGCATCCATCACATTAGAATTTTCGGATGCCTTGCTCACGCCAAGATTGAGTCAGTAAAACTCAAGAAACTCGATGACCGTTCACAGACCTTAGTCCATCTAGGAATAGAACCCGGAACCAAGGCGTATAGGCTCTACAACCCGACAACAAGAAGAATTGTCGTAAGCAGAGATGTGGTCTTTAATGAGAAAGCAGGTTGGAACTGGAAGGGAGCTAGTGAAGAGATTAATAAGGAACCAGGTATGTTTCGTATGTCTTGGGGAGAAGTCACGGACGAGGGTCACGGACAATACGTAAACAACAATGATCAAGCTGATCACAATCCTGGAACACAATCTCAAGAAAACGAAGAAAAAGACGAAGATTGTGATGAATCACAAGAAGAAGAACACCCTGAGCAAGCACAAACTGATCATGAAGCTAACATACAACCATAATTTACGAAATCAGGAAGACAAGTGGTCCGACCTAGCTATCTTGATGATTATCTACTTCTAGCTGATATTGAGTGCGTGAAGCTCTTACTATCAATCAATGATGAACCGATATATTATCATGAAGTAAAAGATTCGTTGGAGTGGACAAAAGCTTGCCAAGAAGAAATTAATTCAATCAACAAAACCAAGACTTGGACGTTGATGGAAAGACCAAAAGGAGTTAAGATCATTGGTCTTAAATGGGTGTTTAAGATCAAGAGGAACGCAGATGGAACGATCAACAAGTTCAAAGCTAGGCTCGTTGCAAAAGGATATGTTCAACAATCTGGAATTGATTTTGATGAAGTTTTTGCACCGGTAGCTCGAATTGAGACAATAAGGTTGCTCGTGGGTCTAGCTGCTTCAAATGGATGGGAGATCCATCATCTCGACGTCAAAACCGCCTTTCTGCACGGAGAACTAAACGAGGATGTTTATGTGTCACAACCAGAAGGATTTGAAAAGAAGGAAGAAGAGCATAAGGTTTTCAAACTTACAAAAGCTCTATACGGCCTAAGACAAGCCCCGAGAGCTTGGAACACGAAGCTCGACCAAATCTTGAAAAGTTTAAAGTTCAGAAAGTGTTCAAAAGAGAGTGCCGTGTATCAAAAGAAAGAAGGTTCCAAGCTTCTCCTAGTTTCCGTATATGTTGATGATTTATTTGTAACAGGAAATACATTGGAGATCATACAAGAATTCAAGAAGGGGATGTCATCTAAGTTCGAGATGTCAGACCTTGGAAAGCTAACTTACTATCTTGGCATAGAAGTCAATCAAAGTAAAGATGGCATCGAGTTGAAGCAAGAAGCATACACACGAAGGATTTTACAGGAGGCTGGTTTGGATATTTGCAATCCAACTCACATTCCGATGGAGTTTGGCTTGAAGTTATCTAAAGCAAAGGAAGAGGAACCCGAAGATGCCTCTGTGTATCGAAGAAGAATTGGATGCTTGAGGTATCTCTTGCACACTAGGCCAGATCTTGCTTTCTCAGTTGGAGTAGTAAGTCGTTATATGCAGGATCCGAGGGAATCACATGGCAATGCCTTAAAACAGATTCTAAGATACTTGCAGGGAACGATATCTTTTGGCTTAACATTTAAAAAAGGAGGAACACAGAAACTTGTTGGATATAGTGACAGCAGCCATAACATAGACATTGACGACGGGAGGAGTACGACAGGACATGTGTTTTTCTTTGGTTAATCACCAATAACATGGTGTTCACAGAAGCAACACACAGTTGCACTATCTTCTTGTGAAGCTGAGTTCATGGCAGCAACAGAAGCAGCAAAACAAGCTATATGGCTCCAAGACTTGTTGAGTGAAATAACAGGAAGAAGTTATGAGAAGACTATCATAAGGATCGACAACAAATCCGCTATCGCACTCACCAAAAATCCTGTGTTCCATGGAAGAAGCAAGCACATCCACAAGCGATATCACTTCATCCGAGAGTGTGTTGAAGATGAGCAAATAGAAGTGGAATTTGTATCCGGAGAAGAACAATGTGCAGACATTCTAACAAAGGCCCTAGCAAGAATCAAGTTCAAGACAATGAGGAGATTGATCGGTGTTCAAGATCTCAGAAATGGACTTGAAGCTTAATTAAGGGGGTGATTGTTGGATAAGCTTCTAGAATAGCTTGAAGCCTAAGACATCTTTATCAAGTTGGATAAAGACAAGGAATGCTTAATGTAATCCTAATAGAATTAGGAGTTGTCTAATTCTCAATAGACATAGGATTAGGATTGGTTTCAGCTAAGTTGAGCTGATTCTATAAATACCATTGTCAAGCTATGATAATTGTATTGAGAAACACAAGAGATTGTGAGTTTAGTTTTGAGTGATTTTCTAAACATAATAAAGAGAGTTATTCTTTATACAATCTAAGTTTGTGTTTAAGAACTTTAGCCCTCGCCCTCGACGTTCTACTTGGCACTGGACACAAGCAACAGCCCTACATGGGTTCAGTGGACGCAATGCCGGCTATGCTTCAACTCATCTTCACGAAGTTATAATCCGAAAACCTCCACCACATTTTAACCTATGCCTTCTAACCACTCCATGTGTGTGCCGCCTTTAGGACACGTCTACAACGCTTCTTTATGCTCTTACACTGTCAACTATCAAATGTTGGGAGCAGTTCTGGTCCCTTCGCTAGCGATACATTCATATTTAACGGCCAATATTTCAGACAGCGAGTTCCAATCAAGAACTTCGGGTTCGGTGTTGGACTCGAGAACAACATAAGCTTCGGAAAGAACCTACAGCCGATAATAGGAGTTATTGAACTAGGAACGAGCCACCCTTCTAGTCTTCTAAATCAATTAAATTCAATCACTCTTAGAAAGTTTTCTTATTGTGTAACACTCCAAGCCGGGCGCAAAACAGTGTTGAAGTTTGGTAGATACGCCCAACTAAGCCTCCCTAGACGTCAAGTACAAAGCACTAAGATCTTCGTAGGTCCGGCAACGGATGCTTACTACCTCAATATGATTGGCGCAAGTTTGGCCGAGAAACAACTAAATGTGAAGCAAAACTTATTACTGATCGATTTGATGTCTCCACACAGCCAGTTCGTTCGTCCAACATAAAATGTTATACGTCAAGAGCTGGTTATATATTTTAAAGGAAGAGATGGATGGCTTCCTTTGAACCAGAGTAAGTCTGGGTGTTACCAAAAACGTAGAGGAGCGTTTGTTATGCCATGGCTGACACTTAATCTACAAGTTCAAGCAATTCAGCTTAAGATTACTCCAGCTACATTGTACCTGTCGACTATACGGTTAGTGAGTTTGGCTTGTTAATTAATTGTACCTGTCGACTATACGGGGCCAAATGTGTGAGGTGCGTTTCAACAAGCAAATTACAGGTTTCTTTTTGTCGTGGCCGCTTCTACGTTGTCATTTGCTCCCGAGACTTGTTAAAGAACAATAGGTTTTATATGTGACTATATATATATATATATATTTTCTACCTATCATCATGTACCCCAAATGATTCCACGAGATCGGAATAAGGATGTTTACATGTTCCAATAATATGATTATTATGAAATAAGCAATTGAATTAGTCTCCTATCGCAAAAGATTATTATGATTATTATGAATAAGTATGTTATGATGTTAATAAACACAGATGATCGACAACATAGGAGCTAGCCTCCTTTGCATCTAGCTCTTATACTCTTTAGCCTTTACAAATCCCCAAAACATTTTAGTTCCGGCAAATTGATTGTCCCAGACATCAGCCAGATAAGTTTCGGTGGTAGAACAATCTGTTACACTGAAGACAAGCTCAAGGCGGCAGACAGTTGTAGTTCTGGACATTCCCCTTAGTAGTTTTAGAAAGACAAGCTCTTTGTTGATTCTCTTATTGATCTCGGAGACGGCATACTTTACCATGGAGATCACATATGGGTCATTTAGGTCCTCAATAGGCTGCGGAGCATCGATAGGCGGACCATCATCAGCAACTGTGAGAGGAAAGAGGAGAACAAGGACTGCAACTGGGTATTGAAGACTCGATCATCTTGATGCCCCTCTTTCACTTTTCAGGTACTATCAAATGGTATAGATAGCTAGCTAGTTTTTCTATGAGAAGCTTGTTAGAGAGCGCGCAGTATTATCTATATATAGCAGAGTGAAGCTAGGACATGCATGCATGGATCATATAACAAATTAAGTCGATCAATTACAAAGATGGATTTGGCGTATTAAGATGTCTAGATTTTGTTTGTGCTTTAAAGTAGCTATATGGATGCAAGAGAATCAAGAGATTATGCTTTAACAGTTAAAGATCGAGATCGCCTAGCTAGGCATGCATCCCTATTAAGCCTATCAGAAAGTTCCATTTGCAATAAGACCATAAGTTGACCATGCAAAAACGAAATTTTGTTAATTTTCATGTTGACGAGCCCGGTAGTAAAATCACACTTACACAAGGGTAGACCCAATCAACAAAGCCCAATAAACCCAACAGGCCCATAATTCTTTACATAATAAGAGTAGCTGAAATCATTTCACTCCAGTAAAGAAGGAAGCAGAGAGAGAGAGAGAAGACGACGAAGAAGAAGAAGCAGAAATGGGTAGAGAGGTCTCCGAGAGCTGCGTCGATAGTCTTCTAACCGAGATGGTCTCTATGTACTGCTCTCGCTTATACGCCAATAAGCCCGATCTCGCCGCCAGTAGGATCGACGCCATCGGCTACCAGGTCGGCCACCAGCTCTCCGAAAGGTACACCTCCCCGCACTCTATCACACCTCTTTTAAACTCTAAAAGTCGTCGTTTTTGTGACCTAGTTCGTTCAATTTGGGAAATTCTGTGAATTTTAAGCTTTGGGCTTTAGATCTGATTATGTTGGTTGACAAATTTGGTATACTGAATTAGAGATCATGTCACTTTCGGACTATAATTCATGTATTAGCTGGTCGAGATTGTGCATGAAGTTTTTGAATTTCTAATGGAATTGTAGGAATATGTGAATTATGTGTGTGGATTAAGTGAGTACATTTGTATACAGATGGTGATGACTTGGTTCAATTGTTAGGTATACGATGGAGCGGCCTCGGTTTACTGATCATTTAGATGCGATTAAGTTCATCTGCAAGGATTTCTGGTCTGAGCTTTTCAAGAAGCAGATAGACAACTTGAAGACCAATCATAGGGTATTTTCGAGAATTCGATGTGATACAAGTGAGTATTTCTTGTTGTTTTGTGTGTAATGTTGAGAGAAGATGACTTTTGTGTGTTGTTGTGTAGGGCACGTTTGTGTTGCAAGATAATCGGTTCCGGTGGCTTTCGCGGATGTCTCTTGATCCGACGATACCTGAGGATGGAGAGGTTGCTCAAGAAAATTCTGAGGCTGGGGCAGAAAACAAGGCAACACAAATACCAAACATGCATCTGCATTTCTCTTGTGGAGTTATAAAAGGAGCTCTTCATAACTTGGGGATTGCTTGCGCTGTTTCTGCGGATACATCCCACCTTCCTGCATGTGAGCATCTCTCTGTTTAGTGCTTGAATGTTCTTTTGATACAATTTAAGAAACTTTCACATCCCCTAAATCACTAGCTACCTTAGGATTAGTTAAAATCGTGTGCATAATGGTCATTGTGATGGATAGTTCAAGTGAGTTACTTTATATGGCTGTCATTTTTAGGATTATAGTTTGCGTTACACACTATACTTCATTCTGTGTTCAGTTAATCAGTCTTTTTTAGCACTTATTTAATAGGAAACGGTCTGTGATAATAAGTTGATCTGCCTATATTGTTTTGATTTTGATACCATAACAAATCTAAGCTTTAAGCTATTAGAGAAAATGATGACCTTTTACTTCCCTCTATTCAATCATGGATTAATTAGGTGATCAACACAGTATCTGGTTGTTGACTTACTCTCGCTGTTCCAAATTCAATTACACAAGAGTAGAGAACTAGAGATTAAAGCAACTTTTAGTAATCTGTAAAATGAGAAATGTTTTCTAAAAGATTTTCTACCCATCCATGCATTTTCAGAATCATCTGTCGTTTCTGGGACACATTTTACGTTTCTTATCACATAGTTCATTGATTTCTGAACTTTGACTCTGTTTTGGAATATCAATGGTGTCGGTTCAGTTATCCATCACACAAACCATGGTTAATATCAAATACAAGTTCTTGTCACTGGGTCTTTGATGGCTCTAGTATTTGGCTTGTGTACCAGGTTTACAGAAGTGAAAAACCGTGTTTACTTGTATCCCAAATCTAAGTGCTTGGTTCTGTGTGATCTACTTTATTTTATTTGGGTTCCTCAAATCTTTCTGAATCATGATTCATTTTTTAAAATAACTCATGTCCATCACACTCAAATTTGAAATACATAATGCTCTCGGTCAGTATAGTTTCACCCTAAAGATAAGTAGAATGTGGGGCTGTGAGGGTGTTGCTTTCTCCATCAAATTATTCCTTTTTCATTCTTACTCTTCACTTTTGTTTTAAAATCACTGAAAATATGCTTCTTTTTTCTTTACAGTTTGTTTCCCTCACTAACATATCATGCACCGAGTCTAATATGTATCTCATAACTTCTTGACTTCGTGTTCCTACACATGCGTTCGACATCATTCAATGATCAAATTATGGTTGGCAAATTGATGAACTATAAGATTTCCAGAGGGTTTGCTTGCATTCCTTGACGAAATAGTTGTTTGAAATTTGTAAACAGGTTCATTTGTGGTTCGCATAAAGCCGTGATGCAACGATTCTTCGAGGAAGCAGCAGAAATGTAGGATCTCAACAACAGGTTTCCACCGAGACTTGTGGTTTTCTCATTATGCACAACAGTTTTCAGAATTTTTTTGTAACTTTGAAACTGACGAGAGTATTTGATAGAAATCTCCCTTGAATTAATGAACTGCCAGAGGCAGACACGCTGTGGTGAACTGTTGTTCAATAGATTGTACCTAATGTTAAGGTTTACTGTTGTAGGAGAATGTTGAGCGATTAATACTTGTATTTTATCCCAGAATGATATTGTGCTCCTTCTCCACAAGCAAATATCACAAACACTTGTATTTGTGCAAGTAGATTAATTCTAATACTTTTAGCCAAAAAGATACACAGTCCCGGGTCGAACTGGAATCCTGGTTTAAGAAAAACTCCTGAATATAATCCAAAATTGGACTGGAAACTTAAACTATTAAGGTAGACTCTTTGAATCCAAGCAGTGAATCCCAAGTCGAATAGGAAAAGACTACTCTGTGCCTTTGTTTGTTCCACTACACCTTTTCCCCTTTCCATATGGAAATAGGATTACTTTGTATCTATATAAACGATGGTCCCTTCACATAGAGCTGGCACTATTAGCGATTAGGGTTTTCTCGCTTTAACGTTTTAGATCTCCACTCCATGCAGAGAGCGACATAAGCGTTTTAGCCTGTTTGAGCTAAACTTTCTCTTCTCCGTGCAGAGATCAAGACTAGCTAGAGTTGGGACTTTCTGTGTTTCTCTAATCTTTCACTCAAACATCCTTACCGCAGCGTTGGTAGGGTAGTGTTTTTGGTTCTTTTGTAACAACAATCAGGTTCTAATGGCGAACTTGGAGCCTGATTGGAGGGAATATGAGTCGGAAAAGAAGGATTTGGAGATGAAGCACTTGAAGTTCAAGAACTTGCTCTCCCAAGCACCTTCCTTTTTCGAGTTCACCCTTCAATGGAAAGAACTAGAGGAACATTTGGAGTTGACCCGGAATGAGATCCAGAGTCAATCTGAAGAACTCGGGAAACTCGGGAAACTCGAGAAGCATTTGGAGGCCAAAGAGTTAAAATGGAAGTCAAGGATGGAAGAGCTCGACGCACAAGAGAAGAATTTAGAAGCCATGAGGTTAAACTTGAAGTCAGAGATGGAGTCCAAAGAAATTGAGTTGCTTGGACTCGATAAGATGATAGAGGAGAAACAGAAAGAGTTTTCAGACAGCCAGATCTACTTGAGTTTGAAGCAGACATTGTGCGAACAGCTTAAGAGAGAGATTGAAGATAATGAGAAAGTTATTGAGCCCAAGAAAGACGAATTGGGAGACAACAACAAGAGTTGAAGAATCTCCATGTGGAAATTGCAGAAGCAAAGGGATTAATTGAAGAATATGACTTGAAGAGGAAATCGAGTGAGCAGAAGTTGACTTGGATTGAGAAGAGTATCGAGAAGAAGTCAAAACTGCTTGAATCTACTGAGAAGACAGCACTAGATAGACAGAAGGTGAGGGAGGAAATTGAGTCGAAAGTGAGAGAGCATTGCTCACGTGGGAAATCTTTGAAGGAGTTGTCCAGTAAACTCGAACTTAAAGAGAAGGAATTAGCAAGCAGAGAAAAGGAAGTTTCTTCGAAACAGGAGGAACTTGATTTGCTTAATAATAAGACCCTTGATGAGCTTCAGTTGTATGGGAAGCAGTTGAGCTCATTAGAATGTACATTAAAACAACGTGAAATACAATTGAAAGGAGACTCCCTTAAACTTGAAGTGAAAGAGAGGCAATTTGAAGCCATGGAAAGTTTGCAGCAAGAACGTGAAGTACAATTGCAAGCGAAAGAGAGACATCTTGAAGAGCAGGCCAAAGAACTTGAATTGGCAAAGAAGAAAAGTGAGCCGTTGGAAGGTAGAGAACTTGAACTGACCATTGCAAAACCAATATTAGAGATGGTAGAGATTTGCAGCTATTCATGTATGAGTTTATAAAATTCAATGAATCAGCATGCAAAGAAATCTCAGCTCTTGTTCAACAAGAGTTATTTTCAAAATTGGTTTTGGATGCAGTGCAAGGGTTTCAACCTATATATGACAATGAGAAGTTTGATGTGGTTCTTAATACAAGGGCATGTCTTTTTTTGATGAATATGTTGAAGAGACCCGGAGTGCAAATTAGTGCTGAGGTAAGAAAAGAAGCAATGAAGTTGGCCAGTGATTGGAAGGCTAAAATGACAGTTGGGGCTGAGAATTGGTTAGAAATTTCGGTTTTTCTGCAGCTCCTTACATCATATGAAGTGACGTTTTCTTGTGATGGCAGGGAGCTTCAATGTCTTACTAATTTAGTAGCTCAACAGCAACAAGTGCATGGACTATCCCTTGGTCTTGGGAGTGTTCAAGCGAGATCCCCTATTGGTATCACAATACTAATAGTTTGGCAATGGTAATAGTTTGGCAAATGTTGCTGCACCTACTAAAATTGTGAATGCAGAATCTCCTGCAGCAGCAACTTTGTCTAAGCCAAATTTCCATCCAACTGTCACTGCCACTGCCACCTCTACTGCTGTTACTGCACCTGCAGCCATCAGCAGCAACAATGTTGCTCCAGTTGAACCTGCAAAAGAGAGAACTCCTGCAGCAACATTACCTCTGCCCTGCCTAATGATAATGGTGCTAAGAGACAGCAAGAACAGAAGAAACGCTTGTTCAGCGCGGTTGCTCCCAGCTTTCAAGAACAACATAAATTGCAGCGGACATCCATATCAGCAGATAGACCCAATGGATTGCACCCCAACCGTCTGAATCCATCAAACTATGGACAGGTGAATATTCCTTCCTACACTTTTAGCATGGCCAACAGCATTGGTTTTGAGTATGCTGCTGCACCTAATTAATGGCAGAATATATCAATCATATCCATGTCCTCCTATCTCCACTGACTCTCCTATTGGTTCTCCTGGAGTTGGCATGGCCTGTGATTCCCCTAGTCTAAAAAGATGTGTTCACCTACATAATTTCATTGTTTTTCTTTTTCACTTGTATATATCAATATTTTTTTTTCTTGATAAGGAGTATATATCAATATATATCCATGTCTTGAGTTAGACATTGTTTATTGATTATACATCTGTTTTGTGTTCATATCCTATACATATGCTCAAGTGCAAACTTAAAACAAAATAAAAGAAGAACTGATCAAAACCTTTTGGTAATTTACTTCTCTACAGTCAATATATAATTTAGGGCATGACATATTAAGCTAGCTCTTTCTTGAAAAAGTCAAAAGTGAGATCTAGGATTTCCTAGCGTTTGCCATCTGTGCACTATTCATCGCCTTTGGCGGCTTGTAGCGGCTCCTTTTGTGCGGCCGACCAACGCTCTCTCGAGTGCGTTGCTCCATGTGTTCTGAAGGCTCCATGACCTCGATGTGAGGTTGGATTGATCTCTTGGGCAGCGAGCTTTAGAGAACTGATTGTTCCAATTCGTATCGATGAATTATGGCCATGACGAGCCCGTTTTAGGTTTGTATGGCGTTTCTCTTTCTCAATTGTTGCGATCAATAGTTTTGTGGGTCGTGGCCTCAGTGGTAAGGCTTCCCGTGGTGCAGTTGAGATTGGTCGAATTTGTTGGAGAGGATAGATCCCACATTGAAAAAGAAGCCAAAAGAAGATGACTTATATGTTAATGGACTACCCCCAATATTAACCGATGCCTTTTGGATAAAACCCACACCTTAAAAGTGGCTCAAATTGGGACAATATCGGTTATATTGGGGGTCCACATGCCACGCTTGCCGCAGTTTCACTTGGTATCAGAGCCGAAAATCTGACCTGACCTAACCTGACTTCCGTTGCCTGACCTGAATCTGATTTCTGACCCTTGTTCGACCCGTCGAAAAAATCCTTCCACTGGTCAAAATCTGACAGCCTTGAATTCTTGAATTCTGAATTTGATCTTCTGACCTTGACTTATTTCTGCAATGGATCTTACAATCTTTGAGCAACATAAGATCTCTCGTGACTAGATGATGACTCTTTAAATTGGGCACACAGGATGTGGAGTACAATTGGATGGCAACAACTATCAGTTGTGGAGACGATTGATGAAGATGCATCTTGGCGGTGTTGAAAAGTGGCCATATGTGGCCGAAACTCTACCACGACCTGCAGACATTGGTAAAGAACAAGTTTTATGAGATACTATGAATTCCAATACAATGATGACTCTCCTGAAATCCATGACAAGACCTGTGATGATATTATTCTCTGGCTACTCATCTCCAAAAGCTATTTGGGATGCTGTAGCAACCACCTATTATGATGGAAATGATTTCGCTCAGGTACATGAGTTGACATATCAAGCCTTTACCACTACTCAGAATGGCCAACCTTTAGCAGAATACTACGTAAATCTAAAGGCTATCTGGCAAGAACTAGATGAACGAGATTCGAATACTATGGTGTGTGACATTGATACTGCTACACACAATAAGACCACCGATAAGATGTGCATCCATATCTTTCTGAAATGGTTGGATTTAAGATTCACTACCGTAAAAGGACAACTGCTGAGACAAGCCACACCATCGACTCTTGAACAAGCTCATGCCTATATCCGTAAAGAAGAGTGAATCAGCCCAAGGAACTCCATAATGCTGTGTCAAGTCTAGCAGTACAATCAAAACCACAACAAGGGTGGAAGCCAAGGACCTAAGACACTCACATCCGAATTCAACCTGCTCGTAGCCCAGATCTAAGCAAAGTGCAGTGTTTCTATTGCAAAGAATTTGGCCACTACAAAATCTCGTGTCCTCAGAAACCAATCCAAGCTCCCACCTATGACAAGAATCGTAGTAGCAAGGTAGCAGTACAATTGGTCCCAGCACCTGACTTCTGTGGAATAGAGGGCCAAGATCTGACAAGCTATTTATGCTCATGAGAAAAGAGGTAAAATTGGTATTGCTCTCAAAATTTCTGACTTTACTGGTAGTAATACATGAATAATTGATTCTAGTGCGTCTGATCATATGACCTTTGATAAAACCTTAGTTTTTTAGTTTGTCTTCATCTCCCATATCTGAAGTATCCAATGCAAATAGTGTGTTTTTTCCTATTTTAGGTATATGGTCAATCCAAGTTACTCCCACCATCATGTTACATAATGTTCTCTATATGCCATCTCTATCTCATCATCTATTATCGGTCTCTGAATTGAACTCACTAAACAAATGTTCTGTAACCTTTTTTCCAATGTATGCCATCTTTCAGGATCTGTCATCTCAGGCGATAATAAGCAAGGGAGATCTGAGGGGGAGATTGTTTCACTTGGATTGCATGTATAGCAGGGAAACAAGAATGACATCACTAACAGTTGCCCTAACTTCGAGTTCTGATCGAGTAAAGGAAATTTAGCTTTGGTATCGTCGATTGCGTCATCCATCGTTTGGGGTTATGAAGAAATCTATGCTGTCTTTGTTTGTAGGAATAAATGAGTCCACTCTCCATTGTGAAACTTGTATTTTTGCTAAGAGTCATAAATCTAGCTATTCCTCTAGCATGTCTTCTAGTTTAGCACCATTCGAATTAATTCACTCTGATGTATGGGGACCTTCCAAGAATACAACATTGTCTGCGATGAGATACTTTGTTTTGTTTATTGATGACTTTACAAGATTGACAAGGGTTGTGTTACTCAAGATGAAGAATGCTGTGTTTTCTGCCTTCATTGCTTTCCATAATCTTATCCGGAATCAGTATGATGTTTGTGTAAAGATCTTTCGATCTGATAATGGCGGAGAGTTTATCAACCACTCTTTCCAAGACTATTTTCAACAATATGGAATCATCCATCAGACTACTTGTCCTCAGACACCTGAACAAAATGGAGTTTCTGAACGAAAGAATTATCATCTGTTGGAGATGGGACAAACTCTCTTACTTGTGCCAACATGCCCAAATATCTGTGAGGCAAAACTGTATTATGTGTCTCTCACCTCATTAACCGACTACCATCTGCCGCTCTTTACAATCAGATCCCGTTTGAGGTGTTGTCTCAAACGGTTGTCATTCCATCTCTGAACAAGCTTCCTGCCCGTGTCTTTGGTTGTGTGGCATATGTTCATCTTTATCAAAATCAGAGGACCAAGTTAAAGCCCTGTGCCCTTAAGTGTATCTTTGTTGGCTATGATACTCTCCAAAAATGGTACAAGTGTTATCACCCCCCGTCTCAAAGATTCTACGTCACCATGGATGCCACTTTTAGTGAAGACTCGTGTTATTTCTCTCCATCAGCCACTCCTCGTGAGGAGGAGAAGAATTGATTTTATGAAGACCAGTTTGAGGTACCTTAAGGAGTCATTCCAGAAGAAAGTACCCAGTAGAACGAAATATTTGACCAGTTGAAGCAAATTTTCAACCGGTCGAAAATTGCTCGGATCAGACAGGAGCTTGTCTTCGACCGGTCGAGGAAAATTTTTGACCGGTCGAAAATTCTTCAGACCAGGCAGAACCTGCTCATCGATCGGTCGAGGCAAATTTTCAACTGGTCGAAAATTGCTCGAATCAGACAAGGGCTTGTCTTCGACCGGTCGAGAAAATATTTCTACGGATCGAACTTGATCACCCAGAACAGACAGGACATGCTCATCGACCGGTCAAGGGTATCCTTCGACCCATCGAAAATCCACGGACAGAAAGTGTTCCGCATGTCAACGATGACACATGGAAAGGAGGAGAAGAAATCAGTGATCAGCAACCAGTTCTAGAAGATGTATATGCAAGAACAGTCTCTCCCTCTCCATCAACGATCTCCCCTAACCTGCCATCACCTGAGGTATGTATTCATTTGCCTAGTTCTAGTATTTCTGAAAGAGTATTACATGCTAGGTCAACTCGTGGTCAACCCTCCAAAAAATACGAACCTCTCATGTCAGCTAAAACCAAGTATCCTGTGGCTAATTATGTGTCAACCCATAGACTATCCAAACCTTATGTAGCCTTCGCGAATCAATTATCTGCTGTATCTCTTCCTAGTAAAGTGCAGGATGCAATCAAGGAGGAGAAGTGAGATAAGGCAATGAAGGTTGAGATAGATGCTCTCAACAAGAATGATACATGGGACGTGGTAGCACTACCACCTGGTAAGAAGACTATTGGGTGCAGATGGGTTTATGCTGTAAAACATAATGCAGATGGATCAGTTGATAGATATAAGGCTAGATTGGTGGCAAAAGAATACACTCAGAAGTATGTAGTGGATTATGATGAAACATTCGCACCGGTAGCAAATATCAATAACATTTGTAAAGTTCACAAACGAACTTAATTTTTCTCCCGAAGTGCATTCACCACTTCATATACTCTTGCCATAACTTTCTCCTTAGAGTTAAAACCTATTTGATGTTTCTTGAGAATACGACAATATTTCATAATATGACCACATTTCTTGCAATAGAAGTAATTCACTTTTTTTTGTTGAAAGTTTGACTAGAATAATTCTTATTGCATCGAATCTTTCTTTTTCTATTCCTCTCTTTTAGTTTCTCTTAGGTTCTCCATCATTCTCTAATTTTAAAGAAAATCTAGAAACTATATGTTGCAGATTGAGTGTAAAACCTTAAGCCTTTTTTGTAAAACTTTCGATTGAGTGTAAGGTTGATTTTCGTTAGTGCAAACCGACGATCAACAATAGCAAATTGTTAAGCTTCATTGTATCCTAAACGCTTATTTGATTATTCTACATTGCACACTAAGTAGTGGGACAAATAAAATTTAAAAGAAAGCGTAAACTTTTACGTGCCCTTAAAACGTTTTTCCTTCTCTTACCATACCCACTAAAACAAAATTTCCAACAATTTTACCAACTACTAAAGTACGGCAGAAGTAAAATATGAGGATGCAATGAAAGAGACAACAAAGAATTCCATTAGATAAATTAACTTAGAAACATCTTACAGAAGTCTCTGAGGTTGGTCACGAAGATCCAACCCTTTTCATGTCATCAGTCAATTTACCGCTAGTTGAGGCCATCTATTTACAGCCTCGAGTTAAACCAAGTGTTTCCGCAAGTCATCTTTAACACAATGTAACACAGATTTCATCGATGTGTTGATATCCTCTTCTCAACAGCTTAACCGTGGAATAGCAGTTGCCTTTGGTTGAGGAAGTTGCCATCTTTTGTGTAATGTATGCCATTCTCCAAAGCATTAACACATTGACTTGCTTCTAGCTTAACAGAACCCGCCAAATTCTTGCCAAAGGAGGTCAAATCACAAACTTGCGACTCAACTTTCTCGGATTCCTCTCTTTCAGCAAAAGTCTCCTCCTGTTCAATACCAGCTTGTATGCTCAAGGAACCAACTACAGGTTTATCTTTGGCTTCAAGGAGCTCACTTGACCCACCATTAGATTCAGTGTTGCCGCTGCTTGTATTTATCATCACATCACCAATGTCAAGAAAGCCGTCGAGACTGTGTGGCGGAGAAGGAGGATCAGATTTGGGGGCAACATCTTTCTCATTACCAGGAAATGATAATGGATCAAGCTCCCAACACCCTGCAAGTTCACTGTTACTCCTCCTGGTATGCTTAAAAGCAGAAATCTGGTGAGAGAATCTACTTAACTCATTTTGCGGTATATCAATGACACCCGTTTTGGTTTTCAGTAGCGTTGGAGCCTTGAATACTGACTCAAATCCTTTAACCGGTGTCAGAACAACAACTTTTGTACTTATGGGCTCATCTTCCACCACTTCCACTACTTCACATCCACCAGAATTGTGCTTCTTGTAAAATGCCCAAACTTCACCCCTCCGAGGAGTTATCTCAAACATATTCTTTTCCAAAAATTTGGCTTTTATTGGATGAGACAATGAGGCAACAGAGTAGATCATAGGAGGAGCTCGCTTGACTTTAAATGTCCCACAACAGACTGGTTCAACCATGTTTTTGGGTTCTGAGCTAGGTACAAGTAATCCCATACACAAGTGTACATGCTGCGAGGACACAACCCTTTGTACTGCTTTGTTTGGTTGGACGATGATCCTCTTAACTTGTGCATAGGTCTTAGGTATTCCATCCCCATCACTATATAGAGCCCATATTTGACCAACACGAAAATTCTCCCCAGTCTTTAGCGCATTGAAGTCATAGAATTGAGCAGGTGGAGAAGACATGGAATTCTAAGAATCATGATCCTTGAACCTCTTTTGCACTTCATCAGTAGCACCAAGCAATTCACTCAGCCTCACAACACTTCTCGATACCCTACTACCCATTGCCTTCTTCTTCTGCTTCTCAGTAGCACTTGACAATTTCCTTTCCCTCAACTTTTTTGGAGCAATCACAAAGTCATCAATATCATCATTGTTGTCAGCATCAGCATCAGAATCAGAATCATCTTCATCATCCTCATCATCGTCGTTGTCCTCATTATCATCAGTTAGATTTCCAGAAGATCTACTGACCTTATCTTGAAAATCAGCTCTAGCAGTATCTCCAGTCTCACATCCTTCACCAAATTCGAAAATTGAATAGCAGACCTCGGAGAGTGCAAGTAAATCCTGAATGTTCTTATCCTCAGGGAGGAGGCGGTGAGCTACTTGTGCCATTTCCCTAGCTCCAGCAAAGTCATTATCTTCAATCATTTTTTCCGAAAGTTGCATTGCAATAGTCACCCTCTTTTTGTTCCAATCCATGAGTAAACTAGAATTAAGACCACCTAGCTTCTCTTAAATACCATATACAGACCAGCTGTGAATTTATCAATCAATCATGACAAAATCACCTGCCATTCATAAAATTTCCTCATCATTGTTACCAAGTTAACAGTCACTAGATGAATCAAAAATGTGGTAAACAGTATGGGAAAACAACAGTCAACCAAAAAGGTTCAGCACATCCTCGAGCTCTCAAATCTGTCGAGCACATCCACGTTCTAAAATCCAAAAGTGAACCCAAGTAAAACACTGAAACCAGTGTAAAGTGTGCTGCATACTATTACAAACCAATGAAAACATCATTCAAACTTGCATAAATACGCACATTCTACGTATATCTACATACTAGAAATAAATCCATTGGGCACTAATTCCACTCTGCGTACAAATTAAATCTTACAACTTAAAGTTTACAAGACCCACTCTCTAATGCTAATCCCCAATCTCACCTTGGAATTGAGGACTAGTTTCATGTTAGTCCCCAGTTTCTTGTATGTATTCTGCTTCATTAGCTGAACAATTTAACAAAAAACCAAACAACCCTATTGTTGAAATCACATCACGCTTCTTAAAGATTAAACCTTTACCATATTTGAGCTCTCAAAAACATGCTACTAGTACCCAATTCCTTGTACATCAGAACAATTGAATCAAAACCAAACAAATCCCTATGCAGACATCACATTATGTTTCAGAAAGATGAAACCTTTTTCATATTTGAGCTCACAATTGTCACAAAGACCTCAACGAAAAATTAAAGGGGGAACAAATCCAACCCAAATACAAAATCAAACAAACAATTTCGAAACAAAAACACTTAGATCAGCTAAATGCAGCCAAAAAGTCTCAATTCTGAGAGAGAGAGAGAGAGAGAGAGAGAGAGAGAGAGAGAGAGAGAGAGAGAGAGAAGAGTCTCAATTCTCTAGAGAGAGAAAATGGGTCTTCTTCTCTATGGGCTGTTTAGCCAAATAATGGAGACCGACACGTGGCGATTGAGGGGACGGGGAAAAAGTGAAGCGACTTTTCGGACAAAATAACATGTCTATCTACCCATCAAAGCGGGGCACGTGGCAGGGCTAGTGGAGTTCTGCCTGATATCCTCCTGTTGGGATCCTATTAAAGATTTTGAAAAATATCAGAACAGATCTTGGCCTCTGTATTAGTAATATAAAGAGTTACGAGGACGACACAAAAGTACAAGACTTCAGAATCTTAAATTAAGACTTGAAATAGTGCCTTGATGCATAAGTTTATAGACAAAAGGTTTCACTTTTGACACTTTTTTAAGGAACAGCAGCTTAACATAAAACACCTTGATACAATTCAAGGCTTAAAGACTGGTTTGGTTATAGGGAACTACCACAAAGTACAAACATGTCAAAAAAAAACTCAGCTAGTTCAACTTCAGATGTGCACAACCTACATGTAAGTTCAGAAACATAGTCCACCCAGCCTGGTAGAGTTGATGTCAAACCTTGACACGAAGTAGCACATTGCTCGACTCAATGCAGATATCTCGGTTTCAGTCTATCACAATTGGTTCGTCAGACTTAACCTGCAACTTAGTAGGGCGACCGGGCCTGCCAGGAGGTACAGAGCTAGAAGGTTTAGCTACGGTGACGGTGTTTCTGCAATCAAAGATAGAGGCAGGCAAAGAAGCGGGGTCCAATTCAAAAGCACCTGCTGGAACGCCATATCCTTCGACACCAGTCATCAACTTCGAGGGAATCTGATGGGAAAATCTGTATAGCTTGGTAGGCCGCACTTGAGATACCCCGTGCTGCTCGTCTGACTGAAACAGACTGAGAAATCCTTTTACTTTACCTAAGTAAGCAACTCGAATGCCATACTTCTCAGAAAAATCTGTCAGGACTTCAACGAAATCAAGCTTGTATTGCGAATGCTTTTCAGGCTCGGAACTCCAGCTCAAGTCCCAATCCCGGTAGAGGGCCCAGGTTTCTCCTTTCCTAGGATATATCTGAAAAGTGCTTCTATTCTTCCCTTTTGTGCAGTTCAAATTCTCGTGAGAAAACACGGTATGATCAGTAACTTCTTCGGTGAGAGCAAGCCCGAACTTACCACAGGCAACTGGCAACTTTTTGCTACACCAATCAACCTCACCTTGGTCATCAGGATCAGGCTCCAGCCACGTGATTTTCAACCTAAATCCAGGGGTGAATACTTTCTTGATACATGCATAGCGTCTTGGCATGCCATCTGCTGGATCAAAAAGAACCCATATTTGATTGGCTTTGACAGTTCTCTGTAACAAATCTTTACCGAGCACAAACCGAGAGAATTCAGGTTCAATCTTTTGCATGGATGCCTTGTACTTGCTGCTATCGTAATCTGCCATGGACTTGCTGCCGTTGGTATCCGCCATGGACTTTCTGCGATTGGTATCTGCCGTGGACTTGCTGCCGTTGGTATCTGCCGTGAACTTGCTGCCGTTGGTATCTGCCGTGGACTTGCTGCTGTTGGTATCTGCCGTGGACTTGCTGCCGTTGGCATTTGCCATGTTGACATTGTCCTCTACCATGACTTCTTCTTTGACCTCAAAGTGAATTTCACCATTTTTGCGATTTCTGCTGTGGAGACCTCTAATGCGTCTCACTCTTATTTTTCCAACATTGTTATAGTCATCAGCACGAAGAGCTAAAACAGTTGGCCTACGTATCCCATCCATAGATGCAATATTCCTCTTCTTTCTAGAAGCATAGGACAATGAGCTCTCCGTCATCACTTCCGGAGGACTCACATTGTCATCATCACCATCATCTAGAGTTTCCATGAGAGAAACATTATGCTTGGTCTTTGAAGATCTTCTGCTGTGATGCTCCTCACTGACTTGAGAAAGATTGCAAACCTTTTCCGGAGCGGTAGCTTCAGAATCAGCTTTAGCTCTTTCTTCATTCTTGGAACTTTCATCAGAATGAAAGGTTGTATCCTCTCCTGTCTTTTTTCTCGTACTTCTTGTAGATCTTGAATTCTTTGACTTCATTGGACCAGATTCAGACAGGTCAACCCTTTGCTTCTCTGTTCCAACTCCATTCTTGGTATCTCTCTTTTCATTACGAACTGTCATGGAAGAGGGGTTTCCAGTCCCGCCATTATTCTTTGAAGGTTCTGGGCCCAACTCACCAGCATCAAAGATTCCCAGGCATCTTTCACAAAATATGAGTCGATTAGCCAATTTGTATTCATACACTTTTTTACACGAGGGGCAAGCTATCCTGACTGTGTCTGGTTGCACTGGTTGCTGTAGATTCACCGGCATATGGAGATTCACGCTAGCATATCGTGACTGAGCACTACTTCCAGCAGTGCAAGGATTGTTGCCAAAAAGGTTGACAGACTGATAACCCAATGACTTATTACCAGTTAAAGCGCTACACTTGACATCATATTGAGAACGAATTGCTTTGTCCATCAGCACCCTGTTTGCTTGCCCAATCAGCTTAAAAGCAGCCTCTGCCCCGGCAAATCTATTCTTATCAGGATGAAGTAGAAGCCCGAGTTTTCTGTACTGTCTCTTTATGGTTGCCTCATCATCAAATTGTTGAATCTGAAGAATGCCATACCAGTCCATTTCAGACCCACCTATCTTGTTTTCTGCTGAACAGTGAACTTCGCATACTGTTATCAATCGAGATATGTTTTCAAGCTGAGGGTAGAGTCGATGAGCCTTGAGTGCCATCTCCTTTGCTTTATTGAAGTCCTTGGCTTGAATCTTTCTCTCTGAAAGTTCCACCGCCCTGATTGCTTCATCTTTGTTGCACTCCATGGTTTTACTTAGAACCAAAAAGCACCGACAAATACCCTCGCCTACACGACTAACACTAACACACCACCGTCAAAAGATGAAACTCACTGCATGTCTACATCTGCATAAACACAAAACCAACCAGCTTCAATACAATACCCCCACTAGCACTGTACTTAACTAGCTAACAGGAACCAACAGTTTCACCATAATTATCCGACATTTAAAAACACTTCAGAAATCTCAAATTCAGACAACAGTATATGAAACGCCGCAAATGCGAAATCAGTTACAGTTCAACTTGGTACCCAAAATCATACACATTTGACATGCAAGTTTCAAAATAACAGCAGCCTAAATAATATCTTGGATTCATATAAAACAATCAACATAGAAATCTTACTCTCATACACAAATAACTCAAACCCAGAAAATTCTATAGATTTCAATAAAGAACCCAAGCTTTGATTAAATTTACCATCTTTATCATTAATTCACCACAGTAAATTGAACAGGTTGTCAATTTCAACAATTCAAACAAACCCTTTACACTAATTAACTACTGCATTATAACAACTCAATCTCTGTCTACATTCAAATGAAGCCCCTACAACTCCAGCTCATAAAAACTAAAACTTTAAACAACAAGATATCAAATTGAAAGCAGATACAGATTATTGGAGACGAATCGAGATGAGGAACTCACCCAATTACAAAAGGCTTTGACTTTTGGGCGGCGGAATAATTTAGGGTTGAAGATTTGGGCCGACTGTGACCGTGATTGTGAAGAGAGTGAGTGACGGCTGTGAGTGATATATTTGGGGAAGACAAAAGTGGAGTGAGAGTTGTTCTAGTCTCTGAGGGACGTTTCTGGTTTGGGTTCTGAAAGAGAGAGCGCTTTGTGTTTTGTACAAAAGTGATATATTTGTGTTTTGTGTTTTGTACATGAGTGACACGTGGGAGCTGGACTAGCTTAGACATTGACAGCTACTTCTATAGTAGTACTGAATTGATTACAAACTGTGCACAAGCCTGGTTAGCAGTAAGAAATGTAGGAAAGGGTTAGTATTTTTGGGACATGAAGATAGGTAAATGTTATGTGCTCAAGGGATCTTCAATGAGAGGTGTTAAACTCTATATCTAGCTATGGGTGGAATAAGAGCTCTCCAATGGTTGAAATGAAGAATCTAAACCCTATGGAATATAGCTTGGGGTGTTATATGAAGTGTTAAAATAGCACCTCATTTGAGACGCGTCTTATATCAATTGAGTGGGACCCAACCTGGCGGAAGAGAGAGAGAGAGAGAGGAGAACATTTGACGCGTTGGAGAGGTGGCAGCCCATGTCACTCGCGCGACAGGACGAAAGGGAGCAGGGATGCCTGACCCGCAAAAAGGAAGGGAGGGTGAGCGGCAAGAAGCAGACGTGGGAACCGCCCCATGTGAGGAGAATTGAGCCCAATTGCCAACCAATGGTCAAACATCTGACGACCTCAAATTGATTTCAAATTGAAATCAACGGCTGGATCTAAATCACAATTAAATGTTTTTTTGTTTTCCATTACTAATTTTGATCAACGGTAAAGGATATATGCTAAATTGATCCAACGATTATTATTCAAGCCTAACGGCAGAAAAAATTGAAAAAAAAATTCATACTTTTTAAATATTAATTAGACGTTGGCACGTGTTGCACAAAATTTTGTCCGATATTTTAATAAGTTATCATATCTATATATAATTTGTGAAACGACCGACACATATGAAACAAAATTATATCCGAGTTGTGAATAATGCAAATGTTACTCAAAATTGTAAAAATAAATAAATGAATGTAATTATTATTTATCATGTACAATAATATTTTACAAAGTTTAAATTATTATTAAAAACAACATAAAATAAAGATATTTAAATATATAAAGTTAGAACTTTGAGATAGAACATTAACCATTGGAAATGATTGAAATCCTAAAAATAAGTATAGCACCCAATATAGCACTTTGTCATTGGAGTTGCCCTAAGGTGAGTTTGGGGATGTTCACGAGTGTAGTAGGTCTATGCCACAATTGTGCACAAGCTAGTTAGCACTTGGATTTCTGTTTTCCTTCTTAGGGTTAGGGATTGTGTGTTTTGCTTGGTGAAATAAGTACGTTCTACAAAATGCATAAAAGTTACGTTATTACATTTGATAAAAGTTAGATTATTACATTTGATAAAAGTTACGTTATTATATTTGATATTAAATTCATAAAATTAAAACGTTACGTTGTGGGATTTTGTTAGATTCGATGACGATATCAAAGTTCATACCAGATGAGTACAAATAGTTATAAGACAAATTTAATCTGATCAGTCTTTATGAGATGACGACGTAGAAAGTTTATACCAAACGAGTATAGCTGGTTTGATGATAAAGTTAACCGGATCAATTCGCTTTATGAGATGACGACATGGAACAATTTATACCGCGCAAACAATGACGGTTTTGAAACAATGTGAACAGGATCCCGATGACGTATCAGATAGATTTGTAATTCATGCCGAATGCGATGTGATATAGAAAGAATTTTCTATATGTTTGGATATATGTCAGTTACGTTCTCACATTTAATATCTAATTCGATACAATTGAAGTTAAGTACATTATGTTGTGGGATTTCACTAGATTCAATTCGCTTCTGACATCAGAAAGTTTATGCCGAATAAGTTATGGCTGTTTAAGGAAATTAATTCTCTATAATTCTCGGTGTTTGTCTTGTTCTACTTAGATACGGATATTAATTAGATAAATATAGAGAATCCCTGTTATATCGGGACATTTATTGTAACAGGTTGTATCATCCTGTATTTAAGACATTCTATCAATGAAAGAGAAACAATTTTTATAGTCTACACACTTTTCTCCTAAAACATGTTATCAACAGCTCTCTGGGTTGATAGCCAACACCACAAAAAAAAAAAACATAACCTTCACAAAAGGCCTCCACTGCTGACCACCACAAGTCAGCCTTTCTCTCTCCACCGTCGGCAGCCCAAGTCACACACAAGCCCCTCAAATCTTCCTATGTCATCAAGATTGCTCAACTTTCGAAGAATCGTTTCAAACGAGATTCAACGTCAAATCGATCAGCAAGTGTACAGGTCATACCGAGTACAACACCCATCGAGGTAAACTTTTCTAAACCATCAATCTCTAGATCTAGGATCAAACTTACTTACCGTAAAACTCTAGATTTAAGTTGATGATAATTGTAATATGAGTTATTTTATATTACATGTTTACCCTAGTTCCTATGAACCTATATCCATAGAGTATAAGTGATGGTTCTGGGGGAGTTACGATTTAGAAAAGAAAAGAAAATAAAAGGGTAATCGATCCTATGTGATAATTAGTCACGGTATCTGGGTGTGGTTTTTGCCACCGTTTATAATCGATTTTGTGACCATATATCATGGATCACGTTCTTATTCAATAAAACTTGAAAGTTTTTGTGATCGTAGTTTTCGATCATTACTGATAAAATATCTCCGTGTGTTTTTGTAGATGAGTTCGAATGAGCCAGCTAGGCCGAAATTCGACATCCTTGATCTTCAAGGCAAGGAGTACCACCGTTGGGTCTCAGATATGGAAACTACATTCATCGAAAAGAGATTGACCAACGCCATCAAACCCTCTAGGCCTGGAACGAATCTCTTGCCCCCCACTGAAGAATCAAAAGCTCAAGCCCTCATGTTTTTGAGGCGTCATATTCATCCAACTTTCAAGAAGCATTATTTAAACAAAACAGATCCCACGGTATCGTGGGACGTTCTGAAGCAGCGCTTCAACAACGTGCATGATACACAACTTCCTAAGTTGACTGCAAGATGGGAGAATACTAGAGTTGTGAATTTTCCCAAAATCCAAGATTTTAATCAAGCCATGCTAGATCTGCAGTCAGAGTTGAGTTTTGGGGGTGGAAAAATCTGAGAATGACATGATTGAGAGGGCGTTACAAACTTTCCCAACATCCATGAGTATTCTCGCTTATCAGTACCAGATTGAGTACGAACGGGGGAGGATTACCACCTTTAGTGACCTCATCAATAATCTTGCGAAAAAAGAAAGACATCATGAGATCATCCTCAATAATAACTCAAGACCGGTTGGTACTAAAAAGCTTTGAGTTACCAAACTGGAGGAAATGCCCTCAAAAATAAGAAGGTTGCTTGTTCAGAACCTTATGCTCATGAAAGACATGCTTCACGTGGGGGTAGAGGAGGGCGTAGGCGTGGCCAAGACCAGGGCCGCAATCTAAATTGGCATAGAGATCAGAACGCCAACTCCAACAAGGACCAGTCTAATTCAATTTCTGATGGTCAATGGTCTCAACACTCTAGAAGATACGTTTGTTTCAAATGTGGCTCTACTAAGCATATGCACAAACAGTGCCGTGCTAGTAGAGAAATCCAGAACATCTACAAGAGGCACAACAGTATTTGGCTTAAGAGTCGAATTATGTTGGAGATCTAGAGATGGAGGTTGACACCAATCTCGTTCTTGCAGAAGACAAGGGGAAATATCTTGCTACCCCGGACTTTGATAAAGCCTATGTAAAAGGCGTTATCTCTGTAATCTTTCAAGTTTTGGTTTTGTTTTTGGCTTACTTTTTGGTCAAACTTATTAAAACGCTTGTCTTGTTTTTTGATTAAGAACATCTATGATGTATTTTTGTTAGCAGTAATGAATATTTCTCTATTTTTCGGTATATGAAAGTGTTGAGGATGTTCTATTTTCATACAATTCTTATGTATGGTTAAATGTGTACAATTGTATATGGCATAATGACAATGATATAGTAAGGACGAGACACGAAAAAAACAGTTACTTTGATCTTAGGACATTTTTCGACCCATCAAGGATTTCCTCGACCCCCTGAATGTTCTACTCTGGATCAGTTTTCACATTTTTTGACCCGTTAAGTTCCTACTCGACCCGTCAAATATTTTCTTCTGTCTTGAACTATGTCTAATTTTGACCCGTCAAAAATTGATGTCAACCCGTCGAAAATAGATATCGAAAAATCGATATCGGTTTTGGGTTTTCTTCGACCCGTCGAATGTATGCCCCTGAACACTATTTTGACATCCTATTTTGGATTTTCTTCGACCTGTCGAAAATCAGTATCGGAAAATTGACATCCTATTTTTGGTTTTCTTCGAACCATCGAGGATTTCCTTCGACCCATCGAAGCTGTTACCCGGATGTGATATTTTTAGATGTGCTTATACATCGCTTTTATTGGAAAATATTAAAAAAAAATGTAGATGTCTCAAGGTGAAATTAAGTGTCTAGCAGATAGTGGCACTACTCATATCATTCTGCGGAATAGGCAACTATTTGTGAATTTTTTTTCCATACAAATCTTCAGTGACAACCATGATAGGTGCATCGCCCGTTATACAAGGGCGTGGTTCTGCACAGTTTCTGCTGCCCCATGGTACAAAATTATATATCACTGATGCATTATACGTGCCAAAGGCCAATCAAACCTTGCTAAGTTTTAAGGATATTCGTGCCAACGGTTTTCGCTTGGAAACTTATTGTGAGAATGAGAAAGAACTATTATGTATAACATCTATTGAATGTGGCCGAAAACGCATTCTAGAGAAGTTTCCTGCTATTCGTAGTGATTTATATCTAACTACAGTTTGGATCATTAAATCCAATGCCGTGACTCACACTACCACGTGTGATTCTGCCTCTTACAAGCTTTGGCCTTTTTTACTAGGACATCCAGGTCGTGACATGATGATCAAAACTCTTAAAAAATATTCATGGTCACCCATTCTTTAAAGCGAAAAAACATGTGGGATTACCTATTTTCATTGGTTTAGATGGTAAGGATGAGACCACTCCTCTCAATCTTGGCTCAGTCTCCAAGATGAGTGCAGCACCATCCCAGCAAAATACGGCTAAGGTGTTGTGCGTTATCCCACCAGATTCTTATGTTGCAATATTTGATGTACATCGCTTGTTTTGCAAAGCTTGTTCTTTAGAAAAGTTACAAACACGTCCTTCTTTTGCTGTTGATAATAATGATAATGTTTCATTCTTATAAAGGATCCAAGGTGATATTTGTGGACCTATCAAAGCTGAATGCAGACCATTTAAATATTTCATATAGATGCATCAACGCGATGTTCACACGTTACTTTGCTTTCCACAAGAAATGCTGCATTTACAAAACTCCTGGCTCAAATCATTAAGCTCTGGGCTCACCACCCGGATCACCCAATCAAGTCTATTCGATTAGATAATGCAGGAGAGTTTATATAAAAATCTTTTGATTATTACTGCATGTCTCTTGGGATTGAAGTTGAACAGCTCATTCCTCATGTTCATTCTCAGAAACAGTTTAGCAGAGGCTCATATCAAGCGGTTACAGCTTGTGTCTAGAGTTTTGGTAATGCATACAAATTTACCGGTCTCTGCGTGGGAATATGCAGTGTTACACGAAACCATGCTTCTTTATTTTTGACCCGTAGCCCGCCAACCATTCAATGCGTACCAGTTGGTAACTGGATATGAGCCTGATGTTTCATATTTGCGCATTTTTGGTTGCACGGTTTATGTGCTAATTGCGCCTCCATAAGGCACTAAAATGGGTCCCCAAAGAAGATTAGGCATTTATGTTGGTTATGAATCTCCAACGATAGTCTGTTATCTTGAACCTTCGACAGAAGATCTCTTTACTGCTAAATTTGCAGATTGTCACTTTGAAGAGACATATTTCCGGCCGTTAGGGGGAGATAGAAATGTTTCTATTCTAGTGGAACGTCAGGAATTGACGTAGTTTAATCTCACTATGTCTCTTCATGATCCTCGCACGTCTCAGAGTGAGATGGGAGTGCGAAGAATACTTTATCTTCAGCAAGTAGCAGACTCTATGCCTGACTCATTTGCTAATATCGCTAAAGTGATAAGATCGGATATACCTGCTATAAATGTTCCTGCAAGGTTGGAACTTCCAAAAAAAGGATTTGTTAGTGGCAACACCGAGCAAAGAGGCGTTCCTCTTGCTCATGTGGAAGGTGTTGCGTTAGCCTCGGCTCCCACCAGAAAAAAGGGGAGACCAAGAAAATTCACTGATGAGCCGCTAGTTAAAAGGCAGGTCATCAAGGCACAAAAAGATCCATTCCTCATCAACATTGTGAATCCTTCATATGAGATTGTCTCTGACTACAGTTATGTTCTTGAATCACAATTGGCAAGTCTGGGGGATGCTCCAAAACCTCTTGTGATGTCAGAGAACAAAGAAATCTTGCTTAGAACAAATGATCCGCACGTTCTTATGGATAGATCTTTCATGTTAGTTGATGATGTGTTTGCTTATTCCGTCGTTTAGGAGTTTATTGACGATGATGAAGTGGAACCCTACTTTATTGTTAAATGTCAACGTAAAGAAAATTGGCCAAAATGGAAGGTAGCAATCCAGGCTGAACTAGACTCTCTGAATAAAAGGCAAGTTTTTCGGTCCGGTTTTGCTATGCCCACCGAACGTTAAGCCAGTTGGACATAAATGGGTCTTTGTTTGGAAGCGTAATGAGAAGAATGAGGTCTTACGTTATAAAATAGGCTTATAGCGCATGGTTTCTCTCAGCGCTCTGAAATTGATTATGAGGAGATGTATTCTCCTGTTATGGACATCATCACCTTCCGCTACCTGATAAGCTTGGTAGTGTCTGAAAAGCTTAATTTGCAGCTTATGGATGTGGTTACTACATATCTCTATGAGAATCTTGATTCAGAGATATACATGAGAATGCTAGATGCCAAAACCACAGAGTGCTTATGTTATCAAATTGAGATGTTCACTAGATAGATTGAAGCATTCCGATAGGATGTGGTATACACGTTTTAATGACTACTTGATTGGGAAGGGATACAAGAATGATGACTTATGCCCTTGCGTGTTCATTAAAAGAACGAGTTCAGGTTTTGCTATAGTAGCAATCTATGTTGATGATATGAACATCATCGAAACTCTTAATGAGATCAATGAGACGGTTATCTACTTGAAATCTGAGTTTGAGATGAAAGACCTTAGTAGGACTTGATTTTGTCTCGGATTAGAGTTGGAACATCGAGTTAGTGGAATTCTTCTTCACCAATCTGCTTATGTCCAAAAGATGCTCAGGCGATTTAACATGGACAAAGCTATTAGCACACCAATGGTTGTTCACAGTCTGGACCCCAAGAAAGATCTGTTTCGTCCACTAGATGACGATGATGAGATCTTGGGAGATGAAATTCTATATCTTAGTGCTATTGAAGCTTTGTTGTATTTAGCTCAGTGTACACGTCCAGATATTGCCTTCTCAGTGAACTTGTTGGCTAGATTTAGCTATGCACCTACGCAAAGTCATTGGAATGGAATAAAACAAATCTTTAGGTACTTGAAAGGTTCCATTGATATGGGCTTATTCTTCCCTTACAAAGAATACAGAGAGAAGCATGAAAATCCTGGTCAACGGATAGTTGAATCGCAGCATTCAAGTTCTGGGCATTTCGACCCGTCAAACTATGGTCTCGACCCATCAAATGCAATGAACTGGATAACTCGAAGGGGTCTTTCGACCTGTCGAGCCATGGCCTCAACCCATCGAATGTTCCATTCTAGATTGACCAGAGTGATTCTCTCGGTCCATCGAAAATTCGTCCTGCTTTGGACAGTTTTCATGCAATCCCCTATTCTGAGACACCGATTGATGTGTTCGTTGGATTTGTTGATGTTGAGTACCTCTCTTACCCATATAAAGGTCATTCACAGACTAGTTATGTTTTCACTATGGGAAACACGACGATCTCTTGGAGATCTAGTAAGCAAACCCTTGTTGCTACTTCCTCGAATCATACTGAAATTATGGCTTTACATGAAGCTGTTAGAGAATGTGTCTGGCTTAGGTTAGTCATAGCCTTATAGGTCATATTCGAGGATCTAGTGGATTACCATCTACTGTTACTGCTTCCACTTGCATCTATGAGGATAATACATCATGCATTGAATAGATGAAGTTGAGTTACATTAAGGGTGACAATACAAAAACATATATCGCCGAAGTTCTTCTTTAATCAGCAACAACAACAGCTGTTGAATATCCAAGTGAACCAGATTGGTTCCGTTGATAATGTTGCAGACTTGTTTACCAAGCCACTACCATCTCCATTTGTGAAACATGTGAGACGCATTGGCATGCGCAAGTTATCTAAACTTCATGACTGAGTTTACAGTCAGGAGGAGTTATATTTATGTAGACATCAGGGGGAGTCTACGTCACATGTAATAGTTTTTGTAGTTGATGCATTGTACTCTTTTTCCCTTAGACCAAGCTTTTGTTTTATCCATAAGATTTTTGTTTGCTTGGCAAGATTTTTAGTGAGGCAACAAGTCATGCATCATTCTTATGGCCATCGACACAAGGGAGAGTGTTTAAGGAGATTAATTCTCCATAATTCCCGGTGTGTGTCTTGTCTTACTTAGATACAGATATTAATTAGATAAATATAAAAAATTCTTGTTATATCGATACATTTATTGTAACAAATTGTAGCAACCTGTATTTAAGACATTCTATCAATGAAATACTCTACACATTTTTTTCCTAAAACAATGGCGATTTTACCACCGATTCGACCTGCTAAATTAATGTGCTTTATGAAATGATGACATGGAAAAGTTTGTGTCGAATGAGTTAAAGCGATTTGAAACAAAATAAACTAGATCATGATGGCGTATGAGACAGATTCATAACTTATAGATTTTGTCGAATGCAATATAGAAAGACCGGCACTAGACTTCCTATGATCAATTTTTCTTTAGATGGTCTTATACGGTGAATATACCTTCAAACACTTACGCTGCTTGAGCGGCTTCTAACACTGCCCAAACCTCTAAGGTTGATCACCTTCTAGCGCCACCTAGACAGTCTTTAGACCTTTTTTTTTAGAACAATGCTTCAAACTAGTCGCATCACTATTGAAGCTTGCAATCCATGCCTCTTCCTTCGCCATACGGTTTATAAGTACAGTATGTGGGTTCATCAGTCAACAGCCTTCAACGTACCGTTTATCATTTAGGAATAGAACGTTGAATATTTTTAGTTGGTGAATCTATTGCCAAGTTTTTAGATGAACATTTGTTACCTTCAGAAGCTTTTGAAGATTGGCTACAAAACCTTTTTTTCCTATCTCTTTTTCATATGGAATCACCTTGTCCGGCCAAATATTTACGGCCTAGATCAGTTCGACTCAAAATTTTGACATTCATGCTCACAAGATATTCGATAAGAGAAATCGAAAGTTTATTGGTACAACATGGTAAACGCACAGCTACTCGCAAAAATATCATAAACTATACTGCAATCCAGAAAGAAGATGATGAGCTGCAGCAGAAGCTTTGACGCAAGTTCCTCATGTGTATTTTGCCAACGTATCCCTGATCAGTTGCTTGTTTGCTGCATTGGCACACATTCATGGTAAAGAACACGGCAAGCTAAAGGGTTAAAAACATGTGTTTGAAATGGAAAGTTACAAAAATTGTTGGATCTTTCAGATCAAACTTACCAGGTATGCCGGAAAACTTTTCAACTTGTACAAATGCTTGGTTGAGGAACATTTCTGTTCCAAAAACAACGGCTGCACCAGACTCTTTTGCTTCTGTTAGGAGTCTGGTCCATTTAGGTGTATAAATGGCATCAAATACCAAACAGTAGTTCTTCAGAGCTTCCTGTCATACGAAAGAAAGATATGTCAATTTACTTGAGCATATGAAGATGAACAGAACAAGGTGACTAATGATAACAAGAAGACACATAACACTTTTCTCTTTTAACAGAACATATAATTGCAGTATGTGGATAGAATTCAAGAAACTTGATCGTTATTAAATTGACAATAATACAAGTAATCATAAAATGTGACGGAAGGCAAACCTTCCGTAGAGGTGTTTTATCAGTGTTTCCCTTCATTCCAACTGATGTGGTATTTGCAAGAACCATCCCTTCCTCTGGATGGAAGTTTTCCAATTCAGCAAGAGTAATAGCTTCTCCTCCAACTTTCTGGGCAAGTGTCTTGGCTTTGTCTAGCAATCAGAAAAAATGTGATATTGAATCTCTAAAAAGATGGACAATCACTTGACAAAAAAAAAAATATGGACAATCAACAAGACAGTTGGTTGTCAAAGTAACACTACAAGACTATGGACTCACCAAGTGAGCGGTTGGCAACAACGACTCTTGCTCCCTTTTGTTTTCCACCATATGCAAGTGCCTTACCAGCACCACCAGCTCCCATGACCACAAATAACTTACCAGCTAATGGTGAGCCGGATCCATTTGAGCCGTACAATCCTGTTAAAAAGAAATAGCTAGTGTTGTAATTCACCTTTCCAAATTTGTTTCGTCCATCAGTTTTGTTTAGCATGTCAAATGGAAACAAACCTAGAAGTCCTTCCTCAATAGCTGCAATGGCTCCGAGATAGTCAACATTGTATCCCTTTAATTTCCCATCAGATGGGTTCCTGATCATGCAACTGATAGCTCCTATTGCCTGTAAAGATAAATTGAGATATTAATAAAATGCAAGCACGTTAGAAGCCCCATTTATCTCAAAGTAATCATAGGTGAGGAGATGGACAGAGAAAGACTGCAAGTCACAAAATATATAAAAGAAAGAAACTAGTCATGTACCAGGGCATTTGGATCAATCTCATCACAACATTTGAATCCGGCTTCTTTATGAGGAATTGTGTAACTGTATATCAAATAAAAAATTATGCCGGTTAACATTTTGTAGAGATGTATTATGCTGTCTAAATAAGAATTTTAAAAGAAACCTCTTTAATAAGCCAAACTTTGATCGTGCTTATCAGATATTGAAACAAAGGACCTAAGAGATATGTACATGTTATGTAGAAGCTTATGAGCTCAACATTACCTGTATCCAACCCAATCGGGGGAGTTGTAAGTGTTGATAAAGTTTGCGACGCTATCAACCAACAATGGCAAATAGATTCCATTGAAGTTATTTGCTTTAAATGCTGCATTGTAAAGATGAGGACTCTTGCTGTGACCAATAGGATTTCCTATCACACCGTGTACTTTGGTATCTGCTCCAATCTGCCTGAAGTTGTATAACTCTAACAAATCTGTTACAGTAGGCTGTCCCGGAGCTGACACAACTCCTACCTCTAGTGTACCAAACGTTAGATAAGATCCATACTTTGCACTAAGTATACGTGAGATGAAACCCTTCTCACCCATAGCAAGTCCTATCATTGGGACCTACAGTTTGAGTTCAAAATGTGAGTTGCACGCTGTACAAGATGTCATATAACCAGATAACTCGAAATAGGTATAAATTATATAATAATGCACTTTAGTATCACCAAATGAAATTGACTTTATATTTGTACTTTAGCAGAGTAACCTTGACTCATTTTCATTTTCAACTTCACTAGTGCAGTACTAATCATTCATCCAAATATATTGATAGTTCAATTATTAAACTAACTAGATTGGAGGATCTTAATGTTACGGTATGAAAGTATACACTTAGTTCATTCTGTGAACATCAAAACAATGGGTTTGGTCACTTACTTGAGAACGTGATAGTACTTGAAATATACTTGCAGAGTCAATGATATCCAAGGCAGTTGTTGCGACCTTGACTATATCAGCTCCAGTAGCTTGTATCTTCGCAACAAGATTACCAATTTCCTCAGCGGATGGAGTACACTCATAGTTGTGTGAAGAAACAATGATTTTGACGTTTTCTGGCTTCTTCCCATTAATGGAATTGTAGAAGTCATTTGCTACCTTCAGGGAATAATTTGAAGTGTTAGTGACTAGAATATAAAAACTGTTACCATGAGCTCTGGACGACTATTGTTCCAAAACTATAGAGTTTGGTGTTACATCAAGACTGAAAAGAGAATAACATTCTATAGTAGGAAGACAAGTTTGTGCATATTGAGATAAATGGTATGCATACCTTAAGTTCAACATCAATGTAATTCGCTCCCAATTCCATGGCTTGAACAAGTGCAGCTTGTCGCTGGTTCTCATCACCATCATATTGACCGCCTTCCCATTTTGGCCTGTAAGATACAAGATGCATAAGACAGATTTCTATTGAACATGTATGATGTCTACATGTTCCAAAGTACAATAATGGAATTTAAGTGACAAACCCATATTATATATTCTCTGATTCAATCATCTAATGAACTAAAACAACAAAAACAACGCAATCAAACTATCCTAGTCTCCCTGCAAGTTCTCAGAACCTCATAGAGCATAGCTCAAGATACAGTATACAATATTTAATCCCCCAGTCATAATAGACATATTTCTAGTAGTCAAAACCTTGACCAAGACCATCTTAACCAATATTTGTGAACAGACTTTATTCAATTGAATATCAATTTAAGAGGCTCAATGTTAACCTGTAAGTGACAAGTGTTGGCAGAGGGCTACGTTTAATCAATACTTCAAGATCTAGTGTTGGACTGAAGTTCTTCAAAAAGTCCAACCGAATCTCAACAAGATCAGCACCAACTTCCTTTGCCTGTTGCATTTGGACCAGCATCTGATCAACAGATTCTGCCATTACTGGGGCACAGATGAGAGTTGAATTTCTTCGAGTTCCATGGCCAATTTGAAGGTCCGAAGTAGCCAACTACAAGTTCACCATTGAAAATATAAGTAAAAGAGTATCCATTATCCAACTACTAATAGGACACAGTTCAACTGAAAATCCACTTCTAGATACTGCAAATGAAAGTCCAAAGAAGCTAAAAAAACTCAGCATTATGCCATTTCTCCACTGAATTCCTAACAAACAAGGAACAGAGAAACCGAACAAAAGAATATTGCCTTTCTGCTAACTGCCATCGCCACAAGCAAAAAGATCCATCTATTACAAAGAATCCTATAATCCTCAAAACAGAACGAACCTTAAACCCAAAACCACAGTTTTAGAATCACTCACATTCCTTACCTCTATTGTCTCATTAAGATGCTAGAAACTAATGACATCCTATATCTGCACCGAACTTTCTTTCTTAAAAGAGCAACAAACAAACCAAATACATCAACTTTCAATAAAGGATAGTCTTTCCAGTCACTGAAGTCATTCAAAGCAAAGATAACAACATAATCAAAACTGAGAATCGTATAAACCCAAACCCCATCATCAGATTCTTTCACTCCTCACCTTCATATCTCATTAACCAAACAAAAGGGTCACCAAAACTCAAAACCAAACAAGCATTCGAATTACTACTACAAATCAAACACCAGATCATCAAAATCCAAAACACAAAAGATAAGCATTTTACCGGAACACTGCTGAGAGTCATATCTTGCTTCAGATTCCAAGGTGGCCAGAAATGTCAGAAAATTGAATGAGAGACTTGAGGTGGTGGGTGGGTCGAGTTAGGTGTATATATAAAGGTTTAGTGAACCTCAGATCACTGCTGCTACTCCTATATACCATGAAAGACTGTAAGTATGTAACTTTCCTATACTGCTTAACCCCATTTTGATTAAAAAAGTTGAAAATGGTTAAAACTTTAAACTACCCAATACGAGTTTGATAACAAATTCACCATCGCAGACCATGACCAACTAACTTTTGAGGATTTCGGAATCGGTACTTCTTCATCTGCAGAGAGCCCAACTGAAGTCATAGGTAGGTGAAGAAGCGAAAACTTGAGTCACGTGAGCGACACGTAACTTTTCCTCTTGCCTGTTGTGAACTTCTGATTGGATACTAACCAAACTTTTGGGTCATTTTAATACGGTGTGTATTTGTACACGTGTGTATGTATATACGGTGTGTTGTGAGTGTGAGACTCACAGTTTACTAAGGTTTGGTGTAGTGTGGCTGCTGAGTTTAGTAGTAGTTTAGTGCATTTTGTCCAACAGAACAAGTCTTAATTATGTACTTGTCTTTCTTTGGGAACTAAAAAGTTAGGTGCTTTGGATAGGTTTTTTAGCTTGGTTTGAAACAAGGGTACACATCCTTTTATTGTCCGAAATCCGAATGTCAATCTTTGTTCTTGTTGGTATAAAGAGGGTTTGATGTTCAGGGTGGCTGCTCCATACTCCATATTTTTGGGTGGTTATTACCAAATGTAACATTTTTTTAAGGTAGCTCTGTAGTTAAATAAAATATAAGTGTTTGAGAATTTTCTGATATATTGATCAATCCCGAATTAGGTATATATACAAGCACACTTACAGTTCTAAAAGAAAACCTAATCAATTATATGATCATACTCAATTACAGAATATACACCTAAATATACAAAGAGTGTGACTCACTCCAACACTCATTCTCAAGTTGGAGCATACAAGTCTCGAATGCCTAATTTATCAAGTGAGTCACTGAAGGTCCTGAATGAAACAACTTTAGTAAGGATGTCAGTTAATTGCTCATCTGAATAAACAAGTGGGAATGAAATAATACGAGCATCTAGTTTCTGCTTGATAAAATGTCTATCAATCTCTACATGCCTCATCTGATCATGCTGAACAGGATTATGTGCAATTTCAACTGCAGCAGTGTTGTCACAATAAAGAGGCATTGTCTGTTTCTGCTTGAAACTCAAATCTCTTAACAAATATTTCAGCCACAACAACTCACAAACTCCTTAATCCATATCTCTATACTTAGCTTTTGTACTAGAACGAGCCAACACATTTTGCTTCTTGCTTCTCCAAGTAACCAGATTTCCACCAACAAACATGAAGTAGCCAGAAGTAGAACGTCGGTCAATGATGTTCCCTGCCCAATCTGCATCAGTGTAACCACTAGTCCCTAAATCTCCATGCTTGCAAAACACAAGGCTTTTACCAGGAACAAACTTCAAGTACCTTAAAATCTATATCACAACATTCATATGATCTTCACTAGGATTATGCACATACTGGCTCACCACACTAACAATATAAGCAAGATCAGGTCAAGTGTGTAACGAGTAAATTAATCTTCCAACTAACATCTGATACCGGGACTTATTTGTTGGAACTTGATCAGGATACTTTGCAATCCGATGATTCTGTTCAATGAGTGTATCAACTGGTTTACAGTCAAGCATACCAGTTTCTGCCAACAGATCTAGAACATACTTCATTTGACTTAACATAATGCAACTTTTGTCTCGGGCTACCTCAATTTCCAAGAAATATTTCAACTTCCCAAGATCCTTCATCTCAAATGTAGAAGATAACTAAACTTGTAACCTCTTGATTTCATCAAGGTCATCACCTATCACCACCATGTCATCCACATAAATAATCAAAGCAGTTAGCCTACTCTACCGATGATTCAGGAACAAGGTGTGATATGAATTGCTCTATTTGTACCCAATCTTTCTAATGAAAGCTGTGAACCTTCCAAACCAAGCTCTCGGGGACTGTTTCAATCCATACAAAGACTTCTTCAATCTGCACACCATTTTTTTCACTTGTAGAAGTACCATAACCTGGAGGGAGATCCATGTAAATTTTTTCATTCAAATCTCCATGAAGAAAGATATTCTTCATATCAAATTGTTGCAAGGGCCAATCCAGATTAGCTGTAAAAGACATAAGGACTCAAATAATATTGATTTTTGCTACTAGTATAAACGTCTCATAATAATCCACTCCATATTTCTGAGTATATCCTTTTGCAACCAACATTGCCTTATATCTGTCAACTGAGCCGTCTGCATTATGCTTCACAATATAAACTCATCTACACCCAACAATCTTCTTTCCAGGTGGTAATAGTACCAAGTCCCCAGTACCATTCTTTTTCAAAGCATCCATCTCAACCTCTATTGCTTTGGCCCACTTCTCCTCCCTGATTGCATCCTGCACTTTACTAGGAAAAGATATAGCAAATAATTGATTCACAAAGGCTACATAGGATTTGGACAATCTATGGGTTGACACATAATTAGCTACAAGATACTTGACTTTAGCTGACAAGATAGCTTCATATTTTTTTTAAGGTTGACCATGGGTTGACCTAGCAGGCAAGACTCTTTCAGATACACTAGAACTAGACAAAAGAACACTACTATATACCTCAAGTGATGACAGGCCAGGAGAGATTATTGATAAATATGGAGAGAACGAACTTGCGTGTACATCTTCAATAACTTATGGTTGATTACTGACTAATTATCCTCCTTTCGATGTGTTAGACACTTGTTCGACATGTTGAACACCTTTAGAACTCAAAACAGACCCACCAGCCTAGGTATTCTCGACGGGTGGAGCCACATCTTCGACCCGTCGAGACACTACTTTGGAACAATCCAGAGTGCTACCTTTGACGGGTCGAGCCTCATCCTCGACGGATCAAATGTCATCTACACGTTCCTCGATGGGTCGATGGTCAGCTTCGAGTTGGTTTTGGGCACCATTCTCGACTGGTTGAGGCTCCTCCTCAACGGGTCGAAGGTCACTTCTGGGTGGAATACTGTCAATTGGAATACAAACTTCTGGTGCCCCAAACTGGTCCTCATAAAACACATTCTTCTCCTCCTCACTAAGAGTTGCTGAAGGAGAGATATAACATGAGTCTTGACTAAAAGTGACATCCATGGTGACATAGAACCTCTAAGATAGAGGATGATAGCCCTTGTATCCTTTTTGGTGAGTGTCATAGCCAACAAACACATACTTAAGAGCACGAGCCTCCAACTTAGATCTCTGATTCTTATGAAGATGAACATATGCCACACAACCAAAGACACAAGCAGGAAGTTTGTTGAGAGATGGGATGGCCACATGTTTAGACAATACTTCAAATGAAAC
Organism: Geum urbanum; assembly: GCA_946800695.1. Classification (NCBI taxonomy): domain Eukaryota; kingdom Viridiplantae; phylum Streptophyta; class Magnoliopsida; order Rosales; family Rosaceae; genus Geum; species Geum urbanum. The sequence goes on along the minus strand of OX326999.1, from coordinate 80,032,563 downwards.
TCGATTCTGAAGAGTTGCAGATGGTAGGCAGTTGATGAGGTGAGAGACACACAACACAGTTTCTCCCCATAGATATTTGAGAATGTTGGCATTGAGTAGGAGCTCTTCTCATGTCCAAGAGATAACGATGTTTCTTTTAGAAACTCCATTTTGCTCCAGTGTCTGAGGACAAGTAGTCTAATTGATGATTCCATGCTGCTGAAAATAGTCTTGGAAAGAGTGGTTGACAAACTCCCTGCCATTGTCAGATCGAAATATTTTCACACAAGCATCATACTGAGTACGGATGAGACTATGAAAAGTAGTAAAAGAAGAGAACACAACATTCTTCTTTTTCAGTAACACGACCCATGCTAATCTTGTAAAGTCATCAATAAACAAAATAAAGTATTTCATTCTTTTCAGTGTTGAATTTTTCGAAGGCCCCCATATATCAGAATGAATAAGCTCAAACAGTGATGAAGAGGACAAACTAGGAAAATAATTGGACTTATGACTCTTAGCAAAAACACAGGTTTCACAATGAAGATTTGTCTCATTTATTCCTACAAACAAAGATGGCTTAGACTTCTTCACAACCCTAAAAGATGGATGACCCAATTGACGATATCATAGCCAAATCTCTTTCACTCTATCAGAACTCAATGGCAGGGCAACATTTGGTGATGATGCTCTTGTCTCCCCATTGTACATGCAATCCAAGTGAAACAGTCTCCCCCTCAGATCTCTCTTGCCTATTATCGTCTGAGATGACAGGTCTTGAAAAATGACATACATAGAAGAAGAAAAACATACAGAGCATTTACTTTGTGAGTTAAATTTAGAGACAAATAATATGTGATAAGATAGAGAAGAACATCAAAGACATTATGTAACATAATTATTTGAGTAACTTGGATTGATCATATACCTAAAACCGGGAAAGACACACCATTTGCATTAGATACTTCAGGGATGGGAGATGAAGACAGACTCGAAAATAGAGACTTATCAAATGTCACATGGTTAGATGCACCATAATCAATTATCCATGTATCACTACCAGTAAAGCTAAAAACTTTTAATGCAATACCAATTTTACCTCTTCTCTCATGAGAAAAAATACATGTAGTGAGATCTTGTCCCTCTACTCCATAGAAATCATGTTCTTGAACCAACTGAACTGCAACCTTGCTACTGCGAGTCTTATTATAGGTGCCTCATTTACTTGCTTTCTGAGGACACGAGTCTTTATAATGTCCAAACTCCTTACAGTAGAAGCATTGTACCTTACTAAGATCTGGTCCACGAGCTGGTTATATGTGAAGTTGTTTGTCTTTAGGCTTCCAACCTTGTTGAGGCTTCGACTATACTGCGAGACTTGAAACCTCAGTGTGAAGCTTATTAGGTTGATTGGAATCATCTTTGCGAACATAGGAAAATGTTTGTTCTAGAGTTGGTGGTGTGGCTTGTCATAATAGTTCTCCTTTGGTAGTAGCAAATCTCAAATCCATCCCTTTCAGGAAGATGTGAACACGTATCTTGTCTATAGACCTGTTGTGTGTAGCAATATCAAGGTCATATGCCATAGGGTTTGAAGCCCTTTCATCCAATTCTTTCCAGATAGTTTTCAGATTTGCATAGTACTATGTAAAAGGTTACCCATTCTAGGTAGTTGTGCAGCCTTGGCATGTCAATTCATGTACTATGGCAAAAGTATTCCCATCATAATATGTGGTTGCAACAACATCTCATGTGGCCATCGGAGAAGAGAAGTCAGAGAAAAACATCATAATTGGTCTTCTCATAAATTTCAAGAGAGTCATCATCATATTGAAATTCATAGTATCCCAAAAAGCTTGTTCTTTTTCAGCATCTGCAGATCGCGGTAGAGTACCTGCCACATACGGCCATTTTCCAACACGCACCTCCATGATGCACCTTCATAAATCTTCACCATAAATGATAATTGGTGTCATCTAGTTGTACTCCAAATCCTGTGTTCACAGTCTGAAGAGCCATCAATTGTTCACTAGTAACTTCAGGTTGTTCAAAGATTGCAAAATCCATTGCAAGCAGGTTCAGATGTCAGACCAGATAATAAAATTGCCAGAAGAACAAATTCAGGTCGTCAAGTTTCGACAGGTCGAGGGCAGGCTTCAACTCGTTGAACAAGGTTCAAGTTCAAGTTCAGATCAGACAGAGAAATTCAGATCATATCAAATTGCCTGGATCAACTTAGGCTCTGATACTAAGTCAAATAGAACATAAGTGTTTGAGAATTTTCTGATATATTGATCAATTCTGAATTGGGTATATATACAAGCACACTTACAGTTCTAAAAGGAAACCTAATCAATTATATGATCCTACTCAATTACAGAATATACACATAAATATATAAGGAGTGTGACTCACTCCAGCATTCATTAGTTTTAGTAGAAGTGTCATCACATTGTATTCGACATTACACAAAGACCATGTCTTTGATTTCTGCCTTCATTTTAAATTCTTAAATATCTTAACAAAAAGGCCATTGTAATTTTAAAGTACCTAATCTGTTGAAACATGAACTATGAGATGTTTGACTGATAGTGTAATGTTTGTTAGGATTGTTCTTATAATGATTGAGCAAGAACAAGCCTAATGTTTCTGCGAGGTTATGTTGCATAAAAAGATTAATTTTGTTTTGATGTCCACCATTTTCCAATGTGTTGTTACCAGACAAGCCAAAGATGATGGTCTAATTTTCTTCAACTAAATAACCAATAATGTCATCTGTATCTTAGAAAAATGTTGAATTAAAGACAAAGTATTGGGAAGCAAATCTTTGTATCGTATTATAAGGTTTCACACCCATTTTATATGAGGATATGATGAGTCTGTGATGATTATAAGAATGGTGGCAGATAGCCGTTATATCAGTTACACGCTGTTACATTGGTTACATAGCAATACATAATGTACAATAATAATGAGAGTTACATCGCTACTACTAATTGTACCATAACTAGGCACATGTGAATTTCCTTCAATACCCTCCCTTCTGTCGGTTATGGATATGTAATCGATGACTCTTTGATGCTTCCGTGATGCCTCATTAAAAACCTTGTCGAGCCAAAAACATTTGCAGGAGAAAACTTGATCTCGAACAAGTTAAAAGAGTGCACGTCGTCGTAGACGATGATATGACATTTATCTATGTTGCCTCATTAAAACCTTGCTAAGTAACAAAAACCATTTAGGATAAAAATAACCTTAGTCAAGAAAAAAGAGTACAACATGTCCTTCATATTTAGAAACGCTCATATGTATGCTAGACTCCCTCTGAAGTCTGCATCTCCCTTTGATATCGGCAATCAGGGTAGCTTAGATAAGTTGAGCAAATCTATGTTCTTCACATGCTTCTCAAATGTGGATTTGGTCAATGACTAGTAAGTAAGTATTCCTTTATCCTAAGATTGAACTTAGTTCATTATGATCTCGAGTAAATTGTTGATATTGTTGATCGTAGAAGAACTTAGGCGATATATATTTGGTGTTGTCGCATTTGATATAACCTAGCTTCATCTACTCGATGCAAGTAGTATTATCCTCACAAATACATGTAGGTTCATCCATGATTTATTATAAACCACTTAATCTTCGAATATGTTCAATTATGGACCTCAACCATATGCACTTCTTAACAACTTCATGTGGATCAATAACCTTAACATGAATCAAAGATGTAGCGACAATAGCCTATTTCATAGACATTTAAGATATGATTGTGTTTCCTATTGTAAAGACATAACCAATTTAAAAACGACATTTGTGTGGGTTAGAGAGATACCCAATACCAGCAAACACTTGCAACACATCACAAAGATTATTGGTGTAGGGAGTGAAGGAAGAAACAATGTCATTCTCACGTGCGGCATCCTTGCTTCCTTAATTACAGCGACGGATACCTTTCGTCATGTTCTATAGGGATCTAACAAGCCCATATATATCATACTTTTTAAAGATCAAAAAATTGTCTTTATGCTAGACCATCGACATTGCGTAGGCGCAAAGCTAAATCTAGCTTACAAGTTCACATTAAAATGAGAAGTTGAGTCATGTCTATTATGCTAAGTACACTCTTGCACTTAGATTAGGAATTTTAGCCTCTAACACATTTTTGTCATCATCCCTTGGACAAAACGGATCCCTCTAAAGGTCAAGACTTCAATTAATCATGGGAGTACTCTTAAGCTTCACTTTATCATCAAAGTGTTGTAATATCTTAGAGTATAATCCGATTGATGAATACTTCCATCATTATGGTGCCTAAGTTCTAGTTCAAGGTAAGACCATGTCTTCCCAAGATCTTTCATCTCAAATTCGGATTTTAAATACTTTGCAAATCCATAACTTGTCTTTTGAATAAACATGCATGGGCATAGTTCATCGTATCCTTTCTCAATCAAGTAACAAATTAGTAAGTGTTTCAATCTCATTGCAAACACACTTTGTGGTCTAGAGCCACTTGATTTGAGTAAATGAAGTCCATCCGGGATCTTTATTAATATCTCTTAGTTTAGATGACCGTTTTCGTATGTTGTATGCCAAGTTATTCAGAAACTACCAAACTGACAAGGTAGTGGAGTGCTATGACATCCATTACAAGAGAACTTGTCTTATCGTAGTCGATTACAGATCATTGTGAGAAGCCTTGTGCTATAAGGTGAGTCTAAACCTCTTTACTCTCATCACACTTGCTAATAAAGACCCATTTCGATAGGCTTTACACTTGGGTGTGTCCGCATCACTAAATATAATTCAATCTGGATCATTTCTTTCCATGTAGGCCAATTCTACATTTAGAACTTTCAACGTAGTATGGTTCAATATCATTAGTCTCAATATTTCATGTCCTCATGTACGCTAGTGTAATTTATATTTTGTAGAGATCTTTATGTTCTCATGAATTGGTTCTAACATTAAGGCATCCCTCAATGGTAACCATAATCCCCAAATATTTTCATGAGACAGATATTGAATATCGATGATCAATATATCAGATTGTGCCAAACTCGCTTCCTTCCTTGGACGAGTATTTATCGAACCTATGGTGTCCTACGCTCTCTAACAGAACCCATGGCCTATGACACCATTATGCCATATTATGACGTCACTGTGTCACCTTCCATGGTGGCATCACCAAGACCAACTCCTTGGGTGGTGTCATGTCCTCTTAGAAGAACATGTATCCTTAAAGGCATACTTGGAACAAGTCATATGTGATCTCGTCACTTTAACGATATGATAAACGCATCAGACATCGAAACTGTCATGTTCCATCGTTTGGGGATCAAGATGAGACATAGTGGGAACAAACCACAAAAATTCATGTCGTTATGTTGAACATGCTTGTTTGTATATCCCTTTAATGACGAGAAGATTATCTCATCAAAGTGATAATCTGCAATACTAGTGGTTAAGAGATCGCATATTAAGGTATGTTCATAGCTGACCATAGTTGGAGACTCATGCTCAACATAAATACTTATTCATCTCGAAGTATCCATATAGTGTGTTGTGGCAACACAATTTTGTCACTTAAATGTGTAAGTGTGAGATATCATTATTCACACACAGTCACAAGCTGTAACGCAAAATTGAGTAGTAATATGTCGTAGACGAATTAGTATATCTGCATGCAATATTGCATCATCATCAAAATTCTTCGATGTAAAATCTCTAGCATTATGAAGTCGAAATCGACTAAATGGGATGATCCGGGTAGTGCCGCAGTCATTTAATCTGAGTTTAGAGTTATCATAAGTAGCATTACTAATGAACGATTGCACAACACATGACTAGTGTGTTTGCATGTCAACCAACACCACAAAACATCAAAGTAGTCCGCTAGTTTGTTGAATCGTTCCATAAAATCCCCTTGGATTTGTTGCAAGAATGGAATATTTTCTTTTATGTCTATGGCATAAGAGGCTCTAAATCTTACCATTGCTACAGAAAAGGCTTTGCATAGTGAGTGATGAGTGTCCTTCATAACAAATGAGGATGTTGGTTTAGACTTAGAGTCATCAATGACTCGAGAAGCATAGGAACTATGACACTACCTTTTTATGTCAAGTCGTAGTCGTTAGGGGTGAACAACACTGGCCACTGCTGGCCTACGATGATCCATGATGCCACCACTTAAGGTGCCCATCGCCATTTCCCCTTCCGAACTGACTTCTTGGTTCTTGCTTCCTTTTACTCGAAAGAATAGATGTCCCTTACGGATCATCATGTCACGACCTAGTTGTCCCAATTTATCGTGTCAAAGCTTATATGTGTCGGATCTAGAGATCATCACTTATGACATGGTTAGATTCAACAACTTAAACTGTTGTTATACATAGCCCATTTGGTTGACACATATTTCTCTAATATTTGGTTTCTTCCATAATCATTAAAGATGATGCATAATAATGCAATTCCATTCTCACATCGAGATTCTAAATTAAATCTGTTGGCATATATGATCGACAAGGCACAAAGTCTATAAATAGTTGTCTATAACACAACTAGTCTGAGTAGTTCCACTATCAATGAGAAACTCAAGTTTTCCAAGAAATACACATGCAAAGTTTGTATCAGAAAATCAGATTTCCACATATTATTTTCTAACCTTTGAGTACTCAAGCAAGCATAACTTCGTCTAGAAAATAGACATTGACGAACCTTATGAACGTTTGGAAACTAGACATCTGTAGCTTTTTAATCATATAAAGTTCACAAGCTGGCTATTTTTGAGCTGTCACAAAGCTCACTCGAAGTTGGTTGATCTGCATATGCAGATCTAGTATTGCACCTAATGAGATTTCTTTTTGTTTTGTGGTAATTTCAAGGATTCAAACACTCTTGCAATCCCAAATAGTACGTGTAACGACTTTGCTAGTAATTTGTCATCTATAATCATTCAGGTAACTCTTTTCACTCATAACCAGGCTAAGAGAAATAGATGTAAGTAGGGCGAGACCTGCTTAAGTACATTTATCAAAAGTCTCTTTTTCTAGACATTATGAATTACTCAAATGATCCCTATTAGAATATAGAATCATAAAGATGTAAATTGAGTACTTTATACAAAAATTTAGCCAAGCTTGTATGTGACGACCCGAACTGGAATTGGTATAGTAATCGGCTTAATCTGCGAAGTTTTACGAGTAATCGAGATTTATCGTAATTAATCGGATATGCAACTTCATTCACGACTTAATTTTCGGACACGAATTTGATTTAGGTTTGTTCGTGGGAAATGTAGAGAATTTGATTTCAAGTCTGTGGGAGCTTTCCGAGGATTTTTCGGATAATCGAGGAATATTAAATTCATATTTAAAATTATCGCCGAGTTAGTCGTGCTTATCCATTTGAGTTTGAGTTATCTGAATTGCGGATAGAGTTGAGTCAGGACATATAAATAGCCGAATAGTCGTAAAATTATCGAAAAGTTGTGTTTTGGGCCGTTTGACCAGAGTTGACCCGTTTTGACCCGCGTTGACCCGTTGACTGAGTGGGTCGAGTTGACCCGGTTCGTTTTCACCGTCGGACTTGACGTTTCCGGCCACCTCCGGCCACAGTTTTGGTATGTTTAGCTTCTCCTTGTAATTTGCTACTGTTTAGAATTTGATTTGGTTGAAATTGATGGAGAATTGAAGGTGAACGGAACGGTTGAAATTGGGGGATTTTGCTGGAATCGGGTGGTGGATTCCGGCGAGATTCGGCGTCGGAGTTGTGGGGGGAAAGGTTTCCCTTGACTCCACGATGCTTTCTGGGTAATTAGATTTGAGTTTGGTTGAGGTTTGAGGTGTTTGGAAACGGTTACCGGAGGGAGAATTCCGGCATAGATTTCGGGTTGATTTCCGGTGAATTGCGACGGAATTGGGGATGGAGTAGTGGAGAAAAGCATTGGGCTCGAAGAGGAGAAGAAATCTGGGCTTTCCTCGCCAGGAAATCTCTCCGGTGACAGCGCGCCGGCGGCGGCGGCAGTGGTCAACGGTGGAGCTTTAGCGAGACGTTGACTTTTTAGATTTTGTTAAGTTTTATGTTGTTTTGCTCATAATCGTGCCCCGATCGTTGCCTTGAGGTTTTCGAGTTGATTTGAGTAGCGGATTTTAAGTCGAGGGTTTATGTGGAGTATTTTGAGATTTTCGACGATTCTTTTGTATTCGAGTTATATATTTCCGGAAATGGTTGGTTTCCGAGGTGTGGTTCAGAGTATTGAATTATGATTTTGATCCGTGACATTTTGTGATTATTCAGGGGATCGAGATCATACGTTGGGCGAGAGATCTTCCATCAGATCTCAGGATTAGCGCGTCTACGCGCTGTGCTTATCTGTGAGTGGATATTTATTTACACTGTCGTAGTGAGTTCTTGGTTTCAGTATTTATTTCCAGTACAGTATTGAGATTATTTATTGTTTTGGAGGTATTGTTTTATGTTTTATTGGTGATGGCATTTACTTAGCATCGATGCATTGACTACTCGGCTGATGACCGGTAGTCCAGTTCCAGGCTTGAGAGATTCGCCTGATATGCCCACTAGGCTTGAGAGATTCGCCTAGTCTATCACCGTCGGGCTTGAGAGATTCGCCCGACACCTCCATTTATTTTAAGAACTCACATTATTTTTATGTTATGTAAATGGTGAAAGGCATATGTTTATTTTCGTCCACTCGCAGTCGGAGGCTTAGTATTTGAGCTATTTTTCTTTTTTAGTAGGTTTCTTGTTTAGCCTACTGTTGTATATTTATGTATATATACTAGAGGTCGCTCTGAATACCCTAATGTTCATAGTTTCATATGATTTTCCCGGATTTCTGTAAGTTGCAGCTTTTGTTTATTACTTTACATTATGTTATGATTTTGAGAAATTCGGATGGGATTGATGCCCACGGTTTGGTTTTTGTGGCATAGGATGAAGTGTGTTTTTAGGTGCAGGTTAATGATAATTCCGCGATATAGTGAAATTCTGCTGAAAATTCTATGTTTTTTGCAAGTTCGTGTTTTCAGAAGGGGTTTGATTCCGGTTTAGGAAACTAAATCGGGGTTGAGTCCTTTCATGTATCAATACAATATTGCCTTTGTCAATCTTTTGCCAACGAATTACATCAACACTTTTTCTAATCTAAAATAACAATATTGATCAATCATCAATTGTTAAAATAAGGTATTAGAGCCCTTACATAATATTCTTGAAAAATATATGCTCTAATCAAAATCTTCAAAATCCAATGAATCTTTGCCAGTTTTGAAGTTTGCAATTTTGAGATTAGCTTCATTGCCATCTCCATCTTCTTTTGTAGTTGCATGGTGAGTCTCTTGCTCTTTCACATCTCTATATGCTTTGTATTTTGCAACTAATTTGATATTTCCCTTGCAATGTTCAAACTATACTCATTAGATCAACATCTATAGCATACCTCATCTCAATTTGTGAGGAAATTCTCAACGTCACTCACCCACAGGTAAAACTCTAAGTCATTAGAGTCAAGTATAACAAATTAGAATCTTTGCATGTGACATCTTGAGAAACAAGAAGATCTATTAGTTTCACAGTCTCAAAAACTTCCTCGATAACTAATAATTCCAAGAATTTTGGATTCGACCAAAAGCATGATATTAATGGTCATACGAACTCTCTTTGTTCGTTATCGATACTTTTATGAACTTTTTTTTTCGAATCGATAATGAATTCTCTTGATTCACATGGACTCTTATTGTCCATCTAGGAACTTTGTTCCATATTCTCAAAGATAAAGAAGGATGAAAGAATTTCCAAATTTTTCGAGTAAAAAGAAGTTGTGAAAAGAGTAATTATTCGAATTTAAATCGAAAGCACAAACTCTTATAAAATTTTACTTGCTTAGAATACACAACCATTTTCTTCTTTCTCTTTTTCTTTTCTTGCATTGTACATGCCGTATTTGTTGGTCTCTCACCAGTTTGATGTATTCCGTCAGTGAAAAATACACGAATTTTTTACGTTGGTGCATTTTCACGTGCGTGCAAAACTCGGAATAAGTTAACCTGTGCATGTGTACCACGCGTGACCTCCTCTTTATGGTTGCCTTGTATTGATTCACATTTTGAACCATTTGGCTTTGGCTTGAAGCGGCTGAGCCTTGTCGGGCTGGACTGGGCTCGATCATGATCTGGGCGAGGAGAGCGACAAGTACTAGTGTGGCAGCGGTTCGGCCTGCTGGCAGGCCCAGCCTTGGACTAAGGCAGATGAGGCCCATGCCTAGAGCCCCCAAAGCCCAAAAGGCCCGCAAATTTATATAAGTGTAGATATAAAAGAAAATCAAAAGTAAAAAAGTATATACAAGGGCCCCCACATGTTATCTCCAAACCCAACTCCTTAAATGCCAATTTCTAATTCATAATAAAATTATATCCTATATTAGTTGTAGTCCTGATTGATTTTAGATTTTATTTGCGGTCATTTTATATTAAAGCTATTTCCTTTTTTAACTCGTTCAATCTATTGTATTTTTGTCTTCTTCCTTATGCCCCAATTTAATATTTTTTGTACAAATAAAGTAACCATCAACAAATTAATTGCAATTATGATTCATTGATAATTAGATTAGCAAATTTGATTGAGTTTAATTTTATTTCATTCATTCATAATTGATGTTGAACTAATAATTGTCAGTTTTTTCCCAAGTGATCTTTGTGATTAGCAACCATTTTATAAACCACCAATGTTCCCTACTTCATCTTTGCGATTAGTTATTCTTCTCTTTCATAATCTTCTTCTTCTCAAACTGACATCTCAAACCAACAAGAAGATATCATTTTATGTTCTTCTCATACTAAACTGTAAATGTACATACATGCATGTTCTGAATTTTTTCAGATACACATGCATATTTTGAATTCTCTCACTTGCTATATTTTTCTTTCTTTTCTTTTTAGTGTGTTTCTTGTACAAGTTGTGTTTCTTTCCTCAATTAATTAGATTTCAATCGAGTTTAATATTTCACCATGTACCTGTAAATGAAGTATTATAAGTCGTTAAACTTGTACCTTTTCTTCTATATGTAAGTAGTAATCTTACAAATGAGGTTAACTATACATTCTTTTACCTTTCTATAAGACATTTGTAGTCTTATTATTTTAAATTTTTACCTTTTTTTAGACATAAATAATAGAAATTGATATTCGAATTCATGCATACCTATATTTGAGGTTAAAAATTTATATTTGCATACCTATATTGGAGGTTAAACTTTCGTGCTTGCATATATATATATATATATATATATATATATAATATGGACCTCTTTATGAGGTCCATAGATCACTTTTGTTTGCATATTTTGTCATTGTTAGGTTTAAGTGATATTTTTCATTTTGTAACTTTAGTTTAGGTTGATTCATATACATGCATTTTCAATATATTTATGCATTAAAGTGTGAGAATTCAATTTTAAATAAATGTAATAATAATAATGAAAAAACACAATTTGGAGAATTTGAATTTGTTTCCTTTATTTGATTTGGAAGGGCATAATGAACATGAAATTCATGAAACGACTACAATTAAAAGAAAAATATTAACAGGACTAAATCCATAATGTACTGAGAAAAAGGACTTGAACTAAAATTCCTCTAAACAAATCTCAAAGTGAATTTGTGAGATCAAATTTGTTTTATTTAGTTGTTTTCTATTTTTAGGGTTTTTTGCTTTACAAAATTTGTTTAAGATACTTAATTATATATACAAATTTAATTATCATTTTTATATAAAAATACATGATCGAAGAGTTGTTTTAAATAATTTTGAGTTCGAGAAAATTTTGATTTAATAAGTTTTTTATTTTTTAAAATGTATTTTGATTGAATTATATTTGAGCATCCACATATTTTGATGTATTATTATATGATTAAAAAAATCTGCTATTTTATTAAATATTATGCCCATATTTCAAAATGCTAGTCCTACAAAAAATTCGCCTAGGCCCCAAACTCTCAGGCCGGCCCTGCCTGCTGGTCGTGCGTCTCTAGTCATGAGTTACGCCAAGGTAGATGGACTATGGGAGCGCTGAGCTGCCGATCTGTGGCGGCATGGTGCAGTGCAAGCCCGGCCTGAGATTCCATAATCGATGCGCACATAACGACGCCGTCTGGGCAGCCTGAGCTTGCGTCGATCATGCGCGGCCCGGGCTATCGGCGTTCGTCGTTTTCCAGCTTGGTCGCGCTGTGGTGTGAGTCGAGTCGCTGACGGAGCTGTAGAGGAGGCGCGAAGGTGCACGGGTGACCGGCTGAGTTAAGCTAGCGACTCTCGACAAAGTGAAGTCGTGAACAATTTAAGTTGGCTTCGAGATTTTTGTGCAGAAGAAGCTTCGGTAAAATTCGTGATAACGCCTAAAATGTGGAATTAGAGAGAAAGTATAAGAAAATAAATCTGTGTATTAAGGTTTCACATCCATTTTATAAGAGGATGTGATGAATGTCCTAATTACATGAATGATGACTTATATCGGTTATAAGCTATATAAGTCGTTATATAACAATAAATTACCTATATAACAATCGTGAGTCTTACTATTCATAGCCCTGTTCATGTTGGCAAGTGTGCGATGCGTGCGGAATAGCTTATCAGCCCGTCTCTCTTTCCAGCCCGTCTCTCTTACCAGCCCGTCTCTCTTTCCTTTTCTCTCCTACCCAGACCTAGACTTGCACTCCAAAATCACCTCTCTCGGATCTCCCCTCGATTAAAGCTTAATCTCGCCTGATCCTCGCCTCTTGGTCCTCGCCTCTTGGTCCTTGGTTCTCGGCCTACAGCTCGATCGATCAAAGCTTCTTTGATACGTAGGTATTGGTTTGATGCTGTTGTATGCTTGGGTTTTTGATTGGATTTGGGTTTTGTTCGGTGTTTAATTCTTTTGTCTTAGATTCATATGGATTTCTGATCCTAAGAGGGATTTTGATTGTGGGTATTGAAATTTTGATTGTGAAGGGTCACAGACAAGTTGAGCTACTGTCTCCAATCCCAAAACCGCCGACCGACGAAGAAAAGAAGCCGGAAGAGAAACCTATTAAACAACAACTACAAAGTAGCCCATTGAGATATAAGAGAAGCCGAATACCAGCTTAAATTGGATACCCATTCTTATAACCGTTTCAACAGCCTCCTCTTCTACCTTACATCAGAACTCTGAAGCTTGCGAGTGCAAAGTTCAAAGCTTTTCAAACAAGTGAGTATCTTTTTTTTCTTCTCTTAAACTTCTAAGAACATCAGTTTTTGATACACTTCATTCTCCTGTGATGTTTACAAAAGGGACTGCACTTTCTGTTCTCTCATATTCAGTACCATTTCAATTCAAGATGTTTGTACTCTATGCATTTGGGGTTTTAGGATCATTGTAGTTTTCAATGTATATGTGATTGAGGAGAAATCGATCGATGTGTTTAATGGGTTTGTGATCATATGCGGAATTTCATATTCCAATGAGTCTGGTTGAGACTTTGAGTGATAAAGTTCGATGCTTTTGGTTAAAGGTGATTGCTTTAAGAGTGATTCATCTAAATTTGCGTTTGCTAATCCCAAATACGATGAGATCTGGTGTTCAATTTGATTCATTTAATTTTACCAAGTCTTTTACCAGTAAGTTAGTAACCCTGCTATACATTAATATGATATCTGAGCAAGTTTTTGCATTGTACTTTGTGCTCATTCTTTGTCATATGCTGTTTTCTAATGTGTTTATGATTACACTATGTGTTTATTCTAAAATTGTCTATTGTTGTTTGTGATTGCTTAAGGATTACGGTGGTCACCAATCTCTGTTTTTTTCATTTACCAATTTGAAATCTTTTTTAATTTTCTTGATCTTAATTTTTTGATTATTGGTGTCGCAGCCTCCTCAGGTCATCACTGTGGTGCTCAAGGTTCACATGCATTGTGAGGCCTGTTCACAAGAAATCAAGAAACGCCTACAGAGGAAGAAAGGTTAGTCTGCACACACCTTCATCTCTTTTTCCTTTTCCAATGGAAAAATCCAAAAACAAATAAATGGACTCACTTTGATGCCTTTTGTCATATTTGTTCATGCATAAATTACAAAAAATTGAACTTTGAAAGTATGTTCGCAATTAACGGTCCTGCACCTCTATTGGTGTACATGACATAATATAAATCTTCAATCTAGAAACCCAAAGGGACTGAACTCAAACTTAGGAGCATACATACATACCTTCTGCCACGTGGGTGGTATATAATCATATAAGCCACTATTCTCTATAATCATATTTTTTTATTGTATTGCTCAACTGATGTGTAGAATGTGTGGGTTATATCTATATGTTGGATTAATATGTTGGATTAAGCAAATTATAGAAGAGGATATCAATAGGTATTGCACAACTAAATTCTAATTTATATAAACTCTTATTGATATATTTAATATTATTGTATTTATTTTAGAGGATTTATTTCTAGAATTTCTATTACGTGGTGGAATTTTTTAGATTATTCTTCATGCTTATAATGTCCTTCATAGTTTTTTTGGCAGGTTCTATTGAAGAAGGAATTTGGTCAAGCAATATCAAAGTTCATTTTTCACAATTAAGAAAACGTATCTGAGAAGGTGTAGTTTGATTACTTGGTTAAACCATGGTCTATTTGTGCTGAGATTGGTTTTTTTTTTTGCCACGTTTGGTTCTTATATTTTGATTATCTTTTCTCCCTCTATCTAAGGCATGTTATGGGATTACTGTGATTTGAATTATAGCTTTTGGCTAGATTTGAATTGGCTTGCTTTTTTGCTATAAAGTGTTGGGGTTTGATAGCCTGATTATAAATGTGTCCAAGGTTATGAGATTTCTGATTTCGCTGACTTAGGCATAGCCAAAAAATAACGGTGTGGCACGTGATATATGGGGACTGATATTATTTTAGTATTAGGTTTTCTAAAAAATGCTGCCAAAGTTGATTCTTTGTAGTCAACTTGGTATGGCAAGTCTTGAAAGCTAATACCACATATATTAATATCCATAATTTTTAGATTTTAGTTTCTAATTAGTAATAAGCTAATCTATATTTGCATGCTTTGAGTTTATTTTATGATTTATTAGCTTATGATTTGTTTTTATTCTTATTTCAATAACTGACTGTTACTTTTTGTGTTGCTGTAAATTTAGCCGACAAACAATAATCTTTAGATGCAGAAGAGTTTTAATTCAAGCTAATTGCTTAGTGCATTTCTTATATTGCTACATTTGTGTGTTCATTTGTAAATTATCATAGAGTGATAAGCCATTTCTTAATTTTTTGGTTCAGTCAGTTTTGTATTGCAATCTTATTTTTTTATATTTTTTTTTATTTTTGTGTTAGTTGATGGTGATAAGTGTGATTTCAAATTGAAGTTTTGTGACATGATGTAATGGTGCCATTTATTTAAATATTTATAGCAAGTTTTTACTTGGTATGTATTGCTAATTATTTGTATTGTATTTTTTTTTTGTTTTCAGGAAGTTGGGTATATAGAGTGTTTCTACCTTTCTATTATCCTAATAACATCAGTGAGTGTTAGCAGTTGTTTTTCAAGGTATGACCTGATTGAGTTCATAGTTTATATCTATATGTTGATTTTTCCTGATGTAATGACTATAGTTCTTGGAATTTTTAGTTTATGATTGTATTATTTGGATTTGAGAAACTGGTTGTTGAATAATGCCAGATATCAACATGTGCTTTGCTTTAAAAATTGGGTACCAATGGTTCTGATAAAGGGCGTACTAAGAATATAAGTAGAGCTTTTGGTACTAATAACAAAGGGATTAGTTTTGGGATGTGAAATAGATCATGATCGAGTTGTGAATTGTTCGGGTTATCTAGGTAAAATCCAATAACAAAGGGACAAAACATTACCTATATAACATAAGGTTTATACCAGTACCCAATAAATAAAATATTGGGTATGAATTGCTATATGAACCTGTAAAGAAAAATGTCGAGAGAGAGAGAGAACAAAGACATTTGTAGTTATGATGAACATAGACATTTGGTTTGGCCTATAAAGAAACAGTTTGTTAAAACTACATTTGTAATGTATAGTCATTCTCAGGATTTCTTTTGCTTCTTGGTGTAGTTTTGATCAATTTTGTGTAGTTTTGATAAGTTGAAATTCTTTGAGTGGTTTCTAGAATTTCATATTTATGTTCGGTACTACGTATAAATTCAGTGGAAGAAGGCTAGAAGAATGTAAAATCAGATTAACGATGCCGCGTAGGTGAATCATTTTTTAAAACTTGGAGATTCTGATGGAGATTCAAACTTTGTTGTAAAGAAGAGAAGGGGATCTGGGTATTGAATAAGAGAGGAATTGGTGGCGTATCATTGGGTTGTTGGTGCTTAGTTTTTTTCAATCATAAAATAGCTTTGTTGGGGTTGGGAGAGTGAAGAATTAAACAAGATATTTTCACCCTATGAAACAGGAAGAGGCGATCCTGATTCAAATGACATAGGATTCGGGCATATGTTGTTGGGTTGTTTGGTTTATTCTTGCTGATTCCCTTCTAAGAGCCATATCAGAATACTAAGAATCCTGCTGTAAAATGTTTTATTGTTTCTGATTCCTCCGCAAAGTATTTTTTGATGGAAATAGTTAATTGAATCCACTTTGTTTCATTGAATCCTATAGACTGGTATATTGATGGGCTATTATTTTCATTTAATTATACCTGACTTCATTAGTTGTTTGATTTCTGTATTAGGTATGGTGCGAAAAAGGATATTTCAGTGTGTTGATGAAGATGTGGATTCATTATCTGTAGAGTATCCCAGATCAATGGAGCAGAATGACTCAGGTTATTAGTTTATGCTTAATGTATATATCAATCTAACTTTAAATTGTTTTGTTGTTGAGATAAAATCAATTATTGTTTTTTTTTGTTTTGTTTCTCGGTCGGTGTTAATTTATGAATTGAAATGAATTATATTGGTTAGCATGATGTGATGGAGAAGAAATCTAATTTGTTTGGTGGTGTTGTCCAAATGATTTGCATTCCTGGATTGAAATGGTTCTTCCTGGTTAGTTTCATTTAGTTATGATTCGTGAGAGAATTTGTGCTATACAGATAATACGGTCTCATCAATATTCGTTTATGATTGTTTTCCTTTTATATATGTAAAGAAAATACAATTTTATTATAGTGTCAGGATAACTTCCATTGTGTTGCAAATAATAGTTCATTTTTGTTGCTTGAATTATTATTTTTTGTATGTTATTCATTTAGTACAATTGTAAGAAATGATTCTAACAATGTTATGAAATGGACAGGATTTAGAGTGCCATTGGAGTGTGAAACAGAAAGCACCATCAATGGCCTACGTATGTCCAAGAGAAATCATTTTTTTGAATCCGGAAAAAGCTTGCCATGTGATAACACAACAATGCATTTCAATGATGTGGCGAGAAATCTGAACAGTGTCAACTATGAAGTTGTTGATGAAATAATCTCAGGTACTGTATGCACATAGTGTCTGATAAAAAAGATAGACCACTCAATCCCAGATTTATAATGATTTGCCAAATTTATTTTCCTGGGTTAGGGGGATTTTGTAGATTTTTCTTTTTGAGTTAGTTGTTAATTCTTTTGTATTTTATTTTTATGATTGCTCTGCAAAAAAGAATTGAGACTCGGCTCAATTAGAGAAGGTGAGAAGCTAACATGTTTACGACTTACTATTAAAATTAAGGTGTATGTTGCATATGATCTTAGATCATACCTTTGATCTTAAATCATGCCCACCCCCTGGTCTTAAATTAATCTTAGTATATACACTTATTATTTCGGTAAATTTATTTTTTTGCCATAATCAATCTGCTTCCCATGGAAACACCGACAAGGATGATGGTGTTTATGATCTCTATCTTTATGATTGTGTTTATGTCCTTACCAGTTTGATTTTTCTTTTTGGTCATTTGCAATTATATGTAACATCTATTATACAATTCAGTGTGGTGCTTAGTATCAATATAGCCTTTATTAGCTAGATAAAGCCATTATGTAAGTCCACTACATGGGCTCAATACCCAGCTCAGATGATGTATACCAGAATAATGGAGTTTTTTTGGCCTGTGAATTTTTATGAGAGTGGTCTAACCAGAATATATAAGGGAAAATAGGTGATGTGCTTTACCTGGCTGTGAGTCTCTGGGATGGTCACCCTTAGATATTTTCTTCTAGCAACTATTGTCTGGTCACTATTCTCCAAGGATGGTCTGCCAATGTTTGTCTCGCCATTATTTTTTTTATGTTAACGTGGTTTCGGTATTGTGATTTTGTGCATAATTTAATTTTGTGAGTGGTCAAACTAATTTATATGTGTGTGTGTGTGGATATTAGTTGAATGATTGAGTCTGAAGTTGTATAGACGTTTTGATTTCTGTTGTGGTGTGTTTGATCATAACTTTCCGGTTGTGACTACTGATGTTAATTTGTATCAGTTTGATTCTTAATTCCATAGCTTCGGTATATATACGTATACTTATCTAAATAATCATAGCTTTATAATTGGTATTTTACTGTTTAATTATTCATGTGTTAATAAAGTTATTTGGTCTACAGTTTTGTCGATGTTTGTCTGGCCATTATTTTTTTCTGTTAACGTCATTTCGGCATTGTGATTTTGTGCATGATTCCATTTTGTGCTTGGTTAGGCTAATTTATGTGTGTGTATGGATATTAGCTGTATGAGTGAGGCAGGAGTTGTATGGAGGTTCTGGTTTCTATTTTGGTGTGTTTGTGTGTTGTGTTTGATCATAGCTACGTTTGTGATTGCTGATGTTATTTTCTATTAGTTTGATTAGTTTTATAGCTTTGGTATATCTATATATATTTAACTAATCATAGGTTT
The DNA here is from genome assembly GCA_946800695.1 of Geum urbanum. Taxonomy (NCBI): domain Eukaryota; kingdom Viridiplantae; phylum Streptophyta; class Magnoliopsida; order Rosales; family Rosaceae; genus Geum; species Geum urbanum. Next base: position 80,013,675 of record OX326999.1, on the reverse strand, counting down.
ATAATTGGTATGTTACTGTTTAATTTCTCATCTATCAATAAAGCTATTTTTTCTATTGTTTTTTATAGTTTCATTAGACAGGCTATTTTCATATATATGATGTGATTCCAGAATATGGTGTGATTCTGCTTGCTTTAATGTTTGTTGCTTTCTTTTCTTTTAGAAAAGCATGATATTTATTTGAATTTTTTCGTCATGAATCTTTTGTAGGAAAAACAATGAATAGACATGGTGATGATGCTGATCTTCATCAGACTATTGCAGGTATTATAATATTGCCTAAATTATTTGTTTCAATTTTTTTATCTTTGGATTGTTAGATGGAATTCAAATTGGTTTTTCAGATATGATGTGCAAGATGAAGCATGGCAAAGGAATGATGTCAGATCAAGCGGAATCTTCTTCTAAGAGAACATGTTTATCTGTTGGTACGTCTCATCAGTCTCTACCATCTCTTGACTCAGAGATGCATGCCAACGATAGTAGTGATGATGAAACACAGGAGGATAGCGATAATGAAGATGTTCATAGAGTTCTATCAGGTATTTTAGCACATAATTATTTGAGTGTTACTGGTTGGTGTTAGCAAAATAGTTTAATTTTTGTTATCTATATTAGAGCACATATAACACATAATGAGTATAGCTTAAATAACAGTTCAGTGAAAATTTGATGAATATCTGTATAACAGTTCAGAGATGCATGCCAACGTTCCTTCGTTTTCTGTTTTCCTAGGCCAAAATGCAGTGTTTCATTTACTGTATGATAATAGTGGGTCATCTATTTGGTTTTGCTATTGTAGAAGTTAAAATTTAGTTTTTAGATCATTGGGTTTATAGATGTTACTATCTTTAAATCTTAATTTAGTTTTGGACGATGTAAATGTGTAATCTTCATGATTGTTTGTTGTTCAGTTTGGCATTTTTTGTGCTTGGAATCCTCGAATAGCATTTGGATGTGACACTTCGAATTTAAATAATTCATAGGGGTTTATTTGGTGAGAAATAATAATAAAATTTGTACAAAGAAAATGGCTGTATATTAGGATAACTATGTCTTATTTTTTCTTCATTCTGTTAATAAAGTTATTTAAGGTAGTGTATGTATATAGTGTCTTTTATATGCTATAGTTTTCTTGAACAATCTAATAATTATGCTTATGTATCAATGACAGGTCTTGATCGAACAATTTATGGGCAGGCATCGTATCAACGAACTCAATCAACCTATCCAGGTGAGGACAAACTTCAAAATTAATTATCAATTAATAAAACTTTATTATCAATCATTATTTATCTAATTTATATTTTTATGATGTGATCGCAGGAGTCATTGTGGATTATAATGACTCCGGTGATGATGTTTATACATGTGAACATTGTGCTGCCCTCTTTTGGTTAGATGAAGCATTAAAAAGGAAAAAAAATAACCGATTGATTTACACTCATTGTTGTGAAAAAGGACAAGTCCAACTTCCGATATCATGTCCAACTCCAGCTTTTCTTGATGAACTGTTAAATCCAATTAATGGTCGAAAAAGTGTGTTATTTCGTGAAAATATTAGAGTTTATAATTCCATGTTTGCTTTTACTTCTATGGGGGCTAAAATTGAATATCACATAAATAATGGAACAGCACCTTATGTATTTAAAATTTGTGGACAAGTGCATCATTTAATGGGTTCAGTTTTACCATCTGAAGGAGAAAGTCCTAAATATGCTCAACTATATGTGTATGACACTCAGAATGAAATTTCAAATCGTATAACTACCATTGATCCAAATAACGCAAACAACAATATTGATGTTAATATTGTTAAAGGATTAGTAGAATTGTTGGATGAGTGTAATGAATTAACCAAAATATATCGATCTATCAGAGATGATTTTGAGAATCATTTGTTGCCCAATTTTGATTTCACTATACTTGATCGAGAAAAAATTGATAGCAAGCAATATGAATTACCTTCTGCTTCTGAAATTGGTGGATTGATTGTGGGTGATATAGGAGAATTTGATTCCAATAGAGACATAATTATTCGATCAAACGATGGACTGTTGAAACGAATATCTAAAATTCATCCAAAATTGATGTCATTACAATATCCGCTTCTTTTTCCATATGGAGAAGATGGATTTAAAATAAATATGAAATTAAAAAAAATTGCGGCAAAAAGTGACAATAAAGATAGAAAATTGACAATGAACAAATTTGTATGTTACCAAATTCATGATAGAGAAAATCAATCGAGTACTTTGTTGAAAGGTGGAAGATTATTTCAACAGTATTTAGTCGATACATATGCAACGGTCGAAGAAAATCGATTAGAATATATAAGGAATCATCAACCAGAACTGAGATGTGAAACATGGAATAATATATCAACATTTGTTTCGAGTGGAATTGTCCAAGGCTCAGATATTGGAAAAAGAGTTTTTCTTCCTGGTTCTCACACGGGCAGTCCAAGAGATATGATAAATAATTATCAAGATGCAATGGCAATTTGTAGAGAATACGGTAATCCTGATTTGTTCATTACTTTCACGTGCAATGTGAAATGGCCAGAAATTTTGAGATATTTTGAAAAAAAATCAGGATACAAACCAGAAGATCGTCCTGATATTGTTTGTCGAATTTTTAAAATAAAAGTGGATGATATGATTGCTTATATTAAAACAGGAAAACCTTTTGGAGAAGTTGATGCTCACGTGTGTACAATTGAATTCCAAAAGCGAGGATTGCCTCATGCTCATATATTATTTTGGCTTAAACATAAATACAAATGTTATACAGCAAATGATATAGATTCCATAATATCAGCAGAATTACCCGATAAAAATGTTAACCCACAGTTATTTGAAATAGTTAGTCAATTCATGATTCATGGTCCTTGCGGTCAACTTAATTCGAATTCTCCATGTATGCGAGACAAACAATGTACAAAACATTTTCCAAAACCATTTATTACAAACACGAATTTTCAAGCAATTAAGGCTCCCGAGTATAGACGTCGCGATGATGAATCACGTTTTGTATTTAAAAAAGGAGTTCATGTTGGTAATAATTATGTTGTTCCTTACAATGCTAATTTGTTGATGAGATATAATGCTCATATAAATGTTGAATCGTGTTCTCAATCTATGTTAATTAAATATCTATTCAAGTATATAAATAAAGGACCTGATAGAGCCCGCGTGTTAGTTCGTGACAATATAAATGATGAGATCCAAAATTATCTCAATTGTCGATATTTAACTCCTCATGAGTCTGTATGGCGTTTATTTGAATTTTCCATTCATTCTAGATTTCCTGCAGTTCAATATTTAAAAATTCATTTGCCCAAAGAACAAACTATTTGTTTTCATCAAACTAATTCTCTTGAAAATGTGTTAAATGATCCGAATATAGAAACTACTATGCTAACTGCTTGGTTTCAAGCAAACAAGACTTATAAGAAGGCAAAGAAATTAACATATACTCAATTTCCTACTAAATTTGTTTGGAATGATAATAAGAAATTATGGACCCCAAGGAAACAATATCGCGTACTTGGTAGAATAGCTCATGTGCCACCAATTGCAGGTGAATTGTATTATCTTAGAATACTTTTAAATATTCAAAAAGGATGTACCAATTTTGATTCTATAAAAACAGTGAATGATGTAATATACTCTACGTATCAAGAAGCATGTCGAGCCTTAGGATTGCTAGGTGATGATAAAGAATGGACAGAAGCACTGTTGGAATCTACTTTTACTGCAACTTCTTCTCAAATTCGTTATTTATTCGTTACGATTATTTTATTTTGTAATGTCTCAGATCCTCGAGCTTTACTTGATACATATTGGATTAGCATGTCTGATGATATAGTACACAAAATTAAATTAAATTTTAATATGCCAAATCTTACCATACCTAATGATGAATTAAAGAATGCTGTTTTATGTGAACTTGAAAAATTGTTTAACATGTCGTCGAGTACTTTAAAAGATCATCAATTACCAATGCCAAAGACACAACATATACATCAACTTGATAATAGGCTCATTAGAGAAGAACTAGATTTTGATTGTGAAGTGCTAAAACAAAAACATTCCGACTTAATTACTAAACTAAATAGTAGTCAAAAAATGATATACAATGAGGTGATCAAAGCCGTCGAACAAAAGAACCCAAGATCATTCTTTGTTTATGGTAGCGGAGGCACAGGAAAAACTTTTTTATGGAATACTATCATTTTTAGATTAAGATCTGAAGGCAAAATTGTTTTAGCGGTTGCTTCATCAGGCATTGCTTCATTATTACTTCCAATAGGCAGAACAGCTCATTCACGTTTCAAAATAAAACCAATTATAGATAAAGATTCAAATTGTAATATAAATAAACAAACCAATCTTTCTAATTTAATTGAAAAGGCTGAATTAATTGTTTGGGATGAAGCTCCTATGTGCAATAAATGGTGTATTGAATCAGTAGATAGAACATTGCGGGATATTTTGTCAAAAAAAGAAGAACCATTTGGAGGAAAAACTATTCTATTCGGTGGAGATTTTAGACAGACGTTGCCAGTCATACAAGGTGGTAGCAAAGAACAAGTCATTCAGGCATCATTTAATAATTCATATTTGTGGCCTACCATTACGGTCTTTCATCTAACTGAAAATATGAGATTGTCAACAGTTGGTTTAAGCAGTGTAGAAAAAAATGAAATTAAAGATTTTGCTGAATGGATACTACAAATAGGAGAGGGTCAATTAGAATCAAAATTTTCTACAGGTGATCCCGATGTAAGCTGGATTGATATACCAGAAGAATTACTTACTGATCCTACTATTCATCCTATAGAATCAATTTTTCGAGCAACCTATCCCAATTTTTTAACCAAATATAGTGATACAAATTATTTAAGAGAACGTGCTATAGTGACTCCAAAAAATGTAATTGTACATGAAATAAATAATTATGCAGTTAAATTATTACCCGGTGATAATAAAACATATTTTAGTTCGGATTCAATTTCATACAATTCAGGTAATAGCGATAATATCAATATTTTATATCCCATGGAATTTTTGAATAAGCTTGAATTTAGCGGATTGCCTACGCATGAACTTATTCTGAAAGTTGGCATGCCTATTATGTTGTTAAGAAATTTAGATCAGATGCGTGGTTTGTGTAATGGTACGAGGTTGATTGTGACAAAATTATTTGAAAGACTAATTGAGGCAAAAATACTTACGGGAAATAACATGGGAGAACAAGTTTATATTCCTAGAATAATATTATATGCAACGGAAACTAAATGGCCGTTTACGTTTAAAAGACGTCAATTTCCTGTCAGACCATGTTATGCGATGACAATAAATAAGAGTCAAGGTCAGTCATTGAGCCAAGTAGGAATATATTTGTCTGAACCAGTTTTTACTCATGGACAATTATATGTAGCACTGTCTAGAGTTACGTCAAAGAAAGGGCTTAAAATTTTTATAAATAATGATGACGAAATCCCTAATAATTGTACGAAAAATATTGTTTATAAAGATGTGTTGCAAAATATATAATTGTAAATTTTTGATACATTACATATACATTTTCATTATACTCACCTAGATTTTTTCGGAATCAATTTCGGCTATGTATACATACATTCACATTTTGTATAAATTGATTGCTAGAAAATTATGTGATTCACAATTTCGCTATGAATACATACATTCACAATTTTTTGTTAAATAATTTGATTTTGATGCCACAAAACTTACAAAATATCGGAGGTTGACTTTTGTGATTGAACTATTTGGAACATGTTGATGACATCGTGGCTGACCATTTTGCGGGCACATCAACCACTCTTTTAGTGGTTCTTATCATTCCCTGTAAATCATCAATCACAAGGTAAGTTCCAACTTTCACTAAACAGTATAATCAGTACTCTCACGTTTCTCTCTCTCTCTCTCTCTCTCTCTCTCTCTCTCTCTCTCTCTCTCTCTCTCTCTCTCTCTCTCTCTCTCTCTCTCTCTCTCTCTCTCTCTCTCTCTTACCCGTACCAACTCTCATTGCAAACTCAGACAGAGACTTTCCCTCACTCTCATCGATCGCTGCCAACATCAAGCATTTTCTTCTCCGATGACGTCGAAAATGGAGAGGAAACACAGCGTTCAAGGAGATCAAACTTGCCAACCCCATCTTTGAGATGTACGGTCAGACTTGGATGCTTCTAAAATTTTCAACGGGTGTCACTTTAACTGTATTTAATTTTTCTTTATATTATTGCTTTAATACATTACTCTGTAAAAAAAACTTCAATTTTACATTACTTTGTTTAAATCAATAATTTTGTTTTCTTTGAAATTCTCATTTGTACAAAACCACTCCTCGGCATATCTCTTCAATGCAGTTTCGATCCCTTGCATTCGTATTATAAACAAAATATTACTTTATATATATGCACAGATCTCTCATGCCTTCTTTTATCTCATATATTCTCTACATTAATGTACTATTACTCACCGAAACAGTAGTGTGGTAACACCGCCCCAACGGGGCGGGCGTCCACCTAGTAATATGCAATAATAACACGAGTTATATCGCTACTACTAATTACTAATTGTACTACAACCACACATTTGAATTTTCTTCAACAATCTGCTTAAGAAGATCCTACCAAACCTTCTCTATATCATCATAGAGATACTGCTTTTTATCCAACTAATTTTCCACAAGTCAATCTTTAAGCTGCTGTCAGCAGATATCTATCTGCAGGTATTGCTGCTTTTGTTCTTTTTAATAGCATTACTTGAATATTGGTCCATATGGACAGAGTCCTTTCATCACAATCATTTGTCATCAACAGGATCTTGTTATTGAGGGTCTTTTCTCATTAATTGCTTGAATAATTTCAAATGTGATTTGCCAATTGGCTTCTTTTTTTGTAAAGCATCATTTCATAGATGAAAATAAAGTTGTTATTCATACAACAAATTCAAAGCTTTATCACATTATGCGAAAATCTAATGCAAAATCTGCTTTAAGAGCATAAAATTCTGATACAACAGTGTTTAAAGTGTGTGGAGGCCTCTCTCTTATGCATGTTTCTCCATGAGCTCCCTAAACAATTCTTCAGGTGCTGCAAATTGGAATCAAAGATTAAGTTAGTAAATGGTCAGCAGTCATTCGAAGAGTTACTTTGGATGATACGCATTTAGTGAATTACCTGGCAAACCAGTGAAGTTCTTGTATTGTTCAAACCCTTGCCTAATCAACATCTCTGTCCCATACACAACAGCAGCTCCAGTCTCTTTCGCTTCCCTTAGGAGTCTCGTCTCTTTCGGTGTATAGATGGCATCGAAAACCAAGCAATAGTGTTTCAGAGCTTCCTGCAGAAATTAAACAGGACCAAACTACTTTAGAATCTAGTATTGATAAACACATGAAGCCACATAAGATGGACATGACTAGAGTGCGCAAGACTGACTTTAGAGATTGGTGTGTCATCAACATTAGGCTTCATTCCCACTGAGGTAGTGTTTGCAAGAATCATGCCCTCTTCGGGGTGGAAATCATTAACTTCTTCAAGAGTCATAGCTTGTCCTCCTACTTTATCAGCCAGCTCCTTAGCTCTTTCTGCAATAAGCATACAACACCATTTAACACAACCAGAAGTAGAATGTGACTTTTGAGAAATTCATAAGTACAGCTTTAAAAGGATACCATATGTACGGTTGGCACATACAACTCTGGCTCCTTTTTGTGCAGCACCATACACAAGTGACTTGCCAGCGCCACCGGCTCCCAAGACCACAAACAACCGTCCAGCCAGGGGTGATTGACCAGCAGGAATTGCGCCGTTCAAACCTGTAAATAAGAAAGAAACTTAATATCGCACGTATGAAGAGGTAGAATATTCAAATTTGATATAGTATAGGAGCATGGAGATGATGATTGGACCTCTTAGTTCGTCCTCAATGCCACTGATGGAACCAATGTAGTCAGTGTTGAAAGCTACTAGCCTCCCATCAGGTTTCCTGACAATGTTGTTGATGGCTCCAATTTTCTGTAGCACAAAAAGATGTGATGAACATCACATTCCTGATTCATAGGACAATATCAAAACAAATGCTACAAGGTGAGAAAGTTAGGTCCATACCTTGGCAATGGAATCAATCTCATCCATGCACTTAAGTGCTGCCTCCTTATGTGGAATTGTGCAACTGTATTTCAAATTACATTATTATTACAAAAAATTAGCCACTATTTCTTCACTAGAATAGGCGTCCATTATGAACATAAAGTCTAACAAGAGAAATCGTAAGTGTTTTAAATGGAAGTTATACCTGCATCCTGAGAAATCAACAGATGAATATGTGTTGAAAAACTTCTCGACGTCATCCACCAGAAAATGAACATAAACTGCATTAAGACCAACTGTCTTGAATGCGGCATTGAATAGTAGTGGACTCTTGCTGTGACCAACAGGCTTCCCAATGATCCCATATACTTTGGTATCAGGTCTAATAAGTCTGAAGTTGTATAAATCTAACAAGTCTCTTACAGTTGGTTGCCCAGGAGCTGATATAGCGCCAGCTTCCAATGCGCCATAGGTAAGGTAACCACCAAACTTGGGGCTAAGTAATCGCGAAATCAAACCTCTCTCTCCCATACAAATACCTATTGTTGGCACCTGAACAGAAAATGAAAAATATGTCACTTGCAAAGTCAGACAGAAAATTAAGGGGAAGATATAATTTCTTGAAGACTGAGATAGGCTTACCTGTGAATGCACAGTAATCTGGAAGATTCTTGCACAGTCTGTAATTTCTAAAGCAGTAGTTGCAATCTTCACAATATCAGCTCCGGTAGCTTGGATTCTAGCCACGAGATTTCCAATTGCCTCGGAGGATGGAGTGTTGTGGAAGTTGTGAGAAGAAACAATGACTTTGAAGTTGTCAGGCTTCTTGTCATAGATGGAATTGTTGAATTCATGTGCAACCTGTGAAAATAGATAACATGAAAATCTTTGTAACATGATTACATATCATAACCCATGATTATCTTTATCTTCCAATACAAGAATTTTTTTTTCTGAAATGGCTACTAGTCTACTACTAATTTAAGTTATATGTGAAGGGATTGTTAGGTACCTCAAGCTCAATATCAATATAGTTAGCTCCCAATTCCATTGCTGACCGAAGTGCAGCTTGTCGCTTGGTTTCATCGCCTTCATATTGACCACCTTCCCATACTGGCCTGAAAAGTTGCACAAAGTCAGGTAAGTACTTGAGAAACCATAAAGCACTGGTCATGTTTTAGGCTGGACTATATGTTACTCTAGTGTTCATTACCTGTAAGTCACAAGAGTAGGCAGAGGACTCTGCTTGATAAGAATCTGAAGATCAGAACTTGGGTTGAAATTTCTCAAACAGTCCAGCCTGATCTCCACAATGTCAGAACCAATTTCCTTAGCCTTGTGCATCTCAATCAGCATTTGGTCCACTGTAGTTCCCATTAGAGGTGTACATAGCAATGTAGGGCTGCTCATAAAGCTGCCGGTGCTTATATTAAGATCAGAGGTAGTAAACTGAAATCATAAACCAGCACAAACAAAGAGGAAGAAAAACACATTAGCACAAGAGGGTATGTGAGAATATAAAATTAATACCATTAACAACGGCAAAGAACAGATAGACTTACCGGAAGGCTTCCCATGTCGGAAACTTGGAGGTTTTGTGGCTTCGAGGTTTCTGGTTTACTTCAATTCTTAGAACTATAGTAATAGCTAGTTAAATCATGCAAGGTATATAAGGAAGAGAGCCTGATTGCAACAGTTTGAATTTAGTATACCTATAAATAATGAGGATGTACCTACTTGAGTATAATGGACAAATGAAAATCTTGGTTGGGGCTACTATACAGAACGGAAAGGTAGCTTGGGAGTTGGAATGACAATTCTAAGCCAGCAATATATCAACTCCTAAACCATTATGGTCAAACTCTACCTTCCCATGTTCATTATTTAAACAAAATAATTTTTCATCTTTGAACATTAGGCGGTGATGGGTATAGGCTGATGTAGAACACAACGGGGAAGAGGCTCATATAATCGAGAAATGTGTTAGCTAAATTTGCTGCGTCCTCCTCCAAAGTAAACTTTGATTGTCAAAATTGAAGAGAGAAAATGGACAAAGATGGCTAAAGCCACCTATGTTTAGCAATGTACTGTAGCTGAAAGTCAAAAAATACACCGAGGGGTTCCATAGCTCCAGTGTTGAAAGAGTATAACACACCTAACTTGTACAAACAATTATAGATACATGCATATAATGTGTACCAATCCTCTATTGGTGTTGCTGATAATGAAATCTGAGAACTACATTAGTACTGATTAAAAGCAACTGAGCATACAATGTTACATTGTTGGACCAAAGGGAGTTGAACTTTTTCTTCAAACTAATCCCATTTTAATGTCACTTCTGCATAGAGAAACTGAAAACAGTAAAATCGGCAAGGCAGAAAAATTGACTATGTTAACAATGATAGTCATCCAGATGTGGAATCATAAAAAAGTAAAATCATCCTATCTTTCATGTTCAGATCATATGTTCTTCTCCTAAATACTGACATGGCTCAGTGATTTCTTCTTTGGCGCAGCAGACGAGTGTGAGGTGTGGCGGTGACATGGCTGAAACCTTGCTTCCTCCCTTGATGCTTTTCTTGTTTGTCATCCAATAGTTTTGCAACTTCTCGCATTTCCAACCTGATGTCAATTCATGAGTATTCAGACTCGTGATCATGGTCTTCACACGCACTGAGCCGCAGCTATCATATCATCCATTCGGTTAAGGACAATCTTTTCCTGCGAGCAATAGTAAGCCTGAATAAGATGTACGTTTACATTGAGAATCAATTTTGGAAGCAGTTTTTGAATTCTGAAAGAAAAGCTATAGTACCTGTTCATTGTCGGATCTTACTTCATCGGAAACTTCAAAGCAGCACTTCTTTGCTTCGTCCACAAAACTTTTCAAGAGTTGCACTGGAGCAAACTGGCCATGTAGATTGAAAGTGCAGATCAATCTAGCAGCCTCAACCACTAGATTTTTCTCAATGAGAACCCGAATAATATCTGCTAGGTGCAAGACAAGATGAATTAGGAGTCATTAGTGTAGAAAATGGTTTTCCTTACTCTTTACATTACAACCTATACAATTATATAGCAGTGTGCTTTGGCTGTTACAAACCAGCATTAAATTGCAATTACAACGATATCACTATTGATATACAATTATAGCTAAAACATAACAGTAGATAAAGACCAGGTTGGAAGCCATGAAAGTAGCACTGAGGTTATCACAAAATAGAAGGATAGGAAAATGAATGTGAGCACCAAGTTCATGTAAAAGGTAGGATAACCAAGTCCTTTCAGCACTAGCATGAGCGATATTCCGATTCAGCGAGCGATAGTCGGCTGCTTTTTAGAGCATCATGAAATCAAGTTAGAGCCTAAGAAGATGAGGTAGCCAGAGGTGGAGCGGCGGGAGTCGGGACAGCCTGCCCAATCCGCATCAGAGTAAGCAGAGAGGCGTACAGGTTGATGTTGAGGGCAGAAATGAAGGCCATAATCAATAGTACCTTTGACATACCGAAGAATTCGCTTCGCAGCAATAAGATGAGGCACACGAGGCTGACTCAGAAACTGAGACACAGAGTTAACCGCATATGCAATATCGGAACGAGAAATTGTGAGGTACTGAAGAGAACCAACAATAGTTCGAAATTCCAGAGGATTGTCAAGTAAGGCACCATCAGTAGCATTGAGGAGAGCTTTTGCTGACATTGGAGTGCTCACAGGCTTACTTTGCAACAAATCATGCTTTGAGAGGAGATCATGAGCGTATTTAAGCTGGCTAAGATCCATACTGTCAGAACTTTGAGTGACCTGTAAGCCAAGAAAATAGTGTAGAGGACCAAGATCCTTAATGTCAAAACCCCGATTGAGAGTATCAATGAAGCTTTGAAGAACTCGATCATCATTGCTAGTAACCACAATGTCATCAGCATACAAAAGAAAATATATCACATATGACCCATGTCGATAGATAATCAAGGAAGAGTCGGCCAGACTCTGACGAAATCCAACTAAAATTAGAAATGAGCTAATACGCTGAAACCAAGCCCGGGGAGCTTGTTTCAAGCCATAAAGAGCCTTATGGAGCTTATAGACGTATGAGGGCCGCAAGGGATCAATGAATCCTGGTGGCTTAGTCATGTAGACGTCCTCATTAAGGTAGCCATGAAGAAATGCATTTTTGACTTGTAATTGTTGAAGTGACCAACGCCGGGATACTGCAAGACTGAGAACGGTGCGAATGGTGGTTGGCTTGATGACCGGACTGAAGGTCTCATCATAATCAATGCCGGGCTGCTGATGAAAACCTTTGGCCACAAGCTGAGACTTATATCGCTCAATAGTGCCATCAGGTTTTCTTTTAGTGCGGAATACCCACTTGCAACCCACAGGAGTTTGTGTTGGGGAGGAAGGTACAAGACTCCAGGTGTGATTCTTCAACAATGCATTAATCTCTTCAGTCATAGCAGCCCTCTAGTGCTCATGCTTGTGTTCCTGTGTGAAACAAGTAGGATCAACAGAACTAACAGAGGCAAGTAGGGCACGAGGAATTGGGTACCGGATAGTGCCATCAGAGTGCTGCTTTGGAGTGGTGATGCCAGACCGAGACCGAGTGATCATGGGATGAGGCGGAGCAGGAGGCGGCTCCGGAATGGGAATAGGCGACGGTGATGCTGGGGCATCGGTTGGTGCAGTGGGGACTGGAGGAGCCTGTGGGAGTGGCACAGGAGCGCGCACAGACTTCCGTCGCCGGTAAGTGATGGCAGCGGGAGCAGGGGGAGGTGGCGGAACAAAATTCTCAGCGGGAGTCGGCACAACAGGATTGTGCGAGGCAGGGAGGAGCGACGTCACTGCTACAGTTGTTGGCGGCGATGACGATGAGGGTAGCAGAGTCGGGGACTGGGGATTGATCGAGTAAAGATGAGTCAATCTGGCTTGGGCCTGAGGAAGGAGAAACTGTGGTGGAGATGGTTATGGCATGTGGGCTTGGGCCCGAGGCAGGGGAAAGTGGGCTCGACAGAGAGGTCTGCGGAGGTGAAGAGGAAATTTGACTAAGAAGAACGAATTCCAATGGGGCAGAGTGATTTGCTGAGTTGACCTGCAATTCTTTAATGGGAAAACTTATTTGGTTAAATAAAACATAACGCCAGACATATATACGATTGGTGTTAGGATCAAGACAATTATAACCTTTGTGTTTAGGACTATACCCAAGAAAGACACACTCAAGACTACGACTTGACAACTTATTTGACACATATGAACCAAGATGAGGAAAACATGAGCAACCAAAAATACGAAGAGAAGAATAAGAGGGACTATGACAATAGAGACGAGTATGTGGGATATCCCAATTAAGCAAAGGAGTAGGAAGGAGATTAATTAGATAGACCGAAGTGAGAACGACATGAACCCAACTTTTTTGAGGAACCCCAGATGTGACAAGGAGAGTACGAGTCACGTTGGCTATATGACGGTGTTTGCGATCAGCAAGACTATTTTGTTCTTGAGAATGGGGACAAGAAAAACGTTGTTGAATTCCCAATGAGGCACAAAAATGAGAAAACGTATTGTTGACATATTCGGTCACATTATCACTCTGTAGGTACTTAATGGAACCATGAAAATGTTGCGGATCATGGCAACTAAAGTCTAAAAGTGAGTGAAAACCTCATTTTTTCCTGCGCATTTGATAAATCCATGTGTAACTGGAGTACTCATCAGTAAAAAGAACATAATATTTGTAGTTACTAATAGATAAAACTGGAGATATCCAGACATCACTATGGATGACATCAAAAAGAGAAGAAGCAGAAATATGATCAGAAGGAAAATCTAGTTTATGGGACTTGCTAAGAGCGCAATTATGACAAAAAGAATTAAATGAGTGTTTAGAACCAAGAGAAGACCCTAAATGAGCTAAGACATAAGATGAAGGGTGACCTAGACGATCATGCCAAAGAGATGAGTGGACAGAAATAAGGGCTTGAGGACGAGCAGATGTGGAAGATAGATGAAGTGGATAGAGACCATCTTTACATGGACCCTGAAACAGTAAACGATGGGTGAGTAGGTAATAAATTTGATAATAATTATGAGCAAAGAGAAAGAAGACACAATTATCTTTGGTGAAACAAGCAACTGACTAGAGATTTTTATAAATAGAAGGAATACGAAAGACATTTTGTAAAGAAAATTGAGATTGGCTAAGTGATAAAGAAAGGTCACCAATCTGAGACACAAGTATTGAATCACCGTTACCCATGTACACATTATGTGGACCATCATATGGTCGTGAATTATTGAGAGGCATGACAGTTATGTGATGAGTAGTATCAGTATCAGGATATCAATTGGGATCGTTAGAGAAATGAGCACTAACAAAGGGAATTGCATAATTATGTCCGTGCAGTTGATTTTAGCCATGTGGATTAATGTGGCTCTGTGGTTGAGTCTGAACCATATGCTTTTGCGGCAGGTAGATTAAGTTGTTATAATGAGGCTGAGCAGTGGAAGAGTGGGTAAAGGCCATGAAAGAACGAGGAGAAACTCGAGAAGAAATGGGAGGACTGATAAGGGATCCTAGACCTAAGCTGATACCATGTAGAAAATGGTTTTCCTTGCTCTTTACATTACAACCTATACAATTATATAACAGTGTGCTTTGGCTGTTACAAACCAGCATTAAATTGCAATTACAACGATATCACTATTGATATACAATTATAGCTAAAACATAACAGTAGATAACCGTAGATCATGAGTATTGATGGTGAGGATTCTGATTGGCATCAATCACGCTAACAATTAGAATGCTACAGAGGATTCTAGTTGCATAGCATCAATCACTCAAACTTGGAACTGAATAGCATCAAATGCATTAATGCAATATCATGAGCACATTTAAGATAAAATAAAAAACAAAATAAAGAATCCAGAACACATTCAGAAGTACGCAAGAGAAAAGACAGACAAACTTGAGAATTGAGATAGAATGCCACTGAAGCAACCCTTATTTCAAAGAGTCAGTAAATAGACCCACACAAAAGTATCACTCTAGCACAAGAGAGTGAAGAGACAAGAATGGCATCTAGCACATTAACAATTACAAGCATAATACTGAAATCATAAATTTTAAAGAGAACTTAACCGACATACCAAAAGACTAATATGAGAAATCGCTGTGGACATTACTCTTGGAAATCATATAGCCAAAGTACTTACTGGGGATCTTATCGTCAAAACCAAGTCTCTGAAATGACTGTAAAGTTAGCTTCTTGTTCTGAGAAATCAATCCTATAAGTTTTAAAGTCTCATCTGCATTTAAAAGACCAGACATTTGCCTCTCATGTGGTTCAACTTTGATTGACAGCTCATTCATAGAGCTTGTACCATCTGCATTGATGTTGGTTTCATCAAGTACAAATCAAGGGACAATCATCATCTGCTCTTCAAGTGACCTTTCTGAATCATCTTTGAGCTCTTGTAATGACTGACCGAATGCAGCCAAGATCATTCCTCGTTCTTCAATTTCGAGTCAAGCAGAATTCATTTCATTTTCCAACTCCATAGTTTCCATTCGAGAATCAAATCGCATTTGCTCCTCTCTCGCATTTAGCTTATTCGAGATTGCATCCAAAGACTTTTGGCGTTCCTTTATCCTTTTCTCAAGTGTCTTTACATGCATCCCTTTCAACTCGGATTCTTTTGTGTACCCCTGAATCGACTTCAAAATGTCACCTAGCTCCCTCCCCTTAACAACAATCTGCTCTTGAATTTGATTCAATTCCTTTTCCTTACACTCAAACTCACTTCTCTTCTGCTCTACACATTTTTCGAAATAAAACAACTTATTTTCAGCCTCTTTGGCCTGCTCTTCGACTAACTTAGTGGCCTCACGCTCCCTCCTCTTCAGTTCCATCTTCCTCTTGTTGTGCAGGAAACAGCACCAAATGACCAAACAAATAGATAGATGAACACAATTGCTAGAGAACCTGAATAGATCTCTCAGCAACAACCCAAGCAACATAGAAACGATAAGAAGACACAGACAAGAACACAAAATATACGTGGTTTGACAATAGTTTACGTTCACGGAGCAGCGGGAAATTCTTTCACTATCAATGGAGGTTACAAAGAGAGAGTAGGGTTACAAAACAAAGCCCTAAATCTCTCACAAAGAACACTCTTACAGAAAGATACACTAAAGCTCTCAATACTCTGTTTTTTATATAACTCTCTCACCAACACTCAACTTACTCGCCAAAGACACTATTCATCACCAAGGATCATCTAAGCTTCTTACGTACGCTTCGAAATCAACCAAACTTCTAGCACACGACTCATACTCCACACGTGCATGTCACATGGGTCAAGCGAGCGAGAGAAGGCGAGCAAACGAACGCGAGCAAGCGAAGGCGAGCAAGTGTGAAACCCACACTCAATAATATCCACCTTGGGGTTCACACGATTTTTTCATCCCAACTTCCCACTGCTCAAACAATTCTTCAATCATAAAGAATGTGTATCAAGTCCAAGCAATGCTCAAACTTGGCAGCACCTACAACCTTTGTTAACATATCGGCTGGGTTGTCTACAGTATCAACTTTCTTCAAAACAATCTTCTTCTGTTCCACAATGTCACGCACATAATGGAATCTCACATCTATGTGATTGGTCCTTGAGTGATACATCTGATACTTAGCCAAGTGAATGGCACTTTGACTATCACAATGGACCTCCACCTTTTTCTGATATATACCCAACTCATTGATGAGTCCAGATAACCACAGAGCTTCCTTAATACCTTCAGTGAGCGCCATGTACTCTGCCTCTGTGGTAGACAAGGCCACTGTATCTTGCAAAATAGACCTCCAACTGATTGGTCCATTTGCCATGGTAAACAAATAACCAGTAGTAGACTTCCTCTTATCCAAAATCACCAGCATAATCAAAATCAGTGTAACCAACAAGAAGATTACCATCTGCAGAACACCTCTCAAAACACAAACCAACGTCTCTAGTCCCATGGAGATATCTAAGTATCTTGCATTCCAATGCTCTTTTCCTCGATTGTGCATATAATGACTAACAACACCAACAACATGAGCAATATATGGTCTAGAACAGACCATAGCATACATCAATCCTCCAATCAAATTAACATATGGAATATTTTTCATCTCCTGCTTCTCTTCATCAGATTTGGGACATAACAAAGCACTAAGTTTGAAATGACTCGCCAAGGAGTACTCACAGGCTTGGTAGAACTACAAACTCCAAACCTCTGCAGTAGCTTCTCAATGTATTGTTTCTGAGCCAACCACACCAAACCATCTTTCCTGTTGCGAGTAATCTCCATCCCAAGGATCTTCTTGGCCTCGCCAAAATCCTTCATTTCAAAATTCTTCTTCATTTGCTCTTTCAACTTCTCTATCTCCACCACATTCTTTGAAGAAATGAACATATCATCTACATAAATTGATAAGTAGACAAATGAACCATCACGCAACCTCTTGAAATACACACAATGATCATACCTACTGCGAGTGTACTTCTGCCTCTTCATAAACTCATCAAATCTGAGGTACCATTATCGCGGTGATTGCTTCAAACCATAGATAGATTTATTCAACTAGCACACCAAGTTCTTCCTTCCATCTTCCTTGAAACCATCAGGTTGAGACATATAAATCTCCTCCTCTAAGTCTCCATGTAAGAAGGTTGTCTTCACATCAAGTAGCACAAACTCAAGATCATATTGTGTTACTAGTGATAGCAACACACGGATAGTACTATGCTTCACAACTGGAGAGAAAATTTCATTGTAGTCTATCCCTTCCTCTTGCGAGTACCTTTTGGTGACCAATCTAGTCTTGTATCTTATGCTATTACTGTCGCTACCAGCATCCTTCTTAGCATAAACCCATTTGCAGCCAATAGCTCTCTTCCTAGTAGGCAACTAAACTAGATCTCAGGTCTTGTTCTTCTCAAGGGATCTCATCTCTTCCTTCATTGCTTCATCCCATTCACTGCTTTCTGGTCTTGTAACAGCTTCCTTGAAATTTGATGGGATCTCAGCACAAATAATGGGAAAAGCATAAGCAACACAATTGCTGAACCTCGTAGGTTTCTTGACTTCTCTCCTTTGTCTCCTTGCTACAATAGATTCAGAATCAGGTACATGATCTTGTCTCTGCCTTCTTACATGTGCCTCAATATCATTTTGGCCATGCACATCTTCATTGTTCTGGACTTCAATCTTTTCTTCACTTCCAGAGTCACCATCTTCATTATGGCGAGGAGAAACATCCTTGGTGACAACTCTGTCCAGCTCTACCTGTTGAACATCTCTATCATTCTTTCTTTTTTCTCCATCAATACCCTTGGAATTAGGGTGAATCATGCTAGCTTCATCAAAGGTAATATCCCTGCTAATCAAAAGCTTCTTCAATTCTGGACATCATAACCTGTAACCTTTCACACCACTCCTGAAACCAACAAATATAGCTTTCTTGGCCCTTGCATCTAGTTTAGTTTCAGTCACATGAAAGTATATAGGACTACCAAAAATATGCAAATGATCATAATCATCTGCCGGTTTTCCAGACCACACCTCAATAGGTGTTTTACCATTAATCGCAGAGGATGGCAAGCGATTGACAAGATGACATGCATAGGTAACTGCCTATGCCCAAAAAGCTTTACTCAAACCAAATTGCTGCAACATATATCTCACCTTTTCCAACAAGATTTCATTGAGTCTCTCAGCAACTCCATTTTGCTGAGAAGTCCTTGGTACAGTGAAATGCCTCACTGTCCCGACTTCTCTGTAAACTCTATGAAAAGGATCAAATGTATACTCTCCACCATTGTCAGACCTCAAGCCTTTTACCTTCCTGCCAGTTTAGTTTTCAACCATCTTCTTCCAATCAAGGAAGATACTCAACACCTCATCCTTGTGTGTCATTGTGTAAACCCAAGACCTTCTGGAAAAGTCATCAAAAAATGTTACAAACCAATGCTTACCACCCATGGAAGCATTCTTTGTAGGTCCCAAAATATCAGAGTGCACATAGTCGAGAATTCCTTTGGTTTGACGCATAGCGGTTGCAAACTTCACTCTGTGTTGTTTACTCAAGACACAAAACTCACAGAAATCAATCTTGCAAGTTTTGGCTCCTTTCAAGAGCCCTTGTTTCACCAAACTTTGCAAGACCTTTTCACCAACATGCTCAAGCCTCATATGCCACAATCTAGTAGCATCATCTATACAATCTCTAACTACCACAACATTATCAATCACTATTTCACCTTGCAGTATATACAGATTGCAGTTTCTTTTCTCTTTCATCACCACCAAAGCTCCTTTTGTCACCTTTGTAACACCATTCTCCATTGTGATCTTGTAACCACTAGCTTCCAAGGCACCCAAAGATATCAGATTGTTTCCAAGCATAGGAACATACCACACATTAGTTAGTTCCCTAACTACACCATCATAGAGCTTCAATTTGACTGTTCCTACTCCTTTCCTATCATGAGCAAAGTTATCACCCATAAACACACTTCCGGTGAAACTTGTATCCAAAATAGCAAACCAATCTTGATTTGTACACATGTGTTGGGAGCAGCCACTATCTAATAGCCATGAATCAGGTTCATCTACTGATGCAACACAATTGAAAGCTACAGTGAGAATATAATCAGCTTCCTCAACAGTAGAAACCACATTTACATGAGGCCCATTGTTCTTATTTTGCAGCTTCGGGCACTCATGCTTCCAATGACCCTTTTTAAGACAAAATGCACATTCATCTCTTCCCAAACTCCTTCTGCCTTTGGAATTTCCTCTGATGCGAGAATGAGACTTTCTCCTTTTGTTGAAAGCCTTCTTTTCAACTGCTCTACCTCTGACTACCAAAGCATCTGATGTAGAGGCATTACTCCTCTTATCTGCATACTAAATCTCATGATTCATCAAGGCACTAGACACTTCTTCAAACTTAATAGTCTCTTTCCCATGAAGCAAAGTGGTAATCAAATACTTATACGACTCAGGCAAGGAATTCAACAAAATCAAAGCCTTATCTTCATCCAAATTAAACAAATCTGCAACTAGCTTATTAAAAGCATCAAGGTGGTGTATCATCTTAGTACATTCTTTGTACTTGAAATAGAACAACCTCCTCTTCATGTGCAGACTGTTTTCAGCACTTTTCGACATGTAGTTGTCTTCAAGTTTCTGCCACAAATCATTTGCCTTCGTCTCCCTTATCATAGCAAACTTTTAGGGATTTGCAAGACACAAATGAATCGATGAACAAGCCATCTTGTTTATCTTGTCCCAATCGGCATCCGACATCGACTGAGGCTTATCTTCCAAAGCAATATCCAACTCTTGCTGTGTCAACATGTCTCTTACCTCACAATGCCACATTCCAAAATTCTTTGTACCATCAAATTTCTCCACCTCGAACCTTGCATTCTGAACCTTCGTCTTCGTAACCTTCAAGCTCTCAGCTCCACCAAATATGTTGACATCCTCATCTCTATTATATGCCATCTATCTCAACCAGATCTGAGCCGAAGCTCTGATACCACTTGTTGTGCAGGAAATAGCACCAAATGACCCAAACAAATAGATAGATGAACACAATTTCTAGAGAACCTGAATAGATCTCTCAGCAACAAAAACCCAAGCAATACATATACGATAAGAAGACAAAGACAAGAACACAAGATATACATGGTTCGGCAATAGCCTACGTCCACGGAGCAGCGGGAGGTTCTTTCGCTATCAATAGAGGTTACAAAGAGAGAGTAGAGTTACAAAACAAAGCCCTAAAACTCTCACAAAGAACACTCTTATTGAAAGATACACTAAAGCTCTCAATACTCTGTTTTTTATATAACTCTCTCACCAACACCCAGCTCACTCGCCAAAGACACTGTTCCTTGCCAAGGACCATTTAGGCTTCTTATGTACGCTTCGAAACCAACCAAACTTCTAGCACACGACTCATACTCCACACGTGCACATCACATGGGTCAAGAGAGTGAGAGAAGGCGAGCAAGTGTGAAACCCACACTCAATACTTCTCACATTCATCAATGCACCTTCTTTTGTTCCTAACTTCCTCTTCTTTTAATTCCAAAACTCCCTTCTGCCCTTTAACCAACCCCAAATCCACATATAACTCCCTCTTTTTCACCACAATCTCCTCACCATAACTCTCCAACTTCTCCTCAACACTCTTCACTTCCTTCTCTTTAGCCTTAACCTCCTTCCTCTTCTCCTCCACACACTCCTCAACAGACTTTAAACTTTCTTCAATCAATTCAAGCTCTTTACTCTTTGTACTAATCAACGACGTCACTAAAACCAATCGACTTTTACTTAATTAAGCCTCTCTCTGCCGCTTTTCCATCTCTGCCTTCGCTTTCATCTCTAATTCCCTAACTCTCTCTTCTCTCAACTCACATTCTCTCTTGTGCTCATCAAGTGTTACCAAGTATCTCTCCACCCTTTTCTCAACAACATCAAACTCCTCATCCTCTCCTCCTTCATTTTCTTCTTCCCTCCTCTCTTTCGATTCGAGCTTAAAGTGCCATGCCTCCAATTTCTTATCGAAATCTCTCAATCTCAGCTCTATCTTCCTCACCATAACCTTCCTCGATTCCAGTGTATTCGAGCACTCCGTCATGAATTCCTGAGTCAAATTCAGCTTCTCCCTTTTCAACTTCATCTCCTTTTCGCAATCCTCAATCAACCTCTTCAACTCCTTAACCCTCCTCTCTTTCGACTCCAGAGACTTCTCCATCGACCTCAATCTCGCGGCAGTGTCTGTGATTATCTTCTCCGTCGAGTCGGACTCCTCTCGCTTTCGTTGCCGACTCCAGCTCCTTCTCTCTCTTGCCGATCTGCTTCTCTTTAACCATAACCTCCTCTCATCCACTCTTCACCGCCGCTTCGACCTCTCTCAACTCCTTCGATTTCGACTCGACACGTTTCTCGAAGGACCTCAATCTCGCGGCAGAGTCTGTCAATTTCTGCTCCGTCGCATTGGACTCGTCTCGCTTCAGTTTGAGGCTGTCGTTGACCGAGTCGAGGTCTTTGAGATGCTTTTTGATGAGAGATTTGAGAGAGTCCAAGTGAGTCTTACTCGACTCCAGTTCTTTCTGGCGGTGGTTGAGGTCGTTGACTACAGCCTGGGCGTCGTTGAAGAGTCGGGTCACCTCGGTTAGAGACGCTGCCGCTTGGGTCTGGCAAGCCTGGAAGGCTTTGCGGTGGTTGTTCAATACGGTTTCTTGAGATGGATGTGAGTCCATCGTCTTGATTTTTAGGATGGTTTTTGGGGATGAGCTTCTAAACCCTAGAAATTTTAATGGCGGAGTGGAGATGGGTTTGAAATGTGTGAGGGAGTGATGAAGATGATAATTCAGTGAGGGGATTTCATAGCTTCTCATTGGTGGATGGTGGGACCCTGGAGTGGCTATAAAAATGCCACGTGTAATTGAGGGATTAAATACGACGTCGTAGCGTTGTATTAGTAGGTAGGTGAGTGGGGTTAAAGTGCCATGTGGAGCCCAAATATATTAGCTTGGGATGTGCCACGCGTCCAGTCAACTCGAGTCGTTTGGGCATTGGACTTGGGATTTGGCGCTTAATCTGCGTGTTTTGGCGCTTAAACTTATACGGTTAGTAAGAATATTAGATATTGGCCCCATTTGTTATAGGAAATTAGACATTGGCCCCCATTGTTCAAATTGCAAGTTTTGATGGCCAAAACAAGTCGTCAAATTTTCATTTCTCAATCGAACACCATGCCAAGGTTCTTTACTGTGAAATGCCATTTATACATCTGCGGTCTGCCATGTACAAATTCTCAAAACTAACAAGGAGCTGTACCATCAGTAAAATATAATGGTGATTCAATTTCATTTATATGAGGATGATTAAGTAACGTAGTCTAGCAAAGAACTTGATACTGTTTCACAACCAAGAAATAAAATTAGCACCAAATCTCATGGTTGTTCATTCAGGCAAGACTTCAACTAGACCGGATAGCCAACGTTGGAAACTGGCTATTCATTGACACTAGGCACCTGATCGATATGGATCAATGATTAGGTTCGTTTACGCAGCTGATATGTGCTAGAGATAGTGCAGGAACATCATCGGCGCTTTTTCTGTTGCTCTTGTTTTTCAATATTGGCCTTCGCCTTTTTCTTCTTTAGTTCTTCTATTGCTTGAATGTCCATCATAATGTACGACTCGAGGCTGTTATCTTCGACGCATTTTATCACTGCTCTGAGATGAGCTATTCGGTCATCAATAAGCTTGTCCTGTAAGCAAGAGTAATTCCCAATAGATGCAAATGCACACTGAAATTTATTTACTAAACAGCAATATATTGTAATCGGGAAAAAAAAAAATGAGGTAAGGTACCTTTTAGTTTCATCATGAAATATCTCTTTAACATAAATTTCACTGCAACACTTCTTCGCGTACTGCACAAATTCTTTCAACAGTGGGACTGGGGGAAACTTGTCAACTAACTTGAAGCTGCAGATATACCTGACAGCCTCATTTAGCTGCTGTATTTCAATAAATTTCTGAATAATGCCTGTTAAGTGAAAATTAGTGGAGGATTTTCTGAGTAATACTACTAGGGGAAGAGTCTAAGTCCATAGAATCATCAACCAAACCAGAACAAGTTACGATAAGAAATAGCAGTAAACACAAGAAACATGTGTATTGATTGCAAAGAGAGTGACCAGAACATAATCACAGTTATATCTGCAAGCAAAAGAACAGTGATGCAAGTCACATTTCTGCGTAAAAGATACGTACTGAGCTTCTCGACTGCATTTTCATTACCTTACATACAAAATTTTATCAATCCCAACATAAACAATCTGTGTACAATTCACTGCTTCACCTCATTACATTGCCTAACAGGCTAACACATATCTCGAACTGGTGAAGTACCACAGGCTTATCAATTATTTCCTTGCAATTGCTAATGCTCATATCAATATTTCCTAGACTTTGTATAAAACCAGCCAAAGGTAACTACGTATCATCCGAGCACAAGGCACAGAGTCACTGTCACAAGCACTTATAACCTAATTATGAATTGCAAAGAGAAATCAAATAACATACAATACATACGTAGTCGAAAAGAAACTTAACTTCAATAACTTCAATCTCCAAAAACTTCGGCTCAAGTATCAGTTCCTTTCTCAACTCAATCTTCCCAATCTAACTCCCTCTCTTTCGCCTCCAGCTTACGACACCACTCGTCCTTCTTCATTTCCGTCCCTCTTACAAATTTCTCTAGAGCCTTAACTCGCTTCATTTCATTTCGGCCTCTTCTTCAGCTCGCTTTTCGACTATCTCGCACTCCTCTTTCTCCTTGATCAACAATTCCATAGCAGCAATCTGTACGACGAGCTCCTTCCTCTTCGTCTCCTTCTCCTTGTCACATTCATTCAACTGCCGCTTTTTAACCTCAATCTCCTCACCGTAACTCTCCAACTCCTCCTCAAACTCCTCACTTCTTTCTCCTTAACCTCATACTTCATCTCAGCAGAATTCAATCTCTCTCACGCTCGTCCTTTTTCAAATGCGGATTACACTACGAACCTAAGCTAGACAGATTCAAATGATACGAAATTTGAACATAATGGCGTACAGATTGCTAATGGAGATCAAAGAACATAATGGCGTACATAATGGCGTACAATTTGAACTAGACATAATGGCGAACTACCACACAAAATTTGAGGGTTTTCTGAGTTGATTTGGTTACCGAACTGAATCGGCTAAACTACAGCTAATGCAGAAAATAAATACTGAAAGTAAAATATGCTAATGAATGCAAATGGATTTAAATTATATGATTAAAGAGTTAAGAGGAATGCAATCCACCACGTCATTCCATCTATCTAACACGTACTTAACCTAATGCACATATTCAATGAATGAAAGTTCCTAGGAAGAGTTGATCGTTACAACCACATCCTATTACCTAATCTTTATGCCTATGTAGGTTTGTCATGGACCTCCCCTACATATATCCCACTATAAACTCATAGTCATGGACCCCAAGGTTTATAAAGAAGAAAGCATTAAGTTCTAGAAAAGGTTTGAGAAACTACAAGGGTTCACAAGTACACTATGAGCGTGTCTCGCTAGACCTATGAATTTCAATCTCCTGACGGTAAAATTAGTGTATCACTATAGAGAATCTGATGGAAGAAATTATCTTCAGTCGCCCGTATCTCATGAAACTAGAATCCTAGCATGCATATTAAGTTGGCCACCAAAGCAGACATACAAGAATTCATACGGTGAGTCATTCAGAGAAAGAAACCTCATTCAAAGAAAATGCAAAACTAGGTTAAAGTGTATGCATTAAAAAGACTTCACGTACGGGGCTTCAAGCAACCCCTCAACAATGAGTTTAGCTACTAAAAATCATAAATAATAACATCAAAGAATTCATAAAAGATAAACAAAAGAAGGAGAAAAAAAAACTCTCCGCGACGTCGGGATCGGACAAGACTTCATGCACGAGAACTTCTTCTTCCTCTTCTTTCTTTATTTCTTTCTTTTGTTCTCTCTCTTAATCTTCTTCGAGCCGTCCTCTATCAGCCTGCTCCACTCCTATTTATATATGTGTAGCTAGCTAATTAACCTAGCTAGTACAATTGATGCCTCATGTGCAAGCACTTCAACTTCAAATGGACTTCTTCCCAAAGTCCAACTCCAACCTGTCTCTTTAATTAATCTCCTCCCTCGCCAAGATTTTCTCTCACCAGCTGCAATATTTATGTCTCCAATTCCAAAGTCCAAGCAGCTCGCCAAACATATATATATATATATATATATATCTCCTTTTTCTTAACTCCTTCGCCAGGAAGCTCCTCGCCAAGTACCTCCAAAATATATTATTTAATCTTCTTTTCTTTATTAATCTCTAAAATACCTAAAAACAAATAAACATAATTAATTCACCTGAAAACTAATAATAAACTAAATATAGGGAACAAATTAAATACCAAATAGACGCATAAATATGCGACTATCAATTGGGTGAGGGGTTTTGGACTCAAAAGGTCTCGGTGATATTAGGAAACACTTTACTTATAAGTTCTTAACAAAGTTGTATTTCTCCAATGTGCGATTTGACTTCTCCTCACATTCTCAACAACAATAGCATCAAACTCTACTCCTTCACTTTTTTCTTCACTCTTTCAATCCAAGCTTAAAGAACTACTCCTCCATTTTCTTCTCAAAATCCTTCACTCTCAGCTTCTTCTCCCTCAACTTGAGCACTCCATCATTGATTTCAGCGCCACAGAAAACTTCTCCTTTTTCTTATGCAATTTTCGCGTTCTTATATTGATTATTCGATCGTCACTGAGTATCTTTGCACTCTCTTCTCACTTCCATCAAACTCTTCTGAAAGTCTTTACCAACTATTTCGACAAAGTTCGTTATCAAGGATAGCACGATATGAATCTATTCTGAATAACAATGATGTAAAAAAATATGTAAGGAAATAAATAGACACATAATAGCAGAACGTTTTTTACATGCATAAATCCTGCAATCAGGGAAAAAAAATTGCGTGGTTTTACTCATGAAGGTCAGACTTTTTCCACTATGTAAAATCACTTCTTACAAGATTATAATTCCGATAATAACAAAAATGGTGATATTCTATCTAGTCTCGTGCACTAGCCTAAGAACTATACTTCATCTTGTCTCTGAGTGTTTACAAACAAAGGTTACAAAAGCTTCTACCCGGAATCCAACTCCTATAGTTGATTTCCAAAAATACATGTTAAGACACTCCTTACAAGACTACAACTCCGATAATAGCAAGTAACAGTGTTATCCTATCTAGACTCATGTGCTAAACTAAGAACTGTATTCGGTCTTATTTTTAAGTGTTTACATATGAGAAGGTTTCTGAAGATGGTGAGACACGATGTTATCCCTATCTAGTCTGCCTACTAGTCTGAAATACACTCGGTTTTGTTTCTTCGTTTTCTCATACGAAGATATCATAAGCTTTATTTGCAGAACCTAACTATCACAAAATTGGTTCTTTAGAACACTTCTTGGGTTTCTTGCACTACAAATATGATCTCATGGATACAAGATGCAATGAATATGAAAAGAGGTTTTATGAAACTCTAAGTATTGCAATCACAAAATGAAGACTTGGAGTAAAACACTATATGAACAAACCTAGACTCATATTAGAAATTATGTTATGATAATTTCTACATTGTGACAACCAAATTAGTCAAGTATGAGCTTGGTCTTTGTATAGACCAACTTAAGGGTCTATATGATATGGACAAAATGTTCTCAGCCAAGTATTAAGACTTGAAGACCACACAAAGTGTTTCGTAAGATTAAAAAGATCTTCCAAAAATATGGCTTAATTCTAAGCCAAGAGAAACAATTTGGTGATCACACAAAGTCTTTTACACTTAAAAAGATTTTTCTTTACACAAAAGAAAAACTAAAGAAATGATCTCAGCCAAAAATGTGAGAAATGTGATCATTTAAAAAATATGCTTAATCCTAAGTCAAGAAAATTAAACTTGAAGCCTACACAAAAAGCTTTTTACACTTAAACAGTTTTTTCCCTTAAACCAAAGAAAAAGTAAAGTAAGATAAATGTTTTATAGTAAGACCACTTGTTTTATGTAAAAGTACGTATAACTTTATTTACTTATTACTAATTATCAAAGATACGTTCGAAAATGGTTTACAAACATCTATGGTACCTTGAGAAATCTAGAACATGTTACCAAGGTAGAGACTCGGGGATAGGAAACAAATATGTTATCCTCAGTGAAAAACCATAAAATGTATATGTATGTTTTACCTGAGACCATGAGATCACCTTAATTTTTCATCTTATTTTTCAGCTCTATTCTTCACTTGTTTGGATCTCTATCTTAGATAGGTTGTGTTTTGTTCAAGCCAACATATGTACGTTACATCAACATTTTCCCCTTCCCTCTCTTTCAATCAAAGCTTAAAGTACCACTCCTTCACCCTCAGCTCCAATTTATTCACCATAAGCTTCCTCGATTACTCCGCCATCGATTTATGCATCAAACAAAGCTACTTCTTGCGTTGACTCTTCAGGTCTCCCTGAACCTCTCTCAGCTTCTTCAATTTCGACTCTAGACGCTTCTCGATGGACTTCAATTTCGCGGCGGAGTCTGTGAAGTGATGATTAGTGTTGACAATATGGGTAAATGGGCGGGTACCCACCCATTGAATGGAATACCTAGTACTGAACGGGTAAAACCAGTTAATACCCGTTACCCGCAAAATGATGAACGGGTAATACCCATATCCACCCTTTCAACCTTCGAGTAACCCACGGGTACCCATTCAATTTTTTTTTTCGATTTTTTTTCTGTCCCGTCACCGGCGGCGCTACCTCGGATTCCGGCGACCAAAATCTCAACTTGTTCCAAATCAACCCAACAACAATTCTTTCCAAAGAAATAACATCAAATTCTAAACAAAACTCAACGAATTTTACTTTGAACACAAAATTCTCAATTTCTTCAATTCTTCAATTCGACCGATTCCAATTGAATTGGGAAACAAACAAGATATATATGGTTAGCTTCATGGTGACAAGGGCTACAAAGCTCAAAGGGTCTCTTTAGCCAATTTGTTCTTGAGATATAAACTCTCAATTTCTAATGTTTTAGATATTTTCATTAATTTTTTTTTCTTCAAAGTTTGAGTTTTTTATGGTGCAAAATGGAGTTGAGAGTTAAAGGAGAAGAGAAGAGGGCGTCGGTGTGGTCATTTTGATACCTTACTCAAAAAATTTGGTGGCCGGACGACGAGCTCCGTCGCCAGAGCTCCGGCAAGGAAGAGAGAAAAAGAGAAGAAAAAATACTCGCGGGTTTACCCATACCCGTCCATATTAATCATCGGGTATTTTGAGAATACCCGTTACCTGCGAGTATTTTTTCTTCTCACGGGTATACCCATACCCGCCCATATTAATCATCGGGTATTTTGAGAATACCCGTTACCCTCTCGTTTATAAAATGAAATAAATTTTTACCTGTCCGTCCATATTACGAAATAATACCTGCAGATATCCATACCCGCGGATAAAAATACCAACACTAGTGATGATGCAGTTATTCAATCGAAGATTGAGCATCCTTTCGATTGTGAACACCGGTAAAAAATGATTCATAACTCCTTATAGATGCATGGTGGGAACCGCGGGAGGGCTAGAAAGACGACATGTGTAGATAAGGTAAATTACGATTTTTGTTTTACTGGATGACTTGCGATCAATTAACTAGAGTCGTTTAGGGTTTGGACTTGGAATTTGGCGCTTAAAATGGGTATATTAAGAATATTAGATATTGGCCCTACTTGTTATAGAAAATTAGAAATTAGCCCCATTATTCAAATTGCAAGATTGATGTTAGGATTACTCGTATTTCCCGTCCTACATTGATTTAAGATGTTAGAGTAGGAGACTTCAAATTAGTTCATAAACATTCATATTCGAGCTTTATTTAATGTATTAGAATTTCTGTTTCGTGAAAATGTACTACATCCACATGTATATTTGAACATTTTGAAGAGAGAGACTCTGTATCGAATGTATTAGAGAAATTTAGGACATTTTACGAACATGATCGGATTTGAGAATTTGAGACCTAAGGTGAGGATCAAAATTATCTCTTATAAAAGAAAAAATGACAAATATACAAAATTATGTCATACATGTATCTAAACCAGTATATTTTCACGTTATTCTCATATCTAAAAGAATAAATCTAAACCATGTCATATGTAACCACATTTATGTTTAATTTGTTAATCACAAACCAAATACAAACTTATAATCAATTAACTTGTAAATCGAACCAATATAAATAGATATTCCAACATAGTACGTATACATATAAAAGTAAACTAAATATTTGATTTGATAATCACAAGTCAAATACAAACCTATAGTTTACTACTTATAAACCAAACTAATATAAAATAATGTTCCGACATAGTACACAAAAAAATAAAATTCAATGCTAGCTTTGTTAATCACAAGCCTAATACAAACCTACAGTAAAGTACGTACTTATAAACTAAACCCGACATAGTATATAAAAAAATAAAAAAAAATTATAATATCTAAACACTACACATAAAAGAAAAACTAATATTCATAAGGGTTCCTATTCATAATGATATTAATAAAAAAGAAAATAAAGCAATCCTCAAGTCATATATAGCTTATTCTTTTAAAGTCATCACAAAGTTAATTAAATGTCAAATGTTAATTATCATCTCTTAATTCTTTTAAGAGGACTTAGAAAATGAATATAGGATTTAGAATGAATTTTTTTCTTCTTTTTTATATTTTCACATGCATATTTTTCTGAGAAAATTATTGAGATTCAAAATTTTAGTGTCTGAGGCGGCCGCCTCTTTTGTCTCACCTCAGGTACGGGTCTGTCCACGAACTTGCGAGTAAAGATGTTCATGTAGGGATCAAGCATATCTGTTGTGTTGTTCACAAATACGTCGACATCAAACTGTTATGTGTTGTAACTGCTCATGTAGGTATCAAACATATCCGTTGTGTTGTTCACGAAGAAGCTGGGATCAAACTGATCTGTGTTGTGATTGTTCATGCAGGGATCAAACATATCCGTTGTGTTGTTCACGCCGGGATCAAACTCGGGCTTCGACTCTGGCTCCGAAATGAGAGGGAAGTTTAGCCGGGATGAATTTCCCCGCATTGAGATGGTGGCTGCATCGAAGGCTTGTGTTGCCAGCTCCCTTGTAGGAAAGTTCCCCAACCAAATCATTTTTTGGGTTTTCCTATCCCTTATTTCTGCCCCAAACTTACCACTACAACGGTGGCGCACCCCTCTATAATGACCCATTTGGTGAGGATGGGTCGGTGATCAAGCTGTGTGCAAGTTATGTCTAAGACCTTGCGGCTCTGCTTAAGTAACAAGATATAGTCAACTTAATTAAACAACAGTCTATTAACCGTACGAGCAGTTGACATTATTTTTTCCTCGTTAAATGACATAAAAACCCCTGATATTCTGCCGACTTTGCAACAAAACTTCAAATACCGGGTGCACTTGCACCAGTTAACTTATTTCTAACACCATTTGATTAAAACAAATTTTAGTCAAACAAAATTTTACCCCCAGTAAAACTAACTACAAAAAAAATCCTTTTTTATCTCTCTCTCCGGCCACCGCTAGCTGCTCACTTCGGTCTCTTTCCAGACTCAATGGTCGTGCCAATGTCCTCGCCATCACACCTTGCTTCACTTCCGATTTCAATTGCGGCATGTAATCTCATTGTCATGTCGTCCATTAGAGTCACAAGCCTAACCCACCCCGGCGACCGGATCCTGAGCCATTGCCTTAAACTGACGTCGTCCCTGCGATGCTAGGATCCTTGTATCCTCCGTATTTGAAACTGGGCTATGTGGTGGCTGGGTCAAGGTTATCAATCGGCCCGAGAATGGCGGTACGCAAAACGAGTCCGGTGAGGTGGCGAAACCACATCTCAAAATAGGATTATACTCTAAATTTTACTTTTTTATTTATACTAAAGGTGAAAATCTGACCAACGGCCAAGTATAATCCTACGGCTTCAATCTAACGGTATAAATTTAATGTGAAACAGTCATTTTATATTTTTTCCTCTTTTTTATTACAAAATTTTGTAAAAACTTAATAATTCTACAAAAATTCTGATGAGCTCAATTATTTTATTTATGACTTCCGTGAAGCAATTCAAGCCACAGTAGTTATGCATGAAAAATAATTGATTCAACATTCCTTATTAATTGCGACTAACCAACCGTACAAAACAAATATGATTTCAACTCCTAATAATTCACATCGTTAATATTAACAATAAATATCTTTAGAAGTTGACCTCTTTCGAGGTACGTAATTTTATTCACCTAAAAAAGAGAAGGTAATTTCAGTTGAAAATTGAAAGTAATGTAGTTTGTTTTTTTTACGAAAAATTAAGATGCATATATTGTATTTCAAATTTGTCAGATACAACGAAAAACACTTAAAATAACCCTCTTTTTTAAGAGAGACAAAACCAAACTAGGTAGTTATGTATCCATGAATATTTGGAGCACAGAAAAACTAAGTCTAGTCTATCAAGTATTAAAGATGAAATTACAAAACAAACGAATTATTTCTTTTTTGCTTTGCCCTTAGTAGCAAAGCCTTGTTCTTCTATCCCTGGGTATGTCAACCTCAATGGACCAACCACTAGAAGTTTCTGCTCCATTGTTGTCTTGCCTTTTTTTGTTTTTGCTTCCTATTGGACGTCATTTCTTCTTGCTTGCTTCTTTCTTCTGTTTCTCTAGCAATTGAATACTCAAACAAGCTCTATCCATTAGGAGCTTTCCTAAGGACAGTGACAATCTTGGCTGCTTAGGTGATACCGCCAAGTCTCCTACTACACTAGAGAGTGCATTTTGGCTAGTAGAAAACAGGTTGTATTTGAGGTCTCTATAGACCTAGGTGTGGAGAAGAGAATGAGTGCCATGAAGAAGAAGTTGGATACTATTGCTAGATTCATCAAAAGTCAAACAACACATTCGGCTTCTCCATCTCAGGTATACTTTGTTTGTTCGCTCACTGATCATACTCAAGAGACTTGTCATTTTGTTCCAAAAGATAAACATTTGAACTTTTTACAACAACAAAGGGCAAGGAATGATCAATTCTCTCACACTTATAATCTGGGATAGAGGAATCATCCAAACTTCAGCTATGGAAACAACACCAGTGTCCTCAATCCACCTCCTGAATTTAAGCCAAGACCTGAGAACCAACAAGTGCAACAACAAGCTGCAACACCGGCTACGGATCCAGCTCTCCTGACTATATTGGCTAAGCTTGAGGGAATTGATGTATTCAATAAGAACTCCAGCAAGGCATTTGAGTTTTTAGAGAAACAAGTGAATCAACTTTAGCCACAAATGTCAGCAAGAGAGCCCAGTACACTTCCTAGCAAAGTTGTTCCAAATCCTAGAGGCCATAACAAACATAAAGCTGATGACATTACCTTGAGGAGTGGAAATGTGCTGGAAGATCCCCCAAAGCCTGTCAAGAAGTCTCAAGAATGGGAGGAACCAGTATTAGAGCAAGTGGTGCCTTATTAGTCAATTTTGGAAGTCCCAAGGCCCCAGTTCGACTGAAGCTTACAATCGACTCATCGAGAGATACTCTCGACCCGTCGAAGGCAGCTCTTAGATAGAAAAATCCAGCAACTCAAAAATTAAGTAAGGTACCTTCTTAACCCTCTCATTTGATTCCAATCACATGTGCCCTTTCCTAGCAGGCTCCAAAATCAGAAGAAAGACATCCAGGAGCAAGAGATATTTGACACATTCCAGAAGGTCCAAGTGAACATTCATTTTCTTGATGCGATCACTAGTGATCAAACTGAGAAAGATAACAGATAGAGAGAAAGAACTCAAAATGTGGGTGAAAACAAAGGAAAGGCAATTGATAATATGTCAGAGGAAAATGAAGAACTTCATATTGCATTGGTGCATCAGGAATTGGGAGAAGCTATTACTGAGAAAGACTTGGTGAGGAAGGAGAGAGCAAAAGGGGAAGTTGAGGTTGATCAAGCAAATCTGGATGCAGGGAGTGCAAATGTGGATCATGATGTGAATGATCTGCACACAGTAGGTGAGAATGTGATAGAGGGTAGTGTGGTCCAGACAACATTGTTTCTTACGCCTACAAAAGGTAATAGAAGCAAGAGAACTTCTTGGAGTTCTTAGATAGTCTCTTAATGATGTATTGAGCTTGCTCACCGATTTAGTATATAAACATTCCTCCACATGCTGAATCTAATTTTGTCTTGTTTGCTGATTCTAAACTCTCATAGAAGAATGTCATTCTATCTTCCAATTCATAGCCATGGTGTTGACACTTTCTCAACAACTCCTTAAAGTGAGCTCATACCTCATGAAACATATCTCCTTCTTTCTGAACAAAGCTATGGATCTCCTTCTTTAACTGTTTAGTATGATGTGCTGAGAAGTATTCCTTTAAGAATGTTGCCTTTATCTCTACACAAGAATTGATTGATCTAAGAGCTAAGGAGTTTAACCATGTCTTCGCTCATTCTTTCAAAGAGAAGGGGAACAATATCAGCTTCAACACATTAGATTCAACGTTTTGCAGGTTCTATGTTAATGCTAACTTCTCAAGCTTAGCCAAGTGTTGTTGAGGATCCTTAGAATATACTCCCCGGGAGTGAGGAATGGCTACAAGAAATGAAGGTGGCACTGAATAATTGTCAAGTGTTGGAATCACAATGGGTGATAAAGTTCCTGCTGCACTAGGTACAAAGGAGTTCATAAGCTTCTTTGGTTGCTCTCCCATTTTTGCTAGTGGTGATTGCGGAACTTCTTCTTTAGACTCAAAACCGATTTCTACTGTTACTTCAGTGTTAGGCAACCCAATAGTGTTTCCAACCTCAAGTTCTGCTTGCCTCTTCTGCTTTCGGTTCTGTCATGCTGAACGTTCGATTTCAGGATCAAGTAACAAATGCTCAATTCTTGTGGAATTTCGGGTATGCATGCACTAAGTACCTGCACATAAAAGACACGTTATACTCTAAAACAAACACTAAACTAAAACAAAAGACACTTTCAAGTACAAAGAGTTAATCTTTCCCAGCAACGACGCCATAATTTGATAGGTGTTTTACACCACACAAAAATCTAGCAAAGTAAAGAAATTAAATTTCTTGTTCATACACATCCAGAGAGGCAGGTTGTACGACATGAGGATTGAACTCATCCATAGAAAGTCTGAGTCTAACATTTTGTACATCTGTTACAAAGTCCAAAAATTCTCTGTTAGACGCCTTAAAATCATCTCCATTTGCCCTGTGGCCATCCTCATCTATCCTATATTCCGCATACTATCTCATCGTCTCAGCTATGTATAGAGACATGTACAAATGCTGCAGTCAAGGAATAAACAAAAAATAGCGAAACACCTTGATTGGAGACTGTTTCATCTTCTTGTTCTTCCATCTGCATGCATTGCATACAAGACAGTAGTCCAATTGTTCATGCTCTTAATAAAACATGACACAATAGTTTTTGCATGCGTGAATTTTCTTGTACCCAAGACCAAGTTTGTACAAGATCTTTCTTACCTTATAATGGTTATCAGGAAAATTGTGATGATGAGGAAGCAATATAGATATATGTTCCTGGATCTCGTCAAAACAACCATTTGACATTTTTTTTCTTCATTTCCTCCGATGAAGGTACACAGTAGCTCTTGTGGATCCAATCTCTACCTAGTATTGCACTGAAGGGTGAGTTGCACTCAATGACAAAGAAAGTATGAACCCCTATCACTGGTCCTACCTTTACTTCTATGAACATCAATCCTAGTGTATGCGAGACTGTCCCTAAGAAGTTCTTGATCGCCATGGATGTCACTTGAATGGCTGATCTTGGAATACTCAATAATGTCATTGCTCGAGTAGTCAAGACATTCACTTCTGTTCCGGTATCCACCATGACTTTGCTGAGTTAGATGCCCTATATGCTTGCAGTAATGTATAATGGCCTCATGTGTGATGCCATTGTGGCCGTTGGCTTGAAAAATATCATGTAGGATTTTCGCGCAACAGGATCCACAATTGGTCCCCGTTCTTCTAGTTCTTCTAATTCCGCCACAGTTACTCCCCTAACTGCTTTGCTTACGATAGCCACGTGCTTTGCCTTGACTGATTTGGCAAATTTGGCTAGTAATATGTACACCATGCCTATCTGCACGTGTCCTCACTGTCTTCCATATAGTTGACTAACTACTTACCCTCATAGTTACCTGCTTCAGTCTCAAATAACAGTGGTTCTTGTTCACGGTCTAGAATGGGAGGGTTTCGTTGCTTTCTTATGTGAACCTCTGATTTAGGTCATCTTCAGAAGTTCACCTTTACTGTGAGTTTTGGCTCCCTAGCTGTTACTTCCTTGATACTGAAGCTAGAAGAAGGGCTAGCGAGTTTCTTTTGTTCTTCAATTATGAAAGGCTTTGGTCTCCATCACAGCACTAATTTTTTGCTTGGCTCAGCAACTGATTTTGCCTTTGATTTTATGCGTTGGAAGACTGATTTCCTCACCGGCTTGTCTTCAACCGCCTTTCGATCTCTTCGATGCTCGTTGTGCCTCTATAACAGGCTCTGCTTTGTCTATCCTGAAAACACACTCGGTCTAGTCGCTCATATCTTTGGTCTGTTAGAATCTTTGTCAAATGCAATCACTGGGGTAGCTGCGAGCATATTCATTCTCCTCTGAATTTGTTTCAGTGACTCCACTAATTGATCTGGTTTGATCAACCCTTTGTCTAAGGCTTCCAAAGTCCTCTTTGCTGCTCTGAACTGACGTTGTAGCTTCCTTTTTCTGGTGGGGGTAATCTCCTCGGTCTTTCCTCTTGACTTTACATACCACACATCTTCTTTGATCACAAATCGACTTGTTGTAGGGATGTAAGGTTTGTCCGGTTCTGCTAGTTGCCTATCACTAACTGCTTCAGTTTTCTTCTCTGTCATTCGTATTCTTTTGAATAAATTGAACTCCCTGGAAACTGTACGTGATTCCTTTGGACTCACTGGCTGGTAACTCTCAGGTGGAGATTTAACTGGTGGTCCTGCTCACACGGCTTCTATGAACTCTTCATAGGTCATCTTGAGGCCACACTCTGTCTTGCACCGAGTACACAGTACTACTAGAGTTGTTTTTCTGCAGACCTCTTTCTGTTTCCCTTTGGGATCCTCTTTTTTGCTACTGCTAGAGACTACTTCATTGGTGGCTTTTATATACAATGTTTGCTTCCTCTTATCTCATCCGCGCCAAAACACTTCTAGAGTACCAACCAAGAATGCTCCTTCAGAAACTTCTTCTTTCTCGCAACCCAGAATTACGATCTCCCCTTCATCTATCCACTGTTGGATCTGGTCTCACAAGGCTGCACAGTAGTTTGTGTTATGAGTTCAAGCAAGATGAAATTTGTAGTACAGCCTTCCTTCTGCTTGCTGTGAAGACGAAGATGAAGGGATAACTATATTTGCGATGCCAGCGTTGACTAACTCGTCTAAGATTTCTTCCATTTTATCACTACGGAAAGTGCTAACCATTCTGGGCTCTACCAACTCCACTACTCCTACTGAAGTTTCTACAAAAGGTTGATGATCCAATAATGCAATCTGTGGTGATGCATCTATTGCAAGCCTCCCCTGATTAATCCACATCTGGATTTGATCCTTCAGTTTGAAACAATCCTTGGTAGTATGGTTCCACATGTTGTGAAACTTGCAATATTTCTTTTCATTCAACTACTCAACAGTAGGGTATGCACCAAAGTCAGATGTGGCCAGCTTTCTATTAATCAAGTCCTCTATGATTTCATGAGCTGCATTTACACCATAGGTATATGACTCGAACTCTGGCTTTATGAAAGCACCGGTCAAAACTCGTACTTGTCCCTTTGAAGGAATTATTTTCTTCTACTTGTCTGTACTTTTGGCTGTTAACTCCAAACCAGCCACTGCTGCATCGTCTAAATCATATTCATCAGACTTCTCTTCTCCCTGCACTGCTGCAATCATCTTAGCACATTCTCGGTACGTATGGTGTCTTTGAAACATACGTTCCTCTGAATGCATTGTGCATATTGTCAGCTTCTTTGTACGCAGCATGTGTCTGAGCTACTGCCTCTATAAGAGCGTTCAAAGATATAAACTTCGCATCTACATACTTTGTATACAAACATTCTTCGAGTCCTCCTACTGCAATGTCCACCAATTCCTCCATAGTGCACGAAATCCTACTTTTGGTATACTCAATCCTGAACCTATGTAAGTATGTCACTGGGGATTCGCTTGGTATTTGCACTATTTGACACACCTTACCAAGCTTTACAGCTGGTTCAGATCGGCCAAAGTTTTCAGTAAAGAACATTTCCATCGTTGCCCAATCGCAAACCAAGCCTTGTGGTAAGTTTGTATACCAGTGTAGCGTTGCTCCTGATAATGAGAACGCAAAGACTCTTAGCTTGAACTCACTGAGCCTTCTCCATGATCCACATTCTACCCTGAATCGAGCAATGTGGGTGGATGCTGGCTATGCTCCTTCACCACTGAAGCGAGTGAATGAAATGGGTCGGTAACCCTTTGGCCACTTCCAATCAAGTGGCAGTGGTGGGAATGGCTCATGGTAGGTTACTTGAGCTTCTCTCACACCTGACAGCCTCTGATTAATGATTCAATTAATCCTTTCCTCCAACTCTTACTCAGGGTTCGACGGAAGAGGAGGTGGAGCTGGTATGTCATCATCTCTAACCTCTTCTTCATCATGAAACGCAAGTTCTCGTTCTCCCAATCTTTCGTTGATCAGTGCGAAGCTAGCTTCCATAGTGTTAGTGAGATTCGCGAGGGCTGCTGCGAGGTTATTGAACTTTTTGTTATTATCTGCGTGATCGACCTCTCGAGCCTCGTAGAAGTTATCCAGCCTGTTCTGAATCCTAGACACCGCCTTATCGCTTATTTCTATATTGTTCAACATTCGTGTGATGTTAGCATTTCTTCGCTGCTCCTGTTCGAGCGAATAATCCCTATAGGCCTCGAAGTCCATGACCCTGACTTCTTCTGTAGTTTAAGGTTCTGATGACGATGGTGATGATGATCTAACCTTAGTCATCGTTACTCTGAACCTCTGTATTACTTCCTCGTTGCTTAAACCCATACAAGTGGCTGAGTTGTGTTTCCAGAATGTAGGTGTTAGATGTTTTAGGCAACTTATGAAAGTTTTCTGATATGGATCAATGGTTGTAAGACACTAAACCTGAGTCCCACTAAGCATGCCAAAATGTTTGGCTTCAATTTTACTCTAGTCAGGTTGTCGCGATTGGAGTTGTCTCAAATTGTCTCTTTTGGTCCGTTGATGTAGGTGTACTGTGTGCGAGGTGTGCCACTGCCAATGGTAGAATATCGTTGTGATGTGCCCCAATAGTCTCTGCTTCTTTTCAAGGGATTGGAGCAAGGAGAGCAACAACCTCGCTCGTTGAGTCTACTTATCTTGATGGTATACAAGACGTAAGCTTCGTGACTCTCTACTGAGCCACAAATAATCAATACTTTACACACTCGGGCGAGTATAAAGTAGAGCAATTCTAAGGACGAAGTGTTGAGAACACATGATAGGGTGACTTTGTAGATCTTTAGAATCCCCACGCTCTGTTGGGTGGCCTGGACTCCTTTGATTGCCGTCGTCGATGGTATAGCTCGAGTGGATCTTCGAATCCCTATGCTCTGTCTGGTGGCCTAGATCCTGAATTCGCTGTTGCCGGTTGTGTAGCTTGAGTGAACCTTCGAATCTCTACGCTCTATCGGGTGGCCTAGATCCTGAGCTCGTTGTTCGCTAGTTGTTTACTCACAGAGGAGTAAGATTTGCTTGTGCACAAATTGTATGTATGTGTTGATCCCCCAAACCTTCTCCGGTTCTTCTATTTATAGAGGTTGGCACTTTCCTACCTTGACAAGGTAACATTATCGACTAGGAAAGAAAGGGATATTATCTTGCCTCTAGATTTCTCTAACTCATTTAGAAATTGCATAGACACATCCTGCCCATGTATATCTTGCCTATGTGTGTATAAATATACATGTATATATATATATATACAGAGTCCGTTTCTGCTACGAAACATTCGCATCGCCGAAATCCGTACGGATTCCGACTTTTGGCCAGTGTTCCGGTTACCAAATTCGATATTCACCATTCAAATTATAAGTATACGTGTATAGATCAACTGTGTAAAATTTTATCCAATTTGGTGATCATTTGGGTCCTCAAAATCGTGATTTACTAACCAAAATTTGAACGGTTCTGATTTTACTGATTTCTGTTCGTTCGTGTAAATCACAATTTTGAGGACCCAAATGATTACCAAATTGGATGAAATTTTACAGGGTTGATCTATATACGTATACCTATAATGTGATTGGTGGAGATCAGATTTGGTGATCGGAACACCGGTCAACAGCCGGAATCCGTACGAATTCCGTTGGTGCGGACATACGCACCTGATCTCACTATATATATATATATATCTGTGTAGGTATTATTTTTTTGCCAAAAAAGTTTCTAGTATATCCTACCTATCTAGGGTTCGTGGTACTAAAATTTTTTTCTAGAAGGTTCTTTTTAGGTTTCTGTCAATTTTATTGATAATGGTTATCAACTTGTATTGTCCATATTGAGCATGAATGCATGCAGTGCTTCCCTATAAATTGGTTACTTTTCACAACATAATTCATCAGTTAACTCAAGATTTAGCAAACCTAGCAAGAATAGTATATCACAATACTCGATCAATCAAAAATGGCGCTCTCCACAAAGACAATGTTGTTTGTGTGCTTGTTGGTTGCTGCAGTTGTAATTGTTCCAGCTGCTGCTCAACTTGGTCGCCTTGTCGGCCTTCCTAGTCCTCTTCTTAGATAATCCGCATGCATCCAAGGCACTCTCTTTTGCAGTGCTAATCTAACGGCCATTGGGACTCCATTATCGAGTACGTAATTTTATTTTATTTTTTATCAATTACGTATAAAAAAATTTCATCAAACAATACTTCAACTTTTGCTCATTCTAAATTTTTATACTTGAATTTTACAAAATATCATAATCATACCCCAAATTTTAATTCTGACCCAAAATCCATATTGGTCGTTCTGATCTAGTCATCCAAAAATTATATGGTCAGTTGTGATCAACTGCCGTTAAATGTAGGTGATTAAAAATAGTTGGAAGACAATTTATTGTCAGCTGTAAGGTTTGTCCGGTTCTGCTCGTTGCCTATCACTAACTGCTTCAGTTTTCTTCTCTGTCATTCGTATTCTTTTGAATAAATTGAACTCCCTGGCAACTGTACGTGATTCCTTTGGACTCACTGGCTGGTAACTCTCAGGTGGAGATTTAACTGGTGGTCCTGCTCGCACGACTTCTATGAACTCTTCATAGGTCATCTTGAGGCCACACTCTGTCTTGCACCGAGTACACAGTACTACTAGAGTTGTTTTTCTGCAGACCTCTTTCTGTTTCCCTTTGGGATCCTCTTTTTTGCTACTGCTAGAGACTACTTCATTGGTGGCTTTTAGATCCAATGTTTGCTTCCTCTTATCTCATCCGCGCCAAAACACTTCTAGAGTACCAACCATGAATGCTCCTTCAGAAACTTCTTCTTTCTCGTAACCCAGAATTACGATCTCCCCTTCATCTATCCACTGTTGGATCTGGTCTCGCAAGGCTGCACATTGGTTTGTGTTATGAGTCCAAGCAAGATTAAATTTGTAGTACAACCTTCCTCCTGCTTGCTGTGAAGACGAAGATGAAGGGATAACTATATTTGCGATGCCAGCGTTGACTAAGTAGTCTAAGATTTCTTCCATTTTATCACTACAGAAAGTGCTAACCATTCTGGGCTCTACCAACTCCACTGCTCCTACTGAAGTTTCTACAAAAGGTTGATGATCCAATAATGCAATCTGTGGTGATGCATCTATTGCAAGCCTCCCCTGATTAATCCACCTCTGGATTTGATCCTTCAGTTTGAAATAATCCTTGGTAGTATGGTTCCACATGCTGTGAAACTTGCAATATTTCTTTCCATTCAACTACTCAACAGTAGGGTATGCACCAAAGTCAGATGTGGCCAGCTTTCTATTAATCAAGTCCTCTATGATTTCATAAGCTGCATTTACACCATAGGTATATGACTCGAACTCTGGCTTTATGAAAGCACCGGTCAAAACTCGTACTTGTCCCTTTGAAGGAATTATTTTCTTCTACTTGTCTGTACTTTTGGCTGTTAACTCCAAACCAGCCACTGCTGCATCGTCTAAATCATATTCATCAGATTTCTCTTCTCCCTGCACTGCTGCAATCATCTTAGCACATTCTCGGTATGGTGTCTTTGAAACATACGTTCCTCTGAATGCATTGTGCCTATTGTCAGCTTCTTTGTACGCGGCATGTGTCTGAGCTACTGCCTCTATAAGAGCATTCAAAGATATAAACTTCGCATCTACATACTTTGTATATAAACATTCTTCGAGTCCTCCTACTGCAATGTTCACCAATT
Organism: Geum urbanum; assembly: GCA_946800695.1. Classification (NCBI taxonomy): domain Eukaryota; kingdom Viridiplantae; phylum Streptophyta; class Magnoliopsida; order Rosales; family Rosaceae; genus Geum; species Geum urbanum. The sequence continues at coordinate 79,971,296 of OX326999.1, read as the reverse complement.
CCTCCATAGTGCACGAAATCCTACTTTTGGTATACTCAATCCTGAACCTATATAAGTATGTCACTGGGGATTCGCTTGGCGTTTGCACTATTTGACACAGCTTACCAAGCTTTACAGCTGGTTCAGATCCCCCAAAGTTTTCAGTAAAGAACATTTCCATCGTTGCCCAATCGCGAACCAAGCCTTGTGGTAAGTTTGTATACCAGTGTAGCGTTGCTCCTGATAATGAGAACGCAAAGACTCTTAGCTTGAACTCACTGAGCCTTCTCCATGGTCCACATTCTACCCTGAATCGAGCAATGTGGGTAGATGCTGGCTCTGCTCCTTCACCACTGAAGCGAGTGAATGAAATGGGTCGATATCCCTTTGGCCACTTCCAATCAAGTGGCGGTGGTGGGAATGGCTCATGGTAGGTTACTTGAGCTTCTCTCACACCTGACAGCCTCTGATTAATGATTCAATTAATCCTTTCCTCCAACTCTTGCTCAGGGTTCGACGGAAGAGGAGGTGGAGCTGGTATGTCATCATCTCTAACCTCTTCTTCATCATGAAACGCAAGTTCTCGTTCTCCCAATCTTTCGTTGATCAGTGCGAAGCTAGCTTCCATAGTGTTAGTGAGATTCGCGAGGGCTGCTGCGAGGTTATTGAACTTTTTGTTATTATCTGCGTGATCGACCTCTCGAGCCTCGTAGAAGTTATCCAGCCTGTTCTGAGTCCTAGACACTACCTTATCGCTTATTTCTATATTGTTCAACATTCGTGTGATGTTAGCATTTCTTCGCTGCTCCTGTTCGAGCGAATAATCCCTATAGGCCTCGAAGTCTATGACCCTGACTTCTTCTGTAGTTTAAGGTTCTGATGACGATGGTGATGATGATCTAACCTTAGTCATCGTTACTCTGAACCTCTGTATTACTTCCTCGTTACTCTGAACCTCTGTATTACTTCCACGCTCTGTCGGGTGGCCTAGATCCTGAGCTCGTTGTTCGCTAGTTGTTTACTCACAAAGGAGTAAGATTTGCTTGTGCACAAATTGTATGTATGTGTTGATCCCCCAAGCCTTCTCCAGTTCTTCTATTTATAGAGGTTGGCACTCCAATTTTCCTACATTGACAAGGTAACATTATCGACTAGGAAAGAAAGGGATATTATCTTGCCTCTAGATTTCTCTAACTCATTTAGAAATTGCATAGACACATCCTGCCTATGTATATCTTGCCTATGTGTGTATAAATATACATGTATATATATATACAGAGTCCGTTTATGCTACGAAACATTCGCATCGCCGAAATCCGTACGGATTCTGACTTTTGGCCAGTGTTCCGGTCACCAAATTCGATATTCACCGTTCAAATTATAGGTATACGTGTATAGATCAACTGTGTAAAATTTTATCCAATTTGGTGATCATTTGGGTCCTCAAAATTGTGATTTACTAACCGAAATTTGAACGGTTCTGGTTTTACTGATTTCAGTTCGTTCGTGTAAATCACAATTTTGAGGACCCAAATGATTACCAAATTGGATGAAATTTTACAGGGTTGATCTATATACGTATACCTATAATGTGATTGGTGGAGATCGGATTTGGTGATCGGAACATCGGTCAACAGCCGGAATCCGTACGAATTCCGTTGGTGCGGACATACGCACCTGATCTCACTATATATATATATATATATATCTGTGTAGGTATTATTTTTTTGCCAAAAAATTTTCTAGTATATCCTAGCTATCTAGGGTTCGTGGTACTGGAATTTTTTTCTAGAAGGTTCTTTTTAGGTTTCTGTCAATTTTATTGATAATGGTTATCAACTTGTATTGTCCATATTGAGCATGAATGCATGCAGTGCTTCCCTATAAATTGGTTACTTTGCACAACATAATTCATCAGTTAACTCAAGATTTAGCAAACCTAGCAAGAATAGTATATCACAATACTCGATCAATCAAAAATGGCGCTCTCCACAAAGACAATGTTGTTTGTGTGCTTGTTGGTTGCTGCAGTTGCAATTGTTCCAACTGCTGCTCAACTTGGTCGCCTTGTCGGCCTTCTTAGTCCTCTTCTTGGATAATCCGCATGCATCCAAGGCACTCTCTTTTGCAGTGCTAATCTAACGGCCATTGGGACTCCATTATCCAGTACGTAATTTTATTATTTTTTTATCAATTACGTATAAAAAAATTTCATCAAACAATACTTCAACTTTTGCTCATTCTAAATTTTTATACTTGAATTTTACAAAATATCATAATCATACCCCAACTTTTAATTCTGACCCAAAATCCATATTGGTCGTTCTGATCTAGTCATCCAAAAATTATATGGTCAGTTGTGATCAACTGCCGTTAAATGTAGGTGATTAAAAATAGTTGGAAGACAATTTATTGTCAGCTGTTTTATAAGGATCTAACTGTAATTGGCCACGACTGACCACAAAATCTATTTACCACCAGGTCAAGGCTGGTTGTTACTAACTCCTTATATTTCAGTCACATATCATGTTCTCAATGACATAAGATTAACGTTGTTAGTGACGGAAGATATGATTTTTCAAATAATGTCAAAAATTAAGATATAATTATAATATTTTATAAATTTTATGTATGAAAATTTAAAATGAGTGGAAGTTAAGATACTTTCTGTTAAATTTTTCCAATAATTAATTAGTACTAACTTTGCTGGCATTCATGTTCGTCTTGACGTGTGATGATCGAACTCCATCTGCTCGTGATATCTTCTTTATATATATTTGTACGTGTCGATGTCATGGTTCAACTTCGTTGCGGACCAGGCAATGGTAGTTTGGTTACATCTGTGGTGATCAATAGCCAAGGAGGATTCTCAATCTTGTTGAACCCTTTGTCAATTCCAGTGACTCAACTATTATCCGGATGCCGCCTTGTTGTTGCCACACCAATACTCAACTGCAACGCCACTGTGCCTTCAGTTAATGGGACTCTCAGTTCACCCTTGACACTAGTAGGAAACATTATCGGCATTATCAGTGGCCTCCTCTTCTGCATCTTCAACCTCATTCCAATTGGGTTCACCGCGTGATCTTATGACGACAGCAGTATTTTCAAGTTAATTACATCAATAAAGGTAAAAAACAAAGGGGTACACAAAAAGTATACTGTAGCCTTTGATGACACAAAAAGTAGTAAGACCAAGATATAGAGAGTACACTCTCTAGAACATTGTAATCGAAATAAAACCTCGATATATCCAAATATCATATCAAACCACAATAATAATCAATGAAAGTAATGTCTATCTAATTGTTTACTAAGTTTCAGTCCTGCACTATCCTATTTATATATCTTACATGTGTATGTACACATGCAAATGTATTTTTTTTATTCGAGATGGCGAAAATTCATTGAATGATCGATAACAACAATATAGAGTCTCATTAGATTATCCGGCCTGATAAAAGGAAACGTTATCAGCATCACTGTTGTAAAGTACAGTTTTGTTATATCTAGACCAACATTCAAGAGTACCACTAGAACAAATAAAATTCGGGTGCACCACTTATTAGTTGTCTAGACACACTGGCTTGCATTCGCCGAATCTGTCACTCGAAGGAGGGGCGCCCTTGACGATAGATATTCTTTTCAAAATGTTCTATAATAAAGGGGGACACACTTGTAAAAAACATGTCCCACCCTTTGTTGAAGGGTTAATTATATTTGAATGAGAGCGCAAATTGAAAATGGTATAGAAATTAATTCATGTTATGGTCAAATTCGTTCCGAGTGCACTTATAATGTGCAGAACATAAGTATATGAGATACCTGTCACAATATTAACTGTGTTAAACTTAAATAAATAATATATGTGCAAAACTAAATCATACATTACTCCCTTACACATTATGTAACTACTCAATTTGTTCCGGTTATAATTTCATCTCCTAGTTAACAAATTCAAATAATAGGTAAAGATTGATGAGTACACTCCGCACTTTGAAACAAACAAAAGAGAAAATCATGAATTATAAAAGGGAAATAGACTAGTGAGAAGAGGTTGTACAAATATAGGTGCCGTCAAATTGAATGAACATGCTTAGCTGCTCCCTATTTTGAAATCCAAAACAAATACATATGACAGAGTATATAGATTAGGTCAACTCTCACTTGTCCTTACTCCTTAGTCTTTTCAAATCGATATATTCATATTCACATATTTTGGTGAGTCTAAGTGGGTGGGTGCTCAATACTAAGTACTCGTTAAGGACTTTAGGATTACAGGGGGATATTAAATACAACACCAACTGAAATATTTAGGATAATGCTAAGTGGATCGACAAATTGACAAGAGAATATAGAACAATCATGGATGACAAAAGAGTAGTATGGTCTTGAGAAGAAGGCATACAGGCCCATTGGGCTTCCCATTTGGCCCAATCAGAGTGAAAAACCATATAGTAATACTCTAAAAGTGTAACAAGTGGCAATGTATTTTTTTCTTTTGAGATGAAAAATAAAAATTGATTGAGCTGATAAATTATAAAAGAGAACGCCGATAATCGGTCTGATCAAAAGAACTCTCGATCTATAGCAACCTATAGTACATCATGCTCACCTACCAAAAACATTTCGGACCTCACATCCAGACTCCAAGTTGGTAACTAGACATAAAGTAATGCCAATGGAAATGGTTACTAAAGAAGGCATACATGCCTATAGGGCTTCCCATCTGGCCGAATCAGTATAGTAAAACTCTGAAAGTGTAAGAGCAAATTGGAAATGTGTTTTTATTTATTTATTATGATAATAAATAGAATTTGATTAAGCTGATAAATTACAAAAGAGAACGCCGATCATCGGTCTGATCGAAAGAACTCTCGTTCTATAGCAACCTATAGTACATCGTGCTCAATACAAATTACCATTGAGTGACCGAAAAAATTTCGAACCCCACATCCGTACTCCAAGTTGATAACTAAATGAATCTAGATGTAAAGTAATGCTAGTTGGAAATGATTACTCTTTCAACACTGAAATGAAAAAAACTATGTGTGACACATTTGAAGCGTACTTTTCCTTCTTGAATTCTTAATGTCACTACCTTTGAACATCATATTTTATGTGTGATTTGTTCCAAGTTGTTTATCTACGAAATTAGCTAGACGTGTAGAACCAAATATCATGAGGCTAAGTTCTAAAATGGGATGAAACAAAATATTTCTTCTAGATACTAAGAGTATAATATCTTTAACCATATATTAATTAAAGAAATTAAAACTTCTATATCTAAAAAAACAAAAACAAAAAACTTTCAAATGGTTGATATAGAGTTTTTAATGATCTCAAAAATCACAAAAAATACTAATTTTGTTTGCTCTCACTTTCTCTGTATCTTTCCTATCTTTGACATTCTCTCCTAATTATGGCCTCATCAGATACAAAATTCAAAAGTGAAGTAAGAGTGTGTGGTTTATAAGTTTGAGAGTATCAATTACGTTATCCTTTAGTAATTTCTCTTTGTTATTGGCCGCTTTACAATTTCACGGAATAATATAGTGTAGACTACTTTCACTAATTGATGAATCACATGTGAGAATCTGGAACAACACAAATTTTATGGTGTAGACTACTATAGTAGTAATAGTACTAATGATCGAGGTACGATCGAGCATTATGGCCGAGTAGTTGAAAAATATAAATATAAATGTTTTGGAAAAAATGTAATACTTTCATTTACTCATTTTGTAATTAGATATATATATATATATAGTCTTACTAAATATATTCCTGATAAGAATGAACTATCTACAACATCCATCATTTCCAACATATAAGCAACACGTCTTGATCGTTTCCATGCCACTAAATAAAGTTTATACTTCATAATAGATAAGTAAGTAATTAAAAATGTGATCGATGCATGTATAATCTAAATTAAACGGTCTATTAATTAGGACCATTTTCTCGTTTCGTGTTCGGCAGCACAAACAAAGAAGATGCTTTCCCGTAAATGTTTAACTAGCTGTTTACCTATAGTTTTGGTGCATGGTTATAACTAGCAAGAAAGGACCACGTCATCCCTAATGCCCAAGTAAACTATTCCCGGCTGTAGGTAGATTGATGCATCTGCTTAATGCATAATCTAGACAATATATATTGACCAACAAAATGAGGGGCAAACTAGAAATCAAAGTCGAGTGGTACTTGAATTTTATTAAAAAAAAAAATTCAGAGATATAAATTGTATGAAAATTTTTAAGTATGAAAATACAGTTCAAATAAATATTTATACTAAATTAGAGAACACGAATTGAGAAAAAAATTATATAAAAAAAGATGCAATTTAAATGAATTTCCATATATGACAAAAATGATTAATGTAATTCAAATTCTTAATTCAATAAACAATAGATTATAAATTCAATATAAAAAATATATATAGCTATAGATTTCATCCCAATATACAGTTTTCCTTGAAAAAATATGTTATACATATATATACTTATAAATTTATTATTGTATGAATAAAGAAGAAAATTAAAAACACAAGACTAATTTTTGTGATAGATCAACTAATTAAAACTGGTCATAAAACAACACACATATTATTGTATATTTTTTTTTGAAAGAGACGCATGCACATATTAGATTTAAATAATCAAAGAGAGAAAGTATATGTGCTATATAACTTATTTGGATACAAATTTTTTTTTAAAGTTTAAACTCAATTTTTTATTTTCCCTATATATATACATATATGTATATATATATATATATACACACAGTCCGTTTCTGCTACCAACATCCGCATCGTCGGAATTCGTACTGATTCCGGCTTTTGGCCAGTGTTCCGGTCACCAAATCTGATATCCACCGTTTAAATTGTAGGTATACGTGTATAGATCAACTCTGTAAAATTTCATCAAATTTGGTGATCATTCGGGTCTTCAAAATCGTGATTTACCAACCGAAATCCGAACGGTTCCGCTTTTCCTAATTTATGTTCGTTCGTGTAAATCACGATTTTGAGGACCCAAATGATTATCAAATTGAATAAAATTTCACAGGATTGATCTATATACGTATACCTATAATCTGATTGGTGAAGATCGAATTTGGGGACCGAAACGTCGGTCAAAAGCCGGAATCCGTATGTATTCTGTTAGTGCGAACGTACGCACCTGATCTCACTCACTGTGTGTGTATACACACACATATCTATGTAGGTATTATTTGTTTGCCAAATTTTTTTCTAGTATGTCCTAGCTATCTAGGGTTCGTGGTACTGAAAATTTAAGAGCAGAAGGTTCTTTTTAGGTTTCTGTCAGTTTTATTGATAATGGCTATCAACTTGCATTGTCCATATTAAGCATGCATGCATGCAGTGCTTCCCTATAAATTGGTTACTTTGCACAGCATAATAAATCAGTTAACTCAAGATTTAGCAAACTTAACAAGAATAGTATATCGCAATATTCGATCAATCAAAAATGGCGCTCTCCACAAAGACAATGTTGTTTGTGTGCTTGTTGGTTGCTGCAGTTGCAATTGTTCCAGCTGCTGCTCAACTTGGTGGCCTTGTCAATCCTTTTCTTCTTTCTGGTATAATCAACATCAATGGCACCCTCTCTTGCAGTGCCAATCTAACCGCCAGTGGGGCTCCATTACCGAGTACGTAATTTAATTATTTTTTTTTATCAATTATGTATAAAAAAAAATTTCATCGAACAATATCTCAATTTTTGCTCATTCTAAATGTTTATATTTGAATTTTATAAAATATCATAATCATACCCTAATTTTTAATTCTGACCCAAAATCTATACTCGTCGTTCTGATATAATCATCCAAAAATTATGTGGTCAGTTGTAGTCAACCGCCGTTAGATGTAGGTGATTAAAAATAGTTGGAAGACAATTTATTGTCAGTTATTTCATAAGGATCTAACAGTATTTAACCACGACTGACCACAAAATCTATTGACCACCAGATCAAGGCTGGCCGTTACTAACTCCTTTTATTTCAGTCACATATCATGTTCTCAGTGGCATAAGATTAACGTTGTTAGTAACAGTAAATATGATTTTTCAGATAATGTCAAAAATTGAGGTGTAATTATAATATTTTATAAATTTTATGTATGAAAACTTAAAATGAGTGGAAGTTAATATACTTTCTGTTAAATTTTTCCAATAATTAATTAGTACTAACTTTGCTCGCATTCATGTTCGTCTTGACGTGTGATGATCGAACTCCATCTGCTCATGATATCTTCTTTATATATATTTGTACGTGTAGATGTCACGGTTGAACTTCGTTGCGGACCAGGCAATGGTAGTTTGGTTACATCTGTGCAGACCAATAGCCAAGGAGTATTCTCAATCTTGTTGAACCCTACTTTAATTCAATTGAATCAACTATTATCCGGATGCCGCCTTGTTGTTTCCACACCAATACTCAAGTGCAACGCCACTGTGCCTTCAGTTAATGGGACTCTCAGTTCACCCTTGACACTAGTAGGAAGCATTTTCGACATTATCTTTGGCCTCCTCCGCATCTTCAAGGTCATTCCAGTTGGATTCGCGTGATCTTATGACGACAGCAGTATTTTCAAGTTAATTACATCAATAAAGGTAAAAAACAAAGGGGTACACAAAAAGTATACTGTAGCCTTTGATGACACAAAAAGTAGTAAGACCAAGATATAGAGAGTACACTCTCTAGAACATTGTAATCGAAATAAAACCTCGATATATCCATATATAATATCAAACCACAATAATAATCAATGAAAGTAATGTTTATCTAATTGTTTACTAAGTTTCATTCTTGCACTATCCTATTTATATATCTTACATGTGTATGTACACATGCAAATGTATTTTTTTTATTCGAGATGGCGAAAATTCATTGAATGATCGATAACAACAATATAGAATCTCATTAGATTATCCGGCCTGATAAAAGGAAACCTTATCAGCATCACTGTTGTGAGGTACAGTTTGGTTATATCTAGACCAACAAACCAGAGTAGCACTAGACCAAATAAAATTCGGGTGCACCACTCCTTAGTTGACTAGACACGCTCGCTTGCATTTGCCGAATCTTCCACTTGAAGGAGGCGCCCCTTGACGATACATCGATACGGCCCTAATTGAAAGCATCCAATTTTCTCCGCCATCAAGCATTTGAAGTGCACCCACACATACATGATGATGGAAAAGTCCCCAGCAGTACCATCGTTTCCAGAAGTAAACATGATACTGGAAAAAACTCCAACATCAGATCCAATTAATGTTCCCGAAGCTCTAGACACCTCATCTGCAACAAACTTAGCTTGCTAGGAAACCCGGACTGGCGGCCCAAGAACCTGAATGTCCAAATCGCTATCTTCGGTGGGGAAGCCCGGAACTGCAGCTAATTAAGACACCAAAGACACCTATAAGTGTCATCACAAGAGAATTCGGTACGTCGAAAGTGTCCCCCATCGGATTTACTTCGTGTACCAGTGGACCAGAAGGTTCTGATACAGAATTACCACTTGAGTAATCCTCCTTAAAAAATCCATCCACATCCATAAGGACGGTAAGGTGTGGGAATGAGCCAAAAGATTGGGGCAAAGGAAGAATACCATCCCTTGACCCCCATGTCGTGGCCCTAGACACGCATGCACCGCCCCCATGATCAAAGCAGCCACAATCCATACACAAACCACGTATCGACTCGTACCTAAATTTCACAGACAATACACAATCCGCAAAATTAGTTCCAAATCACATACCAACAGTGGTTTAGAGAGGTCCACATCCACTTGCAGCCACATGCACGTATGGTGATGGAGTAGAAATGGATCATAACTACGATACGTACCAAGGCTATAACCAACAGTACGACACCAAAACTTCTAATAGAATTCCCGCAGAATACATCTTGAATCTGGTGCCACGGAGACCCAAGAGATGTTCATGCATGCGAAAACTGTCAACGAATCTGTGAAACCTCCATAAGCTTCGACAATCACTATCGTTGAATGGAAATACCACAAACCACTTCGAAACATATCATCTCCAAAAAAATAGCTAAAAATTATAATTTTCAAAATTATAGCTAAAACATCTTCCAACATAGTAGCTAAAACTAAGCTATAGTTGACTTTGAACTATTTTAATTAGCTATATTTAGATACAATAGAGAGAGAAATTAGCTCAAAAGTTATATCTCTCACCAACCAAAAAATGGTTCCACTATCTAACAATTGATCTAATGGTTCAACTTTCTTAAATGACTTAACTTTAGCTACCAATATTAAAGTCGAAGTTAAAAATATGTAAGCTATATTTAACTTATTAGTTGAAAATAACTATAAATATAACTCTATTATTAGAGATTCTCCAAGTGACTCTCTCAAACTCTAACACCTGTCCTTTTTTCATATTGTATAACTTTGTTCTTTCGATCTGAAAGGACCCAACCCCAATTTAGCTCCCTAAACCGGAGTCAAACCCCTTCGAAAACACGAACCAACAAAAACCGTAGAAATTTTGGCAAAGTTTCGTTACTAGCGTAGAATTACCATTACCTGCACGCGGAAAATACACTTCATCCTATGCCACAAAAAGCAAACCGTGGGCACCAATCCCATCCGGATTTCTCAATATATCAACAGTAAAGTAAAACAATAAATATATCTATACTTTACTGAAATCCGGAGTAAAATTGTATAACATAATCGACAGATTATTCAGAGCGACCTCTAATGTATAAACATATCAGAATACCACAGTAGGTAGAACAATAAACCTACTGGAAGAAACAAGGTAGCTCGAGCACTATGCCTCCGATCACGACGTGCGACACCAGAGCCTTAACTACAAACTGGGCACGGAAACCGAAAAGCCCAGGGGAAAGACATAAAACACGTTAGAGTGAGTGGACGAAAATAAATGTCTTTCACCAGTTAATATATAAGTTTAAAATATCATAAGCGAGTCCAGGTAAATAAAATAACAAGTACACGAGGTAAAAGTCACACTCCTCCAGTGTACTGAGCATGCAAGTATAAATCCCACGGGGTCACTCATGGACACACCCGTGCTAGTACAGTCCGAATCACGAGGTCCTTGGTCCCCATGATTCTAAGCCAGAAATGGCCTCGGTTCCGGGGAAATGCCCCTCACCGGTCAGGTCGGGGTGACGACGCCCCTCCTGGCAGCCTACCATCGGGGATCAGCCAAGAGGCAAGTGTATCGATACAACAACGTAACTGAGACTGTACTCTGTAAAAACCAAATCATAAACAGTTCGATGCAAATGCATGAAACAACATATAAGTGTATGTATACTCGTATACGTATAATCGTATAAGTATAATCGTAAAACACATGCTCATGTAATCCGTAATCTCATTACGCATGCTGAAGTTCATAAATCATATAAAAGACTCGCAAGAATTCCGTGAAAAGAAATTGTCCACTCACAGACTAGCGTAACGCGATACGCGTTAACCCGTGATCCGGCGGAAAGTCCCTCGCCAAAACAACGATCAAGAATCCATGAATATTCACAAGTCCATTACTCAAAGTCATAACTCGACAATACAAGACAAATCACGAGAAACCACCGTTCTCGGAAACACGTAATCCGATTACGACAAACTGTCGGAAAACCGGAAATCACACCTCAATACCTCGCTGTAAGTTCGGATGCTCAACTCGAGAAACGAACCTCCCCACTGGGATCGGGGCGCGATTTCGAGTGAAATGACATGCAACTTGTCGAAAATCCCAAAAAGTCAAACTTTGACCGTCGTTGACCGCCGTTGACCACCGCCCACGGCGGCGCCGCCACTGACCGGAACATTTCACGGCGGAGCAACCCCCATTCCATGCAAAATCACCCACTGAGCAACTTTGTCAACTACAACAAAGGCCAATGTTCACTCTAACTCATCCAATTTCAAGCAAAACCGAATTGGTACACAAATTTCAAAATCAAAATTCTCCAAACACAAATCGAATTAGAACTCCATACTTACATGGTTAGAATCATGGAGAGGAGAGCTACAAAACCCAGTCCTTGTTTGAGCTCAACACGGCCCGAATCGAAAATCACCATTAACCCAAAATTTTGCAAACTTTATCCCAAGTTTTCTCTCTCCACCGTGAGACTTGCCGGAAAAGGAGGTCGGCACGGAGACGGGGGCACCGAGGCGCACCAAATGGGACCAGTCCCGCCCCCAAAGGTGGCCGGAAAATCACTGTCGCCGGCGAGGCCGTGAACGTCGCACGCCACCATCTTTTCTCCACCGAGTTGACTCGATCAACCCAATTAACTCCAACATTTGACTTTCCCTTTTCGGCAACCTGCTATTTATAGACTTACCAAACAAGGAAACTTTCCCAATTAATTTGCGACAAACTTCGAATATCCGTAACTTCCTCGTCGTAATTTTGATCCCGATAATTCTCGCGGCCACAAACTCGTCTCGACATATTCTTCAATAATCACCCGAAGTCAAACACATCGGCCAATCGGATAAAAAGTCAACGGTTCACACCAACACATATTAAATCAACAAAATAACCAACAATCGGAAATAATCACAACTTAATCTCCGTAACTCAGAATAATGCTCCAGAAGTTCTCACGAGCTCGAAATTAAATTCTGAACAACTTCCATGAAGAAGCCGAAACCAAATTCTCGTCCGGTAATTTAGTCGTTAAGTGCACCACCATTTAAACTCGAACTTCAAATATTCATAATTAATTCCTCGGTCGTCCAAATAACGATCCGGAACCGCCCACTTACTCGAAATCACACGTACAACGATTCTCGAGAAGAGACCCAGCTCCAATTCTCGGCCAATAATTAAGTCGTTATCAAACCTGGCGGTTTCAACACTGTCGTAACTCAGCAACTACGCGCAAGCTTGTGGATTAATCAGATTTCACCGCTGATTCTGGTCCGGGTCGTCACACGATCAGCTAAGCTTATTCTCATGGGAGAGAAGAGAACTAGGTTTTAATTAAAAGTGAATCGAGGGATAGATGGAGAGAGAGATTTAGAGTCGGGTTGAAGTCTTGGAGAGAGATTGATTCTTGCAATTTTCTGGGCGGGTTCTTGATAGAGAGAAAGAGAGACTGGGTTGAAGAAGAAGAACAAAAGTTCAAATATTGCTAGATTCATCAAAAGTCAAACAACACATTCGGCTTCTCCATCTCAGGTATACTTTGTTTGTTCGCTCACTGATCATACTCAAGAGACTTGTCATTTTGTTCCAAAAGATAAACATTTGAACTTTTTACAACAACAAAGGGCAAGGAATGATTAATTCTCTCACACTTATAATCCGGGATAGAGGAATCATCCAAACTTCAGCTATGGAAACAACACCAGTGTCCTCAATCCACCTCCTGAATTCAAGCCAAGACCTGAGAACCAACAAGTGCAACAACAAGCTGCAACACCGGCTACGGATCCAGCTCTCCTGACTATATTGGCTAAGCTTGAGGGAATTGATGTATTCAATAAGAACTCCAGCAAGGCATTTGAGTGTTTAGAGAAACAAGTGAATCAACTTCAGCCACAAATGTCAGCAAGAGAGCCCAGTACACTTCCTAGCAAAGTTGTTCCAAATCCTAGAGGCCATAACAAACATAAAGCTAATGACATTACCTTGAGGAGTGGAAATGTGCTGGAAGATCCCCCAAAGCCTGTCAAGAAGTCTCAAGAATGGGAGGAATCAGTATTAGAGCAAGTGGTGCCTTATTAGTCAATTTTGGAAGTCCCAAGGCTCCAGTTCGACTGAAGCTTACAATCGACTCGTCGAGAGATACTCTCGACCCGTCGAAGGCAGCTCTTAGATAGAAAAATCCAGCAACTCAAAAATTAAGTAAGGTACCTTCTTAACCCTCTCATTTGATTCCAGTCACATGTGCCCTTTCCTAGCAGGCTCCAAAATCAGAAGAAAGACATCCAGGAGCAAGAGATATTGGACACATTCCAGAAGGTCAAAGTGAACATTCATTTTCTTGATGCGATCACTAGTGATCAAACTGAGAAAGATAACAGATAGAGAGAAAGAACTCAAAATGTGGGTGAAAACAAAGGAAAGGCAATTGATAATATGTCAGAGGAAAATGAAGAACTTCATATTGCATTGGTGCATCAGGAATTGAGAGAAGCTATTACTAAGAAAGACTTGGTGAGGAAGGAGAGAGCAAAAGGGGAAGTTGAGGTTGATCAAGCAAATCTGGATGCAGGGAGTGCAAATTATTCGTGCTCTTAATAAGACAGTAGTCCAATTATTCGTGCTCTTAATAAAATATGACACAATAGTTTTTGCATGCGTGAATTTTCTTGTACCCAAGACCAAGTTTGTACAAGATCTTTCTTACCTTATAATGGTTATCAGGAAAATTGTGATGATGAGGAAGCAATATAGATATATGAACCTGGATCTCGTCAAAACAACCATTTGACATTTTTTTTCTTCATTTCCTCCGATGAAGGTACACAGTAGCTCTTGTGGATCCAATCTCTGCCTAGTATTGCACTGAAGGGTGAGTTGCACTCAATGACAAAGAAAGTATGAACCCCTATCACTGGCCCTACCTTTACTTCTATGAACATCAATCCTAGTGTCTGCGAGACTGTCCCTAAGAAGTTCTTGATCGCCATGGATGTCACTTGAATGGCTGATCTTGGAATACTCAATAATGTCATTGCTCGAGTAGTCAAGACATTCACTTCTGCTCCGGTATCCACCATGAATTTGCTGAGTTAGATGCCCTATATGCTTGCAGTAATGTATAATGGCCTCATGTGTGATGCCATTGTGGCCGTTGGCTTGAAAAATATCATGTAGGATTTTCGCGCAACAGGATCCACAATTGGTCCCCGTTCTTCTAGTTCTTCTAATTCCGCCACAGTTACTCCCCTAACTGCTTTGCTTACGATAGCCACGTGCTTTGCCTTGACTGATTTGGCAAATTTGGCTAGTAATATGTACACCATGCCTATCTGCACGTGTCCTCACTGTCTTCCATATATTTGACTAACTACTTACCCTCATAGTTATCTGCTTCAGTCTCAACTAACAATGGTTCTTGTTCACGGTCTAGAATGGGAGGGTTTCGTTGCTTTCTTATGTGAACCTCTGATTTAGGTCATCTTCAGAAGTTCACCTTTACTGTGAGTTTTGGCTCCCTAGCTGTTACTTCCTTGACACTGAAGCTAGAAGAAGGGCTAGCGAGTTTCTTTTGTTCTTCAATTACGAAAGGCTTTGGTCTCCATCACAGCACTAATTTTTTGCTTGGCTCAGCAACTGATTCTGCCTTTGATTTTATCCGTTGGAAGACTGATTTCCTCACCGGCTTGTCTTCAACCGCCTTTCGATCTCTTCGATGCTCGTTGTGCCTTTATAACAGGCTCTGCTTTGTCTATCCTGAAAACACACTCGGTCTAGTCGCTCATATCTTTGGTCTGTTAGAATCTTTGTCAAATGCAATCACTGGGGTAGCTGCGAGCATATTCATTCTCCTCTGAATTTGTTTCAGTGACTCCACTAATTGATCTGGTTTGATCAACCCTTTGTCTAAGGCTTCCAAAATCCTCTTTGCTGCTCTGAACTGACGTTGTAGCTTCCTTTTTCTGGTGGGGGTAATCTCCTCGGTCTTTCCTCTTGACTTTACATACCACACATCTTCTTTGATCACAAATCGACTTGTTGTAGGGATGTAAGGTTTGTCCGGTTCTGCTCGTTGCCTATCACTAACTGCTTCAGTTTTCTTCTCTGTCATTCGTATTCTTTTGAATAAATTGAACTCCCTGGCAACTGTACGTGATTCCTTTGGACTCACTGGCTGGTAACTCTCAGGTGGAGATTTAACTGGTGGTCCTGCTCGCACGACTTCTATGAACTCTTCATAGGTCATCTTGAGGCCACACTCTGTCTTGCACCGAGTACACAGTACTACTAGAGTTGTTTTTCTGCAGACCTCTTTCTGTTTCCCTTTGGGATCCTCTTTTTTGCTACTGCTAGAGACTACTTCATTGGTGGCTTTTAGATCCAATGTTTGCTTCCTCTTATCTCATCCGCGCCAAAACACTTCTAGAGTACCAACCATGAATGCTCCTTCAGAAACTTCTTCTTTCTCGTAACCCAGAATTACGATCTCCCCTTCATCTATCCACTGTTGGATCTGGTCTCGCAAGGCTGCACATTGGTTTGTGTTATGAGTCCAAGCAAGATGAAATTTGTAGTACAACCTTCCTCCTGCTTGCTGTGAAGACGAAGATGAAGGGATAACTATATTTGCGATGCCAGCGTTGACTAAGTAGTCTAAGATTTCTTCCATTTTATCACTACAGAAAGTGCTAACCAATCTGGGCTCTACCAACTCCACTGCTCCTACTGAAGTTTCTACAAAAGGTTGATGATCCAATAATGCAATCTGTGGTGATGCATCTATTGCAAGCCTCCCCTGATTAATCCACCTCTGGATTTGATCCTTCAGTTTGAAATAATCCTTGGTAGTATGGTTCCACATGCTGTGAAACTTGCAATATTTCTTTCCATTCAACTACTCAACAGTAGGGTATGCACCAAAGTCAGATGTGGCCAGCTTTCTATTAATCAAGTCCTCTATGATTTCATAAGCTGCATTTACACCATAGGTATATGACTCGAACTCTGGCTTTATGAAAGCACCGGTCAAAACTCGTACTTGTCCCTTTGAAGGAATTATTTTCTTCTACTTGTCTATACTTTTGGCTGTTAACTCCAAACCAGCCACTGCTGCATCGTCTAAATCATATTCATCAGACTTCTCTTCTCCCTGCACTGCTGCAATCATCTTAGCACATTCTCGGTATGGTGTCTTTGAAACATACGTTCCTCTGAATGCATTGTGCCTATTGTCAGCTTCTTTGTACGCGGCATGTGTCTGAGCTACTGCCTCTATAAGAGCATTCAAAGATATAAACTTCGCATCTACATACTTTGTATATAAACATTCTTCGAGTCCTCCTACTGCAATGTTCACCAATTCCTCCATAGTGCACGAAATCCTACTTTTGGTATACTCAATCCTGAACCTATATAAGTATGTCACTGGGGATTCGCTTGGCGTTTGCACTATTTGACACAGCTTACCAAGCTTTACAGCTGGTTCAGATCCACCAAAGTTTTCAGTAAAGAACATTTCCATCGTTGCCCAATCGCGAACCAAGCCTTGTGGTAAGTTTGTATACCAGTGTAGCGTTGCTCCTGATAATTAGAACGCAAAGACTCTTAGCTTGAACTCACTGAGCCTTCTCCATGGTCCACATTCTACCCTGAATCGAGCAATGTGGGTAGATGCTGGCTCTGCTCCTTCACCACTGAAGCGAGTGAATGAAATGGGTCGGTATCCCTTTGGCCACTTCCAATCAAGTGGCGGTGGTGGGAATGGCTCATGGTAGGTTACTTGAGCTTCTCTCACACCTGACAGCCTCTGATTAATGATTCAATTAATCCTTTCCTCCAACTCTTGCTCAGGGTTCGACGGAAGAGGAGGTGGAGTTGGTATGTCATCATCTCTAACCTCTTCTTCATCATGAAACGCAAGTTCTCGTTCTCCCAATCTTTCGTTGATCAGTGCGAAGCTAGCTTCCATAGTGTTAGTGAGATTCGCGAGGGCTGCTGCGAGGTTATTGAACTTTTTGTTATTATCTGCGTGATCGACCTCTCGAGCCTCGTAGAAGTTATCCAGCATGTTCTGAATCCTAGACACTGCCTTATCGCTTATTTCTATATTGTTCAACATTCGTGTGATGTTAGCATTTCTTCGTTGCTCCTGTTCGAGCGAATAATCCCTATAGGCCTCGAAGTCTATGACCCTGACTTCTTCTGTAGTTTAAGGTTCTGATGAAGATGGTGATGATGATGATGATCTAACCTTAGTCATCATTACTCTGAACCTCTGTATTACTTCCTCGTTACTCTGAACCTCTGTATTACTTCCACGCTCTGTCGGGTGGCCTAGATCCTGAGCTCGTTGTTCGCTAGTTGTTTACTCACAAAGGAGTAAGATTTGCTTGTGCACAAATTGTATGTATGTGTTGATCCCCCAAGCCTTCTCCAGTTCTTCTATTTATAGAGGTTGGCACTCCAATTTTCCTACATTGACAAGGTAACATTATCGACTAGGAAAGAAAGGGATATTATCTTGCCTCTAGATTTCTCTAACTCATTTAGAAATTGCATAGACACATCCTGCCTATGTATATCTTGCCTATGTGTGTATAAATATACATGTATATATATATATACAGAGTCCGTTTCTGCTACGAAACATTCGCATCGCCGAAATCCGTACGGATTCTGACTTTTGGCCAGTGTTCCGGTCACCAAATTCGATATTCACCGTTCAAATTATAGGTATACGTGTATAGATCAACTGTGTAAAATTTTATCCAATTTGGTGATCATTTGGGTCCTCAAAATTGTGATTTACTAACCGAAATTTGAACGGTTCTGGTTTTACTGATTTCAGTTCGTTCGTGTAAATCACAATTTTGAGGACCCAAATGATTACCAAATTGGATGAAATTTTACAGGGTTGATCTATATACGTATACCTATAATGTGATTGGTGGAGATCGGATTTGGTGATCGGAACACCGGTCAACAGCCGGAATCCGTACGAATTCCGTTGGTGCGGACATACGCACCTGATCTCACTATATATATATATATCTGTGTAGGTATTATTTTTTTGCCAAAAAATTTTCTAGTATATCCTAGCTATCTAGGGTTCGTGGTACTGGAATTTTTTTCTAGAAGGTTCTTTTTAGGTTTCTGTCAATTTTATTGATAATGGTTATCAACTTGTATTGTCCATATTGAGCATGAATGCATGCAGTGCTTCCCTATAAATTGGTTACTTTGCACAACATAATTCATCAGTTAACTCAAGATTTAGCAAACCTAGCAAGAATAGTATATCACAATACTCGATCAATCAAAAATGGCGCTCTCCACAAAGACAATGTTGTTTGTGTGCTTGTTGGTTGCTGCAGTTGCAATTGTTCCAACTGCTGCTCAACTTGGTCGCCTTGTCGGCCTTCTTAGTCCTCTTCTTGGATAATCCACATGCATCCAAGGCACTCTCTTTTGCAGTGCTAATCTAACGGCCATTGGGACTCCATTATCCAGTACGTAATTTTATTATTTTTTTATCAATTACGTATAAAAAAATTTCATCAAACAATACTTCAACTTTTGCTCATTCTAAATTTTTATACTTGAATTTTACAAAATATCATAATCATACCCCAACTTTTAATTCTGACCCAAAATCCATATTGGTCGTTCTGATCTAGTCATCCAAAAATTATATGGTCAGTTGTGATCAACTGCCGTTAAATGTAGGTGATTAAAAATAGTTGGAAGACAATTTATTGTCAGCTGTTTTATAAGGATCTAACTGTAATTGGCCACGACTGACCACAAAATCTATTTACCACCAGGTCAAGGCTGGTTGTTACTAACTCCTTATATTTCAGTCACATATCATGTTCTCAATGACATAAGATTAACGTTGTTAGTGACGGAAGATATGATTTTTCAAATAATGTCAAAAATTAAGATATAATTATAATATTTTATAAATTTTATGTATGAAAATTTAAAATGAGTGGAAGTTAAGATACTTTCTGTTAAATTTTTCCAATAATTAATTAGTACTAACTTTGCTGGCATTCATGTTCGTCTTGACGTGTGATGATCGAACTCCATCTGCTCGTGATATCTTCTTTATATATATTTGTACGTGTCGATGTCATGGTTCAACTTCGTTGCGGACCAGGCAATGGTAGTTTGGTTACATCTGTGGTGATCAATAGCCAAGGAGGATTCTCAATCTTGTTGAACCCTTTGTCAATTCCAGTGACTCAACTATTATCCGGATGCCGCCTTGTTGTTGCCACACCAATACTCAACTGCAACGCCACTGTGCCTTCAGTTAATGGGACTCTCAGTTCACCCTTGACACTAGTAGGAAACATTATCGGCATTATCAGTGGCCTCCTCTTCTGCATCTTCAACCTCATTCCAATTGGGTTCACCGCGTGATCTTATGACGACAGTCGTACTTTTAAGTTAATTACATCAATAAAGGTAAAAAAAAGGGTACACAAAAGGTATATTGTAGCCTTTGATGACACAAAAAGTAGTAAGACCAAGATATAGAGAGTACACTCTCTAGAACATTGTAATCGAAATAAAACCTCGATATATCCAAATATCATATCAAACCACAATAATAATCAATGAAAGTAATGTCTATCTAATTGTTTACTAAGTTTCAGTCCTGCACTATCCTATTTATATATCTTACATGTGTATGTACACATGCAAATGTATTTTTTTTATTCGAGATGGCGAAAATTCATTGAATGATCGATAACAACAATATAGAGTCTCATTAGATTATCCGGCCTGATAAAAGGAAACGTTATCAGCATCACTGTTGTAAAGTACAGTTTTGTTATATCTAGACCAACATTCAAGAGTACCACTAGAACAAATAAAATTCGGGTGCACCACTTATTAGTTGTCTAGACACACTGGCTTGCATTCGCCGAATCTGTCACTCGAAGGAGGGGCGCCCTTGACGATAGATATTCTTTTCAAAATGTTCTATAATAAAGGGGGACACACTTGTAAAAAACATGTCCCACCCTTTGTTGAAGGGTTAATTATATTTGAATGAGAGCGCAAATTGAAAATGGTATAGAAATTAATTCATGTTATGGTCAAATTCGTTCCGAGTGCACTTATAATGTGCAGAACATAAGTATATGAGATACCTGTCACAATATTAACTGTGTTAAACTTAAATAAATAATATATGTGCGAAACTAAATCATACATTACTCCCTTACACATTATGTAACTACTCAATTTGTTCCGGTTATAATTTCATCTCCTAGTTAACAAATTCAAATAATAGGTAAAGATTGATGAGTACACTCCGCACTTTGAAACAAACAAAAGAGAAAATCATGAATTATAAAAGGGAAATAGACTAGTGAGAAGAGGTTGTACAAATATAGGTGCCGTCAAATTGAATGAACATGCTTAGCTGCTCCCTATTTTGAAATCCAAAACAAATACATGTGACAGAGTATATAGATTAGGTCAACTCTCACTTGTCCTTACTCCTTAGTCTTTTCAAATCGATATATTCATATTCACATATTTTGGTGAGTCTAAGTGGGTGGGTGCTCAATACTAAGTACTCGTTAAGGACTTTAGGATTACATGGGGATATTAAATACAACACCAACTGAAATATTTAGGATAATGCTAAGTGGATCGACAAATTGACAAGAGAATATAGAACAATCATGGATGACAAAAGAGTAGTATGGTCTTGAGAAGAAGGCATACAGGCCCATTGGGCTTCCCATTTGGCCCAATCAGAGTGAAAAACCATATAGTAATACTCTAAAAGTGTAACAAGTGGCAATGTATTTTTTTCTTTTGAGATGAAAAATAAAAATTGATTGAGCTGATAAATTATAAAAGAGAACGCCGATAATCGGTCTGATCAAAAGAACTCTCGATCTATAGCAACCTATAGTACATCATGCTCACCTACCAAAAACATTTCGGACCTCACATCCAGACTCCAAGTTGGTAACTAGACATAAAGTAATGCCAATGGAAATGGTTACTAAAGAAGGCATACATGCCTATTGGGCTTCCCATCTGGCCTAATCAGTATAGTAAAACTCTGAAAGTGTAAGAGCAAATTGGAAATGTGTTTTTATTTATTTATTATGATAATAAATAGAATTTGATTAAGCTGATAAATTACAAAAGAGAACGCCGATCATCGGTCTGATCGAAAGAACTCTCGTTCTATAGCAACCTATAGTACATCGTGCTCAATACAAATTACCATTGAGTGACCGAAAAAATTTCGAACCCCACATCCGTACTCCAAGTTGATAACTAAATGAATCTAGATGTAAAGTAATGCTAGTTGGAAATGATTACTCTTTCAACACTGAAATGAAAAAAACTATGTGTGACACATTTGAAGCGTACTTTTCCTTCTTGAATTCTTAATGTCACTACCTTTGAACATCATATTTTATGTGTGATTTGTTCCAAGTTGTTTATCTACGAAATTAGCTAGACGTGTAGAACCAAATATCATGAGGCTAAGTTCTAAAATGGGATGAAACAAAATATTTCTTCTAGATACTAAGAGTATAATATCTTTAACCATATATTAATTAAAGAAATTAAAACTTCTATATCTAAAAAAACAAAAACAAAAAACTTTCAAATGGTTGATATAGAGTTTTTAATGATCTCAAAAATCACAAAAAATACTAATTTTGTTTGCTCTCACTTTCTCTGTATCTTTCCTATCTTTGACATTCTCTCCTAATTATGGCCTCATCAGATACAAAATTCAAAAGTGAAGTAAGAGTGTGTGGTTTATAAGTTTGAGAGTATCAATTACGTTATCCTTTAGTAATTTCTCTTTGTTATTGGCCGCTTTACAATTTCACGGAATAATATAGTGTAGACTACTTTCACTAATTGATGAATCACATGTGAGAATCTGGAACAACACAAATTTTATGGTGTAGACTACTATAGTAGTAATAGTACTAATGATCGAGGTACGATCGAGCATTATGGCCGAGTAGTTGAAAAATATAAATATAAATGTTTTGGAAAAAATGTAATACTTTCATTTACTCATTTTGTAATTAGATATATATATATATATAGTCTTACTAAATATATTCCTGATAAGAATGAACTATCTACAACATCCATCATTTCCAACATATAAGCAACACGTCTTGATCGTTTCCATGCCACTAAATAAAGTTTATACTTCATAATAGATAAGTAAGTAATTAAAAATGTGATCGATGCATGTATAATCTAAATTAAACGGTCTATTAATTAGGACCATTTTCTCGTTTCGTGTTCGGCAGCACAAACAAAGAAGATGCTTTCCCGTAAATGTTTAACTAGCTGTTTACCTATAGTTTTGGTGCATGGTTATAACTAGCAAGAAAGGACCACGTCATCCCTAATGCCCAAGTAAACTATTCCCGGCTGTAGGTAGATTGATGCATCTGCTTAATGCATAATCTAGACAATATATATTGACCAACAAAATGAGGGGCAAACTAGAAATCAAAGTCGAGTGGTACTTGAATTTTATTAAAAAAAAAAATTCAGAGATATAAATTGTATGAAAATTTTTAAGTATGAAAATACAGTTCAAATAAATATTTATACTAAATTAGAGAACACGAATTGAGAAAAAAATTATATAAAAAAAGATGCAATTTAAATGAATTTCCATATATGACAAAAATGATTAATGTAATTCAAATTCTTAATTCAATAAACAATAGATTATAAATTCAATATAAAAAATATATATAGCTATAGATTTCATCCCAATATACAGTTTTCCTTGAAAAAATATGTTATACATATATATACTTATAAATTTATTATTGTATGAATAAAGAAGAAAATTAAAAACACAAGACTAATTTTTGTGATAGATCAACTAATTAAAACTGGTCATAAAACAACACACATATTATTGTATATTTTTTTTTGAAAGAGACGCATGCACATATTAGATTTAAATAATCAAAGAGAGAAAGTATATGTGCTATATAACTTATTTGGATACAAATTTTTTTTTAAAGTTTAAACTCAATTTTTTATTTTCCCTATATATATACATATATGTATATATATATATATATACACACAGTCCGTTTCTGCTACCAACATCCGCATCGTCGGAATTCGTACTGATTCCGGCTTTTGGCCAGTGTTCCGGTCACCAAATCTGATATCCACCGTTTAAATTGTAGGTATACGTGTATAGATCAACTCTGTAAAATTTCATCAAATTTGGTGATCATTCGGGTCTTCAAAATCGTGATTTACCAACCGAAATCCGAACGGTTCCGCTTTTCCTAATTTATGTTCGTTCGTGTAAATCACGATTTTGAGGACCCAAATGATTATCAAATTGAATAAAATTTCACAGGATTGATCTATATACGTATACCTATAATCTGATTGGTGAAGATCGAATTTGGGGACCGAAACGTCGGTCAAAAGCCGGAATCCGTATGTATTCTGTTAGTGCGAACGTACGCACCTGATCTCACTCACTGTGTGTGTATACACACACATATCTATGTAGGTATTATTTGTTTGCCAAATTTTTTTCTAGTATGTCCTAGCTATCTAGGGTTCGTGGTACTGAAAATTTAAGAGCAGAAGGTTCTTTTTAGGTTTCTGTCAGTTTTATTGATAATGGCTATCAACTTGCATTGTCCATATTAAGCATGCATGCATGCAGTGCTTCCCTATAAATTGGTTACTTTGCACAGCATAATAAATCAGTTAACTCAAGATTTAGCAAACTTAACAAGAATAGTATATCGCAATATTCGATCAATCAAAAATGGCGCTCTCCACAAAGACAATGTTGTTTGTGTGCTTGTTGGTTGCTGCAGTTGCAATTGTTCCAGCTGCTGCTCAACTTGGTGGCCTTGTCAATCCTTTTCTTCTTTCTGGTATAATCAACATCAATGGCACCCTCTCTTGCAGTGCCAATCTAACCGCCAGTGGGGCTCCATTACCGAGTACGTAATTTAATTATTTTTTTTTATCAATTATGTATAAAAAAAAATTTCATCGAACAATATCTCAATTTTTGCTCATTCTAAATGTTTATATTTGAATTTTATAAAATATCATAATCATACCCTAATTTTTAATTCTGACCCAAAATCTATACTCGTCGTTCTGATATAATCATCCAAAAATTATGTGGTCAGTTGTAGTCAACCGCCGTTAGATGTAGGTGATTAAAAATAGTTGGAAGACAATTTATTGTCAGTTATTTCATAAGGATCTAACAGTATTTAACCACGACTGACCACAAAATCTATTGACCACCAGATCAAGGCTGGCCGTTACTAACTCCTTTTATTTCAGTCACATATCATGTTCTCAGTGGCATAAGATTAACGTTGTTAGTAACAGTAAATATGATTTTTCAGATAATGTCAAAAATTGAGGTGTAATTATAATATTTTATAAATTTTATGTATGAAAACTTAAAATGAGTGGAAGTTAATATACTTTCTGTTAAATTTTTCCAATAATTAATTAGTACTAACTTTGCTCGCATTCATGTTCGTCTTGACGTGTGATGATCGAACTCCATCTGCTCATGATATCTTCTTTATATATATTTGTACGTGTAGATGTCACGGTTGAACTTCGTTGCGGACCAGGCAATGGTAGTTTGGTTACATCTGTGCAGACCAATAGCCAAGGAGTATTCTCAATCTTGTTGAACCCTACTTTAATTCAATTGAATCAACTATTATCCGGATGCCGCCTTGTTGTTTCCACACCAATACTCAAGTGCAACGCCACTGTGCCTTCAGTTAATGGGACTCTCAGTTCACCCTTGACACTAGTAGGAAGCATTTTCGACATTATCTTTGGCCTCCTCCGCATCTTCAAGGTCATTCCAGTTGGATTCGCGTGATCTTATGACGACAGCAGTATTTTCAAGTTAATTACATCAATAAAGGTAAAAAACAAAGGGGTACACAAAAAGTATACTGTAGCCTTTGATGACACAAAAAGTAGTAAGACCAAGATATAGAGAGTACACTCTCTAGAACATTGTAATCGAAATAAAACCTCGATATATCCATATATAATATCAAACCACAATAATAATCAATGAAAGTAATGTTTATCTAATTGTTTACTAAGTTTCATTCTTGCACTATCCTATTTATATATCTTACATGTGTATGTACACATGCAAATGTATTTTTTTTATTCGAGATGGCGAAAATTCATTGAATGATCGATAACAACAATATAGAATCTCATTAGATTATCCGGCCTGATAAAAGGAAACCTTATCAGCATCACTGTTGTGAGGTACAGTTTGGTTATATCTAGACCAACAAACCAGAGTAGCACTAGACCAAATAAAATTCGGGTGCACCACTCCTTAGTTGACTAGACACACTCGCTTGCATTTGCCGAATCTTCCACTTGAAGGAGGCGCCCCTTGACGATACATCGATACGGCCCTAATTGAAAGCATCCAATTTTCTCCGCCATCAAGCATTTGAAGTGCACCCACACATACATGATGATGGAAAAGTCCCCAGCAGTACCATCGTTTCCAGAAGTAAACATGATACTGGAAAAAACTCCAACATCAGATCCAATTAATGTTCCCGAAGCTCTAGACACCTCATCTGCAACAAACTTAGCTTGCTAGGAAACCCGGACTGGCGGCCCAAGAACCTGAATGTCCAAATCGCTATCTTCGGTGGGGAAGCCCGGAACTGCAGCTAATTAAGACACCAAAGACACCTATAAGTGTCATCACAAGAGAATTCGGTACGTCGAAAGTGTCCCCCATCGGATTTACTTCGTGTACCAGTGGACCAGAAGGTTCTGATACAGAATTACCACTTGAGTAATCCTCCTTAAAAAATCCATCCACATCCATAAGGACGGTAAGGTGTGGGAATGAGCCAAAAGATTGGGGCAAAGGAAGAATACCATCCCTTGACCCCCATGTCGTGGCCCTAGACACGCATGCACCGCCCCCATGATCAAAGCAGCCACAATCCATACACAAACCACGTATCGACTCGTACCTAAATTTCACAGACAATACACAATCCGCAAAATTAGTTCCAAATCACATACCAACAGTGGTTTAGAGAGGTCCACATCCACTTGCAGCCACATGCACGTATGGTGATGGAGTAGAAATGGATCATAACTACGATACGTACCAAGGCTATAACCAACAGTACGACACCAAAACTTCCAATAGAATTCCCGCAGAATACATCTTGAATCTGGTGCCACGGAAACCCAAGAGATGTTCATGCATGCGAAAACTGTCAACGAATCTGTGAAACCTCCATAAGCTTCGACAATCACTATCGTTGAATGGAAATACCACAAACCACTTCGAAACATATCATCTCCAACAAAATAGCTAAAAATTATAATTTTCAAAATTATAGCTAAAACATCTTCCAACATAGTAGCTAAAACTAAGCTATAGTTGACTTTGAACTATTTTAATTAGCTATATTTAGCTACAATAGATAGAGAAATTAGCTCAAAAGTTATATCTCTCACCAACCAAAAAGTGGTTCCACTATCTAACAATTGATCTAATGGTTCAACTTTCTTAAATGACTTAACTTTAGCTACCAATATTAAAGTCGAAGTTAAAAATATGTAAGCTATATTTAACTTATTAGTTGAAAATAACTATAAATATAACTCTATTATTAGAGATTCTCCAAGTGGCTCTCTCAAACTCTAACACCTGTCCTTTTTTCATATTGTATAACTTTGTTCTTTCGATCTGAAAGGACCCAACCCCAATTTAGCTCCCTAAACCGGAGTCAAACCCCTTCGAAAACACGAACCAACAAAAACCGTAGAAATTTTGGCAAAGTTTCGTTACTAGCGTAGAATTACCATTACCTGCACGCGGAAAATACACTTCATCCTATGCCACAAAAAGCAAACTGTGGGCATCAATCCCATCCGGATTTCTCAATATATCAACAGTAAAGTAAAACAATAAATATATCTATACTTTACTGAAATCCGGAGTAAAATTGTATAACATAATCGACAGATTATTCAGAGCGACCTCTAATGTATAAACATATCAGAATACCACAGTAGGTAGAACAATAAACCTACTGGAAGAAAAAAGGTAGCTCGAGCACTATGCCTCCGATCACGACGTGCGACACCAGAGCCTGAACTGCAAACTGGGCACGGAAACCGAAAAGCCCAGGGGAAAGACATAAAACACGTTAGAGTGAGTGGACGAAAATAAATGTCTTTCACCAGTTAATATATAAGTTTAAAATATCATAAGCGAGTCCAGGTAAATAAAATAACAAGTACACGAGGTAAAACTCACACTCCTCCAGTGTACTGAGCATGCAAGTATAAATCCCACGGGGTCACTCATGGACACACCCGTGCTAGTACAGTCCGAATCACGAGGTCCTTGGTCCCCGTGATTCTAAGCCAGAAATGGCCTCGGTTCCGGGGAAACGCCCCTCACCGGTCAGGTCAGAGTGACGACGCCCCTCCTGGCGGCCTACCATCAGGGATCAGCCGAGAGGCAAGTGTATCGATACAACAACGTAACTGAGACTGTACACTGTGAAAACCAAATCATAAACAGTTCGATGCAAATGCATGAAACAACATATAAGTGTATGTATACTCGTATACGTATAATCGTATAAGTATAATCGTAAAACACATGCTCATGTAATCCGTAATCTCATTACGCATGCTGAAGTTCATAAATCATATAAAAGACTCGCAAGAATTCCGTGAAAAGAAATTGTCCACTCACAGACTAGCGTAACGCGATACGCGTTAACCCGTGATCTGGCGGAAAGTCCCTCGCCAAAACAACGATCACGAATCCCTGAATATTCACAAGTCCATTACTCAAAGTCATAACTCGACAATAAAAGACAAATCACGAGAAACCACCGTTCTCGGAAACACGTAATCCGATTACGACAAACTGTCGGAAAACCGGAAATCACACCTCAATACCTCGCTGTAAGTTCGGATGCTCAACTCAAGAAACGAACCTCTCCACTGGGATCGGGGCGCGATTTCGAGTGAAATGACATGCAACTTGTCGAAAATCCCAAAAAGTCAAACTTTGACCGTCGTTGACCGCCGTTGACCACCGCCCACGGCGGCGCCGCCACTGACCGGAACATTTCACGGCGGAGCAACCCCCATTCCATGCAAAATCACCCACTGAGCAACTTTGTCAACTACAGCAAAGGCCAATGTTCACTCTAACTCATCCAATTTCAAGCAAAACCGAATTGGTACACAAATTTCAAAATCAAAATTCTCCAAACACAAATCGAATTAGAACTCCATACTTACATGGTTAGAATCATGGAGATGAGAGCTACAAAACTCAGTCCTTGTTTGAGCTCAACACGGCCCAAATCAAAAATCACCATTAACCCAAAATTTTGCAAACTTTATCCCAAGTTTTCTCTCTCCACCGTGAGACTTGCCGGAAAAGGAGGTCGGCACGGAGACGGGGGCACCGAGGCGCACCAAATGGGACCAGTCCCGCCCCCAAAGGTGGCCGGAAAATCACTGTCGCCGGCGAGGCCGTGAACGTCGCACGCCACCATCTTCTCTCCACCGAGTTGACTCGGTCAACTCGGTCAACCCAATTAACTCCAACATTTGACTTTCCCTTTTCGGCAACCTGCTATTTATAGACTTACCAAATAAGGAAACTTTACCAATTAATTTGCGACAAACTTCGAATATCCGTAACTTCCTCGTCGTAATTCCGATCCCGATAATTCTCACGGCCACAAACTCATCTCGACATATTCTTCAATAATCACCCAAAGTCAAACACATCGGCCAATCGGATAAAAAGTCAACGGTTCACACCAACACATATTAAATCAACAAAATAACCAACAATCGGAAATAATCACAACTTAATCTCCGTAACTCAGAATAATGCTCCAGAAGTTCTCACGAGCTCGAAATTAAATTCTGAACAACTTCCATGAAGAAGCCAAAACCAAATTCTCGTCCGGTAATTTAGTCGTTAAGTGCACCACCATTTAAACTCGAACTTCAAATATTCATAATTAATTCCTCGGTCGTCCAAATAACGATCCGGAACCGCCCACTTACTCGAAATCACACGTACAACGACTCTCGAGAAGAGACCCAGCTCCAATTCTCGGCCAATAATTAAGTCGTTATCAAACCTGGCGGTTTCAACACTGTCGTAACTCAGCAACTACGCGCAAGCTCGTGGATTAATCAGATTTCACTGCTGATTCTGGTCCGGGTCGTCACACGATCAGCTAAGCTTATTCTCATGGGAGAGAAGAGAACTAGGTTTTAATTAAAAGTGAATCGAGGGATAGATGGAGAGAGAGATTTAGAGTCGGGTTGAAGTCTTGGAGAGAGATTGATTCTTGCAATTTTCTGGGCGGGTTCTTGATAGAGAGAAAGAGAGACTGGGTTGAAGAAGAAGAACAAAAGTTCAAATATTGCTAGATTCATCAAAAGTCAAACAACACATTCGGCTTCTCCATCTCAGGTATACTTTGTTTGTTCGCTCACTGATCATACTCAAGAGACTTGTCATTTTGTTCCAAAAGATAAACATTTGAACTTTTTACAACAACAAAGGGCAAGGAATGATTAATTCTCTCACACTTATAATCCGGGATAGAGGAATCATCCAAACTTCAGCTATGGAAACAACACCAGTGTCCTCAATCCACCTCCTGAATTCAAGCCAAGACCTGAGAACCAACAAGTGCAACAACAAGCTGCAACACCGGCTACGGATCCAGCTCTCCTGACTATATTGGCTAAGCTTGAGGGAATTGATGTATTCAATAAGAACTCCAGCAAGGCATTTGAGTTTTTAGAGAAACAAGTGAATCAACTTCAGCCACAAATGTCAGCAAGAGAGCCCAGTACACTTCCTAGCAAAGTTGTTCCAAATCCTAGAGGCCATAACAAACATAAAGCTAATGACATTACCTTGAGGAGTGGAAATGTGCTGGAAGATCCCCCAAAGCCTGTCAAGAAGTCTCAAGAATGGGAGGAATCAGTATTAGAGCAAGTGGTGCCTTATTAGTCAATTTTGGAAGTCCCAAGGCTCCAGTTCGACTGAAGCTTACAATCGACTCGTCGAGAGATACTCTCGACCCGTCGAAGGCAGCTCTTAGATAGAAAAATCCAGCAACTCAAAAATTAAGTAAGGTACCTTCTTAACCCTCTCATTTGATTCCAGTCACATGTGCCCTTTCCTAGCAGGCTCCAAAATCAGAAGAAAGACATCCAGGAGCAAGAGATATTGGACACATTCCAGAAGGTCAAAGTGAACATTCATTTTCTTGATGCGATCACTAGTGATCAAACTGAGAAAGATAACAGATAGAGAGAAAGAACTCAAAATGTGGGTGAAAACAAAGGAAAGGCAATTGATAATATGTCAGAGGAAAATGAAGAACTTCATATTGCATTGGTGCATCAGGAATTGAGAGAAGCTATTACTAAGAAAGACTTGGTGAGGAAGGAGAGAGCAAAAGGGGAAGTTGAGGTTGATCAAGCAAATCTGGATGCAGGGAGTGCAAATTATTCGTGCTCTTAATAAGACAGTAGTCCAATTATTCGTGCTCTTAATAAAATATGACACAATAGTTTTTGCATGCGTGAATTTTCTTGTACCCAAGACCAAGTTTGTACAAGATCTTTCTTACCTTATAATGGTTATCAGGAAAATTGTGATGATGAGGAAGCAATATAGATATATGAACCTGGATCTCGTCAAAACAACCATTTGACATTTTTTTTCTTCATTTCCTCCGATGAAGGTACACAGTAGCTCTTGTGGATCCAATCTCTGCCTAGTATTGCACTGAAGGGTGAGTTGCACTCAATGACAAAGAAAGTATGAACCCATATCACTGGTCCTACCTTTACTTCTATGAACATCAATCCTAGTGTCTGCGAGACTGTCCCTAAGAAGTTCTTGATCGCCATGGATGTCACTTGAATGGCTGATCTTGGAATACTCAATAATGTCATTGCTCGAGTAGTCAAGACATTCACTTCTGCTCCGGTATCCACCATGACTTTGCTGAGTTAGATGCCCTATATGCTTGCAGTAATGTATAATGGCCTCATGTGTGATGCCATTGTGGCCGTTGGCTTGAAAAATATCATGTAGGATTTTCGCGCAACAGGATCCACAATTGGTCCCCGTTCTTCTAGTTCTTCTAATTCCGCCACAGTTACTCCCCTAACTGCTTTGCTTACGATAGCCACGTGCTTTGCCTTGACTGATTTGGCAAATTTGGCTAGTAATATGTACACCATGCCTATCTGCACGTGTCATCACTGTCTTCCATATAGTTGACTAACTACTTACCCTCATAGTTATCTGCTTCAGTCTCAACTAACAGTGGTTCTTGTTGACGGTCTAGAATGGGAGGGTTTCGTTGCTTTCTTATGTGAACCTCTGATTTAGGTCATCTTCAGAAGTTCACTTTTACTGTGAGTATTGGCTCCCTAGCTGTTACTTCCTTGACACTGAAGCTAGAAGAAGGGCTAGCGAGTTTCTTTTGTTCTTCAATTACGAAAGGCTTTGGTTTCCATCACAGCACTAATTTTTTGCTTGGCTCAGCAACTGATTCTGCCTTTGATTTTATGCGTTGGAAGACTGATTTCCTCACCGGCTTGTCTTCAACCGCCTTTCGATCTCTTCGATGCTCGTTGTGCCTCTATAACAGGCTCTGCTTTGTCTATCCTAAAAACACACTCGGTCTAGTCGCTCATATCTTTGGTCTGTTAGAATCTTTGTCAAATGCAATCACTGGGGTAGCTGCGAGCATATTCATTCTCCTATGAATTTGTTTCAGTGACTCCACTAATTGATCTGGTTTGATCAACCCTTTGTCTAAGGCTTCCAAAGTCCTCTTTGCTGCTCTGAACTGACGTTGTAGCTTCCTTTTTCTGGTGGGGGTAATCTCCTCGGTTCCTCTTGACTTTACATACCACACATCTTCTTTGATCACAAATCGACTTATTGTAGGGATATAAGGTTTGTCCGGTTCTGCTCGTTGCCTATCACTAACTGCTTCAGTTTTCTTCTCTGTCATTCGTATTCTTTTGAATAAATTGAACTCCCTGGCAACTGTACGTGATTCCTTTGGACTCACTGGCTGGTAACTCTCAGGTGGAGATTTAACGGGTGGTCCTGCTCGCACGGCTTCTATGAACTCTTTATAGGTCATCTTGAGGCCACACTCTGTCGTGCACCGAGTACACAGTACTACTAGAGTTGTTTTTCTGCAGACCTCTTTCTGTTTCCCTTTGGGATCCTCTTTTTTGCTACTGCTAGAGACTACTTCATTGGTGGCTTTTAGATCCAATGTTTGCTTCCTCTTATCTCATCCACGCCAAAACACTTCTAGAGTACCAACCATGAATGCTCCTTCAGAAACTTCTTCTTTCTCGCAACCCAGAATTACGATCTCCCCTTCATCTATCCACTGTTGGATCTGGTCTCGCAAGGCTGCACATTGGTTTGTGTTATGAGTCCAAGCAAGATGAAATTTGTAGTACAACCTTCCTCCTGCTTGCTGTGAAGACGAAGATGAAGGGATAACTATATTTGCGATGCCAGCGTTGACTAACTCGTCTAAGATTTCTTCCATTTTATCACTACGGAAAGTGCTAACCATTCTGGGCTCTACCAACTCCACTGCTCCTACTGAAGTTTCTACAAAAGGTTGATGATCCAATAATGCAATCTGTGGTGATGCATCTATTGCAAGTCTCCCCTGATTAATCCACCTCTGGATTTGATCCTTCAGTTTGAAACAATCCTTGGTAGTATGATTCCACATGTTGTGAAACTTGCAATATATCTTTCCATTCAACTACTCAACAGTAGGGTATGCACCAAAGTCAGATGTGGCCAGCTTTCTATTAATCAAGTCCTCTATGATTTCATAAGCTGCATTTACACCATAGGTATATGACTCGAACTCTGGCTTTATGAAAGCACCGGTCAAAACTCGTACTTGTCCCTTTGAAGGAATTATTTTCTTCTACTTGTCTGTACTTTTGGCTGTTAACTCCAAACCAGCCACTGCTGCATCGTCTAAATCATATTCATCAGACTTCTCTTCTCCCTGCA
Source organism: Geum urbanum (assembly GCA_946800695.1). Lineage (NCBI taxonomy): Eukaryota > Viridiplantae > Streptophyta > Magnoliopsida > Rosales > Rosaceae > Geum > Geum urbanum. The sequence continues at coordinate 79,937,438 of OX326999.1, read as the reverse complement.
CTGCTGCAATCATCTTAGCACATTCTCGGTATGGTGTCTTTGAAACATACGTTCCTCTGAATGCATTGTGCCTATTGTCAGCTTCTTTGTACGCGGCATGTGTCTGAGCTACTGCCTCTATAAGAGCATTCAAAGATATAAACTTCACATCTACATACTTTGTATATAAACATTCTTCGAGTCCTCCTACTGCAATGTCCACCAATTCCTCCATAGTGCACGAAATCCTACTTTTGGTATACTCAATCCTGAACCTATGTAAGTATGTCACTGGGGATTCGCTTGGCATTTACACTATTTGACACAGCTTACCAAGCTTTACATCTGGTTCAGATCCGCCAAAGTTTTCAGTAAAGAACATTTCCATCGTTTCCCAATCGCGAACCAAGCCTTGTGGTAAGTTTGTATACCAGTGTAGCGTTGCTCCTGATAATGAGAACGCAAAGACTCTTAGCTTGAACTCACTGAGCCTTCTCCATGGTCCACATTCTACCCTGAATCGAGCAATGTGGGTGGATGCTGGCTCTGCTCCTTCACCACTGAAGCGAGTGAATGAAATGGGTCGGTATCCCTTTGGCCACTTCCAATCAAGTGGCGGTGGTGGGAATGGCTCATGGTAGGTTACTTGAGCTTCTCTCACACCTGACAGCCTCTGATTAATGATTCAATTAATCCTTTCCTCCAACTCTTGCTCAGGGTTCGACGGAAGAGGAGGTGGAGCTGGTATGTCATCATCTCTAACCTCTTCTTCATCATGAAACGCAAGTTCTCGTTCTCCCAATATTTCGTTGATCAGTGCGAAGCTAGCTTCCATAATGTTAGTGAGATTCGCGAGGGCTGCTGCGAGGTTATTGAACTTTTTGTTATTATCTGCGTGATCGACCTCTCGAGCCTCGTAGAAGTTATCCAGCCTGTTCTGAATCCTAGACACTGCCTTATCGCTTATTTCTATATTGTTCAACATTCGTGTGATGTTAGCATTTCTTCGCTGCTCCTGTTCGAGCGAATAATCCCTATAGGCCTCGAAGTCTATGACCCTGACTTCTTCTGTAGTTTAAGGTTCTGATGACGATGGTGATGATGATCTAACCTTAGTCATCGTTACTCTGAACCTCTGTATTACTTCATCGTTGCTTAAACCCATACAAGTGGCTGAGTTGTGTTTCCAGAATGTAGGTGTTGGATGTTTTAGGCAACTTATGAAAGTTTTCTGATATGGATCAATGGTTGTAAGACACTAAACCTGAGTCCCACTAAGCATGGAAAAATGTTTGGCTTCAATTTTACTCTAGTCAGGTTGTCGCGATTGGAGTTGTCTCAAATTGTCTCTTTTGGTTCGTTGATGTAGGTGTACTGTGTGCGAGGTGTGCCACTGCCAATGGTAGAATATCGTTGTGATGTGCCCCAATAGTCTCTGCTTCTTTTCAAGGGATTGGAGCAAGGAGAGCAACAACCTCGCTCGTTGAGTCTACTTATCTTGATGGTATACAAGACGTAAGCTTCGTGACTCTCTACTGAGCCACAAATAATCAATACTTTACACACTCGGGCGAGTATAAAGTAGAGCAATTATAAGGACGAAGTGTTGAGAACACAGGATAGGGTGACTTTGTAGATCTTTAGAATCCCCACGCTCTGTTGGGTGGCCTGGACTCCTCTGATTGCCGTCGTCGATGGTATAGCTCGAGTGGATCTTCGAATCCCTATGCTCTGTCAGGTGGCCTAGATCCTGAATTCGCTGTTGCCGGTTGTGTAGCTTGAGTGAACCTTTGAATCTCCACGCTCTGTCGGGTGGCCTAGATCCTGAGCTCGTTGTTCGCTAGTTGTTTACTCACAGAGGAGTAAGATTTGCTTGTGCACAAATTGTATGTATGTGTTGATCCCCCAAACCTTCTCCGGTTCTTCTATTTATAGAGGTTGGCACTCCAATTTTCCTTCCTTGACAAGGTAACATTATCGACTAGGAAAGAAAGGGATATTATCTTGCCTCTAGATTTCTCTAACTCATTTAGAAATTGCATAGACACATCCTGCCTATGTATATCTTGCCTATGTGTGTATAAATATACATGTGTATATATATATATACAGAGTCTGTTTCTGCTACAAAACATTCGCATCGCCGAAATCCGTACGGATTCCGACTTTTGGCCAGTGTTCCGGTTACCAAATTCGATATTCACCGTTCAAATTATAGGTATACGTGTATAGATCAACTGTGTAAAATTTTATCCAATTTGGTGATCATTTGGGTCCTCAAAATCGTGATTTACTAACCGAAATTTGAACGGTTCTGGTTTTACTGATTTCTGTTCGTTCGTGTAAATCACGATTTTGAGGACCCAAATGATTACCAAATTGGATGAAATTTTACAGGGTTGATGTATATACGTATACCTATAATGTAATTGGTGGAGATCAGATTTGGTGATCGGAACACCGGTCAACAGCCGGAATCTGTACGAATTCCGTTGGTGCGGACATACGCACCTGATCTCACTATATATATATATATATATGTAGGTATTATTTTTTTGCCAAAAAATTTTCTAGTATATCCTAGCTATCTAGGGTTCGTGGTACTGGAATTTTTTTCTAGAAGGTTCTTTTTAGGTTTCTGTCAATTTTATTGATAATGGTTATCAACTTGTATTGTCCATATTGAGCATGAATGCATGCAGTGCTTCCCTATAAATTGGTTACTTTGCACAACATAATTCATCAGTTAACTCAAGATTTAGCAAACCTAGCAAGAATAGTATATCACAATACTCGATCAATCAAAAATGGCGCTCTCCACAAAGACAATGTTGTTTGTGTGCTTGTTGGTTGCTGCAGTTGCAATTGTTCCAGCTGCTGCTCAACTTGGTCGCCTTGTCGGCCTTCTTAGTCCTCTTCTTGGATAATCCGCATGCATCCAAGGCACTCTCTTTTGCAGTGCTAATCGGCCATTGGGACTCCATTATCGAGTACGTAATTTTATTATTTTTTTATCAATTACGTATAAAAAAATTTCATCAAACAATACTTCAACTTTTGCTCATTCTAAATTTTTATACTTGAATTTTACAAAATATCATAATCATACCCCAACTTTTAATTCTGACCCAAAATCCATATTGGTCGTTCTGATCTAGTCATCCAAAAATTATATGGTCAGTTGTGATCAACTGCCGTTAAATGTAGGTGATTAAAAATAGTTGGAAGACAATTTATTGTCAGCTGTTTTATAAGGATCTAACTGTAATTGGCCACGACTGACCACAAAATCTATTTACCACCAGATCAAGGCTGGTTGTTACTAACTCCTTATATTTCAGTCACATATCATGTTCTCAATGACATAAGATTAACGTTGTTAGTGACGGTAGATATGATTTTTCAAATAATGTCAAAAATTAAGATATAATTATAATATTTTATAAATTTTATGTATGAAAATTTAAAATGAGTGGAAGTTAAGATACTTTCTGTTAAATTTTTCCAATAATTAATTAGTACTAACTTTGCTGGCATTCATGTTCGTCTTGACGTGTGATGATCGAACTCCATCTGCTCGTGATATCTTCTTTATATATATTTGTACGTGTCGATGTCACGGTTCAACTTCGTTGCGGACCAGGCAATGGTAGTTTGGTTACATCTGTGGTGATCAATAGCCAAGGAGGATTCTCAATCTTGTTGAACCCTTTGTCAATTCTAGTGACTCAACTATTATCTGGATGCCGCCTTGTTGTTGCCACACCAATACTCAACTGCAACGCCACTGTGCCTTGAGTTAATGGGACTCTCAGTTCACCCTTGACACTAGTAGGAAACATTATCGGCATTATCAGTGGCCTCCTCTTCTGCATCTTCAACCTCATTCCAATTCGGTTCACCGCGTGATCTTATGACGACAGTCGTACTTTTAAGTTAATTACATCAATAAAGGTAAAAAAAAGGGTACACAAAAGGTATATTGTAGCCTTTGATGACACAAAAAGTAGTAAGACCAAGATATAGAGAGTACACTCTCTAGAACATTGTAATCGAAATAAAACCTCGATATATCCATATATCATATCAAACCACAATAATAATCAATGAAAGTAATGTCTATCTAATTGTTTACTAAGTTTCAGTCTTGAACTATCCTATTTATATATCTTACATGTGTATGTACACATGCAAATGTATTTTTTTTATTCGAGATGGCGAAAATTCATTGAATGATCGATAACAACAATATAGAGTCTCATTAGATTATCCGGCCTGATAAAAGGAAACGTTATCAGCATCACTGTTGTAAAGTACAGTTTTGTTATATCTAGACCAACATTCAAGAGTACCACTAGACCAAATAAAATTCGGGTGCACCACTTATTAGTTGTCTAGACACACTGGCTTGCATTCGCCGAATCTGTCACTCGAAGGAGGGGCGCCCTTGACGATAGATATTCTTTTCAAAATGTTCTATAATAAAGGGGGACACAGTTGTAAAAAACATGTCCCACCCTTTGTTGATGGGTTAATTATATTTGAATGAGAGCGCAAATTGAAAATGGTATAGAAATTAATTCATGTTATGGTCAAATTCGTTCCGAGTGCACTTATAATGTGCAGAACATAAGTATATGAGATACCTGTCACAATATTAACTGTGTTAAACTTAAATAAATAATATATGTGCGAAACTAAATCATACATTACTCCCTTACACATTATGTAACTACTCAATTTGTTCCGGTTATAATTTCATCTCCTAGTTAACAAATTCAAATAATAGGTAAAGATTGATGAGTACACTCCGCACTTTGAAACAAACAAAAGAGAAAATCATGAATTATAAAAGGGAAATAGACTAGTGAGAAGAGGTTGTAAAAATATAGGTGCCGTCAAATTGAATGAACATGCTTAGCTGCTCCCTATTTTGAAATCCAAAACAAATACATGTGACAGAGTATATAGATTAGGTCAACTCTCACTTGTCCTTACTCCTTAGTCTTTTCAAATCGATATATTCATATTCACATATTTTGGTGAGTCTAAGTGGGTGGGTGCTCAATACTAAGTACTCGTTAAGGACTTTAGGATTACAGGGGGATATTAAATACAACACCAACTGAAATATTTAGGATAATGCTAAGTGGATCGACAAATTGACAAGAGAATATAGAACAATCATGGATGACAAAAGAGTAGTATGGTCTTGAGAAGAAGGCATACAGGCCCATTAGGCTTCCCATTTGGCCCAATCAGAGTGAAAAACCATATAGTAATACTCTAAAAGTGTAACAAGTGGCAATGTATTTTTTTCTTTTGAGATGAAAAATAAAAATTGATTGAGCTGATAAATTATAAAAGAGAACACCGATAATCGGTCTGATCAAAAGAACTCTCGATCTATAGCAACCTATAGTACATCATGCTCACCTACCAAAAACATTTCGGACCTCACATCCAGACTCCAAGTTGGTAACTAGACATAAAGTAATGCCAATGGAAATGGTTACTAAAGAAGGCATACATGCCTATTGGGCTTCCCATCTGGCCCAATCAGTATAGTAAAACTCTGAAAGTGTAAGTGCAAATTGGAAATGTGTTTTCATTTATTTATTATGATGATAAATAGAATTTGATTAAACTGATAAATTACAAAAGAGAACGCCGATCATCGGTCTGATCGAAAGAACTCTCGTTCTATAGCAACCTATAGTACATCGTGCTCAATACAAATTACCATTGAGTGACTGAAAAAATTCGAACCCCACATCCGTACTCCAAGTTGATAACTAAATGAATCTAGATGTAAAGTAATGCTAGTTGGAAATGATTACTCTTTCAACACTGAAATGAAAAAAAATATGTGTGACACATTTGAAGCGTACTTTTCCTTCTTGAATTCTTAATGTCACTACCTTTGAACATCATATTTTATGTGTGATTTGTTCCAAGTTGTTTATCTACGAAATTAACTAGACGTGTAGAACCAAATATCATGAGGCTAAGTTCTAAAATGGGATGAAACCAAATATTTCTTCTAGATACTAAGAGTATAATATCTTTAACCATATATTAATTAAAGAAATTAAAACTTCTATATCTAAAAAAACAAAAACAAAAAACTTTCAAATGGTTGATATAGAGTTTTTAATGATCTCAAAAATCACAAAAAATACTAATTTTGTTTGCTCTCACTTTCTCTGTATCTTTCCTATCTTTGACATTCTTTCCTAATTATGGCCTCATCAGATGCAAAATTCAAAAGTGAAGTAAGAGTGTGTGGTTTATAAGTTTGAGAGTATTAATTACGTTATCCTTTAGTAATTTCTCATTGTTATTGGCCGCTTTACAATTTCACGGAATAATATAGTGTACACTACTTTCACTAATTGATGAATCACATGTGAGAATCTGGAACAACACAAATTTTATGGTGTAGACTACTATAGTAGTAATAATACTAATGATCGAGGTACGATCGAGCATTATGGCCGAGTAGTTGAAAAATATAAATAAAAATATTTTGAAAAAAATGTAATACTTTCATTTATTCATTTTTGAATTAGATATATATATATAGGTTTACAAAATATATTCCTGATAAGAATGAACTATCTACAATATCAATCATTTCCAACATATAAGCAACACTTCTTGATCGTTGCCATGCCACTAAATAAAGTTTATACTTCATAATAGATAAGTAAGTAATTAAAAATGTGATCGATGCATGTATAATCTAAATTAAAAGGTCTATTAATTAGGACCATTTTCTCGTTTCGTGTTAGGCAGCACAAACAAAGAAGATGCTTTCCCGTAAATGTTTAACTAGTTGTTTACCTATAGTTTTGGTGCATGGTTATAACTAGCAAGAAAGGACCACGTCATCCCTAACGCCCAAGTAAACTATTCCCAGCTGTAGGTAGATTGATGCATCTGCTTAATGCATAATCTGGACAATATATATTGACCAACAAAATGAGGGGCAAACTAGAAATCAAAGTCGAGTGTTACTTAAATTTTTATTAAAATAAAATTTTCATAGATATAAATTGTACAAAAAATTTTAAGTATGAAAATACAGTGCAAATGAATATCTATACTAAATTAGAGAACACGAATTGAGAAAAAAATTATATAAAAAAAGATGCAATTTAAATGAATTTCCATATATGACACAAATGATTAATATAATTTAAATTCTTAATTCAATAAACAATAGATTATAAGTTCAATATAAAAAATATATATAGCTATAGATTTCATCCCAATATACAGTTTTCCTTGAAAAAATATGTTATACATATATATACTTATAAATTTATTATTGTATGAATAAAGAAGAAAATTAAAAACATAAGACTAATTTTTGTGATAGATCAACTAATTAAAACTGGTCATAAAACAACACACATATTATTGTATATGTTTTTTGAAAGAGACGCATGCACATATTAGATTTAAATAATCAAAGAGAGAAAGTACATATATGTGCTATAACTTATTTGGATACAAAAAAAATTTCAAAGTTTAAACTCAATTTTCTATTTTCCCTATATATATACATATGTGTATATATATACACACAGTCCGTTTCTGCTACCAACATCTGCATCGTCGGAATTCGTACTGATTCCGGCTTTTGGCCAGTGTTCCGGTCACCAAATCTGATAACCACCGTTTAAATTGTAGGTATACGTGTATAGATCAACTCTGTAAAATTTCATCAAATTTGGTGATCATTCGGGTCTTCAAATTCGTGATTTACCAACCGAAATCCGAACGGTTCCGCTTTTCCTAATTTATGTTCGTTCGTGTAAATCACGATTTTGAGGACCCAAATGATTACCAAATTGAATAAAATTTCACAGGATTGATCTATATACGTATACCTATAATCTGATTGGTGAAGATCGAATTTGGTGACCGAAACGTCTGTCAAAAGCCGGAATCTGTATGGATTCCGTTAGTGCGGACGTACACACCTGATCTCACTCACTGTGTGTGTATATATACACATACATATATATATATATATGTAGGTATTATTTTTTTGCCAAAAAATTTTCTAGTATGTCCTAGCTATCTAGGGTTCGTGGTACTGAAAATTTAAGAGCAGAAGGTTCTTTTTAGGTTTCTGTCAATTTTATTGATAATGGCTATCAACTTGCATTGTCCATATTGAGCAAGCAAGCATGCAGTGCTTCCCTATAAATTGGTTACTTTGCACAGCATAATTCATCAGTTAACTCAAGATTTAGCAAACCTAGCAAGAATAGTATATCGCAATACTCGATCAATCAAAAATGGCGCTCTTCACAAAGACAATGTTGTTTGTGTGCTTTTTGGTTGCTGCAGTTGCAATTGTTCCAACTGCTGCTCAACTTGGCCTTCCCAATGCTGTAATCAACATCACAGGCACCCTCTCTTGCAGTGCCAATCTAACGGCCATTGGGACTCCATTATCGAGTAAGAAATTTAATTGTTTTTTTTATGAATTATGTACCACAAAGACAATGTGGTCAACTGCCGTTAGATGTAGGTGATTAAAAATAGTTGGAAGATAATTTATTGTCAGCTAGCTGTTTCATAAGGATCTAACAGTAATTGATCACGACTGATCACAAAATCTATTGACCACCAGATCAAGGTTGACCGTTACTAACTCCTTTTATTTCAGTCACATATCATGTTTTTGGTGGCATAAGATTAACGTTGTTAGTAACGGTAGATATGATTTTTCAGATAATGTCAAAAGTTAAGGTATAATTATAATATTTTATAAATTTTATATATAAAAATTTAAAATGAGTGAAAGTTAAGATACTGTCCCCGAAGCTCTAGACACCTCATCTGCAACAAACTTAGCTTGCTAGGAGACCCGGACTGGCGGCCCAAAAACCTGAATGTCCAAATCGCTATCTTCAGTGGGGAAGCCCGGAACTGCAGCTAATTAAGACATCAAAGACACCTACAAGTGTCATGACAAGAGAATTCGGTACGTCAAAAGTGTCCCCCATCAGATTTAATTCGTGTACCAGTGGACCAAAAGGTCCTAATACAGAATTACCACTTGAGTAATCATCCTTCAAAAAACCATCCACATCCATAAGGACGGTAAGGTGTGGGAATGAGCCAAAAGATTGGGGCAAAGGAAGAATATCATCTCTTGACCCCCATGCCGTGGCCCTAGACACGCATGCACCACCTCCATGATCAAAGCAGCCACAAACCATACACAAACCACATATCGACTCGTACCTAAATTTCACGGGCAATACACAATCCGCAAAATTTGGTCCAAATCACATACCAACAGTGGTTTAGAGAGGTCCACATCCACTTGCAGCCACATGCACATATGGTGATGGAGTAGAAATGGATCATAACTACGATACGTACCAAGGCTATAACCAACAGTACGACACCAAAACTTCCAATAGAATTCCCGTACAATACATCTTGAATCTGGTGCCACGGAGACCAAAGAGATGTTCATGCATGCGAAAACTGTCAACGAATCTGTGAAACCTCCATAAGCTTCTACAACCATTATCGTCGAATGGAATTACCACAAACCACTTCGAAACATAGCATCTCCAACATAATAGTTAAAAATTATAATTTTCAAAATTATAGCTAAAAAATCTTCCAACATAGTAGCTAAAACTAAGCTATATTTGACTTTGAACTATTTTAATTAGCTATATTTAGCTACAATAGAGAGAAAAAATAGTTCAAAAGTTATATCTCTCACCAACCAAAAAGTGGTTTCACTATCTAACAATTGATCTAATGGTTCAAATTTCTTAAATGACTTAATTTTAGCTACAAATATTAAAGTCGAAGTTAAAAATATGTAAGCTATATTTAACTTATTAGTTGAAAATAACTATAAATATAACTCTATTGTTAGAGATTCTCCAAGTGGCTCTCTCAAACTCTAACACCTATCCTTTTTGCATATTGTATAACTTTGTTCTTTCTATCAGCTAAGCTTATTCTCATGGAAGAGAAGAGCACTAGGTTTTAATTAGAAGTGAATCGAGGGATAGATGGAGAGAGAGATTTAGAGTCGACTTGAAGTCTTGGAGAGAGATTGATTCTTGCAATTTTCTGGGCGGGTTCTTGATAGAGAGAAAGAGAGATTGGGTTGAAGAAGAAGAACAAAGGAAGATAGAGCGACAGGTTGAAGAACATAGAAGAAAGAGAAAGTTTAAAACTTTACACGTGTTCAAATATTACTGACAATATATGAAAAAAGCAACTGCTACTCAGTGAGTAGCGAAGAACTATCCTTCAAGACCTTAATTTATCTATGTTATAGTCAAATACAATAGTTTATTACATTCATTTAAATATTCAAATAGCAACTAGTTCATTTTGTATATTTGTCTTTTCTTTTAATTTCTCTTTATAATTTTTTTTTAAAAAAAATCTATGTTAGTGCCCCATTTTATTTTATTTTATTTTTGTATGAACATGAACTGCCATTGTAATTAAAAGTGGTATAGAAATTAATTCTTTATTTTATTTTATTTTTGTATGAACAAGAACTCCCATTGTAATTGAAAGTGGTATAGAAATTAATTCATGTTATAGTTTAGTACATTTATAGTGTGTGGGAGCACTTATCACAATTTCAAATATATTAGGCGTAAATGAATAATGCATACTGTTTGGCACTAAAATTTTCCAAGCGGTTGAAAAACTTTTAAACTGTCTCTTTGTATGATCTTGTGTTTCGTGCTGGCGTGCCACCGTCATACAACGGAATTGTTGATATGTAAGCCAAATGCTACTGACTTCTTAATAAGAAATTGAGACGAGGAGAGCACCAACCGAGCCTGAACGGATCATTTTTGCCTAAATGACTTCAAGACTTGTGATTTTCGTGTCTCTAGCTGAGCCATGAAGATCGATACCTTACACTCCTCCTGGTGTAAAGCAGAGCAATCTCCTTGACAGAGTGCCGGGAGCACAGGGTTTTGCGTCCTTAGACCTTAAGACTCTCACGCTCTTCGAGTGACAAATCTCTTGATCGCTGATTGTAGGTTTTTCTCGGGATGAGAAGATAGATTGTTGTTGAACAAAATATGTGTATGATCGAGGATCCTTCCTCCAATCGTTGTTCACTTCTATATATAGGGAACCAAGTGCTCGTATTTCAATTTAACTCGAGTTCCTCGAAGATAGACTTCCAAATCAACTCTACTTGTTCGGCCACGCACGTCTTAGTATTTATCCTTAACTCTAACACTGATCATTGTGATCATCTCCGCCTCGCCAAGGACTCTTTCCCAAGTCGGAAATGATATTATCCATTATTAGCCGCAAGTATCGGCCTATCAGAATATTACATGGTCTAGCCCAATTCGTTATAGACTCCTCACTATAGGCCGCGTATCTCAGCCTCTCAACCCAAGAATAAAATATTTATCTTGGGTCCAAACATTGCCCCTCAAGCCTTGAAATAAAGCACATGGTTATAATTGAAAAGGTTTGTTTTTACCACAGTCGCGACGCCTCAATCCAAATGGTAACTCTTTGAATCATCGCACGCCAACTCCAACTCAGCACTCTCTTATGAAAAGCCACGTCACTCCAGCCAACATCATATAACAACGCGCACGTTCCATCATAACAACATCAGAGCCCATTCTCCCACAAACTCTTTTTCTTCCAATCTTTCTGCATTCCAGACTTCCTTTCGAAGCTTAAACTTTTCATTTCTGCCGTCACTCTTCTTCAATCAGCAAAAATTCCGCCTCACCACGAAGAACACCCAGAACTTACCCAAGTAGCCGCTGAGGCTTTTTCTACCAGAGTGCGCAAGCTTTCACTCCAGAACCACCCAGGTGATACCATCACTCTTACTTACTCCAGCACCGCCGCCGGTTGCCTAGGTCCTTTCCTAGCAACCCCCATCGACCCGGCACTCTATTCAGAGCTCATGTCTGATCACTGCAACTCTGCTCTGTTCTTTAAGGAAAACCCGCGAGCAAAACCCATCGGGTGGACCAACAAGGACACTCTTTGCTAAATTGGAAAATGGCCCACTACTTCTGATAATGACCGTAAATGGTACGAAGCTCGTCGGGGCCTTGACCTTGTCAGATGGCAAGCAGTAGGTATCGTTCATCCGATCGACCTTTGCTTTTTACTCCCTACCGGAGGAAATCGGGCGTCGTTCGCCGCTGCCATGTATTTTTGGGACGCTGCCTGCAATTTCTTCTGCCTCCCTTGTGGTGACATGAACATCACTCTTTTGGACCTCCTCACTTTATTTGGAGTGCCAATCGCTGAACCCGTCTGGAAATAGAGCTCAATCCACAATGCTGCTGCAAAAGCCAGTGCTCACCGTCCTTTATCCTTCTCAGCCTGGGTCACCCTCTACTCGCAGGATGAAACTGATCAAGGAGGTATTGCATTCCTTGAATTTTGGTTGTTGATCTACGCATTTTAGGCGTATTAATTAATATATTTTATCTACATTTTTACTTTGATAATTGCTTAGGTTTATTAGTTTTAACTTATTTTGTTAATTTCAGGTATTGACCAAAAGAGACGGAGTAAAGGAGCCTACAAGCATGTAAAATCACGTGAAGAAATGTTGCCGAAATTCCTTGGATCTTGAAGAAGAATAGATGAAAATGATAAAGAAGAAGACATTTTTCCTACGCGGTCCAGGAAAGCACATCTTTGCCGAATCAATAAAGGACTATTGGGCCAAATTTGTGAAAAATATTCCAAGATGATATGGATATGATTTGAAGCCCAAAATATGTGAAATTTAATGGTATTTTCGGGCAAGAAGAATTGGAGAGCAAGAAATCCAAGATTTGAAGAAATTGGGATTCCTAATATTCAAAAAGGAAAGAAATATGAAGTTACAGGATAGCAGACTTCGACAGGCTGTAGAAATCGTGTATCAACTCCGATTGAGGTAATTAAGGAAGGTATTTTATAGCCCTCGGAAAGATCTTTCTAATGTCATAAGAATCATGCAATTTACCTTAAATCAATGAAGTCGAGATTAGAGTGTTTAGATGCTTAGTTGCACTTTAATTCAAAGTCATGGCATGTAATCAGGAATTAAAACTTGTAGATTTCGTAAGTAATTAAATGAGATTATTTGTGTAATTGCAAAGTTTGTGGGATGGGATGATCACATGTAAATAATTAATTTAGGTTTATTTTTGTCGAAAATATGGTAAGGATTTTTGGGTTCTTTTTATGTGTTTGTTTGTCTATGAGTCAATGCATACTATATTCCTAGGATTTCTTGCTATATGTTTCGATGTTTTAGGTAGTAATTAGATAGAAAATTTAGGTAATTAAACAACTCTTTTATACCCCCCTTTTTACTACACAAATATTGCATGCACCATTCAATCCTCGGTTTAGAACGATACCCTACTTATCAATGCTACATCTACACAAAAAGGGTTTAAATTGCATATGGTTGAATTATGTGTTAAGTGTTTATTTGATGCATGTTTTGGTCGTATCAGTTGTCCAAGTATATTTTATGTACTACTTCTCAGAAAGTTAACAAATGCTAGACCAACCTTGCTGAGTGCTTGTTCGAAGGCACCAAAATAGGTCTCACCCAGTCCATCCTCACCTACATCTACCGTAGCTTGAGGTGGATCTCTCTCTCGCCACTTCAACTCAACAAGCCAAGGCCATTATGGATGGTGGACCTTTGGCTTCAAATGTATTTCCCATTGTTCCGGCACCAAAGCTACTGCCATTTGTAGACAACGAGCTCCTGGGACATACACTCGCCAACGTTCCCCACTTCGACGGGCTAACCTATCAGATCTGCTTCTCAGCCTTCTGCTTGCACAACCAATACCTTGGAGAGCCCGTCTCCACGATCCTGAGCCGTTCATTCCCGCCAGAGCTAGAAACCGGGTTTATGACTTCGCTAACTCAAAACAGCCAGGCGAAGCTTATTTTCATCCACAGCATCTGGCAAGCCAATTCCCACCCTGTGGACGATGACACCACATATGGTCATTTCGGCTTCCCAATAGTCGTACGGCCTGACGAGCTCGAGGTTCCACTGTTTCCTTCGCTTAACATGACTAAGAGTTATCGTGTATGGAACACGTAAATTTGGAACATCCTTCGCAACCGCCAGCTGCTTTCCCTTTTTGTCAATATTTTCAAAGGCTTTGAGGGATTTTTCAGCCATGAATCTGACAGGGAATCTTTGAATCCTGTCATCGACCCTGCGAAAGCCACTCCTTTGCACATGTGTGTGTTTTATGTTTCTCGTTTCTTTCAAAAGGTAAACAAGCCACGGGATATTGGCAATACTTAGTTTTATGCTAACAAATTCTGATTATTACTGACACAGTTCGCGTCTCCTACCAACTCTGAGCAGGCTCTCGAAGGTGGAGATGATAACCAAGCGACTTCACCTCTGTAAGTAATTTTGCCTTTGATTTGCTTACTCATCTTTTAAACCACTTACCTGGTTAATGACATGTATGACCTACTATTTTAGTAATCTTTCAAACGGCAAAGAGAGCAATCTTCAGCCTCTGCTCCTGCCTCGAAGAAGGCTCGCCACTCCTCCAAAGACAAAGATGGAGAGGTTGCAAAGGCAAAGACTCATCGAGTCGATCTAGCAGAACTGTTGCCACCATCTTTGTCTGCTCTGGCCGTAGAGACTCCCTTACCGGCCGTGGTCTTGCCAGCATAAACTGTGTCAGTTGTGCCTACTCCTCCATCCCCTCATGAGGTAACTTTTTCTCCTAGTTTCCCTTATTCAATCACTCATTATGTTGTTAACGATAAGCTCCTATAAGACCTATTTGAAGTCCCAGATGGCCATGTTGAGGATATAACTGCAAAGGAACTTGCCAAGGACTCCACGGGTATTGGTGCCAGCAATGAGGTCATTGGTTCAGTGAAGGAAACCACTCTTCTTCAGATAGTACTGACGGAAGCAAATAACCTTGGTGATTTAGATGAAGAATCTGAAGATGGTAACAACCAGTCCTCAGTCAATTTTAGCTTTGTTGATGCTCCCTTCTCTTATCACACAATGTATTATACTCCAGAGGAATAGCAAGCTATGGTGAGCGGGCAAATACTTCCCCCTCAAGAACAAATGCCCCTAGCGACACAGACTGTGTCTACCTTGGTCGTTGCTCACTCACCTGAAAGGATTATCTCTGGCGAGGCTGAGGTATGTAAAATATACTTCAAACACATTAGTTTCCTGGCTTCTTTCTACGTTTCTCTAAGTATTCTTGATTTTACCAGGTACCAAACCAACTAAAAACCTTTGTGGGTAATCCTTCTGAGTGGGACAGATTGGTTGCCTGCTCTTCTGCAACCACTCCTCAGACTCTAAAGCTCTGGGCTTCTACCTCCTCTGATCCTAATAATCAAGAGGACTTGCAGGATCAAGTCCTAAGCTTGGAAGAACTCTCAGCGAGGCTCGCTATCATAACGCCTACCCCAGTTGAGCTTGCCTGTCCACAGAATGCCATTAGGGAACTCTTTCAAGACAACTTGAACACCTTTGAGGCCATTAACATGATAAAGGACAGGAACCTGGAGTTAAAACGAGCTGCCCCTAGTGAGCTGTTACCTACACTTAGTGAATTTGAGCAAGATCTGGAGAACGTCACCAGCTCCATACTCATCGTTCTAAGATGTCAGATAAACTTGGACGCAAATAGGAGCTCAGAAGAGAGATGGAAGTACAAATGGGACAAGACCGAGAACAGGCTCAGGAACTTATCCAATGTGTTCCCTTGAATCCGCTGCTAACTAGTAAAGAGGCCAAGTTAGTCAGAAAGAAGGCTAAACTGGCTGCCCTCCAAGTCGAGGTAGACTTCTTGCGAGCTGACTCTCTTTCTACTCAGGCGAATGCCCAAGAACTACTCGCAGAGAGCTTAACTCGGAATAGGCACCTACAAGAGGTTGAGGGAGAGGTTGCTTCTCTTAGCGAAGTGTTTATTGAGGCTTGGGGTGCTTGTGAACATGCTAAGGTGGAGTTGAAGCGAAAATGTTTTAGTTTGTAATCCTTTGGACCTCTTGGGTTAAGCCCTATGTTTTTTTGTAATAGAACCTCTTTTTGGTAATTCGCATAAGTTATTATTTCTCCCCCATGACCAAATGGCTCATGGGCCTTTGGCCCACATGGGTGCCTTGACCAGATGTATATTTCTTTTACTGATTCTAACATGGGCCTCTAGTGTAAGCCCAACTATATTTTTCTAAATATGAAACCGAGCCCACATCTGTGTGTTAGATTTAAACCACTCCATTTGGTTCATCTTCTTATTCTCATAAATAGGATTGAATTCAGTTTTGAAGTCCGAAACGCGTTATCCCATCACGTCCAATCCTTCATTCCCCAAGGTGCACGCCTCCCTGCTCCGGGAAAACTGTAATTATTACCTTTTTGACATGGAATAGATGAACCGTCGTGTCCATTAATCCCCTGAGGACACGTGTCCCTCATTAACGTTGGGGATTGAAATCGGTTTTGAACCATTTCGTCTAAATACAAAGCTCTCATGACTTCATTTCTCTATAAAAGGACTTCCATTAGTTCTCCATTTACACATTACTCTGCATCTTTGTTCATCTTGGTTAAACATGGAGCCATTGCTAATAAAATTTCTTTGGTTCTTTTCCCAAACCAGACCTCCAGATCTCTTTCAAATAAAGCAAACCTTTAGATAGTGATATCCATGTCCACACCTGGGCTAGATAGTGATATCTATGTCCAGGTTTAACCTTGGTAAAGTTACTCTGCTTCCATGCAGTAGTCACAGAGTTTAAATGCCAGGGATGACATCAGGTTGCTTCCTTGCTAGCAGCAGCTCTGTATTTAGCCTACATAGAGGTTGTAAGTCTTTATGCCTAAATGCTCTGGAGAGGAAGAACATAGAGTTGGTCCCGCTCTGTCTCCTTATCCTTGGGAAGACGTTTCAAGGTAACTACCTCTCAAGGCTAATTCCTGGGGAAAGACCACCAAGAGAGGAAACCAAAGGGCGAGGTAAATTCCAGAAGGAGGAGTTAAGGTCAAATTTGTTGCCTCCGACCACTTGTTGGTCTAATCTCCTCTCTTCGCTGTTCAACGTAATACTCCCCTTTTGTTTCCTTTGTTCTTCTGTCCCTTGAAGTCCTTCTACGTTTTATAGAGGAGCTTCAAGTCTACCTCCTTCTCTAGGGCATTCTTGTTTCCATGTATGCATATTTGATATGAGTGCCACGGAAATTGATTATCCCATAACAGGTTAGTAAAAGTTATGGTAACAGAGCCTGAGGCCGCAAAGCCTTTGTAACCTTGTATTGTAAAGTTATAATAAATTTGTTTTTTATCATACTTATTGCTCCTCAGTACTTAAGTTTGAATGTTGTGTCTGTTTATATGAATGTAAACCATAGAATATTGGTTCCAACACGAAAACAAACAATAAGTTGGCTCTAATTTGGCCACAGTAATAGGCTCAAGAAATATAAAGGCTGTTACCATAAATGGTTAATAAATCTGTATTAAAAAAATTTAAAATTTGCCACAGGTATTGGCTTATAAGTACAAGTTGTGTATAGTTATGCCCCTTAAGTTTGTTTAGGCAATACGATCATGCATGAGCAAACTTAATTACTCGTCGCCAGGCAGTTCCTCGTCTTCCCATACTGGTTTCAGGTACTTCTTAAGAAAACGACCATTGATGGGGTTGCTGTGGATTGTGCCGTCTATATCACAAAGCTGAACTACCCCTTGGCCGAGGATTCGATCTAAAATATAAGGGATTTGTCACTTCTTTGACAACTTCCCTCGTCCTTCAATCTTCTCGCTAGTAGGTAAATCAACCTTTCAGACTAAGTCATTTTCTGCAAAACTTTTGCCCCTTGTGCATCTGTCATATGCTCTGGCAACCCTCTTATTTTCAACACGTAGATTCTGGTATGCTTCTAACCTTAGTTCATCCAGCTCCTCGTGCTCCTGCCACATAGCCTGTACGTAATCTTCACCAACCAGATCATGTTGCTCCATAACTCTTAGTGAGTGTACATTAATCTCCATTAGCAAGACTGCATCATGTCCAAACATGAGAGCGTAAGGGGTAGTCCCAGTAGGACTTCGTTTACTCGTGTGATAAGCCCAGAGTGTGTTGAACAAGTCCTCATGCCATAGCCTAGCATTGTTAGCGAGCATTCGCTTGAGGATGTGTATGATCAATTTGTTGCTCGCCTTCCTACCCATAATATGGAATGGAATGAAGGAAGTGAATGCTTAAGTCTCCCATCAAAGTTCCTACCTCGCCAGATATGAAAGCTGCTCCTCTGTTTGATACAAAACACTCAGGAAAGCCAAAACAACATATTACCTCTTCAAACAAGGGCTGGCAAATCATTTTAGCTGATACCACCTTCAATGGTTTGGCTTCGACCCATTTCGTAAAGAAATCAGTAGCCAATATGATGAACTTGTGTCCTTCAGAAGAGTGAGGTTATATCATTCCTATTAAATCCAGAGTCCATCCTTGTGCAGGCCAAGGCTTGATAATAGGTTGCAATGAGATATTTGGCATGTGACTGATTGGACCATGAGCTTGACAATCTACACAACCTTTAGCAAAAATATCACAATCTTTGAGGATGCTAGGCCAATAATATCCATAACGCCGCATTAACAAGAGCATTTTGGGTCCAACCTGATGTGCCCCAGCTTCCCCTAAGTGTATACTCCTCATTAGCCTCTTAGCCTCTTGGCCAAACACGCACCGTAACCGTAAACCATCTTCTCCCCTCTTGTACAACTCACTGTCATGGCATATATAGTTGGGAGCAAGAAAACAAATACGTTTGTCCACTGGTGCATTAGGATCACGCAGATAAGCCAAAATGGGTTGCCTCTAGTCGACGTCAATGTGATCTAACGTTACAACATACCATTTGTTCTTCTCCTCCTGGCGAGCCAAGAATAATGGTAACGTCTGACGCTTAACCTTCAGGATTCGTTCTCTGACACCATCTGGCAAGCTGACCCCTGTTGCTAATTGTGCTACCTCGTTTGCTGCTTGATTCTTTTTGTGAGGTATGTGCGTTAGTTCTACCTCGGTAAATAGCCGTAAAAGATCGTTTGCTCGCCTAGCATATGATTCCAGTACTGGGCCGTCTCTGAACTTAGTTTCCAACTGATGTATCACTATCATCGAGTCGCCACAAATGTGGACGTATGTGGCCTCTAAATCAAGTAAGCTCTCCAAGCCTATGATAAGTGCTTCTTATTCAACCTGATTATTAGTGAAGTGGAAATCTAACCTGAAAGAATAAAGAGAACTTGACTCCGTCTGGATTGATTATTGCAATTCCTGCCCTATTCATCGTACTTGTACTTGACCCATCGAAGTATAAATACCATAGGGTCGACGAGATACGAGCTATCTCCAACACTGGTCCTTCGCGGACTTCCATCATTGGATGATGAGCAAGAAAATCAGCTACTGTTTGGCCTTTGATTGCTTTTTGTGGCATGTACTGTAAGGAAAACTCTAAAAGTGCTAATATCATCTTCCCAATACGACCTCTTAGAATTGGTCGTGATAACATGTACTTAACCAAATCAGTCTGTGCTATGACGCAAGTGGTGAATGATAGCATATAATGTCTCAATTTGCATTCTGAAAAGTATAGAGCCAGACACAATTTCTCCATTAGTGAGTAACATGTTTCACAATCTATCAATGTTCTACTAAGATAAAAGATAGCTTGTTCTGACCCAGACACATCATCTTGAGCGAGTAGACTGCCCACTGAATGGTTTGTAGAAAAGATGTATAACTTGAGAGACACCCTTGGTCTGGGTGTCACTAGTACTGGTGGATTTGTAAGGTAAGCCTTGATGGTATCGAATGCTTCTTGATGAACTGGCTCCCAAACAAATTCCTTCTGGGTCTGTAGTTTAAGTAGTAGTGAAAAAGGTTGTACCTTTCCTGCTACGTTGGCTATGAATCTTCTAAAAAAGTTAATCTTGCCCAAAAAATGTTGGAGCTCTTTCTTGTTCTTCGAGGGTACAAAATTGATCACAGCTTCATTCTTATCGTCTGGGACTTCAATACCTCGTTGGTGAACAAACCCCAGAAAATCTCCAGCCTAGACTCCAAAGACACACTTAGCTGGGTTCATCTTTAACTGATGGCGCCTCATGCGTATGAACACCCTTCTTAAATCTTCCACATGATTCAACCTATTCTTGGTTTTTACTACCACATTGTCTATATAAACCTCTATGGACTTCCCTATAAGCTCATGGAAGATCAGGTTCATAGCTCGTTGGTAAGTTACCTCTGCATTTTTTAGTCCAAATGTCATGTCTACATATTCAAACACTCTTGTAAATCCTGGACACCGAAATACTGCTTTATGCCTATCAGCTTCTGCTACTGGGATTTGATGATATCCTGTTGTCCCATCCATAAACAAGAGCATTTCGTGGCGAGTTACTGAATCTATGAGCAAGTCAGCCACATGCATAGGGTAAGCATATTTTGGTGTAGCATTATTTAAGTCTCGGTAATCCTCATAGACTCTCATCTTGCCATTCTTCTTCCTGACTGGGACGATGTTGGAAAACCACTCATTGTACTTGGCTACTCAAATGATGCCAGATTTAAGCATCTTCTCAATCTCTTGTTTGACTAAAATTGTTGTTTCAATGTTCATTCGTCACATCTCCTATTTCACCAGCTTCTTCCCTTCAATGGTAGGTAAGTTATGACACACCAATTCTGGTGACAAGCCTGGCATATCTTCATAATTCTCTGCAAAACAGTCAGCATACTCGTGCAATAAGTCAATGAGTCTCTTCCATTCCTCAGGCTCTAAAAAGGTACTAATAACCACAGTCATTGGCTCTTCTAAAGTTCCAAGAATAATCTTTTGATAAGACGGATAAACACCTCTCAAAGATACCATATTCACAACCTGGATATATCAATGTAGTAAGATAAATAGGGGTTATCGAATACAAGAAATTGGTGAAACTAAATCCTAACACGAAACTGAAATACTGACAGACGCGACTACAATACACTAATGATAATACTAACCTAAGTTAGACAGACTCAAATGCTATAAAATTTGGACACAGTGAACTAGACACAGTGGTGGACTACCACACAAAATTTTAGGGTTTTCTAAATTGATTTGGTTACCAAACTGAATCGGCTAAACTACAGCTAATGCAGAAAATAAATGCTGAAAGTAAAATGTTAATGAATACAAATGGATTTAAACTATATGATTAAAGAGTTAAGAGGAATTCAATCCACTACCGTCATTCCATCTTCCTAACACATACTTAAACTAATGCACATATTCAATGAATAAAAGTTTCCAGGAAGAGTTGATCATTACAACCACATCCTATTACTTAATCCTTATGCCTATGCGGGTTTGTCATGGACCTCCCCTACATCTATCCCTCTATTGAACCCATAGTCATGGACCCCAAGGTTTACAAAGAAGGAAACATTAAACTCTAGAAAAGGTTTGAGAAGCTACAAGGGTTCACAGGTACACTATGGAACCCATAGGCGTGTCCTGCTACACCTATGGATTCCAATCTCTTGACGGTAAAATCAGTGTACGTATCACTGTAGAGAATCCGGTGGAAGAAATTATCTTCAGTCTCCCGTATCTCATGAAACTAGAATCCTAGCATGCATACTAAGTTGGCCATCAAAGCAAACATACACGAATTCATACGGTGAATCATTCAGAGAAAGAAACTTCATTCAAAGAATATGCAAAACTAGGTTAAAGTGTATGTATTAAAAAGACTTCATGTACGAGGCTTCAAGCAACCCCTCAACAATGAGTTTAGCTACTAAAAGTCATAATTAAAGATATCAAAGAATTCATAAAAGATAAACAGAAGAAAGAGAAAGAAGAACTCTTGGCGACGACGTGATCGGGCTCCGCTTCATGCACGAGAACTTCTTCTTCTTTTCTTATTGTTTCTCTCTCTTTCTTATTCTATTTCTTATCTCCTCCAAGCCGTCCTCCCCTTTTGCTTCACTTGCAATATATATATATATATGTGTGTGTGTGTGTGTAGCAAGGAAACCTAGCAGCCCACGTGCAAGACTCCTAATCAAACTCCAAGTCAAACTCCTTCAAACTTTCAAAGTCCAGGCCAGGTCCACTTCTTCAATTAAGCCATATATACATATATGACTAGAGCTAGGCTAATCATGATAATTGATGCTCACGTGCCGAGCATCTCCTCGCCAAGACTTCATTATTTATGTCTCTAATTCCAAAGTCCAAGCAGCTCGCTAAACATATATATCTCATTTTTCTCTTAAACTCCCTCGCCAAGCAGTTCCTTGCCAGATAGCTCTAAAATATATTATTTAATCTCATTTCCTTAATTAATCTCTAAAATAAATAAACATAATTAATTCACTCAATTAATAAAAATAAACTAAATATAGGAAACAAATTAAATACCGAATAGACGCATAAATATGCGACTATCATCTTTTCGATAGGATCTTTCACTGGTGGTGTGTCATCCAAGGCTGCTAGAGCCAACTGGATAATTTCTTCTTCGCTTAATTTATGCAGAACATCATCGTCCACATATTCCAATGCTGCAATAATTGGAACATGACTATAGGCTTGCCTCTCCATCAAATAGTTATGGAATCAATCGTAAAGAGAGTAGCAAACATCTGCCTCTGTACTTAACAATGCCTCTATCATTGAACTGGTTTTAAAGGTAACTCAATGGAGTAAGGGCGGCGAGTGTCTTCTTTAACTTGCACAATACCCCACTGAGCTAATTCATAGGCCGTCACCCCTATGGGGCTGCCTTTGTTGTCGACGCCAGAAACCTCTAATGGCCTGAGGTTACTGTTATAATAGCTGGCGTCTAAAGCATTGGTGGATACCGAGTATGGTCTTGGATCAGCGTCAACCACCTCTGCCTCGCTAGAATCCATGTTCCAAAGTACCATTTGTTGATGCAGTGACGATGGTACACAATAACTTCTATGGATCCAATCACGTCCCAAAATTGCACTATATGGTGTTGTACACTCTAGTACGAAGAACGTATAGGTACCTGTAGCTGGTCTAATCTGCACGTTAAGGAAAACAATTCCCAACATTTTAGATATGCTACCTTGGAAGTTACGGACTTTGAGGGCTGTCTCCTGGATGGCTGACTTAGGAATGTCCAACAATCCCATTGCCTTGACGATGATAACGTTAACTGCTGCCCCTGAATCCACTAACATTTTATTTATTTGGATTCCTTGGATCTTCCCTGTGATATATAATGGTTTCATATGCAATGTTTGCTTAGTGAATAACATGTAAGCCTTCCTCAGGGCAATGTCGATCTTTGGGCGTCAGGGGGTCAACGCTTGCTCCTGCTTGATGTCTTCAATGGTGGTTGACAAGTTGTTGATTCCAAAGTTATCCTCTGGGGGTGAACAAGGTTTCACCGTGACTAGCGCAGCAAACCTAGAAGGTAGCACGAATACCATATTGGCATTGATGTTTTTGTGTACTTCTTCCTCATACTCATGCATTAATTCCACTTCGTCCTCATCGTATTCTACTAGCTCCTCATCTTCCTCCTCGACTTCCTCTATTTCTTGGTCGTCTTCTTGCTCACCTTCTTGTTATGTAACTTCTATGGTGGCTAGGATTTCTTGTGTGAATGGGACCTCAGGTATAGGTTCAATTTCCACACTAGATGGCAAGAATAAGTCATTATTCTTATTTGAGGAAGATGTCATTCGCTTATCTTGACTTGGTGACTTTTTTCGTTCTTCTTTGACTAATGGTTTTGGTTTCCACCTCAACCATTTCGTCTCGCTTGAGGTGATCTATCCCTGAGCGAGTGATTTCGAACGATGTAAGCTTTTTAGTTTTACTGGCTGTTTAGCTTCTTTGGAACTCAGCACCGATTGCTTGTCATGCGTAGGTCGCCTACGGTGCTAAGGAACCTCTGGTATAGGTTCTGGTATGTTCCCTCTGGTGAATAACTCTGGATTCTTATCAAACATATTTGGTTTGGCTGCTCAGACTTTAGGTTCACAATACTTTTTTCCAAAGACTACCAAAGCGTTAGCTGCTAAGGCATTCATCCTTTTCTGTAAATTTTCTGGCGTGAGTGTCAGCTGCTCTGGCTTAATAAGACCCATGTCCACTGCTTCTAATGCTCACTTGGCCTCTCCAAACCGATGATGTAAGTTGCGTCTTCTACGAGGTGTTACTTCTTTTGTCTTCCCTTTTTTCTTTCACATACCATACATCTTCTTTGGTTATGTTCCTTGATGTTGGTGGTATGTATGGTGTGACTATTTGTTTAGCAATAGATGCCTCTGTTACTTTTGGCTTTGAAGATTTCTTTATCGCCCTACCCTTAAAAGCAATGGAATCTCTCAAATTCAGCTTTCTCGGGCTATGTGGCCGATAATGTTCCGGTTTTGAGATTAACTCTGGACACATTGTGACAGCCTCTTTCAGCTCTTCATATGAGATCTTAAGCCCACATTGGAACTTGCAATAAGCACATAGAGCTATTGGGGATTCCGCCTTCGAGTCCACCTTCTCATTTCCTTTGGCCAAGGCTATAGGCTGTTTCCTCCAAACATCCTCACCACTAGTACGTTGGTCTAGAGTTGGTTTCCTCTTGTTAGGGTTGGCCCTTGTCAACTCCAAGTTCCCAACAAAAAAGTCTTCATTAACCACCGGTTCTTGGTTAATCTGTGCAATAGCTATCTCTCCTTCATCGATCCCTCGTTGGATTCTAAACTTCAGACTAATGCAGCTATCCGTGGAGTGTGACCCCCATGAATTATGAAAGCGAAAATACGGGGCGTCACTTGTACCTTGAGCTGCTGGCACAATAGCCTTGAGTACGGTGATTATGTTCACCTGGGTCAGGTATTCTAAGATCTCAACCCTTCTTGATTCATCATAGGTAATTTTGAACTTTGGCTTCCTTCTCCTTGACCCTCCTTTCTATGATCCTGTTACTTTCCACCAAGGGCACAATTCCTCCAACACTATCTAGGACGATAGTGGCTCGGGATACCATTTAGGCATGTTCTCATGGTTGTAACCAATCACTTTATAGTTGATTAAACTCTACACCGTATCCTTCAATCCGTAGCAAGACGATGTCTTGTGTCCGAACCTGTTATGGTACCTGCAAAAATGCTCACCTGGCATGAGATAATCTAAATGTCTTAAATTTCATACCAGCCAGAAACTAATGAGCTTATGTTTAAGGAGTTCATCAAGCAGTTCATCCATCTTGTTGTGTCTGAAAGTATATTGCTGGAATATTGGCTCTCCTTCGTTAGCCACACCTTCTGGCTCCTCGTATCCTTTCAAATCCACTATGAATTTTTTTGTTGAAGTCCAGTCAACATTGACCATATTGACCTAAGTATTTGGGAATGGCTGGGAGTCTACTAGCGAGACTGTCTTGGGTGCAGCCTCTAAGGCTAATTTGCCCTCATTGATCCACTTTTGGATCTGGTCTTTCGACTTAACACAGTCTTTGGTCATGTGGTTCCACATGCTGTGATACTTGCAATACTTCTCGCCTTTAAACTTCTCTGCCCCAGGAATTGGACCGAAGTCCGTCTTGACTGCTCGTTGGCTGAGAAGACCACTGTTGGCATCATAGGTATATGTCATGAGCCACATTGGCATCATAGGTATATGTTTCAAACTCTGGTTTAGTAAAGACCACTGTTGAGAGCTTTAACGGACCTTTACTCTGTTGCAGCTTACGAGGCTTCAAGACTTTGCTAGCCATAAGTTTGACTGCATGGACTTGTTCATCTTCAAAACTTGATTCCTTTTCTTCAGGATCATCTATATAAGCCACAGTTTTTGGCTTGTGCCTTTCATAAGGGGATCTTGGTGCATATGTCCCATTTGAGAAATTGTGTTTATTATCCCTTTCTTTCGTTGTTTGGTGAGCATTCGTCACTGCTGTGATAAGCTCATTCAGGGTAAGATGTTTATGATTGAAGAACATGTAATGATAATGATCTTCAAAGTCATTAATCTCCATCTCCGCAACCACATCCTTCTCTAAAAGTGTTCAGCATAGGTTATACTTTGATCTGAAACAATGAAGAAAAGTCATTGGACTCTCAGATGGTGCCTGACTCATGTGACATAGTTTAGCGATGCTCGTTTTTGGTCGTAATGTTCCAAAATGGTCTATGAACAATGCTTCCATCGCTGACCACTCTATTACTGAGCCTTTCTCCAAACTGGTATACCAAACAAGCGTGGATCCCATCAGAGACGATCCAAACACTCTTATTTTGAACTTTGGGTCCTCGACAAAAGGTCATAGCTGCAGAGTGAAGTAAGCTAAATGTGTGGTTGCTCTTGCATCATCATCGCCCGTAAAGGTCTGGAAGTTTATGGGCTTATGGTGCCTCGGTCATGCCCACACATTAGCGACACCTCTTTGCACAGGCGGAAAAGGCATCTCGTAGGGCTCATGTGCTTTGGCGATGTGTATATTACATTCCTCCATAAACCTGTTGAGTCTTACTTCCCAAGCAAGTGGGAAAACATTCATCTGCCTTTGCCTTCTTGTAAGATCAAAAATAGCTCGGACCAACTGCCTGATGTCTTTCTCAGCTTGCTTGTACATACCAGTCATCTCTCTAACATGAGTAGTTTGAGAAACATCTATTACTTCTATTAGGTCTATACGAAGCTTGTCTTGTCCCTCTACTAGGGTCTCGAGTTGCACTTTTTGAGTCGCATGTTCTTCAAGTCCTCTGGCGAATTCTCTTCTCAAAGCAACTACTTCAGCCGCTGCGGCATCCGTCTTCTCACCATTTCTGGAGAGCAATTCTGCCTGTTCGACTATTCTTCGTTCGAGAGAAGCAAAGTGCTCCCTGAACCTTGCATCATGCCTGACGGTGTACGCTCTGTATTCTTCATAGCTCAACTGATTGAGCTCTTCTTCAGTCAAAAATTGGAAATCCATTGTTGAATAATCAATTCCAAAGATGACTCTGATTGCCTCTTCTGAGAGTGACCGACTCCTAATGGAAGTGTGTTCTCGATACTTCGATTGAGGATGTTTACGACACGGAGGGTACCTCTTTTTATAGGGATTCCCAATTGTTGCTTAGAAACACGAAAAGTTAGTCATACTGGGCGTGCCAATATGTTTGGCACTAAAATTTCCCAAGCAGTTGAGAAACTTTCAAACTGTCTCTTTGTATGATCTTGTGCTTCGTGCGCTGGCGTGCCACCATCGTACGACAGAATTGTTGATATGTAGGCCAACTGCTATTGACTTCTTAATAAGCTATTGAGACGAGGAGAGCACTAACCTCGCCTAAACGGATCCTTCTTGCCTAAATGACTTTAGGACTTATGGTTTTCGTGTCTCTAACTGAGCCACGAAGATCGATACCTTACACTCATCTTGGTGTAAAGCAGAGCAATACCTTGACAAATCTCTTGATCACTGGTTGCAAATTTTTCTCGGGATGAGAAGATAGATTATCGTTAAGCAAAATATGTGTATGATCGAGGATCCTTCCTCCAATCGCTGTTCACTTCTATATATAGGAAACCAAGTGCTTGTATTTCAATTTAACTTGAGTTCCTCTGAAAAGAACCCAACCCCGATTTAGTTTCCTAAACCGGAATCAAACCCCTTCTGAAAACACGAACCAACAAAAATCATAAAAATTTCGGCAGAGTAACGCTACTTAGGCGGAATTTCCATTAACCTGCACCCGGAAAATACACTTCATCCTATGCCACAACATCAAACTGTGGGCACCAATCCCATCCGGATTTCTCAGTATCATAACAGTAATGTAAAGTAATAAATAAAACTATACTTTACAGAAATCCAGGAAAAATCGTATAAAAGTATAACATTAGAATGCTCAGAGCGACTTCTAGTATATATATGCAAATAGTAGGCCAAACTAAGAACCTACCATAAAAGAAATATCACTCGAATACTAAGCCTCCGACCGCGACATGCGACACCAGAGTCCGAACTGCAAACTTGGCACGGAAACCGAAAAGTCCAGGGGAAAGGCAATAAAAACGTTAGAGTGAGTGGACGAAAATAAACATATGCCTTTCACCAATTTCATATACAATAAACAATGTAAAGTATAGCAAGTTCAGAAAATATATATGGAGGTGCCAGACGAATCTCTCAAGCCCGACGGTCAGGCGAATCTCTTAAACCAGACGGTGATAGGCCAGGAGAATCTCTCGACCCCAGTGGCATAAGAGGGGAATCTCTCAACCCTGCCCAGAGGAATCTCAACTCTGGTCAGACTACCGGTGATCAGCCGAGTAGCCGAAGCATCGATGCAAGTATGCCATCACCATAAAAATATAAAATAATACCTCCAAAAATAATAAATAATACCAACATCGTATATAAATAAATACGAAAAATCACGAACTTGCAATGACTGTGAAAATATAAAAGTTCACTCACAGATGAGCGTAACGCAATACGCGTTAATCCAGTGATCCGGTGGAAAATCCCTCGCCAAACAAATGATCACGATCCCCTGGATAATCATAAAATCCACTGCTCAAAATCTTAACTCAAAACCTCGAATCACATCATGAGAAACAACCGTTCCCGGAAACATACAATTCAATATCGACGAAATCGTCAAAAATCCGATAATCACACCATAAAACCTCGCTATAATTTCCGATGCTCAATTCGAAAAATAAACCTCACCACTGCGATTGGTACGCGATTCTGAGCGAAACGACATACAACTCGTCGAAAAACACGTCGGATGAAAAGTCACTGCCGCGCACATGGATTTGAAGATCATACCGGCCCAGAAAAATGCAACCTACACATGGATTTGAAGATCTCAACATTTTCAACAACTTTCCAGTTCAAAGTTAAAACC
This sequence comes from Geum urbanum, assembly GCA_946800695.1. Taxonomy (NCBI): domain Eukaryota; kingdom Viridiplantae; phylum Streptophyta; class Magnoliopsida; order Rosales; family Rosaceae; genus Geum; species Geum urbanum. Next base: position 79,908,492 of record OX326999.1, on the reverse strand, counting down.
AATTTTGACCGGAAAAGGTCCAAAACTCACCTCAAAGTCACAAACCCTTACCGGAATTTCAGGTACACTGGTCTCCTTCCTCTGGCCACGGCAACCTCCCAAACCACTTCCAATAGCTTCCTCTCCTCATGGCTAACAAAACTCCTCAAAGGGCCACCACCAACTCGGCCTCCAAGCCGTCACCCGAAGTCGAAGAAAACTCGCCGGAAAACGCCGATTTTTGCCGTCACATTTCTTCCTCCTCCGGCCACCTCACAGGTCGATCTACCTCTCAAACTGAAAAGGGCCACGAGCCCAACAAGTTCCATGAAGGGACCCCGGCCAACCGTGGCCGGGATCGGCCTCCACGGCGGCGCAAAGTCACGGGATCCAAACGGCAAAACGGGTCGCCTCCTTGACCCGTGGTCAACGCGGGTCAAGGCCCAGTTTCCCCTTATGGAAAGTTTCCAAATTTGGCAAGTATACTCCCATATTTATACCGTACGCGTATCGAATCCCAAACGGATAAATACGACAATAATCGACGGCCGAAAATATTCACAACTTATTCCCCGTAACTCGGAATAATCCTCCGGGAGTTCCCACGAGCTCGAAATTAAATTCTCTACAACTTTCGTGAAGAATCCCAAATCAAATTCTTGCCCGATAATTTAGTCGCTAACGAAGCCGCCATATTAATCAATTACGTCGAAATCGCGACTAATCGCGAAACTCGCAAATTAAGTCAATAACCATTCCAATTTCGGTTTGGGTCGATCGACGGTCCAAAACGGATCACAATCATGATTCGGATAAACTTGAATACGAACGGATAAACTCGACGATATTCCAAAATTTCAAATATTCATATTATATTCCTCGGTCGTCGAAATAATAATCCGGAACCGCCCACGAACTCGAAATCACGCGTACAACAACTCTCGAGAAGAGACTCAACTCAACTTCTAGGCCAATAATTAAGTCATGATCAAAACCGGCAATTCAATCAATTTATAGAAAACTGCGATTACGCGCAAACTCGTGGATTAAGCCGATTACACTACTGATTCTGTTCCGGGTCGTCACATCCTCGCAGATAGACTTCCAAATCAACTCTGCTTGTTCGGCCACGCACATCTAAGCATTTATCCTTAACTCTAACACTGATCACAATGATCATCTCCGCCTAGCCAAGGACTCCTTCCCAAGCTGGAAAGGATATTATCCATTATGGGCCGCAGGTATCGGCCTATCAGAATATTACATGGTCTAGCCCAATTCGTTACAGACTCCTCACTATGGGCCGCGTATCTCAGCATCTCAACCCAAGAACAAGATATTTGTCTTGGGTCCAAACACATACAAAAAACTAAACCGTATATTATTCTATTGCACATTATATAATTACTCAATTGGTTCCCGTCATAATTTCATCTCTTAATTACCAAATTCAAATAATAGGTAAAGATCGACGAGTACACTCCTCACTCGAAACACACAAGAGAGAAAATCATGAATTATAGAAGGGAAATAGACTAGTGAGAATAGGCTGTACAAATGTAGGTGCCGTCAAATTGAAAGAACATGCTTAGCTGCTCCCTATTTTGAAATCCAAAGCAAATACATGTGAGGAGTATATAGATTAGGTCAACTGTCACTTGTACTTACCCAGTCTTTTCAAATCGATATATTCATATTCATATATTTTGGTGAGTCTAAATGGGTGGGTGCTCAATACCAAGGGTGCTCAATACCAAGTACTCGTAAAGGACTTTAGGATTACGAGGGATATTAAATACAGCACCAACTGAGATCTTTAGGATAATGTTAGGTGGGCCGAGAAATTGACAAGAGAAAGAATAATCATTGAGAACAAAAGAGTAGTATGGTCTTAAGGAAAAAGGGCCACAGGCCCATTGGGCTTCCCATCTGGCCCAATTAGAGTGAAAAACCATATAGTATAACTCTAGAAAGTGTAAGAGTCAAATATAAAAATTGATTGGGCTGATAAATTACAAAAGAGAACACTGATCATCGGCCTGATAGAAGGAACTCTCTATAGGATATCTATAGTACATCATGCTCAGTACAGATCTACCATTGTGTGACTGAAAACAATTCGAACCCCACATCCGAGCTCTAAGTTGGTAACTAGACAGACCTAGATGTAAGGTAATGCCAGTTGAAAATGGTTACTATTTCAACACTAAAATGAAAAGATGTCCAAAAGAGAACGCTGACTATCGGCCCGATAAAAAGAACTCTATAGGAAACCTATGGTACATCATGCTCAATATAGACATACAATTGAGTGACCGAAAAACTCCGGGCCCCATATCTGAACTCCAAGTTGATAACTAGACGAAGCTAGACATAAGGTAATGCCTGTTGGAAATGGTTACTTTTTCAACACTGAAACGAAAAAAATGTCCGAATATCTGTGTTACACATTTGAAGCCCTACTTTTCCTTCTTAAATTCTGAATCTCACTACCTCTGAACATTGTAAACATATCATATGTGTGATTTGTTCCAAGTTGTTTATCTACGAAATTAACTACACGTGTAAAACCAAATATCATGAGGCTAAGTTCTAAAATGGGATGAAACAGAAGTACTTCTTCTTCTTCAGTTTTTTGGTTCTGACCACAGTTGCCTTGTTCTCTATTTCTTGAGGTATTGCTGCATGAAACTTTGAGACACCTTCATTCCTCTCATCACAGATAGGAATTAAAGAGTGGCTCTTGACCATTTCTTTACTTGTAGATTTGCTCAAAGATTCTGTAAACCAAACATAAGAGTTTCCTTTGAGATTTCTGAAACTGACTAAAGGGTCATATTGACTATAACCATTTTTAATGTGTACCTGAGGAAGAGGTGGCTGCGTACATGACCAACTCAACTGGCCTTTGAGATAGAGAAACACTGTAGTTGCAACCTGTATTAATATTGTTCACTTGGTTTTGCCGATTCGAGTGATCTAGTTCTTCCAACAATGCCAGGGAATCAAAGCATTCATCAATTGACATAGTTACGCAACTTGAATCTGAACTAGAAGAGAACGATCCTGGTCTGTCGAGATCCAACAATTCTAAGTAGTCGCCTCGGGAGAAAATATCATCCATTTCAATCTCGGCCATGATATCTACGTGATGTTCTGGAAGGCTTTGTGTCACTGTCAGTGTTCCTGTTTCATTATTGATCACCTGTAGATCAAGTTGTATCAAAATTCCAGTTGAAATTGAGCTTATAACAAAGCCTGTTCTAAGAAGTTAAAAGCTGCATCACATTATTCACATATCATTGTGCCAAACATTCCTTGTCTGCATAATGTCGGCTTGTGATTGATGCATATTCTATATGACATGGAATCTGGAAATATTCTTTGTATAGTGTATATTCCTAAAGCGAGTTAAGATTTAATTACTAGATTACATGGTAATCATTAGATGCCTATTCAGGCATGGCCTCTATCCTTGTTAATTTATATATATAATGTGTTCTTGTCTAAAAGTTTTTGTGAATGGTCTTGGTTCGACTTAAGCATACTCGATATACATGACGATGATGCTAACCTGAGTATTGCTTGCGGAAGCATCTCCATGACGATTCTCGGACACTGAAACAACCAGTTGAGTTGAGTGACTAGCATCACATGAAGTAACCAACTTCTCAAGACTTTTGCAGTTTGATTTTGGCTCACAGCTGGTAGATTGGACTCTGCAAAGTACGCTGGTGTCCTACACATTTATCCAACCAAAGTTAGTAAAAATGGCAACAAATCGCACAGAGTTAACACACCTATATTTAATTACCTTTGGCTTGCTGTTTAAGGAAACAATCTTCTGAGTTAACCAGTACTCTTGCATCACCCAATTGGTTTTACGCTCATGAGGCACTCGGCCTTCATAAAATTCAAGAGTAGCTCTCCAACCAGAGATGATGGAGTTTGAGAAGATTTTACAGGCCTCCTCTTTAGTTCTCCAGCATCCAAGACTTGTATCTTTGCTCTCATTAGAGCGAATCAAGTACCAAAAACTACCTGCATTCCAAATAGGGTCTTATAAGACCAAAATGCACCCTACCAAATTACTTATCCACATTATAATTGTTGGAGAACTCAAGAATATATACCAGATGGTAGATTTGAAGGCAAGTACTGATAAGGATTCAGATCATTGATCACATTTCGAGGAAGTAGCGATCCATTCATGAGCTTCTGTAGAATCATAGAGAGCTCCTCATTGGTACAGTTGAGACCAATATCAGCAGGAAGAACATCAGCTTGTGAACGCATCGCAACCGAATCCGGAAGGTGATTACTTCACTCTCCGGATTGTCTACAAGAGAAATAACAACGTTAACTCTAGAATTCTAGCAATACATTCTTAACCCAAATTACTAACTTACTAATCAAAATTAGACAATTTATATCATAGGGCTCAAAACAGTCATGACCAATATCATAATGCATCACATCAACAAGAAATTAATTAAACAAATCTCACAAATTACACTACTTTCCACTAAATCACAACTCAATCTTTCTCCTATCGAAGCGAAAACTGCGAATGAAAAACATTAACTAGGTAAGTAGAGCTGGTTTTGTGATCAGAGTTCAAAGTTCAAAGTTGTTCTAACCTTTTTGGCCTCTTGGGGAGTCTTGACTATTTGGTTGGTTTCCTTAATCGCTAATCCAAACTGTCTTGGACAAACTGATTCAGTATTTATAGGGCTGCTGTGGACAGTGGACAGTGACTGAGGGAGTGAGAGTTAGTTAACCGTGGTTGAAGCTTTTTGATTACGTGGTGGTTCCTCATTGGAGCAGTTACACCATCCGATCATTCCTACTCTCTCCAAAATTCTACTCTGCCGTCCTTTTTCCCAGAAGGTTCCAAGTTTTTGGGTGCTCGAAATAGCCCCAAAATTTTTCCATAATTAGAGAAAAGGCGCGTAATTATTCTCATGCGTATGCTCACTGACATCATGAGACCGATTGGGGAACTTCCTAGGGAAGTAATAGAATTAGAACTTTGTTTTTGTGGATCACATTGATACTTAAAATGCTTCATCAAAATAATCGTATTCCTTTCTTTTATACAATTTCATAAACCAAAATTCAAACTAAACTAAAGTATGATAAATAAAGCCAAATAATACGGGCTGTAAGAAAAGGTAATATAAAAGTGTGTAAATTATAAAAACGAGTCAGAGTGGAGTATCTAACGACGATACTTAAAACACTACACAAAATTTTGTCCATATAACACTCATGTTCTAATGTATTAGATCGTATAGAATTTTTTGATTTTATCATTATATACACCAAATTGAAATAGTATAGAACCTGTCATGTATCGAACTATCCTGAGTGTCGGCCTTGAGATATCCAAAATATTATAGGACTTTAGACTGGATATAAATATAGGGGTCCAAATACACATATAGTATATACTTAGAGCATCTCCAATAAATACTCTAGACTTGAAATTAACTCTAGTTTAGAGTAAAAACACTGTGTTTGTGCTCCAACAGTCTCTCTAAACTTTTCTCTATAATAGAGAAAGTGATAGGTGAGAGAGGAAAAAACTCTATATCTATAGAAAAATAAAAAAACTCTAAATCTTTCTACAAAATTTTAAACTTTAATGCCACTACTCAAATTTCACACTTTCTCTCTTTATCTCTCTCCATATTTTCTCGATATAATCTTCTCTTTCCTAATTAATATCTTGATTATATAAAATTTTCATTATATTCATTAAATTATAAAAAAAATTATTAAATTATAACATATAAGATAGATAAACTGTTGGAGTTAGAGGTAAAATATTTTAGATATTTCAACTTTTGTTTCTCTATAATAGAGAATATATAGAGAAATTTTTGGAGATGCTTTTAGGCTCAATTTTGGGACATATTCTTAATGTACGCTCTAAGTACAATTTAAGCCCGGCCAGTACATTCCTACATAACTTGAATTAATTTACAAATATTTTGGGATTTTTTTTGAATTAAAATTTAAAAACATTTTATGGAAGTATTGTTTAGTATATCTATTGTGTTCATACATTAATGTATTTGTTTTTTCTTTTCTTTTTTAATTAACAAAATTGAATTGCCCAATTTGTGACTTTCTTTAAAAATAATGGTTAAAGCCTTCTCGATAAGACATAATCTTTCTCTACAGTCATAGGCCTTTAAGTGGGCTTGGCCCTTTAAATTACAGGCCCGTTTATCAATTTGGACCTTTAAGTGGCCGGGAGATTTTCATAAAAACCCATAACACCTCCGCGCCAAAAACCTTGAAACCTTCCGAGTCTATAAAATGGAAGTCGAAAAACCCAGCAGTAAATTAAAGCACACGAATCTGAACCACCAACCTAAATCTAATACACTGTAGCCGAATGGTGAAGTAATATTGAAAGCAAGTAATATGTAGTTTGAACTGTAACATATGTGTTTGGGCTTAAATAAAATATTTACTTTGGGCCTGGATGACCGAAGTCTAGCGAGTGGCCCATCATGTTATAAGTTCCTATCGAGGAAGTTAAGTATAAAGTGTCTAGCGAGATTCATGTCGAGCTTCGCTGGAAGGAGACTTAGAGTTCTATTAGAACTGTGTCTTTCCGAGCTGGATTCACGCGGCTCAGGTTCTATCATAACTAGTCGAACAATTTGCAGGATTCTTAGAAGAGTTATGGTGGAATTAGAGTACCTATAAGTGGTATAACACGTATGCTGGTATAGAGATTCAGACAAGATTACAAGAGCAAATGAGTTAGAAATAGAATCAATGACTGATTAGTAAGCGAGTATATAAGGAATGCAAGGATCTTATGTAGACACACATGAACAATCAATCAAATAGCCTTGCTATACGCAAACAAACCTAGACGGTTATCTCGTCCTCGAGATTTCTATCTTTCTTGCAACCAGAAGGTCTGAGTGTTGTTCACCTATCGAGTGAAGGTATTTACGACTCCAAGGAAGCAATTGCAACCTGAAGGTTAAAGAGCGGCTCACTTGTAAGTTGGGAGCTCGGATACACAAAGGAAGCGAGTGTTCTCGACACTTCATCAAGAGATTGCTCTGCTCTACACGAGAGACGTGGGAGTATCGATTTCAAGATTCGGCAAAGAGATACACATATCCAAAGTCCTATGTTCCTAGGAAAAAAGAACATATTCGAGCAGGGTTGGTGCTCTCCCTGTTCTAATCGCTTACTTAAGAAGTCAGGCGGCTGTAGTCAGTCCATATTCCGTTGAAGAACGGTGTCACGCCAGCATACGAAGCACAAGCAGGATAGACCGGCTCACGCGGTTAAGACATCCGAGATAATAGAGACTGCTTCGCGGGAAAGGTCTCTCCCGAGAGATATTTCTGCATCGAACATTTTGGCACGCCCAGTGGGACATAAAAATCACTTTGTCCAATTCTCGTGTCTCTAAACAAGATACCACTGTTGTGTCAAAATCAAACATTTTGGCACGCCCAGTGGGATTGTCAATACTTCTTTGCATCTCTAAGCGACAATTGGAGACCCTTATCGAAGGGTTTATCCTCAGTGTCGTAAACATTCACAACCGGTATACCGTGAACACACTTCTAGTCAGTGTCATTCACTAAGTAATCAGGCGGTTGAAATTATCTTCGCTAGCAACTTCAACACTATGGAGTTCGTACCCCTAAGTGAAGCGAAGATAAAGGCGCTCACGTATGAAGAATACGTGGCCTATGCAATCAGGCGGGACTTGCACCAGACTAGTAGTTTCCGATTGTTCGAAGATAGACTTGGGCAACAAACAGATCATCTTGCTGCTCAGACTGACTCCATAAAGAAGATAGCGAGCAGTATGTGGTCTATACGATTAGATTTGAGTCAAGAACAAGAGGATAAAGAATCCATAAACGCTCAGGTAGCTAGTTTGGCAGAGGGCCAAGAACGCCTACGAGCTGATGTCCAGAGCTTATTGGACAAAGGATTGGAAGAATACCGCCGGTCAGCGGTGACTATCACTCAAAGAGTTGATAAGGACCTGGCTTCTCTAACCAAAACCGTATCGGACTTGGCTAGGAAAACCAGGGGAACAGAGGATTTCTCTTTCGAGTGGGAGGCACGTATAAATAAGCTCATGGATGATTGTAAAGTAAAGTTATCCAAGATGCATGAGTCTTATGAAGCACCGTTTCCTCCAATCAAAGACGATCCTAATGAATGGCATTGGCCAAAGTTCTATAAACACCAAACCTTCCAGACATTTTCTGGTGATGATGATGCAAGTGCGGCAACACATTTAGATTACTTTACCTTGCAGTTAAGCCAATTTGTTAAGGACGAGGGACTCAAATTGAGGGTCTTCGGATCATCATTATCGGGATCAGCCCTCGTGTGGTACACTGGCATCGAGAAGGGCTCGATCAGTACGTGGAAGGAGATGGAGGCCTTGTTCATAGACCACTTCAGAATGGAACGGCCAGAAACAACCGTAGGAAAATTGGCTTCTCCTAGCCAGTCGGTAACCGAAAGTCCGGTCACTTTCCTACACCGTTTCCGCTCGGAGTACAACCTATGTAAGACCCCTCTAAGCAAGGAAGAGGTGGTAGAGATAGCCAAGAATGGGCTGGAAGATACTTATCACCAGCTATTCTTAAATAGTAAGTATTTCTCTCTGAACGAGTTCATCGCTGCGGTGACCAGAGCTTACAGCAATATGCAAGAGAGAGATACCAGGAAGAATGCGTCCAAAGGGACGTACAATAATAGAACCTATGATAGGTTAAAGCCAAAAACAGTGGCTTATGTTGAACAGATGGACGACCAGGAAACAGATTCTGAGGACGACCGAGTGGGGGCTGTGGATCTAATGTCAAGTAAAGTACTGAAACCCCGCAAGCTTCAAAAGAATAGAGGTCCCATCAAACTCTCGACAGTGGCTTTTACTAAGCCAGAGTTCGAGAAGTACACTTATGATGCCAACATGGCTCATGAGATACTAGACGAGCTATACGGTCTGCGTGTGGTCAAGGCAGACTTCGGACCGCTCCCCACAGCTGAACAGTTGAAGGGTAAAAAGTACTGTAAGTTCCATGGAGCATGGAACCACCTTACCAAAGACTGTATTAAGCTGAAGGACCAGATCCAGAAGTGGATCAATGAAGGAAAGCTGGAGTTGGAAGGTTCGTCCAAGACAGCGGCATTGGTGGATTCTGAGCCATTCCCTGATCCACAGGTGAGCATGGTTGATATAAGTTGGCCATCACCCAATAGAATTCTTGGAGACAAAAAGGCCTGGAATCAACCAGCCTACTTAACCTATTCGTTCGAATTAGATATGGCGGATGAATACTTGGATAGGTTAAGGAACATGGGGCTGATCTTCTTCTACCCAGTCTATAAACTTAGACATCTATGGTACGAGGGGCCAGCCCAACACTTTTGTAGGTTTCACAATCACTTCGGCCATCGAACGTCGATGTGTTCAACCTTGAGAGATAAGATTCAAGGCTTGATCAACTGGCAAGTAATTGTGATCACCGAGGAAGGAGAGATGAATTTTCACCCTGAATATCCTCACAGGACGCCATCTCCTCCGGTCACAGAACCTCCCGTCAGCAGTACTTCTTCAGAACATAATCAAGATACACCGACTCAGGTGAAGAAGAAGTCCAAGCGAAGGACCAGGCGAAATATAGCCTTTAGCCGACCCAAGCGGACACGTGTCACGTATGACGCGTCCTGGCGGGAAGAGATATTTGAAAAGCTATGCCTTGAAGGAATAGCAGTGGTACCCGACAATTGGGGATCTCCAGACCCACATCCTGATGATGTTAGGGGTCTCCCTTATTGTCAGTACCACCACAAGTGGGGAAGTCACACTACACCTGCCTGTAGGGATCTGAATTATAAGATTCAGCAGCTGATCAATGAAGGAGTAATAGCGATCGAACAAAAACCGTCGCTCAATTTAACAACTCCCATCCCCATGATCGTTGGAATGCTTGACGTGACAGAAAATAAAACAAATAAGAGGAAGCCATCCAACGACCAACCAACTATTGGCGAGAATCCACCTCGTACAACAAAGAATAAAGGAAAAGAAAAGGTGGACCCTAAAGCAGACTCGCCAGTGGCTCTTTGTGAACACTGCAAATTGAGAAGTGGGCTGAAGATCTCCTTCGAAGAGCTGGCTCAGGCAGCCAAAGCCTTCCCAGAACTATTTTTCAATAAAGATCATCAATCCCCACCATCAAAACAAAGGGGCACTCCAGCTCCCAAGCGTCAGAAAGCAACAAAACAGGCCAGTATGGATAGGCCATCTGAATCTAAGGTTGCAGATACGCTCACCAAACCATATGTGCCTCCAGCTTCAAGGAATATCACAAAGGAGGATGTATGGTATATAAGGGAGAAGGGAAAGACTGTCGAGGTGACTCCGAGTAAGAGGAGAAACCTGCAGCGACGCTTTGGTAGGGCCAAGAGAGCATTGGATGCTTACGAGGCTGGTCTTATCAAAGAAGAAGACCTGGAGTTCCCTCCAGAAGTGCTGTAGAAGAGATTGAACACCCTCGCAGCAAATCTATTAGTGGTCTTTGGGAAGAAATCTCACGAGCCCAAAGACCAGGGGTTTTCAAAAGAAACCCAGAACTAGCAAACAAAGGAAAAGAGCTTGAGCCTACTCAAGAGGTTCATCGTGTAGTTCAGAAACGACAACCAGTAAGGAGACGCCTTAACTTTGAAGAGGACACGGTGAAACAAGTAGGGCTGAAGACACCTCCCAAAGGAACCGAGGATACAAAGAAACAGAGTGCTCTAAGTAAGCCACCAGTCTTGCAATGGAAACCAAGGCCCTTAGTTGTGGAAGAGCAAGCAAAGGCCAAAACAAATAGTCCCAGTTCCCAAAGAAACAGCTACACCACCAACACCACCACCAGCTATCGATCCTATTCCTGAGGATATAATACAGCAAGTGGCTCACCTCGAAGTGACTGCAGTGTCTCTCGAGGGAGGACAGTCATTGGCTGAAGAAGATAGCTACAACGACGATGAGGAGTTGGTGGACTACGGTGAAGATGAGGATGAAGAAGCACATGATTGCATCGAGGAGGACACTACAGCCATTAACATGGTGTATGTTCTATCCTCCAAATACGTTTTGCCCTCACCTACACCAAGAGGTGAATCCAGCAACATCAATAGTGTGTTGTTACAGGACGAGGAATCAAAGATGACCGACAATCCAACACCAGATGACACACCAGAACTGGATTCACCAGACACAAGAGGACGAATGATGTTCTCCAAACCCACCATTGACATGGCCATGCACATGCGGCCATTATATGTCACAGGACAAGTCCAAGGAGTTTGATTAAATAAACTTTTAGTAGACTCAGGGGCAGCGGTGAACATCATCACCTTCAAGGCATTGGCCCTTATAGGTGTTCCCAAGTCAGCTATCCAAGAGACTTCGTTGAGTGTCAGGAACTTCCAGGGTAGCATAACGAAGACCTTGGGAATTGTCTTCCTACAGGTACACATTGGGATAGCTTCAGGCACTTACACATTCTTTGTGGTAGAATGTACATCACCATATAGTGCGATCCTGGGACGTGATTGGATCCATCGAAGCTACTGTGTACCATCTTCATTCCATCAGCAGATGCTACTGTGGAACATGGAGTCAGGCGAAGCAGAAATAGTCAACGCTGACCCTCGCCCATATTCCGTCTCTGCTAATGCACTAGAAGCCAGGTATTACCACAGTGACCTTAGGTCATTGGAGGTATGCGGCGTTGACAGTAAAGGCCGCCCAATCGGTGTCACGGCCTCTGAATTAGCTCAGTGGGGGATTGTTCAAGCAAATCAGGATACTCAAAGACCCTACACCATCGAGCTACCATCCAGACGTTCTCCATGATTGGGTCTCTATCGGAAGTAGAGACCGAGGCTTGTCTTTCGTTGCACGGACGCTTTCATAACTTTATGTTAGAAAGCCAAGCCTTTGAGAAGGTTCCAATGATTGCAGCACTGGAATATGTGGATGAAGACGTTCTGCAAGACTTAGAAGAGGAGGACGAGATTCAACTAGCTCCAGCAGCCTTAGATGATATACCTCCTAAAGTCAAAGATCCCATCGAACACATTCAGATTGGGACACAAGAAGAGCCAATGTCTGTGGCTATAAGTACTTTCTTGGAGCCTGAAGAGAGGCTCAAAATGATTGAATTGCTGAAAGAATACGCAGATTATTTTGCAGAGAAATATGAGGACATGCCTGGTCTTTCACCAGACCTAGTGTGTCATAACTTGCCCATCATCGAGGGAAAGAAGCCTGTAAAACAAGAAATGCGTCGCATGAACACAGAGACAGCAATTCTAGTCAAAGAGGAGGTTGAGAAAATGCTCAAGTCAGGGATTATACGAGTAGCCAAATATAATGAGTGGCTGTCTAATATAGTTCCAGTCAAGAAGAAGAATGGGAAGATGCGAGTATGCGTCGACTACAGAGACTTGAACAATGCAACCTCTAAGGATGCTTATCATATGCCAGTAGCTGATTTGTTGGTTGACTCAGTTGCCCGCCATGAGATGTTGACATTCATGGATGGTACTGCAGGATATCATCAAATCCCAGTGGCTGAACAGGATAGACATAAGACAGCGTTTCGATGCCCAGGCTTTGCCGGTGTTTTTGAGTATGTGGATATGCCATTTGGACTCAAAAATGCAGGGGCAACCTACCAACGAGCAATGAATTTGATCTTTCATGATCTTATTGGTAAGACCATGGAGGTATATATAGATGATGTGGTAGTCAAGACGAAACGCAGAAGTGACCATTTTGAAGATTTGAGACAAGTGTTTCTCAGAATGAGGCAGCATCAATTAAAAATGAACCCAGCCAAATGTGTGTTTGGCGTCCAGGCAGGTGACTTCCTGGGGTTTCTGGTTCATCAGCGTGGGATCAAAATACCGGATGATAAGAAACAAGCGGTTATCAGTGCAGCCCCACCTAAGAGTAAGAAGGAACTTCAACGTCTATTAGGAAAGATCAATTTCTTACGACGGTTTATTGCCAATGCTGCTGGGAAGACACAATCATTCTCTACCCTCCCCAAGCTTCAAAATCAGAAATTTTTTGTATGGGAGCCTATACATCAAGAGGCCTTCGATACCATCAAAGCATACTTAACGAACCCACCAGTCTTGGTTCCTCCACGACCTGGAGTTCCTCTTAAGCTGTATATTTCAGCTACAGAGCGCTCCATTGGAAGTCTACTGGCTCAAGACGATACAGTAGGCGTTGAACGTGCTATTTTCTACCTAAGTCGTACCTTGAACGATTGTGAAACAAGATACTCTCCAATGGAAAGGTTATGCCTAGCCTTATACTTTTCAGGGTGTAAGTTGAGGCACTATATGCTATCCTTCACTACGTGTGTCATCGCACAAACAGATTTAGTGAAGTATATGTTATCCAGACCAATTCTCCATGGGCGTATTGGAAAGTGGATTTTGGCTTTGTCAGAATTTTCTTTACAATATGTTCCTCAGAAGGTGGTGAAAGGCCAGGCAGTGGCTGATTTTTTGGCTCATCATCCCATGGAAGAAGTGGTTGACGGGCCATAACTGGATCTCGCTCGTATTGATTTGGCCCCTTGGTGTTTGTATTTTGATGGGTCCATTATGAGTACTATGGCTGGGGCAGGGGTACCTTTGGTCTCCCCACGCGGCCAAACTTATTCTTATTCTTTCAGGTTGGACTTCAAGTGCACAATTAATCAAGCAGAGTACGAAGCTTTACTCATTGGATTAGAACTTCTATTAGATATGGAGATCAATGATGTGCATGTCCTTGGAGATTCCCAACTGGTGATCAGACAACTTGAGACCAAATACAAGGCAGGTCTAATACTAGAACCTTATGCGAGGAGGGCCTGTGACTTATTGAAGTTGTTTACAGAGGTGGAGTTGAGTCATGTTCCTCGAGAAAAGAACTATGCAGCTAATGAGTTGGCTCAACTAGCAACGGGTGTAAGTTTGCAAGATGGAGTACGAGAAATAATACTTAAGGTTGAAAGAAGAACCCTTCCATATTTCCTTGCACGACAAGAAGACAAAAACGAATGGTACGTTGCTACACTTGATCATATCGACAAGGACTAGAGACAGGAAATCATCTCTTATCTCCAGGATCCCAATAATCCGGTCGACAAGCAGATTCGGTTTTTAGCTCCCAATTATGTGCTCAAAGATGCTGAGTTATATAGAGGGGGAGAAGAAGGCATACTATTAAGGTGTGTCTTTGGACGTGACGCTAAGCGGTTAATGAGAGAAGTCCATCTTGGGATTGCAGGGGCTCACCAAGCTGGTCCCAAGATGAGATGGTTATTAAGAAGACATGGCTTTTACTGGCCAGGAATGCTCAGAGACTGCATCACGTTCGCTAAGGGTTGTGAAGAATGCCAGAGACATAGTCCACTCAACCATATGCCCAGAATACCATTACAGCCTATAATCAAGCCTTGGCCAGCTCGAGGATGGGCTTTGGACTTAATTGTAATGATTCATCCTCATTCATCTGAAGGGCATAAGTTCATTATAGTGGCTACTGATTTCTTCACAAAGTGGGTCGAAGCTCGACCCCTCAGGGTATCTTCAGCGAAGGCCATTCGCCAATTTTTGTTTGAAGATATTATTTGTCGGTTTGGCATCCCTGAGTGTTTTGTTTCAGACGAAGGATCTTGGGATCCATTTTCTCCACTCTTCTCCATACTATGCCCAATCCAACGGTCAAGCTGAAGCGAGCAATAAAATCATCATTCATATCCTAAAACGGATGCTCGCTAGCAACGCCAGACTGTGGCATGAAGAACTTTTTCATACTTTGTGGGCTTACAGAACTAGTAAGAGGACTCCCACAAGTACAACTCCTTATGCACTGATGTTTGGGCACGATGTTGTTTTGCCTCTGGAGATTAATGTTCAGTCTTTACGGGTGATGGAGCAACACAACTTGATCGGTGAATACTATGTCCAAGCAATGTGGCAAGAACATGAAGACCTCGATGAACATCGAAGACAGGCTTTTGAAAGTCTACGTGCTGAAAAGCAAAAGGTGGCTCGTGCCTATGACCAACGAACCAGGGGCATGAGTTTTGCAGAAGGAGAACTCGTCTGGAGGGTGATTTTGCCTATCGGTGAGAAAACGGAAGGACGAGGAAAATGGTCAGAAAAATGGGAAGGACCATACATCATCGATCGACTGTTGGGAAAAGGAGCAGTTCGCTTGCGAGATCGAGATGGGACTATTCACGCGAACCCGATAAACGGTCGTTACCTAAAGAAGTATATACACCCAGTTTGGGAGTATGATGATCCTCCTACTATTGCTTAATCTAGTTTATTCATGCCCTCGCATAAATAAACTACAGGGGCAACACATATACTCATCGAGGATCATAGACATCAAATAACCTATTAATGGGGTTAGATAGTTAGTGCCTATAGTTGAGGCCAAATTTTTTAATCAGAGTAGTTATTTATTCCAAAGTTCAATGCAGGCCAGACTTTATGGCTTAAACTGTTGAGCAAACTATATACGAGTTTATCAATATAAAGAACTTTTACACTTCAAAATAAATATTACATTCAAATACTTAATACAAAGGCTTTGCGGCCTCAGGCTCTGATACCATATGGTGAAGAGAAATCTTGAACAATTACAGAAAGAAAGAAACTCATGAAATTAAAAGATTCATTCTTCACCAGATCCTCTGCGTTCCTCTCCATCTCCTTAAAGAGGTCTGAAGACCAAAACAAAAAGTTAAGACCTGCAGATCGACCTCGGCGATTGGAGAGGGAGAGGAAACGGAATCATCAAGACAGGAGGAGGAGCACTACAACAAGAGTTGCACCTGCCTTGATGATTGTCGCCTTCTGCCCAGGGTGCCACCTTCTTCTTCCCCATGTATTGCAGGAGGCATTGAAGAGTACTACCACCTCCATTGCATATCGACACCGAGCGGGTGCGAGGCAGAAGTCGAAGAAGAATTGCACCTCGGAATTGTGGCTTCTTCCTGATTGACTCCTTCAATCAGGGAGAGCCAAGGCAACGCCTGGGCATAGATATTGCTATCTAGTCCAGGTTTGGGCATGGATATTGCTATCTAAGGAACAAAATATGTAAAGATTTATCTGGAGGTTTCTTTGAATAGTAAGACCAGAACAAATAGAGTTGGGTCTGATTCATTCTCGCAAGGGACTTGGTTCATTTCACACAAAGAGAAGGAAACCTTTTATAGCCAGGATTCACAACGGTTTGGTTTCGCGTGAGTAATTACACCCGACAGTAGAAAATACGTGTCCAAATAACAGTGGACCATGGAAGCGGTTTATCTGCTCGTAAGAAGTGCATGATAAATGAGAAGATCTTTGGGGCAGGTAAAACATATTTCAAAGTTTTCGATGGTTTGACGCGATACGGATTCCAAGTATAGAATTCAATTCTATTTATTGCTGGACAATCGAAAAGTTGAAGTTAATTACAGCCTGATACGAGGCTAGGTCAGAATTTTAAAAAAGGGCTTGTTATAGAGGCCCAATCAAGTTTTAGACTCAATACATACTTAGTTGTCAAAACAATGTGGATATAAAAAAAAAATCTTTGTTTGTTTGATAACAATTACAAGAAGCCTATACTGGAGGCCCAAAAATTTACAATTGGAAGACGAAGCTCTTTATCAAGACTTTAGTATACTCCGAGGCCACCCAGGCTTGTTGAGCTGCTAAGCGAGCTTCGCTAGCTTTTGCACGTGCTTCTTGTAGGAGTTGAGCTCAAGCCTTGCCTTCATTCAGGTAATGACGCATTTTATCCTGGTAAGCGGGGATGTCATTTTCCAAGGCGTTTATTTCAGAGTTGAGTTTGGCTAGATCAGCCTCGAGAGCAAGCCTTCGGGCACGTTTGGTCAATAGAGTCTCTTCCCTTGTTTCTTTTTCCTGCAGAAGTTTCTGGATTTCCTCTGCTTCCCTTTGAGTCATTTGCTCTAGGGTGCTCGCTGCTTCATTCTCACGTTCAGTCCCGAGTGTTAAGTCGTGAAAGACTTCGCTTTGGCGTTGGTACTCAAGGAAATTGTCTTCTAACTTATTCAGAAGAGGAATAAAATCTGCAGGGGCAGTGGCTCGCAAATCCTTCACTTGTCTCGAAACGGCCTGAACATCTGAGTTAGAGTCTAGGGGCCCAGAGAGAATTTTACGGAGCTGACAAGTGAAGTCAGTACGATCAGGAGGAGTGCTTAAAGTGCTCAGTGCACCTGCAAGTTCTTGAATCTTGGTTGACTCTTGTACACTGAGCAGCTGGAGTTGCTTTCCTGATGATTAGGAGGGGACAGAGATTTCCTCGTTTGGAAGGGGAGGTCCTTCATCATCAATGTCTGCAGTACGATCAGGTTGATCTTCGGTGGCCATCGAAATCAGCTCTCCTGATGAGCTCGCTTGTTTCCTTGGACTGTTAGGAAGGCTTTGATAAACATCCAGGACTACAGGAGCAATGTTGGACTTCAATATGGAAATAACAGGAAGTGTTAGGACTATATAAGAAGATCATTAACCTAAAGAGTGAGGTTACATTTGCTTACTTGTTGGGGAGACAGTACTGGTGTTTCCTCATGAGTTTGGACTTGTTGCTCTGGAGAAGAAGGACTTGCTGCTTTAACCTCTGGGCTAGTCTCGACCAGGGTTTGTCATTGATCAGATCTGGGTTCTGGTGAGGAGACAATTTGCTCAGCCTCTGAGATGACTGGTTCATCATGAGCACTGGGTTCTTCGCTAGAAGAGGAAGGAATGTAGCAACCTTGAATTTCGATTTGAAGACGATTGAACAAAGTCTCAAGGGCTACAGGGTGTTTCTTCTCCTCTTCCTCAAGCTCTGCTCGATGGATTCCAGCTAAGAATTGAACTATGAAATCCTTGCAACACTCTTTGTGGCTGTTAACTATAGCCTTGTCTGCAATGGTGGATATGGTGCTGGACTCATCGAACTCCAGAATGAAGGCTTTGCAGTGTCCTTCTTGGAGCCTTTCTCCTAGTGAGTCAATTATGCAGAAGGTTTTGTCTTCAGCCTTGAGGACGAAGAAGTGATCATTCCAACTCACTATGTAGACCCAGGGTTTCCGGCTTTTCTGAATGTGTTCCCATAAATCATTAAAGGACGGATGACCATTCAGATTAGCAAACTTCTCAGGATCAAAGTATCCTATGAAGGAGTCATCGGCCGAGAATTGGAGCGGCCTGATGTTTGCTTTCAAGATAGCATCCAAATCAAAGTGTTGGTTTGGATACTTCCTGGCCAGGGATTCGTCCTTGCATAACTCCTGCCATTCCTTTGAACCTTGGAGAAGGAGGTCATCGAACTGGGAAAGTGTAGGAGTGCTACCCGGATTTGCACAAAACCAGTGTGCAATAGTAAAAGCAATGGCTGAACAAGCACTAGAACCTGACGCTTTGTTGCTCCTTTGATCAAACGAAGCAAGGAAGACTCGAGCGAAGAGATGTAGTTGATTGTCTCTGCTCCTGATTCGTGAGTCTAACCAAACCCCACTCTCTGCCTCTGGGGCCTGCAGCTTGGGTTTCTTAGATCTCGAGGGCTGCAAGGGTTAAGAGTCAATATCAGGAAAAGTAGTGAAAACAAGGTTGTTCCGGATAGGTAATAGTTCGAAATACTTACAGATGGTCTGGAATGCTTGGTCCTTTTCTTCTTGAAAGAATGAATAGCCATGGTTACATCTGGCTCTGGATCACACTGTGAGAGGAAGAGAAGGATGGTCATGTTTGATCCTAAGATTACCAACACAAGTGGAAATTTCTGAACAAAAAACATACATGAGGCCATGGGGTTGAGCTCGAGTTAGGGTGAGGATCGATGAGTGCATCTAAGTCTACCTTCAGCGAAAATTTCTCATCGAATCCATGAAAGATGGTAGCAAAGCACAGTTCTGGTCCCTGGTATCGTTTCTCAATCCAAAGTTGGGAATACCAGGTGAGGTATGTTGGGGTAACCAACCTCGATGGAGATAGTGGCTTGGTAATCTCAGGAACTATCACCATTGGAAAGCCAAATTTTTCATCGATGGCTTCTGCTACATTGGGCTTATTTTCTGCTCGCCAGAGAGTATATTTGTTGACAGAACATGCAAGGGGCATAGGGGCATCCTGGCTGAGCCCAAGTTGTCTGCAGAAGTGATTGGGAGCGTAAAGCTCATACCCGGAGTCTGGGAGTGGTAGATCCTGGCAAGTGTTGGACTTAACAAACAAGCTCCTCGCTTGATTATCTTGATCAGGAGATGGCATGAAACCGCTAGAGAGGAGGCCAGGGTGACGACGACCCAGAATTGTTTCAACTGCATTGTAAGGAAGGTCCTTATGATAACAGAGATATTTGAAGCAGTTGAGATAGGACCATTGCTTAGTCCTGGGCAATGTAGAAATCAGCGACCTACCCAATAGTTTTTGTTCCTCAAACCTAGGAGTTTTGGAGGGACAGAAGAAAGGGAAATAGATCTGCAGCCAGAGGTCTACCATCCAAAGTGGCCCAGATTGGTTTAAGTCGAGCTTCGATAGAGTGATTCGCTTGAGACCATAATAGATGGAGGCGAGGACAGGCTCAGCCAAGCTCAGTGGCTCTTCGTTGTAGAGACGTTCAGCGAGATTGGTCCACGTCTTGATAACCTTCGCTGAGGTTGTGCAGAATAATTACTTCGATAGCCAGTACTCCAAGAAGGCTATTCCTCCTTGTGCGGTGTCTTTCTCCTTTTGTGAAAAGTGTTTTACCCAGGCGGAGTAGGATGGAAGCCGCATTACTGAGGCTTTGTGAGTAGTTTGGCTGGATTCCTGAGGGACCCAATTGTTCTCAGTGGCAGGAACTCCAAAAATGGTGTAGAGGTCGAGCATTGTGATACTCACGTCTCCACAAGGGAGTCTGAAGCAGTTCACTGTGCAATCCCATAAGCACATTGTTGTGGCAAACGGGGCTTTGTTACCCCCAGACGGAAGAGAGAAGCATAAATCGATAAGTTCAGCGATTCCTGCGGTTTCCCATCGTTCTCTGTCTTGCCTGCGGCGCTGATGGTACCAGTCAAGGTCGTCTGAGGATGTATGTGGCCATTTCCCGATGGAACATAGACTGTCTTTCTGTGTCCATGACTTTGGGTCTGCTGAAGGGTCTGCCTGAAGTAGAAGAGAAGAGTTGCATATGGGCTCGTGAAGGGAAGTGAAGAGCTCTGGATTTAGTGGAGAGTCCAGAAATGGGCCGAGAAGACCTGTATTTTCTTCAGCATCTACTGTAAGGGTGCAGATGTTGTCTGGGTTCGATCGAGCAGCGACTTCTTTGAGCCGTTTGACAAACTTCTTGGCGTCAACGCTGTCAAAAGGAATAATAATGTCTTTACGAGGAGGCATTTTTCTGGGCTAGGGTTTTTGACGGCGGTGAAAAGGAAAGGTTTAGGCTTTTTGACTGTGAGAGTTAAAAAGTTGCAGGTTTCTGAGCAATTGAAAGGTTTTTGATGAAAGATGAAATTTGTGGATATGGATTATTGCTCTTATAGAAGAGTCAGTCGAGCGTCATGCTTTTTCAAAGAGTTGGTTAAACGTGGCGTTCGAGTGATGGTGTAGCGTTTCAAGGTCAATAAGCACATCGTTCAAGGTATATTCAAGTCTTTTCACTTGTTCAGAAAGTTTCCAAGTTCAAGACCTGAGGGGCAATGTTTGGGCTTAAATAAAATATTTACTTTGGGCCTGGATGGCCGAAGTCTAGCGAGTGGCCCATCATGTTATAAGTTCCTATCGAGGAAGTTAAGTATAAAGTGTCTAGCGAGATTCATGTCGAGCTTCGCTGGAAGGAGACTTAGAGTTCTATTAGAACTGTGTCTTTCCGAGCTGGATTCACGCGACTCAGGTTCTATCATAACTAGTCGAACAATTTGCAGGATTCTTAGAAGAGTTATGGTGGAATTAGAGTACCTATAAGTGGTATAACACGTATGCTGGTATGGAGATTCAGACAAGATTACAAGAGCAAAGGAGTTAGAAATAGAATCAATGACTGATTAGTAAGCGAGTATATAAGGAATGCAAGGATCTTATGTAGACACACATGAACAATCAATCAAACAGCCTTGCTATACGCAAACAAACCTAGACGGTTATCTCGTCCTCGAGATTTCTATCTTTCTTGCAACCAGAAGGTCTGAGTGCTGTTCACCTATCGAGTGAAGGTATTTACGACTCCAAGGAAGCAATTGCAACCTGAAGGTTAAAGAGCGGCTCACTTGTAAGTTGGGAGCTCGGATACACAAAGGAAGCGAGTGTTCTCGACACTTCATCAAGAGATTGCTCTGCTCTACACGAGAGACGTGGGAGTATCGATTTCAAGATTCGGCAAAGAGATACACATATCCAAAGTCCTAGGTTCCTAGGCGAAAAGAACCTATTCGAGCAGGGTTGGTGCTCTCCCTGTTCTAATCGCTTACTTAAGAAGTCAGACGGCTGTAGTCAGTCCATATTCCGTTGAAGAACGGTGACACGCCAGCATACGAAGCACAAGCAGGATAGACCGGCTCACGCGGTTAAGACATCCAAGATAAAAGAGACTGCTTCGCGAAAAAGGTCTCTCCCGAGAGATATTTCTGCATCGAACAATATGCATATATATACCTAAATTCGAAGCTCATTGGATTATACTCATTATAGCTTTGTTTTGTTTGACCAACTTCCAATAACGTTGTGTTTGCTTTGTTTTGTTTGTTGTGGAATTTTAGTTGGCTGTCATTAATCCCTATAGTATAGTCGTTTTCCAAGTTGGCCGTGATTAATATAATCCCTATAGTATAGTCGTTTCCAGTTGGCGGTTGGCCGTCATTAATATATTGACTTGGAGTTTTACTAGGTAGAAGAACCCCTTAACAATTTGTGCTCTATATAAACTTGGTAGAAGAACCCTAAACAGCTCACAAGTCACAACCATTCTGCAATTCTTAGTTCAAATCACACATGTAGTTATCTTAGCCCTTATGTTTGTGTTTTCATTTTCCAAAATGGTGGAGGCACTCATCAACCTGCTTCTGCAAGAATTGGTTACAGTTACTTTTGACCACACAAAAGAAGCTGTGAAGCTGATTTTGACTGCTGAGACTGAGGTCAGAAAATTCAGAAAAACTCTCGAAGCAATTCATGCTGTGCCGGAGGATGCTGAGAAGTAGTGGAGGAGAGGGAAGGCGTGAGAATCTGGTTGAATGGGCTCAATGATGTCTCGTACGAGATGGTCGACGTGCTAGATGAGTGTAACTATGAAATTCCGAAACAACAAGCAACAAGAGTTCCTGCTGATAAAAAGAGAGCCTCCAAGAAGGTATGTTTCTCGATTAGCTCGTGTTGTTTTTGTTTTGGGGCAGACAATAAGGCAACTCATCTATATAGAACTGCTATTGAGATAAAAAGGTCGAATATGAAGCTAGTTTCGATTGCTGCTGACAAAGATCAATTTGGGTTTCATCAATCCTCAACTCGTAGGGATGATGAACAACTTATCAAACCGTTGAAAACTTCATCATTTGTCGATATTTCTAAAATATTTGGCAGAGAAGAAGCAACAGTTGGTTTGTTAAGCAAATTGTTGAGTGATGGTAGTGAAGAAGGTAAAAGGGTCATTGTCATCCCTGTAGTGGGTATGGGAGGGATGGGCAAGACAACTCTTGCCCAGTTAGCCTACAACAATGAAAATGTAGAAACTCATTTTGAACTGCGAATATCGGTTTGTGTCTCGAAGCCTTTTGATGGGGTGAAGATTGCCAAAGCCATTATACGTGGTTCTGACGATAAGTCCTCCTTAGATTCAACTGAGTTGCAAGAAAATTAAAAATGTTTGTCTAGATGTCTTGAGAGGAAGAGGTGCCTCATTGTCCTAGATGATGTGTGGACTGAAAACCCAGAAGAGTGGGAAAGTTTAAAATTACCATTAATACTGGAAAAATATGCTAAAGCTGGTAGGAAAATAGTTGTGACCACAAGAAAGAAGGGAGTTGCTGAAATAATGGGAGCAACCCCCCACATGATCAATTTAGAGAAGCTGAGTGATGAAAATTGTTTAGCATTGTTCAATATCATTGCATATTTGGGGAGGGAAAAAGATGATACTACTCAATTTAGAGCTAAAGGTGAGAAAATAGCAAAAAAGTGCGATGGCTTGCCACTTGTTGCAAAAACTTTAGGTGCTCTCATGCAGTCTAAGAAGGAATTGGGAGAATGGCAGGAGGTCTTAGATAGTAAGTTGTGGGCTTTAGAAGAGGCTGAGCAAGTCTTCCAACCTCTTTTAATAAGTTATTATGAGTTGACCCCTGTAGTTAAGCGTTGCCTTTTATACTGTGCTGTTTTCCCAGAAGATTATCTGTTCAGGAAACACGAATTGATTGATTTGTGGATGTCCCAGGATTATCTTAGTGGAAAAGACTATAAAGAAAAGGTGAAAACAGGTCAAACTGTTTTTGACACCTTAGTAATGCGATCATTTTTTCAAAATATTGTGGAAGTGGCAAATGACCTCCATGGCTATTGTAATACTATACCTTGCAAGATGCATGATATTGTGCATGACTTTGTGCAATTTCTCAATAAGAATGAATGCTTTACAGTAGAGGCTAAAGAAGGTGACCGGAAAATAATGAAATTAAGTGAAGAGGTCCGTCATTTGAGCTTAATGTATGCACCCTATAGTTCTCCACTATCCGATTCTATTTCAGTAGTGAATTGCATAAAGTTACGTACTCTAGCAACTTTTGATTCACGTATGAGTAGCATGGATATAAAAGCAATTACACAGATGAAATGTATGAGGACATTAAATTTGAGCCAGAACGGCATTAGAGAACTTTCAGAAGAGATTGGTGAATTGATCCATTTGAGGTATCTCGATTTGTCTTGGAATGAAAGGTTGCAGAAACTACCAGACAGTTTGGCAATCTATACAATCTACAAACGTTGTTGATAATATGTTGCTTTTCAGTTAGAAGACTGCCTGAAAATATGGGGAACTTGATTAATTTAAGACATCTTTATAACAGAGGTTGTTATAATCTGGAGTATTTGCCGAGAGGATTGGAGAGATTAACAAATCTGCAAACACTAAATCATTGTCCTGTTAGTGCTGATGATAGTGACTCCGGTGAATGGTTTAAACTAGGAGAACTGGGAAGCTTGGACCAGCTTCAGGGTAGGCTCGAAATCAAACTCAAGGGGATTTCGAAGGATGTTACGAGTGAGGCTCAGATGGCTTGTTTGTCAAATAAAAAGCTCTATTTTTTGGAGCTAGATTTCTCAGAATTGGAGGAGGATGAAGTACTAGTCCTGGAGGCGCTACAGCTGCATCCAGATGTGGAAGATTTAACGATCGGTGATTATGGTGGTACTGCCGCGCCTAGTCGGATGATATCATTGCAGAGTTTGAGATCTCTTACTCTGCAGGATTGGGATGGATGTGAATGTTTGCCTCCTCTTGGGCAGTTGCCCTTACTTGAACGACTACAAGTAGAGGGAATGAGTAAAGTGAAGAGGGTTGGAGATGAATTTTTGGGAACAATGGGCACTCAAACATCATCCTCTATTTTGTTCCCAAAATTGAAGAAACTCAGCTTCCAGAGGATGGCCGAGTGGGAAGAGTGGGAAGGAGGAGTTGGAGCTGGTGATGTAATTATAATTATGCCATGCCTTGTTTCCTTGGACATTGAGAACTGCCCCAAGCTGAAGTATTTCTTACACAAGGGTTTTATGGATATAATAGAATAGAAGTAGGAGTCATTACCCATTGAACAAAAATGAAACGAAATACTTTGACGCAAATGTCAGAAAATTATCAAACTCGATTATACAGTATAGAACTAATTTAATAAAATAGTTAGACTCAATTTAAATTTACAAAAAAAATATATAAATACAGAAGACTCAATGGTGACTACCACCTAAATTTTCAAAAGAATCAAAAATATTTTGGTTGTTGAAATAAATTAAGAAACACACAATATAAAATGAAAACAGTAAATTGAAATTGTAGGAAAACCAAGTGGATTAAAACATTAGGTATTTCTCTCCATCCTAGATAGCTCCGATTTACCCCAAATTCAATTCATACAACAATGAATGAATGTCCCCTATGCATGAGCTATGATTAGGTCACATACATATTACACTCTCTTGGCATGTTATCCGTATTAATTACCTGGCTTAACGTGTGATCTTAACCTAGAAGATATGGTATTATGATGGATCCAAATTTGTCTAACCTAAGTCATTATGATCCATAGAGACCCTGAGAAATAACAAGACTTCAAGAGCTACTATGATGGGTATTCTTTCATCACCTAGGAATTACTTCACACAACTAATCATGTTGCTTTTATCTCTATAGAATATGCAATGATAAGATGTTCGCATATATATTCAAGACAATAGATTCTACCACATGCATCTAAGTTGGCCACCAAAGAAATATATAACAGAAATCATCAATGATTAAACAGTGAAGGAAAATTCATTCAAAAGTTGCATAAATCATAAGGGGTTAAAAATCGAAACATATCTAGGGTTTCGATCAGCCCATAACAAGAAGAGTTTAGCTACTCATGAAATAGAAAATTGAATCAAAGCAGTCCATAGAAGTTGATACAAACAGATAGAGAAGAACACTAGATCGCGCGGCGTGCTTCTTTTTCCTGTCTCTCTCTCGTCCTCTGTGTCGACCAGCCTCCAAAAAAAATTCCTAAAAAGTGTTTCTGTAGTTGCTGAATTGGGCTAGTCCTTGCCACTTGGGTTTTGGGTTCTCTCCTTGAAAATTCAAACCTTTTTAAATTCTTTTACCTCTTCACATCAATATTAAATCGGATTGTAAAGCATAAATCCATCATTTTGGCTTTCTTGGTGTGATTTGGACCTCTAAACACAATTTTCTCATCAAAATCAAATTTTTGAGCAGACTGACCTCTATGGACTAAAACAACCATAACTCTCTCCAGACACATGATAAACATCTAGAAAAAATATATGGAAACTAGACATCTAGGGCTTTCCAAGCATATAAAGATCATTTTCTGGTTCTTCCTGAGATGCTCTCAGTTCTCTGTCGAAGTTGACTGACCTACACATGCTGATTTCCCAAATTAAGCTTTAAACTCCTTTTTTACTTATTTTCTTCTTAGTGACTTAAAATATCTATAAGACAATAAAGTAAACTAATATTGTTGAGTAAATAATAAAAGAATAAGTATATGAGTATCAATCAATAGTTTAGAGGTGCATATTTATGCACCAATAAATTGATTTCCTTCGAGGTTGAGCATTTTGTTGTTGTTGCAGTAGTGGAGTGGAAAACAAGAACCCCTGTTTTAAACATCCTCCTGAGAATGGTTTTGGTGTAATTCCTTCAAACTTCAACGACAGTGTTCCAAACACCTTAAGACCATGGTTTCCTGTCTCTTTTGGATCATTCCCCATTGATGTCATTCGAAAACAACTCTTTCCAAAATGATCAATCCTCAAACAAATTGAGCATCTACCAGTCAGATAATCATAATAGAAGGTAAGTACAGGTTCTAACCCCATATCAGAGTGGAACTTCATTTTCAAATATATCTTTGATCTACTGTAGAATAATAATGCGTTTATAGTGTAGCACTTTAGCAACAGATCCATGAACATAATAATGCGTTTGTCTTATAAAGCTTAGTAGCAGATCATATCAATCAAAGAAATGAATAGAAATTGCCCCGAAATATCACATCGATCTGTTAAAGTTAAGACTTTAAGACTTTAAGAGTGTTTTGGGGTACATACTGCATCTCCAACAGTTCTTGTAAAAGTTCTCTATTATAAAAGATGAAAACATAAAATCTCTAAAATAAAACTACCACAACTCCAACATCTCCTCTATATAGTTCTCTAAACTTTAATAGTTTGTTCTATAATTTAATGATTCTAATATAAATTATATTTTTTAATTAAGTTTGTATTTAATTAAGCCATAAGATGTATTAAATTTGATGAAAGAGAATGACAAATATGGAGAAAAGATGAAGAGAGAGAGAGAGAGAAAAAAAAACATATGAAAGCATTAAATTTTAAGAGGTTTATAGATGAATATACAAATTTTGAGTTTTCTATAGATATAAGGATTTTCTATCTACTTTTTTTATTTACTATAGAATACAAGAAGCTATAAAAGAGCTGTTGGAGTAGAAAATGAGTTTTTTTTCTTTCTAAAATAGAAATTTTTGTTAGTTTACAAGAGTTGTTGGAGAAGCTCTAAGACATTTTAAGTCTTTATTTGGTTATTAATCAACAACTATCAAATAAGAGGTTAAAAAGCATTTTGATGACCAAATTATGGGCATTTTTCAAAATTTCTCAAAATGATTGTGAAGATTGCAACGTGTCCATTAAGAATTTATTTTGACATGGAGCCTTAAATATTCTGATTTAATGATAATAAATGTGATAATACCACATTAGTGATGGAGATTACGCTTTGAAGAAGAATCCATGTGCAATTCCTTCACCAAGAAATGTATTAATATAAATAGAACTACTCTATTACATTGTAAAAGGTCTTCGACCAACACATCAATACAATTCATTTTTTTTCAAATACCTTGCATTTCTTCTTAATCAAATTTATCTTCATTTATCACTTTCTTTTTCTTTCTGCACTTAGTTGTTATAGCTTTCGTTCTTTAGTTCTTATTTACATGCTCTTTAGATTCTAGTATTACTTTTTACTATTTAGTTTAGATAAATTTACTTTTTCTTGTAATTATATACCAAAAAAACACAAAAAGAAATGTTGGAAAGTTCTTATATATTTACCAAGGCAAAACAACCCTGAGGCCGAGAATGTTTCTTCCTCGGCCTATAGTTATTTGAAGAAGTCAGATTCACGCGCAAATTTATCAACACCTCGATTGGCCAATAGGCTGTGAGTTGACATGCCTACTGAGCCAAAATCCATCGGCCCGACGATTTTTGTACAAACAATGCACGTCGCTATGCTTTTATCAAGACGGTCCTTACTTCTAGAGAGCTGCAAGTTAGGTGGCTCACGCCGAATCCGGATGGCCAAGGAGAGATTGACTGGTGTGCAAAAAGGTTGCCGGTCGGTTGCGGGAAATTCATACGTGGGAGTATTAAAGAAGTTGCAGATACTATTACAGCAGCTCAAGTTTCTCATATGTTAATAAGCACAAAGTTGGTGTGAACTATAAACTGGTATATCCGAAGAAGGGAGAAACTTGGCCATGTACCAGAACTGGGATATTAAATGGAGTTCTGAGCCAGAAAAGCACAAACCACCATATACATACGAGCTTGTCCAAATCATGTCAGACTTTGATGATAGAACTGGAATTAAAGTTGCTTATTTGATCAAACTAAAAGGATTTGTCTGTCTGTTTAAGCGAAATATGCACAATGATGGCTCGTTTCAAGTTCTTCCTAATGAGCTGTACAGATTTTTGCATCAAATTCCCTATTACAATATGACTGGAGATGAAAGAGATGATGTTCCGTATGGGTCCTTGGAGCTTGATCCTGCTGCTTAGCCCACAGATTTCATGATTTGTTCAGAGTAAACTTTCAAGAAGAAAGTACTGTCCCAGGCAACCTCACCTAGCATATACCGGAGTAATGTAGCTGCATCTCAGGCTCACTGGTGTACTAATGTAGCTGTTTGTCTCTACTTCTGTTTGACATCTTGTTGCACTGGCTTTTGTGATTTTAACATCTCTAGGAATGTATCTACCAGCTGAGGAGAACTTACCGTTTTGTCTGCAATGTTTGCTTTGGAGTTCGGACCATGTTAGAAATTCTGATCTTGTCCAGTTATACCTAATCCGAATGTTAGTCTTTCACATGCATAATTGTATATGCTGCTAGACTTTCTATTTTCTTTTCTTCTTTGTGACAAACAAGGCCCAAAACAAAAGTGAAAAACTAGTGTAGCTATTCCTAGCTCTCTTAGGGAAAACAACTCCGGCAAGATCGTGACTTGAACGGGCATCAAGCATGAAGAGACTGATAGATTATACCAAAACACTTAAAACTACTATGAGTTATGCATCACCATATATCTATCAACATATCAACAAAACGATATGATATGAACTGAAAGATAACTTGGTGCATTAGTAATGAAAGACATGATGAACAACAACGATAAAGCTTATGGTCTTCTCTTCTCTCTATTGCATTATATCTCTTACCCATCAAATAACACAGGTAGTCCTATTACTACAACGAAAATAAAAAGAACTTTCCAAATTGTGTTTTTCACAATGACTTTCAAATATAGACAATTACACATAAGGTCATTTAGAGACCCTACTTTACACATAAGGTTATTTAAACTTTTTATCATAATTAAGGTCACTTTCTTTAATTCATATTTTCTGTCTTTCCAATTTTGCCCTTTTATATTTATTTTGAAGATCATTTATATTTTTATCTTAATTAAGGTCATTTTTTATCCATATTTTTCTGTCTTTCAAATTTTGACTCTTTATATTAACTTTTCAGGTCATTTTATATTTTTTATCTTAGTTAATGTCACTTTTTTTATCCATATTTTTTATGCATAAAGTTCCAGTAAAGTAGTACTATCCAACAACTAGAGTATTATTTTCTGAAAACTACAGTAGTACTTTCAACAAAATTTAGTTAGAATGCATAAAGTCCCATAAGTTCCAGTAGAGTAGTATTATCCAACAACTAGAGTAGTACTTTCTGAAAACTACAGTATTACATTCAACAAAGTTTTAGTTAGAATGCATAAGTCTCAGTAGAGTAGTACTATCCAACAACTAGAGTAGTATTTTCTAAAAACTACAATAGTACATTCAACAAATTGTTGTAGTGCTTTTCATGAAACTGCCAAATTGTGTTTTTTGCAACGTCTTCACTGTTTTTGGAGGCAATTTTTTATGAAGTTCACCCATGATATTGCAGAAGCCTCTCAATGACGATCTTATTTGGACCTTGGGTTGTTTAGGGTCCTCCATTTGTGCAATTTCTGCAAAACAATAAGACATACCACTTACATAAATTCTATATACTACTCACAGACAGCAGTACACACTACTCATGACAGCACTACACACTACACACAACAGGTCTACGCACTACTCACAGATAGCAGTGCACACTACTCAGGACAACAATACAAACTAGTTCAGAGCAAACAACAAACTACTCATGACAGCACTACACACTACACACAACAGGTCTACACACTACTCACAGACAACAGTGCACACTACTCAGGACAACAGTACAAACTAGTTCAGAGCAAACAACAAACTACTCATGACAGCACTACACACAACATGTCTACACACTACTCACAGACAGCAGTGCACACTACTCAGGACAACAGTACAAACTAGTTCAGAGCAAACAACAAACTACTCAGGACAACACTACACACTACACACAGCATGTCTACACACTACTCACAGACAGCAGTGCACACTACTCAGGACAACATTACAAACTAGTTCAGAGAAAACAACAAACTACTCAGGACAGCACTACACACTACACACAACAAGTCTACACACTACTCACAGACAGAAGTACAACCAAAGCACACTACAGTCTGTACATACTACTACAGAGTAACATATGTACTACCACAGATTATTATAGACACTACTACGTACGTAATAATCAAAATACAACAACTTTTGCGTAACAACCCAACCAAACCAAATCAAACACTACCACAGACTATGCTCCAACAGAGAGAGAGAGAGAGAGAGAGAGAGAGAGAGAGAGAGAGAGAGAGAGACTAGCTTTGATTTTGGTTGCCGTCTCCACCTCTCAAAACTTCGGCATCCTCGGCAACGGCCGCCTCCACGTCATCGACCTCCCTCCCTCCCCCGGTACTCCCATCACCGAGTTCATCTCCTTCGACATCGCCGACGGCATCTACGACCAGGCTAGCTTTGATTTTGGTTGCCGTCTCCACCTCTCAAAACTTCGGCATCCTCGGCAACGGCCGCCTCCAAGTCATCGACCTCCCTCCCTCCCCCGGTACTCCCATCACCGAGTTCATCTCCTTCGACATCGCCGACGGCATCTACGACCTCGCCTGGTCCGAGTCTCACGACTCCCTCCTCGTCGCCGCCGTCGCCGACGGCTCCGTCAACCTCTACGACCTCTCTTATTTGAATTTTTTTGTTTGTTTGTGAAGCCCTGAGGTTTTGATAGAGAGAGCAGGTGAGCTTACGTTGGGTTTGATTTTGGATTTTGATCTGAAATCAGAGAGAGAGAGAGAGAGAGAGAGAGAGCAGGTTCATATAGATGGTATTAAACGTAAATAAATTGAATGTAAGGGTTTTTTGTTAAATCAGGTGAGCTTATTTGAGTTAAAAATACCATATGACCTTATACATAAATAATCTTATGTAAATGACCTTATGTATAATTTACCCTTTCAAATATGCACCGCTTAACTATACATATATGATATTACATGGAGTGACATATCTATATAATTCTTGTGATCTCACCGGGAAAGTCGTATAAAAATACTCAGAAAGTCATGTGTTATGTGAGGTTATTTTTTACGGCCATGTGATTAGTAAAATGAAGATAAATTTGGTAAATAATAAATAAATAAATAGTGGTAAAAAAATTATTATGATCAGTCAACTTAGTCTGCCCCAGTTATCCACTGATGATTTGACATGACAGAGTTTCACTGAGTTTTGATCTGGTGATCAATAGATTTTGTGGTTAATTACTGTTAAATGATAGGTGATTAAAAAAAATTAAAAAAAAATTATTATTAGCCGTTAACTAAAAATCTAACAGTAAATGACTATAACTGACAACAAATTTATTGATCACCATATCGAACTAGAGCTTTCTTTCCAAGTAATTTCATATTTAACTTTGTTTCCTCTCAGAAATTTAATCTTTTACGGTATCTTCTAGTCTCTACAAGTCCCGGAAGAAGCAGATGAAGCGCGGCCTCTTTCGAAAATTCACACAACCACAACAAAGAAGCGCGAACCACTCTCTCACTCTCTCTCTCGGTAATTTCATCGAACACCTTGCCTGCATTTAATACTTCGTTCATTTCTGAGCTTCGATTTTTCATTGTCTCACAATTTCTCATCATTTCTTTGATTCGTGTACTATGTAGTGTTCGTTGGGTTTAGCTCGTGTCGGATTCTGTGTTGATTTTGATGTTTTGAGTATGGTGGATTCTGTGGTTTGTAGTTGGTAGCTGAGAAAGAAGGAGAAGATGAAGAGAGTTAGGGCATGGTTTAAGACTTGGAATTTTGGTTTTTCAATTTCTAATTTTAGAGTTCGAAGAAGAAATTGGAAGCTGAAAAACTCACATTTAGGGGTTGAAGTTGTTTTTCTGTATGATGAAGTATATGTGTAAGGCTGATTTGCTTTGTACATTTGGGTGTAGTTGAATCATCTATGTGGGGATCATCAATTGGTAATGTTGATTTTGTGTTTAACTTGTGAAATAGTCTGGGTATTTGGTATAGTGTGGGTTTGGGGGTTTTCCTTTTTCCAGTTTTGCTTTCGGATTTGTCCATCAACATTTTTGAGGGTAAAGTGATGCACCTGAGATTGGTGTGAGATATTAGTGTAGTGTAGATGCATTATGAGTTTGTATGCATGTGTGTGAGTGAGTGTATTGTGTGAATGTTAGTGCAGTTGGGCTATCTTCATTGTTTCTGATTCTTTTAAATGTGGATTCGAGCTGCATGTTTGAGATCTTGGGCTTGAGGTTTCGGGTGGTAGTTTAGTGTCAATGTTGTTGTTGTGGGACTTGTGGAATTTTTGTTTGGAAAAGAAGGTCAGATTATCGTTTCTCATTAGTATAGAGGACACAAACTTTACCTCAGTGATTTTAATATTAGCTAAATGGTATCTGAACTTATGGCTCTTGCTAGCTAGATGAAAGCATAGCTGTGGCACAAATTTTACCTGTTTGGTTTGGAATTGTGCAGAGTGAGGGTTTTGGATAACTGTGGTTGGTCAGACTGTTGGGGCTGTTTTACTTTTATGTGTGTGGTGTGTAACCTGTCATTCCTGTATGTGAAGGAAGTAGAGGGCTACATTACATATCAACGATGGACTGCAACAAAGAAGAGGCAATCAGGGCAATGCAATGTTCGGAGAAGAAGATGCAGAACAGTGATTTTACAGGAGCAAGAAAAATGGCACAGACAGCTAAGCAGCTCTTCCCTGAGCTTGAGAACATTACTCAGTTACTAACAGCCTGTGAGGTTCACTGTTCAGCAGAAAACAAGATAGCTGGATCTGAGATGGACTGGTATGGGATTCTTATGACTGCTCAATGTGATGATGATGATACCATCAAGAAACAATACAAAAAACTAGCTCTATCGCTGCATCCTGATAAGAATAATTTTGCTGGTGCGGAGGCTGCTTTTAAGCTGATTGTGGATGCAAATAGGGTGCTCTCAGACCATGCAAGTCGTGCCAAGTATGACAAGAAGCGCAGAAATGCTCTAAAAAAGGCTGGTAGAACTGGAAACTCATCTACGAAAAAATTTCAAGAAGGAAATGCAACTTTTGATTCAAAATCACGGGTAGGAATGCCAGCTGACGGTGGGCCTTTGAACACTGAACAGAAAGACAATGGGCACGGAGATGGAGTAAGGAAGCAAGGTCTTAACTCTTCCAGGTCTGCTCCTAGGTCCAAGGATGAAAAAGCTTCAACATATATGAATAAAAAAAGAGGATGGAGTTCAAGTTTTGAATCAGGTAAAAGTTCCAAAAGAGGAAAGAGAGTGACAGCTGATTCTGAACTAAATGGAGATGATCACCTTGGGAGATCTTCAAGGAGCAAACAGAACCGTCCGTTCAGTGAAAATGTAAATGATAATGGTGGT
Organism: Geum urbanum; assembly: GCA_946800695.1. Taxonomy (NCBI): domain Eukaryota; kingdom Viridiplantae; phylum Streptophyta; class Magnoliopsida; order Rosales; family Rosaceae; genus Geum; species Geum urbanum. Next base: position 79,874,539 of record OX326999.1, on the reverse strand, counting down.
GGTGTGAATCCTCCAGGAAGTTTGAAGAAAACCTGGTCTGCTTCTGAAAAGAAGATGAAGAATGCAGCTATGAATGATCGGAAAACTGATTCTGGAGCCAATTCAGTAATTGCATGCATACCAAAGATCATTGTGGTTCCTGATCCTGAATTCAATAAGTTTGTGCTTGAGGAGAATGATCTAGGAAGCACTTTCAGTGCTAATCAAACATGGGCGCTTTATGATGATGTAGATGGCATGCCAAGGTTCTATGCTCGTATCAAGAAAGTGTATACTTCTGGATTCAAGCTAAAGATCACCTGGCTCGTGCCGGATCCAGATGACAAAGGTGAGAGTGATTGGTTCAAGGAAAACTTGCCAGTCGCTTGTGGTAAGTTCAGAGATGGGCTCACTGAAGACATTACGGACCATCTTATGTTTTCTCATCAAATGCATTGCATTAAAGGCAGTGGCAAAGGCTCTTTTCTGGTATATCCTAGGAAGGGAGAAACTTGGGCCTTCTATAAGAATTGGGACATTGGATGGAGCTCTGACCCTTCGAAGCACAAGCCATTCCTCTATAATTTTGTCGAGATCCTCTCAGATTTCTCTCGAAACGTTGGTGCCAAAGTTGCCTATTTAAGCAAAGTAAAAGGCTTTGTGAGTCTGTTCAATCGAGCCAAGCCAATTTTGGTCAATACATTTCAAGTACCACCTAATGAGCTATTCAGATTTTCTCATCGGATTCCCTCTTTCAAGATGACCGGAGGTGAAAGACGTGGTGTTCCGAAGGGTTCCTGGGAGTTAGATCCAGCTTCATTGTCCACTGACTAAGCAAGGAAGCACAGCACTAGGGAAAAGGTACCAATATTAGCTTTCAAAAATTTACCCACCAACTTGATGTGCCTTTCAGCTTATTGTGGGCACTCATAGTATAGTATAGATATGAATGCTTGTATGTACATAGTACATCCTCACTATAAAAGCTTTGGCTTTAATGACCTTGTCGTAATCCCCTGAATTGATTGGAGTCACAGCTCTAAGCCTCTAAGCCATTATGAAACGAGAGATATGTCAATTTATGAATTGATGCCTCTCATTTATTGTGTCATTTCTGGGGTCTCATTATTCATATATCTTTAGTCCTGTTCTCTCTTGGTCTTTGCCCATAGAGGAATTTTTTTTTAGAATTGGGAAACCAGAGCTGTTTGAGAGGTTAGCCAAAGCCATGAATATTGGTGGGAGGCTTGTGAGGATCCAACAAGAGCTCATCGAGGTCGAAAACGAGAAGCAGCAGAGGGAGTACACACTGGGTTTGTTCTGGGAACACTGGCCTGCTGTGGATCCAATTCTGATCGAAAATCGAATTAATTCCCTCAGGAGCCAAATAAGGTCTATGGAGAGCAGAAAGAAGGTGCTGCTTCATCAGCAGCAGGACCTGTTTGTCACGGTGGCCCTCCTCCGTGAGCCACCGACTACCACCGGAGATGTAGAAGAACAAGAAGATGAAGATACTGGTAGAAATTAAGGCTTATATTCAAGATGGGTTTTCCTGGACTGGATCCCTATTTGGTAGTTGGTACTATGTTTGTCAGTGTTCTTTTTAGTATTTTTCTTTCTTTGGGTTAATGGGTACGTTTCATTCACCTTTCCTTATCATGATGTAGCAAAGACTTGTTTAGAGTGGAGTGTAGATTATAAAATGTTTTCTAAGAAAATGGGTTGATAATGAAATCTTGCTTATATATTTTTAAGGGCTTCGAGGCCCCTCTTTCTGTTTTCATTTCTAAACAAACAAATCTTGTCGGTTGACATCAAAATAGGGTTGTAAAACTCTAATATGTTTATTTGCAAAATCTTAAGAAGTTGCACATATTACTCAACACTCTGTTACCTTCAATATTGGGCATATTCCCGACTTTCTTCGTCACCGCCTAAATTCGGTCATCGGAAACCACTAATTCCGGGATGATACATACATCTGTGTCAAACTGTCAATTTGACTCTTTAATAATAACTTTCTTGTGGAAGTATAGTAAAATTTGTGGCAACTAAAAGGAATTGGTGTCACATCCAAATGTTGATTTTTGAAAATGTTATTCGCCTATTGTATGATTGTCATTTGTCAATGTCACCTTTGATAAGCCGATGAAACAATCTTAATTTGTTCATGTTACTGATCACCATTATTTCACAAATCTAGAGTCTATTTTACTCAAATTTCTTAATGAAAATTAACGCACACTCAAATTCGCATCACAAACTATCAAGTTGATAGTCATGCTTATCTATCTAAAAACTCATTGGTTGGACATTCAATCAATATAGTGAATATACTTATTGGGCCCACGTGACATAATAATGTTTTATTCATTAAATAGTGATATCGATGTACACGGTAATAATCTTTCTTTTTTCATCCTCTATCTTTCACTTGTATTATTTGTCATGATCTGTTTTCAATACTAGTATCTCAAAGATAGAATTCGAGAAATAATATCAACAAATAAATTTAATTATTCTGAATTATATAAATAAATAATCGAATGTTCGTAATTTCTATATGTTGTTTCGCACTATTAAAGTGATAAATAAAGTAACCATCCAATGACGTGACAACTCTTCTTTCATCAATTGTTGATAGCTTAATTTGTACATGACAACAATCTCCCTAGCACCATTATTTTCTTACATCCCTATACCATCCCGATACGTTTTGAAAGCTAGTTCAATACCGTACTAGGATATTAGATCTCCAAATGCATTTTAGGTAATATATTCAAACGGTCGAATAATCTTTTATAAATCATTCAATATTCATATCTCGGTTCTCTCGATATAAAAAATAAACGAAATTCAAATATAACATAACGTCTCAACCATAGTTACACGCGATGTTTATCTAGAACCCAAATCTTAATTTTATAAAATCACAAATCCCAATATGCATTTTTTGGTTGGAGGTCACTTTGATGCAGAAAATGATACAAACTACCTAGCTTGTTTGTATTCCACACCATTCTAGGTCCTTCCTAAGTTAAAACAAAAATCCCCTAAACCCCATCTCAAGTTTTGTTTTTCTTTTCTTCTCAAAAGAGAAGTAAAACGGATGATTTCATGTGAACCGGTTCAACGTAAATCCAGCACAAATATTAGCTCCCTCCCCCTACTGTTTTGCTGTTTGGCACGTGTTCTTCATTTATTCACAAAAATAACTTAGTTGAGCCTCAACCAGGTAGGCCTGTAAACTCAAAAACTAAACCCAATTTTCAATTTCAGGAGAAAAGGAGAAACACAGTGACTGGCAGGTCCACTTCTCTCTTTTGTTTCGCTCTCTCTTCCCGCTCTTACTCATTCTCTCAATTTCTCAGAGCTCACGAAAACCCTAGATTTTTTTTTCAAGTAAGTTTTCTTCCGTCATCTTCGTCTTCGTCTTCTCTATCTGTATCCATGACCGATTTATCGTCAGCTGTATAATTTTTTTTCTAGGGTTTATGCTGAGAAATTGTGCTTTTGAAATTTACGCAATTTCCCCTGGTTATTGTCTCCCTGCTCGATTCTGGATGTATCTGAGCTATGCGGGCCTCGAGATTTGGAAATTCGGTCATGCATTTTGCTTAATTCGTGTTATATTGTTTGTTTTGGTTCGATATGTTATTTGTGGGGTTTTGAAACGTTGGTGTGATATTTTGTTTGCACTTATTTGATACATAGTGGTTTTGTATGAATTTGGTAGCTGGAAAGTGATATATGAATTTAAGGAAACGCATGCAAGTAGTTATGAGATAGTATGTATTGTTGATGGGTTTATAGTGAATGGGTTGGATTAAGATTGGGACTATATGTTTTCGAAGAGCTTTTGTTTTCAATGTAATGTGATGAGTATTGGGAATGCAGTCTCCGTATCATATACTACGCTTTATTAAGCTAACTTACTTGCCAAAGAACCAAATGAGTAGACGATTTTGTTGACATTTTAATTCTACCCGTCTTTGTTTGGATCTTTCTAAGTAGACCTCTCATACTGTTCTAAGTGTGATCGGCATTTTTACCAGCTGTGCATCTGATTATGGATTGGTGAAGATTGATAGCGGAGGTAAAATCATTCAGTTCTCTGAAAAACTAAGGGGAGCTGGCCTACAAATAATGGTAAGTTACTTGGCACTGGAATCGTTATCCTTCCCTGTGAATGGTTTACGTTTAAATGTTAAACCAATTTGGACCACTTGCAAAAGCGTGTTATTTAGCTTGTGTTTCGTGTGAGATTTTCTGGTGGTACGATATTCTGTACTTGATGATTTGTAGCGTCTACCTGAGAGTTTTATTTATGGGAATGTACCATGTTTTTGTGCTGCTATCCCTGTTAAATGCCATTCAGGTTATTCTGCTTTTGGTATGGGTATTTCAAGAGGTTTAGTGAATGGATCGGTTACAAATATTTTCCACGGGGTGTAATAATATGAAATATTTGGATAGTGCATACACGGTATATATATATTTTTTGTGTATTTTGGTAATATCTGTTTACATATGTCCAAAGGTCAATTGGTTTTCAATCCTTAACTGTTTATCTGGACTGCAGGTTTAAGATCCTGGTTTTGGCCTTATGAAGTTGTTGCTGGACTCTTGGATACTGCTTTTTTGAACCAAGCTCCTCATATTGTTACATGCATCTTCCTTTTAGATGATTTTGATACTAACTGAATGATAGGTAGCAAGTACTCAGTTGGTTTATGTTATATAGAATTATAGAGACGTAAGCAGCTTTTGGGACTGAAAACAAATTTACTTGCTGATTTTCTGTATCCTGCAGGGTGAAGATTTACAATGATGGCACTCGGGTAGATTCATGATCGTGTCTTTGTCTATATCCTGGATCCGAGACCTGAGAGAGAAATTGAAGAACTAATTCTAAATCATCTATGGAGTGCAACAAAGAGGAGGCACTCAGTGCAGTGAAGCTTGCTGAAACGAAGGTGCAAAACAAAGATTTTATAGGAGCAAGGAAGATGGCAGAAAAGGCTCAGAGGCTCTACCCAAACCTTGAGAATATTTTGCAGTTACTTGCAGTCTGTGAAGTTCACTGTACAGCAGAAAACAAGCTAGGTGGGTCTGAAATGGATTGGTATGGAATTCTTCAAGTTCAAAAATTTGACAATGAAATCACCATCAAGAAACAGTATAGGAAACTTGCACTCTTACTTCATCCTGATAAGAACAAGTTTGCTGGTTCGGAAGCTGCGTTTAAGCTGATTGGGGAAGCAAACAGGGTGCTGGCAGACAAAGAAAAACGTTTATTATATGATATTAAATATAGAGCTCTAGCAAGATCAGGTATACCAAAGACAACAGCACATCAGTCAAATGTTGACTTATTTGTCAGGAAATATGCTGATACTGCAACCAGCTCTCATAATGTTCCTCAGTCACAGGGGCAACCAAACACTTTCTGGACACAGTGTAGTTTTTGCCACTCAAAGTATCAATACTACAGAGACTTTCTAGATCGGTTGCTTCGTTGTCAAAGATGTCGAAGAGCATTTGAAGCTCATGAATTTAAGGAACATGTGCTGCCTCCAGAGTCTCTCAGGAATCAATTTCCAAAACATAAAGAGCCTTCAAATCAGGGTCCTTCAAACAGAGCCTCACAAAGTAATGGTGGAACTGATGACCGAAATTTCACAAGATTTCAGAAGGAAGATGCTGCTTTCAATCCTGTGTCAAAGGTAGAAACTTCAGCTGAGTTGAGTCGGGAGTCTAAATCTCAAAAGAAAGATGTTTTTCATGGGGGCAAACTGGGAGTATCCAGATCTGGTCTAGAGAGATCTAAGGATACAGGAACGTCGACAAATCTGAACAAATCTGATGGAAATCTGAAGAGGGGAAATAGAGCTAGAGCTGATTCTGAAGATTCAATTAAACCTTCTGAAACCAATGGAGGCCATCACCCTAGAAGATCTCCGAGGAACAAGCAGAGGCTTTCATCTACTCTAAGTAATGATGATGATGATTTTGTGAATCCCCCTAAAAGGTTGAGAAAGGGCCAATTGTTTGGTGTTGCCGAGAAGGAGAATAATGCAGCTGTGGGTGGGCTTAAAAAAGAGGCAAGGCAAAATGTCAGTTCTTCTCCAGAAGAAAGTTTGCCAAATAAAAAGAGTAAAACCAGTGCATTTGAGTCAAAGGTAAAGACGGGCACTGTTGCAGATAATGTTGGGAAGGAGAGGAATAATGCTGCTGTGAGGGGACATGAGAAGGAGACAAGACAAAAGGTAAATTTCCCTCTAGAAGAAAGTATGCCAAACAAAATGAGTAAAACCAGCAAATTTGAACCCAAAGTAAAGGCAGCTGCAAAACCTGATCATGGTGGAAGCAACTTCAAAGATACTGCCAGCCCTGTAGACAATGTAGATGTTGCATCCACTACGGAAACCATTGACAATATTCCCGATCCTCAATATCACAGGTTTGATGATGACAGGTTGGGAAGTCTTATGAGAGCCAATCAAACCTGGGCACTCTATGATCCAGCAGATGGCATGCCCAGATTCTATGCTGTTATCAAGAAGGTCCTTGCTCCTGGATTTAAGCTGAAAATTAGGTGGCTGGAGGCCAATCCGGATGACCAAGATGAGATTGATTGGTGTGAAAAAGATTTGCCAGTTGCTTGTGGTAAGTTCAAACTTGGGACCACTGATGAAGTTACACATCCTACATTTTCTCATCAGGTGCACTGCACAAAAGGGAGCGGTAAAAGCTCTTTTCTGGTATATCCAAGGATGGGAGAAACTTGGGCCATATACCAGAATTGGGATATTGGATGGAGTTCTGAGCCGGAAAAGCACATTCCTTACAAATTTGACTTTGTTGAAGTTCTGTCAGACTTTGTGGAAAATAAAGGCATTGGAGTTCGTTATTTAGGAAAAATAAATGGATTTGTCAGTTTATTTCAGCAAGCCGAACAGCACGAGGTTGTTATGTTTCAAGTACCACCTCATGAGCTTTATAGATTTTCTCATCGAATTCCCTCTGTCAAGATGACTGGTCACGAAGGCTATGGTGTGCCCTCAGGATCCTTTGAGCTTGATCCTGCTTCGTTACCCACCAGCATTTTTGATGCTCGTGATGCAGGAGATTTGGAAATGGATAATAGAAACAATATGGAACTTAATGGCTCTGTAAGTATGAAGCGGGAGACTAATAATCTTTCTGAAAGAGAGAATTCCTTCAAGTCTCCAAGAAAATTAGATAGTGAATCTGTGAATTGTATGAATGGGAAAGGGAAGTCCTTACTAAATGACACTCGTAAGAAGCGTCAGGAGAACGGTTTGGATGGTGTGAATTTTAATCATAGAAGATCACCAAGGGATTTAGGCAGGAAGAGTACAGTGTCTAATGTAGCTATGAAGAGTTCAGATACCACTGCAGATGTCAGCTTACCTCAGTCTGAAAGAAACTCTACCTCTAGGCACTGTAATGATGGGATGCATTCAAGTGTGAAGGATCAGCATTCTCTCAATCGGCAGGAAAAACCTGTATCGCCTCCTCCATCTTCATCACCTGCCTGCAGGTCGTCTCAAACTGAGTTCTATGACTTCAAAGGGCTAAAGTCTCAGGAGAGCTTCAAAGTTTGGCAAGTTTGGGCACTGTATAGTGATGTGAATGGAATGCCTACTACTTATGGTCAAGTTCAGAGGATTGAGACTGGGCCAAATTTTGGAGTGCATTTGGTATTGCTGGAACCTTGCTCAGCAAGGATAAATACGTCTGGACCAGTTTCTTGTGGGACATTCAAAGTAAAAAAAGTTTCAGCCGCGGTAGTCCCCCTTGCCTCATTCTCCCACTGTGCAGTTTCTGAAACTGTTGCTGGTCTGAAGGTGTTTGAAATAAGACCTAGCAAAGGTGAAGTTTGGGCGCTATATAAGAACCACAATCCTGAGCTGACCTGTCCTGACCTGGCAAAGGCTGAATGTGATATTGTGGAAGTGCTGGAAGCTAATAGCAAAAGCACAATGGTTCAAGTTCTGTCAGAGGTTAAAGGATTTAAATCAATATTCAAGGCTCCTATAATCCAGAGATCAAAGTCTGGGATGATTGATATACCACATACCGGGTTACATAGATTCTCTCACCAGATTCCTGCTTTTCATCATAACGGGGAGAGCCACAGTCGACTTGCAGGCTGTTGGGAGCTTGATCCATTATCAGTCCCTCCTCTCATTTCTCCAGTTTGACACTGCACCCTGTGCTGACATCCAGCATCCTTTGTGAACCTTTTCTTGTAACTCTGAACCCTTTTTTTTGGTTAGAATGCTGCTGCTTGAGAAAAATACAGGATTGAACTTCAGTTATAGCTGAGAATTAATGCATATCCGAGCCTGGAGCATTAGCTGTTAATCGATTTTATTTGGGTGCAAGCTTATTGATTAGATGAATTCGTGCATGTGCTGCATTTAGTTTTTTTTTTAAGAATATGCTACATTTAGACGTGTTGTTTTGTCTTTCCTATTTTCTCTTGGTCTTCTTGTGTCTGCAAAAATCAAAAGAAAGAAAGAAATAAAATATATATAAAAACTGGGGCATTCGGAGAATCGAACTCCGGACCTCTCGCACCCAAAGCGAGAATCATACCACTAGACCAAATGCCCGCTGTTGGTATATACGTCTAATTAAATATATAACTCCACAAGTCAATACTGAGACGTCTTTATTTCTATTTTGGTCGTCGTCTTCTTTTTCTTCTTTGGCTCAGTTGACCAGTCCGATTCTCCCGCCGAAAATCTCCAATCACTACGACGTCGTTTTTCTCTCTATGTGCTGAACAACACTCCTCTCTGCTTCTCTACTTCTTATCAACAGGTCTCTCTCTCTCTCTCTCATATTGCTTTGTTAAAAGTTGTGTTATTTGTATAACGCACATAAGGTCTTCGATAAAATGCGCCTTCCATTTTGGCTTATTAATATCCCTCGACTTTAACTATTTCTCGTCGATTTAGTGCGTTTGGGTTCGTGGGTGATTCTTCAACTCCATTTTTTCACTTTGTATAATCGAAGTCAGATTTTCATGGTTTACTGACTTTACTCTAAAGTGCTTATGAATTTTCTCTCTCTGTGTTTTTTTTGTATTTGTTGTTTACAGCTTGGCTGACTCGAGTGTGGTTTGTGAGTGACAAAGAAAGAAGGATGTTGAAGCAGGTGTTTGGGAAGGTGTTGAACATGGGAGTATATGGCTATGGTGATAGGATCAGGCCTTGTTTGTATGTCCCAACTAGTAGTTTCCACAATTCACAGGTACATTTCAAATCCCTAAGTCCCACATTAACCGTAGTTCTTATATAGTGGAATGTTATTTTCATCCGAAGAATTTGATCCTCTAAATTTTTTAAGGAAATTATCCAAGAATGACTTGTGTGAACATATATTGAACTTTTCGTATGTTTACCTGAAGCGGTGAAGTGATGACAGGGTTGCATCTTTCCTTTGCAATATTTGTAGTCTTTGTTTCAAAAACGTATCTAGTACTTGCTTCATGCTTTATAGAATTACGTTACTTCCTTCCCAGCTTCCGACATTGCAAATATGGTACCGAGTTGTCAATATTTAGATCTTAGTTCAATACCTTGCTTGATTGAATTCTGGTGTTGGAAAGTGTGTGACTTTTGTGCTGCTCGCAACTTGTAATTGCTGTTAGTGAAGTTGTTGTAACCTATTGAAACGCAGAGCTCCAATAAGGAATGGTCACAGTTTGTGAACTACTCAAACTGTAATGTGTGTCCAAAAGTGTTTTTTCATGTGATAAACTTTCTAATAAGTAACAAACTCGGCTGCGACTGATATATGCAATATACAGGGTTCATCGTGCGCCAAGAAGTTTCTTTGGAGTAGAGGATTTCGTTGATGATGACAATAGTCGGCCATACACTTACCAGAAAGAAAAGAAGTCGAAGAATCCACAGAAGCATATATCATTCAAGCAGCGTACCATAGCTTACCTAGAGCCATTTACACTCGACGTCTTCATCTCAAAACGTTTCATATCAGCCTCAATCACCCACAGAGTAACATGCAAGCCGGTTGCAGTTGCCGGTACCAACTCCAAAGACATAAAAGCAGCACTCAAGTCCCGACGCGATATACCTGCCTGTATATCCGTCGGCCAGATCTTAGCCGATAGGGCAAGGGAAGCAGACGTCTATACCGCCTCTTATACACCGAGGGACCGAGACAAGTTTGAAGGAAAGATTAGAGCAGTTGTCCAATAATCCCTCATTGATAGTGGGATTGATGTTAAAATTTATCTCGACTGAATCACTACTTCTTTTGCTTTGTTAGATTTGTTTGTACTAGAGAGATTTGGTATGTAGTAAAGACACCATTGCCAATCTTTATGTGACTGACTGCGCAATCAGAATTCATCTCCAATGCAAGTCAGAATTCCTATAAGATGAATAACCGGGCTGGGTTTCTCATGAGGCCGGACTATATAATCTCGTCAGGCCCAATCCCCAGATGTTCTGGCGCAAAGCCCCCATCCGTTACCCTTTTTTTTTTTTTTTTGTCTCTTTCTTCTTTTCCAGATTTATATTCCCTTCGTCTCCGACTTCTCGTAGAGCTCACCAAGGTACTTATCTCTCAAACCCTAACAATTTACAGTCAAATATTCTGAGTTTTCATTTGTGATTTCCTCGCCTCTGTTTTTGGATGCGTATCGAACTTTGATAATCGGTTGTGATTGAGTGAGTATGGTGGCGAATTTATACGATCCGCGAGACTTAGAGATTGATGTGTGTATTCTGCTTCTTGATCGTTTTAATTTGTGTGATCAGACCTTGATTTTGTTGTTGGAATTTTGGTAATTTCTTTTGAAAGAATATGAATTGGGGCGTAGGTTTTGTTGTGCGTGTCTTTCATCTTCGAATTCTAAGTATGTGAGGCTTTGATGTGATCTCAATCGTTGGCATTGTGTTGTGAGTATGAGAAGATAGTGGTGTTAAGTACTCTGCATGTGATTGATTTGGTGCATAGAGAAGTTATGATGGGAGATAACCTTATTAAAAGCTGCGCTTACGCACTCGATCTATTGGGCTTGTTGTTGTTAGATTGTATCTGTTGTTTTGAGCCGTGAGATGTAGAGGATTTGCAATAGGAAGGGAATGTAATTTTCAGTGGTAACGGGTACACGGAGAGAACAAATAATGGCAAGCATTTAGTGATTGCGATGCTGTCAGTTGTATCTGATGTGTGCATATGCAGCATTTTTTGGCTTGCCAAGATTAGCAAGACGTTACAAAGTGATGCCCACTTCATAATAGCTGTTAGGTTTTAAGCTTGATGTAATTGAGCAGATTCAGCGTATCGAAATCAGGATCTGTATAGGTGACGGTAAGTAATTAGGATCTACCAAAAGTTCACGTGTAGCGTGTTTTTGCCATCCAACAATGAAAGTTTTGGCGGGACTTTTATTAGTCTTTACTGATTGAAATAATGAAGTCTGACATGATCTGTTGATGGGAAGTTGACAAAGACGCTAAGTAGATATCTACTATCTAATATTCTTGCATGGAAGGTTGAAATAGATGTCCTTTTTTCCACTGTAACCTGTATAGTATTGAGATCAATCACAGAAAAACTTGAGCATTAAGGAGCTCTTGCGAGCAAAAACTGAAAGGAGAAAAGTATATCAATTAATAATATCGAACATTTAGTCTACAGTCATTGTGGTTCTGTTGTTATGTGTTTTAGTATATCAGTTGGTGCTGCTGTATGTGTGAGCCTACAAATGTGGTAGTAGATTGTGAATCCCATATGTACTTGTTAATCTGGTAAACCCTAAAAGTGTAGCTTAAAATTGGATATGATACGGTAGTAGTAGAGTGTCCTAGAGTTAGTTTGACTCCCTCCTGTTTTTCAAACAGTGAGATTCTGGCTGAGAAACAACATAATCATTGTAAAACCAAATGTCTATTTGAGTGCAACTAACATTTCTGAACACTCTGGTTATTGTTTGCAGGTGGCAGATCTAAGTTGGTTAAAAAAAATTCAGGTGAAGATAGTATTCATATTAATCTTTCAATTATGATTCGATACTGACTTGAGCCTTCAAGTCTGTGTTGTTCTATGTTTATGCTCTACCTGTTCCTTTCTGGCTTTCAATTGTTTATGTTCATATATCAATCCTGTGATTTCTATTAGGGATGTATGACGGAAGAAATTATCTCATCACCAAATTGGTTGCAGGATGCATTTAACTTCTTCTGCTTGATTGTTCAGTAGACTATGGAACATGATGATAACTGTAAGGAAACAGACAAGGGGAATGATCTAAAGAGTCCTACTGAAGTGATGAATAATTCAGAGTCATCTGACCATATCCCCTCTCCTGCAGAAGATCCCAATAAACCAGAGTCGTCTGAACTGAAGATCCCATCTTCTGAAGAAGTGCTCTGTACACCAGAATTAGAAGTGTTAAAAAATCCCGAGTCATCCGACTATATATCCTCTCCTGCAGTAGTGACTGACAAACCAGAGTCATCTGAACTGAAAATCCCATCTTCTGTGGAAGTGCTCGGTAAACCCGAGTTAGAACTGTCGAATAATCCAGAGTCATCTGACCATATCCCATCTGCTGCAGAAATTCCCGCAGAACAAGTGTCATCTGAATTAAAGATCCCTTCTTCTGCTGACACACTCAGTATACCTGAGTCGGCTGAAAATAAAATGTCCTCTCCTGCAGAAGCAACCATTACTAAGAAAAAAACCCCAAACTCATTGAAGGGCAAAGCTAAAATTGTGAAGAAACCTCTGAGTGATAAGAGTTTGAAAGCCAGCATAGCTACAAGTAGTTCACAGGTTAATAATGCGAAGAGGAAGAGGTTCAGGAATAAGGGTAACAACAAAAGAGAACATGCGAAGAAGATGAATTCAGGAAATGGTACCCAACAGAAAAATTCTGATGACCAGCAGACAGATAACAGCCATCAGTCTCCAAAAAATAAAGGAAAGGCGCACGAGTCTGAGGCGAGACAACAAAAGAATACAGAAAAACATCCTGGGCCAGACAAGAGTGTAAAGAATGAAATGAAAGGCAAAAAACCTGATGAAAAGAGAGAAAAACTTGGGGGTTTGATCTTCATGTGCAGTGATAAGACGAGGCCAGACTGTTTCCGTTATCGTATCATGGGCATCTCACAGGGTAAAAAGGACACTGTCATGGGTATCAAACGCGGCTTGAAGCTTTTTCTCTATGACATCGACCTTAAGCTTTTGTACGGAGTTTTCAAGGCATCCTCTTCCGGTGGCTTAAAACTTGAGCCAAAAGCTTTTGGTGGGGCCTTCCCTGCTCAGGTGATATTCTTCTCTAATCTATCTCTATCTGCTTGTTTCCTTTGTATACTTGGTGAGATTTCTGTGCTGATCAGTTTCAAACTTCAGGTTCGGTTCAGTGTGGAGAAAGATTGCAATCCAATACCTGAGAGTGTTTTGAAGAAGGCAATAAAGGAAAACTACAATGTGAATAATAAGTTCAAAACAGAACTTACTGTTCGACAAGTGAGAATTTTCCCCCTTATTGAGGGTGTCATTGTATTAAGTTTTGGTTACACTGGTATATGATAACCTGTGTTATTGTATCAGGTCAGGAAGCTCACAGCACTTTTCCGACCTGCTCCGGTTCCTCTATCTTCTCAACCTACACATGCCCCACTCCTGGCGAACACTCGGGATAGGGATAAAAGGGGGAGGAATTCAGATTCTTGTTCACACAGGGATGCACGTGCTAGAGATACATATGACAATGGTGATTCTAGGAGAATTTTAGCTCATGAAAGGGACCAGCACGCTGCATACCGGGATGTCGCATCTGTCAGGAGAGAGGAAATTCCTCGTGATTTGTACCTCTCTGAAAAGGAATATCGAGCTTATGGTCTGCAAGGAGATCGAAGAAACTTGGCTCCTCGACCTGTCAGTCCAGCTGTAGAAGCTCACCGCAGAGATTATGACAGAGAGCATCATGTAAGACAGCCAAACCTCATTTACGTGGAAGCTGCTCCGGCACATCGAGAAACTGTATCTGATCCTCTCTACTTGAATGAGAAAGAGTGTGCAGGTTATACTGCTGGTGCTAGACATGAGTTGCCTCCTGCAACATCTGCTCTTGCTGCAGACCTTTATGCAAGGGATCCTTACTATAGACGATGCTATTATGGTGCTTCGACATTGGACCATTATGCTGCCCCTCATAGGAGAGAGGAAGTTCCTTTGGGATCTTATTACACTGGGGGAAGGAGAGAATTTTACCTGGGTGAGCATGATCCCATTGATAGGAGAGCACCTGATCGTGTAGAGAGAAGTTCATACTTGGGACATGCTCCTGCTGCTACTGCCGTTGATGATCATACAGCGAGAAGCTTATACTCGGCACGTGCTACTACTTCCGCTGATGATCGTTATGGGAGAAGTTTATACTCGGCACGTGATGCTAGTGCTCTGGATGCTGATGCTCGATTGGATTACAACCGGCGAGAGACCTACCTGGTGTCGAAGCTTGAAGCTCAGCATGCGCCAGTTTCATCTCGTTATGCTTTTACCGGTGCATCATACTCATATCGCTAATTGGTCTGTGCTTACATGAGAGACTGTTCCGTTTTTTCTTTTATTTCCGTTCTGTTCTTAATTCTCTCCGCTTCAAAAAGAACTACTGTGGGACAAACTGTTGGAAGGCCAAATATTGCCAAGTATGTTAAACTTTGTATCTTGTTAATGCTCAATCATAAAGATTGTTTCATTTTGGACACAGGCTTTGCATTTTTGCACTTACAATAGTTGCTCCAGTGATTCAGACATTCAGCTATTACCATTATCGAACTAATAATGGCAGCAACGATTCCCCTTTGCCTATACTAGATCAATTTCCATTCCCGTAGATTTTGTTTTTCTTTTGAAATAGAAGAGGTCATTGCACCCTATGCACTTTTGTATGTGTCAACTAGAGGGAAGGGAGGGACACGCTTACTACTTACCAAACATGTTTCGACTTCAAACGAGAAAGTGGATTTTGGACCAAGATAAGTCAATATATGCGCACTACTGGGCCGTAGCGTGTAGTCCATGTTACGACTTACGAGTCATTTTTTTTTCCTACGGGAAAGTAAATAACAGGAACTAACACAAATTACAACCCCTTTGACATCCTTTACTACTCAAATCAAAAAGATCGAGCAGCTTGATAAGCCTAGGGCTGGACGCGGGAAGGGATGGATCGGTTCGGGACAAAAATCACGATAATCTCATAGTTTTTAAACGGAACGGATCCGGATGAGATTTACTATTCTAAAAATGAATCCCAAGAAGTCCTAAACTCAAACGGAATCGGTTTGGTACGGGTTCATTTCGAGATCCCTAGGTTATTTTTTCGATAACAAAAATAATGCAAGAGTATATCTAAAAGTCCCAAAATGACCAAAATGAAGCATTTCAATAAGTTCATGTTGTTCATCACATCGCCGAACAATCCAAAATCAGCTTCAATATATACCCAAAAAGAAAAAGAAAGTATGAATATAGAAACAACCCAAATCAACCAAATGTTAATAAGCTTTCCATAAAAAAAACCTGAAAGTTAATCACTTAATCAGCTTATTCCCAGCTTTCACACATCAATAATAGCCTTGCCTCTTACTCTTGGATCAGAAACTGGTGGTGGGCATGTTGTACTACAAGCAGATGAAATAGAGCTTCCATGATCTGTAAAATGCACAATTTATGAAGTTATAAGTATATCACATGACACTAAATTAATCGATACACTCATGTACTGGAATAAATCGAAATGAATAACATACCTAGTTCAAGTTTTTCACACGTTAAGTGGATAATCATCTCTGATGTGCCTATAGATGCATACATATGTAGTAGTAATCATATATCCAGCTGCTTATATAGATACCCAATTGCATATATACATACCTAGTTGCATAATTTGCATATATAAATATCCCATCGCATATATAGACACCGCTCTTTGTATTTACAAATTAAGAAAACAATAGTCAATGCAATAAGAACAATAAAGAATTCAGTTAGAAGAATTATTGATCTGGATATCAAAGAAGTTAAGTTGATGTCATACGTGAAACCGTGAAAAAAAGGTAAGAAACGCCACAGGGAAGAAAGTGAGATGACTTGAGATCGATAAAAATAAATACTGTAATATATAGTTGATAAAGTTTATTATGTTTATTCGGGATGGGTCGGGATTCCATTTACACTAAAAAATAAACTCAAATTTCATCCCATTTTATTCAAACGGACCAGGATGAGACGGACTTTTCATTTCGAAAATTTAAACCCGTACCATCCTTATACGTGACGGTTCGAAACTGGGTCGGATCGGAATTTCTGGGACCAAGTGCCCACCCCTAACTAGATAAAGACCTTGATACCAACTTTTTGCCTCATTATAAGGTTAGGTGCCAGATATCCTGGATAATAGCCCTAATCCTCCATCGTGGTTCAATTATCTTGTTAACACTGTCGGTTAGAATTTTGGAGTCTCCTTCAAATTTGAATACTTTTAAAGCCATGAATAGCAGCAGCCTGTAAACCAGCTCTTAAAGCCAACGCTTCCGTGAGGAGAGGACATCCGAGTATCGAAGTCTTTTGGCTGAAGCAAGAATTGGACTACCATAACTATTCCTGATGACAAAGCCACCAGCACCATGATCATGTATAACAGAACCGTCAAAATTTAGTTTTACAGAGTTCGTATTCGGAGGAATCCATTTAATAAGATGGGTTTTTCTTTTTGTAGGAGTATTAGAGGGATTGGTCAAGATTAAATTTCTTTCCATCGAAGCTGCTGTAAAAATCACTCTGTTTGGAGTAGTTTCTTTGTCTCTAAAGGTTTTCATGTTACGAGCATTCCATAAATTATACGCAATGAAAAGAATAGAGGTGACGACATTTGTATCCGATTCAGTTGCTAGTTTGTCAATCCATTCAATAAAGCTTCCTGTCCAGTTTATAATGGATAGTCCATTGTTATATAGGCTCCAAACCTGTTTGGCAAAGTTGCAATCCTTAAAAAGGTGATCAGTAGTTTCCAGAGCTGCACCACAAAGTGGACAGTCGTGGTTAATAATATTGTTGGTAAAAATCCGATCTTTCGTTCTTTGTATGTTCCGACACAACTGCCAAGCAAAAAACTTAACTTTTAGTGGTAACTTTAGTTTCCGATCCTTTGAATGAGTTTAGTCCTAGTGTGACTAGGAAAGTTTTCAAATTGCAAGTGTTAAGCTATCATTACTAGAAGGTACCAAACAAATTCATCCTTTCTAGGATAAAATGGCAGGGGGATAGCAATTATTTTTTCTACTGTACAAAATGTAAATGTCGATACTCTTTTCATTTAGTCACCTGAAATTTAACGGGTACAGAGTTTTAACATAAAATGTTTAACATTAGTGTGTGTAGTATAACTCATTATCAACAGTACATAAATAACTCTTTTCTTTTTGATGTAGATTCCAAATTACTCAAATCTAAGTAAAACTTTTACAACAGCTGCAATCGAGTATTCAAAGAAGTCGATAGTGGTTGTTGTTAGTTGATCTTCTCTAAAACTTACACAGGCTCTTATATATTCTTCGCTCTTCGATTTTTTCTCTCTGACCCATAAGGCCATAAAACAAAGACAAAAGATTCGATAGGAACCAGCTAAACTATTCAAATCCCATTGATAATTTGATATCCCGCTATGGAGAAAACACTATTTCATATCTGGTTGACTGACTTGGAGACTTGACTTGACTTGGAGTCTCCCCTCTGAATCTCTGAGGATTCTTATCCACATATATTGTTCCCATGCATGCATGCATCAACTGGACGTACGTACCTATTGTTCATCTTGTGAAAAAACTGGCTAGCTCAGCTTGGAATATTATACTTGGGCAGTTTCCCGCCAGTTTCAAATAAATCTGGCTCCAAACACCATGAAATCGTCGAGTTTGACCATTTCAAGTTGTTAGTTGAATATATCTAAAAAGCTCAGGTGTTGACTGTTGAATACTCTAAATCTCTAATCCACAATCGACTAGTCAATTCAAATGAATGGGAAAGATCAATCAAAGACATGTATGCAACAGTGATGTTATGTATATATATTTGCAAGTTAAACACTTTTTCCAAGTAACTTAACCGTTCGTACATCGTTTTGCAGCACGCAGACAACTTCAACCGATCGCGACCATAGACATAGTCTATATATAAGACTATATATCTTACTAGGAAATTTTCGATGAGAACCTTGAAGGCTTAATGAATATATTTTATAAAATTATTGTAAAAGTTATTTTTTGATAACATTTTTACAAAGTTAATTAACTGTTAAATGTTTAGATATTGATGAGTATATCATTTCTACAAATTTTCATCCAAATTAAAAATCATTAAAGTATTGAACAAGATCAAATCAATGGACGAACCAAAATTGTCAAACATACACCGTTCATGTTCATAAGAGATAAATTTTGATTATGAATGACTTAATTAACGCTTTTTAATTTTATAAAATTTTGCATGAGTGATCTACTCATCATTATCTATCTAATCAATAGTGGATTTGTCAAAATATAAAGAAAAAAATGAGTTTAACGAGAAAGTACTCACAAAGTCCTCATTATAAAAATTTCGGTGTCGAATTAACCGTTGAAGAAAGATTAAAATGTATGTAATTAAACATATTAATATACTTTTATTTGTGAGTCCAGTTTCATATATAATTGTGTATGATCAGCAGATCAGTATATGTTTTTACATGCATGCATGGTACATATATTGCATGGTATATTTCATTTCGATAAAACTAGTACAGGTAGAAACTATATATGCAAGCGATTCAGAGTGGTACCCCCACGTACGAAGTATTTTCCATAAATTAAAGACGTGCAAACCCACTAGACACGAAGAAGACTGATGATCTGGAATATGCAAAAGCATGAGTCAAAATACCACGGAAAGTTATCCACATTATCCCGAGAAAAAAAGCTCTAACTATCCAACTTAATTTACACAAAGTAGCATCTCTCATTCTTTCCTTACAAGCTTAACCAAATCATCATATATATAACATCATCGAGTTGACATCATCGCATCACACTCCTGCGGTCCTATACAGTGAAAGCACATTTGAGCGTCTAGATAAGGTCTAGATGGCTCTAGGCGATACATCGATCTTCAAAGTTACTCACTTTTTAGTGCCTAATCTAGACCATCGTTTAGAACAGTACTGCGGCCACACCCTATATATCAAAAGCAAACTATGTTGCTGACATCTAACCAACTTAATTTACCACAAAGAAAATAATAATTCTAGTCATCGCAAACTTAATTTACAAAGTCTCGTGAACATTTGAGTAAAGCTATAAATAATTAAAACCCTTTTTAATTTTCAGGACCTTTCCAGGGAAACTCAGTAAACCAAAAAAAAAAAAACACTGGCAAAATTTCTCTGCAACTATTTGATATTCCATTGAAAATATAAAACCGCGTTTGTTAAGCAGAGCTTGTAGAAATACCTACGCGTGTGCCTATAAAAGGCTCTCTATCTTTCCGTTTACGGCAAAGTAGTGAGTTTAATTCGGAAAACCAGCCGAAGTATACAGTATGCGAATTTAACTCTATATATATAGATAAACGACGGGAGAAGCGATCGAGATTAGGGTTTCGAAGAGAAGCGAGAGATGGGAGGTTGTTTTTCAGATGTCAAGGGAGGGAAGCAAGCCGTGGGCGGCGGCGGAGCCCAACATCTTCAGAAGCCGATTAATAGAGACGTCGAAGTAAACGACGCCGTTGAGCTCTTTAACCGCTCTCGCGGTGTTTATCCACTCTACACACAGCTCGAGGTAACCTGCATTGTTCTTTAATCGTTATTAAGCGTTGATTTTTACTGCTGCTGCTGTGTTCTTTTTTTAATCTAGCTCGGAATTTTACTCCTGCAATTGCTTGTTCTTTGTGTCAAATTTTGTTTACAGCCATTTTTTCACAGAATAAATTATGCATAATATTTCTAGCTTGGTGGTGGTGGTTAAGCTAATTAGCTAAGATTGAAACTTGTGAAATTGGGTGGATTATGAAATTAAAAAACAGATGAACAACTATGCTGCGTAGAAACTTTAGAATTGCTGAAATTTTTAATTTTAATTTTTTTTGTTATTAGTTTTCTTAATTTATTATTGATTTTCTATCTTGGTCAATTTTGCTTTTACTGTACATTTTGTGTGTGCGGTATTTTCTTTCTTTCTGGGTGTATCTGTTGACAGTTTTGTAAGCCAGCTTTGACGACCCGTAAAGCTTTTCACTTGTTATTCTTAGCTTGACAAAACAATTAATGGCTTGAAGGAGTATAAGTTGGCATACTGCGGATAGTTTTGGCTACTGGTTTTTCATACTTATGAAGTTATGATTTTCAAAACAATGGCTTGAAGCAGTCTTTCAGCAAGTATTTCTCGGCTGTTTTTTATGCGGTTATTTCACTGTTGGTTTAAGATATGTGTTTGTGTTTCAACATGAGATAATGGCTGTATAAATGACATTATTAAGAGAGTAACAATGTTGTGCTACTTATTAAGAGAGTGCACCATTGCTTGTGGATGTGGACATAAAGGGTCTCCTTCAATTGTGTTACAATCTATATGTACTTAATCACCTGGGGCCGGCTTCAAGAATTTCAGTGTTGCCAAAGAGGCCTTTATACAATATTGTCTTGGCTTCTTTTCATTTTTGTTCTTTTTCATTCCCGTATCGTTTCAAAAGGTTTTATTGGTACTCCACTCTGCACTAGAGTACTTAGAGTGAAATTGCAATGAACCATTGAGCTTGACACAGTAAATAAAAGAATCTGAAAATTGAGAACATAAATGAAGCTATGCTGAGCAACATGTTTACTCCCACTATGGAGTATAATTTACCATCTGGTCTTATATGATCTATATATTAACTGCCCGATGATTCGGACTAGTTTAAACTTTGGTACATATTTGATGGATTAGTCAAGTCTATTTAGTGTTCTATTTAGTCACTATGAACTTTAATAGCTTGGTTGTTCTCTTGTTTACAGTTCTCTTCCAACATTTTCCTGGTTGGACCCTTTGTTGCCTTCCTTGGAATCTAATCTTGTATTCACTTCTGCTCTACAGTTATCCTTATCGGCTACTAACTTGCGTGATCGTGACATAACATCAAAGGTATGTTTATGTATCCATGACACCGTAATAGAATCATTAGAGCTTATTGAATAGCTCTACTCTGTTAGTTTCTTATAACCTTTTATCACTTCTACCCTTACCACATAAATGGGGCTATCCATCATCTTTTTACTTTAATTAATCAGGTGTAAGTTTGTGTTCTCTAATAGTTTTATAAATTAGAAATTTGTCTTTTAACATCTTTTCTTTTGTTTCAGAGTGATCCCATGGTTGTCATTTATGTAAAGAAAGGAGATGGTAAGCTACAGGAACTGGGGAGAACTGAAGTAATACTAAATTGTTTGAATCCTGTGTGGATTGAGAAAGTTATTGTTTCATATCACTTCGAGACTGTGCAGCCACTGATGTAGGTTTCTCAAGTTTCTTTTCATAGCTTCATATCAGTTGCATAGGTTTGATTAGGCTGCCTCTTGACCTTACCTTTTCTTTTGACTTGTGATCTCTCCCAGATTCCATGTCTATGATGTCGATACAAAATATCACAATGCAAATTTACAGGTATTACCATGTCTTCTATCAAGGCTTATCTCAACACAATTCCAAGCTGTGAATATCCTACTCTGCTATCTAAAGTTTCTATCATTTTCTTAAATCACATCAAGTGACAGTGTCAGGTTTTAAACAAACTTGAGAGTAATAAAGTACCTGTTAGTTGATTTCTCAGAAAGTTGATTGGCAAGAAATATAAGAGTACGTGAAAAACTGTGAGATATGGTTGGGCAGTGGAAATTGCGTAGGACCCAGGAACCGTATGGAAAAAATTACAACTTACAAGTAGATGGTAGCAACAAATTAACAGAACCTTTTCAAGATTCTTTGCCCTTTGCTGCTAATGACTTTTACATGTAGCGTCAGACTGAGAATAAAAGGCAAATGCAATCATTATTGAAGGACGAATTCATTTTTTAATCACCTCATTGTGTTGCATGCAGACACTGAATTTGAAGGATCAAGAATTTCTTGGGGAAGGCAGCTGTGCTCTTTCAGAGGTAATAATCTTCTTCAATAAAGGGAGCTCATTAAGATAGTTATGTCATTGTTTAGGTACAGAGTTACAGACTCAATATATATATATATATATATTAAATTGAAGTTGTTTATACTTTTAAATTGGTATACTATCAGTTGCTACTAATTATCAATTCGGAAAAGATGTTATCATCTCATAAAATACGATGACATGTAATAATCATCTATTGCTGAATGCCCCATATGTTGTTTTTCATTGTGAGCGTGTTTTCTTGTAATTACAGATAGTGACCAAACAAAGTCGAAGTCTAACAGTAAATCTGCGTGATAAAAATGGGCGTGAAGGTTTGAGAAACTTAGGAACACTCACTGTCCATGCTGAGGAAACTATGGCTTCTAAGAGTGTTGTTGAGATTAAATTCCGTTGTTCCCAGCTGGAAAACAAAGACCTCTTCTCTAAAAGTGTATGAATAATGAAAATAATCTCTCTTGAGATTTAGATTTTATTTTAACTTGTGATTCTTAAGTCCTATTTATTTCTTTTATTTAGGATCCATTCTTAAGGATATCTAGAATTGTTGAGAGTGGAGGTTCTGTTCCAATCTGCAAGACTCAAGTAGTGGACAACAATCTAAATCCAAGTTGGAAACCACTATCCCTGAGTATGCAGCAGTTTGGAAGCAAGGTAACTTGCTAGATTAATTTTGTGTTGCCTGATGTATTCATGTTGGTAAGGCTAATAGTTTGACAAATAAATAGAAAAACTTATGTAACTTATATATGGTGCAGGACAATCCATTAGTCATTGAGTGCTTCGATTTTAACAGCAACGGCAATCATGTCCTAATTGGGTAGTCAAATTATTTCTTCTTACTCTTTCTTGTTGGGTTCTAACTTTTGCTTAAAGTTTTGTTTTGCTAAAACGAGAACAACAACTGACCCTTTTTGAATTTACATCATGGTCTTATTCAGGAAACTTCAAAAATCAGTGGCAGACCTGGAAAGGCTATACAAAGAAAAAACTTCGGTGAACTTTGTCATTCCATCTTCTCATCTTGGTCATGAAAAGGTGGTTACTCGATTGCACTATAAGTTATATGTTTTTCGTTCACAAGTTAAATTACTCACTATTTTTATTATTTATTTATTTAAATGCCCTTGTAGGTTTCAAAGGGTCAGCTGTTTGTGGATCAATTTTGTGAGAAGGAACAGTTCAGCTTTCTTGATTATATTTCCAGTGGATTTGAGCTTAACTTCATGGTTGCTGTTGACTTCACGGGTAGGGTGGTGCATGATAAATTCTGAATGTTATCATTTCAATGTACTTACATGCACTGATACTGAATTTTCTCACAGCTTCAAATGGAAATCCTCACCAACATGATTCATTGCACTACATTGATCCTTATGGCCGATTGAATTCATATCAGCAGGTAGTCACTAACAAAATGAACTGTTTTTTATAACATGAGATTTGTGCTTTCATTTAGTAAAAAATCATTGAGGGTTTTTCTGTATAATATGGCCTACACATATGTTCTACAAATCTAATTAAGTGTATGACTTGCAGGCCATAACAGAAGTTGGGGAAGTCATTCAGTTCTACGATGCCGATAAACGTTTTCCTGCTTGGGGCTTTGGAGGGCAGACAGCTGGAGAGTCTGTGTCCCATTGTTTTAACTTGGATGGAACTGCGACTGGCTTTGAGGTAAATTAGGAGCCTGGTTCCTCACATTATATTCACATATGCGTCTCTACTCTTTATCTAGGAACTTAATCGATCACCTATATTCTCCTTACCCCGGTGATTGTTTCACTTATATAGGTTGAAGGAGTTGAAGGCATAATGAATGCTTATACCACTGCCCTACACAATGTTACTCTGTCAGGACCCACTTTGTTTGGCCCAGTGCTTAATAAAGCTGCAGAGATTGCTGGAAATTCTCTGTTCCACGACAACAATAAGTACTATGTGCTGTTGATTATAACTGTAAGAGCAAGATAACGTTGATCTAGGAATTTCTGTTTCAGCAAACTCTTCCAATTTTCATTAACATGAGTGCCTCTTTCTAGGATGGGGTCCTTACAGACCTCCAGGAAACAAAAGATGCTCTGGTGAGGGCTTCTGATCTTCCCCTCTCAGTTCTCATAGTTGGAGTTGGAAATGCGGATTTCAAACAAACGGAGGTAATGCTTGAGTTCATATATAAGAACTACCATGTTCTCCTATTGCCAATATAATTGATTGTATATATTTTTCTGAATGCGTGTCTGAAACTTGTTTTTCGCAGATTCTTGATGCTGATAATGAGCGATTGTCAAGTTCAACAGGTCGTGTTGCTACCCGAGACATTGTACAGTTTGTTCCTATGAGAGAAGTGCAGAGTAAGTACCTATTATCTCTGTTATTCTCTCCCAAAAATTTGCAATGTTTATATAATGATTGAATCAACTTACTTGAGACAAAAACTTATTCTGGTTCAAAAGCAGGTGGGAGGATTTCATCCGTTCAATCGCTTCTCGAAGAGCTGCCTGGACAGTTTTTGAGTTACATGCGCTGCAGAGACATCAAGCCTCTCACTTTCAGTGCAGCAGAACCATCTGCGTCACAATATTAGAACAGCAGCCAAACATGCTGTAGATATTAAGCAGTGATTAGCTAGAATTAGAACTCCCTTACAAGGGCGGTAACGAAACATTCCATCTCTAAAAACTCCAACTTCTTTTTAGAAATGACTAATCTTGGTAGACTCAAGGTTCAACATGAGTACTTAATCTCTCTTTTTTTGTTATTTTCTTTGGTGACCACGGTTGTACATGGTGACCACGGTTCTTTTCTTTAGAAAGCTTCAATGAACTTTATATTTCGGCGAAAATTTCAACATGGTAGTCAAAGTTTATTCCTGTACACGATTGTGGGATACGAATATTTCGACTCCAATTTGGAGGTTTCCACTTTAGAGGTATTCTGTTACCAAGATGAGATCATAAGAGTTACACAAACCCTGGTTCGACTACCAACAGTTGAACACGTTCACTTGTACATGTTACACCAAATTGTGTCAACATACATGACAGTAATTCAATTTTACACCATTAACGAAGACGACCACTGAAGTGTTCATTCATGCATAAGGGTGATGTCTATATCGATCCTTCTCCCTCGATGAGTAAGATAAATGGCGATCTGCAAAGTAACTAAACATGTCAAATAATTTGGCTCAACTGGAATTTGTTTTTCATTAAAAAGACTTCATATGTACAGTTATCTATCAGTAATATGATTAATATCTATACCTCGTGATGAATAATGTCTTGATTTATCTGAATGGCCCCCTGCATTCACCACAGAAAATATAAGATTACAGGATTTTGGGATAGGCAAAAGATTAAGTAGACACTCAAGAAAGAAAGGCAAAAGATTGATATGGTGGTTTATCAAAGTGGTTAATGAAACTAAAACATAACCAACCTGAATCTTTTGCTCTATCTTTAGAACGATAACTTCTGTCCTTGTTTCTATCCCTCTCAGCTTCCTCTCGGTCGCTCCTATCACGATCCCGAATCTTGCTTCTATCCCTATCCCTGTCCCTTTCTCTCTCCCTATCCCTGTCCCTGCTTTTGCTACGTTCAGACTTGAATTTTGTATCCAAAACTTCTCTTCCATCCCCCTCAACCGACATGCTCTTCTTTTCATCATCGCTATCTTTAGAATCCTTTGGCTTCTCGCTGACTGCTTTGCTCAGTAAATCTTTTGATCCACAGGATTCAGGATTGACTGCTGTTGTCGGTGCTTTTGTATTAGATGCATCAGTAATAGCTGGCGAGCTACTCTTAGGAATTTCCTACAGACCAACAATACAAAAAGAACTCCAAGTTAATATCAGAGTATCTCAATCAGTATATAACAGAGTTTGTTCATCCTGCAGTTGCCACCTTCTAGACAACTACAAAATAAATGTAAGAGGCCCAGCATAAATTTCATGGGAGGAATCAAAGACAAGAAATGAGAATACCTTGGATACTGATGGTGACTGCGAATTCCATTTGTTGCTACAAAATGTAAATGAATCTGCATCTTTGCAGACAGGGATGTATTGGGCTTTAGGAAGACTATACAGATGAGCCAGAACCCTACAAACTTCATCAATCCCTGATTTGTCAGCATCGAATGCTTTCCACCATGGTGGATTCTCAGGAAGGGGGACCTGAAACCTCCGAGCAGCAGCATACACAACACCACAAGCAACGACCTCACTCTTGAATCGAACACATAGAGTTGTACGCAAACTGCACCAAGTAAAAGTTGGGTAAAGATAAGAATTAAACCAATTACACAAGATTCTTGAGATCTGTCTAGTGAAAAGCAGAATCAAATATCCACCGGTCAAAACCCCAAACCTAGGAGGAAGCTTACTAGTTGCCTAATATTGTGTTTTCCTTTCCAGTCCAATATCTACAACTAGCTTGATTCATTCTATCACCTATTTTCAACCCCAAAATGTTCCAACCCCGTACCGGTTCAGACCAAAGCATGGTCAGTCTTTACTTATTACTACATATCATCAATATCACATACTAAAAGAGTAATGGATCAAAACAGATAAATGTCAATAAGTAAACACCTACATCAAATTGAAAAGTTAAAAACCAAGACCAAATGACTAACAATATTAAGTTTAAAGATGAAGAAGCACCTGTCATTTGCTAAATTCCAGGCTTCTTGCGTTAATTCTGGAGGAGATTCAAGAGTCGCTAGGTAATTTGAAATAAACTTGTGAGGATGCTCAACATGGCAAATGAAGCCCATCTCTTTCAAAATATGTCTCTCGGTCCTACTCAACTCCAACTTTAAGTCTGCATATTTCTGTAAAACAGCACCGAGAACCTCTTGTAACTATGACTTCTATGAGAGAATTAAATATATAAGTCCTAAACCAATCATTTCTGTGAACCAAATGAAGGGAAGACATAAAGAAGAGAAAACAAAATTATGCTGCTTCACAACAGATGTTAAGCTTTTCACTCAGAAATAGGAGAGTGGTATACATTGCAGTAATATGGTGCACATAAAACACAAGAGCTACTGACCGTTGATTGCGGATCCAAGTACTCAATCGGTAAGTTCTCCCGCCTACACTCCATTCTGTGGAAAACAATAATCACCTGTCTAGCTTTCTTAGAGCATTCTTCCAATTTCGATGCAAGCCACAAACAACTAGCAGCAACTTTCTACAAGAAAATCATCAAATCCAGCAAAAGCATACCATCACTAACACATCCAACACAATATTCCGCTTCATATAAATCATGGAAAAAACAATTATCCTTCTCTCCCAGAACAAGTAGCTACAACATTAAACAGTATCATAATCCACAATAACTTATTTTCTTGTTCATTATTCACAATTTCGTAGCATTCAAATAAAGCTGTGAAAAGAGCAACTAAATAAAAATAAACAAGAATGAAAATGTACCTTAACATTGAAGCGTGCAAATGACTTCTTGCAGTAAAAACGGTGAAACAAAACCTGACCAGTAGCCATAACAGCTTGAGGTCTGCGAATCAAAAATCACTCTTCTTCAATCAAAACCAGTCCAATAAAATCAAACCGGAAAGATAGAATGAGACAGAGAAACACTTACAATCTGAGAAGAATGCCGCTTTCCTGAATCAAATCACAGCCGTAGATTCTGAGCGTGGTCTCAGTCGCGTTATCGATGTCGTCTCTTCTCGACGGCGAATCCTCCAGCTGCTCATCGGTCAGATAGAACGTATCTATCGCCGTGTAAATCATCGTCGGACTAAAACCCTAACAATCGAAATCGAACACCGCACAACAACCACAAAAATCAGACGAAATTGAAAACAACGCTTCAGAATTTCAAAAACTGAAAAATAGAAGCTGAAGAAGAATCGATGAAGCTGAGCCGTACCTGGGTTTTTGAATCTGCGGAGGAAAAAACCAGAGCGCGCCTCCAAGCTTTTCAGATTAGTCCTTCTAGGCCGTCGCCGGTTTCTTCATTTTATTTTGAAGCCGAGTTTCTTTTATTTTTGTGTCTTTCGGGTCGGATCTACATATCCCACTAATTCCTTGCATATTCTTAACGGCCCAATGAATTTGGGTCCATTGAACTGGGGTGATTTAGGCCCAATTAACACAAAGCCCAAAGTTGACATATTGTGTGATATTTCCAAGTAATTATTAACCCAATTGTCGTAACACAACTAACCACGAAACTAATCGATCACCAAAGAAAAATGCAGGATAACCATGAGAGGATGGAGAGAACAATGTTTACAATGGAATAACTACCATAGTTATTCCATTATAGTTTACCAATTGTCGATCGAAAATGCGACTTTTGGTCAATTTCCTTCTCCTTTGTTTGTGCTAAATAGACTCCAATAATTGAGTAAGAAAATAATTTAAAGGCCCTTGATCAACCCTTGATAAAGATACTGAGTTTACTTTTAGCACCCGACTTCAGCAAGGGGGGCTGGATTCATTGTAATCGTCAAAGTTGAATACAATTTCTATCGTTTCACCTATAAAAAAAAAGTGAAAAATGCTGGTCTTGGTGTCATTATCAGACATCAATGCCTATTCTCGTGCTTATGCGGCTGATGAAGCTAAAACCTGTGGAAATCGGCGTTTTACAGAATACATAATGTATTTTGACTATTTGGAGAAAAGTTCTTCCTCGTTTGGAAGTTCTAGTCCTGGTTCTACATGTGATGTCATACAATTGGAGCAAAACTGAACCATGTAAGAATTTTATGACTTCTTTACTTTCTGGTTCCACAGAATTTTAAAGTCCTCTATCAACAGTTTCTGATTCTCGCCGAATTTTATGATGAACAAAAAACCAGCTCTGCAGCAGGGTCCTGTAAAAGCTCCTAATCCTTTCGGACCAAACCTCATTGAGAAAAAAAAGTATAAAGTGTAGTTTATAACATCTAATTTTGTGGACAAAAAACAAATCAGCCTCATAGCTCTGACCATGAGGTTAGCAAGTATTACCACCGCAAAGACAGAAGAGGGTCATTCAGTTCCAGAGTACAATATATGATGGACATGCTTTGGATAAATCATCAAAATTTCAGTGGCTATACATCTGAGTTAAAGTTTTATTACTATTTAGTTACTACATACAATTCCAGATAACATGAAGCATAAATAAACTGTAAATTTCTGATTTTTTTTTTATCGAATACTGTAAATTTCTGATAGTCATAGCCCAAACAAAAAGGTTTTATCAAAGCTATATAAATGGGGCAGGGTACACACCTCCGGTTTACCACCAATTACTGATCGCTTTACCTTGGTGAGAGCTACTGGCAACTACAGACTCCCCCTGGAATAAGATAGAAGTATGAATTGCTTGTCTCTCAATTTTTTTATATATCATAATGTGACTAAAATAATTTGCATATAAAGCAAGAAAATAAATTTAAGATTACAGTCATTACAGCCTTTAGTACGAATAGTACCAGAAACTGGGGATGAGAGGGGAAATGCATCTGAGGATGAGAAGAAATGGATAGTTACTTCCAGAAGATTGTTGAGATTTCCCAATCGGACCATGCAATAAAAGCAATATCATTACCACCACCATCTAATTCGTGCAAGTCAAAACAAGCGGACGAACAACCTTTCCCCTCTTCCTGCAACTTGACCCTGAGTATTACCAAACTTGCATCTCACAAAATAAAATTTAAGTAAAACCAGAACAAAACTATGAACCAAATCATTCAAAACTCACCCACTTACGTTCAGATCTTGTTTCCGGAGGTGCATCCTTAAATTCCCACACATCATCACCAACTGGAGAAGAATTGGATACATTTGCTATGAGCATTTTCATACTTTGATTAGCACACAAGGTTTTGAGGTTGAGGATTAAGTGTCATGATTAAGGTACTTTACGTAGCCTTTTGACAAAAAATGGTCTCTGAGCCCAAAACACTTTTGAGGATATTCTGTCAAACTAACATCTTCCCTATGCATCTCAGGCCCGGATTAAAAAAAATTGTGTCACCTAAAATTACAGATATTGTTCCGAATAGTTTTGTACGAGGTTGAAAACACAGTTTTAACAAGGTGGGATGGAAAAAATAAGCAAAATGGAACAGAGAAGATTCAAATGGACAAGAAAGAGAACTTGAATTTGAAAAATGTAACCATGGTAAGTATCTTAGGGGGTGTAACAGTAGGCTACTAAATATACAATTTTGCAGTTTCTCATCCTGAACATACCTGATGGTGAGCATTACAAGTTTCCATGTTCAAAGTTCACAATGATTCTTTCATCAATGGCAACGGAGCTGGATCAACTTCATCTTTAGATAATAACCGAATTACCAATTCCGCCGAGGATGCATCCCCTGAGAAACCTCTCTCCACCATTTGATCAATAAACTTCATCACCCTTAATGTTTCATTGTTATTGATAAGCCCTTTGATGAACGTGTTATATGTGTGACCATCTCGAGAGCACCCTTTCTCTTCCATCTCCCCAAAATATCTTTCTGCTTCGCGTAATAGGCCCGCTTTACAAAGTCCAGCTATCATTGTGGTATATGTTACTACATTAGGCTTAAGTCCTTTTGATGTTAAACTGTAGAAGAAATTTTCCGCAAATTCTACTTTCCCGGCCTTGTACAAACCATGGATAAGGATGTTGTAAATGAAGAGATTTGGTTTCAGCTTTTTGGCTTCCATCCCTCTCAACAATTTGACAGCCGCATCAACTTGTTGGTTTTTGCATCCTCATGAGCAACTTTTTTGCATCTTCTATCCTCTTTGATTTGCAAAATCCATCCATTAGAGTGTTGTAAGTAACAATATTTGGAACCAGACTTATGGTAGACATTTCCTCAAAAAGCATCACAGCCTTGGCCATCTTTTTGTGCTTGCAATACCCATTTATCGATATACTGTAACTGTAGACATTCACTTTCAAGCCTTTGCGAACCATTAAATCGAAGACTTCCTTCCCCTTGTTCATCTCTCCTCTCAGACAGTATCCGTCCATTAATGCATTGTGTGTAATTGTATCAGGTTCAATACCTCTTTGGATCATCATCTCAACCACTCTCTTTGCTTCCCCGGCTATCCCCTCCTTACAAAGTCCATCCACCAATACGTTGAAGGTCTGCACATCAGGAGAATTGTTTCTTGTCACCATCTCTTTCAACAACCTTGTAGCTTCTTCCCACTGACCTAATCTGCAGACTCCGTCAATCAAACAGTTATAGGTGACGACGTTAGGAGCAATACCCTTACTGATCATCTCTGACAAGAGAGTGAGTGCATCAGCAATTACACAACAACGCCAGGCTTACAATCTGCAGATAGCTCCATTCTCTTAAGAAGTTCAAGAGCTGCAGTGTTATTGCCCCTTTTACATAGACCCTTTATCAATGTGTTGAAAGTAACTACATTGCCTCCGCCATTTTTCTGAAAATCGTTGCTGCCTCGGCCTCTTCATACCAGAGAAGGAAGCCGTTGATGAGAGTGGTTCCAAACCAAATTTGAAGCATTTTCCAAACACTGATAAACTGAAGTCCATTTGATTCAAGTGACAATAGCAATTGATGAGCATGGTTAGACTATAAATATCGGGACAAATTCCTTTCATAGAACGAAAGGAACATGAAGAGCAACAGCTGCACTGGTACTAGTTGGAGCAGAGTAACCAGTTGCCTTCGTCATCATAGTCCATCTCAATCTCAATTGAAAAGTGTTTTCTTGTCATATGAGTTGGCAGAGTTGCTGGAATGGATTTTGGGCTTTTTCAGTTAGTTTTGGGCCTCCAGTTATATCAGTCGTAGTTGCTTATTATGCTTTTAATAAAAGTAACAACAACTTGAGCTGGAATTGTGCTGCGAAATGTGGATCTAAAATGTATATTTGATTTGAAGCTCATCAATGCTTCGGAGGGTGTCAATGTGATCTGAATGAGGTTTTTTTAAAATAAAATAAAAACTCGAGGGTCTTGTTTCCAAAGGGAGTTTGAATTCAAGTGCGGCGAAGTCGAAAATGTGGAAGAAGGAAATGGTGATGCAGAATCAGAGAATTCTAAGGAAAAGGTCGTCCATTTTGATCTTTGTTCACTTCTGATTTGCTTTGATTGGAAATGTAATGTATCATGATGTGAATCTGCTGATGAAGAATCAGTAAATTCAAGATTGGTGTAATGCAACTTCCTTAAACAACAATCAATTGCAAATAACAGGAAAGGTGCCTTGTGTTTTATTCACAAAATACTAATCACAATGCACATAGTAAGCCAAATGAAAGAGTAAAGAACATCAAAAAGTAGAATCCGATTCACAATTTTCTTTCTATATATCTAGATCACTTTTAGGAGCATAGTGACCAAAACCATGCCGGTCTGCAAAACAAAATATGTCCATGTGAAAAAGCAATGCAACCTCTTTATGGAAAATTGTGCCTGGAACTATCTTTGCATTGATGAGATTATGCAGCTGTTACCTCAGACCCCAAATATAAACTCTGGGTCAGAAATGATTCACATAGAAACTGCAACATATCACACCCCAAATAATACCATCCATCCAACAAAACAAGCATTCTTTATTCAATTACATTTTAAACTTGTTGATTAAATTTACATTTTATAGGGAAATCAACCAGACCTTTGTTGTTATTTATAGATATTGTCACTGAAAATATCAAACCAGGACTAAACTTGGAACATTTTATTTCTCTATAGATGACTAGTATTGTACAACAAATGAAAAGGAAAAAGGCCAGCTTTACATAATGAGAAACTGCTAATCCCCAATTGCTAAGATTACAAAATGTATGACTAATGTACCCATGGTTTGATTGTATTCATCAACAAACCACCAAAGAGAGTTGGATATGGTCGAAAGGCACATTGCAATCTGATGTTACAGAATGCCGGAAAAAGAGCCAGATCTCAGTGAATCCACCCCTGCTCTCGTGCTGTTGCTGGTCGTTTAGGCAAGCAGTCATTAAGGAGGAACTTGAGGAAGCAAAGCATACAACATTGACAGAATCACCAACGTATTATACTTCAGCCAGACTTTGCTTTGGTTTTCAAAGATAGTCGTCTTCTTGATAAGGGGAAGATAATCTCAAGAACATTCCAAAATAATCCTTTATCATAAATGTTATTCGTAAGCACAGCCTCAACTTCTGCAAGTGGAGATCTTCGGAATAGAGTTCTCCACTTGCTCTCTGGAGGTTTTGTTTCACTTGTGATCCTATTAATACTTGCTTTGAGAGCTGCAGAACTCGCCTTTGCTTCCTTTAGCTTCCTCTGCCAGCTTATATAGTCTTGCCACTTGAAAGTCTATTTCAAAATGAGTGTGATAAGTAAATTTTAAGGAACACTTAGTTACTACTATATCTCAACTTCTAGACTTGGTTGTACTTCAGCTTGTCTGTAAGCAAGCTTTATAATTTTATCACAAATAGAGGGTGGAAATCTCAGAGTAGTGCAGGTTATTTAACTATCACTCCAGAGCTTTCTTATAAATATAAAGAAGGCACAACAACTAAATCATCAACAAAGTTGGACAGAGAACTAAACCTCATTAGTGGTGGTATTAGTCAGACAGAGTTTTGCATGGTAACCAAAGAAACCCGCCAATAACAATGCCACTATTGCAAGAAACACCATCACAAGTATTTGAGTGTTGTAAGCCCCCACCAACCACTGTCAAGCATTACAAAAGAATTAATCAAACAGCAGGGGAAAATATGCAGACAGTATAAAATGTAATATAACTAAGGATGGCATATGTACACAGTTATGAAAGGCTCAAGTACTCAACTATTGAACCTCTTAATGATTGATGAAGCCAATTCAAGTAAATTTACTATTGCAAATTGGTCCAGTGATCTACAGGTTCTTTCTTTGACATGTAACACTTTATACACTATATATTGAACTTCATGGTCAACAAAAGGAAAGTAATTAACATGGACAAGATGTCTTGTCACCGTGTAGACATAGGCTCCTACACTATATTGCACCCGGAAAACAGCAAAGAGATGGCACGAAGTATGAGATATCATCTTGACACTGAAAAGAAGGTGACTTAATTTCATGTAATATATCCAGTAGGAACAAAAGTTTACTTGTATCGAATTTGAAATTGAGCAATTTATTGATTTAGCAACGCTAGGAATGTCTTATGAATACTGAATTACAATCACAATACCAAAAGTAGTGCAGAAAACAGATTAATAACTCACCTGTATAACATGTGGGGATAAACTACGAAAAGAATTTTCTAGACCATAATAAACTGCAATAAAGATATTAGAGAAAGGAATGTAACTTAGTACACAAGAAACACAAGCATCTACTCCATAAATGAGTTGCTATTCGAAAGAAGAAAAGTTCGTCTACAAATGACTTAAAATGCAAATCAACATACCGATTAGAATATCAATGACTTTATATTCTTTAATTTGCCCAGCAAGAATTAACCCAATGGCAACTGTTCCATATATGCAAAGTAAAGTGTGCCTGAAACGAGAAACGCATAATATCAAACAAAAAGGATGTAGCATGATAATCAGAGCCGAAATATAGTTGAAATGGTCAACTAAGTAACCCACAATAAAATAACAGCTCAACTTCATCAATTGGCTGACAGATTTGTTAAATCAATTATATGGCAAGGCAAAAAGCATGAGACTTTGCACAGAGTTTTCAAAGTGCAAAGGTAAGTTGATGAACAAACTTTATCTCATAAATACCTTTACAACAGACTCTTATCATTGGTGCTAACTTCAAAATGAAGATTGGTTACAATTTCAACCAGCTATCGAAATTAACAACCTCAACAAATGATTGAGTACCCATCCGAACTCGTTGGGCAGCATAGGCAGTGGAAACCACAAAAGGCTACACACAATCACACACTTTTGCAGCATGAGATACCACTTACCACAAAAGAAAAGCCATGAAGTAATGGATGTTTCTCTCGCCTATACAATTATTCTGCAATGAAACCCAATGTTGATTGATTAAACATAAGCATCATGTACAGTGCACAATTTCCAGGAAGAGGAAGAAAAGAAGAGGAATAGTTGGGGAGTTTCAAACCATCCATCCACAATGATGGTCAAAGCGGGCAACACAGCGACCGCATATGCTGCAATGCTTAGACCTAGCAGGTCTGAACCACAGAGAAACAAGAGAATTAAGAAAGAGAACGACAAGCTTAAACAGAAATGCTAAAACAAGTGTGGGAGAGAGGTGGAGGTCAGACTCACTTTGGAATTTTGCATGTTGAGCATTCTTTCTCGGAATATATCACATTGTCATACGGATAAACAGAGAGGTAAAGTGCAACATTATCAGACTTCACTGTTCCTGGATCTGTGAAGCTAGTTAATAGAAACAGCAGAATACCAATGCCAACACCCAAGAAGCTAATCTGCCTGCAAGAACACCACATGTCAAGGAAGTTCTATAATATAAGTGGCATATAGATCGAGACAGAGAGATTGAAATGAGGGAGCAGGTACAAAATTTCCTTGATATACCTGTGAACTTCTCCTAAGTAATGGCCAGGAATGTATCTAAAGGAAGAATTTGCAACTAAGTAATAGGTTCCTCCAATAATCGCAAGATACATTACCTGCAGTGAAACATAAAACTCAAACCAGAAACAAATAAACAAAGTGAAGACAACAACTTTTCCTAAATATATTCAGCATTTGACTTGTATACCAAGTCTTGAAAACCAAAAAATAGGCATGCAAACTAGTCACTACATTGTTCCATATGAATCCACAAAGTAAGCCCTTTCATCCATGCAAGACCCACCTAGAAGCTTAGCTCTTACGATAAATATGGATTCTAACATTGCCTCAAATTGAAGTCTCAGATGCCAAACTAAATACCAAAACCAAGAAATCATACAGATACTATTCTGCCGCGAAGAAGTTCATTTGACAACAATCCTTCAAACAAATAACAAATCCGAACTTCAGTTATACCTACTGATCCAACACCAGATTAATCTATCCAGATTCGAGCCTCATGTCCTCACTCTTCAATTACCAAACTTTCACCACAATCTACTCACTTTCACTCCTATCCCACTTCCCTAGTAGCCAATTACCTGATCACTTCGATACCATTGTAAAAATTTCACAACTACACCAGTAAAGAACGAAACTTTATTCCACAACCCAACATCAACCAATCACTACAACACAGTTTCATACACACACACAAAAAAAGAGCAAACATGTCATAAACCTGCAGAGCTGGATTGGGCCGATCGCAGCAGAAATTCTCTAGTGACTGAATCGCATTAGTCCCCCTGACCCCAAACACAAACCCAACAAACCGTCTGCCAAAAACAATGACCAATTTTACAACCTCTTTCAAATCAAAAACCCAGTTAAGAAAAAACACAAGAGAGGAATTTACCGTAGGTAATCGTAGATTCCGGAGGTGATGAAGTGGTGGATGCGCTGAATTGGTGTTCCGTCGAAGATGGGCCATTGGCCACAGAGGAAGGAGACTAAGACTAACAGTGTCAATAAGCCATGGCATACCAGAATCCACTGTACACCCATCTTTGACTAGTCAACTCTCTATCTGAATCTCTCAGAGAGATTGATAGCTTTGGCTTGGTTTGGCCGGTGTTGAGTTGCAGAGGCCAGTTCTTCGTTGTAATCTGGGCAGTTTGGAATGTCCTAATATTTATATTTTCCCCAACAAAAAAACAAAAACAAAAACATGGACTTTCTATATTTAAAAAGCTTTTCTTTCTCCAAAAAATACTATAAATATTGTTCCGATAGGATCGTACTTGAACCGCCTTTAACATGTTACATTCTAGACAAGGCTTTGATTTGAGACTTTAAAGTTGTCAAACAATAGGCTTTCAGAGAAATACGAGTGGTTCTTTCTATAAATGTGATTGGTTTGTTGTAGTATTTGAGTAGGAAATACATTAAAAAGTTTACATCTTTGAGTGGCTTTTGCTGCATTTAGATTTCTGCATTGCCTATTGTGTTCTCTATGATTTCAATGCAGGATCCTACGGATTTCCCTGCTGCCATCGCCTCTGCGAGTTTAGATCGAGCTGCTTCGTGGCGGCGCAAGATTAAGACGGTGTTTAGGACGGACCATCGGACTTGTGAATCGGTTTTCTTCTGTGTGAAGCCTAAGCTTCTATATAATGCATCCAACTGTTTCAAGAGCAACACGTCCAGTCAGTAACTTGCATTATTTCTATGTCAGACTTGCTGCCTGGTATAGAATTGAGAAACATTAACCTGGTTGATATCAGAAAGACCACCCTCGGCATATCCATACAGAAGATACTCAGCAGCAACACCCGCGAGTGCTACGCACGCAAATCTGTTCAGCGTCTAATAGATGCATTCCCAAATTATCAATTTTTCTCATTTCAAGGAAGATGTAATAGTTTTCAAGACAAAAGGGTTATAAACATACAGTTGAAGATACTTTTCCTGCATTAACCTGCACGGAATTAGAAGTGCTGTAAATCAAGACCAAGTAACATATTGCCAAAGCTTCACATAGATAATAGTTACAGGAGTAAACAATCAGAAGTTCATTGTTTACTCAGTTCAACCTTTAACACAGAAGCTGTTCTTGTTTTAGTAGCTCATCTGCATCTATCCTACTGCACTAGCTAGCTTAAGTCGAAATGCTTAAATGTATTTCTTATCTTTTTTCGTGTTTGTTCTCATTGAACAACCAAGTATATTTAGCCTATGAGTAGTACTGTATTAGAGCGATTTCCAAAGGTATTGCTGGTACATCCCAAGTAGAAGCATTGTATATGAGATGCATATTTTAGATTGAGGAAAGCATATACCTCTTCAACAAACTCAAAATCCACAAAGGCGGTCCCTGCTTGAACATTAAGCGATCCTTCCTTCTGGAAAGCTTCCAAACTAGTTAGTGTATATCCCTTGGGAAGAATACCAAGCAAGTAGGCTATCAAGAAATGGCCAGCTTCATGCTGCATTCATAAAGTTCAGATCAAACTACACATCAAGAACTGATATGATGACAAAGGATTCAACCACATCAAAGCAACACACAAACTGAAACAAAGAGCTGAAACCAAGAAGAACGAAAAAGATGATATGTCACTGGCTGAATGGCATCATTCCAGCCAGCCAACAAGTTACGTAAAATTACAGTCTGCCGTGAATCGAACACCAGCCATTGTCTTTGAAGACATAAGAGAGAGTGCAAGATCTTACTTGAATGACCCTATTGTGATACTTCTGACTAAAGGTGTGACCAATTGTATCAATAGCCAAGCTACTAACTCCTCCATTGAAAGAAACCTATAGAATTTAATGACATGTCAAGCAATGGCATTCATAATGTACCCAATGTAGATATGTTCAACATATTCGACAACATTGATTCTCTCATCAGAAAACAAGAACTCACCGCATCGAAAGTCCAAAGAAACAATACACCTAAAGAAATATAGAAAAGCTGCTGAGGACTAAAACCGAAGACATTCCACGCCGCAACACCTCCAACCACAACAACAATCTGAATGTTTCTTTCTATAGAACCAAGTGTAGCATCCACAGGTGACAGAAGAGACTGTGTCACAATTCCATTCAGCTTCAGCTCCTCCAAAGTGTACAGCCTTTGGGGAACCTACACAATCCAAATTGAGACTCATAAAATGATAAAATGTAATGCCATCAGTGATACAAAAAATGTGTGTGTGAATTATATAAACCTGCCTAGCGGCACCAAAGCATCTAAGGCCACCAGGCTTGCCTTGCAAGTCTTTCACAAGTGAAAGAGCTGCCTTCTCATCGCCTTTCGCCAATTCCGTATCAACTTGCTTCAGAACTTGCTGCCTTGACACGCTAACCTCAGAAGAAGATGAGCAATGTATGGTTCTTAATATGGGAAATCTGAGTTGGTGGGTTCTATGCGATACCCATGATGATGCACAGCAATGAATCAAAGTTCCCATTCAAACGAAATTCACAACACATCACCGCGCATTACCAGCACCAACGAACACACTGACCAAATAAAACAGCGGAAATGGGAACATAGAAATGTGTGACCTTTGGAGCCACACAAAATAACAAGGAAATTATCGTCAACCAAATTTAAATATAAAAAAACATACTTTAGTGCAGA
This sequence comes from Geum urbanum, assembly GCA_946800695.1. Taxonomy (NCBI): domain Eukaryota; kingdom Viridiplantae; phylum Streptophyta; class Magnoliopsida; order Rosales; family Rosaceae; genus Geum; species Geum urbanum. The sequence goes on along the minus strand of OX326999.1, from coordinate 79,835,147 downwards.
TCGAACCCATGAGCTACTAGTTGTTGTGTGACTTGTGCAAAATACCCAATAGATTCAAGTGCCATTTCACTTTAATAGCCATTTCACTTAGAATCTATTTCCACTTCATTTCTGAGGAGCACAATGTTCATAAGGTAACAACATCCCTCATGGCCACTTGATACGTTTGCTTTCCGCATTATCCAAACTCAAAACCTAAAAATAATTAAAATGCCCCAGAAATGAAGCAATCAATCCAAACAAATTAAGCATTTTGCACTTAAAATCAATTACAAGAACAGATTTGAGAACCTAAAATCTGAGACCAGGATCAAATAACATAGCTCATTCATTCAAAACAAAAGTTTTCAAGTTTCCAAAGTACCAAAACTACAAAGTCTAATATAAAGCACTAGAAGAAGACCATGAAATTTTTACAACTGAGGTAACCAAATCATCATCTCCACAGAAGGAGATTCACAAGACAGTTGAAACGTTCCTAAAACTCCTGAGAAGCCGATCCGATATCACCCTTGCCTTTCCCAACCTTCTTAGGCAAAAGAGTCGTGTGAATGTTGGGTAGAACTCCTCCATTAGCAATAGTCACAGAACCCAAAAGCTTGCTCAACTCCTCATCATTCCTCACAGCAAGTTGAATATGCCTCGGCACAATACGATTCTTCTTGTTGTCCCTTGCTGCGTTTCCAGCTAGCTCCAAAACCTAAACCCACAAATTCACAAACACATCAGATCAACAACAAAGATTGAAACTTTAATCAATCAATATAACAATTTAAATTCAATCATAAAAACAAAATCCAAACCAACCCATTCACAATATTAACATCCTAACCAAAACCCAAATCCCCAACTTCCAGATCCCCAAATTACACAAACCATAATTTCTGACACAAATCTACAGAGAAACGATCCAATTGAACAAACCAAACTCACCTCAGCAGCCAGGTATTCTAGCACGGCGGAGAGATAGACCGGAGCTCCGGCGCCGACACGCTCGGCGTACTTGCCGGACTTGAGAAACCGAGCGATTCTACCCACCGGAAATTGAAGCCCAGCTTTGCTTGACCTCGACACAGACTTGGTTGCCTTCGGCTTGCCTCGGCCGCCCTTAGTCGAACCGCCTTCCTTTCCGCTCATCTTGAATCTAAAAACGGCGGCGAAATACGAAACCCTAACCCTAAAAAATAACCTAGAGAGATTGGAAAAGTATGAGAGAAAGAGGAGGAGAAGAGAAGCGATGCTTTTAGTGATGATAGAGAGAGAGTTGTGATATGTATAGGACGCGATAGTGAGCGCTGATTGGTTGAGAGGGTGGTGTTGCGGATTGCCAGCGTGGCAATGCTTTGCTTTGGAATTCGCGGGAAACGAATATTATGGTTTTCCACCGCTAGCTTTTTAGTTTTTACGTTTAGCGGTCGCGCTCTTTTTCTATGTTGGGCCTGGAGGTTTTTTCTGAACTGGGCTTTCTCCGACTCGGGTGTACTCTTTCATTCTTTGGGTTACGTTATTAGTTTACGAATGAAAGTTTTATGGGATTCTAAAAATAAAGGCCCAGAAATAAAATGAATGTTTGAAAATCATGAATTTGAAGGAGGGAAAATTCTCTGGTGAAGAATTTCAGCCTCAATTTCTCGTAAAGGGAAGGATTGGATCAAGCTACTATGCACCATAAAATTAAAAATTTCAAAGGCTAATTCTCAAAAATAACGCGTGTTATAATAAGATTGATTGTTTATGTCAACTTCTTTTGAGGTTGACTGAGCTTATGCTGAACTACTTGTTATGGATAACACCTCCTTACACAATCCCTCACATGTAGACAACACTATCTCCAAATCTAAGGACCTCGACTCCTCCGCGTCACACCAAATCTCCACCATTTGCGACTCCATCAACTCCTTCTTCCGCCCCCTCCACTCCGACCACGCTAGCCACTTACCCACCCTCACTTTCCCAACCCTCATCTGCAAGCTCTTTGACTTCGACGATGCCACGTCATCCTTTTAATCTCTGCCATCATTAGCAAATGGCTCGATCAAACGACGTTGAATCGACCAACAAGCTCTTCCCCTTCCTCGCGCACAATGGCCTCCTTTTCGGCTCAATCTCCTCTGGAAGTCACTTAATGACGAGGGAATGGGTGCAGTTTAGAATCTTCAATGCCCAAAAACGATCAGATTTGAAAGAAAAATAAAACTGCTATTGAATTCCATAGATGAGTTTTAAAGTTCAATCTTCAAATTTTGATACAATTAATGGATGGATCCTCGATCTGCTTTTATGTTCTATATATAGAGGATGATATTTTTGTTGAATTTGTTTAATTACAATGGATGGTTACTCAGGTACGGGTTAGCTACATGCTTTGTTTTGTTACAAACTCATATCTAGGTTTTCAAGAGCAAGGCCGAAGAAAATAAAATAGTTTTGGCAGAGTTTATTATCACATGCAGTGAGCTTATAATAAGCTCGGTCAACGTAAGTAAAGTTTGACTATTACAACCAATCACGAGCTGACATGTGGCACAAGGCTAAAGACTAAATTGGGTGTTTAACCTTGGGATGCATTCCAGAATTTTCTGGAGGATTGAGAATAAGATACTGAACCGAAATCAAATGTTGATCTAAGAAAATATATATAGTATTGTAATTGTGTACGTGATAGTATAATTTTTTTTTAAAGTAAGAAAAGAACAGCAGACAATTACGAGATACAATTTCCTCCAAGGCCTATTCTAGTAAGGAGGACTATATTAGGTCCGAGGCCAAAAATTTAGCCCTTAAAATAATATTTGTTTAATTTTAGCCTAGGCTAAATGTTGATGGTCACCAATAAGGGAGGGCTAAAAAATTGCCAATATTCCATAACAACCAGTAAAAAAGTGACACATGATCATGGGTTTCATCTTTGCCACTTGAAGAAAATTTAGCCCAGACTAAATGAAGGCCTCTGAATAGACATTTTGATTAAAGGGAAAATTCTTCTATGCACCCCAATCTAGGGTTGTGACTTTCGAATCGAAAACCGAAAGAAAAAAACTGAGCCGAAACCGAACCGTAATCGAAAAAAATCGAAACCGAATAAAAAACTGAACCGAAATAAATAAATAAAACCAAACTGAATCAGATAAATTCAGTTTGATTTTGGTTTTCTGGTCTGAACTGAACCGAACCGAATCGATTTTTACAAAACGACATCATTTTGTGACATTGTTTTATGTTATTTTTTTAGTTTACCCTAAAACCAAGTTTATTTTGGTGCGCAGCTAGCCCTCACACTCTCAGTGCATCTCGAATGGAGAAGTCTCATAATGGGATCTTATACCTATTATGAGACCTCAAATGAACACTATTCATATAAGACTTGGTACAACTCCAATGGTAGGGGTCTTATCTCTCCAATTTCTCTCCCCTTTATCAAGTGGCCCCAACCCAAAATTATAAGACCAAGTCTCATATGGAGGTCTCAAAATAAGACTTGGGATGAGACCAGGTCTTATAAATATAGAGTTTAGGACTTCACAAAACTACCATTGGAGTCCAATTTTTTTTAATACCCCAAAATTATAGGATTTAGTACCTCTTATTAGAAATGCTCCGACAGACTCATCACTCTCCGTCTCTCCCCTCAGTCCCTCACAACATCTGGCTCACTGCCCTCATAGCTCACAATCACTACTGCCCTCAGTCCCAACTCCCAACAATGGAGTCACATCCCTAAGTCCCCTCAATCGTCACTCTCACCTCAGTCCCAACACAGCCCTCACGCCTCACGGTCTTCACGGCCTCAGGGCATCACCACTCCGTTATCACAGCAGCTCGTCGAAGTCGTCAGTCATCACCTCACAGGCGTCACAACAGCTCATCGAACTCGGCATCATCCCTCAGACAGATCGTTATCTTATCAGGTGACCAGATCGAACTAAGTTGCTATTTTTTTTATTCAGTAGTTTAAGCCTTTAAGGGGAAAGATTGAGATCGGTTTAATGTAGCAAACAGTGTATTTTTGTGTCTTGTAAGCTTGAGATCAGAAAGATTGAGATCGGTTTAAGTTTCGACAAAAAAAACTGACCAGATAGAAATCCCCTTAAACTTGTCCAAGTATTTGTGTTTTTTGTATCTTGTAATTTGCAGATGGAGATCAGGGAGAAGGGTCTATGGTTTCGACTTCTCTAGTTCTATGGTTAGTTCTTTGTTTTATTTAATTTTGGTTAGTTCTATGGTTTTCTGTCCTTAGTTTTGCTCGTAGATCTGTTTTATGCTTGACTATTTCTTGCATATGTCATTTTTTTTATGTAAATTTCTCTTCCATGTTTGTAGATTATAGATTCTCTTTCTAGCTTTCTCTTAACCTTACTGACTTCTGGTTATTGCATCAGCATGTTGATCAGTCACTTACTGTAAAAGCTTGTGCGGGTCCGAACGGTATGAAATTTGGAGGAAGAGTGCTAACTACAGTTCAAGCTAATTGTAGTAGATCATTCTCAGTACTAATAACACCATACTTTCTTAAAGATAGGTAGTTTCTTTATCTGTTGATTTACATGAGATGGTTACTGATGGAAGAATCAATTTATGCTAGGAAACTAGTGGAATTGCATCGCAATATGAGATCCCAGAACTTGTAAAGCCACACTTCTCAAACATTTATCCCTTTACCCCCTTACTGGAGTAGGCATAAGGCATCCTAAACTACTAATATCAAAGATAGCCGCTTGGTAAGCTTCAAAGGACAGGTCGTCCACCCACTCCACCCAGTGATCAACTTCTTTGGAATGTCCCTGCTTGGCCACCGCATTCGCAACATTTCCATGTGTTTGAAAGTAATGATAGAGCATATTGAAGCAAAATAGCAGATGTTCTGAATGATCGTCTTAATTCTCTAAGGTGGTTCGCATCCTTTATTGATACTATCAATTATAATCTTTGAGTCCCCCTCAACTTATAAGTTCTTGTACCCGTGCAAAATAGTTGCTTGGAGTCTTGCTTTTAATGCAACAGACTTCGTAACAATGACATCCGTATGCGGTAATTTCTTGGTTGAAGCCAGAATAGGATTACCCGAATAGTTCTTGATCACAAAGCTTGCAGCACTCCCATTTTTGTTCATCACTGAGCCATCAAAGTTTAGCATAACGTTGTTCTCTGGTGGAATCCACTTGATGACATGCACTAAAAACCAAGGGCGGATCCAGGAGTGGGACTTAGACTTTCTACTATAGAAAAAAATTTGCTGGTGCGAGAGTAATTTATAGATTGAAAAGAAAGATATACCTAATTAGGGGGATGTAGTGAGCTTTACTCCTCAAATGCATGTTAATACAAAAATAATATCCATAAAACTCTCTAATTGTCACACAAAATAAGTCAAATTAAAGTGCAAATGCAATATAAATGTAAAACCGAGCCATGCTAACTAAATCTAATCCTACGAGTACGGAGTACTTGAAACTTCAAATTCCTTGAACACAAAGTCATCACTAATAGAATTAGCATAATCTTTCTCAATGTGGAGCATAATACAATCACCAAGAAATTCTCCTTCCAACTTATTTCTAAGTTTATTCTTGATGATATTCATAGCCGAAAATGGAAATATGACAATCACAAATAAAATGGATAAAAAATTCCAAATTTCATGTACTCCCTTGGCAGTAGTATTTAGTGTTAACTACAAGCGATGAGCAAAACAATGCTCATAATATGCATAAGGACACTTTTCAAAAAATAATGCTTGTAAGCCTTTATAGGTCCCATTTGGGCTTGAGTTTTTAGAATTAAATCAGCTTATTATCAATTATTTTGATAATATGAGTTTATTAAAATAAGAAAAGGGGCTTATTTTTAATTTTTAAGTGCAAAAACCACGGTTAAAAATAAGCAAGTGAATGGTTACTTTTTCTAATTTGTGTTTTTCAAAAGTTCAATATTTTCACCTCAATCATAAACTAAGCTATAGATACTTTTCATATTGCTAGCATCATCATAGCTTTGACCATGAATATTTTTAACTTGGAGGTTATACATAATAAGAACTTTAGAGATCTCATTTTTAAGAGTTTGTGAGGTTGACAATCAACAAATCTCAAAATAATAACCACTTGTTATGTGCTAGAAACATCTATAGCTTCATTAACTTCTTTAATTGTGTAGTAGCCTAGTCTACATAGCTAAGATATTGTCCGCTTTGGGCTCACCGAACCGTACAGTTTTGTTCTTGGGGTTTCACCCAAAAATGCATTTTACTATAAGGATGTGGACATGCACATATAAGCACAGCAACCAATCTCCCCCGGGCGATCTGAGATCTTACAAACCACCCCCCCTTATAGGCTCGATGTCCTTATCGACACACTTCAGGCCAGGTCAGGCTCTGATACTATCTGTAACATCTCAGTCCACATAGTTGAGATACTGTCTACTTTGGGCCCACCGGCCCACACATTTTTTTTCTTGGGATGTGACAGAATGGTATCAGAGCCTGACCTGGCCGAAAGTGTGCCGACAAGGACATCGAGCCTCTAAGGGGGGTGGTTTGTGAGATCTCACATCGCCTAGGGGAGATTGGTTGTTGTGCTTATATGTGCATGCCCACATCCTTATAGTGAAATGCGTTTTGGGATGAAACCCTAAGAACAAAACCGTGCGGGTTGGTGGGTCTAAAGCGGACAATATCTTAGTTGTGTGGATTGAGCTGTTACATATGGTATTAGAGCGTCTATGTTCTTTGGCTCTGTAAACTTATCTTGTTTTCTGTGATCTTGTGTACTTTACAAATCTTTAGTACATCCAGAGTGATGGCTCATCTGTGGCGGTTCCCCATCATAAGCTCACGGTACATGAGTGGTAGTTAAGTCTACAAGCTAGTTAGTTGTTCGTAGTGGAGAAGTGTAAGAGTTATGGTGACTCTGAAACTTGTTCGCAAGGGTTAGATTTTCCTTATATGGTGATGTATATAATTAGAGAGTCGTAGTTTTTGAGAATTAGGTACCTTTATGCTGAACTCTTCGGGAATAGTTGCAGATTATATTTCTTCGGGAATTGTCACATGCGTTCAAGGTTCTAAGATGTGTTATGTTTGATTTCTTGTTCTCGTACGTAGTGGTGCTGTGTGGTTGATTGGTAATCGATGTCTCATTATCGATGTTTTGGACATATGTTGCTTTGATGGCATCGACCTTGGCTTATGTGCAGCAAGTGAGTTTTCTGTTATAATTACAAACTTGCGATATGAATTTATGTGTGCCCGTATCATGTGAACACAAGTGTCGCTCTAAATTGGGTCGGGTCACACAAATCTTCTTTTATATTGTAGTTACCTGGCTAAGTTGATTAAGCTAGCAGGTGCATGCATTCCACATCGCCTAGTGGAGATTGGTTGATGTGCTTATATGTGCAGGGTTAGCACCATACAGCTAGGGGTGGACACGAATCCCGCAAATTTTGAACCCGATATGATCCCGTTCTTATCCCGCTCGGGACAAGATGAGACGGAAATTAAAATTTTCACTATTCCGTCCCGTCCCGACCCGTCCCGTTTTTTCGGGATTAGATCGGGTCTTGATTTTGAAATTTCGATAGACTCGTCCTGTCGCACACAATATAGTTTGTCTATTTTATCATTTATTTTATAAAGAGTTGACATATTAAAATATCAAACAATTAACAGTATCCAACCTAAAAAATAAAACTACCCTAATATGAACTAAATGTATCAATTAAACATGAAACAGATGCTTGTCAGGTTATTGTTTTTAATTAAACATCAAGTAGAACTGTATTACATTATGTAATTGTACACTTCTAGGTTCTAACAACATATATTTATCTTATATTGAGCCCAAAATTTGGTTCTTCCCATCTCATTCGAATGTTTTGTTGTTAAAATTTTTATTAATTATTTATTTTAACCTGAAATTTGACCCGTGTCGTCCCGTTCGGGTTTTGGGACGATCGAGACGGACTTTTAAAATGTTTAATCCCGTTCCGTCCCATTCGGGATAGGGAAGGTCAAATATTGACCTAACCCGTCCTGTGACCACCCCTACATACAATGAGACGTCTTTTGGGGGTAGGCCCAAAAGTAAAATTGTGCAAAGCGAACAATATCTTAATTGTGTGAACTGGGCTATTACATATGGTATTAGAGCCCGTCTCCGGCCAGAAATATGCAGACAAGGACATCGGGCTCCTTAAGGGGGGTGGATTGTAGTAACTTGGCTAAATTGGTTAAGCTAGCAGGTGCATGCATCCCACATCGCCCGGGAGAGATTAGTTGATGTGCTTATATGTGTAGGGTCAACACCATACAACGAGACGCATTTTGGGGTGAAACCCCAAGAACAAAATCGCGCGGACCGGTGGGCCCAAAACAGGCAATATCTCAGTTGTGTGGACTGGGCTATTTGGGATGTGACAAATTGCAACTTGCTCTTTTGTTCATTTAGTAGGGCAATTAGTATTTGGGTTGCTCTGAGCTTTATTTAATTTTTAATCTTTTAAGTTAGCTATATATAATATTTTTTTTGCTGTTTAACCATTTGATATGGGTGGGACTTGAGTCCCAAGGAAGTGTAAGGTAGTTCCGCTCTGCTAAAAGTGACGATGCTTCGTGCCCAACTTATTGGTTTTGCTAGTTGGTTCTATTATTGTGTTGACTATAATAAGCTTGTCTCTTTTTTTTTTTGAGGAAAAAGAGAATTTCATTTAAATCTCAAAGCCAAAATAATATACATCACATGAAAAGAGTAAACCCCTTTACAAGAGTGAGGAAACAATAGATGTGACAAATACTATTCTTTAAGTATGATTAAGCTCAACAAAACGTCGAGCTTACTAGGACCTAAAAAGGAAGTCCAGGATGAGTGAGAGAGAGACTGAAGGCACCAATTCACGCAATTATGATATGTCATTCAATCACCTCAAGAAGGCCCAGATAAGTTTATAATAAGCTAAGAAAAGGCACATATCACTTGGCCTTCATTTTTCTCGATGTCACCCGGGTCCGAAGCAAAAATCCAATAAAGCAATTCCCTTGGATCCCAGCAACATTTATAGAGCCCAGCAAATTCGTTCCAAGCCCAAGCCCAAACCCAAAGGACTAACCTTCCAGTTTTAACGTCAACCCAACTTATAACCCTAGGCCTATAAGTCCAAGTCATCTTGTAATTCTCCTAGCCTATCCTGCCGCCAGACTCCACCGTGTCGGTCCTACTCCTTCGCACATCGTCGCGGGGACTGCCTCGTCGTTGCAAGAAGCCAGGGCAGACCGAGCCCAAGTGAGGTTGAGCCCACCTCCAAGAAGCCAACCGACGGTGAAGTTCCGGCCTAAGAACCCAAACCCCCCCAGCATGCACTCAAAGATTCCCAGTACTAATCTGCCTCATCAAAACCTCGCCCTTGAACCGCCGCCGCCGGACGCCCGGCTCAGTGTGAAAACTCGTCGTGGACGTGAATCCCCGACTACCGCTACCAAAGCTGCCAATAGTTCCAAAAAGTCGTTGCCCAACAACCGCTTCTAAAAAACTTTCCAACGCCACCGAAAGAACACCACGTCGCATGTCGCCGGCCATCACTTCCTGATCTAAAGCACTCGCCTTCACTAGAAAGCCCTTGAGTCTTGCACGTGCAGGCCGTACGTTAAGAACCGATCCATGTCTAATGGTTAAATCGAGGAAATCTCTTGAAGATCTGAACGTGAATTTGACCAAAAGGCAGCAAGAAAACAAAGTGGCGACGCCAAGCAATGGTGCTCTCACTACTGGAGGAGAAAATCGAGGTGACGAAGATTGGTGGTCGCCTCGTCTCGATTTTACGTCGTCTCGATTTCTTGTGACCAAAACTACGTCGCCTCGTCTTGTCGCTTCAAATTGATCACTCCAACATTGGGGCGACAAAGAACCAATCTTCGTCGCTTCATTTGATTTCACGCGACGTAAAAACTTTTACGTCACTTTAGGAAGCGACGTATATTGAGCAATCTACGTCGCTTCATTTTATTTTTTTTTAATTTTTTTTTCTTTTTGGCTCAATGAGGCGACTTAAATTGAGAAATTTACGTCGCCTCAGTGTATTTAATATTTAATATTTATTTTTTTAAATAAACAAAACGACGTAAATTGAGCAATCTACGTCGCTTAAATGTATTTAATATTTAATTTTTTTAAATAAACAAAGCGACGTAGATTGCTCAATCTACGTCGCTTCAATGTATTTAATGTTTATTTTTTTTTCTTTTTGAATAAATGAGGCGACGTAGATTGAGCAATCTACGTCGCCTCCTTTATTCAAAAATAAAAAACAATAAAAATTAAATATTATTGTACCAAGTCACGACCTATCGCAATTTACAAACACAAAAACCCATTTAACCAAAAAAACGCATTCAACCACAAATCAAGTTATATAGAAAAAATTGGCACAAATCAAAACGTTAAAAGTTTATACAAATCAAGTTTACACAAATCAAGTTTATATAAAGCCTAGATACAGTTTACGAGCCAGGAGGTGGTGGAGGAGCTTGAGGTTGTTGACTCGCAGCGTGGAATGATCGCATCATGGCCTCCATTTCTTGCATCCTTTGGGCGAGCGCACTGTAATCCGCTATGGCCTTCTGCGCCACGTCGCTCGATATGCGCGCCTCCTTTCTGGCTTCCGCGATCTCCCTTTGCATTCGGGTTTGGGTTTCCTGTACTCGGGCTCCTCCTCTCGGTTTGGGGTCGCGTGTGAGAGCGCGCCCCACCCCTGTAACGTCGAACAAGAACAAATATTAGTATACTCTATGGTAAAGCAAAACGTAAATCGAGATGAACGACGGTGGTTTAGGAGATTTATTACCTCTTATAGAGGTCCCGGGCCTTGAACCCACCTCTTCTTCTATGATATTTATTTGTGTATCAAGAGGAAGAGGCTGGGGTTGGGAAACCTCATCGCCGTCAACTGGGCCCGCAAAACTATCTTGTTGCGACAAGACTTCATCGAGTCGACGCTTCACTGCCGCCTGCTCAATTAAAATAGATAAAATAAATAATATTACAATATAGTAAACAAAAATAATTGAAATAACGTAACGTGAACCTATTTGAGCTTACCACTTTCTCAGCCGCATTCCTCTCCGGCTGGTATACGTTAATCCACGTCTGTTGCTCCGAATGGATTGAAACCGTCTGTTGCTACTCCAAGGCGCACATTCCTGCAGTCCCGTGCAAAACCTGGAAAAGTTCTGTCAAAATATTGAAACGCTTCTCCATCAGCTGGGTGGCTGAGGCTACCAGCCACGCATATCCGCTCCCCCAGCCATCGCATATGCTTCGCAGTGTGTGGGGACATAAACAAGCGCTTCAACCTTGGTGTTAGAGGGAAGTTACGAATTATTTTTTTGGGAATATCATTCGTATATGGCTTATATCTTTCAGAATAACACACTGGACAAATCCTCTCGTTTACAAGCGCCCCCCTAAACAACACACAGTTAAACTCACACGCATCAATTCTTTCGTAACCCAGTGAAAGATCACTCAAGATTTTTTTTATTCTCGAGTATGAACAGGGGAATGTGTGCCCTTTAGGAAGAAGTTTATTAATGTAAACACATAAAGAGTCAACACTTGTGTCCGACCATCCATTTTCATTTTTCATTTCCATTGCATCTAATATGGCACTCAAAACAGTTTCCTCACTGCCTTCATATAATGGGGTCTGTGACTCCTTCAATAATCTATCGTACTTTTCATAATCATCGTCTACCATGTCATTGAAGTTCATGCCCGAATTATCTTCCACTAATTGTTGGGGTGCATCTGCATGGTATCCAGGATAATAGGGATATGCATCATGTAGAATCTCCAACTGCGGGTTCACTGAAGGACCGACACCACTAGAAGGACCGACTCTGTCTTGAAGCCACTGTCTTCGTTGACTGAGCATTGCTGGTTCACCAGAAACTTCCCCGTGAAGGTGCCAGACTGTATAAGTAGGACTCAAACCACTGTGTGATAAGTGATGATACATGACATCCATAGTAACCTTGAACAGACCGTTCTTACAACGTTTGCACGGGCAGAAGTAATAATCGGCTCCGTTACTATGTCGCCGGGCAAAATTCATGAACTCGAATATGCCTGTGATGTACCTTGAATCAGCACGATGATATGTCATCCAAGTTTTGTCTGGGAGTCCGTCCATGTTTCCTGTCAACATAAACAATCAATATGAACAAAGTTACCATGCCACAGTTGCGATTCAACCAAAACCCCACACTTCTTCGCCTTATGCCTCCGGGTTGGGTCCTATCCCCTTCAGGGGAACACGACATTTGTCAACGCTTTTGCACCCATGCGTTTCAGCTCCAGTTTAGGGAAATTTCGGCAGCATCTCCCTACAGTTCCCCGAGTGCACACATATCTAAACAACCTAATTTGCACTCGGGGAACATTTAAAGGAGACACTGTCGAAACCATATCCCAAAACTCAAACTGAAATCACATGAATAGCACAAGGATCAACAAAGTCATGTTCACCTAAAGTGTCCAAAAATGGGACAATTCGAGAATCAACAACTCAACTCGATCAACTAGATGAGTTGTTGATTCTCAAACGGGAGTTCTAAGTTGATAAACACCACAATTATATATAGCCATACGCTCAATTTCATGATTAATACTAATAACACTACTAATTAAGGCTCGAATACACATAATCTACACTAATCATCAATTAATTTCACTAAATTTAACCAAATTTCAAACATTAATCATGAACCCATAACATGATTTATCATAATTCAATGATTAAAACACTAAAACTACAACATAACACCAAATTCAATTCAACTTCAAACATTTCACCAAAACTTCAATTTCACTTCTAATCATCAATAAATTTCACTAAACTTAACCAAGTTTCAAACATTATTCATGAACCCATAACATGATTTACCACAATTCAATGATTCAAACACTAAAACTACAACATAACACCAAATTCAATTCAACTTCAAACATTTCACCAAAACTTCAATTTCACTTCTAATTTAACATATTATGGTCATAAAGAGGGTTAAAGAGATACAAATCAAACTAACCTTACTCAAGAATCAAATCAATGGCAAGAACAACCTTCTTTCTCAATTTCCTCAAATTTCTCCCAAAATCGCCCAAAACAGCTGCAGAACGACGGGGAACTGTTTTTCTAAAATTCTAACTTTATGAACAGTTTGACTTTAAGAAGAAGAGTAGATCCAGATTTTAAAAAAATGAGGCGACGTAGATTGAGCAATCTACGTCGCCTCGATTTCATTCGAAGCGACCAAACTAATCTACGTCGCTTCGAATAAAATCGAGGCGACGTAGATTGCTCAATCTACGTCGCCTCGTTTTTATTCGAAGCGACGTAGATTAGTTTGGTCGCTTCGAATGAAAAAGTAGTTGCCTCAGTTTGTTGAAGCGACAACTATGAATCTACGTCGCCTCAGTTTGTTGAAGCGACGTACTTTTTATCAAGGGCAATGTACGTCGCCTCATCTAAAATCGGAGCGACGTAGAAATATAACTACGTCGCCCCGATTCTCTCCTCCAGTAGTGTCTAGAGGAAACACTGGAGGAGATGCCTGTTGGAGATAGAACACGGGGCGACAACGAAAATGCCGCCGCAGATGTTTTGAGGAACCCTAGCAGGGCTTACTGTGTAGATTTCATTTAGTTTTTATTGTTCTTAATCATATAATAATAAGCTTGTCTTGATACGAAGTGAACCCTATATATTTGATAAGTTAATTAAAACGAAAAATTAAAATATATGATGATTATATGGATTGTACTAAATTTGATTTGTGCGTAATTTGGAGTTATGTTTATTCACATTTCGTTTGAATAAAATTGTATGTTGATGACTTGACTTTTATGAATGTGATACTCGAAAAGAAAAATTAGTAAATTACCAAATATGAGAGCTTGCATTGGATGGAACATTGTATTTTGCTTTCAATTAAAAGTAAGCTTAGCTTGATATAGACTTAATGATCATGACTAGAATGTTGAAGTGGAATGGAGTTTGGAAGAGAAGAGAAGCATAAAGAGTAGTTTTGGTGCATTGTTGAACTGTTCAAGCACAATCACATGGTAGTTATGTAGCACCGAAACTTGATTGTAGTGCCGTGTCACGTGTTCGATACTTGGGAACACTCCGATTCTTGGAAATACTTAGGAACGCCGTGTCCAAAGTGTCATGTGGCGTGTCCAAAAATATTTTATTTTTGGATGCTTGTAGACACTTTAGCATATTAAATAATACATATTTTATAAATTTTTAAACGTATATAAATGAGAATATTATCCATATTAATTATATATATGTATTAGAAAGTGTATATGTTCTTGAGCTTACAAATTTTGCTCTAGACGAACTAACAATAGAGAATGTATTATTTGAAACCTTAGAATGATGGCAATGAAAGTGCAACTAATTATCACACCATGAAGTTACATGAACTTTAGTTATGTCTTGTTTAAATTTTTAGTATTTTTTTAATGACATATGAACTTTTAAATTTGTTATGGATTTTTAAGTTACATGATTATTTATACTTATGGATAATTTTTATTATTTTATTTATTTTTTCCTATTTAACTATTAAATATTTTAATTTTAATTTAATTTAATTGCCGTGTCTCAGCCATATCCGTGTCTTACTTTTTAAGATTTTTTCGTGTCCTGTGTCCCGTGACCCTGTGTCCGTGTCTATGTCTATACAACATAGCATGGTAGTGTATGCTCTTATAGAGTTATTTATTTATTTTCTATTCATTTGTTGTTTAAATTAAGAATCAATGACTTTTACAAAAGTGATTACCAAATAGATTTTCCTTTTATTCACCAAATCCCAAATATTTGTGTCAAACATAAGTGATCTTGCTCACTCTAAATGTATCCCATGTTAATTCACTAGATGAGACCGAAGTGTATGTATGAACGTAAATCATTACATGTAATGTAGATGTGGAGTCATATCAACGCGTGCTCATACGATCAACCATTCTCATCTCGACTTCTATCGGATTATTACTTTATAATCAAGTTTTTTTAATTATTCGTGACGATACAAAATATAGTGTAACGTTATATTATACGGAATAATTTGACATATAAGTAAACTCGTCATATGATAAGTGTATATTATCGAATTTACTCTATTGTGTTATTTTCAACTACATTAATTAGATTACTGATTAATGTACCCGATACACCATATGAATTCAAATTCATCACAATCAAAGCTCAACCAAAATATCTCTCCACACTAAAAGCTCTCTATACTTTCGGCAATTAGTTCCAAAAACATATGAAGACTGAAAACATAGTGCTGAAGATCAACCAATTCAAGACATGTAAACACATCAATCATGAGCTGAAAAAGATTAGAAGCTTACTAGCTGCATTTACCGAGACCGCCATCTTCTCTTGAGCTTATGTCTTATGTTCTTCTCTCCTTAAGCCTCTTGTATGGGATTAGAGTTGTATGCTAACGTAGAGAGAACAGGGACAAGTCTCACACATATATATAGAGAGATGCAACAAGGTTTTGCCCATAGAAGAAGCCTAGTTGCATTCAAACACAGATTTTATTACTATGTGATCATATCTGTAATGCATAAGGATTTTTAATACAATGTAATCAGTATATGTTGCTTACATGTACACTAAGATTAACTATACAATTGTGACTCTCATTACATTGTCCAAGATTCAACATAATGCCAACATCATATAAACACAATTGTACAATGTTCACTCTTTCAATCTCCCACTGAACTGTACAATACTTATATGCAGCAAATGAATCACTTCAGAACAAGCAATGAAAACTAAAGGCATGCTTGAATCACAACGAGTTGAAATCCATAACCACAGCTCCGTCATTATACAACCACTACTGCAGAACCTAGAACTTTAACAGATTTAACTAAATCTGTAAGTTAAAAGCCACTACAATAACAACTGCATAACACATGAACTCAGATATGACTAAAGTGAAGTTTAATGACATCATATACTCCAACAATCTTCATTTCGTCAAAAAAACCTCAAGTCCACCAAAAGTTTTTACACAAAAAACTCCAAAAATTACAAACACACTAGAACACCGATGGATCTGTGCTTGTTAACTGAAAATTGAAAGGGCAACCAAAGTATAGAACAACTCCATACATCACTATCCATCTGATATTGACTCCTTGATACAAACAAACTGTAACAGAAAATCAAAATTCATACACAATATGCTGCAGCAAATGTACAAACCAACCAGAATGCAAAATCTCAGCTTATCATTAATAGTATCAAGATTACATGATTCTGAGTTGTACTCAGAACAAACCAAAATTACAAGAACCAGAACAATGAAGTAAACTCTAACTAGAAAACCAAAAGCTCCCACTAAACACCAGAATCTAACTCACTGAGCACACCCAAATTTTCACAGTGCTTCTTAAAAACACCAATGGCTAAAGCCTTTGTAAAAGGATCAGCAAGTTGATTGTCTGTCCCAATGTTTAAAATCTGAATTTCACCATCCTTAACTCTTTTCTTCATACTGTAGTACTTTAGATCAAGATGTTTGGAATGAATAGACCTCTTGTTGTTCTTTACAAAAAACACTGTAGCTTCATTATCACAGTAGATGGTTAATTTTCCAGAAATTATATCTTTAAGCACTTTAGTTTCTACCAGAAAATTCTTTATCCAAAGACCCTCACATACCCCTTCATACAGTGCAATTACTTCTGCTTGCATAGTAGAAGTTGCTGTCAGAGACTCTTTCTGAGTTTTCCATGCTATAGCTCCACCAACAAGCATGAAAACATAACCACATGTAGATTTCTTTGAGTGTGGATAGTTACCAGCAAAATTAGAATCAGTATACCCCTCTAAGGTTAAAGTTTTAACCTTTTTATAAACAAGTAAGTGATTTTTAGTCCTTTGAAGATATCTAAGGACTTTCTTCCCTGCATTCCAGTGTTGAATTTCAGGATCACTTTGAAACCTAGAAAGCATGCCTACTGAAAATGCTAAGTCTGGCCTAGTGCACACTTGTGCATACATTAAGCTGCCTACCAACCTAGCATAAGGTTTTGAATCCATATCTGCTTTCTGATCTTCAGTTTTAGGAAATTTATTTTTACTCAATTTATCCCCTTTGGACATTGGAACCTCTCCTGCAGCACAAGTTTCCATTTCAAAACGTTTCAGAATTTTTGTAATGTAACTTGCTTGTGACAAACCCAAAAGGCCACATTTTCTGTTCCTTTTAATCTCAATTCCTAAGACAAATGATGCTTCCCCCAAATCTTTCATGTCAAACTGCTTTGACAAAAAGATTTTAGTGTCTTTAATTAGTTTGAGATTACACATAGTAATCACTTTGACCTGCAAATGTTGGAATTCTTTCCCTGGAGGATTTTCTTGGTTCAAGGTCTGGAGTTGGATTTGGTTGATGAGGTTCTAAAGTTACTGTAGGTTCTGCAAAATTGGGAACTCCAAAATTATTTTCAGGTCTTATGTGTTTTGAAGATCCCTGCATAATCTCAGTGTTACTGTTCTCAGCTGAATGTTGATTTAATTGTGTTTTGTTTGTTCCTTCCCCCAAAATCATAGTTTCAAATTCTTCTAAGTGTTCTGAAGCTATATCTGAACCTATTGGTAGAACAAAGATACTTTGTAAGTGATTTAAGTCTTCTGGATTGTCTAAAATTTCTTCAAAATCTGCTGTTAGATCAATGTAAGCAGTATTGCAGACTGTTTCTCCTAAAAAGTTTACTTGATGAGTTTCAAAAACTCTTGGACAGTGGTTTGGAGAATACAACTTGTATCCTTTAGACTTTTCAGAGTAACCTACAAAATGACAAGACACTGATTTGGACTCAAGTTTTCCTAAATCCGGGTTATAAAGCCTGACCTCAGCTTTACAGCCCCAAACATGCATATGGTGCAGGCTTGGCTTTTTACCATGTCATAGTTCATAAGGAGTGTTCTGTACAGATTTGCTTGGAGCCCTTGAAAGGACCCAACCCCGATTTAGTTTCCTAAACCAGAATTGAACCCTTTCCGAAAACACGAACTTGCAAAAACCATAAAAATTTTGGCAGAGTTTCGCTATAACGTGGAATTTCCATTAACCTATACCTGAAAACACACTTCATCCTATACCACAAAAGCCAAACCGTAGGCACCAATCCCATCTGGATATCTCAATATCATAACAATAATATAAAGTAATAAGCAAAACTGTACTTTACAGAAATTCGGGGAAAACATATAAAAGTATAACATCAGAGTAATCAGAGCGACCTCTAGTGTATATATATACAAAAACATACAACAATAGGCAAAACAAGAAACCTACTGGAAAAGAAAGGTAGCTCGAACACTAAGCCTCCGACTGCGACGTGAGACACCAAAATCCAAACTGAAAACTGGGCACAGAAACCGAAAAGCTCAGGGGAAAGGCAAATAAAATCGTTAGAGTGAGTGGACGAAAATAATCATATGCCTTTCACCATTTATATATATCATAAAACAAAGCGAGTTCTTAAAATAAATGGAGGTATCAGGCGAATCTGTCAAGCCCGACGGTCAGGCGAATCTCTCAAGTCCGACGGTCAGGCGAATCTCTCAAGCCCGACGGTGATAGACTAGGCGAATATCTCAAGTCTAGTGGGCACATCAGAGGAATCTCTCAACCCTAGATCTGGACTACCGGTGATCAGCCGAGTAGCCAATGTATCGATGCTAAGTAAATTCCATCACCATATAAAATATAAAACAATACCTCAAAAAACAATAAATAATCTTAACATCGTACTGGAAATAAATACTGAAATCAAGAACTCGCTACGACAGTGTAAATAAAAGTCCACTCACAGATAACACAGCGCGTAAACGCGCTAATCACGAGATCTGGCGGAAGATCCCTCGCCCAACGTACGATCTCGATCCTCTAAATAATCACAAAATATAACTGATCAAAATCACAATTCATTACCCTGTACCACACCTCGGAAATCAACCATTTCCGGAAACATATAACTCGACGAAAATCTCCAAATTCTCCACATAAACCCTCTACTAAAACTCTGATATCCAAATCAACTCGAAAACCTCAAGGCGATGATCAGGGCGCGATTACGAGCAAAACGGCATAAAATTTTTCGAAATCCAAAAAGTCAACGGGTCGCCGGAGCTCCACCGTTGACCGCCGCCGCCGCCGCCGGCGGTGCGCCGTCACCAGAGGAATTTCCCGACGACCAAGACCCCAAAATGATCCCCTCCTCAAGCCAAGCTTCTTTCCCCAAAGAGTCACCACCATCCAGCCACCACCGTGGCCGGAAATCGCCCCGAAACCTCAAAAACTCAATTCGGCCAGAAAACTTTTCCGGCAAAAATCTCCACCGTGAGGCCACCTTGGCCTCCCATCTTCAAGGGACTTCATCCCCAGCTCGAACCCAACCTTTACCACCCAAAATCCCCTTCGAAAAGTCGCCGGAAAACATCCCACCATTGAACCCGATTCCGACGAATTTCAAGTTCTTCGTTCTCCCTCAATCTGTGACCAATTCAAACCAAATCAAGTCCTAAACAGTTGCAAATCACAAGGGGAATCCATACCTTCCAAAATCGTGGCCGAAAACGTCAAGTCCGACGGTGAATCAAACGGTGGTCCGGTTTCCCCCACGGTCAACGCCAATTTGTTGGTCAACAACAGTCAAACTTCCCAAAACAGTGTTTTCGACAATTTTTTGACTATTCCGATATTTATACTCTCGGCTTGATACGATCGATGGTCCAAAACAAATCACAATCACGTTTCGGATAACCCAAACTCAAACGGATAAACACGACAAAATTACACAATTTTAAATATTCATAACATATTCCTCGGTTATCGAAATAATTATCCGAAACCTCCCACGAACTCGAAATCATGCGTACTACAATTCTCGTGAAGAGATTTAACTCAAATTCTCGTCCGATAATTAATTCGTGAACCAAACCGCCAATTCGATTAATTTACGATAAACTGTGATTACTCGTAAACTCGTGGATTAAGCCGATTACTAAATCGATTCTGGTTCGGGTCGTCACAGCCCTATTGCAAATATAATTTGCTGTTCTTAAAGATTCACCCCAAAGCCATTTAGGTAAGCCTGATGTACACATCATACTCCTAACCATGTTCAAAAGAGTTCTGTTCTTTCTTTCTGCTACTCCATTCTGTTGGGGATTATAAGGGGTTGTATACTAAGCTTTAATGCCATGTTCTTGTAGGAACAGGGCAAATGGACCCAATTGCTGACCATTCTCAGTGTACCTCACATAAAACTCTCCTCCCCTATCTGATCTTACAGTTTTAATCTTCTTCTCAAGCTGAAACTCTACTTCAGTTTTGAAAATTTTAAATGCCTCTAAATATTGTGATTTTTCAGATAATAATTGGATATGACAGAAAGTGAGAAATCATCTATAAATGTTATGAAATAGATGTTTCCACATATGGTTTGATGTCTTAAGGGTCCACAAATATATGCGTGTATCAACTCTAGTAACTCTTTTGATCTGTATGCACCTTTTCTATTTTTATTTGTCATTTTTCCTTTACAGCATTCCACACATTCATTCATGTCAGAGAAATCTAATTCTGGTAGCATTTTAGACTTAACCAATTATTTCAGTCTTTCTTTTGAGATGTAACCTAGCCTCATATGCCACAGTTGTGCTGATTTATCATTAAATAGGGGTCTGTTAATACCTACAGTGGTATTTAACACATTTGAATCATCTGATGAGTGCTCAACATTATACACAGAAGGTTGAGAAGGAGATAGGCTACATTGTAACTGTAAGTAACCATTCAAACGTGTAGCAGAACCAATATGTAATGAATCTCTAAAAATCTTTATTCCATTTATGTCATAAAGAAAACTACAGTCAGTCTAAATCAAAAGATCCTAAGAAATCAAATTCCTCTTCATAGAGGGTACAAAATAAACACTATCCAGAAAAAGAAAATTTCCTAAGCCTAAATCAAGTCTAAGACTGCCTACAGCCTTGACAACAACTCTCATGCCATTTCCTACTCGAATGTGTGATTCTTCAGTTTTTGGTTTCCTCCTCTTTGTGAAGTCCTATAAGGAGTTAACAATGTGTAAGGGAGAGCCTGAATCAAGCCAAAACGTGTTTAGCTCTATATTAATTAAATCAACTTCTAAAAAGAAAAGAGATGGAATAGAAAAAGTTTCAGGTAAGGATAGAGGCAGACCCTTCTTAATCATTCAGGCCTTAAACCCTGGACATTCTTTCTTAATGTGTCCAATTTTCTTACAAAAATAGCACTTGAACTTAAAGTTTAAAGTGCTGGAGTTATTGGATGGTCCTGTTACTACTTTAGTTGAGTAAGGTTTACAATTGGCTTTCTTGACACCTAACTTCTTTTTCCACTTATTCCTGCCTACCAAGTTCACAGTTGCCTCAGTGGTTGAAGCCTTGACAATACCATAGTTTGGATCCTCCTTCTTGATTCTGCTCTCTTCCTCAGCAGCAATGGAAATCAGTTGATTGATTGTCCATTTTTTAGACTGAGTATTATAACTAGTCTTTAGCTGATTAAAACATGATGGAAGAGAATGTAGAGCAGTGTGTACCACATATTCATCAGGAAGCCCTACATTCAGGTTCTTAAGTTTTACACACAGGGTTTTCAACTTCATTATGTGATCTCTAACACCCCCAACTCCATTATACTGAAGAGAGTTAAGCTGTGCTTAAAGGTTAGATGCTTCTGCTTTGTCAGTTTTCTTAAACTTTTCATGAATTAGCTCAAGGTAATCATAAGCATAATCCATTTCAGGTAAGGTTCCAGCTATGATATTTGATACAGTGGCCTTAATAATATTTCTACATGTGGTGTTCTTCCTATGCCAAAGAACATAGTACTCATACTGAGCCCTATACTGATCTTTCTCATCTTCCTCTATAGCTTCTGGTACATGTCCTATAAGACAGTCATCCAATTCCCCATTTATTGAAAAATACATGTCAATCTGTCTTCTCCAGGTGGAATAGTTTGACCCCGTTAAAAGTTCAATTTGATTAAGAGTGACTACTTGGACACCTAGAGAGCAATCAAAAAATCACAAAATTAGTTCTTGTTTGTTAAGTTTGTGAGATTTCTGTGTTTTATGTATGTACTACTAGAATCACAAAAGCCACAGATAACACCAATCATTACACAAAACTAACACATGTATACCAAAAAAAAAATGATCCCAAAACTGAAGTTCATTATCCAACTACACTTATATAGAAGTAGATTGGACAATACTAAATGTTTGAAATACAAACCACAGTAATTAATCTCATGTTTTATAAGAGAAGTAGTCATCACCTAATGGCAGAAGAAAAACTTCTAAAATAACCAAATATGAGTTTAGAAACTATGTATGTATCTGTTTTGATTCTAAAGATTTCATACAGATGCTTCTATGGAAGCCATAAGGCACAAAATTTTAAAATCAATAACACCAGTTTTAAGTCTTTTACACCTTATGATTATTCTGTAAACATGAAAAAGTTTTGCCATGTGCAACATGCTAATCCAAGTCTGCAGAACTCAAGACTTTTAAGGAATTTCTGAAAAATTTAAAACCAGATTCCTTTCACTGTAAATTGTATTGTAGTTTTTTAGGGAGATGCAAAACAATCATTCCGTGATTCTTTATCAATTTACAGTTTGAACAGATGGCCTAGGTTATGCCTTATCACAAACTGAATCAATCGACATACCTTAGCCTCTGCTCACAGCGCTGCAAGGTTAACGGAAATTAATCATAGATATGTAGCACACAACCATGATCAAGCAATACATCAGAATACACAGAGAATCGAATTTGAATTCTATCCGGCCCCATATAGCAAACAACAAACAATCTTATCTTATAGGCACGCTGGGATGTGCTTCTAGGGTTCTCTATTACATTCCTAAACATACCTGGTGAGCAGTAAGGATTGAATCCTCAAAACCAGATTCATGAGACGAATCTGTGCGTGTTGTTTCCTCGAGCTCCAAAACCCAGAATCCCAGAATCATTCCGTTATCGCAACGGTCAGTTATTGACCAAAGACCAAAGCTTGGGTATTCCTCCGAATGGGTCTCAGCTTGGATCACGCAGCCCAACAGGCCCAGGTAAGTTTCTGAATGGGCCAAGAACACCTGAACGAAAATCTGGCCCCTTTTCCAAATTTTTTTTTGTGTTGCTTGAGTCATAACCAAAAAATCATAGGATTTTCATGTTGATTTTGCTTAAGCGATTTACATGCGAGATTTTGAGCAAAGCTCTGATACCAATTGAAAACATAGTGTTGAAGATCAACCAAGACATGGAAACACATTAATCATTAGCTGAAGAAGATCAGAAGCCTACCAGCTCCATTCACCGAGACCGCAATCTTCTCTTGAGCTTATGTCTTCTGTTCTTCTCTCCTTAAGCCTCTTGTATGGGATTAGAGTTGTATGCAACAAGGTCTTGCCCATATAAGAAGCCTAGTTGCACTCAAACACAGATTTCATTACTATGTGATCATATCTGTAATGCATAAGGATTCCTAATATAATGTAATCAGTATATGTTGCTTACATGTACACTAGGATTAACTACACAATTGTGACTCTCATTACATTGTCCAAGATTCAACATAATGCCAACATCATATAAACACAATTATACAATGTTCACTCTTTCAAAGACTACTCCAGCCACCACTTTTGTGCTCGGATGGACTCAAGTCTGTCTTAACGTGGCCCTTTCTTCCACCACAACCTCCTTATATTAATTAGCCCAAAGACCCAAACTTAATCAATTAGGGCCCGAAATTTAACACCAAAACAAAAATTTCCACTAATTAATCGCACTTTCCTCCTCTCTGGATAGATGCGGCCCCCGCTCGAACCTTGTTTTCTTTCGGCCGCTCTCTGTCTTCTTTCCCCTCTAATCTCCACCGTGCACGTTAGCACATCCACGTGTTCATACTAACCTACACTGATCTTTTATCGTACGCCACTACCCTGCTCGCAATTTCGTTCTGCTCTGTTATCAATGAAGTTTAGCGAAAGCCCTGGATATCAGAATTAGGCATTGTTGGGTTTTTCCTTTTTGTTTTTTCAATTTTTCGATTTTCTTTGTTTTAGTTTAATTTAAAGTTTCAATTTTTTTTGTTTTAGTTTAATTTAAAGTTTCGATTTTTTTTTGTCTGGGACCAATGGGGTTAAGAAAGTTCGATTCTTTTGGGAGATTCAAGGTTGAATGCTCGCAGCTCTGGTTGGTTGGGTCATATTCCGCTCCTGGGTTTTGAACATCTCACTCTTCTCTCAACTGGGTCTCTCTCTCTTTCTTTCTCAGACAATCCAAGTTGTTTGATTCTATCTTCAGGCTCAGCTCTTCTTAACTCTCTGTTTGTGCTTGCTTTCAATGGCGGACAACAACAGTGAAGAAGAAGTCAACCTTACTGACTCCAAGGTATGTTATACGCCACTACTCTTAGCTTCGGTTTGACTTTTTGAGGTTTGTGATCTTGTTCTTGTTTCTGGGTCAGTGTTGGCTTTTGGATTTTGAGGTTGATATGGTGTTGGGCTAGTGGCTATGTGCTTGGACTTTGTGGTTTTGATAATCTAAAGAATGTGAAAGAGTTTTGGGTTTGTCATTGTTAGGCTGATTTTTGTGGTTCAGCTTCATAAAGATTGAAGATTGATTAAGCTAATGTCTAATGGGGTCTGGTTTTGGGTAGGAAATGATGTGTTGACTTACATTTTTGTGTGTTAGACTTACATTTTTGCTGTGCAGATCATCAGTTAGAGAATGCTTTTGTCTTCTATGTGGTTGTTGATGTCTGGTTTGCTGTTTATCCTGTTCCATTGGTTTATGTATACTTGTGTGTTGGTTTTTTGCAGAATGTGGTTCCATTGAACACTTGGGTTCTCATCTCCAACTTCAAGCTGTCCTACACTCTTCTCCGTCGCCCTGATGGGAGCTTCAATCGTCACTTGGCGGAGTTTCTTGACCGGAAATCACCGGCCAATGCAAGGCCAGTTGATGGTGTTTTCTCATTTGATGTTGTACTTAAGCAACCAGCACCACTCCCCGGCTTGCTGCTTCGGATTTACCAGCCTGCCGAAGCTGAAGTGCCTCACCCATACATCATTGATCTCGACAAGCCTGTGCCGGATGAGGTCCTCCCTGTCATTGTTTTCTTCCATGGTGGAAGCTTTGCACACTCCTCTGCCAACAGTAGCATCTATGATGTTATGTGTCGCAGGCTGGTGCGCATTTGCAAGGCTGTGGTGGTCTCGGTGGACTATCGTCGAGCACCTGAGTTTCCGTTTCCATGCTGCTATGATGATGGATGGCAGGCCCTGAAGTGGGTGAGCTCGCGATCCTGGCTTAGAAGCAAGGACTCCAAAGTTCACATTTATCTGGCCGGTGATAGCTCTGGTGGCAACATTGTGCATAATGTTGCTTTAAAAGCTGGGCAGTGTGGACTTGAGGTGTTGGGAAACATACTGCTCAACCCTATGTTTGGTGGCAAAGACAGAACTGAATCTGAGAGGCGCTTTGATGGGAGATACTTTGTCACTATCCAGGACCGAGACTGGTACTGGAGAGCTTTTCTCCCTGATGGGGAAGACAGGGACCATCCTGCATGTAATCCATTTGGGCCAAGGGGTCACAACATTGAACATGTCAAGTTCCCAAGGAGCCTTGTTGTGGTGGCTGGTTTGGATCTTGTTCAAGACTGGCAACTAGCTTATGTTAAAGGGCTCCAGCAGTCTGGCAAGGATGTCAAGCTTGTATATCTCGAGCAGGCCACAATTGGTTTCTACTTGCTGCCGAATAACAACCATTATTACACTGTAATGGATGAGATAAGTAGATTCGTGAATTCTGCTTGTTGATTAGTTGACTTCGTTATGATGCCACGCTATATATAACCTAAGGTTGACATTGTGCCCGCAGTAATGAAGGGTTTGTTCGTAGTTTGTATGATTGTGTAGTAGCTATAGTACTTACTGTTGTATTGATAATTGTGGTACTGAGATCCTGCTGGCTACCGGCTCTTTGTCTGAGGATGCTTAGGCACAAGATTTGTATGGATCAGCATCTTTTGTTCCAGTGGGTGGACATCAGAGTTTCTGCAAATTCAGGGTTTTTGATTTGATAAAGTTTGCAGACAGCAGGAAGTTCAGGAATGCTATCAACTTGGAAGTTCACATTCTTCTGGTCACTGTGGTGAGGAGCTAACAACTGGTGGATGATCAAAAATGAGTCAGTGACTGGCTAATGTAATATATATAGCGAATTTCTTCAAAAACATGGATGGAACAGCTTTTAACTCCTCCATGGTATTATAAAGTTGTATTGTTTAGATGTATGTCCTAGATTATGTGTGTATATTGGCAAGTGATGTTTAAATGCATATTATGCTTTGTTGTTGTGTTACTTAATTGATTTCATTGGGAACCTGAGAACTTTGTTATTATTGATTCCTTAACTTCATCCTTGTGAGTTTAAGTAAAAGAAATTGTAAAAAATGGAAAGAGTTGACTTTCTTTTTCTTTCTACGTAGAGTTGAAATTTTATGACTAAATGATCATAACTTTGTACAAAATTTTAGTTGATTATATTTTCTTCCTTGTAATTTTGATTAAAACTCTAGACATGATTACAAACTCGTTTCGATAAACTCTACGACTTTTTGCAAAGAAAATCCTCAAAAAACGTAATCAGTAAAATTTTGATAAATATCATCAATAATTATCGATGGTAAAAATTAATTACCATCGCTGATTAACATTAAATAATTGTAAACCAGGAATGCTTGGAACGGGATGTCACAATCTACCACATTTAAGTAAATTTACGCATATACCAGTAAAGCACCAACATGTACTATTCACGTATAAGTTCTTTCGGCTCTCAAGCATTATCCACAACTACGAGAATTGTCCATAAAATTGTTAGCATGCTGTCGTCTTGCTACCAAGTCTTGCTCTTCTGATTCCGTGTCTAAATCAAATACTCCTTATAACCGAATGCTAGAAAGCGTCATAATCCAACTATGTCTAGATTTTCCGTAACGTAAATACCTAAAAACATATGGTATCGATGCGAACTCTACTCATATAACTGGGCTTATTTGGTCAATCCAACCTAGAAACCTCTCTGGTTGCGGTCCTGATAAAAATAACTGTAAAAGTGACAGTGCGGCTCTAACTCCTGAAATGGCTTCCTAATCACCACCAGAGCTCAGTACCGAAATTCTACCTGAGGTGTCCCTACGCTGACATTCTCACATAACATGACCCCTAAGGTTACAAAGATAACTGGCTGAAGACTTATACTAACCATTCTAAAATCGGAACATATATAGGGCATCTGGATGATTTTAAGAAAGTTATGACCCTACACAGTATCATAAGCCTGAAAATTCTACGGAAAATTGTGCATAATTTTCTCTGTAACTAAGGAACCCAAAAGCATGCATTAAGAGAATACTTCAAATAACCAAATCCCAAAACAACATCGTGGGCACCGTATCCCATCCGGATTTCTCATAATTCAAATACACAATACTAAATATCTCCACATCTCATAATTCTCATTCAAGATACTGATAATATCGTCTGATTCACTACATCAAACAATTCCATCAACGATAACAACAATGTATTAAAATTCTCATGTGATCACCTGACCTTCACTAATGTAACTCCCAAAAATATAGGTGGACTCCCACAAACCATACCACTATCTCCAAACACACACTATACTGGAAATAACCAAACATTCTAACAACTAACGTTTAATTAATCACGTATACCTATATAACTGATATCGATGAAAGGTGATGCTGGTGTGAAACTCGAGTCCCGCAACACATCATAAGTACTCACATGACTCAAGTAATAAATCTGCATACAAATATCACACTAAAAGCATAAGCATCAGAAGCTCACCTATAGAGGTCACAAATCATGTCAGTACCACTGTCCAACACTGCATAAATCTCAACATAAATATATATTCACATGAGGTGATAAATACTAGGACGCCATTTGCGTATCACACACCACACTCGAATCGAGTAAAATAACTATTGTAACTTTCTCATTGTACTACCATATACATTCATGACTCCCTGAACACTTGATGTATATTCGTGATAACTAGTCATAAAACCATAATACTGTGAAGCCTAAGGAATGGAACAACCACTCGAAGAGATTAATGATAAGATTATGTTTCTCCAAGGAAGAAACAACACTTTGCTACACACGCACAAAACTAGTCAGAAGTTGCATTTTCGTGCATTATTCTTATAAATACTCCCGTGAGTAAAGAACGCTTATCCCCTGCATGATACTCTTCCATCCAGATTAATAAAATTCTGAAGTTGTGCAACATATATCTTGCTCTGATTTCTGCACGTGCTCGTGATAAATACAAATATTTACTGTTATCCAAGCTCAGTGGTTCATTAATCGTATTTGTACAAACGTAAAACACATGACACTGCACCGGAATCGTAATATTAACATCCTCACCCTTGTGCTTTATAATTGTGAGAATTGTATCCTGGAGCTGACTGCACATCTCAAAGAAACACCTTTATAGGAAAAATTATGGTCATGACGAAGAATAAACATGACCGATTCATGAAGAATAAAGTCGAACAACTCAAGATTCGATACGAAAAATAACCGAGTCATTATGATTCACCAAAATTGTGAATGAGTATCCTCTGCTAACCTCGATATTGAAATCTGCTACATGTCAAGGTTCCCACGGTGGTGGTTTAATGAAATTTTATGTTGTAACCCGAGGAAATCTGTCTAACTTAACCATTCACCATACACCATGCTCAGTGGTGAAGTATCAGCCTTTTCATTTCCCTTAACACTGCTTGATATACATTAAGTAGTATCCAACTCATAAGATGAAAATAAGTCATTTAATAAAACATTACTAGTTAGCTAGCTGACACGTGGATGGATGAATTTCAATCACTGACTAAGAATGGAACATGCCAAAAGGTAAGGTGGCTACAATACCGATCTTATCAGGTTTTGTGACATGAGTAGAGGAGGTATAATACATATCAACCACTGCCTTCTCGTCAAACGTAAAAAGTCAACTCCTGAAATCAAGTAAATGTCGTGCTCCACACCGGGTGCGGTATAAAATCTAGCTAAAAATATCGTGAAACACAATAACATAAGAGATTCTGAACTATTGACGCATTCTACAAGAAAGAACGAATTTTCAATGTTGAGCTGACTAAGACTACATGTCTAAAGGAAATCTTTATAATAGACACATGCCATATACTCTATTTGCCTTGTCCACAACCAAGGGATCATAACTCTTCCGACAGAAAAGGAAACACACAACATAAGTCATACAATACGTCGGAGCCACTGATCGAGGGTTAATGACTCAAAAGTATATCCATCGTGGATAACCAGAACATTGTGTCAACTCCCAACAAAACTCTTACTTCCCATAGAGGTCATCGTAAACACCTCGTCGATACCAGTATTTATGTCGTAAATCATATCTGCAAGCAACTCTCGTACATAGGAAGAAACAAAACGGATACTGGAAATAGGTTGATTGCTATAAGTTATTCTGTTGCAGAATGCTACATCGCTACGATATAGTCATTTCATCAATATAAAGAAACAAGGTTGTATCACTGATTAGATGAAATGAATAAAAGGTGGTGAAATGACTCTTAAATATAATGTGAATGAAACTGGAACGAATGCAAGTACTTAATTTACCGCACTCGAAAGAAAATCAAGACTTCAGATAGGACGTAATCAGGAAGTTTAAGAAAGAATTGTGAAATATCTCATGAAACACTAAAGGATAACATAGCCCATTTCTCGATCCACACGGCTGCACCACTAATCATAAATCTCCTCAAGAAGCAACTTCATATCACGACTAACCTTGAGTCGAAGCTACGGGTCCGTAATAGGTAAAATACTGGTCCAAACTCTCATAATGCCCTAGTTGTTGACCCTCTGGAAATTATCCCACCATGTTCATCAGAGTCATCCCTTGGAGATATAAACCATAACAAAAAATCTCATACTTCTCGTTGCATGAAATCAAACGATAATAGCTCAAATATAACTTAAGCAAAAAGGAATCATCGAAAGCAAGGAGGAATCATCAAATTGCACTGAACGGAAGTTGAGTACTCTCACGTACTCGCGAAAAATTACAGAACTACACATAACACGCTAGAAGTTTCCCTGGACCATCCAAAAAGTTCTCTTCCTCGAACAAATTATTAGATTGTGTTGAAAAACACAACATGAATGAGAGAAAGCTGAATGTGTATTTCATTGATAGAAGATGACTAGATACATAGGAACACAGTTACATATTATCCATGTTCTGGTGATCGGTGATATCTGAGAATACTTTATCTCCGTACCTCCTATGTTAATCCGTAGTTCATTCCATAGGGTGAAAGAAGGATGTCTCCCGATTTTCCTAATTGTCTACATTGCTAAATGATTGAATGCTTAGCATTTGATTTGCTACCGACTGAGACCCAGTTAGGTCATGATTGTCTGTTCATGAAAGTAACCTTGCTCTTCTTTTCTACATGAAAGTAACATGGAAGTAGATGGTTGGCAACGAATGGAAATTTGGCTTGCAAAAACGTCACATGAATTTAGTGGTGGTTGTCATTTGGGATTGATATCTTCTTCATCAAGGGAGCACGTTAGAATCAAACAAAGAGGTCCAATCTAATCTGGGGTAGTGCCTTTCAGTATGACGGAAAAACTAGTACAATGGTAAGCAAGCAACAGCTAAGCTTCTGAAAAGGGCTTGACAAAGCACTTTCCAATCATATTCTATTAATCTAAAAAGTGTACAACAACAGCAGCAAAGAAGGTTGTTATTAGTTTTAATTAATGAAAGGGAAACAACAATTGGATCTGTTCAAATGACAGCTAAAGCCTCAGAGAAGAAGAAAAAAGAACACAGATTAAAAGTCATACAAAGGATTAGCATGTTTTGTCAAACCTGGTCGTTTATTAAGCTGTTGATGATGTTTACGCAATCATCATACATGATGAGCACGACTAATATCCATGATTACAAGCCTAATGCTTACAAAAGCAAAATCTTAACCCTCTATATTACATGATTCTGTAGAAGATACTTCCCCACCACCTGAATCATAGTGCATGAAAAAGCAAATACTGAACTAGTGAACTTTGTAAAGTAATTTAAAGTAATCTCATACCAAAGTAATTCCAGAATACCAAAGGAGCATACAGTATAGAGCTGTCTGTAGTTCTCTACTTCTCATCACTTAATACTAGACAATTAGACCCAGAAGATATTAAACGACAACAAGACAAAAACAGGGTCACTACTCACTACTCACTACTCACTAGGCCATCAATGATAATGAGACAAGAGAAGGCTGAAAGAAGTTTATGTAGGTATCAAGGTATGGGCGACTCAGAAAGACCATAGTATAAGTAAGCTTGGGCTAAGGAGACACATGGCCAAGGGAACAAAGTTTCTTCCACAGTTTTAGTTCATACAATTTAGCAGAATTTTGAATTCTCATGCACTAAACAGTCAACACCATCCATACAAATGAAAATATGATTTGAATGCAAAAAGCTCATTTCTTAGAAAGCATTATCAGGCATCATAATGAATCAGTAATCCTTAAACTTTTCATAGACCAAAAGAAAGAACTTAATAACAGATACAGAACTTTTTGCCGAATTTCGTGTTGAATCAAACATGTCTCATTCTGTGCAGGACTGGAATAAGCATAAAAATTAAAATAGACTAGGTGTGGAAAGCATAGAATCAAAGAGCCAACACAGAACACTCTCAGAAATTATTGTTTGGAACCATAAGTAGCACTATAGCAGCAAAGTCTGACCAAAATGTTAATTGGCAAGTATGTCTAAGAGAACAGAAAATGTTCTTATAACTAAAGCATTATAGTCATCTGATCACTGAATACAAGAGGGTCCAAAGACTCATCCAAGTTAAAATGACTATGATCTCATTAATCAAATTGCATCTTAAAACTGCAATCAAGTCTTCCTCGCACAATATTAGTCCTGATATAGCAAAAACCTTTTCTAGTTCCATATTACTGGTGTTGAACATAGAATACGATTCAAGCCAAGACTGATACTAAAAAACAGCAATAGAAAGTAAGCTAAGCTTGTAACAGAAATGCACATTTATTATCTAGATTAGAGTTCAAAAAGGATAAACATGATATCCACAGTGTCGTCAAGTAGACCTTGAACTAGATAGCAAGGTAGTTTGTTATAACAAAAACTGACTCACCAACAGAGAGCCACTTAGCGACCTTTAGTAGCATATGCAACAGATGCTGCAGCAATTATGGTTGTCGCCGATGACACCAGGGTCCAGAAACTCTTCCTCTTTTGTGCCTGGGCCACGGACCGCAGAGACTCCAGTTGTTGCTTCAAGTCTTCAACCATCTTCTCATTATTTCTGAAAGCATCTTGTATGGCATCCAACTCCGCCGCATATGGTTTCACCTCTTCTCCAAGCTTCTTATCTTTGACAATCACTTCCTTCTTCCCCTCAGACTGAGAAGCTAGGAATGCTGCGGTGTTCTTTAGCATAGTCAATGCTTGCTTCGAACACTTCCCTGCCGATTCATATTTGACCTTCCAATCATGGATTTCCCTCTGAGCATCTGAAAGGCTCTTCTGGGCAATATCCTTTTCCTCAACCAACAATTCCAATCGGCTCTCTAACCCTTCACTCTTCTTAGAAATGACATTGAATTCAGTCCTCATTTTCGCTAACTTGTCCTCAGTTTCTTTGAGATTCTTCTCCATTTCAGAAACAACCAGCTTCAGATCTTCCACAATCTTCATCTGCTCAGCCAAAGTTTTCTGAGCATCAAGCTTCCCTCGCTTAACAAGCTCAAAAGCATCATTATATCGAGCAATTTCAGTAACCAGTTCTGCATTCTTCTCTTCTCGCTCATTGCATGAATTTCGCAGCATAACTATAAACTCCTTTTGCTCACACACTTGTCTACTCAGCTCAGCAATTTCATCCTCTTTCTTTGCCTTGGCCTTCTCAGCCTCACTCTGCTTCTGACTAATTTCCTTGATTCTGTGCTCCTTGTTCTCCAATTCCTCAGTTACCATATCCAAAATCGCCTTCTGCGACTTCACTTCCTCATTCAACCTCTCAACACTTCCCTTCTTCTCCTTCTTTTCTTCCACCAATCCTCTAATCTCTCTCGCCATCTCCGCTTCCTTCATCTTTGCCTCACCAACACTCTCCTCCAACTCTGAAACTTTCTTCTTCAACCCTTCTTTCTTTGTCCTCATCTTCAATCCAATCTTATTCAACTGCTCAACTTCCCTCTGCAACTCCAAAACCCTAACCTCCTGCCCTGTTTTCTCCCTATCAATCTCATTCTTCTCCCTCACAATCCTCCCAACCTCTCTCTTCAAATCCTCAATCACACTCTCCAACTCGACACGCTTCCTCTCTGCGACATCCCTCTCTCTCATAACCCTCTCCACCACTCTCTCCTTCTCGCATTTCTCCTCTGCCAACATCCCACATTTCACCTTCAACCTCTCCACCTCATCCTCAACACACCTCTCCCTCTTCTCCATCTCCACCACCTTCACCCTCAGCTCATTCGCCTCCAACGAAAGCACATCAAAATTACCCTTCACTGAATCTCTCTCCCAACACACCCTATTCAGCTTCCCCTTCTCATTGTCCAAACTACCCAATAGCCCATTCACCTCCCTCTTCAAACCCTCAACCTCAACCTCTCTCAAGCTCTTCACTTTCTCAATCTCAGCTTTCTCTTTCACCATTTCAGCCATCTGGGCCATCACGAAACAGCACAAAACACTCTTCTCCAGCTCAAGACCGAAACTTTCATCGCTCTTGAAACCCATCTCAATCTCCATAGCCATCTTCTCGGCGCTAAACTTGCTCAGCTGAGACTCCAATCCGGCTTTAGCTTGAACCAGAGTTTCCACCTGTTGACGCCGATCGTGGGTCTCCTTCAAAAGCAGAGCGTTGAGCGACTTGAGGTTCTGTACCTTCTCCGACGCGTCGTCCATGGCGGCGGCGTAAGTGGGTTTAGGGTTTTGGGTGAGGTGGGTTTTGGGTTCTGGTTGTAGGTCTTGTTTGGTGGTGACTTGGGGATGGTGGGTGGTTTTCTTCTTGGCCATTGTTTTGATTGTGTGGCGTCTGGGAAATGTGAGAGGATTTGGGATTATTGTGAGGATTAGAAATTTTAGGGCTTTTGGTTTGCTAGGGTTTTCTTTAGTAATGGCGGAAAATGTGGGGTGGGGGATTTATTGGGAGAGAGATAGGGAAGAGTGAGAGTCGTTTTTTGAATTTGGGGGGATGGATTTGGTTTTTGAAATTTTGGGGCCCAGAAAGACCATTCTTTGGCCCAGAGATTTTGGGAGTGAGGTCCTAGGAAAATGAGGGGGCTTTTTGTGAGTTTTTAATTTTATTTTCTTTGTGAGAAATAAGGGGCATGTGTCCCCAATTATGTCGCAGGAAATTTGGGTATGTTTGGAATTGTTTCTAGGATAAAATATTTTTAAAATAATAAGAGTAATTAATTATAAATAGAATAAAAATCAGAAAATTGAAAAAGTGATTTAGTTGAGTTTTGGAAACATTTGAGAATCACATAATAGGTGCTTTCTATTTTTAAAAGCACTTTAAAAATTTTATAAAAGAGCTTTTAGTGATGTAGGAAGCAGTTTCAAACAGGCCATTTGATTCTTTTTGTACGTGCGTCCCCAATAATGTCCACATTTAGTACTTTTTGGGTCAGCCAAATGGGTCTCAAACTTTTACTATTTTTTCCTCTTTGTTTCTTTCCTTTTTACTTTCTTTTGGTGCATGCATGTTAGCAGAATATATGTAACTTTAAGTTTAATCCAAGGATTTTCGAAGAAGTGAGTGATTATCCGAGTCTGAGCTCACACTCTGATCATTGCCCTACACTCAATAATCCTTAGTTTTTCTCTAAATATTGAGGGTGAGAGTGTCTAAGGCTGGTGATCAAAATCGAACTCATCGACGGAACTAGCAACTAGACAACATCCTGATATGTGGACCTCCTTCGGATTTGGTAGGTGGTGATTCCTATATTAATTGTTGGTTTAAGGTTGGTATGCATCACTTTTATCACTATTGTTTATACTAGTCTTTAGTTAATATTCCTACTCATTTTGAGTTAGGATCTGTGCCCCTTTGAAATATAAGGTGAAGTTATTACATATGATTATTCTCTAGATCGGTAATTGTGTTTTTGCTATGGCCTCTTCATCTAGTATGGGTGAGGAGATACTGTATAAGGATGAGGGAATCATAGAGGTGATGGCCTGCATCTTTGAGAATAGTATTGATCTTATAGATCTGGAACATGGGATCGATCTAGTGGGTACGTTGATAGCGAATAGTGAACCTAACCCTAGCAGTGTGAAAGCTTCATTGTAGGGAATGTGGAATCAAATGGGACAAATCCGTATTGTTCCTATGAAAAGGAATGTCTATGTGATTAGGGTGGGTGTTGAGAAACTTGCCAAAAGACTAACACTCCATTGACGACATTACACCAGATCATGCTACATTCTGGCTTCAAGGTCATGGTGTACCCAAAGAACGACTCTTGGTGAAAAATGGCAAGAAATTGGCAGAGATGTTGGGGTCAACATTAATGGTCAAGGATCCTTTGAAGGTTGGGCACATGGGCTACTTGAGAATGAGAGTGGATATCAATGCTCTGAGGCCACTTGCTTCATTCTGCCAACTCTCTCTAAGTGATGGTGTCATGACAAGGTTGAAGCTTAAATATGAGAACTTGAAGCATTTTTGCACTAATTGTGGGCGACTGGGACACATACTACTTGATTGTAATAGACAGGTTAATCCTATGATTCATAAGCTTAGGATTATTTATGAGCACACACTAGTTGCTGAGCCACCACAACGTGCAATGTACATACAACAAAGGTTCCCAGT
This sequence comes from Geum urbanum, assembly GCA_946800695.1. Classification (NCBI taxonomy): domain Eukaryota; kingdom Viridiplantae; phylum Streptophyta; class Magnoliopsida; order Rosales; family Rosaceae; genus Geum; species Geum urbanum. The sequence continues at coordinate 79,798,989 of OX326999.1, read as the reverse complement.
TGAATTCTCCTATGTTACTAAAGCACAGTTCGTGAATCCAACCACGTTCAGGCGTCATATGGAGTGCAGTCTTAAACAGGAGTTAGGGAGCAAGAGCAGTGCTAAAAAAGAAACAATTGAGCTGAAGATTCAATTAGCTAGTGAAAGAGCTAATTCTATGGCAATTGCTGACAATAGTCATTTTGTTGAGGTTTCGAATAGGGTAGGAGATATTCCGGTAGGGAATGACCGAAATGGTTTGGGTGTGGGTAGCCCTAATTACATGTTGGATAATAGGAGGCAAAAAGAATTTGACTTGTGTGATGTTGAAGTATGTGCCACTGTAGAGAGCGTTGCAGGACGGGCCACCCACAAATCTCAAATTTGAATCTTACTGGTACTTTGACAGATAGCCATGCATTGGGTACAACAACTAACCATAATACTAGGGATGAGAGGAGATATGCATCGATGTGGAATCTAGGAGTGCATGGTACTATGTATCATAACGGTAGCTTGACACGTGTTATGTGCAGGTTGAGCTTAAACAACCCGGACTGGGCCGATCTGTCAATGATACCACTATGGGCTTTCATACATAGTGAGGAGTAATTTATGGCCAATAACAAGTTTTCGACACCAAATTTTGTGGAGTTGCTTATTAGGGATGATCAAGGTACTCCTAATGGGCCTCAAATTAAGGAAATAAAGTCATCTAGCACTACTACTACGAGAGGTGAAAGAAAAAGAAAAGGCAGAAAAGAAAAGGACCTGGAATTTCAAAAGAAAGCAAATACTATTGAGCAATCCAACCATAGACCAACTGGAATGGGTGAGGATACAACCAATTGCTGAGCACTGTGACGTGTAATCAAGAAGAAAGAAGTGATCAAAAGTGGTGATAACAGGCCTAGTCATAAGCATAACCTGAATGTGGAGATAGATGAGGAGGGAGATGTAACTCTTGAAGTCATGAGAAAGAGATTGAAGAAGAAGGACACTAGCAGCTGGCCATATACAGCAGCAACAGATCAATGATTTACACAACCTAGAATTGTCAAGGCTTGGGGAAAGTCTTGACAGCTCAATTATTGAGATAGATAATTGCATCATATTCCCCTGATATTATGTTTATTTCTGAAACACACCAAAGTAGTGAGTATATGGATAATTAAAAGCCAGTTGGGTTATTATATGAGCCAGAATGTCGACCTATTAGAAGTGCTGGGGGTTTAATATTATGGTGGAGAGATTCTGTTAAAATAGAGATTAAAGATTATTCTAAATACTGGATTGATACAGTTGTTACATCGGTGACTGGTGGTCAAAGGCGTTAGTGCAGTTGGTTCTATGGTCATCCCTACTCCGAGGACAAGGATGCGTTTTGAAAGGTTCGGGAAATTAGGAGTTGAAATGATGAAACTCCAATGATGGTGGTTGGTGATCTGAAGGAGCTTTTGTGGAGCATTAAGAAGAGTGATGGTACTGCCTGGAGTAGTAATAGGTATGTACATCTTAGGGAATTCATTGAAAACAATTTGTTGGTTGATTTGGGATTTATGGGATCCAAATTTACATGGATAAAGAAGGAAGATGATGCTATTATGTTACAAGAGAGACTTGATGATGAGTGGATCATTAACTAGCCTAAGACTAGGGTGACACATCTTCCTAGAATTGGATCGGATCATTGTCCACTTCTTGTGGAAACTTTTTCTAAACAGACTAGGAAAAAGTTCAGCTTCAAATTTGAGGCCTTTTGGACTGAAGATGATGAGTGCAAAGAAATCATTAAAGAAGGATGGAGTTGTGGTAGACCTATCACAAATATTATAAAATGGAGATTAAACCTCATTTGTATCAGGGAAAGATTGATAAAATGGAGCAAAGAGAAGTTTATAAGGAATAAAGAGGAGATTAGGTCTTGCATTGAGGAAATTAACCAGATACAGTCCAATGATTCGGTTGGGGACATTAGAGAGCAGGAGAGATTAATTAGTAAGCTTAGTGTGCTGTGGAAAAGAGAAGAAGTGTTTTGGCAGCAGAGATCGAGAATTGAGTGGCTTAGAGATGGTGACTCTAACGCTTGATTCTTCCTCCTCACTACATTATAATGTAGACAAAGGAACAAGATCCTCAAGATTGTGAATGATGTTGGAATTGAGCTTGTGGGAGAGGATCAGATCAGAAGAGCATTTGATGTGCATTTCTTGAAGGTCTATACTACTAGTGGTGATAGATCATTGGGAAACACTTTGTGTGGAGTGAAGAAAGTGTTTAATGAGGAGATGAATTTCTCTCTTCTTACCCAGTATTCATGGAAGAGGTAAAAGATGCAGTTTTTCAAGTGGGAGCTTTGAAAGCACATGGTACTGATGGATACCCTGGCCTTTTTTACCAAGAGTATTGGGAAACTGTTCATAAGGTTGTGATTGCCACTGCATAGGACTTCATACAAGGGGAGATGGCTCTTGGTAGATTGAATCAAACACACATTTCCCTTATTATCAAAGTTCATTATCCTGAGAACACTTCATAATTCAGGCCAATCAACTTATGCAATAACTCCTACAAAATTTGTCAAAAGTTTTGGCAAATAGAATGAAAGGATTGTTACCCGATGCTATCTTTTGCAACCAGAATGTTTTTGTGTCTGAGAGGCTTATACATGACAACTTTATCTTGGCACATGAGGTGTTTCATTATCTGAAGCTTAAAAGGAGTAAGGGAAGTAATGATTTGGCACTTAAGCTTGACATGGTCAAGGCATATGACAGAGTTGAATGAGATTTTTTTGGAAGAAGCATTGCTTTGTTTTGGCTTTGATTGGAGATGGGTGAGGCTTGTGATGAATTGTGTGATACGGTAACATATGTTGTTGTTTTGAATGGAAAACCAGATAGTTTCTTTACTCATCAGAGAAATTTGAGACTGGGTGACCCACTGTCACCATATCTATTCTTGATTATAAGTGAAGTCTTGTCACTTAGGGTCAGATGGGCAGTGAATAGTAGGATGTTAGGGGGCATGAAGTTGGGAAATATAGGGCCTATGATCTCACATCTTCTTTTTTTACGGACGACTCCCTTTATTTCCTGAAAGCTACTTTACATAACTGCCTGGTCTTTACTGATTTAGTTATGGAGTATTGTATTGCTACTGGTCAGGATATTAACTATCAGAAGTCTAGCCTTGTGTTTTCTCCTAATACTCCTAAACAGATGCAAAGCTTAATGAGTTGTCTATTGAAGATCTATGCTACTGTGGATTCTGGTATTTATCTTGGTTTACCTGCCCTTTAGGGGAGATCAAAGAAACAAGCACTTGGATTTTTGAAGGAGTGCATTGAAAAGAAGATTGATGGGTGGAAGAATAGCACATTAACTATGGCAGGAAGAGAGATTATGATAAAATCTATGGTGGCAGTTATCCCTTCATATGCTATGTCATGTTTTCGTTTTCCTAGCATTTTCTGCAATGAAATTAATAGCATGATAAGTAATTTTTTGTGGGGGCATAGTGAAAGTGGGAAAAAGGTACATTGGAGAAGCTGAGAGTTTTTATGTAAGCCAAAGAAGAATGGTGGTATGAGATTCAAGGATATGAATTCTTATAACCTAGTTCTACTGGGAAAGCAAGTGTAGAGAATTGCTAATGAGCCTGAGTCATTACTGACTAGAATCCTAAGAGCTAGGTATTTTCTTGAAGATGACATGATGACGGCTACAAAAGGCAATAAAGCCTCATGGTGTTGGGGAGGCCTGATTATGGCTAGAGATGCGATGATGGATGATACTTCTTAGCAAGTGTCAAATGGTAGATTGATCAACTTGTGGGAGGATACGTGGTTACTAGTGATTGATGGTGAAAGATTAGTACCTACTGGTGACCTACCACTTGAGATCTCCACTAGAGTGTGTAACATTAATGATGAAAATACTTTGCAGTAGAGAGTGGACTCAATTACGGAGTACATTTTGGATAATGATGTTGCGATTATTACAAGTATTCTTATTGGAGAACCTGGTGTGGTGGATATGATGGTTTGGAGTGACAACATAAATTATATTTATAGTGTGAAGTCTGGTTATCAAAGATTGTATGGTAGGTCTTCTTTTGGTGTTCCTTTGTACAACCACAACTCCGAGTATGTTGATATAAAGTTTTGGAAGATGATTTGGAATAGTGACACGTGCCAAAAGTAAAAAACTTTTTTTAGAAATGTTTCACGTGTTCCCTACCTATTTATTTGAACTTGTATAGGAAGAAGCTGAGGACATCACCATGTTGTAGTATCTGTGAAGTTGGAGAAGAGTCAATTGAGCACACAATCCTCCTTTGTCCTTGGGTGGATGCTGCCTAATTCCGCTTGGACTGAGAATCAACAAACAAGGTATTACTACTCTATCTTGCTGGATACTAGATTTGGTGAACAAGTGTGGATCTAAAATGAGAAGAGGAGGATGTTGTCTACTATCTTCTTCTTCGGTTGGGCAATATAGAAAACTAGATGTTCTTTTGTGTACCAACACGTTGAGGTATCCCCTATAAAGGCCATGAATTGTGCTAATGCCTTGCTTGGGGGTATTGGGGAGCTAACAGAATTGAGTTGAGGTTTCCAAGTAGAACCAAGAGTATGGAGAAATGGTGCAAACCTCCACTAAATTGGTTCAAGATCAATGTTGATGCGAGTTGGGATTGTTCTACTCTCTCTACTGGATTGAGAGTCATCATTAGAGATGGATTGGGACAGTTGGTTGGTGGTGCTCATGATCATATCACTAGCCTTTCAACTTATATGAGTGAGGTAAGAGCTGTGAGTCTTGGACTTATTGTGGCACACAACTTAAATTGCAATAGGATTATTGTGGAATTTGATGCACTTGAGGTTATCAACACTTTCAAGGATTCAAAGAGGAGTGGTGATTGGAGATGTGCTCCTATTGTTCGAAAGATCAGGCTACAATGTACTTATTTTAGTGAAGTTCAGTAGATGTGGGTGACATGCGAAGCCAATGGAACTGCTCATTTGATGGCAAAGCTTGGAAATGGGATGGTGGGTCTGAAAAGATGGGCAAATGTGCCACCACAGTCTCTTTTTGGTGTACTTCGGAATGATGGTTGCCCCAGCCCTCCGGGCTAGACTTTTGCTACTAGTTGTAGTCTTTTGCTTCTAGTACTATCTCTATGTCCCCTTTCCTGTGTGGAAGTGATATAGTATTGGTTACTAGAATTAGTTTGATGTTATTTAGTTGTTTGCTAGTTTATACCTTATAGTTGGGAGGTTCTGCCGTTTATTGGCTATAATGAAGACATTTCATTTCCAAAAAAAAATTTGTCCACATTTTGGATGGTGCTTTATGAGCTAAAAATTAGTTGGGTGTTATGTCGAAAGGCATTGCATTAGGCCTTCGCGTCACATATAGATATAACATTGTGAGTGTTTACGATTCTCTACTTCACTAGTATGGTAACATAGATATACGATTTTAGAAGCAATAATCTTATAAACTTTTATCATGTAACTATTCTCTTACATCATGTCTCATTCTCATAAATCATAATTAATTTCGGTCTGGGATGAGCAGTTTAGCACGACATTTGACTAGGTCCAAACTCTGCTAACTTTCACACAAAAAAATCATAATTAATCAGATGATGACGGACCCTAATAACTCCTCAACAATTCCATGCTCGCTACTAGTTGAGTGGATTGAAGACATGCGGCATTGCATGGCCGTTCTCACCACACAATTTTTCAAAGTTGTACGTTGCTACATTTTGTTACCATAAAGTTGATGTATTTGTTGTAAAAAGGTGACAATCTAGTTTCATTTTTGATGAGAAATGAAACAAACAGTGAATCAGCAATGAAGGTGCTAACAATTTGGAGTAATCCTAACTGTAAGATTGACTCATGTCGAAGCAGCTAAACCTCACTTGATTCTAGTAGACTTAGAGAATCGATACAAATGAGGTTTGTGCTCCTCTTCTATCTCTTACAGAAAAATAGGACCATGCATGATTTAGTACGCGATGAGTGCCAACTGAAGATTGGTGTAACTGCAGGCATGCATGGAGAGTTGCAGGGAACTCTACAAAGTGCAAACCGTGAGTCTCTATGACATCCTTTTCGTGATGGATTGAGACGACATTGATCTTGGCGTTGGAGCTTGCCTAATTGTACTAACCAACCAAATGTTGGGGGTTATTGTTCGTAAGATTGATTCCTCTAAGTCTCTAACCTTTTAACTATTGATTAGTCTAAAGCTAAGTGAATTTCTCTTACCCGCAAGTATACGGGGTCAAATTATAGTATTTGTAAGGAAGTCGAGTGTTGAACTCATGAGGATTAACCACTTAAACTCCTTAGCTTGACTTGGCATTGCAAATAATGGTTGAACTACAATGAGTGGTTAAACAAAAAGTTGATTGAATGTTTACTACTAACTAAATTAAGTGAAAACATAAAGTAAGAGCAAAAAAAATTGTAAATGTTTGGTCGGTTAGAGATGTTGCCACTAGCCAACTCAATGTACCAACAATATATGTCCAAGTTATGAGTTTAGTCCGATTCACACATGATTGTTCAATTTGTGATCTTTTGGAGTCACCATTGGTTGTGAACCGAATCTCCTAGGCCATTAGGGTACTAGAAGTGTTTCGGTCCAACATTTAAGTATAAAGCAAACTAGAATGAAACTCAATTACGAATCATATCATAATCATACCACATTCCTAATGAGTTCAACATGTGTTTACTTATAATGAATGTGAATGATTTTCCTTCTTAAGTCCCTATTAGAAGACATGAAAGTATATTCTAATGATTTTCCTAACCCACACCTTTTAGAACATGAATTAGAAGAAGTAACGATTAGCTAAAAGCCCCTTCGAGTCAATGTAAGCTTGACTGAAGCTCCTTGAGTCATTTGGCCTTCAAGAATGCTTCAGTCCATGCTCAAACTCAATGAAAACCAAACCTTAAGTCCATCTTCTCAAATGCAACTTAAGTCATGTTTACATGCTTATCTTTCTTAAGCGAGTGACTAATTCACTTAGATTCATTTTTAGCTTCCCTAAACATATCTCAACTTAGTCATGGATAAGACATGAATGTGAAAATATTGAATCAAGCCCAAACATGCAAACATACCACAATCACATCACAAACTATCAAACTCATTCACAACATGTAGTACACTAAACCATATTCAATTCCATAACTCAAAACATAGTTGTATGCACATCAAATTGGATAGGGCCCAAAAGGCAACTACTCACTAATCATAATGGAAAATAAAGTTTAGATACATGCTTAGAACTAGAAAAGTAAAGAGATAACCGAAGAGTCCCCTTAGCCAAAACTCCACCAAATGATTCCAAGGCTTTTAACTCCACTTCTTCATTCCAAACTAGCACCAAACCCTAGAGACAAAGCTTCAAGAGGAGGTAAGGATAGTCTTTAGGATTCCAAGAAGCCAAGGGGAAGAGGGATTATTTCACGTTCCTTTGAACTCTAAAAACTAAACCAAACCCTAGAGACAAAGATGAGAGAAGGAACACTTAAAATAGACCAAAGTGATGGTGCGGGGGTGGAGAGGTTCGGCACTACCCAAGAGAAGAAAGAGCTGGGTCTCTAATTGTGGTGGTTATAGAGGTGTTTTAGCCTAGAATGGGAGGAGAAGAGGTAGAAGAGAGTGCTACAGGGTTATGATAAGGATATGGGATCTAGAGAGAGTGTAAAACTATGAAAAATATGAAAATGAGGTGAGTTGTGTATGTGTGTGAGGGAGAGATCGACCCTATAGTGCTGAGAGAGATATTTTGTGTGCAAATAATTCAAATCAAGCTCAGACATGATCCACATTTTTAGGCTTTAAGTGGTGGTCCTAAGATGACTCACCTATGTCATGTGAGTTGCATGTGCATGTCTTCACACCAAAATATTTTCTTATGTGGGCTCTTGTGGGCTTGAGCCTTGAAGTCTTGGGCCATCATATTTTGACCTGGTCATTGACCGGTGAAGACTCGCCGGAGTTTACCGTTGACCTACGGTTGACTTTTTGTCTTCCCATTTTTGGTCATGCTTCTCCAAATGCTTAAGAAACTTGCTTGACTTCTTCAAAAAGTGGTTAATCTCCATCTTTCAGCTCGTTTCCATGCAAACTCACCATTTCCTAGCATGACAAGGAAACGTATCAAAAACGATGTTTTATTCCAAGAAGGCAAACATTAAGTATAAGGTTAGTCACATAATTAGAACATAATTATGGACCTAACTGTTACCACCCAATATATTATTGACCACCGTACCTCAGAATACATGTCTGTATTAGTTGAAGGGCAGGCCAACGTGGTTGTTAGTACAGACTACAGACGAGCATTTCCGCATGGCCAGTATATATATGGTCCATGATACATGGCCGGCCCAATAATCAGTTTCTGTTATGGTTGGTTCACTGGTTGGTGTTGAGAGGGATCTGATCCTGGTCACGGAGAAGAAAATGAATTTGCAGAAATGGAGTACGTGCACATGCATGTCAATTTATAGTTCAAAAATGCACCTTAAGGAATTTCCGGTGTCTCAAATCTTGTCGTAGTTGAGGGTTGATGGCATGGATGCCAAAGTTTGAGATACAGAAGAATGGAATGCACATTGTCAACTGTAAAACTAGTACACGTCTTGAACTAAATGTTTGTTGGAGATACAAACAAGTAAGATGCCTGGATTTGGTTGCAACCAACTGCACTACAAATTTTTGGAAGTTTGCTGTAGAACCACAACATCTATGATCCAATATCACTGTGTTGACAAATGGATCATTTAGCCGAGATCCTTCTTTCAGATGATAGAACTGACTAGTTTATCCAGTTATTTAACATGGGAGTTTCCTTGTACAGAAGGCAGATAGACATCAATTTTTCCTAGGATGGATGGTGTTGATTTTCTTACATGAAGTATTTATCTACGCATTTTAGGCGTATTAATTAATATATTTTCTCTACATTTTTACTTTGTTAATTTCTTAGTTTTATTAGTTTTGATTCATTTTGTTGTTTTTAGGTTTTTGTCAAAAGAGACGGAGTAAAGAGATCTACAAGCATTTGAGGCATGGAGAAATGGAGCAAAAAGAGGAGTGAAGAAATGTTGCCGAAATTCCATGGATCTTGAAGAAGAACAAATTAAAATGATGCAAATAAAGAAGAAGACATTTCTCCTGCGCGGTCAAGGAAAGCACAGCCTTGCCGAATTAATAAAGGACCATTGGGCCAAATTTTTGGAAAATATTCCAAGATGATATGGATATGATTTGAGGCCCAAAATATGTGCAATTAAATGGTATTTTGGTACAAGAAGAATTGGAGAGCAAGAAATCCAAGATTTGATGAGATTGGGATTCCTAATATTTAAAAAGGAATGAAATCTGAAGTTACAGGACAACAGACTTCTACAGGCTTTAGAAATCATGGATCAACTCCGATTGAGGTGATTAAGGAAGGTATTTTATAGCCCTCAAAAAGATCTTTCCAATTCTGCAAGAATCACACAATTCGAATATGTATAACTCAAGAAAATCGCGTTTTACTACAGGAGGTCAGATTTCACCGAAATTAATGTGGACTTCTTGTTATGGTAGGAAACAACCTACCCTTCTCCTATATAAATGGGAGCTCGGCCTCAAAGCAGATCATCACTCATTCTATATCCTATGCTCTGCCAAATACTCTCCTCCTCCCCACAAATTAAGCCGACATCCTCAAGAAGTCGACTACACCACCATAATGCCACATCTCTTCTTCCACCGACACATAGGGGATTCCGAATGTCATCCACCAAGAGGTCAAGTTCTCTTGAGTATCCATAGGGGATTCCGAAGATATAAAAGTGTAACAATGACCTCTTTACTCCGTAGTCTCTTTTTGTTTATGAAACTTGTTTGTGTGTTTTGGATGATTGTATTTCGGTTTTATTATATGAGTAAATTTCAATAACTTTTCCATGTGTTCCTTATTCTAGATTTCAATTTGCATGAAGATAATTGGTTCTTAATACTTTGGTTTTGATTTGGGGGATTCCTAGTCTAGATCAATGGTGTTTAGGGGATGCCTAGCACAAAATATGAATTATGCATGTTTAATCGAAATTTAGGGTTATGAGATTTCAGTAGTGTTGTTATTTGCATGTGTTAATAAATGAGTTAGGTAAGGAATATGTTGATCACTTGTATATAATTAATTAGGTTTTCTTTTTTTTTTCAAAACATGGTATGTGTTTTTGGGTCTTCTACGTGTTTGCTTGTCTATGAGTCAATGCATGTTAGAGTCCTAAAATTATGTCCTATGTTTGAGACGTTTTAAGTAAATAAATTAGGAAATTAAAAACCAACTTATAAATCCTCCATACATTTACTTTTGTGTTTATAAACGTTATCATGCATTAGTACCCTCAATCCCCGGTTAAGAACGATCCCTACTTATCAATGTTACATCTACAAAGAAGGATTTTAAATTGCATACGTGTGAACTATGTATTGAGTGTCTACTTTGTGTTAATATTTGATGCATGTTTTACGCATATCAATTTTTGGCGCCGTTGCCGGGGATTGAAAAATCTATTGTGTGATTTCAATTGTGTAAATATGTTCATATCGTATAAATAATATACTTGTACATAATTTTTTTCTCTGTTTTTGGAACTGTTCACTGACCTATTTTGTACAATTTATTTGACATAGCTGAAGGTATTGGAAAAATCTGAAACTTTTCAGAAGTGTTGAGTTTTGTGTGTTGTTTATTCCTGTAAAATTTTATTATATTCGGACAAGCCAACAATTCTGGAAAAATTTAACAATCTGCTATGTTCAATTTTGTGCGAATCTGGAAATTTTTTTGTGTTCTTGAGTTCGAAGCATGTTGTTACTTTATTTTTTTTTTTTTTTTGCAGGTCAAAGAGTCAATTGTATAAGGTCAAAGAGTAATTTTTTTTGTGTAAAGATATTCGTCATTTGTATTGTATAATGTGATTATAATTCTTTTAGTTTTAATGTTAATGTCAATTCGGGACTGTGTATGTGCTATTTTGTGTTATTTATCTGACATGGTTGTAGGTCTTGGAAAATTATGAAAATTTACAGAGTTATGTATATATGTGTCTAGTATCCTCTTGTAACATTTTGTGAAATTCCAACGTGTCATTAATTCTGTATAAATTATGCAAGTAGCTATGTTTAGTTGCTCCAATTTTGTAAAATGTTAAATAATAAGTCTTAGCTATGTTTTTATCACTTGTTATTTATTTTTTAAGTTGGATTTTGATTGAAAAAGTTGATGTAATATCGTATTAAACTTTTGCTCTTAGTAAGAAATTTTCGGTTATGGTGACTAGAAGGGTTATGACTCGTAACGGGACTTGGATCTAAGAAAGAGAATATTCTCGAAATTAGTCCTACCTCTCGCGTTACATCTATCTCAACTAGCCATTTTCGGACTTGCCCAAAGGAATGGAACGGATTTCAAGTCATTACTCAATTTAATCATCTAAGTCTTAATTTAAATTCTAGATGCATGTGATAATCGTATATCTTTGGTGAAAAATCAATTGGGACAATGTTGTAATGAATTTGTAACGAAAGATAAACCTACTTGTTGTAAATGCTATTTGAGCTACGTTTATAATTAATTGGTTAATTGATCACTAACTAATGTATATTTGACTGGATCATGAACCCTAACGAGCTCATAAAGAAAAAGAAGAAGGCCGAGCTAAAGGAGTTAGAGGAGATGGCACCAACATGTACATGCAAGTGCACATGCAAAGAAAACGTCAAGAATGTTGGAAGTCCTAAGTGAAGAAGGAGCAAAACAACACATTTAGGCTGTAAGACGTTAAAAAACAAGCGTTTGTTGGGAGGCAACCCAATGGAGGAGTCTACAAACAAGATTTGCTTTCTCTTCCTTTATTTTTTTATTTTCGTAGATTTTATTTTTTCATAGTTAGATTTTCGTAAATCCTATTCTTCATGCTTGATTCTATGTTTTACTTTAGTACATTGAGGACAATGTAGAGTTTAAGTGTAGGGGAGGGGTTTACAACTTATTTGAGTTATAAATTGTTAAAACTGGGCATACAATGAAACTTTCCGGCGGATGATGCCCTAAAAAAAATTATTTTGAGTCTTTTTGTTCAACTTAGTGTTTTAAAGAGTCTTTAGGATGCCCTTAACTAGTCAATGATGGAAAATTGAGCGAAACAAAGAAAAATTATATGGCATTGTCAATGATCACTACTTGAGAATTTCTTGTGTTAATTGAGATATTTTGATTGTCATGACATGTAGTAGATATGGTATGCATAAATATGATACAGATTTCGCATGTTAGAATAAGCTTTTAGATCATACAAACCTTAAAGTGAGTTTTTGAGCCTACATTACATCCTTTGTTGAGTGAATTTCGTGCATCATAGTCTCAAAAACATTTATATGCCTCGTTAAATTGCTTGTCATAGATTTTAATGAACTAGAGAATACTAGAACTTACTCATGTAGATTTGCAAAGGTTTTAAGTTGATAAATGCTCTGATTTTGGATATGATTAAAGGCACTTAGGTTTTCCACCACTGAACCAAATAGCCATGTGTCCTATATGTGCGCACGAGATGCGACACCCCTAGATAACCCTTTTGAGCCTACATTGAGCCTTTCTTTCATTGCCATATATATCTAAACACTTTAAGCTAGTGTAGAATATCCTTACCCTTGTTCTAAAGACTTGGTGATGATTTTTGAAGCTAAGTACATGAAAATGGCGTGAAGATGATGATTTTGAAGGAAAAGATGTGTGTATGGGGATAGACTTGTTCAAATAGCTTTAAAAAGTGTGTAACTTGCTGAGAATAAAATATATATATATATATATATATATATCGAGAGCTAAAAAAAGAAGAAAAAAGAAAAAGTGAAAAGAAAATTCAGAAGCTCTCCAGCAATGTGTTTTAGATGTTAAAGTTTGGATTAATGTCCCCCATATTTGCGGATTTGGAGTGTACCACGAATTGAAGACCCAAAATTGAAGAAATATGGCTTTTGTCCTGTCCGTAAAGCTCAAGAAAAAAACTTAGAATGAAGTTAGAGCCCAAAAAGATGAAAATTGGCCTCATTTTGAATTTTGACACATGAGAAAGGATGGAGCTCGAATTGCCTAAGTGTTGACTAAGTCTTTTGAACGTTTTTATCACCACATACCAAAATTTTGAATACCTTAGCCTCAACCTCATTACAACCTTTCTAAGACCTTTTTGATCCTTAAGATGAGTAGTCTTCGATTGGACGAGTAAGTTGCATGAGTAAGCATATTGTTTAGGTTCATTTGTGCAAGTAATTCATTATATTCATGAGGTTTTCGATTCAATTCATATACACTTTGAGTGAACTATTTTCATGAGTGAAAATATGATGAGTGCATCTGTGAGATTGATTTAAACTTGTTCGAAACATGCATAACTTTAATTTCACCATTGTTTTCTTCCAAGTCTTACTTGTTCTTGGCATGATCATATCTCTATTATTTCTTGAAATCATTGAGCATTCACGTTAAAATCTTGTGATTCCATCGCCATATACTTTATAAAATTCTGGAGACAAGGGCTTAGATGTGTTTTTGTCAACTTAGAGTTCTCAACGTTTTAAACATAATAACATGATGATTTGCGGCTTTGAAATGTTGAAATATCTAAGTATGTTAGTTTTTAGTTTGTACATTTTCCTTTGTTTGTTTTTATTTTTATTTTTTCTTTTGTTTAGTATTTGCTAGGGACTAGCAAAGTCTAAGTGTGGAGGAGTTTGATCTACGCATTTTAGGCGTATTAATTAATATATTTTCTTTACATTTTTACTTTGTTAATTGCTTAGTTTTATTAGTTTTGATTCATTTTGTTGTTTTTAGGTTTTTGTCAAAAGAGACGGAGTAAAGAGATCTACAAGCATTTGAGGCATGGAGAAATGGAGCAAAAAGAGGAGTGAAGAAATGTTGCCGAAATTCCATGGATCTTGAAGAAGAGCAAATGAAAATGATGCAAATAAAGAAGAAGACATTTCTCCTGCGCGATCCAGGAAAGCACAACCTTGCCGAATTAATAAAGGACCATTGGGCCAAATTTTTGGAAAATATTCCAAGATGATATGGATATGATTTGAGGCCCAAAATATGTGCAATTAAATGGTATTTTGGTACAAGAAGAATTGAAGAGCAAGAAATCCAAGATTTGATGAGATTAAGATTCCTAATATTTAAAAAGGAAGGAAATCTGAAGTTACAGGACAGCAGACTTCTATAGGCTGTAGAAATCGTGGATCAACTCCAATTGAGGTGATTAATAAAGGTATTTTATAGCCCTCAAAAAGATCTTTCCAATTCCGCAAGAATCATGCAATTCGAATACGTATAACTCAAGAAAATCGCGTTTTACTACAGGAAGTCAGATTTCACCAAAATTAATGTGGACTTCTTGTTATGGTAGGAAACAACCTACCCTTCTCCTATATAATGGGGAGCTCGGCTTCAAAGCAGATCATCACTCATTCTATATCCTATGCTCTGATAAATACTCTCCTCCTCCCCACAAATTAAGCCGACATCCTCAAGAAGCCGACTACACCACCATAATGCCACATCTCTTCTTCCATCGACGCATAGGGGATTCCGAACGTCATCCACCAAGAAGTCTAATTCTCTTGAGTATCCATAAGGGATTCCGAAGACATAAAAGTGTAACAATGACCTCTTTACTCCGTAGTCTTTTTTTTTTATGAAACTTGTTTGTGTATTTTAGATGATTGTATTTCGGTTTTATTATATGAGTAAATTTCAATAACTTTTCCATGTATTCCTTATTCTAGATTTCAATTTGCATGAAGATAATTGGTTCTTAATGCTTTGGTTTTGATTTAGGAGATTCCTAGTCTAGATCAATGGTGTTTAGGGGATGCCTAGCACAAAATATGAATTATGCATGTTTAATCGAAATTTAGGGTTATGGGATTTCGGTAGTGTTGTTATTTGCATGTGTTAATAAATGAGTTAGGTAAGGAATAAGTTGATCACTTGTATATAATAAATTAGGTTTTCTTTTTTGTTTCAAAACATGGTATGTGTTTTTGGGTCTTCTACGTATTTGCTTGTCTATGAGTCGATGCATATTAGAGTCATTGAATTATGTGCTATGTTTGAGACGTTTTAAGTAAATAAATTAGGTAATTAAAAACCAACTTATAAATCCTCTATACACTTACTTTTGTGTTTATAAACGTTGTCATGCATTAGTATCCTCAATCCCCGGTTAAGAACGATCCCTACTTATTAATGCTACATCTACAAAGAAGGGTTTTAAATTGCATACGTGTGAACTATGTATTGAGTGTCTATTTTGTGTTAATATTTGATGCATGTTTTACGTATATCAAGTATATAATGTTGGGGACACATCAGAAACGAAAATGAAAATGAGAAAGGAAATGTGTTCACTATCATTTCAATCGCC
Organism: Geum urbanum; assembly: GCA_946800695.1. Lineage (NCBI taxonomy): Eukaryota > Viridiplantae > Streptophyta > Magnoliopsida > Rosales > Rosaceae > Geum > Geum urbanum. The sequence goes on along the minus strand of OX326999.1, from coordinate 79,783,469 downwards.
GTATTCGGAGATTCCTTGTTATGGGCCTCCAGCCATGATATCAAACTGTATTCTAACTCTTTGTAACTGTATTCTAAACACAAACTAGGCAAGGAAACTGGATCAGATACTTTGGGATTCAGCAGGAATAAATAATTACATCATGCATGTATAATCCTGTATAAGTTACATTGAATATTTGAAGTGTTACCTCCAGACTGGCCTGTACGTAGAGATTCCACATTCAATACAATACTTGTATCTTATACATCTATTCATACTTCATACATCGAACGTGCAAGTGATACAGGACATGGATTCTGGCTGACTTAATTTAGAATTATTAGTTTATTACTGTCCATTTATCTAATACTATGACTCATAAGTCATGATTGGTTAAGATGCTACATATACAACCCTGGTAGGTGGGTATATATATATTTGGCTACCTCTGAGACTGGATAGACCTCATTCCTCAATTCAATGCATAACTCTATATTCTTCACATGGACAACTTGAAGAAGTAGTATTGGAAGCTACGTACTAATGCAGTTCTTGATTAGAAACAAAATTATGCAAATCATGCATGCTAATGGTGACTTGACTATCATCTGCAAATGAAACAGTGACCCTAGAGTTTTGATATATGTGCTTCGATTCAATAAGTTTTGTTGCTCAAGTGCAATGGTTTCTATACCAACTAATTAACCACGAATTAGCTAGTAATCCCTAGTATACATCAATGTTGCCAAAGAAACTCATGAATCATGAATTTATAACAGCTAGATAAATTTTACAGTAACATAAGCCCTTCCATAGGAGAATACATATTCTGGTGCTTTTGTTCTGCTACCACTTCTGTTGGAAGTGCTTTTAACAAAAGCACATGTTTTTCTTGTTCAGAATTCATTGATTTCCTGTCAAAGGACTTGGAAGCATATTTGATAAGGAAGCAATGCTTGCAACTGCTTAATGCTAAGGCTATTTGCACATTAGAAATGTCTGCCATACTAATCATACTAATAGGTACGTACATAGATTCATTAACATTGTGAGACATAATGAACTCATTTCAGGTTCTTTGAGCACCAAGAAACTTGGATATGCCCAAACCAAATAGGAGATAAAAGAAAACTAGAAAGTAGATTAAACCTAGCTACAAACTCTTGGATCTCGCTGATGATGATGATAACTTCAGTGCTGGATCATCTCTACTTTGGCACGATACCACCAGCAGCCAGAATCTGTTGCTGAAGCTAAAATATGAACAAGTAGAAATAGTAAGCAAGTGCGGATCTGAGACCAAAAGACAGAAGAATATATAGGCTAAGTTGTTGATATGAAACATGAAACAAGTTATTCTACTACTTACCTTGAAAAGATTTTCAAGCTTAATTTTCACAATGGCATACTCATGCTTCACTAGCTGGAGACAGGTCAGGCACCTGCACCAGTAAGTTTAACAATGTCTTACTGTTTACAACAAAGCATGTATATATGTACTTTCAAGTGTGAAATATCAAAGTTACTCACCCTTCAAGGTTGTGTTCCTCACCGCAGTTACGAAATGCAATGCAGACTCTCTGAATTCTCTGAGTACCAATACTGTTAACAATTCAAAAATACATTCCCCTCATCAAATCAGTGAAAGAAACACAGAATAGAACATTGGAGCTACCAAATGTTCCTTTAGCACAAGTTTATATAACCAGCTGAGCTGAACATCTCAAAGTACGAACGATGTTTGGCATTTTGTTAATATGACACAACTGTTTGAGATGATAAACTCTCCAAAATCCAAATGAAAACAAATTTCAGATACATGTGCAATAATCTATAAAGAGAAAAAAACTACAGAGGAACAAGAAACATACTAGGAACTGCTACCCTTAAGCCGATGAACTTTGGAATCTACTTTTTTGAAGTCAACAGTATCAGCACTCTGTTGATTCCTGCAGCAAAATAATAGAAAACAAAAATATAAATAAGTTCTTGATGGTAAAATTCATGATGGAAAAATGAAACTTTTGATTCTTACAAAATGTTGGCCAGGTCATTGACAATCCTCTCAGTATCTTCAAAGTAAAGAGACACCACTTCAACCAAAAAATTTGGGTTGCTGTCATCTTGCAATTGGTGAAGGCGGTCAAACTGTTCATCCAGAACTCCCTTCATACAAAACAAACAAGCACTCATCATCATCCATCATCATCAAAACCCAGTAACCAAACTCTCAAAACAAACACACTCAAAGTACTACTTTTGTTTAACATCCAACATATATGTGTATATAAATTTCAGTAACCTCATGGAAGAGTGAGGTTTTGTAGTCAACAAACAGCTTCTGCAACTGAGGCACACCAGCCATTGTAGCTACCACTCTTCAACTCTCTCAAGCTGTTTTCCAAGACCCTATCTTTATACTCACAGATTTGAGAAAACTAATGGCTCATTGCATCCCATTGGCTTTGGTTACCCTTTCTAAAAAGAGAATAGGTAATGCCCAAGAGGAGGGTATGGGAAGGTCTTCAAAATCCTGCCATTCTGCGCTATACATGCAAACAAATCTAGTACAGTAGTAGTACACACAAAAGTCACTGCTGTTTCTGGTATTCCAAAATGGACCAGCTACCTAAAAATCTCTTTTCCTTCTCTTTTTTTTCCTTTTCCAAACACATCATGTAAATATATACACATATATTAGATAAGCACTCAAACTTTTTACCAAAACTAAACAGTCGCAAGATCCAAAACCTCATGCCATGTACTATTCACTTTCCTGTAATTTCCCTTCAGTAATAATTGCTCTCTCTAATGTATTATTATCTGTTTTGTTTTCCCTGTCCAAGGTGCTAATTTGTCTTTGGGTGTATGATAATTTCAGTCTTATTCCTCTCTCTTGGAATTTCTTGCTACTCTGTTCTAAATTTCTTGTTAGTACTACTTGAAATTTCAGAGAAGAGATTATATTCTCGCATCAGATAAATTATTAGATACATTTGATACGTCACGTCCAATGTGTATACGATAATAATTTTAATTTTCGCTGCTTAACCTTTGAAAATTTGGTGCTCTTTCTAGTACTCTGAGCCCTCATTGAAGCCTGCCCATCATATCAATTTTTTTCAATGACATGATGAGAAAGTGACCTCTGGCCATGTTACATCCATATCTTGTTATTCACCTTTTCTAAATTTTAGTTAGGCTTTGTATTTCCCAAAGGAAATAATTTGTATTAGAGAGGGCCATCATAATAAACAAGGAAAACAGTGACATTCTAACATCTCTGTATCTCCAGAAAGATTTAAGTTGGTATAGTGAAATGCATATGAAGAATCAATATGAGACATAAATTGAATATCTTACCTACTCCAAGCACCTTTCATTTTCATGTTTACCAATCCTTTCTTTCTCGTTAAATCACAATATATTTCACATTTCAATGATCTTTTTGAAGATTCTTTTGTAAATAAATTGCAGGTGGATGTTTTGCAAATGGATTTTTTTATTTATATTTTTTTTATGTCTTTTGTTCTCCTAAACCCTAGGCGAGTATTAGTGGCAGCGGCTTTCCGCTGGGATCATCATACGCTAGGCATATCGGCAACTCCTTTAAATCCCGCTTTCTTGTTGTCATCTTATGGCGAGACACGTCATACTGTGTGGGGGAGATTTATCTCCCGTCTGGTTGTGAATGCTTCGCTCGATCGACAGTTGTTGCCTATTGACTCGGCTTCAATTTTCAAGCCACGACCAAGTCGTGCTTGCTTAAAAGTGGATTTAGAGGAACGATTGAAATCCTTGGTAGTTTGTGATCGTGGGTCTATGGGTCTCAAGGATGGCAGTGCGACAATGGTGGTCGAGGCTGTAAGTCATCAAATTCGTCGGGTTGGTGAGAGCTAGTGGTGGTTCGCGACAAGGGTGATTGGGAATTGACAATCTCTGAGTTGTGGCGGTCAATTGGCGCAGTCGTCGGTCAGAATGAGCATTTGGCAACGCCGAGGTTCTTTGGGTCGTTCTACTGCCATCAACTGCTGGTCCATGTCCTTTTGGATTGTGGATCCTTTTTGGCTGGCTTATGGCCCAACTGTGTTTTGGCACAAGATATGGGATCCAGGAGAATCTTATGGTAAAGGCAAAGGGGGGTCTTGTCTCTTTGCTAAGCACATTTATGTTTCTCGCATATGTTCGGGTTCAACTTTTGGTTTATCCGTGTCCTGTTCTTGGTTAAGTGTTCTTGCATGTCAGGTTCTTTGTTCTTTGCGCTTTATTACTGTAAGGTTGCAGTGTTAGGTAGCTAGCACACCCATAGTTAATTATTGTCAAACCCCTCGAGGATAGTTATGGTGTAATCTTGTAACTCTTCTGTTAATTTATCAATCATTATTGATAAAAAAAAAGTGTTTTAAGAGTCTTTGGTGTTTGATTGGTTAGTGCACAATTCATATCGATAATTGGTTAATACCAAAGTAACTAGAAAAGGGACTATTCAGCATAGAATTATATCCCCACTTTGTTTTTGTTTTAGTACTTTTTGGTCCCTACTCTTTGTTTTAAATAAAGACAATACATCCGTTCTATCATATCTTCATTGAAGTATTTTGTAGCTTATTCTAGAATAAAACTAATTGAGTATGATTTCGAAAATTTTTACGGTTATAAATTGGTAAGATAACGTTTCACAAGCATGATATTGAAGAAATAGATTACCTAAGTTGGCAAGTTTGAAAGCTAGTAAGTGCCACACCTCCTGTTCCCATGTCTTATATTGTGCCCTAGCGGGCGGATCTCTGTTTTCGTCTTAAGATTTTGATATCGGATCAATTTATATTGCTCCTTCGTCCCTTATTTCTTCATTTCTGCTACGGCTTCTCCTTTTTTCACTTGTATGACGTCCGCGGAATCTAATCTATCGAACTTACACCACTTGGCCACATTAATCCAACACATCCTTCATCTTCTCCATCTTTCCTTGTCAATGAATATGTTATGTAGCTCAAAATCACTTTGCCAGTGAGATTATTAACTTATGTAGGAAGCCACCACTTTTTTTGCTTGAAAGGAGGAAGCCACCGCTTTAGATAAGCATAAGTTTCCATCTCACCTTTCAACCCAGTTGCGCTTGGCTAATCTTTGGTTTATGTCACTTCAAGTCTTAATCTAGTCCTAATTGAGTGGTCCTTCGCGTGAATTAGAAGCATTCCATGCATCTTAACCAAGAAAACGGTAACAACTACTTCTTCCAATAGTGTCGAAAAATACGCTTTTTATACGATTGGAAAAATAAGATATGGCCTAACTCTTAGATTCGTCCAGAATATAATCTAGGTTTAATTGTCAATTTGTTACCCTAACAATTATTTGGTGTTAATTTGTTACCCTAAAAATTTTCTTTACCAATTTGTTATCCTAGAATTCATAAACTTGATAATTTGCTACTTTGTTGTCTAATTATTTGAATTTGGTCAATTTATTCATCAAATTATAAACATGTGAAAACTATATTTTTTAAAATTTGCTACACTTTGGTACTCTAAGGACATCTCCAACAGAGTAGTTAAAAACTATATTTTTAAAAATTATAGCTAAAAATTACTCTAACAGAGTAGCTAAAGTCAAGTCATATATGACTTTGAGTTATATTCACAACCTATATTTAGCTACAAATGAGAGAGAAAATAGCTTAAAAGCTAAATCTTCCACCATCCAAAAAGTGGTCTCACTATCCAACAAATGATCCAATGGTTCAAGTATTTAAAATGATTTAACTATGGCTACAACGGCTAAAGTTGGAGTTAAAAACATGTGATCCAAATATAACTTTTCAGTTGAAAATAGATATAGATATAGTTTTACTCCAACAAATACCCAATAGCTATATTTTTTTTAAAAATTAACAGATTTTTTACTTAAAAGGTTTCCTAAAGCTACCATATAGTCAAGTTAAATTTAGTTTTCATACAAAATCGGTAGCTATTTTAACTTCCAAAGAGACAGAAAATAACTAAAAGTTAAACACACTCAACGTTCTAATTTTGTTTTAACGTCCGAAATTGTTCGTTTTAGTTTGAATTTAAAAATTAATATTTAAAATGACTTTAAGATAACTACTACTGCTAAATAAAAAGTTAAAAGTAGGAATGACAAGATATAGCTTTTCAACAAATATAACTAGAACATTTATTTTAACTTTTGGAGATGCACTTTATTCTATTATTTTGAACGAAAAATACATGAAAAATTATCAAAAAATTTAACTCTAGAGTAACAAATTAGTAGTTAAATAATTTGTTTAATTTAATGTATAGGTAACAAATTAGCGAGAAAAATTCTTAAGACCGTAAATTGACACAAGGATAATTTTAAAGTGGCAAATAAGCAATTATTCCTAAAATCTACAATCAGTACGATGCATGCTTTTACTCACAAAATTTTTAAGGAAAAGCCAAAACACATTGATGGAGTGATGACGTACAGAGACGAGTAGCAATACCGCAAAAGACAAAGCAGAATCGTTTTCGTACCGACCAAGCGTGCGATGAGAACCCCCTCCTCCCTTCATTGACATGCAAAACCATTTTTTGCTTCCAAGTTCTGGCTAGTTAGCAGAAGAAAGAAAGGACCACTCACCAGTAGTACTACTAGTTTACTGTGTCGTCCAATTCGATGCTAGCTCTTAGTTAGCTTTCCTTGCTCCTCTGTTTTTGATGATATGAAGCCAGGGCACCGAAAATGGGGTCCTTGAATATTGAATATGATCTACCAAGCCATCAATACCTTAGCTCACATCAACTTCCGATCCACTGTAGGCCACAAGAAAACAAAAGAATGTAGGATGTTGGACATGGAACAAATCGAGAGAGTATCCAAAGCCATGCATGAATGTATCAAAGAAATTAACTTCAGATTTTGCTCGAGAAGATTGTGCATCACAAGTTAGGCGAAGATGCTGAAAGCGTGATGATGATGATGCATTATTTGTTCTTGTCTGTTTAGGAAGAGTTCAAAACAAGAGATGCATATGCATATGCAAATGCTCTCCGTCAACACACAGGAAGATCTATACAGGAATCTGCACTGTGCATGTGTCTTTTCCCTTGTCTAATTAATTCCTGTTGGAGCTAAAGAGCTTCACAGTTCATATACACATGCTATCGATCAGCACGGTAATTTCGACGCTGTTCAAACCAATCTTATATCTTCTGTGTGAAACAAATAGGAGAGGAATTTACACATAGAGCAATCTACCATCTTCTGTCGGCACGGCACTCGTAAGCGCGTGGACCTATCGGCACTGTGGTTGTTGTTCCTCAGATTCGAGCAAGGTAGAAAGTTGCATAGGGGTTACTCAGAAACGTGAGCAATATATATGCACACCTTGCATGTATAGACGACATACCTACAACAACCCCATATGTTATCTAGCTTAGTCCTAGACATGCGTAACTAACAATGCTGGGAGAAGCCAAATTCTTACAGCTATAGTGAACTGTAGTCTTTGCAGAAACGAGTAACACAAAAATGCTAGCTAGAAGAAGCCAGAGATTTCAGTCACAGCTATAACGAGTAGTAGTCTTTGCAGACATGAGTGAGTAAAAATGCCAGAAGGAGCCAAAGTTCCTACAGCTGTACGTAGCAGTAGTCTGTGCAGAGCTTACTATTTGCACTAGCTTGCTACAGTATTTATCAACATATAGGATTGGAACAGAAAGCAGAGAAACCAAAACATTAGATTACTCTGACCTATCCCTTTAGTTTCCTTTCAAAGATAAAACAGAAATGGAACTTTATTCTGATATAACCCCAAGAAGATACATGATGTGGGTTCATTAGTGAAGAATTTTCCTATACTATCATCAATATATGTATGATATATCTACATATGGTGAGAAATTAAGCTCAAATACGCAGTAATGTAGAAACTAGTACATTCTATAATCAACTAATAAAAAAACCGAAAAGAACTAACCAGGCTATGAACTCGATTGAAAATGAACCATCAGCCAAATGAGAATGAATATGAACTTGATTTTGAATAAGGCATCCTGCAGAAACTTGATATACAGCACATGGAGAATGGATTACAGTGTTATTTCTTATTTTTTTTTCCTTTTTTTCTGAAGAATGGAATTTACAATGTTATACAGCACGAATAGAACCTGTCCACAAATAATTCCTAATTTGAATTTCCATTTACATCATTTACATGAGAATTAGAAGGGAGGTACCAGGCATTTGCCCCAGACGTAGTAGGACGGACCAATGATTATGTCACTTGTATCAATTAGTCGGTGGTAATTTTCATTGTCAAAAAAAAAGACAACCGAAACTTCATCAATTAAATTTTGCAGTAAGGTTTTGGCCGAGCTCTCTTTGCCACATGAAGAAAATAAGAGCAGGTCTCATTACTCCATTGCATCAAGAGCACCAAAACGGATCATCATCCTGCAACATTGAACTTGACTACGTTAATGGGGACACACTTCCAAGTTCCAACTGATAAAGTCGCACATGCCTATCCTATCAAGTAAACTGATAGTACTAGTCACAACGAGTAACACCAACAGATGTAGAACACAAGACTGAAGTTTGAGCAATGACAAATTGTTATGCTTTCACATGAAAAGACTTGGAGGTATTCAACACCCAAAACCAAAAACAGAAAGAGAAGGATCATCCTTTGTGTACTTCACATATGCAAAAACATTGATTGATACTTTCAACATATGACATTAAAACTCTTGGACTATATCACAAACCAGTAGTGCATGGAAAATGAGATGAGTGTTAACAGAAAGGTGATTCTTCCTCAATATATTTGCAGATAACCTGAGTGATCTTACACATTATGATTGCATAGAGCTAGAGTAATTGATATAATTTTAATGTTGCTCAAGAAACAGAGTAAATGATATGCCACATACGCAAATGCATGCAACTAAAAAAAAACAATTCAATCATTTATTATTATTATTATTATTATTATTATTATTATTATTATGTCAGAAGATCACAAAATTTTACAGACAACTGATCCAGGAGTTATATTGGTACCTTCCTCAGAGAAGTCAAATACACCAGTAAGCATGTCATCGTTATCACCATCTTCCTCGCACTTCTCCCTATCACAGGGACTGCTGCTGCTATCCACATCAGTTACAACTTCTGTTGATTCGGGAAAGTTGCTCAAAGGCGATGGATTACAGTACCCCTCTTGAAAGAACTGCTCAAAATCCAGTGAGTCATGTACTGGTCCTTCATCAAGGATGTTCATACTTAGATCAGAACGGTTAGAACTTACATTTGAACTTTCATTGGACCCACCATTATTCACAGATGGAACCTCTTTAGCAATAGTACTTTCAGCAGGAACGGGACCACCTCTTAGAGTGGATGAACTCTTCGGAAAAATACTATCTCCAACCAGAGAAACACCTGGGGTGGGCTGTCTGGAAGATACTGGAACACTATTATTATTCAAGGAGCTTTGGTTCAGTAGAGGTGACGCCGGAAAAGATCTTCCACTTCTTTCCCCATTATTTACATTACCAGAGAGGAAAATGGATGGATAAGAATCACCTATAGAAAAGTAGTTACATAGTTTAAAAATGAAAATGGTTCATTGAAAAGTTCTCAATGCACCAAGCTATATGTTACTGTATAGTTATCTTACCCAAGTCAGGGTTGCCAGTTGATGCCAACTTGTCAGCAGAAAAACCAACACTTCCTAATTTTTCCTTAGCTTCAAGAGAATCAGAAGATGGACTTGAGCATCCTCTTCCCCCACTAACATCCCTGATATAGGTAGCCAGCAGAATTAACTAATTGTATATTAATTATTACTTTGGTGAAATCCATTTTCTTCATTTTTCCATATGATTCCAGGCCACATATTAAAAGTAATCAAACCAAATGGAACCACCATTCATGAAGCATTTAAAAAACATGAAGATCCATATTTTCAGGTAATCTTAACTAAAGAGTACGCTTAAAGGATTCAGACAACAATTAGCAGAGAACATGTCAACAAAAAGTTGTGGGCACAAGATGTTATAAAACAGATGATAACAGTTTAGACCTAACTCAAAACCAAATCTTAAAATAGAGAGAATATCTTTCGATTGCTCTCTTTGCACAAAACTTTATCGTCATATCTCACATGCATCCATACAAGTGGTTATCACAAAACTACTTCAAGAATACATCAGCAAATTACCTGTCACTCCAATTAGACAGCCGCCTATGGAACTGATCAGAAACAGGTAACAAATCCTTCCGCCTAACTTCAACCTCGTAAACAGGAACCTTCTCTATTTCTATCTCTCCTCCAGCAAGATCTTCAGTGAAATTTCGCTCACCGGCTCCCTTGGAACTCATTGTATAGAAATATATCTAATAGATAAATGAAAGGATCACAAACATAATTGAGAATGACAATGAACGCAGGAATCTCACTGTTAAAACATAAGAGATACCTTAGACTTTTGCCAAACTGGAACCCTTCCAGATTTGATCTGAACCTCAGCATTGGCAATATACAAGTGAGTTCGCTCAAGTGGTTTCACCAACTCCCTCTCCCCGGTATCACCGACATCACAATCAAAAGTATCCATGACTCTCTCCTCATCTTCTTGTTTCTCAAGTTCCATCCCAGAAACACATTCCTCCCTTTCAGGCCAAGTAGTTCTTCGGCAAACATCCCACCACTGAATATCTTCAACTTTCACTCGCAACTCCTCTTCATGTGTTTGTATGGAAGAACCTGGCACAATTCTCGGAGTAGCTTCACCAGGCTCTAAGCCAACTCTTGGCAGTAGTTTATATTGAACTGCATGACCAGAAGGAGTGTAAACCAATAGGTGCTCCAGAGCAGTGATCTTCAGATGAGAAGTTTGCAGATCATGAGCAACAGAGCTATGGAATACAGCACTGCGGGCCCCGGATGGAATAGAAACTTTTCCGGCTGCAGAAGACGCAGCAGAGGTAACTGTATTGAGCCATCCAGAATTATCTTTTATTCTGCTGACCACAGAAAGAGTAACGGGCGGAGGTGGAGAAGAAAAGGTTTGCTGGTTTGTACGGAAATATGGAGTGAACCACCAAGGTACAGATGGAACTGGCAGATGACTAGGTCCATCAACATGTGAACTCTGCTTGTGAGTAGTATCACCACCAAAGGGAGAAAGAGTAAAAACATGGCAAGTCCCATTCAAGGTAATAATTGCAATCCATTGACTATACTGACTAAAACAAATGTCTTGGATCACCTGTATCAGCAAAAGAAAAAGAAAACCCACATCAATACAAGAGTGTAATAGTAAGAGGATACAGTTTGAAAAACGATACGTACAGCTGGTGTCATGCCACGATGGAGCTTGTAAAGGTGCACATGAGAAGAATTCACATCATAGCTTTGGTTGCCTGATCCATTGCGTGAACAGGATGGCATTATCCGAAAAATGTTAATATTGTTCCCATGTACTGAGGCAGTAACGAGAAGAGTCCCACTTGGATCAAAAGATAGAGCAGAAATAGGACTAGCATGTGCCCTAAACTGTGAAACAACAGCCCTTGATATAATGTCCTTTACAACAACCTGCAATAACGCATTCAGTTAGTAAAGACGCTTTAACCAAAGTTGATCAAGGTAGAAATGTAAACATAGAGGCACTGCGAAATCAACCACACCCTCTGTTTTTCAGTATCAGGCTCTCCTAAACTGCAGTGCAATAGTAAGAACGTTGTTGAACACTTATTCTCATGTGGGTAAGCTCAACTCAAACAGATGATGATGGAAAATATCTTCTTATCTTCCTGCTGGGAAATAAGGATGGTTTCCATTGTAATATAACATATGATATTCAGCAACAAAGAAAGCTCACCGTTCCAGCATTATCTGTGTCTGGTGGATGTGACCCAACCCTCCCAACTTTCCAGCCAGAATTTGATGATACTGGAGGGCTGGAGCCATCAGGTTGACAGTACTTGGTAAAAGTTTTGAAACCCATGTCTCCGAGATTCAGTATTCCTGAAGCCAACTGCTTACTAGATTCCATGGCAAATCGAGCCAGATTTCCACTACTTGGTGAAGTTGACGGACTGACTCCTGGAGGTGTAAGGCTTTGCGGACTGAGTCGGCCAGTGTTTGATAGCAAAGGGTTGTTGGAAGCGTAAGCCAACCATCTGGGACCAACAGCCATCGGACCATATCCAATATTAACCCCAACTCCTTGGACTCCCAACTGGGGGACGGGATAAGTAAGGACGCTGAACTTACTCTCGAGAGTGACAGCATCAAAGCAGTGCACCTGTCAGCACAATGAAACAGATGAACTTGAGCCAGTTTGGACATGTAGTTTGTTTCTGGGTCAAGTAAACACTCCATTATGTAGTAAGGGATGCAAGAGTTGCATATTCATATTTTAATGATGTAGCTTCTCGAGGGAAATTTACCAGATGTGTGCCATACATTACAAAGAACAGAATAAAAATAAAAGCAGTACATTCTGAATGTATGGGAGCTAAATAATAAAGAATGCTCAAGATAAGCTAATCCTTACCTGAGACGCAAGGCCAACAGCCACTATTTGACAACTGCATCTAACCATAAACACAGTAGTGCGAAATCTTAGAACATGAACATAATTGTGAGACTTCAATGAATAAAACCGAACAATTGTAGGAGACATAGCAGAGTTGCCTGTGTGAGCCTCAGTGTATCCATTAATGATCCCATCCCTTTCATTCTGTGTCATACCAGAGTTCTTAGAATCTTCGCATGCAACAACCATGAGTAATGGATGGGAGGATCTGAATCCTTCAGGACCCTCAGATATTTTAGGGAGCGGTTGCATCTGTAAACATGTAACCGGATCATCACGTTTCGATACAATCTCTCTGACTTCGGAGGAATCTTCAACATCAAGGACTTGAAAACCATTGGCATAACCAAGTAAAAGGACATGTTTGAAGGACGATGGACCGAGCTCTACTCTGTCAAAGCATGCACACAACACCTGTTTTCCTCAACACATAAACCACACAATTTTTTTTTTATTTTTTTAAAAACATTAACAATAGATAAAGTTAATGAAAAGAAGTACAGATGGAAACGCGAATAAAAATGCATTTGAAAAAGGTTCTACTTGTGTTCTATGAACGAAAGGAGATCAATACAGGAAATGCTGAATGTTAAAATCATCTTCCTAAAAATTTCAATACCAAACACTAAAATTTTCATTTACCAAACCTCTCATTTAACCACCCACTCATAGTTTAAACACATGCTGCTCGCCAGTGCTTACAGAACAATACTTGATGATATCATCATTCCACATCAATTCTTTCACACCTTATCGTATACTCGGTCATTTTCAACTTCTATTCTAACTGAGTAATCATGCCTCATTTATTCCAATCCTCAATAACTTCCACTTTCAAAGAATCAACCCAACGAATTCACGACAACTCAACCACATTTCATTTCTTCTTACAAGTTTTCTCCATAAGCAATCACCAAAGAATTGAACTCTTTCTTTCCCGCTCTCTTTCCTCATTTCCAATCAATAAGAACTAAAATCCACATAACACACACACACACACACACACACCTCAGCACAAAGAACACAGCAAGATCCCATTTCTAGTACCTTCCGCAATCAATTTCAATTTTCCTTTACAATCACACAAAACCTAATAAAGTAGTCCACAAATCTAAACCGCAGAGCCTTAAAAGACAAAAGCAATCAAAGAATTAGTGATCAGACCTGGTCTAGGGAGTCGTGAGGATCAGCGGAGATTGATGCCGCGACGGTGGCTCCGGCGGAGCGGACGCCGGAGGAGGCGGTCTTAATGCAAGAGGAGATGAATTTCAGCGAATTCGGAAGCAAGCGATTACTACTAGTCTGATGATTCGTCTGAACTTTGATGATGTTGCTGTTATTCTTGCCGTCGTAAAGGTTCTTCTTCATACTAATATTTTCACGTCACGCGAAGAAGACTCGCTCGGAAAAACAAAAAAATGTAACCTACCGCCGCCGCCGGAAAGTTAGTCGGAGCTCGAGTAGGAGTGGTCGTGGACCCCACCGCCGTCGTCGGACAGTGGCCGACTCGAGACGATCGGAAATCGCATAAAAGTGGTGGAGAGAGAGAGAGAGAGAAGAAGCCTCGAAACGGTGTCGTGTTGATCGAAGAAGAAGGAGTGGTTGGTGCTTCTATACAGAGAAGGAGAGAGAGAGAGAGACGGGAGTTTTGACCCGGAGACGGTTCGTTTCGGTTGTGTGTGATTATGTAATGGGCATTTTGTCCTCCGGCTTTTTGGGGACAACTCTCTTCTCTTCTCTTCTCTTCTCTTCAATCTCTTCTGTACCTGGTGTTTTGATTGTACTGTAAGCTGTTTTAATGGATTGACGAAACTGACCTGCTTGTTTTGGATAATTTCGTGGGAGACCCCTATGGAATTACTCCACTGATTTATTTGATAAGCTCTGATTATCAGTTTATAACTAATATAATATGGTTTCAAATGGTGCTTAGAGTACGAAGCATATTCTATTTTTGGTCCTTCAAAGGTAATCACCAGTTCTGATGTTAACATTTTGTTCTTTCGTATATTAAGGAGCTAAGGAGTGACCCATCTAGATATATTGGAGATGCTAAATGTCTAAATGTAACATATTCTTAAAAAAAAACTAAATGTAGCATATACACGTTCTTGAAAGTGTATGTTATTTCTAACGCAAGTCAATTATAAATAATGACCGTGTTCATTTGAGCATTAAATAATAATGCACGTAAACAAATAGATGACCAAATAATACATAAATCTCTATATGTTTCCGGTTATTTTAAACTTAAAATGAACTATGTCTGTGCGGACAAAAATTCTTAAAAGAGTTCTAAAAAGTTTGAGACTTTGCTATGTTGTGGTTATGGAATTCACTTTAATAAGTCATGTTAGGTCAAGAGAACTCATAAAAATCTTGTCTTCTCCTCGTTCTTTTGGTGGTGTGAGTCTCCGACCCTTGGTTTATAACTAAGATACGAACTAAAATTATGCTCAAAAGAAAGAGGCGTGCAGTTTTATACTTCTAAACGAATTAAGATAAGATATTAGACATCAAATTTTAATCCAAAGTCTCCTCTTTTCATTTTCTTGTCACATACCCTACAGTCCTACACTCGTAGAGTTGCGGTTGGTATAAACCGGGGGCTAAACCAGTCTTTTCCCTTAAGAAGTGATGGAAGGAAAGGGGGCCACATACAAATTAAATGAAAGTATGGGGGAGGCTAATGACAATAGTACAAAGTAGCCGGGAGGCATTTGATATTACGCCCATAACGTAAGGAATAAAAAAAAATCGAAAATTAGAGGAACATGGGTTGCTTTACGACAACCAAACGAGAATATCTTAATCTAGATGCGGTACCACAACACGTTTTTCTCCTTCTTCTTTTGGGCCGGGTCACCGGGTCAGGCCCATTATGACGACCCGGTTACATTGGAAAATGGATCATCTCACTAGCTTGAGCTATACATAATGCAATGTCTAAAGCAATGTAAAGAACACAAGCTAGCAGTTGAGTAATGTGACAGTCATCTTACATCACATTGGATTTCGAAACAAGTTCATCGGCTCTCATACATTCCCAGCTTAACACGAGTTTTCGCGGTTTCACTGTCGCGTTGCTTAAGTTACAACAACACCATAGATATACAGTCACAAAACCGGCTTAGATCACTCCATGGGATTTGGAAGCACCACCGGAAACTGGGAAGGACTTGGATAATGTTCCGTTTGATCTATATTCATGAGCCGAAAGCAATCTGCTTGTGTCGGTTGAGAGCCCTCAGATACTTGGTTGAGTTATACTCTTGTGCATCCAACAGTTCTTCCGAGTATGTTCTCCGCAGGTGTCTCCGTTTCATTTCTTTTGCACACTTGGAGACATATTCGTCGCCTCTGAGCAGAACCACAACCTGCACACAACGAAGGGAACATAAACCAATCCGCCATTTGACACTATGCAATGCTTTATGCATTTCCAGGGGAGTAGGAACTCGGAATATGAGGCCGCACTTCACATAACTAGGGAAGGGGAAGATATTCTTCTTCTTTTAATTTTTTTTTAATTTTTATGTACAATTAGGGGCGATTTTTCTAACCCCTACTCACCTCTTAGCAGTACCACCTGCACACAATGAAAGAATGTAGATCAATCTGTATGTAATACCATGAATTGCTTTACGCATTTCCAGGGGTGCATGAAGTCAAAGTATGAGGGCTTACTTCATTATAGGGGTGATATCCTATAACCCCTCTAAATAATTCAGAAGAAACAGCCTAAAAATATTAAATTGGGATACCCTAGAGCCCTCCAGTTTACATTTTCTACATACACATTAACCAGACACAAGATAACAGAATCACACGGTAATGTATGGAGTTTCAAGTGTAGGAAAAACGGACAGAGGCTTGAAAAATGTATGATTGTGATTGTTCTAAAATGGCCAATCAAAACGAAGAAAAACTGTACGAGAGATACACATTATGTGCTTGTACTTGCCTGACTCATGCGTGGACGTAGAATAGGAGACTGCTCCATGCACAAAGATGCAGTCAACAGCATGTGATCCATCTGTCTGCGGTCATATTTGTCACCAATAGAAGGATCAACAATCTCCCAGGCGGCGTTTGCATTAAGCAAGGGCTTTGCCTACAAAATGAAGACGGGCAGCTAAGAGCTTATGGTCATTGGCAACGCGAGACAGTAAGATCAAATATTGCAGAAGCAACTCACCCAGATTACAAGGCTTTGCTGATGCTGATCCAAAGCTGGACGACCCGTTATAAACTCCAAGAGTAAGACCCCAAAGGAGTAAACATCAGTTTTCTCATCCACTATCCCATGCATGAAATATTCAGGAGCAAAATACCTGCCACGATAATTGCATGATTGAGAATATGATCTCAAATAAGTTACTGGAAACAAAATTGTTTGTTTTACTGACCCGAATGTGCCCTCAAACTTAGAGACGTTGTGATGAGTCCATTGTTTCGGTAGCCACTTTGCAAGACCAAAATCACATATCTAGAATAAAATCAGGTATGCCGGTCAGTAATTCAATTCTATTAAACGAGGGTAGGCAAGTAACATATGAGTGTACAGAATTATAGCATATCACATAATGGAGCTAAGATAAGCCAATGGAAAAGGATAAATAGAATATTTATTCAAGCCACTAACAGCCATAGTTAACTGTACACAGATAATGAGTAACTACATCAGATAAGCCTCCATCCGTACCAAAGTATTTGACATTGTTTAGAATTGTCTGCAAACAATGTAATAACTCGAATGAAATAACATTTTAGCTTAGAAGCATCCATATGGCAGACCCATATTGTACTTTCTGCTATAATATTGAAGCAAATGAGTCCATGCTCTATATATCTGGAAGGAGGTTATGGCAGTACTTCTAGTTTCAATAGTTGCATCACACTTTGGAAAAGAATTGCAAGTACCTGAGGCACAAAATCCTCTGTAAGTAAAATATTATCAGCCTTGATGTCTCTATGGATAATTCGCCTCTGGCAACTATCATGGAGATACAATAGACCATCTGCTGCCCCCAAAGCAATTTTATACCTTTTAATCCAATCAAGAACATCATTCTTCGGACCTGCATTATCGACATACTTAGGAAACTCATAAACCAATAGGCGGTATAAATCAGCAACAGGAACATAAAGACTATGAGCATACCATGTAGGAGAGATCCTAAACTCCCAAGTGAAGATAGATGAAAAACAAGGTACATTCCTTTTTCAACGCAACAGCCAATTAACTTAGCAGTATTGGGATGATCCACATGAGCTATAATGCCAAGTTCAGATAGAAAGCCTGCAGTTTTCTCATCTGGTGTTCCAGTAGTCAGCCTCTTTACTGCTACTAGTTGCCCATCCTTTAAAGTACCCTTATAAACTTCAGAATAGCCACCCTTTCCAATCTTGTTTTCTGCAAACAATGTAATAACTCGAATGAAATAACATTTTAGCTTAGAAGCATCCATATGGCAGACCCATATTGTACTTTCTGCTATAATATTGAAGCAAATGAGTCCATGCTCTATATATCTGGAAGGAGGTTATGTACCACTGTTGAAATTATTGGTGGCAGCTTGGAGTGCTGAGAAGGAAAAATTGACCAATGCAGACTTGAAGTTGTAGATATCAGTCAAAACTGAACTTTCTTTTGTACTGTTGCACCTTCTCCTTGAAAACCTTGATACACCACGAGGGAAGGAAGGTAACCGCTCCTTAATTGATCGCTTACTCCAAAGCTTGAAAATTTTACACCAGTGAGATTGCGGCTTTGTTTCTGGACAAGAGGCTTCTGATTCTGGTTTGCTGTTTTCGGAAATGCTAGTTTCAGACTCAAAGTTTTCTATGCAAGCTTCCAAAACACCTCTAGGAGATTGGCCATCTTGTATCTCCTTTTCCATATCTGAATATCTCAAATCTACAAAGAGGAAAATAAGCATTATAACTCTGGAAACAAAAACACATAGGATGAATGAACTCAAGGAAGCTAAGCTACCATGGGCCGAAGCAGAATGACGTAGACAACCTTTTCTTTTAGGTTTAATCACAGAAATCTCTGGAGACTCCTTCACTGCTATCTTTTCGATATTCTTACTAGGTTCCCTGAACAGAGATTAATCATAGTTTGTCATCGGTACAGAAACTATAATCACAGCAACAAAATGCAGGAAATGAAATTTCATAGTAATGTAGAGACAAAAAATAACTCACAGAGGGCGCTTTACTTCTGTCTTATCGATATTCTTACTAGGTCCCCTGCACAAAGATTAAATCAAAATTTGTCATCGGTAACAAAACTATAGTCACAACAACAAGTTGCAGGTATTGGAACTACAAAATCATGGATAGACCCCAAGACCGAATAACTGACATAATTCAGACTCGGATTAATCTATCTCCCATTGAAAAATACTAAAATAGACCACAAAACTACACCTTGCTGAAAACTACTCAAAGACACAGGCTTTGAAATCATTGCTAAAATACTCAAGTTGTTGTACACAAAAGAAAACTTGCTAAGGTTTACTCAAGTTGTCACTTCTCAAGGGGCCCAAAAGTGAACCACTTTTAGATCATCACCAAATTACTCGATCTTTTTTCCTTCCAACACATGACCCAAAAACAACTCAGATTCTAGTCATTCAACAAACGCGACAAAGTATTAAACTTTAATCTCTAAAATCCTTTACAAATACCCAGAGCTCACGCTCAATCCAAATAACCTCAGAAACAACAAAACTTTTAAGGTGAACACATCAAACACATAACAAAACAGACCCAAATGAGAAAAACTAAAGAAAGTATGAAACTTTATTCTTTACAAAATCCCAAAAGCTTTTGCTCAATATAAACAGCCACAAAAACACAGAACTTTTAGGTGAACAACATCAAACACATAACAAAGTCTCATACCAAGACATCAAAGACATAACAAGATATACCCAAATGACAAAAGAACATGAAGAAGAAGAAAGTCTCATACCATGGACAATAGGGTCCCTGCACTTCTCCATTGGCCATCACAAAGACCAAAGCTTTCAAAACACCAAGGCACCTGCTGCTAATTGCTCTCGACACCAAAACTGAGCTGCAAAATCTCAATGCAGTGATCCATGGACGACAGAGAAGAAATTTAGGGGAGTCTACTCTCTAGAAAAGGAGAGAAGAAAAGCTAAAAACGGAAAAAGCTGGTCTCATTTATTTCGTGTTGGGTTTTTTGGTCTCACTCTGAAAATGAGAAGAGAGAGTGTCTTTCGAACATGGGTCCGATGGAACCGGGTGTTGGGTCTCACTGTGTTACTGACAAGTGTTGAAAGCTGTACAGCGACTTGTGCTCTCGAACCTTAAAAACCAAGTGAGAGAAAGTTTCGGAGGGAAACAGAGAGAGAAAGGAGAGGCCTCGGCCCTAGGGGACGTTGGCCGTAGCTGAAACAAATTTATGTCACACCCCCTAGCTACAAGGGTATTTAAGCAAATTTTGAATCTAGGCCTTTGGACCGTAGGATTATAATTATAGGCTAAATTATAATCTTTTTTTGAACTCTAATAAAAAATAGGGACTTAGTTAAAGGGTCATAAAATGGCCAAAAAGACTATAAAAATGGACATATTTAGGGTCATTAAGTTGTTTCAAAAACTAGTTATGTTGAATTATAGAATATTATCATAATATAATATCATCATAAAACTAAAAATAATAATAAAATATTCAAAAATTCTTTGAAATTCAAAAATTATGAATAAATATTCAAAATTTAAATAATATCCGATTCGAAATTTATTCAAATATATATATGTGATAAATTTATTCATAATTTGCTTGTAAAAGATACGTGACAAATTAAATTTCTTATACAAAAATATTATCGACAAGATTCACATGTATCATAATTTCTCAATCGAAAATAGACGCAAAAATTTAAATTGTTTCAAAAACTAGTTTTTTTTAATTATAGAATATTATCATATATAATAACATCATAAATCTAAAAAGAAAATTTAAATAATAAAATATTCGAAATGGCTAAAATTTGGTCCTATCTTGTTGGAGATGGCCACCAAATTTTCAATAAAAAAATAATATTTCTTAGACTATATCATAGCCCTTGGCCCAGTTTGACCTTCCCTTTCTGAAGATGGCCTTACATGAATATATCTCTATTATGAGGCACATGAGATGTAAATCTTATCAATTTTGGTATTCTATTTCTTTGTTAGTTTATATTTGATTGATGTTTGACCATAAATCAAGTCATAAGTTATTAGTCTAACCATCATTACACAATTATAATTACGGATTTGATATGAGATACAATTAATTAAAAGGGAGTTATGAGTTTTGTTTTCACCTCATTTTAACAAACGTGATCAATTTTTATATTTTATTTTTGACGAAATAGAGTGTTTCTTTAACACAAAATAGATTGGTAATTTGCCGTTGGTAGAATGTTTTTCGCTTTCCTAAACCTTAGGCGAGCATCAGTGGTGGCGGCCTTCCTTTGGGATTGTTGCACACTAGGCACATCAACAACACCATCAGATCTTGCTCTCTTGTCGTCATCTCATGGCGAGGCACGTCATACTGTGTGGGGGAGATTCATCTTCTGTCTAGTTGTGATTGCTCCGCTCGAATTTGATTGGCAGTTGCTACATCTTGGCTTGGCTTCGATTTTCAGGCCACGATTGAGCCATGCTCGCTTGAAAATGGAGTTGGAGGATCGATTGATGTCTTCAGTAGTTTGCGCAACGACGGTGGTCTAGGCTGCAAGTTGTCAGTGCTCTCTCATTTCTTGAATTCCTTGATGGCTCGGATGATCCGAGTTGACAGCGGGCTTAGATCGGGGCTTTGGCTAAATTACGACGACGAGATTTGATCGGGGTTTCGATTGGCCGGTGGGGGTGCGGCGTGTGAAAGGTGGCTCAGGCATTGGGCCTGGGACCATCTAGGGCTCCATTTTTTGTCTTATAATAGGGTTAGGGCTATGTCTTTTGTGGGCTGGGCCTGGCTTTCCTTTGGACTTGGCTTTGGAGTTTCATTATGGTTTGGTAATAGAACATAGGATCCTGGTAGATGGGATATGTTGGCACGAAGGAGGGTCCTCTCTCTTCTGTGTGTTCTGGTTTGGTCAGGTGGTAGGCTTAGTTTATGTTTTGCCCATGTTTGATTGGTTTACCAGTGCTAAAAAACATCGCAAGATAGTAGTGTGAAGTTGATTTAGGCTAGCTTAAGCAGTGATCAATATTGTTATAGCCCATTGCATGGTGGTCATTGTATACTTTATTTATTATTCCAGAAATATAATGGTTCTCGTTTGTCCTAAAAAAATTATCCCACTGATAAAGTTTTTTCGACAGCTCTCAGATTTGATATGAGATACATATTCATTAAAAGAGAGCTATGAGTTTTGTTTTCACTTCATTTTAACAAGCAATCAATATTCACATACGTCTAAAATACAACTCTTGAGATTATGTTGATTAATTAAGTAATTAAATACCAAAGAATGAGAACCCTTTCTCGTCTCTCTTTTCTCTCCTTCCGTCGGCGGTTGATCCTCCCCCTAGGGTTTGATACGCTGAGCACCCACGTTCAAATCGAAGCTCCTCCTCATGACGTTTTCAATTCGATCCTTCCACGATCGTGGCACCAGTTCTTTTCGGCGCGCCGATCTGGTGTGGCTTCATGTACACCTTGGCTGGAATCTAGATCTGTTGTACTTGATAATTGGTGTGCATAGTTGAATGTGGCGACAACCTTCCGGCTTAGTCCGACTGATGATGGGTGGTCATAGGTTCTAGGTCGGCTTGCAAGGATCGCGAGATGTTATGTGTGGAATAATCGGTCTTCTCCCAATGGTGGCTGCATTCCATGGTGGTATTATGGGTTGTTAGTCAGCTGTGACTCGGGGCTGGCTGGAGCTTTATGGCGGCGACCTAAGGACGAAAGATGTCGACCAAATCTGGTTGCTCGGGGGCGACGTGGTTCTAGAGTCGGTAGGAATCTCATTGGTCATGGGCCTCTTGTTGGAGTTGTTGACAGGGCCCAAACGAACCCTATGCCTTTTTGGGCCTCAGTTAGTACTGTGTTTTAGGCTTGAAGTTCCATGAGGGGATTGGCTAAACCCACTTTTGGTGTCGTATTTGGGATCATGGTGGTCATAGTATAAGGTTGGATTCTCTACTAGTACTTTGGAGGGGTCATGTTCTCCTAAGGGCTAGCTTGGGTCTCCAAGAAGAGTTACGAGAGCAATTAGAGTTTTGGTTTATCCGTGTCTCTAATCGTAGTATCATGGTTACTTGGTTACTATTTGAGCTAGAATGTGTCGTTAGTAACAACAGATTGATATTAGGATCCCTAGTATAACGACTCCTAATATAATAATAATTTCTATTTGCTCGTTGCCCCGTCGGGTGCGGTCATTGTAAGTTGTTGTCCATTGTTCCCTATTAATGGAGTGACACACCATTTTACTTTAAAAAAAACGATCAATTTTTAATATCTTATTCTTGACGAAACATAGTGTTTCTTTAACACGAAATAGATTATCCAAACGATAGAATATTTTCAAAATCTCTTATTCATTTATTCTCTTGTTTTACTTAACCGAACAATTAATCAGAGGTTGCACATTCATTTTATCCGTATCATTGTTCATGTTTTGTGTAATTGTGCTACCTCTGATTCACATTATAACGAAATAGTGTACTCATGACTTCACATTATCATCCATCATAAACAAACGTTATGGAAAAGACTCCTGGTTTTGTCCCAAAATGTCTCATTACAAAACCCAGTTGGGCCATTACTATTCCACCAAACCAAATTAAACCCATTTACAATATACTGGTGAGTTTTAGCTTCATACATTAAGTTCGTGACCTACACGAAAGAGAGAGATGCCAACGATGTGCCTTGTCTTTGCAATCTTGGAAGAAACACTACTGGCCAAAACACAAACTTACCATAATCTTCTTAGTTAGCAAGTTACCACAAAATCACAGGATTTCTAGCACAAGTTAAATGGATATCGAGACTATTCTTACCTAGTTTTGTTCTTGAAGAATTACATGGTCAATTAATATGTACATGTATATGTAAAGTTGCAACCTTCAAAATCTAACCAATAGCCTTAAAATTGTGCTCTTCTTCGGTGGAATCCATTAAGTAAAAAATATGACATATATCACCTTATATCAAGTCTCATGTCAAAACCCTAGAGCGCTGCAAAATATCCCGACACACTTTTTGCAGCGCTAGCACCCTATGGCCTCCTTTGATGGCGTATCCCGTAGGTTCTCTGCTGCCTTCGCAGTCTCCGAGCGAGGCAAAACCTTCTTTAGTGTAAAGGATGCAGGCAATTCAAAGCACTATGTTGTAGACCGTTTGTTATTGGCGAAGAAAGATCTGAGCTCTAAGGCATTTATGGGCACAATTGTAGGCGTGTGGGATCTCAAGAAGCGATTGTCGATTAGGTAACATGATGATCGCTTCACCTTCGCTTTTGACATCGAAGCAGAGAGAGATCGAATTTTGAAGGAGGGACCGTGGTTTTATGGTAAGTCAAATCTGGTTTTAAGCCCTCATGATGGAGTCGGTGATGTTGGGAAGGTGGCATTGAACCAAATTTCGGTGTGAGTTGAAGTGTTGGGATCCTTCCAAAGCTACAAATGGTCACCACTGTTGGCTACATAGCCACTACCCTTGGCGATATCATCCGGTTGGATGAACCGGGAATTAGGAGCGATAAACGAGTTTGCGCCCGAATATGGCATGATGTTCAACGGCCGGTGAAGCAAGCCTACCCACTGGAGGTCTTTGATTTCGACGGTATAGTCATATCGGTTCGGTATAGGCATGAAAGGCTCTGCGGGTATTTCCAAACTAGTAGGACTTTCGAGCATGCTTTCTGTGGAGGGCTGTCAGACATGTCAGTGGCAAAGGAGGCGATGTTGGCCTACTAGCTTCAAGGCCCGAAAGGGAAGAAGGACATCGACATCGGGGGGATCAGTGAGCCAGCGGGTCAGGAGAGGAACCCTGGTCAACTCGGAAAACCTAGCTTGACCAAGAGTCCCGGGTTGATTATGACACCACTCTCTAATGGTATTTCGACTTCTTCAGGGAGATCCTCGACAGCTCCAGGTCTCACATTGTCCTTCCCAGGTATCTCTGCATCGGCTCTTGCTCGTCAATTAGGGGCATTTTCTTTCAAGTCTCCGGAACAGGCTACTCCCAGAGTTTGGTTCTCAGAGGAAGCTAGACCTCTGCTTGGTGTGAAAAGAAAGGTGGCCAGGGATACTCCAAAGCCTTTGCCGAGATCATTGAAGGTTTATCAAAGGGCAACTCATGCTTCTAAGGGGAAGGTACTACTCACGACACTATGTACGTCACTCACGGACGAGTTTGGTTACATCAAGGTTTCTCCGTTGAAAAGGAAGAGGGGTCGTCGTGTGGGATCGAAGAATAAAGTTAGGGAGGAAGTGGCAGGGAACGAGGTTGAGGGAAGCATGACTGTGGCTGGCTCCCCTAAAGTTTGCAAGAAGCGAGTTGTTGGTAAGAAACTTGGTTTGAGAAGTGAGGCAGATCCGGATCCTGTGGAATCTGCAACAGTGCCTACTTCTGATTAGGCTAACAGTGAGGTCTTGGCTCTTATGGTCATGGAGTCTCCTAGCGAGGCCCAGGAGTAGTAGGTGGTTTTATAGGCGAACATTACTTTGGTCTATTCGTGTTGGTGTTCGTCTTGGCTATGAGAGGCATGTCCTGGTTACTTGATGTTCATTGCTGAACATTTGTTTGTAAACTAGTTTAGGACTCCTAGATTAGTTTGATAGTAGTCAATTCTCTCGAGCCCTCAGGGTGTCTACTATGTAACTATGTTCTCTTGTGATTAATAAAATGCCTCTCATTTGATTAAAAAAAGTCTTATGTCTTTTTATTGGCCGAAACATTAAGATCATGAGACAAGAGGAATTGGATTTATATTCGATCAAAGTTAGACTTGGTTCTTCATTCCCGTGAGTACCAAACTAGTAAGCAATCAGGTGGAATGCTTGTGAAAGTGAATCACAACTATGATAATGCAGAATGAGCTAGGTGGTTTGAAGT
Source organism: Geum urbanum (assembly GCA_946800695.1). Taxonomy (NCBI): domain Eukaryota; kingdom Viridiplantae; phylum Streptophyta; class Magnoliopsida; order Rosales; family Rosaceae; genus Geum; species Geum urbanum. The sequence continues at coordinate 79,757,783 of OX326999.1, read as the reverse complement.
TTGAACATACTCGGCTTTGATAAATGTTAACCTTGCTATTTATTCAAATAAACTGAAAGAACAAGATCCTAACTTGCAAACACAAAAAACCATATTGCAAGAGTGCACTATTGAAACCATCAGAACCAGCAGACGGTGATTTGGTGAAATACCAAATTACGTACATCCAAAACATACTTGAACAACATAAGATATATATTTGTAAATCTTACAAATTAAGATTAATTGACTAAACATAATGAGTAGGCGTACAAATCACTTCGCTAAATCTACGAAGTACCAAACCTAGCTAGTGCCTTTGTTATTGCAAGATCCGCTAGTGACCATGCATTAGGAATACCATAACTTGCACATTTGCCTCTTGGTCTTTTCAGGGTGTGTGTGTAGATCTACAACCTTGCTCTTCATGGTTGCTACTCACCTCAACAGTCCAAGAGCAATCCAATGAACGCTCTTCAACTTCAGAATTCCAGAGTTTGTTCATTCAGTTCCTTTTCTCTTCAGACCGCCAACAACAGTGGCTGCCAGACATGCCGGCCTCTGCCACCATGAGAGCAATAATTCCCTAAACCTCTCAATCTATTGTAATTCAGATGCATGCTCTCTTTTGATTCGTCTTCATCGTCCTTGTAGTTTGATTCCAGTGCAGAATCGATCTGGGTGGTGTTGATGGACATTGAGGGCCAAGGAGCTAGCTAGGGTGCAGACTAAATCAGATTATAGTCACTGGGATTATAATTGGTGATGGAGCCCCGTAGCAATTACAAAGTAGGAAACACTGGGAATTAGATGGAAAACATGCATAGAATAATAGAGAGGGGTGAGGCATGCAAGCAAGAAGGAGAACCAGATATATCTAGCTAGGCCATCTAAATAGTGGTAAGAGCAGTTTGGTGGATACTAAGGGCATCTGCACCGGCGAGCAGCCGGGCAGACGGTGATCGAGCAGGTGGTGGGGCACCGAAGGTTTGCTCGAGCAAACCGAGTTTCTTCCTCGCACCGGTCAGCTGGTGCTCGCCCAGTCAACGGCGAGCTGTTGCTCGTCCAAACGCTCGAGCGTTTCCTGCTCCGGCGTCTGCTCGACCGCCTGGCGGGCCCCACGCCACGTGGGTGACGTCAGGCGCGTTGGGTTTTTTTTTATAGCTGGCGCGTGTAACACACGCGCCGGTTAAAAGTTAAAAAAAAAATAACCAACCAATCAGTAACCGCCACGTGGCTTACCGAGCAGTAGAATCAGAAACCAACGGTAAGTGAATCCAGGCCATCCATTTTGAAATCTGAGGCCTCATCCAACGGTCCGATTTTGAATATAACGGCTACTGATTTTTACTGTAGCATCAGACTGTCTTTCTACTTAAATAAATCCAAACAATACCTAAAAAAATTCAAAAAAATCACAAACTCTCCCAAATCTTTACCTATAAATACTACTTCAAGTTTTGCTCAACTCACACCAATTTGAGCATACCATTACACTTCTCCTTCTATCTCCTCTATCATTTCGTTAAGCTTTTTTTCCTAAACAATGGGCACACATTGGCTTCCTTCCGAAGATTTGCAAATGTGTATTTCTTTTGTGCGTCATAGCCTCGATGAATACGACGGCAACAAACAAAAGAGGGAGAAATTGTGGGAGACAATTCATGCGGATTATGTGAAAAATTGGGAGCCAGCACCCGGTGATCCTCCGAAAGAGCCGAGGACCCGAATCGCGCTTTCGTCTCACTACAACAAATTCAAGCGACTCTTGCTAAAATGGGGCGAATGTTTGTACGCGGCACAACAACGTATAGCTAGCGGCACTTCGCTAATGGATGAGGTAAGTTTATTTATTTGTAACATAATAATGAATTATATTATAATTTAAATTATGTAGCATACATTATATAAATTTGTATGCGTAGCAAATTTAATGTATAAAAATTTAAATAATGTATACAATTTATATATACAATATTGTGCTTCAATTTAAATATATACAATATTGTGCTTAAATTTATATATACAATTTGAGGTGGTGTATACGACTTATATATACAATTTAAATAATGTATACAATTTAAATTATGTAGCATATATTATTTCTTTTGTAGCATAATTTTGCACGTACTTTATACAATATTGTGCTTAAATTTGTATATACAATTTAAATAATGTATACGATTTATATATACAATTTAAATAATGTATACAATTTAAATTATGTAGCATATATTATTAATTTTGTAGCATAATTTTGCACGTACTGTATTTTTGTAGCATAATTTTGTAGCTAATATAATTATTTTATTAGGTCAAGCAAGCTCAATCATGTTACTATAAGGATATGAAGAAAGTGTTTACACACTTTGAATGTTGGGAAGTGGTTAAGAATCATCCTTCTTTCATTTCGGTGCTACCAAGTACTCCATCTCCATATGCAAGTAGTGACCAACCTACTCCTTCCGCCGCCGAATCATCTCCAGCCATTAATTTGGATGACGAAGAAGTGAATGAGACACCTCAAAGCCATGTGCCCGCTCCCGCTCCCTCTAGTCCGCCTAGACCAATGGGAACGAAGGCGGCAAAGGAAGCAAGGCGACAAAAGAAACAAGGTAAGACTCCTATTGAGCAACGAGTTGAGGTTTTGCATACCATTGCTAGTGACCAAGCTTCGTGGCAATCCAAGAGGATAGCGCATAATGAGAGTGAGCTTAATTATTACGCGGAGTACATAGAAATTCAAAGGCGGAATGAAGCAAGGGCGGATGAAGAGTTACGATTGAAGAAACTTGAGGAGGAAACGAGGATCATGACTATGGATTTGGAGGCAATGACCCCAATCTCAAAAAGATATTTTACAAAGAGGAAATTAGCCATCCTTAATGCCGGAGAACCTAGTCAAGATCAACATACCGATGAAACATACTCTGATTGTTATCACCCAAGTCGCGTGCTCTTTCCATAGAAGTTATAGTATTGTACTAAGAATAAATCTGGGCTTGGCTCGTCATTTTCTGTAATTTAAATTTTATGTAATTTAAATTTTCAAGAAATAAAGATGCATTTTATTCATTAAGATGAAATTAAAATACACTTGAAATAAAAACGGAAGCTTCATAATTAAACACACGTACAGAAATTAAACACACGTATAGAAATTAAACACACATACAGAAATTAAACACACATACAGAAATTAAACACAAGTTAAATATTTAGAGTATCTCGCCGGTTTCCAACCTCCAATTGTGCTTCGCCAAGTCCTTCTGAAGCTCTGTATGGATGTAACCAGATTCAAGATCGGCAACACGGTCGTGAAACCTATGTATATTTGCTCCATCTCTACTAATTGGCTCAAAAGGAATTCGATTCCCTTGTTGATCCACCGGCCCATCATAAACCCGGAAAGCTCTCGATGGATTTTGCACGTCTTCTTCTTCCTCATTCTCATCCTCATCCTCCACGTACTCTTCTTCAACAATCATGTTATGTAATATGATGCAAGCTAACATGATTTTAGTCATTACCGATTTGTGGTGCAATGTACAACTATGACGAATAATTGCCCATCGAGATTGTAAGATGCCAAATGCCCTCTCCACATCTTTCCGGTACGCCTCTTGTTTCTTTGCGAACAGTTTATCTTGCGGCGTCTGAGGATTAGAAATAGTCTTGACGAATGTAGAGTACCTTGGATATATTCCGTCAGCCAAATAATAAGCGTGGTTGTACCTCTCTCCATGGACTTCATAGACGGCAGTTGGGCCTCTTCCTGAAAGGACCTCTGAAAACACATCCGATAGGTGGAGCACATTAATGTCATTTTTGGCTCCAGGACACCCGAAGAAGCTGTGCCATATCCACGTATCATACGAGGCCACTGCCTCCAAAATAATAGTTGGGCGACCCTTTCGACCTGAGTACGCCCCTTGATAGGCGGTTGGGCAGTTCTTCCACTCCCAGTGCATGCAGTCAATACTTCCGATCATGCCAGGAAAGCCTCGGCGTTGGCCTTTAGCTAGGAGTCGCGTGAGGTCTGCCGATGTTGGACTGCGGAGGTACCTTGGACCATAGATTTCATACACTTGGCTGCAAAAATCCTTCATGCATGCCAGAGTAGTCGATTCCCCCATCCTTGTAATTTCTGTGCACTGATCCGCGGCCGCCCCATACGCTAACATTCGCAGAGCACCGGTCAGCTTTTGTTCAGGAAGAAGCCCTAGCATTCCAGTCGCGTCTGGTCTTTGATGCCAAGATTGGTCGTGGTTGCAGAGATCCGTCATGATAATGTTGAATCGGTTTTTGCTCATCCTATACCGCCGACGAAATTCTGTCGCCTCGAAGTTGGGACGTTCGATGAAGTAATCATCCATGAGATTGCGTCCCCTAGATAGCCTCTGTCGATCACGATTCGGTTTTTTACCGCGACGTGAACGGCTCGGTCGTGAGGGTTCATCGTCGTCTTGTGCTTCCGCAATGACCACCTGATTGATGAATGATTGCTCCATATAGTCATCCTCTTCTTGTTGACGTTGTCTCCTCCTGAAAAAATGGGGGAAGCTGAAAGGATCCATCAGAGTGATGAACAAGAAAATGTTGCTAAGTGTTGAGAGAGATGAGTTATGTACTCGGATTCTTGTACATGGTGTGAGGCAACTATGAAAGAAAGATGATCGTTTTATAGACAATTGTAGATAATCCGATCGTCAAATATGAACACACGTGTCGCATCGTAATTGGTCAAAAATCTTACCGGAAATCTGGTTCAATTATTTTTTCGACGACGCTATCTCGCAGTGACACGTGTCGCATCGTAAATTGGTCGAAAATCTTACCGGAAATCTGGTTCAATTATTTTGTCGACGACGCTATCTCGCAGTGACACGTGTCGCATCGTAATTGGTCGAAAATCTTACCGGATATCTAGTCCAATTATTTTACCGACAATGACACATGGCGGTGACACGTGTCAATTTTTAATTAGTCGGAAATCTTACCGGAAATCTTGTATAATTATTACCGATCAAGACACGTGTCACATTATTATTGGTGGTAAATCTATCCGGTAATTCATTTTTAAACATTTCACTACATGACAAAGCTGATTTGCTTGAAGCAAATAGTGAATGGGTGTGTGCAAAACTTGATTTGCTTGAGCAAATCTTGGATACATCTTGCTTGAAACAAGTCTTGCTCTTGCTCTGCTTCTTGCTTCAATCATGGGTGCGGATGCTCTAACTTGGCGTAGTAATTGGGAGTAGTTGCTGGGTGGGGTGGTACTGGCATGGCATGGTCCATTATTCAAAACCCACAATACTAACTGCTGGCTCGATCTATTATTTTCTTCATATAAAAACATCAATGTTTGGTTGCCAATGCTTCGACGTATACCCCAATTCTAGCTTTGTGTTGACCAGACGCATTTGGGTTAATTTCAATCTCTGTATTTGGTATATATTCGTAATCATCATCCTAAGAAAAGTCTCGATCGACGACGTGGAGTTAGGTTATTTCAAGGGAACGTACGTTATTGGTTTATATGATACTATTCATGCTGAAGAATAACTGGTATATACGTAGCAATTACTACCAAGTAATCGAATCGATGTTACAAAAAATGGTGGAATATATGTTAGAGTACGTCATGTCCATATATCGACTTTGATTCTTTCATGTCTTTTGAGTCATTTGGGTTCGGCTATACATTAAACTAGGCAATAACGTTTATTCACACGCGAACATACACGAATGGGTTGTTGTTGAATGAGTTAAAGTATAGACACACCATATACATGATCGCATATATATACACCAATTCAGAGAAGTATATCTAATGACATTGTTCGTTGTTTGAACATATGATTGAAGCAACTTAATTATATATATATAGTTCTATAGCTACTTGCGAACTCGACAGTCCAACCTCTACGGTTTAATAAGTCATACAATTGTGTTCAATCATCATGCCCCTAGATTCTCACTCTGAACAATATCGGATATATCGACGTCCCAAAATTTGGATATTTTGACGGAAATATCGATGAAATATTGATCCAGTGAAAATTCTGACGGAAATGACAGAAACTAATAAAATTACATAGAAATTTGTAATAAAATTTTTGGAGGTTGTAATATGATCAATTATCTACCTTATGTGAAAAGAAAATATTGATCTGACATCAAGACATATGAATTTGCTAAATTATTATATGAATTAGTATGTGTTAAGTGCTGATAATTATTAAAATATAATTTATTAGTTCTATTTTTATTTTTCGATGGCTAAAACTTATAGGAGGCTAGGTCATCACGCCTTTTGTACAATATGTTACACATCACACATCACAAAGTCAAATATATAAATACTTCAAAACCACGTAGGGACCTATGAGGTTCGAAATTCACACTATTTTTTCTCCATCTCCATGTGCATAATCATGTGTGTATTGTGAAAAATAATCATTAAATGATTGTTCTCCCATGTAATTCTGCATGTATTGGACATGTCACGTGAATGGTGGATTGAACATTGAGCATGTGAAGATTGGACATTTACTAAACTAAATGTTAAATGTGAAAAGTTTACGAAAATTTCGAAAATTTCGGGAAATATCAGAAAATATCGAAAATATCAGGGATATATCGGAAATATCGATAAAAATCGGAAAATTTCGAAAAATTTAGGGATATATTTAAGAATTTTTTAGGTAACTTAAAAAAATCGAAATATCGGCGAAATATCGCCGATAATATCGATTTTACATACCTTGCTCTGACCACAACACACCCAATTAGGCTCCCCATTTTTTTAAAACTTAAGTTGGTACGTTATATTTTCCAAGCTGCTTCCCTCCAAAATGTAACTGTCAAACGGTCAAACAAACCACATCTTCAATTCTACAAGAGAATATATGTTACAAAGCAAACATGGTGAACACAACGCTAAGCTAGCTGTTGACTTTGCGGATCGATTTCTCCAAAGTTAAAAAATTTCTTCATTCACAAGCAAACAACACTTAAAGGTCCGATCTTTTTGATCCAAACACTATGCTTCGCTTCTTCATCATCAGCCTCTATCTCGGATTAGTTACAAGCCTAGAAACCCTGAGGAGTACTGATTTGGGGTTTGCTTCATGTCCTTTGAACATTGAAGCTCTTCGTGAACTGATAATCGTTAGCTCTCCTCAACCCGTCTTGGCTCTCGATGACCAGACCGAGTGTCAGTACATCCTCGAAGGAATCCGACTGCTTCGATCGGATTATCTACGGTCCGCCGGCTTGTTCTCCCCACCTTCCAACACCATAGCCTCATGTTGGGGTGCCTATCAGAATCTGATCAACGAGTCCATACCCAACTTGAGTATTGGAACCACTTGTGGGCTTAAGTCGACAATGATGTCCGGGAGTTGTATGAGCATCACAACTCGGTCTCAGTTTGAAAGCTTGGTTCCCAAGTCAGAGTTGCAGGTAATTCAGGATTCTTGTTATCAGTCTCTGGATGATTATAGTCCTTGTTTTTCGTGTCGACGGAGTTTGTTGGGTCTGAATATGTCTGAGTTTGGTGACATGTCCGATCTAGACGATGTGGATTGCAATGGATATCCGTATATTTACGCTGCAGCTTTTGGTAGCAGGAATGGACCTATAAACTTTAGCACAGCCAAGTGTTTGTTCTCACTAAATTTCAATGCGTTTGATACAAAGTCCAAGAACAAGAACAGGTTTGTGCTTTGGGCTGTGTTTATCGGAGGTGTGTGTGGATTCGTTGTGGCATTTTTGGTGGTGTGGGTGCTTTGGAAAAGGCACAGGAGAATGCATGAGAAGATGAAGAACAATGATCAGCGTGACACCAAGGATTTTGTTATGGGAGATGATAGTCATAACGCAAGTTTGGCTAGGTTCCCATTTGAGGAACTCAAGAAGGCAACGGAGAATTTTGCGAGGGAGAACATAATTGGCGTTGGAGGGTATGGCAATGTGTATAAGGGAGTGTTGGCTGATGGGTCTGAAGTGGCTTTGAAAAGGTTCAAGAACTCGTCTGCCGCCGGGAAAGAAATGTTTGCTCATGAGTTGGAGGTGATAGCTAGCATCCGGCATGTGAATTTGGTTGCGGTGAGAGGCTATTGTACTATAAAAGTGCCTAGGCAAGGCCACCAGAGGATAATGGTGTGTGACTTGGTGAACAATGGAAGTCTATATGAACATCTTTTCGATTCAAGGATGAAGAAACAGCTCAGTTGGCCAATTCGGCAGAAGATTGCGCTAGGAATGGCGCGTGGATTGGCCTACTTACACTACGGAGTGCAGCCAGTTGTGATCCATAGAGATGTCAAAGCGAACAACATACTACTAGATGAAGCATTCGAGCCAAAACTAGCCGACTTTGGTCTAGCAAAGTTCACGCCAGAAGGACAGACACATATCCACACTAGGGTGGCCGGGACATTTGGCTACGTTGCCCCGGAGTATGCTTTGTATGGTCAGCTGTCCGAGAGAAGCGATGTCTACAGTTTCGGGGTAGTGCTTCTCGAACTTCTGAGTGGAAAGAAAGCAGTCATTGACGCCAGTGGCTCTACAACTCTACTTCTGGCAGATTGGGCTTGGTCACAAGTGAAGGAAGGTAGACCACTAGACGTTATAGACGAAAACATTTTGAACTTGGGTCCTCCAGAAGTGATGGAAAACTATGTAATGGTTGCAGTTCTTTCCTCTCATCCGGTATCGCATGCGAGGCCAACAATGGACCAGGTTGTGAAGATACTGGAAAAAGATTTTTCAGTTTCTCCGAACCGGGATGAACCTCTTCATAGGCGTGATCCGTTGGCCGCAAGCAGCTCTAGTGGTTCGAGTTACATTTCAAGCAATACTGGATAGCAAGTACGTTGTTTATATGTCACAGGTTTCAGTTTCCAAATTATGGGAATTACTAAAACATAACAGAAGTGTGTGTGTATATATATATCATTTCTACTGAAAATGCTACTAAATTTCACTGAGATTATCACACTAACTTTGCATTAGGTGTTTCATGAGATTAATCAGATTCTCAATATAAACAACTAATACAAGTCGCGTCTGCCAATGAGTTCAATCACTTCAATGCAGTTTTCACCTATGACATTGAACTCAAATCCCTTGTTTATATAAATCAAATTCAAATTCTCATTAGCTCCGATACCATAGGAAAAATTTCTTACTTAAATTTGCATACATAAAGCTTCCAAATTCCTCTTGCCAGCTAAGCAATGGCTATTCCTCAACCTTTTGATCTTGTATTGTACCTGGGACTTTGTCTCTCCTGAAAATCATAAAAGGTCATGATACTCATTTTATGCTTTTGAAACACTGAGGAAGAGTATCGTGTTCTTTCTCCCAAATCCTCTGAAGCAGGGTTCGAGTGCTCATATATTCCCTTTTCAGCCATCATCCAAATCATAAAAGGGCCCCAATATGCAGCCTCACTGTAAAAACAAGAAAATTAGTTAATCCATATACAAAATTGATTACTTTCAAATCGGTCTAGCTAGCTGCTCGAAATCATACATAAACCTATAGCAAGCAATCTCCCTCTTTTCACATTCGGTTCTCACTTACCACACACCGCGACGGCGATCCCGAATTTATACAAAGAGGAGATGACTCCTGAAAATGAATGACGGAGAATGACGTCATTGAGAGTTTTCCATATATCCCGCCTCCATGAAAGATGCAGACGTTTTTTTTGGGGGGGGGGGGTCAAGTTTGTGGGTGGCTCAGGATCCCACCGGCCTATTGGTCTTTTATATTTAATAAAATAAAAATATGAAAATAGAAAAAATTACAAATTTTTTTCTTTTCAACTCTTTAAGTGAGACTACGATAAAAGAACTCTTCAAATAAGACTTTATTGCTATTCTAAAAATTAATAGACTTTTTTTGGAGCAAATATGAAATATGATAGAATATACTGTAAGGAAAAAAAATACTATACGACTAAAATTTCTATTGTAATACTAACACTATAATTAGTTAATTAAATATCATTATACTTAGTTAATTCTAAGAATATAAGACTATAATTAATTAATTATGAATTCTTGAGTGTTTAGTATAGTGATATACAAATCATTACTATGTAGCTTTTGTTCCTTATTGTTGTTGTAGTGTATGATAATAAACTATAATATATAATTTTTATATATAACAAATGGTTCATATATAATGTATTTGTTCATGGGATTGTCGGACCTAGTCGAGCTTTTGACAAACCGGACTTTTTCGGACCTAAATTCTGACCGGACCGAATTTTTTCAAGCCTAAATTCGAGTTAGGCCGAACTTGGGCTTAATGGACCTCAGGCCAAATGGTGACCCCTAGGTTTACCTATCAATTGTATGGGTTACTAGGTGTGTGATCCCGCGCGCGAGGCGCGGGTGGCAAGAAAGATATCAAAAATAGAAGAAGTATGAATAATGTCTCCCCATCATAACTTTTATTGAAAAATTGAACAATTGGTTCATTGTCCACTTGTAAAATGTAATTATGGTTAATTTGATTATTTTTCAATTGATACTTCATTTTTTGTGGATTGAAGGGCCAAGAACCTCTGATCCAAGCAACTATATAAGATACATTTATAATCGAGTGCATGTAGAGAATGGTGCCATGGTTGATTCATTCAAAGTAATGCATTTTTCAATAAAACATGTCTTCCTCCTTCCAACTGAATATGCAAAATAAAAATTTTGCAGATGAAAAAAATTATGTCTAATTACATATTAAATAGAACAAAATGATTGTGCTAAGATCCATCCAATCATAGATAAAAGTTGTAAAATTTTATAGTGATTCCATATAATATAAATTGGTTTTCAACAAAAGGCAACTTCTATCGATGACATGCACAGTATTCCTTCATAAACCGGCCTGCAAGTTTAATATACCTAATCAATCACACTTTTCAATAAGATATGAGAAGAAAAGCAGAATGATTAAGAGACTGTAATATCACAAATATAATCATTTATATATGCAATTGACAATTCTGTAATAATACATCAGAAACTATATTTTGAAAAAGATGACTTTTAAAAGCAAATCAGAGATAATACAGCTAGTTTAAAATTGAAGATATTCATGATTTCTCATTGGAGCAGTGATAAAGCAGGGATGTGATGAAGGATTATTGCATGATCTAAGAAAAATGAGGGCAGTTTGGTTCCTAGAATTTGATCATGTTCAAGCAAAAATACAAAATTTTAGAATTTGACTATATGACTGATATTATATCATTTTGCATAGAAGCAGCTGTTGTCCCTTATTGTATACATATTTGAAACAAATGATGACTTTATAGGAATTGACAGTTCCTAGTTTTGAGGCTGGTTTTGTATGATGGGGCGATAATTTTGATATTGCATTATATGGAATAATAAGATATCACAATGTCTTTTTTTTCGAAAATATAAATATGGCAGAGCTATGTAGCGATAATTGATTTAAGTGAGCAACTAAAATGGAAATTAAGGGTGATCTGGGTTTGAAGCCATGTTACAGCATTTGGTGCACCTTCCTTGATGTATATACAGACCGAAGGCTTCAATGTACAATTTCTGTAAATAAAATCAACATTAAATGAGATACCATATTACAAATTTACAATGGAAAATGAAACTCAATGCTACTCAATGCCCATAAACTAAATTTCATGTTATTGTTTTATAGACTTAAATTCAGAGAGCAAACCCCATGTAGCCTAATAACATGTTTTGTAGAATCATATATGTGACTTTTCGTATATGATTAGCATATAATCTGGTTATTTTTAATATAGTTGCGCCTTTTTCCTCTCCTGTAGACAATATACACATTCAAAAGTTACTCCTGAATATTTTTATTTTCTTTGAGCAGAAAATCGATGAGGTAGGCCTACAGATTGTTAAGTGGTATCACGTTCAAGTTTATACATCGACCCATAACACAATATCATCATATTCTCAGAGATATCTTCCAGATTTTGCAAGTAAACATTAAAAATTAGAGTAAAAAGCTTTAAAGCACAGATAAAAGCCAAATAATTCGAAGCACGTGGCAAATTAGATATACACAAAAAGCAAAGCCAATACAGATAACTTTTAATATATTAAAAACGGTTGAATATTCTTCCTAACTATTGAAAAGATTCAAATCTTTATGAGAAAATCTTATATTACTCACAAATGGGTTAAACTATTCATTTGATCGATCTCAGGAGGAATGATATCTTGCTGCTTATTCCATCTCAAGTTACTACAAAAAAAAACAGCAACAATCAACAAAGGACCAAATCAATACACACATCTATCAACCTAGTAATCTACCAACGCTATCAAAATGAGTTCTACTGCATGGAAAAACAAACTCACCAAAAATGAAGAAGCTTTACAATGTTTTGAGACGCTTCAACCGTCCAATCTAAAGAGGGATAAGCCAGGTTAACTTGTTATGAAGATCCCTATACAACGATAATAGTCAAATAGAGATATAGCACATTATATTATATGAAGTATTAAAATGTAAAATGAGGTAAATTATTGAATGTGAGTAAATTTAAGAGGTGTTCTTACAGCCTAATGAGTCGTCACAACTTTAGGAAAATGCCCAACGATGAAACAACATAAATCTCTCTACAAATTTTGCGGAAAACAAAAAACGAATTCACTCCAATTCTAACACAACCTCTTAGCCAATCGAATTGAAATTGAAATGCTTCAGGAGATTTTGGCTTTACAACTCAGTGACGACTTGATAATCGCCTTGAGAAAGAAAAAGAAAAAGTCAATTGATCCATTCCTTTATTGACCCTAATCCTTAGTTCTTCAACTTAAATGTAGCAAATAGATTGGTTGAATTATGTATCAATACCTACATCTAATGTAATTGCTCATCAATCGTCTTGTCACATTATGCCTCTTCGAATAAAAAAAAGTTTTATTTTTGATCTCCTCCTTCAAAGCTTTAGACATAATATGATTCATACACACAAATAAATATGATTTCACCTCGGAATCAAAAAAATTCACAAATACCAAACTGGGTACTCAAATAGAAAACTGTAGGCTAAGTAGAGAAGAACAACATCGACTAACTCAAAAATCAATATAACTCAAAAATTTAAAAACTCAAAACATATACTCAGGCCAATTATCAACAATCAAACGATGGGACTACCTAATACATTTTCAATAGGTAAACCCAAACACATAGACAATGTGTTCAGCTTGGAAATAATTGCAGAACGGTGTTACATGTACAAAACAAAATTCAATCCACAAATCGTACAAAACTAACTTAGGTCACTAAATATCAAATCCAACTAAATATCAAAACAATTGCAGATGAACAATACTGTTTCACTTACTTTGTAAAAGATCTCTTCCTCGAGAGGAGCACATGAAAGAACAAAAATTAAGAACGGGAGAAGAAGAGCATGACCATCAGATAAGCATACATTCTGCTGCATTGAGAAAACACTAACGTTCAAAACCCATTGAGAGGACTATATACCTTCAATATTCTCTAATTTTCATAGCTTAGCAAAGCTATTAGTTTCAGTAATCCATACTGCAAGAAACATATGGTGGAATTAATAATTTTCCACCAATTAAGGTGTCACATACATAACATCAATCATTAGCATGGTATTTGAATGCTGATGCAGTTGGTAAAAGTTAGAAAAACAAAACACGGCAAGCTAAAACCTTAATCTTATAAAGCAAAATCACCTATTACAGTCCGATCTGCAGCAATCACACACCAGTCTGATATCAATATCCGTACCCCAAAAAAATTTATATGTTCAAATGAAAAGATAATTTATATATATGCCTGGATTATAAGAAAAGTATCAAGTTGTGGCATTACTCAAAACTCAATAACTCATACTAAAACGGAATCAAGACCCCACAAACTTACTGAAACAAACGTGGGCTGAATGACATCCCACAATTACAACAACTCAATCCCTCAACTAAACCCATACGCAAAACCTCCGACCCTTGCAAGAAAACAACATGCAGATTGTCAAAAGACTGATTCCAAATGCAGACCACTTACAGCAGCAAATTTAAGATTTAATTAGAAGAAGGTGTTAAACTTACTCAAGTTGCATACATATCTAACAAATTCATACCACTTAAAGTTTGAAATTCCTTATGCATTACATACCTACCATTTCAATTTTCCTCCTCTTTCTAGGAGTTATGCATAACCATTTCCCCAATGTAAGCAGTATAAAAATGAAATGATAACATAGGGTTGGGCTAGATTTAAAATAAATACCTGGTGCTTAGTGAGACGCATCATAATGGCCCTTGAACAATGCCTGTAAACAGGGCTCATGAAACAGGCTAGGAACTGTATGTCTCACCAGTTGTTAGCAAGCTATTACTTTTTTCTTCTCAAAAGTAAGGTCTACAAAATTCTTGCTAGCTCTTGATCGAAATAATAGTTCAAATGCTGATATACATATTCTCATACATGTATTACGCTAATGCTAGACACAACCTCAGAGATACCCACCCAACCCAGCATCAATAACAAAGTGAAATGCCACAGAAATTTCTATTTGTAAAACCTGCTTGAAACTTGGACTGCACCCAGACACTTGCTGATAATTCATTCACTTCAGATGCAAGATTTTCCTTTTTCTTCAGCGGCTTTTGAACTATCTGCAGAATAGCCTTGTTTGGAACTAACATTATAAACATGTTTCTGTCACTGAAGCTTTTGGCCTCCTCTATTGCAAGCTGCACAACAAGCATACAATTGAAGATAAATAACGTTGAACTGATCTCATGCAATAATTTACATTGTATATGCAACTCTGTTCATCATTTTATGCACGGATTAACATTAGTCACTCCCCAACTTCACTTTCAAAGCGTTTGAGAAGCTCAATAGCTTTATTCCATAACTCATTTTCACGACCTACAACATTTGATTATCAATATCAAAGAAGAGCAATAGAGTGTAGGACTATCGATCTAGTGATATCCTTTGTTGATATAAAAGCACTCCTTAGGAAGCTTAAGCAACCTGCCTTATCCCCATCTTTCAAAAATTTCAGGGCGGCTCTCATACGTACAGAATAATCATGTTGCTCAATGTTGTATCTATACAGATAATAAATAAATTAGCAACTTTATACATACATATGATATGGAACACTGTAATGGCAGAATTTTGAAGACTCAATGCAAATAATGAAAGAAAGAAGATTCAGTATTTACCCAATTTTGAGTTCCTTCAAATCCATGCGACTGGCTAAATGATTTAAGAGAAGAATTTGGTCAATATCTTTCTTCACATGAGATTGTGTTTATACATCAATCAGATAGGAAAAGCAGCTTAACAGAAAGAAAAAAACTCTCACCTGTACTTTTCTTCTATGACACTCTTTTCTTCTATTGTTGTTCATACCCATATTTACTGAGAAGAAGTAAAGTCGAGATTGTTAAATTAACCACATTATTGAACTAAAACTTCAAGGAAGAGCATAATATTTAGGTCCCGTTATGGCCACTATGTAATGAACACACTGATATTCGTCTTCCTAATTATCACTAATTATATTGTTCAAGTCATAAACCCTAAACCCTAAACGATTAAACCAAAGAAAGAAAGAAAAAACAGAATTCAACAAAGTATAGGAAGAGGAAGCTAGCAGTATCTACAAATCTCATTCAACCAAGTATAGTTCTTCATTTTGAATCAGCCAAACAAAACAAACTAACCCTTTCATCAACAAAAAAAGAACAACACGAATTAATCCATTTGAGAGCAATTAATTACCACCTGAGTATTTTCGAAACCAAACAAAAAGCAAAGCAATTAAGTCATAGTCCTCTTCAAACAATCACACTCGCTCAAGAACCTAAAGTATTCTCAGACCCAGATAAAGCCTTTAATCTACAAATTTATGAAATCTGAAATTGAGATATTGTAGATTTGAAGAGTCGCAACGTTCTATTGGAGAAAAATTAGAAATTAGGTTGATGAGAATATCAGTCGATATAGAAAGAGAACCGATTGAACAAATGAAAATTGAAACTAATGTCTAACAAAATGATAAGGAGAAGCTGGTGAAATGCGAAGCTAAACGGGATAAGGAAGGAATGATTCCTTAGTACAATATTGAGCAATAATGTAGTGATCAAGTTGTTCTAAGCAAACCACACAAAAACCACTGCCATTTCATGAAAAGCCTGTAGTGATTACCCAAAACTACCAGACAAACACCTATACGAATCAAAACTTCATAACATGAAACAAAATTGATCGAGCCCAACCAGATTACAAAGGAAATTAGAACAAAAACAAAGACGACCTACTAGGGGAAATCGATGAAATTCAAGCAAAATCAACAAACGAAATGGGAGCAGCATAGATGAGAGCTGACTTGATTAATTCATGGAGGTAATACGTAGTCCGTGATCTTGCTGCTCGCAGGCAAGGGTAATAGAGGTGACCTATCGACGGTGAGCCCGAGGCGGCGGTATGGCTATTCTGAAGCTTCGACCGGATCATCATTGAAGCCGATTAGTTTGAGGTGTTGAAATCGTGGTCGATTCGGGGCGGTCGAGTCTCAACTGAGAGAGATGGGAGGAGATAGAGTAGAATGAGAAAGAGAATATGGGAGCAAATATCTGAGAGTGGGTCGGTCGATCTAACCTGCACCTGGTCGGCGATGAGGGCGATGAGGTTTTGCTTGGCGAGGTGGGATTGGGCGATAATGGAGAAGGAGCAGGTGATTTTAGCTTTGCCGCCGCATGAAATCGCTCTCCTGCGCCTTGACTTGCCTGACTTGGTCTGGGTTTGACCTCGGCTTGCCTGACTGCGATCTGCTGGCCTGAGGCCGACGATGCTGGAACTTAGGAAGAGAGAGTGAGATGGAGATGATAGATCAAAAATGGGGAGGAATGAGAGAGATGACCCGCACGGTTCGCACGTACCAATTGTACAGTGAAATGTACAATGCAATATACAGTGAAACCCTCAGAACTCACTTTTGTTATATAGTAAATATTGCCTCTTCTTCTGGGCTTCTGTAGTATTGGGCCTCCACTGAAATTTTTGGTGCATGTAATTTTTTATATAAATTTTAATTAAGTATATATTTTTACTAGTATATGCCCCTACTAGCCACAAATTTTTGTAATTCTTTCTATTCCGCCCCTGTAAATAAATTTCTGGGTCTGTCATTGTCCACATTATATCAGTTTTGTTCATTGTTCTTCAGTGTTCTTTAACAAGATAATGTATTTTAGTCAGTCAAAGTGCCACTAATTAATTAATTCATCCAAGGGAAATTGTCTTTGTTTGTTTTCTTTCAGTAGCTTAAACTCTGATCCACTGCACACTCTCAGTAAAGGGTTATTTTGATTTCAATAGTTAAGAATTTTTTTTGATTGAATAGTTAGGACAAATTGGAAAATGTTAGAATACAACATTCACTTGTTGTTTAAACCAAATAATGATCGAGGCCTCTGGAAGGAATTATATAGATCATGTATCTTGTACTCTCCCTCCCATACGAAACAAACACGTCCCTTTTGTCTGCTTTGCAAAACCAAATACTTTCCGGCTGAATTTTTTATCTGACATATTTTGGATCGATCAATTAACTATGGTCGTCCATTGATGTGATCGGGATTGATAAAGTCATAGTAATAAGCGCTCCGATCGAAGAAACTTATTTTTGTTTTTAATGAAGTACACAATGTCATGATTTTACACATCGACACAAATATTTATCGGTTCAAACTCATTATAACTCAATACACCCAAGTTTGTTCTAATTTTCTCTATAGTGTAATTTTTTTTGAGATAATGCATGTAACAAATTTTCCAAGTTTCGTTACTTTGAATTCTTTGCATTTATCTCACTAAAGTCATATTCTGATGGGTAGCCCTTCCTACCAACTTCCTAAAAACAGAAGAAGTAAAAAATATGAGGCATGTGTCATTTTTTAGTGAATGTTAGTAGAAAGGGCTGCCCAACCTATTCAAATTATAATACCAAACATCCTTACCAACTTCTAGATTGACCAAAGTACATATGGGATGAGTAGACAAACCAATCAAAAGTCAGTTAGGATCAAATCCACAAGTATACTCTCTTTTTTTTTGGACGAAATTTTTTTTCATTAAAACACAAGAAAGAAACCAAGAACATATTGGGAGCAACGACGGAACAACCGCCCATCTGATTTAGTCAAAGAACTAAGCCACAAAAAGAAACAAAAAAGAAACTAAGAATCTGAGCAGGGAAGCCCATCACTATGTAGCACATTCATGAGCAAGGTTGGGGGGTGATTCACCCAAACCGAGGTTGTTTACCTTGCCTTTGCTAGCTTCGCGGCTGCATTGGCAGCACGGTTGGCTTGTCGTGATATCCATCTTCAAGTGACACCATTAAGAAGATGATTGATCTTATGGAACTTATGTAGAAAACTGAAAATCCTCCAATCAACTGCTTCTAGATCCTTATTCAGTTTACCAATAAGTAACTTCAAATCACTCTCCAGAATGATCCTCTGGTTGTGAAATTGTCTTACCAAAGAAATAGCTTCCACAAGAGCAACGACTTTACCTTCCAAAGGAGAATCAACAACAGTATTGGTACAAGAGCCACCAACAAAATTGTCATTGGAATCTCTTACAATAACTCCCAAACTTACAACTTTGGTGCTCTGATCCCAAACCCCATCCACATTAACCTTCAGGAAGTTTGGAGGTAGGGGCCTCTATGAGACATCCCTAGCACTATCACGAGTCTCAGTATGGGTTGAGAGAGTATCAATTGCCATGTTGTACTCCCTGATATAGCTAGCAGCTCCAATAATCGTGGAACATGGATTCAGTACCTTATACCGGTAAACCATGGCACATACGTGCTTCCAAATGGTCCAACATAAGCCTGTAACATGCATAAGCATAGCCTCCTTGCAATGATTATTAGGAACAAAGTCCAGTAGTTTGAGGATCCGGTCACTAAATGAGGTCATACTCTACTTGGGGATTCTAAGACCGAGTTCACTGCCAAATTAAACCGCATATGTCCAGTTGTAAAGGATTAGGCAGTGTTCTACAGTTTCTTCATATTCCCCACAGATTGTTTACAAAGGGGAGGTAACAACTTTCCTCTTGTGAACAATCAATCGTAAGTCAATAATCAATCGTAACTGTCACTTTGAGTGGCTAGACGTACACTTACAATGATCAAGAATATTAACTGATACAGCAACAACTGTTGCCTGAAGGCCAAAGTTGGTAGGCAAAAAGAATGCGAAGTTGCTCTTCAGCGTCATAGAGGTGTGAATGCTGATATATCTCAAGAAGCAGCTGAAATCAAGGTAAACCTTTCCTCATTCTGACTTGAGTTACATTATTGATTAGAAGTCTACTCTTTAGTAGGCATGAAATAAGATGAAACTATTACAGTTTTGCAGGATTATACAGAACTGTTTCAGCGGCACTCGGAAAGTGTCTTAGACTTGTTCCAAAAACGTTATGCTTACTCACTCATTGCAAGTTACAATGAAGCAATATAATTTTTCTTTTAGTGTTGACTCTGTTTTCATGATCCTTGCACACACTTGAATATATATGCTTAGGTTGGAATTGGGCTTATGTCACTGCAACAGTTTGGGGGTACCAATGCAGTAGCATATTATGCAAGTTCTATATTTTCTGATGCAGGTAAATCACAAGCCCTGTAATTAGTTACGCTCATATTCATAAAGTGAAATGTATGTAACAGCACATATGATGATCTATCTATTATTTTTCAGGTTTTTCGACCAGCGTTGGAACTATTTCACTGTCACTTATTGGGGTGAACAAATATTTGAGTTTGTCATTTGCAAGTGAACAGAAAGCTGCATGTTTTTGATGCATCATATCTCAAGACTCAAATATTTGGACCTTTTGCTTTCACAGATTCCTGGAATTGTATTGAGTCTGCTCTTAACAGACAAAATCGGAAGACGACCACTTCTGATGGTAAGAGGGGCAGAATTACGTGGTGTTGAATATGATCACTAGCTATGTTCTCAGTGAAGTAACCGAAATGTTTGTAGGTATCTGCTGGCTGTTTGTGCTTCAGTCCCTTTCTTGTGGGATTGGCATTCTTCTTTCAGGTTTCACCCATACCATATTTTGATTCTCTTATCTTGTATGCTTCATATTGACCTCATCATGCTTTGAGCTTTGCATGCAGGACTTCAACTTCTGGAAGGAAGCCACTCCCATTTTGGTCTACATTGGCTTGTTGGTAAGTACTATACAAATTGTCATCTTCAACTTTGCCTACGTACTAAAATCCTTTTAACAGACTTACATTCTTTCTTAGGCTCAAACTTTTACATACACAATAGGCATGGCAGGTTTACCATGGGTTATTATGACAGAGGTGAGTGTTTCGTTATCTTTCATTAGCTGAAAGTTACCAGATCATCAAGTATAAAAATGTCTTGACAAAGTTGGAAATACAAGCCTCAATTGCCCATTTTCTGTGACAGCAATTTAAAAACTGTGTGCATTCTATCCTATCAAGGAAGATCAAGTTTCTTTCTTAAACCCAAGGCTTGTTGCTACACATGATCAATATACATGATAGTCTTGATAGAAGAAAGTATCGGTTCGTTTTGTTCTTTCATTTCAAGTACAAAAATGTAGAACAATTGAACATGAATTTCTTCATCACATACCGACTTCTACTGCATATTATAGAGGGGTTGGGAACCTGGGCTGCCCCGATTCAGTCAGACCCGACCGGGGCCAAAGCCCACTTGTTTACACTTTTCATTTAGTGGCCCAAGGTGTCTTTTTCTGCCAAGGTTATTACCTTGACTTCCATAGTCCATACAGCTCATAAGTTCATGAATCTATATATCTCTATCTAAAACGAACAAGAGTGAGTCCAAGAGCCGTTCTTGTCTGCCTCTCATTGAGTGTCGTTGATGTCTTAATAAACTAGAAGACGACAACTTGACTACACCCACATGGAACATGCCTATAATAATAATACACCAAAGACAAAACCGCTTGATTCTCCACCTCCCACTTCGATCTCTCACTTTTGTTTGTTTGTTTGTATTAGTAGTCACTTCCTGATCAGCTTCATCGGAACAGAAGCCTCAGTTCCAGATTGTTTCTTGATCAGTATCCAAACATGGACACCAGACAGAACATAGAAGAAGGAGAGTTGTCAAGTACTCCTCTACTTGACGTCGCCGGCGGCGGCGGGAGCAGCGGTGGAAGTAAATCAAGTGGAAATGAAGACTCTTCGGCTACAACTATGGTTGTGTTCAGCACCATGGTTGCTGTGTCTGGTTCTTATGTTTTTGGGTCTGCTGTAAGTATGACTTTTTGACTTTTTTTTACCAAGCTTTTAACTACTCTTAGTGAAAGTGAAAAAAAGGCTCTGAAGCAATAATGGTGTTAATTGATTTGCAGGTGGGATATTCTTCACCTGCTAGAGCAGGAGTCATGGATGATTTGGGCCTCTCTGTTGCTGAGGTTTGTGTAAAGTTAACAGTCTTTTAGTCTTGTTTGTGACAGATTTCTCATTAGTATCAAGTTCAAATGAAAAAGAATGCAACATTTTGACTAATTTATGGGGACTAGTGGTTTTGCAGTACTCGGTTTTCGGTTCAATTCTGACAATTGGAGCAATGATAGGGGCAATAGTGAGTGGAAGATTGGCAGATTACATAGGCAGAAGAGGTGTAAGTTTCTTACATTACCCTTTGCTTATTTTTGAAATGTGCTTCAGTTTTGAACTTTTGGTTAATTTGGTTTGTTGTGTCAAGCAGACTATGGGAATTTCACAGATATTTTGCATATTTGGATGGTTAGCCATAGCTTTCTCTAAGGTTTTGCTCTCTTTAGTTGTTCCATTCATGGTTTTAAGTATATCGATGCTATGATTCTTGAGTACAATAACTGATGCTTCTTTGTAGACTGCTTGGTGGGCTGATTTTGGAAGACTATTGGTAGGGTATGGAATGGGGCTTCTCTCTTATGTGGTAAGTTTTGTACTTGATGATTGTGACTGTTATATTCGTGCTAATGAAATGCCAGACAAATTCAGTAAATTTCAAATGCCACAGGTGCCTATATATATAGCAGAAATAACACCGAAGAATCTACGGGGAGGATTTACCACAGTTCATCAGGTAAAGCACAAGTGTTTCATGGCTCACAATTTTTATTCTTATGCTCTTATTTCTTCTGATCACCTGCTTACTTTTTAGCACTGATTTTACAGTTGATGATATGTTGTGGTGTTTCACTGACATATCTTGTTGGGGCTTTTGTGAGCTGGCGAGCTTTGGCTCTCATCGGTAGCTATCTTTTCTTTTGTTCTTTTAAACTGCAATTTAGATAGAATGGAAACAATGTAACAGTGGCTTTATTTTGTTTAAACTTCAGGAATTATTCCTTGTGCTATACAGATGTTAGGTCTTTTTTTCATTCCAGAGTCTCCTAGATGGCTGGTGAGTTGTTCATTATCATCTTGACTTTTCTATATTGTGGGAAACTTGTCTACTAATGACCATTACAAATATTTATGTTGACATCTCTCTTGGTGACAACGTTTTCAGGCAAAAATTGGTCAAAAGAAAGAGAGTGAAGTTGCTCTTCAGCACCTTAGGGGGAAGAATGCTGATACATCACATGAAGCAGCTGAGATTAGAGTAAGTAATAAAATATAACTTATTAGAGTGTAAAGCTTTTGTGGTTCATCCAGAAGGAACAAACATGTAAATGGTTATATATTTGTGTACATTCTCAATATCTCAGCTTGGAGAAAGATCTAATATATGCTTGTATTTGAAATAGGATTATACTGAAACTCTGAAGCATCTCTCAGAAGCAAGCATTCTCGACTTATTTCAGAGGAGATATGCTCATTCCCTCCTTGTAAGCTTTATTAATCAACAGTGACTTGTAATGATGAATCTTTCAAACCTTTTAGGAAGTACCGTGTTACCAGAATTTATAAATTTATCTCAGGTAGGAGTTGGCCTGATGGTACTGCAACAATTTGGAGGCGTTAATGGCATTGCCTTCTATGCAAGTACCATATTCATTTCGGCTGGTATGTATTTTGCATCTTCCAAACTGCATGTATATAACAAGATCCATAAAGAAGCAGAATAGTAATCAAATGCATTTATGGCTTATGGCAGGGTTCTCGGATAGTGTAGGGACTATAGCTATGGTTGCTGTTCAGGTGCTTGCTTTTCTTCAACTATTAACTCCAATTTTGGTTTCTGATGGTTTCTACATAATCATTTTAATTCTAGTTAGTATTCTATAGATACCAATGACAGCGTTGGGTGTAGTTTTGATGGACAAATCAGGCAGGCGTCCGCTTCTTCTGGTAAGAACGAACAAAAGTGAAATTTTTGGTGTAATCGGTGAAGGGATTGAGTAAAATCCAGAGCTGAAGTCTGATAATACTTGCAGGTATCTTCAGCAGGAACATGCTTAGGTTGCCTCTTTGTGGGATTGTCATTCTTAATGCAGGTCTCATCTTCTTCAAAAATCAAAATCTAGTTGTCTTTCACTTCCTCGTTCTCTTCTTTAATTACTTCTTATTATAATGAATTTTTCAATGAATAGGGTCATCAAAACTGGAGTCACATCACTCCCATTTTTGCACTTGTTGGCGTACTGGTAATGCAAATAGCCTGATATACCTCTGGAAATTAGTATCTAAAGTAATTTTGGCCTACTGTTTCATATTGTTTAATCTTCAAATCCTGCAATCAGGTGTATACAGGTTCTTTCTCACTAGGGATGGGAGGAATTCCTTGGGTTATAATGTCAGAGGTAATATATCCTCAACAAGCATGATCTCGATATTATTACTAAGAATATAGCGGAATTGAGTTCAGTCACCCCATAGATGATAGATGTATCATTTTGGGTCTCTCTAAAAACTAATGTCAATTTCAGATATTTCCTATAAATATGAAAGGCTCGGCCGGAAGCCTGGTGACATTGGTTAGCTGGTTAGGCTCTTGGATTGTGTCATATGCATTTAATTTCCTTATGGATTGGAACTCATCAGGTAATGTTTATGGTACCATGTTCTCAACTCCTATTTCTCCATGGGATTACAGAGTGCACTTGGTCTTACTTGTTACACTATATCTCTCAGGGACATTCTTCATGTTTTCAAGCATATGTGGAGTAACTGTTCTATTTGTTGCAAAGCTTGTACCGGAGACAAAGGGGCGAACACTTGAAGAAATTCAGGCCTCCATGAATCCGTTTTCTGCAAAACTCTGAAAGGTATACATGCCTGCATCATATATATTGATTCACAATCTTGAAAGTTGAAAACGAATGGATTCTCATAGGACCACTATTGCTCTTCAAAGTTCACACGGAGAATTCTGTAAATTGCGTGGCCAGATTTTACCAACTCTAATTCAGAGGTCTTCGGTCATTCAACTAATTCTGCTCTGATGCAAGTGTAAATATTAACCATGTTCAATTCGTACGTGGATAATATTACCGAGTTCATGTGTAATATATATAGTAGAGAACAAAGTTTCACTTCATTACTCTATTAAGATGATATACAAGTTGTTTGGGTCTAAAATAAATATTCTTTATTTTAAGGGTTTCCTAGTATTGGGCTGCGGCCTGTGCGAGAAAAAGCTTTCCTGGAGAGAAAAGGAATCCTGAATGATCTCAATAAATCTTAGATTGATTGAGAGAGTTAAGGATGCATGATTCTTGGCACTTAGAGTCATTAAGTGAGCCTGATCGCTAGAATCTTATGTTAACTACAACAAGTAATCGTACGATGCCCATATATAAAGAAAATCTTTGTACGATCGGGACCTCTACACATCATACACAACTTTTTCTCTCGGCAAAACCCTTCTCTTCTTGAGAAACCCTAGTTTCTGGCGATCTAAAGATTTGCACCAGGCAAGGCGTGTATAATCCAAAGATTCAAGGACACAACAACTGTGTTCTTGACACTCGCTGAGGAGATTGCTCTGCTTTGCACCGGGTAGGGTGTGTGGAGTATCAATTCCCTTGGCTCAGCAAAGAGACATAAAAACTCAAGTCTTAAGTCACTTAGGCGAAAAGAACTCAACATGCGGGGTCGGTACTCTCCCCGTCTCAATCGCTTCTTAGAAGTCTAGTAGTGGAGAATCAACATTCAACGTTCTGCTCCACGGTAGTGGCATGCCTAGCAACACACACGCGCAAGGAAATGAGACAGTTTGAGACTTCTCGGGACCCTGGGAATTCTGCTGCCAAAGATTTTGGCACGCCTAGTGGGACCAACTTTCGTGTCTCAACGCGACAATAGAGGACCCCTATCAGAAAAGGTACCCTAGTTGCCGTAAGCACCCACAACCAGCTTTCGAGAGCATAACTCTGCGGCTTGCAACAGATTATCGGCAGAAGCAGTAGAAACAAAGTTTGGGACTACGCGTCGCTCAGCAATGGCGTTCTAGCTCCTAACCCGGACGAGATCAATGCGCTGACATATGAATACTATCGTCTATACGCCGCTAAGCATGATCAACACCAGGCGGAGCAACTCAACCAAAGAAATCAGTGGTTGGATGAGCAAGCACCCTTGCTCGTAGCGGTCGATGAAGAGTCAGAGAAAGTGGCTAGTGACTTGATGCTCTTGAAAGAAGATCTTGCGAAAGGCCGAGAAGACCAAGAGGCTCACAGAGTTCAGCTCGCAAATCTGATAAAGGGCCAAGACAAGTTGCGGGTGGAGCTTGTGTGGACGGTAGAGACTTTAATGAAGAGGCACAAGGATCTAATGACCGACTTGTACAAAAGGACGGATAGAGAACTTGGCCAACTCTCTAAGTTAGTGTCGTATCTGGCTCGCGAGCAGCGCCAAGCGTAGAAGTTCCCATTGGCCTGGAAAGAGGAGTTCCAGAAGTTCATGGAGTAGTGTAATTTGCAAGCTGCACGATAGTTTCAGCATTGCGAGACTCCCTTCCCAGAATACGACAAAGATGATAACAATGCTTAGAAGTGGCCCAAGGCCTACAAGCCGATTAGTTTCCAAACATTCAACGGGAATGGAGACGAGAGCGTAGCTACTCATCTGGCTCGTTTTACCTCACAGATCGGACCATGGGGGGATGACTCGGAGCTTAAATTGAGGGTTTTTGGATCCTCGCTGACATGATCAGCCGATATCTGGTACACTGGTCTACATTCACATTCGGTGACGGAGTGGTCGGCTATGGAGACACTGTTCACTGACCATTTAGGGACGGCCATGCCAGAGGTGAGCATAGCAAAGCTATGTTCAATGTGCTAACCATCTTCAAAGAGCCAAGTAGCTTTCTTGCATCGCTTTAGGGTTGAGTACAATATGTGCAAGATGCCGCTTCATAAGGATACGATCATCGACATGACTATCAATGGCTTAGAAGACCGGCTTTATACCATGTTCCGCAAGCATGCCTCATTGAATGAATTCATCACTTCGGTGACGAAGACTCATAGTGTTATGCAAGAGAGAGACAACAAGTGAAACGCTTCAAAGGGGACATACGTGCCCAGATCATCATATGCGCCAGACAGAGGTAAGCTGGTGGCATCGACATATCTTGAAGAATCTGGTGAGGAGGATTATGATTCGGACACTGAGCGTGTCAATGCTGTCGAGTTAACCTCCAAGACCGTTTTGAAGCCTAGGAAGCTGCAACAAAGCAAGAGGCCTCTTAACTCTCGACAATGGCTTTCACCAAGCCAGAGTTCGAGACATATACCTATGACACCAATCTCGCTCACGAGATATTGGACGATTTGATTAACCAGCGAGTGGCGAAAACTTATTTCGGCCCCATTCCCAGCTCAGAGCAGCTGAAAGGGAAGAAATACTGTAAGTTCCGGAATGTGAAATCATTCACCAAGGACTGCATGAAGTTGAAAGACTAGATTCAAAAGTGGATCAATGATGGCAAGATAGCCTTTGATACTCCTTCCAAGACATCCTTGGTTGGCTCACTGCCTTTCCCAGATCAACAGGTTAACATGTTAGAGTTGTTCAGAGAGCAACCTAGGAAGCAATGAGCAGCGGGGCCCAGACAAGAAGCCAGCTAGACGCCCACGACGTTATGCCTTCCAGGAAGACCGCGTGCACGAGATCCTCGACGAGCTCATCGAATGAGGTTTCGTTACTTACAGGCTTGTACGGAAGCTTGAAGATCTGGCCTATGTGAAGCCTAGTGAATTTTTCTGCAGGTTCCATAATAAGTTCAGCCATGCCACCTCAGCATGCAGAACCCTAAAAGATAAGATTCAAGACTGGATTGACGAGGGGAGGATCGGGTTCAGCCAAGCTGAGAGGCCATAAAGTAGATCCCCATCAAGCAGGGGCTCACCAGCGAAAAAGGGCAAGCGACAGATCACTTACGATGTGTCGAGGATGGCAGAGATATTAGACAATCTAATCGCGGTAAGGATCGTCAGAGTGCCTTTTGGACCCTCTCCAAACCCGGTGGAAGTAGAAGGGTTGCCTATTGCCATTTTCATCATGTGTGGACTCACCAAACATAAGAGTGTACTAACTTAAAATATAGAATCCAACAATGGATTAATAACAGGGAGGTCACCATACAGCAGCCAGGCGAACAAGAGGTGCAACAAGTTGAATCTGGCAAGAATATCATAATGGGTACCCTTGACTTGCAATGGAATAATCCTAACAAGAGGAAACACACCCTAAATATCCATACAACTGGAAAAAGCGCACTAGTTGCACAGCCTGAACCGTCGTCTAAGGGGAAGGAGAAAGTTGATCCTCAGGAAACATCTCTGGTCGCCCTTTGTGCCCGTTTTAAGGTTCACTGTGGTTTGAAAATTTCTTATGAATAATTAATGGAGGCAGTCAAGGTGTGTTCTGAATTGATGTTGCCACCAGAACATTACTAGCCAGCGAGTCCACGCAAAATGAACCCTCGAGACTCACAAGCCTACAAGAGGATGCACGCAGCTTAGAAGTTCATGAAACCAGTTTTTAGTGATGTGGGGTCATCTGACTAGGCTTCTGAGCCGTACATTCCTCCAGCTTCCAGATTTGTCACTAATGAAAATGTGTGGTATGCCAAAGACAAAGGAAAGATTATAGAAGTGACTCTGAGCAGAGGAGGAATCTTCAACGACGATACGATGCAGCTAAGAGAGCCTTGGAGGCTTTGGATAAAGGGATAATCAAGCCAAAACAGCTCACTCAGACCCCGGATCAGTTACAACAACGTATGAATAGACTATCGGTCAATCCTGTGGTGGTCTTTTGGAAGAAGTCTGAAAAACAGAAGGTTCGAGCAGCTCGGTCTAGTGTGTTCTCAAGAAATCCTGAGTTACTCTCGTGAACTCGAGTACAAGAACCTATATCTGAGGTTCAGCAAGCCTTTAAGAGACTTAACAAGGAGTCAGGGAGCAGAGAGTAGAGCACTAAGCTTATGGTGTTGTAAACCCTCCGGCGAACAAACGAGTTTGATGCAGCATATATAACATCAAGTGAGTCCAAGGGTTTCCGTTGGCATCCACAGCTATTGGCGATCTAAGAGCGAAAGAAAGTTGCAGCCCAGCAAGGGGTAACCCTGCTTGCGAGCCAAGGCATCCCTTTGTTTTCCCCAGCAAGTATTGAGCTTACCTTTGAGGCTCCATTTGAAGAAAAGTTAATATCATATTGGGGGTGCTACATCCCATTGACCAAGTCATGACCGAAGCAGGACCGTCGGCAAGCGAGCCACTGGACGAGGAGCTTGAGAAGGAGGTCGAGGAGCTAGTGGACTATGAGGATGACGAGGAGCTCACAGAGGCATGTGGCGAGGAGATTTCAATAAACATGGTATACGTCATTCCCTCCAAGTTCGCAGCAGCGGAAGCAACAAGTTCACCACCTAGCATGTCTAGGGCAATGGTACTTGCTCATCCAAACCATATCAATAGCTTGGTAGTGGCAGTCCGGAATGAAAACACGGAGCTTTAGCTAGTGGTCGATCCATCTATGAAGAAATCCTTTATGTTGTTCAGCAAGCCTACCTTGAACATGGCCATGCACATACGTCCTCTGTATATTATTGCCAATGTTTAGGGAATTCAGCTCAACAAGATGCTTGTGGATTCTGGGGCAGCGACGAACATTATCACGATGAAGGCGATGGACCTACTTGACGTTCCCAAGATGACCATCCAGGAAACATCTCTCAATGTCCGAAATTTCTAGGGAACCCTCTCTAAGACTTTGGGCATTATTTTCCTTTATGTGCAGGTTGGTCCAGCAGTAGGGACTCTTCATTTTTTTCGTAGTAGAGTGCACAACCCCTACAATTATATCTTGGGTAGAGACTGGTTTCACAGGAGTTATTGCGTACCTTCCTCGTTGCATCAACATATGGTGCTCTGGAACATGGAAACAAGCAAGGTTGAGGTGATTAACACCAACCCGTGTACCTACTCCATCTCAGCGAACGCACTTGATGTCAGTTACTACAATAGGGACATGCGGCCATTGAAAGTGTGACGTTGATGATAAGCCCCCCCCCCCGTGGGGGTGACGACCTCATAACTAGCTCAATGGGGCATCATTCAGGCCAGTGAAGATGCATAATGTCCTTACATTGTTGAGCTACCATCTACACCCAAGGTTCTAAAAACGCTAGGCGACCCTAGACGGTGAACATAAATTCTGGCGCCTAGGCGGCTAGACGTGGATTAATCAAAATTAGACGTTTTTTAGGCAACTTAAAAGCGGTATTAATTCAATACATATATATGTGAAATAATGAATATTTAAAACACTTATATAATATAATTAGCAATAAATATAGTTTAAATTGTCATAATCTCCACACAAAAATATATAATATAGAGTAATAATCTCAAATATCAAATTATTTGAGTTTTAAATTATTATTTTTTTCACGCCCAGCATCGCCTAGACTCGCCCAGGAGCGCCTGAGAGCGCCTAGCCAGCCTAGACTCGCCTAGGCGTGCCCAGCTCGCCCAAAGAGCTTATTCCCTTATTTAACTTCGCCTAGCGCCTAGGCATCGCCTAGGTGGTCGCCTAGGTCGCCTTTTAGAACAGTGTCTACACCACGTAAATGTTAGAGCCTCTATCAAGCATAGAGGCAGAGGCGTGCTTTTTTCTTTATGATCGCCTACACAACTATTTGATGGAGAAGCAAGCATATGAGTATGTTCCAATGGTTGTAGCGTTGAAGTATGTGGATGATGGTGCCCTACATGAGTCTGAGGAGGAGATAATTCAACAGGCTCCAACAACTTTAGATGATACGTACTCCACCTAATGTAAAGGATCTCGTGTAAAAAATCAACCTTGGGACCGCCAAAGAGCCAATGCATGTGGCTATTAGTACCTTTCTAGAGCCCGAAGAAAGGAATAGGCTTATTGAATTACTTCTCGAATACAGATATTTCTTTGTGGAGAAATACGAGGACATGCCAGGTTTGTCACTAGATCTAGTATGTCATGAGTTGCCCATCTTAGAGGGAAAAAAGCCAGTGAAGCAGGAGATGAGGATGATGAACATATAAACAACAATTCTTGTCAAAGAGAAAGTCCAGGAGATGCTCAACTTAGGTATTATAAGGGTGGCCAAATACAATGAGTAGCTATCAAACATCGTCCCAGTAAAAAAGAAGAATGGGAAGATGAAGGTCTGTGTCGATTATCGAGACCTTAACAATGTAACCCAAATGATGCTTATCTTATGCTAGTCGCGGACCTACGTGTTGATTTTGTTGCTCGGCATGAGATGTTGTCTTTTATGGATGGAACAACAGGTTATCACCAAATTCCAATAGCAGAGGCGGACAAAATTCAGATACCCTAGGTTCGATGGGGTGTTTAAATATGTGGACATGTCATTTGGTCTGAAAAATGCAGGGGCAACCTACCAACGAGCTATGCATATGATTTTCCATGACCTCATAGAGAAAATGATGGAAGTTTATATCGACGATGTGGTGGTCAAGTCCAAACGATCATGTGGACGACCTGAGACAAGTATTCGAGCGGATGCGGCGACACCAACTGAAAATGAATCCGGCTAATTGTGCATTTAGAGTCCAAGTGGGAGATTTCCTTGGTTTTCTAGTCCACCAGCGAGGTATTGAAGTGTCCGATGACAAAAAGGAAGCTGTGCTCAATGCCAGTCCCCCAAAGAACAAAAATGAGCTTTAACATTTGCTAGGTAAGATCAATTTTCTAAGACGGTTCATAGCGAATGCAGCATGGAAGACTCAACATTTCTCGCCATTTCTCAAGCTACAAAACCAAAAGGACTTTGTGTGGGAGCCTATTCATCAAGAGGCTTTCGATGCCATCAAGCTATATCTTGCCAGTCCACCGGTGTTGGTACCTCCAAGGCCAGGAGGGCCTATTAAGTTATACATCTCGGCTACTGAGGTATCCATAGACAGCCTATTGGCACAAGATGACACGGTCAACACCGAGAGAGCTATCTTCTACCTTAGTCATACGTTGACGGATTGTGAGACGAGATATTCCCCCATGGAAAAGTTATGTCGCTCTGTATTTCTCTGGGTGCAAAATGAGTTATTATATATATTGTCTTTCACTACTTGTGTCATTGTTCAGACGAACTTGGTGAAGTATATGTTGTCAATGCCTATCCTTAGAGGCCGGATCGGGAAGTGGATTCTGACACTATCTGAGTTCTCACTGCAATCTGTTTCACAGGAGGCAGTTAAAAGCCAAACGGTGGCCGATTTTCTAGCCCATCATCCCATGGTGAAGGTTAGCAAAGTCCCAGACTTGGAGTTATCTCACATATCTCTTTCCCCATGGTTGTTGTATTTTGACGGGTCTAGCACTAGTACTATGGCAGGGTTAGGTATAGCCTTGGTCAGTCTAGAAGGTGATACTTTTGCATTTTCTTTCAGGTTAGACTTTCATTCAACAACCAGGCGAAATATGAGGCATTGATCATAGACCTGGAGATTCTTCTTGACTTGGAAGTTACTGATGTTCACATTCTTGACGACTTGTTGCTCATCATCCGATAACTCGAAACCAAGTACAAGGCATGCCTTATGTTGGAACCATACACGAAGCGAGCAAGCGATTTGTTAGAGTTTTTTACTGAGGTTACCTTGGAACACATCCCTCGCGACCAGAATCAGGCGGAAAACGAGCTTGCCCAGCTACCTACGGGAATTAGTCTCCAAGACGGTGTCCATGAGCATATTTTGAAGGTCGAAAGGCGTACTCTACCTTCATTTATAGTAAATAAAGAGGAGAAAGATGATTGGTATGTGTCTGCGCTTGACCACATTGACACAGATTGGAGACAACCTATTATTTCTTACCTATAGGACCCTAATGCACCAGTGGACAAGAGGACACGGTTCCTCACAGTGAATTATGTGCTTCGAAATGGCGAGTTGTTGAGGCGAGGCGAGGAAGGCTTGCTCCTTCGTTGTGTTTATGGTAGAGACGCTAAGTAGTTGATGTGGGAATCACACCTAGGGGCAGTTGGGGCACACCAAGCCAGACTTAACATATGGTGGTTATTACGACATCACGGGTACTATTGGCTTACAATTCTCAATGATTGCATCACTTTCGCCAAAGGTTGTGAAGATTGCCAAACTCATGGTTCAATTAGTCACATCCCTAATACTTTTATGCAGCATATCATTAAACCCTGACCTGCTCGAGGTTGGGCACTAGACTTGATTGAAATGATTCACCCATGTTCCTCTGAAGTCCATAAGTTCATTATAGTGGCCACAAACTTCTTTACAAAGTGGGTGAAAGAAAATCTATTGAAAATGGCTTCAGCGGCCACGATTCGCTAGTTCCTTTTTGAGGATATTATTTGCAGGTTTAGCATCCCAGAGTGCTTCGTCTCAGATAGAGGGGCAACGTTCATGTTGGGAGAAGTGGATACACTCATGAACGACTTGAAATATCCAGTTCTTGCATTCCTCTCCGTATTATGCTCAGTCTAACGGCCAGGTGGAAGCTAGCAACAAGCTGATATTGCAGATTCTCTGGCGGATTCTAGCTAGAAACACTTGGTTGTGGCATGCAAAGTTGTTCAATACACTTTGAGCTTATAGAATGAGCAAGCGAAAGCATACATCAACCACACCATTTTCCCTAATGTTCGGCCATGATGTTGTTTTGCCTTTGAAAATTAATGTTCGTTTCTCTCAGGATAATGGACCAGTACGATCTGATTGGTGAGGACTACGTTCAGGCTATGTAGCAAGAGCATGAAGACTTAGATGAGCAACACTTAGCTTCTAATGACGACTTACTCACTGAGAAGCAACTAGTGGCCCGTTGTTTACGACAAGTGCACAAGAGAAAAGAGTTATGCAAAAGGTGAGTTAGTCTGGCGAGCAGTCTTACCCGTTGGCGAGAAGCTCGAAGGACGTGGAAAATGGTCAGCTAAGTGGGAAGGTCCATATGTTGTGGACTAAATTGTTGGCAGATTGAGGAGCAGTTCAACTTCGCGACAGAGATGGCACGATTCATCCTAATCCCATCAACAGTCGTTACCTCAAGAAGTATATTACTCTAGTATAGGAATTCGTTGACCTGCCAAATGTGGAGTAATTGAGTTTTCAGATGTCCACTCGCCAACCTTCAAGAGGCTCGGTTTCATTTACTTGCCCAAACTCAAGAGACACCATAGCATAGTTCTATATATATTCTTTATAGCCAATTCCTGTGACCAAATTTTGTATTTGTTTTTTTTTTAAAGTTGTTTGCATACTTGCTAGAGACAATTTCTGTGGCAAAGTTATTGTTTAATAATCAAATAATAATGCAAAGTGTTTTGTCATATTATCCAAGTGTTTTGTTGACAAGCTGGTGGAAATACACATACTCGAACAGAATAGATACATCAAATAACATGGATCAAATTTATTCAAACTTATTATAAAGGTTTTGCGGCTTTGAGCTTTGATACCATGTACAATAAGATAACAAAATGACCTAAGCTAGTGGCCTAAGAAAAGAAGACTGGAACAACAAACCAAAGATCTTTAAGCGAAACAGAGAGCAAAAGACAGCCTCTTTGTTTTGCATCATTGACGTTGATGTACCAGCTTCAGCTTTGGCATCCGCCAATCGAGGACGCCTGGTATTGCTAATTTTTCTACTCACTACTCTCAAGACTCACCATCTGTAAAATGGGGAGTGGTAGGACAACATCTCCGCGCCCTTCTAGCAAGATAAGTTTATAAGGTTGAGCAAATGCAGAGCCGCTGCTAGTGGGGTATAAGGTAGGTGGTCCCTCCCTGGCGTGTAGACTCGACTACTCCTAAGAGTCTTTAGGCAGCCTTACCAAGGTTGAACCTGGGCGTAGATATCATTATTTAGTCCATGTTTAGGGGTGGATATCATTATCTAGAGAAAAAATGGAGAAGGGAATCTGGTGGAAAAACTTTTAGGCAAAACCAGACAAAGTAGTCCAAGAGAAACATCTTTGTTGTGCTAGAGTGAGAGCTGGAAGGATTCGTTTGGGCTAAAGATGGTATTTAGAGGGGTCTAACCCTAGAGGTTCCTCATCGAAACGGAGCGACGTTTGTCACTTCAATGCACCTAGTAAATGGGGAAGACGCGTTTGCACCGGTATACTAGCCCATTTTAATCACGGTTCATCTTTTCCAAGAAAAGTAGTTGAATACCATTTATTCTCGAACGGTTGGAATATGCGTGATTCATGGAACCGAAGAGAGATGGGATTTTTTGTTTGATTCCGTGTTAAGTTTGAATTCAAAAAGACCCATCAGTGGGGCTGGGTTAATTAACTTAGTGATATCATTAAGTTAGTTACAAAGTAAGACCTAAACCCGAGGCCTATAATTTAAACAAAGTACATGTCAAGTTACAACTCACGCCTAAAGCTAAATGTGACGGGCTCTCCATTGAATTTCAACCTTGCCATGTTCATACTGGACCCAGGCTTTGGCTGATGACGTTTGGAATTGGTCCACCTGTTGGTCTGTTACCCGAAGACCATCAGCTCGAGTAAGCCTGGCAAATGGGTGGGGGGAGCTGTAATGGGGTGGATCTTAAACGGGCTAAAACTCATTTAACCATTTATTGTAACGAGTTATATGGATCAGCTCTATGGGTTCGCGGGTTAACCCACGGGACCCACTAAAACCTGTTTGTATATTAAGATAATTTTCGTTTTTATTTTTTTAATATATTTGTATACAATATTTTTCCAGATTTGAATTAAAAAAAAATCTCAGCAGAAGGGAAGAGTCAGCTCGAGAGTATAACAATGAAAATCTGGAAAAATATTGTATAATAGAGAGAGAATCTATTAAAAAAAGAAACATAGAAAGAGAGCAGAGAGAAGGAGATGAGAGATTTAAATAACGGGTTTACCATCTAAACCTATTATAATAACGGGTGGGTTCACGAGCGGATTTAAATAGGTGGTAATGGGCGGGTTCATGGGTGCCCGCCCATATTGCCAGGCCTATGCTCGGGCAGCGCTATCTTGCAGCAACATTATGACGACATCCCGGGCACGCCTGAACTTTTCCCGCATTCTTGTCACTTCATATTAGAGTCTGGCGAGCTTGACCTCTTTCTCAGCCAGAGTGTTGTACTGTTCAGTGACTTTCTTTAAAAGCCATAAGCTTGTCGTGATTGGTCTGTACAGTTTTTACCCATTCTCGTCTATGACTCTGGCGCCGGTGAAGTTTTTTGAGCAACCAATCTTTCCGTTCTTGCAACTCCTTTTCTTGTAACTCCTTGAGGTTTTCAAGATTCTCAGCGAAAAGACGAAGAGGGGGGGACGAGTGCTTCTAGGACGCGTCACTGCAGGTCTTCCATCTCCTTCAAGGCTACTGCCAAGACGAAGAGGTTGTCGAGGTTTACCTCGTAGAGGGTCCGAATGGCAGCTTTGGCGATAACAATCTCTTGGGGTTCAGATGCGATCGAGGAAAATTTCTCAAATTGGGCCTTTAACTCAACAAGTCTTGGAGAGGCAGTAGAGGTGGAAGAACCGGGTTTGGCTGAGCTAGAGAATGATTGACCTGGGAGCCCGAGCGAAAAAGTTTGTTCGACACCATGATTGAAGGTAGCAACGGCTTCTCGCATAACAACAGCGATAGTGTCGCGTTCGACGGTTGACGAAAGGGTGGTGCCCTGTGAAAAAAGCGCGACTGAGCCCATGACTTTAATTCATGCAGAAGCTATTAAAGAGGGGTGAATAGAATATCTGAGATAATCCAAATGGAGGAGTAGCATGCTTGGTGTCAATTTCCGCCACAGTTGGTTCTTCAAGAGTTACGGCGGGATTGGTTTCGACATGACTCAAAGGCTCTGGAAGATCAGCTTGTGGGTTCGGAGAGCTGGCCACCTGCGAGAAGTGAATGATTAGATAAGGGAATCAACGCATGAGCAATAAACTCTTAAAGTAGATATACAGATCTCGTAGACAGCAGGAATTCCTTAGCTCACCTGAGCAGTGGTGTCTTGCATTTTGCTTGCTAGAGGCTCTTGGTGCTCGCTGTCTTTGCTCGCCTGAGTTTCCTCGATGGGAATCGTCTCTGCTTGGCCTTCCTCGATGGTGAGTGTATCACGAGCCTTTTTTTCAGGGTTGAGGGTGGTTGAGATATGTTTAAATTGGAAAAGGTTCATTTATGAGCCTAAGAAAGTTAAAAAGGAAGAAGAGAGAACAATAATTACCTCAAGCAGAGGGTTGGATAGATTTCTCGCCCGGGCTGCCTCGGTCTCTGACGCTACCAAGTCATCTCTCGCCAGAGAAGTGCTCGTCAGAGTCTCATCTGCTTGAAGCTCGCCTGCGAAATCACCTTGAGACTGAGCAATCTCCATGAAATCTAGGCTTGTCTCAATCTCTTCAATATGCCCGTTAGGAGCATGACCATCCTCTTTAGGGGAAAAGGCTCTATGGCGGCAGGTTCCTCACTTACACCAACTACCCCTTCAAAGGGCACGTTGGTCATAGAGTTAGCCTCAGGTTGAAGCTCTTTAGGTATTATCGCATGCGAATAGAGGAAATCTAGCTAAATAAAAATCACACAACCATCATGTAAGTTCTCAAAGCAGGTTAGAGGTTACCTCGAGCTCGTTTACCAAGGGAAAGTCTGGTGGTGATGATGATGATTGTCAGATAAGGCCAAAGACCCCACATCCAATCAGACCCTCATGCTCCTCGCTAAGCACAAGAGAGTGAGGAGTGAGAGGAGGGTTGTTCCCAAAGGGAATAGACCCTTGGGACTGGTAAGCCCGACGTGGCTTTCGCCTAGACAAGAGAGGTTCTTCTTCTTTCATGTCATCCATTGATGGGCGAGGTGGTTGGCGAGATGAGCTTATTGTGGCGTAGGGAAGAAAGTGGCCTCATGTGTTCCACTGGCCGATTGGGATATCCTCATATTCCTTAGGAATAAAGGTCTATCACCGTTTATGGGGTGGCTGAAAGGAGACAAAAGTTAGAACTACTGAGCATTTAGTAAATGTATTAAGTCAATGGATAAATGAACAGGGCTTATTGAGTTAGTTGTTTCTTCTTCTTCGTCTCTTCTCTCTCTCTCTCTCTCTCTCTCTCTCTCTCTCTCTCTCTCTCTCTCTCTCTCTCTCTCTCTCTCAATATTAGATTTCAACTGAGAGTCGTGCCTGACGGGAGGAGTTTTGCGCTTGCTTCCAGAGAGACCTGCAGCGGAGATTCAAGTGGCAATACCCATGTTTGGGGATTCCTGGAAAGCAACATCTATTAGAACAATAATGGCTAGCATATATTTCACCAATAAAACGAAAGAAAGTCAAGAACGTTACCTCTGGCCAATAATGAGGGGAAGTTGGGACTTGGCCTTCTTCGTACAAGAGGGCTGCTTTGTCCGACGTCGCAATGAAGAGTGATGAGAACCCTTCGAAGATCCTGGCAAAAAGGGCTGCAGGGCGAAGATGACAGATTGTGTCCTAATGTCGAGTCCGCCAAAGAGTGTAGTAATGAGTCGACCTGAAGGCGGGGTATAACGTGCGGGTCTGGGAAAGCTGGACGGGGACGATCACAGACGAAAAACTGAAATTCTCATAATTGGCATCATCAACGTCAGGAAAAGCAGTAGACCTCCAAAAGGTGTAGCAGTTGACAAAACCAATAAGAGGAAGCGGAGCACTTTGAGTAGTGCCTAGCTGCCTAGTGAAGTAGTTAAGGGATAAAGCTCGTGGGCCATGCCTGATTCCATAATGCACAAGTCGGCGCAAGTGATGCTCTGAATAAATATCATCCTTGTAGGAGTTGTTTGATCAGGCGAGGGACAAAATCTGATGCTTAAGTCCTTAGGATGGCATCGGCCAAGAATACGGAGAGCGATATCCTCCGAAAATGTATCCAACGAGCAGAAAAATGTGAAGCTTTTGAAGTAAGTAATAGGGTTGACGTGGAACGGCTAGGTCAGGCTTAATCCCAACAGTTTGTCTTCTTTGAACGGCCTCGCATCGGAATGGCAGAAGATCAGAAAATAAGTTTGGAGCCACAAGTCTAGCATCCACAGAGGTCTGGTGAATTTGTACTTCAGAGGGTCCAGCGAGACCCACCCTAAACTCCAGTAGAGATATGCAAGGACAGGTTGTGCAAGTCCAACTTTGACATCGTTTAATAGTGCCTCAATGACTCGAGTCCAACTCCCGATAATCTTGTCCGAGGAGATACAAAATACA
Source organism: Geum urbanum (assembly GCA_946800695.1). Lineage (NCBI taxonomy): Eukaryota > Viridiplantae > Streptophyta > Magnoliopsida > Rosales > Rosaceae > Geum > Geum urbanum. Next base: position 79,719,052 of record OX326999.1, on the reverse strand, counting down.
AATTTGTACCCAATATTCCAAAAATTCAATACCTCATCAATGGTCAGCCACTCCTGAGTAGTGGTTTCGCCACGCCATATAGGAGCGGGAGAACTATTAGCGAGCGGGGCAGGATTTCCTCTGAGGGTATAGGTGGTTCAGTGAGCCGTGCTCGTATGGTTCCGCAGTAATCGGAACTCCAAATATTGCCACCATGTCAAGCAAGGTGATACTCTTGTTGCGACAAGGGAAGCGAAAGACATTACACTTGGGTCCCAGAAGCACATGACAGCGGCGAACGACGCTCGATTACCTCCGTTTGGGGCTAAAATAAATATTCTTTATTTTTAGGGTTTCACAGTATTTGGCTGATGCCTGTGGACCGTGCAAGAAAAAGCTTTCCTGGAAAGAAAATGAATCATGAATGATCTCGATAAATATTAGATTGATTGGAGGAGTTAAGGATGCGAGATTCTTGGCAATTAGAATCATTAAGTGAGCCTAATCACTAGAATCTTGTGTTAACTACAACAAGTAATTGTATGATGTCTACATATAGAGAAAATCTTTGTACGATCGAGACCTCTACATCTTATACACAACTTTTGCTCTTTACCTTCTATTCTGGAGAAACTCTAGTTTCCGGCGATCCGAAGATTTGCAGTAGGTAGGGCGTGTATAATCCGAAGATTCAATGACGCGACAACTGTGTTCTTGACACTAGCCAAAGAGGTTGCTCTTTTCTGTACCGGATAAGGTGTATGGAGTATCGATTCATGTGGCTCAACAGAGAGACACGAAAACTCAAGTCCTAAGTCACTTAGGCGAAAAGAACTCAACAGGAGGGGTTGGTGTTCTCCCTGTCTCAATTGCTTTTTAGAAGTCTAGTAACGACGAATTAGCGTTCAATATTCTGCCCCACGATAATGACACGCATAGCAGCACACATACGCAAGGCAAGGAAAGAAGACAGTTTGAGACTCCTGAGCACCTGAGAATTCGCGGCCAAACACAAGTCATTAGAGGATTTGGTCTGCTGCCTATATTGAACCGTCTACAAATTCTATGTGATAGAATTACATGACCAGAAACCATCTATTACTACTGATGATGCATGCTGAGCAGCAGATCGAATTCATGAAAGACAAGTAACTGACAAAATGTGGTTAGAATGACATGCATCATTTTCAACTAATCTTAGGCATAGTGCTCCAAATCACATGTCATCGATATCTTACTTGTGTCATTGTAATAACTAGGCTATTAGTCCAGGACGCTACCCCTTTATAGAGGCACAACTCGCATGACTGCCTGTATCATCATCGATCTATTCCCAGCCAAATTAGTAAACTCCCATTTCCTATAAATTAAGTTCTTGAACTAATGAACATATAATTGTCTTGCCATGGCAGCTGAAATATTGTCTATGGAACAACCACTTGCACCACCTCCTCATCCGGCTACAAATTTCAACAAGCGAGGTTCAGACCACCCCCGTCCACCAGACCTTGGCCGGTGCAGCCAATCTCGCCAAACTTCTCCCCACCGGCTCTGTTCTTGCATTCCAAACCCTAACTCCCTCTTTCTCCAACAATGGATCTTGCCAACAACTTCCCAACAATGGATCCCACCGGCTCTGTAATTATAGTATGTGTTTCTACCGAATTACGCGCGGGGACGTAATCTGGCAGAAGCAAGTACGAACAGACTTCCTTCTCCTCGTCCGAACGCTCGGGCTGTTCGGATGGTCGGGCGCTCTTCTCTCTCTTCGGGCGTATGGGCTCTCTCTTCCGACGGTCGACTCTTCCTTCAGGCGCTTCCTCTTCTTTCGGGTGATCGGGTATGCGTATTCGCGTGCGGCTGTTAGAAGAATAGAACAACAAACGGGCGGTCAGGGGTCGAGACGGGGTGGCCCACCTTCAACGCTCCGATGCCTAAGTCAGATGATGTATTGGATATAACAGTCAAGCGAACGTGCGTAGGGGGAAATTTGAGGTAGGGTGAATGAGTGCTCTTACCTATAATAAATACCTTACATATATAGGTGGTTGAGTTTAGAGTTTGATGGTGTTCTTCGATGTGGGACTGGTGCACTTGCTGGTGTGTGATCCGCACATTCGGGCGTGTGCCCGTCGGGCGCGTGTGTGCTCGGATGGGGTCGGTCTGGTGAGTGAAGTTGAAGCCTCCTTGGTGGTCTTTCGGGTGGTCTGGTAGGTGTCGATTTTCTGCTTAAGTGGATAAGTATATTAATCGGACAACTCATACTATACAAACAAGTCCCCCAAGTCCCAAAGTCAAAGAGAACTTTCTTGACTGGGGAGTTGAAAAAGGGTCCGTACGATTAAACAAAATACTTATCCGGTTGAGCAGTGGTGCGTGATCCAGTAACCCCCCAAGTCCCCAAACTCTCCGGTCAAGGAAGGGCTCCCATGACGGAGTGGGACCTGCGTGTTTCAGCATGTACCTGTTCGTTCGTTCGTGTACCTGTGGGCCCGGCCTCCAAACAAGACTTGCTATTTTGGAGCCGCGCGCCCGGATGGAGTCGGTCTTGTAAACATGAATAAGTATAACAGATATATAGGTATGCAAGTGTGAATGTATGGTATGATGCATGAATGTATGGTATGATGTGTGAATGTATGCAAATGCTGGTCGTAACGCCATCGTTGGGGTGACACTGCGTACGTCGCACGTCAACGGGGATGCATTCGCGTACGCTGTAGCGTCAACGGTGCGATCAGGACTGCGACGTACAATGTTGCAGCGCGCACGAACGCGTACCCGTGCCGCCCTTCGCATTTAGCGCGCGCAGAGGCCTCTGCCACCTAAACCGGGAAGATTTCGCGCCCGGAGAGGACGGACCCCACACCCGGTAACGCTCATTGGTCTCGGACCGTTCAAGGAGAGGACGGACCCCACACCCCTGCCGGTTCCGAGTCGGCGAGTCGATCGTTAACGTTACACCCACGGAGGGGAAGAACCCCACGCCCGTGCCGCCCATCGTGCTTGCCGCGCAGAGAGAGGGCGGACCCCATGCCTCTGGCTCCACAGCCGGCTTGTATTTGCGCGGACAGAGAGGACGGACCCCACACCCGCCGCTTATCAGTGGCAGAGCCTGCAGAGGGAGGACGGACCCCACGCCCCTGCTAGGACTAAGTTGGCTCACGGAGGGGAAGAACCCCACGCTCGTGCCGCCTAACGAGCTTAGCGCGCCCAGAGAGGGGACGGACCCCATGCCTCTGCTACTGTACTTGTGCCAACGGAGAGGACGGGCCCCATACCCGTCGCTTATCAGTCTCAGCGCCTGCAGGGGGTGGGGCGGACCCCACACCCCTGCCAGAACTGAGTTGGTGCAACGATTGTTAACGTTGCGCACACGGAGGGGAAGAGCCCCACGCCCGTGTCGCCCATCGAGTTTAGCGCGTCATGCCTGTTGCCGCCTAAACCGGCTTGCCATTTCTTACCGGTGTGCGCAAGGGGGGGTGCCCTACACCCGTGGTGGTGTTACCTGGTTCGGACGTGCGCGGGTGATTTGCGTTCACTGGTCGTACGGGTGGTGTGTGAGTTTTGTTCGACTAGCGGGAGATGTGGTGTGGTGTGCCTTGCCTTGCCTTGGATTTGGTGGTGCGCTGACGAGATGTTTAGAGGTGACACTCCTTTTGACTGCTACTTGGGAACCGTTGTGTAATACATGCGAGCCGTCATTTTTAATGCTGGTGTCGTGATAACTGCGTGGAGCTCAGACGTCAGGCGCGTGGGAGCGTGGGGGTGGTGCATGAGCACCACGTGTCGAGCCGTGGGAGACCATGCTAGTTGTTTGAATTTAAGGTGGGAAGCTGAAAAGTTGGCGCGGTTACCAAGGAGGGTTAGTAAACCGCCCCGTGCCACGTGTTGCAATCTGACGGTGAACACGCAAGAATGGACGGCTGGCGTTCATTGGCTTATGTCGTGTAATCAGTATAAAGAGGGCTGTGGTGTCGTTTTTCTCCATCACTTTCTACGATTTGTCGAAACTCTGCCGGAATCGCTCTGCAATCTGTTCACCGTTTCTTCGTTCGTGCTTTCTTGCCGGAATACGTGCGCGACGTTCAACCTTTCTGCCGTCAAAGACCAAATTTGGTGAGGCTCTCATCCCGTTTCTGGTGTTTTCCGTTTTGGTTCGTGTTTGGTTGTTTCTGTGGTTTTTTTTGGCTTTTTCTGGGTTTTGCATCTCAAGAACAGGGCGTGTTCTTGAGGTGTGCCAGGCTTGATTTTGTTTGGGGTAGGAATTTTGTGTTTTTGGTGTTTCTGGTAGTTTGCCCCCCCTACTCTCTTTTGCCAAGTGTTGCCTCTCCGCCCGTGCTGCCAATGTACCCTGGCGCTCCTCGAAATCTGCCGTGGTCGGTGTGGGCCCACACGGACCCGAACGTTGGTGGTGTTTTGCAATGTCCTCCGTTCGAGCGGGCTGGGCACCGCACACGGGCGGAATGCCTCCATTTCTTCCGTCTGCGACACTCCACCCCGTCAGGTTGAGTCCCCCAGTCCTTCCGTACGTTCGATACGAACGAGTACCCGCTGGGCGCACGCTTGCCGCCAGGCCGCCAGGGCTGTGGGTTGTGGTTTGCTACCAGAAATAGGAAGAGGATAATTTTACGGAGTGTTGTACCTGTTTGCTAACCTTCCGTCCGTGTGCTCTGTAGGTAAGATGACGAAGTCCACGACGACAAACAAGGATGATGTGCTCAAGCGCCGCCTGCTCGCACTGCGGGATGCTGCCGCGAAAGAACGCAAGGTGGCGGATGACGGTCGTGGCGTACTCGTCCCGGGGGGCAGTACCCAGCCCAAGACCCCTGTTGCAAACATGGCTGATCCTGCTCCGCTCATTCGAGGGCCACAAGCGGATGCTCCCCGCCCGCCACAGGGTGATGCCACTGGATTCAAGGCCCAGGCCCGGGCGGAGTGCGGGCAGCAGCAGTCCGAGCGAGATGATGTCAGGGACAGGCGGGAGGCTGCCCATGCGCCTCAGTCTGCCAGTCGTGCGCCCGTTGTGCCCTCGTCTTCGGATCGAACTTCAAGTCCTCCACGATACTCTTGCTCTCCAAATCCCCTGCTTCCGTCTTCCGGTCCTCCACAATTTCTTGAGCAGTGGGAGGGTGAGGAGCGTGTGCAGAAGCGCCCCCGGACTGAAGATTCCCCTCCCAGCCCTGCTCCTAAGACGAATGTTGATGTGGTGGACGCCTTGCGTCGTGCGCTGGTGGATGGCGCCGCCTCTCTGGGGTCCCTACTGCAGCCGCTGGAGAATGCTGCCCCCGACGGGCTGGATGCGGTCTTCGTTGCGTGCACCCGCCTGCTGCATCAGGTCTTCCGCGTCCGCTCGCGGGAGAGTGCGGAACTTGCACGCGTCAGGGCCGAGGGCGCGAAGCAGCGGAGGATGACGGACAGGGTTGCGGCGCAGCTCGAACAGGCCAACAAATTGGTCCACCGGTACACCGCCCGTGCGGAAGAGGCAACCGCCCGGTCTATCGAAGCTGCCGCCCGTGAAGCTGTGGCTATTGCTGAGTGGGACAAGGCCGTGGCCGAGGTGGAGCCGGTGCGCGCCAAGCTAAAGCGCGTCCGTGCTGAAGCAGCCGCCCGGGGGGTGCTCTCAGAGTCTCGGCTGAAAGAGGCTGATCGCGTTGCTCGCATGGATGCTGTGGCGACGTTCAAGGAGTCTGACGAGCTCCACGAACTGGTCAGAGCGGAAGTGGATGAGCAAGTGGCTGCGTTCCAGGCAGCGGTGAGTCCTTTCTTGAAGATGGAGGAGTACCAAGCGTTCGTGGAGTCTAAAATTGAGAGACGGGCGGGCGCTCGGGTTCCTGCGTATGAGAGAGAGGTGGGGCCCTCTGGGGAACCTGCTAGGGCGGAGCTGGAGCCGGTGATCAGGCGGGTGGATCCGGGCGAGCAAGTGGAAGCTGTTGTGGTAGCGTCGGAGGAGGAGGTTGAGAAGTTGGATGTTGACACGGGGGCGTAGTGTAGGGTGTTTCTTCTTCTTTGTAATGGGATAGATTTTTGTAGTCGGGCCTTGTGCCTTCCATTAATGAAGTACTTCTTTCCGCACGTGTGCCTTGTTTGAAGTTTTTTTTTTTGCATCTTTTGAATGACTCGCGCGAGCGTGCGCCCACCCCTTTAACTGGAAACTTGACCAAGTGTTACATTTACGTGCGCAGCCTATCCCCAGTCCCCCGAGTATATGGGCGGGCGGGGTAAGGACGAACGGGCGCGTAAATATAAACTAATGGAAAGAGTACAACAAAAGTGCAATATCACAATTTTAATGAAAGTACTTCCACGGGTGCCGTAGTCGTTGACCCTGCATATCTCGGAGGTAACGAAGTGCTGGCGCTTCCCTCCACGGACGGGGTGTCTTCATCCCCTGCTGGATTGCCCCCAGTCCCCCAGTTGGATTGGTCGAGCCCGGATGTGCTGGCTGAACGATCGGGCGATCCCCGTTTGTTCGCTCCTTTGTGGAGATGCATCATGTCTCCTCGCTCTTCCAGCAGATTATTGCTGATACGTAGCCCTTCACCGTTCGTGCGTGGATCGTGCCCCTCGATCCGTGGGCTCTGATGGGTGATCTCTAGGGGTAACATAGCTTCATTTCCGAATGTCAGGCTGAACGGAGTCTCGCCCGTGGCGCTGTTAGCCCGTCGCGTGGATCGCCCGGTATCTCCGTTCCTGGCGTAGGTTCCAAGGTGGGAACCTCCTGCCTACCCTGGGGTTTTGTGGCTTCTTCGTGATTGTATCCCCGAACGTACCCGATTCCACGCTCCGTTGGGAATCGTCCCAAGAGCAGGTGTCCTGCGATGATCATCTTCAGTTTGCTGATCCCCGGCCTCCCGAGTATGGCATTGTACGGGGAGGGGGTGTCCATGACTATGAAGTCCGTCCGGATCTCGCTGTGCGGGGAGTCGGGCACACCGATCCCGACCCGAATATTGTCGCTCCCAATCGGATACGACGTTTCGCCCGTGAAGCTGGCTACGCACTCGCGATCCTGCGTCATCTTGCTGGCGGGTCTACCGAGCGCCGCGTATGCGTCCAGGTAGATCACGTTCACGGACGCCCCATTGTCGATCAGCACCCTCTTCACGAGGAAACGATCGATGATCGCGTCGATCACGAACAGTAGGGTGTTGTCCTTCGGGCTTCTCTCCTTGTCTTCCGTCGTGAAGCAGATGGCGGGCGCCTCCCTTCTTCCTGTTTTCTGCGTTCGTCCCGCCCCGATCGTCAGCACCTCCTGGCTCGGGCGATCGGGCGATGAGGTGCCTTCCTTGCGCTTGCCCCCGGATATCGTACTGATAGTCCCACGGGTTCCAATGTTCGCCTCGCGCTGTTGTCCTTCCGCCCTGGGAGGGGTTGTCTGCTCGTCCTTCAAGTCTTCAAGGGCGCTTTTCAGCATAATGTAGCTGTTGGTATGGTGGGTGGCGGCGTTGTGGAATTCGCACCAGACGTCCGGGAATTGGCCGGTCGAAGCCATTGCTTTCGTCATGTTGTTTGGTGGCGGTATTCGGTGTCGATGCAGGCGAAGAAGCTGCTCGAGCGGCTGCTGATCGATCATAAAGACCTCCTGTCCCGCCGGTCGATAGCATGGCGCTGGTGGTAAGCGGGCACTCTGCTGCGCTGATCCCCTCGTCTGGCTGTAGCTGTTGCCCTGATGACTGCGGAAGAAAGGACTCTGGTAATTCTGCCTTTGCGCGTCCCCGTTCCTCTTATAGCCCCCGGTTGGCCTTTCGTCGTCCGCCAGCTGTTGTGGTTGGGCGCTTGTCGCCTTTGGTCTGCTGGAACTGGGTTCGGAGGCGGACCCGTACACTCGCGTCTCTACGAGCGCCTTCTGCACAATCAGGTCCATGATCTCGTCGTAGTCGAGATGTTCCTTCCTCACTAGCTTCTCTACGAACAGGGTGGCGAGCAAATTATCCATCAGGGCTACCTTGGCCACCCGTTTGTCGAGGTCCCTGCACGTACTTGCGAGCGTTCTCCACTGATTGATGTAACTCGACAGGCTCTCGTCCATCCCCTGGCGGACCTTGAGGAGGATACCCGTGGTGTTGTACTTGCCCTGGAGCCGATAGCGTTTCTGGAAGCTCTCCGCCAGCTCGATGAACGAATAGATGGACCCTGGCGGAATCTCGTAGAACCAGCTCCGCGCTTCCTCCGCCAGCGTTTCCTGAAATAGGAAACATAGGGTTGGATCCGAGTATCGGGTTCCATCCGTGGTGGATCGAAACTCGTCCACGTGCGCACGTGGATCTCCGCTCCCATCGAACCGAGCGATCTGCGTCGTCTTCGCGTGGGGGTCCCTTCCCATCTCCAGTATATGCGCCGAGAACGGGCTGACCCGGGGGGCGAACGTCCCGCCCTGATCGGCCAGCTTGTCCTTGCGCAAGCGCGAGACCTCTTCCGCCAGTTCCTCCATCCTCTGAAGGATCAGTGCATTGTTTGTCAGGGGCGCTGATTCCTCCACCGGTGAGGGCGCTCGGGCCGCCCGGGCGCTGGTCCCGCCGAACGGATGTTGCCTTTCGCCGGTGGTCTCCTGGGTCCCCTCGTGCTGCCCCAGCTGCTGGTTGACGAGTGCGTCCAATCGCTCCTCCAACCTCTGACGGATTTGGCGCTCCTCTGCTTTCTCGAGCGCCGCCTCCTGTAACTCCTGGACCAGGCTGCTGATGCGCTCCTCGCCATCGTTCCTGTCGGTTGCTAACACGTACCGCCCTTGCGAGTCTGGCTGCGTCTCCTCATCGGGCGCGTTGCTGTCGTTAGTCACCGGGTTGAGCATGTGGACCTTTGGTTTTTGTGGTGTTTATACGAGGTTTGCAATTTGTAAGGTTCCCACAGACGACGCCAACTGTTTCTACCGAATTACGCGCGGGGACGTAATCTGGCAGAAGCAAGTACGAGCAGACTTCCTTCTCCTCGTCCGAACGCTCGGGCTGTTCGGATGGTCGGGCGCTCTTCTCTCTCTTCGGGCGTATGGGCTCTCACTTCCGACGGTCGACTCTTCCTTCAGGCGCTTCCTCTTCTTTCGGGTGATCGGGTATGCGTATTCGCGTGCGGCTGTTAGAAGAATACAACAACAAACGGGCGGTCAGGGGTCGAGACGGGGTGGCCCGCCTTCAACGCTCCGATGCCTAAGTCAGATGATGTATTGGATATAACAGTCAAGCGAACGTGCGTAGGGGGAAATTTGAGGTAGGGTGAATGAGTGCTCTTACCTGTAATAAATACCTTACATATATAGGTGGTTGAGTTTGTAGTTTGATGGTGTTCTTCGATGTGGGACTGGTGCACTTGCTGGTGTGTGATTCGCACATTCGGGCGTGTGCCCGTCGGGCGCGTGTGCGCTCGGATGGAGTCGGTCTGATGAGTGAAGTTGAAGCCTCCTTGGTGGTCTTTCGGGTGGTCTGGTAGGTGTCGATTTCCTGCTTAAGTAGATAAATATATTAATCGGACAACTCATACTATACAAACAGTATGTGCTATCTTTTGTTTCTTATCTTCCTTTACAGAGCTTCAAAGAGAGTGATGGAAAACTATACTATGAAATCGCTACGTCCAAAGGCATGTACATCTTTAACTACAATTATAAAATGGAAGGGGAGGAGGACATGAATAAGCACTTGGAAAAGTATAGGCCAACGTTGATAGATTTCGTTCATGCATTCATGTCACTACTTGTCTTCCTGGTCTTTGCTCTTAGCAACTCCAACGTCCAGAGCTACTTCTTTTCTGAAGCAGAGGGCGTAAATCTCAGTGAACTCGCAATGAACTTGCCATTAGCTGCAGGGTTGTTGTCAACCTTTATCTTCACCATCTTTCCAACTATTCGAAGAGGAATTGGATACGCAGACATGGTGCCAGCGCAAAGAACCAGTAAAGAGTGATCTCTTGTGGCAGCTTAACTATTTACGTGTGAAAATTAAGAATTATAGGGAGATGAAATTGGCACCCTTTTTTACAAATCACACATTTTTTTGCAAATGTCCATGGGAGTTTTATAATTATATCATTTCGTATGAATAAGAAATATGAGCGTAAATTACCTAGTTTCTCTTGAGTTCTTATTTCATCATGGACTGAAATGCTGTCTTACGAATCAAAATTCGAAATGAAGCTAGACTGAAGACTAATTATACCAGGTAATAACAGCCCTTAAAATATTAATCCGGATCCAAAGTCAAATGCATGGCCCTTTTTGACTAAAATAATGCAACATTGAGGATAAATTAAAGACTTACAAAAGTACTTGGAAAAGAAAATATTAAGCTCAATGATTCTCCTCATCCTGCCTTTATGTCACTGCTACTGCAGTCTTACTTAGTGTAATTCTAGCTTGATGTTTGCATCCAACGAGCAAAATTGTTTCTTTTCTTGAAAGGGATAAAATTTAAAGTGAAATCACTTTTTATTCCTCGTGTTTTCCATTCACTCGAAGGAGAATTGGATACGATACATGACACTCAGCTCGTATGCAACTTATATCTGTATTAGAGAGAAAGAAATTAAATCAAGATTACGAATTATATTGTAATATAGCCAACACTAAAATTAAGAATTTGCAAATCATGCAAGTATAGTGCTTTTAACTTTTAACAAGCTGCTAGTAGCCTGCTGTAAGGTGGTTACCATGATATTATTTTTATAGGCCGAGAAATCAGAGGATTTAATTCTTCATAAAACTGATTAGATTTTCGTGTGAATTTAATTTAAAAAGAAATTGAGAGCATAATTTCGTATGAATTTAATGTAAAAAGAAATTGAGGGCCTAATTGGTTTGGCAAGTTTCAAAGAAGAGGAGGAAGTACGTCATGCTTCTCAAAGAAGAGGCTAGGGTTGTAAAATTAAATCAAACTATAACCATTGAGCAAAGTTAATTAGTTTCTATATATTTCTTGACGTCTATGACCGGTCAGTTTACATGCAGAAGTACCTGGACATTAGAAAATGTGTGCATTTTCATACGTTCAGAACCCGAAAATTAACTTATCCAAACGTACAAATCAAAACCCCAGAATTTCTCGATCGGTATAATTTCTGTTTCTCTCCTAATTTGGTCAGATGCAATCTAATTTGTTTCGGTACGTGTTTTCGTCTATATTTAGATTAATTACTGTCCACAAGACCACAACATGTACGTCATATAATTTAGGGTCCCCATTGTTTCATAATTATTCGCACTTGCATTGCAAATAACGCACTCATATATTCCTTCTCGGTACATAATCCCCTATCTATATATGATTGATATGAGGTTTAGCTCAAGCATACGTACATAGCTCATTATAAATTCCCAGTTTCCCACAGGCATATACAAAGAAGCACAAGTAGCTTAGGCCTGGCAAATGGGTGGTGCGGGGTGGTAACGGGGCAGACTGTAATGGTGCGGATTTTAAGCGAGTTAAAATTTATTTAATTATTTATTGTAACGCGTTATAGGAATCAGTCATATGGATTCGCGAATTAACTCACATGATCCCTTAAAATTCGTTTGTATATTAAGATAATTTTAGTTTTTAATTTTTTTATTTGTATACAATATTTTTCCAGATTTGAATAAAAAAATCTCGGCGGAGGGGAGGAGTAGCTCTGGAGTATAACAATGAAAATCTGGAAAAATATTGTATAACAGAGAGAGAGCCTATCGAAAAAAGAAACAGAGAGAGAGAGAGGGGGGGAGAAAAAAACGCAGAGGAGAGAGGGAGAAGAGTGTGTGTTTTATTTTAGCTTTAATGCTTGTTTTATTCACTATTGTTAATGAAAAGTTAAATAAAAAGTATTTATGAAAATTGAAAAATAAGGTGTTATAGATTAGACGGTTTCGATAGAAATTTTAAACCCACCCGTTTATTTGACAGATTCTTAACAGGTTAACCATCTAAATCTATTATAATAACGGACGAATTTACGGGTGGATTTAAATCCACCAAGTGATAATGAACAAATTCACGGATACTCGCGGATATTGTCAGGCCTAAATTACCTAACCACGGCTGTTCTACACATAAACCCAACATCATCCGCCAACCCTGCCGCGACCACCTCATTAATCCGTTCCATTGTAGATCAACAGTTGCTGTTACAAATCGGACCATCAACTTTGCCAACACCGTTACCATCTCTTGATGAACAACCAAATCACCGCCACCAACGCCGCTCCATGGTACCTTAAACCTCTAGTTAACTAACCCAATTTTGATTCACATAAATTCAGTAACACCATTTCTCAATAACCAACCAATTAGTACTCAATGACCACCAACACCTCCACCACCACCGCCACTAGTACCCTCTGATTCACTTTCACTAAATGAAATGACACAATCCAATAAGGGCACAAAACACCAAAGGACACTAAGTAATGCGGGAAGCCAAGCCAAGCTGTTGCCAACAGGAACAGTTCTTGCATTCCAAGCCATCACACCTTCCCTATCCTACTGCCCCAGAATCCGAGCGAAAACTAGAGAAACACCTCAGATAGGTTGGGATGGTAGAGATTGAGCTATCTGCTAAGAGAAAAGATGAGTGTTAGAGGTGAAGGCGGGTTGCCCGCCTATCACACTTCCAAGCTTAAGTCAGTGAGTGTATTACAGGATAAAACGTGAGAGCGTAGGTGTTTAAGGCTAGAGATATCAATTATCTTTTCTTGATGTTGCTAAGTCTGTTATGTACTTACCCAGAAACACGTTTCTCTCTCATTCTTCGATGTGGAACTTTGATGTTCTTTTGTTTATTTTTAACACGCGTGTATGGAATGTGACAAGCCGAAGGGCTTACGCCAACACCTACAACGGAAGATGCCACGTCTTCAATAAGTACCTCGTCGCGCTGGTCATGTTAGCTTGTTCTCTCGTTTGCTTCCTCTCCTCCTTCACCGACAGCGTGGAATTCGACAAGAAAGTGTACTACGGTATTGCTACGTTTAAAGGGCTGTCAGTTTTCAACTACGAAGATCGTGAGGTTGAAGAACCAAAGCTTGTGAAGAAGCTGAAGACGCTTAAGATTAAAATGTCCACGGACTTTCTTCATGCGTTTGTTTCGGTTTTTGTATTCTTGATATTTGCTTGTAGCAGCTTAGAAATGCATGCTGCTACTTTCCGGCTGGGATAAGAGATCAGTTGGAGTATTCTATGGTGATATATTTGCCATTGATCGCCGGAGTGCTTGCAAGTTTCTTCTTCATCATCTATCCCACAAAACGCAGAGGGATTGGCTACACATGCGCCAGGAAATGATCAAATGTATAAGAATGCATGTGTGTATGACCGGCCGGCCGGGATGAGGATCCGGACTGCCGTTTGAATTACATATATAGTGACATCTGTTCGAGCGCGGGCCCAAACAACATCATTGATGTATTATTTTCACTATTCTATAATGCTCAATTGTCTGATTAATAACAGGACTTTTGTTCTTCAATATTGTTATATACTCGATCTTCCAATAATTTTATGGAATATAATGGCATGCATGCGAATCATATGGAGATTTGAAACCCTAACTGTATAAGTGACAAGCAAACCCTAGTATATATCATGGGTCCGGCCGGCTTTATTGGATTCAGACTTCAAAGTCCATACATATAATTAAGTTTCTTTTCTACAAAGACGAAGCTAAATTCTGAAGCTGAAAAGTATTATCTTGTGCTAATCGAAAATTCCAAGCAATAAGGTTCGGTTCTAGCATTGCTCTAGAGAAGTAAGTCACTTGAAAGTTGAAACTCGGAAGTTTTAATTTGTTTCTTGTTGATATTTTCTTCTGACTACTTCGGCAATATAATGTAGCTAGTTAGTATGTACTGAGGTGGGAACGGTCGTGGTAGAATTTCAAAGGTCTAAGTACGTGCTTTGACGTAAATTTGGATCAAATTAAGAATACACTCAGACCAATTAGGGTAAGACATGCTCGTAACTGTCGCAAGCACTGCCAAACCAGGCAATGTCATGCATGATGCAACCCAGAACAGTCTATTTTTGCTTCCCTTATTGGTCACAACGAGTTAAAGAGGCTTAAATGGCCTGAAAGCTACAAGCTAGAAAATTATTTCTGTGTGGAAGATCGCGTTTATAAGATAAACTAGTAATCGAAGTTTCTTCACCTTAACCAAAGAAACGGTTTGGAATGTTCAAAGACTAGGAGAATGTTGAGGTCGACGGGACTAGCTTTCTCGTTAGAGATTCAGGGAGTAGTGGAAAACTAATTAATCAATCTCCCAGTACGTCGGACCCGGAGTTCCTGGACACATACATGATACAGCATCTCCAGCTTTATCATCTTGTCAGCTAGCACTTGATTGATCGAGCCTTACATTTCATTACTATGAATCACAAAGCCGCCTAAGTCGACCATGGAACTTGTGAAAGTCCTAATACACCACTTAAAAAAAATCCTCTATAAATAGAGGATAGCACATAGTTGAAGCTAGCAATTCAATTCCAGTACGTACTTTAATCCAGCTCTCCAGATTTGCTTTTTCCATGACTTCTGTAACGCAACTTACGCAAGACCAAGACATAACACCAACTCAGAAGACCATAGCTAGTGCAGCCAATCTTGCAAACCTCTTACCTACCGGCACTGTCCTCGCCTTTGAAACCCTCATACCTAGTTTCTCCAACAACGGTGCATGCCATGTTTCTAACAAGTACCTTTCCTCATCCATCATTATAATCTGCGCCCTCATCTGCTTCTTCACCTCCTTCACCGATAGCTTCATTGACAGCACCGATGGAAAATTCTATTACGGTATTGTCACTCGCAAAGGCATGCACGTCTTAAATCCTAGAACCAAAAAGCCTACTTATGAAGATAGAAAACGGTTGGAGAAATATAAGCTAACGGGTGTAGATTACTTTCACGCCATTGTGTCACTTATCGTGTTCTTCATCTTTGCTCTTACAAACCTAAACGTGAAGAACTGTTTCTTTCCTGATGCGGGAGAAAATGTCAACCAAGTCATTCTCAATTTACCACTAGGAGCTGCAGTTTTTGCAGCCTTCTTATTCACAATTTTTCCAACTACTCGAAAAGGGATTGGATACACACAGCCCCGGCCAGACAAGGAAAAAGCAGCCAAGACTTCAACCGCCGCGGCTACCGCCAAAGGATCGGAGGTTGAAATGGTGGATGTGGTCGTGGATGGAGCTGAGGGTGATGCCAAGGTCTCCTCCATAACCTCTAATTAGTCCTACAGTGCTTTGTGTTAGAAACTAGAGAAGTTATATGCTCCTTAATTGAATGATGATACATACCTAGCTAGTTAATTAATTATATAATTGCTTAGTCTCTTATTCTTTGTACGTAAAATCATGTCAATCAAAAATTGTGTCAATGAGATTCAATCGAAGAAACAATTGTATCAATGGATATTGGTTTTATAAATATAGTTGCAGCTCGCTCTAGTACTCGATCTGTTACAAGTTGCAAATTTTTCTAGATGTGCATATACCTAGCTTATCACCTCTTGACACGTACTTAACAGCTTAATTATAAATTACAAATATATCTCACCGCTACCGTGACAGGAACCATCGGCAGGATAGTCCCAACTCCGATAACCAGCATGATCCGCAGCACGATTCGCACCTCGATAAGGATAGCGCCCACGCGCCAAACAAGAAACCGGTCAGACAACACCTCAACGAAGAGAGCATACGCACTAGTCCCACATCGAAGAAACGGTAGGAACCCAAACCCCAACCACCAATATATACCGGTCAACTCAGCATTAAATGGTACGCATCCAACACTCCATCAAGCCGTTATTCTATAAAACTTACGTATCGTTTCTAACTTAGGCATCGAAGAGTTGAAGGCGGGTCACGCCTGTCTCTCCTTAACCGTTGTTGATCTTAGCAGCGAGAGCATGTTGGATTCTGATAAAGTGTAGAGCGGTATTGAAAGTAAAGCGACAGCGATATCACCCCAAAGAATATTAGCAGCATATCTACAACTATCTACACCGACACGATCTTCTTATTCAATATCCGATATCCATATCGGTGTCGGGTATTAACACTAGCTATGATAACGTTGGTGTGATTACTAGCGATGTTAGGGACAAAAGTTAGCACAAGTGTTCATTTTTTCATAGAATCTAGACATGTACAGAAGCGCCAAAATGTTCAGAGACTCGAGCATGCAGGCTCACACATTAGTCTGTAGAGTTTCATACAGTTTGAGATCACCATGATTCTTAAAGAGGAGTGCAGTGTCTTTCTTGAGGTGCAAATAATTAAGTTCCATTGACCAGCTTCATATTTCTTTTTGGGACATTCGAATTCTTGGGTACCCAAGAGGGTATCCCACTCTTTTTTTGTCATAAGAAAAATTTATTAAAATCTTTCAACCAGAACAATACATACATAGCTAACTAGTAACTCAACTTCTAATCAAGAGAAAAGAAATTAATCAGAGAAAATACTACTTATTAAAATGCTTAACTCTACTATAGTCGAGCTTAATTACATCCTTCAAGGACAAACGAAATACACACTAAAAACGATGAACATACCCTTAAGCACTCTATTGTGGTAGGTGTATCATCCCTATGAATTACTTAGTCTCAAAAGGATGCAAATAAACTCTGGTACCAACAGTATACAACTCTAGGGTCCTAAACAAGAGGACCAATACCGTATTTTGCTAAAAAAAACAAAACACCTAGAATACTAAAATAATAAAAGCCCAACATGTTATAGATACGAATTCGTGTGAGACTCCGTGTGTATCCATCTATGGGCAATAGAGTGTTTTTCTAGTAGTGGTTGTAAAATGGCAAAGTAACAAAATTTCAAACTGGGAGGAAGCAGCTACCGTGCCTCAAGCGCGGCGAATTTGTTCTCTCAGATCTAATAGTTACCTAGCTCGCTTAGCCATTGGTTACTGGTAACTTCCTTTTTTCGACTGTCTGTAATCGCTTCGGTGTACCTCGGTGGCGACTGCGGACTTTGTCTTCTCCGCCCTTCCTTTAGGAAGTGGTGAAGAATCCTCTTCTCTATTTTTTTCTCATAAGCGACCCAACAATAGATCTGATCTCAGTGTTGAATTGCAAGGTCTGTGTATGGCTGATTCTACTCCTTCAGCTCTGGAATCTCTTCCTCGGGCTGGGACGTCCCACGCTAGTAAGCTTCTTAGCCCTATCTCTAAGTACCATGATGTTATGGCTAAGGATATTGATTTGAATGATGATAATTGTACTTACTCTGATGGTGATCATGGCATGAATGTGAGGTTTTCTAGTTGTGTTCATGACAAGCTTCCTTTGGATTGGATTTGTTATGTTATTATGAAATTGATCGGTCGACCCAATGCTACAACCAGTTTTGAGTTCATGCTCAATGGTTTGAGATGTAAATGGAAGCTTAAAGGTGGATGTCGATTAGTTGATTTGACAAACAACTTTTTCATTGTGAAGTTTAACTTGGAGGAGGACATAATCACTGCTCTATGTGGCAGACCGTGGATTTTGGCTGGCCAAACATTCGTTGTGAAGAAGTGGAGATCTGATTTTGATCCAAAAACTAAAAAAAAAAATGGAAAAATGGATGTGTGGGCAAAAATTGATGAACTCCCTGTCCAATATTTCAAACAATACCCTATGAAAATGATTTGCAAAACTCTTGGGGATGTTGTGAGGATTGCTCCTATCACCTTGGGAAAGTCTTGAGGCCGGTTTGCAAGGTTATGTGTTGAGGTCAATTTGAGCAAGCATTTGAGGTCTTTTGTGGAGGTTGAAGGTATCTCTTACCATGTCATCTATGAGGGTGTGTCCATAATATGTTTTGAATACAGATGTTATGGAAATTTTAAGGAGAAATTCCCTTCGGCGGTATGAAGTGGTGAGGTTGGTGCTAATGAGGTTATGGCTGGAGAGGTTTCCGATGCTCTTAAGGATGTGATAATTGTGGACAATGGTGCTGAGGACCCTATGCATCAAGATAATGCTTCTATTGGCAGTAGAAATGTAAGTGTTGTGAAGAAGGAAGATATTGGATCCTGGACGCTTATGACCTATAAAAGCAAGAAGAAAAATGCTTCTACTGCTGTAGGTAAAAAATACAATCAGACTTACTCTAGATTTTCTGTACTCCAATATGAAATTATGGAGGTAAACAATGGGACCCCAGCTGTTGTACCTTCTAACATTGAAGGATATTGCTATTTTCAAACTTTGGGATAGCCTTGAAAAGAAAAGTGAGGTATCTGGAAGTATTGCTTCAGATAAAGGGAAGTCTAGGAATATGTCTGTTTCTAAGGGAAAGGCTAAGTGTGGTAAATCTTCTGCGCACAAACCTATGAAAGACGTATGTAATGCATATGTTTCTAAGGTTGGTCACAAGAGCTTGACTTTGTACCAGAGAAGGAATGGTGTTGCCAAAGTTTCTAAGCTCAAGGTTATGGATGTGTCTAAAAAATTAATTTTTGATGATGCTGGTGCCATTGGATCTCTGAGTGATATTTCTACTTTGTTGGGATTCAAAGGTACTGAAGGTGTGTTTGGCCATAAACCTCCTGATGATGGAAATAGAAGTGTCCTAGTGCTAACAATACTGATAATGATGCTACAATGTTTGTAGTGAAGACTTTTGCTGAAAATTGCAAAATTGGAAATTATGTTGACCAATCTCACCATTCTGGTGAGGCAATGGTCGATATATGATCTTTGGGATTCCATCCCACTCTCCCTTTGCTATTTTAATGATGTCAAAAATCCTTTTTTGGAATGCAAGAGGAGCTGGAAATAAGAATTTTAGGTCTGCAATTTTTAACCTTGTAAAAATGAATCATGTTGATATTCTGGCTAATTATGAGCCAAGGGTGCAATTTTCTCGAGCCAAGAAATTTTTGTTGGGTCTTGGCTTTACTGATTTTCAAGTTGAAGAGGCTTCTAGTTTCTCTGGAGGGTTGTGGTTACTGTCTAAGAATACTATTGTTGATTTTATTGATTCCACATTTCAATCAATTACCGTTAAGCTTTCTGATGATAGTGCTAGTCCTTGGATGTTATTAGTGGTTTATGCTTGTCCAAATAATGTTGCTAGATCTTCTCTATGGTGTTATCTGGGGCAGATTTGGGAGGATATCCACCTTCCTGCTGTAGTTATTGGAGATTGTAATGAGTTTGTAGATGCTTGTGATATTAGTAGTGGTTCTATAGTGAGAAGATTTGGAGGTCTTAGAAGGTGGGTTAATAATAGTGGTCTTGTGGATGTTGGTTACAAATGGTCCAAGTTTACATGGGGAAACAAGCTTGCTAAGGAGAGACTGGATAAAGCTTTTTGCTCTTTTAGTTGGAGAGCTCTATTTCTTGAGGCTTTTGTCAATCACCTCCCCAAAAAAAGGTCTGATCATTGTCCTATTCTTCTTCAATTAAAATCTATTGTCTAGATTGATAGATGTAGGTGCCCGTTTATGTTTCAAGCTATGTGGTTTGGCCATTCTAATTATCTTGAGTTCATTAGTACTTGTTGCCAGTCTTGTGTTGGTGATTTTCAGAGCAAGTTGAAGTCTCTTTCCTCTGCTTTATCTGAATGAAACAAAGAGGTGTTTGGTCATTTGTTCAAAAGGAAAATGAGGCTCTTGGCAAGAATACGAGGTATTCGAAAGGCTCAAGATAGAAATTCTAATGATTTTCCTAAACGCCTTGAAGCTGACTTGATTAAGGAGTATGAGATGATTCTAGACCAAGAGAATATGTTTTGGAGACAGATTTCGAGAGATAAATGGTTACAAGGGGGAGATGAGAATACTAAGTACTTCCACTTAACTACTTTGGTGAGGAGGAAGAAGAATAAGGTTGGAGGTCATTATGATAAACATAATGTGTGGACCACAGACTCCAATGTGATGAAGCAGATTGCAATGAGTTTTTTTGTAGACTTGTTCTCTCAGGGTGAGGTTTCTAGGAATTATGACAGCATACCTGGTTTGTTTCCTAGCATTTATGTTGTTGCTTTGAAGGTGATGAGTGCTCTTATTTTTGTTGTTGATGTTAAGAAAGCTCTGTTTGTCATTGGTAGCCTCAAGGCCCCTGATATTGATGGGTTCTCTGCCGTGTTCTTTCAAAATCATTGGGACATCTATTGTTCTAAGATTATGGAGATTGTTCAGCTTGCTTTCTCTTCTTGTACTATCCCACAAGGATTGAATCACACCATTATCTCTTTAATCCCCAGGATGGATGACCCTGAACACATGGTGAATTTTAGTCCCATCAGTTTATGCAATACTATCTAAAAAGTTATTTCTAGGCTGATTGTGGCCAAGATCAGACCCATTACACAGCAGTTGATTAGTCCAAACCAGGTCATTTATGTACCTGGAAGGCCAATTGTTGATAACGTCCTTGTGGCTCAAGAAATGTTGTTCAAGTATAAGCAGTTCACTGGCAAGCTTCGTTTTATGGCCTGGAAAGTGGATTTATCTAAGGCCTATGACAGATTGAGCTGAAAATTCATTGTGATGGTGTTACATGAGGCTCAATTTCTTGTTCCTCTTATCAAGTTGATAATGCATTGCATCACTTCCACAAGTTTTCAGATTTCCCTCGATGGAGAATTGACTTCCTCTTTTCTTGCCAAAAGAGGAATCAGACAAGGAGACCCATTGTCTCCTTATACTTTTGTTCTTTGTATGGAGAAGCTCTCTCATCTAATCCAGGCTGTTGTTGAGATGAAGAAATGGAAATCTGTTAAGTCTTCTAAATTTGGTCCCAAGATTTCCCATTTATTTTTTTTGCAGATGATTTGATGTTTTTTGCTGAAACATCCTCTCGACAAGCTCATATTCTGAAAGGTTGTCTAAATTTATTTTGTGAGCTTTTAGGACAAGCTGTTAGTTTTGAGAAGTTTTTGTTGTTCGTGTCTCTCAATACAAGCAAGGAAGTGGCTGCTGAAGTTAGTAGCATTTGTGGTCCCCTATCACAAAGGATCTAGGGAAGTATTTGTGTATGCCTCTCATACATAAAAAAAAGTCAGCAAGTCAACCTATTCTGGTATTGTTAACAGAGTTCAAAATAGACTTGCTAGCTGGAAATGTCAGAATCTTAGCATGGCTGGCAAATTGGTTCTTACTTAGTCTGTTTCCTCTGTTATCCCAATTTATGCCATGAATAGTAGAAAATTACCTGTGGATCTTTGCAATAAATTAGATGTTTTGAGTAGAAATTTCTATGTGGTGACAATAATGAAAAAAAAAGATACATCTGATGAATTGGGAGGATGTGTGTCAGCCAAAGGTGTTAGGAGGTCTTGAGATAAAGAAAGCTGCACATATAAAACAAGCAATGCTAGCTAAGGCTAGTTGGAGTCCTTTTAACAATAATCCAGGTCTTTGGACTGAGATATACATGAGTAAATATCTTTAAAAATCCAATATTTTTCTCCTAGCTATTCTGCTCCCTCTTCTGTGTCTAGTTCATGGAGAAGCATTATGGTTATGGTTGATTTATTTAGGAAGAACTTAAGATGGAGGATAGAGGATGGCTGCACTGTGTTGTTTTGGATTGATATGTGAGTCACAAATGAGTCTCTTTTGACTCATTGCCTTGATGATGCTTTGTTGAATATTAATGCCAAGATTTGTGATTTTTGGGATGAAAATGGGTGGAACTATGATTTGTTATGTTCTATTTTGAGCTCTAATCTGGTTCATCAAATTATCAACATACCTACTGGTTTTGAGGGTTGTAGTGATGACATTCAGATTTGGGGTGTCACTTCCAATGGTATGTTTAGTGTTAAATATGCATATAGTTCAATATTTGATTTTTCTAAGAGGAATGCCTTGTGGAGAAAAGTCTGGAGTTTGAATGTGCCCCCAAACAAAAGACTTTCATGTGGACTCTTTTGCACAAGAAACTCCTAACTAATGTGCAACAATATAGAAGAAAGCTTTGCAGCAGTGCTATTTGTGAAGCTCATCAAGGAGGTGATGAGACTCTTCTACATTTATTTAGGGATTGTCCATTTCCCATCCAGGTCTGGAGATCTTTTTCTAAACCCAATGGAGTTGATAATACATTTCAGTTGAATTAGAAAAATTGGATACATGCTCAACTACATTGTCACATCCCTGATTTAAATGGTGTCAGATGGTGCAATCTTTTTGTCACAATATGCTGGTTCATTTGGAAGTAGAGAAACAAAAGAATATGTGATACTAGTTTCAATATGTCTGCCTTTCCTATTAAAATCATATATGATTCTGCTATAGAGTGGCTTTCATCTGAGAAGAATGCCTTACATCAGAAAGATTGTTTTGTGTCAATGTTACAGTGGGAACCTCCCTCTTAATAGATAAAGCTAAACGTTGATGGGTCTAAAAATAGAGGTGGACAAATTGGTGCTGGTGGTGTCACTCGTGATTCTACTGAAAATTAGATTATGAGATTTCAGATCAATCTGGGAGTTGGTGAAGTCTTACAAGCTGAGGCTTGGGTCTTTTTTTTGGCTTGCAAATGATGTTGCAACATGGAGGAACCAAGATAGAAGTCGAATCAGATTCGGCTGTTCTAGTGCATCTTCTGTCTTCAAATTTGGATAGGCATCCTCTTGGATCCTTGCTCAAAGGCTGCTTGCAGAAGATGTCGATGTTTGAAGAGTGCTCCTTTAGTCATATTTTTCGAGAAAGTAACATGGTTGTGGATTCTATAACTAAGGAAAGCTTGAACCATGAGCCTAGGCTGCTCACTTTCTTTGCTTCTCCTGTTTATGCCCTGAAGACATATTTTGATGATTTAGCTTGATTCTCCTTCCCAAGATCTGTTAATTAGGAGCGACTCTGCTAGTTAGTTTGCTTGTTTGTCTTTTGGTCGTTTTGACCTCGTTTGTAACTAAAAAAAATGGCAAATATATCGCTATATCCCGCAAATTATATACTTAATAATACCTTGAACTGGGGACAGGTATGTGATACTAAG
Source organism: Geum urbanum (assembly GCA_946800695.1). Lineage (NCBI taxonomy): Eukaryota > Viridiplantae > Streptophyta > Magnoliopsida > Rosales > Rosaceae > Geum > Geum urbanum. Next base: position 79,696,143 of record OX326999.1, on the reverse strand, counting down.
CCGTATTTGTATGGATGAGGTACTTTTCTATTAGATCGACGAGCAGAAATTCTCTGACGTTGAGAACCAAGCACTCGATCAGAGCATCTATACTAAAACATGAGGCACCAGCTATCGAACGCTTTCCGTGATATAAATCGAGCATCCAAGATTCACACAGTACGTACGTACAACAAGCTGATGGACAAAAACTAAAAGGAACTTGCAAAAGCAAATTAACGAGAATCAAGTGTACCCAATCAGTCTCTTGCCAATGAAATTGGTATCAAAGAACTAAAAAGTACGTGCATTTTTGCTTGCATATAGACTCCACATGTTCCCCAAGATATCTCATATCTTCATACCAACGAATATTCTCGCACCTTAATTAAGCTACTAATTATCAGAAATCACGTTCAAATATCGGCTATTTAGGAAAGAAGTTTTATCATGAATGATATCTCACAAATGAATCATTTATCACTTTAATATCTCACTCTAAAAAACTATCACTTCGATATTTCATATTTAAATCTCTACCTAATAGTATTACTTGCCGTTAGTAACATTGTCAACTTATAGAAAAAAAATGTCTATTTTCAAGGAGAAAAATAAAGAAATAGAAGAGGAATAATAAAATAAAAACTAGAAAGAAAACAAAAGGAATTAAAATTTTACCCCTTAAAAGTTGACATTTTAAAAAAAGTCAATAAATTGATTGTGTTAGTAGCGGCAGATATTGATCCTTGGTAGGGATTTGAATTTGAGATACTTAAATGATAATTTTTAAAATTAAGGTACCGAAGTGATGAATGACTAATTTGTGAGACATCTTTTGATTATAAGGACTTGTGCTACATATATTAAGGGCTAGGCACTAAAGCTGACGTATTTTGTGTTAAATTTTCATACTCGTTAGATTTCAAATGAGTAAATGGGGAAATATTGATATTATGGATTCATATCTATGGTATTTTGTCGCTTGCTTTCACATAACACCAACGAAATCCAAACTATAACTAAGATTCTTCGACCTTCCCGTGAACAATTCTAATCTAGCTTGCTTGATATTTTTTTGCCTCGTTATCTTTCTGGATACTTTATACTAGGGAACCTTAGGGCATCTCCAATGGGAGGTGCCAAGGGCTATTTTTCTAGCTTTGAAGGTGGAAGGAGCTCTCCAATGGTTGAAATGTGGGGTTCTAAACCCTAAGAATATAGTTTGGGGTGTTAAACAAGTCCTAAAATAGGACTTCGTTTAAGACTTGTCCTATACCAATTGAGGTGAGATCCAGCATGACGGAGGAGAGAGAGGAGAAGTTGGACGCGATGGAGAGGTGACAACCCATGTCACTTGCGCTAGAGGACGAAAGGGAGCAGGATGCGGGACACGTAAAATGGAAGGGAGGGTGAAGGACAAGACGCAGACGTGGGACCCATACCCACGTGAGAGAGTTGATCCCAATTGTCAGCCAATGGTCAAGAATCTGACGGCCCCCGTTGATTCCAAATTGAAATCAACAGCCGGATCAAAATCTCAGCTAAATTTTCTTTTTCATTACTGATTCTGATCCAACGGTAAATGATATATGCTGAAATATATCCAACGATTATTATGAAGCCAACTCTCATTTTTCATATAACGGTCAGAAAAAATTGAAAAAAAAAATCATTAATTTTTCTTGACTATTAATCAGTCCGTTGGAACTGTAAATTTTAATTTTTTATATAAATACCAATCTAAATTTTTATTCATTCCACACCATTTTCGAGTTGTAAATAATGCATATGTCACTCAAGTTTTTTTACAATTAATATAATTATTATTTATCATATATAATAATATTTTATAAAATTTAAATTATTGTTAAAAACAACATAAAATAAATTCATCTAAAATATATAAAGTTAGACCTTTGAAATAAAATCTTAACTTAAAGATGATTTAAGTGTTATATAAATAATATTAAATTAAAGTACTAAAAATAGATTTAACACCTCATGTAACATTTTGTCATTAAAGATACCCTTACACCTACTTTTTGTGAACTTTTGATCATGTCAGTACTTTGTTCGATCGTCATTATGAGTGGAAAAGCGAGAACGACTTTGCGAAAATGCCCATGTAGCGCCACACACACCTTCCTTTGCCAACCCAATCAAAACCATTATGACAAAACTATGGGTTGCATTGCTCAACCGTTATGTGCATACGTGGGTTGTCTAGGACTCGTATACGTACCAAACGTGGATATTTCGCCGGAGGACGTTGTGTAGATAAGTCGGTATGGTCGATCACTATAATTATAAAGCAAAATTATCAACAAAAATCAAACAAAGATTCCCAGTGGATTATTCATGTTCCCCAGAATATTCCTATTCAGTAACGAATACAGATCACAATAGTATTAGGTCCCTCAGGCCGGCCTCGGATCGATCACCATGCACGTTTTCTTGGGGTCCCTTTGGTCACCATTCTTGACATCATTTGAAGGACAGAGAAGCATGCACTACCTCCAGCTCCACAATCGTGGTAAAAGAATTGCTACATATATCAGAGTTTATTAGTTCCCTAATGAATTTTATTTATCAGAGTTTATTAGTTCTCTAATAACAATTATCATTCTGTTTGTATAGTCTGGATAATAAAATAGGGGTCAGATCATCGTGAACCAAGTTGAGATCAATAGTATAAATTTGATGAATTGGTCGAGCTAAAAGAAATGATATACAAAATAAGGAGGTCCAGCTACACCCTATTAAGCTCAATATATACTCTCAATATATACTCTACCTAGATGGCATGCATGGTCACTTTATTTTCACAAATATCGGACCACTATAAGATTCCATCCTAGATTCCTAGCCAGCTAGTCACTTTTGGTAAAGTGAAAGTTCGATCTCGATCATGCATATCTGATCATTGTGTTGACTTACTCTCCCACACATACATACAAAGAAAAAAAAAGAAAATCTCATAAAATGAAAAAGGGAAAAAGGTCAAACTGTCATAATTAGGGGTGGGATTAAAAACCGAAAAATCGATCCATTTGTGTCGAAACTCGAACCGAAATCCTAATTGGGCCAAACCGAACGGTTTGGGCTTGCTGGAATATCGAAACCGAAATGAACCCGAACCAATTACCATTTTCAGTACGGGTTCGGTTCCAAGGTAAAACCGAACCGAAACTGTATCGAATAGCAACTACCACGTGTATACAGTATACTGGCATTACCTGGGTTATATTTTTACTATCATGTACATGCTCCCACACTATTATTCTCGATTATATATAAGCTAAAATCCCTCATTTTCATTCTTTAGTCCTCGGCTCCTCGCTCTGCCTCTCTTCACCTCTTCTGCCATTTGAAACCCTATAAATGAGAAATCTGAATTTCACTGAGATAGAAGCAATAACAACACTATCCGGTCTAGCCCTCTAGCTTTCTCTCACCTAATCTCGAATTAATCGTTTAGAAACCTAGAAACGAACTACTTTCGGCCTCTTGCCCAGCCTTGCAGCTTTGATCAGACATCGATCACTCTCTTTCGCCTAATCGCGACGATGTTAGTACTCTCTCTCTCTCTCTCTCTCTCTCTCTCTCTCTCTCTCTCTCTCTCTCTCTCTCTACGGCTATGGCTTTCAGAGGGGTGGGTGCTCCGACTTGTTTTCTGGTTTCAATTTTCTATATGAATTTGTATCTACTGCTTAGTTTTAGTGATGTTTGAGTCTGATTACTGGGTCTGGCTTTGCTTGCAATGAAGCATAAGAAGTGGGTCTGGTTTATATCCAACAAATGACTAATGTTGCTAGTTAGTAAATGTGTTATGTGCTCTTGTTTTGTGCTTTGTTTGCCCAAAGTTTTAATTTTACAGCAGATATGTATTGTTGGTAGAAATTTGTTTGTGATTAAATTTGTGTAGTCTTTTACACTGGACTCAGTGGACTGTGATTCTTTTCATTGCAGTTGTAGGTTATAGGGCCTTGGAGTTTTAATTGAATTTCGAATTGGTTCTATCGTTTTAAGTTTGTGTTGTTTGTTGTTTCATTTAGTGGTTCTAGCAGTGATCATTGGTTGATGTCTAGTGTTGTTGTTGTTGCCTTGTTGGTTTTGGTTAGAGTTTGGAAGCTGTAGCTGGGTTTGGTTTTAAACCATGAAAAAAATCGATGTAAGTACCTAGATTTATATGGTAGTGGAATGATCTGTGTAATGGAATGAATAGAATGATGAATGATCTGTGTAATGGAATTTTGGTTTAGGTATACATGAGTTCATATGGTTTACTAATCAATATAATGATTCATATGGCTAAGGGGAAATGATGTTTCCTCAATCGAGGATGTTCCTAACATCAAAGATACTGAGCTTTACAAGCAAGTTGAAAGAGGTATGACTCCCCTATAATATCTGAATTTTTGATGCTGTTCATTTTGGTTCTTACTGTTTGTTTTGGTTCAAGTTGCTTGTTGTGGCGCTTATCGTTAGTTGTGTACTTGTTGTTTGTTGTTGTGTAACTTTGTGCTTTTTTGTCAATTCGTAGTACATGCAAGTTCATTGGAGAGTACTACATAGACCATGGAAGTGAGTGTAGATGAATCAATTGATGACGACGATGATGAAGAAGGAGAGAGTAATGATGAAGATGGAGGCAATTCTGAGGATGGTTCAAATTCAGGCTAATTGTTATTTCACATGTTTGTTTGTTATATTTTGTTGCTGCTTTGGCTATTTGGGATTGTAATAGACTAAAAAATGAGTAGCTGATTTGTTGTGTTGAACACTTGAACTGTTTGGGACTTGACACTTAGACAACGTTTTCACCATTTTGGGACTGTGATATGTCTAGACAGATTAGGACTGCTGGACTGTACTATAATTTGCTGAAAACTGAATTGTTGTTTTTAAGTTTTTCGAATTTAGTTTTTTACTTCTCACATGATTTAGTTCATTTTAGTAATTTGTATTAATTGCTTAAATGTACTATCATATAGTTATTTTAGATATTGTGAATTGATAAGGATATGAAATTTAGTTAAATTGACAAGCATTTGGTACCGAAATGGGCTGAACCAAACCGAACCCATTCAGATCGGGCCTATTCGGTTTGGATGGCCCAAAAGTGAAATACCGTATCGAACCCGTATTGAATACTATTTCGGGTTCAGATTCGGATCCGGCACAAAATCGAACCGATCCGAACCGATCCCACCCCTAGTATTAAGTAACAACCGATATATGATAGGCCAATTATATATAAGGTCATTTATATAAGTTCTATATCAAATAAGTTCACCTTCTAATTTTATTCCAAATCATTTCACTTCTATAACAAGTATATCTTAAAATTGAAAATATTTATTATGTCATCAATATAATTGAAATCCAGATCAATCTCCTCTCCCGACCTCTCACATTTCAATTGTACCTTCTCTCCTCTTCTCTCTCTCCAAAAACCTTAGCCTCCGATCGTGGGTGTCACACCTCCCTCACCATCACTCTCCTCCCTCACTCTTTTGCCATCGTCGATCTTCATCACCACCGATCTTCTTCCTCACTTCCACGGTCTCGTCGAACCTCGTCGTCACTCCTCTCCGTTGCGATCTCTATCTCGTCACTCATCTCCTATGCAAAACACCGGCATCCGCTCCTCTCTATTGCGATCTCTACCTCGTCACTCATTTCATACGCGAAACACCGGTCTATTCTCTCTTTCTGAGCTTCGGCCACCGTGAATTGCCACATTTAACCAAATCAACGTGCTTATCTCTATGAATAGTAGTTGTACCATGTTGTTAGGGTCTGATGTAGTACCATGTTGTGTTAGGGTTTAATGTAGTACTATGTTGTTAGGGTCTGATGTAGTACATTGTGTTACACAACAACAGTACTTAACATGTTTTAAAGTAGCACCCTGAATGTTTTGGAATAGTGCTTACTAGAGACAACAGTTGTACATTGTGTTACAAAGCAGTAGTACTTACCATATTTTAAAGTAGTACCTTGAATATTTTAGAGTAGTGCTTACTAGAGACAACAGTAGTATATTGTGTTACAGAACAATAGTACTTACCATATTTTGAAGTAGTACCTTGAATATTTTGGACTAGTTCTTACTAGAGACAACAGTAGTACATTGTATTACAGAGCAGTAGTACTTACCATGTTTTGAAGTAGTATCCTGAATATTTTGGAATAGTGCTTACTAGAGACAGCAGTAGTACATTGTGTTACAGAACAGTAGTACTTACCATGTTTTAAAGTAGTACCCTGAATATTTTGGAGTAGTGCTTACTAGAGATAGCAGTAGTACATTGTGTTACATAACAGTAGTACTTACCATGTTTTGAAGTAGTACCCTGAATGTTTTGGAGTAGTGCTTACTAGAGACGGGAATAGTACATTGTATTATAGAACAGTAGTATATTGTGTTACAGAACAGTAGTCCCCCATTGTTTCTCTCTCTCTCTGAAATTTTGAAGAAGACAAAGAAAGATTAGTTAATATAAATGGACAAAATTGAAAAGACAAAAAATAAAGATAAAGAAAAGTGACATTAATTAGGATAAAAAATATAACTGACCTTATGTGTGAAATAAAATCTCTAATTGATCTTATATGTAACTTCCTAATATATATTGTACTTCATCGAACAAAAAAGCTAGGTAAACATTATCAATCGAGCATGATTTTAAGTTTCTAACTCGAATCTCTCCCATCATTTAAGTTTGGTTAAAAATGTAAAGAGGCTTATGAAAGAGTACGCATTGCTCATTGTTTTACTTTATGCATGCAAAACGTACATTAAATCGTAACATAGAGCACTAGTAAATTCCGTCTAAGGCCAGTCACATACATTCGCAAATAAAGATCACAACAATTGACAGGTATGTATTAATTACCATTCTAAGTACCTTGATTTCGATTTCAATACTCCACCGTACCAAATCATAATTTATCACATTGGCTTGAAAATATACGTTGACATAGAATAATTGTGGACTATATTTTATGGTTTATTATTTTTATATGTTTTATATTTTATCAATAAAAATTGACGTCTCACATTTTGTTTGAATAAAAAATATTTAAATACTTATGTATCTACGTGCACGGTATATTATGAGGCTAAAGTCAGTTGGCAAAGCGACGGCGCTGCAACCAAATAACATAATACGCACAGCATGCAGTACCATCCAAAATAATCTCATCGCTCCCCCTTTCCCTCACTTCAAAGTTGAAAGCCCTAATCGACACCAAGCCAAAATTGAAAAATAACCAAAAAAATAAATACATATTACATATATATGTACTGAAGAAGATTTCAAATACAAAATCGTGAGGATATAATCATATATGGTGTGTTTACAGAAGCAATTTGAAGACTAGTAGAACTGTGGAAGGCAGAGGCAAATGTAGAGCGAAGTCTCAGGCCTAGGCCATCTTACATGGGACTCGGCACCCTTTCTTTCTATCACTCCAGCTCATTTTTCTCACCACCTTTTACAGTAAAATTTTGATAAATTAATAATTTCGAGATTGACAAAATTTATTAATTTAGCGAGATTATTAATTAATCGAATATTAAATTAATACTCGAGTCTCCAAGTTAGAACCGACAAAAAATATTATTTTAACGAAATTATTAATTAATCAAATATTAAATTATCAACATTTTATTATATATTTAATTTTATTAATTGCAGCGCTGGCACTCTCCTCCACCATAGCCTCTCTCTCCCACTCTAAGCGCGCGCTCTCTCTCTCTCTCTCTCTCTCTCTCTCTCTCTCTCTCTCTCTCTCTCTCTCTCTCTCTCTCTCTCTCTCTCTCTCTCTCTCTCATTTCCTATCCCTTTCGATATCTAATGGTCTTCAACTCTTAGAGCTCCTAGCCTCCTCTATTTATACGATCTCTTCCTCCACTTCTTTCTCTCCATTTTTCAACCCCATAAGATTGATAAGAACGCACAAAGACATATTTTTTTCATGACCCTTTTCCTCCTTATCGTTCCACTCTTCACTTTTGTTATCTTCCTATCCTCCGTTGCTTATTACAAGCTTCTTGATTCCCAAGCCATGATAAGCTTCTACAAAAAACTCGCCCCACACTCTCTTCTCGGTCTCACCGCCACCACCACCACAACAACCGCCGCGTCTCCTCCTCCGAGTACTGCCAATGAGAATTTTCACCACTACATTCCCTCCTCCCTCACGGGAGGACTGTTAGGTTTAGTCACAGATGTCACACAGCATCATCCTGCTCTTGTTTTGGAATCTTCCACTATGAAGCACTCGTCATCATCGTTGTCGCTCCCGCCGTTTCTGCCCCCACCCGCAACCAACTGGGTGGTCCCGGGAGGAGGAGGGGGCGATATCGTCGGCGGGTTGAGGTTCTTGGACGACGTCGGTGGCGGCGTGGACGGGTTCGTGTCGTGCACCGAGAGTCTAGGGTTTGAGAGCTCTGACGAGATCATGCGAGTGGACGATCAGGCTGATGAGGTGGGCCATGAGGTCAGATTGATGAGGCAGCAGGCGGAGAATGACAAGAGAGCCAAATGGAGGAAAACAGGAGCTGATAAGAGGACGTCGATGGATAAGGAGGGGAAGAAAAAGTTTCCGCCGCCGATTTCTTCCTTGAATCAGAATGGCCAGCCGAGTTTCTATCTCCGGCCGGTGAGGAAAGAGGGGAGGCTGGAGCTTACGGAGGTTAGGCTTCATAGGCCGGAGATCTTACGCGCTTATCGCGGAGATGGACGGTTGAGGTTGCATCTTATTAGCCACGATGAAGAAGAAGAAGAAGAGGAAGAGTGCGTAGATCATGAAATGATTGAAGAGGAGGAAATTGTTGTTGTTGAGGAAGAGAGGGTTGATGTTAGGGAAGAGATAGAGAAGGTAGAAGTAGAAGCTAGTGTTATTAGTGAAGATCAGTGGACGGTGGGGGTGGGCGGAGGAGAAGGCTTTAGACGGTGTCAAGACAATGTGCACCACCACCACAACCACCACGTGTGGAATAACCAGCAGCATTGTGTGGTGTAAATTAATATGCAATAAGATTGATCATTACGACTTTACGAGGGTGATCGAAGAGATCGAGCTAGCTAGAATAACAATCGAGAGTGATGCATGTGTGTTCGAGTCAAGTGGCCGCGTTGAGAGTGAGACAACTGTACGTAGTTTTTTTTAGCTGATTTACCTAGGACGTCGTGTCGTGTGATCGTATAGATTCATTAGCAATTAACCAAACCAAGCAAGTAAAACCGGTTGATTAGGAATAGAGGCGCCCAATCAATTAGGTGCTTTGTTTGTGAGATCTTGCCTTATTTGTACTAAGCATTATCGAATTAATGTTCCCTAGTCACTATGTACGTCTTATTTTTTGTAGTATCGATGAGATCGAGTAGTGTTTTCCTAGACTTGATGAGTATTTTTAATTAATGGTTGTAAGATTATTTTTTGATGTTTAGATATTGAAGAGTATATCATTTCTACAAATTTTTCATCTAAATTGAAAATCGTTAAGGTATTGAACATTCACCGTTCGTGTTCAAAAGTAGTAAATCTTGATTATAAATAACTTAACGATTTTAAATTTTGGTGAAATTATGTATGAGTGATCTACTCATCATTATCTATCTAACCAAAGGTGAATTTGCTAAAATATAAAGAAAAAGTCGGTCTAATGAGAAAGTATTCACCAAGTTCTCATTATAGTGGTCCTTAAACAGAATACATAACTTAGACAACGAAACTGAAAATTTTGTTGTCTAAGCCAGACTTAGGCGACAAATAGTTGTTTCATCGTCTAAGTTAATATTTTTGTCGTCTCAGAAAGTTTTATACGACGAAAATGTGTTTCATCTCCATTTCGCCGACTAAAAAAATCTAAGATGATGATTTTTTTTTGCCGCAACTTTTGTGGTCTAAGAGAGTAGTTAGACGACGTTTTTTTTTCATTGCCTAACAATGTAATTAGGCGATGAAAAATTTCGTCGTCTAAGTGAAAATCAATTATTAAGAGACAGTAGCAATTTCAGATTGAACCCTCATCTTTCCACAACCCTTAGAAAATTATCTCAACACCTCCTCCGGCGATTTTTCAATCTCTAACGAAAAACCTTCAATCGAGGCCTCCTAAAGCATTCCTGAATCTTCTTACATTGGTTAGTGTTTGTATATACTCATTTCTTTGATTTTTTTTTAAATACTTGGGTATATTTTGGAGTTTACTGGTGAATGAGTTCCAGCAAAAGAATTCCGGCGAATTTGTTGGTATAGAATCTCTTAATAACTATAATACTTTTGCATGTGTTGATTATATATATGAAATGTTAGATCGATTAGTAAGTTGAAAAATTGATAATTTTTGGATTAAATACATATATATTAATTAGTTTAATTTGGGTTATGCAATTTATTAATTATTGGGTGTATGAAAGAATGATTCCCGATGTGTAATTAACTAGCTACGTAGATTATGTTCATGATTTGTCCCGAAGTTAGCTATCTAGGTTCTTGAAATGTGACAAAATTAGCTATATAGGTTCTTGAATAATGCATGATTATGACTCTAAAAGATTTGGAGAATTTATTGTTTCGCTCATTACAACTAACGCAAAATATGGACAAGAGTTGGTTAAGGTTGGAAAGAGGTGATCCAAAGTATATACAGGGAATTTACGACTTTATGCATTTTGAAATTGAACATGGTCAAGGAAAGGAGCATTACATGTGTCCGTGCAGGAGATGTCGTAACTCAGAGTATCTGTCAGTTCCACAAATGTTCCAGCACTTGTCTGAACACGATATGATGTGGGAGTACACTTCATGGACTGAACATGGTGAAGAATCAAAGACTAATGTTGAAACTATAATGATAGGGTTCAGATTAGGGTACCAGGGTGCCTCATCCAACAATAATGACAGACCTTCTCCAAATCCCGTTATGGAACTTGTGCATGATGCATTTCCGTTGTATAGTTCTAGTGGATACGGGGTTAAAGAGGGACATTACGATACTCTCAACCATGAGACAATCCCTCCAACCTCCAACTTCATGAGATCCACTAATTACGATAAATACAACATGCTTCTACTGGAAGCTCAGACATTGTTACACCCATAGAGTAAAGAGACTATTTTGAGTGTCATAATGGAGGAAATAGGGTATAAAGTGAAGAACAAATGTCGAATGCAGCGTTTGACGATGTCCAGTGACATATATGTAAGTTGTTTCCATGTGATCACAAAACTTCTTGATAGTTATTATAAGGTAAAAATGATCTTGAACGACCTTGGCCTGTCATCCATGAAAAATCAAGTTTGCAAAAATAGTTGTGTCTTGTTTTATAAAGAACACATAGACCTCCAGCACTTCCCGGTTTGTGGCGAGTTGAGATGGAACCTTAAGAAGAAGAATAAGAAAAAAAATATTCCTTGGAAGGTACTTCGCCGTTTCCCATTGATTCCTAGACTGGAACAATTATACATGTCTTCATATACGGCAAAGGAAATGAGATGACACGGTGAAAAGAGGTTAGATGACAATGTGCTTAGACACCTCACAGATGGAGAGGTTTTTACATCTTTTGACATGACGTTTAAAGACTTTACATAAGAAGTTCAAAATGTCAGACTAGAACTTTCTACAGATGGGTTCAATCTTTTTAATGATAGCACGTACAACACTTGGTATGTTATTGTTATGTCGTATAACCTGCCTCCCTAGATGTGTATGAGAAAGGAATTTAATTTCCTTACTCTGTTAATTCTAAGTCCTTACTCGCCTAGAAAGTGTTTTGATGTATTTATGATACCTTTGATTGACGAGTTGAAGGAAGTATAAGAATTTGGCGTGCGAATTTGGGACAACTACAATAAAACTTCGTTCATCATGAGAGCAGGAGTGATGTGGACCATTAGTGATTTTCCTGCTTATGGAATGTTGACGTTTTGCTTGACTAAATGGTACAAGGCTTGTCCTATCTGCTTAGACGATGTCAATTCTAGCCATCATGCGGAAAATGTATGTTACTTGGGTCACCGTAGAAGGCTTTATGAGGATCACCAATAGAGATTAGATAAGGAAAGTTTCGATAAGACGATAGAGAATGGTCTGAAACCCTGAGAGTGACAATGATGAGGATGACTCAAGTGACGGTGCCAATGATGAGGATGACTCAAGTGACAGTGACGATGACGAGGATTCCACAAATTATGAAAGTGAATGATGCCTCCCATACATATTTGTTCGATTAAAGTCTTATTTTCTTTTGAAGTTGTAATAATTTTAGCTAATTAATTAATATCGTGAATTGATTGTGTTAATTAAAATTGATATGATTTGGATATATAAGAATGATTTTGAGTGTTTCGAGTAGGAATGAATGACTATTTCAAAAGAAATACATGAATGATTTGAAAAAACTAAAGTTCTTTTCTATTTTAGATGAACACTTGGACGATAAAATTTGGTATTTTCGTCATCTAAGGTGTTACTTAGACGACGAAAATATTTTCATCGTCTATTACAAACTACCCAAAAAAATTCTTCTACCATTCGAAGTTTTTGTTCGATCCATTGAACTCTTAGACGACGAAAATATCATATTTCGTCGTCTAACATCTAAACTAAACCCTAAACCCTAAACTTCAAATCCCAATCCCTAAACCATGAAAAATTAGACGACGAATATGTTTCTTTTCGTCGTCTAAAGGTTAGCTTAGACGACGAAAATTTGGATATTTGTCGCCTAAGTTCCACTCGACTGCCAATCGTCTAAGAACATGACTATACGTATCATCTTATAATGCATATTTTTTCATCGAGAACATAGGCTAATCATTTCTGAGACTATAAGTGTCTCCAGTTCGGAAAACGGAGTTACGAAAGATTTGTTTATGAAAATTTTCGTGTCCTTGAAATTTTAATTTTATGGTTGAGTACTATGATCACACCCGTACTAAACTTTGATTCTCTCCAAATTTTATCTACATACATATCATTTTGTGATGAATATGTCTAACGATTTTTTTGTCCAAATTTAATTCCGTTAATATTGACGTGGCGTGAATACAGATATGTGAACACTTAAGTTATACAAACTTAGTAGATACATATATAGCGCACATGTATATAGGTACTAAAATTTAATTTTTCATAAATGATCTGAAAAATTAAAAGAAAATAACACTTAGGCGACAACAATTTTACTTTTTCATCGAAGTACGAAAAACCTAATTCTTAGACGAGGAATTTTTTTACTTTCGTTGTCTAACCCCAAAATATTTGGCGGTAATTTTTGGCACCATTTTTTGGGAAATTTTAAATAATATTAGGCGACAAAGTTATTTTACCCAGACGACGAAAACTTTTCGTCATCTAAATATTTGTTAATAAGTTTGATTCTTTCGATCTTATTTTCAATTATTTCGATCTTAATCCCTAATTCTCTCATCTCTCTCTCTCCCCCCTAATCCAACACCGTAGTTAATCGCCGGACGCCACCGCTCACCGACGCCGGATGCCACCAATCCCTAATTATCTCCCATCTTACTCTCTCCCTAATATTCGGTTCTCTCACCCCCGTACAACCCCTGCAGTCAGACGCCGACGCCGACGCCAACACTCTCTCTCTCCTTACTGGACTTCAAGGCCCTAAACCCCAAGGTAAAATCTCTCTCTCACACATACACACATACCCAATCTCTCTGTCTTCTTGCAAAAATTAATTGTGATTGATGTAGGGATTTGTTGTTGTATTGTGATTGTTAAAAAATTGTGATGCTTTGCTAATAAACCGGATATGAGATGCTTTGCTCCAAGGATAGAGGTCATAATAGTTTATTGTGAGTGTGTGACATTGTTTGGTGCTATATTGTGTTAAAATAGTTGTTTGATACGAGCTTAGACAATTATGTGAGTGTATGTGTGTGTGTGAGATCGAAAGAGAGAGGAAGGGATAAAGGGTTATGTATGGCTAATAGCTTTGTGAGTATGTGTTTCGAATGAGAAATTGAATATGGAAAAAAGGGATTGTGTTGATGTTGCTATATTAGTGTAGTAGATAATGTAGCTAAGTTGTTGTAGATGTTATGAGGTTGATGTTGCTGTGTTGATGCATGCTGCTAAATGTGTGCTACTAGTATTGATGCATGTTGGTAGATGTGTATTGTTGATAAGGGTTGATGTATTTTTTTATTGTTTATATAACAGATGAATTGATTTTGAAATGGTTTTTTTCTTTATTTTATTTGGATATCGCAAAAGATGCCAGGTAGGAAATCGAAGAGGAAACAACAAGAGGAAAAAGGACTTGCAACATTTTGATTGGTGCGTCAGAGGAATGGAGATGACACTTCAAATGACCAGACAACCCAAGAGCCACAGAAAGGAGGAGACCCGCCTGGTGCTCTGCCAGTAAATATTTCGACTCCGACGACTCCATCATAATCTACTCCCTTAGCGAATGAAGTGTGCATCAGTGCCTGTCAGAAAGGGCGTAGCACCATGGGTAAATCTCTTATGTGATATGTAGAATATTTCATGGTTTTATAAATCGATTAAGTGTGTTCAATAAATACTAATTAATTTTATAATTTTTGTTGTAGGACGGGCCCCGAAACGTACACCAAAGTTGTGTAAGGGGACCAAAGCTGGTCAAATGGTAAATATGATGAAAAAGAAGATTGAAATTCATTACCATGACTTTGCAAGAGGCTCCCCGACAAAGCAGTTGAAAAACTTGATTACCCACAAAATTGGGGCCGCCATACAGAGCAAGGTGGCGAAGAATGCGCCAGTATGGAAGGAGCTCCCACAAGCTGAGAGAGACAAGATGTATGTATATCAATAACACTCAAATTTGCTTAAATGTATGTAATTAGAAGTTATAATATATATAATGCCTCTTCATATTTTTTGTAGGTACACTTTGATTTTCCAGAGACTCCAGAGATGTTTCAGTTCATTGAGGAGCAAGCTTCAAAAAGGTATGCTAATTGGAAGCACACATTGCACAACATCTATAAGGCGTTTGGGTCCCCAACACTGCCGAGATCAAGAATCAGAAAGACGAATGACAATGGTTGGTCCAACACTTCGAAAGTGGAAAGTTTAAGGTAATGTGTTAAATATCAAATAGAAAGTCTATTTGAATAATTTATTATTATTCAATTGTTTCTTCCTGTTTCCCGTAACAGACAAGGTCGGAGGTGAACACGATCAACCGAGATCATAAAGATCTGAACCACCACACTGGCTCAACTCTGGCTGGCTACCTGGTCATGGAACATATGGAGAACGGTTCACAAGTGTCATTCTTAGACCCATACAAAGATACGTATGTGAGTCTCGGGGAGGAGAAGACAATTTTGAATGCTATAAGTAACCACTAAATTCTAAACAAACGAAAATTTATATTTTTGTGTGTGTTTATGTGACATAACCTTAGAAGCATCTTCCAGGTATGCACATAGGTTAGAGTAGATGGTGATCAAATGAAATTTACTTTATGTGCGATGTTTGTTTGATTGAAATTTACTTTATTTCCGTTGTTTGTTTGATTGTCACAATAGTGTTTACTGAGCATTGAAATACAGTTATGTGGTTATCTGTTGCTATATTGAGAATGCAGCTAGTTCTTGTGCTAGAATGGTTCAATTTTATGTGTTTTTAGGTTTTTGGTTGCCTTTATTTTTAGGAAAAATTATGTCAAATTTTCGGTAAAATTATCCATGTTAGTCGAGTTTAGTTTAATTTTCAATTGTTTATTTTATTATAGGAGAAAATGACGCAATTCGTTGAGGAAGCCTTGGCCGAGAGGGAGACATAATACTTGGACACTTCGCGCGAAGAGCTTCCTCCACTGGACGAGAGCTATGCAAATTCAAATGTTTGATACGACGTTTGGAATCTGACTTGGGAAGGAGATTCGGGGTCTTAGACAAGCTGGTGTTGGAGACTTGAGTTAGTCATCGACGTCCACCTTACGAGCTCGTTCAAGTGGGATTGATGAGCGCATTAGTGAGGTCGAGGAGCAGGCGAAGACGCGTCTTCTAGCGGAGATGGAGCGGTACGAGGAGCGGCTTCGAGAGATTGAGTCGAGGACCGAGGCGCAAATTCGAGATATGATGTTACAGAAGGGCTTACAGCTGCCTGGTTACAATTCGCATGTGCCATCTCAGCATTCATGAGACCGAGTCCACAACGACGATGACAACGGTAGCGGGAGTGGGCTAGGGGTCCAATCACCGGTGTAGATTTTGGCTATTATGTAGATAATGCAGATATAGGCTATTATGCAGATATTCTAATCAATATTATATTTATTAAATATATTCTGAACATTATAATTTTTTTATTAATTTAATGTCTAAGAAGATGAAATGAAAATAATTCGTCGTCTAAAACAATACTCTAGACGACGAAAGATTTTATTTTCGTCGTCTAGGTATTTATACTTAGACGACGAAAATTTGACCTTCATCGTCTAAGTTAGTTTTTTGTGGCGAACTATTTTTTCGTTTAAGTTTGAAAATTTTCGTAGTCTTGTATTTTAGAAGACGAATATTTATTCGTCGTTTAAGATACTTTTAAGACGACGAATACTGTTTTTTCATCGTCTAAGATCTATCATGACAAAACTTAAACGACGAAAACACTTCGTCGTATAAGTTGTTAGACGACGAAATTAATATCTTAGACGAAGAATCCATTTTATCGTTTAAGGCAGGTATTCTGGTACTGTAATGGAGAATTTCCCTTGTTTTCCTGGTCAGTAATAATACCGGAGTTGTTGTTTTGTTTTCTCTCCGCCAATCGTGTGAAGTACCTAGTAGCTAGTACTATGTGAAGGTGAAATCATGTAGCGTTTGTTGTCGATGTGTTTCAGAAGCACAATGCATGTGGAATCTCTGCAATAATCGAAAGAAGTTTGAGAGGGCACCGAAAACGCTGGCCCAGATTAAAGGAAGGAGCAGGTGACGCAGGACGTGCACACAAACACATGCAGTAGTATGTGTGTACTAGAATGCACCGTGCAGCTCCAGAGGGATCGATCAATGATTTATAGATTGTATCGGAAAAAAGAAAAAGAAGAAAGATTTATCCGTTATCCGTAGCGTTTATCATAATATTAGGACTTGGGAGGATTCTGTGTGACGTACGAAATATAAAGGAACTCTAGCTAGATACTTGCCCTTTCATGTTTCCAATGCTTAGAATTCCTGTATTGTTGTTACGCACTCAATTGGCCATGGTGATATGTTAATTTATGAAGATATTTAGGCTCTGTTTCCATTCTACCATATGCGTATACGGTATACCACATTCCAACTTGTTGCTACATATATAACTTAGTTGGATTGGGATGCTCGTGATGATCATGAAAATTGAAGCTGGATAGACAACCTTATATCCATAAATACTATTTAGACCATCACGTAGTAACTTGTAATTATCTAATAGGCAGAAACAAGCTAGTGTTATTCTGACGGTTAATTATGTTATAATCTAGGGTTTAGGTTTTATCGCTCAACGATGCAAACATAAGCTAGTGTTACGTAACACAATCTCCTCCGCTTCATATATTATTCGATCAGTGTAAATGGTATAGTATGGATAGGTGATATGTATGAAATTGGCCGGTTATGGTTTGCGCGTTGAGCGTATATATTGAAGATGGACTCATGATGAGCTTCATGGGATTCTTGTTGATGCTAAGTTATCATAAATGTGCTGAAATAATGCAAGCCTGCCAAGTGGGATGACATGTAGTAGTAGTTGATCCGAAAGATCTTTGTATATATATGATGCTTGATGAGATGAGCTCGAGGTAATATTGTTATCAATGGGTCAACTCGAAAAGGAATTGAGAGTGACTATTGTGAAGGTGACGTGATAAATTATACATATGGAGACAAAACCTATATAGACCTTAAAGGTGAGGAAAAGGGTAAGGTTTTCCTGAGGTGAGGCTGGATGCTATTGTTGACTGTTGCATGCAAGCAACCATTAATCGAAGACTTCGACTTGTTATCAAAAATAGTCATTGAAAACTAAATTGCAAAGAAAGTCTAGCCACTTTCGTATATTTCATATATGTGTATACTTATGGAAGGTTCTCACATGAAGAGGGTTGAGCATGAACTGGCATAACAACCACACATAAAAGGGGGAGGTCTAGCCTCTTTCTTATTTTTCATATAATGTAAAACTTGCTGAAGATTCTCACATGACCAGGGCTGAGCATGAACTGGCATAACAACCACACATAAAAGGGGGCGACTGTTTTGTCCTGGCGGGCTCTATCATCTTTTACAAAGGAAAAAAATCAGTTCACACTCAACTCTGTCCAAGTGAGCCGTATTGTATACTATTATACTTATATAGTAATCCATCAAGAATAGAGCTCCGCTTAAATATATATATGTGTGTGTAGATGTTATCATCGATCTCTTTCTATGGTGACAGAAAAACTTGAGTGACATGGAAGGAACGGACCCTATTAATGGCATATGTTACGATCCAATTTCGACCACTTAGCTAGAGTACTGATTTGATTAGTTTGACAAATTCGATGCATGATAAAGGGAGGCTGTATGATTCATCGATGGTGATTGAATGATAGATCCATCGACCGGGCCGGAAAAACTAATGAGTAATTG
Organism: Geum urbanum; assembly: GCA_946800695.1. NCBI lineage: Eukaryota > Viridiplantae > Streptophyta > Magnoliopsida > Rosales > Rosaceae > Geum > Geum urbanum. The sequence goes on along the minus strand of OX326999.1, from coordinate 79,677,501 downwards.
ACACCGTACCTGAGAGCTTTAGAATCACAAACTTCACATTCATGTTAATTAGCTTATAGATAAAGCGATCATAATATAAATATAGAATAACACAATGGTTAGCTAGTACACGTACACATTTCAAGCACAAACTTCACTCTCATGCTAATAATTAACTTCGTTTGCATGCATGCAAAGATAACCAGATTGGGCCTATGATGACAATGTGAGACTCCAAAATGTTTCTCGAGGTATTTTTCTGAGACCACAAAATCCGTCCCCAATTGATCAGATGTCAATTAAAGTAGTTTGTAGAAGTAATATGTGGGTCATTTTGATAACCTGTTGGCATTTAACATACAATAGCAAACAAGATATAATCTTAGTGCTTGCATTGATTGAATGTAAAGATGTGTTTGAAATTAACGTCAAGAAAAAGAGCATATATCGAAGAAGATAATGATATTGTTAGTACATCACACTCTGTACATGTTTAATTAAATATGATTAACGTTAAATATATATTTACACCTCATAATCTTAGGGAAGGACCGTTAGGAAAGGACTAACTTTGTTGTCTACACTTATCGAAACCAATCAATTTCTGGCGGAACACGCGCCCACCAAACCTAACAAATTAGACAAGTATTGCAAATAAATTAATAAATGCTAATCCCACATCGAACAGTAAATACTCAGCCAACATCCAACCGCCTATTCAAGACCTCATTTATGGCGGGAAGGAGGTAACGCATCTCACACTAGTACTTTGCTAACGCTATTATACTTCTAATTCACTAACTTAAGCATCGGAGTATCAAAGGTGGGCCACCCCGTCTCCACTTCTGACGCACTTTGTGAATTACAGTCTGATAGGTGCAATGTAGAGGAAAGGGAGATCCGTCATGAGCGATCTTCATAATCATCTCACTGTCCATTACCACATTCCCTACAGAAACCGGTTAAAATAGTTGGTGCCGTCTGTGGAAAATGCATCAATTGCAAACCACGTTACCATATCAACACGAAAGCAATACGCATCATGACAAAGCTAGACGCAAGTCTCTTTATCACACCCAAAACGGAGAAGCAACGATTGGCCGAAACTTCCACCACCCCAATTTCGACAACGACCAACTTGTTCTTTAACTTTGATGAGTCCACCATTAATGCTAAATTACTGAAGCAGCTAGAGCTGGTGAGAAAAGAGTGGGATCAGGAGCGTCTGGCTAGAATCAGAATGGAAGAAGAATTGAGGGCTAGACGCCTAAGGAGGGATGACTACTACTCACCAGAATCCTCAGAGCAGGGAGATGAGCTATCTGACCAAGAGGAGGAACGTCATGCTAATGCAACATCGGACAGACGAAAGCGTAGGGAGAAAGTCGACCAAACCACTAAAGCCAACAACTCAACTCGGAGAGATCAAGAGGGTTCTAACGGGAACCATCTAGTGACAAAGCTCCTTGCAAGGATTGACGCCCTAACGGCAGAAGTACGTCAGGGGAAGCAAACCCAGAGTCTGAATATGGCACATATGTATACGCCAAGAGCAATGCCATTCTTAGCCTAGATACTCAGAGCTGGCAGAGACTGCCATGCATTTTTTTTGAAAGATAACAAGTTTAACGAGAGAGGAGACCTGAGAATGCATGCGAACGAATTCCAATCAGCTACGATAGGCAGAAGCTATGATGACAGATCCTTATGCTATCTATTCCAGGAAACCCTAACCGGAGAGGCTAGGGACTAGTTCTGTAAAATTCCCAAGGGGTTCATACATTCATTTACGGAAATGATTGAGAGCTTCCTCAAACGGTATAGGCTACAAGAGAAGTACAACGTGGCGGATAATTTGTTTAAGGTCAAGTAGGGGGAAAAGAGAGACTCCATACCTTTGTGAACAGATGGAGGGCAACAGCACATGCTTGCAGAAACTTGAACAAAGATGTGGCCCTGTCAGCATTTAAAGAGGGAATTTTGCCATCTTCGTTTAAAGAAAAGTTAGTAAAAAAGAATTGATTTGGTTACGATGAAGTGATGGACCTGGAGGTAGAGAAGGCAGCAATTGAAAAGATCGTCAACTGGAAAAAAAATCAATAACCTCCAAGACAACAATCACGAGAATAATCACCCAAAAAAAAAACCCACCCCCCCACCCAAGACGGAAGTGTTTGTCATTGCCAACACCCCAATTGAGGTAACTTTGGAAAGCCTAGGGACATTATACTTGGTCCCCCCTGATACCACAAGCAAACGCAAACACGACCCGCAAAGGGTGACTGATGCCAATACCACGAGTCACGTTCACACACCACCGACAGCTACGGTGCATTAAAGGACATCTTGCACAACTTGCATAAGGATGGAAAAATCCCAACTACTGAGAGGGACAGACAACCTAAGAGGGTTAACGAATTGCGTCAGGTGGCAGCCACAAAAACCAGGGGGACAATCAACACAGTATTTGAAGGACAGACGAAACTACAAAGGGAGGTGGCCCTAAGCGGGAGAGAGGTTTGCAAGGTCAGCCAGGATACCACTCTCAAGGTCAGACACAAAGATTGACGTACCATCAGCTTCTCAGCAGATGAGAAGAATAGTAGGAAAGCGGTTGTCCCCAACACTTTATTTGTCATTACTGCCATGGTAGACAGATGGACCATGGAATGCATTCTCGTTGATAACAGATCAGCCGTGAACATCATCTATCTACTCGCTTACAAGCTTCTGGAGAGATCCGCCAGAAGGTTAGTGCAAGATCACGAGCCTCTAATAGGCTTCTCGGGGGAAAGTTTACATCTGTTAGTAAGCGACACGATGACATTTGGGTTGGGCACACCTGGAACACCACAGAAGGAGATCAGGACGGAGTTCATTATTTGTGACTGTCAGTCAACTTACAATGCTACCCTAGGGAGACCAGCGATCAACAAACTGAAAATCATCATCGTCAACCATATCCTCCTACTCAAGTTCCCAACGGATCATGGGGTCGGACACATCAGAAGGTACGAGACCCAAGACATTCCATCCAATTCTGACGGAGGCAGATGCCACGAAGTATTAGCAGTAAAGGAAGTCCTTGTAGCCACTACTCCCAAGGCTGACGTACCAGATGATCCTCGTGAAAATACACCGTCAAGCCATTCAATGAGAAAGATTCCTACACCACAATCTAGATCTCAGACGAGCACCCAGAGCGAATAATCCGTATTGGGAGTCAACTAAGTAAGAACCTCAAAACGCGACTTATTAAGTGTTTGGGGGACCATCATGCGGTATTTGCATGGTCTTATACGAACATGACAAGAATCTCTCCAAAATTTACCACTCACAAGCTCAGCCTTGCCCCTGACGCAGTGCCAGTAAAGCAGAAATGAAGAACTTATGACGAAGAGCGTTATGCCGCCATGCATGCGGAAGTGGACCGTTTTCTCAAGATACGTTTCATTTGAATAGTCAGTTACCCCAGGTGGATTTCAAACGTTGTTATGGTCCAAAAGAGTAACAGAACTTGGAGAATATATGTCGACTACACCAATGTCAACAAGGTTTGTCCAAAGGACAGTTTCCCCCTACCTAGGATAGATCAGCTTGTTGACGCAACTGCAGGCCACGAGTTGTTGTCCATTATGGACGCATACTCCAGATACAATCAGATACTGATGGAGCCCAGTGATCAGGAAGCAACAACATTTGTATCGGACAAAGGGTTGTATTGCTACAACGTCATGCCTTTTGGATTGAAGAACGTAGGTTCCACCCATCAATGGTTCATGACCCAGATCTTTGGACCTCAAATGGGCAAGATAGTGGAGGTGTATGTTGACGATATCGTAGTTAAGAGTATGAAGGCGAAAGCATATGTGGAGGACCTAATGGTAAATCTACAGACATTGCTAAGGCATGGCATGTGTTTAAACCATGCAAAGTGCATCTTTGGGGTTACCGTTAACAAGTTCCTGGGATACATCATAAGTGAGAGGGGCATTGAGGCCAACCCAGAGAAAATCAAGGCAATACTTGACACTACTACACCAAGTACTAAGGTAGACTTGCAGCTCGCTTCCCTCAACTGTTTCATGTCTCGTTAAACTGACAAATGTGAACCTTTCTTCAGGGCTTTGAGGAAGACAAGCAGAAAGGCAGTGGACTGGACACCGGAATGAGAGGAGTCATTCCAAAACATCAAACAACACTTGGCATCTGTACCCTTACTTTTCAGACTGTTAAAGGGAGAGACTTTGTACTTGTACCTTGCTGTCTCACTAACGCCAATCAGCTCAGCTTTCGTCAGGCGAGATGAAGACAACAGAGAATTACCTGTGTTCTATGTAGCGAAGGAACTGACACCACCAGAAACAAGATATCCAATGTTAGAGCTCCTTGCGTTAGCTCTAGTCACTTCCGCCAGAAGGCTACCCCCCTATTTCCAAGCGCACACAATTTAAGTAATGACAAACATGCCCCTCCGTCAAGTTCTGCAATCCTCAGAGCATAGTGGACGACTCAGAAAATGGGTTGTGAAACTCAGTTAATTTGACATCCACTACAAACTACGAGTAGCTATGAAGGGTCAGACAGTGACAGACTTCATAGTAGAACTCACCCCTGTTGACGGGGAACAGGTAAAAGATAAGCAGCTTCCGGCAGAAACAAACCCATAGGAAGAAAAGAACAAGCAACCTTGTATATGGAACCTGTACGTTGACGGATCCAGGAATTCTAAGATGAGTGGCGTAGAAGCTATACTAACAAGACCTGGGGAATCTCAGCAGAATATGCACTAAAGTTTGATTTCGAGGCTTCCAACAATGAGGCAGAGTATGAGGCCCTCATTTTCGGACTACAATTAGCAAAAAAATCAAGAGCACCTGACATCGGTATATTCAGTGACTCGCAGTTGGTTGTCAACTAGATTAACGGAGAATTTGCAGCCAAGGGGGACCGTATGGCCATATACTTGGGTTACGTAAAAACACTACTAGGCAGATTCAAAAGCTATACCATCACACACATCCCAAGAGAGCAGAACCCCAAGGCAGATGCAGCTGCCTGTCTGGCTACGACACTTGCAGCCCACACCTCAAGTCAGACAATAGTGGAAACCCTAAGCAAGCCTAACATTAGCAAAACTCTAACAGAAGTCTTTGCATTGTCAGTATAAGACCATAGCTGGATGACCAAGCTCATAAAATACAAGTCTACATGTGAACTCCCGTTAGACAAATTGAATTCTTGAGCAATTGTAATGAAAGCAGCAAAGTTTAGCTTCTGCAACGGGCAATTATATAGGCAGGTCCCGAACTAGCCCAACTTGAAGTGCGTTACATATTGGAAGCAACACAATCCATATTGGAAGAAGTACACTCTGGAACTTGCAGTCATCATGTTGGCATGAGAACATTAGCTTATAAGGTCATGAGGTTTGGCTTCTGGTGGCCAACAATGAAAGCTAACACATCTAAGCTGGCAACAAAATGCCACGAATGATAAATATTTGCACACAAGAACCAAGCTCCGGCAATACCTTTATCAATCATCATCATCCCATTCCCGTTTGCACAATGGGGACTCAACCTGGTTGGAAAACTCTCAACTGGGCCAATTCAACTTTTATTATAGTCAATGTGGACTACCACACCAAGTAATTCGAAGCGAAGTCACTAGTTGTGGTGACAATCGAAAAGGTGAAGAATTTCTTGTGGAAGAACCTATTCTGCCGCTACGGATCTCTGTTAACAGTCATAACGGACAATGGTGCCTAGTTCAACAACGATGCACTAATCAGCTGGTGCAAGCAGAAGGAACCATATTGCTCTTTTCTTCACCCTCACACCTGAAGACAAACGGACCAATGGAAACAGTTAACAAGATTATGAAGAAGGGATTGAAGAAAAAGCTAGGCAACCTCAAGGATGGATTATGGGCAGAACGGCTACTGGAAGTGCTCTGGTCTCTCAGAACTACCACAGCAAAAGCCACGGGAGAAACATCATTCTGCCTTATGTTTGAAACAGAAGCAGAGCTTCCGTCAGAATTGACTCACCTCGGCCCAAGGATTGAGAACTTCAACGAATCTTTAAATGGAGAAGGACTTTGTCTAGACGCAACACTACTAGAGGAAAGGCGTGACGCAACACCCGCAACATCGGAAACAAGGAGAGGAAAACACATCTCTACAACATACGCATTAGGACAAGGCCTCTACACTTAGGAAATTGGTTTTTGAAGATAGTCATCCACAAGGAAACTGGTCTCCAACCAAAATGGGAGGGCCTATACAAGATAACGGAAGTAGTGAAGCCAAATACTTACTACCTTAAAGACATGGATGGGAATCCCTTGCCACATTCATGGAATAGTGAGAATCTAAGAAAATACCACCATTGACATCATTGTGTAGTTATCCTAACGTAACCAGCTGCACCTGCACCGTGGCGTTAAGGGTTTTGATCGTAATGGACATTGTCCTTACCTCTTTATTTTTGTCAACTACAGTCAATGAATTGGATAAATTTTCAGACCATCACATGTGTTATTAGACGTTAAACTCACTTCCGTTTGATAAATATATCTGTTTCACAACAACACGTTGAACACATGTGATTAAGTTCTCCTTAGACCATTCATTAGTTAAAGACAAATGCAATATGATAACCTATCAGAAGCAAACGCAAAATAAGTCTACACTTAACCAAAAGGCTTGTCTTTAATCTTACATAATAAAGTTCCTACACTTAGAGGAAATAGTAAATAAAGTTCCTACATCTGTTTCTTCTTCTTCAGAGCCTGACGTACTAGAGCTGGAGTCATTAGCTTCATCTAACTTAATGAACTTGATGGACTCAGCTGTGTTGTCATTAGCATCACTTGAGGAGTCGTTGCTGGTAGTTTCTACCACTTCTTCCTCTTGCTCTTTGGGCATGCTGGAAGATGCACCTTCCATTTGCCCATCTTTTAGTACGGCCTCCATTTCAATAGCGTTGACATTCAGATGAGCCTCCCCTTCTGAGTCAGACTCATCAACACCTACACACGGCAGACCATGATCTTTGGCATACTTCTTCAGACAAAAGTAGCCCGAGTTCTGTAGAACCTCCATAAAGTTACACATGGCAACTTGTTTGTCTTGCTCCAACTCAGCTCGCTGCTTTGCTAGAGCCTCCGCTATGGCACTTTCCTTTTCGGAGGACCCTAACATGAATTTGGCCTCCAACTCGGCAACTTATAGCTCGAGGTCGCCAATCTGCTTCTCTAAAGTCTTAATGGACTCCAGACTTGCGTCAAAGCGCTTTTCCGCCAACTTCAACACCACCTCGATAGATTTCTTCTCTTGCAGAGCTTCTTCTTGGGAGTGGGTGAGAAGCTCTTTATCTTGCTCCCAACTCTCTACCTTCTTGATACTAGCTAACCAAACGGACAACTTCCGCTTGACGAGGCAAAGATTCTTCTCGGCCTTCTTCTTCTCCTGCGTCAACCTCCTTATTTCTCCTTGCGCTAGGGAAAGCTCGTGCTTCACCCCTACCAACTCTGCTTGTTGAGTCTCTGACCCCTCGAGCTCATTCAACAGCTGAACTTCATGTAGAAGCTTGGTCGCATGATGGAAGACACGCTCCACGTTGGCCTGCGAGGTACTGGACAATTGAAGGATCTTCTGGGCAGACTTAATATTCTCGTCAAGCACCCAAGATAGATGGTTATAGAAGTCAGAAACCACCAAGGTACTCATAGGAGTGACCTCTAGCAGAGAGGAAATGTTGACGGGAGTGGCTTCCAAAGATGTTTTCCCCCTAGGAGCCACATGATCCTTGCCCTCCCGTTTACACTCCCGACGGATGTCATCGTCCGTTAACCTACCAGCATGGGGGACCTCATCAGTCTGAGGATTAGCAACAACCTCCTCTTAAACATTTTTATCAGTCGAGGATTTTTTGTGGCTGGCGTGGTTCTATTTTGGTTTAGGTTGGGAACCCCCAACACTCGAATCACCAGCATTACGTTTTTCATACCCTGACTTCCTCCTCACGGCCTCATCCTGCGCAACCCATTTGGCAACAACTTCAATGCTAGCTCCATGCGGAGATAATTTCTTGCCATCGCTTGGCGGAGTGAGAATCTCCTTTACCTTCGTAATAGGAGAGCAACAGGATTATTAGCGTCAGCTGGCACTATCGACTTGGCGTCCAGTGAACTCAGGAAAAATGCATCCACAATGGCCCTTACTGCCTCCATCTTTTTCCTTGTCTTAGTATTGGGGAGCTTAACAACAAGGCATATAGAACCATGTCAGGAAACGCAACATAAAGCTTCAGCACAAAAGTTAAGGTCATAAAGTATACCGGGTAACTTTGAGAGTCCGGTACACAATATGACGTCCCAATGAGTAGCAACCCAAACATCACGAAGCTGCTTATCCTTCTAAAAGATGTAATAGATCCTATTCAGACGTCTCTCTTCGATGCACGTTAACAAAAACTCAAATTGCTCTGCACAACAACAAACATCCATTAAGCATAAATCAAGACAAGCGTCAAGTAAACACAGTATCAAGCAAACACACTTAGGGGGACAAATCTAGACGGGACTCGCGTGTTCTTCAAATCCTCACTCGTGGGCTTCCTCCCAAACTCCCAGTACCCGCTAGCCATAAAAACACTCTTCTGCTAGTCTGTACTAGACGTAGGCATGTCCGTCAACCACTGAGGCTGTTTGTTCCCCCTCAGAGTGATGGTACTAGTGTCGCCTTCATGGAAGGCATACCTCATACGGTAAAAATGGTATATTTCGTCTAATGTGAGATTCTCACAGCCTAACGTATTGAATATGTTGTATATAGCCACCATAACTGATAGTCGCATATTTATGCGTCTATATTATATTTAATTAATATCCTATAATTGGTTTATTGTTATTATTTGAGTGAATTAATTATGTTTATTATTTTTATGTATTTTGGAGTTAAATGGAGAAAATGGGCTTAAATATTACAACTAAGGATCAATTGGTGTCGATGGATGGGAGGAATCATAATCCATGATGGAAACAAAGATGCCCACGTGAGCTTTGCTTGGCTAGGTTAATTATCCTAGCTGAAGGAGGACACACACACATATATATATATACCAAAATAAAGAATAAGGCCGGGAGCTTTTGGAAGGACAAGAAGTGACGAACAGAGACAAAAACAAAAAGAAAAGAAACAGAGAGAGAGGAGAGGTGCGCAACCAAGTTCTCATGCGTCAAGCCTAGTTGGATCCCAACGTCGTCAAGAGTTCATTCTTCTCCATCCTTTAATTTATCTCTTATGGATTCTTTGATGTTATTATATAAGACTATGAGTAGCTAAATACCTTGTTAAGGGGCTGCTTGAAGCCCCGTACATAAAGTCTTTCTAATTCATACAATTTAATATAGTTTTTTATATACAATTCGAGTGAGGTTTCTTTTTCTCTGTGACTTACCGTATGAATTCTTGTATGTTTGCTTTGGTGGCCAACTTAGTATGCATGCTAGGATTCTATTGTCATGAGATACGGGCGACTGAAGATAATTTCTTCAATCGGATTCTCTATAGTGATACACCGATTTTACCGTTAGGTGATTGAAACCCTAGTTCTAACAGAACACATATATAGTGTACCTGTGAATCCTTGTAGATTCTTAAACCTTTTCTAGAACTTAATGATTTCTTCTTTGTAAACCTTGGGGTCCAATGACTATGGGTTCAATAGAGGGATAGATGTGAGGGAGGTCCATGACAAACTCACATAGGCATAAGGATTATGTAATAGGATGTGTCGTGTCTATTGTCCTTTGTGAGAACTTTCATTCATTGGATATTTGCATTAGATTAAGTATGTGTTAGAGAGATGGAATGACAGCGGTGTATTGCATTCCTCTAAACTCATTAATCATATAGCTTAAGCTCATTTGCATTCATAAACATATTTACTTTTAGCATTAGCTGTAGCTTAGCTGATTCAATTTGGTACCTAAAACAACTCCGAATACCTTCAAATTTTGTATGGTAGTCTGCCACTGTACGTGTCTAGTTTACTGTGTCAAAATTTCGTGTTATTTGAGTCTGTCTAGAGTAGGGTCGTAGTGTCATTAGTGTATTGTAGTCGAGTCTGTCAGCATTTTAGTCTAGTATTAGAATTTGGTTTCACCAATTCTTCATGTTCAATAGGAGAATATGCTATCTTTGCATAGGTGTTTACCCGCCTATCAAATTTTACACATGATGGGAGAACATTGACCAAGGGTAATCCCCAAACGGGACAAGACGTATTGAAACCAGGGATGCAAAGGCAGACGGATCCTTATTTTTAGTTGTACCTCTGAAACGCAGATATACCTGTCATGAGGACGTGTGCAAGGCCACCGAAAACCCTAGCGCGAGGGATACAGTTTAACGCAAGTTGGAATGTTGAAGTTTTCCCTTATTGTCTCTATCTCACCCGATGACATGATCGACTTTGGTTCTTCAACGTACTCCCCGTTAGACATTATCCACAAACTTCGACTACCATTGCTCACATCTCGTGAAGGTGGGAGAATCTGCACCATTGTGACAATAGTAGAGGACGGACCGTCAGAAGACTCATCTGCCAACATCACGAGCCTCCGTTTGCACTCGTTACCGTCTGGTTGAACCATATACTCATCTATGTTGTTGCATGACATGGTGAAACTCTAAACGAATGTTCACTGGAAAATGACAAATCATCTGTCAGGTCAAAGGCACCTGGTTCAAGCCACTACCCAGACGACAAACACCTAACGGATTCGGAGACTAATGCTACCCTCTCCAAATACAAAAATTATATGAAACATGAAACACAAGGCAAACGAAGCGCAATATAGGATAATAAAACTTACAAGAAAGAATAGCAATGCATTAGTCAGAGCGAGAAAGCGGCAGTGCGAAAGAGCAACTCAGCAGAGCTTCGAGAGCGAAAGTGAGAAGTGTAAAAAATGATTGCACACTTCCTCACTATTTCTAGACATCGAGGATTTCAGTGCATGCATCTCAGTCGTTCACACCAACCGAGGTAAACCACAGGATGTTGACACATGCCCCATTATCCACCAGACAAAGAGATGCCTTGGTTAACCAAGCGGCACCATTATTACCCCATCTGATCAAAGTGACATCAGCCACCGTTTCAGAATTCAAAATTCAAAATCAGGTGACGCGTGTCACACATTCAACCACTCCACAAAAAAGCCAAACGACCAGACAACATGTCTACAAATATTTAATAATGGCAATTATGTGCGTTCACAGACTTGTACAGGTTACGCTTTAACGGAACTAAACTCCTGATATGCAAAATACTCCAGAGTTTAGTTCAGCTTCAGTCACTTAGTGTCTGATGCGAATCCCAGCACTAATACTGACGGATTAATCTCCTGGGGTAATTCACACCAAAGATTAATCTCACCCAATGGTTGATGTGTATCCCACCATTGGGCTAACCTGTCACATCCCAGCAGGTATAACGGACACACACACACACACACACACACACACACACACACACACACACACACACACACACACACACACACACACACACACACACACACACACACACACACACACACACACACACACACACACACACACACACACACACACACACACACACACACACACACACACACACACACACACACACACACCCGGTGACTTCACTACTAACACACACACACACACACCCAGTGACTTCACTACTAACGCCACTTTTCACTCACATTCTGTGCAGGTTGCATCTCGCCACAGACACCATATCTTACTTGAGCAGTTGGGGGATTATGGGGTTGGATTGACGGAACGGCACGCGTTAAGCAAGTTTAACTAGGCAATCGCAAATGCAACTCTCCAACCAAGATCCGTATCTTAGGCTCGGGGACTTGGAAAACTTGTTAGTACATCATACTACATGCCTAATTAAACATGCTTAACGCTAAACACCTACTTACACCTCATAATCCTAGGGAAGGACCGTCAGGAAAGGAGTAACTTTGTTGTCTACACTTACCGTAACCGATCACTTCCTGGCGGAACACGCGCCCACCAATCCTAACGGATTAGACAAATATTGCAGATAAAGTAATGAAGGATAATCCCACATCGAACAGTAAATGCTTAACTAACCTCCAACTGTCTATTTGAGGCCCCATTTATGGCGGGAATGAGGTAACGCATCTCACACTAGTACTTTGCTAACGCTATTATACTTCCAATTCACTGACTTAAGCATCGGAGTATCTAAGGCATGCCACCTCGTCTCGACTCCTAACTCACTTTGTGAATTACAATATGATAAGTACAGTGTAGAGGAAAGAGAAATTTATCGGGAGCGATCCTCATAATTATCTCACTGTCTATTACCACATTCCCTGCGAAAACTGGTTAAAACACATACAAACTAGGAAACGTGAGACATCTTATACCTACCTAATTTCCAAACAAGACCAACAGTCTTCGAAAGTCGAAACCTAGCAAAGAAATTGTCATCCCGTCAACGATTCCAGGAATATACTCTAACGTACGCTGGCGACTACCGAGAATTAATTACTTGAGTTTAGCCTAATAAGTAGTGCATGCATGGGCGCGCAGCTCAATACAGGAAGCTACTAGATATACAAATGGAACTTTAACCAACTAGTTCGAGTAGGCTTCGTCTGAGAAGGTAAACGACGAATCCGAGTGATCGAAGGTTCAAGTACTGAGCGAATATTCATCTATTCATGCAGGTGAGAACTTGCGCCTTTGGTTGACAGCACCTTAGTCAGTAAGGGAGGGAATTAAAATTGTAGAGATCGATCAACTAAATGAGTTTGTATATAATGATTGATCGAGCGTGATCTACAAGCTGCAAGAGATGTTAAAAGAAGAAGACATGTTAAATAAGGAAGTGAACGTATAGCTTAATAAGAGAGTATAAAATAAAATTGAAAGCGTCGACTTCAGGGATCGAACCTGATCCGGGCGAAGCCCAACAGATTTCAAGTCAGTCTCCTTAATCACTCGGGCATATCGACGCACATGTTTATCACAAAAAGTTTTACTAATACTATTTCTTCACGTTGACATTACAAACTATCAACTCCTCAGAAGATGGCTAGAATGTTGGAGCTAAACACAAGAACAAGAGATGAGCTATTAAACTGATCGATCACTATTATACATTTTGATACCTTGTTTTCAGCTAAAATGGTATATGTACGTTAACCGGAAGCATTAGTAACTTCTACCTTTCTCTACTCAAGGTAAAAAAGAAGAAGAAGGGAATAAAACAGAGGAAGAGGTAGATAGAACCCAATCAGCATCAAAGAAGAATTACAAGTCCAGAACTACGTTTAAGATATAATCTGGACAATGATCAAATAAAGAACTGAAAAGAAGCTGCACGTATGGGGATGTAGCTCATATGGTAGAGCGCTCGCTTCGCATGCGAGAGGCACGGGGTTCGATTCCCCGCATCTCCAACCCTTTTTCACTTATTATTTGCTCTCCTTCTTACTTCATCAACTAAGCCTGAAACCAGTTTCCTACCGTTTGAAGATGAACTTTGTACTCTGTACTAACATTGTGATTACATAGAAACTTATGGGCATATATTAACTATTAAGTAAGCCTCTACCTAGGGGTTATCAGTTATCACGTACTGCGAAGCTGTCCGGGTGAGCCCCCAGCTGCTTCCACCACCAAAGCGTAGCCGTGCTAACAAAGCAAACCAGTGAAGCCACCCTAAACGTATTTGCAACGAACCTTCCAAAATCGACCTCAATAATCAGCTTTGCCAAAACCCCCAAAAGTAGTGATCGAGGAGCAAAAGTTGACGTGTAGATGGCTATCCTGATCGAGATGCGATCCATATTCCTAGTCAAAACCTCACAACTTTAAAGGGTGGAACACTTCTTGCCTTGTGGGCACGACTCTCTTACAATACAACCTATACCTTCTTTCATCGTAATATACAGCTTGTTACTCGTTAGTCCATATCCATATTCCTTTCGTACCGTGAAGTATTGGTTAAGACCAAATGAAGTCGCATAATCCTTTGTATCACAATCAATTATAACCGTCACTCATATTAGTAGATTATAAATGTAACATTAATTGTGTCATTGACAATCCGCCAAATTAATAAAATTCGTATCTATATATTCATTCCTAATTTTTAAATGTAATACAAAATTGCACTATCGTCAAATCACTGGACCAATTAAATTTCAATATACATTTTTTTCTTATAATAAAATTATACATGTCCATTTTTTTTTTGAGATGAACAATAAAATTGATTTGGCTGAAAGATTATAATGAGGATATTGAGTTGTGAACACGATAGAAATAACTCTATAAAGTAATTTTTAAATTATTTCATACTCAACACAAACTTATCATCACATAATTAAACAGATTAAACGTAAAAAAATAACTAAAATTATCCGAGTCTTCACATTTTATCTAATTATGCAGTTCAACTATAACAATGCACGGTGCTGTTCAAATATATACATGTCACATTAGTAAAAGAGAAGAAAACAAAGAAAAGCATTATGAAAGAGAATAATGGAAGCCTATAAATAGCGGAATTGAAAGAAAAATCACTCATAAACCAAAACCCCCAATCGCGACCAATCTATCAGACCAAACCAAAACCAGAAACTGTGAGACATTCTTGATTTTCAAACAAGATCAGATCGAAACACAGAGAGTTAGAGATCCAAAATGCATCCCAACAGAAACGGCGACAGACCATCAACACATTCACATTCTCCACAAGCAGTTCTCCCTAAACGCATCATCCTAATGCGCCACGCCGAATCCCAAGGCAACCTCGACAAGTCAGCCTACACGACCACCCCCGACAACAAAATCCCCCTCACCGAACAGGGCCTGGCCCAAGCCCAGCTCGCCGGGGCCCAACTCCGCCGCGTCGTCTCCACCGAGTCCGAAGACGACGACAACCACCCTGACTGGCGCGTCTACTTCTACGTCTCCCCTTACGAGCGGACGAGGTCCACGCTCTGCCAGATCGGACGGTCGTTTGCGAGGACACGTGTCATCGGGGTGAGGGAGGAGTGTCGGATTCGGGAGCAGGACTTTGGGAATTTTCAAGTGCAGGAGAGGATGAAGGCTACTAAGCAGACCCGCGAGAAGTTCGGCAGATTCTTCTACAGGTTTCCTGAAGGAGAGTCCGCTGCTGACGTGTACGATCGTGTCTCGAGTAAGTAGTACTTCATTCTCTTATCTAATTTCAAAGCTGTGTTTTGTTTGTTCTACATAAAGTAATCGAAAACATGAACTTGTTTGTTTATGTTTTGGAATCATGTTTTGTTGGGTTGTTAAGTTTGGTCGTTGTATGATATTATGCATCCCTTGCTTGTTGTTGGCACATTTGTTCTAAAGGTCTTTTACTTGAACTTGATACTTGAATTGGGGTAATGTGAGCTTTGTTGTTGTATATGGGAACAGATTTGGCATCATGTTAAGTAGGTATGCATCTTTGGAAAGAGCTGTTACTTGACCAAAACTGACCAAGTTTTTTTTTTTTTTTTGAATTTGTCGTAAAATGGATGGTGCTTTATATTTGTTATATGATAATGATTTATGACTTCAAGTATCTTTCTTAGATATGCTACTAGACTTGGCTTCATGTTTGGAGTAGGTATGCATCTCTAAAATGAGCTGTTGTACTTGTATATTTTGGTTCTTCAGTGACTTCAGTTTCTTTCTTTTTTCCATTCTGTTCATAAAGTGGCGCTTTCTAAATGTTGAATGATAAATATATTTTCTTCCTAATGTACTACTGTTTAAGCCCAATTTAGTTTAAATGATCGATTGTGTAACCTCTACAATATGATCAAATGTATTTGTGGGCAAGGTGAATCATACCCTATTTAGGACAAAATGAAGAGAGTATGGATAAGCTAAAGATCATGGATAGAATGTGGTGAATTCCAATATAGTAAAAAGAAGTGGTTACTCTTAGCAGCTGTGTGACCCTTTCTACTAGCTTTAGAGATACAAGTTTTGCAGGCGAGTGTATAGATTGTGGTTTAATACATCGTGGAGTGGAAAGTGTTTAAATATATACATTTGACTGCTGATAGTTGTTTTAGTGTTTCTGCTTCTTGTATACCAGAATGAATGTGCTGCTTAATACTACAGATGTGTGTAGGTTTCCTTGAATCTTTATGGAGGGACATAGACATGAACAGGCTTCGCCACAACCCTTGCCATGATCTCAATCTTGTAATTGTATCCCATGGGTTAACATTGCGCGTCTTCCTCATGAAGTGGTTCAAGTGGACAGTAGAGCAATTTGAGCACCTAAACAATTTCGGGAACTGTGAATTTCGAGTGATGCAACTAGGAAGCGGAGGAGAGTATAGCTTAGCAGTCCATCACACCGAGGAAGAAATGATGGAATGGGGTCTCTCACCTGAAATGATAGCTGACCAAAAGTGGCGAGCCAATTACAGCAAGGGCGGTTTGACTGAACGTTGCCCCTGGTACATTGATTCTTTCTTTGATAAGCTAGCCGACTCCGATGACACAGACAACGATGACGTCTGGCACGAAACCGATGATAGAGTTCAGCAATCAAATTCATTATGCGAGGGATGAAGTAGCGACTCATTCTTTTAGCATATGGACATAGGGGGCAACCTAGCAATTGGATTGGGAATTCTGTTGAATTGTTATACTAATAGTTGCATGTTCATAGTCTCTTCATTTGGAAATGGAAATTAACACATGAATCATTTTTTCCAAATGCTCTCAGCTCAGGTAAAAACTCTGCTTTTGTTATCGAAAATGAAGATCAGTATGAAAGAAATGATGCATACTGATCTGAAACAGAGGTTAGCTTTGTGGATTGTGTAATATGAAACAGCGTTGATTGCAGTACGCCAGCATGATATGTTAAGTGTATTCAACATTTGCCACACGAATACAAAATTTGTAACTAGAAAATTAAGGGTAAGATAAACCTCAACTTATTTTGGTTCGACCAAAAAAATGGAAGTGATAACCTAAAACTTTGGATCCTTCTTTTTCTTTACACTGTAATTCCATAGATCAGTTTGTTACACTTTTTGGGGATCCGAGTCTTGTTTTTGCAGGAAAACCAGATATTGTCTTTCACACAAACTCAAACTCTTTTTCTAACTGAATCGTAAGCTCTCTCTAATGTGCTTCTTCCACCATTTAGTGTCAGTTAGATTCTGATTAGAGTGCTTTCCAAGATCGTAACTTCAGTACAATTTTCAGTGTCTAATCCAGATCTCTGAAAGGTTTTTGATCTCTGATCTTGGGCATCCTACATTTTTGGGACCGAACCACTGCCAGAGTCGGGTTTTGTTTCTTTTAGGCACAGATGGCTCATCCACAAGACCATGGTGTGTGGTCTAATTGTGTTGTGAGGCTAGCTTTGGTTCTATTTGGTGTTTGTTTGGTTGGCTACACCCTCTTTGTATAGTGAGAGGAATTCATGCCCTTCATGTCCTTGTGATTGTTCAAAGGAATTTGCCACCGTACCTGTAGGTGAGATTCACTTTCCATTCCTCGTTGAATTTCTGTGCTCATCAAATATGGAAAATTGGAAATGTTGTGGACAAATTTTGAGGTCTAATAGTTAATCTCTTTTTTGTAAGCAATTGCTTTGGAATGCAAGTTTTTATTTGGCGTAACTACTGAACAGGGATTTACAGAGAAATTCTTATGTTAATGTTAAAGTTATGCTCTTTTTCATGTTTATTGTCTGAAATTCTTACCAAGAAGCATACTTGTTTACATTAATATCACATTCTGCTAGCCTTATAGTGGAATTTATTGATGGAATCTTCATCATTAACCATGTTTCCTGTGTCACTCTACCAGATATAATCAACAGCTCAGTATCAGGCCAGTTCAATCTGCCTTGCAACTATTGTTATTATAACCTTTCTGCTTTTACTGTTTCATAAAATTGGAAATGAACGAGTTGTTTCTTTAACTTAATGTTCAGCTTAAGACGTCACTCGGTTCTTTATTAACTTGACCGTGATGTAGACTGTGGTAAACATGAACCAGAAATGAAAAAGGAAATGAAGAAGGATCTCGTAGACTTGATGTCCGAAGAGCTTAGTTTGCAGCAGACTGTTGCCAACGAGACTATGCAACGAAGTGATGCATTGTTGACTAGTGCTAGGAGAGTCTCTTCACACTACCAAAAATAAGCAGAAAAATGTACTGTGGGAGTGGAAACATGTGAAGAAGCAAGGGAGAGAGCTCAAGCACAACTTACAGAAGAGCTCAAGGCACAAGAAGTATGGGAGCGACGAGCACGGGAGCTTGGTTGGATAGATATGAGACTATAATGAGAATAATACTCGTTCCCCTATGACTATGGATAACTAACACCATTTATTTCTCAAAAGAAAGAAGTAGTTCTCTTAACACCAGTTGAGTTGAATGTTTTACTGTTGTGACTTATATAAGAGAATGAATATGAACATAACGCTTAATATTATACTTTGATGGATCATATAATCTAGGTAGTATTTCAGTTACTGGGGTAATACACAGAGGCTGGCTCAGTCCTAAAAACCCAACGGAAGACACAAGAAGAGAGCTAACTAGATGCGCCGGGTTATTAAGCAAACACAAATCACATCTATCTGAATCTGTAACAGCTTGTAATTTACTTTGATCCGACTAAGTTCTTATGATTCCATTGGTTCTAGATAAGATGAAGTTGGTCATAGAGTACTCATAGATCTCTCTCGTTGGAGTCGGAGGTTCTTCAGGCCACTCGAGTAGTGAGGAACATGAATGAAAGCAAGTGATACTAGAGAGATTCAGTGCATCTAGATAGGTTGATAATGTTGAGGGCTAGACTCCATAGTGTAAAAGCAAGAGGTGGCCGGGAGCACCATATATATGTGTAAGATTTACAAGCAAAAGTGGCCGGGGGGAGCCCCATCACCTATATCTCTGTAAGATTCACAAGCTATACAGGCTATGCTATGCTTCAAGGCTTTTCCCAGGCAGTCAATCCCATTATCATCATTCAAACACATCTAGGGAAGTGGACAATGAGTAAAAGCTAATGAAGACTTGTGGATTAGAGGGAACCAAGTAAAAGTAGTTACATGGGGTGATTGACGTCTCCACTGTGCCTTGTTACACAATAATGGAAAAAATGCTAAAAATGTTAAGCTTGGAATCCATTTCACCTTTTGTGTTAGTTACATGCTTGTTGCTCCTCTCAACCAATAAGCTAGCTAAAAACAAAGAAAGTAAAGGGATTCAATATTCCAAATAAAATTATCGTTTCATGATGTTGAATGTGCTCCATCATTAAGCAAAGGAACTATGAGCTCGGTGAGTGGAACTAACAAAGACATATCGTCGTCTTGCACGCTTTGCTCCATCTATCTTTAATTTGTGGCCTATCTAAACGACTACTCGGCTTACACATGTTCCTTGAAATGCAAGACTAGTGCCCCATTGTCACAACACATGGATACATATATTAGGCTCATTGGATATCAACCAGAATAATGTGAAGTAAGAGCAACTTCAGGTGTAATATAATTAGGGAGGTGAAATTGGCACCCATTTTTTACATTTCACATCCTCATTCTTCATTTTTTCATGTAAAAGTGTAATGAAATGTACACAAACAACATAGAAGGGGGGTGTAGAATGTAAAAAAGGGGTGTCAATTTCACCCCCTATGATTAATTTAAACTCCATTAATTGATCGAATCGAATACAAGCATGCTCATCAGCAAGTGAAGTGATTTGAATGAAACTGATGAGTCTAGATCGATTAGGTATCACACATGTAACTAGTGATACTCACTAGTAAGACTTGTATGCATGTACGTACAACTAACTTGTTGTGCATGCCGGCCTTAGCTAGCTCGATCAGCATTCCAGTGCATTCCATATAGCTACTTGATCATAATCCACCACCCAGAGTTAATCCATAGAGAGGACTAACTACTTATTGTCTACTTACTAGTACGTACTACAACGGGTACTTAAAAGTTGAAAAAAAACGAAATTAACGGATATGACCCACTGAAATCACTACTGAATGCATGACGTACTTACTAAGAGCTAGAGATCGATAGAGTACTGAGATGAGTCACTAGCTCATAAGCGGAGGTGAGGTCCAAATCTGCAGGACAATTGTAATCAGCTGAAACAGTGGTAGCAGTAGTGTCACTAGTGCTTGCAGTAGTGGCACTTGCTATAGTGGCCGGAGTTGGAGTTGGAGTTGGAGTTGGAGTTGGGTATAAGACGAAAGCAGGTTGTGGCGGATAAGCAGGAATGCCAAGTGCAGGTGGTGGCCCCATATGCATGGTGGAGTTGTAGTAGTTGCGCTGCTGCTGATACCTCATCTGCTGCTGCAGCTGCCTCATGGCCCTCATATTCTGGTGGCGGCGGCATTGACAGTCCCGTCGCAGATGATGTGATTTGTGATGGGTGAAAACATCCCTCCTTATTTGGAGGAGGAAATTCATGTGGTATTTATTACACATGTAGAAAAGTTTTGCTCTAGCTTCACACCCATTCAATTAAAGATGAAGCTAGTTGATGCAGCCAATAATGAAATGCAAGAGAGCCTATACGTATAGGCTTGTGGGTGGCAGCAAAGTTTGACAAAGCAATGGTGAGTATGCATTAAATTGGCATACAATCATTGAGCTTGAAATGAGGAAGAAGTGTGGAATTCTTCTTCCAATTGATGGACGTGCATGAAGAATGCATGCATATATTTGCCTATATAAGGAGGCATTTGCAATGGTGCAATGTATAGAAGAACCGGAGAGAGTTCTACCACCTTGTGAATTATCAAGAGTGAGAGTAGTGAGAAAAACTCCAAGTAGAGAGTTTGTGAGTGTAGCAAAACAAAGTGAGTGTGAGTGTATCTCTTCAAGCTAGTGTGAGTCTTGAAGTAGTGTTTCTCTTTGTGTAACATTTATTCGTATAGTGAAGGTTCTTTGTTGTTGTTGCCCGTGGACGTAGGCATTTTGCCGAACCACGTTAATTCCCGGTGTTCTCTATCATTTTGATTTTCCGCTTGTGGTTGTGAGTTAATTACCAATTCCATTCTACAGTTTATTCTTCCGCATTCCCCAACAGTGGTATCAGAGCTCTTGGTTCTGACCGGGAGCTGTTAGAATGGAAGGATCACGGAGTACGATGATCAGACTCAACCACTCCAACTGGATTACATGGAAACCGAGAATGGAGGATATTCTCTATTGCAAAGATTTGCATGAACCGATCGAGGGAGATGATGCCAAGCCAGAATGGACTACACCAGCAATTTGGACGAAGATGAACCGAAAAGCTATCGGTCATATTCGTGAATGGGTGGACGATAGTGTGTTCCACCATGTTGCCAATGAAACCAGTGCACATGAGCTGTGGTTGAAGCTGGAGTCCTTGTTCGAGAAAAAGACTACTGCCAAGAAAGCTTTTCTCATTAAAGAGCTCGTCAACATGAAGTATCGGGGAGGCGTTCGAGTGACCGAGCACCTCAACAACTTCCAGAGTGTACTCAATCAATTAGCCACGATGAGCATGAAGATTGATGATGAGTTACAAGCCTTGTTGTTGCTCGGGTCGTTACCAGATAGCTGGGAGACATTTGTTGTTACTGTAAGTAACTCCGCTCCAAATGGTGTATTATCTATGGAAAGTATCAAAGATAATATGATGAACGAAGAAACCAGGAGGAGTTCTTCATCAAGTTCAGAAAATGGTCAATTCTTCGTTGCGGAGAATAGAGGAAGGAGCAAGAGCAGAGGACCAAGAGGCCAAGGAAGGAGTATGAGCAAATCCAGAACAAGGTTCAGCGGAAAGTGTCATCATTGTGGTCAGCCGGGCCACATGAAGAAAAATTGTTACAAGCTAAAGCGGGAATTCAAAGAAGGGCGAGAAGACGCCACTCATCAACAAAAGGAGGACACGAATAATGTTGCTGTTGCGGTGTCTCATGATGAGTGTGAGTTCCTGTCACTCGGAGGTGAATGTCTACTGGCAGATAATCCTGGAGTTCAATGGATCGTTGATTCCGGAGCCTCATTTCATGCCACATCCCACGAAGAGTTCTTTACTACGTACAAAGCAGGTGACTTTGGTAAAGTGAAGATGGGCAATGACAGCTACTCCAATATTGCTGGAATTGGAGATGTTTGCTTGCAGACGGATGTGGGCTACCAATTAATGTTGAAAGATGTGAGACATGTTCCTGGTCTACGTCTCAATCTTATGTCAACCGGTGTACTTAATCGACAAGGCTTTCATCATCATGGAGGTGATGGAAAGTGGAAGCTTACCAAAGGTTCTCTTGTAGTTGCTAAAGGAAAAATGTGTTGCACGCTCTACAAGACCTATGGGAAGATATGCAAGAGTGAGCTGAATGCAATCGAGGAATCTTCACCAAGTTTGTGGCATAGACGTCTTGGCCACATGAGTGAGAAGGGACTGCAGATGTTGGCAAAGAAATCTCTAATTCCTGTTGCCAAAGGTAACTCGCTGAACTCTTGCGATTATTGTTTATTTGGTAAGCAGAAGAAAATCAGTTTTTCAAAGTCTTTCACAAGGAAGGAAAATATTCTCGATCTAGTACATTCAGATGTGTGTGGTCCGATGGAAGTCGAATCATTGAATATGCAGAAGTACTTTGTTACTTATATCGATGATGCTTCACGGAAGGTTTGGGTTTATCTGTTGAAATCCAAAGACCAGGTGTTCCAGACGTTTACAATTTTTCACGCCATGGTGGAAAGGGAGACTGGAAGAAAATTGAAGTGCCTTCGCAGTGATAATGGCGGAGAGTACATTTCGCACGAGTTCAAAGATTACTGTGCGAAGCATGGCATCAGACATGAGAAGACAGTTCCTGGCACCCCCCAACATAATGGTGTAGCTGAGCGGATGAACCGTACCATTATGGAGAAAGTCAGATGCATGTTGAAGATGGCCAAATTGTCAAAAGAATTTTGGGGAGAAGCTGTGAAGACTGCGTGCTACCTCATCAACAGAGCACCATGTGTACCTTTGGAATTTGAGACTCCAAATGGAGTTTGGACCGGAAAAGATGCATCATACTCGCATTTGAGAGTATTTGGATGTAAAGCATTCGCGCATGTATCCAAGGAGAAGAGAACAAAGTTGGATGACAAGGCGAGGCCATGCATATTTGTTGGCTATGGCGATGAAGAATTTGGTTACCGGTTGTGGGATCCAAAGGCGAAGAAATTCATAAGAAGCAGAGATGTGGTGTTCTATAAAGACCAATCTATTGCAGATTTCGACAAGGAGGTACTACCGAGAAATGCCGCAACAGATAGCCGCATTTATGATACACCGTTGCAACAAGAATCCAACGTTGGGTTGCAAGGTGATAGAGTTGAAGATGTACCTGACATGATCGATGCTGAAGTCGAAGATGAGGGGGAGCTTGATCAGGGGGAGCAACCTGTGGATAATCAAGCACAAATATGTAGAAGCACCAGGAGGCTGATACCATCCACCAAGTATCCATCATCACAATACATTTTGGTGACTAATGATGGAGATGATCCTTATGCAAATTACATCCTGTTGACCAGTGATGGAGAGCCGGAAAGTTATCAGGAAGCAAAGATTCATCAAGACCACGACAAATGGAGGCTAGCCATGGAGTCTGAGATGGAGTCTTTACTGAAGAACGACACTTACGAGTTGGTGGAGCTTCCTAAAGGCCGAAAAGCACTCAAGAACAAGTGGGTGTTCAAAATGAAGCGAGATGAGAATGAGAAGCTGACAAAGTATAAGGCTCGCTTAGTTGTCAAAGGATTCAGCCAGAAAGAAGGAATCGATTTTGATGAGATTTTTTCACCTGTTGTCAAGATGACCTCGATTAGAGTCATTTTAGGCATGGCTGCGAGCATGGATCTTGAGGTGGAGCAGATGAACGTGAAGACTGCATTTCTTCACGGTGATTTAGAAGAAGAAATATACATGGAGCAACCAGAAGGCTTTGAAGTCAATGGAGAGGAGCATATGGTTTGCAAGTTGAAGAAAAGCCTATACGGATTGAAACAAGCACCAAGACAATGGTACAAGAAGTTTGACTCATTTATGGTGAGTCATGGGTGCAAGCGAACGTCAGCTGATCCGTGTGTGTATATTCAACAATCCGATGGAGGTAATTTTATCATCTTACTACTCTATGTAGATGATATGTTGATTGTCGGCAAAGATGTTTCCATGATCCAGCAGTTAAAGACAAGTTTGTCAGAGTCCTTTGATATGAAGGATTTAGGACCAGCTAAGCGGATTTTGGGCATGGATATTGCCCGTGATCGAGGAAATAAGAAATTGTGGTTATCACAAGAAAAGTACATCGAGAAGGTACTGGAGCGGTTCCACATGGAGAAAGCAAAACCAGTTGCTACTCCACTTGCCAGTCACATGAAACTCAGCTCAAAGCAGAGTCCTACAAGTCAGACGGAGGAGGAAGAAATGGCAACAGTGCCATATGCCTCAGCAGTAGGGAGCTTGATGTACGCGATGGTTTGTACCAGATCAGACGTAACACATGCAGTTGGTGTTGTTAGCAGATTCTTATCTAATCCAGGCAAAGAGCACTGGAATGCTGTCAAGTGGATTTTGAGATACTTGCGGGGAACTTCCAAGATGAGGTTATGCTTTGGAAGTGGCAAGTCTGAGCTAGTTGGCTACACAGATGCAGATATGGCCGGTGATATTGACACGAGGAAGTCCACATCAGGATACCTGATTACATTTTCAGGGGGAGCTGTCTCGTGGCAATCAAAGCTACAAAAATGTGTCGCTTTGTCAACTACAGAAGCAGAGTACATTGCAGCTACGGAAGCATGCAAAGATATTTTGTGGTTAAAGAGATTCCTACTGGAATTGGGTCATACACAACAAGAGTTTGTCCTGCATTGTGACAGTCAGAGTGCCATTCACTTGAGCAAAAATTCGAGTTTTCACTCGAGGTCGAAGCACATTGATGTGAGGTATCACTAGATACGGGATGTGCTGGACGCTAAAGAAATACTGCTAAAGAAGATTCATACTGATAAGAATAGTTCAGATATGATGACGAAGACTCTACCAAAAGAGAAGTTCGAGTACTGCAGAAGTGCGTCGGGAATGACGCATCCCTCCAACTAAGTCGGGAGGGGGAGATTGATGGGTGAAAACATCCCTCCTTATTTGGAGGAGGAAATTCATGTGGTATTTATTACACATGTAGAAAAGTTTTGCTCTAGCTTCACACCTATTCAATTAAAGATGAAGCTAGTTGATGCAGCCAATATTGAAATGCAAGAGAGCCTATACGTATAGGCTTGTGGGTGGCAGCAAAGTTTGACAAAGCAATGGTGAGTATGCATTAAATTGGCATACAAACATTGAGCTTGAAATGAGGAAGAAGTGTGGAATTCTTCTTCCAATTGATGGACGTGCATGAAGAATGCATGCATATATTTGCCTATATAAGGATGCAATGTATAGAAGAACCGGAGAGAGTTCTACCACCTTGTGAATTATCAAGAGTGAGAGTAGTGAGAAAAACTCCAAGTAAAGAGTTTGTGAGTGTAGCAAAACAAAGTGAGTGTGAGTGTATCTCTTCAAGCTAGTGTGAGTCTTGAAGTAGTGTTTCTCTTTGTGTAACATTTATTCGTATAGTGAAGGTTCTTTGTTGTTGTTGCCCGTGGACGTAGGCATTTTGCCGAACCACGTTAATTCCCGGTGTTCTCTATCATTTTGATTTTCCGCTTGTGGTTGTGAGTTAATTACCAATTCCATTCTACAGTTTATTCTTCCGCATTCCCCAACAATTTGAGGGCACGTTCATTTCTGTGAGCGTTTTGATGGCCTCCGAGAGCTTGAAGGTTGAGGAACCCTCGACGCCGGTAGTTACATGAATGAGTGCGACCAGGTCCAAACGGCGGCGGCGACATTCTCTATGGAAAGAAAT
Source organism: Geum urbanum (assembly GCA_946800695.1). Taxonomy (NCBI): domain Eukaryota; kingdom Viridiplantae; phylum Streptophyta; class Magnoliopsida; order Rosales; family Rosaceae; genus Geum; species Geum urbanum. The sequence goes on along the minus strand of OX326999.1, from coordinate 79,651,492 downwards.
TTCAAGCAGAGCGAGACGAGGTTTGAGTGGGAGTGTTGGAGTGGGAGGTGTTCTTTATATATAGAGGCCTTAGGGCGCAGGGGGTGGCTTCACCTGGCTTTAAGGATGAGGGATCAAGTAAAGACAAGCCACGTGGTTAAATTATCTGCTCTGGCCATGAATACGTACGTAGAGAGTAGAAAGTAGAAGCCCCCTTCCTTTATATTATATATATATACACGTGTGTGTTGTGTACGCTTCTACTATGATATATCTGAAAATAATCATTTTCAGATATATAGTATTACGCAAATTTTTTTATTATATTTTAACATCTCTATCATTCAGATTTTAAGTCCTAATGTGTACATCAAGTTTGTAAATTTTCAGCCCAAATGGTGATCGTTAAGGTATTCAAAACTGCAATTGAAATTCATAAGTAAGAACGGTTCATGTTTGACAGATTTGGTTCATTCATTGATTTAAACTAGTTCGATACTTTAATGATCATTATTTTGGCTGAAAATTTATAAGAATGGTCTACTCATATAAACCTAGTAATTAGACAGTGAAGATGATAAAATATAATTAAAAAGTTGACATAATATCATATATCTAAAAATGATCATTTTTAATTATACCCGAGTAAAAACTTGCTATATATATACAATAATGCAAGGGTTCTAGAAGGATGATGTCCTATACAAAACTTCGATCATGAAGATTAGTCTCATCGTACATGTCGAATAACCCTAATTGGTTACTCTTGAGGTTGCATCAGGCCACATTTGAACCATGGTTAGTTTTGATTTCTCTCATCGTACATAGCTACGTACTAGGCAGCTAGCAAAATGCTAATATACAGGATGGACTGAGGGAGGTTGAATCATGGATTCCATCATCATAGAGATTGGACAGGCCAAACAGTGGTACCTCGTGCACATATACTCAGGGCGGATCCAGGAATCTAAAAGAAAGTTGGCTGTATAATATTGTGCAATCCACAATTTTTTTTTTTTTTAAACTCATGAAACTAAAATACATAACTTACACGATGAAAAAATTTAATATTTTTGTTATAAAAAATGAAAAGAATATACATTGAAAGAAAAAATTTAACTCATATGCGTCTTTGACTACTAGTACATCAAAAACGAAAACATTAACTCATGCAACAACCAGTTAACAAATATGAGTCGAATTTAAAATTCAGTGTATATGCTAAGATTTTTATTCTTACTCATCTCAAATCTAATATATTATTCAATTACAATGCTCAAGCCCATACCATGCTGATGAGTGCAAGAAAGGAAAAATTGTACTGTTATTCACAATGGAGTTGCCAGGGGAGAAATCTTTTTCTTTCTTACAATGATATGAAAATTGGGGAAGGCCCCCGAAGGGGAGTAATTGTTTGGCTCTATTGATAAACCGTCGGGTACTAGGATGCTGCCTCCTCAAGTTAAATACAAACTATCTAAGACTGCAAATCCAGCTGCCACTCCACCTTCATCTGAAGACGAAACCTTGGTTCTCATCAAGTAGCCACACTGGTTGTTCAAGATCACTTTGTCATTGTTCCTGCACCAATCATAATTTGGGATTAGGATGCTATACTTTGGGCTAAACATTGTTCAGGCATTCTGTCAACACATGCAAGCAAACCAATCCGAACTATTAGTTTTAACTTTTTAAACTTTGGGACACCTTAAGTAAGCACCATATACTCCAAGCTCAGATATAGTATCATCTTTATAACAAATGCCATCCCGCATCAGAAATGTGGAAGAAACAGCAGGGAATAGCCTCTGCATCAGTATATAAGCAGCATCTGCTTCTGAACCTTCCTTCTGTAATTTTATGAGTGCTTCCCTCACGTCATTTCCATAGATATTGTTCCCTGAAGTGCCAATGATGATCTGTTATGAAATTTGTTATAGCGACAATGGAAGATCGAAGTTATAGAAACACAGACCTCCGCCTTCTCTTTGAGGCTTCATGACAAACAACTCCGGAGTTTCTATTGCTTTTCTAACAATATCTGAGTCATCCAAACCCCACAGTCCTGCAAAACATTTCCGCAGTTTTGCAATGTCCTCCTTGTTGTCAAGGAACCTGTTCACATGAATAATAGAAATAGGTTAGGAACATCAGGCTACTAGTAAATAAGGAATTGTTCTACTAGTTAAATCCACATTAAGCTTCTCGTTATCTTAAGGAGAGATATGATTCAAAATAATATACATCTACCAGTAATTCTAGTCTCATTATGAAGCTCCAAAACCAATTTATTAAGGTCATAACAATTCATAATGACGTATGATATTTGAGTAGTAAATAACCTCTCAAGAACATCAGGCTTAGCAAGCTCCTGTTGAATCTTTTTAGTCCCTACTAGATGATAAGATATTGATGGGCACTTGATGGCTGATGATTGCTCCATAAGTAGCCTAGCTCTCCACTCCTACAAATGAAATAGCTAAGGTAAAAGAGACGAATTATAGGAATCATGTTCTTAAGTCAAGTTTTGCAACTGGTGTCACCTGTTAGTAGTGGTTTAAGACCCCTATGTGTATTATTATACCAATACAAATTTACAGCCATGCTTAGAGCCAATAGTTTGGGCTGTTTGTACATTTTCATACTACATGTCATGTAAGGTCACCAAATAAGGGTAGCACAAGCATGGCTGTGTTCATAGAAGCAAGGACTTAATTCCACATGCAACTAAAGTGACTCCAAAGAAGCAGGGTATCTCTAAACATGCCTTTATAACTTGATGATAGCCAACAAAGACAACTCGATTCTTTTGCTATTGAATACAAACTCACCACAAGAGAGAATGTCTCATATTTCTTTTATAGAATCAATGTGTAGCTGGAAGACAAGCTTACCGATTCAGAAGGATAATCACTTGGTGCATACCCAGCTCTGAAATAAACAATTCCAATTACTTGGCCACCCCTGCAAGTTAAAAACATTATTAGACCATAGATCAAGATGTAAAGATCCACATATCTGGTAGTTTAATGAAATTTTACGGCAAAAGGCTACATACACGACAAGAGTTCCATCTGGTAGAAGCTGCCCCTCAGCATCAATTTCTGCCAAAGTTTTCCGAAGAGTTGATATATTATATGTGTTATAAAGTTAAAGAAACCACTAATCATGAATTCTGTAAAAAGCTTCTAGCATCAAAGATGTATATGCAAATTAATATTTTGAAACCCAAAGAAGATATCCTAACAAAATTCTGTTGACTTATTCAGTTCATAAACACTTAATGAAATACAGTACTGTGTTTTTATCAGTTTCAAATATACATATGCAAGCAATAACTCTGTAACATACAATCTGTCTTTGATATTAATCAGAAGTAGCACAACTTAAACAAATCACAAAATAGAAACGCAGCAAAAAATAAATAATTAAGTTAAACAAATAAAAGCTGTAACATGAGGCAGAATCAAGCTTAACTCTAAATGAAATGTTAGACAGGTTCTGAGAGTATCACTAGTCTCTCCGATCACAATTGTTATAGATCTACAAAAGGATATTCTTCTTTCAACGTAGCAGAGAGCCAGTGTTGGTCATACATGTTGCGTTCTTCTGGCTGAACCACAAACAGAACTGCGGCTCTGTACATATACTCAATGTTAAAACAAACCTTAATCATTTCATACTGAAAGTAGCAGCAACAGAAGGAGACAAAAGAGCAATTCAAGACTCACCTGGGATTGTTGTATTCAGTCCAAGCTCTAGCCAATGCTTCTGTAAACTGACTGACTGTAGCATTATTAGGAACCCTTTTAGAATCTAATCCAAGAGATTGTCCATAGTTACTAAGTAAGCTCCTGAAAAATTAGCAGACAAGGGTAAAAATTAATGGTATTCTAAATCTGATTGATTTTTTACAATATGAACCTATACAAAATAACCAATAAACTTCAGTAAAGTTTAAAGCCATGAGCAACCAGAATCAGAGATTGGAGCCAGTTTTCCATTGACCAATAAATTGATTGTAACAGAACCAGTATTAATACATGTTTAGGACAAACATACAGCTACTTAACCTGTGAAGTTTGCCAACAAGACCACTGAGCCCTGCAAATGAAGATGAAATTGTGTTCATCTCAATTTGAAGGAGTGATTTAGTTTGTTCATCAAGCATGTAATCCGAGCGATGTAAACCCAAGCGTATCTCCTGTTCAAGTGGTTAACAAAGTTCAGTTTAGTATCTTCATGCCCAATGAAAATCAGAGATATCCACTGCTTCATACCAAACAACTAAAGTACAGTAGATAATCTAAGCCAGAAAATATTGCATTGGTTCATCTTTGTCTACTACAGATGGTGTAAATTTGACATAACTTACGAATATAGCTATAGCCTATTAGTCATCCAAGAAATGCATTATGTAAAATCTATAGCTGAATAACATCATCAGTGTGCTAAGCTATTCAGTTAGATCAAATTGAACAAAGAATGCACCACTGATATACAGTTACCTCTTTCTTGTTTATCGCTAGAATTTTAGCATGAATATCTAGTAGTCTAGATGTAAAAGGATCTGCTTTCTTTGTCCTGCAATGTAAAAGCATATTAGTTCTGGATCAGCCTAACCTCCAAGAAATATTTATTAAGCTTTCCCAGGTTCATTTCAAATACATTATCTGGATGCCTACTTTCGCAATCATGTATATAATAAAAAAACAGTACGAGCGTAGGTACCTGGACAGCGAACCCTGTAGGAACTTTGCATCCAAACTCACTCGATCAACAAGTTCATTAAATATGGGGGCCAACTCATACGCTTGCTTCAACTGACTTTCAGGAAACGGCATTGGAATTAAAGCAAACGGGGCATGTACCATTCCTACTCCAGGTACCGTCGATGACCTCTGCAATTCATAGCATTATTGTAATTGTAATATCAACATTTTTGAACTCAAGCTATACTATTCACATGAAAATCATATTCAAATAATCAACAATAATCTCAGTTCCGCACAAACTAAGATTATGATCGAAGACAATTCCACTGCCTAACTGATCTTAAGAAACAATTCCCACCATATGATTCAAGTACCATTCTTTTCAATAAACTAAAGACTAATAAGCTTCAAAGTTTCAATCTTCTATATTTTGATGAGCAAAAACCAGCTGACCTTAGCAGACCTGTCACCAACAATAAGGCCATGAATGGAGCTCCAAACAAGAGCATCATACACCATCTTGTCAACCAACTGCTGATCAATCCCATCAACATCAATGGGCCTTGTGCTATTTTCATCTTGGGTCTCCCTAACTACAACTCTGCCACCATTGAGAGGCAAAGCCATGATAGACTTCAACTGGGTCCGGAAGTTTTGGCTAGTAGGATTGAAATTGAGTAATGGGTATTGTAATCTGGATTGTTTTGTTGGAGAAAACAAAGTGGTTTTGTGAATTGAGTGAACGGGAATGGTGTTAGTGGGGAGAGTTATGGAATGAGAAGCACCCATCAGTCCATCAATTTAGACGTTAAAGGCGGCTTTATACATTAAACGTCCACTAAAATTGAGGCAGCCTCTGGTTTGCAAAATGCAAATGCAAATTGGCAACCTCTTTTGGAAGGAGGTGGTGTACAGGTGGTACTTGCCTACTAGGATCTCTTTGTTTTTTGCTGGGGTCTGTATGAACTAAGTCAACAAGGTCCAATTTGACTGAATTGTAGGTCAACAAGGTTTGTTTTAAATGTATTGAAAATTGGGGGTTACTTTGCCAATTAGTAGTAATTTAGGGTGTATCTTGTGAAGATTAATTTTAGAACCTACGACAAAAAACCGGTCGGAGAAGGTAATTTTATATGTTTACCCAAAGAGGCCAACTCCAAATGTTTTCCTAGTCACACATAAATCTAATTGGTACCGGCTAACCTCAATTATTCATATATCTCGGTGTGTCTACTAAAAAACAATTTTTCTCATCCATAGCATGTTAGCAAATGGATGACCTTATAGCATTAGGAAATCAAGTAGCTCACTAACGGACGGAGTATGTTCAACTATGAATTTTATGAATTTTGTAAGATTATTTTGTATTTTAAAAGTTTTAAATTTTTTTGATATATTCAATTTAAATTTTAAACAATCTTATAAAATTTTAATGTATTTATTTTGGATTTTAAACAATCCATAAAAATCCTGTGTTATTCAACAATTCACTAAATTTTAAGAATTTCATTAAATAACCGATTTTGAATGATTATTTACACACAAAATGACTCTTTGAAATCAGGTCTCCCACCCAAAAGATTTCTATGGATTTCAAAATAGAACCTCTCTCTCTCTCTCTCTCTCTCTCTCTCTACATACATCCTTAAAACTTTGGTGTCACAACAAAGATAACGTTATTATTACTTTCATACCACTTCCTCATTGTTTAATTTCATTGATCACTTCAATTACTATACTTTTGATAATTAACTTCTATATGGTATAAACTTTGGTCTAGCTAAAAAATACTATAACTTTATAAATATGATAAAATTGTATCTCAAAATCTTATTTTATAGCAATGAGATGTCTCCGTCTTCTAATGGTCTCTTCTAATTTAAACTATTGAGTGATCTATTATAATACATACAAATTTCCTCCCATACAAGTGTTTGTAGTTCTTGTTTTCAAATAATAAAGAACTTTATCTTCTCTGTAAATGACAACATTACTTGATAATGAAACAATGAATGTTGAAGAGAATCAATATAATAAGAACGTAAATTAGAATACGGTGACGGTGTCAATTCAAGAATGTAATCATTATGTTGGAAAGATCAAGAATAATGCATTTCAATTTTGTATATGTGATAGTGTATTTTAATATTTGAGTTTTTTATTAGACTTTAATTTTTTGAAGCAATCCTTATAAATCCAATCAAATCCTTATAAACAATATAAAAGAATCATTTCAAATCCATCTACAATTAAAACAAGGGGAAATAAAAAAAAAATCCAAAAACAGAAAAGATTTCCAAAAAAAATAACTTATGACACCAAGGTAAAAAAAACCAAACTTATGACATTTTTTTTTCCAAAATAACTCAGCTGACATCATTTTCTCTCAAAAATGCTCAATAAGTTATAAAACCCTTTTTTTCTACCAATTTTGTCATTCTTTCCTAATTTGAATTGTAATTGTCCTCTTTAAGAATTCACATCTCTCTCTCTCTCTCTCTCTCTCTCTCTCTCTCTCTCTCTCTCTCTCTCTCTCTCCAGCCGAATCGGACGACAAGACTCACTGGACTTTGTAGCCCTTATCTCCACGAAGCTAACCATAGCTTGGTTGCTTCCTAATTCAATCGGTGTTTTCCGAATCGAAAAATTGAAGATTTTGATGTTCAAAGGTAAATTCGATGTTTTGTAGTTAGAATTGAAGAAAGTTGTTTGTTGTTTGATTTTGAGCATAATAAGTCTCAAGTTGACGGAAAATGGAATGATAAAATAGGTGAACAAATCGACAGTTATCCAGACAGCTACATAGACAGCTACTTAGACAGCTACCCAGACATATACTTAGACAGCTATCTAGACAGATACTTAGACAACTATCCAGACAGCTACAACCATAAAATCATGAAAAAAATGATATGATGGAGGAATATATTAAATAAAAGACTCCACAATTAGATTCAATATTACTTTCTCAAGAAAAAATGCTCCCTTTAATTTGTATATATATACATGTGAACTATGAAGAAGAAGAGATTAAGAGAGAAATAATCTGATTAATTGATTAAATTATAGAGTTAATTAAGTGAAGTGTGTGGTAATATAGGACATCATTAATTCAAATGAAAATTAATTTTTGAGACAAAGACAGCTCTCTAGACAGCTACTTAGACAACTACGTAAACAGATACTTAGACAACTAGTCAGATAGCTACAACCATAAATCATGAGGGGAAAATGATGTGATAGAGGAATATATTGAATAAAAGATCTCATAATTATATTCAACATTACTTTCTCATCATATATATTTCTCAAGAAAAAATGCACCCTTTAATTTGTATATATATGCATGTGAACCATGAAGAAGAAGAGATTAAAAGGGAACGAATCTAATTACTTGATTAAATTATGGAATCAATTAAGTGAAGCGTAGGGTAGTATAGGACGTCATTAATTCAAATGGAATTGATTTTTGAGACAAAGACAACTCTTTAAACAGCTACTTAGGCAACTACTTAGACAGATATTTGGACAACTACTCAGACAGATACTTAGGCAGATATTCGGCCATATACTTAGACAGCTACCCAGACATCTACCCAAACAGATACCCAGACATTGTTGAGTTGCTCATTTAGTCTCTTGCATAATTCGTCTTCTACACCAGTTGTAACATCAATTCCTGCATTTAAATGCCACTAAAATAACAACTTTTTCATTATTGAATGCCTTTGCAACCAAACACACTTGGCCAAATTCCAACAGACTCATCACCTCACTTAAAGAAATACACATTCCACTTGAAAAATTAAAACAACATAGAAAATGAAGATTTTAATACCTCGACATGTGGTTGGCCATCTTTAAGGTGAAAACCTTCACCAACAACCTTGTCATTCTTGACAATAACACAACCGACCATAAGATTTGGGTTAGTACACCCAATAGCTTTTCTTGCAAGCTCCACGTACACACCTCCTCATACAAAACTTAACATCATCATCATCTATGTCTCATTGTTATGCCACTTCCGACATCATTCCAAGGGAGAGAGTGAATGAGTTTGAACAAAAAGAGAAAAACTTGTAAATTTCAAATGGGTAGGTGAGTCAGATCAAGCATTCAACTACTTAAACTACACTACTTTTTGTCAAGACTATACTTGGAGAATTCTGTAAACATGCCCAAATATCATTGTTAAGCTGTTCAGATTGTTAAGGATGGAGGAGAGGGTTTGGCAGGTGCTGTCCGGATTGGGTATGAAGTTGGATCGAGTTGTGGGCCATAGAGAGAGAGAGAGATTGAATACACCCTTAGTGGGAGCTCTCCTTAATCCTATTGGAGTAGGAGTTGCCGAAACTCCCCCTATTCCTAAATTGTGTTTCAGAAACTCTATATAAAGGAGTGCAAGGAGTGTTGCATTTTACTCGATCATACCATACAAGTTCGTCTTTGCCTTGAGATTGTTACATTTGAAACCCTAAACCTTCGATTCATTCATTTACTATTTCACACAGCAAATCAATGGCGTTCGAGAGAGGCGATAAGGTGGAAGTCTGCAGCAAACCTTCAGGGTATCTAGGCTCTTACTTTGAGGGTACCGTCGTAGCCAAAAAGGTCACCAACTATGTGGTTCAGTACAAGACCTTGGTCGAGGAATACGACGAGTCTATACCATTGAGAGAGTCTGTAATGGCCGACGAGGTCCGCCCTCGACCGCCGAAGATCACCGATGAGTCTTCAGAGTTTCATATTGGCAACATAGTTGATGCTTACGATCTTGATGGCTGGTGGGTCGGTACGGTTTCTTCTGAGAAAAATGTCTACGGTTTCAGCACGTGTTCTTCGAAACCAGCGGAGAAGAGAAGGCTTATCCTGTCAGGAAGCTGAGGTTTCATCAAGAGTGGAGTAATGGGAAGTGGGATGTAATGTCTTCCAAGAAGAGGAAGAGGACTGTTTTCTTTTAGGTTTTGTTACAAATGAAAAATCGAAGTAGCTGATCTTGTGCTTGTATGAACTATTTGTAAATTACAGCTCTATTTCTAATACAAAGCTAGGATTGTTAAAGTTTTCAGCTTTCTTTACAGTTTCTTTTACATGCATTCATTTTAGCAAACCATATAAGTGATATATAACAGAAAAAACAAAAAATAGAAGAAGTTGCTACTAAGCATGCATGACTTTTCAGAAACTGCCTCCACCAAGAGAATTCTTCAGATGGATGATGGTGTTGCTTGACTTGCGTTGATTCGTTGTCACAATAGTCGAAGCCATCGGATCAGATGGTTTGAATTGGCTGCCGGAGGACTAGTACTTCTCCGATCGGCCAAGTGTAACAGTCTTGAGGGATTGTTCAGCTAGAATTTTCACTACCAAATTGTAGAGCCTGTAGCAAATCCCTACTGATGATGATGAAGATGATGAAGGGGGTTGCTGCTGGTATTGTCTTGGATCCATATATTCCCAAAAACTGTCAGATCTGAACTGAGAGTGTGAATGTGTGATAGTACTTGAGGCACTCTAGAGATGTGGGTTTCAATTCCTATTTATACAAACATGGCAGAACTATTTTATATACGGTAGACATCACATTTAACACATTGACACGCTTTATGCGTCAGATATTCAACAAAGTTTTGTTTGAAAGGTGGGATTCTTTCTTTTTTAAAGTTTCATGTGTTTCATGAGGCAAGTGAGTTTTTGGCATCCAAGATTGTATCTTTTCGGCAGTTGGTCCCCTTTACTCGAAGTATGAGGTGACCACTTTCACAAAAAGGATGCTAAATTGTCAAAATGTATGCATATCCTCATCAAAGATCTTCATCATGGCATTAACTCAAAGTCAAAAGTTTCTAGGCATGGTTAAGACGCATGGGAAGAAAACCTTAGTTTACTCGCAAGGGAAGATGATCTATAGGCATTTCCAAAAGTAACTTTAGCATTTTCATTACTTTGCTTCAAAGACACAGATGAAACGAAAGATCTTAAACTCAAAGTCTGAAGGCTCATTCTCATTTGTCACAATCTCATAGATTATGCATTGGTCTATAATTAGCAAGTTACACCGTTACTTTTGTTACAAGGTATATCTGATGTAAGTTCTGCATTGAAAGTCAAGTAATCAACACGAGGTACTCGCATAATTACAGAAACATGATTTGTGCATTAGGTAAAATAGTACATAAAGAAGAACAATCTAGTTGTAGTAGTTATGACTTATGAGTCACAAATGTGGTCATCTTCTTGCTCAAATCAGAACCCACCTTCAGAATGGATGATCTCGTTCGTTTTGGCTCATCATTCAGAAGCTCTAGCGAAAACGACTTTTCGAATGATTTGTTCTTCCTCCTTAACTTCATCGTCTTCTCTATATCCTCGACTTCATCATTTATGCTGACCGATCTCTTTGGAGGCCTTGTTCGAGATGGCGCTGATGGTAGTTGAGTCCCGGTTTCCTCTTCGGCTCTAGTAGCAGTAGCATCTAAAGCACTGCCTTCTTCAATGTCTTCTGAAGGAAAGTAAAGTCCTGCAGCAGGGTGTACACGGTTGCATATGGTGCAAACCTCATTTTGAATAGCAGGATGAGGAATGGGGTGTGAGCCTTCCTTCAAGGGAAGGCCTGAAGTCACTAACTTGAGGAATCGTGAGACTAGGCTTCTCATGAACTTGTGGAGCCTTTCGCAAATACCAAAAGATTGAAGATGATGATCTCTTCCATCCATTTGTTGAATTACTTTCCCCCTAAAATAAGTATGAAGTTTGCAATATGAATGCATGAATAGAGATAGTATGCTGAGCTCGTTTGGATTTCATTCCTACGAAATGTGATTTGAAACTTACAAGTAAGGCATCCTTTCTCGAAAGAAGACACAAAACAATCAAAACCTCACAGAGTTGATTGAACGAAATAATACTAAAAGAGAGATTACCCCTTTAGAAAGTTATTCTAAAACTTAATCTAGCATGTGAAAACAAAACAAAGACATTGCTTGCAAGTTATTTTCTCCTATTTCTGAGCCATAGAAAGATTAATGAGCTCCTTTTCCTTGTACAAATATCACATCTGACAAATCAATATACTGCTATCAAGACAAAAATAATAGGTTCAGCAGCGTTGCAAAACTAGAAGAAAACCAAAAACAAAACTGGTACTAGTATTGTTAAAATGATCTAAAGAGCCAAGCCTCTAGTGCTAGTCTGGTCATAGTTTGAATCAACAGATATCAAAAACTACATGCTACTAGTATGACAAAACTGAGACATCATCAATTTACGTGATCGGGTAACACCTATTATTTGTAATCAACATGGTACATCTCTGGTGAAGAACTTTTTTAGAGAGAAATCCTCCCACAAAGGCGCCATATAGATTTAGGCTGGAACATACATTTTTCAAATACCCAGATATCACGAACAAGGACCTACAAAGCACAGTAATGGGAAATGTTAGACTTTGTCGTAATATTCATAAGTTAGGCTCCTGCATATTCCCACCATAATGCAAGTGTGGTGCATTTCCAACAATGGCCTCTAGCTAATGTGGGTGGGATTGAGATTCAGGTCTCAGGATTAACAAAATATATGCTACTCTAACATTTGAATAAGCTAGAGAATTAAGGACATCAAAATGTTGCCATGACATTGATAAACATGAGATGTTAACGAACTTTACCTCCTTAGATTTATCTCCAGAAACAACAACACCCTTTGAATTGTATGCTTCAAATTTCTGCCAAGAAAAATGAATAGAAAAGGCAATAGAATTCACGCGGGGAAACAAAAAACTGAAAAGTAAAAACAGGAAGTACGAGCACACATATGACGGCAGATCTGTTCATATACTTATCTCTTAAAATTCATTTTAAGTCCTCTTATCATTTTGTATTTTGAATGTAGTCCTGACCCTTCCATTTATTATGGCAGCATATAAATATGATGGCAGACAAAAATATTAAAGAAAAAGTGACATTGGGTTCACTGTTTCTCATACTCTAAGATTTTATAATATTGCTGGTTACCTTACTCCCACAATTCAAAGTGCTCTACCAACAATGTTACATGACCGTATTAAATGCCATAGTCAAACTATAGTCAGAGGTTGCCTTGACCCTTCAAACCAGTTTTGAATATATAGACTAGCACTCATTCATGCAATATAGGTATAGGATACAAGTCATACAACCCAGCAGTCAGTTTACCTGCTTTGACAGAAATTCAAGTGTAAGCTGTATGAACACTTTTTCGAGATCTTTTGGATCAATGCCAATCTGTAACAAGGAAAGAGGGAAATAAGGTTATAATGTAATTTTTGGGTAACAGCAATCATCACTACACAAGAAGGATAAAAAGACACCTTGAGTTGGAAATGGTAGAAAAAGCAAGGATAAGGAACAGTTTTTTAAGATCAGAGAAGTCAGCAACAAGATTTCATAATTATTGGAATGTCTAGTGTTCATCTACAAAACTAAATAATAGAAATGACATAAATTAAGCTATCCTGGCACTTGTAGAATTCCTTTCTCTTTAACTTAATTTTAAGTGCTGGCATAGATCCAATAAGAGAGAGAGACACTTGCCAGTCGTGCTCGCAGAGTTCGTATCTTTACAATCGGGTCCACTATTTCCCAATGAACTTTACTCCAGATGGATTCTCTTTGTTTTATTTCATTCTTTAGTTCCTGAAAATGGAAAGATAGTAGATATTGTCTCAGAAATTTTATGATATTTCCTTTACATCAAGAGAGCAGAAAATAGACGGAAACAGGTAGAAATATAAAAGTTTCAAACTGAAAGCTTAATGAGTTAACGTAAACAAAATGAACAGAAACATACGGAGAACATTTTCTCTGTAACTGCTTTCCTTAAGGAATTTTTGTCTCCATTTGCCAATAGGGTATTAATCTGGATAAGAAGATTAATAAACGATAGAGTAATAGAAGCCAGGTGAAAAGTAATACAAAACTGGGATCAAAATAACCTGTGAGAACATGTTGATCATACCTCCTTGTATACATTAACTGCTTCTTTGTAGAATTCATTCTTTCTATATCCTGATTTTCTTAATTTATTGATTGCATATGCATTTTTTAGCTGAAAATTGGAAAATCAGAAGTATCACAAACTATGTTGTCATGAAAAACACATAGGCCTCAACTCATAGAAATAATAAGAACTAAACCTAAATGTTAAACTGCATCCTAATGTCAAGATGGCTCACATTTCAAACACCATACTGACCCCAAAAAATGACAAGAGAACGAAGGCTTTTGAAACAAATGATGAAGATGAGAGGGTTGACTTTTAAAACCAAACAGAGAGGATGGGGGACAAAAATGAATTAATATAAGAAAAACCTTCATACTATGTGTGATAATCAACAAAAAGAGTTCTTATTTAAGCTATATCTATAACATCACCTCTAGAATTATATCTTCTTTTGTTCTTCTCCAGCCATCTCTCGTGAACCATCTGATACATAAAACATCTGGAAGGTCATGTGTAATGAACAATAATAAGTGAAGAGCAAAAAGACAAGTATCAAATTTGACAGTTGCCTCGGGAACTAAAGCTGAGTGAGTTCAATGGAAGAAAGCAAAATCCACATAAATGTGTGTACATGTGTTCGTGCATGGTACAGTTCCATTACTATGAGGCCTACTTTGGTTATAACACTCGCAAAGATCAATGTAAGAATGTACCAACCTCTTCAAAAAAGAAACTTTTTCACGAGGTGCATAAGGCTCATAGATAATTCCTGGACTTGTCATGGAAACTCTAAGTGCTCCCTGCATACATCATAACAGCGCATATCATCCTTGCTTGACTTGAAAACGAGACGGACTAAGATAATTGAGTTGCATTGGTTGTCTTCATCCATAACAGAAGATGACACAACATACCATTTGTCTAGCTTGCGAGGGCGCTGCTTTCACTTGTGTTGATAGCAACCTTGTATCCTTCAAGAAGATCGGCAACTCCACTGCCTGAATGCACATAACATAAAGAAATGATCAATGAATCATAACAATCCTCATTTCACATTAGCCAAAAACTAGCATTTACAATCAAACTACTCAAGTGATAAAGTTTACAACTTTACCATTGCCGAACGGAGCGTCATAACATTTTGAGGAGTCCAACGAAGTCGTCTATGGCCTTTACACAAGCTCGTGTATATGTTACCGCTATTAAATTCAGCTGCTGATTACCAAGTAAACTATATCAACTTAAGTTAATTTTATCTAAACCCAATAACACTACAATGAGTAATCAATTAATGAACTTCTCTCTGGCAGAAACTTACTGCTTGAAATATCAGTTGTGTAGCTTCTTGAGCTTCCAAGCCTTACAATTAGTGAAAACAAAATCAATGTCAAGTTCATAAACTAATTCAAAAACGAAGAGAAGCATAAAGATAACATTTTTATGAGGTTAAATTTGCTTTCATTTTGTTGGAACTATTTGAGTGAAGAATCCAAAGCAGTAGTTATACTTACAGATACGAAGATTCATGAATCCGGGTCGCACGGTAGAGAGCTCGAATCGTCTGTGAGCTTCTGTAAGCCATCATTCATCACAAAGCTTCAAAACCCCAATTAGATTATGTAGGAACCAAACATGGAGATCGACAACAACACTTTCAGAAAGAGAGAGAGAGGTTTCGGTGTTTCATTTGAGGTTTAAGGAGAAATTATTTGCTGCTTCGCAGTGCCAATAATTTGGGCTTCTTATTTTGGGCTGAATACCTTTTGGGCTGTGGGTTTATTGAAAACTTGATTCTAGAAAAACATTTTATGAATGAAATTTTCTTCATGTTAAAGTTACATTTGTAATCTAAGCACAAAAAATGAATGAAAAATGTGATTTAACACACATCAAACATGATACTGAATATTTTGTATACCTCCTTGATTCAGCTGGATACTGAGATGATGTTTTTTGTCAAGTAGTTAATTATCGCAATTGGAATGAGAGGTCAAAGGAGATGTATATTTTCATATTCAGACAAATTTCTTAAGTGTTATACGAGATAATATCAACACCAAATATTCAAGATTTCAATAAGAGAAACTATAGGACCTATTTTGGCTAAAAATTCGAGCAAGACTTCATGTAACACATCTGGCTCAATTGTTTCAAATATTATTAACATGAGAATGACACATTGTAGCAAGGAGGAATTTGAGCTTTTAGCTTTAATATGGACAATTATCACTTAGGAATTCGTAATGTGTGATCTAACTGAACTATTTGCTTCAGTTTGATAGTTTATCCATTGTGGTTTCAATTCAATTCTCCAAATATTGTATTCATCAATTTACAGGAAAAAAAAATTGTAGTAGAGATATGTTCGTTGTAAGAGAGCTTTATGAATGCAAAAAATCTAGATGCATAAACGTTTCACTGCTCTCAGCCGTACATCCCGATTTTACAAGAACAAGAAGTTTTACAAATACTAAAGGAAATGCACATTCGATGGGTGTGTGAGACGTGGGATTAGTTATTTTTCAAATGGGAAAAAAGATAGTGGGCAGAGTAGTTTTTTTTTTTTAAGGTAGAGGTAGTTACAATTATAAATTGATTACTGATTGCATCACACAGATGCCAGAGAAGTTGAAGTTATGGAGAGAGGGAAAGAAGAGAAAAATCAAGAATTCAGTTAATTATTATTTTTTCTCTAATTTGCTAATTATTATAATATCCTTTGTAAATAAACTATAACCGAATTAGAAAGGGCTTTTTTGGTAAACAAATCTGTCAATGTGAGAAACAAAATGGTTCTCTTTGTAATAGTACTAAAAAGTACCCGCACTCATTGTGTGCAGAGCTCAAAAATAAGGTATGAAAGGGTAAAAATATGTTTATAGTAGTTATTTTTATTTTTCTAATTTTTTTCGTTCTTTTTTCTTCAATAAAAATTAGGACTCACTATTTTATTTTTGGACATTTTCGGAAGTTTATATTTTGACGAGGCTGATAACACCAAAGTGAGGTTTGGCTTTATTAATAGAGATGGATATAGGATCTATCTTTTGCATCAGCATAGTGACAGTAATGAACAATGACTGAAAATCACATATTTAACGTTTGGTTGGTTTTAAGAAATTTGCTCTTCCTCAATTGTATCATCAACTGCACCACTTGGCGACCCAGGAACAAAAGGAACAAAACCCCGTCCACCAAATACCGGTCTCATGAACTTGTCGTCGAATTTTCTCCAGAAATAGTGCACTGTGGAAGTTGTATGAGTGATTAGCAACCTGAAGCCACCTCTTCGGCTTGACTCACCGTTGTTTTCTTCATTTGGATCCCCACCTTCTAGGAATATAAACTTCAAGTCTTCTAGACTTTGAAAGTCAGTTGCACTTGAAATGGTGTTGTTAAATTTTGCATGTCTCAGCAGCACAGCTTCAATTAAGGGTTTTGTTATTGAGCCAAAGACCTGTTTAGAGAAACATTTGCAAGAGCAATGTTTCAGTAATAATGTGACAAGCTCAATGACCAAGTGATGATAGCAATAAACTTAGGCATGCATACCACTGTGCTGAATAAAACTACAATTATGGTGGAGGTGATCATCAATGCATCATCTTTTGTTGATGTTGTTGTCGAGTCTGTAAACTACAGTAAGTAGATTTCAGAGTCAGTACATCAGTATATGAACCAGATATCTTGAGCGGTCAGAAATTGAAGAAACATAAGCAAAACTTACTCGATTGTATGACAAAGCAATAGTAACTGCCCCTCTCATTAGGCCTGCCCACCACATTATGAACTGAGAATTTCAAACGGTTAGGGACCAGATGGTGAATTTGTGGGAGCAGTAATGTGCTTCTAAAAGAGTTATTAAGGTTCTTGAACCTGGTTACGGAATTCTATTTTAGCGCTTTCTCTCTTCTTAAAACAATTTGAAATGTTTGCAATTGGGAATATGAATGCAGCCCTTCCCACTAATACAAGTGCAAACAGCATCGAACTAACACCAATTGAAGTTCCTGGACTGTACCAAATTAAAGAGTATTTTATAAGTGAGGCATGTAGCATTAAATATCACAACTAAGTCTCAAATTCATCAAAGGCATGGTAAGATCATTTGGCATAAAGCCGGTATACCTTGCCTCACTGGCTTTCCATTTGTCAATGTCCAAGGCATCCATACCAACATATAGAAATATAAACGTTTCTGCAATGAATGACATTGTTGCAAATGCATGCCTGAAACCATTCCAATACATTGGTTATGATTGATAATGGAAAACCAGAGGTACCTTTTCTTTCTCATTCATATGTTGAGATTTAGTGATTTTAACCAGCTATCTTTCAGCTTGTTAGCCATACTACTGTTTCTGCTAACAGAAATGATGCTGGTGGTCGGTGGAAACCAAAACAATGAAGAATGAGCACTGTTCTTACTTGGTTGTTATCCTGGAGCTTTCTGTAACATTGTGCCATGTATAATGGGACATCACTATGCCACAGAAGAAAACTGTCAAAATTCCACTGAGATCCAAAAGCTGCAAAACAAACAAATGTATTGATCGAGTCATTTATCAGTTCCTTGTAATTTATCTTCTGCATTCAGCCAAAATCTTTGTAAGTCACAGGTACAGATTTTAGTACCTCAGCCAACATGTATGACAGATAAGCCATAAGCATCATGAGAGCAACTTCACGATCCGTAGAATGCCTGTTGCCAAGAGAATCATTATTTTAGTAAAGCTCATCACTATTAGGCTTTCCATTCATTGCTATACAACTATGCTTACATGTTCATAACTTAATAAGCTCAGCTTTCCTTGTAGTAGATACCCAAGTTTTTTCAAGTCACAGGCAAATATAGCTGACGTTGAGTTTTAATAACACTATTGAACGTGAAATGTACTAAAATATACAGTTGATATATAAACCAACTGGATCAACATTCCCAACATGTTTCCACATACCTTCCAAAGTATAGTGTTTTTATGATATAAGCACTCATAAGGCCAGCCTGAAATATAATAAGAGATAAACTCAGAACATCCAAATATAGTAAAAAGCTCTTGATTCCAGACATGATAGTTAGAAGTAGAACAATGAGCTTCATATTTATGATATAGTTCAAAATGATTCCTCAAATGAACGTGAAAGTACAACAACCAATAATTTACAACTTACTGCTATACCAAGAAAAGTGCTGGTTGAGAAGAGGTAAAGAAAAGTCCCCAACAAGTTCAATGCTGTAAGACCATTGACGTTCTCCACGTCTAGTGATTGAACAGCATTGAAAAGCACAATAGAGGTAGCATCATTCACTACTCCCTCCCCAAATACGACACTGTAAAGAAATGGTGTATCATCTTGACTAAGAACCTTTAGCACAAGAAAAGCCACCATGAGTCAAAGTTAGATGTCAGTTCACGGAACAGTTATTTAGATAGAGACTATAACAGACCTGTAATGTACAAACTGAATCCGTTGCTGACAATATGGCACCAACAGCTGCACATTAGCAGTACATTTCATGAACAATCGGTGAACCAGTATCTAGATAAAAGAGCAAGATAGATTTCACTCACTTACCTAGGTAATCTTTAATGGTGAGAGTTGTGAAACCAAATCTACTGAAAAGCAAATAGGCACCTGCAAGTTTTTCCATAAAGAGAATTCATAGATTTAACTTTTCGGCTTGAATGAATTATAAGGTGAAAATATCTAATTTGAAACAAATACCCAAAGGAAGTGTTACCTGTTGAAATGAGGCAGAAAGAAATTACTGTACCGACTATACCAAAGAGCAAAATTGTTGTGAAATTCTTGAAAAATTGCTTCTTCTTGACCTGGAATCTGAACCAACACATTTTCAACATTAGAGATTAGGAAGCAATAAGCCAATAACAATCACAATTTGTCAAGAACCAAGGTGACAAAGATCAAGTCTTTTCACAATCAAAGTTCAAGTAACACAAAACCCACATCAAATAAATTGTTACTTCACTGAGCATTGCCTTTGAAATCAAAATTGCATAGATTTGAGATCGAAGTTCATACCCGGCATTGAAAATGATGGGAGGAAGTAAGTACAGGAAGAACAAGTCCTCACTGAAGACCAATATCTCCGAACTTTTGAATTTAGTACACAGCAACACTATTACTCCAGCCACCAATCCCTGAAAAACTCAACAATTAAAACATTAACCAAGAAAATCCCAGAAGATTTGTGCTTGATAATGCAGAAAAGGATGAAACTTTGACTACTTACCAAAAGAAGGGCGGTGATGGATTCGTTGGCCCATCGATTCTCTTCCAACAAATGACCAATTATGATGCAGAGGCAGAGAAGTGTGAAGAACACAGTGAGTGCAACAATGGTGGAGGTGTCAAGAAATGAGGTGGAATCCTTGAGTGTTTGAATGGTTTCAAGAACTGCCATTTTGGGAATTGGGTAGCTGAGTTTGGCATTCAGGTTGTGTTATAGACAAGGTTGTAGAGACTATGAAGGTGTTTGAAGCTTCTTGAAGAGTGAGGATGAATGAGGTGGCTGTTTGCTTATGAATGTCTCTGAGTTCTGTGGGAGATTTGTGGCCTTGAATTTGGACCTGAGGGACTCTACCTTAGAAAATTGGAGGGAAGAATGGTAGTTGATGTGTTCCTGTGCGATCAATCACTATCCTAGTTCCCATGGCTGCACTCTGACAAGTGTCGCTACCATCTGACTTTGAGGTTCTTTTTGGTCAATGTGTGATTTTCTTTCATGAATGCCCTCTCGGATTCCTAAGAATTGCTGTTTTTGGTATTGTGAAATGAAATATTTGGAATAGACTTGTTTTTGAATTCAATGTATAGAAGTATACACGATATTCGAGCTCAATTAAGCTGTGATTTTTGTGTTTCTGTTTTGTATTGAACGTGTACATACGCTTAAGTTGTCCAAACTTAGTTATTATATATATAGAAGGCTCTTTCACTAAAGTATATTTATTTTTGGTCATTTTCAGGTATAAGACATTACATAAAAATTTTGATCATATTTTAATATCTCCATCGTCTAATTATTGAGTCTATATGAATAAATCATTCCTGTAATTTTTCAGCCAAAATGGTGATCGTTAAGGTATCAAACTATGTTAAATCAAGGGATGGATTGAATCTGCCAAACCTGAACCGTTCATACCTATAAACTTCAATTGCAGTTTTGAATACATTAACGATCACCATTTTGGCTGAAAATTTACAGGTTTGATCTACATATTAAGACCTAAACTCTGACGATAGAGATGGTAAAATATGATCGAAAAGTTAGTGTAATACCATATACCTAAAAATGACCCAAAAAAGATATATCTGAGTAGAAGGATGTTGTATATATATTTAAAAAAATTATTTCTAAATTTGATGCCTAGAGGCATATACTGTAAGTTGTCTTATTTTCAAATTAAACTTGACCAAATTCCAAAATCAAGATTATATATATCATGTGTGTGATCATTGCGCTAATAGGTTGTCCCACAATTACTCAATGTCTAGATGTGTACGACAGGGGCGGACCAAGATGGTAGGCTACATCCGTTGTAGCCCCGTATATTTTTTGCCTAATATAAAAAAATAGGGATAACCCTTGTACTACTCAGTTGACGTTTCTATATATAGAATTCCTCCGCGATTTTACTTTTCACTAGATCGCTTTGTATTCGTTCTTGACAGCTTTGTTCAGCTTCATTCGACAAGCTCATCAATCTCTTCTCTTTTTCTTTTAGGTATTCTTATTTTTTTAAATATACGGGTTAATGGATTGTATTATATGGAGTTAATTTGGGTGTATTATTAGATTTTACCAAATCTCAGACCATGTTTTAGACAAAATTTAAAATTGTAATTTGTGAAAGAGAGTATGTCAAAAACATTGATAATTATTCAATTGTTGAGGAGTTTGAAGTTAGCGAACTTCGGAGGATGAGGTTTAGTTAGTTATTTACAATGTATAATTTCTATTCACGGGATTTAGTTTTATGTCTCCCCCTCTAGGCGTGAGGATGAGTCTCCCAATAAGTTACAAACTTCAACAACAAAAAATGTGCGTTGTACGGTACAGTCCAGGGGCGGATCCAGCCCAAGGGCAGGATGGGCTGTAGCCCACCCCAATTTTTTGGGCCGAAATTTTTTGGAGAAAACAGAAGCCCAGATGGCAGAACCCATCTCTCTCATCTCTCGATCTCGCACTGGCTCTGCATTCAAGTGACTCAACTCTCTCATCTCTCGATCTCGCGTCAACTCTCTCAAGCTCTCATCTCTCGAAACTTGATCTCACTTTAAGCAATTAAGCCCTCAACCCGTAGCCCCACCGGCCACAGATCAACCAAGAGGCAAGAACCCACCGGGAATCCATCGGTGCCGATCAACCCAGAACGGGCAGAACCCACTTAGCCACTGGCAAACTTGCCACCGATCAACCAAGAAGGCAAGAAGGCGAGAACCCACCGGGATTTCGAGAACTGATCAACCCAGAATCCACTGGCTGATCATCAACCTAGAACGCCCCCGGCCAATCATCAACCCGAAAATATTTGGGCCGGAAAAACTTGGGTATGAAATTTGAAAATACTCTATTTATCTATAAATCTATTTTGTGATTTTTTGTCTTCTTTGTGAATTGTGATTGAATTGGAATTTGGAAACTTGGAATAATGGAAATCAGGAAATATGGAATCAATCTGGTCAGTGTGGTTACTTTGGTTATTTTGGAATCAATTGGTATGAACTATAAAAATCAAAACCATAAGAACTTATCAGTTTGGTCAGTGTAGTTACTTTGCAGTTTTGTGTATCCTCATATCTTCTTCGTCTGAGTATATATTTATCTGATATGAACTTACCCTCTTACTCTTGTGCTGACTATCTTTGTGTTTCATGCCACATTTCGACGTGTTAATCTGAAGCTTTGCAAGACTTAGAGGTGCACATATTTTTCTTTCCTATTCATATTGTATTTTAACCAGAGCAAGGGACATTCTGTTCTGTCATGCTCACAAGAATGTGTACATTTCTTTAATCGGTTAGCGTTTTTGTAACAGGCATCAATGTTATGGCAGAGGTAGATGTCCCTGGTCATGCAGAATCATGGTAAATCCTCCCAAATATTAGTCGTTGTATTACTGTTGCTCAGGAAGTTTTTAAATGGTTCCCAACATTGTCTCTAGTACACTGCCATCTAATTTATCTGAGCCAGGATTATTGTATATTATGTATTTGAAAAAAAAACACTTTATTACCTGCTGATTCATGAAATTAGAAACCCGTTCTTATAACTCTCAGGGGTGCTGGATATCCTGCTCTCTGGCCGTCCTCTTCCTGCACACAACCACTTGATGTTTCGAAGGATTTTACTTTTGACGTGCTTTCTGGAATTCTGACAGGTTAAGCTTGTAAATGCATTATATTCTAGAAGAATAATGTTTTTGTTATTGTTGATTTAATTGTTTACTATGTGCATATAGTAAATTAGTTTTCATGTGGGTTGACTAGTACTGCATTCTCTCTTTCTCACTTAAGAAAATTAGGGGTATGTGTTTAGCACTTACACATGATTATGCCTAGGGACTTTCTCATACGCATATTAGCTAAATGTTCACTAATTGATGCATACTGCGGGTCAGATGGTATGAAAAGAATGAATATCATATGATATCTCCTTAAAATACATGTCATTATCAGATTTAGTTCTTTTTATAGCTGCTATGGAAAGTCTTACCTTTAATTTACTCCGATATAGTTTTCATAATTAATCTATCATGCAGATTTGAGAAAGATTTTCCCCTTCGAGCTGTTCCACTTGGGTGGTGATGAAGTCAATACAAGTCAGTTTGAATTCTAGCACTTGTTCTAAGCAATGATTTTGCAGTCATTTGATTGAGAAAGATCTCTTATGATGTTCCCATATTTGACAGATTGCTGGGAAACCACTCCACATGTTAGTAAATGGTAGTCACTTAATTTGGCCGTATTTATCATCTTTTGATACCATATTATTTATTAAAATTTTAGCATGTAGGAAAGGATGTTTTCTGTTTGATATCTGTTGATTTTATGCTCCCTCTGATGTATGTTTTTCTTATATATAATAATAAAGGCGTGAGGATGAGCCTCCCAATGGGTTACAAACCTCAAAAAAAAAAAATTGTGCGTTGCACAATAAATTACAACCCACCCAAGATTGAAATCCTGGATCCACCCCTGGTACAGTCTCCCAAGTTTTGAAATCCTGAATCCGCCTATGTGTACTAATGTTCTCTTTGTGTTTATAACTCGTCTTACTCGCCCTTAACTTATTGCTAATTAACATAGAAACTGCATGCATAATTGACGTAATTTATTGGTGCTTATATTTTTAGGAAAAAGTGAACATGCTTTCCAATACAATTACCATTACCTAATCTCGCTATACTGGAAACAACAAATATATATGGTACGTGAGATCTGTTTGATTAAGATGTAGAGACTAGAGAGCTGGCATGGCTTCATGCGTACATTGAGCTCGAAACAGAAGGTCAACAAGAATTTAATAGAAACATGTGCAGCTATCAAATCAAAAATCAGAAGTGTACGTGGTAGACAACAAGACGTGCCTACTATACCTGGGAAATATATCCTCCATAACCGAAATCCTAGCTAAAAGCTTGACATAGACACAACATGACTAGCTCCTCGCTGGCCGGCGGCGACGACTCTAGCAAAGCTCGATTAATCAGCACGTGCCAGATTTCAAGGGGTGGATGGATATGGATGGATCTCAAGCTCAAATTAAAGCATCAAATTAAGCCGGAATTAACTAATTAACGTTCTCTTCTTTGTTTAAGAACTAAATCAAAATATCTGGATTTGCACATTATCATTGGTTTTCAAGTACGATTGGTTTATTTATGCTTATCGTCCTTGTCATGATATATATAGAATTGGTGCATAGATGATGTGATGCACAACCAAAATATAAAAAGCATTTATACCGATGTAAAACTGAAAATCGATCATTGATCGAGAAGCTAGAAAATCATCTATGTATGTAGTTGTTTGGCTCGGTTTCCAACGTAGGCGTATTAATCACCTTTTATGTGTGTTTGATGTGTTATTGTTGAAGGCAGAATGTTAAGTTACTTTGCATTGTGTCGCTAGATCTTCTTCTACGCAAACTAATGAAGCGAGGAGAGCACCAACTTCGCTTGAATGAGTTCTTGTTATCTAGGTGACTTAGGACTTGTGCCTAATTGGTTAGGACTTGTTTAGTGATCTTGCTGCAAAACCACGAAAATCGATACTTCATACATCCTATTTGGTATGAAGCAGAGCAATTTTCTTGGTGAGTGTTGAGAGCATTGGTTGTGACTTCTTTGACCACCGAAACTTTCACGCTCTGTTTGGTGAAATCAATCATTTTCACATGTACGTTCACCCTTTTGTTCTCTTGTTCTTGGCCTTGTTCGCTTTCCCTTTGGATCAAATATCCAGGTTAATTTTGATCTCCAAATTAAGTTTACATGACATAGATGAACGTGTATGTATGTAAGGTGTACAACTGTACCTCGACTGTTTCCTTAACTAACAGACGCACCAGCTTCTCATATATGCATGTGAATCATGTGTGGCCAAGTTAGCCGCTCTCGATAGTTTGCTCGCTGAAAAGCAGCGGGTTTCTTGCTCTTATGATAGGCGGAAGAATTCCATCAACGAGCCGGCTTGGGAGTAGTTTTCCTACGTGGCCAAAATAATTTTGTACTCCAATTTTTTTATAGCAAAATACTAGTCAGTGGTTATCAGTTTTCCTCGCTGAATAAGTACTACGTACATGAACTGTATTAGAATCTAGTTTCTACATAATACAGTAGGCCCAATTAAAACACTCATGTCTTACATCTCAGTGATATCCACGTGGGTTGTACATGTCTCCGAAGCAGCCTGCTCATCGGGACTCGCAGATGTGTATGCTATCAAGCCCTCAACGACTGCAAAACTTTTCTCACTCTGGACAAAGATATTTCTCGTTATAGGAAGTTTGTTATGAAGATATGCAGAATCCACTAGCCAGGTTTGGTGGAAATCTTTGTTGGATTAACACGACCTCTTCAATTGCGTCATTGAGGCCTAATTTTGACGCCTGGGGGCAGTGTTTGGACCATAAATAAATATTATTTGAGCCGATTCATGTGGCTTATTTAGCAAGCCTAGTTTGGGAAAGAAATCAGATTATCTCGTTGTATCCCTTGCTGAGCAAGGAAGAATGAAATCTAGCGAATCTGGAGAATCCTTCAATGATTTAGATTTCTTGCTCTTTTTAGCAAGAAATACATTTGAGCGATCACTATAAATAGAGGGTTCATGACCAGATCAAAGACACTTCTACAGTCACGTACAATTTTCTCTCAACAAATTCAACTCTCCTCGCGAGAAAAACCGACAACGATGAATCTATAATTCTCACTAGATAGGACATGAATGATTCAAAAATTCTATCTTGTCGATCGACAACAACGAACTATGAGTCTTCACCAGACAGAGCGTGACAAATTCGACAGTTTATTCTTGTCAAACGACGGTGATCAAAGGACGATCGTGATAAGAGGAAGTGCCTATAGCTATAAGCTATATATTATTCACTTAGGGATCATCAATCTCAAAACACTAAAGATGGCTTAATTCACACAGATCGACAGACTTGGTAGTTCGGAGGTCTAAGGCGTTAAGAAGGATATGGTACATGGCAATGTGCTCGATGTTTGCTCTATGGCAATGTGATTTTTATTGTCTTGAGGTTAAAGCAATTTTTTTATACTTATTTCAGAGAAATTGCAAAACTTTCTTTCACTGAGTCGTCCATTATGCATGCCTCTAGAGGAATTTTTGGTTTTTTGGGAATAACCCCCCTACAAAGTAATGCTCATGAGTTTAGAATTGTGAGATGGCAGTCTCCTCCTCTAGGTTGGATTAAAGTAAACACGGATGGATCTTTTGTTGCACCTAGTAGTGGAGGCTATGGAGGTTTCTTCCGTGATGATCAGGGACTTTTTTTGGGGTGTTTTGCTTGGCATGAGAGGGTTAAGAGTGCTTTAGAGGCTGAGCTTCTTGCAGTGGTGGAAGCTGTTAGAGTGGCATGGGAGTTGAATTGGCATAGACTTTGGGTTGAGGTTGATTGTGCTATTATTTTACATATAGTTAAGTCGGAGAAGTTGGTTCCTTGGCATATTCGGAATGTGCGGAGAAATTGCAGGTTGAGAATGAGCAATATAAATGTCAAAATTTCTCATATTTTTTGAGAAAGAAATTCTATTGTAGATAGATTGGCGAGTTATGGAACAGTGCATCCGGACTCAATTTGGTGGAGGTATTGGATTTGTAAGAAGTCTTGGCTGTCTTGGTTGATTGTTTTTCACGGTTCATGAAAAGGGAAGACTATTGTTGCTGACTGCAGGTTGCTGTTCTTGTTTCATGCATGTAAGGCCATACCTTGCACATGCTTAATCTTACTTTAGGAACATAGATCCAGATTGTAAGGATGTGGTGGTTAGATAGAAGGAGTTGGTTTCTTTTTCAGTATATAAGCTGTAATTTATTGTATTTTCGTTAGTACAGAAATATACCCCAAAATTATCAGTTCATCAGCTCATAACTCTTTCAGTTCATTCTCTCATTCCCTTACTGATTTCAACATGGTATCAGAGCAGTGATCCGTTTTGATCCTACTTCTATAAATCATTAAGCTCCATTCTTCCATTACCCCATTTCACTCATTTTTTCCTCTCATCATGGCCGGAGGAAATGACAAAAATTCATCCTCATCGTCTGACAAAGTCGATCCAGTTGATACAAATCCTAATCAGCGCCTCACTTCAGTCCCTTTAAATGAGTTCAACTATTTGTCATGGTCAAGAGAAATCACCCTGGCTTGGAGGACGATCAAAGCTCAGTCTTATCAGTGATAAGAGCAAAGCTCCAAGCAGCTCCTCTCCAGAATATGAAGCCTAGTTGTCTCAAGATCAGCTGGTAATGTCTTGGCTTCTTAACTCAATGGATCACAAAATTGCAGAAATCTTCAACTATTCAGAATCTTGTGCTCATCTATGGAAGGCAGTCAAAGAAATGTATGGAGATATGAATAATACAGCTAGAGTATTCCAGCTCAAGAAGGAGTTAGCTGAGCTACAACAAGGAAACTTGACATTTATTCAACACCTTAGAAATTTAAAGGCAAAATGGAACGAACTAGACCTCTACAGGCCACACACTGTTGATTCTGCTGTTCGGGTGAAGCGAGCAGAAGAGGACAAAGTGTTTCAATTCTTAGCTAGTCTTGGATCTGAATATGAGGATCTAAAAAGTCACTTGTTGATGACTTCAAAGCTGCCTACCCTGCAGATGGTGTGTAATACCATTCAAAGAGAAGAAGTAAGAAATAGAGTGATAAAGTGCTGATATAGATGTTGAAGAAGCTGATGCAGAACCTTCTGAAACCAGAGCCTTTTCCAGTAACAGACCTTATCGAGGCAGAAGGCCAGACCTCAAATGCACTCATTGTGTGCGCATTGGTCGAGCAGGCATAGGTCATCTCAAGGAGACTTGCTGGATCCTACATCCAGAACTAAAACAAAAGTTCAGTGATGATCACAAGGGCTCAAGGGGTCATATGAGGATGGCATACCCTCCAAAGGCGAATCATGCCAGCTACAGCACACCAGAAGGTCTGACTGATTTCACAGCAAATCCTATCACTCTCATCAACGAATTTGCTATCTTCCTTCAGCAGAAACAAAGAGGAAAAGATAGTGAGGATGCTACTGCTGTGCATGGAAAATTTGCTGGTTTTCTGGCAGACTCTAACATGGCTCAACCAAAAGAGATACCAAGTATAACTTGTGCCATTTCAACAACATTAGATCTCAGCAAGAATCATGAGTTTTGGATAGTTGACTCAGGTACCTCTGATCACATGTCAAATGATTCTTCTGTTTTAAAACAGTTTTGCTGTTTTGAAAAACCTTCACATGTGTCTGTTGCAAATGGTAAGAAAGTTCCCATCTTAGGACAAGGAAAGTTGAAATTATTTTTAAAAAACCAAGAGTCACAGATCATGTATGTGACTTCTTTCCCTTTCAAGCTTCTGTCAGTGGGAAAACTTATTCATTTGTTAGATTGTCTTGTCACTTTTTCAACTCATAGTGTTGTGTTTCAGGATTGAATTTCCAAGAGGAAGATTGGTGAAGGAGTCTGTTTCTACCGGATTACGCGGGACGTAATCAAGCAGAAGCGAGTACGAGTAATCTCCTCTTTCTGGTTGTCCGAACGTTCGGGCTGTTCGGGAGTACGAGTACCTTTCTCTCTCTTCGAGTGTTCGGGTTATCGGGTATGCGGGCTTGCGCGTTCGGCTTCCCACTGTTAGAAGAATACAACAACAAACGGGCGGTCAGATGGTCAAGACAGGGTCGGCCTGCCTTCAACGCTCTGATGCCTAAGTTAGAAGATGTATTGGATATAACAGTCAAACGAACGTGTAAGAAAGTAGGTTGGAGTATTTAAGATTGGAATTGATTGTTGGGTCGAATTGAATGAATATCCTTACCTGTAGTAAACGCCTTACCTATATGGGTGGGTGAGATTGTTGCTTGCTTGTGCTTTTCGATGTGGGATAGAGCTGCACTTGCTGTCATGTGGGCCGAGTATTCGGATGTGCGCTTGTCGGGCGCGTGCCCGGTTGGATGGGTTCGGTCTTGCGAGTGAAGTTGTAGTCCGCCTGGTGGTCTTTCGGGTGGTTGGGTAAGTGTTGATTACCTGCTTAAGTGGGTAAGTGTGTTTAATCCATGAACTAATGGTGCTATACTAACAAGTCCCCAAGTCAAAAAGACCTTTCTTGATTGGGGAGTTGAAAAAGGGTTTGTGCAATTTAAACAAATACTTATCCGATTGAGCAGTGATGCGCGCGCGGTCCTGTAACCCCCAAGTCCCCCAACTCTCCGGTCAAGAAAGAGCTCGCTTGACGGAGTGGGTACCTGTGCGTCCGATCATGTATCTGTTCGCGTGATCCTGTACCTGGGTGCCTGACTCCCAAACGAATCTTGCTGTTTGGAGCCATGTACCCGGGCGTGCGCCTGTAGAACTATGTGGATGGATATGTATGTTGTGTATGCGGATGTATGTCAGTATGTAGGAGTGAATTTGGATGTATGCGGTACATATATACAAGTAGGTATGAGTGAATGAGTATGTGAATGTATGCGGATGTATGTATGATCGTGTGATGCGATTGAGTGATGATGCGGTTTGAGTGAATGAGTGTTGATGTATGTTTGTGTATGTGGATGCATGGATGGTTCCAAGCCACTTATCCGGCCCCACAACGAATCTTGTTGTCCGGAGTCCGCCAAGGATAGGCCTATGGAACGGCCTTTCTTGAAATGCATGGATGGTTCCGAGACACTTACCCGGCCCCGCGACGAATGTTGCTATCCGGAGTCTGCCAAGGATAGGCCTTCGGAACGGCCTTTCTTGATGCATGAATGGTTCCGAGCCGCTTGCATGGCACTCCCAAACGGATCTTGCTGTTCGTAGCCCGTCAAGAATGGGCGTCAGAACGGCCGTGCTTAGGTGCCTAAGAGGAGATCCTCACTCTCGGCACCGACCTATCGTAGCGTCAACGGTGGGGCCCCGACCGTTACGTACATGTGTTGCAGTGCGCAAGGAGGGACGGACAGCATGCCCGTGACGCTCTTCGGTTTAGTGCGCGCATGAAAGGAGAGTGCCGCTATCGTGCCGCCTAATTCGACGAATGGTGACGTTACGCCCTCGGAAGAAATGGGGCCACTCCCGAGTCGCCCATCATTCGACGCGCGCTTCGAAAGGAACGTGCTGCTTTCGAGCCGCCCGATTGTCCTGCAGTTTGCGCGCCCCGGAAGATAACAAGTGACGTTAGCCACTTTCGTGCCGTGTAGCCCGAACGGTGGGTCACCTCTTACTGGGTGTCTAGGCGCAGACTGCACAAGCGACCGCTTGTAACCCGGCTTCGCCAACAGAGCCAGGGAGACGATACCACGCGCCGCCTACCGTCCATTTAGCGCGTGCACGCCGAAAAGGGAACGCGGACCGTTAGCCTCTTTCGGGACGCCTAAATGGTCTTACTTTGAGCGCGCACACGCCGAAAGAAAACGCGTGACGTTAGCCTCTTTCGGGACGCCTCAATGGTCTTGCACTAACCTGGTGGGGTGGCATTTACTTGCCTGTGAGATTGTAAGGCGCTTGATCATGCTGGTGGTGTGTGCGATGGTTCGAATGGCGGGAATCGTGACGTGCGTGTGCGTGCCTCGAGTGGGGTGATCTGACTGATGGAATGTTTGGAGTGACATCTTTTCAACTTCTCCTTGGAAACCGCTGGGGGTGTAATAAATGCTAGCCGGCGTAATAGATGCTGGCATGCCATGCGTAATAAATGCTGGTGACGCAGTAACTGCTGGAAGGTCAGTCATCACGCGCGTGGGAGCGTGGGAGGCTGCATGGCTGACCCTGTGGCGAGTCGTGGGAGATCGTGCTAGGATTTGAAACCGAGGCGGGAAGCCGAAGGGTGAGCGCGGTTACTTAGGTGGGGAGGTAAACCGCCTCGTGGACACGTGTCAACATCTGACGGTGGACACACGAAAAATGAACGGCAGGTGTTCGCTCGCGTGTGAGTTTGGATCAGTATAAATAGGCTTTCGGGGTGTCGTCTTCCCCCATCGCTTTTTACTTTCACTGAAACTCTACAAAAAAGTTACCTTGCTCACTGTTCTTTGCCTTTGATTTATGTTTGCTGTGTTCTTGCCAGAGTTCTCTTCGACGTTCACCTTTCAACATCAAATCTCAACTCTGGTGAGGCTTTAAACTTAATGTGTTGCTTTCCGTTCTGTCTTTTTGTTTTTTTGGTTTCATTTCCGTTTCTGTTTGCTTTTCCGGTTTCTTCGCTGTTTCTGTTTGCGTGTTTCTGGGTTTTCGTCTCAAGAACAAGGCGTGTTCTTGAGGCGTGCCTGTTTTAATCTGTTTTGGGGTAGATTTCTGGGTTTTTGTTGTTTGTGGTAGGATTTTTCTTGCTAAGTGTTTGGGTGTTGCGTGCGTGCGTCTTGTCTAGGAGATGGAACCGATAGAAGTTTCGAGCGGTATGTCGCGTGAACGGGTGTATGTTCCGAGGGCGGGGTGGGTTAGCTGTGGTTCGTACACGAGCGGATTGGGCTCCGCGTCCGACTCCGTGGTAAGTGTAACGCCCTTGCGGTATATACCTAACGGTGATTCTTCTGTCGTGCAGTTGATGGAAGAGGAACGAGAGTGAACTGTGGCCGAAGACGTCAGGTTAGGGGATGCGTCCGAGTCGTCGGGTGGGTCTTCTTCGTCGGGGCCATGGGGCGAGAAGCACGCGCGAGGGGAGAACTCTGTGCCCCAGTTTGCGGAAGGTGGACGTGTGCATTGGGTACTTCCCGACGGAGTATCGGTGCAAGAGCCTGAGCGGGCGCCCTCGGTGAAGGAGATGGCGCGATGGGCGCGTGACTACCATATTCCTTCATCCGTGAAGCTGAAGATTCCTGGGAAGGCTGAGACGTTCACGCGGCCACCACCCGGTCATATATGCGTGAGCGAGTTCCATTTGAAGGTGGGCATCAAGCTGCCTCTGCATCCGTTCTTCCAGTACATGCTGGCCCTGCTAAGGATTTCGCTCGGTCAGTGTGGGCCGACGCTGACCCGCACACTGGTGGCCTTCTTCAACATCTTCCGTCTGAGCGGGTTGGATCATCCGACGCGGGCGAAATTCCTTCACTTCTTTCGCCTCAAGCACTCCTCCCGCCGAAGGGATTCGGGCACCTTCACCGTGGAGCCGCGGGTGAAGTGGTGGTTGGTCGATCCGCCCAGCTCATCGACATCGTGGCGTACGATCAGCTGCCTGGTGGGAGGAGACTGGAAATTTGGCTCCTTCTCCCCGGAGTATGCGGCTAATGCGCACCGTATTGATCGAGTCCCCCAGTGCTTCTATCCCCTCAATACCAACGAGTACCCGATGACGCCTGTGGAGGAGGCCAGGGTTGCTCGCCTAAAGTTTGTCTTTGACCCGGTGCCCAAGGCGAGACACTTCTGGGTAGCGTGCCATTGGGATCTGATCGAGCACACGCGTCTGGCCCGAGCACCTGGTCTGTTCGGGCACCTGATACCTGTTTCATTTTGCATGTTTACGTATATTTGATAACTGTTACTAACCTTTCGTTCGTGTTTGTTTGCAGCCAAAATGACCAAGTCCAAGGCCACTAAGAAGGACGAGGCCCTCCAGCGCCGCATGGAGTTGCTGCTATCGAGCGCTGAGACTGTGCGCCGGGTCGTGGATGACGGGCATGGTGGACTGGTCGTGGGGGATACGGTCCAGGCGAGGATCCCGGCGCCGAATGTTTCTGACCACGCTCCTGCCATGCATGCGGCTGCCGTCATCGTCTCGCGGGTGCGTGTTGCTGAGGGGTCTGGGCTTCCTCCGCCCGGGTCGTCTGCTGCTCGGGGTCAAGATCGGACCGAACGGGATCGCCTCTCTCGCGAGAAGGAGCAGCGGCAGACGGTGGGGCTGGTCGTCCCTTCAAGCGCTCTCGGACGGATGCTGCTGGCTCGGTGGCGGTGGAGGTTGGTGCCCAAGAGGATATCCTCACTCTCGGCGCCGACCTATCGTAGCGTCAACGGTGGGGCCCCAACCGTTACGTACATGTATTACAGCACGCACGGAGGGACGAACAGCATGCCCGTGCCGCTCTTTGGTTTAGTGCGCGCACGAAAGGAGCTTGCCGCCATCTAAATGGCCTTTATTACATTTCAACTTCCTCAAGCTTTTCTCAGGGATTTTTTTGCAGAAACCCCCCCTTCGTCTCTTTATCAGTTATGGCATATGCGCCTAGCTCACCCCTCATCTCATGTGATGTCCTTTCTGTTTCCAAGTGTTTATAAAAATCATAGTGACTGTGAAGTTTGTCACAAGTTAAAGGCTACTAGATTGCCTTTTTCTTTTTCTAGTTCTAGAACTACTCGAGTTTTTGAATTAGTACACGCTGATGTATGGGGACCTGCTCAAGTAACATCTGTTGATGGCTATAGATTCTATGTAACCTTCATTGATGATTTCTCAAGAACAACCTTTGTTTATCTATTAAAATTTAAGCATGAAGTGTCAAAGTGTTTTGAAGATTTCAACAATCTCATTAAAAACCAGTTTTCTTCAAACATATGCATGTTCAGATCAGATAACAGCACCGAGTACATTTCAAAAATTATGAAACAGTATTTAAGTGCTCCAGGAATCATTCATCAAACCAGCTGTGTGGGAACTCCTCAACAAAATGGAGTTTCAGAGAGAGAAAATAGAGACCTTATGGAAAAAACCAGGGCTCTAATGATACAAACTAATGTCCCTAAACGTTTTTAGTCTTATGCAATCCAATCAGCTGCATATCTTATCAATAGACTTCCTGGTAAAGTGTTGAACTACCAGTCTCCTTTTGAAGTTCTTAAAGGCAGGAAGATTATCATTGATCATTTGAGAGTATTTGTTTGTGTGTGCTATGTCCATATTCAAGCTCACCAGAGAGATAAGCTTGACCCTCGTGCTGTCAAATATGTCTTTCTTGGATACTCATCATCTTAGAAAGGCTATAAATGCTATGACCCTCAAACCAGAAAGTTGTTCGTGTCAAGAGATGTGAGATTTGATGAGAATAGCTCTTTCTACCAAACAAGTGATAATGATCTTCAGGTGGAGCTATTCAATGAGCCAATGCCTATCTATCTCAAAAAACAAGTGTTGTCTAACTCTGATTCCAGTTCTGATACATAACAAAATTCCTCTCAGGAGTCAGAACAAGATCAAGAAGAAAGAGTACATGTAGAGATGGAAACTGCTGAAACAAATGATCATAATCCTGAACCAAGTCAGTCCTCACCTCAAGCAAGGAGATATCCTACTAGGACTAGAAAAGCTAATGTTAGGCTTGATGGATTTGAAATCTATACTCCCAAATATTGTCTTGGCAATGCAGCTGCTCTCCAGAAAGTTTCCTCTTCCTATCATGTAGTTCTAGATCAATTGTGTAATTTCTCTGAACCTAGAACATTTGACGAGGCAAATCTGTCTCCAGTTTAGAGAAAAGCAATGCAAGAGGAGCTCAAGGCATTGAGTGACAACAACACTTGGAGTATTGTTCAACTTCCCAAAGGCCATAAGATAGTGGGAGCTAAGTGGATTTATAAGATCAAATTTCACTCAGATGGAACCATTAAAAGACATAAAGCAAGACCTGGTAGCTCGGGGATTCACACAAATATTTGGGGTTGATTACAAGGAGACATTTGCTCCTATGGCTAAAATGAACACAGTGAGAGTCTTACTATCTGTAGCCATTAATTCTGGTAGATCCCTATACCAAATAGATGTTAAAAATGCATTTTTACATGGTGATTTGGAGGAAGTTGTGTACATGAGGATCCCTCATGGTCATGCTCAAGAAAACGAACAGGGAATGGTATGCAAACTGCACAAGGCCATCTATGGTCTCAAACAATCTCCTAGAGTATGGTATGCCAAACTCAGTTAAGTTCTTTTCTCAACAGGATTCAAACGAAGCTCAGCAGATTCCTCTCTGTTTACCAGGACTAGCACTCTTGGTATATTAGTTGTTCTCGTGTATGTAGATGATTTGATTATAACAGGATACGATCAAGAAGAGATTCAGGCCCTCAAGAACAGTCTTCATGCCACATTTGCCATCAAAGATCTTGGTGTGCTCAGATACTTTCTTGGGATAGATAGAAATGAACCAATCTTCATCTGGTTTGTTTCTAAACCAAAGAAAATATGTCATTGACTTGTTAGAGGAAGCAGAAATGCAGAGTAGCCACTCAGCCCCCACTCCTCTTCCAAGTATGATCAAGATCGAATTTGGAGAGCCAATTTCTGAAGTCGCTATTTATCAAAGACTTGTTGGTAAGGTCATCTACCTCACTATCACTTGTCCAGATATTACATATGCTGTCAGTTTGGTTAGCCAGGTCATGCATGCTCCAACAACATATCATCATCAACTTGTGAAGAGAATTCTTTGTTATTTAAAGGGGACTGTATCAAAAGGAATCTATATGAAAAAGTATGGCCATTTCAATTTGGAAGGATACAGATTCAGATTGGGTTGGCAACACCATCGATCGCAAATCAACCACAGGCTATTGCACTTTCCTAGGAGGTAATTTAGTCAAATGGAAGAGTAAAAAGCAATCCGTTGTGGCCAGATCAAGTGCAGAGGCAGAGTATAGAGCCATGGCTGCAACAGCTTGTGAACTCATTTGGTTGAGAAGCTTACTGATTTGGGAATTCAGTGTAAACTTCCAATTACACTACATTGTGACAATCAAGCTGCAATTCATATCGCTGCCAATCCAGTGTTTCATGAAAGAACAAAACACATTGAGGTTGATTGTCATTTTATAAGAGATCAAGTGCAATCGAAGATTCTAAACACTGCTTACATTCGATCTAGTGATCAACTTGCAGACATTTTTACCAAGCTACTTCCATCTGCTCAGTTTGATCGCCTATTATCCAAGCTTGGATCAAGAAATTCTCTTAATCTAGCTTGAGGGGGAGTATTGGATTTGTAAGAAGTCTTGGCTGTCTTGGTTGCTTGTTTTTCACGGTTCATGTAAAGGGAAGACTGTTGTTGCTGACTGCAGGCTGCTGTCCTTCTTTCATGCATGCAAGGCCATACCTTGCACATGCTTAATCTTACTTTAGGAACATAGATCCAGATTGTTAGGATGTGGTGGTTAGATAGAAGGAGTTAGTTTCTTTTTTAGTATATAAACTGTAATTTATTTTATTTTCGTTAGTACAAAAATATACTCCAAAAATATCAGTTCATCAGCTCATAACTCTTTCGGTTCATTCTCTCATTCCCTTATTGATTTCAACAGGAGGACTTTACCAGATTTCTTGGCAGATAGATATGGAAAGGCTAAGTCATCGTTGGTGTCATATCGTTTCAGGTGAATGATCGTTGAAGGCTTGCAATTTGCTTTTGAGAATATGGTTTGGAGAGCTCTGCGTGAATCAGAAGCTTCACACGGAGATCATTTGTTTGTTGCAAGGTTTTTTAGTTTTTCTAGTTTATTTTCGAGTTTGTTACCTTAGTTATGAGTTTCTTGTGAATTATCTTCTTAATTTCTTTCAATAAAAACTAATAAAAAATTATCACACAGATCCACGGACATGGCATGGCTACCTAGCTCTTTGGACTCTCTTTGTACGTACGTAGCATGGAGATATAATATTGATGTTCCAATATTCAATTCTGATTAAACATGAATGTTAACAGATTTGCAGGGTGCGGTCTCTCCTCGATTGGATCTTAATTACAGGCCAACTATTTTTAGCAGCTTCAGTTGATCAAATTAACCATCTCATCAGTACATGCATGGATCTCAAACTTAAGTACTTAACTGATGGATTGATATTTATACATGAAGTCTTTTACATTAGTCGACTTAAGCAACAAATTAATTAAATAATCAACAAAATCTGAGAATCCTTCTCGATCCATCAGTGTCTTTGTTTGCCTACTTCTGACAATCATTTCCTTAATTTATTTTCAAATTATTGAGTTAAGAAATGATAACATAATCAACAAATTGCTATTACGTACTCTTTAATTAACACATATATGGCCAGAGATTCTTCACATAATTTGATCCTACTCGAGCAATAAATCTAGAGAAATGTAAATCGATCAGCTGCATGTGCACAACTCACCACATTTAGATTGACCACCAACAATTCATATACGAAAACAACCTCACCTTATACTCGAATATTAGTACGAGAGCTTATATGATATATGATATCATGGTCAACCAATTCATTCCGTCTACCTAAGGCTAACTATCATATCTTATCTTTACTTTTCAACACTCTTTGTTGCTTGTTGGACTTCCATACTAAGATTAAACAAACCTTATCATCTGGTGTTTGTACACATGCATATATATACAAATATCGCATGATCGTACACTGCATCTCTCAACCTAAGCAATCCCAATCGAGTTATCAAGCAAATAGGTACAAACTTAAGCCTACCCTTCTGATTAGATCAGTTGAGACCGGCCTTTATCTGATCTGCAGTGATGTCCTTCTCACATTAATCAGAATTAATGGTCTACTTTTTTTTTCAGTATTTGATTTCTTAGATTAATCTGTAAGTAGAGGAGAGGAAATTAAGATCATGCTGTACAACTACAATAACAAACAGCTCTAAACTATCTGCTCGATCGAATTTGAAGCTGCAACTGCTTTCCAGCCTGCTTTGTAAGAGACTATAAAACCGTCATTGATATAGCAGCAGATCGAAGTTTCACACCATCCTCATCCCACTTCGACTGAGGCGCAGTTGCTCCAGCAATATAAGTCTACAACAGAATAGGGGAGAAGGATTAACTTGATGAGTAAATAGACATAGTCACGAAACCATTTACATAATGCACGTTATGCAGTTTCAAAAATGGGAAATATAAGTTTATATACTTGCTCATCACAAAATTTTGACGAAAAAAGGAATTTTTTTTTATCTTTTTCAAAAGTCTTGGCAAGTAATAACATACCCTTCCACCGCTGACGGCAGCTACTAGTGCTGCATGCTGTCCTTCTCTACCAAACTCGTAGAAATAATAAGTCCTGAAAGATATCAAATCATCAGAATACATAGATCAGGTGATCAGGATAAGCATTGCAACTTGCAAAAGGGTCGCCAGAAAAGGCAAAACTTTACAAGCAGTGCACTGCCAGAAAAGCATTCATTGTATTTGGTACAAGGCAGGGAAGGAAGGAATGAGTGTAGTTATTGATAAAATATAAGGCAGCGCGTCTACATTGTACAGGAAAGAACCCTGGAAATGGACTTACCTCAAAAAACCATCTTCTTCCTTTATTTTTATTGTTCTGGCAGAGTATAAAGTTGATCCAGCTGCATTCAGAACCAACACAAGATTGAGCTGAGTGGGGATAGGGAGTGAAGGCAAGAAGTGGTCTCTGTTCCCTTAGATTAGTTAAAAGGGTCGAGGAAATGTGAATTTATGACTTTTTCACAAAGAAAATGCTTTTGGTTTACATAATCAAAGAAGTTGAGAAAACAGAAATTGGACATCAAATGTACCTGGAACAAAGATTTTTGCCGTCTCCTTCAAGGAACCTAAATCTGTTATGTCTTTGGCCTGTCCAAGTTTGTACATATTAGATAATTTGTCAATAATGATCATCAATCAATTTAGAATGAATACAAATCAGAATCTCTTAACAGGACTTGTCACGATAGAATGAAAGATATTATGTTTCAAAGCTGATCATCCATCAATAAGAATATGAGTGATAGCAAATAACACATATTGCAAAGTTTATATCTCAAAAACCAAAATTGTTGTTGAAAGAGTTATAGAGGAACATTCTTCAATACCCAATTTCATAGAAATGAAAAAGGTTTGTATGATGACAAAAATTTCATCCAAAACCAATAAAAAGAAAAGAACACGACAAAATCTAAGCATGAGTTGATGACTACAGAAGCTAGTCTGGTAATAGAGTAAAATTTCAAATGAATTCATCAATAATAATATGAAATAGCTCAAATGATTATTGATGCCGACCTCAAAAAAGGTGATCTTGAATTGATTGGAAGGCTTAATTGCAACATTCAGTACCTCAGATCTGCGTTGGCCAATTATAAAAAGGAGAATAATCAAGGAAAGATGACAAATAATGCGAATTGCTTAATCAAAAACAAAAATTAACTGCCAAAGATACAGTCATGCAGTTAGGTTTGGTTCTTGTGAAAAGAAAAATGAACAAAATATGCTTTAAAGATGTAAACTCAGACCATTAGATAAGAACTTATATGAGGTGTAGCCAATCTGTAAAGAGGGAATACCCATCAGAAGATGCAAAACGTGCCGCAAAGATCTTGGGCTTTGCCTTATCTCCATAAAGGGACAATCCAGCATTGTAATCCTACAGTTTAAACATACAATGCATCCACTTAACAAGTGCTTAAACTGTTCTCCCAAGCAAAAGTTCCAATTGACCAATCGAAAATGAACACCGGAGTATCAATATCTGAGCTATTTGATGTCAGAAACCATTGTTTCAGGTTGTATAAATATCAAAGTTCATAACTTGACCGACATTATCATCAAATTGAACCAAAAAATCAACCCATAAGTGACCAAGAACTACTGTTCAGGATTTCAGGTTGTATACAAATCAAAGTTCATAACTTTACCTGCATTATCACCAAATTAAAGCATAAAATCAACCCAAAAGTAGCTGAGCAATGAAAACTACGCAGTAGATTTACATTTACCTAGAAAAGCTATAAACTTTAGAAGCTTATGCCCAATAACAGAAATACAAGAGTGAACTATTACCTCAGGCTCCATAATGTCCTCAAACTGGGGTGGTACCCTAACGGCAAACCCATCACCGTAAAACTGGAACCAACTTTTGGTATTGGCAATACCGGAAAGAATAGATTTTGGCGGCGGTGGCGGAGCTTCCGGCGAAGAAAGGGCAAGTGGGTATTGCTGAGGGATCAGAGAAATGAGAAAGAGGGAAGTGGTTTTGAGGATCAAGTGTCTCTTGGAGGTGGGTTTGTTGTTGTCGGTGATGGTGAGATTTTGAGATGTGGGTTTTGGGGATGTGGTGGGATTTGGGAATGTGGGTTTAGGGTTTGGTGTGTGGGGAGGTAGGGAGAGAAGAAGAAGAATGGCCATGAGAGAATGAGGATTGTATTCATGGCTGTTAGAAATTTTGGAGGGAGATAATGTGGGCACAACTTTGAGGCTTTGTATATGTCAGGATTTGGATATACCAATAGGGTAATTGAGACATTTAAGAGGCAACTCTGCTGCTATTGTGCCTTTGTTGGCACAGAAGTTACACATTTTAAGTCCAGTTCTACCCTTTGGTCTGAAGACATCAGAATATCCCAACAAGGAGAGAGCCTACATTATCCTTATTCAAATTCAACCAATCAAAATCCAAAACAAAACAAATCAAAACCACCCAAAATTCAAGGAAAAAAACAACTCTACAGAAAATCCCTCTTCTTGTTTTTCTATGATTCACCATTGCTAATTGGCTCTCTCTCTCTCTCTCTCTCTCTCTCTCTCATGGAAACCATTCTTTCTTCTCCCTCACTCTCTCCTCTCTTCAGTCCAAAACCCTCTTCTCTCCAACCCAATTCCTCCAAGTCCATCTTCCTCACAAAACCCATTATCAACTCAAACCTCAAAAAGCACAATGTCCAACCCATCCAAGCATCTTCACCAATGACAATACCAACAAGCAGCTGGTTCTCTCATGCTCAACAGGGACTAGCAGCTCTAGCACTTTCTCTAGCACTAAGCTTTTCCCCAATATTGACTAGTGGCAATGCACTAGCTTCTGAATTTGATGTCCTCAATGATGGGCCACCCAAAGGAACCTATGTTGTTGATGATGCAGGGGTCCTTAGCCGGGTCACCAAAGCCGATGTGAAGAGATTGTTACAAGACTTGGAAGATAGGAAAAACTTCAAAGTCAATTTCGTCACTGTCAGAAAACTCACTGTAAGTTTTTTGTTCTTTATATCTATTTTGTGTTTGACACATTGAAAGTTGAATTCTTGAACTGAAAAGATTTGAGCTTTACTTTGGTTGCAGAGCAAAGCTGATGCTTTTGAGTACGCTGATCAAGTTTTGGAGAAATGGTACCCTTCAGTTGAAGAAGGCAACAACAAGGGTATTGTGGTTCTTATTACTAGTCAAAAGGAAGGAGCAATCACTGGTGGACCTGCATTTATTCAAGCTGTGGGAGAAGCGGTTCTTGATGCAACTGTATCTGAGAATCTTCCTGGTAAACTATGCCCTTCACATTTTGGATTCCAGTATTTCTTGACAACAAGTTTAAACCATGTATGACAAAGTTAGAAATTAGAGTACTGTGTAGGGTGGAAATAGCTGCGCCCTTTTAGAGAAGCCGAACATTAGTCCTTGCATCTTAAGTCATTGTCTTGTTGTTCTAACAAAGATTTTGCAGCTAACTAGTGTGATGATATTATTGAATTTGTGGTTGCAGTCCTAGCTACGGATGAGAAGTATAATGAAGCTATTTTGAGCAGCGCCAAGCGAATAGTAGCTGCCATTGATGGACTTCCAGACCCTGGTGGACCGAAGGTCAACGAAACCAAGCGCGAATCCAACTTCAAAACCAAGGAAGAGACAGAAGAGAAACGAGGACAGTTCACTCTTGTAGTTGGAGGATTGTTAGTGATAGCCTTTGTTGTTCCAATGGCGCAATACTATGCTTATGTGTCAAGGAAGTAAGGGTGGAATCTCTATAACTCGTTGAATTTCTCCGTGAAATAATTCCATGAGTTTCAGAAAAACATGTATAACTTGCAGTTATACAAATGATCATGTTGAAGCAGTTGATGAGAGACTTGCAAAGAGAGGAGAACATAATTGTTTTTGTCAATAATTGTAAAGTATGTAATGGTACTAAGTTTCTACTCCATACTAACTTCAGGTATCTGCATAGTTTTACTGTGTTTTGGGACTTATGGCATAGTCGCATATGAATGCTCATAATGTTGAAAAGTCAAGACATAAAACAGCAAAAAATTATCAACACAATGGGGTTTCAAAATTTGAGAGGAAAGAAATATTTGAGAAAGGAATATCAGAATACTGTCCAGTGAGTATCTTTGATGACACAAACTGATTTGCAGCCTCGGTGTAGTGAATTCCATCCCAGTTAACATAGACAGTGCTATTGCTACAACCTTTGGCTGTGACAGAAGTGCCATTCAAGATCCTGGTTGATCCACACGAAACACGAGTGTTATAGTTCAAAGGGGGGCCTCCATAGCCACAGCAAACCATTATAGGTTGCTGAAACCCTGCAGATTGC
Organism: Geum urbanum; assembly: GCA_946800695.1. Classification (NCBI taxonomy): domain Eukaryota; kingdom Viridiplantae; phylum Streptophyta; class Magnoliopsida; order Rosales; family Rosaceae; genus Geum; species Geum urbanum. Next base: position 79,608,817 of record OX326999.1, on the reverse strand, counting down.
ATTTATACAAAAATCAGGTACTGTATATTAAGTGTAGAGGAAAAGATATACGAGGTACTAAGATGTACTAACCGTATTGAGAATAATTTGCAATCAGGTCATATTTTATAGAATAGATATCAACATAGATGACACTTGCATCAGAATATTGTCCTTGCAACTTTTTACTGAGATCATGCAGTTGCAGGTTGAAAGTATTAGCAGCTTGGTTGTGTGCGCTAACACATCCATGCTCATCAAGCTTCGATGAGTCGGTTCCAAACATTGCAACATTCTGAGCCAAGCATCCCAGAGGACCTGTGTTGTGTATCCAAAAGTTTCTTGCCCCTTGATCATATAGTCTCTGAAAAAGCAAAGAATGAAACTTCACTTTCATTTCATCTGCAGATAAGCATTGTGTTGGTTATTAACATTAAAGATTTCATCATTGTTCAAGATGAACTGACCTTCAGTCCTGCTTCAAACTGTGCCAAAATTGTTGGAATAAAAGCAAGAATCTGATCCAGTGTTTTAGAATAAAATGAACCAGCTAGATCATTTTGGCCTATGTCAAACATGTAAAGCCCCTTTTGAAATGAATCTTCCGAAGGTACATAGTTCTCAAGTTCCTTACCTAGAACAAAAAGATCAACTTTCAACGTATGTTGCTTAAGATTTTCATCCACAAAATAGTATCAAGTGGAATGTAGCTTCCTTCTTTACAAGGACTAAGGCATGAACTTAAGTACCTTTAGCTTCTATCAACTGAAGAGCCCGAGCTTTAAATTGCGAAAACTGAGAAACCTGAATCCCAAGTGAAAATGGACCGACTGATGCTGCAGTTGCTGGAAGTGCAGTAGCCCCTCCAGTTGCGAAATTGCACCCATTTTGGAAACTTGGCATGCCAACTGAATCGAAATAGGGATTTAGAAATGGAAGGTTCATTGCACCTACTGCAACATCATACTCATACAAAATAAGCACACAAATTGTCACAAATTCACAACAGCTAGCCATCTAAATTTGCAAAGATGTACAGAAGTAAAACACATACACAACAGACCCAAGTATTTTCCAATGCAAAATCGGATAAAACTTGGGTCCAAACTCAATTAGATGTCAAAGTTCAAACTACTCCCACTTATACAAATTCCGATTTTTATAATTGAGACTACCTATTTTATAGATGGGCTGAAGATCAATTCACTTAAAAATGAATCAAAATGAAGATTATTTGGATATCTAATTTTATTGAATAAATTAACGATTATTATTAATTTTAATATTATATTAAACAACCGAACTATTTGTTTTGTAAAATTTAACATCGGAAAGTAGATTTAATCAAATTTAAATCATCTAAGAAGTTACTGCTAGTAGTAATACTGTAAAAGTAAAAACAGTAAACAAGTGCATTTGAATAAATTCACGTACAGAGAAAGTCTATGATGAGACGACCATCGGAAAACCTCCCAGACGACGAGGAAGATGCATTGAAGTAAAGCTCCCCATAAGGACGAGGAAGCCGGAAACCGAGGCCGGCGGCGAGCCCGCCGGTGTCGGAGTTTGAATCGCCAAAGTTGAAAATGGCGGGATAGTTATTAACTGATGAGTTAGCAATAGATGAAAGAACGAAACAGAGTAAGGTGAGAATCTGAAGGGTATTGAAAATCTTGGTTGCCATTGATAAAGTCCGAGTCTTTTTTACAGAAGGAGCAATGAGGTTTGTAATTGTCGAAGTCCAAACGAAGACAGATACAGATAGGAATGTGATATGGAGGTTATGCTTTGTTGTACAGACGGCTGAGTTGAGATATTTAAATGGCATCAACAATTTCATGGGGACATGTGACTCTACAGTTCAAGCTATCTAGTAGCTACACATTACTACATTGTGTACCTTTCGGATTAAAATGAGTAAATTTTGAAGTATTTTTTTGTTTTTTGAAAGCAATTTCTAAAACAATGCAAGTTAGGTCCTCAATTGGAGTTGATTGATGATATCATCTTAAGTAGGAAGTTAATTGATGTAAATATCAGAACCTCCATCTCCAAATTTAGCCCACGTCGCATTCGAGACGGTAAGTGTCAGCATCAGTCAATTTTCAAGAGTGCATCTCTAGTGTGTGCTGCTCAAAAAGTTTGTCATAGCCGGCAATGACAACTTTTGACAATAACAGAGGGAAATAGAGCTTCTTGGACATCCAGCCTCTTATGTTCAAAGACCAATGCTATCTTCTTGGGCCAATGATCTCAATGAAATTGGGCCTACACCGGAAATCCAGATATGGCCCTAAAGCCCAAATTTCAGGCCTAAGAATTTGGTTTGATCAAAACGATGCGAGTAGGAAACACAATGCACAAGAATTTGGTTGGTATTGAAATCTGGTAACCTTGGAATGAGATGATCTGGTCATCAATGTGGCCTTTAAACGTTATAATGTTAATTATAATTCAAATATGACCCTAGCTTTGCGGTTACACAGCACAAATTACATAGTTAACAACAAGAGGCAATGTAGCTGGCTTCAGAACTGAAGCTTTAGTAGGAATGGCATTTGGTCTGCAAAAGGCGGATCGGAGTAGATTCCAGTGAGTATCTTCGACGAGACAAACTGGTTTGCAGCCTCTGTGTAATGAATCCCATCCCAACTAATGTACGCACTACTGTCACTGCATCCTTTTGCTGTGACAGAACTCCCATTTATGACCTTTGTTTGCCCACAGCTAATTTGGCTGTTATAGTTCAAAGGTGGACCTCCATTCCCACAGCAAGCCATGATAGGTTGTTCAAATCCTGCATTTTCAGTTCAAACAAAATCAAGTTTACAGAATTGCCAATGTTAAGCAACGTAAAACAAGGTTTCAGGACTAACCATTTTTCGTATAATTTGCAATGAGGTCAGATTTTATAGTGAAGATATCAACATATGTGAAATTTGCATCAGTATATTGGCCTTGCAGCTTTTTACTGAGAGCATGAAGCTGCAGGTTGAAAGTCTTAGCAGCTTGGTTGTGTGCACTAACGCATCCTTGCTCATCTAGCTTCGATGGATCTTTGCCGAAATAGGCAACATTTTGAGTCAAGCACCCCACAGGACCTGTGTTGTGTATCCAAAAATTCCTCGCCCCTTGATCATATAGTCTCTGAGCAAAGGAAACCAAACACCCACATTATATGAAGTAAGCAAAGAAATGTACCATTCTAACTTAATGCCACAGGACTTACATGGATTCCTGTTTCAAATTCAGCTAGAATATTCGGAATCGAAGCAAGAATCTGATCCAATGTCTTAGAGTAAAACGCAGCAGCAATATCATTTTGGCCTATATCAAACATGTAAAGCCCCTTTCCAAAAAAGTCTTCTGTGGGAAGATACTTCTCATATTTCCTACCTAAAAGCAGAAAATATAGCTACTTAATTAACTGTCCGATACTACTATTTCAGTTAAATTGCTTACAAGATTGTTAAAGATGATACCTTTAGCCAGTATCTCAAGAACTCTGGATTTGAATGTAAGAAACTGAGAGACTTGGACCGCAAACGAAAATGGGCTGATGGATGTTGGAGTTGGAGGAAGTATAGTAGACCCTGCAGCAGCAAAGTTGCACCCTTTCCGAAAATTAGGCATCCCAACTGAATCCAAATAGGCATTCAGAAACGGAAGTTTCATAGCATCCACTGCAGCATTTTTAAACCAAACACTTTATAAGCCAAAGCTGATTCTTGTGATCGAATATATGACCACCAGAATATAACTGCCATAAGCAAACATCAATAACAGAGCATATATTGAAAGCCAGAGGAAACCAAGAACAAGAGAATGTGTATAAATTACTGAGAAAATCGACGATGAGGCGGCCGTCGCAGTATCGGCCTGATGGGGTTTTGAAGTAGTTCTGGCCATTGGGTGGGGCAAGGGACTCAATGCCAGCGGAGACGAGGTTTCCGGTGTCGGAATTCGAGTCGCCGAAGTTGAAGACAGTTGGATAGTTGAAGTGAATGGAATTGGCAAGAGGGAATAGGAAGAGTATGGAAATCAAGGAGGTGAGGGTGTAGGTTGTGGTAGCCATGGCCAATAATGCAAAGGGAGGAAGTTATTTTTATTTCTTATTAAGGTAGATGTGTATTTCAGGAGTTACTTATATGAAAATCTACCGGCAAGATGTATAGATTGGGAAGACTTTGATGATAAGTCTTTGTTTTGGTGAGCTGTGGGGCTCATGAGTCATGACCTCTGTAGGTGGTTGGTTTGCTTTCATATATGGAAAAGCCAAATACAGAACTGTTACAACTTACAACGATATTTTAGCATCAGAACAAAATGAGACTTTGTCTTAATGTAGACGACGCCGTAAATCAGCACTATTCTTCTTGAACACAGAGGTGTATAGTTTGGATGGATAATATGCTTATCAATATCAAAATGTGCACAATTGACACACTACTTGGGTGTGGTGAACATGTTAGTAGTGTAAATCTATGGTCGTGGGGTCAATCAGTAAACATAAAAAAACCATTAGATGTGCATTACTGACAGTGGAGTAAATGTTTGAAATTTACTTAGAAAGTCTACGATGAGACGACCATCACAAGCTCTTCCGTTTGATGCAGCTTTGAAGTAAGTCTGACCATACGGAGGCAGGAGCACGAAACCAAGGCCGGCGGTGAGTTCACCGGTGTCAGAATTTGAATCACCAAAGTTGAAGACTGCAGGATAGTTGAACTGTACAGACTTTGCATTAAGTACAAATATGGATAGTATGGTGACAATCTGGAATATAGTATTGGAAATCTTCGTAGCCATGGTCGATAAGGGCTCTACTTCAATCTTATTGAAGCTGAACTATATCAATATTATAAAAGTTTAAGCACATGAAAGTATATATAAGTCTGAAATCCTATATACCATATTATTTTCCTCTATTACCAAATTCAGTTTGCTTTGACTTCAATTACTGTCTTACCCTCCAATGATTCACTATACAGCAAGGTAGATTATGTACAAGCAAAGGTCTATATGTGGGCACTGTCGGAAGAGAGAAGAGTAATGGAGATCTTAAAGCAAGAAGGCACATGAGGCACCGTAGAGCAGCTGAGCAAGCAAGGACTCATAACATTCCTTACAAGCTAACATGGAAGCAACCCCTGAAATTGAGTTTCAGAATAGCAGGAACCTCAAATGATTAAGGTGGAATCATATTCCGGTGCGAGTTGGATGATAGTCTTCATTTCAGCATTTCGGAGAGTGGCCAGAACCAATGTAGAAAAGAACTGAAAGTGCCTGAAAGTTTATGCACAATGCTTGAAGTATGCGCTCCAGCTTCTTTGCGTTATGCATCAGAGCTTTCACCAGCTGCCAGTCTGTCCTTCAGAGTCATATTCTCCTTCTTGAGCTGCATATAACAGCGTACAAAGGGCACACAATTCGGTTAAAAACGTGAAATGGTTTTACAATTTAAGAGGTTAACTACTTATACTAGAACGATATCAGTGAACTTCAACTGATAACATACCTCATCCACAGTGGATGCAAGCTCTTCCACAGTTTGCTGCAATGAGATAATCGTCTGTGAAGTGACATCCTCATATGCTGAATCCAAATCTTCAGGTGAACAAGGATCATAGAGAATTCCACTTAATCTGAACAACTCCTCAAGTAGCATAACATCTTCAACATCAAATCTCCCGCTCAGCTATATTTTATACATCACGGAGGTTGTGTCAGAACATAGCTTGAATGATGATACAAAAGGTCCAGTAGAAACTTTTACAAGATAAGTGGGCATAAGCCTTACCTGGTCCAGGACTCTCTCACACGCCTCATTTTTACTCAGAGAGGGAGATTCATCCTTTTTAGCACACTTATCATCACTGGATTTTGCATGCAGTGACATCTTTATATGCTTTGCCCTACCGAAATGTCAAAGCCAGATAAAAAGAGAAGTAAAATTCCAACTCCCAATGAGTAGCCAACTGAAAATGGATACTGATCCTGAAATTGTCTCATTCAATGCCTTTTTTTATAATAAAAATCTTGAAAAGGTGAATCTAAGTGTTTGCTGCTCAGAAAGCATATCTTATTTCCATGAACACCTTTACATTCAAAAAACAATACATAGTTTCTATGGGATAATGACTAATATACCTCATTCCAAACCGAAGAGTAGACAGACTCTCTGATGCATTTGAAGGACTTGGTGAGCAACAACACAACAATGCAGTACGAGAGTTCCCTCCCTGCAATATAAAAGAATTAGATCGTTACTGCAGATAAATGATGTGATTGTGAGACAAACCAAAGGGAAGGAAAACTAACCAGTGCATCTTGTAAAAGCCGAGTGAGTTTGGAATCACGAAATGGAATATGGTTTGCTTTGCCTGTTCCACATGTAAGAGCATTTATCACATTTCCAAGGGCTGAGAGGGATTTGTTGATTGTCTTGGCCTCTTCAAGAACTTTCCCCTCAGCTCCAGTTTTCTCAAGTTTTTCAGAACCAGCTAAGTCAACAAGAATTACTTTTCCAATTTTTAACCTGTCCACAGATTCAGAACATTCAGCGTTCTCACATCAATTCTTTAGAGCCAATATCAAACTATGAATCTACTTTACCTATCATCTTTGTTTAACTCTTGCAGAACTGTGAAAATGTAAATACAATGACTTCTGCTGCTGGACATGTTCATCTCTATACATTCGTTAAGGTTCAAACACAAACAGAAAGTGAACAATATTCCCAGCCAAAAGAATGATGTATGGTGAAGTTAAGAGAAGCAAACGATACGAGTCTCTCCAACGGTTCTATTAGCTATCCCACTCTGAACATTATACATCAGAATCAGAGAATAAACATAAAAAATACACTAAACAGTATTTCAGGCAAGCTTAACTTACAGATAAGGTCTGCAATGCTTCTCCACGATCCACTACAGAGATCTGGAAAGGAGACATAAAAGGTGGTTTGTAAGTACAACATCATATTACTAATATTAGTATATTGTATATAAGACATATGGTGAACAAAGGTGTCCCTTACTCTAATAGAACTCAGATTTCAGAATTAAGGGCATGGAAAAAGTTAACAGTATATCTAGGCATACAATGTAGACTAATCATGATGGCTGATGTGGAAAGATACTAGAAATAACTTCAAAAGATAAGCAGACCTCTGTCACTCCATGCAGCACTATCCCCTGAGCTTTACTCTCCTTAATCTGTATGTTGTCTTTTGACAGATCAAAAAGGTCCCTGGTAAGAAGTACAGTTAACTCTAGTATCACCGTGTTAGCTCAATCTATGGTCCAAGAAATAATGTATTTGAGTCAATGCAGTTCTACATACCTCACTTTTTCCATGTAAATCTCCACCTGCACGAGAAACAAACAGATAGAGCAAATCACATATATAGAACATTGGAACCAACTATAAACTGCAGTAATGAGTATATCAGTACCATTGACAACTGGATCATGTACTTCACGGTTCCTTCAGAAGATTTAATGCACTCGAACAGTCCCTCAACTACTCTAGGAACCAATCCTCTCTTCTGCTCATCACATTCCACTATGCTAGGCCCCTGCACCAAAAATTCAAGCATCATCGTCTGCGATTTAACTCAATTATCAGAAAACAACTCTAGAAAATGTCAATATCACAGCGTTACCTCCATACTGTATGTCTTCCCAGCTCCAGTCTGTCATTAGTTGCAACAATCATAAAATCAGAATAATAAACTCGAGGAATGTACTTCATATACAGAATATTAGACATAAACGCACACACGTAATGAATCACCAGATGAAATTAAAGTAACAGAACTACGTCCCACCTGTCCATAAGTGATGATAGTGCCATTGATACCATTAACAGCATCTATATCACGACCACCGAAATAATTATAACAAACAGCAGATTATAAAAAAGACGAATTGAATAACATAAAAGTAACAAATTAAGCTAAGAAATTTCCAATAAGTGCAGATTCATTACAAAAAAAAAAACTAAAAAAATCCATATACCTTTCACAATAGGCTGAGCTAGAGAATCATAGACCTGAGCTTGCTCCGAATCATCGCAGAACACATTATCGAAGCTAAACGTAACTTCTTCCTCCTTCTCATCCTACCATACCGAAACTCAATTTTTTTCATAAGTATTAAATATTATTCAATAAACTACCAAAAACAGCGTATTAGACGAACTAAACTTCACAATTAGTGCTCAATTAGCGAGACGAGAAAAACCTGGAAGACGAAAGTATGAGAATCTCTGCACTGAATGCAGAACGAATCGCCGTGTTCTCTTCTCTCTTTGGAGCTCAAAGGCCTGAACCGAACACAAGCTGTGATGCTCATTTTCTCTCGCCGGAAATCCAAATCAAACCTGCAAAAAATCAAACACGAAACGAGTTACTCACACGAGATCTGTTCGATTCAACGGGAAATTCAAACGAAACCGGATTTCTGAGCCGATCGATTCGAATTCCGGCAAAGCTCAAAAAGCGAAAATTAGTTCCAAAAAAATCGAAACGACGTCGGTATCGTTATGGTTTACCAGACGAACAGAGAAGAGAGAGAGATTCAACGTCTCAGTAGCTCGTGAGCTTAATCGAGATCTGGTTTTTGGCTACTGAGAAAAACCGAAGGAGAGAAAATTGAAAATCGCACAAGAGGGTTTTTGTTTTTCGCGCGAAAATGAGAAATGAGTCGCAGCGAGTGAGGGCCAAGCTTTATAAGCACAGTAACAAACGGCATGTCGTTTTGTAGTGGAGTTACAGTCGAGCAAGTGCGACGTCGTTTTAGTGGACCTAATAGAAATAGAAATAGAGATGGGGCTTTGCGCTAGACCCCTAGCAGAATCTGTTAAGTCTCAGAATGGTCAAACAAACGACGACCATGGCGGACCAGGAGCTCCAAGCTTCATGCCTCCATTTGCTTTCAGCTTTCCTCGCCATGGAGCCCACGGAGTCCTTAATCGCTCTCACCAGGTAAAAAACTACTCTCTCCGGCGTACATTAGCAGTCAAAGCAGAATCTTTTTGAGCTATCCGGCGCATTTTAGCAATGTACGGATGCCTATTATTTGTTTTTGTGTGTGTAAATTTTTTGTAGGGAATGCGGTGGAGGGTTGATTGCTGAGAGAATGCAGAGGTTTATTTGGGATTGCATTACTAGATATGTAAGTTTTCCATACCCTTAAATTTTTGGTAGTTAAAAAATGATAAAATTACTGTGCTGTTTCACTGTTTGATGTGTTACATTTGATGGGTAGGCATGAGATATTAGTTTTTTTCTTCTGATTTTCCTACATGATTATCAGCCAGCCAATCCGACTGTTGATTCTGGTGTTTTCTCGATTACAAAGTTTGTTTCAGTTGAATGGTGAATGCAGGCCGGGCAGTTACATGCGCCATATATGAGGAAGTTTCTGAAGAGGCTCATTGCGGAAGTTGAGTTGGTCCGTGGTGAGGTGATGGATGAGTTATACGAACATTGTGCACATTACATGATGACTCTGAAGGTAGAGCTGATTAATATTGTTGTCTGGTTGAGTTATTCGGTTGTTTTCAGTTGGAACTAATAGGCTGTTTTGTTCATTAGGAGACATACTTGGAAAATGATGATGCAAAGGTCTCTAAGTACATCTCGTTCCTCTTTCCTGATGGTCATAGTTTCGATTCATGTGATTTTCCCATGTGGAGTTTTTATTCTTGGGTAGCTGGTTACTGAATGACTTTGTATCTCTAGGTTGTCATGAGCTTTCAAGCTGTCCTGAATCAAGAAAATTGATGGTACAGCTGCAATGTTCTCTCAACATGCTTAAGGGAGATACTGGGTGTGTTTTCTGTTAAAATCTTTGGCTTTTCTTGATACTGTATGTACTAAATCAGATAGTTGATGCTTCTTCAAATACCAGTATCTTCTTCAAATGAGCCATTGGTTGTGTGACTTGTGTTTATTAGTATATAGTGTGATTCCCATCAGCCCATATCTCTACTTCTGGTTAAGCCCTGCTTATGATGGCAGAAAAGCTTTCTTAAACTGCATATCTAATGTAGTCACATGAAGCATGCTAACTACTTGAACTGATACTGGCTTGTTTAATGTCGGTGCTCAGTTTGGCCATCGAGTCTTTTATTGTCAGAATGCATACTTTCATTTCCAGAGTTATTCTCTAATAAGTCGTGCTTTGAGGTATGCTATGATTTCAAGAATTCATCTATGTATGATGGCTTGGGTGCAGTTCACATGTTCATTTACCATGAATTTTGAAATAGGTTGGTTCAGGTGTTGGTTTGGTTGGCATCTGTCTTGCCCACGTGAAAGCATCCAAGGTATGTTATCGACTAAATACCGGATTATTTAACTTTATTGTACTGAAATAGCTAGTATTACTCTACTAAGCAAAAGGTTCAGAAAAGTTGCCATTTGTGTAGTTGAGTGTTGAAAAGTTTAATTTGATATAGGTGATACTAAGTGATGGTGACCTGTTGACTTTAGCTAACATGAACCGTAATCTGGAGTTGAACCACTTCAGCGTTGAAACTTTAAAGTCTGAAACCTCTGAAGATCCAAATAAGGTGAGACTCTAACAATGATATCACTATAGTATATTAATAAATGACTGAGAATGGCAGCTGCATGATTCTTCAAATGAAAAACGTTACAATTTCAGGTAAAAAGCATTCATCTGCCATAGGAATATGTGTCAGAGCGCGAGCTTCAGAATTTCAAGCCAGATATAATGTAACTCCTATTTTAAGACTGCAAAAGAGTCCTGTTTGGGCAGCTTCAAGTTCTTGCTTCATGTTTGGAACTTTAAGATATGTAGTGCTATAAGATGAATTTGTTATAGGATCCTGCAGTTGTCTGGTTAATTGTTTAGTGTTTAGACATTAGCCCAGTGAGTCTAAAGCCATACTAAATTGCTTATCCATTCAACAGTTTGGGTGCAGATGTAATATACGATCCAGCATGCCTCCCACATCTTGTTCGAGTACAGAAAAAACCATACACTGCGAAGTGCGATGGTAATTATCAAAGCATTTCGTTAGGAAGTAAATGTCCTGATGCTAAAGTCAATGGAACTCATGAAATCAAGGCCAGCAATGGTAGTGATGAATCTGATGCTTCTCAAGGCAAAAATGCAGACAATGGTGCGACAAATATTGGATTGAAGAAATGTCCAATGGCTCTCATTGCTTCTGTCATTCGCAATGTCGACACATTCAATAAGTTTCTAGCTTTGCTGGACGAAGCCAACCTTACCATCGAAGACCTGACCGATTCACTTATGCCATTCAGTTTTCTTCCTTACATGCAGTCCTATGATCGGAGCACGATACGACTATTTGCCATCTCTTGTCAAGAACCTTAGATTTCCCCAGTTTCAAATGCTTAATCCTCTTTGTTGTATTTCTTACCTGTGAAACTCTTGATCCAGTAATTACATTTTTTCATGGTAACCGAGTCTAGGTACCAATGCCATAGTTAATGTTAGGTGCACGCATTAAAGTTCACGTCTCTATCTCAAAGCATAAAATCAAGGGTTGTCTTTAAAAGTCAACTTCCAATAGACACGTTCGTGTTTCACATTTCCTGGTTTAAAGAAGAGCAGTACGAATCTTTATCTACACTGGAAAATAAGAAAAGCTTTGTCTGAAAACGGTTGGTTTTGGTGAACTCTTAAGTCAGAGCTACAGTTAAATACTATTCACTATATAGTTCTGTAAGCTTAGTTTTACTGACTGGACCAGAGTCACAGCACAGCAGAGCATTGAGATTGATGCACTGCTGTCTATTTGCTCTGATAAACTATGTTTGCTAAATACAAAATGCACTCTTTTCAATCATATATAGGTATTTACTTTGTAGTTGCACAGAGCTATCAGCAGAGCTCTGCATGCACTGAGCTCTCTTTCAGTCTCAAATCCTCAAAGTCTCTGTGAATTTTGATCCAAACCCAGTAATCAAAGTCACCATGGCAGACCTGAAAAACAAAGGAGAGGTTGAAGTGGAGGCGATTCACTTATGGGCCACTCCAAGATCACTGAGTACAAGTCTCATGTACTCTTTTGCTCAGGTGCCAAATTCAGCTTCTTTATACTCTAATTCTGGTTTCTGTTAGGAAAAGAACCAAAGCTTTGCCGAAAGATCTTTCCTTTGTTACATATGAATGAAAACTAGTCTATACTAAGATTTTGAGAACAAGGAAATTTGGAGGAAAAAAGTCAAAGGAACTCTTAAGCCTTTGACTTTTGGTTTCGGGAAGTTGATGAACTTCACTGTTCTGGCTTCAAGTAGTATTCTCGAGTGTTCATCAACATTACTGAAATTTGGATGTAGTAATGTACTGGTTGCTCATCAGGCCACTTATGCTTGACTTCTGATTTCCTTATATTGGCTCAGTGATGAAACATTTGCTTTATTGGTGAAGTATTGATCAGCGAGACAGCTACTGTTTGTTTTTGTTTTTAGAGGGATGACATTGAAGTGCTCGATGAACCGCTGTATGCAACATTCCTTCGGGTGACAGGTTTCGATAGGCCCTACAGGGATGAAGTATTATCCAACATGGTATAGTCAATTTGCCATGAAGATCACTATCTCTTACTCTTTACAAGCTTTGTTTGCTAGTATATCAGTTGGTTTTCTTTTGATTCTTTTCACAGTTAGTGGTAAACAACCGTTTGCTTTTATCAACTATGATTCTCAATGTCTCTATTTCTCACATTCAACTATTATGTTGTGTGTACCAGGAACCAGATGGAAATAAAGTCGTAAATGATATCATTCTTGGTCCAGGAAGCAAGAAGTATCGCTTATGTAAGGTGATAATTTTTTTTTCTTTATTATGCACAGTGCATCAGTGTGCATTGAAAGCAGAAAATATGTATCATGAGTTAAAATTAGCTGTGATCGTCTCAAGATTATCCTTACCATTCATTGGTGGCTTTGCTAGATTGATGTTATAATACTATTGCATATCTTATACTCCTCAGCATATAGCAAAGCAACGAGTCCCAGGATTACCAAGTGATCTAATGACGAAAGGAAAGCACTTCATTTTGACAAGGAATCCCCTTGATATTTTGGTAAGACATTTTGAAGACTTTTAGATGGTCACTTCACTAAGTTGATTTAAGCTCTGTGTAACATAACTGACTGCCACTGTTTGATATCTTGCAGCCCTCTTTTGGCAAAATCGTGCCCCCGTCCCTTGTGGAGTTGGGTTTCGCAGATCTGGTCTGTATTTACAGTGAGCTCTCGGAAATGGGGAGGCCCCCTCCTGTCATTGATGCAGCAGAGCTTCAACAAGATCCTGAGGTAATAGGAGCTTTTAAATATGCAGTTTCATACATTCATAATGTAGTGTTTTCATGATATTGTTTTGGTTTAAAGCCAATTTGGCCATATAAGAAAAGAGATTCCTTATAGCCTTTAGGTTTGACGTACATTTGTTCGACGTCATTCTTGAAGAAAAATATCATGTTGGCTGCCTTGGGTCAGGGTTTCTCCCGGAATCTTCATATTTGTCAATAAAAAAAATGAATGTGATCTTTATATCATGTATGCGGTGTCTGTTATAGCCAGTCTTCTTTTGACAAACACATTGCCAGGATTATCTCTGTAGTATATCGGCAACTAAAAGGAGTGCCACTATTGGTTCAATAGATTGTATATATTCTTAACTTGTCTTGTTGGTAATTCAGGGTACATTACGTGGTCTTTGTGAAGATTTAGAGATCCCTTTCCAGTCCGCAATGCTCAAGTATGCAAAAGACTTTTGGCATGTCCCATTACAATTGAAAATATTGCTGTGTAGCAGTACTCTGAAGTGTAGTCATTTTGAATAGAAGTGTAGATTGTATTCCTTCTTTTTCTAGGTTTGGAATCAATGTGCTAGATGAAAACCAATTCTTATTGTAAGTGTGTGCATGACAAGTTTCTTATTTGAAACCATATAGATGGGAGGCTGGTCCTAAATCAATAGATGGCGTTTGGGCTCCATGGTGGTATGCCAGTGTGCATAAATCTACATGCTTTCAGCAAGCAAAAAAGTATCCTACAGTATGTTGTTTCTGTGTTCCATCACATTAGGTTTATCATAGAAAAAGTTCTTTACTGAATATATAAGGAATAGGTGAACTCTAATTATAACTCTGACAAGGATTTTGTGTATGCTTATGTTCTGTATATATGTTTCAGCCATTTCCTTTTCCTCTGTATGATGTACTTGAGCGAAGTCTACCGTTCTACAACTTCCTTGGGCGACATGTGAGGCAGACATCATGCCTACTGAAATCTGGTTTGCCGGAACCCAAACTTCCGGTTCCAGAAAATAAAAAGCTACTTGCCTGGGTTGGTGATGAGATTGTGCCGCGTGAAAGTGCAAAGGTACATGGGACACTTGATGTTCTCCAGTGAGATTGTCAGACCTTCAGTTTTTCGTATAATGTTAAGAGTGATTGATATTTACTTGCTATTCTGTAACCTCTGTATAAGGTTTCTGTATTCGACTCGGTTGTCCAAGGTGGTGATTCAGTCTGGGAGGGACTTCGAGTTTACCAGGGAAAGATATTTAAGCTTGAAGAGCATTTGGATAGGTCAGTGAAGAAGCTGCAAATACTTTTATGCATTGTTCTCCAGTGTATCATATATTTCTATGGACTCTTTTATAGAAAACCAGGAAATCTATATTTTCTCCTTGTACTTTTGATATGTTTATCTTTTATTAACAATCCCTAATATGCATTATTTTGATATTTATAGGTTATTTGACTCTGCAAAGGCCTTAGCATTCAACAATGTTCCTACTCGAGAAGAGGTGAGAGTTCCCCAGTTCATTGTATTGGGTCTTATGATAAGAGTGTATCACTTTCAATGGATTTTGCTAGTTTAGGAAGAAGTTGTCGGCTCATCCCAGTACCCTATTGCTTTTTCTTCACTGCAGGTTAAAGAAGCCATATTCAAAACTCTCATACGGAATGGAATGTTTGACAACTCACACATCCGACTAAGTTTAACTCGTGGCAAGAAGGTGCATTGTTTATGTTCCCATATGGTCATAGCAGTGTTATCAGGAACCAGTTATTTATTTTTCATTGTTACGGTTCTGTATCACGATAAGGCAGTTGTTCATTTCTATGTAAAGTTAGTGTACTTTTTTATTTCCATGATTAGAAGTCCTTACACAAATTGTGCCTTGTAAGATCATAACAAGTATCACAAGGTGTTCAACAACTGAGTTTGGCTCTTCAGTACAGACTTGGAATCTTTATAAAACATTCTGCTCAAGTTTCTTGTGATTGAATTGAGCCAAGTCCAAGATTAGAATTTCTTTCTTATCTGGCTGTCTGATGCAGTCTCCTTGCATCTACTGATTTTTATTGTTGTCTACTTCTTCAGGTTACTTCCGGCATGAGCCCAGCATTCAATCTCTATGGATGCACATTAATTGGTAAAATGGTTTCCCGATATGTCATCTTCCACTTTTGTTACTCTATATTAGCAAATAGAAAAATAAATGGAAGAGGCTAGGCTACTGCACCGGCTCCTTCCTTTACTCATAAAACCATGGTTTTGTTTTTCATATATGTGTTCTATCTGTCGTAAAACTGCAGTGCTTGCTGAATGGAAACCCCCGGTGTATGACAATACAAAGGGTGTAACTCTTGTTACAGCTACCACTCGTCGTAATTCACCGAATGTAATATTCTCATTTTCTTATTTTATCATCATTTTAATGTGCTAGCTTTTTAATTCAGCAGTTTTCCAAATTCACTGAATTTTATTTTTTTTGCTACTGTTGTTGGTGCCAGAATTTGGATTCGAAGATTCACCACAACAATCTACTCAACAATATCCTTGCAAAGGTTTGTCTGAATGTCCTATTGACGTATTGGTCTACTGATGAGTTATCTAATTAGTCTTACTATGAGACTGGGCAGTTTTGTTTTTCTTTCTTATATTCAATTTCCTTGGCTGAAAACAGTATCCCTTAACATGCAATATATATGTGATCTACCC
The DNA here is from genome assembly GCA_946800695.1 of Geum urbanum. Classification (NCBI taxonomy): domain Eukaryota; kingdom Viridiplantae; phylum Streptophyta; class Magnoliopsida; order Rosales; family Rosaceae; genus Geum; species Geum urbanum. The sequence goes on along the minus strand of OX326999.1, from coordinate 79,592,808 downwards.
TTTACACATGTTCATGTTATGAAATTATGCTACTGTCCACTTCCCATGTAATTTGATCTTGCTTCATTTGACCCACATCTGATTAAGTCACTTCAATAATGCAGATAGAAGGCAATAATGCAAATGCGGATGATGCAATCATGCTTGACAAGGATGGTTATGTGTCTGAAACAAATGCCACAAATATTGTAAGCCTATGGTTTTGCTTTTTACGTTTTAACCGAGCATGAAACTAGGTGGTTCCACATTTCAGTTATAGTGATAATAGTTCATTATTTCCTATGATATATTCTCATTCAAGAATAATCAGTTCATTCAATGCCTTTTTAATTGCATGACGATTGCACTTTATTTCCTTATGCAGTTTCTAGTGAAGAAAGGCCGTGTACTGACACCTCATGCTGATTACTGCCTTCCTGGTGTGACTCGAGCAACTGTAAGTTGTTCAATTCTGGCATAATCGATTTTATTTCAACTAATCATCACCGAGGTAGATATTTAAGTGATAAATTGTATTTTAGACTAAAGTTTTCTTGGCTGACTCACTTATCTTTTGAGGTTTCAGGTTATGGACCTTGTGGTACAGGAGAACTTTCCCTTACAGGAGAGGAATATTAGCCTGTCAGAGTTCCATACTGCAGATGAGGTTCTCTTACACTGTGGATGAAATATTAGCATGATACACATATTGACTTAATAAAAATGTATAATGGCATGGCATAACATATAATTTAGGTCATGTAAAATAGTTATTATATTGTACATTGAGTATCTGCTAAAATGGAACGCGGTGCAGGTATGGACTACAGGAACAATGGGAGAACTCAGTCCGGTGAGTCCCTTATGGTTTTTGTAATAGATTTTGTGGCAGGCCTAATACTTCCTCTTCTCCACATTGTAATTGTTTCCTCCCCCCGATGTTATGGCATTGTGTTTACCAGGTTGTGAAGATTGACGGGCGTCTTGTTGGTGATGGAAAAGTGGGGCCCATAACTCGACAGCTGCAAAATGCTTACAAGCAGCTGACAGAACAGTCTGGGGTGCCCATACCAACCTATAATGAAAATAGCTGATGCTTCAAAGGGTCAGTATCTGACTCACTTTTCTCAGATAAATCAGCCTACTAAAGTCTTAATATCATCTTCGTTTTCATTACACACTGCATGATACTCGAAACAATGAAATTCTTTCTGTAATTGGCTTATTTTAATGTGACAGGTTGGTTAGCTTGCATTGGATTACAGGATAAGTGAATCACATTGTGCATGAGTGGAATAAGCTAGAGCTTCTGTGCAAGAAATGAATAAAAAGGGTGACTATTTCTCGCAACAACCAGTTGATAGGGATGTATAAGCAGTATTGCTTCTGTATTTCGTTGTCTTTCTGTTTAGGGAGAACTCTAAAACAACTTGCTTTTGTAAAGCTCTAGTGCTATTATTACAAGCATAATGCCGCAATAAATAGAATCTTCTTTCCCCGGAAGCTTTGCCTATAGAGAAGATGGTTCTGCAGAATATGTTCATTGTATTCAATCTGTCAAATATATACAGAGTGCCTTGGTTGTCCTACAAGTCAGGAAACCAACTAGGAAACAAAATCTACAGCAATTACAATTGAATATCCTACCCAATTTCATCTACATCTATGATACAGAATATATCAAGTAAATCAAAACAGATTCTCTGTGATATACATTCCAACACTCCCCCTCAAGTTGGAGAGTGTATATCGACAACTCCCAACTTGCTGATGAGTTGCCTAAACTTTTCTCTTCCAAGTGCCTTTGTAAAAACATTTGCTAACTGTTGTGAAGAAGTCACAAAACGAGCAACAACTTCACCTTTAACAATTTTATCCCGAATAAAATGACAATCCATTTCAATATGTCTAGTTCTCTCATGGAACACTGGATTCTTAGCAATGTGCAAAGCAGCTTGATTATCACAATGTAAAACAGCAGGACTTGAAACAGATACATGCAAATATGTTAATAAATAACGCAGCCAAGTAAGTTCACAACAAGTACCTGCCATTGCTCTATATTCCGCTTCAGCACTCGATAAAGATACAGTCTTTTGCCTCTTGGCTTTCCATGATATTAAAGAATCACCAAGAAATACACAATAGCCAGTAGTAGATCGGCGAGTAATCGGGCATCCAGCCCAGTCAGAATCACAGAATGCCTTCAGACTCAAAGAATTGTTGGCATGGAGGAGTATACCTTGACCAGGAGATGACTTCAAGTAACAGACAACTCTAAGGGCAGCAGTCATATGTTCCAGGCGAGGTTCATGCATGAACCTGCTCAAAATGTGTACTGAGTAAGTAATGTCGGGCCTAGTAATGGTCAAATAAATCAGCCGACCAACCAGACGTCGATATACATCAGCGTCTCGGAGTAGTTCCCCTTTGTTTGAAAGCTTAGATTCCTCCATGGGAAACTCCACAGGCTTAGCACCTAAATAACCACTGTCCTTGATGATTTCCAAGGCATATTTGCGTTGAGAAAGATAAATTCCCTTCTTGGAGCGAGCTACTTCAATGCCAAGGAAAAACTTTAAGTCACCAAGGTCCTTGATACGGAAACGAGCATGGAGAAATTTCTTCAAAGCATTAATAGATTCCATATTGTTTCCAGTTATCACAATGTCATCCACGTAGATTAATAACACAGTAAGGGATGTACCATGTTTGCGGATGAATAAAGAGTAATCAGCTTTGGATTGAGAGAAACCAGCAGCAAGAATAGCTTCTGTGAACTTGGAAAACCATTGACGAGAAGCTTGTTTGAGGCCATATAACGACTTGTGAAGGCGACATACCAGGTTCTCCCCCTGTCGCCGAAGACCAGGAGGAGGAGACATGTAAATTTCTTCCAACAAATCACCATTTAAGAAGGCATTGTTGACGTCTAACTGATGCAGTGGCCAATTCAAACTAGCAGCAACAGCAAGTAGACAACGAACAGTAATCATTTTAGCAGTAGGAGAAAAAGTATCGTGATAATCGATACCTACAGTCTGGGTGAAACCCCGAGCAACAAGACGAGCCTTATAACGTTCGATAGAACCGTCAGCCTTCCGTTTGATGCGATAAACCCATTTACAGCTGATAAGGCGTTTGCCAGGGGGCAAAGGAACTAAACTCCAGGTGTGATTATCCTCGAGGGCTCGAAGCTCAGAAGCCATAGCCTCCTGCCATTTCGGATCAGTGGAGGCAGTTTCATAGGAGGTCGGTTCCTCATCCCGACTAATATTAGCAACATAGCTCAAATAACCAGCAGAATAGCGATCATATGACAAGTAGTGACAGAGAGGATATCGTGTACTTGGTGTCGGAGAGGACGAGGCCGAGGACGATGGGTGTGAAGGCAGAATCACCTGCGAGCAAACGTATCCCTTGAGGCGGACATTGGCTTCGCGAGAACGTTGAGAGCGGCGAAGAGGCTCGGCAGGAAGATCCGGATGGTGGGGAAAGATAGCAGAATCGGGTGGTGGCTGGGTGGGAGAAGTTTCTGGTGATGGAGGATGGTCTAGTGGTGGAGGATTCTCTGGTGGGGGAAGATCGGAAGCAGAAGGAGAAGATGAGCTGTTGAGTGCGTCGGCCGACGCAGGTGGAAGGGGAAGAGATGACGGCGGCGCTGGAGCCTTGGGCCGCCGGACGTAGGTCTTCCAAGCGGAAGGGGCTGGTGACGGGTCTGGGTTCGAGGAAGCCAACGGCGTGGGGATTGGGGAAGATGAGAGCTGCTGGATCGGGGAAGAGGATAGAAGAGGAGGGGAAGCAGAAGTCAAAGACTTTTGACTGAAGAAAGGATCCAAGTCTACAGCAATGGGAAGAGACTGAGCTGTTGGACCTGGTGTGACGGGGCTGGAGTCTAGCAAGTGATGGAATTTGTCTTCCAGAAATACAACATCTCTATTCGTGAATATTTTTCCAGTGTCAATATCATAGAGTTTGTAGGCTTTTTGTCCCTCAGGATAACCCAAAAAAATGCATTTTATTGCACGAGGAGAAAATTTGGAAGAAGGATTTGGAATAGTAGCGAAAGCAACGCACCCAAATACTCGCATTCGAGAATAATCAGGAAGCTTATGATAAAGGATTTCGAAAGGTGTTTTCTTGTGAAGCAACAAAGTGGGAAGTCTATTGATTAGATAAACAGCTGTGAGAACACATTCTCCCCAAAATTTAATACGTAGATGTGCTTGGAAACGAAGGGCACGAGCTGTTTCAAGTATATGTCTGTGTTTTCGCTCAACAACACCGTTTTGTTGCGGCGTATAAACACAAGAACGTTGAAAGAGAACACCTTCTTCAAGAAAGAAATTTTGTAAGGAGAGAAATTCAGCCCCATTATCCGAACGAAGTTGTTGAACTTTTGTGTTGAATTGGGTAGTGACATAGTTAAAAAAACGACGAAGAAGAGGCTGTGTTTCATTCTTGTGTCGCATCAAGAAAACCCATGTAAATCGAGAAAAATCATCCACAATGGTTAAAAAATAATAAGCACAAGAAATAGAAGGAGTTTTATAACGACCCCAAATGTCACAATGAATAAGAGAAAATGTTCTTGAAGTTGAAATTGAACTGGAAGGGAAAGGTTGACGAGTTTGTTTCGCCAACGGACAAACGTCACACTTATGACTAGGATCAAATACACAATGGAGAGATTTATTAGCTAAAAATTGTAAACGAGCAGATGAAAGGTGACCAAGACGCTGATGCCAAAGATTAGAGGATATGGTGAGGTTGCAAGAGAAGTGAGATGAAGGAGCAGACGAAGCCAAAGCCACCAAATAGTAAAGGTTACCACGTCGCTTACCCACACCAATCATCGTCCTCGTAGCCAAGTCCTGTAAAATACACCAAGATGGGAAAAATGTCACTGAGCAATATAAATCATCGATCGTCTTGCCAACAGACATAAGATCAACTCGAAAACTTGGTACACATAAGACATCATTTAATTGATAAGAGTCATTAAATCAAAATGATCCTGTCATGGTAATGCCAGCCGTGTCTCCACTAGGTAAAGATACAGGTGCCAGATGAGGATGCTTGACATTTATTAATGATGTAGGAGAGGAAGTAATATGGTGAGTTGCTCCAGAATCGAGTATCCAACGATTTGGAGTGATAGTCGCATATTTATGCGTCTATTTGGTATTTAATTTGTTCCCTATATTTAGTTTATTGTTATTAATCGAGTGAATTAATTATGTTTATTTGTTTTTAGGTATTTTGGAGATTAATGGAGAAAAGGAGATTAAATAATATGTTTTGAAGTTATCTGGCGAGGAACTGCTAAGCGAGAGAATATATGCAAGCTCGATGGGTTTAGTGACTGCAATTATATATGCCTTGGCGAGGAGATTACGTACGTTGGTTCTTGGCGAGCAAAGTTGGTGGGAAGTAGAAGTGGACTTGGACTTGGAGACTAAAAGAAGAATAATAAAGAAAGAAGTCAAATTTTGTGTGGTAGTCCGCCACTGTGTCTAGTTCATTGTGTCAAAATCTCGCTGCATTTGAGTCTGTCTAGCTTAGGTTCGATAGCCATTAGTGTTCTGTAGTCGAGTCTGTCAGCATAGTAGTGTGTTAGGATTTAGTTTCACCAATTCCTCGTGTTCGATAACCCCTATTTAGCTTACTACATTGATATATCCAGGTTGTGAATAGGGTATCTTTGAGAGGTGTTAAACCGCCTTGTCATGGAGCAACTGGCAACAAACCTGCAGCATATTCTGTTGCAGAGGCAGCATTAGCCTGAGGAGTTGATGATGTAGGAACCAAAGCAGCAACTACTTGAGTGTATTGATCTTCTGTAAGGTCTGGAATCATTCTTTGCAGTTCCCCAAATGTTGGAGTTGCATCAACATGATTGGCACCAGGATTTTCTTGATGTCTCCTTGTAGGATTAGTCCCTTTAGATCCTTTGTGGAGGCGGTGACCAGGAGGGTAGCCATGCTTCTTGTGGCAGGTTGCTTCAGTGTGATAATCCTTGTCACAATAAGTGCAGTGTTTGATTGGTGCCCGAGGATGAAAGTTGCTTCCTTGAGTGTTGCCTTGATTGTCATGCACTTGAGGTTGTGACCTGTGATTGCTGCGTACTGCCATGGCAGCGGTATTTGTCTGCATGAGAAGAGAAGAACCAAGTTCTCGCTGCTTTTCTTCTTGGACAAGGGAAGCATAAGCTTGTCTTACCGAAGGCAAAGGATTCATCAACAGAATCTGTCCACGAGTAGCAGCATAAGAGTCATTTAAGCCCATAAGAAATTGCATCATCTTACTTTGATCATTTTGAGCTCCACATGTGCAGGTGACAGTGTTGTATGAAGCAAGTTCATCCCAAAGGCCCTTCAGTTTTGTGTAGTATGCTGCAATAGATAATTGACCTTGTTCAATACGGTAGATGTCTCTTTGAACCTGAAAAATGCGAGGAGCATTGCCCAACGCAAATCTCTCTCGCAGATCTTCCCAAACAGCTTGTGGAGTAGCGCAAGAGAGGACAGAATCGGCGAGTTCAGGCTCGAGGGCGTTGAGGATCCATGAAAGTACCATATCATTGCACCTTTGCCACAGTGCATGCTCATCTTGTTCTAGGACTGCAGACGGCTCTGTAATTTTTCCGGTGATGAAGCCAATTTTGTTTTTGGCACTCAAAGAGATGCGCATAGCGCGGCACCAAGATGTGTAATTATCACCGGTTAATTTCTTGGAGACAAGAACCAGACCCGGATGGTCTGAATGGTGAAGGAAGAAAGGGCTGGCAGAGTCATCCGAAGAGGACGAACTGCTGTGGTTGTTTGAGGAGGTGTCCCCATTGATGGTCATGAGGAAATATGAAAATATAAAGGGATTGAGACTGCAAGGTTTTGCAGAGCTAGAAGAACAGGACGTCAAGCCTGCTCTGATACCATATAGAGAAGATGGTTCTGCAGAATATGTTCATTGTATTCAATCTGTCAAATATATACAGAGTGCCTTGGTTGTCCTACAAGTCAGGAAACCAACTAGGAAACAAAATCTACAGCAATTACAATTGAATATCCTACCCAATTTCATCTACATCTATGATACAGAATATATCAAGTAAATCAAAACAGATTCTTTATGATATACATTCCAACATTGCCAACTATTTCAGCCAGAGACCGACCACGATATGTGGCCTAGTGGTTGAGCGTCGACGGGAGGAAGACTTCTGAGAAGGCCTTCTGACTGTAAATTAGTCATTGGTGTTCTGAGAAACTGAAATTATGACAGATTACAGAACTATAACAGCTTAGTACTCTGAGTCATACATATTTATATGCAAGTAGACTAACATAGAGCCTCAAGTTACATAATATTGGCCTGAATCATACTGAAGCCTAACAGAAACCATACATACTTGAACTTGAGAGTTATAATGAAACTTTTGATTGATAATAGCCATTAATCTTCACCAAGTAAGTAGCTTCATATTCTTTCTCCACATTCAGATATTTTTTTGCCTCAGCCACTGCACACCGCAACGGTTTCGCTACGACACAACAACCGACCAGTACTGGACCTGGTGATGGATTAACAACACTCGTCTGAATCACCAAACTTCTCATGATGTCAGTTGCGTTTGGTTAATTAGCTGCAGATATCAGCAACAACCATACGAATTCCAGATTATGAGAGTTCTATTACGTACAAACCCCAAATTAATTAGAAATGAACCCAAGATAGTAATTGATCGGTTTTTAACCACCTTCAAAGTTACCCTATAATGAACTCAATATGTTTGTCAATGCAGTACAATAATATAAGGGTCAATCCACAGGGAAAAATAAGACTCGATATTCTAGACTACAAACAGACACGGAAGTCAGAACCCTGACAGCCTCGACCACTGGACACTAACGTAATTAATTAAAATATCTAGACTCAACCTAAAATCACGAAATTAATACTGGACACTATAGACACAGTGGTGGACTACCACTCAAATTTTTAATGTAATCGGAGTTCGTTTGCTTATTGAAATAAATTCTACAAAACAGATTACGAAACAGAAACAGAAAACAGAGTATAAATAAAGTTTACAATCAATGATAAAGAAGGTTAAAGGAAGTGTTATCCACCACCGTCACTCCATCTAGATGACAAATGCTTAACTAAACAATGCAGATGTTATGAATGAAAGATTCCCAGGAAGGTCCCGAGCTGTGAACACAATCTATTACTTAATCCTTATGTTTACAATGTTGAAGGTTTGCTTATCAACATTGTCTATCCCTCAAAGAACCCGAAGTCACGGACTCAAATTTACCAAGAGCAAAGCATTACGATCTAGAAAGGGTTTGAGAATCTACAAGGTTTCATAAGTACACTACGGTCGTGTCTTACTAGACCTAGGGTTTCTTATATCAAGCATGTATGAGTTCTACGATTGAAACTTGAGGAAAGTAATAATCACCAACAGCCATCAATTTTCTTAGAAATAGATTCCTAAACATGCATATTAAGCGTGCACTCAAAGCATACATAGTCAAGAATCATCACTGTATAAATAACAAAGAAACCTCATTCAAATAACAAAAATAAAACTTAGTTAGCGTGCATAAGCAATCTAGATATTATGAACGGGGCTTCAAAACAGCCCCTTAACAATGGAGTTTAGCTCCTCATGGAAGCCATAAAATTCTAGTCTATGAAGAAAAGAGAAAATTACAGAATGATCTCTCCTCCCCCCTCACGTACGTTCTCATGCTAGCAATATATATGTTCCAATCTAGCTAGGTTAATTAACCTAGCTAGCAACCCACGTGCTAGACTCCAACTGAAGCCCATCTTTTCTTAATCTCATTATTATAATAAGACTATTCTCCTCTCCTCTTTATTAGCTAGCTAGCATGCACATGGCTTCTTACTCCAAAATTAATTCAACTTCTTCTTCTTGCGAGTAACTTGCCAGCCCAAAATCAATCCAAATATATATAAATAAATCCACATGCAAACCTTCTCCACTTCTTCTCTCTGTACCTCGCCAAAATTGCCTCCTCCAGATTTCCTCGCCAAGAAGCATTATATATATTTAATATCATTTTCTTCATTAATCTCCAAAATACTTAAAAATAAATAATAATATTAATTTACTTAAAAACATAACAAAAGAGCTAAATATAAAGTTCAGTTAAGCACATAAGCATATGCAACTATCAGTAATTAAGATACGTATTAGTAAGCGGTATAAATTTTCTCAAATTAGTGCGAATTATAATGAAACATCAAATCCCCTATATATATAACAACTGTTCTTGATTCTTAGTGTAAAAAGTGTTGGTCGATCAAGCTGTAATATTGGTTTCTAGGTTTCTCATTATAATAAAGAGCAGGCCGGCACAAGCTTTCGTGTGGCATGCACACTCCACTTAATTCATTAATCACCAAAAATCTCGAAAAAGATAGATTTATTTGGACTGTGATGCATTCTTTACTGAGAAATTTGCTGGTGGACTCTGTGTTCAATCCACAATTCATATAGTCTACTACTCTAACCAAAACACCTATTAGTGCTCTAACCTTTTCATCATTTCGCTTCCATTTTTGTATGCAAAATCCAACTTTTCTAAAGAAAATGCTGCAAGATCCATTTTCTAAGGACAATGTTGTTCACTCTCTTTTTACTATTCTAAAAGAATATACGCTACACCGTTATGATGACATTATTATTCATCTATTTTCAAAGAATATTGGCTATAACGTTATGACTTTAAGGACATTGTTGTTCACACGTTTTGTACTAATTTTAAAAGAATGAACATTGCAGCGTTATGACGGCATTGTTATTCTTCTCAAAGTTATCAGAGTTAGGTTCAAATTAACCATGAGTAATTAGAGAATGGCTGGTGCTTCCCCCTAGCTAGCCAAAAAAACAAAAATATGACAAGTGCTTCCACAGTCACACACTCACACAAGCTCTTTAATCTAATCACCACTAATTAAGATCCAATCGTCCATCAACAAAGTGCACACTAAGCATTATAGAGATGAGCCTCTAAGCTCACTATAAATACCTGAAATGGGGCGTGTGTCTTCCACAAGCAATCTACTAATCTATTCTTCTTTCTTTCTTTCTTTCCACATAGTAGCAAGATTTTCCAATACACACTTCAACTTCTCTCATGGCTGCTCAAGGAGTTCGTAGCCAAGCTCCCATTGACCACATAGAAATCCCAGTTTACGGAAACAATGTAGCTGCAGAGCCAACTAGAACACTACCCCAAACGCCTGAAGAAAAAGAAGATGAGAGTTTCGACTACTCGGAACGAACACAATGGATTCGGGCAGCTGTTTTGGGAGCCAATGATGGTTTGGTCTCGGTGGCATCACTGATGATGGGTGTGGGAGCTGTCAAACAAGACGTCAAGGCAATGCTGCTCGCAGGGTTTGCCGGTCTGGTGGCAGGAGCATGCAGCATGGCAATAGGAGAGTTCGTCTCAGTGTACACTCAATATGACATCGAGATATCCCAAATGAAAAGGGACATGATGAATGGGAAAGAGAGTGTGGAAGAGGCAAGCAACAAGATCAAGAAGCTACCAAACCCTGCGCAGGCCGCCTTGGCGTCCGCCATTGCGTTTTCGGTAGGTGCAGTGGTGCCTCTGTTGGGAGCTGCATTCATAGGAGAGCATAAGGTGAGGATGCTTGTGGTGGCACTTTTGGCAAGCATCACATTGGTCGTGTTTGGAGGGATCGGAGCAAAGATGGGCGGGACACCAATGTTCAAGTCTTGTGTTAGAGTTCTCATTGGAGGATGGATTGCTATGGCCATCACCTTTGGACTCACCAAGCTAATTGGCACTACTATTTAGAAGTGTAACTTTTGTTCGAGTGTCCTGTCTTTTCTGTTTAATCCCTCGTTTGCTAGTGCTGGTGTTGCTAATAGCAACTATGACGACAATATGCATAAATAACACCTGCCTCTGTTTTTGCAATCATGAAGATTCAAATCCCCTATCCGATGCAAAATTAACCACTAATGCATCCAGACTTGATTGACAACTTCTGGTCACAGACTAAAAGATATAAGCATTCAATGGCAGAACTTCAAGAACAAAATGGCAGAACTTCAAGAACAATAGGAACAGATTATAAGTCATTCAATCAACATGAAGATGACCACATTCCACATAAGAATACTCCATGAGACAAAATTGATTACTGAATTAACTTAACAAATTACAGATAAGTAAAATCACTTGATGTTTAGTATTCAGTAAACTGGACTAAAAGAGAATTGATTTTCAAAGAGTACTGGTAGAACACAAAAACTAGCTTCTAAAAGACAGAACTGACTGGGGAGCCATCAACCACAACTGAACCAGAAACGAGAAGATGTCAACTTCTGATCTCAGCAAACAAACAAATAGGAGACCGAGAACAACTGATAATTCAGGCAAGACCAGGAACCTTTCCCCCAGCGCAACCGTGATAAAAAGACCCACAAGAAAAAACAACAGAGCAGTTAAAGAACTCATCAAGAACCTCCAAACAACAACCAGCACAAGTTTATGCAGAATGGAACTCTTCCACCAGTGTGCCGTCAAGAAAGGGACAGGCATGTGCACATAAAATGCAGGTGGCTTGTTCTGGCCGAAAGGACAATCAAGAATTTAAATGTTAAAACAAAGCATTCCCAATTAGTAACTCAGTAACCCAATCATGAACCCAAAAACCAGAACTAGCAAATGATCCTGCCAAAAGATTTAAGGATATTAATATAGCAGGAATGATATAAAAGGAGATAACATGCATGAAAGTAGCTTATAGAGAAACGTTACCACCTGACTCCCATTTACTAGTAAGACACCGAAATCAGGGCAGCCAAAATGCATTCTACTTACAGGACCACTTTACTTCCAAGTGAGAAGAACCAAACTCCCAATAGCGGACCCCTCACAATCTATACTCCGAAACATCGAACACGAAAGCAAACTTCCAACAAAGCAATTCCGAGGCATATAGTCACAGACAACCACCAGACTCACGGAGTATAAGGCCAAATTGAAATGAGAATATCAAGCAAGCATAAAATTCCATCGAGGATCAAAACATTCGGTCCATCATTTAGCAACAAAAAACAGGTGAATGTCTATGCAATATCCGCACTTTCAAAATACTGGTCTAACGAAATTAGTCCACCCAGACAATCAGAACTTCAGAAGAGCACATCCAGAAGAAACTTCAATGCAGTGCAGACAGTGATAGCCAGTTGAGCAGCACCTTTTCTTCATAAGCTGCAATAGCATACCAACAAAAATTTGTTAACACCAAACTAACAGTGATGAGAAGAACTAGTTAAGTAAACTTGAGAAATGTGTGACCTACCACTCTGAATCAACGATCAGAACGGAAACCACTTGTACGTTCTGATCCACCAGTACCCCGGCGCTCATACGGTCCTGAGCGGTCACGACTAAAACGATCACTTCCAGAACTTGAACGGCCAGAACCAGAATCCCTGCTGCGTCCACTGTTTCTGTCACCATTGCGATCAGGACCACCACTGTAGCGGCTACCACCACCACCTCCTCCACTGTACTTGTCATCCCTATCACCATACCTGCCGCCACCTCTTGAACCACCTTCACTGCTAGGACACTCCCTTGCAAAATGTCCTGGCTTGCCACACTTGAAGCAATCTCCTCCACCACCACGTCCACCTCCAAAATCACGACCACGGTCACGATCACGGCCCCCACGGTCACGATCGCCACGGCCCCCTTCAAAGTCTCTACCTGAACCCCCTTGGTGAGGCTGAGCTTTATCGACAGTGATAGTTCGTCCATCTAAGTCCATTCCATTCATTTCCTCAATTGCCTCTTCCATTGCTTTTTTATCATCAAAAGTAACAAATCCAAATCCACGAGAGCGCCCCGAGAACTTATCAACAACAACCTATGTCAATGTACAACAGAAATTTGATTGTTAACTGTTACACCATAATGAACCAAGCATGAACTATTAGCCAACTTCAAATTAAGCCAAATCAAAATCCTATATTAAAACATGATAATTGTATTCATAAGCAATTGCTAATTCCCCTTTTGAAGCACCAAACCCTCATCGAACACAATGAACATCAACATTAATTGATTCCACTCTAGGAGTATCATCCTCGCAAACAGATACCATAAACAACCACAGGGAAAGAGGTAGTTATACACAAATGTTTGATGAGAATCAGAATACATATTTCTCCAACACGTATGTAATCACAGCAAAAACAAATTACCTTGGCTTCAACAAGCTTTCCATACTTGTCAAAAGCTTCCTTTAGACTTCTATCAGATGTCGACCAGGCAAGGCCACCAATAAAGCATCGGTACTCAGGTTCTTCCGACATTTTGTTTAACTGAAATTAACATACAAAGGCATCAATCCTTCAATCAATTCAACCAAAAGCAATCAAAGTACCACAGAAGATAAAAAAAACTGAGCATTCAGTATCTGCTTACAAAACTAATCAACACACTCAGTAAATTCAGTATAATTAAGTCTCAGTATCTTCGTATATTATTCAATATGCAGATACAGCAGCACAAATACGTTGGCAAATCAAGTATTACAGAATATAATTTTGGGGGGTTTGTTCATATGTATAATAAAACTCAATTCACAAGCATAAAACCACAACAGATCAAATATTACTATAGGGTTACAACAGTACACCCTAATTGAATATCCACAGCATAGAAAAAGGTAAGACCTTGAGATCTGAAACATGCAAAAACAGCAGAAAGACGAATACTTGATACACCTTACAACCAATAGAAGCATCCGAGCCGAATTTTCACACCAGCGAAGTAAAATTCAATACATAAAATCAAAAGCAGCAAAAAAGAATCAATTTTTACGTAATTGAAAACAGACAAGTGTAAATTGGAGGTAAGAATTGAAGTATGAGATGAGGATGAAGCTCCATACCGGCGACGTTTAGATCTCGAAAGAGTCGGAGACTCTGAGAAAGAAGAAGGCGGCTTTTGGGGGTTTTGGTTCGGCTTCGAATAGAGAAGAGAAGAGAAGACCTAAAGAGAATAGGGAAACCGGGTCAACAGGTCGTCGGGTTAAACCTTTTACTTTGTTCGGGTAGGCTATGCAACCTATGCTATATTGGTCCACGTTTTCGTTCTTTACTGTACAAATAGTACAATAATATCTTTCTTTTGCTTTTTCTTGGAATTTTTCCTTCATTTGATTCTTTTGTTTCTTCTTTATTTTTCTTTTCATATGAAGTGTCCAGAAATTGTAACATATAGACTATAAACACAGACAATGAGATTCACGGAATAACGTATATTAATGTGCTGTATGCAATACTTAGATCCTTATAGAAATTGGCTTCATGTATTCTTAAAAACATAGATCGATAGAATTCGAGTAGATGACAGTTAAAGGATGATTTGATGATTATAATTCAAACAACATGTCAGTTATATATTCTGAAAACAGAATAAGTCTTTTTTAGATTGAAAATTTATGATAAATTTGTGAGAAAATAGAAAAAAAAAATTTCTCATTTTCCTAAAGCATATTATGTCCGCTTTTCTGAATAGTGAGTTATCAACCAGCACTCTTTGAATGTTTTACAACATTAATGTTTAAACGATGACTTTTAAAATTTTCGAAGCATATTTGCGACATTTCTCTTTTATTCTCAAAACTTGGCCAAGCACATGTAAGTGATCTAACACAAATATCTCATAAAAACAAATGAAGTATAAACAAGTGTTGGTATCCCAATTTGTATTTGATATTTGCTGTCACAATCTCATATTAGATGTATGATCTATAAATTCTCCGACATAAATTGATACAAGAAAATTGGTGTGATATGTGTTTTCCCTTAAGATCTGGGATTGTAAGTTTGTCAAAACAGGTGGTGTAGTCATTGTAGTGTAATCAAACTCTAATAAAAACTTTTCGTAACCCAAAAAGATAAAATTGAAAGACTATTTATTTTGTGCCAATTTTCCGGATGTCCTCCCAAATCCGTAAAATGTACTAGCGTCCATTCGAGTGATACGACGTCGTTTTGAGAGTCTCTTGCACAAACAGGGTTTAGTTTAGGGTTTTTCCTCTGCTTCCCTCCATTGTACTACCCCCAGAAACGAAAAATTAAAAACAAGAAGCAAAACACAAAATGTGGTACCTTTGCTTCTTCTACCACAGATTACTATACTACAGAAAAGCCGAGGTTGAATCATTGGCCCAACTCTTCTGCTCCGAAGACCAAGTCAACAACTTACAATGGCGCCTCCCTCTTCACCACCACCAAGATTCCCCTTTCCATTTCGTCAATCTCCCCTCCGAAGATGTCGCCATAAAAATCTCCAATCGCAGTAAGTTCTCCACATCTATATTCTATCTGGGCTGTCAATACTTTTCACCATTTATGTTGTTCTCAGCTAAAGTTTGCTGCTGTAGATTTAGAAGTATCAGTTTGACGGTTAAAGTTTGGTTTTTTATTAATCTGAGCTTGTCATAATGATGTAGGCATACTAGTGAAAGGAATGTATGAGCTTTGGGGAGAAGGAGCTAACTATGAGGAGTTAGAAGAGTCCATTTGAAGCTATCCGGATGAGCGGAAGCTGCCGTACCTAGAGGCTGACAGCACTTTCAAGATTAATGCCGACACTTTCGGCAAGGTCATTAGCCACAAGGAGCAAACACAACGGATTCAGTCATTTGACTACATTCCTTTCAAGGTGATATTCTTATTGTGTAGCTCAATGTTGTTTAGGATAGATTTTATGCATTGGAAGTGGTTTGTCTATAATGGTGGTGGTTTATATGTGGCAGGGGCGAGTTAATTTGAGAAATCCAGAACACAAGTTCTGGCTAATAGAGAGCGATGAATATGGAGCTAACAATGGACTTCCTCCAATAGTTGAAAAAAAAGAGTCTTTTTTGGCCGGGATATTGGTGGTGCTGATAGAAAGCTTTTACCAACTTATGCTTATCTTGGCCCAACAGCCATGGATGCAGAAATCGCCTTCTTGATGACCAACCAAGCATTGGCCACGCCAGGGAAGCTTGTGTACGACCCTTTTGTTGGCACTGGGAATATACTTGTAGCTGCTGCTCATCATGGAGTAATGACGATGGTTTACATTTCTCTCTGTATATTTTCAATTTCGAGTTATGGCACAATTGATACTTTTCTTATAAGCCAGGCATACAAATAAACCATCTTTTCAATCGTATATATATCAAATTTTCCAGGGTGCAGATATTGATATCAGGGTGGTACGTGATGGTCATGGCCCAGACTGTAATGTTTGGAGTAATTTCAAACAGGTGATTTTACTTTATGAGATTGAGGTTTGAGCTTGCAGTGTTCTGTTTGTCTAATTGTTACTGATTGGTGAGTACTATACTCCATCTGCATTCAAATATGATATATATGATTGGTAAACTGTATGTGACACACTGCCACCTTATTTGGTGGGAAATTTATTAATTGTGCTATTTGTTTCTTGCAGTATGGATTACCCTCACCGATAGCTTTGCTAAGGGCTGATAATAACTTTCCTCCGTGGCGTTCTGGGTTGAAAGAGGTAGCATCTCTTTCTGTACTTTTGGTTTCTATTGCAAATGACCATGCTGGCTTCTTCCTGTTTTTGTCTTCAGTTACAAGCTTAAATGAAATAGCATGCTGCTTTTTATTTCAGACTGTATTCAAAGTAATATGTTGTATATGATATGAACTTATAGAGTATCACTGATTTTAAAGTATCTGTTGAAAGCTTATTAGTAGTTTGATCTTTTAAATCCCACACAGCAAAGAAATTGGAGACTACTAATTCTTTCCCATTTTTATTTCAATAATCAAATAAATAAAAGCAACCTGTACTAGTTGAACTGAAATATGTTGCCTGGACTTGGGGTTTGATGACCTAATTTAGAAGTGGGGACAGAAACTACAGCTATATGGATTAGTTGCTGTGACCTGCTTAATATTTAAGAGGGATGACTTATCTATTAAATACTTGCTACAAGATACATACACTTGAGTGATTAAGCATTTAAAATCATGTGTTTCTTGCTCCAGAGAAATATGATTTCCCATGAATGGCGTCTTTTATGCAGTACTGATGAATTATTTGTTTGGTTGCTGAAGGTATTTGATGCTATAATATGTGACCCTCCTTATGGTGTTCGTTCTGGTGGGCGCAAATCTGGCCGCCGGAAATTGCTCAAAGGGGTTGTTGGCCCTTGCATTGTGCCTGATGACAAGAGGGTAGGCCACATACCATCAACTGGCGCTTACAGCTTGGTGGAGTGTGTGATTTGCTTGACTTGGCTGCCAGGATGCTTGTAACGGGCGGGAGGCTTGTTTTCTTTTATCCTGTCTTGAGAGAAGATGATAATGCAGATCCCCAATTCCCAGAGCATCCATGTTTCAAATTGGTTGCTTCGTCGGAACAGATTCCGAGCTCACGTTACAGTCAAGTGTTACTGACCATGGTCAAGACAAGTCAATACACTGAAGAAGTTGAAAAAGCAGGCAGACATTGACTTCAGGGAGAACCATCCCCTCAGCCAAATTTAAGATTTAAACTTTTACAGCCAAAATTATGCACTTTTTTCTTTCCTTCTCCCAGGCACAAGTTCTTCAGTCATAACTTGCCAGTGTTGTATAATGGATTGTTTCTCTATGTTTTATTTCCTCTGATTCTTTTCCTCCCAATTTACCTTTGCTTGCAGATACACAAGGGTAAAAACAGTGTCTATAATCAAGTAGCTCTGTTCTTTATCATGTGACCCTGACCAAGTGCAGGATTTGATGCCCTGCGAATCTTTGACATGGTCCACAATCCAGCTAGTCAAATTGTACATTTCGCAGTGCACGAATTGACTGAATCAAAACCAGACGCTGTGAAAGTAAATTTAAGTCGATCAATGCTCACTTGCTCAGTGCCACATTGAAAATCAATGGTGATCCTCTTTCTCTCTGGTATAGAGTATTAGGTGCCCCTTCATTGCTACTACTCAACTGCGGTATATACAGTGGCAAACTCTTCTTCCAACTCACCCCGGCCATTGGCAAAAATTTGAGTGTGTCTAGCTAGCTTCTTAGAGCCTTCAATGACCACCAAAACCACCCCAATCGATTCTGCAATAGAATCGAACGACTACGAAGAAGAAGACAATGCGAGAGCGTCTTAATATTACAATAGAATGAGAGTTATCAGTATCTGCGTGGACCAAAGAGAAGTCAACAGGAAGCAGCCGCCACAGACAGTGTTCCTCCTCCTAGTCCGAGAACTCCGAACATGGAATCTCCGACAACTCCAAGCCCATACCAGACCGGAACTTCAAAAGTTGCTCTACCGTTGGCTCCACACAAAAGCTAGCTTCAAGGTGGAATCGATACTTAACAAACCAGAGTATATGAACAGAGAGACAACTCAGACAAGAGCCTCCAGGGCGAAGCTTTCGGTGAGATCCTTGCTCTCTGTTTAGAGGAGGACGGCGCCACGTTATGGTCGGCGTGCTCATTCTTTGAGGTATTGTTCAATCTGAATTCCTGGCTTTCCTTATCTATCTATGCTATGGAATTGGCAATAGATCGAACATAGCATGATGTTACGTACTGCTTCTTCGTTGTGACTATGCTGCAAGTGATAACATGGTGAAATACTTGCATAACTACAGATTGAAGCAAGAAACATTAACAAGCTTTTTAACTAGAATGGAGAGAATTTCAGTCCGTAAAAAATCAGCAGAGCTTCACTGTTTCATTGCTAATATTCTGAACAATCGTTCTTACTGCTTTATATAGTACAATTGCAACAGATACACAAAATGCCAGCTAAGAGCCAGCTAATATCTAGCTGGATAAGCAACACGTGCTCAATACAAGCTAACAAACTTAACAGTATTATTAACCACTAACAGCTAAACTAACTCCTCCGTTATTACTCTCCCTCAAGCTCAGCAAGGGTAACCATGCTGAGATTGGTAATGTGAGAACGATATGTTGGACCATGTAACCCTTTAGTTAGAATGTCAGCAGTTTGATAAGCAGTAGGAACATATTGAAGCAAGAGGTCTTGTTTCTGAACACGTCCACGAACAAAATGGAAGTCATTATCGAGATGTTTGATACGAGAGTGAAAGACAGGATTAGAGGCCAAAGCAAGAGCAGATAAATTGTCACATTTTAGCAAAGGAGGCCGTGGAATTGTAATCTGCAAATCACAAAGAAGATGGCGTAACCAAGATATCTCAGCTGTAGTGTTAGCGAGAGCACGATACTCAGCTTCTGTAGAGCTACGAGAGACACTGCCTTGTTTCTTAGACTGCCAAGAAACTAGATTAGTGCCTAAGAAAACAACAAAGCCAGTGGTAGATCTCCTATTATTCACATCACCGGCCCAATCAGCGTCACAATAAGCTTGAATACAGGGACCATAGTGAAGAGAACGAGAACTACCATAACCATAAAACAGGCCTTGATCTAAAGTGCCCTGGATATACCGTAGAATCCTCTTGACAGCAGTAAAGTGAACATCAGTTGGAGAGGACATAAATTGGCACACTGTATTAACAGAATAAGCAATATCGAGACAAGTGAAGGTGAGATACTAAAGAGCCCCAACTAGGCTTCTGTAAACTATAGGATCCGGTAAAGGAGTACCTTGATGTTTGAGGAGTTGAGCATAAGGAAGACATGGAGTGGAACAAGGCTTTGTCGTACTCATTCCAGCACGAATGAGGAGATCAGTAGCATATTTCTTTTGACTAATAAGAAGGCCTGTAGGAGTATAATGAATTTCCAATCCCAGAAAATATGTGAGAGCACCAAGGTCTTTCATATCAAATACTGAATTAAGTTCAGAAATGACAAGCTCAATTCCAGCAGCATCAGTGATGACAATGTCATCAACATAGAGTAATAAAATGACAACTCCTGCAGGACTTGTTCGTATGAACATACTAGGATCAGAATGAGAAAATGTAAACCCCAAACCAGGAAGAAAGCTTGTAAACTTATCATGCCAGGCACGAGGAGCCTGCTTAAGACCATACAAGGACTTCTTGAGAAGGCATACATAATCAGGATGAATAGGATCAATAAAACCTTGAGGTTGTTTCATATAAACCTCTTCCTTAAGATCACCATGTAGAAACGCATTTGTAACATCAAGTTGCCACTACAAGAAAAGGAGACATTACCGGCGACGGGAGGTCGCCGGCCTTGTCTTTTTTTTCCGCCGGAAATGTCATTCCCAGCGACGAGTCGCCGGCAATGACGTCGCCGGAAATCTCCCGCCGGTGTTAACATTGCCGGCGACGGGAAACGGCGTCGCCGGCAATGTCTCCGACATTACCGGCGACGCCGTCGCCGGCAATGGTTCCGCCGCCGTGGCCGGAATTTGTGACATTGCCGGCGACTGAGGTCCATGTCGCCGGCAATGTCAGAAAAAATTTTGAAAAAAAAACGCGGTTCTGGATTGGGCCCAATTCCAGAACCTGCATTGAAAGACATAAACCGTACAATCATACAAGTTCAACAGTACACATAAATGTCAAACGTACAGTACAAATAGCAACGACGATACGAAAATTAACTACAACTACAGGTCAGGGTCGAGGAACTTGCGGGTCAGGGTCGAAGTAATCAAAGTACTCATTTGAATTCCGGTGGCTACCTTGGTCTTGCTTGGCGTTGACTGGTGCGGTGGTGGTGGTGGATAGCTAGGGAACGGAGGGACCGGGGCCGGGGGAGGTGTGGGGAACGGTTGTCCGGTAGTCTGAGCCTCGTACATCGTCCGCATCCATGTGTACATCTGAGCCTGCACCTGTGTCTGCTGCATTTGGTACTCGGCCATCTGCCTCTTTTGCTCCTCCAACTCCCTCTGCGTCCTATGAAGCTCCGCTGCGAGGTTACGACTAGAAGTTGAACTTCTTGACCCGGTAGAGTATTGTGAAGTGGTTTTCAATACTCCTTCGCCCGCCGAGCCCATTCCCCTACAGTAGTAGGTATTCTTTCCAGTCCCGCACGCTTTTGCCATGATCTGAGCCGCTATCGGGGGATCAAGCGGATCGATCTGAGAGGCATACTGGGTGACTTCTTCCTCGGAGCAGTCAGGATGGTTAGTCCGAGCTATACTCATGGTCACTTCTGTCGTCGCCTCCTCCACTCTCGCCTAATTGAAAAGCGAAAATGAACAACGTATTAACTAACAACATCTATTAATATCGAAAAATAGTTTTATTAACACATGGAGAGGCGAAAGACTTACCGCTTCTTCAGGGCATTGCGGATAGAACTTCTGATGAATATACACCAAGGGGTTCACTTCTTGTTGTTGCTGCGCCTTAGTCGACCAACCCATGTAGTTGAGTGAACCTGCATGATGGGCCCTGGTGTTTTTCAATCTATTCGCCCGGTTCGTCTTCGAAATCGCCTTGTTTGATAAACATATGGAAAAAAATTAGTAACTAACTATTTCAATCTGATACGATACATTAGGCTTGTAAGATATATTAAGGATGCATACCTGAGCTTTGGGGTGCTCGAAGTGGGCTATCAGCCACAGCCACTCGTACTCCCTAAACCGGAATTCGCTAGGAGTAGAACCTCGGCCTAGCTCCTTGTATACAGTGTAATGGGAAGAAAGCTCGTTCTTCCACTCTTTATACCTATATTAAAACAAGGAAAAAAAGTTAGAGATATTAAAACAGTTGATAAACAAAAATCTAACTCGATATATATTCAAATAAGTGGAAGCACATCACCGATTATGTAGTTGACGCTCTACCCACGTGTGAATAAGAACTTCATCCACGTCAAACCACACCTGCAATATGAATATATAAAAGGTAAAATTATATATTTAAGTGGACTTAATTAATAAATGTAAAATTTACGTAATGAAAATACGATTTTACTCACACTGAGTGCATTATGCACTTGCATCTTCACGTAGATAGGCACAGATTCCCAATCTGGCCAAAGCATTGGGACCTTGTCCCGCACGATCGCACCGGCCATGCTGACATATTTGCGCGTGGTGTCGAATGCCTCGATCACCTCGCCATCCTCATTGGCCCTTATGGGCGTTTTCCTTCCGCCGGTGGCCTGCTCAAGTCTCTTCCCGGTGCAGGTGCCTCTAGCCCCTTTCCGTTTTCCAGTCCCATTAACGAAATTGCCTAATAAAACAATGTCAACAAATTGATATCATTAATTGAACCAATCGCAAGTCTTAAGTAATAATTAAGTAATCAATCTGATTTTAAATAAAATTTACCTGCATCGTCCGTTTGTTGGTTGGTGCACCTCACACTCCAAAGATACACGGGGTCGAACGGGAGGAAGTTATACGCTTCCTCCACGGTCAGGAAATCCGGCCGTCCTTCAATATAAACAGGCATCCCCCTATCATCGAATTCAGGGATGACAGGAATCTCGTCGGGTAGGAAGAGACCGGACGGCGGAGATAGACGAGGCCTGGACGATGAGGCGCCAGCACCACCATGTGCCTCAGATGATTCCCGTGAAACGGGAGTAGGCACCATCCGAATATGGGGCATTCGGATTGAGGGAGTTTCTGATGCCCCCGTTGACTGTCGCTCGTCTGAGGCTCTGCCACCGGAGGGACGTCTGCTGATTGAGCGTCTAGAGACTGAGGCTCGAGCCTCGAATTCCGGTTCCACGGCTCTTGATCGTGCAGCTTCCTCCTCAGCTCGCGCCTCTAGCAAGGCTCTCGTGCGAGCAGTCATCATTGGCCCACTGGGCGTGTTGCTAACTGCGGCCGAGGAGGAAGCTTGACTACTGTTCCCTCCACTATTTCGGGAACCTCTCCGAAGCCAATTAGCCGCAAAACCTCCTGGACATCGTAATAGTCATGGATTCGGTTCAATAACAAATCGGAACCGTTTGAACGGTGTGGAACCGGAACCGTTTGAAACCGAAACTGTTTGTAACCGGAACCGTTTGTAACATAACGGTTCCGGTTACAAACAGTTCCGGTTCCAAACCGTTCCGGTTCTATAACAAATCGGAACCGGAACGGTGTGGAACCGGAACCGTTTGAAACCGGAACTGTTTGTAACCGGAACCGTTTGTAACATAACGGTTCCGGTTACAAACAGTTTCGGTTCCACACCGTTCCGGTTCTATAACAAATCGGAACCGGAACGGTGTGGAACCGGAACCGTTTGAAACCGGAACTGTTTGTAACCGGAACCGTTTGTAACATAACGGTTCCAGTTACAATAAGTTCCGGTTCCAAACCGTTCCGGTTCCAAACCGTCCCGATCCCGATTTCCACCTTCATTTATACGATTAATTAACAACTATATCACCTAAATTAACGACTATACATATTCGATGTGTATATATATACATCATGCATCTTAATTAAATTTATCCATCACATATTCATCCAAATCACAAACCCTAATTAATTTTCCACATTTTTCACACATATATATATCATGCATCTTAATTAGGTTTAATTTCCGTATATATATACATCACATATTCATCAAAACCACATTTATACATAATTTTCACATATATATATACATCACTTCATATTCACATACCTAAATATATATATACATCACATATATACATACATGCTAATTTAGATCTTATCACCCTAATTTCCAACTTAGCACCCTAATTAATTTACACATACACATACACATACACATACACATACACATGCAAAAAAATAATTAAAAATTGAGAGAGAGAGAGAGAGAGGGAGAGAGAGAGGATCGGACCTGCCATTTTCTTCCACCTACAATGGTGAGGGGAGGAGAGGAGGGGAGGAGGGGAGGAGGGGAGGAGGAGATTTTCGGAGGAGGAGAGGAGAGGGGATCGGTGGAGAGGAGGAGAGGGAGAGGAGGAGTAGAGGATAAGGAGGAGGAGTGGGAGAGGAGGAGGAGGACACTCACCGGACCGATTTGGGAGGAGGAGAGGGAGAGGAGAGGGAGAGGAGGAGGAGAGGGAGAGGAGGAGAAATGAAAGGCTCGGGCTGGATAAAATCACAAACCAGAAGACATTACCGGCGAGTTGCTTATAACTCGTTGGTAATGTCATTACCAACGACTTCAACTCGTTGGTAATGACATTACCAACGAGTTATAAGCAACTCGTTGGTAATGACATTACCAACGACGAGTTAACTCGTGGGTAATGTCATTACCAACGAGTTGCTTATAACTCGTTGGTAATGTCATTACCAACGACTTCAACTCGTTGGTAATGTCATTATTTCCCGAAGAATATCCGACAACATTTTCCGTCTACGATTTCCGGCTACATTTTCCGACTACATTTTCGATTATCAATTTCCGTATCCGTACGATTAATGACTACATTTTCCGTCTACATTTTCGATTAATGATTTCCGTATACGTACGATTAACGACTACATTTTCCGTATACGTCCGATTAACGACTACATTTTCCGTATACGTCCGATTAACGACTACATTTTCCGTATACGTACGATTAACGACTACGATTAACGACTACGATTTCCGTATACGTACGATTAACGACTACGATTTCCGTATACGTACGATTAACGACTACATTTTCCGTATACGTACGTACCATTTCCAGCTATGCACATTTTCCGACTACAATTTCCAACGTACTAAGGATGATAATCGTAATCATCTTCATCACTTGAGTCTGACTCGGTTTCATAGGTAACCTCTGGCAATATGTGCCGCTCCTCGTCATCTGAATCAGCGTCAACTTCATATGGATTAACATCGAGAAGTTCTGCTCCAGTAATTCGAACCACACTCCCAGATCTCACATTATTAAGGCGAATCGTAGATGATTCCGGAATGTCAAAAGCGTTCGGCTCTTGGTATGCAGTAACTTCCTCATCATCTGCGGTATCACCAAGTGTGGCAGCACTGTATATGTTTCTATGAGCAACATGGTTAACCACCTTCCACGGGACTTTGTTAAGAAGATCGTGCAGGTAAAACACTTGTTTTACTGATGAGGCAAGAACGAAAGGGTCATCTTCATACCAGGTAGTAGCAGTATTCACCGAAAATGTTCCGTACTGATCGGTCCTTGTGTTCTCCGGGCTAGTATCAAACCATCTACACTTGAACAAGTGCACTTTCATGCGGTTCCCATAAATTAGTTCAACAACTGAATGAAGGACACCGTAATAGTCAACGCCATCCTGCCCACCATGGACCATCACCCCACAATTCTGTGTTTTCAGTCGGTCGTCTCGATTTTCACATATAAATTTCACGCCATTGACCTGACACATCGAGTACACTTTTGAAGCAATCGGTTTCATCGCCAGGACCCTCAATTCGTTTGACCACTCTGGGCAACCATCATCTGCTACATGGTTCATCTGAAAACGTCCATATATTAATACGTACAGAAGAAATTATGTCATCTTGAAACCACAAAAGCACGTACATACATACATGCTATGTAAGGATATATATATAAAAATAGACATATACACATATACTTACCCATTGACCAAAGTAGTTTGCAAACGTCTTGTTGTGGTAATCAACATTTCCGGCAATAGCAGGGCAGTGAAGATGATAGTTTTTCCAATATTGTACTTCTTGACAGTTAATCAGTACCGACCAGTGGGCAATGGCTACCTCATTTCCATCCAACTTGTACGACTTTGGCAAGCTTCCCTGTACTACCACGTCACTGGAGATGATAGAAAGGTTGAACTGGGGTTCATCTATCGGCATATGTTGTTGGGGGTCCTCTACATTTTCGAGGTACACTTTGGTGTACGTTACACACTCGTGCGCAAGATATGCTTCAGCGATACACCCTTCAGGTGCATATTTATTCTTCACATAGTCCTTGTAGGCTCCCAATTGTCTACAAGTTAACAAGTACATGTTAACTTACTTAACCAGAAGTCATTACATATAAAAACCATAGGCAAACCAAATTTATGAATCATTTGTACCTTTCCATGGGATACATCCAAGTGTAGTGTACGGGACCGGTAAGCAACAATTGTTCGGGAAGATGGATCATCAGGTGCGGCATTATGTCGAAAAAATTTGGGGGAAATATCCTCTCAAGCTTGCACATGATAAAAATGATGTCATCTTGCATCTCCCTCAGGTCTGCTTTTTTAACTTCCCTGGTGCATAACTTCTGAAAGAATCTTGACAAGGCCACCAACGGCTCCACCACCTCTTTGGGCATGTACCCTCGAATGAAAATAGGGAAAATGCGTTGAAGCAGTACATGGCAGTCATGACTCTTTAATCCGTACATCTTATTGTCCCAGAAGTTAACACACCTGCTTATATTTCCTGCATAGCCATAAGGATACCTGCATATATATATAGATGAAGCCATATATATGGAGCAATTATATTTCTCGCATATAACCATATATACTCCGCTAAAAATTTAAGGACAAATTCATACATAGCCATAAGATCGAATATATACCTGACATTACTCAGCCACCGAAAAATTTCATGCTTATGCTTCGGCTTTACGGTGTACGGAGCTTGCGGCATTTTTCTCTTACCATCTCTTAACCACAAATGTTTCCGCACACCCATTGCTTTAAGATCAATGCGTGCCTTAGGGATGTCTTTTGTTTTCCCCTCCAAGTTAAGAACTGTGCCCACCACACTTTCACACACATTCTTCTCTATGTGCATGACATCTAGGTAATGTCTGATAGGCAACCTGGGCCAGTAGGAGAGTTCCCAGAATATGCTCTTGTGTGTCCAAAACTTATACCTTTCGGGCTTTTCTGGAATTGACGCCACTATGTCAGGATGATTGCTCAGCTGGCCAAAATCGTATTCATTCAACACTTCCAAAATTTCGTCCCCTGTCCATCGCCTGGGTGCCACACCAGTTTCAACAGTCCCATCAAACGCGTCTGGATCCTGCCTAAATGGGTGATCATATGGAAGCCAACAACGGTGACGCATCGAGACAATTTTACTGCAATGAGGACTGCAACAATCAACCGTCATGCACTCTGAACAAGCCCTGTAACCCCTGGTAACGTTGCCCGACAACATACCGCGGGCAGGAAAATCACTGATGGTGCCAACAAGCATGGCATGCATCTGGAACATCTCCTTTTTGAACCTATCGTAAGTGGGGTGGCCACACTCACTCAGGTACTTAAGCTCCTCAATCAAAGGCCTCAAATACACATCGAGACACTTTCCTGGATAACCCGGGCCCGGAATTAACAGAGTGAGCATATTGTATTCCTTCTTCATGCACATCCATGGTGGAAGGTTGTACGGTACCAAAATAACTGGCCATATACTGTATTGAAGACTCATGTTGCCAAAAGGGTTGAATCCGTCAGATGAGAGCCCTAGCCAAACATTTCGGACCTCTGCTGCAAAATGATCAAACTCCCTGACCATGTGCTTCCAAGCCTCTCCGTCGGAAGGGTGTATAAGGGTGTCATCGTCAGGCAAGTTCCTCTCAGCCCACCATCTCATTGCCTCGGCCGTGAAAGCACACATGAACAACCGCTCCAGCCTATCAATAAGCGGGAAATATCGAAGTATCTTCACAGCTTTCTTGTTGCCTGCAGGAGTCAACTTATACCTTTCTGTAAAACATACCGGGCAGGCTTCAAGGTCTTCGAGATCTTTTCCCCAGAAGAGAATACAATCATATCTGCATGCATGGATTTTGATGTAGGAAAGCCCAAGATCTTTCAGGATATGTCGCACCTTATGATGAGTGGTAGGAAGACGATGACCGGGTGGCAGTAGCGAAGCAGTCCACTTCAACCAAGAATCAACAGCTTTGACAGACATTTTGTTCTCCATTTTTAGCTGCATCACTCCCATCACACTTTCAAGAACAGTCTTACTACAACCGTCGTACAACGGAGTCTGTTGCAATGCAATCAGGTTGTTGTACTTGTCCATACCGCTTGTGTTGGCATGACCTCCAGGTAATGGTTCGACTGGCTCGATATGGGGGAAACCCTCAACGACGGGAGGGACATTTGGTGCTTCATCAGCAAATACACCGCTCTCATGAGGAAACATATCATTGATTAACATCGATGTTAGATCATAGGATGAACTGCCCCTCTCAGCAAAATGTCCATAATCATAGCGTGGACTGGCCCTCTCACCAAATTGTCCATGATCATGCGGACCCGCTACCGATGTTTCACCGTGATAAATCCAACAAGTGTACTTATCCCAAAACCCGTATTTACTCAGGTGCCTCTGCACTTTATCAATGGGAAATCGAAATCGATCGCTGAAACACTTACATTCTTTACACGGGCAATAATGAAGTGTAGTGTCTCCACAATTAGCCTTCACAAAATCCACAAAACTCCTAATTCCCTCGTGATATCTGACATCCCATCTTTCGAGGCTCATCCAACTCTTGTCCATCCTGAAAATTCTAACAATTTTACGTATTAATTATATATATATACACACATTCACTACTAATAATCGACGTGATCTCTCAATTCAACTCTAATTAAATCAACACATGCATATGTATATATATCGATCTAATCTCTGAATTCGATTCAGTACTCGATGATAGTACGTATTCAGTACTCGATGATAGTACTCAATGATATATCGATCTAATCTCTGTTAAGCCTGGCTCCGATAACAATACGATAATACCAGTCATTGATTCAGACACAAGATTAACTACAAGCTGTTTTCTCGTTTCGGTGACCGTACATCAACAACATTTCATATATATATATATATATATATCTCACGAATTGGATTTGATCAACACACACACACACACATATATATATACCACATATACGTATATATACACCTACGTACCTATATAAATAGCTTCCCGACTGATCGAGTTTTCGACGCCCGCCTTAATTTTGACAATATACCGAATAATGATCGATTTCAGAGCGTACGTTTTCCTTCTTTCGATTTCTCTGGATTTTTTTCGCTCAAAATGATTGAATGATCGAGCTGCCCGATCCGGCATCTAATATAAGACACATTGCCGGCGACGGAGTAAGTCGCCGGAAATGAACACATTACCGGCGACTTTACGCCGGAATCTCGCCGGTAATGTGCCCTAGACATTGCCGGCGACGGTTGGAGTCGCCGGTAATGTCTAGGGCACATTACCGGCGATTTTCCTGCCGGAATCTCGCCGGTAATGTGTGCCTAGACATTGCCGGCGACGGTTGGAGTCGCCGGCAATGTCTAGGCCACATTACCGGCGAGATTCCGGCCACATTACCGGCGACGGAGTAAGTCGCCGGTAATGATGGACATTACCGGCGACTTTTCCGGTCGCCGGCCTTGTTGGCCGGAATCTCGCCGGTGATGACTCATTTTCT
Source organism: Geum urbanum (assembly GCA_946800695.1). Classification (NCBI taxonomy): domain Eukaryota; kingdom Viridiplantae; phylum Streptophyta; class Magnoliopsida; order Rosales; family Rosaceae; genus Geum; species Geum urbanum. The sequence continues at coordinate 79,563,433 of OX326999.1, read as the reverse complement.
TGTAGTGTGCCTCAGATTCCATCTGTACATAGCAGCAAGAGCAAGAATTAGACGTATTGTGCTATGTTTAACCACTGGACTAAAGGTTTCTTCATAGTCTAGACCATGTTCTTGAGAAAAGCCTTGAGCTACCAAACGAGCTTTGTATCTAAAGACAGTGCCATCTTGATTTTTCTTCACTCTATAGACCCATTTGCTCCCTACAATATTCTTATGGGAAGGACAAGGAACTAAAGTCCAAGTATCTTGCTTATATAATGCATCGATTTCTGCCTGCATTGCAGCATCCCACTCAGGCTTACCACAAGCAGATTTAAAGGACTTTGGCTCATGAGGATCCAGAATGTCAGTAACAGCAGTAAAGCCAGCAAATTCAGCATACTTATTGTATAGTTTTTGCTGAATGACAGTAGTAGAAAATGCACAATAATCCTCAAAAGTCTTTTTCTTCACTATACCATTCTTGGCTCTTGTAATCATAGAGTGATCATTTTAATTTTGAGTAGCAATAAATTGTAGTTCCGAATCAGCAGGCATGTCATGATCAATAGGTGGAGACTCAACAGAAACTTCACTGGTAACAGTAGTAGGAGCAGGAGAAATAGAGCTACTGTGAATAGTATCAGAAATGAGAGGAGAATTACTATGATTAGAGGCAGGAAAGAAAGAAGGAGAAGGAGGAACAGATTCAACACTAGATTCAATCATTGCCCTATGATCAGGAAAGTGAGAAGGAGGAGAAGAAGGAAAAGATACATAAAAAAAAGAGGCAGTAACAAGATTGGAAGGAATAGATGGAATTGGAGATGACATAGAGGCAAAAGGAAAGGTGGATTCATCAAAAATAACATGTCTACACATCCAAAGTTTGTTAAGAGCAATGTTATAACAGAATACCCCTTTGTATCCTAGAGCAAAACCTAAGAAAACACATGGAGCAGATTTAGGAGCCAGTTTATCAGAGGCATAAGGCCTAAGATAAGGAAAACAGGTAGATCCAAAAATTCGAAGATGATCAATAGAGGGAATACATTTGAAAAGAAGAGAATATGGAGAAGAGAACTTAAGAGTCTTACATGGCATTCTGTTAATCAAATAGGCAGCATGAGCAACAGCATGAAACCAGAAAACTTTAGGTAAGGAAGCTGCTGTCATTAGGGGTCATCATTTGGCCCGTGGGCTAAAAGCCCGGCCCGGTCCGCAAAAGCCCGCCAAGGTGGTTGGTGGGCCGACCATGGTTTAGAGATCTAAAGCCTGGCCCGGCCCGCCAAAATCCCGGCAATGCCCGTTAGGCCCGGCCCGTCAAAGCCCGCACACATATTGACATATATCATTAAATCATTTAATGAATTTTAATCATTATACAATTTATACCTAGTTAAAGTTTACCTACACATATTGACATATATATATATATGATATAGTGACTAGTAGTCTAATAGACTAATACTATATAGATATATATTTTATATTTGTGTATATATATTAATATATTACATATACATGTATAGATTGAATATTCGAATTCCATATATAATTAAATTTGTGTATCTATTTTACTATTAAGTCATTATTTAAAGTTTAGCATAAGTTAGGGTTTAGGTTTAGGGTAAATTAGGGTTTAGGAGATTAAGATTTATGGTAAGTTAAGGTTTAGGAATTTGAGGTTTAGGGTAAGTTAGGGTTCCGGTTCTAGGATTTTATTGTAATTTTTTTAGGGTTTAGGGTTTGGGGTTTAGGGTTTAGGGTTTAGGTCCAAAATTTATAAAAATTAGGGACGGCCTTCTTAGAATATTATGAACAACCAATCCGACAGTCAATTTTTTATATATATAAGAGAGTAGTACATATATCATTATACCTACACTTATATATATAATATAGTGACTAGTACTATATATATATATATTTTATATTTGTGTATGTCTATATTAATATATTACATATACATATATTGATTAAATATTGGAATTCCATATATAGTTATATTTGTGTATCTATTTTACTATTAAATCATTGTTTAGAGTTTAGGATAAGTTAGGGTTTAGGTTTAAGATAAGTTAGGGTTTAGGGGATTGAGATTTAGGGTAAGTTAAGGTTTAGGAATTTTGAGGTTTAGAGTAAGTTAGATTTTAGGTTTTAGGAATTTTGAGGTTTAGAGTAAGTTAGGGTTTAGGTTTAGGGTTTCATTGTAATTTTTTTTATCGATTTACACAGTAAAACAGTAAATATAATAGATGGTTCAGATTAGATCTTGTAATTTTTCAATGGTGAGAGTTTAATTGAGAGTGTGTGAAATGACATCAATACCCTTCTCTTATATATTGCTTATTTTTCCATGGAGAAACTAGATAAATTAAATTTTTATGTCAATTTTTTTGACACTATAAGATAGATTTGTAATTTACAAGAATGTGTGTTAAAATTTTGATCTTAAAAAATTTCTTTAGGGATGGGTAATTTACGTTTTAGTTATAAGGGTACTACGGTCACATTTAGCGAAACTCATAGATGTAGGTCTAAATCAAGTCCAAAATTTATAAATTTTTAACGGCATGCTTAGAATATTATGAAAAACCAATCTGACAGTCAGTTTTGTAAAATGATGATACATGATCGATTACGTTTCACAAAGGTCTTTCAACCCATATAACTAAGGAATAAAGGTAAGAACATTAGTGTGCATGTAGAGAATTCAAGCAATATAAGAATTAAAAATGTTTTAACAATAAAGAAGGCCATATATAATAGTTCACCTTGTAATAAAAGACACCGTACGTAAAAATTAGCCTAATCGAAGTATGTTCGGTTCCCAGTCAATACAATTAAACAAAATTTGTGAAAACACTAAAATACACTCATCTTATTTTCCTTATTTTCCTATGGGGGGAGTAGATAAATCAATTTTTTATGTCAATTTTTTTGACACTATGAGATAGATATGTATTCCATAAGAATATGTGTCCAAAATTTGATGTTAAAAAATTATTTTCGGGAGGGGTAATTTCCGTTTTAGTTGTAAGAGTACTATGGTCACATTTGGCGAAATACAAGGATCGATGTCTAAATCAAGTCCAAAATTTATAAAATTTTAAAGGCATGGTTATAATATTCTAACTAATCAATCTAACAGTCAATTTTATAAAATAATTAAACATTTCCGATTAAGTTTCACAAAAGTATTTCATTCCACATAACAAATGAACAAACGTAAGAACATTAATATACATATGGAGAATTCAAGCAATATAAGAATTAAATATTTTTTAATAATAAACGAGGACATGTAGAAAACTCCATCTTATAGTGATAAACATCGTACGTAAAATTTAGACTCGTCGGATTACGTTTAAACCCCGGTCCATGGATGAAGGTTACGTTTATTTTGAAACGTCTTATTTTTTTAATAATTAAAGCCCGATAGGCTCGGCCCGTAAAAGCCCGCAAAAGCCCGCTTGAATGGGCCGGGCCCGGATCCTTATATAAAAGATAAAGCCCGGCCCGGCCCGACCCACAAATATTAAAATGTTGTTGAGGCCCGGCCCGGCCCGGCTATACATGGGCCGGGCTGGGCTTTTTGCCGACCCCTAGCTGTCATTAAGGTAACTGGAGTATCAACTAAGTGTCTATGTTTTCTTTCTGCTAAACCATCTGGGGAGTGTAAGGGCAGGAAATATAGTGTAAGATTCCTTTTGAAGGCAGAAAATTCTGAAAACCCTTACTGGTGTATTCACCACCACCATCTGATTGAAAGAATTTAATAGAGGAGCCAAAATGATTGATCACAAAGGCATGGAACTTTACAAATGTAGCAAACACATCTGATTTATTGATTAATGGAAAAATCCAGCAGAACCTTGTACAATCATCAATAAAAGTGACATAATATCTGTAACCCTCTAGAGACAAACATGGTGAAGGACCCCATACATCCGAATGGATCTTAGTAAAAGGATCCTCACTATGATGTACAGACTTTGGAAAAGGTAATTTGTGCATTTTGCCTTGTAAACAGTGACCACACATAGAGGTAACAGATTCAGAACTAGACTGAACATTAGAAAGAGACATCATCTTTGCTGTAATTTCTGCAGAAGGATGACCAAAACGTTGATGCCATAGATTTGACTTGACAACACCACCTAGGTAAGCTGAGAAAACTGGAGATGTAAAAGAGAAATGTCTTGGATTCTTGAACAAAAACAAGCCATCAGCATTACTCTTTCCTTGGTACAGTAGAGCTTTGGTTACCTTGTCCTGCACACATATATCAGTGTCATCAAGTGTAATAAAACACTTGTTGTCCTTGCACAATTTAGTTAGAGACAGTAGATTCACTGCTAACTTAGGCACATGCAAGACATTCTGCAGATTAAAAGTATGTGTAGAAGGTGTAATAAATGAGGTGCCAATGTGAGAAATACATAAACCAGTGCCATTACCAATAGTGATATGGTTCTCATTGGTATATGGATGAGCAATGGAGAGGTTTCGCAGTTCAGATGTCATGTGATGAGTAGCTCCAGAATCACCAATTCATATATCTGAGCCAACACTGTCAGAGCTTTGAGAGGAGCTAGCTGTATGTTCAGAAGCCATTGCTCTAGCATGAGCAGTCATTGCAGCAATGGTAGATGGTGGTTCTGTGCCCTGATAAGCATAGTTAGATCTTTGAGTACAGTTGAGAGCAACATGACCTTTAACACCACATATCTGACAAGTTACACTTGAAGAATTGCCAGAATTAGCTCCATTATCATTCCTGTAGAAACAGTTAACAGCTGTATGACCTTTCCTATGACAGATTTGGCATTCTGGAGCAGGACCACCATTAGTTTTAAATGGTACAGTAGATCCATCAGTCTGATATGAAGCACCACCTTTGTAGTTGGGATTTTGGAAACATGTGTCTGCAAAGTGTCCACGTTTTCCACAGATTTGACAAGAATGAAGCTGATAACACTTGTCAGCAGTGTGACCTTTCTTTCCACAGTGAGAGCATTCACTTGATGGACCACCATTTCCCTTTGGTTTATTATTTCCTCCTGTGAATTTAGCTTTACCAACACCAGATGTCCAACTTCTTCGAGGATCACTGTTTGAATCACCTCTGGCTACCATAGCACTCATTGAAGAATGAGCTCTGAAGATTGTTCCATCAATGTCCCTTTTTGCTGCAAGTAGCTGAGATCTTAAATCTCTTAAGGATAGATGAGTATCTCTACCTCTCAGTACTATTCTTATCATATTATACTCATCTGGTAATCCATTCAGTGTCACAATGATGAGATCTTCATCAGCTATAGTAACTCCAACTGATACTAGTTGATCTCTGGCAGCCTTTATGCGCAGTAAATATCTTTCAATACTATCAGCTCTTTTTTGAATAGTCTGAAGTTCAGTTTTCAGTTGCATAATGTTTGCTCTAGACACAGTGGAAAATCTTTCAAGTAACACAGTCCATGCCTCATGTGATGTCCTGCAACCAATGATGAGTTCCAAGACATCATCACTTAATGTTGCCATGAGCAAACTTAGTAAAGCTTTGTCTGTCTTCTTCCAAAGTTTGTAGGCCTCAGTTATCACATTTGTGACTACTACTGACAGAATTTTGGAGGCTGAACATCAGTACCATCAAAGAAACCAAACAAATCATTGCCCTCTAACAATGACTGAAACTGGAAGCTCCATTTGATGAAGTTAGAGTCACCAAATTTGACAGTTAGCATGCTTAGTAATGCATTGACATCAGCTTGTGTCAGTGCATGAGATGACTGACCACCATCAGTTGATTGGAAGGATGTAATAGATGAATGTGCCATTTTTGCTTAGACAATATTATACCAGCAGATGTATATTTCACTACACAGTATCAAGAATGCACCAAAACTTTTGTAGAAAGCTTCTAGATCACAGATAGTTATAACAGGAGATTTTCACAGTATCAAATTCGCTTTCTTCTTAGCTCCACAGACTTTAACACAATCTTAAGACTACACAATTCTTTTCACACATAATTGCTCTTCACAGTTCTTCTCAAGATCAAAAAGAAACACATAGTGCATAACACAATCTCTTCATACACTTATATCACAATACACATAGATCCACAATTTCCCTATGTATATACTCCAAATTCACAGTTTGTTGTCTATCACATCAGATATTTGAAGTAAGAATGCACTGAATCTTATGAATCAAGGTGTAAGGCTCAAGAGAAAACCACCTGAAATCAGAAGAGAAGTAGAACTTGTCCAAATTGAATGCTTCAAGTGGATTTGAGATGTGATTCAAAACCCTTGAACTCAATACACATCAGATCTGCAATTGAACAATTCTTGATAAAACCCTAACTTTGAAAAACACTCAGATCTCATATGTAACAATGATACCAAACAGAAACGGAAGCAGCTCAGGAGCTATGAGAGCTCTGATACCATGATAACATGGTGAAATACTTGCATAACTACAGATTGAAGCAAGAAACATTAACAAGCTTTCTAACCATAATGGAGAGAATTTCAGTCTGTAAAAAATCAGCAGAGCTTCATTGTTCCATTGCTAATATTCTGAACAATCGTTCTTACAGCTTTATATAGTACAATTGCAACAGATACACAATATGCCAGCTAAGAGCTAGCTAATATCTAGCTGGATAAGCAACACGTGCTCAATACAAGCTAACAAATTTAACAGTATTATTAACCACTAACAACTAAACTAACTCCTCCGTTATTAGCAAGAAGATTGTCCGATTTGCTGCTGCAGATGCACAGTTTAGTGGAATGAGAGGTTAAGGGAATTATTATTATGGCAAAAGCAATCCGAGGTTCTAAACTTCAAATACTTGTGTTAGAAACTTTGATGTACAGTTGACACTCTGGTCTGCAGCTGTGCACTTTTATTCCCAGTCGCAACAAGAGAGAAAGATCGTAGTTTATGTTAAAATTGAATGAGTTGCCACCAATATTGTATCAACTGATTCAGATTGTTGTCTTCATCTATTTCCACATAGCATTTTAAATATGAGAATTCTGTGCTGGACTAGAGGTGTTTGGGAAAGCTTATCTTATGAGAGAAGAAACATGGATGAACAGTATTTTTTAATGAATTGCTCCCGTACAATTTTTTTTATGACGTTCTCTCCTATTAATTTTCAGTTTCATTCTCCGACGAACTCCCCGCTCTACTCCGACACAGCTCTCCTATCTCAACAACTGAATCTCCTTGCTCCTCTGGTGTTGCTTTGATTGGGTCATTGAATTAATTTGGGTTTTGAAGAGATGGTGAGCAAATTAGTCTTGGGATTTCAACACTTCTCTGGATGAGAGAGGAGAGATGAGAGAGAGCTTTTGGTCCCTAACAGAGAGAGAGAGAGAGAGAGTGGTCTGGGCAAAAACAGAAGAAGAAGACGTATGGAATAGGTGCTCTGGGAAAGAAAAAAAAGAGAAAGAAGGTAAGAGATCAGGTTCCAAACACGTGCTTGCTTCTTCTTTTTTCTAAAAAGAAAAGCAATACCAAACTGGCCTGGATCACTGTGCTTAGAGTCTCACCGTGGAGTGGAGTGTGTCTCAGCCTTGTATCTTTTGACATTTGTAACTTCAATTGCTACTTGCTAGCTTGCAGCCCCAGAGAGTTTGAACAATTTCACCGTCGATCAATTTTTAACCAAAAGGAGTATGCATGGTTAATGAAGCCAAGTACCCATCTTCAAGTACTTTCTTCAAGGGAAGATCGTAGCTACTTCATGTTCAGTACTTTGTGTTGTTAGGAAATGATAAATTGAGCTAGGTAAAATTACACCCATGTGGCCATGTTGATGATAAACAGACTTTTGATGTGTTTTTCAGATTGAATTCATTGGGCCTTTAAAAGTAGAAATGTTGGGCCGGGTAACACATTTGGGCTTACGAGAATTGATGGTAGGGTAGGCACAAAACCCACAAATCTTGAACCCAACCTGACCCGATCCCGATTCTGCTTGGTACGGGACGAGACGAAAAATAAAAGTTTTACTTTTTCGTCTCGTCTCGACCTGTCCCCTTTTTTAGGGACAGGATCGGATCTTGATTTTAAAATTCCGATAGATCCGTCCCGCATAATATATTATGTCTATTTTATCATTTATTTTATTAAAAGTTGACATATTAGATTATCAAACAATTAGCATTATTCAAAAAATTACCCTAGAATGATCAAAGTATTACACTACTTATAATGGGTATGGCTCACCTGCATAGAGTTCAGGGTGAACTCATTCTTTTTCTTTGTAAAAACTCATGGGGCCCACTAGGACAATGCACCCCCTCTATGTGTGTGGCTGTCAAGCATGTTCAGTCTGAACTATGTTCAGGTTAGAACTCTCGACTTGTAATATGAATTAAATATATCAATTAAACATGAAATAAAATTGTTTGTAGTTTTCCTTTTTTTAATTAAATAATAAGTAAAACGGTATTACTTTGTGTAATTGTAGACTTCTAAGTCTTATTAAGCTATGTTTATCTTATATTAAATCCGAAATTTGGTTCGTCTCATCTAATTCGGACTTTTGTTGTTAAATACTCTATTAAATGTTCATTTTAAATTGGACCCAAAATTAGACTTATCCCGTCCCCTTCAGGTTTTAGGACGATCGAAACGGACTTTCAAAATATCTCATCTTGTTCCGTCTCGTTTGAATGAGGATAAGAACGACAAAAAATTGATCTGACCTGTCTCGTGGCTAACCCTGATTGATGGACTCAATCTTCATTGCATACATGATTACATTCATGGATATACATGGGACTTTAGCCAAGGACCTAGCGTTGCACAAAGGCTGAGCTCTGTAATGTACGTATATATCTCGTAAAGCTGTTAATACATCTATAGCAGCTTTTTCTTTCTTATTTGACTTCAACCTTGTTCACTACCCGGTACAATTCACAGCCGGAAAGAAAGAAAAATGAACTGAAATTTCTTTTTCAACCATTTCTGCAATTGTTATTATGAGATATTCCATTAATTAAAAAAATTTAGGCTTACTTAAAATTTTGAAAATAACTAGAAAAGAGGCCATTAATTTTGATGAACATGATGCTCTTGGTTCAAATGCAACATATAGCTAGCCTCTTCTTCAATCCTAGCTAGCACCTGATACACGGCTGCTGCGATTTCGTCCGCTGAAGTCAATCCGCAGTCTTCTTCCATCTTGACGCTTAGAGAATACAGGATGATATCGTCGACAGTGGTCACATTGAGGTGAAGAACAGTGAGGCGCAGTGCGTGCAAGCCAGTAACGAACTTCAAGAGCTGCTTCGGAGCCCTTTTCAGTCTGACCTTAAGGTTTGCATGGCAGTCCACCATGGTCACCTCTATGTCTGCTGCAACCCTAACATTCATATTCGCCTCCGCGGCCGCCGCGTACTTGTGCTTGTCCGACGGCGCCATCTGATCAGTATCGTATCGATTTTCATGGCCAGTACTTGCACTGCTTGTTGATGATGATGAGGAGTACTGTGGGAAGCGAAAGAAGTCTGAGAAAGGCAAATCCGGTTTGTTGTCGTTGTTTTTTTGGTTTTGAGCAGTGAGGAGTTGCACTTGTTGCTCTAGCTCCTTCACAAAGTTGATCGCACCCCCAATGATTGAGGCTTGGTCACCCTAATAAATTGTGAAAGTAGAGACTAATTAATTATTAGATTTCAATTAACAAAGTCACCATCATTTTTGGACAGTCCAATATGTACAATAATTAAATTTATTGACAATAACATAACACTGGATGTTACAAATTAAGAGTAGTATTTTTCTTTTTTCTACTTTTTCTTTTCAAGATGAGCCGATCGAGAAGCTCTGATAGTTATGTATATACTATTCAAGTCGGGAATGTTGTCGATGAAATTTTCTTCTTTTCAAAATAACATGGGAGATGAAAAAGAGGGTGAGATCAAACAGTACGTACCCTTGGGACATATGAAGCTGACATTATAGATCGAAGGGAAGAGAGATACTCATTCATTTGCTTTCTTCTGTTGCGCTCAACAGCAATGTGCGTCATTCTCTGGTTCTCCATCTCCTCCTTGTTCTTTTTAGTCTTGGTTGCACGCCGCCGTTTCGGACGAGCCGTTGTGGCGGCTGTTGTTGTGACGGTCTCCTCCACTAAGGGAAGCTGAAACTGAGCTTGATCAAACTCACTCGGGCCATCTGGAAATGGATTCGAGGTCAGCTGCAAATTGTCGAAATGCGGCACCATTGAAGGAGGTGTGCAGTAAGTAGCAAAATGGTGATGATGATCATCTGTTTGGCTGCCGAGAAAATCACAAGATGCTTCTTGCAACTGCTGCTGCTGCTGAAGATAATGATCATGATCATCATAGCTCCAATTCCCCACTAGCAAGCTGTGGAGTTCTTTGTTGATAGTATAACTAAAAGGGTTAAAAACAACGGCGTCTAGAGCCATGTTTAGCGATGATATATGGTCTTGGTGAGATGGAGAAAGGAAAATGAGGTTTTTAAAGGGACGGATGATGAAGCAAATCTACAGAACATCCTGCACGTGAATTAAAGTTGAACTTATTGCAAGCTAGAGGGGAAACAATACATAGCTACTAGCTATTGTTGTTACACATCAATATGGCAGGCCCGGCCTAGGGTAGGGGCAGGCGAGGTCCAGGGCCCAAAATTTTTAAGGCATCTAAATTTTTTAAATTTTCACTTGTGAAAAAAATAAACAGCAATTCTTCCTCTTCACGACTTGTTTTCTCGCCTCAAGTTCCAATAATCCCAATTTCTTTCAACCATTCTCTCTTCTCTCAATTTCCTACGCCAAAATCCAAGTATATATAAACATAATCGTGAAGCAGGATACCCAAATTCATTTAAGGAGAAGATGATTAACCTTCTTCAAAATCTCTTCATAAATTCATCTCAAGTTGAATTGAATGCCTAAATCCCAATATATGCCGTTCTCTTATATTTTTAGTACGTTTCTCTAACTCTCAATCTCCTTGTTTGGATTTTCAGCATTCAATTCAACATACTGGTTCTTTCACTCAACACTGATATTGAGTTGACTGTTGGGTGAGTACTCTGAACCTTCTTGAATTTGTCGATTTGTTTGACTGTATTCTTCTGATTCTACATTAACATGGACAAGTATATTAAGCTTAGATAACGTACTAATCCTTTTTACATTGGATCTCCTTGGTTGATTATTATTATAAGCTGGAATTTTGATTTCGTTTTACATTTGAGCTCTAACATTGCTTAGCAGTTGGCAGTTTATCAATTTATATTTATTCTATGTTATTTTCAATCTTTCTTTATTCATGATCATCAATATGTGTTCTCATGTTTAGTAGTAGTCCTAAACTCATATACATTTAAAATTAGTTGTCCTTTGCTGCACAATTTATCAATTTATCAATGTTTGTAACAATTTATAAACTCATATATATACTCTATCTAGAATTCTAGATCCACGGGTATATTGAGTTATATTGATATTCGTATACATGTGAATTGTTTAAAGTTATGTCAATTGATGGTTTTAGGAAAATGCATGCGTAGATAAAGTTTCGTTGATATGCTTTCTTAGTACTTGTTTCTGTTACTATATCGATCAATATACTTTTTCCGGTGACATTTTATTGCACTACCACATTTTGACTCATTGCCGGCGATTTTTAAATCGCCGGCAATGTTTTTTAACATTACCGGCGATTTTTGCCGGAAAAATCGCCGGTAATGTCTTTTTTTTTTTAACATTACCGGCGACATAAATGTATGTCGCCGGCAATGTCTCGATGGTAATGTAAAAAAAAAAAAACACATTGCCGGCGACATACATTTATGTCGTCGGTAATGTTTAAAAAAAAAAAAAAAACATTGCCGGTGACATAAATGAAGTCGCCGGCAATGTTTTTTTTTTTTTTTTTACATTACCATCGAGAGATTGCCGGGGACATAATGTATGTCGCCGGTAATGTTAAAAAAAAAAAAACATTACCGGCGATTTTTCCGGCAAAAATCGCCGACAATGAGTCAAAATGTGGTAGTGTTGATTTTCGCCTACTCATATTATGTAGATCAATCACACCATCATTCCCTACTAGTAGAAAATGCAAACAAGAACTCAAGGAGATAGTAATCACACCATATTTTATTTTATTGTATTAAACAAGTCAAGAATTTTTGTTATTATGTAAATGGCCCGATTTTATTCTCGCCACGGGCCTTGAATTTCCCAGGATCGGGCCTGCAATATGATTTTCGTTTTGAAGATGGATTTGTGTCACCGTGTGTAGTACATTTAACGAAGACACATCTCTCTTGTATATACCACTCGCCGAAATGGATACATAGACATGTCACCTCAACAATGGAATCGACAACATTATTTGTAGGTTTGCTGACAATACAAAAAATAAAAAATGGAAAGATACCTTGTACACTCTTGTTTTTCTTTATTTTATAATTAAAAATTATTCGTTTTTAAGCCGCAAAGAGAGAATAGGTACGCGTTTTTCACCAACATATATATAGGATGACGTAAATATATCAAATAACGTTTCGAATTACTTTAAAATATTCAAATCAGCACCATCGTACAATAAATTGAGCTCACATCACGACCAAAATTTATCATCTTAATTGGTATGGTTACTCATTAGGTTAACCTAATTCTTATTACATCGAAGCTCCTCGATCGCAACGTACTCGATCGATCAACCTTCCTCTACTATCTGTAACGATCGAGCTGAGTGTGACTACCAACTGAAATATTCCCCAACCACAAAGCTCCAATATAGTATTCCAAATTGATTTCCAGTAAACGTACATATATATACACATACTGACCGGTTAATAATTTCTATGAACTTGAGAAGTACGTAGACAGTAACTAAAGCTCACTGAACTGAGCTTGTATGCGTAATCTTTTAGTTTGCATTATTAGGTAAGAGAATCGAATATAGAGAAGCTTTCGATGATCACGTGGTGACTAGCTGGGAGATATTTGGAAGCTAGGAGAAGCTGCTGCAGCTGCTCATGATCCAGTAAACAAAAGAAGAATCAAGCTCCACGGCTTGGAGGGAAAGTTAGGCATCGTCGTCGTATTGGGTAATAATAGTGTCGTCGTCGTCGTCGGGAGTAGGAGCTGGATTGCTGGAATGACGTACCAAGAAGAAGAAGGTAAAAAGACTGATGGTTGTGTAAGCTCAGAGATTTTTTTTTTTTTTACAGAAGCTCTGGCGCAGATGTACATATGGAATCCATGTGATCATCCATCCAATATCACAGACTCGCTTTATGTACGGCTTATGCCTATAGAGGAATCGATGTTCAATAAGAAAAAATAAATAAGAAAAAGTTGCTGACATCTTATATTCCGATGACTACAATACTGACATAATGGAACAAATGGAGAATTAAAATAGTCCTAAAAAAACATATATAGAAACATATAAGGACATTAGGTTGATTATTAGTGGATAATTTTGTATAAACAGGTACCATTGAGAAAGAGATGGCATATTTATCTACATATAGTATGGATCAATATGCTACTTGTTGTTTATTCTTTGCAATAACAACACAAATGAAAAACAAAACAGAACAGAAGTCTATATTAAATATGTATCAAAATACTAGTTGTTAGAAAAAAACAATGTTTCCATTTTTGGAGTTTTTTTCCTCATTTCTTGCGAGTTGGTATCCTTTCAGTTCCAACTATAGGGAATCAGAATTTCCTTGACTGCGTACCACCCGCCACACATCAAAACACGTACACATGAACGGTTTTGTAATATTCGATCTCTTAATATATAGTAGTTCCTCAACATGGTCGATCGATCATGGTCATCATATAGGTTATTTTGTTGACACTAGACTACACAAAATCATCTAATGATTCATGATCGAGTCTCTATTAAGTAATGCACCAAATGGTATGTACACTGGTCTTCATGCATGCGCATACGTGCATGCGGAAGCCGTCGCGCTCGCGCGTGCGGATTGTCGGTATAATTATTGAAGTTGTGCATGTTAGAATTAAATGCAGAAAATCAGATTTTCTTGAAGTGTTGTTTCATACGACATGTCGTACGAGTTCATCATGTTTTTCATTTTTCCCAGAACCAACTACGACTTATTCATAGTTAAAGGCTGTTTCTTATATTCTTCAGTTTTGTGCTAATCTAATTTCAAGACTTACATGATGCAACATTGAAACACTTACTGGTGGTGTGATTCTCCATTAGTTCTTCACTTGATTCCTCCTTGATCGGCCAGAGCAGATGGAACTCGAGAGAGAACCGGGGTGAGGATCAATTGGGACCAATGTTTGTATTTATAGATCAATTGGTTATAAGCAGTTACTTCCATCAAAGATTCAAACTGCTTGAAACTATTTTAAGTTATAGGATCAGATCAATGACTGCGTCATTTTGATCTGTAATTTGAATTTTCAAATTATGTTTGCTGACGTCACTTGCAAACGTTCGAATTCTGAATAAAAACCAAGTTCATTTTTACAATCTCCCACTGAACTTGTGTTTTCCTGTAATTTCAGAATTCTTAATTTTGAAAGACTTAAGTTGTATACCTTTAATCAATATTTGATCAGTTATGTCAATCCAATCTTGATTGCAAGAACATTGTGTATTTGACATTTTGGAAAAACATCAATACTTGCAATGTTACAGTGCAGCAAGTATTTGATCACATGAACTTTATAACTTTCTTAATACTCTTCTATAATATCGATCATAATGAGTAATAGAACATGATTCTAACTTTAAATAGATCTCTTTGGATAATTTATGTTTGATATAACATCTGAGATTATCACATAGATACTTAAGACTGTATTTCAGCGAATAACTACTGTACAATAGTTTTTCACACCATATTATTCCTTATACTTGATGGAATTCTAATAAGCATCTGAATCTAAACCAGAAGACATCCCCATCTTCTTCACATGTTTTGTGAACTCTGTGACAGAAAGAGGTTTTGTAAACGGGTCTGCAAGCTGCTCCTTTGTTCCTATCTTTATAACTTCTATGTCTCCAGAATGAACATTCTCTTTGACTGAAAAGTACTTTACATCTATGCATTTGCTTCCAGAAGATCTCTTGTTATTCTTTGAAAAGAAAACTGCTGCTGAATTGTCACAATACAGTTTTATTGGTTTTTCCACTGATTCAACCAATTGTAGTCTGGAAATGAAATTCTTTAACCAGATTGCTTGACTTGAGGCTTCATAAATTGCTATGTATTCTGCTTGAAAAGTTGAAGTTGTTGTCAATGATTGTTTCACTGATTTCCATGAGACTGCTCATCCTGCCATCATAAAAATGTATCCAGATGTTGATTTTAAGTCATCAAGGTCTGATTTGTAAGAGGCATATGTGTAAGCATTTAACTCCAGGTCTTCATTTCCATTCTTCTGTAAGTAAGCACATAATGTTCAGTCTTTTTCAAGTATCTCAGTGCTTTCTTCCCAGCTATCCAGTGAGCATGTCCAGCATTGGATTGAAATCTTGATAGGATGCTAACACAAAATGCAATGTCAGGTCTTGTGCAGACTTGAGCATACATCAGGCTTCCAATTAATCTTGCATAAGGCATTTTCACCATTTTCTTCTTGTCAATCATAGATGTAGGGCACTGACCTTTATGAAGTCTATCTCCTTTAGACATTGGACTATCACCAGCTTTGCAATTTTCCATGCCAAAACGTTTGAGAACTTTCTGAATGTATGACTTTTGTGATAAACCAAGTATTCCTGCATTTCTGTCTCTGAGAATTTCAATACCAAGAACAAACTGTGCTTCTCCCATGTCTTTCATATCAAAACTATGTTTTAAGAAGGTTTTGGTAGAATTTAGAAGCTTTATGCTGCTGCTTGCAAGAAGTATGTCATCTACATACAAGACCAGAATAATAAATTCTCTCCCACTGGTCTTCATGTAGATGCATTCATCTAATTTATTTTCCTGAAAACCAAACTGAGTAATAACTTCATCAAACTTGAAATACCATTGCCTGGAAGCTTGTTTCAGTCCATAGATTGACTTTTTAAGTTTGCAGACCAAATCACAGTCTTCTACAAACCCTTCAGGCTGGATCATGTATATGTCTTCCTGCAAATCTCCATTGAGAAATGCAGTTTTCACATCCATTTGGTGTAGTTCCAAGTTGAAATGAGCAGTCAAGGCCATTATTACTCTCAATGCATCTTTAGTTGAGACAGGAGAAAAGGTTTCTGAATAATCAATACCTTCCTTCTGTGTATAACCCTTTGCAACTAATCTAGCTTTGTATCTTTCAATCTCTCCTTTTGCATTCTTCTTTGTTTTAAAAATCCATTTGCATCCAATTGGTTTGGCTGCAGCAGGTTTTGGCACTAATTCCCAGACTTTGTTCTTCATCATACTGTTAATCTCCTCTTGCATTGCCTTTTCCCATTTATGACATTTTGGAGACTTCATTGCTGTCTTGACATTTGCAGGATCATCTTCATCATCATACACTTCCTTATTGTCTTCCATTACAAAAGTATAGTAATCACCTGTAAGTGCTGGTCTTCTATCTCTAATTGATCTTCTCAAGGGAGGTTCTGCAGGTTCATTGATGTCTGCAATATGTTCATTGTTGACTTCATTCTGAACCTGATCTTCAATTTCAGGAGCATGGATTTGTTGGTGAACTTCAGTGTTTGGATAAACAAACCATGTTTCCATTTCACTTACTCCCTCATTTGCAGGAACAGCATTGTGCATAATAACTTCATTAAATTTGTCTTCATAAAAGACTGCTTTATGGCTCTCCATTATTCTGTTGCTTCTGTTTTTGCAGTAAAACCTGTATCCCTTGGATTTTTCACAATAGCCAATGAAAAACCCACTGATGGATTTAGGATCCAATTTGTTGATATCATGTGAGTGATCTCTAATTTCTGCCATGCATCCCCAAGTATGAATATGATTCAAACTTGGTTTTCTTCCAGTCCACAGCTCATAGGGAGTTCCAGTCACTGATTTGCTTGGTATTCTGTTGCTCAAATAGTTGGCTGTTTTCAATGCTTCACTCCACAGATAGGTAGGCAATGCAGACCTCGAAATCATACTTCTCACCATGCTCATCAAGGTTCTATTTCTTCTTTCACAGACACCATTTTGTTGTGGATTGTATGGAGTGGTATATTGAGCAGTGATCTCACATTCTTCCAAATATTGGACAAAAGGGCCCTTGTGTTGACCCTTTTATGAATACTTGCCATAGAATTCTCCTCCTCGGTCTGATCTAACACACTTTATAAGTTTACCAGTCTGCCTTTCAACTTCAGTTTTAAAAGTTTTAAAAACTTCAAGAGATTGAGATTTTTCTGTAATGAGAAACAGGTGACAATATCTTGAGAAATCATCAATGAATGTTATAAAGTAACTATTACCACAGATTGACTCTACTGGAAATGGACCACATATATCAGTGTGAATTAATTTCAATAGAGATTCACTCCTTTTGGCACTGAACCTTCTTAACATGGTCATTTTCCCTTTAGCACAATCAATGCAATTTTCAAGTCCTTGAAAATTTAGTTCTGGTAATATGTCCTGTTTCACTAAACTCTTGAGTCTTTCTTTTGAGATATGTCCCAAACGTTGATGCCATAATATAGCAGAGTTTTCAGAACTAAGTTTTCTTCTTTTGTTTGAATCTAAGTTTAAAGAAAACACTTGGTTGAAGGACCTTTTAAAGACTGAGTTTTGAATTTCAGTACAGTTTTGGTTGTTCTTAATATTTTCACAGTTTACAAGCCAATAACCATCAACAATAGATGTAGTACCAAAAACTTGTGATTTATAATAACAACACATAGTTTTATTATTACTAGAGAATGTATAAGCATTATCTTTTACAAATTCAGAACCTGATATTAGATTATTCTTAATACTAGGAATACAGTAGACATTATTTAGTACTAATACAAAGTCATTTGAAAAACATAGTTTCACACTTCCAATAGCCTTCACAGCAACTCTTTGGCCATTACCAGTACACACTTTAGTTTCATTCCTCCTTGGGATTGTTATCTTTGACAATCCCTGCAATGAATTAATAATATGAATTGGTGAACCAGTATCAAACCACCAAGAGTTATTGGAAATTTCTGAATTTGTACTGAAATTAAAAATAGATTTTGCAAGAAAAGTACCTTTCTTTTTCAACCAAGCTTTAAAACCATCACATTCTTTCTTAAAATGTCCAGTTTTGTTGCAGAAAAAACAGCTTTTCATGTTGTCTGAAGTCTTGGCAGATTTAAACTTACTGTTATCAGTTTTAACTGAAGTTTTGGAGTTGGAAGATTCACCTTTTTGATGCTTGTTGTTCTTGAACCTCTTTTTGTAAGGAAGTTTCTCCTTTTCTTTCTCCTTCTCCTTTTCCTTCTTAACCAGGTTCACTTCAATTGCAGGATCTTTTCTGGTTTTCTTCCCTTCTTCTTCAATCTCAACACAATAAGATATCAGATCATTGATGCCCCAGCTTTCTTTTTGTGTCTTGTATAGTGTTTTCAGTTGTGAGTATTCTTCAGGCAGAGAATTCAGCAACATGTGGACCAGAAAAGGTTCTTTAATCTTCATGTTCAGATCTTTTAACTTTCCAGCAGTGTCTGATCCATTTAGTATGTACTCCCTCACACTCCCTTTTCTTGAAAATTCCATCATAATCAGTTTGTTCATGAGTGTGCCAGTTTGAGCCTTGTCTGACCTTTTGAACTTGTCTGCAACTGAGTTGTAGAACGTTTTGGCCAGATTTGATTCAGGGATTCCACCTCTTACACTTTCAGTCATGCTTTTCTTGATGCATATCAGGGCCATTTTGTTGTGCTTGTGCCATTTGTCAAATGCTTCTTTTCTCTCCCTACTGGCATTATTAGGAAGTTCTTCATGAGGGTCTTCAGTGAGGACATGATCATAATCAAGGATCCCCAAGTTGAGTTCTATGTCACTTTTCCACTTTCTGTAGTTAGAGCCATTCAGCAACTCCACTTGACTAATACTCATGGGAAAGTGCATATCTGAATTTCAAAATAAGGTTTAGTAAGTATCTGATTTACATCAGATATGATACTAATAGGTCCCTTAAGATATCAATATAAATACAAATTTGCATCTGTATGACATCATAATATCATGTAATAAGATTCTGACTTCTTTGGAAATACTGATCAACCATATATGATAACTTAATCATGTCAATGCATATATATAGACAAGCAAACGTATGAAACTATTTGTTTCTTTGCAAATATAGTTCATATAGGTTTTAACTCATACTATCTTGATTGTTTTATACTGTGTTACTTATTTCATTAAGTTTGCTTTGGCATACTTAAAATTGCAGTAGACAGCATAAACGATGTATTATGTTGAATTGGCTTTATTCTAATTGTTATATGTTTGCTTTGGCAATCACACTACAATTTAGACTATCAATTTGATCATAACACAAAAAGGCTTAAGTACTGTATTTAAGCATAACAATGCATCAAACATTTCAATATTGAATGCGGAATTTAAGATATGAAATGCATGATTATATGTGCCTTGCACACAGCCAATAACCACAAAATAAGTTGCTCTGATACCACTGTTAGAATTAAATGCAAAAAATCAGATTTTGCTGAAGTGTTGTTTCATACGACATGTCGTACGAGTTCATCATGTTCTTCATTTTTCCCAAAACCAACTACGACTTATTCATAGTTAAAGGTTGTTTCTTATATTCTTCAGTTTTGTGCTAATCTAATTTCAAGACTTACATGATGCAACATTGAAACACTTACCGGTGGTGTGCTTCTCCATTAGTTCTTCACTTAATTCCTCCTTGATCGGCCAGAGCAGATGGAACTCGAGAGAGAACCGGGGTGAGGATCAATTGGGACCAATGTTTGTATTTATAGATCAATTGGTGATAAGCAGTTACTTCCCTCAAAGATTCAAACTGCTTGAAACCGTTTTAAGTTATAGGATCAGATCAATGACTGCGTCATTTTGATCTGTAATTTGAATTTTCAAATTATGTTTGCTGACGTCACTTGCAAACGTTCGAATTCTGAATAAAAACCAAGTTCATTTTTACAGTGCATGCGCATGTGCGTTTGTAAAAGAGAGTCGTACTTACGCATACAAATTATTTAATTTCGAAAAACACAATTTTTTTCTTTCCAATCACGACTCTCCCAATTTTTTCAAAATTTAACGGAAAGAAACTCGACTCATATACACATGAAACAATTTCAAAGAAAGCTACCATAAGTTGATTATGAACTTCCTTGCATATATGTACAGTTGAACTAAAGGAGAATGAAAACAGTATAGTAACTGATATCTAGTTATGTTAATTAAATAAAATATTCCTAGCTACGTACGAAACTCTTTATCCCATTCCCAACTACAAAACTCTTCTATGTGTCACTCACACACAACACTCACATCTTTCAATCTTGTTTGTAGTTCTGTGAACCCTCTTCATTCCACCAACTTAAAACCTGAGCCAAATGAGCACTGACCCTTCTTTGGATCGATCAGTAATCTGAATAAGGAGGTTAATCTTAAAAAGTTGCAAGAACAACAGTTCCTAGAACTAATGAAGAAGCTCACATCCAAAGATTAAAAACTAAATACTTGACATAGAAGTACATACCAACTAACAAACAGATCATACGTGAGTTTATCTGTAAACGGTGTCAACATAAGAAGAATTTTAGTGTCAGATTACATGGTTAAACCCAAATGTGAAATTATATTGTGCTCCTAAGGTAAAATATCAATACATCGGCTATCTGCAGTATCATATTTTAGATTTGGGTGGCCATTAAAATATTATGCTCGCTCATATCATCAATGCCAACAATAAATACGTCTATTCCACAGTGATGATTTTTCTCCTTAAATAATCTGCTAGGACTCATATGCAGTTATCCTTCACAATTGAAAAAAAAATTATATTGACAAAAGGCAAGCATATGCTACTGCCATTAGAACAACATTTATTTGCAAATGTTGTTAAACATACTTCTGACCTCCAAGATGTTTGTTTGTAAATGCATTTACAGCAACCGAGCATGATATCTAAGCCGAGCCACCGCCATAGATGATAGAATTGATTCCTATTAAAACATAGGGCATTGTAAAAGCTGCAATTTGTTTCCGCTCATCTTTTTATCTCCGGAGATAAAGATGCTTACGACTCCTAAAATTTGTAATGTTACACCATTTGTCTCCTCTTTCAACATTTGTCTCGATCAATCCTAAATAGTGAAGAAAAAAAATTAGATTAAGCAAATCTGAAGAACACCCATAAATAAATAAGAATCAAGTAGGCTTAGAAAGTATTACTCATCTTCAATTACTACAAACGTAGTAATGAAATGGAGGGGTGCTCTCCACTCAACTATAAATTGGCTGCTCACATAAACAAAACAGATGTGAATTGATAAAAGTACTCGGTGATTCAATATAAAATTTTAAAAATTGAAACTTTCCACATTAAGAAGACATTATAAACCAAAACACTAACATTTTCGATTAAAGAAGACGGTGCGATTGTAGCCTCCTGAATAGCCTCTTTATTGGTGTCCCAATTAATCGTTTGGAGATTAAGCTCTTCTTTTGGTTAATCGCAAATTATGTCTGCAAATCAATTCACAAATGAAACTCACATGGGTTAGTACTGAATAATACTTTCTCCGCTTCAACGAGACCATATTTAAGGAAACTCTTTGCCTAATGTTGGTTCTCTGCAATCGGCAAGTCTTAGGCTTTGTGGTTCCACGCGAAATAAAAATGAAAACTAAAGCTTTTTTGTTCCTGATGATTATAAATGATTGATGCAGTTGGAGTAGATCGAACTGTAAAACAGTTTTCTTTCCGTGTAAAAATCTTATCATCAAAAGTCGATGCAGAGTTTTTGATGCTTCGTTTTGGGTGCAAAGTTTTGGGTGCTACGTTCGAGTAGCCACACATATTTGCTCATATCAACTCCCATATAAGATCGTGAGTGCTTCTACTACTGTTCGGCAGTTAACTTGCTCTCCCTCTCTTTCTTTGAGAAACTGCTCTTCCTATCTTCCTTTCTTAACGACATTGTTATTCGTTTGGCCATTTTTTTTCTCCTTAAAATTTACAACAGTTCCCTTTATGCTTATACATTTTCTCTTTTTTCTTGTTTTTTTTTTTAAAATTGTGAAGGATATTTTCGGGTTTCAATATTTTAACATATCTGATGACACCAAAACTCACGCTTCCCTTCCTTTATTGTAGTAGAGATATAGAATGCCACATTGATCTAGCATATATGTATATACGAGAAACCAAAGTATTGATCAATCCCTTTCGAGTTGTTAATTGGTATACGGTAAATTAAGCATGACTCGTGTTTGAGTGTGAGTTAAAGAATTGTAAATTATACTTACTTTCACCAACCAATCTAATCCATTAAAGAAATCCTCAATTAGAACCAACTGACGCTCGTTGGGATTCATCGATCTACTGCATTTTTCTTGTTAGAGAGCTAGCTCGGTTTGTACAAACTAGCTAGTTTTGGATTAGCCACTTCTTTATTGTCGGTTGTCTATCTTTGAAATCCATTTTATTAAACTTTAATTAATCTTCTTTACAGTTCATCCTGACCATGATCCAAGAAAGTTTAACAAACAGGTTCTGGATGCATGCGATCATAACTATGACTCTAATTATGAAACTAATTAAGAACATTATTATGATCGATTGTCGTTGAAAATCCGCATGGCACCTAGCTTAGTTCCAAATATGGTACGTGTGTGTGTGTATATATATATATATATATAGACTTTGTAACAACACAGACCTATTTAAGCCATTCCTTACGTGATATATTAAGCAGATAAACAATGTTTAGTAGCTTTAATATATAGTAGCTAGATTTGGAAGGAAACAAGTACATGACAATAACAACAACAGCATGCATATTTTTACGCTACATATATGAATTAATAAATTAGACTAGCTACACTACCAGAAAATTGTACTTATGCGACGAAATCTTAATAATTTTGTCGCTTAAGTGGAACTTGGCCGACGAAATACAAGTCGCCACCTAAGTGTGCACGTAGGTGACAAGACATGTCGTTTCGTCGCCTAAGATGCACACTCAGATGACGGTCATTTGTTGTCGTCGTCTAAGTATTACACACTTAGATGACGATACATATTTCGTCGCCTACGTGGAATCTTAGACGATGACTTGGTCCATTCGTCACATAACTGATCACTTAGGCGACGAAACTATTTCTGTCGCCTAAGTGGTAACCTAGGTGACGAAACTGTTTCTATCGCCTAAGTGGTAACCTAGGCGACGAAACATGAAACTTAGGAGACGAAATATTTCGTCGTCTAAGAAAAGTCAATTATTAGATCTCTCGATCAGATTTCCTTATCTCCTCATCACTTCTCTATCTCTCTCTCCCTCTCAGCTAGCTCTCTCTCCTCAATCAAAAAAACTCACCGTCAGCGGCTCCGAATAATATCCGGCAAAAGTTCATCAAAACTCGATTTTTTAACTCTCGGAGTTCTAGTTTTACCCACTTATCTCCTTATCAGTAAAGATATTAACTCCTTTCTCTCGATTTTTTTTTAATATTGTACGTAATTACGTACGGTGGATTTTTTCGGTGAATATATAGTACTTTTCGGCGACCTTAATTAATATTACTTCTATTGTTGTATTGCATTGTTAAGCTAATTGCAAACTATATTGGTTAATTAATTAATTAATTAACTAATTAGTATATATGTTTTAATTTGATTAATTAGTTAATTAAAAATACGTGCTAGGTAATAGTATATATATAGTTAGTTAATATATATATGTTAGAATTATTAGTTGAAATATACATATATAATTAAAGCATGTATTTATATAAATTTAATAATATATATAATTAATATATATTAGCTAGATTAATTATAATATAAGATTAATTAATTCATTACAAGTACGTGTTATGTGCGATGCATTTGATAATATATATATAAAGTATATTAGATTAATGAAATATTGGTTGTAAAATTATATAATTAATAGATCGATTTATAATCCTTACGTAGAAATATAGACAAGAGTTGGATATAGTTGACGACCAGAAGTAATGTGCGGTATATGGACGACATCAGAGACTTTGTGAATTTTACGATGGAACGTGCTCAGGGAAAAAAGTTTCAGGTGTCCGTGTAGAAAATGTCCCATCAGTTTGTTTCGTCTAACGTTATGGCAAACAACTCGGAAAATATAAAAAAATTGTGAAAAATAAATTTTCCCCGGATGGCTCCATAGCAGAGACATACTTAATGCATGAGTGTGTTACCTACTGCAATAGGTACTTCAAGGATCCAGTCCAGGCCAATCCAAATGTCCGCCACAATCTTTCAGTCGTCACAAATATTATACGACCGTTTAAAGGAGTATTAAAGGAAAGATCAACTACAGAAGAACTTGAAGAAATGCATTAGGTAGTATTACGAGACTGTGATGAGATCGATCGTTACATGAAGTACTACAGGGAGTACATTCAGACGATTAAACCGAACAAGACTCCTGCTTGGGTTGAAAAGATTTTTAAGATGAAGTTCCCCGATTATTTTCAACAATTGGTACATATTTTAAATTATTTTAAAACTCTTTTCTCATATATAGTACGTAAGGCATTTAGTGTTTGTTTATGCAAAGTGTTTTGCCTTATTTTGTATTTGCAGGTTTTTGGTTTCCTTTATTTTTAGGGGAGACTATGTCAAATTTTCGGTACAAATTAAATTACACATTCATATATATTCTTCTCATTTTTTCAGATAGATGATCTACAAAAATTCGATAACCACGAGGGGTGATGGTCGTGGAAAAAGCATATGTTGACCCATAAGCCGGTTAAACACTATATTTACTCTGGTTTTTTTGTGAACGGTGTAAAGTTTCATTCATTGCCTCGAGATGAAGGAAGAAACACACAAAATAGTGGGATCACAGTTGGGGAAGGCGATGTAGTATATTATGCAGTTCTTGAACCTGTCGTTGAGCTACTAAATGGGAATGATATCAGCATTTTTCTGTTCAGGTGCAAATGGTTCAAGCGTACCAATGAAGATATGAGATCAGCTTTCATCATTTGATACAAACTCAAGATGGTATGAAGATGGGTCATTCGCTCTTGCCACCTTAGTTAGGCAGGTGTTCTATCTGGATGATCCGAAAGCTGGTAAAGGCTAAAAAATAGTAAATCATATGTCACACCGAAGAATATGGAGTGCAACTACACTTGATGGGACATCGACAACTGATCTTGAAGTGCATAGAGACAATACATATCAAGAGCTTAATACTTCAATCATCCCCGACGTAATGGAACTAGTTTAGCATAACAAACGCTTACCCCTGATTGATGGCACCATAGATCTTACTCCAAATGAGATTAGAGAGTTAGCGCAGAATGCTCCAGACGTTGAGGAGCCTGAGGACGATGATGACGTTGGATACAATTCAGACGATGTCGAGTATGAGGATGAGGAGCAATCAGATGATAGTGAGGATGATGATTCAGATGATGATGATTATGAGGATGAGGATTGATATGAGGTTGGATTAATTAGTAGTCAATTATATCCGATGAATAAAATTAAATAATTATAGACCAGGCTATAAAATTATGAATCGGAAGAACAAAAATGGAATTGGAAATGTCAGATAGTGATGCTTGAAATAAAATTACGTTTGGAATTGGAAAAAAAATTAAAAGTAAATAAAATTTACTCTTGGCCGACGAAAATGCACTATTTCGTCGTCTAAGGTTCACTTAGACAACGAAAACATGCATTTTGGACTCGATTCTCTATAACGTCTATCGTACGATCAGGAGGCAGCCATCAAACGTGCATGCGAAAAGGACTCGGGGACTTGAAAAGGGCGCCAAAGGCGAGCACATAGTGAAGTCGACGGGGAAGAAGATCGACCTCCTGTACGATGGTTTCACCTAAGGCCCTCTGACAGCACAGATCGGGAGTCTGACCTCGTACTCCATCGGCTCAGTCATACGGAACAGCATCCGTATGGTTGTCCCTTCGTGGAACGAGTTGTCCCGATCTGAAGAGTTGAGGGTGTACCGTGAACTATCAGTAATACTATTTATTATTATTTATTTCTTTAAGTAATTACAAAACATAAAATGCATTATTTCTATAATTAATTTTAGTATGTTATTTATATTTCTAGACACATTTTGAAATCTCCGCCTCAGCGGAGATGATGGAGGATATAGAGGAGACGGCTGACCGCATTTACAAAGACTGGAAGTACGACCTCCATAAGTATAACCAGCGACACGACGCCTCGCTTCCGCCTGTGGAGCTTCGGAACGACAGAGAAGATGAGTGACAATGGTTGATTGGACATTTTCAGTCCGACAAATATAATGTTCGTCTTCATTTTCTTTAATGTAATGAAACTTGTGCATAATTTATTATTTTTAACTATTATTTTATTATTTTATTATCTTTGTTGTGTACGTAATAGACAAGGTCAGATATCAACAAGAAAAATTGGGACAAGAAGGGAAAACACCATGTATCAGGCTCGCGAAAGTTCATTTACATCACTAAGGAGCACAAAGATGTGGGTTCAAAGCATTGCTTCTTAGATGCATGTAAGCGTCCAAGCTTATGTGAAGTCCGGAGTCGTCAATGAAGCGAGTCAACAGGGGGTAAGTAATTCACATTTTTAAAATTAATTGAATTTACTCGTACTTTCAAAGCATATCGATATTTAGTATAACGCTAATTGAATTTTGATTAGTGCATGATTTAGTTAGGTTGTACTATTAGAATATGATTTTGAACTTAATTTGGTTATGCTTTAGTTTAGTTGGTTAAATTATGATTTTCAACTTGAGAAATTCGGATGGAAATCAGTGCCCACGGTGTAATTGTGTTGTTGTAATTAATTGGTCATTCGAAGTGTAATCTTGCCTGCAGATTTTTTGGTTTTAGACAAATTTTTGGGGAAATTATGCCAAAATTTTGTTAAAAATTAATATTATATTTATGTATTCTTCACTTGACTAATTTTAGGAGAGGTTGATACAAATAGCCGGGAATGAATTGACCGCGACCCGGCTGGCCAACCCGGAGATGACGCCTAGACAGGTGCCTCCCCTGTCGATAGAGAGTCAGATTGCTATTGCTGATGCTGCTCACGGCCGCCAATCTGGCAAGGAGGTTTGTGGGCTTGGACGGACGGTGCAGAGAGATTTGTCCGCTTCATCCACGGTAGGGAGAATACCGTGGCGCTCTGAGCCGACCTTTGCACTACCACATATTTAACCATTGCCGGCGATTTAGCCGGCAATGTTTTTTAACATTACCGGCGATTTTTATTACCGGCGATTTTTTCTCCCAAAAATCGCCGGTAATGTCTCTCTTTTTTTTTAACATTGCCGGCGATTTTTCCGGCAAATCTCCGGCAATGTTCCGCCGGTAATTAAAAAAAAAAGACATTGCCGGCGACTTACATTTAAGTCGCCTAATGTAAGTCGCCGGTAATGTTTTTTTTTTTTTTAACATTACCGGCGACTTACATTTAAGTCGCCGGCAATGTCTTTTTTTTTTTTAATTACCGGCGGAACATTGCCGGCGATTTGCCGGAAAAATCGCCGGCAATGTTAAAAAAAAAAAAAGACATTACCGGCAATTTTTGGAGAAAAAATCGCCGGTAATGTTAAAAAACATTGCCGGCGATTTAAAAATCGCCGGCAATGGTTAAATATGTGATAGTGTTGATTGGCACAAGAGTTGGTCGATCGTGCCTGGGAGCATTTGAGATCGGTGGAGGCGCGGTTTGTCGCTCACAATCGTAAGATGATCGTCTTCTAGGAGGCATGCAGGCAAATGAGGTTGCTCGTTCTTGATTTTGATGATGAGTGTGGTCCCTCCCGACCCACTTCTGGCTCCAATGACGATGATCCGAGAGGCAGCGGGGGTATTGGCAACATGTCTACCCCCGGTTTAGTTTCGTAGTTTTTTTTCCGTTGTATTATTATTATTTCCTTTGATGTATGTATACTTTTCATATTTAATGAATATTTTATTAATTTATTAATACATTTTTCTATGTATTTTAAATTTATTTGATAATTCAGATAAAAAAATATAAATAAAAAATTCAACTTGGGCGACGAACACTCTTCGTCTCGTCGTCTAAGTGAATTACTAAGACGACGGACCATTTGTCGCCTAAGTGTACACTTAGACGACGAACAGTTTCGTCGCCTACGTGGTCACACCTACACAACGATAAACAAGTCGTCGTATATGTGCATCACTTAGACGACGACCAATTATCGTCGTTTAAGTGCTCTCACTTAAACGACGAAATCAAGTCGTCTTCTAAGTGGCAACACTTAGATGGCGAGTCTAGCTGTTTGTCGCCTTAGATGATTTTTAGACGACGACCACTGTCGTCATTTAGAGGAAGATTGGTTTGACGTGTAAGTGCTTAGACGACAAACCGTCTTTCGTTGCCTAAGTAGTTTCTTAGGCGACAAAACAAAAGAAATTCATCGCCTAAGTATTTGGGTTACAATTGTTACGCGATGAACTTTAGTCGACGAAAACCACTTAAACGACGAAAATGTTTCGTCTCCTAAGTGTGTTTTTCTAGTAGTACTATAGAAAAAACGAATTGAATTGCTATCTAACAATACATTCACACGTTAGTATATATCTTTGCCCTAGAGTAACATGCAAGATGGAACAAAAATTTCGCCATTAATAAGAATCCCGTATGTAGTTAGAGCTAGGGCAACACTATTGGAGCACTAGGCTGGCCAGCAGGTAAGATGTCTCTTAATTAATCCGAGCCAAATTCGTTAATCAGTGACCCTACTTGAGAAAAATTCACCTATATAATTAAGCAAATGTATTAGCTTATTTCAATGTTAAGTTCGATCAAGTCAAAGTTCGATCATGGATAAAGGCAATTTGATTTTCTCTTTGCAAGTATTGGGGAAGTTTGGGATGGATTTCAAATACTAGCATGCATGAACACGCAGTTTGGGAACTTACGGCTAGATCCAATCTCCTGGTCCCTGCAGAAAGGAAAAAGAATTTCACGTTCTTCTTTTCGGAAAAGGAGGATTAGTAATGTGTCTGGAGAAATTGGTACAAGAAGCTGTGGATACACTTCTTGATAATGGAATTCGTGGAGGAAGTCGGGAGTATACCCAGGTTAATCGAGAAATATTGATAGCGATTTAGCCTTGTGCATGCAAAGTGCAAACTAGCTGTATATATACTCCCAAAACCAAATTGTCAATATCAGGGTAGATCAGAAGTGGCTGGAGACGAACTTAATTCAAGGATTTCGATTTCTTTAACGTTTTGAAGTAGTGGGTAGTAACACATGCACTAACCCCAGCCCCCCTGGCCCCTGGTCAAGTTTGGGATTTGCTACCCCCTATCCATGATATATTAATATATCACGTAGCAGTCTACTAATTTCTGCAGTGCAAATGCTCGTCATGTCTCACAGCTCACTGCGATATATGCTTATGCAAAATAGCTAGTACTTTACGTATCCAACAGGCCGATATGAAAATGTGTGTGTTATATCACTTATATGATATGTATCTCTCAATCACAAACCCTAATACGTACATCGTCACCGCAAAACCAAAAGTCTCATGCACATACATGAACAGATCGAAATGTTGGTACACATGTATGCCTTAGAAGTTGAGGATGTATGATCTACGCACGTTATATGATAGTCTAGCTACAACCAATTAGTTAATGATTTACAGTACTATCTAGCACCAACATCACACTACTGCAGGAGATGACTGAGGGGACGAAGAAAGTTCGCCGCCCAAGAGAGATTCTGGTCACTTGGACAGAAGGTGACCGAGTTTTCGTCGCTTAAGTGTCATCGTCTCAAGTTGGTCTCTCTACTCTGGGGCGACGTAATTTTATCAATTTTCGTCGCTTCATGTGAATGAAACGACAAAATCTAAGTTGGTCACAATAAAATGGGGCGACGCATATTGGATTTGTCGTGCCAAATTGAGTGATTGAAGTAAAATATTTTTAGCTTTACGTCATAGCTAGTTAGAAATTGATCGATATGCATGAAGCTGGCAATGCGTGTGTTTCTTGTGATGGGATTTCGATGAGCGCCATCAAATTTTTTGTCCATCCCTTCATATAGTTTAGGGTTACAAAGTTATCATTAAGAGCTTCATAATTCAGGGATTTCAGGCCAATGTGAAATGTGTGTATGTTAACAAGCAACCACTTTAAGAGCTAGCTCATCACGACGAAGCTCCATCAAGAGACCTAGTTAGGGCATCACTGATCGAGCAATCTTCTTCTCGCCAAGACCAGTCGACCAGAGCCTGAGACAGAGACAGAGACGGAGGGACACGGGGCCAGGCCCCTTCACTCCTTCTAAATTTATGTAAAAAAAAAAATTAGTATATTATTATTATATAATATAAATATTATAATATATTATAAATATATTTAAACTTCAATAACGTGTATGAGTGCATGACTAATTTAAATCCGACGACTTTATAAGAATATTATTATATATTATTTTAATAATGAAGTCTAAATATTAGGTCAATTAGGATTCAATCTCTTACCAGGTTTAGGATTTTATGGTCTTTTTTTTCTTTATAAAAGTTTTACCATTCCTGAGATTAACATACAATCATTCTTATTAAGTTTATTAGATATGGAGAGATACTTCAAAAGAAAAAGAAAAAGAAAAGCCATCTTCTTCTACTCCAACATCAGATGAGCAACCACCTACGAAAATTCAAAAGAAGAATAATAACAATATAAAAAAGTCTCGTGCTGGAGATATTACAGAAAAGTATCTATCAGATCTCGTTAAACGCCCGCCAATTTCAAGTTATTATCCTAACATTCAAGAAAAAGTTCGAAGATATTATCTACAACAAGGCCCTTGTCGACCTAAAAATCATACTTTTCCTTTCACGGACTTTGGGGAAAAAAATAGTTTATTCATGATCGGTTTATTGAATTTCTATATTGGTTAGAGCAGGGACGGAGCCAGAATTCTCGGTTAGGGGGGCCTAAATGAAAAGCTTAAAAATAGTCTCGGTTATGGTAGTCAATTTGATCTTGATTTGTTTGTTTTGCCAAAACAGTTTCAATGTGTTGTTTTTGGTTTAATAAAGCATCACAATTACTCGCAGTCTGATTATGAGTAATATTTGATCATCCAAAATGTGATATTAGCGTTTGCTTCTTCTTCCAATTACTGAATCCATGACCACCACCAACAAAAGTTTCACCGCCGCCTTGTTCTCCAATAGCTGGTTTAAAAAGATAACAACATAAACAAAATGTAGTATCTTCTTTAATAATGTACTCTAACCAATATAGAAATTCAATAAACTGATCACGAATAAACCTTATTTTCTTCTTTTTTTCCCCAAAGTCCGTGAAAGGAAAAGTATGATTTTTAGGTCGACAAGGGCCTTATTGTAGATAATATCTTCAAACTTCTTCTTGAATGTTAGGATGATAACTTGAAATTGGTGGACGTTTAGTGGGATATGATGGATATGTTTCTGTAATATCTCCAGCACGAGACTTTTTCATATTGTTATTATTCTTCTTTTGAATTTTCATAGGTGGTTGCTCATCTGATGTTAGAGTAGAAGAAGAGGGTTTTTCTTGTCTTTTGAAGTATCTCTCCATATCTAATAAACTTAATAAAAATGATTGTATGTTAATCTCAAGAATGGTAGAGCTTTTATAAAGAAAAAAAAACAATAAAATCCTAAACCTGGTAAGAGATTGAATCCTAATTGACCTAATATTTGGACTTCATTATTGAAATAATATATAATAATATTTTTACAAAGTCGTCGGATTTGAATTAGTCATGCACTCATACACGTCATTGAAGTTTAGATATACTTAGAATAAATTATAATATTTATATTATATAATAATAGTATATTAATTTTTTTTTTTCACATAAATTCAAGAGAGCCCAGGCCCACCCTAGCCCCCATGTCCCTCCGTCTCTGGGTTAGAGTACAGTATTAAAGAGGATACTGCATTTTGTTTATATTGTTATTTTTTCAAACCAACTATTGGAGAACAAGGCGGCGGTGAAACTTTTGTTGATGGTGGTCATGGATTCAGTAATTAGAAAAAGAAGCAAACGCTAATATATATCACATTTTGGAAGATCAAATATTACTCATAATCAGGTTACGAGTAATTGTGATGCTTTATTTAACCAAAAACAACACATTGAGACTGTTTTGACAAAACATACAAATCAGGATCAAATTGACTACCCTAATCGAGACTATTTTTTAATCTTTTCATTTAGATCCCCCTTAACCGAAAATTCTGATTCCGTCTCTGACCTGAGAGTAACATGCAAGAGTGCAGACGCATATTATTGCTTTTGTTCCTGGCTGCGAATATAGCTCGGCAATAGTATGAAAAACCAACCGGAAACTACGCATTTGCATTTCACAACACATAATTGATGTCCTGGCCTGGGCTCGATCAATCATCGTCATCCTGATTGGACCTTACAATATTCCTCAACACCATTGAAACGCCCTAAGAATATTAAGCAATGGTTGCCTTTGCTTCGCTTTATCTTTACCTCATGCAGAAACGAGCACTAAAGCTGCTTGGAAAGTAAATAATACACGATTTACACACATCGATCGACGTCCGTACGTACATTAGAAATATTAGTTAGCTTTTACCTTATTCTTACTCAATCATGTGACCGACCCTTCTTGTCTACAAACATGGTAAATGCTTTATATATTCCCTCGATCTAACTCGATCCATTCAAACCTAGATCAGATTACTGTGAAAGAGATAGAGATCGATCATCAAGTAATTAAGCTTTGCGTAGTTATTATCAAATTGTCTATTCTTTTAAGTATAGTGTAGATTCGGATCATTTTGATATAAGGACCGGACAACTGCATGCATGTGATAAATTAATCATAATCTATGATTCATTCACAGTGTTAAAATTGTCGGTATATCTAATTGTCACATCCATACTTCGTGTTCTTAATCATTGATGAGATTATGCTAGACAGAAAACATTATTCATAAATAGGCCATTGAATCAGGCCGTGGTTAGTCTATTTTAGCAGCCAACGCTCAGCAGGAAAATTGGTCCTATGATAAAAACTTTTTCCCGATCCATCTCGTATGATTAACAAAAGAGAAAATCGCTGTCGTCTAAAATCTCATTCTAATCTTGGAGCTATGTTTATACACGGTACCAACCTGGATGCCAATCTAATTGCTTTTTCCGTCATCAAAAGAAAAGGTGATCAAACTCACTCGTTCCAATCAAATGTTTGGATTTTTAACTCTTTGGCCGTCATCCTAACAATTAATATCCTTTGTATAAGGGAAAAAAAACACTAACATCCATCGATGGATATCGATCTCAAAACCTTTTTATTTGGATTTTCTAGCTAAAGCATGGCTTGTATATACCAATGAATCTCGTAACCCTAAAAAGAATTGTTAGAATAGATTTAACGAGGTTGCTCATCCTAATTAAAGGTATTTCATAAAAATTCTCGTACATAACATGAAGTATAAATACATGCATGTGATGACAGTAGGATAATAATTAATGTTTTGTTATTTATTGAAAATGGGACGGGCTACCCGTCAATTATTTGAATTAATAACAGCTACCCTATCAATTATTTGAATTAATCAATGAAATTTGCGACGAATACACGATAAATCTTCACTCTACACTACATATATTATAATTATCTTTAAAAAGAATATTTTAGATAATCACAGATATTTCCTCACTCCAAAACTTGTTTAAATTAAAATAATTATCAAAGTACACAAGTTGATAAATTACAAGTGGATAAACTCGTCTAATATTTTGTTATTGATTTACACGTACGGATGGATAAAAATGGCTGAATTGTGGTTTCAGACGTCTGTCTCCTAATTGGCTAATTACCACAAATCTTGAAGTTGTCGACCGGTGGCTAGGTAACGGCTAATAACTAGAGCTAAGAGTCGACTAAGTTCGAAGCAATTCCAAGCTATGATGAACATCAATATTATTATAGAGCTATATTACAGGGACACGGACAGCCATATTGCATGTAAACGGTAAAATCTTAAAAAGTATATCATGAACACAGCAGAGATACGTTAATTAAATTTAATCTATATATTATTAAAAAATATTAAAAGTTTAAATAAGATATAAAGATCATGTGACTTCATAGTGTGATGATTAATTGCACTCTCGTTATCATCATTCTAAGGTTCTAAATAATACGTCATCTATTGTTGATTTGTCTACAAAAATTTGCAACCTCAAGAACATCTGCACTTCCTAATACATATAATATATATAAATAAGATTCTCATTTATTTACTTTTAAAAATATATAAAATATATGTATTATTTAATACGCTAAAGTGTCCCGGGAATCTAAGGAACGTCCCTAAATATCCAAAAAAAATATTTTTATATACGTCACGTGATACTTTAGACACGATATTCTCAAGTGTCCTCAAACGTCGGTGTGTCCCCAAATATCGAACACGATGATGAGACCGCATTGTGAAATGTCGGTGCGTTATACGGCAATGCATGCAAATTTGAATTCTATCTCTCTAACTCGGAACGTTTACTTAACTTCGTTCAATTCGCACTTGGAATTGACATAAGAGATTTATCTATTTGTCTTCAAGTATTTGGAAGAGCACCTTCACTTCTCCAGGATAATTCCATCCGTACACGTCGCAGCTGAAGATGGTGAAAACCCTATTGAGCAACCGTGGCGTTACCTTTCTACACAAGTCTTCAGAGGCAGCCAATCCAGAAACAGCGGCTGCAACAAAAACCACTTTCTGTAGATATATAATTAATCAGTGGTTCAATTCTGCTGGGAATAATAAAACAAAATACCCGAATACAATTTGGCAACTCATGCCACAACTGTCTACGCACAAAATAGCTAGAAAATCAAATCAAATCATTCCAGGTACATGCATATATGCATGCTAATTAAGTTTGATTAATTTCTTGTCATAATTATTCTGTACAAAAAAAAACAATACAATTTGGATGTGTATGAATATATAACATGCACTTGTACGTTTAAAACTGTACCAATATTTGCATGTATATGTACTTGAATTATCGGTCTAATTTTCTCTAGGAGAACTGATGAAACCAGAAGGATTCAGTCTGGCTTTGCTTTTTAAGTGAAGTGATCGATATATAGATGTTGACATCAAAAACTATTAGACGAGGCATGCCTAGTAGAAATATAGAAAGAACAGACATAGATTTCTAGGTCTTGGCTTATTTTGATCACATTTTCTTGGTACCCAATGC
The DNA here is from genome assembly GCA_946800695.1 of Geum urbanum. Classification (NCBI taxonomy): domain Eukaryota; kingdom Viridiplantae; phylum Streptophyta; class Magnoliopsida; order Rosales; family Rosaceae; genus Geum; species Geum urbanum. The sequence goes on along the minus strand of OX326999.1, from coordinate 79,527,948 downwards.
ATGAACAGATGAACTGTAAGATGTAAATTATGAAATGGTTGCTTTTTGAATCCAGACAACTTAGGGAGAGCCCCCAATAGATTGGCATTTTTTATGACATCCATGGCCATTTCGGGACCCAATTATTTCATTTGAAGTTGACATTACAATGGGTTTTGGTTTCTATACCAGTCATAATTTTGTGGAGAAAGTAGAAAAGCATACTTGATTATGAACTGTGAAGAGACAAGGGAATAACTTTTTAATTACTGCATGTGGTTTCTTATGCAGCTACATGTACATATATATCTCTTCTATGTTGCATAATTGCAACTCTTTTGATTATTCACATTGTAAGATAACAATTACCTTTTAACTATAACTCATATTTTACCTTTTAAGTCACAATGCAAAATTAAAATTAATTCGTGACACCTTAGCATGTATATATCCAGTTGCAAGGCGGAGCTAGGAATTCAATTACAAGTTAGAAGGGCCTGAAAAAATTATAATATATACACATGTACAATTTTGCACTTATATGTGTAACCAGAGAGAAAAAATTATGAAATCTACAATAAAATGAGACATATTTTGTTAAATATATAATAAAAAAATTAATAAACAATTACGATAAACATTATTTATGCATATTATACATCATAGTGATCATACAAAGAAACTAAAAGAACTTAATTCAAAAAATAAAAATGTTAAACACATTGTAGTCAGTGGGGTAGCTATATCATATCCAGGAGTGTAAAATGACACCCCTGAGTTGTGAGATATAGCCAACAAGTTTTAGGAAAATTTGACTTTTCAAATTTAAGTTATGAAACCTATAGCAAAGTGACACGGCTGGAATCTCCAATATTGATTAGTTGATTTAGGACGACGAAAAAGAAACATATCAAGGGTTTCATAAACATATAGGATTCGATATTATTTGAAGATCATTGCATATCTACAACGACTCTGAGTGCCAATGTCATTTATTATTTCTTTCTTAACCAAATGTAGTGTTTCATTTAGAATTTGTCGGATAAGAATGAGCTGTAACATTGTTAAAAAAATTATAATAATTTAAAATTTCAATTGGGACACTGTTGAATTACTTTCCTAGCTACGCCGCTGATTGTAATTATGTGGTCATCTAATCTGAAATACACTGAAATACGTCTTAATTTGTATTAGTTCTTTCTGTGTGAAAATATACACTAAAATATGACTTAATTTATAATAATAATAATTAAACTAAATTAATTATTTACTAATTAACATATAATTTTTTTTGTTTGAAAAATTGAGGGGGCCTGGCCCCGACCATTTCATGCCTTCGTCCTTGTCCAGTTGTATGATGTGCCCCCGTGCTCCTAGTAGCTTGTCCTTGTTCTGTGTGCTTGTCCCTCTTTTCCCTTGTTAAGGGATCACGATTGCTCTCTCTCTCTCTGTTTTCCCTTCTATGATTTCAATTGCCAAAACAAGAGTATGTTTTGAACCTATATATATCATCTATGAATGAATTCCTACATGTCTGAAACTGGTATAGCGGCCGTGTTACTTTTGAGGAACACAACTAGAATGTTCGTTTATAATTGAGGTCCTTAACATTACAGCTGTGATGGCATGATTGAACATTTTCCTTTTCGATACTAGGTCGACTTCTACGTCATCTTTCTGGTTATGTGAAAGATGAAAAGAGAAGCAAGACATATGCAATATGGACATTTGGCCCGAAGGCACTTTGATTTTGTCATTTTGATAACAATGCCCGTGTGGGAAAGGCCCATTCGCCTGTGTTTCAGATTGTTGACGTGAAAATGCCCATTACGAATAGTCTGTTGGTTGGTGAATATTAATCTCAACCCAACTTAATTTGACAACTGGGTTGTTTGAATAAATCATCAAAGTCAGCTTTGAAAATGAACAATAAAGTCAACTGGTTCTAGATAACGTGGCCGATCCCCGATTAGAAAGCTTGACTAGCTATAACCGAATTTGACACTGATGAAACTTCAAAGTAAGAAAGAAAAGCTTAATTAGTATAAAGTTAAGCCAATCCATGAGTTCGTAGCCACGAATGAAAGAAATATTGTATGTACAAATTCCCCCTCGACCACGCAACCGATTTACTCCGCCACTTTGCTATCATACTCTTTGAAACCTAACATATCAACAGATTCTTCTACGGGCTTATGTGCTACGTCCTCACGTTCCAGCTGTTCGATCTCTGGACAGCACTAACGGCCAACCGTGTGCTTATGGATGTTGACTTAATATACCGATGTTGACCCGATGCAGATATGCATTACTTCATTTACTTCATTATGGTTTCGGCTGCTAATTAAGCATATAAGTTGGTTCTCCTTCCCGTGAAAATGTTGCACCCACCGGTTCCGATACCTTACACTTCTCTAGTTTTCTGTCTTCTCAGTCCATATATATATTGCGACATTTGTTGAGCATTGTGAAGTCTCTATTTATAAAATATTGAAACTCCAGCCTCCTCAGTGTTGTGAAATTTCTTTGTTCAGCATTATGACTTGTTTATGAGCTTTGGTTGCTCGGTCTGGAACGAACATTTTGAATAGAATATAAAAGGAATTGAAAGTCCTGGTCAGTAAAGGCCAAGAATACAGACCAATATAATAGGACAATTGTTGCGAGCAAGTTCATGCTACCCAATACAATATGTATTTGATTTTTTTGATCTTGAATAGATGCACTATATATAGTTGGATCACTTGAATGGAAGATCATGAATGGAACCTAGGTAGTATATATATGATGAGCACTGCATTGATAATATTTATTGAAAAAGAGTTGAAGAAGAACAGAATGATTGATTGACTTGTTCAGCTTGTAAGAGGTAAAATGATACACAAAATGTATCTCATTCTAGAATCATATAATTTACGGAAAATATTGATCGAGCATTGGGTATTGATGGAGTGACCAAAGTGTGCCACTCTGCTCATTATTCAAGTTCAAAACCACTCTGCTCATTACTACGTTGTTAAGTAGAGAAAAACTAGAGCATTGAGATTACTTTGTTAGTCAAGGCGTTGAACTTATTCGTTGATGAACCAAGTTTGAATCCCAGTACTCCTTGTTTGGAGAGAAATTAATATGGCATTCTCTCCTAAATAACAACTCATTTGAGCATTGGGGTTGTTTCATGGCTAAGGTGTTGAACTTATCCACTGGCGAGAGTAAAATATTTCTCCTTTTTTCTCTTCTTTCCAAAACCCTAGCCAACTAGGATTCCTAGTGTTGATCCCGACCTCATCTCCGATCTCGGTTCTTCCTTACTCGATCTCCGTTCTTCATTCCTCTTTCGCTTCTCTTCATTCTTTCTTTATTCCCGTTCTTATTTTTTTCATCTTTTGTTCATTTTGTTTCTTCGTTATAGTTCATATGGCACTAAAAACTAAAAACTCTCCACCGATGGCCTTCAATATTTCGGTGGGAGGAAAAGAGGAGGCCAATGATTAAGGCTTTATTGTGCATAGAGTCTTTACCCTGACAATCCTTTCGCATGCGAGGGCAGACTCTCTCAAATTTTGAATGATTCATCTCTAGCGAGGTTTTAAGGGATCAAGTGCAATCAATATGGAGGGAGACTCCAAATCGCTTTGTAGCCATGTTTAGGGATGAAGGAGCATTGGGAATGGCAGTTGACCGCGGCTCTTGGTTCTTTGAAGACGATATAGTTGTGGTTGATAAGTTTGATGACATCGCTTCGATTGAGTCGGTCCTAGCAGCTAAAGCTAGGGTTTGGGCGAAGGTTGAGGTCACTGATGGTGATATGCTTGATGAACAGCCGACTACGGGGTGGTGGGAAATCATTTTGGTCGGTATGTGGATTATGACAACTTTCTCTTGGAGGAAGAGACAGAAATTCGCCTTTTTGTGGAAGTAGACTTGCGACATGCCCTAACCACTCATTTGAGAGTAACTTTGGGTACTAAAACATGGATGGAATGCAACGTGGAGTACCTGACGCTGAAGGGCTACTTTATGGGGTGTGGTAGCTATGATCACTTGTTGAGGGGCTGCCCCATTCAGTGTGCGAAATTAGAGGCACAACTTGAAGCTGAAGAGAAGCAAGAGGAAGAGGAGAGACCGTGGAGGTTGAGAGAAGAGATACCAGTGATGTTTGGACCCGGAGCAGGGGCAGATAATTGCAAGGAAGATGTTGTGGATAACTAGGATAATGACATTGAAGAAGAGCTACAAGAAGGACCGCGACCCAGGAAAGGTATAACGTCGATGCAATAAGAGGTGTTTGCCAATTAAAACTTACTTGACGTACTCAGGAGTGAAGCCTCATCTACTGAAGTACCAGTAAAGAAAGGAGAACTCAAGGGTAAAGCAATCATGTAGAGAAGATGTTTAATTAATTAAAGACTGGTATATTTTAAGTTTAATAGTTACTCGTACTACTCTGGTTTGTTAGTCTAGAGTTGTTTTGTGATTCCCATTATTACTAGTGTACAAGCGTACTATAGAACTTCTCTTTATCAAACTAAGTAATTCGATGAAGTTCTGCATTTCTATTATTTTTGTTACGAGTGAATTTATTGATCGACCTTACTGAAAGAAAAAAAAGAGCAGAGGAAAACTATATATACTTATATATCGAAAGAATCACCAACGCACTAAACTGACTAAAGTATACATGTATTTAGCAACTTTTTGCACTGTTAATCATTAAAACGTGAAGTTAACACCTCACTTACCGGGAAGACAACGCCAACTCGGCTGCAGCCCCGCATGTCATCCATGACCGGAAGATGACGTCATCCCTGACCCCTATTTCCCGACGCGCCAGAGGAAACTCCACCTTCTGTGGACCCCATCTCCTTCGTCATCCTAATTTCTTCCTTAGTCTCCATCTTCAAGTCTACTCGATCTCTTGTTCCACACGACGCCTTAACTCTCTCTCTCTCTCTCTCTCATTTATAATCATCCTCCATTGTCTTCTCTCTCTCTCTCTCACTTTCTTTGTTTCTCTTAACTTCACCACAACGCTACCCTAGCTAAGCCAGAATCATGAACCACCACCGGCTCCACTTGTTATCCTACGCCGTCAAACATGGGATCTTCTTCTCTCTGCTCTTTCAACCTCTCCTCGCCGGAGCTCAGTCAAACACCGACGACCCTTACGGCCGCTACCAGAAGTTCAGTCCTACCATGGCAGTCATCATAGTTATCCTCGTCGCCGCTCTCTTCCTCATGGGATTCTTCTCCATCTACATCCGCCACTGCTCCGAGCCCCAGTCCGGCGGCTCCGTCCGCGCCGGCACCACCGTCCGCTCCAGACGCGGCCTCGACTCGAGCGTCATCGACACGTTCCCGACTCTCGAGTACAAAGTCGTCAAGGGGTTGAAAATCGGTAAGGGCGCGCTGGAGTGCGCCGTGTGCTTAAACGAGTTCGAAGACGACGAGACTCTGCGTTTGATCCCCAAGTGCGACCACGTGTTCCATCCCGAGTGCATCGACGAGTGGCTCGCCTCTCACACCACGTGTCCCGTCTGCCGAGCCAATTTAGTTCCTCAGGCCGACGATCCCGCCGCCGTCGAGATAGCTGACGTGGAAGCACAGCAACATGACGTCACGGTGCCGGAGCATCAGAACAACAACGTTGACGTCGACGATCATGAACGACGAGAAGAAGTGTGTGTCGACGAGCAGCCTCAGGTTTTGGACGTGAACCAGACTTTGAACAGGAACCGTACACGTGGCAGATCGAGTAGGTTCCGCCGGCTGTTCCCGCGGTCTCACTCGACCGGGCACTCGCTGGTCCAACCGGGTGAGGACACCGAGCGGTTCACTTTAAGACTACCGGTCGAGGTGAGGAAGCAGATCATAAACAAAGAGCTGCACCGGTCCACTAGCGTGTTGGTTTTGCCGAGAGAAGGGAGTACGAGGCGGGGACCACGGCTAGGGGAGAGTGGGGACAATAACAGAGTGAGAAACTACAAGCGGCTCGAGCCGCTGGACCTGAATTTTAAGTCAGACCGGTGGGTGTTCTCTAGGGCACCGTCGTTTCTAACGAGGATGCTGTCCATGAAGTCGCCGAAGGTGGCGGCTAATGCCAGCGAGGGATCCTCGGGTCAACAACAAACCGCTGAGCCGGTTTTTACTAGGAGTGGCTCTGTTCGGCCCCCAGTATAACGACTTTTAATCAGTTGTTTATTAAATTTATTCTTCTTTCTTGCCACGATTGAGATTTGTCGATCAAAATGTGTATAGAATTTTGTATCATATTATTAAAATTAATTTCAAATAAGCTTTGTATACGGTACAACGACTATCGTATTTAAGTATCTCCAATATATATACCACAGACAAGTTTACTACATTTTTTGTGTATTATCTTCTGTAGTGTAGAAAGTATGACTTACATATATGACACTACTGGAGGAGAAATTCGAGGCGACGAAGAAAGATGGTCGCCTCGTCTGGAATTCTCGTCGCCTCGATTTCGTGTGACCAAAACTACGTCGCCTCGTCTTGTCGCTTCAGATTGATCACTCCACCATTAGGGCGACAAAGAACCAATCTTCGTCGCTTCATTTGATTTCACGCGACGTAAACAAATTTACGTCGCTTCAATTTATCGCGACGTAGATTGCTCAATCTACGTCGCTTCATTTTATTTATTTTTTAATTTTTTTTTCTTTTTCGCTCGATGAGGCGACGTAGATTGCTCAATCTACGTCGCTTCATTGTATTTAATTTTTATATTTCTTTCTTTTTGAATAAACAAAGCGACGTATATTGATCAATCTACGTCGCTTCAATGTATTTAATATTTATTTTTTTTCTTTTTGAATAAACAAAGCGACGTAGATTGATCAATCTAAGTCGCTTCATTGTATTTAATATATTTTTTTCTTTTTGAATAAATGAGGCGACGAAGATTGAGCAATCTACGTCGCCTAAATGTATTTAATATTTTTTATTTTTTATTTTTGAATAAATGAGGCGACGTAGATTGAGAAATATACGTCGCCTTCATGTATTTATTTTTTATTTTTTTTCTTTATTTACACAATGAGGCGACGTAGATTGCTCAATCTACGTCGCCTCATTTATTCAAAAATAAAAAAAAATAAAAATTAAATATTATTGTACCAAGTCACGACCTATCGCAATTTACAAACACAAAAACCCATTCAACCACAAAAATGCATTCAACCACAAATCAAGTTATATAGAAAAAATTGCCACAAATCAAAACGTTAAAAGTTTATACAAATCAAGTTTACACAAATCAAGTTTATACAAAGCCTAGATACAATTTACGAGCCAGGAGGTGGTGGAGGAGCTTGAGGTTGTTGACTCGCAGCCTGGAATGATCGCATTAGGGCCTCCATTTCTTGCATCCTTTGGGCGAGCGCACTGTAATCCTCTATGGTCTTCTGCGCCACCTCACTCGATCTGCGCGCCTCCTCTCTGGCTTCAGCGATCTCCCTTTGCAGGGTTTCGGTTGCCTGTACTCGGACCCCTCCTCTCGGTTTGGGGTCTCGTGTGAGAGCACGCCCCACCCCTGTAACTTCGAACAAGAAAAAATATTAGTAATGGAATAGTAAACCAAAATAAAGCAAAACGTAATTCGAGATGAACGACGGTGGTTTAGGAGATTTATTACCTCTTATAGAGGTCCCGGGCCTTGAACCCACTTCTTCCTCTATGATATTTATTTGTGTATCAAGAGGAAGAGGCTGGGCTTGGGAAACCGAATCGCCGTCAACTGGGCCCGTAACACTATCTTGTTGCGACAAGACTTCATCGAGTCGACGCTTCACTGCCGCCTGCTCAATTAAAATATATCAAATAAATAATATTACAATATAGTAAACAAAAATAATTGAAATAACGTAACGTGAACATATTTTCGCTTACCACTTTCTCAGCCGCATTCTTGTCCGGCTGGTATACATTAATCCACGTCTGGACGGCGGGCGCTCTATGACCCTCATTCTCCAACACCTTGCTTCGGTACGAGAGGGCGAGAGATCCCGAATGGTGGTTGAGCTGCTGCTCCTTGTTCTTGTTTCGGTTTCCTCAATTTCGTTCGCACAATCGCTGCCACACACACACAAAAATCATTTTAAAATAAGAATAGATAAACATGCATATTTTCAGAATGTTGGCTACCAAAACTGTGCGGATAGTTTATGAAGCTCACCAAGTAAGCAGGGTCTTCGAAGTGAGATTTTAACCACGCCCATTGGTCTTCCCTCCCGAGAAACTCGGCCGGAGTCTCCTGGCTGACGTGGAGATAATGTTGATGGAAATCGTACTTCCAATCCTTGTAGATTGTTTGCGCGGTCGCATCAATGAAGTTCCACATCTCCACGTCAGTCGCCGGGATGTCGTAGTTCGTCTAGCACAAGACATTTAAATTCCGTTATGTAAAAGTTATATTTACATTTACTACAAGTAGGTAAGTAAGCTAAGGCCAATAAGTATACCTCAATATTTGTATTGACGATATCGCGATGCAAATCGCTAAGTCCCAAAAATCTAGGTGCAAGCATTGGAACTTTTCCGCAGATGATGCTACCGATGTCTCTGCACATGAGACTCCTCATTTCCCTCGTCGCAGGCCCCCGATGCCTCGTAGAGTAAGCGACTTGTAGTCGCCTATTGTTGTTCATCCGGACGAGGTACTCCGTCTTCGTCCCGACAACGACTCCGCGCTGTTGCGTCGTCGGATCTCCGGTTGCCATGTCCACCATGTCGGGGAGTTTGGTCTTCTTGCACCGGATGCTGAGGACGGGAGGGTGCTGTGGCGCCGTACTGGCGTCGCTGTCATCACCTTGAGGAATCGTATCCTCAAGGTTTGGGGCGGGCGTTAAAACCCCGCCTGATGGGGTCGCAGATTGTCCAGTGGGGCAACCCGACCCGGAAGCCCCATCTCTGCTGAATGCTCGCCACGCCGCCTCCGTAGCCTCCGCAGCTACCGCCGCGGCCGCTTCACGACGCTAGATCGCCGCTTTCTTCCTTTGGTGACTCGTAATGCCGGGAGCCATTCTGTTAAAACGTACGTTTGTTAAACAACATTCACAATAAGACCTAGGTTTAGAAAATGGTCCGATTTCGGCATAAAGCGAAAACATGAAGCTCAAACAGGAAATGGTCCGATTTCGGCAGGAAATGGTCGTTGCTCAAACACGTTAGGAAAATATGTCGTTGCTCAAACACGTTAGGAAAATATGTCGTTGCTCAAACAGGAAATGGTCCGATTTCGGCATAAAGCGAAAACATGAAGCTCAAACACATTAGGAAAATATGCCGTTGCTCAAACAGGAAATGGTCCGATTTCGGCATAAAGCGAAAACATGAAGCTCTGGGGTTTGCCAGTTTTAGTAGAATTGTTACGGGGAAAAAGATAAAATAAAAAATAAAATATCGGGAGCGGGAAATTTATAAAAGTAAGGAGAGAGAGTTCAGACGAGTGATGTAAACTGATAAGCATCAAACATATTTTACACGAGCTCTTTCATTTTTAACCCTCTTCCCTTTTATGTTTACAAGGTTTTTTCTTTGTTTTTTTAACTCATATTTTTAGGTCCACATTACAGTCATTTTAATTCGCATCAATAGTTCAATTTACGCAGAGTAACTTCGAGTTATGGCTCGCTAGAAATGGATTCACCGTGAATCAGCCTCAATCTCATATGTTTGTTGTCCATATCATTTGAACGGTCTATAATTCACGCTGTATTTTAAAGTTTTGTGTTGTTTTACAATAAATCTGGTTCGCATGATTACTTCTTGTATCTTTGTTTGTTATAAACGACTACACGCATAATAATTTGATTTGACTAAATAGATAACTTTGTTTTATTGAATGATAAATGTCAACTTATTACACACAAAACACATATAGCTTATCGCATTCGCACAAAGCATCATCACATTCGGAATCATCATCATCACAAAACACAAAACACATTCGAATATGTCGCATCATCACATTCAGTTATCGCATATAGCTTATCAATTTTCAATATATCCTTATCATCACAAAACACAATACACATTCGGAATCATCATCATCACAAAACACATTCGGAATTATCATCATCACAAAACACAATACACATTCGGAGTTGGCACAGTATAAAACATAAAGCTCCATACCTTCTCGAGCTGGTTCAAATCGTTTGCTTTAGCTACACGGAGTTGGCTCGGAATCGGTTGCTTTAGCTACACAGATTTCGCCAATGCTTACATGAAAACAGATTGAAAACAGATTAGCTACACACGACGAATGCGATTGAAAACAGATTGGAAACACATTCAAAACAGATTGGAAACACATGAAAACAGATTGGAAACACATGAAAACAGATTGGAAACACATGAAAACAGATGTGTGTAAACAGATTAGAAACAGATGTGTGTAAACAGATGTGTGTAAACATTTCATACCAAACAGATGTGTGCTTACATGAAGAGGTGAGTATTTGGAGACTCGAAGAGTCGAAGTAAAACTTACAGATTGCTTAGAGACTACTAGAGAATGAGAGAGACGGAAATCCGGACCCGGAATGCTTCTTCTTTCTGAAATCACAAGTATTGATAGAAATTAATAAATAGAACTTATTTAAGCAGAAAAACATGGTTTAATCCCATTCTCAGCTCGCCTGGATAAGAATTGTATGGGCAAGAGTTCTTTTCAAGCACAGTTTTTCAGGACATGGAAGATAAAATGACATCCGATATAACCTATTTGCATTGACAAATTCAGTTCCAAATTTTATACACAGGACAGCAATAATGAGGCAACCTGAAAAAGTTTTTTATTTTCCTACGAATATTGAGAGACAACTAAGCATTAACAACTACTTCGGAAAACCTTTTTCCTTGTTAAAGCAGCAAACTTGCCACATTGGGAGACAACAAGGCCTTAGGGACCACTAAATAGCTATTTTCAAAACAAGGACCTGTTGTATAGCACCACAAACAGTAGACAGATAAATATCTCTAGGTATTCGAAACTAGGAGCCACTTGTGATTCATTCTAGCAATCTATCCTCCTAACCAAACCCTGTACTAGTCTCTAACTAAATCGTTCGAGTGGGCTTCTCACTATCCAAATGTAAACCAAATAAACAGGATCAAACAACAGCAAATTAACATAGTGCTAAGCCAAGGCGGCCACAAATTCTACATACCTACCAATGCAAAGTTGCAAACCACATCCAAATAATCAACACATAAAATCCAAAGCACATCCATCAACAGAAACGACACAGATATTAACCGAATCCCATAGATTTGAAAATCCATAAAACGTACTCCAAAAATATAACATAACATGGCTGTAGCAAAACAGTCTACAAGGATTATCGAAAATTGAAGCCACAGTTGAAATCACATCTTCCTACACTAGCATAAATCACAACACTAGCATAAATCACAACAGTAGATGAAATCCCATAATCACATCCCTAAATCACATCTTCCATGCTTAACACTTAAATACACCAATTGAATCATCCAAAAATTGAAAAGTAGAAAAAATCGAAAAAAGAAGAAGATGCCTACCGAAGCTTTGAAGATCGAAGATGATTAGAGAGAGTTGAATATGCTGATAAGAGAGCACCCGAATCCCTTGGCGTTGCAAACCCGAATTGAAGATGAGAAGAGAGGTTTCGAATTCGACGGCTTAGAGGTTAGGGTTTTGGTGGAGGGGAGGGAGGGGGTTTAGGGTTGAGGTGGAGGGGATTTAGGGTTTTCTGGATCGGGTTTAGGGATTGCTATTTCGGGCTAAGATGGATTTGGGGCGAGCTTTGAAGAAGGAAACGAAATGAAATGAAATGAAGAAGAAGCTGTCTGTGAATCTGGAATTATAAATCCAACTAGGCGACGAAGATTGACATCTTTGTCGCTTCAATAAATTGAAGCGACGAATAATTCAATCTTTGTCGCTTCCTCTAATTTCAAGCGACAAAGAATTAGATCTTCGTCGCTTCCTTTAATTCAAGCGACGAAGATTGATCTTCTATGTCGCTTCAAATTAAAGGAAGCGACAAAGATCGAATTCTTTGTCGCTTCAATTTATTAAAAAAAACGAAATTAATGAATATTAAATAAATGAAATGAACTAAATATTTATTTTTAATTTTTTTTTCTTTTTGAATCAATGAGGCGACGTAGATTGAGCAATCTACGTCGCTTTATTGTATTTAATTTTTATTTTTTTTTGTTTTTGAATAATTGAGGCGACGTAGATTGATCAATCTACGTCGCCTCCTTGTATTTAATTTTTATTTTTTTTCTTTTTGAATAATTGAGGCGACGTAGATTGCTCAATCTACGTCGCTTAAAATTAGAGATACTAACAAATATTGAATTCTTCGTCGCGTCAATTTATTTATGGAAAGGTAATGAACTGAATATGAAAGAAACGATGAAGTTTAGAATTATAAAGTTAGTAATATTTTCTCGAATACATAAATTATGATTTAAAGAAAATACGAATTTAGATTTCAAATTCATAATAATATTAGTTTAGTCCTCGTCTTCGTCCTCGTCCTCCTCGTCCTCATCCTCGTCTCCTTCTTCGTCCAAAAGTAGTTGAAAATCTGGGTAAAATTGTATCACCGTGGGAGTGTCCTCTTGGTAAGGCTCGAATATATGATCTCCTGTACGCGATATGTTTTCATCTATGGCCAGTACTTCGGCGCTGTAGACATTGCGGTGCGACATTTCTTGTACTACCTTCCAAGTACCACCAGCCTTTGGATCGTCTATGTAGAATACCTGTTTTGCTTTGGTTGCAATTATGAAGGGTGAATCCTCATAGTAACTGTTGTTTGTATTCACTGATATCAGTCCATGATCTTGTATAACGGTGTCAAGATCTTCAGGGTCCTCGGAGTTGTGCCATGTGCACTTAAACAACACCACTGGCATACGGCCTGCATATAATACTTCGACCACGTAGTTAACATGGCCGTAGAACTTGGATGAACCCATGTCTATCATGACACCGCTGTTTTGAGTCACGGTTCTTTGATCTCTATCAAATGAGGTGAACTTGACACCGTTCACATAACACGACTTATAAACCCGACATTGCTGAGGTCCTTGAGCTAATGACTTTATTCCTGCAACCAAGCTCGGGTCCGAGTTTTTTTCTTTAAGGGACACCTGAGAGATAAGTGTTAAGAGAAGTTAAAGATAAGTGTTATAAACCCTCAAAGAACCTTACAAGATTTAATAGGCATATGTACCCATGTTAAGAACCATCGAAGAAAACTCCTCCTCCGACGAAGCTCGTCGAAATCTTCACCATTTTTAGCCTCGAACCTTCTGAGATGTTCTTCTAGGTAAGGTTTGACTTCGTCTGTTTCCACCAAGACTTGCCAGTGAGCCTCAGCAGTCTCTGCCTCAGTCAACCTGAACTGGCAACGAGTCTCGATAATATCTGGTCTTACTAAGAGTGAAACACAGCTGACATTCCACCCAGCTATGGAAGTGTCGATATCTTCGTTGTCCATCCGTCTGAGATAAGATTTACAATACGTCACCGACTCATGTACGAGGTACTGTTCAGCAATACTACCTTCCGGGTAACGTGTATTCCTCATTGACTTTTTATATTTTCCTAATTGCCTGCAAAAACACCACTCAAGATTAGTACAATATTTTCCTAATTGCCGACATATTACACAACGAACATAATATTAGCAATAACAAAACATTTTACCTTTCAATTGGATACATCCATGTATAGTGTACTGGACCTGTAAGGAATACTTGTTCGGGCAGATGAACCATGAGATGAACCATAGATGTAAAAAAATGTGGAGGAAATATGAGCTCTAGATTGCAGAGAATCATCACTATCTCAGTTTCCATGTCACGCACAACCTCCTTCTTAAGCTCCTTACTGCATAGTTGACGAAACCAATTTGACAGTGCTATCAATGGCTTCACAACGTTTTCTGGCAGGAACCCTCTGATAACCACAGGAAGAAGACGTTGAAGCAAGACATGACAATCATGCGTCTTCAATCCATAAAACTGTGACGGGGAACTTACTTTCACCTTACTTCTCAAACTACCTGCATAACCAAGAGGATACTTAACATCCCTGAACCACTGGAACACATCTTCTAGATCATCCTTTTTAACTAAAAAGGGTGCATGAGGAACTTTCGCCGTACCCAAGTCACTTGCTCTTTGCCACTGGTTTTTTCGCACATTCCTCTTCTTCAAAGCAGCGCGAGATTTTGGACCATCCTTAGACTTCTTATCAATCGAAAAAATGGTTCCAAGGATGTTGTCACACACATTTTTTTCAATGTGCATGACATCTAAGCAATGTCTGATCTTCAATGATCACCAATATGGCAGCTTCCAAAATATGCTTTCGTGAGTCCAACACTGCCTGTTATTCGGATTGTACGGCACCTTCAAGTATTCATGTTGGCTAAGAATAGGGTAAACGTGTGACCTAACGTCCTCCAAAAATTCATCTCCACTCTTACGATAGGGTCTTCCGCCAAACTCCTCCTTCCCGTTAAATGCCTTGCTCAATCTCCAAGGGTGATCTTGGTGGAGCCATTTTCGATGACCTTCATAAACTATCCTCCCACATATATGCTCTGAAGTTAGCTCATCTAGACAGATTGGACATGCCTTGTACCCTTTCACAGTTGACCCCGCAAGCATCCCTAAACCTGGAAAGTCGCTAATAGTCCACATTACCGCCGCCTTCATCAAGAATACCTCATTGTCTACTCGATCAAAAGTATGGACTCCAACGACCCATAAATGTATTAGCTCCTCGATCATCGGCTCAATGAGTACACTAAGGCACTTTCCGGGAGATTTAGGGCCTGGAATTAACACTGATAACATGTTATATTCCTTCTTCATGCACATTGATGGTGGTAGATTGTACGACATCACAACAACATGCCATGTACTATGCAAAGTTCTCATTGTTCCGAATGGATTGAAACCGTCTGTTGCTACTCCAAGGCGCACATTCCTGCAGTCCCGTGCAAAACCTGGAAAAGTTCTGTCAAAATGTTGAAACGCTTCTCCATCAGCTGGGTGGCTGAGGCTACCAGCCACGCATATCCGCTCCCCTAGCCATCGCATATGCTTGGCAGTGTGTGGGGACATAAACAAATGCTTCAACCTTGGTGTTAGAGGGAAGTTACGAATTATTTTTTTGGGAATATCATTCGTATATGGCTTATATCTTTCAGAATAACACACTGGACAAATCCTCTCGTTTACAAGCGCCCCCCTGAATAACACACAGTTAAACTCACACGCATCAATTCTTTCGTAACCCAGTGAAAGATCACTCAAGATTTTTTTTATTCTCGAGTATGAACAGGGGAATGTGTGCCCTTTAGGAAGAAGTTTATTAATGTAAATACATAAAGAGTCAACACTTGTGTCCGACCATCCATTTTCATTTTTCATTTCCATTGCATCTAATATGGCACTCAAAACAGTTTCCTCACTGCCTTCATATAATGGGGTCTGTGACTCCTTCAATAATCTATCGTACTTTTCATAATCATCGTCTACCATGTCATTGAAGTTCATGCCCGAATTATCTTCCACTAATTGTTGTGGTGCATCTGCATGGTATCCAGGATAATAGGGATATGCATCATGTAGAATCTCCAACTGCGGGTTCACTAAAGGACCGACACCACTAGAAGGACCGACTCTGTCTTGAAGCCACTGTCTTCGTTGACTGAGCATTCTCGGTTCAGCAGAAACTTCCCCGTGAAGGTGCCAGACAGTATAATCCAGACTCAAACCATTGTGTGATAAGTGATGATACATGACATCCATAGTAACCTTTAACGGACCGTTCTTACAACGTTTGCACGGGCAGAAGTAATAATCGGCTCCGTTACTATGTCGCTGGGCAAAATTCATGAACTCGAATATGCCTATGATGTACCTTGGATCAGCACGATGATATGTCATCCAAGTTTTGTCTGGGTGTCCGTCCATGTTTCCTGTCAACATAAACAATCAATATGAACAAAGTTACCACGCCACAGTTGCGATTCAACCAAAACCCCACACTTCTTCGCCTTATGCCTCCGGGTTGGGTCATATCCCCTTCAGGGGGACACGACATTTGTCAACGCTCTTGCACCCATGCATTTCAGCTCCAGTTTAGGGAAATTTCGGCAGCATCTCCCTACAGTTCCCCGAGTGCACACATATCTAAACAACCTAATTTACACTCGGGGAACATTGAAAGGAGACACTGTCGAAACCATATCCCAAAACTGAAACTTAAATCACACGAATAGCAAAATGATCAACAAAGTCATGTTCACCTAAAGTGTCCAAAAATGGGACAATTCGAGAATCAACAACTCAACTCGATCAACTAGATGAGTTGTTGATTCTCAAACGGGAGTTCTAAGTTGATAAACACCACAATTATATATAGCCATACGCTCGATTTCATGATTAACACTAATAACACTACTAATTAAGGATCGAATACACCTAATCTACACTAATCATCAATTAATTTCACTAAATTTAACCAAATTTCAAACATTAATCATGAACCCATAACATGATTTATCACAATTCAATGATTCAAACACTAAAACTACAACATAACACCAAATTCAATTCAACTTCAAACATTTCACCAAAACTTCAATTTCACTTCTAATCATCAATAAATTTCACTAAACTTTACCAAATTTCAAACATTATTCATGAACCCATAACATGATTTACCACAATTCAATGATTCAAACACTAAAACTACAACATAACACCAAATTCAATTCAACTTCAAACATTTCACCAAAACTTCAATTTCACTTCTAATTTAACATATTATGGTCATAAAGAGGGTTAAAGAGATACAAATCAAACTAACTTTACTCAAGAATCAAATCAATGGCAAGAACAACCTTCTTTCTCAATTTCCTCAAATTTCTCCCAAAATCGCCCAAGAACAGCTCCAGAACGCGAATGAACTGTTTTTCTAAAATTCTAACTTTATGAACGGTTTGACTTTAAGAAGAAGAGTAGATCCAGATTTTAAAAAAATGAGGCGACGTAGATTGGACAATCTACGTCGCCTCGATTTTATTCGAAGCGACCAAATTAATCTTCGTCGCTTCGAATAAAATCGAGGCGACGTATATTGCCCAATCTACGTCGCCTAGATTTTATTCGAAGCGACAAAGATTAATTTAGTCGCTTCGAATGAAAAAGTAGTCGCCTTATTTTATTGAAGCGACTAAGATCAATCTACGTCGCCTCAGTTTGTTTAAGCGGCGTACTTTTTATCAAAGGCAATATACGTCGCCTCATTGAAAATCGGAGCGACGTAGAAATGTAACTACGTTGCCTCGTCTTCGTCTTCCAGTAGTGTGATTATACAAAACAAACTCACAACTCACGAACAATATTAGTTGACTAGGGTTTTTTGAGTAACAATGTTTTCAGATTTATACTCGAGTCTTCTACTAGCTAAGGGCTAAGGCTGCATGCCTACATGTGGTCAAGAACAATACTTAGTTAACTAGCTAGGTCGGGTACGTTCTATGAATACAATGGAGTGTAGCTAGGGATAACATGTGGTCAAGGAAGACATGCTTATCTCCTTAATTTGGACTGCGCCCCCTACTGTAATTGGACGTGAATAATTGAACATGTTCCCTATTACTTCACTTCTCCTCCATTGGCAAGTGTTTATTGAAAGTTCATGATGGAAACGATTGCTTTAGGCCGTCAGTTAGGCGCGCCACCGCTCTGGTTTGATAAACAAGTCCATGGATGGATCCGGCCTAACTATGGAACCACCATCTATAATGTTATAACAGAAACAATTGAATGTAAGAACAAACATAGATTTACGTGGTTCATTAACGTGAGTTAACTACATCCACGGCAGAAGGAGAACATATTTATTATCTAGGAGAATACCAGATTACAGAGTATCACACTAGGTTAGCTAACCTAAGATTACAGAACCATAATATCTCTACCACACTAGATTAAGCCTAATCTACAGGATGGAACCAGATTTCATTCACCTACCTCTCTTTTAGCTAATACCTATATATATATAGCCAAACAGAGTCCTGAATACCGAGAGGAATCCTGAACCCAAACGTCTGAGGAAACCTAAACCAGAATGACTGAGGAATCCTATTCCTTACGAAAACCTAAGTAGTAGTCCTGCTCGCCAGAGACTCTAACTCTCCTCGCCAAAGACTGCTCGCCAAAGACTCTCTCGTCAGAGATTCTTCCTTGCGACCCTCTCGTCAAAGACATCTGTCTTAGCGAGACCTGCATATGCCGACGCCATACCAGATTCAAGACATATTCTAACAAATATCCACCTTGACTTGCACCCTTTCCCAGATAACTAGATGTACCAGATGTACTAGAAGTACCAGATGTATCAGATTCTCCTCTGCCCCAGATGTTGTTCCTCCAAAGATGAACCCAGATGTTGCCTTCTCCCAGAGAAGGAACCCAGATGTTGCTTTCTACCAGAGAAGGAACCCAGATGTTGTCCCTCCTAAAGAAGGACCCAGATGTTGCCCCCAACGGGCAACTAACAGCTTCTAACATTCAGCAAGTCCAAACAATGTTGGAACTTGCTATGCGAAACCGGCTTGGTGAACATGTCTGCTGGATTATCAGCAGTACCCACCTTGTTCACCCTGATTCTCTTCTCACTTTTCAGAAAATGATACCAGACATCAATGTGCTTAGTCCTCTCATGATGAACTTGATCCTTGGTTAAACAGATTGCACTCAGACTATCACAATACACTATAGCCTGATTGTGATGTAGACCCAAGTCACTAAACAGTCCTTTCAACCAGATTCCCTCCCTGGCTGCCTCTGTCAATGCCATGTACTCTGCTTTAGTTGTAGATAAAGTCACTGAAGGCTGCAAAGTAGCTTTCCAACTAACAACAGACCCACCAAGAGAGAAAACATAACCAATCATAGATCTTCTAGTGTCAACATCTCTAACATAATCTGAATCTGAATAACCAATTACTAAACACCCTGTATCACCTCCATAAATGAGACCAACATCAGACGTACCTCTAAGGTAACGAAAGATCCTCTTCACAGCTTGCCAATGCTCTTTTCCAGGCTTACCCATAAACCTACTGATAACACTAACAACATGTGCAAGATCCGGTCTAGTGCAGACCATAGCATACATCAAGCTTCCTACTTCACTACCATAGGGAACTCGAGACATGTACTCCTTCTCCTGAGCAGATTTAGGTGCAAACGCAGTGGACAAATGAATGTTCGCTGCACTTGGAGTATCTAAGGATTTTGCTATAGACATGCCAAACCTTGACAATATCTTCTGAATATAATCCTTCTATGATAAGAACAACCTCTTCTGACTCCTATCTCTGTAGATCTCCATTCCCAGAATTTTCCTAGCTGCACCCAAATCCTTCATCTCAAACTCAGCACTGAGAAAACCCTTCAACTTCTGAATCTCTGACTTGTCCTTTGCATCTATCAACATATCATCTACATACAGGATCAGATAAATGAGAGACTAATTTGAAACCTTGTTGTAGTATACACAACAATCATACGGACTCCTGCTGTAGCCAATTTCCATCATATAGCTGTCAAACCTCTTGTACCACTGCCTCGGTGACTGTTTTAGTCCATATAAAGATTTCTTCAACTTACAAACATAATCTTCCTTTCCAGGAACTTGGAAACCCTCTGGCTGAGTCATGTATATCTCCTCCTCCAACTCTCCATGCAGAAAAGCTGTCTTCACATCTAGTTGCTTAAGTTCCAGATCCTGATGTGCGACTATGGCTAGTAGCACCCTGATAGATGTATGTCTGACCACTGGCGAGAAAATCTCATTGTAGTCTACACCTTCTTCCTGATGAAACCCTCTTGCAACTATTCGAGCTTTATACTTGATACCCTCAGCAGGTGATATCCATTCCTTCTTCTTGAAAATCCATTTGCAAGTAATAACCTTTCTCTCCTGAGGTCGCTTGGCCAATTCCCAAGTCTGATTCTTGTGAAGTGATTCCATCTCGTCTCCCATTACAGCAAGCCATTGCGCTGACTCAGAACATGTAACTGCTTCCTTGTAGGTGGATGGCTCGCAATGATCCACCTCTTCAACAACCTGAAGTGCATAAGCCACCATGTCCTGAAAACCATACCTCGTGGGCAGTTTCCCGAAGTTTGCTCTCCTCGACCGATTAAGAGATAAACTATGCTAGTTAACTACTAGTGGCTCTGATTCTGAATGTGAGTGTTGATCTCCTTGCTGTGGTTCACTCTCATCTTGAGTGATTTGCTGTTCCACCTGTTTCTCAACACTACCATTCTCTGATACAACTATGGACTTCATAGTAGGGTTAAACATAGAATTTTCATCAAAGACTACGTTTCTACTCAGTATAACCCTCATTTCAGATGGAGACCAGATCCTATAACCTTTAACTCCATCCCCATAGCCTACAAATACTCCCCTTCTAACTCTTGGTTCAAGTTTACCCTCACTTACATGATAATAAACAATGCAGCCAAAAGCCCTCAGATTTGAGTAATCAGCAGACTTTCTAGACCACATCTCAAGAGGAGTCTTGAGATGTATACCAGTGTGAGGTCCACGATTTATCAGGTAACAAGCTGTACTTACAGCTTCTGCCCAAAATCTCTTCTCTAGTCCAGCATTAGAGAGCATGTACCTAGCCCTCTCCAGAAGTGTCTGATTCATCCGTTCTGCCACACCATTCTGCTGCGGTGTGTCCCTGACTGTATGATGCCTAGAAATCCCTACATTCATGCAGAACTCATTAAAATCAGAACAGCAGAATTCCAGACCACTATCTGTTCCCAACCTTTTGATCTTCTTCCCAGTTTGATTTTCAACCAACACGCCTTCCACTGCTTGAAGTTCTTAAAAGTGTCACTTTTATGCTTCATCATAATCACCCAAGTCATCCTTAAGAAATCATCAATCGTTGACACAAAATATCTGTGACCTCCTAAAGACTCAACGTAAGACGGACCTCAACAATCTGAATGGATGTAATCAAGTGTGCCTTTTGTCTTGTGAATTACTTTAGGAAACTTGCTGCGATGTAATTTCCCGAACACACAATGTTCACAAAATCCAAGGTCCTTTACCTTGTGGCCACCAAGAAGATCTCCTTTAACCAGAACTTGCATCTCTCGTTCACTCATATGACCGAGCCTCATGTGCCATAGCTTGGTCATATCCTCCTTGCGAACTTTCGATGATGCAACAGCAGCAGAACCCGACAGCGTAGAACCTTGTAGAATATATAAAGTAGCCCGTTTGACACCTTTCAGAACCACATTAGAACCCTTGCAGACACGAACTCCGCCTTCTCCTTTGAAACTAAATCCTTTGTTATCCAAATAACCCAGAGATATCAAATTCTTAGTCATGCGTGGAACATGCCTAACTTCGTTCAATGTACAAAATTTATCATCATGTATCCGTAATTTTATTGAGTCAATTCCAACCACCTTGCAAGCAACACTGTTGGCCATAGAGACATCTCCTCCATTTACTTGCTCATAGGTTGAGAATCACTCCCTGTGTGGACATATATGATAAGACGCCCCGGAATCTAGAACCCACACATCATTGTGATGTGCATGTTCATCAGCAACTAGGGCTGTATCCTCTTCTGAATTGGTGTCATCTTCTGCTATAGCAGCAGTAACTGATGGTTTCTCTTTCTGCTTCCTGTTTGGACATTCCCTTTTCCAATACCCCATTTCTTTAAGTAGTTATAGACATCGTTGGATTTAGGACCCTTGAAACTTGGCTTCTTGAATTTCTTCTTATCCGAGTTTCCATGTCCTTTACCTCCACTGACTACTAACCCAGCAACCTGATTATCTGAACTTGTACCAATCGCCTTATGGCGCAGTTCTCTGGTATGAAGAGACGATCTTACCTCCTCAAGAGTCACCGTATCCCTTCCAACAATAAATGATTGCACAAAATTCTCATATGATAACGGTAAAGATATCAATAGAATTAGAGTAGCATCCTCATCATCGATTTTAACATCGATATTACGCAATTCTAACAGAATTGTGTTCAGCTGATCCAAGTGATCTCTCAGAGGTGCACCCTCTTGCATACGCATACCAAATAGACGTTGCTTCAGAAGCAACTTGTTGGTTAAAGACTTTGTCATGTATAGACTCTCAAGCTTCAACCACAGACCAGATGCAGATTCTTCTTCTGCGATTTCGGTGATGATATCATCTGCAAGACACAGCATGATTGTCGAGTGTGCCTTCTCCTCCAGACTGGCCATCTCAGCGGATTCGGGACCCACTATCTTCTTCATCAGCGGCGCCCACAACCCTTATTGTTTTAACAAGGCACGCATCTTGATCTACCATAAACTGAAACTGTTCTTCCCCGTGAATTTGTCGATCTTCACATTCACCCCAGACATCCTGAACCGAAGCTCTAATACCAGTTTGTTATAGCGGATGCAATTAAATGTAAGACCAAACACAGATTTACGTGGTTCACTAACGTGAGTTAGCTACATCCACGGCAGAAGAAGAACAGATTTATTTTCTAGGAGAATACCAGATTACAGAGTATCACACTAGGTAGCCAACCTAGGATTACAAAACCAGAATATCTTTACCACACTAGATTAAGCCTAATATACAGGATAGAACCAGATTTCATTCACCTACCTCTCTTTTAGCTAATACCCATATATATATATAGCCAAACAGAGTCCTGAATACCAGAAGAATCCCAAACTCAAACGTCTGAGGAAACCTAAACCAGAATGACTGAGGAATCCCTATTCCTTACGGAAACCTGAGTAGTAGTCCTGCTCGCCAGAGACTCTAACTCTCCTCGCCAAAGACTGCTCGCCAAAGACTCTCTCGCCAGAAATTTTTCCTTGCGACTCTCTCGCCAAAGACATCTGTTTTAACGAGACCTACGTATGCCGACGCTATACCAGATTCAAGGCATATTCTAACATATAAATTTTGACATTGGAGATAATTGGACAAGAAGGTTGCATGTCACTGATGACATTCCCTCCCTTCTTAATGAGGCTAGCTGTTTCGGCTTTCAACTTTGATCATTCCAATCCAAATGTAAACTTACTTAATTATTTCCTGCATTCTTGTTAATCAAACAAAAATGTCAGCATTTCTCTGTAATATATGACACTGTTCTTTAACCAATTCAACCTCTACATAATGTAATGTCTTGAGTACAATTCGATCCACATACACCTTAATAAACTGATATATGTAGAATGGAATATAATTCCCTATCACATCTGATGATTTTGTTCACTAAATTCGCGTCACTGTCCATGCTTTGGAATATTAGATAAATCGTTTTATATCTCCTAAGATCAAAGAATCGATCATTGATAGGAACTTCAGAAGTTGCTAACCACCTTCCTTTGTAGCACAAAATCCAGTCTTCCACTTCTGCAAAATCTACCTTATATGAATAGGTTTCCTGGCTTCTTACTTTGACTATAGAATGCCACCACAAATGCACTTGATTCAGACATCTCAACCTTTTTCGAGTCCTTCACAAAAACTTGAGTATTAGTTCCGAGCGCTCATTCCAGTCTGTTGCTGCAAGTTTTGCTCAACAACTTGTCACATGCAAGTTGTGAATGCACAGATAATTTAGTGTATTAAGCTAATGCCAAAAAAAAAACGTGTATATAAGTAATATAACTAATCCTCAACTAACCTTATATTGTATCAATGTAGATTTGAGGGGTATAAAATATAGAGAAAGAACGACCAAGACACATAGTACACAGTTTGTCCATCATGTCTACTGGTACTCACTACGCTCTCTGTTTTGTGGTTACATCCAATGTTTAGGGAAGATGTCTAAAAGAACGGAGACAAAATTTGATTATTTCATACTAGTAGTGTGATAATACAAACAATAGCCAATAGGTACACAATTGATTATTATAAATTTATAATAGGTTAAGGGCCCTTAAGTTAATAACAATAATAATAAAACTCCGGAAAAATAGTTAAACAAAGTATCATACACTAAAGATTAAAGAACAAAATCATAGGAAAGTAGTTTAGTGAAAATATTGAGTCCTGCCACAAAAATGTTTGGTATGAAATCCTTACATTATATGTTCAAATGTTGGCGACGTCAAAATATGTTTGCTGAATTATAAATATAGCCAGACACTGTGCTGTAATGAATAATTTGATCATTTCACATGGGCCGAGAGATTTCTTTTTAGCCTAAAAAACCTTTGGATTATGCTTAATAAGTCAAAAAAGAAATAAAGATTAAAGAACAAATATGGTTAACCCGATTCATCAAACATGTTTGAAATTTCACTTTGGTAAGAAAACGGGCCATAATGAAATGGGCCTCTTGTAATCTCTATATCTAGAACCCCCACTAAATAGTAGGGGTGGACACGAATCCCGCAAATTTCGAAGCTGTTCGGAATGGGATGTGATGAAAATTAAATTTTTTATTATTCCGTTCTGTCCCGTTTTTTAGAGACGGGATCAAGTCTTGATTTTGAAATCTCAATGGACCCGTTCCGTCCCGCATAATATATTTGGACTATCTTATCATTTGATTTATTAAAAGTTGATATATTAAATTATTAAACAATTAGCAATATTCAACAAAAAAATAAAATTATCCTATAACGATCAAAGTATTATACTACTTGTAATATGAATTAAATCTATCAATTAAACAAGAAAAAAAATTTGCTTGTAGTTTTATTGAGTAAAACGTACAGTATTATTTTGTATAATTGTAGACTTTTAAGTCTTACCAAATTATGTTTATTCTCATTCGGATTTTTTTTTGTTAAATACTTTATTAAATGTTGATTTTAATTTGAACTCGAAATTGAACCTATCTCGTCCCATTCGTCTTATCCCATTCGAATTTCGAGATGATGGAGATGAATTTTAAAATAGCTCATCCCGTTCCGTATTGTCCCATTCAGGGCAAGGACGACAAAAAATTGATTCATGCCCACCGATCCCGTACCCTTCTCTACTAAATATAGCTGACACAAGCCCAACGAAGAAGCAGAAACATAACCAGAAAGAGGGAAAATCTAGAGAACCCAGAACCAGAGAAAAAGACATGGAAGACGAAGACAGAGTTGGACATACAGAGTTGTCTCCAAACAAGAAGACGGTGATAAAGATACCATCTTTTCAAGAAGTTATAGAGAGCACGCAGTTGAAATCAACCCCGCCTTCTCTCTTTGTTCCTTCGAAAAGCTTCTCTCAAGCTTTTGCCTTCGTCAAATCCTCTGAGTTCTACTCTCCTCCTCCTCCTCCATCAGAAACCTCTAACTCAAGGTACCCTTATTTCTATAGTTAAATTTGATTTAAAATGTTGGGTATTGTTTGTTTTGGTTGGAAAATGTGTTATTTTTCTTCTTTCTTATGGGGATTGTTTAAGAACTTAGCCAATGACTTAAGCTAATTGAAAGTGCTTCTCTTTTTGTGCTTCTGTTTTTGTGGGTATATGAAAGTTTGATGCTTTGTGGTGTTCGTTTGTTATTTCAGGAAAACAGGCCAATCTAATGTTCCATCGTCATCAGCATCATTTGCTCCTACTACTGGTGCTGTTGCATCTTCATCTTCTGGTCAGCGTCGCAATGCCATTCTCGTGAGCAACAGACAGGTATGGACTTTTTGTTTAGTGTGCTCTTTGATGGCAAATCAAAATGTGAAAAAAAATTGTGTTTAACCGGAAGTTTTGAACAGTGCATGTGATTTGTACCAATATTTAAGATGAAGAATTCAGGTTATCTATGTTAAGAACCAAAAATAATCTCTATGCGGACTAACATTAGGCATATCTTGGCAGAACACAGTATGCGGAAGTTGGCTGGTTGTTGCAGTCTTCGCTATCATCTACTGCATCCAGATTATCTGTACTACCGCATAAGAGAATTGCAAAAGAATTACAAGCTTCGGGTTGTAATATGCCATGTTGATGTGGTAAGCCATCGTACCACGCAGCTGTTTTTCATGATTTTGGGTGTAGTTGTATTCTAGTTTTTCTCCTGGTTTATGTTTTCAGACAATCCATTTGGAGACATATATCAAACAGTTCTGTTGTGACCTTTGTAATACTGGAATTGCTTTTCTTGTCCTTTGGTTTCAGGAAGATGTAGTTAAGCCGTTACTTGAAGTTACCAAAACTGCTATGCTTCATGAGTGTACGCTATTATGTGCTTGGAGGTATAACCGTTTCATCTTATACTGCATATCATGTTATCCATTTCCCTTTTAAACTTTCAAGAATCTACATGATAATGAGATCAAATATTGTTAGAAGTGCTTTGTTTGTATAGGGTTTTAGCGTTTGCTTATTCAGTCGATTGGTTCCTTTATTAACTTTGACTTCTAATATGTTTCTTAGCTTGGAGGAATGTGGACGCTATTTGGAGACGATAAAAGTACATGAAAACAAGCCTGCTGACATTATACAGGGTCAAATAGATACAGACTATTTGTCACGGGTATTGTCATACTTGCAAATTGATTTCTTTGTTATATTTGAATATTTGTTTTAAATGTGAATATGCAGAGTATATTGATTTAATGCAGTATGAATTGAAATTTTTCTATTTGCATTGAAGCTAAATCATGCACTAACGACTGTTCGGCATGTTAACAAGACTGATGATGTCACTCTTGGTACTACTTTTGGGGTATGCCTGCAGTTTCTCCCTGAGAATTTGTACTAGCATAGAACTTCTCTTTCAGTAAATGTTGATGCAGTGGTAATCCCCACGCTATTGCAGTCTCTTTCTCATGTTATGGATGTTTCGATGGAAGATCTAGCTTGTTGCCCTGGAATAGGAGAGCGCAAGGTATTTCCCTGGTGGTCAAAGATTGAAATTTCTGTTTAAGACTGCTTTCATGCTTTTCTCTGTGTTTGCATGCATAGTAACATGTGTATTTCCATTAGATAGTGTTTACATCCTTTGTCAGTTGTGTTGGCAATAATTTTGTTTATCTCCGGGTTACAGTGTTTACATCCTTTGTCAGTTGTGCTGATGAAGGAAATTCATAATGAATTGGTTCAAAGTATTATAAGGGAAGAACATGGGTAGCTTCTAGTTTGTTTGGTGGTTTGGAAAATGTAAATAGATATCAGCCACAGTTCTGTCTATAGCAATCTTGAGTCATCTCTTTCCCACGTTCAGCTTTAGCATGGCTCACACACCTTATTTATCTAGTGATAATGTGATATTGATGAACTAATGTTACTCTTTATTGTGTCCAAAATTGCTCTAGATACTTTAGCCAGGCCAGCTTGCATTGTGCACTATCGAACTTCCTCTCTGATAAATGAGTTTCTGTCACTATCAAGAGCAGTAAAATAAAATAAAAATTACAAAAAACAGTGGAAAAGATGAACTCTACAGAGAAAAATGGGGTTGAATATTTACAAGAGAAGAACACCAGATGAGTAGTGGCCAAACCAAAGTCCTCATATTGCCTTCAAAGCATGCATGTTCTTGTGCATTAGTCGCTTCAGCACTGTGAACTTGGAGTGAACCACATGAAAAGCCTTCGCCTTTTTATGAGTTCACCTGTTCTGAAACTCAATTTATTAAATGGACTATTGTATTCACTTGAAAGTTTCACATGTATTCAGTGAGTTCCAGTGACAAGGTAGTTCCATATCCCAAAAGTTTATTCTGAGACTTCGAGTTGCAGCAGACAAGCAGTCTTCTACAATTCACTACCAACACCCTTGATCCTAATACCTTGAGCATGCTACTTGATTCTTAAACCTCGAGGAACCCACAGAAGGGGAGCTTCTAGCCAGTGGAATGAGAGACGGTACGACATCAGCCATTAGTGGCCGATATTCAGCTTCTGGTTGCACACACATTGCTGCAATAGCTGCTATCTGTGAAAACACAGTATGCATGGAGTTATTTACAAATGAAATTAGCTTAAGTTTTATTAATCTGATTAGTTATACAAACACGGTATAGCCAAAATTACCTGAATTAGATCCCTCTTTGAGTATTGTCCTTTAAGAACTGGATCAACCATCTCCACTACCTTTTCTCTGTTGGTTAACCTTGGAAGCGCCTAAAAAATTTCACACCGCAGTAAATGTATATACCTCTTATTTTACTATATACTTGGAAAGCTGCTCTAGTTTTAACTATTTTGGTGTCGCAAATAGTTTTGGTTCACTAACCCATGAGACAAGAACATGCTCTCCAGAAGGCCTTTTGGTATCAACCGGGACGCGCCCTGTTAGAAGCTCTAAAAGGACCACGCCGTAGCTGTAAACATCTGATTTGGTAGTAAGCTTTCCAGTTGAGGCATACCTAGATCACCAAAACTCAATGAACAACAAAATCTCACAGATATTAAACTACTGTGCATGCATAGTGCAATTTTTGTGCTTCAAAAGGCACTAGTTGAAGCAGGAAAGTTACCAATCATCAGCCACTGTTTGGAAAAAGTACTTATGCAGAAATGTTCTTAACTTCTAGCAAATCCTTTTGGTTTATCCATGCAAAGTACCACCTGAAGATGATAAAAATGACAGCTAGTCTAATAGTGATCTTAGTGTACATGCCCATGTGCGCACTTCTATTGCAGTAGATATGCATTTTGTATGTATCTAGCTTCATGGTAATGCATGAGAGAGGTCTCTACAGATTTTGCAGCACCTACTCCGGTGCTAAATATCCAGTGGACCCTAGCACTCGAGTCGAATCCTGACCGTTAATCTTGTCAGAAGCCATCTTGGCCAGTCCAAAATCAGATACCTTGGCCCGGAAGTTTTCATCTAGAAGTACATTTGTGCATTTGAAGTCACGGTGTATAACAGATGGGATGTTTTGTTCATGGAGGAACTCAAGAGCCTTGGCACAGTCGAGAGCTATCCTCAGTCGCGTATCCCAATCCAATGGCTGCTGCTGCTGATGGTTTCTAGAGTGGAGATGGTGTTGCAAAGTACCATTGGGCATGCATTCGTAGACAAGGAGCCTATGATGCTGGTCAGCACAATAACCAAGTAGCTCCACCAAGTAAGGAGAGTGCAATCGGCTTAACAGATCAACCTACAATCAGAAAAATAAAAAAATAAAGCTCAAGTATCTTCCATTTTCTCTCTACCTCATGTGCAAAATTGACAAGAAACAATGCTGTAGCCTCAAATTCAGGACCTTAAGTCAACTCTTAATAATTGTTTAATGAAGTGCGGTTTCGATAACATACTAAAGTTTTGAGAGATGGAAAGGAGAGACAGAGTTGGCTAGTAGATGATTAATTAAAGGTCTAAGTATCTCTCAAGTAAGATCCAATAATCTGTGTTGAAAATGTAAATGTTTACATACAATAAAGACAAAATGATAAGTAAGCCAATGAGTTGAGAAAACAACACAGAAACAAAGTTAATTAAAGAAATATATGTCTAGATATATAGATAAAAAGACAGAAAGATAGCACATAAGAAAGGCAAAAGGCTAGTGAATGAAGTCACTGACCTCAAGCCTAAAAGCACGCTCCCCTTGTCTTCCTTCCCTGTGCAGCATCTTAATGGCTGCCGCGGTCCCATCACGGAGGACTCCCCTATACACCACTCCAAACCGTCCACGGCCTAACACATTTGCCTCGCTGAACTTATCTGTGGCCTCCTCAAGTTCCTTGTAAGACAAGACTTGAACCGCTTCTCTGTATCTAGTTGGAGTTGTGATTGCCACTGATGTCCTCATTGACCTCCCCAAGTTCCCTCCTTGTAGGCAACCGCCCTTCACATCTGAGACACAAATGTTTCAAGAATTAATTTTCACAAACATGTACATTAGTACGTAGTGAAACTTAAGCATATAAGTTGAGGCTATTACCTGGGCTGGAATTGAAGTTCATTGAGTTTTGAGCAATGAACCTGAAACTATTGTTCAAGCTCCCTTTCTCATCTTCAACATCGTCACTGTTATCGCCTGACTTGAGCCGTCTGAGCAGTAATATGATGAGAGTTATAGCAATAATGACCATAACAATAATGGCAATAATGATGATGATAATGGAGTTTGAAGGCAAGCTTCCATGGTGGTGGTGGTGGTGATGATAGGGATGAGAATGTGAAAAATGATGTCTGCTGTCATCAGGGGTGGTGTTAACTTCCATGAGCACAAAGAGCAATGCAAAACCAGAAGAAAAATGGCGGAGAAAGACAGACAGACAAGCAGAGAGTTTGTATTGTATAGGAAGGTATAATGTTGA
This sequence comes from Geum urbanum, assembly GCA_946800695.1. Classification (NCBI taxonomy): domain Eukaryota; kingdom Viridiplantae; phylum Streptophyta; class Magnoliopsida; order Rosales; family Rosaceae; genus Geum; species Geum urbanum. The sequence continues at coordinate 79,497,630 of OX326999.1, read as the reverse complement.
GGGTGTTAAAGAGTTTCCCTTCTACTCCTTCTATGTAGGGATGGAAGGCCATACATCTTCACATGATTCCTCTTCTTCTTCTCTCTCTCCCCTCGTGAATTCCTAGTGGCATTGCGCCCTCCATTCGACTTTTCTTTTGTAATTTTCTATAGAGATGTCTCTGTCTCTCTCTTTCAGAGAGTCTTGGAAGCTATTGCCCTGAGTCTCCACTTTGATAATTATAAACCAATTACTAACCAATCTATAGCTCCAGAATATTTTGTATTATCTACAAGCTTGCAAGAATACAATAGGCATACTCATTTGTACAAGGACTTTTTTCACCAGTAAAGATCACTGCAGAAAGAACTACTAGCTAGGCAAATTAATAATGCTTGAACCCAGAGAACAAGGAGAATATGAAGAAAAAGTGTACTGCCTAACACTAGGTTCCACATGCATGTACTAAGAAGCTTGATGAATTAAGATCTACACAGTTCCTTACCCCAGTCCGTAAGTGACACCATAAACCACCATCAAGCATCTTACAGAAGAGTTAATAAGAGATAAAATGCAATACCATGGCAATGAGTGTTCGAGTTCATAACCATGGTATGCACATTTCAGCTTCGCTGTCTCGATAGCAACTGCTCACTTGATATTCACCTGCTCCTGTGATTCTGTGACTGAATAACATGCGAATCGGTACTAAAATCTAGCTATTAGTTCAGATTAATGGGGCCAAGTTCAAATTGATAACACGATGCATCAAAACTCAGTATGAACCTCGTTGAGTCTACAATAATTTATCATCTGGTATAGCCATTGAGATGTTGAGATCATAACCAACATTGATATCTTCAGTTGCTTCATTTCCAGAGACACATCATGCTATTACAGATTAATGTACCCACCAACAAAAAGCCACTTAACTTTGACTTTAGATTTTGGATTAGTATCCAGGTCTGTGTATAAAACGTCCAAAATCTCTAATGATAAATCTATGGGGGAGTCCATTAGATATGTCATGATTCACTAGAAAAGTAGAAAGTCGTCTCAATAATGCCTCGATTTGTATTCTATGGGATATTTGATTCTAGTATTAGTCACACTTCCATCAATCCTCTGAAAAACCAAGAAACCTATTGATGCGCTTGGCGACTGGTGTGGCATCACCTGGATGGTATGGAATCAGGGACTCTACTTTCATATCTGCTATCATTTGTTTCAGTGACTGTGGACGAGCATAGTACAGATGCTTCCTGTCTGCTAGTTCTTCTGCCAACTCACTTTGATGGTTGTCCATCAAATCTTCATTTACCACTACAATCAAGGGCTTCCCAAGCCGCAACGTCTCAAATATGCTCCCGGATCCTGCAGCAAGGCAAAATCCACATACAAAATAAGGAGCATATAAAACATAAAATTGGTTGGTAAACAGCAGACTTTCTCGTCTTAGTACAGTTTTGAGCGATCTAGAATATGAAAGTAATAGCATTAGGAGAGATCAAATTAACATCCATTTCACTAGTAACATACATTTCTGAAGCATCGGTTCTCCAAACTGAGCTCAGTCAATTGTGCAGTAATACATTTATGAAAGTGAAAACTCATAACTCAGGTGATAAGGAAAGGCAGATAGATACAAGAAATTATCAAACCTTACCTGCATGGCTAATAACAAGCGATGCCTCTCTCAGATGATCTGCAATGCTTGATGAAAAAGTGAAGTACTCTACTGCAATGGACTTATCTCCTCCTTCAGACTGCATCCAAAAAAAAATGTTTGTGGGGAAGATAAGATAACTGAGAATAAGCATAGATAATCCCTTCTTCCCATTTAACTAGTTAGACAAAATACATAAGCGAAGAGAGTATACAAGTCATTGCATTAGAATTATCATCATTCATCCATTGCGTTATGAAAATCAATACTGCCTAGAGGAAAATGATACAGGTCCACCCATGAACAATGCATGAAGAATCTCTAACACTCCATCCGCAAAATACTGTATACACAGATTACTTTCTTTTTATTATCACCTCTCTTACCCTAGGATCTGACCAGTATCCCCTCCCTCGATAATAATACTTTACGGTAAACTGTAGGCACAGAAACTAATCACATTATTCTTGCAAAATCAGCTAGGACTAAGCTTTCATAAGTACCTTCATGGGAATATAGGACCCTCGGCCCATTTGAATGAGAAGCTCAGTATACCCTCTTCTTGACAGCTCTTGCTTAACCTCTTGCGCATCCACAGCTTTAACAAGAGCATCAAAACAAGTTGTCCCAACAGTTACAAAAACTGTCTTCTTAGACTTCATTGCAACCTCAGTATCTCTCATCTCCAATCAGCACAAGATAATCCTTTAGCAATCACAAACAACAATAAACAATTTCAGAATAAACACACAGTGGTAATATTAAACACATTTGAAAACAGCATATGACAAAGAATGAGCACAAACAGCATATTTACCGTAAAGTATTATTATCGAGGGAGGGGATACTGGTCAGATCCTAGGGTAAGAGAGGTGATAATAAAAAGAAAGTAATCTGTGTATACAGTATTTTGCTGATGGAGTGTTAGAAATTCTTCATGCATTGTTCATGGGTGGACCTGTATCATTTTCCTCAAAGCAGTATTGATTTTCACAACGCAAAGGATGAATGATGATAATTCTAATGCAATGACTTGTATACTCTCTTCGCTTATGTATTTTGTCTAACTAGTTATATAGGAAGAAGGGATTATCTATGCTTCTTCTCAGTTATCTTATCTTCCCCACAAACATTTTTTTTTGATGCAGTCTGAAGGAGGAGATTGTTGCTTCATATGTTTGTTTCGTTTTTATGTTCATATGGCTTCAATGTACAAATAGAAACCAAATTGAGACCAAGCATACAAATATGAAGCTTCAACAAATGTTAACAGAGGCATTCAAACATAGAAATGACACTCCTATTTAAATGGGATCATAGTTCATTTAAAAGTAATATGCACCAGTAGAAGAATACAAAGTAACCATATTATATGCAGAAAACAAATGTCTACTTTGCAGAAAATCAGAACTAAACATTTTCGATCTCAAAAAGCGTTCAATAGAGCAGCATACATTGTAGCTGGTACCTTAACATCTCAGTAAACATAAGTTTCCAACATGAATGCCATGCAAACTCATCGATCAAACCCTTCTCAAACTCAATCCACACAGTTGGGTGCTTGGATTCTATCAATTCATTAAATGACACCCTGAACATAATCAAATGTTCTATGTTAACCACATCATGACAAATTTCTAGCACAAAAACAGATAATCACAATGCTAAAGAATTGAACTTTACGCCAAACATACAACCAAACACTCCCCAAAGCTCCAAACTTTCCAAATAGTTATTCAGCTACACATTGAATCACTCAACATAACAAAAAGTTGAAACCTTTGAAAAGCATCGAAACTTGATCAATGAACAGAAAAGAGACACAATCCAATACAATTCAATAAGAAAAAGAAAGAGAATTTGCATTAACCTGAAGAAGGCAGGGATGTCATGGTAGAAAGGGTCAAGAACAATGGTGTACATAATGTCAAAGAGCAATATGGGAGGCTTTAGAGAAGTAGTACTGGGTAAAGTGGCCATGATAGCATTGGTGTAGGCATTTAGAGCCATTCAAAATCGTGTAGTGGAATGAAGTCCAAAGCAGCTATTCTATGTGAAGTCCAAAGCAGCTAAAAGCAACCACTTTATTACCCAAAACCAGGGAAAAAAAACAATGTCATAGATCCAACCAATAAGCACGAACAGATCAAACCCAGAACCACAGATCCAACGCCGTTTCAGTACAAACCCACAAACGATTCATCACCAATGCAACACTAATTAAACTAAAGCGAAGAAAAGGGTCGAGGAATTTGAGAACCCCAAAAGAAAAAAAAACAGAGCCAAAAAAGAAAGAGAGTGGGGATCTTACAGTGTGGAAATCGCGAGGAGCAACGCCGGGAAGATAGAAGCTCTGGGCGGCGGAGGAGATGAGGAGCAGCACGGCGAGTAGTAGCGACGAACGGCCGGAGATCCGACGACCCAGAGACGAAATTGAAAAAGGAGTTACCTTTGGAATTGAAGGAAGCAGATGCTATAGAAATTGGAGGACTTTTGTTTCTGGGTTTCCCTCTTCCTCCTCCTCCGTTTGTAGTGTTCGATACCTCACCCAATTTGAAACCATAAACCCTCTTCGAAATCAATGGAGATAGAAACGGGTCAAAATGAATTTTGGAGAGGAGATTGAGAGATAGTGATCGGTAAATGAAAACAGTGGCGAAGATCAGAGAGAGAGAGATAGAGATAAGGATTGAATGATGAGAGGAGCTGATGGAGTTTTGGAGCTGATCGAGTTGAGATGAGAGAAAGCTCGATTTTATGAGATGACTTGGTATTGTGACAAAAATACCCCCTTTGAACAGTAGACGGAACCGACGCCCTAACCCGCTATTGTTATAGGCAAATTGCTCTAGATACTTTAGCCAGGCCAGCTTGCATTGTGCACTATCGAACTTCCTCTCTGATAAATGAGTTTCTGTCACTATCAAGAGCAGTAAAATAAAATAAAAATTACAAAAAACAGTGGAAAAGATGAACTCTACAGAGAAAAATGGGGTTGAATATTTACAAGAGAAGAACACCAGATGAGTAGTAGCCAAACCAAAGTCCTCATACTGCCTTCAAAGCATGCATGTTCTTGTGCATTAGTCGCTTCAGCACTGTGAACTTGGAGTGAACCACATGAAAAGCCTTCGCCTTTTTATGAGTTCAGCTGTACTGAAACTCAATTTATTAAATGGACTATTGTATTCACTTGAAAGTTTCACATGTATTCAGTGAGTTCCAGTGACAAGGTAGTTCCATATCCCAAAAGTTTATTCTGAGACTTCGAGTTGCAGCAGACAAGCAGTCTTCTACAATTCACTACAAACACCCTTGATCCTAATACCTCGAGCATGCTACTTGATTCTTAAACCTCGAGGAACCAACAGAAGGGGAGCTTTTAACCAGTGGAATGAGAGACGGTACGACATCAGCCATTAGTGGCCGATATTCAGCTTCTGGTTGCACACACATTGCTGCAATAGCTGCTATCTGTGAAAACACAGTATGTATGGAGTTATTTACAAATGAAATTAGCTTAAGTTTTATTAGTCTGATTAGTTATACAAACACGGTATAGCCAAAATTACCTGAATTAGATCCCTCTTTGAGTATTGTCCTTTAAGAACTGGATCAACCATCTCCACTACCTTTTCTCTGTTGGTTAACCTTGGAAGCGCCTAAAAAATTTCACACCGCAGTAAATGTATATACCTCTTATTTTACTATATACTTGGAAAGCTGCTCTAGTTTTAACTATTTTGGTGTCACAAATAGTTTTGGTTCACTAACCCATGAGACAAGAACATGCTCTCCAGAAGGCCTTTTGGTATCAACCGGGACGCGCCCTGTTAGAAGCTCTAAAAGGACCACGCCGTAGCTGTAAACATCTTATTTGGTAGTAAGCTTTCCAGTTGAGGCATACCTAGATCACCAAAACTCAATGAACAACAAAATCTCACAGATATTAAACTACTGTGCATGCATAGTGCAATTTTTGTGCTTCAAAAGGCACTAGTTGAAGCAGGAAAGTTACCAATCATCAGCCACTGTTTAGAAAAAGTACTTATGCAGAAATGTTCTTAACTTCTAGCAAATCATTTTGGTTTATCCATGCAAAGTACCACCTGAAGATGATAAAAAATGACAGCTAGTCTAATAGTGATCTTAGTGTTGGAAAGTATATCACAGAGAATCTGTTTTGGTTAACTTGATATGCACGTATATTTTGTATCATAGATGTAGATGGGATTTGGTAGAATATTCAATTGTAATTGCAGTAGGTTTTGTTTCCTAGTTGGTTTCCTGACTTGTAGGACAACCACTACAGATAGAGATCGAAGGTACTCTGTATATATTTGTCAGATTGAATACAATGAACATATTCAGCCAAACCATCTTCTCTATATGGTATCAGAGCAGGCTTGACGACCTGTTTTTCTAGCTCTGCAAAATCTTGCAGCCTTAATCCCTTCTTATTTTCACATATTCCCTCATGGCCATCGATGAGGACACCTCCTCAAACAACCACAGCAATTCGTCCTCTTCGGATGACTCTGCCAACCCTTTCTTCCTTCACCATTCAGATCATCCAGGTCTGGGTCTTGTCTCCAAGAAATTAACTGGTGACAATTACACATCTTGGTGCCGCGCTATGCACATCTCTTTGAGTGCCAAAAACAAAATTGGCTTCATCACCGAAAAAAATACAGAGCCGTCTGCAGCCCTAGAACAAGATGAGCATGCACTGTGGCAAAGGTGCAATGATATGGTGCTTTCATGGATCCTCAACGCCCTCGAGCCTGAACTTGCTGATTCAGTCCTCTCTTGCCCTACTCCACATGCTGTTTAGGAAGATCTTCGAGAGAGATTTGCGTTGGGCAATGCTCCTCGCATTTTTCAGGTTCAAAGAGACATCTACCGTATTGAACAAGGTCAATTATCTATTGCAGCATACTACACAAAACTGAAGGGCCTTTGGGATAAACTTGCTTCATACAACACAGTCACCTGCACATGTGGAGCTCAAAATGATCGAAGTAAGTTGATGCAATTTCTTATGGGCTTAAATGAATCTTATGCTGCTACTCGTGGACAGATTCTGTTGATGAATCATTTGCCTTCGGTGAGACAAGCTTATGCTTCCCTTGTCCAAGAAGAAAAGCAACGAGAACTTGGTTCTTCTCTTCTCATGCAGACAAATACCGCAGCCATGGCAGTGCGCAGCAACTACAGGTCACAACCTCAAGTGCATGACAATCAAGGCAACACTCAAGGAAGCAACTTTCGTCCTCGGGCACCAATCAAACACTGCACTTATTGTGACAAGGATTATCATACTGAAGCAACCTGCCACAAGAAGCATGGCTACCCTCCTAGTCACTGCCTCTACAAAGGACCTAAAGTAACTAATCCTACAAGGAGACATCAAGGAAATCCTGGTGCCAATCATGTTGATGCAACTCCAACATTTGAGGAACTGCAAAGAATGATTCCAGACCTAACAGAAGATCAATACACTCAAGTAGTAAGCTAAATAGGGGTTATCACCTCTCAAAGATACCCTATTCACAACCTGGATATATCAATGTAGTAAGCTAAATAGGGGTTATCGAACACGAGGAATTGGTGAAACTAAATCCTAACACACTACTATGCTGACAGACTCGACTACAGTACACTAATGGCTATCGAACCCTAGATAGACAGACCCAAATGCTACGAAATTTTGACACAATAAACTAGACACAGTGGCGGACTACCACACAAAATTTGAGGGTTTTCTGAGTTGATTTAGTTACCGAAATAAATCGGCGAAGTTACAGCTAATGCAGAAAATAAATGCTGAAAGTAAATATGCTAATGAATGCAAATTGTTGTAGATAACTAATGAGATATGAATGTTAAGAACTTCTATCCACCCTAGACATACTTACGACCTCCCCAATATAATTGAACTAACCATGGATGAATACTCTCCACATAAGAGCTTTGGTTAAGTCATCTTATGTATTACACTCTCTTACTTGGCATGAAAGAGGGAGGGACAATCCGCTCGATCTTGATCCTCACTTAACCGACTTATACATATGGTGATGTAAGCCTAGAGAACTGAAGTCATTACGTTCTAAGAGTGTTTGAAGAATAACATAGCTTCAAGGGTTGATAAGGTGGTCACCCTTACATCACTAAGGCTTGTTTCACACAAATTCATGTTTGTCTCTAGAGAATATGCAATGATAAGGTGGTCATATACATAATTAAGACTATAGATCCTAAGCCATGCATCTAAGCGTGCACTCAAAGAAACATGAACATAGAAAACATACGGTGAGAAAACAGTGAAACAAAACTCATCCAAATAATTAATAGAATCAAAAGGGGTTCAAAATCGTAAGCATATCTAGGGCTTCAATCAGCCCCTAACAATGGAAATTTAGCTACTCATAGTTATAAATAAAAACATCAAAGAATTCATAAAAAGATAGACAAAAGATGGAGAAGGAAGAACTCTTGGCGATGTCGAGATCGAACTAGCTTTCATGCATGCGAGATTCTTCTTCTCCCTTAGCTCTGTTTGTCTTTTCTTCTTAATCCTCCAGCCGTACGTAACTTGTTCTTCTCCCTAGCGTACGTAACTTCAGCCCCCCACTTGCTATATATATATATGTTTAGGCTAGGTTAATTGACCTAGCAAGTGGAGCACGTGCTAGGACAGTCCACATTGTACTTGGACTCCTTCTTAATCTCAAGTTGCAAATATAAATATATATATAAGTATCCATATGCAAACCTTCTCTTCTTTCAACATCTTTGCTCGATGGCTCTACGTACGTAATCCCACTTGCAAATATATCCACATGCATGCAAGCAATATCACGTGCCAAGTACTTCCTCGCCAAGCACTTCATTATATATGTATCGAATTCCAAGTCCACTTCTTCTCTCACCAACTTTGCTCACTGGCACCAACGTACGTAATCACCTTGCCAAGCCATATATGATTGCAGTCATCAAACCCATCGAGCTCGCTAGGCACTTCCTCGCCAGACAGCTACAAAACATATTATTTAATCTCCTTTTCTCCATTAATCTCCAAAACACCTAAAGACAAATAAACATAATTAATTCACTCGATTAATAACAATAAACTAAATATAGGGAACACATTAAATACCAAATAGATGCATAAATATGCAACTATCACATGACAATCAAGGCAACACTCAAGGAAGCAACTTTCGTCCTCGGGCACCAATCAAACACTGCACTTATTGTGACAAGGATTTTCATACTGAAGCAACCTGCCACAAGAAGCATGGCTACCCTCCTAGTCACTGCCTCTACAAAGGACCTAAAGTAACTAATCCTACAAGGAGACATCAAGGAAATCCTGGTGCCAATCATGTTGATGCAACTCCAACATTTGAGGAACTGCAAAGAATGATTCCAGACCTTACAGAAGATCAATACACTCAAGTAGTTGCTGCTTTGGTTCCTACATCAACTCCTCAAGCTAATGCTGCCTCTGCAACAGAATATGCTGCAGGTTTGTTGCCAGTTGCTCCAAATCGTTGGATACTCAATTCTGGAGCAACTCACCATATTACTTCCTCTCCTACATCATTAATAAATGTCAAGCATCCTCATCTGGCACCTGTATCTTTACCTAGTGGAGACACGGCTGGTATTACCATGACAGGATCATTTTGATTTAATGACTCTTATCAATCAAATGATGTCTTATGTGTACCAAGTTTTCGAGTTGATCTTATGTCTGTTGGCAAGACGATCGATGATTTATATTGCTCAGTGACATTTTTCCCATCTTGGTGTATTTTACAGGACTTGGCTACGAGGACGATGATTGGTGTGGGTAAGCGACGTGGTAACATTTACTATTTGGTGGCTTTGGCTTCGACTGCTCCTTCATCTCACTTCTCTTGCAACCTCATCATATCCTCTGATCTTTGGCATCGGCGTCTTGGTCACCTTTCATCTGCTCGTTTACAATTTTTAGCTAATAAATCTCTCCATTGTGTCTTTGATTCTAGTCATAAGTGTGATGTTTGTCCGTTGGCGAAACAAACTCGTCAACCTTTCCCTTCCAGTTCAATTTCAACTTCAAGAATATTTTCTCTTATTCATTGTGATATTTGGGGTAGTTATAAAACTCCTTCTATTTCTGGTGCTTATTATTTTTTAACTATTGTGGATGATTTTTCTCGATTTACATGGGTTTTCTTGATGCGACACAAGAGTGAAACACAACCTCTTCTTCGTCGTTTTTTTAATTATGTCACTACCCAATTCAACACAAAAGTCCAACAACTTTGTTCGGATAATGGGGCTGAATTTCTATCCTTACAAAATTTCTTTCTTGAAGAAGGTGTTCTCTTTCAACGTTCTTGTGTATATACGCCACAACAAAACGGTGTTGTTGAGCGAAAACACAGACATATACTTGAAACAGCTCGTGCCCTTCGTTTCCAAGCACATCTACTTATTAAATTTTGGGGAGAATGTGTTCTCACAACTGTTTATATAATCAATAGACTTCCCACTTTGTTGCTTCACAAGAAAACACCTTTCGAAATTCTTTATAATAAGCTTCCTGATTATTCTCGAATGCGAGTATTTAGGTGAGTTGCTTTCGCTACTATTCCAAATCCTTCCTCCAAATTTTCTCCTCGTGCAATAAAATGCATTTTTTTGGGTTACCCTGAGGGACAAAAAACCTACAAACTCTATGATATTGATACTAGAAAAATATTCGCGAATAGAGATGTTGTATTTCTGGAAGACAAATTCCATCACTTGCCAGACTCCAGCCCAGCCGCACCAGGCCTAATAGCCCAATCTCTTCCCATTGCTATAGAATCGGATCCTTTCTTCAGTCAACAGCCCAGTCAAAAGTCCTCCACGACACCTTTGACTTCTGCTTCCCCTTCTCTTCTATCCTCTTCCCCGATCCAACAGATATCATCTTCCCCAATCCACAAGCCGTCGGCTTCCTCGAACCCAAACCTGTCACCAGCTCCTTCCGCTTGGAAGACCTACGTCCGGCTGCCCAAGGCTCCAGCGCCGACGTCATCTCTTCCCATTCCACCTGCGTCGGCCGACACAATCAACAGCTCACCTTCTTCTTCTGATTCCGATCTTCCCCCACCAGCGCGTCCTCCACCACCTGAGAGTCCTCCACCACTAGAACATCCTCCATCACCAGAAACTCCTCCCACCCAGCCACCACCCGATTCTGCTATCTTTCCCAACCATCCGGATATTCCTGCCGAGCCTCTTCGCCGCTCTCAACGTTCTCGCGAAGCCAATGTCCGCCTCAAGGATTACGTTTGCTCGCAGGGGATTCTGCCTTCACATCAATTGTCCTCGGTCTCGTCCTCTCCGACACCAGGTACACGATATCCTCTCTGTCACTACTTGTCATATGATCGCTATTCTGCTGGTTATTTGAGCTATGTTGCTAATATTAGTCGGGATGAGGAACCGACCTCCTATGAAACTACCTCAACTGATCCGAAATGGCAGGAGGCTATGGCTTCTAAGCTTCGAGCTCTCGAGGATAATCAAACCTGGAGTTTAGTTCCTTTGCCCCCTGGCAAACACCCTATCACCTGTAAATGGGTTTATCGAATCAAACGGAAGGCTGACGATTCTATCGAGCGCTATAAGGCTCGTCTTGTTGCTCGGGGTTTCACCCAGACTGCAAGTATCGATTATCGCGATACATTTTCTCCTACTGCTAAAATGATTATTGTTCGTTGTCTACATGTTGTTGCTGCTAGTTTGAATTGGCCACTGCATCAGTTAGACGTCAATAATGCCTTCTTAAATGGTGATTTGTTGGAAGAAATTTACATGTCTCCTCCTCCTGGTCTTCGGCGACAGGGGGAGAATCTAGTATGTCGCCTTCACAAGTCGTTATATGGCCTCAAACAAGCTTCTCGTCAATGGTTTTCCAAGTTCACAGAAGCTATTCTTGCTGCTGGTTTCTCTCAATCCAAAGCTGATTACTCTTTGTTCATCTGCAAACATGGTACATCCATCACTGTGTTATTAATCTACGTGGATGACATTGTGATAACAGGAAACAATATGGAATCTATTAATGCTTTGAAGAAATTTCTCCATGCTCGTTTCCGTATCAAGGACCTTGGTGACTTGAAGTTTTTCCTTGGCATTGAAGTAGCTCGCTCCAAGAAGGGAATTTATCTTTCTCAACGCAAATATGCCTTGGAAATCATCAAGGACAGTGGTTATTTAGGTGCTAAGCCTGTGGAGTTTCCCATGGAGGAATCCAAGCTTTCAAACAAAGGGGAACTACTCCGAGAGGCTGATGTATATCGACGTCTGGTTGGTCGGCTGATTTATTTGATCATTACCAGGCCCGACATTACTTACTCAGTACACATTTTGAGCAGGTTCATGCATGAACCTCGCTTGGAACATATGACTGCTGCCCTTAGAGTTGTCCGTTACTTAAAGTCATCTCCTGGTTAAGGTATACTCCTCCATGCCAACAATTCTTTGAGTCTGAAGGCATTCTGTGATTCTGATTGGGCTGGATGCCCGATTACTCGCCGATCTGCTACTGGTTATTGTGTATTTCTTGGTGATTCTTTAATATCATGGAGAGCCAAGAGGCAAAAGACTGTATCTTTATCAAGTGCAAAAGCGGAATATAGAGCAATGGCAGGTACTTGTTGTGAACTTGGCTGCGTTATTTATTAACAGATTTGCATGTGTCTGTTTCAAGTCCTGCTGTTTTACATTGTGATAATCAAGCTGCTTTGCACATTGCTAAGAATCCAGTGTTTCATGAGAGAACTAGACATATTGAAATGGATTGTCATTTTATTCGGGATGAAATTGTTAATAGGTGAAGTTGTTACTCGTTTTGTGACTTCTTCACAACAGTTAGTAGATGTTTTTACGAAGGCACTTGGAAGAGAAAAGTTTAGGCAACTCATCAGCAAGTTGGGAGTTGTCAATATACACTCTCCAACTTGAGGGGGAGTTTTGGAAAGTATATCACAGAGAATCTGTTTTGGTTAACTTGGTATGCACGTATATTTTGTATCATAGATGTAGATGGGATTTGGTAGAATATTCAATTGTAATTGCAGTAGGTTTTGTTTCCTAGTTGGTTTCCTGACTTGTAGGACAACCACTAAAGATAGAGAAGGTACTCTGTATATATTTGTCAGATTGAATACAATGAACATATTCAGCCAAACCATCTTCTCTATGCCAGTGACAAGGTAGTTCCATATCCCAAAAGTTTATTCTGAGACTTCGAGTTGCAGCAGACAAGCAGTCTTCTACAATTCACTACAAACACCCTTGATCCTAATACCTCGAGCATGCTACTTGATTCTTAAACCTCGAGGAACCAACAGAAGGGGAGCTTTTAACCAGTGGAATGAGAGACGGTACGATATCAGCCATTAGTGGCCGATATTCAGCTTCTGGTTGCACACACATTGCTGCAATAGCTGCTATCTGTGAAAACACAGTATGTATGGAGTTATTTACAAATGAAATTAGCTTAAGTTTTATTAATCTGATTAGTTATACAAACACGGTATATCCAAAATTACCTGAATTAGATCCCTCTTTGAGTATTGTCCTTTAAGAACTGGATCAACCATCTCCACTACCTTTTCTCTGTTGGTTAACCTTGGAAGCGCCTAAAAAATTTCACACAGCAGTAAATGTATATACCTCTTATTTTACTATATACTTGGAAAGCTGCTCTAGTTTTAACTATTTTGGTGTCACAAATAGTTTTGGATCACTAACCCATGAGACAAGAACATGCTCTCCAGAAGGCCTTTTGGTATCAACCGGGACGCGCCCTGTTAGAAGCTCTAAAAGGACCACGCCGTAGCTGTAAACATCTGATTTGGTAGTAAGCTTTCCAGTTGAGGCATACCTAGATCACCAAAACTCAATGAACAACAAAATCTCACAGATATTAAACTACTGTGCACGCATAGTGCAATTTTTGTGCTTCAAAGGCACTAGTTGAAGCAGGAAAGTTACCAATCATCAGCCACTGTTTAGAAAAAGTACTTATGCAGAAATGTTCTTAACTTCTAGCAAATCATTTTGGTTTATCCATGCAAAGTACCACCTGAAGATGATAAAAAATGACAGCTAGTCTAATAGTGATCTTAGTGTACATGCCCATGTGCGCACTTCTATTGCAGTAGATATGCATTTTATATGTATCTAGCTTCATGGTAATGCATGAGAGAGGTCTCTACAGATTTTGCAGCACTTACTCCGGTGCTAAATATCCAGTGGACCCTAGCACTCGAGTCGAATCCTGACCGTTAATCTTGCCAGAAGCCATCTTGGCCAGTCCAAAATCAGATACCTTGGCCCGGAAGTTTTCATCTAGAAGTACATTTGTGCATTTGAAGTCACGGTGTATAACAGATGGGATGTTTTGTTCATGGAGGAACTCAAGAGCCTTGGCACAGTCGAGAGCTATCCTCAGTCGCGTATCCCAATCCAATGGCTGCTGCTGCTGATGGTTTCTAGAGTGGAGATGGTGTTGCAAAGTACCATTGGGCATGCATTCGTAGACAAGGAGCCTATGATGCTGGTCAGCACAATAACCAAGTAGCTCCACCAAGTAAGGAGAGTGCAATCGGCTTAACAGATCAACCTACAATCAGAAAAATAAAAAAATAAAGCTCAAGTATCTTCCATTTTCTCTCTACCTCATGTGCAAAATTGACAAGAAACAATGCTGTAGCCTCAAATTCAGGACCTTAAGTCAACTCTTAATAATTGTTTAATGAAGTGCGGTTTCGATAACATACTAAAGTTTTGAGAGATGGAAAGGAGAGACAGAGTTGGCTAGTAGATGATTAATTAAAGGTCTAAGTATCTCTCAAGTAAGATCCAATAATCTGTGTTGAAAATGTAAATGTTTACATACAATAAAGACAAAATGATAAGTAAGCCAATGAGTTGAGAAAACAACACAGAAACAAAGTTAATTAAAGAAATATATGTCTAGATATATAGATAAAAAGACAGAAAGATAGCACATAAGAAAGACAAAAGGCTAGTGAATGAAGTCACTGACCTCAAGCCTAAAAGCACGCTCCCCTTGTCTTCCTTCCCTGTGCAGCATCTTAATGGCTGTCGCGGTCCCATCACGGAGGACTCCCCTATACACCACTCCAAACCGTCCACGGCCTAACACATTTGCCTCGCTGAACTTATCTGTGGCCTCCTCAAGTTCCTTGTAAGACAAGACTTGAACCGCTTCTCTGTATCTAGTTGGAGTTGTGATTGCCACTGATGTCCTCATTGACCTCCCCAAGTTCCCTCCTTGTAGGCAACCGCCCTTCACATCTGAGACACAAATGTTTCAAGAATTAATTTTCACAAACATGTACATTAGTACGTAGTGAAACTTAAGCATATAAGTTGAGGCTATTACCTGGGCTGGAATTGAAGTTCATCGAGTTTTGAGCAATGAACCTGAAACTATTGTTCAAGCTCCCTTTCTCATCTTCAACATCGTCATTGTTATCGCCTGACTTGAGCCGTCTGAGCAGTAATATGATGAGAGTTATAGCAATAATGACCATAACACAGATAATGGCAATAATGATGATGATGATGGAGTTTGAAGGCAAGCTTCCATGGTGGTGGTGGTGGTGATGATAGGGATGAGAATGTGAAAAATGATGTCCGCTGTCATCAGGGGTGGTGTTAACTTCCATGAGCACAAAGAGCAATGCAAAACCAGAAGAAAAATGGCGGAGAAAGACAGACAGACAAGCAGAGAGTTTGTATTGTATAGGAAGGTATAATGTTGAGGGTGTTAAAGAGTTTCCCTTGTACTCCTTCTATGTAGGGATGGAAGGCCATACATCTTCACATGATTCCTCTTCTTCTTCTTCTCTCTCTCCCCTCGTGAATTCCTAGTGGTATTGCGCCCTCCATTCGTCTTTTCTTTTGTAATTTTCTATAGAGATGTCTATGTCTCTCTCTTTCAGAGTCTTGGAAGCTATTGCCCTGAGTCTCCACTTTGATAATTATAAACCAATTACTAACCAATCTATAGCTCCAGAATATTTTTTATTATCTACAAGCTTGCAAGAATACAATAGGCATACTCATTTGTACAAGGACTTTTTTCACCAGTAAAGATCACTGCAGAAAGAACTACTAGCTAGGCAAATTAATAATGCTTGAACCCAGAGAACAAGGAGAATATGAAGAAAAAGTGTACTGCCTAACACTAGGTTCCACATGCATGTACTAAGAAGCTTGATGAATTAAGATCTACACAGTTCCTTACCCCAGTCCGTAAGTGACACCATAAACCACCATCAAGCATCTTACAGAAGAGTTAATAAGAGATAAAATGCAATACCATGGCAATGAGTGTTCGAGTTCATAACCATGGTATGCACATTTCAGCTTCGCTGTCTCGATAGCAACTGCTCACTTGATATTCACCTGCTCCTGTGATTCTGTGACTGAATAACATGCGAATCGGTACTAAAATCTAGCTGTTAGTTCAGATTAATGGGGCCAAGTTCAAATTGATAACACGATGCAACAAAACTCAGTGTGAACCTCGTTGAGTCTACAATAATTTATCATCTGGTATAGCCATTGAGATGTTGAGATCATAACCAACATTGATATCTTCAGTTGCTTCATTTCCAGAGACACATCATGCTATTACAGATTAATGTACCCACCAACAAAAAGCCACTTAACTTTGACTTTAGATTTTGGATTAGTATCCAGGTCTGTGTATAAAACGTCCAAAATCTCTAATGATAAATCTATGGGGGAGTCCATTAGATATGTCATGATTCACTAGAAAAGTAGAAAGTCGTCTCAATAATGCCTCGATTTGTATTCTATGGGATATTTGATTCTAGTATTAGTCATACACTTCCATCAATCCTCTGAAAAACCAAGAAACCTATTGATGCGCTTGGCGACTGGTGTGGCATCACCTGGATGGTATGGAATCAGGGACTCTACTTTCATATCTGCTATCATTTGTTTCAGTGACTGTGGACGAGCATAGTACAGATGCTTCCTGTCTGCTAGTTCTTCTGCCAACTCACTTTGATGGTTGTCCATCAAATCTTCATTTACCACTACAATCAAGGGCTTCCCAAGCCGCAACGTCTCAAATATGCTCCCGGATCCTGCAGCAAGGCAAAATCCACATACAAAATAAGAAGCATATAAAACATAAAATTGGTTGGTAAACAGCAGACTTTCTCGTCTTAGTACAGTTTTGAGCGATCTAGAATATGAAAGTAATAGCATTAGGAGAGATCAAATTAACATCCATTTCACTAGTAACATACATTTCTGAAGCATCGGTTCTCCAAACTGAGCTCAGTCAATTGTGCAGTAATACATTTATGAAAGTGAAAACTCACAACTCAGGTGATAAGGAAAGGCAGATAGATACAAGAAATTATCAAACCTTACCTGCATGGCTAATAACAAGCGATGCCTCTCTCAGATGATCTGCAATGCTTGATGAAAAAGTGAAGTACTCTACTGCAATGGACTTATCTCCTCCTTCAGACTGCATCTAAAAAAATTGTTTGTGGGGAAGATAAGATAACTGAGAATAAGCATAGATAATCCCTTCTTCCCATTTAACTAGTTAGACAAAATACATAAGCGAAGAGAGTATACAAGTCATTGCATTAGAATTATCATCATTCATCCATTGCGTTATGAAAATCAATACTGCCTAGAGGAAAATGATACAGGTCCACCCATGAACAATGCATGAAGAATTTCTAACACTCCATCAGCAAAATACTGTATACACAGATTACTTTCATTTTATTATCACCTCTCTTACCCTAGGATCTGACCAGTATCCCCTCCCTCGATAATAATACTTTACGGTAAACTGTAGGCACAGAAACCAATCACATTATTCTTGCAAAATCAGCTAGGACCGAGCTTTCATAAGTACCTTCATGGGAATATAGAACCCTCGGCCCATTTGAATGAGAAGCTCAGTATACCCTCTTCTTGACAGCTCTTGCTTAACCTCTTGCGCAGCCACAGCTTTAACAAGAGCATCAAAACAAGTTGTCCCAACAGTTACAAAAACTGTCTTCTTAGACTTCACTGCAACCTCAGTATCTCCCATCTCCAATCAGCATAAGTTAATCCTTTAGCAATCACAAACAACAATAAACAATTTCAGAATAAACACACAGTGGTAATATTAAACACATTAGAAAACAGCATATGACAAAGAATGAGCACAAAGTACAAAGCGAAAACTTGCTCAGATATCATATTAATGTATAGCAGGGTTACTAGTTAAAGCCTTAGTAGAACTAAATGTATCAAATTGAACACCAGATCGGCAGATCTCATTGTATTAGGGATTAGCAAACGCAAATTCAGATGAATTATGCTTAAAGCAATCACCTCGAACCAAAAGCATCGAACTTTATCACTCAAAGTCTCAACCAGACTCATTGGAATATAAAATTCCGCATATCGTTACAAACCCATAAAACACATCGATCAATTTCTCCTCAATCACACATACACATTGAAAACTACAATGATCTTAAAACCCCAAATGCATAGGGAAGGGTACAAACATCTTGAATTCAAATGGTACCGAATATGAGAGAACAGAAAGTGGAAGTCAAAAACTAATGTTCTTGGAATTTAAGAGAAAAATAAGAAACTCACTTGTTTGAAAAGCTTTGAAGTTTGCACTCGAAAGCTCAACTTCGGAGTTCTGAGTAAGATGCAAAACTTACGGCAGAAGGTCGTTGAAACGGTTATAAGAATTGGGTATCCGATTTAAGCTGGTATTGGGGTTCTCATATATCCCAATGGGCTACTTTGGCCAAATATTTATGTATCAAAATTTAGGTTTAGGTTAAAGCAGAGCCAATAAAAGTTGTATGGGGATAATACCTTCACATGTATTCAGAAGCTATGGCAAGTGATGTTTTATAATACAAGAGCCACATTTTCCACTGCCCCAACTCCTCCTGATTGTGCTATCTATGTTCTGATCGAACTAGTTGAGGTTGGAGGCACAACGAGAATGATGATGGTGAGCACTGAGCACATTTGAAAATAATGAACGGACTAATGAAATTGCAAAAATGTTATTGAGATTATTATATCGATTACAAGTTATGTACTTAACCATTGTGGTTAACTATAACCAGGGGCGGATCCAAGATTATAAATTTGGAGAGTAATTTTTCCTTATTCTTGTTTTTCGTTTAAGGTTGATAATTGTTTCACAATTTACACAAGAAGTTCTTTTTGAAGAAGTTTTTCAGAGAGTCTGCTTGGGTCCAAACTTAATTTGGACACCACACTATCAGAAAAACACACTTATGCGACATTTCATCGCCTAAGGATCGTCATCTAAGTGTTGTAGTTTAAGTATTTAGACGACAAAATAAACTTCATCGTCTAGGTTTTTGGACCACGAAAAATTAATTAAAAAATGACAAAAATTTTCGTCACAATTTTAGTTTATTCGTCGTCTAAGTGTCGCCTAAGTGGTAAATTTTAATTAAAAAAATTAAATGAACTAGACGACGAAACTATTTGTTTTGTCTAAGTTATTTTTTTTTTAAATAATTAAATTACTATTATTAATTAATGCAAAAATTATAACATAATTAGGAGATAATTTAATGGTGGTGGTGGTGGTGTGTGGTGCCGAGGAGCTGAGGTGGTGGTGGTGGTATGTATGGTTAGAGAGAGAGAGAGAGAGATTGTGAAAAATAAGGGATGAATTTTTTTTATAGGCGATCACTTGGGCGAAGAAACCAACAGGTTTCGTCGCGTGATTTAAGTTTTTGGTAAAAAAAATTGGCGAAAAAATTTGAACTTAGACGACGAAACCTACAAGGTTTCATCGCCTAAGTGAATTTAAAAAAATAAAAATAACAAATTTTACTTAGGCGACGAAATATTATTTTCGTCGCCTAAGTTAATTTTTTAATTTTATTTTTATTTTATTTAAAAATAACAAGGATTTCACTTGGGCGACATAATGTTATATTTTCGTCGCCTAAGTGAACTTTTTTATTTTTTATTTTTTAAAAATATATGAAAATTAATTTTGGGTAGTTGCTTAAAAACCATCAAAAATCAACCACCAGATATAACCATTACATTTATACAATATTGTAGAAAAAAAATCAATCTAATTTAGATTAGTTTAGGATTTGATTGAATGAATTTAGTCATTATTGAAAAATAGCTTAAAGACAAAAACTATCGTAAAAAATAATTCGTAAACCCGTTTCCGAAGTTACAGGTGTTTGTCTTGTCGTAAAAATTTAATTTATAAACTAAATATAAATTAATTAAAATTTGACATAAAAAATTTATTTAAGACTAAAAACTTGTTATATATCTACTAATGTTATATAACTTAAGTATTCGTATGACTATATTCACTCAACATCAACATTAATGAAATTGAATTTGGACAAAACAACCGTTGGATATATTCATTATAACATAATATGTAAGTGAATGAATTTTAATTCAAAACGAAGTTTGTTAAGGGTTTCATCGGCGTAGTCAACCATAAAACCGAAATTTCAACGAAACAGAAAAGTTGAGATAAGAATCTTCGTAACTCTGATTTTCGAACCATCGACACTCACAGTCCAAGAATTGTTTACTCTATGCCCTCGACAAAAAGAATATATATTTTAAGATGGTATAATAGTCGTGCTCTTAGAGGTCAAATTGTGAAACTGTACTTAGAAGACGAAAAATGAGTTTCGTCGCCTAAGACTTTCCAAGTTTAGGGGAAAGGGTTTAAGGTTTAGGGTTTAGGTTTATGATATGTTCTTAGACGATGAAATAAAAATGTTCATCGTCTAAGTGCAAACGTAGATAAATTCTGTTTTCGTCGTCTAAGTAGGTCTTCTAAGATGATGAAGATATTTTTGTCGTCTAAGATAATACTTAGATGACGAAACTAATTTTTGTCATCTCAATCAGATCCTAGACGACAAAAACAAATGTTCGTCACCTAAGAAATGTCTTAGACGACGAAAATATCCTCGTCGTCTAAAGTCAACCTAGACGACAAAATTGTCTCTTGGCCGATGAATTTTTTTCCGTCTAAGTGTGATTTTCTGGTAGTACCATCATCAAAACTACTCCTATTTATACAAATTTTAGTTTGTGATTTTATAATCAAGACCACCTAACATATAATTTACCTTGTAATGATCATATATGCAAAAATTTAATTAAACAAGAGATCGTTTGCTCATTAATTAAATTTTGTAAAACAAATAGACGGTTATTAATGTAATACTAAAAATCACAATAACCACCCACTTATTTAATAAAATTAGATACCCAATCAATTTTTATTTTGATTCATTTTTGGGTGAGTTGATCTTCAACCCATAGTCTGTAAGATAGGTGGTCTCAATTGTAAAATTATAAATAAAAAATTATATAAATATGAGTAGTTTAGACCCCTTGACATCTAATTAAATTAAGATCCAAGTTTTGTTCGTTATCAAATGAATCTTTTAACTTTGTACAACTAAAGAAGAATTCTTTTGTTGTAAAATTTACAAAAGATAATGAAATTACTACAAATTATAGAAGAAGATGATAGAAGAACTTGAGAAAAAGCTCTGTACAAGAATATGGGGGGGGGGGCAATAAACTTAGGAAAGCCCAATGTAGGACTCAAACCTTAGATGAGATAGGTCCAAAATCAGGTACTTCGTGAACTAAACTGAAGCCATTATTGGTGCATATCTCGTACATAAAATTAGTATTAACTAGTTTTCAAAAACTCATCAGGACTTAAGCTCTGGTAAGTCAATGCATAGATCCGCCACTGACTATAACCCAAATATAATATATGAAACAAAAGTATTTTCCTAATTAAAATATGTGCTACCTGACTACATTTCTTAGGAATAAAATATAAGTAACCAATGAGATGAAATAAAAGGGATTTTCACTTCTTCAAAAAAAATCCGACCTATGTGACCGTCATTTCTGGTTTCATTTATTAGACACAACATACAATAAATTAGCATATGATCAGATTTCATATATTAGCAATATTTCTCCTATTGAAGAAAAAGAAACAATACAGAAAAAATCACCCATTTGTTTTTTCATTTTAGTTGAATCTAGGCCTGTAAATCTGGCTCAAAGCCCATCGGCCCGCCCTTGTCCAGTCTTATTTTATGGGTTTTGGTTTGGCCCTGCCCAACCTTATGGGTGGGCTTTGCCCAATCTATCTTGAAGAGGGCAAGGAATGGACGATGATTTTGAAGCCTTGTCCATACAAGTGATATTAGGGCCGGGCCGGGCCAACCCAAAAATAAATAAATATATAATTTTATAATGATATATGTAGTAATTAGTAAATGATGATTAATGAAAAAATAAAATTCAATTAAAGTACAAAATGTAAGAATAGATTACAATTTAAGAATCAACTTTTTAATTAATTTTGGATTCTAAAACAATGAAACTCCATTAATCTTCAATGGCTACAAGCATGATTACATATTTAATTGATCACATATATTAGGTAATTGATCACATATATTATGTAAAAAAATTAACACTTGATTAGTTTACTTTGAAATGTAACCTGATCGAGTGGACAATTAGAATTAGCTTGAAAATAACTAGCCAACTAAGTCACATTTACTGGAAAGTTTAGACTTATAAATGTAAAGTTAATTTTTTTTTTCGAACAATATAATAACGCAACTAGTTTTCAAAAAAGTATACGTTTAAAATTATGGCAGGCCACATACGGACTTTATAGGCCCGTACTTTATCGACCCATGGATAGGGCTTGGACATCATAAATTAGTGATAGGGTCGGCCCTGCCCTGCCCATTTTATACTAGAACTTAAAAAGTTCAAAACTGAGTAGTACATGGGCTACATGTCTTGGATCTGGGCCGGGCCGGACCATTTTACAAGCCTAATTAAATCCATAAATGGCATACAAATTTTTCACGAATAATGCAAATGTATAAAATATCGATTCTAAAATATTATATTCTTGAAGTTTATAATACAAACCATAAAGAGTATGGTACCTGAATTGAGCGATGATCATTCTGTATTGTCCAATCTCGGATCAAGTCGATCTTTGTTTGATAAATTTACAAGATCATGCTGAATTTTTTTTTTGGGTAACTTTCTAATTATTCCTATTGATTTGGATTCTCTCCGTAACTAATGGAGTCATTGACTATTTTTTTTGAAAGTGAAAATATTTTTGTGCATAACTGCATATTATGACATCACATATTAATGTCAATATTTTGGTTTCAAGTGGTTCCAAGTTTCAACTCGAATTAGTCACTCGCTTTTATGTTTTTTCTTTATCAATAGTAGACAATGAATTAATCATAAGTCTCTTTGCATTAACGGCTAAGATGTTCATTACATAAAAAAACATTAATTCAAGAAAGCCATGAATAGGATCAGAGATCGTTTTGATCGCGCACACACAAAAAGAAAAAAGAAAAGAAAAAAGGGATCGGAGATAGTTACGTAGATGAAGATGAAGACAAGACTCACGAGAGCAGTGGCGGAGCCAGCCCAAGGCTCTCCTGGGCTTAAGCCCGGGTGAAAATTTTGAGCCCAAAAAAAAAACTACTTCAATAAAACCCAAAACACCAAAGACCCAAAACTACTTCAATTTTTCTAGGCCTAATTAGATTAATAGATACAATTGAGATGTTAGGCTCATGTGAGCCCACTGCCCACACGAAGTGATTGAGAAAAAATAGAACTAATTAAGCCAAGTGTTCGACCACATTCAGAAGCCAAGAGCCCAAGAGAGAAACGAAAGAAAGAAAAAAAAGAGGTTAGAAACGAGAGAGAGAGAGAGAGAGAGAGAGAGAGAGAGAGAGAGAGAGAGAGAGAGAGAGAGAGAGAGAGAGAGAGAGAGAGAGAGAGAGAGAGAGAGAGAGAGAGAGAGAGAGAGAGAGAGAGAGAGAGAGTGGTGGTGGTGAGCGGCGCGAGATCGGGGAAGTGAGAGTGGGATCCGAGTCATCCGACTGAATCACAAACTTACGTCGGAATCAGAACATCACGACCATCTTCTTCTTCCTCTTGATTGTTGTGTTTTTCTCACTTTTCTTTTTAGTTGTTGGATATGCTGAGGAGAATTGGTGTTGCGACGATGCCGACGCAGCAGCTGCAGACGGTCTAGGAGAGTAGGAGTTCAACTTGGAATTTGGCAGGTAATTGATGTTATGCGGTTGGGATTTTGCTCTGTTTGTTTCTCACCGATTAAATTCAATTTAGTGGTAAGATGCATTAACAGATGTGAAGTGCAGTTTTAAATTGGTTTGTGTTAGTGAAAGATAGTTTGTGCTATTGTGGTTTCCAAGGGGAGTTTGTATTGCATGCATAGTGCACGTCCAGTAACTAGATTAATCTAGAGGTTTAAGTTTAAGCAAAGAATCATGTGCGGGACATGGAGGAGACAATTGTAAACTGTGTTTTGTTGGAAACTTGGATTATGAGAACAAGATTGAAACTCTAAGACCAATGAGAGCCACCGTTTATTTCTGTGTGCTATAGAAGAAAAAGAACTCATTTTAGTAGTCTTATTGATTTAATCATGATGTTATGCACATGTTTTTCTTCTTATATTTCATGAAGACTGAGGACACTGATTCAATTGTTTCATTTAGGTTGCTGATATCACATATGCATTGCAATAGCCCGCTGGGAGAGAGGTGAGAAATGTTTGCTTACGTTGTTATACCTCATAGAGTATATAGATTTTAGGCTTGTTATATTTATAGATGTCTTTATTTTTCAGAATGTCTGATGAACAAAATGATCATGTCAAACGACCTAAAACTAAAGATATTAGTTCATGGTTTGTTAAAAAGAATGATCAACCAAGACAACCATCATCATGTGCTAGTTCGCAAGCTTCTGTTAGCACTCCAATTGCTGTTCAAGTAAGTGAGGAACCGTCTGCAACATCTTCTTTTCTTGAGTCCCAAAGGAATGAGTATGATCCACATGGAAATATTAATGTCATTGAACGTGATCCCGGCAAACGGTGTCTTATATGGAAATATCCTATGAATGAGCGTGATGCTATTCGAAAAGCTTATATTGCATTGGGTCCATGTCAACCTAAGCTGGATCGGTATCGACTTTCACTCCATGGTACACAGAATCGTAAGTTTAGTTATGAGTGGTTTGAAGGTCATTCATGGCTTGAGTACTCGGAGAAGTTTGACAAGATTTATTGTTTCCCATGTTTTCTTTTCGATAAAGACAACCCTCATCATCCTGCATTTACTGTAGGAGGGCTGAGAAATTGGAAGGATAAGAATGTTCTAAGAGTACATGTTGGGTCTGTAAATGGTCCACATCATGAAGCTATGGAGAAATGGAATATCTTGAGGAATGTTGCAACAGAAATTGAGAGAGTTTTTGTTAAAAAAACTGCAAAAGAGGTGGAGCACAATCGATTTAGGTTGAAGGCTTCAATTGAGGGTGTGAGACTTCTAGCAAATCAGGGACAAGCTTTTAGAGGTCATGATGAATCTGAAAGCTCTCTTAATGCTGGAAATTTTAAGCAGGTAAGAAAGTCTTACGAAAGAATGGCTAGTGATGATGATAGAGCTATCTTGGAGAATGCTCCCAGAAATGCCAAGTACACCTCCCCGCCTGTGCAGAAACAACTCTTGAACATTTTAGGTAATAGGGTGAGGCAAATGATTCGTGAAGAAGTTGGTGATGCAAAATTATGTATTCTTGCTGATGAAGCAGTTGATGTAGCTGGCAATGAGCAAATGTCTATTATTTTGAGGTTTGTTGATCGTTTGGGTTTCATTCGAGAACGGTTCTTTAAGATAGTCAGTGTGCCTAACACAAGCTCATTAACTCTAAAAATGGAGATAGTTAAAGTTCTCGGTATGTTCAATTTGCAAGTGGAAAATATGCGTGGACAAGGATATGATGGAGCTAGTAATATGAGTGGTGTTTGGAATGGTTTAAAAACATTGTTTCTTAAAGATTGCCCGTATGCATATTATGTTCATTGTTTTGCTCACCGTTTGCAACTAGCACTAACTGGTGCAGCTAAAGGTGTTCATGATACTAACCGATTCTTTACTACTGATTCTTCTGCTAAGCGTAAGGGTGAGCTAAAAGCGGTAAGGGAAGAAGAAATCCAAGAATTAATAGCTGTTGGCAATCTTCAAACAGGTACGGGTTCTAATCAAATTTGTATTTTACAACGACCTGCTTCTACTCGTTGGAGCTCTCATTTCCGTTCTATTAAGAGTTTGATCGAGTTATATGGTGCAACTGTAACAACTATAGAACATATGAGAGATACTACATCCTCATCCATTCAAGGAGAATCTAGTGGTGTTCTTAAAGCTATGATATCCTTTGAGTTCGTGTTTTGCTTGATTTTGATGAATAGAGTTATGAAGATCACAGAAGTTCTTTGTCAAGCAGTACAACGAAAAGCTATCGACATCTTACAAGCCATGAATTTTGTTACACTAACAAAATCACTTTTTCAAGAGATGAGAGAAGATGGTTGGAATGATTTGTTTGAAGACCTTCTTTCCTTTTGTGACACACATGATATTGAGATGCCTGATATGAGTGCTCCCTACATGGATGGTACTCGTCGCCGTTCTCAACAAATGAATCATATCACAAATGAGCACCACTTTCATACAGAGGTATTCAATGTTGTACTTGACTTTCAATTGAGTGAGTTAGATAAGAGGTTTAATGAACAATCTTGTGAACTTCTTTTGCTCAGTTCAACTTTAGATCCTCGTGATAAGTTCAGTCTTTTTCATATCGAAAAGGTGCTCCGTCTTGCTAAGTGCTTTTATCCTCGAGATTTTGTGCAAGATGAACTTCTTTCTCTTGAGCTAGAGTATGCATATTATCAGAAAGATGTGGCTACGGATTCAACATTTCACAAGTTAGATTCTATCTCTGATTTGTGTCGGCAAGTTGTTCAAACAAGAAGGTCAGAGTTCTTTCCTATGATTTATAGGTTGATTTGTTTGGTGTTGACTCTCCCTGTTTCTACTGCAACCACTGAAAGAGCTTTTTCATCCATGAACATCATCAAAAATAAGCTTAAAAATAAGATAGAGGATGATTTTCTTGATGACTGTATGGTGCTTCACATTGAAAAAGAATTTGGTGAAACGGTTAAGAATGAGATGGTGATTAAAGATTTTGAATCTTCGGGTTCGCGTAGAGTAAGATTTAGTTAATTTTCCTTTTATGTTGTATTTTTTGTTTATGTAAATGTGTACGAGAGTAAAGCTTACTATGTTCCCCTTTTTTTGTTAATAAATATTTTCTTGTATCATTGATATTCTTGAAGCAAAAAATTAGTGCTATAATTAGCCCAGGTAAGAATTTATTCCTGGCTCCGCCACTGCACGAGAGATCGAGGATTCTTGAAACAACCAATTTTCACAAACTTACCGAGGAGCTGGTAATAAACTTCCTTTCACGTTTGACTCCTAAAGCTTTGATGCGGTTCAAATGCGTTCGTAAGTCATGGCATCACCTAATACTTTCTCCAAAATTTGTAGCAGTTCACCTTTCTAATTCCACGAACAACAACAAGTTCGCTTCCTTTTCCAAGCGTATCCTTTTCAAGCATACTGTCCTCAAGGATGATGATGACGATGGTAACAAGGAAATAGTTTTACTGTCATTGGTTGATATTGATAATAACTACGATGATGAAGGAAACCTTGTCTCTGTTATCGATGACCCTCCTCCTTTTTCTATGGATACATGTCCCCTTCAATCACGAATTGCAGGCTATTGTGATGGAATTGTTTTTCTTCTGTCGGATGAGTATATAGTATCCTGCAATAAAGGAATTCAAATTTCTTCTGGAATCTTCAGGTCAATCAATAATCCATTATAGAAAAAAGATGGTAGCAATACAGAATTTTATTAGATTATTCGGTCCGACAAAGAGAATTCACATCGTATTATTACATTAATAAACATTGTGATGAACAAGTCCTAAACTAACAAACCGGAGTAGCCCAAGTAACTATCAAACTCTGGACGCACCACTCTGTAATTAGCTAGAAACCCTCTTTATTGTTTCACATTCTGGTGCAATTCCTCAACCCTCATATCCGCAAGGAGCATGATTGCCAATTTTTGGGAGACACCTTCTTTATTCCGCCCCAGTGAGGGCCAAAGCTGGATATGTCCGTCTTCTTGTTAGGGTGACGCACAACACTGCTAGCTCCTTCAGCATTCTCTTGGCCGTCCACCATCATATCCAGGTAGGGGTTGTGAAATTGAACGGTGAAACTTCTGCCAGACCCTTGATCCCTAGCGGACATGATGGTAACACCTGTAAAATCATTGAAATGAGATGGAGGAACTTCTTTGACGACCCCTAACTTCAGAGACTCCGGAACAGATACTTGCAAAAGAACCTCATCATTAGTGGCGGGCCCACCTAAATTGGGGTCCGCGAACTCTATAGTTGTAGGTTTCGGCGCACTAGTTTGGACGGACACCAAAACACCTCCAAGAACAGCTTGCGATGCACCCTGCACAGGGCCCACCTCCCATTGTGAGCTCGAAGCCATCACCAACTTTTCCATCCCCGTCGGCATCACCACTTCACCCTGTAACCCCCTTGTATTCGATGAATGAGTCATAGCCGACCCCAGGCAACCCTTAATACCATGCTTAAAGGATCCACATATTCCACAAAAACCTTTCAAATGATCATACACCATAGCAACATCAACAAAATATGAAACACCAATATTAAAGGTAGTACTCACCACCAACGATCGGCGGATGTCAAGATCCACCTGGAGTTTTACCTCTGAGGGGTGAGTGTCCAGGAGACTAACATGAGTCTGATAGCCCCCCAAAGCATTCCCAGTTCTCTTGAGCCATTTGGTTTGGAGAACACCCGCAATAAATTGACTCATGAGTGGCCGAACGTATACCCATGCACTACACTTGGATGTCGAAATCCGAAATGGATCAACCAAACCATCAAAACTCTCAACCACCACTGTTGTCTCGTGATAGTACCTAGGACCATGCTCCACGACCCTCTTTCGATCGGTCCCAGATCGAAACTTGCACACAAATCGGTCCTCCGCGATCTGGTCGAACCCGATATTGCCCGAGCTCGAAACATCTCGTCAGAGACCTAACATTATCATCTTCAAACCTTGGACTTTCTCCGGTTTCAAAGGGGTTAAGAAAAATAGCCTCACCACCGCATAGAGCCACTCATCCTGCTCCTCGTCATCCAAAACGGCAAGATCCACTGCACCCAGCGCTGCCGCGAAGTGTTGTGGCTCCATATCAATTTTGGGGTGAGGGAGGGCTTCCTCCTCCTGTTTTGAAATCGACATGTAAGGAGGTCAGGGGAATCAGCTTGAGAAGGAGATTAAGAAACTCAAAACCAATTTGAAATCAAGATGGAAATGAGGAAGATCGGATCGGAAAGGTGTAGTAGCGGCTATGGTTCTTTAGAAAGAGGATGAAAGAAAAAGGGAAAGTCGGCTTGCCAAAAAGTTGTCGGTCGTTCTTCCAAAATCTTGTCTGTTTATAAATCCGAATATTGATTATGAAAATGAGCATAATGATTATTGTCAGGCATCCGAATCCAAAGTGTGTCCAAAGAATGACAATGGGTTTGGATATGGCACTACCGCTGGAAACACTATAGCCGACGATTTTTTTAAAAACTATAGCCGACGAGATAAAAATCTCGTCGGCTATAGTGGAAAAAATGATTTTTTTTATTTTTTAAATTTTTTTTTTAAAACTATAGCCGACGAGATAAAAAATCTCGTCGACTAGTGGAAAAAATGATTTTTTTTATTTTTTTAAATTTATAGTTTTAAAAAAATGATTTTTTTTTTAAAACTCGTCGGCTATAGTACTATAGCCGACGATAATGGGTAAAAACCTTGTCGGCTATACTATTACCGACAGGTTTTAGACAGCGACTTTAGCCGACGACTTTAGCCGACGACCCTTAAAAATCGTCGGCTATAGTGCGTCGGCTATATTATAGCCAACGATGTTTTTGCCCCTTTTTCGTCGGCTATAGTATAACCGACGATTTTTTGTTGATTTGTCGTCGGCTATAGTGGAAATTGTCCACTATAGCTGACGACAAAAAATCTCGTCGATTTTTTTTTTTCGTCGGCTATAGTGAAAATGCTGGTAGTGTGGATTCGGGTATGACTCCAAAGCCAAAGTGTACAAGGTCAGAATGGTTCATTATGGTGAACATAGTTTTGGAATTGATGCCACACATCCTCCAAGAGCAGAGATATACACATCGGGTGCTCATTCTTAGAGAGAGATCAAGTATATATGTTCCAAATTGTTATGTCTATTGGGTTTCCTTCTTTTGAGATACACTTGAATGGTATCCATTATTGGAATATTTATATAGATTATTTGAGTAGAAAAATATTTTAAGGAGAATTCAATGATTTCCTTTTTTTAATTTGAGATTAATAAAGATGTACAATAAATTTCCTAATAAAAAATGATATATACATTCCTATCACATCTATACAACTTTAATTCTAATTACAAAAAAATATTCATAATAATCTATTTTCTAGCAATTTGAGTCTTACTCCAAGTGAAACAGATTCCATCCAGTCATTTGATATGAGTGAAGAGATATTTCATCAGATATCATTTCTAGAGGAGAATAACTCTACTAATGAAGGATTTTATAACACCCTGGTTGAGTGGAAAGGATCTGTTGCTCTCTTTTCCTTTCCCCATCGTGCAAAAATTAAAGTCCGATATATTTTGATTTATGGGTGATGACTGACCCTGGTAAATTTGATAACCCATGGCCAAAATACTAAGCCATTGGACCTGTAGTAGATAATGAAATCCCATTGTTATTTTGGAATAGTGACGAGATTTTTATGGCTATTGATGATAATTATCGGCCACATTTGTTAATATATAGAAACGTAAACACTTTCCGTTTCCAAATAGTGTTGAAACAGAGTACCAACGTGGCAACGAATTTTCTTTTCGTTTCCATTTTGTATCAAATCGGGTCCACCATTCTCAAATGTTATGCACTTAGCAACAAATTGTGTTTCCGTTTTCATTTGTTCTCAACATAGAATGCATTCCGTTTCTAGTTTGCGACTACTGAGTGTGCACTAAAAAGAAACAAAAATTTAATTAGTTTCCACTTACGTAACCACCTAGGTCCTACTTCTCTCAACATCATTCACTTGGAAACAGATATATTTTTCGTAGTTATATGAAACCCATTTAATTGAGATAGAGAGCAACAAAAGTTATTTTCGTTCCCATTGTGCTTTCATAATGGGTTTTATTCAGAAACAGAGATGATTTTTGTCGCCAATTTATATCAATATGCTATTCTTTAGTAACAGATTCCTTTTCCGTTTCTTTAACGCTTACATATTCAATTTATTATCGTTTCGTACGAGACTCGTAAACCCAGATTTGAGATTTGCGGCTGAACGAAATTACCTCTTCTTTCTAAATCAGAAACGTAGAGAAGATTGAATGATTGAGTTTTTGTGATTCTAAGAATAGCTATGGAGTCGACCAGCACAGTGGACATCGAACTCGACCTGCAACATCTAATTTTGGATCGAATATGTTCTTCACCTATTACCTAATAAACTTGTTATTGGTTTTAAGATTGGTTAGTTTATGATTTTTATATATCTGGGTTGTTTATATTGTTGACTAAGAAAGTGATTAATCTAAGTCTCTAAGTTATATTTGGCCTCATCTCAATCACATAAGATTATCATATATACAGATTCACTGGAAAAGTTATATATGCCTACAGGTTGTCTTGTATTATTTATTTGCACCTTCATTGGGTTAGTCACACAGCTGGGACGGTCGTGCGAATTGCTGGCACTCATGAATGGGGGCTCTTTAGGCTCTATATATAGCTACCTCTCTATTTAATTTATTATTTTACACAGTTGTTGTTTCAAGTAGTGTGTAGCTTTGACTGACTTGCTTAGCTCTGCTTTGTGAGAAATGACTTTGTTTTGTGAAATGAGTTTTCTAGTTATGTGTTGTTCTTAATGGCATCATTTCAACAAAGAAATATGCAAGGAAATCTTTGAACATAACTTGGTTGTCCTTCTGTTCCTAATAGCATCATACAATTCCTTAATGGTTAAACTGATTGGTATGTCCTCTGTCATTTGTAGGAACTTCAAGCATATAGAAATATATAAAGAATGGGTATTTCTAGATCATAGAAATCTTGAGTATGATGTCGCCTTGCATGCTTTTATCAACAATTCTTTATTAGTGGCTGGATTTTGAAGGGAAGATCAAGTGTCCATGCATTGAATGTTGTAACCAATTTTGGCCATTACCAGATGATGTCTTCAATCATCTCAAATATGATGCCATGGATGCCGACTATGTTAATGCACCATGGAAATTTCACAGTGAGGTGTTACCCAATGTCAACACCGGACAACCTCTTCCTAATATCAACATGGCGGCTAATGATATACCTGATATCCTCCAAGATGCATTTGGCATGAATGGAGTTAGTCCAAGTCGAAACGATGAAGAAGAAGTATTGCCTCCTCAAGGACCATCACCCGATGTTCAGAAATTCTATCGCCTCTTGGACGAGGGTAAAACTGAGTTATACCCAGGTTGCGGAAAGAGTAAACTTGATTTACATGTGGAAATAAGCGTGTTCACTCTGAGCAGTGGAAGTTTATTGTGGCAAAATGATTATTTGGTGAATAACCTCTTAGTTTGTTTTCAATCTAATAATTGATGGACATTTGATATGTTAGGAAGTTGTAAAACAAAACCCATAGAACCGAAAATAATTAAGGATGCCACACACTACAGGGACCAAGACATATGCTGAACTTTGATATTGGTGGGTAAGCATTGCTGTAAGTTTGATTATTATGTTCTTTACAGAATGTCTATTAGGCATAAATGATGTGTTGGAGTATAGGTTCAAGTTTTGTCCTATTTATGCAGTCAAATTTGCTACCAGCTTCTGTAAACCTTAACCAGCCCATAACCAACTCTTTTCGTACAGACGTCCAAAGTTCTAGACAATATAAACTTGCCTTTACTGATTTTGTGATAATGATGTGAATTCCATTAATGGCTGATTTTAATTACATGCCCTTCTTGTTAGAAATGTGCTTTACTGGTATGATATATGGTCTATCTCTTATATGTATAAGAAGAGTTGGTATTGAGGCACCATGTCTAATAATATTCTCTGAATGCCAATTTTGATTGTAAGAGCTTGAACATCCAAGAGAAAAACTTGATCAGATTACATTCTTAAAAATGGCATTCTTAACAAAAAAGAAAGGAGACAGCCTTGAACCCATTAATGAGGAAGCACTGAAAATATTTGTAAGTAAATTGACATTTCATCTTATAAGAGAAACATATAGTGGGTTGTAGTTGGCTCTCAAACATAACTGTAATAGAGAAGCTTATAGTGGTATGTAGTTGACTCTCAAACATAACTAGAACAGGAAAAAAATATATCATAATTGTTCAGGTTTTGGACTTGGTTTAATCAGTTAGTGGTCTTCATATATCTTGCTCATGCCATCTACATGTCAGGTAGTATTAGACCATTTATCAATTAGTATCATTTCAAGTGGCATGACCATCTCTCATGCCATATATTTTTACATATAATAATTAGATTTGTGTACATTATTTATGGTCACTTTTTGAAGGAAGAATTAATGGAGTTGGAGAATAAAGTATGCACTGAAGATAGAAAAGTAACCGTTAAGGTTAAGAATGAGTTGTTCTATAAAGTGATGGGATGTGAAAGGCGCAATAGAGTTCGTGGATACTGTGTGGGTGTCAAGTGGGCTAATCTTCCAGGAATTTTCACTGAGAAGAGTGGTTTAGCAGGTCATTTGGAAGGATTGAAGGTGGCTTATGATGCACAATAATTGGAATTGAAAGAAGCCGTTGAACGAAAAGAGAAGATGCAAGCAGAAATGCAAGCTTTGAACAAGAAGATGGATGCACTAATGAGTGCTAATCCTTTGGTCCAAGTGTTTGCTACAGCTGGAGTTAGTGTGGAGAGTTTAGACATTGGTCGCCTCATTGCCTTGCTAAAGAATCCAGACGAGCGTGAAGCAAGTGGTATAACAAATGGAGGTTCGAATGGAGGCAGCTGTTCTTCTTAGCCATTAGTTGTTTACTGCCCCTCAAGAGTTATGCACAAGTAATGATGTGCATTTTTGTATTGTGATTCATGTGTACAAATAGGGAACTAACTTTTGCATATTGTGTTAGTTGTCTAGGTTTAAGTAAGAAAATCAATTCTCATTGTGCCCAATAGATCTGAATGTGGGTGAGAATGGAAATTAATTTTTGTTGACTTGAGGGTTGATATACATGTGTAAGTAGGCACTTTTGCAATGTATTAGAACATGTATTATTGTATTAACTAGTTATGAACTTATGTAGTGTATTTGCCTTCACTTGTGGAGATGATGAGTATATATGTTAGTGATGTTTAATTTACAGCAACATGCCTTTTGTTTTCATTTTGATCTGATGAATAATTGAAATTTTCAATTTTAAGGTAATTGGTAATAATTGAGTCAAGACAGTAAATATTATTTTTACTGTAATGGTTAAATGAATGGGTGGGTCAGCCCCGTAAAATAAAATTTACTTCTACCTTGCCCATTAATGCAACGGAAATACAAAAGCAATGGTAAAACTGAAAATTTTAACTTTGGCCTAATAAGGAACGGAATGCAATTTCCGTTTCTATTTGTGACATTAAATCAAATAAAATAATGGGCTTATTTTGCAACTGATGAGGAATCCGTTCCCATTCTTTTGCAATATAATACATTACATTGGTGGTACATATTGCAATGGAAATGTATCTATTCCC
Organism: Geum urbanum; assembly: GCA_946800695.1. Classification (NCBI taxonomy): domain Eukaryota; kingdom Viridiplantae; phylum Streptophyta; class Magnoliopsida; order Rosales; family Rosaceae; genus Geum; species Geum urbanum. Next base: position 79,462,969 of record OX326999.1, on the reverse strand, counting down.
ATGGTCAACTCAGGTACTAAAGTGAGAAATAATTATTAATGGCCTCTACATCTTCAGTGACCGAATGTCATCCGTTGTTGTTATAGTGTAAAATAGTGCTTTGAGAACGGAATTTCGTAACTAATAGTGCCGAGGTCATTTTTCTAGATGTTTATAAACATGTATCTCAGGTGGTCTCCTACAATATTAGTACCAAATATCTTCCAGTTCATGGAAGAGAAGGACAAGAAGTTATTCAAGTTTTTGTCTATGTAAATAGCATCATTACAGTCAATAATTAATTAGATGCATATATTATGCCAATACAGTTTGATAGCCAGACTAGGAAAGTTATTGATTTAATTTAATACCTGCTAGAGTTCTATTTTTATACCAACAACGCACTTCTGTCATTCTTTCCGTTAATGGACTGGAAGATCCAAGTCTTCGATAATGGTCACGATCATGTCTTCATGTCTTCGGTTATTGATAACGACTGAATTATGGACAACTACTTGATCGATTTGGACGGAGAGCTCTGCTTGGTTTTGGCATGGGCAGTAGTATTATTGGCTATGATGGATGGTCTGGTCTTCGTCGTGGCTTGAGTGTACGTAAGCAGTTGGCGGCTATGGCAGTTTGATCGGTCAAGAAATTAAGATCTGGAGGTGAACTAAGAGTTTAGGTAACCGAATTTTGTTTCTGAACGAGGGCCGGCCACCTTTCTCCGGCTTCTCTGTCAATGGCATATGTAATTGGGAATTGGAATATGCAAACATAATCGTCTATCTTGATGATTGTGGCTACAATATTTATGCTTGCGAAGATAATGATCATCAAAGTGAATGGACAATCTGTCAATGCTGTTTCGTCTCTCGTCAACCTGAAACCAGGCTTTGGATTGATCCTAATGTTTAAACTTGATCCTGCTCGCGCAAGCATGCAATCTTCAGCAGCATGAGATGGGTGTATCATGCATAGTCTACCAATCTACCATGCATGATGAAAGAGTACGTTGATATTTCCGTGGACAAATCTTTCTTCTTTTTCTAACTTCTATGTTTTTGTTCCGCCATATTATTTGTTAAAGAGTTGCACTTTGACATAAACTTAACTTTTGGCATAAAACTCTTGATATACTGATCGTCATTTTTTTGTTACTTTGTTAACGCCACAAACCCTAGATCACTTAGTTCTTCTAGAGTCATATGCGAACTTCTTAGCCATCGGCACACCACGTGTTTAAATTTGTTGAATCTTATAATAATCTTATCCTCTCAATCTCAATGATTCATAAGAAAACATCATACGAGTTATGAACAACAAAAGAATACTAAAGACTGCAGTCACACTAGCTAGAACGATGAAATAAGTTCAAATACCGAGTCAGTCGCATACACTCTTCTGTTTTTATTGACCATGCATGCAACTTTAAATACAGAATATTCTAGTTAGCATTACTAATTTCATATACCATATATTGAACATACTGTGCAATGAAAGATCAAATATCACATAGCATTTTGATCTTCTGATTCTAATATTGTTCTATAACCCTAAGATGAGAAACTAAAAGAGAAGAAGAAATCAACCCTTGATTTCTAATGTCGCTTTTCTATATGCATATTATACATAACTTTCCAACATTTATCCAGCCTATTAAATGCAGATCCTGCAACAACAAAATAATAATTAGGGAACCTAAAGACTTGAACAACTATGTTTCAATTTGTAATGGGGATTACAACCTATTTTAAACTACTTAGCATAGCATCTCCAATAACATTACTAAAAACGTAGTTATTTTGTTCAAAAATAGAGTTGAAAGCTATTTTGACTAATCAAATTTGATAATTTGCTCCAACAATACATAAATTTTTAGCTATACTTAAGTAAATGTTTAATTTTGATAGTCAATTTTTATAAATCATTAAATATATGTAATTATTAATTACAAATGCAACATAAAAGGAAATAATTAATGACACTTCTGCTTATTCTCATCACCTATATTTCTACATTTCGGTATAAGAATGGGGATGAAAACATAAAATTTATAGATTCCCTATAATAGGAAATGATGTAGGGGATCTGTTGGAGCTATTATTTGATAGAAATCTTTATAATATTGGCCGGAAAAACTTACATGTAGGGGATCTGCTGGAGTTACTCTTACATACAATTATCTCTCTACAATTAAGAATAGTAGAGTAACCGCTGCTTGTATATACTTCACTTTCATGAAATTTGAAACAAAAATAATAAATAAGTAGCAATACAATCAAGTATCATAGTACACCGATCAAACAAATATACCAAAGTAGAAGATAATTACAAGACCTGCTAGGCGACACCCGAAAATAGAGCATTTAGGAAGAAATAAGATTAATGTTAACACCTCTTGGCTCTGTGAGGAAAACCCATGATAACTTGAACCACCGAGCAATTGAGATGAGTGGTTTACGAGCAGAACCCATTATTCTCTGTATGGTAATTATTTTAGAGAATTAAAGATAACTTCTTGGAGCAGTTTTACTAAAATAATTTTTGGACAATAATTTTGCAAAGGAGATAACTGCTTTTCATGAAGATAAATTTAGGGATAATTTTATAATTTTTTATTTATGTTTATCTCTTCTTATCCCTCAATTACAATAACACCCTCGAGTTATTATTTTTCACCAAAGAGAAAATGGTGTTTTTGGAACATTTTACAAAAGTGAAGGACAACGTGAGTTTGCTTAATAAATAGTATAGATGAACTGTATTTCTTGTTTAATTTTCTAGCTCAAATGCCCAATGAGGTTTGATTTCTTATCTAATTAGGTTTAGGTGTATGGTTAGGTTGAAACAATCTATCTATACTATTATTAAGCAAACACCCATTTGTCAACCATAACCAACTTTTTTTATAATCTTAACCTTTTAACATTTTAACTTTAGTGTATGGTAATAATTCAGGGATATATTGGTAAATAATAAATTACAAAAAAAATATTTATAAAAAAATATTCTAATTTGTAGTTATCCTCTCTAAAAAAACTGCCATGTAGTTACGTTTAAAAAAAATCTCATAAAAGCAAACTAACTGCCAGTAGGTAGTTACTTTTTTCTTAAAAATAAAAAATCTACTAAACATAATTGTTACAGTAAGAAAAAGATATTCCCGGGCGTGGGGATGAGCCTCCAAGCTTATAGGCTGATACTAAACCCCTTATAAAAAGAAGAAGATATTCCAGTAATTCCACACCCATAGGGTGTGTTTTCCCTCTAGTATAAAACTAATGTATAATTCTAGGGTGAATGTAATCTACCTTAAATTTTATCTAGTAATTTTATTGTGATTGTTGTAAAGAGACATTTTTGTGTACTTTTGTTTAGTTTTTGGTTATTCAAAGGAGAACATTTTTACTACTTTGAGAATAAATCGTTGTCATTGTTGTAACTTTTATTTAATTGTGTGTAAAGAATTTTAAAATGGTCGTAAATTTGTTCTAAGAGTGAATTATTTAAAAATTCATTTTCAATTCTTGTTTCCTAAAAAGCCCATAACTTTTTCCTTGTCTAATAAAACCCATCACTTTTGGTCTTTTTTTCTAGAAAAATCCAAATCCATTAACCAATTCTTAAAACACCTATTCTTTCCCAAAATTCAACTTTTTTCTTCCTATTTTACCCCTACGAGCCTTCATTTCTTTCCTATTCAAATTCAAGAATATGTTTTTCTCGGTAAAAGTTATACAACTGCTCTCTCTCTCTCTCTCTCTCTCTCTCTCTCTCTCTCTCTCTCTCTCTCTCTCTCTCTCTCTCTCTCTCTCTCTCTCTCTCTCTCTCTGTATCGATCTCTTTGCCTCCATCGCCGGTGTGAGATCACTTTCAACGAGAGTGAGGACGACGACGCTACATAACTCCACATTCGCTATGAGAACGGAGGTTGTTCATGTTTGATTCGGTGTTCAATTCGAGGTCATTGACTAATGCGTGCTTGATTCTGTAATCTGGTTGCTTTCGTTTTCAATATAAGGTTAGCTCCTTAGCTTTTTTTCATCTTTACTTAGTGAATCACATGTTTTTGAGTTTGTGTGTACGTATTTGATGAATTTTATGGTAACTTTTTACGATTAAGATGTTGTAATTCACTGTCATTAGCTATTGGTATGTGTAAGTCATATTTGGTATTTGTTTTGTTTTCTGTTAGAATTTTGTAATTCACTGTTGTTTAATTTACTGTTAGATGTACTACACTGATAGTTCATTGTCCTTAGTTATAGCTGTTTGTAGTCACTGTAGTTAGTTGAAGTGTTGATGCTTAGGATTTTGTAGCTCACCATTGTTTAGTTGAGGCGTTGATGCTTAGGATGTTGCAGATCTCTGTTTTTTAGCTGAAGTATACATGTGTTTTTGTAGTGATATGGCAGCAAGTTTTTCCGGCATGTTAGTGTAGTATGTTTACAATGGGTAGGCAGCGATGGCATCTTTAAATCGTGATTCAAAACTTGATGAAATATGTAATACAGTCTGTAACCGCATAAGGTCCATTAAGGATTCAGTTTTCTCACTGAGGTACCGTATTCCACCGCAGGAAGATTACGTTGTTCTAGAAAGTAATGAAGACTTGGTGATGATGATGGTTTATTTGCAAATGTTCAATTCAAATTATGTTGAGATAAAATTGAGTGTAAGTACATAACTTCATTGTGCTTCACTATTGTCAGTTGTAGTTATTCTTCTCACTTTAATATCCCTTTCTTTGTTTTCTCTTAATAGGTCAACCTTGTGAATAATAATTGTGCTGGATCTGATTTGACTGGTGAAAAACTTGATGAGATGGAAGATGATGATGGAATGGGCAATCTTCCTGATATTGCTTTTGGTTGTTTTCGTCAAGAGGAGCCAAAGAAATATATGACAAAATCATGGTCGAACGCTCTACAAGGTAAGGGACAGTATTTTGTAGGTGGTGTTGAAGAATTTAGAGACAAACTTAGGGTCTATTCAATAGAAACTGGTTTCAAGTAATTATTTGAAAAGAACGAGCCGACACGCGTCAATGTGGTTAGCTGTCTTCTAGATTTGTTGTTCACTGTGATTAGCTGTGGTTCTAAATTTTTGTTTCACTGTGATTAGCTATGGTTAATTGTAATGACTCTTAGTTCACTAACTATAAAACTTTTACTTTTTTCAGCTCTATTCAAAGACAAACTGCGATCGGATCCTTACAAGGGTGCAAAGGTGCTGCAGGCAAAAATAAAGGAATCATATGGTTTGAAAGTGCCTTATAAGATGGTGTGGTATGAAAAGAAGAATGTCATGGCTGCAATTTATGGAAACGAAGTTGAATCCTACACAAATCTTCTCTGGTTTTCCGATAATTTTGTGAAGCCAAATCTAGACTCAAGAGTCGTAATAGATACCGATCTTGAAATACATAAGTTTCAGCGACTTTTTGTGTGTTTTGGCACCTGTATGAAAGGCTTCTAATTTTGCAGGCCGATGATTTTCATTGATGCTGGCTTCTTGAAAGAAAAAAAAGTACAAAGGCACTATTATCGGTGCTTGTGAAAAAGATGCAAATCAAGGTAACAGAAAAGTTTTGGTTTAAGTGTATCTTCACTGTATCTCACTGTGGTTTGCTGTCTGACCTTGCATTTCTTGCATTTTTTCTTCTGTCTTCCAGAGTTTTATCCATTGGCTTTTGGTATAGTGGATTGTGAAAATGACAGTAACTGGAGGTGGTTTCTAGAGAGGTTGAAAGAAGAGATTGATAAGCATTATATTAATCCTGAGACTAATACTCGTAGGAAAATCACATTCCTCTCCGATTTCCACACGACAATAATGAGTTCTCTTCTTGAGATTTTCCCGAATGATGCACACAGATTCTGTTTTAGGCATTTACTGGAAAACATCAAAGGCTTGTATGCTTTCGTGAACTCTAGGATCTGTAATCTCTTCATGAAATGTGTTTATGCAAGAAGTGAAACACAATACTAGTTCAGCCTTTCCAAATTAATGGTTGAAGGTGGGGATGAAACAATTACTACTTTCTTGAAAGATCTATCAAAATATAAATTGTTTGCTGCATTCTTTGAATGAGATCGATACGGGGAAATGACAAACAACAAAATCTGTGTGCTTCAATAGCTGGATAGTTGAGCTTCGAACACTTCCTGCATACTATCTTGCCGATGAAATTAGGTCTCTCTTCCCTCTCTCTCTCTCTCTCTCTCTCTCTCTCTCTCTCTCTCTCTCTCTCTCTCTCTCTCTCTCTCCTGACTGACTGACTGACATATCTATGTTGTGTGTTCTTTGTTATTTATTTAGGTTCTTTCTTTTTTTTCATTACATTTTTATTTAAGAGAGCAGAGAGGTGTAGTAACAGTGTGGGTTAGTCGTCATTGTGTTGTGGTTAACTGTCATTACAATTTATTTATTTTCAGGCGCAAGTTGATGAAAAGGCTTGCAACCATTGGCCAAAACCTGGCACACTGTGATGGGACCCAAAATGGAAAAGAAGCTAAGAGAGCTAGTAAACACTGGAAGACATTAAAGGGAGATGTCTGTCAACAGTTATCTCTACGAAGTGCAATGCGACAAGTATTCTACTGTTGTCAACATGGACACAAAAAGTTGCTCTTGTGGACAATGACAATTATTAAGGTTTCCCTGATCGCATCCTCTTCTCGTCATCCAGAGGCTCAATCATTCTCCCTATGACTACTTGGATAACTTTTACCGTGTTACATCTTTCAGAGATGCCTACTCTTTTACTCTGAACCCCATGCCATCGATTGGGAGACCTCTGCAAAACATGTCAGAATATGGTCCGCAATTGTTACCTCCATTGACAAAGAAGCCAGCTGGAAGACCCAGAACAAAGAGGCTAAAGTTCAAGGCTGAGAAGGAAACAATCCCTATAAGGTGCTCAATGTGTCACAAGTATGCTGGTCACGACAGAAAGACCTGCACTGCAGTTATCTAGCTTTCATTTTGCACTTCATTTCATTTTTCTTATCCGTTTTAGTGGAAAATTAACGCTTACAAGTATTGGTTCACTGACATTAGTTGTTGCTAGTTGTGGTCATTTGCCTGGTAATTGACTTGTCTGAACAATTTTCTCATCTTAGTCATAATCCCACTTTGAGTTTTATTTTGCTGTTTTATATATGTATTGTTTCGTTACATGTTTAAACAGGGAAAACTATGGTTAACTGTGTCACACTGTGAGTAACTAAAGCATCATTTTCGACAACAACATGATTCACTATTCTTTCATTGTTTAAAGCTGTTGTTAACTGTTATTTCACTGTCAATAACAGTTGTTAGCATAAAGTTTGGAACCAGAGTTCGCTATCATTTAACTGACGGTTAGCTGTACTTCACTGATGGTTAGCTGTTGTTAACTGCCTTTCTTTTCTGAGATGCACTAGAGAAATGATGATAAAGGCATACACCATTTTATACATAAAAACCATTATAATTCAGTTTAAAATATTCAACAATCTAGATATTGTTCTGCTAATTGAGTTTCAAACTCAATTAGTAACTAGTTGACTTTACAAGTTGCTCAATGGAAACTATTAACTAAGCAGTCCTAACTAGATATTGATTTGTCTCCCTTCAGTAGTATTATGCTTGTTGCCTTTGGAGGGTTCTTCTTGCACAATCCAAGCTCATGGTCAATGAAATATTTTATGAGTTGAGCCTGAACCAAAGAGATCTCTACGTCATCCATGCGTTCACTAAATGACTCGTCCCAAACAAAGAGATTCATGAAATAACACACGAATGTTCCGCAGTCATTCCTATATAAACAGGTTACAAAATATATAGTGAGGTTCAAAAACAAAAACAAAAACTAGCTACCCCATATACAACTACCAAGAAATTAAGTGAAGATATACTTACGATCCTGGAGGTTGGCATGGACAGTTGTCGCATGTCATCACTATCATGGTCTCAAATGGACATCTCTGCTTAATTACTGACCCACTCAACAATTTTACTCTCTCTTGCAATCAATTTGATTTCTCTTATCTTAAGTGCTTTAGACATGTTGCATCTGTCATCCACCAAGAATCTCTTACTATTCTTGAGCATGTCATCTGAGAGCTTGTAGACTGTGTCTAACCACAGACTGAACATGCAGATGATTATGAGGGCTTTATTGAAATGAGTACCATTCCACAGTTCCCTGAGATACTCTGGTCGCAAAGATTCGAAGTGAGTCCAATGCGGGGAGTTTGTCTCAAGGAACAACAAGTGGCCGTCAGAAGTGATTTGGATGAAAATCTTGACGTAAGAACCAAGATCCTTGAACAACCTTTCATAGAAAAGTTCATGCACTGTCTTTATCGACAAGTTATCCACCCCCACTATTTTATAAAGAAACATATACAAAACTTAGAAATAACAAACCGAAATTCAAAAATGAGAAATAAGAAAAGTAAGAAAGAAAAATGATCTTACAAAAACTTGGTTGTTTTGAAAAAGAGACTTCTCGAAGCCTTGTGGGTGCTGAATCTTGGTTTTTTCCATTATCAATTTTCCATAAGAGTGTATTATACCATTTGTGACAAATTCACCATTTAGAAGCATTGTTATGTACTCGTGCTCAAAGAATATTTTTGGGTCAATTCAGATCGAAAATGAGTCCCTACAGCACAACAAGTTCAGTGAACCCAATTGAAGACAGTTAAGGATGCATAACTAAGTACATCTAGACACAGTTAACCCAATACAGCTACCCACAGTGAAATCAGAAACCTCATCACCGCATTTTGATACAGAAATATAAACAATAAAGTTTTGAGTCGAGGGGCTTACAGAGATTTTTTTGTCTCTCTCCAGTATCGCTGAAGTTCATTCTGCCTCGATTAACTCATATACTCATACACTTTGCTCTCTCCCCATGGAACTTCTTTCAAGTCGTCCACAAGATCATCTCTAAATGATGATTCTTTTCCTTTGCTCTATTTCATTTGTTATATGGGTGAGCTCTTTTCCTCGATCTGAAACTAAGCCAAAGGTGTCCTCACCTTTTTTTGTTTTATGCATTCTTCTTCTGTGGTGGCCACCAGTATATTTCATCTGTATTCTTAATAGGTCAAACCTTGTCTTTCAATCTTTTGATGTATGATTATATACTTATGTTGTTCTTAATCAACTTAACACCCGGACTAGGAAGTGTGATGGTTGAATCATCATCTTCGGCCTTCTTTTTAAGAGCATCGGGCGTCATCAGGTTCTCTACAACTGCAGGTGATCCTTTTTGCTCAATCATCTACGCTACTTGTGTCACAAGGTTCTCCACCACTTCATGAGATTCTTTTTCCTCAATGCCCTGAGCTATGAGTGTGACCAAGCCTTCCACCACCACTTTAGAATATTCTTTTTGTTCAATGCTCTGATCTGCTGGTGTGAGGAACGCATCAGAACTCAAAAAATCTAAGGACGGTGCCTCCAGAAACAAGAGAGCCTTATCATTAGATGTTGAAGCACCTATCATAGAACTAATAACTTTCAGTCAACCAAATTAGCTAAACATAGTTTACCACAGTGAAATAGTGAGCCCAAATCAATTAAACACAGTTTACTCACAGTGAACCAGATTGAACCCAATCAGCTAAAGACAGTTTACATAATTTCTCATTTTTTTAGTGTGCTTCCATACATAAGTATGAAACACAAGACATATCAACATAAGTCTGTAACCCTCATGTTGCAGACACATTTAGCAAACAGAAAAGAGAAGAATTCAAACTTGAGAGAATAAAAAGAGAATTTCTAAAAATCAGATATTATCATTATTAAACAAAAAATCAAATAGTTACTGAATGGCATACAATACCAAATATAAGTACCCAAAAAATATAGATTTTAAACATGATTTTTCAATCATCTACTACTTGTGCAAGTTCTTTACCATCAGCTTCTTTTGCTCCATTTTCTTTTGGTAATTATCCTTCTTTTTCATCTGTTGTTGCCACCATCTCTTCGGTCAACTTCAATGAAAATTCTTGATAGAGAGAAAAATTTTAAGCATGTAACTTCTCGACTTGCTTTTTCAGCTCATCAACATCTGCTTGCATCACTTTGGTCTTCTGTTTGCTCTTCTCTGATTTTTTGTACTTCTTCTTCTTTCTCCATAGCAGCAACTTGAAGCACTTCGTTCAATTATTTACACTTATTATGCTGAGATTCAATCTCAAGCAGGAGAAGATTAATCTCACTCACAGAACTGAAGCCTTCGTTGTCTATCTGCTCGTACACCTGAAGCCTGCCCTCCAGATTCTCCCTCTGCTACCTCTCTTGATCCATAGTTTCTCGCATGCTTGAATTTTCTTGCACCATGTCCTCGCAACCTTTCCTCAAGATTTCAATGAATGCATTCTTCTCTTTAATCACTGCTCCTTCTTTTCCAAGAGAGCCTCCAATTTTTGGCATTCTTCAGCAGCATTCACAACAGTGTCAAAGTTTATCTGAGCCAGGATATTTCCAATGTTATCAGGTTTTTCAGGAGTAGACTCTGGCCCTCTACTCCTCAGAAGCTCTGACCGACCTCCTCGGCATTTTTCCTAGCTTTAGAGGCTTCGAGCTCTCCTTATTTCAAAGAAAACAATAAGGATCTTAGCTACCAAAAAACGGTACAGTTGACCATAGTAAGTAGACAGTGAAATACAGTTAACATTAGACAACTACCAACAGTGAACTATAAGCATTGAAAAATCAGTGGACATACGACTACCATAGTCACCCTCAACATTTACTGTTGGTTACATTCTTCAGATTTTGCATGACATTGGTGTACTTCCATCTGACAAGACCAATCTTCCTTGCATGTTTCCCTGTCGTAGGTGTCATGAAGTTTTCAATACTTGAGAAAAGATACTGCTCAGACATAAAAGAGAAAACCATAAACAGTTAGATAATAGTGAATACATAGTGAGCTACAACTAATACACTAAAGAACAACACAATTAACCATCAGTGAATCACAATGAAGTACATTTATTGATAGTCACATACTTATGCGTCTATGTGGTGTTTAATTCATTCCTCATACTTATTTTATTTTTATATATTTGAGTATTTAATTATGTTTATTGTTTATAGGTTTTGTAGAGAAATAAAGAAAAAGGAAATAAAAGAGGAATCCCTAGCCCAATATGGATTTAAAAAGGAGAATTGTGCAATTAAAGAAGTCTATTCCCGTGTGGATACTAGGAGATTAATTGGGAGACATATATAAACCTATTTTAGGTTTTTGGGAAGGCTAATAAGAAATTAAGGAGAGAAAACTCGGGCAGAAGGAGAAGCAGCCGCAAGGAGGGTTTCAGCCCAGGTTTCGATGGATTGAAACCACAGCTTCGACTCATCGAAGCTGGACACCAGATCCTGTTCTTCTTTACTTCTTGATCTGTAAACTCTATGCTTGTTTTTGATTCACTTATTTTGACTTTTAGTAGCTAAACACCTTGTTAAGGGGCTGCTTGAAGCCCCGTACATGAAGTCTTTCTAATTCATACACTTTAATCTAGTTTTACATATTCAATTTGAATGAGGTTTATTTTTCTATGCGACTCACCGTATTATTTCTTTTATGTATCCTTTAGTGGCCAACTTAGTATGCATGCTAGGATTCTATTGTCATAATATACGGGCGAATGAAGATTATAGTTCTTCCACCGGATTCTCTATAGTGATACACCGACTTTACCGTCGGGTGATTGAAACCCTAGGTCTAGCAGGACACCCCTATAGTGTATCTGTGAACCCTTGTAGATTCTCAAACTTTTTCTAGAATTTAATGCTTTATTCTTTGTAAACCTTGGGGTCCATGACTATGGGTTCAATAGAGGGATAGATGTGGGGAAGGTCCATGACAAACTCACATAGGCATAAGGATTAGGTAATAGGATGTGTCATGTCTATCGTACTTCCTGGGAACTTTCATTGATTGGATATATGCATTAGATTAAGTATGTGTTAGAGAGATGGAATGGCGGTGGTGGATTGCATTCCTCTTAGCCCATTAATCATATAGTTTAAACTCACTGCATTCATAATCATATTTACTTTTAGCATTTACTTTTTGCATTAGCTGTAGATTCGTCGATTCAGTTCGGTAACCAAAACAACTCCGAATACCCTAATATTTTGTGTGGTAATCCGTCACTATGTCTAGTAATTTGTGTCCAAATTTCGTATCATTTTAGTCAATCTAGATTAGGGTCATAGTGTCATTAGCATACTGTAGTCGAGTATGTCATCATTTTACTTTTATATTAGGATTTAGTTTCATCAATTCTTCATGTTTGATAACCCCTATTTATCATATTACATTGATATATCCAAGTGGAAAATAGGGTATCTTTGTATAGGCAATTACCCGTCTATCAGCTATCACAGACAGCTAACCAACAATGAAGTACATATAATCGAAAAAACCAGGAAGAACAAGAAAAATTATCGGCAAGACAAGGTTGCAGCCGCCTATATTCTTCGAACCCACCCTCCTTTCGAAGTTGAGCTGCTGTTGGATAATAGTTTTTTGCATGCATGTCCAACAAATTGAGAAAGGGACTGATGATGCCGCTTGCCCAATTGTACTTCCTCAATTCATCCAAGTTGTTGGTCAAGTTGATCAGATTCATACCAGCGCTCCCGCAACAATTGGGCATTAGAATAATAGGTAAAAGCAACAAAGTAAGCAGACATGCAGTGTCCTCCACTCTGCTTGAATCCGATAGTGCTTTTTCCAAACTTTCAATGACCATTCTCTTTGGCACTATACACAACTTACCGAACAACTCAACTCCAAACTTTGCCTTCCTAGGGAATTTCTCGTAGAAAGAAATTGGTCTCGATCTGCAGTTGTTTCTCCCAAACAGATTTGCAAAAATTTCAGGTTTGATTTTGTCAACCCTCGCAGGGTGAAACAGAAACAACTTTGTCTTGATGTCGTAACAGTCCACGAAGTACGACATGCATACATCTGAATTGTACAACCCTCCAGTTTCTCCTACTTGACCATTTTTATTTCCTTGATCAGTGTACCAAAAGGAGTCTCCAACAGTCGACTAATAACTTGATCGCTAACTTTATCCTTGTTGGTCTAAATAAATTGCACATAGATTATCAGGTTGCAACGGAACTGGATCTTCCAGTTCTTTTTTTGTTTCTGCTCGGGCTTCGGCTTCACCACTTTCTTCTTCCCAACCAGATCTTCTTCTTCTTCTTGCTCATCATCATCATCATCATCATCATCATCATCATCATCATCATCATCATCATCATCATCATCATCATCATCATCATCATCAGCATCACCATCACCATCATCATCATCATCATCTTCCTCTGCATGTTCATCTTCACCTGCATGTTCACCTCCATCGTCATCTTCCTTCTCTTTATAATTGTCTTCCCTTTCATCTTCATCATCATCTTCTTCATCCTCATTCTCTGAACTTGTGTCCTTTGTCTTTCTTAACTTCTTATGCTTGTGTTTTTTCAGCCCCTTCTTCTTTGAAGTTGGTTTGCTGTTAGACACTGATTTCTTACTCTACTCTTTCTCTTGCTGCATCTTCTTCACTTACTCCGTCATCTTCGCAAGCTTGTACTTCAAGGTATGTTTCAGTCCTCGCGCTTTTAAGGTTGGAAAGGAATCTGATGATTCAGATTCAGATTCAGATTCAGATTCAGATTCAGATTCAGGTTGAGGCCTCTTGTTTTTCTCCATCCTCTTTGTTCTTTTGAGTATTTTCAAAGAGGAATTTGTTTCATCATCATGCTTTCTCTTCTAAGTTTTTGCCATTTTTACCTGTTTGAAAGACAGATGTTAGATGACGCACTACTAACACACATAAAATAGCAGTAGTACGTAAAATCACATACAACAAAGACTTCAAATAAATACAGACATTTAACACTACATTCACCCATAGTGAACGCATAGTGACACACAATGAACCACAGATAACCCTAACAATAAATCAACAACAACAACAGTGAACTATAATTAATACACAGTGAACCACAGATAACCCTAAGATGAAATCAATAAAAACAATAACACCACATAGTGAACCACAGTTAAGCCTAACATGAAAATTAACAACAAAAACAACAACACATAGTGAACCACAATTAACCCTAACATGAAATCAGCAACAACAACAACAACCGAAAGCCTTTCGAACACACTACATCACATAGCATCTACAAAAAATCATGAAACAATTGCAAAAATACCAAAACTCAAACTAAAAACCCAAGAAAAATATGATTTTTGAAAACGAATAACTTAGGAAGAAGGCAGGTGAGATGACGATGAAATATCGGTGCAACGAGGACGAATTGGTGTGGCAGCGAAGGTTCTGTTTCTCGGAGAGAGAGAGAGAGAGAGAGAGAGAGAGAGAGAGAGAGTGAAAATTGAAATCCATTTATCAAAGAAGAATGAGTTTCAGATTCGTGGGTCGCAGAGAGCGAGTGAGAGAGAGGATAGAGACGGTTAGAGAGTGAAAACTGAAATCGATTTCTCAAAAGGGGATAGGTTTCAGATTTTTAGTGGCATTTCACGTAATATATGAAAAGTTTGGTTAGTTATTTAGGATGAAAACATTTTGGGTTATTTAGGATGAAAATATTTTGGGTTTTGGTTTTTTTGCGGAGTAGACCCCCTAAAGTGGTTTTTTTTTCATTATCCTTGTTCTAAATATAATAATTTCTAGTTCAATAAATTATAAATTTGTTCAATTTTTTGTAAATAAATTTGTTAATTGAGTCTCCCTGCTCTAGCCTTACCCTAACTAATAAAATATATTAAACCTTTACGGCTTTACCTCGACATATATTCAGATCAAGCTATGGCAAGTGATTCATCATGGTCTGCTCTACCTATTGATCTCTTAGAGCCTGTCTGGCAACGGAATTTATACGTGGGATATGATCAAAACACGGGATCTCAAAATTCCACTCAGCAGATCTCTTGTTTGGCAAAACTTTGCAATAGAATCTTGTAAACCCGGGATTTTGAGAAGGATTTTGCGCAAGCATTTTTTTTAACAAAAACGGAATCTTCTCGTCCCATCTACACAGACGTCATTTCAAAATCCCATTTCTCTAACTGAAGACGACTAAAACACGTGATTTCATCTCCTTCAATCATTGATCTTTAGGTTTGTTCCACACAGTGGGCTCTTCTTCCATTATGTAACCTAGGATTTTGTTGTTGTAATATGAGGTTTTGGAACTCCAATTTTGAGGAGAAGGCTCTTGATTAGTGAAGGGTGTGTACGTATGCCAATTGTTTTATGCTATGCTGCATTGGTGATCTCGCTATCACTATTTACATAGCTTGAATGTCATTACAGCAAGGATCAAATGACAACAAAAAGAAGCAACATGAACTATCTGGCACGTCACATTGAAAAAGGCTTTGTAATCTGGGGTAAAGGTAGAAATAAGTTGTTAATGAAGCGGTAACAGTTTCTGCTTAGCAAGCCATGTCTTGAATCTCTGGAACTTAAACCCCGCACAACCCAAGTATAACTCTTTTTTATTTTTATGAATAGCACAAATTATTGTTGGTTGGAAGATCAAGTAGCAGATTTCCTTTGTTCAGTCAACGATGTCGTGCAAGTAAGGACAAACTTTGATATTAATTATTTATTACTGAAAATTCATTATCAATCATTAATTATTTTACATTTTTATGATTGTAATTACAGGTGTCATTGTTGATTATAATGACTCTGGTGATGATACTAATAAATGTAATCATTGTACTGCTTTCAGTATTAAAAAGAAAAAATAATAATTAATTGATATATACTCATTGTTGTGAAAAAGACCAGATCCAACTTCCAATGTCATATTCAACTCTTACTTTTCTTGATGAATTGTTGAATTCAGATAATGGTTAAAAATGTATTATTTCGTGATAATATTAAGGTTTATAATTTCATGTTTGCTTTTATTTCTATACGAGCTAAAATTGAGCATCACATTAACAATGGAGGAACTCCTTATGTATTTAAAATATGTGGATAAGTGCATCATTTAATGAGTTCTGTTTTATCTGCAGAAAGAAAATCTTCTAAATATGCTCAGTTATATGTTTACGACACTCAAAATGAGATTTTAAATCGAATTACCGCTATTGGTCCAAATAATACAAATAATAAGATTGATGCAGATATTGTTAAAGGATTAGTGGGATTATTAGATCAATGTAATGAATTAACAAAAGAATATCGATCTGAGAGATGATTATGAGAATCATTCGTTATCCAATTTTGATGTGACTATGCTTGATTGTGAAAAAACTGACAGCAAACAATATGAATTACTTTCTGCTTCTGAAATCGGTGGATTGATTGTGGGTGATATAAGTGAATTTAATTCTAATAGAGATATAATTATTCGATCAAACAAAAGGCCGTTGAAACGAATCTCTAAAATTCATCCGAAACTTATGTCATTACAGTATCCGCTTCTTACAATCCTACCCAAACGAATCTATAGTATGCCCTAACTGTCCTCGATGACCTTCAACGCCGCCGCTCAAATCTGCCATGGATCATGTCCTTCAAATCTGACCAACATCGAGAGGACAGAGAATTGTGGTTTAAGGATCCATGACTAGGAAAGTCCTACTCTCTTTAAGTATAAGACGAGATGGGCACAAGGTAAAATACTTACTACGCGGCACTCACCTCAAAACATGGATGGTTGCTTTTGTCAAAACATGAGTACTTGAATGTTGGGTTTGGACGTCGTTCGACTAGCATATCGTATTTGTTTTATAACCCTTTCAGTAACAAGATTATAGAAAAACCTCCTCTGCTCTTGGACAGCTCTTATGTTCATGAATCGACAGCCACTTTTTCGACTAGTCCAACTTCTTCTGATTGTGCTATCTTTGTTCTGAGCGAACTGATTATCACAGGGGGAAAAACGATGGTGGTGAGCACATGTAAAGATGAAAAATGGACTAGTTTTCCAGTTAATAATGGTTGTAATGGCAACTTCGTTCAAGATGTAGTCTACATAGATGGAAAACTCTATTTTCTCAACGGAAAATGTATGCATGGGCTAGGGCGAGAATGCACCAACGTACACTATTACATATTGGGTGTCATCAACGTTACAGTTCAAGAATGCAGCGTAGAATACCATTGGGGGTTATACTATAGAAACTACCATCTGATTGATTTGGACGGAGAAATCTGCTTGGTTTTGGCCAGTGATGAATTTTGTGGCAGTTGGCATTTACAGTGGTTTGATTGGACACAAGGGATTCGGAGGAGAATGAAGAGTTTAGGTAACCGAGTGTTGTTTCTGACCAAAGGGCCACCTTTCTTCACAAGCTAAACAGCTTGCAAACATGATCGTTTATCTTGATGATTCTGGCTACGAGACTTTTGCTTGCAAATATGATCATGAAGGTGAATGGCACACCATCAAAGCTGGTCGTTGCGATCGTATGGTCAACCTGAAACCATTGTTTGGATTGATACTAATTCCGAAACTTGATCCTACTTGCGGAAGCATGGGTTGAAGATGTGTCGCGGCATCGATCAGGCTGGCGTTACCATATTTGGTAAGTTTTATTTGACTAATCCATTGAACTTGCTCTTACATGATTAGAACACTCTCAATAAAGAAATGTGAGATAACTATTCGAAGAGATGTTCATATTTTTCTTCTTTTAATATAGTTGAAATTTGTCAAGATTGAAGTATTAGACTAGTAATATGATTTCTTTTGCTGAAACCACTTCTCTCCACTGCTAGTGGAAGTTTACCTGCACAAGTGCAATACACGTTTCAATCCTGACCCTCTAATTTCAATAAAAAAAATTCCTCGACCAAATGTGGAGGGTCAATTAATGGAAAGTACAATGTAACCCTTGTATGAAAATCAAACTGGCTTCAAGATTGAAAGTAGGGCTGGGCACAAATTCCGCAAATTTCGGTCCCGTCCCGGTCCCGATCCCGGCAGGATTTGAAACTAAAAATGTCCATCTCGTCCCGTCCCGTCCCATCAGAAAAACAACGGGACGGGACGCGGGACTGAAATTTCCCGTCCCGTTAGGCCCGTCCCGTCCCATATATAAATTAAAATTGATCTTGACCGTTGATTTTAATTTTGTATTGCCATGTTTTTAATCTTGTATTGTTATGTTTTTAATCTTGTATTGCTATGTTTTTAATTTTCTTCTTTTCTTGTTAAACTTATGATATGTGAACTTGTGTAACAGATTATGGATGTTATTCTTGTTATGTTTGATATTATTAGGTTATGGATTGTGACTTATGAATGAATGTAAGCGAGTTGTGTAATTGTAATTAGATCATAGATGCATGTTGTGATTTATGAATGTAAGCAAGTTTTTCTTCTTTTTTGTTTCCAATTTTGTGGCAGGATTGGGCCCGTCCCGTCCCGTCCCATCCGGGATTGGGCCCGGCGAGATTTACTCTCAAAATGTAAGGCCCGTCCTGATCTCGTCCCGCGTGTAACAACCGGGACGGGACGTGGGATGACCTCAATCCCGTCCCATGCCCAGCCCTAATTGAAAGCCTTCAGAGATGTTCACCGGCACCGGAGGAGACCCAATTCTATCTTCTCTTTCTCCTTCTCGTCGCCCAAAACCCAAGATTTGGTTTTTGAATTCGTTCTTTCTTTTTGGAGAACCTGATTTTGAAGATTCAATCTTTTCAATCTGAGTATTCGAATTCGAGTCCAATCTTGAGAATCGAAATCATATTTTGAACGTTTTTCCCACTGGAATATTTTTTTGAGTCCAATCTCGTCTCTCTCATTTGGTCCCTTGTAAGACACTGTTTGGACTCTAGTGCGAGATCCTAACGAAGAGAGTAGATGTGAGGGGAATGATAGATGAGGGCGCTAAGAAAAAAAAAACAAAGGTTATTTTTCATTGATACCATGAACAGTAGGGTTTACAACCTTATATGGCTAACAGCAACAGCCATAACATTGACCATGTTGTAAGAGACACATGGAGCCATCTCCTAAGTTACAACTGATAGCATTTCAAACAACTTAACAGAACATCAATTAAACTAATTAACCTCCAACGGCTATAACACTTTCCAAAATAGACTAGGACACTGGGGTCCTAACATCCCACCTTGATTCAAGAACTTGCTGCTCTTTCTCCACAAACTCAAGATAATTCTTCTCAATCTCAACTGCTTCAATCCAGGAAGCTTCTTCTGGTTTGGTACCTACCCATTGAATGAGCCAGTGTGTTACTGCAACATTTTCTTTTCTGAACACACCTCTGACCAATATTTTTGCAAGGTACCATCTCTGGTTTAGAGGATCCAATGATTGTGGTAGATGAGCATGGACCAGAGTATTATTTTGCACCTTCTTCTTGAGTAAGGATACTTGAAAAATTGGATGTACCTTGGATGTGGGAGGCAACAACAGTTTATAAGCCACCTTGTTGATCTTTGCTACAATATGGAACGGTCCATAGAACCTTGGTGACAACTTATGGTTGCTCTTGTTTGCCATAGAGCTTTGCCTCTTAGCTTGTAGCTTCAAAAAGACCTAATCACCAATGTTAAACTCCATTTCTGTCTTGTGCTTATCAACAAAGTACTTCATCCTGCTTTGTGCTTACTCCAAATTGGATTTCAACCTAGCAAGTTGTTCATCTATGTCCCTTAATGGCTGATCCATTTCATGAATGATGCTTGTGTTGGGCAAATAAAAAGCCACTTTAGGAGGAGCATAGCCATACACTGCCTAAAAATGAGTCATCTTCAAGCTAGAGTTGTAATTGGTGTTGTACTACCACTCAGCCCAAGGTAGGAGAGCCACCCAGACCATATCTCTCTATAATGGTGTGGTACCTACCCATTCAATTAGCCAACGTGTTACTGCAGCATTTTCTTTTCTGAACACACCTCTAGCCAATATTTTTGCAGGGTGCCATCTCAGATTTAGAGGATCCAATGAGGGTGGTAGATGAGTATGAACCAGAGTATTATTTCCCACCTCCTTCTTGAGTAAGGTACATGAAAAACTAGATGTACCTTGGATGTTGGAGGCAACAGCAGTTTATAAGCCACCTTGTTGATTTTTGCTACAATCTGGAACGGCCCATAGAACTTTGGTGACAACTTGTGGCTGCTCATGTTTTCCACAGAGCTTTCCCTTTTAGCTTGTAGCTTCAGAAAGATCCAGTCACCAATGCCAAACTCCATTTCTATCTTGTGCTTATTAGCAAAGTACTTCATCCTGCTCTGTGCTAACTCCAAATTGAATTTCAACCTAGCGAGTTATTCATCTTTGTCCCTTATTAATTGATCCACTTCATGAATGTTGCTTGTGTTAGGCAAATAAAGGGCCACTTTAAGAAGAGCATAATCATACACTGCCTAAAAAGGAGTCATCTTCAAGATAGAGTGGTAATTGGTGTTGCACTACCACTCAGCCCAAGGTAAGAGAGCCACCCAGACCCTCTCTCTCTTTGTAATGGTGTGGTACGTACCCATTGAATGAGACATCGCGTTACCGCAACATTTTCTTTTCTGAACACACATTTAGACAATATTTTTGCAGGGTACCATCTCGGGTTTAGAGGATCCAATGAGGGTGGTAGATGAGCATGAACCAGAGTATTATTTCCCACCTTCTTGAGTAAGGTACATAAAAAACTGGATGTACCTTGGATGTGGGAGGCAATAGCAGTTTATAAGCCACCTTGTTGATCTTTGCTACAATCTGGAACGGTCCATAGAACCTTGGTGACAACTTGTGGTTGCTGCTATTTTCAATAGAGCTTTGTCTCTTAGCTTAAAGCTTTAGAAAGACCTAATCACTAATGTCAAACTCTCTTTCTGTCATGTGTTTATCAGCAAAGTACTTCATCCTGCTCTGTGCTAACTCCAAATTGGATTTCAACATGGCAAGTTGTTCATCTTTATCCCTTAATGATTGATCCACTTCATGAATGTTGCTTGTGTTGGGCAAATAAGGAGCCACTTTGGGAGGAGTATAGCCATACATAACCTAAAAATGAGTCATCTTCAAGCTAGAGTGGTAATTGGTGTTGTACTACCACTCAGCCCAAGGTAGGAGAGCCACCCAACCCCTATCTCTCTCTCTAATGACACACCTTAAGTATTGTTCCGCAGTTCTGTTCAACACTTCTGTTTGGCCATCAAACTTAGGGTGGTATGCTGAGCTCTTATGCAATTTAGTTCCTTGAAGCTTAAAGAAAGCCTCCCAAAATTGACTCAGGAAGATGAGATCTATGTCTGTGATTATTGCCTCAGGCATGCCTTGAAGTTTAACAAATTCTTTTACAAACAACTCAGCAACAAATTTAGTAGCTAGTGTAAGGGTGAGGCTAGGGGATAAGCAGTATAAGAGTGAGGCAAGGGGATCAAGTGTGCATACTTACTAAATCCATCAATCACCACCCATAATGTTATCTTGCCATTATCATTTTATAGCCCTTTAACAAAGTCCATGGAGATGCTTTTCCATGCTCCCTCTGGAGTTGGTCAGGACATAAGAAGGACCTAGAGACTCATGTAAGTTCTTAGAAAGCCTGGATGCACTTCTATAAGACCAGCATGACACTCATGTAACACTCTGTCCCTCCAAGCATTGAGTTGGGGTACAGACATTCTCTCTTTGTAAAATAAAGTCTCACGTGCCCATGTGAAGTGTTTTCTGGTACAAGTACCTTGATGTAGCTCTGCTATCAAGGGTGCAGATAATGGATCCAGTAGAATGTCCTTCTTAATGTCTTGAACAAATTCTAATATGGGACAGAAGAGCCCTTCCACACTGTTCACAGTCGCCACTCTAGAAAGTGCATCAACTACCACATTAGTTTTGCCTGACCTATACCTCACAGTATAATCATAGCCTATCAACTTAACCAATCATTTCTACTGTGTTGAAGTTGACACCCTCTGGTTGAAAAAAATACTGAATAGTTCTATGATCAGTTAGGATATAGAAGTGATGGCCTAACAAATAAGGGCGCCACTATTGTACAGCATACACAACCGCCATCATTTCCTTGTCATAAACAGACAAGGCCAAGTGTTTAAGAGATAGAGATTTACTAAAAAAGGTCACTGGATGATTATCTTGGGAGAGTACTGCCCTTAAACCAGCATCAGAGGCATCACTTTCCACATTAAAGTCCTTTGTAAAGTCAGCTAAGGCTAGCACAGGTGTGGTGGTCATAGCAGTTTTCAATTCTTCAAAGGCTTGTTTTGAAGTAGAAGTCCAACGGAAACTATATTTCTTCAACATACTGGTAAGTAGTTTAGCAATGATACTAAAATTTCGCACAAACTTTCTATAATAACTAGTTAAATCTAATAATCCTCTCATGCCTTTGAGTGTTTTTCATTTTCCCCACCTTTTGATACACTTTATTTGCTGGGATCAACAGCCACCCCCTCTTTTGATATGATGTGGCCAAGGTATTCCACTTTAGAGGCCCCAAAGTTGCACTTAGACATCTTTAATTTCTAGATGTGCTCTGTTAACCTTTGTAGTACACTAGTAACATGTTGTTGGTGCTCCTCCATGGACTTACTATAGATGAGCATATCATCAAAAAATACCAGTACATGTTTCCTCAACATGTCTTTGAATGTCTAATTGATAAGTGATTGGAATGTTAAGGGTGCATTGGTGAGGCCAAAGGGCATGACAAAGAACTCATAGTGCCCTTCATGAGTTCTAAAAGTTGTCTTATGGATATCAGCCTTTGCCATCTTAATCTGGTGGTAACCATACCTCAAGTCTAGCTTGGAAAAGAACTTAGAACCTCCCACTTCATCCAAGAGTTCATCCACCACTAGTATGGGGTATTTATCCTTGACAGTGGCAGCATTGAGAGCTCTGTAGTCAATGCACATTCATTGAGTACCATGTTTTTTCTTCATTAACAATACCGGTGATGAGAAGGGACTAGTGCTAATATGAGTTGTGACAGCTTTAAGGAGCTCATGCACTTGCCTCTCTGTTTCATCCTTCTGATTGTGGCCATATCTATAGGGTCTAGAGTTAATTGAAATAATACCAAGGATGAGAGGAATCATGTGATCATGTTACCTCTTTAGGGTTAATTCAGTGGGTGGAGTGAACAAACCAGGGAAGGTATCTATGATGGCTTAAAGCTTGGGGTGGATAAAAGTTTCAGGGATAGTGGATGTGACATATATGATCTCAATGAGATAGGCCTCCTAGCACGAGCAACCCTGAACTTCAACTGAGAACCTACACTAAGAAGATGGAAGTTGTGGACTATCATGTCTCAAACTCTAGACGATCACGACTTCAGCTGACTAACTTGTAATTTGGGCATTTTAAAATAAAGGGCACAGGGAAAGACATAAAAACATAAAACGTTAGACTGAGTGGACAAAACAACATAATCGTACGATATGCGTAAAACTGAAGACAACTGTAGTTATATGCCTTTCTATCGTTTATGATAAAACTGATGCGAGTTCAAAATATCGTAGAACTGATATAAAATGGAGGTGATCGTACAAGATGTTTTCCCTAACCCGGAATGACTATATGTATGAAAGATATAAGTGATGGGATTGTCTAGGGTATTTTTCCTAACCCGAGGTAATTTGGGTCGGGCAAAGTGTTTGTCCTAACTCGGTCCGACCTGATATCCGGTGATCAACCATATAACCAAGGCATCGATGCAACTAAATAAAACCATCACAAAATAACTTCTAAATTTAAATGCTCTAAAACATACTATAAAGCGTAATGCATAAAAATATAGAACTCGCATGCGACTATAAAAAATAAAGGTTCACTCACAGTACTGTGCCATGATTTTCATCAAGGTAAAGCACGTCGGTTGGCGCTACTATCCATCTGTCACTGGCTGCGAACATGTCATCTTGAAATAACAATTATTACTTAATAACTAATCGTCTAAAATCAAAATGAACAGCTTAACTCGTTCACCGACGAACATTATCGTCGAGAACCTCGCATTCTCGAATAACGTACTTTTTGAACTAATGACGTGCTTTAATATAATTATAAGTTCTAATTCTTAAATCCTTTTTAAAGTGGCAACACATTCCTCAAATGTTACGCGACTCAAAGTCGAATCAACTATCGACTCAATCGTTCGATATAATCGTAAAATCGTAAAATCGTTTAATTAATATCTGATTAACCACACGTCTTAATCAACAATGTTCAAATCAATTCAATAAACTCTTCATTACAATCGATACAAAATTACAAGTTAAACGACATAAAATTTACATAAAAATACCCTTCGTCAGACTGTCGTCGCCGCCGCCGGCACAGCGTTGACGACGACTTTTTTCGGCGAACTGAAGATCAACCTGCTCAAAATCAACCCAACAACAATTTTTTCAACTACACTAAATTTACATAAAAATACCCTTCGTCAGACTGTCGTCGCCGCCGCCGGCACAGCGTTGACGACGACTTTTTTCGGCGAACTGAAGATCAACCTGCTCAAAATCAACCCAACAACAATTTTTTCAACTACACCAAATTCTAAATCAACATCTAACTAGTCCAATTTACCTTAAACCAAAAATCCTCACAAAACTTCAATCCTTCAATTCTCCGATCTTCGGTTGAATTGGAACGTGTTCTTGGTGTCAATAACTTCATGGTGATGAGAGCTTCAAAGCTCAGTAGGTTTCAATCATCATTCGAGCTCGAAACCTCTGCCCTAAAAACTTAGGTTTTCAGTTCGGTTTTGTCCCCCTCACCGTTGCTATGTCTCAAAAGAGGGTTAAAGAGGTAAAGGAGGTCGTAGTGGTCATTTTGACACCAAGATACCATTTTGGAGGCCATCCAAGGAACGTCGCCAGCGAAGCCGACGAGGAGAGAGAGAGACTGTGGGAGAGAGGAGAGAGAAATGGAGAAAAAGGTCTGACCCAAATGAAAAGTTTTTGACCTTCCATTTTGGGTAAGTCATATTTATACTCGCGACTAAATAACTTCGTAAATTCATTTAAAACTTTCGTTGACTATAACTTTTTCATCGTAACTCTGATTTTAATACTTGATGTGTCTACGAACTCGTCTTGACAAACTCTACAAATTTTCCAAAAAAAATCTGATAAAAAGAGTCATCAATAATTATCAACGATAAAAATTAGTTACCATCATCGATTAACACTTAATCAGAATCTAAGAGGTTAATTTCGGATTAGGATATTACACATACCTTGCTAGAAGTAAGTGATACTCCGGCCCCCAATTGAACTGCATATAAAGCTTTTCAAAGTTCCAAATGGTGATTCCCAATGTCTTTAACCATGCCATTCCCAAAATGAGCTCACGCCAAAATATAGGCAGTATGTAAAAATCTGATGTAATGATCTGCCCTTGCACTGAGAGACTAAGGTGTGGGATGTAATCTCTAGTGTATAAAATCTCTCAACTAGCCACCCTCATTTTTAGGGGCCCCCATCTCTCATTGACTCCCTCATAATACTTGAGCAAGGTAGGATCAATGAAATTGTGTGAAGCACCACAATCGATCAGTATGTGTGCTTGGTATTTCCCCACAAATCCTTTGAGCTGCATTAATAGAGAAATCAGAACCAAGTTAAAATGATACAAATAAACTCCTTCTTCTTGCGTCAAAGATCTTATCATTTCCGAAGAAAATGGAGTTACTTCTCTTTTTCATTTTCATTCAAGAGTTCTTATGTGTTTTCACGCCTCTTCAAGACCCCGAAAAATGGGATCAAGGATACTTCCAACAAGAAATATATTGGAAGAATTAGTTTTGGCTTAGCTGAAAATTAAAGTTTATCGCGGTTTTAATTCTCACTTGGTGCAAATTGATCAGAGGAGCTTTTGTAGGATTTTCTTCACTACTACCACCGCTTGCATCCCCTGCACCATGATAATACCCTTGACTTCCTGTTAACATGTCAGGTACTAAGAGCATATACAGCGGTGGCCATAAACGGCACGACCTGGAGAGAAATCCGGTGGCCCCCGCAACAAAGAGCACGAGCTGGAGAGAAATGGCGTGCACCGGTGCCTCCTTCCCACGGCGACCGATCGTTGACGGAGGAGAGAAGCTCCAGCACGACGAGCTGCTCGAGCAGCTGGCGGTCCCCACGCACGTGGGTGACGCCAGCTTCCTTTTTTTGGTGTGGGACCCACCCGCACCAGTTAGTTTTTTTACTTTAACTGTGGGTGGACACGTGGCCCAATAGGAAGCCGCCACATGTCCTGATCAATGCAGAAAATTCAAACAGAACGGTCAATAGATCTGGACCGTAGATTTTGAATAAAAATCCAATCCAATGGCCCAAATTCGTATGAAACGGCTACATTTCAATAAAACGGTAAGAATTATTTATTTTGCAAAACAATCCCTAAAAAATTACAAAAATACTCTGTAAATTTTGCAAATCAGACCCTAAATATTATCTATAAATACTACACCATTTCATTAACCTCTCACACCAATTCAAACACACAACAAATTTATCATCTCCCTCATTCCCATATCTCTTTCCTTTGTATTTTTTGGCAAATAAATGGCCACTTGGCTTCCTTCGGAGGATTTACAATTGTGCATTTCTTATGTTCGTCATAGTGTGGATCCTCTCACCGGCAACAAGCAAAAGACCGACAAATTATGGGAAAAAGTCTATGCCGATTATTAGGAAAATTGGGAGATTGGTCATGGTGAATCAAGCAAGGAAGCTAGGAGCCAAATCGCAATTTCATCTCGTTTTACTAAGTTGAGACCAATTTTGAAAAGTTGGGGTGATGCTCTTGCTTATGCACAAAGGAATCCACAATCCGGTACAAATTTGCATGATGAGGTAATAACTCCTTATAATTTTGGCATCTCCATTTTGTTTGATTTATTTAAATAAATGTTGTTATCTCCATTATATGTAATATTATTGTGACATAAATTCGTATATTTTTTGTAGCTAAGAAAAGCTCAATCATGGTATGTGGCACAAAAGAAGAAAGAGTTTACAAAGTTTGAATGTTGGGAAGAGGTGAAGAACCATCCTTATTTTAGGTTCATCCAAACTACAACTCCACCTTCTTCCTTTCCATTCGAAGGTACTCCTCCCGTTTGCGAAATATCTCCCACAATCGATTTGGATGAGAATGAAGAGGTTTTAACACCACAAACCAACCCCCAAGGTCCTTCTAGTCCGGTTAGACCAATGGGAGTGAAGGTTGCTAAGGAAGCAAGAAAAAAGGGAAAAAAAAAGGAATGACTCCTACAAATGAGGTACGCGATGAGGCTTTAAAATGCATGGTGGCCAATCAAAAAATTTGGCTCTCCGGCCAAAAATCAAATGATGATAGTGCGCTTGCTTTACACAAAGAGACACTCGCCCTCCAACGCGAGGACTTCAATTTGAGGGCTTTATCCGAAGAAACAAGGATCATGACAATGGATATGAATGCTTTGACCCCAAACACAAAGAGGTATTTCTCGAAGAGGAAAGCGGACATCCTTAAGAAAGTGGATGAGGCTGAAGAGGAAGATAGCACTGCAACATTTTCAAACTGTTATCGCCCGCTTAATTTTAGTGATTAGTTTAATTAGTTTGTCTTCATAATAAATCTAGGCTTGGCTTGTCATTATGTAATTTTAATTTTCAAGAAATAAAAACATTGATTTCTTTATTGAGATAAAATTCAAACACACAACAAAAAAATAAAGTACATTAAATTCAAACAACATGAAATCCAAACACACAAAATTCAAATACACATAATGCAAACACATTAAATAAAAACAACATATTTAGATATGTTCATTGGTTTCAATAAACCAATTGTGTTTCACCAAGTCCTTCTGAAGCTCTCCATGGATATAAGCAGATTGGAGATCCACCACACGGTCGCGAAAGCGTTCTTCATCCAGGCCATCTCTTCCAACTGGCTCCAAAGGAACTCGATTACCTGAACCATCCACTGGCCCATCATAACTATTTAAGGCGCTGGCTGGGTTTTGTAGATCTTCTTCGTCGTTCTCCTCAAATTCATCCTCCACAAATTCTTCCTCAACAATCATGTTGTGCATTATGATGCAAGCCAACATGATCATTTTTAATACCGATGTGTGGTGACACCGAGCTGCATGACGAATAATTCCCCAACGAGATTGTAAGATCCCAAAGCACCTCTCCACGTCTTTGCGGTATGACTCCTGTTTTCTTGCGAACAACTTTTGTGGTAGCTCCTGGGGATTGGGAATTGTTTTGACAAACGAGTACCTCAGATATATTCCGTCGGCTAGATAATAAGTGTTGTGGTACGTCATACCGTTGACTTTAAAACTCCGTTGCGGACTTGTACCGGCAAGGAGCGAATCGAATATATCCGATTGGTGGAACACGTTGATATCATTTTGTGCTCCAGGTACCCCAAAGAAGCTGTGCCATATCCACGTGTCATATGAAGCCACGACCTCTAAGATAATAGTGGGTCGTTTCTTCCGGCCCGAGAATGCTCCTTGCCAAGCTGTTGGGCAGTTTTTCCATTCCCAGTGCATGCAGTCGATGCTTCCAATCATACCAGGGAATCCCCGAGACCTTCCCCTCCTTAGAAGTAGAGTGAGATCAGCTGCATTTGGAGCGCGGAGGTAAATGTCACCGTAAATCTCGTACACTTGCTTGCACCACTTCTTCATGCATTCTAGTATTGTTGAATCACCCATCCTTGTGATTTCAGCGCACTGATATGCGGCTGAGCCGTACGCCAACATACGTAGAGCACTGGTCATCTTTTGTTGGGGAAGAAGGCCGAGCATTCCAGTGGCATCTGATATTTGATGCCAAAATTGGTCGTGGTTGCAGAGATCCGTCATTATACGGTTGAATAAGTTCGTACTCATTCTGTACCTCCGACGAAAGGTTTGCTCGTTGAAGATTGGGCGTTCGATGAAGTAATCTTCCATCAGATTCTGTCCCCTTGACTCCCTATGCCTTTCTTCATTTCGATGGCGGCGAGGGGGTTCATCATCGAATGATGTAGCTACCATGATTGCTTCAGTGACGAAGGCATTAGCAACTTCAGCATCTTGCTCACGTTGTTGTTGCCTCCTAGTGATAAAATTGTTCAAATCGAAAGGATTCATCTTACTGATGTGGGAATGTGAGGAGATATTTGAAGAAATGTGTGTACAGGTAGAATAACTAGTGAATTGGAGATGGTGTGAGAATACAATGATCAATTGCCGATTTTTATAGCCAAATTCAGATCATTTGATATCTGAAGATGATGACACGTGGCAAATTTTGATTGCTCGGAAATCTGATCGGAAATCTTATTCAATTATTCGAACGATAATGACACGTGGATTGGACACGTGGCAGCCCGTGATTGCTCGGAAATCTGATCGGAAATCTTCTTCAATTATTCGAACGATAATGACACGTGGATTGGACACGTGGCAGCCCGTGATTGATCGAAAATCTTATCGGAAATTTGGTTCAATTATTTAGACGATAACATACTGTGAGAATGTCACGTGTCTACTCGGCATTGGTCGAAAATCTTACCGGGAATATAGTCTCATTATTTACACGATAAATGACACGTGTCGCCTATTTATTGGTTGAAAATCTTATCGAGAAATAAACAATTTAAATTTTATAAGTTATGAATAGTAATAGTAGGTGCTATTTTTTACACCGCTGCACAAAAAACAGGAACAGCACCTCCTATTCGATGAATAGTGATAGCACCTCCTCAAATAGGAGGTGCTATCCCAATAAAAAGTGCTATATGGTGCATATGCTCTAAGAGAGGTTGTAATTCTTCCCATTCTCACTCTGGACCCTCTTTTATAGTGAACCCTTCCAATGAAAAATTCAGAGATTCCTTATTCATGCAATTGTGGCCTGGAAAATATTTTTTTTGGACAGTACCAACATTTGTCACTAGCTGTTTTCTCCCTAAACTCTTGCTGGGACCAAACTTTCTTTGGGTTTGTGGTAGGTTTATGTTGTGGTTGAGGGGTGAAGGGTTTGGATGGGTGAGTGAGTGTTGGTGTAGTGGTGTTGTTTAGGTAGATGGGAAGTAGTACCAATGGGGTTAGAAAATCGAGGTGTTGGGGTAGTTGTTTTTGGTTTCTGAACTGCATGTTTCTTCTCCCACCCTAATGCCATCTCAAATGCCTCTATTAGGCTTTGATCTGCATGTGTGAACTGCATGTTTCTTCTCCCATCCAATTCAGCTTTGATCTCAGGCTTGAGACCCCCAACAAAACAAGCCAAACAAAGTTCTGGTATGAAACTAGAAGCCTTCACACACATGCTGATAAACTCATCCCTAAATTCAGTCATTGTTCCCTTCTGTTTCATCTTTGCCAATATCGCTTGGTAGACTGGCTTATCACTTCCCCTAAACTAATGTAGCATGTGGTCCACCATGGCCTCCCATGACCCTGTATTGTCTTGCAAGTAAAGTGAGCACAGGCTAGAGGCAACTCTAGCAAGGTGCATACCAGTGAGCCCTATTTTCTTATCATCTGAAACTTGGTACCATTTAAAATACTCCTCAACTTTAGTAATCCAACTCAATGGATCCACACCATCAAATATAGGTAACTCCAACTTCATCTATTTCATTGAGAGGAGGTGAGAATCATGTGTTTGGCCTGTGTGTACACAATGGTGGTTTGTATGCAGCCTATAGGCCTGTGTGTACACACCACCTTGAGATGTGGGAAGATAGCAAAAAGTAGGGGATGGATGAAGTTGGCATTGATTTGGATAGAGAAAGGTAGAGGTTGGGGGTTAAATGAGAGCTCACTTAGGTGTGGGTAGGATGTGGGAACAGTGAAAAAGATGGGTGGTGCACTATGGGTGTTGTGTGCTGGAGAAAATGAACGCCTGTGAGAAAGAGATGTAGGCACACCACATGTAGTAGTATGGATAAGAGTGGATACAGGATTAATAGGCTCAACTGCAGATATGAGAACATGGAACAAAGACTGCTACCTAAGTGAGATTGAGGAGCTCCCAAGATACCCGCAAAAGTAGGGTGCATCTCATTCATCACAGTAGGCATAATACCATTATGTAAATGATCAACTAAAACTTGGTGATGCGAATAAGCAGCCATATAAGTATTAAACAGTGTTCACTGAGATGTATCGACTAGAGGATGTTGAGTAAAGGATACATGATGGGAATGAGGGGAAAAAACATTACTCACAAAGGCATGTGTAGATCTCACTGATCTAGAGTGTGGGGAGAGATTTAGACCAAAGTTTGGATGGGATAGAGGGCCTGGGCCATGAGAAATGAGCTCCACACTCCGGTCGAAGCCTTGTTGGAGTTATCTCATTTGTTCGAGCACTGTGCTTTGAAAATTACTAGCCGCGGCTTGTTGTGATTGGATCTATGTCCAAGATTCCCAGAGTTGATCGAGGTTAACCGTAGTAGCATTTCGAAAGGTATCAAAACGTTGCTCCATGGGTTGAGATTCAGACGAAAAGGTCGTTGCCAGACGTTTCCTTGATTGCTGGACCATCGAAATGGTTCTAGATACCATTTGTTAGGACTCTAGTGTGAAATCCTAACAGAGAGAGTGGATGAGAGGAGAAATGATAAATGAGGGGGCAAAGAAAACAAAATAAAAGTTGTTTTTCATTGATACCATGAATAGTAGAGTTTACAACCTTATATAGCTAACAACAACGATCGCAACATTGACCACGTCGCAAGAGACGTGAAGCCATCTCCTGAGCTACAACTAATAACCTTTCAAATAACATAACAGAACATCAATTAAACTAATTAACCTCCAACAACTATAACACTTTCCTAAACAGACTAGGACTCTGGGGGTTCAAACAGACTCTCTGAGTTGATTGCGGATTCTGTAAGTAAAAGCTATATTAATTGCTGATTGTATGTTCTTCACCGTTAAAATGGTTTGAAAATTGGGTTTTGTGCTTGGTGGGCGACGTAGGTAGGCACTGTGATAATGCTGATGTGTGAGAGAGGAGCTAAGGCGCGGTGGTCGTGCACGGGAGTGGCGACGAGGAGCACATGCGTCGTGCATGCTGGACTTTAAAGGGACATTTTAGTCATTTTAGTACAAGTGAAGCAACTTTTGAGGTGGAGGGAGTCGCTACGTTCTTTTGCAATGTAGTTTTACAACATAGCTTTCTTTTCTCCTTCGGTATGTGTGTGAATCATGAAAGTTCAAAGGACAAAGAGAGGGAATATGTGCGACACAAGTTAGCAGATACGAAGGAAAAGTGCTTTACAGGGTTTAGGGTTTAGGGTTTTGAGAACAGAGCAGGGGACAAAAGTGAGAGATCCTCACTCTTAACTCGTTGATTTCCGATTCCAAGTCTTAAAAAGAGTGAGGGATCTAAAAAAAGCATGTCAATCAACGACTACGACCATGCTCGATCGATCCTTGTTTTTTACTGTTGGGTTAGGTTTGGGATGTGAAATTCCAATCTCGTTTTTTCGATTTGATCTTTGCAGCGCACAACACCACCACACTTGCCCAGTTATCTTTCTCGATTATTAAGAATCCAAAGAACCCTAGCTAGCGATAAAGCCAAAGGCTAATCACTCAGCTATTAACAAATCACTAGGTAGCTCATGGATTTTACGTTGCACAAGGAGGTAGATGGAAGCATGCTCCATCTCCCAGTACGTGTTGGTTGCTTTCACAAACACATCAACTGACAGCAGATTTGGACAACTAGGCTCACTCATCAAGTCATTTGTCTTGTAAATGTTAAAACGAATCACCTAGATACTTAAACAACTCAGTTTGACCCTATTCGGTGTATCATCTCTAGTAGTACATTTTGTGCTTCGATTAGGTCAAATCTTACCTTAGTTCTCTCCATCAACGTACGTACGAGATACTGTGGTACTTCCACTTTTGATCTTCTACGTTATGTAGTAGAGAAGTCCGTTTTTCTTCTTCAAATATGATGACATTTGTTCATGTATTTCCATCAACAACAATGCATTTTACATCTTAGGATTAATATGATCTAAGAAACGATGTAAGTTATCTTAGTTTCGATCCTTCTCATTCTTACGTTGTTTCTCGTCCGTTTTAGCTACACTATGTTCAAATTAGATCATTTTCCACGTGGAGTTGTAGACCCATTTGGTTATGGGGAGCAAATATGAAGAGATTTGTATGGAAGAAAACTGTTGTACTCGTAGACTTGGATCAGAACATGCGTGATAGGGGTGGGTGAAAAACAATAATTCACTGTTACCCCTTGTCAAATCCAGCCAACAAAACCAGAGAGAGGGACGCCTGCTGGTAGTGGGTGACTGATCACCAACCAACACTAAAACCATAACCAGAGTACTGTAAGGAGTGTAAGCTGACCATCGTAAGTTTTCAGGGTCCCAAAAACCCTAACAACTGTGACCATAAATTGCCGTCTGGTCCCTGACTCGATTGTCCTCTATTAATAAGGACACCCCCATCCCTCTGGTTGTATAAGGACCCAGTAACCAATGTACTACTCCCAGGGTCACAAAGCCTTACAATATCTTGCTTTGATTGCTAGCTTGCATGCACATGGTGATCGTAGACACAACGAACCAAACTGGGAGAGTAACTTCGTTGAGGACGAGAACAATGTTGGACTTGAAACAGGAATTTGGACCTGTAGGAGGTGAAGAAGGAATGAGTTGAAAATTTCAAAGGGAATTGATCCGATCTATCTCGTGTGTAATAGGGTTGCCGCTTGACTTATATTTGTCACAAGATTTGGCGATCTTTTCTCTTTCTTTCTTGAAGTAATGAAATAATTGATTACATGGTACGGGAATTACTGTCTCGGGGTATTGATACGTCCAGCCTGATTGAAACTGGTAAATGAGAAGTGACTTGAGCTAGAAAAATATCCTCTTGAAACAAGAAAAATGGAGTCGTTTACAATAAACAAGAAATATTTTATTGAAAGATTACTACCTTAAATAACTCTTATGCTAATCTGTTACTTTACAATTTTTTTATTGCGAATTTGTCATTTTAGATTTTGAAAATTAGTAAATTTGTTATCTATACATCAAATTTGGCTAAATATTTAGCCAATTTGCTATCTTTTAAGTTTAAATTTTTTGATAATTTTTTTTGTTCAAATTAATAAAATAGAGGATTTAAAGTTCCAAAGTATTTTCAATTTTTTTATAATTTGATAATTAAATTGACGAATTTCAAGTAAGTAAACAATAAAATAACAAATTGACAAGTTTATAAATCTTAAGATAACAAATTGACACTGAAGTCATTCTTAGAATAATAAATCAATAATTAAGTCCAAATTTTATCTATCTGAAAATACTTTGACAAATTACATCTATAATGTTCTATCAAGATTAAATAATAAACTACTTCGTTTCGTTTTGACATTGTTTCATCGCATATGCTACTCTAGCTGCGAATGATAATAAACTAAAAAAAACAAATGACTCTACACATTGCCTTTAAGAATTTGAATGTTCACTTCACTAGGTTCAACATAGTGGCTAGATATTTTGGTTCACACCCTACTAGATTTGAACTATAAAAGTAACATTAACATAATGAGCGGTTTAACACAATATCACACATAAACTATAGCTCTTGTCCTTCGGGTTTGATCTCCCACTCATTTAACAAGTTCACTTAGTCAAAGATCTTGGGTTAAAAAGCCTGTAATTGTGAGCAAACCAATGATAGACATGGGCCATTTTTAATAGGCTCAAAATTCTTTTGCTGGGTTTTGTAACTTAGTGGTGTGAATGGTGGATTCCTTTTTGTCACCATTGCAAGCATTTTTTTTTTCTTTTTACAGAGAAATATATAAAAGAAAAAGAAAACCTTGATGGGATTTTGGTTTTCTTTTCAGCCTTAAAGGAAATAAAGATGAACTCCAAGGACAACTATTTCTTCAGGGGTTAGGCTTTTAAGGAAAACGAGCAATTATTTGGTTGCAAAAGAAGGGGCTCAAAACTCCAGTCTCCAGAGCCATCATCATTCTCTTCTTCTCAAACTTGATCAAGATTTTTCACGATCTATCTGGTTAGCTTTGAACTGCTTTTGGCTACGGGATCCCTTCGGTCTAATTTCCTATATTTCCATTGGGATTTATTGGATTGACAATGGTGCCCTCTATTGTAGTCTATTATTTCCCACCACTATTTCAAATAGGGTCAAACTGACAACCAGTGCCACTGACAAAGCTTAAAAAATTAAAATGGAGTGGACAGTAATCTGGAAATGGGGATGAGCTACAGATCTTGCCAGTCTCGTGTTAAGTCGAAAAGATTCCAACTTTGCTGTACTTGGACAATATTATTCAACTAGACAGAAATATAAGTGGGAGGAAGGAGCAGAGAAATGCACAACCTATTTGAGTATTGTATCATTTGGGCATTAAGCATTACATTGAGTTGAACGTACACATGTAGTACTCGAAGCATTAGGTTTGGATACATTGAAGAGTTGGACGTGTGTTAGAATGAAAATTCATCTATCTACTTCATCAAAAATAAAGAAGTATACACCGAATTTTACACATGCGTTTGCTTCTCTAAATAAAGATTCGATAAATTTTATAAGCTCGACAAAATTCTTTGATAACTTCTTCGATTTCTTAATAATTTCTTGATAAAGAGAAATATGATGTTCGAACATACATATACTGATATACTTATTCCTTCACTAAATTTTGCCTAAACAAAGTTTATACTTTCACGCCTAAAGTGATTATGAACTTATATAACTTTTACGAATTTTCGTTTACGTAAAGTTGCTTGAACTATCAAATAAAAAGCAAAACCCATGCCAGTTCATAAACATGTAATAGACAACTTGCCACAAGAAAACGTAATGCAATAATCAAATTGTTGGTAAGCTTTGATAAGATAACTGAGGAGAGGGACATACTGACTGATCAATCAAGCTGAGGTTGAAAAGAGCCGACCTTTGGCGGCTAGTGTTCATCCCCACCACCATGATGGCTCATGATCCCAGAACATCCTACGGCACATATCTTAACACTACTTCCTTCATCATCTCCATTAAACCAAACCCCCTCTCTAATCATGCTTCCATTATTAAGCAACTGGACATTAATCAAGTTAAGCACTTGAGCTCCAGATTAATATATGAACCTCTGTACTCCCTACCTTGGACATGAAAAGAAGAAAATTTACAGAGAGCCGTGTAAAGCCAAGCTACCTCCAGCTGTCTTCTTTTTCACCATTTTTATATGCCTAGCAGCTCGAGTAACCGACTACTCCCTCTTTTCTCCCGTCTCCATGTCCCTTCTTTAATATATAAGCTCGAAAAGAGCAGAGGCCTAGCTAGCTTCTTCACAAACCCAACATAGGAAGTTAAATACTCACCAACCGACACTAAACTCTCTCTAGCTTAGCTCTCTCTTGTGCTCTCTTATATCTTCAGCTCCACACTATCGAAAACTATTTGTCCATTGACTCCCATAACATTCTTCACTCATAGAGGAGAGAAATGAATAAGCAGGAGTTCATGAAGATTCAGGTATACCCTCTTTTTTCACTCTCAGTTCTCTGAGATTTTCCAAATCTGTAGTTAGTAGCCAACTGTTTTAAACTGTAGTAGAGTGAGCTACTGTTCTCATCAGTATATATGTTGTTGTGTTTTTTTACTGTTAATTACTTGATTTTGATTGCTAAAGTTGGGTCCTTAATTTGTTGCTTGCAGAACTGTGTGCTCAGAGTTAACATCCATTGTGAAGGGTGTAAGCAGAAAGTGAAGAAATTGGTGCAGAAAATTGATGGTTTGTTCCATAATCACTTGAAAGCTTACTTATTTTGACTAGTTTCACTTCAGTAAAGTTAAATCTGTCAAAGTTTGTGCCTTTCAATTTTAGTGTTAATTTTTTGAGTGTAAATTTCCAATGGTGGTGTGTTCTAGGTGTGTACACAACTAGTATAGATGCAGACCAAGGAAAAGTGACTGTTACAGGGAACGTAGATCCAGCCACTATCATTAAGAAGCTTGAAAAGTCAGGGAAACATGCTGAGCTTTGGGGAGGAGGTGGAGGAGGGCAGAAGGGTAATTCCAACTTCAACCAAAACCATGGACCGCAGTTCAACCCCAACCAGTTCAAGAACATGTCTTTGGATAATCATGGCAACAACAACAACAACAGCAAGGGAGGAAAAGACAATGGCAACAAGAACAACAAGGGTCAGAAGAATGGTGGTGGGAGCCAAGCTAAGGGCAATAATGTCCAGCAACAAATGCAACAACAACTACTACTTCAGCAGCAGCAACAGATGCAACAGATGATGAAGGGAGCTAAGGTGATGATGCCAATGAAGGATCAGAAGTCTGTCAAGTTCAATCTCCCTGCCGAGGAGGAGTTTAGTGATGGTGAGTTTGATGATGAGTTTGACGATGAAGATGACTATGATGATGAATTTGATGATGAGGACTATGACGATGAAGATGAGGAAGAGGAGCTTCATGGACATCAAATACCACCTAACAAGGTGATGATGATGAATGGCATGGGTTCAAATGGGCCACAAGGGCCTTATGGTAAGATGATGCCTGTGATGGGTAATAATGGACAGGGGCGGGGTGGGATGGTGAATATGAATGCTATGGGCGGCCAGAAGGGTGGTGGGGGAGGAGGGTCAGCCCTAAACCCGAAAGGTGGGGGTGGCGGTGGGGGTATTGAATTCCCTGTGATGAATGGTAAGGGTGGAATTAAGGACAAGAAGGAGGGCAAAGATGGCAAGGGAGGAAAGAAAGGTGGAGGTGATGAGAAGAGCAAGAGTAAGAAAAAGAACAAGGGTGGTAAAGAGGGTAAGGATAAAAGTGATGGGGAGGGTAAAAAAGGTGGCTTGCTCGGGTGGCTCAGTAGAAGCAGTAGCAAGAAAGAGAGTGATGGGAACAACAAGAACAAGGGTGGTGGGAAGAACAAGGGAGGAGGGAAAAAAGGTGGGGACATGTTTGGTGATGATGATGATTTTACTGAAATTGATGTCATGAGTAACAAGAAAGGAAGCAAAGGTGGTAAGGAAGGCAAAGAGAGCAAGGAAGGTAAAGGAGGCAAAGGAGGTAAAGGCGGTGGTGGCAATGGGGGTGATGTCCATCAGATGGGTCAAAAGGGCCAATTGATGGGCAACATGGGCCAAATGGGTCAGATGAGGAACATGGGTCAAATGGGCCGTGGAGGTGATCCAATGGGACAGATGGGTAACTATCCAATGGGGCAGATGGGCAATGTTCCTGCAGTGCAAGGACTACCAGCACAGGCAGCACAGGCGGCGATGATGAATGGCGGCGGCGGTTATCCTGGGATGGGGAATGGCGGAAATCCATACACTCAGCAGCAACAGCAGCAGCTCCAGCAGCAGCTTCAGCAGCAACAATACATGGCTATGATGATGAACCAGCAGAAGCAGCAACAACTGCAGCAGCAGCAACAGCAAATGGCTTATGGGGGCATGCCCCAGCAGCCAATGCACTACATGCCCCAGCAGCCAATGCACTACATGCCCCAGCAGCCAATGGCATCAACAGTTCCAGCTGAGCCCTACACCAACTACTTCAGTGATGAGAATGCCAATAGCTGCAGCATCATGTGATCATGTCCTTGTTAGTAGTAGTAGTGCTAGTTAGTAGTAGTATCGGTCTGTGTTAATGTCTTCGTCTATGACAATCGGGTAGTAATACTAACTTGGGTAAATTTTGTAATGAAAACTACCTTCTCAATTCTCATCACATTGGGAAAGCCATTGATGGAATTATGTAATCACACCTTGGTTAGTCTGTGATTACAATATTATGGTATGAAGTCAATGTCAGATGGTCTTTTATGTTTCTTTAGAGTGTATGTGTGGGGCTGCAGAATTAACAAGAGAAGTATGCATTATGTGTGGTATTCAACTTGAGATATATTTAAAGCAACCATCTTTCTCTGCTTGGAAATCTTCGAGTCCACTTTTGACTTGCATTTCGCTCACGCTCCTCACAGTTGTTGTCTCTATCACGTTGCAAAAATTTACCTCCTGAAATATGGTCATTCTTGATTGACTTGATTCTAATGTTTTCATGTGTTGTTTTTGAAGTTGGAAAATCACTTCAATTTTTGTTCAAAATGAAACTAAGTACTAATCTCTACACTGGTGGCCGGAGGTTCGTAGGATCATGGATTTATGTATCAACTGAGCTGGTTACCAGAGTTGGAGAAAGGCTTTACACCAATTAGGTATGTTTCAACTTCAAATATATTTTATTCGAACTAAATGATTAACTATCTTAATCTGGTGGAAATCATCGAATCCACTTTGACATGCATTGCCCAAAAGTCACCCAGCTGGTAGTGCATCAATTGTATCAAGCTGGAAAATAAAACATGGCAAAGCCATCAACATCTTATAAGTGGTATGTGGGCTCTATGAGCATTCCAATAGTAAAGCAGATTTCAATTCTTTAAAAAAATGCTATATACATTCTGTGAGTGATACATAACTCAAATTAACAAATCAAGATTGGGTGCAAACATCACGGTGATTAGTCTACTGTTACGTGTTAGACATGCAGAGAAAGGGTTTGGCCCCTTTAAAGTTCTTACTAGTTGCCTAGTTGGTTAAGTTTTCTCCTAATTTGGTTCTTTTACTTTTCATACCACTTTAAGCCAAGGATGAAAATGAAACTCAAATCTAAAGAAACTCATATTGTTAAGGAAATAGTTAATTCGGGTAATTCCGTAATTGTGTATCTATGGGCCTTGGTAGTAACTTGGGCTTAGTATCAGCCCACTTCCTTTGTCCAAGAACATCTTTTTATCCAATATTGTGGTCCTTGCTTCTTGTACGGGGCGTTTTGGTTTCACCTACTCGCTGGCGGTCCATTCTTATTGCGCCGCCGATGCAGGTTCAGATCGATAGGCACCATTTTCTTGCCTAAACACACACCAATCGACATGTACAATATTAGCGAGTACTGCTATGAACCAACATGTCAAAGAAAAGGGAAGACTTTAGAGTGCAAGCGATCAAGAAACTTGCATCAATTCATGTATGTAGGTAGGCCTGTGAGCTGAAGAATTTAAACGAGACGTAAACAGTATTATAGTTCAAGAGATCGAGAACGTTCATCGGTTCATGTATGCCTGTGACTACATGAGGCTTCTTGGATGGATCATTAATTCAGCATGAATCCACCAGGTACGTATAATACTGTACATGTTATTGACCTAGCTAGCTGAGAATTTGGTTCACGCATTATGTAAAAGGAGCACGCAAAATGTAAATTTTGAATACAAGTTATACATCACAGATTCACAAGCTAGTTAGCTGTGGCCTATATGGTGATCACTGATCAGAAACCTAACATGCACGAGACTTTGCTTAGTCTTTTAATATTAATAAAACATACTTGGCCATAAACTAACCTTAGCGAATAGACATTCCCAGTTAGACTACACGTAACTTTTCATTCCACCACCCTAATATGGAAACCTCTAGCTCCACCTCTTCATTCTTATCTAGTGTTAGTAATATGAGCAAACGGACGGGTATTCGTCCATTAAACGGAATACTCAGTGCAGCTAAAACTCGTTAATATTCGTTATCCGTGAAATGAAAAACGAGTAATACCCATGCCCGTCCACTAAAAGTTCGGGTAACCCGTGGGTACTTGTTCAAATTTTTTTTTTTATTTTTTTATTTTCTGTCCCGTCGGAGCACCACCGAGAACCACTGACGGCGGCGGCAGAGATACCTCCAATTCCGGCGATCAAAATCATAACTTGTTCCGAATCAACCTAACAACAATTCCTTTCAACGAAACAACATGCATCTAACTTTAAACAAAACTTAATGAATTTTACCTCAAACACAAAATTTTAAATTTATTCAATTCTTCAATTCGACCAACTTCGATTGAATTGAGAAGCAAACAAGGTATGGTTAGCTTCATGGTGACAAGGGCTACAAAGCCCAAAGGGTCTCTTTAGCCAGTTTATTCTTGAAACAAAAAATCCCAAATTTCTAGGGTTCTAGAGATTTTCATTCGGTTTTTTCAAAGTTTGAGCTTTTTATGGTACAAAATGGAGTTGAGAGTTAAGGGAGAAGAGAAGAGGGCGTCAGGGTGGTTATTTTGATACCTTACTCAAAGGTTTTGGTGACCAGACGACGAGTTCTGTCGCTGGAGCTTCGGCGAGGAAGAGAGTCTGGAAGAGAGAGGGAGAAAAAAAAATACCCGCGAATATACTCATACCTGTCTGTTTAATTATCGGGTATTTTTAGAAATACTCATTACCGGTCCTTTAACAAAACGAAATAAATTTTTACCCGCCCGTCAATTTCAAAACGGAATAATACCCGCAGGTCTTGGGACCCACGGATAAAAATGGCAACATTATTCTTATCTCTAAATTCATTTCATGACATCAACAATCACCAACCTGAGCTATTAACAAAGAAGAGAGGAAAGTTGAAGAAGCTAGAGAGAAATAGGTCGTGGGAAGATTGAGTGCAAGCGGATCGAGAACCAGACGAGCAGGCTGGTTTTCTTTCTTAAACTATTTTTATGTGAGTTTTTTTGGGAACTCTTTCAATGAAGACCCTTATAATGAGGACTTGATGAGTACTTTTCATAAAATTATAGTAAGAGTTATTTTACAAAATTAACCGTTAGATGTTTAGATATTGATGAATATATCATTTATACAAATTTTCATCCAAATTGAAAATCGTTAAGATATCGAACAAGATCAAATCAATGGACGAACCAAAATTCTCAAACATATACCGTTCATGTTCATAAGCGATAAATCTTGATTATGAATGACTTAACGATTTTTAATTTTTGTGAAATTTTGCACGAGTGATCTACTCATTATTATCTATCTAACCAATGGTAGATTTGTTAATATATAAAGTAAACGTGAGTTTAATGAGAAAGCTGTGACGACCCGGGACAGAATCAGTAGTATAATCGGCTTAATTCACGAGTTAGCGCATAATCGCAGTTTTACGTAAATTGATTGATTTGCTGGTTTTAATCACGACTTAATTATCGGCCGAGAATTTGAGTTGAGTCTCTTCTCGAGAGTTATTGTATACGTGATTTCGAGTTCGTTGACAGTTGCGGATGATTATTTCGACGACCGATATAATATGAATATTTGAAGTTGCGAAATCTCGTCGAGTTTATCTGAATCGTGATTGTTATCCGTTTTGGACCGTCGATCGTCCAGAGCCGCGAGTATAAATATCGGAAATAGTCGAAAACACTGTTGGAAGTTTGACCAGCGTTGACTTTTGGTGTTGACCGTTGACTTTGAGCTGACCGGAGAACCACCGCGAGCTTTGAACTGTCGCCATCGGATTTCACGATTCCAGCCACCTTTGGCTTGGAAGTGGGAGCACATTACCATGGATTTCGTGTATCAGTTGCCGCGTACTTTAGCTGGCAACACTGGTATTTGGGTTATCGTGGATCGACTGACGAAATCCGCTCATTTTTTCACACTTCCGGGGAAGATATTAGTAGGCAGATTGGAAAAGCTGTATTTGTCGGAGATCGTTCGACTGCACGGTGTGCCTGTATCTATTATTTCTAACCGAGACAGTCAGTTTACTTCCGAGTTCTGGCAGGCATTGCAGCGAGCCATGGGCACTAGATTGCACTTCAGTATAGCTTTTCATCCTCAGACTGACGGGCAGTCCGAGCGGACTATTCAGACTCTCGAGGATATGTTGCGGTCGTGTGTGTTGCAGTTTCGAGGAAATTGGGACTACCAACTGCATTTGTTTGAGTTCACCTACAACAACAGCTATCAAGCTAGTATTGAGATGACACCGTACGAGGCCCTGTACGGGAGGCAGTGCCGCACTCCGTTGTATTGGAGTGAGGTGGGCGAGCGGTGGCTTATTGGCCCTGATCTGGTAAAGAGCACCATGGAGAACATTTAGATTATCCGGGATAGATTGAAGATTGCTCAGGATCGCTAGAAGAGTTATGCGGACGTGAGAAGAAAGAGTCTCGAGTTCGATGTGGGCGATTGGGTCTTCCTGAAACTATCTCCGTGGAGGGGAGTTGTGCGTTTCGGGAAGCGTGGCAAGCTTCGACCACGGTACATTGGTCCGTATGAGATCACCGAGAGAGTTGGTGCTGTGGCTTACAGACTTGAGTTGCCGTCTGAGATGGCTCGTGTTCATAATGTTTTTCATGTTTCGATGTTGCGGAAGTATATTCCAGATCCATCACATGTGTTGGCACCACAGTAGCTACCTATCTGAGAGGATTTGACATATGTGGAGGAGCCTGTACAGATTCTTGATCGGCGTGAGTAGGAGTTGAGGCACCGTGTTATCCCGCTGGTGAAGGTCTTGTGGCAGAATCACTCGGTTGAGGAGGCCACCTGGGAGATTGAGCAACGTATGCAGGAGCGGTATCCTCATCTGTTCACTTGACAGGTATGTAAATTTCGACGTCAATTTTTTTTAAGGGGGGTAGATTTCTGACGACCCGGGACAGAATCAGTAGTATAATCGGCTTAATTCACGAGTTAGCGCGTACTCGCAGTTTTACGTAAATTGATTGATTTACCGGTTTTAATCACGACTTAATTATCGGCTGAGAATTTGAGTTGAGTCTCTTCTCGAGAGTTGCTGTATACGTGATTTCGAGTTCGTGGGCAGTTCCGGATGATTATTTCGACGACCGAGGAATATAATATGAATATTTGAAGTTGCAAAATCTCGTCGAGTTTATCCATTCGTATCGAGTTTATCCGAATCGTGATTGTTATCCGTTTTGGACCGTCGATCGTCCCGAGCCGCGAGTATAAATATCAGAAATAGTCGAAAACACGGTTGGAAGTTTGACCAGCGTTGACTTTTGGTGTTGACCGTTGACTTTGAGCTGACCGGAAAACCACCGCGAGCTTTGAACTGTCGCCGTCGGATTTCACGATTCCGGCCACCTTTGGCTTGGACCTTGGTATATTTCGATTCCTCTATTGATTTCTAGTTGATTAGAACTTTGAATTTCTTGATTTGGTGTCGATTTGAGTGAGAACGGAGGAGTTGAAGTTCATGGATTTTTGCCGGAATCGGCCTTGCTTGGGGACGGAGCTCCGGCGACTTTCCGGTGTGGATTCTTGGTGGAAACTGTTGGGTTTTGGTTGGGGATCATTTCCCCTTTGGTTTGGAGGGACGAGATGGCGCGACGGCGCTGGAATCGGGCCGGGAAGTTTTCCGGCTGGTTGTGTTCATGGAGGTTTCGAGCTGATTTCCGGCCAACCTCGACGGAATTGGACGTTGGCTCAGTTGGGAAAGTTGATGGGATTGAGGAGGAGAACCTTGTGGGATCTTGGCCGCCGAAAAATCTCTCCGGTTGACGGCGCGTCGGCAGCGGCGGCGGCGGTCAACGGCGGAGCTCCGGCGACCCGTTAACTTTTTAGAATTTGATGATTTTAATGTCGTTTTGCTCGTATTCGCGCTCTGATCATCACCTTGAGGTATTCGAGTTGATTTGGGTACCGGATTTTCAGTCGAGGGTTTGAGTGGAGATTTCAGGAATTTCGTCGATTATTTTAGTATCAGTTATATGTTTCCAGGAACGGTTGGTTTCCGAGGTGTGGTACAGTGTGGTGAATTGTGATTTTGATCAGATATATTTTGTGATTATTCAGGGGATCGAGATCGTGCTTCGGGCGAGGGATCTTCCGCCGGACCACGTGATTAGCGCGAGTGCGCGTTTTGCTCACCTGTGAGTGGACAATTTAA
Source organism: Geum urbanum (assembly GCA_946800695.1). Taxonomy (NCBI): domain Eukaryota; kingdom Viridiplantae; phylum Streptophyta; class Magnoliopsida; order Rosales; family Rosaceae; genus Geum; species Geum urbanum. Next base: position 79,418,177 of record OX326999.1, on the reverse strand, counting down.
TTTCACTGATTAGTCGCGAGTCTTTAATACACGTTTTACAAGCATGAGCATGTATATGAGATTATGATTTATATGAGCATGTGTTTATACGATTATACATTTGCGAATACGCATCAACGATTATGCTTATACAATTATGTATTACGTATATGCATTCATATTATGCTTTATACACTTGCATAGAACTATTTATGATTTGGTTTACGCAGAGTACAGTCACAGTATATATTGTTGTATCGATACACTTGCATCCCGGCTGATCCCCGAGGATGTTTACCGGGGGAGGCTGTGACCCCTGATCCGAAGTCTTTACTGGGGGGGGGGGGGGACGGGCAGACCTCTGACCTGAGACCTTTCTGGCTAGAATCACGTGTGGGTCTGGGATTCCGTGATTCTGACTTTACTAGCACGTCCGCGGGGGGGGGGGGGGGGGGGGGGGGGGGGGGGGGGGGGGGCTGACCTCTGACCTGAGGCCTTTCTGGCTAGAATCACGTGTGGGTCTGGGATTCCGTGATTCTGACTGTACTAGCGCGGACGTGTCCATGAGTGACCCCGCAGAGTTTTGCGCTGTATGCTCCGTACGCGTGAGGAGTTAGTGTCTCCCTCATATACTATGTCATATTCATTCATTTAGACTCGCATATATTTTTATAAAATATATTAATCAGCGAAAGACATTTATTTTCGTCCACTCACTCTAACGGTTTTCATGTCTTTCCCCTGGGCTTTTCGGTTTCCGTGCCCAGTTTGCAGTTCAGTTTATGGTGTTGCACGTCGCTGTCGGAGGCTTAGTGTTCGAGCTACCTTTCTTTTCTAGTAGGTTTCTTGTTTTGCCTACTGTTGTATATTTTGTATATATACACTGGAGGTCGCTTTGATACGTTACTGATACATGTTTTCTATGTGATTTTCCCCGGATTTTTTATAAAGTACAGTCATATTTACTGCTTTATGTTATTGATATGATATTGAGAAATCCGGATGGGATTGGTGCCTACGGTTTGGCTTTTGTGTCATCGGATGAAGTGTATTTTCTGGGTGCAGGTTAATGACAACTCCACGTTAGTAGCGTTACTCTGCCAAAAATTTTATGCTTTTTGTTGGTTCGTGTTTTCAGAAGGGGTTTGATTTCGGTTTAGGAAACTAAATCGGGGTTGGGTCTTTTCAAAAGTACTCATCAAGTCTTTACTACAAGAGTCCTTAATGGAAAACTTTTCGAATTTTTTTCTCTTTTAGTAACACCTTGCAAAAGAGTTTGTGGTACTAGTACATATTTTATTTTTTGTAGTCTTTATTATCCGAGTTAAATTTCTAATCTTATATAATTTATAAATTATTACGTAAATGGGACATACATTAGTAAAAATATTATATATGACAGCCAAAATTTTAGGGTGGGCTCAGGATTTATTACACGGTTTGATAATTCTTGCTATTGTTGTCACTACTAAGACACCAATAGAAAAATTGGCCATAGCACACAGTTTAATATCTGTGTGAATTTCGCGTACTATATACAACAATCTGTCTGCCCATGCATAATACCTACGGTATTTTGTATACAAAAAACTATTCACACGTTTGTAGTCACGAAACCTAGTTTTGTAAATGACAAAATTGTGGGTCCCATCTCAATCTCACTTGGCTATCATCTGTTTCTATATATTTCTTACGCACAGATTGCTGTGTCAGAACTCAACTGTAATTAAAAACAAAATATACGATCTTTATTTTAAAATACATCAGCTATACTATCACCAATACTCTCAAATAGCAACTACGATGATCGTCTGGGAAGAAAAAAAATTCCCAATCTCAACAATATGGTTTTAACCCAGAGAGATTCATCCCGATCGATCTTCATATGAGTACTCTTCCTACAGCAAATCCGCACAACATATGAGACTTGAAACATAAATCCAAAACTTCATTAATTGCAAACACAACGTACCAAATGCAGTCCTGTTTTCTTGTCTTTGATCAGACTCATCAGAGCACTTCCATTTCTCCATGTTCAAACAAAGGCCCAATCTTCATCAAATCCCCATTTCTCCGCAAAACTATGAATATCCAGCAAAGAGTTTCGTTAAACCCCCTTTATCAAATCGATCTGAAACGAAATGCATGATATAAATAAGAAAATATCAGAGTAAGATTCTAGACCAAATTAAACCAGAAAAACGATGCGGATCAAACCAACCTACCCAGCGAATTACGAGATCTCCGCTGTCGTCATACTCGCGACCCTGGTTACTGTCGGCGTCGTCCTTCTTACTGGTTGTTGTAGTTTCCGGTGTTGTTCTCCGAGGAAGGACTCGACTACTTGCTTGACGAAGGTCTTGAAGGGAAGTTTGTTGAGGTTGAGGTTGAGCGCTTGCTCGCTTCCTTTGTCCCAAGCCCATATCTGGAAAAAGAGACAATAAGACCAAGAACAGCGTGCAAAAAAGAGAGAGTTAAACCACAACAAATATTTTGAAGACAAATGTAGAATGTTTTGAGAAGTCTGAGCTTTTCAAAGAGAAACACATCTCTTCCTCTCTAGTCATACACCGATCCGTGTGCATAAATGTCTATGCGTCACACGGATGATCGTATTAAATTGTCATTTAGACAAACTTTCGTGTATGCAGTATATGTACACCGTACGCGTACACCATTTGACATTTGTTTAATTTCCATCAAATAAATAATTTTAATTATACAGTTTTTTCACACAGACTGTCATGGCAATTTTTTTTTAATTGACGGGGTTTAGAACCTAACCAAGTGCTATGCTAGGCGGCTCATCCGCACACCGTATATTATTATTCGAATGTAAAACATAATTATGCACCGGAGGGGACGTAAGACCTTGGGAACTAAAACATTGCTCATCAAAGATGATATCCTGAATAATAGCAACACTCTCACCAAACCACTTGTCACACTCCCAAATCCAGAGCCAGTAGTATACTGAAATATGGTGTAAGGATTTGTGATGTGAATAAAAAACTCAAATAATTTCAAAAATCAAGGTGTCTGAATAATACATTTATTGAAAAGAGAAAGTGCTAATATTACAATACCGAAGTTTTTGAAAATGATATTCATTACATTTATTCAATTCAAAATACAAGTAGAAAATAATTCGTTTATTTAGTAGGCGACGTATCCCATTTTCCCCAAGCATTCTACTCATCACCTGAAAAGGAGAAAGATGTAGTACCATGAGTCACACTGACCCAGTAAGTACAGGTTACAAGCATATACTAAATTATCTCTAAGAAACATCAAACTGAACAACCAATTCAAAAAGGTGAAATATTGAAACTGGTTATTATTCCATACTTATACTTGCGTCTTTGTAGTATATACAATTATGTACATAATATATATATATACTTGTATACTTATACTTGCGTCTTTGTAGTATATACAATTATGTACATAATATATATATATACTTGTATAACTTCACATCTACACATAACCACGCCAATACTTCCGAAGTGAATTCTTTTAGATAATCTGGTAATTACTCAAAAGAAATCATGTGCTTAGTCTCACAACACCAATACACATATAAAGCCACAGCATTCTAAGGCCATCTGTCAAAGCATGTATACTCCCGATTTGACACAATTCATTCCTTAGAGTATAATAATGCACTATCTGTAAGGGACTAGAGCCCTTGGCTAACTCCCACAATAACAAAACAATTTACCAGCAATTCACTTAAGCACGATTTAATTCGTACTATACACCCGACTTCACACTTCAACCATAACGATCACAAACAAGTCTTTAGTTAAGACTATGTATATATAGATAATAAAGTATATATTTACATCACAATTTTGTAATGAAAATATACGTAATAGAATTTGTAAAGGAAGAAAGATCAAACTTAAACGTATTTCATTAATTAACAATTTTGGTCCATGACAAGGCGGATAAACACCTCTCAAAGATACCCTATTCACAACCTGGATATATCAATGTAGTAAGATAAATAGGGGTTATCGAACACGAGGAATTGGTGAAACTAAATCCTAACACACTACTATGTTGACAGACTTGACTACAGAACACTAATGATATGCGAACCTAAGCTAGACAGACTCAAATGCTACGAAATTTTGACACAACAAACTAGACACAGTGGTGGACTACCACACAAAATTTGAGGGTATTCGGAGTTTATTTGGTTACCGAAATAAATCGGCTAAGCTACAGCTAATGCTGAAAGTAAATGCTGAAAGTAAATATGCTAATGAATGCAAATGGGTTTAAACTATATGATTAAAGAGTTAAGAGGAATGCAATCCACCACCGCCATTCCATCTATCTAACACATACTTAATCTAATGCACATATCCAATGAATGAAAGTTCCCAGGAAGAGTTGATCGTTACAACCACATCCTATTACCTAATCCTTATGCATATGCAAGTTTGTCATGGACCTCCCCTACATCTATCCCTCTATGAACCCATATTCATGGACCCCAAGGTTTACAAAGAAGAAAACATTAAGTTCTAGAAAAGGTTTGAGAAGCTACAAGGGTTCACAAGTACACTATGGGCGTGTCTCGCTAGACCTATGGATTTCAATCTCCCGACGGTAAAATCGGCGTATCACTATAGAGAATCCGGTGGAAGAAATTATCTTCAGTCGCCCGTATCTCATGAAACTAGAACCCTAGCATGCATACTAAGTTGGCCACCAAAGCAAACATACAAGAATTCATACGGTGATCATTCAGAGAAAGAAACCTCATTCATAAAATATGCAAAACTAGATTAAAGTGTATGTATTAAAAAGACTTCATGTACGGGGCTTCAAGCAGCCCCTTAACAAAGAAAAATTAGTTACTAAAAATCATAAATAATAAAATCAAAGAGTTCATGAAAGATAAATAAAAGAAGGAGAAAGAAGAACTCTTGGCGACGACGTGGTCGGATTTTTCTTCATGCACAGAACTTCTTCTCCAACTCTTCTTTATTTTCTTCTCTCTTATTCTCTCTCTTGCCAGCTCTACGTACATCCTCCACTTGCTATATATATGTTTAAGCTAGGTTAATTTACTAGCAAGTTGATCACGTGCATGATTTCAATCAAACTCCAATTAGGACTCTTTATTTATTCATTCCTGTTTGATTTCCAAGTCCACTTCCACTTCCACTTCCACTTCTTCTCTCACCAACTTTTCTCGCATAGAACGTACGTACTCTCCTTTTGCTAGCAATATCATATATACCAATACATAAAATTAGCTCTCCTCCTGCATCACGTCTCGCCAAGCATATATCACCTCATTCTTAAAATTCCCTCGCCAGGCAGTTCCTCGCCAAACAGCTTTAAAATATATTATTTAATCTCATTTTCTCCATTAATCTCCAAAACACCTAAAGACAAATAAACATAATTAATTCACTCGATTAATAACAATAAACTAAATATAGGGTACAAATTAAATACTGAATAGACGCATAAATATGCGACTATCAGTCCAAACGTTTCATTCGGCGGTAGTCCGCTCGAAATCCTCCATTTATTCCAAATTATATTTGAGAGTAAATAGATAGAGCGATTAAATAGATAAACTTGAAATAAAAATTAGTTATCATTGGTTCAAAAGTTTCATTCGGCGGTAGTCCGCCCGAAATCCTCCATTAGTCCTAAATCAAACTTAAGAAGCAAATAATGCGAGTAAGTAAATAAAAATAAAGTACAAATGCAGAAAATAAAATTATTAATCCTTGGACCAAAAGTATCATTCGGCGGTAGTCCGTCCGAAATCCTCCATTTGATCCGTTTTATAATTAATCCATATTATGTCCAAATCAAAGAAGTGAGTATACCATCTCGAAGTGTTTTTCGAGAGGAATTCAATGGTAATAATCACAAAGTTCGGTAGGGAGTTCTCAAGTCCAGAAACAAAAATGTTTAGCAACTGTCTAGAAATGGTTACGCTCGCTATTAAGCTCATTTGCACGAATTAATTAGTTATTAATTATTAATCAATGACTTTCAAACTTTCCAGATTGATAGTTGAACTCCTAAGCTTCGTTTTGATATAAAGAACACTAAATTTGGTTAAAAAATGAGTGAGATATGATCGAATTCGAGTGGATTAACAACGTACAGCTACTTGATACTTGCATTTACAGTCTAATTTATGGTACGTAACTATTTCCACTGGTGCAGGTGAGGAGCTTGGAGGAGAGAAATCGCAATCTAATGCATGGCTACGTAAGTACCTTTCTCAAACTCATGAGTACTCACTTTCTAATTCCTTATAATGAAAGTACTATAAAATGAAGTCATGATTCTAATTTGAATTACATTTTGCAATGCACTGTGCAGAAATCTGCAGTTGAGGATCCACAGTATGGGTATGTGGACAATGACGGTGACTTTGAATCTGCAGTGGCGCTGGCAAATGGAGCAATCGCGTCCAAAACAACCCTGATGACCGACCTTGACAATGGCCATGGCGGAGGTTCAGCCGTGTCCTCCATCACTCAGCTTCACGATCTTCGCCTTGCTTAAGCGCGTCATAGGTCGACAGCTATCTATGTCTGTCCCCTTTCAGCTATAAACACTGATTAGCAATGTGAACTATTAATGTCCTATCTATGTCACGGAACCTAGCTAGACTTGAAGTAACTGGCTTTGAACTTAATTATGTTTCTTTTGCAAGTATGGCATGCGTAAAAATGAGTTGCGTTCCCTAAATGTTATGCACAATATGCCTAAATGTTATTGCCAGGGATTGGAAATTTTCTGGTTTTTCCTAAACAAACAGGGGGCCGGATTCTGATTTTCCAAGCTACATATTCCTGCTTTAATTTAACAAGGGAATTATGATCATTTTAAAATCATAGGTAGATTTTAGGCAAGTAATAGTGCTTAGTATCCCTTGGAAGTCGAGGAAACTTTCTAATTGCTCTCTGTATAAATAACCGATCACCATCGTAGTCTCTCTCTCACTCAGATTTGATCTATCTTTTCAAGAACATACAAGTCGATATGAGGTTCAAGTCTGCTGTACGTAAAGTACAGAAATTACTGAAGCTTATGAAGGGAAGTAGTGGGAGAAAGAAGAAGGGCGGTGCTGCTAATGTTAGAGAAAGGCATGCTCCATCTCGCCAAATTCAAACCATCCATCTTGACGAGATTATTCATCATGAGAGTGAACACCAAGAAGAAGTAGTTTATGATTATAAGAATTGCCATGACATAATCTGTAATGAGAGCAAACAAGAAGAAGATGATGAAGAAGAAAAAGGAAGCCAAGCTCAAGAGCAAAGAATGGCAATGGTGAACGGTACTCCCTATTATGATCTTCAAAGCACGTTACCCTGCAACAACGAGTATTATCAACAACCAGATCAACCATGTCAACCAGTTGTGACGAGCTGTTCATATCCCTATCCTCAACAAAGCACGTACAACTACAACTTGTATCCCATGAATCCAGGAATGGTGAATGCCTGTGAACATAATAATCCTCCAGAACCACAAATGCCAATGAACATCTTATATAAACTAACGGGAGATTACTGGTGTAGTCTTTTGACTACCGATTATTACTGTGCCACCCCTCCGCAGCCAGCCTCATCATCTGCCACCACGACGTGGAATTTTTACAACAACGGTTAATTATTATTAGTTTACAATATTGTTTCATATGAGACTAGGGTTTTTTTGGGAGCTTGAATAATTTTTTCTCCTAGCTAGTTCATAGGTTTTACTTCTAGGTTGTCTATTGTAGTTTTTGCAAATTTGTTCAATAGAATGTTATATATGGTTCAAATTATGAATTTTCAATAGAAAGTTATTGGATCATCGTATTCATGCTAAATCGAATATATTAAATATATAATTTTTCTTTTTGAAGTGAAACAGTATAATTTACTATCTAGGTTAATGTTGCAGCCGCATATATACTCATATTTTTTACAAGACATACGTACTCATATTTTTTTATAAGACATACATACTAGCAATCGAACTCAAAGCCGCCTAGGCGCTAGGCTGTCCATCGTAGAATTTTGCCTTAAATCGGACAAAAAATCGTTTTTCCTTTCTAGGCGGTCATAGGCGGGTCAATATTTTTTTCTTCCAGAAATATAAAAGCTCAAAATTTAAGAATCTAATCCTACATTTTCAAATTGACTCACGACATAGCGCCTCTAAAGTCTTGCATTGCGACAGTCAATCGCAACTAAGCTCGATCTCCTTACTTTGTAATCTTTCAGTGAGTTATGATTTTGTATTGTGTGGATAGATGGATTGTAAAGACTAAATTTTTTTAACATTATGTCATGGATTGCAAACTCGATGTTATGTTTTTTAATTAGTTAATTATTGTGACTATAATTATGTCTAATTTGACTTTATAAAGATCTTTATTATTATATATATCAATTAACATATATTTAATGCAAACTACCTCGAAATCGCTTAGAATCTGATTAATCTCCGTTTAACCGCCTAGGCGCTGAAAGTACCCCTCGTCATCTAAGGTCTCCTAACATTTTTTAGAACCTTGCTTATGATTAATCACCCAAACCACCCAATTTCTTGTTAGATGGGTGATGATCAGTCATCCGAAATCGTAGCTGGACCGGTACCTCCATTAGTCCCGGTCACATGCACCTATCTTCAAGCCAACCAAGCTTGCTCTGGTGAAGAAAGACGGTGCTACCAGTCTCCATGTGACCAATATTTCCAAGACAACTCCTCCAGTTCAACTTCCCTTTGTGGTAGACCTTAATGCAAGGTTCTAATCGGTCAATTGTGAGAGCAAATACTTGTCAAAAACCTACAATGCTCCTTTTTGCCACTCGTCCCAGTGCTCTAGAATTGCCCACACGTGCCGCAGGTGCAACAAGGCCCCTCATCCCCACACGCCTCGACTCGGCTGCCACGTCAACGCATGCGGAATCATGGCCGTGAACCCGGTCACTAAACAAACCGTCACGGGTGAGCTTGCGGAGGATGGAGCTCCATCCCATCAACCCTAGGTTCAACCCTAGGCCAAATTCTCACGGTGCCTAAATTCCTCTTTGCATGTACACCTTCCAAAAAGGGCTACCCAAAAATATTCAAGGCGTTGCTGGGCTGCCACTCCCAAATTTTTCTTCCCTATCAGCTCGCGGCCCATTTCGGCATCCCAACGAACATCGCCATCTGCCTTGCTTCGCAGGCCGGTCAAAACGGCATTGTCCTATTCGGTGACAGGCCATTAATGATGAGTCCGGGCATAGATGTAACCCAAAAGCTCACCTATGCCCCACTCACCATTGGGGACCAAGGAGAGTACTTGATAAACATCCATTCCATCCAAATATACAACAAGGTCATTCCTTTACCAACGACACATCGTTATAACATAGCCATGCTCAGTACCACAACTCCCTACACCATCCTCCACCAGTCCATTTTCACACCTCTCACTTAGCTCTTCCTCAAGCAGTTAGAAGTTCACTAAGTGGCTCCGGTGGCGCCGTTCGAGATGTGTTTCGATGCAAACAAGCTCCCTTACAACAGAATGGGTCCGGCGGTGCCTACCATTCACCTTGCACTAGACAACAAGCAACAGATACCATGGAACATCTTTGGTCAAAATGCCATGGTTCAGGCACGTCTAGGAGTCATGTGTTTGGCCATGGTGAACGACGAAGCATACATGAAAGGAACTCTGATTGTGATCGGTGCTTACCAGATAGAGGATAACCTAGTGCAATTGGATCTTATGAACTCCAAATTTGGCTTTAGCAACTCGTTGTTGTTCCAGAGGACTACCTGTGCCAACTTCAACTTCACCAACAATGCTACTCCATAGATGAAAATAATGTTCAACCTCATGAGTGAATAGTAAAGTCTGTATAGCGTGAGCGTAGCCACGGGAATAATGTAGCATGGTTTCTTTTGCTTGCGGTCTCTAAATTAAATAATGCTCCTACAGAAATAACAAAACTAAAGTTTTTATTTTAAAATGATAATTAATTTCGGTGTAGTTAATGAACGTCTCGATCAGTGTTATGTATGGACACAAAATTCTCACAAACCATACTCTTCTTCTTCACATTTATAATTCACAAAAAAATAGTTAGTAAACCACGAAATGTTAATAATAGACTCTAGAAAAATAATTACCATAATCACAATCTCGTTACAGCAATGAAATACATCTAACATTTCAAAAAAAAAAATTAAAGACATGATTGTTCTGAAAAAAAGGTTTAGAAGGCCATCTAGGCACTGGAATGTGAGCAATTTTGGAGATCTTTTTTTTTATAGAGAATAACAAAATTATATTACGCAATTGCGATGTTTACATCAGATACAAGTACTGTAGTGAGCAAGTATGGCTTCACTACAATCCAATTTTGAAATGCATGAAACAAAAATGCCTTCCTAGCTAAAGTATGCGCTACCTGATCACATTTCCTTGGAACATAAATGCAAGTGACTGATGGGAAGAAATGACAAAAAGACTTCACTTCTTCAATCAATGCTCCTTGAGTAGACTTGTCCACTCCTTCCGAATGGAGCATAAATATTAAGTTTTGCGCATCCATTTCTAAAATGATGGGAGAATAGATAAAATCAGCATGCATACAAGATTGAAGACCCAAAGCTGTTGCATTAAATTAGGTTGCTACCACACCAAAACGTCCTTGGATGCCCTTAAAAATTGCCAGCAAAGCAAAGCCAACTTGATCTCTAATCACCGCTCCAAGTCCTCTCAAATTACAATTGGGATCAACTAAACCATCCACATTTAATTTAACAAAACTTAAAGGTGGTCTTATCCAGTGTTGAGGATAGGAATATCGAGCCTGTTGCACATCACTATATGGAACCAAAGAGGTAGCCTCTGATAGAGCAAATTTGCCGACCACCCTTATTTTCCCACAAAAGTCATTATTATAGTTAGAGTAACCATGGTTAGATATGGTTATGAAAAAAGACACATGATATAAAATTAGGTGGGTGGGCAAATAAAGGTGGTCGGCAAATTTGCACTCGCCTCTGATAGTTGAGAGAGAATTTGATTAAAAAGGAAAGATGCACTGTCAGCACTGAATATACTTTATCCGGAACACTTCATCACATCTTGCTTTCCAAATAACTTTGCAAAGGAAAACAACAACAATCAAATCTTGGGAGGATAATGTTGAACATGCTTGTCTAAACAAATCAGAAAAATAGACTGTTCTGAAATGTCTAACAGTGAACTTAAAGGATGTTAAAGACCATACTGCTTTAGCTTTGGAACAAGACTAGATTGCATGAACCACTGTTTCTGGATCAGTTTTGTATCTTTGGCAGATTGGTGAGGATATCAAATGACGATGATGCATATTTGCGTTGCAAGGGAGAATGCCATGAAGAGCTCTCCAAAGTAAAATGCGAACTTGTGATGTCAATTTAAGTGTCCACAATTTTTACCAACCACAGACAACAGAAGAAGATCCAACAACACCGGCATCCAAGTTACCTAAAGAATGGGCAAGATGATACCCACTTTTAACTGTATATTCATCATATTTTGTATAATGCCAACACAAAGAATCTCTCACCGGAATAGATGGTAAAAGAATGGAACTAATAGGCTGAACTTCCACATCCCAAAACAACTCAAAATTTCAGCAGCCATGTGGTAGAATTAATTGAGAGACTAAAGCATTCTCATCCAAGGAAGGTGGAGACATAATCTGGAAAGAGAATGACATGGGAATCCATGGATAATGATAAATACAAACTCTTATTCCATCTCTTATTCGCCAATGAAGTCCCTTTAGAAGCAACACTTTGCCCCAAAGCAAAGACCTCCATATTAACGCTTCGCCAAGAGAGCTTGATTGAAATCCGTAAAATCTCGAAAGCCAATGCCTCCTCTTGATTTTGAAGTGCACAATAATGACCATTTCAATCAATGCATTCCTCTTTTACCTTTAGATTTCCCCCACCAAAATCGACTTGACAAATTAGACAGCTCTCGGCTTATGTATATGGGCATCTTGAAAACACTCATAGAGTAAGAAGGTACAGCTTGTATTACTGATTTCACGAATACTTGCTTTCCCACTTGTGATAACATCTTTTCTTTCCATCTGTTAAGCTTGTTCATAATCCGTTCACAGACTGATTTAAACAGTAAATGTATCCCCCTTCCGAACAGTGTAGGCAAACACAAATATTTTGCAGGACAATCAACAGTTGGTATCCCCAAGAAATTACTCATCGAGATTTGTAGCTCCTTATCCATAGATTTATTAAAACAAAAGGCTGACTTATGGAAATTAATTTGTTGACCAGAGGCCGCTTCATACAAGTCAAAAATGTCTTTGAGTACTTGTGCAGTATGTTGTTCAACCACAAGAAAGAGTAGACCGTCGTCAACATAAAACAAGTGAGAAACAAAAGGTGCTGAAGGAGCAATTCGTATACACGAAAGAAGACCATCATTTTCTGCATTTTGAAAGAGCACTGATAAACCTTCAACCATGAGGATGAATATGCACGAGGATAAAGGGAAACCCAATCTAATACCCCGAGTAGGTTGAGTGTGCCCAAAAGAGTTATTTTGCCAGAGAACTGAGAAGGACATAGTTGTTATACAATCCATAATATGATGAACCCATTCACAATGAAAACCCAATTTTAAAATCACTGCCTCCAAAAAACACCATTCAACTATGTCATATGCTTTTGCCATGTCTAATTTCAGAATTGTAGCACCTAAATCAATGTCCCCAAGTTTCTTTACATAGTGCGTGACTTCAAAGCCAACCATCGCATTGGTCTAATATGTTGTGATTAGACACAAAAGCACTTTGAGTTAAAGACAGCACAACTGCAAGAACTTTCTTTTAGCGATTCGCAAAAGTCTTCGCAATCAACTTGTAGAAGATATTACCAAACTAATGGGTCTAAAGCCTCCAACAGTAGTAGGTGCAACAATTTTTGGAACTAAAGCAATGAGGGTGTGAGTGAAAGTTTGAACACTACAGTAACCATTCAGGACTTGTAAACATAACTGTGAAATCTCATTCCCTACCACAAACCAAAACTTTCGAAAAAAGGAAGGATTAGACCCGTCATCTTCTGGCGCTCGCTATGGATGACTTCATACTAAACAAAAGCAGATTCCAAGTCTTATAGAAAAAAGGGTTGCAACAACTTCTTATTCATCTTTAGTGTGACTTTTGGAGATACCTCTGAAAGTAAATCATCTATGTGATCTAGGCAGGCGCTAGGTGTTCGAAGATACCTTCACCGTATGAGACCGTCTAGCGTTAGTGAGGGACATATAAAGCAATATAAAAATAATTAGAATTATTTGGGTAAGTAGAAAAGAAAATAACTTTGCACAAATGAAATTAAAAGAAATTAGAAAATTAATTAGGTCAAAACTCATTTGAACACTAAGGTCCAAATTGTTCTAATTTCTCCCACTTTTCGAGTCGTGATTTCAAATTTGAGACCGCTCATTCTATAGATTATTAGATGAAGATCAACTCTATAAAAAATGAATCAAAATGGAGATCATTTGGGTTTCCGATCTTGTCAAATAAATGAACGGTTATGGTGAATTTCAGCATTACAATAACAACCGTCCATTTGTTTTGCAAGATCGGATAGTCAAATGATCTCCATTTTGATTCATTTTTTGTAGAGTTGATCTTTAACCAATAATCTATAAAATGAGGGGTCTCAAATTTGAAATAACGAACCAAAAATGGGAAAAAATAGTGAAATTTGGACCTTGGTGTCTATATGAGTTTAGACCCGATCAAAATCCAACAAATTATGCTAAAGCCACACAGGCTTCTATGGGCCTACGTGCTTGTGTATGACCCAATGAGTGACCAGTATAGAACAAAGTCAACAAACTGTGACAGGCTTACCAAAGTTACCATTTTTATCTTTCCTAATTGAATTGGGATTTTCCGTTAATGATATATATATATATATATATATTTTACACAAATTAACTTCAGACTAAACCAGTCTTCATCTCTTCAAACTTCAAAGCTAGAAAAATACAGAGCAAAAAATACCCAAAGAGTGAAAAAAGAGAGGAAGAAAAAGATGTTGTTATAGCGAAAGTAACGAATGTAAGAAAGAACACAGATTTACGTGGTTCACTAACGGTATGTTAGCTACGTCCACGGCAGAAGGAGAACACATTTATTATCTTGAGGAAACCAGATTACAGAATACAGAATTTACCACACTAGGTTAAACACAACCTACATGATAAAACCAGATTGTAAAATACCATCCACACCTCTGTTAGCTAATAACCTAGAGTATATATAGCCTAACAGAGTCCCAAATGACTGAGGAATCCCAAACCCTAATGTCTAAGGAAACCCAATCCCAAACGCCTGAGGAATCCCAATGCTGACGAAATCCTGAGTAGCAGTTCTGCTCGCCAAAGAGTTTAACTCTCCTCGCCAAAGACTTCCTCGCAAAAGACTCTCTCGCCAAAGTCTCTCTCGCCAAAGGGTCTGCCTTAGCAAGACCTGATTCAAGGCATATTCATGGCCAAATCATCTCCGATTAAGCTGATTTTTTACAAGCGAGATCTTCTAGTGATAATCTAAATGATGATTAGTTTCAATGATTGAATAATTTTTTCAATCTTTTAAAAATCTGAACTTTGCTCCGTTTTTTCAAAGCGGAACTCTGCTCTGAATAGGGACTGTATATATATATATATACATATATATATATATAACACGTCATCTCGAGTACTGATAATTTCTTTTCCTGTTGTAGGCTTGAACTTAATAGTGTTCGAGTAACTATAGAAGAGGTTTGTTGTGTTTTTTGGAGTTGGGCTGCTGATTTAGTGTAGGTGTTGAAAACTTACAGACAGTTACATGTCCACCAGAACAAGATCTGGAATCATGAATTTTCGAATAGGTCTTACAAATAGGAAGATAGGTAAATGGAAATAAGAAGGTACTGAGTATAAGTCAAGCCTACATTTAACTTGATGTCTGGTGCAGTACAATGGCTCCAGAGATTGGTTCGTTGACTGTTGTCCCATCTTCAAGTTTATTAAACTTGCCATTGTCAGCTTTGGACTTCTTAGTTGACTTATGGTGGCCTTGTTAATGCGATTGAAATTTAGATTGTGTGTAACAAAACTACAGTGCACTGATGGCTGTCAATTTATGCAGGTCATGATGACACTGATTATATCAGCTGTCTTACAGTCATTGTTTACATGGAACACGAAGCAGGTTGGTAATGTTACTAGAGTCTATATGAGCTGGATTTTGTCTTAACCTTCACTTGTCTAATTTACAGTTTGAGGTAGTATGTGATTTTAGGAAATACAATATGATTGGGAGTCGGCGATAATCTTTTCTGAAGAGTGATAGTACCTAACATGAATGACTAGGAAAAATGAGACCAAAGTAACTACATTCTTTTTTATCCAGAAGCTGTCTTTGCTGTCATGTGCTTTGCTACATTATATGATGCGTAAGTTCTGAAAGCTCATTATGCCTGTCCAAGCTCAATTCTTATTTTCAAGCTAGTTTATTGCATTGTAGTTGTGTCATATAAATTTGAAGCTGATACATTTCTTGTCGTCTGCAATGTGTTATAGGTTTTTGTTTTTGTAGCTGCTGAGTACGCAACCCCAAAGAACAGATTTAATCAGGTAAGTTATGGGTTTTGTCCGTCTTGATGTGCGTATGGTTTCTTTGTATTTCTTAGATAGATGTCATGATCTTTTCGAGAATATGAGTCCTCTGTACAGATCTTGATGCTTTCTGTATCTCTTATATATATGTTTCGATTATTCTTTTGGGATAAATACTCTCACATATCCACCCTCTCCTTTAAATTTGATTAATGGTCTGCTACCTCCTTATTTTTTCTTTTAAATTTTTTGTCTCTACTTTACAGATCTCTCTTTGGGATGGTATCATACCTGCCAAAGAGCATTCAAAGTTTGCATTTCATTCTTCAAACAAGTACCAATTTGCTGATCGGGTATGGTATCTTCATGAAGTAGTTCATTTCTTTCCTTGCATTTGTTTCTTACCTTTCCTGAAGACTGAGATCTATCTATTTTCTCGGTTAATGGAAGATTGTTCATAATTGTGTTCTTGTACAGGGGAGCAATCTCCGAGGTAAAGAATTCAACTTGACATTGCACTGGCATGTCATGCCAAGACAGGCAAAATGTTTGCTGACAAGATAGTCATGTCCGGATTTCGATTTCCAAAAGATTATAGATGAGGGTGACTGTGTATGGTGTTGTTTATGTAGCTTTAGCCTCTTTTAACAAGGGGATATCAAAATTATAGACGTAGAAACAGGGATATCAAAATTGTAGACTGATATCGAATGTTCTTGTACTTTGGATTCCTTGAACAGTTTGCCATTTAAGAGAGCTAGAGTGTCCTTGCTCCTCTTCTACCTTGGTTCCTTTGATACACCTCAATGTGTCCTTTTGTGATTTAAATTATAACTGGAGGTCTCTCCAGTGAGGAGAGCGTTTACGGACCCTTTCCTATAGTGAATAGGAGATATTTTTTCCTTGTTTATTTTCTGTAATTTTCTTGGGCCACAAGGAATGTTGTTTAGGAAAGAAAAGCTTTCAAGTTAGATTCCATAACTACTTTGGATTGATCATTGTAATCCTAACTCCCAATTGGTATAAATAAATCTTTCCTTTATAGTTTCTCAGTAGCTAGCAAATATCTAGACATGATGACTTCAAGAGGACTCTGGTCGCTCCCAGACAATCTGAAACCAACTGTGCTGGCTCTCAGAGCTCCGAACTGTAGTCGATTCACTTACAATGTCAATGCCACAGAGGGCCTCGAAAGAGAAAAACAAAAGGAACAAGATCGTAGAAAGGAGAAGACAAGAAAAACAGAATATGAAGCAATGATACAAGAGCATGTAGCGAAGAAGAAGTTGAAGAGAACGGATATTGATCAAAAAGCAGCAGCGGCAGATAATGCGCATGAACATGAGATAAGGAAAAGAAAGAGACAAGAAGAAGAAGAAACTCTACTGAAGTTACTAGAGAAGATGGATATAACTAGGGCCAAAGAAGAAGATGAGATCCTAGCACATTTAATCGAAAAGAACAAGTCAAAAAGAAAGAGAAAACAAGAAGAAACGATTGCATTCTTACTTGAAAAGAAGAAGTGGAAGAAGGAACAAGAAGAAGCAGCACTATCAACACATGAAGATGAAAACAAGAAGAAGAGGAAGAAGAAAGAGCAAGAAGGAGCAACGCAGGACCTTCAGCAGAAGATGAACAAGAAGAGTAAAGAACACAAAGAAGCAACTCTCTTAAAAAAAGAACGAAAGAAAAAGAAGCAAAAAGAAGAACGAGAAGCAATAGCAGCAGCACACGATCTTGAACAGAAGAAGAAAAGAAAGGGAGAACAAGAAGAAGCGTCAGATGAGAAAAGGTTCAAAACAAATGGCTGTACTTCTGAAAGATCAGAACCATTAGCTCATTCGGTTCGAGTAGTGGAGAAAATCCTTTGTCCATCTACAAGAGAAGAAACTTTGCAGGGGCACAGAGAAAGAAAGGGAGCTGCTATGATAGTAGAGGGTAAGAAATTTTTTGGTACCAAGAAAAGATTACGCTCGAGAAATCATAAAAATGTAGATCGTCGAGTAAAAAGATATGTTCTTTACGACATTCCTGGTCCAATTCCTGACATAGATGAGTTGTTGTTGGAATTCAACAGTAATGAGAAGCTATTTCGCAATTTCTTTCGAGGCGTGCCTGAAAGTTGCTAACAATTTTTGAACATGTGGATACCGACATATTGTAACATTATGAATGTAAATTTACAATGAATGAAAATGAATTTGAACTTTCTAGAGATTTAGCTAAATGCTTCAATCCCTATTAGGTATGTACAATGTTGAACTACTGTATGTGATGATTTGGTGATCACTAGACTTGCGATCTGTCTACTAATGAGTAGCAACTCATCATTCGATACATAAATTCAATAACACCGTACTTCAATCCAAACCAAAAAACGCTGTGATTTTCTTTGACAACAAAATTAGTTTTGACTCACAAGCTATACACAGACGTTTATACTTCAATACACTCAAGGAACTATAATCGATCTTTTCTTTGCTAACATAATTCTATGGATTGGGTTCAATGAGATCAAATTTTTTACACAAATTTTGGACCGTTAAATTTAAAGATGCTTGACGGTCAAGATTAGTTTGATACATGACAAATATTATATTTTATATTTATTATAACTATTCTAATAAAATGTAATAATATTCACCTAGCTGTCTCTTCATCTACATTTTTTTCCACCGAATTTAATCTCAAATACTCCTATTTTCCTCTTTCAAGTTGATAAAAATTCTGGATATGTTCATTCTCCTATGCTATTATCTTGACTGATTTTCTTTTCACTATTCTTAATGTTTATCTTTCATTTTTTAAAGCCTGGGCAGAGATTATCAGAACATGAATATATTCAAACAAACCCAAATCAGATTGAGATTATCCAACAAAGAATAAACAAAGCAAGCCAGGAAAGAAGACCAACTAGCTAAACTGTAGATTGTTTGTACTGTGTGGAACAGAAGACCACTGTATTATACATCCAATTGAACCTCCATATTTAGAAAATTAAACGGTCATCAATTCACTCTAAAACGCCATATCAAATTTTGGAAAGAAATTTCAATCAAAATACATATAAAATATATCTTTGTGAGTAGAAATATGAAAAGATTGTCGGGATGGAAGGGAAGGGTGGGTGGAAGTGTTTTATTCTGGAAGTTTGATTGGTATACGTTGTGACTGTGATAACTCATAAGTACATCAGAACATGATTGAGAAGATGAACATGATCGATTAAGGTAGAAGTTGCAATATTTCTTTTAAAAATAAAAGATGCAAATTTATTGAGAGAGAAAAAGGATTGTTGTAATTTAGTTTAATGTAATTAGATAATTATTGTGCATGATATGAGTAATCTTCACCGTCCAAACCTCCAACATCTAATAGCTTAAAATTTATATCAAAATTTGTATAAAAAGTATGATGTCATTGATCCTAACCTAATTCTGGCGTAGATTAGTAACATTTTCGTGCATGACTTTTTGCGACTCTTGAATGATACTGTGCCCGTACTTATAAAGCACTTTTAAATCACAAATAGATATCAAATGTTCGAATCAGATCACCCAAAATCGATTTCAAAAATCCAAACTAAAAAAGAAATCCAAAAATGAAAAAAAGAAGAAGAGAGAATGATGCTCCAAAATAGCTGGGTGAAAAAGTCAAATCTCTGAAGCAAAAACAGAGAGAGAGAGAGAGAGAGAGAGAGAGGAGAAGAGAGCAACCGAACCCTATAGACTGAGAAGAAGAAGAAGAAAAAGAGTGATCCTTTCTGTAATGGCATGGCCATAATCAAAACAATCACTCTCTCTCTAACTCTTCTCTCTACTTTCCTCTTCTTCCTCCTCCTCTCTAATTCCCCAAACTACCCTTCATCTTTCCCCTTAACCCCCCACAGGTCCCTCCTCCAATCTCAGCCATCTTCCTCCTCCGATGGCAGCGGCAGCGGTGGACTCTTCAACTACCTCGCCGTCTTCCGCCGCAGCTCCCCTTCCCTCTCTCTCTCCTCACTCTCTCTCATCCTTCTCCTCCTCTTCTACATCCTCATCAAAACCGCACAAGACCACTTCTCCCTCGTCACCACAAAGCTCACCTTAGCCCTAAACCTAACGCCGTCAATGGCCGCCGTCACGCTCCTCGCACTCGGCAACGGCGCCCCCGACGTCTTCGCCTCCGTCGCCGCCGTCCGCCACGGCAACTACCGCACCGGATTCGGCGCCATACTCTCCGCCGGAACCTTCGTCTCCGCGTTCGTCGTAGGATTTGTGGCGATCTACGCTGCGCCGTTTGGTTTGGATCCGGCGACGTTTGTGAGGGACGTGATGTTTTATCTGATCTCGGCGACGTTCTTGTTCTATGTGTATTTGAGCGCTGAGATTTATGTGTGGCAGGCGGTGGGGTTTGTAGGGTTTTACTTGTTCTTTGTAGGGTTTGTGTTTTGGATGGACTTGAGGTTGGGCGGCGGCGGCGGAGGTGGAGGAAGGAAGAGGAGTAAGAGTGAGGTTGTTGGGTTGATAGTGGAGAGTGACATGCAGAAGGGATTCGTGGAGGTGGAGGATTGCGAAATCGGAGAGGTTTCCAAGCCGTCCGAGGAGGAGGAGGGGAAGCAGAGTTTCGGGGTTCGAAGAGCTCTTGAAATGGTATGTTTGAGTTAAATTTGTGATCATTTGTTGGGAATTTTGGAAATTTGTAGGTAGGTCGTGTGTTATGAAGATAATGTGGATGTGTGTTAGTGTAATGGTATGTACAATGTAGCTCAAAAACTTGGGATTGCAGAGTCTGTGTTGCATTATGAGCTCAAATTGGATCACTTTGTGTTTGAAAGACGTGTGCTTTACAGAAATGACCACTATTATGTTCGTTGGAGTTACTTTTTCGACTATAGGTTGATATTAATTTCTTCAAGAAACAGTAACTAAAATATCTCTTGAATGCGAGTAAGTGAGTTTATGTATGTAGCACTATTGCCTGATCATTGTTATTCTAACAGGATTTCTGTGTGTCATTTTGAACTGAAATCAGGCCATTTTTTTGTTTTGAAGATGTGTTTGGTTACTTCATAGTGGCCACTAATTCTAAACGCTGCCTGTAATAAGAGGATTATTCAGTTCCAGAAACTTTATCTCGTAGATACATTTTGCACAATGGAATAGTTTTAATAAGTGGGATCACTTGCCTGTTAGGGTAGAATTTATATGAATGAGATGCAAGAGAGTAAGTGGGATGAAATCTCTTGATTTCTAATACTATGAGATCTCTTCCGATCTTCAGGAACATGGAGAAAGCATGAATCTGCATATTCTGATTGAGCTTAGTTTGTCTCTATTCAGTTTTAGGTTGCTGTAATGACAAGATATATGTTCAGCATCTCATGTTCTTCTGAGCAACTCTCTCTATTTCATTTGCAGATCTCAAAAATATGGGAGCTTCCAGTCTCATTTGTTCTGAAGCTGACAATTCCACAAGCTTCCCCTTCAGAATGGAGTAGATTCTACACATCAGCCAATATTGCTTTGTGCCCTCTAGCACTTCTATATTCTTGCAACTCATTCATGGAATTCAATCATCCTGTGGCTTTTCTCCTTTCCAACACCCATTTTCCACTATGGTTTGTTGTATTCTTGGCAAGTTCCTCTCTTGCCATTCTTCATTATATTATAGAGAAAGAACCCCCCAAAACTGAGCAAATTCCTGTATTGCTTATAGCATTTGTTATGAGTGTGTTTTGGATATCCACTACGGCTGGAGAATTGGTCAACTGCCTTGCTGCACTCGGAGCACTTCTAGAGTTGCCGCCTGCACTTCTAGGGCTTACAGTTCTTGCCTGGGGAAATTCAGTGGGTGATCTTGTCGCTGATGTTGCAGTGGCCAAGGCAGGCCACCCTGCAATGGCCATGGCGGGGTGCTTTGCAGGGCCCATGTTTAACATGCTGGTCGGCCTTGGAACAGCTTTGGTGATACAGACATCTACCGTTTATCCAGAAGCGTACGAGCTCCAGTTTCATGTGGGTATTGTGATTGCATTTGTGTTCTTGCTTCTGAGCTTGATGGGATCTCTATTGGTGATCACATGGTGCAGATTCCGGGTGCCTAGGGTCTGGGGGTTCTGTCTTGTTGGTCTCTATGTCGTTTTCACAGCAGTTAGCTTACTGATTGCCAAGTTTTCAGGGTGATTCCTGACTTTTAAATGTGGTCTATCATCCGCAAGCTCCATGCAGCTGGCTATATTTTGAAGCTACCTCGATTTATTGTATCTCAGCTTGTTGATCATGCTAACTTTGACATCGATTGTGCATAAACATATACAAGCATCACTTATTGACAGTTGATGGAAGAAGCAGTTGTGGATCAAGAAGTACATTGCAAGTTGAAGGATCTGGCCACCCTTGTAGTAGGTGGATTCATTTTTGTTTCAATACTGGTTAGAAGTAAAATTGTTTGAACTACTAGAACAGCTGAAAGTAATCCTCCAGTAATTGGAATTGGTATATCATTGTTTCACCCAAATAATATTTATATTGGGATATACACTTTGGGTAGTGACAAAACCTTGTGACTCTCGAGTACTTGTGACATTACCAGAGATAGCAGTGGCATTTTGGGTTTTGATATTTTGGCAAAGGTTCAACCGCTCAAGTCTTACTGAGATCAAATTTATCAAGTGCTCCTTATTAGAATGATATTGAGTTGGGGTATCGAAGTTTGGTTTTGGTGTTTGAAGTGGTCCATATAGGTTTTATTTCTGTGTTGGGGAGGTGGGGTTGGAACTGTTCAGTGGTCCATGCGAGTCATGCATCATGTTCATCACCTTCAACTTAGATTTTAGAGAAAAACATAAAGTTTTCTGCTTTTCAATTGCCAAAAGGGAGTGAAAATAAGAAACTTATGAACTTGCTTCGATCACCTTTCTCCATATGTGGACTTTTTTGGGTCATGATACCGTTCTCCATATGCAATGGCTTCAATTAATTTGCATGACAACAACAAAGTAACAAAGTAGCTGTGTCACATGCTCCTGCTAGAAAACTAAACTACATAATTAAACATTAACGTCACATGAATAAACTTTCACTCTTTACTCATCACATCGAAAAATCTTCCAAAAACACATAGAACAACCATTATATCCCAAAATCTTTTCCGCAATCTTGCATCTGATTATTTTGTGTCGAACGTACAAGGTAGAATGATCACAGCCGCTCAACCTGAAAGAAGATTCTCATTCTCTACTTGCTAGCTAGTGGGTGTGTACTTTGTTTTTGTATCTAGGTCTACAAGTACTATTAGAAAGAAAATATAACCCTACAAAAGCAAATGCCAAGTTCCACGAAAGGCAAAACCGTCAGAAACAAAAAAGGGCTCTCATTCCATAAAGGTTGAAGCTTCTTCTGACATTTTGTAAGTCAGAATCGAACAATCTCTCGGCAGTTTTGTTGTTGCTCCTTTTAGGTTCGTATGCCAACTTTAAATCATTACGCAAAATAGAAGAGCAAAAAAAAACCCAAAATTCTGCAAAAGTCTGGATCTTTCTATCTGCGTACCACAATTACAATATAAAAAATACAAAGTTTCAGTCTTTGAAAACCCAGATGAATATTTGTCTTCAAGTATTTTTCTGAACGAGTTTGCTTTGTTTTTTTCAGGTACTAAATCGAATTTTGCGTAGCAGAGCGTCACCCTGTTTGTGAAAAAAAGGTGCCCAGAATTTTTATATGTTGTCTCTCTGTCTCTCTGTTTCTCTTTTTTGTTTTGGAGATTTTTAAAGGAGTGATCTTTGGTTTGTTTCTGTGTTAACATTTTGCTGTTCGATGTGAGTTTTCTTTCAATGTTTGTTTTGTTATCTGTGTGAGATCAAATCCTGGTTTTGTTAATTTTTGTGATTCTATTTTTGCATGATTGAATGATCAACTATCAGTAGTTTGGATTTTGAAATTAGATTTTGCTTCATTCTTGGGTGCTTGTACCGTTTTCTGGATTGTAATTGTTTTTTTTTTTACAGCTAAGGAGTAAATGTGTAGTCATTGATTAGGCAGATTTTAGTTAGATAGAACAAAATTGTTGGATTCGAATCAAGTAGGCTGGGAGAAATTTGCATTTAGACATTTTGTGAATCGATGAGTTTGGCAGCTGGTAGAGTATGCCTACTTTGCATAGCACTTGTCGATTGTCTGTATCAAGTAAAAAGTATAGATGAATGTTTACATTAGATTAATTGCATGTTTAGTAATGAGAGGGATAACAAAGGGGGTTGGAGGCCTTATGATAAGATATGCCTGTTTGTAGAAAGGAGATTCCTTTGATTTTGGAGGAGTGTATGTTAGGTTTCTAAAGCATGTGTCTCTTCTTGTTTACTTCAATCAGGAATCGGATGGATCAGCAAGGACATGGACAACCCCAATCGATGGGGATGGTAGGCAGCGGAGCTCAAATGGCATATGGGACTGCTCCATACCAGCATACTCAAATGGTTGGGAGCCTTAATCCTGGAACAGTTGGAGCAATGCAATCCACCAGTCAATCTGCCGGAGCTCAGCTTGCACAACATCAACTCGCTTACAAGCACATTCACCACCACCAACAACAACAATTTCAGCAACAATTGCAGAGTTTCTTGGCGAACCAGAAGTTTGAGATTGAGAAGGTGATTGATTTCAAGAACCATAGCCTTCCCCTCGCGAGGATCAAGAAGATCATGAAGGCTGATGAGGATGTGCGAATGATATCGGCCGAAGCACCTGTAATATTTGCCAGGGCATGTGAAATGTTCATCTTGGAATTGACCTTGCGGTCATGGAACCACACCGAGGAGAACAAAAGGAGGACACTTCAGAAGAACGACATTGGAGCTGCAATCACAAGGACTGATATCTTTGATTTCTTGGTAGACATTGTGCCGAGGGAGGATCTGAAAGATGAAGTCCTTGCATCAATCCCAAGGGGAACGGTTTCTGTTGGGGCAGCGGATGCACTTCCCCCATACTGCTATATGCCACCTCAACATGGGACTCAAGTTGGGACTCCTGGGATGATCATGGGCAAGCCCATGATGGATCCATCCATCTATGCACAACAACCTCACCTCTACATGGCTCCGCAAATGTGGCCTCAAGCACCAGAACAGCTACAGCAGCAGTCACCATCCGATCATTAGTGAATGCAACATGGAAGTAAAGGAAGTGTAAGTTACTTATGTTTCAATCCTTTCATTTTCCAGGCTTCTGGCCGAAAGCCACGAAAGCAATGTGGTGATTTGAATGTGTTTACTGAAACTCTGGTTTTGTAATTATAAAGCAATTCATTAGCGAGTTGTGAATTGATATGGTTGGTGACAGACAGACCGACAATACAGGCTGTGAACTGATTTTTCATAGCTGTTTTGTTTAAAAGCAAAGTGGTCATCACTATCTTAGTAGCATTTTTCTGTTTTAGCTAGTATTTATTGGTGAATTTTATGTGTGATAATGGAACTGTGTACTGGAGACTATTTAGCCTTATGTTAATAAGTTCCGATGTCTTGTCCTTTTTCTTGGTTGATGAAGTTGCAGTTCACATGTAGTCATACCTCATGACTTTAGTGGTGTGGATTGGCTTCAAATGACTTATGTATTCCCATTTCCTTTCTTCTTTCACAGACCACGTTGAATTCAAGTAGAAGCTCAGAATACTATCAAGTTTTTTCCTCGACTCTTTTGGTATATTTCTACTCATCTGTACTTACGTACCCTCAATGTCATCATTTTCATTACAAATTGAAAGCTTTTGGAGACTCTTAACATGTGTCCTAGAAATAAAAAAGGGGAGGGTAATAGTAAATCTTTTCTCACGGGTTATCTAAATTACTGAGAAGACTCCAAATGCTGATGACCATTGATCAATGAGCTTCATACTACATCATAGCAACTACAGCTACAGATTCTGTTTGATAGATTGGCTTTCACAGCTGATAGATTCCTCGAGTCATGTACATATGTAAAATGTTCCTCCAAGATGTATTAACCATGGGAACCAATCAACGCTATTACACTGAGATCAAATGTAACGCTGTAGTGAGAAGTGAAGTAAAGAAGGTACATAATCTCACAGCAGCTGCAGCAGTACAGTACAACACCTTTGCATTGGTAGCATAATAGCATTGGTGTATGTTCGGCTTCTGTGTTCTAATTATGATCTTTGCACACCTTGTAGAGGAGCTACTAATTTTAGAAGGATCCTCAAGGATGCTCCTATCATGAGGCTGAGCTGAGTGAATTCACCTATGACGAGAAGATATACTCTGAAAGTTTGAAACAAATTTGGTGGGACAAAAGAGAATTCAAGAAATTATTCATCCGATGATGAGCAAGGCGTCAGAAATGTTTGATGACATTGAGTGGTGTTCGAGTGTTCACCATTGAACATCTCTGGTTGGCTTCCTGATCTCTGTCATCTTGTCTCTTCTGGTTTACAACTTGATAAGCTTCCAACTGATGACTGTTTTCATTATCTCAGTTGAAACGTGTTCCCAAGGAGGGTGTTAACACTTTGAAAACATCCTGTGGAAGCTGTATGCTGCTGACGGAAATAAGATGGTGAAAAAGCTCCTGACTCAGGTATTTGAATAGAGTTGTCTTTAGATTTTAACCATCAGAGGAAAAGATTTATTGAATGAGCTCTTACAATGTGTTAGTTTTTTTTGGGCTGAATCTTGACTATCTGATAGTAAAAGCTGCAGACCTTTGATTAGAAGCATATGATTTACACTGACTTATTTAACATAAGCTTGCTTCAATCCGTTGACCAGATTCCTATTTATTAACTGATGTTTATGTGTCTAATTCATGTCATAAAATTAGATTTGTATGACACTGGTAAGTTCCGTTTCTATGGTACTAAGTAAATAGGTACAGTAGATTGAAGATAATAGTATATGGCCTGCAATGTTTCCTATTCATCGTTTGTACAGCTCTTTCACCAAAAGTTTTTTTTAACATATTAGTCTCCCACCCAAATGTTGTTTTGCTCTACTCTGAGACTTGTCAGAATAAAAGAGCGGAATGTGAAGATATCTAAAAGCTATTCAGCAGCTTTATATGCTTTGCCAATCCGCTGCATGTGAGCTACAACCGCTGATCTCTAAATCCAATTCATGAGCTTCGGTTTTAAGAAAATTCGGAATTTCTTTGATTAATGCTCATAGATTTGGTTCTTTTTTCTTTTACCAATCCGCTTGATTTCCATGTGTTAGCTAAATGATTTCTGCATTTGAGCTATGACCTCTGTCGAGTTAAATTCCGAGTTACAAATTGCAAATTGACATGTTTTTAAAATTCTGGTAATTGCTCATAGATTTGGTCCCCTCTCTTTTTTATAATTTGAGATTTGGGTAAGTTCAATTGTTAGAAACACAATTTCTGCATGTGAGCTATCATCTTTGCATATAAAATATCTATTTCAAAGTTATAAATCAGAAATTTATTATTGCTGATAGATTCGGTCTCATTTGGTTCCCAACCTGCATGATTTCCTTGTACACGTTTTCTACATGTGTAAACAATCTGAGTTTCAAGTCTTATATAGTCAAATTCAGAAACTCGTAACTGCTGGTGGACTCAGCTAGTTTCTTTACTAACCTGCATGGTTTCCATCTGTGAGCTACACTATTTCTGTGTGTCAGCTATGCGATTTCTGACCAACACTGCATGCTTTCAGAGTGTTTGGTGGCCGGGGGTCCTGAATATGCCTATAAGTATAGCCTCGTTTCATCTTGCCAGAATATTTTGAGAATTTTTTCTTCAATAGAAAGTTGTTTGTTGACGAGTACTAGCATATTTTGTTTGCTTTCATGGAAGTGGCTTTGCTTGTAAACACATAAATCCATATCAGCTATAAACTTCATGAGATGTTTCCAAATTCTTACATTGCCTACATCAGAAATTTTTATTCAATAATCCTGTCTTAAGATGGTAACTTAATGACAACAATATGGCTCTTAACCGGAGTTCTGTGCGCTACTATATTCTGAAATGCGAACCTGATCGATAATCTTTCTTACATTCATTGTAGCGAGCGTCGAAACTGAAGTTGAGTTCTGCAAGCATGCATTGAAGGGATCAAGGGACCAAAACAAAGCCACGCATTATATTCAAAGTTAGAAAGCTGATAAATCTGCTGGAAGAATTAAGTTATAGTATCAACATACAGTAAAACCTCGATAAATCTGCAATTGCGTATTTGTTACTGAAAATATTCAATTAAAGCATATTTGCTTGGTTGCCAAAAACTTTTTCCTTGTCAAGTTTTCCCCTTATTTTTCATGCATTTAAATGAGTGATCACAGATGGTCGAATCAGAAAATGAACTCCAACTCTGAACTGATTCAAGTTGGTGCAAATGAACCTCAAAATTTGAGAGTGGAAAAAATAAGCGGAATCTCTCTCTACATTCTGATATTTCTAACACAGTTATATGTATATGCATAAAAAGGTCACAACACAAAAGAAGTGTTCAGTGCCATTTTAGTACTTCAAAATCTCAACCAGACTAACCAAAATATTTTTTAGTAGCTGAGTACATTTGAATCTAGAATGTTAAGGATTGACCATTAAAATAGCTAGGCTTTTGTTATGCCACCCGATATTTAACGAACCTTTCGTCGGCAGAAGTTGTTCCTTATATTTTTCAACGAGGCCTCATGGTAGTTACAGTGCACCTTATCTACACCTGTTCCACTGTGCCTTACTTATTCACAGCTCCTTTGTCTCTCTTGCTCCAGTCCAACCCAAGCAAAGCAAAGCCCACTAACGTCGCAGCGACGCCGTTTCAGTTTACACCTCCGGCCACTCTCCGATGGCTTCTCCGGCACCCACTAGGTAAAATCCACTCACATTTACTTTTACCCATTTCGCTTACAGAAACTTCCACCAGTATACAGATCAAACCTTTTTCGCAAAGCTGGTTTCAATTACTCGCAGACTGATTTTGGGAACCCAATATCTGCAATTTCATTTAGGTTATGATCATGTAGATACCTGTTATGTTTAAAGTTGTTATCTTTTTTTGCGTGGTACTGTAAATTTGTATGATAGAGTTTTCATGTTTGCATCTTGAATTGTTGAAGCTGTGTCTATATATGTGTGTGTGGGTTTTCATGTGCTCTCTGCTGAGGAGACTCTGTGATCATGAAATTGAGGACATGTTTACTGATTGGGAATGAGAATCAAATCTCTTGGGAATGATTCCAGGATGAGAGAGTTCCAACGTTTACTTGTACATTTGGAAATTAGAATGGAGGTGGGTCCCACCTCCTTATCAAGAATCATTCCCGAATAAATCAATTTTTGTACCACTAATACCCCTACATATATATATTTTTTAAGTACATTTTGTATTAGTAAATGACTCATTTCTTTAGACATGATATTTTAATTTATTTTCTAAATTGCTACTATGAATTGGTTATATTTCAAAAAAAATTAAATGTATTATGAATATTATTTTGTTGAATTTGAAGCTTTGTCTAGTTATAGAGTTTGCTAGATTTGATGTTTGGTTTTCGTTTTTTGGTATTTAGTTAGCTCATATGATTTGTTCTTATGTCGGTATTGTTTTAATCATTTTTCCAATAAACTTTACTCAAATTCATAAAAAGAAAAAAAAAGTTATTGAATATGAAAATATAGTTATTGTTTTGTAGGGGTATTTCAGTAATCAAACTAGTTATGATTCCGATTTTTATTATGATTTCAAATGATAAGTAAACAACTAAATATAAATGACATATTCTCATTCCGATTCTTTGTGATGCCGATTCCAATTAAATAAACATGTCATGATAGCGGTACAGCTTTGGCGGTGTTTATGTGCAAAGTAAAGGTTCTAAACTGTATTGGTTATAGTGTCATTGGATTTAGGAAATTGTTGATTATATCAATGCTAAGGAAGAATGGTTCGTGAGGTTGAAAGAGTTTGGGAATCGTTACGTTGAAGGAAGTTTTCCTTGAAAGGCTTTATCATTATGTTTTCAAGGAATGTTAAGGCTGATGATGGGTGAGATTTGATCTTAATGGATGATCCGTTTTTGGATATCCGAGTGCATTAGTACCCCTCAGATAAGCATCTAACCATGAGATTCTTGCCCCCAACGTGCATGCCACATGTCCCTGAGTGTAGCTCCTCCATTATCATGCTGACTTGGGTGGGATGGACTGCTAACTCATTAGGTCCGCTAAAGGATCGACGATACAGTTTTCTATCTCTAATGTTGTACCTTGCTGCTTGATGAGCAATCTGAATCTCAAAATTCTCTGGTGGTAGTGACATGCGATATCAATTCCCGCGTTATTTTCTTCAAAAGATTTCCCTATTTGAAAATATGAAACCATTTTGCTGAAGTGGCATGACAGAAGTTTGATTTTTGGTGTTTTTGATAAAAACGAGAGAAGTTTGATTAGTCCTTGATCACTGGCCTATTTACTACACCATCATAATCCATTTTCTTTGCTAGGAAATCTTTTTGCATTTGGAAGGTATCCTGT
The DNA here is from genome assembly GCA_946800695.1 of Geum urbanum. Lineage (NCBI taxonomy): Eukaryota > Viridiplantae > Streptophyta > Magnoliopsida > Rosales > Rosaceae > Geum > Geum urbanum. The sequence continues at coordinate 79,388,009 of OX326999.1, read as the reverse complement.
TTTTCAGTTTATACTCCATGTGGTTGTTTGAGTTAACTATCAGCTATACTGCTAGCAATGTTAAGGCTTAATGTACAGTAATACTAAACACAATAGAAGGAAAATGAAATCTTCCAAGTTGTTATACCTATACCAATCAGACTGATTTTTTTTTTTTTTTTGAGAAAGAGAAGAATAAACAGCATAATGAAGGGATGCTAGATGTACACTTGTAATAGCATAATAGGTGCCCACAAACAATTTTCCAGGTCTAGAGGTAAATGTAATAATGATACCAGTTCCTTTACCTCTCTTTACTGTTTCCTTTTTCAGTAGTTGATAAGGAGAATTTGTTTTAAATCTGTAATAGCTTAATTTGAGCCCATTAGTTCACTTGATTCTAAAGGATTATGATTATAAATATTTGGCTCCTTTATTGCCATAGACGGTTATAATTCACATTCACAAGTTTTCTTGGTCATGTGGAAATGTGATAAGCAACTGAATTGTAAGTAATAGTAGAGTACACGAAGGAATCCAGTTTGCTTAGAAAAGTATGGTTAAGTAGTGGGTACTATATATATGGAGTCCATTATTTTGATCTCAAGAATGAATCTTAGTGGAGTGCCAGGAAAGTTGGTACTGTTTGTTACCTTAGCTCATATATGATAAATCTTACAACTTATTTGAAAAGGTAATACATGTTATTATGTAGTTTCAGTACTTTCTAATTGGAATATGGTCTGCTGTATGCTTATTCTCTCCATTGTTTCATTCTCTTGAGTAACGCGCCATAGAAAATGACCGACTCCATTGTTCTATTGAGGTAGAAGAGATTTAATATATCTACCCAATAGCAAATTACCTACCCCATAGTTCTATTGCCTGTAAAGACTACATCTTTGATAGAGTAAAGTTAAGTAAGGTTTCTTTGGAATATAAGAATGGAAGAAATGTTATTTCACTCAGAGATGTAAAATCCTTTTCACTTTGTGGAAATGACGGGTGCAGTAGAGATAGAAGGCAGAGAAGAAATGTCCGTTACACTCTATGAAAACAATCTGTGCAGTTTAAAATCCAGTGGAGATAATATAGTGCTGTCAACAGAAACAAAGACGCACATTGTGTTAGTAGCGAAAATGAGTATAGTATCTGCCGAAACTATTGCTGGTTTTTAGAATACCAGGTGTGCAGTTTGTATCTAGGTTGATGAAAGCTAATAATTAGTATCTCTCACTCACCAAAAACAATGTGCACTATATGTAAGTCTATATGTAAGTCACGCCCATAGTAATTGCCTGTCAAACAGGTCTATGAATATAAACCTGTTCCAGTATAAACGTTTCATTGAGGATAGCAAAGCATGTCTGTGAAACAGATTGAATGGATTAGATGATTTCTAATTTCTTATGTTCAATTCTCAGTGTGAAATAAACGTTTCTTGATGTTTTACAACTTTGTTTTCCTCTTTTGCTTTTTCATGCTCGAGTCTCTTCTGTAATTAATTTCTTCAGATGCGTACTTCTGAGCCACCTTTCTTGTAGTCGTGTAATCTGATTTCTTATTTGAATTTACATTTATTTTGTGTTCGGAATTGTATTGCTAATCTGAATTTCAGGGTAAATGATACTGAGCTATTTGCATGCCATCATAAAGTTTATTTTTTGTTGCAGGTATGGATGGGCAAATGAACAAAATGATCCAGATGGCATAGATCCTGATAAACCCATCTTGAATGTGGCACCATTGAATAGCCTGCCATATATACCCCCAAATACGGAATCATCAGTAACTAAAGACTCCGGCAAACGTGAAAAATCGGAGCCAGCTTTGCTGTTTATACCCTCATCATCATCAATAGAAGAGCGGAATAAGCTATTGGAAACCAACAAATCTGGGGTTGTATTGACTGGAGTTGCTGCTCTTGGACAAGTGGGACCCATAATAGGAAAGGTTGATATTGGTGAAGCTGATGACTCATACTTGTTTCGTGTCTCCCTGCCTGGGGTTTGTAGGGATGAAAGTGAGTAACCTTGCACATCTGGTCTCAATGCTTAATGATTATTGCTGTTATTGTGTATTATACAGTAATGTTTGAGACAAAATGAATTCATATATTGATTATATGAAGGGAGCCATGTCCCCGGGTTTTTCATTGTTATCTAAAAGAAGAATGCCTGTTTTGGTCTTGATTTAAGCAGTTCTGTAGCTTTGTCATGCATATGATCTGTCTGTTTGGTCAACAGTTTCTGTTTTAGGTGTTTAAATACTTGGGGAGTCTTCATCAAAAATGTCTTGAACGCTATCAGATAATGTCCTGATTGATGGCTTTCTGAGTGCAGATTTTAGTTGTTCCATTGAAGCTGATGGAGAACTGAAAATAAAAGGAGTAACAATGACAGGTGAGAAGATGGTGTGCAAGAACTCCATGGTCTTTCAGATGCTCTCACACAATCTCGCCCCAGCAGGTCACTTCTCAATCTCCTTCCACCTTCCTGGTCCAGTTGATTTCCAGCAGTTCACTGGCTCTTTTGAGACTGATGGGGTTCTCGAGGGCGTAGTAAAGAAGAAGATATAGTCTGCTTGTAGAGGTCTATTTGGTTGACTTGGACTGTTTCAAGTGTTAGGAACCACAGGATGTAGTTGAATGTTTTTCACAGTATGTTTAGCCTTGCACATAGAGTATCTGTGTAGGGCATTGTTTAGTTGTTGTATGTTAGTTTCTCTTTTCTGTTAAAACTTGAAAGTTCTCTCAACCAAATAGAAATGAATGTCAAGACTAGTCTTTTCTCATATCAAATGTATGTCACCTGTTCTGCAGACTCTTGTTACTGCAATGTGGTAGAAGTCCTCCTTTTTTTTCTTCATCACTTAAAGCCCTCTCTTTCATAATCTCACCATCATTGTACCCAAGTCCCCAATTTCTAGCTCTTCACTTCAACTCTCATCAAACCCAAACCCAAAATGATTATTGTTTATCGGGGTTTTGGAGTTTTTGGGAGAAAGGTATAATCTTTCTCCTCAAAACTCAAAAGACAATTATTTATGTTATATTATCAGGGGAACTACCTCAGTTCTTCACCGAATGATGATGATGCTGCTATCTCTCCAGAGCAGTACATAATCTCGTTAACAGCAGCTGTTTGGATTCTGTGTATTTACTAATTAAGACTCGTCGCATTCCATAATGGTACATTTCATAGAAGATTTTGAATGTAATTCATATCTGCTGCTTATAGAACTATATCACTACAAATCTTGAAAGTCGTTACTGGTTTTTGACGTTTTGGGATTCCCATATGAGAGAATGAGACCAAATACTATAGATGGCTTCAAGCTTGTCTATGCTACTCTCCTTTTCATTCTTTCACGTACAAAACCAGCCTTTTCAATAGTCAATAGTAATGAACACCTTCAGATTCCTATTCAGCTACTTCTGTTTCTTCCTTACCAGTCCAGGGCCTCAACTTTCGAGTCACACAAAGAGTCCCATTTTCGAGTAAAGAATGACTCAATTTGGGTTTTTGTTTCAGTTCTGAATAAGTTTGCAACTACTAGACCAGTGTATTATACTAAAGAAATTCATCGATTAATGAATTTCCTTTCTTTGAAGGCTCTTGATTCATGATGGAGGTGAATCAAGGTGGTTACTTCGTAGTAGGAGGTCAGTCTATCTAAACAAATTGTGTTACTTATATGGGTGTATGTGTCTATTCACACCTCCTAGATTAATATCTACATCTCCTCCATTTTTTGTACTATTTAAAACACACTTGTACCCTTTAAAAAAAATTACACACATTCTATCATTCTTCGCCAAATTTCCTACTTTATCTCCCAGATTAATTATCTCTATGACTTTATCTATACTCTACCATACTTATCGAACACCATATGATCTTAGCTCAATTGTAAAAAAGGAAGAGGAGGACGTTATGTATCCATTTGCCATCTTAGCTCAACAGATCCTACTACACTTGAAACATTTCGCGCCAGGGCTTTTAGCTTGTTGTCCATTGCCGGAGTATCTGGATTCTGCCAGGTTTAATTTGCTAGCTCTCTTTCTCTTTTTAATTCTTTTGTTTGAAAAACATACAATGTCAATTCTCACTACATTGAACACTTTGCAACTTCTTTCTGCACATTTACAGGTGAGCATACCACTCGGCATGTACGAAAACCTACCTGTGTCGATTTCCTTGCTCGCAAAGCACGGGTCAGATGGATTCCTCCTTGGTCTTGTCGAGACTCTCTATCTCACTCTCAAAGAACAAGTTCAAAGCTTGAAATGCATGATCGTTAACCGGATAAGTTTCAAATTTCAGTATAGGGAAAATGACTCAAATGATCATTCAAGTTTGTCATAATCGGTATTTTGATAATTGAAGTTTAAAAAATATCAAAAAGTTCACTAAACTTTAATTTTGTTTATCAAATTGATCACTTTACCCATCTTGGATGTCAATTTTTCTTATTTCATAGTGGTTTTCATACTTCTTCCATTGTGCATTTCTCTCATAATCTCATCTATATAAGTAAAATATTTGATAAATTAGAATGTTTAAAATAGACAAGATGATCAAATTGATAGACAAAGTTAAGATTTAGTGACTTTTAAATATGTTCCAAAGTGTAGTAATCAAATTGTCAATTATGACAAACTCGAATAATGATTTACATAATTTTTCCTTCCGACATAATTTTTCCCTACTTTCATCCTTGTTTATAATCCAAAAAACACTTGTTAGTAAACCGCTACTGATAAATTCTTAAAAGACCAATTGGCCTGATTGTTTGGTTTTGGTTTTGACATGTCTAAAACTAAGAGGTCAAGGAGAGGGTTGGTAAGGTATACAACAGGGGGCGCTTATCAGAATCAAACTGTCAACTGTGTTGTACCTACTAGTGTAAACAAATGGTTTGTACAATATTGACCAACTTAGAACTTGTCCCTTTGACACTGTGAGTGGTGTTGCAGCAGCACACCAAAGCTCGAGCGCCACTTGCCTTCGCGCAAACCACTCTCCAGCCTTCAATTTTGGCCTCAACTCTAGTAATTAACAACATGATTAGCATTGTAGGCTAATATGTGACAGTCTTACTTTGTTACACGAGGCCGTGAGCCCCAGGCGCCATCATTGCATGTCCAAAAACACTAAAACTGAACAGAGAATCAGACTAGTACCGAGACTTAACAAATGGTAGGCGAATTATACGTATACCTATAATTTTATAATTTTATATAAATAAAATTTGTAAAAATTTAGTATAATTTTTAAAAATTTATTTTAGAGAAAGAATTCTAAGGAATTCCAATAAAAATAAAAAAATATTTTTTTATTAAAAAACATAAATTCGCAAATAATTCGATCGGATTCAAAAATATATATTTTTTCCGAATATTTCAAATAATTCTAAAAGGGACAACTTTTTTAAAAAATTCGTCACGAATTATTTACGAATTTATTACCAGAGCTAAAGAGTGATAGATACCCCAACAGTCTTACTACGACCTCTCCAACACTAATGGATCCCCTTGCACATTCACAATCTCACCTCATTTAAAACACTCATTGGAGTGTATTCAAAAAAAAAAAACACTCATTGGAGTTGTCTCGCAGGACACCATCTCTACCAAACCAAAAGCCAAAACCAACATAATATAAAGTCAAATTCAATTCAATTGAGTTTTGAGCTAAAAGTTTATTAGAATTGAAAAATGGAGGTGAAAGCTAGAGCACCAGGGAAGATCATACTCTCCGGTGAACATGCTGTGGTCCATGGATCTACAGCCGTCGCTGCCTCCATTGATCTATGCACCTACGCCACTCTTCGCCTTCCCGCCCATTCTGGTATGGCCGGCCTCTGTTTCTCTCTATTGGGTTTACTGGGAAATCTATGAAACTAATGATCCATGTGTGTTTTGGGGTTTTGGGTTATAGATTTGGATACCCTTTTGAATTCTGTTATTGGGTTTTGTTCAGCTTTGTGACTGTGTAATGTCAAACGCATAAAGTTTCGGTCTTTTTGTGAGCTAAGCATTAGGATCATGAATTGTGCAAAAGCCCTTTATGAAGTTTTGTGGAAGTGGGTAGTGAATGTGCTGTGTTTTGATTGCTGGGTTTAAGAGATATTAGAAATCTGTTCATTTTCTGGGATATGATTCTGGATAATATGTCTTTGCATATAACATTGTTACTGAAGCTCTTGAGTTTTGTTTGTGTCAGCTATTCTATTTTGAGTTAAGTGTACAATGCTGTGGAACTGTTGTTTGTGGTGGCTTTTGTAAAGCTTTGTGTGTTGTGTGAAACACAACATTTGAGTCTTTCGGTGAGATGTGATTTATGTTTGCTTGAAACCATGAAAAGGAAGCCCTTTTGATATTTTGGAATGTTTTCTGTGGATTCTTCCCTAGTTGAAATTACATGGTTTGAGACAGTTTTAGGAGATAAGTATATGACATTAGCATCCGGGTGAATGAATTTTGAAACTAAAATTCTCTGCTGTCTTTTTTTTTTATATATATATAGATAATGATGATTTACTTAGACTGGAGCTCAAGGATATTGGATTAGAGTTTTCATGGCCAGTTGGTAGAGTTAAAGAAGCACTGTCTGCATTAGATCTTCCTAATTCATCGGCACCAACATCATGTTCAGTAGAGTCGATTAAAAGACTTGCTGTTTTAGTTGAAGAACTAAACATTCCAGAGGCAAAAATAGGAATTGCTGCTGGAGTGTTGGCTTTTCTTTGGCTATATTCATCTATCCAAGGGTATGAGACTATTACTTGTTTGCAGAGCTGACTACTACTGAAGCTCGGTCATCTGTTCATCTTTCTTAGATTCTGATTGTCAGCTATTTGTGTGTCAGATTTAAGCCTGCAACAGTTGTTATCTCTTCAGAACTTCCTCTGGGCACAGGCCTTGGTTCATCTGCCGCACTATGTGTTGCACTCTCCGGTGCTCTCCTTGCTTTCTCAGATTCGGCGAGTCTGGATTTGAGCCACCAAGGGTGGTTGAATTTTGGCGAAAGCGAACTTGATCTGCTGAATAAATGGGCATTTGAAGGTGAAAAAATCATTCATGGAAAGCCATCTGGAATTGACAACACAGTCAGCACATATGGTATGTTACAAATCATGCCTCCATCATTAATGCTGCGTTTCGTTTTCTTTTCCCATCTTCTTTTCCAGGGATTCATGAGAAATAGAGTTTATATAATGTTTTTGGTAATAGTATGCCTGGATTAGTAGGAGCGTTATGTTATGATGACAAAAAGCTGTTAGTGAAACTTTGTCAGAACAGTACAAGCCACATTGTATTTTCATTAGAAAGCGGTACAACTACCTTTTGAAATTTCAAGGAACTACTTCATTAGTGCTTTCCCCTGAAAGAGGTTCATCTACCTGTATAGGCATTTTGTTCTATGGACATGCCTTGGCTAAGTCCATCCTTTTTATACTGCTCTGACTTTGATTCTGCTATTAATGTATTACCTTTCCTACAGGAGTACGAGTTGTTAATTAGGTCTAGCTGGTGCTTCCATGTCTGTCCTTTTTTCTTTTCTGTTTTTTTTTCTGAAACAACCCACCATTGGTTAAATCCATTATAAGGCATCACCATTCAGTGTAGGAAATGCTAACTTGGGCAATGTTGTACCTTTTATTTTTTTAAATCATAATGTTTAAATTAAAACCACAAGTCATTAAATTGTGGTGGTTCAGGTTGAAAGTTTATGAGATACTTGCATAATATCAGTTTTCAGATACTGTTCTCCCATTTATCCCCCAAACTCTGTTCACGTAACCATTTAGTTAATCATAGTCTAGAGACCAAATTATGAATAAAGGTACAGAAAAAAAAAGTACCACTTGTAACAGATTTTGTAATTTATATACTAACATCTGTCCTACGATTGCCAGATTGCTGACCTGTGTCCTTATCTGTTGGAATTTTCCATGTGAAACAGGGAATATGATCAAGTTTAGATCGGGCAGTTTGACACGACTCAAATCAAACATGCCACTCAAAATGCTTATAACCAACACAAAAGTTGGAAGGAACACAAAGGCCTTAGTTGCTGGTGTTTCAGAGAGGACCTTAAGGCATCCACAGGCCATGGCTTCTGTGTTTAATGCAGTTGATTCTATCAGCACGGAATTGGCTACCATTATCCAATCTGAAGCTCCTGATGATATCTCCGTAACTGAGAAGGAATCTAAAATCGAGGAGTTGATGGAAATGAATCAGGGTTTGCTCCAGTGCATGGGGGTTAGCCATGCTTCAATCGAAACCATTCTTCGAACTACACTCAAATACAAGCTAGCTTCCAAGTTGACAGGAGCTGGTGGTGGAGGCTGTGTTCTCACACTATTGCCAACATGTATCCTTTACATGATTCCTTTTGTGTTTTTTTACCATGCTTATAGTTTTCTATCTTGCTTATTGTCTTCTTCGTATGAAGCTTCAACTTACAGTAACTGGCCTGCATTTGAACTCATACCTCGTTCTTTATCTTCTTGAACTATGATTTACTGTATTCCCTTTACCTTATGAATCAGTGCTATCAGCAACAGTAGTCGATAAAGTAACAGCTGAACTCGAGTCGTGTGGATTCCATTGCTTGATGGCTGCCATTGGTGCCCAAGGCGTCCAGGTTTGCTTTGGTGGCTCATCCTGATTCCAGTCTCCATATGTTTAACTGCTAGCAAACACTGCACTTGTTGTCTCTATATTAGTCAGCTGGTTGTATGCTGCATTTGTATCCAAGTTTAACTTCATCTGCTTCCAGTTTCTGGATACAAATTGAGCCCTTTTGTTTCAATCAGTAATTGAATTACATGGAAATAAAATGATCTTCAATCTTGTCAATCACATCTTATATCTTTTACTTAAACTTAGTTGGATCTACTATAATATGTCTTCTTCATGTGTCTGCAAAGTCCATTATTTCTTTTCTTTTCTTTTGTTTGATCTTCAAGTTCAGTACATTGGTTGACTTGGAGCTCTGGGTGACATTGATACAGTAGATCACATACAAACTCCAACCTTTACAAGAAAAGGGACTAGCTAGTAGCTAACTAGTTATGGACTTCAGTTTAAGTTCCACAATACTAATTCGCTTGTCATGATAGAGTTCTATACATATATATAATATACATAATATACGGAGATTCTTAGGTGCGGAGGTCCGCATATTTTAATATATGCGGATTTCTTATTTTGGTTAATTTTTAGGTCATATATTACATCTCCACCATTCAGATTTTAAGTCTTAGTGTATAGATCACTTATGCAAAGTTTCATCCAATTTGGTGATGGTTAAGTCACCTAAGTAGAACAAATTAACGAATGGACTGAAATCAGTAAAATCGGAATTGTTCATGTATATAAGTGGTAAATCACTATTTTGGTAACTTAAATAATCATCAAATTGAATGAAACTTTACAGGGTTGATCTATCTATCTATCTATATATATATATAAACTGAATGGTGAAGTGATTATGTGACCAAAACATTTGTCAAATCAAGAAAATTCGTATATTTTAATATATGCGGAGGTCCACATCCAAGAAGCCATATATATATAGATAGATCTTATCAAGTGCGAAGTTTCACACTGAAACTTCGGTGTGAAGTTCCATTTTACTAAAATCGACAAAACAATTTGAAGATTGAAATCACCTATCTTTTAGATACCCATGCAAGGATCGTGCTTGCAAAATTTTAGTTCAATCGAAGATGTTTTGCCTATTTGATCGTCGCATTGTTTAACAATACACACATATTGTTCGATTTAGCTCAAAATTTGATGTGGTGATCAAATGGTCAAAACATTTTCGATTGAGGTGAAATTTTGCAAGCATGATCCTTACATGTGTATCTAAAGGATGAGTGGTTTCAATGTTCGAATTGTTTTGTCGATTTTGCGTAAAATGAAATTTCACACAGAAGTTTTAATACGAACATTTGCACTTGATAGGATCTGATATATATACATATCCTATTAAGGGCGAAGCTTCGCACTGTAACTTCGGTGTGAAGTTTCATTGTATCAAAATCGACAAAATAATTTGGAGATTGAAACAACAAATCCTTTAGCTCCCCATGCAAGGATCATGCTTGCAAAATTTTAGCTCAATCGGAGATGTTTTGACAATTTGATCGTCGCGTTGTTTAACAATGCACATAGATTATCCGATTTAGCTCAAAATTTGATATGGTGATCAAATAATCAAAATATCTCTGATTGAGTTGAAATTTTGCAAGCACGCGACTTTCAAATTGTGCGGACAAAAGCACTGGTAGCAGTCCATTGCTTTAATGTGAATCCAACTGTAGAAAGCATAGACAACCAAAGCTTCCCGTTATGAGGTCAATTCCCAGATCCCACTCGACTTCTAACTTCTCAATTCTCATCACTGCCCACGAAATCAGACCGACAAAACCAAATCGAGCACTCTCAAAATCCGTCTATATATATCTCGGTGTAACAAACATGCACTTAGAGGCTTCCATAAACTTATTTAAAATCAAACCTGAGATTAGACTATTTTTAAAATAAACTAAAAATCCTAATATAAGAGGATGTAACAAATATGCCCGAATAGTGTTATGTCTTCTAATCTCTTACGTGGTTTGTGGAATTCAAAACACCGATGAGTTAGTTTTCCCTTTTTTCAGATTTGATTTTCTATTTATAAATCATCTACATGCAGAGGTTCTTTGAGCAAATCCATATATAGCTCGGGCTTCTAATTCCATTTCCAAATCAAGTGATTTCTTAAGTTGATAACGAATTTAAGGGGTTCGCTTTCCTATTATCTACCCTTTCATATACTCAATCTGCTCACTGGATATTTATACTTGGATTGAATCTCTACAGTAATGATTTTTGGGATTGCTTTCAGACGAGTTTCAATCGACCAACTCACTTTATATTGGTTCAATTGAAAACAAAAACAAGAACTTGATTCTCAAAGAGAAACTCAATCGGGGATTTGTAACATCCCAAATAGAAAATCAATCTGAAGCTCCCCTCATCGATTTTCTCTGTTAACTTTATCCAGAACCCAGCTTGATCTAACCGACACCCGATTTGACTCATGTGTGGTAAGAAGTTCCAGAGATTTGTAGCATCTAACAAGGGATGATGCTGCTATGCACCCGAACTTTTTATTTTTATTTTTTCAAATAACACGTGTCAGTAATGTGATTAGTTAGTATTTTCAACTTTCTTTAAGTTTGATTGAGCTTACGGTAACCTCAGTGTACGTGAACATCTCTTTGTTTCAAACAAAAAAGACATCTCGAACTTGATTCGATTAACCGAGGGGATATGGTCCTTGATGCCGAGATCTGAGAGCAAGTTCGTGGCTAACCGAGGCTGAGCACTGGGATGAGGCCGAGATCGAGACGAGGCCAGTGGCGCTGAATCGAGGCGAGATGGTGTAGTAGTGAGTATGACGGACTCAGACGGCCAGTGTTTGAGGCAAGTCGAGTGCACCGTCACTTGACTAAGTCACAGAGGGAGCGGTCGAAGGCGAATGAGCGTGTTGTGACAAAGGCTGAGGACTGAGGCTCGAGGCGTGACGCGGATAGGTAGAGGCGACGATGAGGTAGTGCACAGCTGCGAGGAGTGATGCAATGCAAGACAGAGTTCAGGCTTCAAGGTCATCGTGCTGCAATTGCAGACACAGAGATAGGATCGGTAAGGGAGGAGAAGCGTGACAGTTACGAGCGTGGTGCGGCAGCAGATGACGGCGGTGAAAAAGGTCGAGTTTGCCTCTGCTACCGGAGGGAGAGAGAGAGAGGTGGTGGCAGTGGGGGAGATAGATTGTCGCAGTGGACGATGGTGAGAACTCCGGCAACGGAGTGTTTCATGGCGGAGGATTTTATGGGAAAAGAGGAGTATCATATACTGAGCTTACCATAAACTCAGTCAACTTTAAAAAATGTTGACATAAAAAGCCAATAAAATTATGACATATGTCAAATTTTAAAATTAGACATGAGGTGTTTAGTCCTTGGCTACATAGCAGAATTTTCCTCTAACAAGACGAAGGTCTGGAAGATCAAGGAAGAACAAAACTGGTGGAGGTTCAACCCGTTTGTTAACTGATATCTAATCTAGTAATCTTGACCGCCGTTGCTATCAATTAAAAAGATCTAATGACGCTCAACATAGGTCCGCACTATTGCTTGTATCACCGGTGTCTGCTTTAGAACGGGCCTCTCTCTCTATCTCTCTCTCTCTCTCTACACACACACACACACACACACACACACACACACACACACACACACACACACACACACACACACACACACACACACACACACACACACAGAGCACCCTTCAACTAAAGTATACATTTTTTTGGTCATTTTTCAGGTTTAGGGCATTACACAAACTTTTCGATCATATTTTACCATCTCCACCTTTCAGATATTAGGTCTTAATGTGTAGATCAAGCCTGTAAATTTTCAACCAAAATGGTGATCGTTAATGTATTCAAAACTGCAATTGAAATTTATAAATATGGACGGTTCAGGTTTGACAGATTTGGTCCGTCCCTTGATTTAATCTAGTTCGATACTTTAACGATTACCATTTTGGCTGAAAAATTACAGGAATGATCTACTCATATACACCTAATAATTGGATGATAGAGAAGTTAAAATATGATCGAAAAGTTTGTGTAATGCCTTATACCTGAAAATGACCAAAAATAGATATACCTTAGTGAAAGGGTCCTATATATATATATATATATATATATAGAGAGAGAGAGAGAGAGAGAGAGAGAGAGAGAGAGAGAGAGAGGAGTGTCACAACGTCAGCAAACACTAAACTCAGCAATAGTACTAGTGTTGCTCTTGATGTTTACCTCAGCAATTACTTATTAGCGCCATTTCATTCTAAATCTTCAAACCCTAAACTCGCATCGAGAACCACCCAGAAGTTCATGAGAGACCCACTACCACCCAAAGTGAGTGATCTCAAACATGCCTTGAAGGTGTTCGATGAAATGCTTCAAAGGCGTCCTCTGCCTTTTGTTATCCGCTTCAATCAACTCTTGGATCAACTTGTCAAATTCAAGCTCTACTCAGAAGTCATTTCCTTGTATAAACGAATGGAATTGAAAAGAATTCGTCATGACCATTATAGTCTAACTTGTCAAGTGCTATTGTCACTTAATTTTTTTGAAGTTTAGTTTAACCGTATTTGGAAAATTCTTTAAATTTGGTTTGGAACCTAATGTCTGCACTTTCAACACTCTCATCAGTGGCTTCCTTCTCTAGAATAAAGAGGCCGAGGCAGCAACGATTTTCAGAAAAATGGCGGAGGCATGTATTGAACCCAATTTAGTTACTTTCAACACATTGATAAAGGGTTTGTGTAAAAAGGGCAATAACACTGCAGCTCTTGAAGTGCTTAAGAGAATGGAGCTATCTGCATATTGTAAGCCTGACGTTGTTGCGTACAGCACCATCATAGACCATCTATGCAAGGACACTAATTGTGATGCACTCACTCTCTTGTCAGAGATGATCAGTAAGGGTATTTCTCCTAACGTCATCACCTATAACTATTTGATTGATGGAGTCTGCAGATTAGGTCAGTGGGAAGAAGTCACAAGGTTGTTGAAAGAGATGGTGACAAGAAACATTTCTTTTGATGTGCAGACCTTCAACGTATTGGTAGATGGACATTGTAAGGAGAGGATGGTCGTGGAAGAAAACAGAGTGGTTGATATGATGATCCAAAGAGGTATTGTGTAACAACCCGTACCAAAATCTACCTATTAATCAGCACGAAATTGAATTATTGCAGATTAGTCGCGTAATTGGGGTTGTTAACGACTATTTCACCAGACAAGAATTTGTGTTGACTTCCTTCACGAGAATTATAGAGTATTTAATTTCGAGCTCATGTGAATTTTCAGAGAATTTTTCGGATAAGCGAGCAATGTTTTATCGAGTTTTGAAGTCAGTTGGTGAAAATATATAAAAGTATTATGTTTATTGTTGATTTAATCGTGACCGTCCGATTTGGATCAGATTGAACTATAGCTATTGATTAGGGATGGTATGTGTACAGTATATATATGATATAAATACGAGACAATTTTGGGAAAGTTTCCATTTTGGAATTTCTGGGTTTGACCGAGTTGACCACGGGTCAAACCGACCCGTTTGGCTTCGAATTTTGTTGCCGACGGTGTGCTCGAATCCAGACACCTTTGGCCATGAATCCTTGATGAGAGATGTTGGGCTTGGGCTCCTCTTCAAGTTGATAGGTGGATCATCGAGTTTGGTGGCCGGAGGAGGAAGAATCGAAGCGATGAAAAGGAGGATTTTCTGGCCGGATTTCACCGGTGACGGAGGTGACGGAGGTGGCGGAGACGGCGGTGTTGGAGGTCGACCTTATAGGGGTTTTGAATCCCATGGCATGGTGAGTTGAACTCAAGTGGTCTTGGCCCTTTCCGTGGCCGGTGGTGGCCGATCGGAGGAAATGATTCCGGCGAGGTTTTTGAACTTCACGGTGAGTTTTGGACGTTTTCCGGTTAAAATTGGGCTTAGCTTTAAACTGGAAAGTTGTTGGAAATGTTGAGATCTTCAAATTGATGTATAGGTCAAATATTTCTGGGCCAATGGGATTCCGGCGGCCGGCGGCGGAGCTCCAGCGATGTGGAATTTCCAACAAAGTTTTATGTCTTTTCGCTCGTTTTTGCGTGCCGAACGCAATAGCGAGGTTTATATTCAGATTTGAGTTTGTTAAATTTGGGCAAGTATTTAATCTGACAATTATCAGTTTAATGCACGACAATATTAAAGGATACTTTGATTATCCGTTTAATTGCTAGTCGTTTGATATTCGGGATTTGTTTGTGACTCTTATAAATGAGGGACTTCAGGGAATCGAATTCAGAATTTGGTTGAGTTAGTAATTAAACATAAAATACATTGTTCGAGTATACGAGATTCTCGATGTTATTACTCACCAGATTATGATCTTTGCTATTCAACATGAACTCCGATGATCAGATATTATTTTTAATCGTGGTTTTAGGATATTGAGTTAGCGGTCGTATCAGATGAATAATTGTGCCAATTGACAGGGTTTCAGCTCTATAATTATCCCGGCAATCTTGTGAGTGGACACTTTGGTTTTCACAGTTGATTTGCGAGTCTATGATTATGCTTTTACGATTATGCATTTATGAGTATGCATTTGTGATTATGCATTTTATGAGCATACATTGGTTCGGATGCACATATGATTTGTTTTTACACAGAGTATGATTATTATGGATGCATCGATGCAATGACCTCTCAGCTGATCCCCGAGATGCTCTAGGAGGGTTATGACAAACACCTGACCCGTGATTATACAGCACCCAGGAGGGTTAGGACAAACACCTGACCTGGGCTTTATTGTAACTTGAGGGAAACTTACTCAAGTTACTGCCTCCACACATACACAGTACCCAGGGGTTAGGACAAACACCTGACCTGGGCTTGTTTATTTTCGGACTCGCATTATTTTTATGTACATTATTTATGAAAGGCATATTATTTACAGTTTCAGTTTAAAAGTGAATTATTATTTTCGTCCACTCACTTTAACAGTTTTTATTATTTTATGTGCATTTTTCCTGGGCTTTTCTGTTTTCTTTTCCCATATTGCAGTGTGTATCATAAGGGCGTTGAATGTCGTCGAGGGCGTTGAGTTCACTAGACCACCAGTTAATTTCTTCAACAGTAGGTCTTTGCTCACTGTCAGTATGTCTCTTGTATTATTGAAGTCACCTTGGATACTAGTTCTGTAGTATCGTCTTAGTGAGACTCTTGTGAATAAGTTGTCACTTGTATAGTTGTCGAGTTGAGTATCTTTGTATGTGAATCAGTGTATTTACTGGAGTTATGTTTTCCAATTCTGAATAATATATCAGGTTTAATTTCAGTCTTATGTTGAGAAATCCGGATGGACATCGGTGGTCCACGGTATTGTTTATAGGTTTATCTGTGGAGTGTTAGTTTTCTTTGTAGGTTTTTGAGTGCCTTTTTTATAAGGGAAGTTATGTCAAAATTTTCATAGAAACTAGTAGATTAGGATCAGTCATTAGGGTTTGATTCTAGATTACTAGTTAATCTAAGATTGGGTCCTTTCATATTGACCCTAATACTATTACATATAAAGCACTGATGGACGATTATTGTTTGAGATGAGAGATGGATGAGGCAAAAAAAGTCTTTGATTTTAATGGTTTCCAAAGGCTTGAAAGTGGATGTCTACAGTTATAATATATTGATAAATGGATATTCCAAGCACAAAAAGATGGCCAAGGCTTTGAAAGTATCTGAGGAAATGTCTACCATGCGACAGGTTCCTAATATTGTTACTTACAGTACTCTAATGGTCGGATTCTTCAAATCGAGGAGGACACAAGATGCAACGAAGTTGTTCATGACGATGCGAGCATGTGACCAACTTCTTAATATTCAACCTTATGGCATTTAAGTGAATGGTCTATGCAAAAACCAACAACTTGATGAGGCAATCAAATTGTTGAGAGACATGGAAGCCAAAAAGTTGAAGCCAAATATCATCATTTACAACATCCTTCTCCAAGGTTTGTACAAGGCCGCGAAAGTAGAATTCGCCAAAGATCTCTTCCGCGGTTTATCTTCAAAAGGAGTTAAGCCTTCTGTAGTAACATATAACATAATGAAAAGTATACTTTGTGATGAAAGCCTAATAGACGAAGCAGAAAGATATTTTCGAGAAATGGAAGAGAAAGGCTGCTCTTCAAAAGGTCGAACATATAACGTGTTCATCCGAGGGCTTATCAATAACAATAAAACATCAAGGTTGATGGGGCTTATTGATCAAATGGTGGAGAGGGGTTTCTCTGGCGATGCCTCCATAGCGGAATTTATAGTTGGTTTACTATGTAAAGATGAAGTTGATCCGGCGTTGTTGTCATTGATGCAAACATAATTATGAAGAGGCATACATCTTTGGAAAGTGGAAACTTATCATGCTCATCGTCATGGACATTTTCTATCTTTATTACCAATCCAGGTATGTTTAGGATGATAAACTTCAAATTGTATATTTAGTACCCTACTGTTAAACCCCTAAGACACCTACCATGTCATATCTTTTTCTGGGGAGTAAGACGTGTTTACAGGCTAATTAGCTGAATAGTGTGTTATGCAATACTATATAGAATAATTCCATCACATCATTTTATGTATTCTTAGGCCTGCTTAGAAGTCATACCATTTTGAGAAAGAGTTACTGGTGTCACGTTCTATGCTATTTTGCTGGTGTGCTGCAATGCTTGATTCTCCCATGTTTCTAAGAGTAGACATTTTGTTTTGTAATCTGATGTCCAGTTTTCTTGAAGAAAACTCTTATATCGTTTGACTTATATTTATATTTGGCTGATTGGTTGGGTGTTTGGGAAACTGGACTCTTCCATTTTGAACCAAGCATGAGACCTGTACTGTTTGAAGTTCATATCCAGCATTCTTGTTCATGAGCCTCAAAAGAGCTTCTTTAAAAATGTTGAAGCAACAAGTTTAAATAGTGGTAATGCGATCAGCACCTACAAGGAAAATTCGGCATGCACTTTATCATCAATCAAAAATGAAGATCTGAGTAGAGCTTAACTTTCGTCGGCCTTTTGTGGTAAGGACCAAGTTTTGCTTTTTTGATAATTATATTGTGGATGTGGTGATGTTTTATGAGAAGATTAAAGGGTTTTGTAGAGATTGTGGAGCCTTTGTGCATAGAGCTAAAGGTTGTGTAGGTGTGGGTGAGAAAGGACAGGAGGTGGTGATGTTGCAGGCTACGACCTCAATTGGGAATGGAGGGGGTTCTCGGGTGGGATCCTTAATGGTGGCTACTTCTAGCAGGGGTATGTTAGAACTCGGGTCCGGTGTTGGGGATTCCTAGGGCGCCTCCGGTTCGGTAGTAGAAGTGAAGTAGGTGGATATCTTGGGAATCAATAAGGAGGAGGCAAAGGAGGGTCCTCTTCTTCTATAAGAGCATCCGCACCGGGGCGGATTTCGCCGGCAAGTGCTCGAGCAGGAGGGAGGGGCCCGCCGGCAGCTGCTCGGAGGCCGAAGTGGAGGGGCGCACCGGGGCGGATCTGCTCGAGCAGATCGGAGGGGAGGCTCGCTCGAGCTCGAGCTCGAGCAAGAAGAAGATGAGTTGCTGCTCGCGCAGCTGGCGGACCCCACCTCACGTGGGTGACGTCAGCTGACGTGTTTTTTTTTTTTTTTTTTAACTTAGGGTAAAAGGTGAAAAAAAAAACTTACCAACCAATCAGATCGTGCCACGTGGCACGACAGAAACAAAAAAAAAAAGTAACGGGCCAGTTGATCTGGGCCGTAGATTTCGAATTCAAAAGTTGATCCAACGGCTCAGATTCAATCAGAAAAATCAGAACGGATATAAACGGTAATACCCAAAATATTTACAAAAAAATTGCAAAAAAATCCCAAAAAATTGCAAAAAAATCCCAAAAAATTGCATATCACCCCCTACTATTTTCCTATAAATACTACCCAATTTTTTTCACAACTCACTTCTCATTTGTGCACTACAAATTTCACCTCTCCATCCATCTCTTCTCCATCTCTACTTTCATTTTCGTGAGCATTTTTTTGAAAAATGGCCCATTGGCTTCGTTCCGAAGATTTGCAAATGTGCATCTCTTTCGCACGTCATAGTATCGATGAAGTCAACGGCAACAAACAAAGGAAAGATAAATTGTGGGAGAAAATTCACGCCGATTACATGGAAAATTGGGTGCCATCGGAAGGAGAACCACCTCGAGAGGAGCCTAGGTCTCAAATTGCGCTTGCGTCGCACTACAATAAATTCAAAATACTATTGCAGAAATGGGGTCAATGTTTGCGAGACGCACGTAAGCGTAGAGCTAGCGGCACTTCTCACATGGATGAGGTAACTACTTATAATCTAATTTTTATTTAATTTCTCTCATAATCTCATTTTCATTTAATTTCCCGTGAAATAATCTCATTTTTATTTTACCTATTTAATTTCATTTTTATTTCATTTCATTTTTATTTAATTTGTACTATGTAATTAATTAATTTAGTAAATTTGAATTAACTTTTTGTATGTCAATTTAATTTAATTAATTTACTGTAATTTTTAGATTAAACAAGCTCAAGCATACTACTATGCCGCTAAGAAACGACCGTTCACCCACTTTGAATGTTATGAAGTTCTTAAGGATCATCCAAGTTACCGTGATGTTGAACCGAGCACTCCGTCTCCGTTTGTTGGCTCATATGAAGATACTCCCTCCGTTACCGGATCATCTCCAATCGTACATTTGGGTGATGACGGAGACTTGAATGAAGCATCACCCGCCTACGTTGGCCCCGGTTCGTCGAGTCCGGTAAGACCAATCATACCTGGAAAACCTCGTTGTTGGCCCTTAGCTAGAAGCCGTATGAGGTCATGTTCTGTTGGAGGGCGGAGGTAACGTTAACCGTAAAGGAGAACCACTTGTCGGCAAAACTCCTTCGTACATTCTAGTGTAGTGGATTCACCCATCCTTGTGATTTCAGCACACTGATCTGCGGCTGCGCCGTAAGCCAGCATTCGCAGCGCAGCGGTCATCTTTTGTTGGGGGAGGAGGCCTAGCAATCCAGTGGCATCCGGTCTCTGATGCCAATATTCGTCGAAATTGCAGAGACCCGTCATGAGAGTGTTGAATAAGTCTCTGCTCATTCGGTACCTTCGCCGAAATTCTTGCACGTTGAAGATCGGGCGTTCGATGAAGTAATCTTGCAGGAGATTACCTCCCCTGGACGCCCTCAATCTTTGTCGATTTGCTTTACGACCCCGACGTGATCCACCACCATGCGGTTCATCATCAAGTTGTGCCACCTCCACGGCCACGAGATCCACGAAAGATTGCTCTATCTCGTCATCCTCCTGGTTTTGTAGTTGCCTCATTCGAAAAAAGTTGTCGAAGCTAAAAGGATTCATCGAAATTTGATGATTCAAGGATTGGAAATTGTGGTGATTGGTGTGATAGGAATGAGAGAGATGATAATTTATAGCAAAAGCTCACCGACACCGACAATCTATTTCCATTATTTCGTTATCCGGAGATGACACGTGTCGCAATCTCATTCGTCAGAAATCTCACCGACAATCGGCCTCAATTATTTCCATTATTTCGTTATCCGGAGATGACACGTGTCGCAATCTCATTCGTCGGAAATCTCACCGACAATCGGCCCCAATTATTTCGCACATATCGTTATCCGGAGATGACACGTGTCGCAATCTCAGTGGTCTGAAATCACCGGCAATCCGGTTCAATTATTTTGTCGAAATCGTAATTACGTGATAACACGTGTCACGCCCTCATTCGCTCAGCGAATAGTAACTGCTTGAGCAGTTGGTGAACTGGTGCGTGCAGTTTTGGAACTGCTTGAGCAGTTCTGGGATTGGCAACTGCTTGAGCAGTTTCCGGCAACTGCTTGAGCAGTTGATGGAAAATGGGTGCGGATGCTCTAATGGAAATGTTGGTGGCAGTACATCGGTACGGAGAGACGCCACTGGGAGGAAGCATTGTCTCACTCACAGTCGCCGAAGGTGGGATATTGACCTGAATCTTTTGAGTTTATGAAGGAGGAACATATGCAGGTTAAAAGAGTGTTATGTGAGCCATGGCAATAGTAGGAGAAGCCGGTAGGCGTTATGCAGGACAATGCCCTTTCTGGGGGTGGTCCCACTAACCTAGTTCTTGTTATGTAAGTAGACCCTCAAGGTCAGGTACCAAGCTTAGGACCATTTGGTCCCAAGGTGGAGCAATCGAAGCAGCAAGTGCCCGCATTAGATGTACTAGTTTCTCACTAATTACATCTCAGATGCTACTAATATGCCTGCATGCATTATTATTATGTCAACCAGGGTTCCTGGGACGCCATTTGGGTCCTCTGGGCCAACAATGGGGTTAGGGGAGCCTAAACTTGCAAGTACGCAGCAAGCAGGGTTATTGGAATGTATGTTGGGAGGACTTCGACAGGCAGTCGAGATGTCTCCTAATATGACAGGAGGCAAGGGTGGACCACATCGTCGCTCATAGGAGATGAAACTCTGTACTACTATCACCTTAGAATAAATTTGATCGCAATCTCAATATATATATACATATATAGTTAATAAACACGCTTCAATCCATCATAAGATTCAATAAAGAACACATGTAAATGAGTCAGACATAACCAAGTAGCCCAAATTGCGATTGTAATCAAAATTTTCATCGAAGTAACATCACTTCTGAGTATATAATTTGTAGGTCACGAGTTTATTATATATTAACGGAATTAAAATCATCCAAATATAAATCCAACAACTATGATCCCTATCATTCCTTCGAAAAAACTATGACCCCCATAATTTCTACCAAACAATCCTCCTACTAACCTCCGGCACATTTTCAGGTGTTACAGAAACTTTCTACTTATTATGACCAGAAATCGACAGAACATAACTGAACCTCGAGCAGTTCTTCGGCAGGGCCGCCGTGCCACGTGTCCATCAGGCCAACCAATAAGAAGGGCTTTGAAGAATGTTGTTTTCGGATTTTCTTCTCCACGTCAGTTCCCGCGTCCTCACACAAGCTTAACCTGCGCGCGCAGAATAAAAGAAAGAAGAACAAGAACAAGGCCAATAGAGAGAGAGAGAGATACGAAGCTCCCTACAGATCAATGGCGGAGGCCGATGTCTTCGGAGAATTCACCTTCTCCTCCGCCTTCGATCCCAATCCCCACCGCGACCGACAATCCGACGACTTCGACGACTGGGGCGATTTCGTCACCGACTCTTCCTCGTCTCCCATCAAAACCAACAGATTCGGATCCCCCGCCGACCCGTTCGGATTCTTCAACGTATCCGACGGCGCAGCATCCCTTACGTCGTCGCCCGAGAAGAAGACGAGTAATTCTAATTCTTCTCAGTGGGAAAAGCCGAAGGGAGCTTTGCCGTTGTCGTTGTTCGGAGAAGAGGAGAGAGAGGAGAAGGCGAGTCAGGATTTGACCGGCTTGACTAAGAATGAGGGATTGGAGAGAAAGGCGTCGAATTTGAATGGGGTTGGTGTTGGTGTTGGGAATAATTATTTGATTTCGAATATGTATGTTCAGAATGGGTTGAATTCGAATTTGAGCTCGAATGTTTTTGATTCGAAGCTCAATGGTTTGGATGGTGTCAATGTGAGCTTGAATTCGAATGGTTTTGAATTTGAGGGTCTGGTTTCGAATGGGAGTTTGAATTCAAATGCAGCGAAGTCGAATGTGGAAGAAGGAAGTGGTGATTTTGATGACGACGACGACGATGGGTGGGAATTCAATGCTGCAGAATCAGAGAGTATTAAGGTAAATGTTTGATCTTTGTTTGCTTTCGATATGCGCTAACTGGGATTAGAATGTTTCATGCTGTGAATTTGCACATGTGTTTTCGTAGAGAAATAGGAGTATGATTGGTGACTGAGTTCATGTTAAAGCTCAGAGTCTTTTTTATCTTGTGCTTTGTTTGAGTGGACTGATTAGGAGGCATTATTTGATTAGAGGTGAAACTACTTACAGAACTGTGGTCGAATTTGGCTAGGACTAATGGATTAGGTGTAGAGATCTAAGCTTCCGAGAAATGTTGGTAAAGTGTGCAAAAGCATAGAGATTTTTGTTTCTGAGGACCTTTTCATTTGTTGAGATTTGTTATAGTAGATTTTATTTGGTTCAAGTTTGTAGCTTTTGATTAATTATTACAATGGAGCATCCGTAAAGCTATGATCGTTGTTGATTGTTTTAGTTTATTTATTTTGCTTTATTTATGTTGTTTCCAGGAGCAAGGGGTTGTTGAAGTAGCAGAGTTGAAACCAGAATCAAGTACAGTAGTACACCGAGGATTCCAGGCGGGTATTGTTTATTGTTGCATGACTTGATAATTTTCTTGGAAATTTAGAACCAATTAACTAGTGTAACTGCTTTGAGTTCGTTATGGCAAAATGTAGTATATCCCAGCTAATTGGGTTTGAATCCTTACTTGACATTGGGATGTGGCATTAGTTGATCAGTTTATTCCAGTGGGATCTTACATTACCTAATTCGGGTGTTGATTAATATATGGCAGGACAATGTTGGACGACCTGGATTTTCTGGGGGATTTGGTATTCATGCCCATGAGTTGAACAATGTGTCCGTTCCGTCTCAAGGAACTCCTCATGGAAATGGTCAATGGGGTTTCCATTTGATTTCAATCCAAGCCCCACAACTCGAGACGAGTTTTTCTTCAACAAGACACATTCAAAAGGCCGGCAGAACAGTGCTGCAAGTGTTTCCAATTTGTCTGCAGTTGATGATGAAGTGTGGGAATTCAAGGATGAACTTCCGGACACTGGATCAGAACTTAAGTGGGTGAGTTTGATTGATTTGTTCATAGTTCTGTTCTGGCTATGAAAGTTTGTTTATACTCATTGTCTTCTTGTAGGAAGAGGAAAAGCTTGCCTCTCCTGCGTGTTCAAACCAGCACACATTAGATGATTGTGGTGCTGATAATGATTTTTTCGCGGGGTCCGATTGGAAATCTCACCAGTCTTCTGGAAGTAACTATGCATTTCCTCTCATCCCCAGTTCGGGTACTAAAGATGGTGTCATCTTAGACTCCTACTCCAGTGGCAAGAAATATGATAGTGCAAATAGCTTTAAGTATCCTACAGATACCGACCATAATGAGTCTGGTGGCATTTCATGGGAATTTAAGGACGCTTACTCAGAAACTGAATCTAGCCTTGAGGTAGATTACATACTTGGATTTTTTTGCTTTATTTAGTATAATTTTATGATTAGAGCTATGATTCTCAGACATTCACCATTTACTTTTGCTACTCTAATCATCTGGAATAGTATACTAATTTGGAAGCATGAGAAACATTATTTCAGATGTATCTCACCAAAATTTTTGCTTATTTATCCAAAGCATGTCTGTTATTTGTTGTACACTGGAACTGAATGACTTTCCTCTGTCTTGGTGGTTGGTGATTCTTACTAACCTAAGGGTCAGAGGTCTTGTTTTTTTTGTTTTTTGTTTTTGAAAGTGAGGTCTTATTTTTGTACATTATACATTTGAAGTATATATATTTTCTTCTGAATAAGGTGATATGAATGCTCCTTAGTATTGTGCAACTAACTGATTTTTGTTCTTTTTGTTCTACAGAAGAATGAGATAACATTGAATAATCAACGGCAAGCTTTACCCTTGTCTATATTTGGAGATGAAGAACTAGAAACTCATGATTCGCCAGTCCATCAAGATAATCCTACTCAGGCAGGTTCTTCCCACCAGATAAATACCGCCAGGAGCCCTTCCAATATTTCGATTACTGACTTGATATCAAGTTTATACAGTCAAGTGGATCAGAACATGTCCAAAGTTCATGCACCAATAGAAACTGAAAATAATACGCCATCTGCCACAACAATGTTAGAATCTTATTTTGGTGGTGATGATTTTGATGATGGTTCCTGGGAGTTTAAGGATGCTTCTTCAAATGATCAAGCCCTAACTCCGGTTGCTAATTTTGAAGAGTCACCTACGTCTCAAAATCTCCAGCTGGATGACTTCGTGGATTTATATTGCAAGTTGAAGAATGAATCGTATTTTCTTGCACTCTACCATCTTGACCAGAAAAAGGTCGGTATAATTGCAGTGACATCTCTTCTACGAAGTGTATAAACAGAATAATAACTATTTGAAATGTGCACTTTGTTTAGAAAGCTCAATCTGGTGCTACATTTTCTAGTGAGGATACCAAAGAGGCCCTGGATGAGGACATTCAGGTTTGTAGCTTTAAATTGGCATTGTAATAATATACCTTTTTCTTGTTATCACTTGGCTGTTTTTTGTTATTTGATATTTTATGCATAGAAAGTCAATTCATGGTAAACCATTGAGCAGTGTCTATTTTAGATTTAAGAAGAGTAACTCAGTTTTCTAATGATTGCTTTATATTAGGGAAAGTGACATGGAATCTTTCTTGTCTCTTGATTGTTTATACTTTATACAATCCATTAGTTATTCAAATATCCTTGAGTTATCATGTGGTTAACAGTGACTGTGTGGAGATGTTGATAGGAGATTCAAAATTCTAATGAAACAAGAAATAAAGAAGCCGTGAAATATTTACAGTGTTCATTTTTGCTACAATTGTATGAGATTTCTGTTATTAGAATTTTGAAGTAATAACATCATTTTTCCTAAATATGATGCTTGGTTTCAAATTAATGATTTTCTTTGTTCTGCTATTTTAAATTTTTAAAGGTGAGTTTTGTTAATGTCATCTGTTTTCTTTTTTTGTAGAAACTATACAATTCATTGCCTGAAGACAACATGATATGCAATGAGCTCCAGTCAGGGTGTCCTTCAGCGAGACACACATGCATTGATGAACTTCATAAATTTCTGGAGGAACTGAAGTTTCAACTTCTTGAGTCAGAATATCAGTTGTCACATAGATTGTCCTTGGCATGTATCTTTGTCTTGACGTGATGTAAGCTTCCAAAGTTGTAAATTATTTACATAGCCAAAGTCAGAAAATTATTTCATGGCCTATCAAGAAAACTATAGCAATGTATGTTCATTTTTTTTTAAATTGAAAGTTTATATTTGCTACTCTCACTTTCGATTGGCTGGAAATCCTTTTGCATGTATCTTCTGAGTGGCCTTGACTTGAACACACTTGTCTTTTTTGCCTTTGAATAGGCAGAGAATGATTTGAGATTAGCTGTTGAACTTCTCGCACATGCAGTATCCATTTTAAGAATCCTTAGACTGGGATCAGCTGAAGATCAATCTAATTACATTTCTGCATGGTCTAAAATGGTCACAATTTGTGCTGAAGAGCTGAAACACGGCAGTTCAATTTGGAAGCAATCATTGGAAAAGAATGTTCAGAAGGAAATATTATCTGACCCCTCAAGGTACTACCTACTACTACGTACAAAACTACGTCTTCATCTTATTCCTAGTATATGCTGTTTCTCAAGTGTGGTGTTTAATCCAAGTATTGTGGAAACATAGGCAAGCGATATATCATTGCTCTTGGAGAAATTTACAGGACAGTTTTAGTTCTTGGAGCCTCAGTCAAACTATACATTCCATGGATTCTGTTACACTCTTCAGATTGTTCTAGCTTGTCTGCCCTTCTAAACGAGTGTTATATTATATGGTCAAGTTCGGGGCTTGATGAAGCTCTTAGAAGTATTTCACTGACAGATGAATGTGAATATGGTGAAACTGTTGATGCACTGCTGGATTCCTTGACAAATACTCATCATGTTGACACATTTTCACTCCAAAGACATTTTTCATTGGATCATAGTTAGAAACAAGAGTCTCATGTTGGCTTTTACAGAAGACAGCACCGCTCGGTTTGATCTTCTGAATTCAGATCCAAGTGTTGAATTGGATCTGAATTTAAGGTTGCATTGATTTTTTGGCTGCCGAGGTGTAGTATAATAGCCATCAGATGTAGAACTAGACGTGTTTGTATTGATGTGTGCAGTTATTTATACATATGAGACTGAGATTGAGAGTGGGGGAATAAGTGGCATCCATATGAACCCCCAAGAATAGAAATTCGAAACAGGCCATTTTTTTTCTCCAAATCCAATTTGTAATCTGTGGTCAAACTCAGTTCACCATGTAAATTGTAAAGGAGGAGGTCAAACAAAAATTGATTTTCATACTATCTAATGCAGTCAATTACAAATAATACTTTCTGCCTCGAGGCACCTTCTATATATGAACAGCTGATTCTAGTCATTCTATGCCTTAGAGCACAAGGTGTAATTACCTTAAGGCATAAATTAGTCTAGGCGGTTCAGGCCCTGATTAAGAATGTTGTCACTTAAAGAGTAGCAGACTTAAGGACAAAGGTCCCGCAACAGTAGGGTACTAAATATACAATTTGAAGCGTCCCATCTTGAACACACCTGGATTGAAATAAAGATAGAAAACGTCCATGACCATGACGATGAGCATGATAAGTTTCTACGTCCACGATTTAAAATTTTAGAAATAAAAAAGGTCTTATTTGTAGAATCCATAAAATTGTATATATAGTTGTTCGTCATCTTGATTCCATTTGTCTCGTACTTGTTTCATGGAAATGATCTCATCTTCAATTTCTTCAGGTCTTGGTGTTGTAAGCATATATAGTATCTTGAGGCATGTAAGCATGAGATGAGTCTTCTTTTGCCATTTTTAGAAATATTCTCTATCAAATCGATCAAGCTTCATTGTAGAAATTTCACTTTCGCTTTCTTTCGAAGTTGTCATTGCAAAAATAAAGTCTAAAGATTGTTAGAAATTTGTGTTTATGAGTATGGTAAGTGTGATGACCCATGTGTAGGGGTGCCAAGGGCACTAGCTTCCTACATGGGCATGCAATCTCACATCGCTCGGGAGTGGAAATGTGATGTGCTTATATGTGCATGCCCACATCTCTATAGTAAGACGTGTTTTGGGGATAGGCTCAAAAGTAAAACTGTGCGGGCGAGACCCAAAGCGGACATTATCTTACTATGTGGAATGTGATATGACAAAATGGTATCAAAGTCTATCCCGACCGGAAGTGTGCCGACGAGGACATCTGGCCCCTAAGGGGGTGGATTGTGATGATTCATTTGTGGGGGTGCCAAGGGCACTAACTTCCTACATGGGCATGCAATCTCACACCACTCGGGAGTGGAAAAATGATGTGCTTATATATGCATGCCCACAGTAAGACGTATTTTGGGGGTAGACCCAAAAGTAAAACCGTGCGGTCGAGACCCAAAGCAGACAAAATCTTACTATGTGGACTGGGATATGACAGCAAGAGAAGGAAAAATGCTTCAAAGGCACGTAAAAGTTTACACTTTATTTTAGACTTTATTTGTCCCACTACTTAGTGTGCAATGGGGAATAATCAAATAAGTCTTTAAAATACAATGAAACCTAACAATTTGTTAATGTTGATCGTTGGTTTGCACTAACGAAGGTCAACCCAACACTCGATTAAAGGTTTACAAGAGGGGTCAAGGTTACTAAAAATTATTCTTGTAAAATAATGTTTTCTAGATTTTGTAAGTGTAAAAGCTAGAAAAATAGGAGGAGAATTTCTAGAGAATTAGAGAAGTGATAGTTATACTTTGGAAGAGTTTTCTGTTTTGAATGAGTGAATTGTGAAGGCCGAGCACTTCTCTTATTTATAGGAGAAAATGCTACCTTTTCAATTGAATCAGCCTTTTCAATTAAAGGTTGCATTCCTTTCGTTGGTTCCCTACAACCATTATACCTCTTCAAAGATACAATGTTTCATATTTTGAAAATTATCCAACAAAGGTCGTAGGAACACGGTATGTTTCATGCTTTTGGCATTCTATAATTGTTATTAATGTCATCGATCAAAATGGTAACGATAATCTAACTTTAGTTTCTGATTGTGTACTCCTTTAAGCCCAATATGCACTCTCGTCCTTTAAATTCTCTAAATTTCCTGCAGTGTGTCTCAAGAGTATGCCATGGGAGGGATATTTTCTGAAAAATCTGATGTATACAGCTTTGGTGTCTTGTTACTGGAAATTATTGACAGCAGGAAGAATACCAGCTTATATTACAATCAAGGAGTAAAATATTAGATATCAAAAAAATATCGATGTTTCAAAATACGAATATTTCGATAAAAATATCGATAAATTAATTTTTTTGACAAAAATGACGGAAATTAAAAATAATAAATGGAAATTTGTATTAAAACTTTTTGAGGTTGTTATATGATATATTATCTACCTTATATCAAAAGAAAATATTGATAAAATCTAAGAGATGTCAATTTGTTACAATGTTATATGAATTACTATGTGAGTGCTGATATTATTTAAATATGATTTAATAATTTTATTTTTTTATGGCTGAAACTCAAATGGAAGTTAGGCCATCACGCCTTTTGTACATTATTTACATATTATACATCAAAAAATTATCAACTGCATGAGTTTTTTAGAACCATATAAAATACCGATGAGGTTCGAAATTCACGTTGCCTTCTTCATCTCCTTGTGTAGAGTCATGCATTACATACCTTACCATGTATTATAATTCAAATTTCAAGTGCATGAGAAATTTAGTTTTGTGAGAAAGAAGTTGTGATCAATGAATGGTGTAAGGAATTGAGTGAAAATGCATATATTTATAGGGCAAATTCTTGAATGGTAGGTTAGAATTAAAATTTAGATACATTAAAATTAGACATGGATTTGACAAATATCAAACTCTTCAACTAATTGGGTATATATAAATTTTTTTATCTATGTAACTAATATTCTAGTATGAGTGGTAATGAGTGTTTAGTTGTGCACAAGGGAACATGGTTCAAATCTTGGGCAATTTTTTTATAGTTGGTGATTAGATATTTATCAAAAAAATTCTCACTTACCAAATACGTACATTCTATTATAAAATTTAGAATATATATATATATATGTCCAAATATACACAAGAAGTCGTCCAACTTGTTTGGCTAAGATAAGTTGGTATCACCTGAAAGGTAGGTGGTTTGATTCTTGTTGAGAGCAAAAGTTTATTGTGATTTTTGGAGAAGTTAAGGTTGCTAGGCTGGGCCTTTAGGTTGGTCAGCCTGGTCTTCGAAATTGGTTTCTGGGTTGGTCAAATTTCGAACATTTCAGAAATTTCGTCAATAATATTGTGATATTATGATGAGAATTTAAAGAAATGAAATATTTATATCGCTAAATGATAAAAACGAAATATTTAATACCTTGTTCCAGAGTATGCCATGGGAGGGATATTTTCCAAAAAATGTGATGTATTCAGCTTTAGTGTCTTGCTACTGAAAATTATTACCGGTAGGAAGAATACCAGCTTCTATTACAATGAGAAACAGCCAGGATTCTTAGCTTATGTAAGTTGCCACTAATATTTTTTCAGTATTTTCTTAGCTTGATGTCTCCGTGTCTGCTTATTATATGCTCGGATAGGAAGAAAATATCGTGAGTCAACACGCTATAAAAGTAACACTTATTTCGAAATTGAATTAGTTTAATGTTACTGTTAATTTGAAGAAATTGAATCATGATTAGAATATTCGGAACAAATCTTGCCCCGGCCCAAGTCTTGGCCCAAGTTTTCGATTCTCTTCATCATGTTTATATAGGGTTTTACAGATACTGCATAGCAGTCTCCACTCTCACTTGGTTTTTCCTCTTCAAAAAGTCTTCAACATACTTCAGTCTCTACTCATCTCCTTCAGATTCTCAAATCTACATAGATAGACAATGTTGGACATTAATCTCTTCAGAGAAGAGAAGGGCGGCAACCCCCAATTCATTCGCGAATCTCAACGGCGTCGTTTCAAGAGCGTCGAGATCGTCGACGAGATCATCGCGCTCGACAAAGAATGGCGTCAACGTAATCTCAATCTCTCTATTGCTCCTGTAAATAGTTTACTTCACTCTTTAATTCTGTTAGTGAGTGAAATTTGACTTGGTTTTTTGTTCTGGTGTGAAATTTTCAGGCCAGTTTGAGCTGGAGAATCTCAGGAAAGAGTTGAACAAGATCAACAAAAGAGTTGCGCAGCTCAGAATTGTAAGTATTTATCTTTCTCATGATTTTTATTTTATTTTTTGGTTCTGCATCAGAGTTTTGGACTGTGCAAGTATGTGTCTTATTTAACGAATAGATTGGGAAAATTTGCAGAGGATTCGGATTTTAACGATGTGTTGAAAGTTTAAAGACTTTGATTCGGTTTTGTTTTGTAAATATATGTAAAATATGAGTAGTGTTGATGTGTCTGATGAGTGAAAGCAGGTCAATTTGCGTTCACATGATGACAATGTGTGTAGAAACTGTTCTTGTTAATCATCTATTGCTAGTGAATGAGGTTCAACTCTTCATTTAATGAAAGATTGTTGGGTTTAGATGTGTGAAGTTTGACTGTATTATATATGGAACTGAGTGTCGAAAGTTTTTGTTATAACAGTCGGGGCAGGACTCAACTGAGGTGATTAAGGAGACGGAGGAGAATAAGAAGTTGGCTTCCGAGAAGGAGGTTGAAGTTCGTGAAGCTCTGAACTTGTTGAATTCTAAGCTGGAACTCGTCGGAAACCTTGTGCACGATAGTGTTCCGATCCATGATGATGAGGTAATGTTTTGGCACATTTTTTCTGCTCTTACTGTGCTTCCTTTTCATTTCTAATTTGAAATGTATTGTTTTGGTCCCTTGTAGGCCAATAATGCAGTGGTGAGGACATGGGGTGAGAAACGGGAGGAGCCAAAACTTAAAAACCATGTCGAGCTTGTTGAGCTGCTGGGCATTGCAGACTTGAAAAAAGGTATTGTTTGCTTCTAGCTCTTGGTGCACTGGTTATTCTTTCTATACCTGGCGTAAATCAAAGTACTATGTTTCTGACTTGGTCAATCTAAACATAGGCGCTGAAGTTGCTGGAGGTAGAGGGTTTTACTTGAAAGGTGCCGGAGTCCGCCTCAATCAAGCTCTGATCAACTTTGGTCTTGACTTTCTTGAGAAAAGAGGATACACAGAATTGCAGACGCCATTTTTTATGAGAAAAGACATCATGGCAAAATGTGCTCAGTTAGCACAATTCGATGAGGAGCTTTATAAGGTAATGGTGGCAACTATGGCCTGTACTTTGTTTAATGGGACCATACAGGTCCTTAGATAGGGCTGTATCTGTGAAGATTAGTTTTCAACTCCTAATGAGGCTGTGTTTATAAGTTTGACTGGTCAAGGGGCTGGAATTGATTGATCTCTTAACAGGCTGTGTATTTTCATTCAAAATTTCAAATGAATTCAGCACCACGATGTTGTTGCCAAGTTCTGTCGGTAAGAGTACCTAATGTGAGCATGTCTTTGGTGTTCAATAGGTTACTGGCGAGGGTGATGACAAGTATCTGATTGCTACAGCTGAACAGCCACTTTGTGCGTATCATTTGGACGATTGGATACATCCCTCACAGCTGCCCATAAGGTATTTACATCTCATTGTAAAGTCTTTGCATAAAGCACTGGTCTTCATGTTTGTCATTGAATTTAAGGTTTTGTTTTGCTCAGATATGCTGGATATTCATCGTGTTTCCGCAAGGAAGCTGGTTCACACGGTCGAGATACCTTGGGAATTTTCAGAGTTCATCAGTTTGAGAAAGTCGAACAGTTCTGTATGACAAGCCCAAATGGCCAGGACTCCTGGGAAATGCACGAGGAAATGATCAAAAACTCTGAGGAGTTTTATCAGCAGGTATCCTATTTGTCCTGAAGAATTATGTAGTTTGGTTGACATGTTCTTGAAAAGCTTGTGCCCTGTGGGATATTAGTATAGTGACCTGATCGATAGTTGTGTTTATCCTACTTTTTGGGGCCTGATATTAAAGATGCATGTTTCCTTGTGTATGATGAATGATATATGCTTAGGCCTTGATCACCATCGTCTACCCCCATTTTTGTTAAGAGAAGTTGGATCCATTATGTGGGTGAACATTTCCAGTTTAGTTTCATTCATAAACCTAATCAATACAAATTTTTTAATTACAGCTCAACCTCCCTTATCATGTTGTGTCCATTGTCTCTGGTGCTTTGAATGATGCGGCAGCAAAGAAGTTAGATCTAGAAGCATGGTTTCCTGCATCTAAGACATACAGAGAGCTTGTATCGTGTTCAAACTGTACAGACTACCAGTCACGAAAATTAGAAATTCGGTTTGGACAGAAAAAGGTAGGTCCTGCAATAACTGAAATACTCTAAGCTTCTCTTTTCTATGTCATTAAATGGTAAATCTTTGGCAAACTAGTAAAAGGTATAGAATCATTTGGACATCTTTGAGTCCAAAACGTACTGCTAAATGTAAAGTGTCAAAACAAATGGGCAGTTGTTTGTGGCAAATGTAATATAAAGTCAATATTGTGTGCTGATTGGGTGCCTATTGGGACTAATTTCTTTTGCAGGGCAATGACCAGACGAAGCAATACGTTCACTTGTTGAACTCTACTCTTACAGCAACTGAGAGAACCATTTGCTGCATTCTTGAGAACTATCAGAGGGAAGATGGTGTTGAGGTACCAAAAGTTTTACAAAATTTCATGGGTGGAGTGGATTTCCTGCCATTCAAGACCAAACCAGCAGCTGAAGTCAAAGGGAAGAAATCAAAGGCCTAAGTTCATCATTTTCTAGATTAGCTCATGATATTGCATACGGATTAGTATTTCTAAAGAATTCATTCAGAAATTGTGAAACTCACATTCAGTGTCGTAATGTTGTAATGAACCTAATATATTGTGTTTAGTCCTGGCTTTTGTTAGAAACTTGTAGTTTTGAGTGGAAAGTACTTTGGAAGAACCTGTGTTTCCCAACATGTTTCAAAGTGAAATCCTCTGGGAATTGTTGTTCATTCCTCAACTGCATCGTTCTCTTTTGAAGTTGGTTTTATGTTGCTCCTGCAGGGCTAGCAAAGCAGTTCGACTCAAACAAACTGGTCCTCAGTTGATACCAACAACAAAACTGTTCCAAAAGCCATTGTTCAACTTGATCCGGGGACTCGGGCTACAAAGATTGACCTTGTTATTGAAATGACACTGATTCTAAACCTTTTCTTTCTACTCAGCATGGGGTTGGAACTTGAAACCCTTGATCCCCCAAAACTCAGAAAGTTTTGCATTGTATAATTACATCTTGAAAACTACTGTATCTGCAACCATTTTTCCTTCCATCAAAGATTCAAAGTCAAAAGAATGATAGACTTTGAAGCACAGCTCATTCTATTCAAAGTGGCTGCATCAACTGAAGTATACAAGATTATCTTTGTCGTCCACAGTGACATGTAGAATTTCGATCTTCTAGCTGTTATGCTTTTCTTCTATACCTGCTAGTTTGTAAGGTTGCTTCTATATTTGGCTATACTGTATATCAAACCCACCGACCATGAGCTCAAGTAATAGTACAGCAAGACAATACCCTCTTCAATCGGACTTCTTTATTCCAATGGCAAAAGGGTGTTTCAATTATTCACCAAGCCTTAGAAATTTATGGAGGCAAATAGCAAGATAAATAATTTAGACAAGGTATTGCGAGCATTCAATCCAGAACCTCAAATTTAGTGTCACTTTTATCAGTAGAATTTGCATCAAAAGTTTCTTTAACATATAGAACTATCTGAGGATGCTGCAAACATTACAATGCAAGTGATCGATTTCGAGATTGGTTAAAGAATGTGGTTCAAAACCCATCTTAATTAGAGAAGAAGAACAAGAAATGAAGATAACCTTTATGCTGAATTTGCTGATATATAACTCACATTTCACCAAAAACATATTTCTTACAAACCTAGCTATAAAAATCTAAGGTTCCTAAAATACAAAACTGTTCTTAACTTTCTGGGAACAGAGAAAAAGTTTCTATAATCCAATCGTTCATGCTATATGAGGACTAAGGCGTTTATGTACAAGTTCTCTGTAAAATTCGAACCTACCTATTGTGCAATGGGTCAGGAGAAGAAGGCACTTCTCTGCTGATCGTGGCGAAAACTCCTGCATCCACAGTTGAGTTGTTGGAGCTGTTCATCTGAACTTGAGGCTTCTCTAAAGTCTCTTCCACCTTATCATAACTACTTTGACTACTTAACCATCTGGCTCCTGATACTTGATGGTGTAAACCTGAGATGGCCAAGAAAACCAACAGAAAGCAAAAAACTTGATTCCTAGAGATGAACATGTTCACGAGCATGGCTTCTTCAAATCCGAAAGTGTTTTCCTTTTTGTCTCTGCTTAGCTTCTCTTTAAGCAAGCGTGGAGATTAAAAATAATCAAACTCTTTTAGGTTTCTTTTGTTGAGAGAGAGAGAGAGAGAGAGAGAGAGAGAGAGCATGGCGAGGAAGATGACATGTTTTTAAAGGGAAGAGGGGAGCAGTACTTCAAATGGGAATTAGTTTATTTGCTTGTGTGTGAATATGTGTGCATATTTGAAGGTGGAAATAATTGGTCAGATTCCTCAGCTTAAATTATGATAGGAGTGAGACTTTAACTAATGACTCTGGTGCTGTGTGTTTGAGTGTTTGACTGCTTGTGTCTCACACCATCGCAAACATTGAACTCTTATTGTTTAATTTTCTTTTACATCTCTTGAATCTTAGTTAACAAGCAATGACCTTAAACATGACAATCTTCTTCCCAAATTTGGGCTAATATTCATATATTATGTTTCTCAGTACCCGCAATGTAAGTGTTTTTCTTACTGCCCCATGCATATTGTCATTTTCATCTAGTTAAAATGTTTTGGCGGAGAAAACGTGTCTAGAATATAATTGGGATTAAAAAAGTTCGAAAATACTATTCGGTGGTGCCTGGTGACTAGGGAAGAAATATAATTTCATGTTGGAAAGGGTTTTCCAGATATTCGAGTCAGTCAAAACTCAAAACCAACCATTAATTCCTTTATATATATAGTTTTCATGAAATACGAAGTTTTGCACTGAAACTAGTGTGAAGTTATATTTTTCACAAAATCAAAAGCATAATTCGATCATTAAAATTAATCATCTTTTAGATACATATGCAATGATCGGACATGCAAAATTTTCAGCTCAATCAAAGATGTTTTACTTATTTGATCGTGACATTGTTTAACAATACACACAGATTGTCCGATTTAACTTGAATGTGGTGATCAAATGGCTAAACGAACTCCAAT
Source organism: Geum urbanum (assembly GCA_946800695.1). Classification (NCBI taxonomy): domain Eukaryota; kingdom Viridiplantae; phylum Streptophyta; class Magnoliopsida; order Rosales; family Rosaceae; genus Geum; species Geum urbanum. The sequence continues at coordinate 79,352,208 of OX326999.1, read as the reverse complement.
TGGGCTAAAATTTTGTATGTCCGATCCTTACATATTTATCTAAAATATGATTGACTTCAATTATCAAATTACATTTTTAATTTTGTGTAAAATACAACTTTATATTGAAATTTCAGTGCAAAGCTTCATACTTGATAAAAACTATATATCTAGCTCTATAGTCTCAGGTGGTTCCAGCGAATAGCACATATATTGCATAATATATTGTGTATGCTGAATGTGCATATCAGATTATATATACTTATATAGTAATCAAAATTATATAGTTTCAGTACACATTTGTATTCTAAACAGGCCTTAATTTTAGGATCTTAGCATTGACTCTTAAGTTTTGGGAAGTTTTTCTTCTTTTCTTCAATGGGGTTTTTTAAATGTCTAACTTGCTTCCATGTGCATGTATGCAATACTAGCTCGTAGTGTTTTTCTTAATCATTCTTAAGTATATATAGCTGTACGTCAAGTATGTTTGAAGCTATAACACATGGCATTGTCTTGTTGGGATTACACATCTCTTGGTATGCCTTTTGTTTCTTCTCTTGGAGTAGCTCATGGAAGTTCCTATATCAATGTACCATAATTTCCTAAAATCTTAATGTTAGAAACAATTTGTCCTAGCTAGGTATGTAGAACTGTAGAAGGAAAGCAAGACAAAAAATGCTCTGAAATCAATAGGGTGTTCTTTAAATTTAGCAAAACCCGTGAAAATATTGGGCAAAACTACCAAAAAATTTGTACCAATTTGGCAGTAGAGAGAAGTAGTTTATGATTTTAACATAGTATTGATGCCCATACAAACAGGCCTGTTCGGTGAATAGGTTATGAGCCAGAGAAAACATGTTTGTTTACAAAAACTATACGTACGTGTTAATATTTAATCTCACTAGCTCTCAACCTCAACTTATGTGCAAGTCATCTTTGTCTTTCACTTCTTTATTACTCGTTTTAAGTTCTTTCTTACTCGTGTTTAGGTCTGTCTGCTTCTCTTTCTATTTCTATCAAGTCATATTATGAGCCATATATATACTAGGATCAAATATGTAGAACATAAATAGTTGGACCGGAAGTACGTTATGACAATTAGGTTCACAATTCCGGCCAGTTGAGTCTTCTTAACTAACTAGCTAGTAAGAAAGCTACCATAACTAATCACAAATATCACTTACTGCCAGAACATTGTTCTAAAAGGTCTACGTCTTCGTCTTGATATAATTTTACAATTTTCCTTTTGATCAATTTTCCCTCGCTCAAGATTGAGCCTCCTACCTTTTTACACTTGGCTAGGTACCGAGCCTTTTTGAGAAGAAAAAAATGATAATTACAAAATGTCAATAAGAACTTCATAATGTTGATCAAGTGATTAATTAACATCAGGTTGATAATTTAACTATAGAAGACAAATTAAAATTTATGTTAAGTCTCTGTTTCCATTATATATGTGGATTGTGGAACACAAAACAAAATCCTGAAAGGAAGAGGAAAAAAAATCGAAACAAAGTTCCCGCGCAAGGCCAATTTGCATGGTAAGAAAGGAAAGGAAATCAATACAAATCATAAACCAAAATCTAATCGGTCATGGAAAACAACCTACTTGTTATGGAAAGAATAGGAAAGTAGAACCTTGACCTACACGAATAAGAACCTATATATATTCCCTCCTCATGGAGTCCTAGTTTAGTAATGAATCGACCTTTAAAACACCTAGAGAGTTTCAACATATTCTCCAACATGATGAATGTGGCAGCAGCAACGCAAAGGCCTTATCCTGTGGGCATGAAATTCCATCCTTCCGACTTTGAAATCATAGATTACTTCCTCCACAACAAGGATGAGGTCGATAACATGGGGATTTACTCCGATTTGATCTACGAATGCGAAGATCTTTACGGGGAGAAAGAGCCGTGGGTGATTTGGGACATGTATGGAGATCCTAGGTATGAGCAAGGAGAAGAAGCAATCTACTACACCAAGCGGATCAAAATGAAAAGTAGTGGAAAACGCTTTACAAGGAAGGTTGGCTCGGGTACGTGGAGCGGGGACTATTCACATGACATTCTTGCCATGGATGGTGCTACTGTGATTGGGACGAGGAGGAACTTTCGCTACGAGAGGGTAGTGATTCAGATCAGAATGGTGCATGGTTCATGCATGAGTACGAGAGTAAGGAAAAGAAGAACAGTCGAAACACTTATGTGATTTGCTCTTTGAGAAGAAACCCTAGAAAAATGCCACCAACTAAGTTCCCCAGAAAGAGAAAGAGGTCGGGCGACGTTGTTGATGATCAACAGGGAAAACTGATAAAGGATGAAACTCAGGACTTTGAATCGAAGTATGAAGTTCATCATGATGTTGATCAACCGATAAAGAAGGAAAAGGAAAGGGAAAATACAAGTTATGATGCACCAGGCAGCGACTCCTGCGCACAGGCGTTGCTGCCCTCAAATCATCAGGAACTGTATTTTCCTTTTTAATTATGATAATAATTACTTTGGAGATGTTGATGATAGCTTTGGTATTTCTCTAGACGATATCAATGCAGCAATAAGTGCAGATGATACTGTGCGCGCAGAGCTGCCTACTCAGTTTCATGATCAGGCAACAACAACAACTTCATCAACTATCAATGCAACAACGGCTTCATCAACAGCTCCATAGATTACTCGAATGGAGGAGTGTCGCATCTGCCTAATGGTCATCAACGCATATTATTGATTTTTTGAACATAATATATATAAGCACTTCAGATCAGCCTTACTTTTTCTATCTTCTTCAATCGAAAACAAGTGATGTTGTGATCATTATTAATTGTATCCTTTTTTTAGTTATAACTCGTCGTTAATTAATTCAGCACAAAATTTCTTTTCTTATACATGTGTGGAAAATGTTGCATCTACTCCATGTAGCATATAGTATGTACTTGTACCCGGCAACACTACCAGTAAAATGAGTTTTCAGTTAAGTTTATATTCTGTGATATATAATGTTATTATACGCAGATTTCTGTGTGGAAAAGTTGATTCACACAGATTATAGAACCGGACAGATAAATTGTTTGTCCGTGCTCAAATGAGACCGATTCTTAAATCCATTACCGAAAATATGCGGATCTCACCGCGTGTGAACTGCATGAATAGAATTATGACACATCTGTGATAAATGTTCGATAAAATAATCGGTGTGGATTGCTTTTTACTGCAAGCACGAATATCTGTATTCCATTGTATTCGACACCGATAACTGTTCCAACTGTTCTCCAAATTATACACATATGGCATACACTTGCTGTTGGCTATTTCTTGTACTATGACAAAACACAGCAGTAAAGGATCATCAAAGCCATTGTGACATTGCTTACTTTATCTCTTTGAAAATCAGGTATATCATTCATTGCATATCATGTTTTCATCTAGGATAGAACACTGAGCATGTATCCCCGATGATCTGAAACATTTTTCTTGTGTGATTCTTCATGGCTTTAATCACTTCTATAACCCAGATTACTTGTGCTTAATCTGTATGATTCTTGACCATGAAAATCTGATCTGTTTAAGGAAGATCCCTAGGAAAGTTGACTAGTGTTCACATGTGATTCCTAGGAAACTGTTTTATCATTTTCTGGTTGTCTTTATGCTTTTGTTTCTGATTTTCCTGGTGTCTGCTTTTGGCTGTCAAAAACGTGCTTCTCTTTTGACTACTGTTATAGCTATTCTTGTACAAGAGTATAGGAACATTTTGCCTTGTTTTGAACAACCTTAGCTCGATAAGGAAAGACCTAAAAGCTATCTCGGTTTTGCTCACTGTTAAGGCTTGCTGTGTCCCTTCAATAGCTGGCTGCTGTAGGTTTGCATTAGTCTGTGATTAGGTCTGCATTAGGACAGTGTTAGGTCTGCATTTAGGCTTGCGTGCTGCTGTGTTTGACGTGCCTATTAGCTGTCTTTGACCTCTGGAATAACCTTGCCTATATAAGGAGTCCTTTGTTGTCTTGGATCCTTGGTTGGTTGAGTGAATACTTTGGGGTTAGGTTATTCTGTTTTAGTTATTCTTTGAGAGCACTTTCGAGTGTAGTTTCTCTTCTGTCTTCTCTTCCCCTTCCATGTCTTTTGGTTGCTCATAATTGTGCATAATAGACATGGATTCTTAAAGCATAAAAACTGTTTTTCAAAACTCATATGCATTATTGCATTGTGCATTCCATTGAGATAAAGTATGGAGATGCCCAACCCAAGAAGTTGATCAAGAAGGTTTTAACTTGAAGAGTAGTTAAAGATCTGAGTTGATACTTCTGTTTTCTTTCCAAAGTGTAAACACATAGATTAAAGTAGTGTAGCTCTGTTTGTACTGGTGGGTAGACTAGTCAGGATAGCATACTGGTTATGTATCCCCAGAGTGCCAGAAACTTGTAATTGTGTGTGTTACCAGTTAGTGGAAATGTTTGTCCCTCAATAGTTAGGGGCACGCAGTTTTAATCCTGGTTGTAGGATTAATTTCTGCGTTATCAAAAACATCTTGTGTCATTCTTTACTTACTGTCTTTACATTTCAGTACTCGTGTTCTGTGTTTTGGGATAGATCTCTATCTTGCTATCCCGAGAACAGATTGAACGAAAAAGTAGTAAAGGCCTATTCACACCCCCCCCCCCCCCCCGGATTTTATATTTCTGTCTCCATTTCCCTCGCATTAAACACATATTAATGTCTAAATTTCTGAATACTTTCTGAGCTGATATTAATTTTTTTTTTTTATGAATTTAGTCTTATTACTTTTATTAGCCAAATTTGGATCTAGATCTGGTTTTTAGTTTTTGGAGCATCGTCTGCAACTCATATACTACACATCAGTTCATACAGCTTTTGGGCTTATCATCCATCAACTCCATCCTCTGCAAAGAAATTGATACCAAAATAATGAGTTTACAAAGTTTTCAAAACTCTATCTTGTAATCGAACAACTCCAACACAAAACCGAATGAGATACCAAAATAAGAGATTATGCCACCTGCTTGAGGCTTCATCTTCATGTTCCTCTGGTGAGTGTACGTTTCTTGTGGTTTGGTTGTTTAATTAGTCTAGAGGCAAGCTCAGACACCCATGAGTGAGTGAAAGCTAGGAACACCGATACCAGCTTCAAAGTTCTCAAAAGTCAAAACAGAGATTTGCCGAGAGAAAATGAGGATATAAGCAATTGGATTATATATATATATATATATATTTATATATAAAGGATGGGTTGTCTGCAATGAAATGAACGATTCATTTCTTGAGAGAGAGAGAGAGAGAGAAGAAGAAGAAGAAGAAGAAGAAGAAGAAGACAAGCTAATGGGTATGTGAAAAGGATAACACAAGCTTATGTTTACGTATTCCAAACACTAGAAGAAGAAAAAAAGATACGAAGGAAAGTGTTTGAAAGGAAAGAAAAAAACAGAACACTTGCGGGTATTTGGGTTGTGGTGGCTGGAGAGTCTAAGAAACGAGCATTTCACACAGACAACTGTGGTCAACCTGTACATTCCAGCAATGCAACCTCGATAAGTCGATAACAACACAAGTATATACTATACTTCACAAATATCTGTATCCTTTGCTTTTTTGTTATGGGTATCTGTGCGGGTGTCTCTAAACATATGACACACTTATGTGGGTAGCACAAATCACACAGATATTTGTAATTAACAATTTTTTTCACGAAAATGAACCTGTGTCAATAACATATCACACAGAAGTTTGTCACTATAAATTATCATTTGGGACAGTAATCCGTACATATATCAATTACAACAGATATTTGTTAGTTTGATTTTAATATATTCCAATGTGAGTCCAAGTATATCTATATAAGACAGATATCTATATCGAGTCATTTTAGCTACAGATATCTGTATGTATTGAAAATTTGTAGGCTCAAGTCCGGTGTGGATCGCTGTTTTTTCTAGTAATGCAATTACAGATTAAGTAGTTAGTGCAGAATTTCTTGACTCCATCCATGCATACATAACAAAATCTTCTACGTACAAGCATTCAAAAACTAAGTAGGTTGATGAACAAAAAGCACATACTACACCCAAAATCCATGGGAAATAACAACAATGAATCTTAGTAATGTAGCTGAATCCCATGGCATATGACGATCGATGTTCTTAACTAACACAGAGGCAAGTCCGCAGGCGGAGGCTCTATCGATTGCAGCTCCCCAACTCCATTATCCACCAAGAAAACCATGGCCAATCCCCAGTTGATATGAACATCCAAGTGACAATGCATAATCCAAGCACCTATATTATGTCAAGTACGTACAAATATGTTAGAATACGAATAAGCCCTTCCATTCAAATATGTATCTATCTACGTAATGTGTGAGAGATTGTTACCTGGATTGTCAGCTACAAATCTGATGACTGCCCAACCATTCGCGGGGACCGCCACAGTGTTCCTCATTGGTGGATCAACTAGGTTAAACTTTTTAGTATCCGTCTTAGGGTTAAAGTTTCCAAAACCCTCTGCAAGGATGTAGAAATCGTATCCGTGAAGATGAATCGGATGGTTCTCGGGTGTGACAATACTTGTGTCTTGTAATACCACTTGAACTCTAGACCCATACTTGAGCTTGTAACCCTTTGTCCCTGTGCTAGGTTGCCAAAGGGAGCGGCTGACATTGCCTGTGTAGTCGAACTTTCGTGGCGGATTGGCCGGAAAATCTGTAGTGTAAACTCCGGGAATGCTTTGCTGGTAAGCTTGAAGGATGGAGATGTTGTTCGGAAGCACAAACGAGACGTTGTTCATACTGGCAGTGAAGCGTGTTCCGTTGGGGCCTTGGCACCTTCTAGATCGAAAGTGCTTCGGGCACTTGTTGAGACCAAGTCCGATTGTGAAGAAGAGGTTTTCGTCGATATCGGTAGGAACTTCGACTCTTCTAGGGCTTCTGAAGCTCTTAGTGAACCTAGAGGCAGTGTTCGTGTCGTTAAAAGCTGGTAGCTGTGGCATTGTGGATTTAATCACATTTTTACCCTTCTTGCAGCTAGCGGTGGTGCAACGGACGGACTTGTATTCGAGTATGGCTGTTGTGGTGGTGTTGTCGAATGGAGCGTTTTGTGCGCTGAAATAGGCACGCGCGGCCATGTAGTACCGCGTAGGCGACTGGTCTCCGGAGATTAAAACGTCGGTAGTTTGGCCGGGTCCGAGCATGAGAACGTTGGTGGTGAAAGGCTTGGTGTATGAGGCATCAGCACCAACCACCGTTAGCTTGTGGTTGGCGACGGAGAAGAATAGAGGTTGGTTGAGAGCAGCATTTATCACTCTTAAAAGGTTGGTCTCACCGGAGTCTATGGGAACTACGACAGTGCCTGCATGATAATCGATCACGTACATCACGTTAATTAGTGATCTAGCTAGCTAGAGCTCTAATTAAGCAACCATGTATGCATGTATATATAGACGAGCCATGCAACGTTACGTACGTACATTTACGAATTTCTTATAATGAATACGAATGGGGTCAAAAATTGAAACAAACCTTTGCTGGAGCAATTGTAGAGATCACCAGGTTGGCCGTTGATGGTAAATGCATCAGAAACATTTGGAGCAGCTCCGGTGCGAGTTGCTTGCCTCACTACGTCAATAGGGTTTGCGTCCCACCACTCACCGAGAAGAAGTGTGGCTTGACGATTTGGTTTAGGGAAAGGATACGAGTCTCCATGTTTAGGGTGAATGATAAGTGCTCCGTAGACGGTGGCTCTAAGCCATGAGCTATGAGCATGCCACCACAGAGTACCCTCTTGGCCTTGGATTGTGAAACGGTAGGTATAACTCCCTCCTGGCCTAATCGGACATTGTGTTATAAATTCTGGACCATCTGCCCATCCAGTTCTCATTTGTCGAATGCCATGCCTGAATACAAACACGTACAAATAAACCGATCACTAATTCAGTTGCATGGTAGATCAAATAGAGGATCATTATGCATGCATGTAGGCTATGTAAGTTACTGTATGTACGTAACTCGGCCACGATTGTTATTCACATACTACTTACCAATGAATGGTGACGTTGTATCGAGCTTTGTTAGTGACTTTGATCACCATAGTGTCACCATTGTTTGCTTCCAAGGTTGGTCCAGGGTACTGTCCATTTACTGTGATGCTGTTGTGGGTTTTGCACAGCCTCTTCACTTTTGTTGCTTGAATCTGTATATATTAGTTCCAATGCATAGTGGCCGCCGGCCCGTAAGTATCCGAGAAGAGAACGAAGGGAGGACAGAACAAAAGAACATACAAGCTAGAGAATTGATAACTTACCACAAACTCATGATGGTGAGCTTTGGGTTCGGCCAAGGTCGACATGGCCGAGGAAGCAAATAGAAGGCAAAGGCCTAGCAAGAAAATGCTACTGAGTGCCTCCATTGATCGATGTGTATCCTGTTTGAGCTTTAATTTAGTGTGAAATGATGTAATTGGATTAGTGAGTGACAAAGTGATAGATAACGAGATGCTTATATAGATGGGGAATTATAGGTTTGTTGTTTGAGATTGGCATGCCAATTACGTTTTGATTGATGAACTTAGTTCAACCCTATAGAAGTTTGTTGCACGGTTCACCCACTAGCCAATATAACCAATCGAGAATAATAATATCTTGAATAATATACAAGTCTCTTTTGAAGTTAACGGTTCAAACGAGTTGTGCATTGTTCAGATAGGGGTGATAGTCAAATGAAGAGTAATATGTGGATTATAGTATGCTATACTTGATTAGTTGTTCCTTAATGTAAATCTTATTTAGAGCAATTATAAATCTTATGTAGGGAGATATATTTTGTAACATATTCACGAACGACTTGAAGTGTGTTTGTATTGACAGTTTAGAAATACAAAAAAATTGACTAGCGAATCGATTTTACTCTGTCATAAGTTGAATGAGTCGTCTAATTCACCCTTAAAATCCAAGTTTGTTTGAATATGGTCATAATCGAAATGATAGTTTAGTCGGTTAGACAAGTGTTAGATGGTTTGGTGCAAATGTTTTATCTATCTATGTACTAACCAATTGGCCAAACAAATTGACCAAATAAATTAGCTACCATGAGTTTAGTAAAATATTAAGCCATCTCTAGCTAGAATAGGTGATTCGATTGGGCGAGCTTTTGTCCAGAATCTAACGGCTTTCTGTTAGGAACTCTTTAAACAGATCACTTAATTGGCCAAAGTTGCAGTCATACTGTTATGAATTAGGTAACCAGTCACTTGGATACTCTCACCCAGTCACCCATGCCTATAAAGTAATGTATATGATTTTTTTCTTTCTTTTTTTCTTTTTAATTTTAAGAACACCTTAGGGAATAGGGAGTTAGAGACAGCTCCTAGTCAACCTCGACATAATGACATTGCTAATCAACTCCTGTAGGAAAAATTTATGATCACAACTCATAACTTAATTTGGCAGCGACTAAAAGTGAATAATGTGTACGGATTACTTCATGTAATATCAATAAGGGTTTTGAATATAAAGTCATTAAATACGGTAAAAACTATGTAAGTTGAAAATTCGATTGAAGTTGAATCTAAGTATTCAGTAGATCAAGTAAGAGAAATGGAAGTTGGTTTCTCCTTTCACCTTGAGATAGAAAATGTATGAAACATAAAGTTTTCTTCATACGTCATCGATTGCTTGTGACTAAAGACAATAATATTTTCGCTTTAAATATCTTCTCCAATGATTGAGAACATGTTCACTACATTCCGATTTATGTAGGAACTCACACTTCCTGGCCTCTCATGACAGTTAGTAGTACTTCCAAGGAACTGGTGTAGCAGAAAATACCTAGATCCTTTCCTCCATAGTGTGATAATTATTCCATGGATCTGAATACATTGTCATCGAGATTTGAAGAAGACATAATCTGAAGTGGACTCACTTAATTGAGTATGAAGTCATGTTGGATGACATCATTCACCTAGCTTGAAGTCAAAAAGTGGTATACTCCGTCTATAGGTGACCGTTTGAAGAGCATGTAGGATCGCATGTATATCGATATAATGTATCGAGTAACATACTATGTTCACATACATTACGAGTTTCTGGATTTGGATGAGTGCTCTGGTAAAGCATTCATAAATCTTGACCGGATAGGTCTTCTTAGTTCTCATGGTCTTAACTAACGGAAGTCCTTGACTTTGGTATAAGAGAAAATTACTTCTTCTCCTATCATCGAGATACTTGGATTGCACCTTATCATCCGTGAAACTTGTGAGCGTGATGGTAAGCCATGTTCCACGAAGTGAGTTTTCATGTTGGAGTTCCAAGGCCTCTGAATTCGTGAAAAACGCATTTGATCATAAAGAGAACCAAAATATGAGTTCGGACCTCGTATTCGAAGCAATGTTGGTTTAACCAAACAATCAACAAAAGTCTTGAAGTGAAACCAGAAACTTTGTTGTGGCCTTGTATCGGCCATGCACCACAGCATCATTGCCGACAAAAACCCTCACGAGCAGCCGCCGAAAATCGAGACTCGGACAGCTGCACGTGCTCCCACGTGCAGCTGGCATATCTGCGCGTGTACTCCAAGCTCCGGCACGATTTTTTGGTGTTTCTTGTATTTCCTCATTTCATTTGTTTAATGCTTCAAAAATCCTCTCATCTTAGGTTAAACGAACGTTTACTGAGTCAAGAATGATTTGTTCTCTTATCATCTCAATATTATCCCGAATTAGTTGGTTTAAGTCGAGTTTTCCTAAACTAATCTCTACACTTTGTGTATCGAATTTGGTTGTGTAGTCTCTGCTCATGTAATTATGAAAATGATTTATGCATAAGTGTTTCATAGAACATTTGTGTTTAAAGTCCACCTCCATGTGATATTACTCCTATGGACGATGTAACATCCCATGTAGAGTTACTCTTTTGGAATGCCTGAAGGGAAGACGTTAACTTCAGAGGGAGTTGAAGTTAGACACGACGTATCATATATGGATTGTGAAAGATTTTTGTTGTACTCTTTTTCCTGCCAAACTTGTTTTTCCCACAGGGTTTTGTTACCTTGAAAGGCTTTAACGAGGCGACAATGTCAAATATCAGGCGAGATTGCTCTCAATTTTTTCTTTGCTCAAGAATGTTTTTTCCTACAAGGATTTTTGTTACTTGACAAGGTTTTTTATGGGAAGCATTTGTCGACGCCTATCACCGTTGATGAAGTCTATCAAATGACGCATACGTTTTCGTCAGGACATCAAAAGAGGGAGTGTCGAAATATGCAAGATATTTTGTGGTGTGATAATCTTTTCTTAGGTAGATTTATATGTAAAATATATTATATAATAAGGAATGTTATTACTTGGTGATCAAGTAAGCATATCTCCATATCTTGTATGGACTAGGATTAAGTCCTTGTGTATAGACCATGTATTCTACACATTAATAACAATATTCTCAATAGAGTTTCTCTCAAAAACATCTTATTCCAACAAATAAGTCGTTTTCAAAATAAATGACAATAAACAGATTTTATTACAAAAACTCAACCCCAAGCGGGGCCGTAGTGTTTAAAATTTTAGTTTCACTATTATGCGGATAATAACCCATATTTCGATTAAACTATATTAACATCATAAAAACATAAGTAAGGTTATCTTTGTTAGGTGATTTTCCCCTTATAACATTGCACAAAGGCCACTTTGCTAATTCATGAGCTAACTCTCTACCCAAACGAATAAATCTAGAATACCTTTGAGAATTACCAGAAAGCCATATGTAGATCCTGGCATGAATCACGAAGCATTAATTTTGTTGGGTTAAAAACTTAAAATCTATTAATCAAATGGTGTTATAATTTGACAAACTACTGTACCATTATCAGAGTGCAGATTCATCTGTAGATACAAATCGAGCTGCCATGAACCGTATGACACTGGTGTCGAGTGAACTTTGGGTTATCAGGAGGTTTAGAAACAAAATGTTGGCATTTTTCTACAGAAACGAGGCGAATTTTGTAGGAAAAGTATGTGATATTAAATTAAATATAATAAACAAAATACTAATTAAATAATTAGTAAATTACAAACACATGAACGAAGAACAAATTCTAAGTAAGAATATGAACTAAGTTGAGTCACGTGTATCACACGCTTTCCTTAAGAACTTTTACGCCGCCCGTAGGCTTGTATGGCGTTGTTCTCCCAGGATAAAACAACTTCAAAGTTTTGTACCGCAGCACAAGAACTTCTCTTCGAACTGAAGAATACCTTTCTCTATCACCGGATTTTGCTCTGAGTTGAGAGAGGGAGAGAAGTGATCAGAAGAGGAGATTGCTTCTGATGGGATGAAGAATGAGGGTGTGGAATGCCTCTATTTATACACATTGGGAATGGGTTGATCATCATTGCTTGAAACCAAAAAGTTGTGAGTTACACACCATTTAACCAAGCAACTTTAATCCGGCCACTACTGAGTGAAAACCCACCATAAACTGGCTAATAATAGTGTGTAACCGGAGAAGTTGAAAGGTCTCGAGGAATGTAAAAAGTCTTTCCTGAGTGCAAAAGGAAACTCGTGCTACCTGGCCCAAACCGGAACGGCATTCGTGTCCGCAGAACGTGGGCGCACACAAGTCCATATCGCATACTCATTTCATTCAAGATTTGCACCCCCCTGCGCGCGTGAGAGAAAGCCTCTCTACTCACTTACTCATATATAAAGACTTCCGCATTTCTAATTTTTCCCATGTGGGATCACATTCCTTCCTTTTGTTTCAAGTAGCCATCTTTGGGTGACAATTTCTCATTCACCCTTTAACCAATTTAAACAAATGAATACATAATCTTTATATACTCTTGTAGGAGAATACAAATCCATGTTTCCCTCACATCAAAATTAAGTGCAACACACTTAATTATTTTGTTTAAATTGTCACTTTAAAATGGTGGAAAACCACCATATTCCAACAATCCCCCACATGAATGAACATTGGCAACCGAAGACTCGATAGACTTGGTGATAGATTCTGCGGTTGAAAACCTGCATAGGATAGGTAGGGGTCAACCCTTTGAACCTTCCCTTGTGAAAGCATGTTTACTTTACTAACTAAACAGTAGACGTGATGTCTTTGAACTGTTTGTAGTTTGTGTAAACTATGGCATACTTCACACAGATATCTACCTGATATTTTCAGTTCTCACTGTTTTGTTCGTTTTGGCCCTGGACACGCGCCTGGTTCTGTAAGAGCTTAACAAGAATTGCGCCCTAAACAATTCTCTTAGAAGTGGCCCAACTTCCCTCTTACATATGTGATTTCTTAATTAAGAGTAACCCGCATTACTCGGCTCGGATTTCCAACGCATAAGAATTATTAAAAGGTTTGAGCTTAACCTCATTCCTTACGGGTATCACTGTTTTCATCATAGGAATGGACTTGGGGAAAATCCCCACAGTGATCTGGCACGGTCTCTACAATTTAGTTGTCCCTTTTGAACCTAGATCTTGGGATCTCCGGTCAACTAGGTTGGGTGTCCATTGTAAAGACTTTAACTCATGGGGTTTAGTCTCATTCCCCTCGATGATTTATCAACCAACTCTTTGTTTAACCCTTTGGTTAACGGATCCGCTATGTTATCTGTTGACTTAACATAGTCAATAGAGATGACACCAGTAGAGAGTAGTTGTTTGATAGTATTATGTCTTCGACGAATATGTCTAGACTTACCATTGTACACACTGCTCTGTGCCCTGCCAATTGCATATTGACTATCGCAATATATGCAAATTGCAAACACGGGTTTCATCCATTTTGGAATATCCTCTATGAATTGGCGTAGCCATTTGGCCTCTTCCCCACATTTGTCTAGGGCAACAAACTCAGATTCCATCGTGGATCTGGTTATAACAGTTTGTTTTGAGGATTTCCAAGATACTGCTGCACCCCTAGTGTGAATACATATCCACTAGTAGATTTAGAATCTTTCATATCAGAAATCCAATTTGCATCGCTGTACCCTTCTAAGACAACTGGATATCTGGTATAGTGCAACTCATAGGTACGAGTATACCTTAAATACTTGAGTATTCTTGCAATTTCTTGCCAATGCATTCCACCAGGATTACTCGTGTACCTGCTTAGCTTGTTCACAGCATAAGCCAAGTCTGGCCTTGTACAACTTGTTAAGTACATTAGGCTTCCAATGACTCTAGAGTATTCTAATTGAGAAACACTCTCTCCTTTATTTTTTGAAAGATGAAGAGTCATGTCAATCGGAGTTCTGGCAACTTAGAATTTTCCTTGTCAAATTTTTCAAGGATATTATCCACATAGTGGGTCTGATTTAGTATCAACCCTTCCGATGTCTTTGTGATTTTTATCCCTAAGATCACATCAACAAGACCCATGTCTTTCATGTCAAATCTAGAATTTAACATGTCCTTAGTGGATTTGATCATCTTGTCATTACTTCCAACAATGAGCATGTCATCGACATAAAGACATACAATGACATTTCCACTATCCGTTTCTTTGGCATACACACACTTGTCACATTCATTGATTTTAAAACCATTAGTGATCATAGTGTTGTCAAACTTTGCATGCCACTGCTTTGGTGCTTGTTTCAAGCCATACAATGACTTCACCAGTTTACATACTTTCCCCTTTTGATTAGGAGTTGAAAAACCCTCAGGTTGTTCCATATAGATCTCTTCATCTATATCTCCATTTAGGAAAGCAGTTTTTACATCCATTTGATGTACCTCAAGATTCCGCAAGGCAGCAATGGCAAGTATCATTCTAATGGAAGTTATTCTCGTCACTGGAGAGTAAGTGTCGAAATAATCCAGGCCCTCCTTTGGTCTATAGCCTTTAATCACAAGCCTTGCCTTGTATTTATCTATTGACTCATCTGTCTTTATTTTCTTCTTGAAAATCCACTTAGAACCCAAAGGTTTACAACCTGGTGGAAGATCAACCAGTTCCCAAGTGTGATTCTGCATAATAGAATCAATTTCATTTTTGATAGCTTCTTTCCACATATGACCATCTGTGGAATTCACAGCCTCTTTAAAGGTTTTAGGTTCACCTTCAAGCATGTACGTCATAAAATCTGGACCAAAAGACTTTTCAGTCCTTGCTCTCTTACTTCGTCTAGGTTCTGCCTCAGACTCAGTTGCTTGGTCCTGGCCATCGTCTGTAGTGGCCTCATATGTCCGTTTAGAAGAACTAACTTCTCTTATAGACTTGCATGGAAATATTGTTTCAAAGAAACATGCATTCCTTGATTCCATTGTTGTATTTTCATGTATATCCGGGATTTTTGATTTATGCACTTGGAACCGATAAGTGGAACTATTCTCTGCATACCCAATGAAAATACAATCAACCGTTTTTGGCCCATTTTTAACCTTTTTAGGTTTAGGTACTTGTACCTTGGCCAAACATCCCCATACTCGTAAGTAATTATGGGATGGTTTTCTTCCTTTCCATAATTCATATGGAGTTTTCTCTTCTTTCTTTTTGAGTATCTTATTTAAAAGATAATTAGCCGATAAGATGGCATCTCCCCACATGCTTGGTGGCAAACCAGAACTTAACAGCATTGCATTCATCATATCCTTTAAGGTACGATTTTTTCGTTCAACCACACCATTTGATTGTGGAGAATACGGTGTTGTTGTTTCATGTATAATCTCATGTTGAGCACAGAAGTCAACAAATGGTGATTCATACTCACCTCCCCGGTCACTTCTTATGACCTTTATAGTTTTATTGAGTTGATTCTCAATCTCATTCTTATAGAGAACAAATTTCTCTATAGCTTCATCTTTGCTTTTCATGAGGTACACATAGCAATATTTCGTGCTATCATCAATAAAAGTGATAAAATACTTATTGCCACTTTTAGTTTGAGTTACCTTTAAATCACATATGTCACTATGGATTAAATCAAGGTGTTCAGTATTTCTTTCTATACTCTTGAAAGATGTTTTTGTTAGTTTTGCCTCTACACAAGTTTCACACTTATGTTTATGATCAATTTGGAATGTTGGTAAGTGCTTCATGTTAATTAGTCTTCACAAAGTATCATAATTAACATGTCCTAGTCTACCATGCCATAAATTGGAAGACTCAAGCATATAAGTGGAAGAGCTAGCTTCATTCATTTTCTTGACTATAGTCATTACATTCAGTTTGAACATACCACCACTCATATAGCCCTTACCCACATACATTCCACTCTTAGACAAAAAAACTTTGTCATACTCAAACACTAGGCGAAACCCATGAGTGTTCATCAGAGAGCCAGACACCAGGTTCTTGCAGATCTCAGGAACATACAGAACATTGTTCAGAGTAAGCTCATTTTCAGAGGTCATCTTCAGCACGACCTTTCATTCACCCTTGATCTCAGAAGTAGCATAGTTCCCCATGTACATCATCTCACCATCCTCAGATGCCTTGAAAGTAGATAACATCTTCTTGTCAGCACAGACATGGTGAGTGGCACCAGTGTCAATCCACCACTCCTTTGGGTTTGAGCCCACCATGTTTACCTCAGATACCACAGCACATAATTGATATCAGACACATCCCTAGTGACTTCTTCAAGCAAGTTAGCTTCCTTATTCTTCTTTTTCTTGGCCAGCTTACACTCGAAGGATTTGTGACCAGTCTTGTCACAATTGTAGCACTTGCCTTCAAACTTAGGCTTCTTGCTAATACTTCCCTTTGGTCCCAATCTTGACCCTTGATTCTTGTTCTTCTTGGTCTTTGAGCTTTGACCATACTCCACCACATTAGTCTTAGCGGAGTAGCTGTTGTTGACCCAGCTCTTTTTTTCAGATCCTCGATTGTCTTCTTCAATGCGAAGCCTAACAATCAGATCATCCATGCTCATTTCCTTTCGCTTGTGCTTCAGGTAGTTCTTGTAGTCCCTCCATGCAGGTGGCAATTTTTCAATGACACATGCAACTTGGAAGTTTTCTCCTAGAAACATCCCTTCAGCGTGAATCTCATGCAAGATCAATTGAATCTCTTGGACTTGGTTGACCACAGTCTTGTTGTCCACCATCTTATAGTCAAGGAAGCGGCCCACAATGAATTTCTTGGCGCCGACATCCTCAGTCTTATACTTCTTTTCCAGAGACTCTCATAGCTCCTTGGCGGTCCCCATGTTAAGATAAACATTGTATGGGGCATCCGACAAGCCATTCATGATGTAGCCCTTGCATAGATAGTCAGAGCTATGTCATACATTCACAGCCGCAACTGTTTGCTCATCAGGTTGCTCATCATCATTCTCCTCGAATGAATGAGCATTCTCAGTCAAGAACCTTGCAAGATTCAGTGTGGTCAGGTAGAACAGCATCTTCTGTTGCCACTTCTTGAAATTTTGCCCATTGAACTTCTCAGGTTTTTCTCCATGAGAAACTGAGACAGGTACACTTGGAGCATGCACAGCAGGCATCGGGTTCGAATTCTTGGGTCCATCCACAGATTGAGCCGACATTTTCTACAAAGTAACAAAATGTTTAGGCAATGGATTAATTCAATATCACTATAAAAGTTCTTAAGATTGTAGGAAAAGTAAGTGATATTAAATTAAATATAATAAATAAAATACTAATTAAATAATTAGTAAATTACAAACACATGAACGAAGAACAAATTCTGGGTAAGAATATGAACTAAGTTGAGTCACGTGTATCACACGCTTTCCTTAAGAACTTTTACGCCGCCCGCAGGCTTGTATGGCGTTGTTCTCCCAGGATAAAACAACTTCAAAGTTTTGTACCGCAGCACAAGAACTTCTCTTCGAACTTCTGATGGAATGAAGAATGAGGATGTGGAATGCCTCTATTTATACACGTTGGGAATGGGCACACAAGTCCATATCGCATACTCATTTCATCCAAAATTTGTACCCCCCTGCGCGCGAGAGAGAGAGCCTCTGTACTCACTTACTCAACGGATACTAAGATGCAATCATATATAAAGACTTCCACATTTCTAAGTTCTCTCACGTGGAATCACATTCCTTCCTTTTGTTTCAAGTATCCATCTTTGAGTGACAATTTCTCATTCACCCCTTAACCAATTTAAACAAATGAATACATAATCTTTATGCACTCTTGTAGGAGAATACAAATCCATGTTTCCCTCACATAAAAATTAAGTGCAACACACTTAATTATTTTGTTTAAATTGTCACTTTAAAATGGTGGAAAACCACCATTTTCCAACAGATTTCTCCAAACTTTTTTTGTAGTATCATCACATTCTCAGAAGTTTAACTCAACTCTTTCCCACTGACCACTGAATCGGATCAGAAAAAATAGAGTAAAGGGCATCAGGCACATACTGATACATATGATTTTGTATTGCCGGAAAGAATGAATATAAGATGTTTTTAGTTGCTATTTCTGCTAAAGTAACAATAATTCCAAAAATATCGTGACTCCTGTAATCTACAATTCTTTCATGCCTCTTTCTGAACAGCACAGTTCAATCTTTGGTACTCTTTAGACGGTGATGGTGAACAAATAGAGCTTTAGCACAACAGCAAGAGCCAACTGCAACAGAAAGATTCCAGCCACAATCAAAAACCAACTTTCACCTGCTGATACAATATGGGCTCGGAGGTTGATGGCCACAAAAGTAGCAGACATGATCCCAGCCACGCCGGAAATCACCCATCTGAAAATTTCAATTGGAACAACCGAGAGGCACTGCAACCACACGTAGCAAACACCAGCTAGCCATTAGCAGCCATCAAATCTGAGATCATCTATGGTATAATTGTATAAAGTGTTGGACCCATTACAACTAAGGGTATTATTTATAAGGACAAAAGATAAGCAATATCATGATCTAGTTTGACCTCAGACATTGATGTCCAACACTCTCAGAAGTAATGGCAATCAAGATAGCTTCTTCCTAAAGAATCAGTTAATGCCTGTGTTGACATAATTTCAATCTTTGGCCAATATTTGCCTCTGACCCTAAATCTAAATATTTAACGGTGTAATCTCAAGACTTTTGGTATAAGCATTCGAGACACCCACACCTATCTATAATACATCTTTCTCGATTCTGGAAATAAGCTTGATGAAAAAATATATCCAAAGACCAGAGACTTACCAAAGCTGGAATAAAGACAAAGAGGGAGTAGCCATACAGACAAAACAGCTGAACGAGACCGGCTGGTGCGGAGAAGTATTTAAGAATTACATATAGCAAAAGAGGAACAGCAGTGACGTAACCATAGAACAACCCTGCAGACCATTGCACCATATTGATGTCATAATCCCAAGTTTGACTCTTGACCTTGTGCGCTAAATATGTCACAAAGGTGCCAATGGCAGCTGCGACGAATATCAGGGTGGTACATATCCAAAAGGGTCCATACCTGCACAGCATTTGATGATGTGATCACACCATACGCACAATTTCAGTGATGTGAGAACTTTACAAATACCCACTAACCTATAACTATTACCCACTAAGATGCAATAACGAAGCACAAGCATATTACCAAGAAACCATTAGCAACATGTTAGAATGAACAATTACCATCAACATGCTATGCGTTTTCCAACAACTTCTCAATTTAAAAATCACGATCATAGAACTTGATACTTCATTCGAAGCTCTACATTTCATACGTTAGAGTTACCAAGAAACACTTACAGATCTGGGCTGTTTGCTGTTTTTTCGTTGAAAGCTCCGCTGAATGGAAGAAGTGAGTCTTTAATCCTCCCGAGAACATCTGAAGTGTCAACGTCAAAGTATGCCTTGTAAGAGGATACACTGACCACACGTAGCCAACCACTCTGCTGGGGTTCATCAGAACCAGATACAGGTTTCGAGAATGTGTCTGTATCATGAGTTGCAAGGCTTAAACACCCACCATATGCAAATCACTATATCTTATTTCTGAAGTAATCATCCTATAACATGCTGAATTTATTTATTTTCTTTGAAAGAAGTGTATACTGGAACGAAAAGATGGAGGGAACTGAGTTATTATTGTTCAAAACTAATTAGCTCTTTCAAGTTTCTATTCCAAAGATCACTCTGTTTAAGTTCATTAGTACGTGAATACCAGTTTTATGTTACTAAATTCACATGCTTCGGCCTAGTTTATGGTCTGAATGACTCGTCAGCGCACCCAACTACAACTGCTAGTAGAGATACTTCCATACGGGATTCGATACAAACAATCTTATGCATGTCACAAATACTTTCCAATTTTCCATCACATTTCAACTAATAAACCCCATTCCTCGGATCCCTTATTCATATCCATCTGATTACTTAATATCTATATAACACCACTAAATAAACAAAAGTTCTATTTGCCACAAATTATGGTCCAAGATCAAAATCATAGAATTAAAAACTTTACAATGACTAAGAATTCCTGTCATTCTTTGTATGCTACAAGATTAGTTTTAAGCCTTTAAGTACCGGAAGCTATCCAAACCAAACAGTATTCCTATGTTCCGATTTTAAGCCTTTAGGTACTGCATGCATGCACCGGACCATAAAAAAAATCTTAAACAATGTAGGCAAGTCACAAATCAAAGCAAATGCAATAATGATTTTGACACTGTGTACCATCAGCATCATGAGGAGGGCGAGCACCACTTGAGATCTTCCCTTGTGCCTCGGATGGAGGAAATGTCTGAAGGTGTGAATCTGCAACATTACACACGCCACACCATTATCTCCACCGAAAAATTAATCCAAACCTCAAATCGAAAAAAACAAAAACCAAAACTATCAAAGTGAGCTACACTAGTTAACACGGAACTCATCTTGGCAAAATAACAACAGGAGACATTCTAAATTTTCACTAATCGTTTTCGGCTAAGCTAACCAATAGACCTAGCTGCTCAAAATTTCAAGAGAAAAGAACAAACCAAAACAACCAGCTGATTCATTTTTACATCCCAAAGTTTTCGTTTCCTTCGGTTTCAAGGCAAACAACACAGCAGGAGGTCAGAATCGGAATTTCACCTTGGAATTTGACGGTGAGCTGACCTGGATCTGGAACCGCCTGCCAAAACCAAAACCGGCCGAGATTGATTGATCATGGTGTTATGTGTCTAAATATACGTATTTGTACGAAAGTTGAATACTTACGGCGGGAACAGATCCCGAGACGCTTTGGTTATCAATGCTGGTGTAATTACCGGACATCATCTTGCTTAATCTTTCTCGTCTTCTTCGTTTCGTTGGGCTCTCTCTTCAGATCTCTGTGTGGTAAAGAGTCTTGGAGCAGCGCGTGGTTTTTTTGTTTTATTTTCGTCTATCTCTGCTATAATCTCTACTACAATAAAATGCCAAACCCAGTCTTCAGCTTCACCAAAATATAAATTTTTAAAATTATTTATAATAAAAAAATAATTAATTTTAATTTTCATAAATAAAAAATAAAAAATAACTGTTATAAATATTTTCACTCTTTCAGACCCTATTTTTGTTGTTTCGCACACAATCTCTACTATAATAAAGCCAACCCCTCTCTTAGGTGTCATCAGTCTTACCAAAATATAAACTTTCAAAAATACCTATAATAAAAAAAAATTCCTAATTTTCATTAAAAAAAAATTAGAAAAATAAAAAATAACTACCATAAATGTTTTCACTTTTCCAAACCCTATTTTTATTGTTCCACACACAACGAATACGAATTTTTTCTAGTTTATTCTAACATGACAAATATATAACATGACGTGAAAACTAATAAAGCTTTTCTATTTGTTTGGTCTGAAAAATGGAAATTTACTCCACTGGAAAATCAAGAAAGTTATAATTTAATAAAAAAAATTAATTTTTATGGAGAATTGAAACATTTATCTCTCAACCTATAAGAGTAATATTATTATTTAGATGCTACACTATTTTATACTAAAACGTGAATCTAATCTGGTTATCATTTAAAATGTTTGTCGTATACACTAACGATAGAATTCATTTACGAGCACAAAAACAAATAAGTTAAATAAGATACATCAATGAAGGCTAGAAAAACGAAATGTAAGTATAGTTGGAAATGATTGCGTTTGATAAGTAATTCGGCACACATTATTTATTTTCAATATTTTAGATGCTATAATTGACGGTGATTTTGATAACGTTCTCCGGAATTTCCTTTCTCACATGTAGAAGATCTCAAGTTTGATCATATTGGTAAGTTACACAATTTCTTTTTACAAAGTCACACATACACTCAAATATAGCCATAAAATACAATGTAAAATGAATCTTAACTATGCATCAATGTTCTTTCAGAACAATGTTTCGAGCTACATTATTTCTGTGTGAATAATTTGCTCTAAGGTATGAGTTTCCCACTTTCCCCAAGCATCTACCGTAAAAATACTTTATTAGAGCAACTGCAGCAGATTCCTTATAAATCATTTTTAGCTAAAATATAAAGATTTTCTCTTAAAATTCACTCCAGCAGCTCCCCTATCTTATTAGCCAATTTAGGGATTCCCTATATTTCATGTTTTCATCCCCTATTCTTATACCGAAAACATAAATTATAGGTAACGAAACATTCAATATTGTAATTAATACTTTCCTTCTACATTGTAAATGTAATTAATAATTATATTAATAAAAAAATATTTTATTATCAACCAATCAAAACTAAGCATGTGTTTAAATCTAACTACATTTTAAGTGATATTGTTGGAGTAAATTTATACAAGTGATTAGCTAAAATAGGTTTTGGCTTCATTTTTGAACAAAATAAGCAAACTTTCCGTGATATTGTTGTAGTTGCTCTTACAACAGTAAGAGATCCTATCTGAAAATTGGTGCCTCAATTTAGAAAGTACTTCTGTTTTAAGCTAATCAAATAAAACTCACATAATTTACATGTCAACTACGCTTATTTTTGTTGATACAGTGATAATCATGCACTTTTTACTCTGCCTCTTGTGATGAATAGATACCTTCGGATCGCGAGTATCAGAACCCAAGTAGTAGCAGAGATTTTTTCCTTGATCATCAAAAGCAATGCGGAGCTCAGAACAGTTTTCAAGATCTGTGCATGTAATCCTTTGAAGAACCCGGGAATGCCTTCTCTTTTCCATATGGAAGAGAGAGTTCCTGGAATTGTTTTTCGGATCTTTGGCCGAGGTTCCTTGGTTTTTTCGTCGTCATCGGGATCGGCAGCTTGGATCATGACCTTACACCTGTGGGAAGTAGGTGTTTAGATTGACTTAAGAGACAAGCTTATAATGAGATGGAGAGTTTGATAGAGTAATTGTGCACCTGATGGCAGGATAGGTCAGAACGGTGGCAACACTTTTTGAGACTGCACCTAGAACAAACGCTGAAAATGCAGAAAGCGCTTCTGGGGATGAACCTTTGGGCGATTTATCTTGTTTTCCTTTCAGGAGTCTTTGTTTTAGCTGATCAAACACTGTATACTGAAGTAGAATGAATCAATCAGTTTTGGTCTCACTTGCATAGTGACTGAGGCAACAATTAGAAGAAAGTTTATATGAATGCCAGGACAAGTACCTGAATTGCAGGGTTCGCTGTAAGCAACAGGGAGATTCCTAACCCATCAAATGCATCACTCCACGTACCTTCTGTAAGGGTTTTCCACAGCCCTTTGGATTTTCCGAAGGCACTTGTCTGCATCCTTGACGAAGCTGTATCCAGTGGCTGTAGTCATACAACATACAGTCATTAAACTTGAAAACTGTGGCAATGCATGCGTTCTGGTTGTCCAAAATCTGATGGATGTCAAACAAAGTGAAACGCAGTTGTACGACAACAGCACATATAGAGCCAACAGTTTTCCAAGTTACAGTGGTACATTACGGTATCAACTGACAGAACTCAGGAGCTGAATCAATTTTTTGCGATAAGAAATTTCCACCCAGATTCTCATTATGCCAGGTAAAAAGCCTCGGGTGAAATGGGAAGTACTTTAGACAAATGGCTCACCTGGGTTGCAATGGCAGTACACGCCCCAGCAGCGGCAGCAATGATCAAGTTAGCTGTTGTACCAATTGATTTAGACCCGCTGGTTTCCAGATATAGTCTCTTGAAGTAGCTATACCCGTAAAAATAAACAAACTGAGAAAGGAAAGATTGCAAGTTTTTTGTCTCCAGACCCTGGTACAACGATAGAACCTGTCGTGTGGACATTGCTTCGCAAAATACATCCGAGAGTTTCCTAGATAAGCATGAACGAGAGAAATTAAGTCAACTATACACCACACAAAAGCCAGAATGTCAACATAGACCAGCCTCATTGCCAAAGCTCTACAGTTTCAGAACAAAAGACCAACAGACTTATACATAAGCTTTAAAGGATCAATTGCTCCCTGTTTCCTACAAAAGGAACTGCAAGACCTTTTCATGCCACAAAAATCTTAGACAGGCTACTTGATACTACATATGCATCTAGTTTATAGAAGACCACTGCGAACAAGTACTTGCACCGCACAGCTGGGTTGCATTTCATCTTAATGACACCACAGAATCTCAAATTCCCTCTCATTATGCAACACTGGTTTCAATTCTCCCTTATAACACAATCTTCATCGATCCGAATAGTTTCGATTTTCATTACTTACAAAGTTAAAACATCAAAACAACGAACAAGGCTCTATCTTGAAGCTGGATTGCTACTTTACTCTGATATGATTGTAACCCAATATCAAAGTCTCAACGTATTAGTTATCAAAATGATATCCAGGATTTCACTCAATCATGTTCTTTAATACTAACAACACAAAGGGTCCCAAATTCTCAGCGACCCCATTACAATTTACTCACCAACTTCACAAAACAGATAAAAGACCCAGAATTCCATCCATAAAGCCAATCCATGATTCGAGCAAAACTCACAGGCCCAGATCATAAAAACGAAGATTATACAAGAGAGGTTGGTGATGGTACCTGTACTTGGCCTGATCATTGTCTCTGACGTCAGCTTGGTACCTGGTCTTGCAGGTGTCAAGTGGGTACAGAATGGTGGTGCTCAACAGTGATCCTATGGCGCCAGAAGTGGCCTCTGATATAGATTCTAGATCCATATTTGATCCTCTCTCTCCTTATTTAAGAAATTGTTTTGTTTATTTTACGAGGGCCGAACGTAGCGTATGAGATCGCTGTTTATATATAAAGAGTTGAAGAAACAGAGTGAGAGACCGATCCGGTGGCGTTTTCTTGGAGGTTGAAAAAAACGTGTTAATGTTTCGCCGTCCTAAGAATTAATCACGTCATTAATCATAATAATTCGGCTGTATTTCGTTGATTTCTTTGTTAGAGTGGCACACCTCATCTCGCACCAACTTTTGTGTCATGGTTTGTATCGCATTTGAGCTATAGAAAAATGGAGAGCAAATAGGAACTAGGGCTATAATTTCGATCAAAATGTTGGTTTCAAATGATAATAAAACTCGCACTCGTGACGTTCACAATGTGATAAAATGGTTGTATTAGCCGGTAATGATAGCATGGCCAACCGACGTCATAAAGGGTAAGGGTCACCATTCTCAACCCTATCATACAGAAGACGAGCCAAAAGAGTCAGTCAGTCGTATACACCACTGTTGCTTCCTAGGTGAAGACGCGTGTCCTTTTCTCATTTTTGGTTTTGGGCCCCTTTCCACGATCCTTCATATTCTTCCAAATAGAGTGGGCTTTGACGCAAGTCAAATGAGATTTGGGGAACCATTTATCCATGAAGAGTAAGTGGGCTTTCCACCCATCTCCAACACCATAGGAATAGATTATTTTTGTCCTTTTCTTTTACATTTTTAGTAATGTTTTAATATCTCCTGTGCCTACAAACCTGGTCAAGTGATGTAAACACGCAGCACCAAAACGCAATGAAAATGTTTTTTTGTTGTTAAGAAAAACGCAATGAAAATGTTGAGACTGAATAGAGCTAAGCTAATTGATCGTGAATTTACAAAACTGAACTTTACAATAGCACATTCATGAAATTTTACAAATGCATACAAAAAATCACATATCACAATTTACTAATACGTAATTATTTATTTTCGATTTTGTGTACGTGTGTATATATATATATATATATATCATAAGTCTGCTAAACTAGGTGAAAATTAAATAGAGACCCATCTAACTAATCAAATAGGTTTCCTACGGCTGAGTCAACACCTCTTAGAGGGTTTAGGGTAATATTAAATAGGAAAATAATTTTTTGGGTTTTATGTAAAGCCTAATTTTATGATCTTAAAATAACGTGACAATCTATATCATATCATAGTACACATCATTCTTTATTTTCTACATCATATTCTATATTCATTTTTTTAATTAAAAAAAAACCCACAACATACAAACATAATGGCTCATATCCAGGCCAACAAACAATAGATATTTTCTATTTTTCTTCTGTTCCATATGTGTTTTTATCTAAATTAGGTGATCACAAAAACTTATTACGATTAAAGAACTATATACAAAAAGTCATGAAATTAATGGTTTCAAATTGAGATTCTTAGTTTGTTATTTGAATGTATTCTTCCTCATTTAAAAGCTACTGTGTCTGACGGTCTGCCCGTTGAAACTAGCACTGATAATCTTTATTTGTATATATGTTCTCCTTTGTAATTAAATGACTATTTTTTTTATCAGAATAACAAATTACGATGATCCTTCTTTTTTTTATATGGTTTTTCAATTGATCTCATTTTTTTAGCTTTTACATTAATCACCAAGTCAAGTTATAATTACAGACTTACAGCCTTTTCAAGCATTATCATTGATCTCTTTTTTTCATTGCATACGTACAAACAAAGTGTTAAATTCATTCAAATTTTCTTTTGCCATGTATTAAAGTTTGATATTTCACTGGTCATGATTGATTTTCTTTTTCATTGATGGGAATTCAATTCCATATTAAATTAGGGTTCAATCTAGTTCGTCGATTAATTAGGGATAAAATTTTTCTTTTGGTTTTTTTGTTTTTGATATGAATTTAATTTACTCAAGAAGTGATTAATGTAGTTTGCAGAATTAAGGTGACATTTTACGGTGACTTGGACTTACACAGAGGTATTTATTTAATTACGATGTGAAAATGTCACATAATTTTAAGGCAAAAAATTTGAGGCATTTTTTAAGGCCCCCTAGCTAGCATTAGGCTGTTAATAGGGCAAATCATGATCCGGGCCCGCTCCGGACATGTGCCTATTAACTGGATCTGATTTTTAGATATGTTGATATATTTGTGACCTGGGCCCGTTTATCCGTTTACTTAATAGATTGGATCATATCACAAATGATTTGATCCATTAGTAATCTGATCTGTTTATATTTTTAATTTATTAAACATTAGTGAAATGACCCGATCCCGATTTAGTTACCTAAATTATAATTAAGCCCTAACGACACCTGAGTCTACAAAAAATTTGCCAGAGTTTCATCAAGAATCAAGAAACCCAAAAACCTGCAGGGAAAACACACTTCTAAAATGTCCACAAAAGTAAACCGTGGGCCCCAAATCCCATCCGAATTTCTCAAATTAGTCAAACACTGAAACCACCAGACATATGAATTGTCTACAGAAGGTGCTAAGAAATCCAGAAACTGTATGGGAAATAAAACACAACAGAGTCAAACTCTATACAGTATTCAGAGCGACTTCTAATATACATATTATACAAGACTAGCAGATAAAGCTAGGAACCTACTAGATGAGTACAGTAACACATACTCTACACCTCCGTCTCCGACGTGCAATCTCAGGATAACAATTGCAAACTGGGCGGAGGACACCGAATAGCTCAGGAAAGGCATATAAAATAATACCAACTGCTAGAGTGAGTGGACATAAATAGTATTTCACTTTTTAACTGAAACAGTAACTAATATGTCTTTTATAAAGAATGTGCATAAAAATAATGTAAGTCTGAAAATAACCATTCAAGTACACCTGGGTACTGTAAAATATGCATAGACTCCGACTCGGGTCACCCGACCTCAAGTCCAAATACCGCCCATGTCAGGTTCCTAGCCTTCCTGGGTGCTCAATAAATCCTCGGGTCAGGTCTCTGGCCCTCCCGAAGCATCTCGATGATCAACCGAGAGGTAGTGCATCGATGCAACAATGTGACTATGCTCAATGTAAAACCAAATCATGCATCTGCCTCCAAATAAAAATGCATAAATATAAATGCATAACTGTATACTGTAAATCTGATAAATATATGACTATATATATACATACCGAAGACTTGCATAAATCGGTGAAAAAGAAATGTCCACTCACAGTACAGAGACTAGCTCTGTGGTCCGACGGAAGTTCCTCACCAAAATCTTGATCACGATCTCCTGAATAAATAACATATACATTTAATACCAAAATTCGATAAAACGTGCGAAAATCAACTTAGAAACTATCCCGGAAATTTCCCAAAAAATTACGATTTTACCCTTACCGGAGCTTCGCCGCGGACGGCGGGGCCCAAATTTCACAGGTAGCTTCTCCACATGCTCCTTAACAACTTTTCCTTCTTTGGCGGAGGCAAAATCGGCTGGGAAGACGTTGGAATCATCGCCACAGCCGGCGAAGGCGGCCACCACCAACTACCACGGATGGCGGCGATCGACCCCTCATTCTCTTCCTCTCTCAAAGCCCAACACTTCTCCCTTCTACCACTAAGTCCAATTCACACCACGCCGGCCGAAATTTCTCTCGAAAGCCACCAGCCCCAAAATCGCCGGCGTGACTTTCCGGCGCGATTCCGTCGATGGCGCCACTCCTCTCCCACTGAGACCACCTGAAAAGCACTCCACTCCATCCCCTTTACCTTTTCCTTTATCCCCGGGCTCCCCCATGGCCGGAGCGCTGCCGACCGACGGCGATACCAAATTTCCAATCGGAAATTCATCGTGTTGCTTCAAAAATCTCTCAAAACTCAAATCTAAATATGCCAAGCCACTCATGGGCAAGAGATGATGAATTTCCATACCCCAAACTCGAAAATTGGTGGCCGGACGGTGAAGTTTTTGGCAGATCACGAAACGGGTTGGCAAAATGGGTCGGTCAACGGGTTAGTCAACCCACAGCCTAACTTTCTAAATCGGGTAAACCGACTATATTCGGAAAGTTGCTATTTATAGGGAAATCTCCTCAATCGATCAACGGCTATTATACAACCATATTGCAATCGTACGGCTAATAATTAACCGATAAAAACAAGTTTCTTTTCGATTTATTCGTCACGACAAATTCCAATAAACATCTCGATAGTTATCCGAAAACAAAAACTTCCAAAAATCATAACAAATAACTCGCAAATCCGAAAAATTCCTACGTGCTCGGATTTCAATGTTCTACAACTCTCGTGAAGAAAATCAAGTCAAATTCTCGCCCGATGAAAAAGTCGTTAATAACTCATGGGATACAACTAATTCGCGATAATACTGTTTCGTGCTGATTTAAACGTGAACTGTGGTTCAGGTTGTTACAATTAGTTTTTTTATATACATATATGACATGTTTGCAATCTAAAAGTTATGTAAAAATAAATCTAAATGTATTTATCGAAACTATATAACAATACTAATCAATTAAATGATTGATAAACCAAATTGTTTTGTTTGTTGCTTACGTTCTCAATGAAAATTGGAAAACAATTTATTATTTTTGTTATCTAGGTTGTCTTTAATGACTATTTTGCTTATGTTCTCAAGCCTTTACTGATGAGTACATAAGGGGGGACATAAAACCTGAACCCCATATCACAATGAGAACATGTAGAACATCTCGGATAGTCACATAATATTCTACAATAACTATGTAGTCACACATGCACCAATTAGCAGAGAAAACCATATAAGCTATTCTATCTGCTTTACTGTTATGGAGACACACTGAAAATATCATATTGCTTCCCAACGAAAGCATTCTATCCATACCCATGCTTGACCAGCTTTCCTAGTATGTTGCCAAACGACATTTAAGTCGTCAGCACTAAGTTTCATCCTATGAGGATGAGATCATCTTACTGTGATCCACACCCTCACTAGGACAGATAAAGCACAAAGAGTTCACACACCAACAAATCGCCTTGATTGCCAGACTAGCCCTATTGCATATAAATAGAGCTTTATCATTAACTTAGACATTAAATGACACAAACACATAATAAGAACTAAAAATTATGGGCCAAAGCTAGTAAACCTGACCCAACTACACAAATGGTAGATTGTGAATCGCAAGTCCAGCCAAACATTTAAGAAAGGTTTGCCACCGCCACTGACCTCTCACCTCCTCATATTTTCTCACCACCACGGGACCCCTGCAAGCACCCACCGATTTACCCAGGCCATCACCATGTTGCGGTCAAACTCTCCACATACCACCAGCCATCCAAGAACACGACGCACAAGGAATCAATCGTCGAAAACATCAAATCCCAGATTCGACATGCATCCAATCTAGCGATCACAAAATACGCTTCCAACGACTCTCGGCCAAGGCTGATGACCGACCAGAGAACACCACGTCATCCCTCGAAGCCACAAACCCGATTCGCTTGAATTCCCAACTCACTGCGAACTCTCCAATGACGCCGGGCCGAACGAAAACCACCCCTAACCTGCTTTTGCACACATCCCCGCCCAAAACCGAGCACAACATTCAGTCCGGCCACACCCTGGACCCGACGACGAGGCCAAAGGCCAACGCCAGCCCTAGAGCCGCCGAACAAATCAAGAAAATGCGAGTAGGGTTTTTTCCTAGCGTGTGAAGCTTGTTTTGTTTCTTTTTTCAAACATTAAAAAAAAACTAGCATTGCTCTATTAAATATCTTAACTAGGGTAATATTAAATAATTAATCAAGCTTTTAACTTCTTTAAATTGTACTTGCTCAATAATTAATTAATCGAAATTTCTGGTCTCACTGTCTCGGAATAACCTGACGTGGCAAACGACCCCCCAAAATAGTACAACTCAGCTTGCCGAATAAGCCACAGTATCATACGCGTCACCGCCGCTAAAAAAAAAGGGCGAGAAAAAAAAATACGCATGAAAAATGACGCTTAAACCAAAACCTGCTTCCCACTCCTCTCTAAAACTTAGAGAGCAGCCATAGCCACCCATCAGCACCACCACACCATCACCTAGGGTTCATTTCTCGAAGCTTCTACATCACACGAGAAAGAGCTACCAGAAGTCTC
Organism: Geum urbanum; assembly: GCA_946800695.1. NCBI lineage: Eukaryota > Viridiplantae > Streptophyta > Magnoliopsida > Rosales > Rosaceae > Geum > Geum urbanum. The sequence continues at coordinate 79,321,044 of OX326999.1, read as the reverse complement.
TCAATCTTCGCGCTCGAATTTCAGGTATATTACCACTCTATGCCATCGCTACTGTAGCTCCTTCACTCCCTACCTGGACTTTCTTCTTCTTCATCTTCAATCCGCTGCGTTTTGGCTTTGCTAGGTTTCGTAAAGTCCTGTAACTTTCGAATCAGTCCCGAACTTAGAGAAAAGTTTCGTAAATTTTTACTCTGGCTGAGTTTGATTCCGGTTCGCTACTTCATAGTTCTGCTACTCATTTTGTTTTTGATGCTTTGCGATTGTGGCGGTGTGATCCTGTGTTTGATTTTGTGAATGTTTCTCGTTTGATACTTAGGATTTTAGTTTTTTTTTTTGGCACTAGTTGACGACATGGTGAAAGCTGCGGTAGGAAACACGAACCAGACTCACGGCGGAAGGACGTCTGTTCGGATTGTGGTGGCAGGAGACAGCGGCACCGGAAAATCGAGTTTGATTGTGACTGCGGCCGCCGAGAACTATCCGGCGAATGTGCCTCCGCTACTGCCACCGACTAGGTTGCCTGATGATTTCTACCCCGAACGTGTTCCCATCACGATTTTCGACTCCTCTTCTAGGTATGGACTCTGCTGGATTGCTATGCTTTAGTTTTTCGAGGAATGTAGGAGAATATGAACAGAGGTTGTGTTAATTTATGTTGTCTTCGGTGAGAAGTGGCCATGGATAACTCGTTTTTGAAGCTAATCGTAGTTCCTAAACTGTAGAGTAGTTATAACTGTGTAGTGTAGGGGAGTATCTAAAGCCTGAGACTGATTGTTCCTGTTTTCTAAATCAGACCGGAGGATAGTAATAAAGTTGCTGAGGATTTGAAGAGTGCTGATGCAGTGGTGCTAACATATGCGTGTGATCAGCCCCAGACACTTGACCGGTTGAGTCACTTTTGGCTTCCAAAGCTTCGTCAGCTAGAGGTGAATGTTTGTTTTATTGCTTTATTGATCTGTTTAAAAAGTGGTGCGGTGTACATGCTAATGGACTATACTTGTTGTTTACTATGTATTTATGGTCTAATTCATGAACAGGTGAAGGTCCCTGTTATTGTGGTGGGTTGTAAATTGGATTTGAGAGATGAGGACCTACCGGTGAGCCTGGAGCAAGTGATGTCACCAATAATGCAACAATTTCGGGAAATTGAAACTTGCATAGAGTGTTCTGCATTGAAACAAATTCAGGTATTACACTGTATTGCATTTATTTTCATTTTGTATTGTTTATTTCGCATTTAGGTTATTCCTTGATCATCAGGACTTGAAACGTACATTAGAAGCATGCACTTGCATTTCAGTTAATGACCAACTTTTTTTATCAGAAAAAAGAGTTTGATCAGTAACATACTGTTAATATCATTATGGAAATGCCATTTAATGATTGGAATCTCTAGTTCTGACTTATTTTTATCTGCAGATTCCTGAGGTTTTCTACTATGCACAAAAAGCTGTTCTTCATCCAACAGCACCGTTATTTGATCAGGAAACACAAACTCTGAAGGACCAATGTGTGCGAGCATTGAAGCGGATATTCATTCTTTGTGATCATGACAGGGATGGTGCCCTTAGTGATGCAGAGCTAAATGATTTCCAGGTTATCTTTCTATGTTATGAAAGAGATTAATTGCATATTGTAGTCTATTCATAGTGTTCTTGAAATCCTTGTGGTTAACTTTTGATATTAGTTGTTAGATTCTCACTTAGTTGAATCAATTTTAATTTGTGCTTGAGATTCTTGAAAAGTTGAATAGTTAATTTAAACAGGTCAAATGTTTTAATGCTCCACTACAACCTTCTGAAATAGTGGGCGTGAAGAGAGTTGTCCAAGAAAAGTTACCTGAAGGAGTCAATGAAAGTGGGCTTACACTGACGGGATTCCTCTTCCTTCATGCACTATTTATAGAAAAGGGGCGTCTAGAGACAACATGGACTGTTCTGAGGAGGTTTGGCTACAACAATGATATACGACTTGCAGATGAACTAATCCCATCTGTCCCAAAACGGACTCCTGACCAGGTGAGTTTTAGTTGAGTTATTCTTTCTATATTGTTTTAATGGTGTCGGGATACTTTTATGTGAATGCTGATATGGAGATTCACAACATCCGATTAGTCATTTTTTTGGTAGTATTAAATTTCTTACCACATTGTTTTCAGTTACGTTTTACATTTTGGAAACTGTTTGATATTGATGTAAACGGTGTTGTCATGTGTGCAGAGCGTGGAGCTAACAAACGAAGCAATTGATTTTCTTACGGCAACCTTTAATATGTTTGACAATGATGGTGTATGTCGTCTTAGTCCACACAAATTATGCTGTTTAGTGGCGATAGAGCCATTCAATTATCTTTATGAGTAAGCTGTGTCGCACTATCCTAATCATGATTGTTTCCACCAGGATGGGGCCTTACGACCACGTGAACTCGAAGAACTATTTTCAACTGCTCCAGCAAGGTGGTTATATTCCCGGAACAATGTTTTCTATCTTCTTTGGAAGTTGTTTGTTTTCTCCATGGGGGACATTGAACTTGTGTTTTTTTTTGTCTGTGTACTATAAGATGAGTGTTAAAGTAACATCAATAATCAATAAACATGTATGTTCGACGTAATTGAGAGTTTCAGACTTCATAAAATGACATAGCTGGTGCAAATAAGCGTGTCACTCAAAATTCATTTCGTGCGTTGCTTAAACTGGTTTCAGTTAGAGTGTGTCTATTGGAATTCTGTACTATAGGTTTCGTGTGTCATGGTTTCTATTTTAACTTTTATCAGTACTCTTTCACAGTGCGTCTATAGCTCTCCTACTCAGGATAAAGTATAAATTGTCGTTTACTTTAATTACCGCCTGTGAATCTTGTCATGGTTTAAGGGCTGGTCTTTGAGTTTGCAGTCCATTTAATGAATCTCCATACAAGGATGCTGTACAAAGAAATGCATTTGGAGGGCTGTCACGTGATGCGTTTTTGTCACAGGTACATAATATCTGCCAGAAGCATATTTTCCCTATGTGTACAATTTCTTTTTCTTCTGTATTTCTAAAGTTTTCTGAGAAATGTTTCTTTTCAGTGGGCTCTGATGACACTCCTAAACCCAGCTTCTACCATGGAGAATCTTATATACCTTAGTTATGCCACTGATGTTTCGTCTGCCATCCGTGTGACTAGGAAAAGGCATTCAGATCGTAAGAAGCAACAATCAGATAGAAATGTTTTCCAATGCTTCGTCTTCGGCCCAAAGAAAGCTGGAAAGTCTGCATTGTTGGATTCCTTTATTAGAAGGTCTATCCTGTGAACGATTACTCCATTCTGAGTCTCCTTCGGCGGTTCCTTTTAAATATATGTATATGTATATAAACTGATCAGTGGTAACTGGGCATGCAGGCCATATTCTGACAACTATTATCCAACCACCGAGGAACATCTTGCAGTTAATGTTGTTGATCAACTTGCGGTAAGTGTATTACAAGCATCTAGTGTCTTAACAGTTGCATGGAGTATGCTTGCCGTTTCTCTGTGTCCCTAAAGAGGCAATGGTTGTAAATGCTGCAAAGGGAATTGTGGTATATCAAATGCACTAAACAATGACAATGATCTCTCACCGTTTTATCAACTACAACTGTCTTAATATCAGTTTGCTGGAGTACTCGTCAATGATTGGTATCAATTTGTATTATAAGCCAGTATACCAATGGGATGTGTACACCAACCATTAAGAATATCTCTGAATTTTGTTATAGCTAACTTCAAGTTACTGCAAAGTTATAGTTGTATATATGTCTGATGAGCTCAATTTTCTTTGAGGTTTATAATTTCCTGTTAGCAGCTTTGTAATTCTTCTAATGATCACAGGGAACCAAGAAGACTCTTGTGTTGAGAGAGATACCTGAAGATGGAGTTAGTAAACTACTGTTAAGTAAAGAGGCTTTAGCTTGTTGTGACATAGCTGTGTTTGTTCATGACAGGTACTAGCTGCATAAATTCATACCAGTATCTGATGGTTTAATGGATGTTGCAAGTATGCTTTATGAGTGTCCTTGCTAGCCAATAGTAGCCGTAGTTTCTCCTGTCTATATCAAAGTGTCAGTTTCCAGATTTTTAGCATTTAATGTACCTTAAATCTATCTTCCTTGGTGATAAGATGTTTTTTTATTACCTAGCACTTCTTCTGATGCTGCCACTTTCCCCTTCTTACTGTAGTGCAATACTTTTAGTATAGGCTTGTTTATGGCTTCTTTTCGTTGTTTGTTCTTGTTGCGAGAATACTGTAAAGAGTACATGCAAGAAAGAGATTATGCTTCATAGCTGCATGAGAATTGAAAAATCTGAATTTCATTGCATTACTGCGGTATGGGAAAAAGTCCATTGAATGACCTTGATGATTAGACCTAGAACTTTATTGCATCAGTTGAGTGCATTACTTACAGATGCATACATATGATTAGCCGTTTACCCAGACATGGAAATGTTATCGAATATTATAGTTGTGAGTTCTAATAGTTGGTCCCTGTCACTTTGCTAGTTCTGATGAATCGTCTTGGAATAGAGCAACTGAGTTGTTGGTAGAAGTTGCTGGTCATGGTGAAAAAACTGGTTTTGAGGTGCCCTGCCTCATTGTTGCAGCTAAAGATGATCTGGATTCATTCCCATTGGCTATACAGCATTCAACAAGGGTATAATATTTAGCTCATTGAATACATAATAGTTATTTTGTTCTCCCCCCTCCTAAAAACATAAGCATATTAGCATATGTTTATGAAATTTACTCATAAATATGAACTGGATTGCCTGCGCAGTGATTGGGTTATGTTTGTATATCATCTTGGAAGTTTAAACTGTTAATATGTAGGACCAACTATTATTTTTATATTACTGACAGATGAGGATTACTGTGCACTTTGATTCATGCTCCCTCAAGATTGGAGTGTGTATATGCTCTTTTGGATGTATTGACATAGATCTGGTTCTTGGAGCTTGAGATTTATCACCGCTAATTATTATATAAGATCTCATGGCCTGGTCGAAGACAAGAGCTGACATGCTTATATCACTAATACAGGTTAGTCAGGATATGGGAACAGAGGCTCCTATACCAATCAGCGCAAAGTTGGGTGATTTGAGTAACGTGTTCCGTAAAATAGTTGTTGCTGCTGGGAACCCTCATTTGAGTATTCCTGAAACAGAGGCTGGGAGGACCCGCAAGCAATATCACAAGCTTGTCAACCGCTCGCTTATGTTTGTTTCAGGTATGACAGTCTTACATTCCAGCTGTTGATTTATGGGGTCTCTGAATAATCTGTCTACTGTCGTGGCTATTTGTTTTGATGCGCTAATTTATTGGGGTTTGTTATTGGATTTGTTTTGCTCTTTCAGTGGGTGCTGCAGTGGCCATCGTTGGACTGGCTGCTTATCGTGTCTATGCTGCAAGGAAGAATGCCTCCAGTTAGAGGATTATGAAGCTTCATTTAGTGATTGGATTATTAGTTCAGGCGTATGTCTTGATGGCCTCACAAAGCTCTGTCATCTTCAAATTCCCCGTGTTGTTGGGTTGAATCATAGAATTGCCCAAAGCTTCAGAATTATTACACACCTTTTCACCTCTAGTCTTCTCTGCAGCGCAACATGAAATGTGCTAATTAATATTAGGTTTCTTCCGTGGGTAATAGCCCTTTAATCTGAAAATACAATGGAATGAGTATCAGGTTGTGCAATGAAAATGGCTTTGCTATGATTTCCGTGGAGCATGTCAACTTTCCCATAGTTTGGAAAATGGAAATTATCAGTACGTTGATTTTTGCTCGTTCTATATTTTCATACTTTAATTTTACAAAGTCGAGTAATTTTTTTTTATCCCAACTCAAAGTTTGTAGGTGTCCGTTTTACACCGTTAATTTTATTCTCCAGAAGATATATGGTATGAAATTTAACCGTCCCTAAATTTTTGTTCTATACATGTCATTTCATACCATATATGTAAGTTGTTCATAAAATTAATAGTGTAAGTTTGTTCTCCAGAAGATATATGTAAGTTTGTAAGTTCTAAAATTAATAGTGTAAGTTGTTGTAATTTTAATTTTAACGGTGTAAAACGGACACCTACAAACTACACCGTTAATTTTATTCTCCAGAAGATATATGGTATGAAATGACATATATTTAGTAAAGACAGACGATATAGATTTTGAATTGGGGTTAAAAATAATGTTATGGTTGTGATATTTTGTAAAATTAAGGTATAAAAATATATATAGAACAAAAATTTAGGGACGGTTAAATTTTCTCTTTGGGAAATAGTAATTAAAACTCTTTGGGTAATAGATTTTAAAATGAGAGACTAACACTATGCACTCATAATCAAGCATTCATCGATGGTTGGCAAAAAATTTACTATTTATTTAAAAAAAATCCATATTGATATTACGAAAGACAAAAAAGAGAGAGGATATTATGGAGAAATTGTGTTATATATTAGTTACATTTATATGTATAAATGATAAAAATTAATAATATAACGTATGGCCTTCTTTTGAACAATCAATATTGACATAGATCTAGTTCTCATTTCTCGGATAGTCATTTTAGTGGTCTCCAACATCTTTAAGTTGCCGCCAATATTTCTCAAAGAGCTGTGTTGTCACATGTAGCTTGAAATCCACTCAACAAGAATTTAATCTCTAGTTTGTTCATCTCTGTAGTGCTCATTCCTCCCACTTTTGCATAGTAATCATTGCTATAACAACTGCAGTCATAGAAAAGGTAATTTGATCACCAACCTAATAAAAATGAGCAATAATTAAGTTCCTATTCAATCAGTCATGGACATTTTGCGGTTCATAATAGAAAAAGTGAACACACAACTTATGCTGCATGCCGCAACAATTAACTATAAGCATATATGTGATGAACAGATATGCTATATGCCTATATTTAATTAAATATAATTACAGTAGAAACTTGCATCATATATGGCTGGGAATCATAACAAGCAATATAAGCACTTACTCTTCATCCATAAATTTTGCAGCAACCAGAATGCTGGTGATAAAAAGCCGGTGAATGTTGAGAGAAGTGAGTGTTTCAACTCAAAATAAATTTAAACACTTTATTATATATTATGGGCTAAGAAGAATACAGGTCAACTTCTGCGGTCCACAAAAGATTACTGCGAATCTGGAAAAGAATATCACATGCGAGATTTCTAGACAAACTAGGAAGATTTACAAAAGATACATCATTATTTTTCTAGTCCGAAATATTTCCTCGAGCGATCAGAGAAGAAGAGCACCGATCTCTATAAATAGACCAGTCCAAGCAGAAATACACACATATACACGAATCTGCATACAAGCAATTCATTACTCTCTCGCAACGAGTAAACAACTACAACGAGGATCAAAAGAGTCTGGTTCACCCGACCGAGCGTGGAGATTCCGGCGGTTTACGAGGTCACCTTACTCAGCGACAACAAACTCAAGATCTTGTTCACCGGACCGAGAGTGGAGATTCAAATGTTCACTTTAGCTACCAAACCGACGACGATGATTGGAGAAGTCTGGTTCACCCGACAGAGCGTGGAGATTTCAAGGATTTAAGAAGTCATCCTATCTAGTGTTCTTAACACTCACCTAAAAAGGTTGCTCTACTTTATACTCGCACTGCGTATAAAGTATCGATCCTTTTGTGGCTCAGCAAAGAGACACAAAACCTAAGTCTTGAAACCACTTAGGCAAGTAGAACTCAACTAGCGATGTTGGTGCTCTCCTCGCTCCAATCGTTTGTAAAGAAGCAAAGACATAGCAGCGCAAAACACAACAATTATATTCTGCCTTCGGTAGTGGCACGCTAAGCACGCACAACGCAACTAAAAGAGATAGCTTGTGATCTTCTTCATCATATCGACCTGACTGGAGAAAATCAAGCCAAACATTTTGGCACGCTCAGTGGGACTCAGGTTTAGTGACTCTTAACAGTAATAATTGAGAATCAGTAAAAAAGAAAGTTTTCTAGCTGCCGCAAGCACCTGTCACCTAACTTTCAGGAACATAACTCAGCTAGTTGCCGGGGTCTAAGCAGTGAAGAAGTCATACAACAATTTGAGGCAGCAATGGCCTTCAAAAATAAATCGATAGCCGAGATTAAAGCTCTTAATTCAGCAGCTAATCGTGACTACGTCATGGAAAGAGATCTACACATTGATAGTCAACTAGACCATATCTTCAAAGCAATCAGCGAAAGTGACCAATCAGTCGCATGATTCACAACAAAGGTGGAGGATATGCGGGCTTCCATGCAAGGGGACCGACAATTATATAGTGTAAAGTTTGATAGTCTATCAAACTCAATCACTGCTCTAATAGAAACAATGACTGAGAGCTTAACCGTTATAACAACAAGGTTGAACATTATGCCAGTTATACATAACCGTGAAGAGGAGCAAAGGGAGGACAAAGAGCCAAAGGATGAAGAAGAATTTCAACATCAAGAACCTTCTATTCCACTACTAGAGCTCAAACTAGAAGAGCAGATCAACTGAATAATTGCACAGAGGTTGCCTGTTACAACCAGAGTGACTGATACATACAACGATCCTCTAAGTCCGCCACCACGTGATTGAAAGTGGTCAAAAGGTTATCGACCTATTTCCTTCACTCAATTCAGGGGGGGAGGATCAGAGTCAGCCGCCACCCACATGACGTAATTCAGAGCTCAATGCGGCCCATGGAGAACTCTTGGTGAATTCAAGCTTAAGGTATTCACATCTTCATTGTCAAGAGATGAATTACATTGGTATACTAATTTACCACAGGCTTCAGTGCTCAATTGGCCTATGATGGAAAGATTGTTCATTGAGCATTTCGGTGGAGCAGAACCTACAATTAAGTTGAGAAAGCTATGCCAAATGGCCCAGATGCCTAGCGAATCCCCAGTGGCATACCTACACAGGTTTAGAACGACATACACCAAGAGAAAAACTTCATGCACTATGGAGGAGTTGGTGGATCTCGCAGTAAGGGGCCTGGAAGAACGATTGCATACCAAGTATGTGGACATAAAGTTTACTTCTTTGAATGCACTCATAGAAGCAGTAGCTCAAACTTATGCAGCGTACCAAGATGCTGTCTAGAGGCACCTATCATGAAAAGGCTCCGTATCATGGAGAACGACATAAGACAGTCACTGCAACTTACCTAGAAGATAAGTATGATGAGTCTGAAGATGAAGATACTAGTGGCTGAAACCAAGTACCCAGTCAAGTCCAAGAAGGTAACACCTACCAAAGGACCAGTGCAAGTATTAACAAGCGCATTCACCAAACCATAATTTGAAGCATATACTTACGATGCGAATGCAGCACACGAAATTCTAGATGACTTATTAGATAAGAAATTAGCCAAGACAGACTTTGGTGCATACCTTACAGCGGAGAAACTAAAGGGCAAGAAATATTGCAAGTTCTATAATATATGGAATAACCACACAACTAGAGATTGTGTGAAGTTGAAGGACTAGATCCAAAAGTGGATCAATGAGGGAAGAATCATAATAGATGCAGCGCCCCATATTGCCCTATTAGGTCATCAACCGTTTGCTGAAACTTTAGTAAGCACTATTGAGTTGTTCCAATCAAGCCCTACTAATACCTTCCAAGGTGAGAAAGTGGCAGAGATCTTGGACGACCTCATGCGTGAGGAAATTGCAGCAGTACCTTTTGGCCTAGCACTAGGCAGGCGAGGGGCAACTAGCAACTCAAACTACAAATTCCACCATGATTGGACACATGACACAGATCAATGCCAAGAACTTTAAAAGCAGATCCAACAGTGGATTGATGAAGGAAAAATCGTATTGCCAGATGCATACAAGGAGGATGTCAGCACTGGTTCATTCATGGTAGGAACCTTGGAGGTATCATGGAGAGGTTGAGCAAAAAGAAAGCAAACTCTGGACCTTAGGGGTAATATCGAGGCAACTGCATCTGGCAGCAAAAAGATAGAAGACCTAAATGGGAAACAAAATGAAGTCATCACTGAAGCAACTCCCGTTGTCTTTTGCACACGATGAAAGGCAGAGTGTCGATTGAAAATGATTTATGATGAGTTTATAGAGGTTGTACAAGCAAGTTTATAGATCAGTTTGCCTCCTGAGAAGTTTCAACTATCCTGCCAGAAGGCAATAAAAGGAGCTCTAAAGGACTCGAATTTATACAAAGGGTTGCGAAGAGAAGAAAAAAGGTCTAAGTTAACCAGAGGTGTACAACGAGTCTCCAAGGAGGACTCCAAACCTTACATCCCACCTGCAAGTAGGTCCATCATCAAAGAGGATGTCTGGTACCTGAAAACAGGAGGAAAAACAGTGGAAATTACTCCTACATGGAAGTGAAAGCTGCAAAGATAGTTTGGCTCAGCAAAAAGGACTTTGGAAGCATTCGACAAAGGATTAATAAAGCCAAACCATCTGGTGGAATCTCCAGAACATACCAAAAGGAGAATGAACAGACTTGCAGCTAACCCGGTAATCACTTTTGGTAGGAATTATGACAAACCAAAAGTCAGAACATCTCATCCAAGTGTTTTCTCCAGAATCAGTGTGACTGAAGTGATCTCTGAAAGGCAGCAAACGCCAAAGAGATAAAGAAAGGTAATCGAGATGAACGAAAAGAAGTATGAAGTTCAGCCTTGGAGCAAATTCAACAGAAGACTGAGACAGTAGTTGAAGCTAGCAAGATGCCAGTACTTAGATGGTGTCCCAAGCCCTTAGTCATTGAGGAACAGAAGAAGAAAATCCTTGATTCAAGTATTGAAGCCAAGAAAGAGATAGAGGTATTACCTAATCAGAAGTCTGAAGGACCTAAATCTGAGGTTCAAGAGCCATAGCAGTGGAGCCAGAATGTGCAGCAGGCGCATCAACCACGAATGAGGTGGTAGAGGATAACGACGATGAGCAGTTGGTGGATTATGAAGAAGAGGATGTAATGGACATGCACGTTGGAATGATATATGTATTACCAGTTCAGTTCACAAAGCCAGTAGAAGCCAAGCAAGTGGCTTTGGTAAGCGAAGTAGTGAAAGGAGTCATCCTCGCAGAACAGGAGAAAGAGGAAGAAGTGGTGTAAACAACAGAACCAGCATTACAAAAATCACATATGATGTTCTCGAAACCTACTGCGATTATGGTTTGCACATGAGACCACTATACATCATAGTGAATATGGGGGGCATCCCGCTCAGCAAAATCATGGTTGACACCGGAGCAGCAGTGAACATTTTGACTACGCGGGTGATGACTTTGCTTGGTATCCCTAAGCCCTCCATCCAAGCTACATCTATGACCATTAGGAATTTTGCAGGGACAGTCTCGCAGACCCTCGAGTTATTATTCATAAAAGTCAAAGTTGGTTTGGCAGAAGCTACTCATACCTTCTTTATGCTGGATTGCAATGCACCTTATAGTGCGATTATAGGAAGAGACTGGATCCACAGGAGTTACTGCGTCCCTTCATCACTTCATCAACCGTTTTTGCTTTGGAATATGGAGACTGAGGAATCACATATCATAACTGCAGATCTAAGACCATATTTCATCTCTGCGAATGCTTTGGATGCCAATTACTACAATGGAACCTTGAGACCATTGGAGGTATGTGGCGTTGATAACAAAGGCCGACCGATTGGCGTAACAACCTCTGAACTAGCTCAATGGGGAATAGTGCAAGCAAAAGATGATAAGGCATGTCTGTGTTTCCTTGAGCTAACCTTTCCTAGCCATCAATGATAATACAACCTTCTAAGGAGTCAGAAGCAAAGGCTTGCGATTCTCTATGCGCAAGATATGATAGAGAAGCAGGCCTACGATTGTTTTCCCATAGTCGCATCAGCAAAATGCATTTATGAAGATGTACAATAAGGAATCGATGAAAAGGAAAAGATCATCCAGCTAGCTCTAGCAGCTTTAGATGATACTCCACCTAAAGTAAAAGATCCCACCAAGAAGATTAACCTGGGAACAACGGATGAGCCAATAGAAGTGACCATTAGTACTTTTTTGGAGCCTATGGAAAGAAAGAGGCTCATTGAGTTATTATTGGAATATAAAGATTACTTTGCAAAAATGTTTGAGGATATGCCAGGACTTTCTCTAGAATTAATGGTACACAAATTACCGATCATGGAAGGGAAGAAGCCAGATCAGCAGCAGATGCAGAGGATGAACGCAAAAACAGCGACCCTCGTAAAAGAAGAAATAGAGAAGATGCTGAAGTCTAGGGTCATCCAGGTGGCCAAATATACAGAATGGATATCCAACATAGTTCCAGTACGAAAGAAGAATGCCAAGATACAAGTCTGTGTTGACTACAGGGATTTGAATCATGCTACTCCTAAAGACGCATACCCTATTCCAGTGGCAGACCTATGCGTGGATTCAGTGGCAAGACATGAGATGTTATCTTTCATGGATGGTACGGCAGGCTATCATTAGATCCCAGTTGCTGAGGAAGATCGACACAAAATTGCATTTCAATGCTCGGAAGTACTAGGGGTATTGAGTATGTCAATATGCCATTTGGGCTTAAGAACGAGAAGCCACGTATCAACGAGCTATGCACTACATCTTCCATGATTTGTCAGGCAACACCATGGAACTATACATTGATGATATAGTGGTTAAATCTAGAAAGATGTCTGATCATGTTGAGGACCTAAGGCAAGTATTCAAACGAATGAGGCAACATCAGCTGAAGATGAATCCTGCCAAATGTGTGTTAAGGGTACAAGTGGGGGATTTCTTAGGATTCCTAGTACAGCAGTGGGGCATAGAGGTCCTAGATGATAAGAAGGAAGTTGTAATTAAAGCATCACCACCAAAGAATAAGTGTGGGAAAGATTAACTTCTTAAGAAGATTCATTGCTAATGCTACAGGGAAGACCAAGCCTTTTGCTCCATTACTAAAGTTACAGGGAGAGAAATAGTTTGTTTTGGAGCCAATCCACCAAGATGCGTTTGATAATATCAAGAAATACTTAGTCAATCCACAATTCTTGGTACCACCATAGCCAGGAAAGCCTTTGAAACTTTATATCTTAGCAACTGAGTTCTCGGTTGGAAGCTTTTTAGCAAAAGATGACGAGGCCCAAGCAGAGTGAGCAATTTTCTACCTAAGTAGAATGCTAACGGACTGTGAAAGCAGGTATACACCAATGAAGAAGGTGTGCCTCGCTCTATACTTTTCTGGCTGCAAGTTAAGACATTACATGTTATCCTTCACCATGTGTGTCATCGCTCAGACATATTTGGTACGATACATGTTACCCCGACCTATACTTAGTTGATGGATTGGAAAGTGAATTCTTGCATTGTCAGAGTTTTCACTGTAATATTTTTTGCAGAAGGCAGTAAAAGGCCAAGCAGTGACCAATTTTTTAGCACATCATCCAATGATGGATATTCCAGAGCTCAAGGAGTTAGAACTATCCCACATCTCCTTAACACTATAGAAGTTATACTTTGATGGATCCAGTACGAGTGCTTCCTTTAGAGCAGGGATTGCATTAGTAAATCTTCGTGGGGAAATTTTTTCTTACTCCTTAAGACTGGACTATCATTGCTCAAATAATGCAGCAGAGTACGAAGCATTGGTCATTGGAATAGAACCGCTAATTGACTTAGAGGTTAAGGATGTGCAAATCTTAGGTGACTCGCTACTAGTAATACGACAGCTCGAGGCAACTTTTAAGACTGGTGTAACATTGGAAACATACGTAAATAGAGTGAGTGAATTGTTGGAGCATTTCACTGATGTGGAATTAATACACATTCCCAGAGGAGAAAATTATGCGGCAAATGAACTAGCACAGCTAGCTATAGGGGTTGGACTCGCAGACGGTATGCAAGAGCGTATCTTACAGGTTGAACGCAGAACTCTTCCTTCCTTTATGATAAGGAAAGAAGAAAAATATGAATGGTACGTAACCACTTTAAGTTCCATTGATGAAGATTGGAGGCAACCACTCATTGCCTACTTGAAGGATTCCAGTACTTTTGTAGACAAATGCACCAGGTATTTAGCTCCTAATTACCTTTTACGAAACAATGAGCTACTCAGAAGAGGAGGGAATGGTCTTGACCTGCTTTGTGTACATGGAGCCGAGGCCAAAAGGTTGCTGCGAGAGGTCCATCAGGACCTAAGATGAGATGGTTACTGCGTCGACATGGTTATTTTTGGCCCTCTATTCTAAAAGATTGCATTTCTTTTGCCAAGGGATGTGAAGATTGTCAAGCTCATGGACTACTTAGTCATATTCCAAATATTCCTATACAGCCAATCATTAAGTCGTGGCTTGTGCGAGGATGGGCTTTGGACTTAATTAGAATGATCCATCCTCATTCATCTATGCAACACAAGTTCATCATTGTGGCTACTGACTTCTTCACCAAATGGGTGGAAGCAAAGCCATTAAAAGTTGTTTTGGCTGCTGCGATCAGACAACTCCTATATGCGGAGGTCATCTGCTGATTTGGTATTTTGGAATATTTTATCTCAAACAGGGGGGCAGCGTTCGTATCTAGAGAAATAGAGGAGTTGATGACAGACTTTGAGATCCAGTTTTTGCACTCTTTACCATATTACGCACAGTCCAATGGCCAAGCTAAAGCCAACAACAAGCTGATCCTACACATATTGAAGAAGATGCTCGGAGATAACCCACGATTATGGCATGAAGAATTATTCAGTACATTTTGGGCCTATATGACTTCGAAGCGCAGCCCAACAGGCACTTCCCCATATGCTCTAATGTTTGGTCATGATGCAGTTTTACGTCTGGAAATCAATGTACAGTCTCTGCGAATCATGGACCAACATTAGTTAATTGGTGAAGATTATGTTCAGGCAATGTGGCAGAAGCTTGAAGACTTGGATGAAAAACGCACCGAAACTTTGAACAACCTAATTGCTGAGAAGAAAAAGGTCGCTCACATTTACGATCGTTGCACCAGAGGACTAAGCTTCACAGAAGGAGAGTTAGTATGGAAGGCGGTTCTCCTTCTTGTTGAAAAATAAGATGGACGGGGTAAATGGTCTACAAAATGGGAAGGACCTTTTGTGATTAACAAAATCAAAAGCAAATGGGCTGTCCAACTGCGAGATATAGATGGAACAGTGCATCGTAACCCTATCAACGACCGATTTCTAAAGAAGTATAGACAGACGGTCTAGAAATACGAAGCACCCACAAAGCCAGCCACCTAGTTTTGCACTTTCTTGCAGCCTATAAATGAGGCTCGCTCTTCAGGAAAAACTAGGGAGCAACCAGTATACATCAATGCCAACTTCCGTGGCCAAAATTTAAAATTTTTGATTCATTTGATTAAGAACCTATTAAAGGGGTTCTTTTTACTTTCGTATTCAAAACCAGCTTTAGTGGTTTACCATTGCTATAGAAACTACTTTCGTTGCAGAAACAAGATATATACAAAGCAGTAAAGTAAATCTTTCATTTGATGAAGAAAAAAATACACTTTTTGAGGCTTTGCGGCCTCTAGCTTTGATACCACTCATCAAGTGATGGAAACTCTATAGGAAAATGACCAAACCTTGTAGAAGTGGTCGATCTAGCTCTTAGTCACAACAAACACCAAGTGAGCGGTCACTGACCAAGGGCTAGATCTATCTCCGTTTGCATCAAACTCTGGCAACTTAGGGTTTTCCCCCAATAAATCTCAATAAGCCTTCCCTTCATCACACCTGATCTTCGACGCTCCACCCTTACATGTAATAGAATCTTGCAAGAAGTGGGTTTGAGCATTCAAAGGACTGGAACATAGGTCTTCAAGGATGGAGTGAGTGAGGGACAACTTGTAGAGCTTCCAGCTAATTCTCAAAGGCTTGAGAACAAGAATGCAAGTGGAGAGCCTGAGCTTAGGTACTTCTACCTAAGACACGATTGAGCTTGGGTACTTCTACCTAGAGGAGCATTAGCAGAATAAGAAATTTGGAGGTATTTCCTTAAAGTAGAAAAGAAAAAAGCCACACATGGGAAAAATGATCTTTCTGGATGATGAGAGAGTGTTTTGCGAAAGTGAAGGTAGAAGTGGCATGCTATATATAGTAGCCTAACCCTAGAGGCTTTAACGAACAGAGTGAGACACGTTGCATCGATTCGCATATCTCTTGAAGACTAAAGATTGGCTGTTTTGAGAAACAAATTAATGAAACATTCAAAGTGGACAGTTATTCTGCATTCGGCGTGATCTTTGGGGGCGCAGAATTAAAGACTAAGTAGAGATACACATAAATGAATAAAGGGCTTTAGGCCAAAAGAGTTGAATAAATAAACATTACAAATAAAATTAAAGCCTATTAACTGGGGCTTGGTCCATAATCAGTACGAAAATTCTCAGGAAGATGGGCAACGAAGCTACTTAGTTCTCGCAGAGTAGTCTTTGCCCGCAGATAGTTGGCATTAGCAATTAACCATTTGGCCTCAGCGTTAGCAGCAAAAGTTTGAATTTCAGTCACATTCTGTAGCGAGGCCTTCCCAGTTGCAAGGATTTCTGCTGCTAGCTGCTTTCTCCCATTGAAATTGTCTTCCATTTCTCGCAACTCTACTTATAGACAAGTGATTTCAGCCCATTTTTTTTAATCTTTTCCCACTCACCATAGTAGTCCTAGCCAATAGATGCAATATGGGCTTGATGTTGCTTCCACTTATGATTATGTTCTTTACGAAGGCAAACAACTTTCTCCTTCTTGGAATTTGCAGTGGATACAGTCTTTTGTAGCTCGGGGAGCTGGAGTAGCAACGCTTCCATCAATCACAGCATACGGGGATCAACAACATCTTTGGCACAACGAGCAATACGAATGTTCTCCAGGATTTCCTTTCAAACCTCATCACTCTCAAGGTCTAGAATCCAGAGGTCACAAAGATTAGCAATAGCGATATGTACCTGCGGGAGCTCTTGTTCAGGAAAAACCAACTATTCAAAGAGCTTGTGGGCCTCCTCTAAAGTATCAACCATAAAGTCTCCATCTTCATGAGGGCCAGAAGAGGGACCATGAGAGGGTATTGTGAAAGTTGCAACGTGGTTGGCAGCAGCTCCATCACAGCCTCGAATGACATTCGCAAGGTGCCAAAGTGCATGACTACCCATATCAAGAGAAAGCTCTTCTGAGTTGAGGTCTTTATGAGAGAAAACTTGCATAGAGAAGGTTAGCATTAAAAATTGGTTGCCACCTGTCACAAATAGAGGTCATAAAGAGAACAAAGCAGGCATGTGGCAGCAGTGGTGGAGTAGAGGCATTGTATAGATTAGTATTTAGGGGAGACAAAGGGCCGTGAGTAAGAGACTGAAAGAGTCTTGAGTCAGAGCATGTTCACAAATAAAGGAACATCAAAATAAAAAGAGTTTACCTTTGTTGCAGAGCCTATCTGGGTAACCGAAGTAGCTGTTGCAGAAGCAGGGTTGGTTTCAGGGATAAAAATTTGCTTTGCAGGGTTCTTGGGCTGTACAAGCTCAGTTTTCTCATCAATTGACAAATGAATAGCCCCCAGCTGTGACATGGTAGCAGCATTCGACTAGATAAACCAAAAACAGTGGTTAAGATATTTGAAGACATTTCAAACAAACTTAATGTGTCCATGATTAACTCACCTCAGGGACTGCAGTATCTCCTAGTAGGGAGGAACCTTTACCATGTTTGGCTTCCCTTCTCTCCCTAAGAGATGGGTCAGGTTCTTAGACCTCTTGAGTTTGGATTTCCACGTCAACATGATTAGCTATCAACTCATAAAAGGATTTTTGATAGACCTGCTCAATGAGGATAATATTTTCTCGGGGCAGGGGAATAATGTGATCTAAGGCAGCATATGGGCCCTCATTTTGGTGCTGGTTGGGAAAAATCTCATGAGACGACTCTCCAGTTGAAGATGAAAAAATGTCTGCAGGAACAACATTCTGAACTCCCTTCCATTTGGTCCTTGCTGAGTGAATTTCCAATGGCTTATTATCTTCGCTAGCAGTGTTAAGCGAGACTGCGGAGGGAGAGTCGGGACTTACATCTCATTCAGGTCCTTTCCCAGGATGTTCCACTCTAGAGTTCTGTTTATAATAACAGAGTTGTTTTTGCAATCAACATCAGCATATAAGGCTAAAAGGCACTAAGCAGGGCATGAGTTTACAAGACAACGACCAAGAAAACTTACCAATGGCACTTTCTCAGATGAATCATCCTCTTGATTCCAATTTTCAGCCACGGGGAAACTAGGGAAGGGGAGAGTCTTCTTCGTCTTTGTAGCAGCCTTCACAAAGGCTTTCACTGTAGAATTCGCAGCGGCCATACTAGCCGAAAGAAACTTGGTACGTTTTACAGCAGAAGCAGGCGACACGTTGTTTTCTTTTTTCTTCTTCTTTTTCTCCTTATCACCTTGAGAAGGGGCCTTCGAATGGCCAAAAGTCTTCTTATCTATTGGAAGCTTGAAGAAGGAAAGAAAAGATTCTAGGAAGATCCGATGAAACATGTCAGTCTTGCTCTTCCTCTAGATATGACCATAGTGCCACTTGCACCAGTCTGGATAAGCACTAATAGCAGAATAGGTGGCATAGATGGTATGACGGCGAATTTTTTCAAGATGCACAAGAGGAAAAGTATGAGTTATATACTTCTACAGTGTATTCGTAGTAGGTTTATTCAGATAGGTCCTCCAAGAAGTAAAGCCGTTAAATGATTCAATCAATAGGCAGGGTAGATCTTGGGTCAAACCAAATTATCGTGTAAAATAATTGGGAGCTTACAGATTGATCCATATCACTGAATCAAGAATGACAATGTTAGAGCAAGAGACACACTAAATGAATACCTCTTTCGCAACAATGGTTTGGGTCGGAGAAACTATAAAGCCAATTGCCAGCTCAGGCGGGTATCTGCGAGTGACCACTAGTTCCGTTATCTCATTGGGAAAATTGCCTCAGGGTCCAGAACTGATTGAAACATTGAACATAACTCAAAGGATCAGTCTCACTAGCACGGACTATAGTTCTTCCCAAGAGTTTGTCGGGCTCAAAATCCTTGTGAGCCGGGCTACGAAGCAAAGGAAAGTACACTTAAAGC
The DNA here is from genome assembly GCA_946800695.1 of Geum urbanum. Taxonomy (NCBI): domain Eukaryota; kingdom Viridiplantae; phylum Streptophyta; class Magnoliopsida; order Rosales; family Rosaceae; genus Geum; species Geum urbanum. The sequence continues at coordinate 79,301,939 of OX326999.1, read as the reverse complement.
CAGAGGTATAAAATCCAAATGGAGCCAACAAACTTAAGTTTGAACGGGTCCAGAAAAACCCACTCGAGACACGATAGAGAGCGCCCAAAGCAGGTTAAGCCAGGCTGAGCCTTTGGCCATTATAGAGTACTTCAGCGACCTTAGTAAATGTACCTGTCATCTTATCTACAGCAACACAAAAGACATAGCGACAAAACTATTACTCTAAAAAGGCTATACCTCTATAGGCATTCTTTGTTCGCTGTGCATTAGAACTCATACCAGGTTCAGCAGTGGTCTGAAAGGACTCCTCGCTGTAGCGTTTCCGCCAAGTGAAGTACACGGAACTGATAAGATGTCGGGGGTTTGCATAAAATGTATATACCTGATCATCGAGGGTGCCAGGAATATATGGCCAAGCCACAGTAGAAAGCCCAGTAATAATGACCATATCTAGCAGGCTCACACTCATATTGCTGTAGGGGAACACAAAGGTGTTACTACTTATCTCATATAAGCACAATGCAGCAACCACTAGAGCACGAGCACCTCATGAAGGAAGATTGAAACATATATCAAAGGCTTGGGCGATTCCAGCTTGTACCTAGAATTCTTCATCTAAGGATTTACAATCCTTATACCATTGGAGGTCTTCCTCCTTATTGTTAGGCCATTTAGCCAACTTGACATCAAAATCCTTACCATCCCACTAAATGGGCTCAATAGCCTCAACACGATCAATAAGCGGAGGACAGTGAACTTCCCAACTAAGAGCGGAAGAGGCATTGGTAGTATCAACTGTTGGACCCAATATAACTTCATCACCCTTGCTAATACCAAGCCTTTCATATGGGAAGCCTTGATCCCGATGGAGTCGCAGGAGCATATGGGCATAGAAGCTTTCAACATCTTGTTGGGAGGATTTTGGGTAGAACTTTTGTTATGGCACCATAGCCGTAGAAAAGGAGAAAATGATTGAAATGGCGGTAGAAGTTTCAGAAAGTGCAAAACGTAGAGAAGAAGCTTTTGAGAGAGAGAGAGAGAGAGATGACACTTTACAACAAAAACCCCTTCGATTGCTTATGAGTTAATCTCGTAGTCTGGGGGAAATCTTTGAGCCTAAAATAAACTTAAACACTTTATTACATACTATGGGCCAAGAAGAATATAGGCCGACCTCTGTAGTCCACGAAGGATTGTTGCGAATCTGAAAGAATATCACATGCGAGATTCCTTGGCAAGCTAGGAAGATTTACAAAAGATACATCCTTATTTTCCTAGTCCGAAATGTTTCCTTAAGCGATCGGAGAAGAAGAGTACCAATCTCTATAAATAGACCAATTCAAGCAGAAATACACACACATACACGAATTTGTATACAAGCAATTCATTACTCTCTCACAGCAAGTAAATAACAGCAACGAAAATCAAAGGAGTTTGGTTCACCCGACAGAGTATGGAGATTCTGGTGGTTTACAAGGTCACCCTACTCAGCGACAATGAACTCATGATCTTGTTCACCCAACCGAGTGTGGAGATTCGAAGGTTCACTTTAGCTACCAAACCGAAGACGGTGATCAGAGGAGTCTAGTTCACCGACAGAGCATGGAGATTCCAAGGATTCAAGAAGTCACCCTATCCAGTGTTCTCAACACTTGCCTAAAAAAGTTGCTCTGCTTTATACTCGCACTGCGTATAAGTATCGATCCTTTTGTGGCTCAGCAAAGAGACACAAAAGCTAAGTCTTGAAACAACTTAGGCAAGTAGATCTTAATGAGCGAGGTTGGTGCTCTCCTCGCTCCAATCGCTTGTAAAGAAGCAAAGACATCGCGACACAAAACATAACGGTTACATTCTGCCTTCGGTAGTGGCACGCCAAGCACGCACAACGTAACTAAAAGAGACAGTTTGTGATCTTCTTCATCACATCGCCTGACTAAAGAAAATCAAGCCAAATAGTGAGACAATTTCCTGTGCATAGCAAAAACCTTTCGATGTATATGTATGCAACAACAAAGTAAGAAGTGTTGCAACTCGAGTACCTGAAGATGTGGTCAATGAGGTGACTCACATGAGAGGCACCGCTAAGGCCCTGATGGATGAGGGGGGGGGGAGGGAGGGAACTCCGATCCTTGGAGGAGACCTGCTTATGGCTATCACAAGATAAACACATTTATGTCCTGGAACGCTACTACTTCGTGTTCCAAGACCGGGGTGATCATTAGGGACTGGAATGAAAGCTGGATTGCCAATGCAACTGAATCGGTGGGAAATGTTTGTTGCTGGCAAAAGATCTGGGCCTAAAAAAGGTCGAGGTTGAATCTGATGCAAGGACTGTCATTGAGATGATACTGAACAATTTGTCCAAGTGTGACTGGAATCTGTTCACAATCATTTCGGATATCAGGCCTAATATCGATAGCAACCTAATATTAAACTTAAGAGTGCCATATATTAGTGCGGGTCGTCGCAGACGCCATGAAAAGAAGCCATAACGGCCTTCTACAAACTTTGAGTGCACTCGACCGGCAACAAGAGGGAATCTCCTAAGAAGAAATCGATGCTGCTTCCTGCGGAAATGGACGGAGATCGAGCAGCTGCCTCTAAGATTGATTAAGTAGAGATGGTACTTAACTAGGGGACGTTGCATATTGATTTTTTAACAGTCCTCGCTTTATCTCTGTTTGTTAGTCTAAATGTTGTTTGTAATTGTCGACTATTGTAATATTGCCTATTGAGTTTTCTTTTTATCGTCCCAAATAATTCAATAAGTCTAATAACGCAATCACATCATCAACAATATAATAATCGACTATCTCTAAAAGAAAAATATTAAACTTATAGCACTGTTTTTTTAGTTCATTTTCCTAGACCATTTTTTAGTTTAACATCCATCACTATTTTCAAAAAATAAACTCCTCCGCCTTTTTCCCTCCTCCGCTCTCAAATCGGTCTCTCTTTCTCTCACTCATTTGCCGACCAAAATGAGAAACACTATCCAATAGCTATAGCAAACACTCTTCAACTCTCTCTATAGCCAAAAAAATCTCACTGCCTGAAAATGCAAGACATATTCGGATCAGTTCGCCGCTCACTGGTCTTCCGCGCTCCGCCGGACGCCGACGGCTCGCCGGTAACCCTAGTCGACAAGATCAGCGCCTCAATTCGGAATTCCAGAGTCTTCTCCAAACCCTCGCCGCCGCCTTCGATCCCCAAGGACGCCGCGCCGCCGATCCGATGGCGGAAGGGAGAGTTGATCGGCTGCGGCGCCTTCGGTCGCGTCTACATGGGCATGAATCTCGACTCCGGCGAGCTCCTTGCCGTCAAACAGGTCCAATTCGATTTCTGCTTTTTCAGTATAGGAGCTCGTTTTTGTCTTCGGTGCTTAATTTTGGTGGTGGAGTGTGATTTGGGGCCTTAACTACGTTTTAATTCGCAAATTGGTTGAATTTGACTATCTAGTTGATTTTGTGTGAACACCGTTTTGACTCAGTTTTGGTCTGCAGTTTACTTTTGTTGTTGAATTGTTCGGTCTATCTAATAGTGTCTGAAGTCCAGTTCACTATTTGGATAACTAGGTAGAGTCTGAAATTGAATTTGTAAATACTTCTGATATATCTATTGCTTCTTTTGCAGGTCCTTATCGCAGTAAACAGTGCTTCGAAGGAGAAAGCGCAGGTACGAAATCATTTCTTGTGTCATTTTGTAGTCTTGACAGCTTAAATTTTACAGCTATATATGGCATTTCTTAAATATTGATTGTTATGCTGGGGATCAATATTGGCTTTGTATCCACTTTTCTGTTCCTTAAAAGACATATGGCCAGATTGATGAGGTCATAGTTGAGCATTGTAGAACTAGTGTGCTTAGATTCGGACTGATACTAACTTCTTCCGGGATTAGTGTGAGAGCATAAGTGTAATAGCAGTAATACTGTGGGTGAGGTGCCAATAGGAAGTGATGTTGAGTGGAGATATTCTCTGTGGAAGGTGACTGTACAAGTGTACTAATGAAGGTGCATGAGTTGTAGAAGTGCATGTTTTATATGATTTTTTTTTTGGTGAATATCAATTTGTCCCAAGTGTTGTTATATGTTACTTGTGAGCAACATGTGCTTTGTTTTAATCACAGAGTGAGTAGTATTGGATATGTTTCATCGTAAAATCCAATCTATCACGAAGTTTCTGGGTTATTTAGATGTCTGAAACTCTGACTATTTGCAAATTTAACTATTAAGATCTTATTTTCTTAGTTGGTATTGGTTTGCTGATTGATGGTTTTAATGCTATGATTAGGCTCACATCAAGGAGCTTGAGGAAGAAGTTAAGCTTTTAAAGAATCTGTCTCACCCAAACATTGTTGTGAGTAGAACCATCTTGAATCTATTTAGGCTTTCCAGCCTTTGAGTTTATTACTTGTCTGACCCCCGTACTTCATTTTGGTTTCTCTTAGAGATATTTGGGTACAGTTAGAGAGGAGGAAACCTTGAATATTCTGTTGGAGTTTGTCCCTGGTGGATCTATATCATCACTTTTGGGGAAATTTGGATCTTTCCCTGAGGCTGTAAGTTTTTGCTCACAAAGTTTTTGTTTGCAGGTACATTGAATACTTAACTTACCGTATTTATTTCTGAGCCAGGTAATAAGAACATACACCAAGCAGTTGTTATTGGGACTAGAATATTTGCACAAAAATGGGATAATGCACAGGGACATTAAGGTATTCCCCCTTACCTGCAAGTCATATGAATAGACAATAATGTCTCATTTTTTTTCTTCTTTTCCTGCAAGTGGCTAATATATATCATTTTAACTTTCAGGGAGCAAACATCCTTGTTGATAATAAAGGATGTATCAAACTTGCAGATTTTGGTGCATCCAAACAAGTTGTTGAGCTGGTACATACAATTCCTATCATTTTGTATTAGCTCTGTGTGTTTTTATCGCTTAGTACCTCTACAGGGAATGTCTTATATAATTGGTTGTGGCTTTACTGTAGGCAACCATTTCTGGTGCCAAGTCTATGAAGGGTACACCATACTGGATGGCTCCTGAAGTTATTCGTCAAACTGGTCATAGCTTGTAAGCACAGTTGTTACTCCTGCACCATCTTCTTTTCAGGCATTCTATTGAATCAGAACATGTCATTTTTCTATATTATTTTTGGATTCCAGTGAGATTAGATGTAGACTGTATTATAGGGTAAAGGAAGATAATTTCTTAAACAGGAGTAAAAACTGAAAAATAATGGAAGATACGTGGTGCAACTGGAGCCATGTTCTGGAGCTCCTGACTTTATGAAGACTTGAATTTCCTTAACTATTCTTCCTAGATCCCTCTTCTTAACTAAGGCATCTATCCTCTATATTAGGAGATTCTGTACTGTATAAATATCTGTGTATTTCATCGATTTTAGGGGACGATGAAACAAACATTGATTACAGGATTTTAGCTTGTCTTTGAAAATAGTAGAATGGTCGCTTAGGCAGATTTAGGGATCTCAAGGTTACCTTTTTAGGTCTATAATGATGAGAAGGTGATGATGCACTTACTAGTTGTATGCTTGGTCTTCCACTGGTATTGATGCCCACAGTTTTGCATTCTAAATTCTATTTGTGGATAAGAAAGAAAGCTGATTTGTAAGAAAAATTCTCTAGCTCTGCTGATATATGGAGCGTTGGATGTACTGTGATCGAGATGGCCACTGGAAAGCCTCCTTGGAGCGAACAGTACCAAGAGGTACTTTTCTCCTAAATCTTTAAATCCCTTGAAAATGTTTTCACACCTGCTTGTTGTGCTGATGACATTTTTCTCTAGGTTGCTGCTCTCTTCCATATAGGGACAACGAAGTCTCATCCACCAATCCCTGAGCATATTTCATTTGAGGCGAAAGACTTTTTGTTAAAATGTCTGCAAAAGTATGCAATAATCTTGTTTTCACAACAATAATTCAATTTAAAACCTCTTAGATGAATGTTGCATGGATCTTTTTCCATCCAATTAATGAATGTACTGTAGTGTGGAGCTTTTTTTGACTTTCTAGATCTAGATGAAGGTGCTTTATTTTATTTTTGTTCTGATGCTGTGTAAAACTTTTGTTCTATAGGGAGCCAAATTTGAGGCCGATCGCACCTGAGTTGCTTCAGGTAGTTTAAGTTTCAATGATGTTTGTGTAAACTGTAAAGTATCTTTCATTTTCTATTATAAATTGTCTCAAGTCATACCTTAAAACTTATTATGTTCTTATGTTTCTATTTTGCCAATCACATGCAGCATCCATTTGTGACCGGGCAACCTATGGAATCAAGTCCTGTTTTGCGTCCTTCTATCATGGTTGGTATGCGTGAACTAAATTATATATTATTGTGTATACTTCCATCATTTAGATCTTTTTAGTGACTCCTACTTTGCTACCATCAGGAAGATTCTGAAATCCCATCTCCATCATATTCTGCAAACCTGCAGAACTTGTAAGTACACTACTACACTTATGTTACTTTCAACCTGTAGGATTGCACAATTTTTGCTTTGATTGTTTTACAGGCTTCTGATATGGTTGTCATTTTCTTACAGTGAGATGTCAACATGTCGAGATTCATCTGATATGTGTAATATGGATAGTTTGCACTGCTCAACCATAAATGGTGACAAGTTGTTGGAAAGCACACACATTTGGGGAAGAAACAGCAGTGATGATGACATGTGTCAGATTGATGACAAAGATGATATTATGGCCAGTGAAGTGAAGCTCACTTCTTGTATACCCTACGAACTTAAGGTAATAGCTTTTGTGCATACTTGATTCACGAATTTCATGAACTAATAACTTGTATGCTATTCTGCTATCTTAGAGCTTTAACCCAATGTGCGAGCCCACTGAGGAGACGGGGTCTCAGTTTCGTGGAAGTTTAGACACAGAACAAAATCTGGATATTAGTCACCAAGTTGATTTTCCTGCTGGCTGTTCTGGAACAATTGATGCGGGAGAAAAAGATTTTTCATTTCCTTGTGCACCATCTTTGTCGGAGGATGATGAGGAACTTACGGAATCAAAGATTACAGCATTTTTGGACGAAAAGGTACTGTTATTGGTCAGAGTTAAAATTTTGTCATCTTCTAGGGCAGGGTATGGATGCTGCATTGCTGGTTATGGGTATCTGTCATACTGTTGGATAGGAAAATTACAGTTGCTTATTTCATGTGTGTGGGATAGCCAAATTACAGTTGCACATGTAAGTTTTTCAATTTTTCATGCATTTTATTTTCTGAACTGCTGCTTTTATACAACCTCAGGCTCTAGAACTGAAAAAACTGCAAACTCCACTGTATGAGGAGTTTTACAACAGCATGAATGTAGTGTGCTCTCCAAGTTTCATGGATCAGTCACCTGATGAAACTACTTCGAGATACTTGAAATTACCTCCCAAAAGCAGATCGCCAAAATGCACTCCAATTGGCACCCCATCTGCAGTAGCTGATTCTCTTGGTACCGGTAGCCCTGGTAGTAGTGGTAGGCGGGTATCAAATATTGGCAATGTAAGTGATCAAAACACAAAGGACATGTCGTCACCTCCTCAAAGTGAATGGAAAGGGCTTGGAGCTGATGCGCAGAAAGAGCCAGGCAGCCCAAGGTTAGTTCATATAGGTAGTTGAGGCAATATTGATCCTCCTTTTGCTTTCCCTTTTCCACCCTCTACAGTGATCTGATATATTATATACCATTCACAGTATGAGCTTCTCTGAGAGGCAAAGGAAGTGGAAGGAAGAGCTTGATCAAGAGCTAGAAAGAAAGCGAGGTAGACTTCTCGTTCTCATACCTTTATATGGTCTGAAACAAAAAGTTCTAATTGCAGTTGGTCTTTTGTAGTCTGTTATATGACTTATATCTGTTCAAGTTAAATTTCCATATTCAGCCGTGCAAGGGTTTATAGAAGGTCCAGAGTCTTTTCTGGTCCAGTAAAAGGTCCAAAGTTTCATAATGAACAATCTATGATTCTAATTAGATGCATAGTATATAAACACATTTACTAACTATTCATCTTGTAAGTAGTCTGGTACCTGTCATTTGATCACATGGATGACTGTGTAAACTGTGTTTGCAGAGATGATGCGCCAAGCAGGTGTAGGAAAAATCTCATCGCCAATGGATCGAGCTTTAAATAAACAGAGAGAGCGGACAAGGTTTGCATCTCCTGGCAAATGAAGTATGTTAACTGGTCCAGGAGAAAATAGTTTTAATTTTCCATTATAGTTCATCGAAAATGAACTTCGATGATACTGGTAAATATATTCCTGGCGCTTTGGTCTGCCAGCTCCACTCGGAAACTGCGGCGCTGCAACAACTCATGCATTTAATCCAATTTCTCATTGTGCAACCTATTGTAGTGTCGCTTGTATGCTCTACCAAAGGCCAAGCTAGCTGTATAAAGCATTTTCCTTGGGATTGGAGGTCGTTCCAAATTTGTGGGTATTATTATACTTGTTTCGTTGGTAATTTTTTTTCTTGAGGGGGGGGGGGGAGGAGGGTGGTGTTGTTTGGCCGAGTTCGTGCCTTTGTGGTATTTAGTACATAGAAATTATAGCATCAATGATGTGCATTTTGATTACAGAACACAGTTTGATTCTTGTGAGATTACAGAGTAGCTTTGATCGATCAGCATCATGAATTTTGATCCAAAACTCATTCAAATCTGTTCCGGAAGTTTATAGGCTGAAGGAGTAAATGATGTACAACTTCATCCTGTTTAAATGTGATTTTTGGTGACAGAAATTTTACACACTTTAATTCAGTATTCACAATCAGCTAGACGCCTAATTCATCAATCTCTGCTTCTTTGCTTTTCTCAATCTCTCTGCTTTCTTTTCTAGTTCAAGCCTTATAGTCTCTATTTCGTCCTCCTCCCTCGCAATCTTTGCACTCCTCTCTTCTTTCAAAATATCATTAAATCCGGAAACCATAGCACGATCGTCGCCATCATCGTCCGCATAATCCCTGTATTTCCTCTGTCCCCTTCCCCCAAAAATGTAACATCAACATGCTCATCCTCCTCCAAACCCTCTTCCGCTCGCACTTTCTTGACCACCACTCTCTTCCTCTTCTTCAAGAGAGTATCTTTCTTCTCCTGCATTACTTCTTTAGCACTTGGCTTTATCATCACCAAATTCTCACGAGGTGGAGAAGACTTCAAATTCTTGGAAACGGAAGCTGGAAGTGAATCTTTACCATGAGATTTTGGCATTGATGAGGAAGCTTTGGTCTTGTTAATACCACTCTCCTTTTCTTTGACACAAGACACCTTTGGCCTCAAAATCTCGGGAGTTTTCTTGGCCGGGGGATTCATATTGGACAATCCTTGTGGTTTCGGATCAGCTTTGAGCTTGTTGCTATCTGGAGTCTCCTTCTTTGGCTTCAACACATTCTCATCAGCTTTAGGAAGAAGACTCTTCAAATCTGTCTCCTTCTTTGGTGACGACCATTTTGGAATCTCTGTAGTCTCTGACATTAGAAACGAGTAGTGACACGAGTCCTTCATCTTCTTAACTTTCTCAGACTTCGAGTCCATACCAGCAAACTCTGGTTGTGGGAGGGCTTCGAAGATCATCGTTGCTCTTCTGGTTCTTCAGAGGATTCCTAAGCTCAGGCATGAGGACTTTACTTTGCTCGATCATTCTTTCTGAAACAGACGACGTCGAGGGTCCAAAGAAGGAAGGAGACGAGTTCTTGGTCTCAGCCGAGGAGCTATGAACAACAGAAATAGTGGTCGTTTCTTTGTTAGCGTTTTCTTTGAGGATTTGCCGGAATTGAAGATGATCCGTGGCACCTGCTGCACCCATCGTCAACATCAACAACTTTTCGGAATGTGTAGTATGAGAGAGAAGTTGTGAAGTCTGAAAATGGGAAATCGTTTGGGAATGAATTAAAAAGAGGGTTTCCATGTCACATTTATAGCTATTGGGTAATAAGTGGCAACTATATAGATTCCGAGTCAGTTTAGGAGTTTCCTATTGAGTATGGGAATCCTAGTCAATTTCAAATCTAGTTTCCTAGTCGGTTTAGGCTAGTTTCTGCTCACTTTCCCATCATACGGTCAAAGTTACCTAGCCTTTCATGTTATATACAAGGAAATTAACGATCCTCATCACCCTCGAAAACCCTAGCCAAATTTGTAAGAGCATCTCCGACAATTACTCTATAATGGAGATTTCATATATTTTAGAGTAAAAGTACATGTTTTTTTTTTGCTCTAATAGTTACTCTAAAGCTCTCTCTATTTTAGAGGAAAGGAATAGAGGGAGAACCAAAAACTCTATATATCTGTAGAAAAATCTAAAACTGTAAACCACACACACAATCTTTAAAATTTACCCTATCAGAAGAGACATATGGAAGACATATGGAAGAAGTCCTCTTCTTAGGAGAAATGTATGTGGGAGGATAGGCAAATGAAGCAGCTCACATGGCGTGCCTCTTGAGCAAGTTTAGTACTAATGAGAAGCTGACTTGGTACAATATAAAGACACATCAAGAACACGAGTATAGGACCGTATCTCCTTACTGTGGTTATATTCGCACCACTTGGTATAGAGAAGAAATAAATGTATGTGTTGGAGACCTCCGTCTCCTCCTGGATGTCCTGATGGTCTTCCTGATCATCAAGTATGTCTCTCCACAAAGCTAGAAAGATTGATATACATGTTCGGATGTTCCCCCCACAAACAAACACAAAATATTGACATTGAGAAAATATCTCAAACAATTATAAAACCAAGCCAAAACTTTTATATAATCAGAATGGTAAGAATGTTCTAATTTTTCCGAGCTGAAATTCCCAGTGGCATTGAGGAAGTTGGCCTCTGTTTCAAACCCGGCATTGGCATTGGCATTGTCTGCTGCTGCACCACAGTCTTCCTGCTCTTCAATGGAGACAGTGAAACCAATCTAGTCGCCAGTCTCGACGGAGAAAATGACCGCCGTAGTTTGGAGACAGTGGACTTCTTCGGAGACTTCTTTGTTGGCGAAAGAGGAGATACCACTGGAGGGCTCTTGATCTTGACCTTAAACTTTGAAGCCGAAGATGTAGCCGCAGGAGACTTGATCAAGAACTTGTGTGGAGTATTATGAGTCTGCGGTTTAATGTTGCTATTAGTACTTCTTCCAATGATCGGTGACCTTGTTCTGCAGAACTTCTTCTGCTGAGGTGAAGAATCGGAGGCTAAAAACAAAGGATTCGGAAACAGAACACTCTTTTTAGACCAGGGTCTGTTTTTAGGAGATACTCTGTTTGCTATATACTTTTCTTTCTCTAGTTCTCTCTTGTTTGGTGGAGAGACTTTGAAGTTGATTTTGGACCGGGCCCTTTGGAGAATTGGAGAGCCGGAATCCGATCGAGTGGACCGAGATTTGTTGTTGCTGCTGTTGTTTTGCTTTTCCTTCTTTCTTCTGGCCCTGAGCTCTGTGTTTTCAGGGGGTGGCCTCTGTTTCCTATGTTGGGTCATTGGGGTTTTGGGGTCTTCTGTTGTTGTTGCTGTAGTGGTTTTCTTGGCAACTGATGCTACTATTTCTCTGGCAAATTGACTTGACTGAAGAATTTCTCCCACTGTTTCGCTTAGCAGCATTGCCGGCAATGACATTCTCTGCCATTCCCCTGTACAAAAGTGTTGAAATTATTGAACAAGCAGCTCATTTATGCTCTGTTTCGGTTTGAAGATATGACCCAAGTTATGAATTATAGAATCATAACCAAAATACTTGAAAGTACAAAAAGAAATTAAATCCATTGAACCTAGATCTATTTGATTTCTAAACTAAGCATTCATCACATTCTTGCTCTAATTGGTCTCCAAGTGCTAAAGTCTAATTGGTCTCCAAGTGCTAAAGTTTCAATCTTGAGCCCAATCCATGTTACAAAAGGGTCTAATTTAGTGATCAAATATTAAAATCCTACACCGAAAAACCAGAACTCATTTGACCCAAGTTGTGATTTGTTAGAGAGAAATGTACCTGCTGAAGTGGACGGAAACTTCCCCGCCGGAGATTTCCTCGGCGTCAAACTCTTAATCCTTCACAAACCAAAGCACCCAATTCAGCTCACACATCAAAAGCAACCAAATTATAGTTCACACATCAAGATCAACCAAAATTGCAACATCAATTTACCTTGCAGATTCTTGTTTGCATCGGAGACTAGTCCTCATATAACCTCTAGTACTTCTCGGGCTGAGACTCACTCCTGATATCACCTTCGTCCCACCCGTCACCGTGTACTGTAGCTCCTGCAACCGAGCCATGCACCTATCCACCTTCACAAAACCAAAAAAGAATCCCATTAATCCAAACACTTCAAATTCCATTACAGACTTTCAAACCCCACCAATAAAATGAAACCAAAACAAAAAAAAACTCATCTTACCTTCTTGACTGTCTCTCTGAGCTGAGCTGAGTTGAGAGGGGCTATCACCCTCCTCTGTTTTGGTGGGGTTCTAGCAACCATTTTTGAATTGGGTATTATACAACAGAAGGAAAAAAACACAACACACAAAGTTGAAGTGTTGATGTGGGTCTTCTCCAAAGATCTTCCCACTCTTTCTCTCTCTCTAAATAGAGATGAGATGGGCTGGTTTGAGTTGGTTTATTTTCTCAGAAGTAGTGTACTTTTGCTTCCAGTTCGTCACTGAAATGAAAAGTCAAAACGGCTCAAAACTTTTAGGAACGGATCTTGTTTTCTTCCTCTCTCTTCTCTCTTTTGCGGGTCCAACGGTCGATTCTATCAACAAACAAACGGCTACTTTTAATTTATTTCAATTTATTTTCCCCAATTTCCTTTCTCTTTTAAAGACACGCCTTTAATTTTGCCTATAGACTATACAACGGTCGGTTTGCTCCAATCAAATGGGCCTCCAAATACTCCAGCCCGTAATAAGTATTGGGCTCAGGCTCGTTATCTGTTGCCTATATAATACAGTAACTCAGTAAGCATCAGTAGCTAGTTCACTTTCTAGTTTCTACTTTTTCTAGTTGCGCGCTCTCTCTCTCTCTCAGACTGACTGTGACAATGGAAGAAGCATTCTTGCCGGAAGAGATTATAGTGTTCATTCTTACTTTTCTGTCCGTGAAATCCTTGATCCGATTCACCTGCGTCTGTAAGCGTTTTCGTTTCATCATTATGTTTGACCCCAAAGTCTCAATTGAAAGCAGCCGCTTCTGAGCTCAAAACCCTCACTCACAGGTTGCTCTTGCCCACCACAATCGGAGACGAATTTGAGTCCATAGACTTGGACACGTCGCAATTCGGAGATTCCGAATCATCATCCTCCTCCTCTTTTTCTGTTAGAAAGCTGTCATTTCCCTCCTGCGGTGTTGAAAAGGTTTCCCTACTTGACTCCATGAATTGTATCGTATTTCTGGCTTAACGGATGGCACCAAGGTTGTCTTAACCCTAACGAGGAGCTCAGGAGTCGCTCCCCACAACGCTGCAACCCTACAAATCCGACCAGCAACATCCGGCCAACGCCAACCCATTAGTCTCAGCCCAAAAGTACGACCGCGAACATCCACGCCGCTGAAACAAAACCGAGCATCACCCTCTTCCTCCACCTGCGTAGCCTGACCAATGGCGTAACCCGTAGGTGCCGCAGCGCCCAGAAATCCGATTACCGTTATCGTTGCTCCCCGCATGAGATCCCATAGCACCTTAAGCCTTGCTCAGGCTGGACGAAGGCCCCCAAACCTGTGGCCGTCCAAATTCGATAGCCCGCTCATAGCAAACAAAGGAGGAAGAAGAGCCAATCTCAGAGGAGATCCATAGGGGGAGGCAGAAGGAGGGCCGAGATGCCACAGGAGAAGGCGTCCGAGAGATGCTGTCGGCGATGAGGTGCTCACATCGACCTCGAAAAACGATCGCTCGCCGCTGCCCATACCCTAGAGAGAGGGATAGCGAGTGAGCTGCATGTTTTTTTAATTGGAAACATTTTTTGCATTAGACTTTTGATTTGTAAATTTTTGTTAAGAGGTTGAAAATGCTGAATTTGTTGAAACTTGAACTTCTATTTATGACAATTAATAGGAAATTTGTTGGAGAATGTCACTGGTGTATTTGACAATTAAGATAGCTTTGTTCACTGAATATTGACAAATATTGATTTGATTATTCATGTTTTATCGTGTTATTCAGATTAATCATTTTGTCTGTTTTTGAAGTTAAAAACACAAATAAGACACACATGTTTTACTAAAATAGATATTTTTATCATTATAAAGTTAATAAAATAATTTATATGCATTTTACAAATAATAGGACATGTTTTTCTTAACGTCCAAAAATCAAAATAGTCAGAATGATCAATCTGAATATTAGATTATAATGGTAGGTTGCTCAAATCAAGTGGGCTCTAAATAGCCTGTAATCTGCAGCTCATAAATTTTACAATATAAAGTCCATGGTGGGCAGCCACTTCAGTAAGCCATCATTTTGCTCTCTCTCTCTCTCTCTCGATTCTCTCTTTCGATTCTGACCATGGAAGAAGCATACCTACTCGAAGAGATTATTGGGTTCATCCTCACTTTTCTACATGTGAAATCCTTGATTTGATTCACCTGCGTCTCTAAGCATTTCCGTTTCATCATTCTATCCGACCCCAAATTTGCCAAGTCTCAATTGAAAGTTGCATACTTCTGACCTCAAAACCCTCACTCACAGGCTCCTCTTGTTCACAAATGTTAGGAATCCATGGATTATTGATGAAGAAAGTAAAAGCTTGCAAAAAACGTAAAGAAAAACACAGAGAGAGATTTGGACTACATTGTGTTCATTGATAGTAGAGAATGAGGTTACAAGAATTACATATAGGCTGATATTATGAAATAACATAAATACCCTTACAATATAATTCCTATAAACCTAATATAGTTAACACCCTCCCTCAACCATATGCTAGGAACCAAGCATATGGTGGATATGCTAGGAACCAAACATATGGTTGGAACAAAGATAACAACGATGACAGCCAATATGAAAAGATAACATCCCGATTCGATAACTCAAACAATTTGTTATATCATGAGCCCAACTTCCACGGCGATCTTTGATGCAATATTAGTGAGAGAGCATGCCGAAAAACTGCATATCACAACATATAAACTCTTGATGCTTACTCTGCATATGACAACCTATATCCCTTTCTGCCAGGACACACTTGCCAATATGCACTTGAATGTTATCCAACAATCCAACATTAATCATGATACCAATGTTCTGCCAATATGCACACATGGATGTAGAAAAACCAGCATGGCATCATCGATTTTTGTTTGTCTCTTGACACAATAACAAGTATGATCCCAAGCAAAAATCACAGTATGATATCCCCAAAAAATGACACGAAGCTTAAATCACCAGTCCTAAAAACAGATTGAAATTGGTTGCAATTGTGCAATGATTGAAATGGTGCAGTTGTGCACTGGTTGATTGAATGGTGCCATTCGACATTGATTGATTGAAATTGGTGCATATGTGCACATTTGATAATTAAGAATAGTGGAAAACTGATGAAGCTGATGAATGTTGTCAATCTTTGAGGTAGAGATTACCAAATTATGCTGCTGAAGTGTTGATAATGTTGAGGATGCGATGCTAGTTGATAAGTAGAGGTAGAGGTGAGTGATGCATAGATGCCATGGTGCCTTGAGTGCACTGGACTCCTCTTCGAACGAGACTGAAAACGAAGTCGGACCTGGATCACAAAATTGAAGCCCATCAGAGTTGATATTTGCCGTTGTAGAGCCTGGAACAGAAGTAATGGGCAGATATGGACTCGAAATGAGTTGAGTTGGCGAGTTGTGGACTCAGACCGAGTCACAATGTTGAGTGTACGCGAACCAAGTCGAGTTGATGAGTTCGGACCGAGGGACTTGCCATGCTGATTCGAACTGAGTGAGTTGCTGTGTTGACTCGAACTGAGTGAGTTTCCAAGTTGACGACTCGGCCAGAAGCTGAGTTGTTGAGTGACGATTCCCTCTTCAACGACATCGATGGAGTGAGATGAGTGATGAAGCACTAACGACGGCGGTGTGCTCATATGTCAGAGGCGACCCCCTCCGCCGTCGGTGACTTGAATCGGTGTTGCTCGGCATGGTGTGATGCTCTAGGGAAGAACAAATGCGCGATGTTGTTGCTCGGTGTGAGGCGCTCGATCTGGTGCGAGACAACCAAATCAGCGTGGGGATGACGATTGAGTGAGGGGAGTAACAAAGCGCTCGAGATCGACACTCCACTGCCGGAGCTTTGAGAGAGAAGCGCAACCGACGTCGCGATGACAACAAGATCTAGTCCTCGGGGAATTGGATTGGTCGCAACTTTGGAACGACATGGTTTCTCTGAAGCCCGCCTCCGTCGCGAGTGACTGCGACGACAGGATGACAACAACGCCAATACAAGAAACGACAAATCGACGTTGTGGATGGCTGAAGGGTTGGGTCTCTGAATTTGGGGGTTAGAGTTTTGAATTGGGGAAAAAGAAAATTGAAGGCTACTGAAATTGAATGACGCGGAAGCAAAAAACACGATAGAGTACAGAAGTCACAAAGTACCAAGATCTGATACCATGTTAGGAATCCAAGGATTATTGATGAAGAATGTAAAAGCTTGCATAAAACATAAAGGAAAACACAGAGAGAGATTTGGGCTACATTGTGTTCATTGATAATAGAGAATGAGGTTACAAGAATTACATATAAGCTGATATTATAAAATGATGGAAATTCCCTTACAATATAATTCCTATAAATCTAATATAGTTAACAACAAACAACGAAGAAAATCAGAAACTGTATCGATTGGAGTCCCTAGACCTGGACACGCCCGCCTTCGGAGATGAATCCTCTGTTAGGAAGCTGACATTTCCTTTCCAGCTTGAAGAAGAGTTGTCGATATTTGGAGTAGTCACCCTAATGGGCTCTTCTAACGGTATTGTATTCTGGCTTTTAACCACACTATATTTTATACGTGGAACCCTTCGATTGGATTCTTCAAGTGATTACCTAAATTGGTGCCACCAGTGCGTTACAAAGCATTCAAAACATCAGGTCAAGCCGACGATTTTCTTTAGGACTGAGCTGGGAACTACTTTGAATGAGGCTCTCCATTGGGTCGACCACGATGGAGGAATCATGGCTTTCTATTTGGGTGACAAACGGAGGGATGTGAGGGTCAGGGTGAATCTGGGTCAGATGATGTGAAAAAAAAAATTAATATACTATTAATTTTGTATGATCTTCTATTTATATTCTCGCCCGCTACTCCTATTTGCCCATAACCATTAAAATTCCAGAGTGAAACAAAATTTGTCTAACACATGCATAAAGTTAAATAGCATATCCGCTTTAGTTTACAAATTTTAGTGCACATGGTGTTACCTTTTGTTTGTGATACTAAAGAGGAACTGGGTATTGTTTGTCGACCTCTTGTTTTCTTGATCTTTGGTTTGGTCTTTCCTATGTATGCTTTTGGAAAGGGAGGGAAAGACCTTTCATCCTGGTTGATCATTGATGATTTGTTTTGATCATTTGTTTTAATAAATTGTTGATGGATGATTAATAGTGTTCCTTGGGTTTCAGGAGACTGATTTCAAATTTATGATTGCAAGAGAAAGCTTTGATGCTTATCACCATCAAACCTTCAAAAAAAATTGAATGCCAATTTTTGTAGATAATTAAAAAAACTAAACTAGTTCCCCGGGTAACTAGTCGACAACACCACTTCGTCAAGAACAAAGCTTTGGCAGAGTTTACACATCTCAATTGTTTGTTTGTTTTAGTTAGTGTTTTTGTCGAATTATAATGATATTTCAAACAACATTGTTGCTGGATCCTTTGGTCTTATAGTCTTATACTATTAATGTGTTGTGTTTGACAATTTTTTTTTTTGTTCTTCAATTTATTTTATCCTATTTCACTCTTTTTTTCATTTTTCAATTTATTTTACCCTATTTCCCTCCTTTTAAAGACAGTCTTTAATTATTTGATTTGCCTTTAGATATTCAACCGTCGGTTCCTCCAATCAAGTGGGCTCCAAAATACTCCAGCCCGTAACAAGTATTGGGCTCAGGCCTTTAATATTTTGCTTACAAATTTACAATACAAGTATTGGGCTCCAACTACTCTACTCCAGCCCGTAAGTATTGGGGTCAGACCACACTCAACGTTCATCAGCTGCAAGTCCACGACATCATCTGACTGAAGTCGTCAGACAAGAGTCTGGTTCTCTTAAACCCTGGAGTCAGTTCTCTCTCTCTCTCTGACACTCTGACAATGGAGGAAGAAGCATTCTTGCCGGAAGAGATTATAGTTTTCACTTTTCATTCTTAATTTTCTGCCCGTGAACAAATTTGCCAAGTCTCAATCGAAAGCAGCTGCTTCTGAGACTCACAGGCTCCTCTTGTGCACGATGAAGGAAGCAAATCATCAGCAACTGTGTCGATTGCCGTTCGGAGACGAAGCCTCTGTTAGAAACCTGACACTTCCAATGGAGCCACCCACCGTCTTCGTTGAAAATGTTTTTTCTTTTCAAGTCACCCAACTAGGCTCCTCCAATGGTATTATATTTCTGGCTTTCTACGACCAATTATTTTATATGTGGAACCCTTCACTCGGATTCTTCAAGCAATTACCCAACTCGGCATTGCCCTCACAATGCAATGAGCTAGCTTATTATGGTGTTGGATATTTGAAAGCCACCGATGACTACAGAGTTTTCATTTACTATGTTAACATTGAAGTAATTGACGATGGAGGACACGCCACATTTGTGTTCTCAACGAGAGTTAATGCTCGGAAAAAGCTTAAGGTCAAGATGATGAATCTGTGTCAGAGTTCGACGGGGACTAGTTTGAATGAGGTGCTCCATTGGGTCGACCAAGATGGTGGAATCGTGGCTTTTGATTTGGGTGACGAGAAGGGAAAGTCACGGGAAGACGGAGGAGGAGGACGAGTTACACACATTCCAGCAGTCTTGGGGTTACTCCCGAAGGATGCCTATCTCTTGTTAGTTTTTCAGGCTTTTCTAACCATGATTGTATTGATGTGTGGGTTTTGAGAGAATATAATGTCAGTGACTCGTGGACTAAGCTTGTAAACTTGAAGTTATCACATTGCACGTTGGGTTGCTACTCGTGGTATGTGGACTACGTTCCTGTCTTGGTCATGTCAACTGTTATGTTAGCTAAGTTAGCTACAGACGACAACGCATGGGTGATTATGGTCAATCACTTAGAATTGAATTACGAAATGTTGAAGTTTGAGAAATGGCGTGGCAGGATTCAATATGAAGAGACTCTAATACGAATTTATGATTAGTCCTCCGATTTCAAATTTATGAGGGTTCTTCATGACTAATTAGTTTCTTAGTTATGATGCAAGCTGATATTCATGGTTCGTTTTAAGGTTTGATGATGATAAGCTTTGACAGAGTTTACATATCTTGATTTTTTGTTTTGGTCGGAGTTTCTGTCGAGTTTTGATGGTATTTCAAGCAGCAAAGTTGTTCGTTCCTTTGATCTTGTAGTATTAGTGTGTTGTGTTTGAAAGTGTTGACATGATATAATGGTATCTCTGCATTCTGATTACTGGTGCAAGGAACTACTGTATCTTCCTATTCAGAATTAAACTTAGATTTGTTAATTATGTTGGAATTTATTATGAGGTTGAAACTTTTGATTAATGGATGGACCTTGACCTTCCATCTATGATATATACAGTATGTGGCTGCATTGCTTACTTGATTACAATGTAGACAAGACAACACAGATTCTAGGAGTAGCAGATTGATCCCCAAAAGAAAACCATTTTACAGCACTTGAGGCAGAAGTTGAAGCCATGAATTGAAGATCAATGATTTTACAGCACTTCTGCATCAATTCCATATCTTTTCTGGGTCATATTAGTTTCATATCTGAAGTGAAATGTATCATGGTAATGATGCTATAATTTCACAATGAGAAAACTGAAATATTAAGACAGGAAGATAGAAACCCTTGCTTTGTTGGGGTTCAATGCCTTTCTGGATCTCTATCCATTCAACATAAAGATAATAAAAACAAAAGCAAAGAAGGATTTCATATTGAATGAATTGGTAGGGCAAGAAGCATACATTTGGAGTACTATCCCCTCTAATGGTTGTGAGGCAGCCAAAAGGATCAGGGAAAGCAAGGGTTTTTACTGTTAAGAAAATATGGACAATGACAACAGACAACACAGCTTTTATTCACTACATGTCATTTGAAACTCGAGACGGTAGAGCCAGTGATGGTCTCCTGTTCTTCATGAACTTAAGTGGACTCCAAATTACTGGTTTTCGCGGCAAGGCAATGGCTGTTGGAAGCCTTGACTTGAATGAGCTGGCATGAGCTGGAGGGCTGCCCATGAACTTGCTGCTGCTCCTCATGGCAATTGGGGTTGTCTCTGATGCTGTATTCGACTCCATAGGCAAGAACAACCTTGAATATCTCTTTCGCGGCACAAATGAGGGCCTGCTGTTGTTGAATCGGGAGGCAGAGTTGTTGTTGAGGGGTGTAGCCATGTAAGAGTTTGGCTCAGGGCGGAAGGCAGGAAGGGTAGCAATGGAATGCCTCTTAGGCTTGCGAAGCTGCTGTGTTGTTGATGTCGTGGTTGTTGGAGGGCCTGGTCTTGCAACAGCAATGGACATTCGTTTTGGTAAAATAAGGCGGCTGGTGTTTCTCGCTGCTCCTGTAGTTGAGATGTTCTCTTTGCCATCCATTGGAGGTGGGACAGCAGAAGTTGAGTAGCTGTTCTTTTTGGGTGGAAAAACTGATTGCTGGGGCATGCAATTGCCAATTTTTCGCAGAGGAAGCCTTGATCTTGAAGGAGCCAATGGTGGCTTCTTCTCTGCAACAGTCTTCTGTGGTACTTGTTTCCAGGATGGTGTTGATGATGAAGTAGCAAAAGCTCTAGATTCCTGTTTCAGTCTGGTCTTCCTTTCCTCAGCTAATTGGTTCTCAAGGTCTCGGACCTATGGATAATACAGTACAAGGATTGAACTATGAGTGAAGTGATCAATATAGTGGTAAAGTTCAGGAATCGTACTTACTGTCATAATAAATTACCTTTTCCTGAAGATTTCTGCACATGTGTTCTCTTGCAGCAAGCCTCAACTGCGCAGCCGTCAAACCATCCTGTAATTTCTTTGTTTCCTTCTCGTCATGTTTAGCCTTTTCTGCCAATTGCTTGTACTTAAGCAGCTCAGTAAGGTCTGCTTGTTTGCGAATTGGGCCAATCTCAACTCCTCGGACTCGGCTGGCAAAATTTAAGGAACATAATGTTTCCCCTAGATCAGAGGAACTTGGGCTTATTTGAACAAACATTAAGGTTTTGCAATCCCCTCCTGCAATTCAATTTCATTTATCCATTGTGCATGAAGAAGAAAATCAGAGAGGGCACTGAGATCAAGTAAGAAGCATCATTTTCTTTAATAAAAAAGCTCACCTAGAGAGCTCTGCAGCATATGAGTGAGCTTTGAATTCCTGATTATAAGCAACAAAAAAGGAATGTGGTAAGCAAATGATATGCCTATAAAAGTTCATTAATTGTTATAAGCATATGCAGTGAGATGGATACCTGTAAGGAATATGGGCTGTTTTAGATGCAAGGGATGAGATAACATCGCCTAGGGCCGAGAGGGATTTATTTATGAACTGAGATTCCTTCAGTCTTTCCCCCTCAACCTCAATCCTCCCCACACGCTCACTACCGGCCAAGTCTACTAGCCAGAGTTGACTCCTTGTCCTTTGCTCACTTATAGTGTTCTCCCCCTTAACAGTCACCCGCAACAAGCTGCAGTGAAGAAATAAATGGAAACTTGATTAGCACATACTTGATGAGATGAATATTTTGAAGAAATAAAAAATGCCGGGGACAATCTCAATTCATTTGCAGACAAAATGCCAGAATCTGAAAATACACAACTTTTTTGGATTCATGAAACATACCAGTGAGACCGAC
The DNA here is from genome assembly GCA_946800695.1 of Geum urbanum. Taxonomy (NCBI): domain Eukaryota; kingdom Viridiplantae; phylum Streptophyta; class Magnoliopsida; order Rosales; family Rosaceae; genus Geum; species Geum urbanum. The sequence goes on along the minus strand of OX326999.1, from coordinate 79,279,952 downwards.
TGCTTAGCGCATTGGCACTGGTTGATCCAACAGATCTGACACGGCTTCCTGACTTCAGCAGTTCCCACATCTCTTCAAAACCATTAACACGAGGTTCAACAAGTCCTGGGACATCAAGGGTTCCATCTGCAGCTTGCTTTATTTCCAACCTTTGTCCACAAAACACAATATAAGTACATCTCTTCAGTGATACTATTTAACAAAGAGATTAATAAAACAGTGAAAAATTTGTTCCATTTGCTATATGACATCTTAGTGTATCATGTGTCAGTCTGCTTCTCAGCAGACATAAGCCATAGCTATTTGGTTCTTTAACATATTACGTATCCAAACCTGATTTTAAAAAACAGTGTTCTAAATGCAAAAAATTTGTTCCATTTGCTATATGACATCTTAGTGTATCATGTGTCAGTCTGCTTCTCAGCAGACATAAGCCATAGCTATTTGGTTCTTTAACATATTACGTATCCAAACCTGATTTTAAAAAACAGTGTTCTAAATGCAAAGTAGAAAGTCTAAGAAGAAGAAGAAGACTCACTTTTTAGTGGGTTGATTGGTGTTATCTACCAACAGGTCCCTAATCTTCTCGTTATAAACCTCAAGCATGCTAACGGATAACTCATATCGCATGAAATCACTTCTGTCTTCTGAAACCCGAAACAACTCCTCTAGAGTTCTGTAGTTAACACCCCTATTATCAGGAGTTCCCTCCATTGTAAAAGTCTTACCAGTTCCAGTTTGTCCATAGGCAAATATGCAAACATTAAACCCATCCAATACCGAGGTGATTATAGGTTTAGTTTGAGTAAAAACAGCCTCTGCATATTCATTAAGTCAGAATCAGTGATACTAAATCTATACAAACTATTGGTTGTAAAAAAGGAATACGAAGTTTAGGGCTAAACAAATAACTCAATACCTTGGTTGTCCTCAGGTTTGAAGACATGGTCAAACTTGAACTGCTTTTTTGAAGAATCAGAGCAAAGAACCAGGAGCTCATTATCTAAGGAGGACTCGAACTCAATCACAGAGTTATATCCACTTGAAATTTCATTTTGATTCATAGGTCTACATCTGCAGAACACCCTGATATTGCCTTTAAGCTCAATTACTTCATTGTAAAGTCGCTTCCTCTCAGAGGACTCAGCGAGGTACTTCTTCTTTAAAATTTCATGTTCAGTACCTAGGAAAACCAAATGCATCAACCACTTACAATTAAAGGAAAGAAGAAATTTAAGGAAAAGAACATCAGTTATCAATGAAAGACTCACTCAATAGCTGAAGAGTGTTCACAACTTCAGGGTCTGGAAAGGAACTTGTAGTGAGCTTGACTTCATCAGACAAGTTAGTATGATCCTTCTTCAAATCCTAAACATAAAACGCAATAGGAACAAATTAGTTACGCAGCCACAAAGAAAACGCAAAACCTTTTAATGACATTTTGAGTTGGAGCAGACACACCTGCTCAATTGATGTTTAACCTACCTTAATTTTGGCACTCAAATCAATGATCTTCTGCAAAATTGGAAGTGTCTCCCCTTGAAATGGAGAAGCTTCTTCGGTTCCATTCAACAAACCAGTCTCCTCAATTAAATCAGAATCTCCCACAACTTGCTCTGCAGCAGCATCTAAAACGTGTTACCAATCAAAGTTCACATTACAGAAGCACTAGGTACAAGTTACAAAAGTTACAGAGATTAAAAAGATTTAGTGCCTGTCTTGAACCTCGGCTCATTTCTAACTAAACTAATTAGTCCAAACAAATTTTAATGCACCGCAATGTAAATCAAGATTCATAGAACCAAGGCATCTTATTCCAGTGACATCACTCTGGGGTTTCAACAGATAAAATTGAATTATACAAATCCCCAATTCTACATTTCTTAGACTCAACTAAATAATTAAACTTACAAAAATAATATTAATAATTTAATATACACAAAGGAAATACGCACCTTCGTCACTGACATCACCAGCCAACTCGCTCTTCACAGTCTCTAGGGTTTGAACCGAGCACGAAGAAGAAGAAGAAAAAAATCAAATTCAATTAACAAAATTTCACAATTCAACAATTTTCTTGGACTGAAGAACTGAATTTGAATCGAATATACAACAGTAATCAACCATAAATTTCAAAAGATTAAAAAAATGGGAAACTGAATCAGATAAGAGACTACGAACCTGTTTCGGAGGTTGACGACGGCTTCGAATCGTGAACAGGCACGAAGGAGTCGCAGTTTCCTGGGCTCATTTCCACCATTAGATCTGACCCAAAAGCACAGCAAAACGTCGTCGTATTACAATTTCCGCCCAAAACAATTTCAAAAAATTACCAAGAAAATGTGAGAGAGAGAGAGAGTACCGTTCATGACTTTCAAAAGCAAGACTGTGATCTCTGAATTCTAGAGAGAGAGCGCAGGAGAGAGAAAGCGAGAGAGTTGTGGATTTGATTTCAGAGAGTTAAAATGGTTCGGGGGAAAAGATGGGTAGGGTTTTGAAATCGATTCAAAGTTTGAATTTAAGTGAAATTCAGCCGTCCGATTACATTGAATCAGCTCCGTCTTCTCTAACGGCTATCGAACAAAAGCTTCTGGGCCTTTTTTAATTTTAAAACCCGGCCCAGTATACAACCCGGAATCCGGCCCATTATTTTAAAACGACGTCGTTGCCACACTCTTCTGTTATCTTCACTTTTACTATATACAGTCCCATGTCTGGCAAAATTAGAAGAAATGTGCAGTGGAACTATAATGAGTAGTAATCAGTTAACTACTTGGAAGCTCATTTTATATAGCTGAGTTGAGTTTGACCCTGCTTTTCTGTTGATTTCTTTGGATTGGGAAACCTCAGAAAAGATCAAGAATTTGGGGTTAGAATCTTCAGCTTGTCTCGATATGAGAAAAATATTTGAATTAGTATTTGAGATTGATAGGCTGTAATTTTGATGCATTTACGTAATGTCGTTTCGAAATGGTTGGATGAGTGAAAGGGAGGCACCGATGTAATTTGTTTAATGAATCAGCTGCTTGCCTTCTGACTTGGAGGGTGCATCCCGTCAATCGGGTGGTGAAGCAAGGGCATCATTTGTTTCTTCAGGAGGACTGAGAGCCATAGTACCGTTTAGTACGTGCCATAAGAAAATGTAATCTCATTCATACATTTAGTCATTTAGGAATGTTACTTTACACTTGAAGGCTACTACTCTGTATAATTAGACAAAAAAGAGAGACTTTAGTTTATATCTGTGATGCTTTTTCAGCTTTATGTGAAGTCTTATACATCAGAAGAAAATATAACTACCCTGAGTTTCTTAATACTTGGAATACATGATTTTCAATCGTTTATTAGTTCTGCTGCTGACCATTCATTAGTTTACCGAACTTTTCTTTACTTCCATCTATTTCACTACTTCCCATCTACTATGTGAATTGTTAGCTCATGCTCTCCTTGGTAAAATGTCAAACTGGCTTAGTTAAAGTTCCAAAGGAATAGGAATGATCCTTGCTTCTGGCTTCCATTGTATAACTGAAACTATTTAAATTCAGTCTGAGAGAGGACATTATCAATATGGAGGTTGCATATCTTAATTCTGAGCACATTTGTCCATCTCAGTTGCTTGTATGCTGAACTTGTTTCATGAATTCATTGTCTTCTTGCAGGTTGAGCTTTTGATTCCTCAGCTACAGTTTCTAGATGAAGAAGGAGCACAAGCTGAGCTCAGGGAATTGTCAAGGGTTTTCTTGGATACACTTATAAAGGAAACTGGATGCGAGGTTAGTTGAATACATATATGCAAGCAATATGTTGTAAGAGGTTATCTTTGCTTAAAAACTTCTAAAATCCTGAAGTTACCATGATAGAATTTCTAATTTACTTGCTAGAGAGTTAAAGCTGTATTTCCTGATGCCGGAGCAGCAGCACTTCTTAAATACAGGTGGACAGATGCTGCTTTTGGATTTGCCAGGTAACTATACCACTCCACTGACTCCAGTTTATGTTCGTGCCTAGTAATACTTTCCGGTTGAATATGGTCATGTTTGTCAAATTCACTGCTCTTCTTTCAGTTTTGTTCCACAGTTTGATAGGTTACATGTATCGTCCAGATATATTATTATTTCTTTCTAACCTTTTTCCACATACCCAAAGTTTTGAACCCCCATTATAATACTTATGACGCATCATATCCAGCTTAACGAGTGAAGATGAGATTGTGGTCATGGTTATTCCTAATTATCAGATGTTGGAATATGTAGAGAAACTTGCATCCAGTCTCTCAGATAATCCGGTAAACTTGTAATTCTTACTTGTAAAAATTATATTTACATAAAAGCACCGAGTTGGAGTATTCCAGATGATTGTCTTTAACTTTTTTGGTTCATTTGGTTCTTCTTTATTGCACCAAAGTAGCAGGAAATTTTCCTAATATAATTGAGATTTGCAGCCAAGGCCTCTCATCATGTAGAACCCGCGTCTCATCAGTGAGGATGTTGGAGTCGGATTCAATGTTCGAAACTTAAGGCGGTACTTTTTGAGGTATACTTTCATTTTTCCATGACCTCTCTGCAAAAGTATGTCTGTCCTACTGCTCATTGTACTATGTTTCTGCAGAGATTTTCTCTATGTCAATAACTGCCTGCTTAGCCTCTCTGTTTGTACTTCTTTTAACTTTTTCCTTGCCCAATATTTTTTTCTGCAGCACCTTTACAACAGTCTACTCAATGAGGCCTATGGAATCTGGTGCTGTATCTTGAATTTTGAACAAGTGTATGCCAACACTGAAGCCATAAAGATGTGAACAATGTGTAGTGATTTGAGCTTTAAAGGTTTAACTGAATCATCCTCTTGTTGCCTATGCTTCTTCCCATTCACCAGGTCATGGAAGGTGTTCTTTGATGACAAAGATAGACCAAATCGATATCTTCTTGCCAAAGAGCTCCTGCGCCGTCTGATGCTGAAGACCTTGAGGTCAGTTACTAATAACTTCATACATAAACAAACGTACACGATGTGCCGTGCACAAGCAACAGAGTAATAGTTTCAATTTGATGTTCTGCAGATGATATTTGGTAATATGCAAGAGGATTCGGAAGAGGGCCCATCATTGTTTGCTCAAGCTGCCGGGATTTTCTCTTCAATGAACCGATTTATGATAATCATTTCTAAATAGACTTTGTTAGCATGATTCCTAGATCATAATGTGTAATATTTACAGTGTACAAAACCGAAAATTTGGCAGCCGAATATAGAAGCATAGAACTCATCTTCTGCCTAAACTGGATTACTATACTTTGTTGTCATACTGTAATCACAAATCTTCAAGAGCGTAACACCAGGTTGCGCCAGCATACTTCATGGTGTGTTAATCATGATCTGTTATACTTCTAACTGATCAAGCAGCCATATTCAGATCCACCATCTGAAACTTCATGACCAGCTAATTCCTGAAGACCGGTAATGAACAAAAATCATATCTGATGTTAACCATCAACCTATGAGCAGAAGCATATGAATGAGATGATGAACCATATGTACCTTCAGTTAAAGTCACCAGGTCAAAACCAATCTACATGTTGTGTTGAACCTTTGGGTTGCTTCTTTGGCTTTTGATATCGATTATTCTCAAACCTGGCTTTGACGATAAGAGAGTACAGCAAATCTGCCTCGGCTGAACTGTCATAAGGCGTGCTCAAAATGCTGAAAAAAATAAAGAGACGGTAAGCAAAAAGCTTCAATATGATAGCACATGGAACTAATGGATGGCAATAGTTACAAGCACCTGTCAAGTAGCTCCTCCAAAACAATTCTCTGAGAAGGTGTAACATAATGAATACAGCTTCTTGGGCACTGACCAACTGCAATCTGAACTTGGTAATCTTCTCCATGTCCTAACAACATAATACATCTGATTTTAAACTGAAGAACACCCAAATAGGTCAACTTATTATCTAGAACCTTTCAACAATCATCGGCATCATACTTAAAATTTCATCTTTCGTTCCTGCATCCTAGAAACGAAAATGAAGCAAGATGAACTACAAAGAGACATAACCAACCTTGAGAAGTCGCTCTCGCATACCCTGTTGAAGCATAAGTGAAGGCATGAGGAGCTCTTTGTACACATGAATAAGGACAACCTGCACAGATATTTCGGAAAGAACTGTTTCCGTTGTCATGAACCAAACCAGTTTTGTACATTATTGTCAGTCAAGATTCAATGTGTTAGTACCTTTTCCAACACAAAGAGCCTCATTGACGAAAACATCAAATGCTTCGCATTCTGGATTATCAAAGGGATCTAAACATTCCCTGCAAAAAGTTCATCACCAGCATGAAACAATGAGACATTAGACTACAGATTCGAAGAAGATCATGAATTCTAACACTTGCTATTCCTAATGAGCGGTATTGCCACTAAAACTAAACGAAGAAACACATGAAACACGAAAACTTACTCTTCGATGATCTGTGATCGACTTAAGCTGGATAAAATCTGCACATTATAGTACATTGATCAAGCATGTCACCAATTTGCAACACAAGTAACACCATTTCTGCCGTAACTTTGAACTAAAATACCTCATAGGCCTCAATTACACGGCGTATCATGGTATCAGAATCTTTTCCACTCCTATTCACATCAGGATGAAACTGCTTCACCTACTTTTGGCCATGAAATTAGAAACTAGTTACATATTTCATTTATATGTAAAAGAAAACGAATAATAGTAATCGATGTAATAATAACAATACCTTGGCTCGGAAGGCGGCTTTGAGCTCGGCCGCGGAGCAAGTTGGCTGGACGCCGAGAATAGAATAAGCTGAGGAGGAAGACGAAGAAGAACCAAAGTCCTCACCGGTCGAATTCTTCACCGTGAAGTTGAACGTGTGGCGGTTAACGGTTTTAACGGCTTTTCGAAATAGAGGAAGAACTGGACGGGTTCTCAAACTACTTGTGGACATCGTCAAGTGTTCCATTTCTCTTGGGTGGCGCTCTGAAACTCTTTAACAAATGAGTTGAGCTAACTAGCTAAGATGACGAAACTGTGCGTTTCAATATAAAATCTGGACCACATAAAAGAGTCATGAACTCGCAATATATTAATATAGTACTGAAAATGAACCTGTAATGTTTCGTGCTGAAATTCTTCTTTTCTCATCCTAAGAACGTCGCATTAACACTTTGTCTTGACACGTTGCAGAAGATTATCCGATAGTCGGTGACACCTTGCATTACACTTGGTATTAACGTGCGTTGTGTCGACGATGTTCAAGACATGGTCTGGGTACGAAGAATTCACCGCTTTGTTTTTTAGACGAATCGGTAGAATAAAAAGTTGGTAAGTTATAAAAAAGATTTATCGGTGATCGACATGATAGAAATTATGATTGTTAATCGGATCAAACGGTTCAGTTATTAACCCGAACTGAAAATTGAATCAAATTTTTTAATCGGTTCGGTTCACCCATTTTTTACAATAAAAACCTAAACGGTTCGGTTCAGTTCTTCTTCTTTTTTTTTGTTTTTTTGTTTTTTGTTTTAAATTTTTTTTACGAAATCATTCTATATATAACTACTCTTAGAGTTTGGACTATAAAGCTGTAAGAAAGATTAAAACTTTACGATCTAAACTCCAATACATCAATTACATATCATAGACATCATATTCTACAAATACAATGCTTAAAAACAAAAATTGGGCATCTGCACAGTTTTGTACAAATCTCTATATTGGGAAATTGGGTATCGGTGAGCAAGAAGTCAAAAACTGAATTGGGTCAATTCGAGAATCACCAAAAGAGTCGAGTAAGAGAAAGATAAATATATACACTTTGGCCTCTACTTACAGAGGACGACGAGACTTGCAGAAGGACAGTGAGACGAGATGAGCCAAGGAGTCGAGGACACCAACTAAATTAATGAGTCGAATCGAGGAGACGAGGACGCCGAGAATAGCCGGCGAAATGCACCAAGGACGGATGACGACTTTGAGTTTGACAGAGAGAGGGAAGCGCTATGATATGTGATTGAGAATACTTTGAACATTTGATATCGAATAGGGTTTTTACGCAGGGAAGAAAAAAGGGAAAACGACATCGTTTTCAATAAGTTCGGTTCAATTGGTTCGGTTCCATTCAGTTTTTCTTAACCGAAAAATCAAAACTGAATCGATTCTTTTGGTTCAGTTCGGCCTGTTACTTTTCGGTTCAATTTCAATTTTTTCGGTTTTGGCTAAATTTTTCTTCAGTTTCGGTCCGAAGTCATAACTCTAATAGAAAGAACTCCCCAAAAGTAACATATATTATTACATGAGTAATTTGGTACCCAATAACTATAACTAAAGAGAATAAGTGGTGAACAAAGACTAAAAAATTTGGGTGCCCCACACCCTGTACCCAAAAAAAATACATCAATACTATTCGTCGCTCCTCTGAATTGGTCTTCGCGAGTGCTACTGGACTCTCTTGCATGGTGACGCCGAAAATTCTCGTGAACAATGTTTGGTTCTCATGTTTGATACCAACAATGAACTCTAAAAAAAACCTGATTACCCATCAGTGTGAAAGTAGCCCCCATAGGTTAAATCTCAATACACACAATGTGGCCCACTCTCCCACAAATTAGGGCAATAAAAACTAATTCTTTGCCCTAGTCGGTACCCGCCAACATAGAACCACCGACAAAGCAAAAACCTACCTTCTCCGTCAGCTCAGGCTTGTTGCCGCCGTACTGCTGCCGTCAGAGCCAAAATCCCACTGGCGGTGGCCACTCAATAAGAAATCTTTGTGACCGCCAGCACTGATCTGCCAACGCAAGCAACAGATGCAAGTTGTTGTCGCAAAAACCTACCTGACCCAGGGCCGCCAGGCTTAACAGAGATGCATATGCGTTGTCATTGCCTAAATCCATCGATCTCTTTTTTAAGTAGGCCTCTCCTCAGCTACACAGCAACCTGCTCGTCTCAGAACCTTCGAGATGGCTAGGCACGCACTACTGGAGGAAGGAATCGGGGCGACGTAGTTACATTTCTACGTCGCTCAGATTTTCAACGAGGCGACGTAAAATACCTTTGACAAAAATTACGTCGCTTCAAAAAATTGAGGCGACGTAGATTGAAGTACGTCGCTTCAAAAAACTGAGGCGAATAGTTTTTCTTTCCAAGTGACCAAACTAATCTACGTCGCTTCGATTCAAAACGAGGCGACGTAGATTGATCAATCTACGTCGCCTCGTTTTGAATCGAAGCGACGTAGATTAGTTTGGTCACTTGGAAAGAAAACGAGGCGACGTAGATTGATCAATCTACGTCGCCTAGTTTTTTTTAAATCTGGATCTACTCTTCTTCTTAAAGTCAACCCGTTCATAAAGTGAGATGTTTAGAAAAACAGTTTCATTTCGTTCTGCAGCTGTTTTGGGCGATTTTGGGGAGAAATTAGAGGAAATTGAGAAAGAAGGTTGTTCTTGCCATTGATTTGATTCTTGAGTAAGGTTAGTTTGATTTGTATCTCTTTAACCCTCTTTATGACCATAATATGTTAAATTAGAAGTGAAATTGAAGTTTTGGTGAAATGTTTGAAGTTGAATTGAATTTGGTGTTATGTTGTAGTTTTAGTGTTTGAATCATTGAATTGTGTTATGGGTTCATGAATAATGTTTGAAATTTGGTTAAGTTTAGTGAAATTTATTGATGATTAGAAGTGAAATTGAAGTTTTGGTGAAATGTTTGAAGTTGAATTGAATTTGGTGTTATGTTGTAGTTTTAGTGTGTTAAGCATTGAATTGTGATAAATCATGTTATGGGTTCATGATTAATGTTTGAAATTTGGTTAAATTTAGTGAAATTAATTGATGATTAGTGTAGATTATGTGTATTCGAGCCTTAATTAGTAGTGTTATTAGTATTATGGCTATATATAATTGTGGTGTTTATCAACTTAGAACTCCCGTTTGAGAATCAACAACTCATCTAGTTGATCGAGTTGAGTTGTTGATTCTCGAATTGTCCCATTTTTGGACACTTTAGGTGAACATGACTTTGTTGATCCTTTTGCTATTCGTGTGATTTCAGTTTCAGTTTTGGGATATGGTTTCGACAGTGTCTCATTTAAATGTTCCCCGAGTGCAAATTAGGTTGTTTAGATATGTGTGCACTCGGGGAACTGTAGGGAGATGCTGCCGAAATTTCCCTAAACTGGAGCTGAAACACATGGGTGCAAAAGCGTTGACAAATGTCGTGTTCCCCTGAAGGGGATAGGACCCAACCCGGAGGCATAAGGCGAAGAAGTGTGGGGTTTTGGTTGAATCGCAACTGTGGCGTGGTAACTTTGTTCATATTGATTGTTTATGTTGACAGGAAACATGGACGGACTCCCAGACAAAACTTGGATGACATATCATCGTGCTGATCCAAGGTACATCAACGGCATATTCGAGTTCATGAATTTTGCCCTGCTACATAGTAACGGAGCCGATTATCACTACTGCCCGTGCAAACGTTGTAAGAACGGTCCGTTCAAGGTTACTATGGATCAGATGTATCATCACTTATCACACAGTGGTATGAGTCCTACTTATACAGTCTGGCACCTTCACGGGGAAGTTTCTGGTGAACCGGCAATGCTCAGTCAACGAAGACAGTGGCTTCAAGACAGAGTCGGTCCTTCTAGTGGTGCCGGTCCTTCAGTGAACCCGCAGTTGGAGATTCTACATGATGCATATCCCTATTATCCTGGATACCATGCAGATGCACCCCAACAATTTGTGGAAGATAATTCGGGCATGAACTTCAATGACATGGTAGACGATGATTATGAAAAGTACGATAGATTATTGAAGGAGTCACAGACCCCATTATATGAAGGCAGTGAGGAAACTGTTTTGAGTGCCATATTAGATGCAATGGAAATGAAAAATGAAAATGGATGGTCGGACACAAGTGTTGACTCTTTATGTATTTACATTAATAAACTTCTTCCTAAAGGGCACACATTCCCCTGTTCATACTCGAGAATAAAAAAAATCTTGAGTGATCTTTCACTGGGTTACGAAAGAATTCATGCGTGTGAGTTTAACTGTGTGTTGTTCAGGGGGGCGCTCGTAAACGAGAGAATTTGTCCAGTGTGTTATTCTGAAAGATATAAGCCAAATACGAATGATATTCCCAAAAAAATAATTCGTAACTTCCCTGTAACACCAAGGTTGAAGCGCTTGTTTATGTCCCCACACACTGCCAAGCATATGAGATGGCTGGGGGAGCGGATATGCGTGGCTGGTAGCCTCAGTCACCCAGCTGACGGAGAAGCGTTTCAACATTTTGACAGAACTTTTCCAGGATTTGCACAGGACTGCAGGAATGTGCGCCTTGGAGTAGCAACAGACGGTTTCAATCCATTCGGAACAATGGGAACTTTGCATAGTACATGGCCCGTTGTTGTGATGCCGTACAATCTACCACCATCAATGTGCATGAAGAAGGAATATAACATGTTATCAGTGTTGATTCCAGGCCCTAAATCTCCCGGAAAGTGCCTTAGTGTACTCATTGAGCCGATGATCGAGGAGCTAATACATTTATGGGTCGTTGGAGTCCATACTTTTGATCGAGTAGACAATGAGGTATTCTTGATGAAGGCAGCGGTAATGTGGACTATTAGCGACTTTCCAGGTTTAGGGATGCTTGCGGGGTCAACCGTGAAAGGGTACAAGGCATGTCCAATCTGTCTAGATGAGCTAACTTCAGAGCATATATGTGGGAGGATAGTTTATGAAGGTCATCGAAAATGGCTCCACCAGGATCACCCTTGGAGATTGAGCAAGGCATTTAACGGGAAGGAGGAGTTTGGCGGAAAACCCTATCGTAAGAGTGGAGATGAAATTTTGGAGGACGTTAGGTCAAACGTTTACCCTATTCTTAGCCAACATGAAGACTTGAAGGTGCCGTACAATCCGAATAACAGACAGTGTTGGACTCACGAAAGCATATTTTGGAAGCTGCCGTATTGGTCATCATTGAAGATCAGACATTGCCTAGATGTCATGCACATTGAAAAAAATGTGTGTGACAACATCCTTGGAACCATTTTTTCGATTGAATCGAAGTCTAAGGATGGTCCAAAAGCTCGCGCTGCTTTGAAGAAGAGGAATGTGCGAAAAAACCAGTGGCAAAGAGCGGGTGACTTGGCTACGGGGAAAGTTCCTCATGCACCTTTTTTAGTTAAAAAGGATGATCTAGAAGATGTGTTCCAGTGGTTCAGGGATGTTAAGTATCCTCTTGGTTATGCAGGTAGTTTGAGAAGTAAGGTGAAAATAAGTTCCCAGTCACAGTTTTATGGATTGAAGACGCATGATGAAAACATATCGCGTACAGGAGATCATATCTTCGAGCCTTACCAAGAGGACACTCCCACGGTGATACAATTTTACCCAGATTTTCAACTACTTTTGGACGAAGAAGGAGACGAGGACGAGGTCGCGGACGAGGATGAGGACGAAGACGAGGACGAAGACGAGGAGGACGAGGACGAGGACGAAGACGAGGAGGACGAGGACGAGGAGGAGGAGGAGGACGAAGACGAGGACTAAACTAATATTATTATCTATTTGAAACCTAAATTCGTATTTTCTTTAAAGCATAATTTATTCATACGAGAAAATATTACTAACTTTATAATTATAAACTTCATTTATTAAAAAAAAAACAAAATCGAAAATTAAATAGAAGGAAGCGACGTAGATTATTCAATCTACGTCGATCGCCTCATTTATTCATAAAAACAACAAAATTAAAAATTAAATACAAGTAAGCGACGTAGATTTATCAATCTACGTCGCCTCATTTATTCATAAAAACAACAAAATCGAAAATTAAATAGAAGGAAGCGACGTAGATTGATCAATCTACGTCGCCTCATTTATTCATAAAAACAACAAAATCGAAAATTAAATAGAAGGAAGCGACGTAGATTGATCAATCTACGTCGCCTCATTTATTCATAAAAACAACAAAATCGAAAATTAAATAGAAGTAAGCGACGTAGATTGATCAATCTACGTCGCCTAGTTTATTTATAAACTTCATTTATTCTAAAAATCAATATTAAATATTAACTACAACTCAGCGACGTAGATTGATCAATCTACGTCGCCTCGTTTATTTAAATAAACATAACTTTTAATATTAAAAAAAGTTAAATATTAAAAACAAGAAATCGAGGCGACGTAGATTTATCAATACACGTCGCTTCGTTTATTCCAGGAAAAAAAATTAAATATTTAACAAAATTAAATATTGATTACAACGAGCCGACGTAGATTGATCTATGTACGTCGCCTTGATTATTCCAAAAAAACAAAATAAAAATTAAATACAAGGAAGCGACGTAGTAAGCTCAATCTACGTCGCCTCGTTTATTGAAAAAAAAAAAAAAATAAAGATTAAATCGAAGCGACGTAGATACCAATGTACGTCGCCTCGTGGGCTTTATAATCCCAGAATCACAGTTTCAATCTGCTTCTTTTCATTTCGTTTTCCCTTCTTCTTCTTCCTCGCGCCGCGCCCCCAAAGCCAACGACCCAACAATCCCTAACCCCTAATCGACCTGTTGATAAAACCGAATCCCTAACCCCTCATCTAAACCCCTCCATCTCAATCCCTTCCATCTCATCTAAACCCCTCCATCCCTAATCGTCGAATACATAATCCCACAAATCCATAATCGCATTACAACCTATTGGAGCTCAATCTGTGGCCATCAATCTGTGTAACCATCACACTGTAAGCATCCGACCTCGTTCAATTTTCAATCTGTTTTCATCTTAATGAGTTAGTGTGTTCAATTTTCAATCTGTTTTCATCACACTGTGGCCATCAATCTGTTTTCATCTTAATGTGGGTTTTGTGATGATGATGACTTTCTTAATGTCATTTGCTCTGGTTTTAGTTACGGTTTTTCTTGTACTGTGTTTATGCTCTGAATAAGAAGATGGTGGATATGTCATATGTGATTATATATATGGTCTGGATATGTGGATATGTTGTTATATATGGTTATATCTATGGGGATATGTGGAATGAGAAGTCATGTGTGTGGCACGCCAATGACTATGCTGACGGTGAATATAAGCAAGAGCTTTTCTGCATTCGATTCGCTTCGATTGAGAGTGAATTTTGTTTTATCTAATCTAATCTAGTACCTAGATATTGTACTGAATCTATATTCGATGTCGATGTCTTGCTTACGATGTAAAGGTTGAATCAAAGTAAGTATTGGAAGTGGTATCATACTTTGGATTCATGATGGATTGGGCTGTGACGTGAAATCTTAATTGCTTTTAGAATACATTGATCACGTCACCTGTTGAAGTTTTGTTGCTGCACACTAATGAGTACTAATTGTAGAGGGGGAACTTGAACATGATGATTTTAGTGTGATCAATTGATCTGTCTTGGATTTTGTTGATAGGTGGGAGCAACATGTGTCTAATGAGACTGCCTGGTCTTGTTTCAAAATAGGAACAAGCTCCTTGAATCGGTGCTATTTTCTAGGCTTATATTGACTGTATGGTCTTGTTTTGATTAGGTTGCAGTTGGCAAGATGGAATTGTAATTTGAGCTATAATGATTCATGCTGCGTATTGATCTTCTTTAGACAAGTTAGACTAGCGATGGTTATTATAGTTGTTTCTTGTACATGGTGAGAGTTGAGATGGTTTTTTGATACGATTGGTATTGTGAACTGTCAAAAGAAAATATGAACTAAATAAGTTGTTAAGATCCAAGCTTGTAGGTAGGAACTTCCTGAACTTGTAAATTTATTAGCTGAGATCTCATTTTCTTTAGAATACTGTGATCAATTTCTTTATTCTTTTTCTTGAAGTTTAATGAATATGTGACATTAAGCTAGCATGTGTTATTTGAAGTAGCTAATATGTTGTAAATCTGTTTTCCTCCTCCAGTAGCTAAAGCAACCGAATCCGAGCCAACTCCGTGTAGCTAAAGCAAACGATTTGAGGCAACTCGAGAAGGTACGGAGCTTTGTGTTTTATACTGTGCCGAATGTGTATTGTGATAATGATTCCGAATGTGTTTTCAATATGTTTTCATGTAAGTATTGTGTTTTGTGATGATGATGAAGTCTAATGTGTTTTGTGATAATGATTAAACGCCAGTTTGGTTATATGAAAACATATGCATAATGATTAAGGGTTTGTGTTTTATACTGATTCTTACTTTTGTTTGTTAGTAGTTATTTCTGGGATATTAGGATTGATGAAAGAGCACGTGTTACTAGTACTTGACAGTTCAATATTGCCTGCATGTATAAAAGAATGTTAGTTAAATAAATAGTCATTTGTAGAAAACAACAGAGCCGATGTTTGAAGGTGTTTAGTATGTTTCTTATCCAACCATTAAACGTATGTAGCTAATCTGTTTTATATATGAAGATCATCTTCTGGTTTACTCTATTGAATCCCAAAAAGAATAGTTTAGTTTTAACATCTAATTAAAAATAACAGTTTAGTAATAAAAGAATGGCTCCCGGAGATACTGCATACAAGAGGAGGAAAGCGTTGATGCAGCGTCGTGAAGCGGAAGCGGCGGCCGCGGCGGCAGCTGCGGAGGCGGCGGAGGCGGGGTGGCGAGCATTCAGCCGAGATGGGGCTTCCGGGTCTGGTTGCCCCACGGGACAATCGGCGACCCCGTCGATTGCAGAAGCTCCCATTTTAACGCCCGCCCCTCCACTTGAGGATGCGATTCCGCAAGGAGCGGATGACAGCAGCGACGCCACTACGGCGTCACAGCACCCTCCCGCCCTCAGCATCCGGTGCAAGAAGACCAAACTCCCCGACATGGTCGACATGGCAACCGGAGACCCGACGACGGAACAGCGCGGAGTCGTTGTCGGGACGAAGACGGAGTACCTCGTCCGGATGAACAACAATAGGCGACTACAAGTCGCTTACTCTACGAGGCATGCGGGGCCGGCGACGAGGGAAATGCGGAGTCTGATGTGCCGAGACATCGGTAGCATCATCCGCGGAAAAGTTCCAATGCTTGCATCTAGCTTCTTGGGACTTAGCGATTTGCATCGCGATATCGTCGGCCGGAGTCTTGAGGTATACTTGCTGGACTCCGAGCTTACTTACATACCTGTAGTAAATGTAAATATAATTTTTACATAACGGAATTTAAATGTGTTGTGCTAGACGAACTACGACATCCCGGCGACTGATGTGGAGATGTGGAACTTCATTGATAGGACGGCGCAAACAATCTATAAGGATTGGAAGTACGATTGCCATCAACATTATCTCCACGTCAGCCAGGAGACTCCGGCCGAGTTTCTCGGGAGGGAAGACCAATGGGCGTGGTTAAAAGCCCACTTCGAAGACCCTGCTTACTTGGTGAGTTTCATAAACGAACCTACAGTTTTGGTCAAACGTTCGAACAATATGCATGTTTTAGTGTTCTTATTTTAAAATGATTTTTGTGTGTGTGTGGCAGCGATTGTGCGAACGGAACCGAGGGAACCGAAACAAGAACAAGGAGCAGCAGATCAACCACCATTCGGGATCCCTCGCCCTCTTGTACCGAAGCGAGGTGTTGGAGAAGGAGGGTCATCCAGCGCCCGCCGTCCAGACGTGGATTAACGTATACCAGCCGGAGAGGAATGCGGCTGAGAAAGTGGTAAGCTCAAATAGGTTCACGTTACGTTATTTCAATTATGTTTGTTTACTAAATTGTAATATTATTTATTTTATCTATTTTAATTGAGCAGGCGGCAGTGAAGCGTCGACTCGATGAAGTCTTGTCGCAACAAGATAGTGCTGCGGGCCCAGTTGACGGCGAAGAGGTTTCCCAACCCCAGCCTCTTCCTCTTGATACACAAATAAATATCATAGAGGAAGAGGTGGGTTCAAGGCACGGGACCTCTATAAGAGGTAATAAATCTCCAAAACGATTCCATCGATGCATATCTCGATTTACGTTTTGCTTCATTTTGGTTTACGATATAGTTTACTAATATTTGTTCTTGTTCGACGTTACAGGGGTGGGGCGCGCTCTCACACGCGACCCCAAACCGAGAGGAGGGGCCCGGGTAAACCAGGAACGCCAAATTCAAATGCAAAAGGAGATCGATGAAGCCAAAGAGGCGGCGCGCAGATCGAGCGAGGTGGCGCAGAAGGCCATAGCGGAAGCGAGTGCGATCGCCCAAAGGATGCAAGAAATGGAGGCCATGATGCGATCATTCCAGGCTGCGAATCAACAACCGCAAGCTCCTCCACCACCTCCCGGCTCGTAAACTGTATATAGGATTTGTATAAACTTGATTTGTGTAAACTTGATTTGTATAAACTTTTAACGTTTTGATTTGTGATTGAATGCGTTTTTTTGGTTGAATGCGTATCTGCAATTTGAATGCGTTTTTGTGTTTGTAAATTGCGATAGGTCGTGACTTGGTACAATAATATTTAATTTTTATTTTTTTTTATTTTTTAATAAATGAGGCGACGTAGATAGAACATTGTACGTCGCCTCATTTATTATTCTAAATGAATAATAAATAAATATTAAATACGTTGAGGCGACGTAAATTGCTCTATATACGTCGCCTCATTTATTACAAAAATAAAAAAAATTAAAATTTTTGATAAATGAGGCGACGTACATTGATCAATATACGTCGCCTCAATGTATTTAATATTTATTTATTTTTTATTTTTTAATAAATTAGGCGACGTAGATTGATCAATGTACGTCGCCTCATTTATTAAAAAATAAAAAAAATAAAAATTAAATAAATTTAGGCGACGTATATTGATCAATGTACGTCGCCTAATTTATTAAAAAATAAAATCAAATAAATATTAAATAAATTGAGGCGACGTATATTGATCAATATACGTCGCCTCATTTATTAAAAAATAAAAAAAATAAAAATTAAATAAATTTAAGCGACGTATATTGATCAATATACGTCGCCTAGTTTATTAAAAAGTAAAATCAAATAAATATTAATTAAATTGAGGCGACGTATATTGATCAATGTACGTCGCCTCAATGGATTAAAAAAAAGAAAAATAAATTAAAATAAAATAAAATTGAGCGACGTAGATTGATCAATATACGTCGCCTCAGTTCAAGCGACGTTATCAATCTACGTCGCTTCAATTGAAGCGACGTAACATTATTTACGTCACGTGAAATGAAACGAAGCGACGTAGATTGTATATACGTCGCCCCAATGGTGGCGTGATGAATCTGAAGCGACAAGACGAGGCGACGTCGTTTTGGTCACAAGAAATCGAGGCGACGTAAAATTGAGACGAGGCGACCACCTTTCTACGTCGCCCCGATTTCCTCCTCCAGTAGTGACGAGCCTCGTAACCTTCGTCTAGCATCAGTTGTAGCAGTCTCTCCTAGCAGCCATAATCTTCGCCGGAGGCGACCCCGTTTTGGCTGCTCACGACCACTACCAATATTTTCTCATCCCAGGAGTCCTCGCTAAGCACCATGCCTGCAATACCCCGCTCCCGATCCACAACAGAAACCAATATTGGCCTCTGTTATCATACCTCGCTATCGTGGCAATCTCTCAACCAAAACTCTCAACAATGCGGTCGTTGAAAACCGACACCGACATATCTCAACTGAAACTCTCAACGATGCGGTCGTCGAAACTCGACGCCGCACATCAAACCTAGATACGCTAGGGTTACCTTGTGCTCCAAAAAAAGCAGAGCTCCCAACTCTCTTTTTTGTTTTAAGAACTTGCGTGTAAGAATTTAACAAAGTAATAAATATCCATTTTTATTTTATTGTACCCCGAGTAGCAATCCAGTGTTGATAGGAGTTCGTGGTCGCTGGTTGCATCCACTAGTTGGTCTATCCTCGGTAATGGGAAGGAATCCTTTGGGCAAGCCTTGTTGACGTTGATGTAGTATGTGGTGTGCGGCTTCTTCTTTTATAAATAAAATAACATGTACATGATACATGACAAAGATGACCAAAACAAATTCCAACTTGCGCGACCCGATAACATACATAGTTTCATTTGATTATAAATGTAGTATATAAAATGAGTAGTTCTATGGTGTGTGGACTACAAATGTGTAAGATAAAATTTTTGTTTTAAAAATTCTCATTCACTATTCATTTAACTCTTGTTCTTAACCTAGTAAACCCGGAGCGACTTCTCACTGCTCCCACTAGCAGTGAGAGATCACCTGCAACAAAATGACTAAAATATTTCTTAAAAATTGAAAAACTCAGCAAAAAAATCAACGATAAAACCAACATGAGTATATCCTTATATACTCTCGACACCCATAAGACCATCACTGTCATCATCGAAAATTGCTACACCCACCGGCCACCACCTCACTGCTATTCCTCGTCCCGCCTTTTTGGATTAGACCTTTACCCCAGAGTACTAGCCCGAAATCACCACACCCACTTTATTGTGATTCCGCCCTTTGGGGAATACAAGATGGTATTTTTGGTGTTAATGTTGTTGCAGAATAAACTATAATATAAGAGCATCTCCAACAACATCATTAAAAACATAATTATTTTGTTTAAAAATAGGGCTCAAAGTTATTTTGACTAATCGAATTTGATAATTTGCTCCAACAACATTACACAAATTTTAGCTATACTTCAACAAATGTTTAATTTTGATTCGTCAACTTCTAATAAATTATTAAATTTATGTAATTATTAATTACAAATACAACATAAAAGAAAATAATTAATGACACTTATGCTTATTCTCATCACATATATCTTCACTTCTCGGTATAAGAATGAGGGATGAAAACATGAAATTTAGGGATTCCTTATTTATAGGGAATGATATAGGAGATCTGTTAGAGCTAATTTTTGTCAAAAATCCTTATATCGGTGAAACTTACATTTAGCAATGACTTCTTTGATTTTGGAGAAAAATACAATTAAGTTTTGCAATTGAATTAAGACTACATTTTATGCAAGGGCTAATCTGGAAATGTGCCTGAATTTTTTTTTTCGAGTTAAAATTCAAGGAAAAAATTGAAAGGGTAAAAATGGAAATTGGCATGGGTTGTGGGATCCAACTGCTGACGTGGTAAATGCCACGTCAACACTAAACAGAGAGTGTTAGTACATGATCCTGTAAACACTCAATTGTCGCACACTTAGTCACTCCAAACGGGTCAACACGGCTTGGACCAAACGCAAGACAGCAATACAGGCTTCAACTTTAAACAAGGAAGCAACACCATCTGGGATAGGTAGGTAGATTGATTAGGGACTGGGATACCGATTTTTTGGGTCAAAGGTTTGGGACCCTCGCCGTCTTACTCCTGTTTGTCAAGTTACACGTGTTGAACGTAATTGGTCTTAATGTAGTTTGCTTTAGGAGATCGTTTTCTATCGTACCGGTAACCGGTCGATTCCTTGTAAATTACTACTTTAATGAAATTCTACCGTCTAAAGTCAAAAAAAAAAAAAAATCTGACGGCCCTAACCTTTTAATTATGCTTTAATAGAATAGAAATAATAATAATATTAGTTTCAAAAATTATCAAAAATTCTATAAATATAAAAAGAAATCACAAATAATATAGTAATTAATGTCTATTCATAAATATTTATGAGTAATTTTGTGTATAGCGAATCAAATTATTAAATACTATGAATAGTAATATGTCCTCAAATTGATTTCATTGCTGGATCGTTGATCTATTGTATAAATACATAATCATTTAATTCAATAATGAAATAAAGATAACAATTTTTATCAATAAATAAAATATTTTTTAAAAGATGAATGGTATTTGGTCCTCAGACTGATCTTGTTGTATTTCAAACCGAGAATTAAAGACTAATTTTGATGAATAGTGTACTACCTCGCCAAGTTGAGAATTGATCCAACCCACCCAAAATGGGATGGATGAGGACTGCAAAATAGATTGTAAGCTAACAGAGCATGTAAATGAAGCATGTGAGACATTTGAGCCACAAGGAAAACGGCATAGTGATGGCTATGAAAGAGTACCCTTGTTTGTACATCAAGACTCTTTCAATATCTCTATTAATTAAGCAAGAAGATATTTATAAATATATTAATTTATAAATGGGATGAAAGAGTACCCTTGTTTGTGGGGGTATATTATTTATATTAATTTATGGGTACAGCTACTCCCTGATTCCTGGTTACATTGTTATCAAGGATGGAAGTAGATTGCAAAGTAGGATCGTAAGCCAACAGAGGACATAGATGAAGCATGTGAGACATTTGAACCACAAGGGAAACGGAATAGTGATGGCTATGAAAATAGCAGTGACCCCAAAAAAAACGCCTAGTTGCTGGAGCACATGAGCGGCTAGCGGATAGTTGCAGCGAATACAATCTCCGACAAAGATGCACGTAAATGACATTATGAGGGTGAGTCCGAGGAAGCAGAAGATTGTAGGGAGCTGAGAATGAATTTGGGCAGACAGGAGAGCCATATCGATGGCGGAGGTCGAGCAAACCCCAACAAGTAATTTGGGCCAGTCTAAGTTGCGGTGCTCTCTACCAGCAGCAGCTGCTTCTTCTTCATCCGGATTTCGAACCCAGCCAGGTGCTGTGAGAATTTGGAGGGCAAATGCAACATATTTAGAAATCTGCATGTTTTCTCTAATTCTGTGTGCTCCTCGTCCTCGTCCTCGATCTATTTTTTTTGTTTTTGTTTTTTTGGAAGGATCAAGGATGTAAGTTTGAAGACAGAGAGAGGATTCCCATTTATTCAATCAATTCATGAATAAATTAATAGAGTAGAGCTACGCAACTGTTTTTTTGTTTTGTTTGATATATCTTCTCTTTGGTCGTTGGTCGTTAAAAGGAGCTCTTCCCTAGCTTCTAACAGTCCAACTATGTCGTTTCTTCAATCCAGAAGTGAAGGCCGGAACCTTCTTTGATCTTTCCAATGTACCGATCGAACTTAATTTCTTCATCCAATAGCATGGCCCTTATTGGACTGAATCTTTTCCACAGCGCACCTTCAAAAACAACGTACGTAAAATGCAAACTGGTTTCTTCCTATTCAATCCATACCATTTATGGGGCGGGGCTATTAATTGCTTAATCTACGTATTGGATGGATGTAGATTCTTGTAAATTTCCTTTTTGTTTCTGCTGTTGCACCAAATTCAGAGTGATTTGCTGTTTAATTGATTTTGCAATTCAAGTGAGTTGAAAAAGCTTTCCATGACCCTTTCGACCTGATAAGTTTATGAAATTAATATTACAAACAGCTCAATGTGGTGCAACTATTTCGATCTGGACTGCATAGAAGAACTGGAGGAGTACTGCTCCAACTACTTGTGCACATCAATAAGTGTTCAATACTAAATTCTGGCCACATAACATAACTGTTAGTATAGCAGCATTAGTTCTCCGATTAAACATACTTACCCACTTAAGCAGGTAATCAACACCTACCCGACCACCCGAAAGGCCACTAGGAAGGCTACAACTTCGCTCACCAGACCGACCACATCCGAGCACACACGCGCCCATGGGGCGCACATCCGAATGTGCGGATCACATAACAACAGAAGGAGTCCAGTCCCACATCGAGGAACACAAACAAACAACAAACTCAACCACCTATATATGAAAGGTATTTATTACAGGTAAGAGGGGGATAACAACTCATTCAATAGCATTCAATTCCACTAAACACTCCAACCTAGCTACCTTCTCGCACGTTCAGTTGACTGTTATATCCAATACATCTTCTAACTTAGGCATCAGAGCGTTGAAGGCAGGCCACCCCTGTCTCGACCATCTAACCGCCTGTTTGTCGTTGTATTCTTCTAACAGCCGTACCCGAACACGCGTACCCGAATACCCGAAGAAAGAAGGAGCGCCCGACCATCCGAACAGCCCGAGCGTTTGGACGAGAGAGAGAAGAGCTCGTACTTGCTTCTGCTAGATTACGTCCCGCGTAATCCGGTAGAAACAGTTGGCGCCGTCTGTGGGAAATTTACAAATTGCAAACATCGTATAAACACCACCAACCAAAAGCCCACATGCATACCCAGGAGACTAACGTCAGCAACACACCCCCGAGCGCACAAACGCGGCAAGTGATGGAGCTGGGGACAAGCATTAGTGAGGAGCGCGTCGACGGCCTGCTTCAGGAGCTGCGAGAGGCAGCGTTCGAGAGGGAGCATGAGCGCCAAATTCGACAGAGGCTGGAGGAACGACTGGACGCGCTCGTCAGCCAGCAGCAAGGACGACACGAACGGATCCAAGAAACCACCGACGAAGAGCAACATCCGTCCGGCAGGACCGACACCCAGGCAACCCGCATGCCCACGCCGGTAGGGGAATCGGCACCCCTGACAGACAACATCAGAGGATGGAGGAGTTGGCGGAGGAAGTCTCGCGCCTACGGAAAGACAAGCTTGCCGGGCAAGGTGGGATGTTCACCCCCCGGGTCAGCCCGTTCTCGGCGCATATACTAGAGAGGGGGAGGGACCTCAACGCAAAAACAGCAAAAATCACCCGGTTCGACGGGAGTGAGGATCCTCGTACGCACATCGACGAGTTTCGATTCACCACGGATGGGACCCGATATTCGGACCCGACCCTGTGTTTCCTGTTCTACGAGACGTTGACCGAGGAAGCACTGAGTTGGTTCTACGAGATTCCGCCAGGCTCCATCCATTTGTTCCTCGAGCTGGTGGAGAGCTTCCAGAGGCGGTACAGGCTCCAGGGGAAGTACAACACGACGGGTATTCTCCTCAAGGTCCGCCAGGGGAGGGACGAGAGCCTGTCCAGTTACATCAACCGGTGGAGGACGCTAGCGAGCACATGCAAGGACCTCGACAAGCGAGTGGCCAAGATAGCCCTGATGGACAACATGCTCGCCACACCATTCGTAGAGAAGCTGGTACGGAAAGAACATCTCGACTACGACGAGATCATGGACCTGATCGTACAGAAGACGTCGGTGGAGACGCGAGTGTATGGGTCCACCTCCGAGTCTAGCGCCAACAGGCCGGAGGACGTAAGCGCTCGGCCACGATAATCCTCGGGCGACGAAGGAGAGCCAGGCGGGGGCTATAAAAGGAGCCGAGACACGCAAGGACAAAATCACCAGAGGCCTTCCTCTCGCAACTATCAGAACAACCGCCACAACCAGGCGAGGGGACCAGCAGCACAAGGGGCCCGCCTACCGCCAGCACCGCAGCACCGGCCGGCCGGACAAGAGGTCTATGCAATCAACCGACAGTCAAACGAACAACTGCTCCGCTAGCACTGACGCCAGATTTTGCCTCCAAACAACATGTCGAAGGAGAGAATCCGGTCCGGTAGGATCCCGGACATCTGGTGTGAGTACCACAACGCCATCACTCACCAGACCAACGACTGCGTCATGCTGAAGGTCCTCCAGGACATGCAGAGGGAAGGTCGGATCACCACCCCTAGGGCAGAGGAGCGACCGCGCGGGACGAATATTGAAACCCGGGGGACTATCAGCACGATATCCGGGGGAAAGCGTAAGGAAGGGACTTCGTCACCCGATCGCTCGAGCAGGGAGGTGCTGACGATCGGGGCGGGACGGGCGCACAAGGCATGAAAGAGGGAACCGCCAACCATTAGTTTCACGGCCGAGGACGAAGAAGGAAGCCCGAAAGACAGCACACTTCCGTTCGTGATCGACGCGATCATTGACCGATTCCTCGTGAAGAGGGTGTTGATGGACAACGGGGCGTCCGTGAACGTAATCTACCTGGATGCGTACACAGCGCTTGGCAAGCCCGCACACAAGATGACGCAAGACCACGAGTGCGTCGCCAGCTTCACGGGCGAAACATCATACCCGATCGGAAGCGACAACATTCGGGTCGGAATCGGCGCCCCCGATTCCCCGCACAACGAGGTCCAGACGGACTTCGTCGTCATGGACACCCCCTCTCCATACAACGCCATACTCGGGAGGCCAGGGATCAACAAATTGAAGCTGATCATTGCAGGGCACATGTTCTTGGGATGATTCCCAACCGAGCACGGGGTCGGACACGTCCGGGGATACAACTATGAAGAAGCAGCGAAGCCCCGGAACAAACAAGAGGTCCTAACCATGGAGGAATCGGCGCCGGAGACGGAGGTACCAGACGACCCGCGCGACGGGCTGATGGCAGTGTCGCCCGTCCCCGAGCGCGAAGAGGTGAGGACGATTCAGCTATCCTCAGAACACCCGGAGAGGACGGTCCAGATCAGAGCATCATTGGCTCCCGCGATAGCCGAGCGGCTAATCGCGCTGCTAAAGGAGAAGCAGGAGGTGTTCGCGTGGTCGTACAAAGACATGCCCGGGATCAACACTAACATCATATCCCACAAGCTGAGCGTCAACGTCGGCGCACGGGCGGTAAAGCAGAAGCGACGGGCGTACAAGGCGGAACACTACGCGGCGATGCATGAAGAGGTGGACCGATTGTTGGGCATCGGGTTTATCCGCAAGGTGGACTATCCAAAATGGATCTCCAACGCTATAATGGTGCAAAAGACAAACAAAAAATGGAGGATATGCATCGATTACAGCGACCTCAACAAGGCGTGCCCCAAGGACAGCTTCCCTCTACCAAGGATCAACCAGTTGGTGGACACGACAGCCGGGCACGAGCTCCTATCCATGATGGACGCGTACTTAGGCTACAACCAGATCTTCATGGACACCGAGGACCAGGAGGCGACGACGTTTTTCATGGACAAGGGCCTATACTGCTACGTCGTTATGCCATTCGGGTTGAAGAACGCTGGCTCCACGTACCAGAGGCTCATGAACGCGATGTTTCATGGCCTGATTGGCAACATCGTGGACGTGTACGTAGACGATATACTGGTAAGGAGCGTTCAGGCGGTCGACCACGTCCAGAACTTGGGGATTGTGCTCGACGTCCTCATTGGGAACGGCATGAGGTTGAACCCGGCCAAGTGAACGTTCGGAGTCACCAATAGCAAATTCCTGGGGTATATCGTCAGCCAGCGGGGAATCGAGGCCGCGCCCGCCAAGGTGAGGGCAATCATTGACATGAAACCGCCCGTCAAGAAGGCAGACCTGCAGAGCCTCACGGGCAAGCTCGCATCACTGAACAGGTTCATATCTCGCTACTCAGACAGATGCGCCCCATTCTTCAAAGCTCTCCGAACGACGAACAAATGGGAGGTCGCATGGACGCCCGAATGCGAGGCATCTTTCCTTCAAATTAAGGAGTACCTGGCCTCCATACCACTCCTCTCCAGACCCGTTCGAGGAGAAATACTGTACATTTACCTGGCCGCCTCCCTCACAGCCGTCAGTTCTGCCCTCGTCCACCGGGAGGACTGCACGGAACTGCCCGTTTTCTTCTCAGGGAAGGGCATGACAGGCGCTGAGACCCGATACCCGACGATCGAGAAGATGGCGCTCGCACTCGTCACCGCCGCCTGACGGTTGAGGCCATACTTCCAAGCGCACAGCATCCACATCCTTACGAACGTGCCCCTGCGCCACATCCTCCAATCGCCCGATCACAGTGGCCGCCTGGCGAAGTGGGCAGTCGAGCTCAGCGAATTCAACCTTCAGTACAAGCCCCGAACGACAATTAAGGGACAGGCAGTGGCGGATTTCATCGTCGAGTACACGGAGGCAGAGGCGACGTCGACCCACGCATCCGACGGCCCGGCGGTAGAGGCATCCGACAAACAGGAGGTCAAGGAAGGACCATTGTCGGAGTGGAATCTCTACGTCGATGGATCGTGCACGAAGAAGGTGAGCGGCGCCGGGATCATCCTGACCGGGCCAGGAGGGGTAAACGCGGAGTACGCCCTTAAGTTCGAATTCAAAACAACCAACAACGAGGCCGAGTACGAAGCGCTCATCGCAGGCCTACAACTGGCCAAGAACTCGGAGGAACCCGACCTCAATGTATACAGTGACTCGCAGTTGGTGGTGAGCCAGGTCGGAGGGGAATTCC
Source organism: Geum urbanum (assembly GCA_946800695.1). NCBI lineage: Eukaryota > Viridiplantae > Streptophyta > Magnoliopsida > Rosales > Rosaceae > Geum > Geum urbanum. The sequence continues at coordinate 79,252,959 of OX326999.1, read as the reverse complement.
AGGCGAAGGGGGAGTCCATGATCGCCTATCTGAAGTACGTGAAGGCGCTGATCAGCAGATTCAAGTACCTCAACATCAGCCACATCCACCGAGGTTTCAGCGCGAAGGCAGATAGGCTCACCCGACTGGCCACGGCCCCCGTACACACGGGACCAAGGCAGCGGATTGTCGAAGTGCTGCGACGACCGAGCATCTCAGAAGCAGAACAGATCCTGGCAATTGAACCGCACGAGCACAGCTACATGGACATACTCATCGCTTACAAGACAAGGGGAGAGCTACCAGAAGACAAGCGAGAGGCCAGAACCATCGTCACACGGGCGGCTAACTTCAACATGTGGGATGGAGCGCTGTATCGACAAGGGAGGACTTGGGCAAGTCTCAAGTGCGTCACTCCATCAAAGGGCAACTCGATCCTGCAGGAAATCCACTCGGGCACGTGCAGCCATCATGCGGGCGCCAGATCGATCGCACACAAGGCTCTCCGGTGTGGATTCTGGTGGCCCACCATCCACGCGGACGCCATGGCGCTAACGAGCAAGTGCCACCAGTGCCAGCTGCACGCGCATCACCACCACACGCCCGCCATCCCACTGTCCATCCTCCTTTCGCCCGTACCATTCGCACAGTGGGGACTGGACCTAATTGGGGAGCTCCCAAAATCGAAGGGCCAGAACAGGTACCTGATCGTCATCATTGACTACCACACCAAGTTCATCGAGGCCTAGCCAATGGAAAAGATCACGACAGAGAAGGTCGAGCGCTTCCTCTGGCGTTTCCTCTTCTGTCGCTACAAGACGCCGATCAGCATCGTCACGGACAACGGGCCACAGTTCAACAACCCTCGGCTCACGGCCTTCTGCAAACAACAGGGAACGGACCTCATGTTCGCATCACCAGCGCACCCTCAGACGAACGGACAGGTGGAAGCAGCGAACAAAATTATCAAGGCAGGTATTAAGAAGAAGATTGAAGATATCGAACCCGGGGACGCGGGATACGGGCGCTGGCCCGAGGTCATCCCGGAGATCCTATGGTCCATCCGAACGACCGCCAACTCCACCACGGGCGAAACCCCGTTCAGTCTGACGTTCAGAACGAAGGTTGTGCTACCCTTGGAGATCACCCACCAAAGCCCACGGATCGAGGGGTACGATCCGAGCACGAACAACGAGGGACTATGACTCAACAAAGACTTGCTGGAAGAACGGAGAGACACGGCCCATCTCCACAACGCCGCGAACAAGCAGAGGATCGCCCGATTATATAACCAGCGTATTCGGGCTCGACCAATCCAACAGGGGGACTGGGTGATGAAGGCAATCCAGCAAAAGGTCAAGGCACTCCGCCCGTCATGGGAAGGTTCGTACGTCGTGGACGAAGTGGTAAGCGCCTGCACTTTCTACCTTAGAGACATGCAAGGTCAACGACTGCGGCACCCGTGGAACATCCAACACTTGAGGAAGTATTTTCATTAAATTTTGTTGTGTTGGTACTTATTTTCATTAAGTTCATTTTATTGTTACGTTTGTTCTCAACCCGCCCGCCCGATACTCGGGGGACTGAGGCGAGATTATTCGCGTTGGTGTAACACTTAGTCAAAATACCATTGCAAAAATAAGAGCATACGCGCGAATCATTCAAAAGATACCAAAAAAAAAACAGAAGTTAAAGACACACGTACGGAAGGAAAAGAAACTTCATTAAATCAAAAGAACCCAATTGAAAGTTTCGATTTTGACCACAGAGGGATAGAAGGAGGGGTTATGTCGACATGGTTGAGGATAGGGGTCGGCAAAAGCCCGGCCCGGCCCGGCCCGGCCCATGTATAGCCGGCACGGGCCGGGCCGGGCCGGGCCTCAACAACATTTTAATATATGCGGGCCGGGCCGGGCCGGGCTTTATCTTTTATATAAGGATCCGAGCCCGGCCCATTCAAGCGGGCTTTGCGGGCTTTTGCGGGCTTTTGCGGGCCGGGCTTTTGCGGGCCGGGCCTATCGGGCTTTAATTATTAAAAAAATAAGACATTTCAAAATAAACGTAACCTTCATCCATGCACCGGGGTTTAAACGTACTCCGACGAGTCTAAATTTTACGTACGATGTTTATCACTATAAGATGGAGTTTTCTACATGTCCTCGTTTATTATTAAAACATATTTAATTCTTATATTGCTTGAATTCTCCATATGTATATTAATGTTCTTACGTTTGTTCATTTGTTATATGTAATGAAATACTTTTGTGAAACTTAATCGGACATGTTTAATTATTTTATAAAATTGACCGTTAGATTGATTGGTTAGAATATTATAACCATGCCTTTAAAATTTTATAAATTTTGGACTTGATTTAGACATCGATCCATGTATTTCGCCAAATGTGACAATAGTACTCTTACAACTAAAACGGAAATTACCCCTCCCGAAAATAATTTTTTAACATCAAATTTTGGACACATACTCTTATGGAATACATATCTATCTCATAGTATCAAAAAAAATGACATAAAAAATTGATTTATCTACTCCCCCCATAGGAAAATAAGGAAAATAAGATGAGTGTATTTTAGTGTTTTCACAAATTTTGTTTAATTGTATTGACTGGGATCCAAACGTACTTCGATTATGCTAATTTTTACGTACGGTGTCTTTTATTACAAGGTGAACTATTATATATGGCCTTCTTTATTGTTAAAACATTTTTAATTCTTATATTGCTTGAATTTTCTACATGCTCACTAATGTTCTTACCTTTATTCTTTGGTTATATGGGTTGAAAGTCCTTTGTGAAACGTAATCGATCATGTATCATCATTTTACAAAACTGACTGTCAGATTGGTTGTTCATAATATTCTAAGCATGCCGTTAAAAATTTATAAATTTTGGACTTGATTTAGACCTACATCTATGAGTTTCGCTAAATGTGACCGTAGTACCCTTACAATTAAAACATAAATTACCCATCCCTAAAGGAATTTTTTAAGATCAAAATTTTAACACACATTCTTGTAAATTACATATCTATCTCATAGTGTCAAAAAAATTGATATAAAAATTTAATTTATCTAGTTTCTCCATGGAAAAATAAGCAATATATAAGAGAAGGGTATTGATGTCATTTCACACACTCTCAATTAAACTCTCACCATTGAAAAATTACAATATCTAATCTGAACCATCTATTATATTTATTGTTTTACTGTGTAAATCGATAAAAAAATTACAATGAAACCCTAACCCTAAACCCTAAACCCTAACCCTAACCCCCTAAACCCTAACCCCTAACCCCTAACCCCTAAACCCTAACTTACTCTAAACCTCAAAATTCCTAAAACCTAAAATCTAACTTACTCTAAACTTCAAAATTTCTAAACCTTAACTTACCCTAAATCTCAATCCCCTAAACCCTAACTTACCTTAAACCTAAACCCTAACTTAATTATCCTAAACTCTAAACAATGATTTAATAGTAAAATAGATACACAAATATAACTATATATGGAATTCCAATATTTGATCAATATATGTATATGTAATATATTAATATAGACATACACAAATATAAAAAATATATATATAATACTAGTCACTATATTATATATATAAGTGTAGGTATAATGATATACGTACTACTATCTTATATATATAAAAAATTGACTGTCGGATTGGTTGCTCATAATATTCTAAGTAGGCCGTCCCTAATTTTTATAAATTTTGGACATAAACCCTTAACCCTAAACCCTAAAACCTAAACCCCAAACCCTAAACCCTAAAAAAATTATAATAAAATCCTAGAACCGGAACCCTAACTTACCATAAACCTCAAATTCCTAAACCTTAACTTACCATAAATCTTAATCTCCTAAACCCTAATTTACCCTAAACCTAAACCCTAACTTATGCTAAACTTTAAATAATAACTTAATAGTAAAATAGATACACAAATTTAATTATATATGGAATTCAAATATTCAATCTATCCATGTATATGTAATATATTAATATATATACACAAATGTAAAATATATATCTATATAGTATTAGTCTATTAGACTACTAGTCACTATATTTTATATATATATATGTCAATATGTGTGTAGGTAAACATTAACTAGGTATAAATTGTATAATGATTAAAATTCATTAAATGATTTAATGATATATGTCAATATGTGTGCGGGCTTTGACGGGCCGGGCCTAACGGGCTTTGACGGGCCGGGCCTAACGGGCCTTGACGGGCTTTTGGCGGGCCGGGCCCGCGGGCCGGGCCGGGCCGGGCTTTAGATCTCTAAACCATGGTCGGCCCACCAACCACCTTGGCGGGCTTTTGCGGGCTTTTTTGCGGGCCGGGCCGGGCTTTTAGCCCACGGGCTTGTGGGCCTCCACCGGCCCACGAGGCCCACGGGCCAAATGATGACCCCTAGTTGAGGACCAATGGTGAGGTTTTGGGAATGGGGTTTTGGTGGGCCATGGTTTTGAAATGAGCAGAGAATAGAGAAGAAGGCCAGGGTGGAAAGGAGAGAGATGAGGGTTTGAATCGGAAAGACCCGTCTGGATTTCATCCATGAAAAACGAAAGAGAGAATTATGACTCGTCGTTCCCGCTTAATTTGTTTCAGTTAAGGACTCAAAATAGGAGCCTTTGGCGACGACTTGTTCATCATCAAAGACCTCGAGTTTTTTCTATTTAATGAAATTGGAGCTTCTGAAAGGGCCCAGAGAAAAGGTTTATTGGGCCAGGCCTGTTTTAGGAATACAGGGCGTGTAACGGCCCAAAGTGAAAGCATTTCCTTTATCAATGCTTAACTACAGAAGTACGTAGAACAACTATCATGGACTTTCATGAGTCTCATCTGTGTCTAGCTAGCTAGTTGTTTCTCTCAGCTCTCTCTGTATCAAATGCACGAGAAGAAGGTTTTATACTGGGAGCAACACTAGTCCTAAGAAACATAAGTAGAGATCATAGTGATACTGTTTGAATCTGCTACCGATCGACATGGCCGGAGAGTTAATTACTACTGGCCGAGATGGATCAATGAGTCAATCAAGGTTCTTTAGCATTCTTTCATGCATGGCTCATTGGCTCGCATGTCGGTAGCAGATTCAAATAATATCTCTCTGGTCTCTACTGGCCTAGGATTAAAGCTCATCAAGTCTTAGTTTTTCTTTTAATTAGCTAGATGGATATATATGAGAACGAGTGGTTATCTAGAAATTACGTACTAGTTGTTAGAAAATAATTGGACTTAAACACATTTGTGATGAACACTAGTTATGTAGCAAGAGCTTTTTCAATATGACTCTAATTCTGGTTACCTATCTAGCTGTATATTGCTGATAGGAGTAGGATTCTCACTTCGTTAATACACCTGATTAATACAAGATGTTGTGATGAGTTTAGGTCTCTACAATGGACAGAATACAGCAGGTATAGACTCCTTATGGGATGAGTACATATCTGATTCTAGTCCCTATATAAGGAGGAGAAGTCCCTGGCCACAAACACGTTTTTTACACATTGAGTTTCTGCCCCATTACAGAAGTGTTTGTGTGTGTGCAACCAGAAGACGTTCTCTTGGCATTACAGCAGCTGCTATTCAAGTTCAGAAGTGATGGCCAACATGACACTAGGAAGTGAAGGAATTCTAGGTTCTGCATCAGGTACACTTTCTAATCTGACTAAGAAATCATTTCTTATTGATCTTGATTTGTGTTTTGTATGATTCATTGTATTGATTGTGAGTCTTAATGTGTTGAGTTTCATTCTGCAACAATTGGTATCAGAGCTTTGGTACTCACAAATACAAATCAATTCACTTAAAGTTTTTCCCTTAAGCATTAGTAACTGGCTTGAAGATTTATCCGCTTTCTGAATGAAAAACCAAGCCATATAAAACATAATCATGCTATGTTGATGTCTGTAAACTAACCTTTTCATTCAGCGTTGTAGCAGAGGCAAAGGTTAGTAAACCTTGAAATGGTTTTATGTCTGATCACACCTAAATCTACAAACAAAATTATTATAACGAAAAATCAAGATCCTGGTATGGTATGACTATTCTGTGTTTTGTTTGTTTTGATTGAAATCATTCTGTGTCATTGTGATAATATCATCACTCACTGTGTCACTTGCTTCAGTACAACATATATCTCCCACATATTCTACAGTAAGCTTAAAAATTATAGTTCTGAAGTATGTTTTGACATTATCATCAGGATATATATGACACCAATCTAGTTTTGTGAAATTCATGAAAAGTAGTGTTGATTATGTTGCACAAAGCAATTGTCCTTACTATTTTTGAAAACATTCAGCATAAAACTAAAACTTGTGTTGTTTCTTAAAATTGCACTTATATTGTGTTCTTCCAAAGAAGATGTTTACTGTGTAATCTTGAGACTCAAACAGCATCACACATTCAGTAGATATCCATTGTGATTTCTGAAACTTTTAATCCAAAGATTAGATTGTTTTCACCAATAAAGGATTTTCTATCTTGACATGGTTTGATGATTAAGAACTTAAGCTGGTAAGTTTTATGTCACAAAGACATTACTTATCATGACTACAGCTGGGGAATTTTCAGATCATTAGCAAAATACTGTTATGATTAAATTAAACAATTTCATCTCTGTTTTGATAGTATCATTGCCTATCTGATATGAGTATACACACAATTTTATAGCATCAGCTCATACTTTTGTATTTTTATTTTTTCTTTTAGGAACTGTCATTGTTAATCTAGGACAAATTGAGATGTTGAATGGGAACAATTTTAAGAGATGGAGGAACCAGGTGGAATTTTATTTATCTATGCAAAACAATAACTTAGATATGTGTCTAATGGAGGAACAACCTGCCGAGTTACATAAAGGCTCCACCACTCAGGAGAGGACTTATTTCCAGGACTGGTACAACAGCAATAGGAAAGCCAAGAGTGTAATCAGAACCACCATATCAGAAACTATTAAAGGGTCTATTGAGGAACCTGAACTAGCCTGGGATTATTTGGAGGCAATCTCAGAAAAATTCATAGAGAGTGACAAGGCTGAGGTAGCTAGGCTGTCCAGAAAATTTAATGAGATGAGTTTTTCAGGAAAAGGTTCAGTCAGAGAGCATATTCTGGGTATGATTGACATCAACTCCAGACTTAGGGATCTCAGTGTAGGAGTTAAGGATGAACAGGTTGTGCACATGGCACTTGAGTCATTGCCAAGCACATATACCCTGAGAACTTCCTATAACACTTCAGATACTAAGTGGAACCTGAACAAGCTCATTTCTGTGTGTGTTGATGAGGAAGAGAGGATCAAAAAGGAGTCAGTGCCTACCCCTACAGTAAATCTGGTTGGAAAATCAGAAGGAAAAAAACACATTAAGAAGCTCCAAGTTAAGAAAACCACCTCTACCAAGCATACTGGAAAATCTTCAGACAACAAGAATGGGAAAACTTTCAAGTATAAATGTTTCTTTTCCAAGAAAACTGGACACATGAAGAAAGACTGTGCAGGCTTTAAAGCCTGGATGATCAAAAAAGGTGAGTGTTCTAAAAATTCAATATTTTCTCTCGAAGTTAATTTCTTAAATGCTGATAGTCACACATATTGGTTAGATTCAGGCTCACCTATTCATATTACCACTTCATTATAAGGTATAACAAACAGGAGAGTGCCAAGGAAGAGTGAGCAGCATGTCTGCGTAGCCAATGGAACCAGGGTAGCAGTTAGATCAATTGGGACCCTGGAGCTTGATTTAGGACTAGGGAAATCTATTTCTTTGGACAATGTTTTCTTCATTCCTTCTCTAAAAATGAATCTTATTTCTGTAGGTCTTTTGGTCAGTATTGGATGCAAACTTGTTATTGATTCTAATGGAATAAAGTTATTTAAGGATTCTGAGTACATTGGTTGTGGTATGTTTTCAAATAAATACTTGAGATTGGATTGTTCTGTAATAAAGCAGGATGTACTAATGATTGAGAATTCTGAAAACATTGATTCAGATACCAACAGTTTGAATAAAATCTCAGGAACTAAAAGAACCTTACTCAATAACAAATCTGCTAATCTATGGCATAGGAGACTAGGCCATATCTCTAGAGAAAGACTTAAAACACTTGAAAAGAACAAAATTCTACCTGCATTGGATTATACAGATTTGAATGAATGCATAGAATGCTATAAAGGAAAGTTGACTCAATTCAGAAAGAAAACTGCAGAAAGAAGTCAGGAACTTTTATAGCTGATTCATACTGATATATGTGGTCCATTCAATCACAAAACACTTTGTGGACATTTTTATTTCATCACCTTCATCGATGATTACTCAAGGTACTGTTACATCTATCTCCTATCTGAAAAATCACAAGCCTTGGAAGCATTCAAAATTTATAAAACTGAAGTTGAATTGCAGCTTGAAAGAAAAATTAAAATGATAAGATCAGATAGAGGTGGGGAGTTCTATGGAAAACATACTGAGCATGGCCAACAAAAGTGACCTTTTGCAAAGTACCTACAGGATTGTGGCATTAAGGCTCAATACACAACTCCCTACAACCCACAACAAAATGGGGTTTCTGAGAGAAAGAACAGAACCTTACTAAACATGGTGAGGAGCATGATGTGCACTACAGGGTTGCCAAGATTTTTATGGGGTGAAGCTCTTAAGACAGTAAATTATATTTGCAACAGATCACCAAGTAAATCTGTTGAGAAACCACCATTTGAATTATGGTGTAGAAGAAAACCAAGCCTTCATCACTGTCATGTATGGGGATGTAAGGCTGAGGCAAAAATACCAAATAAACTCACAAAGAAGCTAGATCCAAAAACAGTAAGCTGCCATTTCATAGGATATTGTGAAAGATCTAAAGGTTATAAATTTTATTCACCATATCACACTTCCAGAACTTTTGAAACAAATCAGGCAAAATTTCTGGATGAAGAAAACTGTAATACAAGACCTGAGGACTTGTCTACAGCTCTCAATGAGGTTACAGAAAGTGTGAATGCAGAATATGCCTTAGTTCCTATACCTCAGGATGAAATGGGAAGGGAAAATGCAGGAACTACATTACCAAATCAAGCTCCAGAAGAACAAATACCTCTAGCTGATTTAGACCCTATTCCAGCTCCCTTAGAACAGCTAGAAAATGCAGAAGAACCTATTATAGATGAAGTTCAGCCAAGAAGATCACAAAGGACCAGAAAACCAACTTTTGGACCAGAAAGTGATTATGAGGTATATCTGCAGGAATTAGATGTCCTCACTGAAGATACTGACCCTCTAAGCTATAAACAGGCCATTGAGAGTGATGAAGATCATCACTGGCAAGTTGCAATGGAAGAAGAAGTTTTATCCATGGATACCAACAAAGTATGGGAATTAGTTCAACCTGATCCTAACCAGAAAGCTATAGGATGTAAATGGGTATTTAAGACTAAAATGGATGAAAATGGTGGTATAGAGAGGTATAAAGCCAGGTTAGTAGCCAATGGTTTTACACAAAAGGAGGGCATTGACTATACTGAAACCTTTTCTCCAGTGTCAACAAAGGATTCATTCAGGATTATCATGGTACTAGTTGCTCATTATAACATGGAGTTACACCAAATGGATGTAAAAACAGCCTTTTTGAATGGAGAATTAGATGAAGTCATATACATGAAACAACCAGAAGGTTTTGTGGAAACTGGAAAAGAAAACCTTGTATGCAGACTTAAGAAATCCATATATGGATTAAAACAAGCTTCTAGACAATGGTATAAGAAGTTTGACTCTGTGATATCTACATTTGGGTTTACTGAAAACATTGTTGATGAGTGTGTATATGTCAAGACAGTAGGAAAAAACTTCATTTTTCTTATACTGTATGTAGATGACATACTTTTGGCCAGCAGCAATGTCATACTACTTAAAGACACCAAAACCTTTTTATCAAGCAATTTTGATATGAAAGACTTAGGTGAAGCCTCTTATATATTAGGAATTGAAATCAAAAGGAACAGAGCACAGAGATTATTAGGTCTATCCCAACAGAACTATATCTTGAAAATTTTGAAAAGATTTGGGATGGAAACCTGTGCTGGAAGTGATACTCCTATGTCTAAAGGAGATAAACTATCCAAGAAAAAATATAAGAATTCCAAAATTGGGGGGAAGATGAGTGATATGGACAGCAAACCCTATGCTCAACTCATTGGAAGCCTAATGTATGCTCAGGTCTGTACCAGACCTGATCTTGCATTTGCAGTAGGGATCTTATCCAGATTTCAAGCAAATTCCACCCAGGAACATTGGATAGCAGGAAAAAAGGTACTCAGATACTTACAAAAAACTAAATCTCACATGTTGGTCTATAGACATGTGAAAGAATTAGAATTACTTGGATTTATTGATTCAAATTTTGCTGGACACTATCCGGATTCAAAGAAATCAACATCTGGATATGTGTTCATGTTAGCTGGTGGGGCTGTAGCATGGAAAACCATGAAACAAAAATTAATTTCAACCTCAACTATGCAGGCAGAATTCATAGTTGTTTATGAAGGAGTTTGTGAAGGTTTATGAATTAAAAACTTTCTGTCACAAACTAAAGTGTTAAATTCATTATTTTCAGCTGCACTTAGGATACATTGTGATAATGAAGCTGCAGTATTTTTTGGAAAAAACAGTAAGAGGTCCAACAATTCTAAACATATAGATCTTAAGTACTACAGTGTAAGGCAAAGAGTAAAGCTTGGTGAATTGGATGTTTTGAACATTGATACTGAATCACAACTTGCAGATCCATTTACTAAAGCTCTCCCTGTGGCAGTCTTTAAAAGACATATAGAAAGTATGAGGATTTTACCTGAACTTAGTTCTTGAGTTCAGTGGGAGTGTTAGTCATTTTTAGATTTCTTACTTTTGATGTAAAGTTTATCTCTAAGTAGTCCTGTTTAGGAAATGTAATTCAATTTGACAAGTTAAATAAAGAGATGAGTTCGTGAAATTTATTTCTGCAGTGTTTATGATGTTCTTCATTATATTTTTGTGTATTACAGGTGAGTAGCTATCATATACATAGCATCAAGTTCAGTAAGACAGTACCTTTACTCACAGGTCTTTTAGTTACTGTCATTTAGGATTCTGAGGTTTTCAGGATCATTAAGAGGACTATGGAAATGGATTGCAGGTAATATACTGTCCTTTATATTTCCATACTTATCACTAAGTAGCTTATGTGAATGCAGTGATTTTGTAGTGATTCCTAATCGGCTTATTCATCAAGAATTGGTTTGATTCTGAGTTCTACATGGTTGCTGTGATTTGACCAAGCTAAGTGAGACATGAGTTTTGCAAAAGTTCAGTGCACACTACATTTGTTGTTTCAGTAATCATTTCAGTCTGTTATAGTCACATTTTGTGTTTAGTCCAAGTGGGAGATTGTTAGAAAATAATTGGACTTAAACACATCTGTGATGAACACTGGTTATGTAGCAAGAGCTTTTTCAATATGACTCTAATTCTGGTTACCTATCTAGCTGTATATTGCTGATAGGAGTAGGATTCTCACTTCATTAATACACCTGATTAATACAAGATGTTGTGATGAGTTTAGGTCTCTACAATGGACAAAATACAGCAGGTATAGACTCCTTATGGGATGAGTACATATCTGATTCTAGTCCCTATATAAGGAGGAGAAGTCCCTGGCCACAAACACGTTTTTTACACATTGAGTTTCTGCCCCATTACAGAAATGTTTGTGTGTGTGCAACCAGAAGACGTTCTCTTGGCATTACAGCAGCTGCTATTCAAGTTCAGAAGTGATGGCCAACATGACACTAGGAAGTGAAGAAATTCTAGGTTCTGTATCAGGTACACTTTCTAATCTGACTAAGAAATCCTTTCTTATTGATCTTGATTTGTGTTTTGTTTGATTCATTATATTGATTGTGAGTCTTAATGTGTTGAGTTTCATTCTGCAACACTAGTCTCATCGATTAGGCAAGGCTACCAGTCTCTTCGTGCAGGCTCGATCTCTCTTCTCTGTGGTTCCTTTTCGATCTTTTGATTTCCCCGGGATCGGAAGAAATTAGATTTCTCCTCTTTGATTCTGTATTACTTGTAATTAAGTACTTGCTGATACACCTCTAAATCTCTAATGATCATTGTGTTTTCATATCTGGAGGAAAATTAACTTGCTTAATTTTGGTTGGTTTCAAAAGATTCATGTTCTTAATAATGTACTAGCTAGCTAATATCCTGTATGAACAAAACTCAAATGGAGAGCTCATGCAACACCAAACTAAGAATCATGCAAGCACGTACTATCTGTTCCAGATTCAATTGATTTCAGAAAAAGAAGTGAGGAACTGAAGTATATATAGAGGAAACTGGTTCGATCATATAATTCGTACAATCTAACCATGGTTATCATTTTTCACGAGTTGGTGGTACGTATGAACGTATCACCACCCTTTAAACCTGCGTGCAAAACAAGTGATCGACTACGTAGAGTAGGGGATCGGAGACATAATGTTCATCGATTGGCGCACAATCGAGTACTGGAGCTAGTTCTCACGTACACACAGAGAAAAACCTAGTGTGCATGCCCTTGGTTCTTTCAGGGCCGGGGTATGTGCCCTAGTCCGGACTTTTGCGATCTCTTTCTTCCTCGAGTGTTGATCGAAGAAAATGGCGTACGTGAATAGACTATGCATGCATAGAGCCATAGACGTACTGATCGATTGATTTGAGTTCTGAGATGAATAAAGACCGGAGAGTACGTAAAAGCAAAAATGACATGCACACATAAAAGCCTAGTGTGTTGTGAAAATATCTTGCTCGATCTTAGTTACATCTTTGTTTTTTTAAATAAACTTGTTCTCTTTCTTCAATTCTTGAGTGTTGATCGAAAAAGCAACATGATCGAATAAACTATGCATGCATGCAGCAGAGGCTGACCAGAGAGGTGAAGACTGCGTAGAGTTTAATTACTTTTACCAGCTGGGTGGCAAGCTTCGAGATCGAATATATAGCATTGGTGGTTGCAATTGGCGTGTTGCAGGCAATTAGTGGCAGCTGCAAAAGCACTTGTTACAATCATTATTGTTTGGGCTTCACACTTGTTCACGTTCGCTTGTTCGCGTTCTCTCACTCGCTTACTATTGCTCGCATGACCCATATGATGTGCACGTGAGGGGCATGAGTCGTATGCTAGAAGTTTGGTTGGTTTCGAAATGTACGTAAGAAGTTTGGTGGTCATTGACGAGTAAGTTGGGTGTTAGTGAGAGAGTTGTATAAAACAAAGTATTGAGAGATTTTTTGGGTATCCTTCGTGTGTGTGTGTGTGCAAACAGTGGGTAGTTTTAGAGCTTTGTTTGTAACCCTACACTCTCTTTGTAACCTCCATTGATAGTGAAAAATCTCCCACTGCTCCGTAGACGTAGGTTATTACCGAACTATGTATATTTTGTATTCTTGTTCTTGTCTTCTCATCTTCTTTGTTTTGTTTGGGTTGTTTGTTATTTGGATTCGATTTTCTTAGTATTATGTTTATCTATGTATTTGGTTCACTCTGAGCACAACAATGATGATAGCGTGTATGGAATTGAAAGACATGCAATATACACTGTACTTAGAATGCGCGCATAAAAACCAAACTGGATTATGTGAATGTTCTTCTTGATCCCATGCTTTATTTTCCAGTCCGCCCTAGCAGGCTTCCTCCAGTCCAATCTCATAGGGGTACTTTGATCAGCTGGCATGGTTGAGTTTAATTTTCTTGGCTGCTGCTACAAGCTAGAAGTGAACACAACGAGTTTATATGGAAGTAATAAGGCAAGAATTAAAGATTTGAGACATTGGTTTGTAGGTAACTTTGGTAGTCTTGAAAAGGATTTTGAATTACTAACTGGCAGTTGAATTCTTATTACGCCGACGAAGAGCAGCAACAAGGAGACTTCTGCCGCCCACAAAACCGATACTATTAAGTATTAACTCATGCCGAATCTTACTTCGGACAACAAACTAACGTCCGTCCTCGATTGTGACGGGAAGGGGAACGTCCAGCGTCTCCTCTGGTCACTCTCCACGGCTCCCAGTCCCTGCTGGACCGAACCCGAGGCCCTTCCTTCTGTTACGTAGCAACAACCCAGTTTGCTGATGAGCACGAGCCTCCGAGGATGGGAAGTAACGTGGATATGAAGGTTGAAGATGCTGCAGGGCGCAACCGCAACAACTCATCACATTTTTCTCTCGGAGCCGGTACTACTAACTCATTAGTGGCGGCTCCGACTGTGAACAGTACGGGTAGTGGCTTCTGCTTTCAAAATTGAAGCAGGGGTGTCCAAGGTGCAATTCGACCACCACCAACCCTAACCGTTCAGCAATAAGAACTTCATCTCCTCACAATCTTTCAGCCATCGAGCTGCTCAAGAATCTCAAGATACTGGGATCAATGAATCAAGGGGATTTATAGATTGCTTCCCCATCTTTATTGATAGCAGATTCAAACAGTATTACAATGTTCTGTACTTGTATCTTAGTGACTAGTCTCTCTCTCTCAATCCTTTTGTAATCATTTCAGAAAGAAACTTAGTTTATGTTTTCCTTGATTTGTGGGGTTTGATTGTGTAATAACTAAGTTGATGGATTATTTCTGTCGATCAGCAATTTAATTGAATCAAAGTGGGTGTCAATCCTTTAATACGTTGAAAACAAAGCTGATAATTGAGCCAAGTTTAACTAGCTTGCAATGTGTGTGTGTTAGTACTTTTGGCCCCTAACAAAGTTGTGATCATGAACAGCACAACTAGCTCAACTAGCTTACACGTACATTTATCTATTCAACTTCTGTGTCTCGCGAATGCTAAATTGGTTCATAATAACTTCTTATGTATGTTTTCAGATCGCGCATGCTTAGTCTTTGCTGATCATTTTTATACGTAAGTTTCATAAGGTGACTGAGCTAGCTTAAGTGTCATCTTTTACTCAAACTCGATCATCACATCGGTTTGGATAGTAGTATAACTAGTATTGCTTCTCCATCAAAGTACATGAAGAAACGAGCAAAAGAAGATGGGAAAAGATTGAACATGAAGAGCACTAGTGCATTCAAACATAATGGCTGCTACCTGCTAAAAAGATGAACGAAAAAAATGAGGGGAACACATGAACATAATAGCTTAATGCTCAACAGTAGTACGAACAACTCGAGTTTCTTCACGGTTTTGAATTCGTAGACTTAAAAGTGTTGTAATGTCACTGACCAGTACAAGAACATTAAGTACTACTATTATTTGGATATTGCCATATTGGTTCCCAACATCAGTCTTTACGTGGTGTGTGAGAACTATAACGTGTATAATTCAAGTATTACAAAGCAGCAAACACAAAATGAAAATTTCTAACCAGTTCAGTGGACTTTATGCGCAACATGGTTATTCCAACCCTGAAGAGTAACTTGGGGGGTCACACCATGAGGCACCTCAAAAGAGATTTTAATGGGCATCGCTTCACCAGGCACCAGTGAAAAGTAGTTGTCCGAGTAATGAACAGGAAGAATTCTTGTGTCTTCTCCTTCCTTGTGCTCCTTCTTTACTCCATGAACAGAAAAATGAAGGAAGAAAGCTACGCCTACATCGGTGCCATTGATTTCAGCGACCCTCAAACCATCAGTTTCCTTTGCGACATGTCTGAATATCTTCTGTAGAAAACCAACTTCACGTTTCGCATCTGCTCCATCAGGTTGAGGCTCCACCGAGTCTGTATCAAAATCACCATCACCTAGTTTAGGAGTGAAATGGTTCTGATAGGTTTGAGTTTTAGGCTTTGGTTTTGCTGAGGTGTTCTTCACATTCATGTGCATCTCATAGGTAGTTCCTTTTATGAAGACCTTGGATATAATCTTGAGCGGAACTCTTTTCTTACGGTATGGTTCTAACAGTTTGTAATCCCCACCAGAAAGATGCAACCAGTAAAAGTTCCTGGAGATAATCCGATAATTTGACTTGTGATATAGCTTGAGAAGAAGAAAGTACACCGGCTTTGGGTTTTTAGACTTTGGATATTTCATCTCAGAAATGGGTACTGTTCTTTTTGGCGGCATCGACACATTGTCATGAACTTTGTAGTATGGACATGCTCCGTCCAGATCCCACACTGAGGCTTCAACAGCAATGTCCGACAATTCATCTGCTGTAGTATTGACAACCTGTTGAGTGCAGAAATGTAGCATAACATCAAATTTCAAGCCATGATTTTATGCTCGAGTTATAGGATGTGACACTTATTCAAATGTTTGGGGGCATTTTTTGCTGTTTTAACTTTACAAAAGAACTTTTCATTGCTTTCTGTATGTTGAGAATAACCATAGAACATTTGCATGCCCCAATTGGTTGCGACTCTAGAGGCTTACCTCAATATAATATGTAGCCAAGTTAAGCTGCACATGAATTGGCTCCGCAGCGCAGCGACAGCCATAGAAACCTGCCGTCTGGTCAAGAAGATGATCATAAAATTGACCTCTAAGACCAGTCCAAGGATTCTGTGTTTTCCAAATCAAAACTCCAGTATATTTACTCCACATACGGGAACTCCAGCCCTCTAGTAGTGCTCTATACTGAATGTAGTTAGCAAGCTGCGCCTGAGATGAGTTACAGCAAGTCAAATAGTCAAAACAGAGATAGGGTCAAATCACGGAAAATGCATTCTGATTAATAATAGGTGATTGTCTTACCTTTAAGCAAAAATCATCAAGATCCTTTGGGAACCCATAAAGTAAAATCTGGTCCCGAACGATGCCTGGTTTTGAATAGGGGATGTATTTATGATATTCCCAGATAGGGTTCGGAACTTCTTCATAATCATTGGAAACCTTTTTAAACAAAGGGATCTGCCATCCTTCTGGAGGCATTGTCGCTCTGATGGTAGCGGCAACAGGCATACCTACAGAACCAACCTCAGGATTGAACCCATATTTGTAAAAGTCATCCTTAAAGAAGGCTTCAGGATTTTGGATTTCATACGGACCATCAGTGAAGTCTCCTTTTCCATTTGCAAATCCATCCCACATGGATCCTTGTATGTAAATGCGTGTACCATCAAGATATTGGCTTGGATCCTTTAACACAGACTTTGAATCTTCAACAGAGTTGTCACTTCCATTCAGTAAGCTTTCAAAATGAGGATGGAGTCTGAGGTCCTGTTTTAAAGCCGCATTGATGTCATCTGGTGGAATTTGTTCATTTCCACCCACCCAAAGAGCAAGACTTGGATGGTTCCTTAGAAGCTTGACTGTATCTCTCACACATAGTAGAAAAAGATCATGGTCCAGTGGACCGTTTGGATTTGATACTGGGATACCTCGTCCGTCGACATCTCCAGTGATCCAAAATTCTTGCCAGACCTACAAAATTTCAATCAGAAACAGTATGTATCAGATATGCCCAACTAACTCCAACTGCCAAGATCCCTTAAACCCTCGTGCAGTCAACCTTTTTATAGCCAAAAAAACTATCAGCTTAGCTCCTTCACCAATAACCTAGCTATAGAGAGAGAGAGAGAGAGAGAGAGAGAGAGAGAGAGAGAGAGAGAGAGCTTACCAACAGACCATATATATCACAGTAGTGATAAAATTCTGGCCTCTCAGCCAATCCACCACCCCAACAACGGATCATGTTAAAATTCATATCTGCATGAAACTTAATGTCTGTTTTGTAACGCTTTTCTGATAGTCGTAGTAGACCATCTGACAATATCCAATTACCACCACGAATAAAAATAGGCTGACCATTGACCTTGAACAACCTGAAGAGCAGAGTGACAAGTTACAAAAGGTATCAAAGGTACAGTTAGCCATGTCCAAAGTTACACACACACACACACACGTGATGCTGTGTAAATTACCTTCCACCAGTGGCGTTATCAATGTGACTCTCAATTTTGCGAAATCCAAATAGTTGGCTCCACGAGTCAGACTCGCCATATCCCTTTACATCAACAGTAATAACAACTTTGTACATAGATTGCTTTCCCATACCGTTTGGCCACCATAAATTGGGCTTGTAAAAGAAGAGCTGCCAAGTTATACTATTAGAACTTTGCACTGACCATGATTAAGATTATCAATGATATAAAAGGGATAAGAAAGGGACGCTCCAGACTTCTATAAAGGTAGTTTGCTCTGTAAAGATAGAAAAAATGCATGGATGCCACAAACCTGAGGAAATGTATATTGCACCCGTGATCCAGCAGGGATGGACAAATGCTGAGTCTGTAGATGCTCTACCAAACAAATGTTTCCTTCGAGTTCTGTTGTAACTTGGATATTCAAAGAACACTCAGCAACCCCCTTACTTCTATTTTCCAACTCAGTTGTTGCATGTAAATACACCCTCTTGTAATTGTCATAAAATGATGACACCAAGTGTGGATCAATAATTTTCACTGGCTGCACAAAAGAATAATGATTCAAAGGTTGAACTAGATTTCTCTAATTCTAAAATGCCACTGAAAACTGGTATAAACCAAAAGAAAAGGCACAGAAAAATAAACAATTGCATAGCCAGATATAAGAGATAAAACAAGAAAATTAGCCTGAAGTTATAACGTATCTAAATGTTATGTGATACATGCTTGTGCAGATAGTAAGCCGACTCAGCAGAATAGCACTTTCAGATGCTCCTTGCACCCTTGTACTTGGTACAAAGAGATCAGCACAGCCTCTCAAGAAACTCAATACAAACTAAGTGATCAGCATATAAAGACAAACTTAATATCTTACCCAACAGAAACAGCTACACTATGGCAGGAAATGAAGCTTTACTAGTAAACTCACCCCTGTTACATAAATTGACACTTCATCCCATATGCCAGTGTTTCTATCCCTGTAACAATTTACAATTGCGTCATTACGGAAAACCTTTTTGCTAAAAAAGCGAAAAGGAAAGTTCAAAATCAGATTACACTACAAGATACACCAGGACATCACAACTGAAAACTAATGCAGTGCATGGATTTTACCTCCACACATAATAGTTTCTTGTCTCATTTTAAATCATCCATGATAGAGTAGATAGGCTTACATGTTTTCTGTAGTCCCATATCAAAAGGAAGATGAAAAGCTTATTATTATCACAAAATAAAACGCGAACTGGAATCTCAATAGTAATGAAGGCACCTTATAGGACACATCCAATCCCAGCCCTCCACGTACTGTGTAGCAACATCTTTCCCAATCTGATTTTACAAAAACAAAAGAATTAATAACCGTAGTTTGCACATTTCATACATGAGATCATTTACTTTATGGTAGTCGTAGTTCAGAAATTCAGCAAGTATTAAGGGAACAAAAAAACACATTGGCCGAGCATGTAGTAATATAAATGTTATCGATATGCTTTCTGAATACAGATATCTACCTCATGATCACCACCTTGCCCACCCTGCTGAGGAATGCTCCCAGGATGATCTGGAGGGTAAACAACTACAGCAAGCTTATTTTGACTGTCGTGCACTATATCAGTGACATCAAGAGAATGCCTCCGAAACATCCCTTTCGGGAGGACCTTTTTGTGCCCATTTAAATATACATCCGCAGAGTAATTAATTCCACGGAAATTCAGATCCAGGTGCTGACTACCTGACTGTAAAAAAGGGTCATGATTTTAGATTCTCAGACGAAATCAGTTGAGCTAAAATCAGAATACAAAAGTAAAGATCACGGAAATCTCCCAAATCCTTTTCACGTACCAGATTACACTGGAAGGTTGTAAAGTGCCAGAATGTGTAATACTGCCTCCCGGAATCAGCAATATCTATGATCGACTCGTTTTCCAACCCGTAGAAAGGATCAGGCAATTCTTTGCTCTTCACCAACGTCGCCAAAACACTGTCGGTTCAAAACATCATAAGTGTATTACCTCAATCATGACTCAAGATCCAGACTTTTCATTCCTGAAATAACAATTTAACAAATCTAACATTGCAGCAATGCAAACAACACATGCATGAGCTCGACCAGCTCCATCGCAAAGATTCATTTCAGCTTTAAAGCTTAGGCATCAAAGAACACCAGTGTAATACAAACTGACCAGAATCTCTCAAATGCATTGCATTGAATTTTATTAATTTCAATTTTTTTTGACAATATATTAATTCAACACATTTGAATTTAACACTAAGCTCAGAAGCATTGAACTTCAGAGAGAGCGAGAGAGATTACGTTCCGGGAACGACGGCGGAGACCCAAGGGGAGGTGGGGCCCAGCGAGGGAGGGTGAGTGGTGGTGAGCTGGACTCCGGTGACGGTGACATCTCTGTCCCTCGTGCCGAGCCAACCCGAGTCCAGCTTCGTCTTGCCGATCGCCGCCATAGAAACCCTAGGCGGAGGGCCGATGACACGTCAGCTCTTTCGGAACTGAGAAAATCGTTTGAGATGTGAAATTGAGAGTGAGAGCGAAGACTCTGAGAGTAAAGAAACAGACAAAGAAGGAAGAAGGAGGAGAAGAGGCCATACCGGAGACAAGGGATGGGCCTTTGCACAACGCCATGTGTCCTGTTGGATGTTATTTACCGCCAGTCTCACGACTTTGATTTTACAGCGAATTGACTCTAACCGAGAGACGACGCCGTTTTGTCCGCCGACGTTTTTCATACCTTTGTAGTGATCCGCTTATCCACTGATCGGGATTGAATTTATTTTTTCTTTCATTTTTTAAATGGAGCATAAAATGGAATTGTTTTATACAAAAATATGGAAAATTCTGTTATGCACCATAATTCTAAGTACCCCAAGTCAAATTTTTAAACGTGACATATGGCACAATGTCAACCTTCTACTTATTCAACTGTTTTGATGTTGACTGAGATTATGTTAAAGTCAATGTGTGAGATCCCCCTTAAGCCCAAAGAGAAAAGTCACAAAATTGACCTCCGTCGTTGCTGAAATTCTCGCTGGCACCCACCATGAAAATCCATCTCTCTCTCTCTCTCTCTCTCTCTCTCTCTCTCTCTCTCTCTCTCTCACCTCAGCTCGGCGTGCTCGGCGTGCTTCTCGTCGTCGTCATACGTGTCAAGCTCAAGACCAAGCATTATGGCCACATTGGGTCCACTTCTGTTGGCGAGAAGATCCTAAGGGTGGTAAAGAAGCTCGAGCAAGTAGGTATGCTTATTTGCTTCAGATAGAGACCTACTACGAATTGTCCACCCCTTAGAGGTGATTTGGGTATCGAGTACGACGGGTCCAAATCCAATGACTCAAACAATTTGGTGAGCTATGAACTTGAAGAGGGTGTTTTTCTCACGTGTAACCACAAAGATTGTGTTGTCCTCTTTCTCCAAACAAGGGTTTGGCATCTCGATGACAAGGAGGACTGCAACGGACAACTGAGTAATTTTGACACCAGCTAACGATGGTGGACTTAAGCAATCTTTAATTCTTCTCAATTGAAAGAACTCTAATGTATGCTCGGTCAAACCTTTTGATGTGTATAACTTGTTTTGGATAAGAGGTAGTTTTTAGGTTTTTGAAATTGAACGAGATAGAAGAGCTGATTTTGAGTGGCGGAGTTACAGTGGAGAGGATGTCTGCGTGGTGGCCAAAACGAGGTTCACATGGACTGAACTTATGATAAGCTTAGTCAAACTTGAAGAAAATTGAAATAGTCAACCGATCAGATTGTAACACGTGTCAATCGAGAAAATTAGACTATGAGGTGCTTAGCCTTGGGGTGTATATTAGCATGATCCCAAAAATATATATGAATTATTTTGATAGGCCTACTCTAGTAAGAAGGGCTAAAAGGCTAAATGTTAAATTTTAACCCTAAAACGATATCCAATAAGAAAGAGCTACATGGTCAAAGGGCTATATTTAAACCCAAATGGCTATTGAGAGGGCTAAATTCATCCCTTCATTTAGCCTGGGCCAAATTTTCTTGAAGCGACAAAGATGGAGCCTACTGCCTTGTGGCACTCTTTTATTGGTGTTATGAAAAAGTGATGAGGGGGATATGTAATTGAATCGATTTTTAACTGTTAGTAGTATGTATAACGGCTATTTAATATATGTTTTATTAAAAAATTATTACTTCTTTACACATGTATTAATAAATTTTATCCAAATTATTTTTTTATTAAAAAATAATAGAAAAGAAAAATATTCAAATTTTTTATCGTTGCTAGTTTAATAATATATCTAATCAAAAATATTTAGTAAAGTAATTACAACACAACACATGTCGCTGAATAATTGTATCCAAATAAATTTTTTAAATTATGATTTAAATACTAAAATTAGTTGGTATATGTCTACATGACTTACACTATAATTAAATGATGATCTAATTTTGAAAAAAACAATAATTTGATTTTTGCTTTTGACTTTGACCAAATTTAGTCCCTCCTTTATTGGAGACAATAAACATTTAGCCCAAGGCTAAAATTAAACATGTATTATTTGGAGGGCTAAATTTTAGCCCCAGGATCAATATAGCCCTCTCTTAGAGCAAGTTTACCATCCATTCTAGCCTAGTTGACATATAGATCTAGACCCAAAAAAATTGAACTAATTTCACCCATGATTTCTTGCCCAGGCAAGAACTCCCCTAGATCAATTCCTAGATCAGTTATAGTCCTTTCTCTTGACTTAGTTGACACGTGGCACCTTTGAATAATGGCTTATTTTAATTTTTTCTTTTCAATTAATTATCAAAATATTATTTAATTAAATTTTAATATCATTAAAATTAATTATATATATATCATTAAAATTTATTAAAAAATAATAATGAGATATTAATTAATATAAAATAAAATTCTTACTTGGATTCTGACCAAACTGGTGGAAGCAACCATAAAAAAGTGAATGACATGTCACTAACCTACTCCCTTAAAGCTCCAGTGACCTTAACATCGTGACCCAACAGGTGAACATGCTTTTACTGGACTAGGCCTTACTATATGCTGGGCTCTGAAGGTGCACGTGTTTATGATCCTGTGTGTGTCTCTAGTGGGCTTGTTCAACTTAGGTTTATCGTGTTGTGCCTAGGTTTTATGGATGACACTCTTGAATAGATCTTGGTCCAATTCCTTTTTTTATATTTGGGTTAGGTTTATTTTTGGGCTTGATTTTGGCTTCTGGTCTGATCAGCATCAGGATTGTAGGATCATCCTAGATTCCTAGTGATCGGCTTCTGTAGCATATTAAAAGTAGGTCTTACGTGGTGTTTTATTGGTGAACGTTATCTTGGTCTATTCATGTTGGTGTTCATGAAGTTCGAGTGACATGTCCTGGTTATTTTTATACTCTATTTCCATAATAATTGTTCGTGAGCTAGTTTAGCTATCTAGTAGCTTAGCAGTAGTGTCTTCTCTAATGTCTTATAAGCTGTGTAACAAACTCTCAAAGTATTCAGTCTATTTACAACCATTTATTGTAGAGATTAGAGAACACCTTCACGCACCAATTTACTTTTGAAATAAATTTCACCAAAAATAGTTTCGAAAGTACTTCATTAAGACTTGAGATAGAAGATGTTAAAGTTGAGATTTGTTGATTTTTAACCCATTAACAGTACATGATATTTTTATTATCTTGTTAAATAAGAACCGAATATTGTCTCAAAGATGATAAAAATCAAATAGTACACTGGTACTATAACTAGTATTCCATATCACAACACTCAGAAGATCCATTCTTGACCAGCATTTTAATTGCTCAAGATTCAGCCACAACCACCCCACTGGCCACCCCACAACTCCCAACTCCCAACTCCAAACTATTGAACATTACCACCAGTCTACCTATATATATTTATCTTGTTAATCTTCCTTTCATCACTCCTCTCCTTTCAAGTTCCACACCAGAAGTATTTACTTTATTTTAATATTGTGCCTGATCGACCAACTTCAATTTGCGTCTTCACTGAGTTACTTCCTCTCCTTGCTCATCCTTATTATCCAATTTGCCACCATTGTGAGCACAAATTTTGGATGTCCACAAGCTCGCTCCTTATTGTTGAATGAAAACATCAGATCATAGGAGTTGCCCATGATCGTTGTAGGTTGAGACTTCTCTTTTGAGGTTTGTTGATGATGTTTAGACTCCGTCATATTGTTTCCCCTAAGCATTTCTCCTTAAAAGCCTGCAAAACAAGTCTAAGCATGGGTGGTATCGCGCTTATATCATCTGATGTTTAAGTCAGTATAGAACCAAGCATGAGCATGTATTGGGGTTGAGATTCTTACATTTGCCAAGTTATGACCTCATATATATATAGTGATCGTTCAAGGTCTAAGTATAGTCCGTATAAGAATATGACTACATACTTTTAAATAGGAGGAATCCATTAAGAAATAGATCTCCATATCCAAGGCTAATCATATTTTTAGATTATCACAAGCCCTTTGGTGCAATCCATCTAGGATTCGTATAAATATTACCATTTTTCTTTAGGATTCTTTCAATCCCTCGAGTTTTGCATCGTACATTGGGATTGTCATACCATCTTACGAACATTTTAGAGGCTTCTACATTATTCTAGATACTTCAAGAAACCTCTAGATAACCGATTCCTACTCAGAACCCGAATCGTACAGGCCAAAACCATTATTCGAATTATCGGACATCTTCCACTCATGGACTTGGGGGGCCAGAGTCCCTCAAGCTTTATGTGGCCAAATTTGGCTCCTACAAATACCCCCAAGGTATACCAAGCAAACCTTACGTCAATTGGTGTGGCTTCATACTCCAGCTAATTTGGCCTACAAAAACTTCCAAGCAATAATATTCAACATATTAAATCAAACTTAAAAAGAAACACATACCTTAGCCACGATCATTTTAAGGAAGAAAACTCCATTAAGAGATTTCTTATTCTTTACATGAGTTTTCTCGTTTCCACAAGTCTTCCATTATCTTTGCAGTAGACAAATCATCCATGAACAAGAAGATAATCAGTTGAGCAACTTGCTTAACTCAAATCCTTTAGCTTTTTGCAATGATGAGATCATGATTGTTTAAAACACTCATATAAACTTCCTAGGAGTCTTTCCACAACTCGCAACACCAAATAATTCGTAGTAACTAGGTTCCTATAGAGAATACTCAACAAAAAGTCGTTGATGAAATTTTTGGAAAGCCCCTCAAGGTTTCTGAAAAACCCGTAGCTCTCTCGTGGATAGCTAATGACCCTTCTGAAAAAATACCAAACTTTCTGGATACTCCTCAAGGTTTCTAAAAAACCCTCGAGGTTTGGAAGACCCTCAAGGTTTTTGCATACTTAGAAACCTTAGGGAAAACCTGCACTTTCTTTCAAACATGATCATCTTCTACCTTGCTTAATAGAACCATCTTAGGCATGCATTTTTGCCCAACAAATCAAAATTGACATCTTTCCTCGTGCTCTCATGATTCATGAAACTTGAATGAGAAAATAGTTCTTTCTTTGCCGACTTTTCA
Organism: Geum urbanum; assembly: GCA_946800695.1. Taxonomy (NCBI): domain Eukaryota; kingdom Viridiplantae; phylum Streptophyta; class Magnoliopsida; order Rosales; family Rosaceae; genus Geum; species Geum urbanum. The sequence goes on along the minus strand of OX326999.1, from coordinate 79,227,508 downwards.
ATCTCACGTTGAAGAATAGATAATTCACAATGCATGGTGGTAATCTACACCAGCTCTGACACCTTCCTTAAGCTTTCTGGCACCTTCCTTCAGCTTTCAAGAAACCACCCCCAACTTTCAAGGAAAGCTTGAGGCTTTGTGGAAAACTGTAACTTTTCTAGAAAACAACTTCTTTTCTTGAGAAACCCTTATTTTTCGAAGTATTTCATATGTTTTTCTTGACCTTTCGAGCAATATTTTTTTTCCCTTGAGCCAATTTCGAGCTATTTATGAATTGTATACTTCAAAATTTTCCTCAAACGCATCTTTCTTGATCAATAAGCAAATCTTTCTCAGCAAATTGTTCAACTTTTTCAATATAAATAGGGTTGCCCTTCAGTAGCTGTGGCCGCAACATGCCTCTTGGACCCCATAGATCTTACAAGTGCTCACAGATGGGGCTTATTAAGAGCCTCAGTTATTCGTTGAGGTTTCCAGGGAATGCTCGTGATTTTGAGACGATTCCCTACAACAAATTGCTAGCTTAGTCTCAACCTTGTACCAAAAGTTATCTGAAGCTTCGTCGTAGCCAAGTTTTTTCGCCTGGTAGGATCCCTTGGGTTTTCCTATCTAGAAAACTTGTCTCGCGTGCTACAATGAACTCCCACAAAACCCAAATCGTAGCTGGCTTATCCCTAAGACGTCACCAAATGAATACGCAGGGACTTAAATGCCCAATATTCTAGATTTTGGCTAAGCCATCCATCGTATGTAACTATCCTTGCACAATTAAACTATCCTCGAAACTATTGATCCAGAATCTCCTGGGATTATGGGTTTTTCTTTGAGTATTTTGGTCTAATCATGAGGACCCCCTTGATGCCCAAATTTTGTCTCTCTCAGGATACTTTACCTATGAGAGGGCTAACGAGATTGCATGGTAGGGGTTCAACTCATGGGGACCAAAATCGTCTACCCCACAAAATCTTACTCTTTTCTCCTCGGATTCTTTCAATCCCTTGAGCTCTGCATCGTACGTTGGGATTGTCACACCATCTTATGAACATTCCAGAGGGTTCTACATTATTCTAGATATTTCGAGAAACCTCTACATAACCGATTCCTACTCGGAACCCTAATCGTATAGGCCAAAACCCATTATTCGAATTATCAGACCTCTTCCACTCACGGAGTCGCGGATCTAGGGACTAGAGTCCGTTAAACTTTATGTGGCCAAATTTGGCTCTACAACCATGACTATACCAAAATCAATGGCATCAAAGGAAGACTACGACGAAGATGACGTTGTTGTGGACGCAACTTGTAGTAGAATGAGAGGTGTAGGGAAATATTGCTCCATTGAGGCAACTGCTCTCACCCTCGAATTCAGGGAAACCTGATTAAGGTAAAACTGGAGAACCCTACTATACTTTGTTTTGCAGATTAACTTCCTGATTTAATATGATGCAAGTTTTGATTTCTTCCGATTCCCTTGGTTTCTCTGTTTGTTGTTTTTTTTTCTCTCTCTCGTTAAAGTTAATGTATTTGAAGACCTACCCAATTTTGGTCCCCTCTTGGATCCCGAAACTAACACGAGTACGAAATACAGGCAAACTATGAACTGCCCCGACAAGAAGCACTATTGCTAAGGTAGTGGTAATTGTCCCCACTTGCTGCGAGGATTTTATGATTCTCAGCTTGCCGAGCACAAGTATTCAGATTCCTAGTCGGAATGAAGCTGAGCGGAAGTTATTCATTGGAAGCGACAGCTTGCCGAGCACAATTTTCAGATTCTTAGTCGTCGGGATGAAGCTGGAGCGGTAATTACTCTTTGGAAGCGATTATTAAAAAAGTAAAAACTGCGGAAATGATTTGGGATTCTGTTTATGTGGAATGATAGGTGTAGGGAACTCAAGAATTGTTCCGTAGCTGGATTGAGACTTGGAACTTGGATTCGGCAGATCTGAATTTGAAGCTGGTGGTTTTGAGTATGTAAAGATGGCTCTCAGTTTGAGATGGCGATTTTGTTAATTAAACCTGAAATTATTTATACACGTCATCTGTCAATATGAATCTTAAGAGCTAGGCAGGTAGCACTAGCATTAGTATTATAAAGAACGAAATTTTTTCATTCCAACATAAAGGTCGAATCCAAGCTACTCAAGCTAAATCATTTCTTCCAATTGATTCACTAGAAACCAAGCTAACCAGAATACATCCACTAGAAAGGTACAGAGAGTGCCTACAATTGCCTGCTACATGGTGAGCTGAAGCAATCCGCATATGTTCAATATTCTATGATCTCTGAAGTTTCTTGTCCCCTTGATTTCTTGTTCACTTTGAATGTTTCTGAACAATCTTATAATCAAGAAGACTAAAAAATATGTGGATTGCAGAGCAAAGCATGTACAAGCTATACTTTTGACCGTCTCATTATCGGTTAACTACTGCAGTGTGTACAAAAGGGTACAACATGGTAGCAGAGTAAGAAAGCATCACTGCTTCACTAATGGTCTGGTGTTGTTCCAAAGCCACTCGTGAGCAGAACCATCCAGCAATGGTGAGACCTGCATTATGATATTAAAGATATAAATCTACAAAGAACAAGTGAATTTCCTGTTGTTGTTGGAACTAGATTCTCCCAGACCAGATATGAGAAATAACAAAGATTGCTCCTCAATTTATACTAACCTTGTCCCAAACTTGTGAATGATATTCATTAAGCCAATCAAACTCCGCACCAGAAAGTAGAGACAAGTCAATCAATTTAGCCTGCATAGATACAATCAAACCTCACTGAATCACAAAATTTGTCTTATATGAATAAATCACCGAGAATAACTTATTACGGCACTTATGTTTATCATTTCTCCATTTCAGGCCATTTCAACATGGAGGTAATGCTTATTTGAAGCAAGTTATAAGATTCCTACACCAACGATGTTAAGTAAACAATTATGAGGTTACCATCATACCTGGATAGGGACAAATGTGAGTTTTTCAAATCCGAGGTATGCAGTTCCTCCAAAGCGATTTGGGGTGTCCACTTCTTTTACAACAAGAAGATTCTGTATGAGAATGAACAATTGAATTACCGAGTAAAAGTAAAGGGACTACTAGCGTAAGAATCTTCAGATGATGAAGCAACAAACAAATTAGCGTACCTCAATCCGAATCCCAAAGGCATGGTCTTCATAATAGCCAGGTTCATTGCTAACAATCATGCCACTTTGTAAGGGAGTCATGTTTCCAAATCGAAAGCTGATACTTTGAGGACCCTCATGAACATTTAATGCAGCTCCCACACCATGCCCAGTTCCTATTACATTGAGGCATGAAAGTTCGGAAGATCATTAGTTCAGCAGAGGAAAAAGTTCACAATAAACTGACATAAACCCGAGGAATATACCATGTCGGTAATCCAGTCCGATCTTCCAAAGAAAAGAACGAGCAAATGCATCTAAGACAAAACCGGGAGTGTTTTCAGGAAACACAGCCTGATCAAGAGCTATATGTCCCTGTGATTGGACACTCAATTAGAAATGTTCACACAAACTACATTATACAATGCAAAGAAGAAATCAATCTAAAGGAAACTTCTTCAATCTATAGGAAACCAAAGACCACCTTTGCCCGCCCCCACACCCCCAGTAATTTACACAAATATTCTATACCTGTAAAACTCGGGTGAAGCAATCTTTTTGGCGTGCAGCAGGTTCACCAAAATGTACGGTCCTTGTTATGTCAGTTGTTCCATCCACATACTGAGCTCCACTGTCCAAAAGAAAGAGTTTCTTTTGATCCAAAACACTACAACAATCTGGTTCTGGTTTGTAATGTATGATAGCACCGTTTGCGCCAGATCCTGGAATATTAAAAATAATATTAATGATGATCTTCCACCCCCATCCCAAAAGTAAAGATTAAAAGGAAGAAGCAATAGTGTAAAAGGAGAAGAGGTAACACTAAGTAAAATGAAAAAAGAGATAAGTACCACTAATTGTGTCAAAGCTTGTATCGAGAAAACCAGGCTGCTTTGAACGAAACTCAAGAAGCTTTTCTGCAACTTCTACCTCCGTTACTTTCACATTTTTGTTAATTTTCTCTTCAATCCAAACCCAAAACTGGGCTAAAGCAGCAGCGTCCCTGCACAGAGATTATTACCTTCACAAATATCCTTTAAATTATACGTATTTTTCTCTTTGTAATGACAAAATAGATACACTCACTCATTACGCATTTGCAAATGGCAAGATACTTTAATTGGTTAAGCTATGTAAATTCTTAATTGTGAAGTTTAATTCTTTAGTTGTGGTTGGCATAATCCACTTGGATATCATTGTCTGCCATTGTTTAATTTTAAAACAAAGTCAAACTATCGGCATAGTTTAGTTCGGAGGGAGGAATAATTACCTGAGATGACAATTCCGCATTCCTTCTAACTCAGCATCATTTTTCAGTGCCTTTGCCAAAGAGACAGGTGACACTCTATACATTCCAGTGGGCCCTTCAGACCAACCATTTGAGTCATCATATGCCTTGGACTCACTTTTTCTTTTCATTTCAAGGCTCTCATAATATTTAGCACAAGCAGAATTGTATGTGTTGACAATAGCAGCATTGACCGATGATGCATCCAGCCAAACTTTAGCCCCTTGTGCTGCCAAACTGGAAAAGCCCCCCAAATACAACAAACAGTTAGTCATGTAGTAAATACCAAATCAATTCACTTTCCTCTCAAAAAGAATTTAATGTACGGATAGGCATTAAGTTGAAAGGCACAACTTAGTTTGTCAAACTATTACAGAAACAGTAGCATAATCTTATTCATTGGCCTGTGACTGCCAAAAATTGCTATGCAAAAGTTCAGCTCAAAGATTCACCTTTGTACTTCAGAAAGAATGGAGTCGTATGGCCTCAACTCAATTCCCGCCTTCTCCAGGTGAGCCATCACCTCAGGACCCACTTTGGAAGTATCTACAAATAACTTTGCTTTGTTCATCTCCACAATCAGATATGCATACATAACAGGTGAATGTGGAACATCATTTCCTCTCTGCAGAACAGAATTTGTCACAAAGTTGGATCAATAAATTAGACATAAAACGAATAGTTTTGCCCATAATTTAGATTTTTTTTTTCCTTGGCATCAATTTTATGGAAAAAAATGAAAGATATGTCTGTAGAAGTTTCATAGCACGGTTCAGTGGTATTACCAAATTCAACAGCCAGGCAACTTCATCAAGCATTGATAAAACTATTGCAGATGAACCAGCTTCAACAAGTTCAGACCTCAAAGATGACAACTTTGATGCCACATCTATACCAGCATATTTCAGTTCATGTACTCTAATCGGTTTGTTTGGAGGCTCTGGCCTTGACTCTTTCCATATTTCATCCACAAGATTTTTATCATAAAGGAAAACTAGTTCATGATTCTTCTTAGCAATGCCCTGCTTTAATTCCTCTGCAGCATCCGAAGAAAACAGAAACTGCTCCCTTCACAATACAAAGTAGAAGGGGATCACAAACAAGCAAGTAAAAGGTAGGACTTAACAACATCAGAAAATACAAACTTGGATGTGGAGGATACCAATGTAAACATGATCAAGCTTAATAAGTTCAAATATTAGATTACCGAAAAGAGCAATTTATAACAAAAACATTGTAGTGATTGTACGTAATGGGGTCGATAATCAGTGGCAAAAAAAAATGCTTTCCAGTATGCAAAATTGATAAGAGAATTCTTTCAATTTACAAGTCCCTAGATTGGTTCAAATCCACATTCAAAATTAACCAGTTCAAGATATAACTAAGCATTACTCACAGGGTCAATGCCAACTCTTCCACCAGGAGCCAAAACATCATTCAGCCATTCAATAGTTGTAGGTACTCCATAGTTACCAGCCCGCATAAGAATCCAACTCGAGCTCAGCTGCTTCTCAGCCTAATCATAGAAAAGAGCAAAACCTATCAACTATCACATCCCAATAGAAACCTCCTTCTCCTACGTCACAAAAGAAAAAACCATACGCAGCCATTATGATACAACAAAAATACAGATATTACTTCATCTTTACACAACCTGAAGAAAGTATCGCCCATCCGTCCATAGAGCCGCCTTATCCTCCGTGACAACAGCCGTTCCGGCGCTCCCAGTGAAGCCCGATATATAAGTCCTCCTCATGTAACATTCAGCAATGAACTCACTCTGTAAATCCATAAGGACCAATCTTTAATTCTCACAACATGAAAGTTTGCATACAGCTCAAACTCAATTTCAAAGTCAAAATTAAAATCACAGAACAACAATACCCCAAATCCCAAGCACATTTTACAACTTGCTAAGACATAATCTCAGCTAGAATTGAACAAAGCAAACAATACAGTACCAAACTTTATAACTCAAAAACCCAATACTGATCAAAACGACGACGTTTTTCTCAACCTGATGAGCATCTTGAGAGGGAATGATGTAAGCATCGATTCCAACACCGGGCTTGGAGAAGAGGTCGCGGAGAGCTCGGAGCTTCCCGTCGGATTCGGAGCCGGTTCTCCTAGATCGGAGCTCCGACGAGGGCTTGGCGGAGATGGAGGCGGCGGAGCAGTTACGGATCGTGAGAATGGGAAGTTTGGGGGGAAGTAGAGCGAAAGATTTGGGGGAGTGGAAAAGTGGGAGGGAGAGAGAGAGGAGGCGGAAGGTGGGGAAGGAGGAGAGAGGACGTGAGGAGAGAGAGTGCATCGTCGCGGCGGTAACCACGGCGAGGAGAGAGAAGGTTATCAGTTATCAAGTTTATCGTACGAGCTTTGCGCCTCACTCGTAATAAAGAGGGTCCGAGACGAGCGTCTGACTTCCACAAAAATAGGAAAGCATCTTTCTTTGACGAAATTTTCGTAGATGAAAGGTTCCCACATTTTGTTTTCTTTCTGTTTCCGAGTTTTTCTTTTCTTTTTTAAGTGGTATAACCCAAAGATGATTTACCTGATTAAACGAAAATTGCAAAGTAAACCGAGGGAGCCTTTACTTTGGCCATTAGAACGAAAATCACGAGTTTCTCATTCACCACATAAAGCTCATCAAGATTATCACAACTAGCAAGATGTGAAAGTCTATGCACAACGTAAATTATTTGTTTTGCAAGGGTACATGATTCTTTAGTAGAGATCAAGATACCAAGAATCAGAAGCTTCATGAAGACGAGTTAACAAATGATCAATTTTGAAGACTAAGATAATTTACCCTTTTAAACATCAGTCCCTTTGCACATCTTGCTCTTTGCTCTTTGATCCTGGTGTGCGATTCTATGAGATATCTGACTTGGCTAGATCAAGTGGCTCTTCCTATCTAGTCTAGGAATGATCTTGCCTCGTTTAGTTCATTTCCTTTTTGGGCCTAGGCTTGAACAACACAACTTTCCTTAAACGACATGCCGTTGATGAGAATATTCATAAAGCCTTCAAACTTCCACTTCACTCTCTCTCTCTCACTCTTCATTTCCGCTGATCGATCTTCCAATTCAAACTCAAACCTCCAACCTTTCATCAATGGTGATCATCACAGAGGAAGAAGACGACCAACACCACCGCCGCCGCAAACCCCCAAAGCAATCAAAACCCACTTCCCAGACTCAAATTCCGACACCAAAACCACCACCCCACCAAAACAACAACACACAGAGCCCATTCGCTTTCTGGTTCTACTTCACTCTCACAGTCTCCGTCATAACCTTCTTCTTCGTCACCTTCTCATCTCTCCCCACAAGACCCAAAGTCATGGTTTTTAAGCCTACCCACATCGCTCCGTCACCACTACTCCAAGGGCCGAACCATCAAAGTCCAGATCGACCCGGCCCACAACCCATTAGAAGTCTTCACCACCGAGAAAGGTCTCACGGCGTCGGAGACTGTTCTAATCGTCCACGGCCTGGGTCTGAGCTCGTACTCGTTTCGCAGAGTGATCGAGTCTTTGGGCGCCAGAGGGGTTCGTGTCGTGGCTTTTGATCTGCCCGGAAATGGGTTCTCGGATAAATCGACGGTGGAGATTGAACAAGGGGGAAGTGGGTTTCTTGTGAGGTTTAGATATGTTGTTGGTGAGATTCAAGACAAGGGTTTGTTCTGGGCGTTTGATGAGATTGTAGCTACTGGGCAGGTGCCTTATGAGGAAATTGAGGCCAGGGCTTCGAAGCGAAAAGTGTTGAGGCCGATTGAATTGGGTCCTAGTGACATTGGGAAACTGTTGGGGCAAGTGGTGGAGACAATGGGGTTAGCTCCTGTGCATTTGGTGTTACATGACTCGGCTTTGGGGATGGTTTCCAATTGGGTTCCGGAGAATGTGAGGTTAGTGAGGAGCGTGACACTGATTGATACCGGTGTGATGCCCTCGGGGGCTTTTCCATTGTGGGTTCTGGAGGTGCCATTGGTGAGGGAGGTTGTGTTGGGGTTTCCGAAGGTGTATGCGTTGTTGGTTAAGTTGAGTTGCTCGAGAGGGGTGGGGGGTGGTGATTTGGATGCTCATAGAGTGCTTTTGAAGGGGAGGGAAGGGGTGAAGGCAGTGGTTGGGATGGGGAAGAAGTTGAATCATAGCTTTGAGATTGTGGAATGGGGTGGCTCGGATGGACTTAAAGAGGTTCCGATGCAAGTGGTTTGGTCTAAGAGTTGGTCTGAGGAATGGAGTGAAGAGGGACGCCGAGTTGCGGATGCACTTCCAAAGGCAGCTTTTGTTACTCATTCGGGTGGACGATGGCCTCAGGTGAGGATTCAATACCTTAACTAAATACTGCTTGTTATTCTTGTGTATTATGTCATGATATCGTTTAGATTATGTTTACTGTGTTTCAATATACTCAAGTTACTGTTTCAAAATAGATATGTGACTAAGGTGACATACACTGGGTGAGCACCCATTGTTATGTGAAAAGTGTCCGTGTAGAGCAATAGTCCTTAGCTCCTTAGTGAAGGAGGCTAACTCTCGATGGCGGATTGAGTTAAATCATTATAACCAAATATAGTCTATGCTAGAAAATGAGAATTTCCTGAGTGGATTCCTACACCTTTCTCACCAAATTTGTGGTCTATTTTGAGAATGCGGGGATAAATATATGGTCTTGTGGATAACCATACTGTTGTGTGTCAGTACTTGCTATTCATGTTTACTACTAAATGGCTATGGTGGAGCTTCAGCTTCGAGTCTAAGACAGTTGCAGACCAAGATGATGATATCACTTGCCCTTGAAGCATTTGTTACACTTGAGGTAGCTTGGGTAATTATAAGCCTTTGGGAGAAATGATATAAGTTGTAAAAGTGATGAAGTCTGTCTAGTCCAATTTAGCTCAGATTTGGTCTACCACTTTTAGAAGTAGTGTTTGGTTTGATTTTTCAGAAATCATTTACCTTAAGTCAAAGTAATGAGATTTCCATGAATTACTAACAAGGAATGTTCCAGAGTTATGTCCAAGACATAAAGTCTATCCCTCATGCACGATTGTGACTTTGTCTGCAACGCAAGGCCATCTCCAGTCCTAGGGGGCTATATTTGGCCCCTTAAATATACTATTTTAATTAGGGGTGAGATTCGGGCCAAACAGTTCGGTTTTTGATAAAAACCAAACCAAATCGTAATCTTTTTCTCAGTTCGGTTTTTCATTTTTTACCAGAACAATCGCGATTATTCGGTTCGGTTTGGTTTGGATTTTTTCCCGGATTATTTCGGTTTCTTTCGGTTTTTTACATGATGTATAAAAACTATTTTTTTTTAAAATAACTAAACAATTGTCTCTAAAAGACCTTATATTGTATCGCCAAACATTTTGATTCGTTCTATGAGAGAATTTGATAAGGATTGTGCATAAATAAATTAAGATTTTAGGAGTTGAAGGTTTTTAGTTTGTATATATTTATATAATATATTACAAAATATACAAAATGATCATTTTTTTGCATACTTTAGTTTTTCGGTTCGGTTCAGTTTTTATAAATCAAAAACCAAAACCGAACCAAATATTTCAGTTTGTATATGGTTTGGTTTTTTTTAGTCGTGGCTCGATTTCGGCTTAGTTTTATTCGATTTTCGGTTTCAATGTCCCAACCCTAATTTTAATGAATAGTAAGGGCTATATTTTGTGTCCTCTCCAACCTGTAATGGCTATAATTTTAATTTTTATATTATTTTATTAATTCAAACTTTTAAACTTATATATATTCATTCAAACCTATATTTACTTAAAATCAATGTTTTAATGTTTTAATTGATCTGCAACTAATGTTTTAATTGCTTTATATTTATTATATTCATTGATGATTTATTTAACAAATAAATTATTATTAATATTTTAAAATATTACATTATTTGTATTTATTTATTATATTACTGTTGCATATATATATTATATTTACTGAAAATTTTGAAAAAATTATTTCTAATATTTTTAAAGTATTACACATGATAAATTTATTATTTTGATTATATTATTTTGCAAAAATATTGTGATTATTATTGGAGTTAAAAAATTAAAATAAATTGATTAATTAAATGATGACACTATAACGTTTAAATTGACATGAACACTTTAAAATTAATATTAACCATTAAGAACATCAATTTTTTAGTGTTTAAGTACAATCGTAATCCCCACAAAAAAATTGTCAAGAATCATATATAGTCTAGCTTTTGGTCCGATCGGGCTATATTTAGCATTTTTGGTAGTTCTGCCCTGGGTTGGAGATGACTTTTTACTGATTTTAGAGATATATCAAGCCCTTGACCCTAGACTGGAGATGGCCGAAGGTGTTAATTCCAAGTGCATGTGGTAACTGCTTCTTTTTGCATTGAGGATAGTGACAACACAAAATATCTCTGCTCTAAGTACTGATCTATACTGCTTCACTTGTTTGCTTTAAGCTCTGCTTGAAGTTCTAGATGGATCCATTTGTTTGGCTGGCAACTTGATTTTTATGTGCTATACTAGCAGTCGATATATGAAATGGTATTTTCCTCTTATATCCTTAAACAACATGACAAGTAGTTTCAGATATTTTTCTTTTTCGATGGAAGTCCCAATGAGCCTGTTTTCATTTGTTGGTTGATGCAGGAGGATGCATCCGATGAACTCGCTGGACACATTGCTAACTTCGTATCCTCATTACCTGCTACTGTCAGAAAGGTTGAGGAAGAGCCAATCCCTGAGCGTATCCAGAAGTAGCTTGATGAAGCCGAACGCAATGGACATGGGCATGTTCATGGTCACAGTGCGCACGACGATCACACTCATGGACATGTTCATGGTGCCGGAGCTGGTTATCTTGATCCTTACGGCCTTGGCCACGGTCACGCATGGTGAAAAAGTCTACAAGTCTACTACTGTCTAGTTTTTACTTCTTTTTCGCCTGAAGCGCGCTTACAGTGGAGCTAGAATTAGAATTTAGCCACGGGAAAATTCTAATCTTTTGTACTAGATGCCTTGAGCAGCAAGATTGTTTGTGCTGAATATTTGAAGCTAAGATGTTGTATTTTTATTTCTAAAGTAAAGAAAAGGGTAAGTGATTTATAATGGGTCCAAAATTGTAATTGAACTGCGCAAATTAGTTAGGCTTAAAGCTGACCTTTGACTCCTGCTCTCTACTCAAAATTCAAAACGACAGCGTTTTGTGGGCTTGAAGTCTGCAAAAACCCAAGGCGTCACTGATTCTCCGCCATTCAATTTCTCTTCTTTTTGAAAACGATGACGATGGGTTGCTGCGGCGTCGGAGAAAGCGAGGACGAACCTACCGCCGCCGGTGAAACCCTAGAATCGTCCGACACGTCATCCACCGTTTTGTGGCCGATGAACTCTTACTTCTCGGCTTTGGCCTGCCGCGACGTCCTCCGCGTCATCTTTGAGAAGCTTCCGATTCCGGATCTCGCTCGCGCCAGCTGCGTCTGCCGCGCGTGGAACTCGGTCGCCTCCGACGGAGAAATCGTCGTGAAATCGTTCAAGTCGCCGTGGAGGCTGAAGCACTTGATCGGAAAACCCGCCTCCGGTAGCTTCTGGAGAGACAACACGCTCGCCAAATTCGCCATCTCTCACCGAATTTCCCGCGGCGATTCCGTCGCCAGCCTCGCCGTCAAGTACTCCGTTCAAGTAAACGTCACACATTTCTTTGCTAAAAAATTATCCTATACAATTTTGTTTGAAAATAAAAAGAAAAATAAAAATTGGTGTGTTTTTGTTTTGATCAGGTGATGGATATAAAGAGATTGAACAACATGATGAGCGAGCACGGAATATACTCGAGGGAGAGGTTGTTGATTCCTATAAGCAATGCCGAAATGCTCGTGGGAGCTACATGTTATGTTGAAGTGGATCCCTGTGCTAAGAGGGAGGTTGCAGTGTTGTATTTGGGAGATGGTCCTGACCGGAAGTCCATAGACTCTTGCTCGTTGTTGGAGAAGAATGATGCAGACGGCAGCAATGGCGTGAATTCTGAAGTAGTGAAGAAGAGGGTTCTGGAGTCTTTGAGGAGGAGTATGCAAGTGGATGACGCCACTGCGATGTACTACTTGTCGATTGCTGATGGTGATCCGAGAGCTGCATTGTCTCAGTTCTCGCAAGACTTGAGATGGGAGACTCACTCAGCCTTGGCTTAGAGCATTGTAAGTTCCTCCCAACTTTGGGAGATGGTTCAAGATTACTACATTGTATACACGAATAAGTGTGTGTGTGTGTGTGTTGAGAAATCAGGTAACCAATCTACCAAACCGTAACCTAGGATTCTGTATCCCCATTGTAATATGTTTATATGAATATATGAAATCTGTTTCAGAATGCCTTGGTTTTCATTATGGAATTGTGAAAATGGCATTGATGTTGTTGCTAGAATTAGAAGCACAGAGTATCAGTAGTTGCTTTCTCATTCCAAAGCAGCAAGTTTCACCAATCACCATTATAGAGTATGCTGTTTTACACTTCCATATAAGTACTATGAAAACTAAAAAAATGGCCAACGGAAATAGCAGAATGGTACATCATACATTAATATGGCATTTGTATACATAAAAGTCTTGAATGGATATTATTCCATTGCATTTCCCAGGATCAATGCAAGATACAAAGGCCACGAATCGCTATATTGTTACAAGTTCTGACATTCCCTAAAAGACAGACACTTCTACCCTTCCACCTATATTTCATTGCATCTGTGATTTATGTACAAATGGAACATAGATGCAGATGTGGAGCTTTGGTTGAGATAATCATAGCAGATATATAAAAAGATGCTGCCACTAATAGCCAAAGCTTCGAACATGGGAAAGAAGGATCACTGCGTTTGAATCACCTTCGGAGAATTCAATCAGATGATTTGCTGCACTCAGATTTTGTCAGTTCTGATGCTTGTACATTGTTAGTCAATGCAGTCAATTCCTTTTCATGTTCTTCCTTGAGAACGGTTTGTGCAGTTGCTGAAACAATCTTGATGAAAAAGTTTATGAGCACGAGCCATACTACTGTATTCCAAATTCCGCCAACAGAGAAGTTCCACATTTTCACCTGAAAGCAGAAAATGAAGAAAAGTATAAAGATAGGCCTGCTTGGAGAACATTAGGGAAAAAACAAAACAAAAAAATATTGCAAAACAATACCTCACTGTTTGAGATAGCTGAAGGAGTGCCATGCATATACTTCTCCTTGATAATATGTAGTTTGGAAATGAGTTTAGGTGCAATCTTACCATAACCAGGGAAGATGCTGAACAGCCAAATCAATTTATTCTCTACCAAGTCCAGAAGCTGATTGTTGCAAACTGAGATGAGGAAAACTGTCTGCAAGTACAAGGAAACATAACTGCTTTAATTAGGGCTTAAACTATGCAGACTCATGAACCAATCATTCAAGGAACCTTCGCCACATAAATTGAAAGCCGCCGTAAGCATGTCCTACCCCAATAAAATAAATTGCAATTACTAAGACTAAGTTAAAACTGCAAAAAGAAGCAGTGTATGAACATCCAAAGTTCAGGCAGGACCCAATCAAAGAATGGTCATCGTGCATGACAGAAGCAAGTGAAATTCTCAGCTAGGCCGAATTTATGAAAATACTATCTAGCACCAGATATGTTATAGACACTTTGGGACCAACCATCAATATTCAATGAGCAGCAATGATAAGCTTCCAAATTTTGGGAATATTTACAAATAAACAAACCTGTATGTGTGTCTTGACAAATGCCTTTCCAATCATTGTTGCAATAAAGAATGTCCAAAACGGAATGCCAAATTGTCCACACATTATACCAGCAAGGTCAAATAGAGGGTTGGGCACCTGAAATTACTTCGATAAGAACTAGGAATGTCTTAAATTTTTGTTTTTAGTACAGCAATAAAAAGATGTATATTGCACTGCAAAATGGAGTCAAATCCAGCATCTACTGAGCTAGCTTTCAAATCAGCAAAAAATAATGATATTTTTTTCTTTCTATCTCCCTATCTTTGTAAATGACAATCCACATAACGAAAAAAGGTTTTCCATGACAAGGAAGAAAGCTTACCGAAGCAAGAAGTAATATAGTTGCGAAGTTCAAATATTGTGAATGTGAAAGAAGCCATAATTTGGCTCGGTTCACGTGCGTGGTAACAACTCCACCATCTTCAGTTGTAGAAGAATCCAGTTCTTTCATTAGTTCCATGTTGCTCCCTGATATACGAGCTGCAAGACTTCATAGGTTAACATAATGCAGACACTTGGCAGCAATGTAATGAGTTCAACTGAACCGAAATGTACAATGACAGATAATTCCTTGAAGTACAGCATTTGAAATTTGAAGTTACTTGTTATACCAGAATTATTCATAAATGCAAAATATAAATAGTGGCTTACTAACCATACATAGAAATAAATGCATTCTTATAATCACATGTATACATGAGACACAAGATGCAAACTAGGTTATTGACGTGCCTAGAAAAAATTGAAGAGGTGGAGAGTTTAGAAGAGGCTTACTGAAAACAAAATTGGTTGCTACAATAGTATTAAGCTTATCGTCAGCATACTTAATGAGTGCACAAACTTAAATTTCGTTTGTTTGGTGGTTACCAGCTCTTGATATGAAAAAAGGAGGAAGTTCTCCGAGAGCAGTTCCGATTCCCCATAGAATAGCCTCCAACTGAATCTGTGGCAATATGCTGCTAAGTGGGATCCTTGAACCTTGTTGGGATGGAAATAATGGGGGCCCATATTCAGAGCAATTTCTATCCATCCATGAAGGGCTAGTTTTCAATTGAATGGTGTCATACGGGGAACTTTTTAAGTCAACTCTGCCGCATTGCACAGCTTTCATGGTAAAGAGAGCTATATGAGGGCCCAAATACAGTACAAATGTGTGCAAGCCAGATCCTGCGTAACACATAATAACCAAAAGATTCAGTATTTGTTACCAAAGCACTCTTCACAACAGTAACACATTCTGAAACAATCTAGTGTGCATGTATCATTTGATAGTAACTTCTACACATTTAGTGTGGACACCGATATCTTCAGAGAATTCACAATTGAAATCTCCAATCATATACTAGAGCTAATCCAGAACATAAGTCGCAATGTCTTACTCACCAAGACCAATCGATGATGCTACACCAAGGGCTAGCCACCAGAGTCCAAATTGAAAATAACGGATAAGCTCCTGCATATGCTGCACAGAAATTGATTAATAACACCAATTGAATGTACAGGAATCCGTGTAATATACTAAACAATAGTGTTCGAGACCATCCGATCAACAATCAAAAACCACTCTATCGGAAAGAATGTGCATTTAATAGTTGAATACCTCTTCATGAGGTCCGCCTATCGTCACAGTAACCATTACTATACCTCCTGCTACCATAACTAGCAGCAGAAACCAACCCCCTCTCGCCATAAATTGCCTTACATATTGACCAACCCCCACGGCAAAATACTTCGACGTCTTTATAGGCTGCGTTGTAAGTGTCAAATTCTCAAGCTCCCGATTCTGCTTCTCACGCAGCCCTGAACAAATCACCAAAACTCGCTCATATAAAAAACAATACAAATTCAATGCCTCTAAGTTTCCTATTTCGGCTCAATTCTATATTTTTATATCTATTACACCAATCCAATCATTTCAGTCGTGTTCTGTTAGCTCAAATTCAATTACGAACACAGCGAATTGTGATTTTACGCTAGAAAATTGATCGGGAATCGATCGAATGAGATCAAACTGTAGAGTAAACCTCACCGGAGATGGAGGAATCCGCGGAATTCGACGGCGGCGAATCAGAGAGATCCATCGCGAAACCCTAACTCTACGTATATATACGTATGCCTTAGGCGATTAAGATTCAGATAGATAGGGAGAGAGAGAGAGAGAGACAGAGAGAGAGAGAGAGAGAGAGAGAGAAGAAGAAGAAGAAGAGGAAGAAGAAGAAGAGGGTGAGAGAAAAGATTACGCAGGAGGGAATCGGGGTTGAACCGTTAGACTGAGAGAGCACGCATTTGCGCGCTATTCGTTCAGCCTCATACGCCAAAAAAAACAAAATATAAAAACAAAAAAGGAAAAAATGGGTGGGTGGGAAAAGGGGAGAAATGATTTCCTGCGGTCGAAACCACGAGAGATTGTTTTTGAGGACATTGGGCCAGCCTCACATAATCTAATTGAGATTTTTGGGCCTTTTTACCTTCTAGTTTTCGGTTCAGCCTAATTTCATGTATCTTTACTACAATAAAGTCATAGTCACTTTGATGTTATCAGCTTTACACCTTCACCAAAATATGCCTATAAAAAATGAAAAGAAAAAAAAACCTTCACAAAATTTAAATAGGTATTGCCGTAAATCAGAAAAGAAAAAAAATCTAATTATTTAGAGTGGTTGTTTAGCATGTGTGAACGAACAAGAAAGTTAGTACGTTGCAATAAAACCACTAGAGGTCTTGAACATTTGACAATTCGTGGATGATTATTTGATATCTCTAGTCATGTTCTGGTGGTCAATTTTAGTCGATTGTTATTAGATATGTACGGCTGATATTAAAGCCGTACATTAAATTATATTTTAATTACGGATTTAATGGTTTAAGGCTTTAACCTCATAATCTCATGTAGAAAAATCTTGCTATTACATCAGAGCAAACTCCTACTATGCACAAACTCACAAAAAACTTGCAAAGAACATGTGTACATATATCACACTTTTATAGGATGTTCAAAGTAGATTATGGTGCAGCGTGACTCGACATGCACAAACCAAATCAACTTCTTGAGTTGTTCTAGAAACACATTCACATAAGATATAGGGCGAACGGTTAACCTCTCGAGCACGGGAGAACTTGAAGCTAGGAATCTGATGAAATCTAGTTCAGCTTTGACACCAGACATGCCGAGTAATTTAACATGACGCAATTGCGTGAATCGACATCTTTCCTTGTCATATAAAAAGTCCATGTCTCCCTTCACAGCAGTGTGATGATCTTCGAAGGCCTGCACATTGTCAATAGCTAACACCAGAATATTGAACTTCAAAGCTTCTAGCTATCAACATAATTGGTGTATATAGCAGCATGCATCAGTAAGAACTTCAAACTCAGCGTGATTTCTAGTTCTTGCAGTGCAGTGCAGAGTTGGAATCTCATTTGCAACGTGAAAATTTACTTACACATAAAGTGATACGAATGCAATCGAGAATACGGTAGGTGACGAGATTATATTAAGTCCAACTGAAGTAGCAGGTTTAGCAAGTATTCAAGGCACCCATGAACAAGCCAATGGACATGGGAGTGTTGTTTGTGGAAGGACCAACTCTTGACGCTGGAAATTGAGCCAAGGATTCAGAATGGTTTGTATTTCCTGAATACAGCAGGAGTCTTTTTTTTCTTCTAAATCTAGTTAGTTTCCTAGTCAGTTTTAGGAAGCCTTTTAGGCATGTAGAAAAGCTATATTTTCTATATATAGCTTGGGTTGTATTCTTGCAAGAAAACAGAATGGAAATTCAGAAAACTAGATCAAGTTTTGATCACCAAACCTGATTTGAGAAGGCACTTCAAATCAACGTTTAAGTTGAATAGGTCTTTAACTTAAACTTCTCTTTGTCTCTTTGTTTTCTTCTCCTTGTCTCTGTTTTCTTCTCTTTGTCTCTCTGTTTTCATATCATTAGTGGTATCAGAGCTTAGGCTCCTAACTCTAACTAAAGATGGACGGACTGGGCAACGAGGACCTACTCCAGAGATTAAGAGATATGTTTCGGACCATGCCCGAGACAGGTCCACGCACAGGTGCAAGGCGCGAGCCTACTAGGGTGTTTGACGAATTCAAGGTAACGGAGCTACCTAACTTCGATGGTAGTACGGATCCAGAAGATTACTTGGAGTGGGAAAGAAAGATGGAGCGCATGTTCGACTTTAAAGATGTCAGGGACGATAAACGATGCAAGTATGCTATTCTGAAACTAGTAAAAAACACATCCTTATGGTTCGAGAACCTTAAAGAGGGGCGTCGAAGGAAGGGCAAGGAAAAATTAAACTCATGGGAGGACCTCAAAAGAAAACTTCGGAAGAGATATGTACCCAAGAGTCATAAACTTGATCTGTATAGGAAGGTGGCTGAGTTGACTCAAGGTAGTTCTTCCGTGATTGCTTACATCTCAGAATTTGAGAAGCTAACGTTAATGTGTGAGATGGACGAACAAGAAGAGCAAAAGATGGCGAGGTTCTGTAGGGGACTAAACCGTAACATAGCAAACACCGTGGACCTGCAAACGTACACATCGTTTGATATGCTGTGTGGTCTATGCTTGAAGATCGAAGCCCAGTTGAAGGTGAGTCGTCCAAGCTCTAGTCATGCACCTAAGGCTAGTACTTGGGGCAAACCCGAGGGTTCAAGGACAAATGAGGCAAGTTCAAACACAATTCCGGCCACCAAGCCTACCCCTTCAACGCGAGACAAACCAGAAGTATGTAGCAGGGAACGGGACTTATCTAAGGTTCGGTGCTTCAAGTGTCAAGGGTTCGGACACTTCCAGAGTGCTTGCCCCAATAAGCGCATCGTGACCCTTCGAGAAGCCATTAATCTGCGCGATGAATTACATGATGAGGCTCTGAAAGAAGAAGGTTTGTTCGTATTCAATGAAGACGAGGAGGATTCGGAGGAAGTAGTAACCTATGATGCGCCTAGTTATGATACCTCATTAGTTTTACGTCGCATGCTGCACTCTCAAACCGAATCAGTAGTCAATGAGCAGCGGGATCAAATCTTCCATACGAAGTGTCAAGTAAAGGACCGTTGGTGCAGCGTGATCATTGACGGGGGGAGTTGTACGAATGTTGCGTCAACAGAACTAGTGGACAAGCTTTCCTTAACTACCTTACCGCATCCCAAACCATACACATTGCATTGGTTAGACGATGGAAGTAAAGTGAGGGTTTCGAAGCAAGCTAGAGTGAACTTCACGATGGGTCCTTACAAAGACGAGATAGTGTGTGATGTTATCCCGATGGATGCATGCCATATACTCTTAGGACGTCCTTGGCAGTTTGATAGGGATGTGAACCATAAGGGTAGGAGTAATGAGTACGTACTGATGGTAGATGGGAAGAGGGTTACATTAAAACCTATGTCACCTGAAGCTATTCGTTCAATGCATTCAAGGCCGAGCAAGAAGCCAAGTCTAGCTATGTTCGCTAGCGAAAGAGAGGTGGAACAGGTCCTTCATGACGGAGGGCGTGTTTATGCTCTCATGGCCACCAGTAGACAGACGGCAGGAAGGGACAGCAGGGAAGGCATCGAGGAGTTACTTGACGAGTTCAAGGACGTGTTTCCAGAGCACTTACCACCAGGGCTGCCACCTATAAGGGGGATTGAACACCAAATTGACCTTGTTCCGGGTGCACCATTGCCCAACAAGGCTGCCTATAGGAGTAATCCCGAGGAGACCAAGGAATTACAGAGGCAAATTGAAAGACTGCTAGAGCAAGGGTACGTACGAGAAAGTTTGAGTCCCTGTGCGGTTCCGGTACTACTAGTCCCGAAAAAAGATGGCTCATGGAGAATGTGTATAGACAGTCGGGCTGTTAATAACATAACTATCAAGTATCGATTTCCTATTCCGAGACTTGACGACATGTTAGATGAGTTACACGGTTCGAAGGTATTCTCAAAGGTAGACTTGCGAAGCGGGTATCACCAAATCAGAATGCGGGAAGGGGATGAATGGAAGACGGCGTTCAAGACTAAGCATGGACTATATGAGTGGTTAGTTATGCCCTTTGGTCTTACGAACGCACCAAGTACCTTCATGAGGTTAATGAACGAAGTCCTAAAGCCCTTCCTCGGGAAATTTGTGGTTGTTTACTTGGATGATATCCTAATTTATAGTAAGAATTTGGAGGAGCATCTTTAGCATCTACGTAGTGTGTTTGGAGTGTTAAGGGAGAAAAGGTTGTATGGGAAGGTCGAAAAGTGCTCCTTCTTAGTTGATGAGGTAGTTTTTCTCAGCTACGTAGTATCTAAAGACGGAGTTGCCGTCGACAAAACCAAGGTCGAAGCTATTCGATCATGGCCGGTGCCTACGACAGTAACGGAGGTTCGATCCTTTCATGGGATAGCATCATTCTATAGAAGATTTATTCGCGACTTCAGCACCATCATGAGTCCCATTACTGAGTGTTTGAAGAAGGGTGTGTTTCGGTGGAGCGATTCAGCACAGAAGGCGTTTGACTCTATCAAAAAGAAGCTTTGTGAAGCTCCGATTCTCGTACTACCAGATTTCTCCCAACCGTTTGAGGTCGAATGTGATGCGAGCGGAGTTGGGATTGGGGCCGTGCTAGTCCAAAGGAAGCGTCCCGTGTCTTATTTTTCCGAGAAGTTGGGGGGAGCTAGGCTTAATTACTCCACGTACGACAAGGAATTCTATGCGATTGTGCGAGCCCTCGACCATTGGAGTCACTACTTAAGACCACATCATTTCATTCTCCACTCGGACCATGAATCATTAAAATACATTAACGGACAACAGAAACTCAACCCAAGGCATGCCAAGTGGGTCGAATTTCTCCAATCATTTAATTTCTCGTCCAAGTACAAGGAAGGCAAGAGCAACGTGGTAGCGGATGCTCTATCACGAAGGTACACGTTGTTGTCAACGCTTGAGGTACGGTTGCTCGGATTTGAAATGCTAAAAGAGTATTATTCAAAGGATGTTGATTTTAGGGAAATCTTTTTGGAGTGTGGGGCTGGTTCATTCAAAGACTATATACTTCAAGATGGATTCTTATTTAAGGGAAATCGTTTGTGCATCCCTAAACATCCGGTGAGAGAGTTATTAGTGCGAGAGGCACATGGAGGCGGCATAGCTGGTCATTTTGGAGCTCAAAAGACATTGGAGGTCCTACGTGAACACTTCTACTGGCCCAGGATGCATGGAGACATACAGAATCTGCTAGGTAAGTGTGTTACGTGTCATCTCGCCAAAAGCAAGTTCAAGCCAGGCGAGTACAGTCCCTTGCCGGTTCCTAAACGACCTTGGGAAGATGTTTCGATGGATTTTATCATAGCTTTGCCTAGGACGCAGCGAGGGAAGGATGCTATCATGGTTGTGGTGGATCGTTTCTCTAAAATGGCGCACTTCGTGGCATATCATAAAACCGATGATGCGGCTAATGTGGCTGACCTTTATTTTCGAGATATAGTTCCATTACATGGGATACCAAGAACCATTGTTTCAGACCGAGATTCGAAGTTTCTAAGTTATTTCTGGAACACATTATGGAGGAAAGTAGGAACCAAGCTGCTGTTTAGTACAGCACACCACCCACAAACCGATGGGCAGACCGAAGTAACTAACCACATATTGGGAACTATACTTCGTGGATTGGTTAGCAAAACTCAAAAGGATTGGGACCTTAAGTTGTCGCATGCTGAATTTGCTTATAACCGGTCACCTACATTTGCCACGAAGCATTCACCGTTCAAAGTAGTGTATGGGATCAATCCTTATCTACCTTTAGATTTGATCCCCCTCCCCAAGGATGAGCTAGTGCATAAGGACGCTGAGTCTAAACTTAAGGCAATGGTGAGGCTACATGAGCAGGTCAAGGCCCGAATCGAGGTGGTAAATGAAGCTTACAAGAAGCAAGCCAACAAGCACCGCAAGCCACGTTTATTCAGTCTGGGAGATTTGGTTTGGCTTCACTTTAGGAAGGAGCGATTTCCGGGAAAGCGTAAGAACAAGCTCATGCCTCGAGCCGAGGGTCCATACAAGGTCGTGAGCAAGGTAAACAACAACGCTTACAAGATAGAATTACCAAGGGATTATGGCGTTTCAGCTACTTTCAACGTGGGTGATCTTTCTCCGTATTTAGATGATGAGGGTCTGACTGAATTGAGGTCAATTCCGTTTCAAGGGGGAGGGGATGATACGAATGCAATCGAGAATACGGTAGGTGACGAGATTATATTAAGTCCAACTGAAGTAGCAGGTTTAGCAAGTATTCAAGGCACCCATGAACAAGCCAATGGCATGGGAGTGTTGTTTGTGGAAGGACCAACTCTTGACGCTGGAAATTGAGCCAAGGATTCAGAATGGTTTGTATTTCCTGAATACAGTAGGAGTCTTTTTTTTCTTCTAAATCTAGTTAGTTTCCTAGTCAGTTTTAGGAAGCCTTTTAGGCATGTAGAAAAGCTATCTTTTCTATATATAGCTTGGGTTGTATTCTTGCAAGAAAACAGAATGGAAATTCAAAAAACTAGATCAAGTTTTGATCACCAAACCTGATTTGAGAAGGCACTTCAAATCAACGTTTAAGTTGAATAGGTCTTTAACTTAAACTTCTCTTTGTTTCTCTGTTTTCTTCTCCTTGTCTCTGTTTTCTTCTCTTTGTCTCTCTGTTTTCATATCATAAAGATGGCGAAGATATAGACATGGTCTAGGCAATTGCCTTGGCAAATCCCCAACAGCCAGATACTAGAGCAAATGAAGGCAGTCAGTGAATAGTCAAGCTCAAATATATGCAAAAGAAAGCCCCAACACATAGATCGAATATATATGTTACCTTTAAGGAGTGGTATTCAATTGTGAGCCATTGAATACGAGGCAAGTGAGCAAAAAAAATCGATCATACTGCTAGAACTTCCAAGAATATTCTGCCTTTGCGCAACTTTGGCGTATACACCAATCTCAACATCAACAAGATTTCTAGTACTTTCACGAACAAAGAACTCATAATCACCTTCAACTTGAAGGATTTGGAGATTTGGTGCATTGATCTTGAAATGGGTGAAACCGTGACAATCTAAGACGGTCAATCCCTTAGGAAGAGGACAGCGAGCAATCAGATTGTCAAGAACATCTTGGGAGAGGTCAACACACTGAATGTCCATGCTCCTCAAATTCCTGAACCCTTGGAATGTGGGTGGCGGTGGTTTTAGCAAACACCAAAATAACTCTAAGCAAGAAATATCTTGACATGAAAACAGACAAGAAGGAACAGTGTAGAGAGGGCTGGCAATATTCGTCATCTCAAGTATCAACTCCTTGATAGAGTTTCTTGACAGACGAAGAATCCATCTATCAATACCACCGGAGGGTCGAAGATGTTCATGAGAAAGATCGAACGTGTGTGTGGGGCCAATGTGAGATAAGAGTACGTGATCAACAATGTTGACAACGGTTGCATGGTTTAGCCTAGAGACAAACTCTTTGTCACCTCTACAACACGGAGGCATGAAAGAATTGTATACGCTTGAGACACAGTCTGTAGTAAACACAAGACGTGAAAGCATGGCCGATTTGTATCTCCAGTTTGTCGACAGAATACTTGTTCTCACCGCATCCTTAATCGGCAAGAGTGAGAGAATACGTTCTGCAACGTCAAAAGGTAAACTGCTGAGTCTGTCGGCTTCCAATTCGATCCGCTTCCTAGAATCCATTAGTGGGTGAGATAATTAAAACTCGAGAGTTTTAATAAACCCTACTAAAAACCTAAATACTCTTGGCGCTGACAAAAAAACATAATCCAACCCTAAAAGGAATACAAAACAGATTGAAAAACACTTGAATACATTGTAATTTTGTAGTGTCAGGGTTACCTAGCTACTTAAAAATTGAACACCTCAGGAGTAACTCAATAACATGGAGAGAGCCAGAGCGACCTTAACCCTGTTAGGTACTCCACATACCAGTCCGAACTTCTGCTATCATCGATTAAGTTTCAACTAATTTTGAGGGGAACCCACAGAGGTGCGCCCTTTCAAAAATAGGCGTATGCCACTTAAAGAGTCGAGCACACGGTATTCTTTAGTAAAAGGCGAAAGAATAGTTCGCTTTGTGCTCAACGCATGGCTCCGTAACCCCTTTCAGACCTGCTTGTTTTAGTTTATAGGCCAGAAACTACACCAGCTTATGCTCTTAAAATGGATGTGGGACTGTGCGTCCATCACTGATTTGACACAGTTGATATCAATGCACAAGCACCTGAAGCAAGCTAGGCAAATCCTCATGCATTAATTCTGGTTCCAGCCATGCATGCCATGGAGTTGTCATCAGTAGCTTTTAAGATTGGGATCGCATCAACGATAAACAGTGGCAGTGTCTTCATCAAGTCTTGTATTAATTTCTCATTGACATTGGGATGCAGATTGATGATAGAGTAGCAGTGAAGGATTAGAATGCTGAGCGTGGAGTTAGCCTACTAATAGATCGAGGACTCGTGAAGAACTGAATTGGACCTGTACGTGCGTGAAGGTGCCTTGCACTTCGCCGTTCCTATTAGCGAAGCTCTGGAATTGGCATTTCCCACAAACATTGACTCAATCTGACTTAAGCTTTGTTAGCACGTTAATGTTACATTTGCTAGAGTACGTGGCATCACTGGCATGCTTTAACTTGCCCCAAGGTGAAATTGGGACTCTCAAATCTGTAGAGTATGGTCAGTATATATGAAGAAATATGCTTATGATCGATGGCTTAATTGAAAAACACACAGTTAAACAAAATTGAAATATAAGCATGTCTTTGAAGATGAAACACTAGCTGACACTAGAAAATAATAAAACTAACATCTGCCGTTTAATCCAATTCTGAGTTTTCAATTACATTATACAGTTGACAACTCAAGAACTTCCTGCTTCAGGAAAATTATTTCTGAGGTTATCTTTCCAACGCCTAACATTCAAAAAAATGGAGTAATGAAAGAAGAAGACAGAAAATAGTTGAAATAGCTAAAGAAAGCAAGATGATAATCTCGTACTGCCACCACTCCAATCACCAACGTGACCAAACAGACCAAATGCAGCTCGGACTGTTCCAACTATGAACGGGTTTTCTAGCACACACTTGAGACGGTTGGAGAGCATCTCGACGGAATGTATGAGGTTAAAAACTTATCATACATGAAGTCCTGAAGTCAAAAAGAAATATCAGCATCGACTTCCCGGATCTTGAATTTCTTCTTTCCAACACCTTCCATTCCAAGATATATTGGAGAAATAAATGCTTTTGATTTCATAGATACCTGCAATTTGAGGGTGCCCTTAGTCTTGTTAACCATAAATGTACACATAGCCAGTAAATTTGCCTGATTCAATCCTATAACATGAGGAAGAAATTAAGAGAAATAAGCAGCAAGCTAGGAAGAAGATTGAGAATTTAAGTAACTACTATTCTACTAGTGAAGTACTAATTAGCTAACTAGCTTGTAAAATACCCCTAGGTTTCTGCAGAATTTCATCTAGGCTCTTAGATTTTGCTTCTTCCTCCAGGCGACGTATTTGATCTCTCTCGCAGAACCATGATCGATCCACCTCCCCTTTCGTCTCTGTACGTGTTAAGTGTGTTTCTTATGAATCCTAAGCAAAATGAAGGTTCGGGTGGTCTGTCACGGGTTTAGCATAAATGGAGATGAGGCCTGGTCCCATACTCACTACACGTTACCAGTACTTGGTCCTCGTCTCCAAACTAGCTAGCTTTGACTTGGAGACTTCTAATCGAATTTTTAGTTACCATTTACTACATCGAATTATAGCGCTTAAGCTACAACGAAAGTTTCAATTAGTTAGCAGTTTCAAATGTACGTTATAATCTTCTTCCACAAAAAAACAGTTAGCAAACTTTTTGTTTTGGTACCAGAATTATATTATCCGTAGCCAGAATTACAAGATCTGTAGCCACGAAATGATCGAGCTGATGGTATTTATTTTTATCATATATTCATACATATACCAATAGTTTATTTGCATGCATGCATAAATTCAAGCTTCTCAATCACAATTGCCATGATTCATGACATATCAGATGATCATTTCTTAGTTTACAAACAACAAAATAACGGAAGATTAATTAATACTCTTTATGTATATGGATCGATGATTGATCGATCACCTTGTCATGTGCAATTGTGAACCAGAAGTGATACCTTCACTCTTGCCATAGTACTGCTCTCAACTCAGCACTCGGTGTTCATCGCCATTGGATAGGGACGGAGATAGAAGCTTGCCGGTTCCCGTCCTCCACCTCCTTTGCTCACAATTAGTAGATTTGGTCAGACGATATTATCTTTTCCTAGACCTCCAATTCCTAGAACGATGAAACATAAGCGATTGGCTCCCCGATACCTGAAATTTAACATGCTATATTGTATTCGAAATTTTAAAAAGGTGCATGCATATGATATCATGATTCCACATGCACTTGTACCGAGTGACAGATTTTTATTGATTTAAAATTAATAAAAATAAATAAAAAAATTAGATAAAAATAATAAATTAATTAAATTAAATTCTTCTTTTACCCTTATTTTTATTTTATATGTAATACACTTACACTGGGGTCGTGTATAAAATACAAAATTCAGTCAACTACTATATACCTCCTAATTTCCGTAGAATTTCAGATAGGCTTCTTAGTATTTCTTCTTCATCCAGAAGAAGTCGTCTGTGATCTCTCTCAAAAATGCATCCCTCAACCATTCTTAACAGAAAAGAAACAAAGAAGAAAACTTGGCGTAGAATTTCCAATTCAAGCTAGAGTACGTCCTAACAAGACTTGATCGAGGACTATATTTAGAGGCGAACGAAGACCTAACCGTTGGTTTTGGATTTTTACTTTTAGCAGTACCCACCAAATACCTGCTGGTACTTGCCCGGAGTTGTTAACTGCTGCATTTGGTGGCCCATTTCTGAAGCAGTTGTTGTCTGGGTCTTCTGGCAGTGGCTCAGCTCGTACGTTCTGATTTAGAGTACCAATTTGACAAAAGAAATTCCCGGCAAATTGAGTAATTGTCTAATTGACAGTTTAAGTACTTAAGGGGTTTTGGGCCAAAAATGAAATTCCTTTAAATCACAATTTCATAAAAATAATG
Organism: Geum urbanum; assembly: GCA_946800695.1. Classification (NCBI taxonomy): domain Eukaryota; kingdom Viridiplantae; phylum Streptophyta; class Magnoliopsida; order Rosales; family Rosaceae; genus Geum; species Geum urbanum. The sequence goes on along the minus strand of OX326999.1, from coordinate 79,200,193 downwards.
ATGACATTGGCCCAAGAATAAAATGAGACCAAATCTATTAAGTTCGGCGAGGCCCTGGTGTTTGGGCTTAAAATAAAGTATTTCATTTTGGACTTGGATGACCGAGTTCTTCGCGAGCGGCCCACTATATTATAAACGTTTGGCGAAGGGTCAAGTGGGAACGACGCCTGGCGAGCGTTCGCCAGGAGCAGGATTTGAGTTCTGTTAAGAACTATGTCCTATTAATTAGCCGGTTCCACGCGGCTTAGATTCTATCATAGCTTGTTCTATTTTAGATACACTTCTTAGAGGAGTTATGATAGTATTAGAAGATCTACGAGGATTACAACACGTATGCTGGTGTTAGATTCAGACTGTGATTACGAGAGCAGAAAGAGTTTGAAACAGAGTGAATGACTGTTGTTTAAACGAGTATATAAGGAGAGTAGGAGCCTTGTGGAAAGGTCCCCGATCAAATACAAAACATTTGCTATACGCAAGTACACCTAGACAGATGTCTCGTCTTCGAGATTTCTATCTTCGTTGCAACCAGAAGGTCGAAGAGCTTGTCACATAAGGGTGAGAGTTCGGGCACACGAAGGAAGCAGTGTTCTCAACACTCTGTCAGCGGGATTGCTCTGCTTTGCACGGATAAGGGCGTGTGGAGTATCGATTTCAAAGACTAAGCTAGAGATTCACATCTCAAGTCCTAGGACACTAGGCAGCAAAGACCTATTCGAGTGGGGTTGGTGCTCTCCCCATTCTAATCGCTTATATAAGAAGTCAGGCGGCTGTAAACAGTCCATATTCCGTTGAAAGACGGTGGCACGCCAGCATACGAAGCACAAGCAGGATAAACCGGCTCACGCGGTTAAAACATCCGAAATCATAAAAGAGACTGCTTCGTGAGAAGGACCTCTCCGCGAGAGATATTTTTGCATCGAACACCTGGAAACGCAACCATGCCCCATCATATGGACACAGCAAGAGGAAGCATGCATATGCCACCAAATCAGCACTCTCTCACTCTAACTCTCCAGTCGTTTCACAAATCTGCACAGTTGCACCATCTATCTATTTCTTTCATCTTTTACTCATATTTAGTTAGCTCACTCTTTTTCTTTTAGAAAGCTCTACTGCCTCTGCAGGTGTCAAGTAGTAGTCAAGCTTCTCATAATTTCCCTCTATAAGATACAAGCCATGCCTTAACCTGTAACTTTTGCCTTAATTTGGTTTGGTTCGTAGGAGTTGTGGAAGATGTTTAACATTGTTTGAGCCTGAAATAAATATTTCGTATTGGGATTGAAAGGCTGAGGTCTTGGCGAGTGGTCCAAGGTGAGGTGAAGTCTTGGCGAGCGGCCCAGATAAAAATGAAGCTTGGCGAGAGGTCAAGTGGAGAAACAGAGTCCGTTTCCAGGTCAACTTAGGACTGTGGATTTGGATTCCGGATAGCTGATTCATGCGGCTTAATGTCTATCATATATTTTCTGTTTCAGATAGGTTTCTTCTAGTAAAGAAGTTGTGATAGCATTAGAACTATATAAACAAAATACCCGTATGCTGGATGGTGTTAGAGTTATATTGAGATTCAAAGAACAAGAGCAAAAGAAGTTCAAGAGAATTGAAAGACGACTACTGAGCATTATATAAAAAGAGTAAGAGCATTGTTGAAAGGGTCCCCGATTAAATACAAAAAAATATTTGCTATACGCAAGTACACCTAGACATCTCATCAAGAGATTCTATTTCTTTGCAACCAGCCGATCAAAGTGCTTGTCCCCTATCGAGTGAAAGTATTGCGATCAAAGGAAGCATCGTGACTGGAAGGTTGAAGGGTTTGTCACATATCGAGTGAGAGTTCTGATATCCAAGGAAGCAGTGTTCTCAACATATCGTCATAGGGATTGCTCTGCTTTGCACTGATTAAGGGAGTGTGAGGTATCGATTTCTGGGGCTCTGCTAGATACATAAAAACCCGAAGTCCTAGGTTACTAGGCGAGAATGACCAATTCTGGCAAGGTTGGTGCTCTCCTTGTCTTAATCGCTTATCAAGAAGTAAGGCAGTTTTACATTCTATATTCCGTTGAGAAACGGTGGCACGCCAGCATACGAAGCACATACAAGATAAACTGTCACCTGCGGTCAAACTATCCGAAGTCAATAAAAGAGACTGCTTTGCGAAAGGATCTCTGATCTCCGCGGGAGATATTTTAGCGTCAAACATTTTGGCACGCCCTGTGGGACAATTTTTGTGTCTCTAATTGACAATAGGAGATCCTTACTGAAGGAATTACCCTCAGTGTCGCAAACACCCACAACCGGCTTACCGTGAACATACATCTACTCGGTGTCGTTCATTGAGTAATCAAGCAATTGATATTATCTTCGCTAAAGACTATTATTCAACCATGTCATTTAAATCTTTAAGTGAAATGGAGATTGTGAAACTTACATTCCCGGAGTACCTAGCTTACGCGACTAGGCGCGACGAGCATCAGACTAACTACTATACAGCTCTCGGTGAAAGGATTGAACAACAAGCAACTCTTCTCACTACCCAAGGTGACAGAATAGATGCGGCATTAGCCGAAATCCAAGCATTACAGGTAGCGTTCAACAGATATCAGGAGGAGAGAGAGGCAATTAGAGCCCAAGTAGCGAGTCTCTCAGAGGGTCAGGATAAACTACGGATTGATATCATCCAACACTTGGGAACAAGTTTGGATGATTACCACCGGCGTGCGGTGACACTGTCTCAAATGACAGACAGGGACATAACGTCTCTAACTAAATCCGTTTCTGACCTCGCCAGAAAGACTAGACAAGCATAGTCTTTCCCTCCCGCGTGGGAACAACGGTTAAATTGGTTCATGAACGATTGCGACATACATCTGGCCAAGATGTATGATTCATATGAGACATTGTTTCCTCCCATTCAGAAGGATGATCCAGATGCTTGGCAATGGACAAAGTACTACCGACATCAAACCTTCCAGACTTTCTCTGGCGACGATGATTCCAATGCTGCAACACATTTAGCATACTTCACACTACAATTAAGGCAGTTTGCCAATAATGAGGGACTCAAGTGAAGAGTCTTTGGATCATCTTTGTCAGGATCGGCCCTTGTATGGTATACGGGATTAGAAAAAGGTTCGGTCAACAAGTGAAAGGATATAGAGGCTTTATTCATAGACCACTTCGGAACAGCGAGACCTGAAACCAATATTGGAAAGCTGGCTTCCTTGAGCCAATCGGCGACAGAAAGTCCAGTCACCTTCCTGCACCGCTTTCGGTCAGAATATAATCTATGCAAGACTCCACTAGGCAAATAAGAGGTAGTAGAGATGGCCAAGAATGGTTTGAAGGATACGTACCACCAGCTGTTCTTGAATAGCAAGTACTTTTCCTTGAACGAGCTTATCACAGTTGTAACTAGAGCTTACAGTACCATGCAAGAACGAGACAATCAAAAGAATGCGTCCAAGGGAACTTACACTGCTAGGTCTTACGACAAACCAAAGCCAAAAACTGTGGCTTATATAGAAGATATAGATGACCAAGATTCGGACTCTGATGGTGAGCAAGTGGGAGCTGTGGATTTAGCGACAAATAAAGTTTTAAAGCCCCGAAAACTTCAGAAGAATAAGGGTCCTATCAAGCAGCCCCTTAACAATGAATTTAGCTACTAAAAGTCATAATTAAAATTGAATCAAAACAAGGCATACAGTTTACAGGTCAAGAAGGGATGAAGAACTGAAGCTGTCGTCCAGCTTTGATAGATCGAAGAAGGATTCTTCAATGGATCGAACACGCTGCTCGGGTTCCTTGCGGCTTGCTCTCTCTTCTGCTCGAGTTTCTCTCCTTAATTTCTTATTAGCCTTCCCAAAAATCTAAAATATGTTTATATATGTCCCACAATTGATCTCCTAGAGTCCACATGAAAATAGGCTTTTATAATTGCACAAAACTTCTTCTTGAATCCGTATTGAGTTAGGAATCCCGCTTTTGTTTCCTTTACCTTTATTCCTCCACAAAACCTATAAAACAATAACTATAATTAAAATGCTCACTTAAATAACAATAAATTAAATATAGGTAATGAATTAAATATCGAATAGACGCATAAATATGTGACTATCAACACACCAGGTCCACTACAAAAGTATAGAGAATGTGAATTGAAAGACTTGAGAGGAGATGGAGGAGAGCTCAAAGAATGGGACAGGGTATATGACTATGCTTACTACAATGATCTTGGGGATCCAGATAGGGACGAAGACTATGTCCGGCCAATTCTTGGAGGGTCTAGCAAGTACCCTTACCCTCTGAGAGGAAGAACTAGGCGAGCACCAACAAGGACAGGTTAGCCATTCAAAATTTTGCAACTTACTTTTACAAGATGAATTTCCAATATATATGCGTTCCATGTGCAGATTGTTAATATTTAAAACCACAAGGCAATTAATATTTAAATGGAAAGAATTAATAAAATAATATAACACTAGATCGGTGTCGCTCCACAAGGATCAGTATCGTTGTCGCTCTTTAAAGATTGGTATCACTGTCGCTCTACCGTGATGGGTGTTGCTGTTGCTCTACTCTGATTGATGTCGCTGTCGCTCTTGTTATGATTAATGTTGTTGTCACTCTGGTTATGACTGTTCTCACTGCTAAGACTAACAATTGTTAATGAGAGACCGGGTGTGCCGGCCTTCAACCCTCTGATGCCTAAGTCAGAAATGAGATAATATTTTGATAGAGTAACGGCGTAGAAGAGTAATGAATGTGTACCATGCATTAATGCTGAATCGTCAGGCTTATGAAGGTGGTTGGATCCAAAGTTCTTACCAATTCTTCGATGTGGGATCAGTGTACTTATTCTTTTGTTGAGGTGTTCCCTAGTGAGATATTTGACCGGCGCGTGAGTGGTAACCACGCCGAGGCGGGACTCGGGCTTGTCATCGAAGTTGCAAGCCTCTTATTGGTGAGTACTGTTATGCGAGCGGTGAGACATAATAAAAAGTATTTAAAGGCGTTAAGCACGTACGATTTAGCCAAGTATGTGTACACAGATCTTAAGTGTGAGAGTACGCTGATGCTGATTTGGAGCTTCGAAATTTATGTTCCAAGAGATGAAAGGTTTGGACACTTGAAAATGTCCGATTTCTTGGCCTATGCACTAAAGTCCCTGGCTCAAGTCATTAGACCGCAACTAGAAGCTTTCTTTGGTGTAACGTCGAAGGAGTTTGAAAGCTTTGACGATGTACTCAACCTTTATGAAGGTGGATTTCCACTGCCTACAACCTTATTGAAGAGCACGAGGGACAGCATCCCTTAATTTGCCGATGCTCAAGGAAATGTTCCGAACTGATGGTGAACAATTCCTCAGGTTCTCAATGCCTCAAGTGATAAAAGGTTTGTATATCATAGTAGTGGTATTTACGCAAAAAGTCCTAGCTACAAACGGAAATGGCAAAAGTACTTGTTAACTTAAAGGCTTACACAGTATTGCTTTCATATGTAGGGGATAGGTCTGCTTGGAGGTCGGATGAAGAATTTGGTAGAGAAATGGTGGCACGAGTGAACCCTCTCATCAGCCGTCGTCTCAAAGTAAGTACTCGTCACATCATGAGTTTCTTTCTGCAATAAAATGAAGAATCATTGAGATTGTAAATTGATTATCTGCAGGAATTTCCTCCAAAAAGCAAGCTGGATCAAAAAATCTATGGTTATCAAAACAGTAAGATAACAGAAGACCACATAAAGAGCAACTTGGATGGACTAAGTGTGGAGGAGGTAACATCTTAGATTCTTTTCTTTATTGAATTAGTTGAAATGATTATGTTATAAAAATTCACAATACTGACACTGATACTGGTTGACAGGCAATCAAGAACAACAAGTTATTTATGCTCGACTATCATGATTAATTGATGCCGTACATGAGGCGTATAAACTTAAATACTACTTCAAAAATCTATGCTAGCAGGACCCTCCTTCTCTTGACAAGCGATGGAACTTTGAAGCCACTGGCGATTGAGTTAAGCTTGCCTCATCCAGCTGATAAAGATGAACTGGGTTGCACTAGCAACGTATACGCACCAGCTGAACAAGGGGTGGAAATTAAAGCTACATATGGCAACTACCCAAAGCTTATGTGGCTGTAAATGACTCCGGATATCATCAACTTATCTGTCACTTGTATCAATTCTCTCTGTCCAAGAATTATTCCAAGATTCGAAAAACTTGTTCATGTTCATCTTCGGTTGCAGGTTGAATACTCATGCAGTGATTGAGCCATGTATAATAGCTACCAACAGGCAGCTGAGTATGCTTCATCCAATTTACAAACTTCTGCATCCTCATTTCCGCGACACAGTGAATATTAGTGCACAAGCCAGGCAACTCCTCATTTATGCCGGCAGGCTTATGGAGATGACAATTTTTCCAGCCAAGTATGCAATGTAGACGTCGTCAATGGTTTATAAGAATTGGGTTTTTCCTGAGCAAGCTCTCCCTGCAGATCTCCTCAAGAGGTAACAAACACTTGCAAACTGCTATGTTAACATCATCATTCTGTGACATTTATTATGTGTTGTTTCGATATTAATCATATTATACAGAGGAGTGGCGGTCAAGGATGAAAGTTGTTCACACGGTCTTTGTCTACTGATAGAGTTGATGGGCTTCATATTTGGTCAGCAATAAAAACTTGGGTGGAAGAGTATTGCAATTTCTACTACAAAAGTGATGACATGGTTCACAAGGACCCTGAACTCCAGCTTTGGTGGAAGGAGCTTGAGGAGAAGGGCACAGAGACAAGAAGGACGATCCCTCGTGGCCTAAAATGCAGATTCGCCAAGACCTAATTGAAACATGCACTATAATCATATGGACTGCTTCTGCACTCCATGCAGCTGTCAACTTTGGACAGTACCCTTTTGCAGGGTACCTTCCAAACCGCCCCACTGTTAGCCGAAGATTCATGCCCGAAAAGGGGGCACCTGAATACGAGGAGCTCAAGAAGAACCCTTATAAGGCTTTCCCGAAAACAATCACTGCTCAGTTACCGACCCTGATCAGCATTTCACTCATCAAAATTCTTTCGAGGCATGCTAGCGATGAGGTGTATCTGGGGAAGAACCAGGATAGGAAAGAAATTGGCCGAAATTGAGAGTGGAATCGTAAGTAGGAACCAGGATAGGAATCTAAAGAACCGAGTTGGACCGGTGAAGATGCCTTACGGCTTACACATTGTTCCACCGTTCCAGTGAACAAGGGCTCACTGGCATGGGAATTCCCAACAGCATCTCCGTTTGAAAGCTTCTTCGGCTGAGATAGACTTCGTTTTCCTAGTGAGTTTGGGAAATCATGTAAAATAAACCCTAGGATTGAATGGTTTTGTTTTTGTACTTTCCTATATATGTTTTGACTATTGGTGATATGACTGCAGATATTTGCATGTGAATGCAGATTTTAATAAGATTGTGTCTCGATCAAGTTGTTGATCTCTTTATGTAATCTTGATTAGTTGGAACATCGTAAACTCTTACTATTGAATGGTTTTGTTTTGTTAATTTCGTCGTCAGTAGGATCTATAAATCGGAAGCGTTTGATCTCACCAATTAGAACGAGTAACATTCAATACCATTGAGAATTGTCGCCCAAGCAAATTGACCAATACATAACAAATTTATTTGTTTCGGCTCTACTCGGTGAAAGACAAATCGAACAAATTCCAATCCACACCAAACGGACCACTAGCTGTTATCACCATTCTTATTAACATCAAGCAATAAGCATACCAAAATACAAGTAGGGAATACATATTTTCTAATTCAATTGATCAAGTACCTCGATCATGTCATCATAGACTTAGCAAACACAATACATTTTTAAGGAAAATTATTCTCCAGTCTCTACACGTGCATGACAATCTAGAAATTCTCATTATGCATGCCTATAGTGTTCCGTTCGTGAATACATATCGTGACATTCAAAACCTAATGTAAGTTTTGACGCAACATGCTAATTCTTTGAAATGGAAGCATCAAAATCTTTACTGTGGTTTAAAGAAAATCTCTGCATAATAGAAAAACACATGGCAAATTTAGTGAAATCTCCGACTAGCTCCTTTCAAAAAACCAAGTTCTTTGTATACTAACACTATAGTCTATAGTCTACAGTATGTGTTCTTAATTATTTGTTTGAGTGTCACTTTGTATGACTCGAAATAGTACGTACATTCATTATAAACTTATGATCCTCGACGATGAAGCATTCTTCATCAAATCGATCAAGCTTCATTGTAGAAAAATAGATTTCGCTTTCTTTCAAAGCTGTCATAGAAAATAAAGTCTAAAAATTGTTGAGAATTTTGTTTTTGTGAGTATGACAAGAGAAGAAAAAAATGCTTCAAAGGCACGTAATAATTATGTTATTCTTTAGACTTTATTTGCTCAACTAATTAGTGTGCAAAGAAGAATAATCAAATAATCATTTAAGATACAATGAAGCCTAACAATTTGTTAATGATAATCGTCAGTTTGCACTAATTAATGAAGATCAACCTAACAGTTGATCAAATATTTTACAAGAGACTCAAAGTTACTAGAAATTATTTCGGCAGAATAATAATTTCTAAATTTTATTAGTTTAAAACGAAAAAAACTAATGAAAGATTGCTAGAGTAATATAAGAGAGGTAATATTGAAATCTGAATTCTAAATTAAATAAAAGCAACCGTGCACTCCTATTTATCTGAGTAAATGTGGTTGTAGCTTTTGAATTCAAAGGTTGCATCCCTTTGATCAGTTGCATCCCTGCAGTTGTTCATTCAAAGGTCATGTTGGTTAATTACCAACAACAACACACTTTGAAGGCATACTTATGATTGGCTATCCCTTGTTTTGGACAAAACACAAATGAACTGAAGGAACATCAATGAAGAGAACTGAAGTGGTTGTCATTACCTATCTATCTCATGGAAAAACAAGTTGATCATTCATATGCATAACATGTTTTTCATTTAGGATAGCACCCTATACTTGCATCCCTGTCATTCTGCTGATATTCTGGAACGTGTTCATGTGTGACATTCTGCAGCTTAGGTTATCTTTGATTCAGAATACATGTGCTTAGTTTGCATGATAGTTGACCTTGCAAAAGATGGGTTTGAATTATGGAAGAACTTTTGGTAAAAGTTGTTTTTAAGTTCACATGTGATTTCTTGGGAAATCTGTTTTATGCTTTACAGCTGGGTCACTTTTTGCCTTCTCTAAAAACTGCTTTTGAGTACAAAACGTGCCTACTTGCTGAATCTGTTTAGCCATTTTTGGTATGATAGTTGAAAAGCTTTTCTATCCCAAAGCACACTTTGCCTAAAATGGAAACCCTAAAGTTGACCTTGTGTGTTGTCTCTCAAGCATGCTTTTGTCCTTTAAAACTAAGAGTCAGTTTTAGGTCTGCCATAGGCTGGTTTCTGGGCTGTCTAGCACGTTCTCCTTGCTGTCAAAAATAACTAAGATATTCTGTCTATATAAAGGATTCCAAAGCAGTTTTGTCTCCTTGGTTGAGTTGAAAATATTTTGTGGTGTGGTATTCTTTTCGGGTCACTCTTTGAGAGCACAAAAACTGTGTAGTTTCTCTCTTCTCTTCTCTTCTCTTCCCCTTCTGTGTCTTTTGTTGCTCTTTGCTGTGCATAAAAGCCATGGATTCACAATCATAAAAACTGTTTTTCAAAACCCATATGCATCATTGCATAGTGCATTCCATTGAGATATGTATGGAGATGCTCAATCCAAAGAAATAGATCAAGAAGATTTAACTTGAAAGTAGTTAAGATCTGAGTTGATGCTTCTAGATATTTTTCAAAGTGTAAACACATAAGTCAAGTAGTGTAGCTCTGTTTATAACTGGTAGTCAGACTAGTTAGGATAGCATACGGGCTATGTATCCCCAGAGTACGAGAAATTTGTAATTGTGTGTGTTACTTAATAGTGGAAATGTTTGTCCCTCAAGAGTTAGGGGCACGCAGTTTTAATCCTGATTGTAGAATTTCTGCGTTAACAAAAACATCTTGTGTTATTCTTTACTTACTGTCTTTATGCTTCAAACACTCGTATCCTGTATTTCGGGATAAGTTATAATCTTACTATCTCCGAAAACAGATAAAACAAAAAAATGATAAAATGCCTATTCACCCCACCTTTACACTTTTTCATATATATCGTTCATATTTTAAAAATTATCCAACAAAAGCATGAGCTGATGACCGACAAACAATGCTCACCCCCGGCGGCCGGTGCAAGCCCTTTGTTACGAGCTCATGCGAACACAACCCCGTTGCTCTCGTCAGCGGTGGCCGAGAAGTTTGACTTAACCACCAACGGTTGCAAATCGTCTTTTCCCTTCAAAACTCTACTCATCTCTTCAGCTTTAAATTACTTTTTTCAAGAGAAAAGAAGAGTATTCCTTTTATAAATGTCACTTTTTTTTAATCTTTTAAAATATCACTGAACATTAAACGGAATTGTTCGTTGCATGCACAAAAAGTAGGCCGAAGGTAACATGAGTTATATGTTTTAATTAATTTTTTTAGGTACTAATTTGATGAATAACCCAAATGTTAGTTACCATTTCTCAATTTCTCTCTGCGTATAACTTCCACAATTTATTTTCTTAATTAAATTTCTAGCCGCCACAGAATTAGTCGTTTATGTAATTTTATTGATAAAGTATATCTACTCATATTTGGTGTCTGAATCTCCTTGCTTATATTCAAATATTCAATATTATTTTATGCAACTATATCATCGATCACTTACGTCTCGAATCTAACCTAATTTTCCACCAGCCTAATATTAATATGGACGTGACTTCACGAACTTTGGTTCTACTAACACTTGGGACAAACTTAATTTGTTGATTAGTGTCCAATTTGATCAACACAATTTTTAACGTGATGACCCAAAAACTGTACGTTCTTCGGTAAGTTAATTCTGCAAAGAAACAATGAACATGGATTCGCAAATCCAAATTAATGTATGCCCACCTACACTACTGGAGGAGGAAATCGGGGCGACGTAGAAAGGTGGTCGCCTCGGCTGCATTTTACGTCGCCTAGATTTCTTGTGACCAAAACTACGTCGCCTCGTCTTGTCGCTTCAGATTGATCACGCCACCATTGGGGCGACGTAGATACAATCTACGTCGCTTCGTTTCATTTCACGTGACGTAAATAATGTTACGTCGCTTCAATTGAAGCAACGTAGATTGAGCACGTCGCTTGAAATTAGGCGACGTATATTGATCAATTTACGTCGCTTAATTTTATTTATTTTTAATTTATTTTTCTTTTTTAATCCATTGAAGCGACGTATATTGCTCAATATACGCCGCCTCAATTTATTTAATATTTATTTTATTTTATTTTTGAATACATTGAGGCGACGTAGATTGATCAACATACGTCGCTTAAATTTAACTAAAATTTATTTAATTTTTATTTTTTTTATTTTTTTATAAATGAGGCGACGTAGATTGTGCTATATACGTCGCCTCATTGTCTAAATAAAAAAAAATATTAAATACATTGTTGAGGCGACGTAGATTAAGCAATCTACGTCGCCTCAATGTATTTAACATTTTTTTTTATTTTTTTAATAAATGAGGCGACGTAGATAGAACAATCTACGTCGCCTGAATGTATTTAATATTTATTTATTTTTTATTTAGAAATAAATGAGGCGACGTAGATTTCTCAATCTACGTCGCCTCATTTATTAAAAAATAAAAAAAATAAAAAATAAATATTATTGTACCAAGTCACGACCTATCGCAATTTACAAACACAAAAACGCATTCAAATTGCAGATACGCATTCAATCGCAAAAACACATTCAATCACAAATCAAAACGTTAAAAGTTTATACAAATCAAGTTTACACAAATCAAGTTTATACAAATCCTAGATACAGTTTACGAGCCGGGGGGTGGTGGAGGAGCTTGAGGTTGTTGACTCGCAGCCTGGAATGATCGCATCATGGCCTCCATTTCTTGCATCCTTTGGGCGAGCGCACTCGCTTCCGCTATGGCCTTCTGCGCCACCTCTTTGGCTTCATCGATCTCCTTTTGCATTTGAATTTGACGTTCCTGTACCCGGGCCCCTCCTCTCGGTTTGGGGTCGCGTGTGAGAGCGCGCCCCACCCCTGTAACGTCGAACAAGAACAAATATTAGTAAACTATATCGTAAACCAAAATAAAGCAAAACGTAAATCGAGATATGCATCGACGGAATCGTTTTTGAGATTTATTACCTCTTATAGAGGTCCCGTGCCTTGAACCCACCTCTTCCTCTATGATATTTATTTGTGTATCAAGAGGAAGAGGCTGGGGTTGGGAAACCTCTTCGCCGTCAACTGGGCCCGCAGCACTATCTTGTTGCGACAAGACTTCATCGAGTCGACGCTTCACTGCCCCCTGCTCAATTAAAATAGATAAAATAAATAATATTACAATATAGTAAACAAAAATAATTGAAATAACGTAACGTGAACCTATTTGAGCTTACCACTTTCTCAGCCGCATTCCTCTCCGGCTGGTATACGTTAATCCACGTCTGGACGGCGGGCGCTCTATGACCCTCCTTCTCCAACACCTCGCTTCGGTACGAGAGGGCGAGGGATCCCGAATGGTGGTTGAGCTGCTGCTCCTTGTTCTTGTTTCGGTTTCCTCAGTTCCGTTCGCACAATCGCTGCCACACACACACAAAAATCATTTTAAAATAAGAACAGATAAACATGCATATTGTTCGAATGTTGGCTACCAAAACTGTAGGTTCGTTTATGAAACTCACCAAGTAAGCAGGGTCTTCGAAGTGGGCTTTTAACCACGCCCATTGGTCTTCCCTCCCGAGAAACTCGGCCGGAGTCTCCTGGCTGACGTGGAGATAATGTTGATGGCAATCGTACTTCCAATCCTTATAGATTGTTTGCGCCGTCCTATCAATGAAGTTCCACATCTCCACATCATTCGCCTGGATGTCGTAGTTCGTCTAGCACAACACATTTAAATTCCGTTATGTAAAAGTTATATTTACATTTACTACAAGTATGTAAGTAAGCTAAGGCCAGCAAGTATACCTCAAGACTGTTACTGACGATATCGCGATGCAAATTGCTAAGTCCCAAGAAGCTAGATGCAAGCATTGGAACTTTTCCGCGGATGATGCTACCGATGTCTCGGCACATCAGACTCCTCATTTCCCTCGTCGCAGGCCCCGCATGCCTCGTAGAGTAAGCGACTTGTAGTCGCCTATTGTTGTTCATCCGGACGAGGTACTCCGTCTTCGTCCCGACAACGACTCCGCGCTGTTCCGTCGTCGGGTCTCCGGTTGCCATGTCGACCATGTAGGGGAGTTTGGTCTTCTTGCACCGGATGCTGAGGGCGGGAGGGTGCTGTGATGCCGTAGTGGCGTCGCTGCTGTCATCCGCTCCTTGCGGAATCGCATCCTCAAGTGGAGGGGCGGGCGTTAACATGGGAGCTTCTGGAATCGACGGGGTCGCCGATTGTCCCGTGGGGCAACCCGACCCGGAAGCCCCATCTCGGCTGAATGCTCGCCACCCCGCCTCCGCAGCTGCCGCCTCCGCAGCTGCCGCCTCCGCAGCTGCCGCTGCTTCCGCTTCACGACGCTGGATCGCCGCTTTCCTCCTCTTGTATGCAGTATCTCCGGGAGCCATTCTATTAAAACTAAACTGTTATGTATTAATTAGATGATTTACTCGTTTGTACTTCTATAATGCTATAGTTACCTAGGTTACGCATATTCTTGTTCAAGTATACTTATTGGTGCAGTTAACCAAATTCTGACCATGTCACTATGTCTAGTTTTTCTCCATATGAAAAAAAGAAGAAGCATGTAGATGACTAAGAACAAACTGATCGAACAATACAGAAACATTCATGCTTATCATCACATATAGCAAGTCGCTTTTATTTTATTTTCGTTTGTTGGGTTAGATATCAAAAAGAGTATGAACCGAAGTACCATCACATATAGCTTATCATCACAAAACACAACACACAAAACACATATAGCTTATCGCATTCGCACAGGAAGAATCACATTCATTTATCGCATATAAGCAATCAATTTTCAATATATCCTTATCATCACAACCGAAGGAATTGAATCCCTCGAACACAAAACACAATACACAACACACAAAACACATATAGCTTATCGCATTCGCACAAAGCATCATCACATTCACAAAGCAACTAAACATGAACATTCAGCAACTAAACAATCAATATGAAATTAGGTTCTTCCCGAAGGTTTGCTACTGCTCTTAAGACTCTATTTACCATTTGCAGTTCAAAATTGAAGTTCAAAACGATGTAACCAATTCAAACAATAAGGACCAAAGAAGTTGATGGCTACATGATGGCTACAAAACACATTTTATGTAATCAGATCATAGATTAGTTTGAGCACAGTCCTTGCACATTCTTTCAAAAATATCAAGTGAAGATAGATAAACACATAACATAAGATTAATTAATAGAGAAAAGTTCTTGGATACAAACTTTGCATATTGGAAACTTCAACTGCAAATTGCACTCTAACAAAACATCAAATCAAAAAAAGAGACTCTGCAGCTAGTGTAGCTTATATCAGATTACTATGCAGCTCATAGGCAGCACTTCCATTAGTTCATCATGAACATCAGTGAAGATTCCCATTAGCTCAATCAGTTCTTTTCGGATAAACCAGTTTATAAAAAAAATACAACAATTAAAGACACAAACAGTTGCATCATGTCACTTGAATACAAGCATCCAAGACAATCTATCATCCATACTAGAATCAGTAAATTGCCAATTTGGTAAAGCAACATCAAAGAGAGAAATGCTTACTATTTCCAGACTGGGGGAAGCTTCTTGGTCTTCTTGTAGTAACGAGCAAGCCTGTGAATTCTGCTCTCCACAAGAATCAAACGGAACTTGGAGTCCTTGTCCTTCCTGTTCCTCTCCAAATGCTTCCTGACTGACACGGCCTTCTTGATGAGATGGTAAGGGGTTTAAGGTTTGCGATTCGGTGGAGGGGATTTGGTGGAGGGGATTTGGTGGAGATTGATCGGGAAGGGAGGGGGAGGAAGAATCGATATCGACGGTGAGGGAGGAAGTAGACGGCGAGGCCGATTGGTTTAGGAATCGAAGAAGGAAACGAAATGAATTAGGAAGAAGGAAACGGGTTTAGGGATTTTTGATCCGAAATGAGGAACTGAAGAAAGAACCTGTAAATCTGGAATACATATACACAACTAGGCGACGTATTTTGCATTCTTCGTCGCGTGGTTTCATTTTATTAATCTACGCGACGTAGAATAATCAATCTACGTCGCTTCATAATTTTTAATTTTTAATTTTTTTTAATAAATGAGGCGACGTAGGAATTAATATACGTCGCTTGGATTTAATTTTTAATTTTGTTTTTTTTGAATTAATCAGGCGACGTAGATTGATCAATCTACGTCGCTTCCTTCTATTTTATTGTTTATTTTGTTTTTTTTTTGAACAAATGAGGCGACGTAGATTGATAAATCTACGTCGCTTGGATTTAATTTTTAATTTTGTTTTTTTGAATAAATGAGGCGACGTAGATTGATCAATCTACGTCGCTTCATTGTATTTAATTTTTTATTTTGTTGTTTTTATTAATAAATGAGGCGACGTAGATTGATCAATCTACGTCGCTTCCTTCTATTTAATTGTTTATTTTGGTTTTTTTTTTTAATAAATGAAGTTTAGAATTATAAAGTTAGTAATATTTTCTCGTATACATAAATTATGCTTTAAAGAAAATACGAATTTAGGTTTCAAATTCATAATAATATTAGTTTAGTCCTCGTCTTCGTCCTCCTCCTCCTCCTCCTCCTCCTCCTCCTCCTCCTCCTCCTCGTCATCGTCTCCTTCTTCGTCCAAAAGTAGTTGAAAATCTGGGTAAAATTGTATCACCGTGGGAGTGTCCTCTTGGTAAGGCTCGAATATATGATCTCCTGTACGCGATATGTTTTCATCTATGGCCAGAACTTCGGTGCTGTAGACATTGCGGTGCGACATTTCTTGTACTACCTTCCAAGTACCACCAGCCTTTGGATCGTCTATGTAGAATACATGTTTTGCTTTGGTTGCAATTATGAAGGGTGAATCCTCATAGTAACTGTTGTTTGTATTCACTGATATCAGTCCATGATCTTTTATAAGGGTGTCAAGATCTTCAGGGTCCTCGGAGTTGTGCCATGTGCACTTAAACAACACGGCTGGCATACGGCCTGCATATAATACTTCGACCACGTAGTTAACATGGCCGTAGAACTTGGATGAACCCATGTCTATCATGACACCGCTGTTTTGAGTCACGGTTCTTTGATCTCTATCAAACGATGTGAACTTGACACCGTTCACATAACACGACTTATAAACCCGACATTGCTGAGGTCCTTGAGCTAATGACTTTATTCCTGCAACCAAGCTCGGGTCCGAGTTTTTTTCTTTAAGGGACACCTGAGAGATAAGTGTTAAGAGGAGTTAAAAATAAGTGTTATAAACCCTCAAAGAACCTTACAAGAATTAATAGGAATATGTACCCATGTTAAGAACCATCGAAGAAAACTCCTCCTCCGCTGCCGCTCGTCGAAATCTTCACCATTTTTAGCCTCGAACCTTCTGAGATGTTCTTCTAGGTAAGGTTTGACTTAGTCTGTTTCCACCAAGACTTGCCAGTGAGCCTCAGCAGTCTCTGACTCAGTCAACCTGAACTGGCGACGAGTCTCGATAATATCTGGTCTTACTAAGAGTGAAACACAGCTGACATTCCACCCAGATATAGAAGTGTCGATATCTTCGTTGTCCATCCGTCTGAGATAAGCCTTACAATACGTCACCGACTCATGTACGAGGTACTGTTCAGCAATACTACCTTCCGGGTAACGTGTATTCCTCATTGACTTTTTATATTTTCCTAATTGCCTGCAAAAACACATCTTTAAAGATTAGTACAATATTTTCCTAATTGCCGACATATTACACAAGATTAGTACAATAATATTAGTACAAACATATTTTCCTAATATTAGCAATAACAAAAAATTTTACTTTTCAATTGGATACATCCATGTATAGTGTACTGGACCTGTAAGGAATACTTGTTCGGGCAGATGAACCATGAGATGAACCATAGATGTAAAAAAATGTGGAGGAAATATGAGCTCCAAATTGCAGAGAATCATCACTATCTCAGTTTTCATGTCACGCACAACCTCCTTCTTAAGCTCCCTACTGCATAGTTGACGAAACCAATTTGACAGTGCTATCAATGGCTTGACAACAGGAAGAAGACGTTGAAGCAAGACATGGCAATCATGCGTCTTCAATCCATAAAACTGTGACTGGGAACTTATTTTCACCTTACTTCTCAAACTACCTGCATAACCAAGAGGATACTTAACATCCCTGAACCACTAGAACACATCTTCTAGATCATTCTTTTTAACTAAAAAAGGTGCATGAGGAACTTTCCCCGTAGCCAAGTCACCCGCTCTTTGCCACTGGTTTTTTCGCACATTCCTCTTCTTCAAAGCAGCGCGAGCTTTTGGACCATCCTTAGACTTCGATTCAATCGAAAAAATGGTTCCAAGGATGTTGTCACACACATTTTTTTCAATGTGCATGACATCTAGGCAATGTCTGATCTTCAATGATGACCAATACGGCAGCTTCCAAAATATGCTTTCGTGAGTCCAACACTGTCTGTTATTCAGATTGTACGGCACCTTCAAGTCTTCATGTTGGCTAAGAATAGGGTAAACGTTTGACCTAACGTCCTCCAAAATTTCATCTCCACTCTTACGATAGGGTCTTCCGCCAAACACCTCCTTCCCGTTAAATGCCTTGCTCAATCTCCAAGGGTGATCCTGGTGGAGCCATTTTCGATGACCTTCATAAACTATCCTCCCACATATATGCTCTGAAGTTAGCTCATCTAGACAGATTGGACATGCCTTGTACCCCTTTAACAGTTGACCCCGCAAGCATCCCTAAACCTGGAAAGTCGCTAATAGTCCACATTACCGCTGCCTTCATCAAGAATACCTCATTGTCTACTCGATCAAAAGTATGGACTCCAACGACCCATAAATGTATTAGCTCCTCGATCATCGGCTCAATGAGTACACTAAGGCACTTTCCGGGAGATTTAGGGCCTGGAATCAACACTGATAACATGTTATATTCCTTCTTCATGCACATTGATGGTGGTAGATTGTACGGCATCACAACAACGAGCCATGTACTATGCAAAGTTCCCATTGTTCCGAATGGATTGAAACCGTCTGTTGCTACTCCAAGGCGCACATTCCTGCAGTCCCGTGCAAAACCTGGAAAAGTTCTGTCAAAATGTTGAAACGCTTCTCCGTCAGCTGGGTGGCTGAGGCTACCAGCCACGCATATCCGCTCCCCCAACCATCGCATATGCTTGGCAGTGTGTGGGGACATAAACAAGCGCTTCAACCTTAGTGTTAGAGGGAAGTTACGAATTATTTTTTTGGGAATATCATTCGTATTTGGCTTATATCTTTCAGAATAACACACTGGACAAATCCTCTCGTTTACAAGCGCCCCCCCTGAACAACACACAGTTAAACTCACACGCATGAATTCTGTCGTAACCCAGTGAAAGATCACTCAAGATTTTTTTTATTCTCGAGTATGAACAAGGGAATGTGTGTCATTTAGGAAGAAGTTTATTAATGTAAATACATAAAGAGTCAACACTTGTGTCCGACCATCCATTTTCATTTTTCATTTCCATTGCATCTAATATGGCACTCAAAACAGTTTCCTCACTGCCTTCATATAATGGGGTCTGTGACTCCTTCAATAATCTATCGTACTTTTCATAATCATCGTCTACCATGTCATTGAAGTTCATGCCCGAATTATCTTCCACAAATTGTTGGGGTGCATCTGCATGGTATCCAGGATAATAGGGATATGCATCATGTAGAATCTCCAACTGCGGGTTCACTGAAGGACCGGCACCACTAGAAGGACCGAATCTGTCTTGAAGCCACTGTCTTCGTTGACTGAGCATTGCCGGTTCACCAGAAACTTCCCCGTGAAGGTGCCAGACTGTATAAGTAGGACTCAAACCATTGTGTGATAAGTGATGATACATCTGATCCATAGTAACCTTGAACAGACCGTTCTTACAACGTTTGCACGGGCAGAAGTGATAATCGGCTCCGTTACTATGTAGCCGGGCAAAATTCATGAACTCGAATATGCCTATGATGTACCTTGGATCAGCACGATGATATGTCATCCAAGTTTTGTCTGGGAGTCTGTCCATGTTTCCTGTCAACATAAACAATCAATATGAACAAAGTTACCACGCCACAGTTGCGATTCAACCAAAACCCCACACTTCTTCGCCTTATGCCTCCGGGTTGGGTCCTATCCCCTTCAGGGGAACACGACATTTGTCAACGCTTTTGCACCCATGCGTTTCAGCTCCAGTTTAGGGAAATTTCGGCAGCATCTCCCTACAGTTCCCCGAGTGCACACATATCTAAACAACCTAATTTGCACTCGGGGAACATTTAAAGGAGACACTGTCGAAACCATATCCCAAAACTGAAACTGAAATCACACGAATAGCAAAAGGATCAACAAAGTCATGTTCATCTAAAGTGTCCAAAAATGGGACAATTCGAGAATCAACAACTCAACTCGATCAACTAGATGAGTTGTTGATTCTCAAACGGGAGTTCTAAGTTGATAAACACCACAATTATATATAGCCATACGCTCGAAATCATGATTAACACTAATAACACTACTAATTAAGGCTCGATTACACATAATATACACTAATCATCAATTAATTTCACTAAATTTAACCAAATTTCAAACATTAATCATGAACCCATAACATGATTTATCACAATTCAATGCTTAACACACTAAAACTACAACATAACACCAAATTCAATTCAACTTCAAACATTTCACCAAAACTTCAATTTCACTTCTAATCATCAATAAATTTCACTAAACTTATTCAAATTTCAAACATTATTCATGAACCCATAACATGATTTAACACAATTCAATGATTCAAACACTAAAACTACAACATAACACCAAATTCAATTCAACTTCAAACATTTCACCAAAACTTCAATTTCACTTCTAATTTAACATATTATGGTCATAAAGAGGGTTAAAGAGATACAAATCAAACTAACCTTACTCAAGAATCAAATCAATGGCAAGAACAACCTTCTTTCTCAATTTCCTCTAATTTCTCCCCAAAATCGCCCAAAACAGCTGCAGAACGAAATGAAACTGTTTTTCTAAAATTCTAACTTGATGAACGGTTTGACTTTAAGAAGAAGAGTAGATCCAGATTTAAAAAAAACGAGGCGACGTAGATTGAGCAATCTACGTCGCCTCGATTTTATTCGAAGCGACCAAACTAATCTTCGTCGCTTCGAATAAAATCGAGGCGACGTAGATTATTGCTCAATCTACGTCGCCTAGTTTTTATTCTAAGCGACGTAGATTCGTTTAGTCACCTCAGTTTTTTGAAGCGACGTACTTCAATCTACGTCGCCTCAATTTTTTGAAGCGACGTACTTTTTATCAAAGGCAATTTTCGTCGCCTCATCTAAAATCGGAGCGACGTAGAAATATAACTACGTCGCCCAGATTCCTTCCTCCAGTAGTGCTAGCTAGCTGTGTTTAATTGGGCATGTGGAGTTCCTCAAATTTCTATGACCATCCGATCCCAGTACTTTAGTTCCAACTATCAATAATATTACCAATCTTGTATGAATCTCGAATTGGAAGACCATGATAATCTCAAATTTTATATCCCAAAATGGTAAAAGCTAGACGTACTGATCGATTTCAAAAATGATCGAGTACATAGGCCAGACGTCCTGCATGTGAGGCTGCTTCTTCGTTTTATGCATTAGGGTTTAGAGAAAAGCTAGGGTTATTTTTTTTTTGAGATGAAAGATAAAATTGATTGGCCGATAAATTATAAGGAGAACACCGATTATTGGTTTGATAAAAAGAACTTCATATAGTAACATATACTACATCATATTCATTACAAACCTACCATCATATAATTAGACGGTTCTTAACGTAATGTAAAAGACTAAAAACATTCGACTCCCACATCCTATACAAGCTCAAATACGAATATACAGAATACCACACACACGGGATTATGATACTCTTCTCACTTAGTCATCCGGTATGGGATTTAATTTAATATTCATTAATATGGGTGGTTATTGTAGTACAACTCATTATAACCAATATATAGCTTAAATCTAAGTGGCACATTTTTTAACATAATGTGCTTAGCACAAATACGAATAAATCTACGTGACTTTTCTTGAGGAGTTAAAAAGAGAGGGTGATTATCCAGGATGTGTATTTGAAAATAACTGTAACTCGATTCAGAGTTTAAATTTTATGTCATTTTCGAGTTTTTTCAATATTAATCAAATCAGACGTGAGAATAAGTCTGTAAATATGAAACATGAAACTTGACTAAGTATCAAACCCCATCATTCAAAAAAAAAAAAGGTGATTAATTCTCTAAATTGGTAATACCTCCTTGCCGTCCCGATCGATCTTGCCATGGTTTTTGTTTTTCCCATTGATTGACCGAGTTAAATATACGGAATAGTATTCAATTTTACAGCTCAAATTGGTCAAGATGCAACCAATTTAGGCCAAACGTTTCGCAACATCTTATCCTTGTTAAGTAGTCATGTTGATCGTTTACACGTATAGTGACCCCTCTAATAAAGAATAATAAATGAACTATCTATCAATCTTGAAGTGTACATCGATTTTCTCAGTTAATGTACGTATTTATGAATAGTACAAAAATTAAAATTTGTGGGCACATTTCTTTCTTTCCAAAATCACAATCTATTGAGTTGGCAGTCAACATTACAAAGTCGTCTCAAGAGTGAGTTCCCTTATTGTATTGTTGGTATGTGCCATTACATTTTGTTTGTGGAATTTTTAGAGTTCTTCTCATTATCTCAAATAATGGCTCTGAGACTAAGAAATGATTATGGTTTGGTGCTGTCATCATCACGGGGCCGGGTCGTATATAATAGAAAAGTACAACTATACGATATATTATGATACGATAATATGATCGATCGATCTGCATAGGGTTATGACCTGGCCTTTTGATTATATATAATTAAGGAAAAAATTAAAAATGAAATAAAATTGAAGCTGAAATATGGAACGTGCGTGTGCATAGGAAGAATGTAGTACAGAAACTTCGAACATACTTCGTAGTATTTGTCCCCAGATACAGTATTCCCCCTATAAATACCCGAATCACATCCCCTCTTTCAGTATCACCAAACCAAACCACCTAGGGATATCTCCTTTCAACTACCTTTGCAAAGATACTTATTCCTAACTTGCTTTGTTATCTGGATAGCACTTAATTAGCAGACACAAGATGTTGCATAATTTGCTTGATGCAATCACAGGCCACCACCATAAGGATGAAAGCAGCAGCAGCAGCAGGAGTACCAAACCGATGATTACAGGGACTGTGATTTTGATGAAGAAGTATGTTTTGGACTTCAATGACTTCAACGCTGCCGTTCTCGATGGCCTGCATGATTTGGTAGGCAAGAAGGTTTCTCTGCAGCTCATTAGTGTTGTCAATGCTGATTCTGGTAATTATCTCTTAAGCAATTTCGTTCTGCTGGTATAAGGATAGGTTTAGTATAGTACGTACGTACGTAAATTAGCTTTCAGAGTTTCAGGGATTGATTATATGAAACACGTCCAAATGAAAAAATGAAGTGATTTTGCTTTTGTTTGCTTCGTTCTTAATTAGACTTTAGGTTCCTCTCAAAACTGGCAAGATTATCATGCACTATGATCATGAACCAAATCTATCTTGCTTTTGTTTGCCTCGTACGTTAACGTCCAGCTTGGCCAATTCCTGGAAATTTAGTTGAGTAAAAAACGACATCGAGTGTTTCTAGTCAAGCTAACCCTAGCTACGTAACCTCCTCAAACATAGGCATGCTTGAAAAGTGATCAAAGCTGCGAATAAATATGATAATAAATGTTTATAAAAATAATGGATACTACATAACTAAAGCCACTAGCTAGCTAGCTTGGAAAAACTAATATCACCTAATTCGTAAGACCATCTCCAATTATTGAAGAATCTATACTTTAAAATGAGTTTTGATAAAAAATTTCATCTCTAATAGTGCAAAATAGAGATCTCATACTTTATATGCATGGGAGAGTCTATACGTACCTTATGGATCTCAAAATAAAATTTAATATAAGATATAAGATTCAATTTATTTGTGAGCCATGTGAGGAAGAAAAATAAAAAAGAAAGAGAGAGAATATGACATAATGAGTTTTAAGGTATGAGGTATGTACGTTATGGTTAGAGATGAGAAATGTTCATCTCATTTTGAGATATAAATCCTTCTCATTTTAATATATAAAATTTTGATGATTAGAGATGATAATATTTTAAATAAATAGTAATTTGTCCAGATATCATAATAAAGTATGAGATTTTAATGGTTGGAGATACACTAATTAATAATAAAATTAGTAATTATTTGAGTAAAAAAAGGTAATGATTTTTTTTTAGAAGATAAAAAGGTCATTTTTAAGTGAATTGATTAAGACGGGATATATAACTAGTCTTGTGTACCTTTCAAGTTTCAACAACTCTTTCAGTTTCATCTGAAAATGGAAAAAAGCAGTGGAGAGTTACCGCTTACACCCTTATACTTATTATTACAGTCAAATCATCCAATTCTTTAGCTGAATTAATTGGTAAAAAAATTCGTTGCAATTGCGAAATGCACTTTAACATGCATGTACGTTTGCACTGGCACAGTTAGCATGTTACTATTTGTGAAAGCAACTTAATTATGAGCAAGCGATATATGTGATGTTTTTGTAGGAAATGAATTGCAAGGGAAAGTTGGAAAGCCAGCCTATTTGGAGGACTGGGACACAGTCACTCCTTCAATAGCAGGTGACTCAACATACAAGGTTACCTTTGAATGGGAAGACGAAATCGGAGTTCCAGGAGCAATCCTAATAAAAAACAATCACCACAGTCAATTCTACCTCAAGACCATCACACTCGATAATGTTCCCGGTGAGGGCAAACTTCACTTTGTTTGCAACTCATGGGTCTACCCTGCAGAAAAGTACACGAAAGATCGCATTTTCTTCACTAACAAGGTAACGGTTGATGACCAATTAGACAAAACCTCAAGTTTGACTTGTTTCCTAAGCTAAATTAAGGTCATTTATATGTGTTTGTGCAGACTTATCTTCCAAGTGAAACACCATCGCCGCTAAAGAAGTACAGAGAAGATGAACTACTACACTTGAGAGGAGATGGGAAAGGAGAGCGTCAAGAACATGACAGGGTCTATGACTATGCTTTGTATAATGATCTGGGGAACCCGGATAGGGATCTCAAGTATTCTCGTCCAGCTCTCGGGGGGTCTAGCGAGTACCCTTACCCTCGTAGAGGAAGAACTGGCCGTGCACCAGCCAAGAAAGGTTAGCCATTTATATGAGTCGAGTGTTATGCAGTTAAATTAGTACTCTTGCTTTGATATTTTTGTGATCTTTAAATTTTTTCTTATCCTTACAGATCCAAGCACTGAGGGCAGGCTTACACTTCTCCTAAGCACAGACATTTATGTTCCAAGAGATGAACGATTTGGACACTTGAAAATGTCTGATTTTCTAGCTTATGTACTGAAATCCATAGTTCAGTTCATCAAGCCTGAGCTAAAAGCTGTATTTGATGACACTCCGAATGAGTTTGACAGCTTCGATGATGTACTAAACGTCTACGAAGGAGGAATTCAGGTGCCTAAAGATTTCTCAAAGAAGATTGGTGAAAAAGTTCCTTTGGAGGTGATCAAGGAAATTTTAGTCACAGAAGATGGTGAAGCAATTCTCACGTTTCCAACTCCTCGAGTGATAAAAGGTACGGTGTTACCTTGAGAGGAAGCCTAGATATGACCCAAAGTCCCTATGAATATAAGATTATAAGATAACATACATAAATTATTAATTATTTGATGTTTTATATAAATGCAACAGAGAATAGTCTGGGTTGGAGGACAGATGAAGAATTTGCAAGAGAAATGATAGCTGGAGTGAACCCTGTCAACATTAGTCTTCTCAAAGTAATTTTTTACAACTTTTGTATGATTGTTTTGCAAGAGACATTTGTTTACCTTTTCTCTCTTGAATGCCAAATATATGTTTTCATCAAATAACATTTGGTTGTAAGTTGTAACCTTAATGCAGGCATTTCCACCAGAAAGCACACTAGATCCAAAAGTTTATGGTGATCAATCCAGTACCATAACAGAAGAACACATCAAGGCTAACTTGGATGGACTGACAGTCGATGAGGTAATATCTTCGACTCATTTCCATCGAAACACAGTTCATAGTGACATAATTTGTAGTCACTTAGCAATCAGCATACATTTTCCTATAAGCCTATAACGTTAATTAGTAATGATGCAAATGATCAAATACAGGCACTGAAAGGCAACAGGCTATTCATATTAGACCATCATGATGCATTGATGCCATACGTGAGGCGTATAAACACAAATACTTCGTCAAAGATCTATGCTAGCAGGACACTCCTTTTCTTGAAAAGTGATGGAACTTTGAAGCTACTAGTGATCGAACTGAGCTTGCCTCATCCTGATGGAGATCAATTCGGTATCATTAGCAATGTGTACACACCAGCTGAAGAAGGTGTAGAAGGCTCCATATGGCAACTTGCCAAAGCTTATGTTGCCGTCGCTGACTCCGGAGTTCATCAACTTATCAGTCACTGGTATATATTACTCTCTCAAACAAGTCTTGGAGAATAAGCTCATCCTTTTATTTGAAAATGGTTACTGATTTTATTTCTTTCATATAATTTTGGTCACAGGCTGAATACTCACGCAGTGTGTGAGCCAGTTATAATAGCTACAAACAGGCAACTTAGCGTGGTTCACCCGATTTACAAGCTTCTGCATCCTCACTTCCGCGACACGATGAATATAAACGCACTAGCCAGACAAGTCCTCATCAATGCTGGTGGTATTATAGAGACAACATTTTTTCCTGAAAAGTATTCCATGGAAATATCATCAGTGATTTATAAGAATTGGGTTTTTACGGAGCAAGCTCTCCCTGCAGATCTCATCAAGAGGTAATTAAACACAACTAAACTAGCAAGTTAGTGACTCTTTATGAGCACAGTATGTGGCAACAAATGCATACATATATATTTCACATTCTTATTGCTATGTTGACTTTGATGAATTAATGTAGAGGAGTGGCTGTCAAGGATGAGAGTGCTCCACACGGTCTACGCCTACTCATAGAGGACTACCCTTATGGTGTTGATGGTCTCGAAATCTGGTTTGCGATAAGAAATTGGGTGGAAGACTATTGCTCATTCTACTACAAGACTGATGACATTGTTCAAAAAGACACAGAACTCCAATCCTGGTGGAAGGAACTTGTAGAGGAAGGTCATGGTGACAAAAAGAACGAGCCATGGTGGCCTAAAATGCGGACTCGCGAGGAGCTTATCGAAAGCTGCACTATCATTATATGGACTTGTTCTGCTCTCCATGCAGCTGTCAACTTTGGACAGTACCCTTATGGAGGCTTAATCCCAAACCGGCCCACCGTAAGCAGGAGACTCATGCCGGAAAAGGGAACTCCGGAGTATGAAGAGCTCGAGTCGAATCCTGATAAGGCATTCTTGAAAACAGTCACTGCTCAGTTCCAGTCACTGCTTGTCATGGCAGTCATTGAAATTCTGTCAACGCATTCTTCTGATGAAGTGTACTTAGGCCAGAGGGACACTCCTAACTGGACGTCAGACGCAAAAACACTTGAAGCGTTCGACAAATTTGGAAAGAAGCTGGCTGAAATCGAAGAGAAAATTACAAACATGAACAATGATGAGAGTCTGAAGAACAGGGTAGGCAAGGTGAAGATGCCTTATACTTTGCTGTTTCCTACTGCCACTGGTGAAACTGGTATGGCTTTTAGAGGAATCCCCAACAGTGTCTCAATCTAGAGAAGAAGTACCTTTCAAGATAGAAAGTACATATGGAGCCTTTGACAAGCAAGTGATCAGTATATGTATATCAATACTGCTTTAGTATAAATATATGTGTGAGTATAAAATGTGGATCCTTCGACAATCTGATCAATTCAAAAAAAGTCCTTGTAAGTTAAATAGTGTTTAATCCATTGTATTTTACATTACTAAAATTTGGAAACATTAAATACCAAACGCCATAAATATTATATTCTTGTCATATGTTCTTTAAACTATGGGAGGTTCTAGTTACACCTCCAAATCTACTTAATACACCTCCTATGCTAAGTACACCTCCACTTCACTTTTTGACATGCTTATACTTCTAAGTTCACCTCTTCATTCTTTACCAAAATACCCTTTTACTAATTTTTGGTAATCGATTGCCTACGATCCAAGTGCCAGTTACACCACCCTCTGGCGTCCTCCTCCACCGATCTCCATACAAGCAATGCCTACGAAACACCTTCATGTAAACCATGGAAATACCTCCGATCTCCAACATGTCTACAAACCATCGTTAGCATTCCCAAAGAAACTGAGGTCTGAGCCATAGGAAAGCTCCAATTGCAAACAGAAAAAGGAATGCCCCTCTCGACAACAGAGGAAGAAAAGAACGCCCAAGTAAACTAGATCAAAAAGCCCAATTAAAAACAACAGAACTAGACCCAGAAACCGACCTCAATACCAAATGAGACAAAATTGGAGAGAGTGACCGAGTCGGTCTGTCAGTGAAGTGTAAATGTTTCAATCCCTAAACCACCGAATTGGAAATACCTTGCTGTTGATTCAGTGACCCATTTACATTGCTTCTTTAAGCCACCTGTGTTTAGCAGATCATACCCATCATCACTAGGTTCTGAAATAGATAAACCACAAGAAGGCCAAGATGGCTCTTTTACTGTTTCATTTCTTGTAAACTCATGTGGGTTGTCTTCAAAACAAGCTCTCTCTGTCTAAGAGGGTACACATTCATAACCCAAAAGGGCCAGAGTCGGTTCTTAAGCTTCTCAAGGACCATGGATTCGATGATACCTACGTAGTTCAACTTGTTCAGAAAAGGCCACACCTGCTCTTGATGATGAAAGCTGACAAGACCCTTTTGACTGCTTGCATTTATAGTCATCATTATGTAGTGATCTCTTCCAACAACCACCTTGTGCGTTCTTCAGTTTGGCAGCACCAGTAGTCTAGTTTCTTCTCTCTGCTTCTTGTTGTTGGTTGCTGTCCTGTAGATTTTGTTTTCTTCCTCGAGGTTTTAGTGGCCTTGAGGATCCCAGTAGCCTTTACAAGTTTTATGCTTCTTTCTATAACAGTTCTTGTAACAGTTCTTGTAATCAAAACCACAAGAATTAGTGGTATTTAAGTTTGTAAGTTAATATAGTTGTACTTTTATGTCTTTTTATATCAGTTGACAAAGTCAACAAAATTAGAAAAAAAGAATGGAGGTGTATTAAGTAGATTTGGAGGTGTAACTAGAACCTCCCTTAAACTATTTACCAAAAGTGTCATTACAATATTTAACATTCAATTTCAAAGCTAAAATTAAGGTGATCATTCAAATTTTCGTCATTAAACACTATAATAAATTACATAATATAATGGGTCTTAATACTCAAATTTCGATTAGGAAGTTACTTTGTTTTTAAAAACCATTTGATTATTTACAAGGGAAACTATAATATATGTATATATTATTAAACTAGTTGTAGCTTGTAGGTAAATTCGACAATGGCAAGGGCAGGTATATATATGTATATATATACACACATAAAAAGGTAATATACTAGTTTTTTGTAGGTAATTAATTTAATAGGTAATTAAATTTAATAGTTTTTTGTATATAGTTGGATAATTTAATAGGTAATTAATTTATTTCTATTAGAGCTAGAATAACTATATTATGACTGAGGGACTAAATCTAAGAATAATAATGTACCTACATTTTTTTCTAAAATTTAAAGGTGGGAGGGTGTTTTCCCTAATTTCTCATAGCTAGTTTAAAACGTGAGCATCACCTTCAGATTAATTAGATACCATATATATGTATATCATTCTTAATTGCTACAGCAGAAGTTAATTAAAGAAACATGATCGAGCATCACCTACGTACGTGCAATTGGTGCAAATTATGGCAAATATGGTATCTAATCTCTTATCTGTAGGTGATGCTCATGCATGTTTCAGATCAAACAAATTCTAATCCACATCAAGCCGACCACGTACTAGCTGCAAT
This sequence comes from Geum urbanum, assembly GCA_946800695.1. Taxonomy (NCBI): domain Eukaryota; kingdom Viridiplantae; phylum Streptophyta; class Magnoliopsida; order Rosales; family Rosaceae; genus Geum; species Geum urbanum. Next base: position 79,170,719 of record OX326999.1, on the reverse strand, counting down.
CACCATATTAATTTAATTTGTTCATCTACAATACGTACTAGACAGAAACCAATAGCAGATCAAAATACAAACTACTATATATATATATATATATATATATATATATATGCACGTAGAACTAATTAGTTGCAAGTCATAGAATCAAATAACGAAATCAAATATGGAGATCACGTAACATCACAAATTCTCATTTCAAACAAGAATTATATCATCTTTCAGTCGATCACGTTTACGACGTCGACCTACAATTTTAATTGTACAATATCCAGGCATACAATTTCAATGCTTTGTATGCCTTTGTTGTTTATACTATTAGAGGAAACATATTCTAATTCCATTGCGTACCTGATGTCATCCTAGACTAATCACAATTAATTAATGACTCCACACAATTTTTTTTAGGGAAACATACTCTTTAGTCTCACACATGAGTCACATGATTATCTAGAAAAATTCGTTAGGCTTGTATATACATTGTGTTCTGATCATAATTTTTTAAAAATCCTTGTAAATTAATTCTTTGAAATAGAAACATCAAAATCATAATTGGGGAGAATTTTAGTAAATCTTTCAATTGCATATTTGAAAAATAGATCGATGAAATCTTCTACTGCATGCTCCTGCTTCAAATACGTACAAGTACACATTTTCCCAATACAAGACTACTAGCTAGCTGGTATATATACATAATACGTACATTAATTGGTCACACATGATCATCGTCCTATACGACTCCTACATTTATCCATCTACCTTCCTCGATCAATTAGATTGAACTATCACTACAACATTTGACATCATTGCCGGCGACTCAATGTTCAATCATCACCGGCGACTCAAGTCGCCGGCAATGCTAGCTCCGCCGTGGCCGGAAAATAAGGACATTGCCGGCGACTTTGGTCCAAGTCGCCGGCAATGGTTGGAGAAATTTTTCAAAAAAAAGCCGGTTCTGGATTGGGCCCAATTCCAGAACCTGCATTGAAAAACATAAACCGTACAAATACAAGTTCAACAGTACACACATAATTGTCCAACGTACAGTACAAATAGCAACAATCCGAAAATAAACTACAACTACACGTCAGGGTCGAGGAACTCTCGGGTCAGGATCGAAGAAATCCATGTATTCATTTGAACTTCGGTGGCTACCCTGGTCTTGCTGTGGCGGTGACTGCTGCGGTGGTGGATAATTGTGGAACACAGGGACCGGGGGAGGTGTGGGGAGCGGTTGTCCGGTAGTCTGAGCCGCGTACATCGTCTGCATCCATGTGAACATTTGTGTCTGCTGCTGGACCATCAGTCGGTGTTGCTCGATCATCTCCCGGTACTCGGCATCTCTGACTGCCTGCTGCTCGGCCATCTGCCTCATCTCCTCCATCTACCTCCTTTGCTCCTCCAACTCCCTCTGCGTCCTCTGAAGCTCCGCTGCTAGGTTACGACTAGAAGTTGAACTTCTTGACCCGGTAGAGTATTCTGAAGTGTTCTTCAATACTCCTTCGCCCACCGAGCCCATTCCCCTGCAGTAGTAGGTATTCTTTCCAGTCCCGCACACTTTTGCCATGATCTGAGCCGCTATAGGGCGATCAAGCGGATCGATCTGAGAGGCATACTGGGTCACTTCTTCCTCCGAGCAGTCAGGATGGTTGTTCCGATCTATATTCATGGTAACTTCTGTGATCGCCTCCTCCACTCTCGCCTAATTGAAAAGCGAATATGAATAACGTATTATTTAACAAAATAAATTAATATCGAAAAATAGTTTTATTAACAAATGCATATTGATGTACAAAATACAGAGGCGAAAGACTTACCGCTTCTTCAGGGCACTACGGATAGAACTTCTGATGAATAAACACCAACGGATTGACTTGTTGTTGTTGCTGCGCCTTACTCGACCAACCCAAATAGTTGAGTGAACCTGCATGATGGGCCCTGGTGTTTTTCAATCTATTCTCCCGGTTCGTCTTGGAAATCGCCTTATTTGATAAACATATGTAAAAAAATTAGTAACTAACTATTTCAATGTGATACGATACATTAGGGTTGTAAGATATATTCAGGATGCATACCTTCGCTTTGGGGTGCTCGAAGTGGGATACCAGCCACAGCCACTCGTACTCCCTAAACCGGAATTCGCTAGGGGTAGAATCTCAACCTAGTTCCTTGTACTGTGTGTAATGTGAAGAAAGCACGTTCTTCCACTCTTATACCTATATTAACACCAGAAAAAAAGTTAGAGATATTAAAACACTTGATAAACAAAAATCTAAATCGACATATACTCAAATAACTCGAATCACATCACCTGCTATGTAGTTGACGCTCTACCCACATGTGAATAAGGCATTCATCCACGTCAAACCACACCTGCAAGATGAATATATAAACGGTAAAATGTCCTATTTATTCTTTTTTTTACGGTAAATGTAAAATTTACGTAATGAAAATAGGATTTAACTCACACTCAGTGCATTATGCACTTGCATCTTCACGTAGAGAGGCACAGATTCCCAATCTGGCCAAAGCATTGGGACCTTGTCCCGCACGATGGCCCCGGCCATGCTGGCATACTTCCATGTCGTGTCAAATGTCTTGATCACCTCACCATGCTCATTGGCCCTAATAAGCGTTTTCCTTCCCCCGGTGGCCTGCTCAAGTCTCTTCCCGGTGCAGGTGCCTCTAGCCCCTCTCCGTTTCCCAGTGCCATTAACGAAATTGCCTAATAATACAATGTCAACAAATTGATATCATTAATTGAACCTATCGTAAGTCTTAAGTAATGTCAAAGTAATCAATCTTGTTAAATAAAATTTACCTGCATCGTCTGTTTGCTGGTTGGTGCACCTCGCACTCCAAAGATACACGGGGTCGAACAAGATGAAGTTGTACGCTTCCTTCACGCTCAGGAACTCCGGCCGTCCTTCAATATAAATAGGCCTCCCCCTATCATCGAATTCAGGGTTCACAGGAATCTCCTCGGGCAGGAAGAGACCGGACGGCGGAGATAGACGAGGCCTGGACGATGAGGAGCCAGCACCATCTGCCTCAGATGATTCCCGTGAAACGGGAGTAGGCACCGGGCCAATAGGGGGCATTCGGATGGAGGGAGTTTCTGATGCCCCCGTTGACTGTCGCTCGTCTGTGGGTCTGCTGACTGAGGGTCTGCTGACTGAGCGTCTACTGACTGAGGCTCGAGGCTGGACTGGGGGTTGCACGGATCCGGATTGTGCAGCTTCCTCTTCTCCTAGCGCAACTAGCAAAATTTGTGTGCGAGCATTGATAATTGGCCCACTACGCGTGTTGCTGACTGCGGCTGAGGAAACTTGACTACTGCTCCCTCCACTATTTCTAGTCCCTCTCCGTTTGATGCCTCCAAGCCAATTTGCCGCAAAACCTCCTGGACATCCAACAATTAGTCCTGGATTCGGTTTTATAACAAATCGGAACCGGAACCGTTTGAATCCGGAACCGTTTGGAACTGGAACCGTTCGGTTTCAAACGGTTCCGGTTACAAACAGTTCCGATTCCAAACGGTTCCGGTTCCACACGGTTCTGGTTTAAAACCGTTCTGGTTCCAAACGGTTCCGGTTCCGATTTTTCACCTTAAATTATACCTTAAATTATCAACTATATCACCTTAATCCAAATCACCGAACTTTTCCCAACACCCTAAATTACCTTAAATTACCTATATCAATGAATCCAAACCCTAAATTAATTTGCCCATATATGCAACACCTTAAAAATACAATATAATTATGAACTATATATATATATATCAATTAATCCACTCATGCCAAATCCCCTTAAATTACCTAAATATTTTCCACATATATACATCACCTTAAATTATCAAAAATTATCAAAACTTAATTATATACATGTATATACAACATATATACATCACCTTAATTAAATTTTCTACATATATATACATCACATATACGTACATCATCTTAATTAAATTTTCCACATATATATATACATCACATATACATCATCTTAATTAAATTTTCTACATACTATACATCACATATTAATCCAAATCACCCTAATTAAATTTTCAAAATATTTTCCACATACGTACATACATCACATATATATATACATCACCTTAAATTATCAAAAATTAAAACATCACCCAAAACTTAATTAATCAAGTTAATTAAAATGCATAAAAATAAATTAAAATTGAGAGAGAGAGAGAGAGAGAGTGAGCTTGCATGCACCTGCCATGGTCGAGCTCGAGTAGAATATCCGGCGACGGAGGTGAGGGGAGGAGGTAGAGAAGGAGGGGAGGAGAGGAAATTGAGATTTGCGGTTTTTTTGTGTGGAGAGGGGAGAAGGGAGAGGAGGTGAGGGGAGGGGAGAGGGGAGGAGAGGAATAGAGGTTTGAGGAGAGGGAGGCGGGCTTCGAAGGGGAGGAAAAAATTGAGTTTTAGGGTTTGAGAGGGAAGATGATAGTGAAGAAATGAGGAGCAGCTCGAGCTGCCTCCTGGAAATACAGTCACCATTGCTGGCGAGTTACGAGTTGATAACTCGTGGGCAATGCCATTACCAACGAGTTGCTTATAAACTCGTTGGTAATGTCATTATTTCCCGAAGAATATCCGACCTATTTCCGACCATAATTTCCGACCAATTTCCGACTATATAATTTCCGACCAATTTCCGACCATAATTTTTGACTATATAATTTCTGACTACAATTTCCGACCATATATAATTTTCGACTACAATTTCCGACTACAATTTCAACTACAATTTTCGACTAGAATTTCCGACTATAATTTTCGACTATAATTTTCGACTACAATTTCGACTACAATTTCCGACTACAATTTCGACTACAATTTTCGACTAGAATTTCCGACTATAATTTCCGACTATAATTTCCGACTACAATTTTCGACTATAATTTCCGACTACAATTTCCGACTAGAATGTACGACTAGAATTTTCGACTAAAATTTCCGACTACAATTTCTGACTACAATTTCTGACTATAATTTCCGACTACAATTTCCGACTAGAATGTACGACTAGAATTTTCTACTAGAATTTCCGACTATAATTAAAATACGTACAACATTAACGTACTAAGGATGATAATCGTAATCATCTTCATCACTTGAGTCTGACTCGGTTTCATAGGTAACCTCTGGCAATATGTGCCGCTCCTCGTCATCTGAATCAGCGTCAACTTCATATGGATTAACATCGAGAAGTTCTGCTCCAGTAATTTCAAACCACACTCCCAGATCTCACATTATTAAGGCGAATCGTAGATGATTTCGGAATGTCAAAAGCATTCGGCTCTTGGTATGCAGTAACTTCCTCATCATCTGCGGTTTCACCAAGTGTGGCAGCACTGTATATGTTTCTATGAGCAACATGGTTAACCACCTTCCATGGGACTTTGTTCAGAAGATCGTCAAGGTAAAACACTTGTTTTACTGATTAGGCAAGAACGAAAGGGTCTTCTTTATACCAGCTTGTAGCAGTATTCACTGAAAATGTTCCGTATTGATCGGTCCTTGTGTTCTCCGGGCTAGTATCAAACCATCTACACTTGAACAAGTGCACTTTCATGCAGTTCCCATAAATTAGTTCAACAACTAAATGAAGGACACTGTAATAGTCAACGCCATCCTGCCCACCATGGACCATCACCCCACAATTTTGTGTTTTCAGTCGGTCGTCTCGATTTTCACATATAAATTTCACGCCATTGATCTGACACATCGAGTAAACTTTTGAAGCTATCGGTTTCATCGTCAGGACCCTCAATTCGTTTGACCACTCTGGACAACCATCATTTGCTACATGGTTCATCTGAAAACGATAAGAGACCACACAAGAAATTATGAACATATATAGAAACCACAAAACCACGTACGTACACACATGCTATATAAGGATATAAAAAATAGATATATACACATATACCCTTACCCATTGACCAAAGTAGTTTGCAAACGTCCTGTTGTGGTAATCAACATTTCCGGCAATAGCAGGGCAGTGAAGATGATAGTTTTTCTAATATTGTACTTCTTGACATTTAATCAGTACCGACCAGTGGGCAATGGCTACCTCATTTCCATCCAACTTGTACGACTTTGGCAAGCTTCCCTGTACTACCACGTCATTGGAGATGATAGAAAGGTTGAACTGGGGTTCATCTATCGGCATCTGTTGTTGGGGGTCCTCAAGCGCTCCCAAATACATGTTGGTGTACGTTACACACTCGTGCGCAATATATGCTTCAGCGATACACCCTTCAAGTGCATATTTATTCTTCACATAGTCCTTGTAGGCTCCCAATTGTCTAAAAGTTAACAAGTGCATGTTATGATACTTAAAAATTAAGAATTTACATAGGCAAACCAAATGTATGAATCATTTGTACCTTTCCATGGGATACATCCAAATGTAGTGTACGGAACCGGTAAGCAAAAATTATTCGTGAAGATGGATCATCAGGTGAGGCATAATGTCGAAAAAATTTGGGGGAAATATCCTCTCAAGCTTGCACATTATAAAAATGATGTCATCTTGCATCTCCCTGATAACTGATTTTTTAACTTCCCTGGTGCATAACTTCTGAAAGAATCTTGACAAGGCCACCAACGGCTCCACCACCTCTTTGGGCAGATACCCTCGAATGAAAATAGGGAAAAGACGTTGAAGCAGTACATGGCAGTCATGACTCTTTAATCCGTACATCTTATTGTCCCGGAAGTTAACACACATGCTTATATTTCCTGCATAGCCATAAGGATACCTGCATATATATATAGCCATAGGCAACAATTATATTTCTCGCATATAACCATATATAAGTAACAATTTAAGGCCAATTTCCTGCATGACCATAAGAATATATACCTTACATTACTCAGCCACCCAAAAATTTCATGCTTATGCTTCGGCTTGACGGTGTAAGAAGCTTGCGGCATTTTTCTCTTACCATCTCTTAACCACAAATGTTTCCGCAGTCCCATAGCTTTCAGATCAATGCGTGCCTTAGGGATGTCTTTTGTTTTCCCCTCCAAGTTAAGAACTGTGCCCACCACACTTTCACACATATTCTTCTCTATGTGCATGACATCTAGGTAGTGTCTGATAGGCAACCTGGGCCAGTATGGGAGTTCCCAGAATATGCTCTTGTGTGTCCAAAACTTATACCTTTCGGGCTTGTCTGGAATTGACGCCATTATCTCAGGATGATTGCTCAGCTGGCCAAAATCATATTCATTCAACACTTCCAAAATTTCTTCCCCTGTCCATCGCCTGGGTGCCACACATTTTTCCACAGTCTCATCAAACGTGTCTGGATCCTGCCTAAATGGGTGATCATATGGAAGCCAACAACGGTGACACATCTGAACTATTTTACTGCAATGAAGACTGCAACAATCAACCGTCATGCACTCTGAACAAGCCCTGTAACCCCTGGTAACGTTGCCCAACAACATACCGCGGGTAGGAAAATCACTGATGGTGCCAACAAGCATGACATGCATCTGAAACATCTCATTTTTGAACCTATCGTAAGTGGGGTGGCCATACTCACTCAGGTACTTAAGCTCCTCAATCAAAGGCCTCAAATACACATCGAGACACTTTCCTAGATAACCCGGGCCCAGAATTAACATAGTCAGCATATTGTATTCCTTCTTCATGCACATCCATGGTGGAAGGTTGTACGGTACCAAAATAACTGGCCATTTACTGTATTGAAGACTCATGTTGCCAAAAGGGTTGAATCCGTCAGATGAGAGCCCTAGCCAAACATTTCGGACCTCTACTGCAAAATGATCAAACTCCCTGACCATATGCTTCCAAGCCTCTCCGTCAGAAGGGTGTATAAGGGTGTCATCGTCAGGCAAATTCCTCTCAGCCCAGCATCTCATAGCTTCGGCCGTGAAAGCACACATGAACAACCGCTCCAGCCTATCAATAAGCGGGAAATATCGAAGTATCTTCACAGCTTTCTTGTTGCCTACAGGAGTCAACTTATACCTTTCTGTAAAACATACCAGGCAGGCTTCAAGGTCTTCAAGATCTTTTCCCCAGAAGAGAATACAATCACATCTGCATGCATGGATTTTGATGTAGGAAAGCCCAAGATCTTTCAGGATATGTCGCACCTTATGATGAGTGGTAGGAAGACGATGACCGGGTGGCAGTAGCGAAACAATCCACTTCAGCCAAGAATCAACAGCTTTGACAGACATTTTTTCTCCATTTTGAGCTGCATCACTCCCATGAAACTTTCAAGAATAGTCTTACTACAACCGTCGTACAACGGAGTCTGTTGCAATGCAATCAGGTTGTTGTACTTGTCCATACCGCTTGTGTTGACATGAGCTCCAGGTAATGGCTCGACTGGCTCAATATGGGGGAAACCCTGCACGACAGGAGGGACATTTGGTGCTTGATCAGCAAATACACCGCTCTCATGAGGAAACATATCATTGATTAACATCGATGTTAGATCATAGGATGGACTGCCCCTCTCAGCAAAATGTCCATGATCATAGCATGGACTGGCCCTCTCACCAAATTGTCCATGATCATGAGGACCCGCTAACGATGTTTCACCATGATAAATCCAACAAGTATACTTATCCCAAAACCCGTATTTACTCAGGTGCTTCTGGACTTTATCAATGGGAAAACGAAATCGATCGCTACGACACTTACATTCTTTACGCGGGCAATAATGAAGTGTAGTGTCTCCACAATTAGCCTTCACAAAATTCATAAAACTCCTAATTCCCTGGTGATATCTCACATCCCATCTTTCGAGACTCATCCAACTCTTGTCCATCCTGAAAATTCTAACAATATTACGCACTATATATATATACCCATTCACTACTAATTATAAAATAAATCATCATTAATTACATTTGAATTCATCCAATTAATTAACAAAAGTCGACCCATGCATGCATATAAATTAAAATATATATATATATACCAACAATAATTCACAATTACAAATTAACATGCCTGTATATATATATATACACATATTCACAATTAATATTCACAAAATCATTTTATATCCATACATATATATATACACACAAATTAACATATTTTTATCGAAATAATCTCAAATCCACTCAAAATTAACAGTCAATCACTCGAAAGCAACAATATATCCACTTTATTTGCGTATCAAACCAATAATCGATATCTCAACTCTAAATCAACACATGCATATATATATATATATATATATATCGATCTAATTAAATCAACACACACACACACATATATATATACATACGTATATATATACGTACCTATATATAGCTACGTATATAGCTTCCCGAGTCGAAATGCATGTGTTGATTTCAGAGCGTTTTCCTTCTTTCGATTTCACCGGATTTTTTTCTATCAAAATGAATGAGCTGTTGCGATCTGCATCTGATATAAGAGGCATTGCCGACGATTCATTAAATCGCCGGAAATGGAGTCATTGCCGGCGAAATTCCGGCGAAAAGTCGCCGGAAATGTGTCAAATCATTGCCGGCGACCTATTCCATCGCCGGCAATGATTGGGCAACCATTGCCGGCGATTTTCCGACCGGAATTTCGCCAGCAATGGTTGCCCAATCATTGCCGGCGACGGAATAGGTCGCCGACAATGATTTGACACATTTCCGGCGACGGAGCAAGTCACCGACAATGATGATCATTACCGGCAATTTTCCCTCTCGCCGGCCTTATTTTTTTAAAAATCGCCGACAATAATATCGAATATGATAGTGTATATATAAGTTCTTTATTTGTCTAGATGTCACTTTCGATGTCTCAATATAGTACGTAGATTATGATCCTCGAGGAGGATACGTACAACTCATACAAGTTAGTTTACTTTATTAACAAAGACTTAAATAATCAATTATCAAATCAAGTCCAAAGATTGGGTTCTGTGGCCTTCCACGTTAATACATTTTGGCGTACTACGTACGTTTGTGCATCAATTACTTGACTAGAGTCCATATATACATGCATCCAATTTATTTATTTATTTTAAGAAAAAATGTGAGACGTCAGTTTTCATTGATAAAAAATAGGATAAGTTATAACTACATCTACCCTTAACAAGGATAAACATTGAGGCCAAAAAGCCACAGTCTAACCTTAACCAACCGAATATCAGTTAAGACCAAATAACTCATTCAACAATAAGCTAAAAAAAATAAAATCAAACCAAAGTTCGTAACGATGACATAGGACGAGGTGTGAAAATATGTAGTACCTATCCCACCCACCCTTATTTAGCAAAATAAATAGTACTAAAATGAAAAAAGCAAAAAATCTCCTCCCATGGAGAAGTTTATTTCACCAGCTTCTTAGCGCCATCAACTGCACCCTCCGACAAATCCATTTACTCTGCTGCCAATGCATCACCTCCATCCTCCTCAAAAAATATGCGAGGACCACTGCCAATCTCCCTTCGGTCCACTTTGTTTGCCTCCCGAAACGGAAGCCAACTCCACTCCTTTGTCTTCATAATTCTCAACACGAATAACTCCTACCTCCATACCTTTAGTAGCAGCTAGCTTTGAAAGCCTACGTTGCTCCATAACTGTCACCTTACGCCTCGACACAGCTTCTCCTTACTCTTCTTCCTCCATTTGCAACTTTTTGGGTTTGTTCTTTGAACCACTCGAACGTCCAAGTCAAACGCTTGTAACAAAACTTCAATTTTGCCTCCACCCCTAGTTTGAATTCGAAGGTACGAGCTGGAAATGGTTGTCAAACCCTAGAAGTCACTGAATGATGAATACGTACCCTAGCAACACCACGACAAAAACCAGGGAGATTAAGCTTCACGAAAACACCTAGGGCATTAACAACCATGTGAATTGCTTTCTTGGTGAACAAAATCGGCTCCAACCCTAAAATATTTCAACCCAAACTAGTATCGAAGGCAGAAGGTCATTCGACAACTCTCCGCGGCCACTGAATCTCGTCTCAACCAAAGTAGCACGACCAGAAAACTAAGGACCACCCTCAAGCACGTGTTTCGCTTCGGCCTCCTTGTTAAACTCCATCAAGAACTAATTTTCAATCATATGAATGTTGAGACGTTGTCCATAGCTCCACACCGAACCCAGTGTGTTGGCAGCCGCTGGCATATTAATCTTTCCTTTCACCAATAGGAGGCGTGATACCACAAAGGTGTGATTTGAAACCGCAACTGCTCCATTTTCTTTGAATGAAGTGTGCTCCTCCTCCGACAACATCAAAGAAGACTGAAGTTGTTCTGACATCGAGTCGACCATGAGGCAACGACGAGAATCAGCAAAAAATAGCAAAAATTCTTGGAAAAAAAAAACAAAAAGAGTCGCAGCGGCGGCTTTAGGGTTTTCTCGCTTGAGTTAACTAAGTGAGTTAAAAAAAATGTCCCTACTAAAAATTTTGGACGATAGAAGAGAGTATTATGATTTGAACCTGTCTCGTCAGTGGATAATTTAACACCTTGGCCATGAAACAACCCTAATTCTCAATTTTATGTCCAATATGCCAAAAGCCATCGAGAGATTTTTTATAACTTCAACTTCATATTTTATTTATTTCAAGCCGCCATGAGATTAATTTTAGATGTAATTTTATTAATAAACGATAGCGACTCGATCGTATTTGGTGTACAAATATTCTTAATTATGTTTAAATAGAAGTGAAAGTGACACTTAATTTTTTTACAAACCACACATTCTTCTTTATGTTTAATTTGTGTTCATTTTCACTATATTTTTGATTGAAAATATAAAGAAATACGGTTAAGGTGCAGATTTCGCTTCCCTTCAAATATTCAATATCATTTTATGCAACGATTTCATCACTTCCATCCGTCTTGAATCAAACCTAATTAATCTTCCACCAGCCTAATATTAATATGAACGTGACCTCACAATCTTTGGTTCTACAAACATCTGGGACAAACTTAATTTGTTGATTAGTGTCCAATTGAAATATGTTAGATCGGAGATTCCACATTAAAATATAAGCAAATTGAAAATAACTTATAAGTGAATGGACCAAACCCAATATTAACCGAGGCCTTTTGGATAAAACCTAACACTTTAAAAGTGGTTCAAGTTGGGACAATATCGGTTATATTGGGGGTCCACGAGTCACGCTTCTCACTGATTTAACTTGGTATCAGAGCGGGTTCCTCTCCAATCACGTCTCGAGCCCAATGGGCTTGAATTGAAATCTGGGCCAAATTGAATTGGTTCCAGCTGAATGAATGAATTTGACCTTCAAAAAGATACGTTGGCTCCTGAATGTACTTCCACATGCTAACCTAGAGTTATGTTGCACGTGCGGGAGTTTATTGGATTGAAGATCCTACATTGAAAAATAGGCAAGTTGAAAATAACTTATAAATGAATGGACCAAACCTAATATTAACCGAGGTCTTTTGGATAAAACTCAACACCTTAAAGGTGGTTCAAGTTTGAACAATATCGGTTATATTAGGGGTCCACGTGTCACGTTTCTCGTTGATTCAACTGTATACGCAGTTTATGAGTCTATCTGAGTATGACGTCAAAATTGTTAATTTCTGGAAGAAACAAAGAAGAAGAAGCCGATGACTGCTGATGACTAAATACACGATCCAAATTAATTATTGCTAGCTCACCTAGATATGACCATCCTAATACTTCAGTTCCTGATCCTAATGTAATCTCTATTATTATTATTATTATTATAAAACGAAGCGTGAGTGAATTTAGTGTCATCAAACATACTAAATTTTGAAATTTTAAAATGATCCTTAATAATAAAAAAAAAGGTAAAAAAAATTCATGATAATCGATCTAAAAAGTTTCACATCTATATTGTATACCCTAGAATGGTAAAAGCGATAGGTACTTATTTCGAAAATGATTTGAGTACATGTACAGGTCCAAACGTGCGGTGAGGCAGCTTCTTCGTATTATGCTTAACTAATTAAAGCTCAGCTCAAATATGAACACTTCCACAGTTCCACGTGATTTTTCTTGAGGAAAAAACAAGAGAAGGGGATCATCTAAATTGGTAATACCGCCATGATAATATTACCTAGTTTTCGGTGTTTATACATTGCATTTGTAAAATCGTACTAAATTGAATATAATACTTTCGTGGGTGCATTTCTTGCTATCCTTGACCCGGCCAAAATCAAATGAGTTGATCAACATTAGAGTAGAAAGTCGTCCTAAGAAGAGTATTTTAATTACATAGTGTGTTCGTTGGTATGTGATATTTTATATTGCTCGTGGAAGCTAGTTTTATATTTCTTTTCATTATCTTCATTTCATCACCAGGTTTTGAGACTGAGAAATGAAAATGGTTTGGAGCTGTCATCATCATCACAGAGTCGTATATAATAGAAGACTTCTTCCTCTTTGCCCACGTGATCAAAGAATTAATATGACCTGGCGGTTTGAAATATATCATGAAAAAGAAAAAAAGAAAAAAAGAAGCTGAAAAATGGATCATGTACGGATATGAAGAGTGTATATAGCACATGCATACAAGGGTGGTCAGGTAGGGTAAATGTCCCACGTGGAGTTTTAGAGAAAGAAAATAACTTATGCATATCAACATATCTTTATGTAAACCACGAAAGAGTAGAGGTTCAAGAGTACTTGGGCAGAACGCAAATCCTATGTTAAGGAAGGCAGCACTGTCTTGGTTTAATTTAGTGGTTGGTGTCATCACTTGGTTTGGTTTTGTTCTTTTTATCCTTTTTTGGTGGTGGAGAGTGTGTTAGTATATTTTGATCTTTTTTTTTTGAGTTTTCTTGGAGTCATGTTTTAGGTTATAATGAGGATCAATCAAAGCCGTATACTATCTCTGCTAATTGGGTTGTGTATGAAGCGCATGACATGTTTCACCAACCGGGTCTAATTTGTTTAACAAAAAGAAAAGACTTCACCATACATAATTCTTCTTATTTCCATAATCTCTCTTTATATTAAGATGTTATTCCTCTTTAAAATAAATAAAAATAAAAAAAAGATGTTGTTGTTCACTCTTCCAAACTATAATGATAGAGATGATCAATATATAATGATACGTCGACTATTAATCAAGCTTTAAGATGTTTTCTCTCTGATGAAAGGTGTTAAGAATTTTGCCCAACCTCAACGAAATTTTTCGCTCTGCCACTGCATACAGAAATTCTTTCTTAGTATTTGTGTCCCCTATAAATACTCCAAACCCCTATTTCGAATTCAGTATCTCCAAACCAAACCACCTAGGAATCTCTCATATCAGCTACCTTTTCACAGATACATATTCTTTGGAGAGTAGTTAGAAACACAAGATGTTGCCACCACTCCGGAAATCGATCGAAGCGACGACTTATTTTCGTTGCTTCGGCACCTAACGAGTCGCTTCAATACTTAAGCGACCACAAGTCATCGCTCGGATGTCATCGCTTCATTATTGTCGCTTAGATTTCAAGCGATGAACATTGAACAGATCTTCGTTGCATGGATATTTCAAGCGACGACTCGATCTTTGTCGCTAGCTTGCGTTCATCGCTCACAAGCTAGCGACAAAGATTGGGTCGTCGCTTGACAGTTTTTGTGACAAACTTTGATTCAAAATTTGTCCCTTAACGTCATCTTTTAGAGAAGACAACATAGGATGCTAACATTGAAGCGACGAAGTTTGATAGTCACTTAGATTTTTATGCGACAAAGTTTGAACAATTTTCGTCGCTTAATTCATTGTTACAGAACAGAAAAACATGTTTGTGGGTCTGGTTTGAACTAATTTTCTTTGCATCCTAATAACACAATACGTACATTCAAATAACATAACACAAACACACTACATTTCACACACACGTAGTTTTCATCTCAAATTACAATATGTTTCATAACAACATTGTCCATTAATCTAAATACAAGAAAAATGAAGGGTCCTAGTCTTGGTCTTCCTCGGGAATACCTGCTGAACCACATGAGGGTTTATCTGCGACAAAGGGAGTTGATGCGGCAGCATTGTTAACCAGATTGCCTTGGGCCGAGATGACATCATTGAGGGAGGCCTCCAACCTTGTCATACGTTGCTTCATCTCTTCTTTCTCCATTTCCGAGGCTTTGCACCGCTCCGAAATATTTTCTAGTTGCCTCCTCAAATCCTCAACCTCTGCATCCTTGTGGGGCACGCGTGCACCGCCTTTTGGTTTTGCCGGGCGTCTTAATGCACCCCCTAGACCTTGTAAATTGGTAAAAATAAAAAAATAGTCAAATTAAAAACCATGTGGTATCTAAAAACAAAAACACAACACAAAAAGTCAAGTGGTTTGTTAAAAGATAAACCATAAAAAAAATATACATCGAACCCTCGTCCCCGGCTTCCCACCCAGCTCCTGCTCGATTACAGCAATCTGCTCGTCTACGGTAACGGGATTAGTCACGTGACTCTCGCCCGCTTCATCACTCACTCGACTAGCACACAACTCATCCATCTTCCTCTTCACCACTGCCTGCAAAAAAAATAATTGTCCAATAGATTTAGTTGTTATTTGTTTTTAATTCCAAGTCAAAAATATATTCGCATAAAACAATGTCACTCACCACTTTGTCTTGCGCATTCTGGGATGATTGATAAACATCACAGACTGTCTGGAGTAAAGGCGCTAGATGCCCTTTCTCCTCATTTGCAGCGACCCCGTAACTGTAGGGAGTA
The DNA here is from genome assembly GCA_946800695.1 of Geum urbanum. Lineage (NCBI taxonomy): Eukaryota > Viridiplantae > Streptophyta > Magnoliopsida > Rosales > Rosaceae > Geum > Geum urbanum. Next base: position 79,154,996 of record OX326999.1, on the reverse strand, counting down.
GTGCATGAATGATGATTGATTGCATACCCCTTTTCCTTTCCCTTGTTCTGGTTAGCGGCGTTCCGAGCACACATCGCCTGCAAAAACTATTTCGAATATATATTAACATATTTCATATGAAACTTAAGAAATTATATGAAATGCAGAAACCGATAATTAATTTTCATTACCTTATAACCGTCGTCCTCAAAGTGAGCTTTGAGGTACTACCACTGCTCAGGTCGGTGGATGAACTCTTCGGGCATTGCCTTTGATACTTCAACGTAATGAGTATGGCAGTCGTATTTCCAATCCTTGTAAATCTTTGCGGAGGTCTCGTCGATATATTTCCACATGCCTGTCTCGGTGGGAGGGAGGTCATAGAACATCTAGTAAAAAACAATTCAAACAAAATCAAACAAGCCTTTGATTATCATATTTCAATATAATGTGACTGAAACTAGTTTTTCGAAATTATCCTAAAACAATGTTTTACCTCCATATAAGTGGTCAATACATCTTGGTGCTCCTCATCCAGCTCAGCAAAGGTAGGCGCAAGCATTAGAACTTTGCTTCGGACGGCGCTCTCGATGTCTCGGGACATCAAAGTCCTCCACTTCAATTCTTTGGGACCCTTGTGTTCTTCGGCGTACTCAACCTTCAGAAGACTGGTTGTTGTTCATGCTCTTCAAATACGCAGTCTTTTTGCCAATTACGATGCCGTGCTTCTCAAGGTTCCGCCCATTCACCTTATTCCCCGTTCTCATATCAACTACCTTTGCCATATCAAAATACATACCGGGTTGTAAGATAAAGCAATGGTATTAGCAGACCAAACAATTTATTATCACATATCACATAACGTTCTTATAAAGCTTACCCGGCTCCATAGGACCCCTCTTGGTCCTAATACTTATCGGAGGACCGTCATCGCCTTCCCCACAGCCACTGTCAGCGCCACCTCCAGCATGCCCCAGTCTCGAAGGGTTGGTATCTTCCAACGATGGGATGGGTACCAGCGTATCTCTCGCCGCCTCTGGTGTCGTCGTCGTTGTCGCCGTCACGGCTGCCCTTAATGCTTCGGCCGCCTTCCTCTCCCTTCTTGCCTCGAGCTCATTCTTCTTCTTCTGGGCACTAGAACATGGTGCCATTACTCTAGAACCTGTCGAAAACAGTGAGTTAAGTGAAACTAGTATCTATCTCATAGACAACGGTATTATTACAACTGAAAAGGATTATAGAAGAGAGATTAATGCATGCGTATTAATTATGCAAGTTGAATTTGCGTTGACTATGATCACAAAATGCTTAACTTTAAACCCTAAACAACGTCATTATGTTGAGCATAAACACAAGATTATAAGACACCATGATGGAGTTGAATGATTACATATATAGCATCCCTAGTTGTTATATAGAAACCATCAACAATAGTTTAATACAATTTCTGAAATTCTACATGCAAGTTTAAGATGTATACATGTAACATGTTTATATAGAAACCATCAACAATACATTCTGCAAACCAAAACTTGCTACATATCATTCAAATATAATCCTACAACAGAGACCATGTATTTAGTGGTGCTTAATGTATAATTTTCTCCTCTTTTTTTTTCAGTCTCATAGAGTAGTCATAGACACTTGTTACATTAACAGACATCTCTGCTTAAAATGACTAGAAATTAAAGATCTTATAAGATAGCTTGTTCTTGTTTTAGAAGTTAAACAAGCCTATGCTGCATAATCTCATACATATAACTTAAGAAGGAGTTCCTTTAAAAAAAATAAAACTTAAGAAGGAAACAAGATCATCGGCTATATTGTTTCAGTTATAAACTAACATGTTGATACTTAACCTAAGAATACTAACAGCAAAGACTGTCATACAAAGATTCCTAATGTGGGTCTTTCTTTAATGGAGAATCAGAGCTGCTCAAGGACAACTTACGAGATTAATTCATATAAACTCAGATGGTTACCATGAGTCACAACAATTTTCATAATTGTAACAGAGTTTGTACATTATTTTTATTGCAGATATAATGTGACTCTGACCGCAAATCCAAAGTTTATATGTAACTACATATCCTACATGGTTTGGACTGAACCATCAGAAACAAACAGGAAAGCATCACAGATGCACAACAAATCTAGCTTTGCTGTCAAACTTATATGTAACTTCGAATAAACATGCATGCATTAATCTGTCTTCTATAATCCTTTGTTACATCTCCATTTATATATTTCGTAGTTAGAGAATGAAGAGTCCAAACCAAAACTGCATACAGAATCTAAATCCTTAGATCACATATTGATTTTACAAAATCTACCCCACATCAAAATACATCAATCGATACCCTCTAAGTACTTGAACCATAATTCGAACTCGAAAGAAAGTGATTCTCTAATGGATATAACTGTTGCAGAAGGAAAAACTACGAAGTATGCTACAAAACCATACATCGATCGATATTCACCACAAAAAACTAGGTATAAATCAAATTCGGCATAAGTCAACATTGGGTTCAACAAATCAGTTCCTTACTTCGTAGATATACCTGGAAGCTTACCTTGGCGAGATTGAATTCACCTCAAACGAAATCACCTAAACAGGAGAGAGAGGGAGCCAGACGAGATTGAAATCCAAAAAAGGGGTTTGGGGGGTTTGGTGGTTTGGGTGTGAATTTAGGGAGAGATAGGGAGAACCGGAGAGGGACACAGACTCGATTGGGTGTATTTGCCGAAGGAAGAACACGGAGCAAATGAGGAAGAACAACATGTAAATGAGGAAGAAGAAGCAATGTCCAGATATATTGTTCAATCTGAAGCGACGAACATTGTGCAAACGTCGTCGCTTAGTTTATGTTTAAGTTAGTGACGCAAATAAATCAATATTCGTCGCTTCAAATCATGTGAAACGATGAAGTTTAAACTCAATTGGTTACCTAGTGAGTCCAACCTCGTTGCTTCAGATCAGGGTTTAGGGTTTATGGTTAAACCCTAGGGTTTAGGGTTTAGTCAGTCCAACTTTGTCGCTTCACATGATCTGAAGCGACGACGTTTGTGAAAGCAGCATCGCTTGAAATATAAAGTGACAAATATGGATCAATATTTGTCGCTTTGATTGAACTTAACAGATTAACATATATTGGATGGACCAATATATATACCGACATATGTTTTTATTTAATAAGAGTATTGTAAATATTGTTCAAAATAACAACATAAAATATTTATCATCATCATATTACAACATATAACATAATAACTAATAGTCTTCATCTTCCTCTTCCTCATCGAATTCGTCGACGTCGATATCATCTTTGCCATCATCGGTTGATTCTTCATTCTCTTCATGTACTTCTAAATCGAGTTGGACATTAGATGCATCAATATGGTAAAATTGTATTGGACTTAGTGTTTCCTCTTGGTAAGGCTCTGTGATTTGATTCCCTGAAGGAGGCATTTTATCTTCTGTTGCCAATACTTCGGCATTGTATACATTTCGGTGTGATATGTCTTGCACCACCTTCCAAGTACCACTCGCCGCAGGATCGTCCAAGTAGAACACTTGTTGTGTCTTCATCGCAAGACAAAATGGTGAATTCTCATAGTAACTAGTGTTTGTATCCACTAATATCAGACCATGATCTACATTGACAGTGTCAATTTCTTCGACATCTAGATTGCCAGTGGTGTTGTGCCATATACCTTTGAACAACATAACTGACATATTATCTAGATAACATACCTCAACTACATAGTCAAGATGGCCATAGAAATTTCCAACTTTCATGCTTAACATCACTCCGCTATTTTGAGTCACGAGACTTTGATCTCTATTGAATGAGACATACTTGATACCGTTCACATAGCACACCTTATAAATTCGGGTGAATTGCGGACCTTGAGCCAATGACCATATAGCCCTGTTAAAGTTAAAGTCTTGAGCATCATGTAGATTCTTTGCCTGAAGAATAGATGGCGTTAGTGTTATACTATCTAGGGTTTAGGATCTTTGTGCAAGAAAAAAAATTGAAGCAATTTCCGTAGATATCTTAGGAACTATCGATGGAAAATCCTCCTTATGGGGCGCTCGTCGTAATCGTCACCATATTTCGCTATGTACGCCTACAAATGAGTGTCCATGTAATATTGAGCTTCTTCTGTATCCGTCAAAATTTGTCAGTGAGCCTCAGCCGTTTGCTCCTCTGATAACCTGATATTTTCGGTGCTATCCATAAACGGAGGCGACAAACTATGAATATTGATCGTTTCAATAATTTTGTAAGTGACGAATATTAAAAAATATTCATCGCTCCCTGTTTTTTAAGCGACGACATCAATAGTCGTCGCTTAGATTAGTTGAAGCGACGAAGTTATTTTTTCATTTTCATTCTTCGTCGCTTGAATCAAGATATCCAGTAGTATACACAACTTTCTTGATGCAATCACAGGCCGCCATAAGAACTCCAAGGAGACCTAATTAGGCTTTGTAGCTATACCAAGGTCAAGCCTCAATTTAACACGAGGAGAGAGAATCAAAGATTTGAAGTTTTGGAGATTTTTAGGTGTTATTGATTTCAAAGTTTAATTGACCATTTCCATGATGAATTGAACTTAAGTGTAGTTAAGAAAATTGTTATTTGGTTGATTTTGGACAAATTTTCTTTCGGGTTGCCAGAAATTGGAGCGGTACTGCCAATTTTTAGGGTTTAGAGTGATCAAAGTGACTAATAGTGTTATTCTTTAATGACCTTAGTAATATTTGTCATACATGAGTGAACAAAATTTAGAACGTATCATATTTGAGTGATCATTTTAACAATTTTTCCGTTATTTTAATTGAAGGTAACTTGATTAAGACGGGAAGTAGTCATGTGAATCCTTCATTCCACTTCGTACTCTTTGAGTTTCAAGTTTCAACTCTCCTATTATGCTTTATTAATATCGATCAGACAGATCATCCTAATTTTTACCTTTCACTTTCTAGTTTCGCGTACAGTAGACTTAAGAACACCACGGTCATGACTCATGTGAATGATGTGAGTAACCCTTTCCTTCTTTTTTTGGACCCTTGCGGGAGGTCAAAAGAAATATTACTCAAATTAAGGCTACACTTGAAGAAGCATGAAGCCCTTCCAACCCCTAGAACTAACCTATGAAAAAAATAACTGCCGGCATAGGTTATAAACTAGAGGAAGGCGTTGAAAATCAAACAACAATGACTAGTTCCGGAACAGGATCCTCCGGCACCAGCACTACCAACGAAATCAAAAATTAATCCCAAAGAAACCCGAACCATTGTCTCAGGCCAATAATAACCCACCTAGCCCTAAGGCCTAGTTTACCCATGCCCAGCCCAAAAGCCCAGCATGACTAAACAAGTCCAGTAGTCCAGATCTTCACTTCGGTAGCAAACACAATTTTGCCGACCGAAGATCCATCATCGCCGATCCCAGCCATTCCATCATCGTCGAAGCCCAGCGAACCACGACGACGCTGCTCCTCTCCTGGCCTCCAAAGCCTCCCGAGTAAAGTTTTGCCTACTGTTGATGTCGATATCCACCAGAGCCCAGTATGGTGGCTGCAAAACCCTAGCAGAGAGGTTTGAGAGAACATAGGTTTTTTAACCCTTATATATATAAAAATGATGGGAGTTACCGGAGTTAATTAGTTAGTAGAAATTTTCACTGCATTCAATAGTGAAATGAACTACAACACGTTGGCATAGTTACCAACTTAGCATGGTATGAGTAGACGAGTAGTGATGGTTCTATATCTAAATGCATGCATGCCATTCATGAATAAGGATTTGGGGTTTTTTCTCTGTGTGTGTAGAAAATGGATTGCAAGGGAAAGTTGGAAAGCCTGCATATTTGGAGGACTGGATTACCACAATCACTCCTTTAACAGCAGGTTGCTCTGCATACAAGGTTAACTTCGAATGGGATAACGAAATCGGAGTTCCAGGAGCAATCCTAATCAAGAACAATCACCATAGTCAGTTCTACCTCAGGACCATCACACTCGAAAACGTTCCCGGTGAGGGCACGCTTCACTTTGTTTGCAACTCGTGGGTCTACCCTGCTGCAAACTACACTAAAGACCGCATTTTCTTCACTAACAAGGTAACGGTTCATGCCTAGCTAGCTAATTAGATAGAACCTCATGTTTGACTTGTATGCTAAGCTAAAGGTCATTTATATGTGTTTTTGCAGACTTATCTTCCAAGTGAAACACCGTTGCCACTAAAGAGGTAAAGAGAAAATGAACTAGTACACTTGAGAGGAGATGGAAAAGGAGAGCTTCAAGAACATGACAGGGTCTGTGACTGCTTTGTACAGTGATCTGGGGAACCCGGATAGGGATCTCAAGTATGCTCGTCCAACTCTTGGAGGGTCTAGCGAGTACCCTTATCCTCGTAGAGGAAGAACTGGCCGTGCGCCATCTAAAAAAGGTTAGCTAGCCATTTACACGAGTCATGTGTTATGCAGTTAATTAGTACTTTGCTTTAATTTTGGTTATATGATATATTTGTGATCCTTAACGTTTTTTTTTCTTTACAGATCCAAACACTGAGGGCAGGCTCCAACTTCTACTGAGCTTAGACGTTTATGTTCCAAGAGACGAACGATTTGGACACTTGAAAATGTCTGATTTTCTAGCATTTACTGAAATCCACAGTTCAGTTCATCAGGCCTGAGCTTAAAGCTGTATTTGATGACACTCCAAATGAGTTTGACAGCTTCGATGATGTACTAAAAATCTACGAAGGAGGAATTCCAGTGCCTAAAGATTTCTCAAAGGAGATTGGTGACCACATTCCTTTGGAGATTATCAAGGAAATTACCCGCACTGAAGACGGTGAAGAATTTCTCAGGTTCCCAACGCCTCGATTGATCAAGGATACGGTGTTACCCCAAATGAGAGCCTATGACCCTAGGATTATAAGATACCAAACTTACATTATTTGATATTTTATGTAATTGGAACAGAAAGTAGATTGGCTTGGAGGACAGATGAAGAATTTGCCAGAGAAATGATAGCTGGAGTGAACCCTGTCAACATTAGTCTTCTCAAAGTAACTCTGACACAACTTTTGTGCGATTATTTTGCAAGAGCATTACATTTGTTTTCATCACAATAATTAACATTCGGTGGTAACCTTAACGCAGGCATTTCCACCGGAAAGCACATTAGATCCAAAAGTTTATGGTGATCAATCCAGTACCATAACAGAAGAACACATCAAGGCTAACTTGGATGGACTGACAGTCGATGAGGTAATATCTAAGATTCATTTTCATCGAAACATATTTCATAGTGACATAATTTGTAGTCACTTAGCAATTACCATAAATTTGCCAATAACATTAGTAATGATGCAAATGATGGAAAACAGGCACCGAAAGGCAACAGACTATTCATATTAGACCATCATGATGCATTGATGCCATACGTGAAGCGTATAAACACAAATACTTCGTCAAAGATCTATGCTAGCAGGACTCTATTTTTCTTGAAAAGTGATGGAACTTTGAAGCTACTAGTGATCGAACTGAGCTTGCCTCATCCGGATGGAGACCATTTTGGTATTATTAGCAGTGTCTACAGACCAGCTGAAGAAGGTGTAGAAAGCTCCATATGGCAACTTGCCAAAGCTTATGTTGCCGTAGCCGACACTGGATTTCAGCAACTTAGCAGTCACTGGTATATACTCTCTCTCTCTCTCTCTCTCTCTCTCTCTCTCTCTCTCTCTCTCTCTCTCTCACTCTCACTCTCAAGCCTTGGGGAATAAGTTCTTCCTTTTATTGAAAATGGTCACCGACTCTGTTTCCTTTATACATTTTCTGTCACAGGCTGGGTACTCATGCAGTATGTGAACCAGTTATAATAGCCACAAACAGACAACTTAGCGTGATTCACCCGATTTACAAGCTTCTGCATCCTCACTTTCGCGATACCATGAACATAAATGCAATAGCTAGACAGGTCCTTATCAATGCTGGTGGCATTATAGAGGCAACATGTTTTTCTGCCAAGTATTCCATGGAGATATCATCAGTTGTCTATAAGAATTGCGTTTTCACAGAGCAAGCTCTCCCTGTAGATCTAATCAAGAGGTATATAAACACAACTAAACAAGACACTAAAAGTAACTCATAATGAGCTAAGTATGTAAGTGACAACAAATGCATGTCTATCTATTTCACATTCTTATTGCTATGTTGACCTTGATGAATGTAGAGGAGTGGCTGTCAAGGATGAGAGTGCTCCACACGGTCTACGCCTACTCATAGAGGACTACCCTTATGGTGTTGATGGTCTCGAAATCTGGTTTGCGATAAGAAATTGGGTGGAAGACTATTGCTCATTCTACTACATGACTGATGACATTGTTCAAAAAGACACAGAACTCCAATCCTGGTGGAAGGAACTTGTAGAGGAAGGTCATGGTGACAAAAAGAACGAGCCATGGTGGCCTAAAATGCGGACTCGCAAGGAGCTTATCGAAAGCTGCACTATCATTATATGGACTTGTTCTGCTCTCCATGCAGCTGTCCACTTTGGACAGTACCCTTATGGAGGCTTAATCCCAAACCGGCCCACCGTAAGCAGGAGACTCATGCCGGAAAAGGGAACTCCGGAGTATGAAGAGCTCGAGTCGAATCCTGATAAGGCATTCTTGAAAACAGTCACTGCTCAGTTCCAGTCACCGCTTGTCATGTCAGTCATTGAAATTCTGTCAACGCATTCTTCTGATGAAGTGTACTTAGGCCAGAGGGGCACTCCTAACTGGACGTCAGACGCAGAAACACTTGAAGCGTTCAACAAATTTGGAAAGAAGCTGGCTGAAATCGAAGAGAAAATTACAAACATGAACAATGATGAGAGTCTGAAGAACAGGGTAGGCAAGGTGAAGAGGCCTTATACTTTGCTGTATCCTACTGCCACTCTTGAAAATGATATGGCTTTTAGAGGAAACCCCAACATTGTCTCAATCTAGAGAAGACCTTTCAAAGTAGAAGACGGAGGCTTTGACAAGCTAGTAATACCGTACATGTATATCAATACTGCTTTAGTACACATCAAGACTCCAAGACAAAAAAACGTACGTGTTAGATATCTTATGTGTATATCACCTAACCTTGCTACAGTAGGAGTTTAAGAAACATGATCATTTCATATAGAATGTAATAATGTACAGTATGTTTAATTTTATGAGAGTCAACATCTCCTATTCTCTTATTTTACTTATTAAGAAAAACTTGGTGTATTTGAAACATACATGGCGATATTTAAATTTCGAAATAGCACTTGTCGATCAACAATAATTAGACCAAATTTTCTACTGCATGCAGCATGCGTCCACGTTGAATTCCGTGCAAGTTGCCAACATAAAATCTATATATACAGTATGTATATATAGAGTACGTGCATGGTCACACAAGATCCCTGTCTAGCTAGGTTCAATTCATTTCCATTATTTCACCTACCTTTCTCACATAGATCGACCGATCTATAATTAAGTCCCACTGTTAATCGTCTTATTTGTTTGAGAGTCACTTTCAATGACTCCATGGTTAATTCTGGATCGAAGGGGTTAGGATTGGATACAAGTTTGCGCGCTTTGATTATTAACAAAGAATCAAAGAACAAAATTAAACAATTCCAATTAAAGATCGAATAGATTAATTAATTTGGTGGTCTTCCCCGTACGTAATTACATGTGTTTGTCCATCAGTCATTTTACTGGAGTCAAATATCTCTATCGTTAAATACAACGTCGAAAGATCAGTGCTAGCAGCCATCAGCACAATTATATGATTTTTACGTGTACTATTAGTTTTCCAGCAGCCACGATCGACAGAATTAGTTATAATTGAGCGATCTAAGTGCAGATCGGACATGCAATACGTAATAGATAAATGTTTAGTCTGATCTAACAAAAAACGCTTTTAGACATCCAAAAAGTTATCCAACAGCCCTAAACTTCACGTCATAACATTTTAAGTGGTGAACCATATTACCAGGCGCGGATGAGGTCAGATGGACCACAGTTTTTTTCTTGGAACTTTTTTTGGTGGAGACGTTCTCCAATTCCAATCAAACCTCACAACATAATCTTTGTTCATTGGAAGTTCTCTCTCTCTTTCTCTCTCTAACATTAGTGTTCCTCTTCCGGCGTTATACATGTTGTTGCTGTTCTATGAAGTTTGATCTTACTTCTCTAATCTTCGACTTTTCTTGGCAATTTCTCATAGAAACAATACTTGAATGGCTTAACATCATCTCTCATCTCTTATTTATTGCTTATTGTGAGTCTAAGTTTTGTTTTATTCATGTAATAGCATAAGAGAGTTTAGCTACCTATTTGTTGATGTAGCATCTACTCATTTTGCAGAGAAATTTAATTTGAAATTATAGTTAGCATCTACGTAAGTTATGTTTCGCCCATAACAGTGGTGTGCAAATAGAAAATGTTTTGAAGAGTAATTATCTTGCTTCTTAAAGCTACCTTAAAAAAAAATTGAGGTGCGCGCACAACACAGCCCACCCCGTATTCAAATCATGAATCCGCCCTTACATATTATAGACAAGTATATAGAATATCCATGTACTTGTCTATTTAGTTATTTATGTTCTCTCTTTTTTTAAAGTAGTTATTTTTGTTCTTTGTGCGTGAGGGGATTGCACACATATCCTCTAATAATTAGCAATAAGTTCTATACATTGCATGTTGCGCGACTAGTTGAGACATTTTCAAACATCTTCATGAGCTCAAAAGCGTATACAGTAATTGATTAATTATTAAAGACGTTAATTAGGCCAAACTAAAATCTTGACACTCAATAAAATGCGTTGATTGTTTAATTTCGTGAAAGAAAATGTGTTTCTGGGATGATTTGTTCATATTGATATTGCACTTAACCCAAATAAATCGATGAGCTAGCTTGTGGATAGTGTAATATATGTTAACGAATAATTCGATTCTAAGATCTCCCCAAATAGAACATGTCCTCCATTTGAAAAGTGAGGAGGGAGCACAAGGAATAAAGACGTACAACTCTCTCTATATATATATATACACACACACTATTAAAGCAATAACCATTGTTGGAGACAAAGATACAGATATGGAGTACATGACCATGTCCAACATATATATTAGGCAGCTTCGTCGCTGCTCTCAACCCATGGGTTAAATTACCAGTCTGCTTAGCTTAGCTTAACTTACTTGGCCTCTTTTGTTCTTTTGCTAGCTTGTGATATAAAGCCAAAGGCCCAACGCTACATGCGGTTCCAACTTGGCTACGGTGACTTTTCTTAAGAAGGTAATCTTCCAAATTGGTAACGCCGCGTTGGCGCCCTGATCGCCTGATCTCATAGCTAGAATATTTCTTCATTGACTAAGCTCATAGTATATGGATGGCAAATTGTATAATTTTGCAGCCCAAAAATGGTCAAGGACGGAACTAAATCTGTCCGAATGATTGGCCGGCTAACATGCAGTGTATATTTTTTCATTTGTTTGAGTATGGGCTATTTCGATTAATGATGTTGAGTACGTACGTAGTGGCAATTTCAATTTTATAAGAGGATGTTCTGTAATGATAGCAAACGTATCTAGTTTATAGTAACACGAAGAACATGATGTCTTGTATACAAGAATTTATACAAGAATTTGATTGTTGGGAATAGGTTAGAGGTGAAGGGCAACTATTGACAGAGAGTTCAAATCTCTTCAAAATCAATTATGAAGAGGACCGAGAGCAACTCTAAAAGTTTCTTCATATTTGAGTTTTTTTTATTTTAGAATTTTTTTTGGTTGTTTTGTTCCAACACATTCCCTAAACACATTGCTCATTTTAGAGAATTTGAGGAGAGAGAAAACAACATTCCCTATATTTACAACATTCTCTATATATTTAGAGAAATCTACAAAATGAAGAATCTGTTGCAGTTGGCACATAAATTTCATCGTAAATTGAATTTTTTACCTCCCTATTTTAAAGAAATTATGGAAAAACTGTTGAAAATGCTCTTATGATAAAAAGAAGAAAATTTTGATTATTAGTTTCTATACATAGAAACATGGATAAATTTCTTAATTGAAATTATCTAACATGCTAAAGGTAGAACTAATTACCTTACACGAGACTAATTACATATATTTTCATATGTCAATTATTCAATTCCACAAATAATTTTTTTTTCTTCTCTTCTTCTTCTTGTATCGTCCTTTCCTTTATGATTTTTTTTTCCTGATCGCTGTTGATTTTGACCAATTCTTATATTTGAAAATCGTACAAAATAGAATTGACTAGATTCAAGGTGCGTACGTACATTTCTTGCTTCACTTGATGAAATCAAAAGGGTTGGCAGTCAACATATATTCCAAGGTCGTCCCAAGAAGAATTCACATAACATATTGTGGCATGGTACGTATCCCATTTTTAATTTGCTTGTGGAAGTGTTAGCGTTATTTGTCAATATCTTTCACAGAGTTGCTCCATTTTAATCTTGAGAAATGTAAAATGTATGCGTGCTAGCTTGGAGTCTTCGTCATTTACAAAGAAGAGTACAACGACTGGTAGCTAACATTTAGAGCAATTTCAGATTCTTTATAAGTCATTTCTAGTTAAAATATAAAGATTTTCTCTTAAAATTTACTCCAGCAACTCCCATATCTTATTAGCCAATTTATGGATTCCTTATATTTAATGTTTCCATCTCCTATTCTTATACCGAAAACATGAATTATAAGTAACAATACATTCAATATTGTAATTAATTCTTTCCTTCTAGATTGTAAATGTAATTAATAATTATATTAATAAATAAATATTTTATTATGAATCAATCAAAACCAAGCATGTGTTTAACTACATTTTAAGTGATATTGTTGGAATAAATTTACACAAGTGATTAATTAAAATAGGTTTCGACTTTATTTTTGAACAAAATAAACAAATTCCGTGATATTATTGAAGTTGCTCTTAGGAAACACTTTACCATTAACAAAGATGAAAATAAAAAACATGAATTGGAATTTTGATTTATGTCATTAAAAAAAAGAATATGGCCAAGCTAAATGGAACGTGCCCATATGAAGAAAGCAGTAGAGAAAGTTCTCTCATAGCTAACTGGTGGATATAATTGTCCCACCCTTCATATTCCCCGCTATAAATACCCCCAGGCCCCTTTAGAATGTGATTCAAACTTCTCAAACAACCTTTCAATCTCGATTCTCATATCAACAACCTTTTACGTTCATTCATATTCTTTGCTTTGTCCGTTGGAAAACTATAGCAGACACAAGATGTTGCACAATCTGCTTGATGCAATCACAGGCCACCACCATGAGAATGGAAACAGCAACAACAGTACTAAAAAGATCACAGGGACTGTGATTTTGATGAAGAAGAATGTGTTAGACTTCAATGACTTCAACGCTGCCGTTCTCGACGGCCTGCATGAGTTGGTCGGCAAGAAGGTTTCTCTGCAGCTCATTAGTGCTGTCAATGCTGATTCTGGTTAGTTCTGATCTTGATCTCTAGCTATTATTTTCTGACTGATCTCGATTTAGTATTTCGAATTTTATGTAACGCTCTGCAGTTAATTTTGTTAAGCATTTTGGTTCTGGTTTGATCACATCCAAAATGGAAAAAATGAAGTGATTTTGCTTTTGTAATTTGCTTCGTTCTTAGTCTTTTTCCTTGAAAACTGGCATGATAAACATTAAGATCGATCATGAACTCCATTTTATTCCAGCTAGTCTCCAGAGCATGAGTTCATGACCCTTCTTTTTACTACGTACTTTTAATAAATGTAAAAGTAAAAAAGGGAGTTGCGTACCGTTCTTTACCATCAGAAATCACAAAGTAAATATAGGCTAGGAGATCTCACAGTAACGCACTGCCTGCCATTTTTGAGCTCAAAGGAATCAGATTCTGAAAACAACGGCCAACTTGTAATTGCTTAAATTATTTTCTCCCTTTAAATTCTCTTAAATTATAATTAAAGCAGTCAAATACATGAATCTAGCTAATCATATTTTTAAAAGCTATCTCCATTGTCAAACAACGACAATACATGACGATTTCGGTATCCCTTTCGACTACTTCCAGTCAAGCTAGCTTACCCGACGCCCCGTCCTCCTACACATTTACGCATATTCAGTACATAGTAATATATAAGCGGCCGTCAGCGTTATGCTCAAGTAATTAATTGTATGAAAATAATAGAGAGTGAAATTAATTAAGGTAGAGGCCAGCATGCATATTACAAATTGATTGAAGTTTTTGTAGTTAGGTATATACATCTTTCATAGTTAATTGATAGCAGCTGCAGGGCTAGAAGAGATAATAATTGGAAGTCTTTGGTGACATGATGAAGGTTGTGAAAGATCTACATGATCATGATTTTAATTGAAATTGATTGAGCCATCATATATGATCATATATGGCCTTTGAACCCCATGTCTCAACTACTGGTCTATACATGATTATATATCTACCAGTTCCACCAGAAATATTGAAACTGTATAGACCCATCCAATGTGTGATATGGGAGAGTAAAAAAGAAATTGTGGGTGATAGAGATTATTTAAATTTATTCGTAAAAAAAAGGTAGTTATTGTAGAGAAGTTATAGAAAGAGAAATAAAGAGAAAACATAGGAACTCAATTTTTTATTTTATTTAATTTGTTAATTTGTTTAACTTTACAGTTTTATCCTTCATTTAATTTATTCATTTTCTTTTTGATTAATACATACCAAAGACAATTTCAAGTATTATGAAAGTTTGACATAATAACGGTAAAAGTCCATTCTCTCTTAATATATAGAGATCTACCAGTTCCACCAGAAATATTGAAACTGTGGCAGCTAGGCTGTGCTTTGCTTTCACCCCCTTGGGTATTTGTATCGGGCAGATTCAACTCTTGAAGTTTTACCTTTTTCTGGTCTCAGAAAATTTGAAATCTTGAACTTGATTTTCACCTAGTAGCTAGAATATGTTTGCACATATTGCAACTTATACTATTTGTAGATACAGTTTTGAACTTGGATGTGTTTTTTTGGTGTTGTAGAAAATGGATTACAGGGTAAACTTGGAAAGCCTGCATTTTTGGAGGACTGGATTACCACAGTCACTTCTTTAACAGCAGGGGACTCTGCATACAAGGTTACCTTTGACTGGGAAGAAGAAATCGCAGTTCCAGGAGCAATCCTAATTAAAAACAATCATCATAATCAGTTCTACCTCAAGACCATCACACTTGACAATGTTCCCGGTGAGGGCACACTTCACTTTGTTTGCAACTCATGGGTCTATCCTGCAGAAAATTCAAAAGACCGCGTTTTCTTTATTAACAAGGTAACGATTTATGTCATTTTTTCATTATAGATCAGATGGCAGAAAATAATGTCTGATAGTGTCTTGAGTTGTGACTTGTATGCTAAGCTAATGGTCATTGTTTTATATGTTTGTGCAGACTTATCTTCCAAGTGAAACACCATTGCCACTAAAGAAGTACAGAGAAGACGAATTAGTCAACTTGAGAGGAAATGGGAAAGGAGAGCTCCAAGAATATGACAGGATCTATGACTATGCTTACTACAATGATCTTGGCAACCCAGATAAGGGTCCAGATTATGCTCGTCCAACTCTCGGAGGGTCTAGCGAGTACCCTTATCCTCGTAGAGGAAGAACTGGTCGTGCACCAACCAAGTCAGGTTAATTTTCCATTTTCATGCCCATCTTTAGTGAAATGCAGCTTTAGTTGCTTTAAGAATTATCCTATATTGTTATGATCACTAACATTTTTTTGTTATCTTATATTTCTAACAGATCCTAGCAGTGAGAGTAGGATCCCACTGCTCATGAGCTTAGACATTTATGTTCCAAGAGACGAACGATTCGGACACTTGAAAATGTCTGACTTCCTTGCTTATGCGCTGAAGTCCATAGCTCAGTTCATCAGGCCTGAGCTAGAAGCACTATTTGATGGCACTCCTAATGAGTTTGACAGCTTTGATGATGTACTCAAACTTTATGAAGGAGGAATTCCGGTGCCTGAAGGTTTCCTAAAGGAAGTTGGGGACAACATCCCTTTAGAGATGATCAAGGAAATTTTCCGCACTGATGGCGCCGAGTTTCTTAAGTTCCCAATGCCTGCAGTGATCAAAGGTATGACTTCACATTTTGAATGGAATTATTCTAAGCAAGAGCGTGTCTTTGAAATATCATGCATTATATGATGTTATATCTGACTGTGATGTTACATTATTTTGGCCCAGAAAATAGGTTGGCTTGGAGGACAGATGAAGAATTTGCAAGAGAAATGCTAGCTGGAGTGAACCCTGTCAACATTAGTCGTCTCCAGGTAAATTTAAAGACTGTAAAATCAATTTTGCTTTTCCTTCTTGAAAACCAAGTATTTTCGTTTGATATAAGTTTGGTTGTAACTTAAATGCAGACATTTCCTCCCACAAGCACACTAGACCCGGAAGTATATGGTGACCAATCCAGTACAATAACAGAAGAACACATTAAGGATAACTTGGATGGACTGACAGTTGATGAGGTAATATATTAGAGTCATTTCTATGGAAACATATATTTCGAAGTGTGCAGTTACTTAGTAAGAAGCATATACTAATTCTTACCATATATTTAAAATGATGTAAAATGATGTAAATGAACTTTGTTTAACAGGCACTGAAGAGCAACAAGCTATTCATATTAGACCATCATGATGCATTGATGCCATATTTGAAGCGTATAAACTCAAATACTTCCTCAAAGATCTATGCTAGCAGGACTCTCCTTTTCTTGAAAAGTGATGGAACTTTGAAGCCCCTGGTGATTGAACTGAGCTTGCCTCATCCTGATGGAGATCAATCCGGTCGCATCAGTAGTGTATTTACACCAGCTGAAGAAGGTGTAGAAAGCACCATATGGCAACTGGCCAAAGCTTATGTTGCCGTAAATGATTCTGGAGTTCATCAACTCATCAGTCACTGGTACTGCAACTCTCTCTAAAAAATAACCTTGTAACCTTAAACAAATTAGTACTCGGCCTATGTTTTGAAAAGTGTTTCTCATTATTTCCTTGATGTTTTTGTCACAGGCTAAACACTCATGCAGTGTGTGAGCCAGTTGTGATAGCAACAAACAGGCAACTCAGCGTGGTTCACCCGATTTACAAGCTTCTGCATCCTCACTTCCGCGATACCATGAATATAAATGCACTAGCCAGACAAATCCTCATCAATGCTGGTGGCATTCTGGAGACCACAGTCTTTCCTGCTAGGTATTCCATGGAGATGTCATCAGCTGTTTATAAGAATTGGGTTTTCCCTGAGCAAGCTCTCCCTGCAGATCTCATCAAGAGGTACTAACATTTATCTTTACTTTGTGGGCAAGGCACTAGAAGTACTTTATAATGAGAGAAATGTATGTGACAACATATTTAAGAACATTTCACATACTTGTTTCACTGACATTCCTATGTCTTTGATGAATGTAGAGGAGTGGCTGTCAAGGATGAGAGTGCTCCACATGGTCTACGCCTACTGATAGAGGACTACCCCTATGGTGTTGATGGTCTCGAAATTTGGTTTGCGATAAGAAATTGGGTGGAAGACTATTGCTCATTCTACTACAAGACTGATGACATTGTTCAGAACGACACTGAACTTCAATCCTGGTGGAAGGAACTTGTAGAGGAAGGTCATGGTGACAAAAAGAACGAGCCATGGTGGCCAAAAATGCAGACTCGTGAGGAGCTTATCGAAAGCTGCACTATCATCATATGGACTTCTTCAGCTCTCCATGCAGCTGTGAACTTTGGACAGTACCCTTATGCAGGCTACTTGCCATGCCGCCCCACTGTAAGCCGAAGATTCATGCCCGAAAAGGGAACGCCCGAGTATGAAGAGCTCGAGTCCAACCCTGATAAGGCGTTCTTAAAAACAATCACTGCACAATTCCAGACAGTGCTTGGCATTGCCCTTATTGAAATTCTGTCAAGGCATTCTACTGATGAAGTTTACTTGGGACAGAGAGACACTCCTAACTGGACATCAAACGCAAAAACACTTGAAGCATTTGACAGATTTGGGAAGAAGCTGGCTGAAATCGAAGACAAAATTTCAAACATGAACAATGATGTGAATTTGAAGAACAGGGTTGGACAGGTGGAGGTGCCATACACTTTGCTGTTCCCTACTGGTGAAAGTGGAATTGCTGGTAAGGGAATCCCCAACAGTGTCTCAATCTAGACGCACTTTCAAAAGTAAATAATTGGAAGCCTTTCAAAAGCTAGTGACATCTTTAATAGGTTTACATCTTAATATAAAGTAAGCTGCTTTTGATTGCTGGACACAAAAAACGTGAGCATATCTCCTAAAGCAGAACTTACAAGTCTTTGTTGAACTTACTGATGTACAACTTCTCTATCCAATAAATACATTCTTTTTATTTTTTCACTTAATCCCGTTCATTACTGGCATCTGAATTTATAAGTAGAATTTGTTGTTCATCTGAACTCATCTGCTCTTTAACAAAAGAAATATATCCTGGAAATGCAAGGATTTCCAAGTTTGAAGTTGCCAACTGGCTAGCCTTGCATGTGTCTGTAAACTCAAGCCGAAATTAGTACCCGATCCGAGCCCTTTCATTTGGTATTATAGTCTAATTTCATTCATTTTTGTTTGCTGCGATAAATTGTCATGTATCCTGTTCCATCAATCATCAAATGAGACAAAGATTCAATGCTGTGCTATTTCAGGTTGCAACAGCTTGGTTATGGTCTAAATATGATATTGCACACCTACTGCTTTCAGTACGACCTTAGCACTCTTGCGGTGCCATTCTCACTTCTTTATTAAGAGTGTCAATATCATCATCTATTAATTGGTCAACTGTGCAGATGGCAGATGGCAGATGGCTAGAAACAGTCAAAGTATTTGTCAATTATTTTCCTCATCAGCAATGCCAACTAATTAAATCAAATGGTTTCTTTCTAGGATAAGAAAACTTTCTTATCCTTCCTTATCAAAGACTCCCTTTCATCTCTAATTCAGATATTATTTTGAGATAGGACCGGAAAGATTAGGTGGTGATTGAAGATTCCGTCAAGAACTTAAATACTTCTCGTACGTTTTCATATGAGATCAAATACGAAAACCCAATAGATCGAATGAACTTTTTGTGAGTTGTGACAAAACTCTTGTAAGTACGCAGACATTGCAGAACCAAACCATGCCAGAATTACTAGTGTAGAATAGATGACAGTAAAGATTGAAGAGGAACTTGCTCAAAAGAAAGGTAAAATTGGTAAAATACAGGTTTAGAAAAGGTCTCCGATTTGGGCATATAATACATTTCCGGTAAGAGAACAATGAAATAAGTTATGTCATGGGGATTATGCTCCGTTTCGCAATTTGGGATCGTTTAGACCTCGAAAAACGTGTTTTTGGACCTTTTAAGGATTTTATTTATTTTGAGTTATTTTATTTTCGAGCCATAGGCTTGAGTGGGGATTTTGTTTCAGTATTTAAGCGTCTCTTTGTGCCTGCTAGACGTATCTTTTCGTATTATTAATCAAAAACGAGAGTTTTTCTCAAATCTGGTGGATTCCAGTCTTTCTTAGTTCTTCCTAGATTTAACGCTTGTTAACCTATATACTCCGCTGCGTCAGGTGGTACCAAAGAAGGTTACCCTGTTTTCTATCGCTTGTGTAACGATTCATGGCCGATAACGACGACACTCTTATTACTAGAGCAGAGTTTGCTGCTTTCACAAATCAGATTATCACCTAAGTAACAACTCAACTGGGGAGAGATGAGAAGGATGTTCAACGAGAATCAAGGGAATCAGGGAAGAAGAGAACCACGACCTCAACCCCAAACCCAAGGCTCCAGTGAGTCAGAACCCAAAGAAGTTATTGCGCAACCAACTGCGGGAGGTGGCGACGGACAGAGAGACTACAAAGTCAAGGTAGAAATCACAACGCTCCTTCTTCATTAGGCTGGGTGAAGAAAGAACCTTATGAAAGAGTTACAAAAGTGTGCAAAGTACCTCTTTCGATCGATAAACAGTATTCTGATGAGGTACATTGTGATGTGCTTGATATTGATGTGTGTCATATTCTTCTAGGTCGTCCATGGAAGTGGGATGTTGATGCAACTCATAAGGGTAAAGACAACGTGGTGATATTTATGTAGAAGACCCATGAAATTGCATTAGCACATGAAGGTAGCACTGCAAGGCCGAAGAATAACTTCCTGATAGTTAGCAGCAACGAATCAGACATGGAGACAGACATGAAGGAGGCTGAGATGGTGTTTTCTATTGTGGTGAAAGGGTTAGTGATTGCTGTAAAGGAAGAAATCGAGATCCCTTGAGAGGTACAGTTGATATTAAAGGGGTTTCAAGATTTGGTGTCGGGAGCTAGTCTACCAAATCAGTGTCATTATCGCATGAACCCGAAGGAGTGTGAATTTTTGCGGGAACAAATTGAAGATTTATTGAGAAAGGGGTTCATTCATAAAAGTACGAGTCTATGTGCAGTTCCTGTTTTGTTAGTCCCAAAGAAGAATAAGTAGTGGTGAATGTGTGTCGATAGCAAGGCCATCAACAAAAATACTATCAAATATAGGTTTCCCATTCCTCGTTTGGAAGACATGTTGGACGAGTTGGAAGGTTCTAAAATCTTTTCAAAGATTGATCTTCGCAGTGGATACCACCATATTCGTATTAAGCCTAGGAATGAATGGAAAACAACATTCAAGAGTAAGAAGGGGTTGAATGAGTTGTTGGTCATGCCATTCAGGTTGTCTAATGCCCCAAGTACTTTCATGAGGCTAATGAATCAGGTGCTTCATCCTTTTATTGGTTCTTTTGTAATGGTTTATTTTGATGACATTCTGATCTACAGTCGAACAAAAGAAGAGTATTTACTGCATCTTTGTCAACTCTTGGCAGTTTTACTGGAGAACAAGTTGTACATCAATATGCAAAAATGTACTTTCTGCACTAACAAATTGTTAGTTCTGGGATTTGTGGTGGTAAAGACGGAATTCAGGTGAATGAGGAGAAAGTGAGAGCAATAAGAGAATGGCCAGCTCCTAAAACTGTTTCTAAGGTACGTAGCTTTTATGGCTTAGCTACGTTTTATAAGAGGTCTGCGCGGAATTTTAGTACTATTACTGCTCCTATTACTGAATGCATGAAGAAGGGGAAATTTCAATGGGGTGATGACCAAGAGAAGAGCTTTGCTTTGATTAAGGAGAAATTATGCACTTCACAGTTTTGGCTCTTCCAAATTTTGAAAAGGTTTTTGAAGTTGAATGTGATGCAAGTGGTGTTGGAATATGAGTTGTTCTATCACAAGGGAAGTGGGTTGTAGCATTTATGAGTGAAAAGCTTAGTGAAGCTCGGCAAAGGTGGAGTACTTATGATCAAGAATTTTAAGCTGTGGTCCGCACATTGAAGTTATGGGAGCACTATCTCGTTCAAAAGGAGTTCGTTCTGTTCACATATCATGAGGCCCTAAAATTCATAAATAGCCAGAAGAGTATTAGCAACATGCATGCATGATGGGTAAGTTTTCTGCAGAAAATTTCTTTTGTCATTCAACATAAATCTGGTGTTCAAAATCGGGTGGCAGATGCTTTGAATATGAGGGCTTCTTGCTGGTCACATTGGTTCAAGAAGTAATCAGTTTTGAGTACTTAAAGGAATTATATGCGGATGATGAGGATCTCAAGGAGATTTGGGGGAACTGCAAGGAACGCCCAGTTGGTGAATTCTCCATTAGTAATGACTACTTATTCAAAGGTAATCAGTTGTGTATTCCAAGGACTTCTCTACGGGAGAAATTGATTCGAGATCTGCATGGAGGAGGCCACCTCAGTGGACACTTAGGTCGTGACAAGACTATTACCAGTCTTGAGGAATGCTATTATTGGCCACAACTCAATAGGGATGTTGGAGCCATTTTCAGCCGTTGTTATATCTATCAGACTTCTAAAGGTCAATCCCAGAATACTGGTCTTTATTTACCTTTACCATTTTCTGATAGTATTTGGCAAGATTTATCTATGGACTTTGTTTTGGGGCTGCCTCGAATACAGAGAGGAGTAGATTTGGTGTTTGTAGTGGTTGACAGATTTTCAAATATAGTGCATTTTATAGCCTACAAGAAGACAACAAACGCTTCCAACATAGCCAAACTGTTTTTCAGGGAGGTGGTGCGTCTACATGGGGTTCTCAAGATCATCACGTCAGATGGGAGTGTGAAAAAAATTAGCCATTTTTGAACGACTCTGTGGAGGATCTTTGGGACAGTTCTGAACCGTAGTAGCACTGTTGTGATGACCCATGTATGGGAGTGCCAATGGCACTAGCTTCCTACATGGGCATGCAATTCCACATCGCTCGGGAGTGGGAGGGTGACGTACTTATCTGTGCATATCTACATCTTTATAGTGAGACACCCAGAATGGTATTAGAGCTTATCCCAACCGGAAGTGTGCCGACGAGGATGACGGTCCCCTAAGAGGGGTGTATTGTGATGACACATGTGTGGGGGTTCCAAGGGTACTAGTTTCCCACATAGGCATACAATCCCACATCGCTCGGGAGTGGGTTTGTGAAGTGCTTATATGTGCATGCCCGCATCTCTATATATACGCGTTTTGGAGGTAGGCCCGAAAGTAAAACCGTGTGGGCGAGGCCCAAAGCGGACAATATCTTACTATGTGGACTGTGATGTTACAGAATGGCATCAGGGTCTGTCTCGACTGGAAGTGTGCCGATGAGGACGTCGAGCCCCTAAGGGGGGGTGGATTGTGATGACCTATGTGTGGGGGTGCCAATAGCACTGGCTTCCTACATGGGCACGCAATCTCACATCGCTTGGGAGTGGAAATGTGATGTTCTTATATGTGCATGCCCACATCTTTATAGTGAGACGCGTTTTGGGGGTAGGCCCAAAAGTAAAACCGTGTGGGCAAGGTCCAAAGCGGACAATGTCTTACTATATGGACTGGGATGTGACATAATTGTATCAGAGCCTGTCCCGATCAGAAGTGTGCTGACGAGGACCCTAAGGGGGTGAATTGTGATGACCCATGTATGGGGGTGCCAAGGGCACTAGCTTCCTACACGGGCATGCAATCTCACATCACTTGGGAGTGGGAAGGTGATGTGCTTATATGTGCATGCCCACATCTCTATAGTAAGACGCATTTTGGGGGTAAACCCAAAAGTAAAACCGTGCGAGCGAGACCCAAAATGGACAATATCTTACTATGTAAACTGGGATGTAACAACTGCTCACCCACAATCTGATGGTCAGACAAAGGTGACAAATCGAACTTTGAGGAATATGGTGTGTAGTGTTTGTGGAGATAAGCCTAAACAGTGGGATTATACTTTGCCACATGTGGAATATGCTTATAACAATGTGGTTCATAAAGCCACTAGGAGGTCACATTTCTCTATTGTTTATATTGTTGTTCCTAAGCATGTGGTTGATTTAGTGAAGCTTCCTAAGATTTCAGGTGCTAGTGTTGTTGCTGAAAGTATGGCCAAGGATGTCCAAGCTGTTCGAGAGGAGGTGAAAGCAAGGTTGAAGATGACTAATACCAAGAACAAGGCTGCTACTGACAAGCATCGTAGGCTTAAATTATTCAAGGAAGGTGATGCTGTCATGGTTTTTTAGCGCAATGAGAGGTTTCCAGTTGGTACTTACAACAAGTTGAAGCCTCAAAAGTATGGGCCATACCAGATTATTAAGAAGATTAACGATAGTGCTTATGTTGTGGAATTACCAAGCAGTTGGAGAATTTCCAATACTTTCAATGTTGTTAATTTGCATGAGTTTCATGGTGATAAGTCTCTTTATCCAGATGATGACAACTCGATGTTGAGTTCTTTCTAAGAAGATGAGATTGATTTAGAACATATGGCAGTAAAGATTGAAGAGGAACTTGCTTGCAAGAAATGGTAAAATCGGTAAAATACGTGTATGGAAAACGGTGTTTTTGGACCTTTTATGATTTTATTTATTTTGGGTTTTA
Organism: Geum urbanum; assembly: GCA_946800695.1. Classification (NCBI taxonomy): domain Eukaryota; kingdom Viridiplantae; phylum Streptophyta; class Magnoliopsida; order Rosales; family Rosaceae; genus Geum; species Geum urbanum. The sequence goes on along the minus strand of OX326999.1, from coordinate 79,130,913 downwards.
TTTTATTTTCAACACATGGGTTTGAGTAGACCTTTTGTTAGCGACCTAGGATTTTATTTCAATATTTAAGTACTTCTTTATAGCTGCTAGACGCATATTTTCATATTATTAATCAAAAAAGAAATTTTTTCTTAAATCTGATGAATTTCAGTCTTTCTTAATTTTTAGATTTAACGCTTGTTAACTCTACTCGTTGTGTCAATTACTTGTTCTAATTTGACTATGTACGACCTCAAAGTCACGTACTTTGGTTGATTGGTTGGTCGGTAGGCCATCCCTAGCCAGGCAACCTTAACTTGTCCAAAAACAAAAAAAAGGATTATTAGAATTTTGTGAAGTATTGAGATGTGAGAATAGCAAGGTCTTGGTCTTCTACCATGTGCATATTGACCTTAAGCTTCGGTGTGAAAGCTTAAGGTGGCTGATCATCAACTTGAGTACAATTGTACAGACCAGCACCGCAGCTAGTGGTTGTCTACCAAATTTTCTTGGATACTTCCAAAAAAAAAAAAAAGCACCTTCTATGTCTCTTAGCTTGTCTACCAAATTTGACCCACACAGTTACGTGGAAATGAGAAAGTTAAAGCAAGACTTTTGCTTTATTATATTCATATATTCATACACTCATAACCTATTGGTCATGCACGCGTAAACTCTCTCTCCGCACCCCATTACGTCTAATTTTTTTAAAAAAAATTTAATCGTCGGATATTTTTCTCATTTCGAGTTTATAATGAACAAATACTACAAGATAACTACCTCTGCCCAAATTGTTCCGCCTAAGAACAAAAAAATTCGACCCGAATAAAAACAAACTCGACACTCTCTTTTTCAATGGTGGACGTCACCTACTTTCAAATCCACGACCTGGAAGAAGCTCAAACCTTCGAGTCGCTCCCTTACTGGTCTCGTAACGACATTGACATCAACATCTCTAATCTCGATTTCTTGGCGGCTCATATCGTCTCTGTAAACGAAGATCGCGAATTTGACGGAGACGGTTATGACGATGCCGATGACGTCTTCTCACAATACCACACCGTTGTCGATAAAGACGTCGTTTCAGAGTTAAATTTCATTTCCAACGCGATGGGCAATGGCGATGACATCGAGAACCAGGTCAGCTTCGTCATGGATCTGTTCCAGCGGCGCATCTAGCAGTCTTTGGTGACAACGACGTGTTTAGTTCTAATCTCCAGCGGCAGATCAGGATCGAATTTTGAGAGTTTTGAGGAAAATTGCAGTGAGTGTGATGACGATGATGGATTGGTTTCGATGGAGATGGGGATCATGATGAGGAAGATGACTTTTTTGTGGGGAGGAGGGTGTCCGGGTCCGTATCCGGTGAGGCCACGTCTTCGGTAGGTAGGGTGGAGCCCCTTGAGAATTGCGCTAGGCTCGTCGGATTCGAATTTTAAATTCGGATTCCGACGAGGATGAGAATGGGCTTATGGGGCTTGATTTGCATTCGAAGAATGAATATGGTGAGGATCATATCCACGGTGATTTCGATGATGATACAGAAATCCCTCTGTGTTGGGATTCATTTTGGCCTGAGACGGTTGCCGGCGAAACCCATGTGCCGAAAGATCAAAAAGCAGGGTACAATCTGGTGGGTGTAACTTATGGTAGGCTCATTGACAATGGACTAAATGGACCAATAACATATCGACACGTGTAAATTTAAAAAAAAAATTAGGGCATGAACCAACCCGCGGTCGAGAGAAGCCTCTGTCTCTCTCATTGACCATCTGTTATTGCTTACCAAGAATCTGCATACATTAATATTCTAGCTCCATCATTCATAAGAACCTACTCATCTGAATTACGCATTTTTAATTCTCTATGATAGAAAGCTATGGGTCTGCACTCTTGCTTGCATCATTATGCACATTATTCTGGACAAAGGGAATAAAGCCAACTGAAATTTATTTCTCCCACTATGCCTAATGATATCCTGGTAACAAACTGAAGCAGTTACCAAAAGGATTTAGTTTTGAGAAAACTGTTCTTTCTAATTGCTTGAAGTACATCAGCTCCCAACGAATTTGCAAGGTAATGTGATGATATAAGCAAAAATGAAGAAGATTATGTACATACAAGTCAAGAGGCTGCTTTGGAAACTCTAGTATTACCAGAATTTGGCCCAAGTCTGTTGATTAGTAAGCATCTTTGAACAGAGAAGGAATTTGAAGCTACCTTGAAATTACAGAGAAGGAATTTGAAACTACCTTGAAATTAAGTTGGTAAGGAATTCACCTTGAAAGTGAGGTCTTTCTAGTCAACCCCTCCTACAAAACAAACAAGTTGTTATAACGAAGGTGAGAAATAACACAGATTTACGTGATTCATTAACGATATGTTAATTACATTCACGATAAAAGGATAACAGATTTATTATCTTGAAGAAATCATATTACAAAATACCATATTAGGTTAAATAACCTAAAAATATATATATATACCCTGAATGATAGACCCAACAAAAAATTTAAGTTCAACGAGACTCGCATGCTATCAATATACAAACTTAATTCAAGATATATTAACAAACATTGATGAGTTGTTGAAGACCCTCTTCTGAATTCCAGAGAAGAAAAATCCAAATCATATAAAAATATAAATAGGACCAATAGGACTAGTTATCCAAAGTCGTTTTCTATTAAAAAGAGTATGCATTGAAATGTGTAAATCTTACACTAGTCCCAATAAATACCACACACACCCTTCTCCTCGCATACTCGGGATTCCAACCAATTTCCAAGCTGAAGTTTAGTTCATTGGAGTAAATTCCAAAAGAACAAATCTTCAGCAAAGCTCAAAGACAAAGATGTTTCACTTCAGGTGTCATCAAACTCCTCCTCTGAACTCGATCAGCACAAAACCTCCTCCATCTCCATACGGAGCTCGCTTGAGCTCACTTGCTGTCAATGGTACACCAGAGCTACTGTTCCCTGCTTCTTCGGGGTCCTTGTCAACTACCAATGCCCCACGATCTAAGCCGTTGACCGTGTTTGCTGCCAGGTCTTCACGGAGCACCTCCACCATTGATGCTCAGAGCAATGACAAGAATATCAAAGGGACTGTTGTGCTGATCAAGAAGAATCTACTTGAGCTCAACGACCTCAAAGCTTCTTTGGAAGATCGCTTACATGAGCTTGTGGGAAAAGTTGTTTCTCTTAGGCTCATCAGTGCTGATCAGACTGACCCTGCAGGTCAGAATACTATTAGTCATAGTTTTTCCTTTCAATTTTAATGCTTGATGTTTTGGGGACTAGTTTATCTGAGTTTTGATTTGGTTTTGGAACTTGATGTGTTCCTATAGGAAATGGGTATCAAGGAAAAGTTGGAAAGGCAGCGTATTTGGAGAATTGGATAACCAAGTTTACACCTTTGACAGCAGAAGAGTGTGCATTTGAGGTTAACTTTGATTGGGATGAAAAGTTTGGAGTTCCAGGAGCTTTCATGATCAGAAATGAACATGGCAATGAGTTTTACTTGAAGTCTCTCACACTCGAAAACGTTCCGGGCAAAGGTAAAATCCACTTCCATTGCAACTCTTGGGTGTATCCTGCTGATAAGTACAAGAAAGACAGAGTTTTCTTCACTAACAAGGTAATAGGTTTTTCGAGTGTTGACCAGTTCAAAATGACTGTAAATTTGTCTTCAGATGAGTTGAACATATTGTGATCTTAAATGTTTGCAGACATATATTTCGAGTGAAACACCGGTTGGACTAAGGAAATTTAGAGAAGAGGAGCTAGTGACCTTGAGAGGTGATGATGCTGTAAAGGGTGAGCTTCGAGAATGGGACAGAACTTATGACTATGCTTTGTACAATGATTTGGGGAATCCAGACAAGGGAGACAAATATGTACGGCCAACTCTCGGAGGGTCTCCCGAATTCCCTTATCCTCGAAGAGGAAGAACTGGAAGAGCAGCAAACAACACAGGTCAGTGCATTGAAATTTAGTATTGATTTGGTCTCATTGAGGTGATTTTCAGCTTCTATACAAAACTTGGTGTTTCTAATCATTGATAGTTTTTTCTTTTGCTTTTATAAATGTTGATAGATCCCAAAACTGAGAAGCCGCTGCCTGCTGTTGAAAGCATATTCATATATGTTCCGAGAGATGAGAAATTTGGTCACTTGAAGATGTCAGACTTGTTAGCATATGCCCTGAAATCCGTATCTCAGATACTTAAACCTGATGAGCTAGCTACTATATCAGCACATCTATTGAGCTCCAAAACTCAAATACTTACATCCGATGACCTAGCTTCTCTACTCAGCCGTTTTAATGAGTTTGATAGCTTGGATGATGTACATGAACTGTACAAAGGAGGCGTCGAGCTGCCAGACCATTTGTCAAAATTTGTTAGGAGCACCTCTCCTGCACAGACGATGAAGGAACTTTTTCGAACTGATGGTGAAGAGTTACTGAAGTTTCCAGAGCCTCAAGTGATGCAAAGTATGAACTTCACATATAATGCAGCCACTTTGTACAGATCATTTAACATTTTCTTATCTGAAGCTTTTGTTATTTTTACCTGACTGTGGATTCTATTGATTTGGATTAGAGGATACGTCTGCTTGGAGAACTGATGAGGAATTTGCAAGAGAGATGTTGGCTGGTTTAAACCCTGTTAGCATTTCTCGTCTTCAGGTAATCTTAAGCTTTCATTATCTATATATTGTCTGTATGTAAGTGTTTCATCAAGTACTAAAGGATCATTGTTTTCCAATCTGCAGGAATTTCCGCCGGCTAGCAAGTTAGACAGCAATGTATATGGGAATCAAACAAGTAAAATAAACAAAGAACACATAGCACATAACTTAGATGGACTCACCATAGAAGAGGTAATATTATTGACTTGTGCTTTTGATTATTGAGTATGAAGCAAGTAGTCCTTTGGCAGCTTAGAAATCCAATACTGATAATGTATTTACTTTAATAGGCGATCAACAAGAACAGGATGTTCATTCTAGACCACCATGATTCATTGATGCCTTACCTGAGGCGAATTAACAACGAATCTTCCAGAAAAGGTTATGCAAGCAGGACACTCCTGTTCCTAAAAAGTGATGGGACTTTGAAGCCATTAGCTATTGAACTGAGCTTGCCACATCCTGATGGAGATAAATTTGGTTGCACTAGCAAAGTCTACACTCCATCTAGCCAAGGCGTCGAGAGTCACATTTGGCAGCTGGCAAAAGCTTACGTGGCTGTAAACGACTCAGGCTATCATCAACTAGTCAGCCACTGGTATAACACTGTCTACCAAAGTCTAAAAATTAAGTTTGTTAACACCTTGTTTTGTGCTCAAACTCATGTTAGTATCTTCGGACTTTGTGGCAGGTTGAGAACTCATGCAGTGATTGAGCCAGTTATTATAGCTACAAACAGGCAGTTGAGCGTGCTTCACCCGATTCACAAACTTCTGCATCCTCACTTCCGAGACACTATGAATGTGAACGCTGTAGCGCGACAGATCCTCATCAATGCTAATGGATTGCTAGAGGCTACAGTCTTTCCTGGGAAATATTCCATGGAGTGGTCTTCTGTTATGTACAAAAACAGCTGGGTCTTCCCGGAACAAGCACTCCCCAAAGATCTGATCAAAAGGTACTTAATATCTTAGCAGACATTTAAGTACATAAGTAAATTTTAGAAAAAAGAGTCATACTGAACCTTTTGCTATGTTCAGAGGAATGGCAGTTGAAGATCCATGCTCAACAAATGGTGTGCGGTTACTAGTAGAGGACTATCCATATGCGGTTGATGGCCTTGCAATCTGGTCTGCAATAAAAACATGGGTGGAAGAGTACTGCTCCTTCTACTACAAGACAGATGAAACGGTGCAAAATGACTCAGAACTCCAGTCATGGTGGAAAGAACTTCGCGAAGTAGGCCATGGTGACAAGAAAAGCGAGCCGTGGTGGCCTAAAATGCAGACACTTGAAGAGCTTATCGAATCATGCACCATCATCATATGGACTGCTTCAGCTTACCATGCAGCCATCAATTTTGGGCAGTATCCTTATGGTGGAAGCCCCTTAAACCGCCCTAGTATTAGTCGACGCCACATGCCGGAGGAAGGCACTCCCCAGTATGAGCAACTCGAGACCAACCCCGAAAAGGCCTTCTTGGAAACTGTCACACCACAACTGCAAACACTTCTCGGCATGGCCTCCATTGAAATACTGTCACGTCACTCCGCTGATGAGATTTACTTGGGGCACAGAGACAGCAAAGAATGGACAACAGACACTGAAATCTTGGAAGCATCCGCAAAATTCATAAAGAGCCTAGAAGCAGTTGGAAAAAGAGTGACAGAAATGAACAAGGATGAGAAGTTGAAGAACAGAACCGGACCGGCTCAGATGCCTTACACTTTGCTATATCCCACAAGCGAGCCAGGACTTACCGCCAAGGGAATTCCCAACAGTGTCTCAATCTAGTGCTCTCTATCTTTATATAATGTGTGATTATGTACGTAAGTTTCATAGCATGATTGTCTTAGCTAGAGTTTTTAAGTGGTTTGAGAATAATAGACCGGCATCATTACTCATTTAGATCATTCTTCACATTAGATACAGTCAGATGCCCTAGTAAGTACTTGAAACTTGCTGCTAATAAAGTTCGTCCTTTATACAACTGTTTCGGAAACTCGATCTAAACTATTGGGGATACAATTCAATTTACCATGCTTGCAATTGATCCAATAATAACTAGATAACGGGTAACCACATGGAGTGGGTGGCTGGTCGGTGATGGAGGGTCGCTGTGCGGTCGGCGGCAGCGGTTTCGTCGTCATGGCAGCAGCGACCTTTCACTGTTTTGGGTTAGGGGATAGGACAAAATCTTGGGTGGGCTGGGCCTGGGCATGTAGTCCGGGTATCAGGCCTTTCCTTGGGTTTAGTCTTGGACTTTGTTCCAGAGACCTAACATGATTGGGCAATCGAACTTGAGCCTTGTTTGGTTGGCTGGGTTTTGAGGGAATGGAAAGAAAGTCGGAGATTCTTGTGTTGGGATGAACAAGGAAATTAACTCAATTTCAAAAGGAAAAGAAATTTGGGGGAAGTGTTTCTCTCCTTCCCACCTCGGATCGACGGATTCTCATTCCCTCTCTCTTTTCAAGCAATAATTACATTTTTCTAGCAATAAGTATTCTCTCTTTTATCAAATTATCCCCGCTTACAATTTTAATTTTTAAGTTTAATTTATACCAAACTTTCTTGATGTCACCATATACCTCAATAAAAACTCTTTAATTTCCTTTCTCAAGGGAAATGAAAGGGAATGAAAATGCTTTATTTTTCCTTCTTACAACCAAACGAGGCCTTGGGATCTAGGTAAATGTGATATGTTAGTGCAGAGGAGAGTCTTGTCTCTTCTGTGCGTTCTAGTTTGGTCAGGTTGTAGGCTTGATTCCTGTGTTTTGCCCATGTTTGATTAGTGTACTAGTTAAAGAGTGTCATAAAATAGTAGTATGAAGTAAATTTAGGCCAGCTTAACCAATGATCAATATTATCATAGCTTGCGCTGCAGGGTGATTATTATATACTCTTTCTATTACTCCGTTAATAAAATGGTTCTCGTTTGTCCTAAAAAAATGATAAGCATTAAAAAAAAATACATACTCTTGAACCCAAAATCAAATGATTAAGTATTTAGGTCGATTCTTACTCCATATCTTTCACGTCTTGTATGATTAGATTGCGATTTTACTTCAACTAACACAGTAAAAAAAATAAAGTACGATTTATTTTATTTTTTTATCGAAATCACTCGACTTTTTCACTAACTTCGTAAGTTCATAAACTATCTGTGCCTAAAGCATTGTGTCAATTGACTTTCTCCCCATGAACACAAATTTACTATATAATAAGCGTGAGTTCTACTGTAGCTAAGCCATATTCATACATTATTCATGTGAGGGGTTATTTCGTCTTTACTCCACTCTCTCTCTCTCTCTCTCTCTCTCTCTCTCACACACACACACACACGCGCGCTCGCGCGCGCGCGCGATTACTACCCCATATTTCTCACATTCGCTAACCTCTCTAGGCTCTCACCTCGATTAAAGCCTAACCTCTCTCGGTCTTGGCTCTCGGTCTTCAGTTGGATCGATCAAAGCCCAATCTTTCTCTTCCGATTTTGGAAGTCATTTGGGTGCTGGTTTCGTAAAACAATTATGTGTTATGTGTTTTATAAGTCTGCTGCTTGGCTTCCTTCTTTTGTATATGCTTTTGTTTTTGTATCAACGTTCTCAATTCTCTCTTCGATCTACTCTTCTCACATCAGGTATTCGTGTGACTAACTTGTTGTGTTTTATTTTTGTGTTTATTTTTCTGATCTGTAAGCTCTGCGATTTTTTGTTCGATTTGCTTTTTCGATTTGTAAGGTGAGATTGCTCTTCTCTATGAAGTATATTTGTTTCACTGGTATCATATGATTGAATTGTGTGTTCTTAACTTGACTAATTTGCTATGATTTTCTGATCTATAAGCTCTATGATTCGTTGTTTGATCAACTTTTTTGATTTGTAAGGTGAGCCCCCATGCTATGATTGAGGAATGTTATTATGGACATATGCTGATGTTGATGATGATATGAAAGATATATGATGTATCATGCTTTGGTTTGAAGAAGGATTGGACTAGACAAAGAGTTGCCGACCATAATGCAATTTTGTGCTTCACGGAGAAGACTAAGTTTCTGCAAGTTGAACACGATTTGCCCAACTATCCGAGATATTCTTTTCGCTTACTTGAATTTGGACAACTTGCTGCTGAGGCAGAACATTAGACTCTCCTTGCAAGTGAAAAGTTAAACCTCTTTAGTATGCTCATATGATTATGTTTATATCAAAGCATACTAATCTTTTATATCTTTCAACTTAAAGATTTGTATGGATGCAATAAGGCTGTCAAAGCACCATAAGAGAGGTTGACGTCAACAACCTAAAGCAAAAAGAAACAAGGATTGATCTCTCCATTGAATTTATATGGTATATCTTATATAACTTTATTTCCATTAATTACAAATACCATATTTGTCAAAGAAAATTTACTCATAATACACATTGAATATACCGAAGAAAGAAACTGAAAATCTCGTTGTGGGCTGATGTTGCAAGATCTTTTCCCCTGTAATAGATCGTTGACCTGCCTCCACCAGTCGTTGCAATTTTCACTGGAATGTGGATCACCAAATATGAAGGTATCATGCTTAAAGTTCTTGCCTTTTTGTTTTTTGTTTTTTTGGTTCTTGGTATTTCCATGCTTGATTCATAATCCCTGCTATGCCACTTGATAGGATTATAATGCTTCAAAATTATGCAGGGCATGTCTCAGTATCTAGCACAACTCATACATACTGTGTTCTCAATCCATAAATTAAAGAGACATAACAGTATGAAGGTGAGTAAGTTAACTAAAATTTCTCGGTCAAAATTTATTAGAAATCATATACGTTTTGTAGACTTTATATCATATAGTTCTTTGTCAATGTTAATGATTTTTTTGTCTCATGTTCTAAAAAATTGGGGACAAAGTGAAGGTGTCTGGTGCAATCTCCAAATTGATGTCGCCGAGATTGCTTAATAAAGCAGACAAAAGAATCGTATATGAATTAATGATGCTGGATCTAGCACTGCACATGGTATTTCATCATGTACCTTATCTTTGAATATGATTTTGAAATAACAAAATTCTAAATCACCAAAACTGAATCTTGATCTATGATAGACTAAATGTATATTTCTCTGTTCTATGAATTGCTTTGCTCTTTAATTTCATTTTAGTGTGGTCTGTGGCCTTTAAGATTATTTTTCTAATTTGTTAATTCAAGTTCTATGTGAGAGCAAATTAAGTCTGGCCTATGTCTTTTGCAGTTCAATTTACCCAGCATACATGCTATGCCTATTATTTGATGACTTTTACAATATGAATAGGTCTAGATGTAACATATTGATATATATAGGTGTGTGACTTCATTGAATTCAATTTATATTTCAGACTAAGTTAGTGTACTGTTTTGTTGTCATACGAAGATTTTTTGTCAAAAAATGATGGTATTACAAGTGTCGTCCTGTTTACAAATGCTATAAGCATATGTTAAAGAAGGAAAATGCCGATGATGGATACTTTTGTTCTGTCCATGGTCAGAACAGGCCCCAAAAAAGTAATGAATACTATTTCATTTACGAGTGCATTACAAGTCTTCATCTCAATTAAATGGTTGAATCATTTTCATATTGCTATTATGTTATGCAGCTACATGGTGTATATGATTATTAAAGATGATCATGACCAAGCAAGATTGACATTGATGGGAAAGATAGCAAAAGAGTTCTTCAAAGCAACATGTGAGGAATTATTGCATAAGACATTGTACCCTTCGGATATGACCCTGCCAACACATATCAGTTCAAAGGTTGGCCAGAGATTTGTCTTTGAGATAAGGATTAACCAACACGGTGAGCTATTTCAGAGAAGTACCCGTGAATGTGAGCTCCACACATAGATAACGGAAGGAGATACCTCTAGAAATCAAAAACTTCCAATGATAGTTGAATCTAAAGAGTCAAGCATGAAGTCTCCTGAAAAAATTATGTATAAGAGGAAACGTGAAAACCAAGGTTCTAAATGATAATTGTTTGCATCATAACAAGATAAGAAAACCAATAAGTATAATTGTGCCTTATCGAATATTATTTATTGCTAGATTAAAATGATTGCAGATATTATTTGTCTCATAGTTTAAATTATCTATTCAGGGACCAATAAGCTAAAAGTTCGTTGGCAAAAACTGTGGTAGAGAAAGAGCCATATGATGCGGATAAACTTAAGTGAGGTATATTCTGTCTTTTCTAACAAAATTAATTCACTGACTTGCTTTTTAGTACTGAAACTCCACAAGAAAGTAGATTGTAATCTAATTTATCTCATGTATCTACTTAGCTTACATTGCACTTCATTTTGTTACATACAGTTGACTGTGAGTGCTTATGATGGAAGTTGTTTTGTGCATAATTTAATTAGTCACAAAAATAGCAAATGACATCACATTCTCATTTGTGTTCTGTTTGGTAGTTTCACTTTTAAGTATGTTTTACTTATACAGTGTAGGAAACAAATAGTAGAACTTTCCGAGTAAAAGTGTTTACTTATTAGCTTGCTGAAGGTGTTTTATATCAGTTGCTTATGTCGCGTTCATGATCAAGTATACTAGACTGATAACTTTATATCAGTTTCTTACGTATATGTATCTTTAGTTGTGCCTCTTTGTAGTGCTTTCACACATACTTCAATACTATGCTTTTGAGCTATATATGATAAGATATTGCTTAATGCCTATCTTTTGGTTTTATATATTTTTGTGACTTTTGGATTTAGGAATCAGCCAATTATTCTTTTGGTTCATTACCAATATGTTTTTGTTCTTTTGGTTTGGAGCTATAAATCATGCCCATTATCGTTATCATTATCATCTTTTGCCTATGATGTCCATTATCATTATCGTCGAAATGTATGTATAGAAAAGATCATATGCAATCCTTTGGTTTTGTTGCATGTGTAACTGCATCTATTGTTTATATTGTATTAAAGATGTTTTGATTAGATCTGTTGTACTCACAGGTTGCATTGTAAATCAGTACTGTGAATATGATGAGAAGTTGTCTTTTGTTGAAAACCAATCTATTTTGCATGGAAGCTCTATGGAGTTCAGCAACTTCTTTGCTTAGTTAAATTGCTTAGTTATATGAGTGTTAGTGCATCTACTTTTGTTATTTTGAATACATTATCAGACAAGTAAAATCAGCTAATGTTGTGATCAAGAATCTCTTCATGATCTGGAGATTAGCTGTTTTGTGTTTAGTTATGTAATCAAATTCTAATGTTTATTCTGACATAAAAATATGGACTTATGTAGTTAGTTTCTGATGTTTAATTTCCATGTTATGGATCATGCTATCTATGCTTTGTGATGCCAAATCTGTGACTGCTAGATTGGTTTTTGTCTTTGTAGATTTTATATCTTTTGCACTCTTCTTTGACAATATTCCAGACAAAGTTGCATGATTCTTTACATACAAATAGTATAAATTTTGAATACCTTTTATTTACATTGGTATTAATTTGGTCTATGTTATATCTACTAGGAGGAAAGCCCGCGCGCGAGGCGCGGGTGGAAATGATTTTAACATAGAAATGTACATTCATTATCTATATTACAAACTAACATAAACGTGAGAAATTGATTACATAATGGAATATACAAAATAGCTAATCTCCAGATCAAGATCAGATTCTTGATCACAACATTAGTTGATTACTTGCATTTAGAATAACAAACCTGGATGTATTAACATCCATTTAACTAAGCAAGATAAGTAATTGAAGAAGCTGTTGTACTTCACAAACTTCCCATGTAAAATAGCCTCATTTCTAGCAAAAGTCAATTCCTCATCGTATTTACTCCAAGACTGAGAGCACAAAAACACATGACAGTAAATAAAAAGAGCAACTAATCAAGTCTGTTTATACATGTACTAAAACATATTATTGATATGGCCATAGATAATTCCTAGTCCTTTTTTTATTACTGTCATATTGGTTTTGTCATTTATATAGCAAGGCAGGCTAACAAGGCGGTAAAACACCTCTCAAAGATACCATATTCACAACCTGGATATATCAATGTAGTAAGATAAATAGGGGTTATCGAACACGAAGAATTGGTGAAACTAAATCCTAACAAACTACTATGCTGACAGACTCGACTACATAACACTAATTGTCAGCGAACCTAAGCTAGACAGACTCAAATGCAGCGAGATTTTGACACAATAAACTAGACACAGTGGCGGACTACCACACAAAATTTGAGGGTATTCGGAGTTGATTTGGTTACCGAAATAAATCGGCGAAGCTACAACTAATGCAGAAAATAAATGCTGAAAGTAAATATGCTAATGAATGCAAATGGTTTAAACTATATGATTAAAGAGTTAAGAGGAATGCAATCCACCACCGTCATTCCATCTTTCTAACACATACTTAATCTAATGCACATATCCAATGAATGAAAGTTCCCAGGAAGAGTTGATCGTTACAACCACATCCTATTACCTAATCCTTATGCCTATGCAGGTTTGTCATGGACCTCCCCTACATCTATTCCTCTATTGAACCCATAGTCATGGACCCCAAGGTTTACAAAGAAGAAAGCATTAAGTTCTAGAAAAGGTTTGAGAAGCTACAAGGGTTCACAAGTACACTATGGGCGTGTCTCGCTAGACCTATGGATTTCAATCTCCCGACGGTAAAATCGGTGTATCACTATAGAGAATCCGGTGGAAGAAATTATCTTCAGTCGCCCGTATCTCATGAAACTAGAACCCTAGCATGCATACTAAGTTGCGCACCAAAGCAAACATACAAGAATTCATACGGTGATCATTCAGAGAAAGAAACCTCATTCATAGAATATGCAAAACTAAATTAAGGTGTATGTATTAAAAAGACTTCATGTACGGGGCTTCAAGCAGCCCCTTAACAAAGGAAAATTAGCTACTCATATTCATAAATAAAAACATCAAAGAATTCATGAAAGATAAATAAAAGATGGAGAAAGAAGAACTCTTGACGACGTCGAGATCGTGCTCGCTTGAATCCTCTGTTTTGTCTCTCCCGCCGTACGTCTTTTGTTCTTGATTCTCTAGCGTATGTAACTTCAGCCCCCCACTTGCTTTATATATATGTCTTGAAGCTAGGTTAACTGACCTAGCAAGTGGAGCACATGCATGACACTCCAACATGCAAATGGACTCTTTATTTATTCATTCCTATTTGATTTCCAAGTCCACTTCCTCTCTCACCAACTTTGCTCGCCAAGCACCAACGTACGTAATCACCTCGCCAAGGCATATATGATTGCAATCATTAAACCCATCGAGCTTGCATATATTCCCTCGCCAGACAGTTCCTCGCCAAGAAACTTCCAAAACAAATTATTTAATCTCCTTTTCTCCATTAATCTCCAAAATACCTAAAGACAAATAAACATAATTAATTCACTCGATTAATAACAATAAACTAAATATAGGGAACAAATTAAATACCAAATAGACGCATAAATATGCGACTATCACAGGCATGCAGGTTCACCTATCTTTTTTTTTCCTTAACATACCAGCATCACAAATCAAGAAAAAGAAAGCTGAAAATTTATCCATTTGGCTTATAAATTTCACATCGTTGGGTAGTGTATATATGGAATGTACCTGCCAGTTTTCTAGCGGTCCTCATGTTGTTGAACTGCCTCCCCTGTTGTCCCTGAAAATATAGAGCATCTTGATTTATCCTATGGTTATTATGGTTACAAAGCACAAAAAGAATGTATTTGAGAGATGTATTCTTACTGGTTCCCCTCCTTTGTGATTCCATCCATGAACAGTTTTATTGCAACACTTTTGTTTCCACCTCTTTTTGGAGCAGGGTCTTTTTCAGGAGTATCCAAGATGGGTTGTTCGGGTTCAGGTTCATTCTGAAGTTGTTTCATTATGGCTGCTTTCTTGTTAGCAACATGATTTTCACAAGTGCCCCTCAGGAAAAACTGTCCATGCTGGTTGACGTTTATCTCAAATAGGAATTCTCCTCCAATCTTGCAGCTGATCTCGGGAGGGAGGGCTGATTCGGTAGGGTAGAATCTCTTTTTCAGCAAGTCCTCACAGGTTGCATGGAAAAAATCTTCTGCTGCTTTTCCCATAAGAGTGATACTTGCCTGGTCTTGTTCATCTTCAATAATCATGAAGGCCCTGTAACTGCATGATAGAGTCATATATGTATATCAGTCAGCCAAAGCAAGCAACATTTATGTGGAAATGAAACAAAAATAGGTGCAACTGTGCATAATAGTGAAAGAGCAGACCAACCTTTTTTTGGGTTTATTCTGTCCATGAACAGAACAGAAATAATCATTTTCATGCCCTTCATTCTTGAGCATAACCTTGTAACACTTGTCGTGGGAACAGGAGTTGTACCGCCATCCTTTTTCGGCAAATTTTTTTGCCACAACTACTGCACAGTAGACTGATTTGGACTGAAAAAGAAGGCAAACTTATCAGAAACATTGTTGCATATAAAGGTTGACTATATGAAGACTGTTTTACACCACAGGTGGTTACATTTACTGATGTGATTTACAGCACAGGTGGTTATACGACGACTATATAAAAAGAAGGCAAACCCATTTGGTATAGTAACTGAAGTTGGACATACACAACAACCAATCATATATGAGATAACAGTTTGCACATAAAAAGGATAACATAGAAATGAAGCTTAATACAGAAATGCAGACATATCATATTAAACACACTTGAACTGATTTGGGAAACTAACTCAGAACCACTAATAACAATTATTCATATTAAGGATTAGGGCCATCAGACCTTGCATTTATTGGATGGAGCTACCATATCATTTATCGTAAAGTCATGGTCAAGCTATATGTATAATGATACACAGTCAATCAAGTTGTATTGTATCTAAATCAATATAATCATGCTCCCACCAATTATATAAGCTTATATGATAAGGGATTCCCTCCTATCTGACGATGACTTACCTCCTCCAGCTAATACTGTTTAGCACAAAAATCCAAAATTTACTGTCCAAAATAGAGAAACTAAACCAAATCTATACCCAACACACAAAGACTCAGATAATCCAATTTTATAATACCCAATTTAAAGAATCAATAGAAACATGTGAATCTGCAAAATCCTGAATGAATATAAACAATTGAACCAAATGATGACATGAATTAGTAGTGGGACGTATTTTCAGATTTTGAGTTACAGTCTTTGTGATCCTGACAAAAATGTCCTTGTATTATTAGTCTCTCGGTTGTGTATGTTCAATTCAACATCCTCTGGTTTTGAACTCAATATTTGAATATGACAATCGTTTTGTCAAATTTGCAAAAGAACTACCCAAGGAAACAAATTCACGAAAAAAAACTAACAAATCAAATGAATTAATAAAACAAAGCACAGACAACCCATAGAAAGAGCAATGGAAACCCAAGTGAAACTGAAGCTAAGGCAAAGCTACCCAAAACTGCAGTTATCTGAAAAACAACAAAAGACGGGAGATAGGAGGTCAACAAAATATCCTTATGCTTTTGTTGTTTACTATACACCTCATCTTAACTTTTGTCATTGGGTGGGTTACCTCTTAAAACCCATTGAGGTTTTCTGAAACAAAGTTCTCAAAGTTAAGAAAGGCACTATCATTTCCATGCAATGTATCAACAACAAAATATGATGGTAATCATGTCAAAGCTAATCTAAAACCTAATAGAGTACATGATGATCATCAGTTCAAAAGGGGGTGCAGAGAGCTGGTGAGGCTGCAACGTTAAGTGAGCCAAAAAATCAGGTTCAAAAAGAAAAACAATCTTGAATAGCAACAATGAGCAAGCATAACTACACATCAATCATCTCTACAGCATCAACATAACCATATTAGATTGGTTTGCTCTAAATTTATGGGGGCACACATAAAATCAATATACCACATATAGGAAGAGTCGCATCTCGCGTCCATATGAAAGTCAAGTATATATAAGATATTACAGTAAAATCAGATTTAAAAAGAAAAACAAAACCAAACAGCAACAGTCAGCAAGTATACCAAAAGTATAATCAAAATAACTACACATTAATCATCATTGTACCATCAACACGACCATATTAGATTGGTTTATTATAATTTATTGGTGGACTAACAAAACGAATAGAACAAAGAAGTAGCCATATCTCACGTAGATATGAAATTCAAGTATATGAGAGATATTACAGTACCTACTTGGGATTGAAATCTTCAGCAAGAGGTGGGATCAAAGTCGAAGATGACAGCTGTTGCAGTTCGTAAGTCCCAACAGAGAGGAATAAAAACCTATCCATAACGCATAAAACAAAACAAAGTAAGGAATAAAATTGAGAATCAGGGAAAGAAAAAAAAGACAGACTAAAACAGCGAAAAGTAATGCAGAAAAGAAACTTCATAACAAATAGCATAAGATCAGGTATAATTTCAAAATAAGGTCTAGAATTTCATATCAAATAATATGATTTAAGTGACAGGAATAGAATTGAGAATTAGGGAAATAAAAATAAAAACAGGGACTAAAACAGCGAAAAACAATGTAGAAAAGAAACTTCATAAAAAATAGCATAAGATTAGGTATGATTCCAAAATAAGTTTGATACAAACCGATTGCTGACTTTGGGCATACTGGAAACTCATTGAAACCATGCAAAGCACCATGAAAGAGCAGATATTCACTCAAACTCAGAAAATCCAAAACTGTTTTACAAACCAACCCATTTGGTTTAATACTAAAACTACTCAATGAGAGGATAAAATACCATATTTCCGGAAATTTCAGAAAAGCTGACCAAAAATGGAGGCCTTGACCTTCCAGTCGTCAAGTCATAAATTTTGGAAATTTCAGAAATCACCTAGCCCATTATACTTGAGTGATTTCACGGAAAGCAGGGGAGAAATCCCAATAGCAAACCTTCTCAAAAACCCAATTCTCCCAATTTGATTTACCAAAGCACCAAATCAATCAAAACCTAGGATTGTCTAGAAGCAATCTAGTTTTTTTAGAGTTGTCAAGATGTCGTGGATAAACATGTATCTTAACACTTTCGGTTTCGACACCGCCGAGATGCGGAAGCTTCCTGACCACCACAACCTCAAGGACCGCGACTGGCTCTTCGGCCTGATGCGCCAGAGCAACCTCTTCAATTCGACAGCCTCCGGCGGCCGAGTGTTTGTATCACCGGATTATAATCAGACCATGGAGCAGCAGAGAGAGATGACGATGAAGCGAATCGAGTATTTATTGGATCAGGGGGTTTTCAAAGGCTAGCTTACTGAGAAAGGAGTGTAGGCTACCATATCATCTTGATATTCATCACATATGATTAATGAACACCAGTACCTGTGTTTTGTATATAATTCCATACAAATTGATGAAATCATAATGCACAATGCAAGATGAATATGTAAAACTACCGGGAATACAAAATCAGGGAATAAACTGGGTATCAAGTAAACTGGGTATATAATCCACATTATGTTCCTTCAAAAGACTTGATACCCAGATCTTTAAAGAAACGCAATGATCAATGAAGTTATCAATACAAACCAACATCATCATGATCTGTTCAACTACCCAGAATGACAACCTACATCAACCCTCTTGCTCTTTTTCTCTAAGAGCCCCCAAAGCACTTAAGAGCCACTGTGGTTCTTCTCTCTTCAATCACAACTTCGTCTATCAGTCTACATCATAAACCCCAAATCCAGAATCCACACCCAAATACGGACATTTAATCATTTAATCAAAATCAAAACCAATATACTAATTCATTGCGATGATCTGAAACAAAAATTCACCGCCAAAAAGGTTGACCAACAGAGATGGAACAGTGTAGATCTAAAATCAGATGGAGAGAGATGAGCTTATATTTCAGATCATAAAGTAAGACTGAGGCTGACAAATCAATCAAACAGAGAAAGTGAGATTGCAAAGTGTGATTGTGATTGTGTGAGTGAGGCTACGATGTGAGCAAAGGAGAGTTATACAGAGTTTACCTTAGATGTTTTTTCAGTTTTCCAAAGTGTGAATCGTCGCTTGCAGTGTCCCTGCCGCTGGGGCCGAGGTCAGCGCCGTTGGGGTCGGAGTCGGCAATGATCAGCTCATGGAATAATTAGGTATCAGATGAGAGAGACTTAGATGATGGGAGGTGGCGACGATCAACTTCAATGGAAGTCCTTTGATTGAAAGGAGCTGTTACTTTGTTATGTGAGAGCGGGAAAGATGAGGGGAGGAGCTCGATACGGAGGCGGAAGAGAATTGAGAGAGAGAGAGAGAGGGGGGGGGGGGCAGATTTCCTTTGCTTGGTTGGCTCGGCAACCTGCCTGTGTTGTTGCCCTGTGAAGAAGAGATGAATGAGAGAAAGACTTGGCAACCTGCACTGTTTTTACTATTCTATCTACAGTGCAGGTAATGCTTCAACTTTGTTATGTAGGTAATTTACAATATAACTATTTACATCATTTTTGTTTGATTTAAGATTAGCCTCGGTGCGGACATCCACCTAGTACACAAATATCGTGGTTTCCCACCACAAACTTCAAACTTCCTCCACGTTGCACCCTCGGCCCAGAAGAAGAACACCCTTGGCCCAAGAAAACACAATGATCTTTGGACCAATTGATAATCTCCTTTTCTTCGGGGACATATCTGCAAAACCATTTTTTCTTTTTTAAAACATAAATTAAAGCGGGTCGGGTAAAACCGCCGGCTACATTTTGCGCTGAATAGCTTCCTCTGTAAGACTGAAACCAAAACCTTCCATAACCACCGCCACCTCTTCTCTCTCCTCTTTGTCCATTTCCGTATTTTCGCACACAATCCGATGGCGCCTTCCGACGGCTTCAGCGTCCGGATCGTCTCCGTCGACTTCTACATGGCGCCGCCCATCCCGGGCCTCGATATCTCCTACAGTAGCTTCCACGGTACGAATCAAAACGACGCCGTATTCACTCATATTCGCTCTATTTCTTCACTCTGCTACTAAGCGTTTCACTCTACTAATGGATTAATGTGCTTTGATACTTGTTTATGAAAAGTGAGAACTGCTTAGTGTGAGGGAGGGAATTGTGAATTTTAATTTAATTTAAATTTATTTTTTGAAGGTGGGAAGGTGGATGAGATACCGGTGATAAGAATATACGGCTCAACTCCGGCGGGTCAGAAAACTTGTTTACACATTCACAGAGTAAGATTGTTGCTTTTTTGTTTTTTCATTTATTTTTGGTCCAATTTATACAGAGTAATATGCTCGAAATCGCAATATTTCTTTGTTAATAGGCCTGATGTCTGTCGCTGTGGGACTGATAAATCACAGTAGTTGTGGTGAAAGACATGTTACGCTATATGTTATGCTGCTGCTTATGCATCTGTGGTGTCACTGGTGTGTTTTCTATTGAAAATTTTGGTCTCTAATTGTTTATTTTTTTAAAATTGTAGGTGTTACCATATTTATTTGTGCCGTGCTCTGATCTACCGATTCAGCCTCATCAGAAAGGTATCTGCTGTTTTGTTCACATAGGATATGCCTCATCTATATTTTTGATTATTCCATTCTTTCAGAGTATTAGGTCTTTTATACGGTTTCTGCTGTACTTCTGCTATAGGTACCGTTGTTTTGATGCGATAATGGCTGTTTTTAATGTGCAGGTGATTCATACACATATGATATTTCTCTTGCTTTAGAGAAAGCTATGAAGGTATAGGTTATTCCATTAGATAGGTGCTCTCTGCTATGAATGTTTTAATGTGCTTGTGGTGTTCTGCTTGACATGACTAGTTGTACTGAAAATATGAATGTCTCTATTTGGTATGAATACTTGCAGCTCAAAAGTAATGCTGGTTCAAAGCGACAACATGTACATGGTAGCAGCCTTGTCAAGGCAAAGAAGCTTTATGGTTACCATTCATCAGAGGAGGTGTTTGTGAAGATATACCTGTATCCAAATTCTTTTGTCCATTTTTTTTTCTTGATTATTTTCTTAGTGATCCAGAAGACTTTCATGTGACACCTTGACAAGAAACTAGCTACTATCCACATGATGTCACTCGTGCAGCCAATCTACTTCTGGTACTGTTCTTGAACTTCTAATTTGTGTTTGATAGCTGTTTGAGATCAATTGTTGTTAGATATGGGTCTACAGTTAGAACGATATTTATCTCTGCTGCATGTTTTAGGTTCTTTCTTCTTGTGGTTGTAGCATAACACTCAAGTTGAATAACATCTGGTTGAATAAATTAGATCAAATATTCTTAGAATTGACTATTTTTTTTCATTCTGTAATTTTATTGATTTTAATTTTACGTATATTTAAAGCTAGGCCATCTATTCTAAACTTTTTTCAATCAACTTGGGGATTCTTTTTAGAAACCAAATTTGAGTGTTTGATGAATTACTTGATTTCATTGCTCAAAGTTCTTATAATTTTTTTTTTCTATGTTTTCCTATCGTGATCTCCAAATAGACGTGTGATTCAATATTGAATAACCATTTACATGGTCTTTGTTTAGCTTTTCTACTTAAGAGTCAATACATGAATACCAATTTCTCACTTTTCAGGGAGGTGCAGTTCTTGATAAATGCTTACAGCCCCATGAATCACACATTCCTTTCATTCTCCAATTTATGGTATGAGATTTGTGGATTTGTCAATGGAATATCTATGCATGTTTGTATGAAAATTTGATTAGAATGACCTATTTCCTGTCCTGATCCAAGCTTCTTGCTTTGGTAGATCGACAACAACTTGTATGGAATGGGTCATCTGCATCTATCAAAACTGAAGTTCCGTCATCCAATACCAGATGTTTTCTCCCCAAAGAGATCTTTTTGCAGTGGACTGCCAAGTCAGGACAGAGATAGTTTCTCCAGTATGTCTACAGATTCCCAGGTCAAGTTTGTTTCTTGTCTTCTCAAAATGTTTTGGATATGCATTCTGAGTTTTAAATGTGCACTTGGATGTTTTAGCAAGGATTAATGTGTCATTTGTTGAATGATGTTGTGCCAACTTTCCTTTAGGCAGATTTAAGTGACCATGTGCCATTTGGTTCATCGGTTTGGACATCATCCACAATTCCAGCAGATTGGACATGGCTTTCTCCTGGTGATATTGATGCTTCACCAAGTACAGTCACTAACTGCACTAAACGTCGAAGTCTGTGTGAACTTGAGGGGGATACTACTGTAGATGGTTCGTAAATGTTCTGGTGTCATTTTGTTCAATAACTGTTGTATTTCTTTCTTCTGATATGTTCTATTTTATATGGTTTTGCAGAGATACTTAATCAGCAGTTAAAAGTGTATACATCCCTCTCGCAAACTCATACAGATGTGAAAATGGTCCAATCGCTTATACCAATTTGGGAGGTTTGTCTTCATTTCATTCATCTGCTATCTTCCCACGTAGACTTATTTATATTAATAATTTTTTGGCTCTCTGTTGTTTTTAGGAGCTCGAAAGGACGGGGATACATGAGGCGGCGATATCTTCTAATCCTAGCAAACCGCTTCCAGAAGATGTTCTGAAAACTCTATCACTTGGTCCCGAATCCGATGACAGACTTATGAAATTGCATTTTGATACAGAAAGGTCCATGCCTTTAACTCAGTTGAAGAAAGATGTAAAGTCTAAGCAAGAAATGACCTCCTTGAAAGATGGTGAAAATTCTGTTGGACTGCAAGCTGATAATATTATCTATGGAGAGATAATGGGATCTCTGTCTACACAAGGCTCTACTGAAGACGGGGAAACAAAATTGAACAAAGAACTGCCACCATCTCAAGTGATTCAGACATTAAGTATTAAGGTATAAAACTGGCTCCGAAATAGACCATTATTTGAGATACTTAATGGTGCACATCTTAACCAATAACTGTTTCCTCTGTGGTGAGTCATGGATGTAAGAACTTGGAGCTTTGATAATTGAGCTTGTGTTTTGCATTGATAAAATCCAAAATGTTTTCAGACTGCAGATAATGAAGCACTAAGCCTACTTAGATGGCTAGCCACTTCTCAGGCAGCTGACGATATAAACTCTGATGACGAACTTGTTCGTGAAACAATACTAAGTCCTTTGTTGCCTGCAACAACCATCGATAAAGTTTTGGAGAAAGCTAATTTGGATTATGAGAGTGAATCACAAAAGGAATGTCAGGACATTCTTGATTCAGTTGGCGACTTTGAGGAATTAAAGGAAAAAGAATCGTATCCCACTGATCGGAGTTGCTCTTCAAAAAGTGAACCTGCACATATGAATGATATGACTCTCCAGGTGGATGGTATTGGGGATGTAGTTTTGTCAATTCCTTCATCTCCCTGTGCTGGATCAATGAAAAATAATTCTAGAGTCGAGATGAAGAATGAATTTAGAACTCCTGAACACCAGGTTTTGAAAGACTCTAGCTTAAGCTTCAACCACCAGCAGAAAAGGAAAAAAATATTATGGGGCTCTTTACCATTCCGTGCGACCCAAAAGCTGAAGACTGAGAGCGGATCTGTCAGTTTCTACAAAGAAACTAAGGATCCTGTTGGTACAAGTTCCTCCTCTGAAACTGAAGGTAGAAAACATGCAGGTACTGATGCTTGTTATAGTACATTGGGAAGACACTCTGTGCGGGACTTGATGAGGAGAAAGAGATCTTATCGAAGCGAGTCACCTCCAAAAGAAGATACCCTTATTAAAATCTTGCATTTTGATGAACTTAACAGGAAGCCTGGTGAGTCTTCAGGTGGCAGTCATGAGCGTCCTGATGTTAAAGCAACCAATTCTAGCTGTCCCTTGTATGGTCAACTTCCACTTTTGTCTGGCAGTGTGAACTCATTATATGTAAGAACATTAGATGGAAAATTTGATTCGGATAACAGAGATGCTGAGGAAGTTGGCACAGGAGCAACTGCACAGCATCCGAAGATATTAAAAACAGACTCTTCTGAATCCCCTACCATGGATGGAGGATTATACCTCTCAAAGACTGAGAAGCTTGAGTCTGAGGCTTCCCTTGGCCGTTGTGAATCTTTGAAAAAATCAATTGATCAGATTAACAAGTCAGGTGCAGAGGGAAACATTTTAATTGATGAGAGATTGCATAGTTCTGCTGCCGACCCAGGAGTTTCAGATGGAGATGGTCAAATTGAAAGGGGCATTGATGCCTTGTCTCGCACAAGAGGAGTATCCAAGATTCCTATTGGCATAACGGTTCTAAATAATGAGAGGTGTGGTAGCCAGAATCTGGGGAGGGATTCCATTTCATCTGTGCGTAACTTGTCGCCCACGGTCATCCATTCTGATGTTGACGATTTATTTGGCATGACATTCTGTAAGAAGCCCCCTGTTCTTGACTGGAAGGGTGATCGTAACTCTTTGTCTTTACATGAGGGTAATTTACTAGCTTTTGGAATCTGATAAACTAAAATTGTTGAAACGGAATAAAAAACTTTTTAAATTTCTGCCCATGACTGACATTATTTATCTGTTTTTTTCAACTCTTAAAATTTGGGTAAATGGTTCTGTCTTTTGCTTTAGTTATTCGCTAAACCTGCCAGTGTCCTTTCGTAGCTCTTGATTGAAATTAGTGCTGACGAGCATTTATTTATTTTTATTCAAGAGAAAGCTATGGATGATGATCTCCCGTTTTTTATGAGAAACTGCCGAGATGAGACAGACATCCAGAACAACTGTCTCAAGACTAGTGAGTCTCATTCTCATGAAGAATCTGTGATGGGGGTCCCTACTCACTACCAAACGGATGGCTCTTATTTGTATCTGTTAACACCTGCAATGTCACCTCCATCTGCCAAAAATGTGTGCAGCTGGCTGTCAAGTGGCGAGAAAGGTACATGCTAGATGATACTGTGTCGGGCCTATTTTATGGACTTTTTAGTCTGAGACTTAGATATGGACTTCTAGGTACAACTACAGAAAGCAGTATGCCATTAGAAATCTGAATCTAAAAATATTATCCAATTTGTATAGTCAGCTGGAAGATCAAATTAACACTTGGAAAGTATAATTTCTGACTAATTTTGTCTAATCATTAAATGTGTCAGGATCTTCTGCTAGTCTGACTGGTTTAAAGAATTCTTTGCCTCATGATCTGGACAAGCCTTCTCTAAAATGTGGCTCTGTATGTGATGTGCAACCTAATCTACTGGAAGAAGATCATAGGAATAATGAAGCAGAAGGGAGCCCTAATGACTCGACAGAACTCGCAGGAGTATTGATAAGGGAAGTAGATGTTATAAAAGTTGAAACATACACTGAACGTTCACAAGATATTTCTCAGATTTCTGCTCCAGATGGGAGATCAAAATCGACTCCGCTTAGTCAATCTGGATTTCGAGACCCTGCAAGTGATAGCATCGGCCAGCAGCTGACGTTGTTAAGTATAGAGGTGTGTTTCACTAATTATTTTCTTCTTTTCCATTTACAACTTTCTTTCCAGGAAGTGATATGCTTGCAAAGTTGCAAGTTATAAGGTCATTCAGACCTAACTTCCACAGTACAGTTTCATAGTGGAACATTGCTTGACAGGTCCAAGCAGAATCTAGGGGTGATCTTCGACCTGATCCTCGGTTCGATGCTATTAATATTGTATCGCTTGCTATTCAGAATGACTGTGACTCTATTAATGAAGTTCATATACTTGTGCGCAGCAAAGCTGACAAATGTCAAAGGTAAGAGTCATCATCAACATATTGTAGATCTAAAATACTTTGCAAGAATGGTTAGTTGATACATTATAAATATGATACATATCTAAGAAGTTTTTCTATTATTTCCATATATAGGAAATTTTTGGCTACTGGTTTTGAGGAAAATATGATCTAGTAACTGGAAAGAGATAAACTGATAAGCAACTTTGTAATCTGCAAGGACTGTGAACAAATAGAAGTTTTCTATGCTAACTATATACGTGTCACATGGAAGAGTTTGATATTTATGTTTTCAGGAGTCGAGACGGAATTTCTGGCTGCAAGGTGCTGCTTTTTGATGAAGAGATGTACTTATTTCATCATTTTATTACATTTGTATGCTCATTGGATCCCGATATATTGATGGGTTGGGATATTCAAGGTGGTTCTCTTGGTTATTTGGCGGAAAGGGCTTCACATCTTGGTATAAGCTTACTCAACAAGATATCTCGAGCACCACCTGAAGCCAAACTGCTGGTGGAAGACTCAAAAATATCGGAGAAAGTTGTACAAGATAACCTGGTTCCCGATTCAATCATTGATGATACAGTTATATTAGAGGATCCAGTAATCGAGGATGAATGGGGACGGACTCATTCTAGCGGTGTCCACGTTGGTGGTAGAATTGTACTTAATGTCTGGCGACTGATGCGTGGTGAAGTCAACCTTAATATGTACACTGTTGAAGCTGTTTCTGAAGCTGTGTTGAGGAGGAAAATCCCATTTATTCCTAATAAAGTACTCACAAAATGGTTTCTAAGTGGCCCTGGAAGGGCAAGATATCGATGTATTGAATATGTGAAGGAGAGAGCAGAACTGAACCTTGAGATGATGAATCAACTAGATATGGTATGATTTTATTGATGATAGACTCAATTATATGTATCTATCTATTCCAATCTTTCTTGCATCTGTGTTCGTGTGATTCATGATACTATTTCTATGTGCACTGGATTAGTCAATACAATATTTCAATGTTAACAGTATCATGTATTGCTCCCATTGTAAGTGGGAGCAATAATATAACTATCCGTATTGCTATCATTGTAACTGGACTTGTTATGACTTTGCTTTTGCAGATCAATCGAACATCAGAACTTGCACGTGTTTTTGGCATTGACTTTTTTTCTGTTCTTTCTAGAGGTTCCCAATACCGTGTTGAATCTATGGTTCTTAGATTGGCACATACACAAAATTATCTTGCCATTTCCCCTGGAAAACAACAGGTTGCAGTTAGTCAACTTCAATCTCTCTCTTTTTCTTGCATGAGGCATGATGCTGAATTGTTTTTGGTTATGTGAGTGGTATTTGGTTTTCATAATTGGATATTTATCATTTAGCTGATGTTGCTTTATGCAATTTTTTCCAAATTTCTCAGCATTTTTTTTATAATAGTTTCTTTGCTGCTCCATTGGGTTCTAGAGCATGATGTGGTACTTGCATTGTGCTTTTAATCTTTATTATGTTTTGGAATTGACTGTAAGATGACATATCTGATGTAGGTAGCTTTACAGCCAGCAATGGAGTGTATCCCTCTTGTAATGGAACCAGAGTCTGGTTTTTATGCTGATCCTGTAGTTGTTCTGGATTTTCAGTCTCTTTATCCATCAATGATAATAGCCTACAACCTTTGCTATTCTACGTGCCTTGGAAAAGTTGTGCCTTCAGAGCCAAATACACTTGGTGTCAGCTCATTTTCACCAAATCCGCTGGATCTTCATGATTTAAAAGATCAAATTCTACTCACTCCAAATGGTGTTATGTTTGTGCCAGCAAAGGTATTCTTATTCCATGTTTTAAGCTTTACAGTTGTCTTTTTTAATATACAAATCATGCATTGTATGTTAAGCATGCACTTGGAAGAGATAGATAGAGAGTGATTCTTGATGTGCACAGGTCCGTAAAGGTGTACTTCCGCGCTTACTGGAGGAAATATTGTCAACCAGAATAATGGTTAAACAAGCGATGAAAAAGCTGTCTCCTTCGCAGAAAGTTTTGCACAGGGTATGGAATAAGAATTTGCATAGTTCTGTATTTCAGTATATAAGCTGCTAATGCAAAGATTGTTAGACTTGTTGGATAATATTATAATATCACAAGAAAAACTCACACCCGTTTGGGTGTGAAAGTGTGAGAAAAATTAGGAGAAGTTATAATAGTTATCTTTCAGTTTTTACTTTCAATTTTGATTTTACAATACCACACTTTTATATTATCTCTTCTTTTGTAATTATTTGTGTTTATATCTTGGGCAATTTAGGCATTTCAAAATTTGGTGAAGCTCCTCCACGCTTGGCTTTATAATAGTAGAGATTGAACATCCACGTCCAATGCGGCCCCTAATTTATGAGGGTGGCACTAAGCATGATTCCATCTGTTCTGATACTTTTTTAAAAATGGGGACCTTATGTCTTCATTAATTGTTGCCTTTACTCTTGTAAGTATTGCCAGCTTGGATTCATCCTATTTACCAGGCATTACATGTCTCCCCAGATATTTAATGCAAGACAGCTTGCACTGAAGCTGATAGCAAATGTGACTTATGGTTACACAGCAGCTGGGTTTAGTGGTCGCATGCCTTGTGCAGAGATTGCAGACAGTATTGTTCAATGTGGCCGTAGCACGCTGGAAAAGGCTATTTCATATGTAAATGCACATGACAAGTGGAAGGCTAAAGTGATCTATGGCGACACAGACAGGTGCGGGCATTTTCTTATTAGAAATGTAATGAAATGTAGAGCCAGTTAGAATTTTTTATGATTTTCATTCTCTTTGATTATGCATCGAGGTATATCCATATATCATAAATCAGACTGAACACTTAATTCTTATGGGGTGTGATATATTTGGGGGATGTTTTTTCTTCAATTAATCTATGGGTCATCACATCAGTTGTTGCTCATGGACTTTCTGAGGACTGTTCAACTTTCTTCTAACTTCTGTGATGTGCCATGCAGCCTGTTTGTTCTTCTAAAAGGCCGCAGTATGGAGGATTCATTTAAGATTGGGCAGGAAATTGCTTCTGAAATCAGTGCTATGAATCCGACTCCAGTGGCTTTGAAGATGGAAAAAGTTTATCAGCCATGCTTTCTCCTTACCAAGAAGCGATATGTTGGTTACAGTTATGAAAGCCCTACACAGACTGAACCTGTTTTTGATGCCAAAGGCATTGAGACAGTTCGCAGGGATACTTGTCGGGCTGTTTCCAAAACAATGGAACAGTCTTTGAGACTTTTCTTTGAACATCACGACATTTCTGAGGTCAGGTCACTGGTTGATTGAGCTTAATTTACTTTGCCGCATTATGTAGGAGGATTATTTTTAGTATTTGCTATATTTGGATGCGAGTAAAAAGACTATCACATGACAAACTTCATGTTGATGAGTATATTGCTAGTCATGTTATCATATTGATATCCTACAGCTTTTTTTGCCCTAAAATATTATTAAGCTCTTCACTGCTTGTTGAGTTCATTTCAATGTTTGGATGTTCATCTATGCTTTCCCTGCACAGGTCAAGTCATACTTACAGCGCCAGTGGAAGCGCATACTTTCTGGAAGGGTGTCTCATCAGGATTTCGTGTTTGCAAAAGAAGTTCGCCTAGGAACGTATCGTACTGTTTCATCACTTCCACCAGCTGCAATCGTTGCTACAAAAGCTATGAGAATTGACCCTAGGGCAGAACCACGTTATGCAGAGAGAGTACCATATGTTGTAATACATGGGGAGCCTGGGGCCCGTCTGGCTGATGTGGTTGTGGATCCGTTGCACCTCCTGGCTATCAATTCACCTTATAGATTAAATGATCTCTATTACATCCACAAACAGATAATCCCAGCTTTGCAGCGAGTGTTTGGGCTTGTTGGAGCTGACCTGCACCAGTGGTTTTCAGATATGCCACGCCCAGTTAGGGAATCCTTTGGTAAACGCCCCTCGCATACTTTGAATCCACACCGAACCAGAATCGACTTTTACTATCTTTCAAGACACTGCATATTGTGTGGTGAGTTGGTCCAGGGATCAGCTCATCTGTGCATTCGATGTTCTGAAAACAAAACTGCTGCTGCAGCGGCTATTATTGGTAGAACTTCAAAGCTGGAGAGAGAACTGCAACAGCTTGCCGCTGTAAGCACACTTTGATTGATTGTTCCTTTACTAAAGTCCTTGACAATATCAGGATCATATTACTTGTTGTCTCTCACACTTTCTGCTCTATTATGACATAGTTTTACAAAATGTATTGTCTTACAGATCTGTCGACATTGTGGAGGCGGGGACTGGCTTGAGAGTGGCATCAAATGCACTTCCCTTGCGTGCTCAGTGTTTTATGAGAGACGCAAAGTTCAGAAAGAACTGCAGGGAACTGCCTCTGTTGCTGCAGAGACAGGATTCTACCCTCAATGTTTGGTTGAGTGGTACTGAAAACTACAAACAAGATGGACAGCTGATGTAATTTCACGAAGGTGGTGTTGTATAGTTGTATCAGATAGATTTTAAGCCTAATGGTGATGTATCTAAAAATTCAAGTGAATAGAGTAGGATAGAAGGTGTCTATTATAGCGTTCTTCCACTTCCTCATCTTGTAAATACTAAATACCTGTAATTTGCTCATCAATTGACCAGAGTAGATATGCTCAGAGATGGTGGTAACCTAATGTGCTAATCCAATTAAATGGTAGCAGAATGCAGCTACAAAGTTCATATAAATGGATCCCTACAAGGCTACACCAGTGATTTTCCTATAGCTCTAACAAATTGTTATGGCGCTTATTATGACTACGATGTTATCAACATCTGCAGCCATCTTGAGCAGATTGCATGGTACTTGGCGAATAATCTGTGTTTATCTGCTTCACTACTCACTAGTATGAGCTGAACCTAGGACTGATCCAACTTGATCCTTCCTGCCAGTTTAGCCAGTTTCCTTCTAAATCTCTCAATGCCTTCCGAGGTCATGTTTGTCTCTGTTCTACTTCCGACACTTCGCTATAGGATGTGTAGAGAAAGATTTGCAGCTACTTGAGCATTATTGTCTTCACGAAACTGAACTCCGGCATGAACGTTCGGCTTACTGACACCGTCTGAAGCCGAAGCTGCATCCAAGGCAGAAGCATGCAGTGTGATTGATCGTGGTGTTTCGGTTATAACTTCACGTTACACTCGATTCAACCACAATATGCATAATATATAGATTATGCATCCCACATCGAATTGCACTGAATAGAATCTCCAAAGCAATGTATAAGATCAGGAAGAAGCCACCGAGAAAAGTACTTACCTGGACGGGGTCTATGGACGACCAAGAAGGTTCATGGCCTAGGCTTGTGACCTCCATTGCACTTAGGAGGGGTGCTCGCCTATGGTCTCCTCAAGTAGGAGAGCCAACGTCATAATTTCTTACCATGGGGGCTTGCGTTCGCGCAGCCCCTGCCCAAACTGTAAGTGAAATGTTTTACTTCAAGTTTTTTACTAGAATATGACTTAATAGTTCACCGGCGCGAATTTTTCTTTGATTTTGACTTCATAATGAGACTCTGGTAACTTTGTTATTCCGGAAAGAATCATCTTTTGGGTTTCTACTGTCCGACTAGTTTAGTTTTTCTCATTACTGTGATGTGATAGGGTCTGTTTCACCTTCCAAATAAGCTAATGGAAAAGTCCCTCTGAAAAGTATACATGTTGCTTTGCCTCCACTGCAAAGATGATTATCAAGGTTTATAAGTCCGATAGACATATTCGAGGGATACATTTGCTGGCAAACAGAAAAACCCGGAATTTTGCTGGCCACGTCAGAAAAATAGGCGAAACAAATGATCGAGGTGAGGAGGAACTGTATTAAAGTAGAAGCTAGACTCTAATTTAAGCATATCTTTCTCGGCCTTTTGGCTAAGATCACTTCTTATCAGTCTAATATCTAATATGTGGAAGAATGGTTTACACGATATTAAATTTATTTTTTGAAGGGGTGGATCCATGCTGCTGAGTTCACGAGCGTCATCCATGCGTTATGCCAGGTTTGGCGCACCCTACCAAATTTAGTGAAATGCTTGCCGTTAGTTGGGTAATTTATATGTTCATGGATCGTAAAAATGAAGGAGAATAGGTGGATAAGACTTGGATAGCACCAGGCTCACACTGAGTTATATTTCTATCCAGGTTGAAGATTCCCAAACAATGATACATAGTCCTGGGGCAATAGCAACCCTTCTTTTGTTGTGGTCCAACTGACAAAGTAATAGTTTGCTTCAATAATTGAAGATAGAGGGAGGCAGAGAGCCTTCCAAGCATTATGGACCAGCGGATCGATTTCATGTGGGGAACTTGGTGATTCTAGTTCCATATCAAAGTTAAAGTTATCAAGTAGCTTGTGCTTTCCACAGAAACATAAACAGTTCGTTTGACTATCTGCTAGTATCCACGATCTGTTTAGTACTTGGACTTCTAGTAGTGTTCGCTGGGATCTGTTCCTAATGAGAAGACCTCAATCTAAGATTATTGTGGAAATTTAAGTGGCTTGACATTGCTGATAATTCTATGGAGCTGTTACTGTATAAATCATACATATCCCTACAGGTGTAGTAGTGAGGCAGAAATATCACTACACCATACGTACAATACTCGATAATTCTATGCCCCACTACTAACTTATTCGGGTGTCGGAGCATGAGACACCATACGTACTATATTTGTCTCTAATAATTGCTTCTTCATTTTTTTGTTTCATAGGTTATGAACTTACTCTTATGACTTATGATTGCACTCGATTTTGTGGCATGCTGAGATCTCTCTATGTCACTCCTAAGCTTCTTTTGGGAATATGATCATTACTCCTTAGGACTTGGGGTTTTAGCTGGGAGACTTGCAGGGCCATGCGACTCAGTTTGTTCACCTTGTGTTTTGTAGTTCAAGCATCAATAAAATTGTAGTGTCAGGTTTAGCATATCCATTTTCAAACAACAAACACCGCTGCATTGTGATTACGTACATTACAAAACAGTTCATTATTAATACAACTGAGCTAGAAGAAGCTCTGGATCATCATCACCAAGGCCATAACTCGAAAGTTCAGGCTGACACACAAATGTCACAATATTTCAGATACTCGAAACGAATTTTCTCAAACTAACACACAAATCTACAATAATACTTCCAACTACTAGCACACTTAGTTATACATAATTTCAGACACTCAAATGAACGGGAAAATTAAACGAG
This sequence comes from Geum urbanum, assembly GCA_946800695.1. Classification (NCBI taxonomy): domain Eukaryota; kingdom Viridiplantae; phylum Streptophyta; class Magnoliopsida; order Rosales; family Rosaceae; genus Geum; species Geum urbanum. Next base: position 79,098,319 of record OX326999.1, on the reverse strand, counting down.
AGTTCCAATCGGACCAGTTTACCAGCATCACGAGCTTCCTTCAAGTCGATCTCTAGCTAGGACACAAATTTCCAACTCTGTTCCAAGCTGATTTACCGTTATTGAACTAGGATGTCTAGGATATAGATTTGATTTGAGCATCCGTTTTCACTCCCTTAAGCTTTTCTTCAACAGCTGCCTTATATACTTCTCCTGAAACCCATCGAACATTCCATCACCCATATACAAAGTTAACATGTGATCAATTACCATCATCTCGAGCTTTGGGGAAGTCTCTAGGATACAAATGGCCAACTCTGTCTCGTACCAATTACCTCAAAATCCATGCATCTTAACCACCTTCAAATGACCATTTGTGAATTTGGAACGAGGTGATTGAGTTGCCACCTCTGAAAGATTATTAGCAGTCAGGTTTGGTCCATATACAATCACTTGAACCTCTTCCCAAAGCGGTGCAGCCTTGAGTATTAAAGTCCCACATATAGAAGAAGTTATAAATTCAAGTGTCTTTATTTAAGATTACACATGAAGAAAAATAATTTGCTGAAAGCTAGAAGGTGAGTTTTCATAATAGATGTGTGGATTTGGGCCTTGGGTTACCAAGAAAAAAATTTTAAAATATAAAACATCAAAAGATGGGCCTTGAGGTTCTGTTGATTAAATCCGATTTTAATTTTGAAAATTAATATTTTAATTAATATTTCGGATAATTATCAAAAGGAGATAAATATGAAAAATTCTCAACTGTCGTGACATTTTGAAAAATCGCGCCTTTGACGTCTTTATAAGGACGACCCTGGTTGTCATTCCAATCATCCATTTTTTTAGAACTTCGTCTTCTTCTTCAAATTGCTAATCAGAAAAGTACAGAGTAAAATCGCCAGGATTCAAGTTCGTATGCAAGAACTTGAACCAGATAGTTCTATCATCGATATAGACGTCCAGACTACAAACACAAGTGGGGGCGAATTTCTGTCTTAGGACACTGCGTTTGCAGGCCTATATCTGATCAAGTCAGTGAATTTCTCTTCTGTCTTTGTTATTGATTTCAATTTCGATTCTATAATTATTATACATATATATTGTTTGTATACAAAGGACTGATTGGTTCTAACAATCTAAAACACAAATTCTATTTGTCAAGATGGATCAATCAGTGTCGGGTGTCAAACTCTATGTCGAGAAACCTGAGAAATTCAAGGGTGCGGATATCAAACGATGGCAACAGAAGATGTTGTTCTATTCGACAACTCTTCATGTGGCGAATGTTCTTGTTGCTGATGCTCCAAAGGCTCTGCCCGAAGGAGAAGGAGATGATGTTCCAAATGATGCTCAAAAGGTCGAAAATCAGAGGGCCATAGAGTCCTAGGCTAACAATGAGTTTCTTTGCAGGAACTACATACTCAATGCCTTAGACGATTCCTTGTATGACATATACTTTTTATTCAAAACAGCAAGGGAATTGTAGGAGTCTTTGGACAACAAATACAAAACCTAAGTTGCTTGTTCAAAGAAATTTGTCGTTGGCAAGTTTCTTAACTTCAAGATGAGTGACGCCAAGTCTGTTGTCAAGTAAGTGGAGGAACTCCAAGTCATTGTCCACGAGTTAAGTGAGGAAGGTATGAAACTAAACCCCAATTTCCTTGTTGGTTCTATTATTGAGAAATTACCTCCTTCATGGAAAGATTTCAAAACATATCTGAAACACTTAACCGAGGACATGAATTTTGAGCAATTAGTTATAAAGCTTCGAATCCAAGAGGATAACCAGAAGAATGAGAAGACTGATGCAACTTCTTTGCAGGAAAACGCCAACATGGTCCAAGGAAGTCTTTCAAAGGCCAAGTCTCAGAAAAATAAGGACAAGAATGATGCTGCCAAGAACACTCAATCTGGTGCAAAAATGTCTCACTCCCCACAAAAGAACAAGTCATTCAAGAAGCCAAAATCTGGAGGTTGTTGGGTGTGCGGAAAACCTGGGTATAAAGCAAAAGAGTGTCGATTTAAAAAGAATCAAGGTCAAAGTGGTGAAGGTTTTGGAAATTCCAACAACCAAGCAAACCTTGCTGAAAGTCCGACTCAATTCATTGGAGTGGTTTCTGAAGAAAATCTGGTTATTAATACAAGTGATTGGTGAATTGATACTGGTGCTACAAGACATGTATGCGCTTCAAGGGAGGTATTCTCTTCATATCAATTAGCCAACGATGGAGAAGCTTTGTTCATGGGAAATGCCACAACCGCAAAGGTTGAAGGAAAATGAAAGGTAATTCTGAAATTCAGTTCAGGAAAAGACCTTATACTCACTAATGTACTTCATGTGCTTGATATTTGTAAGAATCTAGTTTCAGGTCCGGTTCTAAGCAACAAGGGATTCAAACTAGTATTCGAGTCTGACAAATTTATACTCACCAAGGGTGGAGTGTATGTAGGAAAGGGCTACCTCTATGAAGGACTCTTTAAACTAAATGTTATACCTACTATGGATGCTAATAATAATAATAATAATAATAATAATAATAATAATGCAGGCACTAGCACTGCTTCTATGTACATGGTTGAGTCCTCTTCTTTATGGCATTCTAGATTAGGCCATGTTAATTTTCGCTCTTTACAAAGAATGGTGAATTTAGGCATGTTGCCAAAATGCTCAATGAATAAAATGACTAAGTGCGAAATTTGTATTGAATCAAAGTTTACCGCTCCTTCATATAAATCTGTGGAGAAATCCAATGACGTGCTAGGTTTAATTTATATTGATTTGTGTGACTTTAGATCAACACCAGCTCGTGGAGAAAAGAATTACTATATATCTTTTATTGATGATTGCAGTAAATATTGTTATGTTTATTTAATACATAGCAAAGATGAAGCTCTGAATATGTTTAAGACATATAAGGCTGAAGTTGAAAATCAACTTGAGAAAAGAATAAAAATTCTAAGGTCTGATAGAGGTGGAGAATATGAATCCAATGACTTTGCTAAATTTTGTTCTTTTCATGGCATTATGCATCAAACAACAACCCCATATACTCCACAATAAAATGGAGTTGCTGAACGAAAAAATAGAACATTGAGAAATATGATAAATTCAATGTTAAATAGTTCAAGAGCTCCAACCAGTTTGTGGGGTGAGGCTTGTCTTACTGCAAATATGATATTAAATAGAATTCCTCCTAAAACGAGTGATAAATCTCCCTATGAAATTTGGAAAGGACGACCACCTACTTATAAGACGATGAAATTGCGGGGTTGTCTTGCCAAAGTTTGAGTTCCTCTTCCAAAGAGAACTATAGTTGGACCAAAAACAATAGATTGCATATTTCTCGGCCCTGTCAAAAATAGTGCAGCCTATAGATTTTTGGTTTACAAATATGATGTTATTGATATATGCACAAACACTACCTTAGAATCTGCTGAAGCAGAGTTCTTTGAGGATATATTTCCTTACAAGGATAAGTCAAATCCAAGGAAAAGAATGTACGTAGATACATTGCCCCAAGATGAATTAAAAAAAAAGTAGTGAGAATATTAAGGTTAATGAAAATACCTCTACTATTCAAGAAGAAATTCTTGAAACAAGGAGAAGTAAACGTGGGAAAGTTTCCAAAGATTTTGGACCCGAATTTATGACTTTTGTTCTTGAAGAAGAACCTCAAACTTATAAGGCTGTCATAGAATCTTCTGAAGCACCTTATTGGAAAAAGGCTATTCAAAGTGAAGTGGAATCCATTCTACAAAATAATACATGGAAATTGGTAGACTTACCTCTAGGTCACAAACCAATAGGCCATAAATGGATCTTCAAAAGAAAAACGAGACCTGATGGTACCATTGAAAAATAGAAAGCTAGAATAGTAGCTAAAGAGTATCGTCAAAAGGAAGGTGTAGATTTCTTTGACACTTATTCGCCGGTAACTAGAATTACATCTATAAGAACGTTAATTGCTATAGCTGTTATTCACAATTTGGACATATACCAAATGGATGTGAAAACTGTGTTTCTAAATGGAGAATTAGATGAAGAAATTTACATGCAACAACCTGAAGGTTTCGTTGTTAAAAGTCAAGAATATAAGGTATGTAAATTAGTTAAGTCCCTTTATGGACTTAAACAAGCCCCAAAACAATGGAATGAGAAATTTAATAATACACTTTTATCAAATGGTTTTAAAATAAATGAATGGGACAAATGCATTTATGTGAAAGAAGGTAGAAACGCTTATGTCTTTGTATGCTTATATATGGATGATATGCTAATTATGGGAACGAGTAAGAATATAATTAATCAAACCAAGAAAATGTTGCATTCCAGTTTTGATATGAAAGACTTGGGAATAGCGGATGTGATTCTTAGTATTCGAATTCAAAGGAATTCAGATGGTTATATACGTACCCAATCTCATTACACAGAGAAGGTCCTTAGAAAATTCGGACACTATGATGATAAACCAGTTGTTACTCCATTGGACCCATCTAGTCACCTTAAGAAAAATCAAGGTGATAGTGTGTCTCAATTGAAATATACACAAGTTATTAGAAGCTTGATGTACATAATGAATTGTACTAGACCGGATTTGGCATATAGTCTAAGTAGAATTAGTAGGTACTCAAGCAATCCTGGACAAGATCATTGGATAGCTCTAGTACGAGTTTTGAGGTACATAATTGCATTACACTAAATATCCTTCCGTATTATAAGGATATTGTGATGCGAATTGGATTTCCAATAATTCGGAAAGTAAGTCTACAAGTGGGTACGTATTTACGCTTGGTAGTGCCACCGTATCTTGGAAATCATCAAAACAAACCATGAATGCACGTTCAACGATGAAAGCATAATTTATAGCCTTAGATAAAGCCGTTGAAGAAGCGGAATGGCTCAAAAACTTCCTAGAAGGTATTCCGTTGTGGCCTAAGCTTTTCACGGCTGTTTGCATACATTGTGATAGTATGGATGCTCTTACAAGAGCAAATAACCAAATCTACAATGGAAAATCGAGGCATATAAGATGACGTCACAAGACGATACGAGACTTGCTCAAAAATGGAATAATTTTCATTGACTATGTAAAATCAAAGGAAAATATCGTAGATCCTTTGACTAAAGGCCTTAATAGAGAGCAAGTAATCTTCACATCGAGTGGAATGGGTTTAAAACCAATGCAATGAGTCACTACTTGGCGGAAACTTAACCTAGCAACATTGGAGATCCCATGGTGTAGGTTCAATAGGCTAACTAGTTAAGGAAGACTCAAGGTGTCTAAACACACACATATGCCTATTCCTATGGTGAACTAAAGTGTATATCCGTTAACGATTAAAGGGTTGAATATTATATATTCTTAATAATGCTAATAGCTTTGGTAAGTAGGATATTACGGACTATTCTTGATTAGCATTACCTATGAAATTAATGTGTGGTTGCATTTATGAGAACCAAAATGGCTAAGTTCTCTAACAATCCATGAAGTAAGGAGTTGTTCAGGAGGTTCAATAGGCTAACTAGTTAAGGAAGACTCAAGGTGTCTAAACACACACATATGCCTATTCCTATGGTGAACTAAAGTGTATATCCGTTAACGATTAAAGGGTTGAATATTATATATTCTTAATAATGCTAATAGCTTTGGTAAGTAGGATATTACGGACTATTCTTGATTAGCATTACCTATGAAATTAATGTGTGGTTGCATTTATGAGAACCAAAATGGCTAAGTTCTCTAACAATCCATGAAGTAAGGAGTTGTTCAGGACCGAAATGAACACAACTGTAAGATTTGAAATATGTCTAAATATGATATGTGTGATACTTGTTGTCTAGGTTTACTACTAAACGTGAATAGTTCAAGACTATGCATTCACTACTTCACATAGTAAATCCGATAAGTATTCACTACGAAAGGTTCAAGTCCAAAAGACACTTCTTCTGATGCATCTCCTATTTAACTTTTTCGATATAATGATAAGTTCCTCTTCTATTATCTTATTTTCTATTTAAATGTGAGGTATTATTGTTCTCACAGTTGACATCAACATTGTTCTCGTTTCTCCTCCAAACTAGAACAAGCTCAATATCCAGCTTTAGTTGCTCGAGACTTACGAATTTCGGTACGCTGATTCTGCTTAGTTCTGCCAACATCTGCAGATGAAGAGTCTCCAGCCGAGAACATGCTGCAAGTTGCATTAGTGGTTTCAAAGCATCGCGTGAGAGTAAGAAGTACTTGAAAAACATCTTTCTCAAACTTGGAGATTCAATGGTGAGAAAATCGTCGTGAACCCTTGATGTGCAATCTGGAGTGTATTCCAATGAGGCGAGATATGGTGCACTTACCTCGGTTATGTTTACCTCACCATAGTATGGTGTCTCATGCTCCGACACTTTACACTGCAACACTTTCAAATCAGTTAGCCGATCATTAGCCACTATACACATAACAGAACCACCTCAAGTCATCTTGCACTCATGTAAGGTCAAGCTTTCGAGGACCAAACAAGCGGAGAAGAGATTCTCAGTAAGGGTTTTGTTGACTTTAACTTCGTATAGACTGAGAGAAGTCAGGTTGTTGTATCCGTAGAGATTAGTACCAGGAGCTCTTCGAACACCTCTCCCCAAACAAATCTCTTAGAGCAAGTGCACCGGGGCGGATTTCGCCGGCATCTGCTCGAGCACGAGGGAGGGGCCCGCCGGCAAGTGCTCGGAGGCCGAAAATGAGGGGCGCACCGGGGCGATCTTGCTCGAGCAGGTCGGAGGGGAGGAGAGCTCGAGCTCGAGCTCGAGCAGAAAGAGATCGAGCTGCTGCTCGCGCAGCTGGCGGACCCCACTTCACGTGGGTGACGTCAGCTGACGCCAGTTTTTTTTTTTTTTTTTAACTTAAGGTAAAAGGTGAAAAAAGAAACTTACCAACCAATCAGTACGTGCCACGTGGCACGGCAAAAACAAAAAAAAAAGTAACGGGCCAGTTGATCTGGTCCGTAGATTTCGAATTCAAAAGTTGATCCAACGGCTCAGATTCAACCAGAAAAATCAGAACGGATATAAACGGTAATACCCAAAATATTTACAAAAAAATTGCAAAAAAATCCCAAAAAATTGCAAAAAAATCCCAAAAAATTGCATATCACCCCCTACTATTTTCCTATAAATACTACACAATTTTTTTCACAACTCACTTCTCATTTGTGCACTACAAATTTCACATCTCCATCCATCTCTTCTCCATCTCTACTTTCATTTTCATGAGCATTTTTTTGAAAAATGGCCCATTGGCTTCGTTCCGAAGATTTGCAAATGTGCATCTCTTTCGCACGTCATAGCAAAGGAAAGATAAATTGTGGGAGAAAATTCACGCCGATTACATAGAAAATTGGGTGCCATCGGAAGGAGAAACACCTCGAGAGGAGCCTAGGTCTCAAATTGCGCTTGCGTCGCACTACAATAAATTCAAGATACTATTGCAGAAATGGGGTCAATGTTTGCGAGACGCACGTAAGCGTAGAGCTAGCGGCACTTCTCACATGGATGAGGTAACTACTTATAATCTAATTTTTATTTAATTTCATTTTTATTTAATTTCTCTCATAATCTCATTTTTATTTAATTTCTCTCATAATCTCATTTTTATTTTACCTATTTAATTTCATTTTTATTTCATTTCATTTTTATTTAATTTGTACTATGTAATTAATTAATTTAGTAAATTTGGATTAACTTTTTGTATGTCAATTTAATTTAATTAATTTACTGTATTTTTTTAGATTAAACAAGCTCAAGCATACTACTATGCCGCTAAGAAACGACCGTTCACCCACTTTGAATGTTATGAAGTTCTTAAGGACCATCCAAGTTACCGCGATGTTGAACCGAGCACTCCGTCTCCGTTTGTTGGCTCATATGAAGATACTCCCTCCGTTACCGGATCATCTCCAATCGTAAATTTGGGTGATGAAGGAGACTTGAATGAAGCATCACCCGCCTACGTTGGCACCGGTTCGTCGAGTCCGGTAAGACCAATGGGATGCAAGGCGGCAAAGGAATCAAGGCGTCATAAGAAACAAGGTAAGACTCTTATTGATCAACGCACTGAGATTTTGCAAACTATGGCAAGTGATCAAGCAGCGTGGCATTCCACGAGAAAGATACAAAATGAAAGTCAGCTCAATTATTACGCCAAGTATATAGAACTTCAAGAACGAAAAGAAGCAAGGGCGGAAACTGAGCTCCAAATAAAGAAACATGAGGAAGAAGCAAGGATCATGACCATGAACTTGGAGGCTATGACCCCGATCTCCAAAAGGTACTTTACCAAGAGGAAACTAGCTATCCTTAAGGAATCAGAAGATAAGGATGGTGAAGCTTCCGATGATACATTTGCGGATTGTTATCAACCACGCGTACTCTTTCCACAGTAATTATAGCGCCCTATTGTATTAAGAATAAATGTTGTTTATGTTTTCATTATCGTTCCATTATGTTTTCATTATGTTTTCATTATCTTTCCATTATGTATTTGAATTTTCGAGAAATAAAATTGCATGTGCTTTATGAAATAACTTGTCTGCGTAGAGGCATAATCTAACATTTAAAATTCAAACACATCATATTTATTACACAATTTCAACTATCGAAACACACTTACTGAATTGAAAGCACATTTATGAAAATTAAGCACACATAGTAAAAATTTAAACACAATTAATTATAGTCTTTCTCCAGTCTCAAGCATCCAGTTGTGCTTCACCAGGTCCTTCTGAAGTTCGTTATGGATATAAACAGATTGGAGATCGGCAACACGATCATGAAACCGTGACATATTATCCCCATCTCTACTCATTGGCTGAAAAGGAATTCGATTCCCATCCTCATCAACAGGCCCATCATAAACTTGGAAAGCTCGTACTGGGTTTTGCATATCTTCTTCTGCATTCTCTTCAAACTCTTCATCTACGAACTCACTCTCAACTATCATGTTATGCAATATGATGCAGGCTAACATGATAGTTTTGATCACCGATTTCTTGTGCAATGTACAACTATGACGGATAATTGCCCATCGGGATTGCAGGATGCCAAAGCATCTTTCCACATCTTTCCGGTATGACTCCTGTTTCTTTGCAAACAACTTATCTGGCGGTGTTTGGGGGTTAGAAATTGTTTTCACAAATGTAGAGTACCTTGGGTATATTCCGTCTGCAAGAAAATAAGCGTTGGAATACCGCTCTTCATGAACTTCATATACGGCGGTTGGGCTTCTTCCGGCAAGGAGTTCGTCAAACACATCTGATTGGTGGAGCACATTAATGTCGTTTTGAGCGCCTGGAACCCCGAAGAAACTGTGCCATATCCATGTATCATACGAGGCCACTGCCTCTAAGATAATGGTGGGACGACCCTTTCGCCCTGAGTACGCCCCTTGATGAGCTGTTGGACAATTCTTCCATTCCCAGTGCATGCAGTCGATGCTTCCAATCATACCTGGAAAACCTCGTTGTTGGCCCTTAGCTAGAAGCCGTATGAGGTCATGTTCTGTTGGAGGGCGGAGGTAACGTTGACCGTAAAGGAGAACCACTTGTCGGCAAAACTCCTTCGTACATTCTAGTGTAGTGGATTCACCCATCCTTGTGATTTCAGCACACTGATCTGCGGCTGCGCCGTAAGCCAGCATTCGCAGCGCAGCGGTCATCTTTTGTTGGGGGAGGAGGCCTAGCAATCCAGTGGCATCCGGTCTCTGATGCCAATATTCGTCGAAATTGCAGAGACCCGTCATGAGAGTGTTGAATAAGTCTCTGCTCATTCGGTACCTTCGCCGAAATTCTTGCACGTTGAAGATCGGGCGTTCGATGAAGTAATCTTGCAGGAGATTATCTCCCCTGGACGCCCTCAATCTTTGTCGATTTGCTTTACGACCCCGACGTGATCCACCACCATGCGGTTCATCATCAAGTTGTGCCACCTCCACGGCCACGAGATCCACGAAAGATTGCTCTATCTCGTCATCCTCCTCGTTTTGTAGTTGCCTCATTCGAAAAAAGTTGTCGAAGCTAAAAGGATTCATCAAAATTTGATGATTCAAGGATTGGAAATTGTGGTGATTGGTGTGATAGGAATGAGAGAGATGATAATTTTATACCAAAAGCTCACCGACACCGACAATCGGCTTCAATTATTTCGTTATCCAGAGATGACACGTGTCGCAATCTCATTCGTCGGAAATCTCACCGACAATCGGCCTCAATTATTTCGTCGATATTATTATCCGGAGATGACACGTGTCGCAATCTCATTCGTCGGAAATCTCACCGACAATCGGCCCCAATTATTTCGCACATATCGTTATCCGGAGATGACACGTGTCGCAATCTCAGTGGTCTGAAATCTCACCGGCAATCCGGTTCAATTATTTTGTCGAAATCGTAATTACGTGATAACACGTGTCACGCCCTCATTCGTTCATCGAATAGTAACTGCTAGAGCAGTTGGTGAACTGGTGCGTGCAGTTTTGGAACTGCTTGAGCAGTTCTGGGATTGGCAACTGCCAGAGCAGTTTCCGGCAACTGCTTGAGCAGTTGATGGAAAATGGGTGCGGATGCTCTTAACTTCGAGTGGGAGTCAACAAGGAGTAAATGGCGAGGGAAAATATAGTAGGTTTCAAACAATGGAAACCCGAACCGAAGTTTGAGCTCTTTAACTCCTTTGTTAAATGCCCGACGAAGCCACTCGTTAAGATTGACACGAGTTTCTGTTGTAGCAGAGCAATTCACCACAAGAGAGTCAACCTCGTCATCTTTATCCAGCTACCGAGCTACGCACTGTCCTTTGCTGTGTAGGTTACGTTGTGGCTGCATTTCGACCTCTCTTTGTGCCTTCAATAAGAGAGCGTCCCTCAGTTGTCATAGCTAGCTCCACTGTTGAATTCAACACCATATAATGTGGGTGTTCTACAGTACTTTCAGTACTTTGGAGTATTAAAACTCTCTAATTTTGAAGCGTTTGATCACTTTATTTCTTCAAATGTGGAGATCACAGAAGTTATTAAATGCTCTAAAATTGAGAAAATTTTTGTACTCCAAAATACCATAAAATTTTCGATATAATAATGCATGCTTTAATCGTATCGCCTGAATCACATTGTTCGATCAGTATATGTTATGTGGGAACAAGTTTCCGAAAGAATATAATGGAACTCGACCGAATTTAACACTAAACGATGAAACAAGTTAAGATCGAACAAGGTCGATGTACGTGTTTGGTCGACATGATGTTGATAAGATCATCATACATATATGTATATATTAAGGTCTTAAACCCGGCATTAGCTGGTTCTATAACATTATATTGGCTATCCCACATCAAAATTATGAAAAAGCATGGATGGGGTACGTTGAGAAGAAACTGTATAAAAGGAGCAGTGCAACACATAGTTGAGCATATTTTTTTGGCATTTTGGCTAAGATCGAGTATAATATTTATTACTCATCAAACAAAAAAAGTATAATATTTGTTTTTATCAGTTAATATTAGATATATTTCATGGTTGACATATTTTTAAATTAATTTTTTAAAAGATTGTTGTCGGGATTCATACGTCATTCATGCCTTGCACTATTTGCAAGGTTTGGCACACCCTACCAAACCAAACCTAGTGAAACAATTATTATTGCTATTTAGTTATGTATGTACATATTGGACTACAAAGAGGTAATCTCCACTACACTTGGATGATTCATTCTGCCTAGCGAAACATGCTAAAAATAAGAGATCGATCTAGTCTACAATACTTGGCACCTAATTGAATCTGTTTGTAGCTGATCGGTTCGGTTGTACATATATAGATCGATACTTGGCACCTAAGTGCATTTTAGATGAAGAAATTATCTATTTTCGTCGGTTAAGTGTAATTTTTATTTTATTATAATTTTTTTTCTAATTTCAAACATAATTTAAATTCAAGCATAATTAACTATCTAGCACAACCTTATTAATTCATGTCAGTCAAGTCTTTTCGATAATTTGATTAATTAATTAATTAATCATATCGATCTTAATTATTTAATTATATATATAGAATTCGAAATCTAATTAAAATGTCGATTCCGATATCTAGGTCCTATATATGATCCTGGCCTCTCTGTAGAGGTTTTGGGGTTCCGGGAGAAGAGAAAACTGCGGTGGCGTTTTTGGGTTCTGGGACAATCGAGAGAGATCGAGAAAGAAATTAGAGAAAAATGGATCACAAATATATAAAAACCTCTTTACACACACATATATAGTACGTGACTTCAATTATTAATTTATAAAATAAATATATAGTAATCCGGCCTCATATATATATATATCAATCATCATTCTCATAATCATCATCATCTGAATCATCCTTGTCACTATCATCTTATTGCTCCTCATCATCATACTCTACATCATCTGAATTATATCCAACATCGTCGTCATCCTAAGGCTCCTCGACTTCTGGGGCATTCTGCGCTACTCTCTAATCTTCTCTAGAGTAAGATCTGTGGTGCCATCAATCGGGGGTAAGCGTTCGTTATGCCGAACCAGTTCCATTACATCGGGGATGACTGAAGTATTAGACTCTTGATAGGCAATGTCTTTATGCCCTTCAATATCAGTCGTCGACGACCCATCAAGTGTCGTTACTCCATATTCTTTGGTGTGACATATGATTTACTATTTTTCAGCCTTCACCAGTTTTCAGATCATCTAGATAGAACACCTGCCTAACTAAGGTGACAAGAGTGAATGACTTATCCTCATACCAGCTTGAATTTGTATTGACTAATATTAACCCCATATCTTCCTTGGTACCCTTGAACCATTTGCACTTGAACAGAAAAATGTTAATATCATTCCTGTATAGCAGCTCAAGGACATGTTCAAGAACTCCGTAATAGATAGCATCGCCTTCCCCAACTGCGATTCCACTGTTTTGTGTGCTTCTTCCTTCATCTCGAGTCAATGAATGAAACTTTATATCGTACACAAAACAGCCAGAGTAAATATAGTGCTTAACCGGCTTATAGGCCAACATATGTTTTTCCCACGACCACCACCCCTTATGGTTATCGGATTTTTGTAGATCATCCATTTGCAAAAATGTGAATAATATATATGAATGTGTAATTTATATGAGAAAAGAGTTTGAAAAGTAATTAAAAATACGTACCCATTGTAGGAAATAATCGGGGAACTTCTTCTTAAGCATCTTTTCAACCCAAGATGGAGTCTTGTCCGGTTTAATCATCTAAATGTACTCCCTGTAGTATGCACTCAACTACTGGGTTTGTTGTCTACATTGACTTGTGCCCAGTATCATGGCATTTGAAGAAACAAAAGTCTGTGTCACGAAGTTCTACAAAGGCTGAGTATAGAAGTCTTGCAAACATAGCTGCTGAGGTATCTTGGGTGCGTCACATCTTGTGTGACTTGAAGATATGTATCCCTCAACCTCCTCTAATGAAGTATGACAGTCTTTCGGCCCTGACATTAGCTTCAAATCCAGTCTTCCACTCAAAGATCAAGCACCTTGACAATGATTTCCATTTTGTTCGTGAACGGGCTCAACGTCGTGATCTTTTGCTGGAGTATGTTAACACAAATGAACAGACTGCTGATATTTTAACCAAGGGGCTTTATTATCCAGTTTTCAGACATCACAACACAAATCTCAGGCTCGTTACTCTTGCTGAGCTTGAGGAGGGGTGTTGACTATATTGACCAGAGAGTTTGTTGTTCCTCTATGAAGTCACGTGTTGCTTGGTGCCAAGTTGGAGCTTGCTGTCATATTTTCCTGTGTCTGTTATCATTTTCTGAACTTTATATATAGCTCATCTCTTGTAGTCTTTTGTTAGCTTTGATCAATATAGCGAAGCTTTGCCTCATTTTTCTCTAAAACCCAGTATAATTGATACCATTGTTAACAACTACAATGTTTGTGGTTTGTTCGAGCATCCATTGGTGCTCCAGATTTGACAAAGAACATTGTTCTGGAGTCGACAGCTAGCTTCATTGGTGATGAAGTAGAGGTTCCGAATTCAGTGGAAGCTACTTAGCTGGTAAGCATTCTGAGTGCAAACCTTAACTCTGATACTATTGTTGGAAATAAAGCCATGTAGGTTTCTTCGACCTCAATGGTGCCTCAAGCTTTGATGTTCTCGATGCTGGGTTTGACTCCTGAGATCTTTGCGGCGGTTGATGCTCACCTACGACAAGTAGCTCCAATCAATCCAATGAGTGAGGGTATCCCAAACGTAAAGCAATGGAGGAGGTGGAGACATCGATGAAAAATCATAGGTTTGGGAAGAAGAAAAGTAGGCTTCATTTGGGTCCACGAATTGATCTCGTTTTTCCGGGGAATAATGGTTTGCTTATCAAGTCTTCTGCTAAGAAATCTCGATGTGGCCGCCCTAGCGGCTCTAAAAATAAGCCGAAGGCATTGCAGATGGAGGAGTGTGGTTCAGATGAGGTCGGTGAACGTCGTAACTTTGCCATTACGGAACAACATCGTCCTACCAAAATTGCTGCAACAAAAGGAATGAAAATTGGTGTGGTTCGTGCTGAGGAGGAGAGTGCGGAATCTAGTATCTTCATGAGTGCAAAAGAGATGCCAACAAAGGAGTGGAAATGGTTCTCGAATGTTTTTGAGGAGAAAGAGAATGAGGTGATGGCTGTAGAATAGATGGACTTGTCTGTAGGTGATGTTGATGGAGCTGTGGGAACAACTCTTGACATTACTCATTGAGTAGTATTTTATTTCTGCATTTATTTGCTGTTATCTAATAAGTGTGAATGAAATAGGTATTACTTATCGTTTCGTTTTGCGCTACATTATGGTTGCGAATTTTGGTTACTTGGTTACTTTTTAATTTTATTGTTTGAACTTAATGTTGGTATGTTTATTTGAGTTAGGTAGACAAATTTGTTGTGTAACTAGTGTAAACTGTAATTTTTTATATATCATTTATTTTTATTAAAAGTAGTTACATGTTGTAACGTGTACTCGAATGAGAATTGAGCTCTCACATATCCCTTAAAAAAAAGATAGTTGTAAGCGAATTTTAGTTTGAAACAGAAGCCATCATGATTTATATCTTAATGAAAATGTAATAGCAACAGAGAAGCAAGCAGGGTTTAACACCTTCACCCTGTCACACAACATTGGAGAAGAGGGTTTAACAACTTAGCTCACTTCACTCTCTTTTTCTCAAATGGCGCGAACTCCATACTCTCTACTCCTCCTCAACCGCCTCTCTCGCTATTCCCTAAACCCTAAACCCTCTCCGCCTCTCCTCCTCTCCTTTCTTAAACCCTTCTCAACAACAACCTCAACGGGACCGCCGCCGCCGCCGACGAAGCCTTCGTCCTCCCTCTCAGCTCGCCTCAGCTTCGTCTTCGAACAAATCGACGCCATCGAGAAAGAGCGCTCCGACAAGGACCAAACCCTCCAGAAAATCCGAGCTTGGCGCGAATCCAAAAACCCCCAATCCCCACAATTAGGGTTACCAGACACCGCCGCCGCCGATGATGTTAATTCGATCGTTACGGAAACGACGTCGTCATTGGGTACTGGAAGTTTGGAGATTTCAAAGCCGGAGACGGCGGTGAAGAAGAAGGGGGTGGAGGTGGTGCATCCGTGGCCGGAGTGGATTGAGCTCATGGAGAGATTGGTGAAGCAGAACTATTTTGATCATAGGAGGAAAGACGAGGACAGAATGGCCCAAGATATGGGCTTTGATGCCTCCTCTGAGGCCTTTTCTGCTGTTGATGAATTTGAAGAACTGGACTTGAAGGATTTGAAGACTGTTCATACTGCCTGTATTAATTTCGGCAAGGACCGGTTTGATATATTCAGGTTTGTGGCTCTGATTCCTCTGAATGTAATGCAATAGCTGTAGTTTCGTAGAAATGTTTGCTGATAATGAATAACAGAGCATAGTAATAGTAATAGTAATAGAGTATACAAAAACAAATGTAGCTTAAACATGAATTGTTCGTAGTTTTCATTTTGCTAATATGAATGTAAATTGATACATTCTTTCTGTGTTTGGTTGGAGGAGAGATATGAATATTATTTCTGTTCATTAAAACAACTGGAGTGGCTTTAGAATTACTCAATTTACTGTTTAAATGACTCTTGCTAATGCGTGTGCTGGATATCTTCTGTTGTGTTTGATGTTAGTGTAGTGGGTAAATTCTGAGTCGTATAAGTAATTTCAGGTCCTTGTCGAGACAGGATATTCAACTTTTGGTGGGGTTTGGATGCCCGAGTACAGACAAGAAGGTGGTTTTCTCTTCAAAGCTGTTAAGGAAGCACACCCAGCTTGATGAAGGAGATGTGAGTGTTACTTAATCTAATTTCTGGTATTGCTGACTCGTTGAACAATGACATCTTATTTCTTGTTGCTTCATATTTCAACTATTTGGTGTCGAATTTGGAATGTATTTCATTATTTGTTGGTTCAAATTTACTTTTTGCTTCACTTCAGTCAATCCCATTAGTTATGTTTCTTAAAAAAAAAACCAAGAAAATAATACCAAGTGTCTAATTTCTTTTCCCCATATTTATTGTGATATGTAGGTATGATTGCTTGACTAGGTGTTATTTTTATGCCAGGTTTGTAGTTCCTGCAATTTAAGGAATTCCTGTGAAAGAGCATATCTAATCACTAACAAAGAGGATGAGGCGCGAACTATTGATATAATGCGTGTCTTGTTGACTTATGGGTTTGATCCTATAAATGGAACGGTAACAAACAAGTCACTGTTGAAACAAAAATCTGTTAAAACTGTAGTCCGTAAGTTGCTTCATCAGGTTGTCAAGCTGAGTTCAGTTCCAATAGATCCGAATCTACCTCCTCCTGTAATTAGAAAACCACCTCCAAAAGTGAAGCAGCCTCCTCCACCTCCAAGAAAACGAGTTGGACGTGATGACATTGAGATGAAGAAAGGGGACTGGCTATGCTCTAAGTATGGTTCTTTTAAATGTGTTTCGTTGACATCCCTGGCATTACTTACTGTTACTATTGAGCTCATTATGTTGTTAAGAAACATAGCTGAATTTAATGAGCTCGTTATGTTTTCCGTAATTTTCCTTTATTGGAAGTTTTTATATTTTACAATTTGCTGGGGATGCTGAATATTGGTTTCAGGTGTGACTTCATGAATTTTGCCAAGAACAGCGTGTGCCTGCAGTGTGATGCTAAGCGTCCAAAGAGACAGCTGCTTCCAGGAGAATGGGAATGCCCAGAGTAAGATATCACGCTTTACAAATTTTGCCTCTTGAGCTCTCAACAATAGATGATAAATGGTTATAGTTTTCATGCCTTCATTAAGTTCTGATACTTATGTTCATCAGTATTTGATAAGGTTCTTTTACCTCTAGAATCTATTGATTTAGCAGAATCGGTGGAGTATACTAATGGCTTTGAAATGATATTAAACTTGTCGCTTGAGATATAGTCCTCTACAACTGCTCTTAGCCATTGATCATTTATATGTGCCTTTAGATACACTTAGCTTTATCTTAGTTCATTTTGGTTTATAAGATAGTTGCCTAACTGTGTATTTTCTTTTTATGGCAGGTGCAACTTTTTAAATTACAGGAGAAACATGGCATGTTTCCATTGTGATTGCAAGCGCCCACCTGATGAGTTTATTGGGAACAACATGCAAGAACACCAACGTGGCCCTAGGACTAGGATGGATAAGACTGCAATTCGGCCTGAGACCTCTAATGCCTGGAATTTTGATTTCGATGACAATGAGTCAGATGGGGCAGATGTTGCTGCTTTTGAGTATGCAGATCCAGTAATGAGTGAGGGGTCTCTTGACAGCCAGGCTCAGGGAGATATTGAACGTCCTGAATACAATGTCAGTAATCATAGGAGAGTGTCGAGGGTCAACGCTGAAGAATATTCTGATGCCGATACTATCAGGCCAGGCAGAGGATTTGATGATTTTGATGATGAGGATGATGATATTGACAATTACGAGTTGGACACTCGCAATAAAGATTCAGCACAGAACACTTCTTCAATTGATTTTTCTGAGTTGGAGGGGTCTGAATCAGAAGAAAGTGAAGGTCCGGACAATAATGTGCATGCTCGGAAAACAAACTCTCCATCATACAATAAGCCATCTAACTCTATACGTCAACGGGCGGACTTCTCTGTGTCAGATGATGAGCTTGATATAGACTCTGATGAAGATCTTTCAGTTCGTCCGAACCGGAAATCAAGTCATGTTGCTGATTCTAGGTCAAGAGGTAGGCCAACTGGTCCATCGAAGAGGTCAAGCTTTGTTTCTGATGATGAAGCTGGGCTCTACTCTGATGTGGATGGTGATCTGGATCAAACTTCTAGATCCAGACAAGGTAAACTGAATAAATTGGGTCCTGGGAGAAAAGAATTTCAGAGGAAAAGAAATTTTGATAGTGAGGACGATTCATTGTCTGGGTCAGAATCAGAGGCTGTTGATTTTTATTCTCATAAAAATAAACTGAGAAGGAATAAACCAAACAATTTCAAAGGCGGAGGTAACCATATGTACGCCGAAGGCAGACAATTCGAATCCAGTGGAATGAAGGGTGGCAGGAAGAACTCTTTCAATGATGATTTTGATAGATCAACCCGAGGTTCTCGTGATAGCAGAGGATCTAGTAGAAATGATTCTGATAGATCAACCCTAGGTTCTCGTGGGAATGATTTTGATGGACAGAGGATGAGTAACAGAGGTAGTGACTGGCAGAATTTTAAGGGGCCTAAAAGAGAAGGATTTGGAAAGGGTGGTAGGAGGGACTCTTTCGATGAGGATTTTGATAGATCAAGACATTCGTCTCGTGGTGATAAGAAAGGATTTCAAGGAAAGAGTTTTGATGGGCAGAGAAAGAGTAGTGGGGGATTTGATAAACGAGATTTTAAGGGCCCTAAAAGAGAAGGATTTGGAAAGCAGCAGCATGAAAGATTTGGTAATGATATGGGCAAGGACAGTAATTCTGGTAACTTCAGCAATAGTCGACGCGTTATTGAAAGATAGATCATGGTAAAGATGTCATATGGTTTTCCGCCATAATTTGTTGCTATGGTGATGTTAAGAGGTTCCCTTTCATACCGATGAAAGTCCTGAAACAGACATGCAGATTCCAAGAGCTCCAAAGAGGATATATGGTCAATTACTCTTAGACCGGCATGTTAAATTCATCAGATTTGCCTTCTTGATGGACTTGAGTTTCGTGTTGCAGAAGAGCTCTATAAAACCAGAACTTCAGTTTTATTGCCAGGCAAGAGGGTTGTGATTTTCTTACTACTACTTTTGTCTACCTGGTGTCTAGATTGAGCCTGGTCAGACATTGGCAGTACCGCCAGTACGTCTCACCTATAGTATATATGGTCACTTTGAATCCAAGTTTTTCAGAAATCTTGTAAATAACTTTGTCTCTTTTTCCAAATTTTGGAAGCATGATCTTGTCAATGATCTTCTACAGCCATTGGACGATTGTGGCACTACTTCTAGCTTCAAATTTTGACATGGTGTTGTTCTACAGATAAATAGATCAAAGCTTACTCATTCAAAGGGGTAAGAGTTTGTTTGGCCTCCACCAAGTGTTGTATATTAATTCCCCGCTTTTGTTATTTCTACTCGCAAATAATCTGATATCATTTTCTTTCATTTCCTTCTGAACTTACAGCTTCCCACTCGATGATTTTGAACAAGTTTTGTAAGGAAGCCATTAGAGAATGAAACTAAAGAGATTCTTCAAGAGTAGTGTCGGAATCAGCATTTGTTTACTTACATAGATTTTTCTGATTTTGAAGAGCTTCTTTTGATCTGAGAAGACATTTCTATACATTTTCTAATATGTTATCAAATATTTTTGGAAAAATTTCATCAACGGTGTTTTTGAACTTTTGTAGTTAGGTCAATTTGATACTTAAACCTCCAAAGTCAGATTGGGCCTAGTTCTGTAATGTAGTCACAGGTTGGGCCGGCCCAAATTACAAGCCAGCCGACTCCTCATGTTTTGGACTGAAACCGACTGACTCCTCAGGATCCAAAAGGAGAAGTTCAACTTGGATAAACCCGACCCACAGGAATATTTTCAAACCGAATCCTCTACGCTCACCCGGACACTAACAATCTGAACTACCGAATCTCCACCGCTACTGTCCGTCATTTCCTCCACGTGTACGGTGATCCCATCCCCTACAATTCAGACCCTCATCTTCTTCCTCTGAAAACCACCACAAGGAAAAATAAAAAAATAAAAAAATAATAAATATAATTGGCTTCAGCCTCTCTCACCTTTATATTCAAGTTTCGCGGCAATGCCCCCTCTATTTTTCTCTGTCTAAAAACTCTTAGCCCTTTCCTCCCTCACTTTTCTATCTCTCTCTTCGCCGCCTTCGGAATCTGTTTCTCTCTCTAGAGCCGTCGCCGTTGCGGACCCCTCTTCTGATGGTTCAATTTGCGTTGTTGTCATAAACCCTACGGTGCGAGTAAGTAAAACTCCGATCTGCCACTTTTAGGGTTTTGGAATATGAGCCGCTCAGGGATTCAAATTTTTAGTTGATTTTCGTTTTGATTTGCAGTAATTTTGAATGTTGGTCTGAATTTTTTATTTTGGCGGTGGAGTTGCTGTGGAAGTCAGATTTCGGCGGCTGGTTTTTTTGTGGGACTTAAGTGATTGAATGGGCGAGTCAGTCAATCTGGGAATTGTGGGGGCTCGATCTCGAAATGTGATGAGGTTTTGGTGGATTAAAGCGTTTATATTTTTATTTTAATTTAAAATGAAATTTTTGAATTTGGTGCTAATGCCGAGGTTGATTTTGAATTCGGTACTCGTTTTCTGTTAAAATTTGGGAGAAATTAAGTGAATTGAACTCATTTGTGGCCGTTTTGAGTTTTGGTTTAGTTTGTGGTGAGTGGAAGGAAAGGGTTTAAGCCTTGTACTTTCATGCGTGTACTCATTTTGCTTGGGTGCTGTGTTTTAGATGACTGTTGTCTGAGTTCATGGATCTTAGAGTTGCAAGAATGATGATTTAAGTATTTAATGAAGTGGGTCTTTAATTTGGGGTGAAATTTTTGAACATGAAGGGATGTTTTAATTTTCTGGGTTGTTGTTATCAGGATTAGTGGATCTTTGTAGCTTGGATTAGTGCTAATGTAATAGTTGTTGATTAGTTTTGTGTGTTTTAGATAGGTAAAGCTTTGTAATGGCGCCTACCAGAAAAGTTAAACCCGTAAAACGGTATTCAAATGTGAATGAGGTCTCACCTGAGAAATCTGGTGGTAAAAATAAGCAAATGGTGAGTTTTACACTTTTACTTCGTACTCCGAATAGTTTTCCTTTTAGCATTGTCAAATAGTATTATGTGAATCACCTGATTTTTTGTTTGGTTTTCATGCATAGAAGAAAAATATAGGACCTCAGTGGAGAAAGGGAGAGATTCAGCAATTCTATGAAGCCTACAGAAAATATGGAAAAAATTGGAAGAAGGTGGGTCATTATATGGTCTCTTGATTCAGTTGGTTTTGTCAGTTTCATAGTTTATAATTTGCTTTTAGATGAAGTAGTGCAAGCTTTGACTATTGATTTCTGTGAACTTCAAGGTGGCAGCTGCAGTACCCAATAGAAGTGCTGAGATGGTGGAGGCTCTTTACACAATGAACCGAGTATGTGTCAATTATTCTAGCTTAACTCCATTGAAAAGTGACTATGAGGTGGTGTTGCAGCTTCTCTGACTTATAGTCACCATCAATTTATTTGATTTCAGGCATACTTGTCATTGCCAGAGGGGACAGCGTCTGTTGTTGGCCTTATAGCGATGATGACAGACCATTATAATGCTATGGTGAGATCGAAGTACAGTTTCGTACTCCTGTTTTTTAACCTGAATAAGATTTGAGCTTTATACAGTAGTTGGAGATATTACTGTAGTATCTTATTATGTGCCCCTCTTTAGTATAGATCGGTATACGGTTTTTCTCACTATCATTGGGCTCTATTAGTACAGATTTGACTACTTTGACTTATCAGGATCTCTTTGTAACTTGGTATTATTTTTGTCGATTGACAGGAAGGCAGTGAAAGTGAACGAGAGAGCAATGATGCAATAGAATATACTCGGAAACCCCAGAAACACAAGCTTGGTAAAGATAGCATCTCAAACGATATTATACAGTCTCAGTCCATTGCCTCAGTAGGTGGATGCCTATCATATCTAAAAAGGAGACGGCTTGATGGTATGATCCCACATGAGGACATCATAGTGAATGTTTTCTATACCATGTTGTTTATTCTGTAGTTGGATTTGCTGATATAATGCAAAATCAAAAGTGATATTGCAGTATAGACTGAGTGTAAAAGCTGTTAATACCCAAATCATATCTGTTGCTTTTGGAAGAGGGTGGGTTTACTTCAACTGTGAGTTCTAGCCATAGTCATCGACAATTTTATTTATTTATTTAATTTTTTACTGTATAAAAATTCTTAAATTAGAGTAGCATTAAAAATTCGACAAATAAACATGATCAGTACCTCAAAGTAGTAATAGCAATTGACAATGACAGTGAAATGGTGTTTTATTCTTCTGTGACCTGGAGTTTTCTTCTTCTTAGCTAGATATTATTGTTGGCTGGTAAACACCTTCTGACGTTTGAGTTCTGTATCTTTGACTTTAAATCTTAATCAGGTGACCAGCCTCGTGCAGTTGGGAAGAGGACACCTCGTTTCCCAGTTCAGCATGCATCTAAGAGAGATGATAGAGAAAATGCTTCTTCTTCACTTAGAAGGGCTCGGAAGTCAGGGGCAGAAAATGATAAAGTTGCCAATTTGGCAGCATTACTAACTGAGGCTTCTCACAGAGGAGGCTCTCCCCAAGTTTCTCAAACAGCAAATAGAAGATCGTCTGCTCTGAGCTCACAAAGAATGGTACCTAACTATGCCCTCACTTATTCTGTTTCTTCCTTTGTATGTATATCCTTCCAAAATGAATCAAATCACTCTTTTGTTTTTGCTTTTTTATGTAGCATCCACCACCAGGAAAAGCTCGAGCCAACCTTCGTGATGCTTCAATGGATGGAGACTGGTTGGAAGGTAGTATAGGAAGTAGGGGGGCAGAAACTGGAGATTATGCTAGAGATATTAGCTCCTTGATGGATATGGAAGGTGTAGGTACTGTAGAAATTAACCGGAAAGGGAAAAAGTTTTATGGAAAGAAAGAGAATGTTAAAGACTTTGGAAACCAATTTGATGATGGTGGTGAAGCATGCAGTGGCACTGAAGAAGGACTTACTGTCAGTGCTAAGGGAAAATTTGATATCGAAGTGTCAAATGCAAAAGGAGACCAGTTTTCCTCGCCAGTTCAAAGAAAGAGAAGCCAGAAACTATATTTTGGAGGTAATGTTAACTTCTGCTGTAAGTCTTGGTCCCTATCCTATGTTTTCCTCATTTCTGGACAGAGGGGGACAACCATATGAGATCTTTGTTGTTGTTTTTCAATAAAACTAGAAGTTAAATAATTGCTGGGATGGTGCTGTTTGAATAGTTTGGAAAATCTGTTTTTATGTTTAAGGAATTTATCTTCTCTGTCGATGAGTGTATCTAACTAAACTCCCTTGTTCTTAGTAGCAGAGTCAGGAACTGGAAGAAAGATAGGGAACCAAATTATTAGATAAAAAATAACTAATACTGGATTGCGTTTTCCCCCTTCTTTTTCTCAAAACTACGACAATGGGATTTTTCTATGAATTCCTGGATCATTTGGATGTGGAAAAGAATATTCTGAATTAGACTTTAGTGATAATTTGCACTTAAATGTGTCACGAAAAAACTGGGAATAGGTCTTTTGAAGAGTTTGCAGTTAGTGCAGAGAATTCTGAGAATATGTGATCGTGGGAGATGCTCGTTCAGATTCGCTTTCAGAATTTATATCTAGGTAACTGCAGGATTGTTTTTTGGGTTTTTAAGCTGCCATCTAGAAGCTTGGTGTTGAGCGGACTAGACCAACTGTAAATAAGTTTGACAAGTTTCTTTAACCAAATATCAGTGAAGGAGATTTTCATGTAATTTTTGTAATTCTGTTTATTCTGGATTTTAGGTAGTGTATTTTCTGGATATTTTAAGTTTGACAACTGTAAATATGTGTACTAGCTTTTGGTGTGAAATAAATCAACTGGATGATAATGAGAGGCAGCTATATGTTTTACTTTTCATTTCTTTTATTTTTTTCTGAGTCATGAACTATATCAGCCCCTGTACCTATAAGTGAACATCATACTTTGTGGTTTTAGTTGGCTCTTTTACAGTATACTGACATTGTTATTCCCCTTCGTGTAGATGATAGTGCAGAACTGGATGCTTTGCAAACTTTGGCTGATTTGTCACTGATGATGCCAGCATCCACTATGGAATCTGGTAAATATATATGTTTTGTTTCATAGAGGTCTGATTATATAAAACAGTTCACCATGTATGTGACAGTTTGTTTTCAGAATTCAGTAGTTTTTCTGGGCAATTCCTGCTAAATTTAAATTCTATCATGCGGGATAAAATGGTCATATCACTTTCCTTTTTGTTGAATATAGGATCCTCAATGCAGTTCAAGGATGAAAGCACACCTTCTGAACTGGAAGAAAAATCTAATCTACCGGAATCCACATCTACTAGCCAATTTAGAAACAATAATAAACTTCAAGGTGAAAAACAGAGAGAATCCAATGCAGTTTCTCGAACTGAAGGTTCTAATGCCAAAAAGTCCAAATTTGCTAGGGATTCGATACCCATTGATATTAAAGGTGTTTCTGAATTAGAACTGCTTCACTCTTCTAACAAGCTATGGAAAAGGAAGCGGAAGTCCTCTGTATCGAAGGTAAACATTGGAATAAAGGTTGATCACCCATGGAACTGTTTACTTCTCTCTATCATTTGGAATGATTGAATCTTTGGTTGGTTTGATGATAAATGTCAATTTTCTTTATGTTGCAGATATCAAATTCTGAAGACAATAATGATTCCGCCGAAAAGGAACCTTCGAATTCTGAGGTTAATAAATCATTCTACACCTTTATATGTTATTCAATATGGGCAAGTTTTTATACATTATCTAATACATTGATCACGATGATGTGGTCTTGCAAGATTAGTGTGTTACAATATGTTAGGATTAGAGACTTCATATTCCAATTTTTTGCATTTCTTTTTTTGACCCTTTTAGACAAATGCAACAAACTAAAGCTATTTTTCTAGTTAATTTAAATTTTCTACTATTACATTTTCTCCCATTCTTCCTTTGTTTCCCTTCACGTTCTCTCTCCTCACATTCAAACGTTCAGAGTTCAGACGAACATTCACCCCTAAGTCCATTCCCAAGTGGAAGGTATACTTTACAGCAAACTGAAGGAGCTGGACTTTGTTACTTTGTTTAGTTAATAGTAGATATTTTGATTAATGTTAGGTTTTTTTTAGGGGGTTGTAAATGTCGATTATGCATTTATTATCCTGAAATAACTGCATATTTTCATATAAATAAGTGATGTTTACTTCCTTTCCTTTGCCATATACTGCAGGCCTTGGGTCAAGACGGTAATAAGCCAGTGGTTAAAGGGAAACGTACAGGTCAAATATCGAATCCTTCAAAACAATGGAAATCGGTCAAAGCAGGGGACGGCTCCTTGAATAGTGATATTGGTAAAACAGGGACCGGTTTAATAACAGAGACTACAGAAGGTTCCACTGCAAACAAAGTTCATTATTCAACTAAACAAAGTAGACGTAAACGACTTCTGCCCAGAGCAGCAGAGCCCCAGTCATCTGAGAACATATTAAAAACTCAACTCCATAAACACTCGAATTCAGTGCAGGACAGAGTTCTTTATCTAAAAGTGAGTTGACGTCTTTCTCATTAATACATATAAATAGTTTTCTGCTATCTTAAGTATAGAACTAATGTTGTTGTCTCATTCATTTCCCAGGAAAAGATGTCTTCTTGCTTGTCATCACATATGGTACGTAGATGGTGCACTTTTGAATGGTTTTATAGTGCAATAGATTACCCTTGGTTTGCCAAAAGAGAGTTTGAGGAGTACTTAAATCATGTTGGTCTTGGACACATTCCAAGGCTAACTCGTGTTGAATGGGGTGTGATTAGAAGGTACACTGTGAAGTCCCTTCTCTGTATCTACTATTAACAGTTACAAAATGATAATTAGAAACAAAAATTATAATTATTTTTCTTCTATTTCTTGTTGATACAGTTCCCTGGGAAAACCTCGGAGGTTCTCTGAACACTTCTTACGTGAAGAAAGGGGGAAACTTAAAAAATATCGGGAATCTGTGAGAGAACATTACGCAGAACTCCGTAGTGGTGTTAGGGAAGGACTTGCTACAGATTTAGCAAGACCTTTATCAGTTGGACAACGTGTCATTGCTCTTCATCCCAAAACAAGAGAAGTTTACGATGGAAGTGTGCTCACTGTTGATCATGATAAGTGCAGGGTTCAGTTTGATCGTCCCGAGATTGGCGTTGAATTCGTTATGGTAGTGAGCCTTTCCTAACCTTTACCCATGTCATCTCTTTTTCCATTTTAGTTCTATATTATCTGTTGGGAACACTTTCTAATAATTCACTTTTCTATGTCAAGTATTTGTTGACAGTCTGTCCCCTATTATACAATATTTTTAGTTTATGACTTTAACTGCAACACTTGAAACTCTATATCTAAACAAAAGAGAAATAAAATGTGTACTGCTTCTATTTTTGTAATATACTCATTATAAAAGATACCTGCAAACGTAATAGACTGATTTTGGAATTTAGACTAACAAATAGAATGGTAAATTCTGGTTGGGTGCACCAGTTTCTAGCTCTGATCCTTGAAGAGGGCTTTGTGGAGTTCATAGGTATTAAACCAATAAGTTAGGTGGACATAAGGGGATAGTGTCTATTGCAGTTTGCTCTGTGTTGTTTTTCTGATTGGAACATTTGTTTGTTTTTTGTTGTAATCTTTTACTGTCTACATCCATCCAACGCTTGCTCTTTGCTGTTTTGTTGACAACTTTTCACTGCAGGATGTTGATTGTATGCCTGCAAACCCATTAGATAACATGCCAGAAGCACTTAAGAGACAGAGTATTGCTTTTGACAAATTCCCTCTTACATTACCACATCTAAGGGGAAATTTAAATTTTGAAAGACCTATGATGAACGCTTCAAGTGCACACATGGAGACAGAACCAAGCCACAGAAGTACTTCCTTGCAGCAGGGAAAGGTTAGATCTCATGCTAAAGAAAATGTTTTGAATTTGTTTCCATGAACTCTCTGTCTAGCTCATATAACACTAAATATAAGAGTTTGAGCATACTAATATGTTTCTCTTTGTTCTTTCTTGCATATTCAGTTTGACACGCGAACATAAAAAAAATCATATACAAATGATGAAGGTTCCTCTCATTGAGATTATACCCTATTTTGTACAATATCTCAATTTCAGTTAATTTTTTTGCACAGGGGGATACAAACCATATAATTTCCCAACCAAAAGTAGCGTCTGTTGATATTGGTGGTGCGCAGACAGCGAGCAATCCAGCTGGTGTGGTGGCACAGAATCAAGTAAAGGAAGCTGATATACAAGCTCTATCAGACCTGAATCGTGCTCTCGATAAAAAGGTTATAATCCTTGTATCTCGGCAGATGATCATAAGTGTTTATTAGATCTGGGTTGGACTTATCGTGCCAAACTATGCATTTGTTTGTGACTTTAGGTGGACTGGGGCCTGTCTTTTTGTGCTTTATACTCTATATATTGGTTAACAACACATATCGGCCTTTTAACCTCCAACCATGTCTGATAATGCAAGCCTATCCCCTTGGTCTGTTGCTGATTTTGCATAAATTAATGAACACCCATTGCAAAAAAAAAAAAAAATGTTGGAGTCAGCCACCGCCTTATCCTTTCTACATTTTTTTTGTCTTGATCATTCCCTCTGCCTTGAAGCCTCTTCGATATTCTTATCTAATATACTCCTTCAGTTGCATTAGTAATGATGCTCGAAAAGGTTTTGTTTTTGGATTTTAGAAAGCATTGTTGGTGGAGCTTAGCACAATTAATAACATCCTGGAAAACCAGAACAGTGGAGAATGCTCTTTAAATGATTGCGATAAGAAGCATTATGCCACGGTACTTATACAGCTAAAGGAAGCCAGTGGCCAGGCATGTGGCTTCCATGAATTATTCCAAGCTTTTGTTGTTTCTCTGGTATACCATATTCTCACAAGGCATGGGATTGGTCTTACAATAATTGATTTTTAATGCAGGTTTCTTCCACTTGGCTTGGTTTAAGGCAACGTAATGCTTACCCAGGAAATGCCTTGCCTCCTTTGCAGAAACACCCAATCAATTCAACTGCCTACGGAGGCCTTCCTAGTTCTTTTGATATATCTATTTCTCAAGAGTCAGGATCCAGCGTTGCTGACATTGTTGAAGTTTCAAGATTAAAAGCAGATACATTGGTAAAAGCTGCTATTCAGGTATGGAGCGTCTCAATGTGAAATTGGATATCATAACTTTTGTAAATAAAGCAATTTCTTACGGTGCTCTTAGGGTCTTTTGATTATTGAGATTCAACTTTTTGATGCATAAAGTCATTACAGGCAATGTCATCAAGGAAGGAAGGGGAAGAAGCTTATGCAAGGATAAGAAGGGCTTTAGATTCCATTGATATTCAGAATTTGACCTCAGACTCTAGGTCATCAGTGAACAGGTCTCAAGAGCAGGTCAATGGAAAATTGGGTCATAACAGTCAGTTGACTTCCGGTGCATCAGATCCCAACCTTACTAGTGATTCATCTGCTGCTCCTAAGTCACATACGGAGACTGATAAAAGCGAATCACAGATGCTTTCAGAGGTTATCACGGCTTGTGTTATGGCTGTGAACATGATACAGGTAAATGAATATGACACGATAAATTGTACTCACCTGGGTCTTGAGTACTCAAAATACCATTTGTTTCTATTGATATCATGTAATTGAAATAGCTTGCCAACCTAGTTTGATGTCTTACATTGCTGATATTTACACCTGTGATGTGCAGACATGTACTGAAAGACAATATCCTCCAGCAGTGGTAGCTCAAGTATTAGATAATGCCGTCACAAATTTGCATCCACGGTGTCCCCAGAATATTGGAATGTACAGAGAAATTCAAATGTGCATGGGTAGAATCAAGACGCAGATATTAGCTCTCGTACCAACCTGAGTATCACTCTCATCGAGTCCTTGGGTGATTTCTAAGTTATTATAGAACGGAGTTTTCCAAGAAACCTGTGAATCAGAAGCACCTCTTGTATATACATATCCACTATAGGAGATTGATCTTATTTCTCAGCTTTTTCTGCCTTTTGTTTTGTATTGTACCATTGTAACACATGCGATGCCTTTGGCACACAAATAAAAGGGCGATGATTTTTCAGCAAACTGATGATAGCATCCCACCGTTGATAATTGAAACTCAGTTTAGCAAGTGTAGGAACCCTACTTTTGTTGTAACTCGGTATAAATGGTAACTTTGGGAGTTTGGGAGATATGGAAAGAGAAAGGTTCTTGAATTGTATTCTCTCAAGATGAAGAAAGCTCCGAGTATAAAACGAGAAGAGATTTTGGGACAATCTTCATTCAAGCAGCTAAAAATGTTGGCAAAAGTAATGGATACACGTTGGTTTAGAGAAAAGGCATCAACCCTTATATTAAAGCCAACAGGCAAGTCGATTAACAAAAGTGGGGTTCATACACAGATGAAAGGAAAAATATGAAAATCCTCATAAAATTACAGACCTTTTCTTCTTTTTCCTCCAAATTTCTAACCTAAACAAATGGGGCTCGGAAACATTAGGCCTTCTGTAGACTTGAATGATTAAAGGCCTCCATATCCCACCACCACCACAATACAAGTTCAAGGCAAACCTAGCAAGAACTTGAACATATCACTCAATGAAATGATACCCTCCACACGCTTGCTCCCGGCTTCAACAACGACAAGTCTCCTGACCCCTGCAAATTTTTGAAGCACAAATAAGGGAGCGGTTAAAAAAACTGCATCTGATAGCTAATGCACCACAAGATTGATCATGTGTTTCTTTTAATATAGCAAGTAAACAAGATGAAGCAATATACCTGGAATTGCCAACCGCTCCATCACTTTAAGCAGAGGATCAGATCGCAAACACATCTGGCATCTCAGACCACCGTGGAAGCCAATAGGATAATTTGCAAATCGCCCATATTGCAAGGTCTACAAAATACAGACAAGAACATTGAGATCTAAGAGGAATGGAATGCAGATACCCTCAGTCTGAAGCCTTTGTGTGCCTAAAATTATAATTATTGAGCACTTTTAGTTTCAAATTGTGTGCTACTAGGGTATTTATGCAAGGTAACAACATACAATTCTCTGAAGTCTCTGCAGCACTTAAAATTGTCTTTGGTGATTCTGTCTGATGTTAACTACTCCTGCACTAGTATAGGATCTCCCAAGTTCACTAACAGTAGGTTGTGATATGTTAATGTTTTATTTCAGTCATGCACTTTAAAGTATACCACTTTCCAATCCTACTGAAAAGGCTAAACACCACACCCACACATGTAAAAAGCAGTCCTTTATATATAGCAATTACCTCATGAACAGTCAATTGATTTAGACGAATCTGTGTATATGCTTTATATTGTGCCAAAGCAGTAATATCACTGTGGAGGATCATTTGAACAAGAACATCCTACAATTAGTAAAGGTACGTATAAACACTTCTACACAAAATCTGATAAACAAAGGTAAAGGATGAATTACCATCTTGAATAAACATCCAGCAACGAATAGTTGTCATCCACTATGGGTACTGAACTAACTTCAGCTGCAAAAGAATTATGGAATAGCATTAGCCAATTAGAACCAAGTGTGTGGGCCATGACAGATTTAGAATAGCAACTACAGAATACAAACCACCACCATATTTGATAAAAGAGGTAGAGAGAGATAAAGAAAAGTAACCTTGTATCATCAAAGATAGGGTATCTGCAAGAGAGGTATTTGGTCTCACCATTGCCAACGGCCTGCCATTTGATTCCCCAATATTTGGAACCCGTGTACCTATATGAAATTCAGATATAGGATGCTGGAGAATCGGCAGGGAGCTAGAAGTATGTCTGAATTGCCTGCATATGCCTGAAAATTATATCACAGACTAAGATTAGTAATTATATGCATCTGTCCTTGAATACACTAATGAAGTAAAGCTCACATTTTAGTATTCCCGAAAGGGTGGCAAGATACAATAACTTTGGATATGAACCAGCCTCTGACTGAGAGTGAATAATTGGAACTGTAGCCACTTTGTTTTGCACAATTTTGACAGCAACTTCTTTCAGAGAATCATGTGGCCCCGCCTGGATGCATAGCAGTATTCATAATTCAGCACCAAAAACCAAAATATAAGACGCAGATTCTGACTACCCTCGAGGCTTTAAAACATGATATGTATTTCTCATATCAAACTAGGAAACTATTTGTTTTACATCTCAAGACAAAATATAAACTAATATCTAATTTTGATTACATAAATCTATTAAATGCAGCGGATAGCACTTCAATTCAAAAGAAACTTACAGATATCAAATGTGGTGGATAGCATCTCCCATTTCTGTCAAGTTGTCTGTTCAGATTTAACTTTCCCTCTTTCCATTCTCCTAAAGTATAAGTCTCCAGCTGTTCCTCCGTCAAATTTGACCCGCGATTCCCAAGCTATAAAGGTGCATAGATTATTGTCATTTTTCAAGGTAAGGAGACTTCAGAATGTGATAGTTCGAAATGGAAATTTGTACAGAAAAGTTGTGAGGGACATGGAAAGTGGCATTAGTTTCTGCCTTCTCTAATTAAAATCATAATAGTTGATGTAGACTTTTTAATAAGATTTGGGAAACCACAGAACAGATCCCCTGTTAGATTTGCTATTGGTGGTGCCAGGTATAAAAAGATCACAGGTACAAGCACTTGTGATTTGGGAATTGGGATTGCAACAATGAAAAAGCAACATACCCTCACCTTTATACATACTACATAGTTGAGGCTCAGAATCATCCGTTATATCTTAAATAATTGTTATACAAGTATGCACGCTGTTTCATTCAACTGGCAAAAGCATATAGTGGCAATTAAAGGAAGGTCAGAAATTTAATCAGAACACACCTCTCTCAAAATCAGGATGAAATCCAATGCACTAAGAACTCCTACAAATTGGCCCTTATCAGAATCCCAGAGAGGAATCACAGATACTTGCTGCTGGAAAACAAAATTAGCAACCAACTATAGTACTAGTATGAAAAGATATAACAACCGAAAATCGTTTAAATTGCACAGAAACCCATGAAATTCTGGAAATATGGAGGAAGACAAGTTAAATTAAGAAAACTTGAAGACTTGAAAGTTGTGCACAAGACATTCACCTCGTCATGCATGATATGGAATGCTTCCTTCACAGGAACAGTGACATCCAAGGCTGGTACCTGCAGTTAACACAAGTGATTTTATAAAAAAGACATTACATTTTTGAAGTGGTCAGATACTAATACAGGGCGACAACCGGAACTTAAGAAGGGAAAATCTTTCAAACCTTGCCTGACTCAGGAAGCATTTCATAAGCAGTCTGTCTCAATAAAAACACTGATATACGATTCCGAGAGAGCTCTAAATCAGCCATTGAAATCCTAGGACCTACCTCCTGTAACATACCAACCAACAACATCACCCACTCTGTAATGAAAAGGCATAAACAGCATAGTATTTTGAGAAATTTCCATCGGAGAATGGACCTCATAACCTATCAACCCTGGAAGGATTTGTGTCATATACTCATATAGACACACATTGTCAAGAGAACTCTATCAAGTTATCTTTTGTGTATGTATTTGGTGTGTGTGATAGTGCTGGAAACATCCAACACTTTAGAGTCAACACTGGTTACCCACTTAAAATTAACTCAAACACAAGCAGGAACGTACCATATGTGTAAAATCATCATTATCTACATCCATGCTAGTGTCTGGACTGAAACTACTAGGAACTATATCTGGGTGCCCAGCTAGAAAGACAGTATTCACTACTCCTAAATTCCCTGTCACAAAAGGCTGGTCCACATTATGTCGCCAGTCTCCATCCACATTGAATTTATACTGAAACAAAACAACACATCTGAATATCAATGCACAATTTCTTACACATAATATAGGTCAGGTTCTAGTAAACCAAGCATATCTGAAACAGTGTCTGATTCCATTTAGCGATTTAAAAAACCAGATCATGAGCATACCATTAAACATTGTTGGCAATACAAATCATTTTAAGTACTAGTAGTCCTAAAAAAATAAACTGCGTAAGAAGAGTGCTAGCATATACAAACCTGATGATATCCTGGCGTTAAGTTACAAACAACTTGAAATACAGTTGGGCACCCCTCCATTGGTGACATGGGTATAGCTTCTGTCCATCTTTGAGTATAAAGAAGGATTAAAAAAATATCCAACATAAGCTCGTATCACATAAATAATCACACGATGAACTTTTGACAAGGATAAGTGAAACAAACTGACATGAACAGATACTGAAACTTGTATAAAAAAATGCAAACCAGACCTTGTAAAAGAGCCAGAGAGATGCACCCTTCTTCCACCATAAGGCCAAATGAACCGAGTTGGGATAAAAAATGGTCTTGGTGGAACACTACTGCCCTGCTGTGATGTACCAGCACCGGAACTAAACATTTCCAACCAAAAACTATCTGAACTCACTACCACCTTTTGTTTTTAGTTAAAAGAGAAACACAAACTCAAAATTCCCACTATTACTATTTATCTTAACACTCTTTTCTGCGTAGCTTAGTGAAAAGGATTCCTCCACAGCTGAGCAGAGGACCATAAAACTTTTACAAAGCTAGGTTCACAAAGCTCTCACTAAAACTCACACACAGCCTCAACAACCATTTCCATGCACCATTTCACAGAAAAGCTGAAACCTTTAAAACCCCATCACCCCCTCTGATCAATATTTTCGGTCCAAAAGTCAACAAGGGGGCGGAAGAAATCCCACAAAACCCTTCAAAAAAAATTGCCCAATTCGATCTGTGATCCAACCAAAGACTCAAACTTTATCACCAAATTGCAATAAAGCTCAAAACTTGGCGAAGAATCCAAGTGTGGTGTGAAGTGGGTGTGGTGTAACTTAAAGACTAAACCAAAACAAAACAAAACAGAGAGAGATGGAGGAACAAGAAAACCTAATTGTGAAGGAATGGGGAGAGCTAGAGAGAGATGATGGGTCTTCTTATTGGATTGATTTTTGGATCTTCAAAAGTGTCTCTCTGAGTGAAGAATCTTAGGGGAAACCTCCAAATTGGGACCCAAATGAAGAAAAAAAAATGTTGAGAGACGAAAAAAACAGAGAGGACAATTATAAAGGTGGCAGTAGGTTATTTTTTAATGATAGTGACATCAAAGTAGAAAACTTTTTTTCTTTGGTGATGAAAATGGAAAAAAATTGTCTATCATAAACTAGGAAGTTTTTCAGGACAGTCATAATTATTAAACGGGTAATGGGTCCTTTCTTCGGCGTTTTTCACTCCAATCAAATAAAGTTATAGCAGTTTGATCCATAGAGTGAGATTGTTTTTTGCAAAATGGACCAATTTTTTGGTATTATAATTTGATTTGTGCACTTGAAAACGAACAATAAATTTAGATTTTTCTGCTGACAACAAGTTAGGTAGCATAATTATTGAAAGCGAAGAAATCTCGATGGTCGTTTAGTGTCCAACAAATATAATTTTGTATTATTAGGTGTAAGAATATGTTGCGTTAGATCAGTTTTAAAAAATATATACACTTATTAACATATACGGCAATTGTTAATGAGTAAGTTACGAGATCAAGTTTTTAGATAAAGTGTTCGAAGAACATATTCTTAATGATATATTAAGCTTTCGAGAAATTGTGTATCATAAATTCCTTAATAATCAATCTATCTTTGTAAATATAGTTTGTTCAAATTCTCATTCTCGTTGTGGATGTTAGATACCATTCTCAATTTTTAATCACATCCACGTTAATAAATAAAATCGAAAAATAGATGCAACGACAACAATTTAAGTAGGTATTATCACAATAACTACGCACATCTACTATTTTACATTTTCTATGTCTTCAAACTTTTACCAACTTATACAGATCCAAAAGAACATATCTACAAATATAAAGCCAAGCGTAGCTTTTGGTGTCATCCCATACCAAATTATGGAAACCCGAAAATACCCCTATGAAAAAATGAAAGCAGCCTCAAGAAAAAAAAAATAGAAAAGAAAAACCCACGGGAGACAAAAAAAAGGTGAACAACAATTTTGCCCAACAAAAACTGTCATAGAAGTGGATAAAGTAGTGGGTGATCTGATTTAACACGTGTGTATACACGGGTGGTTAAGCTAATGTACAATAACTCAAAGGAAAAATGAAAAGCGAAGGAGAAGAGAGAGCAAAACAGAAAACCATCGCTTAGGAGTTAAGAGCATGGACAGGTTTTTATTAAATGAGATTTTGATGGGTTGTATGGACCGTGGGGAATGTATTTGGGTTAAAACTTGGATTTGACGTGCGAGTGGGGCCCGCAGAATCACTGCGCCAACGCAGAGTTGAGCCCAAAAACGTCCGATCATTTGTCCAGTCAGGCTCTGCCACCTGTTATAGTAGTTGGAGGGGAAAACTGAAAAAGGAATCTCTGCTCTTTTCTCTCTGTGTTACTTTTTTCCACAGAAGGAATCTCTTTCCTTTCCAAAAACTACCTGAGGATTTAACCTCTGCTACAACTATTCCCAGGATTTTTAGTTACCCTCACCTAACCACCTACGGTGTATTGGAATTTTTGAATTTGGTTCCCACGGTATGTTGGGATTTTGTGGCAGATAATGTCATTTATGGCAGCAAGTAGTTAAGAGAGAAACTAAGTTACCTTGCTTCTATTTTACATGTTGTTGTTCTCTAAACTATTTAACCCATCGTGACCATCAAAATTTGACATGATCAAAAAAATATATATAAGTATTGTGTTACGTGTCATTTGAAATTGAACTTATCATCAACGTATTTCTTTGAGAATAAACGCGTTGACACATATCTATGCGACCGATTTTACGTATAACGTCTCAATTAATGTATCTCGCATGCATTCTAAGAGCATTCGCATCTATTGGTAGAGCAAGAGCAAGAGCAAGAGCAAACCAAAAAAATTTGCTAGAGCAAATCAGTTTTTGAATGCACCAACACACAATTTGCTAGAGCAAATTGTTACTAAATTATTTTTCGGATTAAATTTTGACCATTGATAATTTGACACGTGTCATTGCCACGTATCATTATTTAGATAATAAATTAATATACAAAATTTCCAATAAATTTTTTTACAAATATAAACATGACACGTGTCATTGCCACGTGTCTAATTATTTTGTTGGCAACATAATTGCAACAAGATTTTTGGTAAGATTTTTGGCCAATGACTATATGTCATATGTCGCTCCCAGATAGCGTTATCGACAAAATAATTAGACCAAATTTCCTGTAAGATTTTGGTGTAAAGATCATGCGACACGTGTCTTCATCTTCAAATATCAGATTATCTACATTTTGCTATAAAATGTTCATTCATCACTCATTCTATACTCACACCAATCCGAGCAAATAACACATCTCTCTAAACACTTCTCAAGAATTCAAAGACATGACTTTGATGAATCCTTTCAGTTTCAACAATTTTTTCAGGCAGAGGCAACAACAAGAACAAGAGGATGATGATATATATGGAGCAAACCTTCGTGAATCAAGTGGTCATGGAGGAGGCACAACATGATGATGAACTACATCGTCATGGTTCACATTGTGGTCAAAGACCGAATCGACCAAGACAAAGGGAGGCGAGGGGAAAAAATCTCGTGAAAAATTACTTCGTCGAACGCCCTACCTTCAACGTGCAAGAATTTCGTCGGAGGTACCGAATGAGTAGAGACGTATTCAACATTATCATGACGAATCTCTGCAATCACGACCAACATTAACATCAAAGAACAGATGCCATTGGAATGCTAGAGGTTCTACCCCAATAAAAGATGAACAGTGCTCTATGAATGTTGGCGTATAGCGCAGCCGCATATCAATATACAAAAATTACAAGGATGGGAGAGTCTACTACACTAGAATGTATGAAAGAGTTTTGCTGTCAAGTGGTTGATATTTATGGTCCAAGATACCTTCGCACTCCAACACCAGAGGACCTCACTCGGCTCCTGAATAAAGGTCAACGTCAAAGATTTTCAAATATGATTGGAAGTATCGACTGCATGCATTAGAAATGGAAGAACTGCCCAACCTCACATCAAGGGGCATACTCATGGAGAAAGGTTTGCCCCACTATTATCCTAGAGGCGGTGGCCTCGTATAATACCTGTATATGACATACTTTCTTTGGGGTACATGGAGCTCAAAATAACATTAACGTGTTCTACTATTTCAATGTGTTTGACGAGATCCTTGTTGGAAGAAGCCCAACTGTGTTTTATGAAGTCAACGGAGAAAGGTATTCCAACGCTTATTATCTGTCCGACGAAATATATCCAAGGTACTATACATTTGTCAAAATAATTTTCAATCCCCAATCGCCGTAAGATAAGCTCTTCGCTAAGAAACAAGAGGCATACTAGAAACATGTGGAGAGATGCTTTAACATCTTGCAATTTCCTTGGACAATTATTCGTCATAGTTGTGTATTGCACAAGAAAACGGTAATCACACTACAAGAAAAACGCACTTAGACGACGGAGCGTTTCCGTCGTCTAAGTGTGTTTTTCCGTCATCTAAGTACTTAGACAACAGAATCTCCGTCGTCTAGGCTCCGTGCTCCAAGTGCTGTCGTCCAAGCACTTAGACGACGGAGATTAAGTTCTCTGTCGTCCAAGTTCACTTGGACCGCAGACATTCTCCATGGCCCATGTAACCACTTGGACGACGGAGAACGTAATCTCCGTCGTCCAGGTGATTACATGGGCCACGGAGAATGTAACAATCTCCGTGGCCCAGGTAATCACCTGGACGACGGAGAACTTAATCTCCGTCGTCCAAGTGTGTTTTTAATTTTTTTTTTAAATAAATTGTAATTAAATATTATTAATTTAATTTATTATTAATTGAATTTAAATAATGAAAAATAATAAAATTAATTAAATAAATTAAATTTTTAATATTACTTAATTATTAAATAATTAAAATTAATTTGTACATACATATCCAAAAAACCCATAAAAATGAAAATATTGTTCGGAATGCGGAAAGAAACGAGATAATTAAAAAACTAGCTACCTAATTAACACACTAGAGGAGCAGATGCACCGCCGCGTCCCCCGCCTCCAGCCGAGTCGTCGTCGTCGCGGTATGGGTTCGGAGGAGGTTGACATACTTCTCGAGATTG
The DNA here is from genome assembly GCA_946800695.1 of Geum urbanum. Classification (NCBI taxonomy): domain Eukaryota; kingdom Viridiplantae; phylum Streptophyta; class Magnoliopsida; order Rosales; family Rosaceae; genus Geum; species Geum urbanum. The sequence goes on along the minus strand of OX326999.1, from coordinate 79,059,758 downwards.
TTGCATGAGGGCGATGAGTTGGGCTATTTGTGCTTGTTGCTCGTCAAGTCTTTGCCGCATGGATTGATTCTCCTCTCGTACCAGTCGATTCTCCTCTCGTGCCAGTCGAGCCTCTTGAATTGCTGCTTCGACGGCCGCAGCCTGAGTCCTTCTCCGCTGGCCCGAACCTCCCGTAGATGATGAGTCGGAGGTCGTCGACAAATCTCGAACCACCTTAGGCCCGAAGTGCCTAACCTCCTTGCCAACTCTACGACCGTAGACCTCATCCGCGATTGCAATTTGGCTCTCTATGGATAGAGGAGGCAGGTCTTCCAGCGGCACATCTGGGAACGCAAGCTGAGTGTTAGCCAATTCTTCCTGCGCACGCTCTATCACCCTTGCCTACAAAAGAATAATTAATTTATTATAATGAAATAATATTTAAATAATAATTACTATAATTAAAAGCACATATATATATATATCACTTACGCCGCATTGACTCGCTTCATTATCGAGCCTAGGCGTCACGTACGCGCTTATGCTTGCATCAAGATAACGGTGTTTGGAGCCCTTATCCTTGTGCTCCTTGGCTATTTGAATGAGTTGCTTGGCGCCGGAAGTATGGTGCTTGTCCTTCTTCCCCCAGTTGGCTTTGTTGACACCGGAGAATTTCTGTTAGACAACATAATTAAATCATTAAAAAATTAATAACTAAAATTTAAATAATTCAATTATCTTAATTGAAGTAAAAAAAGTAAATTAACACCTTAAATTCGTCATCGGCAAAGTGGTTACACAACCACTGCCACTCATCTTCTCTATCCCCACGCAGCTCTACGGGGGAAGGCGCGGGACCGTAAGTTTGGAAGTACTGATGGAGCCTGTACTTCCAATCTTTGTAGATGGAGTTGGCGGTTTGGTTGATATGCCTCAACATCGCCGGTGTCGGATCCACCGCAAATTGTTCCTATCAAAAATAAATAGAAAATTATAATCGTATATATTATGAAATTATAACTAATATTAACAATATTATATAATAACTAAAATTGGACGTATTACGTACCGAAAGATCTTTAAAGACTTTCGCCTTCTCATCATCTGGCACCTCCTTCCAAGTAGGGGCAGTGAGACGAACCCGGCTACGGACGATTGACCCTATGCTATGCGCCGAGAGACTTGCTAGCTGAGTTGTGGGAGGGCCACCGGTGAATTCGTCGTAGGGCAAGTCGATCTTTTTCCCGGTCGCCTTGCAAATTTTCTCCGCTTTGCCCCCTTTAACGAGACCCCGAGTCCTTTTCGGTTCCGAGTCAGTGGGGGCCCTCCTTTGCTTACGGCGGGCGCTATACATGATAGATTCAGCGGTCGAGGACGCCTGAGTACTTGCCTTTGAACCGGTACTGGGCGTCGGAGAAGGGGTCGACGTCATCACCGCCGGAGATAAATGAGGCAGAGGGAATTTCCCCAAAAGGCGCCACCTCCGAACCAGATGAAGGGTCTGGATTGAGGGCGTCGTTGCCCTCCTGTTGAACCCAACCGACTTGGTCGGCCAAGCGGCGGAGCATGGCATCTTCTGCCTCCTGTTGGGCTTTCTTCTTGCCGGATGGAGCCATTTAAACCTAGGAGTACGTTCTTAAAATACCTACTTACTATAATAATTACAAGTGCAAAATTTACGCTAATTAAGTACGGTTAAGATTTAAATAGAGTACACTAGCTTGGCTTTTTTGGTCGTTCAATGGACGTGCGACCCGCACGATAAAGTGTAAATTTTCAATTAATCAGCCTTGGTTAAATCGAAAAACATGGCCAGTTAGGGATAGAGATAACGCGAGAGGCAGGACTAATTTCGACAAAACACCTATTGGTGTCGTCTTTCTTAGATCCAAAACCTGTCACCAGTCATAACCCGTTTCTAGACACCATGTCAAAAATTCAGCCAATTTTTCAAAAATTTACACTCCCTCAAGTCCTTTGCAAACTCCGCCCTCAACCTCGTGTCCATAACTTCACTTAGGTTATGGTGTGCGGTGATGAAATCCACACATCACGAGGGGTTAAGGAAATAAGCTAGGAAAAGAGGCGTCATCTATTCCAAAGAGTGCGACTTAATAAACCAAGCCTATATACTAAATTTAAATCGAAGACGTACTACCATGCAATTTACTAGAAAATACACGTAATTATCAATTAATTAAAACAATAAATAATGACAAAAATGAATTATTATTTACCATACCATTTAATAATAATTATTCATTTACCAATATAATTAATTATTATTAACAATAATTATTATTTAAAACTAATTACAACAATGAATTATTTAAAACTAATTATGTCCACATTATTATTATTACAATAATAAATTTATGCATTTAATTAATTATCAACTAATTACAATTATGCATTTAATTAATTATTAATTACAATAATTAACCACTAAAAATTATTATAATTACAATAATGAAATATTTAAAACTAATTATTAAATTATATTTAGAAATTAATTAAATGAAAATAATGTTAATAAGGTAAAAAATAGAAATTTACCTCACCGGAAAATTTGCCGGAGTGAGTCGTCGGAGAGGAGGAACCACGCCGGAAAATTTGTCGTCGGAGCGTCGCCGGAGGAGGAAAATCGCCGGAAGAGAGGAGAGGAGAGGAGAGGAGATGGAATGAGAAAAGGGGGGGGGTGCTGTTCTATTTATAGGCTTTCACTTAGACGACGGAGAACTAATTTCCGTCGTCTAAGTTCACTTGGACGACAGAAACAGTGTTTTCCATCGTCTAAGTGACGGTTTAAAAAAATTGAAGCGGCGTCAATTAATCGGCGGGACGTTTTGGAACCGCCATAAATTTGGACTTAGACGACGGAGAATTAATTCTCCGTCGTCTAAGTGGAAATTCAAGCGGTGCCAAAAATTGAGGCGGTAAATCGAACCGCCATAATTTTTGACTTGGACGACGGAGATGTCATTCTCCGTCGTCCAAGTCAAATTTTCATTGAAAAAAAAAATAAAAAAAAAATTGAACCGCCATGGTAAATTGAACTTGGACGACGGATATTGTCATTCTCCGTCGTCCAGGTTCAATTTACGTTAAAAAAAATTTTAAAATTAATTCGCTAAGAATTTAGCGATCTGTCATTCGAGTGAAATAGTCGTCCAATATCGATGAACACATCGTATATATGAACAGTTAAATTTGAACAGACGAATAATTTTACGTATTGAAAGTTGTTAAGTATCGACTAATCCTTACGACTTAAGTGTTCATGAGTAGAGGCTCATTTGTTGCAGAGTATTAACGAAATTGAATTTGGACAAAACAATCGTTGGATATGTTCGTCGTAACATAATATATAATTGTCTTTAAAGGACCATAAAATAATAAGTTCGGGAAGGGTTTCATCGGCACAGTCAACCGCAAAACCGAGAATTTCACAAACCGGAAACGTGGATACAAGGCATTTCGCAACTCCGATATTCGAACCGTCGAAGCTCACACACCAAGAATTGTTTACTCTAAAGTCTTGACGAAAAGAATATGCATTGGAAGAAGGTCTAGATGGTCGTTGTCTTAGAAAAAATTACGAAATCTTCACCTGGACGACGGAGATGATATTCTCCGTCGTCCAGGTTAGTACATGGACGACGGATATGATATTCTCTGTCGTCCAGGTGTATAGACCCTGAATTCAGGGGTTAGGGCCTTACTGTTTAGGGTTTAGGGTTTATGAACTTGGACGACGGAGAATGACATCTCCGTCGTCCTAGTTAGAACTCAGACGATGGAGAATAACCATCTCCGTCGTCCAAGTGTAAAAACCCTGAATTCAGGGGTTAGGGCCTTAGGGTTTAGGGTTTAGGTCGTCCAGGGTCATTTGTGTGTCCGTTCAATTATTTTGAATAAAAAAAATTAAAAAAATGATCGATCGATCCGATTTGCTAGATTTAGGGTCGCGGGTTTAGGGAGATAGCTCAAGGTACGTATTTATGTATGAAATTTCCTTCTCGCATGATATATAGATTTAACGTCGTAATTAAAACAATATATATAATACTATCACATGTCGATCAACGTATATAATCAATTAATCATAGAATAATATAGTATAATTTTTGAAACATTTATTTCATTAATCTCTCGCAATATATAATTATATAACCTGGACGCGTGTAATTAATTAATTAAGTACAAAATATTAAGATCTACGTACATATATACATTCTCCTCCTTATAATATTTATATTAATTATTGATCGATGATGCATCATATATTAAAATAATTACATACTCAACTACCAATTAATTTTTCTCGTCTTAGTTAAGTAGTCATCATCATAATCGTCATCATCCTCGTCCCCGGTATCTGATTGCTCATCCTCCTCATCATACTCAACATCGTCGGACGAATAACCTGAGTCCTCGTCCGCGTCCTCTTCCTGCTCGTCTTCTTCATCTACCTCATCGATAATCTCATCTTCAGTTAGATCTGTACAACCATCAGGCATGGGTAACCGTTCACCATCTTGAACCAAGTCCATTATATCGGAGCGGATGACAGAAATATTAGGCTCTTGATAGGCAGGAATGTCTCTTTCTGGTTCAGCAGCATCTTCAGTCGTCGCCGGTGTTCCTTCAATTGTCTCTGTATTCCATATTCCTCGATGAGAGATATGGTTCACTATTTTCCACCCTTCACCGGCTTTCGGATCGTCGAGATAGAACACCTGCCGAACTAAGGTGGCGAGAGCGAAAGGCTCATCCTCATACCAGCTTGAGTTTGTATCGACTGATAATAGTCTCAGGTCTTCCTTTGTATGCTCGAACCATCTGCACTTGAATAGGAAAACGTTGACATCATTCCCGTAACATAGCTTAACCACATATACAATAGCCCCGTAATATAGATCATTGTCTTTCCCAACCGCTACCCCACTGTTTTGTGTTCTTCTTCCTTCATCTCGGGCCAATGAATGGAACTTTACACCGTTCACAAAACATCCGGGATAAATATAGTGTTTAATCGGCTTCCCTGCTAGCAAGTGCTTTGGCCATGACCACCACCCCCCGTGGTTTTCAGATTTTTGCAGATCAATCATTTGCGAAAAAGGGCAAATTAATATAAGGGTTTAATTACTTTCTCCAAACATGATCGATATGTATATAAATTACTAATTAAATACCGAGACGTACGTACGTACCCATTGGAAGAAATAATCGGGAAACTTCTTCTTAACCATTTTCTCAATCCACGCCGAACTCTTGTTTTGATTTAACGCCTGAAGCCTCTCCCTGTATGACATCATGTACGGCTTAACTTCGTCACAGTCTCGCAACACTACCCAATGTGCCTCAATAAGTTCTTCCCGTGTTAACGATTCCTTTAATACTCCTCTAAACGGTCGGACGACATTGGTGACGACAGAAAGATTGATGCGGGCACTGGGATCAGAGGCAGTGAGAGGTGGTGGATCTTTGAGGTACCTATTGCAGTAAGTAACACACTCATGCATTAGGTATGTCTCTGCTATGGAGCCATCCGGGGCCGACCTGTTTTTGACGAATGACTTATATAGTCCAAGCTGTCTATAAAATCAAACGTACAATAAGAATAAGTACATATAGCTAGCTAGTAATCTCCAGTGGAACAAATTATGAGTCGAAAAACCTGTATAATAAATTAGTTGTACGTACCTTTCTTGAGGATACATCCAAGTGTACTGGACTGGACCAGAAATGAGCACCTGCTCGGGCAGGTGGATCTTTAGGTGAATCATGATGTCAAAGAAAGCAGGGGGGAAAAATCCTCTCTAGTTTGCAAATGATGTGCACAATTTGTTGTTGCAATTCCACCACATCTGACTTCTTTAATTCTATGGTGCATAACCTCTGCCACCACCTGCACAATGTCACTATTGGTTCTACGACGTCACGAGGCAAGTATGGTCGAATTACCACTGGAATCAGACGTTACAGCATAACGTGATAGTCATGTGTCTTTAGACCTACAAACTTGTGTTGCACCTCGTCCACTGCTCCAGTTATAGTAGCTGCATACGTAGCCGGATAACGAACGCCCTTAAACCAGTGAAATACAGAACGTCTAAGCGTTGGCTTCACTGTGTAAGGTGCAGCTGGCATCTTGTTGTACACTATTTTCCTATCCCTCCTCAACCACAAGGGACGACGTAGATTCATTGATTCTAAATCTTTGCGCGCTTTGGGAGTATCTTTAGTCTTGAACTTAATACCGAGAATTGTTCCCACCACGCTGTCGCACACATTCTTTTCTATGTGCATCGCGTCCAAGTTGTTCATCAGCTTCAACTTCGACCAATTAGGGAGTTCAAAGAATATACTCTTGTGATCCCAATAGCTCAGATCATGTGGAGGAATTGGATTGCATTTCTTTACATCCGCGTCATTGCTCAACACACCAAAGTCGAAATAGCTCAACCTCTCTAAAATCTCTTCGCCCGACCAACTACGGGGTTTAAGATTGTTCTCTACCGTCCCGTCGAAATGAGTTTCATCCTGTCGCCACGGGTGGTCGTGAGGAAGCCATTTACGGTGACCCAAGTAACACACATTCCCTGCGTGCCAACTAGAGTTCACGTCGTCCAAACATATAGGACATCCATTATATCCTTTTGTCCTGCAGGCTGCCAACATCCCATACGCTGAAAAATCGTTGATCGTCCACATTACGGCAGCCTTCATCGTGAACATCGTGTCAGTGAATTTGTCATAAGTTGGGACTTCATTTTCCCACAACAGTTTCAGCTCGTCGATCAAAGGTCTGAGGTAGACATCTAAGCACTTCCCTGGAGATTTAGGACCTGGAATTAGTACAGTAAGGAAATTAAATTCCTTGTTCATGCACATCCACGGAGGCAAGTTGTACGACATCAGAATAACTGGCCAAGTGCTGACGGCGGAGCTATTACTTCCCCAAGGATTGAATCCGTCTGTAGATAGGCCGAGTCTAACATTTCTAACCTCTACAACAAAGTCTCAAAATTCTCTGTCGAAATGTTTGAAACCCTCCCCATCCACGGCGTGTCGCAGGACATCGTCATCTATTCGCTTTTCTGGGTACCATCGCATCGCCTCTGCTGTGTGTAGAGACATGTACAGGCGCTGCAATCTGGGAATCAAGGGAAAATATCGAACAACTTTCACAGAAATTCTCTTTTTCGAACTCTTCCTATTCACCTGGAATCTGCACTGGCCACATACGGGACAATAGTCCAAATCTTTATACTCTTTGTAAAATAGCACACAATCATTCGGACATGCGTCAATTATCCTGTACTTTAGGCCGAGGCTGCTCAAGATATTTCTAACCTTATAATGAGATTTAGGAAGATTGTGATCATCAGGAAGCAACTTACATATTTGTTCCTGAATTTCGTCAAAAGCACTCACTGACATTTTGTGCTTCACTTTTATCTTCATTTGCTCCATCACATATTGCAACACATTCTCTCGACATCCAGGGAACACCGGGGTCTGCGCTTCAAGTAGCATCCGGTTGTACTTTTCCATCTCACTGGTGTCAGTGGCCAAGCTAGCTGCGGGGAATGTGTCATCATGCTCATTAGTGGTACTGTAACCTCTGTCTTGGTGTTGGTGTCCACCATGACTACATCCCGGAAACGCATCATGGACCAAATCTGCAGTTGGGTTGCAAGCTGGGGGTCCGGCACCACTCCCGCTGGATGAGGCACCATGGTAACTGTACCCTGAGCTGAAGTCTGCTGTGCTGAACTCTACTGCTTCACCATTCCATGTAGTGTAACTCCACATCATACCATTTTCGTACAGGTGTTGCACCATAACATTAACCTCCACATACTGACAATTAAGACATTTCTGGCACGGACACCTGAAACGCTTCTTTCCCTGACCATGTTCTATCGCAAAATTCACAAATTCGCTAATTCCATCCATATACCGGACATCACATCTATTCTTCAACTTCATCCAACTCTTGTCCATACTGCTACAAAATATTATAATTAATTAATTATTACATATATATATATTAGTCCATTAATTTACGCTTAATTAATTATACGTACTCGATCTACATCGATCCATCAATTACGTACGTCGTAATTTAATCTGTATATATAGCTAACATATATGCATGTATGTACGTACGTTTTCACTAAATATATATTAAGAAAATTTTAACTGCGTACGTACCTGCTGGCCTTCTCGATATCAGTTAATTAAGCTAGCTAGCTAGTCAGCGGAGATCCCTGATCCTGATCCTTCTCGGCCTTCTCCCTTCTCATTCTCCTTCTCCCTTCTACTTCAATTCTTCTTCGAATGGAATGAATTGAGGATCGGATGGAATGAAGAGAGTTTGGCATCGGGCTTATATAATGCTTCACTTAGACGACGGAGGTGTCGATACGTCGTCTAAGTGGAAGTTACTAGGACCACGGCGTGTCGGTCCGTTGTCCAGGTGATCACCTGTAAGAGTCTTACCTTGTTTCTTTTTCTGCCTTGCTTCCTTTTGCCACCTTGCATCCCATTGGTCTAACCAGACTCAAGGGAGCGACCACGTTGCTTTGTGGTGTATCATTCATTTCCTCGTCACCCAAATTGATGATTGGAGATGAATCGGTAACAAAAGGAGTAGACTCAAAATTTGTTGCATGTGGAGAGCTTGCATATGGAGATTGAGTAGTTGGAAACACTGCAACAAAAGATGAATGGTCCTTAATCGCTTCGTAACATTCAAAGTGTGTAAATAATTTTTTCTTGGCCGCATAGTAAAAGCCTTGAGCTTGCTTGATCTAAAATATAATAAATATTTGTTATTTCAAAATGCTACATATTGAAACAAATTAGATGTATCAATTCCATAATTTAATTCATATATAATAAAAGAATAGAAAATTACATCATCCATATGCGAAGTGCCTCTAGCTATACGCTTTCGTGGATCGTTCAAATATTTCTCCCATTTTTGCAAAAGTAGCTTGAACTTATTATAGTGAGACGAAAACACGATTTGGATCCTAGGAGGCGTCAGAGGATTTTCACCTTGTAATGGCTCCCAATTTAGCACAAAATCGACATGAATTGTCTCCTACAATTCTCCCTCTTTTGTTTGTTGCAGTTATATTCATCAATGGTATGACGTGTGAAAGAGATGCCCATTTACAAATCTTCGGATGAAAGCCAATGGGTGCCCTTTTTTTGGAAAAATGCTCAAGAAAATGAGAGAAGAGATGGAAGAGGAAGTGAAATTTGTTGTGCACAAATTGGTGTGAGTGGTGAATAATTTGAAGTAGTATTTATAGAAAAAAAAATTAGGGCATTTTATGCAATTTTTAGGGATTTATTTGTAATTCTAAAGGATTTTTTGTGCAAATATTTCATTTATTCCTGATAGTCGCATATTTATGCGTCTATTTGATATTTAATTTGTTCCCCATATTTAGTTTATTATTATTAATTGAGTGAATTAATTATGTTTATTTGTTTTTAGGTATTTTGGAGATTAATGAAGAAAAGAAGATTAAATAATATATTTTGAGAGTTATTGTGGAAGAGAAAGACTTACGAGGTGAATGAATCCTAATTTGAAAAGAATACAAAATGCAGCATGTGCTCTGCTTTTAGCTAAGTTAACTAGCTTGGAGGGAGGTTTATATATAATTTAGCACGTGAGAAGTCTGGCGAGGGGAGGCTTGGATTTGGTTCTTGACGAGGAATTATAAGTACGAGTTATATATATGCATATATATATATATATATGCAACTTGGTTTGGCTTGCACGTGATGTTGGTATTAGATTAATTAACCTAGTCCTAGCTGCATGCTTATTTATATATATATATATATAGCTAGAGAAGAGCCAAAGAAGGAGACGGCTGGAGAGTAAGAAGAAAAATACAAAAACAAGAAAAGAAGAATAAAGAAAGAAGAGGAAGTGGAAGAAAAAGGGAGGAGCTGTATTGTGAGCCTGCGACCCCGACGGGGATTAAGAGTTTATTTCTTTTCCTTCTTTTATTCATCTTTCATGAATTCTTCAATTTTATTATTTAAGACTATGTGTAGCTAAATTTCCATTGTTAGGGGCTGATTGAAGCCCTATATATGCTTACGATTTTGAACCCCTTTTGATTTTATTAATTATTTGGATGAGTTTTGTTTCACTGTTTTATCACCGTATGATTTCTATGTTCATGTTTCTTTGAGTGCACGCTTAGATGAATGGCTTAGGATCTATAGTCTTGATTATGTATATGACCACCTTATCGTTGCATATTCTCTAGAGACAAACATGAATTTGTGAGAAACAAGCCTTAGTGATGAAAGGGTGACCACCTTATCAATCCTTGAAGCTCTATTATTCTTCAAACATTCTTAGAACATAATGACTTCAGTTCTCTAGGCTTACATCACCATATGTATAAGTCGGTTAAGTGAGGATCAAAATCGAGTGGATTGCCCCTCCCTCTTTCATGCCAAGTAAGAAAGTGTAATACACAAGATGACTTAACCAAAGCTCTTGTGTGGGGAGTATTCATCCATGGTTAGTTCAGTTATATTAGGGAGGTCGTAAGTATGTCTAGGGTGGAGAGAAGTTCTTAACATTCATATCTCATTGGTTATCTACAACAATTTACTTTCTGCAATTTACTGATTTCTGCATTAGCTGTAGCTTAGCTGATTTATTTCAGTAACCAAATCAACTCATAAAACCCTCAAATTTTGTGTGGTAGTCTGCCATTGTGTCTAGTTCATTGTGTCCAAATTTCGTAGCATTTGAGTTTGTCTAGCTTAGGTTTGCGTTGTCATTAGTGTACTGTAGTCGAGTCTGTCAGCATTTTAGTTTCGTGTTGGGATTTAGTTTTACCAATTCTTTGTGTTCGACAACCCCTATTTATCTTACTACATTGATATATCCAGGTTGTGAATAGGGTATCTTTGAGAGGTGTTTATCCGCCTTGTCAATTCCTATTAAAAAAAGTAGCCGTTCTCATTGAATCTGGACCGTTGGATCAAAATTAAAATCCCAAATCCACTTGACCGTTACAGGGTAAAAATTCTAACGGGGCTCCCATGTGTCACTCTCAGATGTGCCCCGTTGTAGGGTAAATATTTCAATGCTAAGCATAGCCTTCCACTTATGGCTCAACTTTACCGGAACTTTTTTGGGTTGCACTCTCTCGGTTACAATTATCAAAATACGAACAAGATGGAAGGCTATGCTTAGCATTGAAGCTCTCGAGTTATACTCTGTAAATTGGTGAGGCCAGCGAGGTAGGCCAAGTTGATAGAGATTGGAGCTCTGCATCGAAGCTCGAGTTGTACTCGTTGTCAGCTTCATGGTGCGTAGTTGGTTGCACATAGGCCTGTCTCGAAAACAAGTAGATGAAATGCATCATTGCTCTTTGAAGTTCATATAGGTCAGGTCTCTAATCAACTTTCAAAGAATGGCTACCAATTTAACAGCTTTCGCCTAGATCCATTGCTTGGAAAAAAAAATGACTTTCCATAGCCATTGGCTAACAAGTTGGTGATGTTTGAACTTTCAAATAGATATAGGATAGAGAAAAATAAGACAGATGACATAAATTTTCTCCCAAGAATAAGAGTTTCGAAACCATTCTACATCATCTTACAAATTATTAGGGGCCAATTGATCTCTACCCCATTTAACAGTGCTTCTACAGTACATAGTAATTAGATTTTCTACCCCATCTCACAAATTAATAGAGGCAATTGTTCTCTACCCCATATAACTGTGATTCTACAGTACACAATAATTAGATTGCTACCCGTGTCAATAATTTTCAACGAATTCAATTAAATGAGTAGATTATTCCATCAAATCCGGCGGACCACCAACTGTCGAAGTTGAGTCTTCCTCTCCGAGATTTAAGCAGGCACATTTTGACAATATTTCCTACAACAGACAGGAAACATAGAATTATACGAGGACAACCTTGATTTTGGACATAAAAACTGTTTAGGCTGAAGGAATCAAGCTGAGCAGCAGCCGATTAAGTGTTCTGTTCTAAAGGATTAATTGACCATATCATCTCAACATTACCAAAAAAAAAATTACCATAGCAATGAAATCCTGGGAGGGTTTGAACGTACCTCATAATCCAGTTTATTCCCATTCTGAGACTGTAGCTTTTCAACCAATTTAAGTGCATTCATATCCAGCAACTGGCATCGCAAAACCTGCATAAGGAATTAGAATAAGCACAAAACAAAATGAAAATCCTTTTCGAGCCTCAACTGACTTTTATAAGCAACCATGAATGTTATCCTGCTAGTTCTTGTGGGGTCTGCTAGTTCTGAGCCAACTCAAATTACCTGTACTAGTTTTAATACAGACGTTGGATGTAGATAGTGGCCAGCTCTTTCTTTCTCCTGCTTTATGCACCAATTTACCTGCAGAATAAAGCACAAACTTTCACACATAGTCTTCAATACTTACTAACAGACCCTGAGGATTTAGAAAAGAGATAAACCTTCTGAATATAATCGGGCAACATGTCATACAGCACCCACTGGGAAGATAATTGACTGTAGAAAGAGGCAGTTTCTTCAAGCATAGTTTGCTCAAAGTTTGCATAGTATGGTGGTGAGTTTTTTCTGCTAATTTCAATGAAGATACTTATGACATCTTGGAGCAGTTTTAGCTCTATCATCTTTCCATGGCGCTCTTCATTAATCTGTAGCAAGTATAAGTTAAACATGATTAAAAGCACGAGCGTTCAAATCTACTAGTCAGTAACATACCAATGATATTGCTGCTGTCTGTATTCTACTATTCAACTGATTCAGGAGGATCTTACAAAATATGATATTAAAATATATCATATTATATTTTGAAAATAATTTAAAACCATTAAACTTTTACGGTTTAAAACATTCAGTTTTAAACCGATCAAAGTTGAAGAACGTAAACCATTTATCTTTTATGGTTTATATTCATTTGTTATTTTTAGTTTCTATTTTAGGAAATCATCTTTGTATATAAACTAGAAGAAGTGAACGAATGAAAGAAGCAATTAAAATCAGTTTCTTAATTAGCTTCAATCTTCTTCTCCCGGCTTTTTGTTAATTATCCTCTTGCATTAAGAAGTCCACTTCCAAGAGAAGTAGTGACATTTCTTTTTCCTACGAAAATTTAATCTCCTAGAAGTTTTGGATCAAGTGGTATCAGAGCCCCAGATCAAAACGGGGTAAAGGTGGTTTATGGTCCTAACTCGCAGCCGACGTAGAACTTCTAAACAAGAACTTGTAGGTCCTTTGCTCGTTCATCGAAAGCCAAGGATAAAGAGAGGAGCAATGACAGGGGAAGTTCCAAACTTAGATGGTGATGGTGAACGCATCACAAATCTTGAACGACGGGTGGAATTGTTATCTGCATCAATTTCTGAGCTAGTGGAAAACTTAAAAGCAGAAATTTTTTCACATGCATCGCCTTCCAAAAGAAAGATTGAAGATGACAGTGAAGAAGAGGACGACACCATAAATGAAAATATTGTCGAGGATACAGGAAATCAGAAGAATCCTGTAAGTGCCTTGAAAATTGATTTTAAGGTAGAAATTCTTACATTTAATGGTGTTATAGATGCAGACAAATTGGATAACTGGATAGACACATTAGAAACATACTTCACTATACATAAGTATTCTAATGTTGAAAAGATCCAATTTGCAAGCTTGAAACTCTCAAGCCATGCTGTTACATGGTGGAAGTCATACCGAAAACGGTACAACGTTGCGGAATTGACATGGAGTAAATTCAAGAAATTATTGAGAAAACAATTCTATTCTGTTGGATATGAAGAAGAGAGATGGTACAAGTGGCAACACTTCAATCAAAAGTTCGGTCAATCAGTACAAGATTATACCTCTGAGTTCCATAACCAAGCCTTGGTATTGGATATAGATATTGACGATTATGAAGTCTTCATGAAATTCATCGGAGGTCTTGCCGACTACATACGGAAATAACTAAAATTGTTCACCGTAGAATCAATTGAAGAAGCTACAATCAAGGCAATCGCCATTGAGGCAAAGTATAAAAGGCTTGACAAGAAGGACGACAAACAACCAACTGCAAATAAATCTGATTGGAAGAATAATGGCAAACAGATCAAGGATGGTCTAAAGCAGAAGAATTACTGTGAACACTGTCGTACCAGTAAACATGTCACAGACAGGTGCTGGATACTTCATCCTGAGTTGAAACCCAAGAACCAGAGGAATAACCAGGGAAGGAATAACAGGAAGGCCACATTGACTGTGCAACAGGCAGAAGAGCTTCCAGAGTTGAAGCAACCTAACACAACACTTGCCTTAATGACTTCACCAACAGAAGTTGCAGATGCCTACAACCGTGAAGAGCTGTTTCATTTAAACATTCAAGTGAAACAGAGTGTTGTACAAGCAATTGTCGATCCTGGAAGTCAAAAGAATCTGATTTCAGAGGCTCTAGTAAAGAAGGTAGGCTTAGAAACAATGCATCATCCTAAGCCTTACCTACTAGGGTGGATTCAGAAGGACATTGACATGAAAATTACAAAGCAATGTACCTTCAAATTTGCAATCACTAATCGGTATATCGATGAAGTGACATGCGAGGTGGTTCCATTGGACGTATGCCAAGTTATATTGGGTAGTCCGTATCTTTGGGACCGTGATGCAATTCATTATAGAAGGCTTCACAAGTATCGTTTGGTGAAGGATGGAAAGGAGTTCCACATCAACGCTTGTAAGCCACAATCTACACACACTTTATTGACAGTTAATCAAGCCAAAAGATTGGTTAACTCTTGTGGGCGGTTTGTTTTATTAATGATTTGACCACAAGAACACATATTAATGTTGTTACTTTGTCAGCAGTAAGCTTAACACCTTCACAATATTCCGATATTGGAAAATTGCAGAAGAATTTCAAGATACTTTTTCAGGATGTTCAAGGATTACCACTGCGGAGAGCTGTAGAGCATGACATCCAGTTGGTAGGAGATTCACCTCTACCAAACTTGGGTTTATACCGCACTTCTCTGACGAAGAGTGAAGAGATCAAGAAGCAAGTACAAGAACTTCTTGAACAAGGAGTTATCAAGCCCAGTTGCTCACCATGTGGTTCACCAGTGCTCCTTGTGCCAAAGAAAGATGGAGGTTGGCGCATGTGTGTGGACTATCGAGCACTCAATAAGATTACAATTAAGAATCGATATCCACTACCGAGGATTGATGATCTTCTAGATCAATTGCATGGTGCTCATTACTTCACCAAATTGGATCTCAAATCTAGTTATCACCAAGTACGCATCAATGAGGAAGATACTTGCAAAACTGCTTTTAAGGCGAAGCAGGGATTGTTCGAATGGTTAGTTATGCCATTTGGACTATGTAATGCTCTAGCGACCTTTATGCGACTAATGAATGAAGTACTTCGTCCTTTTATCGATGGCTATGTCATTGTTTATTTAGATAACATACTTATCTACAGTGTCGCATGGGAGGACCATCTTCATCATATTGCTGAGGTTATGAATGTTTTGTAAGCTAGTCAACTACGGTTGAACGGGAAGAAGTGTGAATTTGGGAAGCAAGAGCTTGTCTACCTAGGGTTCATTGTTGGTGCAGGAACACTCAAAATGGATCCAGACAAAGTGAAAGTTATCACTCAATGGCCTACACCCCGTTCGGTTACCGAAGTTCGAAACTTCATAGGTGCATGCCAATATTTGAGAAAGTTCATTAGACATTTCTCTCTAATTGCAGAACCATTACACTCTCTTACAAAGGCCAATCAAAAATTTGAATGGTCAAAGAAACAAGATGAATCTTTCCAGTTGTTGAAACAGAAGATCACAGAGGCCCCAGTATTAGCATTGCCAAATCTACAGAAAGCATTTGAAGTTGAAGCAGATGCATCAAATTATGCAATGGGAGCCGTATTACTTCAGGAAGGTAAACCAGTGGCATACCATTCTGAGATGTTTAGTGGACCGGTGTTAAATTATCCGACTTATGACAAGGAGCTTTATGCATTGCATCAAGCAGTAAAACATTGGAGAGCTTACTTGTTAGGAAAAGAAGTCGTGGTTCACTCAGATCATAAGCCTCTTCAGTATCTAACTACACAGTCGAAGTTACATATGAAGTGGATGTCTTACCTACAACAATTCAATATTGTAATCAAATACAAGAAATGAATGACTAATAAGTTGGCAGATATGTTATCTCGACCACCTACACCAATAAATTCTGCATTATTGGTAGCAATGCAGATCCAACCTATTATTCCTTCTGAATATGCCAAAGGATATGACATTGACGCTGATTTTAGTTTAGCTCATGCTAAGCTGCAATAAGGAAAGACTAGTGAGTTTCAACTGAAGGATGGGCTAATGCACAAAGGAAGCCAATTGTGCATACCAAAAGATGGTGACAGGCTGCAATGGATTCGAGAAGCTCATACTTCCAAAGTAGCAGGACATTTTGGGGTAGAGAAGACCTTATTGAATCTTCGTCGATATGTCTATTGGCCAAAGATGCACATTGATGTTTCCAGGTACATACGAGGTTGCATTTTATGTAACACCTTAAAGCCTTCTAACAGGAAGCTAGGTTTGTATCTACCACTACCAGTACCTAGCCGACCTTGGGAGTGCATTTCAATGGACTTTCTTGGAGGATTGCCTAAGACCAAGTCTGGGAATGATTATTTGTTTGTAATTTTGGATCGATTCAGCAAGATGATAATACTTATTCCTTGCAAGAAGACTGTAACTGGAGAGGGAGCAGCTAAACTATTTTTCGAGCATGTTTGGAAACATTTTGATATCCCAACATCGATTATATCAGACAGGGATAGTCGATTCTTAGGAAATTTCTGGAGGTCTTTATGGGGAATGATGGATACTAAATTGAAACGTAGTACTGCATTTCATCCACAAACTGATGGACAAATTGAAGTCGTTAACCGCACTATGGTTCATTTGTTAAGGGATTATAACTCTAAACACCCAAAAACTTGGGATGAAAGTCTCCCTTATTTGCAGTTTGCTTTTAATCGAGCAATTCATGGCTCTACGATGAAGTCTCCATTCGAGGTATGTTTGGGTTACTTACCTCAAAGTCCCTTTGATATGGCGTTCACTATAGGTGACAAGCCATTGAATGGAAAAGAAGAACATGTTCGACCACAAAAGTTTCTCGAACGAGTTTCAAAAATTCATTCAGAAGTGGAAGCACAGCTGAAACGCTCTCAGCAATGGTATAAAACTCGGCATGACAAGCATCGAGTTCCGTGTACTTTTAAAGAAGGTGACCTAGTATGGCTACATCTAGGTAAAGAGCGATTACAAGGTGAAGGAAAGAAACTCGAGCCTTTTCGATATGGACCATTCAAGATCACCAAACAAATTGGTGACAATGCTTTTCAGCTCGATCTACCACCATATATGCATATGTACTCGGGCATTAACGCTGAAAATTTAAAGATCTTTGAACCATCTCTATTGGATGATGATCCCGATGAGGATACCCGTCTTCCTTCAGTTGATGACTTGAAAATGGAGCAAGAAGATCCATTAGAGGAGGACTGTATCTTAGAGCAGAAGGTTCATGAAACCCGGAATGGCAAGTATGAGACTTTTCGCATTGGTAGAAAAGGTCAACTTCCTAGCAAATCCAAGTGGTACATGCGGACTAAGGCCTTTACAGAGTTTCCTCATCTTAACATACCTTGAACAGAAGCTCAAGGTTTCTAAATGGGGGAGCCATGATCCAGGAGGATCTTACAAAATATGATATTAAAATATATCATATTATATTTTGAAAATAATTTAAAACCATTAAACTTTTACGGTTTAAAACATTCAGTTTTAAACCGATCAAAGTTAAAGGTTTACGTTCATTGAAGAACGTAAACCATTTATCTTTTATGGTTTATATTCATTTGTTATTTTTAGTTTCTATTTTAGGAAATCATCTTTGTATATAAACTAGAAGAAGTGAACGAATGAAAGAAGCAATTAAAATCAGTTTCTTAATTAGCTTCAATCTTCTTCTCCCGTCTTTTTGTTAATTATCCTCTTGCATTAAGAAGTCCACTTCCAAGAGAAGTAGCGACATTTCTTTTTCCTACGAAAATTCTATCTCCTAGAAGTTTTGGATCACGAGCACGAGCGTTCAAATCTACTAGTCAGTAACATACCAATGATATTGCTGCTGTCTGTATTCTACTATTCAACACACCAAAGACCTGAGAGAAAGAGAATTAAAGTAATGAATGCAGAGTTAACAACTTCATAAACATAAGTATACCGTTTTAAAAAATACAG
Organism: Geum urbanum; assembly: GCA_946800695.1. Lineage (NCBI taxonomy): Eukaryota > Viridiplantae > Streptophyta > Magnoliopsida > Rosales > Rosaceae > Geum > Geum urbanum. Next base: position 79,041,411 of record OX326999.1, on the reverse strand, counting down.
ATATTAGAAGTTAAAACTCACCAAATTACCGAAGCAATCAATTGAGGTCTCACCAAGTGAAACACCACAACCAGAGTCAGTATAATAGCGGTCGAGATATTCAAAGAATCTACATAACCACCTGGCCATAATCTTGTAATTTGACCACATCAGCACAAGTTCTCTCAGCAGAACTTCATTTTGTTTGGCTGCTAAAGAGGGCAGTACCTAAAACAGGATAAAAACATTAGGAGCGCAAAAGACAAGTCTTACGGCACAAGATTACCAGAGAAGTGAGTGGGCCAACAATTTTTATGAACTGTAGCTCAACTGTTCTATTTCCTTTCCTATTAATACAAATTTCTCCAAGAGAAATAGTCTGTCCACATTCATCATAATAAAACCTTGTGGAGCTCACTTTCGACATGGAAATAGTAGTCAGGGACTCCACCAACATCCTAGGTAATTATTAGTTAAGATCTAACTATTCAGCAGACTCACGGATAATGTTTGAAATTCCACCTGTGTCACTTAGCAAACTTCTCCTCAAGAATATATAAAACAATTACTATGTACCCCTATAATAGTCTGAATTATCTTAAAACAGAATATCACATACCTTTGAACTGATGGTGTCTTCCAAGCCCCTCTTAAATATACCTAAGAGTAACTCCTTGTTTCCATCTCCGGGTTTATAGCACAAAGTATAAACACATCTAAGGAAAGGGTTAAAGAAATATTCTCGATTTATTTTTGTTATTCATTTGCATAAGTGCATGTGAGAATATCCAGTAAAGAGGTATCTATGCATATAACATACCCATATATAATATTGGTATGCAATGAAGGAAGGATACGCATGGAACTTCATATACTCTTCAGGGGTGAACTTTGTTTCAGGGTAGCCTTCCACAATCTTCCTTGTCTTCTGAATTGCCTCTTCTATAATCATTAATCCTTCTTCAAGTTGTATAGATTGCATCTTTGGCACTTCACTTCAATCTTCTAAATGCTTTATGAATAACTCCGTCAGGGTGATCTGTATCAATCAAGCAGACATTCATCAATTGATTTCAGTCAGTGGTTTCATAAAAATCACATGAATCTCCTCAAGCCTGATTGAAAGCATTGGATACTTTTTTAGTTCATGTAGTATGCCTTTCAATATCACCAACAGTAAAACATAATAACAAGAGAGAAGGGAAAGTGAATTCCTTTCTTGACTGGTAAAAAGGTGAGGAATATCAGAATATGAAACAAAAGAGAAATCATCAAACTTGAAAGCAACAAGTACTTTCCTTACAGAAAGCTCCATGGCTAAGAAAACCCAATTCACAGATCCACTTCCGGTCATTATCCCCACCACCAAAACAGATCAAGATACTTAACAAATAAAAAATCAAAGTAACTCCAATAAAAATCCTTTTAACCTGTATTAAATTCCAACTCTTTCACATGCAAAACCATCAAGATCCGGAATGCACATTACACAAGACCAGAATCACCTCCGTTGTAAGATCCGACTTTACAGCGTTTTCCGACCATATTTCAACATATTACGGCCAAATTTCTCAAAGAAACTCATTCCTTCAACAATGAAGTACAATTGTAAACAGTCTGAACAAACCAAAATTCACATAATTCTAGCTAAAACCTCAAACCAAAAACCCTAAAGTAAGTAAATTTACAGCAATCTTACAAACTACACCTACACAAATTCAGAGACAGAACTTCAAACAAAACAAAAAATAAGGAAAAAAGAAATTGAATTTTGGGCTTACCGGAGTGGGTCCCGCTCGGAAAACTCAGGGTCTGTAAAACTCTGGTGGTCGTTGTGGTTTTATGAGTAGTGAGCTGAGATTTTTAGGGCTATGTATATATATGTAGTCCGGAAAAGAAAAGGAAATAAAATAAAAAATAATATAGAAATTAAAGGCGGGAAGACAGGGGAGGTAAACGACACGTCGTTTATTTAGCTGGCTGAGCATGTATAAATCTGACTGAGCTCTGTTACTGTTCCTCTTTTGAGCTTTCTAGGGTTTCCAGACCTCGACTCCCCGGAGCAATTGGTAATTTGACACTACCCGATTCGTATTTGGTCTTTAATTTCTGGGTTTCTATTGTCATTTCGTCTCAATTTGAATTTGTGGATTTCTAGGTTAATGTTTGCCCTTTTATTCATTTCAAGACTCTGTTGTGCTTGTTATAAGTGAACTCGGAATTCTGTGATTTAAAGTTTCTTTCTTTTTTAAGTTTTGGGTTTTGTTTGAAAATTTGGTTTACTTGTGTGTGTGTAGATAGAGAAATACAAGGCAGCTAATCAGGAAGCAATAGAGAAACTGGAGAAGTATGGAGTGGCGCTAGCCAAAGTAAACGATGATGGGTCGTTGTCGTACCCCGAGACTCCGAAAGATAATTGTGAGGCTCATTAAGTTCTTGCCTTTTTTCCCTAGCTTCAGACTAGCCAATTGGTTTTCAGTGGCATTGATTTTGATTGTCATGCAATGTCAGCGGACAAGCATTCTTGTCCAAAAGTGCTGAGCATTGAAGAAGAGCAATTTATGCGGGTATATTACGAAACCAAACTTCAAGAAGTGTGTAACAACTTTCACCTCCCTCATAAAGTTCAGGTATGTGGTCTCTCCTTCCAGAAGAAATGATAAAAATAATCACTTAAGAAGTAAGAAAAGTTGAAAAGACATCTGCTTTTTTAAAAAAGAAGTTTTTGTATGATTGATTGTGTTTTCAGGCAGCAGCTCTCATATATTTCAAGAGATTTTATCTGCAACAGTCGGTCATGCAACATGAACCCAAAAACGTGATGTAAGTTTTCATATATCCATGTACTTGGGAAAATGTAGGGCTGTATTAAGTGTCATTCTGTATAAATCTGCCTCTTCAAGGTAGAAGTTTAGTTACAAAGTTGAGACAGTTTAGAAAACCATGTCATTGAATTCTTTGCAAGTATTCTAGTATCAAACAGTTAATTATCTTGTCTGACTGCTTTTAAAATGACAGGAAATTTGACATAATATATTGACTTGAACACAGATTAACCTGTATATATGTGGCTTGTAAGATAGAAGAAAACCATGTGTCAGCAGAGGAGCTTGGTAAGGGGATCTCACAGGATCATCCAATGATACTCAACAACGAGTTGATAGTTTATCAGGCATGGATGTGCCACACGTCTTTTTTTTGGCTTCTCTTTGTTTTCGTTCTCTTTTGCTCAATATAATATGCATTTGTTTTGCAGAGTTTGGAATTTGATCTCATTGACTACGCACCATATCGTTCTATTGAGGGGTTTATCCATGATATGGAGGTTCGTTATTTCACTTTTTCATTCTCCGCTATATGGATACAGATTTAATTTTTTTTCTCTAGTTCATTGGTGATATTTTTCCCCATACCTTGTAATTTCCTCATTGAGTTCCTCCCACATATAATGGTAACAATTAATATTTATACCTAATGATTATCCACAAAATGTGATCTTCAGGAATCATGTGGATTAAATGATGACCAGGTTCACTTGCTGGAGGTAATTTTTGTTTCTAGATGTAATAGCTGCTAGTGTGTTCAGTATCTGCTGTATTACATGACACTTTCAGGATTGAATTGATGCTTAACAGCTTAACCAACTGTCTGTTTGATGTTATGATGTGTAGAATTTGCGTGACACTGCAAATATGGATGCAGATAAAATCATGCTCACAGACGCACCACTTTTGTTCCCTCCTGGGCAGGTGAACTCATATTTTGTTTTGACTTTCCCATTTGAGAGAACCACTTCTGCATACAATCAGAGATAAATAAACACGGATACATTGTGTTTGACTTTCTCATTTGAATTTTATGCAGTTGGCCTTGGCTGCACTGCGAAGTGCAAATCAGGTGCACAGAATTGTTGACTATGACAGGTTTTGATTTAACTGCTGAAATCAAGAAATTATGTAAGTATAAGTGGCTGTATATGTTTCCTCTGGTGTTTGTCCTCTTCCTAGGATTTATGAACAAATATGTTGGAGTGGGAGGGGTTTGGGTTTGATGATGCATTGATGCTCACTTCTGATGAACCTTTTCCAATGCTTCTTTTCAGATACCTGGAGAATATCCTCTCTCGTACGAGTTCTTCACATACCATTTCTGAGCTAGTTGAACTCCTTGATGCAATTGATTCTTGGGTATGACTCCATCAGCTTTGTTGTGATCTACAAAGAAAACAATTGAGATAGCAACACAAATGTTTCAATTATTTATATGATGATAATTATTAGGCCAGTATAAGTTGTTTATTGCATTTACAATCTGCCTTTTCTCATCTCTATGTATGTAGGTAAGGAGATACAGATTTCCATCAGACAAGGAAATTCAGCATATCAATAGGAAACTTAAATCTTGTTGGGGTCAAAGTTCACATGACGAGTATTTCTCTACTCTTTTCTTATCTGGAAAGATTATGGCGTTTTGTCTGGTGACCTTTGCTAATGCCAAACTTCTTCTTTTTTTTTTCAGAAGCGAGAAGCAGGACAAGAAATCGAAGCACAAGTCAAAGAAGAGTTCAATTGATGCACAGAATGTACCTTCTCATAATTAAACGTATGTCACTCTTGTGGATCAAAGTTCTAATGTTGCCTTGGCTCCAGTTTAGTGATTTATTTCTGGATACCAGCTTTAGTTATACATATTTGCCAATATTATTTTAGGTAAACTGGTCTCGGGCTTTACATGTTCATGTCACTTGCCGAGACGCTCAATGGACAAACTGACTGTAGGAAATCTTGAGCCACTATTTAATTAGTCTTCCATTTCACTGTTGTAAACATAATCAGTCGAGAATACGAGTGGGATACAAGAATCCCAAGTTTCATCGGTGATGCAATATATTCACCAATATTTGTATCTTTTTTATTTTGAAAATAATATTTGTATTTATTGCATGTAGAAGATGCAATTAGTCAATTACTATGCTCTACAAAATTTCTATCTTAAGCAAAAGATGTTGAGACATAGCGACACGTAGAGAGCTCCGGGGAAATTGGAGTATTTGTTGAGGACCCTAGGTTGTTGAGAATAGTGCCGCCGTGAGGAGCGTTGGTGTTGTTGTCATTCGTGTGGTGTGGTGTGGCATCAGGCGAGGAAAGGGTCGCCACCGGTTGCGTACTGATGAGGGTCAGGAGCGAGTGACCGAAACGAGGTCGTCTCAAAGTTGAAACAATCTTCTCCTCTTGGCGGGCAACGACGATTGATCTAGTCGCAAACGCGTCTTGGCTGATAGTGCCTCGACGGAGGCAGCAACGAGGAGTGACTGATCAACTTGGTGATCCTGAGTTGGCTTCAGCGATCCTAGGAAGACAACAACTAGACGGTGGCACCCTGGCCGAGTCGGCTTGCTTGCGAGGTTGCGGTTCGGGAGGCAGATCGCTGGCGTAAGATGTTTTGGGCTGACAACCACTGGACGGTGGCGACGAAAAACAAAGTCTCACCTGGCCGACAAAACTATATCGGCGGGACTCCAAGGAGGTAAGAAATGGGCTTCAACTATCCAAAGGGTGTGGGATTGGGCTTGGGCTTTGGTTGCCCTACTTGATGGGGCTCAAATTGTGCTTAAAGCTCATCTTTAAACAGTGATGGATAATTAGGCTATTCCCTATGGGCCTTTTGGATACTGGATATGGACACCGAACATCGTCCAAGGAAGTGTTGAGCGGCACCCCATGTATAGAACTTCGATGGCACTAGCGACGAAAAAAGTTGAGGAGCGTCGGATTGTAGTTATGTAATTTTGGGGTGGCATAGCTAAATAGGGTATGAGGCCCCAGATTTTTTTACTATTAGTTGAGGAGTGCCGGATTGTAGTTATGTAATTTTTTAGGGTGGCATAGTTAGATATGGTGTAAAATCCCAGATTTTTTTAGTACCTGTTCTACTCATAATCACGTTTAATTATATTGTTGGATATCAAATTGAATTGTAATAGTGCATGTTGCTTTTGATAGTGTAGGTTACTTTTGGGAGGTCCTTTTTATCGGACCGTTAATCGATATGCTCCTTTATAACTTACCAACTTCATATTCTACCGTTTTATCTTTAAAAAAAATAGGTCTACAAAATTTCTACTCCATTTTCTTGTTGACCATTATTGAAAAATGTTGACCAAAAAGTATCAAACACAGTGGGCTAAGCCCAAATATAAAATTAAATAAGAATGCCAGCAATACTAATGAAACGACGCCGTTTAGCAGCTTATTCACTTCAACTGTTCTCTAAACCCTCTAAACCTTGAAGAGCAGCAAAGACCGAGTTTCGATTTCAATGGCGTGCCTTGTCTCCATGACCTTCTCTGTACGTCTCTCTGCTTCACATACCTTCGCTAATGTAAGTACCCTATTTCCATAAAAAGAAAATCCCACCTTTCATTCTGCAATTTTATTTCCAATGGGTTGCTATGAACAATGTTGTGACTTTGGTTCTAATGAATTCAGAACAATAATTTGAAGATGTTATTTTTGGTTTCTGAGAAACTATATGAATATAAGGTGCTCTGCTTAGCTTGAAGTATTCAGATTATATGCTCTGACTGTATAAGTTGGGTGTTGTGTAAATTGAATTACCGATGTGGTTCATTGTTGAACTCCAGGAAGTATCTCCCAGAAATTCAGCTTTGGTTAAATTTTCAGCAACAGGTTTTACTTCTTTGACCTCCTTTCTATATACTATGTCATACCCAGTTTTGGGTCTTCTGAAATTTTAGTGCTTCTAGCTTCATGAAAATTGGAAAATGCAGTTCGGGTTGCAATTGAATCGGATTAATTCGTGGTTGTCTAAAGATGTCTACTTGAATTCCATTATAAAAATTGTTATGCCATCCAGTCACTGAGTCACATTAAGTTCTCTGTGGGGTTCTCTTCCACCTTGAAGTATGTTCTAGTAGTTTGCTTATAGGCTTATAGCTGATAAGCAGTCCTACCATTTAATGGCAGTAATCACCCCTCAGTTTGGATCATACAAATAAGTTTCTGTTTACTCTGAATTGATAAGACAAGTCTAGAATGTATTCCCTGTAGCTGTATAGATAGAAGTCATTGAACTCAAGCCAATGAGTAAACAAGAAGAAGCTTTGAATTTCTTATTTATCTCAAAATGTGTCCAACCTTTAGTATCTATCTGTTTAACCTTCATTTTGGTGTTGCTAGCAGATTGATTTTAAAGAAAGAAGAATTGAACAAAAGATAGAAACAGAATAAAGCTATCATCAACATTCATATGACCTCATTCTAAAAAGATCCCCCATCCTTTCATGAAAGAAAAATGATCAATTATAAAAGCTATAAATTATCTTAGTCTGAAACGCTATCTGAGTTTGTAAAAACTCAGATTGCAAAAGCATAAACTGTAAAGTACTTTTCTAGCTTATCTCAGACATATTTTCTTAAACTAAACTAAATAAGCCTATCAAGGTGCTGTAAATGAAGCAGAATGCAGTAATATTTACTCTGTACATTTTGTTCCTGGAACCCTTCTTCAAGCTGACTCTGAATTTTATTTGCAGCCGCAAAGCCTTCCGCCCGCTGCAATACAAATGGAGTCGTATCAAATTTGAATCGGAGCTACTTTCAACATCCACTTACAACACCCAAAGATTCTCTCACTGAAATCTTGTATTGTCAAATGAATGTAGATTCGTTTAGTCACACTATAATATTTGGTTACTGGGTAGGACCTGATGTTGATGATGGTTGGGGTTATGTGGAAGCTTTTGTTAGTCTAATTACTTGAAACCATTTCAACCATTCTCCTATTTGCCTACTGTTTTGTCGTTGTTTCTTTCTTATTGTCCTGTTTGTGAAAATAATCAAAATATTACTATCAGTGATTTACCACATCCTCCAAACGGGATTGGAACTTGGAAGATGAGATATTGGAGGCTAGGCTAGGGGACAGTAGTGCATGTTGAATGGTGAAGATGAGAAATAAACTATTTTGATACTGGCTGATCATGCCCCATTCATGTGTCTCAAGCCATAAATCTATGCTAAATGAAATTTATAGAAACTAAAAGACGTAAGTTATAACAAAAGGGTAAGATATTGGAAGCATCTAACATTAATTTTTGTTTTTGTAAAATTATAGATACTTTCACATGTTCAAAACTCGTTAGTCAAACTTCATACTTTCCGATGTATTTCTAAATGTGCAATCCATATACAAATCGTCGATAAAGTCTTAAGGTATTGCAAGATGGAGACTCTAAATGGGTCATTATCTGAGTCAAGCCGGTAGTGGACCGTCTGCTATCAGGGCAGCCAACTCAGTCGACATCAGAGAGTGCATTGAAGGTTAAACGATCTGTTGTTTCTTGCCTGTCCAGAGTTTCTGTTAACTTGTTCGGGAATCTCCTGATCTGTACATTGAACTAACATAGTTCTGACATCCAATTTTTTTTTTGAAAGGAATTTTTTTTTCTTTAGGGAAAATTCATACGAGACTCAAAATGTGGAGCATTAGGGATTCATACGCTTAGAACAAGCATGTGCTACATGCCTACATGTGAAAATTCGAATTAGTATTAACTTGGCTATAATCACTGTCTTTTGTGTGTAGTGAACACCTAATATTACTTATAAAGAAGAGGTTAGATGTTCGAATTATCTCGAGTTTTTACGAAGCTCAATAACGTGAATCTATAGTTCATGGAAGCAACCTTTATTTCATATCAACTAAAAAGAAAACTAACAATCTCATATATATATTTGAGTACATTTTTTTTTATCATCGTTTAAGGATTTAACATAGAATCAATCGTCCATATGCTCATCACAGATGAGCGACTTACAGATTCACAGATGAGCGACTTTCAAACATCAACATGGACGGCCTGAGTATAGGCCCAGCGAGCTTTGGCCTAGAGCCCCCTTTTCAAATGAGCCCCAAATTTCTTATAGTTCCCTTATATATAACTAGGGGTAAAAGTACATGCTCTGCATATACAATTTTTTATTTTTTTTGTAATATGTCTGTAGCTAGATGGATTGTGTTGAAAATATAGTGGGAGAAAAAATAGAAAAGATATGTGGTTTGAGGAGAAGTTGAAGAAAAGAGTTGGCCGGAAGAAGCAGTTATAAAAGTGAGAAAAAAGTGGGAGAAAAAATAATATATATATTTAATTATATTCAATTTTATGTTTTTAACCCTAACTACTTTACTTAACTGTTTTTATTCTTTTTTAATATTTAAAGATTATTTTAGTAAAAAAAATTCAATAATGGTTGACAAATGGGTGTTTTTTTTTACAAAGAAACACAACTTGCATTATAATCTTGAGCCAGATACATTGAAAAATATCTAGTCTAACCCTCATTTAGAGACAAATCTAGACTAAAAATAGTGATGCATCATTGAGATGAAGCACAATTAAAACACAGGTCAAAACCCCTAGACACTATACGCTTATGAAAACTAAGCCTATAAAAGTGAACAAGAGAATTGGGTCTAAGGAAAATCCTAGAAAATCCAAAAACATCTACTGACCCAAAACTAGTTGAAAGAAGAGACGCATCATTTACCAATTGTTAATTCGCCGCCGATCATTGTTCTCTTCCATTGTCGCTGCCAAAATAGCTTCCCTATTGTTGAGATCTAGATATGTCGCCTCTCCCGGCCATGATGTCTTCCTCTCGCTTCAAGAGCATGATAGCAGCAACAAGATCGCAAACCATACTGACGCTGTAACATCATGAAATCCAGACTAATACCCAATCACCTCCTTAGACGTTTGTCTGACGCCAACTACGCATCCTCCAATACAACATAGTAAGGTTTGTCATTAGTCAATTGTTGTCTCTTATTCAACTAACAAAACAAATATCACTCTCGTCCGATGTACCCATTGGCTTTGATGGAGCCAAGAGGCGCCATCAAGCTAGGGCCGCCAGATGAGACTAGATCCAAGAAAACTAGGAGACTCGGGAGTTGACGGCTAGAGGGAGAGAAACCTAGGATTTTTTCTTATTACAGGAAAGTACTAGAAAATTACTAAGGCCCAGTAATTAAATCTAAAAACAAAATAACTACAAAACATCATTAATTGTTTGACCTCATTAATGGGCCAAATTTCACATTAAAAATATCTATTATTATTATTATTATTATTATTTTTTCTTCTAAAGTGGAGCCCGTTTTCCAGGAAGCCTAGGGCCCCTTACAAACACTACTAGAAAATGCTCTTAGAAATTAATCCACAACCGATGTAAAAAAAAAACAACTGAACCGATGTCTTGGCGGATGATGTAAAAGATCGAAACACTAAGACATCAATTTAAAACTGATGTCTTAATTTGAGATAGACATCGCTTTATTATAATGTAGTGATGTTAAATATCTTATGTAACACCAAATTTGACTTTGTACCTGATGTTAAACATCTTATAAGACATCAATTTTGTTGTTATTATTTGATGTCTAATTCTTATCTTATACATCAGTTTTATAATTACAACGATTCTCATTTTTGTCTTAGACACCATTTCTTTTATTGCAATATGATATTCATTACATACATATCAAAACAAACATTTGCATCTAAAATAGGAGGTACAAAATGACTAATGAGGACTAATTCAAACTTTCCTACTACAATACGTACTTCAAATTACACAATGCTAAATTCAAGTCGTTATAAAAAGATTGATATATATAAGAAAACTATATAGTCAGCCACTTCAAGGCGCACCTCGTCGATTTCCTTTAATGTATATGGCCTCCGATTTTTTTATCCCCACTGAAAATGTGTACAACAAGTACAAATAAAATAAGCGCAACACAACATTTGACAGCAGGAAATCAAAGTAGTAATCTAGAACCAACCCCGTATTCCCCTCACACCAACTGAATATGAAATATCATAGAACCAACCCCGTATTCCCCCCACACCACTACCACTACACAAGATGCTGCATGTGTGAACGACCTTTCTTAGAAGATGCTATGAGGCTTCTCTATGTGAGGAAGATAACTCCCTCCTTAATGCCAACAGACTTAGAATCAAGCTTAGAATATGGCAGCTTGTTCAAGGCATGAACTGCAAAAGAAAATTCAATAACTAATATTATTCTGAAACATACAAATTCCTAGAAACTAATGGTGCAAAGACTTTGCCAGAAAGTTGGAAGGAAAAGACCACCTTCACCAATTTTAAACTCTACACTAACTTGAGGGCAGCTTATGACTTACAAGTTAAGCTAATGTTTCAAACAGCAGTCCATAAACATACTACCACCATAATCACATGAAACCCTACCACACATATACAAATTTTGGGAGCAGATAGTCATGTTCTTCTGACCATCAATTTGATCAAAGACCCCGAGTTGTTCTAATATTACTTCTTTTTATATTAAATCATCCTTACCACACTTGCAAATGGTCTTAAGCTTATATGCATCAAACTTAAATACATTAAAAGTTAAAACAGACCCATGGAAAACAGTACTAACTTACCTTCATCAACAAATTAGGATGAGGAAGTAAATTCTATGCAAGCCAATGATTTCTTACTTTTTAAGTTTCCTTTCAAAAAAAATACTTTTTAAGTTGTAATGCTTTATCCTAGCGACAAATATGTCATGTATTCTATCCAGTGAAACTAAAGGCAGATACCAACTACTTAATCAGAGTACTACGAGTGAACCGAAGACTTACACTGCCTTCCTCCTGCCATTGTGCCAATTCTCCATTTAGAAACAAAAGATGAGAACAATTTAGAGGAGAAGAAGATCATTATATGAAAGGTAGAAGTAGCTAAAACGTCATGCAATTGTTTAAAGGATGACAAACCTTTACTAACATATCAGGGAATTTCTCAGCAAGGTCTTCAATCCTCGTTCCGCCCTTTCTACATGCAATTATAAGCTGAAAAAACAGATGACAATCAAACTCAATCCTGATGATAAGTTATGATTAATATTTAAAGGACAAAAGAAAATGGCACTTTGCAAACGTTTAAAGTTAATGCTTGGTATGAGAACATACGGGACCAGCGCTTTTGCAATCCAGAGTAATAACAAAGTACATCTCGTTGATAAGTGACATTTTTTCGCACAAATAAACCTGTAAGAGAAACCACACAATGTTAAACACTGAGAAGAAAACATGGGAAAATTAGTGTGCACATCCTCATTGAGAAGAAACATCAATGATGACATGTAGAGCCTAACTTTTGAATTATATCAGACATCATTCAACAAATATCTTATGTGAGAAAAAAAAGTATCTGTAGAATTCAGTCTCACGTTACTTCATAACTACTCTTTACAATGAATGATCTGAACAGTTTTCTAGTCATTCATACATATTTGCAAGTTCACTGTCAAACTAACAATGTCTGGATCTAGTGTCTTAACCTAATTTAGCATTAAACATATGCCAGAAATACTAATAAAAAGAAGTGAGAGACAGATATACAAGTAAAAGATGTCGAAAATGTAATGAGCACAAAACCCACGACGAAGCCATATTAAACCTGCTATTGTTCGACCCTTACCCACTCCGGCTCCATCTCCATAGAAAAATCCTGCCCTAACACCACTTGGAAGGTGTTGGAGGTGACTAGCATAGACTAAAGTCTCGATCTGCAAACATGATAAAGTCTGAGAATTTTCTAAATCGTCCTTGATTGTTAGATTGTATGTGGGCTCGGGTGGCTGCACAACAGACAGGGAAGATGTTTCCACAACAGGATCTGGATGAGGTGGCCCAATAGACGACGGCGACGAGCAATGGCTTCCCAATCTTGGCCTTCACAATTCCGAATCGCTTGTCATGCTGCCGTATATGAAGCCCCGGCCTGCTATCAAACAAATCAAAACCAACCCTAAGCAAACAAAATTGAGATATATATATATATACACGTGAAGCAGCGGAGGCATGGATCTTGGTGGTCGGAGGCGCGAATTCGGATCGAGGAGCAGATTCGAGACCCGAATCGCTTTAGTGCTGAGCGACGGCGACGAGGTTGCGCGGAGGAGAGGCTCGCGCGACAAGGCATGGTAGCTATACGACGGCGTAGGTGCAAGGCGACGAGAGAGAGGAAGACATGAGCAACGAGAGAGAGGGAGATTGGGAGAGAAGAGGGTTCAGAGATGAGCAGATCTAGGTCAGGGGGAGAAGGGAGAGAGAGCAAACAAAAATTTGAGAGTGAGCAGATCTAACTATCTAAGAGCATCCGCACTATCCAATTTCAGGAATTCTTCTCTTCTCACTATTTATTAAATAAATAAGATAGTGCAACAAATAGAAAAAATTATTATTATTCATCAATTATAAAAATTTATTTTATTTAATTATTAATAATATGTTCATCTAACAGCTTAAATATCTTCGATGAGCTCCTTACCGGAAGAAGCCCGCAATTGACATATAAAATTAATGGTATGACTTATCAAATACACTTATTATCTAGCTGATGAAATATATTTGAGGTACTCCTTGTTTGTCAAGACAATTTTCAATCCCCAGAATCAACCATAGAAGTTGTTCGCACGGAAACAAGAAGCATATCTCAAAGATGTGGAGATATGCTTTGGCATCTTGCAATCTCATTGGGCTATCATTCGTTACTCAGCTATGTGTCATCACATATTGACATTGAAAATGATCATGTTGGCTTGCATCATAATGCATAATATGATTGTTAAGGAAGAATTTGAGGAGAACGAGGAAGAAGATTTACAAAACTCAACTAGTGCTTTCACAGTTTATGATAGGCCGGTAGATGAAAATGGTAACCGAATTTCCTTTGAGCCTGTTAGAAGAGATCAACATCATCAACGATTTAGCGACCGTCTCGTCAATTTACAATCAGTCTATCTTCATGAAGAGTTTCAAAAGGACTTAGTGAAGCACAACTGGTTTCTTGAAACCGGTGAACATCTCTAAATAACGTGTTTGATGTATATGTCTTTGCATTCTGTGTGTTTTAATCTTGTGTGTTTGCATTTAATTATGATTTAATGTAATGTGTTTGAAGTTTATCTAAATAAATAAAGTGCGCTTTTACTTCTTGAAAATTTAAAATACATAATGACTTGTCAATCATAGATTTATTATTGAGATAAACTAAACTAATCACTAAAATCAAGGTTGCGGGGACTATAACAATTTGTAAAGCTTGCATCGCCAACTTCTTCTTCATCGTCATCTACTTGCTTATGGATATCCTCTTTCCTCTTCATGAAGTACCTCTTTGAATTTGGGGTCTTAGTCTCGAAATTCATTGTCATAATACTTGTTTCTTCCTCTTGTGCCCTCAATTTGTAGTTTTTCTCATCAAGCATTTATTGCTTTTCTTCATTTGCCTTTTTCCAATCGGCGAACATTTTTTGATTAGCCGCAATGCTCTTCAAAGTCTCATCTCTAACCTCATTCGTAGGTGTCATGGGCTTCTTTCCCCTTCTTTTTGCTTCCTTGGTCGCCTTCACTCATTGAGGTCTAGGCGGACTCGAGGTACCTTAAAGGTTGCTTTGTGATGCTGGAATTATTTCATCTTCATCCAAGTTGACGATAGGAGACACTTCACTAACGGAAGGAGTAGCTTCAAAGTTGGAATGGTAAGAATGTGGAGGGCTAGTTTCGACGACTCTAAAAGTAGGATGATTCTTGACCTCTTCCCAACACACAAAGTGAGTAAACTCTTTCTTTTTTTGCCCACATAAAGCATTTGAGATTTCCTTAACTACAAAAAAATAATACAAGTAACGAATTAATATTTCAAATTTTATATTTCATAAATTTAATTAAAATTGAGAGGATCAACATAAATAAATTATTACCTCATCATGAAAATTTATGCCGGATTCCGGATTTCTTCTTGCATATGCAAGCGTCACTTTCCATTGTGACAAGTTTGACTTCAACTTAGCAAAACAAGAGGTAAGTGCATTTTGGGTCCTAGGTTCCGCCCTCACTTCACGTTGACCCATCACCCAATTTTGTTGGTAATCGGTATAGATTTTTTTTCCACAATTTGTCGACATTTTGTTTGTTGCCAGAGATAGGGCACACACTATGACGACAATATGATATGCACAATTATACATCTTCGGAATTGAGCCAATTGATGGACATCTTTTGCAAAAAATCAAAGAGATTGTGAGAAAGAGAGGGAAGAGAGGGAGGATGATGATAATTTGTTGTGCACAAATTGGTGTGAAGTGTAGAAAAATGAAGGTAGTATTTATAGAAAAATAGTAGGGGGTTATTAGAAATTTTTTGGAATTTTTTGGGAGTATTTTTGGTAGTATCCGTTCTGAAATTTTCAGAAGCAAACAGTAGTTGTTGCCTTTGAATTAGAGCCGCTCGATTGCATTTGAATTTGATTTTGAGCCATCCAGATTGAAGTAACCGTCGGCTACTGTGCTGGCTAACAGTCTGCCACGTGGCGGGCTGTCATTGGCTTGTAACTTCGGTAAAAAAAAACTCTTATACCGGCTTTTTAATTTAAAAAAATTCTTCCCGCCTGGCGTCACCCTTGTGTGTGGGCTCCGTCAGGAGGAAGTTCTCTCCGGCTTCCCATTTCAGCATGTCGTCTTCGCTCGGTCAAAGCCCCCGCCCCCAACCCCCGTCATCGCTGCACGTCTCCAACGCCGGGGAATTCGTATTTTCCAGTGGGACCTACACCTATTTCCAAGAATTCCTCCGAGAGGAATCCACCGCTGCGGATGCTCTAAGTCTACTCTCGCGTGTTTTTTTTAAGTCCAAATTTGATTTCCGCATAAACAAAAACCTTAACTTAATATTTTTCACAGTTTCTAAAATTTTAAAACGAAAATAAAGACATCAGTTAGTCATGATAATCGATGTTAATTATTAATAAGACATCGAATTTTTAAAAAGCGGTGTAATAATGATTTTACATCGGGAGAATTTTTGATCGATGTATGTGATGCGCACAATGTGTAATACTGTTAATCAAGAAAACCCTAACAAAGTACCGTATCGGGAAAGTAGTCCCAGAAATTTGGGCACCCAAATTATATATATTCCATAGAAATGCCATATATATGGTACTTCATAGGTATGCTTTGGTACTAAGTTTTAAGGGATGAGAGATTTTATATCAGTATGACCATGAAATAGTACTACATTGGATTAATTAATACAAAACATCTTGGAATGTTCAGGTTTTGTTTCCCTTCAGTTCCCCAAAATTTGTTTCAAAGAGTTCATCGATCTAGAGTCTTCATGTTAGTTGAGAAGTGGTCCTCAGTGGGGTTTAGATATATATAGAAAGATCAGAAACCCTAGCCTGTTGCAATTTGATAAAAACCCTAAATCTGACAACTTCTAATTTACTATTAATAGGGCTTAAGTACACAAATCCTTTACGGGAAGACTCTTCTAATCCTTTAGTATCCACACATGAATGTATTTAGTAAGTTACTTCTAGTCTTTTACGCATGCTTGAGATTCTATTGTAGTATTTTCATGGAAAATCATGTTATCTAAAGTAATATTCTTGCAATGTGGTCCTCCCTGATATATTCTAGGGTTAATCAAACCCTAGATTTACACCTAGTAGACTGTTAACTAATGCGTAATGACCTTAATTAACCTGTAATTTAATGTTAAATTACTTGTTCGTTTGAACATTTGAAGTTGTAGTAGTCTTGCATATATATGTATGTTGAAGGCATATATATATACAACTAATACATTCCTCATTCATGAGATAAAATCATCTTTGTTAAGAAAAATTGGGACAATTTGATCTCGACTAGGTTTACATGCAATACAATTCATTATCATATAAATTAAACAGTATGTCGTACGTTGAAGCTATTTTCAAGATAAATCTTACAAAAACCAGTCATAACTAAGCAGACATCGATCATTCGGTCACATAATTTTCAGAGTTTGTCCAGCAACAATGTAACGATTATGGTAATTAATCAGACAGCAGCTAACAATTTGATTCCAACCAACTTAATTGTTGCTAAAGTATTCTTGAAGAATGACTAAAGACATGGAGGGTCATTAGCTAAGAAGTCTAATGAAGTCTTTAGCTTTCTTAACCACATTGATTTGCAATGAAACATTAATGTTGTCATACCGTTCAAATAGTTGAGCAACACCGCAAAATGCTAGCAAGCAAGAGGTTATAGTATTGAGAAACTAGCTAATAGATCGTTGATGGTATTCTGAGGAAATTAAGCGCGCAAGACATACTAGTGATACTACTGACTGACTAACCAACTAACTAATTAACTTCAAACGAACTGAAAGCAAGATATACCTACTTTACATCTAGATCGATCTATATAGCCTGTATATATATTTAACGGTCATACATACAAAACCAGTCTGGTGATCGATACCGCTGATCTTGCTTCAAACTTAGCTAGTCTTGTATGTAGTAATTAATATGCCTGGTAGTGATTGATCGATCATATTTCCAATGTGTTCAACCACACACAAGCTAGCGTTACTCTTCTTCATACAAACACTAGTTAGATATGGTATTTTTAGGAGACTTTAAAGGAATTAGGTCTCAAGAACTCATCTGTCTGGAAGTATTATTACTTGTATGAGTTGTATCATGAGTACTACACTAAGATATGTACTCTATTCATATAGCAAGAGAACAAATGAAAGGAATGAAACGATGGAAATAAAATGAAAGGTCATGATTAACTACGAACAATTTGAACTAAGAGAGCAGCAGATATAGCCCAAATGGTATTTCAAACATCGTATATATCACACACGTACACTACATTCAAAGTACAAACTAAGATCTGACCAAAATTGAGGGGCTTTGCTATTGCCCGTCGTAATTTGATTTACATACTAATTGATGCACTCGGTTATATATGTTTCAAAGTTCAAATACCATTATAAAATTCATAGCTAAGATACATTAACAGAGCATATAGATATATATCAAGCTTTTAATTATCGAGTTCATTATCCACATCTAAGCAACAACCAAGTCCCTTCTTCGCCAAGAAGTTTCGAAAATGAGAACTAAACGAAATGAAAAGAAAGATACATAAGATCCAAAAGATACAGAAATGAAAGAACGATACAACATTACCTCAGATCCAGGAGCTAGCTAGCAAGCAATTCAAACTGAATCAGTTCATACTGATTAGTATGCCTAAATTTAACATTGTAATCTTCAAGATGGCCAGGCAAAGGAGTTGTCACCCTTCTCAAGAATCCTTAACTCCAGATTTGGAGGGTGATGAGTTCCATAGCCGCCACTTAAATAGAATGGTCGATCTTCTGCAGCTACCAGCTGTTCTCTAATCTCTAATTGGCTGGATGAGGTAGAATGAATATTAATATTGCTTTGGTTAGCAGCTAATCTCTCTGTCTCAGCTTCCCTATACTTATGCAAGTACCTTGTTGTAGCCCCAGCGTAGTTATCAAATCCTAGAGCACTCAGAGCCCAACAGATGTCGTCTCCATTCACCGTCTTTCGATTTTCTTTGTGACACTTGTCAGAAGCCTCGCCAGTAACAAAACTTAGGAACTCCGTTGCACACTCTTGCATCCTTTGCTTGGCTTCCTTTGACACTTTTGCTCGTTGGGGAAGGGCTTGCTTCATGATCCTCCCCACGTTTGCAATGGGAAGCAGCCGATCTTGTTCTTCTTCATTGTTATCAACCATATCTTGCTCCCTCTCTTATAAATCTCTTTTAAATAAAATTTATATCTACTGTTTATAGCTCGCCAGATCGGTCATCAATTGCTCATTTAAATTAATTTTTTCTTTTGTCGATACGTTGTTACAGTTCAAGACGTTTGTTTCTGTTTTTATACACGTTTATGTATATCTACGCGCACTGCACGTGAATGTTACAATTTAGTAAAATGCTACCTTTTCGGCAAATTTTAAAGCACTTTTCAAGTATACCTTATAATGTTATAATGCATCTCTAATCTTTTATGTGCGTACACACAAGTCTAGGCTTAGTGTTATGGAGCTCCTGAACGTTAGTACACGGGTCCCCACTAAGCCTCTGTCTAGTTCTTCTTGATCTTGATTAGTACTCTGGATTAGTTATAGTTAAATAAGCTAAAGTGTTCTTGTAGTTCGTATTAATTAGGCTTATCGAGTGGATGAGATTTGTGCACGTCTCATGCTTAGGAATGGATCCAACCAAGAACTACATAAAAAAGGACTCATTACCAACATGAGTGTTTGATTAGGTCATCCATGAGGTACGATTTGAAAGCTTTTGCCACTCTAATTGGTGGCAAAGAGGCACAGTGTCACATTCTTTAGCATTTTATTACCTGAAAATGTAAGTATATGTTAGGCTATGGTCCATTAATACATATTGCCTCCAATGTCCAGATGTTGTCTTCTTAATAAACTTATTAGCAGAATTTAGTTCTGCGCCTACACAACATTATTGGAATAGAGTAAAACAGATCTTCAAAGATTTGAAGGGTTCAATTGACTTGAGTTTATTCTCCTCTTATAAAAAGTACAGGGAAAAATTGAAAAATCTTGGAAAAGATATGGTTAAGTCACATCATACAAATTTTGACACCTTTGACCCATCGAAAATAGTGAATGATGATAACCCAAGGGCGTCATTCGACCCGTCGAATGAAGATTTCAACTCGTCAAATTCTTCCTCTGCTGTGAACAGTTTTACTGCAGTCCCCTATTCTGAAACACCGGTTGATGTGTTGGTCGGATTTGCTGATGTTGGGTACCTCTCTAACCCACACAAAGGTCGTTTACAGACTGGTTATATTTTCACTATGGGAAACACGACGATTTCTTGGAGATCAACTAAGCAAACCCTTGTTGCTACTTCCTCGAATTATTCAGAAATCATTGATTTGCATGAAGCAGTTAGAGAATGTGTCTGGCTTAGGTCAGTCATTCATCACATTCGAGGGTTTAGTAGTTTACCATCTACTACGACAGCGCCCACTTACATCTTTGAAGATAATGCGGCATGCATTGAACAAATGAAATTGGGTTACATTAAGGGTAACAATACAAATTATATCTCACCGTAATTATTCTTCAATCAGCAACAACAGTAGTTGTTGAATATCCATGTGAGTCAGGTTGGTTCGGCGGATAATGCTGTAGACTTATTACCAAGTCATTACCCAAATCTATATTTGTGAAACATGTGAGACGCATTGGTATGCGCAGGTTATCTGAACTCCATAACTAAGTTTACAGTCAGGGGAAGTTACATTTCTGTAGATATCAGAGAGAGTCTACGTCACATGTAGTAACATTTGTAGTTGATGCGTTGTACTCTTTTTTTCTGAGGCCAAGCTTTTGTTTTACCCGTGAGAGTTCTGTTTGTTTGGCGATGTTTTTAGTGAGGCAACAAGTCATGCATCATTCTTAAAACCATCGACACAAGGGGGAGTATTTAAGGAGATTTATTCTCCGTAACTTCCAGTGTGTATCTTGTTCTAGTCAGATAAGATTTAATCTATATAGAGATAGAGAGAATCCTTGTTTTATGGGGATATTGATTGTAACAGATTATATCAACCTATATATGAGGTATTCTATCAATAAAAGAGTTATAGTTTTCAGTCTATCATATATTCCTCTGCAACAATTATGATTTTTCAATACTAACCCTCTTATTTCTTTTCTCTCACTTTTGTTTTTTCTTCTTCTTGTTAACTTATATATATCTTTATCTTTATATTACTATATATACATGTTATCCTTGGCAAAGTTGGCATGACTTTGCGGTAAATAATGATAACAATATATACAATATATACTTATACAGTACAACCTCAATTTAAGAATACTCTATAAAGGAATAGTTTTTTTATAGTGATACAATTTTTTGGTCCCAACTCGGGATAAGTTATAAATAAGAATAACCTCCACATTGTGATAGGTTATAAACTTTTTTGTTCTCATATATAGGAAAAGTACCTCCATATAATAATTATCAATAATAATAAAAAAATTATTATTCAAGAAAAACCAAAATAATTATCTATACTAGTTTGAGACAATGATTTATGCTTGATTATTGTAATCTCGTCTTTGAGCTTGCGAATCCACAATAACTCGTTAGCATAAACACCTTGTTGTTAAAGCCAAAAGTACTTTAACCAAGTTTGTCTAACAACTAATATAATACATTTATTCATAGACAACAAATTATTGTAGAACGATTAGGAAATATAATGTCAATAAGTAAAATTCAAATAAACTAGTTTTCTTTATTAATCATATAAATTTCTCATGTAAATCATAAATATATTACTTTTCTAATGTTTGTGAACTAATTTATAAGTAACCTCTATTTAGGAATAACCTCCATATAAGAATAACTTTTGGCAGATCCAACATTATGACTGTATAGAGGTTCTACTGTATCTATATTTATAGACCCCATATATATATAGGTCCTTTCACTCAGATATACTCTCTCTCTCTTTTTTTTTTTGGAGGGGGGGTGGTATTTTTAGCATTACACCCACTTTTCGATCATATTTAACATCTCCACATTTCAATTAGCAGGACTACATGAGTCATCATTCCTATAAAATTTCAGCCAAAATGATGATCATTAAGCTATTGACCGAATTAAATCAAGGTACAGACCAAATCTGTCAAATATATATAACTATGGACCCCTTTACCAAAAACTGGAAAAATCCTTTAAACTTTACATCTAACTTAACCCTAAACCCTATACCACAAACTCTGAACCATGTACTTTAGTGCATGTATATTATAGTAGTCATTTAGGTAAGTATTATGGAAAGTATCTTAGGTATCTTAGTAGTCACTTTTTTTTCCTGATATGATTAAGATTAGGTAAGGTATAGATCATTCTTAAATCTTAATTAATTGGATCACCAATTTGTGATAAGTCAATTAGTATTACAGTATGAACCTAGTATTTGCTAATGTAAGAAGTACAACGTTGCTAGTAAGTCTCACACTTTTGTTTGAATTTATATATAAGGTTTTATGATAATAGTCCTCATAAATGTATTTCATATTAAGTGACTACAGTTTTGTAAATATAAGGGATATTTATGACATTTATCAATAATTTAAGCAACAACTCCTAGAAATAGTTGTCAAATAGATCTTTTACGACGAAACCTTATTTTTCATATAAACATTTAGCGACAACTCATAAAAATCATCGCTGAATAGGTCTTCTGCGAGGAAACTCTTTTTTCCACAGTAAATATCAACGACAACTCATAGAAATCATCGTTGAATAGGTCTTATGCAAGGAGGTTCTTTTGCCGCATTAAATATTAGCGACAACTCCTAGAAATCGTCGCTAAACAGATCTTATGGGAGGAAGTTCTTTGTTGACGCATCACATATCAGCAACGACTCGTATTGGTTTTTTCCGAATAAGTGTTTGTGAGGAAGTTTTTGTTTGTCAAATTAAATATCAACAACGTCTCGTATTGGTTGTCGCCTAATAGGACTTTTTTGAGGAATATATGTTTGTCGCATTAAGTATCACTAACAACTCTTATCGGTCTTCGGCTAATAACTCTTTTGTGAGAAAACTTAAGGCCGTGTTTGGAATCGTTTTTCAAAACACTTTTTCGTATTTTGAATACAAAAAAACAGTGAAAATGTGTTTGGTATACTGTTTTCAGAAAATAATTTTCTGAAAACAGTGAAAATGCAGTACATTTTGTAAAACGTCAAAATGAAGTTTTTCACTGTTTTCTGAAAACAAAATCTGGAAAATATTAGGAAAAAATTGAGATTAATTTTATATTGAATTTTACCCTTTAAATATACATATATAATCTATTTTGATTGAAATTTAAAATTGAACCAATATAAATTTGTGTTTTGTAGACCTTGTGTAAGTGTACTAGACACTTTTTCTATTTTTATATTAAAAATATAATTTTGGAATTTAACTTAATATACGTGTTTTTGAATCTTAAAAATACGAAATTCAATTTACTGTTTTTATTTTATGAAATAATTTTTTAAAAATTGTTTTGCAAAACTATACTAGACGTGGCCTAAATTGTCGCATAAAAAATTTGGCCACAAATCGTAAAAATTGTCGCCAAATAGGTTTTCAGCGAGGTAGTTCTTTTTTTTGCCGCATTAAATATCAACAACGCTCGTATTGGTTGTCACCGAATATGTGTTTTGTGGGAAGTTCTTGTTTGTCGCATTAAATATTAGTGACGACTCGTTTTGGTTGTGGCCTAATAGGTGTTTTGTGAGGAAGTTCTTAATTGTCGCATTAAATATCAACGACGACTCTTCTTGGTTGTCGTTTGATAGGTTTTTTTGCGAGGAATGTATATTTGTCGCATAAGTTATCACCGACATCTCTTGTCAGCTGTCACATAATAAGTCTTTAGTGAGGAAACTATAGTTGTCAAACAAATATTTACCGACAACTCATAAAAATCGTCGCCAAATAAGTAATCTGCGAGAAAAACTAAATTATCAAATATAGCGTCGGCGACTACTCATAAAAAAAGTCTCCAAATCAGTCTTTAGCGATGAAATTTAGTCAACGCTCAAATATTAAGCGATATTTTTTTACAACTAATTGCCTATTTACTATTTAGAGATGAAATAATCGTCACCGATGAGATCGATTGCAACGACTTGAAATTGCCTCGCAAATATTGACTTTCAACAAGGAATTCATGGTCGTTGCAATCCCATTTGTCACTGAATGCATTTTTTCTTGTAGTGTATAGTAAATATTTCATTATGCAAAAACAAAGAAAATGCTTCAAGAGAATTGATGATGCCTAATATTTTCAAGTCAGTTGCTGGTAATCGAGATTAAATATCATTGAATTTTCCAAAAGTATAACTACATATTTGCTCATCCGATTTTGATTGCTCTTTGCTCATTTTCTGATATAAAATTTCTGCTCATCCAAGGGAGGATGTATCTGTTTCAACAATTTTATAACTATTATCTAAAGGTAATGCTAAAGGTTTTAGTTGAGTAAGTTCCCTTTTAATTTGTTGTACTAATTTAATATCTTCGATATTAAAACACTTTTTTCCAGTTTTGCTTGTTTTGTTATGCAAAACTGCTATTTTTCTTTCTAAATTAGGAATAAAATTTCTAGCATAATTAAGAAGTCTCAAAAGTGCTTGTAATTACTTTCTATCTTCTAATTTATTAGGAAATTCAACAACTTTCTTAGCTACATGCTCTTGTAGTTGTATAGTATCTGACTTGATATAGATTCTTAAGAATTCTATATATTGTTTTTCCAAGTCTTTTTTATTAATAATAATGTCATTATTTATAAATTCACTCAAAATTATTTTCAAATATTTTCTATGCTCATTTCTATTTTTGCTACAACATATACATTACAAAAACGATCACATTTCTTTAAAATTTGATCAATTTTACGTTGAAAAATAGAATGTGCATTTTTCAACCTAAACGACATGACTAGCCATTCATAATTTCCTTCTTGACAAGTGAATGTTGTCCACTCTATCGACTTTTCTGCTAGTCGAATTTGCCAAAAACCTGATTTACAATCAAATTTGTTAAAGTATTTGCTCTCTTGAATTTTGTTGATTCATTCATCTTTATTAGGTAACTTATAACTGTCTTCATAAATATTATCATTTAATCTTCTATAATTATATATTATTCGTGTTTTCCCACGTTTAAGTTCAGAATGCTTTAAAACAATAAAAACTGTTTATCGATGTCTTGATTTAGATGGTCTAATTACTTAAAAATTTAAAAACTCTTTAATTTGTTGCTCAAATTCTTGCTTATGTAACAAATTACAAGGTACATCTGATGTTTTAATTGTTAAATCTGGGTATATAATATCTAATTTTGTCAAAATTTTATTTTTGTTTCAATGTAGCTGTGGATCTTCACTAATAATTCTTATTTGCTCTGCTAATTGTAATAATTCTTCCAATTGTTTAGGTCTATCAAAATGAATTACTTCAAATGATGCTTTTTTTTTCAAAAGTTGAATATTCTAATTCAAAAATTGACTCATCATACTCAATATTTTGCTCTTCAAAATTCTCATTTTATGTAGTTTTAACAAAAACATTTTGCCGTTCTTTTGACTCTTTTATGCTCAAATTATTATATGCTTCCAATAAATTAGTTTGATCTGTAGTAGATATAACTCTTTTGTAAAACATTATATTAGATTAATTATAATAAAAATCCTGCAAACTTTCTTGAAAATTTAACCCCAAAATGAATGGAGAGACATCTTCCAATGAAGACCCTTATAATGAGGACTTGATGATTACCTTTCATAAAGTTGTTGTGAAAATCATTTTTCGATAACATTTTTACAAAGTTATCTGTTAAATGTTTAGATATTGATGAATATATCATTTCTACAAATTTTTATCCAAATTAAAAATCGTTAAGGTATCGAAAAAGATCAAATCAATGGATGAACCAAAACTGTCAAACATACACCGTTCATGTTCATAAGTGATAAATCTTGATTATGAATGACTTAACAATTTTTTAATTTTTGTAAAATTTTGCATGAGTGATCTACTCATGATTATTTATCTAACCAAAGGTGAATTTGTCAAAATATAAAGAAAAAGTGGGTTTAATGAGAAAGTACTCATCAAGTCCTCATTATAAGGGTCCTCAATGGAGATTTTTCCAATGAATGGATATGCTCTTACTGGGGAAACAATGGTTAAAGGTAAATTAAAAGAATTTTTTTTCTGTGATACCTGAATTTATTCGGCCCTATCAACTTGATACATGAACTTTAATAACTATCAATTGCATACCTAAACTTCTAAAACCGTTTCTACGTGATACCTATACCAAATTTTCTACACAGTTCCGTTTGCTTTTGTGACGTGGCTAACACGATATTCACCATAGAGGGGTTAAATACTAAATTACCTTTATTTTCTCTCGCTTCTCTCTTTCTGCCATTTTCACTGGTTAACTTTCCATCTTCTTTCCCTCCAAAAATTTCGGCCCCCAATCTCCCACGTTTTCACTTCCTCTTCCTTTTTTTTATCTCCCACGTTTTTTTGATTTTCACCTTAACCTTTTCACCACCCTTACTACTATCCATAAATCCAATTTTTCTAGATTTCGTCTTGGTTCGCAAACACAAGACCTGTCATGCCACCACTTCTGGTGTCCCCCCTTGAAGGTCTGCCTGGCTAAATCATTCGGTCTCCACCCCCTCCATTGCAGGTCCTTCTAATCTACCTCGACCGTCGTCGCTTACTCCACCGTCGTCGTCTGGGTCATCGTCTTCTCTGGAGGCTATATGGATCCGCCGCCTGGTTATGAGACTATTCTTACTAGGCAGATCAAGAATATCATCTAAATGATCAATCTGTACGAGACAATGTAGAAGGAAGTGATGCAAAATTTTATGTATACTTTGAGTGATGTGAAAAGTACCATTGACAAGCTGGTGAGTGTTCTGGAGTAGAAAAATATGATTCCAAAATCATTATGGGTATAAGATGATGATGTTAAAGAAGTGCCTCCTCCACACTCTGAGAGATGCCTATCATTGATTTTATCATTACTAAGGGCAAAGGAGCATTCTCAAAATGAAATGGAGGTAATGCATTATATAGAGAGATGAATGTTTGGGTAATTGTAGTTACCTTATGAATCCATTTAATGAGGTTACATTATGAAGTTGATGACTTGCAGCTGTTATATGCTCACTTTGAAGTTCATCTACACATTGAGGCAAAAAAAGTTAAAGATCTACAAAAGGAGGTGAAGTTAGGGAGGGAGAGGGAGAGAGAGAGAGAGAGATGTCTTTTGGGTGCTCTGGCTATTGTACTGGTGTTGTTTGTTGCTGTGTTGTGTAATGGTATGTAGTGAAAGTGAGTAGTCAATGTGATATATGATCTTTTAGTTTGTAATCATCATGGTACGCATAGTTTTATTTTGATATCAATTTGGTACCTGTAGTTATGTTTGGATATCTATTTGATACTTGAAGTTTTAGTATATGATCAATGTGGTACCTAGAAACTGTAAAATTTGATGAGACTGGTGTGTGAAATGTTAACACCTCCCTGCACTGAGTTGTCACTAAAATGTTGACACAACACAACACAACCAACAAAATAATTACAGGACACAACACAACCAATTGGACAATTACACAACACAACCATCTACATATCAAACAATTACACAACACGACCAAAGCACTGAAATGTCTCCAAATGAACTAACTTTAAGCATAAATTTCAGTTTTACACACAAAAAATGGTGAATGTAGCAATTTCATGGTTACAGTTAGGTCCATCATCAGTACAAAAAAAATGGACCCTAACATAACACAGACCCGAAATGGAATCATATAGCTGCAGCAATAGCTAGATAGGAAAAAGGCAAATCTGAAGCTAGCTTTGGATCTGGATTCGGCCTAAATTGTGAATATCAATTATCATCTCCATTTATAAATCTTAGATTTCTACATAAATCAATCATCTTCGTCATTTTTACAGAAAATTCCTAGGTACCTAAGTGGTATTACAAATTGTTTGAGGTCATTCCCTTATTTAGAATTCTAGTTACAACTTTTGATAATGTTCTCAATGTTATAAACTGACTCAATTATAAGTAATAATTAAGGAAAAATAATAATTAGGTAGAGTTGTAGAGAGGTAGTTGATTCAAATGATCAAATATCGATCTCTTTATGTGCTAATATGGTTAATTAGTGCATCCATACTCCCGATAAATCCTCGACCAAAAGAAGTTGAAGGAGATAGATCTGTTTAACCCCAAAACCTCCTAGCGGACTTGAGAGATCTTGAAAATTTTCTCTTTTCCTCGATTGTGCTTCGTGTGCTGACGTGCCATCGTCTCACGACAGAATGTTGAATTGTAGGCTTGCGGCTACTGACTTCTTAATAAGCGATTTAGATGAGGAAAGCACCAACCTCGTCTGAATGGATCCTTCTTGCCTAATGACTTAGGACTTGTGGGTTTTCGTGTCTCTAGCTGAGCCACGAAAATCGATACTTTACACTCCTCCTGGTGTAAAGCAGAGCAATCTTCTTAGTTCGGTGTTGAGAACACTGGGTCCTTGAACCTCGAAACTTTCACTCTTCCTGGTGACAAGCCTCTTGATCGCCAGTTGTAGGTTTTTGCGTCCTTGAATCGCAAGAATCTCACGCTCTTCGGGTGACAACTCTATTGATCGCTGGTTATAAGAGGTTTTCTCGTATAGAGAATGATAGTTTGCTGGGAGCAAAATATGTATTTGATCGAGGGATCCTCTCTAAATCGCTTTTCAACTCTTTATATAGAAGATCGTAGCCGTATTCCACTTCACTTGGAACTCTTTGATATCGGTAATTAGATTCATAACACAACTCTACGTACTCAATAGAGCTCATCCGATATTTATACATAACTCTTGTAACAGAGTCATAACCACTATAGGAAAGGTTTAGATAAAAACAAGCTGCATGGATCAGCTTTCCATATCATTTCCTTCAAGCTCATTCCGACCCAGATTTGTATATTTCACTTGGACCGCTGGCCTAATACAGCCCTCAAAGTCCAATAGGAAATATATTTTTTTGAGACCAAACATTGCCCCTCAAGCCTTGAGATTAAATTTGATGCAAACGAAAATGCTTGTATTACCAAACGACATGTCGATAACACCAAATGATAACTTTCTACATGCCACGTCGTCTTTTCTCTCTAGAAAAGTTGTGCCACTTCAGTTGACGTCACATAAAAAGTGCACGTTCGCGTCAGTCCTTACTTCCAACACAAACTCTTATTTTCATTCAAACTTTAAGCTTCCTCCAAAAGCCAACATTTCTGTCTCTATGCTGCCATCACTTTTCGACTATTCAACATGTTGCATCACAAAGAAAGATTCCTAGAGATCACCCAAACTGAGGCAAACCGCCTTGCCGCTGACATTTGCGCAGTTACAGCTCGTAGACAACCAGGTGCTACTCTCACTCTTAGAGTCAGTTCCAAGGGCACCGACCGTCTAGACCCCTTCCTCAAAACACCTATCAACCCATGGCTCTTCCCCATGCTCCATCACCCTTATTGCAACTCGGCATTGATTTTTCAAGATAACCCGAAAGCTAATCCCGTGGGTTGGTGAAAAGGGATACCTTTTGCTCAATAGTCAAATGGCCCAACACCTCCAAAAAAGACCGTGTTTGGTACGCCAACCGCCGGAAACTAGACCTAATTCAATGGCAAGCAGCTGGTATTGATCAACTTCTTGACATCTGCTTCGCACTCTCCAGTGGTGGAAATAGCGCTCATTTTGCCACTGCTATGTGCTTTTGGGACTCGGCCTGCAACCGCATCCACTTACCTTGTGGCAATGTAAGTATCACTCTCCTAGACCTTTATGTTATATTTGGAGTTCCCATCGCCAATCTCATCTGGAAACAAGGCGATCACATCGAATGTACCGTTCATGCTGATTCTCATCGCCCCACTTCATACTCTGCGTGGACCAACACATTTATCAACAACCAAACTGATTAATGAGGGATCACTTTCCTTGAATTCAGGTTATCCTCAATTACCGGTTGAATTGATTATGAACTTCATCAGAAAACCCCAAATCTCTCAAATTACAAACCTGAAATGAAAAGATGAGAGATGTAGAGATGAGAACGTATGGGCAGTAGGAGTTGTAGTACTTACAAAAGACATATTGTAGTATTTGATGGTGAGAAATGGAAATATTATGAGCCAATAAATGCAGTCAGTAAGCATTACAGCTCCAATATTCATCTGAATACAATAGATCAAAAGAGACGAAAGATAGAGTTAGAATGGTAACATGCTCATTTAGCTTCTTAGTTCTCATAACTAAACACAAAATTGCAAGACGAACAAATATAATGATTTTATTAGCAGAATAGCTACTGGAGGCACACGTTATTGGGAAAAAAATAAAAGAAAGAAAATACTTGGAATAGCGCTTGAAAAGCATAGCTGCATTTGAGTGCTACTGGAGAAGATGGCAATCCATCTCTGATCTCCGCATCATCATCCTCCTCATCTCCGCTGTTCAACGCCACCTCTCATAAATTCTCAATCTTATATAGATCGTTTTGGGCCCATTAACAAAAACAAAACATCAGGAAATCTCTAACACCATTTTCTTTATCATTACCAAAATTGATTTTGATATAGAGACAAATACAACATCAAGGAAATAAATAAGATGAATCAAACACCTTTCATGCTAAAACTGGCGTAGCCCTCTTCCATTCTTATCGCCCCCCCCCCCCCCCCCCCGCTGCTCGTTGACCTCTCTTCTTCTTCTTGCTGCAGCGACATAAGTTTAAACCAGTAAGAAGACATCTATAGTATAGCCAATGAAACAAATCTGACCAAGTTTCTCAGCATATAGAATCATCAAAACCAAGTGTAAACGATTGTGATTATGGAGAAGTACAGAGCAACATTAACTGAAACAAATTGGCGCATAAACCTAATCAAGTTGAGAAGATTCAATCTTAAAACAATGCGAGTGTCATTAACTCGAATATAATTCTCAATCTGATAACTGAAACAAATTGGCGCATAAACCTAATCAGGTTGAGAAGATTCAATCTTAAAACAATGCAAGTGTCATTAACTCGAATATGATTCTCAATCCGATAAATGTGTCCCGAAATGCACACAATTTGAACAACAATCCTATCATTCTTCTACAATCCAACACAGTAGGCGGGAACAAAAAAAAGAAAAAATCAGAAAATGAAATACGGCAATGTATTAATAATAAGCAAAGAGGCTTACCCAGCAACTTGATCAAGATCACGTCTCCCGTTTGATGTGTTTCTCCTCCCTCTGTTACATGAGCAGAACGAAATAGAGTTAGATAATCGTCAAAAGTAAACTGAACTTTAGAAGATTTGTAATCAATAAAACCTGAAACTTACCCTTCTGGGTCAATTTCAACAATCTTCGTCTCAGCCAATTGCTGCAGAATATGTCGGGCAATAACACCGCTGCTCTCACAGAAATGGGGTGGACGGCTTCCATTCCTCTTGCTTCCACCATAGATCCTCTTGAAAGCACCAACTCCAAGACCACCCCTCAGGTAGATCTTCCTTGCCATGGAGGCTGCAAAATATCAAACATCACAAAGATTAAATACCAACAACCTTGTCACAAATCGAGATTAGTACAGCATAACAGCACATAAAGATTTCAACAAAGAAAGAACACTCACCAGATCATACGGGGCGAGCTCTTTGAAGGTTGCAGTCTTCACAATGTCAGTCCATGGAGGAAGCTCAATCTGCCAGCACACATCTTGAAAAAAAAAATCAAATTCATCAAACCACAAAATAAATTCTAGATTTTATCACCAACTGAACATCATCATTGACCTCACACAAAACACCACCACATAACACATTTATCCAACTTAAAATACACTAAAAAACGAATGCATTCTGAAGATTTCACACTCGAGCAATGTAAAACTACCTATTTAAAACCTCATTTGATTCAAATTATCACTGCATCTTCCTCATTATTATTAGTTTGTAACACACATTAAACAATTACAACTACAAAAAATAAAAGAAGACGGCACTAAACAAAACAACAAATGATTGAATCCACTTGAGAACTAATAAACAATCAGGAACCTGTACATCAAGAAACAAAGTCAACCAACTTCAATCAGAAACTTAATTGTAATCTTCTTGGATAAAGACTTCCTTACCGGTTCTAGGGTACCAAGAAGGTAACCCATTGTTCGAAACCCGTCCCCTTCTCCGGCTAGAACTTCCGGTTGACGGCATATTCTCTTGACCACGCGTCATTGCGGCCCTCGGAGTCCTCAGTCTGAAAGAGAGGTTAGGATAGTGTCCGGCGTCGAAATGGGGCTCTCAGTCCATCTGCAAAATGGATAACTTTTTCTGAAAGAGAGGTTAGGGAGCGGGTCTTCAGGCTTTTACGAATAAGCCCTTCAGAACATTAATAGAGATTCCTTCGTTTATAAAAAAAAGGGCAGAATGAGGAATCATTAATGTTCTACCTTGTAAACTGATATAAACTGCCCATAACTTCCTTAAGCCCTTCTACCTTAATTAATAGAGATCATAAACGAAAAGAGATCATGAAAACCCAACTAACAAAGTAAGTAAGCAATCAAAATCAGCAAAAGGAAACGGAATCCAAAAAACAAAGAGAGAGAGAGAGAGAACAAAAAAAGATATGCGAGGAGTTCATGTAACCTCATCATGGCTATGTCACAGTTTCACATTCAATATGAGCAAAGAAGAAAATAAAATATACCATGTCTAGAACGTCCACCCATTCTTCCACCACCACTGTTAAAACCCCTACCAAGTCCAAAGCCATCAAAACCTTGACTGTCATATACCAAAACAAAAAAACACTCAACATCATTAGCAACAAAAGACAAACCATTATGATATTACATAACACAGTAAAGAACTAAAAAAAAATATCTCACGGTTGCCAATCCAATGATGAACCCTCAATTAAAGCCTTAAACTTGTTATCTTCATTAGATTTATTTGTTGGTGGAACATCTGGAATAGCAAAGCTTGGCTACACCGGCAGGACTTCAGGAATTTCGTATAAATCACCTCCAAGATCATCCCAGTCTGTAATGTCAAAATAAATAATCATTGAAGTTTCCACCTGATTGCAAAAGGCAAACTGAAAGCATCTATTCTCACTACAGCTTACATTTACAGAGGATCCAGCTCTAAGAAAGCTAGTCCTTGGCTGTTCAGTGTTCTCCACAACAGCTTCCACTTTATGACTGCATTGAATAAAAAATAAATGGACCAACTAAACCAAAACTTTTGTGTAACTGATCTTTTTGATGTGTAACTGAATTAATTAGTACTCATATATTGTCTGCCGCTTAGCACCTAATTTCTATCCAGAACAAACAACACCAAGTACATCACACATCTAAACCAGACAGATTCCACACAATCAAATCAGAAAAATTCCACACAATCAAATCAAATTAGGCCTCTAAAGCACCAATCTTTCAAATTCACATACATGCTCAACAC
Source organism: Geum urbanum (assembly GCA_946800695.1). Taxonomy (NCBI): domain Eukaryota; kingdom Viridiplantae; phylum Streptophyta; class Magnoliopsida; order Rosales; family Rosaceae; genus Geum; species Geum urbanum. The sequence goes on along the minus strand of OX326999.1, from coordinate 79,008,368 downwards.
ACATTCATCAAAATCAAAACAACCCAAAAAAAAATGCAACACAGAAAACCAATCAAGATTGAATTTTGAGAAAGGACCCATCATGCCTTCAATATTCCGAGGCCAAATCAGATGGAATAAATGTTGAGAGGCGTGAGGTCGTAGACATTCAAGACCACCGGAGTATCATGATTCTAATCACTGAGAGAAGGATAGATTCGACACTGGCCAGAGAGGAAAGGTAAAAACTTCTTTTGTTTTCTGAGGAAGCGGAGACTCCGACGCAAAGTCCCATTGAGAGAGCGCAGACTCCGACGCCGGCGGGATGTACTTGATAAGGATGTTGATGTGTCGATCCACATGGTTTGGATGATTTGAGAGTGAGTGAGAGAGACTGAGAAGTTTGAGAAAGGCTTTTGGTTTGGAAGTAAGTGTTTGTGATTTGGAGATCGGCTATCAGATTTTCAGATTTCTTTTTCCATTTTTATCCTCCGGTTGCTTAATTTCAAATTGATAAACTTATACTGAGAGGAGGGATATTTTAAGGATTATCAATGTTCTACCTCTCCAACTATTTTAGGCACTTCTGCTTTAATTAATAGAGATAGTAGAGATGTGATTTCTTTTTTCATTTTAAAAAAATAGAAGGAATAACTAAATTAAAATAAAATAGAATAATATTCTGACAATAAATCTTAACCCTTAAAAGTCGTTTTGATCAATGACTCACCACATGTGTAAAAATTTGTATAAAATATAGTATCCACGGATCCGGATCCTATGTTATAATCTCAATCATCTCGCCGAAAAATATCTACGTGAAGCTGCCCATCAGTTCCTCTTGTCATTCGGGGCTGGTTCTGAGGACCGAGCTTGGTCGTGGGCTGAAGCCCCAGCCCAATACTGTCTTCATGCACAATAGAGTCCGATCAGTCTATGTTGGGTATTTAATCCAAGTGGAAAGCTATTCCCAGTATGTTTAGGAGTACAATCCTACAAACTGAAGTTAAAACTCAAATGAAAATAAATGTGTTACAATTAATTGATCAAATTGCTCTTGGAGGTTTCTCTATCACTGCAGAAAAGTAGACCTCATCCTTTGATTTAGGAGAAATAGACCACTTGTGTTTCTTGTATCTTAACTGCATAAACATGTACATGAAATCATCCAAATTCTTTTTGTTGCAGAAGAACCGGTCAACCCATAACAATCCGCCAGGTCTCAGAATCCGGTCCCAATCAAACAAGATGAAATCCAGCAACTGCAGGTCAATCCAGCCATCCAGAAACCCAGCAGTGTGAATCAAGTCCATTGTGTTATCAAAAAATGGTAGACGCTGATTCAATGTTACATACAAGGGAACCAGACCTCTTAAGGCAATCATCTCATTGAAAGGAGCCCCAAGGTTCAAAGCAGTAGAGACTACTGTCACATTGTTTTCTCTCATTCTTGCAGCAAAAGTTCCTGTGCCAACACCAAAATCAAGACCAATCCTAATCTCCCCAGGCTTTATAGCCAAAATGTCACTGATCACATAATCAACCGGTAGTGAGCTATTGGTAATCACCCATTTAGTCTTTTCCTTCTCCATTTCAAAACATCCAACACACTTTGAGTAACCCCTCCTGGAGTTATTGCTCATTAAGCACTTAAAGTTTCTGCACTGATAATTGCTCCACCGCACATTTCTATCATCCGGAAATTTCCACAGAGACTCATTGATCGGATAAGGCTTCTGATAGACCTTTGACGCCCTTGTCAAGCACCGTCTACGTGGCAAAGGATCACAACCATTGAGCATCAGCTTCTGAGCCAAGTTCCAATCATCATTACAATAAGACCCGACGTCATAGTTCATATACTCCTCCAATTCTTTTTTGTACAACACACAAGCATGTCCAATTGTATTGTATATCCTCTCTGTACCATATATATTAATCTTCCCAAATCTACTCTCCTTGGGGGTTATATACTTCCTTATCTCTTCAATCACAAAAGTGTTAATCAAAGGTTCCTCTTTCATTGTTGAGTTTCGAATACCTTCTGGCTTAGGTAACCGAATCAGTCTTAGAGAAATGTGCGCACTATAAAGAGGCCTAATTACTTCCTCCTCCAGATACCTCTTGTACTCCAATTTTGTGATAAAAGTTGTATGCAACACGTCTTTGTTCTTCTCCATTTGCTGCACGGTTGACTCAAGCTTTTCTTGTAAATCATCCAATTTGGCTAGCACTTCCCCCACTCGTCCAGACAGATCTTTTATGTCAAACCCTTCATATTCATCCCTCAGACCATAAAAATGTCGGCATATGTCTTCATTCCGCAAGAAAAACCCGGCAGAGTAGAACTTGTAGAGGCTGGATAAGCTGACAATTATAACAAGCCCACCCAGAAGAATCTGGAGCCATCCCATTATCTTACCCAATCTACATTTGGGAAGGCATGACCTCTTCATCTTTATCATGCCAAAAACCTTAGCACTCCTTCTAAACAAGCTCTAGTTCTGTCCTCCTTCTCACTTCATCAACCTGATTCAAAGAAAACAAGAAGAAGAAAAAACTGAATCTAGCAATTATATATGAAGTGAATCGAGTTCAATATCTGAAAAACACTACCATCCACATTGCACATCTACAATCATGTATTCGTCAATTACTAAGGTTGTACAACTTTGTGAGTCGTTGGTTTTAAACCTCTACATAAGTTATTAGACTGACATTTACAGATATACTTAGTAAGTACTCTAGTGTATATGAATCATATAATGTGAAATCGGAGAAAAGACACTGCAATATGGATCAAGATACTGCAAATGGATCAAGATACCGCCTAGACTTCAAACTAATCTGTATATCTCTTACAAGATGGATCAAGATACTGCAAATCCAAAATCAAACACATAAGCACTTTTCACAACCGAATGTGGGGATGACAAACATATCAACCAATTTATCTCAAAACAAATGAAGCTATTGCAACATTCCAGCCAATGCCAGTACCACAATACCACCATATTTTACATCAAAAGCCAAAACAACATCCAACACAAAGTAAAAGACTTGAACTTTCTATCTCAAACAGTCAAACAGACAAAACCTGAATCTGAAAATAAACAAATTACGCCAAATTTGACACCAATTTAGTAAATTTAGACATACCCAGATGAAGAATCTCCAGGAACTTGCATCAAACTGGAGCCAACTCCATCTTCTTGTGCATACTTCAACATTCACTCCAACTCTCTCCCACTTAAACCTATAAGAAAATCACAGAAAGATTAAATCTTTACAGTCAAAACTTGAGAAATACTTAATATGCATATCCCAATTGAGCTTTTAGAGCTGTAAATTCTTAGTCTTGAAGCTTACTAACTCGGCCAAATTGATGAAACTAATGAATATGTTATTGTATGTTACATTATTCAATACATATAAAGCAGCATAAATCTCACTCAAGAGGCTCCGAAGCTCGAATCTCCATGAAGAGATTGCGATGGAAAGTGTCTTCTGCAGTTCTGCTCAGTTTGAGTTTGTTTAGTATACGAAAGGCGTTGACCGTGTGAGATCAAAAACTAAGGCGACCGACCACTTCGGAAGTTTGGTCCGGGCCGGGTCGGGGTCGACTCGAGTCGAGTGGGGTAAATATTTTGGGAATTCGGATCGGGTTTCGGCTTCCATCTTGAGACGGACAGGAAGACTGTGGGAGTTGTTTTTGATCACATCATCACATGCACTGTTCTTTTTAGAAAGCTAATTAAGGACCTTCATTAACATGGGTCTTCCTTTTATTTTCTTTCTCACAAAAAACATGAAAAATTCTTCCATGCAACCGGATGCAAGTGCACAAGACATTCATAAAATGATCTCAACCATTCATTTAATCAATTAATTATATGACATCAACTTCAAGACTAATACTATTAAAGAATGGATCAACATAAGAGGAATCATAAAAAGAATGAGAGCGTTCCTCTCAAACCCTAGGCAGGTTCTAGCGGTGGCGATCTTCGGGCTCCATCGCAAGTCCTCATCATAGCCGATTCTTTTTGGTGTCGCAGCAAGGTCGTCGCCTCCAGGCGAGGTTGAACTACGGCCTTCAAGCCGATGGCTTCTCTCATTCGTCACAGTGTCTACTCTTGTATAGGTGAGTCCAGGGCATATAGAAATATTTTTGGTGAGCGATGGTGGTGTCAACAGCTTATCCTAAGGTTGTTTGAGGAATGGCGCCGGCAACCAAATCGAGTGAGGCTGAAGTACAGAGACGTGAACAAGAGGAAGTGCGATGATGTTGCCAAATTTTGCAAGTTGAACTGTCAGGTTCATGGCTACGTGGGTGCATCATCGACGACGACGTCGGGATGGTGCTTTTTGGTTGCAAAGTGGGAGTGGTCTTGTACTCCATTTGTCTTTGAATGTCAACACATATCTGGTTCTTAATGGTGGTAGTTGTTTCTTAGTGGTTCTAACGGACGACAGACGTCCGGTGGGGATCGTCCTTACCTCTGTGGGAGGTGTAATCTCAGTCAAGTCTCTATTGGCTGGTCAACCACTTCAATCTTAGGGCTTCTGTTGGGCATAGGGTTTGGATTTGTGTGTTTTGGCAAAATATTTTTTTGAATGGGCCCATAATTTGTTGGAGGTTTTGAGTCCGACTAATTTGGGATCCAGGAGGCTCTATACATCATGGGTCGTTCTCCTATGGTTGTGGACTTTGTCTGCCAAGGATTGATTTTATTTTTCTGTCAATTAATAAGCTCGAGCATAATAGGTATTGCTTATGGTCCCGCATCGAGTTACGTCATTGGTTACTAGTCCTGGTGCTTATTGCTAGATTTTGATTATTTAGGTACGTAGGTTAAGTGACTTCGGTTGCTTAAGTTGTCTAGACTATGGCTTCTTTCTCTCGGCGTTCGTGAGTGGGTAGTCGTAATTGTAATCGTTTATACTTTCTTTTCTTAATGAGAACTGACGTCTCACGTGTTACCCTTAAAAAAAATACGGTTAAAGAATGAAACAAAAAAAAATAGTCAACTAAGATAAATTATTCATGGGGCCCACTTTACTTATCTATTTTCTCTCTTTCTAATTTTAATTTATACCAAGTTGTCATTTTATTCTTAAACCCTTAACTCAAACCCCTAAACCCTAAACCTCAAACTATAAACCCCAAGTCCTAAACCCTACCCATCAACCTTAAATCCAAAATCTAAATCCCTAAACCCTAAAACCCTAATCCAAAAACCCAAATTTCAAAAACCTAAACCCCAAACTCTAAACCTTAAACACAATTCCTTGAACCCTAACCCTAACTGTTAAATCTAAAATTCTAAACCCTAACCCTTTACCCGAAAACCTAAACCAAAATTTTGAATCCTAATCTACTCTAGTATAGTTGTCCGTCATAAATATGAAGTTCATGGTGTACTAGTCTGATTACACGATTAACATCTAAATGACATATGTGTATATGATGATTCAATATTAATTCAAGTCAAGTAAATAAAGAAACTTCATTCTTTTCAAGAATTTAAAATAAATTATTTTAGTAAATATTTGTAAATTATTTTAGTCCATATTTTAACTTAATATTAGAATTATGTGTCATTATATGATTTATATAATCATATATGAACGATTTATTCTTTTGTTTGTCATTCAAATCACCAAGTTGTTAGGTATGTCATTTGTTATTTTGTTTATGTCACTCAGATGACTTATTTGGTGATTATCAGATCATGAGTCACCCTATTTTATGAAGTTGTATGATATTTTTATTTATTTATGTCACTTAACACTAGAACTGCGAAAAATATTTGTATGTTAATGTTAATCAGTAAATGTATTCTAATGAGTTTAAACTTATATAAAGTAGAAACAATAATCACGTATATTAGTTCAGTTCCAAATTGAGGAACTGTAGAACCGAATTGGTTCTTGAACTGGTTCGATTCCAAACGGTTCTGCCTTTTAAATAAAAAGAACCGAACCGTAGAACAATTCAATTCCAGTTCCTGAAAATTTGGCAGGAATCGAACCGTTCCCAGGTCTAGTTAAATGGAATTTTAATAATTAAATTAAAGCTCACCAAATTTGCCCTGGAGCATCCAACCATTCGTCTCTGCCGCCTCCCTCGCCGTCAATTCCGCTTGCCGCCTAAACTTCACTGTCAACTATCCCTTCTCCAACTTGTTCGACTACATTCCCTCCCCATTGACTAAACCTTACAAAAACTCACCAACTCCAACGTTGTTTTGACACTTCCCGCAACCTTTGGTTCTGCCTCTAACTCTAATCACCTCCGCCACCAAGTTACTCCCGACCGTCAGCTTCTTCCACGGGGTAGGTTTGTGTTTATGTTTGCTGCCTCTAAACGACTTCTGTCAGCGCCTGGCTCGAGCGTGCTGGAACCGAAACCCGTCGTCATTTCTGTCAACTTCCGTCTCGCGCCGGAGCTTCCCTTCCCATGCAATTTTCATATTTTTGTTGGCGGTGGACTGGGCTCCCCGCTTGTAAGCTTCCTTTCTCGTATGATTTACGTTGAGGGAGGGAAAGAGAACTAGTGGCACTTTCATAATTTTTCTGAAACCTGAGTCAATGGTTATTCAGGTTTTATTGTGGTAATGTTTTAGGTTGTGGTAATGACTGATGCAAGTGCACCTAGTGCACTGAAGATGCTCTGAAAAAATATTAGGGTGAACTTACAATGTGTTTTGATGAAATACTTTTTATTCTCACTGAACTTCACAATTCATGAAAATTAAGATTTCATCATTCTAAATTCTATCATCTTTGAATTCTAGTGTTTGTATTTCTTCAGGTAGAAATCTAAAAATGATGAGAATTACAAATTTTTCTAAGCAATCAGAGAGAGTTGTAAAATGAGACTTATTTTTGAAGGAACTTAAATAGAGAATTTGGGTCTCCAATTCCTCCAATTTTTGAAAAATATAAATTATAAACTTCTTGTCAATGTTATCCAAACACACAAATTTTAAGCGATGAAATTCTAAATATCTGAAATTTAATTAAATTTCACTCACATCCAAACTAGGGGTCATCATTTGGCCCGTGGGCCTCGTGGGCCGGCCGAGGCCCGCAAAAGCCTGTTTAGGTGGATGGTGGACCGAACTTGGTTTAGACTCTTGAATATGGTGTAGTCTGGACTGAACTAATTGAAGAGTTTAGTGTATTATTATCTACTGCAACATCACTAACTTGTATCTTTGAGAATAATGTGGCTTACATTAAACAAATTAAGTTAGGATACATTTAAGGGTGACAATACTAAACACATTTACCTGATGTCTTGTATTTTTTTTCTTCCTTAGACCGATCTTTTATTTTACCCACGAGATTTTTGTTTAATTGACTAAGATTTTTAGTGAGGTAACATGTCATGCATCATACATTAGGATCTCGACATAAATGGGAGTGTTTAAGGAAAGTATATTCCTGATATTTTTGGTGTGTCGAATCTTAATTAATTTAGAAGTAGATATTTTAGTAATCTATAATTTATAGGACTACTGATCATAATTGATTGTAATGCTTGTATTTAAGATCACATATCTACGAATAAAGAACAGTTTTCTTTCGATAAAAAAAATTGATTTTTCTTAATTTTTATGGAAGCTTGTTATGATTTTACTTTTAATTTTATTTTATTTACATTTACATTTATCCTAGTAAGAGCAGTTGCACCAGAGGGCGAAACCGAACGTCCTCTCACCCTGTCCCGTCGTAAATCTCATGTCCCCTCAGAAAAAAATTTGCAGCTGTGAGAAATCGGAAGTGACTGGACGTTGACTATGCAGAACGTCCTCGAAGGAGTTCCCAAATCGCTCGTCCCAGCGCCGGCGTGCTCTGGCGAGACCCACACACGTGGATGACGTCATGGCGTGTCGTTAATTCGTATATAGTTTTTTAAAAATAACTGAAATAACGGACCAATGACAGCCCGCCATGTGGCAGAGCTGTCTGTTACCGCTGCCCCCAACGTTCCAATTGATTTGGACCGTCCATTTTGTATCAAATTTCAATCTGAACGGCCCAGGTTCAAACTGAACGGCTAATTTCTGAATTTAATGGGTAGATATGAAAAATACTCTAAAAAATCCAAAAAAATCCCTAAAAATTCCAAACAAATTGTAATTACCCCATACAATTTTTCTATAAATACTACCTATATTCTCTCAAACATCTCACACCTCTTTTGTGCACAACAAAATTCTCATCCTCTACCATATCTCTCTCTCCCTCTCTCTCTCTCTCTCTCTCTCTCTCTCTCCTCTCAATCCTTTTCGTTTTTGCAAAATATGTCCACCAATTGGCTTCTTTTCGAAGATATCCAAGTGTGCACATCTTATTGTCGTCAATGCGTTGACCCTATCTCAGGAAACAAACAAAAAGTCGACAAATTATGAGAAAAGATTTTTGTCAATTAGCAAGAAAATTAGGTGATGAGTTACGGTGAAGCGAGGGCGAGCGAGGAGCCAAAGTGCACTAGCTTCTCGTTGTGCCAAGTTGAAATCAAACTTGACACAATGGAAAGTTTCGCTTGCATACACACGAAGGAATACAGAATTCATCAAAAATTCGCAAGATGAGGTAATGATTAATATTTTAGTGACATTAATTTGTTTTTTAGTGACATATTAATTTATTGATTTTTTGTGACAAAACAAATTTTTTTATGTAGTTAAGGAAAACTCAAACAATTTCTTTGTTCCATATGGGTGCATATTAATTTTAAGTTTTCTTCTTCTGTGTTCATTTCTTTGTGGCCTATATGGGTGCATATTGTCATGTTCTGCTTTCGAGAGTGTCTATCGTGGGCGTCGTTGGTTTTTTGTGCTGAATGCATATATGAGATTACTCCAAGATCCGAGTGTGTGTGGGAGTATATGTGCTGCCCTTTGGAGTTCAGGCATGCCGACTCGGTTGCGTTCGAGGAGCTTGTCGCTAGTCGAGAATTTGACGCTGAAGAAGGGATTAGGCCATCCCTACACAAACTGGTCGGAGTCTGGAGTCGATCCCCTGATGAGCCCAAAACAGAACGAAACCAATCAATATTACCCCGTTAAATAAGGCTGACTCTTTGATGGGGAGCGCCACATGGACCTCGTGTGGTGACCATCCGGTTAGTTCCGTGACAATATGCTATAAAATGTGATTAATCCTAATTGGGCTGCTGCGGCACTGCTCTAAAATGTAATTAATCCTACTTGGGCTGCTGCGGCTTTGCTCATTTCTTTCAAATACCCTAGGAGGCTCTTCTCCTTCTCCTTCTTCTTTTCAAGTTTTGTTGTGGCTATATGGTACTCATTTCTTTAAAATACCTTCTTCTTCGCCCTTGAAGTTTTGTTCTCCTGTGTTCGTTTCTTTGCGGCAAATACCAGTATTTATATTCCTCTATATCAAAATCAAAAGGGGAAGCAGCCTGCTCATATGAGAATAACGAGATGAAATTTCAAGTTACCTTTACAGTCAGATTGTTTATTATCAGGTGATTCATTCATTTCGCTAGTTCAATTTATCTGGTAAGAATTAGATTCATTCTCTTCATCCGATTCGTTATCATAATAATATTTCATTTCATTTCGCAAAATGATTCTCCAGTTAAACATTGAAGCTTTTCCAGCTGAAGCCCAGATCTGCTGTTTCAGACTTCATTTTGTTGAATATTTAAGTGCTTGGATGAAACAGAGCTTATTTAAGAGCAGTTGAATGATTCCAAGCCATGAGTAGATTGAAGAGAGCATCCAGTCAGCACTTTCTATGAAAGAGACAATCAATCCTTCAATCCTGAGGTGGTTAAGGGTAACAATTGAGGTGATATTTAATCCTATTCAATTGAGTTTGATTTGATGTATGATGCTTGTTTGTTATTGATAGAATGTTGTGTTCCTGTGTTTGTATGAGAAATTATATTATGTTGAGAATGTCCTGAAATCAACTTCTTTTAAGATTTAGTTTGGTTTCTGCTCATTTCGCTTTGCTTATTTATGTGTTTGGTTTGCTATTGCAGTTGTCCATTCAACAGGAGTGGGTTGATAGCAGATTTCATTCTGGATGTCCGGATATTCCAATAAATTAAAGCCTCCTACTTGTCCCATGCAGTTAGGAATAACGTTGGCTTTGCTTATTTATTCTCTTCAAGAGCTGGTGCCAACTGACATACAATAAAGTTGTCATCCAAATAAAGACGCACTCTTGTGGATTGCATATGGTATTATTTGTTAGTGAAGAAAGATTCCTTGAGTACCTGAACCAGACACAGTTGATTCAGATTGTCAAGTGTTTTCTAGTACAAATATAAGTAAACCTACTCAGTAGTGCTCTTCTATCCATTAAAGTTAAATTATGTACACATTTAGTGTTGACTAGATTTTGGGAACTTGAATTTTGCGAGTAAAAATGTGCAGCAGTGCAGTTCTGTTTGCTGGTTACTTTCAAAAGGTCAAATGGTCTTCTCTGTTTTACTTTAATTGGTTATATGTGAAGCTCTATGATCTGAAATTAATCTTTACGTGCACATTTCTTAATAAGTATTTAGCTGTGATAACCTTGACACTTGTGGGAGAGTCCAGCCTGTAGCAAATTGTTCTGAAACTTTTGGTTCCACTTTTGCTGGTATAGTTTGTGATCTTTTCTAGGTTTCATTTGTTTCAGATTGCTGGTACTGAGATTTCAGCAGCTTGTTTAGGTTAAAAATTTGCCTGGTGCTATAGATTTCAAACCAACTATTCCTAGTTCTATAGTCCTGAGGTGATTAAGAGTAAACGACTTTAACTAAAAAACAACAGTTGAGGGGGTATTTGATGTATGCTTTGTGTTTATGCTTGTTTGTATTGATGGAATGAAGGGCACTTATATTCAAACTGTTCTGTTTTTGTTGTTAACTGCTATGATGTAAATGCATCCCACATTTTATTATGTTGACAACATGCAGGTTTTACCTTTGACAGGCTTCAGAAAGCCTCGAAATATATGGCACTAAGTTCTTTAAGATTTAGTTTGGTTGCTGGTCGTTTAGTGCTTTGTTTTCGCTTTGCTTATTTATGTGTTTGGTTTGCTATGGAAGTTGTCCATTCTATATCCACATTCTATATAGGAGCGAGTGGATAGCAAATTTCATTCATGGATGTCCAGATATTCCAATAAAGCCTCCTACTTGTCCGGTGCAATAAGTAATAAACGTTGGCTTTGCTTATTTATTTTCTTCAAGAGCTGGTACCAATTGACATACAATAAAGTTTGGACCTCCAAATAAAGACTCACTGTTGTGGCCTGCATATGGTATTATATTTGAGTGTGATTCGTTGAGTATCTGATCCAGACACAGTTGATTCAAATTGTCAAGTGTTTTCCAGTGAAAATGTGAGTAAACCGGCTCCGTAGTGCTCTTCTACTTATATAAGCTAAGTTGTGTACACATGTGGTGTTGAGATTTGGGGACATGAAGTTAACTAATAAAAATGTGCAGCAGTTCACTTCTGTTAGCTGGGCTGCTTTTTTAATTGGTCAAACTGTTTTATCTGTTTACTTTATTTGGTTATATGTGAAGCACTATAAACTGAAATTATTTATATGCACATTTATTAATTATAGTATTAAGTTTTGATATAACTTCAAACCTGTGCGAGGGTCCAGCCTGTAAAAAATTATTCTGAAATTTCTGGTTCCACTTGTGCTGGTATAGTTTGCGATATTTTTAAGGTTTCATTTGTTTCAGATTGATGGCACAGAGATATCAGCAGCTACTTGGAAAATAAGGGTAGATATATGTAGATTACCTGATATGTGCTGCAGCTTGTTTAGGTTAAATCTTCTCTGGATTTCAAATCAACTATGTCTAATTTAAAAATTGGAGGTTTTGGTGGTAGTTAAAAATCTCATTTGTGATTCTTTGTAATTTTTGCTTTGTTTCCTAGTCTGCTTCAACACCTTTATAATCTGATGCTTTTGGATTTCAGGTCATTTAGTCATCTTTGAATTATGAATACAGCAAGTCACCGATTTATTTTCCTAGTCCTAGTTGGATTGGGGATCTTGGGTTAAGTAGTGGAATATATTGTTTCCTAGATTGTAATTTTACTTGGATTAGGATTCTTTAGACCTCTTTTGGTTATTTTATTTGTTTATAAATACTTCCCATATAATGGACAAGTGATTTAACTCAGTATCTTTGTGCAGTCAGTTCGAAAGAAATCTTCATAATGAGAGTTGGTGATAGTGATAGTGCTAGTGGTACTGAAAGCATCAACAGTAGTATATCCAAGTCGTCGGATGCAGCTGTACTAGTCCCTGATCATCTTCATGACTCAAAAAGATCTGAACTATGCTCATCAACAACAGCAGCAAGACCATCATCAGGTGCTGATACCAAAAGAAGCAACAATAGCATATCCCAGACGTCAGATGCAGCTTTACAGGTCTCAGATCTTCATGACTCAAAAAGATTCAAACGCTGCTCATCAATAGCAGCAACAACAACACCATCATCATCAAATGCTGATACTAGTGGTACCAAAGGAAGTAACAGTAGCATATCCCAGTCATCAGTAGTACTGGTCTCAGATCATCTTCATGGCTCAAAAAGATTAAAACGATGCTCATCAACAGCAGCACCAACAAGTCCATCATCATCAACTGTTGATGCTAGTCGCCCCAAAAGAATCTCCGACATTCACGATCTGCCAGAATCTATATTGTCTGAAATCCTTTGCCGGCACCCTAGCTATGAATACATTGCTCAATGCAAGTGTGTGTGCAAGAGTTGGTGCACTCTCCTGTCCGATCTTTCTTTTATCAGACGTTTTCTGTGTCTACAAAGTGATGATGGCAAGCAACCGCCAATAGTAAGTAGTCTGATAAACAAATTTGGGATGGAATTCCTTGCTCGGATATCATTGTCATCCAACCCGCTCGCTCGGCTGTTCAAAAAGCTCATGATGGTGCATCATTTAGAAACAGAGCCAATTGTGTTGGGTACGTATAATGATTTGGTTTTGTGCTGTGCGAGTAGCTATTGTCAACGTGATTACTACATCTGTAATCCACACACATGCCAGTGGGTTACTCTTCCCCAACCTCCTCAACTCTGTCAGTACACACAAGTGGGATTCATCTGCGATCTCCCTTACTTTCAATGCATGGAAGAGGAGAAAGGCCAACTGATCCAGATCAATCCCCAGTATAGGTGCAGGGTTGTGAGACTATTATTGAAGGGTCATGAAGCGGCGGCGGTTAACAAATTAAAACTGCAAATATTCTCTTCCGAAACCGGGGAATGGATAGAATCGACTGCATTACTCCCATCACCCATTAGACATGAATGTATCTGTCCTAATGGAAAGTGCTATCCTTACAATGGGGTGCTGTATTGGAAGGTTTCTGTCAACTTTCTTATTGGGATAGATCCGTTCATGATCACTACCAGGAACAATTCTAGTACTCGTGCTGATGATGATCACTACACATGTCGTTTCGTTGAATTTGATCACCCCGAAGAGCCTATATATTTCAGGTGCCTAGGTGAGAATAGAGGATGTCTCCAGTTGGTGCATTACAATGATCTAGACAATATTTTCTCTGTTTGGGAGTTGAATGAAGATGATGTCTCTGCAGAATCCGGTAATAAGTATTGTTTACAAAAGAGGGTAATGACTTATGAACCGGGCTGGGAACTGGGCCGGGAAATGGTTCCAGGTAATCCCCGTATCTTTTTTTTGGTTCTTGCTTTCGACCCTTACAATGATGGTACCTTGTACGTGCATAGAGGTAAGACTGCATTTGAAGGACAACTTTTAATGTACAACATTTATACGGGAGAGTGGTCAAAAGGGCTTGAAAATAGTTCATTCCGTAATAGACTTTTCCACCCGCTGGTACGGCAATGTTGGCCAACACCTGTTCCAAAACTTCTGCCACATGCCAACTAGCCTTGTCAGGTCCCCTGGTTGCATGTCATGTCTGATCCTGGACTCTTGTAACGATGGAATCGTACACAAGACATCCTTGATCCTCAGGAGGAGATATATATATATATATATATATGAAAGTACTGTTCTGTTATTTGTCATCGACTTAATTCTGGATATCTTAATTCATATACTGATGTGTTCAAGTGTTTGTATTCTTTTTTCTTCTTGGTGATACTGTATTCCTTGTGTAAACTAAAACATGTTTTAGAAAGTATTTGTATCAACCAGGGTAGAAATACTATTGATCTTGTTTAGTGTTTGAAGCTTATTTTGGAGTGCTGGTATAGCAGTAGCAACATATACTTATTTTGGCCTTGGCAACATAATCTGATACTCGTTCTAGTTGTCATTTAATCAACAGCAAGCTGGTCTCTGAATTGGATTAGGATTCCTTGGACTTTTAGGTAAAGTTTCAATGGGTATAAACAAACTCCTTTTCGTGCTAGGAAAAGAAATCCCCGCTTGATATTAGCATGCCACATCGCCCTACAACTGATCGAGACTCAAACCAGACTTGACATCACTATTGGTTTATTAATATATGGACATTGCAAAATTTAACTAGCTAGCCTAGCCTCTGATGTGGTCAGTAAACATTAACACAGACTCATTAATTAAGGGAATACGATGCCACTAATGCATATTAAACAGACTCGATCATAATATAGAATCGGTGAAAGAGAAAGAATTGCATTTTCTTTAGTATCAGAACCATTGGAAAAGATGCAACGTTTGATTTGTAACATGTGCATGCTTCTTGTTATGATCGTATTCTAGTTTATTGTTTCATTGGATATTCCCCGATTTCACTCTTCTAGTTGGTTTTCTGCAGTCAGTTCCAAAGACAAATCGCCATAGTGAGAGCTCATTTCGACATATTTGAAAGGAATGTACTACATCTTATACCATAAAACTCCTGTAATACAAGGAATTAGCTAACCATCTTAATTTCTAGATCTTCTTCCAGCTTGCATGCATGTGTTCTACGAGGACAGTGCAAGCTGCAAGGACTGCATTATTATTTCACTTTTCATTTTTTTTTGTTGAGAAAAATGCCTTTTGCTTAGCTTGGAGAGACATTGTCACTTATTGGCAGGTTGCATTGCCAAGCTTAGATGTGAACAATTGGAACAAACACTCTCCGACTGAACCTTGCTTCATTTTCTTGGGTATTATACTTGGTCTAATTTGATATGGACGTAGCTACTACTTCTCTTAATATTTCCTCGTCCTAGCTATGCACTGTGAAGGTTATAAAAGCTATGGTGCCGAGGGGGATGATATGCCATAGCTATGGTGCCAGGGGGATGATAAAACTGGGGCTAAGTAGAAGCACCCATCAAGGAAGCCTGAACAGGGCAAATAACGAGTGCGAGTATAACAATTGGTGATTTACAATGTTAAACAGACATAATAAATTAGTACAGAAAAAAGTGATTCAATAATGCTTGGATGTTCTAAAACGAGAAAAACATGACATCGTTGCTCATAAGTTGTAATAGTATAAATGTATTTCACAGAGAATTCAATGATTTCCGTTCATCATAATTTGAGATTAATATATATATACAAGTGATTTTCTACTAAGAAATGATATTTATATTCATATAACATCTACAAGACTTTAATTCTAATTACACAAGAAATATTCACATAATCTACTTTTCTACACCCCCCACCCCCGGGGCCCCAATCTTGTACATAAATGTCAATTATACTCAACTTGTCAGGCCATCTTATAAATGCATTGTGTGACAACTCCTTCATGAGTACATCGCTCTTCAAAAGCTATAAACAAATTATGGGCGATTTCAATTACAACTGTATTATCGCAATGTAAATCCATGGTTTTATGTAGCTTGAAGTCCAGCTCTTTTAATACATTTTTGATCCATAACAGTTCACACACTGCATTTGTCATTCCACGGTATTCAGCTTCAGCACTAAAACAGACAATCACGTTCTGCTTCTTACTGTGCCAAGTCACTAAACTTCTACCAATAAAGGTGAAATATCCATAAGTGGATGTCTCATTAGTCTTATCTTCTGTCCAATCTGCATTGGAATAACCTGTAACTCCAAACTCACAATCCTTTAAAAATAGTAAGCCTTTTTCAGGTGCAGACTTCAAATATCTGAGAATGCGCATCACAACATCCATATGTTTTTCACTTGAATCATGCATGAATTGACTTACAACACTAACAACATATGCAATATCAGACCTATTATGTGATAGATAGATCAACCTTCCTATTAACCTCTGATATTTGCCTTTATTCGTTGAAACTTGACTAGGACACAATTCTAACTTGTGATTCATCTCAATAGGAATATTAGCATGTTTGTAATCTAGCATTCTTGTTTCAGCAAGAAGGTCAAGCACATACTTGCGTTGTGACAAGGTTCTTAAGTTGGATCTTGCAACTTCAATCCACAAGAAGTACTTTAACGAACCCAAGTATTTCATCTTAAACTCTAGGGACAAAGGCTTCTTCAAATCTTCCATCTCAACTGGATCATCTCCGTAATAATCATATTATCCACATATACAATCAGAACAGTAATCTTACCATCATTGCTTTAGATGAACAAGGTATGATCAAAGTTGCTATGTCTATATCCAAACTTCTTCATAGATCCAAAAAATCTTTCAAACCAAGCTTTTGGAGATTGCTTCAATCCATACAAAGATTTCTTCAGTCGACACACTTGTCCAACATTATATGACTTATAACTGACACCTGGAGGAATATTCATGTACCTTTCTTCTTCTAGTTCTCCAATCAAGAAAGTATTATTCACATCAAAATGATGTAATAGTCAATCATGTCGAGTCGCTAAGGCAATGTGAATACTTACAATACTGATTTTTGCCACATGAGCGAATGTCTCTTGATAATCCACTCCATATTGCTGAGTATAGCCTTTTGTAAATAGACGTGCTTTATATCAATCAATGCTTCCATCTGCCTTCAGCTTCACTGTATACACCCATCTACATCCAACTGTCTTCTTTTCAAGTGGTGTAAGAACAATCTCCCAAGTTTCATTCTTTTGTAGAGATTACAATTCTTCATTCATAGATTGCTTCCACTTTGGATCCGCCAAGACATCCTGCACATTACTGGCAATAGATGTTGTACATAATTGATTAACAACAAGTGCATATGATCTAGACAACCTATGGTGAGATACAAAACTAGCAATGAGATATTTGGCTTGAGTTTCTAGGGTTGGTTCATACTGTTTCTTTGGAATCCTCTTAGTTTCCCGTTGAGATTTCCTAGGCATACTAATTTCTACTCTACCCAATTCAATATTGTCAATACGTATCTCAAGTGAGACACGCTGAGAAGACTCTTCAGTTGAAGGAGTAGAAGGGGGTCTCCATGTGATATTTCAGCTTCAAGTCTAGTCTTTGATGGATCGAGAGTCTCATTTGATTCATCGAAGGGAGCTCTTAGGTTGGTTTTAGGTACAAGCTTCGATGGATTGAGAGTATACTTCGATCCATCGAAGGAAGCTCTCAGGTCCAATCCATGTGTAAGTTTCGATGGATCGAGAATATCCTTCGATCCATCGAAGGAAGATCTCAGGTCCATGTCAGGTGCAAGATTCGATGGATCAAGAGTATCCTTCGATCCATCGAAGGAAGCTTTCAGGTCGAATTCAGGTGCAAGGTTCGATGGATCGAGAGTGTCATTTGATCTATTGAAAAAGGCTCTAGGGGTGGGGGGAAGCTCCGAAACTTCTTTCCAAATTCTCTAATTCCTTAAATTTTGGTATGTTTAGAGGATTTCCTTCATACAAATTGTTCTCCACCTGAAGAGAAGTCTCTAAAACTCCCACTGAGTAATAAATGTCAGATTCACAGAAAGAAACATCCAGAGAGACATGAAGCTTGTTCAATACAAGATTATAACAACGTTAATTGATCTACGCATTTTAGGCATATTAATTAATGTATTTCTTTCCACATTTTACTATGTTATTTACTTAGTATTGTTAGTTTTTACATATTTTGTTATTATCAGGTGTTGACCAAAAGAGACAGAGTAAATGACACTACTAACTAGTGTATGATGTTTGTAAAAGAGTGTTGAAGGAAGAGATGATGGACGGTGGAAGCAAAGAAATGCAAGAAAGAAGATATGGAAGAAAAGATGAAAGAAGTGAGGGATTGATGGAGAGTAGTTAGTTGGTAAGGGAAAGCAAAGAAAATAAAAGAAGAAAAGAGAAGGAGGACAATTCAGAAAAAGGAAGAGAAGAAAGCAATTGGAACAAGAAAGGTGAAGATTGCTTGCATGCATAATAAGAGTAGGTAATTGATTAGTTAATTGGTAAGAGAATAAAAAGAAGAAAGATGAGTGATGGAATGGAGATGGTGGCCGGCAATCAAGGAGAGAAAGAGGAAGAGTGAAGAAGTGAAAAAAGAAAAGAAAGAAGAAAGAAGAAGAGTGTTGGAAGAGATGTAGTAGTTGAAAATGGGGATGGAAGAGCAACTTGGGAGCCTATAAAAGAAGTCATGCCGATCCATTTAGAGGAGGTTGTTCTCTCCATACTTCTTAGCTCCCATTTCATTCTTTCCACACTTCTTGTCGATCACTTGTTCTCTCCACTCTCTTGATGCCAAAATATTCACAAAGCTTTCCACAATAAAGTTCTCTAAGTTCTAGGCAAACTACACCACCACCACCTTTCAAAATCTTCATCTCATACTTCTAAATACGTTTAGTCTCTTTAGAAGGTGTGTAGCTTCTACCTAAGGATCCATCCCCTCGAGATTTTGCAGGGCTTACCGGGAATCAAAAAGTGTCAATGAAACCTTTACTCTGTAGTTCTCCTTGTATTTATATTACTTTGTTTGTAAAGACAATGTGTTTATTTTAGTTTTATTACATATATGGATTTCAATAACTATCCATGTGTTCTGAGATTCTAATTTCTGATATGCATGTGTATTTGGTTCGTAATGCTTTGACTTTAGATATAAGGGATCCCGAGTCTATGTCAAAAGGTGTATAGGAGATCTCGAGCATAAAATATGATAATATGCATGTTTCATCGGAGATTAGAGTTATAAAATTTCGATAAGTGTTGATATTTGCATATGTTAATAATCGAGTTAAGTGTAGAATAAATCGATCACATATATATAATTAGTTAGGTTTATTTTTGTCTTAAGCGTGATTTAGAGTTCTTAGGAGTCTTCTATGTGTGGGTTGTCTATGAGTTTTTGCATGCTAGAGTCCTAGAAATTTTGGTTTATGCTTGTGACATTTTTAGGTAGTAATTTAGGAAATGAAAATCAACTTTTACAACCCCCCCCTTTATTCACACAAATTTTGCATGCACCCCTCAAATCTCCGGTTAGAATGATCTCTATGTACCAATGCTACATCTACACAAAAATGATTTTAAATTACATACGATTGATTTATGTGTTAAGTGTCTACTTTGTGTTAATATTTGATGCATGTTTCAATTGTTATAAGTAACCTTTTTGGAATTCAGCATATCCAACAAATATACACTTCACAGCACAAAGATCAACCTTCATTTGCAATTGTTTGTTGATGTGAACATACACAGTACATCCAAATACTCTTGGTTCCAAATTTGCAACGATGTGGCTTTCAATAGGTCATGCGACTTTTGATAAGGGTTCTGGAACTCAATCACACGAGAGGGAGTGTGATTGATTAAGTAAGCCGTAGAACACAATGCTTCTCCCCATAAATTTGTAGGAACACTCATACCAAAGAGAGATGCACGAACAACTTCCATCAACTTTCGATTATTTTGTTCGACTAATCCATTCTGTTGAGGATTATAGGCAATGGAAGTTTGATGTCAAACCCCATGAATGCCCAAGTATTATGATATGTCTCCATTTACATACTCTCTACCATTATCAGATTGAAGGACTCGAATTAGATGCTGATATTGAGTAGCCACCATTTTGTGGAAATCAACAAATCTTGCATATACTTCACTTTTACACTTCATTAAGGAGACCCAGGTCATTTGGGTGCATTCATCAATAAATAATACAAAGTAGAAAAATCCGGAACGAGTAGGACCCCAAATATCTGAATAAATTTTCATGAAAGGAACATAACTTTTATTCAAACTCACAAAATAAGTAATACGATGACTCTTAGCCAATTCACAAACATCACACTTAACATTTGTTTCATTAACAACTGAAAACAAGTGAGGTTGTGATTTCAACAAATTGAACTCGCCTCTTTTAAATTCTATTTTTCGTACCATTGGCGTTTGTTTCTATCGAATTACGCGGGACGTAATCAGCAGAAACAATACGAGTGATTTGGGATAAGTGGTGCTCTCTCCTCTCTTTCAGGTATGCGAACGTTCGGGTTGTCGGGTACTCTCTTCTCGGGTATTCGGGTTATTGGGTACACGGGTGTGCATGCTTGCGTGCTCGGCTTTGACTGTTAGAAGAATACAACAAATGGGTGATCAGGAAGTTGAGACAGGGTCGGCCTGCCTTCAACGCTTTGTTGCCTAAGTTAGAATGTATTTGATATAACAATCGAGCAAACGTGTAAGAAAGTTGGTTGTGGTATTCAATGAAATAAATCGATTGATCTTACCTGCAGTAAATGCCTTACCTATATAGGTGGGTGAGATTGGTGCTTGCTTGTGCTCTTCGATGTGGGATAGGTCTGGTTTTGCTGTTGTGTGCTGCGAATAATCGGATGTGCACTTGTCGGGCGCGTGCCCGATCGGATGTGCTCGGTCTTGCGGGTAGAGTTGTAGCCCGCATGGCTGCCTTTCGGGTGGTCGGGTAGGTGCTGATCATCTGGATATGAGGGTAAGTATATGTTTAATAGTACATTAATGGAGCTATACTAACAGCGTTCTCACGTACCCATTGTGTAGTCATTGACTTCCATTTTCCAGTCATTTTGGTGGCCTTCGGTGTGCAACTGTGGCGCTTGGGAATTTTGTCTTCTCCGTGCAGCCTTTGAGCTGTGGCGGAGAGGAAGGCAGTAGTTTAGGACAGTGTAAGAGATCTAAGTTTGAGGAGGATGTATGTGCAGATTTGGTTGCTCTGAACAGATGAATCAAATGGGGGTGTTCCTAGGCCTTCATCGAGTTTTGGTATGACCTATGCGAACAAAATTTTGAGCCCTATTTCGAAACACCATGATTCTATGATGTCCGAGGAGAATTTGAGTGATGAGGATTGTACATACTCTATGGGTAAACATGGTGTGAATGGCACTTTATCTGATAGAGTTCATGCGAAATTAGCGCTTGAATGACGCCATGTTGTGGTTGTCAAGCTTATGGGTAAACCTAATTCTACATCGAGCTTTATTTTTATGCTGCAGGGGCTTAAGAGGAAATGTAAAGTGAAAGGGGGTTGTAAGTTAATTGATTTACCCAATGATTTCTTCATTGTGAAATTTAACCTGATTGAGGACATGACTAATGCTCTTTGTGGAAGGCCCTGTATTTTAGCTAGACAAACTTTGGTGGTAAAACGATGGAGACCTGAATTCAACCCTCTTACTGAATAAATTGGAAGCATGGCACTCTTGATTAGAATCATTGATCTACCTGTGCAGTTTTATAAGAAGTTTCCATCGACTAAAATTGGTAGTACTTTGAGGATATAGTGAGGATTGATCCAATAACTTTGGGACATGCCAAAGGTAGATTTGTTAGGCTTTGTGTTGAGGTTAAGTCCATTTGTTGAAGTTGAGGAAATATATTACCATGAGGGCATCTCACTTATTTGTTTTGAGTGTCGATGTTTTGGTCATGCCAAAGATAAATGTCCTATTGTGATGAAGAGTAAGAATGATGTGGCTAGTACTAGTATTGTACAAGATGTGGTTATGGTTGTTGCTTCTAATGTTCAGGGGGAGGAGGCTGTTAACTCGATCTGAGACTATCACTCCTTTGAGTGCTGGACATGATGACAATGAAGTTAATAAGGAGGATATTGGGATATGTATGATCATGAATTACAAGCATAAGAAAAAGGCAAAGAACTGTTGTAAGTAGAGTAATTGGGAATGGAGGCTCTATATCCAATATCCTCAAGGAGATTAATGAGGATGATAATGATAATGATAATGATAATGTTGACAGTAGAGCTAATGTTCCTAGTAAGGCTGGGAAAATTGTTGTAAGTGCTCCTAGTCATGCTGGGACATATGGGGGTATGTCTACTAAGGTTAGGGGAGAGTCATCTGCCACCTCTAATGAGAATTTCAAGTTTAGTCAGGTCATTGATGAAATTGTGGCTAGTATTAGTTCCAGAGCTCCTATGCAGGATGTGACCAACAAGAGTGGAGGTGCTTATAATGTTTTTGGGCATAAATATCAAAGGAAAGTAGTGAGGAGTAGTGGTGATCTGAAAGGTCCAAAGGCTATTGTTGTATCAAAAAAACTATCTTTTGATGGTGTTGATGCTCTTTTGGATGCTCTTAGATTTGGTGTTGGGATTAAAAGGTCTGGGAATTCTAAGGGCCTTAAGAAGAACACAAGTGGTGATGGTAAGCAATCAACTCTCTGTGCTTCAATGCATGTTCCTGCGACTAGTGTTGTTGAATTTGTCTCGAACTCTGATGGTGATGCTCTACTTGTTCATTGTCCTATGGAGAAAGATGTTGCGTCCATGAGTGCAGAGTTTTTTGCTGAGAAAGTTTTTAAGGACAATAGTCTTGAGACCATGGATGCTGCTTCTCCTTCTAGTATTGAGGAGGATGTGGCTTCTGCCTAAATGTGAGAATTCACACCCACTCTTTCTAGTTGGTTGTAATGAAGATCTTTTCATGGAATGTTAGAGGTGCAGAGGGTGATAATTTCATAAATTCTATTTCTGATTTGGTAAAATTTAATCATTGATGTTCTAATGGTTTGTGAACCTAGGGTTCCTTTTGCTATAAATCTTAATTTTTTCTTGCATCTTGGGTTTGATAAAAATATTATCAAAGAGGATGCTAGTTATGTTGAAGGGATTTGGTTGTTGTGGATGTCAGCTGATGTCTCTATTGATGAAGTTGATGTTACTTTTCAGACTGTCATTGTTAGGATTAACAATGTTGGGGTTAATCTTTGGCTTCTGTCAATGATTTATGCTAGTCCTATTAATAATACTCGTGTTATCCTATGGCCTCATCTAGGAGCCATTTATCACATGAATGGTCTACCTGTGGTGATGATAGGAGATTATAATGAGTTGATTTCTACTGAAGATAAGAGCTGTTGACCTTATGTTGGGAGGTTTGGTGCTTAAAGGGATTGGATCAATGAAAATGCCTTCATTGATATAGGTTATAAGGGATCCAAGTACACTTGGAAAAATAATAGAGTTAAGGAGCGCTTAGATAAAGTCTTTTGCTACTGTGCTTGGAGAGCTCTATTTCCTGAGGCATTTGTGAGGCATTTGCCTAAGATTAAGTCAGATCATTGTCCCTTATTACTGCAACTGACTTCAAATAATCATGTCAATAGAGAGAAGTTAGCTTTCAGATTCCAAGCTACGAGGATGTCCCATAGGGACTATGATGATTTTGTTTCTTCAACTTGGCAATCTCTGAATGGGGGTTTTACTGACAGAATTAAGAATATGTCTATGGCTTTCTCCGAATGGAATGTAGAGGTTTTTGGTAATTTGTTTAAGAGAAAGAAAATTTTACTTGCTAGTATTGGAGGGGTACAGATTGTAAGTCATAGATGTGAGAACATGTTATTGAAGCAGCTTGAGAAAAAGCTTATTGATGAGTATGAGGGTCTGCTGTACCAGGAATGTCTGTTTTGGAAACAAAAATCTAGGAACAAGTGGTTACAGGAGTGTGATAAGAATACTAAGTATTTTCACTTGTGGTTAGGAGGAAGAAGAACAAAATTGAAGGATTATTTGATGTTAATGGAGATTGGTTTACTGCCACTTCTAATCTATTGTGCATTGCTAATTCTTTCTTCATGGATTTATTTTCAATGCCTGCTCCTGTCGAGGAATAAGTCCACATTTCTTGTCTATTCTCCTATCTGGAGGTGAAGTTGCTAGAAAGTATGTGTCACCAAATCAGTGTTGATGATGTAAAGAGAGCTTTCTTCTCTATTGGAGGGCTTAAGCCCCCTGACATTAATGGTTTTCCTACCATTTATTATTAGCACCACTGGTCATTGTATTCTGTTGATATTTGTCAGACTGTGATGGATGCTTTTAACTTAGGAACTATTCCTCCGAGACTTAATCATATTATCATAGCTTTGATTCCTAAAGTTGATGGTCTCCAGCTCATGAAGGATTTCAGGCCAATTAGTTTGTGCTCCACTGTGTATAAAATCATTTCAAAGCAAATTGTGAAAAAATTGAGACCAGCAATGCAGATGTTGGTGAGCCCTTGCCAAGTCAGTTATATCTCAGGTAGACACATCACTGCCAAAATTTTGGTTGCCCAGGAGGTGTTACATAAATTCAAGAAGGCTACTAGTAATATGGGATTGTTTGCTTGGAAAATAAATCTTTCCAAGGCTTATGATAGGCTCAGGTGAGATTTTATAAATCTGGTACCAAAGGAAGCTAACTTCCCTCCTGGTCTAATTATGGTTATCATGAGTTGCATATCCTCTACTAGTTTTTAGATAAATGGTGAGCTTACTGATCATTTTAAGGCTCATAGGGGAATTAGGCAAGGTGTTCCCCTTTCTCCATATAACTTTGTGCTCTGTATGGAAAGTTGTCACACTTAATTCAAACTGCTTTGAATAGTAATCTTTGGAGACCTGTTAAATCTTCTCAAGATGGGCCAATGATCTTTTACCTGTTTTTTTTCGATGATTTGATTCACTTCTCTAAGGCTTCTGCATCCCAAGCTTATGTTTTGAAAGACTGCTTGGAGGTTTTCTGTGATCAATTTGGACTGTTGGTGAGTTGTATAAATCTTTTCTTTTCTGCTCTCCTAATGTTAGTAGGAACTTAGCCTCATATATTAGCTTAATTTGTGGTTCTCCAATCACTAAGGATCTTGACAGATATCTTGACATGCCTCTTATCCATACTAGAGTTAATAAGTTTACTTATGCTGGTTTGCTTAATAAAGTGGAATGAAGGCTTGCTAACTAGAAGCGCAAATATATGAGCGGAGCAGGAAGACTTACCTTAATCCAGTCTGTTACTAGTGTTATTCCCATATATTCTAAGTGCACTGCTAAGCTACCAATTGATATGTATAATAAATTGGATAAAGTTAATAGAGATTTTCTCGGGGGGAGGGGGGGGGGGGGGGACACTGTGGACAAGAAGATGGTGCATTTAGTAAATTGGGATACTGTGTGTCAACCCAAAAAGCTTGGGGGTCTTGGTATCATGAAGACTCAACATATGAACCAGGCTCTTTTAGCCAAATCTAGCTGGAGGCTTATGAATGGAGATAATGGCTTATGAGCTAAGGTTTATCAAAAGACATATTCAACGAATAAAGATTTGCTTGAACCTCAATTTCAGATTGTTTCTGACAGTTCCAGTTCATGGAGACGAGTGACTCATGGTGCTTCTCTTTTAAGAGAAGGTTTGATATGGAGAATATGAAATGGTCAAAAGGTGAAGTTTTGGAGTGATCATTGGGTATGTGATAAAATACTTAGTAATTTTGCTCTTCCCGATGTTCCCATTGATGATAATGTCTTAGTGTGTGATATGGGGGATTTTGATGGTTGGAATGTTGAGCTTTTAAATTCTCTTCTTCCTTATGAGATTATTTTTAAGATTTTAAGGATCCCTCCTGGCTTTGATGGTAGTAAAGATGATATTCAGATTTGGGGTTATGATCTTAGTGGTAAATTCTCAGTCAAGACTGCTTATTCCAATTTATTTGATTTTTCCAATCTTCACTCTAAGTGGCAGAAGGTTTGGCAACTTCATGTTCCTCTTAAGGTCAAGACTTTTATGTGGACCATGCTTCATTATAAGCTCCTTACTAATGTTCAAAGGCAAAAAAGGAATATGCTCAATTTCATTGCTCTACTGTTACGTATGGGGGAATGAAAGGGTGCGAGTATTTTTCTATGATCTGTTGGTTCATTTGGAAGTGGAGAAATAAGGTTATCTTTGAGCCTAGCTTTCAATATTCTACTATGCCTGCAATTATTGCAGTGAGATAATGGGTGACTTGTAATCAGTATATCAATGCTAAGACTGACAATAACTACTCCATTAATAGTCTTGCCTGACAAAAATCTCCCTCTGATGTGCACAAGCTTAATATTGATGGATCTCGGAATGGCCAGGGTCTAACTGGTACAGGTAGGGTCATCAAAAATTCTACTGGTGATTGGATTCAGGGCTTTCAAGCCAACATTGGTTCTGGTAGTGTCCTTGATGCTGAGCTTTGGGGATTGCTTTATGGCCTAAAAACTGTTGTGAACCAAAATATAGAGTGCTTAACAGTGGAATCTGACTCTGCTGTTCTGATTCAGTTGATGTTTATTAAAGATGTATCTACTCACCCCTTTGGAGCCTCCTTGTTGTGCTGCAAGAACCTCTCCCTCTATTTCAAGTTTTTTCAAATGAAGCATGTGTATCGTGAGATGAATATGGTGGTGGATAAGTTGGCTAAACACAACCTTATTCATGATCTTGGAGTGATCTTGTTGCCTGAACCCTCCTCTTATGTTGTTGGAGATTTCCTAGATGACTTATGGAAGGTTACTAGATTCAGAAGAAAGGCTTTTTTTAGCCTCCTTGTAATAAAAAAACAAAAACAAAAAAACAAGTGAGGTTGTAATTTGATATCCGAAATTTGAATGACATGTGAAGAGACTTCTCCCATAGCCCAAATTTCAAGCAAGACATGAAAGCCATATTGTACAAGTGCGAGTTCAATTAGGAGCGGTTGCTTTTCTTGATACTCTCAAATAGTTTAATAGCATCATCATGCCGAGTAACGCCTTCCATGTGTAAGCATCCATAGATTTTATGATATTGTATACTCCTAAATGCCAGTTCAACTTGTGATCAACCTCTTCCTCCTCATAACTCCAAACACTCTTAGGCCTCGTTTGGTTATCGGCAAGGAAAATAACGTATTTCTCTTTCGGATCCTTTCCCATGGGAAAGGAAGGGAAACAAGATTCTAGGGATTTTTGGAGGAACCACTTTCCTCCATATTTTTTATTTCATTTAGAAAATCTTTCATTTCCTGTGTCATCCCAAACACATAAAACTGTAATGATTGCACATTTTCCTTTCCTTTCCCCTCAATTCTTGCAAACCAAACAAGGCCTTATAGGACCGGCCTTGATAATTTAGGGGCCCAAGGAAAAATAAAAGTTGGGGCCTTAATTTTAAAATGGATAAAATAATCCAATGGTGCCCGAACTCTTCGGGTCAGATCAAAAAGGTGCCCAAACTCGAAAAACTAACAAAATGGTGCCCAGACTCTGAAAACACTATAAATATGGTGCCTAGAGTCATTTTCTGGCGAATTTCCGGCTCAAATGATGACGTGACATTTTTTTTTCAAAAAAGACAGAAAATGACTGTAATACCCTTCCGATTTTTATTTTTTTAATTAGTTTTCTATTTTTTTTTCTTCTAATTCCAGCTACAGAAACAAGAGAGCCAACCACGACTGGTCCTCTCCTAACCCCAATCCAAAGCCCTAATTCCAACAAATTTTCTCCTGACGTTCTGGTCATCCATGTCTTCCGAGTCTTCAAGCTCTTCGGCCTCCGCCGACGAATTCGACCCGATTCAGAATCCCACCGAAGAACAATTCGCCTCCCTCGCACTATGGAATTGTGATCACAGCAACGACATTGAGATTGAGATCGAGGACGTGGAGGAGGTGGCTAAGCATTTGAGCGGCGGTGGAGAGAGGCGCGATGGAATTGTGCGGGCAAGGACCAATTTGAAGGTGGAGGTCGACGGGCCGGAGATCCCTAGTAGCAGTGGTTACGCTGGCGGGAGAGGGAGTAGTAGTGCGAGTAGTGATGGCTCTTGAATCGATGAGAGTGAAGAGTTAAGAGATGGTGATGGGATTGCTGACGACGGTGTTGAGGATTCTCAAGCTCCGTGGGTGCCCGGAAAATGACACGTTGATGAGGTACTGTGTTCTAGTAACTCCTTATGTAATTCCCTTGTGAAGTCATCCGCCTCCACGACGACGACGCCGTTTCGCTCCGCCGTCTCCTCCATCCTCGATTGAAGAAGAATCATTCCTCCTCCAAGAATCTACTCAATCCCAAACACTTGAAAACTCTCGAGAACCCCGACAACGCTGTTTGGTATTTTACTGGAATATATGGTCTGGATTGGATGTCATTTTGGAGGGAGGAGGCGCAAGAGGTGAAGGACATACGGCGGGGGCGGTGGTCAAGGCCATGATTTCGATGTCATTTTGGAGGGAGGAGGCAGAGGAGGTGAATGACATACGGTGGGGGCAGTGGTCAAGGCCACGATTTCGATTTTGTTTCGGAGGGAGGAGGCGTAGGAGGTGAAGGACTTGCGACTATCATAGAATTCTTCTTCATAGTCGGAGGAGGAGCCTTCATGTTCGTCAGGCGCGGCGACGAAGGACATTATGGTCTGGGACTCGAAGAAGTGGTCGTCATCGTGAAGGTGGAGCTAATATCCTTAGACATTATGGCATCGTAGTTGGCCAATATTAGTTGTATGTGTGCAGTGAACGGAGCCGGAGTCCAACCCGGTAACAGAATAATACCAACCCTCGCCGGACAATATTTTTCTGTTCGCAAAGAAAAAAAGAAAAGACTAAATATCACCCATGGTGCCCGAACTCTTTGGGTCAAGTCAAAAATGTGTCTGGTATGTTAAATGATAATTATACCCCTAATTTTAAATAATCACCATGCATACGTCATCATTGGAGCCAGAGATTCGCCGAAAAATGGCTCTAGGCACCACACTTATAACGTTTTCAGAGTCTCACCATGCATATGTTATCATTGGGGTGGGAGATTTGCCGAAAAATAGCTCTGGACACCATACTTATAGCGTTTTTAGAGTTTGGACACCATTTTGATAGTTTTTCGAGTTCAGACACATTTTTGACCTGAGCCGAAAGTTCAGACACCATGGGATAATTTTAGTCTTTTAAAATATATGCATCAAATTTAGCAAAAATAATTTTTTTTTTTTTAAATATACATGGATTTACCAAAATTTGAAACCTTTTGGGCTTAGCCTCTAACGTCTAGACGTGGGCCTTGTCTGCCCTAACCCAAGGCCGACCTGCTACTCTAAAACGCAGGGTTTTACTTACATTATGTTTCCTGCTAACAAAGATGTGAAAGTCATTTTCTCAAAAAAAATAAAAAATATACAAAATGAAAGCTTAATTTCTGCGCTTGTCCTATAACCCAAGAAAAGAATCAATAACTTCTCCTCCACGCTTCTCTCTAAGGCTGTTAATCGGTACAAACGATTCGGTTATTAGGCCGAACCGAAAATCGAATCGTATTTTTTAATCGGTTCGGTTCAATTCGGTTTTCTTGATTTTTTTACAAAAAACCGAATGGTTTCGGTTCGGTTCGGTTTTTTTTCCGGTTTTTTCGGTTCTTTTTCGGTTTTTTTTTAAATAAAAAAAAACTTTCTAAAAAAATACTATTTATTTCTATTAGTTTCGAAAATTCGAAGATCTTCATTAGCTATTTTTTTCAATAACTTTGTGAAAGTGTGAAACATAGTTTATGTCAAATCAAATCAAATCAAACTACAACAAATATAATTAATCACAAATCACACATTCAAAGTTTCAAACCATAGCAAATAGCCAAATGTTTACCGAAAGTTTCCATCACAAATTCAAAGTTTCAAACATAAACCAAAGTCCACACTCTATAGTCCAAGTTTAAAACAATCTACAATCCATCCAAATAAAAATACAATACAAATATCACATAAAAACACTCAATTGAATCCATTCTCACTTTCTCAGCTAGGGAGTTTTTCTTTGGTAACTTAGCATTCCTTTTCTTAAATCTACAAGAACCCCAATAATCATTGTTAAGTATCAAACTATGGCACATACCAAATACTACTTTCATATGGGACAAAGAGAGATATTCAACAACATACCCAATAACATCAAACTTGATTGACACTTGTAAAACGACGTCGTTTTATTCATTTCAGTTCAAACGATTCGGTTCGGTTTTTTCGGAGACGAAAACCGAAACCGAACCGAATTTTTCGGTTCGGTTCGGTTTTTTTATTTTTCGGTTCGGTATTTGTTCGATTTCGATTTTTTCGGTTACGATTCGTTTTCGGTTCAGTTTTTTTTTTCGGTTTTCGATTCGATATTAACAGCCCTACTTCTCTCTCTCTGGAACAATTGCACCGCCATGAATTCGGCGCCTCTTCCATCGGTCGAATCCAAAAACCAACCGCATCCGCCGTCCGAAAACCCTAACCCTACGCTGCCGTCCGAAGCACCGGAGTTTGAAAAAGCGCCGGTGGAAGCTGCGAAGAGCAAACCGCAAGAGATCGAAGTCCCGTATACGATTCCTGAGTGGAGCGGAGTTCCCTGCCGCCAGTTTCGGCTCGATGTTTTCAAGGACGGCACCATTGTCGACCAATTGAACGTGTAAGCTTTATTCTTTTTTATTCCTTCCTCTGTAAATCAAATCAATCAATATCGTTTTCGAATTTTGTTTGTGATTGAAAAATTTAGGTGTGAGAATGGAGCTTACATGTTTGGCCGTGATGATCTCTGTGACTTTGTGCTGGAGCACCCCACTATTTCTCGATTTCACGCCGGTAAGCACTCTTGCACACTATGATTTTTCGGAGTTTGGTAATAATGTGATAGATTTTAGAGCTAAGCAGTGATGAGTTGTTAACTTTTTGATTCACTATGTTGGCAGTGTTGCAGTTTAATAGCAGTGGGGATGCATAGATCTTTGATCTGGGGAGTACTCATGGTACTTTCATCAATGGCAACCAGGTACATGCCCATTCACATTTTGACCAAGTCCTGAAACTTTTGAGATCATTTTGGGCAGTATTATGCTTCTAACTATTGTAGCACTTACATATTCAGGTTGGCAAGAAGGTTTATCAAGACTTGCATGTTGATGATGCCATAGGTTTTGGGCAGTGAGTATTCAACTCTTTCATTTATTTTAGTCCTTAGGATTCCATGTGTTATATGAATTCTGAGTTCTTAATATCAACCTCTCAAGTACTTAGATGTCCATCAAGTTTATCACTTCATGATTTTTTGGATCGAATAAATCTTCTGACTACTTTTTGCACTTTCTTGTGCAGTTCATCTCATCTATATAATTTCCGAGGACCAGCTGAATTGATGCCACCGGTAAGATTTCGATTCAGTAGTAGTTTGTATGTGTGTTCATAGTGAAATGCAATAGGCATCTGACTATTTCGAAAATGCATCCTTGGTTTTACAAGAAGTAATGAACATAACATAAAATTATAAGCTGAATGGTTATCAGTGGGTGTCTTTCGTTGATGTGTTGGGGATTACTACTCATCGTTTTCTTCTATATATTTTTTTTTTCAGAAAAAAAATACTTGAAAGCTTATAGAGAGTACAAGTTGATTCAGGATCAGCAAGCATCACTTCAGGATGTTGCCGAGGAAATAACTTGGCAAACATACAAAGGACAGCTTACAGAAGAGCAGACAAAAACCCGTGACAAAATAACTAAAAGACTGGAAAAGGTGAGTGATATTAAGTTTCTGGTTTGGTCTTGCAAGATATTAATTCCTTTGTTGTCAAGATATATATTTTAGAATATGAGAAAGCACTTCCTGAGTTTCAATTGTAACAAAACAGTTATCTTTGCCTGGTAGTGTATGGAACTGGTCTACTTATAATTGCAATAGATGGTTCAAACTGGTCAAAACTGGTGCTTTAGGTTGAGCATACCAGCCACAATTACATTAGAAACCAACCAAAAGAAGTAGTGAACCTCACACACTGCATCATAATTTTTGTTTTGAGCAAAAGGGTTTTTACCGAAAAATAATAAAATCATAGTACAAGGAGTGCTTAAAGAACTGAAGAGGACAGCTTAATAGGTACAGGTTTACAATGCAGTCTTCTCATACTATGGATACTTATCTCCCTCATTTTTTCTCTTGGTATCGTTGATATTTCACAGCATCATTTTTTACATGCATCCAGTTTTCTGTTCGTATGTTTTCAATTGTGGGAAATAAAGATTGAGAAGAATTCCAAAGTTGGTGGAATGAAATGTTTATGCAGACTCTGATTAGAATTTTTATCTTTTCTTTTGTTAATTTTTACTCACATCTTGAATGCTTTGTTTGTAGATTGATCATACGAAGAAAGAGATAGATGCTATTCGTGCTAAATATATCACTCAAGGTGGATTGACTCAAGGGCAACAAACTCAGATTGCTTTCAATGAACAAACAACAGAACAGGTAAAAATAATTTACCCAGCATGTCTTATGCTGGCCCTTGTACTTCTAGTTAGTGGTAGTTTGCAAATGGGGTGAAGTTTCTGTTCCCATGATAAGCTCTTTGTGTTAATGCATTATATCTGCTCATTTTTTTACAGATTTTGAAAGAGCTTGAAAGTTTGGAAGAGATACTGAATGGGAGTATTCGAAAAAGTTTAGTTGCACGTCGTGTGAAGCTATCTGACGGTAAACAGAAAGGAGCAATTGAAGTAGAGGAAGAACGGTTGAGGTACTTAATCCATGAAAATATTCTATTTGATAGTATCTAATGTTTAGCTTAGGGTTTCTTATTTCATTGAGGTTCATCAGCCATTTGTAATACGGTAGTAAGCTTGACTATCTGAATTTTTCAGATGATTGATTTTTTTACCAGCTATTCTTAAAAATTTGGTGTTGAATATGCAATTATCATGGTTAAATGTGAATTTAGTTAATGCCATACTTATTTGTTAGTGCATTTTGGTTGTGAGGAAAAATAATTAGCCTTCTTTCGAGATAATTAATTATTCTAATTGATTGTTTTTCAGAAATCTGACACCGAGAAACCCTGAGGGTCTTTGTGTTTTGAACACAGAAGCCCCCATGTCATCCTACATTATAGCAATGCTTGAAATTCCAGCTGGGGTTGATTCCAGTATCAAAGAATTGTACCTCCTTTTGGTAGATGATGTAGACGACATGATCTCCTGGTCATCTGATGGAACAAGTTTTATAGTCCATGATTCTTATGTTTTTAGTGAGTATTTGTGCACAATGTTTGGAGGGATTGTGGAAGGTTTTGTAGATTTCATCTCATTGATGAGAAGTTTCAGATTCGAGGTTGCCAACCATACATTCAGGCACTTAAATTTTCAAAGAGGACAATTTGGTTTACTTGTCCACTTCAAGCAGATCGAGACAAAGGATTTAGAACAAGTCAGTTGTATAGAAGCTCCCTCAGCGAAGAAGTTGAATATTGAGGATTTGTCCAAAATTGGATCACAGGCTTGTGCTTACTTGAATGATGAGCACAAATCTCGGGTTAGTTTTATATGTGTTTTATATATGTATATATAAGTATGCAACATGTTAATTACATCCATAGATGTTTATTAGTTCTTTCGGTTTTATAGATGTCAAAGTTTAGGAGAAAACTCCTCCAAGGAAAATGGGTGGAGGTAGACGTTCCTTATGAAATCCAAGATATTGTTAAGGTCCCTGAAAACAAGGAGATGCAAAAACATCGAAAACCCTTCTTTTCAGAGGTGTTCATTATCACATGAGTGACAGGTTAGTACAAAGCTTTGAAAACCCTTCTCTATCTTTCAATTTTGTTGAAGTCTGCTATTTGTTTTCCATAGCTGCACCTACCTTATTTTCTTTTTCGTTCAATATTTGTTTTTTGTCAGTGGCTTCATATTACTGAAGTTGTTGGGAAAGTACTATCGTATGATTAAGAAAATTCCAGCATTGTCTTCAGAGATTGCTCGGAATATCCTTGAAGTGTTAACAATTTTCAAAGCAGAAACATTGGAGCTTGTTTATAAAATTCAGGTAACGTTTGCTCCGTTAACTATACTACAATGTTGTTTTCTCATTGATAACCTTACATGGAATTGTAGGCGTCACCTGGTTTGCCTTCGATGGATCTTGAACGCTTGCTCTTGGCAAGTCAAGTCATCAGCTTTGTTTATGCTACTATTCCTGGTAGGTGATTATAACCAGCAATTATCTCCTTACTTTTTTATTCATGGACTTTTTGACGTTTATGTCCTTGATCCATGTGTAATCCATGTGTAGTATATCCTTATATTTGTTTTCTAAATTGATTTAAGCTTATGGACATTTTTTATATATACTGACTTGACTTTTTTTTAAAGGACATAATCTTGTTGTAACAGTACCTGAGTCACAAAAGGCAAATTTGCAATCCAAAATTGATCAAGTAGCTCAGGTTTTCTCTCTACATTGGGAAGTAGTTTTAACCTTTTTGTATTGCTTGTGCTCCTTAATTTATTTATTTATTAATTTGGGCACAACTTTTTTCTTTTTCCTTACTACTGAAATATCTGTTTCTTACTTAACATATCAGTAATGGTAATTATTGTTGTACATTTCGTTATACTCTGATTGTATGTGTACTTGTGATGTGTACACAATTTGATATTGAGGTCATATTGTAATTAGCTATTATTAAGATTCATTTATCGTTCCATTTTCATCTGAAAACAGGATTATGAGAATCAATTAAAGCAACCTGAGTTGGCGCTGGTTCAGTTCATTAGAGACAAGATATCCATTCATCTACGTATGTTGCCTAACACTATAGAGACCTGGAATAGACCAACAAATCCGGAGCATATGCTTAGTAAATTTGCTTTATCACTGACCCAGGTAACTGCTTTTGAGTTAATCATTTAGTAAATAGTTCATTTGTCTAAGCTAGTCTTAAAATCAAAATCTTCTGTTTGTAACAGGCTTGTGATAACCTCTGTTGATTTTGATAGTTAAGGTTGAGTTGATGTGTAATTGGAATGTTTTAAAGTACTATTCATTGGTGTATGAGTTCACACATACAGATGCTGTATTGCCTGTATCTAATATTAGTTTTTTGGAAGTCTTTTATCTTGCATGGTGTTTATGGACCCCACTCTCTGGGGCCTTAATTCATTGCAGGATGTTGAAAACTTGCAAGGTGCTAGCTCTAGCTAGAGTTTTGTGTATGAAGGATGTTGAATCAATTAATCAACATGTGATCAAAAATCTTCATTCAGAAATCTCAGAGCAACTTAAAGTGTTGTTGAAAGTGAATGCTATTCCAGTTAAAGACAGGTAAGCGTCATAGCACTGTTCATTCACAGTTTTTTAACAGTTTTAATTTTACTTACTTTTTTTTCTTTCAGTTTTCTGTTTTGATTTTCACTGTTTACTTTCATCCAGGTTGTGTTGTGATCTTGAGTGTATTCTGGCATGTATTCGCCAGTTGCCAAATGGAAACCTTCCAAATAGGGGTGAACTTGATGAATTGCTGGGATCACTCACTATGAACCTTGAAGATAAATAGGAGTTTATGAGTTCTTGACTAGTATAGTGCAGACAATTCTTTTTTTCTTTTTCTTTTTTCAATCGAATGGCGCTCATACAGTTACTGGCTCTGGTCCCTTAATTTTCAGACTTACTGTATATTGATCTATACTGCACAGAGAACCCTCGCATGCATAACTGGGTTGCCTGCAGTTTCTAGTTAATTAAAACTTTTAAAAGATGCATGAATGGCTGGATTATATGATCTAAACTTTCGTAAGTATTAATCTCATGAAGAATTTCTAGCTAGTGCAAATTTTTCGTTAAGAGAAATAATTTTAGGTCTCATGAAGTGGATATCTAAAATTTTATGTGCCATGACACATTATGCATTCATGTACTATTATTTACTCAACATTAAAACTTCAATATATATGACTTGAACAAAAGATATATAACAATACTTATATATATATCAATGGATTATTCGATCTATAATTTTATTCAAACTCAAAATTAATTTCAATGACAAATCCAACATATGTTCATATGCTTCATCAAACACCTTTGTTGATATATCATCCTTCAAGTTCATTTATATATTTCTAGAATTTGATCAAAAACTTTTAATAAAACATCAGTGTATTTTGTCATTTGTGTTCATATTAGTTATGTTCAATAGATTCTTCAATGGTGATACATGTATCTAGTAAATTATATTTTCTTATTACGTACGGATGTGGTATGCTTGTTATATATAAAAGGAAATATAGTTAAGGTTATTAATTAAGAAAATTATGGTATACATTTTTTTTGGAAAATAATCAATATTGATAGATGAAATCTGAAAAAGGAATTAAATTAAGATATTTAAAGTAAGTAAAAAAAAATTAATTAAAAAATAAAAGGGCCAAATTAATTTGTATTGTAGTATTTTAGATATTGCCATAAATTTAAATTATTTTCCACATAAGATTTGAGGTCTCCACTTCATGACCTCGATCATTGAGGCCTCCTAGCATTACCCTTTTGGTTAATTTAGTATGTAGTTAGGGCATCTCCAACAGCTTCTCTATATATAGTATAGATTTTCATATTTTTGAAGAAAATGAGCTATTTTTTGCTCCAATAATACGCTAAACTATTTTCTATAATAGAAAAAATGGGTGGAGAGAGAAATCAAAACTTCATATCTATAGAAAAACAAAAAACTGTAAAGTTAAAAAAAAAAACCCTAAACTTTAATGCTTATCATTCAAAGTTAATAATTTTCTCTCTTCTCTCTCCTTCCTTTCTCTTGATCGATCATTCTCTCTTTTCATTGAAAACATAAATAAACATATTTTTTTATTTAAAATATGAATCGATTCATTAAATTATAGAGAATGGGATAGAAAATCTGTTGGAGTTGAAAGCTAATTTTTATAGAGATTTTCAGTTTTGTTACTCTATTATAGATAAATTTTATATAAGTCGTTGGAGATGCTCTTAATTTGAATTGTTACTATATAGAACAAGGGATATGCCACTGGTTCAAAATTGAACAATATTGGGGATTTGCCAAGTTCCAATAATTGTCTCAAACATTTCAAAATATCTCAAACCTTAGCTAGATGGTGCTTAGCTAGGCTATAAGTCAAATATTCTCATTTTGTTCCTTTCAATGATGAAAATAGTAAATATTCAAAATCAAAATATTCAAAACTCAAGAATAAGAATAAAAATTCCCCACAATGTGCTCTTAGGGTTTTCCAAAACCTTTATGACAGCTACAATTCTCCGGCCTCACGGCGAGATCTTTACGACGTGTGGCTCCTCCGTCGCCTCAAGGGCGTTCTCCAGTAGCGTCGTACCAGGGGTCTCTTCCCTCTGGTTTGTTGGTGTTGATCTCTGGCGTGGTGGGCTTTCTTTTGGATCGCAGCTCTAGACTCCGGGAGCAAGCGAGTCGAGCTGTGATGATGTCAAGTGGTTTTACCGGCCGAAACGTGCCCGCCTGAAGGCAGAGATATTGGTTTCACAAATCAAGAGATGGAGGACATCGAAATGGCATGGGTCGGGATCCAAGGTCGGATCTGTGGCCGCGACTTGACGCTTATATAAGCCTTGGCTATTCTGCTCGGTGAGGAACAATCTTCATTGGTCACGATCTGGGCTGGCATGTTGGCTTTGGGATAGCGATGCTGGAACTCGGTGTGATAATTTCGTACGGCCAGAATGTATGGCCAGGATCTTGTTGCCCGCTGCCCTAGCTTCCCCAACATACTGTAGCAGCCTCTCTCGTGGGTTTGGGCCACGTGGACACCTATTTTGGTGCAACAGAGTTTACGTTGGGTTGGGTTGGGTGAAAAGCTTGTTGGGCCTCGCAAGGCTGCTGATCTTGCAATGATCTCTTGGTCCATTGTTTGTGAGGAGTTGGTAACTTTGATGTATTTAGTGTTTATGGCTTATCTACGTTTCTTCTGGGTTGTGAGTTTCATTATGCCTACCACAATTGCGTGTTTTTAGGGGTATTTTTAATTCTATTTATCATTGATTCTCGTGATTCTGATGATATGGAAGTAAGCTTACACTCATTGAGATTTAGGGGCTTGAGGGCTAGTGTTAGTATTTATAATAGGGTAGCACCCGTGTTAGTCATGACCGAGATATTCATAAAGAATGGTTCACTTCCGCTACAGAGTCTGTTCTACATGCCCAATATTACGACTCTAGTCGTATTATTTAATAAAATTACCTTTCGGCTCCTCCAGAAAGTCGTTTTCCTCAACAACAAAAATGATGAAAACAATAACACTAAATAATCACTTGCAACTCACTTCAAAATTACTAAGAATAAAATCACTCCTAAAAAAATCTTATGTGCAATCAGAGAGAATTGTAAAATGACACTTATTTTTGAAAGAATTGAAATAAAGAATTTGGGTCTCTAATTCCTCCAATTTTTGAAAAATAGAAATTATAAACTTCTTATCAATGTTATCCAAACACACAAATGTTAAGCAACGAAATTCTAAATCTCTGAAATTTAATTAAATTTCACTCACATCCAAACACACTGTTAGTTTTATCTTTATTATAAATTAATATCCATAATGAACTCATGTTTCAGAAGTCCTTACATGATTGTTGGTCAAAATCCTCAACATTTACATGATTCTAGGGTTTAATACTCAACTAAGAATTATTGAAAAGTCAAAGCTCTAAAGATATAAGATTAAATCATGGTTTTCGCTCTCCTAAACCCTAGGCGAGCATCAGTAGCGGCGACCTTCCTTTGGGATCATTGCACGCTAGGCACATCGGCATCTCCATCAGATCATGCTCTCTTGTGTGGGGAGATTCATCTCTCATCTAGTTATGACTGCTCCGCTCAAATTTGATTAACAGTTTTTGCATCTTGGCTTGGCTTCAATTTTTAGGCCACGACCGAGCCATGCTAGCCTGAAAGTGGAGTTGGAGGATCGACTGACATCTTTGGTAGTTTGCGGTCGTGGGTCTGAGGGTCTCAGGTTTGCGGCGTGACGATGGTGGTCGAGGTTGCAAGCCATCAATTCTCTCTCTTTTCTTGAATTCCCTTGATGGTTCAGATGATCCAAGTTGACGGTGGGGTTAGATCGGGGCTCTGACTGAATTACGTCGACGAGATTTAGTCGGGATTTCAATTGGCCGGTAGGGGTGCAGCATGCGAGAGCTGGCTCGGGCATTGGGCTTGGGACCATGTAGGGCTCCATTTTTGGTCTCGAAATAGGTCTAGATCTATGTCTTTTGTGGACTAGGCCTAGCTATCTTTTCGACGTGGTTTTGGAGTTTCATTATGGTTTGGTAATAAAACATGGGATCCTGGTAGATGGAATATGCTGTCACAGAGGAGGGTCCTGTCTCTTTTGTGTGTTCTGGTTTGGTCGAGCGGAAGGCTTGGTTCCTATGTTTTGCCCATGTTTGATTGGTTTACCAGTGTTAAAGAGCGTCGCAAGATAGTAGTATGAAGCTAGTTTATGCTAGCTTAAGAAGTGATTAATATTTTCATAATCCGTCGCAGGGTGGTTATTGTATACTCTATCTATTATTCTAGTAAGATATTTTCCGCTTTGGGCCTTGCCCACACGGTTTTACTTTTGGGCCTACTCCCAAAACGCGTCTTACTATAGAAATGTGAGCATGCACATATAAGCACATCACATTCCCACTCCCGAACGATGTGGGATTGCATGCTCATGTAGGAAGCTAGTGCCCTTGGCACCCCCACTCATGAGTCATCACAATCCACCCCCCTTAGGGGCTCGGCATCCTCGTCAGCACACTTTCGATCGGGACAGGCTTTGATACCATTTTGTAACATCCTAGTCCACATAGTAAGATAATGTCCGCTTTGGCCTCACCCGCACGATTTTACTTTTGGGTTTACCTCCAAAATGCATCTTACTATAGAGATGTGGGTATGCGCGCACATATAAACACATCACATTCTCACTCCTGAGCGATGTAAGATTGTATACCCATGTAGGAAGTTAGTGCCCTTGGCACCCCCACACATGGGTCATCACAATAATAGTTCTCGTTTGCCCTAAAAAAAAGATCCTCAACATTTTACTTTCAAATTTTTTAGAACTAAGACATATTTTCTGCAATGAGAAACTTGTTGCTGAAGTTTTCAATTCTTTATTCTTGTTCCTCTATATATAGTAGTATTACATTTTTAATCTCTAAACGTTTGGTATTTTGTCAAGGAAAAATTATTTTAAGTTTCAATGAGGTCATGAGGTGGAAGTCTCAAATCCTACATGACTTGCCACATCAAAAGCGTTAAATAATATCAAGTACATCTATTATTAATAAAAATACAATCATACTCTTAAGGATATTATTCATTTATATTTAAATCTCATTAAAAACAAGGCCCTAAAAACAATTCCTTATACAACTATAATTCTACTATTAATACGACAATCCTTATATATACACGAGGATTATCGTTCTCCTGGGAAGCTTGAACCCGGCCAGTTTCAAAAAATTTCTGCGTACTGGCTTGGATATACCAAGCAATAGATTGTGAGTACTCCGATCAAGTATATATATATCATATATATAAGGGATGCAACAATTCAAGTATCTCGATCAAACCCCTGTTGGCTGTTGCAAACCTTTGATTTCAATATTAAATTATAGAGCTAAGGATGCAGATGTAGCATGGACTAAAAAAATAGATTTATTAAATACTACAAAATCAGATTCATTAAATATGTGTTTTAGGGTTCTTTGGTATTCTTATAATGGTTTAATCTCGTGGTTCATGTTCTTGTTCTTGCTACGTACGCATGTTTTTTTTTCTGAACATATATGTATGTAGTTCTCACAATATGTGTTCTTAGATTAATCAGTTGTTGTATTTTTATTATCTTATGTAAGAGAGTAATTTTGATTATGTAGTATTAGAATTTTTTTTCTCACAAATTCAAGAAAAAAATATATTTATATGACATGACATTGGTTGACATGACATGTCTTATAAGATTATCTACAGGTCATAACCT
The DNA here is from genome assembly GCA_946800695.1 of Geum urbanum. Lineage (NCBI taxonomy): Eukaryota > Viridiplantae > Streptophyta > Magnoliopsida > Rosales > Rosaceae > Geum > Geum urbanum. The sequence goes on along the minus strand of OX326999.1, from coordinate 78,967,401 downwards.
CATTAAGGCAACTAAGTGTGACTCTGAAAAGAGTATGACACGCGCTGGAGAAAAATTTGCTCTGCTAGGGTTTAGATGGTTCGTCTTCTTCCTCGTATGGATTTCTTCCTTGTATGGATTTCAGTTTGGCGACCTCCATGGCCTAATTTTGACCCACAACTGAACATCAACGACATCAATCTTCCCAATCTGCTTCCAATTTCAAGCTTCAACCAAGTTTATCACTGTTCTTTCACTTGGAGGTCCATCAATAAGATTTCTCCAATTTCCAAACCCGATTCGCAAGTACCGGTGCTACTGATGGAATCCCATATTTGTGCTCCCAACCTCATCGAAGGTGACCCCAAAGATCGGATGACGTACTTGAAGGCTGAAACAATAGGGAACCTTGATGAGTTAGCATCTACCGATTCTTTCGTAGATCTGAGAAGTTTTTCTGGAGAGAAGAAGATCAATTACGATGATCGAAGTTTGGTTATCATTCCTCTGGTGGTGAGCTATATAATTCATTCCTCAATCCAGGTACGTTTTCTTTACCCTAAATTTGCTCTAACCTTACATGATCATTACTCTTTGAACTGGCTCAGGATAGACTTGGCCATATATACGGTTTGGTCTCTTACGTCCTTTTATATATGAAACTCTTAGATTGGCATGTTGCTTTATGCTCTTCAATTCTATTAATTATGACAAAGGTACGATTCCTATTAATTATGGCAAAAGTATGATTGGAAGTGATAGAGCTAAGCTTAGGATGAGGCTAGTTTGCACTTGCTTCAGGACTAGTGATTTTACACTAGGATACTCTATTTGTTATAACTGGCGTGAGGCTTTGGTCTCTATTTGTATGATTAGTTTTATGATTGCTCTGAATGATAATTCTATCGAGGGGCTGCTAGTGCCTCAACCTTAATATATGTTTATCCATGAAAGTAGCTACTTGGAATAGTCGGGACAATTCCTGGCAAGAATTTCAAACATAGGCTAATTTATATGTTTTTTTTATTGATCCTTGATATATTATGTATAATCGATACGCGAGCTTCAATAATTGGAGGAGGAAATAATATAGCTAATAAGATGAATTTTGATAAGCATTTTGTAATGCCTGCTATAGGTCAAAGTGGTAGCCTACTTTTGCTATGGAACTCTAGAAATATCAAGTTATCTATTATTTACCTCCATGAACGTTTTATTCATTGTTTGATTATCGATGTAAATTCTGGGAGCACTTGGTATGTTACTTTTATTTATGTCTACCCAAAAAAAGAACAACAAACAGCTTTATGAAATGAATTAGAAGCCCTTAGACCTCCTAATGATGATCATTGGATCATTATGGGAGTCTTTAACAATATTACTGTTGTACATGAAAAATATGGAGGAATTAACCAAGTCATAAGGCATATGAATAATTTTGTCCAATTTCTAAACTCTAATGAAATGACTACAATCCCTTATAGTGGAATACCTTTTACTTGGACCAATGTTCATAAGGATCATACATTAATGTTTGAGTGACTGGATAGAGCTTGTGCTAATCCCAATTTCAGGCTTATGTTTCCAAATGCTCAGGTTAACAATATGCCAATTCATGGATCTAATCATGGACTTATTTGCCTCTCTTTTGGTGACAGAAAGGTTCAAAGGAGACAAAGTTTTAAGTTTGAGGCTATGTGGATGAAACATCTTGATTTTGAAAATCTTGTTAAATAGACCTGGAACATTTCTTATGAACAAGATCCTCTTAAAAATCTTATTATTATTTGTAATAGCTTTATGGCTAAAGCCAAGTGCTGGAAGAAATATGTCTTTGGTAATATTTAGGAAAAAATTAATAGTGCTCAAAGTGAGTTGGAACTGATTCAAATGTAATTGATGAACAATCCTGACTCTCCGTAATTGCGGGAAATGAACAATGATCTCAAGAATTCTCTACATCAACTGTGCTGTGACGAGGAACTATTTTGGGCTCAGAGAGCCAAAGTCCAGTGGCTAACTCTCAGGGACAAGAATACAAAGTTTCTTCAAATGAATGCCAAGAAAATAAATTGGATAAATAAAATTAAAGATGCTAATGGCTGTTGGTTTTATGATTCTGATAATATAGCTAGTATCATTGTACAAGATTTTAAGAAAAGATTTACAAAGACTGTTGACCGGATATCTAGATGATGAATGATTTTGTGGAACATATACAACCTTGTATTGCTGAAACTGATCTATTGTGTTTGAATAAACATGTATCTGATGAAGAAATTTTTGCTGTTGTGCAATCCATTGGTCCTCTCAAAGCACCTGGACTAAAGGCACTATAGTCCCAATGGTCAAGAACTTCTTCAATTCTGGTAACTCTATTCAACTTATCAACCATACTAACATTGCTTTAATCCCTAAAGTGGATGCTCCTGAGAGTGTAAATCATTATAGACCTATAAGTCTTTGCAATGTTTGTTATAAAGTCATTACTAAAATCATAGTCAATAGATTAAGACCTTTGTTGACTAAATATATTTCTGAGAACTAGGGTGCCTTTGCACTTGGTAAGACCTTTATTGCTCATGAAATGTTTAAAAATTTCCAAAAGAAGAAAGGGAAAACAGGTGCTTTGGCAATGAAATTGAATCTTGAAAAGGCTTATAACATGCTCAATTGGGACTTTATAAAATGTTGTCTGAAAAAATATGGCTTTAATGATTGCTAGATTGATAGAATCATGAACTGTATTACTACAATTTCTTTCTCCATTTTAATTAATTGTAAGTCTGAGGGCATGTTTTGTCCCTCAAGGGGCATAAGACAAGGTGACTCTCTTTCACCTTACATTTTTATTTTGTGTGTAGAGCGTCTTATCAGGCATCTGAATTCTTTGCCATCCTCTGCAAAATCAAATGTTGGCATTCTTTCTTCTACTAATAGTTACATAATTTCTAACTCGATGTTTGTTGATGACTGTTTAATTTTTTGCAAGGTAACTCCAAAAATAGCCAATAATATTAAGAAGGTTATTGACAGATTCTCTAAAGCCACAGGTTTACAAATTAATTTCAATAAATCTTCTCTTTATTTTTCGCCTCAGGTTAACATCCATAATAAACAAAGAATTGTTAGCATTATTGGTATACAGCAAAAATGTACCATTGGAAAATACCTGGAAATACATAATGTTATAAACTGGAAGGACCCTATAAATGCAAAAGAGTTGTTGCTCGAAATCACTAATAAATTAGCTGGTTGAAAAAAAGGTTCCCTTTCTAGAGTTGGAAGGCTAACTCTTATAAATTCGAATCTTACTGGCATGCCTAATCCTATCTTCTCTTGTTTCAAATGTCCTGAGAAGCTAGCGAAGAAGATTGATGTTGAAGCTAGAAATTTCTTTTGGGGTTCTAACAAAGTTAATCATATTGCCTGCAATGATGTCTGTAAACCAAAACAGTATGGTGGTCTTGGCATTAAGCAAGTTAAAGTTTATACTAATTCCGCCCTTGCAAAATTAGGCTGAAAAATCCTTACTGAGCCCTCCAATTGGTGGACAAGCATTATGAGGAAGAAGTATATGTCCAAGGATTCATTTTTTACTGTCAATCACACATCAGGTAACTCTTATGCTTGGAAAAGTATTTTGGAAAGTAGACAACTAATAACTGAAGGTATGAGATTGATTGTTAGAAATGGTAAAGACATAAATTTTTGGACTCACAACTGGGCTTTCCCTATCCCTAATTATCATCTTATTGATAACAGATTGGGAATGCATGCATGTGAACTTAGATAAATGTGTTGCTGATTATATTGACAATGGTTCCTAGAACAAAACTAAACTTCTAAATCTACTTGATCAGAGCATAGTTAGCACCATTTGTGGAATTCTCATCTCTGTAACTCCCCAACAAGATGCTTTTGACTGGGGGCCTTCAAATTCGGGTAAGTTTTCCATTAAAACTGCTTCAAGTTTACAATTTTTTGACTGCACCAAACATGAGCATGTTGATTTACTGAACAAAATATGGAAGCTAGAATTACCTCCTAAACTGAAAATTTTTAGTTGGTTCCTTCTAAGAGGAAGATTGAAAACTTGAGAAAAGTTATTGAAGATGAAACTAGTTGCTAACAATATTTGTACTCTTTGTATGAATCAGGAGAAAAATATTAACCATTTGTTTTGTCAATACCCCATAGTAAGAGAAATTTGGAGATTGTCAAATTTACCAAGCCTTTCAGGCTCTATTGATCTGATCTCAAGCATGAATAATCTGTCTGATGCTAAAAAGCATGATTCTAAAGAATGGGCTATGATTTTAAATATCTGTTGGCATGTTTGGCATGCAAGAAATATCTTGATATTTAGGAATGAAACTTCAATTCCAGAAAAGTAACTAGCATTGTTGCCACATACTGGAACAACTTCACCTCAAGCAACACTACTACTACTGCAACTAGGAAAAAAGATACTACTATCAGATGGTTTCCCCTCAAGCCAGGTTTCAACAAAATCAATTTTGATGGTTCTGTAAGGAACACTCCTCACTCTTCAGCTGTTGGATGTTATGTGATCAGAAATTCTAGTGGTGCATCTATTGGGGCGGGGTCTTGTGACTTTGGCAACTCAAAAGTACTTATGGTCGAAACTCAAACCCTCAAACAAAGCCTTATTCATGCCAAACAAGCAAGAATTGACAACATTCAAGTAAAAGAGGACTATTTACTTATCATCAATTGTGTCCTCAATATATGGAAGCCTCCTTGGAGAATTTCCTAAATCATCAGAAACATTCAACACTTGGCTAATAGCTTCAACAACATCAAGTTCAAACACATCTTCAGATATACCAATTTTGTTGTTGATAACCTTACAAATACTGGACACGGTACTGGTAGCATTAACACATGGAGCAATTCTTTGCTTGTAGCTGCTGCTCACCTCCAATTATTTGATAACAGAATAACGGGATGCACCAGAGGATCTTTTTTCTTCTTTTTTTAGCAAAAAAAAAAACCATCAAGGCCTAGCATCACTACCACATTTTAACCCATTGCCGGCGATTTTTAAATCGCCTGCAATATTTTTTATCATTACCGACGATTTTTTCCCCAAAAATCGCCGGCCGGTAATGTCTTTTTTTTTTTTTTAATCATTGCCAGCGATTTTTTCGACAAATCGCCAGCAATGTTCCGCCAGTAATTAAAAAAAAAAAAGACATTGCCGGCGACTTACATTTAAGTCGCCGGCAATGTCTTTTTTTTTTTTTTAATTACCGGCGGAACATTGCCGACGACTTACATTTAAGTCACCGGTAATGTTAAAAAAAAAAAAAGACATTACTGAAGATTTTTGGGAGAAAAATCGCCGGTAATGATAAAAAATATTGACGGCGATTTAAAAATCGTCGGCAATGGGTTAAAATGTGGTAGTGCATTATCCTTTGTCATTCGTAACAAATTAAATTGTTGACGAAATTTAAAAGAAAATGCCTCAAAATTCCATGTTGACTTACCGTTGTCCAAATTAGGGTCCTTTATTTAAAGCTTAAGGTATACTAACACATGCTGTGATGTGATTCGAGTATTTTGTGTGATTGGAAACAGTCTTAAGACGTCAACACGAACAAGTCTTGATTTTGATCAGCCTACATGTTTGCATGTAAGATACTTATCTAATCGATAGCACAAAGCGGCCTATTCTCAAAGTACAAGTATTTTATCAAAAATAAATACAACTACAATACTTGGCACCCAAAATCATTCTTGAATACATTTATTAACAATCTATACAAGTTAATTGAGTATATCTCTTGAAATGGAAATTTGTAGCGATATATTTTTCAAGCGAAACTATGAAGTTTAGGATTCGGTAGCACTATTAAAAGACAAAAACTTACAACATGCGCCCTAGGTATTATAATGTTGGTAACGACCTACTTATCTAAAGGTATTAAGTATATGCGAGTTACATGTTAGTAAAAGTACTTTCTCATGAAAATTATTATTAACATTTTGAACTTATATGTGTGCGATTCAAATATTGTAACATTAGAAGATGATATTTTTAGAATATTTAATACTAAAATTACATCTTATGCATCAAAATTGACTAATTTTTTCATACATTGCTCACAGGATTGATTCTCGGCAATATTAGAGTAATTACCAACGATCTATAAAAGTTAAAGTATCTCACGCTGAGATTAGTGACATTATTTCTATTTAATTTTTTAAATACTACAACCAACAGCTTTGAACTTATCCGTGTGTGCCCGAGTATTTATGACGTGATACAGTTCTCCAAAATCACAAATCATGCAATTAGAGAATCACAATTTAGGGGTGTGGATAGCCAAAAAAAAACTCCCTAATCTTTTCCCATGAAAAGTATTTTATGCGTTGCCACTTTTCTTCTCTCTCATTTGTACACACAACTCTTGGTTGACACGAGACAAAACCAAATATATACTCTCTCGTCTCCTCTATTCCTCTCTATGCAAAGTTGCACACACAAGAAACAACACACATAAACACACACTTTGATTTTCTCTCTTCCCTCTTCTCTCTCTCTCTCTCTCTCTCTCTCTCTCTCTCTCTCTCTCTCTCTCTCTCTCTCTCTCCATCTGCTCCGAGTTTGTGATTTTCACGCCTGTGAAACTTCAACTGTGCTAGTACTTAGAACCAGGTTTACTCTTTATCTCTCTATCTATCTCTTGTTGTGTTTCGTCTGTGTTTGGTTCTTGTATTATTTATTGCTTGTAGCCTTGTACTTGGTCTCTCGATGTGTCTCCATATATAGTAAAGCTTGATAATTGATGTGAATCAAAGCCTAACACGAGAACCCATTTGCCCAGGCTTCGTCTTTCACGTGGGTTTTTGACATTTTTCGAGCTCTTCAATGGAGGTTAGTGACTACTGGATTATCTATCTACGTCAATGCTTGGTTTCATTGTCAGACAGCTCTTTGCATTGTTGTTGTGGTTTGTGTGCTTCTGCTGTTTGATATGAGCTGAATTATGATGGTTAGGATGAGATTTTGGAATAAAGTTTGGGTTTTTATACAATTCTGGTTTGAGTTTGGTTTTGTGATTGCATTAACTTGTTTTGGTTTGGTTTTTGATTGAAGTAAACGTTCGGTTTCGGTAAATTCTTGGCTTTTGTTTGTAAGATAGCGTCTTGTTTATCTCATTGACATGGTCGATGGCGTTTGGTGTTGTATCTTATGAATATGGATCTGGTTGCGGCTATAATTTTTGGTTTTGTGGTATTGGAATCCTATGACTGTATTAGTGTTTACCTCAGTTGCTAAGGTAACAGATGAGTTGTGTTGGCTGTGGAGTGAAGGTTGGGGTTTTGAACTGTTTGAGTAACTAATTAATAGGTTTAGATTTGAATGCTGTTTGTGAGCTTAATGGGTGATCAAGATGTATTTCATCTCGTATATTCAGTCTGCTTCTTTGAATTGGTGGAGGTAACATAGTTCTATTTTTATTTTTTTTAGTGTTGTATAAGATTTCGATAATGTAGAACTTATGGGGGATAAAAAGCATGCAGAGTTTCCTTGGCCAAGACTATGATCTCGTAGTTATGCTGGTGTAAATAGTTGAAAGAAATTTGTAATGCCATTAGCTCTCTCTGTCTGGTTGAAAGAGGTTTTAACTGCTTCAAAGAGCTTCTTGTCTAAGAAACCTGGTGTGTTTCTGATAATGTTTCGTATGAGTTGAAAACTACCACTTCAAAATACACAAGAGGTTACTATTATGATGCATGAAGTTTTATAAGCTAGCCATTTTGAACGACTGAAGGTAGTGCCATGCCTAATTTCTTGTACCTTTGGGTCTGCTCTTTTGCAGATGGAATCAACTGAGTCGGATCAGGTTGGTGATCGCTTAAAAGAAGCTTCTATCGAAAATTTGTCTGATACGGATACTAGTACAAGTCATGAATTTCCAGACCAACAGGTGATACCCCGAGTTGGTGAGAAGTACCAGGTGCAAATTCCTTTTATGACACTGGAGATGATGGAATCTGAGCGGCTTAAACTTTTGCCTAATCCAGCTGATTCACAAATTGCTAATGGTTCACGTTCCTTTCTTATGGGTTTACCTATCCTAATTACGTGGGTTAAAGAACTGAATGGCATTGAAGCTGAGGCTTTAGAATCATCAACTATTGATCCAGTGAAGAAGACTGAAATGGAAGTTTTGGACTCTCCATTTAACCCTGATGATGCAGTTAATGTGAACAAGTCTATGGAAGCTCAAAAGAGAAAAAAGAATCATAATGGTTCGGAGAAGAGAGGTTCAGAGCTTGATGCTTCACCCTTAGAACCTGGGATGGGCCAGGGAGAAGATTCAAGACCAACAAGTTTACGAGCATTGCTGCTCAAAGAAAGGCAATTAAATCAGCAGAAAAAAAGCAAAAGCTGCTCCCCAGTTCCTGATTCATTTAGGGAACCCTGGAGTGATGCTGAAGTGGATAGTTTTCTTCTTGGATTGTACATTTTCGGGAAGAATTTCAATCAGGTGACAAGATTCGTGGAGTACAAGACTGTGGGAGAGATAATGTCATTTTACTATGGGATATTTTATATGTCTGACGTATACAACAGATGGTCAGACTGCAAGAAAAATAGAAGAAGGAAATGCATTTTTGGCGAGAAAATCTTTACGGGGTGGAGGCAACGCGAATTGCTATCTCGTATGACTCCTCACATCCAAGAGGAATCACAAATCACTTTATTGGAGGTACTATTTAGTTCACTGCTGTCCAACGTCTTGTGTGAGTTTCGTGTCCTATAAAATGCAGTGCATATAGGGTAGTTGAGTTAAGTTAGAAGAAATTTGTTCCTATGAAATTTATGCCAGAATAAACATATTTCTTTTTAACAGCGGACTGACATGTTAATACCTTTTTGTACACGGATTACTTTACCATTCCATTGCCCCTGCATGTCTAGATTGTCTACTGCTTAACAACATAATCAACAGTTGATGACTAGGAGTCTTACCATTTTTTGTTGTTGAAAGTCTGTTCACCTGCTCAATAGTTTCTGTGAAGTATACTTAAACCTTTGATGCTAATACTCTTTACGTATAGGTTTTTTTTCTAAATTCTCTCTGATCAAGTTGAGAGTAAAGGCTATGTCTCTCACTCCTCGTTTCTCATCTAATCTGTTATCAGGGCTATAAGTCATTTGCAGAAGGAAGAACTTCACTAGAAGAATACGTCTTCTTTTTAAAGTCTACAGTTGGCATTCATGTACTTGTAGAAGCTGTAGGAATAGGCAAAGGGGAACAAGACCTCACAGGCTTTGCCATAGAGCCTGGAAAGAACAATCAGGAGACTCCCAGTGGTCCAGCTTCGAAAATACCAAATGGTAAAGCTTTTGCTTCTCTTCCATTTACTGAAATAGTGAAGCTTTTGACTGGAGGACTTCGGTTGAGCAAAGCTCGGTGTAATGATATCTTTTGGGAGGCTGTATGGCCCCGTTTGCTGGCAAATGGATGGCACTCTGAGCAACCCAAGAATCGAGGTTATGTCAGTTCCGATAATTATTTAGTTTTTCTTATGCCTGGCATTAAGAAGTACTCGAGAAGAAAATTGACAAAGGGAGAACACTATTTGGATTCTGTTAGTGATGTTCTGAATAAAGTGGCATCTGAACCAAAACTTATTGAGCTTGAAGCTGACAAAGATCCTGTTGAGAATGTAGAAGGTGGGTGGACTCAAGAGCCGACATCAGACCAGGAAGATCGACCTTATCGTCAACGTCCCTGCTACCTCAAACCCCGAGTCTCTACTAAAACTCCAGACCATATGAAGTTCACTATTGTCGATACCAGTTTGGTCCATGGAGGAAATTCACGTGGTATAGTGGAACAGAGACGCTTACCAGTTGAAACAGAAACTAATTGGAAAGTGTCTGATTCCTCAACAGACAGTGAAGGGGAATCTTCTGAGGATAAACCAAAGCAGTGCCAGAATGGTTTTGCTGAAATGCCATTGAAAAGTAAAAAGAATAAGGCCAAGGACGGTGCTGCCAGTGGTGGTGCTGTGAAGAAGTTTACTGTTGATGCAAGTCTAGTTTTTGGAGGAAAATCAATGACAGTGCGAGAACTAAGATGCGTGCCAGCTGTAGACAAGTCCAAGTGCACTTCGTGGGAAGTTGTACCGAACTCTTATGAGGATTTACCGCAAAAGCCCAAGCGTAAGCGTAAGCCTAATGCTACTGGTAGTTCATTGAACATCGATCACCATGATGATACGTCTACTAATGCAGAAAACATGGAGACCCACCAGGATCAGAAAAACAGCATGTCTAATGACAAGCTGCCCCAGAGGAGTATATTAAGCAAATCAACTCAGAGAGCCAAATCTGGCCATTCCAATTCCACAGGTCCTGTTATCAAACGACGAAAGTTAACTGCTTGTGTTAAGGCCGAGACAAGATGCCTCAGTGAGAAATGCTTGCAAGGTTTGGAGTCAGAGCAACTGGGACTTCATGGCACATTGAATGGACTAAGTTCAGGAACGCTTGCTGTTGCTCTAGTGGGTCCGAAACAAAAGGAACCATCAATTACTTCTGAGACTGAAGGTAGTCTAGAAGAGAAAAGCAGTTTGGAAACTCGAAGTGAGGATGGTTTCGGCACGCACACTTCTCAAGCCCATGCGTCATCTAACCTGAGCCAACCTCAGGATTTGGTGGACAGAACAGATGGTGATACATGTGGTGCTGCGGTCAGCCACGACACAAATGCAGATGGTTCATGCCTTCCATCTAATGGAACGGAGCTAGTTGATGACGCCCTGGAAACCTCAAAGATGAACTCTAGGAGGCAAAGCACAAGGAAACGACCTCTGACCGCTAAAGCAATGGAAGCTTTTGCAAATGGGTACTTGGGAGCCAAATCTAGACAAAAGAAAGATGTTGGTACAAGAGAAAACTCATTCTCAAGTCCTTCTCGCAAGTCTCAGAGAGTCTGTAAAAGAGTCAAAGCACCTCCAAGCCGTGCTGATAGTGTTGGTGGACATGTGAGTGTGAAGGAAGAAATGGATGTCAATGAAGTCTGTAAGGTTAACACAGACATGCTTACTGAATCTCTTGATCAAATGGGAGATGAGTGGCTCACTAGCTACTAGTGGATCTTTGAAGACCCTCGTGTCTTCTGATCTTTTTGTTCGACTTGAAAAGTGGGATTCCGAAACTGCCAAAGCAGAGACTGCTAGTCTTTTAGATGGCATTGAGTAAATGTAGAAGTTCGTGTTAGGAAGACAAGAAAACCTGTTAGAAGTAGTTCAATGATGGATGGAATACCGAGAAGAAGCACCTGTTTATTTGGAGCAAAGAACAGTTTGTATAAGTTAGGATGGTCTCGTACAACTACAGCTTATGTTTTAAGATCTCATTATTATTATAGTGGATCACATATTGGTTTCATGGTATATTGCTTCTATGTTGAAGCCTTGAAGAAGCACTCAAAAAAAAATGGAAGGTGGGAGAGAAAATATGCATCATAACTGACGTCCAGTTTGAGATAGCTTAGCTCAAGAGTCATAAGCAGCTTCAGCTTTTCGTTCATGATAGTTGCATTTGATCAACTTTTATAAACATCAACTTAAAGGTGCAGGTTTTGAAATAAAAACTGACCTGTTTTTACTTCATCAATGCAGTTTGTGTCAAACTAGGTCTTCAAAATTTTGGTGCAAGAAAATGAAGAAATAGAATAGTATAGACAACTAAGACAAGCCTGCCTACTTTTTAAATGCATTATTCAGTTGACCCATTTGGTCTAGGTTTTTTCTCTTCTTCTTGCATTTCTTTTTCTTTTTTGTTTGAGAGAGAGGAAGGAGACATAATCACAAGTTCAAATATACACAATACACTAGTTGAATGATAATCCTAAGTTTAGTAATTGTTCTTGGGTGCCAAAGCAGCCAAGCTCTTTTGAGTTCATCATATAATGGTGACTGAGTTTACAGATTGTGATTGCAATTTTATTTGTAAGATTTCTTACGCTTGAATCAACTATCTCGTCTATCGTCATATGCAACTAATTGTTGTTTCATGTTTGGACAGTAACTCATGTCCAGTTGGCCGACAAGTCTATTATCCTCTGTAAGAAAATGAAGGATGATCATGGGGCATATGCATGACATGATCTTATTCACTACCTTTCACATATTGCCTCACATTTAGGCGCCAAAACCAAAGACAAGATTTTGTTCGTGTATTTCAGTTTAGGAAACATTTTCTTCTGACAACGATGCAACATTGTCAACATTTTGTTGAAAGTTATAGGTACTGTGCATTTATTTTGGAGATTCTCCCACGGTTCATCGTAGCACCGTGTTTAACCATATTGATAACTTCTAAAATTAAACTGAATAAAGACTCGGGGATTCCAAGTTTCACCCTGAACTTGATAATCAAGGTACAGTACAAAACGGGGGGGCACCAACTTTTACATAGAAAAAAAAAAGAGTTTATGCTGCACAGTGTGCAGGTGAGCCGTATCCTTATAACACAGTATTTGCTCACGATACATAATTATTTGCGAATGAAACTCAAATCTATTTGGCCCTTTGACACGGACGTCCACTTAATTTATTTGTGAATCATATCACAGTGAGACAATAAAATCTAGGGATCTGTAATAAAAGTTGCTTTCCAACTATATTTTCTCGATCACCATACTAGAAAAGACCACAAAAGGCAGATGAATTTTTTTCACTTTGTTGGAGAAAATTGTGTGATATATGCCTTGCTAGGTACATCGCTAGCTAAAACCTCATCTCTTACACAACTAGCTAGTGGTGGTAACTATTCACAACTTTTTCATATATGGATGTCTAATTAGATATCAATCTAGTTAGCTTGGGTTTAAATAGAAGGTATATAGATCACATAATGGATCAAAGTAATTTGGGATAAATTAAGCTGAAAAATCAAAATAAATTTAGAAGGTATATAGATCACATTTTGGAGTTGGCATATTTAATTTAGAAGGTATATAGATATAGGTATGCATGAAGAACTTCACTTTTCATCTCTGGTAAATCGATCGATCACGACGTCCGTACTGCATCTGCATGTGTATAAACTAATAAACTCGATCAACCTTTTATGTTTAAATGATTGTGGATGTCGATTAATATGATATCATATATATATATGGTACACTTATATGTCCTCAAGTATATAAATATATATGTAAGATCGAATTGGTAGGTACCATTTCGTTGTCTAAATGTCTAGGGTCGAGACATATTTTTGATATGGAGCCATGATGTAAGTGTAAAGAAGTCTTCTTTACACTTATATGTCACTACAATAAGTCTTCTTTACACTTATATGTCACTATATTTTTTAAACGATAAGACATTTCACCAAAGAACACTACAATAGCCAAGATGCGTACGAAATACTCATTACTATAAAGTTTACCCTGGCTCTTTCTCTATATGGAGAAACCTGAGTACACCATCTATATATGGATGCATAAAGAAGAAATTAACTAATTAATGGTAAAATTTGTGAAAGTTGGTTTCAGTTGGGTGTTGATAACTGGTAAAGCTAATAAGTAATGAAGTTGATATGGAGCCATGGAGGTGCAGTATGTATCCATATATGCCATGCCAGTATGTATAGCTAGTAGATCGAACTGGAACCCTAACCTATATATACTTACGCACGTAGTAGTAGATCGAGTAGCAGTAAGAGTACGTACGTATAGAGAGGGAAACGCATGCAGATACTTTTATCGTATATGGTCTGTGGTCTGGTCCCTTAATTTTCAGACTTGCTGTATATATATTGATCTATACTGCACAGAGAACCCTCGCATGCATAACTGGGTTGCCTGCAGTTTCTAGTTAATTTCAACTTTTAAAAGATGAATGGCTGGATTATATGATCTAAAGTTTCGTAAGTATTAATCTCATGAAGAATTTCTAGCTAGTGCAAGTTTTTCGTTAAGAATTTGGTCTCATGAAGTGGATACGTCAAATTTTATGTGCCATGACACATCATGCATTCATGTAATGACTATTATTTACTCAACATTAAAACTTAAATATATATGACTTGAACAAAAAATTTATAACAATCCTTATATATCAATGGATTATTCGATCTATAATTTTATTCAAACTCAGAATTAATTTCAATGACAAATCCAACATATGTTCATATGCTTCATCAAACACCTTTGTTGATATATCATCTTTCAAGGTCATTTATATATTTCTAGAATTTGATCAAAAGCTTTCAATAAAACATCAGTGTTCTTTGTTATTTGTGTTCATATTAGTTATGTGTTCAACAAATTTTTCAATGGTGATACATGCATCTAGTAAATTATATTTTCTTTCTTTTTATTATGTACAGATGTGGTATATATACTCGTTATATATAAAATGAAATATAGTTAATTAAGGTTATTAATTAAGAAAATTATGGTATAAATTTGTTTTGGAAAATAATCAATATTGATAGATGAAATCTGAAAAAGGAATTAAATTAAGATATTTAAAGTAAGTAAAACAAATTTTAATTAAAAAATAAAAGGGCCAAATTAATTGGTATTGTAGTATTTTAGATATTGCCATAAATTTAAATTATTTTCGACATAGGATTTGAGGTCTCCACTTTATGACCTCATTGAGGCCTCCTAGCATTACCCTTTTGGTTAATTTAGTATGTAGTTAGAGTATCTCCAACAGCTTCTTTATATATAGTAGAGATTTTCATATTTTTGAAGAAAATGAGCTATTTTTTGCTCCAACAGATACGCTAAACTATTTTTTATAATAGAGAAAGTGGGTGGAGAGAGAAACCAAAACTTCATATATATAGAAAAACAAAAAACTGTAAAACTATAAAAAAAAATCTCTAAACTTTAATGTTTATCATTCAAAGTTCATAATTTTCTCTCTTCTCTCTCCTTCATTTCTCTTGATCGATCATATATTCTCTCTTTTCATTGAAAACATAAATAAACATATTTTTTTAATTAAAATAGGAATCGATTCATTAAATTACACTACCACATTTTGACTCATTGCCGGCGATCTAAAAATCGCCGGCAATGTTTTTTAACATTACCGGCGATTTTTGCCGGAAAAATCGCCGGTAATGTCTTCTTTTTTTTTTAACATTACCGGCGACTTAAATGTAAGTCGCCGGCAATTTTTCGATGGTAATGTAAAAAAAAAAAAAAGACAGTGCCGGCGACTTCATTTATGTCGCCGACAATGTCTTTTTTTTTACATTACCATCGAAACATTGCCGGCGACTTAAATGTAAGTCGCCGGTAATGTTAAAAAAAATAAAAAATAAAATCCGGAAAAATCGCCGGTAATGTTAAAAAACATTGCCGGCGATTTTGTGGTAGTGTTATGAATAAAATGTTAAATGATAGAGAATGGAATAGAAAATCTGTTAGAGTTGAAAATTAATTTTTATAGATTTTCAGTTTTATTACTCTATTATAGATAAATTTTACATAAGTTGTTAGAGATATGATGCTCTTAATTTGAATTATTTACTATATAAAACGAGGGATATGCCTGGCTTGATCATATCATTGACTGGTTCAATTGCAAATTTGAACAATATTAGGGATTTGCCAAGTTCCAATAATTGTCTCAAGCATTTCAAAATATCTCAAACCTTAGCTAGCTGCTGCTGCTTAGCTAGGCTATAAGTCAAATATTCTCATTTTGTTTCCTTTCAATGACGAAAATAGTAAATATTCAAAACTCAAGAATAAAAATAAAAATTCTCCACAATGTGCTCTTAGGGTTTTCCAAAACCCTTCTGGCGGCTATAATTCTTCGGCCTCACCGTGAGATCTTTGCGATGTGTGGCTCCTCCGTCGCCTCAAGGGCATTCTCCAGTAGTGTCGTACCAGGGGTCTCTTCCCTCTGGTTTGTTGGTGTTGCTCTCTGGCGTGGTGGGCTTTCTTTTGGATCGCAGCTCTTGGCTCCGGGAGCAAGCGAGTCGAGCTGTGATGATGTCGGGTGGTTTTATCGGCCGAAACGTGCCCGCCTAAAGGAAGGGATATTGGTTTCACAACTCAAGAGAGGGAGGACATCGAAATGGCATGGGTTGGGATCCAAGGTCGGATCTGTGGCCGAGACTTGGCGCTTCTATAGGCCTTGGCTATTCTGCTCGGTGAGGAACAATCTTCATTGATCACGATCTGGGCTGGCATGTTGGTTTTGGGATAGCGATGCCAGAACTCGGTGTGATAATGCTGGCCGGCCAGAATGTATGGCCAGGATCCTGTTGCGCACCGCCCTAGCTTCCCCAACATACTGTAGCAGCCTCTCTCGTGGGTTTGGGCCACGTGGACCACCTATTTTGGTGCAACAGAGTTTAAGTTGGGTTGGGTGGGAAGCTTGCTGGGCCACGCAAGGCTGCTGATCTTGCAATGATCTCTGGGCTTGTGACTTGGGACCCAGGTGGTATGTTCTCCTGGTCCATTGTTTGTGAGGAGTTGGTAACTTTGATGTATTTAGTGTTTATGGCTTATCTATGTCTCTTTTGGGTTGCAAGTTTCATTATGCCGACCACAATTGCGTGCTTTTAGGGGTATTTTTAACTCTATTTAGCATTGATTATCATGATTCCGATGAGATGGAAGTAAGCTTACATTTATAGAGATTTAGGGGATTGAAGTCTAGTGTTAGAGCAACTCCAGCAGATTCCCTATAAATCATTTTTAGCTAAAATATAAAGATTTTCTCTTAAAATTCACTCCAGCAGCTCCCCTATCTTATTAGCCAATTTAGGGATTCCCTATATTTCGTGTTTTCATCCCTTATTCTTATACCGAAAACATAAATTATAGGTAACGAAACATTCAATATTGTAATTACTACTTTCCTAGCTTCTAGATTGTAAATGTAATTAATAATTATATTAATAAATAAATATTTTATTATCAACCAATCAAAACTAAGTATATGTTTAAATCTAACTACATTTTAAGTGATATTGTTGGAGTAAATTTATACAAGTGATTAACTAAAATAGGTTTCGGCTTCATTTTTGAACAAAATAAGCAAACTTTATGTGATATTGTTGGAGTTGCTCTTAGTAAGCTTATATTAATTAATACTCTAGTCGTATTATTTAATAAAATTACCTTTCGGCTCCTCCAGAAAGTCGTTTTTCTATAAAAAAAAAACGTGATGAAAACAATAACACTAAATAATCACTTGCAACTCACTTCAAAATTACTATATATGAATAAAATCACTCCTAAAAAAATCTTATGTGCAAGAGTATAATGACCGAACCATGTAGATGATAGCTCCGTTCACTCTGTAATCCTTAACTCAATAATACCACGGTGAGAGCATGCAGCTGGTTTATAACTCACCGACTATATATAATTGATGATTATTCTTAGAAAATTTAGTAGAGAGGAAAAGAGAAAGAAAAATCAAATTAAACACAAATATGGATATTTTCTTTTATCTGTAGTCTCCTTTCTATTTCTCTCACCAATCCAATTAGCGAGTTGACTCCATCTCATTATCCTATGATTCCTATCACGTAGGCCGCGCCAAATGACCAAAACGACCATCAGTTGCTGCTTAAATTACTTTCTCTGCCATCGGTAAATTGACCTTGTGAACTCAACACCAAAAACTGCACGTGAATTCGAATTCCAATGTCGAGTCCCTTTCTTTCAGGGAAAGCAGTGAAGCTCACCCGTGACCCTGCTAGGCTGCTATACCTAATTTGGTCATTTCATTCTAATTTGAAGAGGCTAATCCGCTAATGTGCGTCGGTGGCAAGCTTGTGATTTTGTCGCTCCGAAAGTGACCTTATCGGAACAAGAATTCCTTTTTTATAAAAATCTTCGTTGCTAGAGGACAAGTTCTTAACGAGAAGCCCTTGTCTGCCACCAAAATGATCCAATTTGTGAGAATATTACCAAATTTGTACATTATCACGCCCTAAAAATTCCTTATAATTACAAAAATTCCAATTTCTGTTGAAGTAAAGAACGGAAGTACTTTTATATTGTAATACACAACTAAAAAATCATCGCTATGACATCTCAAACGCAACTGCTATTTAAATTGATAAATACGGAAGAAAGGTATTTTGAGAAGGATCTCAATTGTTTAGACCAATCGATGAATATCTTCCACCAGGATCCAGAGCAACATGCATGCAATGTCTTGATTTCTTCTATATTTGTTCCTCTAGTAAACTTTATAGAATCTAACCGGGAGTTGGGATTCTGAGAATGCAAAACAAGAGAGCATTTGTTTGTTACTAAGCAGAGTATAGCTAATTAGCTACATACAACGCAGATCTAATGTCTATTTGTTGTCAATTAGATATTACCTAGCCTAATTAGTCAAGAACAGAAAAAACTTAAAAGTGTCTCAGCTCAAACTATGCAAAAAGACTTTAAAATTATATGTATTTTGAGAAACAAAGCTCTATAAGGGCAATATAATTATAACCCATCAAGTTGGGGGCATATATTTACTCAGAGCATGCTGATTCTTGAAATATTATTAGTTTACTACAACAAATGCCAAAGAGAAGACCTGGTTTCTTATATATGTTCATATTAAGCCAAAAAGAACTCTCTTCCACCAGAATTGAAGGAGAATTTTCTGGGTTTTGTCTTCCTCCACTTCAAACAAATCCCATCTTTTCTGTTCCATTTTCTTATTTTTAATTTAAGCTTCATCTTGTAGTACTACTGTTAGTAGTGTTCATTTAGAGTGAGAGAGATTGATAGCTGCAGCAAGAACAAGATAAGTTGGGAAAGAAACAAACGATGAGCTAGTTATAGTTTTTGCAAGAAAAACAAATTAACAAACTTGAGTCAATAGAAATTTCTTTCCCTTTTTTATCTTTACATATCTTCCAATTCCATTGGCCATGTCAAATATCACAGGTAGTGGAGGAGTTGGGAGCTTCTCTTCTGCCAGTGCTGAAGAAGTACTTGAACAACAGATAGCTGAGGAGCTCCTAAATCACTTCCATGGCTCCAGCTCACTTCAACTGCACCAACAACCACCAGCCAAGAAGAAAAGAAATCTACCAGGAACTCCGGGTACACTTCAAACTCTAGCTTAGCTTCTTTCCTATTTCAAGGTCTGTTCTTGCTATTTGAATTGATCTCCAGCTTCAAAGTAAACTTCAACCAGCTTGTGATCGATACTAGTACTTTCTTTCTGTATTAAGATTCATGCTTCGTAGCCAATTTTGGGTGTAGAAATCTGGATAGGCTTGAAACACATTAATTCGATGAAAAGAGGCGTGGAGAATTGAGTTTCTTGCATCCTAAAAATAAAAAATGAACTAGCTAGCTGTGCATTATTGATGTCCAAGTATTTGAAAATTTTCAATTATTGGCAATATTTCCTATATTACAATCATTGTAGTTAACTGTTGGCTTTACCTTGGCTGGTCTCCCACGCGTTACATTCTCTTTTCATATTTTTGTTTTTCAACTCAACTTCAAGACTAAATTGATTTCTTCATCTTTCATCTTTCAACATTTTCTCATAAAATTGTGTTAATAATTAATCGAGTTCTAATATATGCATGTTTGTAATGTAGATCCTAGTGCGGAAGTGATAGCCTTATCACCAAAGACCCTAATGGCAACAAACCGATTCGTATGCGAAATTTGCAAGAAAGGTTTCCAAAGGGACCAAAACCTCCAATTGCACAGAAGAGGCCACAACTTACCATGGAAGCTTAAGCAGAGAATAGCCGGCACCGAGGTCCAAAAGCGGGTCTACGTCTGCCCCGAACCGTCGTGCGTCCACCACAACCCGTCGCGAGCACTAGGAGATCTCACCGGGATCAAGAAGCACTTTTCTCGTAAGCACGGTGAGAAGAAGTGGAAATGTGACAAGTGCTCGAAGAAGTACGCCGTGCAATCGGACTGGAAAGCTCATAGTAAGACTTGTGGTACTAAAGAATACAAATGTGACTGTGGAACCGTCTTCTCCAGGTCTGAAGTAAACCATTTCTTTAATTTATCCATAAATAATTAGACTGCTAAACAGCTCTAATTAATAATTCTGTGTGCAGGATAATGCATGATTAAGGATGCATGAGTAGTACGTACTAGAATATCATCTGAATCTTTTAATAACGCAACTTGATTAAAATTAAAATTTCACGATTATATTATGTGACCCTGTGATAATCACTGTATATAGAAATACGAAGTCGTAGTCTCACTAATTTGATTAATTAGAGTAATACAATTTGTGAATTTGATACAATTAAGGGGAGTGTTATCTACTCATTTCTAGAAGCTTCTTGCATCCATTTGAAGAAAACAAATTAAACAGACCAAAATCATGCACATTATGAAGTGACATATACTAGTTCATTCATAAGTTGCCGACCTAGCTATAACTTTTAAGCCCTCTCTTGTGGATCTTTGACTGAGAGACTGTGCTGGTGAAATGAAGTTTTCTGTTATAATATTTGATCGGCATATTATAGTTTACTATTTTTGAGTACCCTATTATACTCGGCGTATTGTTATACTTGATGCAAATTGTTGTTAACGTTTCTTTGTGTATTGTTATTGTGCAGAAGAGATAGTTTTATCACCCACAGAGCTTTTTGTGATGCCATATCCGAAGAAAACAAGACAATAACCCTAGGACAAGTAATACTGTCCAACATGGGACAACAGAACTTACAACAAATGCACGGCGGCAGCCAAGTAGTTTCCGGCAGCGACCTCATGATCCCGGCCTCATTGCCGATGACCAATGCCGAAGCTGCGACTATCCCATCAACCAGAAGTAGCACATCCGATCATTTTGATCGTTCCAAGACCAATGTCCCTAGTTTAACCCTAGTACCCCAAGATGTACCCTCAAACATGTTGTCATCACCAGGAAGCGGCCTCAACGACAATTCTTTGTCATCATCAATGAGTAGTGCATTGTTCCATAATCACCACGGCCACCAAGTACAACTCCCCAGCTCACTCTCCGGCCACTTGTCCGCGACCGAGTTTTTGCAGAAAGCGGCTCAAATGGGTGCAACAATGAGTAGCAATGACTCTATTGGTATGAACATGGCACCCTCAACATATGGTGGATTTAGTGGGTACGTGAATAACCAATTACAAGAGACCTCGCCCCATTATTTTGGTGCAAGTTATGGGAATATGGCTATGTACAATGGGATGCAGTTTGATCGGAATAATGGGATGTTGATGAAGAACATGGAAAATGGCGTTAATGGTGGGAGTAACAATAAAACTACTAGTAATAGTTTCAGCTTGCATGGTAAAAATGTGAGAGGCGGAGGAGATGCGATGACGGTGGACTTTTTGGGGATCGGAAGAGGAGGAGGAGGAGGAGGAGGAGGAGGAGGTAATAGACCAGAAAGCTTTGACGATCATCAACAAAGACAAGTACTACTTGATCAGCAGCAGAGACAAAATAATAAGCAGGAAGGTAATGATGTTGATGACCAATTGGGATTTGGGGTTTGGAGCTGGAGTTGATATGCATATATGCATCACCGTACGTTGAGCACATTTGGGAGCTAGCTTAATTTGATCGACGAAATTAAGAAACGGATTTTGTACGCACTAGCTAAGCTGCTAGTATTAATTTCAAGAGATCGATGTTACCTTTCTTTAGTTTTCATGGAACAGAAATCAACTGTTAATTCTATTTAATTTCAAATCTTAGAGAATTGTTTATAGACTTTGCCGTCTTTGTGGATGCATTCATATTTCCGCTAAATAAAGTAAAATTTTGATAAATTAATAATTTTGAGATTGACAAAATTTATTAATTTAATCAAATATTAAATTAATATTCAAAACCTCAAATTAGAATCGACAAAAATTATTATTGTAACAAAATTATTAATTAATCAATTATTAGATTATCAAAGTTTTTTATATTCTTAAATTTTAACCGTAGAACTAGCTAGAATATAAAGGAAAGCCCTTCACGCCAAGATCGACTTTAGGAGTACGTGGGACTGTGACTTTGTATTATAGGGTGAGAATAATATGACTCGCACGTACGTACCACTGGTTTGGATAATGCTCATACCTTCAACCAGAATAAGCCAGTAGTCCTTCAACAAAAGCACACACACTCCCCATACACAGTATGTCTGCCTTATCACAATACCTGTATTCATGCAGAACCGATTGTTATTGTTTATACCGGAAATGCGTGACACATTTATCCGGCAGCCGGAACGAGGGTCTGCAAGTGCTAGCAACCCGGTCAGAGAAGTCTCCAGCGGAGCAATTTGCGCCACTGGCATCAAGATTTGGGCGGCGGCTTCTAGTTGGTCTAGGGTCAGCCTCTGTGGTTGCTCTTGGTGCCAACTTTCTAGGTGTTACAAGTTTTCTTCTCGGGTTGTCACCGGAAAGTAGTAGAAGTCTTAAGCTGGATGTGCTTTATCCTATAGGAGGGTACAGTAGGTGCATTGACACAAATGAAGGATTTGGTTAGTAAAAATAACTAGTACAACATTATCATATATGTATCGTGTCTCACAATATTAACTCTGTTAGTATACTGTAATGTTGATTGTTGATTGTTTAAATGTCACAAACAGAGTTCATATATCCAGTTGATTGGGTTGGTGATCAGACATTGTTGTATCGAGCAGCTGAGAGAAGAGAGTTCGAAAGATCACTTGATCCCCCTCCTTTGAACATTGGTAAGGATTCAAGTAACGGAATCAGACGCCGGCGAAATGTCAATGAGCCTGTTGTTGCGTTTGGACCACCGGGCACTAGCGGCGAGCTCAATGTCAGTGTCATTGTCTCACCAGTTTCTCTTGATTTCAAGTAAGCACAGTGAAGAGAGTTCATGATGACTAAGAGGAGAGAAGGCAGTTTTGCTAATGCTTTAAACATTTGCTTTTGTGTAGAATTGAAGCGTTTGGAGGACCAAAAGAGGTAGGAGAAGCTGTGGTTAAGAAGATTACAGGATCAGGCAAACGACCAGATGTGAAGGGAACTTTGGTACATGCAAATTTGAGAGAGGACAGCTTGAGAAATGTGAAATACTATGAGCTTGAATTCAGGGTTGAGAGCCCTCTGTTTCATCGTCATAACATCGCTGTCTGCTGCGTCCGTGGTGGTCGGTTATATACTCTGAATGCTCAGGCCCCTGAGTCGGCATGGCCAGAAGTGAAGTCTGATTTCCAAAGAATTGCTGAATCATTTAGTCTCAGCTCTTGATATGAGGAGAGAAGGCACTAGTATTTCTTTCGCACAAAATTCGAATTCTGAAACTATATAGCTTTTCATTTACTAATGGCACAAGTGCTACACAGTTGTTTCTGGTGTGAGGCATTACTACCTAGTATCAGACAGCTTAATTCACAATAATGAACATAGCACATCTACACATTGAAGACTCACAAGGCATCTAGCCACTCTAAACTTGATTTCTACCATTGCTGCTAAGTAGACAGAATTACGTACAAGCTATCTGTCTTTGCTTAGTGATTTTCTCCAAATTCTCAGAAACAACTGCAGTCAAATTTGGGTCTTCAAAGTCAAGCTCTGCACTGAATCTGCAGCAGAAGCACAAAACAAAAACCTCAATATATGCACAAGGAAAAGTAAAGCCTAGGAGGACGTAGTGGTGAAGGGGAATAACATATAACAATGCTGGTTCAAGAAGAAACACAACAGAAAAGATGGATATAATGTCTGAGGTTGCTTACTTGGGATCAAGTACCAATTTCTGAACTTCTTTTATAGCTGAACTCGCCGCATAAAGTGATATCTTTCCTACCTGCATTAGAACCCAACCAAATATTGAGAATACCAAAGCACAAAGCCACAAAAGGGTCTGGATGACCTTACTTTGATGGGATTATAGCACGAGTTCCACAAAATGAATGAAGTAAAAGAATAAGAAAGGAAGACATGGAATACTTCCAAGTAAAATGTCCCTTGCCCAACCTCCAACACTTGCAACTTTGCCTCATGATCATTGGGAAGACAGCGAATTTCTTCTGCCAATCTTGCCGTGTTGCCAAGGCTTTCAGGAGATAAAAAATCAAGACCTAGCTGGACCGTGGACTGAAAAACAAATTAAGTAGATCAATATTCACATGTTTCAAACTAAACTGCATTTGTAATTTAAAAATGATCTTGTGCAGACCACAAATATTAGATTAATGTATTACCATCCCTAATGCATCCATATTCATTGGATTGGATTGTGTACACTAATTCAAATTACAGTAGAAGGGACAGCATGAGCAAAAGATATCCCACAGCTCCTCTCAGGGAGATGCAGCTTGGGAGAAGAGAACAACCCAATTTAGATTTAGTATTTTATGACTTCAAATTTGCAATATGTCTTTCCATGTCTTCTTATTAACTATTGTGGCAACATTTCCCCAAACTCTACCCATTTTCTCAACACCCTCCTACCAAAGCAGGGTCTCGCCCATGACCACGGGGAAAACAACAACTGGAGAGGTTTGGTTCAAGAACGGTGCAAGGCAATATGGAATGTGGAATCGTAACTGAAAGTCCTTGAATTTATGCATTAATGTATAAAAACTTGTTGAGCAGCACAAGTTCAAATAATAACTACAGCAGCAGTCATGGTCTTGAAAAAGAAACTTAATCTCAAAGAGATAACAAGTAAGGATGAAAAAAAATAGATCTAAGAAGCTGCGCATGAAGAAACAAAGCCACTAAGCCAGACAGTTTGAATACATATTATGAAAGCACCTCAAACTCAATTACAACCAAGTAAAATTATAAATCCAATCACAAAATGTAAGATTCTAGTAATTAATGTCAAGTTAATTTGAAAACTCAAGATTTCTGACTAGAAGTGCTATTCAGTCATAAAGCACTACCTGAAGATTTCTGACTTGAAAAGGGCATCCAGCTGGAATGAATACTGCTTCTCCCAATTTCTGTTCAAAGGACCATGGCTCTATTCCTGATAAAGAAAGAAGAAACTTTATGCTTATCCAAATGATGAAGCTCTTAAGTCACAAAAAATATCAAGATAAACTTATTTTCCAAGACACAAAACATATATGTATTTATAGTGTAGCTTCTTGGACGATGGTATAAACCCAAAAAGATACAAGGAAAACATTAGTCATTCTTACCAAATTCTTCCTTCAATTTTGTTTTATGATGTACATTCAGGAACAATGTTTCATCATAAAGAGGTTGAGTCACCTGAGATCCAAAAAGTAGGTCAGCTTGTATCTTGAATTGACACAACAATTTCATTTTATTCAGAGAAACTTGGAGATAGAATAGTTGAGAGATTAACTTACGACGTGAATTAATTCGCTCTTAAGCCTCCCGAATTCTTCCCAATGTATTCTTAGATACGCAGTTAGCTTAGGAACATCCCTTTGACGGAAAACATCCCAAAGAACTCCCGGACAAGGCTTTTGAGAGATATCATCACCCTCTAACTCTGACTGTGAACAACTGATGGTACTGTGTTCAATGGGAGTTGTTTCAACCCCATTATCAGCTGCAATATCAACTTTTTCTCTATCCAACCTCGCATCATATTGATTCTCCTCACTCTGGCCAGCGAGTTCCAGATCAAGGTTTGTACCATCTCCAATACATATTTCCATATCCTCATGGGATTCTTTAACGTCAGAATCCTTGAAAGGTTTATGCATCTTCTCACTTTTTGTCTTCTGCCTACCTTTTTGCTTCACCTCACATGCATGCACCAGCAGATACACCTGACCATAGCAGCTCCAAAGGTGAAAATCTATTTAAATTGAACTCAACTAGTTACTCTTTTTTTTTGTTTCTCATAAGAATAGTTAACGTGGCACCTAATCTATCCATGTTGAAATAACAGAGAACAACTAACCATGTCACGCATGTTGAAATGAAGATTGGTGACGGAATTTCCTCTGTCAAGTTCCTCATAGGTCCCATAAGAAATAAAAATCTTAGGTCCTGCATCATTTTGCAAAGAATAATGTGGCAATTTTGCAGCAACATTTAAAAGACCAAACTTCGAGTGGATATACTCGAGTAAAGGCAATTTGCTGATGAACTCAGGTCTCTGATACAACAAAAACTCTTCAGATGCACTGGGAGAGGGCCAGTCTTTTAATCTTAACATTTTTGGCCGACCATTTTCAATAATTCTTCCCTCAGAGTATCCTTCAATGAACTGACCAAGTTCAATATCAACCTGTGATCATGTCAATCCAGAGGAATTTATTAGGTTTAATACACATAAGATAATAATACCAACTATTGGATTGTTACATTAAAGCAAACTTGGTTAAAACAGTTGAGATATAACAATATATATATATATATGGAAAGCCACAAATATAGCTACAAACAATAACTGATAATGCGTACCTCAGACCAGTTGTAGCAGTCTATGGCCTTAACCATTCTGTTCTGATCTTTTGATTTTTCATCTTTTGTCTCCTGTATTCCTCTCCATATAACCACGGGATCCCAGCTTGAAACTGAAGAGCTATCAAATACCTGCTTGATGATGATAGGTTCACCGTTGAGCCAATGCTTTTTAAAATTGGCAATCCCATCAGATTTAATATCCTCAGATGAAGGGCAGTACAAGAAATTGTCACTGTCTTCTCTATGAGCATACTGGCAAAGTATTGGGTCACCATCAGTCCTCACTGGATTGTAAGCATTATTAACCCTACAGCCACTGACCATTTCTTCGACATTTTTCACAAGCTTTGCAACCCAGTTCATCTTAAATATACGACTTAAATTTAATGGTGAATAACCACAGCCACCATATTCCTTTGGTGGGCAAGGAATACTGCCATCATTGTTAGCTTTCCATTCAGAGAACTTGCCCGAAAAATTTAGTCGGACTTTGGTGGACAATTTTGGTTGATCCACCATTTCTCTTTCATCACCTACCTGATCGTTTATCACTTCTCCTTTGACACCCTGAATAGATGCTTCTCGAAGATCAAGACAGCAGTTAAGGCACAGATCATAAGCACAACCAGAACAGTGCCAATGATAGTCAATGATGGGAATCCTACAGAAATTGCTGTGAAACACAAAATAAAGTAAAACTCTAGAACATGCATATATTTTTTACAGTATAGCTCTCACAAACTAAACCTAAAACTGCATTCAAGTCACTGAGAAACAACCCTTTATATCATGTCCCTTCTGGTTTCAGAAAATCTAGATTCTGAATAGGATAATTTATTTCAAACATAACTTAATTAGTGGCTAGGCCTCCCCTGAATCTTGACATGGGCAATATAAAATATTTACTGTACATTCATTAGACTTGTCGGATACTAAGAACTCTACAAATATGCAGGGAAAATTTAAGTACCAGCACATCTGCTCATCTGCATTCAATTTTACCCTGGCAAGATCTATATCGCTCCCTGCAAAATATGTATTGATCACTCAGTGAACAAACATATCAAACTCAAAAACAGCAAAGAAAAATAGGAGCATCTTACCACACAGCTTTTTTTCTAGTTCTACTTCGAAGCTCTGTACTTGATGAATTTGCTTAACCACAGGAAGCACAGAAGAGAGCAGACAGTGGAGATATTGCAACTTATCCAGAGCAGAAATTTCTCTGATCCTTGCCTGCAGAACAGAAATATAACAACAACCCAATCACCAATAAGCTGAGTGAGACAATGACTTGATTTTTGCAATATAATTTGAAATTCCAACCATATATGTATTACCTTTACCAAATTATCTCTACGTAGGCACACCTTGCAATAACAGGTACCACGACATGCAGGACACAAATTCTGCATCTCTTCCAATGGAATGTTTGAATACCTGATAGATAAAACATAAATACACAATATTGATATAAAGCTTGAATATAAGTGTCTTTTCAAGAGACTCAATCCCACCATGTACGAATACAACTATCACAGTATCCTCGTCTTTCACATCTGAGGCAGCAGGTGACTGTGTTGTCTTTCCTCCGGCACTGATGGCAAATTTGACCACCAGCGTCTTCAGATGATTCTGAATTTCCATCAGAGGATTCCTGCAAGAAGTATGTTTGCCTCAGCATCAGTGAGTGGTGAGTAATGGTCATGCCATTTCAGATTTTTATTTTATCAATAAACAGCTTGATGACAAACAAACTTCAAAAGAAATATTAAAATATACCATTAAGTCAGTCAAATTTGTCACATAGATTAGTTGGTATGCTTCAGTCTGGACTCTTGAGTTTATATGTCCTATAATTGGGTTATGTTGAGGGAGTATAATCCCAGGGAGACAATGAGAATAAATATATCCTAGAACGCTCTCTTTTTCATATATCAGTATCACAGTTCACTATACTAGCAAACAAATCACTATAGTCAACAGTACTAAAAGATATAGCTGAACAATGCGAATAAGCGTACCGAAGCTGTCATAGCATTAGTGTCAAAACTCCCTTCTGGCATATTCCCGGATGAGTCCAAGGCAGAAACAGGTGGTGTCTTGAAAGATCTCCAATCTCCGTCATACTCGTCTGATTCTCCCTCGCCATTTTCAGGATCACGCATTGATACACTCGTCACAGGTGGTGGGTCAGGCGAATAGCGATACTGGTTTTTGGATATCTTGGTGAAGTTTTTCCCTGCGGATGACCGAGTAAACTCCTCTGATTTCGCACTTGCCTGTGGAGCGTCAAACTCATCACTCTTACTCTCCAAGTAAATATCACTTTCGCCTATCGATTTCCTCTTGGCTTTTTTCAAGCTCGCTCGCATTGCAGAATTAGCTGCCCTCTTCTTGGCCTGTATATAGTGCTTCTCACACACTGTTTTATCTGGCATGGACATGGCCGTGCACCTCCACTGTTTCCCGTCTGATCTCTTGCACCGCATATCATCCGGAATACCAACATTTTCCTCGCTATTCCCGGGGATCGGACGTTGTAAATCCATTACAATAAGCTCCCAACAGCTATCTGCTAGCAATACCTACCTGTAAAACAAGCCCTCTACAACTCAATAAACATAACCAAAAACAATAATAACCCAAAGAAATTAAAAATCCATCAACCAATTACTGGCGACAAACTACATAGCGCTAGTGCAAAACAGTGTGCCTAATCTATTAATCAATCATTACATATATCTCATTAAGAAGCCATTTATTCACATTATAGTACAATGTAGATTGAAGTACACTCCTTTGATGAATTGGAGAAGCACTACAGCATACTGAAACATGAACATTTCAAATGAATTGTGAGTTTCTTCTCGACGATTGTAACCCTAGGTAACCCAAGTATTTTGCTTTACTTGAGCAAAAGAGCTCCAATTGCAGCAATTAGATCAGTAAGAATAACAATTTCACACATAAAGACTACAAATTTTACAGAGGGATATAGAGAAAATTGAAAAGAGTACCTGAAACTAGGGTTTCGCAATAGATGAAGATAGTGAAGCACAGAAACCAAGCATTGAAATTGAGATTACGACCGAGGAAGACGATGAGAGAGAGAGAAAGTGAGTGAGTGAGTGGAGGTGTGGACATGTAAATGGTGGAGGAGAGAGAGAGAAAGAGAGACGTGTGCCCTGTCTTTCTTCTTCGTCTTCTTCGAGCTCGTTCTCGCTCTCTCTGTGTACGTATTTTTCTGTTTTTTGGTTTTAATTAGTTTTATCTTGTAATTGTTCTTCCGGCTATTTTCCGACATCTGTGAAACTTAAAACCAGAGAGTCTGAGATTTTTTTTTTTTTTAACTGAGGGAGAGCTGGGAAGTCTCTGTTACTTCTGTGTCCACTGTCCAGCTGGTTTTGTTTCCCGTTTGGCCAAAGCTTATTCTCGGAAGCGTGATATTTTTTGAATATTTTCTTTTGGTTTGTTTTTTAAGATGGACGGTATAATTTTATTGTAAGTTGATAATTTACGAGGAATAGATCAATTATGGTACAATAGACAACAATTTTTTAGAATAAATTATCCCAAAATCATTTATGTTCAAATGCCTGTAACTTGACAAAGATGAGTAAGACGGTGAAGGTCCCAAATTTCTAGACTAAAAAAATCGGTACCCCATTCCCTAATCAAGTTACCTACCGAAAAACAAAATGATTATAAACGTCTCTTAAACAACTCAACACAAAAAAAAAATTAACTAACAAAATAAAACAAATAGGCCCAGGGTTATTGCCCAGGCCCCACCAAGGATCTGAACCATCACTGCTGAAGCCCAACAATTGAGAAGTGTCCCTCTAAGTCAAGTTTGTCGCTAAGCCACCCATCATCGTTGGAATTTTTGCTCCATACACTGTCGAGCCACCAACCTGACCCCAACGAAAATGAAGCAAAAGCAAACCCGACTCATATAGATCTGCACTGGTCTAGGTTCTACCATCTGCCGTAAGTCGACCATCTCCATCTTCTACCAAAGCCACCAGACGTCAGAGATCTGCTAAGTGTCAATGCCTTGTATCCCTTGAGCCACCTCTAGAGTTGTTGAGCCAACATTGTTCAAAGGCCAGATCCATTATTCTAGACTCCTCAACCAGATGGAAAGATCCATTCGCCCGTCCGGCAGCCCTTGTAACGCCACGTCGCGGCCAATGGCCGGTAAGATCGGGGTTAGCCGCCGGACAAATTATCTCGCCTCACCCTAGCTTCTTCTCTGTTTTCTCTCGACCCAACTTTTAATTTTGCACGCGACTCATCAATCAAAGATGTGATGAGTAAGAAAAGAAAAAACACTACCACATTTCTCATCATTGCCGACGACTTAAAGTCATCGGCATTTCTCTTTAAATCGTCGGTGATCCTTATAACCGACGACATGTCGCCGGTTATAAGGTCGCCGGAAGCAACCTGTCGGTGATAGTATCACTAACGAGAAATTGAAGAAGTCGTCGGTGATACTTCAAAGGTATCACCGACAAGTTATAGTCGCCGACAATGGGAAATAGCATCACCGACGAGTTAGTCGTCGGTGATGATGCTCCGCCGGGTCAACTTGTTTGACCGCCACATTATTGCCGACGATATTCTTCAAAATGTCGTCGGTGATAATGAAAAAACTCGCCGGAAATTGGAAGTTATTGCCGACGAGATAGGTCCATCTCGTTGGCAATACCCGGTGACATTTTACAAAAAAAAGCAGGTTCTAGATTGGGCCCAATTCCAGAACCTGCAGTGAAAAACACAAACCGTACAAATACACATCCAACAGTACACATATAATTGTCCAATAGTACAAACAACAACAATACAAAAATAAAATACAACTACACTAAGAGTCGACGAAATCCATGTTGACGAAATCATTTGAACTCCCGCGGCTACCCTGGTCTTACTGCGATGGCTGCGGTTGTGGAACACTGTGGAACACAAGCATCGGTGGAGGTGTGGGGAGCGGGTGTCCGGTAGTCTGGCACTCGTACATCGTCTGCATCCATGTGAACATTTGTGTCTGCTGCTCGACCATAACTCAGTGTTGCTCGACCATCGTCCGGTGCTCGGCATCTCTGACTGCCTGCTGCTCGGCCAATTGCCGCATCTCCTCCACCACCCTCATTTGCTCCTCCAACTCCCTCTGCGTCCTCTGAAGCTCCGCTGCTAGGTTAGAGTTCCTAGAAGAAGTTATTGACCCGCTAGAGTATTCCGAAGTGTTCTTCAATACTCATTCGCCCACCGAGCCCATTCCCCTGCAGTAGTGGATATTCTTCCCAGTCCCGCACGCTTTTGCCATGATCTGAGTCGTTATAGGGCGATCAAGCGTATCGATCTGAGAGGCATACTGGGTCACTTCTTCCTCCGAACAGTCAGGATGGTCGTTTCGAGCTATATTCATGGTGACCTCTGTGATCGCATCCTCCACTCTCACCTAATTGAAA
The DNA here is from genome assembly GCA_946800695.1 of Geum urbanum. Lineage (NCBI taxonomy): Eukaryota > Viridiplantae > Streptophyta > Magnoliopsida > Rosales > Rosaceae > Geum > Geum urbanum. The sequence goes on along the minus strand of OX326999.1, from coordinate 78,935,552 downwards.
AACGAATATGAATAACGTATTATTAAACAAAATAAATTAATAGAGAAAAATAGTTTTATTAACACATGCATATGTGAACTACAAAATAATGAGGTCAAAGACTTACCGCTTCTTTAGGGCACTGCGGATAGAACTTCTGATGAACAAACACCAACGGGTTGACTTCTTGTTGTTTCTGCGCCCTACCCGACCAACCCAAATAGTTGAGTGAACCTGCATGATGGGACTTGGTGTTTTTCAATTTGTTCTCCCTGTTCGTCTTGGAAATCGCCTTGTTTGATAAACATATGTCAAAAAATTAGTAACTAACTATTTCAATGTGATACAATACATTAGGGTTGTAAAATATATTCAGGATGCATACCTTCACCTTGGGGTGCTCGAAGTGGGCTACCAGCCATAGCCACTCGTACTCCCTAAACCAGAGTTCGCTAGGGGTAGCACCTCGGCCTAGATCCTTGTACTGTGTGTAATGTTTTGAAAGCTCGTTCTTCCACTCTTTATACCTATATTAACACCAGAAACAAATGTTAGAGATATTAAAACACTTGATAAACAAAAATCTAACTCGATATATACTCAAATAACTCGAATCACATCACCTAATATGTAGTTGACGCTCTGCCCACGTCTCAATAAGGCATTCATCCACGTCAAACCACAGCTGCAAGATGAATATATAAATGGTAAAATTATATATTTCTTCAGACTTAATTAATAAATGTAAAATTTACGTAATGAAAATACGATTTAACTCACAGTCAGTGCATTATGCACTTGCAACTTCACGTAGCGAGGCACAGCACCCCAATCTGGCCACAACATTGGGACCTTGTCCCGCACGACGGCCCCGGCCATGCTGGCATACTTTCGCGTGGTGTTTTCTGTCTCGATCACCTCACCATGCTCATTGGCTTTAATGATCGTTTTCCTTCCCCCGGTGGCCTGCTCAAGATTCTTCCCGGTGCAGGGGCCTCTAGTCTTTCGTTTTCTATTGGCATTAACGAGATTGCTTAATAATACAATGTCAAAAAATCGAAATTATTAATTGACACTATTTATAGTCTTAAGTAATATTTAAGTAATCAATCTTGTTAAATAAAATTTACCTGCATCGTCCGTTTGCTGGTTCATGCACCTCGCACTCCAAAGATACACGGGGTCGAACGGCTTGAACACGTACGCTTTCTCCACGGTCAGGAACTCCGGTTGTCCTTCAATAAAAATAGCACTTCCCCTAGCATCGAATTGAGGGATGACAGGAATCTCGTCGGGCACGAAGAGACCGGACGACGGAGATAGACGAGGCCTGGACGATGAGGCACATGCACCATCTGCCTCAGATGATTCCCGTGAAAGGGGAGTAGGCACCGGGCCAATAGGGGGCATTCAGATGGAGGGAGTTTCTAATGCGCCCATTGAGGGTCGCTCGCTTGAGTGTCTGCTGTCTGAGGGTCGAGGCTGGACTGAGGGTTGTAAGGATCCGGATCGTGCAGCTTCCTCCTGTTCTCGCGCACGTAGCAAAATTTGTGTGCGAGCATTCATAATAGGACCACTGCGTGTGTTGCTGATTGCGGATGAGGATGCATGACTACTGCTCCCTCCACTGGATCTAGTCCCTCTCCGTTTGTTGTCCCCAAGTCAATTTGCCGCAAAACCTCCTGCACATCCAACAATTAAACAGAACAGCCAAAAATATATTCTATATGCCAAAAATAACCAACACAAAAATATATACACAAAATATCCTACATATCATTACCAAAATATCAATTAACCAAAAAATCAAAAATATCATTACCAAAATCATTATCAAAAATATTATTACCAATATCATTATCAAAAATATCAATTAACCAAAATATCAAAAATATCATTACCAATATAATTATCAAAAATATCAATTAACCCAAATCTTAATTAACCAACACAAAAATAATTTTACAAAAATATATTCTACATATATACACAAAATGTCCTACATATATTCTACATAGATTCTACATAGATTCTACATATATACACAAAAATATCAACTTAAAATGCATTCATAATTAAAATGCATACACCAACTTAATAATTAAAATGCATACATATATACATAATTTTACACCAACTTAATTAAAATTGAAGATTAATTTTACACCAACTTAAAATGCATAAATAATTACATAATTACATAAAATGCATACATAATTACATAAAATCGAATTGAGAGAGAGAGGGCGGCGGCGGTGCTTGAATTCCGGTGGCCGGAGGGAGGGGAGGGGGTAGGGGAGGAGGGGAGGAGGAGAAGGGAGAGGAGATTTGGGGTTTTTTTGGGGGGAGGGGGGAGAGAGGAGGAGGAGAGGGGAGGCTAAGGGAAGTGATTTGGGCAGGGTCGGCGGCGAGAGGCGGAGGGGAGGAATTTAGGGTTTTTTTGGGGGAGTTTGAAGAAATGGCTTCTGCCCTGTCTCGGGCTGGAATTTAAAGCGGGTTATCACCGACGAGTTGCTTATTAACTCGTCGGTGATAGTGTAATTCTCAAATTCCGGCAACAAATAACGCCCTTATCGACGAAGGCTCTGTGTTTATTTTCCATTTCAAGTCTAATGTAGTATAAACACCGATGTGGCTGATCGATATGACGTTGACCACCTTTTTGTAATTTACGAAGCTGTGCGAGTTCTTCTATTTCGGTGATAGTATTTCCGACTCGTCGGTCATAACAAACATACATACACGTTTATTTATACTAAAATATGTACATCATTAACGTACTAAGGATGATAATCATAATCATCTTCATCACTTGAGTCTGACTCAGTTTCATAGGTAACCTCTGGCAATATGTGCCGCTCCTCGTCATCTGAATCATCGTCTACTTCATTTGGATTAACATCAAGAAGTTCTATTCCAGTAATTCGAACCACACTCCCCGATCTCACATTATTAAGGCGAATCGTAGAGGATTCCGGAATGTCAAAAGTATTCGGCCCTTGGTATGCAGTAACTTCTTCATCATCTGCGGTCTCACCAAGTGTGGCAGCAATGTATATGTTTCTATGAGCAACATGATTAACCACCTCCCACGGGACTTTGTTCATAAGATCATCAAGATAAAACACTTGTTTTACTGATGTGGCAAGAACGAAAGGGTCTTCTTTATACCAGCTTGTAGCAGTATTCACCGAAAATATTCCGTACTGATCGGTCCTTGTGCTCTCCGGGCTAGTATCAAACCATCTACACTTGAACAAGTGCACTTTCATGCGGTTCCATAAATTAGTTCAACAACTGAATGAAGGACACCGTAATAGTCAACGCCATCCTGCCCACTATGAACCATCACCCCACAATTCTGTGTTTTCAGTCGGTCGTCTCTATTTTCACATATAAATTTCATGTCATTGACCTGACACATCGAGTAAACTTTTGAAGCTATCGGTTTCATCGCCAAGAGCCTCAATTCGTTTGACCACTCTGGGTAACCATCATTTGCTACATGGTTCATCTGAAAAAGATAAGAAACCACGTACACAATAAATTATGAACATAGAAAAAGAAAACCACGTACACACATGCTATATAAGGATATAAAAAATATATATATATACACATATACCTTTACCCATTGACTAAAGTAGTTTGCAAACGTCCTGTTGTTGTAATCAACATCACCGGCAATAGCAGGGCAATGAAGATGATAGTTTTTCCAATATTGAACTTCTGGACAGTTAATCAGTACCGACCAGTGGGCAATGGCTACCTTATTTCCATTCAACTTGTACGATTTTGGCAAGCTTCCATGTACTACCACGTCATTGGAGATGATAGAAAGGTTGAACTTGGGTTCATCTATCGGCATATGTTGTTGGAGGTCTTCCAGCGCTCCCAAATACAAGTTGATGTTCGTTACACACTCGTGCGCAAGATATGCTTCAGCGATACACCCTTCAGGTGTAGATTTATTCTTCACATAGTCCTTGTAGTCTCCCAATTGTCTACAAGTTAACAAGTGCATATTATGATACTTAAAAAACAAGAATTTACATATAAAAACAGAGGCAAACACAAATGTATGAATCATTTGTACCTTTCCATTGGATACATCTAAGTGTAGTGTACCGGACCGGTAAGCAACAATTGTTCGGGAAGATGGATCAACAGGTGAGGCATGATGTCAAAAATTTTTGGGGGAAATATCCTCTCAAGCTTGCACATGATAAAAATGATGTCATCTTGCATCTCCCTGAGGTCTGATTTTTTAACTTCTCTGGTGCATAACTTCTGAAAGAATCTTGACAAGGCCACCAACGGCTCCACCACCTCTTTGGGCAAGTACCTTCGAATGAAAATAGGGAAAATGCGTTAAAGCAGTACATGGCAGTCATGACTCTTTAATCCGTATATCTTATGGTCCCGGAAGTTAACACACTTGCTTATATTTCCTGCATAGCCATAAGGATACCTGCATATATAGCCATAAGCAACAATTATATTTCTTGCATATAGCCATAAGCAAAAATTATATTAATTTCCTGCATAGCCATAAGAATACCTGACATTACTCATCCACCCAAAAATTTCATGCTTCTGGTTCGGCTTGACGGTGTAAGGAGCTTGGGGCATTTTTTTTCTTACCATCTCTTAACCACAAATGTTTCTACAGTCCCATAGCTTTCAGATCAATGTGTGCCTTAGGGATGTCTTTTGTTTTCCCATCCCAATTCAGAACTGTGCCCACCACACTTTCACACACATTCTTCTCTATGTGCATGACATCTAGGTAGTGTCTGATAAGCAACCTGGGCCAGTACGGGAGTTCCCAAAATATGCTCTTGTGTGTCCAAAACTTATACCTTTCGGGCTTGTCCGGAATTGAGACACTATCTCAGGATGATTGCTCAGCTGGCCAAAATCATATTCATTCAGCACTTCCAAAATTTCATCCTCTGTCCATCGGCTGGGTGCCACACCCGTTTCCACAGTCCCATCAAAAGGATCTTGATCCTGCCTAAATGGGTGATCATCTGGAAGCCAACAACAGTGACGCATCTGAACAATTTTACTGCAATGAGGACTGCAACAATCAACAGTCATGCACTCTGAACAAGCCCTGTAACCCCTGGTAACGTTGCCCGACAACATACCGCGGGCAGGAAAATCACTGATGGTGCCAACAAGCATGACATGCATCTAGAACATCTCATTTTTGAACCTATCGTAAGTGGGGTGGCCACACTCACTCAGGTACTTAGGCTCATAAATCAAAGGTCTCAAATACACATCGAGACACTTTCCTGGATAACCCTGGCCTGGAATTAACAGGGTGAGCATATTGTATTCCTTCTTCATGCACATCCATGGTGGAAGGTTGTACGGTACCAAAATAACTGGTCATATACTATATTGAAGACTCATGTTGCCAAAATGGTTGAATCCTTCAGATGAGAGCCCTAGCCAAACATTTCGGACCTCTGCTGCAAAATGATCAAACTCCCTGACCATGTGCTTCCAAGCCTCTCCGTCGGTAGGGTGTATAAGGGTGTCATCGTCAGGCAAATTCCTTTCAGCCCACCATCTCATAGCTTCGGCCGTGAAAGCACATATGAACAACCGCTCCAGCCTATCAATCAGCGAGAAATATCGAAGTATCTTCACAGCTTTTTTGTTGCCTGCATGAGTCAACTTATACCTTTCTGTAAAACATATCGGGCAAGCTTCAAGGTCTTCAAGATCTTTCCCCCAGAAGAGAATACAATCATATCTGCATGCATGAATTTTGATGTAGGAAAGCCCAAGATCTTTCAGGATATGTCGCACCTTATGATGAGTGGTAGGAAGGCGATGAACGGGTGGCAGTAGCGAAGCAGTCCATTTCAGCCAAGAATCAACAGCTTTGACAGTCATTTTGTTCTCCATTTTGAGCTGCATCACTCCCATGACACTTCCAAGAATAGTCTTACTACAACCGTCGTACAACGGAGTCTGTTGCAATGCAATTAGGTTGTTGTACTTGTCTATACCGCTTGTGTTGACATGAGCTCCATGTAATGGGTCGACTGGCTCTATATGGGGGAAACCCTCAACGACGGGAGGGACATTTGGTGCTTGATCAGCAAATACACTGCTCTCATGAGGAAACATATCATTGATCAACATCGTTGTTGGATAATAGGATGGTCTGGCTCTTTTAGCAAATTGTCCATGATCATGCGGACTCGCTAACGATGTTTCACCGTGATAAATTCAACAAGTGTACTTATCCCAAAACCCGTATTTACTCAGGTGCTTCTGGACTTTATCAATGGGAAAACGAAATCGATCGCTGCGACACTTACATTCTTTACACGGGCAATAATGAAGTGTAGTGTCTCCACAATTAGCCTTCACAAACTCCACAAAACTCCTAATTCCATGGTGATATCTCACATCCCATCTTTCAAGGCTCATCCAACTCTTGTCCATCCTGAAAATTCTAACAGTACATATATTTATGTATATACATTCACTACTAATTAATTAAAAAATCATCATTACATGCATGCATCTATATATATATATCTATCATTAAACTAGCTACACTAATTTAATTAATTCTTCGTCTAAATATATATATCTCTAAACAAAAGTTGACCCATGCATATAAAAATATATATATATATACCAACAATTCTCAATTACAAATTTACATGTATATATATATACATATTAACAATTAATCACAAAATAAATTTATATACATATATATATATATACACAAGCATATTTTCATCGAAATCATCTCAAATCAACTCAAAATCAACGGTCAATCACTCAAAATCAACAATATATCAACTCTATTTGCATATCAAACCATTAATCTCAACTCTAAATCAACACATATATCTAAATCAACACACATATACATCGATCCACACATATATATATGTACCTAGCTATATAGCTTCACGAGCGGGTTTTGGACGCCTTTTGACAATACACAACGATTTCAGAGCGTTTTCCTTCTTTCTCACCGGATTTTTGTAAAATGAATGAGCTGCTGCAGAGTAGATCTGATATAAGAGTTATTGCCGACGATTCATTAAATCGTCGGCTATAGGGAGATTATATCGTCAATATTCCGGCCAAAACATCGCCGGCAATACTACACATTATTGCCAGCGACGAGGAAGGTATTATCGACGAGTCGTCGGCAATAATGTCATTGCCGGCGATGAGGAAAAACTATTGCCGGCGATTGAATATTTCGTTGGCAATGCTTATTATTGCCGACGATATCATATATCGTCGGCCTTTCTTTTCCCATTTCGTGGGCAATGGGAAGAAATGTGGTAGTGAAATTTAATTTTGATTTGTTAGCTTATATAGTATTTTTTTCTAAAGAATTTCTTTTACTTTTTCCTTTTTGAAATTTTCTATTTTCTTTGGCAAGTTAAACCATTTGGTTTGGTCAATACTAAATGGAGTAATTGGCATACTATATTATCAATCAAAGCTGTTACATTCTCATTTGCACCTCTGAATCTAAACACATTATTGAACTCATTCCATTATACGATCATGAATAACACATTTTATTGTCGATATATATAACTAATTAATGACATGTGAAATGTATTTCTATCGCTTGAATTTCTTTTAATGCCAAGTAAATTTGAGACTCGTGATAAAAATACTGATAGTGATTGTGATTCTATGACATGAAAAAGTTATTTCATCTGTGTGATTGTTTTTTATTCTAGAAGATGTTATGCGAGTTGTTAATTTGTATGATATATATATTGTATTGAGATCACATAATATCGTCGAAAAAATGTCTGTAGACAAAAATAATAATCTATGTAAGTTATTTAGTTTTTGGTTCAATTGTTCTTTTTTTTAGGTTATGTTCTTATGGGTGTGCCGTTGAATATTTTCTATCTTTCTTTTTACAATTGTTCTTATTTCAAGTTGGTTTGGTATTACATTCTCCGACTTTGTATTAGTTGATTTATTAATACTACTTTGTACTGGGAAAAAAATATTGTGTTAAAACGATTCATTCCATGACCATTTAGATTTAGAATAATAGATCGGTTGAGATGATAAACTCATAAACATTGACAATTGCACCCAAGCATGAGTGTTTGCATCAAGAGACCTTTACCAACTTGAGAATAACATTATCAAAAAGGAGATCAAAGTGTGCCAAAAAAAAGTACTGATGAAATATAAGGACATTAATGGTATGTAAATATAAAACATCATTTTAAGAGCATCCGCACCCATGATTGAAGCAAGAAGCAGAGCAAGAGCAAATCTTGCTTCAAGCAAGATGTATCCAAGATTTGCTCAAGCAAATCAAGTTTTGCACACACCCATTCACTATTTGCTTCAAGCAAATCAGCTTTGTCACGTAGTGAAATGTTTAAAAATGAATTACCGGATAGATTTACCACCAATAAAAATGTGACACGTGTCTTGATCGGTAATAATTATACAAGATTTCTGGTAAGATTTTCGACTAATTAAAAATTGACACGTGTCACCGCCATGTGTCATTGTCGGTAAAATAATTGGACTAGATATCCGGTAAGATTTTTGACCAATTCTGATGTGACACGTGTCACTGCGAGATAGCGTCGTCGACAAAATAATTGAACCAGATTTCCGGTAAGATTTTTGACCAATTACGATGCGACACGTGTGTCCATATTTGACGATCGGATTATCTACAATTGCCTATAAAACGCTCATCTTTCTTTCGTAGTTGCCTCACACCATGTACAAGAATCCGAGTAGATAACTCATCTCTATCAACACTTAGCAACATTTCCTTGTTCATCACTTTGATGGATCCTTTCAGCTTCCCCCATTTTTTCAGGAGGAGACAACGTCAACAAGAAGAGGATGACTATATGGAGCAATCATTCATCAATCAGGTGGTCATGGCGGAAGCACAAGACGACGATGAACCCTCACGACCGAGCGGTTCACGTCGCGGTAAAAAACCGAATCGTGATCGACAGAGGCTATCTAGGGGACGCAATCTCATGGATGATTACTTCATCGAACGTCCCAACTTCGAGGCGGCAGAATTTCGTCGGCGGTATAGGATGAGCAAAAACCGATTCAACATTATCATGACGGATCTCTGCAACCACGACCAATCTTGGCATCAAAGACCAGACGCGACTGGAATGCTAGGGCTTCTTCCTGAACAAAAGCTGACCGGTGCTCTGTGAATGTTAGCGTATGGGGCGGCCGCGGATCAGTGCACATAAATTACAAGGATGGGGGAATCGACTACTCTGGCATGCATGAAGAATTTTTGCAGCCAAGTGTATGAAATCTATGGTCCAAGGTACCTCCGCAGTCCAACATCGGCAGACCTCACGCGACTCCTAGTTAAAGGCCAACGCCGAGGATTTCCTGGCATGATCGGAAGTATCGACTGCATGCACTGGGAGTGGAAGAACTGCCCAACCGCCTATCAAGGGGCGTACTCAGGTCGAAAGGGTCGCCCAACTATTATTTTGGAGGCAGTGGCCTCGTATGATACGTGGATATGACACAGCTTCTTCGGGTGTCCTCGAGCCAAAAATGACATTAATGTGCTCCACCTATCGGATGTGTTTTCAGAGGTCCTTTCAGGAAGAGGCCCAACTGCCGTCTATGAAGTCCATGGAGAGAGGTACAACCACGCTTATTATTTGGCTGACAGAATATATCCAAGGTACTCTACATTCGTCAAGACTATTTCTAATCCCCAGACGCCGCAAGATAAACTGTTCGCAAAGAAACAAGAGGCATACCGGAAAGATGTGGAGAGGGCATTTGGCATCTTACAATCTCGATGGGCAATTATTCGTCATAGTTGTACATTGCACCACAAATCGGTAATGACTACCATCATGTTAGCTTGCATCATATTACATAACATGATTGTTGAAGAAGAGTACGTGGAGGATGAGGATGAGAATGAGGAAGAAGAAGACGTGCAAAATCCATCGAGAGCTTTCCGGGTTTATGATGGGCCGGTGGATCAACAAGGGAATCGAATTCCTTTTAAGCCAATTAGTAGAGATGGAGCAAATATACATAGGTTTCACGACCGTGTTGCCGATCTTGAATTTGGTTACATCTATACAGAGCTTCAGAAGGACTTGGTGAAGCACAATTGGAGGTTGGAAACCGGCGAGATACTCTAAATATTTAAGCTATGTTTAATTTCTGTATGTGTGTTTAATTTCTGTACGTGTGTTTAATTTCTGTATGTGTGTTTAATTTTTGTACGTGTGTTTAATTAATGAGCTTCCGTTTTTATTTCAAGTGTATTTTAATTTCATCTTAATGAATAAATTGCATCTTTATTTCTTGAAAATTTAAATTACATAAAATTTAAATTACAGAAAATGACGAGCCAAGCCCAGATTTATTCTTAGTACAATACTATAACTTCTACGGAAAGAGCACGCGACTTGGGTGATAACAATCAGAGTATGTTTCATCGGTATGTTGATCTTGACTAGGTTCTCCTTCATTAAGGATGGCTAATTTCCTCTTTGTAAAATATCTTTTTGAGATTGGGGTCATTGCCTCCAAATCCATTGTCATGATCCTCGTTTCCTCCTCAAGTTTCTTCAATCGTAACTCTTCATCCGCCCTTGCTTCATTCCGCCTTTGAATTTCTATGTACTCCGCGTAATAATTAAGCTCACTCTCATTATGCGCTATCCTCTTGGATTGCCACGAAGCTTGGTCACTAGCAATGGTATGCAAAACCTAAACTCGTTGCTCAATAGGAGTCTTACCTTGTTTCTTTTGTCGTCTCGCTTCCTTTGCCGCCTTCGTTCCCATTGGTCTAGGCGGACTAGAGGGAGCGGGAGCGGGCACGTGGCTTTGAGGTGTCTCATTCACTTCTTCGTCATCCAAATTAATGGTTGGAGATGATTCGGCGGCGGAAGGAGTAGGTTGGTCACTACTTGCATATGGAGATGGAGTACTTGGTAGCACCGAAATGAAAGAAGGATGATTCTTAACCACTTCCCAACATTCAAAGTGGGTAAACACTTTCTTCATATCCTTATAGTAACATGATTGAGCTTGCTTGACCTAATAAAATAATTATATTAGCTACAAAATTATGCTACAAATAGCTACAAAATTATGCTACCAAAATAAAGTACATATATAAATTATGCTACAAAATTATGCTACAAATAGCTACAAAATTATGCTACAAAATTATGCTACAAAAATAAAGTACATATATAAATTATGCTACAAAAATAAAGTACATAATTTAAATACGATAATTTATTTAAATTGTATATATAAATTGAAGTTAAATATTGTATATATTTAAATTGAAGCACAATATTGTATATATAAATTGTATACATTATTTAAATTTTTATACATTAAATTTGCTACACATACAAATTTATATAATGTATGCTACATAATTTAAATTATAATATAACTCATCATTATGTTACAAATAAATAAACTTACCTCATCCATTAGCGAAGTGCCGCTAGCTATACGTTGTTGTGCCACGTACAAACATTCGCCCCATTTTTGCAAGAGTCGCTTGAATTTGTTGTAGTGAGACGAAAGCGCGATTCGGGTCCTCGGCTCTTTCGGAGGATCACCGGGTGCTGGCTCCCAATTTTTGACATAATCCGCATGAATTGTCTCCCACAATTTCTCCCTCTTTTGTTTGTTGCCGTCATATTCATCAACGCTATGACGCACAAAAGAAATACACATTTGCAAATCTTCGGAAGGAAGCCAATGTGTGCCCATTGTTTAGGAAAAAAAGCTTAACGAAATGATAGAGGAGATGGAAGGAGAAGTGTAATGGTATGCTCAAATTGGTGTGAGTTGAGAAAAACTTGAAGTAGTATTTATAGGCAAAGATTTGGGAGAGTTTGAGATTTTTTGGAATTTTTTTAGGTATTGTTTGGATTTATTTCCGTTGAAAGACAGTCTGATGCTACAGTACCATACAGTAGCCGTTGGGTTCAAATTCGGACCGTTGGATGAGGCAGAGCTTTCAAAATGGATGGCTTGGATTGATTTAGCCGTTGGTTTCTGATTCTACAGCTCGGTAAGCCACGTGGCTTGAGCTGATTGGTCCGTTATTTTTTTTTTCACTTTTTACTGGCGCGTGTGTTACACGCGCCAGCCTTAAAAAAAACTCAACGCGCCTGACGTCACCCACGTGGCGTGGGGTCCGCCAGGCGGTCGAGCAGACGCCGGAGCACGAATCGCTTGAGCATTTGGTCGAGCAGCAGCTCGCCGTTGACTGGGCGAGCACCAGCTGACCGGTGCGAGTAGAAATTCTGGTTTGCTCGAGCAGCTTGCCGGTGCCCTACCACCTGCTCGATCACGATCTGCCCGGCTGCTCGCCGGTGCAGATGCTCTAAGTAATATAACATAGGTAGGTAGTAAACGAATGGAATTTAGGTCGTTTCTAAGTCAAATTAAAATTGGATACGTTGAGATGTTGAATTGCTTTCTCCTCAAACCTGAACGAAAAAAACCCTAGCCCTCATTTTGGTGCCGCCAATCTCTTCCACCTCATTCCTCTTGTTCTTCCTTCTTCTATGTTCCCTCTATTCGCAGTAGCTTCCCCTCTTTCCTCAAATCCAAATGGCAGCCGCCATCGATGACATTGCCGAGCAATTTGAGGCGGCGTTGGGTTTTGAGGAAGGGGATGAAGACGACTACCTAGATGTCGTGGATTTGGTTCCCGAAGATGATGCGACTGACGACAATGGAGGGGCCGACCTACGCTATGTCGTCACATGACTATTCGAGCCGGTGGCTTTGCTGGAGATCTAAGAACAGTTGTTCAATGCAACGATAGCGAGGTTGTGGCACGCCCCTCTCAGGCTGGGAAAGATTGTGATCCACTGGAACAACATCAACCTGTTTTGCAAATCTGGAGATTCCAAGGCTCTTAAACGAGCCACATGTGGGCCTTGGTTTTACCAAGACTTCACGGTGGTTTTGGAGGAGTTTGACAGGTTTTCAGATCCGTCGATGGTTACAGCAGCGGTGACCAAGGTATGGACCTATGTCTGGAACGTCCCGAAGGCAGCTTTGGATGACGAATGGGCCGAGCAGATTAGGAACTCCATCATGGTGTTCCTCTTTCATAACCAAGCTTGGGTCAAATAGAGCATCCTCAAGCTATTCATGAAGATGGATCTTTGGCGAGATGTTGTTGTCCACCAAAAATTTCGGTTTGCTTCGTCGTGTGTGCATGCGATGTCTTTTGATTATCCGGCCATGTGAGGGCTTTGCCCTTTGTACAACCTGTTTATGCACACTGACTGCGACTGTGTGGTGCTCCGGGCTTGGGCCAAGAATAAAGTAGAAGCGGAGGATGCGGCTCAAGATCAGCGATCCCCACAAGTGGCGCTGGGTTTTGAAAAACTTATCCCGGAGCCGACTCAACAACTGACTCCGATGGCTGTGTCGTCGAGCATAGTGTCTGGACAGTCGCCGATATTGGAAATTGTGGTACCCTCGGGAAGGATGAATCATTGTCTCAAGACTATGCATGTCGACCACATGACATACACGTGGCCTCCATGCAGTAGGACACTCCTTTGGAAGGAGACTCACTAACCCATTATGCTCTTTTGCAGGTTTTAGGTTTCTTTGGTAGCCTAGTATTAGGCCCAATGTGGGTGCTATAGTCGGCCCAACAAGTCGTAGGTGGCCCCTCGAAGGTTATGAGTTATATTGTCATGTTCGAAAGACGTCGGCCCAAGTCGGCGTCGGAGATAGTTGGATCATTTCTACATGCAGATGGATCATCCCGGAAGATGGTGGGTCTGATGCATGCAGATGGGACCTCTTCACTGAAGGCTCTAGTTCCAACTGGTGGAAAGAAGAGATGGGCACTGAAGGCTCTAGTTCCAACGGTTGCGACTAGCAGGGCAACGAGTGACCGTGCAACAAGGGTGAAAAATTACGAGTCCCCGCATAAGAGGATGACATTGACTCCAGCCGCCACCGCCCAAGGAAGGAGGGTGAAGAGCAACAAGCGTTGCTGTAGTTTGAGGTGCATAATTGTGGGGTCCAATTTTTTTTAGTCATTCTCTACGTCTAGGTCTGTTTAGTTATTTGATGATATATATGTACTGAGCATGTTATAACATAGATTACTTTAAGAAGTTCTTTATATTAGGCCGGTAATCAACGTTCTCCTTGTAACTTATCAGACCAATCAATTTCTATTGTTCATCTAAAAAAAAGTTGTAAACGATTGACTTTCTATCACCGGTAGAGAGTTGCTCACATATTTTTTTTGATTTTATCTCTAATTAATGAGTTATCGTTTATTTTACATAAATCAAAATCAGTGAAATCTGCTAAAGGAAATGAGTTTGATATATTCCCATAAAATACCCAAATTCAAAAAAAATAATACTGAAGATAAAAAATAACCCCAAAAATCCATTAAAATAAGAAGACACCAGAAAATTAGTTAGATCTCGATGGAACTCAAAAGTGAGATCACAGTGCTGTCCTGGCATTAAGGTGGTTGTTCCTCACTTGCACTTTACCCAAATCCCAAGGCAACAAGTGAACACTTGCACACACCCTCCAAATTTTTTAGAAAAGAAAATCAAAATCCCAAGAGCAAATTTACAAAAAACACCACCACCGGAGGGAGAGTAGTAATAATAATACTGAGAAAGCAAAAGAAACACAGACAAGTGAGAAATGGCGATGGCTCGAGCGAGCTCGGGTCTCCAATACCCGGACCGGTTCTACGCGGCGGCGTCCTACGCCGGCTTCGACGGATCTCCTCGCTCCTCCTCTAAAGCCGTTCGCGCCAAGTTCAACGCCGAGTCCGCTCTCATCCTCTACGCTCTCTACCAACAGGTACCTCCTCCTCGATCTCATTCCCTCCAACTCAAATTTTCGAATCTCAATCACAATTCACCGTTGCGGCGATCGCATTCGAATCTAGAAATGTCCAATAATGAACTGCAATGCAATCGTGTCGGTGTTGGTGTTGTTGTTGTTGTTGTCGTCGTTGAATTTTCGGCTATGGTGGTGTTTTGTTGACTTGTAGCTGATGCTCGTTGTGCGATGAGTTTAGGTAGATCTGGAATTGTTGAACTGTATACTGTCACATTGTGATGGTGTTTTGATCCGAAAACTCTAGCTTCGAGTTTATGTATATGTTTTTTGTGTATTGTAGTTCTGTATGTGTGATTGTTTTATGCTAAAATGAATGGCAGGCTACTGTAGGACCTTGTAACACGCCGGAACCAAGTGCGTGGAATGCAGTTGAGAAGAGCAAATGGAGCAGGTATGCTTCTTTCATTCAATATACACAAACATGTTTTTGAATCGGCATAGTTCGTTGATTGGTGATTTTATAGCTGCTGGTTTGAAACTTGAAGTTATCAGGGTATACGAATGGTTTTTGGTTAATAATTGGGGGAGCAGAAGGGTGTATTTGTATGGGTATCAAACATATTGGTATATTTGTATACTGGTCTGTGGAAATTTGGACCATATATACTGCAATTTGGGAGGGAAGTGGGTAAAGCTGATCAACAGTGATAGAGCAAAGAAATTAACATTGACAGTAGGGACCTGACAGTGCCTAAGCTAATATTCTACTCAGACCTAGGCTCGAAAATCAATAAACACATGACTGATAGAGTAAATGAACCATTAAAGGAGCCCGAATATTGATTGCTTGTTTTTTACCCCCACTCAACTCCACCGCCAACACTCTCTCCCTCTGTATTCTGTATCACATTCTTCCTAAATTTTTCATAAGAGACCTTTCTGTTGGTGTAAATCAATTATCATAGACTACGTTGCTGCAATAAGCTAATGGCCCAGTTAGATACTGTTTTCCACCATTTTACTCCACTTTTATAATATCATTTCGTATGCATAACAGCTGGAAGAAGCTCGCGGACATGGCAACTACTGAAGCAATGCGTCTTTTTGTGAAGATATTGGAGGTCTTTGTAATTAGATTTTTCAGATATATTTCTTTGTTATGTCACCCAAAACTCTAACTAATACTTCTTTATCTGCCTTATTTTGATTAGGAAGAAGATCCAGGTTGGTATTCAAGGGCATCAAACTATGTTTCAGAGCCTGTGATAGATGTACGAATGAATGTGAGTAAACTGAAGGTTACCTTATAACATATTTTCATTCTCTGCCATTTGCCAACTGGTAGAAGTAAAGGACATCCAAAGAGATGTACTGTACATGCAGGCCACTGAATGTTACCTCATTCTTTTTTTTTTCTTTTTATATTTTTGTTTGATCTAGCAAAACCCAAAAGTTGGGCCAGTTGTTGAGAATGGGAACTCTTATCCGGAAACAAAGACAATCTCCACTGAAAATGGGTCCATACAAGAGGCTCAGGATAAAGATGTTGTTTCCGAAGGCTTTGGTTCTGTTGGAGTTTATGATCAGTGGACTGCACCTCCAGTTTCTGGCCAACGTCCGAAAGCCCGATACGAGGTAATAGGAGGTTGATCCATCATCTCTTGATTTATGTCCAATTCTTCACAACGTGCTTTTAATCAAAGGGAGACCAACTTTCAGCATGGCGCAGCAGTTATACAAGACAAGATGTACATATATGGTGGAAATCACAATGGTCGTTACCTAAATGATCTTCATGTAAGTACTGTAACTTTTTACTTGAACATTCAAGGTCTATATTCTAACTATTGTTCTCTATACATATTTATATATACAACCTCTTATTGTCATTGTTTTGAATTTGTATTTAGGTCTTCGATTTGAGGAGTTGGACTTGGTCAAAGATTGAGGCCAAAGTAGAGGCTGAATCACAGGACTCACCATCGCCAGTAACAATAACCCTATGTGCTGGTCATTCCTTGGTTAGTATACACAAGCCTTGGGAACTTGGAATCAGTGTTGTATCATAAATTCATGAATTTTTTGTTGAAATCTAATCTTTCTGCAGGCTTTTATGGCAACAATTCTCAAATACCCATACTGATATTGCACAATCATTTGCATTTCTGTAGTTACCATGGGGTAATAAACTTCTCTCTGTTGCTGGACACACGAAGGATCCTACTGAGTCTATTCAAGGTAAACATTATCATCTTTATGTCCTATGATATTTCTAATTTGACTTTTACTAACTATCTTGAATGAAACCTTTGTCTACTGTCATTCAAAGATGTTCTGGCTCTGTCTCTACTATTGAATTAGTGCTTTCAAAAAAAAGAAAATGGTTGCCATACTGATGCAACTTTCTTTTGCATCTTTTACATTGACCAATTTGTTTTCTCAGGTACCCTTTTATTTTATTTATGAGATTTTCTTTGTAATTTTGTGTTCTTGCCTCTTTTACAGTGAAGGCATTCGATCTACACACTTCTACTTGGTCATTCTTAAAGACTTATGGGAAACCACCGGTAATTATCTGTTTTCATGATTTTATACGTGGAAGGATTCACGTATAAACTTGCACTAGTGTATTACTGGTTTTTTCAAAACATTGGCCTCGTTTTATTTTTGCAGGCATCCCGAGGAGGTCAATCTGTCACACTCATTGGAGGTAGCCTGGTGATTTTTGGCGGACAAGATGCTAAGAGAACTCTGTTAAATGATCTTCACATCCTTGATCTAGAAACAATGACCTGGGATGAGATTGATGCTGTGTAAGACATAAATACCAACTTCATAACAACATACAACATTTGTCCTTGTGTCATGTTTGAATATTTGACATAATCAAGACATGTTAGTGATCTGTGTGAAGGCAATTTTCTGTGTCATTTAGAATTTTAGCATGTTTATCACTTCTTTTTGTGTGGCAGGGGTTGTTATTCGTATGAATTTTTATTGAACTTTTATGAATGTTTATGATATTCTCTCGGAATATATATACTCTACTTAATGATGTACTCAATGGAGTACGTGAAACTTTTGGGTGGTAGCCCTGCAAATGCTCTTAGTTTTTGGTGATGGTTCAATATATATTGAGTTTTTTATCTCTAAAAGCTGCCTGCTAACAAGTAATAGACTGCCTGTTCTTGGAAATGGACATTGAGGTAAAAGTCTTCATTGTCATTCTTTCAGAGGGTTAGGCCCGTCTCCAAGGTCTGATCATACTGCTGCTGTACATGCTGATCGCTACCTCCTAATCTTTGGTGGGGGTTCCCATGCGAATTGCTTCAATGATCTGCATGTCCTTGATTTGCAAACTGTAAGAGAGGCCGTTCAGTTCTAAAAGTTGTCTTTCCATGCTGTTTGGTAAAGTTGTATTTCATGCATTTTCTACGTCTGGATTTTGTAGATGGAGTGGTCAAGACCCACCCAGCAAGGTGAAATACCAACCCCACGAGCTGGACACGCTGGTGTGCCAGTCGGAGATAATTGGTTTATTGTTGGTGGCGGTGATAATAAGAGTGGTATGTATACAAGTACCTCACACCTGGTTGGTATTGGAGTAAAATAGGTGTCAACAGAGTTACTTTTTACTTGCGATTCACTTTACGCATGGGTTAGATAGTAAGCTCTTCATTGTTTCGTTTTTGCAGGGGCTTCTGAAACCGTTGTCCTAAATATGTCTACACTAGTTTGGTCTGTTGTAACTACTGTTGAGGGGCGTATTCCTGTTGCTAGTGAGGTATCTATTTACTGGAGTCTTTTCTTTTTCCAAGTTTGAATATCTTATGAGATGAAATAATACTATCTTTGCTTACACAAGGAGATTTAACACCATGTCTGCGTCAAGTGTTAGCAATCACTGCAGTAACATAGTGGCATTGTCTTCTTCTGTAGGGATTAAGCTTGGTCGTAGGTTCGTACAACGGTGAAGATGTGCTTTTAGCTTTTGGAGGATACAATGGACGTTACAACAATGAAGTGAGGAGCCATTTGTAAAATACTTTTGGCTTCTTCTGCTGTGTTTTATTGTCCTTCTCACATTGCTTCTTGCGGTTAGGTTAATGTTCTTAAACCAAGCCACAAGTCAACCTTGCAATCAAAAGTGGAAACATCAGACAGTGTTTCTGCCGTTAATGCCACTAACGCTACAAGAGATGTGGAGTCTGAATATGCAGCTGCGCAAGAAGGAAAAATTCGAGAAATAGTTATGGACAATGTAGACACGGTAAGCATGTAACCTTTGCTCTCATTTTTCTTACAACCAAATGCATCATTTGGTTTACTCACCACACTTGTTATTTTGTTAGTTACTGCTCAGACATTTTGACTCGTGCAGAAATCCAAAGGCAAGAGTTTCAACGAGCATCTTGTAGCCTCCCTCAAAGCAGAAAAGGAAGAGTTAGAATCATCACTCAGCAAGGAGAAGACACAATCTCTCCAGTTGAAGCAAGAGCTGGGAGAAGCAGAGACTCGTAACACAGACCTGTACAAGGTGGGTCTACTTTTTTTAGCTAGCAATTTGCTAGGCATACAATTGTTGTATGTTCACTCCAAATAATTGCCATTAATCTCATATTTCTCATATAGGAGCTTCAATCTGTACGGGGCCAACTTGCGTCTGAACAGTCCAGATGCTTTAAACTTGAGGTATGGCATCCTGATTTAACTGATTTCACATTCTGGATAAGAGTATGGGGGATCATAGATTCGCAGTTTATTAGATGTTTTCAGTGCCAAACATGTAGTCCTCTTGCAATTTTGCTGACAATACAATGAATATAGTAGTTCAAACAATGAACCTTATCCACTTGTGAACCTCAGCGAGTAACCTAATTGTTATAAGACCAGGCTGCCTCAAATCATTTTGACTTCTCTTGCTGTGGATAGAGATAAGATGCCGGAAATTCTTCTAATTACTCTTTGAACCTACAGGTCGAACTTGCAGAACTACGACAGAAACTTCAAACAATGGAGGCATTGCAGAAGGAACTTGAACTCCTTCAGAGACAAAAAGCTGCATCAGAACAAGCACTTTTGAATGCTAAAAAGAGCTCAGGTGGCGTCTGGGGATGGCTTGCCGGAAACCCTGGTAGTGAAAAGTCCGACGATGCCTAAAATATTTATCAAATCCAAAAATTTATAGGAATTGTTAGATTTGGTTCTCTTTGACTTTAATTTTGTTCAAATATATTTGTTTTACTTGATCAAGGCCTTCTTTTGTGATAGAAAAAATAAGACATGAGGTTCTTTTTGGCGATAGGGTTGGGGTTTTGGCATGAATACATGTACTGCAATTTCAGTTATGTAGTTTCATGTGTGTCGGTGCCATATTCTTTTGGGTCACCAATTTTTGTTGAAGATTGTATTCAAAGTGAACATATAAATCGAGAGTGAAGTATAGACCACAGTTATACTCTGTTTCCTTTTCACAAAATTTGAGTGACCAACACTTTGACAGGAGTTCTTATTGAAAATCTCTTGTTCATCACAACTGACTCGCAACATTTTAATGCCAAAATTACTTTCACAAACTATTGTGGCATCCTTTCATTTTCTCAAACTTGAATTGGTTAATCTCATGTATTAACAACTAATCATGTTCTAGAGTCAGACAGTCAGTAACGACAATTTAGAAAGTAGAAAGTAGAAATGAAGACATGAAAATTGTCAAGAAATAAGTAATTACTTATTTAGAAAAACAAAAAAAAACAAAAATCATTTATACGTGGCAGCATTCAAACGGTGTTATCCGCGTCCGTATCGTATAATAACCTAAGAAAGAGTAAAGCTACCCAGCCCAGAAAAAATATCACAATTTTTTTTCCCATTTCTCTATTATTCTTCATCTTCTTCCTCTCTTCATCGCTCCTAGGGTTTACTGGTAATCTCTCAAAACCCTCACTCATTCCCAAAACCACCACTCCTCGAAGTTTGATATTTATGGCTCTAAATCGTGACCCCTAGCTCTGTTTCTCCATTGCCTCGCGAAACAACTCCATCAGCTGGTTCCGGAGATCTCTCGCTGTAATGAACAGCGATTTTGATTCGGATAGGAAGTCCGATTCCGGCGACGGCGTCAAGGAAGCTAAACCCGAGGCGGCCTTGGATGGCAGCGGCGACGAGAAGGCTATAATTTCGCCGATGGAGCTCGATTTAGCGACCAATGCGGCGGATTCGAAGGGGTTTACGTTTCAGGCGGCGAAATCGAACGGCGATGACGACGACGATGACGTGTTCGACATCGGAAAAGTCGAAATTTATGAAGATGATGATGATGAGAACGAGAATAGGGACGGGAGTAGTAGTGTGGATTTGTTGTCGGAGTTCGACGACTACGTGGCGAATGAGACAGACGGGATGGCGTTGGGGACGTCTAGGGCTTTGAGCTACGGTTTCGAAGTCGGCGATTTGGTTTGGGGCAAAGTGAAGTCACATCCGTGGTGGCCGGGTCACATATTCAACGAGGCTTTTGCCACGTCACAGGTGCGGCGGACGCGGCGGGAAGGTCATGTCTTGGTGGCGTTCTTTGGTGACAGTAGCTACGGGTGGTTCGACCCGGCGGAGCTCATCCCATTCGAGCCACATTTCGCCGAAAAGTCACGGCAGTTGAATTACCGGAACTTTGCGAGAGCGGTGGATGAGGCTGTGGATGAGCTGAGCCGCCGGTGTGCGGTTGGGTTTGTTTGTAAATGTAGGAACCCTTATAACTTTCGGGACACGAATGTCCCCGGTTACTTTGTTGTTGATGTACCAGATTATGAGCCCGGAGGTGTTTACTCTACTGATCAGATTCAGAAGGCGAGGGAAGAGTTTAGTCCGGCTGATATTGTGGCCCTGGTGAAGCAGCTGGTGAGCGCGCCGCACCGGGGCGATGAGAAGAGCCTTAGCTTCATTAAGAATAAGGCTATGATGTTTGCGTATAGGAAGGCTGTGTTTGAAGAGTATGATGAGACCTATGCCCAGGCGTTTGGGGCACCAGGACGGTCTGCTTCGCGTAATGCTGCATCAGCTCAGCCTGTTAAGCCTCGAGGTATACGGATATTTATTTCTTCTTCATTGTAATCATGCATTATAATGCTTGTGTCTTGTCGTGGCGGTTAATCATAACTATAGTAGATGTGATTTGCATTACTGGTTCTGAAAATCTTTAAAAAGTTACAAGCTTACCACTCTTGTTAGGTTGCGTGACCTTAGTGTCCATCTTGAATAACTGATCTTGGTTTTAGTTCAATTTTGTTCTGATTGTGTTAATTATGCGCTCTTACTTGTTGAAAGTTATAACCATGTTAAGAAAGCCTTTGTACTTTGCAGATCTTGTACATTAGTTTGTTATAATGCTGTTTTCATCCTCTCTACTTTTTGTTATGTACCTCTGCTGAATATACTTGTATTATGCTATTTCATCTGTCTTGCAAATTGAATTGTATTGATGTAAATGCACTTCCCCTCTTTGTATCTGATGTTATTGTTTCCTCATCCAGCACCTTTGAGTGGTCCTTTGGTAATCGCGGAAGTTTTGGGTGATCGGAAGAGTGCCACAAAACCCATGAAAGTCAAGGATCATTCAAAGAAAGACAAGTACCTTTTCAAGCGGAGAGATGAAGCCAGCAACGTGAAAACCCACCAAATTGCGCAGGGCCAAGCCCCATCTGCTTTCTTGGAGGGATCAATAGGATTGGGAGATGGAGATTATATGTTGCAAAAGAGGGCTCCATCTACTGCTGAATCCAGCAAAGAACCAGAAAATGGCAACCAAGGTTTTACCCCTGGTGCAAAGCTATCTCTAAAGCTATCTCTCGACAAGGATAGCGGAGCGCTGCTAACACTGAATGTAGCTGTAGTTACTACAAACACAGGCTGCTCTGATTCATTGGTTGAAGGTGCCAAACAAGCTATGAACGATGAATTATCACAACCTTTGAAACAAGAAGGGGAGGG
The DNA here is from genome assembly GCA_946800695.1 of Geum urbanum. Lineage (NCBI taxonomy): Eukaryota > Viridiplantae > Streptophyta > Magnoliopsida > Rosales > Rosaceae > Geum > Geum urbanum. The sequence continues at coordinate 78,912,713 of OX326999.1, read as the reverse complement.
TATGATGGATACGAAAGAAGAAGAGAATGCAAAATCCTCTGGATCAAATGACAATTTACAACCACCTTTGAGCTTCCCTAAGAAAATGGAGGAAATCCATGAATCAAATGAAGTTCAAGCTGGTCACAGTGATGGAGTTCCTACACCAATTAAGGTGCAGAGTTCAGGTAGGAATAATGCTGTTGGGGGAGTGAAGAAACCAAAGGTCCTTAAGCGTCCTGCGGGTGACATGGACCCTGAGGACTTTATTATGGGAGATAAAAAGAAAAAGAAAAAGAAGAAAGAGTTGGATCCAGAAAATGTCAGAGACCCTCAGAGGACCTTGACTTCCGGAAAAGTGAGTTCCACTGTGTGTAAGGTAGCAAGAAAGCCCAAACATGTGGGTTTAACCACAGAAGGAAAATCTCAGATAGACCTTCACAAGAAAGATGTTGCTGTCAATAATGACTTGTCAGAAGATGGTGGAAAATTGCCTATTCTTGGAAATATGGAGATTGAATTACCACAACTAGTAAGTGATTTACAAGCCCTTGCCCTTGATCCTTTTCATGGTCTTGAAACAAACAGCCCTGCACTTGTACGGAAGTTCTTTTTACAATTCCGGGCCCTTGTCTACCAGAAAAGCTTGGTTCTATCTCCGCCATCAGAGCCTGTTGAAGGTCACACCTCTAAACCTCCATCTGGTGTTGAAGCCTCAGAACTTTCCCCTGCGGAGCCAGTTAAAGAGAAGGCAGCAAAACCCTTGTCCAGATCGGATGATCGCACTATAGCTGGGAGAAAACGAGCTCCATCTGATCGTCAAGGAGAGATTGCTGCTAAGAAATCCAAGAAAATGAGTGATTTTAAGTCATTGGCTGCAGAAAGGAAGATGGGTCATAAAAGTTTAGAGGTCCAGCGTGGAGATGTAAAAGAAACTGCTGTGCCTGTTCCACGGAAGTCAGTGAAGGCAGGCTTTGTCAAGAAAGTGGAACCTCCAGCAAAAGTTGTTGATCCCACCACACTCGTGTTGAAATTCCCTCCCAATTTCTCGCTTCCTTCACCTGCAGAACTGAAGGCCAAGTTTGCTCGTTTTGGGCCTATGGATCAGTCTGGTCTCCGTGTCTTTTACAAGTCCTCGACATGCCGTGTAGTGTTTCAGTACAAATCTGATGCACAGGCAGCACTTAAATTTGCTTCCAACGGCTCTTTCTTTGGCAACGTTAATGTCAGGTGCCTGCTCCGAGAGATGGATGGTCCAGAAGTTCCTGCATCTGTAAAGAGCTATGTAGATGACACTCCCAGTGAGACGCCATGGGCCAAGGATTCTGCGTTTATGCCTTCTCCAGCACTCAAGCAACGGCAGCAGCAGTCTCTTTCACAGAGTGCAGTCAAGCCGAAGTCGATCCTGAAGAAGTCATCGGGTGACGAGCCACGAGGTCAGGTAACTGGTGGTAATGGAAATAGTAAAGGAACTGCCCGTGTAAAATTCATGTTGGGTGGGGAAGAACCTAGTAGAAATGAGCAATTGACAGTGGCTGGTAATAGAAATAACAACTTCAACAACAGTGCTAGTTTTGCAGATGATGGTGCACCTTCTTCATCTACTACTACTTCTAGTGATATGATGAATTTTAATGCTAGAAACTTTCAAAAGGTCACTGCTCCTCCACCTTCTTCATTGCCTCCTCTTCTACCCCTTCCTCCAAATACTCGGCCTCTATCTTCTGAATATGCAAAACCCCTCCCACCAGCACATGATAACTTCTCACAGCAGCATTCAGAATCGCCACTGCCTCCGCCACCACCCAGAAACAGCCACAATGTTCCCAACACAGCCTCCACATTTCTGAGTGCACCCTCCGTTGATATCTCCCAGCAGATGCTAGGCCTGTTGACCAGGTGCAATGATGTTGTGACCAACGTAAAGGGATTGCTTGGATATGTGCCCTATCATCCTCTTTGATCAGGCTTTGAATATGGTATGCTGGTATGCCCACAAAGCAAACCCAACCAAAGCAAGACCAGTCAATTACATCTCGTGCCAATATCAAAATGAAAGAAAAGCTCGACTCTCCTTCCCGGGCTACAAAATCGCAGTGAAGCTGTGAAAGAGTGGTGGCAGTTCTAAGCATATCAGTCAAGCAGACCATGTAGTTTCTTTACGAGTGAAATACCTCCATTTGTACTCATTATATTGATAGTGGCATCTCTTTAGTTATCTGCTGCTCCTTTTCTCGTTGCTTTATTTGGGGTGAGATTTTGTTGAGAGTTATCTCATCTCTATATTAGAATGCTGCTTTCAGGCTCACAAGGGACTTGGGGCTAGTCTTATCTTTTGTCATTAGATTAGTAGATTACAGTGACAGTGCATAAAACTAATTGTCATTCGATGACTCTATCCGTGATGTATGTGCTAGGGTAGCTCACCCTTAGAAGGAAAGGCCAAATCCTTGATGGGTAACTAACATAACAAAAGAAAGAAAAAACCGCGTGTAACTTTCTTCGGGAAATAACTGCATGTAACTTTTTTTTCTTACTCGATTTTAACTCTATATATTAACTCAACCCCCACTCCATCTTCCATCTTCATAAGAGAAGTGATCATTTAAGTTTGATACGTTTTAAATTTTGACAAATATCACCAAAGACACTTTTAAATTACATTGTCTATTATTTTGATCACTCTGTGTCTAACAAACATTAAAATTAGATGATGTCATTAAAACAAACTAATGTGTCGTTCAGTCATTTTATAAAGACTTTTTCGGACATTCACATTTTTTTTTCTCTCTCTCCGGATTACCTTTTCACTTTTTCAGTTGCCTCCACTTCGCTGCTGTCGCCTCCTCCTTGCGCCAAAGCACAGCTGCAGTCTCCGTCGTGAGCCCACCGCCCTCGTCTCGCCTCAACTCACCTCAGCTGCTCATCATTAGGGGTTGGCAAAAAGTCCGACTTGGCCCGGCCCAGCCCATGTATAGCCGGCACGGGCCGGGCTGGGCCTAAACAACATTTTAATATTTGCGGGCCGGGCCAGGCTAGACTTTATCTTTTATATAAGGATCCGGGCCCGGCCCATTCAAGCGGGCTTTACGGGCCTTTGCGGGCTTTTACGGGCCGGGCCTTTGCGGGGTTTTATGGGCCGGGCCTATCGAGCTTTAATTATTAAAAAATTAAGACATTTTAAAATAAACGTAACCTTCATCCATGCACCGGGGTTTAAACGTACTCCGACGAGTCTAAATTTTACGTACGGTGTTTATCACTATAAGATGGACCTTTCTACATGTCCTCGTTTATCATTAAAACATATTTAATTCTCATATTGCTTGAATTCTCCATATATATATATATTAATGTTCTTACGTTTGTTCCTTTGTTATATGGAATGAAATACCTTTGTGAAACTTAATCGGACATGTTTAATTATTCTATAAAATTGACCATTGGATTGATTGATTGATTGGTTAGAATATTATAACCATGCCTTTAAAATTTTATAAAGTTTGGACTTGATTTAGACATCGATCCATGTATTTCGCCAAATGTGACCATAGTACTCTTACAACTAAAACGGAAATTACCCCTCCCGAAAATAATTTTTTAACATCAAATTTTGGACACATATTCTTATGGAATACATATCTATCTCATAATGTCAAAAAAATTGACATAAAAAATTGATTTATCTACTCCCCCATAGGAAAATAAGGAAAATAAGATGAGTGTATTTTAGTGTTTTCACAAATTTTGTTTAATTGTATTGACCAGGATCCAAACGTACTTCGATTAGGCTAATTTTTACGTACGGTGTCTTTTATTACAAAGTGAACTATTATATATGGCCTTCTTTATTGTTAAAACATTTTTAATTCTTATATTGCTTGAATTCTCTATATGCACACTAATGTTCTTACCTTTATTCCTTAGTTATATCGGTTGAAAGACCTTTGTGAAACGTAATCGAACATGTATCATCATTTTACAAAACTGACTGTCAGATTGGTTGTTCATAATATTCTAAGCATGCCGTTAAAATTTTATAAATTTTGGACTTAATAAAGACCTACATCTATGAGTTTCGTTAAATGTGACCGTAGTACCCTTACAACTAAAACGTAAATTACCCATCCCTAAAGAAATTTTTTAAGATCAAAATTTTAACACACATTCTTGTAAATTACATATCTATCTCATAGTGTCAAAAAAATTGACATAACAATTTGATTTATCTAGTTTCTCCATGGAAAAATAAGCAATATATAAGAGAAGGGTATTGATGTCATTTCACACACTCAATTAAACTCTCACCATTGAAAAATTACAAGATCTAATCTGAACCATCTATTATATTTACTGTTTTACTGTGTAAGGTAAATCGATAAAAAAGTTTTACAATGAAACCCTAAACCCTAAATCCTAAACTCTAAACCCTAAAACCTAAACCCTAAACCTTAAACCGTACCCTAAACCCTAACTTACTCTAAACCTCAAAATTCCTAAAATCTAAACCTTAACTTACCCTAAACCTAAACCCTAACCTATCCTAAACTCTAAACAATGATTTAATAGTAAAATAGATACACAAATATAACTATATATGGAATTCTAATATTTGATCAATATATGTATATGTAATATATTAATATAGACATACACAAATATAAAATATATATCTATATAGTACTAATCACTATATTATATATATAAGTGTAGGTATAATGATATATGTACTACTATCTTATATATAAAAAAAATTATGGGCTTTGACTGGCCGGGCCTAACGGGCCTTGACGGGTTTTTGGCGGGCCGAGCCGGGCTTTAGATCTCTAAACTAAGTTCGGTCCACCAACTACCTTGACGGGCTTTTACGGGTTTTTTTTTCGAGCCGGGCCGAGCTTTTAGCCCATGGGCCAAATGATGACCCCTAGTCATCACCTTGAGATCAGATCCAAGCTCATAAGCAATTTACAGATCACAAAAGTTTGATGAAAAATGAAGTGAAGCTATTATTACCTTTAGGGCCAGGCGGCGGCGGCGGCGGAGGTACATAGTAACCAGGCTCATCTCTTCTTCCCTTTTTTCTTCTTTGAACAGAAAATACAGAACAGACCGAGCACCACAGCTCCGATAGTGATTCCGACGATGAAGCTAGTGTCCAGAAGATAGATCAACTCAAGAAACTTCTACAAGCCAACGAACTCCATTCGATCTTGTGATTTCAGCCCACAAAAATACGGGTCTTTGGGAAATCTACATTAATGATTAAAGGTAGATCAAGAGGCCTATTGTTCGTGAGAATTCTGGGCTTCGGGTTCTTAGGTAAAGGATTTCGGGCAATTGACTTTCTTGGTATTCGACTATTCGGTGGTCTTTATTCTGGATTTCCAGAAAACGTAATCCGAAGAGGGAGAAGAAAAGAAGAGAAAATATAAAAAGTAAAAGATTTAAAAAATCTTTCGTAAATTTGTAGGCGTATGACACATCATTTGTTTTTAACGACGTAATTAATTAAATAAAAGTTTTAACATTAAATAGAGTTTAAATAACATTAAATAAAGTTTTAGATGTGTCCTATTCGAGTACTTGAGTGATTTCTTATGCATAATTACAAAACACACTTCTTTGATCAAACAATGGATTACAGGACATTCTACATGCATGACACTGTTTGAGGCCAACGACATCAAGGGCGTCAACTTGTTCTCCAAGATGGACGTGTACGCCATCGTTTCGATCTCCGACATCTTCAACAAGCCAAAGTACCGCGCTCCAGTGCATAAAGGCGGAATCAACCCCAAATGGAACCACCCGCTCAGTTTCACGCTCTCCCACGCGCCTCTCGAACCTGGACAGCTGAGCCTCGAGATCGAGCTCTTCTCCGACCGGGTGTCCGGCTCTGCCTTCATCGGAAAATGCGTTGCTTCGGTGAAAAAACTCTTGCAGAATTACGACGGCAAGGGAGAGAAGAAGAAGTACGAGAAGCTCGTGAGCTACGGGAAATCCAAAGGTACGGTCAGTTTCGGTGACAAGTTCGGTGACAAATTCTCGGTGCCTCTTCCCGGGCCTGACGAACCGTTCATGACCTACACCAGCTCCACGACGCATAAGAGCATCTGCACCGGCGAGCAGCCGGGCAGATCGTGATCGAGCAAGTGGTGGGGCACGGTCGTTTTGCTCGAGCAAACCGGAAATCTTCCTCGCACCGGTGAGCTGCTGCTCGCCCAGTCAACGGCAAAATGGTGCTCGTCCAAACGCTCGAGCTCGTTTTGCTCCGGCGTCTGCTCGACCGCCTGGCGGACCCCACGCCACGTGGGTGACGTCAGGCGCGTTGAGTTTTTTTTTAAGGCTGGCGCGTGTGCCAGTAAAAAGTTAAAAAAAAAATAACGGACCAATCAGCTCAAGCCACGTGGCTTACCGAGCTGTAGAATCAGATACCAACGGCTAAATCAATCCAAGCCATCCATTTTGAAACTGAAACCTGATCCAATGGCTTGAATTTGAACCCAACGGCTACTGCACACATACTGTTTCAGCAGACTATCAGAACGGAATTAAATCCAAACAAAGTGTAAAAAAATTCCAAAAAATCTCAAACTCTCCCAAATCTTTGCCTATAAATACTACTTCAAGTTTTGCTCAACTCACACCAATTTGAGCATACCATTACACTTCTCCTTCCGTCTCCTCTATCATTTCGTTAAGCTTTTTTTCCTAAACAATGGGCACACATTGGCTTCCTTCCGAAGATTTGCAAATGTGTATTTCTTTTGCGCGTCATAGCGTTGATGAATACGACGGCAACAAACAAAAGAGGGAGAAATTGTGGGAGACAATTCATGCGGATTATGTGAAAAATTGGGAGCCAGCACCCGGTGATCCTCTGAAAGAGCCGAGGACCCGAATCGCGCTTTCGTCTCACTACAACAAATTTAAGCGACTCTTGCAAATATGGGGCGAATGTTTGTACGCGGCACGACAACGTATAGCTAGCGGCACTTCGCTAATGGATGAGGTAAGTTTATTTATTTGTAACATAATGATGAATTATATTATAATTTAAATTATGTAGCATACATTATATAAATTTGTATGCGTAGCAAATTTAATGTATAAAAATTTATATAATGTATACAATTTATATATACAATATTGTGCTTCAATTTAAATATATACAATATTTAACTTCAATCTATATATAAAATTTAAATAATGTATCGTATTTAAATTATGTAGCATATATTAATAATTTTGTAGCATAATTTATATATGTACTTTATTTTTGTAGCATAATTTTGTAGCTATTTGTAGCATATTTTTGTAGCATATTTTTGTAGCATAATTTATATATGTACTTTATTTTTGTAGCATAATTTTGTAGCTATTTGTAGCATATTTTTGTAGCATAATTGTGTAGCATAATTTATATATGTACTTTATTTTTGTAGCATAATTTTGTAGCTATTTGTAGCATATTTTTGTAGCATAATTTTGTAGCTAATATAATTATTTTATGAGGTCAAGCAAGCTCAATCATGTTACTATAAGGATATGAAGAAAATGTTTACCCACTTTGAATGTTGGGAAGTGGTTAAGAATCATCATTCTTTCATTTCGGTGCTACCAAGTACTCCATCTCCATATGCAAGTAGTGACCAACATACTCCTTCCGCCGCCGAATCATCTCCAACCATTAATTTGGATGACGAAGAAGTGAATGAGACACCTCAAAGCCACGTGCCCGCTCCCGCTACCTCTAGTCCGCCTAGACCAATGGGAACGAAGGCGGCAAAGGAAGCGAGGCGACAAAAGAAACAAGGTAAGACTCCTATTGAGCAACGAGTTGAGGTTTTGCATACCATTGCTAGTGACCAAGCTTCGTGGCAATCCAAGAGGATAGCGCATAATGAGAGTGAGCTTAATTATTACGCGGAGTACATAGAAATTCAAAGGCAGAATGAAGCAAGGGCGGATGAAGAGTTACGATTGAAGAAACTTGAGGAGGAAACGAGGATCATGACAATGGATTTGGAGGCAATGACCCCAATCTCAAAAAGATATTTTACAAAGAGGAAATTAGCCATCCTTAATGAAGGAGAACCTAGTCAAGATCAACATACCGATGAAACATATTCTGATTGTTATCACCCAAGTCGCGTGCTCTTTCCGTAGAAGTTATAGTATTGTACTAAGAATAAATCTGGGCTTGGCTCGTCATTTTCTGTACTTTAAATTTTATGTAATTTAAATTTTCAAGAAATAAAGATGCAATTTATTCATTAAGATGAAATTAAAATACACTTGAAATAAAAACGGAAGCTTCATAATTAAACACACATACAGAAATTAAACACACGTACATAAATTAAACACACATACAGAAATTAAACACACATACAGAAATTAAACACAGCTTAAATATTTAGAGTATCTCGCCGGTTTCCAACCTCCAATTGTGCTTCACCAAGTCCTTCTGAAGCTCTGTATGGATGTAACCAGATTCAAGATCGGCAACACGGTCGTGAAACCTATGTATATTTGCTCCATCTCTACTAATTGGCTCAAAAGGAATTCGATTCCCTTGTTGATCCACCGGCCCATCATAAACCCGGAAAGCTCTCGATGGATTTTGCACGTCTTCTTCTTCCTCATTCTCATCCTCATCCTCCACGTACTCTTCTTCAACAATCATGTTATGTAATATGATGCAAGCTAACATGATGGTAGTCAATACCGATTTGTGGTGCAATGTACAACTATGACGAATAATTGCCCATCGAGATTGTAAGATGCCAAAGGCCCTCTCCACATCTTTCCGGTATGCTTCTTGTTTCTTTGCGAACAGTTTATCTTGCGGCGTCTGGGGATTAGAAATAGTCTTAACGAATGTAGAGTACCTTGGATATATTCTGTCAGCCAAATAATAAGCGTGGTTGTACCTCTCTCCATGGACTTCATAGACCGCAGTTGGGCCTTTTCCTGAAAGGACCTCTGAAAACACATCCGATAGGTGGAGCACATTAATGTCATTTTTGGTTCCAGGACACCCGAAGAAGCTGTGCCATATCCACGTATCATACGAGGCCACTGCCTCCAAAATAATAGTTGGGCGACCCTTTCGACTTGAGTACGCCCCTTGATAGGCGGTTGGGCAGTTCTTCCACTCCCAGTGCATGCAGTCGATACTTTCGATCATGCCAGGAAAGCCTCGGCGTTGGCCTTTAGCTAGGAGTCGCGTGAGGTCTGCCGATGTCGGACTGCGGAGGTACCTTGGACCATAGATTTCATACACTTGGCTGCAAAAATCCTTCATGCATGCCAGAGTAGTCGATTCCCCCATCCTTGTAATTTCTGTGCACTGATCCGCGGCCGCCCCATACGCTAACATTCGCAGAGCACCGGTCAGCTTTTGTTCAGGAAGAAGCCCTAGCAATCCAGTCGCGTCTGGTCTTTGATGCCAAGATTGGTCGTGGTTGCAGAGATCTGTCATGATAATGTTGAATCAGTTTCTGCTCATCCTATACCGCCGACGAAATTCTGCCGCCTCGAAGTTGGGACGTTCGATGAAGTAATCATCCATGAGATTGCGTCCCCTAGATAGCCTCTGTCGATCACGATTCGATTTTTTACCGCGACGTGAACCACTCGGTCGTGAGGGTTCATCGTCGTCTTGTGCTTCCGCCATGACCACCTGATTGATGAATGATTGCTCCATATAGTCATCCTCTTCTTGTTGACGTTGTCTCCTCCTGAAAAAATGGGGGAAGCTGAAAGGATCCATCAGAGTGATGAACAAGGAAATGTTGCTAAGTGTTGAGAGAGATGAGTTATCTACTCGGATTCTTGTACATGGTGTGAGGCAACTATGAAAGAAAGATGAGCGTTTTATAGGCAATTGTAGATAATCCGATCGTCAAATATGAACACACGTGTCACATCGTAATTGGTCGAAAATCTTACCGGAAATCTGGTTCAATTATTTTGTCGACGACGCTATCTCGCAGTGACACGTGTCGCATCGTAATTGGTCGAAAATCTAACCGGAAATCTAGTTCAATTATTTTGTCGACGACGCTATCTCGCAGTGACACGTGTCGCATTGTAATTGGTCGAAAATCTTACCGGATATCTAGTCCAATTATTTTACCGACAATGACACATGGCGGTGACACGTGTCAATTTTTAATTAGTCGGAAATCTTACCGGAAATCTTGTATAATTATTACCGATCAAGACACGTGTCACATTATTATTGGTGGTAAATCTATCCGGTAATTCATTTTTATACATTTCATTACATGACAAAACTGATTTGCTTGAAGCAAATAGTGAATAGGTGTGTGCAAAACTTGATTTGCTTGAGCAAATCTTGGATACATTTTGCTTGAAGCAAGATTTGCTCTTGCTCTGCTTCTTGCTCTGATCATGGATACGGATGCTCTAACAATTCAGCAACTGTAATAATGCAAAACATTACCTCAAAAGGAATAGGGCAAAACATATATATCCTCAAAAGGAATAGGAATAAGCCAAAACATAACACAAAGCATTACCTCAAAAGGAATAGGCCAAAAAATAACGCAAAATGTGAGGATCAATGTGTGAGTTATAAAGGTATCCTGGTCATGCTTGGAGACATTAATATATAGGTTTAACATCTGTTTAATAATCCCTGTATAATTAGGGTACGTTGGTTGTTTCTGTTGTTGATCTTTTGTATGAGCACTGTACCACGTTTAGGGCTTGTGTTTAACGTGGCTGCCATTTTTTATTTCCAGTTACTTTGTATAAAAGCTTTTACAAGCTATCTTTGCTTCATCAATGTTACACTACAGAATAATCATACGGAGTTCACCGATTGGTGAAGATGTGAAGGAGCTTGTAGGCTCAGTCAAGCAGACCATGTAGTTTTTTTACGAGTGAAATTTATTGTATTCAACTATTCATGATATATATACTGCTTGATCATAGTGGCAGCTTTTGTTATCTACTCATTTTATCTCTCTGTTTTTTTTTTTGGTGATTTTTGTCGAGAGTTATATTTCGTTCAAAAACAAAAAATCTCTTAAACTATCTAACCAAACAAGATTTGGACTACTTGACAATAATAATTGTTATCGGATGCATTTAGCAGAGAGCTTATATTATAGAAAAAGATTGGTCACTTCCGAAGTCTTATTGTGTACACCGATTTTGTTTTAGTCCTCACTCCTCCTATATCACTGTAGTCCTGCATCATTCGGAGAAGAGAGGCTAAGAGAAGGAAATGAATTAAGGATCATCGAAGTCTTTTCAAAAGTAAATATGATTACGTTTATATAGCTATTTAACCTATTTTATAGGAAATGGGTAAACTCGTGATTTTTCTCACTATTGGAGGAGAGAATTTGGGCGACGTAGTTACATATCTTCGTCGCTCCAATTTCAATCGAGGCGACGTAGATTGGTTAAGATACTAATTACGTCGCTTCAACAAATTGAGGCGACGTATATTGATCTTGGTAGCTTCAATAATATGAGGTGACCACTTTTTACATTCGAAGCGACGAAGAATATTTTGGTCTCTTCGAAGAAAATCGAGGCGACGTAGATTGCTCAATCTTCGTCGCCTCGTTTTTTTTAAATCTGGATCTACTCTTCTTCTTAAAGTCAAACCGTTCATAAAGTTAGAATTTTAGAAAAACAGTTCATTCGCGTTCTGGAGCTGTTCTTGTGCGATTTTGGGAGAAATTTTAGGAAATTGAGAAAGAAGGTTGTTCTTGCCATTGATTTGATTCTTGAGTAAGGTTAGTTTGATTTGTATCTCTTTAACCCTCTTTATGACCATAATATGTTAAATTAGAAGTGAAATTGAAGTTTTGGTGAAATGTTTGAAGTTGAATTGAATTTGGTGTTATGTTGTAGTTTTAGTATTTGAATCATTGAATTGTGGTAAATCATGTTATGGGTTCATGAATAATGTTTGAAATTTGGTTAAGTTTAGTGAAATTTATTGATGATTAGAAGTGAAAATGAAGGTGATGTGAAATTTTTGAAATTGAATTGAATTTGGTCTTATGTTGTAGTTTTAGTGTTTGAATCATTGAATTGTGATAAATCATGTTATGGGTTCATGATTAATGTTTGAAATTTGGTTAAATTTAGTGAAATTAATTGATGATTAGTGTAGATTAGGTGTATTCGAGCCTTAATTAGTAGTGTTATTAGTGTTAATCATGAAATCGATCGTATGGTTATATATAATTGTGGTGTTTATCAACTTAGAACTCCCGTTTGAGAATCAACAACTCATCTAGTTGATCGAGTTGAGTTGTTGATTTTCGAATTGTCCCATTTTTGGACACTTTAGGTGAACATGACTTTGTTGATCCTTTTGCTATTCATGTGATTTCAGTTTCAGTTTTGGGATATGGTTTCGACAGTGTCTCCTTTCAATGTTCCCCGAGTGCAAATTAGGTTGTTTAGATATTTGTGCACTCGGGGAACTGTAGGGAGATGCTGCCGAAATTTCCCTAAACTGGAGCTGAAACGCATGGGTGCAAGAGCGTTGACAAATGTCGTGTTCCCCTGAAGGGGATAGGACCCAACCTGGAGGCATAAGGCGAAGAAGTGTGGGGTTTTGGTTGAATCGCAACTGTGGCGTGGTAACTTTGTTCATATTGATTGTTTTTGCTGACAGGAAACATGGACGGACACCCAGACAAAACTTGGATGACCTATCATCATGCTGATCCAAGGTACATCACAGGCATATTCGAGTTTATGAATTTTGCCCGGTAACATAGTAACAGAGCCGATTATCACTTCTGCACGTGCAAACGTTGTAAGAACGGTCCCTTCAAGGTTACTATGGATGTCATGTATCATCACTTATCACACAGTGGTTTGAGTCCGGATTATACTGTCTGGCACCTTCACGGGGAAGTTTCTACTGAACCGACAATGCTCAGTCAACGAAGACAGTGGCTTCAAGACAGAGTCGGTCTTTCTAGTGGTGTCGGTCCTTCAGTGAACCCGCAGTTGGATATTCTACATGATGCATATCCTTATTATCCTGGATACCATGCAGATGCACCCCAACAATTAGTGGAAGATAATTTGGGCATGAACTTCAATGACATGGTAGACGATGATTATGAAAAGTACGATAGATTATTGAAGGAGTCACAGACCCCATTATATGAAGGAAGTGAGGAAACTGTTTTGAGTGCCATATTAGATGCAATGGAAATGAAAAATGAAAATGGATGGTCGGACACAAGTGTTGACTCTTTATGTATTTACATTAATAAACTTATTCCTAAAGGGCACACATTCCCCTGTTCATACTCGAGAATAAAAAAAATCTTGAGTGATCTTTCACTGGGTTACGAAAGAATTGATGCGTGTGAGTTTAACTGTGTGTTGTTCAGGGGGGCGCTTGTAAACGAGAGGATTTGTCCAGTGTGTTATTCTGATAGATATAAGCCATATACGAATGATATTCCCAAAAAAATAATTCGTAACTTCCCTCTAACACTAAGGTTGAAGCGTTTGTTTATGTCCCCACACACTGCCAAGCATATGCGATGGCTGGGGGAGCGGATATGCGTGGCTGGTAGCCTCAGCCACCCAGCTGATGGAGAAGCCTTTCAACATTTTGACAGAACTTTTCCAGGTTTCACACGGGACTGCAGGAATGTGCGCCTTCGAGTAGCAACAGACGGTTTCAATCCATTTGGAACAATGGGAACTTTGCATAGTACATGGCCCGTTGTTGTGATGCCGTACAATTTACCACCGTCTATGTGCATGAAGAAGGAATATAACATGTTATTAGTGTTGATTCCAGGCCCTAAATCACCTGGAAAGTGCCTTAGTGTACTCATTGAGCCGATGATCGAGGAGCTAATACATTTATGGGTCGATGGAGTCCATACTTTTGATCGAGTAGACAATGAGGTATTCTTGATGAAGGCAGCGGTAATGTGGACTATTAGCGACTTTCCTGGTTTATGGATGCTTGCGGGGTCAACTGTGAAAGGGTACAAGGCATGTCCAATCTGTCTAGATGAGCTAACTTCAGAGCATATATGTGGGAGGATAGTTTATGAAGGTCATCGAAAATGGCTCCACCAAGATCACCCTTGGTGATTGAGCAAGGCATTTAACAGGAAGGTGGAGTTTGGCGGAAGACCCTATCAGAAGAGTGGAGATGAAATTTTGGAGGACGTTAGGTCACACGTTTACCCTATTCTTAGCCAACATGACGACTTGAAGGTGCCGTACAATCCGAATAACAAACAGTGTTGGACACACGAAAGCATATTTTGGAAGCTGCCGTATTGGTCATCATTGAAGATCAGACATTGTTTAGATGTCATGCACATTGAAAAAAATGTGTGTGACAACATCCTTGGAACCATTTTTGCGATTGATAAGAAGTCTAAGGATGGTCCAAAAGCTCGCGCTGCTTTGAAGAAGAGGAATGTGCGAAAAAACCAGTGGCAAAGAGCGGGTGACCAGGGTACGGCGAAAGTTCCTCATGCACCCTTTTTAGTTAAAAAGGATGATCTAGAAGATGTGTTCCAGTGGTTCAGGGATGTTAAGTATCCTCTTGGTTATGCAGGTATTTTGAGAAGTAAGGTGAAAGTAAGTTCCCCGTCACAGTTTTATGGATTGAAGACGCATGATTGCCATGTGTTGCTTCAACGTCTTCTTCCTGTGGTTATCAGAGGGTTCTTGCCAGAAAACGTTGTAAAGCCATTGATAGCACTGTCAAATTGGTTTCGTCAACTATGCAGTAGGGAGCTTAAGAAGAATGTTGTGCGTGACATGGAAACTGAGATAGTGATGATTCTCTGCAATTTGGAGCTTATATTTCCTCCACATTTTTTTACATCTATGGTTCATCTCATGGTTCATCTGCCCGAACAAGTATTCCTTACAGGTCCAGTACACTATACATGGATGTATCCAATTGAAAGGTAAAATGTTTTTCATTGCTAATATTATGTTCGTTATGTAACTAGTCGGCAATTAGGAAAATATTGTACTAATCTGGAGGTTGTTTTTGCAGGCAATTAGGAAAATATAAAAAGTCAATGAGGAATACACATTACCCGGAAGGTAGTATTGCTGAACAGTACCTCGTACATGAGTCGGTGACGTATTGTAAGTCTTATCTCTGACGGATGGACAACGAAGATGTCGACACTTCCCCTGAGTGGAATATCAGCTGTGTTTCACTCTTAGTAAGACCAGATATTATCGAGACTCGTTGCCAGTTCAGGTTGACTGAGGCAGAGACTGCTGAGGCTCACTGGCAAGTCTTGGTGGAAACAGACGAAGTTAAACCTTACCTAGAAGAACATCTCAGAAGGTTCGAGGCTAAAAATGGTGAAGATTTCGACGAGCTTCGTCGGAGGAGGAATTTTCTTCGATGGTTCTTAACATGGTTACATATGCCTATTAATTCTTGTAAGGTTCTTTGAGGGTTTATAACACTTATCTTTAACTTCTCTTAACACTTATCTCTCAGGTGTCCCTTATAGAAAAAAACTCGGACCCGAGCTTGGTTGCAGGAATAAAGTCATTAGCTCAAGGACCTCAGCAATGTCGGGTTTATAAGTCGTGTTATGTGAACGGTGTCAAGTTCACCTCGTTTGATAGAGATCAAAGAACCGTGACTCAAAACAGCGGTATCATGATAGACATGGGTTCATCCAAGTTCTACGGCCATGTTAACTACGTGGTCGAAGTATTATATGCAGGCCGTATGCCAGTGGTGTTGTTTAAGTGCACATGGCACAACTCCGACGACGAGGAAGATCTTGACACTGTTATAAAAGATCATGGACTGATATCAGTGAATACAAACAACAGTTACTATGAGGATTCACCCTTCATAATTGCAACCAAAGCAAAACAGGTATTCTACATAGACGATCCAAAGGCTGGTGGTGCTTGGAAGGTAGTACAAGAAATGTCGCACCGCAATGTCTACAGCGCTGACGTACTTGCCATAGATGAAAACATATCGCGTACAGAAGATCATATATTCGAGCCTTACTAAGAGGACACTCCTACGGTGATACAATTTTACCCAGATTTTCAACTACTTTTGGACGAAGAAGGAGACGAGGCCGAGGACGAGGACGAGGATGAGGACGAGGACGAGGACGAGGACGAGGACGAGGACGAGGACGAAGACGAGGACGAGGATGAGGACGAGGACGAGGATGAGGACGAGGATGAGGACGAGGAGGACTAAACTAATATTATTAATGACATAGAAACCTAAATTCGTATTTTCTTTAAAGCATAATTTATGTAAGCGTTTCAAAATTAAATAACTTTTGAATTTGTAAAAAATAACACAAAATGACTAGCTACGAGGCGACGAAGAATGTCCATTATTTGTCGCTTCAATTAATCGAAGCGATGAAGATTGCATTCTTGGTCGCGTCAATTTATAATTCCAAACTTCATCATTTCTTTCATCTTCAGTTCATTACCTTTCCATCAATAAATTGAAGCGACGAAGATGGCAATATACGTCGCCTCGTATGTAGAGGAAGCGACGAAGATGGAAATATATGTCGCCTCGTATGTAAAGGAAGCGATGAAGATGTCAACATACGTCGCCTCGTATGTAGAGGAAGCGACGAAGATGTCAACATACGTCGCCTTGTTGGCTTTATAATTCCAGGTTCACATTTTCTTTCTTCTTCTTTCCATTTCGTCTTCGTTTCCTTCTTCGTCTCTAATCATCTTCTCGCCCCAAATCCCTAAACCCAGATTCAGCAAATCCCTTTACCCGAACCCCAAATCCCTAAACCCGAACCCCAAATCCCTAAACCCAGATTCAGCAAATCATCTTCTCGCCCCAAATCATTTTCTCTCTTTCGTTCGTTCAGGTACATACTAACGAGCTTGTTAAGTAATTTGTTTTGGGTCTAGCTTTTCTTCTGTTTCTATTGATGAATGTGATCGAATTGAGTGCTTAGTGTGATCTTCTGTTGTGCACATACACTTTCGATTATTGTTTTTTTTGTTTTTGTTTTAACTTCATTGATCGAATTGAGTGCTGGAGTAATGGTTTGTGTTTAATGGGATTCTCCTTTGGAGCCAGTATAGCAGAATGATAGGTGTCATTTTGATTGAAGTGCGTAGTTTGATGGAGAAGGAAGTTTAAAACTGTATATCATTTTCAAAGATAATTGAACATATCAAATGTGTTGTGCTTAGTGTTGTGCTTAGTATTGATAGTTTCTAAGATACGCATATCATTTTGTGTATATATATAAAAAGGATATGCCTATCATACGCTTTCTTCATACAGTACTTGCTTAGGTTTCTTATATGAGCACACGGTTTGCATTTGAACCATTCCAAAGTTGTTGATGGTAACCATGTGAAAAAGATGATGAACCATTCCAAAGTTGTTGATGTCCAGTCGGATTTGCTTTGAGTACTGTGTGAATGCTGGCCATTGTTTCATTACTTTGTGTTGTTTTAGTCCGGATTTGCTTTGAGTTTGGTAAAATGGTCTTTGTTAATTTCTTCAATACTTGAACCAGATTTCAGAAAAAAGAAGCACTCCAATTCCGTGTAGCTAAAGCAAACGAAGTGAGGAAACTCGAGAAGGTATGCTGCATCAATGCTTTATACTGTGTCTATTCTAATGCATCAAAGAATCATTTGAATTTATTCCCAACTAAGGATATATTGAAAATTGATAAGCTATATGCGATAAATGAAGCTGTATGTAGAAGTTGCCTCTCATGTGGACTCTGCCTCTCATGAAGCTGTATGCAATGTGTTTTGTGATGATGCTAAGTTTGCCTCTCATGATGCCTCTATTGTATTTGTTTCTTAATTTCATACTGAATTGAGAAGGCTTAATTTCAATTCGATAGCAATGTGTTTTGTGATGATGCTGATTCCGAATGTGATGAGTGGTTTATTTGTTTTTGTTTATAGAAGATGGGCGGTTTATTTGTTTTTGTTTATAGAAGATGGGTGGTTTATTTGTTTTTGTTTATAGAAGATGGGTGGTTTATTTGTTTTTGTTTAAGTCATCAAAACCCAGTTGGTTGTATCATCAATAACTACTACCCATCTCGCTATTTGTAAGTTTCGGTTTAGTTCAATCTTAATAGATTAGTTTGACATACTGATGTAGCTTGGTACAGGTACTTCACTTTATGTTTTGCTTATGCTTTGTGTCATAAATATGTAGTATGTTGACATATAAAGCTATTGTCTTTCTTAATCAAGGTTATGGTTTGAGAATAGTCGATGGTTTGAGAATAGTTGATGGTGTTATTTTGACATATTAAGCGTTTCAAAATTAAATAACGGTAGTATTGCTGTCAGCTCTCGCTATAAGTTTTTCTTTTAATATTTGAATTTTAATAGATTATTAGTTTTAACAGAATGGCTCCCGGAAATACAAGTCACCAAAGGAGGAAAGCGGCGATCCAGCGTCGTGAAGCGGCGGCGGCGGCAGCTGCGGAGGCGGCGTGGCGACCATTCAGCAGAGAGGGGGCTTCCGGGTCGGGTTGCCCCACGGGACAATCTGCGACCCCGACGATTCCAGCAGTAGGGGTTTTAATGCCCGCCCCAAACCTTGAGGATGCGATTCCTCAAGTGGATGACAGCGACGCCACTACTGCGTCACAGCACCCTCCCGCCCTCAGCATCCGGTGCAAGAAGACCAAACTCCCCGACATGGTGGACATGGCAACCGGAGATCCGACGATGCAACAGCGCGGAGTCGTTGTCGGGACGAAGACTGAGTACCTCGTCCTGATGAACAACAATAGGCGACTACAAGTCGCTTACTCTACGAGGCATTCGGGGCATGCGACGAGGGAATTCAGGAGTCTGATGTCCAGAGACACCGGTAGCATCATCCGCGGAAAAGTTCCAATGCTTGCACCTAGCTTTTTGGGACTTAGCGATTTGCATCGCGATATCGTCAATACAAATATTGAGGTATACTTACTGCCCTTAGCTTACTTTGTTACTTTACGGTTTATGTAAATATAACTTTTACATAACGGAATTTAAATGTTTTGTGCTAGACGAACTACGACATCCCGGCGACTGACGTGGAGATGTGGAACTTCATTGATGCGACGGCGCAAACAATCTACAAGGATTGGAAGTACGATTGTCATCAACATTATCTCCACGTCAGCCAGGAGACTCCGGCCGAGTTTCTCGGGAGGGAAGACCAATGGGCGTGGTTAAAAGCCCACTTCGAAGACCCTGCTTACTTGGTGAGCTTCATAAACCATCATTGGAATAGTTTTGGTAGCCAACAATTTTAAAATATACATGTTTATCTATTCTAATTCATCGATGATTTTTGTGTGTGTGTGGCAGCGATTGTGCGAACGGAATCGAGGAAACCGAAACAAGAACAAGGAGCAGCAGCTCAACCACCATTCGGGATCTCTCGCCCTCTCGTACCGAAGTGAGGTGTTGGAGAAGGAGGGTCATAGAGCGCCCGCCGTCCAGACGTGGATTAACGTATACCAGCCGGACAAGAATGCGGCTGAGAAAGTGGTAAGCTCAAATAGGTTCATGTTACGTTATTTCAATTATTTTTGTTTACCATATTGTAATATTATTTATTTAATATATTTTAATTGAGCAGGCGGCAGTGAAGTGAAGACTCGATGAAGTCTTGTCGCAACAAGATAGTGTTGCGGGTGACACAGACGGCGATGCGGTTTCCCAACCCCATCCTCTTCCTCTTGATACACAAATAAATATCATAGAGGAAGAGGTGGGTTCAAGGCCCGGGACCTCTATAAGAGGTAATAAATCTCCTAAACCACCGTCGTTCATCTCGATTTACGTTTTACTTTATTTTTGTTTACTATTCCATTACTAATATTTGTTCTTGTTCGACGTGACAGGGGTGGGGCGCGCTCTCACACGAGACCCCAAACCGAGAGGAGGGCCCCGAGTACAGGAAACCGAAGCCCTGAAAAGGGAGGTGGCTGAAGCCAGAGAGGAGGCGCGCAGATCGAGCGAGGCGGCGCGCATATCGGGCGAGGAGGGGCGCAGATCGAGCGAGGTGGCGCAGAAAGCCAGAGAGGATTACAATGAGCTCGCCCAAAGGGTCCAACAAATGGAGTCCCTAATGCGATCATTCCAGGCTGGGAGTCAACAACCTCAAGCTCCTCCACCACCTCCTGGCTCGTAATTGAGCTGCATTGCCGTCCCCCAGCATTAGTCTACTGTGTGATAGGTCGCTTTGTATCAAGGATTTGTATAACGTTTTGAATTAGTGGAATATTTTTCTATATAACTTGATTTGATGAATGAGTTTCTGTGCTTTTAAATTGCGATAGGTCGTGACTTGGTACAATAATATTTAATTTTTATTTTTTTTCTTTTTCAGTAAATGAGGCGATGTAGATTGGTCAATTTTCGTCGCCTCATTCAGTGAAAAAGAAAAAAAAAATTAAATACATTGAAGCGACGAAGATTGAGCAATCTTCGTCGCCTCATTTACTGAAAAAGAAAAAAAATAAAAATTAAATATATCGAAGCGACGAAGATTGACCAATCTTCGTCACTCCATTTGGGTGAAAAAGAAAAAAAATAAAAATTAAATATAGTGAGGCGACAAATATTCATCAATATTCGTCGCTTCAATCTAAAACGGAGCGACGAAGATTGCTCAATCTTTGTCGCTCCGTTTTAGATTGAAGCGACGAATATTGATGAATCTTCGTCGCTCCGTTTTCAAATGAAGCGACAACTTTTAGATCTTCGCGGCGAAGAATTGAAGCGACGTAATTTTCTTTTTGTCGCTTCAATTCAAATGAAGCGACGAAGTTTTTAATCTATGTCGCCCCAATGGTGAAGGGATCAATCTCAAGCGACGTATCGAGGCGATGAAGTTTTGGTGACAAAAAATCGAGGCGACGAAAAAGTGATCCGAGGCGACCATGATGCTTCGTCGCCTCGATTCTCTTCCCCAATAGTGTCTCTCCCTTTGTCTTAGTTGTCTAACGTAGTTTACTACTTACATTATTATAACCTATGATCTTATCCATTTAGAGCATCTGCAGCATGGCTGCAAATGGGATGTTTTGGGGCTGGGTCCCGTCAAAAATCGACCGAGGAAGGGAGAGAAACGGTGCAGCTATGCTATAAAGGGAGGATGACCGGACATTAACCGAGAGAATGTCCTCGATGATGATTGGAAATCAATCGAGCGAATGGATGATCGCTGTTGGTGGAGTCCACGCATGTGGGAGACGCGAGGCACGTCCAATTTTTTTTTAAGTTAATACACGCGCCGTAAAACTGTCAATATTTTTTACAAACCAGTGGCAGCCCACCACGGTACGTGGTGAGGCTGTCTGCCACATGCTTTATAACAGGATAATCGATATGGGCCGTTGGTTTTGCTTCGAAATTTCTTTCTGACGGCCCAGATTCAATTAAAACGGCCATTTTTATAAATAACGAGCATAACTCAAATCTTTGCATAAAAATCCCTAAAAAATTACAAAAAAATCCTTAAAAATTGCAAATAACCCCTACAATTTTTCTATAAATACTAAGTTCATTTTATTCACATATCATACCAATTTATGCACAACAAATTTATCATCTCCCTTTATCTCTTCTGTCAATCCTTTGAGTTTTTACAAAAAATGGCTACCAATTGGCTTCTTTCCAAAGATGTACTATTGTGCATATCTTATTGATCATAGCGTTGATCCTCTCACCGGGAGCAAACAATAGGTCTACATATTGTGGAAAAAAATTTATGCCGATTATAAGAAAAATTGGGAGATGACTCATGGTGAATCAAGGCCGGAGCCTAGGACCCAAAATGCACTTACTTCTAGTTTTGCTAAGTTGAAGCCAAATTTGAAAATTTCGGGTGATGCTTTTAGTTTCGCACGAAGGAATCCACAATCTGGCTCAAATTTGCAAGATCAGGTAAGTCTTTAATCATGTTGGTCATCTCCAATTTATTTGATTTGATGAAATAAATGTAGTCAACTCTACTTTATTTGTTATTATTGTGACATAGCAATTCGTTAAGACAAGCTCAATCATGGTTTGTGTCAAAAAAAAAGAAGAGTTTACGAACTTTGAGTATTGAGAAGTGATCAAGAAGCATCCTTATTTTATCTCCGTCGAAACTAGTACTTCACCTTCTTACCATGCCAACTTTGAAGCTATTCGTCCTGTTAGTGAAATGCATCACACCGTCGATTTGGATGAGGATGAAGTGATTGCAACCCCATAAAGCAACCATCAAGGTTCATCGAGTCCAATTGGACCAATGGGAGAGAAGACGACCAACGAAGGAAGAATGGGGGGAGGGAGCAACCTTCAAGGTTCATCGAGTCCGGTTGGACCAATGGGAGAGAATGCGACCAATGAAGCAAGAAGGGGGGGGTATTTTAAATGAGGTACGCGATGAGGCTTTGACAAATATTTTGGCTAATCAAAAATTTTGGCTCGCCAGGAAAAAAAACAATGATGATAGTGAACTTACTTTAAAGAGTAACTCAAACTTCAAGAGAAAGACTGCAAATTAAGGGTCTTAGCAGAAGAAACATGGATTATAACAATGGATATATAGGCTATGACCCCAAACTCAAAGAGATATTTCACGAAGAGGAAAGCCGAAATCCTTAAGCAAGTAGATGACAATGAATGAGAAGATAGCAATGAAGCATTTTTCAAATTGTTATCACCCACTTTTTTTAAGTAGTTTTATTTTCATAATAAATCTATATTTGACTCATCATTATGTAATTTAAATTTTCAAGAAATAAAAATACACTTGCTTTATTTAGATAAAATTCAAACACATTACATTAAAACATAGTAAATTAAAATCAAATAACATAAAATTCAAACACATAAAATTAAAACATATTTAGAGTTGTAGACCGGTTTCAACAGACCAGTTGTGCTTCACTAAGTCATTTTGAAGCTATCCATAGAAATAAGAAGATTGGAGATTTACAACACGGTCGTGAAACTATTGTTCATTATGTCCATCTCTTCCAACTGGTTCAAAAGAAATTCGGTTACCATGTTGATCCACTAGCCCATTATAAACATTGAAAGTACTCGATGAGGTTTATAGATCTTCTTCTTCGTACTCCATAAATTTTTCCTCAACAATCATGTTATGCATTATGATAAAGCCAACATGATCATTTTTAATGTCGATTTGTAGTGACACCGAGCTGCATGACGAATAACACTACAACAAAAAATTGATTTTGCCACGGAAAAATGTTGTTGCAAAAATAAAAAATGTTGTAGTAAAAAGTTTTTTCGAAAGCAAAACAACATTTCACTACGGTAAAATTTTTATGGCTTTATGTGACGACGCAATTACTAAGGGCTACGACAGGTGCCGTTGCAAAAACTTTTTGCTATGATAATTTTGTGTCATAGTGTTTGGGTTAGTATTGGCGACAATAAGTTACTACAGTCTATGCCGTAGTAAATATACCTCTAACGACATGAATGACCATTTGCTACGGCAAGAATTCCGTGGCAAAATTTACAATTATAAAAATAAAAAAAAATTGATTTTGTTATACAAATATGCAAGCCAAAATTAATTTCTCTCTGTTTCGTATCGTAGCACTAGTTTTTAGGACTTTTTACTTTACCAAAAAAAATATACTACAATCATCATCCTCTATATCATGAGTTTTACAAAGCAAAAATTGGCACAACAAATGTGAATGTGCTGGCAATGGATATCCTTGGAGCAAAACATTGTCATTTATAAAATAGTCGATATCACGGCTAGTTTTGGGAAATCCCACAACTTAATATGAGGTGCTATCTGGCTCATCATTTACAAAAAAAGTCTTCGGATGTCACTGAAGTTTGATTGTAAAGCTGTGAGGAATGACCCTGTAAGGCAGATTAGGGAATATGTATCTCAGAAGTAAATAATCAAGAAATAAAATAGGACTTTGATCCTTATTGGTTTAGCAGCATTAACTTTTAACAAACGAAGTGAATTTGAGAGCATAAATTTTGGCATTAATACACTGTATCAAAACAAACAAAAGTTTGAAAGAAACTGAAAACATAGAAATCATAAGTTACCTGAAGGTCCCTCTTTGGAATTCACTTGGCTTAAGCTTTCCCATATGTGCCTTCTCAGCTAGTTCCTTGACATGACAAAGAAGTATCATAAGACATTGGAAAAGTAATCTTTGTATATCAATCCAGTGGGCATTAGGACATTCGATCAAGTAAAAGTTTTAATTCGCGAGTACATCCCTCATAATGATTAAAAGAAAATAAGAGGGGGAAGGAATTTGAAATGTCATAGAGAAGAATGTCATTTTGTCTTTTACGTACCTCTGAGGAGATAGCTGATAATATTTTCTGATATGTATTATTCACAAATGGAGTCATCAGACCCTGTACCAAAACCACAACATGTGAATACGTACTCTACAAATATTCTAATGCATCACCAATTTCTGGAAAAGAATGAAGTATAGGCATTAGCTCCAGGACCAATATATACTGAACTAATAGTTAAAAGGGAAAATACTTGGCACATAAATGACCTGCTTGTTATCTAATCCACAGGTCTAGAGAATAAAACTGAATTAATCAATTGAAAATATGAGAAGATATCAACTTTACACTGACAGTAAAGGGAAGATAATATACCTGAGTCATAACTGGATGAGGATTTCCGATCCAGATAATGAATATCTCAGTAACTCTTTAGTCTCATACTCCTGAATGAATGACTTATACATTGTTTGGAACAGTTCATATTGCCCTCGTACTATTTTCTTCACCTGCATTAGATCAACAAGTGAAACACGATTACAGACTATGTCCGAGCGTATAATTTAGAGGCACATAATTAGAGGACCAAAGAGCATACACAAGTCACCCATATATTATTGAGGTGTGGTTGAGCTCACCTTATTTTTTAATCCTCCACAAAAAGCATATGCAAGTCTCCCATATATGAGGCTACAAATTTTGGCATACAAATCCTCTTGCATTGAAGGGAAACTTGTATAAAAATGGATTGAACTTCAGTTAGCAGAAACTTGTAACAGAAATGAGCAGCGACAAAGAATCAGATTTCAATGAGCTTGGATGGCAAAAGAAGGAGAGCAGAAACTATTGCAGCCCTCAGATTAACCGAGTTTAGATTTGCGCTATCCAAATGATCATAAACGATTTGTACCTGTACAAAATTTAAAAAGTTCATGAGGTTCAGATCATGCCATGAGTATGATGAGACTATTTTACTAATCATTTTTCCACCTGCATGACATACTCTACGAGAAGATTCTAATAAAAGTAGGACACATGCAATAAGCAATATATATTTTCCATTACATTTGGTTGTCTACTACTAGAAGATTTATCGATACAGTAAAATTAGCCAAGGATTTCTCCCAAATTTGTCTCTACTCACTATCAAACCAACTCCATTAAGGTTCGACAGTACATCATCATCATGCAATGCTGGTTTTTATTACACAACTTGGTCAAAGCTTATACCCTACATCAAACTTACCTTAACAGGATTGTTAAAACTATGATGCAAGGTAGAACCTCCAGACTAGCCTTCACCTGATTAGTCCTTGTCTTGAATGAATTGCATTGTTTGGTAGGAAAAAAACATAATCAATTAACGTAAGTAGCAATAACCGACCACCAATTTGAAACAAGAAAGTAAATGCATCAAAGTAGACATGGGCAATCACAATAGCAAAGCCTATTACCTAATATGCAGTTCAAGCAACCCTTTATACTAAAGCCATAATGTTGTATCAATGCTCACCCCCAAATAATTAGTAACAATATCTAGCAATTGAAATTGATATACGCAGCAAGCAACTGAGCTTAAGTATTTTAGAATCGGAATGCCATTCAAGCTATGGAACCTTGATATCCCACTCATATTCTCCTTAGTCTAGAATGAGTAGAATCTATTTAGGAAAGACTTATGCTATGGCTTATATATATTGTTTCAATTATACTAACATTAAGTTAATACACCAATAAGCTACTTACTCGTAACCTTATATAAGTTGATAAAAGGCTGATTTCATAAGGAAGCAACTAATATTCCAATCCTGTCAATCATACACAATTCAAATTTTTTGAAGTGGAAAAGACCTAGATGCACCCAAAAAATTCGGTCAAACTCAAACTCAAAGGAGAATTTCATATCAAATTACTGCAAAATGAGAGAGAATCACCACAATGAATAAAGCTAAATCCCAATCTCAAAGCAATATGAGTATGAGTTGGAGTAGCTATACCTTCCATGATCGAGGTCGAGACCTTCTTCAACCATAATGGCGACGGAGACGCCGCAGAACCTCCAGTTCCAATTGAAGTTGCTGAGCGACCAGAACCGCAAGGCCGAGAATTATGTACAATTTGACCTCCTTTAAGGTTTCCTCCGATCACCTTCGCACTCTTCGTTTTTATCTTCCACAACGCCTCCTCCAAAATTAGCTCCCGAATTTGACTCCGTGCACGACGACTTGAAGGCCTTAACCTCAACGCTATAGCTCGATCGAGAAGCTTCAAGATACGACGATTTGTCAGCTTTGGCTCTTGAATTGGTTTCAGCAAAGATAAGAGAATCAGCGAGAGCTGAGACCAACGTCGGTGATGGAGCTCTGACTGGAGCTTCTTCATTACCACGAGGTTCTGTGTCGCTCGAAATGATTCGAATTTCATTTGGAGTTGTTGAGTGACAAGAACCCAAGGTTGAGAGTGAATGAGAAATGAAGATGACAAAGTTTAGAGCAGATCTACGATTTCAGTTTCAGAGGAAGACGATGAAGTTTAGAGAGAGAGAGAGAGAGAGGCGATTTCAACCAAAGAAATAAGAAACCTAGCGCGTGATTTCACTAATGAGTTTGCGATGGAAAATTTGTTGCCATGGCAAATGTTGCAAATAATTTCCACGACGTGAAATTACCGTAGAAAAATCTCCTCGAACTCGCGACGGTTCTTTTGCCGTCATCATTGGTAGGTATTTGCAACGACATTCAATGTCGTCACAAAAAATTGAAGCAAAATCAATTTTTTGTTGTAGTGTAATTACCCAACGGGACTGTAAGATGCCAAAACATCTCTCCACATTTTTGCGGTATGCCTCTTATTTCTTTGCGAACAACTAGATAATAAGTGTTGTGGTACATCATACCGTTGACCTTATAAGTCGCATGCGGGTATTTTTCGGCAAGAAATGCATCGAATATATCTGATTGGTAGAGCACGTCAATATCATTTTGTGCTCCAGACACCCCGAAGAAACTGTGTCATATCCACATATCATATGAGGTCACCGCCTCTAAGAATATAGTAGGATGAGCCTTTTGTCCTAAGTATGACCATTGCCAAGTTGTTGACAGTTTTTTCATTCCCAGTGCATGCAGTTGATGCTTCCGATCATACCAGGAAATCCTCTATTCCTGGCCCTCTTAGAAATCGAGTGATATTTGTTGCATCCGGAGCGCGGAGGTAATGATCTTTATAATGCATGTACACTTGGGTGCATCACTTCTTCATGCATTCTAGTGTTGTTGATTCCCCCATCCTTGTGATTTCAGCACACTGATCTGCGGCTAAGCCGTACGCCAACATTCGTAGAGCACTGGTCATTTTTTGTTGGGGAAGAAGTCCTTGTATCCCAGTGGCATCTGCTATTTGATTCCAAAATTGGTCGTGGTTGTAGAGCTTTGTCATGACACAGTTGAATAAGTTTGTGCTTATTTGGAACCTTCGACGAAAATCTTGCTCATTAAAGATAGAGCGTTCGATAAAGTAATCTTCCATAATATTTTATCCCTTTGACTCCCAATTGGTTGATTTGGACAACGACGAGGTGACCCATTAGAATCATCAAATGCTGCAGCTACCATGACTATGTCAGTGACGAAGACATTAGCAATTTCTGTATTTTTCCAGCATTGTCGCTTCCTCTTGAAAAAGTTGTCGAAATTGAAAGGATTTATCTAACTGATGTGGGAATATGAAGAAGTGTTTAAAGAAATGTGTTTACGGGTAGAATAGTAAGTGATTTTTAGATGGTATGAGTATACAAAGAGCCATAGATGATAATTTTATAGCCAATTTCAGATTATCTAATTTTTGAAGATGAATACACGTGTCACATCACGATTGGTCGAAAATATTACCTGAAATCTTCTTTAATTATTTAGACGATAGCGACACGTGGAAGTATCACGTCACACCATGACTGATCAAAAATCTTATCAGAAATTTGGTTAAATTATTTAGACGATATCGAGTTGTGGGAGTGACACGTGTCGTTTCGTCATTGGTTGGCATCAAGGACTTGAATTTCTTAACCAAGATGGACGTCTACGCTGTTGTTTCGACCTCTGGCGCAAAGACGAAGCAAAAATTCCGATCGCCGGTGCACAAGGATGGCGTCACAAACCCTAAGTGGAACCACCCTCCTTTCAATTTCACACTCAAAAACACGGCTCTTGAGAAAGGTCTCCTGAGGTTGAAGATCAAGCTCGTCTCCGATCTAACAATGGGCCCCACTGTCATCGGAAAATTCATGGTTCTGGTGAAGAAGCTTTTGGGGAATTACGGGAAAGAAGAGAAGAACGAGAAGCCCATAACTTACGTCGGTGGTTACTTTGAAATAGAGATCCAAAGGGACTGCCAGTTTCAGAAACAAATTTGGCGAGAAATTCTCGGCTCCTCTTCCAGTATTTTCTGAGGCCCATAAAGCCAAGGCTCATGAGCCCATGATGGGTTACTATTAGGACCATAATTACGTTTTAATTATGTGCCTAACATTATGCGTAATGCTTGCCTTCTTGGAATAAAGCATCGTTTTTAATACATTTCTTTGTTTTTCTATGATAGGTGGAGTTGGCTCGGAAATGCATTAAAGATGAAGAATTAGACACTTATTGGAGAAGACATATACATTTCCAAGGTCACAAGAGAATTTGGAGCAACTTTGGGAAAAAGACAAAATAGCCTCACCGGAAGTTGCCCGCAAGTTGCTGGAATTCACCACGGCCGGCCGGGCCACCATTACCAGCCCAATCGCATGGAGTCCAGCCCAATGGAGACCTAATCAACCCATTTTTGCTTACCAATCTGATTTGGAGAGATAGAAAAAGTTAGACCATATGATGTCACTTATTGAGGATTTTAGCCTTACAAAGCCTAAATAAGTTGATCATGGTTTCCCTAATTCAAAACTAACCTTTAGGTCTTCCGTCTCACCATTTTTTATCATCTAAGGGTGTAAATTAACATTCCTAATCAGCCCAAATTCGAGTTCCCCATTTCCCTCACACATAACTCACTTCATTTTTCAAAATTTTCATTGTTTTACACTCTCTCTAAACCATTTATCCATATACCAACCCTTTAGCACTTTTTTCTACCTCTCCTCCTACATTTTTAGTCTAAAATACCTCAATTACCACCACTGCTAGAGACCTAGCTTTTCCCTTTTTTGGGTAGAGCCAAACATCTTCACCACATCTCTACCACTTTAGCTTAGTTTGGGTATTCCTCCTCTTATCCTCACCTCCTAGGGTTTGGCTAAACTTTTAGAGTTCAAAGGAGTGGGAAGTAATCTCTCTTCCTCTTGCTTCTCATAATCCTAAGGGTTTACCTTACCTCATCTTGAAGACTTTGTGCTTGTTGAAGAACAGAAGTAGAGCTAGAAGGCTTGAAGTCACTTGGTGAAGCTTTAGTTAGGGGACCCTTGGTTATTTCTATTCTCTTCATACTTTAAGCATGTATCAACTCTTGTATTTAGTTATGTGTAGTGAGTAGTTTTATTTGGGAGGCTAGGGTTAGAACCCTAGCCATGTGATAAACGAAAGATGTCTCGGATTATATATGATTTTGGATTTAGTGTATGTTGTGTGATTGTGTATTGTGAATGAGCTTGAGCTTCATGTCTAGTTTCACTTATGCATGTGTTGAGACTAAAAATGAACCTTAATTGAAATAGATACTCACTTAAGGGTAGATGAGCATGTAAACATGATTAGAGTATTTTCTAAGAGGTGTACCTTAAGACTTGGTTACCTTAGCACCTAGCATGGACTAAAGCTCATTTGAGTCTCAATAGACTTGAAGGACTCTAGTCAAGCACACATTAAATCTAAAAGATTATGGTTATTAGTAGATTCTCTTGACTCATAACCCAATATGTGCGAGTTGGGAGAATCACATAGACTCTCTCTCAAATTCTTCAATAGAGATTCGAGAAGGGAAACCTTCCACATATATTACATGATATTCTTGTTGACTTCATAACGTGACATTCGATCGTGATGCAAGCCCGAAATGGCTTGGGGTCTTGGTTCCGGTTCACTAAATACTTCAATATTGGGATCAAGTCATCTAGAGTTCGGAATGACTTAGGAACTTGAGTTCAAAACCAAACGTGACCCAAAAGGTCACGATTTAGACATTAACTTGTGTGAACGAACTTTAATCTAATACATAAACCAAGACAATGTTTGATGCATCATATGGTTAGTGGGGATTTCCCTAGTCAACCAACTTTCCTTATATTGAACTTGTTTGCTATTTTCGTTTGCGCATTGTAGTGTAATCAACCAACTAATCAAACTCATATAACCACTCTATCATAATTCAATCACCTCTCACAATGTTAAGTCTCCAAAGGACATGACAAGTTTCAAAATTGTCAATTACCCACTAAATTCCCTTTGCTGAATAACTAGTGGAAAACAATAACTCAAAGTTAAGAGCGCAAAACAATAATCATAATGAAGGAAAAAGAAGTCTACATTTCAGTTTTCCAGATAAAGGAACAAGTATATTTCTTTATAGGTTATACTGATCTAAGTTAGTTTATGAATTTGTTAGCTAAAACAGGAACTGAATCGCCCTTAGTTATGTGTTTATCTAACCAAATTACCTAAGGAGTTTTCCACTCAAAATTAGCAAGGACTGGACTTGAATTCGGACAATTTTCCCTAACAATGTTGTCAGTAAAGTTCTTAAACACAAACTTAGATTGTATAAAGAATAACTCTCTTTATTATGTTTAGAAAATCACTCAAAACTAAACTCACAATCTCTTGTGATTCTCAATACAATTATCATAGCTTGACAATGGTATTTATAGAATCAGCTCAACTCAGCTAAAACTATTCCTAATCCTATTTCTAGTAAGAATTAGACAACTCCTAATTCTA
The DNA here is from genome assembly GCA_946800695.1 of Geum urbanum. NCBI lineage: Eukaryota > Viridiplantae > Streptophyta > Magnoliopsida > Rosales > Rosaceae > Geum > Geum urbanum. The sequence goes on along the minus strand of OX326999.1, from coordinate 78,881,496 downwards.
TTAGGATTACATTAAGCCTTCCTTGTCTTTATCCAACTTGATAAAGAATTCTTTGGCTGTAAGCTATTCTAGAAGCTTATCCAACAATCACCCCCTTAAGCTTCGAGTCCATTTCTGAGATCTTGAACACCGATCAATCTCCTCATTGTCTTGAACTTGATTCTTGCTAAGGCCTTTGTTAGAATGTCTGCACATTGTTCTTCTCCGGATACAAATTCCACTTCTATTTGCTCATCTTCAACACACTCTCGGATGAAGTGATATCGCTTGTGGATGTGCTTGCTTCTTCCATGGAACACAGGATTTTTGGTGAGTGCGATGGCAGACTTGTTGTCGATTTTTATGATAGTCTTTTCATAACTTCTTCCTATTATCTCACTCAACAAGTCTTGGAGCCATATAGCTTGTTTTGCTGCTTCTGTTGCTGCCATGAACTCAGCTTCGCAAGAAGATAGTGCAACTGTGTGTTGCTTCTGTGAACACCATGTTATTGGTGATTCACCAAAGTAAAACACATGTCCTGTCGTACTCCTTCCGTCGTCAATGTCTATGTTATGGCTGCTGTCACTATATCCAACAAGTTTCTGTGTTCCTCCCTTTTTAAATGTTAAGCCAAAAGATATCGTTCCCTGCAAGTATCTTAGAATCTGTTTTAAGGCATTGCCATGTGATTCCCTCGGATCCTGCATATAACGACTTACTACTCCAACTGAGAAAGCAAGATCTGGCCTAGTGTGCAAGAGATACCTCAAGCATCCAATTCTTCTTCGATACACAGAGGCATCTTCGGGTTCCTCTTCCTTTGCTTTAGATAACTTCAAGCCAAACTTCATTGGAATGTGAGTTGGATTGCAAGTATCCAAACCAGCCTCTTGTAAGATCCTTCGTGCGTATGCCTCTTGCTTCAACTCGATGCCAACTTTACTTTGATTGACTTCTATGCCAAGATAGTAAGTTAGCTTTCCAAGATCTGACATCTCGAACTTAGATGACATTCCCTTCTTGAATTCTTGTATGATCTCCAATGTATTTCCTGTTACAAATAAATCATCAACATATACGGCAACTAGGAGAAGCTTGGAACCTTCTTTCTTTTGATACACGGCACTCTCTTTTGAACACTTTCTGAACTTTAAACTTTTCAAGATTTGGTCGAGCTTCGTGTTCCAAGCTCTCGGGGCTTGTCTTAAGCCGTATAGAGCTTTTGTAAGTTTGAAAACCTTATGCTCTGGTTGTGACACATAAACATCATCGTTTAGTTCTCCGTGCAGAAAAACAGTTTTGACGTCGAGATGATGGATCTCCCATCCATTTGAAGCAGCTAGACCCACGAGCAACCTTATTGTCTCAATTCGAGCTACCGGTGCAAAAACTTCACCAAAATCAATTCCAGACTGTTGAACATATCCTTTTGCAACGAGCCTAGCTTTGAACTTGTTGATCGTTCCATCTGCGTTCCTCTTGATTTTAAACACCCATTTAAGACCAATGATCTTAACTCCTTTTGGTCTTTCCATCAACGTCCAAGTCTTGGTTTTGTTGATTGAATTAATTTCTTCTTGGCAAGCTTTTGTCCACTCCAACGAATCCTTTACTTCATGATAATATATCGGTTCATCATTGATTGATAGTAAGAGCTTTGCGCACTCAATATCAACTAGAAGTAGATAATCATCAAGATAGCTAGGTCTGACCACTTGTCTTCCTGATTTCGTAAATTGTGGTTGTATGATAGCTTCATGATCAGTTTGTGCTTGCTCAGGGTGTTCTTCTTCTTGTGATTCATCACAAACTTCGTCTTGTTCTTCGTTTTCTTGAGATTGTGTTCCAGGATTTTGATCAGTTTGATCATTGTTGTTTACGTATGGTCCGTGACCCTCGTCCGTGACTTCTCCCCAAGACATACGAAACATTCCTGGTTCCTTATTAATCTCTTCACTAGCTCCCTTCCAGTTCCAACCTGCTTTCTCATTAAAGACCACATCTCTGCTTACGATAATTCTTCTTGTTGTTGGGTTGTAGAGCCTATACGCCTTGGTTCCAGGTTCAATTCCTAGATGGACTAAGGTCTGTGAACGGTCATCGAGTTTCTTGAGTTTTACTGACTCAATCTTGGTGTGAGCAAGGCATCCGAAAATTCTAATGTGATGGATGCTTGGTTTCTTATTCCTCAAACATTCGTACGGTGTTTGGTTCTTCAAGGCTCTTGTGGGGATTCGATTTATCAGATAAGTAGAATGTCGTATAGCTTCTCCCCATAATAGATTTGGAACATTCATAGCCTTGAGAATACTCCTTGTCATTTCTAGTAGTGTCCGATTTCTCCTTTCCACTACTCCGTTTTGCTGTGGGGTGTAAGGAGCTGTCAAGTGTCTTTTGATCCCGTTTTTGTCACAAAAATCTTGGAACTCTCTTGACGTGAATTCTCCCCCTCTATCTATTCGAAAAGTCTTGATCATCTTCTCACATTCCTTCTCTACAAGGATTTTAAATGCCTTGAACTTCTCAAACGCCTCACTCTTTTCTTTTAATAGAATCGTCCACATGTATCTTGTATAATCATCAATGATTACAAAGATGTATTTGTTGGAAGCTAGTGTAGCTGGTGATATCGGTCCACACAAGTCAGCATGAAGCAGTTCTAATGCTTGTGCTGATCGATATTGAGTTGCACTTGGAAACGGTTGACGTGTTTGTTTTCCAACTAGACATGACTCGCATAGTTGTTTCTCACTGTTGAGTTTTGGTAGACCGTGTACCATCTCATGTGTCGACATTTTCTTGATAGTGTTGAAACTGATATGACCGAGTCTTGCATGCCATCTCCATGTTTCTTCTTCGATTTTTGAGTACAAACAAATAGGTTTCCCGATTTTGAGATTGATTTTGTATAATCTATTTGAGGATCTCAAAACTCTCACCAAGAGTCTTCCATTAGGATCGTGTAGCGTCAAGTAATCCTGTCTCATCCTTATATCACAACCATGCTCGGTAGCTTGTCCTAAGCTCAATATGTTGCTTTTAAGCTCAGGGATATAGAAGATGTCAGTTACAAGCTGTTGTTCTCCTGTCTTTCCTTCGAACAGGATTGATCATTTTCCTCCAATGTCTACACTCGATCCATCTCCAAATCTTACTTTTCCTTTGATGTTCTTGTTTATCTCCGAGAAGAATGATCTCACACCAGTCATATGATTGCTTGCACCATTATCTAGATACCAAGTTCCTTTATCTCCTTTTTCTTTCTCATACTTTTTTGGTATTAAGTTTTCCTCATTAAGAAACACTGTCTCGTGCATGTAAAGAGCAACATCAGCTTCCGTCGTTTCCACCTTGTTAGCTTCTTGGATGCTCTGTTTTCTTTCAGGACAAACAGAAGCATAATGACCTTGCTTATCACATCGATAACAGACAATGTTCGATTTGTCTTTCTTAGTGTTTGTTTGATTTTGCCTTGATCGGTCTTGTGTGTTGCTTCTTCCTCTGCCACGTCCTCTGTTTCCTCTTCCTCCTCTTCCACGGCCTCTTCCTCGAGAGTTTGAGAAATTTGATTTAGCATACAACAATTTTCCTTGTTACTCATCTTGTTTATCATCATCTGTGATTCGCTCTTCATAGGCTTTGAGTCTACCAATAATATCTTCATAGCCTGTTGTTTTTAAATCAAGTACTTGCTCGAGAGAAGCTACGATGTGGATGTATTTGCTTCTAGGCAAACTGTTGAGGAATTTCTTTACTAGTCTTGGCTCTTCGATTCTTTCTCCAAGGGCTGTAGCTTTTGATGCGAGCTGTGATAACTTTCCAGCAAAGTCATCAATTGTGTCTGAATCTGTCATCTTGATCTTTTCAAATTCAGACATCAAAGTTTGCAGACGTGCCTCCTTGACGCGTTCTGCACCTAAGTTTCGAGTCTTGATCATATTCCAAATATCTCTTGGAGAAACTTGATCACCGACTTGTAGTATAAGTGCTTCGGGGATTGATTGAAAGATTAAAGCTGTCGCAATATCGTTTTTGCCAGCTTCGTCTGAACCAGGTTCAATTGTTTCCCATACTTTGTGAATTCGTAAAACTACTTTCATCCTCATAGCCCATACTGTATAATTTGTTGAACTTAGCATTGGGCAATTGATCGATGAAGGAACTGACTCCTTGCGTGTATCAGCTGCTATGACAGCATTGGTTTCAGCTCCATCGTCCATGTTGATCTGACAAAGCCTTTACACACATTTTCCTCCTTCAATGTTCTGCTCTGATGCCAAATAAAGTTCTTAAACACAAACTTAGATTGTATAAAGAATAACTCTCTTTATTATGTTTAGAAAATCACTCAAAACTAAACTCACAATCTCTTGTGATTCTCAATACAATTATCATAGCTTGACAATGGTATTTATAGAATCAGCTCAACTCAGCTAAAACTATTCCTAATCCTATTTCTAGTAAGAATTAGACAACTCCTAATTCTATTAGGATTACATTAAGCCTTCCTTGTCTTTATCCAACTTGATAAAGAATTCTTTGGCTGTAAGGTATTCTAGAAGCTTATCCAACAGTCAGTGTACCTGAGCTTTATGTTCGGAGAAGGTTTCTGCTCGATAATATGAGGAGTCGGGTTTGTTGTTTTCCGACATCATCTGATCCTTGGAAAGTCGAGACCTCGGTCTTGTTCCCCTTGGGCCATCGTTTATGCCTCCGACCCGGGAAGACGAAGAGTGAGCAGCACGATCGGACAACAAGATCGGAGGATGACGACTTGTGACGAAATGTCTTAGTCATCTGAGACCCATAGACAGAAAAAACAAAACCAGAGGATAAATATTCAAATGTTCTTCATTCCAGAGCTCACTTCCTTAGTTTTTGCAATTTTGAACAAAATGGACTCTGGTAAGAAATTGGGACCAAGAAGTGCTTTCTACTACTGACTTACTGACTGAGTACTGATCTCAACAGTACAAATGCGTAGAACGAAGGACCGGTTGGGCTTTAGTATTGGGGTATTGGGCCAGGTCATGGCACAATGTTACCCTAATAGATGATCTAAGCTAGTGCATGACGTAAACGTCTTTCTATCTAATCATTATAATGTCAACGATCTGATCGTGAATTATGATGGAGGCAACCAACAGTCCACATCAGTAGCGGATCTATGAACTATGACGAGGTTGGACAATTTGAAGCTTATTTTAGATTATACAAGTCAAGTATGATGAATGATTGGACAAAAAAAGGCAAAAATTCAGATAAAAATGACAGAAATTAACAAAGAATAAGATGAACAGTATCCCTTTTTTAAAAGACGTCGTTCTGATTAATTCCATTTAGTGGATAAGTCAAATAATTTGTAATCTTTACGTGCTATACTGCATTTACTTGATCAAAACTCCAAAACGTCCTCTTCTTTTTTTATTTTTTATTTATTTTTTATTTACTTTATAACGCCTATACTTTTAGTTTATTCTACAAGTTTTAAACCTTGTAATTATAGTGCTAATAAAGCCTCGTCTCCCCTTTCAATGTGTGTGATTAATTGAATAAATTTATATTTTCTTTGGTTATCGTTTATTAGGTTACAATTAGTTGAAAGTCTAATGAGTCATGAATAGATGTTTTAACATCTTTACATTATTGTATTTGCAGTTTTAATGGGAATGTTATATGCTCGTCTATATTATTTGCCCAACTTGAAAAAAAATTCTAGATTCACCACGCACTGGTCAACATAATGCTGAATTGCTGAGATATCTGTTATTGAAATGCGGCCAACAGAACTGAGAGGTTTCATTAAACATTTCTCATTTAAGATATATATACTTGCAGAATCTAATCTAATTAGAACATAAAAAAAAAACAAAAAAAAACCAGATAACAAAAACCCAGTATAGCCCGGTTGCGTGTATGGATAAGGCTGGTGGGTTGCAGAGCTGGGCCCGGCATGGACCCCTACAGCAAGGTAAGTGTTGAAAATATTTATACTCTCACCATTTTGACTATGAATTAGTCTAAGGCTAACTGCATTTCTTTCACCTGCAAGTATACGGGGCAAGTTATAGTATTTATAGGAAGTTGAGTGTCGAACCCACGAGGATTAGTCACTACCACATATTGACTCATTGCCGGCGACTTAAAAGTCGCCGGCAATGTTTTTGGACATTACCGGCGATTTTTGCCGGAAAAATCGCCGGTAATGTCTTTTTTTTTTTAACATTACCGGCGATTTATGTCGCCGGTAATGTATGTCGCCGGCAATGTCTCGATGGTAATGTAAAAAAAAAAAAAAAAAGACATTACCGGCGACTTCATTTATGTCGCCGGTAATGTTTTTTTTTTTTTTTTTTTTACATTATGTCGCCGGCAATGTTTTTTTTTTTTTTTTACATTACCATCGAGACATTGCCGGCGACATAAATCGCCGGTAATGTAAAAAAAAAAAAAGACATTACCGGCGATTTTTCCGGCAAAAATCGCCGGTAATGTCCAAAAACATTGCCGGCGACTTAAAAGTCGCCGGCAATGAGTCAATATGTGGTAGTGAGCCACTATAACTCCCTAACTCGAATGATTAACACTTAGACTACGGACACAACTAGACACTAACTTGACACTGAATGAAAAGTAAAATGTGAATGTGTGTATCTCACCCTACCAATTGATTCGACAACATCACGAGACAAATATGGTCGACTTACTACTGGAATTAGACCAATGAACTTGTGATGCGCCTCGTCAACTGCTCCAAATATATTCACTGCATAAGTAGACGAATAACGAACTCTCTTGAACTAGCTGAATATAAAACCCCTCTATGTCGGCTTCACTGTGTAAGGGGCATCTGACATCTTGTTGTGCACTCCTCTTCTATCCTTCCTCAACCACAAGATATGGCGTAAATTCATAGGTTCCAGATCTTTGCGCTCTTTGGGAGTATCTTTGGTCTTCAACTTAATACCCAAAATTGTTTCCGCCATGCTGTCGCACACATTCTTTTCTATGTGCATGATATCAAGGTTGTTCCGGAGTTTCAACTTGGACCAGTAGGACAGTTCAAAGAAAATACTTTTGTGATGCCAATAGCTGAGATGGTGTGGTAGGTGTGGATTGAGTTTCTACACATCTTTGTCGTTGGTCAACACACTGAAATTGAAGTTGTTCAACCTCTCTAAAATCTCTTCGTCGGACCACTATCGGGGTTTAAGCTAATTCTCTACCATCTCGTCGAAACGAGCCTCATCTTGTCGCCATGGGTGATCGTGATGAAGTTATTTACGGCGACCCATGTAACACATATTCCCCGCGTGCCAACTAGAATTGACGTCATCTAAATAAACGAGACAACCATTGTATCCTTTGGTCGTGCAAGATGCCAACATCTCATATGCAGGAAAATTGTTGATTGTCCATATTACGGCTGATCTCATCGTGAACATTGTATTAATGAACTTGTCATAAGTTGACACTCCATGTTCCCAGAAAAGTTTGAGCTCGTCAATCAATGGTCTGAGGTAAACATCTAAAGACTTTCCTGGAGATTTTGAACTTGGAATAAGCAGCGTAAGGAAATTAAATTCCTTATTCATGCACATCCACGGAGGCAAGTTGTACGGCATGAGAATAAATGGCTAAGTGCTGACGACAATGTTATTACTACCCCAAGGATTGAATTCATCTGTAGAAATGCCGAGTCTAAAATTTCAAACCTCTGCTGCAAAGTCTCCAAATTCCCTGTCGAAATGTTTAAAAGTCTCCTCATCTGCTGCGTGTCAGAGCACATTGTCATCTACTCATTGTTCCACATACCATCTCATCACCTCTACTGTGTATAGAAACATGTACAGACGCTGCAATCTAGGAATGAATGAAAAATAGCAAAGTACATTCACATGAATTTTCTTCTTCGAACTACTCATATTCAGGTTTTTATATATGCACTGGTTACATATAGGATAGTAGTCCAAATGTTCATACTCTTTGTAAAACAGCATATAGTCATTTATGCAGGCGTCAATTTTCCTGTACTTTAGGCCGAGGCTGCTCAAGATCTTTTTAACCTTATAATGACTTTCCAAAAGTTTGTGATGATTAGGTAGAAACTTACATATATACTCCTGTATTTTGTCAAAAGCACTGTCTGACATTTTATTCTTCACTTTTATCTGAACTTCCTCCATTATATATTGCAACACATTTTCTGTACATCAGGGGTACACCGGGATCTGGGATTCGAATAGTATCATCTTGTACTTATCCATCTCTATAGTGTCACTGGCCAAGCTGGCAGCGGAGAATGTGTTATCATGAGTAGTATCGTAACCTCCTTCTTGATGTTGGTGTCCACCATGACTAAATCCTGAAAAAGCATCATGGACTAAATCTACAGTTGGGTTCGCTGCAGGGGCGGCACTACTGCTGGATGAGGCATCATGGTAATTGTACCATGAGCTGACATCTGGTCCTGAGCTGAAGTCTACTACTTCACCATGCTCACTCTACGTAGTGTAACTCCACATCATACCGTGCTCAAACATGTGTGAGCTATAACGTTAGACGGAGCAGACTGATAATTGAGACATCTTCTACACGGACACCTGAAACGCTTATTTCCCTTAGCATGTTCCAAGGCAAATTTCACAAACTCTCTGATGTCATCCATATACCGCGCATCACTTCTATTCGCCAACTATATCCAACTCTTGTCCATATTTCTACAAAATAATTAATAATAATTATATTATTTTTCAACTGTCATCTCTTACGTATTTATTTTCTCCTTCAACAATGATAAAAAAATGAGGAGGAAAACAAAATCCTAAGAAATTTAGGAGGAATCACTTTCCCCCATATTTTTGCTTCCCTCAAAAAATATTTTTTTTTCCATGTCATTCCAAACACAGAAAATTGTAATAATTACTTAATTTTCTTTTTCTTTCCCCAAACTCCTGAGAAACAAAAGAGGCAAACCATGGAGGAGGAGATGGCCAGTGAAACAAAACAAGTGCCATGTTGATGAAACCTTCCCATCTGATGAGGGAGTTGTCACCCACTGTGGATCCATTTTTCTCAGTAGCGTGAACTTTCAATAATGTTGTGCATCAGTTCATGGATCCACAGTGATCCCACCAATAAAGTATAAAGCTAGGGTTGAGGGTATTTGAGAGATCGAGCACTAGATAAAGGACTCATGCATACTAGGAAAATAGTCTATGGAAGAAGAAGTGAGTTATAGAATAGCTCCCGCGCCCTCGATCAAGACCCCGTATGTTTAGCATATATCGAACCAGAAAATCATGCACGTACAGATTTACTAGCCTAGCTTCCAATTAACATTAATTGCCTTACGTGTTGCCATGCATGTGGTCGGTGTACACACCATAGGCATGGGCGGAGCCAGCTCAAGGCTCCCCTGGGGCAAGATTTTGGAGGCTGAAAAAAAACCTACTTCACCTACAACCACACTTGTATTCGTCATTCATTAAAGACTGTAACTGCCGACTACTCGAGTTGTCTTCCCAGCCATAATCGCAACTCAAGTACTCAACGTCACAACCCCTTGCTCTTGAATTCTCAATCCTGAAATAGTGTGCAAGTATGGCAAAACTTATGACAGTATGCAACTGAAATATTGGTTATACGTGAGGTGCTTCTTTTGGGTAACAATGGTTATTATCCTTTATTAGGCAGAGTTGATTTGGAAATGGATACATATCAATTAATGATATGTGATCCGATTTCAACTGATTAAGGACTGCATTTTATTCGTGCCTATATTACTGCTCAATAGAGTTTGACACAATCTCTGATTGATTGTGTGCAAGACTCTGAATTGAGTACATCCGATTTTAAAGCCTTAAAACCCTAGTGATATATAAAGGCTTTGGAGGCTTAGAAAAAAGTGTTGAGACTTTTACAGAAAAGTAGTGTGATTCTATAACCCTGCTGTTTGTGCAGATTGCTAAACTGCTGCAGGTTTCAAAGGTGAAAGATCAACCAATGTTCGTGTGGTCTCAAGAAGGAGCAAAAGGAGAACTTTCCTAGAGCTACAAGGAGAAGTTTGTTTGCTCTTTTCTGTTTTACAATTACTTCCAGTATACTGATTTGTTATAATCATTGTGTAAAGTGGTTTGTAAAACTCTTGAGTATTAGTGGATTTGAGTTTCGGTGCTTTGCTTTAAAAGCCCCGCAGGGTTTTTAATCTCTTTGAGATTTTCCCTGCGTGAACACTTTGTGTGTTGTGTACTTGGTTTTTCTTAGGATAAGTATTTTCAATTGGCATCAGAGCCTGTCTAAAGATCCTTCTCTTTAGAATCGATCCTAAGACAGAATGGATCCTAAGATAAACAAGGTCACTGGTTCCATGACTGTTCCTCCACATTTTGATGGACAAGATTATTCCAACTGGAAAATCTACATGGAATCATTCATGTTTAGTCTTGATCCCCTGGTGTGGGCAGTTGTTAGAAAGGGATGGACTCCTCCTATGCATAAAGGAAAAGGTGAGGAGAGTTCAAACCAACAAGGAGAGAAAACCATAGATGAGTATACAGAAGAGGAGTTAGCTGAATTACAAAGAGACTTTAAGGCTAAGACCTGTCTGTTTACTGCTCTTAGTGACAAAGAGAGAGTTAGAGTAGCTCATTGTGTCACATCTAAGGAAGCATGAGATCTTCTTAGAACCACTTATGAGGGAAATAGCAAAGTTAAGCGTCAAAAAATCCAGGCACTGCTGTTTGAATTTGAAACAATGAGAATGGGAGATGATGAGTCAGTTGATGACTTTCATCTAAGATTGTCTAAGGTTGTTGGTCAGGCTAGAAGTCTAGGAGAACCTTTAGAAGATCAAAAAGTTGTGATGAAATTTCTTAGAGTACTTCCTCCTAGACTTAAGGTAAAGGGTACTATCATTGAGGATTGTCAAGACTTGGATACTTATTCTCTTGAGGAACTAGTAGGAAATCTCAAGACCTATGAAATGAGAGAGAAGTTTGAGAAGTCCAGTCTATCTGAGTCACAGACTAAGAGCATAGCTCTGCAATCTGTTGAAAAAGAAAAAGATAAGAAGGGAAAGAACAAGTCTGAGTCAAGTGAATCAGGAGATATGGCCCTAATGGTCAAAGAATTTCGAAAACTTCTGAAAAACAAGAAGAATTCTTCTTCTGGATCTTTTTTGTCTAAGAAAAATGAAAAAAATTCTCAATCTGATAAGAACAAACCTAAATGTTTTGAATGTGGTGGCATTGGCCACATGGCTGCTGACTGTGGTAATAAGCGTTTTGCAGATAGAAAACCAAAGGCGTTGAAGTCATCCTCATGGAGTGACAGTGATGAAGAACCAGAATCAGAAAAGAAAGAAAAGAATGTGGCTCTTGTTGCTTCCATTGAATCATGTCAGAATGATGAGTCAGAAGATGAATCTGACTTCTCTGAAAGTGAAGCAAATGACAAATTTGTCCAGCTATATCAAGCCTCCAAAACTATGATGAAGAAAAACAGGCTCTTGGAGGAGGAAGTTGAAGCTCTAAAGGAAGACAAGGTCAAAACTGAGTTGGAGCTTCAAAAATTCAAAGATGATCATAAGGGATGCTCGTCAAAAACCGGTGAATCCTCTGATAAGCTGAATGAGAAATTACTTGAGAAACTAGATCAACTTGAGGTCCAGGTAAAAGCTCATCTACTTCTAAATGTTTCTTTAAATCATGATGTAAAATCCTTGCAGGCACATTTGAAAAGGACGGAAGAAAAATTTCAAAAGTTTGATGCAAGCTCAGCAAAGGTGAATCAACTTCTGTTTCCTGTAAAACCTCACGGTGATAAATCAGGACTTGGATTTCAGAAATCAGTGAACTTTGTTCGTGAGTCACAACAGAAGCAACAAAATCAAACTGAGACATATTCAGATCAGTTGAAAGGTAAACAAAAGATTGTCACTGACAGGTATGTATCCGACAAAAGAAACTTTGTTCCTACCTGTCATTTCTGTGGTGAACTAGGTCATATTAGACCTTGGTGCAGCAAGTTACAAAAGACAGAATCACGTGCTTCTGTACCATATGGTGAAAATTCCAGAATCTCTCACTCAAACAAGTTGAAGTCTGAGCTGATAGAACAAAAGCTAAAATTGTCAAAACTTGAAAAATTAATTGACAATACAAAAATTGGTAACAGGAATTCCTGGAAACCAAAATTTTCTGAAAAATGCTTTATTGCTAATGTTCAACTGAATGTTGCTGATGTGACTGGTTTAGAATGTGCAGGTATCTCTAAACACAACTGTGTTGTAAATTGCCTTGTCTCTCTGTCTGCACTTAATGACACTAATCAAAATTTGTGGTATGTGGATAGTGGTTGCTCTCGACACATGACAGGAAATCGTAAATGGTTCACTCAGTTGGATCCTGATTACTCGTGCGGTGAAGTCACCTTTGGAGATGGAAAAACATGCAAGATTAAAGGAAAGGAAACTGTAAAGGCTCCAGGAATCCCACAGCTCACTGATGTCTATTATGTTGATGGACTTTCAGCCAACTTAATGAGTGTTAGTCACTTAACAGATGAGTATGAAGATGTGTGGTTCAATCGTAAGCGATGCATGGTCTTGGACAAAGAAGGTTGCTTTATCATGCAAGGTCTACGCTCTACAGATAATTGCTACCAAGTACTGTCTGATCCCAGTGGAACAAACAATTGTCTCTCAACCAAGATGGAAGACACCGTGACACTTTGGCACAAGAAGCTCAGACATTTGAACTTTCAAGATCTTATTAAACTGTCCTCAAAAGAGTGTGTCAGAGGGATACCTACTCTAAAAGGTACACCAGAGGGTCTTTGCTCAGGTTGCAAGCTTGGTAAACAAACCAGACATCCTCACAAAATGGTCAATCCAGATTTAACTTCCAGGCCTCTTGAACTATTACATCTGGATCTCATTGGCCCTGCACAGATTACTAGCTTTGGGAATAAAAGATACATCCTGGTAGTTGTTGATGATTACTCAAGATTCACATGGGTTGAATTTCTATCCAATAAAGGTGACACATATGAAGCCTTCCATGATCTAAGCACAAGACTTCTGACCGAAAAACATGCTCAACATCTCAAAATCGTTCGCATTCGATCAGACAATGGCACTGAGTTTAAAAATCAGTACTTTGATGAAATGTGCAGAGACAAAGGCATCTTTCATGAGTTCTCCTCACCAATAACACCTCAACAAAATGGAGTTGTGGAGAGGAAGAACAGAGTCCTACTTGACATGGCCCGTGTAATGATTCACTCATCTGGTATCAACACAATTTTTTGGGCTGAAGCGGTCAACACAGCATGTCACACTGCAAATCGAGTGCTCCTTCGTCCTGGCACCGATCACACTTCCTATGAACTATGGAAAGGAAGAAAACCTAAAGTCAGCTACTTCCATGTCTTTGGGAGCCCTTGCTACATTTATCGAGACAGAGAAAAGCTTGCAAAATTTGATGCTAGGAGCGATCCAGGCATCTTTCTTGGTTACTCATTAAACAGTCGCTCATACAGAGCCTACAACAAGCGTACACGAAATGTTGTGGAATCTGTCAACATCTCTGTCGATGACCATGGACTATCTTCTGTTGAAAATGAGCAGGTTGGCACTGATCTTGCTTTGTTTGAGAACTCCTCTCTTGCAGAGCCAACAGATACGGCTGCTGACCCAAACTTAGGACCAAGTCATGTTTTCAGACAGGGATTTCAACAAGTTCAAAAGGATCACTCACCATCAGACATTATTGGAAACCTCAACAGTGGAGTGAAGACAAGAAGTCAAACTCAACAAGCTGCTGTAACAACATCAGATGATGAACATGAAGAAGTGATTGATGCCACGGCTCTTAGCTGTTTTCTTGTTAAACACAAGAAGGACATAAACATCATCAGATGTTTTGGATTCGTCTCCCTCATCAAACCCAAGAACATCACAACAGCACTCACTGATGATGACTGGATAAATGCTATGCAGGAAGATCTTAATCAATTCAAAAGGAATGATGTATGGACACTCGTGGAAAGACCTACCTCCTGCAACATCATTGGCACAAAATGGATATTCAGAAACAAGTTGGATGAGTTTGGCAACATCACTAGGAACAAAGCAAGACTTGTTGCTCAAGGATACTCTCAAATTGAAGGTATTGACTTTGATGAAACCTTTGCTCCAGTTGCCAGGTTAGAATCTATCTGTTCGACTTCTCATTGCAATTGCATGTCATTTGAAATTCAAACTATATCAAATGGATGTTAAAACTGCTTTCTTGCATGGTGAACTTAAAGAAACTGTCTATGTTGAACAACCCAAAGGGTTTGTAGATTTTGTTTATCCTAACCATGTCTACAGGCTCAAGAAAGCAGTATATGGTCTCAAGCAAGCTCCTCGAGCTTGGTACGAGAAACTGTCGGTTTATCTTGTCTCTCAAGGATACTCAAGAGGCTCCATTGACAAAACACTGTTTGTCAAGAGAAAAGGAAAACACATCGTCATTGCTCAAGTGTATGTTGATGACATAGTCTTTGGCTCCATTCAAGATGGACTTACAGCTGAATTTGCCAAAGTTCTTCAAAACAAGTTTGAGATGAGTGCATGTGGTGAACTCACTTACTTCCTTGGACTCCAGGTAAAACAGCTGAACTCAGGTATGTTTCTGTCTCAAACTAAATATGCTGAAAATCTGGTCAAAAAGTTTGGTCTCTCCTCATCCAAACCTGTCACAAATCCCATGAGCACCACCACCAAACTCAATGAAGATTTGTCAGGGAAACCAGTTGACCCTACTGCTTACAGGAGTATGATTGGCAGTTTGTTATATCTCACAGCTAGTAGACCAGATATCTGCTACAGTGTTGGTGTCTGTGCTAGATTCCAAGCTTCCCCTAAAGAGTCACACTTGGAGGCAGTTAAACGAATCATTCGATATGTTCATGGTACCATCCATTGTGGTGTATTCTACACAAATGAAAGCAATGCCGAGATTGCATGTTACAGTGATGCAGATTGGGGAGGAAACATGAAGGATAGGAGAAGTACATCAGGAGGAACATTCTTTGTTGGAAACAACCTGGTCTCCTGGCATAGCAAAAAGTAAAACTGCATCTCTTTGTCAACTGCTGAAGCAGAGTATATTGCTGCTGGCAGCTGCTGTACACAAATGTTGTGGATGAAAAACATGCTGCATGACTATGGCATTCCTCAAGGCAAGCTCACCATTTACTGTGACAACACGAGTGCCATCAACATCTCGAAGAATCCATTTCAACACTCTCGCACAAAGCACATTGATCTACGATATCACTTCATTCGTGAACTGGTGGAGAACAACACTTTTATTCTGGAGTTCATTCCCACAGAAAGGCAACTAGCTGACATATTCACAAAACCACTAGACACTGCCAGATTTGAGTATCTGAGAAGTGCAATTGGGGTTTGTGAGCTTCACCAGTGCCATACTTTGGCTACAGATCTCTCCTTGCATCTCAGGATGGGTAAGAGTGGTCTGCAGTCTCAAGGTATGCTCTCTTCTCTGTATATTTCCAATATCTTGATATCCCTATAGTGTGTGAGAGTATTTGTGCCTTTTTGTCAAGTCTGCATTTGACTTGTTACAATTTTTGTGTGTTCATAATTTGGCTGATTCTAGCTAGAACTTGCATCATACCTGTGATACAATGTGAGCTCTACTTACTACTTGTGAATATGATGAAGGCATAGGTTAGATTTATTCAGCACCAAGACCATATATATGATCCTTCCCACTGTTAATCACTCACTAGGAACTGCCCCCTTGAGCTCTAAACACTGTCTCTCTTTCTTTGCAACCCATCATAAAGATCAAGCCAAACTGAACTTCTTACTATCCCTTGATGAACTGTTGCAACTGTATGAAAGTCACCAAAGTCCTGGTATGAAAGTCACCAAAGTCCTGGTATGATACTTTCCAATATGCTCACAGTACGTACTCCATATGACTTGTTGATCTAATGTTGATTGTTCATCATTACAAGTCAAAAGAACTTGTTGATCTTAATCTAAAGGGCATTGACCTCACTTGGTCGAAAAAAAAAATCTTGCAGAAATTCAAGAAGTGCATAAGTCTACTACATGGCAACGTTCATCCTTCTCAGCATGTATCAGCCTCGCTCCGAAAGATACATCTACCTTCTGTTTGTTCCTCAGCCCCAGTATCACCTTTAGTTAAAAGTCCTTCTGATTCATTAAGTATTTGTGGTCTCATTCATTACAGGTAGTCGTTCAAGCCTATGGACTAGACAGTACAATATTATGTTTGAGTGATAGCATTCCACCACCATAAAATTCATGAGAGGGTGTGATCCATTCATTTGAGTGTGATATTGGAAATTTACTGTGCAAGAGGTTATTTTGATATCATGACTCTCTTTTATCCTGACTTCATTGGTTTGCTGTGTGTCAAAATCTGTCATTGGTAAGGGTCTAACAATTTTTGTAGCTCTCTCATTCTGGCCCAGTCGTTTCATCAGTTCAGTGTGGGTTGGACTTATTGGATTCAACAGCCCATTTTCTTGTGCCTGACCCAAAACGCTTCCTTCTCTTTAAAGACGTGTTGTTTAGGAGGGAAACTCTTCACTTGCCGAAAATCTTTCCTGATCCCTTGCACGTTCACCGAGGCATCTCTTCCTCTTCTCCCACCTTCTCTGTATAAAAGAGGTGTATCAGTATGGTTCGGTTCATCCAGACTCCTCAGCACCTCACCCACTCCCAACTCATCCTTCATCAGCAGCGTGTTCAACACCGATTCACGATGACTCAACCACAGGGGTCCGACTCTGCTTCCAATCAACCGATGGCCAGACCCTCATCCTCTGCTCCTCCTCACCGCCGCACTCGTGACCGCATCTCCATGATGGAGGAAGATATTGGGGCCATGAGAGAGGAGATCTCTGCTCTCTCTGAGGACATTCAGTCCCTCAAACTGGAGTTTCGCGAAGTCTCTCTTCTACTGGCCGACATTGCCTCTGCTCACAATCGCATCGATTCCGAGCAGTGGAATCGACACATTGATCGGGTGTGCGAGAGGATGAAGCGTCGCTACCCGTTCATCTAGTCTCGGCAAGCAATCCCAAAGGGGGAGAGGCTTGAAGGAACCTGCATGTAGAGGGTTTGGTTAGTGTTTGGTTGAGGGGGAGACCTCAATTTTTGGTCCTTCTTTTGATTTTGCTCTTCCTCTTTGCAAACAATATTGCTAGTTTAGCTTCGAATTTATTTTTAGTTAGTTACTTGTAACATGCTGTGATCTGCTGCCTTAATCTGCTCTTATGTGTTGATTATGCATATTTGGATATTGGGCATTTTTGATTCCTCTTATGCAGGTTCTGAATTTCAGTTGCAGGTTGTGATTGTTTTGCCAAGGGGGAGATTGTAAGTATGGCAAAACTTATGACAGTATGCAACTGAAATATTGGTTATACGTGAGGTGCTTCTTTTTGGTAACAATGGTTATTGTCCTTTATTAGGCAGAGTTGATTTGGAAATGGATACATATCAATTAATGATATGTGATCCGATTTCAACTGATTAAGGACTGCATTTTATTCGTGCCTATATTACTGCTCAATAGAGTTTGACACAATCTCTGATTGATTGTGTGCAAGACTCTGAATTGAGTACATCCGATTTTAAAGCCTTAAAACCCTAGTGATATATAAAGGCTTTGGAGGCTTAGAAAAAAGTGTTGAGACTTTTACAGAAAAGTAGTGTGATTCTATAACCCTGCTGTTTGTGCAGATTGCTAAACTGCTGCAGGTTTCAAAGGTGAAAGATCAACCAATGTTCGTGTGGTCTCAAGAAGGAGCAAAAGGAGAACTTTCCTAGAGCTACAAGGAGAAGTTTGTTTGCTCTTTTCTGTTTTACAATTACTTCCAGTATACTGATTTGTTATAATCATTGTGTAAAGTGGTTTGTAAAACTCTTGAGTATTAGTGGATTTGAGTTTTGGTGCTTTGCTTTTAAAGCCCCGCAGGGTTTTTAATCTCTTTGAGATTTTCCCTGCGTGAACACTTTGTGTGTTGTGTACTTGATTTTTCTTAGGATAAGTATTTTCATAGTGCCCAAATTCCTTCATTGTTGTAGGCTCGTATCTGTAGAAAAGCTCTCTATGCTCTCAAAGTTGATTAGTTGAAGCTTTGGATTAATCTGTTAATTGTGGATTTTTCTTTATTGCTCAGTTTAGTATAGTATTATATATGCTTTTGAATTCATAGAATTGATTTGACTTATCATCAAATTGCAATACATGATCTAGTTGCTCTGGAGATTTAACAAGTTGGTGTTGGCGTGTTGGTCGCTGTTGGGCTTACACATATAGTGGCTTTTGGGGGGTTTTCGTTAAGTCTTCATACTCAACACACGTACACCACCAAAATATGATCTTGCTAAATGTTGTTTTTATTGTATACTAGAATATTTTCAGTTATATATTGGGGAACGATCCTCAAACTTCAGTTTAATGTTATCAAACGTAATGTGAGCTGATAACATTATATGTTTAAGTACGTCTTTTGTATATAAACTATATGTTTGTCTTTCTCAAAACAATGAATCACAATGTCGGAAAAAAAAAATTGTGCATTGCACAGTATAACTTGTGGTTATAATTCGGTCACGTAACAACTTAATCCTAGTTCCGTCATTGACCATAGGTCTAAGTTGGTTTTCAAGATGGCCAGTAAGACTACTTTCATGTTATTCGATCAATCTAGGTTCATACCTACACTCACTTAATGGTAATTAAAGACTAAAGAACAAGTATTGTTGCTTAATTATAACGAAGCTAGCGGGAAAAAAAACTAGCTAGCTAGCTGATTAAGTGGTGGGAAAGAAGTTGGTGAGTTAGTTGTAGTTTAGTAGTAATAACTCGTTTCGTAATTAAGGAGTCATACGTATGAATTTCATGCGACATCAATACTTTTGTCCAATCTCAAGTTCTCAACTAGAATAATAATAGTGTGATAAAAAAGTGAAAGCATACAGGAATCGGGATGAGAGCTGAAAGTGGTATAGGGTCACCATTTGGCTCAAAAAAATTATGGCGGCCCGAGGCTCGAAAATCTCAAATCCTGTTTGGCCCAAATTTAGGCTCGAAAGAGTCTGGTTGTGTAGGCATAGAGTCGGCCTTGGGCTGAGATCCCAAATCCAGTGGGTCCAGAAAAATCCGGCCCTCAATGCAAAACCCTTCAAACTCATCAATTATTTATATTACAGATTATTTTATTAATATTAATCTCTAAAATCTATGATTTAGCTTAATATCATTCATTTATATGCTAAACATCAATTTATTGAGGCTTATATATTATTTAATGTATATAATTGTTGATATCTTTTATAATTAAACATTTTATTTAATAAAGAAAAAACCGGTCAGGTCCGGCCTTATGGGTTTAGCCCAACCCAGCCCTAAAAGCCGATAAAGCCCGGGGCCCCACAAGCCCGTGAGCGGCCCGAGAGCTTCAAATTTTCAAAAAAGTCCGTCCCAATCCGAGCTCAACGGGTTTAGACTTTCAACCGCCCGGCCCATTACCGACCACTGAAGTGGTAAAGAAACAAAAAAAAAAGTGATCATCACCTCTCATTATCGACTTATCAGAATGGACAGTAAAAAACTCTCAAGTCTCAACTGTTGCAAACTTGCAATAAGTTTGTGAAGGAATCTGGATGAAGAGATTTTGGAAACACAAGCTAAATTCTAGCAGAAGCTCTCTACTTCACATCAGTGTATTACCTGATCCTATATTTCCGTTTTCTGGTGCGGCGATGCACAAGCACATTTCCCTCTAGTTTTTCAAAGGTTGTCGCCCCTGTATGTTAAGTTACAAGTTTACAACTTACAACTTACAACTCGATGACCTGAACGGTAAAGAAAGTTATAAATAAAACAGCCCTAGATGACCTGGTCGGTGGAAAAGTTACAATAAACAAAACAGAGGTATTTTACAATACCTCATCAAATTAGGTACTGTTGGATACGCTCTTCATTTCCCTTATTCCAGTTTCCAATGCCAGTCGAACTTGCACCCAGCTGGACTTTGAGTATTACTCAAAGCCAACAAGTCGCATAGAGACCCGCCTTAATTATGCTCGTCCGAATTATATATAGAAACCAGAGCCAAATGTATTACCGCTATTCTTCTATTTTCACTGTGTAACTGGTTATTTACCAAGACATACAGAATCCTGTGTGATAACTGATGAGTAAGAATGAACAAAACAGTATTTCTCATCAAATTAAGAACTGTGCAACTGTTCTTCATTTCCATTTGCTCAAACAGAATGTGTTATAGTTATATACTGGTGTTCTTTCATCACCACTCCTGGTTTTTTACCAAGACACTTTTGGTAACAATAAATCCACATTTCAGGTAAAAAACATCCGCTTTGTTACAACATTTAAGCATGCAACTATCACTAAAATCACATCCATTCGAGCAACACCGGTACAAGGGAGTTTTACTGTCAAAAGCTAGTTGTTCACATATCTGTCTGGGACTCCTCTGCGATTACGGTCAATGTTGCCAATTCATCTTTTGCCCTCTTCCCAATTACCTTCAGTGGTATCCCAACTCTATCTCCCATTTTTCGGTGATCTGTAGCATGGTAATTAATCATCTGAATAAATTGTCATATGTACTATAAGCTAAATCATCAGTAAGGGGGAAGTAATAACACAGACCAGAATCAGAACAGCTATTAATCAGATTCACTCAGACTTTCAGTTATCAAACTGAGTCATAGTCCACCCCTGGCCCCCTGCTACTACAATTACTAGACATCACTTATGGCAAAGTAACAATGACCAGGACTGAAGATATAGCGCTTGGGATCTAAATCGCCAACTAAACAACCAACCCTTTCTTGCACCTTCTCCCACCATCCTATCCCAAACAAGTTGACGACCATTTCAAAACAACCCAAGTCATGGCTTTAATTATAATATTAAGGTTCAGGGCTTGCAATACCTCCTTGATGCTTTCAACAGGCTTTCCATCAAAGTTCACAACATCGCCAGGACGAATAACGGCACGCTCAGCAGGTGACCCAGGGGTTACCTAGTTGAACAATTGTCCACAAAATAAGTGATTAATGCCTCAAATTGCTACATAGCAAGCATGAATTTGTTTAAACAATCAATTTTATGCACTATATCAAACCTAAGTATGTTTTCCATTCAACATAGCTTAACAACAAGGACAATACATGTGTAAAAGATGGAGAAAATATACAAGAAGCAACTAGTATACATACCATTGGCACAAGAATGCCTTTTTTAATAGTTGGGAATGAACTATCTCTTTCTTTAAGCTGAGAAATTATCATATCATTTAGGTCAATCATCTTCAGTCCAAGCCAAGGCCGGACAACCCTCCTGTAAAACATGAAATTAATATCCATTTCTTATTATAGCCAAATGATCATAGAGGTATATGAACTAAGGCTAATTACTCTGACACTGAAAGACACCCATTTCTCTTGAAGCGTTCCATTATTTTGGCAATGGAATCAATGGGTGCAGCAAAACTCAATCCATCAGCAGCAAGTACTTTCATGATATTTACACCAATAACTTCCCCATCCATATTGACTAGAGGCCCCCCAGAATTTCCCTGCACCACCAATAACAGCAATTGTATCTTTCCCCAAACAGTTACAGCATGGCCGAGAAATCCTTCCCTATGTCCGATGAAGCACCCGAACCATGAGCAACAGAAAACAATGGAACAACTCCTACATTTCAAACACACATCCACTACAATCAATAACTAAAACAAAAACCCAAGTACATTCTTTGAGGTAAAATAGTTAGCAAATACAAGGAGGGACGAACCAAATTGGCCAGGTTTGCCTCGGAAGTAATAATGCTTCACGCCAAGGTGCAGGAATCGACACAGAGAATGAAGAATCTACAATTTCAGTTTGAACACAATAAGCTAGTTATTGATCGAACCAGGATTATCTAACTAAACCTTTCTGATAGAAATGGCTACAAATCCAATCAGCAAAATCAAATGGGAGCTCACTAATATTCTCGTTTCCTTTAGCGTACAATAAAGCCGAACCAACGGCGGGTATGGCCAGAATCCGATGCTGGTTCCGGTTAACAATGAAAATCTTCCCCTGAATATTAAATACAAACACAAATAAAGCCCAATTTCAACATCAAAGACAAGACCCAACCGTACCAGAATATGACTCATCAGGAAAAAGCTCACAAACAGTTCCCTA
This sequence comes from Geum urbanum, assembly GCA_946800695.1. Classification (NCBI taxonomy): domain Eukaryota; kingdom Viridiplantae; phylum Streptophyta; class Magnoliopsida; order Rosales; family Rosaceae; genus Geum; species Geum urbanum. The sequence goes on along the minus strand of OX326999.1, from coordinate 78,859,223 downwards.
AATCTCGAGTCCCCAAAACCCACGCAAAACCCTTCTTGATTTTTCAGTGAGAAATAAGCTCTTTCTGATCAATGGTAGTTTCCAAAACTATCTATTGAGCTAATAAATTAGATATAAAGTAAAGCCCAATTGGCCCAACAACGATACAATAAAAACTGAACAAGAAATTCAGCACTTTTTTCATTTGTGAACAAACAGCCACCAAACAACTGATTACACCATTTTCCAAATTGAAACAAACCTAATACATACTAATACTACAAAACGAACTACACGTCGTTTCTCTTCTTAAGCTGCTGTCTTCTTCGGCGATTTGGGAGTAGGCTTGAACGCCTTGTCGTCTGAGCTGCCGGAAGTCTTCTTCGGAAGCAAGACAGGGTTAATATTCGGCAACACTCCTCCTGCCGCAATAGTCACTCCGGCCAAAAGCTTTCCGAGCTCCTCGTCGTTCCTCACAGCCAACTGCACGTGCCTCGGGTTAATCCTCGTCTTCTTGTTGTCACGTGCCGCGTTTCCGGCCAACTCCAAAACCTGAGAATTTACCAAAAAGGACACAAAAAACAAATCAGAAAAACATAAATCCCTAATTTCCATTACAAAACAAAAACCAGATCTGGAGAAGCGGTGGTGGTGTGGGTCCCTTACCTCGGCGGCAAGATATTCGAGGACGGCGGCGAGGTAGATCGGGGCTCCGGACCCGGTTCGCTGGGCGTAACGGCCTTTTTTGAGGAAACGGGCGATACGGCCGACGGGGAATTGGAGGCCGGCCTTGGTGGATTTGGAGACAGACTTCTTGCGGTCGCCGCCTTTCCTTCCGCCGGCGCCTCTGGTGACCTTGCCGGATTCCATGGCTGAGTGGAATTAGGGTTTGGTTTTAATCGGAGGAAAATATTACGAGGCTGGAGATTTGGTGGAGAGAGAGATTTGAATTTTGGGAAATGACGGGAAATGTTGGAGGGATTTATAGGAGGTGTGCCACGCTAGCGATCCGGGTAGTGCGGGTTGGAGCCAATGGGAATGTTTAAGAGTGAAGGAGTGGAGGGTTGGAGATTAGAGTTGGGGAGAGCGTATCGACGGTTGAGAGAGAGGCACGTTGGGGATCTACGGCATTTGGTTTTGGCAATTGATTTTGCTTTCGGAGATTGCCATGCTGGCGATCCGCGGGGTTTTAGTTTAGCTCTCGTTTAACACTTGTGACACTATAATTATATTTTTCATAAGAAAAGGAGGCGCCAGGAGGGCAGGGTCTAAGAATCTCTATCCCAAATATAAAGATTCTTGGAGCTCTGACTAAGGTTGACAAGGTTATCTGTCACAAAATTAGTTTCTATGTAGATGTGGTGGAACTGGATAATATTGAAGGAGTTTGCGATATTGATGATATCTTGGATGGTAGATTTAAGGCACCAAGGAGTGTAGTATTTTTCATTGATGCATTAGATGACAAGCCCTAGTCACCTTCCACAACGATATTGTCAAGACATTTTCTTTTTGCTTGAATGAGACCTTCCTTCGAGATTCAGCAAAGGAGATTGTGGTTCTGCCAAATACTTTAGCATCTACCACAATTGGGTCCGAACCTCCATTTGGCACTGCAAAATTTATTTTAACAAAGGCCAATAAAGGGAGGGAGCCACTGATGGATTGAAGAGGGTTTGTGGTCTTTGTGACACTAATGTTTACGGTTTAAACTCATTGCAATTTTTTTAGAGATAACCTCATAAATGATCATAGATGGACTGTTGAGTCAATATTGATATCGTATCTGTTAGTATTGCATCATTAGTTGTACGATTAATATACTTATCCACTTAAGCAGGTTAGCAACACCTACCGAACCACCCACAAGATCACCAAGGAGGCTCCAACTTCACTCACCAGATCCACTCCATCCGAGCGCACACGCGCCCGTTCGGCGCACGCCCGAACGCACGGATCACACACCAGCAACTACACCAGTCCCACATCGAAGAACACCATCGAACCCCAAACTCAACCACCTATATATGTAAGGTATTTATTACAGGTAAGAGGATTCATTCACGTCTCAACACCCCAACTTACTCGTTCGCATGTTCGCTTGACTGTTATATCCAATACATCATCTGACTTAGGCATCAGAGCGTTGAAGGCGGGTCACCCCGTCTCGACCCCTGACTGCCTGCTTCGTTGTTGTATTCTTCTAACAGCCGCACCCGAACGCGCACACCCGACCGCCCGAGGGAAGGAGTCCGCACGCACGAAGGAAGAGAGAGCGTCCGTCCATCCGAACAGCCCCAGCGTTCGGACGTACCAGGAGGAGGAGGAAGCAGTATTCGTGTTGCTTCTGCCCCATTACGCCCCCGCGCGTAATTCGGTAGAAACATCTGGCGCCGTCTGTGGGAAACTTACAAATTGCAAACCTCGTATAAACACCACAAAAATCAAAGGTCCACATGCTCAACCCGGTGACTAACGGCAGCAACACGCCCGATGGGGAGACACCGCCAGACTCGCAGGGACGGAATGCACTGGCGGCCGACATGAACGACGACGAGGGGCGCATCAGCAGCCTGGTCCAGGAGTTACGAGAGGCGGCGCTCGAGAGAGCAGAGGAGCGCCAAATCCATCAGAGGTTGGAGGATCGACTGGACGCGCTCATTAGCCAGCAGATGGAACAGCACGAGGGGACCCAGGAGACCACCAGCGAGGAGCAACACCTGTTCGACGGAACCAACGCCCAGGCAGCCCGAGCGCCCTCACCCGTGGAAGAATCGGCGCCCCCGACGAACAATGCTCTGATCCTTCGGAGGATGGAGGAGCTGGCGGAGGAGGTCTCGCGCTTGCGCAAGGACAGGTTAGCCGGTCAGGGCGGGACGTTCGCCGCCCGGGTCAGTCCGTTCTTGGCGCATATACTGGAGAGGGGAAGGGACCCCCACGTGAAGATAACGAAGATCGCTCGATTCGACGGGAGCGGAGATCCACGCGCGCACGTGGATGAGTTTCGATCCACCACAGACGGAACCCGATACTCGGACCCAACCTTGTGTTTCCTGTTCCAGGAAACGCTGGCGGAGGAAGCACGGAGCTGGTTTTACGAGATCCCGCCAGGGTCCATCCATTCATTCCTCGAGCTGGCAGAGAGCTTTCAGAAGCGCTATCGGCTCCAGGGGAAGTACAGGGGATGGACGAGAGCCTGTCGAGCTACATCAACCGGTGGAGGACGCTCGCGAGCACGTGTAGGGACCTTGATAAGCGAGTGGCCAAGGTAGCTCTGATGGACAACTTGCTCGCCACCCCATTCGTAGAGAAGCTTGTGAGGAAGGAGCATCTCGACTACGACGAGATCATGGACCTGGTCGTACAGAAGACGTTGGTAGAGACGCGAGTGTACGGGTCCGCCTCCGAGTCTAGCACCAACAGACCGGAGGAGAACGCTCAGCCTCGACGGCCCTCGGACGACGGAGGGGCACCAATCCAAGGATACAAGAGGTACCGGGATGCACCAGGGCAGAATAATCAAAGGCTGCCCTTCCGCAGCAACCAGGGCAACCACTACAACCGGCCGAAGGAACCAGCACAGCAGAGGGCCCGCTTACCACCAGCGCCACAATATCCTCCAGCGGGAAAGGAGGTCTTTACGATCGACGAGCAGTCGCCCGAGCAACTTCTCCACCTGCATCGACGCCGGCTCCCACCACCGAGCGACGTAACGGTAGCAATGGCCCCGGTCGGCCGAATCCCGAGCATTTGGTGCGAATACCACAACGCCGCCACCCACCACACCAACGACTGCCCCATGTTAAGGAAGGCCCTCGAGGATATGAGGAAGAACGATCGGGCCAACCCTCCCAGGGCGAGAGGACGACAGCGCCAGACGGGCGCCAGGACCCGTGGGACCATCAATACGATATCTGGAGGCAAGCGCAAGGAGAGAACATCATCGCCCGATCGCATGAGCAGGGAAGTGCTGGCGATCGGGGTAGGGAGAACGCCCAAGGTAGGAAGGAAGGAGGCACCCACCATCAGCTTCACGGCGGGGGACGAGGAGGAGAACCCGAAGGACAGCACCCTGTCGTTCGTGATCGACGCGATCATCGACCAATTCCTTGTGAAGAGGGTGCTAGTAGATAATGGGGCGTCCGTGAACGTGATCTACTTCGGCGCATACAGGGCACTCGGGAGGCCCGCACGCAAGATGACGCAGGACCACGAGTGCGTGGCCAGCTTCACGGGCAAGACATCATATCCAATCGGGAGTGACAGCCTGCGGGTCGAGATTGGCACACCCGACTCCCCGCACAGCGAGATCCGGACGGACTTCATCATCATGGACACCCCATCCCCCTACAACGCCATACTCGGGAGACCAGGGATCTGCAGGTTGAGGATGATCATCGCAGGGTACATACTCTTGGGACGATTCCCAACCGAGCATGGAGTCGGATATGTCCGAGGATACACTGGCGAGGAGACAACGAAACCCCGAGACAAGCATGAGGTCCTCGCCCTGGAACCCGCGCCAGGGTCAGAAGTACCCGACGATCCACGCGACGGGCTGATGGCCGTATCACCCATCCCGGAGCGCGAAGAGTTGAGGACGATTCAGCTATCCCCCGAACACCCGGAGAGAACGGTCCAGATCGGAGCATCGTTGGCTCCCGCGATAGCCGAGCGACTAATCGCGCTGCTGAGAGAGAAGCAGGAGGTGTTCGCCTGGTCGTATAGAGACATGCCCGGGAGCAGCACGGATATCATATCCCACCGGCTGAGCGTCGGCGCCAGCGCCCGGGTAGTAAAGCAGAAGAGGCGGGCGTACAAAGCAGAGCACTACGCGGCGATGCATGAGGAGGTGGACCGATTACTGGGCATCGGGTTCATCCGGAAGGTGGATTATCCCAAGTGGATTTCCAACGCTGTGATGGTGCAGAAAAGTAACAAGAAATGGAGAATGTGCATCGATTACAGCGATCTCAACAAGGCATGCCCGAAGGACAGCTTCTCGCTACCAAGGATCGATCAGCTGGTGGACGCAACGGCGGGGCACGAACTCCTATCAATGATGGACGCTTACTCGGGCTACAACCAAATCTTCATGGACCCCGCGGACCAGGAGGCAACAACGTTTGTCACGGACAAGGGCCTTTATTGCTATGTTGTCATGCCTTTCGGGCTGAAGAACGCCGGCTCCACGTACCAGAGGCTCATGAACGCGATGTTTCATGGCCTGATTGGCAACATCGTGGACGTATACGTGGATGACATATTGGTGAAGAGCGTCCAGGCGGTCGACCACGTCCAGAACTTAGGGACTGTGCTTGACGTCCTTATCAAGAACGGCATGAGGCTGAACCCCGCCAAATGCACCTTCGGAGTCACCAACAGCAAGTTTCTGGGGTATATTGTCAGCCAGCGGGGAATCGAAGCCGCGCCAGCCAAGGTCAAAGCGATCATCGACATGAAGCCGCCCGTCAAGAGGGTGGACCTGTAGAGCCTCACTGGCAAGCTCGCGTCCCTGAACCGTTTCATCTCGCGATACTCGAACAGATGCGCCCCGTTCTTCAAAGCCCTAAGAACCACGAACAAGCGCGAGGTTGTGTGGACGCTCGAGTGTGAGGAATCTTTCCTTCAGATCAAGGAGTACTTGGCGTCCATTCCGCTCCTCTCCAGACCCGTCCGAGGGGAGGTTTTGTACCTCTACTTGGCTGCTTCCCTCACGGCCGTCAGTTCTGCCCTCGTCCGCAGGGAGGACTGCACGGAGTTGCCCGTTTTCTTCTCAGGGAAGGGCATGACAGGCGCTGAGACACGATATCCGACAATCGAGAAGATGGCGCTCGCGCTCGTAATCGCCACCCGACGGTTGAGACCATACTTCCAGGCGCACAGCATCCACATCCTCACCAACGTACCCTTGCGCCAGATACTCCAATCGCCCGATCATAGTGGCCGCCTGGCGAAGTGGGCCGTCGAACTTAGCGAGTTCGACCTCGAGTACAAACCCCGCACGGAAATCAAGGGGCAGGCCGTGGCAGACTTCATCGCCGAGTATACGGAGGCAGAAGGAGCGCCAGTTCAAGCGCCCGACGGTCCGACGGTAGGGGCGTCCAACAGGCCGGAGGTCAAGGAGCAACCGGTGTCGGAGTGGAACCTCTACGTCGACGGGTCCTACACGAAGAAGGTGAGCGGCGCCGGCATAATCTTAACCGGGCCAGGAGGGGTAAACGCGGAGTACGCCCTCAAGTTCGAATTCAAGGCGACCAACAACGAGGCCGAGTATGAGGCGCTCATCGCAGGCCTACAATTAGCCAAGAATTCAGAGGCGCCCGACCTCAACATATTCAGCGACTCACAGTTAGTGGTGAGCCAGGTCGGAGGAGAATTCCAGGCAAAGGAGGAGTCCATGATCGCCTATCTGAAACATGTGTAGGCGCTGATCAAAGGATTCAACCACATCAACATCAGCCATATTCGCCGGGGATTCAACGCGAAGGCAGACAAATTGGCCCGACTGGCCACGGCGCCCGTGCACACGGGGCCAGGGCAGCGCATCGTCGAAGTACTGCGACGACCGAGCATCTCAAGAGCGGAGCAGGTCCTGGAAATCGAACCACACGAGCATAGTTACATGGATGTGCTCATTGCCTATAAGACAAGGGGAGAACTGCCGAGGGATAAGAGAGAAGCCAGGACCATCGTCGCACGGGCGGCCAACTTCAGCGTACGGGATGGGGCACTTTATCGACAAGGGAGGACTTGGGCCAGCCTCAAGTGCGTCACTCCGACGAAGGGCAGCTCGATCCTAAAGGAGATCCACTCGGGCACGTGCAGCCATCATGCGGGCGCCAGATCAATCGCGCACAAGGCCCTTCGGCATGGCTTCTGGTGGCCCACCATCCATGCAGACGCCACGGCATTGACGAACAAGTGTCACCAGTGCCAGCTGCACGCACATCACCACCATGCGCCCGCCGTCCCACTGTCCATCCTCCTGTCGCCCATCCCATTTGCACAGTGGGGACTGGACCTGATCGGAGAGCTTCCAAAGTCAAAGGGGCAGTACAGATATCTGATTGTTAGCATCGATTACCACACGAAGTTCATCGAAGCCCAACCCATGGCAAAGATCACCACGGAGAAGGTGGAACGCTTCCTCTGGCGCTTCCTGTTCTGTCGCTATGGGACGCCGATCAGCATCATCACTGACAACGGGCCACAATTCAACAACCCCAGACTGATAGCCTTCTGCAAACGTCAGGGAACGGACCTCATCTTCGCATCACCAGCGCACCCCCAGACGAACGGACAAGTAGAAGCAGCAAACAAAATCATCAAGTCTGGCATCAAGAGAAAAATTGAAGATATCGAACCCGGGGATGCCGGATACGGGCGCTGGCCCGAGGTCATTCCAGAAATTCTGTTTTCCATCCGAACGACAGCCAATGCAACTACAGGCGAGACCTCTTTCAGCCTGACGTTCGGAACGGAGGCCGTGCTACCCCTGGAAATTACCCATCAGAGCCCACGGATCGAGGGGTACGATCCGCGCACGAATAGCGAGGGGCTGAGGCTCAACAATGATCTGCTGGAGGAACGAAGAGACATGGCGCACCTGCACAACGCTGCGAATAAGCAGCAGATCGCCCGGTTATACAATCAGCGCATACGGGCTCGCCCAATCCAACTGGGGGACTGGGTGATGAAGGCGATCCAACAGAAGGTGAAGGCGCTCCGCCCGTTGTGGGAAGTGATAGTTGCATATTTATGCATCTATTTGGTATTTAAATTGTCCCCTATATTTAGTTTATTGTTATTAATTGAGTGAATTAATTAAGTGTATTTGTTTTTAGGTACTTTGGAGACTAATGGAGAAAAGGAGATTTAAATAATATGTTTTGGAAGTTTCTTGTCGAGGAACTGTCTAGCGGTGTTCGATGGATTTAAATGACTGCAATTATATATGCCTTGGTGAGGTGATTACGTACGTAGAGCCATCGAGCAAAGCTGTTGAAAGAAGAGAAGGAGTCCAAGTACAATGTGGACTATGCTAGCACGTGCTCCACTTGCTAGGTCAATTAACCTAGCCTAAACATATATATATATATATATATATAGCAAGTGGGGGCTGAAGTTAGGTACGCTGGAGACTAGAGAACAAAAGACAAAGCAGAGGGTTCATCGAGCACGATCTCGACGTCGTCAAGAGTTCTTCTTCCTCCATCTTTTATTTATCTTTCATGAATCCTTTGATGTTTTTATTTATAACTATGAGTAGCTAATTTTCCTTTGTTAAGGGGCTGCTTGAAGCCCCGTACATGAAGTCTTTTTAATACATACACTTTAATCTAGTTATGCATATTCTATGAATGAGGTTTCTTTCTCTGAATGATCACCGTATGAATTCTTGTATGTTTGCTTTGGTGCGCAACTTAGTATGCATGCTAGGGTTCTAGTTTCATGAGATACGGGCGACTGAAGATAATTTCTTCCACCGGATTCTTTATAGTGATACACCGATTTTACCGTCGGGACATTGAAATCCATAGGTCTAGCGAGACACGCCCATAGTGTACTTGTGAACCCTTGTAGCTTTTCAAACCTTTTCTTGAACTTAATGCTTTCTTCTTTGTAAACCTTGGGGTCCATGACTATGGGTTCAATAGAGGGATAGATGTAGGGGAGGTCCATGACAAACCTGCATATGCATAAGGATTGGGTAATAGGATGTGGTTGTAACGATCAACTCTTCCTGGGAACTTTCATTCATTGGATATGTGCATTAGATTAAGTATGTGTTAGATAGATGGAATGACGGTGGTGGATTGCATTCCTCTTAACTCTTTAATCATATAGTTTAAACTCATTTGCATTCATTAGCATATTTACTTTCAGCATTTATTTTCTGCATTAGCTGTAACTTCGCTGATTTATTTAGGTAACCAAATCAACTCCGAATACCCTGAAATTTTGTGTGGTAGTCCGAAACTGTGTCTAGTTTATTGTGTCAAAATCTCGATGCATTTGAGTCTGTCTAGCTTAGGTTCGATGAACATTAGTGTACAGTAGTCGAGTCTGTCAGCATAGTAGTTTGTTAGGATTTAGTTTCACCAATTCCTCGTGTTCGATAACCCCTATTTATTTTACTACATTGATATATCCAGGTTGTGAATAGGGTATCTTTGAGAGGTGTTAAACCGCCTTGTCAAATTTTGGCGCCGTTGCCGGGGACTTGCTTAATTCTAAGTCCTAATAGAGTCTTTAATTTTCAGTTTTGTTTTGTTTTGTTTTCTTTTTCTTTTGAGTCTTATTGTCTTTGCTTTGTGCAGGAGAATTGTGTATGCGTACTAGGAATACAAGAAGCGCTGAGCCATTATTACTTGATCCAGAGATTGAACGCTCAGCAAGGCAAAACAGGAAACAGCAGGGACAACGGTCCATGAACGTGAACAGTGGTGGTCAGCCTGAGCAAGAAATACATTCTGATACAGAGGCTGAGTTTGAGGAAGAACAAAGTATTCCAACACCACCACCATCACCAAGAAGAATGGCAAATCCAACCAAGCTGAGAGAGTCCTTTATACCGGGCACAGGTGCAGCAGATTCACCGATCGTACTACCAGAAAATCTGGGGGCTTATTCTATTCCCCCATCACTTATATCGAATCTGCCACACTTCAGAGGAACGCCTTCTGAAGATCCTCAGGACCATCTCAATGAGTTTACAGCATTGTGCAGAATCCAGAGATCGACTAATGTGGAAGAGGATACTGTAAAACTCCTCTTGTTTTCGTTCTCTTTGAAGGAGCAAGCAAAAGCATGGTATAATTCTTTAGCTCCTTTATCTATGGACACATGGGAGAAGATGTGCTCTGCATTTATGAAAGAGTTCTACTCTGCTTCACGCACCAAGAACTTGAAGAAGCAAATTAGCACATTCAGGCAGAAAGACAGTGATGAATTACATGAAGCCTGGAGCCAATTTAAGAGTCTTCTTCGACAATGCCCTCACCATAAGTTTGACATCAACACTCAAATGGAGTTCTTCTATGAAGGACTTGATTCTTTCAACAGGTCAAAGCTTGATTCAGCTTGTGGGGGAAATTGGTGGAATATGACTGGAGTTGAAGCCAAGGAAGTTGTTGAGAATCAAGCAGAAAATTCAAGGCAATTTCAGTCAAGGGATAGATCCATGGGAGCAAGTAGAAGGTCTCTCAATGCAGTCGCAATCGATGGAGCCATGGAAAAAAGATTGAGCTCGATGGAGAATGACATTGCTCTGATAGCGAGTAGTCTAAAAGTGAACAAGAAGACAACAGTTGCTGCGGCTCAGGTTGTGTGCACTTTATGTTCAGCTACAAGCCATTTAGCAGAAGATTGTCCTAAGTTCAGAGCAGATGAAGAGGGTGATCAAGAGGAAGAAGCAAATTACTTCCAGAGACAACCCAACACATATGGTGGCAATAGAGACCTTTTGAGCTATAGAAGCAACAATGTGCTAAATCCTCCTATTGTTCCACCTGGATTTCAGCAGAGACAGCCTACAGGAGATGGGCAACAGTTTGGCCAAAGGCGTATGCCTCAGCAACAACAAGCTCAAGCTCAAACATCATCAGACAATTCTACCTTAGCAGCCCTGATGCAACAAATGATGTTTGACAACAAGAAGGAACGAGAGGAGAGTAGTGCCTTTCGCCAAGATATCAAGGCCACAACTCAGGAACTCAAGGCCACAACTCAAGAACTCAAGGCTACAGCTCTGCAACAAGGAAAAGCAATTGATTTGCTTGAGAGACAAATGAGCCAAATGCAGCAAACAATGGCTCAAGTCAAGGAAGGAAGTCTTCCCAGCAACACTCTTCCCAATCCCAACACAAAATATGAAGCTCATGCGATGACCTTGAAGAGTGGGAAGGTGTTGGAAGAACTGCCCGAGTTAACAAAGAGAAAATGGGAGGAGCCCGTTCTTGAACAACTTGTCCCTTACAAGCCGTTGGACAAGCCGTCAGAAAATTTTGCCAAAATTTTGCCAAAATTTGACAAGGCGGTTTAACACCTCTCAAAGATACCCTATTCACAACCTGGATATATCAATGTAGTAAAATAAATAGGGGTTATCGAACACGAGGAATTGGTGAAACTAAATCCTAACAAACTACTATGCTGACAGACTCGACTACTGTACACTAATGTTCATCGAACCTAAGCTAGACAGACTCAAATGCATCGAGATTTTGACACAATAAACTAGACACAGTTTCGGACTACCACACAAAATTTCAGGGTATTCGGAGTTGATTTGGTTACCGAAATAAATCAGCGAAGTTACAGCTAATGCAGAAAATAAATGCTGAAAGTAAATATGCTAATGAATGCAAATGAGTTTAAACTATATGATTAAAGAGTTAAGAGGAATGCAATCCACCACCGTCATTCCATCTATCTAACACATACTTAATCTAATGCACATATCCAATGAATGAAAGTTCCCAGGAAGAGTTGATCGTTACAACCACATCCTATTACCCAATCCTTATGCATATGCAGGTTTGTCATGGACCTCCCCTACATCTATCCCTCTATTGAACCCATAGTCATGGACCCCAAGGTTTACAAAGAAGAAAGCATTAAGTTCAAGAAAAGGTTTGAAAAGCTACAAGGGTTCACAAGTACACTATGGGCGTGTCTCGCTAGACCTATGGATTTCAATGTCCCGACGGTAAAATCGGTGTATCACTATAAAGAATCCGGTGGAAGAAATTATCTTCAGTCGCCCGTATCTCATGAAACTAGAACCCTAGCATGCATACTAAGTTGCGCACCAAAGCAAACATACAAGAATTCATACGGTGATCATTCAGAGAAAGAAACCTCATTCATAGAATATGCATAACTAGATTAAAGTGTATGTATTAAAAAGACTTCATGTACGGGGCTTCAAGCAGCCCCTTAACAAAGGAAAATTAGCTACTCATAGTTATAAATAAAAACATCAAAGGATTCATGAAAGATAAATAAAAGATGGAGGAAGAAGAACTCTTGACGACGTCGAGATCGTGCTCGATGAACCCTCTGCTTTGTCTTTTGTTCTCTAGTCTCCAGCGTACCTAACTTCAGCCCCCACTTGCTATATATATATATATATATATGTTTAGGCTAGGTTAATTGACCTAGCAAGTGGAGCACGTGCTAGCATAGTCCACATTGTACTTGGACTCCTTCTCTTCTTTCAACAGCTTTGCTCGATGGCTCTACGTACGTAATCACCTCACCAAGGCATATATAATTGCAGTCATTTAAATCCATCGAACACCGCTAGACAGTTCCTCGACAAGAAACTTCCAAAACATATTATTTAAATCTCCTTTTCTCCATTAGTCTCCAAAGTACCTAAAAACAAATACACTTAATTAATTCACTCAATTAATAACAATAAACTAAATATAGGGGACAATTTAAATACCAAATAGATGCATAAATATGCAACTATCAGGAAGGCCCGTACGTCGTTGACCAGGTGATAAGCGACAGCACTTTCTACCTAAGGGACATGCAGGGTCAACGACTACGCCACCCATGGAACATCCAGCACTTAAGGAAGTACTTTCATTAGATCTTACTTTGTACTTTCATTAAGTATGATCACTATTGCGCTTGTTTGTCCTCACCCCGCCCGCCCACATACTCGGGGGACTGGGGACAGGCTACTCGCAAAGATGTAAAGGGGAAGCGCGCGCCCGCACAAGTTACTCAAAGGATGCCAAACAAAAATTCAACAAAAAGGGACAAGGCACACAAACGGACAGAGAAATTTCATTCATTCGCCAGGTTACAAAAAAAAATGGCCAGCGAGAATCAAAGGCACGAAGACCCGATTACAAAAAAAATCTACTCTATTACAAAAGAAAAAAGGAAAAGAAAAAGCTACTCTACTTCGCGCCTGCACCACCGCCGCCCGCCAGCCCCGCCTGTTCCGCCAGGAAGGCATCATACTTCTCCATATCCAGATAAGGCGCTACCATCTCCTGGAACTGGGCGACCTGAACATCAGCCTCAGCGTCCACCAACTCCTTAAACTCCAAAGAATTCTTGAAGTCGGCGACCGCTTCCGCTCGCGCCTTCTGGACTTGGGCCTGCGCTTCAGCCATCAGGCGGGACTCCACCTCCGCCACCCGGTTGTCCGCCTCGGCCTTTGCCTCTTCCAGGGCAGCGAGGGCAGTATCACGTTCGGCCTTGTGCAGCGCCTCCCGCTCACCCACCTCCTGGCTTTTCTCCGTCGCCGCCTGGACCTCCTGACGCAGGCGATCCGCCACCTGCTCGTACTTGCCCAGCTCATACTCGTACTTCTTACAAGCATCAGTGAGCTTGCGTACCTCCACCTGCACCTCCTCTGCATAGCGCCTGTTGGCGAAGCGCTCACGTGCCAGGTACATCTTGTGTTGCAGCACCATGCAGAGATTGAAGGCCTTATCCATCTCATCCTTATTACCCTGCATCACATCCGGTGCCATCGCACTAACGGCTTTGGCGCTCTGATCGATGGTCTTCGCCAGCGGCGTGAAGAAAGCGAACGGATGGGCGGGCAGATCGGCAGACGGATTGATGGCCGGACTATCCGTCCTCGGGCGCTTCGCGGAAGGCTCACCAGCTCCTCCCTGCTCCGACACCCGTGTGGGGCTGGGCGGACGAGCGGACGATGGGGGCGTAGTGGAGGTACGAGCAACTGTGTGGGATGGGCGAGGTGTCTCCCGCCTGTCCCGTTGATCATCCCGGTCCTGACGGCGCTGATCGTGTCTCTCCTGGCGCCTTTCCCGGTGCTGCTCAGCCCGCTGGTCAGCACGATCAGTCTTGGCCTGCGCCTTTGAACCACCAGCGGCACTAGGCGGCGGGTGAGGGGCATCCGCCGGGATAGCTGGCGCAAAATCAGAAACATCAGGAATGGGGATCCTGGGCTGCATGGTCTCCCCCAATACCAGACCACCTCGTCCGTCATCCACCACCCTTCGGACCTTGCCGGCAGTGTCTCGAAGGGCGGCCAAGCGGCGCTTGACCACATCATCCTTCGCAACGTTCTTGCCAGACATCTTCTTCTTAACTGCAAAGACAACAGACGGAGGAGGTTAACGACAGAAGAACAGTTGGTCAAAAATCTACTCCTACTCCTAGAACAACGAACTACAAGACCCACGTACGTGGCAGCTCAGCAAGATGTGTCTGCTCGATAAGGTCCCAATGACAGGCGGCGAAGAACGATCTTGCCTCAGGCGCCGGGTCAAAAACAAACTTCAGACGGTTGACCCGGGCCTCTTTGACGGGCGTCATCGGATACTCACTCGTATCGAGGGGATGGAAGGCCTGGGGGACTCTATCAATCAGGTGGGCGTTGGCGGCATACTCAGACGAGAAGGAGCCCAACTTCCAATCACCACCTACCAGGCAATTGATCGTGCGCCAGCAGGTCGAAGAACTGGGCTGGTCCGTCAACCACCACTTCACGCGGGGCTCCAAGGTGAAGGTCCCCGAATCCCTCTGGTGCGTAGAGTAGCGAAGACCGAAGAAATGAAGGAACTCCGCCCGCGTGGGCTGGTCCATACCGCTCACCTGGAAGATGTTGAACATGGCCACAAGTGTGCGGGTGAGCGTGGACCCGCACTGACCAAGGGAGATCTTCAGCAGCTCCAGCATGTACTGAAAGAACGGATGCAGCGGCAACTTGATCCCCGCCTTAAGATGGAACTCTCTCAGACAGACGTGGCCTGGCGGCGGGCGAGTGAACGTGTCGCCCCCGCCAGGTATCCGCAGTTTCACGAAGTTGGGAATGTGGTACTCCCTCGCCCACCTGGCCATCTCTGAGACGGATGGCGCACGCTCAGGCTCCTGGACGGGCGTCCCATCAGGAAACACCCAGTGAACGGGTCCACCCTCCGCAAATTGAGGAATCGAATCTCCTCCCTCCGCCCTCTCCTCACCCCAGGGATTCGCCCCGCCCGAATGCCCGCCCGACGATCCAGACGAACTCTCCAATCCCACATTGACGCACGCTCGCCTAACATCCATTGACTGCACGGGAGAAGAATCAGGCAAAATACATTGCAGAGGCGTGACACTCAAAACAGACTCGTATGACGACATACTCGACCCGCTCGACCCACAACTAAACCACCCCAACCCCAGAATGTAGATCCGCTCACGTGACTGATCGCTCGGTATCTCTATTTGCTCCATCCTAGGACGCACGCATGCACAAACCAACACTTAGCAAAAATTCCCCCCCCCCCCCCAGACAGAAACACCAAAACCCACAGAAAATCACCCACAAACAGATCAAACACACCCAACTCAAGAACACACCCTATCCTTGAAATTCAAAAACCCAGCAAAACACAGAACCAAAAACAAAAACAAAACCAAGGACGAGAGCCTCACCAGATTAGGGTATTGTGGGCTGAGTCTTTCACGATTGAGCAAGTATTCCGGTAACAGAGGACACGAACACAGAACAGCTCAAGGAGGCAGATCGCAAGGTGATTCCGGCAGAATTTCGGTAAGATATGAAAAGTGATGAAGAAGACGAAGGCCAGGGGAGCCCTATTTATATTACTCGGACGGGATACGCGAACGAACGCCAGTCGTCCGTTTTTTGCGTGTCCACCGTCTGATCGTGACGCGTGGCCTGGGCGGTTTACTTGCCCTCCCAAGTAACCGCGCCAACTCCTCGACTTCCCGCCTCGATTTTAAACCCTAGCACGGTCTCCAAATAGCCCGACGCGTGGCACTCATGCACCACTCCCCCATCCCCACGCGCGTGACGTCTGCCCTTCAGGCAATCATGACAAATAACAGCATTTAATGCAGGGGCACGCTGGCATTAAATGCGACGGCTAGCATTTATTACGCACCGGTTCCCAGAGAAGTCAAAAGGAATGTCACCTCAAAACGTCTCATCGGAGCACCACCAAACCCAAGGCAAGGACAACACGCCACGATACCAACCATTCCTACTGGCGCGTACACCACTCACACGAACGAGCGCTCAAGAAACACCATCAGGTTAGTACATGTACCACTCGAGCGCCCCGAAAGAGGGCTAACGCCTGAATTCCCTTTTGGCCGTGCCCTGAGTGAAGAGCTGCACCGTACGGGATGGGGTTCTTCCTCTACGTACGCGCATGCATTAGCAAGTCGGATCAGGCGGCAGAGGCATGGGGTCCGCCCCCTCTCTGAGCGCGCGCTGAGCCCGATGGGCGGCACGGGTATGGGGTCCGTCCCCTCCGTGAGCGCACCGTTACATGATCGAAGAGCAAGCCGGCTGTCATGACAGAGGCATGGGGCCAACTCCTCTCTGGGCCTGCTAAGTCGATGGGCGGCACGGGCGTGGGGTGTTGCCCCTCCGTGTGAGCGCAACGTTAACATTCGACCCCGACTCGGAACGACAAGGGCGTGCGGTCCGACCCCTCCTTGCGCGTTACGGGATTGATGAGTGCGGGCAAAGGTACGCCCTACCCGGTCGCGAAATACAAGCCGGCTGTCATAACGGAGGCATGGGGTCCGTCCCCTCTCTGAGGGTGCTAAGCCGAAGAACGGCATGGGCATGCGGTCCGTCCCCTCCGTAGCGCGTTACTTGTAGGTCGCGGTCTTGATCCCTCCGTTGACGCTACACCGTACGGAACGGCATCCCCATTGATGTACGCGGTGCACCGCGCCATCCCAACGTCGGTGTTACGAAAAACATTTGCACACATTCACACATCATACCATACATTCATGCATCATACCATACATTCATGCATCATACCCATATACCTGTATCTGTTATACTTATGTATGTTTACACCCCACGGGCGCGCGGCTCCACGAACATATATAGCAAGTCTTGTTTGGAGGCCGGGCCCATAGGTACACCAACGCACGAACAGGTACACACTCGGACGCCCAGGTCCCACTCCGTCATGCGAGTCCTTCCTTGACCGGAGAGTTGGGGGACTTGGGGGTAACAGGATCACACACCACTGCTCAACCGGATACGTATTCATGTTAATCGTACGGACCCTTTTTCAACTCCCCAGTCAAGAAAGTTCTCTTTGACTTGGGGACTTGGGGGACTTGTTAGTATTGCATCATTAGTTGTACGATTAACATACTTATCCACTTAAGCAGGTTAGCAACACCTACCGGACCACCCACAAGATCACCAAGGAGGCTCCAACTTCACTCACCAGACCCACCCCATCCGAGCGCACACGCGCCCGTTCGGCGCACGCCCGAACGCACGGATCACACACCAACAACTACACCAGTCCCACATCAAAGAACACCATCGAACCCCAAACTCAACCACCTATATATGTAAGGTATTTATTACAGGTAAGAGGATTCATTCACGTCTCAACACCCCAACTTACTCGTTCGCATGTTCGCTTGACTGTTATATCCAATACATCATCTGATTTAGGCATCGGAGCGTTGAAGGCGGGCCACCCCGTCTCGACCCCTGACCGCCTGCTTCGTTGTTGTATTCTTCTAACAGCCGCACCCGAACGCGCGCACCCGACCGCCCGAGGGAAGGAGTCCGCACGCACGAAGGAAGAGAGAGCGTCCGTCCATCCGAACAGCCCCAGCGTTCGGACGTACCAGGAGGAGGAGGAAGCAGTATTCGTGTTGCTTCTGCCTCATTACGCCCCCGCGCGTAATTCGGTAGAAACAGTATCTATATGCAATTCCAACATATCCCTCATTGAAGTTTGGTTCCAGCAACTCTCTCTCTTCTTCTCTATTTTGGAAAATCCTTAAATTTCCCTTTTTTTTGTTCTTTTGCCAAAATTTGAAAATACGTAAGAATATAAAATAGAAATTATGTTGCTTTAGAGTTATAAAGTTTTTTTATTAGGACCTCTCAATTTGCTCATTTGACCTCCTCTTGTTTTCTATTAAATAATTACATAATTATTTTTGTACAAAATGACAGTAAGAGACATTAAATAAAATCCTAATTAATTATCTCATTAAACATCTAGATTTAACATCTTCTTTTTTAATTATTAATAAATTATATATTCGCACAATATTATTTTCTTCCTCTGTTTTTCAAATGATTATGCAATGATTATATAAACCTACAAAATTGATAGGTTATTTCAAAAAAAATTTTTACCGATAACTGTACGAATTGTGCAGTTGCTTTCATTGAATTTTTTACTGCGGTGGTGTAGTACTTGTCTTTAATAGTTTGTTTGTAACCTCTGTTTGACTTTTTCTTTTCCTTACAACCCAAATAAAGTAGTGTATTATGGATGATAATTTGTAATATTCAGAGAATAAATATTTTTAAGATCAATTTTTGTATTCCTACATTATAAAAATATACAATTTTATTTTAAAATAATTCAAGATCGGTTATTATTTGATTGTTCAATCATGTAATAAGTGCTTTGTTTGGAATAAAAAAAAAATAGGATCGTTTGTATCATCAATGAAAAATTTAGTTAGTTTTTTTATCTGAAAAAAATAAAATAAGGATCGGAGGTGAAGGGAGAAAATAAGAGGTGTAACGAAAAATTTAATGGGTTATAGATGAATTACACTGATAAGGATAAATAGATTTTTTATAAGAGGACTAGTGAGCAATTTCATAAAATCAAAATAAAAATGGAGGTGTGAAGAATAACGAGGTGTAGTGAACAAAATTGGAGGTTCCAATAGAAATTCTCAAAATTATATAAAGTGAAGGGCATTTTTAGGTATTCCAAACATTATACCTTCTAATCGTCTTTTGCTTAATTAATTTCAAATTAATATTTGTTGAAGTAGCTAAACTTTCCAAATGTTGAAGCGATGTTTTCTTAATTAGTTGGCTAAAATTGCTTCCAAGTCTAGTTTTGAAAGAAAAAAATAACAACATTATGATGTCCTTAGCCACTCTAACTCAAAAGTAGTTGTCATTGTTAATTAATTGAGAAGCAACTCTGAAACTCTCTCAAAAACGACTGATCCCTAGCGTCGCCTAGGTGATCGCCCAACGTGAGAAATCACGACGATGAATCTCTTGTTTCCCTTATCGGTTCACTGCGACTTACATGCCCTCTCTTTTTTCGATTGAGATATCATTGATCGTCCCTCCTCCTCTGCTCGCGTCGTGCAGCCTCTATAACTTCTCTTTGAGCACTGACTCCTACGCCTCTCTTCCCTCTTCGCAGGAGTCGTCATTGCCTTTTTGACTCTTTAGTAAGCCTCGACGTCAAATCCTTATTCTCCATCTCTCCTTCCACGATTGTCGTCGAACCATGGCGACGAGTTTCAATGTCTTTGTGTGGAATGGAACTCGTTGTGCCAAAGACGTCGAGGTTGGATTTAGATCGCGACCTCCAAGGGTGCGATTGATTGTGGTTGGAGGCTGGCATATGGTTGACTTGGTAGTGAAGAAACACATCATCTGGGATCCTGATGGTGGACGACGAGATGTTGGCCTGGCGAGCGCGACAACGGTCACCGTGAAGTAGAGAAACATAGAGGTTGCTTCGTTGGCGGATGGCTTTGATCAATTGGGCAGCCTTGGATTCCATGGGCCCTACAAGTCATGTGGGCTTCCTATGAATTTAGGGTTTGGTTCAATTAGGCATTTTCTGTCATTTGGGTCATTATACAGCAAGCCAACATCTTTTATCGTAAGGTTTGGCATCCGAGCATTGGTTATATTTTTCGGCGTCAAATTAGACAATTCGTAACAAGACGACACCCTCATTGTTGGAGACTTTTAACGCCTAAAGGTGAGGTCGCAACGACTATGGATGTACACATGCAATTGGAAGAGTCCTAGACTCACGAGCTCTATTGATGACAGGAGCAACACTGGCCATCCCAAAAGTCAACGTATCACCAATGATCTAGTATCTGACCACATTGACGTCTCCAGCGATTGTTGATTTTCAACGCTAGTTTGGTGTCATTTATTCGGTCTTTATATAATGTCTTTATTTTTTCTAGTTTCTATTCCGGTTGTACTTGATTCCCGTTTAATGAAAATTTTGAATTATCAAAAAGAAAAAATTGTTGTTTGAGATGCTCTAACTCTAGGATCATAACCATAAAATTAGTTATTGGAGGACTTCATTTGTTCATGGACAATAATTCAAACAACACGGTGACCATGTCACAATATAATATATATGCCAAATAATTCATTTATTACATGCAAATCAGTTACCTATGAATTGATGAGTTGATCATTTGGGAAAGAGCTAATGATCTTTAACTGCATCGCCCTCAACTGAGAAGCAAAGTCCAAGGCATCCTTCGCGGTGGCTCGTGCACCCGCCAATGCCTCCTCAAGCTCCTTATTTGTCAAGTAAAACGAGCAAATTTGATTCAACATGCGATTATGTCTTTCTTGAAATTTGGCTGCCCTTTCTTCGGCTTGTTCCAACGCCTCATTGATGATCCTTAGTTTTTCTGTGGTAATTTTTTGTTGGTGCCACCTCTTCACATTCGGCACAAACATGAGGAGCGATGTAGAGAAACCAATTACGGCGAACGCCACACGGCTGACATCCATGGAGTTTTTCATGACTGATCATGTTTTGGAGTCATGGAGATGAAATAAAATTATGTAAAAAGAGTATAAGATGCTTCCTTTAACGTTTGGAAGTTCAATTCTTTAGGCTTACTCATGTAGGCTTGCCATATCAACTAATAAAGGGATATTCTTTGCGTTTCTCTTTTGTAATTGGTAACTCAATCAGTCATAGCCTTGATAGCAGTGTGCAAAACGGCCAAAACCTGGTAAAAGCCAAAAGGGGGAAAATTGCGCATCCAGGGAATCGAACCCTGGTCAGTACCGTGGGAGGGTACTATGATACCACTACACCAGATGCGCTTCACGTGGTGTTGTGAGTATAATAAAGTATTTGATAATAAAATATTTTAATTACCTCATCAAACAATTCAGCGTGCAGTTCTTTTGTGCTTCTGTCTGAAAAATACAATGAAGAAAAGGAAATTTTAACGACTCCAGTTTGAGAGAGGTGAATAATGTACCACTGAAGCTATTCAGCTTATGAAAATTGCATTTAACATCTTAGTTCAATACATTTAAAGATTGGATGACCTTGGTCTGATACTCTGTTTAGAGAGTCTGGCCTCTAATCTACCACGAACAGTTCCTAAACCTGAACTATTATTGCCACTTGATTTTCTCTTCCGTTGCTTTCGATTTCCTCTTCTACCAGCAGAGTTTGGTGGATTTCTGTCGCGGCGGCGAAAACTCTCTAGTCGCTGACGTCGAATCTCAGGATCAGCCCACCCTTTCCCCCACTCTGAGAAAGTTGAGAAAGACTTCGGCATGCTTGCAGAGAGTAGCATGTCTGCTTTAGGGTAAACATAGAAAGTTCCATCCTTTTCGGATTGCAGGAACTTGAGTCCAAGTTCTGTTAGCTTGGGGAACTTCAGTTGGACATGTGTCTGCATAGGACATGTAAATGTAAACCTAGAGTTAGAGTGACCAAGGACATAACTAGAAGCATATCCAGTGAAGAAAGGAAGCGCATACCTTAGCATCACCTTCTCGGACGAATCCTTGACCTTCCCTAATTCGAAGAAGACCTCGCCACCAAAGCAGTTCAGTTGCCATAAATTGTTGAGACTGCAAAAGTAGGTCATGAAGGCATACACATGAATTGGCACTTCCTTGACGATTGACAAAACACGATAAGACTCGATGTTCATTCAAACAAGAGATTGAAGATGTTGGCATCTCCAAATTTATTTCCTAAGTACATCAGGTAGTTCATTCATTGCATATCATGCTTTTTCATGTAGGATATGATAGTGTGCATGTATCCCTACTGTTCTAGTATGCTTCTGTGAACATGTTCTTATCTGGTTCGATTGCTTAGGTCTATCCTATCTCAGTACGCATGTGCCTTACAGTAGCTTAGGTCAATCTTTATGTTTGTATCTTGGTTCTTGCTAGTTGACCTTGAAATTCAAATGTGTTAAGCCAACATGTGATACTTAGGATATTGTGCTACTTTATGCATGTGCTTTACAATCTGGAATCAGGATAGCTTTGGCTTTCACGTGTTACTCTTTCTGCTGTTTTGCCATTTCTGGTAATAGGTTGGGTTCAGCATTTTCCCTCCTAAAATACAACTTACCCCAAATGGAAAACTGATGTTGACTTAGCATTTTGCCTTGAAACATGTTTCTGTTTTGTTCACTGTGTCAAAACTGCTTAGTCAAATCTGTGTTGGTTCTTGGACAGCCATAGGTCTCCTCTTATGCTAGTTGACCACGTGATTCGGTGCCATGCTTAACCCTTTTGTATTGTTTCTCACTGATATGGTTTCTGGGTATTAGGAAGAACAAAAGGCTGTTTTGTTTTCTTTCTTCCTTATGCTTGTGGTGTTGTCCCATCAGTGTGCAGACTTGTTTCGCTCTGTTTTAGGACTGTGCTTAGGGCAGCATTCTGTGCTGCTGTGACACGTGCCTTTTCAGTTTTCGTTGACCATTTGCTTTGCCTTACTTGCTGCATTGTGATGCTGTTGTGTATGGTCTATATAAAGGAGTCTATACTGTACTGAAAGGCTGGTTGGTTGAGTGAGATACTTGGGTGTTTAGGTTACTCTGTTTTGGTACTCTTTGAGAGCACATTCGTGTGTAGTTTCTCTTCTGTCTTCTCTCCCTCCTCCATGTCTTTTGGTTGCTCATATCTGTGCATAATAGACATGGTTTCTAAATCATAAAAACTGTTTTCTTCAAAACTCATATGCATCATTGCATTGTGCATTCCATAGAGATAAGTGTGGAGATGCCCAACCCATGAAGTCGTTCAAGAAGGTTTTAACTTGAAGAGTAGTTAAAGATCTGTTTTGATACTTCAGTTTCTCTTTCCAAGTGTAAGCACATAGATTAAAGTAGTGTAGCTCTGTTTGTACTAGTGGGTAGACTAGTCAGGATAACATAAGAGTTATGTATCCCAAGAGCGCCAGAAACTTGTAATTGTGTGAGTTACAAATTAGTGGAAAGGTTTGTCCCTCAAGAGTTAGGGGCACGCAGTTTTGATCTTGGTTGTAGGATTTCTGCGTCACCAAAAACATCTGGTGTCATTCTTTTCTTACTGCTTTTCTCTCTATTACTCGTATCCTGTTTCTTGGGATAGGACAACATCTTGCTATCCCGAGACCAGATTAAACGAAAAAGTGGTAAAAGCCTAATCACCCCCCCCCCTCTAGAACCTTTAAGTGGTATCAGAGCGGCCACTAGCCTTTGCTAGTGAGATCCTCTGAGGGATTCGTTATGGATCGGGAAAAAGGTTCTTCCATAAATGTTCCACCTTTTTTCGATGGACATGATTTCTCTCAATGGAAAATCATGATGAGTGCCTTCCTCTCCTACCAAGATGATGGTATGCTATGGCAAAGTGTAGAGGAAGGCTGGACACATCCCACAAAACCAGAAGGCGCTGAATCAACCGTAAGAGTTTCAAAGCCTAGGTCCGAATGGGTGAAAGATGACAAGGATTCGGTTAGAGCAAACATCAAGGCCCTTAGCTGTCTATTCAATGCTGTCTTCGAAGCAGAGCGCCAAAGGATCATTCATTGCTCCACTGCTAAGGAGGCATGGGAAGTGCTCATCAACACTCATGAAGGTAACACTCGCGTTAAACAACAAAAACTTCAACGTCTTATTTTTGAGTTTGAAGGTCTAAGCATGAGTGACAAAGAGTCTATCGATGATTTCTATGGTCGTGTACTTACTATCACGAATCAATGTCGTAGCTTAGGTGAGGCTATTGAACCAAAGAAAATTGTTAGGAAGTTCTTAACTATTTTACCTTCTTTCTTTGATTCTAAAATGAATGCTATTGAGGAAGCCCATGATCTTGACACTTACCCTCTAGAAGAACTTGTTGGAAATCTGAAAACTTATGAAACTCTTAAGAAAAGGCCCATGCATGAGAAGTCCATTGCTTTAAGTTCCGTTAAAATTGAAGTTGAAAAGTTGCATGAAAATGAAGATGATGATAATGAAGAATTTGCTTTCCTAACCAAACAATTTGAGAAATTTTTAAGGAAAAGGAAAACGTTCAACTCTAATCGGAACTTTTCAAAAGGATCTACTTCTAAGCCCTTTAGAAATAAGATCTCACAGAAAGGTCGGGATATCAGACCCTCTCCTATTCCTAAAACGGATATGAAGTGTTTTGAATGCAATGGAATAGGACATAAGGCTGTAGACTGTGCCAACAGAAGGAATATGTCCCACAAAGTTTTAAAAGCAACTTGGAGTGACAGTGAGTCAAATGAAAATTCTAAAACTGATTTAGAAGAAGATGAAAAAGTTGCTTTTGTCTCTCATGTCATATTGGATGAGTCTCTTGAGGACAAGGATTCCGATGATGAAGGGCATGATATGTATGTGCGTCTATGTAAAGCCTCAAAGTCTATGCTTGCTAAGAATGAAGCTCTATCTAATGAGCTTTCATTGAGTAAGGAGACACATTCCAGGATACAAGGAGAGTTTCTATCCCAGGAGGCAGAATGGATGTCCACCAAAACCCAACTTGAAGAGCAGGTGACTTTCCTCAAAGAAGAGCTGGACCGCCAGTCCTCTACTATAAGCTTGCTGACTACTGAGAAGCTGAAGCTCGAAGAAGCCTTGCTGGACGCCCGAAACCAGTTCGCCAAGTTCTCCATTGGCTCAGAGAAGCTATCCAAAATCTGTGGGATGGGAAGGCTGGGTGGCAGCAAGAAGGGGTTGGGGTTTGAGGAAGGTGACAAACCCAAGGGCTCGGAGAAGACCACGTTCGTGAAAGGAACCAGCTCGGTATTAGGAAAGCCTCCACCTCAGAAGAAGATCGATGCTCCGGAAACCACCAAGGTGTTGAAACCTAAAGGCTCTCAAATTAGGTGCTTTCACTGTGGAAACAGTGGACACATTCGACAGTACTGCTACAAGCTGAGAGGAAACCCTGTATCTGTCAAGGCCTCACAAAACAACAATCTGCTCGCTCACTTTCAGAAATCCCTTGATGAAATGATAAGGATCGCACACTCACTTGCCATCCCGAAGCAGAAGAATAAGCCTGCCTCTGCAAACTGGATCAGAAAATCTGTTCATAGAGCCCGGGATACCAGAAGGGTCATGTCTCCCAAAGCTCCTGGTGTCAAGAAGAAACCGGAAGAAGTTATCTGTTTTCTCTCAAGAGTTGAGACCTCACCTGTTGCTGCAAGGAATGTTGTAGCTGTGTGCAACGTTGCCCTGACTGCCCTTTCCACCAGGAAATCCGATTCTTGGTATATGGACAGCGGCTGTTCGAAGCACATGACAGGTGAACGAAAATGGTTTTCGTCCATGGATGACACTCATCCAGTTGGTGATGTCATGTTCGGAGATGGTGCCAAGGCAGAGATCATTGGAAGCGGGATAGTTGATACTCCAGGTCTCCCAGCCCTGAAGAACGTGTTGCTGGTAGCAGGTTTAGAAGTGTGTTTGTTGAGTGTGAGCCAGATAGTTGACGAATATGAGATAGTAACCTTTGACACATCTAAGTGCACTGTTCTGGATGGAAAAGGGAGATGTGTGATGAAAGGGGAGAGGTCCCGTGACCACTGCTACTGTGTTCGTGCGAACAAGAAATTGGAACCTGATATGTGCTTCCTATCCTCAACTCAAGAAAGTTTGCTAGATCTGTGGCATAGAAGGATGTGCCACCTCAACCATCAAGATGTGGTGAAGCTGTCTACAAAGGATGGAGCTCGTGGTCTGCCCAAACTGTCCGGGAGAGCTGCAGGTATGTGTGGAGACTGCAAAATGGGTAAGCTATCCCGAACCTCCCATCCTGTTCTAAATGCTAGGCCAACCTCTAATATTCTTGAGTTACTTTACTTAGATCTTGTAGGCCCTGTAGAAACAGAAAGTCTTGTGAAAAAGAAATATGTACTTGTTGTGGTAGATGACTTTTCTAGATTTACTTGGGTCATTTTTCTAGGTGACAAAACTCAAACCTTTGGGAAGTTTTTTGAACTAGCAAAACGAATTTCAAATGAAAAGCTGTCCGAAAACAAATGCATTTTGAGGATTAGATCGGACCATGGAACAGAATTTGAAAACTCCTTGTTTGCTGAATATTGTGAGGAAAATGGTGTGCACCATGAATTTTCAGCTCCCATCACACCACAACAAAACGGGATTGTTGAGAGGAAGAATAGGGTGTTAGTTGAGATGGGGAGGGTTATGTTGAGTTCTGCAGATTTGCCTCACATGTTTTGGGCCGAAGCAGTCTTTAATGCTTGTTACACTCTTAACCGTGTAATCTTTAGACCAGGCACTAGCAAGACTCCCTACGAACTTTGGAAAGGCAAGAGACCAAATATCTCACATCTAAAAGCTTTTGGAAGCCCTTGTTTCATTTATAGAGACCGTGAGTATTTAACAAAATTTGATGCAAAATGTGATAGGGGTGTCTTTCTAGGCTATGCATTGAATAGTCGTGCTTACCGAGTCTACAACAAGAGAACCTGCAAAGTTGTAGAAACAGTGAATGTGGCTATCAATGATTCTCTTGTATGCTCTCACAACCATTCTTCTAGAAATGTGCAGGTTGAGGATGTGACTACAGGGACATCTCCCAAAGATGCTGAGACTCCCATTGACGAACAAAATCCTATCCCTGATGACGTATCCCAGGATGCAGAATCTGATAAGGAAAGTGCCGGGATAGATCAGACTCTGACTATCCAGAAGTCGCATCGTGTTGGGAAATGTCAAGTGCAAAAAGACCATTCTCCCTCGGACGTGATTGGCATGGTGGACGAGCCTAGACAGACCTGAAGTAAGTCCAAAGTGTATGTGAGTAATCTGGTAAATCTCAAGAGCTTCCTTACTTTGCATAGGCTAGCTATAAATAGAATTGATTGCTATGGCTTTGTGTCTAATGTTGAGCCTAAGACAATTAGGGACGCCTTGAAAGACCCGGAATGGATTGTTGCCATGTAGGATGAGCTAAATCAGTTTGAGAAAAGTAGTGTTTGGCATTTAACTCCTAGGCTTAAGGATAAAAATGTCATAGGAACAAAATGGGTGTTCAAGAACAAAACTGATGAAAAGGGAGTCATTACTAGAAACAAGGCTAGGTTAGTAGTGCAAGGATATTCCCAAATTGAAGGCTTAGATTTTGATGAGACTTTTGCTCCCGTTGCAAGACTTGAGTCTGTTAGGTTGCTCCTAGCTATTGCCTGCTTTCTGAAATTTGACCTCTTTCAAATGGATGTGAAAAGTGCCTTTTTAAATGGGATTTTGAAAGAAGAAGTGTATGTAGAACAGCCCCCGGGATTTCAGAGCTCTACCCATCCCGATTATGTTTACAGGTTAGACAAAGCCCTTTATGGTTTGAAGCAAGCCCCTAGAGCTTGGTATGAGAAGTTGTCTACACACCTGATTGACCATGGGTACGTGAGAGTTTCCATTAATAAAACCATGTTTGTCAAGAATGTTTCATATCATATGATAATTGCTCAAATCTATGTGGATGATGTGGTGTTTGGTTCTACCTCTAAAGACCTTGTTGAAGAGTTTGTCACTCTAATGAAACAAGAATTTGAAATGAGCTTGTGTGGTAAACTAAACTTCTTCCTTGGACTACAAGTTCAGCAAAGGAAAGACGGTTTGTTCATTTCACAGGAAAAGTATGCGAGGGAACTTGTGAAGAAGTTTGGGATGGAAGGAGCCTCTCCCATCCGGAACCCGATGGGGACTTCATGCAGAATCAGTGCAGATCTGAAGGGTACCAATGCTGATCAAACCCTTTACAAAAGCATGATTGGGAGCCTGCTCTACCTCACAACCAGCAAACCTGACATCTCTTTCAGTGTGGGTGTTTGTGCTCGGTATCAAGCCAACCCCAAGGAATCCCATGTAAAGGCAGTCAAGCGTATCATCCGATACGTCTCAGGTACATGTGCTTTTGGAATCTTGTATATAACAGATACTAACACTGAGATTGCAGGGTACTCTGACTCGGATTGGGCTGGAGATGCCACGGATAGGAAGAGCACCTTGGGAGGTTGCTTCTTTGTTAGGAACAACCTGGTATCATGGCACAGCAAAAAGCAGAACTGTGTATCCCTGTCTACTGCCCAAGCTGAGTATATAGCTGCTGGAAGTTGCTGCACACAACTCCTTTGGATGAAACATATGCTGAGCGACTACGGATTTGAGCAAGGTATCCTATCCCTATTCTGTGATAACACCTCTGCTATCAATATTTCTAAGAACCCTGTGTTGCACTCTAGGACGAAGCATATAGAGATTAGATATCATTTCATTAGAAATTTGGTTGAAGATAATCAGCTTGAAATGACATTTATTCCAACAGAGCAACAATTGGCAGATTTGTTCACTAAGCCTTTGGATAACATGAGGTTTGAAAGTCTTAGGAAGGCCATTGGTGTATGCACCATTACCTGAGTTCTCTTCCTCACTCGCCTAAATTTATTTTTCAAGTCTTTTTACTTTCCTGAAAATAATTGTTGGCTGTTGTTGGGATACGAGTTAGAGGATGCATCCCTGACAATATTTCTGAACTTGATCTAAGGTGCTGTGTTCTTATTTCATGATTCTTGTTGAAAATTTGCTGCTTTTTTCACTTGTGTATATGCATCTATGTCTCTGAGAATGTTGAGCATGTGGTCTGAACCTTTTCTTGGAACTATAAGGAACCTTAAGCACAAAAGATTGTCTTGTGGGGTGTACATCACTTGAGCTAGAAAACTGAGTGAGTTGAACTGGTTGCTAAAGAGCTAATATGAAAATCTGGTGCCTTTTGTTAAATGAATAAAGTAAAGGAACGAGCTAGTCTTTTGCTGGGCACACCTTAACCGGAACCAGTGGGGATCCCTGAGATGTTATCTATCCTTCGATGGGTTTGGATTGGTTACCCACCGAGTGTCCTTGAAACACACATTATTCTTTCGAGCACTGCGCTCAGGACATAATGGTAATCTTTCCGCTACATGAACCTATGAGGACGTTTTTCTCAGATGAGCTCTTGGACTAAAAATGAAAGAAAATGGTGAAATCATTTTGGACTTAAATGTGAACGGCCAAAGGCCATGTTGGGACAAAGTCCTTTGTTTATTAAACTTCCAAAACTCTCTCAAGGCAGTGACAAAGTCACTCGGTTACTTTTATGGTCCTCATATCATTTGATGCTTCAATCTTGTACCCCCTTAGGTTATCTTTACACACACACACCTTCTTATGGTTCCAAGGACTGTTGTTTTCTAGAGCATGGTGCCAATGTTACTCTCTAGTCATATACTCATGTGAATTATTTGAGCCATCAAGACTTGTGAAAATTAGTTGTCACACCTTTGTGAATCTTGCCTAAATGTTTGTCTAAACTCTGGGATTTCACTGACTGTTTCCATCCCAAGACATTTGCTGACAGGTTGTATAAATTTGAACTCTGTTTGGTTTTATGTGTATCACGTGAGGGGGAGCTGCCCTTGTACTGATGGGTACACAGGTCTCTTCTATTGTCCATTGGAGGTTATGGTTCTTTATGCATGGGTGACCTTTTATTTGCTTTTGGGGAGCTTTCAAGGTGCATGTGTGTCTCACGTAGGTCTAGGTCATTATTGCTTTTATTTCTGACTTGACTCTGCAGAAGTTGGAAAGTGAAGAGTGGAGATGGTGTGTTTAAGAGGAGAAACTTCCCGGTTCAAGAATTCATGAGTGGCTTGATTTTGCTGCAACTCTCTCTCTCCCACCGAATCGTTTTCGCTTCCGTTTCTTTCCTTATTTTTAAAATTCTCTAACTCATGAGGATAAGGAATCGCAAGCCTCTCACATCTTTTCAAGCTCTCTCTTTCTTCATCTCTCCCATGGCTAACCCTGATCCTCTCATCCCTGAGGAAGTCATCTGCCTACCTCCTCCACCTTCTAAGTCTCCACCTTCCAAGCCAGCCACTGAAACACCTAAGTCCTCTGCTGTAACCTCCACCTATCAACGCCAAAAGCGTACCCCAAAGAACCCTGTCAAATTAGATAAAGTTTCCAAACCTGTGCCCTCGGTCTCCAAAAAGCCCTCACCTCCACCGTCCTCACCACAGATCCCTCCTGCTCCTCCTATTGTCGAAGCTTTACCAGATCTCCCTATGGAAGACCCAGTGCCTGTCTCCTCTCCTCCTGATATTCAGACTCAAGCAAATCCCTCTCCTCCGATTGCTCAGCCCCCGGTTTCTCAAACTCCGGTCTCTCCACCTCCAGTGGATCCACCTTCTCCGGTTGGTCAATCACAACCCTGGTATCCCCCGGCTCTCCGAAAACGCAAGCGGCCTGTTCCTGCAAGCCCTTCCGGTTCCTCTTCTGCTTCGTCGTCTTCTGAGCCGTTGAGGCAGAGGATTACTCGATCAAAGGTCAAGGCCACCCCTGTGGCCCCAAAAGGAAAATCTACATCTGCCAAGTCCAAGTCTAAGACAACCTCCAAGCCTCCCTCTGGTGACTTTTCTCTACTTCCCCCAGTCATGCACTTTGTCTCTACTGATGCTCGCAGTCTTTTTGGGTATGTCACTGTAAATCGACCCATTGTTGCTGAACGGCCCATCGACTTCTCCTCACTGCATCCTGCTCTGCTCGCTTTGGTCACCCGTCTGGGATGAGTCAAGGCTTTCAGCTCCCTTCCTCGGTACAATCGTACCTTGGTCCAGGAGTTCTATGCCAACTTCCCTTCCACGGTGTCCACGGAAGTTCGTATCCGGTCTAAGCAACAAGTTTGTGTATGCGTTCGTGGTGTTCAAGTCAACTGCTCTCCCTCCGGGATACGTAATGCTCTTGGTCTCCCTACCACCACAGATGGAGTTCTGCAAAGCTACACTGAGTACTCAAATTCTTATACTATCAACGAGCTTGCTACTCGCCTCTATTCCTCTCCTCCTGCTGAACCAATCACGGGTACCTTCCTCACCAGTCGCTTCATGACCGAGTGGTTCAAGGCTTTGGGATTCCTCGCTCAGACTCTCTTTTATCCTACATCTCAGACGAGCAAGATCCCTATCAAGCACGCCATTCTGATGGCCTACCTCAGCCATGATCCACCTCGACCGGTCATCTCTGCCGAATACTTTATGTTCCAGGCTATTCGGACTGCTGGTGTGAACCACCGCAGCTCTCTTGCGAAGGCTTTGGTATTTCCTTGTCTCATCACCAAGCTTTGCGGTGATGCTGGCGTTCCGTTGTAGGGAGGTGACCACTATGGCCCAGAACCTTCTTTGGTGGATGCTCTTACGATCAATAAATCAGCTCACCAATCAAACGAGTACGTGGAGCCGATGGACCAACAGTTCCTCAAGGTAGCGGTCCAGTCCATGGTCAATGGTGCAGTCAAGGAATTGAAGGAGCATCTGGTCGAGCAGCTCGAGAAGTTCAAAGCTGAAATATCTGTTCTTGTTTCCAGCACTGCTGCAGTTCCTGCTCCTGAGCCTAGTGTGTCTTCCCCTCCGGTGGATAGCACCGCTGCTTCGTCTCCATCTGACTCTGGGGCTACCATTCACATTGGGGAGATTGGAACTTTGGCTGAGGACGCTGATGATGATGTTGCCTGACTCTCTACTCACTACTCTATCTTGATCTCTACCTGTTTCTTTTGTTGTTTTAGCTGTTGTCTCCGTCTTTTCACTCTCTTTTCTGAACAGCGTAAACTCTGGTTTTTGGTTTTGGGGCTGTGTCCCTAGACAATGGTTCTATTATCTATGGTATTTGTTTATCTATGTGCTTACCCTTTGTCTTTCCTAGACAAAAAGGGGGAGAACTAACCTGTGCAGGTACTGATGGATGGGAACCTGGCTGGGATAGGTACTTGTGGTCCTATCCTGGGTAACCAGTCAGGGGGAGTACTGAGCTTATACTCTGTACTATGGATAATCTTTTGGGTGCATATGGTGTATTGTGCTATACTTTGTTTATGCAGGTTTATGTGTTTTGTCAAGGAATGCCAAAGGGGGAGATTGAAGGCATACACATGAATTGGCACTTCCTTGACGATTGACAAAACACGATAAGACTCGATGTTCATTCAAACAAGAGATTGAAGATGTTGGCATCTCCAAATTTATCTCCTAAGTACATCAGGTAGTTCATTCATTGCATATCATGCTTTTTCATTTAGGATATGATAGTGTGCATGTATCCCTACTGTTCTGGTATGCTTCTGTGAACATGTTCTTATCTGGTTTGATTGCTTAGGTCTATCCTATCTCAGTACGCATGTGCCTTACAGTAGCTTAGGTCAATCTTTATGTTTGTATCTTGGTTCTTGCTAGTTGACCTTAAAATTCAAATGTGTTAAGCCAATATGTGATACTTAAGATATTGTGCTACTTTATGCATGTGCTTTACAATCTGGAATCAGGATAGCTTTGGCTTTCACGTGTTACTCTTTCTGCTGTTTTGCCATTTCTGGTAATAGGTTGGGTTCAGCATTTTCCCTCCTAAAATACAACTTACCCCAAATGGAAAACTGATGTTGACTTAACATTTTGCCTTGAAACATGTTTCTGTTTTGTTCACTGTGTCAAAACTGCTTAGTCAAATCTGTGTTGGTTCTTGGACAGCCATAGGTCTCCTCTTATGCTAGTTGACCACGTGATTCGGTGCCATGCTTAACCCTTTTGTATTATTTCTCACTGATATGGTTTCTGGGTATTAGGAAGAACAAAAGGCTGTTTTGTTTTCTTTCTTCCTTATGCTTGTGGTGTTGTCCCATCAGTGTGCAGACTTGTTTCGCTCTGTTTTAGGACTGTGCTTAGGGCAGCATTCTGTGTTGCTGTGACACGTGCCTTTTCAGTTTTCGTTGACCCTTTGCTTTGCCTTACTTGCTGCATTGTGATGCTGTTGTGTATGGTCTATATAAAGGAGTCTATACTGTACTGAAAGGCTGGTTGGTTGAGTGAGATACTTGGGTGTTTATGTTACTCTGTTTTGGTACTCTTTGAGAGCACATTCGTGTGTAGTTTCTCTTCTGTCTTCTCTCCCTCCTCCATGTCTTTTGGTTGCTCATATCTGTGCATAATAGACATGGTTTCTAAATCATAAAAACTGTTTTCTTCAAAACTCATATGCATCATTGCATTGTGCATTCCATGGAGATAAGTGTGGAGATGCCCAACCCATGAAGTCGTTCAAGAAGGTTTTAACTTGAAGAGTAGTTAAAGATCTGTTTTGATACTTCAGTTTCTCTTTCCAAGTGTAAGCACATAGATTAAAGTAGTGTAGCTCTGTTTGTACTAGTGGGTAGACTAGTCAGGATAGCATAAGAGTTATGTATCCCAAGAGCGCCAGAAACTTGTAATTGTGTGAGTTACAAATTAGTGGAAAAGTTTGTCCCTCAAGAGTTAGGGGCACGCAGTTTTGATCCTGGTTGTAGGATTTCTGCGTCACCAAAAACATCTGGTGTCATTCTTTTCTTACTGCTTTTCTCTCTATTACTCGTATCATGTTTCTTGGGATATGACAACATCTTGCTATCCCGAGACCAGATTAAACGAAAAAGTGGTAAATGCCTATTCACCCCCTCTCTAAGACCTTTAGGTCATGGAACAATTTCAGTTACATCCTAATTCTTGAACACCATCTCCAGAATTTCACACACATGTTCTCTTATTTTACTGACAATCATTCTGAGATTGAGTCTCCCCATGTAGCTCGGAGGTCTAATGTCACTGCAGTAAGGGATGACATAAATAGAAAGATCACATAAATAATGATGGTAATTCATTAAATGACACAATCAGCAGTTGTAGACTTGTAGTTGCTAAACAAAGAAGCAAAACCACTGATTTATATCTAGGTCAACAATGATGATACATCAAAGTGTGAACAAAACAAAAAAAACATAGGATTACCTGCGGCCAGCCATAAGGGACGATTCGTCGTACATTTAATTTGTCGATTCCCATTCCAAAAGCAATTAAATTCAAGAAAGTATTAAAGCAGAGAACAGCATCAAATTCAACATTTCCAGTATCTTCCATAATCATAAAGATCACACTCTACGGTATTGTCATGAAACATCTTGTGGACCTGCCTTAGACATCACTTGGGCATCTGTAGAAATATTAAACTCACGTATAAGTTGCTTAGTAGCACGAACTATATAAGTTAGCGATTAGATAATGAGCAGAACTCAAAGAATGAATCAGCACAACAGTCCATTATCAGTCTATCTTTAAGTGTATATATTTACTGTGATTTTCTTGTCAATTTCACCATCCACCATCTTCCCATACCATTTACGCTGTAAAGTCAGCTAGTTTTAACACATATATTCAGTGCCTAGAGGTTTTCTAAGTACGCAGAGCAAAGTGATTAAGAGGATCACTGAAGGTAGATTGTTATTGACATATCTCTTACTCAACAAAACATGGTGTAGAAGACTTTTTCAAGAGAAGATTGAAGATAAAGAGACCATCAACCTTGTATCATGACAACCTCATGGCCTCAAAGGTAAAAAGCATGCATATGCATTTCATTGTTTTTCGCTGAGGATGACAAAGTTGTTTTCCATCCCTGAAGCCCCTGGAACGTACTGTTCCTTTCTGAAAAATATCTTTCAGCATTTCATTGTTTTTCGCTGAGGATGACAAATGTGTTTTCCATCCCTGAAGCCCCTGGAATGTTTTGTTCCTTTCTGAAAAATATCTTTCAGCTTCAAAATGATTATAAATCACTTTTAAAACACTTCTCTGGTCAAGTGACTTTATTACAAAGATAAGTTTTTGTTTCTTACAAACTTAATCTTTAAATCTTCATCCTTATCCCTTTAAGTGAACATATTTTCTGGAGAGAAGTATAATACACCCTTTATGTGGCTGTCAAGTTTTGATTACTTGGCTGGGATTAAAACCTGTTTATTACTCCTTTTCATTCACTTGGATGGCAGCAGTTGGCTTTCTTCATAGGTCATTGCACTTGGCCTATATAAGGCACAAGCTCCCCATGTCTTCCTTGGTGGTTTTTAGCTTGTTAGTTTGCTTAGTAGGGAAAATTGTAATTGTTCATTTTCTCTCTAAAAACTGAGTCTGTTTTATACAGCTCTTTTATGTTGATCTTTTTGTGTTAAAGACTTCATAAGACACCCTTTTATGCTCATGCATACATCTTGCATACCATGAGGTTGGATTGGTAGGTGCAAACTTCTCAAGTGGTCATAGTGAGTTAGTTGCGCGATAACTAGATTCATGTATGAAACTTGTATATTTTTCGATTGTAAATCTCTGTAAAACAAGATGGAGTATAGCTCTTAGATCTAGCGCGCGAGTCTAGTGAAAGGATAGCACCGATATTTGCTATTATCAGAATTATAGTCTTGTAATACGAGTTGTTACATAGTGAAAGAATAAGGCAGTTTTCATCCCTGTGAAAAAGGGGTTTCTGCCATTTTTAGAAACATAATTGTGTTATTAGTTTCATCTACATATTGCACAATTTGTTTCCTTTGTTAAACTGTTATTAGGATAGAACAACACCTTGCTATCCCTGACAACAGTCTTATATTACTTTTCGATCAAAAGTAATTAAGGGCCTAATCACCTCTCCACAAGGACCTTCAATCACCCCTGTTCTCCCCAAAAGGACTGCAAGGAAACATAAGAACAGTTTTCATCACTTACCCCTGCATTGTAGGCAGCAGCCTGCACACCACACCTACAAAGAAAGTGTGCAATTCTCAATGTTTCTTTTCTAGTAGGAACTTATATGATAGGTACTCCTTTCTCTAAAGGCTGCTGCAGAAGTCTTTGTCTTTCTTCAGGTTGACTTGGTAGATCAGGTATCTCTGATGCAGCTTCTTTTCTCATATTCAAATCATCACAAGGGGATTGTCCCAAAAATTCCACACAGGTTACTGCAAGTGCGAAATGATCAGCACATGTAACATACAATAGTCATGAGTACATTACTAGGAAGTACCTACCATCCCAATCATTTACAGTCTGAAAGATGTCGATGTCATTTTCCAAGTACTCAACTGACAGCTCCCTTCCGTTTGCAGCAGTCGGAACATTTTCTTGGGGGGAATCTTCGTCATCACATCTGTCAGAGTTAGCATCCTCAATATTGTCCAAATCAGCAGCATCTGACATGCTACTGTTAGATGAGTTATCCAGTTGTTGGTTTAATTCTTGTGAGATCACTTGTTTCTTCTCATCTATTCCTCTCTTTCCACTATACACATTGATCAGTTCACGGAAATCATTCTCATAGGATGATGGCGAAGAAGTTCTGCTATGTCTTACTTGTATGAAGAATAAATTTGACGAAACCACAATAAATGGATTTATACAGATGAAATCCAATTCTGCATTTAACTTCTTCCTAAAGAACCTAAAACTAAAATAGAAATTATAAATACCTTATAGAGTTATAGTACTGAAACAGGTATAAATGATAAGCAATAAACTTACCATAAACCTCAGGTTTGGCTGGAAAAAGGAAGTAAGCACAACCTTTGTTTCCTTGGAGCAACTACAACAATGTCATGAAAAGTTTGTTTATTTTGTTCAAAAATAAAGCCGAAACCTATTTTAGCTAAACACTTGTATAAATTTACTCCAACAATATTACTTAAAATGTAGTTAGACCTAAACACATGCTTAGTTTTGATTGGTTGATAATAATATATTTATTTATTAATATAATTATTAATTACATTTGCAATCTAGAAGGAAATAATTAATTACAATATTGAATGTTTCGTTACCTATAATTCATGTTTTCGGTATAAGAATAGGGGATGAAAACATGAAATATAGGGAATCCCTAAATTGGCTAATAAGATAGGGGAGCTACTAGAGTAAATTTTAAGAGAAAATCTTTATATTTTAGCTAGAAATGACTTATAGGGAATTTGCTGGAGTTGCTCTTAGACATGGATAATGACCTAAGAATGTCTTCACGGACCTGAATTGTGGCAGTAGCAGTTAATGCCATCAGCGGTCTGTCAAATTTCAAGAATTTTAAATTGCTAGCACTGAAGTTTTTCCTTAACTCAGACAATTTCCTAAAACAATTGGAAGTTCTTATGTCAAGGCTAGGAACCATGATAACTATATTCATCTATCTGAAGTTTTTCGAGCTGTTTTCCGGTGATTTGGGCTGGAATTGGATGTTGACTCAGTTGAAAGAAGTGTTGGGCTCGAGGAGGAGAAGCTTCGGTGAGCTTGGCCGCCGGGAAATCTCTTTGGTTGACGGCGTGCCGCCACCGGCAGCGGTGGAGCTCCAACTACCCATTGACTTTTTAAAATTTGTTGAGTTATATGTCGTTTTGCTCGTATTCGCGCCCCGATCATCGCCTCAAGGTTTTCGAGTTGATTTGGAAGCCGGATTTTTAGTCGAGGGTTTATGTGGAGATTTCGGGAGTTTACGTCGATTATTTTGTACCGAGTTATATGTTTCCGGAAATGGTTGGTTTCTGAGGTGTGGTATAGTGTGATGAATTGTGATTTTGATCAGTTATATTTTGTGATCATTCAGGGGATCGAGATCGTATGTTGGGCGAGGGATCTTCCGCCGAATCTCGTGATTAGCGCGTGTGCGCGCTGTGCTCACCTGTGAGTGGACTTTTCTATTTTCACTGTTGTAGCGAGTTCGTGATTTCCGTATTTATTTATATACGATGTTGAGATTATTTATTGCTTTTGGAGGTATTGTTTTATATTTTATATGGTGATGACATTTATTTAGCATCGATGCATTGGCTACTCGGCTGATCACCGGTAGTCAGATCCAGGGTTGAGAGATTCCCCTGATGTACCCGCTAGGCTTGAGAGATTCGCCTGGCCTATCACCGTCGGGCTTGAGAGATTCGCCTGACGGTCGGGCTTAAGAGATTCGCCTGGCACCTCCATTTATTTTCCGAACTCGCTTTGCTTGATTTTATGATATATGTTAATGGTGAAAGGCATATGTTTATTTTCGTCCACTCACTCTAACGATTTTATTTGCCTTTCTCCTGAACTTTTCGGTTTCCGTATCCAGTTTGCAGTTCGGATTCTGGTGTCTCACGTCGCGGTTGGAGGCTTAGCGTTTGAGCTACCTTTCTTTTCCAGTAGGTTTCTTGTTTTGTCTACTGTTGTACATTTTTGTAAATATATACTAGAGGTCGCTCTGATACGCTACTGATATGTTTTCTTATGATTTTCCCTTGATTTTTGTAAAGTACAGTGTTGATTACTGTTTTACTTTATTGTTATGATATTGAGAAATCCGGTTGGGATTGGTGCCCACGGTTTGGCTTTTGTGGCATAGGATGAAGTGTGTTTTTCAGGTGCAGGTTAATGGTAATTCCGCGTTAGTAACGAAACTCTGCCGAAATTTTTGTGGTTTTTGCAAGTTCGTGTTTTCAGAAGGGGTTTGATTCCGGTTTAGAAAACTAAATCAGGGTTGGGTCTTTTCATTTGCTTCATCTCATTCACTGTTTTCTGGACTCGCCAAAGCCTCTTTGAAATTTGATGGGATCTCAGCACAATTAATGGGAAAAGGATAAGTAACACAGTTGTTAAACTTTGTAGGTTTCCTGACTTCTGTCCTTTGTCTTCTTAGGCAATGGATTCAGGATCAGGTATATGATCTTTTCTCTGCCTTCTAACATGTGCCTCAATATCATCTTGGTCATGCCATCTTCATTGTTCTGGACTTCATTCTCTTCCTCACTTCCAGAGTCACCAACTACATTCTGGCGAAGAGAAACATTCTTGGTGACAACTATGTCCAGCTCCACCTGTTGAACATCTCTATCATCCTTTTCTCTTCCTTCCTTTATACCCGTGGAATTAGGGTGACACCATGGTGTGCCATGGTTTCATCAAAGGTAGCATCTCTGCTAATCACAAGATTCTTCATTTCTGGACACCATAACATGTAGCACACCACTCCTGAAACCAACAAATATAGCCTTCTTGACCCTTGCATCTAGTTTAGTTTCAGTCACATGAAAGTATACAGGACAACCAAAAATATGCAAATGATCATAATCATCTGCAGGTTTTCCAGACCACACCTCAATATGTGTTTTACCATTAATATCAGAGGATGGCAAACGATTTACGAGGTGACATGCATAGGTAACTGCCTCTGTCCAAAATTGCTGCAACATACATCTCACATTCTCCAACAAGGTTCTATTGAGTCTCTCAACAACTCCATTTTGTTGAGGAGTCCCTGGAACAGTGAAATGCCTCACTATCCCTGCATCTCTACAGACTCTATGAAAAAGATTAGATGTGAACTCCCCACCGTTGTCAGACCTCAAGGCTTTTATCTTTCTATCCGTTTGGTTTTCAATCATTTTCTTCCAATTAAGGAAGATGCCCAACACATCATCCTTGTGTGTCATGGTGTAAACCCAAGACCTCCTGGAGAAGTCATCAACAAAGGTTACAAACCAATGCTTACCACCTATGGAAGCATTCTTTGTAGGTCCCCAAATATCAGAGTGCACATAGTCAAAGATTCATTTGGTTTGATGCACAACGGTACCAAACTTCACTCTATGTTGTTTACCCAAGACACAAAACTCACATAAATCAATCTTGCAAGTTTTGGCTCCTTTCAAGAGCCTTTGTTTCACCAAACCTTGTAAGGATTTTTCACCAGCACGCCCAAGCCTCATAAGCCACAATCTAGTAGCATCATCTATATAATCTCTAACTGCAGCAACATTACCAACCACTGTTTCAACTTGCAGTATATATGGATTGTGATTTCTCTTCCCTTTCATCACCACCAGAGCTTCTTTTGTCACCTTTGTGACACCATTCTCTATAGTGATCTTATAACCACTAGCTTCCAAGGCACCCAAACAGATTAGATTGTTGCCAAGCATAGGAACATACCACACATTAGTTAGTTTCCTAACTACACCATCATGGAGCTTCAACTTGACTGTTCATACTCCTTTCTTATCATGAGCAAAGTTATAACCCATAAACACACTTCCAGTAACACTCGTATCCAAAGTAGCAAACCAAACTTGATTTGCACACATGTGTTGGGAGAAACCACTATCCAAGAGCCATGAATCAGGTTCATCTACTGATACAACACAATTAGAAGCTACAGTGAGAATATAATGAGCTTCTTCACAAGTAGAAGCCACATTTGCCTGAGGGTCAGTGTTCTTATTTTGCAGCTGCGGGCACTCATGCTTCCAATGACCATTTTCACGATAAAAGACACATTCATCTCTTCCTAAACTTCTTCTACCTTTGGAATTTCCTCTGGTGCGAGAATGAGACTTTCTCCTGTTGTTGAAACCGTACCCTTCTTTTCAACTGCTTTACCTCTAGCTACCAAAACATCTGATATAGAAGCACTACTCCTCTTATCTGCATGCCTAATCTCATTATTCATCACGGCATTAGACACTTCTTCAAAGCACTAATCAAATGCTCATATGACTCGGGCAAGGAATTCAACAAAATCAAAGCCTTATCTTCATCTTTGATATCTTCATCCAAATTAAACAGATCTGCAACTAGCTTATTAAAAGTATGAAGATGGTGTATCACCTTCGTACCTTCTTTGTACTTGAAATAGAACAACCTCCTCTTCATATGCAGACAGTTTTCGGCACTTTTCGATATGTAGTTGTCTTCAAATTTCTGCCACAAATCCTTCGCCTTTGTCTCCCTCATCACAGCAAACTTTTGGGGATGTGCAAGACATAAACGAATCGACGAACAAGCCATCTTGTTTATCTTGTCCCACTCGGCATCCGACATCAACTGGGGCTTATCTTCCAAAGCAATATTCAACTCTTGCTGTGTCAACATATCTCTTACCTCACATTGTCACATTTCAAAGTTGTTTATACCATCAAATTTCTCCACCTCGAATCTTGCATTCTGAACTGTCGTCCTCGTAACCTTTGAGCTCTCAGCTCCACTAAATGGGTTTACATTCTCATCTCTATTATCTGTCATCTATCTCAACCGGATCTAAGCCGAAGCTCTGATACCACTTGTTGTACGAAACAGCACACAACACCAAATGACCCACTAACAATAGATAGATAAACACAATAGCTAGAGAACCAGAACAGATCTCTGCAACAACCCAAGCAACACAAAGACAATACAAAGACACGAACAAGAACACAAGATATACGTGGTTCGACAATAGCCTACGTCCACGGAGCAGCGGGAGATTCTTTCACTATCAATGGAGGTTATAAAGAGAGAATAGTGAGTTACAAACAAAACCCTAACTCACAGAGAGAACCACTCTATTGTACAACACACGCTCTCTCTTACACAAATCCTCAATACTCTGTATTTATACAACTCTCTCACCAACACCTAACTTACTTGCCAAGGACACTGTTGTTCGTCAAGAACCACCAAAGCTTTTTACGTACGCTAAAAAATCAATCAAACTTCTAGCATATAACTCATGCACCTCATGTGCACATCACATGAGTCAAGCGAGCTAGCGAAGACGAGCAGGTGTGAAGCCCACACTCAATAGTCTTCTTCTTTCTCTTCAATAGTTTTGGTTTTGTTTTTCTGGCTGATCCTTCCCATTATGCTATCTGAAACTGATCCCTTCTGCCCTTATTATTTCTTCCACAACAAAGTGTAATAAGGTAGTCTTTCCATCAGAGAGTTTTAGAAGTGCATCTAGCTTGAATGCTTTAGCCCCTCCCCTGATAGTTCCCACATTCATCCGGTTTCCTGTTTTTAATACGGATTCGAGTAATTTCAAGAACAGCCTGCTTGATCTCAGTTCCTTGCAGGCTTCCTAAAACAAAAATTGAGCAACAAGAAAATAATTAGGAAACGAACAGTTCATTTTCTGCCGTGCAATTATTTTTGTTGGTCATTGCTGGTTGGTACCTCTAGGACTGAAAAGGAGTTCCTAAGATGGACCACCTCGTCTTCAAAAGTTTCTATGTAAAGCATGGCCTCAACTCGTTCGAAGGCAAAAGGAATGTTAAGCACTGCCTTAACAAACTTCTCAACTGACCCCAGCTCCTTGATGTCACCTTTATAGCCAGAGAGCTTAGCCTCTTCTTCATTGGTTGGTACCATCTTTGCAAGTGCCTCAAGTTGTTGTAAACACAATCCAGTTCCTGTTTTCAACAATTTATATACAAGCATATATGCTTAGACAAGCGTAAAATCTGTCATTCTGTACATATATGTAAATTAGGGCTGAGACATTGAAATCGAAAACCAAAAAAAATCGAGCCGAAATCGAGCCACGATCGAAAAAGATCGAACCCGATACAAACCGAATCGGAAAAAACTGAAACTAAAAAAAATCAAAATATTTGGTTCGGTTTTGGTTTTTGATTTACAAAAATTGAACCGAATCGAAAAACCGAAGTGTGCAAAAAAGCGACATCATTTTTTATTTTTTGTAATATATTATATAAATATATGCAA
Source organism: Geum urbanum (assembly GCA_946800695.1). Lineage (NCBI taxonomy): Eukaryota > Viridiplantae > Streptophyta > Magnoliopsida > Rosales > Rosaceae > Geum > Geum urbanum. Next base: position 78,816,813 of record OX326999.1, on the reverse strand, counting down.
ACTAAAAACCTTAAACTCTTAAAATCTTAATTTATTTATGCACAATCTTTATCAAATTCTCTCATAGAATGAACCAAAATGTTTGGTGATACAATATAAGGTCTTTTAGAGACAACTGTTTAGTTATTTTTTTTAAATAGTTTTTATATATCATGTAAAAAACCAAAATAATCCAAAAAAAATCCGAACCGTATAGTCGCGATTTTTTTGGTAAAAGATGAAAAATCGAACCAAACCGAACCGAGAAAAATATTACGGTTTTGTTTGATTTTTATCAAAAATTAAACCGTTTTACCTGAATCCCACCACTAGTAAAAACTAGTGAATCGATTCATTATTGCATAGGTTGAGGAATTACATACCTTGTACTAGTGCCTCACATACTTGCTCAGTTGTAGCATTCAGAGCTTTTGAAAGTATGGTAATGTTTTGTAGTCTTTTTGGCTCAAGCACATGCTTGCTTGGAGAAGGTGTCTTGCTCTTTCCTTCATCATTCTTCATTGTGTTTTGTACATTGTATCCAAAGAGTGATTCAATCATATCCTCATCAAACCTGTTTTAAGAATCAAAATGTACTCAGTTCTAAATTAGACAAAGAAAAAGCTAGTGAATTATATCCAGTAACAAGTTTGAAGTCGCTCAAATGAGCTTGATCTCAGTTTGTCCCACACCATAGAATGGTCAGGTGCAGCTTTAACTTTGTCCTAATGTAGTGGCTTCAGCTTAGGCAATGGAGTTCCATCTTTTCCCAATGGTGACATCTGAGGGAGTGGTGAAGGAGGTGGACCTTTGGCAGAGTTGTTGGTGCTTTCAGAGGGAGGAGGGCAAAGTGGTGAAGGTATAGATGACAGAGTCTGAGAAGTTGCCAAGGACTTCAAAGGCAAAAAGGGGATTTGATTTGATCCAGAAGAGGAACCTGACTTTCTTGGAGGTGATAGAATTTTTAATGTACAAGAGGATGAAGGTTTAGATGCAATTATAGCTGACTTAACAGAAGAACTGAAAGGAGGGAAGTGTATAGGTGGAGGTGGAGGAGGAGGTGGTGTTGGAGGAACTGTGGAACTCTTTGCACTACTGGATGAAGATACTATTGTGTGTGAGTTTCACACTTACTCGCATTTGCTTGCTCACGTACTCTCGCTCGCTTACGGTTGCTCGCATGACCCATGTGAGGTGCACGTGAAGTGCATGAGTCATATGCCAGAAGTTTGGATTGGTTTCGTAGCGTACGTAAGAAGTTTGGTGGTCTTTGGTGAGGAATAATGTTCTTAGTGAGTAAGTTAGGTGTTAGTTAGAGAGTTATATAAAACAGAGTATTGAGAGTATTTGTGTATTCCTCTTGAGTGTGTGCAAACAGTGGATAGTTTTAGGGTTTTGTTTGTAACCCTACTCTCTCTTTGTAACCTCTATTGATAGTGAAGATTCTCCTGCTGCTCCGTGGACGTAGGCTATTGCCGAACCACGTATATCTTGTGTTCTTATTCTTATCTTCTCATCTCCTTTGTGTTGCTTGAGTTGTTTGCTGTTCAGATTTGATTCTCTTGGTATTGTGTTCATCTATCTATTTGGTGCGCTCTAGAAGCACAAAAGATATTGCAGTCAGAGCTGGAATTGAAGTTTGGTTTGGGGTTACTGATTGATTTGGTGTATTCATAAAAGAGGGTGCTAGACAAGACTCTATTGGACACATTTGTGGAGAGAATTTCTGCTATGTTGTCACCTAGACTAACGGCTGAAGCATTCGAAAGGCGAATGCTTGATGAATTGGAATCTTCAAAAGAATGGAAGGACTCCTCATCAGAAGAATGAGCATCAATGTGAGCAAATTTGACCCCAGTTGAGTAATTAGCACAGTCAGATTCATATTTGACCGAGTCCTCTGCATCCTCATGAACAGAGGTAATTTCCCTTGTGGAAGAACTACTAACATTGTCAAAATCTGGTTTCACCATATATTGACTATTAGATTCTTCTTCCATTTTGTGTAATGTGGATCTCTGTGTGCTATGATTTGGTGATGCATTAACATTTTCACAAAATTTGTCAAGACAAGAAGACCGTTGTTGCTCTAAATCATCAATGTCTAATGAATCAAGATAAATGAGATCATGAGTGCCAGGGTTTAAGCTCACCTTGCTTGCTGCTGTTGAAGAACCAACATACATTGATCCACCATTTGTTTCTCCTCTATTTTCGCCGTAAAGTGAGATCACTCTTGTGGGTTTCTTCTTGTGCTGTTTGTACTTCTTGCAACCCCAAACGAGGCCAAGCACACAAAGCAAAGTAACATCTCCAACTAAAATAAGCACTGTTATAAGTATCTCTCTAGTTCTGCCTTTATGATCCTTTCCTACAACCTTTCGGGGCGGTGAGATTGACTGCAGCCTATGTGGATGATGAGAAATTCGATGAATGTGATGCACCGGAGCAGGTGCTGGAGCTGGACTCGGAGCTTTGGCTTCACTAAAGGGTGAAGGAGAAGGAGATGGAGACACATTTTCACTGTTACCATTTCTTTTTCTCTTGCGTAAGCTCCTCAAACCAAGCAAAGAGTTGAACTTTTCCAACACTGAAACCTCATTCTCATCTGCTCCCGAAACTTTCACTATCTGCAGGCTATGAGTCTCCACAACATCGTCCTCCATTGAGTAATGAGGCTCTTGTAGGCCATGAACATTGAGGACCTCTGCATTTGATAAACACATGAGCAGGGATTAAAATGTGTGTAGCATTGTGTAATGATAAGAGAAACAGCATGATGAAAATCATCATGTGAAGATTCTCAGAACTGCTGCGATAATCTTTCTTTTCTCCCACTATCTCTCTCAAACAAAAGCCATCAAAGCATATAAATCATGTTTCTCTGAAGGCATACTTGATATTAGCTATTCCTTGCACTGGACAAAACACAAGGAGATTGAAGGAACTTCAAATGAAGAGATTGAAGTTGTTGGCATCACCTATCTATCTCAATAAACAAACAGGTTGATCATTCATTGCATAACATGTTTTTTCATTTAGGATAGCACTTGATACATGCATCCCTGCTTTTCTGCTGTCATTCTGGAAACATGTTCATAAATGGTTTCTGTTGCCTAGGTTATCTTTGATTCTGTATACATGTGACTTCATGCAGCCTAGGTCATTCTTAATTCAGAATACATGTGCTTTGTTTTACGATAGTTGACTTTACAAAAGGTGTGTTTGAATTATGGTGCTTTTAGGTTCACATGTGACTCATAGGATTGTGTGTTGTTTATGTATGGTGGTTTACAGCCTGGAAAGTTTTCTTTGCCTTCCTCATTGACTGTCTTTCACGTGCTTGCTGAAGCTGTTTTTGCCATTTCTGGTATAAGGCTTGGAAAAACTTTTTCCCTCCTAAAACACTTCTTGCCTATTTTGGAAATTTGATGTTGACCTTACATATTGTCTCTTAAGCATGCTTTTGCTTTGCAAACTGTGATCAAAGTGTTTTGTCAAATCTGGGACAGTTTTAGGTCTGCTATAGGGTTGCTTTGAAGTTGTCTACCACGTGCTTCCTTGTTGTCTTTGGCTTCTGTATTGCCTTGCCTATATAAGAGAGTCTAAAGCTGTTTTGACTTCCTTGGTTGAGTGGAAAATATTTTGGAAGTGTGGTATTCTTTTCGGGTTACTCTTTAAGAGCACAAAACTGTGTAGTTTCTCTCTTCTCTTCTCTTCCCCTTCTGTGTCTTCTGTTTGCTCTTTACTGTGCATAAAAGACATGGATTCACAATCATAAAAACTGTTTTTCAAAACTCATATGCATCATTGCATAGTGCATTCCATTGAGATAGGTATGGAGATGTTTAACCCAAAGAAGTAGATCAAGAAGATTTAACTTGAAAGTAGTTAAGATCTGAGTTGATGCTTCTGAATATTTTCCAAGGTGTAAACACATAGATCAAGTAGTGTAGCTCTGTTAGAACTGGTAGTCAGATTAGTTAGGATAGCATACGGGCTATGTATCCCCAGAGTACGAGAAACTTGTAATTGTGTGTGTTACTTGATAGTGTAAATGTTTGTCCCTAAAGAGTCAGGGGCACACAGTTTTAATCCTGGTTTGTTGTAGGATTTCTGCGTTAACAAAAACATCTTGTGTTATTATTACTTACTGTCTTTACGTTTTAACACTCGTATCCTGTATTTCGGGATATGTCTCAATTTTGCTATCCCCGAGAACAGATTAAGCGAAAAATGATAAAAGGCTTATTCAGCCCCTCTCTAGGACCTTTATTCTCCTTTTTGTTTCTATGAAGAAAGTTCTCTGAGGAAGTTTTGTCATATAAGTGGTGTGCACTGAAGTTCAAGACCACAGAGTGTCTTAAATGCTACTCCAAGAAACCCCTGAGAAAGGCATCAGTTTCTTTTCTTCTCTCCTCCATAAATACTCTGCAAAACACTATTAATATGCATCTTATGGAAGAATCTTCTAAACTCTGATCTTTAGTCTTATGACTCTCATCTACTCATCCATCTTATAAAGATCATATCTTTAGAGAAAAGGGGTAAGACTTTCATTGATTAGATCATCATTTTCATACAAATAGAGTCAACACTTTAGGGTTAATGATCAAAGCAGAGATCTTTACCAATCAAAATGGGTCATATGATTTGCAGCTTAAAAAGTTGATCAAGACCAAAACCAAGGCATTGGAGGGGTCCCCAATTTTGGTTAGATTGTCTACCTCCGTAGAGGTTGATGGTGCCAGTTCGTCTCCAACCCTAATAATTATGCACAGAAATGGACAAAGGGATCCATCACTTTCCCCATGTGGGCGTCTTACAAACAGAAGCCAAGAGCAAAACAAGGGTGAAAAAGAAGTACAGAAAATTGGAATTTGCTTGTCCTTTTCTTAGGATTTTAGGGGATGATTTTTAGTGTTTGAGATGTTGTTTTCTTTGGACTAATATGGATTCATGTGTTTTCTCCACACCTAAACTTAGAGAGAAAGTGACTATAGTTCTCACCTTAGATTATAGAGAAAGAGACTGGTCTCAAACCGACAGCATATATTTTATACAGTAGTTGCTTGGAATTGAATCAAAAACCATGAGGGGGACCGTGTTACATTTCTGCCACTCTGTTACCATGTTACTATGGCTTTCAGTCCTTTCGCATAGAAATGGCCTAGATAAGAAGCTCACTATTTTACTCTGCTTCGGTGGAATCTTTAATTTCCTCACTTTGTAAAGATAGCTTCCTCCAAAGATAAATCAATTTGGAACATATAATCACGAAGTTAAATGTCACAAATTTGATGTCAAATGACAATTCCCTGTTAAATGCAGATATAACCGATTGTGCGGATCCGCTGATTCTGACCTCAGACCTGGCCCAAACGTGAAAAACTATAAACTCGAGAGAATTCGAGTAACATATTTATGCGCGACTATGTTATGGTCAAACTCGACAACGTAGTGACACATGAACCTATTATCTCTCGAGTCCCTAAACTTATTTGGGTAAATTATATCTAAGGTCAGTTACGTAAGATTAGTTACATATAAGGTCACCTGACTTTTCTTTCATAAATAAGGTCACTTGATTAAACAAAATATCTTGAAGTTTGATTTATTTACAAATATACCATCATAAAAATTCAGTTTAACACCTCTCTCTCATATCACTCTCTCCATATCTTAGTTTTCACTTCTCCTCCGCCGCGAGATTCGATTCCGTACGAATCTCCGCCTCATCTAACAACCACGGCCTCACCAATGACGCTCTCTTCGCCTCTCTCTCCTGCCGATCGTGGTCTGTTTCGTCCTTGTCCTCCGACTTCAAGCTCCGGCCGTGGGTGGTTGCTTCCCTGCTTCCAATCGTTGTACAGACACCTACGCCGTGGGTGGTTGCTTCCCTGCTTCCAATCGTTGGTGGAGTGGGATTGGCATCAATTACTGAGGCTTCATTTAACTGGTAAGAAATTACACCATTTCATTATACACCCAAAGAGGATAGAAGAAGCTACAATACGGATTTGATTGATAAGAAAGGGATATGGGATTATCCTATTGTATATTGATTCATAATATAGTTGATTTATTTGTGATCTCTCTCCCTCTCTCTCTCTCTCTCTCTCTCCCTCTCCCTCTCCCTCTCTCTGAGCGTTGGAGATCTATTTGTATGCAGAAGTGTGCTTTGGTTGTTAGGCAGATTGTTGTGTTTTGGTTGTTACGTACATAGTAGTGTCTATAATAATCTGTGGTAGTACATATGTTACTCTGTAGTAGTATGTACAGACTGTAGTGTGCTTTGGTTGTTAGGCAGATTGTTGTGTTTTGGTTGTTACGTACGTAGTAGTGTCTATAATAATTTGTGGTAGTACATATGTTACTCTGTAGTAGTATGTACAGACTGTAGTGTGCTCTGTAGTAGTTTGCAGTATTGTATGTGAGTAGTATGTAGTCCGCTCTGTAGTAGTTTGCAGTGTGTTTTGTAGTTTGTAGTGTGCTCTGTAGTAGTTTGTAGTGTTGTCTGTGAGTAGTATGTAGTCCACTGTGTAGTAGTTTGTAGTATGTTTTGTAGTAATTTGTAGTGTGCTCTGTAGTAGTTTGTAGTGTTGTTTGTGAGTAGTATGTAGTGTGCTCTGTAGTAGTCTGTAGTAGTTTGTAATGTTGTCTGTGAGTAATATGTAGTGTGTTTTGTAGTAGTATGTAGTGTCATATGTAGTAGTCTGCAATGTTGTCTGTGAGTAGTATATAGTGTTGGCTGTGCATAGTATGTAGTGTGCTCTGTAGTAGTATGTAGAATTGATGTAAGTAGTTTTGATGGTCTATTTTATTGTTTTGCAGAAATGGCACAAATGGAAGACCCTAAGAAACCCAAAGTCCAAATAAGATCGACATTAAGAGGCTTTTGCAAAGTCATGGGTGAACTTCATAAAAAATTGCCTCCAAAAACAGCGAGGACGTTGCAAAAAATACCATTTAGCAGTTTCATAAAAAATACTACAACAATTTGTTGAAAGTAATACTGTAGTTTTCAGAAAATACTACTCTAGTTGTTGGATAGTACTATTCTACTGGAACTTATGCATTCTAACTAAAACTTTGTTGAAAGTACTACTGTAGTTTTTAAAAAGTACTACTCTAGTTGTTGAATAGTACAACTCTACTGGGACTTTATGCATTATAATTAAAATTTTGTTGAAAGTACTACTGTAGTTTTCAGAAAGTACTACGTTACTCTAGTTGTTGGATAGTACTACTTTACTGGAACTTTTTGCATAAAAAAAAATGGATAAAAAAAGTGACCTTAATTAGGATAAAAAATATAAAATGACCTGAAAAGTTAATATAAAGAGGCAAAATTTGAAAGACAGAAAATATGGATAAAAATGACCTTAATTAAGATAAAAATATAAATGATCTTTAAAGTAAATATAAAAGGGCAAAATTGGAAAGACAGAAAATATGAATTAAAGAAAGTGACCTTAATTAGGATAAAAAGTTTAAATAACCTTATGTATAAAGTAGGGTCTCTAAATGACCTTATATGTAATTATCTAAACTTATTTCAGATCATGTTGGAACGATTTGCTCCATCAGAAAAAAGTCCCCAAAAAAGACTAGGTAGGTAGGTGGTCAAGTTAATTTAGTGACCGAGAGCAGCTGCACGCGCAAGCATGAATGCAGCTTATAATTCCGTTAATTCTTCGATCCAACATTTTGACTGATCGATGGTCAAAATTAGCCGGGAGTTACTCGAGTACAACCCACAGCTTTTTTTCTTCTTATTCTCGCAATCGACAAAGCAATATATGCACACCACCAATCCTATTCTAATTTCTAAAGGATGCATGGTATTCTAATCACTAATCATATCCTATTGTTGTAGATGAGCGGCAGCTAGTGACTCTGTTCGATTCTGGCTATTTCATTTTACATGTCCAATATGCATGTCACTGACCACCACGAGCTACTCCGAATCATTTTACTTAGTTTTAGGCTAGCGACATACTGACCTAGTGTCACGGGGTGTAACAATAGTCTCTATTGTTGCTAGGGAAGTCAAACCAATAACACTCGATCCCACAGATACTCCGTCATTCTCGTCTTTAATTTCGTGATCAAGTTCTTCAAATTCTCTCACCGTCTACTCGATCTCATTCTCTCACACAGTCTGGCTTTGCGTATCGATCTCCATATATTGGTGGCATATGTTTTCGCAGATACATAGCTAGACACTTCAATTGAATCCTAACCGAATCCTAACCACTCCCCATATTAAATAAAGACCTTGTTCTCCCACCATGATTAAGCCTCCATCATGCGCGCCCTCTGGTTTGACTTCTCCACAACCGATCCACGCTCTCCCTATAAAACTCTATCATCCCCGGCCTTCTTCACAAGTGTTCATTGGTTCCACAATACCGGTTCCGAGCAGAGCTAGCATCAATCAATGGAGGAGATACAAGAACACCCGCCGCCGGAGTCCACGTCGGAGGTCAAACACGTCGGCCACAGCGGTCCACTAGTGACGAGCAGCAGAAAGACGAGCAGCAGAAGCCTAAGGTTCAAAGATAATCACGATGATCAATGCTACGTGGAAGTGACACTAGATGTCCACGGCGACGACACCGTCGTGCTTCGGAACATAAGAGGAGCCGAGTCATCGGAGTTGTCGACGTCGGGGAGGCTAGCGAGGAGACCCTCTCTTGCTTCTCAGCTATCTTTTAAGTTCAAGCAAGTCTCGCATGAGCTGAAGCGCATGAAATCTTCCTTGAGCTTCAAGAAAGTCGACAGACCCACCAAGCCGGGAGTCACTCGTGCCCTAAACGGACTCAAGTTCATGACAAGAAATGTGTGCAGTGCAGGTTGGCCGGAGATAGAGACGAGGTTCCACGAACTCGCCGTCGATGGTACGCTTCCGAAGTCCGTCTTTGCTCAATGCATAGGTACGTGATAAATAAATCCGACTTCTCTACAGTGCATTTTACATAAAGCGTGACGAAATGACGATATTGTATGTTAATTTTTGCAAATCAGGGATGAAGGAGTCGAGTGAGTTTGCGTGCGAGGTATTCGATGCACTTGCTCGACGACGAGGAATAACGTCGTGTTGTGTGACAAAGGAGGAGTTGAGAGAATTTTGGGAGCAGATTTCCGACCATAGTTTCAATGCAAGGCTGCAAACCTTCTTTGACATGTGAGATTATATTCTCTTCTTCATTTCCATGATACATTTTTTACGAAAAAACAATTTGATATTGGTTCAATTCGTCGACTTTCTTTGATCTATATCTTTGTATGGTATACATTGTTGAATGTATTAGCTTAGCTAAGTTCATGTGCTGCCCATCTGGCATATACGCTAGGAAACATATTGATAATGCCTAGACTTTATTCTATTTTATTTTATTTTAAAATTTAAATTGCCTAGCTAGACTACTTGGAAGTCCTTGATAGTAACATGGTGAGAGTAACATAATGATGTGTAACCTATAGTGCCTCACAAAGCTCGTAATTTTGTTCTCTTGATAGAACAAATATCGCAATCGGTCGCCTAAGAGGTTTTAGTCTTTAGTTTTGTTTTATCATGAAAAAAATGGCGAATGTGTTTTCGTTTTGATTTTGGATATATATCTACATAAAAAATAACGTTAGTGTTACCGATCCATTTATTGTTATATGCAGCTTGTATTAAATGTTTGGAGAAAATTAAGTTAAACTTTTCCTTTTTCCCACTTGTTTCTTGCATGACACTATCTGACCAATATGTAACAGGGTGGACAAAAATGCAGATGGTCGCATCTCAGAAGAAGAGGTGAAAGAGGTGAGAGTCCATCAAATGAACACTTTGACATTGGTAATTTTTGATATGGGAAAAAAAGTTACAACAACTATGCATTTATTTAAAATGTGCAGGTTATTACCCTAAGTGCTTCTGCTAATAAGTTGTCGAAAATTCTAGAACAAGCTGAGGAGTATGCAGCATTGATCATGGAAGAGCTAGATCCAGACAACCGTGGATATATTGAAGTTAGTTTTCAGATTTCACATATTTGGTAATGTTATTTGGTATTTTTCTGATCAGAAAGTGGGCTTGTGCTGCAGTTACACAACTTGGAAATGTTACTTCTGTCCGGTCCAACCCCAACCCCATCGTCAAATTTGATCAGTGACAGCCATGTTCTGAGCAGATTGCTGAGTGAAAAGTTGGTTCCGACCAAAGAGAACAACCCTATAAGGCGGTGGTGGTGGCGGTTAACCTACTTCGTTGAGGACAACTGGAAGCGGATTTGGGTCCTTGTGGTATGGCTTTTAATATGCATGGGCCTCTTCACTTGGAAATTCATCCAGTATAGAAACAGAGAAGTTTACCACATAATGGGCTATTGTGTGTGCGTTGCAAAAGGTGGAGCTGAGACCCTCAAGTTTAACATGGCCCTAATTCTTCTACCAGTGTGTCGAAATACAATAACTTGGCTTAGAAGCAAAACCAAGTTAGGGGGTGTTGTTCCCTTTGATGACAATATTAATTTTCACAAGGTAAGATGCAAAAATTGTTTACACTATTGATATCTTACAAGAATGCATTAGTATAGTACATTATACAGACAAATTTACTCCAACACATTTACTGATCACATATATGCATCAGGTGATAGCTTTTGGGATTGCAATTGGGGTATGTCTACATGCAGGTTCTCATCTAACTTGTGACTTTCCTAAGCTACTACACTCCACTACTGATCAATATGACAAGATGAAGCCATTTTTCGGCGAAAAAAGGCCAGATGACTACTGGTGGTTTGTTAAAGGAACCGAGGGCTGGACCGGTGTGATTATGGTGGCTCTGATGTTGGTGGCATTCACATTGGCTCAGCCATGGTTTCGTCGCAATAGACTACGAAACCTTCCTAAGACTCTTAAGAAGTTTACAGGGTTCAATGCCTTCTGGTATTCTCATCACTTGTTCATCATCGTCTACGTTCTCTTTATTGTTCATGGATATTTTCTCTACCTCTCTAGACACTGGGACCAGAAAACAGTAAGTGCATTTCCTTGCAAAGACAACAAAAATTAAAATAACAGACATTATTGTACAATTCAAGTGAAACAAATTTATAAATGTCGTAGTCCTCTCCAACTTTTCGTTTCCTCACTTTAGAAAATTTCTTGTTTTCATAAACTGTTGCTGTTAGACATGGATGTATTTGGCTTTCCCACTATTGATGTATGCATGTGAACGTCTTCTTCGTGCATTCAGATCTGGCTACGAGTCTGTAAAAATTTTAAAGGTAAGTTATTGTTTTAAAAGTTGTTCAACTTCTATCCAACAATAGCTAAAATTCATTCATGCTTTATTGAAAGGCTGAATCATTGAATAGAGTTCTGAAATGATTTCAACGCTTTCAGGTCGCTGTTTACCCTGGAAATGTGTTGGCACTTTATATGTCTAAACCAGAGGGACTGAAATACACCAGTGGACAATACATCTACATAAATTGCTCTGCAATTTCCCCATTCCAATGGTACTATTTTGGTCAGTTCATTTTGTACTACCAGCAGAACTTAAAGCTTAAAGTTTTGGATTTGACATTTTTTTTTCTTTTTGGATTAATTGCCTTAATATGCGATCCTTTGTAATCTTAGACTTCAAAATCCTTTAGTTGTAATCTTAATGTGTCATGAATAATTTCATAGGCATCCATTTTCGATTACTTCAGCTCCGAGTGATGACTATTTAAGCGTTCATATTCGCACATTAGGTGACTGGACATCTCAGCTGAAATATATTTTTTCTCAGGTAATTTTTGCATGACTTGGATGATCTTAATTTGGGGATATGAGTGAGTAACTTTGCTTATGAATGATGAACATTGCAGGTTTGTCAGCCTCCTTCTATAGAACACAGTGGCCTTCTATCTGCTGATATTGAACAGCCAAATATCCAACCAAGGTATGTTTATTTTTGTGGTGTTCATCTTTGATCAAATAGCATATGTTGGTACAATCAATCACGAGAAAGTAAATGTGGTATCTAAATTCACAGGATGCCAAGGCTTCTTGTTGATGGTCCATATGGTGCACCAGCACAAGACTACAAAAACTATGAAGTTCTTCTACTCGTAGGACTTGGAATTGGTGCAACTCCATTAATCAGTATACTCAAAGATGTCCTAAACAACATTAAGAGACAGAAGGATCTAGAAGGCAAAATTCTAATAGAAAATGGTGGTAAAAGGAAGTCTACGTTTGCAACGAAACGAGCTTACTTCTACTGGATCACAAGGGAGCAAGGCTCGTTCGAGTGGTTTAGCGGCGTGATGAATGAGGTAGCCGAAAATGACTTAGACGGTGTGATAGAGCTTCACAACCATTGCACTAGTGTTTATGAAGAAGGAGATGCTAGATCAGCTTTGATCACCATGCTTCAATCCATAAACCATGCCAAAAATGGTGTCGATGTAGTGTCTGGCACGAGGGTGAAGACGCATTTTGCTAGACCAAATTGGCGCAACGTTTTTAAGCATGTAGCTGTTAAACACCCTCATCAAAGAGTTGGTAAGTACTTTTACATAACACATACTTTTGAGACATCATAGCATAATTAATTGTGTCACTTCATTGTACATCGTGAATTCTTTTTTCTTCTCAAATATTTATCTTGAATCATCAGTTCATCACCGTGATCAGTGTTATGTACACTCAATTACTTATCCCGTTGGTTGTCACTGTATTTTTGATGCAGGTGTGTTTTATTGTGGTGCACATGGCTTAGTTGGGGAGTTAAGAAGTTTAGCTCAAGACTTTTCCAGAAAAACTGAGACCAAGTTTGATTTCCATAAAGAGAACTTTTAATTTCAGCCCATTATCCTTCCCCTAGTAGCATGTTTATTAAGGTATATATAGTTAGTTATATACAGTAGAGATATACAGTATATAGATCTCACCCCTTTCATAATATCCATCAATTCAGTCTATTTTATCAGTTTTTCAAGTTTTGCATTGGCTTGATTAATTGTGGTCTGGCTTAACCACTTGGGTAAATTCCAGATAGCAGAAATGTAACACACGTCCTTGTATATAAATTCTAGAGTTCCACCTTAAAACTTGAACAAATTTAAAAACTGGAATTGCTGCTACTCGCTAGTTGATAATCTAGGGAAGGGATTCTAATTATGGAAGAAAAAAAATATGAAATGGGGCACATCAGCTCACTAAAACTAAAATGAAACGGAATATCAGAACAGCATCAACTAGCCAAGGAGGCTCACCATCAGTCCAAAAATCGTACAGCAGTAATCATCAAAGCATGCCTTTTTTGCCTTGCTGCTGCTGCTGCTACATGTTCTGCTCTGTTGCATGGTCTAGGCACACGTTAATTACTCTCTTTCGATCTCTGCACTGAGGGGTCGAAATTTGTTTCATGAGAAGGCTTACTGCACCAGAATCAAACACTTTGGTCCGCAACGTTTTCAACTTACCCTTCTAGTACCATTAGGCATTAATCTAGCATGCATTGTTGTTTCAAGACTCGAGAGGTATATGAAAAACCATGCTGGCAAATAGTAGAACGCAGAAATGTGCAATTATATAGGTCCAGAAAAGCCATGCTTGCAAATAGTGTCTGATTCTCTGATTAGCTTTGCTTTTTGGCAGTTAAACCTTCACTCCAAACCCATGCTAGGATCATCATAGCCATCCTTAGTCACTGAACCAAAAGTACTTTTGATATCTTTAGTCAATCATACAAATCACTACTGTAATGGTTCTTGAAAACATCACACTAGCTAGCTACCGTAATTTTTATAGATACAAAATAGCAAATGGAAAACCAGCAAATACTCTATGACTTCTCGATTAAGACTAAACAACAAAGTTTTTAACCTTGACCACATTATCTACTCATGACCACATGATCTCCTCTCCTGTCATCAAAAACATGAAAATTTCCATTAACACAAAGGAAACTAAGAAAGAGAAACCAGAAATTGAAAGAAGACACCACAATGAATCTGATTTTATTCTATAAACCATAAATTCCTCAAATGTGTGTTAGTTTCAATCATTTTCACATCATCTATTAACCATAAATTGAATCTAAAGTTGATGCCAATACCGAACAAATAACATATGGAAATTAATCATATGGGAATTAAATCAATTAATCATAATCATCTAACCTCAAATGGATAGAAATCATAGAATGCAGCTACAACAAATAACACATGGGAATTAATCTTGAAAATCAACTTGTTCTATAATTGGAGGCGTCCTGAATGCTGTCTAAGGAAATAAGTACCTTGACCCAATTAGCTTCAGGATTATGCAAAACCTCCTACTGTTTAGTTATTTCCAAATTAAGCCAGGTAAATTTTGGTAGTGCAAATTCTCTTGCTTTGACTATCTCTTGCACAAAAGTTCTACACAAAATGTTCTTTTTGCTGATAATGTGAACCTCTAATTCTAACAGTTAAAAAAACCAAAACTTTATTCTGAAATCAGAATGCCTTGTATTTGGCAAGTTCTCTTTTTTCTGAGATAACTGGAAAGTTCTTCTCTCTACAGCCCATGGAGACCAAAGTAAACAACCTAAGGAAAAAAAAACTTCAATTTTTTTTATATCATATAATTGTACCCTTCATCAATAAACAGCCAACCAGTCCAACTGGTTTTTAATTTTTAAGTTTTCTTTGATTCCCTCAAACAGTGCCAACATACCAATATTCCTTAATACAGTTAGTTAAAAACTAATCCTACGTCTACTATTTTCTTATTTAACTACCACATAGCACATTCTGCTGTATATGATTCTTGAGAAAACAGAGATCTTGAGGAGGTCGCTTCTTCTGTTCCTCTCATTTTTCAAGAAAAGCTGAGGATGCTAACAATCTTAGCTAGCAGGAGCATCAAGTCCTAAAGTGCTAGGTGTCCATTCACCAAAGTGTCCATAAGAGATTCAAAAATCTTTTGTATATTTATTTCTCTCATGTACTTGTCAAACTGACACCCATCAAGAACATACAACCAAAATTTAAGGAAGGACCCCAGTGTTTTCTCCAGTGTGCAAATGGATTAGCCTTATAGCTCTCACTACAACCTAGTCACAATATATAAAGTTATAAACCTCTTCATCACCTAGATTTGAGAATTCAGCTTACACAAACACAGAACAGAAAGCTCTTATCTCTCTCTTTCTCTTCCTTCTCTAAACCAGTCACTTGTGCTCTCTTAAATTTCTTCTGTCAAACTCGTCATGGCTTCCCCAACAGAACAGTCAGAACCTCAAGAAGCGGAGGAAAACTACACTATTGTGAGATACAAGGTGCAAAGCTAATTTCAGTGTCCTCTCTACTATTTTCATGTCTGGTTTTGTTCTATTTCTAACATCTCTGTTCTCTTTTGTGTAGGTTTATGTGCTCAAGGTCCTCATCCACTGCCAAGGTTGCAGCAAGACCATCAAAAAAGACTTGAAGAAGATTGATGGTAAGCATAGATAAAGAAGACATAACCAACTACTCAAATATTGTACCGTTTTGGACCGTTTCTTCTTCATGTTTTATTTCTTCGCTTGAAACAGTTCTACGTGCTCTCTCTCGCTCTGTTTTTGGTTTCTCTGCTAGCTACACAGTTCATGTTTTAAGCTGTAAAATGTATATAAAGCATGATAAAACTGTTGACTGTATGCAACTACTCAAATATTGTACTTTCCATATATGAAGAATAAGATAGAGTCTGTTTGCTCACTGTGTGTCACTATATTTTGGTTAAAACGTACATGTGCTCAATAGCTGTAGCTGATTTTACTTTCGTTGTGGGTCTCAAGGTGTCTACAAGATAGAGGTTGACTCCGAGAATCATAAAGTGACAGTCTTTGCCGATGTGGAGCCAGAGAAACTGATCAAGAGACTGAAGAGGAACATCAACAGACTTGTTGAGCTATGTACTGGTGATGATAACCAGAAGCTAAATGTAACCACCAAGCAGCAGAGCCACCAGGTAGAAAGAAAAGAGAAACAGAAAGAGAATGAAACAGACAGAGAAGCTGAAACCCCCAAGGTGACAAATCAAGAAGTTAAGAGAGCTAATGAGAAGGAGAAAGAGCCAGCTGAAACAGTCAAGGTGGCAAACCACGGCGGCGGTGAAGTTAACAGAGCTAAGGAGAAGGGAAAAGCGCATGCTGTTGAGGTTGTGGAGGATCGTGTTAAGAACTTTAAAGTTGGAAGCTGCAGCAACACCAAGAGTGTTGAGGTTGAGGAGTGCAATGTTGCTAAACCTAATGTGGGTTATGCCGGACAGTCGAAGGAGATGAAGACCGGAAAGAGCGGCCGCGTTGAGGAGTACGAAGGTAGAAATGGGGCTACAGCTGGCAGTGGCTATGGAGGTGAAAAGAAAAATGGCAAGGGACAGAACATCAATGTCAACACTTCTCAAAGTGAGGTGATGAGTGGTGCATTACCACCTATTCTAGAGTCAACCCCGCTTCATTTCAGGCCTCAGCAACCTCAGCCCCCGCCACAACAGCAACTTATTCCTTTTCCGGCCAATTTCAACCCTGCAATGCACTACCATGTGGTTCCCAAGCTTAGCCACCGTGACCTTCGCCATGTGCCACGGCCAGTCTATACCTCGCCAATTTATGCACATTGGGGCTTGGGACCTGAAATTGGAGGAACTAGGGTTGATGAGCCATCTTCCTACTACTTGCAGGACCTTCCACCACAGCTGTCTCCTCCACCACCGGCACAGGATCCGCAACGTCCGTACTATGCTTCTCCTTTCCATGCTGACTCCTTTTCGCTCTTCAGCGATGAGAACATCAACGCATGCAGTATCATGTGAAGAAGAAGAAGCCTTGATCGAGGGTGGGTGCAATGAGAGTAGGGTTTAGGGTTTTAACAGCTAGCTAGGCAGGGTTAATTTCAAGTCTAATGTCGCGCGGATTAGTTTGCATGTGTAATTTTAAGTGAGCTAGCTAGGTTTGATTAGTAGGCACCCATTTGGCAAATTGTAACTGATTTAAGTTGCCTACCTCTTATATATAAATTCGATTTCGCATTTGGTTACTGATTGAGTGCATGCATGGTTTGCTTTGGTAGTAGGGTATTTGGCAAGAGTGCATGCATGGTTTGGATTAGTTTAGTAGTAGATCACGCGTAGAACGTTTTATTGGATCTAAACACAAAGTTCTGCTAAAAATTAAGGGGAAATGAGAAAAAAAACATTCTCTTTGCTCAAAAATGTCACATAAGTTTTTCATTCTAAAACGTCATTCTGTTTTTAAGTTTGTAACAGATCAGAGTTTTTAGTCATTTTTACGTTATTTATCATTCTATCTCTCGCGTACTACCTATACTCATTTCACTATTTTGTTCTCCAAATGGTACTCTCTCTCTCTCTCTCTCTCTCCCTCTCTCTCTCTCTCGTTTTATCTCCGTATTTTTGAAAATCGCCGCAGTCGTGTTCCTTCTCGCTGTTGTCGTGTTCGCGTCTATCCGTTGAGTTCGTTGTCTCTGACTTCGTCGGTCGGTCGACGTTGTTATTGTTCTGCGTAAGAATCTCTCTTCGAAAACCCTGAGTTTTTTTTATTTTTGTTGGTACTGACCAGTTTTCATGTTCCTTTTCGTGGTTCGTTTCTATGTTTGAAGTTTTGAAATGTTTGTTGTTGTTGTTGTTGACATTTTTCTATGGTTTTCAGTAATTTTTACTTTTTTTTCATGATTTTTTGTAAAAGGTATGTGATGTAGTGTGTTCAAAAGACTCTTTGTTTGTTGTATTAGTTGTACGTTGTTGTTGTGTTTATGATAGAAGTCATTTTCCTGGATATCTTTGAAGTATTTGATAGTTTCATATTTATGCCTCTATTCAGTGTTTAATTCATTCCCTATACTTAGTTTATTTCTATATATTTTAGTATTTATTGTTTTATAGATTTTGTGGAAAAATAAAGAAAAATGAAATAAAAGAGAGATTCCTAGCTCAATATGGATTCAAGAAGGTTAGGAGTTTTGTGCAATTAAAGAAGCCTTTTCCAAGGAGGACTTGAAGAGATTAATTAGGAGACATATATAAACTAATTTTAGGTTTTTTGAAAGGCTAATCAATATTTTAGAGAGAAAAACTCGAGCAAAGGAGAAGCCGCCGCAAAGGAGCCAGAGTGCCATTTTTGATCCATCGAAGCCCGAGCTTCGATCCATCGAAACTGGACAATAGTTTCTATTCTTTATCCCATCTCGATTTGTAACCTCTGCGATTTGTTTTGATTATTTTATTATGACTTTTAGTAGCTAAATATCTTGTTAAGGGGATGCTTGAAGCGTCGTACATGAAGTCTTTCTAATTCATATACTTTAATCTAGTTTCGCATATTCAATTCGAATAAGGTTTCTTTTTCCATGTGACTTACCGTATGAATTCTTGTATGTTTGCTTTGGTGCGCAACTTAGCATGCATGCTAGGATTCTATTGTTATGAGATACGGGTGACTGAAGATAATTTCTTCTACCGAATTCTCTATAGTGATACACCAATTTAGTCGGGTGATTGAAACCCTAGATCTAGCAGGACACGTCCATAGTGTACCTGTGAACCCTTATAGATTCTCAAACCTTTTCTAGAACTTAATGCTTTCTTCTTTGTAAACCTTGGGGTCCATGACTATGGGTTCAATAGAGGGATAGATGTGGGGGAGGTCCATGACAAACTCACATAGGCATAAGGATTATGTAATAGGATGTGTCGTATCTATCAGCCTTTCTAGAAACTTTCATTCATTGGATATCTGCTTTCGATTAAGTATGTGTTAGATAGATGGAATAAAGGTGGTGGATTGCATTCATCTTAACTCATTCGTCATATAGTTTAAACCACTTTGCATTCATAAGTATATTTACTTTCAGCATTTATTTTCTGCGTTAGCTGTAGTTTAGTCGATTTAGTTCAGTACCCAAATCAACTCCGAATACCCTAAATTTTTTTGTAATAGTCCACCCCTGTGTCTAGTTTATTATGTACAAATTTCGTGTCATTTGAGTCTGTTTAGAGTAGAGTCGTAGTGTCGTTAGTGTACTGTAGTCAAGTCTGTCAGCATTGTAGTCTAGTGTTAGGATTCAGTTTCACGAATTTCTTTTGTTCGATAATCCCTATTTATCATACTACATTGGTATATCTAAGTTGAGAATATGGTATCTTTGAGAGGTGGTTCTCCATATCATCAAATTTTGGCGTCTTTACCGTGGAATTGCTTAATTCTATGTCCTAATATAGTCTTTCAATTTCAATTTTGTTTTGTTTTCTTGTTCCTTTGAGTCTTATTGTTTCTTCAGTATGCAAGAATATTGTATATGCATACTAGGAAAACTGGAAGTACTGAGCCATTATTACTTGATCAGGAAATTGAACGCTCAGTAAGACAAAACAGAAGACAACAGAGACAACAATTGATGAGCGTGCACAATAGTGGTGGTGAACAATCTAAATTTGAAAAGCAGTCTGATACAAAATCTGAATTTGAAGAGCAGGAAGAATAATACATACCATCACCACCATCATCACCTATGGCTAACCACACTCGACTTAGAGAGTCTTTTATTCCAGGTACATGAGCTAATGATTCACCAATTGTGCTACCAGCTAATTTGGGGAACTATGCCATTCCCCCATCTCTCATTTCCAATCTGCCACACTTCAGAGACACTCATTGTGAAGACCCTCAAGATCATCTGAATGAGTTTGGAGCATTGTGCAAAATTCAGAGGTCTACTAATGTGGATACAGATACTGTGAAGCTTATTTTGTTTTCTTTTTCATTGAAGAAGCAAGTTAAAGCATGGTTTAATTCTTTGGCTCCTCAATTGATTGATACTTGGGAGAAGATGAGCGGTGCTTTCATGAAGGAATTTTACTCAGCTTCTAAAACCAAGAACTTGAAGAAGCAGATTAGCACCTTTAGACAGAAGGATATGGATGAATTACATTAGGCATGGAGTCAATTCAAGAGTCTTCTTAGACAATATCCTCACCACAAGTTTGAGTTGAATGATCAAATGGAGTTCTTTTATGAAGGACTTCATACCTTCAACAGGTTCAAACTTTATTCATCTAGTAGGGGAAATTGGTGGAAATGACCGGTCCTCAAGCAAAGGAGATCATTGAAAATCAAGCAGAAAATTCAAGGCAGTTTCAGTCCAGAGATAGAACATTGACAGCCAACAGAAGATCAGTGAATGGTGTTATGATTGATAGAGCCATGGGGAAGAGATTGAGTTCCATGGAGAATGATATTGCCTTAATTTCTAGTAGTATGAAGGTTGCCAAAAAGACAACAGTTGCTGCAGTTTAGGTTTTGTGCACTCTATGTTCAGCAGCAGATCATCTAGCAGAAGAATGCCCTCAGTATAGAGCAGAAAAGGTGATTGATCAAGAGGAGGAAGCAAATGACTTCTAGAGGCAACCCAACACATATGGTGGAAATCAGAACCATCCACTGTTGAGATTTAGGAACAATAATGTGCTTAATCCTCCAATTGTTCTACCGGGATTTCAGCAAAGACAGCCTACATGAGATGGGCAACAATTTGGCCAAAGTCGTGTGCCACAACAGCAACAACCTCTAGCTCAAACATCAACCGAAACTTCAACTCTGGAATCACTTATACAACATATGATGTTTGATAATAAGAAAGATAGGGAGGAGAATGGTTCATCTCGTAAGGAGAACAGTGTATTCTGCCAAGAGATGGGTGCCTTTTGTCAGGAAATCAAAGCTATAACCCAACAGCAAGGGAAGGCAATTACTGGATGGATACTCTGGATACAATCAAATAGTCATTCACAATGATGATCAAGAGAAGACCACATTCACTTTCCCATATGGTAATTTTGCATACTGGTGAATGCCCTTTGGTCTATGCAACACTCCTGCGGTATTCAGAGATGTATAGTGAGTATTTTCTCAGACATGGTTGAAAAGATCATTAAGGTTTTTATGGGTGACTTCTCTATTTTTGGTGATTCTTTTGACTTATGTCTACATAATTTAGCTATGATTTTAGAGCGTTGTGTTGAAACTAACCTTGTGCTTAACTAGGAGAAATGCCACTTTATAGTGGAACAAGGTATAGTTTTGGGACATGTCATATCAGCTAGGGGTATAGAAGTAGACAAAGTGAAAGTTGATATTGTGCGGACCTTACTCCCTCCTTCTACCATGAAGGAGGTGAGATCTTTTCTTGGCCATGCAGGTTTCTATCGAAGGTTTATCAAGAATTTTTCCAAGATAACCCGACCATTATGTGCATTGCTGCAGAAAGATGTTTCATTCGACTTTACAGCTGAGTGTCTTCAAGCTTTCAACAAACTCTAGTAGTTGTTGACCACAACCCCCATCATTTGGGCACCGGATTGGAGCCTCCCATTTGAGCTCATGTGTGACGCTTCAGATTATGTTGTTGGAGCAGTTCTAGGCAAACGCCCAGAGAGGTTACCTTATGTCATTTACTACTCCTCCAGGACCCTAAATGATGCACAGTTGAATTATTCAACTACAGAAAAGGAACTCTTAGCAATGGTTTTTACTCTTGAAAAGACTAGATCTTACTTGTTATGAACTAAAGTTATTATATATTATGACCACGCTGCTTTGAGATATTTGATGACCAAACAGGATGTAAAACCTAGGTTGATTCGATGGATGCTCTTACTTTAGAAGTTTGACATTGTGATCAAGGATAAGAAGGGCACTGAGAATGTGGTGGTTGACCACTTGAGTAGACTCATCCATGGATCTACTGCTAGAGATGACACCCTTCCTCTCAGAGATAGTTTTCCAGATGAACAACTCTTTGTTGTTCAAGATGTAGAGCCATGGTATGCTGATATTTTCAGTTACAAGATCAGTAAATACATTCCACCTGAATTTCACCAGAGCGCAGAAAGACAAGCGAGTCAAGGAAGCTAGTTACTATGTGTGGGATGAACCATATTTGTGGAAACATTACACTAACACCATCATCCGTAGGTGCGTCCCTAAATCTAAATTTCACTATATTCTAGTTTTTTGTCACTCATATGCAAGTGGTGAACATTTTGGAGGGAAGAAGACAACTCTCAAAGTGCTTGAGAGTGGATTTCATTAGCCCACTTTATTTCATGATGCCCAGGTTTTCATTAAATCTTGTGTCAGGTTCCAACTGACAGGTAATATCGGTCCAAAAGACCAAATGTCTTAACACCCCATTCTTATAGTTGAAATATTTGATGTGTGGGGTATTGATTTCATGAGATCATTCCCAAAATCTCAAGGGTATTTGTATATTCTTGTTGTTGTTGATTATGTATCAAAAATGGGTGGAGGCTAAAGCCACAAGGACTAATGATTTTAAGGTTGTTCACAATATTCTTAAGGAAATATTCAACAGGTTTGGAACACCTAGATGCATAATCAGTAATAGAGGATCACACTTCTACAACAGGACCTTTGATGCCTTGCTTTGGAAGTACAATGTGACACATAAGGTGACAACACGTTATCATCCTCAAATAAGTGGGCAGGTGGAGGTCTCAAATAGAGAGATCAAACAGTTTCTTGAGAAGACAGTTGGTCAAACCCGGAAAGACTGGAGTCAACGCCTTGATGATGCGTTATGGGCTTACAAGTTGGTGTATGGGAAAGCCTGCCAATCTTTTGGTGGAACTTTAGCATCGAGCGTATTGGGCTGTGAAGAAGTTCAATTTTGATATGGATGAAGTGGGTCTGCATAGGAAGTTGCAACTCAGTGAGTTTGATGAGGTCTCACATAATGCATATGAGTCCAGCAAGATATACAAGGATAGAACCAAAGCTTTGCATGACCGGAACATCAAAAGAAAAGAATTTATAATTGGTCTACAAGTTTTGCTGTTTAGTAGTCGTCTACGCTTATTTTCAGGTAAGCTTAAGAGTAGATAGACTGGACCTCATGCTATTACTAATATTTTTCCTCATGGTGCTATAGAGATTATGAGTTCAACAACAGGGAAAACATTCGAGGTGAATAGACAACGACTCAAGCATTTTTATGAGTCATTTATGAAGCACGTGTTTGAAGATGTGGACCTTCAGGACGTATCTCTTATGGAGATTTGAGTGGATCTGTCGTCTGGCTGGAGAAGCTAGCAACTAAATTTGATTTCTTATCCCTTTTATTTTATTTTTCTACACATAGTGTGTTTTGTGTGTAATATTTGTTCTGTGTCATACTTGGTTGGTGTATTGTATAGTCTAATTCCACTTTTTACATTGAGAACAATGCAACTTTCAAGTGTGGGGTGGGGCTATATCATATACTTAGCGTCTAGATATAGATTTTTAGTTTTGAGTCAGAATTTTTGATTTTTGATGTAGTGTGATTTCTTAGACATAGCTAGAGATCTGTTAAATTCTGAAATTTGAGTGCGTGTTTGTATATATGTATAGGGTATGCTCACAAAATTTCAGCCTATTCGGGGGTGCGGTTAATTATGTAGAAATTATGTAAGTGAGAGTGCACAGTCTCTTCAGTTTTTTCCATTTTGCTTAGAATGTCCAGGGTGTACCCTTCAATCCATTGAGGGATATCCTTCGACCCATCGAAGGGTTGTTCCAGAATGAGACCAGAAATCTTGCCTCGATCCATCGAGGATCATATTCGATCCATCGAAAAATCAGTGTCAGTTTGAGTTTTTCTTTGTTTTTCTTGTGTGTTAAAGTGTCTTATTTGATAAACAAAATACAAAAATAAATAGTGTCAAGAAAATACCAAAAGAAGAGTCTTAGGAGCCCTTAACAAGTCAATGATGTGCTTATTTCTTCAAATTTTGTGACAACAAGTTGATTATGTGACTTGAATTTCTTTGGTTAATTGTGATATATGACGCATATGTGAATATGTAATGGATGTAGAAACGAGTTAACATAGTACAAATTTTTGAGCATGCATAAACCTCATTGAGATTCATTTAATCCGCGAGCTTTTCAGCCTTTATATGAAATACATGCTTTCATTATTGTGTGTCAATTTCTTGCCGCAGATTAAGTTAATGGATTCCAGAGATTACTAGAACTTGCTCTTATACTATTCAAAGCTTTTAGTCGATACATGTTTTGATTAAGGAAGTGATAAATGCATTTAGGGGACACCATCATAGCCATATAAGCATGTGTCTTAATTTTGTGTACACAAAATGTGCACCCCGTAGTTAACCACTTTGAGCCTACACGTGAAACTTTATGTCATCACCCACATATCTCTGACCTTGAACCTTAGAATAGTTATATCTTTACCCCCTTTGTTCTAGGACTTGGTAGAGCTATACATGAGACAAGTATGTGAAGCCGACGACAATGTCGAAAGGTGATACAAAGAAATAAGTGTGGGGTATCAAGCTAGTGTGAAAAAAAAAGAAAAAAAGTTGCGATGTCTAGCTTGATACCTAGGTTAACGGTTGATGAAAAGAATGATGTGAATGTCCAACAAGATGAAATCCGGCCACGATAGTGAAAAAGTTCATGGTTGTAAAGTTTGAAGAAGTCTCTTATTTGGTGTTCTACTAAGTTCTAGAATTGTGTTTGCAATCCATACCTATTTATTCTTTAACCTATGAGCCAAGCCCCATTACAACCCTTGAAGTCATTTTGATCCTCAAGATGGCAGCCTTTGATTTGTGGAGATTAGTCACAAGAGTGAGCATATGGTTTGGTCCATTTGGCAAGTAATCGAATTGAGTGATACCTTGATATATTTTGAGAGAAATACTTATGAGAGCATATCAATGTGAGGTTGAATCTTGATTGGTTTTATGCATGGTGTAGCTCTTTATTCACCTTGATTATGTCTGTGTCCTACATGTTACAGGTATGTTATATTTTGGAGTTATCCTTGGTAACTTGTAAGTACATGTGATCTTGGTGTTACAATTTTGTAGAAGAATACTGAGGCAAATTACTGAGGGCATTAGAGTTTATTTTTGAAGTTTGTTAAGTCTTTTTAGAGTCTTAGTTTAGTGTATTGCTCGAGGACTAGTAATGTTTAAGTGTGGGGTATTTTGATAGTCGCATATATATGCATATATTCGGTGTTTAATTCATTCCCTATACTTAGTTTATTGCTATATATTTGAGTATTTAATTGATTTATTGTTTTATATAAATAAAGAAAAAAAAAGGAGATTCCTAGCTCAATATGGATTCAAGAACGAGGTTTGTGCAATTAAAGAAGCCTTTTCCAAGGAGAACTTGAGGAGATCAATTAGGAGACATATATAAACTAATTTTAGGATTTTGGAAAGGCTAATCAGGATTAGAGAGAAAAACTTGAGCAAAGGAGAAGCAGCCATAAAGGAGCTAGAATGCCATTTTTGATCCATCGAAGCCTGAGCTTCGATCCATCGAAACTGGACAACAGTTTCTGTTCTTCATCCCATCTCGATTTGTAACCTCTATGATTTGTTTTTATTCTTTTATTATGACTTTTAACAGCTAAATATCTTGTTAATGGGTTGCTTGAAGCCCCGTACATGAAGTCTTTCTAATTTATACACTTTAATCTAGTTTCGCATATTCAATTCGAATGAGGTTTCTTTTTCCATGTGACTCACCGTATGAATTCTTGTATGTTTGCTTTGGTGCGTAACTTAGTATTCATACTAGGATTTTTTTCATGAGATACGGGCGGCTGAAGATAATTTCTACTATCGGATTCTCTATAGTGATACACCGATTTAGTCGGGTGATTGAAACTCTTGGTCTAGCATGACACGCTCATTGTGTATCTGTAAACCCTTGTAGATTCTCAAACCTTTTCTAGAACTTAATTCTTTCTTCTTTGTAAACCTTGGGGTCCATGAATATGGGTTCAATAGAGAGATAGATGTGGGGGAGGTCCATGACAAACTTACATAGGCATAAGGATTGAGTAATAGGATGTGTTGTGTCTATCGGCCTTTCTAGGAACTTTCATTCATTGGATATGTGCATTCGATTAACTATGTGTTAGATAGATGGAATGACGGTGGTGGATTGCATTCTTAACTCATTCATCATATAGTTTAAACAACTTTGCATTCATAAGCATATTTACTTTCAGCAATTATTTTCTGCATTAGCTGTAACTTAGCCGATTTAGTTCGGTATCCAAATTAACTCTGAATACCCTGAAATTTTTTGTGGTAGTCCGCCAATATGTCTAGTTTATTGTGTACAAAGTTCATGTTATTTGAGTTTGTCTAGAGAAAGGTGTCGTAGTGTCGTTAGTGTACTATAGTCGAGTCTGTCAGCATTGTAGTCTAGTGTTAGGATTCAGTTTCACCAATTCTTTTTGTTCGATAAACCCTGTTTATCATACTATATTGATATATCTAAGTTGAGAAAATGGTATCTTTGAGAGGTGGTTCTCTACATCATCAGTATCTGTCTTGATATCCTTTCAATTTTTTTGAAATGTATGTTGTTGACATTTTTCTAATGTTTTCATTTTGATTTTTGATTGTTGTACTAGTTTGCTGTTGTTGTTGTGTGTGTGATAGAAGGTCTTTTTCTTGATATCTTTTAAGTATCTGTTTGGGTATTTGTTGAAGTATATGTTCCTCTTACTATTAGATATCTGTTTTTGGATATATGCTTAACTATATGTTTGTTGATCATTTACAGTTATTCTATATTTAATGGGGAAACAAAATAGAGCACTCCAGGAATCAGACAGCAAATTTGAAAAAAGGCATAGTGAGAGATCATCTAGGAAGAGAATCAAAAAGTATGTTGAATCTTCAGAATCTGATGTGCTTGCTTCTTCATCTTCTTCTTCTTTTGAGGAGGAGCAGTTTGTTTATAAAAAAAAGGAGCAAGGGAAGAAGAGTGACTTCCTCTTCATTTGGTCCTGCTATTTCCAAAGATCATCTTATGAAGATTATTAGGGAAACTCTAAAGAAGAAGAAGAAGAAGAAGAAGAAGAAGAAGAAGAAGAAGAAGAAGAAGAAGAAGAAGAAGAAGAAGAAGAAGAAGAAGAAGACTTAGGGTAGCAAGAAGCAGGAGATCAATGGCAAGGTCAAGAAGAAAGTGGAGTGTTCTGAATTAATGTCTGATAGTGATTCAGAGACAGATATAATGATGAAGTAGCTGTTAGACAACAAGAAGTAGTGTATAAGTTATTTGAGCCAGAACTTGTGTCGGTGGTGGAACGGACCTGGAAATGTCAGTTCCGGTGGTCTTTGCATTACTTTTAGAAGATCATTGTTACTAATCGAAATAAAATCAGCGAGGATGTGAAGAACAGGCTAAAGGATACACCCTTTAATTATCTAATTCGAGCATTCATCGACAGTGATATTGATCAACGAGACTGCCTGAAGTCGAATGATACTATTTCTGTTATGGTTGTTTGGGGGAGGAGAATAAGGAGTTTCAGTTCCATCCGATGCGTGTTCATTGTATCACTCCTGATTTTTTCGGATCTGTTTTGGGTTTGAGCTGATCTAGAAAACCAATTCCACTGAACGATAAGACTATGAGAATTTTAGACTAGTTGCGTTGGTTGTTTGGGGGTGAGGCAATCAGAAAGACCAATATTAGCAGTATGTTGAAGATAATAACTGTTGACAAACAGAGGGTTCACAACTATGTTTGTCTTTTAGTTTTGCTTCTTCTGGCCTTTGTTATGTTGCCTAATTCTAAAGGAACTTTAGCGATTGGCTTTGCAAACTGCATGTGCAGCATTGAACGAATGAAGGAATATGCTTGAGCAACTTTTGCCTATGACAAACTATTCAATGCATTGAACATTTATGCAAAGAACTTTATTCCAGAAGTAGCCATGAAGAGGGAGGGAGCAAAGAAGTTGAAGATGGAGAAGGCAGAGAAGATGAAGGAGGAGAAGGATGAGATGATGATGATGAGGATGAGAAAAAGTCTTATAGAATCAGTGCGAAGAATATTGGTGGTTGTAGCATTATTATTCTGGTAAATTTTGTTGAGTATTTGTCTGAGTATTTGTCCATTATTGTTTCATTATTGTTTTGTATCAGTTTTATCTTGGTTCAATCCTTAACATTTTCAAACCAAGAGTTGGCAAGGAGGATTCAAACATTGGCATGGTCAAGTACAACTTCGGTGATATTTTGGATTATTTCTGAAACATCAGAAGCTTGGCTGAGGGTGAGTATCTAACTATGTTGTTATTGTTAATAGCTGTCTGGATAGCTGTCTTCTGGGTATGTCTAAATAGATGTCTTTTGGATAACTGTCTAAGTTGTTGTCTATATAATTATCTAAATGACTGTTTGAATCTCTTTTTCACAGACCCATTATTTTTTGCATTCGAGGACCAAGAAAACTAAAGCTGTTGGTGATATAGTTCTTGTTCTGGCAAGTATCAATGATATGGCCCAGGATGACTATGCCAAGTTTGAAGCCGAGTTGAGTGCGAAGCAAGATGAGTTGAAGGATAGTGAAGAATATGCTGAGAAGTTGCAAGACATTATCAAGCAAAAAGATGAGCAGGTGGCAATTAAGGATTCTCAATATCAGAAATTGTGCAAAATCAATTTAGTCCATGGGCACGTACTTAGTGTTTTGAAAAAGGATTTCAAGTCTCTGAAGCAAGAGAATACGAACTTGAAAGAAAAGTAATCTGCTTCCAAACATCATTAAATTGTTGAGCTGTAAATGGAGGTTGATGTTCAAAAGAAGCAGAAAGAATACATTCAGATGAGAATTGATGTTCTGGACCGGGAGAATGAGTCTCTTAAGAAGAAATTATCAATTACTATGGACTCTACGAATATGATGGCAGTATTGAGAGCAGAGAATATGACTGCGGTGAACAAACTGTTGGATGCGAAGAGTCAACTTACTGCAACTATCAAAGAGAAAACTGTGCTTGAGACTAGATTAAGTGAGATGAAGGATGCTGCTAAAGCTATTGCTGGAGAGATTATTATGTTGAAGAAGCAACTTAAGGAAGCACAATTGCAACTCAAAAAAGCTCGAGGGAAGATACAAATTGCAACTGAAGAAAATAGTAAGTTGCAGAAGCAAGTTGAAGATGGTGCTGAAGAACTTAAATCGTCTCAAGCAGCAAATGAGGAGCTTCAGAGGAGATTGAATGCTTTGCAAAGTCAAAAGGAGAAACTTGAGCTCACCAATCAGCAGCTTCTTGAAGACAATCAAAAGATGAAGAATGTTGCCGCTATTACAAAGGGACTAGTTGGTACCGATTCTGACATTTGAAAACAATAGTTCTCAGTCATTTCATTTTGTATAATTTGCCTAATTTTAAGGAACAGAACACAAGCCCCTACTTTTTGTAGGGTGATTTTCCTTTGGGTCTGTATGGATGGTAAATGTCTGAGTATCTGTTTTTGTACCTATGTCTACATCAGCTATCTGTTTGTGTATCCGTGTTTTTGCTCTGGACATGTAGTGTATCTGTCTTTTGTAATTTTTCTCTTTTCATTGAATTTTTTTTTGTATCTGAGAGGGCCCAACCCTAGATTAACTAGTAATCTAGAATCAAGCCCTAATGACTGACCATAATTTATGAGTTTCTGTGAAAATTTTGATATAACTTCCCTTATAAAAGAGGCACCCAAAAACCTGTAAGGAAAATTGACACTCCGTATGTAAACCCACAAACAATACCATAGACCACCGATGTCCATCCGGATTTCTCAACAATAAAACGAAAATCAAACCTGATACATTATTCAGAATTTGAAAACATAAATCTAGTAAATACACTGATTCACAAACAAAGAAACTCAACTCGACAACTATACGAGTGACAACCTATTCACAAGAGTCTTACTAAGACGATACTACAGAACTAGTATCCAATGTGACTTCAATAACACAAGAGACAAATTGACAGTGAGCTGGAATCTACTGCTGAAGGAATTAACTGGTGGACTCGACGCCCTCGACGACAGCCAGCACCCTCATGAGATACACTGCAATCTGGGCAAATAAAACCGAAAGTCCCAGGAAAAAGACATATAAAATCATAAAAAATGTTAGAGTGAGTGGATAAAAAATAATATTTCAACTTTTAACTGAAACTATAAATAATATGCCTTTCATATATAACGTGCATAAAAATAATGCAAGTCTGAAAATAAATATGATGCGAGTTTAAAACTGCGGGGTCCCTCTCAGACACATCCGTAACAGTACAATCTAAATCATAGGATCCCAGACCCGCACGTGATTAAATAGTCTGAAAGACCTCGGGTCAGAATATCTGTCCCCCCCCCCCCCCCCCGGAGCATCTCGGGGATTAGCTAAGCATGCCAATGCATCGATGCCATTACCTCTGAGACTGTACTCTGTGTAAAACAAATCATATTTGTTTCCATGCACATGCATAATCGTAAATGCATACTCGTACGGTATATAATCTTAAAATGCATACTCGTACGTGCATAATCATAAAATGCATAATCACAAATGCATAATCATAAAATATATAAATCAAGACTCGTAGGTCAACGGTGAAAATAAAATGTCCACTCACAGGTTGCCGGGATAAACATAAAGCTGAAACCTTGTCGATCGGCACAATTATTTATCTGACACACATGCTAACTCAATATCCTGAAACCACGATTAAAAATAATATCTGATCATCGAAGTTCATACTGCATAGCTAAGATCATAATCTGGTGAGTAATAACATCAAGAATCTCGTATACTCGAATAACGTAACTTCTGTTTAATTACTGACTCAACCAAATTATGAATTCAATTCCCTGTAATCCCTCACTTTTAAGAATCGCAAACCAATCTCGAATATCAAACGACTCGCAAATAAACGGATAATCAAAGCGTCCTTTAATATTGTCGTGAATTAAACTGATAATTGTCCGATTAAATACTCGCCCAAATTTAACAAACTCAAATCTGAATATAAACCTCACCATTACATTCGGCATGCGAAAACAAGCAAAATGACATAAAACTTGTCGAAAATTCCACCTCATCGGAGATCCGCCATGCACGGCGGCACGTGGGGCCGCCGCTGCCGGCTGCCGGAATTCCACCAGCCCAAAAATCTTCAACCTATACATTATTTTAAAGATCTCAACATTTTCAACAACTTTCCAGTTCAAAGCTAAGCTCAATTCTAACCGGAAAACATCAAAAACTCACCGTGAAATTGAAAAACTTCACCGGAATTCATTTCCTCTGATCGGCCACCACCGGCCACGGAAAGGGCCAAGACCACTTAGGTTCAACTCACTATTCCATGGGTTTCAAAACCCCCATAAAGTTGACCCCCAACACCGCCGTCTCCGCCACCTCCGTCACAGGCGAAATCCGGCTGGAAAATTCGGTTTTTCTTCATGTCGATTCTTCCTCCTCCGGCCACCAATCTCGACGATCCACCTATCAACTTGAAAAGGAGCTCGAGCTCAACAACCTTCATCAAGGAACCACAGAAAAAGGTGGCCGGAATAAGGCACACCGCCGGCAACCATTTTCGAAGCCAAATGGGTCGGTTTGAACCCGTGGGTCAACGTGGTTCAACCCAAAAATTCCAAAATGGAAACTTTCCCATTTTGTCTCATATTTATACCGTATATGTACCCATATACATATAGCCCAAATCAACGACTACAATTCAATCTGATCAAAATTGGACTGTCACGATTAAATCAACAATAAAAATAACACGTTTATATATATATTCATCAATCGACTTCAAAACTCGATAAAACATTGCTCGCTTATTCAAAAAAATCCCCGAAAATTCTCGCGATCTCAAAATTAAATACTCTACAATTCTCGTGAAGGAAGTCAACACAAATTCTTGCATGATGAAATAGTTGTTAACAAACCCAATTATACAACTAATTTGCGATAACGCGTAACACAAATCGATAAATGCATGATTACGGTTCAGGTTGTCACATTATCTCTATTAGAGAAATTGTCTGAGATGAAGAAGAGTTCTGAAAAAGGAGAGTTTGCACCATCTTTCAATATATTTACCCCCACTCCTAGTCTAGTGGCATTTCCTGTTCCTACTGTTATGTCTCCAGAGGTAGTGGAAAGCCTGTTAACTCCTCTTCCTTTTGTTGGTGGTTCATCTCCTCCGTCAATCCGCATGGATTTGATTCACTAGCCACTTCCTGGGCCTAGTAAGAGACTCAACAGAGAAAATATTTATCTATACTCGTTTATTAAGAGGTTAAATGATAAGGCTAGGAAACCCTTGAAGATGGACGAGATCTACTGGTATCCAACCGATAATGATGTCAAGGCAAAGCGCCGGACTAGAAAAGGGAACAAAAATGTTGACATGGTGGAGGCAGTGCCAAGTGGAGATTTATTTTGGAATGATATTGCTTCTTTTGAGTTCTTCGACCAGGAAGATTTGGAGTTTATTATTGATGGCAAAGAGATCTCAAACTTTGTTTTAGATTGCTATTCCACTATTCTTAGTGAAGAAATGGATGATATGGGAGATGAATGTTGCTATGCTTTCCACACATTGGCTCATGTAATCCTTCTTTTATGTTTTTTTAGCCTATGTGTGTTTAATTTTTGTGTGTTTCTGCAATCTATTTTTTTTAGCTTATGTGTGTCTTTAATTTTTGTGTGCTGTTTTTGACAGGTTTCTGGGTCAGATCTCAAAGTAAAGATGATGCATGAATGTCTTTTTGAGAGGTTGTTCAAGGTTTTGGGCAACAGTGGCAAGCTGTTGTTCTCGATCATTTCTCATGGACATTTTCACCTTCTAGTCTTTAACAAAAGTGTGCCTTGTTGGTCTCATTATGACTCATTGAGAAAGAATGCAACGTCGATAAACAACCTGCACTTTTGGGAGGCACTAAAAACAGTAATTTTTATTCTCACTTTCTACTTTTCTTTTCTTTTTCTTTTCCAGATGTTTAGTATTTATAGTTTATAAAAAGGTTGACATATTATTTACTGTATTGATGCAGGTTCGTTTGGTATCCATGTGGATGGATTCTGTGAGGGACATGAGTGATGATCTGTTATCATTGAAATTTAGAATGTTGGTAGATGACTCTCAGAGCACCGATAAGGAACTGATGATGAGGGAAATCCCTATATTAGAGAACGAATGCAAAAGCATTCAGTGAGTCAAAGATCAGAAGGAAGACTTTGAAAAAAATTCTTGTGCAGTCAATCAGCAACAACCTTCAACAACCTCCTGGCCTTGACTGCAGAACTAGTGTTTGCTACATGATGTATCACATAGCTCTGGGAAAGGAAATAAAGAAAAATCTGAGTCATGAGGATGTGGCTCGGTTCAAGGCCAGATTGTTGGAATCATTTATAGATCATAATCTATCATGGGTATCGTGGCACAAAGTAGAAGGGAATGAACCACCTCAGGAACAAGTGTAGGACAGTAACTACTGTGTATATTTTTATTGTAGTGATCATTCGGTGATCATTCTTGTTAGTTGTAGGGGTCTGTCTTTGTAAGTATTATATTTTTGGAGAGAATTATAAATGTGATCATATTACTATTTGCTTGAGTCTGCTTGAGTATCTGTCTCCATAATACTATTTGTTTTGCTCTAGAATTTTGAATGAGGGAATCATTATATTAAGCCTATGAATTAAAGTGTTTGATTTGTACTCCCTGGTCCATTTTACAACACAAAACCTACTCAAATCCATGTGTATAGTTGGTATTAGAACTCAGTTCATAAACCAACCTAAAAACAACTATTTAGACAACTACTTAGGCGGCAATTTAGACATCTACCCATAGTAGTTAAGAAACGACATGTCATTTTCTGTAGGGTCTGTTCAATTTACCGAGTCGTCCTGTATTTATATGGACACGAAATGTACTGTGTAAACTCACTTTTCACTCTCAATTTCTCACTTTCACTTTCAATATCTCCTCTTTCAAATTTGTGAAGATGGTTGGTAAGAAGATTGCTAACAAGAAGAGGGAGATTGCACCTTTGAGGTGATCAGCCCAATTGAATCCCCCATCGCTCCCAATTTTTCCTCAGGAACAGGCTTCTGCCTCTGGTTCCTAAAACCCTAAACCACGCTGCACAGTAGACTCTATTCAATTGAAGAATCTTCTGGCCTAATTCGAGAATCGCTTCATAGAGCGAATCATTTTCCTTGAAGCAAACTTGAATAATCGCTTTCATTTGATGAAGGAACAGATTCATTCAGTTGGACAACGATTAGATAATCTTTCTGTCTTCATCTAGAATAGTGGCGCAGTTCAAGCTAGTAGTGTAGGGCAGGATGTGGCAGAGGTTGTAGATTAGGGTTTCTTATTCTTAGGGTTTTAGGTTTCGGTGTTTAGTGATTCGGATCCATTTTTCTTACTCCAAACCGTTCATTTTTTGTGTGGTTAGTTATGGATGTTTAGGAGAAAGACTATTTTATAATGACCTTGTTAATGGGTTTTGATCCCTTTGTATATTTAAAAGTTGTTTCTTGTAATTGGCTATCCAATTGAGTATCTACTTGAGTATTTGTTTAGGTATCTGTTAATATTGGAACTCAGGACACAAAACCTAAAGACAGCTACTGACACAACTGCTTAGGTAGCAATTTAGACAGCTACCCATGGTAGCTGAGAAACGACATGTCATTTTCTGTCGCGTCTGTTCATTTTAAATGACAGATACATGAACAAATGCTTTCACAGATACTTGAACAAATACTCTCACAGATACATGAGCAGATAGACTTTGAAAATGACAGAATTGATGGACAAAAATAAAACAACACCATCCATTCTTTAAACTAAAATAGATTCATTGATAAAATGAAAAAAAAATATAATAGTAAAAATTATAAAAATACATAATAAACTATAATGCTTCTTCTTAAAAGCTTCTTCTTCTTACTGTTGCTTGCTCCATCAAATCCTGGGGGTGGGGGAGGCAGCATCTAAAAGATTTGACAAAGAAGGCAAATGATTGTCTCATTATTTTCCTTGATGAGTTTCTTCTTTGCCTTAAGATCCTTGAAGCCATCCTTAAGGTTACTCATCCTAGTGGATAACTGTTAGAGCATAGTTGGAGGTGGAGAAGTTTTTTCTTGACTCCGATGGTGGCGGCATTTGGTTTCCTTGCCTTCCTTCACCATTTCTTCGATCATCTCTTCAACAGAGTCCTCAGGTTCCTTCTTTGATTTTTTGGACTTGTGGTTCCTGTAGGTGTTGTCCATTATTGGATTTGTGGTTTTGAATAAGAACAAAGGAGAGGGTGAAGAGAAATGTTTTTATTTTTGTGAAGAAGTTATGTTCAGTGCGTTTTTATTTATAGAGAGTGAAATGTTGTGTTGAGTGAGTAGTTGTGTCTTTTCTTATTGGTTGAAGAGTTTCTGTATTAATATTTTTCAATGTGGTTATGCATGATTGTTGGGAGAAATAAAGAGAGAGGAAGAGTTTTGTCAGAGAGAGAGAGAGAGAGAGAGAGCATCTGTCTTATCGTAAAAAGAGAAAGAAAAATGAAAAGACGCCGAAATAAATCGTTTCAGCCAGAAAAAACATGGTGGTTCGTTCTCAATAAATATGACTGGCTTCCCATATTATCCATAACTGTTTGTATTTTATTATCAACTCCTTTTACTTGAGTTTTCTTCTTCTCTCTAAGTGTTATTTAACAGAAAAACTATGGCTCTAGGGAAGAAGAACACATACAACTCAGGCACCTCTGATCATTCAACATACGATGATTTTGATCCATCAAGGTTGAAATCCTCCTTCTCCTCCTCCTCATCCTCCTCTGAAAACTTTGTTTCTCGCCCTCCTCCTCCTGCTTCTCGACCTCCTTTAGGTCTTTTTTCCGATGGCCCACTTCAACCAGTGGTAAAAAAGATGGGTCGTATGAAGTGTCGTATGGATACGATGAAGGAGGAAATGGACTTGGTTCTTGCCGAACAGTACCAGATGCTTGATTTTCTTATGGGCATCATATCTCGTCTTCCACCAGGTTTTAGAGGGGGAAGCAGCAAGAAGGGCAAGATGTGAAGCATATAATTTTTTTTTTTAGTTTGAATTTTGTGTTTTTATTAGTTGTTATTTTTTGTTGTTTGTAATTGAATCAATATTATTAATGAAGTTGATGTTTCTGTATGATTTGTTCTTCATTTTATTTTATTTTTGCAATGGATTTGATGAATGAATGTGTGTATGAAGTGATTCAATGATACAACATCATCCGCCAGGTCCAGTCAGATACACAAACAGCTATACATACATCTACCCAGATAGAGATCCATGAATTTTTGTGAATCAATTCATTAACCTGTGCTATACTATTTCTGTATATTTTGTTATTCAGTTTTATGTTTTGAAATGAAGTTTATGAATGAATATATGAAGCCATTGAATGATACAACATCATCAGTCTGGTCCAGTCAGATACTTAGACAGATATCCTTGAATTTTATTGAATCAATGCATTAACCTGTGCAATACATGCTTGTTTCCCCCTTCTTTACGATGCAGTATAAAACACAAAAATAATAACCTCAAATTTGTGTTTATATTTGCAAGTAACAAGTTACAGATCTGAAATTCGTATACAGATATTCAGACAGATACTTAGACAGATATCCAGATAGCCAGACAAATACTTAGACATATATCCAGATAGATACTTAAACAAATATCCATATAGATATTCAAAACTTTAGAAAATTATTCTGACAACATCTTAAATAATCCACGCAGACTTGTATGTTCAATCGATATGGTTATTGTAGGTTCTCCTGTTGTGACTAGTTTGGTGACATCTTGAGCACTCTGTCGGTATTGTTTATTTTTCGCTTTTCTTCCTTATTCTCTTTTTCTTTGGTCTTCCCGGTTATTTCCTTGTTAATGGAGGCCTGGCGTCAAGTTCGTATTGTGACATGTTCTGAAGCGATTTCTTAATGTTTGCCGCTGGATTGAGTGTGAATGAGTAGGCTTGTCTATAATATTGAATTTTGTAAAAGTTGTCCACGTAATCGTAAGGTTCTTTTCCTATCTCTTGAATGACAACAAGGGCATGAGAGCAAGGAAACTTTAGCAACTGCCACTGTCTACATGATCAGGTCTATGTCTACACGTTGATTGCACTACTGTATTTGTAAGCCTGAATTTCATAGACAAGACCTTTGGAGTTCATCACTCTCCAATGCCTTCGTATATTAAGTGTTTCAATTAACGTTCCTTCCATCCTCGATCCCATTATAGTGTCATTTTTTCAGATTCTTCTTCTTTGTTTGCAATCATTTCCATCACCTTTCTCCTGGAAGAAGAGTAACAGAAAAAGGAATGAAACCGTGCAATTTACAGGTATCCTAGAAATAATAGAATGAATCTGGTTATAATGGTTGTAATGTAACAATAAACAAATATCCAGACAGTTATGCAGTCAGCTACCCAAATAGATACCCAGACAGCTACCCATGAAATAATAGAATGAATAAGGTTGTAATGGATGACTTGATTTCATCAGCAAGATAGAAGACATGTAGTGTGGGGAGATATACTATCCAACTGTTGAAGCACTCTGAAATTTTCTTTGTCATTTCACCATACCTATCTCTTCTGAAAAACGCAGCACACCATTTTACCTTTAGGAGATCATTAAAGAAGTCGGTTATCTCTACATATCCGTCTTCTATCTTAAGATGGTTAAAAAGAAACTCATATTTCCTTTCACTTCTAACATATGCACATTGCAAAAAGAGTTCAGAAATTTTATCCTTCAAGTGTCCTTTGTAGTTGTCTTTTAGGTTAGCAACCAAGTGCCAAAAATAGTAGCCATGCTCATCATTGGGGAGCACCTTTGGAAGATAACTCATAATTCCATTATGACGGTCTAAGATGAATGTTATTTTTCTCTGGATATTAGTTTCCTGGTTTATGCTATGTCTATCTATCTCATCTCTTAGGTTCATCAAGAACCACCTCCATTTGTGTCATTTTCGACATCAACTATGGCAAATGCAATTGGATAGAGTCCTGAAAAGAACCAAAAAGATGAGGTGCCTAGTTGTATAGTAAGTACTGAAATGCAGTTTATAAACAAAAAATAAATATCCAGATAGCTACTCAGTTAGCTACCCAAACAGCTACGCAAATAGCTACCCATGAAGTTATATCTTTCATATGTCTACATTACCTTGATCTGCATCTTTTGCAGAGGCCCCCAATGATTTGTCCTTTGTATTTAAGGAAACTTGCATCAATGAAAATCATGGGTCTATAGTATTGGAATCTTTGCATGCAAGCACCAAATGACTCAAAAATGCATTAAAACCGCTGTGTTTTCGGATGAATATCGACAACAACTTTTGAGCCAAGATTAGTTTTCATTAATTCTTCTCTGAAGAAGAGAAGGTTTATGCATGATTCGGCTTCGTTTTCATGCAATGAGTTCATTGCTAATTCCTTGTCATACCACACCATCTTGTAACAGACTTTCAGGCCAAAACTCTCTTTGATTTCTGTCTATAAGGCCTTGGCTCATTTATTAGGATCGGTGCACAATATGTCTTTAAAAATTGAGCTGAGTATTGAATAAATGATAAGCTTCAAGTATAGAAAATAATTGACAGAAAATCAATAAAGAACTTTTTTGACAGATATTTCAACTGCTAGTGATGTTAGAAAAATGTCACATACCTAAAAATAGAAGATCTCATCATCTCCCTGGTTTGTTTTCGGACATTTTCTTTGCATGTATGCTTATTGTTGATTTCAGTGATATAAAATGATCAATTCGCCTGATATAGTCTTGCCTTCGCAAACCATTTACATTTATCTCGCACTTTGTATCTACAATGTACACTAATGCGTGTGGGATCATGAAAGGACCCAACCCCGATTTAGTTCCCTAAATCGGAATCAAACCCTTTCAAAAACACGAACCAACAAAAACTTTTCGAAATTTGGGCAGAGTTTCGTTACTAACGTTGAATTACCATTACCTGCACGCGGAAAATACACTTCATCCTATGCCACAAAAAGCAAACCGTGGGCACCAATCCCATCCGGATTTCTCAACATCAATATAATCAACAAACAGTAAACATACTGTACTATATATATGTATATCCGAGAAAATCCGTATAAACAAGTATCGGAATGTATCAGAGCGACCTCTAGTGTAAAATATATACAACATGTACATCAGTAGGTGAAACTGAAACCTACTGGAAAACACAGGTGACTCTGATCACTAGCCTCCAACCGCGACGTGAAAACACCAAACCTGAACTGCAACTGGGCACAGAAACCGAAAAGCCCAGGGGAAAGACAATAAACACGTTAGAGTGAGTGGACGAAAATAAATGTCTTTCACCAAGTAATATATACGTATAAAATCATATGCGAGTCAAATGTATAAGTAAAGAAATGGTACACGAGGAAGACTCCAACTCCTCACGCGTCCGGGTACACGAGGGAGACTCCAACTCCTCACGCGTACAGAGCATGCAACATAAAATCGCGGAATCACTCATGGACTACCACGCGATAGCACAGCCTGAATCACGGGATCCCAGACCCACACGTGATTCCTAGCCAGAAAGGCCTCGGGTCAGGATATATGTCCTTCCCGGAGCGTATTCGGGGATCAGCCGAGAAGCCAAGGTGTATCGATACAACAACATATACTGAGACTGTACTCTGTGTAAACCAAATCATAAATCTTTTCTATGCACATGCTTAAAACATAATATGTACGTATATGTATATATTCGTATACGTATATTCGTATAAGCATAATCGTAAAACACATGCTCGTAAAATCATAATCAATCTGCATGCTCAAGTTCATAAATCATAAATAAAGACTCGCAATCTATCCGTGAAAATATAGTGTCCACTCACAGACTCTCGAAACGCGCACACGCGCTACACTCGTGGTCCGGCGGAAGATCCCTCGCCTGAAGCACGATCACGATCCAGATCTCGATCACGATCTCCTGAATATTCACAAAACATAACTGATCAATTTCGTAATCCACAACACTGTACTGATGCACGGAAACCAATCGTTCCCGGAAATACGAAATGCGGTGCAAAATGAATTACGGAAATCCCGAAATCCCCACTCGAAATCTCGACTGAAAATCGGCTAATCAAATCAACCCGAAAACCTCCGTACGATAACCAGGGCGTGATTACGAGAAAAATGACACTAATTACATCGAAATCTGAAAAGTTGACTTTTTCCCCCACCGTTGACCGCCGCCGGCGGCGGCGCGCCGTCAACGGAGGAATCACACGGCCAAACTCTCCAGTTCCCTAGGTCTCATCAAGGCGAGCAATATCCATAACTAACACAAGGCTCAATTCAAACCGGAACTACCTCAATCGACAAAAATCCGATCAAAATTTCCAACTCCGGCAACCCATTCGGGTTCACCGGAAAACTCCACCAACCATCAATCAAAACACATAGGAAGCTTCCTTGGGGCAAGGCGAGTCGAAGCCCTCACCCCTCCGCCTCCAATACTCACCGGAAAACCTTCCCCCGTCGAGGACGATTTCCGGCGAACTAACCCGAATCGGGTTCAACCCATACCTCACCAATTCTTCTCAAACCACACACCATCACATTCGAAATCTCAAGGGGAAGCGAATAGTACCTGTCCCATGGTGGATGGTGACCGGAATCCGGTCGCAGGAGGTGAAGGCCGAAACGGGAAAGTCACACTTTCTCTGGTCAATGGTCAAACTTTCCAAAACGGGAAAGTCCACGATGGTTAAAGCAAATTCGTGTTTTTGCGACTATTTCTCGATTATTTTTCGACTTTTCGATATTTATACTTGTCCCTCGGGTCAATCAACGGTCCGGAATGAGTATACGATGTGATTCGGATAAGCTCGAAACAATCGGATAAACTCGTCGAAATCTGAAACTTCAAATAATCATAAAATATTCCTCGGTTGTCGGAAAAATCTTCTGGAACCGCCCTCGAGCTCGAAATCACGTACTCTACCACTTCCGTGAAGACACTCAACTCAAATTCTCGACTGAAAACATAGTCACGAATCGAATCGACAAACCACAGAATATCGTAAAACTACGACTATATCCAAATCTCGAGAATCGTGCCAAACACACATCTGATTCTGGTTCGGGTCGTCACAATTCTACCCCCCTTAAAGAAATTTCGACCTCGAAATTTACGTACCTGTCATGTGAACAGATGAGGATACTGCTCCAGCATACGCTGCTCGGTCTCCCAGGTGGCCTCCTCCACTGAATGGTTCTGCCACAAGACCTTCACCAGCGGAATCACACGGTGCCTCAACTCCTGCTCACGACGATCGAGAATCTGCACTGGCTCTTCAACATACGATAAGTCCTCTCTGATCGGCAACTGCTGTGGGGCTATCACATGTGAAGGATCTGAGATGTACTTCCGCAACATCGAAACATGGAAGACACCATGTACACGAGCCATCTCTGTCGGTAACTCGAGTCTATAAGCAACAGCTCCAACCCTCTCCGTAATCTCATATGGACCAACGTATCGCGGCCGAAGCTTGCCACGCTTCCCGAAACGTACTACTCCCCTCCACGGAGATAGTTTCAGGAAGACCCAATCACCAACCTCGAACTCTAAGCTCTTCCTCCTCACATCCGCGTAACTCTTCTGCCGATCCTAGGCAATCTTCAGTCGATCCCGAATAACCTGAATGTCTTCCATCGTGGTTTTCACCAAATCAGGACCAATAAGCCAACGCTCGCCCACCTCGCTCCAACATAATGGAGTGCGACACTACTTCCCGTACAGAGCCTCGTACGGTGCCATCTCAATACTGGCCTGATAGCTGTTGTTGTAGGCGAACTCAATCAAGTGCAACTGCTGATCCCAGTTTCCACGAAACTACAACACACACGATCTCAGCATATCCTCAAGAGTCTGAATGGTCCGCTCGGACTGCCCGTCAGTCTGAGGATGAAAAGCTGTACTAAACCGTAATCTCGTACCCAACGCTCGCTGTAAAGCCTGCCAAAACTCAGAGGTGAACTGACTATCACGGTCAGAAACAATGGATACATGCACCCCATGCAAGCGAACAATCTCGGATAAGTACAACTTGGCCAATCTGCCCACTGAAATCTTCCCTGGAAGTGCAAGAAAGTGTGCAGATTTCGTCAATCGATCAACGATAACCCAAATGCCAGTGTTGCCCGCCGAAGTACGCGGCAATTGATTGACGAAATCCATCGTAATGTGCTCCCACTTCCAAACTGGAATCTCAAGTGGCTGTAGTTTCCCTGCAGGTTTCTGCCTCTCCGCCTTCACCTGCTGACAAATCAAACACCTACTCACGTACGCGGCAATCT
This sequence comes from Geum urbanum, assembly GCA_946800695.1. Taxonomy (NCBI): domain Eukaryota; kingdom Viridiplantae; phylum Streptophyta; class Magnoliopsida; order Rosales; family Rosaceae; genus Geum; species Geum urbanum. The sequence continues at coordinate 78,774,522 of OX326999.1, read as the reverse complement.
CCCGTTTCATGTTGCGCCACCAATAGTACGCTCGAAGTGTACGAAACATCTTCGTACCTCCGGGATGCATCGCATACGCTGAACTGTGGGCCTCGTCCAGAATCTCCTTCTTCAAATCCTCGTCTCTGGGTACACATAATCTACCCCTGAACAACAACGTACCGTCGTCGCTCAATCAGAACTCTGTAGGCACACCATTCCGAATCATGGTCTTCTTGCCTAACAGGTAAGGATCTGAATCCTGTGCCTCCCGCACCTGATCAACCAATACGGGTCGTACCTGAAAGCTAGCCAACAAGGCTCCATTATCATCATAACCAAACACAGCACCCGTAGCCCGTAGCTCGGCTAACATTGATACTCTGGCCACACACATGTGAAACAACGAGGCTCCGGATTTCCGGCTAAGTGCATCTGCCACAACGTTGGCCTTCCCTGGATGATATTCAAACGTGCAATCGTAATCATTGATCAACTCCATCCATCGGCGCTGCCTCATGTTCAGATCTGGCTGCGTCCGCAAGTAAGTGAGACTCTTGTGGTCAGTGAAAATCTTACACTGAGCACCATACAGATAATGTCTCCAACTCTTCAACGCTAAAACAATAGCGGCTAACTCCAAATCACGCGTCGGATAATTGGCCTCATGCGGTTTCAGCTGCCTGGAACCATATGCCACGACTCTACCATGCTGCATCAATACACAGCCAAGTCCCAACTTCGACGCATCGCTGTACACAACAAACTCACCACTGTCGTCTGGCAATGTCAGAACCGGTGCGGTAGTCAATCTCTCCTTCAGGAGCAAATAACTCTCCTCGCACGCATCAGACCACTCAAACTTGACGCCCTTCTTCGTCAACCTAGTCAGTGGTGTAGCTATCCGGGAGAAATCTTGTACAAACCGTCGGTAATAGCCTGCTAACCCCAAGAAATTCCGGATCTCCGGCACAGTAGTGGGTCGACTCCAATTCAGCACGGCCTCGATCTTGTCAGGATCAACACTAACTCCCTCGGCCGAAATCACGTGGCCCAGAAACTTCACACTATCCAACCAGAACTCACACTTGCTAAACTTCGCGAACAACTGATGATCCCGCAACACCGCTCGCAAGTGCTTCTTGTGCTGGCCCACACTCCTCGAATATATCAAAATATCATCAATGAATACAATCACGAACTTGTCAAGGAATCGTCGAAACACCCGATTCATCAAGTCCATGAAAGCTGCGGGGGCGTTGGTCAACCCAAATGGCATAACCAAAAACTCATAGTGCCCATACCGCGTCCTAAATGCTGTCCTGGCAACATCTGAATCCCGGATCCTCAACTGATGATATCCGGATCGAAGGTCAATCTTCGAAAAGACTGCCGCTCCCTTCAACTGATCGAACAAGTCGTCAATCCGTGGCAACAGATACTTGTTCCTCACTGTAATCTGATTCAGCTTCCGATAGTCGATGCACAAACGCATGGACCCGTCCTTCTTCCGCACAAACAACACTGGAGCACCCCACGGAGAAACACTCGGTCGAATGAATCCCTTCTCCAACAACTCCTGAAGCTGAATCTGCAACTCCTTCAACTCTGCAGGTGCTATCCGGTACGGTGTCTGGGAAATCGGTCCAGTACCCGGCAATAACTCAATGGTAAAATCAATTTCCCGCATAGGGGGTATACCAGGTAACTCTGCTGGAAACACATCCGGAAACTCAGACACAACCTCAATACTACCAAGATCCGGCACTGCAGCTGTAGTGTCCACAACATGGGCTAAGTAAGCAACACAACCCTTCTTCATCAACCGATCCGCCCTCATCGCGGAAATCAAACATGGTAGGGAAGTGTTCTTCTCGCCACGAAACAGTATCTCAGGCAACCCTGGTCGTCGAAATGCGACCTCCTTCCTGTGGCAATCAAACATAGCCCAGTGCGACTCCAAAAAGTCCATACCCAATATCAGATCAAAATCCACAATATCAAGCAATAACAGATCTGCGGCTAAGCCATGGCCATCAACAAACACCTCACAATCTCGGTAAACCCAACCGATGCTCACAACCTCACCTGACGGATACAACACTCTCCATAACCCCGGAAGTGGAGATGCAGGTACTGTAGCCAATGATGACAATCTAAATGATATGAATGAATGTGTGGCACCTGGATCTAACAATGCAACTACTGAAATACCAAAAACATGTAACGTACCGATAACGACCTCCGGTGATGCTCTGCCCTCACGCATAGTCATAGCATGAACTCTCGCCTGTCCGGCTGGTCGTCCTCGCTGGGGCTGTCCCTGCTATCGGCCCTGATCTGCAAACTGTGCTGGTCGAGCTCCCGTAGTGGCACCTCGCTCAACTCCGGAACTCTGAGCCGCCTGTCCACCAGTACCATACGACTGAGGACACTCTCTCGAATAGTGACCCACTTGGCCACAACTGTAACATGTGACAGTACCCCGCTGACATGGTCCAACATGATACCTATTGCACAGGTTGCACAACGGATACTCCCTCGGTGTAGCAGGTGTGCGAAAAAGTCGTCGAGGATAACTAGAACCGCTGGAATCCCCACTAGCCTGTGGTCGCTGCGGTCGATCTCTCCTCCCTCTCTGTCTCCACCTAGATACACTAGCTGGTGGTCGATATGATCCACCACCTGAGGATGAAGCTGAACCGGAAGTATCGGAACTCTGCCTCTTCGAAGGCCCCTGACTCGGTTCACCTTCCTCAAATCGTCTCGGCTGGTACCTCTACCGCTGTCTCTCCTGCTCAATATCCTCACCTCGGAGAGCTGCACTGACAAACTCATCAAAGTTGTTCCTCGGCATCGTAGTCAACGTCGCCTTGATGTTCAGATTTAATCCCAGCTCAAACCTGCGACACTTGGCTTCCTCTGTAGCCACCATATCTCGCGTAAAACGAGACAAACGAGTAAACCGATCCCGATACTCAAGTACAGACAAACTGCCCTGCCTCAAGTTCGTAAACTCCTCGTACTTGCGCTGCTGGGTAGCCTGATTAAAATACCTCCGCATAAACAAATCACGAAACAATGTCCACGGAGTATCCACATGAACTCTGTCAGTGCTGACCCACCAAAAGTATGCATCACCCTCAAGTAAACCAACTGCGGCTACTGTCATCTGCTCAGGTGTAAACTGCAGACGCTCACAAACCCGCTCAATCTGAACCAACCATGCCTCGCATATCTCTGGATCAACTGAACCCGAAAACACAGTAGCACCCGCAGTGCGAGCCTTGACCACAGGGTCAAAACGCTCTTCCAAACGCAGCACTCGCATCAGCAAGTCACGCGTTCGGCGATCCTCATCAGGATCATCATCCCGATCAACACGAGGACCACGTCGAGGAGGCATCCTACTGATACAAGACAAGCATTATGCACAAGCAGAAAGAACGTAATCATGAAACCGCAGATATTTGAGGACATACAACACCCGAAGTATTGATGAGTACCGCTGGCCTAAATCGGAACTAAATCGGAATCAAACCCTTTCGAAAACACAAACCAACAAAAACTTTTTGAAATTTGGGCAGAGTTTCGTTACTAACGTTGAATTACCATTACCTGCACGCGGAAAATACACTTCATCCTATGCCACAAAAAGCAAACCGTGGGCACCAATCCCATCCGGATTTCTCAACATCAATATAATCAACAAACAGTAAACATACTGTACTATATATATGTATATCCGAGAAAATCCGTATAAACAAGTATCGGAATGTATCAGAGCGACCTCTAGTGTAAAATATATACAACATGTACATCAGTAGGTGAAACTGAAACCTACTGGAAAACACAGGTGACTCTGATCACTAGCCTCCAACCGCGACGTGAAAACACCAAACCTGAACTGCAACTGGGCACGGAAACCGAAAAGCCCAGGGGAAAGACAATAAACACGTTAGAGTGAGTGGACGAAAATAAATGTCTTTCACCAAGTAATATATACGTATAAAATCATATGCGAGTCAAATGTATAAGTAAAGAAATGGTACACGAGGGAGACTCTAACTCCTCACGCGTCCGGGTACACGAGGGAGACTCCAACTCCTCACGCGTACAGAGCATGCAACATAAAATCGCGGAATCACTCATGGACTACCACGCGATAGCACAGTCTGAATCACGGGATCCCAGACCCACACGTGATTCCTAGCCAGAAAGGCCTCGGGTCAGGATATCTGTCCTTCCCGGAGCGTACTCGGGGATCAGCCGAGAAGCCAAGGTGTATCGATACAACAACATATACTGAGACTGTACTCTGTGTAAACCAAATCATAAATCTTTTCTATGCACATGCTTAAAACATAATATGTACGTATATGTATATATTCGTATACGTATATTCGTATAAGCATAATCGTAAAACACATGCTCGTAAAATCATAATCAATCTGCATGCTCAAGTTCATAAATCATAAATAAAGACTCGCAATCTATCCGCGAAAATATAGTGTCCACTCACAGACTCTTGAAACGCGCACACGCGCTACACTCGTGGTCCGGCGGAAGATCCCTCGCCTGAAGCACGATCACGATCCAGATCTCGATCACGATCTCCTGAATATTCACAAAACATAACTGATCAATTTCGTAATCCACAACACTGTACTGATGCACGGAAACCAATCGTTCCCGGAAATACGAAATGCGGTGCAAAATGAATTACGGAAATCCCGAAATCCCCACTCGAAATCTCGACTGAAAATCGGCTAACCAAATCAACCCGAAAACCTCCGTACGATAACCAGGGCGTGATTACGAGAAAAATGACACTAATTACATCGAAATCTGAAAAGTTGACTTTTTCCCCCACCGTTGACCGCCGCCGCCGCCGCCGGCGGCGCGCCGTCAACGGAGGAATCACACGGCCAAACTCTCCAGTTCCCTAGGTCTCATCAAGGCGAGCAATATCCATAACTAACACAAGGCTCAATTCAAACCGGAACTACCTCAATCGACAAAAATCCGATCAAAATTTCCAACTCCGGCAACCCATTCGGGTTCACCGGAAAACTCCACCAACCATCAATCAAAACACATAGGAAGCTTCCTTGGGGCAAGGCGAGTCGAAGCCCTCACTCCTCCGCCTCCAATACTCACCGGAAAACCTTCCCCCATCGAGGACGATTTCCGGCGAACTAACCCGAATCGGGTTCAACCCATACCTCACCAATTCTTCTCAAACCACACACCATCACATTCGAAATCTCAAGGGGAAGCGAATAGTACCTGTCCCGTGGTGGATGGTGACCGGAATCCGGTCGCCGGAGGTGAAGGCCGAAACGGGAAAGTCACACTTTCTCTGGTCAATGGTCAAACTTTCCAAAACGGGAAAGTCCACGATGGTCAAAGCAAATTCGTGTTTTTGCGACTATTTCTCGACTATTTTTCGACTTTTCGATATTTATACTTGTCCCTCAGGTCAATCAACGGTCCGGAATGAGTATACGATGTGATTCGGATAAGCTCGAAACAATCGGATAAACTCGTCGAAATCTGAAACTTCAAATAATCATAAAATATTCCTCGGTTGTCGGAAAAATCTTCTGGAACCGTCCTCGAGCTCGAAATCACGTACTCTACCACTTCCGTGAAGACACTCAACTCAAATTCTCGACTGAAAATATAGTCGCGAATCGAATCGACAAACCACACAATATCGTAAAACTACGACTATATCCAAATCTCAAGAATCGTGCCAAACACACATCTGATTCTGGTTCGGGTCGTCACAGATCATTCTTCTGATATGTAAACTTGAATCCATTTTTAAATGAGTACTTTATGAGTTTAAGCCTGAATTCAGTAACACCGCCTAAATTTTTCTGCCATTTTTCTTGTATCAGTTTAGCCCATAATTTTGTCAAGTAATCTTTTGTCTCCTCTTCTTGAAAGCATCCAAAACCAAATTCAGCAACATGACTTATTTCCATGTAGCTATCCATTTACACATCCATCCCTGAGTTTTCATTCTACGTGCTACTACAAACTGTCGATTGGATGGAACTGATATTTTCTGTTTACTAGAAAGAAAAAATGTATACATGTTTAGCATGACATAATATGGAAACAGATACTCAAACAGATATTCAAATGAGTTTTGGATGATCTACCTCATTCAGGTCAGTGATTCTGATCTTAATATATTTTCAATTGAGTCTTTGTAGAGAAAGCATCATCAAAATCACATCATGATCAGTTTCTAGGAAAATGTGTTCATTCTCTGGTGAGATACAGTATTTATATGTCAAGATTTAGTTGTTGAGTGATTTGAATCGTTGACGGACAATATCCACTATGTCAGTAAATGTGATGTCAACACTTAAAATATCCATCACCCTTTCTCGTCCATGAATATATTTCACAGTGATTGAAGATGGTGTTGTTGTCATTAAATATACTGCAGAGAAAATATTAAAAAATTATTAAAGAGTTGAAGAAACATATGTAAATGCTTTGGTTAACTAATAGAATAAATAGAGAAACAGATACTCAGACAGATACCTAGACAGATACTTTGACACATCTTCAGAACCAAAATCATATCCAAACCTAATTAAGTAGATTTCGATCTCGCAATGTTTATAGTTTGAGGAGAAAAGTAATCAATATTATCATGAAACCGATTAATACAACTATGAACTGAAAAAGTTTCGTGCAAAAACATAGTGAAATTGGATGTACAACCGAACTTAACATATGAAATCATGGATAGCGAGTTAGAGAGAGAGAGAGAGAGAGAGAGAGAGCGTTGAAACTTATAGTGCTTGAAATTTTCAATTTCGAACAACATCTAGATCATCATGAGAGAGAGAGAGGGAGAGAGAGAGAGAGAGAGCTAGAAAAAATTGAGGACAGTTAGAATTAAAATTAGGAAAGAAGGACAAATCGGTAGAAAAAATAAGTTTTATGCCTATTTGGGAAGAAATGACGTCGGCCGAGTTTTTTGGAAAAAAAAAGAGGTCATAAATTGGATCTTTTTTATCTTAGTGCCATAAGTTGATTTTTTTTGAAAATTTTATCTGTTTTTTATTTTTTTAAATAATTTTCCCTAAAATTAATACTCTGTCCCCGTGGAGTACTTATAATTAATTGGTTGTTTAAGCCAGGTTCATAATGGTTTTTACAATCCTTTGAAGATCCAAATCAGTGCTCTGTGATGTGTAAACATAATTATCTCTAGTTTTGCTTAAAGTTTTTAAAGGAAAGAGTGGAGCCTGATTGTGTACATTGTAACATTGTGTAGAGCCCTAAACCATTTGTTGTTGAGAAACTAACGACCATTTTGTGGTATCCGACCGGATAATACAAGAACATAGAAGAATAATCTAGAAAATGGGAGGTCAATGAATGGGATGGTGTAGAGAGTTAGTGGAGAAAAACAATGAACAAAGAAATAGAAAAATCAAATAAAGAGATGTTGATGACAAGAACAATCGAGAAAAATGTGGGAGGGTGTGTATCACAACTAAGCTAGTCAAGCTAATTCCTCTTCCCTCATGTACACTATATTCCCTTCTAGTTAGTTAACTCCTCTTAGTGTGAGAGAGTTGTGTAGTATTCTTCTCTTGATTGAAAGAGAAGTATCAAAGTATCATCATTCTTTGTAATCTCAAATTGTCTTCTAGTAAAATTCTCCTACTTGTCTGTAATTTTTCTCAATTTTTTTTGGGATTTTTCACGTAAATATTTGTATTTTCTCCTTTACATTTTCTATTCCGAATCTCGATAAAGTATTAACTTCCTCACGCGGATCCTAACAGTGGTATCAGAGCACTGGTTGTGCGATTATATTAGGAGTTAATTTTAGAGGAAAGTTAATTCATTCGAGATGGCGACGAAGTTTGATATCGAGAAGTTTAACAGGACCAACTTCTCATTATGAAAAATGAAGATGAGAGAAATCTTGAGTAAGGACAATTTCTTAGCAACAGTTGAGGCAAAGCCTTCAGACTTCACTGACAATGCAAAATGGAACGACATGGATGCCCTCGCGATGGCCGATCTACATCTTACATTAGCTGATGAAGTACTATCCAACATAGAGGAGGAGAAGACAGCAAAGGAGATTTGGGATATGCTTACAAAGCTGTATAAGGAGAATTCGCTATAAAAAAATATTTTCTTGAAAAGGAGACTCTACACTTCGTATGGCAGAGTCTACATCAATGATCGGGCACATCAACACGATGAATACTCTAGTTTCATAGCTCACTACTTTAGGGAAGAAAATAGAGCCAACTGAATGAGTGGAGCTTCTACTTCAGAGTTTACCCAACTCCTGTGATCAACTCATCATCAATCTTACGAACAAAATTTTCACGGACCACCTAGTCTTCGATGAAGTTGCAGTCGTTGTATTAGAATAAGAGAGTAGACGTAGAAACAAGGAGGACATGTAGACAAGTTTACAACAAGCAGAAGCTTTGATGGTGAAAAGAAGATCAACAGAGCATGGCTCAAGTGGGAGTCAACATCAAGGTAGATCGAAGTCGAGGCCGTAGAAAAATTTTAGGTGCTATTACTATGGCAAGAAAGGGTACATCAAAAGATATTTTCTGATTCTCAAGAAGAGTGGAAACCCTAAGTCATTGAATGCTCATGGTGACATTGTCAGTATCCCCGATTATAGTGAAATTTTTTATAGCAAGGTAACAACAGTCCCAGAAGGTAGGAGAAAATTCGTTGATGACTGGCCGGTAGACTCGGGAGAATCATGGCATATGACTCCCCAGAGAGAATGGATCCATCAGTATGAACCTATCTTTGGAGGATCAATGTTCATGATTGACGATCATGCCTTAGAGATTGTTGGTATAGGTACCGTCAAAATAAAAATGTTTGATGGTATAGTTCAAACTATTCCGGAGATACGACACGTGAAAGGTCTGAAGAAAAATCTATTGTTCTGAGGATAATTAGAGAGCAGTGGTTACATAATGCATAGTCAAGATAGGATCATTAAGGCTACTAAAGGTGCACTTGTTGTTATGAAGGTAAAGAAGATTGGAGCAAATCTATGGATGCTTCAAGGTGAAACACAACAGGAAGCCGATGCATGCGTAGCTTCAGTTAATAAAGGAGAAGCATTGACGATGATATGGCATTTTAAACTCGGCCCTATGTCAGAGCAAGGTTTGAAGATTCTCTTTGATTGAAAGCTGCTTCCAAGTCTCAAGCAAGTAACTTTACCTTTCTGTGAGCATTGTGTTACAAGCAAGCAAAGTAGACTGAAGTTTGATAAGTCGGTTTCTAGAAGTAAATGCATCATTGAATTGCTTCATTCCGATGTTTAGGAATCATTGGTTGTGTCCCTAAGAGGTATAAAGTACTTTGTGTCCTTTATTGATGATTACTCCAGAAGATGCTGGGTGTATCCAATCAAGAAGAAATCCGATGTCTTTTCGGTATTCAAAGCCTTCAAATCAGAGGTGGAGCTTGAATCTGAAAAGAAGATCAAATGTATGAGGATCGACAATGGATCATAGTATATAGACAATAAGTTTCTTGCATTCTGCAGGTAAGAAGGCATCAAGTGACAGTTCACAACTATGTACACTCCTCAGCAAAATGGAGTCGTCTAGTAGAAAAGATAAGAGTCATGTCAAGGAATACATGTCTATCCAATTCGTTCTGGGAAGAAGCAGCAAAGACCGTTTGTCAGGTGATAAATCGATCTTCATCAATAGAAATTGAACTCAAAACACTGATAGAGATATGGACTGGTAAACCTACTAATTACTCTAATCTACATTCATTTGGATGTCCTACGTATGTGATGTACACCTCCCAAGAAAGAAAAAAGAAAAAGTTGGATCCTAAATCCCGGAGATGTATATTCTTGAGGAATACTGACAGAGTAAAGGGATATCACCTGTGGGATCCCACTACCTACAAGGTTATTGTCAGCAGGAATGTGATCTTTAAAGAAGATCAACTACTATAAGAAAGTCATGAAGATAGCAGTTCGCGAGAAAGACTACAGTTATATGAGTCGAAAGTAACCCAGAGGAGGAAAATTCGAGTTCTTCTGAAGTAGCACAAGAGAACGAGGATCAATAACCAATTGAGATAGAGGACCAAGAAGTTCGTAGGTTGACTCGTGCGAGAAAGCCACCAGCCTGGCAATTAGAGTATGTTATAGAAAACAATGTTGCATACTGTCTTCTAACAGAGGATGGAAAGCCATCAACTTTCCATGAAGCCACAAGCAGCTCAAATGCGTCTACATAGATGACAACAATGTAAGAAGAAATTGAAGCTCTACATAAAAACAAGACATGGGATATTGTTCCTCTACCACAAGAAAGGAAAGTCATTGGTAACAAATGAGTCTACAAGACTAAACGAGATGGCAATGATGAAGTGAAGAGGTATCACGCTAGACTGGTGGTGACATGTTTCACTCAGAAAGAAGGTGTTGACTTCAACGAAATATTCTCTTCTGTTGTTTGACTCACAATAATCTGAGTAGTCTTGGTGATGTTTGCTACATTCGATCTACATCTGGAGTTGTTAGATGTGAAGACTGCATTTCTTCATAGAGAACTTGAAGAAGAGATATATATGCTTTAACTAGAAGGTTTTGCATAAACAGGCAAGGAGAACTTGGTTTGCAGGTTGAACAAATCTCTATACGGTCTCAAACAGGCGTCAAGGTGTTGGTATAAGAGATTTGATTCCTTCATCATGAGCCTTGAATATAACAGACTACATGTCGACCTTTGTGCTTACTACAAGAGGTTTGGTAATGGTGATTTCATCATCCTGTTGTTGTATCTTGACAACATGTTGGTAGCAGGACCTAAGAGTGATCATATTAAAGACTTGAATGATCTGTTGGCTAGGGAGTTCGAAATGAAGGACTTGGGACCAACAAATAAGATTCTAGGGATGCAAATCTACCAAGAGAGAGATAATAGGAAGCTTTACTATCGCAGAAGAACTACTTAAAAAAAGTCTTGAGCCGCTTCAACATTCAAGACTATAAGCCAATCTCTACTCCTCTTCCTGCTAGTTTTAATTATCCTCAAGTATGTGTCCTAACAATGAAGCGAAGAGGATGGAGATGTCTCAAGTACCATATGCATCTGCAGTGAGGAGCTTAATGTTTGCCATGGTTTGCACACAACCATACATTGCACAAGTAGTAGGAGCAGTTAGTTGATACATGGCGAATCCTGATAGTGAGCATTGGAATGTCGTAAAGAGAATCATGTGATATATCAAGGGTACCTCAGATGCTGCATTATGTTACGGAGGATTGGAGTTTATTGTCAGAGACTATGTTGATTTGGATTATGCAGATGATCAAGAAAAGGGTAAATCCACCACAAGGTATGTGTTTACTCTTGCAAGAGGTGTTGTAAGCTGGGTTTCGAAACTGCAACTGCTCTTGACTACGCCTACGACAGAAGTAGAATACGTCGCAACTACACAAGCAAACAAAGAGACAATATGGTTCCAAATATTGCTGGAGGAGCTCGAACACAAGCAAGGGAAGGTTACTCTATATTGTGACAGTCAGAGCGTTTTGCATCTAGCAAAAAATCTGACATTTCCTCCGAAAGCCAAACACATATGAGTTCAATATCATTTTGTTCCCGAGGTGGAGGAAGATTGATATGCAAAAAATCCACACTAACGATAACCTAGCAGATGCTCTAACGAAGCCGATCAACACAGACAAGATTATTTGGTGTTGATCCTCTATTGGCTAAGTGAAAATGTAAGCAGCATAAAAATGACAGGAATATGAAGGATAACCAGATCCACAAAATTGTCTTTAAGTGGGAGAAATTTTAAGAAACTAAAGACTTTTGTGGTATCCAGATAATACAAGAAGATAAAAGAATAATCTAGAAAAGGGGTGGTCAATGAATGGGATGGTGTATAGGACATTCATGAAAGAAGAAGAACATTCCAGAAATAAAGGAAATGAATAGAGTCGGTGAAGGAGCAGAACAATGAAGAAAGAAATAGAAAAATCAAGAAAGATCAAATAGAAGGATGTTGGTGACAAGAAGAACAATCGAGAAGAATGGAGGTGGGCAGCCCATGTCGGTTAACTCCTCTGTCAATAGAGGCTCTTCACTCATCCGGGGTGTACATCACAACCAAGCTAGCCAAGTTAATCCCTCTTCCCTCATGTACACTATATCCCCTTCTAGTTAGTTCAATCTTAAAAAAATATGTGGTCATTGTCGTAATATAATCTTAAATATTGTAAAGTTTTGTTCATGTATATTGTAATTTTGATTCTTAAAGTGATAAATAAAGATATGATATACCCCATAGATACCATAATCTGTCCCTTGAGTCGTTATACAATGCTGGTAACCTTTTATTTTAAAGAAAACCCAGTACAATTCTTCTTATTGTGGAGTCTTTTCGTGAGTTACAAGGTGGCCATGGTGGGTGAAGAGCAGGAGAGGTTTAAATCCATTCACATGTTTTTTGACTTTGTTCCCAGTACATTGGCAAATCATATTGATGAAGTTAGCCATGCACTATCCCCCAACACGCACTAGAGTCTTTGTTTCTAATCAAAATTAGATGTCAACTTGTTTGCGTTGTTTTTGATGAAGTTAGATGGGTGCACCTTGAGCCCCATGTTGGTTTTCTTTTGAAGTTAAACAAGTACAGTCCTTGATAAGCCTTCGCTTAACTTCTAGTTCTAGGTCATTGCTTTGCTTCTGTCAAGAACACTATTTCATCATAAGTCTGAGAGCATAATTAATCTTATTACAGAAAGTTCCAACAAATAAATTTTCGGCTGCATATTCATCCAAAGACTTGTAGCAGTAAAGCTTGAGATGAACAGAACCTCTAGCTGCACTAACGGTTTCATACTCGATCTAATCCTATGACCGTGTCTGTTCGACGGATGAACTTAAATATGGAAGCAACAACAATTCAAGAACTGAAGTTACATATAATCAACCCACCAGTAATATCCATGCATACAGTTAATAGCCATTAATTAACAAACGTCGATTACTAGCGGGCCATTATACACATAGCTCTTACATAGATATATAATCTATAAATTTAATGATGCAGTAATATGAGCTTGAAGTGGTGCTATGATTTGGTAGATAAAGTGGTCAATCATAAGTTTATAACAAGCACAATGATAATAACAACTTAATGATGTACGTAGGACTTAATCACCAATTGTTAGCTATATTATATACGAGTCACTTAGCTTTTGGCTATGTCACACAAAAGGGGACTATGTCCTTGAAATTTTCATGATATGGATTGAGCCAGATGCTCATTTGGTTAAGGATTTTCAAAAGTGGGAAGAGTTTTTGAAAAGGGTGTGCACGCCGTGCACTGGACTCAATGTCAAAAAAACCTAAAACATCAAACTCAACGAGTTTGAATTTAGTGTATGGTTCAATTTAACATGTTTATGCCAAGTAAAAGGAAAAAACCACGCACAGCCCATACTACCAAGAACCCCTAACATGATGAACGTATATATATGCAATATAATGCACAACTGCAACTCAGAAATTAAATCCCAGAAACAAGATTATGTTTTGGAAGTGATCGAATAATACATGAAATGCTTTTGTACGTCGGAGAATATATGTATAGCCTGCCTAACATGGCAAACGTGCATAAACTGCACATTTGAGTAATCTGATCATGCTGCTTAGTTTAGGCTAGAGAACCCTAATGGCAATTGCCAAAGGACCTAGGGTAGTCTAATGTAAAATGGCAGTAAAACTGTACAAGCATGAGATAGATATTACAGCTGTGAGTGTGAGGCACGGACGAGTCACCAAACACATCATAGGGTATTGATTCTTGTCCTGACCTAGAGAACTTAATTGGATGATCAATCCGAAATTTACGCACCCTCTTTTATGCAGTTTCAATTTGAACAGGATTTTTTTAACACAAATAGTATTAATTATGGGTTAAAAAAATCTGTTCACGCTGAACTATGTTCATGTGAGAGGTTCCCGCAAAACTTAACAGTGGAGAGCACTACATGATCCCCCAAAATGGGGATGAGTTTCTTTTTCCTTTCGGGAAAACAGAACCGCAGTGCTCAAAAACAAAAGCTATGACAGATCGGATTCGGCCAAGCTAGCTAGAGCTGATCAACCATAACCCCAAAGCGACAAGATTACTCACAAGCCACAATTCAACCGGCATTCATATTTAACCAGAGACTACATACTGATTAGACAAGAGACAAAGAACCGCATCCTGGTTCATACAAGATAACTACAAGCTACCTCCTGTCAATCTTCAACCTCCAACAACAAACTGAACAAATGACACACAAAAAATAAAAATCAAACACTTCTACTATTACGTACACCGATTTACACCCATACATGCAATGATGCAAAAGCTGCAAACAATCACCATGTCGCAATCAAATGAGAGGAATGTATAGGACTCGATCTGAAGATTTCAGTCCACCAAAAAAGAAAAAATGAAGAAGGAAAAACTAGAAGTTGAATTGAAGTCACGGGATAGAGAATTATCGACGGCAAGATCGGAGCTTTCGTTTTTTCTTTATACACCATTATAAACCCAAAACCCTAACACCATTAAATCCTTTTATTAACCTTCGGCTCGCCAATAAAACAAGACACGTAGCTGTATAGGTGCGGTGCTGTGTACGTATAGTGTGTACTGTATATATACGCTCCCATTTAACTTAAACTCGGAGACTTCAATCTTCTTATCTTCCCAACCCAGCAGTAATCGTAAGTAACTGGCAGACCTTATCACCAATCACCAGCTTTTTCAACTATATAACACCAAGATGTGTGTGCATAAGTGCATACATGACCAGAAAAAGCTTCTTAAACGACAGCAGCTTATCATCTCTGTCGTCTAAAAGGTCTTAGATGATGCAAACACATTACGTCATCTAAGATAACACTTAGACGATGAGTAATATATTTGCGTCGTCTAAATGGGATCTTAGACGACGCAAGACTATATGGGGTCATCTAAGTGTTGTGTTAGACGACGTAATGTATTTGCGTCGTCTAAGACAACAGTTAGACAACGACATATAGTCTTGCGCGTCTAAGTGGGGTCTTAGACAATGGACCGACACCATTTTAAAGCGTCATATAAGAAATCACTTAGACGAAGGATCTACTTAATTGCGTCGTCTAAATGATATCTTAGATGACGGAAAATTTATACTTGCGTCGTCTAAGTAAAAAAGTCCAATTATATATATCAATCAGCTTCTTATTCATCTTTTCGTCACTCTCCTCAGCTTCAAATTCTTCATCTAGCTCTCTTCATCAATCTCTCTAGCTAGCTCTCTCAAATAAAATAATATATATAAGCTTAGCTAGCCTATCTCTAGGTAGCTCGATCACTTCATTTTGATCAACGACGACATCGACTGGCTGGCTAATAATTATCGACGAATTAAAGTACTTACGTATATTCGATTTGGTCGGTACTAATTAATAATTCTGATGCGTGAATCGATCATTCCGACGGTTTTAATTTGTTTGCATATATATATATATATTATTCCATAATGTGAACCTAGATATTTTGTTTAATTGATTGAGTGCTAGCTAACTAATTATTGATGAATAATATTGCGCTTGAAACGCATATATATATATATGTTGATCGATATATTAATCTCATAATTAAATACTATTAATTAGAGATAAATTAATTAATTAGGAATTGTATGAATTGAACTAAATTTTTTTGTTAACTTCTAACAATGGTGTATTCGATAATTTTAAAGTTTCGTTTACTTGCACATGAATATGGACAAGAGTTGGATACAGTTGGCAAATAGAAGTGATGAGAGGTATATAGACGGAATCAGAGAGTTTGTAATGTTTGCGATGTAATATGGTCAAGGAAAGAAGCGTTTAAGGTGTCCGTGCAGAAAATGTCTTAACCATCAGTTTGTGCAGTCTCATGTTATGGCTCATCACTTGTATGAGCACGGTATGATGTGGAGTTACACTACCTGGAGTGAGCACGGTGAAGTAGTAGACTTCAGCTCAGGCCCAGACTTCAGCTTAGGGTATAGTTATCAGGGTGCCTCGTCCAGTGGTGGTGGCGTCTCATCTTGGAACCCCACTGTGAATTTGGTCCATAATGCTTTTCCAAAATTCAGTCGACATGGTAGACAACAACACGAATTGGGAGGATCTGATACTCCTAATGTTGACCCAGTCCCTATCGTATTCCCAAAAATTGACACTACTGAATTTGATAGGTACAATAGCATGCTACTTGAACCCTGATGTACGATGGATGTCTATAGACTGTGTTGCACGCCATAATGACCAAAATGGAGTACAAAGTGAAGCACAAAATATCGGATGCACAAAATATCGGATGCAAGTTTTGACGAAATATAGAAACACATATGTGATTTGCTTCCTATCAATCACAAGCTTCCAAGTTCCCATTACAAGGTAAAAAAAATATGTTAAGCAAACTTGGGCTGAAGTGAGCAAATCCACGCCTGCAGAAACGATTGTGCGCTATTTTATAAGGAATATGCAGAGTTAGACTACTGTCCTATTTGCAACCACTCCAGATGGAAGTACCCTGAGAGGGGGAGTTCGAAGAAGAAGATTCCTGTGAAGGTGTTTTGATATTTTCTATTGATTTCCAGACTGCAGCGTTTGATCATGTCTCTATACACAGTAGAGTCGATGAGATGGTACATGGAAAAGAGAATAGATGGCGATGTGCTCAGACAAGTGACAGATGGGGAAACTGTTAAACATTTCGACAGGGAATTTCCAGACTTTACAGCGGAGATTTGGAATGTCAGACTATGACTCTCTACAGACGGGTTCAATCCTTTTAATGATGGCATGTACAATGCTTGGCCAGTTATCCTCATGTCGTACAACCTGCCTCCCTGGATGTGTATGAACAAGGAATTTAATTTCCTTACTCTGCTAATTTCAGGGCCTAAGTCTCCTGGAAAGTGTTTAGATGTGTACCTCAGACCATTGATTAACGAGCTAAAACTGTTGTGGAAAACTGGAGTTCCAAACTATGACAAGTTCAGTAACACAATGTTCTTGATGAGAGCCGCAGTAATGTGGACCATCAGCGATTTTCCCGCGTATGGGATGTTGGCATCTTGCACAATCAGAGGGTACAATGCTCGTCTTGTCTGCTTGGACGACGTCAACTCGAGTTGGCACGCGGGGAATGTGTGTTACTTTGGTCACCGTATATGGCTTCCTCATGATCACCAGTGGCGAGAGGATAAAGACTGTTTTGATGGGACAGTAGATAATGGTCCTAAACCCCGACAATGGTCCGACGAAGAGATTTTTGAGAGGTTAAATAGCTTCAATTTTGGTGTGTTGACTAATGACTATGATGTGAAGAAACTCAATCCACACCCTCCACAATATGTGGCATATTGGCACCAAGTGAGTATTTTCTTTGAACTGCCTTACTGGTCAAAATTGAAGCTGAGGAACAACCTAGATGTCATGCACATAGAGAAGGATGTGTGCGATAGGGTGGCGGGAACCATTCTCTATATTAAGTTCAAGACTAAGGATACTCCCAAAGCGCGAAAAGATATGAAATCTATGAATATACACCGTCCTTTGTGGTTAAAGAGGGATAGAAGAGGTGTTTACAACAAGATGCATGTTGCACCTTATACAGTGAAGCCAACAATGAGGGATGTTGTATCTAGTTTCATCATGTTCGGTATCCGTCTAATTATGCATCCAACATATATGCCTGTGTCAAAGTAAGGGAACACAAGCTCATTGGTTTAAAGTCTCATGACCGTTACGTTATGCTGTAACGTCTGATTCCAGTGGTGATTTGACCTTATTTGCCTAAAAGCATCGTCGAACCAATAGTTGCATTGTGTAGATGGTGGCAGAGATGCATCAGGGAGTTGAAGAAGTCAGATATGGTCAAAATGCAATGCAAAATTGTCCACATCCTCTACAAATTAAAGAGGATTCCCCCCCCCCCCCCCCCCCGCTTTCTTCGACATCATGATTCACCTCATGGTCCACCTTCCCGAACAAGTCCAGCTTTCTAGTCCGGTCCAGTACACGTGGATGTATCCTCAGGAAAGGTAAAATATGGAGTAGTACTGAATTTTTTTAAACACGTTTTTTTATCATTTATATATCTCTTTTCTTACAAAGATCATTGTGAATTAATAAGATAATGCTTATTTTGTAGACAACTCAGACAACATAAAGAATTCGTCAAAAATAGGTTTGCCCCGGATGGCTCCATCGCGGAAACATACCTAATGCATGAGTCTGTTACTTACTACAGCAAGTACTTCAATGATCCGGTCCAGATCGCCTCCAATACACCTGTTACCTATAATTTTTCAGTCGTCACAGATCTTGTACGACCGTTTAGAGGAGTATTAACCGAAAGATTAAGTCATGAGGATCTTATTGAAGCACATTGGGTAGTATTACGAGACTGTGACGAGGTTACTGGTTACATGCAAAGTTACAGAACTAAAATTCAGACAGCCAAACTGGACAAGAGTCCTAACTGGGTTGAAAAAAATGCTTAAGAAGAAGTTCCTTGATTATTTTCTCCAATGGTATGTATGTTTAAATTATTAAAACCATGCATATAGGCTTTGTGCTTCCTTTTTTAAATTGATGTTGATATATATATATATATATATATATCTGGAACCAGACTAGGGATTAATTAGTTAAGTAATTTGTTATTTGATTTGGTGTTTAATTTATGGATTCGTAGTGTTTTTGGTCAAATTTTGGATGCAGGTTTATTTGTGGTTTCCTTTAGTTTTAGGGAAAACTATGACAAACTTTTTGTAGATATATATATATATATATTCTTAATTACATCTTGTACGTTCACATTTTTTGCAGATGAAGGATCTACAGAAATCCTCAAACCACAATGGGTGGTGGTCATGGAAAAAATACATGTTGACCCGTAAGTCGGTTCAACACTATATTTATCCCGGATGTTTTATTAACGGTGTAAATTTTCATTCGGTGGACCAAGATGAAGGAAGAATAACACAATAGTGGGATCGCGGTCGGACAAGGCGACGATGTATATTACGGAGTTCTTCTCAATGTTGTTCAGCTACTATATGAGAATTGTATCAACGTTTTTCTATTCAAGTGTAAATGGTTCAAGCGTACGAAGAAATATCTTGGCCTTTTATCAGTCGATACAAACTCAAGTTGGTATGAGGATGAGCCTTTCGCTCTTGCCACATTAGTTAGGCAGGTGTTTTGTCTAGATGATCAAAAAACTGGTGCAGGTTAGAAAATAGTACACCATATGTCTCACCGAAGAATATGGAGTGCCACAACACTCGAAGGGTCATCACTGATTCACACTCAATGGGATAATGTCAGTGCATATCAAGAATCTGATACTTCTGTTATCCCAGACACAAGGGAACTCATTCACCTTAACGAACGCTTACCCATGCCTGATCGGGAAACATATCTTACTGAAAAGGAGATCACGGACCTTACGATTGATAATGCTGTGACGACCCGAACCAGAATCAGTAGAGTAATCAGTACGATTCACGAGATTATGCGTAATCGCGATTATTCGTTAATTGTGTGATTTGTCGGATTAGTTCGCGACTTAAATATCGGCTGAGAATTTGAATTGAGTTTCTTCACGGAAGTTGTAGAGCACGTGATTTCGAGCTAGTGGGTGGTTTCGGATGATTTTTCCGATAACCGAGGAATATAATATGATTATTTGAAGTTTCGGTTTATCGACGAGTTTATCCGTTCGTTTCGTATTTATCCGAATCGTAATGGTTATCCGTTTTGGACCGTTGATCGTCCCGAGACGCGAGTATAAATATCAGAAATAGTCAAAAAATTGTCGAAAACACAGTTTGAGGTTTGACCAGACGTTGACTTTCCATTTTGGGCAGTTTAACTGTTGACCCGTGAAGGAAAACTTTCCCGTTTGATTTTCGCCGGCCGACTTGGATTTTCCGGCCACCTCCGGGCACGTGAAGGGTATAATCTCTCTTCCCTTGAGTTTCTACGTGACGACCCGAACCAGAAACAGTTGAATATTCGGCACGATTCACGAGATTATGCTTAGTCGCAGTTTTACGATAAATGTGTGGTTTGTCAATTCTATTCGCGACTATGTTTTTGGCCGAGAATTTGAGTTGAGTGTCTTCACGAAAGTTGTAGAGTACGTGATTTCGAGCTCGTAGACGGTTCCAGATGATTTTTTCGATAATCGAGGAATATAATACGAATATCTGAAGTTTCGGTTTTCGATGAGTTTATCCGAATCATTTCGAATACTCATTTTGGACCGTCGATTGACCCGAGGCGAGAGTATAAATATCGGGAATAGTCATATAATCGTCGAAAAACACTATTTGGCGTTGACCATCATTGACTTTCCTAAAATAACAGTTTGACCCGTTGACCCGAAGTGGAACCTTTCCCGTTTCGTTCTTGCCGTCCGACGTCCCTTTTTCTGGCCACTTTCAACCTTGTGGTGGGTAAGGTTTTCTTCCTCTCTTGATTTCGAGTGGGTTTGTGTTTGGTTTGATGAAAATTGGTGGAGTTTTTGTGGAACCCGAGTCGGGCCGAGTTTGAGTATGTCGTCGGTGTTGGTTCGCCGTGTTCCGGCGAGCCACGGTGGTGAGGGTTTAGGGGATTTGACTCGTTGTAGCCTGGAGATGCTTCTTACAGGTCTTGATTGAGTTAAAATATAGAATTGGTTGAGGTTCGATTAGGTCACCGGAGAGTGGAATTCCGTTCGGGTTTTGGTGAAATTGGAGGGGTTTCGGTCTGTTTTAGCTCTTGTGGTAGTTGAGAAAGTGGTTTGGCTTGAGATGGGCTTCATTTCTGGAGCTTCCTCGCCAGAAAATGTCACCGTTGACGGCGCGCCGCCGCCGCAGGCGGCGGTCAACGGCGGAGCTCCGGCGAGTGGTTGACTTTTTGGATTTTAGTGTTTTTAATATCGTTTTTCTCGTAATCGCGCCCTGATTATCGTCCAGAGGTTTTCGGATTGATTTGGGTAGCCGATTTTCAGTCGAGGGTTTCGAGTGGAGATTTCGGGAATTCCGTTAATCATTTTGTGTTGCATTGCATATTTCCGGGAACGGTTGGTTTCTGTGGTTAAGTACAGAGTTGTGGATTATGTTTTGATCAGTTGTGTTTAATGAATATTCAGGGGATCTAGATCGAGATCGAGATCGTGACCGTACTTCAGGCGAGGGATCTTCCGCCGGACCACGAGATTAGCGCGAGTGCGCGTTTTGCTCACCTGTGAGTGGACAATTTCTTTTCACGGAATGATTGCGAGTCTTTTTATACGATTTTCGAACTTGAGCATGCATACGAGATTACGATTTTTACGAGCATGTGTTAGACGATTATGCTTATATCATTATACATTACGTATATGCATTTATATGCTGTTTATTGCATTTGCATCGAACTGTTTATGATTTGGTTTACACAGAGTACTGTTTATATATGTTGTTGTATCGATACACTCGCATCCCGGCTGATCCCCGAGGATGTGTACCGGGGGAGGCTGTGACTCCTGACCCGAGGCCTTTACCCGGGGGAGGCAGACCTCTGACCTGAGACCTTTCTGGCTAGAGTCACGTGTGGGTCTAGGATCCCGTGATTCGGACTGTACTAGCACGGATGTGTCCATGAGTGACCCCGTGGGATTTTTACTTGCATGCTCAGTACGTTGGAGGAGTATGAGTTTACCTCGTGTACTTTGTTATTTTTATTTACCTGGACTCGCATATGTTACTTTAAACATATATATCAACTGGTGAAAGACATTTATTTTCGTTCACTCACTCTAACGGTTTTCATGTCTTTCCCTTGGGATTTTCGGTTTCCGTGCCCAGTTGCAGTTCAGGTTTGGTGTTTCACGTTGCGGTTGGAAGCTAGTGATCTGAGCTACCTATGTTTTCCAGTAGGTTCTTGTTTCGCCTACTGATGTGTATATTGTATATATTTATACTAGAGGTCGCTCTGATACATTCTGATACGTGTTTATACGGATTTTCTCGGATATATTATATATAGTACAATATGTTTAATGTTTATTGTTTATATTATGATGTTGAGAAATCCGGATGGGATTGGTGCCCACGGTTTGGCTTTTGTGGCATAGGACGAAATGTTATTTTCAGGGTGCAGGTTTATGCAATTCCACGTTAGTAACGAAATTCTGCCGAAATTTTGAAAAGTTTTTGTTGGTTCGTGTTTTCAGAAGGGGTTCGATTCCGGTTTAGGTAACTGAATCGGGGATGGGTCCTTTCATTCTAAGTTGATTTGTGTTTGAAATCGTGAAAATTGATGGTGATTAGGGTGATTTCAAACCGGGTTGTGTTGCCGGAGTTCGCCGGTGTAGGGGGTGGACTTCCGGCGAGCTACGGTGACGGGGGAGTGAGGTTTTCGACTCCCCTTGCCCCTGTGATGCTCCCCATGGGTTTAAATTGGGTTGAGGAGGCGGATTCCGGTGAACCCGTGGTGGTTGCCGGAATATTGATTCGTTTTGATTCCGAGCTGTTTTGGAGAGGTTCCGGTGAGAATTGAGGGTTGTTGTAGTTAAAGAAATGGTTGGGCTTGAGGAGAGCTTGAGAACTGGAGCATCCTCGCCGGAGAAATTCTCCGTTGATGGCGGCGGCGGCGGCGGTCAACGACGGCACTCCGACGAGAAAGTTGACTTTTCAGTTTTCGATGATTTTAATGTCATTTTTCTCGTATTCGCGCATCGATCGTCACCTTGAGGTTTTTGAATTGATTTGGGTATCGGATTTTCAGTCGAAGGTTTCGAGTGGAGATTTCGGAAATTCAGTCGACTGTTTAATACAGTTTTATATGTTTCCGGGAACGGTTGGTTTCCGTGGTTAAGTACAGAGTTGTGGGCTATGATTTTGATCAGATGTGTTTTATGATTATTCAGGAGATCGAGATCGTGTTTCGGGCGAGGGATCTTCCGCCGGTCCACGAAATTAGCGCGAGTGCGCGTTTTGCTCACCTGTGAGTGGACATTTCTTTTCACGGATTGATTGCGAGTCTTTTATATATGTTTTACGAACTTGAGCATGCAGTATGATCATGATTTTTTTATGAGCATGTGTTTTACGATTATGCATATACGAATATACGTATACGAATATACATACATATATATATATTATGTTTTATGCATGTGCATGGAAATGATTTATGATTTGGTTTACACAGAGTACAGTCTCAGTTATCAGGGTTGTATCGATACACATTGACTTCTCGGCTGATCCCCGAGTACGCTCCGGGGGGGACATATATCCTGACCCAAGGCCTTTCTGGTTAGGAATCAAGTCTGGGTCTGGGATCCCGTGATTCAGACTGTGCTATCGCATGAGAGTCCATGAGTGACCTCGTGGTATTATGATGCATGCTCTGTACGTGGGTTGGAGTCAGCGTCTCCTCACGTACCATTTGATTTTCATGAATTTGACTCGCATATGTTTTATAACATATATATATTATTCGGTGAAAGATATTTATTTTCGTCCACTCACTCTAACAGTTTTCATGTCTTTCCCCTGGGCTTTTCGGTTTCCGTGCCCAGTTTGCAGTTCAGGTTCTGGTGTTTCACGTCGCGGTCGGAGGCTAGTGATTCGAGCTACCTGTGTTTTCTAGTAGGTTCTTGTTTCGCCTACTGATGTATATATTGTATATATTTACACTAGGGGTCGCTCTGATACATCCTGATACATGCTTTATACGGTTTTTCCCGGATATACTATATATTACAGTCTTGTTTACTGTTTATTGTTTATGTTATGATAATGAGAAATCCGGATGGGATTGGTGCCCACGGTTTGGCTTTTGTGGCATAGGATGAAATATTATTTTCCGGGTGCAGGCAATGGCAATTCCGCGTTAGTAGCGTTACTCTGCTAAAATTTTGAATGGTTTTTGTTGGTTCACGTTTTCAGAAGGGGTTCGATTCTGATTTAGACAACTAAATCGGGGTTGGGTCCTTTCAAATGCATCTGAAGATGAGGAGCTGGAGGATGAAGACGACCTCGGATATGATGATAATGATGGAGACTATGATGATGAGGACTAGCCGTCAGTTGATAGTAGTGAAGAGGAAGATGTTAATGAAGACTATGATGACGAAAGTGATTGATTGATCGACTGAGTTCGGTGCATTTGTAATTTTGATGCATGCATGTATATATGCATGGTTGAATCTCTATTAATTATGCAAATAGTGCTTAAGGTTAAATTTTTAAAATATCCAAATTTGTCCTCCATCATACATACTCGCAATGTTAGAATCTGAAAAATAAAAGGGTTAAAAAATAAAAACAATAGAGGAGCGGTTTGTCGCTGCAGTTTATCCCGTCTCACTTTGGTTATAGATGGTTTTGTTGATGGTGTAGGAGAGAGAGAAACAATATGGGAGTGGAATTAGAGATGAGTTGGGGTTGGGTGGTTATGGGTTATTGAGGTAGCGGGGGCAAATTCGAGTTGTGGCATACTTGGTCAGCCGACCACATACGAGGAGATTTAGTGAGACCAACCCACGCACCACAGACCCCTAACTAACGAAGCTCATTGGCAGCCATTGATAACAAATGAAGCAATATAGAAGAGAGACGATGAATAGAGACCTATTCGAAGAAAATTAGCAACAAATGAGAGGTTTTAACTTTTACTGTTTTACATGGTTCTAAATGGTTTATTTCTCCTCCATTAAATAATTCCATCTCCTTCTTTCTTCACCCCTTTCATTATTCGTTTTATTTTACCTGTTTTTAATTTATGGGTTTATTTGTTATTCATTTTGTCTATCATATTTACACACCCTCAATAAACACTCACATTTCGTACGCGTGAGCACAACGCTCTTCTGCATGCGCGTATGAGCGTGCATGAAGGCTAGTATATAATTAAAACCGATGTATATTATTAATTAATTAATGCAAATTTTAAACGCACGCGTATATATACGTTGACAATCGATTAAATAATTTATTTAATTATGAAAAAATTAGAGACCAATTGAATTTAGCGATATCCTAGACGTCGACGTCGATAATAAATTTGGCGATTAATTTAAAAACACTAACCTGGACGATAGAATCATAGGGTTCCATCGTCTAAACCCAAAATAATGGCGGGTGATAAGTAACCGCCCATTTTTTGGGGTGGCCTTCAAAAACTACTTAGATGACGGAACCATACGGTATCGTCCTCTAAGGGGACACGTAGACGACAGTAGCATAGGGGTTCCATCGTCTAAGTGGCCACTTAGACGACAACACCTTGTGGTTCCGTCGTCTAAGCTCAAAATAAATGGCGGGTAATAAGTAACTGCCCATTTTTTTGGGGCGGTTTCAAAAACCACTTAGATGATGCAAAGCAAGGTTACGTCGTCTAAGTGTAACACCTAGACGACGTAACGTATGTTTGCGTCGTCTAAGTTGATCTGTCTGTAATAAAATCGATCAGTTTTCCTCTCTCTCTCTCTCTCTCTCTCTCTCTCTCTCTCTCTCTCTCTCCCTCACCGTCGCCACCGCTGGCCCCTCACCGATCCACGTTGACGTACGAAACCTATAGTTCGATTTCTCTGGCCGGCGATCGAAGCCTCGGCTCCTCCTCTCCCTCTCTGGTGACCCCCCTCACCGGCCTCCTCTCCGGTATACTCTCGAACTATCGATATCGATCACCGATTATATATATATATATACTGTGTATATACGTATTGTTTATAATAGTGTATATTTGTGTATATATATTTGTAGATAAATTTTGTATATATTTTTTGTATATAAATTTTGTAGATAAATTTTGTATATTTGTGTGTGTATATATAGATTTATATTGTTTTAGACATATTTGTGTGTATATATATATATATATTTAGATATGTACAATATTGGATAATTGATATATTTAATTAGATATGTATAATTGGATAATTTATATGTGTTTAATTGGATAATTGATATATATGGATATGTATATTGAATTTCCGTGTTAATTAATATATATAAATATGTTAATTAATATGTGTTAATGCGTATATATATAGAAATATATGTGTTAATTATTTATGTGTTAATTGGATAATGTCGGTGATGATCGATTATATATGTATTGATGTGAATATATATATATATATGCATGTATTATTAATGTGGTAATTAGAAAAATATGTATATATGGTGTTTGTTGAAGATTGTTAAGATGCCGAAGATGCACATGGCAAAAGACAAAGAATCGTAGCATCAATCTATCTTGTTGGGGGAATCAAGCCTCCAATGAGTCGGATACGAGTTCGGCCCCTGAAGGGGAGATTCCGAACGCTCCTCCTATTGACGACGTTGCAGCTTATCAGGGTGGTTCAGGGTTAACGTCACAGGCACCCCAATCTTCTAATGAAGACTCAGCTACCATTAGTGCGAGACGGAGAAACAGGAGGGACTCCTCACTTCCACCCCCTAAACGCATTCGAGGAATTTGCAATGGAAGCAAAGACGAGAGCGTAACAAAGACATCGACAGAAGGGAGGATCGATGTGCCTCTAAACACATTCACCCGATGTCCTGAAGGAAGGAGGCTGACTAGTTTGACAGCTCACCAGATTAGAAACTACGTACGTTCTCACGTACGTATGATAGCCCCTACTTGGGAAGACCTCCCCGATGAGGAAAAAATGAACGTGTTCCGCAGACTCACGGTAAAAAATATTTAATATTATAGTTTTTTTTCATAATTGATTATAAATTATAGTGTTTACTGTTTCTAAGTGTTTAATTTTTTTTTGTTAGAACAATTTTAATTATGAACAGACTTTGGAGTTTGTGGATTACATCAACAAAACCGCTCACCAGATCTTCAAGGATTGGAAGTGCGCATTGCACAAGACGTACAAGACAAACCTCGGAAAGACTCCGAAGGAGTTCAAAAAGGGAAGGGAAGATGAGTGAAAGTGGTTGAAAGCCCACTTTGAGTCTGAACCATAAAAGGTTCATAATTTATATTCCTCCACATTCGTGTCATTTTTTGGAAAAAATTCTGTTGAATAATGATTAATTGCGTAATAATTTAAATTGTTGTGTAACAGATGCAATCACAGAGGAACAGAGGTAATCAGGAGAAGAAGTTGTTGCATCACGGATCAGGCTCTTGCAAAATGCTCAACCTGGCACATGAGCACTTGCAAAAGAGTTCGAAATACCCGCTCATAGCAGGCAGCATTTCTGCTTACAATAGGCCCGGGCAGACCGAACATCTTGGCACTCAACACGTCGTAAGTAACATTTTTTTTCAAAGTAATAATATTTAATTTTATTATTGCTTCTTCACTTGTGCATAAAGAGGTAAACTTGATAAATGAGGATATTATTTGTGTGATACATATGCATGTGTGGTACATAGGTGCATTTGGGATACATATGGTGAACTTGAGAAATGTGAATGAGATTTAGTTTTGATGTTATTGGAAGTGTTTTGGTTTTCGTGCAGAATTTTGGTTTCCCCAATTTTTAGGGGAAATTATGTCATTTTTTGGGGAGACTCATATATATATATATATATTGTTCATGTTCATTTCAAGAGAGGTTGCAACAATTGGCCAACGAGAGAATTGTAAATATGCAGTCCCAGAGTCCAGGGATCACACTTGAGGAGCTTCCTACTCTCTCGACAGAGTCTCAAATAGAAATGGCAGATGCAGTCTTTAGCCGTCGACCTAGTAAAGAGGTTCGTGGTCTTGTATGGGGAGTCGAGCGAGATATGAGCCAGTCCACTTCGTCGGGGAGTCGGCGCTTGAATGCGGCGCGACAAGAGCAAATACAAGCTTTTCAGGAGCAAGCTCGAGTGGTGAACGACAATGCTTTAGTTTCCCAAGAGGACGCTCGTAGGGCTCAGGATGACGCTCATATAGCTCGAGAGGAGAGTCAAGCAGCTCAAACAAGGATGGATCATATGGCTCAATTAAGGCGCATCATGTCAATTAAGCTAGGCCTAGATCCCGATGTTATTTGTCAACCATTTGGCTCTCCCTCTCCTCCAGACCTAACGACGACGATCCAAGCGGGAGTGGGATCGGCGGGGCCCATACGCCTTCTACTGTCGCTAGCTAGGTTTTTTATGTACTTTTGTGATCTTGATCGGAATCGAAAAATATTTTATTAATTTTGTACAAATTTTATATTTAATATATTTTTGATTATTATTAGTTATTTAATTTTTATTTTTATTTATTAATTTAATGTTTAATATGGTAGATTAATTATATTTTAAAAAAATTAATATTTACTACTTAGACGACAGAATCATTGATTTCGTCGTCTAAGTACTATCACATAGACGATGGAATCAAGTTTGCCGTTGTCTAAGTAATATTACCTAGACGACGGCAAATTTGATTACGTCGTCTAAGGATATACGCAGACCACGAAAATATGCATTGTCTAAGTGGACTTAGGCGACGCTTCTAAAACCGTCGTCTACGTGGACTTAGACGATGCTTCTAAAACCGTTGTCTAAGTGCATCTTAGGCGACGAAAATTCAAATTTCCGTTGTCTAAGTACCTAAACTACGGTGCTTAGACGCAGCACTTAGACGACGGAGATTCCGTTGTCTAAGTACCTAGACGACGGAAATGTCTACTTAGGCGACAGAACAATTACGTCGCCTAAGTGGCTTTTTGTGGTAGTATATAACATTTTGGTACAAACATGGCTCGCCCTTCTTGGTTTGATCAATCAAAGATAACAAATATCTTAGGGCAAGTTTGTAAAAGCACGAACACTATGTAACTTCAACATCCAACTCAGTACAAGTACGAATCAGAAATTATGAGATCACACTTTGAGATGTGACGATGCATAATTGAGAATTTGAGATCATTGATATTTGATAGTTTGATACAAGGACAAAATTAAATTAAAACTTCGAGCTTTAAATATTTTTATTATGAAGAAGTCTTTATGGTTTAGGCTGCGGTTATTCATACTTCATTTTTTATTCTTTTCATCACATTACTCTTTACATTCCATGAAAATATTACATAAAATATAAACTGCTAAATACACCCAATTTGTTTACATAAATACTCATTGGGGTATACATATTACAGAAAAAACAAAAGAAAAAAAACTTGACCATACACCCCAATTTCAACTCATTTGTTATTTAACATCTTAGCAAATGACTTACTTTATTTTGTCAGGGTTTAGACAAACTGAGTTTAACTATTCATCAGGTAGTAAACAAAACTTGATCATATGTTTGTTAGGATCCTGACAAATGGATAAAATATATAGCTAGCTAAGTCAAACTGATCATATGTTTGTTAGGACCTGACAAATAATGTATGTGTTTTGTCAAAACTTGCATGTCAAACATAATATTTATGTTTGTCAGATGTTGGACAAAAATTACTGTAATATTCGCCAAAGTTTTGTCAAATATGTCCTATATGTTTGTCATAAATCCTACAAACAATTCAATCCTTCAATCTTAGTTAAGAACAACGACAAAAAATAATTAAGCCAAGCCAAGTCTCACGCGCGTATACACATAGTCAAAACAAGATGATTTTATAAAAATATAATTTATCTTATTTAGAATCTTCTCAAGAATTTCTTCAGACTTCATGTCACAATTAGAGCTTCTTTCATATTAATCTCAAAAAGTATGAATCGTATGTTATAAAATTTGCAGAACAACTGTAGTTGTTGAGTAGTAGTTTTACGTGAATAAGAGTTTTGCTCCAATTATGCTTGTTGGGGTGTACAAGAAATAATTTTTTTAATTTAAAGAAATAATACAGATGTTTATGTAAATTGCACTAAAGATAAAATAATAATTCAATAATACAAATGATATAGAGGAAGGAGTAAAAAATAGGGCGTGAATAACCACAACCTAAGTTTATTATGTACTCTCGACGATCATTGACGAAGAAACATATGACTAACAAAGTTTTCATAAGTTTGTACATTTCTACACATTCTTATAGACAATAGTATATGCGTAACTCTTATAAACCATAACAGTATAACGGTATATTGTAAAATCGAACACTCTAGCGTCATGAAACAAGTGTAAATTTTGGGCCTCCAAACTAGACATTGAGTTGACCATTTCCAGATATTTGTTACCAATTTACCAAACTCCAATAATTTTTCTTATTTTCTTTTTTATTTATCAATTTCTATTTACCTTTATTTATTTATTTATTTATAGGAATAATCTCTATTAATTAAGGAAACAAGGCTTACGACAGTTGAGTAGGTAAAACTTTCATAATACCTCAAATTGTCCTCTGGTGGACTTAAACATTCGATCCTAAAATTTGAGAAAGGGCAGAAAAGTACAAAGCAGATCAAAAAATCGGAGAATTGGCCACGTACGTGAGAAAAGCCGATCGAATACAGATTTCACGACACGTATAATACACGAGTCAGAGAGAAAACTTGATTTACTATTTCTTTCCCCTCACCTAGCCACTTCTTTGCGATTTGTTAACATGCTCTACAATAAAACTGATTTGTAGTTTCACAATTAGAAGGCGACGACGGAGTGTATATACGCCTTCAATTGTCTTCAACAATGTCTTCGCTAATAGTAAGCCCACTCTACTTCCTCATATGCGAATTGGTTATTCATTATCTATTTTGATTTGATTGAGTGGTTTATCGATCTCAATTTCACTGAATTTAGTTTGGTTATAATTTGAATTTGAATCGATGGGGATGACACAGATCACATTCTCCAAAAGTGGTCTGGGATTCTGTGGTACACTCCACAATGTAGGAGTAGCCGATAGACAGAGCAACGAAAGATGAGAAGAGCAAAGTCATGAAGATTTCAATTCGGATCAAATTCTTGCTTCTACAGAATTCTAATTGTCATTGTTGTTCTAATTTGAGTGAGTACTCTACTCTTTTGTTCTTTAAATTACAGATCTTAATTGTTGTTATCTTAAGGATAATTTGATTTTAAGCCTGCAATTATACTGTGAAAAAAATAGTATACCCAAATAGTATAGAGATACTAAGAAACGACTAAAGAAACAGGGAGAGACATTGGGAATCTTTATTTCTTAAAGGGTTGTCTTTGAAGGTGATTGAGTAAATCATAACTATTTTGGGGTGAGTAAATCGGCTCATTTTTTTTGTTAATTGTGCATATTTTCTCGAATAGGTATTGTGTAATGGTCTTTTGTTTTGTTTTGTTTTATTTTTGGGTGTAAAAATTATACAGGAAAAAGCACAATACTAGACCAAAGTAGAGAAGAGGAAGGTGGAATCAATAGCAAAATGGATGTCAACAACAATAAACAAGTAGAATGTTACTTTTTCGAGTTCTGATTCATGGTTAACTTGTGGATTGTGTAAATCTTGATGAGGATGAGTCTAACAAATCCAAGTCGATAGTGAACAACGAGGGTGATGATGATGAGAGTAGTGGCAGGGTGAGCATGTCTCTGACTTTAAATTGTCAATTGACTTTGTTGTGGGTAGTGATAATGTATGAACTGCTTTGATTATTTGTTTTGTGCATCCCGGAGACCATGACAAGTTCAACAAAAATGTGAAGAGTGGATGAATAAATGAAGCAATATGTGTCGGATTGGTTAGACTTGAATGACTTGCAATTCCTATTTATGTTATATGTCCCAAAAGGGAGTAGAGTAGGATAAATCTGACTGGGGGTCTACTCTAACCTGATGTCTCTCACGTATCGTTCTATACTTTCCTTTTGATTGAAATTCTTGCTGTGTACATAAAAATTCTCATCAATTTAATGTGGTACTTAACTTTATTACAAAAAAACTTTGAGATACTTATACTGTTATACGTAGTTGATTCATGTTTTGGTTTGAGATCAACAACGTATTTTCACAATAATTCTTGAAGGATGGTGATCCACTAAGTCGTTAAGACAATTTAAAAATGACAATACAAATTGACCTTCATGTGTCACTAGGGTGAGCTTTATTAGATATCTCGACGCTATTGGATCTTTCTACATTTTCTTCTTCTTTCTTCATCTTTTTGTGTGTGATTTTGGTCACTAGGGTGAGCTTTATTAGATATCTCGACGCTATTGGATCTTTCTACATTTTCTTCTTCTTTCTTCTTCTTTTTGTGTGTGATTTTGGTTCTACTTTACCGACAATGTATTGAAATAAAACATTTCAAAATGAATAATTAGTGATCGAATGCATGTGATAACATAATTTCACAACCTTAATAAATACATAGGGCTGTTAATCGGGTCAAACGGTGTTGTTTTCTGTCTGAACTGAAAACCAAACCAAATTTTTTTAATGGTTCAGTTCGGTTTTTCAGTTTTTGAAGTGATAACCCAAATATATTCGGATTAGTTCCGTTCGGTTATTTTTCGATTATTTTTTCGGTTTTCTGTGATATCAAACTCAAAAAAAAAATGATGAAACTACACAAGTCCAATCAATAAAATACATGTCCAATACTTCGTAAAAATAAGAGTTGAACCTAAGTCCATCTAAAGTAGAATAAAATACAAGTTCATGGCTTCATGCTTAAGTCCATCTGAAGTTGAATACAATACAAGTTCATGGCTTCATGCTTAGTTAACATTGATATTCAATTCAATCAATTGTACGCACTCACGTCTCCATCTCCAGGAAGAAACCTGCAAAAATGCACTAAATTATAATTCTAGCAGGTTATGAATTTCTAGACTGATTTACATGACTTACAACAATACCTAGGCAGAGTGCTATTTTTTTTTCAAACTAGCAGAGTTCACAGTTTACACTTTACACAACAATCAAATACGGCATGCTCTATCTATAATCTAGTGACTGAATAGTTCATTTTTGATCTAAATTAGTAAAATTACCAATCTCATGCTCTAAACAGAATGTGATGACCCAATAATACCAATACATACAAACTGGGCAGAGTAATGTAGTTGCTAGAATTGACCTCCAAACATTCATTAGAAAATTCTAAACTGAGTTACATAAACACTTGAATTGTATCAAGCTTGATTGACACTTGTAGGAGGTCTCATATTACCATTTGATGAAGTCGAACAAGATTATTTACGAAATTCTACATAACAACAAAAGATAGAGAAACCACTAAAATGCAATATAACAAAGCAAACCAAGTTAACCAACAAAGTAACAAACTAAACAAATTCAATAAAATAGTACATTCCATTACAATATCACATAACTCCATATTATCAACTGTTGGGTCTTCATTTAAGGCAAAATAAGTACCATTTAGCCAATTTTGTGTACAAATCAAAGCCTCCACCTTCTTTGGACTTAACGAACTACGGAATGAATTGATGACACGACCACTTGTGCCAAAGGAAGATTCTGAAGCTATAGTTGACACCGGAATAGCTAGAACTTTAGCCAATATTGTGTACTTAGAAGTTCCACTCGCTCTCTACCGCCCCAATATGTTAAAATTCTCATCCTCGTCTCCTTCAATGGGATCCGCCTGATATTTCTCTACATCATTACTAGTAACTCCAACTTTCATTGCTTTTCTCCTTTGTTCTTTTTCAGCCAACCTTCTTCTAATTGAGTGGAACCAACAACTGAAGATGACAAGGTCAGTTGAGTGTTTTGAGAACTAGAAACAGCTTGAGACAATAAACTTGTTTGCTGCATGGCTTGATTGGATTCATTCTCATACACTTTAAACAACTCAAGCAAGAGATTCTTCACCTTCTTCACATTTTCATCAACCCTTTCATCCAACTCACCAAACAACTCATAAAAATAATCATTGAGCTTCTCCAATTTATGGCGCGGGTCAAGAACAGCTCCGATAAACATATATGGATTAATAGTATCCAACTTCCCCCAATACTTATCATACTTTTCAAGCATAGGCTTAGTAATTTCACAAAGTAGTTCACTACTACTACTTTCTTGCAACATCCCAAGAATTTTAAGCAAATCCTTGAATGTGGTATGAATTGTTGGAAGGTTAGAGCAGCACACTTGCAAAGTAAAACCATAAAATGGCTTCAAAAAAGCAGCAAACTCATTGACAATGAGTCAATCATCAAAATTAGGTGGCCCCTCTCTCAATCTCACACATGTGTCACTCCTAAAATACTTACTGTAGTGACCATCATCTTCTATCAATCTATCAAATGCTTTCTGAAACTTCAAGGCAGACTGCAACATCAAATATATAGAATTCCACCTAGTTGCAACATCCAATATCACCAGCCATTTACTCTATAATTTCACACTTTCAACACACTTCATAAACATGTCCAACCTTTGTGGAGAAGATCCCACATATCTAACAGCATTACGAATGCTTAAGATGGAACTATTCATTAAAGTCTACTCATCATTCACAAATAAATTCAAAATATGGGCAACACATCTCATATGCAAATTCTTTCCATCACCCACCAATGCATCCGTACATTTTCATTCACTAATTCTCTTCGCAATATCTTTCAAGGCAACATCATTTGTCGAAACATTATCAATTGTTATTGTTAGAACCCTATCAATTTTCCACTCTAGCATACAATCTTCTAAGAGCTTAACAATAGAATCTCCCTTATGGTTTGGAATCACACAAAAAATTTAAAACTTTTTTGTGCAAGACCCAATCATCATCCACAAAATGACCTGTAAGCACCATATAATTTGTATTCTGAACATATGTCCAAGTATATGTTGTTAGGCTCATCCTCTTTCCCCTTAAACATTGCTTTAGCTTATTCTTTTCAAACTCATAAAGACCATACACTTTATTTGCAATGGTTTGCCGACATGAAAATTTTCAATCAGGGCAAAAAACTTCACAAAATACCTTAAACCCAACCCCATCAACAATCTTAAAGGGCAACTCATCAATGACTACCATCCTAACACAAGCCATAGTGATTTCATGTTGAGTACTTGCAGCACACAAACGACCTTGCTCTCTAAAAACTAAAAATTTCTGATTTTTCATCTTGTTAACTTCAATATTAGGGCCATACTTTTTACAGCAAGAAAAGTGATTTCTAAGTGCAGATGTACTAGTTGATCCATCAGCAATAATTTTCTTTTGACAGTAATTACACACCCCCTTAAATTTATCATTCTCAATAATTGTATCATAATGATCCCAAGCATCTGACCTTTGTTTCTCCTTCTTGGCTAACAGTTTTTGCTCTTTGGTCATTTGTACAGTTTCAACATCATCTCCTGATTCTCCTCCATCTTTCTCCAAATCAACAACAGGAGGAACTACACTAGAACAATATGTGGGCACCTAAGCTGACGTTGGTGTAGATGAGTCAGTAGCTATGGGCTGCATAGAGAAAAAAAATGAATAAAAAGATTAGTATTCTCTTAACTACATGTTGAAGTCATTGAACAAACCTGTGATTGAGATTGAGATTGAGATGATGAAGTTGCCACATTCTGAACTTTACCATGTTTAGCTGCTAGCTGCAAAGAACCCCGTGTTCTCTTCATATTTTTCTTTTGTAAATCACAGTCACAAACATTTCAATCACAAAGTGAGAAACATTCCAATCACACTATCACAGTATCACTCATCGTTCTATCACAGTATCACTATAACACAATCACACACACCAAATTACCCATTAAGCCACTACCCAGCATACAAAATCGGTATACCCAACAAAGTGAACAAACAAAATTGGTATACCCAAGTAACCCAACAAACCAAATTTCAGCCATAGACTCACAGTAAATCAAATTTTCAATCACACTTATATTTTCAATTTTTCAGGTTACCCAACAAGTGAAAATGGGATTCGAGAGAAATGTCCTGAAAGACTGAAATCTGGTCGAGTGAAGACGACGGTGACTTTGAGAGGCTGCGACGATGGTGACTATGAAAAGCTGTAAGAGTGAAGAGTGAACTCAATGAAGTGATTATGTGAGAGATAGGGCTATGACGGTGTGACCTGTGAGGAGTGTGAGGATGTGAGCGATTGAGTCTGAGAGTGAAAGAATACAGAGTGCAAAGAAAGGAGGATGGTTGCGTACCAAAAAGTATTAGGGATTTAAAAACTGAATGAAAAAGAAACTAAACGGCGTCTTTTTCAATCGGTTCGGTTTTTTCGGACCGAAAAACTAAAACCGAACCGATTTTATTTGGTTCAGTTTGATTTTTCCCTTTTTGGTTCGATTTTTATTCGGTTTCAGTTTTTTTCGGTTACGAGTCGATTTCCGCTCGGGTTTATTTCTTTTGTTTTCGGTTCGAAAGTCACAGCTCTATAGATACACCGAAAAAATGGCACGAAGTTGAGATGTTTGTCTTTTTGATTTGGTTTGGTCTTTTAGATATTCAAAAATTTGGTCAGGCGATGACACCAAAGAGTCCTTGGCTTTATTATAGTAGATATAGAGATGTAAACAATTGATTGCGGCTTAATTTTGACATCAGGAGTATTCATAGCAAAATTAATCGAGTCTAAGAAGGAACTTTGCCAATTGTTAGAAAGAGAATTATCTTAAAGACACCAAACTTGCGAAAACTAATTATTTAATATGGAGACGAGAAAAATCGAGGTGTATAACAGACACGCACAAAAAAAAATGCGCATTTAAAATAGTGATGATTGCATTATATATCACGTAAACTAATATAATTGCATACTCTTGATAAATACACTGTCGATTTGCATGCGCGAGTACGACGCATGCGGAGTCAATTTGCAAACGCGAGCGCGACGCACTTCTTCACAAGCATACGTGCGTGCAAGGAGGGTAGTTATTGTTTAAGGAGATTAATTCTCTATATTTTTCAGTGTGTGTCTTGTCCTAATTAGATACAGATTAGATTAGATAGAAATTACAGAATCCCTAATTTACAGGGATAATTATTGTAATAGATTGTACCATCCTATATATAAGACATTTTATCAATGAGAATGGTTACAGTTTTCAGTTTACATATCTTCTCCTGCAACACGTTATCAACATGACTCCCAATGTTGATAGTAAACACCACAGATAAGAATGAAATCCTAGAATCGAAAAAGTCAAATCACCATCGTCGATTACCTCCAACCACCACCGTCGTTGGCAGCTCACTCCACCGCCGACCACCGTCGGCCTCTTTCCTCTTCTTCAGCCAAAATCGAGCTTGTGCAGTTCAACCAACTTTGACAGAATCTTGCGAGTAGTTTAGCACGAACCAGATGGCAATTTTTATATGCACGGAAAGCCCCAGATATCTAGTTTCCAGAACCATCGAAAAATATTAATTTAAAGGTGTCTAGAGAAAGTTACAGCCATTTGAGTGCACTAAGGTCATTCTACCCAAAAAGAAGAAGAAATCCTCCTCCTGCTAAAAGCTTCGTGGATGTACTTTCTCTCTTCAACCTTCTTTCATAGCGAAGCTTTCATATCGAGCATAACACCCTAAAGGTAAATTTTTCTAAACCTTGAATTTATAGATCTAGGATCAAACTTACTTACCGCAAAACCCTAGATCTAAGTTAATGATAATTGCGATATGAGTTGTATTTATATTGCATGTTTGCCCTAGTTCCTATGGACCTATATCCATAGAGTATAAGTGACGGTCATGGGAGAGTCACGGTTTGGAAAAGAAAAGAAAAGGGAAATCGATTCTATGTGACAGTTTGTCACGATCGCTGGGTGTGATTTTTACCACCGTTTTATAATCGATTTTGTAACCATGCATCATGAATCACGTTTTTATTCAATGGAAACTTGAAAGTTTTGTGATCCTAGTCCTTGATCATTTCTAATAAAACATCACGTTCCTCTACGTTGATATTCATCAACAGAGCGGGGTTATAATCATGTGTGAGAATTAGTCACGGTTGAAAATCGATGTTATGTGACAGTTAGTCATAATTGTTGGGTGTGACTTTTGCCACTGTTTATAATCGATTTTCGTGACCATATATCATGGATCACATTCTTATTCATTAAACTTGTTTTAGTGGTCGTAGCATTTGATCGATACTAATCAACATCTTGTGTCTCTCTTATAGATGACATTATTTGAGCCGATAAGGCCTGAATTTGATATCTTTGATCTCCAAGGAGCAGAATACCATCGTTGGATATCAGATGTTTTGTATACGCTTCTCGGTATAAATGTGACAGTTACAATCCAACTACTACTATCACCTGGTACTAAGCCACCAACTCTTGTTTGCAAAGCTCAAACTCTCATGTTTTTAAGGCGTCATACACATCCCGTTCTAAAGAAACAGTATTTGTATAAGAATGACCCCACAGTTTTGTGGGTGACTTTACAAACCAAATTCAACAATGTGCATCATGCACAACTTTATGAACTGCGAAAAGGATGAGATTTCATCCGGTTATTGGATTATCCAAATATTTATGCTTTTAATCAAGCAATGTTAGAGTTTCAATCAGAGTTGAACATTTGTGGCATTATAAAGACTGATCAGGCTATGATCGAGAAATCTATTAGTATATTTCCTACCTTATTGGTGGGAAGACACGTAAGGATAAAAAAGAACAGTCATTATGAGCCTTACAATAACCATGGTGGAAAAGGAGGACATGACAATGTTCATGGTAGAGAATATAGTCGAAACTTAACTTGGACTCACCACAACAATAACCATTACTCCAATAAGAATCCTCCCAATTCTGGTTTTTAGGAATGGATGAAATTCTTTCTATTCTGCTTCTAATTAGTGCTTATCATCTTGCTATAGATGTAGTTTTACTAAGCACATGTAATGTTGTGTACCCAAGGATATTTAACATGCCTACAAGAAGTACAAGAAATATTTGGCACATGAGACTTAACTTCACTGAAGTTTATGAGATGGGAGATTACTCTGTAGCAAATCTTATAATAGCTGACAATACAAAAGCAAGTCTGGTAACTGCTATTTTTGCATAGTCTATGGATTAGACTCATGTCTTTGCTATGTAATCCAATTTCGTTTTATTTTTTGACTTGGTTTTAGTAATGTTTTGAGACTTTGTTTTAGTCAGTTTTTGGAATAAGAACATCCATGATGTAACTGTTATTTGTTGGTAATATAATGAATATTTCTCTATTTTTCGGTATATAAAAATGTTGAGAATGTTCTATTTCATACAATTCTTATGTATAGTCGATGTTTTACATACATATGGCAAAAGCAAGCCAAGATACCTTTTGAAAAAGAAAAAAAAATGATGAAAAACAACTTGAAGAAGTTCACAGAGAAAATTCGACCTGTCGAAAAATTGAACCATATAATTTTCGACCCATCAAAGCCGTGCTTCTGTCTCGAAATTGGTCCAAATTCGACCCGCCAAAAATTTTTCTCGACCCGTCGAATTTCTGGTATCGAAAAATCACAAGTTTATTTTGGATTTATTTTTGACCCGTCGAAAATCCTACCCAGATGTGATGTTTTTAGATGAGTTTTCATCTGTTTCATTGGCTTATGATGTTATTTATACATTAGTTTTATTGGAAAATATTGAAAAAAATTCGATTTCAGCACCAGATGTGGTGTTACATCCATTTATGCCATACTATTGAACTCAAAATACAACGGTCTTCTTGATCGATATGATGTTATACATCAGTTGTATTTAGGTATTATAATACCATATCAGCACTCAACAATGGTTAAATCCTTTTGAAATCTTTAAGTATTCACTTAAAGTGTTCACCATGCCTTGGATTTAAAGATTGTTTGATCGACATTGTTTTGGTGATATATGATGGCGAGATTAAGTGTTACCATTCGAACCTTACTCAAATTTGAAAACTTTTGTGCCACCGTTCTTCACTTAACATTGTGAGAATGAAAGAGAATTTTGTGTCTAATCTCCGTAGACTGCTGCTAACGGCGCAATCTGGAGAAGTTTATAAGGCATTGTAGTTGTTTATATCTTACTACGGTTTGGATCATTGAATCCAATGCAATCACTTATATTACTATGCATGACTTAGCCTCATATAAGCTTTTGCACTTTGATTATTAAACTATTGATAAATTCTCATGGTCATCTGTTCTTAAGAGCAAAGAAGCATGTGGGAATGTTTAAAACCATCGGTTTAGATGGGGGGAACTGAGATTACTCCACTCGGTTCAGGCTCAGTCTCCGAGACAAGTGCAACACCATCCCGACAAAATAATATTGAGGCGTTGTGCGTTATCCCACAACATTCATATGTTGTAATCTTTGATGCACATTGCTTGTTTTGCAAAGCTTGATTATGTCTGTAATGTTGTAATATTATTTACATGCATGACAATATTTTGTTGATGACACATCTTTCTTTCTCTATAGATTCCAAGAATCTATTTGTGGATAAATCAAACCAATATGCAGACTATTTATGGTTCTGATTGCTGCATCGATACATCGGTCACACGTATTTGCTATCCACATGCTACGCTGCATTACAAAACTCCTAGCACATATTATTCAGCTTCGGGCTCACCACCCGAACGTTTCAATCTGGTCATTCAAATTGGTTTAATATAGGAGAGTTTACATCGAAATATTTTGTTAATTATTGCATATTGATTGAGATTATTGTTGAATATCCCGGTTCCTCATGTTCTTTCATAAGAATGGGCTAAGCAAAGGCACAAATCAAGCGGTTCAAGCTTATAGCCAGAACGATGGTAATGTATGTTAATTTACCGATACCTGCTTGGGGATATGCAATGTTATATGCAGCTATGCTTATTCGCTTGATACCCATAAAACTACCAACTATTTTGTGTGTACCAATTGGTAACTGGATATAAGCCTGATATCTCACATCTACACATCTCTAGTTGCACGATACATGTGTCTACTATGCTTCCACTGCGTATGAAAATGGGCCATCCATGTTTATTCAGCATCCATGTTGGTTCTCCAACGATTGTCCACTATTATGAACCTTCGACATGAGATCTCTTCACTAATAGTTTTGCAGATAGTTACTGTGATAAGACATACTTCCCGCCATTAGGGAGAGATAAGAATGGTTTCATTATGAATTAAGTGCAATGTATTCTTGATCTTCAGAAAGTAGCAGATTCATTGTCTGATCATTATTGATATCATGAGAGTGATGAGATTGTTTATGCATGCTGTAAATCCTGCAAGGTTGAAAGTCCCTGATATTGGGCAAGTTAAACATAACACCCAGGCAAGGTAGTGTTTTCTTCTACCCATAATGGGGGTGTAGCATCGATCAAAATCCACTGATGAGTTGCTCGTGAAAAGGTAAACCATTAAGGCACAACCGTTCATCATCAACACATGAAATTATTTCTGACTACAATTGTGTCTAAAAGTCGACATTGACATACACTGGGGGACGCCTCAAAGTCAATGATGATGTCAGTAAACAAAGAAATCTCACCAAGTTAAACAAATGCTAGCGTTATTATGGATAGTTCTTCCATGTTCGTTGATAATGTGTTTACTTATTCCGTCGCTCAGTAATTGATGATGATGAAGTGGAACATTGCTCTGTTGCAGATTGTCAACAATTAATGTAGAGCAAATTGATCGATATGGAAAGTTTCAATCTAGGTTGAACTAGACTCTCTTACAAATGGCAAGTTTTCGGTATGGTAGTAATATAACCATCGAATAGTATGTCTGTTAGACAGAAATGAGTCTTGTTTGGAAGCAATATGAAAAGAACTTGTGGCACAAGGATTCTCTCAATTCCCTAGTATTGATTATGAGGAGATGTATTCTCTGGTCATGGACATCAGTACTTTCCGCTACCTTCTCAGTTTGGTAGTGTCCAAAATACTGAGTATGCAGTTTATAGATGTGGTTATTGTATATCTCGTTGGGGATCTTAATTCAAAGATATACATGACAGTGTCGAATGACATAGTTCTACCCAAATCAAGTAACTCTAAACTACGGAGTGCTCATGTTATTAGAATGAGACGTTCACTATATGGATTGAAATAATCCAGTAGGAGGTGGTATACACATCTTAGTGACTACTTGATTGGGAAGGGATACAAGAATGATGACTTATGCCCTTGCGTGTTCATTAAATGAACAAGTTTAGGTTTTACTATAGTAGCAGTTTATGTTGATGATATGAACATCATCAAAACTCTTAATGAGATCAATGAGATGGGTAGCTACTTGAAATCAGTATTTGAGATGATAGACCTTGGTAGGACTCGATTAAGTCTTGGTTTAAATACGGTACATCGAGTTGGTTGAATTCTTATTCACCAATTTGCTTATGTCTATTCAGGATATGGACAAAGCAAACCCTATTAGTACATCAATTATTGTTTGCATTCTGGAACCCGAAAGGATCTATTTCATCTTAAAAGATGATAGTAAGGAACTTTTAGAACTGAGATTCTATATTTTAGTATGATTAGAGCTTGATTGAATTTAGCTTAGTATACATGTCCTGACATGCATGCCTTCTTAGTGTGCGCCAACGCAAAGTCATTGGAATGGAGTAAAACAAATCTTCAGGTACTTAAAGTGATCCATTGACTTGGGACTATTTTTCCCCTTACAAAGAATACAGAGAGCATGAAATTCTCGGAAAAAAGAAAGTTGAAACACATTCTGGGGATTTCGACCCATCGAGGATTTCCCTCGACTCGTCGAAACCTGCACCCTGGATTAACCAGAGTGATTCCCTCGACCAGTCGAAAAATGGTCCAGTTTCTGACAGTTTTCATGTTATCCCCTATTCCAAAACACCGGTTGATGTGTTGGTTGTATTTGTTGATGTTGGGTACCTCTCTGACCCACACAAAGGATGTTCCCATACATGTTATTCACCTTGGGAAACATGACAATTTCTTGGAGAACAACAAAGTAAACACTTGTTGCTACTTCCTCGAACTATTTTAAGATTAAAGCTTCCTATGAAGTTGTTGATGGGTATGTTTGATTTAGGACAATAATATACCACATTCGAGAGTTTAGTGGATTACCATCTACTATGATAGCACCAACTTTCATTCTTGTGAATAATGTGATTTGCATTAAACATATGTAGTTGGTTTACATTAAGGGTGTCATACTTAACTCTTTTAGCCACAGTACTTCTACAATCAGCAATAGCAGCATTTATTGATTATCCAAGTGAACCAGATTGGTTCCGTTGATAATGTTGCGGATTTGTTTACAAGTCATTACCTAAATCTACATTTGTGAAACATATGAGAAGCATTGACACGTGCAAATTATTATGAACTCCAAGACTGAGTTTACAGTCAGAGGGAGTTACATTTTTGTAGACATCGGGAGGAGTCTACGTCACATGTAGTAGCTTTTGTAGTTGATACATTGTACTCTTTTTTCCTTAGCCTAAAGTTTTGTTTTACTGATGAGGTTTTTGTTTGCTTGGCAAGGTATTTAGTGAGGCAACAAGTTATGCATCACTTCTTAGGCCATCGACACAAGAATGAGTGTTTAAGGAGATTAATTATTCATAATTTTCGGTGTGTGTCTTGTCCTAATTAGATATAGATTAGATTAGATAGATATTACAGAATCCTTGATTTACAAAAACAATTATTTACAAAAATAATTATTATAATATATTGTACGGACTTATATATGACATTTTAGGTTACACTTATCAATTATTCTAAAAAAACGTTTTTCTTCCGCTGATATATACCAAGTGACCTCTTAATTCATATTCTCGCGCCCTTCTCTGGTTTCTTCTTCTTCTTCCTCTTCCTCTCCTTCTCAGAGAGATAAGGAGAAGACTGAGATGGAGATCGGCGTCAGCGGCAACGCCCTTAAGACCTTTGCTCGCTCCATCACGTGCCTCGCACGCGTTGGCAACGAGCTCGCCATCCAAGCCTCCGCTTCTCAGGTCTTCACTAACTTTTCCCCTTTCATTTGTTCTCTCTCTCATTTTCAAATTCAAATCACTCTCTTCAGTGAGCTCGAGGCTTCTAATATTCATCGATTATGCTATTCGTTTTTTATTTTTGCTATAAGGAAACTGTAATTTAATTGCTCAGTTCATTCGAATTTTGTTTTGGGAAATTATCAATTTTGTTTTGGGTTAATATCTATATCGGCCTGTAAATAATCAGATCAAGCTCCAAGATTGCAGATTTTTTAGTAGTCGCAGTAATAGTAGGCTCAGAAATTCTAATTTGCTTGTAAATGGTAATAAGTAGACTAGGGATTTGCTTATGCTAGTTCAAAGTAATTGGAAAGTTGTTGAATTTGTCTGGGTTTTAGATGAATTTTGTTGACACGGTGAAAA
Organism: Geum urbanum; assembly: GCA_946800695.1. Lineage (NCBI taxonomy): Eukaryota > Viridiplantae > Streptophyta > Magnoliopsida > Rosales > Rosaceae > Geum > Geum urbanum. Next base: position 78,730,222 of record OX326999.1, on the reverse strand, counting down.
GTATAACAGGGAATAAGGTTTCGAAGGTCGATTTCATTGTTACTTTTGGTTCTTAGGTTTTGGTTTTCTCTGTTGTCTCTGTTTAGTTATGAAAAGTCTGGAGGTTCTTGGTAATAAGTTGACTTGCTAAGGATTTTTGTTCCTGTGTATGCAGCTAGCTTTTCACACCCTTAATTCGTCAAGGTCTGCCTATCAATCGATTACATTTAAGCCGGACTTCTTTGATGTCTACAATGTAACTGGTGACCTTGTCCAATGTAGTGTGCTTTTGAAGGTATTGGTGTTATTTTAGTTAATTTAAAATGTTTAATAGGCTTCTGAGTTCTGACATGGTGTGGTCACTGACGTGGTATGTGCAGGCTGTATGTGCTGTTTTTCGGACGCCTATAGGAAGCATAGATCATTTGAGCGTTAATTTGCCAGAACCTGATGCGTCAAAAGTGCAGTGGAGTTTGGAATGCTACAGTGGTAAGTTACTGTTGTCCGGATCTTAAGTGCTGCTTACATTATGACTAGTCATTCTATACTATGGAGAAACTATGTAGTATACTCAATTATAAGGTCTTGGTGCGAATTGTCATTGTTGGAAGTAAATGTCATCTGTTGTCATGATTATGTTGGTTACACATCAGAATAGTGTTGATATGTTCTCACTATATCCTGATGTTTAGCCTTGACCTTCTTCCTAGAGTGTTCATGTTGTCGATGAGCTACTTTACGATGACTTGTATTCGCTCCATATTTTGTTTACCTACATTCAATCTGACTGTAACTTTAGGCATTAATCAGCCACTATATTTGATCTAAATTAGGCTGCTGTAACAGTTATTGAGTATGAAATGTCATGATTTCTTAATGGAGAACAATCTGGTGTATCTTTTTCGTCACATTTCTTCTTCTATTCATGTTTGCTTCTCAGCTCTGAACTTCACACGGATATTTTTGCAGGTATGAGGAAGTCGTATTGGATTATTTGCAATGTCGAACCCGACATACAACTTTTGGCACTTGATAGGACAAAATTGCCCAGCAGCCTAGTTGTCAGACCTCGAGATCTCAACAGATTGCTTGCAAATTTTCAAACATCTCTTCAGGAGATCACTATCTTTGCAACAGAACCTACTTCCTTGCCATCTGATGCAGCAAGTGAAATTGGAGGGAAGGCTGTTGAACTCAGAAGTTATATCGACCCAACTAAAGGTAATAGAAATTTTGCTTCTTATCTCTGAATTCTACCACAAAGAGGGTGCTTGAGCTTTAATTTTCTGTTGCAGATAATGACTCATTACTGCATACTCAATTATGGATAGACCCTACAGAAGAGTTTGTGCAGTATATCCACACTGGAGACCCTGTAGATGTGACATTTGCCATGAAGGAGTTGAAGGTTAGTAAATGCAAACATTGGGACCTGATCCTGTTTAGAGATTACATTGTGATAAAGGATGTGTGCCTTTGCTTTATAAATAGAGATGATGATAAGCTTATTACTTTCATAATTTCATTAGTTGGTTTGATCCAGTTGATTCCTTTCAGTGTGTAGACTATGGGCTTCTTTTGTGCTCCAATCTGTTATTGACTTTTTCTTTAAAACTTGTTTCAGGCATTTCTTTCTTTCTGTGAAGGCTGTGAAGTTGAAATTCACTTGTACTTTGAAAAATCTGGAGAGTAAGATATATCTAATATCCTTTCTATTTTAATGATCCTCCATTTTCATTTTTTTTTTCTCTCCTGTATCTTATGAGTACCATGAGTTGATAGCTTCAAGTTGTCATTGGTAGACCATGTTCGTAGTATTCATAATTTATGGTACCACCAGGTCTAACCTGCTGTTGTATAGATCAGATAGACTCCCTGTGCATCATTATGGTGTGGGTTTATCCATGAGGGTGGTCATATGATCAAACTTTCAATAGACTTTGGATTAACATGCCATATATTTAAGCTGGTTTTCGTAGTTCAGCTTTTAATATCTGGAGTTCTGTTATATATTACTATGATTGCAGGGTGATAATCAGTTTGATTATTTCTTTGCCATTTCGTTCCACCACGTGGAGGAAAATATAGTGATTACCTAGTCATATAATTTATCATTCTTAGACTAGTATTACATTCTCCAAATGGTTACTTACAATTGCTTATGTATTGGGGAAGCAGGCCTATTCTGATGGCACCAAGATTTGGTATTGATGATACTTCCACCGCAAACTTTGATGCTACACTGGTACTTGCAACCATGCTAGCCTCACAGCAAGGAGCTGCCGAAGTACACAATCAGGATGAGAATGGGATGGGGTCAGAAGCACAGCAACAACCAAATGTCCCCGAGCATTCATCTGATCACACAAGAATGTGGTCTGATCTTACAGGTAACCTGTTTCCAATGTCTTGATAAGGATGATTAATTTGGGGTTCTTGTGTCTTAACTCTCTTACTTGTGCAGGAAGTGGTGGGAAAAATGGTAGCAGTGCTGAAGTAGGACAGGCTAATGCCAGTGAGCTAAGAAATATTCACAGGTTGAACACAATGCATATATCAAAGGCTACATCTGCTGGGGGTAATGAGCCTGTTGGCCATAATACGTATCCTTGATCTGGCTTTTTCAACAGTTGCTTATATTGGGAGTTATAATGTGTGTATCTTTTTCTTTTAGTGAACATTATATTTCTTTTTCACTCCCTAGCTCCCATAATTTTGTTAAATTGGTTGAACCAAAGTTATCTCATGATGAAATGTATATGCTTTATGTTTTCGCTTGACTTGTCACGGCAGCTGCAATCCTGCAGAAAAACATCATGTGGAAGAACCTCCAGGTTAGTAAGAGGACTGGTTTGGTTGCATGCTTATTATGCACTACACTACAACCTAGTAAACTAAACTGAGTACATCTTGTTGTTTGCAGATAGGTCAACAATTATTGGTAGTGGCTTTTCACAACGTCATCCGAGCAACTGGGTAAATGCAGATGAAGAAGAGGATGGTGAAGAGGATGACATGTGTATCCAGTCAACACCACCGTACTACGAAGAACACTAGGATGCTTTGGGTAAGTTTGTTCTTTTATAATCTTTGGTCCCATGTTTTCTCCTCCACTGTCATGCATTTGTTTTCTATTCCTGTTTGCCATGAAACTGAATTCTCTGAAACAATTTAGTTAAGACATTTCTGAGTTCATCTCGCTCAAGTCTTGAAATCCATGTGCAGTGATTCCTGGTGGATGTGTGCCCTCTATTGATTCTGTCAAGTGTTCTCTATCAGTGCTGTCAAGTGCTGTCTACAAAGCACAAACACTGCCAAGTTCTCTTTCAAGTACTTTGGTCGTGGTGCTCGGTTTTAATGGGCTCTCTCAAGTCAATTCTGTCAAGTGCATGATCCCTTTAGATTGTGATAAGTGAAGCGGATGTGTTCTTGCATAGCAATACCGAACTCTAAAGTCACATTCAAAAAGACTTCATGTACATAATATGTAATTTTTTCTTCGCTAGATGTTTAATTTGCTGGTAGGCTATTGTAACTGAAGACTTGTTCTGGATTTCTTTATATGCCCTTTTCTTCGCTTAGAGATGTTTTAAATAATCACTGAACATCAGTCTTACTATTATTAAGAAATTATCATTGGGAGAAGATTCAGGACGAGGAAGAGGGGGTGTTTTTCATTTTATATTTTATATTTTGTAGCCAATAATTCGTTTTTAAAATGGGTGATATTATATTTTCCATTTTGAAAAAAGAAATGACATTGTTTTTGAGAGTGCTCGTTATGCGCCAGCTGGCTTTAGGAGAGCTTGGTTTTCGAACGCGCAAACACCGCCCTGGAGATCTGCGGAGGTCCCTATCCCCACCATCGTTTCTTACGGCCACGGCACGTAGCCAACTCTCATGGGCTTAAACTAACGCCGTTTATTTAACGTCTCAGATTCCTTTCCTTTTTAACAAAAAAGGGGGGATTTTGGGACAGCAGAATGACCGGATCAAATGGAATTATCATTGAAATATTTATAATTATCATTGAAGTTCACAAATAATAAAAATTATAATTTTATTATTTTAAATCTTATTATTTACGAATTTTAACATTTGAATTTACTTATCAATAAATTTAAAATGATAAAGAAATTTAAACTTGTATATGTAATTCGAGGTAATTGTAGAATGACACCTAATTTTGAAGAAATTAAACAAGGGAATTGAGAGATCCTATTTCTCCAAATTTTAAAAATTAGAATTTGCAAATTCTTAATAAGTTTATCTAAATAGAAAAATTAAAGAGAAATAATTGTGAATTGCTGGAATCGTTTAAATTCCTTCAATATTTTATACAGCCAAACACACCGTAAAAAAATGAAATAGAATGTTTATTAAAAAAATAGAAAAAAATCAAACTCGCGGCAAAAAGGTCGATACATAATTTTAACTCGTACAAAATTCGGCATTATATTTAGTATTGTGTTGTTAGAATAATTGTGCCGGAGGAAGAACTGGACTGAACTTGAAAATTGAAATTTGCTTATGGGCTTTTATTTAACCATTGTGAAATTATTTATATCTGTAATGAGCAAAGAAACAAAACAAGAGAAAAGGGAGGCCGACGGTTATATAGAACAAGAAAGAAAGCAAACGGCACACAATAAATAACAATGACGCCAATGGAGATCGAAGAACATTTGTTTAATTTTCTGGAGCTGTGAATTATTAATTTAAATTCATCACGTAGAGATTGAGAAATACAGACAGGCTAATGATGTGAGTTAGGAGAAAACGTGTTTCGGTTAACGACTGATTTGGAGTGACCTACCCACTTGGGAACCTGAATCGGAATCCGATTGTGGAGGGGGAATTAAATCCTATGAACGTTTACTTATTTGAAATTAGAATTATTAAGAATCGGAATCAACCGAAATAAGAATTATAAAGAATTAGAATGCGAATATGTCATTTATATTGAATTGTTTACTTACTATTTGAAATCATAACAAGAATCGAAATCAAAACTAGTTTGATTATTGAAATACCCCTACAAAACAATAGTTATATTTTCATATTCAATATTTTTTAAAAAAAAATTTGAACAAAATTTATTAGAAAAATAATTAAAACGAAACCGACATAAGATTAAATCATATGAGCTAATTAAATACCAAAACATGAAAACCAAACGTCAAATATAGTAAACTCTATAATCAGACAAAACTTTAAATTGAACAAAATAATAATCACAATTGATTTAGGAAAATTTGAAATGTAACCATTCATAGTAGCAATTTAGAAAATAAATTGCAATATCATGTTTACGGAAATAAGAGTCATTTAATAATACATAAAAAAAATTTAAAAAAATTATACGCAAGGGTATTATTGGTAAAAAAAGTGATTCTTGGAGGAATGATTCTGAAACCCACCTCTCCTTTTGGGAATCCAATTCTAGGTTTATTCGATAATGATTCCTGATAAGGAGGCGGGACCCACTCAATTCGGATTTCCTAATGTGCAAGTATACGTTGGAACTCTCCATCCTAGAATCATTCCTAAGCTTTTGATTCTCATTTCCAATTAGTAAACATGTCATAGGTCTGGTTAAGATGCCCATCTTTCTTTCTTTTTTGAGGAAATTGTTGGTTTGGTCACTCATGTTTGACATATGAGACGGAATAATCCCTAATGTTTACCAAATATCGCTTTGGTCATCCATATTTTACTTTGTCATTCAGATTGGTCATTTTTTTTCATCTTATATGTTAAAAATCACACATGTGACACACAAGTGCTTTACTTAAGTGAATATTTTTGTCATTATAAAGCTAATAAACTTACTTATATGCACATTACAAACAAATAAATATATTTTCTTAATGTCAAAAATAGACAAAGTAACTAATCTGAATGATAAGGTAAAATACGAGTGACCAATCAAATATTTGTCAAACATGAGTAACCAATCAGTCTAACCTGTCAAACATAAATGACCAAATCAACATTTTTTTTTCCACGATAATTTCCTAATTTTTCTCACTAGTCAACTATTCACATTAGATTCTCTGTGGAGTAGGTTGAGCTAGGAATGTGCCCAGGTGTTTTGCTCTTATTACTCTGAACTGCCACCGGCATTATTGAATTTGGTGGCATTTCCCAACCCTTCATAAATCGTATGCTAATTGAATACAGTAATACTTAATAAGTTGAAAATTTAAACAAATTAAAATTCAAACTTCAAACAACTATATTTTGAAGTACGGCTATGTAGTACTTAGTTCAATAAGTTTACCATAAACAAGTTTCAATCTTATGGTCCATTTGGTTGATTTTAATTACTTTTTGAAACTCTTTTTTGATTCATGTGAACTTAATTTGATCGAGAACTATCTCATGTTTTGAATAAAACATTTATGAAGTGTCGATCCCCGAATCAGATTCTTAAACTTCAATTTCCCTTAATTCAACAAATATTCCATTAGTTTCTTGAGCAAGTTATTTATTTGTTCTTTTGTTCCTTTTTTTTGTGTGTGAGTAGCATTAAGTAATATTAACAAATATCGGAGGCAAAATAAAATAAGAAAGAGACATATATCATTTGAGATTATGTTTTGGTGAGCAATGAATTTCGCGGTATGCCGTTATTCAAACGTATGTAATTAAAAAAATTGTTGGAAATACAATTAAATATTATCTGTTAGATGCATATCAAATAATAATTAATAATAACTGACTACGAACTCATTTACCACATGAACATAACTATATCATCTGAACCAATAGATTCTTAGATGTTGATTATAAGTTAACTATATTTCTTAGTTTTTTATTCTAGCGTCATCAGTATCTAACTAACACATATATATTTTTTCATCTACATCGAGCTCAACTATATTAAGCAATTATTCAAAATTCGGATTATTACTATTTTTGTTCAAGATATTTCAAAAAAGAAAAAGAAATATTTTCAGACCTTAAATTGCACAGTTGTAATAAAATTAAAGCAGAAGACTGTTATTTGCCCAAGCCGCTTATATTAAGTCCTCAGCTGCCGCCTGACGCTCTTTATATTACTTCCTTTGTTGGTTGGCTCTCTCTCTCTCTCACTCTCTCTCTCTGCTCAACAAGAAGAAGCAACAGAAGATCAAAGAAACCAAACTCAACCGAGTGAAGCAAACAGTGAAGAAGAAGCTCAGGTCCTCAAAGTATAGTCGACAAGAAATCAGAGAAAGCAAACAGTGTAACAATGGCCAAGTCATTATACACTGTAGCAGTCCTCCTGATCTGGGCCTCTATCATCACAATAGGTTCATCAACAACCATCCAAGCCAATGGAGACCTCTCATGGATAATACCCACCACCGGCTTCATTTCAGCAGAAGAAGAGTTCGAGCTCGACTCAGAGATCAATCGGCGCATCTTAGCCACCAGAAGCTACATCAGCTACGGTGCGCTGCAGAGGAACACTGTCCCATGCTCCAGACGCGGCGCCTCCTACTACAATTGCAGGCCTGGGGGCCAGTCCAACCCATATAGCCGCGGCTGCAGCGCCATCACCAGGTGCAGGAATTCTTGATAAATTTTCCTTTTTGGTTAATTTGGGAAATGTGGGTTTGATTATTATAGAGAAAGAGGGGAGGGTGGTGGTGAACTGATGATGATGTGTCAATGTTGTTAATTATTGATGTAATATATTATGATCAATATCACTATTTCAAATGTGATCTCTGTATAAGATTCATTTTATTGCTTATATTCTTTTTATTCAATTTCAAGATCTGTGTTCGAGACTATAATGTTCAATCTTGTATGCAATTATAATGTTGATGTTTCTTGTGAAAAATACCATCTTTCCCATTTTCATGGTGGCTTTGTTCTTTAAGAATTGAAAAAGGTAGTTCAAAGAAACTAGAGGGGAATATGTATAGGGTGGACTAGGACAGAAAAGTGATCTAAGAAGAGGCAAACGATGCATACTTGAGTTGTGATGAGAATAAAGATGTTTGATTTTGAGTGGGGAAAGGTTTAATTTGAAGATGATTTCAAACAAATAATGGTTGAGAAGGGAATAGAGAACTTTTCTTTTCCCTGTTTTGCCTTTGGCGTTTTGCAAGTTTTCATTTCATTCTAAATTGTATTGCAGTAGGTCTGTACTATGAATATCTATGATATTCTTCCATGGTGGGTTTCCTATTTCGTTCCAGCAGATTTTGAGGTCCATCAAAATTTAAAGTTATTTGCTGTGTAGTGGGGTAGAAGAAATAATGTGTATGCAAAAGAGGGATATGACTTTCAGAAAAATGAAAGAGATGGGTATAGTCCAATGCACTAAGATAGGGACTCTTGACCTTGCTTCTGTGTTTATTCTTATACTCAATTATCAGTTGGTTCTACACCTATACGTGCAAAATTACATGGATCACCATGTTTTTAGGTATGGGTTGAAGTATGGAGAAGTATATTTCTCTATGTTGCTTGATGTATTGTAGATACTTTTGGTTTGGTGGATTTGCTACCTGTTAATGTAGTCTGTCTATCATTATTCTCAATCTCCCATCCGAAAAGCTTTGTCCGCGAGGGCTGGACTGAGTACCCCGGATGTTTTGTTGTATAATTCGCCTTTCGGCAATGACACTTGTTTTCCACACCTTTAGTGAAAGATAAATGTGAAGTTTGAACGATTGCCTTCACTAGCACCTCTAAATTTTATGTTAAAGCGTCACAATTGCATCCACATTTTTCATTATCCATTTGGAGCTGCATATTGAAGTCATCCATATGACCTGTATGGAAAGCAATTGAACATTTGCTGATGGAATGAGCTACCAAAGGATGATGTTTCTGATTTGAATTCTTTTCTTCTTTAAAGTTTTAGGTGTGTGTTGGCTTGTTAGTGATAGGTCATAGGTCCATCACATTCATTACCAACTGAGAATTAGACCCAATTCGTGGTCCCCTTTGCCAAACACAACTTAGTTCAGCAATGACCTTCTAAAATCTTCCTTTTATTATTGAAGCTTGGGATTTCATCTTGTCTAAATTCTGATGCTTCATGGATGACTTCACCTGCTAACTTTGAGAATGTAAGTTCCTTTTAGAACAGAACAACTTCTACTTGAGTAAAGCTGCAGCCAGTTCCTTTAAATCTGGGTCTTTGTGGTGGTTTAATCTTGAAAATAGTTGTTCAGGTCATTCAAGAAATGTGTGAATGTGCTCAATGTTTCAGAACTCTTATGAGAGCTGTTAATTTGAGCCAGACTGGAAAGAAAATGAAACTTTGTTCAGTTGATGCTAGCTATGCTACCTTTTATTAGGACCTCAACTGCTCAAGGAAAATGTGAGTAGGGCGCCTCCATTTTCACTTGAGAATGATGTCCTGGCATTCCATCCGGGACTGATGCGCTCAAATCTGTAAAGAATACCACCATTAGTAATCGGCCCTCTTGTTAATGGCTTTGCCTCTTTGGTCCATAGGTCCACCACATTAACACAATAACACATTTCATATTTACTATGAAGTTAGGAAAACATGTTGAGTTGAGGGTCCAATTTAGGAAAAATATTAGAAATGATAGATTTTCACAATAAACACTTTTTACATAGTTACAGTATGCCTAATCGGCCCTAGAATAAGGCAAGGTAGTGTCGGTTCGTTATCCTTCCTTCTTACTCTTAAAATTTCAATGTCTCGTCGTATGATTTCTCCGTTTAGGGTATGATGACGATTATCAATGTTCACCAACCTCATTTTGACCTTAATTGGATTTAAAATATAACGAAAATTCTAAAATAGTGACAACATTATATTGATTTAATAAAGCGTTCACTGTCTCAGAGACTCGAACCACTGAGCTCTTAAAAGATTTCTCTTAAAACTGAGCTCCCACGTGTCAAAAGGCTAGTGGGCTCCGTTATCTCCAAGACCATTGGGCCCCAAGCACCTTCTCGAAGCCTCCCATTCCTTCCCGCGCAACCTCAACCACCCAAACCACACGAAATAGTCCAAACCTTCATTCTCCGTCCCACCTTAGCCCACCGCCCCACTGACGCCGTTAGCCTCCCAAGTCTCTCTTCCATTGACCACTCGTCCACAACAAACCTACACCGGCCGTTACCGTCATCCTCGTCAACGCCACCGTGCCCGTTAAGCTAAGTATCAAAAAAGACAAACGCGGCCTTGAGCAGTTGCGGTTTTGGCTCAAGTAAAACGACGCGCCGTCCGCGTTCACACGGACCGCTAAATGTCTCTTGGTCATTAAGAAACCGCTCAAACTCTCTCTGTCTCTCCTATAAGACCCTCTTACATCTCTCTTCTTCTCCATCACAGTCGAACGAAAATCAGATTTCAATTTAGCCCCTAAATTTCTCAATTTTCGATACTCAAAGCGAAAGAAGCAATTTTGATCATGGCCCAGCAAGATTCAACCACCCAGCAACTACTCACTGTAAGCTTTCTATATTTCTTTTGTGAATTTTCTTTCTTCGATTTTCAGGGTTTTGATTTCTGATCGAATTGCGGGGATTTGTGTAGGCTGAGAAGGAGGAGCAGAGTCTCAAGTACTTGGGATTTGTGCAAAACGCCGCCGTTGGATGTGGTTTGTGTGCTCAGAGGGTTTATGGTTATGCCAAGGATAGGTCTGGTCCTTTGAAGAATGGAGTTGAGTCTGTGGAGGGGAAAGTGAACACTGTAGTTGGGCCGGTTTATGAGAAATACCAGGATGCTCCGGCCCAGATTCTCAACTTCGTTGATCGCAAGGTACTTGATCAATCTTTATGCTTGAAAGCCTTTTCATTTCTTTACAATTATGAGTTAGAATAATGCATATGTACAAAGATATTGCAGAAGTTCCATTTTGTGTATGCAAATAATCTTGGGGTTTTTAATAATGGTTTTTAGTTGGGCGTGAGTTACTGCTTGAGGGTGTTTTCTCCTGTATCTAAGATCTTTAAATTTGAGTTAGATTGTTCATGGTTTTGACTTTTTATTAAGATCCATTGGTATTCAAGTTACTCAAAATAGATTATTTATTGATGAAATGATGCTTTGGTGAACTCACTTAAGTTTGTTTCTTGATAGGATCATTTAATTGTTATGCATTTTTAACTCTGAGTTTGGTACTTGCAATATTGTGCTATGCTTCTTGGGTTATTCAATATATGTGAGTGATTTGAGTGTTCAAGATACTACTGGTATCATAGTATTGATAAGCTTCATATTCTGTATTGTGGCTCACTGTGTAGCTGATCATTGTGATTGGAATTTGTTCAGGTTGATGAATCTGTGACCAAGGCTGCCAAGCTTGACGTGTGTCCAGTGATTAAGCAGGCCTCAAGCCAAGCCTTCTCGGCTGCTCAAAAGGCACCAGAGACGGTTTGCACAGCCTGTAAGTCTGTCTACTCCAAGTATGAACCAAAAGCTGAGGAGTATGCTGCTAATGCGTGGCAGAAGCTGAACAAACTCCCCGTCTTCCCAAAGGTGGCCGAGGTGGTTGTACCAGCTGCGGCATATTGTTCTGAGAAGTACAACAAGACTGTGCAACAGACTGCCGAGAAGGGGTACAAGGTTGCAGCCTATCTTCCTTTGGTTCCCACAGAGAGAATTGCCAAGGTTTTTGGAGAGAAGGTGGCTGAACCTGAGCCAGTAATTGCATCAAAACATGGGGAGACTGAAGTTGCTGTTCAATAAGTATTGGTCTAGTGTCACATTTTAGTGTTGGTGTTATTGATTCCTTACTGGATATTATCAGCAGTTCAGCACTGATATGTAAGAATTGGGCTTAGTTTTTTGTACTTGCAAAACGATTTATATACATTTTGTTCATTGATGTAAATTCTTTCTGGAATTCTGGTTAGTATGGTGTCTGTGGATAATGTGAATAATAATAATTTTCTTATTTTGTGGTTCTGGCAAGTGTTGAACGGTTGAATCCAATACCTGACAGTGGTAATATAAGCGGAAATGAAAATTTTGGGGCAGTGAACTCCCGTCGTGATGTAAGTGTACCCGAATGTTCACCATGACCATTAAGGGTGTTGCACTTGAGCTAAAATCAAACGTTGGAGGTTAGTATCTGAATTCAGTAAGTTGGAGACCATCTGATCTTGATGAAAAAGAATGTTGACTGATACAAATGAAAGTGTAATCTTAATCAGCGTCGTCTTTGACATTCAAGAATAGATTGTGATGTAACTCCAATCATCATAGGCATGGTTCAAGAATAGCTTGTGATTTAACTCCAATCATCATTAGTGCGGTTTGGACATAGATGCAGGGTTCTAGGAGACTTTACTATGAGTAGTCTACCGCCGAGTCTTTATTCAGTTGGTCAGTGATATATGTGATTAGTTGTGGTTAATTAACGTTAGATCTGCATATAACGGTAACGTAAATAATTAAAAAATAGTTAAAAGACAAAATAATATCATCCATTGAATATAAATCTAACGGTAATTGACCACGACTGAACACGAACTCACTGACCACCAGAGCAAGACTGGTCACCACTCTCATGCTCACACAATTGTTTTTTTTTGGGGACAAAATGAAATAATATTTGTGGGCTTTGAAAAGGCCCAACAGATGTTTGGGCCTAGAAACTACCCACAAGTCAACACCATAGTCACTATCTCCAAACTCAAAATCTTCCACGACATCCTAAACTCACAGCCAAGCTTCTCTAAGAGCAGTTGCAACAGAGAGGGAATTTGGGGACGTCTGGCGTGGGACCCGCCGGAAATAGGACGTCCGGTGATGGAGATCGGTGCAGCGAGGAGATTTTGGGGCGAAGACCAGACGTTGACGCGAGGGACGTCCTCGCCGGCGTCCTCCGGAGAGGAAGAGGGAGAGATCGTCCGCCTGGTGGGCCCCACTCACGTGGGTGAAGCCTTTTTTCTTCTTCTACCAGGCGCATGTAGGCGCGTGTAATACACGCACCGGTTAAAAAGTAAAAAAAAATATTAACGTGCCAATCGCGTGGCGACACGTGGCATGTTAAGAGCAACGGACAGATCAACGGCTAAGTTGATATGGACCGTCCATTTCGAACAGATATGAGCCATCCGACGGCCCATATTTAAATGCAACGGCCACTTCGGCCAGAAATGAAATAATTATAAAAAAAAACCTCAAAAAAATTGCAAAAAAATCCCAAAAAAATACAAATGACCCCTTACATTTTTTAAATAAATACTACATTCATTTCATTCATTTCTCACACCAATTTGTGCACAAAAAATTCATTCTCTCCCTCTCTCCATCTCTCCTCTAAATCCTTTATTTTTTGTGGGAAAAATGGCAACAAATTGGCTTCATTCGGAAGATGTACAATTGAGCATCTCTTATTGTCATTTTAGTGTTGATTCCATCACCGGAAATCGACAAAAGGTCGACCAATTGTAGAAAAAGGTTTATGGCAATTTCAAGGAGAATTAGAAGCTAGGTTATGGTGAATCGATGCCAGAAGCTGGGACCCAAAACGCATTATCCTCTCGTTTCGCAAAGTTGAAGCCGAATTTGAAACTTTGGGGTAGTGCTCTTTCTTTCGCACGAAGGAATGCATCTTCCGGCTCCAACTTACACGATGAGGTAATGTTTATGATCTCCAATTTTTTTTATAAGTTTTTACCATATTGTTTCAACTTATGTTGTCTAAATTTTATGAAATACATGTTATTTATGAATTACAAGTTATTTATTTCATGTTATTTAATATAAGCTATGTCCATTTTATTTAATTTTCTTTAGGGCATATTTTTTATGAATTACAAGTTATTTATTCCATGTTGTTGTTATTATTATTATTATTATTATTATTATTATTTAGATGAGATGTGCTCAATCATTTTATGTAGCAAAAAAGAAGAAAGAGTTTAAAGACTTTGCTTGTTGGGAAGTGGTGAAGAATCATCCTTACTTCATCCATGTCGAGGCTAGTACACCTCCGTCTTACTTATCATCTACTCCGTCTTACTCATCATCACATCTTGCAAGCTCAATGCCCCCCACTGTCAACTTGGAGGAGGATGATGCATTTGTCACACCAATGAGCAACCAATCTCCCTCTTCTCCGGAGCGTCCTATGGGACTGAAAGCGGCCAAGGAAGCGAAAAAAAAAGGCAAAAAGGGCATGACGCCTACAAATGAAATAATCGAGGCTTTGAATAGGATTGCTGCAAATCAAGAATCTTATGGTCGCAATAAAAAAGATAGTGATGCAATTGAGGTTTCCCTTATGCAAGAGCAATTCGCCCTTCAAAAGATAGATATCCAATTGACGGATTTGGCGGAGGAAACTCGGATTATGTCAATGGATACCGAGATTATGACCTAAATCCAGGAGGTATTTCACAAAGAAGAAAGTCGAAATCATTTCTCAACTAGATGGGGTTGAAGAATAAGCTAGCGAATAAGGCTATTCCAATTGTCATCGCCCCCTTTTTCCAAGCACTTAAATTATAAGTTTATGTAATTTAAATTTTCAAGCATTTAAATTGTGTACTATATATTTTCCCTTTGAAAGAAATAAAAATGCACTTTCTTTATTTCCATCAAGTTCCCACACATTACAAAAATTGAAACACACATAATAGAAATACATAATTCAAACACACAACAATGCAAACAAACAATTAAAACAACATATTTATAGTTGTTCACCGGTCTCAAGAAACCAGTTGTGCTTAACTAAGTCCTTCTGAAGCTCTCCATGGATGTAAGCAGATTGGAGATCTACAGGACGGTCATTAAACCGTTGTTCATTCTGTCCATCTCTTCCAAACGGCTCGAAAGGAATCCGGTTCCCCCCTTCATCCACTGGCCCATCATAAGTTGTGAATGCGGTAGATGTGTTTTTGAGATCTTCTTCTTCGTTCTTCTCAAACTCATCCTCCACAAATTCCTCCTCAACGATCATGTTGTGCATTATGATGCAAGCCAACATGATGCTTTTTAACGTCGAAAGGTGGTGACACCGAGCTGCATGACGAATTATCCCCTAACGAGCTTGTAAGATGCCAAAGCACCTCTCCACATCCTTGCGGTACGACTCTTGCTTCCTCGCAAAAAACTTTTATGGAAGCTCTTGAGGATTAGAAATCGTTTTGACAAATGAGGAGTACCTCCGATATATCCCGTCAGCAAGGTAATAAGTGTTACGGTATGTCATACCGTTCACTTTATAAGTCGCAACCGGACTTCTTCCAGCAAGCATTGCATCGAAGACATCTGATTGGTAGAGCACGTTGATATTATTTTGAGCTCCTGGTACCCCGAAGGACTGTGTCAGATCCACGTGTCATATGAGGCCACTGCCTCTAAGATGATAGTTGGACGACCCTTCCTTCCTAAGTACGCCCCGGACCAAGCAGTTGGGCAGTTCTTCCACTCCCAATGCATGCAATCAATGCTTCCAATCATACCAGGAAATCCTCGTTGTCTAGCCCTTTTTAGAAGTCGAGTGATGTCTGTCTGATCTGGAGTGCGGAGGTATTAGGTACCATAAAGCTCTACAACTTGGGTGCACCACTTCTTCATGCACTCCAGAGTTGTTGATTCTGCCATCCTTGTGATTTCAGCACACTGATCTGCAGCTGAGCTGTAGGCCAACATCCGAAGATCACTGGTCATCTTTTGTTGGGGAAGTAGTCCGACCATTCCAGTGGCGTTGGCTCTTTGATGCCAAAATGGGTCGTTGTTATAGAGGTCCGTCATTATACGGTTGAATATATTTCAGCTCATTCGGAACCGTCGACAAAAGTCATGGTCGGTGAAGACTGAGTGTTCGATAAAGTAATCTTCCATAAGATTTTGGCCCTTGGACTCCCTCATCCTTTGTTGATTTGCACGGCGGCGTGGTGGTTCATCATCAAATACTGAATCAACCACCACCGCGTCGATAACGAATTGATTGGCAATTTCTGCATTTTGCCGGCATTGTTGTTGCCTCCTACTGAAAAAAGTACAGAAACCCATGTGATTCATCTTGATAAAACCGAAATGTTTAGAGTGGCTTAGATACAAGTAGAACTACAAGTAATGTGTAGTTGGTGTGAGTCTTCCACTCACATAACTCTTTCTTTTATAGCAATTTTGAATTACCAGATTTTTTTAGATAATGATGTGTGTCGACCGTCGATTGATTGAAAATATTATCGAAAATCTTACCGAATATCTTCATCAATAATTTTGCCGATACCGACACGTAAACATTACACGTGTCCCATTCTCATTAGTTTGTAATCTTACCAGAAATCTTATCGAATATCTTCAATCAATAATTTTGCCGACACCGACACGTAGACATAACACGTGTCTCAAAATTACTGGTCGAAAATCTTATCGAAAATCCGCTACCAATTATATGATCCGAAATGACACTTATCGACTAGTTATTAGGTGAAAGTATTATTCAGATTTAAAATAAAAATATTTTAAATAATAATAAATAGTAATAATAAGTCTTATTTTAGATACCGCTGCACGCAAAACATGAATAAAATTTTCTATTACAGAAAAATTTCTCAAAATAGGACTTCCTCTCTATTTGATGGCGCATATCCTCTAAACTTCCGACTCCTGTCTTCAAACCAATAGCTCCGCCGAGAAAACCCACAGCTCACAAAGCTCTGAAACTCCAAAAATGGCGAGCAGCATTTTGCAGATACCAATTTTCACGCCCACATGTTCGTCGTCACTCCGAGCTACAAAGACTCGAAATTTCACGACGTTTTGCTCAATGAACTCCGGAGCTAAATCCAGAATCCCACTCCCACCCATAAACCATAAGGATCCGTTTCTCTCTAGGCTCGCTTCCGTGGCTCAAAATTCGCCGGAAAACTTGCTCAACCGGCCGGCCAATAGCTCCGACTCTCTTCCCTACTTGGGTATATTCGATGACTTTGAACTCATGGCCTCTCCAGCCCAAGTGAGAATCTCAAATTTGTATTGGTCTAGCTGTTTTCAGAATTCTAAAGTTTCAAGTTTTTATGGGTATTGATGAGAATAGTATTTTCTTAACATTGTGGTGAAGAAAGTTTGGATTTTTATTACTGATATGATAGGGAATGGTGTAGTTGTTCTTTTGAGTTGGCTGTGCTTGTTTTATGCAATATTTGGTGCTGTAACAATGTTTACTTGGTTGCACTAGGTGGAGAGATCAGCTTCGTATAGTGAGCATAGACCAAAGAAGCCACCTCCGGATTTGCCCTCATTGCTACTCCATGGTAGAATAGTTTATATCGGCATGCCGGTAAGTTTACTCATGTTTCTTATGCATGCGCTGTTCTAATATTTGTCTGATCTTTTCATGTTTTGGGTGGGAATTGATGTAAGATATAAAACTATATTTCTCTTGGTTAAGTAGAGTGATTCATGCAACCGAACATTATGAATAAAAGAAGTTATAGGGTGTGTCATGTTTAGTTTTCAATTTGTTCTTGCGTGATGAGAAATCTCACAAAAGTTTCTACTATGTTTCAGCTCGTACCAGCAGTCACAGAGCTTATCGTTGCAGAACTGATGTATCTGCAATGGATGGATCCTAAACAGCCAATCTATATTTATATTAATTCTACTGGAACAACTCGTGATGATGGTGAAACGGTACGCCTAGTGCTAAGGCTCATATTATGATACGTATAAATTCATTTTCTTTCTTATCGACCAATTATTGAAACCCTTACTTTTCAGGTTGGCATGGAGGCTGAGGGGTTTTGTATCTATGATGCAATGATGCAGATGAAAAATGAGGTGATTCCATGTTACCTATTGCGTTTCTATATTTATATGCTCCATCTTAATAGCACTGATGATTTGAGTGTGCCCTTCTGGGTTAAGAGCTACTAAGGGTTAGTGCTAGACTTCTAGAATTAGCAACTATGCCATTATGGAAGTGCACATTGTTGAGGTAAGAGCTGTGCTGACAGTGAATATTCCGTGTCATTGTCAACTGTATTCATAATTCCTATAAGGTAGTATCGTTTTTGTGTTGTTTGCAGCATTGCATTAACTTTCTGATATCCTTCTTTACCCTGAAACTTCATGTTCTAGGGGATTTCGGCATTTTAATGTAGTTGTTTGTTATTTATGTGTATTTGATAAACATTTTATCTTGTACATTATAATATAGTTGGTCTTCATTCAGATACATACGGTCGCTGTTGGGTCAGCTATAGGCCATGCTTGTCTGTTGCTTGCAGCTGGAACTAAGGGCCACCGATTTATGATGCCACATGCCAAAAGTACGATGTATTTTGTTTGTTTTTGAAGCAGTCTCAGACCTTGACGAATGCTAATAATTTCCTTCAATCCTGTTTCAGTCATGATCCAGCAGCCTAAGCTCCCGTCATCAGGACTGATGCCTGCCAGTGATGTTCTTATTCGTGCCAGAGAGGTCAGTGCCACTTTATCGCATTTCACCATTGAAATTTGGTAAATGACGGCTCAATATTCATTTCTCTCCGTGAACTCTTTCTATGCACATACTTGCTCAGTATCTGGTTGTTTGCTTGTCTCACATTTATTTGGAAGATATTAAGTAGGAATGTTTCAGTTACGGCATGATCACTTGTTCACCTCACAATATCATAACCAAGTTAAACACTCTTTGACTCAAGTGCTTTTGCAGGCAGTAACAAATAGGGAGACTCTTGTAAAACTGCTGGCCAAGCACACAGGAAATGTAAGTATTTAAGATTTGATCAATATAGAGGAATAAATTAGGAACTGATTGTCTCATTTGATTTACTGTCTTTATTGTTCTAGACCGTGGAGCATGTAGGTAAATCGATGAGAAGACCATATTATATGAATACTACAGGGGCTAAAGAATTCGGTGTGATTGACAAGGTAAGCCTTTATGGTGTTCTTGTTGAATTATCTTATGTGCTCAATTTTCTTTAGTGTTGTAGAAAGTTAACCATGCCTACTGCATGCAGGTCCTTTGGCGTGGCCAAGAAAAGATAATGTCAGATGTAGCTTCCCCTGAGGAATGGGACAAGGGTGCTGGGATTAAAGTTGTAGATGAATTTTAATCTATCTAGATATGGATGCAATGTTGTTATTATAGGTAAGTTACCCTTCTTGTCTCTTCATGCAGTTAATTGTCCAATACTCACAATGTAATTATCTACAACAAATGATGGAAAAGTCATATTCACTCATTGCAGTTTGATCAATGATTCTGAAGTGTGAGATATACATTGTCGTGGAGTTCCATTATTTTGGTTCTAGTTATGTTTATTTTACTGCCATTTAATACCTTCGTGCAAGTATGCATCCATCTGTATGGAAGCAATAGTTTCAGACATTCAAGTCCTAATCCTGGAACATGTTTTAGGAATATTCGGTTGCTTAAGTTTAGGTTTGAAAACTAAGCGACCAAACATGTGTAGAATAGTGTATTGCAGTATGTTTCTACTTTTAATTTGGGTATAGTTTTTGTAGCGACCATCTTTTAACTGGAGTTCTGATTGTATTGCTTCTTCTCATGGTGTAGAAATTTACTAGAAGTGAAGCTATTGCATAGTTCACTACTTGATGGAGCAACTGGCTGGCTGAAGCAATAAAGCATCACCACGATGGGAGTAAAATATTACAGATTTCAGACAGTCACCTGTTTTTGAGCAAGGT
This sequence comes from Geum urbanum, assembly GCA_946800695.1. NCBI lineage: Eukaryota > Viridiplantae > Streptophyta > Magnoliopsida > Rosales > Rosaceae > Geum > Geum urbanum. The sequence goes on along the minus strand of OX326999.1, from coordinate 78,710,625 downwards.
TTGGACGAAAGAAAACTGAATAGTGTAGTGATGCCAAATTGAATCGACTCTGGAAAAATCTAGAGGGTGGTGCGCAAACACGCTTTACAGTTGCATAGCGACTCACTTTGTTTCAAGTTGGAACAGTGTAAAACTTTCAAGATAATCCAATTGTTAAGCTTATTGTTTTTGAATGAGGATTCATGGTTGATGATTTTGTCATATATCCCAGAACAAGAGTTATCCTTTAATAAAAAAATTAGTTGGCCAGAGTAGAACTCTAATGCCAACATTTGATTTTGGAACACCAAATGTACATTTCCTAACTTATCGTAGTACGAAGATTCACAAGCGTACTTTGCTGTTTAAGCCATTCTGTGATTTCTGTCTGTCGTTGTTGCTTCAAGTGACACAACCTATCTCCGACTATATAAACACTTAGTAGTTCGAAGTTTGAAGTCCCTCGAGTTTTTGGTGATCAAGTGAGTGTTAGATACATTATGCAGAATACAAGGTTGATGTACATAACTATGTCAATTTGAATTAAAGTGCTGCCGCATTATAAAGTATGTTTGCAGACAACAAGTGTATTATACAGATAGAAATACTGACGTGTTGAAGATCCTTGTGTCATTGATCTTCCTTCAGATTCACCATTTGTCTCTCTAGATAATCGATGAGACTTATGTTTTAGAGAGGATTTATGTTCTGACTGTGATCAACTAACAATGCACCATCTCTTTATATAGAGATCAGTTCAGATAAGGCAAAGAGACAATTATATCCATCATATAACTGTTTCTTGTCCCAATCTATTTTTACAGGTGGACATCTAAATGTTTGAATTCAAATTTTGATTTCAATCTGTAGTTTTACGTTTTACAAAGTACAACAGCTAATTATGTCCATCCAAAACGTAAGTATATTTGCAATAAAAACTCTGAGCTGTTCTTTATACAAAACTGCTGTATAAATACATTTGTTGGTCTCTTACTGTCTTACAATCTCCCACTGAACCAGCAAATGATTTATATGCAAGCTTTGTACAGACAACTCTATGAAGTGTGCACCTTTGAGTTTTCATATTTTATACTATCTGAAAATAACTCTGTCAATTTTCTCTTACTGCATAAAACTAGTGAAATCATGATAAGTTTTAATTTATATCTGATTCCAAGAATTACTATACAGTAATCAAAATCACATGAGCTACTTAGGTGCAATGTTTATCAACATGTTGGTCCTGAACTTGGCTTAATTTCAGTTTTGTAAAATTTCAATGTGATTCTGCACATTTTGCTGATGGCAGTATGATTTCACATCCATATGTAAAAGACCTTCATACTTATGAATAATTTGGAAAACTGATATGTATATATAATAGGATTATATAAACTTTTCTAAATAAATCCTTACAATTTCAGTGTACATTACAGATTTGAATCTTTTACAGATTCAATGTTTTAGCTAAAACACCCATATTCTGTACATGAATCTTAAAATTGCAAACTGGTAATGCTTTAGTCAAAGGATCTGCAAGTTGATTCTTTGTATCAATCTTAATAATCTCAATTTCACCATCTCTGACACTTTCCCTTACTGAGAAGTACTTTACATCAATATTTCTTGAAGCACAAGTTCTTTTGTTGTTCTTCGAGAAAAATATGGCTGCCTCATTGTCATAGTATATAGGTAGTGGTCTTTCTGCAGAATTCACAATTCTGAGTTTAGTCACAAAATTTTATGCCACAAAGCATGTGAGGTGGCTTCAAAAATTGCAACATATTCTGCCTGAAAAGTGGATGTTGCTGTCAATCCTTGCTTGTTTGTTCTCCAAGAGACTGCTCCCTTAGCTAGCATGAAAATGTATCCAGAAATTGATTTAAAATCATCTGGATCTTGCCTATATGAAGCATCTGTGTATCCTGTGACCCTCAGTTCTTCATTCTCAACTTTTCTGTATACCAGCATGTGGTTCCTGGTATTTTTCAAGTATCTCAATATTTTCTTTCCAGCAACCCAATGTTCATGACCTGCATTGGATTGAAATCTTGACAGCATATTTACAGTAAATGCAATATCAGGTCTTGTACAAACCTGTGCATACATCAAACTTCCTACCAGTCTTGCATATGGCACTTTCTCCATGCTTTTCTTTTGCAGATCATTCTTAGGACATTGACCTTTATGAAGCTTATCTCCTTTTGATATAGGTGACTCTCCAGGCCTGCAATTTTGCATTTCGAATCTCTTCAACACTTTGTCAATGTAGGCTTTCTGTGATAGTCCAAGAACATGCTGATTTCTTTGTCTTAAAATTTCTATTCCTAGGACATTTTCTCATCAGAAAATCTTTTGTACACTTTAGTAAATCAAAATGGCTGCTGGCTAGTAAGATGTCATCTACATATAGGATTAAAAATATGTAATGACTCCCACTGACTTTACAGTAGATACATTCATCTAGTTGGTTTTCTTTGAAACCAAATTCTGTAATAATGGCATCAAACTTTAAATACCATTGTCTAGATGCTTGTTTAAGGCCATAAATTGATCTCTGCAATTTACAAACTTTGTTGTTGTCTTTAATGAAGCCTTTTGGTTGCAACATGTAAATGTTTTCCTTTAAATCCCCATTTTGAAATGCAGTCTTGACATCCATGTGATGTAATTCAAGGTCATAGTGTGCTACAAGTGCCATAATGATTCTGAATGCATCTTTTGTGGACACTGGAGAGAATGTTTCACTATAATCCACGCCTTCCTTTTGAGTGTATCCTTTCGCAACAAGTCTGGCTTTGTGTCTTTCTATGTTTCCTTCTGCATCTTTCTTTGTTTTAAAAATCCATTTGCATCCTATTGGCTTCATATCTGTGTTTCTGTCCACCAAGGTCCATACTCCATTCTTTTCCATGCTGATAATTTCTTCTTTCATTGCAGTGTGCCATTTTTCATGGTTTGGGGATTTTAGTGCTTCTTTGACTGATGTGGGATCAGATTCTTCCCCCAAATCAAATTCCACCTCATTGTAGTAAACATGGTAGTCGTCAGAAATTGCTGATCTTTTTTCTCTTGTTGATCTTCTTACTGGAACAATTTCAGCTATTTCATCAGGTTCTACAACATCTTGTATGTCTGGAAGCTGATCAAAAACTTGATTTTGATCAAGTTGTTCTACTGCAGGGATTTGATTTTCAGGCATCACATCAGCTGTATCTGCAAGGTTAGATTCTGAATCATGAATTACTGGTGTATAATAAAACCAGTTTTCAATATTTATATTATTTGAATCAGTTGTGTCAATCTGTTCTTCATGATCAAATAGTTCATCATAAAATGTTGCTCTATTTGTCTCAAAATTTTTGGTTTTCCTGTTGGAGCTGTACAATTTGAATCCCTTTGATTTTTCTGGGTAACCAATAAAATATGCACTTATTGATTTAGAATCAAGTTTGTTGGAATCATCAGGATTGTATACTCTAGCTTCAGCTTTACAGCCCCATACATGAAGATGGTTCAAACTTGGTTTATAGCCACACCAAATTTCGAAAGGAGTTCCTTTCACAGCTTTACTTGGTGTTCTATTGCATATATAGTTAGCAGTTTTTAAAGCTTCTCCCCATAAAAATTTTGGGAGACCTGATCTTAAAAACATGCTTCTTACCATGTTCATCAGTGTTCTATTTCTCCTTTCAGAGACACCATTCTGCTGAGGAGTGTAAGGAGTAGTGTATTGTGCAATGATACCACATTCCTCAAGGTATAAAGCAAAAGGTCCTTTGTGTTGCCCCTTTTCAGAATATTTTCCAAAATATTCTCCTCCTCGATCTGATCTGACTACTTTTATAAGCTGTTCAGTTTGTCTTTCAACTTCTGTTTTGAAAATTTTAAAAACTTCTAGTACCTTTTTTGTTTAACCAGTTTTTAAAACCATCACAGTCCTTTTTGAAGTGTCCGGATTTCTTGCAAAAGAAACACTTCATGGGACCAGAATGCTTGAACGACTTAGCTTTGTTGATGTCAGATTTTGCAGATATCTTTGATGAACTTGCTTGATTTTTCTTGTCACCAGAATGCTTCTTGGATTTTGATTTCTCCATATAGTTGACATTTATTTCCTTACCCTTTTTCTTGAGTTCATCTTCTTCCTGCACACAGATGGAGATAAGTTCATTAAGGCTCCATTTTTCCTTTTGAGTGTTGTACAGGGTTTTGAGATGACTATATGGATCAGGAAGTGAATTCAGCAACAGATGCACAAGGAAAGAGTCCTCTATATTCATATTCAGTGCTTTCAGCTTTGCAGATATGTTGATGCCTTTCATTATGTATTCCCTGATGCTTCCTCCATTGTACTTCATTTTTACAAGTGAGTTCATGAGATTTCCAGTTTCTGCTTTATCTGAAATTTTGTATTTCTCAGCAATTGACTCAAAGAATGCTTTGGCATGTTCTGAGTCTGGAATCCCTCCTTTAACTGATTCAGCCATGCTTTTCTTCATGCAAATCAAAGCCAGCTTATTATGTCTGTGCCACTGCAGGTACTTGTCTTTCAGTTCCTTGCTTGCATTGACTGGAGGAGTGTCAGGTGGATCTACTCTAAGGACATGATCATATTCCAGTATTCCTAAGTTGAGTTCAATGTCACCTTTCCATTTCTGGAAATTGGATCCATTAAGCAGTTCAATCTGATTGATGCTTAGTGGAAAATTCATTGATGTGACATAGAATCCCCATGTCAGTCTAAAGTCCCAAATGATATTTCAAAAATGATCATTTCAACTATAATGCATATTTACAGATATTTGAAAGTATGTTAAAATCAAGAACTGATATCATTTGTGATATACTATTCTTAGTTAACATCAGAATCTTCATATATTTTATAATGCCAAATCATAAAGCCAAATGTCTGAGTTTCAATTTCTGTGGAAACTGAAATCAAATTTTAATTTTAAGCATTATGATCTGTTATATCTCTAATGAATTCTTTCTTCAAGGTATACATCTGACTATTTTGATAGCATAAACGTATATCTTTAAGGGAATGACTGCATGAGATACTAAACCTTAGTTATGTGTCTGTGTATTCAAGGCCATTTTAAAGGCATCATGTATAAACAGATCCCATATCTTTAGTTAGTTTAAATTTGATGTTTTCAGAGTACAAAATAACGATACATGATGCAGACATTGTAGGTTATGATGGTACTGTAAATCATATTGCAGTAAGAACAGCAAAAATTCATTTTAAGGTCTAACCAAGATAATAAGTTTTAGATTCCCATAATCGAAAGTAGACATCAGTACAACTTTAATTTCATTTTGAACATAGGTTGCTCTGATACCAATTGTTAGATACATTATGCAGAATACAAGGTTGATGTACATAACTATGTCAATTTGAATTAAAGTGCTGCTGCATTATAAAGTATGTTTGCAGAAAACAAGTGTATTATACAGATAGAAATACTGACGTGTTGAAGATCCTTGTGTCATTGATCTTCCTTCAGATTCACCCTTTGTCTCTCTAGATAATCGATGAGACTTATGTTTTAGAGAGGATTTGTGTTCTGACTGTGATCAACTAACAATGCACCATCTCTTTATATAGAGATCAGTTCAGATAAGGCAAAGAGACAGTTATATCCATCATATAACTGTTTCTTGTCCCAATCTGTTTTTATAGGTGGACATCTAAATGTTTGAATTCAAATTTTGATTTCAATCTGTAGTTTTACGTTTTACAAAGTACAACAGCTAATTATGTCCATCCAAAACGTAAGTATATCTGCAATAAAAACTCTGAGCTGTTCTTTATACAAAACTGCTGTATAAATACATTTGTTGGTCTCTTACTGTCTTACAGTGAGAGCAGTGGGGAAGTCAGCTCTGTCAATCAGATTGACAGTTCTCTTCTCCCTCTCTCTCACAGCTTCCTACTCCTTCACACCCTCTTCATCTTCCTCAATCTCTCTCAGACATTCATCATCTCCCAAAGCCACGCCTTCAGACCTCCTCTCATTTCTGGGCCCCAAGTCCCACTTCATCCGTCGACCCCATCGTGGCCCAACAACTCACTTCCTGCTTCAAATTCTTAGTACCCTTTGAACCCAGTAACAAGTGCTCAAGTAGAAAAGTCTCGAGCTTGAGGCAAAAGGGTCAACAGGAGAAGGAGGAGGATGAGTGTTAGTATAGGTCATTACTTCACTTAAATTAATGCGTACTTAGTCACTAAAAGGGGCAACATCTCTTCGACCGAACACAAGATAGCAACAAGAATCACCCCATCCGAGCAACCACGCGCTAGAGCAAGTCAATCGAATATTCGATCTAGAAATAACATCTCATATCGAAGGACAACAATCAGTCACTAGCTCAACCACTAATATAATCAACTCATTTGTGACAAATAAAAGGACCCCGAACACTGTGTTATTACGATTACTGTTATACTCGATACACTATCTGACTTAATCTTCTAAACCTCGAAGGCGGACAAACCCCATCTAAACCTCTGACGTTTGTTCATGTGTATTATCTCTCACAGTAGAAGCAAGACGGTGCTCAGAAGCTAGGAAGGCCCGAACAGATAAAAGATTATCACCACTATATAGCTTAACCCTTTACGTGTTTCTGCTTCCGCTGATTAGCCTGCACATAATTCGATAAAAATAATTGGTCCCGTCTGTCGAAACCAAAACGCCGAGTTCAAACCAGTTACGAACACCACTATTCAAAAGCTTGTGTTCCATCTGCTGCCAAGGCGAATCCGATCCCGAGCACCATCCCGACCCCCGAGCATCACTTGGCACCTCATTGCTTCAAAAGATGAGTTATCTTAGCTTCATGTCACTTAATTATGTTTGGTCCTTTTTTGCAACGTTCGGCATGCAATAGCTAGATGTATATTTTGCATGCCGCTTATCAGTATGCATGCTATACGTCTAGCTTATCAATTGCCACGTAATGTTCCCACCTCTTGCTAGGCTGCTTCGCTTATCATATGCACGCATCGGTCTTGTCTAAATTAAAGCAATGAAGCATGATACCCATATTTCTAGCGAGTACGTCCATGCATGCCCGAACGTAGACTCATACATAATCAATCTTATATCTGCATGCATGTGTGCCTTAACGGGCTTAATTAGCTGAACGCCCGAAATTTGATTATATATGCAAGCATGATTAAACGGATGGGTCAAGTTCTAGATATTTGCATCCCTCCAAAGACTGAAATTTATCTGCATGTTCGTAGGCTATGGCCCCTTGCGGTCATCCTCTCTACTCCTTTGTATATATTCATCACGTACGCATGTATATATAAGCATCCGGTCAACAGGACCACGTACATTAGCATGCACCCCGAACACCATCACCACCTCACTTACATAACATGCTCGGACTTGTTGTATGTTCGCCCTCTTCAAGCATCACCACCCTGTTAACCTCTTTTTGCTTATTCGCATGTTAAGGACTCAAAACTCAAGCGAACGACTCGTACGTGCTTCCGGAATTTTACTACCCAACCGTACGAAGGCAATGCAATGACGCTTGAATATACCGATCCGAAGTAATCATTCGACCCGAACCCGAAGGTCACCCGATTTGAAGAGGTTGCTCGATCCGAACAGGCATCCCGATCCGAAAAACTTGCCCAATCCGAAGAAGGCATCCCCAGCGTCAAAATCACTCCGACAAAGCTTTGCTTTCACTCTCCGGCACCAAGCCGCCCACACATCTCAGCCCGATCACCGACGAACCCCAAACGTCGAGCGTCCGACCTTCGAACGGCCTCGAGCAATAGGCTTAGGAGACTTAGGGGACTCACCGACCGCCGGATCCCTTTCGGAACTACCCCGACATCAGAACTCAGACGCTTGGACTCACCCGTTCGAATTCGATCTCCGACAAGCCACCATGCTCGCCACTTTTGTTTCCTTCAAACTCAGAGACCGTCGGACTCGACATCAAGAGCTGACACTTGGGGACTGGCGTGGTTGCCACGAGCTTCTGATGCAAGTTCGGGCGAACATAGTTCCGTCAGAGGCTACCACCGCGACACTCCGACGAGCACCGTGTCAGAGCCGAACAATCAAAAATTCAAATCCTTCAAGGAGCCGTCTCGACGTTGTCGGTCAAACCCGAAAAGCTGATGAACTCGATCGAGAAGTGAGCACATCCGACGGCCGTCAAAGCTCGGGGGACTCCGATCCGTTAAATCCTGGTCGCACGACCCAAAAAGGGCATCCCGATCCAAAGGGTCATCTGTTACGTTAGCTCGATTATTCCGACCTCCGATCAACCGTCGACACCACTGCCCCAACCAGAGCTCGCGACTGCAACATGCCAACGTACACCCCCACTCCGCTTCGAAAGATAAGTACCTTCTTTCATATTCAGATCGATCGAGCTCGATCATATACGACTAACATGTGGTCAAACATACGTTTAAATACCATGCATTGTTAAATTATCATGTGCGTGCATACAGACTCCATTTACGCTACTTCATCTCATCAGATCGTGCGTTATGTTAGGACGTATGCCATGTGAAAAATGCCATGCAGTAAGTTAATTGTCATGTGTCATGATTAAAGAACAATGTTTCACGATATACTATATGCCATATATTAGTATTGCATCATTAGTTGTACGATTAACATACTTATCCATCTAAGCAGATTAGCAACACCTACTCGACCACATGCAAGACCACCTTGGAGGCTCCAACTTCACTCACCAGACCCACCCCCTCCGGGCGCGCACGCGCCCGTGGGGGGCGCGCCCGAACATGCGGATCACACACCAACATGAACCATCAGTCCCACATCGAAGAACACCACCAGGTTCCAAACTCAACCACCTATATATATCAGGTATTTATTACAGGTAAGATCACTCCATCGAACGGTATTTAATTCCATTCGATCTTAAATCCCAACACTACACTCGCTCGCACGTTCGCTTGACTGTTATATCCAATACATCTTCTGACTTAGGCATCGGAGCGTTGAAGGCGGGCCACCCCGTCTTGACCCCTGACCGCTTGCTTCATTGTTGTATCCTTCTAACAGCTGCACCCGAACGCCCGAGAGAAGAGGAGAGCCCGCCCATCCGAACAGTCCCACCGTTCGGACGCACCAAGGAGAGGAGGTCCACCGCACGACCGAGGGAGGAAGGAAGAGGAAGCTTATTCTTGTTGCTTCTGCCCCATTACGCCCCCGCGCGTAATTCGGTAGAAACATCTGGCGCCGTCTGTGGGAAACTTACAAATTGCAAACCTCGTATAAACACCACCGAAACCAAAGGTCCACATGCTCAACCCGGCGACTAACGGCAGCAACACACCCGAGGGAGGGACTCCGCCAGGCTCACGGGAGCGGAACGCGCAGACAACCGACAGGAACGATGAGGACGGGCGCATCAACGGCATGGCCCAGGAGTTGCGGGAGGCAGCGCTCGAGAGAGCGGAGGAGCGCCAAATCCGCCGAAGGATGGAGGAACGACTGGAGGCGCTCATTAGCCGGCAGATAGAGCAGCACGAAGAAACACAGGAGACCGCCAGCGAGGAGCGCCCTCTGTTCGCCAGACCCAACGCCCGAGCGTCCTCACCTGTGGAGGAGTCGACACCCCCGACGAACAACAATCTGATCCTACAGAGGATGGAGGAGCTGGCAGAGGAAGTCTCACGCTTGCGCAAGGACAAACTGGCCGGTCAGGGCAGGACGTTCGCCCGCCGGGTCAACCCGTTCTCGGCGCACATACTGGAAAGAGGAAGGGATCCCAACGCCAAGATAACGAAGATTGCCCGGTTTGACGGGAGCGGGGATCCACGAGCGCACATGGACGAGTTTCGGTCCACCACGGACGGGACCCGATATTCAGACCCAACCTTGTGTTTCCTGTTTCAGGAAACGCTGGCGGAGGAGGCACGGAGCTGGTTCTACGAGATCCCGCCGGGGTCCATCCACTCGTTCCTCGAGCTGGTGGAAAGTTTCCAGAAGCGCTATCGGCTCCAGGGGAAATACAACACCACGGGCATCCTCCTGAAGGTCCGCCAGGGGATGGACGAGAGCTTATCAAGCTACATCAACCGATGGAGGACGCTCGCAAGCACATGCAGGGACCTTGACAAGCGAGTGGCCAAGGTCGCCCTGATGGACAACCTGCTCGCCACCCCATTCGTAGAGAAACTCGTAAGGAAGGAGCATCTCGACTACGACGAAATCATGGACCTGATTGTGCAGAAGGCACTGGTGGAGACGCGAGTGTACGGAGCCGCCTCCGAACTTAGCTCCATCAGACCCAAGGCAACAAACGCTCAACCACAACAGCTGACGGACAGCGGGAGGTCAACCGGGGGCTTCAAGAGGAACCAGGATACATACAGGCAGAACTACCAAAGGCCCGTCTTCCGCGGATATCAGGGCAACAATTACAACCAGGCGCAGGGTGCCCGTTTTCCGCCAGCCCCACGCTATCGGCCGGCAGTGCAGGAGGTCTTCATAATCGATGGGCAGTCACCCGAGCACCTGCTCCGCCTGAACCGACACCGAATACCGCCGCCAAACAACATGAAGAGGGCGGGGGTACCGGCTGGCCAGCTCCCGGACGTATGGTGCGAGTTCCATAACGCCACCACCCACCATACCAACAGCTGCATCATGCTGAAGAAGGCCCTCGAAGACATGAAGGACGAACAGACGAATGATCCCAGGACGGAAGGACAACAGCGCCAGGTGGGCGCCAGGACCCGTGGGACTATCAACACGATATTCGGGGGCAAACGCAAGGAGAGAGCACCGTCGCCCGATCGCTCGAGCAGGGATGTACTAGCGATCGGGGCAGGGAGAGCGCCCAGGGCACGAAGGAAGGAGGCGCCCACCATCAGCTTCACAGCAAAAGACGAGGAAGAAAATCCGAGGGACAGAACCCTACCGTTCGTAATCGACGCAATCATCGACCAATTCCTAGTGAAGAGGGTGCTAGTTGACAACGGGGCGTCCGTGAGCATAATCTACTTCGACGCATACACGACTCTTGGCCGACCCGCCAGCAAGATGACGCAGGACCATGAATGCATCGCCAGCTTCACGGGCGAGACCTCGTATCCTATCGGAAGCGACAACCTGCGGGTCGAGATTGGCGCGCCCAACTCCCCGCATGGCGAGATCCGGACGGACTTTATCATCATGGATACCCCCTCCCCCTACAACGCCATACTCGGGAGGCCTGGAATCTGCAAACTGAAATTGATCATCGCAGGGCACCTGCTCTTGGGAAGATTCCCAACCGAGCACGGGATCGGGCACGTCCGGGGATACAATCACGAGGAAACAACGGAGACTCGGGGCAGGCAGGAGGTTCTCGCATTGGGACCCACGGATCGGGAGGCGCGATCCACACACGAACGGCGCAGGACCACACTTCGAGTAATCTATTGGGGGCGAGGAAACGGACCGCCCGATCATCCGGACCAGCGCGTCCAACGAGAGAACGCCCCGCCCACGGAACGTCCAACATTTGGGGAAGTATTGTTACTATGTTGATCGCATTATACTTTTGTTATACTCTTTCCGTTAGTTTATATTTGCGCGTTCGTTTGTCCTTGACCCGCCCGCCCACGTACTCGGGGGACTGGGGGACTGGGGATAGGCCACTAAATGTAACGTTGCTTTGCATGCTCGCACAAGTTATTCAAAAGATGCCAAAAAAAAACAGAGGCACACGGGCAGGAGGTAAAGCAGTTCCATTCAAGTTCACAATTACAAAGACCTACTCTATTACAAACAAAAAAAAACGCCAACTACTCTACTCCGCCCCCGTCTCCACATCCAACTCCTCACCCTCATCCGATGACACCGCAACCTCGGCTTCCGCCTGTTCGCCCGGCCCCATCCGCCTGACCACTAGCTCCAGCTCAGCCTCAGCACGTCCCCTGGAAGGCCCCGCCACTCTCTCGTACGCAGGAACCTCGACGCCCGACAGCCTCTCGACCTCAGACTCCAGGAACGCCACCCGGGCGGCCGCTTCAGCACGAACGCACTTTAGATCGCTGCGCAGGCACTCCGCCTCGGCCACAGCCTTATCTCTGTCAATCTTGGCCAGAGTTTCGCAGGCAGCAGCTTCTCCCGCCCGGATATCCGCCTCGTTCACACGAGCGACGTACCGCCGCGCCAGATCGTTGGCCTTCTCCTTGGCGGCCACCACCACATCCATCGCCCTCTGGTGCTCCAGCGCGCCCTCCCTGAGGCGTGCAAGTTCCACAATCTCCCGCGAACAGTAGCGGAAGACCTGCTGCATCAGACGAGCGCAGGAACCAAAGACCCCATCCAGCCCATCAGCAGGGGCCTCCTCCACCGAGGGCAGCGCGACCGCGAGCGCAGCAGCATCATCCTCCAGGGACTGGCGCACTCTCTCCACAACATCATCGCCCGACCCAGGAGCGGGGCCGGGAGGGGAATCTTCCACCCGCGCACGCTTTCGCGCCCGTTTCCCACCTTTCCCGTGCGGGGGAGACTTTGGCGCATCCAAGGCCAGAAGAGGAGGATCTGGAAAACAAGAACTCTGGGGAGGACTCGGAGGCCGACTTGGAACAACCGCCCGACTTGGAGACGGCACCACAGCAAGCGCACGACTCACCGGTGCCAGCGCAGGGCCACCCTCCCGCCTGTTCGTACCACCACTCCGCACGACCAGCTGTTGCTCACGTTCTGCCTCGACCTGCGTCTCGGCTCCAGCAACATCGCCTGCCGGCAGGAGAGGAACATCCGCTTATGGCACTTGGACATGTAGAGCAGGGGCACCCACACCGCCCACAGGGGGCGCACGTTCGGCATCATCCACCACAACTGGCGGACCACCGCCATCATCCGCCACCCCGCGGACCTTCGCCTCGGCACCCAGCAACCTAAGCATTCGACGCTTGCTCACTTCATCCATCTTCTTCGATACAAACGCACGCGCAGACAGGTTAGCAAACCAGATACAACACTTTCGCAACATTTGAATTCTACTTCACTACTGCCACGCCCGCGCTCGTTGGACCCTCGCCCACACTGAGCGCGCGCGTGTACTGGGGGACTTCCGCCCATGTAGCCTCATAAACGACCGAGCCAAACACTTAGCAGCAGACAGAGGAAAAACACCTTAAACACCAAAACCCACCAAATATCACCCAAATCAAATCTAACCCACCCCACCTCAAGAACCAACCTTGTTTTTGAGCAAAAACAAACAAGAAAATCCAGCAAAACCCAAACACAAACCCGACGGATACACAAATATCAGGGGTGCGGGACTCACCAGCTTGAGATGGTACCACTGGGTATAAATGACGGGCACGTATTCCGGCAACAGAGGACACAAACGTAGAAAATCTCGAGGAGGCAGACCGCAGGAAAATTTTTGCAGAGCTTTTGTGAATCATAAACGTATTGGAACAGGCAACCCACACCCCTATTTATACTAATCGATCGACGTCAGCCAGCCATCGCCAGCCGTCCACTCCATAACCACCGTAGGATTGGAACGCGTGGCACGACCCGGTTCACCTCTCCTCAGTAACCGTGCCAACCCATCATCTTCCCGCCTTAAATTCAACCCTAGCACGACCCCCAACAGTTCGACACGTGTCTCCCATACACCAACCCACGCGCCCACGCGCATGACGCCTGCCCTTCAGCCAATCATGACAACAAGCAGCATTAAACACGCCGGCCAGCATTCATCACAACGGTTCCCAAGGGAAAGGGGAATGTAATCTCAAACCGTTTCATCACCAGCACACCACCAAAATCCAAGGCAAGTCACACCACTCGCACGACCAATAGAAGCAGATCACAAAGCGCACGTCCAAACAAGGTAAATGCCACTATACGCACCACCACGAACTGGCAACACGGTTTACGCGGCAACAGGCATGGCGCGTAAAACTCCCCAGGCGCCACCGGCGTTGGGTTTTCCCCGCACACACCAACTCGGCCTTGGCAGGTTGCAGGCGCCGAGGCTAAACGGGCGACGGGTGTGGGGTACGTCCCCCCGTACGCAAAGATACAGGTTGCCTATACGAAAGGGCAAGGGGCCCGTCCTCCCCTTGCAGTCCCTAGAACCAACGGGCGACGGGTGTGGGGCACGCCCCCTCCGTTCGCACACAGTGCAGGTCGGATTAAGCGCCAGAGGCATGAGGTCCGCCCTCTCTCTGTATGTCCCAGGCAACAGATGGGCGGCAACAGGCATGGGGTCCGCCCCCTCTCTTGCGCGCGCTAAGGGCGCCACGGGCGTGGGGTTCTTCCCCTCCGTACGGCGGCTCATTCCTAGCAAAGGCACGGGGCTCGCCCCCTCTCTGAGTATTTCACAGTTCGATGGGCGCCACGGGCGTGGGGTTCTTCCCCTCCGTATGGCGGCTCATTCCTCGCAGAGGCATGAGACACGTCCCCTCTCCTGACGAAAATCGGTAGCCCGCAACAGGCATGGGGTCCGCCCCCTCTTTGCGTACGCTAAACTCGATGGGCAAAACACGGGTGTGGGGTTCTTCCCCTCCGTGCCAAACAAAGTCCTAGTAGGGACGTGAGGTCCGTCCCCCCCTATAGGCGACATACACGACGCGAGTGGTGGGTGCGCCCTTCATTCGACGTTCGCAAAAAAAAAAAAACAAGCCGACTTAGCGAGGCTAAGCTCGATGGGCGGCACGGGTGTGGGGTTCTTCCCCTCCGTGTGCGTAACGTTACATTCGCCGACTCGGGTTCCGGATGGGGGGTGTGGGGTCCGTCCTCTCCTCCTAAAGGCCCGAGACCGATGAGCGTAGACCGGGTGTGAGGTCCACCCTCCCCGGGCGCTAAATCTCCCCGGGTTAGGCGGCAGAGGCCTCTGCGCGCGCTAATGCCGAAGAGCGGCACGAGTACGTGATCGTGGGCGCTGCAACACTTGTAGGTCGCGGTTCTGATCGCCCCGTTGACGCTACAACGTGCGCGACGGCATCCCCGTTGACGTACGGCGTACGCAGTGTATCCCATAACTGGCGTACGGACAGCATTTCGCATACACACACCTCATGCCATACATCCACGCATCATATCATACTACATCTATATATCTATATACATATATACTTATCTACCTATCTACCTATTTGTTACTTATCTACCTATCTACCTATCTGTTACACCATAAAATGTCTCCACAACCCCACCCCATCTGGGCGCGCGGCTCCCAAGCATATATAGCACGTCTTGCTTGGGGGCCGGGCCCATAGGTACACCCCCACACCAACAGGTAACAACCCACGGGCACGCGGGTCCCAGACTAGCAAGATCAGTTGGGATGCCGAGCCCAGAACATGCACAGGTACACCACCGAACGAACAGCTACACGCTCGGACACCCAGGTCCCGCTCCGTCATGCGAGCCCTTTCTTGACCGGAGAGTTGGGGGACTTGGGGGGTCACAGGATCATGACCGCTGCTCAGATAGATAAGTATCCTTGTTAATCGCACACCCTTTTTCAACTCCCCAGTCAAGAAAGTTCTCTTTGACTTGGGGAATTGGGGGACTTGTTAGTATTGCATCATTAGTTGTACGATTAACATACTTATCCATCTAAGCAGATTAGCAACACCTACTCGACCACATGCAAGACCACCTTGGAGGCTCCAACTTCACTCACCAGACCCACCCCCTCCGGGCGCGCACGCGCCCGTGGGGGGCGCGCCCGAACATGCGGATCACACACCAACATGAACCATCAGTCCCATATCGAAGAACACCACCAGGTTCCAAACTCAACCACCTATATATATCAGGTATTTATTACAGGTAAGATCACTCCATCGAACGGTATTTAATTCCATTCGATCTTAAATCCCAACACTACACTCGCTCGCACGTTCGCTTGACTGTTATATCCAATACATCTTCTGACTTAGGCATCGGAGCGTTGAAGGCGGGCCACCCCGTCTTGACCCCTGACCGCCTGCTTCATTGTTGTATCATTCTAACAGCTGCACCCGAACGCCCGAGAGAAGAGGAGAGTCCGCCCATCCGAACAGTCCCACCGTTCGGACGCACCAAGGAGAGGAGGTCCACCGCACGACCGAGGGAGAAAGGAAGAGGAAGCTTATTCTTGTTGCTTCTGCCCCATTACGCCCCCGCGCGTAATTCGGTAGAAACACCATAAACGCCATGATTGTTAGAAATGCATACAGAGCCCGAACACACATAAAGAATGTTTCACTTAATTCGATCACGAACTTCTAATCGTCAGTTTATATTCTAATTATTTGCATGCATGTGTTTTAACATGGAAAACTTATCTACATGCATGTCGGGTGATTTCATACCTGAACAACTGTAGGATCACCTATATATAATTAATCAGGTACATATGCCATGCATCTAACGTACGTAGTCGGCCACTCATATCAATTATGCCATGCATGAAGACTATAGTGATATCCTGTACGTATATGTGTGTTCCTCTGTGCATGCACGGTTTAACATCTCTCATATCTCTAATATATTGTTAATTGCATGTTGATGTACGCTCGAAGATGTACGGCTCCTTCGAGCGAACATCATGAGTATCACCTGCTGAAGTCTCACTACTCCCAACCGTTGGCAGTGCAATGATACTCACACCCAACTCAAGCCCGACAGCTCGGGGGAATGGGGACTCCGTTGGGTACTTCTGCCACCTAGGGTTTAGGGCAGAACATAGACTCCGATCTCCGAATTGCCACCTAAGCCCGAACATCAAGCTTCGATCTTCAAGCCACCATCGAGTTTACCACTTCGAAACGCCACCTAGGCCCGAGCGTCAAGCACTTGAGCCCGAGCCTCGAACACCCCGACACGAGCTCAATCCGAGAAGTCTCTCCGAGCAACCAAACTCTACCCGACAGCCGTCGTGCTCGTCACTTTCGTATCCGCCAACTCAGGGATCCCGGGGACTAGATGTTTGAAGCCGCTACAACTCGCCGATAACACTTGCTCCGTCAACTGAGGCCCACATCAACAACTTCACCCGAACCACCTTACACTCCATCGGTCCGGCGATCAACCTCGAAGCCCTCATCAGAGACTCACCATTCGAGCTCGACTTTCAACAGGCTCAGGCTATCAGGCTAGTTCACCACGTGAACAAGCCGAACATCAACTCCCCTTCATGCCTTAGAGCAAGAATCCGGGTTCCTTGACGCGAGCATGGCGGTGCGTGCAACGGAGGAGCCGAACCGTTCATCTCTGCAAATGGGAGAACGCCACACCACGTACGCAAGGGCTGTCTCCACGTGCTAACCCGGGTTCCTTGACGCGAGCATGGCGGTGCGTGCAACGGAGGAGCCGAACCGTTCATCTCTGCAAATGGGAGAACGCCACACCACGTACGCAAGGGCTGTCTCCACGTGCTAACACATATCTTAATTCAAGTGACGAAAAATGAAAAAAATATATATATATCTTCGTTGCTTTATCTAATCGAAGCGATGACTATTGATGTCGTCGCTTCAAAAACAAGGAGCGATAAATATTGCTCAATATTTGTCACTTACAAAAGTATTGAAGCGATCAATATTCATAGTTTGTCGCCTCAAGCCGGTCATCCCAGAACCATGTTTTGGGACAACATTCAATTTTCGTCGCTAAAGAATTATTGAAGCGACAAAGGTAAGTGAAGTCGTCGCTCGAGTATAAACGAAGCGACGAACATTAGTCAAACTTCATCGCTTAGGTTTTTTTTCATGTATTAATTCAATTTAAATGGTTGTTTATGTTGGTTAATGGAAGTTGGATGATGTTGTGTTGAATTTTGTGTTTTGTTGTTGTTTTAGTGTTAGAATATGGAAATTGTAGTATCAAGTATGTCTCATTCGATAGAGATTAAAGTCTCGTGACTCGGGATCCTACGACGGGTGGTACTTGGAATCAAATCACAGAGCCTTTCCAAGAGGACACACTAAGTTCAATCCAATTTTACCATATTGATGCATCTAATGTCCAACTCAATTTAGAAGTACACGAAGAGAATGAAGAATCAACCGGTGATGGCCGAGATGATATCGACGTCAACGAATTCGATGAGGAAGAGGAAGATGAAGATGATGATGGCGGAGACGACGAAGAGGAAGACTACTAGTTATTATGTTATATGTTGCAATATGATGATGATAAATATTTTATGTTGTTATTTTGAACAATATTTACAATATTCTTATTAAATAGAAACATATGCAAAAGCCATAACTAATCTGTTAAGTTCAATCCAAGCGACAAATATTGGTCCATATTTGTCGCTTTAAATGTCAAGCGACGACGTATGCTCAAAACTCGTCGCTCCAGATCATATGAAGCGACGAAGTTTGACACCTTAAACCCTAAACCCTAGGGAGAAACCCTAAACCCTGTACCCTGATATGAAGCAACAAGGTTAGACTCACTAGGTAACCTAGTGAGTTTAAACTTCGTCGCTTCACATGATCTGAAGCGACGAATATTGCTTTATTGTCGTCGTTGACTTATACATATTTGAAGCGACGATTTTTGCGCAATGTTCATCGCTTCAGATTGAACAATATATCTGGACTTCAGGCTTCTTCCTCATTTTTGCGTTCTTCTTCTTCTTCCTCAGTGTTCTTCCTTCTGCGCAAGCCTAATCCCCAAGGTTTCCAGCTCCGGTTCTCCCTCTCTCTCCCTAAATTCAACCCCAAACCCCCCAAATCACCCCCAATCTCTTCTGTCTCCCTTTCTCTCCTCCGGTTAGTTTTTTAATTTTAGAGTTTTCTGTATTTTCAATTCATTTTTGCTAGCGTTTGGCTTAGTTAAATTGAATTATGTGATTATTTTTAGTAGTCTGAATTGAGGATTATAGTAGAATTTGATTGTGATTACAAGAGAGTTTGTTTGTGATTTCAGATGGATATGCTCATCTTCATCGATCATCGAAACATCATGGTCTCTTCATCAGATATTGTAGACCTTTCATCTGATTTGTGTTATATCGATTTGTTGTTCTGATTCATGTATATATGACTTCCAGGGCTAGCTGCATGCTGCATAATGTATTGTTCATGGTTGTTGAGTGCATAGTTGAATTACAGATTTTCTGTTGTTCTGGCCAAGGTATTTGCTAAATACTGTACTTGTTTGCTTTATGTTCGAATTTGTATGTTTCCCTTTGAGTACTTTTGCAAGTTAATGAGCAGCTCTTCTTCTGGGCCAGAAAGGAGTTTGCCGAAATCTTCTTCATATTAAAAAGTATAACAGTAAGATCAACAGAAGAAGTTAAAAAGGAGATCTTCTAGACTATGTTAGGAGGTTAATTATTTTTTGCCGCAGATTCTGGTCTTGAAAAAGGTGTGCCTTCTATATTTCAACTCTATGTTTTGCCATTTAGTTTCTTCACTTAGTTGGATCCTGTTCCATTGATTTTTTTCTTGTACCAAAGGGAAAAATAGACTGGGGGGGCATCGAATATAATTATCAATCACAATCTGGGTGTTAAAGGTTTGGCTAAATTTTCCGACTTATGGTTATTGTTCAGTAGCCTCAGTTGTTCTTGGCTGGCTCCTTTTGTTTACCTCTCTTTAATCACCATTTAATTTAGTTCAGGTATTTGTTCACTCACATTTTATAGCAGAATTTTATTTCTGCTCTTTTTCTAATAAATTGTTCTATAGTTCCTAGAATTTTAAAGCAGAAGTTGAAATTTGTTTTGTTGCATGATAACTTGAATTTGAGATGTCAAATGTGTGTAGCACTTTTACTAATTCAGATCCACTTGAAATTTATCCCTCTTGTGTGCTCTTTTCTTTCTCTTCTACTTAATAATATAATTTCTGATTTTTTTGACTCACAAATAATGTACTTCATATGCTTATGTAAACTTGAAGTGATGATTTCATACGCAGGAAACCTATTCATGCCAATTATAACTCTTCAAGAGTTTATTAAGATGTTGTGTAGTTGTATCCTATTTAGTAGAGAGTCGGTAAGTAGATGTAGACTGTGTGCTACATTTCAATGGAGAGTGTATTGCATATGCTTTTTTGATAAATGGTCTTTTTCTTGTGACTGATATCTTGTAGTAAATAAAATTGAGTGAGGGAGCATAAAAACCTTATGGTCCAGTTATGGATTGATTGCATCAAATAATTACTGATTGTTGATTTGAATGTTTGATTGCTAGTTCTCTTAGATCGTGCTGCATGCATTATCATCTTTTATTTTCTATTTCTTTTGGCCCCTTAGGTGGAACTTTTTTAGTTCCTGTTCAATAATTTACATAACCTGAAGGCAGATTGTGACAGTTTACCTATATACATAAATAATGAAGTTGCATCAGACCCTTCTTTTCTGTTTTAGTAGTAGTAGTAGTCTAGCTCGTTTTTATTCTCTCTCTATATCTATCTATCACCAATTATATACATATATTTGATTTGACTAGAGCATGAGTCTTCATGACAAATTTGATTTTGTTCTTATTAATCTATCAATTATGATCTGTATTTACAAGTTTTAAAGTAATGGCATCAAGTTCTAGTGCCTAGAAGAAGAAGAAGGAGCTCGAGGTGAGAAGGGAGAGGAAGGCGGCCGAAGTATTGAGGGCGGCCGCGACGGTGACGGCGGCGACGAGACCAGAGGCGGCGGGAGACATCACGTTGGTATCCATCGGGGATGACCAAGACTAAGACCCTTCATTTTCCTTGTATTTAGATTAATGCACCAATGTTGTTATGAAACATATTGTAGATGAAAACTACGTATTTATAAAATGTAGTGTGTTTGTGCTATGTTATATGTGTGTTTTATGTTATTTGAATGTACGTATTGTGTTATTAGAATGCGAAGGAAATTGGTTCAAACCAGACCTACAAACCTATTTTTCTGCTCTGTAACATTGACTAAAGCGACGAAAATTGTTCAATATTTTGTCGCATGAAAATCTAAGCGACAACCCAATGTTTGTCGCTTGAAATTTCAAGCGACGAGACAATGTTTGTCGCTTGAAATTTCAAGTGACAACCCAATGTTTGTCGCTTGAAATAACGAAGCGACGAATATGTGTTCAATGTTCTTCGCTTGAAATCTAAGCGACGAGAATGAGTCGTCGCTTCGGTATTGAAGCAACGAGTTTGGTGCTGAAACGATGACTTTTTGTCGTCGCTTCAATCGATTTTCAGAGTGGTACAAGTGTTTTATTGCGATCCTAATTGAAGAATTTGGGCCTGCGTTAGCCACACGTAACACGCCACAGCTCCAACTTGGGCTTGCAACTACAACATCCCAACACTCAACCCCAAATCCTATCGATAGCATACAAACGGCAACACCATACAATTTATTTTGTATCCCGCAAAGAAAGATAAATTTTCACTCACTTCACTACTATCATTTGAGCATGTCTACTGTCATTAGTGTTTGAGTATGTTTATCATTGTACAAGCTTTTGCATGTCTAAATATACTCTGCTTAAAAATGTCATGTTTCGCAAATTAAGTATGTTTACAGTAGCTTCTCTAGCTACCCTACACTTGTACAAAGCATGTGACCACCCGATCAATATATGCATGTGTGCATATCACAATATATATATATATATATGTACCCTAAGTGTTTGACGAACACCTACGTTTATGCATGTGTTGTTTCCACCGATTTACGCGCGGGGACGTAAAGGGGCGGAAGCAACACGAATAAGCTTCTACGGACTCCTCTCTTCCTCCTGGTGCGTCCGAACGGTGGGGCTATTCGGATGGGCGGGTTCCTCCTCTTCCCTTCGAGCGTGCGGAATGCCTTCCTCGAGTACTTCCTTCCTTCTCCTTCCCGTCGTGCGATGGACTTCCCTCTCTTCGTGCGTGCGGGGTCTCCGGTCGGGCGTTTCCTCTTTTCGGACGTTCGGGTGCAGCTGTTAGAAGAATACAACAATGAACAGGCGGTCAGGGGTCAAGACGGAGTGGCCCGCCTTCAACGCTCCGATGCCTAAGTCAGGAGATGTATTGGATATAACAGTCAAACGAACGAGCGAGTAGTGTGGTGTTGAGATTCTAGGATGATGTTACCTGTAATAAATACCTTACATATATAGGTGGTTGAGTTTGGAACCTGGTGGTGTTCTTCGATGTGGGACAACCTGTATTTCCTGGTGTGTGTTTCGCTCATTCGGGCGCGCCTCCTCTGGGCGCGTGCGCGCTCGGAAGGGGTGGGTCCGGTGAGTAAAATTGGAGCCTCCTTGGTGATCTTGCATGTGGTGTAGTAGGTGTTGTTTAATCTGCTTAATTGGATAAGTATGTTAATCGTACAACTTATTGATGCAATACTAACAAGTCCCCCAATTCCCCAAGTCAAAGAGAACTTTCTTGACTGGGGAGTTGAAAAAGGGTGTGCGATTAACAAGAATACTTATCCGATTGAGCAGTGGTCATGATCCTGTGACCCCCCAAGTCCCCCAACTCTCCGATCAAGAAAGGGATCGCATGACGGAGTGGGACCAGGGTGTTTGAGCGTGTACCTGTTGGTTCGGTGGTGTACCTGTTCGGGTTCTGGGCCCGACATCCAAACTGATCTTGCTAGTTTAGGCCCGCTCGCCCGTGGGGTGTTGCCTGTTCGCTCGTTGGTGTACCTATGGGCCCGGCCTCCAGAACGAGACTTGCTATTCTGGAGCCGCGCGCCCAGGTGGGATCGGTCTTGCAAAGATATAAGTATAACATATATGCAGGTATATAAGTATGCAGGTTTATGATGTATGAATGTATGGTATGATGCATGAATGTATGGTATGATGTGTGTGTATGCAAATGTTTTTCGTGACACCGGCATTGGGATGGCGCGGTGCACCGCGTACATCAACGGGGATGCCGTTCCGTACGGTATAGCGTCAACGGAGGGATCAAGACCGCGACCTATAAGTAACGCGCTACGGAGGGGACGGACCGCATGCCCATGCCGTTCTTCGGCTTAGCACCCTCAGAGAGAGGGTCGAACCCCATGCCTCCGTTATGACAGTCGGCTTGCTTTCGCGACGGAGGGACGGACCACATGCCCGCGCTCATCGAGCCCGGAACGCGCAAGGAGGGGACGGACCGCATGCCCTTGGCGTTCCGAGTCGGGGTCGAATGTTAACGTTGCGCCTACGGAGGGGAAGAACCCCACGCCCGTACCGTCCATCGAGCTTAGCCCCGCTAATTCGGCTTGCACTTTGCGATCGTCGAGTGAAGGGCGTACCCACCACTCGCGTCGTTTACGTTGCCTATAGGGGGGGGCGGACCTTACGTCCCTACTAGGACTTTGGTTGGCACGGAGGGGAAGAACCCCATGCCCGTGTTCTGCCTATCGAGCTTAGCTGGCGCAAAGAGGGGGCGAACCCCATGCCTGTTGCGGGCTACCGATTTTCGTCAAGAGAGGGGACGTATCCCATGCCTCTGCTAGGAATGAGCCGTCGCACGGAGGGGAAGAACCCCACGCCCGTAGCGCCCATTGAGCTGTAGAACCTCCAGAGAGGGGGCGAACCTCATACCTCTGCGTTGGAATACGGCGGCGTACGGAGGGGAAGAACCCCACGCCCGTGCCACTTATGGCGCGCGTAAGAGAGGGGACGTACCCCATGCCTGTTGCCGCCCATCGGTTTGTAGAACCTCCAGAGAGAGGGCGAACCTCATACCTCTGCGTTGGAATACGGCGGCGTACGGAGGGGAAGAACCCCACGCCCGTGCCACTTATGGCGCGCGCAAGAGAGGGGACGTACCCCCATGCCTGTTGCCGCCCATCGTGTTTGGGACACTCAGAGAGAGGGCGAGCCTCATGCCTCTGGCGTTTAAACCGACCCGCGTGTGTGTGTGGACGGAGGGGACGTACCCCACACCCGTCGCTAGTTGGTTCGAGGGACTGCAAGGGGAGGACGGGCCCCTTGCCTGTTCGTATAGGCAACCTGTGTCTCTGCGTATGGAGGGGACGTACCCCGTATCCATCGCCGGCAGTCTCAGCACCTGCAACCTGCCAGGGCCGAGCCAGTGTGTACGGGGAGAACCCAACGCTAGTGGCGCCCGTAGAGTTTTACGCGCCATGCCTGTTGCCGCGCAAATCGTGTTGCCAGTTTTTTAGTGGTGCGCATGGTGGTGTTTACCTTGTTTGGACGTGCGCGAGTGAGATGTGTCCACCGGGCGTGCGGGTGGTGTGACTTGCCTTGGATTTGTGGGTGTGCTGATGATGAAACGGTTTGAGGTGACATTCCTTCTGGCTTCTCCTTGGGAACCGTTGTGGTAAATGCCTAGCCGTCGTATTTAATGCTGGCGTGGGACAGGCATCAAATGCTGCCGTCGGTAAAATGGCCTGAAGAGCGAGCGTCGCGCGCGTGGGCGCGTGAGGTGGTGCATGGGTGCCACATGTCGAACCGTTGGAGGCTGTGCTAGGGTTGATTTTAAGGTCGGGAAGATGATGGGTTGGCACGGTTACCGAGAAGGGTAAGTGAACCGGGTTGTGCCACGCGTTCCAATCCGACGGTGGGTGTGATAGGATGGACGGCTGGTGATGGCTGGCTGACGTCAGTCGATTAGTATAAATAGGGGTGGGATTTGCTTGTTCCAGTACTTCCATGATTTACAAGAAACTCTGCCGAAATCACCTGTGATCTGCTTCCTCGAGCTTTGCCGTGTTTGTATCCTCCGTTGTCGGAAATCGTGCTCGGTGCTTGTATCCCGTTGTACCGTTCCAACCTGGTAAGGCCCTTGGCCCTGATGTGGCTGCGTTGCTTCCCTTGCCTGGTTTTCTGTGTTTCTGGGTTGTTTGGGTTTTTCTGGGGTTTTGTTTATGGTATTCAAGAGCAGGTTTTGTTTTTGAGGTGGGGTGGGTTTTAATCTGTGTTAGGTGGCGTGTTGTGGGTTTCTGGTGTTTCTGTCGGTTCTGTCTGCTGCAAAGTGTTACGTCCTTTGTCCGCGAGCGTATATGGGCGGAAGTCCCCCAGTCCGTGCCAGTAGTGTAGCGTCTAACAAGAAGTAGGAATAAAAACTTTTCGAAGTGTTGCACCCGTTTGCTAACCTTTCTGCGCGGGCGTTTGCAGCGAAGAAGATGGATGAAGTGGCCATGCGTCGAATGCTCAGGTTGCGGAGTGTTGGGGCGAAGGCCCTCGGTGTGGCGGGTGCTGGTGGTGGGCCGCCTGCTGTAGGAGATGAAGTCCAACGGGCGCCACCAGTGGGCGATGTCGGTGCTCCTTCTCAACCCGTCCAAGTGCCACAAGCGGATGTTCCTCTCTTGCCGGCAGGCGATGTTGCTGGCGCCGAGACGCAGGTCCAGGCAGAACGTGAGCAACAGCTGGTCGTGCGTGATGGTGGTGCAGACAAGCGGGAGGTTGTTCTGGCGCTTTTTGCCCTCGAGGCGTGTGCTTGCGGTGGTGCCGTCTCCAAGTCGGGCGATTGTTTCAAGTCGATCTTCAAGTCCCCCACAACACTCTTGTTTTCCAGATCCTCCTCCTCTGGGCTTGGGTGCGCCAAAGTCTCCCCCGCACGGAAAAAGTGGGGAACGTTCGCGGAAGAGGGCGCGGACAGGAGACTCCTCTCCCGGCCCTGCTCCTGGGTCGGGCGACGATGTTGTGGATGAGGTGCGCCGATCGCTGGCGGATGATGCTGCTGCGCTCGCGGCCTCGCTGCCTCCGGTGGAGGAGGCTCCTGCTGATGGGCTGGATGGGGTCTTTGGTTCCTGCGCCCGTCTGATGCAGCAGGTCTTCCGGTACCGCTCGCGGGAGATGGCGGAACTTGCACGCCTCAGGGATGCCGCACTGGAGCACCGGAAGGTGGTGAAGGGGTTGGTGGCCCGAGCGGATAAGGCCAATGACCTGGAGCACCGGAAGGTGGTGAAGGGGTATGTCGCTCGTGTGGACGAGGCGAACTTCCGGGCGGAAGAAGCTGCTGCCTATGAAACTCTGGCCAAGATCGACAGGGACAAGGCCGTGGCCGAGGCGGAGTGTCTGCGCGGTGAGCTGAAGCGCGTGCGTGCTGAAGCAGCCGCCCGGGAGGCGTTCCTGGAGTCTGAGGTGGAGAGGCTGATGAGCGCCGAAGTTCCTACGTATGAGAGGGCGGCGGGGTGTTCCAGGGAACGTGCGGAGGCAGAGCTGGACCCGGTGGTCATGCGGGTGGAGTTGGGCGAGCAGACGGAAGCTGAGGTGGCGGCGTCATCGGGTGATGGTGAGGAGTTGGATGTAGATACAGGGGCGGAGTAGAGTAACTTTTCTTTGTTGTAATAGAGTAGGTCTTGTAATTTTTGGACAACTGAATGAAATTTCCCTTTCTTCCGCTTGTGTGCCTTGTTTTTTTTTTTTTTTGGGGGTAGCTCGCGCCAACGTGTGCGCGCCCATTCCCTGGCTTTGAATGGCTATGGGTTTCAACCAAGTGTTACATTCACGCGAGTAGCCTGTCCCCAATCCCCCGAGTGTATGGGCGGGCGGGTCAAGGATGAACGAGCGTACGAATGTAAACTAACGGAGGGAGTTCAACAGAAAGTGCAATATAATGAATATAATAAGTAACAAGTGCTTCCCCAAACGTTGAACGGTCCGCGGGCGGGGTGTCCCCTTCCGTTAGTTCGTTTCCCAGTCCCCCCAGTTGGATAGGTTGGGATTTGATTGTGCTGTTGTGGATGATCGGGCGGTCCGTTTTCCTGTCTTCAGTAGATTACTCGAAGTGTGGTCCTGCGCCGTTCGTGTGTGGATCGCGCCCGTTGATCAATGGGTCCCAAGGTGAGGACCTCCTGCCTGCCCCGTGTCTCCGTGGCTTCCTCGTGCTTGTATCCCCAGACGTGCCCGATCCCACGTTCGGTTGGGAATCTTCCCAAGAGTAGGTGCCCCGCGATGATCAATTTTAGTTTGCAGATCCCTGGCCTCCCGAGTATGGTGTTGTAGGGGGAGGGGGTGTCCATGATGATGAAGTCCGTCCGGATCTTGCTGTGCGGGGAGTCGGGCGCGCCAATCTCGACCCGAAGATTGTCGCTTCCGATGGGATATGATGTCTCGCCCGTGAAGCTGGCGATACACTCGTGGTCCTGCGTCATCCTGCTGGCGGGTCGTCCGAGCGCTGTGTATGCGTCGAGGTAGATTATGTTGACGGACGCCCCGTCGTCGACCAGCACCCTCTTCACAAGGAATTGGTCGATGATTGCGTCGATTACGAACGGTAGGGTGCTGTCCCTTGGGTTCTCATCCTCATCCTTTGTCGTGAAGCTGATGGTGGGCGCTTCCTTCCTTCCTGCCTTGGGCGCTTTCCCCGCCCCGATCGCCAGCACATCCCTGCTCGGATGATCGGGCGACGATGCCCTCTTACGCTTGCCCCCGGATATCGTGTTGATAGTCCCACGGGTCCTGGCGCCCGTCTGGCGCTGTTGTCCTCTCGCCCCGGGAGGGGTTGCCCCTTCGTCCTTCATGTCTTCGAGGGTCTTCTTTAGCATAATGCAGCTGTTGGTATGGTGGGTGGCGGCGTTGTGGAATTCACACCATATGTCCGGGAGCTGGCCAATTGGAACCCCTGTTTTCGTCATGTTGTTTGGTGGCGGTATTCGGTGTCGATGCAGGCGGAGCAGGTGCTCGGGTGATTGCCCGTCGATCGTGAAGACTTCCTGCACCCCTGGCTGGTAACGTGGTGCTCGCCCCCGCGCCTGGTTGTAGTTGTCCTGATGTCCACGGAAGAAAGGCCTCTGGTTGTTCTGCCTGTACGTGTCCCGGTTTCTCTTGAAGCTCCCGGTTGGCCTTACGTCGTCCGCCAGCTGTCACGGCTGAGCGCCTGTTGCCTCAGTTCTGATGGAGCTAGGTTCGGAGGCGGCTCCGTACACCCGCGTTTCCACCAACGCCTTCTGCACAACTAGATCCATAATCTCGTCGTAGTCGAGATGCTCCTTCCTCACAAGTTTCTCTACGAATGGGGTGGCGAGCAGATTGTCCATCAGGGCGACCTTGGCCACTCGTTTGTCAAGGTCCCTGCATGTGCTAGCGAGCGCCCTCCATCGGTTGATGTAGCCCGACAGGCTCTCGTCCATCCCCTGGCGGACTTTGAGGAGGATGCCCGTGGTGTTGTATTTCCCCTGGAGCCGATAGCGCTTCTGGAAACTCTCCGCTAGCTCGAGAAACGAGTGGATGGATCCTGGCGGGATCTCATAGAACCAGCTCCGTGCCTCCTCCGCCAGTGTTTCCTGAAACAGGAAACACAAGGTTGGGTCCGAATATCGGGTCCCGTCCGTGGTGGACCGAAACTCGTCCATGTGCGCTCGTGGATCCCCGCTCCCGTCGAACCGAGCAATCTTCGTTATCTTCGCGTGGGGGTCCCTTCCCCTCTCCAGTATGCGCGCTGAGAACGGGCTGACCCGGGGGGCGAACGTCCCGCCCTGACCGGCCAGCTTGTCCTTGCGCAAGCGCGAGACTTCTTCCGCCAGCTCATCCATCCTCTGCAGGATCAGATCGTTGTTCGTCGGGGGTGCCGACTCCTCCACAGGTGAGGGCGCTCGGGCGTTGGTCCTGCCGAGTGGGTGTCGCTCCTCGCTGGCGGTCTCTTGGGTTTCCTCGTGCTGCTCCACCTGCTGGCTGATGAGCGCTTCCAGTCGTTCCTCCATCGTTCGGCGGATCTGGCGCTCCTCTGCTCTCTCGAGCGCCGCCTCCCGTAATTCCTGGACCATGCCGCTGATGCGCCCGTCGTCGTCGTTCCCGTTGGTCGCTCGTACATTCCGCTCCTGTGAGTCCGGCGGAGTCTCCCCATCGGGCGTGTTGCTGCCGTTAGTCACCGGGTTGAGCATGTGGACCTTTGATTTCGGTGGTGTTTATACGAGGTTTGCAATTTGTAAGCTTCCCACAGACGGCGCCAGATGTTTCCACCGATTTACGCGCGGGGGCGTAAAGGGGCGGAAGCAACACGAATAAGCTTCTACGGACTCCTCTCTTCCTCCTGGTGCGTCCGAATGGTGGGGTTGTTCGGATGGGCGGGTTCCTCCTCTTCCCTTCGAGCGTGCGGAATGCCTTCCTCGAGTACTTCCTTCCTTCTCCTTCCCGTCGTGCGATGGACTTCCCTCTCTTCGTGCGTGCGGGGTCTCCGGTCGGGCGTTTCCTCTTCTCGGACGTTCGGGTGTAGCTGTTAGAAGAATACAACAATGAACAGGCGGTCAGGGGTCAAGACGGGGTGGCCCGCCTTCAACGCTCCGATGCCTAAGTCAGGAGATGTATTGGATATAACAGTCAAACGAACGAGCGAGTAGTGTGGTGTTGAGATTCTAGGATGATGTTACCTGTAATAAATACCTTACATATATAGGTGGTTGAGTTTGGAACCTGGTGGTGTTCTTCGATGTGGGACAACCTGTATTTCCTGGTGTGTGTTTCGCTCATTCGGGCGCGCCTCCTCTGGGCGCGTGCGCGCTCGGAAGGAGTGGGTCCGGTGAGTAAAGTTGGAGCCTCCTTGGTGATCTTGCATGTGGTGTAGTAGGTGTTGTTTAATCTGCTTAATTGGATAAGTATGTTAATCGTACAACTTATTGATGCAATACTAACATGTGTTACCGTGATTTTACTCCAAACAACACAATAAACTAAGCACATACACAAAATTACGTGGTAATTTTTTCTTAAGTCAATCAAAATATGCTCGCCCTAGATACATATATCATGCATTACACATGTGCGGACTCTCGCACCCAAATCAAAATGTTAGAATTCAAGAGTCGAGGCACTTCAAAACAGGTAAAATCATTTTGAAGTGGCATGTGATAGACGAAAGGCAAGGATGTTCGGACTATCAGTATCTCGGTCGAACTAGCAATATCACATTTGAGCCAGATGAGCGATTCCGAAATTAGTGACTTCGGAATGCGTACGTGATTGACGAATGGCAGGAATTGTTCGGTCTTTCACTACCATGATTGAACAAACCCCATAGTTCGATAACATGAATGCGCTTTCAAGACAGGCAATGTCATCTCGAGAAGGCATGGGTTAGACTAACAGCATGAATTGTTCGGACTTTCTCGACCATGATCGAACAAGCACCATGGTTCGGTACATGAATGCGCTTTCGAGACAGGCAATGTCAACTCGAGAAGACATGGGTTAGACGAATTGCAGGAATTGTTCAGACTTTCTTGACCATGATCAAATAAGCCCTATGGTTTGGTACATGAATGTGCTTTCAAGACAGGCAATGTCAACTCGAGAAGGCATGGGTTAGACGAAAGACAGGAATTGTTCGGACTTTCTCGACCATGATCGAGCAAGCTTGCCCCATGGTTCGGTACATGAATGCACTTTCGAGATAGGCAATAAAAACTCGAGAAGGCATGTAATCGATAAATGGCAGGAATGTTCGGACTTTCACAGCATGATCAAACAAAACACTTTTGTTTGATACATGGGGATGCTTTCAAAAATAGGCAAGTACATTTTGAAAGAGCATTTAGCTTTAAACGACAATGGTGTTTGGAGTACGAGGGTCAAACCAGCAACATCAGGTTTGAACCAATCAAAGCGGCTCCAAACAAGCAACATTGTTTCAGAGTCCACCCGACAATCAAAACGGCTTCAAGCAGCAACATCATTTTGGAGTCCACCTAACAATCAAAGCGGCTCAAAGCAGCAACATCGTTTCGGAGTCCACCCGACACAAAGCAACACTAAATAGAAACATTGTTTTGAGATCCACTCGTAACCAAAAGAACAATACCACATTATACATCACTCAGCCCAACATTTGATACTCGGGGACTTGATGAATTACATTGCACCATAAACACATCTACTTCACTCATACACTTTATATGCTCGTCTCATACTTATCACGTAGTGTAGTGTATGTTCACATAATGATTTACTCACACACCACCATCTTTTCAATTATACATGTTATTATACATTGTTTGTTAACTGCAGATATGTGATTGGGGAAACGGCAAGATAACATGATCGGACAACCAAGGTAAAAATGGCTCCAAACAGTAACATCCCACTCGGACGTTTCCTGCTCGAACATCCAACTCCGTTTCATACAATCGTTTCCTACTCGGACATTTCATCGCCCCAAAATAGACAAAAAAATAACATCCCAGTGCCCGGCTCAGCTCTTAATTGAAGAGTTGGGGGACTTGGAATGCCGAGACGCTAGCCCCGTTCTAGCGACTAAGTATGATTAATTAGGTGAAAGAGCATTTTTCAACTTCCCAATCAAGAGCTGATCGCTTTGACTAGGGTACTTGTTTGTATAGGTCATTACCTCACCTAATTAACGCGTACTTAGTCACTAAACAGGTAAACACCTCTTCGACCAAACACAAGACAACAATAAGAGCTCCAACTTCGTACAAGGAATCACCCACATCCGAGCAACCACGCGCCCGAGCAAGCCAATCGAATATTCAGTCTAGAAGAAAAACATATCCCACATTGAAGGACAACAATCAGTCACCAGCTCAACCATCAATATAACCAACTCATTTGTGACAGGTAAAAGGATCCTGAACACTGTGCTATTAAGATTACTGTTATACTTGATACACTATCTAATATAATCTTCGGAGCGTTGAAGGCGGGCAAACCCCATCTAGACCTTTGACGTTTGTTCGTGTGTATTATCTCTAACAATATAAGCAAGGCGGTGCTCGGAAGGAAGGCTCGAACAGATAAAAGATCATCACCACTATACAGCTTAACCTTTTACGTGTTTATGTTGATTACTCTGTGTGGAATTCAATAGAAACAATGGGCTTGTTTGGTGGCCTCCGCAGTTGATTTTGGAGCTGGCTCGGCTTGCTGATGATTCTGGTGGAGACCCGGCTGCTATTCAAAGGGTTTTGGATCCGACTATGATCACCGTCAGTTCCATTTTACATCTTTGCTTTAACTGATCGGCCTGTTTTGTGCTTTTATTTCTACAATGGGCTAGTTTTTTAGTCCTTAATGGTTCACTGGCAAATACCCTTTATTAGTTTACATCAGAGGAATTAAATCGAGTTTGAAGATTTAAGCTTTGAAAGAAGCGAATAGCTGTATTTTGATAAATGTCTTATGTATAAGTGTTATGAAGAGGAAGGAGCCCAGTGTATTCTTTTGTAGTTATAAACCATGAAAGGTCTATTTAGGAATTGGGTTTATGAGATAATGCTGGATTCAAATACTTAAAAAGTAACAAACTAACTCTTTGGTCCTTGCTGCTTCTAATTGAGCTAGTTTTTATTGACTTGTACCTTGAGAGCTATAATTGGCTCATCCTATATAGTCTTATACTCAGCTAGATAATGCTTTGCCAGTTTAATATCATTTGGTGCCTGTCTAAGTTGGGCATGTGAAATCTGCTCAAAATTGTAACTTGGTAGTGCATCATTCTGAGAAATTGTTGCTGAGTTAGTTCAATTCATTTTCTTGCAATACCGTGGACCTATGTTCTGAATTGGTCTATTTTGTAGATTTATGTTCTTATACTATCAATACTGCAATTGTAATTGGATGATGTTTATTTTAGTGATGTACTAGGTACCTGATGTTGAAGGATCAGAGGAAGACCGATGTCAACTTAATTACTAGAACTCCATATGAGAGACAATTCATAAATGAGGTCTGCATCAAATCAGTGAAATTTAGTTATGTGTTACTCTAGTCATGAATTGAATTTTTTTTATTAGTTCAGTGTTCTTCCTCATTCTGCAGGAGTTGAATTCATATATTGCATTTTTGTTTGAACTTATTCTCTCCCGAGGTCCCATTGTTGGGTTGAATGTTTCATTGAGTCGCTATGATTTTTTCCAGAGGCACCTATTTCTTGCCTTAGATACTGGAAGACTTGGTATATTGTAAGTTGGTCTCTTTCTTACTTCATTCTGCAATGAATATTTGTTAGTCTATAAAAGGTTGTTCATATGGTATATTAGTTGAATAGTGAACAGTTTCCATCTGTCAAGGTTACTGATAAGAATGTATCTTGTTATGTTTGGCAGGTTTCATGAGAAAGAATGTTGGAATGAGTCACACTCCTTATATATATAGGAAGTATATATTCTATAATTAAGTATGATCCTGTAATTTATTAGGTTTCCTTCTTGACCTGTAAGTATGCTTGTATATATACCCAATTTGGGATTGATCAATATATCAAAAAATTCTCCAAACACTTGTGTTCTATTTGACTTGGTATCAGAGCCTAAGTTG
Organism: Geum urbanum; assembly: GCA_946800695.1. Lineage (NCBI taxonomy): Eukaryota > Viridiplantae > Streptophyta > Magnoliopsida > Rosales > Rosaceae > Geum > Geum urbanum. The sequence continues at coordinate 78,677,502 of OX326999.1, read as the reverse complement.
ATCCTAGCAACCTGACCTGACCCTGTTTTCATTGCAAATCTATTTTGTTCCTTGTTTGATCTATTTTTTGACCTGTTGATCCTGTAATCTTGAAGACCTGAGCTTGTTTTTGCTGTGAAATTGTCCTTGTTTCTTGTCTTGTCCTTGTTTCTTGTATGAATCTATCTTGTCGAACGAAGAATTTGTCATGGCTTTGGATATTTCGTTGTTTGAGGAACCTATTTTTTGTGGCATGGAGAGCCAAGACCACTTGGATGGTAATGTTTCTCTCACTGAGAAACATCAAGGTAAAATTGGTATTGTTTTGAAAGTTTCTGACTTTACAGGTGGTGATACAAGGATAATTGATTCTGGTGCTTCTGATCAGATGACCTTTGATAAATCCTTGTTTTTGAGTCTGTCAAATTCTCTTATACCTGAAGTGTGTAATGCAAATAGTGTGTCTTTTCCGGTCTTAGGTATTGGGTCAATCCAAGTTACTCAATCTCTTGTATTACATAATGTCATTTATGTTCCCTCTCTATCTCATCATCTGTTATCAATATCTGAGTTGAATTGCCAAAACAAATACTCTGTCACCTTTTATCCTATGTATGTGGTATTTTAGGATCTATGTACTCAGACAATTATAGTCAAGGGAGATCGGAATGGGAGACTATTTCACTTGGATTACATGTTTAGCAGGGAGACACGAGCGCCATCCAGACCTGTTGCTCTAACATTGAATTCTGATCGAGTTAAGGAAATTTGGTTATGGCATTGCTGGTTGGGTCATCCGTCCTTTGGTGTTGTGAAGAAATCTATGCCATCCTTATTTTGGGGAGTAAAAGAATTTAGTCTCCATTGTGAAACATGTGTGTTCGCTAAAATTCACAAGTCCAGTTACTCTCCTAGTTCTCATTCTAGTTCAGCACCATTTGAGTTGATCCATTATGATGTTTGGGGGCCGTCAAAGAATCCAGCCTTGACAGGAATGAGATATTTTGTTATGTTCATTGATGATTTTACAAGACTGACATGGGTTATGTTGCTAAAAAAGAAGGATGTTGTGTTTTCTGCATTTTATAATCTGATTCAAACTCAATATGATGCTTGTCTTTTGGTCTGACAATGGAATGGAGTTTGTCAATCATTATTTCCAAGATTATTTTAAGCAGTATGGAATTATTCACCAGACTGCTTGTCCACAGACCCCAGAGCAGAATGGATTTTCTGAAAGAAAGAATCGTCTTCTTCTAGAGATGGGAAGAACCCTCCTACTCAATGCCAACATGCCAAAATATCTTTGGGGGGAAGTTGTATTGTGTGCTTCTCATCTCATCAATTTCTAACCATCAACAGCTCTTTAGAATCATATTTCATTTCAGGTACTGTCTCGTCATGCTGTCATCCCATATCTCAACAAACTTCCTGCGCGTGTCTTTGGTTGTGTGGCATATGTTCATCTTCATAAGAATCAGATGACTAAGTTAGAGGCTCATGCTCTTAAGTGTGTCTTTGTTGGCTATGGTACTCACCAGAAAGGATACAAGTGTTATCATCCGTCATCTCAGAAGTTCTATGTCACCATGGATGTCACTTTTAGTGAGGACTTGTGTTATTTGTCCCATTCAGAAACTCTTCGTGAGGAGGAGAAGAATGTGTTTTATGAAGACCAGTTTGGAGGATCTGAAGATTGTGTCTCAGTTGAAAGTGTATCAACCCGAGGTAATTTTCAACCCATCGAAAATATACCTCGACCCGTCGAAAAATTTCACCTGGAACTAGTAGAAGAAGAACTTTGACCCATCGAAAATGAGTTTCGACCCGTCGAAAATGAGTTTCGACCCGTCGAAAATGAGTTTCGACCTGTCAAAACTGGTACCCTAAATCGGGCAGAAGGCAGCTTTCGACCCGTCGAAAATTTCCAGACAAATGTGGCTATTCCGACTTCTGAATGTGTTCAACATGCCGAACAAGTGTCTGACACGTCGAAAGGAGGAGAATTAGTCAGTAATCAGCCACTAGTTATTGAAGATGTACATGCAAGTCCTGTCTCTCCTTCTCTATCAACAATCTCTCCTGGCCTGTCATCACCTGAGGTATGTAGTAATGTCCCTTTGTCTAGTTCTAGTCTTCCTGAAAAGGTCTTACCTGCTAGGTAAACCCGTGGTCAACCTTCAAAAAGACATGAACCTCTCTTATCAGCTAAAGCCACATATCCTGTAGCTAATTATGTGTCAACTCATAGATTGTCTAAACCGTATGTGGTATTTGTGAATCAATTATTTGTTGTATCTCTTCCTAGTAAAGTACAGGATGTAGTCATGGAGGAGAAGTGGCCCAAGGCAATGGAGGTTGAGATGGAGGCTTTTAACAAGAATGGTACTTGGGACTTGGTACCATTACTACTTGAAAAGAAGACTGTTGGGTGTAGATGGGTGTATGCTGTGAAGCATAATGCAGATGGATCGGTTGACAGGTATAAAGCAAGATTGGTTGCAAAAGGATACACTCAGAAGTATGGAGTGGATTATGATGAGACATTTGCACCAGTAGAGAAAATCAATACTATTCGAGTTCTCATGTCTTTGGCAGCTAATCTGGACTGGCCCTTGCTGCAGTTTGATGTGAAGAATGTTTTTCTTCATGAATATTTAAATGAAGAAATTTGCACGGATTTCCCTCCAGGATATGGTACTTCTACAGGTGGTGGTGTGTAGATTAAAGAAGTCCTTGTATGGATTGAAACAATCTCTAAGAGCGTGGTTTGGAAGGTTCACAACTTTCATGAAGAAGATTGGGTATAGGCAGAGCAATTCAAATCACACTTTGTTCCTGAAGCATCGCCAAGGAAAGTTGACAGCTTTAATCATTTATGTGGATGATATGGTTGTGACAGGTGATGACCTTGATGAGATCAAGAGATTACAAGTTCAGTTATCTTCTGAATTTGAGATAAATGACATTGGGAACATGAAGTATTTCTTGGGTATTGAGGTAGCTTGAAGCAAGAGCTTTATTATGTTGAGTCAAAGGAAATATATTTTAGATCTATTGGCAGAAAATGGTATGCTTGATTGTAAACCGGTTGATACACTTATTGAGCAAATCATCGGCTTGCAGAATATCCTGATCAAATTCCTACAGACAAATTTCGGTACCAAAGGTTAGTTTGAAGGTTGATTTATTTGTCACATAGTAGACCTGATCTTGCTTATGCTGTTAGTATGGTAAGTTAGTATATGCACAATCCTAGTGAGGTTCATATGAATGCTGTGACAAGGATCTTGAGGTACTTGAAGTCTGCACCTGGTAAAGGGCTTATGTTTCGTAAGCATGAAGATTTAGAAACTAGTCGGTACACTAATGCAGACTGGACATGTAATATTACTGACAGGCGTTCTACTTCTGGCTACTTTACATTTGTTGGTGGAAATCTAGTTACTTAGAGGAGCAAGAAGCAGAATGTGGTGGTTCGTTTTAGTGCAGAAGCTGAGTACAGAGGCATGGCTCAAGGTGTCTGTGAACTATTGTGGTTGAAGTATTTGCTTAGTGATTTGGGTTTCAAGCATAAGCGGCTCATGCCTCTTTATTGTGACAACACGGCTGTAGTAAAGATTGCACATAATCATGTTCAGCATGATAGAACGAAGCATGCGAAAATTGATAAACACTTCATCAAGGAGAAGCTAGATGCTCGTATTATCTCATTCTTATTTGTTCGTTCCGAGGAGCAGTAAGCTGACATCCTTACTAAAGCAGTTTCGTCTAGAGTCTTTAGTGACTCACTTGACAAGTTGGGCATTCGAGATTTGTGTGCTCCAACTTGAAGAGGAGTGTTGGAGTGAGTCACACTCCTTGTATATATAGGAAGTATATATTCTGTAACTAAGTAGGATTCTGTAATTGATTAGGTTTCCTTCTTGACTTGTAAGTATGCTTCTTGTTTCTACCGAATTACGCGCGGGGACGTAATCTGGCGGAACAGTACGAATATTCCTTCCTTCTCCTTCTTCGTCCGAACGCTCGGGCTGTTCGGATGGACGGGCACTCTTCTCTCCTTTCGGGTGATCGGGCTCTCTTCCGTCGGTCGACTCTTCCTTCGGGCGCTCCCTCTTCTCTCGGGTGATCGGGTGTGCGTATTCGTGTGCAGCTGTTAGAAGAATACAACAACAAACGGGCGGTCAGGGGTCGAGACGGGGTGGCCCGCCTTCAACGCTCCAATGCCTAAGTCAGATGATGTATTGGATATAACAGTCGTGCGAGCGTGTATACAAGTAGGTTGGAGTGTTGAGATCTAGATTGAATCGATGAGATTCGTGGTGTATGAATGAATGATCTTACCTGTAGTAAATACCTTACATATATAGGTGGTTGAGCTTGGTGCTTACTTGTGCTTTTCGATGTGGGACTGGCATGTTTGCTGGTGTGTGATCCGTGCATTCGGGCGTGCGCTCCACGGGCGCGTGCGCGCTCGGATGGGGTCGGTCTGGTGAGTGAAGTTGAAGCCTCCTTGGTGGTCTTATGGGTGGTCGGGTATGTGTTTCTTTCCTGCTTAAGCGGATAAGTATATTAATCAGACAACTAATGCTATACAAACACTTCTATATATACCTAATTCAGAATTAATCAATATATCAGAAAATTCTTCAAACACTTGTGTTCTATTTGATTAAGAATACCCCACTTATGATAAATAACCATTACTATGTTGTTCCACTTATTCTTAGATTAGCACATCAAGCAATTCCAATAGATCAGAAACTATCGAAATAACTCTTTATTGAAACGTTAATCATACATCTTTTGATTCTAATATCACCTCTTGTAGGGTCTAATGTGACGTATGACGATTCAATGAACCTGAGAAATATCCTCTGGCTAGCTCCATTGCCAAGCAATTCCTCCAAAGGTTGGGAAGTACCAGGTACATTTTCCTGGACTGAATATAAGTTGTCCAAGTCACTTCTGTGTTGGTTCATGCTGAATAAGTATGCAATAATCTTTTCATATGACCAGCATGTTCAGTTCACTATATGAAGGTAACGTCTATTTTATGTTTGTGTTTGCATGAATTACATTAGCAATCAGATGGCTACAATCTATGGCATAGATAATTAGATAAAGCACAACGTTTTCTATCTGATTAACAGTATGTTGACTATATCATCTTCTCTGTTCTTCCTCCTAAAAGCACTGGACTTAAGATATACACTGGTGATTACTCAAAATGAAGCACATTTAACTTATTTTCTAATTCAAGTTCTGTAGTTTGGATTACTAATTTTCAGGTGTCCTAGTGGTGGTGGATGGCCGTCCAGATGGAATCATATATAGGGTTATCATACCCAAATATGTAAATTTTGCAAGGACTATATATGAAGGTGTGTACTCCACTTATCATTTGGTCTGTAGCTTGACCATATCATATATCCTTTCCCTTTCTCAAAGTTCCACTAGATTGAGTGAATACACACCTTTTGTTTTGCTGCCAGACGACCTTGGGGAGGTTGCGGTTGATGTCAACTACCTTGCTGTGGAAATTCCAGAGTCAAAGTTCCAACTTTTTATTTGCTGATTATTAAGGTTGGAAGAGCAATATGGGGGTACATATATATGGTGATCGCTCCGCTAGCCTGTTATCCAATATAAACATAACATTCTCTTGATCTTCTTTGTCATCCTCACTTTGTGGAATGTCCGGCGAGAAGGATTTCTTCCAGTGTTGTAGGTATGATCTCGGATTACATGAAGAGATGGTTCGTTTTGGTTTGTTCCGGTGGCAAGTTCTCGTGGCGTGCAAAATGTATTTTGCGAATTATGCATTGTTAAGGCCTGTGTGGCTGTGCAGCCTGTGCTACATCCCCTAGCTGTGGAGCTCAGCCTACTTGTTGATGTAAACTGATTGAATTATCCTTGCTAAAACATAATTTCTTCCCATAATGTAAGCTGTAATGTGATATATATATATATATAATGCGTAGCTAATAGTATACAGAACTGCTGCTGCTAGCTCAGTAATTCCTTCAAGCTTCTCTTTAATCTTACCAAATTGGGATTAGTTCATGAACAATTGAAGGGATATTCACACTTAACGGACTTAAATCTGTCACACTAATTCCGTGGTAAACAAAATTCACTTCCATTGGGTGTGTGACAGATTCAAGTGAACAAAATTTGATTGTAACCAAAGAGTAAACAAAATTCCCAATCACTCTTGTATGCGTAAACAAAATTCACTTCCATATAATCAATCATGCGCCATAATCAAAACTGTTCATATACTAACCTACAAAATACTCTATCAAATTTCGTCAGTCATCTAAATTGCATCATGTGAAATTGTATATTGAAAGTTTGCCCACTTTGCCATAATAATGTAGAAATGCCATGGAGAAAGCAGGTTACCCGACCCGAATTTCAGGGCAACAAAAGTACAACAATCAGGTTTGGGCTCGATCGGGACTTCACGCGTGTACCGTCGTATAAAATGTTATGGCCCGAAACTAGAAATTAAATAGTAGAGAAAGCACACTCTGATTTCAGAGTACTTATTTCTGATTTCCATCCATTTTCATCGCCGATTCGTGGTCGACTAATCCAGCTCCGTTGATTGCTTCACCGGAAAGGATTGAATTTCAAGGTGATTAGACTCTACTCTTTTCTCTCCCTCATAATTTCAACCATTCTTATAAGTTAGAACTGTTTATATATTCTAAGTAGCTGAATTTCATTTGCTTAGTTCTATGCACTCAACGTGTCGTAGTGATCTTCAGTTCAGTCTATAATTGATTTAGTGTACATACCCATGTCACCAATTTGGCGATTTATGACTATTTTTCTGTGTAAGGGTTCAGGGTTTATCATCTCAATTGCATCAAGTTTCAAGCTTTGCTGTGTGTAGATGTGAAAGAACTGAAATTTGTAATATATTTATGGAGGTCCCAATACAGATACTTAGTTTTAGTTATTGAAACAAACAATCGTAATCGAGTTTCGAAACTCTTTGGGTGTGTTGTCTATTGGGTTACTTATTCACTGGTGGTTCTTGCATTGGACTAGTTTACTGTCATGGGCACCGAAGAGTCGAGGGATCCGTTGAAAGGGGTGGATTGGAAAGCTGTTGGTAGTGATATGCAGAAGAACCCCGGCGATAAACCCAATATTAAGAAGCGGCTTCCCAAAAGGATGAGGCAGATTCCGGAGTGCTATTTTCTTCCTCGAAGATCCCGACTCTATAATTTTACATTTGTTACGGGGTGTATTTCTGCTGGAATTGGTGCTGGGATGCTGTTGGAGATTTGGATAAACAAGAAAGTTAAAGGTATGCCCTATTATTACAATTTTGATGTTCTGTTGGGACACAATCAGCTTTCTTCTTTGTATCAATTACAAGTTGCATGACAACTATGGTTTCCTCTTTGCGAGTTTACTGTTTCTGGTTAATAAGCAATGCTGAGATTAGATACTACAACTCTATCAGCCTTTTTCATGGTGGATTTATGAGGCTTTGGGGTTAGTGGTATAAATTGACCACCACACCATTAAGAGTTTTCAGAAGGAATGTGAAATAAAGAGATCATATTTGCAAAGTAGTGTTGAGTAAGACATGTACAAGCTTTTGTATTTCAAGACTCTTCACAACTATGAGTCTTTTCCTACCCCTGATTCTATAAAAACTGTTTATCGATGTAGTAGTGGGAAGTGGGAGCCTTTGTGAGCATTGTAAGACGTAGTCTGGTTGTTCTACAATGGAGTATACATGTTTTTACTTTTTCTGTTTTGGTTTTTGGTACGTGCATTTGGATTCGATCTCCCTTGTGCTAATGTATTTCTGTTTTTCCATTGCAGAGGATGGAGGCGTAATATGGGAGTACGGCAAATAAATCCCACAGATACACTCGTCTAGTGAATGTAATGGCATTAGCTTCAGCATTCAAATGAGGCAATAGTCTTAGTCTACAAACACAAAACTGCACTGCATTCTGTTTCTGAGCTCAGACAGGCTTTGTCATTTTTGTATCAGCAATCCAAGATTGCTGCACTGAATTTCTTTCGAGCTACAAGAATCAACACATAAGTTATCTTCATTGTTCTTCGTATCGATTTCTAGTTCAAATAAAAAACAGGAAAAGGTTTAAGAAATGTGTTCGTACCATATGAATGTTGCACAGGTTAATGCAACCAAACACAACAAAGACTGATTATTGAGGTTCCAAACTTCAAATCTGGTAAGAAAAAAAAGAGATATTATAATTTTACCGAGGGTATAAAGTAATTATTGAACAGAAATTTTTTTTAAACAAAAGGCTTTTGTCACCTTTCTTCTCTCTCGCAGTGCCTACACTCTCTCCCTCCCTCACATTTTTCCTGCTTTCTATTCGCGATCATACGTCGTTTTGTGATGGCTGCTGCTAGGGTTGAGCGCGGAGATCTCTGGAAGAGCAACGCCCTCTACGTACAGCGCCGCCGGAGTCGAGGTCGACCGCCGCCTTCGCCACCACCCGATTTTCGAAGACGGTTACTTCTCCTCCGCCGTACAGCGGTTGCTCCAGCGCTGCCGTGATTTCTGCCGTTACTCGCTGCCTTCCTCCACCGTCTTCTACCGCAAACGAGGTCGGTTTTGCTCAGAATCTCAGCTTTCGTTGACATTTTTGAAAAGCTTTTTCAATTTTGATCGATGCAAATTCCAACGAAGCTATTTTTCACTCGATGCATATTAGTACCAGATCCCACAAGAATAGGCTCATTTTTCGTTAGACTATTTCGATTTTTCAAGACTTCAATTTATCACATGACTATTAATGTTGATTACTTCGCAAATCACAAAAAGTCATAAAACGTCCTAAAATCTCAAAGAAAATCATCAAAGATCACAGATAGTTACAAAAAGTCATAAAACGTCATTAAAAGTCATAACATGGTTATAAAATGTCACAAAACGTCAAAAAAAATCATAAAACGTCGTAGAATGTCACAAAATATCAGTAGAATACTATAAAGCGTCGTAAAATATCGTTAAATATCACAAAATGACCATAGAATATCTCAAAACGTCCATAAAATGTCACAAAATATTCATAGAATGTCATAAAGCGTCATAGAATGTTGTAAAATGTCGTCGAATATAAAAAAATGTTCATAGAATGTCATAAACGTAATTAAAGGTCGTCGAATGTCATCAAATTTCACAAAATGGTCATAAAATGTCATAAAACATCAGAGAATATCGTAGAATTTCACAATGTTCATAGAATATCATAAAATGTCCTTAGAATGTCACAAAATATTCATAGAATGTTATAAAACGTCATATAATGTCATAGAATTTCACAAAATGTCTATTGAATATCATAAAACGTCATAAAATGTCATCGAAAGCCCATTGAATGTCAAAAAATGTCCATTGAATGTCATAAAACGTCATAAAATATTGTAAAATGTCATCGAAAGTCATAAAATGACGTTTTATGACATTCAAAGGCTGTTTAGTTACCTTTAGTGACTTTTTATAGCCATTCAAACTTTGTACGGCATTTTACGATATTAAATGATGTTTTATAACTTCTTTTTTACGTTTTATGACATTTCAAAGCCATTTTGTGATCTTTTATGATATTTAATGACTTTTTATAGTCATTCAATGACTTTGTACTACATTCTACGATATTATATGATGTTTTATGATATTATAAGGTAATTTTATGATATTATATGACATCTAATTTTTTTTATAGCCATTCAATAACTTTCTACGATATTCTACAACATTATATGACGTTTTATGACATTCTAAGGCCTTTTTGAGATCTATTATGATGTTTAATGATTTTCTATAGCTATTCCATGACTTTATACTACATTGTACGATATTATATGATGTTTTTATGACATTCTAAGGCTATTTATGATATTATATGACGTTTAATAACTTTTTATAGCCATTAATGACTTTGTACAACATTCAACGATATTATATGACGTTTTATAACATTCTACGGTCATTTTATGATATTATATGACGTTGAATGATTTTTTATATTCATTCAATGATTTTCTATGACATTATATGACTTTTATGACATTCTAAGGTCATTTTATGATATTATATGACGTTTAATGATTTTCTATAGCTACTCAATGATTTTTCATGACATTGTACTGCATTATATGACGTAGGGCTAACTCGTTGGACCCGAGTATCCAAGAACCCAAACCGAATTACCCGAAAATTACTGGTTCGGGTCGGATCCTTGAAATAAAAGTAGTCTAATATGTTGAACCCGGACCGAACTCAAAGTTCGGGTTCGGGTTCAGGTATTACTTTCGTAAAATAGTTAAACATGAATAAATTTTTAGTAAGACATATGTCACATTTTAATTGATTACTACAATTCAACAACATTTATTTCAATATAGTTCAATAATTAATAAGGCCACCTATATAATGCAACCTTAATTTTTATAGACTTGATTGTATACTGAATTAACTGTCATTAAATTGCTAATTGAGGTTTTCCATTTTAAATTTGTCTATTTTGTGGATACTAATATTCCCTGACACTTATTTTTATATTGTGCGCACTTGAAGTGTTGTAATAGGTTATAATGATCTAATAGATTTATCTTTCTAGTATGGTGGGATTGTATTAAGGAGTAAAATATCATATATCGAGGATATATCAACAATCCAAAATACGGATATTTCAACAAAAATATCGATGAAATATTAATCTATGCAAAATTTTGAGAAAAATGTAAATAGTTTATTGAACTTAATTTCAATTAAATCTTTCAATTTTCGCTCAATATAACTAAAAAGATGTTAAAATAATCATTAGAGTTAATTACTCCAGCAGAGTAGGTTGAATAATCTAAGGATTTTCTATCAGTAACAGAAAATAACGAAATTATCGCTGAAATATCAACGATAATATAGATATTTTATTCCCAGGATTATGTAATATGCAATATAAACTATGTACTTTGAAATTGTGTATTTTCATTTTTTCGATCTATAATTTTGTTAGAACCTGAAAACTCGGCAAATCCGAACCCGAATAATTTGGGTTGGGTTGAGTTCGGGTTTCCTTAAAAAATTACTCAACCCTAACCCGTGTTGTACATTTCGGGTTCATGTTCGGGTCCTATTATTTTATACTCAAACCCGAACCAAGTGAGGCCTAAGGTCAATTTATGATATTATATGACAATGACTTTTTATAGTTATTCAATGACTTTCTACAATATTTTAAGACATTATATGATGTTTTATGACATTCTAAGGTTGTTTAGTTATCTTTTATGACGTTTAATGACTTTTTATAGCCATTCAATGACTTTGTAAGACATTTCACGATATTATATGATATTTTTATGACATTCTAAGGCCGTTTGGTTATCTTATATGATCTTTAATGACTTTCTATAGTCATTCAATAACTTTTTACGATATTATATGACGTGTTATAACATTCTAAGGTCATTTTATGATATTATATGACATTTAATAACTTTTTATAATATTATATGATGTTTTATGGCATTCTAAAGCCATTTTATGATATTATATTATATTTAATAAATTTTTATAGTCATTCAATGACTTTCTATGACATTTTACGACATTATATGACTTTTATGACATTTTAAGACCATTTTATGATATTATATAACATTTAATAACTTTTTAAAGCCATTCAATGACTTTGTACGACATTCTTTAACATTATATGATGTTTTATGACATTTTAAAACCATTTTATGATATTATATGATGTTTAACGACTTTTTATATCTATTCAACGACTTTTTATGATATTGTAAGATATTATATGACGTTTTATAACATTCTAAGGCCATTTTATGATATTATATGACATTTAATGACTTTTTATAGTCATTCAATGACTTTCTATGATGTTCTATGACTTTCGAAGGTTGTTAGTGACCTTTTATGACTTCCTAAAGTCATTCAATGATTTTGTAAAACATTTCACGATATTATATTACGTTTTATGACATTCAATAGTTATTTTATGACATTTAATGACTTTCTATTGCCATTCAATGACTTTGTACAATATTATATGACGTTTTATGACATTCTAAGGCCATTTTGTTATCTTTTATGATGTTTAATGACTTTCTATAGCCATTAAATGACTTTGTATGACATTTAACAATATTGTATGATGTTTTATGACATTCTAAATTTATTTTATGATATTATCTGACATTTAATGACTTTTTATAGCCATTCAATGACTTTCCACGATATTCTATGACGTCTTATGACATTCTAATGCCGTTTTGTGATATTTTATAACGTTTAATGACTTTTATAGCCATTAAATAACTTTTTACGACATTATATGACGTTTTATGACATAATATCGCTTTGTGACCTTTTATGATGTTTAATTACTTTGTATAGTCATTCAATGACTTTATACGTCATTCTACGACATTATATGACATTTCATGATATTATATGATGTTTAATATCTTTCTATAGTCATTCAATGACTTTCTATAATATTCTACGACATTATATGACATTTTTTTTAAAGCCGTTTTGTGACCTTTTATAACGTTTAATGACTTTTTATAGCTATTAAATTATTGTACAACATTTTACTACATTATATGTCGTTTTATGATATTATAAGGCCATTTTATGGAATTATATGACATTTAATAACTTTTTATAGCTATTCAATTACTTTCTATGATATTCTACGACATTCTATGACGTTTCATGACATTCTAAGGTCGTTTTGTGACCTTTTATGACGTTTAATGACTTTTTATAGCTATTCATGTTTTCGGTTGTGTTTACGGCAAAAGAAGGTCGTGCTTGTAACTTTGCCAATGATTAAGCTTTGCGGAACGAGCGGTGTGCATCGAAGATTGCCATGAAAGAATATGGTGGGATAATACACAACGCCTCAGCACTATTTGGCCGGGGTTGTGCTGCACTGATCTTGAAGACCGATCTTAAAACGAGAGGAGTAATCTTGCACCCTCCATTATTACCGATGATTTTTTTTTATTTCCACATGCTTCTTTGCTCTAAAGAACAGATGACCATGTAAATTTTTCAATATCTTGATCATCATTTTTCAATTGAGGTGACCCTGACGATAATGCCAAAACTTATATAAGGTAGAATCACACACAGTAGTATAAGTAAATGCATTGGATTCGATGATTTGAACTATAATAAGATATAAATCACTACGAATGCTCATAAACTTCTCCAGAATGCGTTTTTTTACCACATTCTATAGAGATTACACATAAAAATTCTTTTTCATTCTCATAGTATGTTTCCAAGTAAAAATCGTTGGCGCGAATGTCATTAAAATTTAGCAATATTTGATTGGCCTTTGGCGCGTATAAGGTATCGGTGGCGTAAATTCGAGTGTCATGTGGCAACAAGAATTGTGTAGAACCATGTCCTTGTATAACCGAAGTTGAACTAATCATGGTTATCATTGAGGATCTATAAGGCATTAGATCTATAAACTCTGTGGGTAGTACCACTATCTTCTAAACACTCGATCTCGTCTTCAGACATCTACAAAAGAATCACTATCAGAAAAATACACTTAGGTGACGAAAAAACTTCGTCGCCTAAGAGACGTTTTTCATTGCCCAAGTACTTAGGCGACGAAAGTTTCGTCGCCTAAGATTTTTCGCCTAAGTGTCGTAACCTAAGTATTTAGGCGATGAAATTTTTTTGTTTCGTCGTCTAGGTAACATCTTAGACGATGAAATAAACTTCATCATCTAGGTTTTGAGACGGCCAAAGTTTAATGAAAAAACGACGAAAATTTTCGTCGTTTTAATGAACACTTAGACGACGAATTGTTGCAATTCGTCGTCTAAGATAAACCACTTAGAAGACGAAGTTTTAGGTTTTTCACCATCTAACTGTTAATTTTTTTAAAAATAAATAAATAAATAACAAACAAAAAATACTTAGACGACGAAATTTTAGGTTTTTCGTCATCTAAATGGTTGATTTTTTTAAAATAAAATTTTTTAATAAATAAATAATTTAATGGTGGTGGTGGTGAGTGGTGTGGTGGTGCCGAGGTGGTGGTGTCGTGGTTGTGGTGGCATGTGGTGTGGTGGTGCCGAGGCGGTGTGTTGTAGTGGTGCTGAGGTGGTGGTGGTGATAGTGATGATGATGGTTTGATTGAGAGAGAGAGAGAGAGAGAGAGAGAGAGAGAGAGAGAGAGAGAGAGAGAGAGAGAGAGAGAGAGAGAGAGAGAGAGAGAGAGAGAGAGAGAGAGAGAGAGTGAATTTTGGGTAACATAGAGAGATTGTGAAAAATAGTTGTTGAATTTTGTTTTATAAACGACGAAACTTGTTGGTTTCGTCACCTAAGTGATTTGAATTTTTTGAAAGAAAAAAATTCGCCAACTTTTTGCACTTAGGTGACGAAACCAAATAGTTTCGTCGCCTAAGTATTTTAAATTTTCAAAAAATCCGTCAACTTTTGACTTAGACGACGAAACCTATTAGTTTTGTCGCTTAAGTGATTTGAATGTTTGGCAAAAAAAAATGTCAAAATATTTCAAATTTTTGGCAGTAAAAATTAATTTTCAGATTTTTTTTAAAAGGAAAAATTGCTAAAAAAGTCACTCAAGTATGACACGTTCTAAACTATACTCACTCATGTATGACAAATATCACTTTGCTCACTCAAGTATTACATTTTTACTCACTCCGAATTTTGCAAAATTTGGAGTTTTGAATTCGAGTTATAATCGGTCAATGAAACCTATTGGGCATTGTAGCTCTTTTTCTTGTGAGTCTTTTTATACCAATGCCGAGCCTCAATTCAACCCGAGGAGGGAGAATCAAAGATTTTGAAGTTTTGGGTGTTCTTGATTTCAAAGGTTAATTCAATCACTTTCACGATGAATTAGACTTACGTGTAGTTGACAAAATTGTTGTTGTATTGATTTCACACAGATTGAGCTCCAGTTCGCCAGAAATTGGAGTGGCACCGCTAATTTCTCCGGTTCGTAATAAGCAAAATGAGTAAAAGAGTAATACTTGAGTGATCAAAGAGATATTCGTCATACATGAATGAGAAAAGTTTAGAACATGTCATACTTGTGTGACCTTTTTAGCCATTTTCTCTTTTTAAAAATAACATAAAATTTACTTAGGCAACAAAACGTGTATATTTTGGTCGTCTAAGTGAATTTTATATTTTATAAATATTTGAAAAATTAATTTTTGACAGTTTCTTAAAAATCATCAAAAATCAACCATTAGAAATAACTATTACATTTATACAATATTGTATAAAAAAATTCAACCAAATTCGGATTAGTTTAGGATTTGATCGAATGAATTTAGTGATTATCAAAAAATAGTTAAAAGACATAAACGATCGTAAAAAATAATTCGTAAACCCGTTTCCAAAGTTACTGGTGTTTGTCTTATCATAAAAACTTAATTTATCAACTAGATAGAAATTAATTGAAATTTGACATAAAAAGTTGAGTTAAGACTAAAAACTTGTTATATATCTACTAATGTTTTATAACTTAAGTGTTTGTACGTTTATATTCACTCCACATCAATATTGACAAAATTAAATTTGGACAAAACAACCATTGGATATATTCATCATAACATAATATGAAAGTGGACGAATTTTGTTAAGGGTTTGATCAGCGTAGTCAACCATAAAACCGAAATTTCAACGAAACGGAAACAATGATATACAAATCTTCATAACTCCTATTTTTGAACCGTTGACACTCACGGTTCAAGAATTTTTTACTTTATTCCCTCGACGAAAAAATATGCATTTTAAGATGGTATACATGGTCGTGCTCTTTGATCGGAGGCAATAAAATTCATCTTAAACGATGAAATAGGTATCATTCGTCGTTTAAGTAACACTTAAACGACTAATATATATTGTTAGTATCGCTAAGGCTAACCCTCCAATTATGTCACACTTACTCCTTTAATTAGCTAAATAAAAGGGAATTAAAGAGGAAATAGGAAGGAAAGCATCATAAAACATCTACAATGAATATTCTTAAGCCACTTGCCTTTAGTGACTCGCCACTATAGGTAAATGATCAAGCTGTCATCAACAATATTGGGAGTGGATGCAGTCCCATATTATTAAATGAGAGAAGATGACTCTCACACTTGCCTATATAAAGAGGTCTCACATCTCATATAAGGTAACTCTTTCCTAGTGTAATAATTATTACTTGTTATTCCATGCTTCTAATTTAGGCATTAGAGGGTCGAAGGCGGGTCAATCTCGTCTTCACCTCTAATGCCTTGTTGCATGTTATAGGAATAGGGTATGATGTCTTGATCGAAGGCCTCAACGGAATTCGGTCAAAATATTGGACGCCGTCTGTGAGAAACGTACATCTCAAACCATGTACAAACACCACAAGAAAAACATGTTGCTCCACATGTTTCTACCGAATTACGCGCGGGGGCGTAACGGGGCAGAAGCAACAAGAATAAGCTTCCTCCTCTCCTTCCTCCGTGTGAACGGTGGGGCTGTTCGGACGGGTGGGCTCTCCCTCTTCATGCGTGCGGACTCTCCTGTCGGGCACTTCCTCTGCCCTCGGGCGTTCGGGTGCAACTGTTAGAAGAATACAACAATGAAACAGGCGGTCAGGGGTCAAGACGGGGTGGCCCGCCTTCAACGCTCCGATGCCTAAGTCAGAATATGTATTGGATATAACAGTCAAGCGAACGTGCGAGTAGTGTGATATGGATCGAGTGAATCAACTAGCTCTCGATGGATTGTGAATTAGTAGTTGTGAAATCCCCCTCTTACCTGTAATAAATACCTGATATATATAGGTGGTTGAGTTTGGAACCTGGTGGTGTTCTTCGATGTGGGACTTGGTGGTTCTGTTGGTGTGTGATCCGCATGTTCGTGTGCGCCCCCCCCCCCCCCCCACGGGCGCGTGCGCGCCCGGAGGGGGTGGGTCTGGTGAGTGAAGTTGGAGCCTCCTTGGTGGTCTTGCGTGTGGTGTGGTCGGTGTTGCTAATCTGCTTAAGTGGATAAGTATGTTAATCGTACAACTTATGATACAATACTAACAAGTCCCCCAATTCCCCAAGTCAAAGAGCACTTTCTTGACTGGGGAGTTGAAAAAGGGTGTGCGATTAACAAGAATACTTATCCGGTTGAGCAGTGGTCATGATCCTGTGACCCCCCGAGTCCCCCAACTCTCCAGTCAAGAAAGGGGTCGCATGACGGAGTGGGACCTGGGTGTCCGAGTGTGTACCTGTGTGTGCGGTTGTGTACCTGTTCCTATATTCTGGGCCCGGCATCCCAACTGATCTTGCTAGTTAGGACCCGCGCGCCCATGGTTTGTTGCCTGTTGGTGTGTTGGTGTACCTATGGGCCCGGCCTCCAAGCACGACTTGCTATATATGCTTGGGAGCCGCGCGCCCAGATGGGGTGGGATGTAGGAGAGATTCATGGTGTAACAGGTATACAGATATATACGTACAGAGGTGAAAAATAGGCAAATAAAATATAGATATATAGATGTAGGTATAAGTATGTAGGTATATGGGTATAGTATGATGCGTGAATGTATGGCATGAGGGGTGTATGCAAGATGCTGTCCGTACGCCAGTTATGGGATACACTGCGCACGCCGTACGTCAACGGGGATGCCGTCGCGCACGCTGTAGTGTCAACGGGGCGATCAGAACCGCGACCTACAAGTGTTGCGGCCGCCCACGATCACGTACTCGTGCCGCCCTTCGGCCTTAGCGCGCGCAGAGGCCTCTGCCGCCTAACCCGGGAAGATTTCGCGCCCGGAGAGGACGGACCCCACACCCGGTCTACGCTCATCGGTCTCGGTCCCTTAGGAGGAGAGGACGTACCCCACACCCCCCAGCCGGAACCTGAGTCGGAGAATCGATCGTTAACGTTACGCACACGGAGGGGAAGAACCCCACACCCGTGTCGCCCATCGAGCTTAGCCCCGCTAATTCGGCTTGTACTTTGGCGAGCGTCGAGTGAAGGGCGCACCCACCACTCGCGTCGTTTACGTTGCCTATAGGGGGGGCGGACCTCACATCCCTACCAGGACTTTGGTTGGCACGGAGGGGAAGAACCCCACGCCCGTGGTTTGCCTATCGAGTTTAGCTTGCGCAAAGAGGGGGCGGACCCCATGCCTGTTGCGGGCTACCGATTTTCGTCAGGAGAGGGGACGTATCCCATGCCTCTGCTAGGAATGAGCCGTCGCACGGAGGGGAAGAACCCCACGCCTGTGGCGCCCATCGAGCTGTGGAACCTCCAGAGAGGGGACGAACCCCATGCCTCTGCTAGGAATGAGCCGTCGCACGGAGGGGAAGAACCTCACGCCCTTGGCGCGCGCAAGAGAGGGGACGGACCCCATGCCTGTTTCCGCCCACTGTTTTTGGGATACTCAGAGAGAGGGCGAGTCTCATGCCTCCGGTCTGAGATGAGCTGGTGAACGGAGGGGAAGAACCCCATGCCCGTGTCACCCTTGGCGCGTGCAAGAGAGGGGACGGACCCCATGCCTGTTGCCGCCCATCATTTTTGGGACACTCAGAGAGAGGGCGAGCCTCATGCCTCTGGCGCTTAATCCGACCTGCATTTGTGCGAACGGAGGGGACGTACCCCACACTCGTCGCCCATTGGGTCCAGGGACTGCAAGGGGAGGACGGGCCCCTTGCCCTTTCGTGTAGGCAACCTGTATCTTTGCGTACGGAGGGGACGTACCCTGCACCCGTCGCTCGTTGGTCTCGGTGCCTGCAACCTGCCAGGGCCGAGCCAATGTGTTGAGTGCAAATGTTGCGCATACGGGGAGAACCCCACGCCGGTGGCGCCCGTCAAGTTTAGCGCGCCATGCCTGTTGCCGCGTAAACCGTGTTGCCAGTTCTTATCGATGGGCGCGCGATGGTGCTTACCTGGATTGGACGGGCGCGAGTGATCTGTTTCCACCGGTCGTGCGGGTGGTATGACTTGCCTTGGATTTGGTGGTGCGCCGATGATGAAACGGTTGAGGTGACATTCCTTTTGATCCTCCCTTGGGAACCGGTGTGATGAATGTTGGCCGGCGTATTTAATGCTGCTGCCATCATAAATGTTTGAAGGGTAGGAGTCGCGCGCGTGGGCGCGTGGAAATGGTGCATGGGTGCCATGTGTTGAATCGTTGGAGGCCGTGCTAGGGTCGAATTTAAGGTGGGAGGATGATTGGTTGGCACGGTTACTGAAAAGGGTAAGTGAACCGGGCTGTGCCACGCGTCCCAATCCGACGGTGGGTATGATGGAGTGGACGGCTGGCGATGGTTGGCTGACGTCGGTCGATTAGTATAAATAGGGATGTGGCCTGCCTGTTCCAACACTTTCATGATTTGCAAAAACTCTGCTGAAACTTCCCTGCGATCTGCCTCTTCGAGCCTTCCTCTGTTTGTCCTTTGTTGCCGGAATACGCGCCCGACGTGCACATCCAGTCCTACCATTTCAAGCTGGTGAGGCTCTCGTCCTTGGTGTTTTGTTTATCTCGTCTTCTCTGGTTTTTGTGTTGTTTCTGGGCTTTTTGGGTTTTTCTGGGTTTTTGTTTGTTGTTGTTTTTTGGGCTTGTTCTTGAGGTGGGGTGGGTTTGATCTGTTTTGGGTGATATTTTGGTGGGTTTTTGTGTTTCTGGTGTTTGCTGTCTGCTGTCAAGTGTTGCCTCCTTCGTCTGTGAGCCTACACGGGCGAAAAGTCCCCCAGTTCTTGCGCGCGCTTGGCAAGGGCGAGTGCCCGATGGGCGCTGGCGTGCCATCAGGCCATGCCAGAAGTGTAGTGTCTAACAAGTAGGAATATGATTTTTACAAAGTGTTGCCTGTTTGCTAACCTTTCTGCGCGTGTGCTTGCAGCGAAGAAGATGGATGAAGTGGCCAAGCGTCGAATGCTCAGACTGCGGAGTGTTGGGGTGAAGGCCCTCGGGGTGGCGGATGATGGTGGTGGCCCGCCCGGTGGGGTGGATAAGATCGGACGTGCGCCGCCAGTGGGTGATGTGGGTGCCCCTTCTCTGCCCGTCCAAGTGCCACAAGCGGATGCTCCTCTCTCGCCACCAGGCGATGTTGCTGGGACCGAGGTGCAGGTCCAGGTAGAACGTGAGCAACAGCTGGTCACGCCGGATGGTGTCGTGGGTAGGCGAGAGGTTGTTCTTGCGCTTTCATCGTCGAACCGTGCAGTCGTCGTGCTTCCGTCTCCAAGCCGGGCGATTGTTTCAAGTCGACCCCCAAGTCCTCCACGATGCTCTTACTCTCCAAATCCCTTGCCCCTGGGCTTGGGTGCGCCAAAGTCTCCCCCGCAAGTGAAAAGCGGGGGACGTGCGCCAAAGCGGGCGCGGACGGAAGACTCCTCTCCAAGCCCCGCCCCTGGGTCGGGCGATGATGTTGTGGATGTGGTGCGTCGTTCTCTGGTGGATGATGCTGCCGCGCTTGCGGCCGCGCTGCCGCCGGTGGAGGATGCCCCTTTTGACGGGCTGGATGGGGTCTTTGGTTCGTGCACCCGCCTGATGCAGCAGGTCTTCCTCTATCGCTCGCGGGAGATTGCGGAACTTGCACGCCTCAGGGCTGACGCGGTGGAGCACCGGAAGGTGGTGGATGGGTTGGTGGCCAGGGCGGATAGGGCCAATGAGCTAGCGCGTCGGTACGTCGCTCGTGCGGACGAGGAGAAAGTCCGGGCGGACGAAGCTGCTGCCTGCGAAGCTCTGGCGAAGATTGACAGGGACAAGGCCGTGGACGAGGTGGAGTGTCTGCGCGGTGTGTTAAGGCGCGTGCGTGCTGAAGCAGCCGCCCGGGAGGCGTTCCTGGAGTCTGAAGTTGAGAGGCTGTCGGGCGCCGAGGTCCCTGCGTATGAGAGAGGGGCGGGGCCTTCCAGAGAACCTGTCGAGGCAGAGCTGGACCCAGTAGTCAGGCGGATCGATCCAGGCGAGCAGGCGGAAGCTGAGGTGGCGGCGTCATCGGATGAGGGTGAGGAGCTGGATGTGGATACGGGGGCGGAGTAGAGTAGCCTTTTCTTTCTTCCTTTGTAGTAGGTTTTGTAATTTGGATAACTGAATGGAATTTCTTTTCTTTCCGCTTGTGTGCCTTGCGGGGTTTTTTTTTTGGCATCTTTTGAATAACTGGCGCGAACGTGCAAAGCAAGGTTACTTTTATGCAAATGGCCTATCCCCAGTCCCCCGAGTACATGGGCGGGCGGGTCATGGACAAACGGGCGTGCAAACGTAAACTAGCGGAAGGAGCACAACAAAAGTACAATATGATTAATATAATAAGTAACAAGTACTTCCCCAAATGTTGGACGTTCCACGGGCGGGGTGTTCCCCTTCCGCCAGATTGCTTCTCAGTCCCCCAGTTGGATTGGTTGGCCTTTGAATGCGCTAGTCTGGATGATCGGGCGGTCCGTTTCCTCGCCCCTTCAGTAGATTATCCGAAGTGTGGTCCTGCGCCGCTCGTCTGTGGATCGCGCCCCCCGATCCGTGGGCCCCAAGGTGAGAACCTCTTGCCTGCCCCGAGTCTCCGTGGTCTCCTCGTGATTGTACCCCCGAACGTGCCCGATCCCACGCTCGGTTGGGAATCTTCCCAAGAGCAGGTGCCCTGCGATGATCAATTTTAGTTTGCAGATCCCTGGCCTCCCGAGTATGGCGTTGTAGGGGGAGGGGGTGTCCATGACGATGAAGTCCGTCCGGATCTCGCTGTGCGGGGAGTCGGGCGCTCCAATCTCGACCCGCAGGCTGTCGCTCCCGATTGGGTACGACGTCTCGCCCGTGAAGCTGGCGATGCACTCATGGTCTTGCGTCATCTTGCTGGTGGGTCGGCCAAGCGCCGTGTATGCGTCGAAGTAGATTATGCTTACGGACGCCCCATTGTCAACTAGCACCCTCTTCACAAGGAATTGGTCGATGATCGCGTCGATTACGAACGGTAGGGTGCTATCCTTCGGGTTCTCCTCCTCGTCCTTCGCTGTGAAGCTGATGGTGGGCGCCTCCATCCTTCCTGTCTTGGGCGCTCTCCCTGCCCCGATTGCCAGCACATCCCTACCCGAGCGATCGGGCGATGATGCTCTCTTCTTGCGCTTGCCACCGGATATCGTGTTGATAGTCCCACGGGTCCTGGCGCCCGTCTGGCGCTGTTGTCCCCCCGCTATGGGAGGGGTTGTCCTTTCGTCCTTCATGTCTTCGAGGGCCTTCTTTAGCATAATGCAGCTGTTGGTATGGTGGGTGGCGGCGTTGTGGAATTCGCACCGGGAGTTGGCCGGTCGGAACCCCCGCCTTCGTCATATTGTTTGGTGGCGGTATTCGGTGTCGATGCAGGCGGAGCAGGTGCTCGGGCGACTGCCCGTCGATTGTGAAGACTTCCTGCACTGCCGGCCGGTATCGTGGGGCTGGCGGAAAACGGGCATCCTGCGCCTGGTTGTAGTTGTTGCCCTGATGTCCGCGGAAGAAGGGCATCTGGTAGTTCTGCCTGTATGTGTCCCGGTTCCTCTTGAAGCCCCCGGTTAGTCTTCCGTCGTCCGCCAGCTGGTGTGGTTGAGCGCCTGCTGCCTCTGGTTTGCTGGAGTTTGGTTCGGAGGCGGATCCGTACACTCGCGTCTCTACTAACGCCTTCTGCACAACCAGGTCCATAATCTCGTCATAGTCTAGGTGCTCCTTCCTCACAAGTTTTTCTACGAATGAAGTGGCGAGCAGATTGTCCATTAGGGCTACCTTGGCCACTCGCTTGTCAAGGTCCCTGCATGTGCTTGCGAGCGTCCTCCATCGGTTGATGTAGCTCGACAGGCTCTCGTCCATCCCCTGGCGGACCTTGAGGAGGATGCCTGTGGTGTTGTACTTCCCCTGAAGCCGATAGCGCTTCTGGAAACTCTCCGCCAGCTCGAGGAACGAGTGGATGGATCCTGGCGGGATCTCGTAGAACCAGCTCCGCGCTTCTTCCGCCAGTGTTTCTTGGAATAGGAAACACAAGGTTGGATCCGAGTACCGAGTCCCGTCCGTGGTGGATCGAAACTCGTCCACATGCGCCCGTGGATCCCCGCTCCCGTCGAACCGAGCGATCTTCGTTATCTTGGCGTGGGGGTCCCTTCCCTGCTCCAGTATGTGTGCCGAGAACGGGCTGACCCGGGGGGCGAACGTCCCGCCCTGGCCGGCCAGCTTGTCCTTGCGCAAGCCCGAGACTTCCTCCGCCAGCTCTTTCATCCTCTGCAGGATCAGAGCGTCGTTCGTCGGGGGTGCCGACTCTTCCACAGGCGAGGGCACTCGGGCGTTGGTCCTGCCGAGTGGGCGTCGCTCCTCGCTAGTGGTCTCCTGGGTTTCTTCGTGCTGCTCCATCTGCTGGCTGATGAGCGCTTCCAGTCGTTCTTCCATCCTCCGACGAATTTGACGCTCCTCTGATCTCTCGAGAGCCGCCTCCCGCAATTCCTGGACCATGCTATTAATGCGCTCCTCGTCGCCGTTCCTGTCGGCCGCCTGTACATTCCGCTTCTGCGAGTCTGGCAGTGTCTCCCCATCGGGCGTGTTGCTGCCGTTAGTCACCGGGTTGAGCATGTGGACCTTTGATTTCGGTGGTGTTTATACGAGGTTTGCAATTTGTAAGTTTCCCACAGACGGCGCCAGATGTTTCTACCGAATTACGCGCGGGGGCCTAACGGGGCAGAAGCAACAAGAATAAGCTTCCTCCTCTCCTTCCTCCGTGCGAACGGTGGGGCTGTCCGGACGGGTGGGCTCTCCCTCTTCGTGCGTGCGGACTCTCCTGTCGGGCGCTTCCTCTGCCCTCGGGCGTTCGGGTGCAACTGTTAGAAGAATACAACAATGAAACAGGCGGTCAGGGGTCAAGACGGGGTGGCCCGCCTTCAACGCTCCGATGCCTAAGTCAGAATATGTATTGGATATAACAGTCAAGCGAACGTGCGAGTAGTGTGATATGGATCGAGTGAATCAACTAGCTCTCGATGGATTGTGAATTAGTAGTTGTGAAATCCCCCTCTTACCTGTAATAAATACCTGATATATATAGGTGGTTGAGTTTGGAACCTGGTGGTGTTCTTCGATGTGGGACTTGGTGGTTCTGTTGGTGTGTGATCCGCATGTTCGTGTGCCCCCCCCCCCACGGGCGCGTGCGCGCCCGGAGGGGGTGGGTCTGGTGAGTGAAGTTGGAGCCTCCTTGGTGGTCTTGCGTGTGGTGTGGTCGGTGTTGCTAATCTGCTTAAGTGGATAAGTATGTTAATCGTACAACTTATGATACAATACTAACACCACCATATTTAAATTTTTTTATGGACGGCCTCCCTTGGACGCTCCTTTGACAAACGCCCCAAAAATTCTGGCGACCGCTCCAGAATTCGGGCAAATGTCCCCTCCTCTCCGGCGAACGCCGAGCGCCACATCTCAAAGATGAGTTTTTTTTCTATTCCGTTAATTATATAGGCAATTACTATCATATGTCAAGTCATTTTTTCAAGTGTGTATATATATATAGCATGCAATGGGCCACTACGATTTGTGTACACAGCTAGCCACTAGACACTTACGTACGCAGGCACATCCCGAACGGCCCCATGCATGAACGCTCTCATATACTATTTGCTTGCTATCTAATGACTTGGAATGATAATTCTCACTCATCTCCCGTTGCCTTCCAAATTGATGATTCATTCCTGCGTGAAATGAAGATCATATACAAACACCTACATGATCATATGTACAAGAAATCAAAAACAAAGGGTGGCTGCTTGTACTTTGTACACGGGGACTCAACATAGTCATCCCACCACCAGCACCAGTCTGCTAGGTGTTACAAAAACGGTTGACACAGGATCAACACAATTATATCCTCAACGTACGATAACCGGCCATTGTCCCGTTCACATGTCGAACGCCGGCATCATGCTCACATGACGAACGCCGCATCAACCCGTCCAACCATCTCGAACGCCTCAACTTCAAGCGCTTCCCGTTCCGTTCACACATGGCACACCACGGCCTCCCCTACCCGGACGCTCCACATCTTGAACGCCTCCGTCCCGTTCATATAGCTCAAGCCATGCCGCCCCGCACACATTTCGAGCGTCGGTACGCCGCTCATACCTCGAGCACAACCAACTACGCTCCAACATCTGCATCCCGTTTCCGTTCGCATATTCGAGGGCCTCCGTTCTCATATATTTGGTGCGTCCCGTTCGCCATCGCGTTCACACAACTTGAACGCCGCGACCTCATTCCACCCCGAGACGCCACCCCGTTTCAAAGCTAAGCATTCCCTTATTATTAATATGTTTTCGTTCAAATTAATATAAGCGGGCGCAATGCAATACGTTAAACAATTTTTGCCATGCGTCTCTGTACCATGCTACATCTATAACTTCATGCACTATATAATTAATACGCCATGCGTGATTATCACTATCAATCACACACTCTATTCACTTATGATAGTCGATCCATGCCATGCATTACTTACAAGCTAGCTATTTTCTCTGTTTTGCATCTCACCAACCTCGTCACACGCGGGAACTACGACGTTCAACTCGTATATATTACCATCACAAAACAGAATAGCTTTGTTTTACCTCACAAGCTTCGGCCACACAAGCCCGTTCCTCCACGAGCTCTTCCATATCATACCGCTCACACTTCGGCGACGGCGTCAAGAGTTTCGAAGGCCATCAGCATCGAACGCCACGGCCTCCCCGAGTGCTACGCACCTCGGACGGTTCCCGAGCGCTTCGGCCCCTGGTTTATCACCCCGTTCGAACGGCACCCTCCTCGGACGCCATGATATACATATGTATCAAAAGAGGCCACATTCTGATACACTACAAACACAGAAGACAATGTTGGTAACATATATATGCAACAATGTAGCAAAATGGCACTACGGCACTGTCTCATTTCACGGTTCACATGGCAAGCCAAACTTCGCACGCTGCATGCATATATGCAAAATTCATGGCAAGCTAGCCCCGTTCACAACCCGAACGCCGTCTCCGCACTCCACCAACGCTCTTAAACTCGAGCCCGTTCAATCCCAAGAGCCATCTCCATCCGGTGCCTACCGACAAGCCCATCCATCCTCATCGCGTTCGTACGCGGCCTCCTCCCCAAGCGCTGCACCATTCTCGAACGCTCCTATATACCGAACGCTCCTCGACGAGCGAGTTCTATCACTACGCCGTTCAGCCCATCCCACTCGGCCATACACTCGGTACACCTTGCTCGGCTTCGATCGCTCCGTAGCTTCGAACGCCACAAGCCCGTCCCGTCTGGATAACTCCGTCCCGTTCAGTTGAGGCCCGAGTTCGAACGCTCCTACACTTCCTTCCCGTCCCGTCCCATTCAATCGCCACCGTCGATCCCGTTCCACACGAACGGCATCCCGTTCGAACGCTCCCGCACGACGTTCACCGAACGGCCTCCTCCACACCACTCACCACGAGCCTAAACAGCCACGGCCTAGGCCTCAAACTCTTGTAAATTCACCAAACGGAACGGGACGCTAACATGTCTTCCACACACAACCCGAACGCGTCGGCCGTAAATTCGAACGCCACTGGTGCCGGATGCTACGGCCTCCTCCCCGCTCCGCTCGAGTGTGACATCCCGCTCCCCTCGAGTACGACATCCCGCTCACAACTCAAGCGCCGTCCGCGGCACTCCGCTCACTTACTTCGGATGCCTCGAACGGGACGAGCTCATCACCTCGAATGCCTCGAACGGGTCGCACACTCCGAACGCAGTGATCCCGTTCGCATATCTCCAACGCCGTTTGGTTCACACCTCGTAGGCATCCCGTTCACTCCTCTCAAACGTGTTGGTTAAGCTCGTGCATCACACACTGGTACCAGAAGCACGACTTCTATTTTTAGCATAGGAATAACTAGAACGTGTTGCTTCTTCACCGAAGCTTCATGTAGTTAGTGTAGTTAGTTGGTTTCATGGACAAGCACGTTATAGAACGTTGCATGTCCTCCTTAATTGTAGTTATGTACAGTTTTCGTTTCTAATATAAAACCAGGAGAAAATGCAGTGGCTGTTATGCTGCACACAAAAAAAAAAAAAAACTTTACCTCTTGTTTCTCCTTTCATCTCAGTTACTCTATTGCTGCAACTACAATTGGTATCAGAGCATTGGCGCTCGATCCAAGCCTCTGTGATCTTTCAGTTTGCAGACCGTTCTCGACAAAATGTCAGGCCGAGGAGCAGGAGCAGGAGACAAGAACAAAGGGGGAGCATCATCTCCTCGACCACCGCCGGAGGGGCCAAAACCAGGCGAAGGCACAGAAACTCGCATGGTGGAGAGGGTCATCAGGGAGAGTGATGGTGCAGTGTACTTTCCAACTCTCACTCGAACCAACTATGCAGATTGGGTGATTGTTATGAAAGTACAGCTACAAGCGCAAGGCTTGTGGAACGTCATCGATGAAGGACCAGGTGATCCTCGCGATGACCGGAGAGCCATGTCGGCACTGCTCCGAGCAGTCCCACCAGAGCTCATTCGTACTCTCGGTGTCAAGGAAACAGCCAAGGAAGCCTGGGATACTCTCAAAATCATGAGGATTGGTGTCGAACGAGTGCGAGAAGCCAAAGCACAATCACGTCGAATGGAGTTCGAAACACTAGCATTCAAGGATGGGGAAGGAGTCGAATCTTTTGGCATTCGCCTCACCGCCATCATGAACGATCTGGAGGTATTAGGAGACTCGGTGACGGAGCACAAGGCTGTGCTAAAATACTTGCGGTGTGTACCAAGAAAGTACAAGCAGATGGCAATGGCCATAGAGTCTCTGGTGGATTTGAAAACAATGTCCATCGAGGAACTTACTGGCCGGTTATTGGTGGTGGAAGAACGTGGGGAGTTTGAGGACTCCACACCCCCTGAAGGACGTTTACTTCTCACAGAGGAGGAATGGAAATCACGACAACGTTTTCGTGATCAGAAACAAGCTTCATCCGGAGGGAATGACAGGAAGAACAAGCTCACTGCAAAACCAAAACCACAGGCCTGGAGCAAGTCAAGGCCTTCAAGCAGTAACAGTGTTGAACGTAAGAAAGGAAGTTGCCACTACTGTGGGATTCCGGGACACTGGAAGAATGAGTGCCGCAAAGCAAAATGTGACCGAGATCAGAAGGAGCAAGCAAACTTTGCTCAAGCTGAGGTGGAGTGTGATGATGAACCTGCTCTACTCATGGTACAGATTGAAACACTGGACAACTTAACTCAGGAAGTGTACCTGAATGAGGAGAAAGTGGTACCTATAGCTACAGGCTATGACGTTTGGTACCTTGACACAGGAGCAAGCAGCCACATGACTGGAGACAAGAAGGTTTTCAGGAACCTAGATGAAACGGTGCATGGAACAGTACGTTTTGGTGATGGCTCTATAGTAAAAATTAATGGCAGGGGCACGATACTGCTGCAATGTCACACTGGTGCTCATCGTGTACTCTCAGATGTCTACTATATTCCAAGCCTACGTAGCAACATTATCTCTTTAGGGCAACTGGACAAGAATGGATGCAAGATTGTCATTGAAGGAGGAGTCCTAAGCATTCTTGACCGAGCTCGAAATACACTGGTTAGAGTCAGCAGAGCTCATAACCGGTTGTATCTATTACAACTAAACCTAGCTACTCCAGTGAACTTGCTGCTGAAAAAGGATGATGAAGCCTGGCTATGGCATGCACGTCTTGGACATCTCCATTTTCGTGCACTCCACAGCCTCTCAAAGAAACAGATGGTAAAAGGACTTCCACCCATTGAACATGTGGAGGAAGTGTGTGATGGATGCACCATTGGGAAGCAACATAGAACTCCATTCCCTCAAACCTCAACCTATCGAGCAAAGAAGCCCTTGGAACTAGTACACAGTGATCTCTGTGGACCAATCACACCCTCAACTGTAGGAGGAAAGAGGTACTTCTTACTTGTGGTTGATGATTACAGTCGTTTTATGTGGACAGAACTTCTTGCAACAAAGAATGAAGCACTGCGTTGCTTCAAGAAAATCAAATCATTGGCAGAAACTGGACGAGAATGCAAACTACGTGCATTCCGTTCAGATCGAGGTGGAGAGTTCAACTCCGGTGAGTTCGCTGTCTTCTGTGAGATGAATGGGATCAAGCATAACACAACAGCAGGCTACTCACCACAACAAAACGGTGTAGTAGAGAGGCGCAACCAAATGGTGGTTGAAACAGCAAGGTGTCTCATGAAGACCATGTCAGTTCCAGGGTTGTTTTGGGGCGAAGCAGTGAAGACTGCTGTGTACATACTCAACAGGGTCCCTACCAGAAGCCTAGATGGAGTAACACCCTACGAAGCCTGGCATAAGAGGAAACCAAACGTACGACACCTAAGGACTTTTGGATGTGTAGCTCATGTGAAGAAACTAGGTCCAAACATTGACAAGCTAGGTGACAGGTCAATATTGGGAATCTTCACAGGCTATGAGGATGGCTCTAAGGCCTACCGTGTGTATGATCCAACAGAAAAGAAGATGCATATCACAAGGGATGTAATATTTGAAGAGAGCCGAGCCTGGAATTGGAAGAACTCAAGCAGCATGCTGGAGACAGAACTGAAGACTACTTTCAGCGTAGTCTACTCCACAGAAGAAAGGATCATTCCATCAACAGAACCTGTCTCAAGGGATGCTGGACCTCAGACACCTCAAGCAACCGAAATGGAGACTCAGTGGGCAACACCACCTACACAAGATGATGATGTAAACACCAACTCAGCACCACGACGCTATCGAAAAATCTCAGACGTCTACAACACAGAAACCCTCACTGGAGAAGGTGATGAGCAATGTCTTGTGGCAGTAGAACAACCAGCAAGTGTTGAGGAAGCCCTTTCGAATGCAGCATGGAAGAATGCCATGGAGGAAGAAATGCAGGCAATTGTTGAGAACAAAACATGGAAACCCGTGTCACTCCCAGCAAATCATCGAGCCATTGGTCTAAAATGGGTTTTTAAGGTGAAGAGAGACTCGGCAGGAAACATAGTCAAGCACAAGGCAAGGCTTGTGGCAAAAGGCTATGCACAACAGCATGGACTGGACTTTGAAGAGGTGTTTGCTCCAGTGGCCAGAATGGAGACAGTTCGTTTGTTCCTTGCATTGGCAGCACAAGGAAAGTGGGAAGTACAGCACATGGACGTCAAGTCAGCGTTCCTGAACGGAGACCTTGCAGAGGACGTTTACGTACAACCACCACCTGGCTTCACTGATTGTGTGAAAGGAGGAAGTGTACTGAAACTTCAAAAGGCTCTGTACGGACTGAAGCAGGCTCCACGTGCATGGAACTCGAAGCTAGATGAATCACTCAACTCTCTTGGCTTCACAAGATGCAAACTGGAACATGCTGTGTACCGTAGAGGTAACCAAGACCATTTTCTACTTGTTGGTGTATATGTGGATGACTTAATCATCACATGAACCAGTGTTAGAGACATCATAGAATTCAAGGCTCAGATGAAGGATGTGTTCGAGATGAGTGACCTTGGACTCCTCAGCTACTATCTCGGAATAGAGGTACACCAACAGAATGGAGAAATCACCATGAACCAAGGTGCATATGCAAAGAAAATCCTGGAGCTTGCTGGAATGAGTGAATGCAATTCATGTCATACACCTATGGAGAACAGACTACATCTAAGTAAGCAGGATGGAAGTGCTGCAGCTGATGCAACACTGTACCGGAGCGTGATTGGGAGCCTTCGATATCTTGTAAACACACGGCCAGACATTGCTTATTCAGTGGCTCTTACAAGTCGGTTCATGGAAGCACCATCCACTCAACACTGGGCAGTAGTCGAGCAAATTTTGAGATATGTTCAAGGCACTTCGAATTATGGATGCTGCTACAAGCCAAATGGAGGCAATGCAGAGCTTGTAGGTTACGGTGACAGTGATTTTGCTGGAGACAAAGATGATCGAAAGAGCACATCTGGGATTGCTTTCTTCATTGGAAGTAACATCATCACTTGGACCTCACAAAAACAAAAGGTGGTGGCACTGTCATCCTGTGAAGCTGTGTATATAGCAGCTGCCAGTGCTGCGTGTCAAGGAGTCTGGATCAGCAGGTTACTTGGAGAACTCATTGGCAAGGAAGAACAAGCATTCAAGTTGCTTGTTGACAACAAATCTGCAATAGCTCTTATCAAGAATCCAGTATACCATGGGAGGAGCAAACACATTGACACAAGGTTCCATTACATTCGTGAATGCATCGAGACCGGGAAGATGAATGTTGATCACATTGGCACCAACGATCAACTTGCAGACATCTTAACAAAAGCATTGGCTCGAAACAAGCTTATCGAGATTCGTCAAGAGATGCGTGTCATTCAAATCAACGCACAAGAACGAGCTTAAGGGGGAGATTTGTTGGTTAAGCTCGTGCATCACACACTGGTACCAGAAGCACGACTTCTATTTTTAGCATAGGAATAACTAGAACGTGTTGCTTCTTCACCGAAGCTTCATGTAGTTAGTGTAGTTAGTGTAGTTAGTTGGTTTCATGGACAAGCACGTTATAGAACGTTGCATGTCCTCCTTAATTGTAGTTATGTACAGTTTTCGTTTCTAATATAAAACCAGAAGAAAATGCAGTGGCTGTTATGCTGCACAAAAAAAAAAAAAAAACTTTACCTCTTGTTTCTCCTTTCATCTCAGTTACTCTATTGCTGCAACTACAAAACGGGCCACCATCGTACGCCGAACGGCCTCATCGAGCAGCACCTGTTCCAAACGCCTCACAACATTTAACGCTTTGGAACACCACCACCGCGTTCACACACGACCGCCAGTATGCATGCATGCATTTACGTAAGCTCCCGATTGAGCTTTATGATGTCAGCCGCTACTCGGGGACCAAACTGTCTCGAACGCCGTCCACTCTCCCCTTGAACGCTCTCGAGGGTCGATCCCAAACAGCCTCGAACTGCTTAGAACGCTCCACGTCCCCGTTTGCACATCCCGAACGCCCTCAAGCGCTCCGTTCCGCCACAACTCCCAAGTTTGGAACACCCTCAAGGAGCCGCACCTTACTCGAAAGCCGAACGCCGCAACCCGTTCATGGTCGCAAGCCGTCACGTTCGAATATCTCGAACACGGCCATTCCGTCTGCAACGACAAAGCGCAACGTTCGTATCCCTCTATTCAAGGCCTCTTCCTCGAACGTGGATTCACTGTTCACAAGACACCGTTCGCATATCTCGAACGGCCACGGGCTCCTAGAGTGCCGCGATCCCGTCCGTTTATCACTCCGCACGCTCACCTCTCGACGCGAAGGCGTCCCGTTCGCCAATATTGAACGCCTCCATCCCGTTCGGACCTTCCAAATTCCACCCGGAACGTTCCGCCCGGATCCATCGAACGGCCTCCCACTCCCACGGCCCCATCCGTGTAGAGCATCCCGCCCACATGTTGAACGCGACCTCCTCCTCGCGTACCGTTCACTCCTCTCGAATGCCGTACCACCACCAAACACCCCTACTCCCACTTCTCTCGAGTCCACAATCGAGGACGGCCAAGTTCGATCACATGTCGAACGTTCCACACTCTCAACGCCATTGGACACGAACGCCGTTCCTCCCCCGGAACGCAACGCGCTTCGAACGCCGAGACCCGCTCGAACACCGTCACGAACGGTCTCCTCGAACGGCCTTCTCCGTACTCTGGGTTGCTAAAGCCTTGGGAACTGACCGTCCTTGCTCGAAGAACTGGGTTGCTAAGCTAGATTTTGGCGGGAAAAACCAAAATTCAAAAAACAAATGTCATCAGCAAATCAGCTTGCGCCACGTAGCAGGCAATCTCCACCACACAGCTCAGCCATGCATGCATGCACGTACGTAGCTGCCTTC
This sequence comes from Geum urbanum, assembly GCA_946800695.1. NCBI lineage: Eukaryota > Viridiplantae > Streptophyta > Magnoliopsida > Rosales > Rosaceae > Geum > Geum urbanum. The sequence continues at coordinate 78,644,610 of OX326999.1, read as the reverse complement.
ACTATCCATGCTTGCGCCAACATTTGATTTTCAAGCCCACCAACATGCAACGGGGAATCGGCCCATCATCTACCACGCAGAACGTTCTATTTTTATTGCTCATCGGCTGGGACTCACAAAATATAACTCAGGCTCAACATGAAAATTTCTTCACTAAAGCCTTCAACGTTGAATATCATACAATTCGGTTTGTATTCCGAAGGAGTTTGCCAAGAGGTTTTACACGACGTTCCTCGCTCAACGCTTGCTTCTCTCTTGCACGACATTCAAGCCTAACGCTCATTGTTCTCGCGCACGACGTTCAGGCTCAACGCTCGCTACCCACGCACGACGTTCCTCGTTTAAACGCTCGCTGCTCCTACACACGACATGCCTCGAACGCTCGCTGTGTCCAAGCACGGCGTTAAAATCTCAACGCTCGCTGCCTATGCATGACGTTCTTCGATTAATGTTCGCTGCTCTCGCACACGACGTTCAAGCTCAATGCTCGCTACCCAGCGCACGACATTCTTTGCTTAACGTTCGCTGCACTCGCACACAACATACAAGCTCAACACTCGCTGCTCCCTCGCACCACGTTCCTCGCTTAACACTCGCTGCTCTCGTGCACGACGTTCAAGCTCAATGTTCGCTGCCCAGCGCACGACATTCTTTACTTAACATTCGCTGCTCTTGCGCACGACATTCAAGCTCAACACTCGTTGCTCCCTCGCACCACGTTCCTCGCTTAACGCTCGCTACTCTCGTGCACGACATTCAAGTTTAATGCTCTCTACCCAGCGTATGATGTTCTTTGCTTAACGCTCGTTGTTCTCATCCACGACGTTCAAGCTCAACGCTCGCTATTCAACGTAAGATGTTCTTCGCATAACGCTCGCTGCTCTCGCGCACAACATTCAGGTTCAACGCTCGGCACTCATGCACGATGTTCCTCGCTTAACGCTCGCTACTCTCGCACGTGAAGTTTTAAATTTAATTCACTTTGGCGAACGCTACCCGTCAGCTACCTCATTCATAGTTATTCTATCCAGGAGACCAATCTGGGTTGAGAACTTGAGGGGACTCCGGGGTACGCTACGCTATACCAGCCTAGCGGCACTAAGTGTGGCTACATTGGAGGTTTCAGTTTTTCAACTCCCTAATCAAGATCGTTCTCCTTGACATGGAGACTTGGGGAACTTACCTTTAGTGACTCACCACTATAGGTAAATGACCAAGTTGCCCTCAATAATGTTGGGAGTGCATCCACTCCTACATTGCTAAATGAGAGAAGATGACTCTCACACTTGCCTATATAAAGAGGTCTCACACCTCATATAAGGTAACTCTTTCCTAGTGTAATAATTATTACTTGTTACTTCATGCTTCTAACTTAGGCATCGGAGGATCGAAGGTGGGCCAATCTCGTCTTCACCTTTAATGCTTTGTTGCATGTTATAGGAACAGGGTCCAATGTCTTGATCGAAACAGAATTCGGTCAAAATATATATATATATATATATCATCTAAGTGTTTATGGGTTAGGGCTTAGGGGTAAGTGTTAAGGTATGGACTTAGACGACGAATACTCATTTTCGTTGCCTAAGTATTTACGAGTCATGGTTTATGGGTCAGGATTTAGGGGTTAGTGTTAGGGTATGCACTTAGATGAGGAATTGGTAACCAATTCTTCCTCTAAGTACTATTACTATAGAGACGAAATTTTTTGTCGTTTTAAGTTTCACTTAGATGACGAAATTTGTCACTTACACGACGATTTCAAATTTCGTCGTCTAAGTAACACTTACATGACGAATTTTTTTTCTCTTAGATGACATTTTATATTTCGTCGTCTAAGTGGTACTTTTGGCTTAGGCGATGAAGTATGGTTGTGTCATCTAAGCTGTACTTAGGCAACAAAACCTTAACTACTTTTTCACCTAAGTGTATTTTTCTGGTAGTAAATGTAAATTAATCAATCTTTGAACTCAAGACATGGCGAACACATTAAGTGTGAACTTATAGATTTTCAAGGGATCGTGACCCCTTATAAAGTATTTGACATGACAAAGCAAAACTATTGTACAAACAACATCACAAAACACCGTTCCTATATACGGACATCAATGGGTCGAAGGAATTTTTGACTGGTCTAAATTGTTCGAATTTGAGTCCAGCAAATCTAGCTCGACGTGTCGAGGAACTTCTTCGATGGGTCGAAGAAAAACAAGAAAAAAAATTTGGACGGGTTAAACCCGCAAGAAACCAAATTTTTCTCTTTTTTCGTTGTTTTTCTCTTCTTTTTTTTCGGTGTCATAGTGCCATGAAATTTTGTATATCACGAACCATTTATGCATTATGTAGTAAAATAAAATTATCAACACTTTTATATAACCGAAAATAGAGAAATGGTATTACTTGCCAACACAATTACATCAAAGATGTGTTATTCCACAACGACTTAAAATATAGTCTCAAAAACATGAATATACAAGCTAAAAACTAAACTTAAAAGATTACATAGCAGAAATAACAGCCTAATACATAGACTAATCAAAATTCAGAATCTCGAGACTTGCTTTCTTGTCGTATGCTACAATGAGATTGATATCATAGTCTTTTCCCATCTCATAGTCTCCCCCAACAAAGTTAGCCTCTTGTGCCAAATATTGCTTGTGTCTCTTGTAGATATTTTGAATGTCCTTGCTTGCACAGCATAAACAAGATATTCATAGATCACTGAAAGTCTTGATTCTTCCTTGTTCTTACTCAAGTTGGTACTGATGAGCAAGTTTACTCATGGAAGAAGGAAATGTGTTTAAGTACTTCTCAATTATGTCGTTCTCGTCTTGTCAACCCCTAAGAAACTAAGCTCAGATTGGAGATCCAACATAGCCTGGTTGTAAGCATCAACGTACCTATGGATAATCCAGAAGACGGATCGTCTCCCATCTTCCAGCCAACTCAGGAAGCTGTGCATCATGCACATTGTTGAAGCGTTTCTCCAGAACATCCCATAAATCCTTGGGATCCGTTTTCTTCAAATATTACTTCTTGAATGAATTATGAATATGACGCTTCAAAAATATGAGGGCTTAAGCTTTCACTTCGTCAACAGGGCGACCTCATTAAGGCCAGTTGGTGGGATGATGCTGGTGGTGTATCTCTTTTCGATGAAAGTATTTTCTACATCAGAGACCCAATGATGATATTTTGTTTCTTTCGGATCAAGGATATCAAACTCTGGCATAGCCGACTTAGTCATCTACAAAATAGACAATAGAGATAATTATTATCGAAACCACGAATACTAATCCCAAGTTTAGAGAATAAGAATGTGATCCAAGATGTATGGTCACAAGAACCGATGCTCGATATACGGTGGTTTCATATCACACCCAGAAATCATGATATTTATAAACAATCACTGATAATTGATTTTTTTTCTCTTTATAATGATGACTCTCACAGGACCATCATTAATCAAACTTTTTCAGCGAAGGGGCGATGAAATCTCCTTCTCTCGATGCACAATATAATATCATAGTAGTAAATGACCTAATTTCTAGGGTGCTGTAGAAATTATCTTTGAGTCCTAATCTTTAGAGTGCTATAGAAATTAAGTTTTTCTACATAAGGTCGAGGATTATTGAGAGGCATGACGGTCATTATGAGGACCATCATAAGGTTGAGGATTATTGAGAGGCATGACAGTCATAAGATGAGTAGAACCAGTGTCAGAATACCAATTAGGGTCGCCGAAAAAATGAGTGCCAGCAAAAGGAATTGCTGAGCTGATTCAAGAGAATTGATTTAGGCCATGCTGATTGATGTGGCAGGGGGCAAACCACTGTAATATAAGGCCAGAAGGGAATATGAGTAGTTCTGAAAGTGAGCAGAGTGGGATTTGTTGGAGGCCATGGGAGGAGAGACACAACAAATGGAGGAAGGAAGGAAGAACAAAACTACTTAATTACTGACACAAAGAAGAAGGCGAGAACAAGGTAAGGATACTAGATCTAGGCTGATACCATGTGGAAAGTAGTTCCCCTTACTTGAAGCTGTTTACAACGTGTGTGTATATACAACAAAGTTCAATCTCCTATTACAATACACTATTATGAGTATTAAAGACTAATCAATCTACAGTTACAAATATTCAAAGATCAAAACTGATCTACTGTAACACAATCACTGATTTGAATCAGTATTAATTGTAGGAGAGGAAATGTCTCTAACAAAAGCAGACTTATTTCGTTATAACTTCTAAAAAAATAGACCAATATGATTATATGAATGATTCAATATTGTCTTCATTCATGTTAGTCAAAATAGAGGATGCGGTAGAAATCTATCACCATCTCTAAACCCATGTTGTTTTTTTTATAGCGTAGGGTTTAAGATATTAGAGGACTTACGAAAGTGAGTGATTCTATAATGTGCGGAACATAATTTTGAAAGAGAGTGATTTACGATTTAAATTCTCTTATATATTATTCATCTAAATCTAACACGAATAAAATTTACAAAGTACCAAATAAGATCAGAACCTTAGTTTCAAACATCTTCAATTTCAATTGAAGTTCATCATCTCCATTGAGTTGCGCATCCCAAAATCCAAATCCAATCTTTCTTGAAATTAAAATATACAAATAAACCACACACCATCATCAACAATAAAGTGATACACTAATAATAATAGAGATTCTGCCTTGAATCGTCCACGGCTAACAACCTTTACCCAAATCATCACCTGCCAAAGGCTTAGATATATAGACGGATAGAACAAATCAACAATTTCTCATTGATCCAGTTCACCTTTTGTTTTAATTTAATAGTGAGGATCAATATCCATACTAACCAAAATATAAAGATTTCATGGGGGAGAGAGGCAGAGTAGAAGATCAGACTGTTTTCACGTGGGGGTGATGTTAAAGCAACGGGAAGACACGCACCGTGTTATTGTTTTCTCTTGAAGCGCAGTGTGTTATTCAAATCTAAAGCAAAGAAAAACGAAATGCGGTCCAGCGTAGTCTCATTTAATGTTTGTACTGGCTGTTGCAAACGCAGGACTCAAGCTCAACACCCCCACCACTTAAACAATGTGCTGGCTAAACCCAGCAAACAAACGTGCACTTAAAAGATTTACCAGGCTGTGAACGTCTTTTGCTTGCAATTATAGCAACCTCATGGTCTACTTTTGCTAACACGATTATCTGAGGTTGCCGTAAAATCAAGAAGTAAAATATCAAAAATATATTGACGGAAATATCGATGAAATTTCGGTCCAAAAAAAATTCTAACGGAAATTATAGAAACTAATAAAAATACATGAAAATTTGTAATGAAACTTTTGGAGGTTGTTACATGATCAATTATCTATCTTATGTGAAAAAAAAATATTAATCAAACATCAAGACATGAATTTGTTATATTACTATATGAATTAGTACGCGCTAAGTGTTGATAATTATTAAAATATAATTTATTAATTCTATTTTTATTTTTTGATTGCTAAAACTTATGGGAGGCTAGGCCAACACGTCTTTTGTACAATATATTACACATCACAAAATTAAATATATATAAATACATCAAAACCACCTAGGGACTTATGAGGTTCGAAATTCACACTATTTTTTTCATCTCCCTGTACATAATTATGTGTGTATTATGAAGAATAATCATTAAATAATTGTTCTCCCGTGTAATTCTGCATGTATTGGACATGTCACGTGAAGAGTGGATTGGATATTGAGCATGTGAAGATTAGACAATTACCAAACTAAATGTTAAATGTGAAAAGTTTACGAAATTTTTTGAAATTTCGGGAAATATCGAAAATATCGATAAAAATCGGAAAATTTCAGAAAATTTAGGGATATATTTAAGGGAGAACAAAATATCGACAAAATATCGACAAAATATCAGAAAATTTCAGAAAATTTCAGAAAATTTCAGGTAATTCCAAAAAATTAAAATATCGACAAAATATCGCTGATAATATCAATTTTGCATACATTGTGTAAAACACAAAATAGACACACTTCGAACAATGAAATTACAACTTTTTGCTCTACATGTTTTTCATTATTGGTAGCGTGTAGGGTTATATCCAACTATGATGTAGAACTTCTCAGTACTATTTAATCTACAACTTATGTCAGTTGTTATCTATAATGTTTCAATTTCTTTTTTTCGATTACATGTTTCAGTTCATATAAGTTGTACTTTATTTGTTATGTTTTATTTTATTATCAACATCAACTCTTAAATTTATTAATTTTCTGGGTTCCAATGCATTTCTCTTTCTTGAATTTGTCAAATTGAATCACCTGCACCTTGCGCTTGCGCAGAAGACTTTTGTTTTAATGCTACCATAGAGTGCCTTCATTGCAATATGTGGGGAGGTGACAGCCCACTGTTTTCAACTTTCCTCCTAACTTCCACGCTAAGAGTCTCCCAATAGTATTGTTATATTTTCTAGCAAGATTATCCAAAAAGCTACATGTAACTTCATTTTTAACTTTTACTCTAATAGTTTCAGTTATTTAGAAATTAAATTAAAATAAAGTGTTGAAAAAGAGAAAAATTATGGAGGGAAAATTATAACTATGAGTTATATTTTTTCTCATTCTTAGCTAAATTGAACAGTAAGATTTACCAAAAGCTATTTAAAATAACTTTAGGGGGTATATTCGACCACAGTTTTAGTAGAATTGTTTTGTATTTTAGAAATTTTTTAAAATCTTAATGTATTCAATCTAGATTTTAAATAATCCTTGAAATTTTGATGTATTTATTCTAGATTTTAAACAATCCATAAAAATTCTGTAGTATTCAACAATCCACGAATTTTTAAGGATTTCATTAAATATCTGATTTTGAAGGATTGTTTACACACAAAATGACTTTTTGAAATCAGACCTCCTACCTAAGAGATTTTGATGGATTTCAAAATAAAACATCTCTCTCTCTCTCTCTCTCTCTCTCTCCATTTTTTTTCTACATACGTCTTTAAAGCGTTTACCTTGATGTCACAACAAAGATAACGTCAATAACCTTTGCTTTCATTACCATTTCCTCATGGTTTGATTTCATTAATGACTTCAACTACTATACTTTCAATAATTAACTTCTATATTGTATAAGCTTTGGTCTAATCACTACGACTTTATAAATCTTATTAAAATAGTTCTCAAAATCTTATTTTATAGCAATGAAATGTCTTTGTCATTTAACGGTCTCTTCTAATTTAAAATGTTGAGTGATCCATTATAGTACATACAAATTTTCTCATATATAAGTGTTTATAATTTTTGTTTTTAAACGATAAAGAACTTCATTTTATACCGAAATGACAATATTACTTGATAATGGAACAATGAATGTTAAAAAGAATCTAGATAATGAGAACGTGAATTAGAAATACGATGATAGTGTCAATTCAAGACTCAAGAGTGTGATCGTAATATTGGAAAGATTAAAAATAGTGCATTTTATTTTTTAATATGTGATAGTGTATTTTGATATTTAAGTTTTTGATTAAACTTTAATTATTTGAGCAATCCTTAGAAATCAAACTAAATTCTTATAAAACAATATAAAAGATTCCTTTCAAATTCATGTAGAATTAAAACAATCCGTGGATTTAAAACAATCTACAACAATTCACGGAATATAAAGAATCCTTAAAAATCTTTTAAAATTCAAATTGAATAAACCTCCTTAGAATAAACATCGAGCGTGAAAAGTGTTTTTTTTAAAGGAGTGTGAAAACTTATTAAATTGTCAAATATTTCACTTATTTGTTTTTAAAAAGACGTTCACAGCCTGGTTAGTCTTTTAAGTGCACGTTTCTTTGCTGGGATTAGCCAATACATTGTTTAAGTGGTGGGGGTGTTGAGCTTGAGTCCTGCGTTTCGCTGCAGCCAGTACAAATATATTGGAGATCCAACTAGTCTTACATTAGATTTGACTGAACTAGTCTTAAACGGTTTTTACCACATCTATAATATCCACTTCGATTAAAAGATTTTTTTTTTACCTTTTTGGATGTGTTTATTCACAATTCCAAAATTAATTTTTGCACCTCCTTAGTTTTTTTGAAACTTCTTTTATATTCCTAAAATGTCCTCAACAGAAGAAAAAAAAAATCAACCTTTATGCGAAGAACATCAATGAAGATCTCAGTAGTGTTCATATGTGTACTTTAACAACATTTTCATTCTGCCGATCTCTGATCTCAGGCTAGCAGGATCAAATGGGTGGTCTGAAGTCAAAACACACATCTAATTTTAAAGCCTTCCGAATTCGCAATTAGCTCAATCATCTTCTTCCTTGAGATCAGAAGCTCAACTGTGTGGTTGAAGTATATATGATCAAGACTAAGACATTGATCACTCATGATCAAATTGCCTAGCAAATATTGTTATGTTTGTTGGGATTCAGTGAGTTATCAGATCTATTCGATCATTAGCCACTCCATGATATTATATCAGGGAGACTATCTAATCATCTGAAAATCATATAACTTTGTATAAGTCGGCTTGCACCATGTATCTTTCAAGCATGTTGTTTTATAGCTGGCCTCTCTTGATAACCTTCACACAGAAAGGAGTTAGTCTTGGCCGCACCCCTTCTCTCTACACCTCCCAAAAAAATTAAATATCAACCGTTAATCTTGAAAATCAAAATGAGCTTATGATGAGCAATCCTTGCCCTGCTACATCAGCCACTCCTCCCTCAATCACTAAGAGCAGCTGCATCGGGGAGGGACGGCGAGGACGTCCGGGGGGCAGGGGCCACCATTTGAGGACGTCCGGGGGCTGGGCGACGTGCAGCGGGAGGGAAGGGGGATTTTGTATTGATCGATGAAAATGGTAAAGTTTCTGTTGTTGTTTTGATGAGTTGTTTTTCGGGTTTCTTATTCATGCTGGTTGCCAAGAGCGCGAGGGCTTTTTGGCTCGGGACTGATCAAATTAGGTCCGATTTGTCGATGATTTCGTGTGAATGGTTGGGTAGAAAGGCTATGTATGCTAATTACGCAATGATGACGTTTACGGTTTTGTGGTGGATCAATTATTGAGTGGAATTTTCGGCGATGGAGGCATGGCGGCTAGAGGCGGGGAGTTGCTGAGTATCTGGGCAAGGTGGTGAAATGATGTCCTAAGTTTAAACTCATTGACTTTTGACTTGTTTATCCAATCCGAAGGTAACACGTGTAAAATTTTGAAAAAATTTAGGAGATGTAGAGAGAGGGTTGACAATCAAGACTAGTGTAACAAGTTGTTGACACAAGGGTGGGGTATAGATAGAGAAAGGTTAAAGATAAAATTGGAAGTACGGTCAATTCATAGTGGGGGACTATTTGAATAGTCCTTTTAGATAAGGAAGCATCTCCGACTAAAATATCCTCTGTAGTACGTTCCATTATTTTTCCTCCCTTCAAGTCGAGTATAAGTCTCGTCTTTGCCTTTTTATTTTTTCCGTCTTTGCTTCTTGTTCTGGTTTCTCGTTAATCGAGAGTTCTTATTTTTCTTGGTTTAAAATGAGCGCGTCTTCTTCATCAGATGATGATTCAAGTGTTCACGGGTGGAAGTATGACGTGTTTTTGAGTTTCAGGGGAGAAGACACTCGCAAGGGTATTATATCACATTTATACTATGAATTACAGAAGACAGGAGGCATTAAAACTTTCGTGGATGACCAAGAAATTCAAGCTGGGGCTCCTATATCTCCAAGTCTTTTGAGAGCAATCAAAGAATCGAGGTTTGGGATTGTGGTTCTCTCAGCAAACTACGCGTCTTCTGCTTGGTGTCTGGATGAACTTGCACATATTTTTCAGTGCATGGAAGGCGAAGACAGAATTCTACCACTTTTTTATGAAGTTGATCCCTCTCATGTTCGGAAACAAACAGGAAGTTTTGGATTGGCCTTAACTAAGCATGAAGAAAACTCTACGCATAGTCAAGAAAAGGTGAAGCAATGGAGAGTTGCTTTAGGAAAAGTGGCCAGTCTCTCTGGGTGGGATACAAGGAATTTCCGGTAAGCATGAACTCGAAAACACGTGCTGAACAGTTAACAAAATGTTTTATTGTACATTCATACTTGCCGTGTGATTCTCCGATTTTTCTCTGACCCATCTTCCTTGCAGATCCGACAGAGAACTAGTCAAACACATTGTGGAATTTTTGCGCAGTAAAATTCAGCAACCAAGTGCAGATTCTAAAGTGTTGGTAACCCAAAGTCATGTCGATAAGGAATTAGAGAAAAATCACTTAGAGGTTGGGCGAAGGATTTCTTACGGTAAAGTAGCCAAAAACGTTGGGTTAGTTGGGTTATTTCTTCTGGATGTAATGTTGGAAACCTCAAGTGATGACAGTGATGAGGTACACACTACATAGATCATGGATGTTGGACTTTTGCTAACTAGTATGCTGGATAAATATTTGGTGTACGTTGGTACTGATAGAAGATTAATTTATGCTACAGAGTGGATCTGAAGAACTAGAGAAAACTCAAGTTAAGGTTGGGCCGTATGGATCACGCGAAGGAGGAGAACCGTTTGATGATGGTGTTTTTTCAGCGGTCAAACAGTTTCGGGTATGTTACGGTAAATCTAAGATCATCTACATCCAGGTTGAATATGTTGATTTGGATGGGAGTTCATTCTGGTCTGACAAGCACGGGGAAGAATATAGCGGAAAAATTGAAAAAAACATAGACACGGTTAGTCTACTCCCTCCAGATCGAACACATGCACAATTCGATCACACTCGATTAATTATAAATTAGCATATATAAGAGCACACTCGATTAAAACGCTCATTGACTTTGCAAATGCAGGTCACGCTTAATTATCCAGATGAATTTTTGACTTCAATTCATGGGACGATTGAAGACTCGTTGTTTTACCCAACCAAGATCCTCTCACTTACTTTCCATAGCAACAAAAGAAATTTCGGACCGTTTGGTGACCACTACAGTGGGACTAGTTTCTCAATCCAAGTGCCTGGAAGTAGAATTGTTGGATTGTTTGGCAGAGATAGCGAAACAAATCAGCTCCGCGCACTGGGAGCTTATCTACAGCTTTCACTCACAGTAGAGGTATGGAACTAATCTCTCCCTTTCTTAATTTTGTGGTCATAACTCATAACAATGAACACGTCCGATCCATACGTTAACATTGATTTCAAATTGTTTTATATGTTACCAGAAACAATTTGCTAAGAACTCTGAAAGAGTGATGTCTGTAGATCTTCATCCAACTGAGACATGGTATCATTGGTATGCAAGGCAGTTCTATGAAGTGGTGAATTCATCTGCACACAGCACACACCGATCACTACTTCATATTCTGCATCTATGAACAGCAAACATGTAGGAGTCGAAATTCCTCTTCACCTTAGTGAATTGATTGCTTTGCTATTTTCTACATGCAGGGTTCTAATAAGTCTGTATTCAGGAACTATATGTATCTGGAACTACCTGTCACAGGTGAGCCACTAGTCTCGATTACATATACATAGTTTCACTTCGTTTTTGAAGCTCCTAGAATATAATTAAACAATTTGAACTAACTTAATGTAACTCTCAGACATTGGAGAAGTCCATCAAGGTCACCAATTCACCAGGTATGTCACAACATTATGTGAGAAATAAATCATGCATTTTGTTCTCAAATACTTTCTTTTACTTCCAATATTGCAATATTAATATTAACTTAGAAGTAACAACATTACGTGAGAAATAAATCATGCATTGTGTTCGCAAATACTTTCTTTTACTTCTAATATTGCAATATGCATGTACTACATTTATCTTGATGGAAGTTCACTAACTGTGTTATGAAAATCTAATGATGTGCTTACAGTCAGAACAGTAAAGTTCATAACTCGAAAACACTGGATTGTAACTGGGGCTGATGACAAGTTTATTTATGTATACAACTACGATACCGTGGAAAAGATCAAAGAATTTGAAGCACATTCAGACTTCATCAGGTGTGTCACTGTCCATCCAACTCTACCATATCTTCTGTCATGTTCAGATGACATGGCTATAAAACTCTGGGATTGGGAGATGGACTGGAAATGTACTCGAGTCTTTGAGGGGCATTCCCACATTGTGACGCAAGTGGCTTTCAATCCGATCGACTCTGACAGCTTTGCTAGTGCCTCTTTTGATCACACCATTAAGGTATTGACAATTAGTGTAAAGTAGAAGTTTAATTAGTACAGCATGATATCTCTGGTGTGTCATTCTCTTCACCTGTCATTTGAAAATTTACAATGTATTTATTTTGTAGATATGGAACATTGGCTCCTCTGCCTCAAATATTACCTTGGAGGGCCACTTAAAAGGAGTGAATTGTATTGACTATTTCGTTCACGGCAATGAAACACGTCTACTAAGTGGTTCTGATGACTTTACTGTTAAGGTGCGTGATCTTTGTCAATTTGGCCGTTTATACTTGATGCTTATCGGGCAGGTATGTCTTAGATCAAAAAGATATTGAAAAAGGTTTTCTTTGATAAATGTGACAATATCAGGTGTGGGACTGTGAAACGAAAAATTGTATGCAAACTCTGGAAGGTCATGTCAACAATGTAACTGCAGTATCTGTTCATCCTGAGCTTCCCATAATAATTACTACTTCTGAGGATGGAATAGTTCACATATGGAATTCAACCACTTTCAGGCAACTCTTTTTGATGCAATATGTTACATTACAACCACCTGAAATTGTATTTCTGTATATTATAAATTGTGGTAGAAGCTTTATGATGAGTTCATGGACTCATTTTCATTTTCCAACAGACTAGAGCGCAAGTTGAACTATGAACTTCAAAGAGTTTGGGCCATTGGACACATGAAAGGATCAAACAAGTAAGTTTGACTAGAGGAAAAGTAATGTGGCAACTAGCAAAATTATTCTTAAGCTGTTGCTCTTGGCTTCAGGGAAATTTCGTTGTAGTGGCTAATTTATCAGTTTGTTTGTGTGTTGTGAATGTGTTTGTGTGTGTGACTGACTTGGTAAATACTTCAATGCTTCTTACAGGGTTGCGTTTGGTTTTGATGATGGGACGATTATTGTTGAAATCAATACTTTCGACTTGAATCGAGAATGTGTGGACCTCCAACCACGGAAAACTAGCAAAAACTGAAGAAATAAAAGATCGATCTTTGAAGTCATATTTTCTGCTTTGAAGTAGTTTAAAGTGAGGTTGATGATGTTATCTGACAGTAGGGAGCATTTTTGTGGCCAATAAAAAGATATCCCCATGCTGATAAGGTTCTAGATATCCCCATTATTGTTCATTTGTGTGCCCAATATGAACAATGTTTTTTTCGATACAACAATATGATTAATGTTTTTTTTATGAAGAAAAAAAAGGAACAAATTACAAATCAGATCATTTTCAAACTTTCTATACTAAGTTGAGCTACCCAGCAAATTATCTCAAATTAGGTCATTTTGGTTATGAAAAAGACACAACAAATTTAAACAATTACTACCATATTATTTCACCAAAGATCTCTTCCTCTCTTCACTTTGTAGACAGAACTAGCATTCGTCATGCCACAGTTTCACCTATTGACATTTGCTTAATTGGTTACTCGTGCTAGCGAACTCACTGCTGACTGTCTTTTCATTTAGAAAGGTTATCATTTTTTACAAACAACTTTATTGCCCAGTAAGCATACTATCTACGTTATGTAAACACACTACTGACATAAAATGAAGGTATTTATGTATATAACAGCAAGCAACTCATCTTTTTCCACCTTCTCCGCGGTAATCCGCCTCCTACGGGATCAAAATAAGTATGAACAACTCACTTTATTCCTCCTTCTAGGTGGTAGTCCACTTTTCAGGGGAGTCACTACAAGAAAACATCACTTAGACCACGGAAACATAATTGTTCCGTGGTCCAAGTGACACCTGGACGACGGAGTCTTTTCCGTCGTCCAGGGTATAACCTGGACTTCGGAGTCTTCTCCGTTGTCCAGGTGATTACCTGGACAACGGACCGACACGCCGTCGTCCGAGTACACGAAACGTGCTTCCACTTAGACGACGTACCGACACCTCCGTCGTCTAAGTGAAGCATTATATAAGCTGATCGAATTCATTCCTGGCCTCGATCTATTCATTCCATTTGAAGAAGAATTGAAGGAGAAGGGAGAAGGAGAAGCTAGGGAGCTAGCTAGCTAGAAGCGAGCTAGGTAGGCCGAGAAGAATCAGGATCGATAAGGGATCTCCGCTGACTAGCTAGTTAGCTTAATTAACGTACAGATATCGAGAAGGCCAGCAGGTACGTACGTATACGTACGCAGTTAAAATTTGCTTAATTAATTAATTAATATATATTTAGTGAAAACGTACGTACATATATACATGCAAGGATGTTAGCTGATGTTAGCTATATATATATATATATATGTACAGATCGATTAAATTACGTACATACGTAATTGATGGATCGATGTAGATCGAGTACGTACGTATAATTAAGCGTAAATTAATTGAAAAATATATATATGTAATAATTAATTAATTATAATATTTTGTAGCAGTATGGACAAGAGTTGGATGAAGTTGAAGAATAGATGTGATGTCCGGTATATGGATGGAATTAGCGAATTTGTGAATTTTGCGATAGAACATGGTCAGGGAAAGAAACGTTTCAGGTGTCCGTGTCAGAAATGTCTTAATTGTCAGTATGCGGAGGTTAATGTTATGGTGCAACACCTGTACGAAAATGGTATGATGTGGAGTTACACTACATGGAGCGAGCATGGTGAAGCAGTAGAGTTCAGCGCAGCAGACTTCAGCTCAGGGTACAGTTACCATGGTGCCTCATCCAGCGGCAGTGGTGCCGGACCCCCAGCTTGCAACCCAACTGCAGATTTGGTCCATGATGCGTTTCCGGGATGTAGTCATGGTGGACACCAACACCAAGACGGAGGTTACAGTACCACTTATGAGCATGATGACACATTCCCCGCAGCTAGCTTGGCCACTGACACCAGTGAGATGGAAAAGTACAACTGGATACTACTTGAAGCGCAGACCCCGGTGTTCCCTGGATGTCGAGAGAATGTGTTGCAATATGTGATGGAGCAAATGAAGATAAAAGTGAA
Source organism: Geum urbanum (assembly GCA_946800695.1). Taxonomy (NCBI): domain Eukaryota; kingdom Viridiplantae; phylum Streptophyta; class Magnoliopsida; order Rosales; family Rosaceae; genus Geum; species Geum urbanum. The sequence continues at coordinate 78,629,481 of OX326999.1, read as the reverse complement.
GCACAAAATGTCAGTGAGTGCTTTTGACGAAATTCAGGAGCAAATATGTAAGTTGCTTCCTGATGATCACAATCTTCCTAAATCTCATTATAAGGTTAGAAATATCCTGAGCAGCCTCGGCCTAAAGTACAGGATAATTGACGCATGTCCGAATGATTGTGTGCTATTTTACAAAGAGTATAAAGAGTTGGACTATTGTCCCGTATGTGGCCAGTGCAGATTCCAGTTGAATATGAAGAGTTCGAAAAAGAGAATTCCTGTGAAAGTTGTTCGATATTTCCCCTTGATTCCCAGATTGCAGCGCCTGTACATGTCTCTACACACAGCAGAGGCGGTGCGATGGTACGCAGAAAAGCGAATAGATGACGATGTCCTGCGACACGCCGCGGATGGGGAGGGTTTCAAACATTTCGACAGAGAATTTGGAGACTTTGCTTCAGAGGTTAGAAATGTTAGACTCGGCCTATCTACAGACGGATTCAATCCTTGGGGAAGTAATAGCTCCGCCGTCAGCACTTGGCCAGTTATTCTGATGCCGTACAACTTGCCTCCGTGGATGTGCATGAACAAGGAATTTAATTTCCTTACCGTATTAATTCCAGGTCCTAAATCTCCATCGAAGTGCTTAGATGTCTACCTCAGACCTTTGATCGACGAGCTGAAACTGTTGTGGGAAAATGGAGTCCCAACTTATTACAAATTCACTGACACGATGTTCACGATGAGGGCTGCCGTAATGTGGACGATCAGCGATTTTCCAGCTTATGGGATGTTGGCAGCCTGCAGGACAAAAGGATATAATGGATGTCCTATATGTTTGGACGACGTGAACTCTAGTTGGCACGCGGGGAAGGTGTGTTACTTGGGTCACCGTAGATGGCTTCCTCACGACCACCCGTGGCGACAGGATGAAGCTCATTTCGACGGTACGGTAGAGAACAATCCTAAACCCCGTAGTTGGTTGGGCGAAGATATTTTAGAGAGGTTGAGCTATTTCGACTTTGGTGTGTTGAGCAATGACGCAGATGTAATGAAATGCAATCCAATTCCTCCACATGATCTGAGCTATTGGGATCACAAGAGTATATTCTTTGAACTCCCTTACTGGTCGAAGTTGAAGCTGAGGAACAACTTGGACGCGATGCACATAGAAAAGAATGTGTGCGACAGCGTGGTGGGAACAATTCTCGGTATTAAGTTCAAGACTAAAGATACTCCCAAAGCGCGCAAAGATTTGGAATCAATGAATCTACGTCGTCCCTTGTGGTTGAGGAGGGATAGGAAATGAGTGTACAACAAGATGCCAGATGCACCTTACACAGTGAAGCCGACGCTTAGACGTTCTGTATTTCACTGGTTTAAGGGCGTTCGTTATCCGGCTACGTATGCAGCTACTATAACTGGAGCAGTGGACGAGGTGCAACACAATTTTGTTGGTCTAAAGACACATGACTATCACGTTATGCTGCAACGTCTGATTCCAGTGGTAATTCGACCATACTTGCCTCGGGACGTCGTAGAACCAATAGTGGCATTGTGCAGGTGGTGGCAGAGGTTATGCGCCAGAGAATTAAAGAAGTCATATGTGGTGGAATTGCAACAACAAATTGTGCACATCATTTGCAAACTAGAGAGGATTTCCCCCCTGCTTTCTTTGACATCATGATTCACCTAATGATCCACCTGCCCGAGTAGGTGCTCATTTCTGGTCCGGTCCAGTACACTTGGATGTATCCTCAAGAAAGGTACGTACAACTAATTAATTAATTTGTTCCACTGGAGATTATATATATACTAGCTAGCTAGGTATATGTACTTATGTAATGTGTACGTTTGATTTTGTAGACAGCTTGGACAGTATAAGTCATTCGTCAAAAACAGGTCGGCCCCGGATGGCTCCATAGCAGAGACATACCTAATGCATGAGTGTGTTACTTACTGCAACAGGTACCTCAAAGATCCACCCCCTCCCACTGCCTCCGATCGCAGTGCCCGCATCAATCTTTCTGTCGTCACCAATGTCGTCCGACCGTTTAGAGGAGTATTAAAGGAATCGTTAACACGGGAAGAACTTATTGAGGCACATTGGGTAGTGTTGCGAGACTGTGATGAAGTTGAGCCGTACATGATGTCATACAGGGAGAGGCTTCAGGCGTTAAATCAAAACAAGAGTTCGGCGTGGATTGAGAAAATGGTTAAGAAGAAGTTTCCTGATTATTTCTTCCAATGGGTACGTACGTACGACTCGGATGAGATTATTTAAATACATATCGCTCATGTTTGTAGAAAGTAAACCCTTATATTAATTTGCCCTTTTTCGCAGATGATTGATCTGCAAAAATCTAATAACCACGGAGGGTGGTGGTCATGGCCAAAGCACTTGCTAGCAGGGAAGCCGGTTAAACACTATATTTATCCCGGATGTTTTGTGAACGGTGTAAAGTTCCATTCATTGGCCCGAGACGAAGGAAGAAGAACACAAAACAGTGGGGTAGCTGTTGGGAAAGACAATGATCTATATTACGGGGCTATTGTATACGTGGTTCAGCTATGTTACGGGAATGATGTCAACGTTTTCCTATTCAAGTGCAGATGGTTCAAGCGTACAAAGGAAGACCTGGGACTATTATCAGTCGATACAAACTCGCACTGGTATGAGGATGAGCCTTTCGCTCTGGCCACCTTAGTTCGGCATGTGTTCTATCTCGACGATCCGAAAGCCGGTGAAGGGTGGAAAATAGTGAACCATATCTCTCACCGAGGAATATGGAATACAGAGACAATTGAAGGGACACGGGCGACGACTGAAGATGCTGCTGAACCAGAAAGAGACATTCCTGCCTATCAAGAGCCTAATATTTCTATGGTCTGCTCCGATATAATGGACCTGGTTCAAGATGGTGAACGGTTACCCATGCCTGATGGTTGTACAGATCTAACTGAAGATGAGATTATCGATGAGGTAGATGAAGAAGACGAGCAGGAAGAGGACGCGGACGAGGACTCAGGTTATTCGTCGGACGATGTTGAGTACGATGACGAGGATGAGCCGTCGACTAACGGGGATGAGGACGATGATGATTATGACGAAGAGTACGGTCATACGACGAGGGAGATTAATTGGTAATTAATTACTGTAATTATTGTAATATATATATATATATATATGATCGATGCCGGTTTACGGTAAGAAATTAATCTGAATTATATATCCTGGCCAACGGAGAAATTAATAAATATTGGCGCCAAATCTCAATCTCATATAAAACGTACCCTAGCTAAATCCTTGACCCTAGCCGGCCTAAATCTAGCAGTTCGATCGGATCGATTGATAATTGAACGGACACGTACACAAATGACCGGGGACGACCTAAACCGTAATCCCTAAGGCCCTAACCCCTGAAATCGGGGTCTATGCACCTGGACGACGGATAATGGTCATTATCCGTCGTCCAGGTGAACACTAGGACGACGGAGAATGGTCATTCTCCGTCGTCCAAGTTCAGAAACCCTAAACCCTAAACAGTAAGGCCCTAACCCCTGAATTCAGGGTCTATACACCTGGACGACGGAGAACGTCATTCTCCGTCGTCCAGGTTCTAACCTGGACGACGGGTCACTTCATATCCGTCGTCCAGGTATAAACCTGGACGACGGAAACGCTCAAATCCGTCGTCCAGGTGCAGATATCGTCATTTTTTCGAAGACAACGACCCTCTAGACCTTCTTCCAATGCATTTTCTTTTCATCAAGACTTTAGAGTAAACAATTCTTGGTGTGTGAGCTTCAACGGTTCGAAAATCGGAGTTGCGAAATGCCTTGTATCCACGTTTCCGGTTTGTGAAATTATCGGTTTTGCCGTTGACTGTGCCGATCAAACCCTTCCCGAACTTATTATTTTATGGTCCTTTGAAGACAATTATATATTATGTTACGACGAACATATCCAACGGTTGTTTTGTCGAAATTCAATTTCGTTAATACTCTGCTGCAAATGAGCGCCTACTCATGAACACTGAAGTCGTAAAGATTAGTCGATACTTAACATGTTTCAATACGTAAAATTAATCGGCGGTTCAAATTTAACTGTTCATATATACGATGCGTTCATCGATATTGTACGACTATTTCACTCGAATGACAGATCGCTAAATTCGTAGCGAATTATTTTTTAAATTTTTTTTTACGTAATACGAACCTGGACGACGGAGATGGTCATTCTCCGTCGTTCAGGTGAACACCTGGATGACGGAAAATGACCATCTCCGTCGTCCAGGTTCAAACATCATGGCGGTTCAAATTTTTTTTGTTTAATTTTTTCATGTAATTTTCACTTGGACGACGGAAACTTACCATCTCCGTCGTCCAAGTCCAAAATTATGGCGGTTCAATTTACCGCTTCCGTTTTTGGGACCGCTTGAATTTTCACTTAGACGACGGAGATTTCATTCTCCGTCGTCTAAGTCCAATTCCATGGCGGTTCAGAACGTCCCGCCCCTTAATTACGCGCCGTTTCAAAATTTTGAAACTGTCACCTGGACGACGGAGAACACTGTTTCTGTCGTCCAAGTGCACTTAGACGACGGAGAATAGTGCTCCGTCGTCTAAGTGAAACTCTATAAATAGAGTACGGCTCCTCTTCTTTTCCTCATCCCTTACAATTCTCTCCATCTCTCCTCTCCTCTCTCTCTCAATCTCATTCCGGCAATATTCTCCTCCGGCGACGACGCTCCGACGATACAACTCCGGCGTGGTTCGATTCCTCCTCTCCGGCGAAATTCCCGAAAACTCCGATTCGGTAAATTTCTATTTTTCCCTTATTTAAATAATTTTTATTTTATTAATTAATTAAATTCTAAATATAATTAATTAGTAGAAATTAATTTAGTAATTAGTTTTAAATATTTAATAAATGATTAATTGTTGTTATTAATTAATTAAATCATAATTATTGTTAAATATATACAATTAAATGAATAATTGTAAATTTGTTGTTATTAATTAAATAAATAATTAATTATTGTTATTAATTAATTAAATGGTTAATTATTGCATGCTAAATGGAAAATAAATTATTGCATGTAATTACGTGTATTTTTTAGTAAATTAATTAGTAGTACGTGTTCGATTTAAATTTAGTACATAGGCTTGGTGTAATTAAGTCGCACTCTTTGGAATAGATGGCGCCTCTTTTCCTTGCTTATCTCCTTAACCCCTCGTGATGTGTGGATTTCATTACCGCACACCATAACCTAAGTGAAGTTATGGACACGAGGTTGAGGGCGGAGTTTGCAAAGGACTTGAGGGAGTGTAAATTTTCGAAAAATTGGTCGAATGTCGGACATGGTGTCTAGAAACGGGTTATGACTGGTGACAGGATTTGGACTAAGAAAGACTTTTGTCGAAATTAGTACTGCCTCTCGCGTTATCTCTATCCCTAACTGGCCATGTTTTTCGATTTAACCAAGGCTGATTAATTGAAAATTTACACTTTATCGCGCGGGTCGCACGTCTATGGTAAGTAGGTATTTTAACCCCGTACTCTTAGGTTTAAATGGCTCCGCCAAAGACGACATCCGGCAAGAAGAAAGCCCAACAAGAGGCAGAAGATGCCATGCTCCGCCGCTTGGCGGACCAAGTCGGTTGGGAATTACCACCGGAGGGCAACGACGCTCTCAATCCGGACGGATCATCTGGTCCGTCCGTAGCGCCCTCTGGGGAAATTCCCGCTCCCTCATTCATCTCGAGCGGTGATGACGTCGACCCCTTCCAATCTTCGACGCCCGGTACCCATTCAACGGGAAGTACTCAGGCGTCCTCGACCGCCGAATCAATCATGTACAGCGCCCGCCGTAGGCAAAGGAGGGCCCCCACTGACCCGGAACCGAAAAGGACTCGGGGTCTCGTTAAAGGGGGCAAAGCAGAGCGTATTTGCAAGGCGACCGGTAAAAAGATCGACTTGCCGTACGACGAATTCACCGGTGGCCCTCCCACAGCTCAGCTAGCAAGTCTCTCGGCGCATGGGATAGGGTCAATCATCCGTAACCGGGTTCGTATCACTGCCCCTACTTGGAAGGAGGCGCCGGATCATGAGAAGGCGAAAGTCTTCAAAGATCTTTCGGTACGTAATACGTTCAATTTAGTTATTATATAATATTGTTAATCTCGGCCTAAAATTTCATAATATATACGATTATAATTTTCTATTTATTTTTGATAGGAACAATTTGACGTGGATCCGACACCGGCTATGTTGAGGCATATCAATCAAACCGCCAACTCCATCTACAGAGATTGGAAGTACAGGCTCCATAAGTACTTCAAAGATGTCGGTCCCGTGCCTCCCCCGGTAGAGCTGCAAGGGGAGAGAGAAGATGAGTGGGAGTGGTTGTGTAACCACTTTGCCGATGAACAATTTAAGGTATTAATTTATTTATTTTATTTCAATTAAGATAATTGAATTATTTAAATTGTAGTTATTCATTTTTTAATGATTTAATTATGTTGTGTAACAGAAATTCTCCGGTGTCAACAAAGCCAACCGGGGGAAGAAGGAGAAACACCATACTACCGGCGCCAAGCAGTTCATTCAAATTGCCAAGGAGCACAAGGATAAGGGTTCCAAACACCCTTATCTTGATGCAAGCGTAAGCGCGTACGTGACGCCAGGGCTCGATAATGAAGCGAGTCAATGCGGCGTAAGTGATATATTAATTATGTGCTTTTAATTATAGTAATTATTATTTAAATATGATTTCATTATAATAAATTAATTATTCTTTTGTAGGCAAGGGTGATAGAGCGTGCGCATGAAGAGTTGGCCAACACTCAGCTTGCGTTCCCAGATGTGCCGCCGGAAGACCTGCCTCCTCTATCCTTAGAGAGCCAAATTGCAATCGCGGATGAGGTCTACGGTCGTAGAGCTGGCAAGGAGGTTAGGCACTTTGGGCCTAGGGTGGTACGAGATTTGTCGACGACCTCCGGCTCATCATCTACGGGAGGTTCGAGGCAGCGGAGAAGGAGTCAGGCTGCGGCCGTCGAAGCAGCCATTCAAGAGGCTCGACTGGCACGAGAGGAGAATGAGTCAATGCGGCAAAGATTTGACGAACAACAAGCACAAATAGCCCAACCCCTAAACCCTAAACCCCTAACCCCTAAACCCTAAACCTGGACGACGGAGACTTAGTTATTCGTCGTCCAGGTGGACACCTGGACGACGGAGATTGTTAGCTTCTCCGTGGCCCATGTATGCACCTGGACGACGGATTACTATTTATCCGTCGTCCAGGTGAACACCTGGGCCACGGAGAAGCTAACAATCTCCGTCGTCCAGGTGTCCACCTGGACGACGGAGACTTAGAGTTTCCGTCGTCCAGGTGGCTACCTGGGCCACGGATAATGTCCGAGGTCCAAGTGCACTTGGACGACGGATCACTAAATTTCCGTCGTCCAGGTGCTTGGACGACAGCACTTGGAGCACGGACCTTGGACGACGGAGTTTCCGTCGTCTAAGTACTTAGACGACGGAAAACTGCACCTAGACGACGGAAATGGTCCGTGGTCTAGGTGCAATTTTCTTGTAGTGAGTTTTAATGAGTTTTATGAACATGTAATAAATTGAAAACTTTGTGGTGGGAAGCCATACTTATTTATTTCAACAAAATTACAAACTAAAGATCCAGAGCCTTACTCTTTGGAGAATAGTTATAAGTTGTTTTAGCCACTCATAGTAGTAGACATACTTACTTGGAAATAGAGAAACTACTCACAGGCAATTCTACTCTTAGATAGATCACTTCTATTCTGATTTTTTGATGCCTAGAATTAAGACTCAAGGCTCCTTATATAGGGAGTAGAACTCAACTGGAATACAAATATGCATAATTAACAGTAACTTCACTAATATTAGTGTCCCCATGATGATAAGGTTCTAGCTTTCCTCTATTGTCTTCTTTCGAAAAGCAGATTCCTTATTGATAAAAGATGTTTCCCTCTTCACAAAAAGACGATACAAATTTTCATGTCTTTACATGTCATCGTATATTTCTGAATTTTCTCCAAGATAAGGCTCTTCAAATTCAAGTCTTCTTCTCGTTTCATTTTCTTCCACGTCTGTATCTACATACATCTTGTAGTGCTTGTCATTCTCGATCTTTTCGAGCCACTAGACACATGCAAGGGTGGAATCAATCTCTTTTGTTTTAAGAGAAACAAACAAGTCACTGGTAACGGCATCTGACTAGTCGTAAGCGGTGATAATTATCTTTTCTCCTGAAGCAAGAAAAATCATCTCTTGATCTTCTTCAATTACTTTCTTGATATATTCCAATGTCATGGTCTTCATCCATGGAATACTAGAATTTGAAGCTCCATTATATCCATTACAGGCTGGTTCTAAATATTGGCCTTGGATGATTCTAACATAGTGGTATGGAGAAATGTACGCAGTCTTTCTATTGGTTTTCTGCACCCATTTTGGAGGTGTAGATCTGAACTTGAGTCTAAAAATGAAATTGGAGTTCTTTACATTATTGGCAGTATTGTAGATGATAGAAGGCAATCCTGTGAGATCATCATTAGTCTTTATTCATAGATTGTGAAAAAAAATTATTTTCAACTAACCACAACTTGTGCTCTTGCGGGTGCTCACTTTGAACATTCACAACATATTTTCTTGGGAATGGTCCTAGAACTGTAAAGAGTGTATCAAGGAGATCTTCCAAAGTGTTGTGAAATTTGAACCGCTCGGATTCTTTTAATGCCTGACTTGACACTTTTGCACTTTCAAGTGTTTTAATTTATTGCACCACTAGTTTATTAACAATACTTTGTTGTTGTCTCTTTTGGTTCAGTTCTTCTACCAAGGCATTCATGGCCTCTACCATAAGCTTTTTATCTTGTTCCTGGAATGCGAACATCAAATTGTCTAGCAAAATCTTCTGATGAAAGCCTATACCTGGGTTAGTTTGGAAAACTGACTCGGAGAAAATGTTCAGCCTATACTTGAAGATGTTTACAAACCCTGTAGGAAAAGTTCTACTTTTTGGCAAAGTAGCAGCTTTAAACAGTCTTATAAGCCTTTATTGTCTACTGTTTGAGACGGGATAACCAATCATTTACCCTGGAATTAGTCAGCTGCGGCTGGTCTTTTAGGACACAACAAGAAATTTTTAAGAACATTCTCGATGGACTCCTCTGGTTGTTTAAGTTTTTTTCCTGGCCTTCTGCTCCTAGGCTTCCAATCTTTGTCGCTCGTTTCGCTCCTTCAAAACATCATCATTTCTCTTATTAAAGCGTATGGGAGATAGTTCCTGTTTTCTACAACTAATTCTACATCATAATTATATTGGTTGATAAATAATTGTCAATTTGCTAATCTCCCCCTATCAGAAGCTTTATCAAGCTTGAAATTCTTGAAATTTTTTACTCTAGCACAATCTGTTCTCACAATGAATAGTTTCCCTAAAAAGTTGGAAGAATTTTTAATTACTTTTTTAATTGCCAAAATTTCTTTTTCCCCTATGGTATAGTTCTGTTTTGCAGAGTTGAACTTTCCATTGCAAAACTTTAATTTTTTTTCTTCTATATTAGTGTCTGGCGCTCTTGCCAGCACTACACATGCCCAAAAAATGTCACTAGCATCTGTCTGAAGAATGATCTCATCATTTTCTTCAGGTTGATGGGGAGGAAGCAAATTTTCGCAAAGCTTTTTGATTTGCCTAACGACCATCCTCTGCAAATTTTCAGGCTCTCTTTGAGCTCATCTTTAGTGACAATATTGCTGTTAATCTAGAAATTTTGGGAAGGAAGTCTCTTCCATAGTTAATGACTCCTAAAAATATTTGTAGACCTTTAACGTCATGGATCTTGTATGAAAATTTCCAGAGCTTTTATATGATATGAGGTTGAAGCTTGATCACCCTATTTCTTAGGTTAATTTCTAGGAAGTCAATTTCATCTAGGATGAGAAAAACTTTTTTTTCTCCTAGAATGATTTCATGTTGAACTATGAGCTTGACTACCTCATAGAGATGATTCATGTGTTATTCTTGTTTTTTAGAAGAGTAATATATCGTTGATATAAATGACACAAAAGCCTTCAACTTGTTTGAATATGTTGTCTATTTTTCTCTGAAAAACGGATGGAGCTTGTTTCAGTCCAAAATGCATCACTAGCTATTTGTAGTGCCTTGTGGAGTTCTGAAGACAGTGAGAGGAATGCTAACAGGATGCATTTTGACTTTCCAGAATCTTGACTTTACATCAAACTTTGAGAACATCTTGGCTCCTCTGAGCCTGTTGATTAGCACTCTTGCGTGTGCTATTTGATAACCGTCTTTTACGGTTTTCTTATTGACATCTCTATAGTCTATCAACAATTTTGTCTTTCTGTAAACTTCTTCCGCATGATTTTTGATATAGAATGCTTGAGCATAATGAGGACTATTTGATGATCTTATCAATCCCTTTTTCCAAAAGATCAGCTATGTCTTTTTTGAATTCTTTCTGATCTTTTTCCTTGTATTGAGGGGTTGCTTTTACATGATAGATAAAATTCATGTCATATACCTTGAGTTCACAGACCACTGGGTCTTTTTTCCCAATATTTCAGAGGATTGATGTCTATATTTTTTTTAACAGCTCCTTGATCTCTCTAAGGGTATGCATCTTCTATTTCTCAAGAGTAGCCTTGAAGTGCTTGAGATTATGCTCATGTATGAAGTTTGCTTCAGTTACTTCTTCATCTTCTTCTTCCTCCTCTGATGACACCTATATAAGTAACTCTTCTTGTTGCTTGTATTGCAATATTGTTTTTGATGTATATCCACCATTATTCTGCTGTGATCTCTGATATTGCTCTGTAAATTCTCGACCGACAACACTTTTTGCTTGTTTCAGTCGCTCTGCCTAGAAGATCTTGTCATTTTTTTCGAAGCTCAGTAAGTTCACTTTTGACTTCTGGATGAATTTTTTTTGTAAAAGAAGATCATTGCCGATCAATATATATGAGTCTTGGCTTTCTGATTGCCAAAGCTCTTCAATTATAAAGGTTCCTCTGCCAATTAAGATTTGAACCTTTTTAGCAGCTGTATTTATGAAGATCTTTCTTCCTTCTACCGTTTTTCCAATTACACCTCTTTTTGGATTAGTAATCCAGAGTTCTTCAGGTCTAACAAACTTTTTGCTAGGCTGAAGCCAAAACCATTATCTACATATGCATGTAAATGATACTTCTTGTATCCTTGAAATTTTAATCCAATTTTTATGTAGTTGTTGAACTTACTTGTGGACGCAATTGCTGCCTTGCACAAGTTTTGTTCAAAGAACTTTTCTTCTTCTACTATTTTTATGAAAGGGTTGCATTGTTCTTCTTCACAAGCAGAGATTTCTAGATCTATTTCTTCTGTCTCGTAGAAGTAGTCTTTTCATATTCTTATTCAATAATCTAATTTATTGAAGTATTCTTTGTTTTTCTTCTTGCTTCAGTTATGAAGCATTCTGTATGATATGTTTCTCCTGACGCTTCATAAAAAATGGGAAGACCATATTTCTCATAACAATGATAGTAGTGATAGACAAATGATCCGAGATTGACTTTGTAAGAAGAAATATTTTCTTCTTTAGTTCTTTCTTCCTAATTTTATATTTCAAGGAGATAAACCCCTCAAGGTTCAGATTCCTCTTCAGAATCTGTTTCGGATTCTTCTGACGATTCATATTCTGTCTAGGTTGAATAGACAGATACATTATCGTCTTCATCTTTTGAATAGACTACCTCGTTGTTTCTACCGTATTACGCGGAACGTAATCAAGCAGAAGCAAGTACGAGTAATCCTCTTCTTATCCGAACGGTCGGGCTGTTCGGATGTTGTTCGGATGATCAGGTGCATTCTCTCTCTTCGGGTGTTCGGGTATTCGGGTGTTCGGCTCCTACTGTTAGAAGAATACACAACAAACGGGTGGTCAGATGGTCAAGACAGGGTCGGCCTGCCTTCAACGCTCCGATGCCTAAGTTAGAAGATGTATTGGATATAACAGTTAAGCGAACGTGTAAGAAAGTAGGTTGGGGTGTTTTGATGCTAGAATTTAATATGTCCTCCTTCCTTACCTGTAATAAATGTCTTACCTATATAGGTGGTTGAGTTTGTTGCTTGCTTATGTTCTTCGATGTGGGATGGAGCTATTTTGCTGTCATTTGGTCCGAGCATTCGGATGTGCGTTTGTCGGGTGCGTGCCCGATCAGATGTGCTCGGTCTTGTGGGTAAAGTTGTTGCTTGCTGGGTGGCCTTTCGGGTGGTCGGGTAGGTGTTGATCACCTGCTTAATTGGGTAAGTATGTTTAATTAACGAGCTAATGGTGCTATACTAACAAGTCCCCCAAGTCCCCAAGTTAAAGAGATCTTTCTTGATTGGGGAGTTGATGCGATTAAACAAATACTTATCCGATTGAGCAGTGATGTGTGGTCCTGTAACCCCCAGTCCCCCAACTCTCCGGTTAAGAAAGGGCTCGCCTGACGGAGTGGGTACCTGTGTGTCCGATCGTGTACCTGTTCCGGTGCTTCCGTATCCGGGCGTACGACTCCCAAATGAATGTTGCTATTTTGGAGCCGCGAACCCGGGCGTGTGCCTGTGGAGCTATACGGATGGGTATGTATGTGTATGCGGGTGTATGTCAGTATGTAGGAGTGAATGTGTGTATGTAGTACATATATACAAGTAGGGGTGAGTATGTGAATGAATGCGGATGTATGTTGATGTATGTAGATGTATGCGAATGTGTGTATGATCGTGCGATATGATTGAGTGATTGAGTGAATGTGTTGTTGTATGCGTGTATGCGGATGCATGGATGGTTCCGAGCTGACCCCGACTCCCCAACGAATCGTACTGTTTGAAGCCGTTAAGCCTAGGAACGGTCTTGCTTAGGTGCCCGAGAGGAGATCCTCACTCTCGGCGCCGACCTATCGTAGCGTCAATGGTGGGGCACCGACCATTACGTACATGTGTTGCAGCGCGCACGGAGGGACGACGACAGCATGCCCGTGCCGCTCATCGGTTTAGCGCGTGCACGAAAGGAACTTGCCACTATCGTGCCGCCTAATTCGGCGAATGGTAGCGTTACGCCTTCGGAAGAAATGGGGCCACTCCCGAGTCGCCCATCATTCGGCGCACGCTCCGAAAGGTGCGTGCCGCTTTCGAGCCGCCCGAATGGTCCTGCTGTTGGCGCGTCCCGGAAGGTAACGAGTGACATTAGCCGCTTCTGTGCCGCGTAGCCCAAACGGTGGGTCACCTCTTACTGGGTGTCTAGGCGCGGACTCACAAGCGGCCGCTTATGCTCCGGCTTCGCCAACAGAGCCAGGGAGACGATACCACGCGCTGTCTACGGTACATTTAGCGCGCGCACGCCGAAGAGGGGACGAGGACCGTCAGCCTCCTTCGGGACGCCTAAATGGTCTTGCTTTGAGAGCGTGCACGCCGAAAGGAAACGCGTGGCGTTGACCTCTTTTGGGACGCCTCAATGGTCTTGCACTAACCTGGTGGGGTGGCGTTTACTTGCCCGTGAGATTGTGGAGCGTTTGATCGTGTTGATCGTGCGGGCGATAGTCTGAATGGCTGGAGTCGTGACGTGTGTTTACGTGCCTTGGGTAGGGTGACATTCTATCTGACGAGACGCTTGAGGTGACATTCCTTTTGACTTCTTCTTGGGAACCGGTGGTGTAATAAATGTTAGCCGGCGCAATAAATGTTGGCGTGCCTTGTGTAATTAATGCTGGTGACGTAGTAACTGTTCAAAGGTCAGGCGTCACGTGGTGAGTCGTGGGAGATCATGCTAGGGTTTGAAACCGAGGCGGAAAGCTGAAGGGTGAGCGTGGTTACTTAGGCGGGTAAGTAAACCGCCTCGTTGACACGTGTCATCATCTGACGGTGGACACACGAAAAATGAACGGCTGGCGTTCGTTCGCGTATGTCGTCGGATCAGTATAAATATGCCTTCGTAGTGTCGTCTTCCTCCATCATTTTCACTTTTACTGAAGCTCTACAAAAATTACCTTGCTCCCTGTTCACCGTTTTTGTTCTGTGTTGTTGCTTTCTTGCCGGAGATCATCGTCAACGTTCATCCTCAAGCCTTCAATCTCAATTTCTGGTGAGGTTCCGACCCTTTTCTGTTGCTTTTTGTTCTGTTTCTGTTTTTCCGGCGTCCTTGTCGTTTCTGGTTTTTCTTTTTTCTGGGCTTTTTCTGGGTTTCATCTCAAGAACAAGGCGTGTTCTTGAGGTATGGCTGTTTTGATCTGTTTTGGGGTGAATTTCTGGGTTTTTTCTTGTTTCTGGAGGGATTTTCTCTAAGTGTTTGTGGGTTTTGCGTGCGTGCGTCTAGGAGATGGAACCGATAGAAGTTTCTAGCGGTATGTCGCGTGAACGGGTGTACGTACCGGGGGTGGGGTGGTTTAGCTGTAGTTCGTGTACGAGCGGATCGGACTCCTCGTCTGACTTCGTGATGAGTGTGACGCCCTTGCGTTATGTCCCTAATGTGTCTCCTGTCGTGCAGCCGACGGAAGAGGGACGCGTACAAACGGCTGCCGAGGTGATCGGGTTGGGGGAATCTTCTTCTTCGTCGGGTGGGTCTTCCTCCTCAGGGCCGTGGGGTGAGGAGCGTGCGCGCGAAAGGGGTCCCTTACCCCAACTGGCAGAGGGTGGGCACGTTCATTGGGTGCTACCGGATGGAGTACTTGTTCAAGAGCCCGAGCATGCGCCCTCGGTGAAGTAGATGGCGCGATGGGCACGCGACTACCACATCCCTTGTTCGGTGAAGTTGAGGATTCCGAGGAAGTCCGAGACGTTCACCCAGCCTCCGTACGGTCACATATGCATCAGCGAGTTCCATTTGAAGGAAGGTGTCAAGCTCCCTCTGCATCCATTCTTCCTATACATGTTAGTGCTATTGCGGATCACGCTCGGCCAGTGCAGGCCTACGCTCACCCGCACGTTGGTGGCATTTTTCAACATTTTCCGCCTGAGCGGCCTCGACCACCCGACGCGGGCGGAGTTCCTGCATTTCTTCCGTCTCAAACACTCCTCCCGCCGAAGGGATTCGGGCACCTTCACCATGGAGCCGCGAGTAAAGTGGTGGTTGGTTGACCCGACGAGCTCTTCGACCTCGTGGCGCACGATCAGCTGCCTGGTCGGAGGTGACTGCGAGTTCGGGTCCTTCTCCCCAGAGTTCGCGGCTAACGCCCACCGCATTGATCGAGTCCCCCAGTGTTTCTATCCCCTGAACACCAACGAGTACCCGATGACGCCTGTGGAGGAGGCCAGGGTTGCTCGCCTGAAGTATGTCTTCGACCCGGCGCCCGAGACGAGGCACTTCTGGGTGGCGTGCCACTGGGATTTGATTGAGCGCACGGGTCTCGCCCGAGCACCTGGTCTATTCGGGCTTTGATACCTGTTATAATTTTGCCTGCATCTGTAGTGTACTTTTGATAACTTGCTTACTAACCTCTTGTTGTTTGTCTTGCAGCCAAAATGACTAAGTCCAAGGCTACTGAGAAGGACGAGGCCTTCCAGCGCCGCATGGAGCTCCTACTATCGAGCGCTGAGACTGTGCGCCATGTCGTCGATGAAAGGCGCGGTGGGTTGACGGTTGGGGATACCGTGCAGGTGAGGATCCCTGCACCGGATGTGTCTGATCACGCCCCTGCCGTGCGGGCGGCTGCCGTGATAGTCCCCCGGGTGCTGGTTCCCAGTGCTACTGCTGAAGGGGCCATTCGTCCGCCTACCGGGTCATCTGCTACCCAGAGCCACAACCGTGCAGAGCGAGAGCGCCTTGCCAATGAAAAGGAGCAGAGGCAGGTCGATCGCGTCCAAAGGCGTGTGGAGCAAAGGGACCGGCGGGAGGCCTCCCTAAACGCGGGCTCACAGAACAGGGCTTCCCAGACTAGTGGTGCAGATCTCTCCACTGGGTCGCCCGTGCCTGAAGGCGAGTCCTCCCGTCCCCAGAAGCGTGCTCGGGCGGATGCTGCTGTTGCTGCCTGGGAAGGTGATACGGTCGGTCGTGCTGTCCAGGCCATCCGTCAGACCCGTGGTGATGGGGTGTCTTCACTCTAGCTGCTGCTCCAGTCGAGCTCAGGCCCTGCTCCCAACAACCTTGAGCGGGTCTTCAATGCGTGCACCAAGCTGCAGCACCAAATTTTTCAGCTGCGCGTGCGGGAGACCTCAGTGGAGCAGATAAGGTTGAGAGCTGAAGCTCGCGAGGCTGCCACGGCCCGTGAGAAGCTGCAGGCTAGACTCTCCAAGGCAAATGAGCTGGCCGAGCGGAAGGCCACATGGGTGAACGAGCTGACCCGGGAGCTCCAGGAGGTTGCTGAGCGGGAGGCCGTGCTGAAAGCCGAATGTGATAGCGCTTTTACCGAGGTGGAGCGCGTGGTAATGGTGTGTGTGTAGCTGGCACTGGTGGCACTTGCTCATTAGTGTCGTGGCGTCCGCATGGATTGTGGGCCACCAGAATCCGCACCTGAGGGCCTTGTGCGCGATTGATCTTGCTCCCGCATGGTGGCTGCACATGCTTGTGTATTTCTTGTAGAATTGTATTGCCCTTTGTTAGAGTGACGCACTTGAGGCTCACCCAAGTCTTTCCTCGCCGATAAAGCATGCCATCGCGCATGCTGAAGGTTGCCGCCCGTGCGACGATGGTCCTGGCCTCTCGCTTGTCCTCTGGTAATTCCCTCTAGCCTTGTATGCGATTAGTACGTCCATGTAGCTCTGTTCGTGCGGTTCGATTGCCAGGATCTGCTCTGCTCCAAAGATGCTTGGTCGTCGCAGTACTTCAACTATCCGCTGCCCTGGTCCCGAATGGACGGGAGCCGTGGCCAATCGGGCCAGCCTGTCGGCCTTGGCGTTGAGTCCCCTGTGTATGTGGTTGATATTGACGTATTTAAACTTGCCGATCAGTGCTTTCGCGTGCTTGAGGTAGGCGATCATGGACTCCCCTTTTTCCTGGAACTCGCCTTCGATCTGGCTCACCACCAACTGTGAGTCGCTAAATATGTTCAGGTTGGGCGCCTCCGAGTTCTTGGCCAATTGTAGTCCTGCGATGAGCGCCTCGTACTCGGCCTCGTTGTTGGTTGTCTTGAATTCGAATTTGAGGGCCTACTCCGCGTTTACCCCTCTTGGCCCGGTCAGGATGATTCCGGCGCCGCTAGTCTTCTTTGTGCATAATCCGTCGACGTAGAGGTTCCACTCCGACAGTGGTCCTCCCTTGACCTCTGATTTGTCGGACCGCCGGGCACGTTGATTGGGGTTGTTTCTGCCTTTGTGTATTCGGCGATAAAGTCTACCACTGCCTACCCTTTTATTGCTGTTTGAGGTTTGTATTAGAGGTCGAATTCACTGTGCTCGACTGCCCACTTCGCCAGGCGGCCACTGTGGTCGGGCGATTGCAGGATCTGGCACAGGGGTGCGTTTGTAAGGATGTGGATGCTGTGTGCTTGGAAGTATAGCCTCAGTATGAGTGCGAGCGCCATCTTTTCGATCGTGGGGTATCGGGATTCAGCGCCCGTCATGCCCTTTCCTGAAAAGAAAACGGACAGTTCCGTGTAGTCTTCCCTGCGGACGAGGGTTGAGCTAACGGCCGTGAGGGAGGCGGCCAGGTAGATGTATAGTACCTCCCCTTGGATGGGTCTGGACAGGAGCGGGATCGAGGCTAAGTATTCCTTGATCTGGAGAAAAGATGCTTCACATTCGGGCATCCACACGACCTCTCGATTGTTCGTCGTTCAGAGGGATTTGAACAACGGGGCGCATTTGTCCGAGTAGCGAGATATGAACCTGTTTAGTGATGTGAGCTTGCCCGTGAGGCTCTGTAGGTTTGCTTTCTTGACGGGCGGCTTCATGTCGATGATTGCCCTTACCTTGGCGGGTGAAGCCTCGATTCCCCTCTGGCTCACGATGTACCCTAGGAATTTGTTGTTCGTGACTCCGAACGTGCATTTGGTCGGGTTTAGCCTCATGCAGTTCCCAATGAGGACGTCGAGCACAGTCCCCAGGTTTTGGATGTAATCGACCGCCCGAACGCTCTTCACCAATATGTCATCCATATAGACGTCCACGATGTTGCCTATCAGGTCGTGGAACATTGCGTTCATGAGCCTCTGGTATGTGGAACCAGCGTTCTTCAACCCGAATGGCATAACGACGTAGCAGTAGAGGCCCTTATCGGTGACAAAACACGTTGCCTCCTGGTCTTCGGGGTCCATGAAGATCTGGTTGTACCCTGAGTATGCGTCCATCATTGATAGGAGCTCGTACCCGGCTGTCGCGTCTACCAACTGGTCGATCCTCGGGAGAGGGAAGCAGTCCTTGGGGCATGCCTTGTTGAGATCGCTGTAATCGATGCACATCCTCCATTTCTTGTTGTTCTTTTGCACCATCACGGCGTTGGAGATCCACTTCGGGTAATCCACCTTTCGGATGAACCCAATGCCCAGCAGTCAGTCCACCTTCTCGTGCATCGCTGCGTAATGCTCGACCTTGTATGCCCTTCGTTTCTGTTTCACCGCCCGCGCGCCGGTGTTGACGCTCAGTTTATGGGATATGATGTTCGTGCTGATCCCGGGCATGTCCTTGTATGACCACCCGAACACCTCCTGTTTCTCTTTTAGTAATGCGATCAGTCCCTCGGCTATCGCGAGCGCCAGCTGTGTGCCGATCTGGATCGTTCTCTCCGGATGGTCGGGCGATAGCTGAATCGTCATCAGTTCTTCGCGCTCGGGGACGGGGGATACCGCCATCAGCCCGTCGCGCGGGTCATCCGGTGTCTCTGCTTCTGGCGCTAGTACTTCCAAAGCCAGGACCTCCTGCTTATTCCCGGGCTTTGCTGCCTCCTCGTAGTCGTAGCCCCGGACGTGTCCGACTCGGTACTCCGTTGATCTACGCATTTTATGCTTGATTATTAATGTCTTTCTCTCTATATTTAACTTTGTTTTGTGCTTAGTAAATATGTTTTTAACTTACTTTATGTTTGTAGGTAGAAATAAAGGAGGAATCTGTAAAGGAGGCAGAAATGAGCTCAAAACCTACTAAGGAGGAAGTTCCTAAAATGAGGAGGAAAGATGAAGAAGAATGGGCCACGATTTATAAAGAATGGATCAAAGATCACTAAGATGGGTCAAGACCATGCTCATGTGTCCAAGAATGTCCAAGATCATGTCAAGATTCACCCACAAAGAAGCCCAAAAGAAGAAAATGGATCAAAAGCTAGAAATCAGGAAATCTGCCTATGCAGATCAGCCCACTTCAAAAGGCCACTGTGAACAGATCCGGATTAATCTAGACTCGATTAGCATATGGTTGGAAAGAACTAGAAGTCTAGTTTCCAACGCAACTGGAATCAAGCGATTTGGAGTCCTAGAACGAGAGAAATTCCTATTTTAGTAGAGAAGGGTCAGGTTACCCGGGTGGAGTAGTTAGACTTCTAAAAGGAGTCGAACTAGGCTTTGCTTGGCCTATATAAATGAGGGCTCGACTAGGGTTTCATTATCACACATCATAGACAGCAAAGCTCTGCCCAAAACACCTCCCAAGTCGTCCTAAGCCTAATTCCTTCCAAGGCCGAAGCTCCCTCCTCACGGATCAAGAATAATTGGCACTCTTCGTCTTATTCTTGAGAATCCATTCACTCGAGGCATTGTTAGTGCTCTTCACAGACTCCAAAAGTGTAACCATAAACCTTCTATCTCATCTTTTGTCTTGTAAAGAATTCGGTTTACGACTTGTGATTTGTTTAATAAAGGCTATACGTTTTTACTTACTTATGTTATCTTCCATGTGTTCTTAGTTTTTGGTCTTTGCTTGTATGCATGCTTGTATGCTTAAAGCTTCTTAATGTGTTGGGTGATACGCTCTTCGTTCCTCCCTAGCATGTTTTGTATGAATCTTAGATAAATTAAGGTGTAGGCGCTCTTCGTCGCACTCTTAAAAGTGTGTATAAATTGCAGGTTGAAGGTAAGAATTTCGTTGATACTGGGTAAGTGAAGCATGAAAATGGTGGAGGTAGACATGATGTGATGATCACGTGTACATAGTAGAATTAGGTTTAAATTTCGTAGGTCATTAGTTAAACAAACCAAATCTCGCACCCCCATAAACAAACCTAGCATAGTTATGCATGCACCATCAATCCCCGGTTAAGAACGATCCCTATTTACCAATGCTACATCTACTAAAAAGGGTTTTAATTGACTCATTGTTGTTGAGTGTTAAGTGTTAATTAAGTACTTAATAATGGTGAGTATCAATTTTGGCGCCGTTGCCGGGGATTGAAAAGAATTGTGTGATTATGCTTGTACATTATGTTAATAGTTTTCTGTTTTTCGGAGCTGTGCACTGCCCGGTTTTGTGAAAATTATTTGACATAGCTAGAGGACTCAAAAAAATCTGAAATTTTTCAGGAATGTTTGGTTTTGTGTCTAGTTGGTGCCTGAAAAATTTCAGCCCAGTCAACCGAGCCAATAATTATAAAACAATTCGACAATCTGCTGTGCTCATGTTTGGCAGAATCTGGAATTGCATGTGTTTTTTGTAAAGTTGTGAAATTTTGTTCATATATACTTGTAAATTTTCGAGATTTATACTAACACTTGTTCATATTGTTGTTTTTGCAGCCAATTAAACGTTAAGGGAAGTCTTCGATTTACATTGAGTACATGAGCTGGTTGATTAAGTCTCACTCTTTGGAATAGATGGCGCCTCTTTTTCTAGTTTATCTCCTTAACCCTTTGTATTTCATTCGAGATACAAGGTTGTGGGCGGAGTCTACTATGGACTTGAGGGAGTGTGTCATTCTCGAAATTTTGGCTGAACGTCGGACATGGTGTCTAGTTGGGTTATGACTGGTGACAGGTTTTGGATCTAAGAAAGAGAAACATTATTGGAGTAATATCCCTTGATCACGGTAGCCTCGGGGTGTTTTCTCGAAATTAGTCCTACCTCTCGCGTTATCTCTATCCCTACTGGCCATGTTTTTCGATTGATCAAAGGCCGATTGATTGAGAATGCATACTTTATCGCACGGGTCGCACGTCCATTGAAAGATCTAAAGGCCAATTTCGTGTACTCTCTTTAAATCTTAGGCGCACTCAATTTAGACATGCTTGGACATAATACTATGTCAAAATTGTGTGTTTGTGCATATAAACTTGTAAAGGATTAATCACATATACTTGTTCATAAAATTTTCGAGACTTATCATTCTTCTGTTTTGTGAAAATTGTTTGACATAGCTGCAGGTGTCGGAAAAATCTGAAAATTTACGGAATATTGTATATATGTGTCTAGTTCTTGCTCGTAAAATTTCGTTGCATTTTGACATGCTAATAATTCTATATAAATTGTTCTTGCAGCTGTGCTCATTTTCTGCGATTTCTCACTTGTAACATGAATTTACTAACTTGTGCACATTCTTTTTGAGAGAGGTTCAACCACATCTTCGGTTGAAAATGTGGCACCTAGGGCCACAATAGCACATTCGTTTGAACAACTTGCCCCAACAAAAGGTAATGACCATATTCCTTCAAATTTGGTTGTTGCTAATTCTACGTTTGCTCGTGAACTGTTTTCAGGTAGGTCTGACGAGTCCAACTTGGAGAAATTTCTTATGCCCTTGAGTGCATCAAACAAGTGCCAAAATATGACAAAGTTATGCACAACAAGGAGGCAAACGCAAGAGAAGGAGGTTGTTTAGATGAACAAAACCGACGCGGTAATTATGGATGGCTACCCCTAAATTGAAGGACCTAAACGTGGAGGAGATGCCCTCAAAATTCAGGCCATTCTTAGAGCAAAATTGAAGCATCACGTCTAGGCTGTAAGACTTTAAAAAACAAGCGCTTGTTGGGAGGCAACCCAATGGAGGAGTCTACAAACCAGATTTGCATTCTTTTCCCTCTCTTTTTAATTTTTGTCGTTGCTTTTTAATTTTCTTAGATAGAATTTTCGTAGATCTCTCTTTCATACTTGATTCTATGACTTTACTTTGGTACATTGAGGACAATGTAGAGTTTAAGTGTGGGGGAGGGGTTTACAACTTTGTTGAGTCAAAAAAAAAATTTGAAAAAAAAAATATTTTTGTTTATAATTTTCGTGGGTTTTATTATTTTGAATTTTTAGGAAGTCTTTTGAGTCTAATTTAGTGTTTTACAGAGTCTTAGGATGCCCTTAGTTAGTCTATGATGAAAATGGACTGAATTTGAACATACATATGGCACTGCATTCATGATTTCTTGTGTTAATTGAGTTATTTTGAGTGTCATGACATGTAATAGATTTGGATAGTTAAACATGGTACAGATTTCGCATGTGAGAATAAGTTTATGTCATATGAACCCTAAACGTGAGTTTTGAGCCTATACATTTCTTTTGAGTGAATTTTATGCATATTAGTCTCAAAACTATGCATGTGCATCATTTGGTTACTTGCCATAGATTTTAATGAACTAGAGATTACTAGAACTTACTCATGTCGAATTTGCAAAGCTTATAGTTGACATATACTCTGATTTTGGATATGATAAGAGGCACTTAGGTTTACCACCACTAGCCAAATTGCCATGAGTCCCTTATGTGCGCACGAGTTGCGACACCCTTAGATAAACCATTTGAGCCCACATTAAGCTTTCTTTCGTCACCCGTAATACCTAAACACTTTGCCTAGTGTAGGACTTCTTTACCCTATGTTCTGCAGACTTAGTGTGAAGTAATGTCGACAAGAGCCGAAGATGGAGATTTTTGGTGATGCTCCTTGATTGGTATAATGTGTGTATGGGGATAGACTTGTCCAAATAGCTTAAAAAGTGTGTTATTGCCAAAGGAATTCGAGAGAATGAAAAGAAAAAAAAAATTGTGATCTCTCATGGCAATGTGTTCTGTTTTGTAAATGTTTGGATTAATGTCCCCCATACTTGTGAATTTGGAGTATGCTACGAATTGAAGGCCCAAAAAAATAAAGAAATATGGCATTTGTCCTGTTCACAAAGCTCAATGGGAGTTTAGAATGAAGTTAGGGTCCAACAAAATGAAATTTGGCCCTTGTTTATAGAAGATTGACCATGGAGGCGTGGAAAAGATGAAGGAGTCTGGTTTTACAAAGTTTGTGATATTTCAACTAAGTCTTTGGAACGTTTTTAACCACCACTTATCTAAATTTTCGAATGCCTTAGCCTTGCCCCATTACAACCCTTCGAAAGTCCTTTTTGATCCTTAAGATGAGTAGCAGTTAATCTGTTGAGTAAGTTGCATGAGTAAGCATATGGTTTGGTTCATTTGTGCAAGTATTTCATTCATGAGGTTTTCAATTATTTCTATCCATTTTTGAGTAAAAATATGATGAGTGCATCCATGTGAGTTGATTTGAACTTTATTCGAAACATGCACAGCTTTAACATCACCATTGTTTACACCACGTCTTACTTGTTCATTGCATGAATCATATCTTGGTTATCATTTGAAGTTATGTAATTCCATTGCCATATACATTAAGAAATTTCTGAGACAAATTTTGACTAAGGGCTTAGTGTTGTTTTACTTAGTATCTCTTACGTTTTCAAACATGATAACATGGAAATTTGCGGCTTTGAAACATTGAGACTTCTAAGTGTTTTGTACATATAAGTGTGACGTTTTTCCCATTGTTATTTTTTTCCCTTTATTTTTATTTTATCGAGTCCGTTGCTTTGATTTGTATTTGCTAGGGACTAGCAAAGTCTAAGTGTGGGGGAATTTGATCTACGCATTTTATGCTTGATTATTAATGTCTTTCTCTCTATATTTAACTTTGTTTTGTGCTTAGTAAATATGTTTTTAACTTACTTTATGTTTGTAGGTAGAAATAAAGGAGGAATCCGTAAAGGAGGCAGAAATGAGCTCAAAACCTACTAAGGAGGAAGTTCCTAAAATGAGGAGGAAAGATGAAGAAGAATGGGCCACGATTTATAAAGAATGGATCAAAGATCACTAAGATGGGTCAAGACCATGCTCATGCGTCCAAGAATGACAAAGATCATGTCAAGATTCACCCACAAAGAAGCCCAAAAGAAGAAAATGGATCAAAAGCTAGAAATCAGGAAATCTGCCTGTGCAGATCAGCCTATTTCAAAAGGCCACTGTGAACAGATCCGGATGAATCTAGACGCGATTAGCATATGGTTGGAAAGATCTAGAAGTCTAGTTTCCAACGCAACTAGAATCAAGCGATTTGGAGTCATAGAACGAGAGAAATTCCTATTTTAGTGGAGAAGGGTCAGGTTACCCGGGTGGAGTAGTTAGACTTCTAAAAGGAGTCGAACTAGGCTTTGCTTGGCCTATATAAATGAGGGCTCGACTAGGGTTTCATTATCACACATCATAGACAGCAAAGCTCTGCCCAAAACACCTTCCAAGTCGTCCTAAGCCTAATTCCTTCCAAGGCCGAAGCTCCCTCCTCACGGATCAAGAATAATTGGCCCTCTTCGTCTTGTTCTTGAGAATCCATCCACTCGAGGCGTTGTTAGTGCTCTTCACAGACTCCAAAAGTGTAACCATAAACCTTCTATCTCATCTTTTGTCTTGTAAAGAATTCGGTTTACGACTTGTGATTTGTTTAATAAAGGCTATACGTTTTTACTTACTTATGTTATCTTCCATGTGTTCTTAGTTTTTGGTCTTTGCTTGTATGCATGCTTGTATGCTTAAAGCTTCTTAATGTGTTGGGTGATACGCTCTTCGTTCCTCCCTAGCATGTTTTGTATGAATCTTAGATAAATTAAGGTGTAGGCGCTCTTCGTCGCACTCTTAAAAGCATGTGTATAAATTGCAGGTTGAAGGTAAGAATTTCGTTGATACTGGGTAAGTGAAGCATGAAAATGGTGGAGGTAGACATGATGTGATGATCACGTGTACATAGTAGAATTAGGTTTAAATTTCGTAGGTCATTAGTTAAACAAACCAAACCTCGCACCCCCATAAACAAACCTAGCATAGTTATGCATGCACCCTCAATCCCCGGTTAAGAACGATCCCTATTTACCAATGCTACATCTACTAAAAAGGGTTTTAATTGACTCATTGTTGTTGAGTGTTAAGTGTTAATTAAGTACTTAATAATGGTGAGTATCATCCGTCGGGAATCGGCCCAACAGCATGTGCCCAGCGATGATTAGTTTCAGCTGGCTGATTCTCGGCCTTCCGAGTATGGCGTTGTATGGGGAGGGCGTGTCCATGATGATGAAGTCCGTTCGGACCTCGCTGTACGGGGAGTTAGGGGCACCGATCCCGACCCGAATGCTGTCACTCCCGATTGGGTACGACGTTTCGCCAGTGAAGCTTGTGACGCACTCGTGGTCCTGCATCATTTTGTATGCAGGTCTGCCCAGCGCCGTGTACGCATCCAGATAGATCACGTTCACGGACGACCCGTTGTCTACCAGCACTCTCTTCACGAGGAATCGGTCTATGATCGCGTCGATCACAAAAGGTAGGGTGCTATTCTTCGGGTTTCTTTCCTCGTCCTCCGCCGTGAAGTTGATGGTTGGAGGCTCTCTCCTTCCTGCTTTGTTCATTCTTCCTGCCCCGATCGTCAGCACTTCCCTGCTCGGACGATCGGGCGACGAAGTCCCCTCCTTACGCTTTCCTCCGGATATCGTGCTGATAGTCCCCCTGGTCTCGATGTTCGCCTCCCGTAGGCGGTCCTCGGTTCTTGAGAGGGCGATCCGCTCGTCTCCCTGCATGTCCCTGAGCACCTTCTTCAGCATCACGCAGTCGTTGGTGTGGTGGGTGATGGTGTGGTGGTATTCGCACCATCTGTCCGGGGTCCGGTCGGTTAGGGCCCTTTCCTTCGAGACGTTGTTTGGCGGTTGGATCTGGTGCCGATGCTGGCGGAGTAGTTGCTCGTTCGACTGCCGATTGATAGTGTAGACTTCCTGCTCGGCCGGTCGGTACCAGGGGGATCTCGGGATTGGGTTCCTCGTGGTGCTGGTGCTCTCGCTCGGTCGTTTCGGGCGCCCTGGTGGCTGCGGTAGGTCGGCCTCTGGTTATTCTGCCCGTGTGTGTCTCGGTTTCGTTTGTAGCCTCCGCTTGGCTCTTCCCTATCGTCGGTGTTCTGTTGTAGTTGGGCGTTCGCGCTCTCTGGTTGGTCGGTGTTGGATTTGGAGGCGGTCATGTATACTCGCGTCTTCACTAGCGCCTTCTGTACGATCAGATCCATGATCTCGTCGTAGTCGAGATGCTCCTTCCGTACTAGCTTCTCTACGAATGGTGTTGCAAGCATGTTGTCCATCAGGGCGATCTTAGCCACCTGCTTGTCAAGACTTCGACATGTGCTCGCCAGCGCCCTCCATTGGTTGATGTAGCTGGATAGGCTCTCGTCCGTCCCCTGGCGGACCTTCAGGAGGATGCCCGTGGTGTTGTATTTGCCCTGGAGCCTGTAGGGTCTCTGGAAGCTCTCCGCCAGTTCGAGGAACGAATGGATGGAGCCTGGCGGAATCTCGTAGAACCAGCTCCTTGGCTCTTCAGATAGCGTCTCCTGGAATAGGAAGCACAAAGTTAAGTCCAAATACCTGGTTCCATCCGTGGCGGATTAAATTCATCGATGTGCGTGCGGGGATCTCCGCTTCCGTCGAACCGAGTGACCTTCGTCGTCTTTGCATTCAGGTCCCTGCCCCTTTCCAGTATGTGCGTCGAGAATGGGCTGACCCGGGGGGTGAACATCCCACCTTGCCCGACAAGCTTGTCTTTTTGTAGGCGCGAGACTTCCTCTGCTAAATCCTCCATCCTCCGTAGGATCAGGGTGTTGTCTGTCGGGGGTGCCGATTCCCCCGCAGGTGTGGGCGTTCGGACCGTTCGGGGGTCGGCTCTGTCGAACGGGTGTTGCTCTTCGACGTTGACGGTTGCTCGGACGGGATCTCGCTCACGTTGCGTCTGTTGCTGGCTGACGAGCGCATCCAACCGTTCTTCCAGCCTCTGTCGGACCTGGCGCTCGTGGTCCCTTTCGAACGCTGCCTCTCGCAGCTCCTGGAGCAGGCAATCGACGCGTTCCTCGCTGCTCAGTTCGGGGCTGCTGTTCGTCCCCAGTTCCATCACTTGCCGCGCCCGTGCGCTCGGGGGTGTTTCCTCGACGGGTGTGTTGCTGACGTTTATTTCCTGGGTATACATGTGGGCTTTTGGTTGGTGGTGTTTATACGAGGTTTGCAATTTGTAAGTTTCCCACAGACGGCGCCAACTGTTTCTACCATATTACGTGGAACGTAATCAAGCATAAGCAAGTACGAGTAATCCTCTTCTTATCCGAACGGTCGGGCTGTTCGGATGCTCTTCGGATGATCGGGTGCCTTCTCTCTCTTCGGGTGTTCGGGTATTCGGGTGTTCGGTTCCTACTGTTAGAAGAATACAACAACAAACGGGCGGTCAGATGGTCAAGACAGAGTCGGCCTGCCTTCAACGCTCTGATGCCTAAGTTAGAAGATGTATTGGATATAACAGTCAAGCGAATGTGTAAGAAAGTAGGTTGGGGTGTTTTGATGCTAGAATTCAATCTGTCCTCCTTCCTTACCTGTAATAAATGTCTTACCTATATAGGTGATTAAGTTTGTTGCTTGCTTGTGTTCTTCGATGTGGGATGGAGCTGTTTTGCTTTCATTTGGTCCGAGCATTCGGATGTGCGTTTGTCGGGCGCGTGCCCGATCGGATGGGCTCGGTCTTGTGGGTGAAGTTGTTGCTTGCTGGGTGGTTTTTCGGGTGATCGAGTAGGTGTTGATCACCTGCTTAATTGGGTAAGTATGTTTAATTAACGAGCTAATGGTGCTATACTAACACTCGTAGCCTTTCAAGTTGGTCATTTCTATGACATCTTCATATTCTCTTAGAAAAGCTTTCAAACTTCTCTTATCCCTCTTAGGACATTCGTTAGCATAATACCCTTAGGCCTTGCATAACCAACGTCTGCATGTTCTTTTTTTCTTTTTCTTTTTCCTGTTCCTTGAGAGAATCTTTTCTTCGTAATCCATCTCTTTCTTGGGTTCTGTCTTTCTCTTTTGTAATTGGAGATTTTCTTGAATCTCCAATTCTTTTTTTCGTTTCCTCTGAAACATTTTTGGAAGTGCTTTCCTTTATTTTTTTGCTTATTTTTATCGCATCCTTAGTTGGTTGGGATATTAGTAATTCTAGTGCGGAAATTGTCAGATCGTTTAAGCTGCCTCTTTACAGTTTTTGCTCTTATGTTTGCTTTGAATTGTTCTCGTATCAACAGTTTGATTCTTTCTGCAAATCCTCCTACTGAAAAATTTTCTAAGGGTTTTTCTTCTATGCTCTCCCTCATGGCCGTCTTCCAAGGTTCAGAAAACTTTCTATGCAAGAAATGTATTAGGTCGTTGTTTTTCAGCTCTCCTATTGTATAGTATTATTCTTGGAATTTATTAAGATATTCCTCGAAATACTTCATGTTGCATATTTTGAAAGCATATATGTTGATTTTTTTTTCTAAATCTTTAGCTTTGTCCCTAACATATGAGATGTCTCTACATAATTAGTCATAGATTGAAGTTGCAAAGATATATGGAGAATTATCACTTTTGATTTTCTCTAACCATTCTTGTCCCTTGGAAGTTTGTTTGAAGGCAAAATATAACTTTTTTACGATTCCTGTTAGGGTCGAATCATAGATTATCTATAGGTCACGAGCTTCAAACTAACTTTCCATAGGTAGTGCATGCTGCTATGAATAAGTTAGCAACCCAATCATCTATGGCCCTCTTCTTATCTAGAGATTTATCTAGATCAAGCCATATACCAAATTGTGTAATTAGTACTTTTGGTGTATTTTCCTGTGTACTTAATTTTTGGGAACTTCTTTTCCCCTTCTTTCCAATAGGTCCTTTCATGTTTGGAAGTTTTGTATTTCCACCGATTTTGATGGTGGTGGTTTCTGTAGCTCCTGAAGACTCTCCTTCTTCCATTTTTATTTCTTGATAAGGCAAGACTTTTCTTTTCTTTTCAAATGTGAAACTTTCTATCTCTTTGATCAATTATTCCAGACGAGATGGATCATTACACTTTTCTGCTTCTTCATAGAGTGCAAAGAGCTCATCTTCTTTTGGCTTTTCAGATTTTAGCATGTTGATATTTCTTTCTAATTCAGTATTTAAATCTTCTTCCATCACTGGGTTGGCTTCTTTCCTTATTGAAATTCTGGTACTTTTAGTACCCTTTTCTTTAGAAGAGCTGCATCTTCTAAATGCTCTAGAGTTTTCACCTCTCAAGCTTTTGAGGGATACATCACTGTTTCTGTGCCCTTCAAATTTTAAGTTAACGTCTTCAATTCTTATAATCTTATAGACCGCTACTCTTACACTCTTTGGGTTCTCTTTGGGGTCAGACAATTTTCATTCCAATGGAAAGGTTACCTCATCCTATGTAATCTTATGAATCTGCTATGAATAACTTTTTGGATTTGCAAGGAATCCAGTAGTAAGACCAAGAATATATGTTATTTTGGTATTTGGTTCTACTGTTGTGCTCATTAGTTTATAGTAAATCCTATAAACCACAACAAGCTCTTACGTGTTGTCTTTCATTGATGTGCCATATGTTTTGACTCTCAATCATAAACAGTGGGCTGCATCAGTCAGGCTAGTCGAAAATCCTGGGAAGCAATTGAAATATGCGACTTGGTTGCACAATGATGCTTAGAGGGTTCTCAGTAGACTTTTCTAGAAATCAATCAGTCTATTATCTTGTAAGACACATAAAACTAAGCAATTTATGCCTTCTTTGGTCAGTAATTTTATGTCGACCTAGACTGCTCCAATGTGCATAAATTTGTAGTTTCTTTTTCTGGCTTTAGCGACTTCCTAAACTATTATCAAAAGGAGATCTGTTTCTCCTGTTGTTGCTGGAGTGTTGAATTTAAGGATTTTAAACTGATGGCTATCCAACATGTCAAAATTTTCTCTTTTGTAAATTTGATTGAATTCAAATTTTGGAATTGAAGAATTTCGAAAAAATTTGTGATCTTTTATGATGTTTAATGACTTTCTATAGTCATTCAATGACATTGTATGACATTCTCTGACATTATATGACGTTTTATGACAATGTAAGAGCATCCCCAGGAGACTTACTATATTATTCTAATAGCTATATATAACTACTTACTTTTTCACGTTTTCCCCAACAGTTTTAGTTATATAAAAGTTAAATCAAAATAAAGTATATATGTTTAAAACGTCAAAAAATTTAAAGGGAAAATTATAACTATGAGTTATGTTCTCTGTCATTGCTAGGTAAATTTGACAATGAATTTAACTAAAAGCTATTTTTGAATTTAAGATAAGGTATTTGTTGGAATGTGAAAAGTTATAAAATAATTGTTGAAGGAGAATATATGATAACTGAAATTGTAACTCTTTCATCGATAGAATGTCTTATATATATACTGATACAATCTGTTACAATAACTGTCCCGATAAAACAGAGATTCTCTGTATCTGTATATAGAGGAAAAGAAAATCATATGTAACTAGCACAAGACATACGCCGGAAGTTACGGAGAATAAATGTCCTTAAACACTCCCCATTGTGTCGATGGCTTAATGAATAATGCATAGCCTGTTGTGTTACTAAAATCCATGCCAAGCAAACAAAAATCTCATGGGTAAAAAAAAACTTGGTCTAAGAAAAAAAGAGTACAACACATCAATTATAAAGACTAATACATGTGATGTAGACTCCCCTTGATGTCTACAGAAATGTAACTCCCCCTGACTGTAAACTCAATCATGGAGTTCAAATAACTTGCACATACCAATGCGTCTCACATGTTTCACAAATGTAGATATAGGTAATGACTTGGTAAATAAATCTACAACATTATCCGCTAAACCAACCTGACTCACATGAATATTTAATAGTTGTTGTTGTTGCTGATTGAAAAAGAATTTCGGTGATATATGCTTTGTATTGTCACCCTTAATGTAACCCAACTTCATATGTTCAATGCATGTTTCATTATCCTCAAACATGCAAGTGAGTGCCGTCGTAGTAGATGGTAATCTATTGACCCTTGAATATGATGAATGACTAACCTAAGCCAAATACATTCCCTGACCGATTTATGCAAAACAATGACTTCTGAATGATTTGAGGAAGTAGCAACCAATGTTTGTTTAGTTGATCTCCAAGAAATTGTCATGTTTCTCATGGTGAAAACATAACCAGTCTGTGAATGACCTTTGTGTGAGTCATCAACAAATTTGACCAACATATTAACCGATATTTTGGAATAAGGGACTGCAATAAAACTGCTCGCAGCAGGGAAGAAATTCGACGGGTTGAAGTCCTCGCTCGACGGGTCGAATGAATGCTTCTGTTCGATCCAGGGTACCAATTTCGACGGGTCAAAACTATTCCTTGACGGGTTAAAAGACATCTTCGGGTTATCTTAGTTTACCGCTTTTGACGGGTCGAAAGCTACAGATTCTGCATGCTACGATTCAACCATCCATTTTCCGAGAATTTCAAGTTTCTTTCTATATTCTTTGTAAGGGAATAATAAACCCAAGTCTATGGAACCCTTCAAGTACCTGAAGGCATGCTATACTCCATTCTAATGACTTTGTGTAGGCGCAGATCGAGAAGACAATGTCTAGATGTATGCACCAAGCTATATATAACCAAGCTCCAACTGCACTAAGATATGAAATCTCAACTCCCAAGACTTTCTCATTGTCACTTTTTCAGATGAAACAGATCCTATTGGGCTCCAGACTACAAACAACCATTGGTGTGCTACTATAGTTTGCTTTGTCTATTGCCTGATTTAGACATAAACAGACTGGTGAATAAGTATCACACCAACTAGATGTACCATTTCTAAAACCAAGATAAAATCGAGTCCTACCAAGGTCTATCATCTTAAACAACTCGTTCATGTATCTATCATCTCAAACAACTCGTTCATGTAATGAACATGCATGGGCATAACTTATCATTCTTGCATCCTTTCCTAATCAAATAGTCACTTAGAATAGTGAACGTCTCAATTTGAACACATGAGCACTCTCTGGTTTAGAGTTACTTGAATTGGGTATAATCATGCTAATTGATATTCTCATTTATATCTTTGAATCAAGATCCTCATAGAGATATATAACTACATCCATTAGTTGTATATTCAGTTTTTCGGACACTACAAGACTAATAAGGTAGCAAAAATTAATGATGTCCATAACCAAAGAATACATCTCCTCATAATCAATACTAGGTCGTTGAGAAAATTCTTGTGCCATAAGTTCTTCTCATTGTGCTTCCAAACAAAGACTCATTTGTGTCTAACCGGTTTACCATTCAGTGGTCATAACACTACTATACCGAAAACTTGTCATTTGTAAGAGAGTCTAATTCAACCCAAATTGCAACTTTTCATATCTATCAATCGGCTCTACGTTAACCATTGACAATCCGCAACAGAGTAATTTTCCACTTCATTATCGTCAATCCCTGAGTGACGGAATAAGTAAATGCATCATCAATGAACCTGAAAGAACCAACCATAATGCCACTAGCATTTGTTTAATTTGGTGAGATTTCTTTGTTTACTAACATCGTCATTGACTCTAAGGCGTCCCCCAGTATTTGTCAATGTCGACTTTTAGACATAATCATAGTCAGAAACAATCTCATGTGTTGATGATAAACGGTCGTGTCTTGATGGCTTTCTTCTTCACCGTCAACTCAACAATGGATTTTGACCGACACTACACCCCTTCTATGGGCAGGAGAAACACTACATTGCCCAGGTGTTGCGTTATCTTGCCCAATGCTAGAGACTTTCAATTTTGTAGGATTTGCAGTATATATAACCGATCTCATCACTTTCATGATATCAATAAAAAATTCAGGCATCGAATATGCTACTTTATGTGGATCAAGAATACATTACACTTCAATCTCACACTGAGATGTTTGAGGATCATGATGAGGCATAGCGGGGATATACCACGTCAATTTTTGACGTTTAACTAGAATGAAACTATTCCTATCTCCCCCTAATGGCGGGAAATATGTCTCATTACAGTGACTATCTGTAAAACTAGCAGTAAAGAGATATTCTGTCAAATGTTCTTAATAGCGGACAACTGTTGGAGATTCACAACCAACATAGATGCCTAAACGTCATTAAGAACCCATTTTAGTACGCAGTGGAAGCATAGTAGGTACATGTACTGCGCAACCAAATATGCGTAGATGAAATATCAGGTTCACATCCAGTTACCAACTAGTACGCACTGAATGGTTGGCGGTTTACGGGTCTCAAGCAAATAAACATAATTACATATAACATTGCATATTCCCAAGAAGATACCGATAAATTAAGTATGTATTACCATTATGCTAGCCACAAGTTGTAACCACTTGATTTATGCCTCTGCTAAGTTGTTCTGTGAATGAACATGAAGCACAAGATGTTCAACTGCAATCTCAATTGTCATGCTATAATCAATAAAAGATTTTCAATGTGAACTCTCATGCATTGTCCAATCTAATAGACCTCATTGGATTGTTCGAGTGGTTAGTCTAAAACTTAATAATATGTACCAGAAGTTTTGCAAATGTAGCGAACCATGTGGATTGTAAGGACGTGTGACATATGCGTCGATGCAGCAATCAAAACTATATATAAACAGTCCGCATACCGGTTTGATTGGTCCACAAATATATTCTTTAGAATTTGTGGAGGAATGGAAGTTGTGTCTACAACAAAAGACCGTCATGCATGTAAACAACATTACAGACATGAACAAGCTTTACAAACCGAGCGATGTACATTATATTTTGGCATAAAGTCATCCAGTGAGAAAGTGATGTACTAGTCTTGGAGACCGATCCTAGATTGAATGGATTTGTCCCCCCCCCCCCCTCCCCAATCTAAGCCAATGGTTGTAGATATTCCCACATGCTTCTTTGCTCTTAAAAATCGATGACCATGAGAATTTCTCAATATCTTGATCATTATTATGCAAAAACTCATATGAGGCAGAGTCACATACATAGTATATATATGACTACATTGGATTCAATGATCCAAACCGTACTAAGATATAAAACTACCACAAATCCTCATAAACCT
Organism: Geum urbanum; assembly: GCA_946800695.1. Lineage (NCBI taxonomy): Eukaryota > Viridiplantae > Streptophyta > Magnoliopsida > Rosales > Rosaceae > Geum > Geum urbanum. Next base: position 78,595,335 of record OX326999.1, on the reverse strand, counting down.
CTACAGGTTGCACCGTTGGCAGCATTTTATGAAGATTACACACAAAACTCTTTTTCATTCTCACAATATTGGTCCAAGTGAAAACTGTTGGCACAAATATTTTCAAAAATTGTCATAGTTCGATTAAAGTGTTGATCATAGTAACATCCATAAACAGATTTAATTTAGCATCTGACCGGTCGAAATGACACTTGTAGATTACGTTTCATGGCATGACAAAAGCCGAAGTAAAACCACATCTTATGTAGATTATTAGGTGCAGAAGTTCGTGTAAAACCACATCTTATGTCGATAAAATCGATGTAAAACACATCAAAAACACCAATTCCGAGTTAGATTTTTTATGGGTCAAGAAATCCACAAATATGAATTTTTGATACCGATTTTTGTTGGGTCGAATCAAGCCTTCGATGGGTTGAAAATAAAAAAAAATTGAGATAGTAGGTTACCTTCAACGAGTCGAGGTAAACCTTGGATGGTCGAAGGAAAACCTTTTTTTTTTTTCCGAAAACCATTCTCGACGGGTCAAAAACGGAAAATTTTGAGACAATAGCTTGAAATCAATGGGTCGAGAGAATATCTCGATGGGTTGAAGGGCTAAAATGTGCAGCTGAGGACCACTTTCAACTGGTCGAAAGTAAACCAAGCATAATTTTCGACGGGTCAAAAAATGCAGAAACCAATACAATGGGTTACCATCGACAGGTTGAGAGAAAATCCCGACGGGTTAAAAATTACCAGTACGTATCAAACCATCATCTCTTTTGTCTCATTTTTATAATATTTTGGTGTCATAGTGCCATAGAGCAATGTATAAATTGAACCATTCAATTGATATGAAGTTGAATAACCATTCTTAATACTTTCAAATATTGAAAGGAAAAAATTTATTACTTTGCCAATAATTAAAACTTACAGCAAAAGATTGTTCTTATTCAATAACCATGACTACAACTAAAGTCAAATACAAAAGTAAACTTGATTACATAGCAAAGACATAAGTCTAATACATAGTCTAATGAAAAACTGAAGTCTCAAGACTTGCTTTGGTGTTGTCTGCTATAATAATATTGACTTCACCGTAATCTTCCATCTCATAATCTTCAGTGAAGTTAGTCTCATGTGTCAAGTATCGTGTATACTTTTTGTAGGTATTTTGAATATCCTTGGGTGCACGGTGATCTACGCATTTTATGCTTGATTCTTAACGTCTTTCTCTTTACATTTAGCTTTGTTTTGACCTTGGTAAATATGTTTCTAACTTACTTTATGTTTATAGGACAAAATAAGGAGGAAGTCATAAATGAGGCAGAAATGAGCTAAAAGCGTGCTAAGGAGGAAGCTCCTAATTCCAGAGAAGAAATGGTCCAAAGAATGGTCTTAAAATGGTTACTAAAATGCACTCTCATATGGTGTCAAGAATTGGAAACTAAATGCCAAATGAAATGGATACCAAAATGGTGGACAAAAAGATGAAGACATTTCTCCTGTGCGACCCAGGAAAGAGCAAATATGGCGGAATATATGGAGCATATAATGGACAAAATTTGGGAGATATTATATGAATTTTAAGACTTGATTTGAGGGCCAAAATATGTGCAAGAATATGCTAGATGCGGCCAAGAATTATTAGGGAATAAGGAATGCAAGATTTGAAGATATGAAGATTTCCTTTTCCTTGAAGAAGAAGAAAACAGGGCAGCCAGGTCACTTAACTTCTAAAATCCGTAGTAAATCCAATTCAATTCCAAATATGGCGTTCCTTATATGAATTTTATATCCCTTTGAATAAGCTTTCCAATGAAACAAGAATCAGAATTTTTCAAGATATATAACTCCGGAAAAACGCGTTTTACTACAGATGGTCAGATTTCCCCGATTTTAATAAGGAAAGTCTTGTTTTGGTAGGAAAAGACCTAATCTTATTCTATAAATTGGGGAGCTCGACTCATTCATCAAGAACACACATCATAGACACCAAAGCTCTACCCAAAACACCTCCCAAGTCGTCCTAAGCCTAATTCCCTCCAAGGCCGAAACTCCCTCCTCACGGATCAAGAATAATCGGCGCTCTTCGTCTTGTTCTTGAGAATCCATCCACTCGAGGTGTTGTTAGTGCTCTTCACAGACTCCAAAAGTGTAATCATAAATCTTCTATCTCATCTTTTGTCTTGTAAAGAATTCGGTTTATGACTTGTGATTTGTTTAATAAAGGCTATATGTTTTTACTTACTTATGTTATCTTCCATGTGTTCTTAGTTTTTGGTCTTTGACTTGTATGCATGCTTGTATGCTTAAAGCTTCTTAATGTGTTGGGTGATACGCTCTTCGTTCCTCCCTAGCATGTTTTGTATGAATCTTAGATAAATTAAGGTGTAGGCGCTCTTCGTCGCACTCTTACAAGCATGTATATAAATTGCAGGTTGAGAGGTAAGAATTTCGTTGATACTGGGTAAGTGAAGCATGAAAACGGTGGAGGTAGACATGATGTGATGATCACGTGTACATAGTAGAATTAGGTTTAAATTTCGTAGGTTATTAGTTAAACAAACCAAATCTCGCACCCCCATAAACAAACTTAGCATAGTTATGCATGCACCATCAATCCCTGGTTAAGAACGATCCCTATTTACCAATGCTACATCTACCAAAAAGAGTTTTAATTGACTCATTGTTGTTGAGTGTTAAGTGTTAATTTAGTACTTAGTAATGGTGAGTATCACACGGCATTGCTTGTGCATGTACTTGGTAAAACCACACCTATAGCAAGATGACGAGTGATAAGAAGAAGCATAATTTGACGAATTTTCATTATTCCTTGGACCGGTAGTTGATGGATTCTTCTTGGAGTTACTTTGGCTGGTGTTTTGGCGAGTCCAAGTCAAATTCTAACTATGTCTTCTACCACAATCTCTGCCCCGTTCTCCTCTTCCACCATGGTTATTGAAAGGCTCAGAACGTCCGTTCCTCTTTTTGTTACATGCCTTCCCACTAGTATTATACGTCTCATGGACCTTTTTAGTACCAGCTGGCTAGCATTGTTATTGAGAAGAATCTCACAATACCGCTCTTTCTTGGTTAGAACATTCATGAGATCACTAAAGAATCTTATAATTTCTTGCTTATAATCTGTATGATATTTATGTGCAAGTGTGTCCATGAAAATAGGGAAGGTGGTTAAAGACTTCTCAATCATAGCCTGATCAATCTTTATAATGCCACAAATACTTAACTTCGATTGTAGCTCCAACATAGCTTGATTGATTGAATGCATCAATCTTTGGATAATCCAATAACATGATAGAATATCATATTTCTTATAGTTCTGGAAGTTGTGCATCATGCACATTGCTGAACCTATCTTGTAAAGTTGCTCACAAAGCTGTGGGTCATTCTCTAGTAGATACTGCTTCTTCAGAACTGGATGTATATACCGCCTCAAAACTATGAGGGTTTGAACTTCGCGAACTGGAGTTGGTGGCTCAGCTCCAGGTGGTGGTGGTGGTTGGATAGTATTCGTCATATCGAGAAGAGTATTCTCACCATCTGACACCGAAAGTGGTATTCTGCCCCTTGTGGGTCAAGGATATCAAATTCAGGCATTGTCGGCTCTGTTGATGTCATATGAAAAAGAGACAAGAGATGTAATTATTTTACCAATTGAAAGACTACGATAAACTAATATCAAGTTTAGGGAATAAAAACCGTGATCAATGATGTTTGGTCATAATAATCGATGCAAAACTGGTGGCTTCATACCACTCCCTAGAAAAACCGTGATTGTCAAATAGTCACAAAGATTGACTTCCCTTTTTTCAATGTGAAATCACAATTAACTATGAAATAATAATAATCGTAACTCCCCCAAGACCGTCACTAATCTTAAACCTTGGGGAATAGGTGATTAAATTCCCTTTCACTCATACCTGCATTAATTCACGGTATTTAACCTAAATCTAGACCTAGATCTAGGGTGTTGCGATAATTAAATTTTGCAACCTAATTCTAAATTGAAGAATGTTAGTCGATTTATCTAGAGGGTGCTATGCTCGGTATGAAAACTTTGATGAAAAAAAAGTTTGAAGAGAAAACGTCCACGAATTTTTGGTGACGAGCTCCGACGGTGGGGAAAGTTCAGCAGTAATCGGTGGTCGGCGGTGGAGAGATTCCATCAACGAGCTAGGGAGGCCGGCGGTGGAGGTTTTAGTGTTTAGGGGTTTGAGATGATAACTATCAACTCAAGAGCTACTAATAACATCTTGAAGGAGAATATATGATAACTGAAATTGTAACTCTTTCATTAATAGAATGTCTTATATATAGGCTGATACAATATGTTACAATAATTGTCTCGATAAAATAGGGATTCTCTGTATCTCTATCTAGACTAAATCATATCTAACTAGGACAAGACACACACAAGAAGTTACGGAGAATAAATCTCCTTAAACAATAGTTAAATACTAATTTTTTTGATATAAAAAGTCTATTGGGGATGCTCTAATGCAAATTTATGATATTATATGACGTTTAATGACTTTTTATAGCTATTCAATGACTTTTTACGACATTCTACAATATTAGAGCATCCTCAACAATATCACTTATAATGTTGTTATTTTGTTCAAAAGGGGATCTCAAAGCTAATTTAGCTAATCGATTTTCAAAAGTTGCTCCAACAGTAATATTTAAAATTTAGCTATACTTCAATAGCTGCTTGATTTTGATTGATTAACTTTAAAGAAATCATTAAATTTATAATTATTAATTATATTTGGTAACATAAAAGAAAATCATTTATTACGCTACTCATTATTCTCATTATCTATATTGTCACTTTTCAGTATAGAAATAAGGGATGAAAACTTGAAATTTGTTAGACTTTCTATGACATTTTACGACATTATATGACGTTTTATGACATTCTAAGACCATTTTGTGACGTTTAATGACTTTCTATAGTCATTCAATAATTTTGTATTACATTTCACGATTTTATATTATGCTTATGACATTCTATAGTCATTTTATGATTTTTTTATGACGTTTAATAATTTTCTATAACCGTTCAATGACTTTCTACGATATTTTACGATATTATATGACGTTTTATGACATTCTAAGGTTATTTTGTGATCTTTTATGATGTTTAATGATTTTCTATAGTCATTTAATGACATTGTACGACATTGTACGATATTATATGACATTTTATAACATTTTAAGGTCATTTTGTGACCTTTTATGATGTTTAATGACTTTCTATAGCCACTCGATGACTTTGTACAACATTCTACGACATTTTATGACATTTTATGACATTCTAAGGTCACGTGTAATGATTTTATATGGTTATTCAATGACTGTACGATATTTTACGATATTATATGACGTCTTATGACATTCTAAGGTCATTTTGTGATGTTTTATGGCGTTTAATGACTTTATAATCATTCAATGACTTTCTACGATATTTTACTAAATTATATGACGTTTTATAATTTTCTACGATAATTTACGATATTATATGACGTTCAATGACTTTTTATGGCGTTTTACTGTGAAAATAAAATAACAAACTGGGTCTCTGGTACTTCGAAAAAATAAAGAAGAGGAAACTGTAATTTTTTCAAAAAAGGAGAAGAAGAAGAGGAAACTGTAAAGATTCTAGCTTGAGCCTTGTTCGATCAAGAGATCCGTATCATTAAGGTTTTTGTATCATCGTCTTTATCAGATCAAATCCCTAAACTTCCGCATTGAAATTGATCCACTTAAATACTCCCTTATGTTTTCATGGCGCCTAAATCCCTCAAAACTCAAATCACCGAATTCTCAAATCCCTATAATCTACAGAAGAACAACTTATGAAACTTAAATATACTATATAGTAATCTTGAACTTCGTACATGACAATCAGAAGGTGACTCTTAATTGTAATTTACAAGTTGCATTTGTATATCGAGTTGCCAAACAGAAAGATAAACTTGCTCTTTCAAGTAACTATTATCGAATGAGAAGGTGAGTTTGTCTATCACTTTTGTTTGGAAAGTTTCCAAACAAAAATTAACAATTCCAAAAATTACCGAATGACAAGATGAATTTCCTAATTGCATTTGTATGTTTGATTTCCGAATAGGGAGGAAAAAATGTTAGTTCCACAAACAATTGACGAAAGGTAAGGTAAACTTCCTAGGAACATAGTTGTGAGCTATTGACCATTTTTAGTTATTTTTAACCCATTTTTCCAGTAAGAAAAGAGTCATCTTATCAAAAATTTGTCACTGTCACACCACAACACAAATGTAGACTTGAGACGGTCTAAAAGCGTCATGAAAAGTGATTGGTCCACTGTCACAAAATGGCCATATAAATTCATAAAATATCATAGTATGTCATAAAATGGTAATAAAAAGTCATAAAACGTCATACAATATCGTAAAAAATCATTGAATGACTATATAAAGTCATTTAACGTCATAAAATATTACAAAATGACACTAAAATGTCATAAAACATCATAAAAAGTCACAAAATGGCCATAGAAAGTGATTGAATGGCCATAAAAAGAAAAAGATAAAATGTCATGAAATGGTCATAGAAAGTCATAAAATGTTATATAATATCGAAAAATATCGTAGAAAGTCATTGAATGACTATAGAAAGTAAAAAACGTCAGAGAAAAATAGAAAACGTTATAAAAAGTCATTGAATGGTTATAGAAAGTCATAAAATATCATAAAAGGTCATAAATGACCTTAGAAAATCCTAAAAGAAAGTCACAAAATGGTCATACAAAGTCATAAAAACATCATTGAGTGATTCTTTTTTGGACGATTATTTTAGCACTTAAAATCATTTTTGACTTGACCAAAAGGTTGACTTTTTATTCGTTTAAAAATTTAGTAAACTTCAATTTGTAGATCGAGCTAATACGAGTTCATAGACACATAGATTGCGGAATTTTGATATCATATGAGAAAGTTATGAACGAAACAAATGTTAGGAAACTTATGTAAATAGAAAAAAGTTTTGAAATATTTCTAAAAATCCCATTTTTCGAGAGGACCTTTATTTCAAAATTTCCTAACCCAAAAATTCTAACTCGACCCTCTTACTTTTCCGTCAGGTGGCGGATTTCAACGATTTTGGTACCGTTGGATTTGTCTCTTCAGCGTTGTCCTAACCATGGTGGCCTTACACCTTGTTGTCCACCGTACGCAATGCAGAAATGCTGCAAATTTTCTGCACAATATCATATCGCTTATTACCCAGATTATCATCTTTAAATCTGTTTTGGATTTCAATCATTCCATATCCATTATGGATTCTCCCTTCATAATCAGCTTTCAATATGTTTTTTTTTTAAAAAAAAAAATCAGTTTTCAATCTCTGTGCGAACAATACCTATACTGACAACCCTTTTAGACGGTCAATTTTTTTTGATCGTTTGATTAATCGAATGGCCACAAATTATTTATCTGGTCACGTGCAAGGCACATGACCGGGCTGGACTCTAAACATGGATACAAAATAGAATTTTTGCAGCGTTTGGGGGCTAAAACAAACATATTCGGATTCTCTCCTAACGGAGAGGTTCCTAACCTCTGCCTAACAAGATAATCTTAACCATCTATTCTCATCCTAAGGCTTAGATTTATTTTAACCCTTTTTTTCTTTTTTATAGACTCGCATAGAATTCCATCTTCCACTATTCTTCATTTGTCTTCTTCTCTCCTTCAACTCTTGACCGTCTCCTTCATCTCATACTCCACAATCACATTTGACCTCTTTTCAAATTATTGTCGCGGCTGACCCAGAACCACCTCCGTCAACTCCCAAAACCACCTCCGTCGGCCCAATCCATCAACAGTCTTCACTCCTAGACTCTCCGATTCGCCCCAACATGCCTCACCTCCTATGTTTCTTCTTGATTTGGATCCAATTTGTTTTCCCAACAAACCCCTCTTTACATTGATCAAGGCAATTAGTCCAAATTAGTTTTTTGGGTTTTGAATTGGTTCCTTATTAATGACAACAACATGACTTCTAATCACATTGGGTTGGAAGGAATTGGATTCTAACTTATAGTAAAATTTAACTCGAATTGTCTACTAACAAAGTGGTTTTAGTTGTTATTTTTCTTCAAGATCACTATAGCGATAAGCACCAAATGAAGGTATATCACCCAGAGAGAAATAAATTGGAAGTCAGTTCATACTTCGTATGAAATACAGAAATACAGAAGAAAGAAAAAGAAGAAGAAAGAAACCGTGAGATTTCGGGGATATAGTGTTATCTGATAAACAACTAAAAGAAAATAAAAGTGAATTTAAGCCTTTAAATGAAAATGAATGATTAAGATACTCTTATTAGGCAAATCTTAGGAAGGGAGAGGATCCGAGTCCAAAACGAACCCCACTAATCAAAATCATTTCGACTCTCACACCTCCCCAAGTAGCCTTTACAGATCGAAACTGCACAAAACTTCAAACTTGTTCCACAAATCACGACCGTTAATCGCTCCGCTGTCCCTCGTAAAATTCTAGGTCAAGATTCCAACACAGTCCTAACGTGTACTGCACAGAAACACATTTTCAATCTCTCTCTGAATCCATCTTCTTCTTCTTCTTCCATTTCAATTTTCAAATCAATCTGAGTCTGAGAGAAAATGGCGGACGAAGAAGAATCAGAGCTGAGCGATAAGCAGAAGGTTGATATAGCCAAGTGGTTCCTCCTCAACTCTCCCGCCGGCGAAATCCAATTCGTCGCCAAAGGTTTCATATTTCACGTTCCTCATATATCCAATCTGCAAACGATGCCGTTTTGCATCGTCTAACTTCAGTTTTTGGCTGTTGAAAAGTTTCGATTTTTAACCGATTGTGTGAATCACATTTTGTGTTTCTTCAGATGTGAAGGCGGTAGTAAACGACGACGTTTTGTACGAAGAGGTGGCCTTAGAGGCTTTCCCACTGTATAACAAATCGCATATGATCTCGTTAGAAATGCCTGGAGGGATTGGAGACGTATGTTTTTAATTAGCAACTCACTACTCTTTTGTGAATGGAATTTTCATTTTTGGTAATGTTTTGAAGTTACTGTGTTGTTAAATGTGGTAAAAGTTTTGGACTTTGTATGCAAATGTTGTGCTAGGTACATTGTATTATAGCTTTTCTATATGTTTGTGTGAGCAGGTATTAGTTACATCTTTCGGGGAGGTTAATGCGACTGAGTTTCTTGACCCCAGGACTGCTCAAGTTGCTGTAGTTGACCACATTCAGCAGGCAAGTCTTGTAGTTTTTCCATTATGAGTGGTACTAAGAAGTTGTTGAAGATGAGATGAGTTTCTATATGTTAAGGTTAATATAGAAGGGAGTCAAGGATTTTGTACTTGCTGGAAACAGAGGAATATAATGCTTGAAAAAGCCACAGCTGGGTTTATTAAATCTTTCCCTCGCATATAGGGTACCTTGGTATAAAGCATCAATGCATTTATTAGCTTTTCTTTCCCTTATGATATTTTTAAGAATCTTCTTATATACCATCATGCACATACTCATGTATGTAAGGAAAGAGTTAATTACAAACGGTTCATCATGTGGTCTTGTTGAAGCATTAAGCATAATATGCATATGCCTTTTATTCTCCTTCGTTTGATTCTTTTTATCAATTTCCTTTGATTATTGTTTTGTCAATTATTTCATCATAATGCTAAAATTGGTTCAGGTTTGTACAGACGTTAGACCTGCGTTGGATGAAGAACTTCCATCTGCATATGTTGAGGAGTTCAGGTATATCTTAATAATTTGATAGCAAGAAGTTTTGTAGGTATGTATCTGCATTATCTTTATATCTAAGTTGAGCATTTGATGCTCCTAGATATTGGACTAAATGCTCTGCTTTATCATAGATTCTTAGGGTACTTACTATCTTTTGCTAATAAAATGCTCTTTTATGTAGGCAATGTTTCAAATAAGCTTCTATTTTCTTGTCATACACCAAACTATGTTTTAGCTCATTTGGTAACTTAAGAATTTGAAATGTTGTTTCATTAAAGACTGAGAGAGAACTATCTAATCCATCCGTATCTTCTATTCAAATTAACTTTTGAGTTTGCTCATTCTTATAACCATACGAGATTAAATGATTAAACTATTGGTGGATTCTTTGTAAAAACAGTGGACCATACTTGTCTACTTAATTTGTGTGTGCGTACTGACACATCTGTGTTTCTTTGTTTTTGGGCAGTGTTGTCTGATTCTTTATTTTTTTTCCAGGTGTGCTCTGGATGCAGAATTACTTAGATATGTAGGTGAGGCTTATCCCAAAGGTGTGTGTGCAGTGTACTGTGGGAATGGTAAAGATGCAGAGGGCCCAGGATCTGATTTTGATCTTGTGGTAGTGATTTCAGCTGCTAGACATAGCCCACAGAATTTCTGGTGCGTGAATTAGTTTAATTAACCAAACGAGGAATATCGTTATTGTTCTATATCACTTTATTGTGCATATACTCTGTACTGACTCCAGCTATTGTGAATCTAAGCCATTTTCTGTTCTTGTACTTGTCTTAGTTACAATTAAAGAAGATAATGTATATTCTTTTATTTGTTTTTGAATAGCAATGGAAGTTGGCGTTCAGTGTGGACCATTGAGTTCAAAGATGATGTACAAATGCTTGAATTAAAAGGCAAACTACAGGTAAGTTTTATGGTGCCTGATAGATGTGCTACCTGATTTCTGCATCGCTGACAGTTATGATACTTGTTCCCTAGCAGAAGGACTAACCTGAGTAAACTGTTGCGTTTGACGATTATTCAGGTGGGTGCCCACTATTTTGAGGAGGGAAATGTGCAGTTAGATGCAAAACATGAATGCAAAGATTCAACAATTTTTCAGGTGGGTGTTAGATCAGATATTGCCATTTCAAGTTGGTCTTACATGAATGATGTATCATGCAAGATCTATGATATTCAGAGTGGTAGATATTTAGGTGTCGTGTCACTTTTCATATAAGATATTTAGTGGCAAGGGAATTAGTCTTTACGAGTCGTAGGCAGTACTTACTAAATGAACTTTATGCTATAATTTCTAAAAGTATGCTGGTAGGCGCTGAAGTTGGTAAATGGTAAAAAATAATTGTATTATTCTGATCTGGTCACTTGTAGAGTCGTAGAATGATTGTAAACTGTTACTTGCATACTGGTGGACTGTAAATCTTCTTAATTAAGTCAAATAGTCTCTTGGGATATTTGTATTTCCATGAATTAAGGAAGTGTCTCACTCATTCATGCCTTCTTCTCCCACCCTCGTTGCAGTCCTCTGAAGACTCCGCAATTACCATAGGCAACATTATACGGCAACATGAGTCAGAATACTTGGCATCTCTTGAGGTTCAACCAATTGTCAATTTCTCAAGTTAATAGATGGTCTGTATTTGACTTTTTGAGATCTTCACTGACATATGTACTTCTACAGGAGTCCTATTCAAACTTGCCTGATACCACTTTCAAGGTACCATTTAACTTCCCCTAGAACAATTATTTGTCACTTCTGGTTTCTCTCTCCCTCTACTTCTATTATCTAATTAATGAATAGTAATGGGACAGGGGGACTTGATTAAACATGTGGCTTTATTCATTTCAATATCTGTACCCTTTAAACTTAATGAACGAATGTGCTAACAGGATCTTCGCAGAAAGCTTCCAGTTACACGTACCCTATTTCCTTGGCAGAATACGTTGCAGTTTAGCTTGAGTAAGGACATCACAAAAGAACTTGGCATTGGAAAGTGACTTCACCCAATCAACTTGGGGTGTACAACTGCGTGAATGAATACCCCCAGCGTAGACTCAATTCTTGAGTATACAAGTCAAGCTTAGAGGGTGGCCTATTACCATTCCCTTTATCCTGAGCTATGTCCTCTGCCATCAAGCTTCTCCCATCATTTTTGGTACATTGTAATATAAGTGTTATCGATGATTGTGTATTGTACAGGGTTGTTGATGATTTCCATTGTGCCGAGTTTGTAATCTATATTGTAGTATTCTGATTTGTGAGACTTTCTTTCAAATCGTGTGTTTAGGGTGTATAGTTTTGTGTTTGTTACCTGGAATGATGCAAATTAGCCAAATCATATGTTGGTGTGCTCCATTAGGCTTTTTCTGGTAAAGCTGGTTCTTATTAGAGAGGCACAATGTTTGTCTCCCTTCTATGGACTAAATAAGCTTCGGAATTTGTCTCTTGTTGAAGTGCATCACACTGATGATAAAACCGGGATTGGGTTCTGGCTGACCAGAGTTCTTCGTAACTTTGGTTCTTTCCCTCTTTTCTCTTCTCTTTTTCTTTGAATTTTTAATCGATTTTACTATGTAGTGAAACTATCTTCTTGAAACTTGTTACTTTGTAAGTTACCAACAACCTTAGCTCATCCTTCACATGTAGTTATCTACCATCAACGGCTCTTGAACTCAGTGTTTGGTACAAGTAAATGGCCGAAATCAGAGCCGATGCGGCTCACCTGGACCATCTCCTCGTGTCTGAACCCACCATCTCCGACCAAAATCCTTCGAGACCGAAACGTGTAGCTTCACTTGACATCTTCCGTGGCCTCACTGTCGCGGTGCTTAACTTGTTTCCTTTTCTTCTTCTTTCTAGTCAAAAGTGTGTAGGAGACTCGGCGCTTAACTTGTTAAAGTTCTGTTTTTGCTGTTTTGAGGCATAATTTTGATGCTTGGATTTGTAATTGTAGTTGATGATTTTGGTTGATGATGCTGGTGGAGAGTGGCCTGTGATTGGGCATGCACCATGGAATGGTGCAATTTGGCCGATTTGGCCGACTTTGTGATGCCATTCTTCCTCTTCATTGTGGGAATGTCCATAGCACTTTCTCTCAAGGTTGGTACTTGTTTGTCAATTGTGTATGTTTAGCAAATTAAGGAGTGGAATTCTTCATGCATTTTTGTTTTCATTCATAGAGAATTCCGGACCAAGTGTTGGCTGTCAAGAAGGTGATTCGTAGAACTCTTAAGCTCATTTTCTGGGGTTTCCTTTTACAAGGTCAGTATAAGTAGTCAGAGTTTTTGGGTTTTCCTTATATACTGCCTTGACATGAGATCGGCATGAGCCTTGTTTTGATTCAACCCAGATGAAGGGTGAGGAGGAGAATGTTACACTACTAATCACGAAAAAATTATGCATATATATATATATATTTGCTTAGAACTTCAGATGGAAACTTAAAATTTCTTCTTTTTAGAATCCTAGAGTTCACGTGCAATTAAAGGGAGATGTATAAGTTGATTGATACTGTCATTTATTAAGGACTGAGAAGTTTTCCAAACCTCAGTTGATATTAACGGTCATCAATATGTTGTGAAGGAGGTTTCTCACATGCCCCTGACAAACTAACATATGGAGTCAACATGAAAGAAATAAGATGGTGTGGGATTCTCTAGGTAAGACTGATATCTGATTCACATTTATATGTTGATAGTATTTGTCACATAATTAAACTCAAACTTGTATGGTAATATATAGTAATTCTAGATGGTCTCTGTAGAGAATTGCTCTTGCACATCTGGTAGTGGCACTGTTGGGAATTTTCTCAAGATGCACACAAACCAAAGATATAGCACCCGACAGCCTGTCCATTTTCAAGTTATACTTCTGTCAGTGGTATTTATCTGTTTCTTTAATGCTACAGTGCTGTTCCCTCGTTTTTTTTCCTTGTAATAAGTACTAATGATTCTTCATTTCAAAACTTCCAGGCTGGTTGCAGCATGTGTTCTCACTACTTACTTTGGTGTTATTTATGGAACATATGTTCCTGATTGGCAATTTACTGTCCATGACAAAGAGAGTAATTATGGGAAAAGTTTCACAGTAAGCCTCTTGTTCTCGAATGTTGGAAATTTGATGAGTCGAGAAACTTGAACAGTTGAATGTACTTAATTCTGAAACATGAATTGTATAATGTTATGTTTGTAAAGAGTCTTTCTGTAACATTACATTTCAATTTCAGGTAACTTGTGGTGTGAGAGGAAAACTTGATCCTCCTTGTAATGCAGTAGGATACGTTGATAGAGAAGTGTTGGGAATCAATCATATGTATCAGCGTCCAGCTTGGAAAAGATCTAAAGTATGTACATTTTATCACCACAAGTATCTTAAAGCATTTCAGATTTCGCTATTCAAATAATGTACTGAACCGCTGCAGGCTTGCACTGAGAATTCCTCATATGCAGGACCATTCCGAAATGGTGCCCCATCATGGTGCTATGCTCCTTTTGAACCTGAAGGAATTATAAGGTAATATGACCTTTGACTTTGTGTGATCATAGATCAAGAAAGTTGGAAATGTTAACTTATTTCCTTTGGCTTCTAAAGGAAATGGTGAGAAAGGTACTTTGAATTATATAACTTCAGTATATCCTTGCTTCTGAAGGCGATGAGAAACCTCATAAAAACTGACACTGTTAGACTCGCAATAACGTCTATCAGTATAGTTTCTTAAATTGAGAAGTCTCTCAAAGCTTTTTATTTATCTGATTTATTTCCCATTATATGTAGCTCAATATCTGCAATTCTGTCTGCAATCATGAGGTTACATTTTGGACATGTGCTTATACATATGAAGGTTAAATAACCGGTTGAGTCTGTGATTTCGTATACTTTGTGTTCAGAATGTTTCAAGAATCTTCTTCACACTGTAATTTGTCCCCATTTATAGGGTCATCAAGCCAGATTGAAGCATTGGATTTTTTTGGGCTGCGTTCTCCTCGTCCTAGGAATTGTTCTTCATGTCACTCATGGTGCGAACTGAGCTGAAGTGTAATCAACTTGTTTTGTGCATACTACTAACGTATTCTTTCTAATTCTTTTTATGTCTAGTGCAGCAATTCCTTCTAATAAACAGTTATACACATTTAGCTATGTATGCATTACATCTGGAGCTGCAGCTTTGGTGTTTTCTGCCTTCAACACCATGGTGTGATAGCTCATGGAAGTCTTATGGATCTTACAAATTTGTCTCATTATTATAATTAGTTGATATTCTCTCATGAGTCTCATCCTAGGTTGATGCCTGGGGCATGAAGTACCTGTTTCTTCCTGTGGAATGGATCGGCATGAACGCTATGGTCGTCTATGTTATGGTAGCTGCAGGCATCTCTGCTGGATTCGTTAATGGGTGGTATTACAAGAATCCCCATAATACACTAGTATGTTCACATACTATATGCCTTCACCTTCATTTTCTTTCATGAAATACCATGTAACATAGATCAGTTACTCCCGCAACTCATTTGATATGAGTCTCTTTCCCATTGAAGTGGTTTTATAGCTTGCTTTTTAGCTCCACAGTCACTGAGTCCTATCAAACTAAGACTGATATCAGTTACATCTATTCTACTTTGTGGCAGATATATTGGATTCAAAAGCACATTTTCATCGGGGTTTGGCTTTCAAGGAGAGTTGGCATTCTACTCTATGTCGTCTTCGCAGAGATCTTGTTCTGGGGCATTGTTTCTGGCATTTTGCATTGGTTGGGCATATATTGGAAGCTTTGAATCCTGTTTTTAGCATTTAGTTCTCTAAGCACTGAATATTAGAGTCGTGAATTACTAGTTTGTACCTTGATTTCCTCCAAACAATGTGGAGAACTGTAGCACCCCTAAGCAATTAGAATGTCAAAACCATTTACATTTGTTTGGTTTGTGGTAATTACATTGAAAGTTCAGCTGTATACTTATCACTTAGCTACACTTTTAACTCTTCCCATCACTAAATACTACAACATCCTCACACACACACACACACACACACACATAAATATATATGAATTTAATAATAATAAGGCGATGGTAAATTTGGACGAATTCAATCTCAAGATTTGTATGGAAGAATTACCAGGCCGTTTTTTACATTCAGGCCCAACAGTCTTGGACGATTTGGCCCAAGTAAATTAAAATGGAACAAGGAAAAACCTTCGTGTTGCCTAAGAAAAGAAAATGAAAAAATCAAAAGGTATATTAAAGACGAAGCCCAGTAGCTAGCTATTCTCTCTCTCTCTCTCTCTCTCTCTCTCTCTCTGTTTCACTCTCTGAACAACAAGAGAAGCAAATCGGATTCGGAATATGGCGACGAACATGGTGGTCGAGGACACGAGCTTCGAGGACGATCAGCTCGCCGCGATGACCACCGACGACATTGTCAGAGCCACTCGCCTCCTCGATAACGAGATCCGAATTCTCAAGGTCCCTTTCTTCTCTGTTCCTCTTGTGCTCTGTAAATTACTACTCTAGGATTTTAAATCCCATCGGCGGCGACGCGACTTAGGTTTTCGTGTATATGACTTGATTCGGAAAATTAGGGTGAAAAAGAATAGAATTTGATTAAGTTCAGCTTTCGAATTTGGGGATTTGAAGTTCCGAGTTCGAATTGGGATTATTAGTTTTTGTGTGTGAAAGGACTCAATTTTAGTATTTTTATTGATTGATTGATTCTATGAGTGTTAATCTGATGCTTTTATTTTATTGTGGAATTGAAGGAAGAATTGCAAAGAACAAACTTGGAGCTTGATTCGTACAAGGAAAAGATAAAGGAGAATCAGGAGAAGATCAAACTCAATAAGCAGTTGCCTTACTTGGTCGGCAACATTGTTGAGGTATGTTGCTTTGTGCAGTTGTGCTCTTATGATGTTCAGTTAGTAAAATGACCAAATGCGGCCATTAAGTGAGCTGTTTAACTTCTAACAATCGTATACGAATTGAAGAATGTATGCTGAAACCATAAAGAGACATCCTTTAGATTACTATATAGGTTGTTTGGGTTGCTATACCCCTCTATGACCTAAAATCAGCTACTAATTTGCTGTATGTATATTATGGTCTTCGTGATGGTGAGTAGTTTGGTTGCTTTGGTGTGATTGGGTCCTCAATTTCCATATGACTATTGTATTTTCAGATTTTGGAAATGAATCCAGAAGATGAGGCTGAAGAGGATGGTGCAAACATTGATCTTGACTCACAAAGGAAGGGGAAGTGCGTTGTTTTGAAAACATCTACTCGCCAGGTAAGACTTTTATAACATTGTATTCTATGCAAATGTCTTTGTTACTTGCTGATTTCAGGCCTAAATGCAGATGTAGCCCAGGGAAAATTCATCAAATCTTGATATTTTTGTATTTATTGAGTTTTTGTTCTTGTATTTAAGTATTTATTGAGTTTTTGTTTCTTTTACTTGAAATTAAGACTTATTTAAACGCGAATACATTTTTTTTACTGCAGACAATATTTCTGCCTGTTGTTGGCCTTGTTGACCCTGACAAGTTGAAGCCTGGAGATCTTGTTGGTGTGAACAAAGATAGTTACTTGATCTTGGATACTCTACCATCGGAGTATGATTCTCGAGTGAAGGCTATGGAGGTTGATGAAAAACCAACTGAAGACTACAATGACATTGGAGGGCTAGAGAAACAGGTTGGTTTCTGGCTTTAAGCATGCACTGTTGACATATTCAGAATTTTTTCTGTCTACAAATCATATGATTTTGTTTTATTCTTATGCTACAGATTCAAGAACTAGTCGAGGCAATTGTTTTACCCATGACCCACAAAGAGCGTTTTCAGAAACTAGGGGTTCGTCCACCAAAGGGAGTGCTCTTGTATGGACCTCCTGGAACTGGTAAAACTTTGATGGCCCGAGCTTGTGCCGCACAAACAAATGCCACTTTTCTGAAACTTGCAGGCCCACAACTGGTTCAGGTATAGCTTAATCTTTTATTATTTTATTGAATGCAAGTTTGTTTTTTATCCATGTAACTTTTTTCAGGTGATATTGAGATGATTTTAGGAATGCTAAAATGGCTTTTCATAGCTCTATTTTCTCATTATGTCCCTAGATTGTGAAGCATCAATGATATCTTGGTGAACTGATTCGCTCAGAGCCTCAGACCTAAATGATGTGTTCTATATTATTCCCTTTGCGTTGCCATTTTATGCATGTTGCTGATTTTCAGATTTGTATTCCTTTTGGAAGAGTTAATGATCATTCTGTTGCCAAATTTCTGATAAAGAAATCTAAATTTTCTGACTGAGGTATATAATCACTTTGTAGATGTTCATCGGGGATGGAGCAAAACTTGTTCGTGATGCTTTTCAGCTTGCAAAGGAGAAATCTCCCTGCATTATTTTCATAGATGAAATTGATGCAATTGGAACAAAGCGTTTTGATAGGTATTTTATTTATTTAATTGACAACAATGTACTCAGGATGTGAATATGTTTTCCACTCTTCTGTGCATTTGAAAAATATAAAGTCGATGGCTTTTCTGATTGAAATTGTCCTCTCATCGATGCAGTGAAGTAAGTGGTGATAGGGAGGTGCAGCGTACTATGCTTGAATTGCTCAATCAACTTGATGGTTTTAGTAGTGATGACAGAATCAAGGTTTGAAATGACTGGTCATACAACTTTTTGTCTATATATAAATTTAGGAAAATGTTTCTGATTTGGCAAGTATGGGTTATGTATTAGAATAGAATATGTTTCACACGTGCTGGACTGATTGTCTTAGATTACAGGTGATAGCAGCAACAAATCGTGCTGACATCCTTGACCCTGCTCTTATGCGTTCTGGTCGATTGGATCGTAAAATTGAGTTTCCACATCCCACTGAAGAAGCACGAGCTCGAATTTTGCAGGTTTGTTTTTTTTAAGTGCTCTTTATGATCACTATTATGCTCTTGGATGCTCTTGCTAAAACATTTACATTATTTCTGTAGATTCACTCTAGGAAGATGAATGTTCACCCGGATGTCAATTTTGAGGAATTAGCCCGCTCCACTGACGATTTTAATGGCGCACAACTAAAAGCAGTTTGTGTGGAGGCTGGCATGCTAGCCCTTCGCCGTGATGCAACTGAGGTACTCTCTTTTTCCCTCACTCTTTCAAAGCATTGGTCTCAGTAGTAGCATTTATTGGGGATGGACTGGTGAAAACAATGTGTAGATGATTTTCCATTTGTTGACTTTTCATACTGCAAATATCGTTTGATTGCCTTGTTCAAAATTTCTTGTTGATTGCTTGCTGTATACTGATTACGGGATATCTTGGCTCATTTTCAGGTGAATCATGAGGACTTTAATGAAGGTATCATTCAGGTTCAAGCCAAAAAGAAAGCAAGCTTGAACTATTATGCATAGACTATATGCTGGCAGTCTCCGAGTACTTGTTTGGAGGTGTACGAACCAACTCACTTGTCTCGGAAGCGGATTCAGGTTCTGGGCAGATAGAAAACAGATTACAAGTTTTGAACTTGTTCAGGCAAACCAGAGACCCCTCTATGTTGAACATGTAATTTTACCTATGTTTTGTTATTATTTTTTGTTGGTTAATTATGTAGTGACGAATAGTCTATTTTCGCACTGATGCGCTTTTAGCAGTTGATGAGAGTTGAATCAATATATTATACTCATGGTCTCTTGCTTTCTGTAACCAGTCTCAGTTTAGAGAATTGCCAAAGATATTTGACAAATTTAGAGTATCTCTAATAATTCCTGTAAAATTTATCAATCATAGTTGCTCTACAATAATTCTTGTAAAATTTATTTATTATAATAGACGAAAATATAAATTTTTTAAAATAAAATGACTTTTAACTCCAACAGTTTTTGTGTTATATTATTTATAATTAAATATGTTTGTGTCTAATTAATGACTTATAACATATTATATAATTTTCAAATCATATCAAGATGAGAAAAAGAAAAAGTGATTTATTTTTTATTTTTTGAAGAGAGTAATATTCTATAGGCAAGCATTAAATTTAGAAATTTTATAATGGTTTACGAGTTTTAAGAATTTTATAGATATAAGAAATTTTTTTAATTTAATTTTATATAAAATACAATATGGTTTACAATAGAAAAAAATATGTATTTTTCTTGTAAAATACAGAAAATATGATTTTACAAAAGTTGTTTGAGATGCTCTTAGTAGCTGAAGTCGATCACCAAATGGAATGATGCCTTACTATTACATGTAACATTTGCAGAAGGCATGCGTGGAGCAAGGTCTTAGTTTAAACAATTTATTGTATTCAACGCCTGACATCAGTGACATGGAACCATATAAGATAACCTTATTACTGTCATGCGTGCCTTTATGAAATCATACACTACTATAGTGGGTAAAAATTACACACAAGTTTGCCACCAATAATATAATAGTAGATATGATATCAATTGTATTGGCATGTAAATATTGACATGTCTCTAATTAATCAAAAATATGGATCAATTAAGCTATGTAATGGTTATCATCATCCAAGTCAATAATCAAGCAATGGATTATCAAGCAAATTGATCAAGATAACAAGACTTTTGTCAAGATTATATTCAAGACAAGTTGCCTATAAAGGTAAATGGCATGCACCTACATATCATGTCATTTCATCAATCAAGCTTTTCTTGGACATATATCCAACTTTTAAAAAAAGGGAGTTGTTGCTTTCTTATCTTGCAAGTTTTGGTCTTACAAAGCAAAAAACCTTCTCTCCTTTTCGGTAGGTAAATAGAAATGGGAGAAGTGGGTATGTCTCCTCCTTATCCTCCTTACTTCTCCTTGTTGTCCCTGTTGAACAAAGCATAAGAAAAAATGATGGTCCTTCCTCCTTTTAAGGAGAAGCCATTGATTCTTCTTTTTCATGGATGATCTAGATTGGTTTTTGAGTTCTCCACTTGTCAACCTTGTTGCCTATAAATACTACTTCCCTATGAAGTATTCGGTACTTAAAAATTTAGGAGAGTTTTGTATGTTGGTCACCTCTTTTCAAGTCATTTCTTACTCTAGCATTTGTTAGGAGTTCATCTTGTTTTTCAAATAGTGTTTCGATTTTCTTTAAACTTGCATGAAAACTCTCTTTTGCTCCTACACTTTCTAGGAGGCTTATAAAACAAGATTTTCCTTCTTGAGATTTTATATCTCCATAGGAAAGCTCACAAAATCCTTTTTCAACTTGCATACTTTCTCATTCATATCATGGGTTGAAGTGCAATCTCGTCGAAAGCGTTCTTGAAAGAATTAGTCGTTCGAATACTAAGTTAGGAGAAGCTCCATTGCCACAGAATTTGTAAACATTTGTTCTGGCGAGAAGAGAGATAGATCTTAGTACAGTTGTGTGAATACTAGCAAGGATAGAAGATTATTTTTGTATCCTGAGAGCTACTGTCTTGTAAAGAAAAGTGTTTTACATAGTGGAAAAGTTTGTCCCTCAGGAGTTAGGGGCACGCAATTTTTTTTCTTGTTACAGGGTTTCTGCGTTAAAGAAAAATATCCATGTGTTATTTATCACTTTCCTGCTTATTGCATTTTGACCAATTTTGTTACTGGTAATTCAGAATAAAAACACTCTCTTCTATCCTCGAATTAACACTTCAACAATTTCTTTTTATAAAAGGGCATATTCACCCTCCCTCCCCCCTCTAGGACCTTCAATTAGTATCAGAGCGGGCACTGACTTTTGTTAGTGAGATCCTCTGTATCTTAGAATGGATCATGATAGGGCCACTTCTATTAACGCTCCTTTATTTTGTTGAAGGAAACGACTAATTCCAATGGAAGATCATAATGCCGGCATTTCTCATCTCTCAAGAAAATGGAAAGCAATGGACTATGGTCGAGGATGGATACAACCCTCCCACAATCTCATCTCCTGAAGATGATAAAGTGTGCATCCCCAAGGAAAAAAGCACATTAACTTATGCCAAAAAGGCAAACTCAAGGATGAACACAAAAGTTCTAAGAAGTTTCTTTTCTACCCTCTCAGAAAGGGAACGAAGAAGAATTCTTTATTGTCCAACAGCAAAGGCAGCATGGGACTCACTTGCCACTACTCATGAAGGTAATATCAAGGTAAGAGATCAAAAATTTCAATGTTTAATCTCCAAATTTGAACAAATTAGAATGAGTGAAGATGAGACCATTGATGATTTTCATAGTCATCTTCTTAACATTACTAATCAATGTCATGGTCTAGGTCATCCTATTGACTCAAAAGTTATTGTTCAAAAGATGCTTAGATCCGTTACTTCCTATTTTGAGCCTAAACAAATTACAATAGAAGAATCACACGATATGTCTACATATTTTCTTGAAGAACTAGTTGAAAATCTTAAGACCTATGAAGCAAGAAAACTAAATCGTAAGAAAGAGAAGACAATTGCTTTTAGCTCAATAAATCAGGAAGAAGAAGAAGAGAACAAACCTACTGAAATCTCTTCCGAAGAATATGCTTTTCTAACAAAACAATTTGAAAATTTTCTCAAAAATAGAAAAACTTTTTCTAGGAATTTTTCTAAGGGGTCTGGCAGCCAAATCTAAACTCGAAGAATTTTAGAAATAAGGAGAGTTCAAATGTCAAAAATTTCAAACCAAAATCCTCTCTAAAGTCTAATGATAAACTAAAGTGTTTTGAGTGTTCTAGTTTTGGACACAAAGCTGCAGATTGTGCAAATAGAAAGTCTAAATCACATAAGGTCTTGAAAGCCACATGGAGCGATAGCGAGTCAAAAGATGCATCTAATAAAGAAGATGAAACGATTGCTTTCATTGCTTCGATTGCTTTGGACGAGTCTCTCAAGGATGAAGAAGATGAGGACAACTTGGATGAAAATTATTTTGAAATATGTATGTCATTTGCTTCCATGCGAACTAAAATTGAAACCCTCACAAATGAGTTATCAAGATGTGAGGAAACAAAACTTATCTTTCAAGAAAAAATGGAAGCAAGAAAAATCGTGTCATCAAGAACATGTTAAGATGCTTTAAGAAAAGTTAGATTGCCAAAATTATCCTGTTTCTTCTTTGACAAAAAAAAAAGAGTCTGATCTTGAACTTGCTTTGGAAGAGTCAAAATCTCTTTTTAAACAGTTTTCTCTCAGGTCAGAAAAATTAACCAAAATGTGTGGCATTGGCAAGACTGACAAAACAGGGCTAGGATATGAAGTTGGCGAAAGCTCCAAGCAACCAACCAGGTTTGTCAAAAGTCAAAAAGAGAATTGTGTACCCTCTTTTAAACCCCAAAGATCTTTTGTTCCAACTTGTCATCATTGTAGAATCATTGGTCACTTACGACCTAATTGCAGAAATCTGGGGAGAAATCAGAATACTTATATGAATAGACTTACATCTTTTCAATCATTTCTTGAGAAAACCCTTAATAAACTTTCCAAGATAACCAAGAGTCATACTGTCAAATCCTCTGTGCCCCAGAGAAGGAGATCCTTTAGGAAAAACAAGAACAAACCCAAAGGTCAAGCAAATTTGAACCCTATCCATCAAAGACCTTGGGATCTTTGTGGCAAGAGTTTTGATGATGAAAATTTCGTAGGCAATTTTGCTTGCATTGACAGTGTATCTAATGAGAAAAGTGACATAGTGGCCTTTTGCAATGTCGCTTTTACTGCTCTTGCTCCAAGATATTATGTTTCCTGGTACGTGGATGTTCAAAACACATGACTGGGAACAAGGACTGTTTTTCGTCCTTGAATGATACACACCCATCAGGTAAGGTTGTAATTGGTGATGGTGTTCAAGCCAACATAATTGGATGTGGAACTGTGAATACACCAGGTCTTCCTAATCTCAAAGATGTCTTGCTGGTTAAAGGACCAAAAGTAAACTTGCTTAGTGTTAGTCAAATTGTTGACGAGCATGAATCTGTTATTTTCGACCGTGCGAAATGCCTGGTTCTGGACGAAAAAGGTAAAAATCTCATGAAAGGAGAAATAACTAAAAATCATTGTTATTGTGTTCCTGCTGACCAAAAAATTTCTTCTAAGATTTGTTTCAGGTCACAAGTTTCTATCAATGCCCTAGAATTATGGCACAGAAGAATGTGTCACCTCAATCATCAAGACATAGTCAAGTTATCCTCCAAGGATTATGTGAGAGGACTTCTTAAACTCACAGGTAAGTCAGCAGGTATGTGTAGTGATTGCAAGATTGGTAAGCTTACCCGTTCTTCACATTCCTTACTTAGTGCTAAACCAACATCTCAATGTCTAGAATTACTTCATCTTGATTTAGTTGGTCCAGTAGAAACTGAAAGCATAACTGAAAAAAATTATGCACTTGTGGTCGTTGATGATTTTTTGCGTTTTACATGGGTAAAGTTCTTGGCAAACAAATCAGAAACGTTTGATGAATTTTTTAGTCTGGCTAAAAGAATTACAAATGAAAAAATTCCTGAAAATAAAGCCATTATAAGAATCAAGTCCGATCATGGAACTGAATTTGAAAATTCATCTTTTGCTGACTACTGTGATAAGTTTGATGTGTTTCATGAATTTTCTGCTTCCATTACTCCCCAACAAAATGGGATCATTGAGAGGAAAAATTGGGTTCTTGTTGAAATGGGAAGAGTCATACTCAACTCTGCTAATCTTCCTCACTCCTTCTGGGAAGAAGCTGTGGCTAATGCCTGCTATACTCTGAACAGAGTCATTCTTAGACCATGGACGAACAAAACTACCTATGAATTCTAGAAAGGAAGAAAGCCAAACATTTCACATCTCAAGGCTTTCGATAACATATGTTTCATCTACAAAGATCACCAATATCTAACCAAATTTAAAGTCAAATGCGATCGAGGATGTTTTCTTGGATATGCCACAAATAGCTGAGCTTATCGTGTGTACAGTAAGAGAACTTACAAAATTATGGAAACTGTAAATGTTGCAATTGATGATGCCCATATTTTTCATCATATAACTTCTCCTATTCTTAATGAACAGGTTAATGCTGAGAGACTCTTTCCATCTGAAGTGGAAACCCCAATAGATGAACAAAATCCAGATTTCGACACGCAGATGTCAGATTACGAACCAGAACCTAACACTGAAGGAAATATGATTGATGAGACATTGGTTCAACAACCTCTTCACAGACTTGGAAAGAGGCAGGTTAAGAAAGATCATTCCTCTTTAGACATCATGGGAATAGTCCATGAACCTATGAGAACTAGAAGTAAGGTACACGGATTAGTAAGTGATCTCTTTATTCTTAAATCCTTTTTGGCTATTTCTAATAAGAACATAAATATCATTACAGCCTTTGGTTTGGTATCATATGTTGAACCAAAAAATATCAAAGAATCCTTGGGTGATGTTGACTGGATTATTGCTATGCAGGAAAAAATGAATCAATTTGAAAGAAATGAGGTATGGGAATTAATTCCTAGATCAAATGATAAGAATGTGATTGGAACCAAGTGGGTTTTTAAAAATAAAACTGATGAATTATGAACTATTACCCGAAACAAAGTCAGATTAGTTACTCAAGGTTACAATCAAATTAAGGGTATAGATTTTGATGAAACCTTTGCGCCAGTTGCTAGGTTAGAATCAGTAAGGCTTTTATTGGCCATTTCTTGTAATCTAAAATTTACACTTTATTAAATGGATGTTAAAAGTGCTTTTCTTTATGGTGACATCAAAGAAAAAGTGTATCTAGAACAAACCCCAGGATTTCCAAGTCTTACACATCCAGAACATATATACCGCCTGAAAAAGGTCGTGTATAGACTTAAACAATCCCCTTGGTCATGGTATGACAAACTATCTTCCTACTTGATTAAAAATGGCTACATTAGATGTTCTATTGCCTGGTGTTTCCATTAATGAATCCCTTTTTCAGAATTTTCAACCTTGCAGGAACATTTGTAGTAGGTATATCTGATCTCTTCACTTTAGCTATTTCAGCAAAGGAGTCAGGCATAGAGTCTTCTACTTGCTGAAGATCAAGTATTCTTCGGACTTCCATCTCACTCTGAGACGTGCAAGGATCATGATGAGACACAGTGGGATTACCCACATCAATTTCTGACGTTCAATTGGAATAGATCTATTCTTATCTCCCCCTAATGGCAGAAAGTATGTCTCATCAAAGTGACAATCTGCAAATCTAGCAGTAAAGAGATCTCCTGTCGAAGATTTAAGATAACGAACTATCGTTGGAGATTCACAACCAACATAAATACCTAATCTTCTTTGAAGACCCATTTTAGTGCGATGTGGAGGTGCAATTGGCACATAAACCGCACAACCAAAAATGTGCAAATGTGAAACATAAGGCTCATATCCAGTAACCAACTGGTATGCACTGAATGGTTGATGGGTTATGGGTCGAAAACGAAGAAGCATAGCTGCGTGCAACACTGTATATCCCCAAGCAGAGACCGATAAATTGTATGCATTACCAATACTCTAGACACAAGTTGTAACTGCTTGATATGAGCATTTGCTAAACCGTTCTGATAATGAACATGAGGAACAGGATGTTCAACTTCAATCCTAACAGACATGCAGTAATCATCAAAAGACTTTGATGTAAACTCTCCTATGTTATCCAATCGAATAGACTTGATTGGATGATTCGGGTGGTGAGCCCGAAGTTTAATAATTTGAGCCAGAAGTTTAGTAAACGCATCATTCCTTATGGATAGCAAAGTAACGTGTGACCACCGCGTTGATGCATCTATCAAAACAATGAAGTATTTAAATGGTCTGCATTCGGGTTTGATAGGTCCACAAATATCACTTTGGATTATGTGTAAGAATGAAATATTATCGGTATTGTCAATAACAAAAGAAGGACGTACCTGTAACATTGCTAAAGAACAAGTTTTGCAGAACTAGCGATGTGCATCAGAGATTGCAACATAAGTGTATGGTGGGATAACGCACAACGCCTAAGTGGTATGTTGCCGGGACGGTGTTGCACTCATCTTGGAGATCGAGCCAGGAATAGGAAGAGTAGTCCCATCCTCATCATCTAAACCGATGGATATAGGAATTCTCACATGTTTTTTCGCTCTGAAAAATGGATGACCATGAGAATTTTTTAATATTTTGATCATCATGTCACGACCTGGATGTCTCAGTCTATAATAACAAAGCTTGTATGAGTCTGAATCACACAAAGTCGTGTGAGTCACGACATTGGATTCAATGATCTAAACTGTAGTTAGATATAAACTGCTACGAATAGTCGAAAACTTCTCTAGAATGCGCTTGCGGCCACATTCAACAGAGGTGATACACAATAGTTATGTTTCATTGTCACAATATATTTTCAAGTGAAAACCGTTGGCACATATATCTTTAAAGCTTAGCAAGGTTCGATTGGCCTTTGGCATATATAAGGCATTAGTGATATATAATTGTATACCATGGGGAAACAGAAACTCTGCTGAACCCCGCTCCTGTATAACGGGAGTTACACCAATCATAGTAGTCATTGATGATTAGTATGGACAAAGATCGATAAACAGTTGCCTATTCTTTAGAATAGTATGGGTAGTACCACTATCTGCTAGACACTTAATTTCGCCTTGAGACATCTACAAAATCAATGTAAATAAGTCTTTGTACTAAAGACCCGACGTACACTTTAAGTATACACTTAAAGATTTGAGTAATGGTGTGACCCTTGTTGAGTGCTGATATGGCATGACATAAACTAATATATAAACAACATCATTAGTCAAGGGAACAAACGAAAAACTCATCTAAAAACATCAAATTTGGGTAACAACTTCGATGGGTGAAAACCCAAAATAAAAGTGTGATTTTCCAATACCGATTTTTTGATGGGTCTAGTGATTTTTTGATGGATCGAAAAAGTGTCCAGGGTGGTTGCCTCGATGGGTCAAAAAAAATTTCGATGGATCGAAGTAAACCTAATACGATATCAAATTTACGATATCAAAATTTGATGGGTCAAGAAGACATTCGATGGGTCAAAATTTGGGACAGAAGCTTTGCTTCGATGGGTCGAGGGGAACCTTGATGGATCGAAAATGATCAACGATGACTATTTTTGATGGGTCAAAGGAATTTTCGATGGATTAAAAATGTCCTGTGATCAAAATAAACTGCTTCATTTTTAGGATGTTTTAAAGGTACCTCTGTACATCGTTTTTCCATATATGTAAAAACATCGAACCATACATAAGAATTGTATGAAATAGAACATTCTCAACACTTTCATATACCAAAAAATAGAGAAATATTCATTACGCCAACAAATAACAATTACATCATAGATGTTCTTATTCGAAAAACCAAGACAATTGTCTTAAAAATCTTGACCGAAAAGTAAGCCAAAAACAAAACTAAAAGTTGAAAAATTACAGAGACAATCGCCTTTTACATAGGCTTAATCAAAATCTGGAGTAGCAAGTTCCTTCTCCTTGTCTTCTGCAGGAACGAGATTGGTGTCAACATCCATCTCTAAATCTTCAACATAGTTTGACTCTTGAGCCAAAAATACTGCTTGTGCCTTTTGTAAATGTTATGGATTTCTTTACTAGCATGGCACTGCTTATGCATGTGCTTATTTGAACCACATTTAAAACAAATGTATCATCCAGAATGTTGAGATCGTCGACCATCAGGAACTGAACCAGCCTGGTTCTTATTGGAGTTGGCGTTCTGATCTCTATGCCAAGTCATATTTTGGCTGCGGCCTTGGCCATGCTCACGCCCTCCTCTACCCCCACATGGAGCATGTCCTCTATGAGCATAAGGTTTTGAACATGCAACCTTTTTATTTTTACGGGTCTTTCCTCTAGTTTGGTAACTCTCATGCTTCTTAGTACCAGCCGGTCGTGAGTTATTATTTAGGATAATCTCATGATGCCTCTTTTTTTTGCAAGGTTATTGATGAGAACACCGAAGGTAGTAATCCTCCCATGTTCGTACTCGATCCGGTATTGATTAGCAAGGATGCTCATGGATGTAGGAAAGGTGTTCAACGATCATTCAACCATATCTTGCTCGGTCTTCTGCACCCCACAGAAACTTAACTCTGACTGCAGATCCAACATTGCTTGATTATAATCTTTGATCTTTGGGAAATCCAGAAGTCTGGTGTTTTCCTATCTCGCAGTCAACTCAGGAAGTTATGCATTATACACATTATTGAAGTGTTGCTTCAAAATGTCCCACAATGCCATGGGATATGTCTTGTTTAAATAATGCTTCTTGAGAGTTGGATGAACGCCTCAAAAATATGAGGGCTTGAACTTTTGATTCATCATTGGGGGGCAGGAGACTCATTCCAAGCCCAGAAGGATTGATGGTGTTGGTCAGTCTCTTTTTGATGAATGTATTTTCCACATCTGAGACTCAATGGTGATACTTCTTGCCTTGAAGGTCAAAGATGTCGAATTTCGGCCTAGCTGGCTCATTCGAACTCATCTCGATGGGTGTTGTGCTCGGTATGACTGGTACACTTGATAAACGATTTGAAGTTGAAGCTCGTTTGAAACGGTTCTTCAAAAGTTGCGCAATATTAACGACTTAGGAAGATGTGATGAAGGTTGTGCTTGTGTGATGATTAGTAGGAACACACAAAAGGGAGGCCAACTGTGGAGAAGATGGTCGGCGGCGGTGGAGGCTTCATGAAGGTTAGGTTTTCTTTTTCTTTTTCTTTTGGTGGTGATGGATATCAACTCAGAGTCGTATTGATAACGTGTTGAAATAGAATAATATGATAATTGAAAATTACTATTTTTCTCATTATAGAATGCCTAAATATAGGCTGATATAACCTGTTACAATAATTACCCCTATAAAGTAAGGATTCTTTGTATCTATCTAAACTAATCTATATCTAAATAGGTCAAGACACGAGAATAATGAAAAATAAACCTCCTTAAATAACAATAAAATTATAATTTGATAAATTAACGAATTAAATAAAAAAGAAAATAAACAATCTCCACATCTCACGGCACATCGGATGGACCTATAACAAATAAAATAAAAAAACGTTTTTCAGACAAACAACGTCAACCAGAAAGAAACTAGATGGGCTGACTCGTAGCCGTCGATGAGGTTTAACAGGACAGCGGTTTTTACGCAGGTGAAGTGATCTGACGGTCGAGAATAGCTAAGACAGAAGATAGAGAGAGAAGAAAGCGAGCGAGGGAGCGACAGAGGGAAGAGAAGAAAAGAAAGAGAAGAGAAGAAAGATGTAAGAGAGAGGAGAGAGATTTGGAGCTCCTTTGATTTTTCTCCGTCCTATCAAAACACCGACGACGACCGACGACGTGGTCAATCTCTTTACTGTCTCTCTCTGTACACTTCGGGTTGCACAAGACAACGTCGTTTCAGGCCATTTCTTCTTCATCGCGATCGTCAATTCGTAACCATAAACGCCGGTGTTGTTTCCTCGCCGGTCACAGACTTCGTCCACCGTAATTGCGACGGGATTGAAGGGCCCGGACGCTATCGGGAAATTAGGGTTTTGAGGTGTTTTTGATTTGGGAGGTTTGCTATGGGTCTGGGTAGCAGCGATGAGGAGGCTGGAGTTGTTGAAGAAAGCGACGGCGTCGCCGGAGGCGGTGGCGGTGGTTGTGGAGGCAAGTCGTACGGCAGCTCTGTCTCCTGCTCGATTTGTCTTGAAATCGTTGCTGATAATGGGGATAGATCTTGGGCTAAGCTGCAATGTGGGCATCAGTTTCATCTTGGTGAGTTAGAATTTAATGTAATTGGGATTGATGTTTCGAGTTTGTGGAGATCCGGGTTCAATTTTGTGGTTATGACTTGGGAATTGTTTCGGATTTCGGGGTTTCTTTGTTAAAGTTGATGAAAATTGAAACTGAAATGATGGGTCAGCTCAGCTTAGTTTAAATTTTGGCTTGATGAGGTTGTCATTATGTGTGCTTCTCAGTTATGTAAAACATTCGAGCCGTTTTTTCCTGTAAGCTGAATGATCAGATCTTTCTGTAGCTCAGTTTATACATTCTGATTGGTTGAAGTTTGTGATCTAATGGATCATCCTAAAATTTAGACTAAATGATGCAAACTCTTTGAGTAGTTGGGATTTACATAGTAGGAGTGGTGAATGTATTTTAAGGATCCTCATGCACATTTGTAATCTAGAATGTCAATCTTTGATCACTAGTGCAATGTATCTGTTTTATTTCAGCTTTTTAGCACAATCGGTCCACACATTAATGAGAGTGTTGAATACGGGGGGGGGGGACATAAAACCTGAACCCCATATTACAATAAGCTCATATAGACTATCTCGAATAATAACAAGACACCCTACTTGAACCTTTCATTTGAGTCTGTAGAGTAGCATGTTTGTAAAAACCATTCCCTCTCTGTTGATGATGAATGACACTATTTTTGAAGGAAATATGAATAGTTATGACCTTCTGCTTAAGCTATGTCTGAGATTTTATGCTCTCTCATTTTTTTTTAATGGTCCTTTCAGATTGCATTGGCTCAGCATTTAATATAAAGGGTGCAATGCAATGCCCTAATTGTCGGAAAATTGAGAAAGGTCAATGGCTTTATGCTAATGGCTGCCGTACATTTCCGGAGTTTAGCATGGATGACTGGAACCATGATGAAGATCTGTACGATCTAAGTTACTCTGAAATGGTAAAGATTTGACTTGTACTCTTTAGTTATTTTTTGTAGTAGGTGGCTTTAATTTTCAGTGTCAAATGCATATGATTTGTCATGTTGGTAAAGCTACATAGTTATGAAGTGTTTATACAGATGGGCAGGATGATGTAGCTCTAAACCCTTAGGTCAAATCTAGATAAAATCTTACATACCCAGTAAAGCCTAGTTAATTGCTTCAGAGCTTTGTTGCTTTACTTACCAAGTGGGCAAAATGACTTCCTCCCTTATCAATTGTAGTTTGTCATCTAATCTTAGGTCAAATCTGAATAAAATCTTACGTACCCAGTAAAGCCTAGTTAATTGCTTCAGAGCTTTGTTGCTTCACTTACCAAGTAGGCAATTTCTCCCTTATCAATTGTAGTTTATCACCTAATCTTAGACATGAAGGTAATCTCTGCATTGTGCCCGAGGCCATGTCAAGCAAACTTTCAAAGGTTACTGTATATAAGAGAATAATGAAGAGCCTAAGCCCTTTCTTTCTCAGCTATTAGTCATTTTTCTCTCTTCCGTGGCAATTACTCAGTTGTTTCAGAGGAACCCCCACAGATTCCACCATATTAAATTAATAGAACCAAATACAGTATGTATTATACTGTAAGTTATAAGTTCCCTTACACACATGTTTCAGTTATCTCTGAAACAGACCAATTCTCGGGTCTTAGAAACCTTTTCTGCTACCAGTTGATGAATAGAAAATAACAAGTCATTAAAGAAAAATGATGGATCGTAAAAAAAGCATTATAATTGTAAAAGTAGTTTGAATGAAGCATAAAATGCACTATCATGTCATATATGCATGCTATCATATATTGTGTAACAATGGTTTATAACTTAACTGCAATTTGTTCAGCATCTGATATGTATTTTTCTGCGGGTTGAAAATGCCTTTTGCAGTCCTTTGGAGTTCACTGGTGTCCATTTGGTAGCCTAGCACGTCTTCCTTCGTCATTTGAGTAAGTGATATTGTGTTAAAATAGTATCCGCTCCAATTTCTTTGTGGATAATTTTTATATATTCACAGATTTAATCAAAGAACAATTTCTTATAGCAGGCAATGAGAACAAATTCAACTTACTTTATTTTGAAATCTAATCTGTGACTTTGTGATCTCTCAAAATTCGAAAATAGCTCTTTTACACATCTGAGAAAGATTCTACTTACACCATAGGCACGAGTGCATGACTGCATGAGGTTAAAACCCCCTCCCCCTCCCCAATTTTTGAGTTCCTGGCCTACAGAAGCAAACTACTGAGAACAAGAATTGCCATTCATGGCTATTGTGTCAGACAGCCTTTGTCTTTGTACTATTTAAGGTTATATAACCATATATGTTTTCCTAAGCGTTTGAGGTTTCAAGGAAAGTGAATGTGCAATTTTTTATTTTTTTTGAACGAGAGATGTTGCATCTCTGTTTGCTTTAATTTCGTTTTTGGCTTGCATGTTATTCAATTCTATTATGATTGAGAAGAGGGCTTCATTTTGTTAAATCCTGCATCCTTAGTAAAGTTGTCCAGGCTTCTCTTTGATCTTGAAAATTTATCATTTCTCTTTCCTTTTCTATTGCCTTCCGCAAGGTCTCAGTTTAATTCAGTTTTAAAATGGAGTGGCAGTTGAGTAAGATTGATAGAGAACAAAGTGAGACTAGGTATATAATGAACTTTAGAATATACATGACTTAAGGGTGGTGGATTTATTATAGTTACATATCAATCATAGGATTGGGTCAGAAAACATTCAGTCCTTATATGGAGCAGTATTGCCTGTTATGATTTTGTGAGGCTATTTCATCCTCTTTTGCCAAGGGGCAAGTTTCAGAAATCTTTGAAGTTATCATCAAAACTGAAGTTTTGGAAATTTTTGTTGGAACTTAACTTTGCAGAGTAATTTTCAAGCTCAAATCCTATCAACTTGATGTTACATACATAGATTAAGTATTTCTTTTGTTTCTTTGGTCTTCTTATTTTAAACCTTTTCTTCTGGCTATTAGCAGGGAAGGGGAGTTCTCACCAACTTCATGTAAGACTTCGTTATTCTACCTTGTGATAATCAATTCTAGTTTTAATGGAGGTTAGCGCATAGTTTAAGACTTATGGAGAATGCCGTAATGCAGATCATGAATTACTTGGACAGCATGCCATCTTTGCTGAGCATACAGCTGTATCATCTGGTGCTCATCCTTGCCCATATATTGCTTACTTTGGCCCAATTCCTCCTTCATCCTCTAATTCAAGTGGGAGTGTTTCAGAAGCCGGCAACTATAACCATCATTGGACTGGCGCGTCTGTACCTGGTGAACCACCAAGCTCCTATGCTTTTCCTGTCATGGATCTTCCTTACCATTCTCCTCCATTTTCTTCGAGCAGCAGTCACATTGGTGGGGTTGACCAAACTTTGATGCCATCTTTGGCTCAAAGATCTGCTAGGCCAAATTCGGAGATACCCAGATCAGGATCTTTCATGCATCCCTTTCTTGTTGGTCACAGGTATGCCTTCAATAAAACTTGAAGGTGGTTCCACACTAATTCTTACCTTCGTTTTGCACATCATTGGCATATCAATTTAAGTGGTATGAGTACTAGAATTATCAGGCGATCTATCATCCTCAGTGTCGTCGTTGTCAAACTTGATTAGTGAGAATGGTATACATGCTTCAAGCAAAAGAAAGTATGGACATAACTCTTGATTTATCTAATAATTTTGGGGTTGTTTGGATGAAACTTAACATGCTTATGTAAATTTTTCCTGGTATTGATGGCTGAGCAGTGATGCATGCTTTTATGTTATAAATTCTTCCTGCAGTTCTAGTGCTAGGCCCGGCAGCTCTGTCACATCTTCAATGATTCCTGCTTATCCAGGCAGCAATGCTCGTGCTCGCGATAGAGTCCAAGCTCTCCAGGCATACTATCAGCAGCAACAACCTAGTAATCCTCCAACCATGCGTGCTCCCATGATTTCGGGATCCCGGAGATCGAGCAATCAAAGAAATTTGGGTCAAGTAGGGCCAGTGGCATCATCATCGGATCAAAGTGGTGGTTTCTATATTTACCCTTCTGGTTCATCAGGTCGTAACTACCAAGAAGCTGAAAATCCTTTAACGACTCGTTATCATGCGTGGGAAAGAGATCATTTCCCTCCACTCTCGGTGAATCAGTTTGACCGTGATGGTTGGGCTTTTCACCAGCCTGCACGTGGTTCAGACTTGGCAATCAGGGGAAACAGCTTACGGCAGCATGGGTCTGAGAGGACTTCTTCACAAAATCGGTCATAGGCTTTTCTCCTCATCCTTTTTGGTGAAGGAAACTGCCACTTCTATAACTGAAGTCCTAAATTATGTATGCTTGAGAAGTGATATATATAATGCTCGGTGTCTGTCATGACCTGACTGGCGCTAAGTTACTATGGTGGCCCTGAAATGTTGTATGTGGCCACATAATGGTGTGATGGACGTGGTTTTCCTCTAGTTTCTTCGCCTTTCGAGAATATCAAATAAGATGGTGTTTATGGCAAATGTAGGTTTTGAGTGTCGGCCATGTTATCTCTGGTGATCCTGTTGTCGCCCTGGTTTGAGAAGAAGCCAACATTTCTTCAGGCTGAGTTATCAGCCGGTCACCAAGCGCCATAAACATACTCCTATTTGAACGGTTGGTAAAGAACTGAAGCTATGCCTAGACTTGGGCTGCACATAAGTGAACTGGCTAGAATAATGATCCGGCTTTCATATTCATATGGCTGACTATGCCATCGTAAGTCCATCGTAATTAATTATAAAAGAGGGAATGTAATTATTTGTTCAAACATGTATCCCTCTGGTGAAATGCCATAGCCTGTAATATCTGCAACCTTTGTGGTGGCTAAATTTGCCTTGAAAAGAACTCATTCTGTTATTTGATGCATTTGCTCAAGAAATACACCTGTTTTCTTCAATTTTTGTGAATTCATTAGTGTGTGTTGACAGTAAGTGTTTGTTTAACCTCCTACAATTCTCGACACATAGTATTTTCCTATCATTATTTGACTCGTGAAATCATAAGCAAACATCTTGCCCATGAACGAGGATTGGGAATTGGAAAAGTGATTCAAGAGATGTATATTATTCGGTATCAATACTTGACAGTATTCAAGTAAATTGATAATATGTTCTCAATCTACCAGAAATGATTATCAAAGTTACACCATACTAACTAATCCAGTACAACCACGTAAAACACATTGGTTGTAGAACACACGTTTCCTGTATAGTAAAAATAGCAAAACTTTCCACCATGAATATTACATGGCAAGCTTCCTTAGTCCTTGCGTTGGAAATTATCAATTTGCATTAACTTCGCATATTTCTCAGCCTTGTCTCCAGTTTTATGATCATAGTATTCAACTACAGCAGCACCAGCTAATGCAGCCAGTGTGAGCGCTTGTGCATTCAACCTGAAATTATGCCAATGGGGAGGACGTCAGAAAAAAGAAAGTTACAGCTAGTTACATAGACAGCATACAAGAAATGCATGAGCAAGTTGAAAGTGCACTGGACATATTCTGCAGACCATACTCTTGAACACTAGAGGCCACAATGATCTTTGAGCATTATTTAGGTGATTGTAAACTAAGAACTCAACAGTATTCTGGGAGTAGCGGCACACCCATCATTTCCAGTTTTCGGTAAAGCATTCAAGAGACAGAAGTTCTGAATACACTTCTGATAAAGAGCGCATCGATAGTTTGACAATACCGCAATGTGCCATAGACAAAAAAAAGATGAATTTTCATGGTTTCTCATAATAAACACATTGTACAACATGGCATCAGTCACCATTATAGATCAATGGTAAGTGCCTAAGATATGTAAAGTAATTCTAAACTTTAGATGCACCCAGATTACAAGAAAAAGCTAACTCGACCAATCAATTTTTCTTTGTCAAGCAAGTATGATCACGACTACAATGGTAAACCATACTACACATATTCATGAAACTCTAAAGGTTTTGTCTGCGCAATGACAATCTTGACCAAGGCATCAGTTTTTTTACACAGGCAACTAATGCAGAAGGTTTCAGTTAGCACTGGCAGACATGAGTGATAACAAAATAACCACTGTCCTCCAGTTCATACAAGTCCACACTAGCAACTACACATATTCATGAATCAAGAGCAAAACCTATAATCTGATCAACCCAATATGCTCTCAACTTTCAAATGAGTAATGCACAGTCATATGGTCATAAAAATGGTTAATAACCTACATATCACTCACAATTTTGACTTAATGACTCACAACAGAAAATAATAAGCCGCAAACCAATCTGTTTTCGATAGGTAAAAAAGCCATAAAGACAAGAATTTACCTGGCATGAATGATCTTTACACTGGTTTTCATGTTGGGTCGAGACCAATTGTATGCTATAGAACCAGCTATCCCAGTGAGCCATAGAGCCCCTAAAAAGTTATGTCACAAAAACCAATCGTCAAAACCAAATAACCATAAGACCACACCCCTATCCTCCTTCATTTACAAACCGACATACATATAAAAGAGAAAACCAAGATCATTCAATCACAGAACACACACCAGATCGCATATATTAACGAATGAATTGAATCTATAGATACCCTTTTGAACAATTGAGACAAACAATGATCCACAGCCCAGAAATTGCAACATCTTACATCAAACGGAGGAGAAATAGTAAAAAAAGAAGAAGAAGAAGAAGAAGTTTGGTTTACCAACAGTTCGGAGCTTATGCTCTTTGACCCATTCCCTAGCAGATTCCATCGTGGTCTTGGATTCCGACATTACCGACCGAAATTATTTTTTTTTTGAGAGAGAGAGAGAGAGAGGAGAGAAAGAGATAGCGTTTGAAGTTGTTTGGGGACTTCGGAGAGGAAAAGAAAGAGAAGGAAAACCAAAGTTGAAGAAGACCTGCTGCGAAACAGTGGGCGTGGGCGGTACTTCTATTGCAAAAACATGTACTTGATATCTTTAGGGCCAGAGTACAAATAAAACAAAACAATACGTACCAGGGTAGTATTCCCTCGAAAACAAAAGATATTAGGGGTGGTATTTGAATTTTTTTTCTTCTCATAAATAAATAAATAAAAGTCTTCTTTTTCATTTCTAAATACAAGACACTTTTGGAGGAACTTAATTTTAGACTAATTCATAATTGACAGGTTGAATTTGTAATAATTCAGGTTTATGCACTTGCAGCTGTTTCGTGTGTAGACAGAGAATATGTTTGTGATTACTTCTTAGATGTGAATTTTAAAAAGAATGTTACAACACAAAAGTGCTTATGAGAAGAAGCATATGCAAACACTCAAATTACATGCAAGTACTTTCATTAATTTAAAGAGGCTTCTACTATCTTACAAAAACATTCTCAAACAGGCCAAAAACGTTTGGAGTAATATGGAAAAATCTTTGTCTCATATTTTTTGTGAATGCAAATTTGTGAAAAAAGTTTGGAACCTTGTATGAGTTGACTGTATTATAGCGAATGAGAATTTTCTAGATCAAATGATCAATCAGTTTATTAAAGGTGATATTGACATAAGTGTTTTTGAGAAAATTTTGACAATCTGTTGACAAATTTAGAGAGCAAATAATGTGTTGATTTTCAAGAATGTACTCCTAACTCCGTTGTGGCCGCCTCAACAACATACCTCATGTAGTACCAATTCAAGAACACAACAAAGCCTCAAAGAAAAGGAAATTGACACAAGAGACTATCAGATGGACTTCTCCCTCCATTGATCACTGCAAAATTAATTTTGACGATTCAGTACAAGAGAGTGGAGTTGGAAAAGCAGTTAGAGGTTTCATTATCAAAAACAGTAGTGGAGAGCCAATCCTATCTGGCGCTAGGTGCTTCGGCAAAATAATTATTCCAATGACCGAAGGACTATTTGAAAGGATCCGATCCCGATTTTGTTGCTAAAATGATATTAGGTTCTAACGACATATCTTAACACATATGAATCTACCAAAATTTTGACATAATTTTCCCAAACATTCTATGAACTCAAAACCTGCACTTGAAACCACACTTCCAAATCAATTCCCAAAAATAAATCGTGGGACGCCGATTCCATTCGGATTTCTCATAACACTTCAATCATACAACACAACGTTTTCACTCGATAAACTAAATGTACTATAACATAACTGAACTCAAACACTAAAAGAGTACTCAAATAGGTACTTGATCATTACTTACTACATACAACGGAAACAAAACATGAAAATCAAAGCAACTTCTAATTTATATATGATACAGCTAGTAGGCTAAACTAGGAACTTACTAATTAATGATGGCAGATGACTCAATCTCTAAACCTCCAACATGAACCATTAACCTCTAGACAGATACTGCAAACTAGGCAA
Source organism: Geum urbanum (assembly GCA_946800695.1). Classification (NCBI taxonomy): domain Eukaryota; kingdom Viridiplantae; phylum Streptophyta; class Magnoliopsida; order Rosales; family Rosaceae; genus Geum; species Geum urbanum. The sequence continues at coordinate 78,556,478 of OX326999.1, read as the reverse complement.
CGAGAAACTGAAAGTCCTAGGGAAAGACAATAGAAAACATGAAAATCGTTAGAGTGAGTGGACAAAAAGTGATAGCTGTTTATAATATAAAAATATAAAAGTAACTCAGCATGCCTTTCCACCAGTGTAAAATACTATGTGAGTTTGTAAAGAATACATAAATATTATTTGGGGAGTTTATCGTAGCCCAAAGACGATAAAAGACTAATGGAGGTAGTGACTAGAATACTCCGACCTCTAGCCACAATGAGTTGTCCGAGGAGTTTGTCATGGCCCAAGGACAACCCATGATCATCTGGGGCGTTTGTCGTGGCCTAAAGATGATCAAGTGTCGAGGGGGGGGGGGTGTTTATCGTGGCCCAACCTGGAGCTACTCGGGGATCAACCGAGTAACTGACATATTAATGGGAACAACCTGACTATAATACAACCTCCAACATGACTGAAAACTAAAAATACATATATATAGCCTCTGTATTTAAAGGAACTGGGAAACTAAAATAACTGAATCATAACAAAATCATAACGATTGTGAAAAAAAGAGGTGTCCACTTACAGTATACGGCTAGTTCTGCTGCCCAATAAAAATCCCTCCGCCAGAGTCCTAATCTTAATTTCATGATCAATAAGAAACTTCTCAATATCTACAAAACAAATGCACAAGTGATCTAAAAAATACTCCAGAAACCCTGCTTATAAAAATTAAGCTTCTACATCGCCGAAACTCCGCCGTGGACGGCCGCGCGTGGCTCCTTCTGCGACCTTCGCCGATGGTGACATCAAACATACCCCTGGAAGCCTCATGAAAAGCTCAACTACTCTCTCTTCTTTGCTAGAACCAGATTAAGCGGCGTTGAGGTCCAAACCGTCGTGACAAGCAGTGTTCCTCTCACCGGTGACAACCACCAAAGGCGGCGCCCCATACCCCAAATAAAAGCTTACATCAAACCCAACTTAATCTTCAACTAACCCAACCCTCGAATTGGCGGAGTTAAGCCGCTATGAGCACCAAAAATTGACGTGGCAAAAATTGTCGGCCAAGCCTCATGGCCTCGAAACTCTACCGTCGAGCCACGACAAAGCTCGTGACCCACACCAAACAATTCAAGGGAATGAGAGCTCATCAACCCTCCAAACCCCGTCGCCTAAAACTCATCGGAGTGCCGCCATTGGCGACTGTAATGCCCTAATTTACACCTCCTTAAATTGAGCATGTTACAGTGTCGCAAACCCTTAGGATCACAAGCTAAGATGACTCAAATCACATCCTAACGATAAGCAAGGCAACTTTATTTTTCAAACAAGTAATTAAAATCATTTCAGATTTCAAAGTAGACACCAGGCGGAAGTTTTTGAGTTGGAAGGAGGTGAAATACAACATTTTAACTAATTAACAAGTACCAAATGGAAATAAATAAAGAAACATAGCACAAAATATAATCTTATTACAAATGATGTAAACCTTAAAAAGGTAGAGGAATATACAAAGGTGAACTCGAAAAATGAACAAATATACTGACACATAATTTTGAGACATATCACCAAACTCCGTCCCGAAATTCTCCTTGATCCTCGTGCACAGTACCTGCAAAATCAACTATAATAGGGGTGAGGTTTCATTCTCATTGCTCAAGCTACAACCTAACTAGGTTTGAAAATATAATTCCAAATTGTTGGCGCCGATTGAATAAAATGCGTTAACGAAAACTGTAAACAGAAATCAAGTTCTGTATAGTAAGTCATATGAAAACAAATAAAGTACTCAGGTAATTCATCAAACCTGATGACCTGCTATCTTAGCCGACTACCTTCTTACCAAAGATCTAAATCTCCACTAAATGGTAAGAAGTAGCAAGAGTGTATATTTACACCCTACCACCTAGGACTGATGCCACATCTCAAAGGATGTAAGACACCATCCTGTCCGTAAAGCCCCTCAGGAGGTTTAGGGGATTGACACCCAATGAAGTCGCTATGCCCCGCTCACTCTCAGGTCATCCTCAAGAAAACCAAGTAGTAAAACGAAAACCATTGCAAAGTTTATCAATTTGGAAAAACCACTAATTATGGTGAAGTTTTCCTACCTCAATTGCCAATTTACAATGACATGTCGTTGCACAAATCCTCCATTGTAGTCTTTTCTCGATCGCAATCCATAACTTGCTCAAAGTCCTAATACCACATAATTGCAGATTGTCACTTCATATATATTTTATGTGCAAACCTTTATGATATCTAAGCACTCAGTTTACTCATGGATATTAGTATTGAATACTAACATATCGAGAGCTAAAATGAAAATTAGTTTCCAAAAGAGTATCATATAACTCTTACACCCTAGACAAGTTTGGAACCTAGTGAACAAGAATATATTAGAGTGCTACGAATTGCTCAGATTTGAAAAATCATCAAAAAAATTTAGATTTTAGCCAATGAAGATGAAACTTTTCAAAACCTAAGGTAACATTCTAAGGTAGAATATATTCAAATTTCATGTAATTTAGAGTTCATCTGGCTAGTGAAACAACCAAACAAAGTAGTGTCAAAAATAAAATCTGCAAAAAAGCTGTTGTGAGGGACAAAATTTGAAAAAGCATAACTAATTCAATGGACTCCGATCTTTATAAAAATCATATCTAAATAATCAATGAGCAGTCTACTTTAAAAATAAAAAGGATAGATCAAAACAAATAGTGTAGGTTGCTCAAAAATCAGGCCAGACCCATTGTCATCTAGTTATGCCTTTTAGTCTGTTCATCAAACACTTGGTGTGTATCGAATAAAGCATCACAAAACCAACTTCTTAAAACTCAATTCCAACTAAAATATAGTCTCACATGAAAGAGATACTGGATTAAGAAAATAATTGGACATTCAAGATGAACTAAAATTAAAATCCCAACTATATAATGAAATAAGACTTTTTCTGAGTGGTACATAATGTTACGTTGATTTAGAATATTTCTGCCGTTGGATTTTCATGACATTCAGATACAGAAAATAAGACATGATTTTATTAACATTTCTTGTGAATAACTCAAGTTGATTTGAGCACTTCAAATACCAGTTATGAGCTGCTGAAGTTGACTGTTTGGAAAATTTCCAGAATTGTGTTCCACATGCGGCTTCCTCTCGAATCAGACTTGTAATTGATCTCATGTCTTCTCACTCAGTTTCTCTATAGAAACAACATTGACTGAGCTCTTTGGAAGTTTTCCCTTTTTGACCAGAAAGAAAAGAGAGTTATAGAGAAAGAGCTTTGTGGTGATGTTAGACACGTGTCTTTCACTTCTTCACCTTATGTGTTAGCTACCAGGCTTCATATCAATTTTACGTATTCTTCTCCTTTTCTTTTAATGGTACTAAAAGACTAATATTTATAAAACTAGTATCGAAACACTACACCAAAATGATCGATGGATAACAGCACTGCAACAACAGATGCGTTATTTTCTGTTGTGTGACATAAAAAAATGATAGAAACAACATATAGTTCTGCTGACTATTCTTATAAGACCATTTAAACAACAAAATTTTGTCATCGAAAATGACTCTATCTAGTGACACGTTATAATAACAGAAATTATTTTGATCTATTGTTTATGTTTTGGTGTTTTTGATTCACACAACAGGAAAATAGATAAGTTGTGTGATAAAGTGGTCTGATTTGGACCAGGTAATACTCAGACAACTGATTTCTATGTTATGTGTGATGAATAGTATAAAAGTTTGTGCATTTTTGTAAAACAACATATTGAGATGTATTTGTTGTCTGTTTACTGAGTGCTCATAGATAGGGTTTGACACTTTTGAATGAAAAATGAGAGTGCAAATCTCCTCTGAAAAATCAAAGACGCGCTTACTTCCCTTCGATTTCCAAGTATTTACACTGCCATTATATATATATATATATATTACTTCACCTCATTCACTTTTTCATTCTATCTCGCTCTTCTCGAGCTCTCAACTAACCGGAGCTCCGTTCAAAATCAAATCAAATCTTGCGAGCGAAAGAGAGAACAAACGCAGATCCTGTGGCGTTACCGCCACTGTGTCGTTCACTCATCTCAGTCTCTTCATCTTCCTCATCTCATGGTGGGGAATCCTAATTCTGACAACTAAGCGAAAGTGGAGAGAAATTGAGCGAAGAAATCCTAGGGTTTCGGGCCTAATCAACCTACGTCGCTCCAAAACTCACCGTGAAGAGAGTGCGGGTTACGAATCCTAGGATTACGCGACTAATCCTAGGGTTCAATTATATAGATTTTGGTTCGGGTTGTCACAGCTACTGCAAGAGAGTGCGGGTTGAGAAAAGAGACACGAGCCCAGGTGCGATGGAGCGAGGCTCGGGTGATGGTGTCAAGGTCGATCTCGTGGGTACTGTGTGTGTGAAGGCAGTACCTTGAGTACATTTTCCTCAAAGTTACAACACGCCCGGGTCAAGTGCTCATAAAGACGTAACTCTCCGGAGTACTGTGAATCACGGGTCAGGTGCTCATATAGACGTAACCCTCCCAGAGCATCTTGGGGATCAGCCGAGAGGCCATAGCATCGATGCATCCATATATCCATACTCAGTGTAAAAACAAATTCCCACGATCTCGAAATTAAATACTCTATAATTCTCGTGAAGGAAGTCAACACAAATTCTCGTCTGGTGAAATAGTCTTTAACAAATCCAATTACGCGACTAATCTGCATTAATTCTATTTCGTAACCCGCACTCTCTTCACGGTGAGTTTTGGACCTTTTCCGGTTAAAATTGGGCTTAGAATTGAACTACAAAGTTGTTGGAAATGTTGAGATCTTCAAATCCATGTATAGGTCGAAGATTTCTGGGCTGGTTGGAATTCTGGTGGCCCCACACACTGCCGTGTGCAACGGAGCTCCGACGAGGTGGATTTTCGACAAAGTTTTATGTCGTTTCTCTCGTTTTCACATGCCGAACGCAATGGTAAGGTTTTTGGGTCGATTTGAGTGTTTTATTTTGGGACGAGGGGTGTTTGGGTATATTTTGGGAATTTTTTTATCCTCGTCGATATTTTGAGCGATACGATTTTCGAGAATGCGAGGTTCTTGACGTATTTTCTCCATATGTTGAAAGTCAGTATTTATTGATCGTATCCCTGTTATTCAGGTGATCGTGATCGAGTGTTTGGTGAGGGATCTTTCGCCGAACCTCAGAGTTAGCTTCGTACTGTGAGTGAACATTTTATTTTCATAGTTGATTTGCGCATCTTGATTTATGCATTTTACGAGTATGCTTTACAATTATGCATTTACGAGTATGCATTCATGATTATGCATTTTATGAGCATACATTGGTTTGGAGGCACATGCGATTTGTTTTTATACTGAGTATGGATATATGGATGCATCGATGCTATGGCCTCTCGGTTGATCCCCGAGATGCTCTGGGAGGGTTACGTCTACATGAGCACCTGACCCGTGATTCACAGTACCCGGGAGAGTTACATCTTTATGAGCACTTGACCCGGGCGTGTTGTAACTTTGAGGAAAATGTACTCAAGTTACTGCCTCCGCACACATAGTACCCATGAGAGTTACGTCTTTATGAGCACTTGACCTGAGCTTGTTTGTTTTGACTCGCATGATTTTATGTGCATTTATTGTGAAAAGCATGTTGGATTTATTTATGCGGCATATTATGATTTACGTCCACTCGCTCTAACGGTTTTATTATTTATATGCTTTTCTCTGGGCTTTTCGGTTTTCGTTGCCCAAATTGCAGTTTTCCCGTAGTTGCACGTCATCGCAGGATGCCTAGGGTTCAAATCACACTTTCGTTCTAGTAGGTTCCTGATGTAACCTGCTAGTCTTATATATTTTGTAATTAGAAGTCGCTCTGAATACTTGTGTAGTGTTGTTCAGTTTGAGTTATTCTCCTGAATATTTTCTGGATTTTTTGTAAACCTTGAGTTTAGTTATATATATAGATTTTGAGAAATCCGGATGAGATATGGCGCCGACGGTTTGGCTTTTGTGGATATATTGAGAAGTGCGTTTTCTGCTGCAGGTTATATGGTATCACGCATTATAGAGTAAGCTTTGTCAAAATGATTTTTTTGAAAGATCACGTTTTTTAAAAGAGTTTGATTATAATTTAGACAACTAAATCGAAGTCGGGTCCTTTCAACAGCGTACCATGCCAATGAATTTCTCGTGCTTGTCTGTTGTACTTTGAATTTTTATAGATGTTTGATTTATATTTTGCATTCCAAGAAGCTCCAGAAAGAGGTAAGGAGGGTTCTTGAGGCCTGTGGCAGTTCATCGGTCTAATGTCTCTCTTTGACCCACCTAGGCATGACAGCGCAGAGACCATAAGGAGGGCACTAAATCATGGAGATGTGAAAATGATTACAGCTGTATGCTCTCTTGTATTGTGTGGGCTTGCAGAAAATCTAAGAAGTTCAATTTGATCTCTGTAGCATCTTGAAGAATCTTGAGCAATTGAAGTTCATAATATCAATTTAACTCTATTTTGTCTCGATCTAATCTCCGTTATTTGTGTCAAATGTTATTAATAGCTCCACCAAGTGTATGGTTTATTTGATGTCATGAACCGATGATGTTGGTGTATGAATGTTTTAATATATTAGTTCTGTTGAAATCTGTCATTTAAGTCATGTTTTTTTTCCCTCAATTTAAAGACAGAATGGAATGTGCTCATCCCATATGGAAAGTGTGCAGGAAAATTTTGATGTGACTTACCAACATTTGCTAAAACTTTTACCTTCTCAGGGGATCAATTGGCCATAGGAAAGGAAACTGGAAGTCGTTTGGGAATAAGAACAAATATGTATCCTTCATCAGCTTTACTAAGACAGGACAAGGATGAAAGACGATAGATTGGATTATCTTGGGAAAGGTATCTCAATGTGTGTTCTTTAATGTTTTAGTCATTAGATTTGTGAATTGTGTGAAGTTTTTATTTCTGTTTTGTTTTTGTCTATGATGTCAGAGAGCTGATGATCAGTGTCATTTGATGTTGTTGTTGTAGAATGTGGAGAATGTGTATGGACTTGCGTTAATCAGAAAGGTATTTTCTTTTACCAGATGTCTAGATTGAATTTCTATTTCATCAAGGAAATCAAAGGCTTTTGATTAGTACCGTCCGAAAGATGATGATGAAGAACTATTGGGAGCTGAGGTACCATACTTTAGTGTTATTGGAGTTTTGTTATATTTAGCTCAATGCACAAGATCAGATATTACATTCTCTGTGAACTTGTTATCGCGGTTTAGTTCTGCGCCCACACAACACCATTGGACTAGTGTAAAGCACATCTTCAGGTACTTGAAGGATTCCATAGACTTAAGCTTGTTCTTTCCTTACAAAAAATATAGCGAGAAGCTTGAAATTCTCGAAAAAGGGATGGTTGAAACCCAACATGCAGGTTCTAGAAATTTTTACCCGTTGAAGGAATTTGTTCACCCGTCGAAGGTTGCACCCTGGACGGATCAAAACCATTCATTCGACCCGTTGAGTGAAATGTTTGACCCGTTGAACAGTGATCCAGCTTCAAGCACTGTACCTTAATTCAATGTGGTCCCATACTCAGAGACACCTTATGATACCTTGGTTAGTTTTGCTAATGATGGGTATCTCTCTGACCCACATAAATGATGTTCCCAAACAGGTTATGTATTCACCAGGGGAAACACTGCAATTTCTTGGAAATCAACTAAACAAACCCTTGTTGCTACGTCCTTGAATCATTATGAGATTATTGTTTTACATTAAGTGGTTAAGGAGTGCGTCTGATTTAGGTCAATCATACACCACATTCGAGGATCTAGTGGATTACCATCCACTATTACAACACCAACTTCTATCTTTGAGGACAATGCAGATTGCATTGAACAAATGAAGTTGGGATACATCAAGGGTGACCATACAAAGCATATATCATCTAAGTTCTTTAATCAGCAATAACAAGGTTATTGAGCATTCATGTGAATCAGGTTTGTTCGGCAGATAATGCTGCAAACTTGTTTACCAAGTCATTGCCCAAATCTATATTTGTAAAGCATGTAAGACGCATTGGAATGCGAAGATTTTCTGAACTCCAAGATTGAGTTACTGATAAGGGGGAGTTCATTTCGTAGACGTCAGGAAAAGTCTACATCATATGTGGTTGTATTTGTAGTTGATGCGTTATACTCCTTTTCCCTTAGACCATGCTTTTATTTTTACTTGAGAGGTTTTTTGTTTGCTTGGCAAAGTTTTTAGTGAGGCAACATGTTGTGCATCATAGATTAGGATCGCGACGTAAAAGGGAGTGTTCCAGGAGAAATATTCATGGTGTCTTGATGTATGTCTTATCTTAATTAGAATAAAAGCAGATATTCTCTAAATTCCTGATTTCTAGGGATAATGAATATAACACATTGTAATGCATATTTAAAATCATCTATTAATGAATAAAATATAGTTTAAGATCATATCTTTCGTGTATCTATTTTTTCCTTTAACATGAAGTTATTTAAAAAGTTGTAATGAAAAAAAAGAAGCAAAAACCTGAATAAAATTAATTATTTTGACAAAAAGATACCGAAAAGAATAACAGAAAAAGGATAATTTATTTGTAAACAACTCAGGGGTAAATTAGTAAAATACGTATCAACACGCGTCGATATCACATTAATACATCTTTAATTGTTAGATATTTTTTTGGGTGCTTTTTCATTGATGACCTCTATGGTGAAGATTTGGTGAATACTTTCGATGTAATAGTTTATAAGACTTAATTTTTTTTATCATATTTTGACATATCAATCGTTGGATGTTTAATTATATATGAGTGAATCATTCTTATAAATTTTCAACTAAATCAAAAATCGTTAAGGGATTCAAAATTATGGTTTATCAATTATAAACATGAAAGGTTCAAGTTTGATAAATTTAGAATGTTCATTTATTTCATCTTATTCGATACCTTAATGATTTTTAAATTGGATAAAAATTTATATAAATGATCTACGTATGAATAGCTAGATATACAACAATTAATCTTCTAAAATATTATTGAAAAATATGACTTATACGAATCTACTCAACTATAGAGTTCTTCAATGTTTAAATATTGGACATCTTTTTATATTATTTTTTAGTCATAAATAAAAGACACTTATCCACGAGTGTATGCGATAGCTGCACTGTTTGCTAAAGAAAAAACAAGAGCCACGTAACAAATCCTACTGGACTCGCAAAGCACCAGATCGTATCACTCGTGCTTGCTTTGTTTATAAGCTTCTTTACTGAAAGACCCTTCCAGAACCTCAAACACTTTCCTCGAGCCTTAATCACTCGTGCTTGCTTTGTTTATAAGCTTCTGTCTGTCTGTCTGTCTCTGTCTGTCTCTGTCTCTCAAGCGAGTTAAGGTAACCTCTTATATTTTTATTCCAGAATTAACCTGTAGGATACTAAATTTTGAACCTTTATAAAATTTAACTTGTCTGCGATTTACTTGTGCTATTTTCAGGAGAAGAAAAAAAGAAAATGGGTAGCCGATCGAGCAGTCGTACTATCTATGTGGGCAATCTGCCCGGAGATATTCGTATGAGAGAAATTGAAGACTTATTCATAAAGGTTGGGTTTTTAATTTTTTTTCTTTCGTGATTTTTGATCGGAATATATACACACTGTTTTCTGCTCAAGTTTCATAATTGATATTATTTTTTAATTGAGAATACAGTAGCTGTTACTAGCTTTTGCATCAGTTGCATGCTAAATTACTCAGATAGTCTATACCCTTTAGTGCAAAAGATCACATCCTTCTGTGTAAGATGAGCTGAATTTTTCTGCAAGGAGTGAATTTGTTACTTTGGTTTTAATGTTGATTTCCACGTGCAGTAGTTTGATTATTTATGAGCTGTTTGATCTATGCGAGCCGTTCACAGTTCGATTACTTTGTTTGAGCTGATTGCACTTCCGAATTTTGTTGATCTCTTGTTTTTGTTGCAGTATGGGCCAATTGTAGACATTGATCTCAAGATCCCGCCTAGGCCACGGGGCTATGCTTTTATTGAGGTGAGTGTGCATTGTGTATTGTAGAAGAGTAATGATTTTACTCACATAGACATTCTGTAACCGAAGTTTCCTATTCAGATTTGCTTTTGGTATTTGCAAAGTTGCTTACTTGCTTGTTATATCTGTTAGTCTTAGAGTGCTTGCTTATTGTCGACTTTCATGGTTTTCTGGCTTATAGTCGTTTAATACTTTCGTATTCAATATATTGTCGCAGTTTGAAGATCCTCGTGATGCTGATGATGCAATTTATGGTCGGGACGGATGCAATTTCGATGGGTATCGCTTACAGGTTAGTCACTCTTACTTTTGCATAACACATCCTTGTGCCTAGTATATGTACTTGGTTTTACTTCTCCACGCTCTCAACATGTCAGTTTTTCATTTGACTTTGTAGGTTGAACACATGGTAGGCGAGGACATTCAGCATCAGCAGACTGATACAGCAGCTACAGTCATAGTAGCAGTAGCCGTGGAGCTTCGCGGCGTTCTGACTATCGTGGTAGATTTACACTTAACTTGATATATATCTGTTACTTCATCAGTTACCTATCACCAATGATTTATAGTTTTTCATCAGAACACAGAAATTAATTATATCTCTCCATTATGTAGTGCTGATCACTGGATTGCCTTCTTCTGCTTCGTGGCAGGATCTGAAAGTGAGAATTTTATCTCTATGCTGTTGCTTTTCTGATGATCGTGGTTGTCAGTTATATTAGTTAAAAGACGTTACAGTTTTCAATGTTCTTGTATAAAGAGTATTCACCTGTATTATTCATTAATTAATCAGGATCACATGCGTCAAGCTGGTGATGTCTGTTTCTCACAAGTGTTCTGTGACTCTGGTGGTGAGTTGTAATGTCAAATTTTCGATCCGGAGATATCTAGACCATCTAAATTTTACATCGTGTACTAGTACGATGACTTTAGCTCTGTTTTAATAGCTCTTGTTACAACTCTGTTGTAGGCATGGCGGGAGTTGTTGACTACACAAATTATGATGACATGAAATATGCTGTAAGTTAATACCAATAACTGGCTTCTTTTTCATTTTTTTTGTTTCAAAAAGTCTGATTTGGTTTACCCTACAGATCAGGAAATTGGATGACTCAGAATTTAGGAATGCTTTTTCTCGCTCTTACATACAGGTGATTTCTTTCTGCCATGTCTACTAGGGTATGCTACGATAAGCTCCCTGTACCGAGTTGAAGTGTCCACATTGTCTTAAAAATTTGTGTTTTGCGCTCGGTTAATTATAGGTCGAGGAATATGATTCTGGTCGTGTGTATTCCAGAAGCCCCAGTTATGACTCAAGACAAAGCCACTCCAGAAGTCCCAGTCGTAGTCCATATATGTCAAGAAGTCGCAGTCGCAGCCGTAGCCGTAGGTTTGGGGGACACAGCAGAAGGTCCATATTGCTTTGTTTTCCTTCGGGCAAGCTTATGTAGTTATTTTCATTTTGAGTAGGAAATTTGACAAAGGTTTCTGTTGTTGCAGCATATCACCTGGTGCGGAATACTTGCATCGCTCTCGAAGGGATTCCTCATGTTCCCCCTCAAGGTATCTCACATGTTACTAAACATAACACTTTTATTGTTAGGCATGAGAAGTCGTGTTTTTGTATAGATATTCTGTTGTGCTTCGTCTGTTTTTTTTTGTTCAGTCCAGCTTCTAAGTGTGAAAAATTGCTTGTTTCCTCCCTATTGTTCGTTCAGTCGACTTTTTCTCGGCCTCTTTTTCTCCTATAGTATGTTTCCTTAATATTGTTAGTTAAATAGGATGCTTGCGATCATCCATGAGGTTAAATCATCATTGAACTCTAGCAGCTTATCATCAGAAAGCGTTCACCTGTAACAAGTGGTTTAAGACTTATCATTGCTGTAGCGTCCATGCGGTGTTCTTTGCTTTATTACTCTAGTGTCTTGTTTCTATTGATGTTTATTTGTGAAATAAGAGGAAAATATGTTATTACGAGTTTGAAATACATAAAGGTGCATCACTCTCTATCAACTTGTGATATAACTCATATAAGTGCTGGAAAAGTGTTTTAAATTTATGCTTCTGAATGTTGAAACTACGTTGTCCGGGTCGTGGAACTTAATGGGTACATGGTCCTCCATGATATGAGGTGGTCGACCATTCATACTCGTGCGATGTTCTTTCCCCTTCCTCCAAGTTCTTTGCTTATCTGGATAAGGTTTAAAAACTTGGCTTTCTACCTCTCAGCACCTATGTACTTACCATTGCACATGACCTTTATATTTACAATACTACGGTTGGTCGGTTGCTGCAGAGTCCCATGCAACTTCAGTTGGTCAAGGATGATCTTCAGCAAGTTTTTTCAAGGAGATGTGCACTAACATCACTGCGCTTCTCCAATATAGTTGTTTAGGTACACATGTACGGTCCAATTTTGTGGTCATCTACGTGCATTCCCATGAGGGTGCTATGTCTTTCTTTTACCTTTCTATCTTTATTTCATAGACTTTGAATTTGGTGTCTCGGTTATCTTTCTTTCCTATTCTTTATCATAATATGTGAGTATGTATTTGGCCGTGCCATCTCGTCTGTATTCTCTCAGGTTTTTCATTCCAGCCTTCCCAAAAGGGGTTCACCCGAAAACCACTTTCAAAATTCCCGAAACTTGGTGTCATCTTTTCTCTGATTTTTTGTAGTGGTGTCAGGGGGTTCTTCATTGAGTTGGTTAATATCCTAATATCTTTGTGAAGGTTGCAGAGATGTCTTGGATCTTAGGAACTTGACGGAAAGTAGTGCTCATGCCTGCAACTCTTTTGGTTAAGGTAACGCGGATTTGTTGATGAGCACCTCCGGAAAAGTCTCCACAAAAATATTTCTGTTTGAGTTTCACTTCTAACAGCTCGTTACTGTCGAGTACATGCTTTAGCTACGAATAAGCAGAGCTGCAGAAGTCAGTGGTCCAGGTACCTAAAAGCTCAGAACTACAAGATTCGACAACTAAGGATTAGGATTGTGGGTGTATGACCTCCTTTGAATTAGGATAGAATGTTGTGCTGTGCTGGGTTTTAGTTCTTACTCGTTTGGTTGGTTTGTCTTACTGCTGTAATGATTATGAGATGCTGGGTCTGTGGACTTTGGCTCTAAAGGTCTATATGTACTATTTTCATCCCCTCCAGTGATGGTGAGTCATGTAGGACCTTGGTTCAAATGCCACACCGTTGATATGAATGGGATTCTTTTTGCACTTTATTGCAGATCTCGTTCTCCATTTTGTTCTGTAAGTGCCTTTCTCGACTACTATTTCTTCTGTTCTTTACAAAATGGAGTAGAGAATGTAAACATTAAAAAAAAAAAAAGAGAACTGGGCCCAAGCCGATATTAAACTGATCTTGGTGCCTGCACTCTGCAGCCTCATTATGTCTGCAGATCGCTGTCAAGATCAAGAAGCTTAGCCCGTTAGATTTCACATTTGGCACGCTACTTTTCCTTTTGATTTCAGTGATTTGAACACTTTTTTTTATTCAGCGGAGCAGTCGTTGAGCAGTATCTTGGTGCTTAATTATGGTTGGAATATGGTCATGATAATGATTTGTGACTTGCAGGTGATATCTAAATGAAGTCATTATGGACTCCAGGGACCGCAGATCATAGTGCTTCTCGAGTCTTCCGGACACCAGTTGGAAGTTATGAACTCGATGTAGCATCCTATACGTATAGATGTGGATTTTCATGGAATGCTACTGTATTGCTATTGTATTCCTTTTATGGCGCGAAGCTAATATTACTGAAATGACCTATATATTATGTTCGACTGTAGTATGTTGAATGTGCTGTTATTTTGCTATTTGGTTTGCTGGTGTTACTATGCGAAGTAGTATCATTTCAGTGGAGGAAACACACTTTTCTTGTAATTACTTGAGAAAATATACTTGTTCATTGTTTAAAGTTTTAACCCTTCCGCAAGGAATCTGATTACATATCAGTAGCAACAGATTGACAATGAAATCATTATCTAATCGACAGAATTCTATTGCACACCTCAGAAACTATATGTACTCCTAGACATGTATAGTACATGTAACCGAGTAATCTAGCTAACTAGCTTAAGCCTGTTGCTTCCCGATTGTGTATGACTGGAACTGTACTGTTGACACACATTACAGCTACAATCTCTGGGGACATAGTTTCAATCGGGGGGTACTTATCTTTTGTCTTGCAAAGTTGTAAGAGTATACGTCATCTTTTGCAAGCACAAGAATTTCGTCGCTCTTCCAAAACACCAAATTCTTCTCCATGCCCAGTATGGTCTCTAGGGTCAACATCTTTGTCCAAGATCCCTCAACACTACCGCAAGAGTTATTCAATATCCATAGTCCATATGCTTCAGGACCTCCAACGGAATACAAGCCAAAAAGGGCTACGGATTCCTTCCACAACATAACGTCATGTCAAAAACATCAAAATAATATAGAGCCCTTAGTTCGTATAAGCTATTCGGAAGCAACATATCATCAAAGACTTCATCAGTCATATCAAACAAAATGATCACTTGCCTAACGAATTCATCGCCGTCTCTATCAAAACGATCCATGAATTCCTTGTGTCTCTCAAAGCCAATCCAATAACAAAATCCCTTCAAGTGCATTTGGTAAAACATAGGCCAGAACAGAGTCGTCTCTGTTTCTAAAGAAGAAGTATTCATTTCTCTCCAACAGTCGCTACTCGAGCTGTAAACTTCTACTCTGTGACGATCGTAAATGATACCATCACCTATTTCAGTTCCCGCATCAGGATCCACAATGTTTAAAATTTTGTAATCTTTACATTTGTAATCATAGCCAAATGCCATTGTATTACCAATCCCATCTGGAATGCATTGCGCGGGAACAATCTTGAATTCTTTGATTGCTGGATTCCATAATACAATGTTACTAGAAGCTAGACATATGATTTTATCACAATGTCCTATGATGAATACATCTTCTAGAACCCTAATCCCCTGGAAAAGGCCCCTCGTCGTTACACCGAAAGAATCAGGAATACGAATGTCCTCGACTACATACTGAACTTCATCATGCTCATGATCACCATTGTGTTCATGGGAAAAAGTAATCAAAGAGAACACAACTTCCTTCTCGTCGTCGGTGGTGGTGTCGTTGTGGACAAAACTCTTGCAAAGGATGGATGTTGAGTGCTTGTTGCTCACTGCATTTGAGAGGTGCTTTGCTACGAATGTAGAATCGATGATCAAGGAATACCAGGACTTGCGCACGCATTTGAATCGCATCACAGATTTAGGAGGCAGCCATGATAGGATTGACGTCACAATCTCTACCGACATGTTGCAACTTCTCTGTTGTTTTCTATTCCAACATACATCTTATGCACAAATAATTGACCAGAAAGAGTACCTATCGAGGTCATTTTCTAGAAGCTTCATCAACAAAAGAAGATGACTAGGTTATTCTGGACCAAAACAGCTTCACCCGCATGATAATATTGGGGATATATATATATATATGCGTTTGGAAGTTACTAGGTTCATAAGAAATTCAATCAGTATAGTTAATCCTAAAGTTAATAGTGGGAAGTTCATGATCATCGTTTGTTTGGTGGCCCTAGAGAATCTCTTTGAATATGAACATGTCCATAGCTGCTTCCTAGGAGATCATGAGCTTAAGTGGCTGTGATAAGACATAAGAGTAAGACTGGGTCAGAAAGACTTCACATTAAACTAAGCTAAATCCCACTGAAAATAGAAAGTATTTTTGTCCCGATCGTGAGAACACGCCATCCTGAAATGCTTGCTAGACCTGGAGAATAATTTTGAAACTTATTACTTGCAGTGAACAAAAACAATGAAAGAACAGTAGAATTCTTAAAAATAAAAAAAATAAAAGGGAGGGAGAAACGAAAATGGCAGAAGATTACGGCTTAATGCCAGAAGAGATGATGGTGCAACTTCTGTCCGGGCTGCCTCTAAAGTCTCTAATGCGATTCAAATCTGTCCATAAGTCGTGGTCCGTTTTGATCAGTAGCCCCGACTTTGCAACCAAACATTCATCTGTATTGAAGAACGATAAATTCTCCTCCCCGAGGACTACCATCCTTCCCAAGAGTTATGTTCTTGCAGACATCAACACTGGCGAAAAGAAATCAATTCTGTCACTATTCAACCCTTAAGTAAAATGATATTACTTTATGTAATTATAGATTTCTAAGTCTTATCAAACTATGTTTATTGTATACTGAACCCGAAATTTAGTTCGTCTCGTCTCATTCAAATTTTTATTGTTAAATACTCTAATGTTCATTTTAAATTAGGCCCGAAATTGGACCCATTCAGTTTGGGTTTTGGGACGATTGGGACAATTTTTTAAAATAACTCATCCCGTCTCGTCTAGTTCAGAATAAGGATAGGGACGGCAAAAAATGAACTTGAACCGTTCTGTGCCCACCCTTAATAATTTCAGTCCAGGGAGGTAATTAGCTACTTTTTCTTTCTTTTCTTCTTCGAGAGAATTAGCTGGGTTGATTTTTCACTTCTTGGGTTGAATGGGTTTGAACAGTATTAGGAAGCCCCATAGTAATAGGAGCCTCGTTAGGGCCTATGAGATAGAGATGGAGGCCAATTTTATGTGGCACGATATGTCACACACATTAAATATTTATCAATCTATAAAGAATTTTAAATACTTCCACATTAGTTTGGCATCTCTATTTAAATTTTAGTTTATATATGCTTTCTTTTATTTTATATAATATTATTACTTCAATAACTTTGAAACTTAAAAAAAAATTTATTATCAAACACACTAACAGTGGAAGAAGATGTAAGAATCAAAAAGTTCTTCGATGCAAGAAGGGAACAAGAATAAACTGTAGAAAACATTAGTGATATTGAATAAATCCAAAAATACTAATTAAATAATTAGTAAATATATAACCAATTGTAAAGAACAAATTTTGGAAATTCGTTACCTATTTGTAGAAGGTTGAAGTTGAAGAAGTAAATTGAGTCACGTGTACCACACACTTTCCTTAAGAACTTTCACACCGACCAGTTGTTCTCCCAGAATAAAATAATTTCGAGTTTTGTGCTTGCTTGCACAACAACTCCTCGTCGAACTTGAAAACACTTTAGTCTATCACCGGAAGGGAGGGAAAGAGAGTTGATCAGAAGAGGAAGATTGCTACTTTCTGATGGGATGTCGAAATGAGAAGAAAAAGATCACTTTATATAGGCTTCATTGGGGAACATGCAACTTATTGTCGAGTTAATACCAAAACTGTTTCTGATAATTATACTCATCATCGATTGGTAGTTATAAGCTATTTGATTTGTCGTCACTAATG
The DNA here is from genome assembly GCA_946800695.1 of Geum urbanum. Taxonomy (NCBI): domain Eukaryota; kingdom Viridiplantae; phylum Streptophyta; class Magnoliopsida; order Rosales; family Rosaceae; genus Geum; species Geum urbanum. The sequence continues at coordinate 78,539,089 of OX326999.1, read as the reverse complement.
TTTACGATCGGTTACAAACAATTCATTTAGTAGACTTCAATTGTATATCATAACTAAGGTTTATGAGCGGTTACCAACTGCTATATATCATTTAGTTCTTTATTCAGTTTCATGTCATTACTAAGGTTTATTAGCCGTCAAAAATAATTTTATTGGCAATTCAAAAGCCTTTAACTTGCTTTAAGTGATTCACCAATTTAACCATTTGAACAAGTAAATATCTTAATTTAATTGCCTCAAAATGGTTACTTAAAATAGTGTTAAAACACTTATTTTTCCAACAATTTTTCACATGAATGAAATTAGCAACCAAAGACTCGATAGACTTGGTGATAGATTCTGCGGTTGACAACTTGCATAGGATAAGTAGGGTTAACCCTTTAAATTAAACTTTCTTTTGTGAAAGTATGCTTACTTTACTAACTATGAAGTAGACGCGATGTCTTTGAACTATTCGTCATTTATGTAAACGATAACATACCTCACATAAGTATCTTCCTGATACTTTCAGCTCTCACTATTGTGTTCATTTTGGCCCTGAACACAGGCCTAGTTCTGTAAGTACTTAACAAGAGTTGCGCCCTTAGCAATTCTCTTAGAAGCAGCCACACTTCTCTCTTACATAGGTTATTTCTTAAGTAAGAGTAATCCGCATTACTCTGCTCAAATTTTTGACGCATAAGAATCATTAAAAGCTTTTAGCTTAACCTCATTCCTTACGGGCATCACTGTTTTCATCATAGGGATGGACATGGGAAAGATCCCCACAATGATCTAAGATAGTCTCTACAGTTTAGTTGCCATTTTTAACCTAGATCTTGGGATCTCCAATCAGCTAGGTTGGGTATCCAATGTAAAGACTTTAACTCATGGGTTTTAGTCACATTCCCCTAGATAATTTGTCAACTAACTCTTTGTTTAACCTTTTGGGTCAACGGATTCATTATGTTATCTTTTGACTTCACGTAGTCAGTGGAGATAACTCTAGTAGAGAGTAGTTGTCTAATGGTATTATGTCTTCGACGAATATGTCTAAACTTACCATTGTACATATTGCTTTGTGTCTTGCCAATTGCTTCACAGTATATGCAATTTGCAATCACATGTTTTGTTCATTTTGGAATATCCTTTATGAATTGGTGTAGCCATTTTGCCTCCTTCCCACATTTGTCTCAGATTCCATCAGGGATCCGATTATAATAGTTTATTTTTGAGGATTTCCAAGACACTGCTGCACCTCTAGTGTATCTATTATTACACAATTAAGTCTTTCGTGTCAAATATCCAGTTTGTGTTGTTGATCCTTCTAAGACAGCTGAATATCTCATATAGTGCAGCCCATAGGTACGAGTATACATTAAGTACTCTTGCAATTTCTTGCCAGTGTATTCCTCTAGGATTACTCGTGTACCTGTTTGGCTTGTTCATAACATAAGCTAAATCTTGCCTTGTACAATTTGTTATGTACTTTAGGCTTCTAATGACTCTAGAGTATTCGAACTGAGAAACACTTTCTCATTTATTCTTCGAAAGATGAAAAGTCATGTCTATCAGAGTTCTGGCAACTCCAGAATTCTCCTTGTCACATTTCCCAAGGGTATTATCCACGAAATGTGTTTGATTTAATATCAGTCATTTTAACATTCTTGTGATGTTTTCTAAAGATTTAAATGCTTTTGCAATCCCAAATAGTACATAAATGACTTTTCTAGTAATTATGACATCTATAATCGTTTAATTAGCTCTTTTCACTCATAACCATGCTAGGAGAAAGCGATGTAGGTGGGGCGAGGGCTGCTCAAGTACTCTATTAACAAAAGTCTTATTTTCTAGATATTATGAGCTACTAAGGTGAGCCATATTAGATAATAGAGTCATAAGCACTACAAATGAAGTACTTTACAACATTATCTTATTTGTCCATCTTACCATCTTATCATTTCTTCCAATAATAATCATGTTATCTACGTATAGAACAAAACAGAAGTGTCCACTCTCTATGTATTTGACATATACAAATTTATCACCTTTATTGGTTTTGAAACCATTGGTGATCATGTTTGTCAAATTTTTCATGTTACTGCATTGGGTTGTTTTAAGCCATATAATGACTTCACTAATTTATATAACTTTTACTTTTTGACCAGGAGCCGAGAAAATCTCAAGTTCTTATATATATATATATATATATATTTCTATATCTTCATCCAGGAAAGCTATTTTCATATCTATTTAATGTATTTTAAAATTGCCCAACGTGGCAATATCAAGTACCATTCTGATGAAAGTAATTTTCAACACTAGAGAATAAGTGTCGAAATAATTTAGACACTCTTTTTTATCTATAGACTTTAATTACAAGTTTTGTTTTGTATTTTGTCTATCGTCACATCTGCCTTCATTTTCCTCTTGATAATCCACTTGGAACTTAAAGTTTTATAACCAGGTGGAAGATACACTAGTTCCCAAGTATGATTCCGCAAAGTCAGAATCATATTTATGTTTAGTGACTTCTTCCTAACAAGGGCAGTAAACAAGATTTGTCCCTTAAAGATTCAAGTTTTACCTAGGGATTTTCCATTCCTTATCTAGATTCCACCTTAGACTCTGTTCTTTGATTCAGAAATGTCACCATTTATTATGCTTCATGGGAAAGTACAACACTGATTACCACAAAACTATTTTTGAGTTGATAACTTTTAACTCGTCCATTGCACGTATTCATTCAACGATTATAAGTCATTAAATTGCTTATCGACTAACATTAAATGGTTGGTGTAAACGTTTTGTATTGATAACTATTTAGCCGATTGTCACAGGCTACTAATTTAGATATTATACTCCATCAGCAACAATAAGTTGGATAATTTACTCGAAAATACATCTTCAAAAAATGATGCAATTTTCAGATTTTCTTACTGTGCCTTGTGTTAATTTAATATGCACAAAAGAGATCTATAGTTGTTACAATTATGTGCATATCAAATGCAATTAACTGTTTCTACATAATTTTCCCTTTTAGGTGGAGGAATCTCCGCCTTGACAAGATATCTCACATTCTCAAGTAATTGTAGGATGAGTTTCTTCATTTTCATAATTCATATGGAGTCGTTTTCTCGAAAAACTTTCAACTTGATGTTTGCATAAAATAAAGAAAATACATTTATCTCATTTTTAATTTCAGCAAACATACATAACATTATTTTGTGTTTAAACAAAACTAAAACGTCGTTTTAAATCCCTAAACGAATGACACTATTACTGAGCCTAGGTTCATATCTTAGGAACATAAAAGTCATTATTTAGTTCCTTTTACATGGATAATCATTGAGAGTTCATTTCTTGATCCTTGATCCTTCTGCTAGCTTGACATGGTCACACCACAACTCCAAGTCTTCTATCCCACAGTCATAATATCTAACTGCCTCCACACTTGTCCGTCGTTTATGACGACATTTATCACGGCACAAACTTCAGAGCAAAATATTATCTACTTTGGGCCAACCTCTTATGGTTTTGCCTTTGATATCACCCCAAAATGCGTCTTGTTATATGGAGGTGAGTCTCTACATTTAAGGCGCATCACCTCATATTCCCCAAGTGATATGGGATCTCACACTACCAAGTGCAAGTCACTCATAGTTTGCATTGATCAATATTCATTATCACGTCCTCCTTTTCAGCTAATGGACTCAATCTGATATCTAGTGCGTTTAGTACATTTACACATTCTGTTGCCATTTCTGAAAATACACATAACAAAGTGTTATTTTCTTAATCAACAAATAGTAGTCAATAGATCAATATTATATCTCTATTAATTATTTGATCAAATTCACAATGAATTTTTATTGAATAAATCAATATTCAATAACTTAAATTTGGTACACAATCAAACGATAGTGTTTTCTTATACCAAGGAAAGAGCTTTTCATAATCCATGTAAAGCATTCAATATTATAGGTAACTGTTCGAAGATTTACACCCCCACACTTAGTGAGCTATTGGCTAACTCATAAGTGCAAGAACAATTTTCACCCGCAAGTATACGGGGACAAGTAATAGTATAGAATAAGAAATCGAGTGTCGAACCCACGAGGATTGAACTCTTAAATTCCTTAGCTCAGAGTAAAAAGCACAAAGACTATGGACACTAGACACTACACTACTTGACACTAAAGGAAATAAAATGTGAAAGTGTATCTCACACTACCAAATTCTTTGGAGATTTGACATTGCGAGGGATGATGCAATTACGGTGAGTGATTAACGAGTTGGTTGATGGTTGATTAATTACACTAAATGCGAAGTAAATGACACAAATTCAATATAAGGGAAAGTAGTTCAACTAGGGAAATCCCCACTAACCATATGATGCACCAAACAATGTCCCAGTTTGGATTAAGTTCATTCACGAGAATGAATGTCCAAGTCGTGACCTTGTGAGTCACGGTTGGTTTTAAATCTAAGTTCCTAGGTCACTACGGGCTCTAGGCTACTCAAACCCAACATTGAAGAATATCGTGAAGTGGAACCAAGACCCGAGCTATTTAGACTTGAATCCCAATAGTATGTCACTCTGTGAAGTCAACAAGTAAATTGTGTGATAGATGTGGAAAGGTTCCCCTCTCGAATATCAATTGGAAGATCCGAGGGGTAGTCTAGTGAATCCCTCAACTCGTAAATAGTAAGTTACGAGCTAAGAAGTTCTACAATGTGCCTCAATAACCTTTTTAATTAATGTGTGCTTGACTAAAGTTCCTCAAGTTTATAAAGACTCAAAGAAGCTCTAGTCCATGCTAGGTGCTAGGGAACCAATTCTTAAGGTAAATCTCATACAATAATACCCTAATTATGTTTATATGCTCATCTTTCGTAGGTGAGTGACTAATTCACTTAAGTCCATTATTAGCTTCCTTAAACATATCTGAACTTAGTCTTAACTTAGACATGTTTAACAAAACTAGACATGAGGCTCAAACACATAAACGTCCACAAACACAAAATAGCTTATTCACAACACAATTCAAGAGTCATACATAACCAACACATAGTTTGTTCATCACATGGCTAGGGTTCTAACGCTAGCCTCCCAAAAGAGACTACTCACTAAAAATAATTAGATACAAGATTTTATACATATTTAAGAGGTGAAATAGAGTAGAAATAACCAAGGGTCCCTAACAAAGCTCCAAGTGACTCTAACCTCTTCTAGCTTCACTTCTTTTTCTTCAACAAGCACCAAGTCTTCAAGAGGAAGAGAGGCAACCTCTAGGACTCAAAGAAGAAAAGAGGAAGAGGGATTACTTCCCACTTCTTCAAGCTCTAGAGAATCACACACTCCTTAGAGGTAAAGATGAGAGGAGAAAGTGAGGAATGGTGATGAGGGAGAGTGGAAGAGGTTCGGCCAAGGAATTCAAGGCTGGGTCCCTTTGATTTGTAGAGGGTTGGAGGAAATGATTAAATGTAGAGAAATCTAGCTTCTCTCTAGACAACTCACCAAGAACCCTAGAGAGAAGCTAGAGAGAAAACTAGAGAGAAGCTAGAGAGAAAACTAGAGAGAAAGAGGCTCTAAACTTGTGAAATGAGTGAAATGAAGTGTGGTATGTGTAGGTGCAAAGGAGGAGCTCGAATTTGGGTTAGTTAAGGAGGCAAATATGGACCCTTACTTGATAGAAAATGGTTAGATGGAAGAATTAAAGGTCAACTTTGAATGAGGGAGACCATGATCCACTATTTTAGGCTATGGAAGGCTAAGCCCCAAAAATGGTGACATCATGCGGTCCAACTTCTTCTTTTTCTCTCCAAATCAGATTGGTAAGCATAGATGAGCTCAATGGGCCTCCATTGAGTTGGAGTCCATGTGATTGGGCCAGCCAAGGTGGGCCAACCGGCTGTTGGCAAATTTAGGCGGGTTACGGAGAACTTCCAGTGACCTCCGGTGAATCTATTTCGTCATTTTCCCAAAGTTGCTCCAAAATCTCTCTTGACCTCGGAAATATATACGTCTTCTCCAATAAGTATCTAATTCTTCATATTTAATATATTTCTAAGCCAACTCCACATTTTCTAGCAAGAACAGGAAACGTCATAAGAACAATGCTTTATTCATAGAAAACAAGCTATAAACATAAAGTTAGGAGCGTAATAGGCACATAATTATGGTCCTAACAGTAACCAATTACAAATTATGTTGGAAACTAATTTTTGTAAGCAACATTTCTCGTTTCGCAACATAACTCTAAAGGCAACCATTTTCTCAAAGCAACTATTTTTCGAAAGCAACATAATTTTTGTGTAGGCAACCAATTCCTTAAGACAACAACTTTTCGTTTAGGCAACCACTTCGTTCAGTCAACCACGTTAGTCAATATCACATATAAAAGTTCTTAAGATTGTAGGAAATATTAGTGATATTGAATAAATCCAAAAATACCAATTAAATAATTAGTAAATATATAACCAATTGTAAAGAACAAAATCTGAAAATTTGTTACTGAGTGGTTGAAGGTTGAAAATGAAGAAGTAAGTTGAGTCACGTGTACCACACTCTTTCCTTACAAACTCGCACGCCACCCACATGCTTGTATGACACTGTTCTCCTGGGTCGAAATTGAAAGCATATTTGTCTATCACCAGATGGGAGGGAGAAAGAGTTCATCAGAAGAGGAAGATTTCTAGTTTATGATGGGATGTCGAAATGAGAAGTAGAATATCGCTTTATATAGGCATCATTAGGGAACAAGTGTGACGACCTGAACCAGAATCAGTAGAGTAATCAGCGTAATCTACGAATTATCATGTAATTGCAGTTTTTCGTTAATTGTGTGGTTTGCCGGTTTTGTTTACGACTTAATTATTGGCCGAAAATTTGAGTTGAGTCGCTTCTCGAGAATTGTTGTACACGTGATTTCGAGTTCGTGGGCGGTTCTGGATAATTTTTCCTATAACCGAGGAATATAATATGATTATTTGAAGTTTCAAAATATCGACGAGTTTATCCGTTCGTATTGAGTTTATCCGAATCGTAATGGTTATCCGTTTTGGATCGTCGATCGTCCCGAGGCGCGAGTATAAATATCGGAAATAGTCAAAAATTGTCGAAAATGCACTGTTTGGAAGTTTGACCGACGTTTGACCATATTTGGAAAGTTGACCCGCGTTGACCGAAGGGAGAGAACCGGCCACCGTTTGACTCACCGGCGAATTTCATTTTCCGGCCACCTCCGGCTTGGACCTTGGTATATTTCGATTCCTCTCTTGATTTCTAGTTGATTAGAACTTGGAATTGCTTGGTTTGGTTGAGAATTGAGGGAGAAATGTTGATTTGAAAATTGGTGAAATTTGGCCGGAATCGGCTTTGACGGTGGGAGGAGTTCCGGCGACTTTCTGAGGAGGGTTTGTGATGGAAATTGTTAGGTTTGAGGTAGGTAGGTGGTCCCTTGAGGATGGGACGCCGTGGTGGCCTCACGGTGACGGAATCGAGTGGCGGAGCGTTTTCCGGCTTGTGTGGCCGTAATCGGACTTGGCTATAGAAGAGAGATGTGTTCTACTCGTCGAGATGAAGCTTTGGTGAGCTTGGTCGCCGGGAAATCTCTCCTGTTGACGGCGCGCCGCCGCCGGAGCTCCGGCGACCCGTTGACTTTTTGGAATTTGATGTTTTTAATGTTTTTAATGTCGTTTTTCTCGTATTCGCGCTCTGATCGTCGCCTTGAGGTTTTCGAGTTGATTTGGGTATCAGATTTTCAGTCGAGGGTTTTAAGTGGAGATTTCGGGAAATTCATCGATTATTTTGTACTGTGTTATATATTTCCGGGAACGGTTGGTTTCCGCGGTGTGGTACAGTGTTGGGAATTGTTATTTTGATCAGATATATTTTGTGATTATTCAGGAGATCGAGATCGTGCTTCGGGTGAGGGATCTTCCGCCGGGCCACGTGATTAACGCGAGTGCGCGTTTTGCTCACCTGTGAGTGGACAACTTCTTTTCACTGATAATCGTGAGTCTTTATATACGTTTTATGAGCATGAGCATGCATATGAGATTATGGTTTATATGAGCATGTGTTATACGATTATGCCTATATAATTATACATTGTGTATATGCATTTACTTATTGCTTTATACGTTTGCATCGAACTATTTATGATTTGGTTTACACAGAGTACAGTCTCAGTATATGTTGTTGTATCGATACACTAGCATCCCGGCTAATCCCCGAGGATGTTTACCGGGGGAGGCTGTGACCCCTGACCCGAGGCCTTTACCAGGGGGGGGCCAGACCTCTGACCTGAGGCCTTTCTGGCTAGAATCACGTGTGTGTCTGGGATCCCGTGATTCGGACTGTACTAGCACAGATGTGTCCATGAGCGACCCCGTGGGATTGTTTCCATGCATGCTCTGTACGCTGGAGGAGTTTGAGTTCACCTCGTGTACTATATCATATTTATTCATTTTGACTCGCATACGTTATTATAACATATATCATTCGGGGAAAGACATTTATTTTCGTCCACTCACTCTAACGGTTTTCATGTCTTCCCCCTGGGCTTTTCGGTTTCCGTGCCCAGTTTGCAGTTCAGATTCTGGTGTCTCACGTTGCGGTCGGAGGCTAGTTGTTCGAGCTACCTGTGTTTTCCAGTAGGTTCCTTGTTTCGCCTACTGATGTATATTTTGTATTTATATATACACTAGAGGTCGCTCTGATACATTACTGATACATGTTTTTATACGGATTTTCCCGGATTTCCTATATATTTCAGTTATGCTTACTGTTTATTGTTGTTGATATGATATTGAGAAATCCGGATGGGATTGGTGCCCACGATTTGGCTTTTGTGGCATAGGATGAAGTGTTATTTTCCGGGTGCAGGTAAAGGCAATTCCGCGTTAGTAGCGTTACTCTGCCGAAATTTTAATGGTTTTTGTTGGTTCGTGTTTTCAGAAGGGGTTTGATTCCGGTTTAGGAAACTAAATCGGGGTTGGATCCTTTCAACAAGTCACTTATTGTCGAGTTAATACCAAAACCGTTTTTGGTCATTATACTCGCCATCAATTGGCAGTTACAAGCTATTTGATTTGTCGTCACTAATGTTTACGATCGGTTACAAATAATCCATTTAGTAAGCTTCAACTGTATATCATAACTAAGATTTATGAGCAATTATCAAACTGTTACACACAATTTAGTTTGTCATTCAATTGCATGTAATTACTAAGGTTTATTAGCCATCATAAAAAATTTAATCTTAAAGTAAAATTGTGAAATAACAAGATTAGAAATATCAAAGAGTACGTAGAGTCGCATTATTATTGTTATAATAAAAGAAGGAGAAGTAGCCAAAATAGTGAAATTTTATTTAAATTTTTTAAATTTTATAAACGTACATTTGCTCTTCATTGTATGAAGGGAGAGTTGTAAAAGCTAAAGTTTCAATTTAAAGAGTTGATTTGTATAAATAATTAAATTGATTAATATAAAATTATCCTAAATAATAGTCATTGATTTTGTGATGCCTATAATTATTTAAGATAATATGATTTTAACTAATATGATATAGAATTTTCATAATATAATTTGACAATATATAATGATTTGTAATCGACGTGGCATGCACGGTACTTGGGGCCTCATTATTTAGCCTCATTGCCTAGAATAATTTCTCATAATATTATGCTTCTAGCCGTTTGTCATTGACATCTTTCAGATGAAAGGGATCTCACACAAAAGTTGAATACGATATTCCTTACATTATAACATGGTAGCTGAATACAATATTTATGTTGCTGAACAATGGCGTAGCTGCCACTATGTGAGTAGTGTCAATTGACACGGCTCACTTCTTAAATTTTTGGTAGTTGGTTAAGAAATTTAAACTATTCATTGTATATAATGTATATTAATATGCTTTTTGAATTTTGACACTCCTCATTCTTAAAGCAAACAAATAAAGAATATGGGTACTATCTATTACCTATAAGGCATTTAAAACATCTATCTTATTAAAATTTAAAAATAAAACAATGTCTTCTCTCTTAGGGTGTAGAGGCTGCCGCCTCTCTTCCTCTTCCATTTTTTTGTCCCTCGAATCCTTCGATGGGCGACTGTTTTGTTCCCGTCTTTGGCATCAGGCGATCGGTGCGCTCCTGTGTTTGCTGCACGATTCACTCCACCTTTTCCATTCGGCGGTGTGGATTGAAACAATGTTAGGGCTCTTTGATGTTCATGCTAGCGGTGTCGAAGATGGATACTAGCCGAGTGCAGGTCAAGGCTAAGAGGCCACGACGTAGGCGTGTGAAGCCACCATGGGCAGTGGTAAGCCATCAAGTCCGAGGGATTAAAGGTGACGATTTCTTGTTATCTGGATTAGAGGATGGGCTGTGGCGGAGCCTTATTGATGTTGTCAGTTCTAGGGCCATGTTTGGAGGTGAGTTGATGGTCTATGGCGGTGCTCGCTCTCCGGGCTGTAAGGCTCTTGCTTGGTGCTGGAGGTGGTGCAATGACTAGGGTTGTGTGGGTTGCTAGATTTTTTGGGGCCTTTTGGTCTAAAATGGCATGGGACTTTGTTTTAGATTAAAATAGGCTAGATCTTAGTCTAGCTTTTGAGTGGGTGGCTCCGACGGTTCCTATTATGGCTTTCGATACCCTGTCATTGGAGGTGCCTATTCTGGTAATGAGCGTGGTGATTCCAAAGGATCCTATTCTGGAATCATCTATGGAGATTTGATTGACATCGCCAATTAGCTAGTGATTACCTTTCAGTTAAAATTTTTTGTTTGGATAGTCGCTAGGTGATTGGAAGAGCTTCATGGAAGTAAGATTAGTAGTTTTTGCTAGAAGTCTAGTTTCGGATAAAAAGGTAGTCCTACATAAGTAACATTTCTTCTGTCAGTCTTATAGGGTGGAATATTATGTGTACGATTGTTGATCAATGAGTGAGTTGATGTTGAATAAAAAAAAGATACCTATAAGGCTATATTACCTATTAGGTTTGGACTCCCATGGGAGTAATTAATGAATTATGTTGGAGCTGAATGATCAATATTTTATATCAATATATAATATAAAAAATTGTTATTTCTTAAAAAATAAATCTATCTCCATAAACATCTCCATCTCTAAACCTTTACATCATCTTTTTGTTATTACAATTTTAAATTTTCATTCAATTTTAGTTCTATAAAACTATAAGATAAGTGTCATTGGCGTAGCTAAGATTGATTTAACGTTGTATCGGGAAAAGTTTTGACACAGTTTACCCAAAATTTTAGCTACACCACTGTAGCTGAATACACACTTCTCAAATGCATATATAATCGATCTCATTGGGGAATATAAGAAGCCTCTTATAAGATCTAAGAGCAGTGTTATGGGGCCTTATGTAAGGCCAAACTTTTGTGGCCTTAATCCAACGTGGTATGTCATGTCATTGTATACACCACATCAGATATGATCAAAAATTAATACTACAGTAAAATCTCTATAAATGAATAACTTCGGGACCAGAGAAAATTATTACTTTAGAGAGATTATTATTTTATCGATAAATGAATAATTTATTAATTTATCGTGACTTTATATATTTGTTAGTTAATGAAAACTATCCAGTGATGGGATCGCTACTGATGAAGAGATAATTGAAAGATAATGGGTTCACATGCTAAAATGATAACGATCCAAATGACAACTCTGCTATACCGAACCGCATTTGAGACTGTAGTTACCTTTGAATAACTTGTTGCTACAAAAGGAAAAGAATTTATCAAATGTGACGACCCGAACTAGAATTAGTAGAGTAATCGGCTTAATTCACGAGTTAACGCGTAATCGCAGTTTTTCGATAATTGTGTGGTTTGCCGGTTTTGATTACGACTTAATTATTGGTCGAGAATTTGAGTTGAGTCTCTTCTCGAGAGTTGATGTACATGTGATTTCGAGTTCGTGGGCGGTTCCGGTCGACGACCGAGGAATATAATATGAATATTTGAAGTTTCGGAATATCGACGAGTTTATCCGTTCGTATCGAGTTTATCCGAATCGTAATGGTTATCCGTTTTGGACCGTCTATCATCCCGAAACGCGAGTATAAATTTCGAAAATAGTCAAAAATTGTCGAAAATTACTATTTGGGAAGTTTGGCCGTCGTTTGACCAAGGCTGAGCGTTGACTCGCATTGACCGGAGAAGAAAATCTCCACCGCCGTTGACTCACAGACGACCTTCATTTTCCAGCCACCTCCGGCTTGGACCTTGGTATATTTCGATTCCTCTCTTGATTTCTTGTTGATTAGAACTTGGAATTGCTTGATTTGGTTGAGAATTTATGGAGAAATGTTGATTTGAAAATTTGGGAATTTTGGCCGGAATCGGCTTTGACGGTGGGAGGAGTTCCGGCGACTTTCCGAAGGGGGTTTGTGATGGAAATTGTTGGGCTTGAGGTAGATAAGTGGACCCTTGAGTATGGGAGGCCGAGGTGGCCTCAAGGTGACAGAATCGGGCGGAGGAGCATTTTCCGGCCGGTTATGGGTTTGGACTTTTCGAGCTGTTTTTTGATGTGTGTGGCCGGAATTAGGCTTAGCCATAGAAGATAGATGTGTTGTACTCGTCGAGATGAAGCTTCGGTGAGCTTGGTCGCCGAGAAATCTCTCTGGTTGACAGCGCGCCGCCGCCGCCGCCGGCGGTTAACGCCGGAGCTCCGGCGACTAGTTGACTTTTTGGAATTTGATGATTTTAATGTCGTTTTACTCGTATTCGCGCCCCGATCGTCGCCTTGAGGTTTTCGAGTTGATTTGGGTATCGGATTTTCAGTCGAGGGTTTTGAGTGGAGATTTCGGGAATTTCGTCGATTATTTTGCACTGTGTTATATATTTTCGGGAACGGTTGGTTTCCGCGGTGTGGTATAGTGTTGTGAATTGTGATTTTGATCAGATATATTTTATGACTATTCAGGGGATCGAGATCGTGCTTCGGGCGAGCGATCTTCCGCCGGACCACGAGATTAGCGCGAGTGCGCGCTTTGCTCTCCTGTGAGTGGACATTTTTATATTTTCACAGTTGTTGTGAGTTCGTGATTTTCCGTATTTATTTTATACGATGTTGAGTTATTTATTATTTTCGGAGGTATTATTTTATATTTTATGCTGATGGCATTACTGCATCGATGCTTCGGCTACTCGGCTGATCACCGGTAGTCTGCCAGAGTTGAGAGATTCCTCTGGGCAGGGTTGAGAGATTCCCCTGTTATGCCACCGGGGTTGAGATATTCCCCTGACCTATCACCGTCGGGCTTGAGCGATTCGCTCGACCGTCGGGATTGAGAGATTCGCCTGGCACCTCCATATATACTTTCCGAGCTCGCATTGTTTTACATTGATTATGTATATGAAACTAGTGAAAGGCATATGTTTATTTTCGTCCACTCACTCTAACGTTTTATTTGCCTTTCTCGAGGGCTTTTCGGTTTCCGTGCCCGGTTTGCAGTTCGGATTCTGGTGTCTCACGTCGCGGTTGAAGGCTAGTTGTTCGTGCTACTTGTCTTTTCCAATAGGTTCCTTGTTTTGCCTACTGTTGTATATTTTGTATATGTATACACTAGAGGTCGCTCTGATATGATACCGATACATGTTTTCAGTGGTTTTTCCCGAATTTTCTATATTATACAGTTATGTTTACTGTTTATTATTATTGTTATGATATTGGGAAATCCGGATGGGATTGGTGCCCACGGTTTGGCTTTTGTGGCATAGGATGAAGTGTTATTTTTCGGGTGCAGGTAAAGGCAATTCCGCATTAGTAGCGTTACTCTGCCGAAATTTTAATGGTTTTTGTTGGTTCTTGTTTTCAGAAGAGGTTTGATTCCGGTTTAGGAAACTAAATCGGGGCTGAGTCCTTTCATCAAATGTGTGCACATATTGCAAAATATTAAGGATGAAATAAAATTTTGTCTAGATGCGAAGAAGACACAAGTTACAAAAGTCTTCTTTTCTTTCTTCAAAAAATAGCATAATTGATCAAGAAAATAAAAATATTCTCAGATGAAATTTAATTTTGATGTATTTTTATAAATTTTAATATGTTTTTATATGTGTTTTAGTTAAATTATTACTTTATATATTCGTAGGGACTTAAAGGAATTAGAGAAAATTTATTATTTTATGCATTTAGCAAGGTTGCTAGTAATATGAACTGGTCTCGAGTCGGGATCGGAAAAAAATATTACTTTAGCGAGATTATTAATTTATCCATTATTCATTTATCGAGGTTTTTGAAAGGACCCGACCCCGATTTAGTTGCCTAAACCGAAATTAAACCCCTTCTGAAAACATGAACTTTTAAAAATAATAGAAATTTTGGCAGAATTTCACTATAACGCGTAGTTACCATTAACCTGCACCGGAAAATACACTTCATCCTATGCAACAAAAGCCAAACCGTGGGCACCAATCCCATCCGGATTTCTCAAAAACATAACATAACGTAAAGCAATAAACAAAACTGTAGCTTTACAAAAATCCGGGAAAATCATGTGGAAATAAAAACATAATAGTATTCAGAACGACCTCTAGTATTTACATATATACACAACAGTAGGCCAAACTATAAACCTACTGAGAAGGGAAAGTAGCTCGAATACTAAGTCTCCAACCTTGACGTACGACACTTGAATCCAAACTGCAAACTGGGCATTGAAAATAAAGATCCCAGGGAAAGACATATAAACCGTTAAAGTGAGTGGACGAAAAAAAATGTCTTTCGCCGAATAAATAAATATATATGTTTATAAAACATATGCGAGTCTAAATGCATGAAAATCATATGGTACACGAGGGAGACTCTAACTCCTCAGGTGTACAGAGCATGCATCGAAAATCTCGCGGGGTCACTCATGGACACATCCGCGCTAGTATAGTCTGAATCATGGGATCCCTAATCCTCACATGATTCTAGCCAGAAAGGGCCTCAGGTCAGGGTATCTGCTCGCCCCCCCTCCGGGTAAAGACCTCGGGTCAGGGTAACAGCCCCCCTCGGTAAACATCCTTGGGAATCAGCCGGGATGCTAAGTATATCGATAAACTACACTGAGACTGTACTCTATGCAAACCAGATCATAAATGTTTCCATGCAAATGCATAAAGCGTAATGTAAAAGCATACTCGTAATGCAGAATTATAAAAGCATATTCGTAATTGCATAATCAATAAACACATGCTCGTACAATTCATAATCATAACTGCATGCTCATGCTCGTAAAATGTATATAAAAGACTCGCAACCAACAGTGAAAAGAAATGTCCACTCACAGACAAGCACAAGGCGAAAACGCGCTAATCCTGCGATCCGACGGAAGATCCCTTACCAAGTGTACGATCCCGATATCTTGAATAATCACAAATACCACTGATCAAAATCACAATTCAAAACACTGAACCACACCTCGATTCAACGAAATCGTCGAAAATCGGATATCAACGAAATCGTCAAAAATCACCTAAATACTCTACTTATCCCTCGACACAAAATCCATCTCCCAAATCAACTCAATAACCTCAAGACTACGATCGGGGCGCAATTACGAGTAAAACGGTATAAAACTTCCCAAAATTCCAAAAAGTCAACTCTTCGCCGGAGCTCCGCCATTGACCGCCGCCGGCGCGACGTCAACGGTGAGATTTTCCGGCAACCGAGACCTCCAAAGCTTCCTCTCCTCAATCCTAGTCAAACTCTCCACTACACCAACACCCAAATCGGCCGGCAACCACCTCAAAAATCCCTCGAAAACCCACGACCCGAAATCGTCTGGATAATTTCTCCGTTCGATTCCGGCGCCGTCGCAACACCATAGCCCCCCAAACCTTAGGGGTTCCCTTCCTTAGCTCAAACCCAATCCATTCCAACCCAAAACTCTACCGGAAAGCTACCGAAAAACCGCCTTCCAATTACCTCGATTCCGTTCACCTTCTCTTCCAAAATCCTCCAACCAAATCAATACCAAATCACACAATATATACATCAATCGAAAGCCCAAGGAAAGAGCTTCAAATCCATACCTAAAACTCCGACAACCGTGCCGTTTTCCGGTGACAACCTCGACGGCGAGTCACGGACTTAATGGGTCAACACGGGTTGACTCGGTCAACTCGGTCCAAAGCTGGTCAACTCGGTCAAACAGCCCAATTATCAACTTTTGCGACAACTTTACGACTATTCCGCTATTTATACGTCGCGAACCAACTCTATCCGCGATTCGGATAACTCAAAGTCAAACGGATAATGAAAGGACCCAACCCCGATTTAGTTGCCTAAACTGGAATCAAACCCTTTCTGAAAACGTGAACCAACAAAAACCATTAAAATTTCGGCAGAATAACGCTACTAACGCGGAATTGCCATTACCTGCACCCGGAAAATAACACTTCATCCTATACCACAAAAGCCAAACCATGGGCACCAATCCCATCCGGATTTCTCAATATCATATCATTAATAATAAACAGTAAACATACTGTAATATATAGTATATCCGGGAAAACCTTATAAAACATGTATCAGAATGTATCAGAGCGACCTCTAGTGTAAATATATACAATATATACATCAGTAGGCGAAACAAGAAACATACTGGAAAACACAGGTGGCTAGAACAACTAGCCTCCAACCACGACGTGAAACACCAGAACCTGAACTGCAAACTGGGCACGGAAATCGAAAAGCCCAGGGGAAAGACATGAAAACCGTTAGAGTGAGTGGACGAAAATAAATGTCTTTCGCCGAACAATATATGTTATAAAAACATATGCGAGTCAAAACGAATAATCATAATGTAGTACACGAGGTGAACTCAAACTCCTCCACTGTACAGAGCATGCATGGAAAATCTCACGGGGTCGCTCATGGACACATCTGTGCTAGTACAGTCCGAATCACGGAATCCCAGACCCACACGTGATTCTAGCCAGAAAAGCCTCGGTTCCGGGGTACTGCCCATCGCCGATCTGGTCGGGGTACTGCCCCTCCTGGTAGGCATCCATCGGGGATCAGCCGAGATGCAAGTGTATCGATACAACAACATATACTGAGACTGTACTCTGTGTAAACCAAATCATAAATAGTTCGATGCAAATGCGTAAAATAATATATAAATGCATATACGTAATATATACTGGTATAGGCATAATCATATAACTCATGCTCATATAAATCATAATCTCATATGCATGCTCATGCCTGTAAAATGTATGTAATGACTCGCGATTAATAGTGAAAAGAAGTTGTCCACTCACAGGTGAGCAAAACGCGCACTCACGCTAAACTCGTGGCCCGGCGGAAGATCCCTCGCCCGAAGCACGATCTCGATCCCCTGAATAGTCATAAAACATATCTGATCAAAATCATAGCTCACAACTCTGTACTTCACCACGGAAACCAACCGTTCCCGAAAACATAAAATACTGTACAAAATAATCAACTGAATTCCCAAATCTCCACTCGAAACCCTCGACTGAAAATCCGATACCCAAATCATTTCGAAAACCTCTAGGCGACGATCGGGGCGCGATTACGAGAAAAATGACACTAAAATCATCAAAAACTAAAAAGTCAACGTTCTCGCCGGCGGCACGCCGTCAACGGAGGAATTTCACGGCAAGGAAGACCCAGTTCTCAAGCTCTCCTCAAGCCCAACCATTTATTCAACTACCACAAACCTCAATTCTCACTCAAACAACACGAATTTAGCTCGAAATCAAATCGGAGTATAACTCCGGCAACCACCACGGGTTCACCCAAAAACCCATCCTCAACCAAATTCAACCACATAGGAAGCATCAACGAGGCTAGGGGAGTTGAAACCCCAACACCCCCACCACCGTAGCTCACCGGAGGGCCTCCCCCCGACACTGGCGAAATCCGGCAACATTACCCGATTCGAAACCACTCCAAACATAACTAATTTTCACAATTTCAAACACCAAACAACTTAAGAACTCAAGGGGAGAAGAATTATACCCCAAACGTGGCCGGAGGTGGCCGGAAAATCCGGGTCGGCCGGCGAAATTTTAAACGGGTCGATTTCCTTCACGGGTCAACGGTCAACGGCCCAATAGTGAAAGTCAACGCTCGGTCAACGCCTCAAACAGTGTTTTCGACAATTTTTTTGACTATTTCCTATATTTATACTCGAGCCTCGGGACGATCGACGGTCCAAAACGAATAACCTTTACGATTCGGATAAATATGATTCGAACGGATAAACTCGTCGATAAACCGAAACTTCAAATAATCATATAATATTCTTCGGTTATCGGAAAAATCATCCGGAACCGCCCACGAGCTCGAAATCACGTGCACTACAACTCTCGAGAAGAGACTCAACTCAAATTCTCGACCGATAATTTAGTCGTAAATGAAACCGGCAAACCACACAATTATCAATAAACCGCAATTACGCGCTAACTCGTGAATCATGCTGATTACTCTACTGATTCTGGTTCGGGTCGTCATAGATAAGCACGACTAACTCGACGATAATTTCAAATATTCATTTTATATTCCTCGATTATTCGAAAAATCCTCTGAAACCTCCTAAGAACTCGAAATCAAATCCTCTACATTTTCCGCGAATGAACCCAAACCAAATTCGTGTCTGATAATTAAGTCGTGAACAAGGCCGCATAACCGATTAATTACGACTAATTGCAACTACTCGTGAAATGTGCAAACCAAGCCAATTAATATACCAATTCCGGTTCGGATTGTTACAGTTTTACTGTACCTCTTTTTTATACTTCTTATTTTTATTGATGTTATATTTATACTCTCTTTTAAGAGAAGAGGCTTTGTTTCCCTATTTTACCAATTCTTCCTTTTATGCCCATATTACATTAGTATTGAAAAATAATCTAGGGTCAGTATTGTACTTAACAAATAATATTTTCTTTTTCTTTTTCTTTTTCTCTCACATGCTGCAGTTTCTCTCTTTTGATTTACTCTTCCGTGTTTCAATAACTACTCTATTTAAAAATAAAAATCTCCTTCATGTTTTATTGCTTTCAATTTATTTTAATATTTAATATTTCGCTTAATTCTTTGTTTTTAGATTAAATCATACATTTAAATTAAATTATACACACACCATAGTATATGCACGTTTTCTAATATTTATATATATGCAAACTGTATTATAAAAAAAATGAATAAAACAAATTGACAAAGCCAGACGATTGAGATGAATTCATGCACCACATCTATTCAAAGAACGAGCTGCTATTCAACCAAAAGTTTAGGGTTTAGATATGAAAGTTCATATATATATATATATATATATGTCCCCACACCTATAAATCTATCAATGTTAATTTTATTTGTTGTGTTCTTGATCTCCATTTATTGACCTGATATTTCAAAGGTGATGGAACTCATGGCGATCAAACGTGTGTAGATAAAAAACTCTCCAGTTCAATAGATCAAAGATGCTCAAATTAAAATTAGCTAGATCGAAGATGAATGTCCATGAAGATTAAAACCCCTTTATCTATGAATTCTAACAAATTTTATTGATTTATACTAGTAACGATCATCTTCTATCTTCAATATTCTTCTTCTCCTCTTCCAAAGGTAATATAAAAAACATCATAGTCATTAGATTAAAATGATATGATTGACTTTTAATATAATTATGTGAATACATTTATATGTGAATTATGTAATATAAATATACATAGTGATATGCATTGCCACCTGCGTAGCACGAAAGTGTTAAGGAGGAGACGTTTCCCGTTTTCGAAGCAAAATCGGGGACGAAGCTTGACGGAATCGGTTGGAATTGCGGTTACAAATTTATTTGATTTGAAATTGTTTTGGGAGCGTTAAATTTCGTGTCAGAATCACATTTTCAAACTTGGCAACGCAGCCGACTCTATTAGCATAAAATATCCAACCATCCTGGAATCAACATGCTTGAAGCCTCAACTCAAATTGTCTCGGCGACTGAGTTTGCTGGAAATCGTGAAACTTCTTTAGTACATATCGGATGAGAGTTTTCAAGCTGAGGTTTAAGAGGTGATGTTAGGGATAAAGAAGGATACGAAATTTGGGCTGATGAATTGGTGAACCAAAACAAATGCACTATTTGATGAGGAAAATTATGCAATGCACCCCAAGGTTATCAACCATGGGGTTTAAAATTAAAAGTGACACATGTCACATTCCAATTGGTCATTTTTAGTCTCCTTTCTTCTGGGTTGACTAAGCTTATGATGAGATTACAACATGTGATACTCCTCTTCCTTTCTCTCATGAAGCACAGTCACCTCCGACTCTGCACCCTCTTGACCTCTCTGCCGATTGTCTAAATCGATCACACCTGACCACGCTCGCTGCCTGCACCATCAAGACCGCCCTATTCTTTCCCCGCCGACATCTCTGCTCCTCCTGGCGTCGCCGTCATCCTTACTCGACCTCGTCGATCTGTTCATCGACCAAGACATCTTCAATGATCCTGCCGCCTCATGAAATCCCTTCATCCTCGAATGCCATGTAGAGGAGGAATCGGTTGCTATCATCGTTTATGATCAGGCGCGGCACCGACACTCTATCAAGTAACTTACGCTCATCCTCATCAAAGTTCCTGCCAATGTGCACCAATTGAATTAAGAATGTAATCTTATCATCAAAATGCCTTGTGGTCGGTGACATATGCGGCATCGAACGTTGATCCGGCCGCCCTAGCCCCATTTGATACTACCAGAAAAATACATTTAAGCGACGAAACATTTTTTGTCGTCTAAGTGGTTTTTCTCGTCGCCTAAGTACTCAGATGACTAAACTTTTGTTGCCTAACAATCGTAGCCTAAGTACTTGGACGAAAAAAATTTAGTTTTTCGTCGTCTCAGTAGCCACTTAGACGACGAAATAAGTTTTGTCGTCTGCGTTTTTGTACGACGAAAAATTAATGAAAAAATGATGATAATTTTCGTCAATTTTCGTCGTTTTAGTGAGAACTTAGACAATGAAGCTCACAATTCGTCGCTTAAGTGTTACCACTTAGATGATGGAATTTTAAGATTTTCGTCGCCTAAGTGTCAATTTTTTTTTTAAAAAAAATCCACTTAAACAATGAAGGTTTTTGGTCATCTAAGTGGTAAATTTTAATTATAAATAAATAAATAAACAACTTAGACGACAAAACTATTGATTTCATCATCTAAATGACTTTTTTAAATGAACATTAATTAAATCATAATTAAATAATTAAATGTCAATTATGAATTAATGCAAAATTTGTAATTTGGAGATAATTTAATAATGGTGGCGGCAGCGACGTTTGTGTACGTCGTGGTGGTGGTCATGGTGGTGTCGATCGAGGTGGTGGTCGTGGCGTGTGGTCGTGGTGGTTTGAGAGACAGAGAGAGAATGATTTTTTTATGGGCGATAACTTTTAGGCGATGAAACCAACATGTTTCGTCGCCTAAGTGTCAATTTTATTTTTTTTAAAAAATCCACTTAAACAATGAAGGTTTTTGGTCATCTAAGTGGTAAATTTTAATTATAAATAAATAAATAAAGAACTTAGACGACAAAACTATTGATTTCATCATCTAAATGACTTTTTTAAATGAACATTAATTAAATCATAATTAAATAATTAAATGTCAATTATGAATTAATGCAAAATTTGTAATTTGGAGATAATTTAATAATGGTGGCGGCGGCGACGTTTGTGTACGTCGTGGTGGTGGTCATGGTGGTGTCGATCGAGGTGGTGGTCGTGGCGTGTGGTCATGGTGGTTTGAGAGACAGAGAGAGAATGATTTTTTTATGGGCGATAACTTAGGCGATGAAACCAACATGTTTCGTCGCCTAAGTGACTTAAACTTTTTGTAAAAAAAAAATTGACGGAAAAAATTTGAACTTAGGTAATGAAAACAACAAGTTTCGTGATCTAAGTGATTTTGAATTTTTGGTAAAAAAATTGACAGAAAAAAAATCGCCAAAATTTTAGACTAGTTTCGTCACCTAAGTAATTTTTTTTAAATAAATTAAATAATTAATTAATTAATTAAATTTCACTTAGGAGAAGAAAACTTAGGAGACGAAACTAATAGTTTTCGTCGCCTAAGAGATTTTTTAATTTTAATTTTAATTTTTTTACAAAAAATAAAATATATTTCACTTAGGTGATGAAACTTACTTGTTTCGTCGCCTAAGTGAATTGTTTTTCAAAGTATGTGCAAATTAATTTTGGGTAATTGCTTAAAATTAAAATCATCAAAAATCAATCTCCAGATGTAACTATTACATTTATAAAATATTGTAGAAATAAATTCAACCTAATTCAGATTAGTTTCGGGTTCGATCAAATGAATTTAGTGATTATCGAAAAATAGTTAAAATATGAAAGCTATAGTAAAAAATAATTCGTACACCCGTTTTTGAAGTTACAGGTGTTTGTCTTGTAGTGAAAATTTTATCTATCAATTAAATATAAATTAATTGAATTAAAAAATTTATTTAGTTTTATATATCTACTAATGTTGTATAAATTAAGTGTTTGTATTTCTATATTTTCTCCACATCAACATTAAGAAAATTGAATTTGGACAAAATAACCGTTAGATATATTCATCATAATATAATATGTATGTGGATAAATTTTCATTCAAAACGAAGTTCGTTAAGGGTTTGATCGGCGCAGTCAACCATAAAACTGAAATTTCAACGAAACAGAAACGTTGATGTACGAATATTCGTAACTCCGATTTTTGAACCATCGACACTCACTGTCCAAGAATTGTTTACTTTATGCCCTCGACAAAAAAAATATGTATTTAAGATGGTATACATGATCGTGTTCTTAAAAGTCAGATTGTGAAATTCTACTTAGACGACGAAAGTTGTGAAATTCTACTTCCTTGTTTCGGCTTCCATTGACTTGTTATATTAAGTTTTAGCATTCATACACGAAGAGAAATAAGACCATGGTCACTTTCCACTGATTTACAGATTAACGAAGAGAAAATGACCAAAAATGGCTAACCTGTACGATAACCTTGTTGATGGTATCTTCAATAATAGTTTACTTCTACCTGAAGGACGAGGCATTTCAAATAGACTATTATAAATGAAACAGTCAAGACAAAAGATTGGAACCCTGAAGTTTGAACCCAAGATAATAGGAAGTTTGCCTTGCATTTGTTAACAGAATTAAGGAAAACATGAATGAACCTAATGCCTCGCACAAAAAAACATTAGAGGGGTTCCAGCTCGTGAGCTCCTGTAACTTATAAGGAAGCCCATGCCAACTTATAAAAACGTTAGCTTTTGATTGACCGGTACTCCAATGAACCATAAGAAAATGGTGCTGTATAAAAAACAGGAGAAATTTTTGCATGCTCCCCCGTCCAACAAGTGAGATGATGAGACCAATGATGGGATTTTTGCATTCACTTTAGGCGTTCATGAGATAAATTCTTGGTTTGAAACACAAGGCAAAATAACGGATACAATACGAAGCAAATGAACAGAAAATCAGAAATCTCCACCTAATTGCAGCTAGGTAAAGACGGTCATAAACTCCTTCATCAGACTAAACTGTGAGAATCCTTGTTTCAATAAAGCTACATCATTTGAAGAGCCGGCTGTTCATATTCATATATGCACAGAAAAAAGGTTGAAAATGATGAAGTTAAGTATGGCAAAACTTTCCAAATTGCCACAAGAGATGAGGGTATTGGAAATTTTGTGATTTAAAATTAAAATTATATTCTATTCATTTCTCTATTTATTGTGGGAGTTATTTGTTTTTATAATTTCATTATTATGTTTTATGTATTTAAAGGTTTTCTGATTTATGATATCATTTATATGACCGTTACGAGGTTAATGAGGTTACTAAACAGGTTATTGGTAAGTAACCTATATAAAGGAGAAAAATTAGAGTTGGATGACAATGGAATGGAGAGGTGTGTGTTGCATATGATATATAGAGGAAATGTTAGAATATCGATAAGTGGGATATATGGAAGGAAATGTGAGAACAATGCAACCACCATTGCAATCACTCTAGCTATTTTCATCCTCTCTACCTCTAAATACATATATGATATACGTATTTAAGTGTACATCATTTTGAATACACGGGTAATGAAGGTTCAATAGGGATTCTTAGTTGCACGACGGAGCTCGAAGAGTTGTTGTATTTTGGGGGAAATTCGTTATTCAACCTTGTGCAATAGGGGACAAATCTTTTCTTAAGACAGTGCTTTGCACGTCTCGACTCTATAAGTTTTCATTTATAAAACATATACATGTTATACTATTTCTGCTCTTCTTTATTATAATTCTAATTCCCATGATATTATTATATTACTTTGTGTTCTTTTTTGGCAGGAATTCTGAAACCTTCGTCTTTATTTACATTTGAGGGTGCAAATCCTGTCAAGGCTGCCTCCAAAATCCCTTATACGATTCAAATGCATCAATAAATCATGGCATGCCTTGATCAATAGCCCTAACTTTGCAGCCAAACAAGTCTCCATTTCGAAGCACAACAAATTCTCCTCCTCCACTACCATCCTTTTCAAGCGTTACGTTGTTGATCTCAACACTGGCAAGACAGAAATGGTATTGTCATTGTTCGACCTCCCCAACAATGCCATGCATGATGGTGATGATGACCTTCATCTCAATTCTGTTATGGAACTCCATGTTCCGCCTTCTTTATTTACCGGAATCGAGTCTATAGAAATGGCAGGTCATTGTGATAGGGTCATTTGCTTAACCGATTACAGTAAAAACGTAGTGTTATGCAATCCAGCAATCAAGGAGTTCAGCCGTCTCCCAATATCAAATCTTGCCATCTCTTGTGCGGATCTTAGACCTGATGGCACGGCTACATGTGCTGTCGGATTTGGCCTGGATCTCAAATCCGAAACCTACAAAGTTGTTAGAATTTTACGCTCAGGACGTATAGATAATGATATACATACGGTTATTGATCCTCTAAAAGCAGAAATATTCAGCCTGGTTACGAGGACTTGGCAAGAAATCAAGACTGATGACATAGACAACGAGACAACTAACATTTGGCCTGATTCAACTGTCTTCAAATACTGTAAAGGCACTCTTTACTGGCGCGCACATGAAGAAAATAAGGAGTTTGAAGGTCCAATCTGCTATACAGATGATGAAAATGATGGAAGTTCGTATGACGATTCACTTTTCAACCGAGAACGGATCACTGCATTTGACATAGGTAACGAAAAGTTTCAAGTTATGTCGTTTCCGAGTGGCTATTATTTTCACGTTACGGTATTTGGGTTGTGAAATGAATCAAATCCATTGCTGTGTGTACTTGTTGGAGTCCGGAGGATCCAAACATAGATATATTGGTGTTGGTTAACCCTGGTGGTGATGAGGCTTCTTGGATAAATTGCTTGAGTATTAAGCTTGAGACACTTGTGTACGTCGATTTTCAATTGGCATTAGTTGGGAAAATAGGGCATTCTCTTATGGTTGCCGTGGATAAAAGTGTAGTGATTTTCTACGACATTATTACAGGAAAGTACAAGTATCTTCCGATTAGTGGAGAGTCTCTACAGAGCACTCAGGCTCTGTTTTATGTGAATAGTGTAGTTTCAGTACGTTAAGGGGTGCAATAGCGATGTAGCTCCCAACCTTGTCCAGGAAACTTGATCAAATTAAGTTGTACACAGCGGCGGATGTAGGTGAAGGGCTAGGTGGGCTACAGCCCACCCAGATTTTTGTGGTATTTTAAAAAATAAAAAAATTATTTATATATTTATAATTAATCTCTTGTTCATCACGTCTTTTCTCATAAGTTTCTCGCCTCTGCAGTCTCGATTACTCAATCTTCGTCTATCTTTCTCTCTCATATAGGAGTTTTCCCTCTCCGCCATCGCACTTTCTGGTGTTCTCCGTATTTGTTTTCCTCTACTTTTATGTTCTTTTATAGCTTTAACTTTTTTTTGGAGTGATTTATCATGATATAAAATCACTGAATGTTAAATTCGGCCAATATCTGCTTATTGGTTGTTGCATGAGTTAATGTTTTCATTTTTGATGTAGTAGTAGTCAAAGATGCATATGAGTTATATTTTTTTTCTTCCGATGTATATTCTTTTTATTTTTTACAACAAAAACATTAAATCTTTTCGTTGTCTAAGTTGTACATTCTAATCTTATGAGCTTTCCAAAAAAAAAATTGTGCGTTGCACAACATTATACAGCCCATCCTCTTTTAAAATCCTGGATCCGCCCCTGGTTGTACATAAACTTATGAGGTAATGCATGTATATCATATGTTCACTGCGTGTCTAGTATATACCCCTCCAACCTTTAGCTGGCTGTTAAGCCCTATCAAAACTAAACTAGCACATCGGCCACATCCTATAGATATATACCATGATCATATCTAAAATAGCAGCTAGCTAGCTAGAATTATCTTCCACCCCAGTCCCCCACTTCCTAAACCAAACCGGAAATTCCGATATGCTTGGCTTCACTGTGAGTTTTGAACTTTGAATCTTTGACTATCAAATCTCAAGCAACTACTTTTCGGTCCGACGAATGTACATAACTTCACGCCATCTTGCTCTACTCTTACTACTCCAACTAATCAAACAGAGAATAGAAGACTGGATAGTGGATACTACTTGCATTACATTGCCGTTTTGATTCTGTTATAACGAATGTAAGAAAGAATAAAGTTTTACGTGATTTACTAACAATATGTGAACTACGTTTACATACAAAGAAAAACAGTTTATTATCCTCGAAGAAAACAAATTACAGATCACAAAATATCACTCTAAATTAAATAACTTAAAAAATATATTTCCCCTCGAATTTGAGTAGACTTACACGAGGTTTAGGACTTCAAGCTCCTAATTTATGCATGTATAGTCCATAGATATACTAAAGCTTTAGTACGTACTCTGTGGACTTACTTGACTAGTTATGCATTTATAGGTTTCTTTTCTTTTACTAGTTCCAGCTACTGGCATGGCCAAGTACCACAGTTGAACTAAAACAGATCCAGTTTGGTAAGTATCGGGAGACTTTTCTCTTCGCATTCTCACATTACGTATTAACTTGTTCATGTATAAGAAGAGGACCACAGACATCCTCACATCCCACAGTACTCTGTGACATAGAAGTCTCTGCCCTTGCGCTAGGAGCACATTTTTATCTTCCTCTACTCCAATATGCTTATTGGAACTTGGAAAGTGAGAGAGACAGAGAGATTTAGAACCCATGCATGCAAAAAAGAACAGTTAAAGAGTCAGAGCAGAAATTTCAAAGGAGCGAACATGTGTTGTAGTGAAAAACTAAGACAACCGAGAAGGAAGAAGGCTCAGGGGTATGGTTTACCTGTCCATGCCGTAGAGCTAACGAACATGCACACAAGGTCAGAAAAAAGCTTGGGCAAGACAACTCGGCCGATAGAGATGAGAAGCATGAGCTGGAGAAGGAGAACACGTGCAAGGTTTTGCACTAGCGCTTAGCTCTCTCCCATGAAGCTGAGAAAGCTAGCTAGCTAGTAGCCAACTGCATGCACGTGCCCTGCTTCTCCATCCGAGGCTACTCGCCCATGCACCACCATAGAAGCCCATATTTGCACTCCCAAGCTTGCTGTGGATGAGAATGGTAAACGAGCACGTCCATTTATATACAAACTTGCGTGAGATAGTGGGAGGCAGAGAGTAAAGACATTGCGTATTGGAATGGCGATGATTTAAAGGCCTGCAGCCTCTCTTTGAAATGAGAGAAACTAACACAGGCAATTCAAATTTTATCTTTCTTCCTTCCAGAAGAGTAAAAGCAATTCAACATCATAATAATGGCATGGACATCCAATAATAGATCTGATCTTGGCATGACCTGCCTCGGTGAATCTTATTCTTACCCTCTCCTTGATAACCTCTTTGGTTAAGTTGTGCAACTTCTTACGTGTGTAGAGGTCATCATTTTGGTGATATTTTCAAAAAGAAAGAGACCCAGTCATTCTTTGAGATACTTTGCGCTGCCAAATACACCCTGGAGGCCTGGACATTTCTCTTTGTTTGATTTCTCTTACCTGTTCCTAACATTCTGTTCAAGGATCATCGTCATAATTAAGATGATTGCCATAAGACTATTTACAGTGAGTGTATTAATGAAGTACTTAAAAAAACTTTCTCACGTACTGATTCTCAAAGTATTGATTAATACATTCTCAGGTACTGTAAATAGTAGTGTCTGTAAATTATAGACGTTAGGGTCTGAAGACTGAAGAAGAGTAGTGGATGAAGGTGAAAATGGTGAGAACTAAGGCCTCATATATGGCGAAACCTCTCAAAGTATTGATTAATACATTTTCACGTTCTTCTTAGTGAATATGAAGCCTTAGTCCTACTAAGCACACAAATATTGACGTCAGTGGCGGAGCCACGTTAGGCCCAGTAGGGGCCATGGCCCCCCCTGAAAATCTGATAAATATGTTTTCTGTGTATAGATAATGCATAAAAGAGACTTAGTAGAGTGGAATTTGTTGATGTTTGCTTTCAGTTGGTCTTGGGTTCAAACCTTGGCAGCCTTCATTTTTCAAACTTTTTCATTCTTCCTTGTTTATTTTTATCCCCAAATCCCCCCCCCCCCCCCCCCCGATAGTTTTGGCTGGCTCCGCCACTGATTGACGTCTTAAAATTAGGGTGTAGTACGAATTACGATGATGGTGAGTAAGAAAACAAATACAAGCTACCAGTAGCTGACTAGCAGTCTGAAAATATAGGAATGGTGATGACTTAATGGACCAAGAAATGATGGTGGTTAAAGTTTAAAAAGACTTGGGAGGAAGAGTAGTAGTGGATGAAGGTGAAATTGGTGAGAAGGGAGGATAGTTCCCAGAAGCAAGAAGAAGAGTGAATGATGAGATTGCATGCATTGTTGCCTGTCACGTTGCTCTGTCGAGGTTGCGTATTGGCCATAACTGTTTGACTAAAGAGCTGGGTTGGAGAGGAGAGGGTAGGTAACACTACCGTGTTGGTTTTGAGGAGAGCATGGTTGTCGAGTTCCAATAGGGATATGATTCCCTTAAGCTATTCTCGATCTTTTCCCCCTCTGCCCATCCAAGCCCCCCACGTTTTATGGGGTGGGATTTATTTTTGAGCTTTTTCTTCTGATACCTTCTGCAGATCATCAACATGGCAACATCAGATTTGACTGTTGATATCTGTGACAGTGATCCAGTTCCTTTCGGTAACAACTAAGCTCGCACCCCAATAGAACTAGTAATTACCAATCTCTAATTTTTTAGTTCCTTTTTTTAACAGTCACAATTATATTTATAAATTTATTTATGTTCATGGAAACGATATTTTTGATATCACAGTATCTCTCATCCTAATTATTAGAGTAAAAATAAATATCTTAGTAATCATTGATTATAGGGATATAAATTAAAAATAATTATAATGTATGTATTTTAGGTCATCTATTAATGAATAAAGATACAGTTTTAGTCTACAGTTATTACATCAATTTTTCTCATTCAACACATATCAGCACATCTTGAGTTAATAGTCATAACCTCAAACCCTAAACAACATCACCACTAAAGCTGGGCATGGGACGGGATGAGACGGGATTGAGGTCATTCCACGTCCTGTCCCAGTTGTTACACACGGGACGGGATCGGGACGGGCCTTGCATTTTTGAGAGTTAATCCCGCCGGGCGCAATCCCGGATGAGACGGGACTGGATCGGGATGGGACGGGCCCAATCCTGCCACAAAATTAGAACAAAAAAAGAAGAAAAACCTGCTTACATTCATAAATCACAACATGCATCCATGATCTAATTATAATTACACGACTTGTTTACATTCATAAGTCACAATCTATAACCTAATGATACCAAACATAACAAGAATAACATCCATAATCTGTTACACAAGTTCACATATCATAAGTTTAACAAGAGAAGAAGAAAATTAAAAACATAGCAATACAAGATTACAAGCTGCTCCAAAACAAAATTAAATATCGATCACTCCAATTGCTATGAACTTCCCTTTCACTTTTGGAGCTGGAGGTGGACAATTGTTCTTGAAGGATCAAAGATCGGGATGAGGCGAGCAGCGGGCTGCAGATCGGGTGAGCCTTGGAGAGGAGAGGGTCGGAGCAGAGAGATGAAAGGAGAGGAGAGGAGAGGAGAGGAGTCTGTCGGGTGTTGAAGAGTGAAGCAAAGAGAGGAGTCGAAGAGGAGGTTGAAGAGTTTTGTGACTTTTGCCTATTTGGTTAGTATTAGGGCTGAAATCAACGGTGAGATGAAAAAATCAACGGTCAAGATCAATTTTAATTTATATACGGGACGAGACGGGCCTAATGGGATGGGAGATTTCAGTCCCGCGTCCCATCCCATTGTTTTTCTAACGGGACGGGATGGGACGGAGATTTTTGGTTTCAAACCCCCCCCCCCCCCCCCCGGGATCGGGACGGGACAAGAATTTGCGGGATTTGTGCCCAGCCCTAATCACCACCATCGCTGACCACCAACAACCGCTATCGACCTTCCTCAATGTCGTCGATAACCACCGTTGTTGGCCTCATCATTTGCAGCTTTTCTTTCTCCTTGTTCCAAATCTTTTTCATTCCGAGTATAACACCCTTGTGGTAAATTTTCTAACCTTCTTGGATTTAGAAATTAAGTTGCAAAACTTAATTACTGCAACACCATAGATCTATGACTTGATTTAGATTTATTTTTATTGTGTTATTTATATATTCCCTAGTTCCAATGGATTAATACATGTTATCAAAAATTTGATATTAGTGACGGTCTTGGTATATGAAAAAAGAAAAAAATTGATATTTGTAACGAAGCTTCACAGTCACAGTTTCTGAGTGTGGTATGAAGCACAATTTATCAAGTATCGATTTTTGTGACCATACATTTTTGATCATGTCTTATTCCCTAAACTTTATATTATTGATCGTGGTTTTTCGATCGATACTAATAATATATCTTGTATCTTTTGTAGATGATTTCAATTGAGTTGGTTCAGCCTGAATTCAACATCCTTGATGCCGATGGAAAAGAGTATCGTCGTTGGGTTTCTGATGTTAAGAACACATTCATCGTAAAAGATCTCAGCGACACAATTGACCCACCAACTGCAGCTCCTAATGAGAATGTCGTAATCGACCCATCATCTACAACCTGCAAAGCTCAAGCTCTTATGTTTTTAAGGCAGCATATACATCCTATTCTGAAGAAGCAGTATTGACAAAAGGATGATCCTAAGGATTCATGAGACGCTTTGAAGCATCGCTTCAGCAATGTGCATGACGCACAACTTCCAAAATTGATAGAGAAATGGGAAACCATTCGGTTATTGGATGATCTGAAGGTTGCTGCTTACAACCAAGTTATGTTAGCTCTACAATCGGATTTGAACTTTTGTGGAGTTGTTAAGACCGATCAAGATATGATCGAGAAGTCTTTGAACACATTCCCTTCTTCCATGAGTTTATTAGCTCATCATCTTCAGATTGAGTACAAGCAAGGGATAATTACTACTTTTAGTGATCTCATGAACTCCTAGCTAAAAAGTAAAGGCATCATGAGGTAATTCTTAACAATAATGCAAGACCCGCTAGGACCAAGAAAATATTTGAGGATTACAATACTTGTGGGAAGGCATGTAATGACAAAAAGAACAATTGTTATATGGCTTACAACAATCGTGGTGGGAAAGGAGGACGTGGCATAGGTCATGATAGAGGTTATAGTTGGAATTTGACTTGGACTCGCCAAGACGCAGGTCCGAGTAACTCTAATAAGAATCAATCTAATTTTGGGGTTAGAAATTACGGAAATTGTTCTCGCTCTACTCCATCTGTCTTGTACCCATAGAATCTAGTTTTGTTGGGGGAGACTATGAGATGGAATATGACGGTGAAGTCAATTTTATTATATCAAACAACAAGATAGAGCATATTGAGACTTAGAATTTTGACTTGTCTATGTATTTGGTTGTTATTCTCTGTTATGTTATCAAGTTTAGTTTGTTTTAGTAATGTTTTGCGACTTTTATTTTAGTCAGTTTTTGAATAAGACATCTTTGATATAAGTTTTGTTGGAAAAGTAATGAAATTTATTTCGTTTTCGGTATATGAAAGTGTTAAGAATGATATTTTACTTTATAATCCATGAATGGTTCGAAGTATACAAAGTTACATGGCAATATGACACCAAAATACCAGAAAAATAAGAAAGCAAAGAGAGAAAGTCATAATTTAAGGCATCTCGACTCATCGAGACATAGCTCCTGGATCGTTTTTGGCATGTTTTCGACCAGTTGAAACTTTTTCCTGATTTTTCTTCGACCCGTCGAAGATTGTCCTCTGTCCATGTTCAAGCACCTTCGACACGTCGAAGGAGAGTCTTGACCCATCGAGACCACGCTTATGTATCATTTTTTAACATTTTTTGACCCACCAAGATGTACTTTCGAACCGTCAAAATGAAACCCAAAATTCGATATCGATTATCAGAAACTCTTGACCTGTTGAGGATTATGTCTCGACATATCGATGAGGGTACCTTGGATCCGTATTGAACCGGTTTTTGACACGTCAAAGAATCCTTCGACTTGTCGATGTTCGTGTCAAGAATTTGTGTTATTTTGATGTTGTTTTGTACATCAGTTTTGCCATGTCATGTCAAACACTCTACAAGGTTTCAGAGACAGTTTCTCAAAAAAAAAAATTGATGTTCGTAGGTAAGGGTACTATCTACTTCTTAGCCTAATCCTCTAGACACTAGATGTTGTTTTATATCACTTTTAGTTATTATCATGATGAACACTCTAATCGAACTTTGCTAAGTTTTTATAACATAAGAGCCAATAACTTTCACTTGAACCAATATTTTGAGAATGGAAACAGATTTGTGTGTAACCTCCATAGAATGTGGCCACAAGCGCATTCTAAAGAAGTTTATAAGAATCCGTAGTGGTTTTACTACAGTTCGGATCATTGAATCCATTGAAATCACTCATACGTATGTGACTTTGTCTCATATAAGCTTTGGCCTTATGATGATCAAGATATTGAGAAATTCTCATGGTCATCCGTTAGCAATGAAGTATGTGGGAATACCTACAACCATCGGTTTAGATGGAAGGGCTGAGATTACTCCACTTGGCTCAGGCTCGGTCTCCAAGATGAGTGCAGCAAAATCCTGACGACATATTGTTGAGGCGCCGTGTATTTTTCCCACCAAATGATTTTATGGCTATATCCAATGCATAGTGCTCATTTAGCAAAGCTGGTTCATTGGCAAAGTTACATGCATAACTTTAGTTTTTTGTAGACACAACTTCCATTCATCCACAGATTCCAAGGATATATTTATGGACCTATCAAATATGAATGCAAACTATTTAAGTATTTTATAGTTTTAGTATATGCATCAATGTGTAGGTCACACGTTGCTTTGCTATCCATAAGGAATGCTGCATTTGCAAAACTCCTAGCAAATATAATTAAGCTTTAGGATCATCACCCGGACAATCTAATCATGTCTATTAGATTGGATAATGCAGAAGAGTTGAACATCAATTTCTTTTATGATTACTGCATGTCAGTTGGGATTAAAGTTGAACATCTTGTTCCCCATGTTTATTCACAAAATGGTTTAGCAGTTGCGCAAATCAAGCAATTACGACTTATGGCCAATGTTTTAGTAATGCATACAAATTTATCGGTTACAATTATGTCAAAAATTCGTCATTGATAAACACTGGTGGACGCCTTAAATCAATGAAGATGTCAGAAAATAAAGAAATCTCACCAAGTTAAACAAATATTAACGTTATTATGTCCTAGAATTACAATTTTCATCATTGGGGGTTGCCTCAAAGTCATTTGTGATGTCAGAGAATAGAGAAATCTCACTAAGTAAAAATTTTGCGCGTGTTATTGTGGATAGATATTCCATGTTCGTTGATGATGCATTTACTTATTTCATAGCTCAGAAAATCATTGACGACGATGAAGTGGAACCTTGCTCAGTTGCAGATTGGCCGAAATGGAAAGTTGCAATACATGCTGAACTAGACTCCTTGAGAAAAGGCCATCTGGTAGTACTATGGCCACCGAATGTTAAGCCGGTTGGACATACATAAGTCTTGTGGCATAAGGTTTTCTCAATGCCCTGGTATTGATTATAAGGAGACGTATTCTCTGGTCATGGACATCATTACTTTCCGCTACCTTATCAGTTTGACAATGTCCTAAAAACTAAGTATGCAACTCATGGATGTGGTTACATCATATCTCTAGGGGATCTTGATTCAGAGATATACATGAGAGTGCAAGAAGGCATTGTCGTACCCAATTTAAGTAACTCTAAACTATAGGGTGCTCATATGATGAAATTTAGACGTTCACTATTCAAAGTGACTACTTGATTGGAAAAGAATACAAGAATGATGAGTTATGTACATGCGTGTTCATTAAACGAACAAGTTGTTTGAGATGAAAGACCTTGGTAGTACTCGATTTTATCTCGGTTTAGAGATGGAACATCGAGTTGGTAGAATTCTTTTTCACCAGTCTGCTTATGTCCAAATAAAGTGATTTAACATGGACAAAACAAACCCTTTTAGCACACCAATTGTCGTTTGCAGTCTAGAACATTAAAAGAATTTGTTTTATCCGAATGATGATGATGAATAACTTTTGAGAGCTGAAATCCCGTATCTAATGATGATGACCCATTTCATCCAATTTTTTTTGTATTTAGCTCCGTGCACATGTCCAAACATTGTCTTCTCTGTCTGTGCCTACGCAAAGTTATTAGAATGGAGTAAAGCATACATTCAGGTACTTGAAGGGATCCATTGACTTGAGCTTGTTCTTTCCCTACAAAGAAGCAAGAGAGAGACTTGAAATTCCGGTAAATGGAATGGTTGAAAGGCAGCTTTCTTATTATGGAATTTTTGACCCGTCAAGTGGTTCTCTCGACCCGTCGAAGATAGCACCTTAGACAGAAGATAACACCAGCATGACTCATTCGATTCGTCGAGTGAGACCTTCGACCCGTTGAAGAATACTCCGGTTGTAAGCATTGATCCACATTTCAGTGTACTCCCATATTCCGAGACACTGAATGATGTGTTGGTTGGATTTTCTGATGCTAGGTATCTCTCTGACCCACATAAATGATGTTTTCAAACTGGTTATATATTCACCATGAGAAACATAGTGATTTCTTGGAGATAACCAAAGCAAACCCTTGTTGCTACTTCCTCGAATCATTCCGAGATTATAGCTTTACATGAAGTGGTTAAAGTGGGTGTCTGGTTTAGGTCAGTAATACACCATATTATAGGATCTAGTGGATTACCATCTACTATCACAGCACAAACTTGTATCTTTGAAGATAATGCAGTTTGCATTTGATATATGAAGTAATACACCATATTCGAGGGTATAGTGGATTACCATCTACTATGACAGCATCAACTTGTATCTTTGAAGATAATGCAACTTGCATTTGATATATGAAGTTGGGTTTCATTAAGGGGGTCAATACCAAACACATTTCGCCAAAGTTTTCCTACAATCAGCAATAACAACAATTCTTAAATATCCATGTGAACTAGATTGATTCGACGGATAATGATGCTGACTTGTTCACCAAGTCACTTCTAAAATTTATATTTGTGAAACATGTGAGATGCATTAGCATGCGAAGATTATCTGAACTTCAAGATTGAGTTACTAACCAGAGGGAGTCAAATTTTGGTAGACATCAGGGGGAGTCTACATCACATGGAGTATCATTTATAGTTGGTGCGTTGTACTTTTTTTTTTCCTTCAACCAAGCTTTTATTTTTCCCATAAGGTTTTTGTTTGCTTGACAATGTTTTTAGTGAGGCAACAGGTTATACATCATACATAAGGAACTCGACACAACGGAAAGTGTTTAAAGAAAGTATATTCCTAGTATCCCGGTGTGTTTCTTGTAATAATTAAAGTAGAAGTAGATATTCTTGCAATCCTTAATTATAGAGATATAGATTGTAATTGATTGTAATGTCTATATTAAAATTCATTTATTAATGAATAAAGATATAACTTCAGCTTACAATTATTACATCTACTTTTTTCTTCAACACTTTATTCCTCTATAATACAACCATATGATTTACATTTTTTGAAGCAAAATGATAGTGTATAACTGTAAAGCAAATTAGCAATAGAATGATGGCCAAGTATGACTGAAAATATTAGGGCTCAGTAAAAGTGATTCAGGCAAATCTTAGACCAATAATCACCAATTACTGTAATCTAAACCTTAATACCCGAAAACCAGAGATAACAACCCCGAAGAGACTAAAAATATTTGACTAAAAAAGTATTTGATGTCGAGTAAACGTAAAATTTGGAGAGTCAATGTGAAACGAAAATTTTGGCTTGGCTTAAAAGTTAAAATACTTACAATCCTGGATTGTATAAACCAAACTCACAACTCTTATTTGTAGAAACAAAATTTTTGAACGAACTCGTAGATTATAAATGTTAGGGTAAACGAGTACATTTATTTAAGACTATCATAGGTTATAAATGTTAGTTACTATTAATTTTATGACTGAGAAAATATTTTCTAAACAAACTAACTACTCTAATTTTTTATTTATTTAAAAATGATAAGATTTCACTCTCACCCCATATCATTACTCCATATCATGACTCGAGCTCAAGACCTAATAACTTAACTTAAGTAACGGTGCTTTTACAACTCTAGTTTATATAAAAACAATGTTTGAAAGAGCATTTAATTTGGAATAATACACTAAGACATCTCCAACAGTAAAGTTATAGTTATGACTAGTTTTAGCTAAAAATCTAAATGTAGCTAATCTAAATTTGACTTCAATTTTAACATAAATCTTTAGTTAAGTTATTTTAAATTTGATTTTCAAAATTCAAAATTTAAAAGGATTACAACGGCTAAATTGTGAATGTTTTGATGCTATATACTGGACATGTTTCATATACTGCAATAGACCGGTCATCAAAACCCCTTCATGTTCTCTTCAAATCATTTTATTTTCTAGTTATGGCACGTTATTTGGTATGAAGACATTTTGCTTGCACATATAGAACAATCTGTGAAAGATGAAAGATCACATCGGCGATGATCGATTGAAGGTACCTGCAATTTTTTTGAATGAAAACCATTATCTAATCCATTATTCAAGGTACCAAAAATTGAATAAGTCCAGAACTTGTTATTGATGTTTAGGTTCAAGTTATTACGATTATTATACAATATGTATATGAAATAGTCGATGAATGTATTGATTGTGGTAGAAGACGAGTTCTAGTTGGTATCTTATAATGATAGAAACAGAGTTGTTATCAAAGACGTGTCTTGTTAGGAAGACTCATTAAGATGAGGAATAATGGACGTTGAGTCCTTGTTTGTGATAAACTAATCTTTGTACCGTGGTCCTTATGTTGTAGTCTTCTCAATATGATGATGTTATTGGTTAGTATTTGATATTTGAAAATCTAGTAATTGATGAACAACTCAGGTTCTCTTTTGTTGAAGGTCGTGCCATTATTCCTCATTGAAGGATTAACATATGCCGACTACTTTGCTGATAATCCTATTTATCGAAGTTTTGTATTTCGACAAAGCTTTCGTATGAAACTACCTCTTTTTATGCGTATCTATGATGCAGTGCTAAATCATGATCCCTATTTTGTTCAAACAAGGAATGTTGAGGGAACTCTTGGTTTGTCATCCCTCCAAAAGACAACAGCTGCCATGAGACTTCTTGAATATGGTGTGTCGATAATGTTGATGAATACGTACTTATGAATTGGCAAAAGTACAACTATGGAAAGCCTCGAAAATTTTGTGAAGGCATTTGTTGAAGTATTCGGTGATGAGTACTTGAGATCTTTGGATAACAATGATATTAAAAGGCTACTTGCTAAAGGCGAAGAGCGTGGCTTTCTAGGAATGTTAGAAATTATTGGTTGTATGCATTAGGTATGGAAGAATTGTCCAAAAATATGGCATGGTATGCACTCGGGTCATGTTCATGAACCAACCATTATTTTGGAAGCTGTAGCTTCATATGATCTTTGGATATGGCATGCATTTTTTGGCCTCCCAGGGTCTCTCAATGACATTAATGTGTTAGATTGGTCTCCTGTATTTGCTGACCTTGCTGAAGGGTGTGCTCCCGAGGTGAATGTTAAGATCAACGATCCCCCATACAACATGGGATTTTATTTGGCTGACGGGATATACCCATAATGGCTAACTTTTGTGAAAATAATTCCAGCTCCACAAGGAAAAAAAGAAGAAAATTTTGCTAAACTTCAAGAGGTATATCGAAAAGATGTTGAGCGAGCATTTGGAGTGCTACAAGCACGCTTTGCAATTATATGAGGACCAACACGCTGTTGGAATCAAGAGTACTTGAAGGATATTATGACAGCTTGCATTATTATGCATAACATGATCACTGAGGATGAACGAAATGATAATCAAAATGTGCATGTACTTTGGAAAGATTATGACAACGCTAATAAAAGTCCACTTACAGTATCAGTGTCACATGATTGTACATCTTCAATGATGGAATTTCTTGAAAATCATCGTCGTATGACTGATAAACAAGCCTATTCTAACGTCTTGCGTGATCTTATAGACTATTTGTGGCATCTTTATGGAAATTAGAATATGTTGATAGTACATGTCACATGATCATCCACATTCAATGTTGCAATTCCTTTAAGTCGTTTTTATTACTGAATTTTCATATCCAGTTTATTTTAGACAATTGTTTTCTTAAGGTGAAGAGTGAATTTTGTGAGATTTATCCTACTCATTGCTTCAGTTTTTTTTCTTCATGTGAACTTAATAGTATATTGTTCTGTGAGTTTATCACTACAAAGCAGCAAGTTCTGCATCGACTCTTGTTGATCCATATTGACATCTGATGTGTAGCTGTAGATGTTTAATTAGTTGGATGTGGTTCGGTCTTGTTTTGGTTTGTAGGCTCATAGAGTTTAAACAACCTTGTTCGTTTATGTTTTTATGCTTTCAGAAATACATCATGTATAGTATATAGAAAATAACTGATATATATTGTTCAATTCACAGGTAATGGACTTCAAACTAATGCTGGTAAATTTTCAGATAACATATATAATTGACCTAGAAGCTGTTCAAATTCATAACCTTGAACTTTAAATTTTTTTTAGCATATTGTCACACATTCAGCATAATAAAACCAAATGAAATTAAAATTACAACTAATATCAAGTCAAAAACCAAGTACTACAGATATATAATTGAGACATCAATCATGAGCAAACGACATACTATCCATTAGACGAACTCCTTAAGCCATGATTTCTGCTTGACGCCCTTTATAATACTCTGCTTGCATATGAGACAAAGTAGTTATGTCAATCAGCATTGTTCTCTCATCCTCTCTTTGTTGTTTGGCTTGCTTTTTTTTTCTTTTATTTCTTTTAGAGAGATCAACTTTTCTTCTTGTGAAAACACTCTTGTTTCTTCTGCTCAGCTTGCGTTTTGAATTATCTCATCAAGTGCAATTCTAAAACCAAGTTTTCATTAGCCTTTTCTTTCTTCAGCAAGTCTTTTGCTCGTTTTTGGCCGATTGGTCGCTCCATCGAAGAAGGTTGAAAAGTTACCTCATTGTCTTCACTCAAATTTATTGCACCATTAACTTCCTTTAAAATTACAGACCTCTTACTTCTTGTAGTTTCTTTAGCATTTGCATTTTTCTTACCATTGACAGAAATCCATTTTGGATGGTTCTTCAGCAAGTCTTTTGCTCGTTTTTGGCCGATTGGTCGCTCCATCGAAGAAGGTTGAACAGTTGCCTCATTGTCTTGACTCAAATTTATTGCACCATTAACTTCCTCTGAAATTACAGACCTCTTACTTCTTGTAGTTTCTTTAGCATTTGGATTCTTCTTACCATTGACAGAAATCTATTTTGGATGGTTCTTCATGACATTCCAACTTTGTTCCTTCGTAAATGCTTTCTTATACTTCTCTTTGTACATCTGCTTAGCTCGTAGAATTTGTAAGTATAAAATAAGAAGGCCTTATAATGATAATAAGTTGATAAACTTCATATCAAACAAAATATATAGACTTTATTACCTTATCTTGCTCATTCTCCCCACTCTTAGGGAGATTCTGAACCTGTTCATATTATCCACAAACTTATTAACACATTTCTGAATAGCTGACCAACGGTGTTTTAGAGAAAAAGCATGCCGATCAATTTCAAAATGCTTGTGTACATGGTAATATTCGCAAATCTTTTCCCAATAGTGGTCACTTTTCTAGTCATTTCTATGTACAGGATCTAAACCCACAGAAAACTAAGTTGTTACTAGAAGAAGATCTTCTTGAACTGAGTAATTTTCAACTCTTGTTATCCTCTTTGATGCAGGTTCGTCTTGGTTATCAGACATCACACCATGTTCTTCAGACATATAATAATTTGTCATGTCATCAAGACCAACGAACGAGTCATAAAGCATCGACCCACTTTGGAGGAGATTTGTATAGTATGAACCATTTTCAGATCCCACATGCACATCTCAACATAAATAAATAATATTTGGTTAATAAAAAAGTATCATTATAATTCCCATTTATATGAAAGTTAGACTTGTAATCATGAACTTTGTGTTTGTATAGTGTGTTTATATGTACAGTTCAGTGTGTTTGCACATCTTTGTGTATTATATAAGAATTGGAGTACTGGACAATCACCATGTCAATTCAAAACCCAACAAACCATAGAACAAAAACTGAACTCATGTGTTTTTGGAATTACAAGATTCTTTCTTTTGAGATAAATCCAACCTTTTTCATCTGATGGTAGGATTGAGAATGAATGTAAAACAATATTTAGTTCTCTAGCTATAGAAAGTCCACATAAAATTTGAATCATGAATACACACATAGGAATATCATACGATATCCCTGACACCCAACTACAGTTTCAAAATGCAATAGAACATACATTGTACATTTATATTCTCATTCAAATAAGGAAGAATATGAACTTTTCTGTTTTAGTTGAGCAGTAGCCGTTCGATATATATACTTATTTGTCTTCTCTCATTCCGGTCTTCCTTTTTAGTCCATCAATTCCATGCTGATAGA
Organism: Geum urbanum; assembly: GCA_946800695.1. Classification (NCBI taxonomy): domain Eukaryota; kingdom Viridiplantae; phylum Streptophyta; class Magnoliopsida; order Rosales; family Rosaceae; genus Geum; species Geum urbanum. The sequence goes on along the minus strand of OX326999.1, from coordinate 78,497,844 downwards.
TCTTTCTTAGCTTCAATTGATTGTAATTCATAAGTAAGAGCATATCAAATGAATCACAAATCAAATACCCAAAAATTGAATTGAAAGCATTTCAGACACAATGAGAAAACACTATGAATCAAAGAATCTAACACACATATTCTTCAAGTCTCATATAAGTTGATTCACGATTAGCATGGTCATGACAAAACCCATATCCAAAATTGCACACAAACTTGAAGAATTGATATACAAAGTCAACAACATTATTGACTGTCCAAAAATCAAATGAAAGAGTACTACTGACTTGTTTCCCAGTACAATAAGTGCTCCAATCTGAGAAGGAACAACCAAATAACGACAGTCAATGTCCAATCTGAAACCATGGCCACGAGTTAAACTTAGAGAAACCAAACTATTTAGCTCGGATGAAGCTGAGAAAAGAATTGGAGAGATGCCAAACCCTAAAAATTAGAACGTTGGAAAATTATACTTTTTAGTTATTTTCTCTCTTCAGTAGCTAACTATAGCTACAGATTATCTTAAAAAAAAATAGAGCTACAGATTAGACTAAAACTTATTTTAACTTTAACTTTTAAGTACTCTGTTCGAGATGCCCTAACAAATATTGAAATAAATTAGACTTCCAAATGGAATTAAGCGACATCAATGAACTTAAATAATTTGGAAGACTCTTATCAGGGTACTTGAGATGAATTGGGTACTCTTGATTGGTGCCTTGCGTAGTCGCACCATTCACTCGTGTTGTATGTGATTCATTACTCTTTTTCTGTTACGTTGAATATATTAAACCACAATTCAATTAATTTTATCTAACTCAATTCTTCATGTCTTCAATTAATTTTGTTTGTGGCTCCATTATTTTCTTAATGTTTTTAGGAGGGAGTGCATATATCAATCATCAATGTATGATCCAATATGATCTCCATAAAAATCCATGTCTCTCAACTCTCAAGAAATATTTTCCAATGGGCTAGATTGTCTTTTATGACATGATCAACATCTGTATTCGCACTATTCAGGACTATTTAACATTGTGGGCCTTTCTGGTTACAGAGCATTAATAAGCCCAAGAAAAGATGGCCCAAATTCTTTACCCTTGGGAAAAGTGTAAAACAGAGGAAAACTGAAAAAGCCTCCGCAGCTCCGTTGTTGCGTGTCTTCAGTGAGTTCTGACCCCAACACATCAAAGCTTTCGTTGCGAGACATCCACTTCGGTAAGCCGCTCTGAACTTTCTCTTGTGTCGATCAATACTTACCTTATGAAACCAGACACTCAATTCTGCTGCTGATAGATATAATCTAATTCCTGTTTAGTTATTACCATGAAATGGAACTCCAACTCTACTCTCGTTGTTTCAGCAAAGCCTAGGTTAGGATTACGATTACCTTAAATTTGAAACATTGTTCAGTTTTACATTCATGAAAAGCACCATACGTTATGATGTTTGGACAGTTTATGCATCTGAGTTGTCTTTGTTTAGCTTCAGCCAGCACTCACTCTTCCTATGTTAGAAAAGTCGACCCAAGATTTTCAACGAACTAAAATGCCACAAAAGAGATGCTTTTATTTATTTGGGTAAAACAAGGTTTTATTTGGTGTCCCGAATCGGGTGAAAAAACCAGTATAGCTTTATTCAGTTGTCTTTGCATAGAAAAAAGATCGTTCTGTGATTATTGATAGGGAAACTAGGCTTTGTTTTAGGAGGAGTGCATGATTTTCTTATTGTTACTCTTCAAGTTCATTTCTTTTACTTATTAGTTGTGTATGCTGATATGCTAAGCCCTTTGAACTACTACGATTATATGATGTATGTCTGCCTATTGCCATTGAATAGAAGAGCTCCAGGTCCTCTGGGTTCAAAGTTATTTTGCTGGCTGCTTAGTTCCTTGTTTTGAACGTTTCAAATCCTGTTAGATTGGAATTTCACTACCTTCTATACTACTGGTACATCAATCCATGCATTCTTTTAAATCATTGGCAGATATATAATACAATAATCATTCATGCTCTACTCATACAGTTGAATCAACTCTGAGTAAAATGCAGCATTTCACTCTTTACACTTTTTGATTTTATATTTTCAAAGTCATGTGCGTGTGCATGGTCACGAGTCTTACTCTGTAGGTGGGTTTCGGAGAAGGGTTTTCCTTCTGGAGGTCTAGTCTGTTCTGTATTTGGAGCCTTCATAATATTAACATGCTTGCGAACATGTTGTTGGGGTTTTAAACATAAGGATATCACTTTATGCTTATCTATATAAATCAAAACAGAACTTCTGTGTTTGGTTTTATATGAAAAGAGAAGCTGAAAATCTAATGTTTAATAGCAGGAAATGAAAAATGAACCAAGGAAAAAACTTATTCAAGTGAGATTGGGCCAAGACCTTTGTAAATGTGTCCTCAGTAAACATTGTGTGTGCCTGATGTACTTATGTTATTTGTCACATAAAATAGAAGAAATTGCTTTAAGTGTGAGTTTTAGTTTTCATGGGATCAATACTTTATTGTACCATGTAGAATACATTCAAGATTAGCGGTTTGATTGGAGACGTCTCTCCTAACTGATCCCATATTATGCCAAGGGAACATGTTAGTGGTGTTTATCACATTTCTGTATATATAGATGCTATTGGGATTTATGCCTCATGTAGTAGCCTTTCTTTTATACAATTATGTTTTGGCTTGCCTGTAGTTCTTAACCTTCTATTCTTTTGGTTATGTTGTATTTCTTTCTTATCTGAACACAATGCACCTTTTATTATTATAGCTGTGGTCAAATTTGGATAGTTATGTTGTGTTTTTGTGTGCACCTCCATTTTCTCAAGCCTCCTGAAAAGAGTTTGGATGAACACATGACTGGATGTGACTCATATTCTGTCTCATACTGTAGACTACTAGTATGCAACTAAAGATACTATTTTAAGGTAACTGATCGAATGTATAATTTTTGTGAACAGAGATGGTTGTTCATCCACCAGTCAGACCACCTATGATAACGAAGTTCCTGAAGCCGTATGTCCTGAAAATGCACTTTACAAATAGATTTGTCACTGCACAGGTCATCCACTCACCAACTGCCACTGTAGCTTCTTCCGCAAGCTCACAGGAAAGGGGCTTGAGAGAAAGCCTGGAAACACATCGAGATGTTGCTGCTGCTGCAAAAATTGGGAAGATATTAGGGGAGCGCCTGCTGCTCAAGAACATCCCTGCTGTATCAGTCCACTTGAAGAAAGAACAGAAATATCATGGTAAGGTTAAAGCTGTCATAGACAATGTGGTGGAAGCAGGTGTTAAGCTACTTTGATATAGAATTGCGAGAGAATGAGGAAATGTCGCTAGAGTTTGTTTTCCCAACTGTAGTAGACCAGTGGTGTCGTATTGAGATCATGCAATGGATATGGCATCTACTTCTGGTTGCATGCTGACTCTGATTTCATGGGAATGCACCTTATAAATTGTGATCATGATTCATGGGGGCACAAATAATTGATTTTTTCATCAGCATTGTCTGACACTCATGTTTAGGGTAAAATGTAGAGTATGGGCCTGAATGATCTCCGGAAGCCATAACACATTTCATATTTTCAATTATGGCGGCTGTATTATGTATGGTAGACAGTTGGTGATGGCTTTGATGAGTGCAGGCACTAACTAGTGTTCACTACTCATTAGGATGATTAGGACACGGCTGTGATGTTTTCCTGGTTATAATATTTATTTTAGCAATATCCTGGCGATGAGTTTAGGTGTAAATATTTTGGCCTAACTGGTCCTAGGCTTGAAAAATAACATGGTTTTGAGGTTGATTGCATCGAGCTACTTAGATTGGTATGAAATGTGATTCATCGTGATGGGTTTTGTTTTGTATTGAATGTCTTTATGAATTTCTAGATAGAAATTTGGCAGTGAAAATTGACAGAATTTTACTCTATTGAATCTTGAAAGAGATGGTTTGAATACTTTTCTTTAAATTTAAAATAAAATTTTGTTTTCTATGAAGTAATGAAAATGACATAATGGGCCACGGATCTCAGATTCTTCTTCTTAACCCAACACTGTCCAAGTCTTTGATTCATTCCATCGGCCCAAAATATATAAAACATTTGGATAGATATGGGCAAGTTTCCTTCCTAAGCAACCGTCTCTTCACGTGACATTACGTCGCACGTGATTGCTTCCCTCCTTTAAAAATCTCCTCTCGACTACCTGGGCCCCACTTGTCGCTCGGTCTTATCCAACTACTTCCTATTCGATCCACATCCCCACGTCATCAATCTCTCATTCCCTTCGTGAACGGTCCAGATCTCTCTAAATCCCTCGGACCTGTTCGACCTTTAACGCCCTCTCCGTCTTTAAATAACGTCGCAAACACTCCCTTCAGTCTGTCTCTGCGACTCTGAAAGTCTAGCTCCCTCTACAGAACCCGTTCAGGTTTGCCATTTCTGCTTCATCATCAAACGACGTGCAGTATGGGCCTACTTGACCAGCTTTGGGACGACACCGTCGCTGGGCCTCGGCCCGACATCGGTCTCGGCAAGCTCCGGAAGCACCAGACCTTCAGCTTCCGTTCCACCTCCGACAAGGGTGCGTTGCTCTACGGCACCTAAACTTTAACTACAACAACACTCTTTTACCTCACAAAAACAGATCATAAATCTCAGATCTTTATAACTTGACATTGATCAATCTATTGAAGTAAAATAGATCAAAACTGTTTGATTTTTTATTGACTTGAATTTTGGTTTGGTTAGGGCCGGAAACCGGGGCAGCGAGATCGTACGGTGAGGGTTCAACGGAGGAGGGGACGAAAGTTACACGGAGTATTATGATAGTGAAGCCCCCAGGTTATGGGAGCGGTAGCACCGACTCTCCTCCGATCTCGCCAGCTGGATCTACTCCACCAGTGTCTCCGTACTCTGGTAAGCAATCTAGGAAATGTCGTATGTGCCCCCGGCTCCCTCACAGTGGCCCAAGTCTCCAGAAATGGTGGAGTCTCTAGGGGTCTGTTTTTAATTTTTCTTAACTTCGGTTTTTGTTGGAATTTGTTAGAGTATAGGGACTTGATTGCAACAAGGGAAGCTGGGTAGACTAATCTAGTAGCTTCAGATATTTTTAGTGGATAATAATGGTAATTGCCATGTCAGGGTTGGTGGGTTGTGGTGTGATGTTTCTGTCTTCATTCTTAAGAAATGGGACAATTAGGTCATGGTTGAATTATATTTTAAACTTATCGAATCTTAGCCTAATTATATTTTGGCGCATGCAAGTTAGTGTTATCTTGTATATCAAGATTGACTATGAATTAAGCTATTAGGGTTCTTTGTTAGTAGTATGAACAATGTACAACATATGTATGTCGAATTTAGCAAGTGCTGATGTGTGTTTTGATTCGGAGGCAGGGAGTCGTTCCGTTTTCGCAGAAGATCAACATCGGATACCTACGAGAAGGCAACGGTCAATGGAGCGAGGAGCCCCCGTTCTTCTTTTGACGTGTGACATATGATCGTTGATGAAATTGAGCACGGTTACTTTGCCAGCCATCCATGACAATGAGCCCTCCCGAGTCGTGACGACGCCACAACTTATGTGATATATAATATATGCCCGTATGTTCACTAGAGCAACCGTACCTAGGTGGAAAGGATGTGTCTAGCTGTTATATATATAAAGCCTTTGATTATCTAAGTATCGAGTATTGCTGAAAGCTAGTTGTGTTGTTCAGTGTTCCTTATGGAAGTTAGTTGTTCAATGCCGTGTAAGCGTACACTACTATGTAGCAAATCATATGGAGTGTGGATTATATTTTGTTAGATTTGATAATGTTCAGTTTGCAATATCCGTTTTGTTTATAGGAACTTTCCTTTGCTACCGTTACTATAAGAAGGATGTGATCAGAAATTGCACAAGAGAAGCTTATGATAACTAGTAATATGGGCTTGCCATATCACCCCATGGTATTGACATATAAAAGTTTCAGATTCTAGAATTTCCAGCTTGAGATTATGGTCCTGTTCCTTAAGACGCAAGGAAAGCGGATCCGTGAGGACGTTTAGAAAATTTGAATAGTTCTTATACTCTTCACATTGTTCATCGTGGCAAAAATGGAGCCTTGGGCAGAGCGCACTCTTGTCAAGCTCGCTAGTATCACCTATGTAGAAAACAAGACGCTTGTAGAGGACGTAAAGCGGGGAGTCCTTGCTGTTCATGGAGTAGTCGGAGAGATGCTTTGTAACAAAACTGGCGGTTTCTATCAGAGTACGCAACAATTTTCGGATGCACTTGAAACTCATCAAGGATTTTGTAGGCAGCCTTGATGTTTGCTGCCATCTCTTCTGGAATTTTGGCAGTGTCTGCCATTTCTTCTTTAATCACCTTGATGTTCGATCTTCTACCTGTTTTCGATCTGATTAGGTAGCCGGGGAAACTCGATTTGGTTCGAATATGGGGAGTAGCTAAATTTAGTGTTCCTTTGAGTGTGGTCCGGAAGGCCACATGAAGTGAAACTTTAGTTGTTACATCAAGTCATCAAGTTACAAAAACAAAATGTTTTTCTTTGTGGGATTATGGTGGCAGTTTATGTGACGGGGGTGGAAGACAGTGGTGTTTCAACCGTTCATTGAGAGCTTTTTTCTCCACCACAAATGGTTAGGGATGACAATAATACATGTTGGGTAGAGTATTCATCGGGTATTAGGGTTAATGGAGGACAATTACATGTAAAAATGGGTAACGGATACGGATGTACTTAATACTTAATTTTTTAGAATGGATACAAGACGAGTATGGTATTTTAATACCCATATCCATCCATTAAAAATATTAAATATAAATTTTTTACATATTTATTTATTATAGAATTAATGTTGTCTAATAATTTATTTTTTATATCATATTAATTTGTATAAATATAATATTACGAGTATTAGGTCGAATACGGGTACAAAACATGAACTCTGAGTACATGCAGTATTTTGATATTTGGCACTAAGATATGAATAATTTAATAGCTTGCAAGCTAGGCACAAAATTTTGATGATTCGAATATCATTGTTCAACAAGCAAGTGAAGGGGAACTTAGTACAAAGTCCAAGCTGTAAATATTAGTTCAGCAATGACCGAGGAGGTTGAACGAGCTAGAACTAATTGCGTTGACGGAGATTGTATTCCATAACCTTCTCCCAAGAATGTTGATCTCTAGCTTCATTGTGTGTTTTGTACAATACTAGGCGGGTCATGGTGAAGTTGAGACTAGTAGTGCTATCATCCAGCTCAGTAACCTTTTCCAAAGCTCGTTTCCTTTCTTCCTCTGTCAAATCCCCATAGAGTAGGCTCATATGAGCTACGGAACAAACAAATCGCATTCTGGTTAACTAAGTTACTGATCATTGCTCATACGACGAGAATAGTAGTAGCTAATCAGGAGCTGAAAACTTACGATTCCAGCGTCCGAGATGACCACTGAAGTGTCCAACTTGCTGAGAAAACCATCCAACAAATTTTTGCCAAGTAAAGGTCGCAAGTCCCATATGATCATTATAAGTGGAAGAAAAAGAAGAGAGCTAGAGACATGCATACGATTGGGTGAGAAAATGAAAGACGTACCCACTCTGCGGGATGAAAGAGAAGGGAAACAGGTTCGTAATAGAACTTGCGAGTAACAAGCTATTCAACTTTACAAGGGTAGGGTTCTATATTTTCACAACCACTTAAATTTTTTTGATCACATCATCATGTTTCCAGAGGACGGACCCTACGAGGGTAATGTGAGGCTCAATCTCCGGTCTGCCAAACTCGGCCCGGAGGGGATTGCTTCTTGATCCTCTGCGCCACTGGATCCGGTGGGATGCCCCGGCCCACACTGTACATGTGTGTTTTCTGTTCGTGTTTTTTATTTGCTAGTGATTTCATCTCGATTTTTCAACAAATATGATCAAAAGATCGAATTTAACAGGCATGCAATCATGCATTTTCTAGTCTTTGATAGGAACGTGTATTGATCGACATTAAATATGTGAGTTCTAATCCGTCTAGCACTGTGCAAGTCAAGGAATATCAAAAATTTCAAAATGTGCTACATCTGCCAAAAAAATTCATGACGATTGCACTCAAATAAGACTTAGAATTTAAGAAATTGGACGATTTTACCCAATCAATTTCACAGGTTGGTAGAGAAAATGAGGAAATGATGTAACCATTTACCAGCGGGAATACGCATAACGGGCTGATTTCTGATTCTTCAGACCAAACAGAGAAAGTGGGCGTCAGACTGATCGTGCTGCTGTCAGAATTGTGAGCATAGAAGATGAAAGTTTTGCAATTGAGAATTTTCGAGCTTACCATGCGTCATCATTTGCCGTATCAATGAGTATTTTCCGGCTGATCTCTCGGGATTAATCCAAAAATAAGTTGACTTTCTTGACAAAATGAACATCCCTACTACAATACTACAATAAAGGGAACGTGAGTTCTAGTGTCATCACATCACATACCAAATTTGGTTAACCCAAAAATATCTTTTAGATCATATAGACAGACATGAAAAAAAAGAAGGAAAAAAATAAAAATGGAGGACACCGCTGTAAATGCAACAGGTGAAAAACAAAGAAAAAGAAAAGGACAACAAATATAAATAGTCAAGACTCTACTACAATAAAGGGAAACGTGAGTTTTGGTGTCATCACATACCAAATCTGGTTAACCTGAAAATATCATTTATAGCATATAAACAAACATGAAAAAAAAGAAGATAAAAAATAAAAATGGAGGGCACTGCTGTAAATGTTGCAGGAGAAAAACAAAGAAAAAGAAAATGACGACAAACATAAAGAGCAACCAAGACATGGGTGCCATCTAAAGAAAAAGAGAGGGGGTAGGGGGGGGGGGGGATGGTGAAACGGTTTCGCGGAGGAAGAGAGGGGATCCGTTTTGGAGATGACCCAATCAAACTACCAAGGAGTGGTGGGAGCACGACGTGAAATGGGAGTTGCTCTGGGCAAATATATACGGCTACTCAAATACCCAAGCCTCCAAATCAACTGTGTGATTGACTGGTAAGGATAATTTATTCAATTTTTATTTTTTGGGTTACAAGGATCATTGATTCAATTTAGGTTAATACAAATTCAATGATTCAATTTAGGGTTGAATGAGAATGCTTAATAACTTTGTGGATTCAACTTCGGGTACTCAATTTGTAATCTCTCTCTCTCTCTCTCTCTCTCTCTCTCTCTCTCTCTCTCTATATATATATATAACTATGTTTAATTTATTCAATTCGGTTTCGATGTCACATGGCTGGTTTTGATTTGGTAGTTTTTGGTATTCAAATATTTGAGATAAAAGAACAGTATTGAAGGTAATTTATGAAGTCTTGATAGTAAAAGAGAGTAAGATATTTCCAGTAGTTTGAAGAATTCGAACCATAAGATGGAATATATCTCTCTCTCTCTCTCTCTCTCTCTCTCTCTCTCTCTCTCTCTCTCTCTCTCTCTCTCTCTCTCTCTCCCTCCCTCCCTCCCTCCCTCCCTCCCTCCCTCCCTCCCTCTGCGTGTGTATGAGATTAGAAGATCGGAAAAGTTAGCTAGCTAGCTAGATGATCAAAACGCACCTAATTGTTATGTAGTTCAATTTAATTTGACTTTGTACTTAATTATAAACCCACAATCGGGTTATATATGATTGGAAACTTTATGATGATATGATTCATTCGCATCTAATTGTTACGTAGTTCACACCCACACAAGGGTGTTGAACTGGGTGTCTATTTCTGTAGTAGAGATACAATAGCTATGTTATTGTCTATTAGCTTTTGGTGTGCATATGGTTAATCATATGCTTTCACTAGACGTACGTAGACCAAATATTAGATGGAATAGTGGGCATTATATATATTTTATTTAAGGATATGATTGATTTTGGCTCTGTGATATGACAGGAACTCTGTGATGATATGATTCCTTCGCACCAAAACAAAGAAACATGGAGCTATTAATTTTGTTTGTGTTATTCCTCAATCCTTGTTATCGATGTACTTATGTTACTGCCTAGGGTGCACAAGTCCTTCAAAATTCGTATGCAGTATTGTTATTTGGTTAATCTAATCTTAGTCTCTATATATTAAAAGAGAAGAGTCTTCTACAGTTATTTGACAGTTTACGTCAAACATTCTAAATATCAATATTTACTCTTGACTTTACACTACTCTACTAGACCTGAATTAAAATGAACCATGGGCACGGATGTAATTGAGATTAGAGCTTTATGGTTTATCACGAATAGCAGTTCTCCCCGTCGACAGTTTTAAAGAGGAAATAAAAATCCCTATCAACAATTGTATGGGATCCGCTTTCTTATCGCTGTTCTTCCCGATCCTCCTCCTGAAAACCATAATTGACTCTCCCACTTCATTCATTGGCAACAGTAAGTTCCTCTCCACTATTTTCGTTCTCTTAAGGTAACAATTGATTGATTTGATTCAATCGAAACCGGTGGGTTACCGATCAAGAAGCCGACAATTACTATTTTGAAATTCTCTGAGTACAAAGCTTTAGTGAAAATAGCAATGAAGGGATATATTTGTTGTTAGTGATATTTAATCTGTGTGTGTAATATTTCACAGAATCTTAGTGGTGATGAAGAATTTAATGGATTGAGAGAGGTAATATTTCTGCATTTCAGTAATCCAGTTTGCTGATAATCTTTTGGTATATGAATAATTTGATTTTGTTTGAGACATTTTGTTTCAAATCTTCCGGTAATGGATGAGATTGAAAATTCTACATTTTTTTCTCTTCTTCTTTCTATTTTGATGCATGTCTTTTTGGTGATTAGTTGTCTCATGACTCATACAATTGATGCTGACGGGTTGCACAATAACCCGTCACTGTTTCTTTGGTCAGGCTGTTTGTATTGTTGTACAATAAGATCTTTTTCTTCATGCTTATAACATAAACGCATTGTATGCTTTAACAAAAATGCTCACATGTGGTTATACGTTGCAGAAGTGCAAGTGACTTATAAGCTTTTACCTTTGTTCTTTTTTCGTCTTCCATTATTCATCATGTAATTGGAGCAATAGTGTCTAGAAAGTCTCGAGGTATACAAGAGAAAGGTTGAAGCTTGCAACAAGGTTAATGTCATCAAAGAAGACTTTAAGGTTCAAACTTCTCTCCGTCTTTATTGATTTCATTTTCTATATCATACTAATCATGTATATCCATCCATTCGTTAAGTTTAAATTCTATGGATTCTTGGCAGAAGAGAACTAAAAGAATAGTATTTGGAGCCCTTTTTTTGGGGTGCATGTCTCAATCTATCATATGTGTCTATGTTTGTTTTTCCCCCCTGACATTCTGTTCTTCTTATAGGTCTAAGTTGAATATATATCATGAGGTTGAATGCTTTGTTGAGTGAATTTGTTACAATTAGTCAAAGTAACTATTTCCTTAAGCAATTGTTTATGTTGCAGACTTGCAGGTACAAGCAAGAAACGAGGAGAGAAAGTAATTAATGTGGTGCTGTATGGATTTGCATTTGGTTTGAAGTAGCCTTACTTGGACATCTGAGGAGGTGCTGATCAACGCATTTCATACTTGATTCTTAACGCAATTCTCTCTACATTTAACTTTGTTTTATGCTTAATAAATATGTTTCTAATTTACTTTATGCTTTTAGGTAGAAATAAAGGAGAAAATAATAAAGGAGGAGTTTTGGAGCTAAAAGCGTATTAAGGAGGAAGTTCTCAAATCCGGAAAAGAAATGGTCCGAGGAATGGTCTTCAAATGGTTACTAAAATGCATTCCCATATGGTGTCAAGAATTGAAGACCAAATGCCAAAAGAAATGGATACCAAAATGGTGGACAAAAAGATGAAGACATTTCTCCTGCGCGACCCAGGAAAGAGCAAATATGGCGGAATATATGGAGCATATAATGGACGAATTTTGGAGGATATTCCATGAAGATAAATACCTGATTTGAGGGCCAAAATATGTGCAAGAATATGGTATATTCGGCCAAGAATTATTAGGGAATAAGGAATGCAAGATTTGAAGATATGAAGATTTCCTTTTCCTTGAAGAAGAAGAAAACAGGGCAGCCAGGTCACTTAACTTCTAAAATCCGTAGTAAATCCAATTCAATTCCAAATATGGCGTTCCTTATATGGATTTTATAGCCCTTTGAATAAGCTTTCCAATGAAACAAGAATCGGAATTTTCCAAGATCTGAAACTCCGGGAAAACGCGTTTGAAGATAGACTGTCAGATTTGCCCGGGTACATAAGGAAAGTCTTGTTTTGGTAGGAAAAGCCCTACTCTTCTCCTATATAAAGGGGAGCTCGACTCATTCATTATCATCACTCATTCTAGACTTCTAAGCTTGCCAAATATCAGCTCCTCAACCTCCAAACACTCGGCCATCCCCTCAAAACCCGAAACACCACCAAACTTCATCCCGTAAACACTCTCCTCCACCTCAAGAAGGACTTTGCTCGCTTTGGCTGGGAATTCTTGGGCTCGTCATCAACTAAGGAGTAGCTACACTTGAAGATTTGCGGTGCGCTTTCACGGAATCTAAAAGTGTAACATGACCCCTTTTTATTTTGTTTCGGTTTTTGTTTGGATTTCCTTTGTTTGTATTTTGAGAACAAGTTTTGATAAGAGGCTTTATATTTCTAAATTCTTCTAAGTTTCTTCCATGTGTTTTTAACTTTGATTCGAATACATGTGTGTGCTTATATGTTCTTAATGCTTGAAACTGTTTTTAAGTAGATACTCGCTTTGGTTCTCTTTTAAGCATGTTTCACGAACTAATAACAAAGATAAAATTGGATTAGAGAGTTAGCTCGCTTTGGTTGCTGTCTTGTTCAATTATAAGCATGTGTGTGTGTTTTGATTAGAGTTAAGAATTTCGTTGACACTTAGGAAGTCTAGGTATAAAACGGCAAAGGATGAAAGAATGAGTCGATCACATGTATATAATAGTTTAGTGTTTATTTTCGGTTTAGTAAGCATGTTTAGGGTTCTTTGTTCTTGTTTGTTTTCTACTTGTCTATGAGTGAAGCATGATAGAACCTAGGATTTCTCTATATGTTTACTAACCATTTTCTTTCTTTATTTTCGTAGATTATAAATAACCAACTTTCAAACCCCCTTTCAAACCTTAGCGTAAATATGCATGCACCCTCAATCCCCGGTTAAGAACGATACCCTATTTACCAATGCTACATCTACAACAAAGGGTTTTAATTGCTTACGCGTTTTTGTTGATTGTTAAGTGTTAATTTAATGGTTGCAAATGCGTTGTATCAATTTTGGCGCCGTTGCCGGGGATTGTAAATAATTGTGTGTTTATGCTTGTAAATATGTGAATATGTGTAAAGTGTGTATATATATATGTAAAGTGTCGAAGTTTTTTTTTTTTTTCATACATGTTCATAATACGTTCCATTCTAACTTTTTGTTTTGCAGCCATGTAAATAGGTACATATTAAAGGAAGTCTTCGATTTGCATTGAGTACGCAAGTTTGATTGATTAAGTCTCACTCATTGGAATAGATGGCGCCTCTTTTTCTTGTTTATCTCCTTAACCCCTCGTGATGTGTGGATTTCATCACCGCACACCATAACCTAAGTGAAGTTATGGACATGAGGTTGAGGGCGGAGTCTACAAGAACTTGAGGGAATGTCTTTCTCGAGATTTTGGCTGAATGTCGGACATGGTGTCTAGAAACGGGTTATGACTGGTGACAGGTTCTGGATCTAAGAAAGACTTGCATCAATGGAGTATATACCAATGATCCGGTGAGTGGATGAATACTTGTCTTTGAGTAAGAAATCTTTGGTAACTTGGTGTCTAGAAGGTGACGGTTTCTATGACGGGTTCTGGATCCGAGATCTCAAATCGGTCCTGCCTCTCGTGGTCTCTCTTGCCAACTGGCCAAGCTTATTAAAGTTGCCCAAAGAAGACAAGGACTAAATCTACTTTCCATGATCGGTAAGCCTCGGGATGCATCGTCGAAATTAGTCCTGCCTCTCGCGTTATCTCTATCCCCAACTGGCCATGTTTTTCGATTGAACCAAGGCCGATTGATTGAGAATGTACATTTTATCGCGCGGGTCGCACGTCCAATGAAAGACCTAAAGGCTAAACGAACGTATTCTCTTTAAATTGAAGGCGAAAATCAATGAACAAAAATACTTGTGCATATTACTTGTAAAATTTCGTGTGCATTAAAACTTGTAAAGAACTAACCATATTGCATTAGCTTGCATAAACTACCGGCGGCTTTGTGATGCTCGGATTTCACCACCGGGTACCCTAACCTAAGTGAAGTTAGGGACATGAGGCCAAACGTATGGTCACGTTGCATCATGTATTTAGCACGTAACTTTGTGTGTTTTCTGCAGGTTTCTAACATTTTCTCTTATGCACTCACTTCATATTTCACTTAGGTTCTTGTTTGATGCATTTGAATGACGATTTAATTGTTTTGAGCATGAATTTGAATGAAACGTGGTGTGCTTGCATTACTCTACTTATATATATATGTTTCTAAATCTTTGCATTGTAAATATGCCTAATTTTGCAGAAAACGTGTAAATTGAATCTTAACTTATTCTATCAACTTTGCATTCATTTTAGGGAGTCTAAAGCCTTGCATTCACGTTTACAATTCTTGAAGTGTCTTAACTTAGTGTTTTACAGCTTTTGTGTGTTTTTGGTGTGTTTTTGGTTTGTTTTTCTTCGTGTGATTTGTTTTGGTGTGATTTTGTGTGTTTTTATTGCTTTCTTTTAATTTTCAACGTTTTTGGTTAGTGTCTTGCATTACTTGTATATTATTTTGATACTAACACTATTTTGAGGAGGAAGACTTAGAAGAAGATCCGGCTACTAAAGAAGCCGAGAAGAATGTGGCTCCTCACGCCACTAAGGCACAACCTTCATCGTCACACCCTGCCCCAACCAAAGGTATTAACTCTATCCCTTCAAGTTTGGTTAATACTAATGCTTCGTTTGCTCGTGCACCATTCCCACATAGATTGACGAAATCTAAGAGAGATGATCAATACGAAGACATCTTGGACATCTTTCGGAAGGTGCAAGTAAATCTGCCATTGATCGAGTGCATAAAGCAAGTGCCTATCTATGATAAATTTCTCAAAGAGTTATGCACCCAAAGGAGGCAAACGAGAGCGAAGGAGGTTGTGAAGGTGAATGCAACCGTTTCAGCGGTTTTACAGCGTCGGTTACCCCCCAAATTGAAGGATCCGGGGAGCTTTTCTGTTCCTTGCGTGATTGGTGACAACAAATTCGAAGATGTTATGCTAGATCTTGGTGCATCCATCAACGTAATGCCTTATTACTTATATGCATCCATGGATTTAGGCGAGCTCAAACAAGATAACGTCATCATTCAGCTAGCCGACCATTCGCATAAGTATCCTAGGGGATACGTTGAAGATGTTCTTGTGCAAGTCAACAACCTGATTTTTCCAGCGGATTTTTACATTGTTGACATGGAGGAGAGTCCTTTGAATACCACACAATTGCTTCTTGGACGACCTTTCATGAGGACTGCAAGAACGAAGATAGATGTGTTTGAGGGAACGTTTTCCATGGAGATTGATGGAGAAAAGATCGAATTCAACATATTAGATGCCATGAAGGTTCCCGCGGCAAGTGTACATGCCATATTTTCAATGGATATGGAGGAAGAAGCTCTATTCGCACCGGCCACATCACACACAACATAAGAAATCTCACGTCTAGGCTGTAAGACGTTAAAAAACAAGCGCTTCTTGGGAGGCAACCCAATGGAGGAAATCGCCAAGGCTTTGTTCTCTCCTCCCTTATCTTTTTAATTTCATTGCTTATTTACTTTCCTTAGCTAAAAATTTTCGTGGGACTCTCTCTTCATACGAAATTCTATGATTCCCTTAAATACATTGAGGACAATGTAGAGTTTAAGTGTGGGGGAGGGGTTTACAACTTTATTTGAGTCATAAATAGTTAAAACCGGGCGGACAATGGAACTTTCCGGCGGATGATGCCCTAAAAAAATTGTTTTTAAAGAGTCTTTTTCATTTTTAGGATGCCCTTAGTAAGTCTATGATGAAAATGGACGGAAAAAGAATATATATGGCGATGAATAAACACAAAACTGTTTTCGTGTGATAAGTGAGATATTTTGTCATAACATGTAGTGGATATGGTTTGATTAAACATGGTACAGATTTCGCATGTTAGAGTAAGTTTTAAATCATACAAACCTTAAAGTGAGTTTTTGAGCCTACATTACTTCATTTGAGAGTGAATTTCGTGCATATGGTTTTCAAAAACAAAACATGCTTCATCTAATTACTTGCCATAGATTTTAATGAACTAGAGATTACTAGAACTTGCTCATGTAGATTTACAACGCTTTTAAGTTGATATATGCTCTGATTTTGGATATGATTAAAGGCAAATTAGGTTACCACCACTTAAACCAAATGGCCTTGTGTCCCATTGTGCGCACGAGTTGCGACACCCCTAGATTAACCCATTTGAGCCCACGTTTAGCCTTTCTTTCATTACCACATTATATCTAAACACTTAGCCTAGTGTAGAGTTCCTACCCTTGTTCTAAAAGACTTGGTGAAGAATTTCGAAGCTAGCACAATGAAAGTGGCGTGAAGATGATGAAAAGATGTGTGTATAGGGATAGACTTGTCCAACAAATTTTGTATTTGAATGCCAAAATTTTCGAGATAAAAAAAAAAGAAAAAAAGAAGAAAAATGTATAAAGATCTCGAGGCATTGTGTTTATATTGTTTAAGTTTGGATTAATGTCCCCTATACTTATGAATCTGGAGATTGCTACGAATTGAAGGCCCAAAAGTGAAGAAATATGGCCTTTGTCCTGTTCATAAAGCTCAAAGGAAGTTGAGAATGAAGTTAGGGCCCAAAAAGATGAAAATTGGCCCCGATCTTGAAAATTTGACACATAAAGAAGTGTAGAAAGGATGAGCCACGAATTCAAGAAGTTTTAAGTGCTAAACTAAGTCTTTTGAACGTTTTTACACCACCACTTATCTAAATTTCGAATGCCTTAGCCTTAGCCCCATTACAACCTTTCTAAAGTCCTTTATGATCCTTAAGATGAGTAGCCTTCGATTGGTTGAGTAAGTTACATGAGTAAGCATATGGTTTGGTTCATTTGTGCAAGTAATTATGAGGTATTTCGATAAAATGCATATATATTTTGAGTGAACCTCTTTTCATGAGAGAAAATATGATGAGTGCATCCATGTGAGATTGATTTAAACTTTTTCGAAACATGCATAGCTTTAACTTCACCATTGTTTTCTCCAAGTCCTACTTGTTCATGACATGATCATATTTCTCTTATCTATCGAAAATTGTTGAACTTTAAATTCTAAAATCGTGTGATTCCATCGCCATATACTTAAGAAAATTTCTGAGACAAATTTTGCTAAGGGCTTAGAAGTTGTTTTTATTTTATTTGAGTCCATGAATTATGTTCAACGTAAAGGCTAGCCTCATCGTTGGAATTTTGTCGCTTGCCTTCTCGTTTCCTTTATTTTAAGTTTTTGCTAGGGACTAGCAAAGTTTAAGTGTGGGGGATTTTGATCAACGCATTTCATACTTGATTCTTAACGCAATTCTCTCTACATTTAACTTTGTTTTATGCTTAATAAATATGTTTCTAATTTACTTTATGCTTTTAGGTAGAAATAAAGGAGAAAATAATAAAGGAGGAGTTTTGGAGCTAAAAGCGTATTAAGGAGGAAGTTCTCAAATCCGGAAAAGAAATGGTCCGAGGAATGGTCTTCAAATGGTTACTAAAATGCATTCCCATATGGTGTCAAGAATTGAAGACCAAATGCCAAAAGAAATGGATACCAAAATGGTGGACAAAAAGATGAAGACATTTCTCCTGCGCGACCCAGGAAAGAGCAAATATGGCGGAATATATGGAGCATATAATGGACGAATTTTGGAGGATATTCCATGAAGATAAATACCTGATTTGAGGGCCAAAATATGTGCAAGAATATGGTATATTCGGCCAAGAATTATTAGGGAATAAGGAATGCAAGATTTGAAGATATGAAGATTTCCTTTTCCTTGAAGAAGAAGAAAACAGGGCAGCCAGGTCACTTAACTTCTAAAATCCGTAGTAAATCCAATTCAATTCCAAATATGGCGTTCCTTATATGGATTTTATAGCCCTTTGAATAAGCTTTCCAATGAAACAAGAATCGGAATTTTCCAAGATCTGAAACTCCGGGAAAACGCGTTTGAAGATAGACTGTCAGATTTGCCCGGGTACATAAGGAAAGTCTTGTTTTGGTAGGAAAAGCCCTACTCTTCTCCTATATAAAGGGGAGCTCGACTCATTCATTATCATCACTCATTCTAGACTTCTAAGCTTGCCAAATATCAGCTCCTCAACCTCCAAACACTCGGCCATCCCCTCAAAACCCGAAACACCACCAAACTTCATCCCGTAAACACTCTCCTCCACCTCAAGAAGGACTTTGCTCGCTTTGGCTGGGAATTCTTGGGCTCGTCATCAACTAAGGAGTAGCTACACTTGAAGATTTGCGGTGCGCTTTCACGGAATCTAAAAGTGTAACATGACCCCTTTTTATTTTGTTTCGGTTTTTGTTTGGATTTCCTTTGTTTGTATTTTGAGAACAAGTTTTGATAAGAGGCTTTATATTTCTAAATTCTTCTAAGTTTCTTCCATGTGTTTTTAACTTTGATTCGAATACATGTGTGTGCTTATATGTTCTTAATGCTTGAAACTGTTTTTAAGTAGATACTCGCTTTGGTTCTCTTTTAAGCATGTTTCACGAACTAATAACAAAGATAAAATTGGATTAGAGAGTTAGCTCGCTTTGGTTGCTGTCTTGTTCAATTATAAGCATGTGTGTGTGTTTTGATTAGAGTTAAGAATTTCGTTGACACTTAGGAAGTCTAGGTATAAAACGGCAAAGGATGAAAGAATGAGTCGATCACATGTATATAATAGTTTAGTGTTTATTTTCGGTTTAGTAAGCATGTTTAGGGTTCTTTGTTCTTGTTTGTTTTCTACTTGTCTATGAGTGAAGCATGATAGAACCTAGGATTTCTCTATATGTTTACTAACCATTTTCTTTCTTTATTTTCGTAGATTATAAATAACCAACTTTCAAACCCCCTTTCAAACCTTAGCGTAAATATGCATGCACCCTCAATCCCCGGTTAAGAACGATACCCTATTTACCAATGCTACATCTACAACAAAGGGTTTTAATTGCTTACGCGTTTTTGTTGATTGTTAAGTGTTAATTTAATGGTTGCAAATGCGTTGTATCAGGTGCAGTAGCTACTAGCTGCAATGGTGGATAATGTACATTATATTAGAGTTTTCATGGAGGACGAACAATTTTTTTTAATAGATGTCATGTCGAAGACCGTTTCGAGTTACAAGTCTCCAGCTTTTGCATTGGAGAAGTATGCGGCTATTAACTACAAGGAGTAATTGAATAACTTTTTTTTTCGGAATTAGGTATGATTCATGAAGAACTGCTAAGTGTGATGTTTGTGTTTATGCATGATTTTATAGTGGAATTTCATGTAAATATATAATGACTTCTATTGGAATGTGTTTGTCCAGAGAACATGTTGAAGATTAACAATGAATTTAAAAAAACTAAATCGAAGGAAAATCTTGAACTATGTAAACTTCTCTGCTGAGAGGTTGAAAATTTAATTACTGTCATGTATATTTGGCGTCATTAATCCATAAGCTCTTTGTAGACTCTACTTTGATGAAGCAGTACACAAATAATCTAAAATGTATTTTGTTCTTGAATGACAATGCTGTATGTTAGTAAAATGCAATATGTCATGAGTCTAACACTAATTATGTGGAAAATTTTAGAATAGATAAAAAATTTACGGGTGGATGTACCCCGACTTAAATTTTTGTAACAAGTATGCAAGAGCTTGAAGTAAAAATTCAAACTCTTAATAATTACACTCAATAATTCGCACGCGCGAGCATGACTACTTCATGTAAATGATAAATTTAACATTTAATGTCGTTTTTTTTCTTCGCAAAAGCCTTATGCATATTCTTTCATTTGTTAAGTTATACTTTTTCGTTATAATATGATTTCTCTTCAAAAAAAAAACATCTATCTTCTGTCTATATATGTATTTCCATTTTCCATTTTATGTTTTTGTTGTTCCATTGTATAAACAACATATTCAAACATCTCAACGTCATTTGATATTTCAATTTTTTGTTTTTTTAATAGTTTATTTTCGTGTGCTTTTTGTTGCATTTTTATTATACGATTGAGAGAGTCATGATTGAGAACAAAAAATTAGTGGTGTTGAATTTTATTTCATAAAATAGTATAATTACCTAACTTTAATAAATATACATCGACGGTTCGCACACACGGGTATAATGGCAACCCGTGAAAATGTCAGACAACTGATCCTGACTTCGAGTATAAAATGTTTCAATGACATTCCTTTGAATTGAGCTCGAATATAATGGCAATCCACTTCAATATGCTTGGTTCTTTCAAGAAACACTGGATTAGAAGCAATGTGCATAGCAACTTGATTGTCACAGTGAAGGGACACATGATCAGGAGATGAGAAATCAAGATCATGTAATAGCCCTTTGAGCCAAATGAGCTCACAAGCAGCTGATGCCATTTCTCTGCATTCTGCTTCAACACTTGATCTAGCCACCATTTTTTATTTTTTACTCTTCCAAGTGACCATGTTTCCTCTAACAGAAGTACAAAAACCTGTATTACTCTTCCTATCTAAAGCGTTACTAGCCTAGTCTGCATCAATATAGCCAAGAATATCTGCACCTCCATTATTTTTGAACATTAAGCCTCTACCAATGGATCCCTTTAGGTAATGTAGAATTCTCTTGACAATACTCAAATGAGCCACAGTAGGAGCATGCATAAATTGACTCATAATACTTACACTATGTGAAATGTTAGGTCTAGTGATGGTGAGATAGATGAGTTTGGCAACCAACCTTTGGTAATAGCTCATGTCCTTAAGCAAATTACTTTCTGAATCCAATTTAAACTTACTATCAAGAGGACTCCTAGCTGGTTTATAGTCTAGTATATCTTGTTTTTTTTAGAAGATCCAGAATGTATTTTCTTCGATTCAGAAACAATCCTTTGTGTGATGAAGCCATCTCAATGCCTAGGAGATATTTGAGCTTGCCAAGGTCTTTGTTTGTAAATTTTATGTGCCAGTCAGAGCTTTAATCTCCTCTAGGCTATCTCCTATAACTATTAGATCTTCAACATATATAGAACAACCAATCTTCTACTAGAACCATTTCTAACAAACAGAGAAGAATCTGCATTGCTCATTTAAACACCAACTTCCTCTAGAACTGAGCTAAGCTTGGCATACCAAGCTCTAGGAGATTGCTTCAATCCATAAATAACTTTGTGCAACTTACATACCAAGTCTGATTCTTTAGACTTCCTCTTCCAATTCGCCATGCAAAAAACCATTTTTGAAATCCATTTAATAAAGATTCCACGAATTATTCATTGCTACTGATAGCAACACTCTGACAATACTCATCTTAGAAACTGGAGCAAATGTCTCCTTATAATCTACTCCATAAGTTTGAGTGAAACCACGAGCTACCAGCCTAGCTTTCTTTCTCTCAATTGTTCCATCAGAGTGAAACTTGGTTTTGAATATCTATTTACTGCCAACAACCTTTTCCCCCAAAGGAAGCTTGACTATAGACCAAGTTTTATTCTCATGTAAGGCAGTCAATTCATCAGTCATAGCTTGTTGCCAATCACTGTACAAACTTACTTCTTCAAATGTCGATCTGTGGATCAACTGTACTGTCAAATATGTTTAAGAAGGCAGTATGAGATGAAGACAACCTTTTGTAAGTGCAGGAATCAGAGATACAATACTTGGAGGTCAGTAACACATAATCTTTGAATTTTGCAGGCTTACTCCTATCTCAACTAGGATTTCTCCTAGGAGGAATTGGAGGATCAATTTTAGGTGCAGCAGCTACAGGTTTCTCAAGTTTCGGAGCTTCGAACTCAGTTTTTGCATTAATAGGAGGATCTTCTAAGCCATAAGTTGGAATGGTAGGTGATCCAGAATTGATGTTAATTCCTCCAGATGGTAAGTTAAGATTAGCAAATGGTAAGGGAACAAAATCAAGATATATCTCCCCCTCATTGTTGCCTCCAATTTCCTTAGTAAAGAAAGGTACAGTCTCCTCAAACTTGACATCTCTTGATACAAAAATTTTTCTTGTGCTTAAATTATAACACTTATAACCCTTTTGTGTGGATGAGTACCCCAAAAACAAGCACAACATAACAGCTCTAGGATCTAATTTATCACTATGATGAGCCTGAATATGAGCAAAGCATACACAACCAAAGGTCTTTAGGTGAGAAAGCTCAATTGTTCGACCTCTTAACAATTCCAGGGGTCACTTGAATTCTAAAACCCTACTGGGAAGTCTGTTGATCAGGTAAGTGGCAGTAAGAACACATTGAGACCAAAAATTCTTTGGCACATTCATCTGGAACATGATGGCTCTAGTTTTTTGAAGAATATCTTTATTCTTTCTTTCTGTGATCCCATTTTGTTGGGGAGTTCTGAAAGGACCCAACCCCGATTTAGTTTCCTAAACCGGAATCAAACCCCTTCTGAAAACAAGAACCAACAAAAACCATCAAAATTTCGGCAGAGTAACGCTACTAACGCGGAATTGCCATTACCTTCACCCGGAAAATAACACTTCATCCTATGCCACAAAAATCAAACCGTGGGCACCAATCCCATCCGGATTTCTCAATATCATAACAGTATTGTAAAGTAATTAATAAAACTATACTTTACAGAAATCCGGGGAAAAAGCGTATAAAAGTATACATCAGAATGCTCAGAGCGACCTCTAGTGTATAATAATATAAATATACCACAGCAGGCAGAATAAGAAACCTACTGGAAGAAACAAGGTAGCTCGAACACTATGCCTCCGACCACGACGTCCGACACCAGAGTCCGAACTGTAAACTGGACACGGAAACCGAAAAGTCCATGGGAAAGACATATAAACCGTTAGAGTGAGTGGACGAAAATAAACATATGCCTTTCACCAATTTCATATACAATAAACAAGTATAGCGAGTTCAGAAAACATATATGGAGGTTGCCAGGCGAATCTCTCAAGCCCGATGGTGATAGGGCAGGAGAATCTCTCAACCCCGGCGGCATAACAGGGGAATCTCTCAACCCTGCCCAGAGGAATCTCTCAACTCTGGCGGACTACTGGTGATTAGCCGAGTAGCCGAAGCATCGATGCAGTAATGCCATCACCATAAAATATAAAATAATACCTCCAAAAATAATAAATAATCTCAACATCGTATATAGATAAATACGGAAAATCACAAAAAATCACGAACTCGCACAACTGTGAAAATATAAAAATGTCCACTCACATGTGAGCGTAACGCGATACGCGTTAATCCTGTGATCCGGCGGAAAATCTCTCGCCAAACGAACGATCAGGAACTCCTGGATAATCATAAAATCCACTGCTCAAAATCATAACTCGATACCTCAAATCATATCATGAGAAACAACCGTTCCTGGAAACATATAATTCAATAATAACGAAATCGTCGAAATCCGATAATCACACCACAAAACCTCGCTATAATTTCCGATGCTCAATTCGAAAAACAAACCTCACCACTGCGATCGGGGCGCGATTCCAAGTGAAACGACATATAACTCGTCAAAAACCCCAAAAAGTCAACTTTGACCGGAGCACCGCCGTTGACCGCCGCCGCCGCCGGCGGCGCGACGCCAACCATGAAATTTTCCGGCGAACCAACACCTATTCCACTCAAAATCATCCAACAAACAACTTCCATAACTACACCAAAGATCAATTTTGACTCTAACTAGTCCAATTTCGTGGAAAACCGAATTTTCACACAAACTTCAATCGATCGATTCTCCATGTACAAGAAGAATTGGAACACCATACTTACATAGGTAGATTCGTGGTGATGAGGGCTTCAAAGCCCAGTGCTTCATGCCTCTCAATTTGGCCGAAAAAATGTCAACCAAAAACCCCAAAATCCACCAACTTTTGACCTGAAATTCATCCTCCTCCGGTGTCCTCGCCGTTGATGGTGGCCGGAAACACCACGGGGACGCCGAGGCGAGTCGAACGGGTCCAAGCCCTAGGCCGGAGGTGGCCGGACGACAGCCCACCGCCGGCGAGCCGTGCCTCCCGTCGCACCTCCCTCCTCCTCCGAGTTGACTCGGTCAACTCCCATAAATGCCAGGTTTGACTTTCCAAAAGAAGAAACCCACATAAATACTTTCCCTTTTCGGAAACTACCATAATTAACTTTACGACAAACTTCGAATAAACGTAACTTTCGCGTCGTAAATCTGTTTTCAACAATTCTCGCGTCAACAAACTTATCTCGACAAATTCTTCAATTTCCACCCGGAGTCAAATAACTTTGACCAATCTGATAAAAAGTCAACGGGTCAAACCATCACAGGCTTATCCGATTAAACGATCAACGGTCGAAAATACTCACAACTTATTCTTCATAACTTGGAAAAATCCTTCGGAAGTTCCCACGAGCTCGAAATTAAATTCTCTACAATTTCCACGAAGGATCCCAAATCTAATTCTCACCCGATAATTTAGTCGCTAAGGAAGCCGCCATATTAGCAGATTACGTCGAAATCACGACAAATCGCGAAACTCGCAAATCAAGTCAATAATCATTCCATCTACGGTTCGGGTCGGTCAACGGTCCAAAACGGATCACAATCACGATTCAGATAGACTCGAACATGAACGGATAAACTCGACAATATACCAAAATTTCAAATATTCATATTATATTCCTCGGTCGTCCAAATAATAATCCGGAACCGCCCACGAACTCGAAATCACACGTACAACAACTCTCGAGAAGAGACTCAACTCAAATTCTCGGCCAATAATTTAGTCGTGATCAAGTCCATCGATTCAATCAATTATCGGAGAACTGCGATTACGTGCTGACTCACGAACTAAACTGATTACACTTCTGATTCTGTTCCGGGTCGTCACAAGTTCACACACAACTTGTTTGATGTAGTATTGTTGTTAGATAAGTACTCAATGCCATTGTCATATCTGAGAATCTGTATATTGGAAGAATAATGAGAAGTAACTAAGTTAAGGTTTTTTTTTTTGAACATTCCAAAGACCTCACTCTTAAATTTCAAAAGATAGACCTAAGTAATCCTTGTAAAATCATCAACAAAAGTTACAAAATATTTATATTCATCAAATGATTTCAAAACAAGTCCCCAAATATCTGAATGAATGATTTCAAAAGGATAACTAGCTCTAGACATGGATGTAGCAAAAGGTAATCTAGTAAACTTAGATAATTGACATACATCACACTTGATGTTGTCTTTACACAGATTTGGAAACAAAATAAACAAGACTTTGTCTGATGGATGAGCAAGTCTTTGGTGCCACAGTTGATGGTTATGACATATTCTTGAACTAGTCTGAAGGGCACTAGGAACAGTGGACTCATTTGACAGGTAATATAGTCCATTTTGAAAAAATTCCTCACCAATCATCCTTTTGGTGACGATGTCCTGGAAAAAAAAACCTTTTGGGGTGTAAGAATGACAAAACAGTTCAATTGGTTTGTAATCTTGCCAACAGAAAGTAATTTGAATGGAAAAGAGGGAACTAACAAGACATCATATTTGGTTTGTTCAGATAAAATTTCTAGTTTTCCTTTCCCACAAACAGTTGCTCTTTTCCAATTAAAACTGAGACACTAGAGGATATTTTCTCAAAATCATGGAGATTTGAAAATTGATTTGTCATGTAATCTATAGCACCAGAGTCAATTATCCAAAAATCATATTTGCTATTCATATTTAAAGCAGTGACAAAGGATTGCAGGATACTGGG
Source organism: Geum urbanum (assembly GCA_946800695.1). Taxonomy (NCBI): domain Eukaryota; kingdom Viridiplantae; phylum Streptophyta; class Magnoliopsida; order Rosales; family Rosaceae; genus Geum; species Geum urbanum. Next base: position 78,471,785 of record OX326999.1, on the reverse strand, counting down.
TGCATCAGTACTTGCAACATGATCAGATTCAGCCAAGAAGCCAACAAATATTTCCAGCAAGGCAGTTTGATAATTAGACAAACCACTTTCATCACTCCTCATATGTTTCTGATGTTGATACTCTGCAAAATCATTGATAAGTGTAGAAGGATTGGCTATGAAGTTAGGCACAACCTTAGAAGAAGTTGAGACTAAATTGGCTTTGTAGCTTCCACCTAAAAAACTCTTTGTAGCATTCCTCGCATCCTTCTCCTTTAAGAATATTTTCTTTTTTGCACTCTGGATGTACAATACAACACTTGTCGATGGTGTGACCAAGGTGGTTGAAATAGTCACATTTAAGATTTGGCCTCTTTCCTCTATAGTTTTTCACATCAGAAAAGTTGTGATTTGCAACATAAGCTCTTGCTTCAAGGATATTGACTTTCACCTCTAGATTCTTTTTTCTCACCTCATATCTTTGGATGGTAGCACACACACTAGTGAAGGAAGGAAGTTCATAGTTCATTAGAATAATGCTTCTCATATCCTTATAATCATAGCTCAATCTTGCTAGAAGTTGGTGATACACGCATTTGCAACTATTAAATTAACACTTAACACTTGACAAAAACGCATACAATTAAAACCCTTTGTTGTAGATGTAGCATTGGTAAATAGGGTATCGTTCTTAATCGGGGATTGAGGGTGCATGCATATTTACGCTATGGTTTGAAAGGGGGGTTTGAAAAGGTTGGTTTTTACTAATTCCTACGAATTTAAAGACAGAAAAATGGTTAGTAAACACATAGAGAAATCCTAAGTTCTAACATGCTTCACTCATAGACAAGTAGAAAACACACCAGAACAAAGAACCCTAAACATGCTTACTAGACCGAAAATAAACACTAAACTACTATATACATGTGATCGACTCATTCTTTCATCCTTTGCCGTTTTATACCTAGACTCCCTAAGTGTCAACGAAATTCCTAACTTCAATCAAAACACACACACATGCTTATAATTGAACAAGACAGCAACCAAAGCGAGCTAACTCTCTAATCCAATTTTATCTTTGTTATTAGTTCGTGAAACATGCTTAAAAGAGAACCAAAGCGAGTATCTACTTAAAAACAGTTTCAAGCATTAAGAACATATAAGCACACACATGTATTCGAATCAAAGTTAAAAACACATGGAAGAAACTTAGAAGAATTTAGAAATAAAAAGCCTCTTATCAAAACTTGTTCTCAAAATACAAACAAAGGAAATCCAAACAAAAACCGAAACAAAATAAAAAGGGGTCATGTTACACTTTTAGACTCCGTGAAAGCGCACCGCAAATCTTCAAGTGTAGCTACTCCTTAGTTGATGACGAGCCCAAGAATTTCCAGCCAAAGCGAGCAAAGTCCTTCTTGAGGTGGAGGAGAGTGTTTACGGGATGAAGTTGGTGGTGTTTCGGATTTTGGGGGGGATGGCCGAGTGTTTGGAGGTTGAGGAGCTGATATTTGGCAAGCCTAGAAGTCTAGAATGAGTGATCAATGAGTTTGAGACCGAGCCCTCTTATTTATAGGTGAAGAAGTCCAACTTTCCTCTCCAAACTAGGGATTCCTAGTTTACCCGGGTAGAAATGCCAGCTGGAAACAGCCTGTCTTGAAACGTCTTTTCCGGGAGTTCTACAGCTCAGAAATTATGATTTTGGATTCGTTGGAAAGCTTACTCAGAGAGCTATAAAATCCATATAAGGAACGCCATATTTGGAGTTGATTTGCGACTTCGGTGGCCTCTTGAAGTTACAGGTATGTTCTGAGATCTTCTTTCCTTATTCCACTCTAGATATTCTTTCTTGATCTCCAAGGAAATATACTCCTTCCCGAATTCCTTCAATATATTCAAGATATTTGGTCTTCAAATAGGGCAAGGATGATCTCAAAAGTTCGACCAAGTCTTCTTTCCATAAATGTATGTCGACTTGATCTTTCCTGGTCCACATAGGAGAAATGCATTCGTTCTTCATTTGGGAAACCATTTGTGCGTACCATTTTAGTAACTTTTACGAATACCATTTCTCAACCATTTTGCGCGTCTCGGATATTTCGCCACATCATTCCTAGTTGATTTAGGAAACTTCATTTTTCAGCTCCGCGAAACTTTCCGAGTTGTCGAACCATTTGCATTTCTAACCCGAGTAGGAATCCTAGTCGAAGAAGGAAAACCACTTTTCCTAAACGAATTAGGAAACCTCCATTTTCTGCGTTTTAAGCTCCATTTCACCTCTTTTATTGTACTCCTTTATTCAAAACCTAAAAACAACAAAGTAAGTAAGAAATGATACTACTAAGGTCAAAACAAAGCTAAATGTAAAGAGAAAGACGTTAAGAATCAAGCATAAAATGCGTAGATCAGTTGGAAAATCTTGTCTTCCTTTCCACGCTTGAGAAGAACAACCAAGTTAGTAGTGTGAAGTTTGTAGAGATTCAACTCATTCTACATGTTAGTGAGTGCTCCCAAATGTTTGACAAATATCTACTCTTCTTGTTGCAGCTCAGAAATTTCTTGCTTAAGTTGGAAGACTCTGTCAGCATTGTTTTGATTTCCATACATCTCTTTCAAACTTTTCCAGAAATGCATATCAGATTCAGAATAGCCAAATATTTCAGATATTAGAGGCTCTATTGAGTTGAGCAGCCAAGTCATAACAAGATGATTTGTGCACATCCAAGAATCTTAGCCATCATATAGTGGTGTTGGTATGAGAATAACACCATTGACATAACCAAGTTTCGATTTTCTTCCAAAAGCAAGAGTAACAGCTCTGGGCCATCATAAATAGTTGAATTCATTCAACAAAATTGAGCTGAAACGCTGGCTAGTATTTACCTCAGATTTAGAAGAAATTGAAGCGGAAATGGTAGAAGAATTCAATGATGAAGCTTCAGTTTCAACCATTGAAAAATTGAAATAGATACTTCTAAACTTGAAAGAAACACATAGTAATTAGAGAGCAAGGAAACTAATGTTTCTGCTCTGAGACCATGTAGAAGAAGTGAGGAAGAATAGTCACATATTTGGAGAAGTTTTCTTTCTATGGTTATGTTTGGCAATATTTTTCTTAAAAGAAAAACTAGTTTTTTTTCCTATTCAAATAAGCTTCTTAATAGAAAAATGGCGGGCGGGGGGGGGGGGGGGGGGGGGATGTTGATAAAAATATTTTTTCAAATGACTCTTAGAAATAGAAGTGTTTGGTAAATCTAAAAGTAAAAGTCACAAATACATTTATTTTTCATTTTATTTTAATTAAATATTACCTACAATAATAAAAATAGGAAAGATCGTAAAAATACCAATCATCTTACATACATTCTTGATGTCATACTTGATAATTTAAATGAGTGATACCAAATGAAAAAACTCATCCTCGATTTAAATGCTAAACTAAGATTAAACATTGACTACATAACTCGACACATAGGCCAAATCAAACATTTTGGCTACTCATGAAAGACTTACAAGAATGTGCGAGCATGCAACCTTACAAAGATGTGTCCACAACAAAAATGGAGCTTGTTGTACATCAGAGTGATCAGACTACAATATCTCAGTAAGTGCAGCTAAAGACAAATCATTTGATTGATGTCTAATGCTTCTGGCTTCATGTTTTATCGTACTACTAGGAACCAAAAATATCATAGAAAGACTCGGAACTTTGGGTCTAGAAGACCAGAAGTGTTGATCTTTCAATCTAGACACATTTCTGATGGTGTATATGCAGGTCACAAGAATTTATTTTCAACTACTCTCTGCAGGTCCTCTAGCTTTTGAATGATCTTTGGATTCATTATATCCCTTGCTTCCCTTATTAGACTGCATTCCCTGCTTAAATGGTAAGCATCCACAACAACCTTTATCCATGTGTGAAGTTTCTCGGAGGTCCTGAGCAAACAAAAAAGAAAGAAAGGTTATCCACAGTAAGAATAACTGTACAGATATAGCCTGAAATCAACTATCTTTTAGGCCTTTCATGAGGATGGCCTAAACACTACTTTGATGGACAAGGTTTACATACTTACATTACTACAACACATCAGCTAAGGAGCCTACATATATTATTCTCACATGTACAAGGTCATTTTAGAGTAGATAAACCAGAAATCAGATGTTTGTGTATAATAACATCAACATGCCAGTAAGTCTTACTAAGTTGACATTTATCTTGTCAGCCGAGTCACCTATCCACTACTTGACGCTTTACCACTTATAGGGAATAGTGATGACAAATATTAATCTTCCTTATTAATAGATTATATGATACTTATGCATACCAATTAGGCACATATCATAATGATAATGAGCATCGAACAATATTTATCTTGCTTTAAGAATAAAGGAGCATGTTAATTCAGAAATATTTAGCAAAAATGCATAGTCAAGTGATAAAACATATAATCAGGGTGTGAATCTAAACTCACCATCTTGCTCTTCCTTATTTTCATAATAGAACTCAGAGACAGTGAAAAGATGCACAAACAATTCATATCTAAAACGAGCATGAACAACAACGATAATGCAGGAAATCAAGAAGAATTCTAAATTTATTTACTCCAACAGGGAGGTAACCAGTATAAGTGTTACTAACCTTATAGGCAGTGATCCCAAAACTACACCGTTACAGTTAAGGCACTTTCAGCCTGCATAAGTGTCATAAGAAACAAGGATGAGGAGATGAACAAAACACAAGTTTCAATATAATCGGATTATGAAAATAAACATAAAAAAAGTTGAAGAACAAAATTGTTACTGAAGAAATGCTCATTCATAACAAACAAAATACAACAGTCATTTGCATTTAGTGATTTGTATACAGCAAATAACCACAACCTATTAGTTGTTCTTATTTCTACTCTCCAATACCCTTCCCTTTATTCTTGATATGATATAGGTAGGTATTAATCCAGACTACTCTTGGAACTACTCTTGAGTACATCTTAGCAATGATGACCTTATTCTGTCACCAGCAAGGTTAAATGAAGTATTGTTAGTGGTTTTTGCTCATCCTCATATATCCAGATCCAAAACCAATATTAGTTGAAGTTCAAATCTGTATGCTAGATAAGTAATCAACTAAACCTCAACTTCTAGTGCACTAAGATTGTAGTACTAACTGTTGAAAAATCCAGAGAGAATTTTATAACTAAAAGTTGTCACAAGACTGTTTGGTTATCATAAACGGTATAAAAGATGATTAACAATAATGCAGAAGGTATTTGGTCTAGTTTGTCACATCATAAAAACATGATGATCAAGAGTTAAAGTTTGTGATTGGAACCATGATTAGTTTGCATGTAAACATGCCTGTGATACAACAATCGACTCAGTGACTTGTTATATCCAAGGATTAACTAAAGGAAGATTATAATCATCATCATTCTGTGATACATGCCATAATTTTATATCCAAGCAGACTCATTATTACCAAGAAGTTCTGAGAATATTTAAAACATCAAACACCTCAGTTATTTGCTTCCACCAATTTCTGAAAACAAATAGAAATTAGTTAGCCAAAGCTAATAGTTAAAAACAAAAACAATAGTTACTATGTTGTTTGAGCAGAGAGAGTTGCATAAAACTTTTGTGAAGGGAGACCTGCAGAGTTTAGTAAACAAAATGCTCAATGCGTATAATCTGGATCTTGAATCTTGAACGTGCTTATTCGAAATGATATAAACCTTCCAAAGTCATAACAATGTCTAAAATAAGACTACCTCTGAAGTCAAAATAAAATAAGACAAGTAGCTGAATTAAGAAATGACCAATAATTCATTACGATGGCCAACAACTAGTTAGGATTCGTTAGGTAGGTCAATTAAGAAAAATAAGCTAAGTACCAACTTCACAATGACCAACATCTAGCTTGCTGGGATATGTTAGCTACTAGCGAAGGGAAACTAGGGGAAGATCTTTCCCAATGAACCATAGACCAAACTACAGCTTATTATAGAATCATTGTACATCTGTAGCATCAATGCTTAACGAAGACTACTGTACATTGATGTTTTTGACACTCGTTTTTTTTTTCCTTTCAAAAAAACTTGGCTTTCAATCACCAAAGTAAACCTCGTTTGTGATTGTTGAAACTATTAAAAAATAAGAAGTCAAATTGAATCAAATATGTGTTGTTAGGCTTACATTGCATCATAATAGTACATTGCACTAATGTGCTTATAGCCCTTAAGAAAGATCTCAAGCACCATCTATCATTCTATCAGAGAGAAGGATAAAGGAAACTAAAGAAAGCATGAAGTCTTTAAATTCACCAAGAAAAACTACTTTCATTCTGAGTGTAAAGCGAAATAAAGAAATAGAAGCATTACATCACAATAACCTTCCCATCTTTTATCAGTATTTTGATCACATTACTGTAAAGGAAAAGATCAAAATCAGTGCTAAAAACCCTGACTATCAATGGTACAAAAAGCACGTGGTATACACCAATGCCAACATAAGAGCATCTATAATTTGATTCAATTTTATCTCCGTCCAACAATTGGCAGTACCATTTTAGATTCACTGTTGGATGAGAGGAATAACATGAAGCAAAGCAACCAGGATATCATGCCCCCAAATATAATTGAAATCAGAGCAGCACCCAGAAATCAATGAGGGATCAAACCCAGATCCAAAACCTCACCTTAAACACATGTAAACTCAAATGGGTACACATTTCCACATAAGCAATTCAATTCAACACATTAAAAAATACCAATCCTAAAATTGAAAACACTAACCCTAAAATTGAAAGAATACCCAGAAAATGGGATTTGATTGAGATTCGAGGGGAAGCTTACCGATCTAGAAGAAAAACTTGATTCATGGCAGAAAGGATTTCTTCTTCTCCCTTATGCAGTTCGTTGAGTTTAGGTAGAAGTAACAGCTCGTCGGAATAATTTGGGAGTAGGTATCCATCTGCAACGAGAGAGAAAGATACCAAGTCAATGAAAATATGGGAGTTTTTCGTCGATCTCCAATTGTGTAAGGGCATTTTTGGAAAATTTGCAAAATTTTATTAAAAACACTGTTCATGCATATTTTTTGAAAAGCTAGCAAAAGCTCCTCTGAAGGTGCTTTTCGAAATAGAAAAGAAACCCCCTTTTTTTAAAATACCCTACTAAAAAAAGTCAATTTGCTAAACACTACTTATTCTAAAAGTTGATGGAAAAGCTCATTCTCTTATAAGAGAAGCTTTACAAAACGCAACCATATTTCTTGCCGACGACATACCAATTTCGTGGCGGAGGAGTCGTAGGCGACTGAAAACCACACGAAAACCCTAAAAGCTTCCTCTCTTCAAAAAATAATTCGAGGATTTGAAGTTCATAGAGAGAGAATAATTGGTATAATTCGTGAATAATTATTGATTTTACGATATTCAAAAAGGGTCAAGTCTTCACATATATGGTATCCATTCTGTTGTATGCGAACAATACTTCCTCATTTGACAAATAGCAGACATACAAACCGACACAAGCTAGCTAGCTAGCTAGTTGCTAAACTAGGCATGAAAAAACCTTCTCACAAAAATAAAAAAAAACATATGAATTTGTATTGACGAATAGGCAAGAGCTACAACATACATAAACTTAATTTTCACTCTATGTATTAGTTCAGCATTGACAGGGGAGAGCCAGAACTAATGGCAGTAACAGAGAGCCAGAACCTCTGAGCGGTTATTTATAGATTGGGTGAAGTCATGGTCAACAACATGTCTAGACCACCCTGTAAATCTCTGATTTTTTATCCGAGGACTCGAACTAAACGGACTTGCAGCCACGTCAGAATTCTTAATTTTGACTTCTGAATCATGTTTTGAATTAGTAGACACCGACCTTCGATGATTCTCTTGCTCATTAATTCTATGCTTCTCTCTGTCTTCATAATTTTGTTGAAAACTGACCTCTTTCTCAATTGCAATGTGTGGCTGCATGGAACCAAGGATTTTATTTCCTGATGAGAGTGTTGCTCCTGCTAATGGTGGGAGTTTGGAGTCCTCCAATGTCATCAATTTTTTTGAGCAGGGTCTTCCAATGTTTTTATCAGCTTTGGATCCACTGACCTGTGAGGATAATCCAAGTTTTGGAGTTATATTTTGGTTTTCCTCGATGTTTTTTATGTTTTTCAAGGAATTTTCTGATAACAGAGTAGACAAAATATCTCCAGCATCTAAGCTACCTTTAGCTGGTTCATCATTTTCGGTCAAAACATCACTTTGTGACATATACCTACCACTACAACTGCTCCTTGAACAACCAATAATTAGTGGAGATGATATCTGAACAAGTGAATCTAAAGCAAACAATGTAGAATCATTGGTACTTGTATTAGGCACAATGCTCTTACTTGCACTATTTGAAATGTTGTTTCCTGGAGTGTTGTTCAACACTCCAGGAACGCCCACAAATGGTGAGTAAAGAGGGTATTGACAAATATATGGATTAATCATATTGTTGTAATGCACTCCTCCATATTCTGTAGGTTGACAAAAAGATGGCACACCCCCAGAATGTATACTGAAGCTTGAGCTAGAATTTGAAATATCAGATTGAAGACCAATCTTCTCTGCTACAGCAGGGAGTGGTACAGAAAGCACATTATCATCCTTAGCCATATCTGCTTTTGCATCTATTTGGAAAACTCTAAGCTCATCAATAGTTCGATCCATTAAGTGAACAAGAATGAGGCTCTTAATGAAGTTATAATACTTCGGCAAACCACTGAGTATAGTTACAATAACATCCTCATTGTTGAGATAAGCTCCTACAGTTTCCAAAACATCACATCCTTCTTTAATTCGATCAAAAAATTCTTGTATAGTATCTGAACCCTTCTTAATGTGATGAAATTTAGACTTCAGCCGAAGAATATTCAACATGTCAAGAGAAGCAAACCTCGTCTTGAGCCTTATTTAAACATCACGGGAAGTACGAGAGCCAACCACGCAGTTTATAGTCATGGAGCTAAGGGTTTGACAAAGAATGTGTATAATCCCTTGATCTTGGGTTGCCCAAGTAGAATAAGCAGAGTTCACTATCAGATTACCATTAGGACCAGGTATAGTGAAAGACGGACATGGGACAGAGCTATCAACAAAACCAAAAAGACTCGAGCTTTTGAGGAAAGCAGAAAGTCTGAACAACCAAACAACGTAGTTGGACGAGTCGAGGATGATATTAGGGAGAAACATTGCAGCTTCAGGAGTATATGAAGCCATTAAACTGAAAAACTGATGTGCAGAGAAGCTTAATTGAACTTAATAAAGACTGATATCTTTCTACTTCTTGCAGCTGAACTTAACTAGGAGCCCTAAATGTGCAATTGATTATAGCATAAGCAAAACCCACCCCCCCCCCCCCCAATTTCATCAATTAGGATTAGTTTTGACAAAAACTGGAAATTTTCCCCAAAATATTCTAAGTAATTCTACTATTTCAAAATATTGGCTATATAAGACTAATCATGGTACAAAACCAAACCTTCGATTTGAATTAGAACACTGATATGAATCATATGATACTTGTACATAATTAATTGAAATCCAAGCTTTGAGATCTTGATCCCGATTGAAGAGAGAAGACTTATCTGAGCTAGAGAAGTTAGAGAGATATTGCTGATGGTGATCAGAGATGAGAAGCCATAGCTGTGTTGAGATTGCGGAATCTCTATAACAGATGGAACCTAGGTGATGATACTATGAAAGCCTTGAACATAGTTTGAAGAACTAGAGAGATGAAAGAAAAAGTATTGTATTTTTGTATAAAATGGAGTCTACTTTCAAAATAGAGCACGGTAGCATCTATTTATACTAACTGAACAACTACATGTTGTATGGTTAACACGTGCTTCTTCAGGATAGATCCTATGAGGGCAATGTGCGGCTCCATCTCCGTCCACCAAACTCGGCTCGGAGAGGCTCCATTGGCTTCTTGATCCTCTGCACCACATCAGCCGGTGGGATGCCCCATACTGTATATGTGTGTTTTCTGTCGGCATTTTGGATCTGCTTATTAATTTCATCTGGATTCGTCAATATAAATAAATATAAACGTGATCGTTAGAATTTACCATGAATGTCAATATACTTTGGGCCTTAATTATTCTTTATAGAAAAAAGTTTGATACAAAATAAATTTTGTGAGTTTTCAATGAGGAACATCAGTATGTGCTACAATGTAAGTTTGAATGTCAAGGAGTATTAGAACTAGTGAAAGTTTGCCTAACTAGAAATATAGTTATAAAATAATTAAGCCAGGTAAACTGGTAGAGGAGACGTTTGAAGAGACTAGTTACCAGCGGTAATACGCATAATGCTGATTTCCGACTTGAGACCAAACAAGCAAAATTGATGTCTAACTGGTCGATGTACGTTCTCAACTTCTTTTCTCTTGTTCAATTAATGGCACAATTGGGGAACGTGGAGGAAGAAGGTCTTGCATTTGAGAACTTTCACTCTTTCAGCATTTTGCTAAATGAAGACCGTAACGAACGGTTTAACTATGTGTGTTAATTTTTTGGTGGTAATGTAACAATGTGTTCACTCGAGCTGAACTGCAGGGATTTACTCTCAAAACAAAAGTTTGACCCAAATTAACTGTAAGAAAGTTTATCAAATATTTTTTAATTTTATTTTATAATCAACGATTTGGGCTACAGCCTTGGGCCCAAACTAACTTTGGACCCAATTGCAGTGGAGGTTTTAAACAATCGGGTAATCGGGTACCCACCGTTCGTAGTGAGCCTGTTCTTCTTTCTTCCAGAATCCAGATGGAACAAACTCAACAAAGACTATTCTTTGGTTACGAGTCTTGAATCAGCTCAGTTGAAGACGCATGTTGAATGAAACATGGGTTTTGGGTCTCTGATTTTGCTACTTCTTTTCAACTCGTTTGTCCCTCTCTCATCTGGTAAGCTATGTGTTTTTGCACTAACAAGATTTGCAATTTATTTACCAGTTAATGATGATCTTGATCGTTATGGTGATATATATCAGTTTGAATTACCTACATTACTAGTACCAGTTGTACGCATTCAGTAATTGTATTTTTTTTGGTTGGTTTAGTTTTGTTCTCGAGTGAAGTTTATACTTTTCCATTCTGCGGTCATCGAACCGAATCAGCTGGACAAATGGAAATCGGTTACTTGATGATGGTTCTAAATGTTTTTTCCTTATGGGATACAAAGACTCATGCTTTGGATTTTTGTATTGGATGTAGTTCTGGTAGTCAATGCTTCAGGTAAAGTTTAAAGGAAGGTAGGATAGGTTAGATTCAGCGTGAAATTGTGTTGGAAACTTGCAATGCTACTTATTCTTTGGAGTTGGCTAGCCGTGATGAAATGTTTGTAGAGGCTGACATGAGTAGTTTTTGGTGTTCCTCCACTCTTGTATCAGTCTTCAAAAGTTCTAAACAAATTGCAACCTTATGAACTTGTGCATCTAAGTGTTGCAGTCCCTTTGTGATCTGCTCAGTAATGATCAGAAAAGACATTATCCTTTTGGAATTGCACTCATGGTGTTGGTCTTTTCAATCGTACGTATATCATCCTTGCTTGGTTTCTTTGACGCAAAGAGCGTAGGAAGACATTTATAGTCTCAAGATGAAACTTGAAAATGACAAGTCTAAATTATTGTTCACAGCGTTTGGATGTTAAGTTGATTGGTTTGGAGAAATTAAGTTCCCAATCTAAAGCGACATTTTGAATGGTTGTCAAATGATTTTGGAGACATACTATGCTTTGACTTTGAATTTAACTTTAACTTTTTTCTTTCTTTAATTGGTCTATATACTTATATTTTCTAAATCTGGTTCATTGCAGGTAAATCTGGAGGAGTATGCATTTCGCAAGGAAATCGTTTTCCACCATTCTCTAGTGAGGGAAAGCCTCCAAAACGAGTAAGCAAGGGACCTAAGGATTTGACTCTTTGCAGGGTGTTCCGCAAAAAGACTTGCTGTGATGTGTCCCAGACACATCCTGCACTGATAGCCATTAGAAAGTTGGCTTCAACAGGGGAAGCTGGCGCTGAATGCTTGCAGTTATGGGAATTACTGGAATGTTCTATCTGCGATCCGCGTATTGGTGTGCAGCAAGGACCTCCACTTATTTGTGCCTCTTTCTGCAACAGGGTCTTTGAGGCTTGCGCTGAGGCTTACTACTCAACTGATGCAATAACACAGGTATGGGGCTGATTCGTCACAAGTCCAGGAATCTCCCAACAAATTTAAAAACAGACGGAAAATGAAAAATGATGAACTTGACCTTGCTCAGGAAAAATTGACTTTTTAGCTGTGAACCATTATGTTGATAAATCTCCTTCCAGGAGTTCCAGGTGCATGAAATAATCCTTTGTCTGATTAATATTTTGTGCCAGGTTCTAGCACCATGTGGAGTAAATGATTATGTTTGCGGTAGGGCCTCTGAATGGATCCATAATGGCACAGAGTTCTGCCATGTTGCAGGTTTTTCTGTTAAAGATGATATATCTGGGAGGATGGAAGAAAGATTCTGCTATGGTGGTAAAGCCAGTCTCGATTTGATCGCGGATTCATGGAAGGTTCCAAAGTCTGAGGTTCCCCAGAAAATGGAGAGCTTGAGGCTGCTAGAAGAATTCCAACAGACAGTGAGGGAAATGCCGTTTAGTGAAAGAGTTTCCTGGGTGGTGGGAGGATTGGTCCTTACGGCAGGCTTGTTGTTTGTAAGGTAAAGTGCTCCTCACTGCTACTTTTATAGAACAAATTAGTTAATCATATTCCCATCTGGTACTTCTGGTCACTGCCAGTTTGTAGTGTCTGGTGGTCTCTACATTCTTCCTATTTCCATAAGCTATATGTAGATATTTATTACATTGAAAGCCTCTTCATTGTGTAAATAGTTGATATACTTTAAATTGAAAGCTTCTACATTGTGTAAATAGTTGATTTTTTGTTGTTGTATGATTCAAGTTTCTATAGTAGCACTCGTACAATAATTTGAAACGAGGAGCTGTGGAAATTTCCAACTGGTATTAGAAAAGGTGGACATGGACAATATGTTCATCTCCAGTATGGTCTTTTTGGGAACAAAGACCTGTTTATAACATTGGTTTGGTAACATTGGATTTTTCGTGTAAACTGTCCATGATGGCATTTACATGAAAAGCTCGAGCATATCCCAAGCACTAAAACAACCACAGTTTGGTGCATTAATTAATCCACGCAGCTATTCTCTCATTGCATACCGTACAGATTGATTCCTTTTCCTTAGTAGATTCTGCTTGGAGGGTCTTTTATGGTTGAACTGTTATTGGTTTTGTAGTTGTTTCTTTTTCTGTTTCTGCTCCTTTTGTTCTGGTATCAATCTTTAGTCGCTTTTTATCTTTGGTTATGCAGCAAAAGGAAAAGTCACAATCTGAGCTACAAAGAAGCCGTTATACAACGCACTAAGAAACTCGAAGCCAAGATGAATCAGAAATCTGCTGTTACTCGGTTAAATAGGAAAGCCAAGTGAAAGATGAGTATGAAATTTCTCTTGGAAGATAATATTTAGTTATGGCAATTGACTCAATTCACAGAATATGTATGAAGTATAGTGTTATAACAATTTTGTGCTAATTGTCCCTTCACTATTTATGAGCAATGAATCATGTATCAGTTAAAACTACAAGAATTTCAGTGCTCGATTTTAATTTTGATTCTTCAGAAGATGAAAGAGTTCTTATCGGCTATCCGTGTCCTTTTCAACCTTTAATTCTCAATATTTGTGTGGATGCTGCAGTGCAGAATTGACTTGGCTGTTATTGTAATGCGGATCAATCGGATGGTTTTGTGCACGATATTCATTCTGTTGTATGCCAAATGGATGCAACATTGTCTTGTGTGGCAATCCATTTGGTACAACACTGTTAGCACCCTAGACCAACAGTATTGAAAATTGAAAATCTATTGCTTTCAGTGATTGATTGAAACTATATACTACAAAATTGAAACCTAGCTTGAAATTAAAGATCAACTACGATATCAAATTGTTCTTTGAAAAAGAAAAGAAAATCTGTTTTCAAGACCAGAATAGAATACAAACCAAACTCTTACCATCTCCATTGCTCCCTATCATCGTGGCGCATAACATTTCAACACAATTCTGGTGCATTCTCTGTTTCACTCCTGCATTGAAGACAATCGATTTGCTGTGTTTGTAAAACTTATACTTTTCCACTTTCAATTCTATCTCAAACCTATCGCAATTCACTATCTGTTTCATAGACCATGCATAACTCCAGATTCTTTAGATTTTGACCATGCTGTTCTGTATTGTTCTGTATGTAGCGGATGTAAACGCAGTCAAAAGGCATAGATCGAAGCAGAAATGACAGAGTTCGCCAAAATGCCGGAAGAGATGTTGGTGGAAATCCTATCAAGGCTGCCAGCCAAATCTCTCCTTCGATTCAAGTGCGTGCATAAGTAATGGTATAATTTGATCAGCAATCCCAGTTTTGTAGCCAAAAACCTTGTCAAAGGCACGACCAACAGTTCTTTCCCTTGCCTCCTTTTAAAGTGCTTGATCGTGAAGGATACCGACAGTCAGAACAAGGAAGCTGTATTCTCATTGCTCAATATGAGCTACGATAAGGATAAGGGGGAACATGATATTCATTATGGAGTCGTGGACATGACGAAGGGTCGATTTATTGAGCTCAAGATGTTAAGAGTCTGCATGGATTGTAGGTCATTGCGATGGCATTATTTGTCTGGTTGATCCTAATAAAGCAATAGTACTATTAAATCCAGCAACCATGGAGTTCAAGCTTGTCACTGCAGAGCAACATGTTCCAGATAAGAGAATAAATATGGGATTTGGCTGTGACCCTAAATCTAAAAGCTTCAAAATAGTTGAGGAAAGTTTTAGCTGGTATAATATTGATGTTATGGTGTGGAATAGCTCCATTGCTCTAGTCTCACTCGATGGTGATACGAGTCGACCAGAGACTTTGGGAATGTGGGTGATGGCTGACATTGGTGGGGTGGAGGGGTCTTGGATAAAGCAGTTTACATTAGGAAAAGCAATGGGATTTGTGACAACATTGGACTTTATAAACAGAGATGAGATTCTTATGTTTCCTGAGGAAGGGCGCATGATCTCCTACAACCTTGATACCGAAAAGCTTAATCCTCTGCCCCATGATAGCTTGGACTCGGACGATCTTCGGGCAGTTGCTTATAGAACTAGTATAGTTGGGATCAATGGAAGAAACATCCTTCAAAATAGAAATGATTCTGACAATCAAGATGAACCAACAAGGATGGAATTATGTTGAAATATATTTCTTGTCAACTTCGAATTCTCATTTTATTAACTTCTTTCAGGTTCATGATCAATAGTCTAAGTCCTTAGCTTGTATATATATAGTCTTAAGTAAATATATGTATCATAGACCATTATTGACAAACAAAACATGATGAGAAATACAGTATCATTCACTACATCACATAAATGGCAATGTTTGGCAATGCTTTTTCTTTAAGAAAAGTTAGTTTTTTTTTATTCAAATATGCTTCTTAATAGAAAATGAGGGAGGTGTTTGACAAATATTTTTTTTAAATGACTTTTAAAAATAGAAGTGTTTGGTAAATCTAAAAGTAAAAGTCACAAATATATTTATTTTTCTTTTCTTTTATTTTTTTATTTTATTTTAATTAAATATTGCCTACAATAATAAAAATAATAAAGATTGTAAAAATACCAATAATCTTAAATACGTTCTTGATGTCATGCTCGATATTTTAAATGGCTGATATCAAATGAAAAGACCCGTCCCCGATTTAAATGTTAAACTAAAATGAGCCCCTGACTACATATCTTGACACATAGAAATCTACCGAAAATGTTTGATTATGCCCTAATCAGACATTTCGGCTACTCATTAAACTTTGCGGTATGTTGTTACTCCTGGACCTTCAGTAATTAGAGATCCTTCCTCTTATGCATCATCCTCACTATTTGCATTGTCAGTTGATCCTTCTCCAATATTAACAAAATGTTTATCAAAACGGGAATGTCTCCTTACATAGTTGTGAAGAGCCATATAACAATACGGGAGAAACGACCTTTTGCGATAGCACAATGTGTACATGCGCGTCGTAAAAGACCAATTTTACTCGTGACACAAATTTGTGTCGCAAAGCAAAAGATATATAATATGCGTCGTAAAAGACGTCTATGTACGTCGTAAAATATCTATCTAGCGTGTCGTAAAAGACTAATTTGCGCATCACAAAAGATAATTAAGTATGTTGTAAAAGACATTTTGGCTTGTCAAAGACCTATTCACTCAAACCACATATAAGCAAAGAAACTTGCACGTTTATTTAATAATACAAAGTAATATTGCTGCAAATTCACTCATTTAGGTCACACACTGTTTCTACCAGTTTCTGTAAGGATTCCAGCAGAGGTACGGATGGAGTAAGTTTCTGGTGATCCGAGCTGTCGCGCGTGTATCGTCATTTACCTGCTGTTAAGAGTAATACACCAAACGGTCGTTAGAAGCCTTGACGGGTTGTTCCCGCATTTAACTCTCCGACGCTCAAGTTAGTGTATGAGGCGTAACAAGTAACAGGCGTATGATGGCGTAGTAGGGCGTACCTTGTAACTGTCATAAATGTGTTGTATATATTGGTGGTTGAGTATGGGGTCTTTTGTTGCTTTTCGGTGTGGGATCCTGCTTTGTTCATGTTCTGTTATGGTGCCTTCCGTTTACTTGTTCTGAGCGCGTGGGCTTTCGGACGGTGTTGCTTCCTTGTTTAAAGTTGGAGCCTGTACTCCTGTCTTGCGTTTGGTCTGAGCTGTGTTGACCCGTTTGGAGTGACTAAGTGTGCGATAATTGTGCTTACGGGATCGCGTACTAACAAGTCCCCCAAGTCCCCAAGTCAAGGGAATCAGCTCTTGATTGGGGAGTTGTGCTAACCCCGAGTCCCCCAACTCTCCGATAAAGAGCTGATTTTGAGGTCGAGAGTCGAAGTGTTGTGCCGCGATGATGCAGGCGTTTGTTGCTGTTCCGTTATTTGGGGTGGACTCCGAAACCTGATGTTGCTGTTTGGAGCCGCTTACGTGGCGACAAGTGACGTTTCTACTCGTCCCACCATAGCGTGAACGTTGTTGCTGTCCGGCTACCGAGTTGGACTCTGAAACCTGATGTTGCTGTTTGGAGCCGCTTACGTGGCGACAAGTGATATTACTACTCATCCCACCATAGTGCAAGCATAATTGCCACTTGACTATCGGGTTGGACTCCGAAACCTGATGTTGCTGTTTGGAGCCGCTTACGTGGCGACAAATGATGTTGCTACTCATCCCACCATAGCACAAGCATAATTACTACTTGCCTATCGGGTGTTGCTCTATTGGGTTGATGCGTAACGGGAGGTCCCAGACCTCAGTCCGTTAGCCCCGAACGATGGCGCAGGTCATGATGGTATCAACCGTGCCCATGATAGCGCAAGCATAATTGCCACTTGCCTATCGGGTGGACTCCAAGACGGTATTTCTATTTCTGAAGTGGGCCCCTCTTGTCTTTTTGTATTCCGACTTTTTCGTCTTCGTAACGGTTACCTGTCGCTTAAGGTGATCGTGTGTCAGGAGGTTTTATTTCAGTTGTGCTGCATGCATGACGTGTGACGCGTCGAATTCGAAGCGGTAGGGTAATTAATTTTGGCGGGAGCACGTGGAGCGCGTGAGACACGTGTCGTGATCCTACGGTGGGAAGCGCTGAAAATAAACGGCAGACGTTTGCCTAGGGTTAGTTTCGCTGCCTATAAATAGTATGGTATTTTCACTTTCATCTTTTACACTTTTGCTGTTCAGGTTAAAGCTCTGTGTAAACGTGCTCTCGGATTTCCTTGCTATCAATCTTGGAGTGTTGCTTGCTATCTCGTGAATCTTCATCTCATCTCTTCAAAGGTAGTGTCTTTGTTCTTGTTTTTTGAAAATTGTTTGGTGTAGTGTTTTCGTACTTGCTTTGGTTGGTGTTTTCTTTGGGGTAATTTTCTGGGTTTTCATTGCTTTCTGGGCTTTTTCTGGGTAGTGGGAAGAACAGTCTTCAAGTTCTTGGATTTTTTGTTGCTTTTTGGCTGTTTGATCGATTTTTGGGTACTGGGAAAGGGTTTGCATTGTTTTTCTGGGGGATTGGGGCTGCGACAGTCTGTATGTTCGCCCGTTTTGGCTTATCGCCCGTTTGCTTTTCTCTTAGGATCATGGATTTGGTAGCTGTATCCAGTGATGAGTCGCCTCCGTCAACCCCTAGGTTCCATATAGGGTCCCGGGTTTCATCCCCTAGTGTTTCAGACTCCTCGTTCGATAGCGTACTGAGCGTCTCTCCCCTGTCCGTTAACGCCAGTACTGCCTTGCGTAGATCATCGGTGCCGATCATGGAGCAACCTGGATTGAGCGTGGTGAACGTTGACGTGTCGTCCTCGTCAGGAGGATCAGATGGGTATGTCGTGCTCCCTCACGGTGGGCAGGCGGATGGGGCAGCCCTTCCCATTCTTCCTTAAGGCGGGCCCGTCTTGTGGCGACTGGTGGACGGCCAGGTGGTGCAGGAGCCAGAGGGGTCTCCGTCAGTGCAGGAGATAGAGTGATGGTACCGGGACTACCATATCCCCCGCACCGTGAAGCTGAGGGCGCTCTGCCAAGATGAATCGTTTACACGCCCCCCGCGCGACTACGTGTACATGAGTGAATTCCAGCTGAAGGCCGGGCTGAAGCTTCCCCTGCATCCATTCTTCCAGTACGCGCTCGCGCTCTTCAACATTACGTTTGGCCAATGCAGGCCAACGTTGACGCGCGTACTGATTGCCTTCCACAACATTTGGAAGCTGAGTGGGCTGCAGTTCCCCACACGGGCAGAGATCAGGCATTTCTTCCGTTTGAAGTATTCTCCTCGCATGAAGGACAATGGTACGATAACGGTCGAGCCCCGAACGAAATAGTGGCTAACGGAGCCCCCTTCCTCCTCCACTGCCTGGCGCTGGTATCACTGCCTTGTCAGAGGCGAGTGAGAATTTGACAAGTCGGAAGGTGCTCTCTCGCGCGGACGCGATCAAATACATCGAGTCCCCGAGTCTTTCCAACCGCTAGGTGTGATATTGTAGTGCCGACTAACGACGTTTGCCCTGTTTCCGGTTGTATTCTTGCTTGCTGATTCGTTTGTGCTTTTGCAGATCAGAGTTCGTATCCCCTCACGCGTTTGGAGGAGAAGTGGTTGGCGAGAATCAAGTTTGCCTTCGACCCCCATCCAGTCGCGCGAAACTTCTGGGCGGCCAACCACTGGGAGCTTGTCGAACGGTGTGGTCTTTCACGCCCTCCTGGTATGTATCGTGGTATAGCGTTTTGAGTTATCCGTTCTTGTGGTATATCGGGCTGACCTTGTGTTCATTGTTTTGCAGCTAAAATGAAGAAATCCAGATCCTCCGCCAAGCAGGATGCTGCCCATCAGCGTATGTTGGTGCTGATGGAGAGGGCCCGACAAGCCCGCATGGTCGTCGAAGATCCGAGCGGCCAGCTAGTGCAGGGCGATACCCCTCAAGGCGTTATGCAGCCTCCCAACTGCAATGAGTATCTTGACTCGGTTCCAGAGGGCAATGAGGAGATCGAAGCCGTGGGCGCGGTTGTCGAAGCTTCGACCGTCATCCTAGAGAGACGGGTTGAAGAAGCTGCCCTCGAAGCTCAAAGGGGAGAGGGCGAGCAAGCCCGAAGAGACCGGCTCCGGCAGGAGAAGGAGGCGCGCAGCCGAGAGCGCGGCGAGCGTCGTGTTGAGCGCGTGAGCCAGGGAAAGTCTCCCTCCACACACACGGGCTCTTCAAGGAGTTTGTTTGAGATTTCTCCCATCCGTCAGTCTGGAGGGGCGGATGGCCAGCAGTCCCAGACCTCGACTAGGAGGCCAGACAGCCAAGGTACCTCCAGTCGCCCGCAGAAGCGCCCTCGTCCGTCCAACGAGGCTTCCCCATCCGTTACTGTTGCAGTGGCGGGCAAGATGAAGCTCTCCTCGAAGTTCATTGCTCGTATCTAGAGCTCCATGGGTGCGGGCATTGAGTCCCTCCAGAAATGGCGTCAGCTGGGCGCCGACCCGAGCGCATCCTTCAGTGCGGCGTTTGACACCTGCACGCAGCTCCAACATCAGCTGTTCCTCATCAAGGGGCTTGAGGGATCAATGCTGCAGACCACCCTATTGTCGAAGACGAAGGCCAAAAATCGGAAGCTTCAGGCTGACGTGGGCAAGCTGCAGCAAGCGCTGACCAAGTCCACCGACATTGCCAACCGGAAGATCGCACGGGTGAACGAGCTCGTGCGAGAAACAGATGAGCTGAAGAAGGACTTTGGTGAGGCGCAGTCCGGGGTGGCGATCCTGGAGTCCGATCTGGCCAGCCTCCGAACATCCAGCGGTATGGGGATAGCGGAGCTGGAGCGCGAGCTGGCGGAAGCCCGAGTGCAAGCCGTGACGGAGGAGGTCCGTCAAAGGATAGCGGAGGGGGCGGTGGCCGAGTTCAAGGCCTCTTCCGAGTTGGAGAAGGTCAGGGATGCCGCAGTCCAGGCTTTCAAAGATTCTGAGGAGTTTGAGGACTTGGTTGCCGCTGAGGGCAATGTCCAATGTGAGGACTTCTCCTCACTCGTGTTGCCTTTTGTCAAGGTGGACGAGTTCAAGGTGTGGTAGGCGGCCGAGGCGGAGAAGCTCAAGCGCTCGCTCGAGGAGCCAGAGGTGGGGGCGCCAGCCGAAGGTGACGGGCCAACCACTGGGGGAGGTGGGGAGGATGCTGCTGCCGGGGCCAGCTAGTTATCGTTTACTTCTGCTTTTTCTTTTGCTTTATGCTTTGTTCTTTGTACTTTGGCGCCTTCGTGCGTTTGATGAATTGTAACTTTTTGACAATATAAAGTATCTTTTGTTCCGTTTACATTGCTTGCCTTATTGCGTTTGATGAATACTTATATTGCTATCGGCACCCAACAAAATGTACATATGCAAAAGTTTTATAATCACTAGACTAATGTGCGTTTAGATTACAAAAAAGATACTCAAATGCAAGTAGAGGAACACTTAGTGAAAATACTTTCTTAGGTGCTGTGTGTTCCAAGGATTGCCTATTCTTCTCCCAAACATGTCTTTAATGTAAAATGTACCCGGACTTGCGACTGTGTCGATGACGTATGGGCCTTCCTATGACGGGCGTAATCCCTTGGGCTTCGTTTGAATTGCCTTCATGACCCAGTCCCCCAGTTGGAGTAGGCGCTCCTTCACGTGCTGGTTGAATAGTCGAGTGACACGCTGCTTGTTTGCGGTGTTGTGAAGGTGTGCTGTGTCACGTCTCTCTTCGAGGAGGTCGTTGTCGAGTCTGAGTCCTTCGCCATTAGTGGTGGGGTCGTAGCTTTCGATTCTTGGGCTTCTGTATGTGAGCTCGAGTGGGAGTACGGCATCCGTTCTGAATGTGAGGCTAAACGGAGTTTCTCCTGTCGCTGCTGTTGCCGTCGTTCGGATTGACCATAGTATTTCGGGGAGTAAAGTGGGTCATCGTCCGTACCAAACGTCTTCCTTCTTGATGAGTTTGATTTTCTTCTTGATGCCTTCTTTGATGATTTTGTTTGCTGCTTCTACCTGTCCGTTTGTTTGCGGGTGTGCTGGTGATGCGAATATCATATCGGTGCCTTGCCTTTTATAAAATGCTTTGAGCTCGTCGTTGTGGAATTGCGGTCCGTTGTCGGTGATGATGTTGAGCGGGGTACCGTAGCGACAGTAGAGGAAACGCCACAGGAATCTCTTCACCTTTTCGGTTGTGATTTTGACCATCGGTTCTGCCTCGATGAACTTGGTGTGGTAGTCGATGATGACTATGATGTATCGGTACTGGCCCTTGGATTTCGGAAGCTCTCCTATGAGATCGAGTCCCCACTGTGCGAACGGAACATGGGAGGTGAGGATCAATAAGGGAACTGCGGGCGTGTGATTCTTGTGTGCATAGAGTTGGCATTGATGACATTTCGTGTTGATTGCGGTTGCGTCTGCGTGGATGGTGGGCCACCAGAATCCGCAACGGAGTGCCTTTTGTGCTATGGATCGTGCTCCCGCATGGTGGCCGCATACGCCCGAATGGATTTCCCTGAGTATCTTATCGCCCTGCTTTGGTATAACGCATTTGAGGTTGGCCCATGTCTTCCCTTGTCTGTATAGGCTGTCGTGTCGGATGCTGAAGTTGACCGCTCGGGCTATGATGTTTCGGGCCTGGGCCCGGTCTACCGGTAATTCGCCCCTTGTCTTGTACTTGAGGATCAGATCCATCCAACTGGTTGTGTGTGGTTCGATCGTGAAGATCTCTTTTGTCGTTTTGGTGATGCTTGGCTTCTTCAGCATTTCCACTACTCGTTGCCCTGGCTCCGTATGTATGGGCGATGTTGCTAAACGGGCAAGTGTGTCTGCCTTGGTGTTTCTTCCTCTCGGGATATAGTTGATGTTGAAGTACTTGAACTTGCTTAACATTGTGCTTACGAGGTCGTGGTACGCTGTCATCGTATCGTCATTCGTCTTAAAGTCGCCCTGGATCTGGTTGACAACTAACTGTGAATCATTAAAGATGTTGATGCTCGGGGCCTCAGAGTTTCGGGCTAGCTGTAGACCGGCGATAAGAGCTTCGTATTCGGCCTCATTGTTTGTTGCTTTGAATTCTAACCTGAGCGCATACTCGGCCCGTACGCCACCGGGCCAAGTGAGAATGATCCCAGCCCCACTGGTGTTCTTAGTGCATGACCCGTCCACGTAGAGGTTCCAAGGTGATTCGGGTGTTGGGGGCTCATCCCTGGGAGTTTCTACGCTTACGGGCGATGTCTCGAGTGCAGGCTGTGTCGCAATCGGCCCTTCGGCCTCTGTGTATTTGGATATGAAGTCTGCGATGGCCTGGCCCTTTATTGCTGTTCGGGGTGTATAATGGATGTCGTATTTGCTTAGCTCGACGACCCATTTGGCCAGACGACCACTGTGGTCGGGCGATTGCAATACCTGTCGCAACAGGACGTTGGTGAGGACGTAGATGCTGTGGGCCTGGAAGTATGGCCTGAGCCGTCTTGCACCTGAGACGAGCGCGAACGTCACCTTCTCGATTGTAGGGTAACGGGTCTCTGGGGGTGTCATGCTCTTCCCGGTAAAGAAGACCGGTAATTCGGAGGTCGTTTCTCTGCTGACCAGGGCCGAACTGACGGCCGTTAGGGAGGCAGATAGGTATAAGTAGATGGCTTCTCCCTTCACGGGTCTGGACAAGACGGGGATTGAGGCGAGGTACTGCTTGATTGATGCGAATGCCGCTTCGCAGCCGGTTGTCCAGATGACACTTCGCTTGTTTGCCGTTCGGAGGGTTTTGAAGAACGGTGCGCACTTGTCGGAGTAACGGGAGATGAAGCGATTGAGGGATGCCAGTTTTCCCGTGAGGCTTTGGAATTCGACCTTGGTCGTGAGGGGTTGCATGTCTAGTATTGCCTTGACCTTTGTTGTTAATGCCTCGATGCTCTCTTTGCTGATGATGTACACTAGGAATTTGCTTGTTACACCGAACGTGCATTTGGCCGGATTCAGTCGCATGCCGTTTCTGATTAAGAGTTCGAGCACAGTGCGTAGATGTTCGGGGTGATCTGCTGCCTTGGTGCTTTTTACCAGTATGTCATCGATGTAGACCTCTACAATTTCGCCCGTCAACCCGTCAAATATGATGTTCATCAATCTTTGGTATGTGGAACCCGCGTTCTTCAGGCCAAACGGCATGACTACGTAATAGTAGACCCCCTTGTCCGTAGTGAAGTAAGTCGCCTCCTGGTCTTCGGGGTTCATGAGGATCTGGTTGTATCCTGAGTATGCGTCCATCATGGATAGTAGCTCGTGCCCGACAGTGGCGTCTACGAGCTGATCGATCCGGGGTAACGGGAAGCTATCTTTCAGACAGGCCTTGTTCAAATTGCTATAATATATGCACATGCGCCAGGATCCGCTTTGCTTCTTGACCATGACGGCGTTGGAGATCCATTTCGGATAGTCGACTCTTCGGATGAAACCGATTTTCTGCAGCCTGTCGACTCTGCATGCATAGCCGCGTACCGTACTTGGTCATATACGCGTCGTTTCTGCTTTACAGGCTTTGCCAGTGGGCTGATGCTGAGTTTGTGGGAGATGATGCTTGGGTCGATTCTGGGCATATTCGTGTAAGACCATGCGAACACCTGTTGGCAGTCCGTCAGGACCTGGGTTATCCGGGTTGCCATGTTGGGCTTCAATTGCGCGCCGATGCGGATAGTGCGTTCCAGGTGTTAGGGGGATAATTGTATCATGCGTTACTGCTCCTGTTCCTCAGCGGATCGGATAGCGTTCAATCCATCACGCGGGTCATCGGGTTGTTGCTCTTCCAGGGAACACTCCGCCACTACGAGCACCTCCAACAGTGTGTTGTCTTTGTCTGGTCGAACAATTTTTTCCACGAAATCATACCCTCTGATCGTGCCGATTCGGTGGTCTGTCAGGAACTTTGCCATGAGCATATGGCCTACGATGATCAGTCTTAGCTTCAAGATACCCGGTCGTCCGAGGATCATGTTGTAGGACGTGTGGAGGTCTATGATATCGAAGTCCGTTCTGATTTCGCTCTGGGGGGTTCCTGGTGCACCAATGTCGAATCGCATGTAGTCGCTACAGAGTGGGTAGGTGGTCTCACCAGAGAAGCTGGTGATGCTCTCGTGGTCCTGCGTCATCTTGCATTTCGGGCGCTTGAGACCTTCGTATGTCTCTCGAAAGATGATGTTGACAGAGGCTCCGTTATCGATGAGGATGCGCTTGACCAAGTATTGATCTACCATTCCGTCAGTGACGAACGAGAGCGTGCTGTTCTGGCTGCCTTCCTCCTCGTAGGTGAAGGTGATTGGGGGCCAATCCTTCTTAATTGCCCGTGGTGGATTTCCGGGACGTATCGCAAATACGTCCCGGGGTCGGGGTTCTTCTCGTTCCCGCGGGCATTCGGCCATCCGATTTCCGCCCGTGATGTTGTTGATGGTGCCTCTTGTTCGTATGTCTGCTGTCGGGCATTCCGCGTTTGCCGTTCGGAAGACCAGCGTTCCTTCAGTGTGTAGTCGTTCGATTTCCCTTGCTAAGATTTCGCAGTCATTGGTGTCGTAGGTGTTCGACTCGTGATACATGCACCATGTTCCCCTGTTTTTCCGCATGGGAGCGATGTCGGGCGCCCTAGGCCTGGCCGGGCGAATTTGGCGTTTGTTTTGCTTGAGCACTTCCTCGTTTGTGCCCTGTGTGATGGAGAAGACTGCGCGTTGCTGGTGTTGATCTCTGGGTGGTGGGTTTCGCGGTGGTGTGCGTTCATGGTGCGCCTGCTGATAATGCTTGTGGTTCATGTGCTTGCGATAGTGGTCTTCGCGGTCTTCGCGCTTGAGGGGCGCAGCGGGCTGTGTTTTCGGAGGCGGGCTCTTGGCTGTAGGGGGGATGACGGGCGATCTCGTGCATAACCCTGCGCCTTCGGGGTCTGTGTCGTGCTCGGGCCTTGCGCTCCGTATACCTGGGTTTCCACCAGAGCCTTCTTGACGATTAGATCGATGATCTCATCGTACCCAAGGTAGTCCTTCCTGACCATCTTCTCCACGAACGGGGTTCCTGTCAGGTTTTCCAGCAACGTCGTTTTTGCTACATTCTTGTCGAGGTTCCTGCACGTGTTTGCGAGGGCCCTCCATCGGTTGATGAAACCGAATAGGTTTTCGTTATCCCCCTGACGGACCTTTAGTAGCATGCTGGCGGTGTTGTACTTGTCTTGTAACCAGTATCGTTTGAGGAAGCATTCCGTGAGTTCATCGAAAGAGCGGATGGATCCCGTTGGCACCTCGTAGAACCAGTTTCGCACCTCTTCCGACAGTGTCTCCTAAAATAGGAAACAAAGAGTTGCATTCGAGTATCGGGTACCTGCGGTGGCGGATTGATATTCGTCAATGTGTGTTCGCGGGTCTCCCTTCCCGTTGAACCTGCTGATCTTTACCGTTTTGGAGTATGGATCCCTGCCCTGCGCCAGGATGTCCTCCGATAGGGGACTTACACGGGGAGTATACATTCCCCTTGGCCCGGTGTGCGTGGTCTTCTTGAGTGACATGATTTCGGCCTCCATCTCCGTCATTCGTCGGAGCATGGCGCTCCCGACCGTCGTGGAGGGTTCCTCGTCGTCGTATCCTCGTGTCCTTTCGGGCGGTGGTGGAGGTCCTGGGAGCCGGTCGTTTCGCTGTCCCCATGGCGGATCTACCCTGATGGCCTGCCCACTTGTTCCTGGTTCCTCCGTTGGTCCAGATTCCTCTCGTTGGGTTTCTTGGCTTCGGATGAACGCGTCAAGCCGATCCTCCAACCGCTGTCGGGCTTGGCGTTCCTGGTCTCTTTCGGCTTGGGCCGTTTGGAGTTCTTTCACGAGGTGGGCTGCCGCTTCGTCCTCCGTTAGGTCGTTGATGCTGCTGATCGCGTCGACGGGTGCGTCTCTCGTATTTCGACTTTCGGGTGTAACATGGTCTGTTGCCATCTTCGCTGCTATGGTTGCGGGTGGTTTACGATTGCTCGCTTCCCACAGACGGCGTCAATTGTTTCTACCAGTTTCCGTAAGGATTCCAGCAGAGGTATGGATGGAGTAAGTTTCTGGTGATCCGAGCTGTCGCGCGTGTATCGTCATTTACCTGCTGTTAAGAGTAATACACCAAACGGTCGTTAGAAGCCTTGACGGGTTGTTCTCGCATTCGACTCTCCGACGCTCAAGTTAGTGTATGAGACGTAACAAGCAGTATTGGTAGAGTAACGGTCGTATGATGGCGTAGTAGGGTGTATATTGGTGGTTGAGTATGTGGTCTTTTGTTGCTTTTCGATGTGGGATCCTGCTTTGTTCATGTTCTGTTCTGGTGCCTTCCGTTTGCTTGTTCCGAGTGCGTGGGCTTTCGGACGGTGTTGCTTCCTTGTTTAAAGTTAGAGCATGTACTGCTGTCTTGCGTTTGGTCTGAGCTGTGTTGACCCGTTTGGAGTGACTAAGTGTGCGATAATTGTGCTTACGGGATCGCGTACTAACACACACATTTGAAAGTTCATACAGAGTTGAAACTACTAAATATGAATGGCTGTACACAAGATGTGAGTAGCTATATTTCCTACTTGAGAACCAAATACATAGAGTAAAAACAAATTGTCTCTAAACTCTGGCTTTAGATTGAAGGAAGCTAATTTCTATGGTAAGTAGTAAATCACCTCTAATTGACAGCTCTGTTAAGCAGTCCTAAAAAGCATTAAATCACCTCCTTGTACTGATATGAATTGAACCCCACACCTAAATGGTCTTCAGAGTTTATAGCCTGCAAAGTATCAATATCACAAGCAACAAAATAAATCACTTATACAAATATCACTCAAAGTTCAGGACTAACTGGGAAATAGATCGAGATCTGTCCTATATATAACTTGACAGATAACAAACCATATGTACGATCAGAGATTAGTTTTGTTATGCTAATTGATCCCATATATGGTGCCCATATATACATAAGAACAAAAGGTATCAACACAAACAGATATCTAATTTCGATATGCATAGCAGCAAGGATACATTGTTTATTAACTCTTTCTACCACGATCAGATTAAACTGAATCTAGGGTAACATTATAACATTGCAACATTGAATCATTATTGTATATGGTTTTAAAGAAATGTTGTACAGATCATTTCTAATGCCAGTAACCTATCAGTGTAATATTAATCTACACAAAAAGCCATGAGACTATCACACATTCAGTTCTTCTTCAACTTCAATCACATCCATGAAGACAGCGTTGAAATAATAGTTACCTCGTATTCTCCAATGTCCAGCTCGTCCAGAAGCTCTGTTATAACATAGATAGCTTCACCATCTGGGCCATTTTGTCTCCTGGGCCAGCAATGTCAAAATTGCATCGGTAAAACTCCCGGTATCTACCATTAGCTGAATTGTTTCTTCTGTAGACCTTTGCTATCTGGTACCTCTTGAAAGATGAGAGGCCATTCATAGCAACATACCTCGCAAACGGAACGGTTAAATCATATCTAAGTGAAGACAGCTCTCCTCCCTGATAACAAGTTCAGTAACGAAGTACATCAGATGTTAGTGATTGATTCAGCTCTACTGTCAGCAACATAGTAAATCAGAAGCTATAATTATATGAAGGATGACAAGCAAAGTCTTCCTTCAAATGACAAAAGGTGAGAGAGATATTTACCTGGTCGGCAAGATCATAAATTAATTTTGAATCTGGTCGGCAAAGCCAGAATTCATTAACCAAAGAAAAGTCCAAACAAATGCCTCATATGATCCTTTTTTTTCCCACATAGATTTCATTGTCTATATGCACTGTGGCCTCTTGGTTAGAGCATCTGCAGCAGTACAGCACGAGCAGCTGCTCCTCCCTTCTGCTCGTGCTCTCGAGCGAGCAATCTCTGCTCGTCCAGTTGCTTTTTAGCTCGGTCAACGAGCGATCGCTGCTGCAGGGTCCACCTCCTTCCTCTTTGTTCGTGCTATCGGATGCACCGGTGCATATGCTCTTATAACTTCTTTGTAATAACATGACAAAAATGAATGCCGAAAGTTTCTATCCCCACATCAAATGACAATTTAAATAAGTGCAACCAATTTAGCTAGAGCCGTAATGAGAGTTTGGGAACCATGATTTAGGCAACCCATTCTCTTCGAAGTGATCCATATAATAACTTTGCCCTGATAATTCTAAGTAAGAATCCCCTATGAAAATCAAGACCTCAGAAAGCTACAAACTAGTTGCAGTGACGAATAACCATAGTAATTGAGTGATCTGAACACGATTTGACAAGTTTCTGACTGAAAAAGACACTGGCTGGTTGAAAAATTGAAACCAGAGTCTCTAGTGAACATGCCCTTTTTATACTACAGATTTGAACATTGACCAATAACAAACAATTCAGATCTAAAACGAGCATGAACAGCAACAATCATTCATCAACACACAAATTAAAACCAAACATTTCCAGAAGACTTTTAATGTGCATGCATAGTTATCAGATTTTGAAGCTATGCTTTCAGTTTCAGATAAGTAACCAATTAAAGATAAAGAAGACAAACAAAGACATACTTTTTGAGCATGGATCTCTAAAGAATCCCCATTGTTCAGAAGTTTCTTCTTCAGTAAAAGCCCTTCTAATCTGGAACAAGCTCGAACCTGTGCAAGTGCCTCTCTCAATTCTACGAGTACAGAAGAAATGTTGGTGCTTCTACTAGCACAACAAAAGAATCATTTCAATTCAAAGAAACTAATTATCAGAAAATCAATTCAAACCGAATACAGAAGTTCAAGTAACATGCCAATAATTTGAACAAATTTCAAAACAACCCCAAAATTGAAAGAGCAAAACCCTAAAATTGAAATTGGTTGGGTATGAGATTATGGAGCTTACTGATACTCTTCCGATTCTAGAGACTTCTTTCCATGGAGGAATTCGGCGTGCGAGGATTAGCTGCAGATCTCTTCCTTCTTCTTTTTCTTCTGAAAAGAGAGAAGAGGAAAACTGGGAACGTTGCTGTGCTCTCTCGACTGAAATAGAGGAGGAAGAGACGAGTCGCAAATATGATAGGATAAATTGTGGCAATTGTCGATTGTGTAAGGGCATTAGAAAATGCGTAAAATTTCATTAAAAATACTCTTCATGCGTATTTTTTTTTAAAAAGTCAACAAAAGCTTCTCTAAATGTGCTTTTCGAAATAGTTAAGAAACCCATTTTTTTTTAAAATTCTTACGAATAAAAATTAATAGGAGTTTCTATTCACACTTCCAAAATAACTACTTAGACCTCCTTGCTTAATAGACCTCCAATTTGCTTTTACACATAACTAAAATGCTATTTAGACCTCCCTAATTTTTCCAAAACACCCTTAGTTCCATAAAAATCAATAAAATCATTTTTTCTTTTCAAAGATTCTATTCATACCTCCACATTCGCTATTTAGACCTCCTTCAATTCATCTGAAAATCATAATTTGCTTTCAAAATTCATTCAATTGGCCAAACCTATTATTAGCTTTTGAGCCAAGTTTGTTTGTTCAGGAATAGTGACAATTAGCAAATAAATAAGTTTTCAAGTTCTTCAAGCTCATCATTGATTACAACTAGGGAAATGCATTCAAATGAAATTTAAAAAGAATCTAACGGAGAAAAGAAGCCAAAAAAAATAAAATAAAATAATGTCTACAAGTTGTATCATTTTAAAAAATTAAGTCAAAAAGTAAATGTCTATTTATAGCATAAATTTTCAAATTTTTCATAAAATTCTACTTAATCATCGATTGTGAATGTTTCTGGATTTATGGTTATTGTGCAACAGTCGTTGTAACGATCAAAACAGTCTCAATATGTAGAATACAAATGCCGAACTTTGACGTCAGCACTTCTTTCCCAATTTGGCATAAGATACGGCAAAGGATGTCCTACAGACATTTCTAGCTGAAAATAAAAGAACATGATAGTGAACAGGTGAAAAAACAATGTAATTGGACAAGAAAAAATTATAGAGCAATGAAATATGACTTACATGCACAAAATGGTTTCTCTTAACAAAGCCAATTCCAATCTCTTTGACCTGATTGTTACTCAACTGCCCAACGTTGTGTTCCTCTAAGGGAAGGAATGTTAAGCATTGCCCGTTTGATATATATATATATATATTACCACTACACCATAACATGTTGCAATCAAATGCCCCATTTCTGAAAAATACATCCAGTGTTTTGTCGGTACCCATTACCGGTTTGAAGTAGTAGTACCCAAATGCATGCAAGTATTTGTCCATGCAGCAACAAATCGCTCTTTATAATTCTCTAACCAAGTTTGTTTCAAGTAACGAAGCTCATCAAGATATGTACTAAATTTAGACTCAAATTCTTTGAGGTTCGCCCAGTACTCACTTTTTGTTGTAGAACCAACGACAATGTTCCATGCACTGAGAAACATATTCCACATTTCTGTGATTGCAATTTTTTTTTTTTGCACTCTTTCATAACATTTCGGTTGATGTGCCATACACACAAGAGATGTCGAGAGTCGGGAAATATTTTTGCTATGTTGCTCATTAATGCTAATTCACGATCCGTCACAAAAACACTTGGACTACGATGATCTAGAAGAATTTTCAATCTACTTAAGGCCCATGTGTAATGGTCTTCTGTCTCTCTTGAGATGTAGATAAATGCTACATTGAAAGTCTTCTCAATAGATGTCGCCCCCACAATTTCAAATAGTGGAAAACGGTATCGGTTGGTCTTGTAGCTAGGTACAATCCATGATAAGTACATGAGGAAACACATAAAAAATTTGAAGACAGTAAGGATCACACCAAAATATGTCAGTAACAATATTACCTTCACTCCTGTGGTGCTCAATATAATTGTGTTCTGACAACTTATGCAACAAACTTTGCATTTGCGATCGTCCGGCCTTTGCTTTGAATCTATGCACTCTCCTTACATTATATAATGTCTTCATGATTGTTACATTTTCTAGATCTCGCTTCTTTAAGGCAGTCAAAATGTCTTTTGGTCTCATCAAACAATTTGTCATATCCACTAACATTGCATGTTCATCTTTAGTTAGTCTTCCAGCAAAAGAATGACCGTGAAGGGATTGAGAAAGAGGATGATTATGAAAACCGCACATCACCTCCAACATCCATTCATCTCCAACAACATTGATGCCCCTCAATGCGAATGAGCACCCACATTTTTTTGTACCACTAGCCTTTGGACGCTGTTTATTTTTACCAAATCCATCAATTGTTTCTTTGCTCTCTGTATTCGACTTATTTGCACCCGTATTTGATTTCACAACACGCTTATAGTCACCACCCCGTTCACAACAAAGTCTCAATTTAGGTCTTTTTTTCTTATTACCAATAACACATGTATCCGATCTCCGATTTATAATGACCATCTTATTCTTCCTACCAACAGAACAAACCCATTGTAACAAGACACTTTTATTCTCAAAAATCTGCACAAATCACATGTAATTATTATTATTACTATTATTATTATTATTATTATTATTATTATTATGTGGATCTTTTTGTAACCAACTATTAGTTCAAATAATAATATATAATTCACACTTTTGCATATACAACTCTCAATAATATTCATTATTTAATTACCTGAGTAGGTTTGAAGTAACCGGTATAGTCTTATGCAAACTCCAATCTAACCCCATTTTGACTATCTTCATTTTCTTCTTTTTGCTGCTCATGTGACCAAACAAATTGAGGGTTATGCATTGTGGGTGCCCTCTAAATAACTAAAGAGTTCAAGACGCGGAGGAAAAATACTTGTTGGATATCTGTGTCCTCTTTCTAGGCTGTCAAGATTCTTCAGAGCAAGATTGTTTATTAATCTACTGATCCTAGTTGGTAGTCTGCATGCGTTTTCTGTACCCCCAGAAATTTGTATAGTGTATGTACTATGTACAGTATATGAATAAGAGAAGGGAAGTCTCGATGATCACACATTACTTAAAACACCAAGAAGAAATAATTGAAAAGAGGATTTGTACTTTGATTTGAGCAAACTACAAAAGGTAGAGTATTATACATTTAGTAAAAAATAATTCGAATTCCAATGTCATGCTAATAGGCAAAACCTATTCCAATATGATCCTTCACTATCTTATCTTCTTATTGCATTTTGAGTGTGTATTATGCTAGGGTATCAACTTCAATTAAATCTTTCTCGGTGCATAAACATTCTGGCTTTTGCATACATGGTGTTTATCAGATATAAAAAGCTTCATCAATTAATATACGAATATGAACTTATAAACAAATAAATTAAAGAGCAAGAAATTCATACCTTGTATAGCAAAGATTCTGGAAGGATGTTTTGCTTAATTGGAGAATCTTCACTTTCTTCCATGAGGTCTCACGAATCTAGGGTTTATGTTTGGAGAAAGAAATTTTTTCTTCGTTTACTTCAGTTTTGGAGGTTTAATTGAGATATTTTTATTTTTTTTTACTTTTATTGATATGTACTGATTGATAATTTTACATGAGTTGATAAAGTTAATACTGACTTGGAAAAAGAGAGAGGTTCAAATAGCCATTTTGGAGGTATGAATAGAACCTCCCAAAATCAATTTGCCAAACATTATTTATTTTAAAAGTTGATGGAAAAACTCTTTCTCTTATAAAAGAAACTTTTCCAAAGGCAGTCATTGGCACCCTTGTGGCTCCGTTTGGTGTTTAGGATGGTATATTGAATTAACAGAGTTGAATTAGTTGCAAGAAGTTTGTGGCATGGCAAATAGGAAATTATAATTCATGCATCAATCTAATCTTGCACAACAGGGTAGATCACTAGATCCTTACTTGTAAATTGTCATTGTTGTTCATAGGGAGACATTAAACCAAACTTTGGAGCTACTAAAACAGACGGACATTACCAATAGCCCCATGATGCCAAATAGGCCTTTCTTAACCACAAGAAACAGTCACGCTTGTGAACAACATAAATCTTAGAATAGGAAGTTTGTTAAATATAGCATTTGACCATGTGTGTAATTGTCTCATTAAGAAATATAAGTAGAATGAAGTAGTGGGAAAGGCGCATAGAACAGAGAAAAAATGACTGAGTTTTTCCAATTGCCAGAAGAGATTGCCATGGACATCCTGTCACAGCTGCCACCCCAATCTCTTATGCGATTCAAGTGTGTCCACAAGTCTTGGAATACTATGATCAACAATCCCAAATTCAAATCCAAACACCTTTCCAATTCCATTCATAACACTTCCTCGACCTCGATCTGTTTCAAGCGTTCGGTCCTCAAAAACAAATACACATCAGACGATGACAGTTTCCTCCTTGCTTACTGTTCCCAATGATGGTGCTGATCTTAAAGAGCGGATCATTCATTATGTTGGAGATGGCATTACTAATACTCACTTTGTTGGGCTCAAGGCCAAAGATCTAGAATCTGCATGGATCGTAGGCCATTGTGATGGTATTATTTGTCTAGCTGATTCTAGTAACGTAATTTTATGGAATCCAGCAATCTTGGAATACAAGGTTCTTGCCCTCGAGCCTTACCCGGATCAGGTCACGAACCTTTGGCCTTTGGCGCTATGATCCAAAGTCTCAAGATTACAAAATTGTCTACGTTGCCCATCCTGGTGAGGAAGAATATGGCTCCGAAGACCATCGTCATCTGCTTTTTAATCCTCCCAAAATGCAAGTATACACTTTGAGTACTGATTCTTGGAACGTGATCAAGACAGGGGCTTTGGAAACACAAACTACGAATTTTTGGCCGGAGTTTTTCCAGATGCACTATAAGGGAGTTTTTCCGGGGTATGAAAATGCAAAACAATGATACTTGGGTATGAAATTAAAATTGACCCCATAGTTTCAGGGGTGTTTTGTAATTAATCCATGTTTTAATCTCATTACTCAACCTTCGCAACTCTGCAATGGGGATGACAACAATCTTAATTTCGGTGTTTAGGATTTTGACGTTCCATTTCCTCTGAATGTGAGTGCCAATATTGTTAGAATGCAAAGTATGGAATGCACATACAATATGGCCGAAGGGAATACTTATTCAATTGAAAGCAAACTGGTGGCTATATAACCTTACTACACGAATGGGAAATAAGCAGTAATAGCACTAACAGATCCATGTTTTACATGTCTACAACGTGTTCACTAGTTGAAGAGACAGAGTCCAACTCTATCTACAAGTCCCTAAGAAACATGACATTATTAACATACTTTGAAACAGAACAACTAAGTAAACAATTAACTAACCAACATTCCCTCCCTTGTGCTAAAACCTCTGCATTTAGCTTACTTCTGCTGCTTCAATCATTCCCAGCAGCTCTGAGTTTCAAGAACTGTTCCAACTTGAGAGGCTTTGTCATGATATCTACAATCTGAACTTGTGAATTACAATAACTCAGTTGAATCACTCCTTCTCTCACAAGATCCCTCAAGAAATGGAACCGTACACCAATATGCTTACTTTTTCCATAGAAAACCGGATTTTTTTATAACTAAATAGTGGAGCTATTGTCATATTCAATCACAGTCTTTTCTTCATTCTTGACCCTGAGCTTCTCAAGTATTCTTCTAAGCTAAAGACACTGACAAGCACAGAGGGTTGCATTCCACCTCCATAGTCGAAAGTGCCAATACAGAGTGCTTCCTCCTTTCTTATAGAAAACTCCCATCTCAGTTGTTCCTTTTAAGTACCTCATAATTCGCTTAGCTGTTACCCAATGAGACATGGTTGGACTGGAAATGAATCTACTAATTAAGCTCACACTGTACATTATATCCAGTCGAGTTGCAGTCAAGTACATAAGACTCCCAACAACTTGTTTAAACAAAGTTGGATCAACTCGAGCACCATCCTCATCCTTTGACAACTTCATACCAAGAACAATGGGATTTTTCATAGTATTGTTGTTTTCCATCCCTAGATCGGACATATCAAACTCCAACATCATTGATCTTTTAAACTCATCACATAGCTGCCATCATTGCTAGTGAATATTAAGTCATCAACATAAAGACTCACTATCAAGAATTTACCTTCTAGTTTCGACTTCCTGAACAATGTATGCTCATAGGAGCACCTCTCAAATCCTTCCTTTGTAAAGTAAGCATCAACATTGTTGTACCACGCTCTCAGTGCTTGCTTGAGACCGTACAAAGCCTTTCTCAACTTGTAAACTTTGCTTTCTTCACCTTTCTTTTCGAAACCAACAGGCTGTTGCACATATACTTCTTCATTAAGCTCACCATATAAAAAGGCGCTCTTCACATCTAATTGACAAACCTTCCAGCCAAACTGAGCAGCAAACGATGGTATCAAACGAATGGTATCAAGCCTCGCCACTGGAGCAAACACCTCGGTGTAATCCACATTGTATTGTTGCGCATATCCCTTTACAACTAGTCTCGCCTTGAACTTGTCTAACTCACCATTCTCATTAAGTTTGATTTTGAAAACCCACTTAACTCTGATTGGTTTGACTCCTTGTGGAAGATTGGTCAACTCCCATGTTTTGTTTTTCTCTATAGCTTCTATCTCTGCTGCCATTGCTTCCCCCCATTTCTTACTTTTGACTGCTTCTTCAAATGAAATTGGATCATTCTTGGTTACCATCATAGCATTTAGGCCTTCTTCATCATCATACAAGCCAACTCTAGTTGTCACGACCTGAATCGAAAATGTTATGTTAATTGGCTTGATTTGCGAGTTTCACGATTAGTCGCAGTTTGTCGTAATTAGTCGATATATCGGGTTTGTTTACGACTAAATTATCGGACAAGAATTTGGTATAAGTCTCTTCACGAGAGTTATAGTGTGCATGATTTCAAGCTCGTGGAATTTTCCAAAGGATTATTTCGAGCTACGTGGAATAAGTTATGAATATTTCTGACCGTTGGATTTAGTCGTATTTATCCATTTTGTTTCGATTTGTTTTTGACCATTGATCATCTTGGGTCGCCCGTATAAATATCGGAATAGTAGTAAAATTGTCAAAAAGTCGCATTTGGGCCGTTTGACCTACGTTCATCACTGTTGATCGCTTTGACCGAGCACCACCGTGACCCGTTTCGGGTTCGCCGTCTGACCCAAATATTCCTGCCATCTCTGGCCACAATTTTGGTATGGCTAGAATCCTCTCATGATTCTCTATTGATTTAAGCTTGATCTTGTGAGAATTGGTTGAGAATTGAGGTAGTTTGGGTGTGTTGAAGTTTTGGGATTTCGCCGCCGTCGGGGGCGGTGCTTCGGTTAGCTATGGTGTCGCCGATAATGGGGGTTAGGTTCCTCTCATCCCCTATGAATTCTGGGTAGTTTGATTTGAGTAAGGATGAGTTTTGGTGGTCGTCGTGGTGGTGACCGGAGAGGAGAAATCCGGCGAGGTTTCGAGCTCAATTCCGGCCGGTATGATTGGAATTGACCTTGATGGTAGAAGAGGAAGTTGTTGGGCTTGAGTAGAAGAGGAGTTCTGGGCTTTTTCCGCCGGAGTTGGTCACCATTAACGCCGTGCTGCCGGCGGCGGCGGCGGTCAACGGCGGCGAGGGTTGACTTTTTGGGATTTTGGAGATTTTTATACTGTTTTTCCCGTAATCGCGTCCCGATCATAGTCTTGAGGTTTTTGAGTTTATTTGAGTACTCTATTTTGGCACAAGGATTAATTGGGTATATTTTGAGAATTTTGTTATCCTCGTCGATATTTCGAGCGATACGTTTTTCGAGAACACAGGGTTCTTGACGTATTAGCTCCGTATGATGTGTTTTAATATGTATTGATTGTATCCCTGTTATTCAGGTGATCATGATCGAGCGTTTGACGAGGGATCTTCCGCCGAACCTCAGAGTTAGCCTCGTACTGTGAGTGGACATTTATTTACACTGTCGTAGCGAGTTCTTGGTTTCAGTATTTGTTTCCAGTACAATATTTATATTATTTATCGTTTTGAAGGTATTGTATATTTTATTAGTGATGACATTTATTTATTTAGCATCGATGCATTGGCTACGCGGCTGATCACCGGTAGTCCATCTATCAGGCTTGAGAGATTCGCTTGATATGCCGACTAGGCTTGAGAGATTTGCCTAGTCTATCACCGTCGGGTTTGAGATATTTGCCTGACATGCTACTCTGGCAAGGAAATATGCCGGAGTGGCGACTTTCATTTATCTAAAGAACTCACATTTATGAATATATAAATGGTGAAAGGCATATGATTATTTTCGTTCACTCACTCTAACGATTTTATTTTCCTTTCCCCTGGGCTTTTCAATTTCCTTTACCCAGTTTGCAGTTTGAGTTCCAGTGTTGCACGTCGACTATGGAGGCCTAGAGTTCGGATCACACATCAATTTTTGTAGGTTCCTTGTTCGACCTACTAGTTGTATATGATGTATATAGGTGTCGCTCTGTATACTTATGTTATGTTTTCAGTTGAGTTTACTCCTGAATGTTTCTGGATTTCTTGTAAACCTTTTGGTTTATTATATATATGATGTTAAGAAATCCGAATGGGGAACGGAGCCCCATGGTTTGGATTTTATGGAATATTCGAAGTGTGTTTCCTTGCAGATTCTAATATGAGCTCACGTATTTCAAAGTAAACTCTGGCAAAAAAAATTTTAAGGTCATGTTTTCGAAGGGGTTTGATTTCGGTTTAGGAAACTAAATCGGAGTCGGGTCCGTTCACCAGTTTCATAATCTCTCATCCATGGAGGTTCCCTTCTTACTCTTGCAGCCCTCCCTTCAGTCGTGCCTTCTTGTGTATCAATACTTGGCTCATTTGAAGTTGAATCAGGTGGGCTACTGCTTGTGTTTCTACTTGAACTATTCAAATCAACAACATTGTTTTCTTCTGCATCTTCTTTGTCCTCATCAATGTCACCCTTATCTCTATCATCTCCCCATTCTAGAATGTCAAGTTTTCATTCTTCCTTTGTTCTTCCCCAATCTCAGCTTTCTCCTTCCTCGAACACCGCATCCTTGCTCACTATAATCTTCTTAGAGATCGGATCATATAGTTTATAAGCCTTTGACTCATCATTCACTCCCAAGAAAACACACATTTTGCTTTTGTCATCCTGCTTACTTCTTTTCTGATCCGGGATATGTACATGTGAAATGCATCCACAGATCCGGAAGTACCCCACAATATGCTTCACATCGCTCCAGGCTTCTTCTGGGTTCTTATTTTGCACAGCTACTGTTGGACTTCTATTGAGAATGTGCACACACCACTTCACAGCCTCAGGCCAGAACACTTTTGAAACTTTCTTCTCAACCAACATGGACCTCACTGAGTTCATTATTGTTCTGTTATTCCTTTTGGCAACTCCATTTTGCTGTGGAGTGTATGATGCAGTCAATTGCCTGACTCTGCAAAACTCCTCGAATTCACCCAAAGTAAATTCCCCACCTCTGTCTATTCTCAAGTATGTTATGTACGCACCAATGTTCTTTTGAACACAAACTTTGAAGTTTTTAAACATACCAAATGCCTCAGACTTTTCATGTAAGAAGTAAACCCAAGTTTTACGAGTAAAATCGTCAGATATACCTCTTATTACCATTTGAAGCAGGCTTGATGGGTCCATATGTGTCTGTGTGTATAAGTTGAAGCTTGCTTAATGCCCTCCATAGACTCTTCTTTGG
Source organism: Geum urbanum (assembly GCA_946800695.1). Lineage (NCBI taxonomy): Eukaryota > Viridiplantae > Streptophyta > Magnoliopsida > Rosales > Rosaceae > Geum > Geum urbanum. The sequence continues at coordinate 78,432,504 of OX326999.1, read as the reverse complement.
TATGGTCTCCCTGTGTTGCTTGTCGGTTAAGCAAACTGTGCATACTTCCTTTGGTGTCTTGAGTGAAGGAAAACCATCAACCATCTTCTTATACGAAAGTGTCCTCAACCCTTTGTAATTCAAGTAACCAAAACGGCAGTGCCAAAGCTGAGATTCACTATCTGATATGACTTGAAAACATCCCAAAGATTCTGGTGCCATTGCATCCAACAAAAAGAACATTATATTCCCAATCATATCAGTGTGCATAATTAGACCCCTCCTAGGATAATAAAATTTGCATGCTCCATGTTGGATAAGAATAGCTAAACCTTTCTCTTCCAACTGACCAATCCTCAATAAGTTTTTCTTTAGCTCAGGAATATAATAGACATCAGATATTACCTTAGTGTAGCCACTCACTCGTAGCCGAATGCTTCCTTTAGCTACCACTGTCATTCTCGTGTCATTTCCAAGCTTCACCGTTCGACTTATGCCTTCTTCCAATTCTGTAAACCATTCTTTATTCCCGGTCATGTGTTTTCTACAACCGGAATCGAGAAACCAAACTTTTTCCCTTTTGGTTTGATACTTCTCTACGTAAGACATCAACAAGAGTTCTACTTCTTCATCCAATTCTGTGTATTTTGCCTTTTTCTCCCTATGACAACCCGAACCGGAAATTGTATGTTAATCGGCTTGATTTGCGAGTTTCGCGATTAGTCGCGGTTTTGCCGTAATTGGTCGATATAGCGGGTTTGTTCACTACGTAATTTTCGGTAATGAATTTGATGTGGGTTCCTTCGTGAAACTTGTAGAGGATTTAATTTCGAGCTCATGCAAATTTTTGGGGAATGTTTCGGATAAGCAAGCAGTGTTTTATTGAGTTTTGAAGTTGGTTAGTGAAATAGTCGAAAATGTTGATTTAATCGTGATTGTCCGATCTTGATCAGATTGAACCGTAGTCGTTGATTTGGGGCTGTATTTGTACGGTATAATTGTATGGTATAAATACGTGATATTTCAGGAAGTTTCCATTTTGGGAAACCTGGGTCGTTGACCGAGTTGACCACAAGTCAAAACTGACTTGTTTTGGGCCGAGACTTTGTTGTCATCGATGTGCCATTTTTCGGCTATGGTTGGCCATGGTGTCTTCATGAAACATGTTGGGCTCGTGCTCCTCTTCGATTTGATAGGTAGATCGCTCATTTTGGTTGCCGGATGAAGAAGATACAACAATTTGAAATTAGTGGTTTTCCGGCGAAAATCGCCGACGACGGTGGCGACGGAGGCGGCCGAGTTGGGGGTTGACCTTGTAGGGGTTTTGTAGCCCTTGGGGAGAGGAAACTTTTAGAAGTGATCTTACACCTTGCCGTGGCCGGTGATGGCCGATCGGAGTTAATGAATTTCGGCGAGGATTTTTGACTTCAAGGTAAGTTTTGGGTGTTTTTCGGTCAAAATTGAGCTTAGCATTGAACTACAATGTTTTTGAAAATGATGAGATCTTCAAATCCATGTAGTGTTCGAAGATTTCTGGGCCGGTTGGGATTCCCGCGGCCAACGGTGGCAGAGGCGGCCCCACGCGCCGCCGTGCGCGGCAGAGTTCCGGCCGAGGTGGTTTTCGGCAAGTTTTATGTCGTTTTGCTCGGAATCGCGCACTGATCGCAGTGGTGGTGGTGAGGTTTATAGTTTTAATTGAGCATCGGAATTTGTGGCGAGGTTTTATAATGTGTTTATTGTGATTTCGGTTATTCCCGTCGAGATATGAGTTTGTATTTTCCGGGAATGCTTGGTTCTCGCCACATGGTTCAGTAATTGAATTATAATATTAATTGAATATTTTTTGTTATTCAGGAGGATCGTGGTCGTGTTTGTGGCGAGGGATTTTTTGTCGGACCACAGGAATATCGCGTTAAGCGTTATGCTTGTCTGTGAATGGACATTTCTTTTCAATGTTGGTTGCGAGTCTTTTATATACGTTTTACGAGCATGAGCATGCAGTTATGATTATGAATTATACGAGCATGTGTTTTATGATTATGCATTTACGAATATGCTTTTATAATTATGCACTACGAGTATGCTTTTACATTACGCTTTATGCAATTGCATGGAAACCTTTATGATTTGGTTTACACATAGTACAGTCTCACTAGTAGTTGTATCAATACACTTAGCATCTCGACTGATCCCCGAGGATGTTTACCGAGGGGGACTGTTAACCTAACCCAATGTCTTTACCGGGGAGGGCAGATACCCTGACCAGAGGCCCTTTCTGGCTGGAGTCACGAGAGGATCAGGGATCCCGTGATTCAGACTGTACTAGCACGGATGTGTCTATGAGTGACCCCGCGGGATTTCTGGTGCATGCTCTGTACGCGTGAGGAGTTAGAGTTTCCCTCGTGTACCATATGATTTTTATGCATCTAGACTCGCATATGTTTTATAAACATATATATTTATTCGACGAAAGACATTTATTTTCGTCCACTCACTCTAACAGTTTATATGTCTTTCCCTGAGCTATTTGTTTTCAATGCCCAGTTTGCAGTTTGGATTCAGGTGTCGCACGTCGAGGTTAGAGGCTTAGTGTTCGAGCCACTTTTCCTTTCTCAGTAGGTTTCTAGTTTGGCCTGTTGTTGTGTATATATGTATATACTAGAGGTCGCTCTGAATACTATTATGTTTATATTTTCACATGATTTTCCCGAATTTCTGTAAAGCTACAGTTTTGTGTATTGCTTTACGTTATGTTATGTTTTTGAGAAATCCGGATGGAATTGGTGCCCATGGTTTGGCTTTTGTGGCATAGGATGAAGTGCATTTTCTGCTGCAGGTTAATGGTAACTACGCGATATAGAGTAACTATGCCAGAATTTTATGATTTTTGAAAGTTCATGTTTTCATAAGGGGTCTGATTCTGGTTTAGGAAACTAAATCGGAGTCGGGTCTTTTCACTCCCAGTTAGAACATTCGTATTGAAAATGTTCCAACTTGTGACACTTATAGCACTCAATGGTCGCTTTGTTGATGGGCTACCTTGTCCTTCCTCCACCTCTGCCACCACAGAAAGCTCATATACTTCGTTCTCTTCCTGCCCCATTGTCAGAAGAGACTTTTAAGGCATGTTCATCCTCTTGTTGTCCCTGCATTCTTTGCTCATGAACGAGTAGACTACCATGAAGATCATCAATGCTCATGGTGCCTAAGTCATTTGACTCCTCAATCGATCAAAAACAACGTAATTGAACTTTGGTGTCATTGACCTCAGAATCTTACCAACCACCGTACTCTGCTCCATTGTTTCACTCTTAGTCTTCATCTTGTTCACCACAGCCAGGGTCTGAGACACAAAACTATCGACTTTTTCTCCTTCCTTCATGCCAAGTAGCTCGAACTCCCTTCTCAAAGCTTACAATTGCTCTCTTCTAACTTTCGTTGAACCCTGATATTTTTGTCTCATCAAATCCCAAATTGCCTTCGATGTTCCTTTGTCAAGAATTGTCTCTATGATCTCTCTGTCGATCGCTTGGAACAAGAAATTCTTGACTTTGAGATCTTTGAGCTTTGCTTCTTCCACACTTTTTCGTTGAGTCTCACTTGCTCCAGCTCCTCGAACTAATGATGGAATCCCTTCATCCACCAAAATCCACATCTCCTTGCTCCTCAAGAAGTTTTTCATCATCATGGACCAGTGATCATAGTATCCATCAAATCTCGAGATGGATGCCTGCACAAACTTCTCTGAAATTGTCATCTTGATCTCACACAATCATTCGGTGTTTTTCTCCCTTTCAATCTCTCGTTTTTTACTCTAAAACCTCTCGCACACTCCTTATCAGGCCTCTTTCGGAGCTCTAATACCAATTGTTAGAACGCAAAGTATGGAATGCACTAACAATATGACTGAAGGGAATACTTATTCAATTGAAAGCAAACGGGTGGCTATATAGCCTTACTACACGAATGGGAAATAAGCAGTAACAACACTAATAGATCCACGTTTTACATGCCTACAACATAGTCACTAGTTGAGGAGACAGAGTCCAACTCTATCTACAAGTTCCTAAGAAACAGGACATTATTAGCATACTTTGAAACATAACAACTAAGTAAACGATTAACTAACCAACAAATATTGTAGAGATTTCAGGTTGTTGTGATGGGATCGTTTGTCTAAATGATTACATTATTAATAACATTGTGTTATGTAATCCAGCAATCAAGGAATTCAGACTTCTTCCAAAGTCTTGTCTCCTTTATGACATCCCTCCCAACAAGAAGATGATATTGATGCATTGGAAGCGGATACAAATGCTGTAGGATTTGGTTACGACTACATAAACAACGTATACAAGGTTGTTCGAGTTGTAGAATTTGTTACAGGAACATTTTACTCATTTTCCTAGAGAGTGGAGGTATACACTTTGGGTGATAGTGCTTGGAGAGAGATCAGTAGTGATAATGTAAAAGTCATATCTCTTGGATCCCTAATTTCCATTTGCACATCAAGGGATTTTATTATTGGTGGGAATCTAGACACCTGAAAGTTTGAATATAAAGTATAGAATCTTGCTTAGTTAAATGGTAAGGCTTTGAACATTTTTCATGGGGGCCTAGGTTTGATTCTTCCCTCGGGCATTTTTTATTCCTTTCATCTGTCTAGTTTTTTACCCATTAGGCGCAAAAGCTACCTCAAACATACCCTATTTATGTATCAATTATATCAATGTAGTTTAATGATAAATATGAGTCATTAGTCACAGAGAATTAGTGAAATTAAGACTCACACTACCACATTTTTAACCATTGCCGGCGATTTTTAAATCGCCGGCAATGTTTTTTTATCATTATCGGCGATTTTTTCCCCAAAAATCGCCGGTAATGTCTTTTTTTTTTTAATCATTGCCGGTGATTTTTCCGGCAAATCGCCGGCAATGTTCCGCCGGTAATTAAAAAAAAAAAAACATTGCCGGCGACTTACATTTAAGTCGCCGGCAATGTCTTTTTTTTTTTTAACATTACCGGCGACTTAAATGTAAGTCGCCAGTAATGATAAAAAACATTGCCGGCGATTTAAAAATCGCCAACAATGGTTAAAAATGTGGTAGTGTCAAGAACACAAGAAACAGAAAAAACGCGAAAGCCATAAATCTGGCAGACTTGACCACTGAACACTAACTAATTTACGAACCTAACCTAGTCTAAAATAAATGATACAAAATTTAACACAATAACTTAGATTCAGTGGCGGACTACCATACAAAATTTCAGGGTATTCAGAGACGTTTTGGTTGACGAAATAATTCGACGAAGCTACAGCTAAAGCAGAAGACATAAATTTCAGAAAAGTAAATTGTTGATGAAATCAATAGAGATGAATGTTAGAAACCTATATCCACCCTACACAACCTACAATTACCCCAACCCAATATAAATAACCATAGATGAATGATCCCCATGGACGATCCATGGTTAAGTCATCTTACACTCACTTACTTGGCATGAAAGAAGGAGTGGTCATCCACTCTAACGTGATCCCTACTCAACCGACTTATACATATGGTGGTGTAAGCCTAGAAGATTAGAGTCATTAAGAACTAAGAATGTTTGAGGAACAACAAAGCTTCAAGGGTTGATTTGGTGGTCACATTTACATCACTAAGGAATTACTTCACATAGGAGCTTGTTTTATCTCTACTAAACATGTGATAATATGTTGGTTATGCACACACTCAAGACACTAGATTCTAAAACATGCAACTAAGTTGGCTACCATAGAAACACATAGTAGAAATCATCAATGGAATAATAGTGAAGTAGAACTCATCCAAATAGTTATTAAAATCACAAGGGGCTCAAAATCGTAAGTATGTCTATGGCTTTGATCAGCCCCTAACTAGGGAAGTTTAGCTACTCATAGTCATAAGAATACAATAGCAAAACATGATGGAGAAAGAAGATTAAATCAAAACCGTAAAATTCCCGGCAGGTGGATTTCGATGGATCGAAGGCTATCGACAGACAATCCTCAAGGTGGCGTTTCTCTCCTTCTTTGGCTTCTCTCTCTGAAAATTCAACGGCCCTAAATTGTTCTTCAAAGTATGCTTATATAGGTATGACCTGGGGCCTTCTCCTACATAGGGTTGAGTCATCGTCACATGGACTTTCTACATCACCAATCCTTATTTGAATAGAATTCTCTTTTTATTGCTCCTTTTTGTATTTTCCTCTAAATAACCTAAATACACAAAAACATAATTAATTACTGAGAACTAAACAAATAAACCAAGTATTTTTAGAATAATTAAGTACAAGGGAGTTGCATATTTATGCAACTATCATATGACATGACATCTCTTTTACTAATTTTATGTCATTTTATACCTTTATTCAGTTTTTTATGGTCACTCCCTATTTACCTTACTATAGTATCCTCCTTTCATCTTTGTCTAGTTTTTTTCCCATATGGCATGCATGACATCCATTTTACTAACTTAATTTCATTTTATACCTTCATTTAGTTTTTTATGGTTACTCCCAATTTAACTTTCTACAGTATTAGGCCCCACCCCCCCGCGGACGAAGTGAGATCCAGATGTTTGATATGAGCAATGAGGTATTTCATTACCTACTCCTTCCCGTTCCATTTCGTGCGGGAGATGCCTTGAACAGGAGTCTGCAGCTTGGAAAGAAACCGAAGCTCCTAAATCCTTCCAAATATGGTTGATGGAGGACTTCCCCGGTCTCAACAGTTTATGGACAAAACACGACCATTAAGCTTTAGAAGGCGTGCCATCCCATTGGTATTTTGGAACAATGATGAACTTGCCATGGTTGTGACCAATGGACGAATAGTTTCTTGTAACCTTAAGACCAAAACACTCCGGCACCTTCCCATGAATAAGGTTGAAGACTCGGAATGTATTCAAGCTGCTTGTTATGTAGATAGTATTGTCTCAGTCAAGCTTGGTAAAGAGCTTGAGAGCCCAGATGATAATGGAGGCCGAAAGGCTATATATTTACAAGTGACAAAGACTAAATACGAAACTCTTGTATTGAGTAATACGAAGAGATTACTTGTACACATAAAAGAGAGGAATAGAACATGACTCGGTAACACAATATTGAGAAAACAATACCGATGTCCGCCAAACTGTATATCCTTTTTTCAGTCATCAAAAGTCAATATTGCATAGAATTCTACTCTTTCATACATCTTTCATCACAGCAAAAAGATGATTCATCTTATGGCCATGACCATACTTGTTCCGTATCATCAAAATCATCACCCATAAAATGTCAAACCTCTCATGTGACTTTGGCTCAAGGCCACGGCCACACTTTCGAGGGTTTACATATATGTCGACCCTTTTGAGGGTTGACATATAAAAAGAAAACGCAACCCTGTTAGCACATACAAGTTAGAAGTGTGACAAATTCGAGTCCACCAACATTCAAGGTTTGAAATCAGATGTAAGATGTTTCTCAACATACAAAGTAGCCCTGTGGGCAGAAAAGAAGTACACACAGATCACTCTTTAAGCCGGGTTTTAACACTCACTTATAAAATAAGAAGAAAAAAAACTCTTCATTTCTTCTTGATAGTAGCACAATTGGTGTCCTCAATCTAGATGTTCCATCTGCAACACAAGGCAAACAATAGTACACCCTCAAACAATACAGAAAGGAGAACCAAAACATACAGTAAATGCTATGAAATGACTTCCTTGGTGATTGCAATTGATCATATCATTGCAACCACACAATAAATTAGTGTGGAACAAATGTGGCATGACAAATGCCCAGAGATTCCTACCAAAGAACTTCATGAAAGTAACAGTTAGTACAGGGGAAGGACCATAGATACAATGTCAGTATTTAACAAGGACATACCTTCCAAAGACCATCATTAAGATAATGCATGTTGTCAACTCCAATTCCCTTGTTGACCTTCTTTCTGTAAGCCAAGGAGAGGACTCAAGTTCTTGAATAAGCCAATCAGCAGTAGATAACTAAGCTAGCTTTTATACAGCTATAACTTTGCCTATGTGCTATATTAACAAATTCTAAATCGAAGAACCATGAGACTTTGAATTTACAAATCTACCACTAAACCGTCCTCAACATTCTAACAGGTTTGGGAGAACTTGAGAAGCAATCATCGGGTATCAATATTGGTTACAGTACTCAAGTTTATTACCATTTAACTGACTGGAATAAACACATCAGAAAAATTCCAGGGTGTTTTTAGTGTCGAAATTATGAGTCAACAGGTAAATTGAGAAAACATGTTTTTCTCTCTTCCTTCCTGTTTATGTAGGAACAAAAATCCATGCTTAAACTATTAATTATCCTCTATAAAATTGTATTTATACTCCATCACTTCCTTTTTCTCGCACTATATAGTTCAAAGCTCAATCAATGGGACAATAACTCACATTTCTTTTGCAGACATTTTTGTGAAGCCAATAGCGAGAGCATGCTGCTTTCCTTCTGCCATAATTGCCTGACAGTAACCAGTCATATATTAGAATCATGCATACCAAACTACACATCACATCTCCATCACATATGAAGGATCCAATTCAAATGAATTCAATATAAAGCCTAAACTAATAATTGGTTCTAAAATGAGTATGACATTGTATTACTCAGAAAATAGACATAGAATTTATACCACAGGAGTTTCTGCAGCCACTTCGTCATCCAAAACACCACCGGGAGAAGTTAAACCTGGACACATAATGTTTGCACCAGCGAGAACAAACCTTATGGCACCCCTATCTACTTGTAACTTTTTCATTATATCCGGATCTGCAAAACAGTGAAGAGAAAATTCTTAGTGTTCCTGCATACATTTTCATTTAGATAAATCTTAACTGACGTTGAATAAGAAGTAAGCCCCAATCAGCATAAGGAATACATAGAACAAAACTATGGTCATTTCAACAAAAATTTAAGCACTTTGATCCTAGTGGTGACCCCTTTAACATTCTTTCCTTCAGTTCATGTATTTGACTCGGTAACAATCCTTCTGTCTTCAATACGATTCTAGCATGTTGTGAAAGAATCTTCCAAGCATGAGATTATGAGAACCTGGCTCCTGAGAGTAAGGTTCAAATAATCATCGAGCCCGCAGAGTAGATGGCTTCTACTGTCATCCCATTCAGCATACACTCTTACTTATGATTTTTTTTTCCTCCAAAGTATCTGAAAACTGTCTAGTCATTTTCATTACCATAGGCTTGCAGTTAATACGAATCATTCCTCATTCAATCATGACACATGAACAAAGACAGAAACAGCATTTTGGTATAGCTAGTAGTTAGTGGTTTACCAGAAGTTCCTACCAAACCATTCACCCCCAAAACACAAAACTTTGTATACACCAATACATGAAAGTAGACACAAAATAAATCCATAACATAAGACAATGATACACAGCAATACACAAAAATGCCTCCATAAAATTCAAAATGAGAAACAGGTACATTGTTATGATTGGAAATTTTACACTGATGAAGGAGTCTGAGAGTAGGCATATATGGTCCATCACGAATGTTGAAAAATAGTGGCACGTTGTTAACCACAACCAAATTTAGATGGTTTTGACTGCAAAAAAATAGATGTGTAGACAAGTTAGGGGATAAGCATTGTTCTAAAAATAATAGCCAAGTTATAATATATTGCATCAGCAGAAACACGAGAGTGGCAAACCATTTAGCAACAATGAGAGGTGATTTCTTAGGAAGCAAATCATCCAGCACTTGTTCCAGACCAGGGTACTGCAAGCGAAGTTAAATTTGTGTCAGACATATGCAAAGTATATTCAATAGCCAGAATTAAATTTGATATGCAGCTATAGCCATTGGTAATTAGAATAATGTTACCTCTTCCGCAATACTCTGTCGAATTTTGCGCTGGACAGATGCCTTAACTTGGTTTTGTGCTGAAACCTCTTCAGAGGAAAACCTACATTACAATAGAACAGACACGGATGATTCAGATAAGAAAAGGTTGCTGAACACAAGAACTTGCAACCACAAAGAGCACCGTAAATCATTTATTAAGCAACCTAGCCAGCATCTCCAAACATTGTAACCTCGTCAGACATAATAAAGGTTCGCACTTTCATCCAAGAACTTCCCCAGAAATAAGATAAAATAAACTTTCAAATAAAGCCAGCTTAGCAACCATGTTTAAACCACAACGATGTAATTGCTTTACTCACACGACCCAAAGCTTTAATACAGAAGAAGAAGAAAAATCCGGATTGCATTTTATCGAATTAACCAAACCTACGAATCATTGTCCAAGTTCGAACACAATAAGAAATAAATAGTTACCCAGATACATAACAACATTGAGAAACATTTGTATGCGAGGTTCTGTATAGGAGCTTACTTTTTGAACATGATTGGAGATGGAGGAAAGAGAAGATCTATAACCTCCGACAAACCCAAGTAGAGAAACCTTAAACTGGTTACGGTGGCCTAAAATCAAATAATCAAATTTGGAGCTTTGTTTCAATTTTGTTGGAGGACTGAAAGTTGTGCGGGGTTCAGTTTGCTACTTTGCTCAGCTCGCGTTGGTGAATTGATACTAAAGCGGGTATGCCCCTGTCGGGATTAACTGTGCAGCCCTGGAACGAGAGAGAGAACATTGGGCTTAGTATTCCGTCATCTTTATTGTCATTCTCCATTTTTTTTCTCTTCCATATTTATTAGACAGTAAATTTTCAATAAATTAATAATCTCTATAATGTCAAAATTTATTAATTTAATAAAATTATTAATTAATTGAATATTAAATTAATACTCAAGTCCTTAAGTTGAGACCGATAAAAAATATTAATTTAACAAAATTAATAATTAATCGAGTATTAAATTATTAAAATTTTACTATATTATTTCTTTACCAATTATTTACCAAAATATCTTTAACATTTATTTTATCAACTTATTTATTCAAGGATCATTTTTGTAAACAATAAAAATAAAAATGATGAAATAAAGAAGAGAGAGAAAAGTAAAGTATGGAAAAATGAGGAGAGTAAAAGGAAAGTGTGGGAATCACTCCCCATTAATAACTTAAGAAAAATCTCCATTCTTTTCCTGAACTATAGCATTTTGCATATTTTGATATCTAAATTTTGAAAAATACTCAGATGATACTTGAAGTTATAACATATGTCTCCATATAATACCTATGTGATTTATTTATGTTTTACTCAATATGTCCTTGCTATATTAATAAAACTAAAGGAAAGAAAAACTAGCCCCCCAAAACAAAACAAAACAAAATAAAACTAGCCTTCCAGGTTTACTTATGCAGACAGACTTACTGTTGAATACTTCTTTTTAAGGATGATTTTTCTCCGAACTAAGTTAATTTTTAAGATATGGAAAGATATTGGAAAGATTCTTAATAACAAACAACTCATATTTTCCACCTTCTAGGCGGTAGTCTGCCTCCTAGAGAATCATAATGAGTATGAACAAATATAAACAACTCATTTTCTTCCATCTTCTAGGCGGTTGTCTGCCTCTCATAGGAGTTTTAATGAGTTTTAATGAATATATATATGTGTGTGTGTGTGTGTGTAACAATTTGAAAGAATTGTAGAGGAAAACAGCTAAATAACTATAGAGAAGCTGAACAGTTTGCTTCGACTTTATCTCTAAACTCACAAGCTTGACTCTCAGGCTTTTTACTTTCATATAGAGCTCTTACATTCTGATTTTCGATGCCTACAACTAATACTCAAGACTCCTTATATAGGGTGCGGAACTCAAATCGAAAAATGAAATTTGCATAATTAACAGAGCTCCACTAAGAAAAGTGATCACATGGTGATAAGGTTCTGGCTCTACTTCATTGTCTTGTTTTGAAAATCAGATTCCTTATTGATAAGAGATGTTCCCTCCTTCAGAAAAAGACGATACGAATTTTCATGTCTTTATATATCATCATATATTTTTTAAATTTTCTCCAAGATAGGACTCTTAAAATTCAAGCCTTCTTCTGGTTCCATTTTCTTCCACGTCTGTATCTTCATACATCTTGTAGTGCCTGTCATTCTCGATATTTTTGAGCCACTGAGCACATGCAAGGGTGGAATCAATCTCTTTTCTTTTGAGAGAAACAAACAGGTGAAAGGACCCAACCCCGATTTAGTTTCCTAAACCGGAATCAAACCCCTTCTGAAAACGTAAACCAACAAAAACCATTAAAATTTCGGCAGAGTAACGCTACTAACGCGGAATTGCCATTACCTGCACCCGGAAAATAACACTTCATCATATGCCACAAAAGCCAAACCGTGGGCACCAATCCCATCCGAATTTCTCAATATCATCTCAATAGCAATAAACAGTAAATATGACTGTAATATATAGTATATCCAGAAAAAATCGTATAAAACATGTATCAGAACGTATCAGAGCAACCTCTAGTGTATATATATATACAAAATATACAACAGTAGGCGAAACTTCTACCTACTGGAAAACACAGGTAGCTCGAACAACTAGCCTCCAACCACGACGTGAGACACCAGAATCTGAACTACAAACTGGGCACGGAAATCGAAAAGCCCAGGGGAAAGACATGAAAACCGTTAGAGTGAGTGGACGAAAATAAATGTCTTTTGCCGAATAATATATGTTATAAAAATATATGCGAGTCTAAATGCATAAAAATCAAATTGTACACGAGGGAGACTCTAACTCCTCACGCGTACAGAGCATGCATCATAAATACCGCGGGGTCACTCATGGACTCCCTCGTGCTAGTACAGTCTGAATCACGGGATCCCAGACCCACACGTGATTCTAAGCCAGAAAGGCCTCGAGTCAGGATATCTGTCCCCCCCGGAGCGTACTCAGGGATCAGCCGAGAAGCCATGTGTATCGATACAACCCTGATAACTGAGACTGTACTCTGTGTAAACCAAATCACAAATACTTTCCATGCACATGCATAAAACATAATGTAAATGTATGTATATTTGTAAATGCATATTCGTAAATGCATAATCGTAAAACACATGCTCATATAAATCATGATCATAACTGTATGCTCATGCTCGTAAAACGTATATAAAAGACTCGCAGTCAATCCGTGAAAAGAAATGTCCACTTACAGATGAGCAAAACGCGCACTCGCGCTAATCACGTGGTCCGGCGGAAGATCCCTCTCCCGAAGCACGATCTCGATCCCCTGAATAATCATAAAATATATTTGATCAAAATCATAGCTCACAACACTGAACCACACCTTGGAAACCAACTATTCCCGGAAATATATTACGCGGTACAAAATAATCGACGAAATTCCCAAAACTCTCCACATAAATCCTCGACTAAAAATCCGGCACCCAAATCAACTCAAAAACCTCAAGGCGACGATCGGGGCGCGAATACGAGCGAAACGACAAATAACTCGACACATTTCCAAAAAAGTCAACGGTCGCCGGAGCTCCGTCGTTGACAGCCGCCGCCGCCGCCGCGGCATCAACGGTGACGAATCCCGGCCAAAATTTCCAGATCACAAGTCGTCCTCAAGCCCAACACATTTCGCTTCTACACCGAGACCCAATTCCAAGCCCACCGGCCGGAATTGAGCTCGAAACTCACGGAATCCATGGATTCCGGTGAGATTCCGGCGAGCTTCAAACGACAACCAAACCCAAATTCCTTCTACCAAAAGCATCTATAGGTTGAGGGGAACCTTCCCCCCCAAAGCCCCAACCCCAAAAGTCTCCGGAGAAGGCCACCCGAATCCGGCAAAATCCAAGAACTTCACCGAGCTCGTTCTCCCTTAATTCTCAGCCAAATCAAGAAATTCCAAGTTCTAAACTGCTTAGAATCACGAGGAGAAAAATTTACCTTCAAGGTCGTGGCCCAAATCGGCCTGGAACAGAAGTTCTGACGATGAACAGTAATCGGGTGAATAGTCCCCTCGGGTCAACGGTCAACGGGTTCAAATTTTGGTCAACGCTCGGTCAACGCCTCAAACAGTGTTTTCGACAATTTTTCGACTATTTCCGATATTTATACTCGCGTTTCGGGACGATCGACGGTCCAAACGGATAATCATCACGATTCGGATAAACTCGATACAAACGGATAAACTCGTTGATATTCCGAAACTTCAAATAATCATATTATATTCCTCGGTCATCGGAAAAATCATCCGGAATAGCCCACGAACTCGAAATCATGTGTACTACAACTCTCTAGACTCAACTCAACTCAACTCAAATTCTCGGCCAATAATTAAGTCACAAATAAAACCGGCAAACCACACAATTATTGATAAACCGCGATTACGTGATAACTCGAGAATTACGTTGTTTACTCTACTGATTCTGGTTCGGGTTGTCACACAGGTCACTGGTAATGACCTCTGGGTGGTCATAAGTGTTGACAATTATCTTCTCTCCTGAAGCAAGAAAAATAATCTCTTGATCTTCTTCGATTATTTTCTTGATGTATTCTAATGTCATCACTTTTATCCATGTGATACTAGAATTTGGAGTTCCATTGTATCTATTACAGGCTAACTTTGGATGATTCTAACATAGTGGTATGGAATAAAGTACTCAGTTTTTTCCATTGGTTTTCTATACCCATTCGAGGAGTGTAGATCTAAATTTGAGTCTAAGAATGCAGTTGGACTTCCTTACATTCTTAACAGTATTGAAGATGATTGCAGACAATTCTGTGAGATCATTATTAGTCTTTGTCCATAGATTTTTAACAAAACCATTTTCAACTAACCATAGCTTGTGCTCTTGTGGATGTTCACTTTGAACATTCACCATGTATCTTCCTGTTACGCTAAAACTAAGCACCAAATTAGCACTTAATACATAATCTAACGCATTCAATTTAAACCCTATAGATGTAGTATTTTAAGAAAGTAGGGATCATTCTAACTAGCAATTAAAAGGTACATGCAATAATTGTAAGAAAAAAAGGGGGTTGAAAGGTTGATTTTAATTATCCTAACTTACTACCTAGAAATGTCATAAACACAAAGCAAAGAACTTAGGATTCTAGTGTGACGACCCGAGCCAGAATCAGTATAGTAATCGGCTTAATCCACGAGTTAGCGAATAATCGCAGTTTATCGTAAATTAATTGAATTGACGGTTCAGTTCACGACTTAATTATCGGGCCAGAATTTGAGTTGAGTCTCTTCATGAGAATTGTAGTACACATGATTTCGAGTTTGTGGGCAATTCCGGATAATTGTTTCAACAACCGAGGAATATGTTATGAATATTTGAAATCGTGGAATTTCGTCGTGTTTATCCGTTTGGATTTGAGTTATCCGAAATGTGATTGTGATTCATTTTGGACCATCGATCGTATCGAGCCGCGAGTATAAATATCAGAAATTGTCGAAAAATTGTCGAAAACACTGTTTTGGGAAGTTTGACCAGCGTTGACCAGAATTGGAGGCGTTGACCTGCGTTGACCGAGGGAGGAAATAGCACCGCCGTTTGACTCGCCGGCAACCTTTCGTTTCTGGACACCTCCAGCTTTGATTTTGGTATATTTCGATTCTTCTTGAAATTTGCAACTGTTTAGAACTTGGATTTGTGAAAATTGGTTTCAATTTGTGGGAGAACGAGTGAGTTGAAGTTCTTGATTTTCCGGCCGGAATCGAGTTCGTTTGGGGGCGGCACTCCGGTGGCTTTCCGGTGAGATTTTTGGGTGGAGTCGACTGGGTTTTTCTCTAGGATGATTTCCCCTTTGGTTTTGAGGAACGAGGTGGCGTGACGGCGCCAGAATCGGCCGGGGAAGTTTTCCGGCGATTCTCGGGCGTGAGCTTTTCGAGCTGGTTTTGGGCCAGTTGCCGTCCGATTTGGCTCTTGGTGTAGTTGTGAGATGTGTTGGGCTTGAAGAGGAGAAGCTACGGTGAGCTTGGCCGCTGGGAAATTCCTCCAGTTGACGGCGCGCCGCCGCCGCTGGCGGAGCTCTGGTGACCCGTTGACTTTTTGGATTTCGACAAATTTTATACCGTTTTGCTCGTAATAGCGTCCCGATCATCGTCTTGAGGTTTTCGAGTTGATTTGGATGCCGGATTTTTAGTTGAGGGTTTATGTGGTGATTTCGGGAGTTTACGTCGATTATTTTGTATCAAGTTATATGTTTCTGGAAATGGTTGGTTTCCGAGGTGTGGTACAGAGTAATGAACTGTGATTTTGATCAGTTATATTTTGTGATTATTCAGGGGATCGAGATTGTACGTTGGGCGAAGGATCTTCCGCCGGATCTCGTGATTAGCGCGTTTGCGCGCTATACTATCTGTGAGTGGACCTTTTATTTACACTGTTGTAGCGAGTTCTTGATTTCATTATTTATTTCCAGTATGATTTTGAGATTATTTATTATTTTTGGAGGTATTGTTTTATATTTTATATGGTGATGACATTTACTTAGCATCGATGCATTGGCTACTCGGTTGATCACCGGTAGTCCAGATCCAGGGTTGAGAGATTCCCCTGATGTGCCCACTAGGCTTGAGAGATTCGCCTAGTCTATCACCGTCGGGCTTGAGAGATTCGCCTGACACATCCATTCATTTTATGAACTCGCTTTGTTTTATGATATATATAAATGGTGAAAGGCATATGATTATTTTCGTCCACTCACTCTAACAATTTTATTTGCCTTTCCCCTGGGCTTTTCGGTTTTCGTGCCCAGTTTGCAGTTCGGATTCTGGTGTCTCACGTCGCAGTCAGAGACTTGGTGTTCGAGCTACTTTTCTTTTCCAGTAGGTTTCTTGTTTTGCCTACTGTTGTATATTTTTGTATATATACACTAGAGGTCGCTCTGATTACACTACTATCATATTTTCATATATTTTTCCCCGGATTTTTTGTAAAGTACAATTTTGATTATTACTTTACATTATTGTTATGATATTGAGAAATCCGGATGGGATTGGTGCCCACGGTTTGGCTTTTGTGGCATAGGATGAAGTGTGTTTTTGAATGCACGTTAATGGCAATTCCACTTTATAGTGAAACTCTGCCGAAATTTTTGTAGTTTTTGCAAGTTCGTGTTTTCAGAAGGGGTTTGATCCGGTTCAGGAAACTAAATCGGGGTTGGGTCCTTTCATCTAGCATGCATAAACTCAGACACAAGCAACACATAAAAGACCCCTAAGAACTCTAAATCATGCTTAAGACAAAAATAAGCCTAATTAATTATTTACAAGTGATCATCTTACTTTACCCTAACCAATTTCCTTTACCTATTCTTGTTACCTACGAAACTCATGCTCTTAATTCTATAATTTTCATGCTATGTGGTTTAAAGTAAGAACACCTTAAATCATAAGTTCATTGAATTAACTATAGGCAAGGGGATTAACGCAACCATCCTAAACTAAATCAACACATTAAGATCATAACATAGCATGCTTCAAACAAAATCAAGAACATAAACACATGGAAGATAGACTCAAATAATTATCAAAAATCCAAATTACTTCACCACAATCCAATGTCAAACAAGAAGAAGACAAAAACAAAAGAGGACTACAGAGTAAAGGTTGTTGGGGTATTTTTGAATAGAAGCTGCTAAGATTGTTCGATGGACTTGATTTTTTCTATTACCCCTTTCTAAGGTTCAAGACTAGGCACAAAGTTTTTCACGCTCTGTTGTATCTCCGTCAAAGCTTCCTCTGCAGTGATGGTTGGCTTACTGCAGTGATAACAGCTTGCTACAATTGCATGGTTCATGTGATCTAGATATTAGAGTTGTTGTATGTTATGATGCTTAAACTTGTTCTTTTTTAGTAATGTTTGTCAAAAAAGACTTGCAAGAAGACATGTGGCGTGGGAGCTAAGAATATATGAGTTGCATAAGATGAGATGGGTTTGTTGCAGTTTATTCCACTGCAGTGATGAAAAGATGAAGATTTTGTAGTGGTCAGTGAGTGTCTTTGAGATAAGGTGGAAGCAGAGGCTGATTTATGATGGGAGATTGGTGTAACTGCTTGTTTTTTTTTTACTATAACTCAACAACTTGGGAGGTTTGATGGAGGGTTATGTGGTTAGAGTTGTGTACCATCTGTGTTGTAGTCCCCCCCCCCCCCCACCCCCCCCCTTTTGCTATGACAAGAGGCTTCAATTTATAAGCAAGAAAATGTAGAAGTGTCGAGAGTTTAATAATAAAATATGATATAGGTGACTAGTCTCCATAATAAAATATGCATATAAGTGTTTGGCTCTATAATTAAAATATAAAAATCTATTTGGCATAAATTCTTTGGACAAAGGAGAAGATGACAAAAGGAAGAATATTGGTTCGGAGGTCAAAGTAGAAGGAATTATTTGGGCTTATGGGTTTATATTCTCTCATCTTTGCATGTTCATTTAAAGATTTAAGATTGTTGGACATGAATTTTACTCCCAAGCCCAAAATTGCCAACAACCGAAAATCTATAATGGGCCTCATGTATTCCCGTAACCTTCCACACCACACCCAATCTTGTAAGTCCCAAAAGTGTAGCTTGGGTCCATGCGTGCGGCATGATACTCTACGAATATACACATTTATGGCATATTTTTAATATTTTTGTATAATGGGCCTGAAATGTGCATTATGTTTGACTTGTACTTTTTTGTGTTTCAACATTAGCCTCCTTGATTATGTGGGCAATGAATACTTAAAATGGGCCACAAGATGAATAATTGTGAAAGGCCCAAGTCATAGTAGTCAACTATTCATGTCATTGCAATGTCTTTTGTCCTGTCATTCTCCAAGAGCGATTTCAATCAATAGAGAAATGAGAAGTCTTACTCTGATTCGGTGCCTTTTGTCCGTAGCAGGGGCGTCGCTTTTTGTTAAGATATGTCACAATAGCTTTCATCTTCGAGTCACACGTGATGCATGCTTGATCGCTGCTTTTGACTCTGAATTCGGTTTAGAAAGGCATTTGTTCCTTCGTGGTGGTTCCCATATGAGTTGAAGGTTATATTTCTAAACAGGTACTGCATAGTTTCTGGGAAATTGTCTTTGATTCGTTGGATTACATGTTTAATTTCATAACGATTAGAATCACTGAGGAAATTATCTTTGATTCGTTGGATTGCATGTTTAATTTCATAACGATTAGAATCACTGAAGCATATCCTTAACTCTGGATCCTCGCTAGATCGGTCCTTAATTGCTTCTATATATTGTGACTTGCCTTTGACTGTACAGAATCTCTTCTTCTTTAGCTTATGATCATAATCAAATGCTTGAGGAAAATCTAGCATGTCTCATACTGTATACGATGATAATTTCCTATAAGATTGATCTTCTTGCTTGGTTGAGTCTCTTGGCCAATGTAATATATTAAACGAGAAGCTTGTAGGTGTTATAAATCTCTAGTTTGGTCAAAAATTGATACGCGTGAAATATGCATCAAATAAATACTTAACACATAATTCAATTATACAATTTAAAACCCTATAGATGTAGTATTTTAAGCAAGTATGGATCGTTCTAACCGGAGATTGAATGATCCATGCAATAATTGTGTAATAAAGGGGGTATGAAAAGATTGATTAATTACCTAAATTTTTTTATCAAATTATTACCTAAATTGTCAAACACATAACAAGAATTCTAGGACCCTAACATGCATCAACTCCTAGACAAGAAAACACACAAAAGATCCTAAAATACTGAAAGGACCCAACCCCAATTCAGTTACCTAAACCGGAATCGAACCCCTTCTGAAAATACGAACCAACAAAAACTTTTCAAAATTTCGGCAGAGTTTCGTTACTAGCGTGGAATTGCATAAACCTGCACCCTGAAATTAACACTTCGTCCTATGCCACAAAAGCCAAACCGTGGGCACCAATCCCATCCAGATTTCTCAACATCATAATATAAACAATAAACAGTAAACATACTGTACTATGTATATATATATCCGAGAAAATCCGTATAAACATGTATCAGAATGTATCAGAGCGACCTCTAGTGTAACATATACAACATATACATCAGTAGGTGAAACAAGAACCTACTGGTAAACACAGGTAGCTCAGATCACTAGCCTCCAACCGCGACGTGAAACACCAAACCTGAACTGCAACTGGGCACGGAAACCGAAAAGCCCAGGGGAAAGACATAAAACTGTTAGAGTGAGTGGACGAAAAGATAATTGTCTTTCGCCGAACAATATATATATATTATAAAATCATATGCGAGTCCAGATGCATAAATAAAGGAAAGGTACACGAGGGAGACTCTAACTCCTCACGCGTACAGAGCATGCATAAAAATCTCACGGGGTCACTCGTGCACACATCCGTGCTAGTACAGTCAGAATCACGGGGTCCCTGGCCCACACGTGACTCTAGCCAGAAAAGGCCTCAGGTCAAAAGTCTGCCTCCCCCCGGTAAAGGCCTCGGGTCAGGAGTCACAGCCTCCCCTGGTAAACATCCTCGGGGATCAGCCGGGATGTGGGTGTATCGATACAACAACATATATAAGGACTGTACTCTGTGTAAATCAAATCGTAAATAGTTCGATGCAAATGCATGTAACAACATATAAGTGTATGTATACTCTTATACGTATATCCGTATATATATAATCGTAAAACACATGCTCATGTAATCCGAAATCTCATACGCATGCTCAAGTTCATAAAACGTATATAAAGACTCGCAATAATCCGTGAAAAGAAATTGTCCACTCACAGGTGAGCAAAACGCGCACTCGCGCTAATCTCGTGGTCCGGCGGAAGATCTCTCGCCTAAAGCACGATCACGATCCCGATCTCGATCTCGATCTCCTGAATATTCACAAAACATAACTGATCAATATCGTAGTCCACAACTCTGTACTGAACCACGGAAACCAACCGTTCCTGGAAGTATGCAATGCAATACAAAATGATTAACGGAATTCCCGAAATCTCCACTCAAAACCCTCGACTGAAAATCGACTACCCAAATCAATCCGAAAACCTCTTGACGATAATCAGGGCGCGATTACGAGAAAAACGACATTAAAAACGTCGAAATCCAAAAAGTCAACTTCTCGCCGGAGCTCCGCCGCCGTCAACAGTGGAGTTTCACGGCGAGACTTTCCAGATTTCAAGGTCTCATCCATCCGAATCACTTCCTCAACTACCACGAAGGCCAAAACAACCCGGAACCATTCCAATTAACTCGAAACAGATCTGCGATCCCAATTTTCCGGTGACCTAATCGGTCTCCCATAAAAACTCAACTATATCTAAAATCAAGCATACCATGAGACTCAAAGGAACAAGGGGAGTCGTTTCCCCCTAACCACCACCCTCAAAGCTCGCCGGAAAACGGCCAACCAACTCCGGCGACGTAACCCAGCTCGGCCCGATTCGGGTTCCACAATAACTCCATCAATTTTCATCAAACCAAAGCCAAACCCACTCGAAATCAAGAGAGGAAGAAGACCTTACCCTTGCCGAAGTCAGAGGTGGCCGGAAAATGGTCGTCGGACGGCAAGAACCCGAAATGGAAACTTTCCTCTTCGGTCAAAAGGTCAAACTTCCAAAAATGGAAAGTCAACGGTGGTCAACGCCAAATAGTGATTTTCGACGATTTTACAACTATTCCCGATATTTATACTCGAGCCTCGGGTCAAACGACGGTCTGAAATGAATATTCGAAATGATTCGGATAAGCTCGAAACAATCGGATAAACTCGTCGAAAACTGAAACTTCAAATAATCGTATTATATTCCTCGGTTATCGGAAAAATCTTTCGGAACCGCCCACGAGCTCAAAATCACGTACTCTACAACTTCCGTGAAGACACTCAACTCAAATTCTCGGCCGAAAATATAGTCGCGAATAGAGTCGACGAACCACACATATATCGTAAAACTGCGACTATACCCAATCTCGTGAATCGTGCCGAATACATAACTGATTCTGGTTCGGGTCGTCAGAAATACCTACTATGTTTTTGATAAAAGGAAAACCTAATTATTATTTACAAGTGATCAACTTATTCCTTTACCTAGCTCATTTACTAACGTATGCAAATATCAACACTTAAGAAATCTCATAACCCTAATTCCCATTAACATGCAAAATTTCATAATTTGTGCTAAGTACCCCTTATATACCATTGATCTAGACTAAGCACCCCTTACACCCAAATCAAAGCATTAAGAACTAAATTAACACATGCACATCAAAATTTAGAATATTGGAACACATGGAAAGTTATTGAAATTTATATATGTAATAAAACCAAAATTTAATCATTCAAAAACACAAAACAAGTTTTCACACAACAAAAGAGAATTACGGAGTAAGAGGTCATAGTTACACTTTGTAGACTATGACTCCTTTGTGGATGGTTCTAGATACCCTCTACACACCTATGGAAGTGATGATGCGTCGGTAGGATGGTGTAGTGGGTCTCTTGAGGTGTTTCGGCTTGATTTGTGAGATGAAGAGGAGTTCTTAGCAGAGCTGTAGAATAATTTTTGATCCAGATTTGGGACAAGCCTCTTGTATATGTAGACATTTCCAAAATAGTTTTCCTCTCAAAACAAGGTTTTCCTACACTACCCAGGTAGATCTGACTATCTGTAAATAATCGCACTTTTCCGGAGTTGTAGAGCTCCAAAAGTTATAATTTTTGGCTCGTTGAAAAGAAAATTCGAAGAGATTTCCAACCATAGGTTGATCACCATCTAAATCCTCTTGAGCTGTTCTCAATCGCCATTCGAAGTTGGATGACCTATACAGGCAGATTCTTCTTTCCTTATTCTTCATGATTTCCTTCTTCTACTCAACTTGGAAATCCCCTTCTTGCCAAATCTCGTGTTCCACGAAATTGGCTGACTTGGTGTTCAAGTTTGGACTTTTCAAATGGTCTTCTAATTAATTTTGCCCATTTTGCATTTATTTCTCTTCAAAGTTCTTCTGGAAGCTTCATTTTTCTAGTCAACATAGAAAATATAATCCTGGTCAATAAATGACTTCTTTTTCTCTCTATTTTGTTTTCTTCTTTCTTCCTTTGGAATTTTCGAGTCAATTTCTTCAATCCATTATTTTTGCTCCATTATGCCACCTTGCATGCTTGTAGCTCTCTTTACTCCGTCTCTTTTGATAAAAATCTAAAAACAACAAAATACATTAAAACTAATAAAACTGATAATATTTAAGTAATTAACAAAGTAAATATGTAGAGAAAACACATTAATTAATACGCCTAAAATGCGTAGATCAAATTTCCCCATACTTAGACTTTGTTAGTCCCTTAGAAAACATTAAATTAATTCAGACTCAAAATTTTCCAACTACTAAGCCCTTTAACTAAATATTTTGAATATCATGGCAATCACAACGTTTAAACACAAGGAATTTAAGAGTTAATAAAAATATTCTTATGCATGAACAAGTAAGACTTAGATGAAAATAATGGTGATTTAAAATGTATGCATACACTAGAAAAGTTCAAAATCACCTCAAATGGATGCACTCATAATCTTTTCACTCATGAAAAAAGATTTTCACTCAAGATATATATAAGAATCAATGAAACCTCATGAATGAAACTAACTACTTACACAAATGAACCCAAACCATATGCTTACTCATGTAACTTACTCAACCAATCGAAGGCTACTCATCTTAAGGATCATAAAGGTCTTTTAGAAATGTTATAATGAGGTTGAGGTTAATGTATTCGAAATTTAGATATGTAGTGATAAAAATATTCCAAAGACTTATTCAACACTTTGTCAATTCAAGCCACATCCTTTCTCATGTGTCAATTTTCAAAAAGAGGACTAGATTTTTTTGGGTCCTGGTTTCACTCTAAACTTCAGTTGATCCAAACTTTCACACTTGATAACATTTTTTCGGAGAGCTTAATGTATTTTTTTTCTTTTTTGCTCTCACGTTCTTGAGATTTTCTCCTCTTTTTTTTTCGGCATATACTTTTTTTTCTATTCTCTTAGACAAGTCTTCCCTTGATTTTCATTCTTTCCCATCATCTTTACGCCATCTTCATGTGCTAGCTTTGAAATTCATCACCAAGTCTTTAGAACAAGGATATGAAACTCTATACTAAGCTGAGAGTTTAGATATTTATATGGCAAAGAAAGAAAAGTTTCAATGTAAGCTCAAATGGGCTATCAAAGGGTGTCGCAACTCGTGCACACAAAAAGAACACATGGCTATTTGGTTAAGTGGTGGCAAAATCCTAAGTGTCTTTAATCATATCCAAAATCAGAGCATATATCAACTTAAAAGCTTTGTAAATATACATGAGTAAGTTCTAGTAATCTCTAGTTCATTGAAAACTATGGCAAACAATTATATGAGGCATACAAATAATTTTGAGACAATAATCCTATATATGTCGAAATGTTCTCTCAAAATGAAACATGGATTTACCTCAAAAATTCACATAGGTTCAAAAATAATTTAAACTTATTCTAGCATCGCGGATTCTGTACCAGGTTTTACTATCCATATCTACTACATGTCAATGCAATCAAAACATTTCTATTAACAAAAGAATTCCAATAATTAGTAATATGAAAGTCATGAACTCAATGTTGTCTCAGAAAAAGATTCATCATAGATGAGTTAAGGGCATCCTAAAAGACTCAATAACTTGTAGATTCAGTCCTTATCTTCTTTGGGCAACCTTACTGACATGACCAGTTTGCGAGAGAGACCAAAAGATGTAGGAGTGATTTTCGAGCTTGTCTTTTCTCACATCCAAAATCTGTCTCAGAAACCGTCCCATTCTAGACACCAAATCATATAAGATATTCTTACTCAAAGACAAGTATTTATCTACCTATACTTTTTACATCGAATTTTTTTATTTTTAAAAAGGGCACATTCATTGGAAAGTTTCATTGTCCTCCCAAATTTTCAATTTATGACTCAAATAAAGTGTAAGCCTCTCCCTCACACTTAAATCTTACATTGTCCTCAATGTAATCAAGTAAAAACATATAATCAACTCAAAATCCTGCAAGCAACAATTCTCTCAATTACATCAAAGTCTAGTTCAGCCTCTTACTAGTCCAATTTACCTTGAAACTAAAATCCCCCCAAAACTTCAATCATTCAATTCTCCTTGCTCCGGTCAAATTAGAACGTGTTCTTGGTGCCCTTAGCTTTGTGGTGTGGAGAGATTCAAAGCCCAATAGGTTTTATCGATCAATTTGGCCAGAAAATCATCAACTCGAAACCTAAATTTTCTCGATTTTTATTTTTGAAACCACAGGGGACATGAAGAGGGAGGAGAGATGAACATTTTGACACCAAGACCTCCGGGTTTAGTGGACGGTCGGTGGTTCGTAGCCGGCGAGCCGCGGTGGAGAGAGAGAGGAGACAGAAAAGGTTTGACCAAAAAGGAAAGTTTTGATTTTCCATTTTTGGAAAGTCTTATTTATATGTGTGAACTACCACTAATCAATTCTGTAAAACCGTACAAAACTTTCGTTGACTACAACTTCTTCATCTTAACTCCAATTTTAACATTTGACGTGGCTATAAACTCGCCTCAATAAACTCTACGATTTTTGTCAATAAAATTTATCGAAAAACTTAACCAATAATTATCTGATCGAAAGGCCATCAATAATTACCATTGATAAAAAGTACTTCTTCATCTTAACTCCAGTTTTAACATTTGACGTGGCTACAAACTCTCCTCAATAAACTCTACGATTGTGGTCAATACAATTTATTGAAAAACTTAACCAATAATTATCTGATCGAAAGCATCAATAATTATCAACAATAAAAAGTAATTATCTTTATCGATTAACCTTAAGTAAATCATAAAAAAGAGAATTCTCGGGATGGGATATCACACTACGATATGTTTATGTTCATGCACGAAGACACCTATGATATGATTTTACGTTTTTATGCACGTTTTATCTATGTATGTTGCATCGATGCATTTGGCATGTCGGCTGATCACGGAGATGCTCCAAGAAGGTCATGACAAACAGCCGACCCGTAATTATGTTGTCCACTCCTCCACACACACATATGATATATATATGTATGTGTTTTATTTAGACTCGCTATATTTTTACTATATGCTACGATGAAAGGCTTAAAAATACGTTTTTGTTTAAGAAAATTATACTTCTGGTATTTAGATGTGTGTTTTGTCCTAATTAGCATAGAAATAGAGATTCTCTCAATCCCTAATTTACCGAGAGAGTTATTGTATCATATTCTAATACATATTTAAGGCCATCTATGTTACGACCCAGAACAATATTACGCAACAATTGAAACTTATGCGGTTAGTTGCTAATTAATAACGTTAATCGTCGATGGTAATTAGTTTTTACCATTGATAACTTTTGCTGGCTATTTATCGAGAATTTATTGATTATATTTTTTTGAGAAATTTCTTTAGATAAGTTTCTAGAGTTTGTCGATATGAATTCGTGGCCACATCAAGTGTTGAAATCGGAGTTACGATGAAGAAGTTATGGTCAACGGAAATTTTATGAAAATATCAAAAAACGTTTCTCGCATAATCGCGGGTATAAATAGGGGTTTCTATTTTGGGACACATCTTGGCCCTTTTCGTGGCCGGACGCCGGCGATCGAGCGAATTGATTTTTTCAGTGGAATTTTAGTTTTACGGCGATTTGGAAGTTTTCCCGTTAGAATTTGATGTCGTGTTCTTCATAATTGTTGTTGGGCTTGTTGAGATTAATATTTTAGTATGCATGTAGCTTGATTTGGTGCCGGTTGGAATTTCGGCCACTGCTGGCGGTGGGGCATGGCCCTAAGCGCCGTAGTGCAAGGCAGAGCTCTGGTGAGGTGGAATTTTTGGCAAACTTTTATGTCGTTCGACTCGGAATTTCGTGCCGGACACAATGGTGAGATTCTTGAATGGATCTGAACTTGGCAAATTTTGACAGGTAATAAATCGAGCAATAGTTAATTAATTTTACGATAATATCAACAGACGATTCGATTATTGATTTAAATGCGAGTCACCCGATGTTTGAGATTTATGTTTCGACTCAAAATTTAATTATAGTTATGGAATCCAAGAAACTGAATTCAAAATTTGATTAAATACGATTTTAGTCAGAAAATACGTTATTCGAGAATGCGAGGTTTTCAACATTATTACTCGTAGGCTACGAGTTTAGCTATTCAATATCGATGAGTAGATATTAATTATAATTGTGGTTTCAGGATTATGAGTTAGTGGGCCATGTCGGATTTTTTTATTGCACCGATTAGCAGGTTATAGCTTTCTGAATATCCCGGCATAGAACGATGAGTGAACCTTTTTTTTCACAGTTGTAGCAAGTTCTTATTTTAGACAACATGCCCTATAGTTTTATTTTTAGAGATTTTAAGTTTGGAGGTTTATTGTGATGGTTTATTTTATTGCATCGATGCTTTAGTTATTCTGCTGATCACCGAATAGTTTAGTCAGGGAGGTTAGGTGGCCTCGTCTGACCTAGATCGACTCAGGTTAAGTCGTCAGGGAACGATCTCGTCACATTTATTTTATTTATTTTTCTTACAGTTATCCGACTTAGGTTAGGTGGCCTGGGCAAGCGTCTCAATTGCTTTTCAGTTTACAGTTTTTGAACTCGTCATATTTCTCAGAAATCAGCGGAAAGGCAGAGATAGAATATTTTATTATTTTACACTGATTAGGAGTTTTTAGTTTACTCACACTAACATTTTTATGTTTTTATCTGCCTTTTCCTGTGCCTTTCGATTTTCTGTGCCCAGGTTACAGTGCTTCTTCTGAGCAGAATTTTGATCCCATGATGCTTTGAGTCCACCGGATTATCATACCTTCATGTAAGTTTCGGCCCATTAGCAGTGTATTTTTTTATGTTTTATTTTGCTCCTAGAAGTCGCTCTGGACACTAGTGTACTAAATATTTTTCATTGCTGGTTGTGAATTGATAGTATCGCTGAATTTGAATTTTTCATTTTCTGTATTATTATTCCAGCATTTTAATTAAATTTCTTTCCGCACTTTATTGAGAAATCCGGATGGACATTGGTGGTCCATGGTATTGTTTGTGGGAAATTCGAAGTGTGAATTTTCTTGCAGATTTCTAGTAGTCCACTTCATAGAGGAAATTATGTCAATTTTTTTTTACAGAAATCCGTAATTTAAGTCTTGTCGTTAGGAAGTAATCATAGATTACTAGTTAATCTAGGGTTGGATCATTGCAAGCTATCAATGAATAAAGTATAGTTTAAGTCTCGTATCTATTTTGTTTCCTTCAACACGTTCTCAGCAGCTCTTGAGTTGATAGTCAACCCAAACCCTTAAACAAAGAAAATACCCTAAACACTACATCTCTACCGCCGGCCTCCACCTAGATGAACACCCTCCACCACCAATTACTGCCGCCAAAGTAGCTTCACCGTCGCCGGTAGTCCATCCCATCGCTAGATTCTAGATATTTTTCTCTTCAAACTTCTTTCATAGAAATTTTTTTATACCGAGCATAACATCATCAAGGTAAATCGACTAACTCTCTTTGATTTAGATATGAGGTTGCAAAACTTAATTACCACAACACTTTAGATCTAGATCTAGATTTAGGTTTAAATACAGTGATTTTTTTATATGCCTCTAGTTGCTATGAATTATTGCAGGTATGAGTGAAGAGGATTTAATCACCTCTTCCTCAAAGTTTAAACAACAGTGACAGTCCTGGGGAGTCACGGTATACATAAAAAAAAAGAAAAGGGAAGTCGATATTTTTGTGACTATGAGTCAGTCACAGTTTTATGGGGGTATTGTATGAAACCACCAGTTATTGCATCGATCTTTGTGACCATACATCATGGATTATGTTTCTTATTCCCTAAACTTAATATTAGTGATCGTGGTTTTTTTTTATCGGTAAACTAATTTCATCTCTTGTCTTTTGTAGATCACAGAGCCAACGCGGCTAGAATTTAACATCCTTGATATTCAAGGAGCAGAATACCACAGGTAGGTCTCAGATGTGAGGAATACTCTCATCGGTAAAAGACTCACAGATACTATCCAACCGCTACCACCTAGCTCCGAAGTCACCGAGGACACTATAGCTCATAAAGCTCAAGCACCCGATGATGACCTTCGATGGATCGAAGTACAAATTTTTGATGGATCAAAAATTACAGAAACCGACCAATGGGATACCATCGATGGATGGAGGAACAAGTCCTCGATGGATCGAAGGCCCCTCGAGATCAAAACAACATTCTCTCCTTTATGTCTCGTTTTCACTGTATCGTTGTGTCATTATACCATATGTTAATATAAACATCGAACCATACACTGAATTGGTATGAAAATAATATTCTCAACACTTTTATATACCGAAAAATAAAGAAAATTCTATTACTCGACAAAAATTAAAGGTTACATAATAGATGTTCTTATCCAAAAACCAAGACAATAGTCTAAAGAAATGGCAGAAAAACAAGCTAAAAACAAATAAAAAACTTGAATCTATTACAGATATAACGCCTTTTACATAGGTTATTCAAAATCCAGAGTAACTAGATTCGTCTCCTTGTCCTCTGCAATCACGAGATTGGTATCAACATCCATCTCAAAATCTCCAGCAAAGTTGAACTCTTGAGCTAAGTACTGCTTGTGCTTCTTGTAGATGTTATGTATTTCTTTGCTAGCACGACATCGCTTGTGCATTTACTTTGTTGAACCACACCGATAACAGGTGAATTTTCCAGAATTGGAATGCCTTTGCCCATCATTACTCAAACTAATCTGGTTCTTGTTCGAGTTGGCGTTCTGATCTTAATGTCAAGTCATATTTTGGCTGCGTCCTCGACCACGCCCACGCCCTCCTCTCCCGCCACGTGGAGCTTGTCCTTTACTATTATAAGGTTCCGAACGCACGTTCTTTTTATCCTTACGGGCCTTTTCTCTATTTTGGTAACTCTCAGGCTTTTTAGTACCAACCGATCTTGAGTTATTATAAAAGATGATCTCATGATGCCTTTCCTTTTTGGCTAGGCTATTGATGAGATCACTGAAAGTAAGGATCCTCCCATGTTCGTACTCAGTCTGGTACTGATGAGAAAGAATGCTCATAAAGATTGGGAAGGTATTCAATGATTTTTCAATCATGTCTTTCTCGGACTTATCCACCCCACAGAATCTCAACTTAGACTATAGATCCAACATTGTTTCATTGTAATCTTGGATCTTTGGAAAATTCAGAAGCTAAAGACCTTCCCATCTTGCAGGGAAAAATTACCGAAATACCTCCTAAACTTGTCTACAATTGTCAATTTACACCCTAAACTATCAATTGCGAACTTTTGCCTCTTCATCTTGGAAACAATTTTCGACTTGCACCCTCAGTCAATTTTGACATGAAAATTCCCTCCAAATGTAATCATGTGTCATGCACATGATGAGTATAATTATATATTTTTTTTTATATTTTTTTTACATAATTTAAATTTCTTTCGAGTATTTTCTTTTTTTTAATAGAATATTTTTGTGATCTAAATCTTCACTTTGAATATTTTAGGTTTTTATTTTGTTGTTTTAGGCATATAATTAGTAAGCCGACCAACACTAATATATTGAATAGTCGTGAAGAACTAATATATTGTGTTCTAAATTTAGTATTTTTTTTCTCCGTCATAAAATATATAATTTAAAAAAATTAGTTCATAACAATTGAATTTTGATTTAATAAATAATATTAAAATTTAAATATACAAAAATATAATTTTGCCCATCATGTGCATAGCACATAATCTCATTTGGATGAAATCCGTCAAAATTGACGAGTGTGATGCAAATCGACATATGTTTTCAAGTTGAGGAGACAAAAGTTCGCAATTGAAAGTTTACGGTGTAAATTGATATTTACAACCAAGTTTAGGAGGCATTTGACGATTTAACCCATCTCGTAGTCAACTTAGGAAGTTGTACATCATGCATATTATCGAAGGGTTGCTTCAAAGCATTCCACAAATTCAGGGGATCTGTTTTCTTTAAGTACTACTTCTTTAGAATTGAATGAATATGACGTCTCAAAAACATGAGGGCTTGACCTTTCGATTCATTTTATGGTGGAATAATATTTGGCTCAGCGAGTTGAATGGTGTTGCTGAGTCTCTTTCCCATGAATGTGTTAACCACATCGGAGACCCAATGATGGTATTCCTTTCCTTAAAGATCATGAATGTCGAATTATGGCATAATCGGCTCGTTCGAACTCATCTACAAAATACAAAGAGATTTCATTAACATCGATCGAAAAACCACGATCAC
Source organism: Geum urbanum (assembly GCA_946800695.1). Lineage (NCBI taxonomy): Eukaryota > Viridiplantae > Streptophyta > Magnoliopsida > Rosales > Rosaceae > Geum > Geum urbanum. Next base: position 78,401,206 of record OX326999.1, on the reverse strand, counting down.
TAATATCAAGTTTTAATGAATAAGAATGTGATCCATGATGTATGGTCACAAAATCGATCATCAATAAAAGGTGGCTCAAAAACCACACCCATAAATAGTGATTAACCATCACATATAATCGATTTCCCTTTCTTTCTTTTCTTTTTCTAAATTGTGACTCCCCCAGAACTGTCACTCATATTCTATGGATACAGGTCCATAAGAACTAGGGCATAGATACACAATAATCACAAATCACAATCATAATATCTAGGGTTTTGCTAGAAGTAAGTTTTATTCCTAGATCTAGAGATTGATAGTTTAGAAAATTTACCTCGATTGGTGTTATGCTTGGTATGACCAGTACAAAAGTTGGACGATGTTAAGGAGGAGCTCGTCTGTAGTAGTTCTTTGGAAGTCAAGCAATTTTGTCGAATTGAGAAGTTTGAGTGCGTGCTTCACAAGGAGGATCGCCAAAATCAAGGAGGAAGAGCCGACAGTGAAGATCAGTGTTGAAAGATGATTGCCGACGGTGGAGGGTAGGGCTAGGGGTTTTTTTTCTTTTCTCTGTGGTGATAGCTGACTATTAATTCATAGCGTACTGATAACATATTATTGAGAAATATATGATAGACTGAAAACTATAACTTTTTCATTGATAGAATGCCTTATATATATAGACTGATACAATCTGTTAAAATAACTGTCCCTATAAAACAGGGATTCTCTGTATCTCTATTGAGACTAATCCGTATCTAATGATGACAAGACACACACCGAAAGTTACGAAAAATAAATCTCTTTAAACACATATAACCTTAATGTTAGTTTTATCACTAAGACATCTCATTCGATGTTATATCATAAAAGTGTCTATAACTTGGTAAATTTGGTTTGAAAGTTAATAATTACAAACGACATGACAAATTTTACTAATTTTTGAGGTGTTCTTCATTTTAATTGTAGTTCTTTGTAAAAAATAGTAATTATCTAAAAATAAAGATAAATACTAAAGAGATGACCATATTACACCAATGAGGACACACATTTTATTTAGTCTAAAATTAAAAATTTACTCCTTTCAAAAGTCAAAATTTTTTTACTACATTCACATTCATATCTTATCATATTTTAAAAGTTACTTTAAAATTATTATTATTACAAAGACTTGAACCAAACAACTATAAAAAGTAGGACGTTTGACATTTATATTGTAACTTGAGAAGAAGAAAATAAATTAGTAAAATGTTTTAAAATAGAAATAATTAATTGACATTGATATCGATGTCAACCTTCCTAAATTTCATTTTTCAAAAGTTATGGGATTCTCTTTCTTTTGTGGCTGAGGGATTCTAATTTATTTTAAAAATTAATTATGAGGTTTATTTTGAAAATTATGAGATTCTCTTAAATAATTTAGACCGTTAGATATATTATAAATCTAACGGTTCAAAATATTTAAACAATAATCTAGCCTAGAGTTACTCTACTCTATAATTGGTTGATACTTGATACAGTACACATAAGAGCTTAATTTTATATAAACCACTTCTACTTATTACTTATTTTATATCCTGTCAGACCAAGAACAGAGTGAAAACAGAGCAAATGAGTAATAGCAATTATAGAATGGAAGAAGTAAACTCACTGCTCAATCCTGTTTGGGTCCTTTGCTTGGTTCCCCTACTGTTTGGGCTCAGCAGTTCTGTTCTCACTCACACTTGAGCTTTGACCTCGTGCTGAGTTGGGTCTGAGGGTTGGGTTTGGGCTGCTCAAGGCTTATGGGTGATTTCTATCCGAATTTGGATCCAGGTATATATTCAGGATCTCCTTATTTTTTGGAAAAGGAAAAAAAAAACAGCCTAAAACAAGCTGCTACCCTATGCTACTAATTAGTCTATTATCAAAGTGTGCCGCTTTGAAATGCTTTGAAGGGAAGCCCATAACTTCAGCAATCAGAATCCTTGTTGTGATCTAAGTTTGCGATAGCATCTGATACGAAATTTTCTTCTCTCAAACATGGTTGAAAGAGATTTCTTCAAAGGAGTTAGTGAGGTTCTCTCTGATTGGCATAGTTATGGTTCTGGTTTCGTTTCTGTTCTAGCGCTTCATTCTATGGATGGATATTTGTCACAGGTAAGTGTATTCTTTCAATATCTATCACTTGATTAGCACTTGCTCTTTCTCTAATTTTGGCTTTGGAGTTATTGTTGAACCTAGTTGAATTGGTAGGAGAAAGATTGAAAGGTCTTGATTTTGAGCTTGCCTTTTTGTGTACTAAAACTCTTTTAACAAAGTCCAGTGTTGGTTCCCCTGACACACTGTCTTTTGTAAAACTACCATTCCCATAAAACTCAAAGCTAAGAAGCTAATGTGAAGCATCTCTGAGTCTATAATCGATAATGTAAGTGAAATCCAACAAATCCAAGTCTCACATAGAATATTGAAGAATGAAAAGAATTAACAAATCAAGAACTAGTCTTGATAATGCTTAGATGATCCATGAGTCCATGACCCTCCATCTGAATGCCGAATTAATTTGGTCGTGCTGGGCTAGTTTGATATTTAGTTGCATTGTAGACTTTGGACCGTCTTTGAGGACAAGTCAAATGATATGGTGCAGTCCATAGTAGCAGACTTCTTCATCATCATGATGAACATGAGTTCTACCTTTCCAGTCAATTTAGCCTGGCTGCTCAGGGTTAATGTTCTACCTTTCAAATCACTGCCTAGGTTAGAGCTTGGCAATCAATTGGAATTCAAACTCACTGTGACATTGATCTTTTTGGTGGAACGCACGTCAGCCTTGCTCTTAGGAATGCTAACTTGTCCCACAGCCACTCCTTGGTACATGAAGGTTGCGGTGCCTGCATTGAACTTATAGGGTCCCCAATTTGTGCTCTTCACCCTGATTTGGGTTGTAAATGTTGTATCAAATGAGGGTGTTGCAGGGATTGAGTTGACGTTTTGGACACTGATGGCGCCTAACCTGACCTTTGGGGTCTTGACCTTCATCACAGTGAGACCAAATACGGTCATCACTATGATTTGAAAGACAAGGAAACCACCAATATATATCGCCAATTTGATGTTATTCTGACGCTTGAGCTCCTCATCGGACTTCAAGGTTGCAGATTTCACATTCTCTCTTGAGTAACCATTTGCTAATGCAAAGTTTTGCTGGTTCTTTTCAGTCATTTTCTTTGGAAAAATTTCATCAGTGGTGTCTGAATTTGTGATATCACGTCAATTTAATATCTGAACTTTGAAAGTTATCAAGGTGGTACCTGAATTTTCGAAAACATACCATCTTGGCGCCAACATATCTTTTCCGTCAGCTCTCTGTTAAAATCAAGGGTGTATCTATCAATTTTGGTTTAAAATATTTTCATGTTTTCCTTGATATTTTTTCTATGTATTTTCAGTAATTATGTTCTTCCTCGCCAATTGGGCCTCTCCTTTTCTCGCCTCGGCCTCTTCGTGGTTGCTATGGATGGCGGCGTCGACCTCCCCTTCGGCCTCGAGAACCGTGTCAATTACACCAGTAGGTCGTTAACGGCGACGACAGCCATGACCAAGCCCTCACCCGCGACGAGCGCTTCCCCGACTTTGATCTCCTCTGTATCTCCAAAATCCAAACCCAGACATACAAACTCCCAAGGGCTTCGGCGACAAAGCTTAGGTCTGCGTTGAATCCATCAGTATCATTGTAGCCAAGCACGTTGTTCAACGGCTTGTGTAGGGCATCGGCGGCCGCATTCGGATTGAGAGCACCCGCTGGTGGCAATGGGTTACAGAGAAGTAGAGAGCTTGGGTAAGAGTTTCTTGAAGTGACTGGTAAGAGATTTAACCCAGATTCTTTTTTCGTTTTGGTGAGGAAAACCCAGATTTAAAACTAAACCTAGATTTCTAGATTGTTGATTCCATGCCTTTGATGGAGATGCTTTACGATTGTAATTCTCTCTGGTTGAGATTGGAGTAGGTCAATGAAAAATGATCAAGTCAATAGTCGATAATCGGTGAACCTAGAGAAGAATTGTGACGAAGAACACATCACGACAAAGAAGAAATGAACTGGAGAGGAAGAGACAGTACCGAGAATCCCAAAAAATAAAATTATTTTAAGAAAATTTTGTTTTTTTGGAAATTCATTTCAGAAAAATTGAAAATTTCAAAAGTATATATAATTTAACTAATTATTATTCTTCCATAATTATTTTCGGCCATTGAATGCCATAATTTTCAATGGCTTGATAAAACTGTGAAAAACTTGAAATAAAAAAATGTGAAAAATGATAGTTCGGTCTACTTTGAATCTCGGTTATGACACATTATCAAAAATGATGAAGTTTGGATGGAAAACATGACTCATGTGTCTCGTTGGTATGTGTACGAAAATTCAGGCACCACATTGATAACTTTCAAAATTTAAGTATCAAACTGATCTGATATCAAAAGTTCAGACACCATAAAATTTTTCCCTTTTCTTTTCTTCCAAACTTTGGAAAAAGACAAACTTGTTATGTTTTTTTCGTTTCTAAACAAGGTTCTGAAAGTATAAGAGGAATTGAACAAGGTTAATATGTGTAAAGTTGTTTGTTATAGATAATATTGGTCGACCTGTGTGGTATATATAGTGGTGTTTGATAGAATGAATTCAGAGTTGAAGTGTTGACTTGGCAAAAAAAAAAGTTGAAGTGTTGACCGAACCTCCAGGAAGTATAGTCAAATGTGCATAGTACAGACATTTGGACTTGATAGTCTTTTAGAAGTTTTCTCAGATGCATGGTTGCTGCAAGACAAATTCTAGTACCTGTGGACTTGTCATTTTGTTTACAGGTCAAGTCTATATAATTATATTGTAAGAGCATCTCGACCCTTAAAATTAAAATCGTAGCTATTTTTAATTAAAATTAAAAATAGTTAAATGTCACTCATTATTTTTTGACTAGAAAAGTTAAACTCTTCAATAACAATAGTAGTTATTCTAAAGTTAAAATTAAATATATAGTATTAAATATTTAGTTTTAAGTTATTTTCTCTCTCTTTGGTACTTAAATATAGCTACCAATATGACTAAAAGTTATATGTGACTTTAACTATAGTTACTCTGTTGGACCTGATTTTAGTTAAAATGTAGCTAAAATTTAACTTTTAACTACTCTGTTAGAAATGTTCTAATTTTAGCAAATTAGAAGCGTATATGTTAGGTTCCCATCACTACCACATTAAGAGACATTGCCGGCGACTTTAAGTCGCCGGCCTTGTTTTTTTTTCCGCCGGAATTGACATTACCGGCGACAAGTCGCCGGAAATTTCCCGCCGGAGATAGCATTGCCGGCGACGGCGTCGCCGGCAATGGCAGCGCCGCCGTGGCCGGAATGTGAGACATTGCCGACGACTGAGGTCCATGTCGCCGACAATGTCTGGAAAAATTTTGAAAAAAAACGCGGTTCTGGATTGGGCCCAATTCCAGAACCTGCATTGAACCCAATTCCAGAACCTGCATTGAAAGATGTAAACCGTACAATCATACAAGTTCAACAGTACACATAAATGTCCAACGTACAGTACAAATAGCAACGACGATACGAAAATTAACTACAACTACACGTCAGGGTCGAGGAACTTGCGGGTCAGGGTCGAAGTAATCCATGTACTCATTTGAATTCCGGTGGCTACCCTGGTCTTGCTCTGGCGTTGATTGGTGCGGTGGTGGTGGTGGATAACTAGGGAACACAGGGAACTGGTGCGGTGGTGGTGGTGGTGGAGGTGTGGCTAACGGTTGTCCGGTAGTCTGAGCCTCGTACATCGTCCGCATCCATGTGAACATCTGTGCCTGACTCTGGACCAGGTTTTGGTACTCGGCATCTCTGATTGCCTGCTGCTCGGCTGCTTGCCTCTTTTGGTCCTCCAACTCCCTCCGCGTCCTCTGAAGCTCCGCTACGACATTACGACTAGAAGTTGAACTTCTTGACCCGGTAGAGTATTCTGAAGTGTTTTTCAATACTCCTTCGCCCGCCGAGCCCATTCCCCTACAGTAGTAGGTATTCTTTCCAGTCCCGCACGCTTTTGCCATGATCTGAGTCGCTATCGGGCGATTAAGCGGATCGATCTGAGAGGCATATTGGGTGACTTCTTCCTCGGAGCAGTCAGGATGGTTAGACCGAGCTATACTCATGGTCACTTCTGCGGTCGCGTTATCCACTCTCGCCTAATTGAAAAGCGAAAATGAATAACGTATTAGCTAACAAAATCTATTAATATCGAAAAATAGTTTTATTAACACATGGAGAGGCGAAAGACTTACCACTTCTTCAGGGCACTGCGGATAGAACTTCTAATGAATATACACCAACGGGTTCACATCTTGTTGTTGTTGCGCCTTAGTCGACCAACCCATGTAGTTGAGTGAACCTGCATGATGGGCCCTGGTGTTTTTCAATCTATTCGCCCGGTTCGTCTTCGAAATCGCCTTGTTTGATAAACATATGAAAAAAAATTAGTAACTAACTATTTCAATCTGATACGATACATTAGGCTTGTAAGATATATTCAGGATGCATACCTTCGCTTTGGGGTGCTCGAAGTGGGCTATCAGCCACAACCACTCGTACTCCCTAAACCGGAATTCGCTAGGGGTAGAACCTCGGCCTAGCTCCTTGTATACAGTGTAATGGGAAGAAAGCTCGTTCTTCCACTCTTTATACCTATATTAAAACAAGGAAAAAAAGTTAGAGATATTAAAACACTTGATAAACAAAAATCTAACTCGATATATATTCAAATAAGTCGAAGCACATCACCTCATATGTAGTTGACGCTCTACCCACGTGTGAATAAGAACTTCATCCACGTCAAACCACACCTGCAATATGAATATATAAAAGGTAAAATTATATATTTATTCGGACTTAATTAATAAATGTAAAATTTACGTAATGAAAATACGATTTTACTCACACTGAGTGCATTATGCACTTGCATCTTCACGTAGATAGACACAGATTCCCAATCTGGCCAAAGCATTGGGACCTTGTCCCGCACGATCGCACCGGCCATGCTGACATATTTGCGCGTGGTGTCGAATGCCTCGATCACCTCGCCATCCTCATTGTCCCTTATGGGCGTTTTCCTTCCCCCGGTGGCCTGCTCAAGTCTCTTCCCTGTGCAGGTGCCTCTAGCCCCTTTCCGTTTTCCAGTCCCATTAACGAAATTGCCTAATAATACAATGTCAACAAATTGATATCATTAATTGAACCTATCGTAAATCTTAAGTAATAATTAAGTCATCAATTTGATGTTAAATAAAATTTACCTGCATCGTCCGTTTGTTGGTTGATGCACCTCACACTCCAAAGATACACGGGGTCGAACGGGATGAAGTTGTACGCTTCCTCCACGCTCAGGAACTCCGGCCGTCCTTCAACATAAACAGGCATCCCCCTATCATCGAATTCATGGATCACAGGAATCTTGTCGGGTTGGAAGAGACCAGACGGCGGAGATAGACGAGGCCTGGACGATGAGGCGCCAGCACCACCATCTGCCTCAGATGATTCCCGTGAAACGGGAGTAGGCACCGGGCGAATATGGGGCATTCGGATTGAGGGAGTTTCTGATGCCCCCGTTGACTGTCGCTCGTCTGAGGGTACACTGACGGGGGAACGTCTGCTGACTGAGCGTCTGCTGACTGAGGCTCGACGCTCGACTTCCGGTTGCACGACTCTTGATCGTGCAGCTTCTTCTTCAGCTCGCGCCTCAAGCAAGGCTCTCGTGCGAGCACTCATCATTGGCCCACTGGGCGTGTTGCTAACTGCGGGTGAGGAGGAAGCTTGACTACTGCTCCCTCCACTATTTCGGGAACCTCTCCGAAGCCAATTTGCCGCAAAACCTCCTAGACACCGTAATAGTCATAAGGATTTAGTTCTATAACAAATCGGAACCGGAACGGTTTGGAACCGGAACCGTTTGAACCTGGAACCGTTTGGAACTGGAACCGTTATGTTACAAACGGTTCCGGTTACAAACAGTTCTGGTTCCAAACCGTTCCGGTTCCAAACCGTTTCAGTTCTATAACAAATCAGAACCGGAACGGTTTGGAACCGGAACCGTTTGAACCTGGAACCGTTTGGAACTGGAACCGTTCGGTTTCAAACGGTTCCGGTTACAAACAGTTCCGGTTCCAAAGGGTTCCGGTTCCAAACCGTTCCGGTTTAAAACCGTTCTGGTTCTAAACCGTTCCGATCCCGATTTCCACCTTAATTTATACGATTAATTAACAACTATATCACCTAAATTAACATATATACATTTTTGATGTATATATATATATATACATCATGCATCTTAATTAAATTTAATTTTCACATATTCATCCAAATCGCACACCCTAATTAATTTTCCACATTTTTCACACATATATATACATCATGCATCTTAATTAGGTTTAATTTTCACATATATATACATCACATATTCATCCAAACCACATATATACATAATTTTCACATATATATACATCACTTAATTTTCACGTACCTATATATATATATACATCACATATATATACATTGCATATAAATTTACAACTTATCACCCTAATTTCCAACTTAGCACCCTAATTAATTTACACATACACATACACATACACATACACATACACATACACATACACATACACATACACATACACATACACATACACATACACAAAAATAATTAAAAATTGAGAGAGAGAGAGAGAGAGAGAGGATCGGACATGCCATGGTGGAGTCCGTTCTGCTTTGCCGGCGACGGAGGTGAGGGGAGGAGAGGAGGGGAGGAGGAGAGGATCGGAGGAGGAGAGGAGATGAGAATCGGTGGAGAGGAGGAGAGGATAAGGAGGAGTAGAGGATAAGGAGGAGGAGAGGGAGAGGAGGAGGAGGTGAGCTAGTTTTTTCGCCGGACCGAGTTGGGAGGAGGAGAGGAGGAGAGGATCGGAGGAGGAGAGGATAAGGAGAAATGAAGCTCGGGCTCGAGCTGGGCAGTTCCTATCCAGACAACATTGCCGGCGAGTTGCTTATAACTCGTTGGTAATGTTGACATTTCCCGAAAAATATCCGACAACAATTTCAGATTACAATTTCCGTCTACGATTTCCGTCTACATTTTCCGACTACAATTTCCAACTACAATTTCCGTCTACAATTTCCGACTACAATTTCCGACTACAATTTCCGACTACAATTTCCGTCTACAATTTCCGTCTACGATTTCCGACTACATTTTCCGACTACAATTTCCATTATCAATTTCCGTCTACGATTTCCGACTACAATTTCGGTCTACTATTTCCGACTACAATTTCCATTATCAATTTCCGTCTACGATTTCCGACTGCAATTTTCGACAACAATTTCCGTCTACAATTTCCGTCTACGATTTCCGCCTACGTACATCATATTTCCGACTACATTTTCCGACTACATTTTCCGACTACATCATTAACGTACTAAGGATGATAATCGTAATCATCATCATCACTTGAGTCTGACTCGGTTTCATAGGTAACCTCTGGCAATATGTGTCTCTCCTCATCATCTGAATCAGCGTCAACTTCATATGGATTAACATCGAGAAGTTCTGCTCCAGTAATTCGAACCACACTCCCAGATCTCACATTATTAAGGCGAATCGTAGATCATTCCGGAATGTCAAAAGCGTTCGGCTCTTGGTATGCAGTAACTTCCTCATCATCTGCGGTATCACCAAGTGTGGCAGCACTGTATATGTTTCTATGAGCAACATGGTTAACCACCTTCCACGGGACTTTGTTAAGAAGATCGTCAAGGTAAAACACTTGTTTTACTGATGAGGCAAGAACGAAAGGGTCATCTTCATACCAGGTAGTAGCAGTATTCACCGAAAATGTTCCGTACTGATCGGTCCTTGTGTTCTCCGGGCTAGTATCAAACCATCTACACTTGAACAAGTGCACTTTCATGCGGTTCCCATAAATTAGTTCAACTATTGAATGAAGGACACCATAATAGTCAACGCCATCCTGCCCACCATGGACCATCACCCCACAATTCTGTGTTTTCAGTCGGTCGTCTCGATTTTCATATATAAATTTAACGCCATTGACTTGACACATTGAGTAAACTTTTGAAGCTATCGGTTTCATCGCCAGGACCCTCAATTCGTTTGACCACTCTGGGCAACCATCATTTGCTACATGGTTCATCTGAAAACGATAAGAAACCACACAAGAAATTATGAACATAGAAACCACAAAACCACGTACACACATGCTATATAAGGAAAATGACAATAAAAAAAGACATATACACATATACCCTTACCCATTGACCAAAGTAGTTTGCAAACGTCCTGTTGTGGTAATCAACATTTCCGGCAATAGCAGGGCAGTGAAGATGATAGTTTTTCCAATATTGTACTTCTTCACAGTTAATCAGTATCGACCAGTGGACAATGACTACCTCATTTCCATCCAACTTGTACGACTTTGGCAAGCTTCCCTGTACTACCACGTCATTGGAGATGATAGAAAGATTGAACTGAGGTTCATCTATCGGCATCTGTTGTTGGGGGTCCTCAAGCGCTCCCAAATACACTTTGGTGTACGTTACACACTCGTGCGCAACATATGCTTCAGCGATACACCCTTCAGGTGCATATTTATTCTTCACATAGTCCTTGTAGGCTCCCAATTGTCTACAAGTTAACAAGTGCATGTTAACTAAGGTAAAAATAAGACTTTACATATAAAAACAGAGGCAAACCAAATGTACCTTTCCATGGGATACATCCAAGTGTAGTGTATGGGACCGGTAAGCAACAATTGTTCGGGAAGATGGATCATTAGGTGAGGCATGATGTCGAAAAAATTTGGCGGAAATATCCTCTCAAGCTTGCACATGATAAAAATGATGTCATCTTGCATCTCCCTGAGATCTGATTTCTTAACTTCCCTGGTGCATAACTTCTGAAAGAATCTTGACAAGGCCACCAATGGCTCCACCACCTCTTTGGGCAGGTACCCTCGAATGAAAATAGGGAAAAGCCGTTGAAGCAGTACATGGCAGTCATGACTCTTTAATCCGTACATCTTATTGTCCCGGAAGTTAACACACCTGCTTACATTTCCTGCATAGCCATAAGGATACCTGCATATATATATATATATATATATATATATATATAGCCATAGGCAACAATTATATTTCTCGCATATCACCATAATCCGGTAAAAATTTAAGGCAAACCAATTTCCGTACTGCATAGTCATATATAAGAATATATACCTGACATTACTCAGCCACCGAAAAATTTCATGCTTATGCTTCGGCTTGACGGTGTAAGGAGCTTGCGGCATTTTTCTCTTACCATCTCTTAACCACAAATGTTTCCGCAGTCCCATAGCTTTCAGATCAATACGTGCCTTAGGGATGTCTTTTGTTTTCCCCTCCAAGTTAAGAACTGTGCCCACCACACTTTCACACACATTCTTCTCTATGTGCATGACATCTAGGTAGTGTCTGATAGGCAACCTGGGTCAGTAGGGAAGTTCCCAGAATATGCTCTTGTGTGTCCAAAACTTATACCTTTCGGGCTTGTCTGGAATTGACGCCACTATGTTAGGATGATTGCTCAGCTGGCCAAAATCATATTCATTCAACACTTCCAAAATTTCTTCCCCTATCCATCGCCTGGGTGCCACATCTGTTTCCACAGTCCCATCAAACGCGTCTGGATCTTGCCTAAATGGGTGATCATATGGAAGCCAACAACGGTGACGCATCTGAACAATTTTACTACAATGAGGACTGCAACAATCAACTGTCATGCACTCTGAACAAGCCCTGTAACCCCTGGTAACGTTGCCCGACAACATACCGCGGGCAGGAAAATCACTGATGGTGCCAACAAGCATGGCATGCATCTGGAACATCTCATTTTTGAACCTATCGTAAGTGGGGTGGCCACACTCACTCAGGTATTTAAGCTCCTCAATCAAAGGCCTCAAATACACATCGAGACACTTTCCTGGATAACCCGGGCCCGGAATTAACAGAGTGAGCATATTGTATTCCTTCTTCATGCACATCCATGGTGGAAGGTTGTACGGTACCAAAATAATTGGCCATATACTGTATTGAAGACTCATGTTGCCAAAATGGTTGAATCCGTCAGATGAGAGCCCTAGCCAAACATTTCGGACCTCTGCTGCAAAATGATCAAACTCCCTGACCATGTGCTTCCAAGCCTCTTAGTCGAAAGGGTGTATAAGGGTGTCATCGTCAGGCAAATTCCTCTCATCCCACCATCTCATTGCCTCGGCCGTGAAAGCACACATGAACAACCGCTCCAGCCTATCAATAAGCGGGAAATATCGAAGTATCTTCACAGCTTTCTTGTTGCCTGCAGGAGTCAACTTACACCTTTCTGTAAAACATACCGGGCAGGCTTCAAGGTCTTCGAGATCTTTTCCCCAGAAGAGAATACAATCATATCTGCATGCATGGATTTTGATGTAGGAAAGCCCAAGATCTTTCAGGATATGTCGCACCTTATGATGAGTGGTAGGAAGACGATGACCGGGTGGCAGTAGCGAAGCAGTCCACTTCAACCAAGAATCAACAGTTTTGACAGACATTTTGTTCTCCATTTTGAGCTGCATCACTCCCATCACACTTTCAAGAACAGTCTTACTACAACCGTCGTACAACGGAGTCTGTTGCAATGCAATCAGGTTGTTGTACTTGTCCATACCGCTTGTGTTGACATGAGCTCCAGGTAATGGCTTGACTGGCTCAATATGGGGGAAACCATCAACAACGGGAGGGACATTTGGTGCTTCATCAGCAAATACACCGCTCTCATGAGGAAACGTATCATTGATTAACATCGATGTTGGATCATAGGATGAACTGCCCCTCTCAGCAAAATCTCCATGATCATAGCGTGGACTGACCCTCTCACCAAATTGTCCATGATCATGCAGACCCGCTAACGATGTTTCACCGTGATAAATCCAACAAGTGTACTTATCCCAAAACCCGTATTTACTCAGGTGCTTCTGGACTTTATCAATGGGAAAACGAAATCGATCGCTGAAACACTTACATTCTTTACACGGGCAATAATGAAGTGTAGTGTCTCCACAATTAGCCTTCACAAAATTCACAAAACTCCTAATTCCCTGGTGATATCTGACATCCCATCTTTCGAGGCTCATCTAACTCTTGTCCATCCTGAAAATTCTAACAATTTTACGTATTATATATACACACATTCACTACGTACTAATAATCGACGCGATATCTCAATTCAACTCTAATTAAATCAACACATGCATGCATATATATATATATCGATCTAATCTCTGAAATCAATTCAGTACTCGATGATGGTATTCTTCTTTTTTCAGTTCAAAATGTATTTGACTAGGTAGGAGGCCCTCTTAAGTCTGACTCCGATAGCACTACGATAATACCAGTCGTTGATTCAGACACAAGATAAGATTAACTACAAGCAGTTTTCTCGTTTCGGTGACATCAACAACATTTCATATCTCACGAATTGGATTTGATCAACACACATATATATATACATATATACACATATACGTATATATACGTACCTATATATATATAGCTTCCCGAGTGATCGAGTTTTCGACGCGCGCCTTAATTTTGATAATACCGAATGATCAATTTCAGAGTGTTTTCCTTCTTTCGATTTCACCGGATTTTTTTCGATCAAAATGAATGAGCTCCTGCGATCTGCATCTAATATAAGAGGCATTGCCGGCGATTCATTAAATCGCCGGAAATGGAGACATTACCGGCGACTTTACGCCGGAAAATCGCCGGTAATGTTTCAAAACATTACCGGCGACTCCAACCGTCGCCGGCAATGTCAAGCCAAACATTGCCGGCGAAATTCTCGCCGGAAAATCGCCGGAAATGTTCGGCTTGACATTGCCGGCGACAGTTAGAGTCGCCGGTAATGTTTTGAAACATTACCGGCGATTTTCCGGAGACATTACCGGCGACGGAGTAAGTTGTCGGTAATGATGAACATTACCGGCGACTTTTCCGGTCGCCGGCCTTGTCTCCGGTAATCTCGCCGGTAATGATGACAAATGTGGTAGTGCATGACTTACTCCACCAAAAATAAAACATGTCAAATTAGATATATGTAGAGGTGGAACATTGGAACCGAAAATTGAAAAAAAGATCGATCCAAACCGAGTCGCGACCGAAAAAAACCACATCCGAAAAAAACTGAAACCGAAGAAAACCTAAATATTTGGTTCGGTTATGGTTTTTAATTTATAAAAAATCAAACCGAACCTAAAAACTGAAGTATGTATAAAAATATATCGTTTTGGAAATTTTTTAATATATTATATAAATATATGCAAAACAAAAACTTTAAACTCCTAAAAACTTAACTTCTTTATGCACAATTTTTCTCAATTTCTCTCATAGAATCTAATTAAAATGTTAGACAACTCAAAAAAAAGAAATTTTATAGACATTTTTTTAGTTATTTATTCAAAAGTTATTTTTTATGCATTATTTAAAAAACCGAAAGAAACCGAAAAAATTCGACAAAAAAAACCGAACCGAATAATCACGGTTTTCAAAAAAAAAAATTAAAAAATCGAACCAAAAAAAATATTTCGGTTTGGTTATAATTTTTAGCAAAAACCAAACCAAACAGCTCGAATCTCACCCCTAAATATATGTATAATCTATGTATGACTATACTAAGCTTCTTAATTACATAGAGCTTTCCAAATGCGACCAATATCTAGAAGACTACAAGTGAAAAGCTCGAACCTATAGGCGTGTATATTAGTTCTCCGTGAGGGAAGCTTACTCCAATCTGTTATTTAAAGTAAAAGCACTATATATGATTAACACTGATAACATTCGAATTCGCACAAACAATACTGCAATACACTTGTTCAGTTCATAACTTAAAGAGCCAAACCGAAAAAAGAGAATTATTTTGTTTGTTCCAAAGGTTTTCGTTACAGAATGATGTATGAGAAGAGCACCCAGGCTTCACCTTTGGCCCCTGCAAATGGTTACACTAGAAGTGATGGAGAATCTTTGGTATCCGGAGATGAGCTTAAACGCCAAAAGAGAATGAAGTTAATCATGTACATTGGTATCTTCATCTTTGTTCAAATTATAGTCATGGCCGTTTTTGGTCTTACAGTGATGAAAGTAAAAACTCCTAAGGTGAGATTGGGGGAACTCAATGTCCAAATCCTCAACTCGGTGCCTGCAACACCTTCATTTCACACATCCTTCACCACTCAGATGGAAGAACGCAAACTGGGGTCTTTATAAGTTTGATGCAAGCACTGCAATTTTAATGTGCCAAGGAGTGGCAGTGGGGCAAGTTTCTATTCCAAAGAGCAAAGCTGGAATGCGTTCCACCAAGAAGATCAATGTCATGGTGAGTTTGAATGCCGACGGATTGCCAAACAGTTCTAGTCTTGCCAGTTAATTGAACAGTGGGATCCTTACTCTGACCAGCCGAGCTGAACTGGCTGGAAAGGTTGAACTGGTGCTCATAATGAAGAAGTCTGCTAAAATGGACTGCACCGTATCATTTTATCTTTCTAAAATAATGGTCAAAAGCTTGCTATGCAAGTGACATGGGGTGGTTGTTCGTGAGATTTATCTTCCTAACCTTTTGGTTATTGATTAATGTAAAGCTAATTAAGTGAATTTTTCCTACCCGCAAGTGTACGAGGTTAAGTTATAGTATTTGTAAGAAAGTCGAGTGTCGAATTCACGAGGATTGACCACTTAAACTCCTTAGCTAGATTCGATTATGCACTTGAAATCATGGATTAACTAGATATAAGACATGACACTTAAACTAAAGTAAGATGTTGAAGTGTATCTCACAAGACCAAGTCCTTTGGAGACTTAACATTGCAAGGGATGGTTGAATTACGATGAATCGTTAAAAGAAAGGTTAATTGAATGTTTACTACTAACTAATTAAGTGAAAACATAGAGTAAGAACAAAATAAAATGTAAATGTTTGGTCGGCTAGAGATGTCGCCACTACCCAACTCAATGTACCAACAGTGTCCAAGTTATGAGTTTAGTCTGATTCACACGTATTTGTCCAATTCGTGATCCTCTTGAGTCACCATTGGTTGTGAATCGAATCTCCTAGGCCATTAGGGCACTAGAAGTATTCCGGTCCAATATTCAAGTATTAAGCAAACCGAAACTAGTATGCAACTCAATTACAAATCGTATCATAATCATACCATATACCTAATGAGTTCAATATGTGTTAACTTATGATGAATGTGAATGGCTTTCCTTCTTAAGCCCCTATTAGACGACATGAAAGTATGTTCTAATGACTTTCATAATCCACACATTTTAGAACATGAATTAGAAGAAGTAACGATTAGCTACAAAGCCCATTCGAGTCAATGTAAGCTTGACCGAAGCTCTTTGAGTCATTTGGACTTCAAGAAGACTTCGGTCCATGCTCAAGCCCAATGAAAACCAAACCTTAAGCCTATCTTCTCAAATGCAACATAAGTCATGTTTACATGTTTATCTTCCTTAGGTGAGTGACTAGTTTACTTAGGTTCATTTTTAGCTTCCTCAAACATATCTCAACTTAGTCATGGCTAAGACTTGAATATAAAAACATTGAATCAATCCCAAACATGCAAACATACCACGACCACATCACAAGCTATCAAACTCATTCACAACATGTAGTACACTAAACCAAATTCAATTTCATAACTCAAAACATAGTTGTATGTACATCAAATTGGCTAGGGCTAAGCCCTAGTCTTCCAAAAGGCAACTTCTCACTAATCATAATGAAAAATAAAGTTTAGATACATGCTTAGAACTACAAGAGTAACGAGATAACTGAAGAGTCCCCTTAGCCAAAGCTCTACCAAATGACTCCAAGGTTTCTAGCTCAACTTCTTTACTCCAAGCTAGCACCAAATCTTCAAGAGAAGGTAAGGATAGTCTTCCAAGGAGCTAAGGGGAAGAGGGATTACTTCCCACTCATTTGAACTCTAAAAACTAAACCAAACCCTAGAGGAAAAGATGAGAGGAGGAACACCAAAAATAGGCCAAAGTGATGGTGTGGTGGTGGAGAGGTTTGACACTACTCAAGAGAGGGAAGAGCTAGGTGAAAGGACACAACCCCGATTTAGTTTCCTTAACCGGAATCAAACCCCTTCTGAAAACACGAACTTGCAAAAACCAAAGAAATTTCGGCAGAGTTTCACTATATCGCGGAATTACCATTAACCTGCACCCGAAAACACACTTCATCCTATGCCACAAAAGCCAAACCGTGGGCACCAATCCCATCCGGATTTCTCAAAATCATAACATAATGTAAAGTAATAAATAAAAGCTGTAACTTTACAGAAATCCGAGAAAATCATATGAAAATATGAACATCAGGGTATTCAGAGCGACCTCTAGTATATATACATAAATATACAACAGTAGGCTAAACTAGGAACCTACCATAAAACAAATGTAGCTCGAATACTAAGCCTCTGATTGCGACGTGTGGCACCAGAAACCGAACTGCAAACTGGGCATGAAAACCAAAAGCCCAGGGGAAAGGCAAGTAAAATCGTTAGAGTGAGTGGACGAAAATAATCATATGCCTTTCACCATTTATATAACATAAAAACAATGCGAGTTCATAAAATAAATGGAGGTGTCAGGCGAATTTCTCAAGCCCGACGGTGATAGACTAGGCGAATCTCTCAAGTCTAGTGGGCACATCAGGGGAATCTCTCAACCCTGGAACTGGACTACCGGTGATCAACCGAGTAGTCAATGCATCGATGCTAAATAAATGCCATCACCAATAAAACATAAAATAATACCTCCAAAACAATAAATAATCTCAATACTATACTGGAAATAAATACTGAAATCAAGAACTCGCTACGACAGTGAAAATAAATATCCACTCACAGACTTGCACGACGCAAAATGCGTTAATCCTGAGATCCGGCAGAAAATCCCTCGACAAACGAACGATCACGATCCCCTGAATAATCACAAATACCACTGTTCAAAATCACATTTCAAAATCCTGAACCACATCTCGAGAACCAACCCTTCCCGGAAACATATAACTCGAATATCGACGAAATCATCAAAAATCCAATAAACACACTATAAAACCTCGCTACAAATTTTGATGCTCAATTCAAAATATAAACCTCACCACTGCGATCGGTGCGCGATTCCGAGCAAAATGACATAAAACTTGTCAAAAAACACCCCGGCCGGAAAATCGCCGCCGGAAAATTCCTTCGGCCCATAAAATTTCAACCTACACATGTATTTGAAGATCTCGACATTTCCAACAACTTTATAGTTCAAAGTTAAGCCCAATTTTGATCGAAAAAGGTCCAAATCTCACCTTGAAGTCGAAAACCCTCGCCGGAATTCATTAACTCCGATTGGCCTCCTCCGGCCACGGCAATGTGCAAGACCACTTCTAAAAGTTTCCTCTCTCCAAGGGCTACAAAATCCCCAATAAGTCGACCTCCATCTCGGCCGCCACCGCTGCCTCCGTCGGCGATTTCGCCGGAAAACTCACCCAAAATTTCTGAACTTTGACAAGCCATAACTTCTTCATTTGGCAACCAAATTGAGTGATTGACCTATCAAAAGAAAGAGGAGCTCATGCCCAACAACTTTCATGAAGGAACCTCGGCCAAAAGATGCCAGAATAAGGCACATCAAAGCCAACAAAACTCGGCCTGGAATGGGTCAGTTTTGACCCACGGGTCAACATGGTCAACGGGCCAGATTTTCAAAATTAGAAAGTTTCCTAATTCGTCACGTATTTCTTCCGTATTTATACCGTACACGTATCGTTCATAACGAATCGAAACCAAACGGATAAACACGACTAAAACCAACAGCCGAAAATATTCATAACGTATTCCTCGTAACTCGAAATAATCCTCCAGAAATTCTCATGAACTCAAAATTAAATTCTCTACAGCATCCGTGAAGGAATTCAAATCAAATTCTTGCCCGATAATTTAGTCGTTAACACACCCGTCATATTAATCAATTACGACAAAATCGTGACTAATCACACAACTCGCAAATCAAGCCGATAAACATACCATATTCGGTTCGGGTTGTCACACTAGGTCTCTAATGGTGGTGGTTATGGAGGTATTTTGGCCTAGAAATGGAGGATAAGAGGTAGAAGAAAGTGATAGAGGGTTGTGACAAGGATAAGGGGTCAAGAGAGAGTGTATAACTATTAAAAAGATGAAAATGAGGTGAGTTATCTATGTGTGAGAGGGGGAGCTCGACCCTATAGTGTTGAGGGAGATATTTTGGGTGCAAATAATTCAAATTCAAGCTTAGACATCATCTACATTTTTAAGCTTTAAGTGGTGGTCCTAAGATGACTCACCCATGTCTCCACACCAAAATATCTTCTTATATGGGCTCTTGTGGGCTTGGGCCTTGAAGTCTTGGGCCTTGAAGTCTTGGGCCATCATATTTTGATCTGGGGTGATGACTCGCCGGAGTTAACCGTTGACTGACGGTTGACCTTTTGCCTTCTCGATTTTGGTCATTCTTCTCCAAATGCTTAGGAAACTTGTTTGGCTCATTCAAAAAGTGGTTAATCTCCATCTTTAAACTCGTTTCCACACAAACTCACCATTTCCTAGCATGACAAGGAAGCGTATCAAAAACGATGGTTATTCCAGGAAGGAAAACATTAAGTATAAGGTTAGACACATAATTAGAACGTAATTATAGACCTAACAGTGGGCACGGGATGGGTCAGGTTCATTTTTGTTCGTTCCTATCCCTTTCCCAAATGGGACGGGTCGGGACGGGATTGGGTATTTTAAAAGTCCGTCCGGTCGTCCCGAAACCCGAACGGGATGAGACGAGTCTAATTTCGGGTCCAATTTAAAATGAACATTTAATAGAGTATTAAACAACAAAAATTTGAATGAGATGAGATGAACCAAATTTCGGGTTCGATATAAGATAAATATAGTTTGATAAGACTTAAAATTCTACAACTACACAGGATAATACTGTTTTACTTAATGGTTAATTAGAAGAAGTAAAACTACAAACAGTTTTATATCATGTTTAATTGATACATTTAATTCATACCACAAGAAGTATAATACTTTGATCATTAGAAGGTAATATTATATTTTTTGTTAAATAATGCTATTGGTTTGATAATTTAATGTGTTAACTCTTAATAAAACAAGTAATAAAATAGACAAAATATATTATGTGGGATGAGACAGATCTATCGGGATTTCAAAATCAAGACCTGATCTCGTCCCTAAAAAATGGGACGGGTCGGGACGAGACGGAATAATAAAATTTTTATTTTTCGTCTTGTCGCTCAGGACGGGACGAGATCGAGATTTGCGAGATTCGTGCCCACCCCTAAGTGACATATATATCACAGCATTCATGTCATTCGATTTATTCATTTGGTTGAGTGAGTCTGTGATATAGAGGATTTATTTGCTGCTAATGTATATTTTATATTTGTTGAAGCGAAATATATGATAACTGAAAACTGTAACTTTTTTATTAATAAAATAATTTATATATTGGCTGATACAATTAGTTACAATAACTGTCTCGATAAAACAGAGATTCTTTGTATCTCTATCTAGACTAAATCATATCTAACTAGGACAAGATACACCTAAGAAGTTACGGAGATTAAATCTCCTTAAACACTCCCCCTTGTGTGGATGGTCTAATGAATGATACATGACATGTTTCCTCACTAAAAACCTTGCCAAGTAAACAAAAATCTCATGGGTAAAACAAAAGCTTGGTTTAAAGGAAAAAGAGTACAATGCATCAACTACAAAGCTTAAAACATGTGATGTAGTCTCCCCCTGATGTCTACAGAAATATAACTCCCCATGACTATAAACTCAGTCATGAAGTTCAGATAACCTACGCATACCAATGTGTCTCACATGTTTCACAAATGTAGAATTAGGTAATGACTTAGTAAACAAGTATGCAACATTATCTGCCAAACCAACCTGGTTCACATGGATATTCAACAGTTGCTGTACGTTGTTGCTGATTGAAGAAGAATTTAGGCGATATATGCTTTGTATTGTCACCCTTAATGTAACTTAACTTCATATGTTCAATACACGATGCATTATCCTCAAAGATGCTAGTGGGAGTCGTAGTAGTAGATAGTAATATAGTAAACCCTCGAATATGATGAATGACTGACCTAAGCCAGACACAATCACTAATCTCTTCATGCAAAGCAATGATTTATGAATGATTCGAGGAAATAGCAACAAGGGTTTGACAAGTTGATCTCAAAGAGATCAATGGTGTGGGTCAGAAAGGTACTCAGCATCAGCAAATCTGACCAACACATCAACTAGTTTTTAGAATAGGAGACGACAATAAAACTGCTCGCAACATGGAAGGAATTTGACGGGTCGAAGTCCTCGCTCGATGGATCGAATGAATGCTTTTGTTTGATCCAGGGTACTGGTTTTGACGGGTCGAAACCACTCCTCAATGGGTCAAAAGACACTTTTGGATTATCACAGTTTACCGCTTCGACGGGTCGTAATTCCTTCGACGGGTCGAAAGCTACAGATCCTGCATGCTGCAATTCAGCCATCTATTTTTTGGGAATTTCAAGCTTCTCTATGTATTCTTTGTAAGAGAAGAATAATCCCAAGTCAATGGAACCCTTCAAGTACCTGAGGATTTGTTTTACTCCATTCCAATGATGGTGTGTAGGCACAGAGCTAAATCTAGCCAACAAGTTCACTGAAAAGGAAATATCTGGATGTGTGCATTGAGCTACATACAACAAAGCTCTAATAGCAATAAGATATAAAATTTCATCTCCCAAGACTTCATCATCATCATCTTGCGAATGAAATGGATCCTTCTTAGGGTCCAGATTGCGAACAACCATTAGCATGCTAATAGGGTGTGCATTGTCCATCTTGAATCGCCTGAGCATCTTTTAGACATAAGCAAACTGGTGAATAAGGATTCGATGTTCCAACTCTAATCCGAGAAAAAAATTGAGTCCTACCAAGGTCTTTCATCTAAAATTCAGATTTCAAGTAGTCAACCGTCTCATTGATCTCATCAAGAGTCCCGCTGATGTTCATATCATCTACATAGACTGCTACTATAGTAAATCCTAAACTTGTTTTTGTAATGAATATGTAAGGGCATCAGTCATCATTCTTGTATCTCATCCTAATCAAGTAGTCACAAAGATGTGTATACCAAATCCTACCGGATTGCTTCAATCCTTATAGTGAACGTCTTAATCTAATTACATAAGCACTTTGTCGTTTAGAGTTACTTAATTTGGGTACAACAATGTTTTCCAGCACTTTCATGTATATCTCTCAATCAATATCTCCATAGAGACTTGGAGTAACCACATCCATAAGCTACAAGTTTAGTTTCTCGGACACTACCAAACATTTTAGGTAGCGCAAGGTGATGATGTCCATGATTGGAGAATACGACTCCTCATAATCAATTTCATGGCGTTGAGAGAAACCCTGCACCACAAGTTTAGATTTATAACGCAAGTCCTCATTCTTCTCATCACGCTTTCGAACAAATACCCATTAATGTCATACCAGCTTCACATTCGGTGGGCATAACACTATAAGACTGAAAACCTGTCTTTTATTCAGAGAGTAGTTCATCATGGAGTGCTACCTTCCAATTCGTCCAATCGGCACTTTGATGGCAATCCGCCATAGAGTAAGGTTCCACTTCATCATCATCTATAATCTCTTGCGCGATGGAATAAGCAAATGCATCATCAAGTAACATGAAATATCTATCCATAAGAACACGCACATCATTTGTTCTAAGCGACAATTCATTGTTCTCTGACATCACAAAAGGTTCGGAGGCGTCCCCCTGACATGAAAATTGTGATTCAAGGACATAACTGTAGATAAAGACAATCTAATGTGAAAGATTCACAATGTTGATGATGAATGGATCATTTTGTGTCTCGATAGCATGCCTTTTAATTGGTGGCTCATCAGTGGATTTTCTTGGTCTCCCAATTTTCCTGGTGGGAGCTGAGGCCAACGCAACACCTTCCATATGGGCAGGAGGAACGTTTCCTTGCCCAGTGTTGGTACTAACCAATCCATTTTTCAGGATTTCCAACCTTACAGGAATATTTGTAGCAGGTATATCCGATCTCGTCACTTTAGCGATATCAGTCAAGGAGTTGAGTATAGAGTCTGCTACTTTCTAAAGATCAAGCATTCTTTACACTTTTATCTCACTCTGAGATATGCAGAGATCATGATGGGACGTAGTGGGATTAGACCATGTCAATTCCTGACGTTGAACCAGAATAGATTCATTCCTTTCTCCTCCTAACGTCAGGAAGTATGTCTCATCGAAGTCATAATATGTAAATCTTGTAATAAAGAGATCTCCTGTCGAAGGTTCAAGATAGCGGACTATCGTTGATACTTCATAGACAACATAAATGTTTATTCTGCGTTGATGACCCATTTTAGTACGTTGTGGAGACGCAATTGGCACATATATCGTGCAACAAAAAATGCGTTGATGTGAAATGTGAAGCTCATATCCAGTTACCAACTAATGCGCACTGAATGGTTGACGGGCTATGGGCCGAAAAGAAAGAAGCATAGCATATCCCCACACAGAGACCGATAAGTTTGTATGCACCAAAACTTGAGACACAAGCTGTAACCGCTTAATGTGATCCTATGATAAACTGTTATAGGAATGAACATGAGGAACAAGATGTTCAACTTCAATCACAATTGACATGCAGTAATCATCAAAATATTTTGATGTAAACTCTTCTGCGTTGTCCAATCTAATAGAATTACTTGGATGATCCGAGACTCCAGTTTGTGAGCCTGGAGGTTAATAATTTGTGCCAAGAGTTTTGCAAACACAACATTCCTTATGGATAACAAAGAAACGTGTGACCAACGGGTTGATGCATTTACCAAAACCATGAAATATTAGAATGGTCTGCATTCTGGTTTGATAGGTCTACAAATATCATCTTGGATCCTTTGTAAGAATGGAATATTGGTTGTGTTGTCAACAACAAAAGAAGAAAGTGCTTGTAACGTTGCTAATGAACAAGCATTACAAAACGAGTGATGTGCATTAGAGATTGTAACAAATGAATTTGGTGGGATAACGCATGTCACCTCAGCAGTGTTTTGCTGGGATTGTGCTACACTCGTCTTGGAGACCAAACCAGGAATGAGAGGAGCAGTCTTATCCTCCCTATCTAAACCGATGGATTGAGGTATGCCACATTCTTCTTCTCTTGGAAGAATGGATGACCATAAGAGTTTTTTCAATATTTTGATCATCATGTCACCATGGGTATCCCAGTCAAAAATTCCAAAGCTTGTATGAGTCCGAATCACACGAAGTTGTTTGAGACACGGCATTGGATTCAATGATTTAAATTGTAGTTAGATATAGACAACTACGAATAGCCAAAAACTTCTCTAGAATGCACTTGCGGTCACATTCAACAGAAATGATACACAATAGTTCTTTTTCATTCTCACAATGTATTTCCAAGTGTAAACCGTTGGCGTAAATATCCTTGAAACTTAGCAATGTTTGATTGCCCTTTGGCACGTATAAGGCTTCAATAATGAATAACCTTGTACCAAGAGGTAGCAGAAACTCTACTGAACTATGCCCTTAAATAACAGGCGTTGTACCAATCATGGTAGTCACTGAGAATTTATTTGGAAAAAAATCTACAAACAGTTGCATATTACTCAGAATGGTGTGGGTAATACCACAATTTGCAAGACGCTCAATCTCACCTCGAGAAAATAAAAGCAATGTAAATAAGTGAGTCTTTGAACTAAAGACCAGCTGAACACTTCAAGTAGATACTGAAAGATTTGAATAAGAGTGTGACCCTTGTTGAGTGCCGATATGGCATGAAATTTTTTTTTAACCTTTAAGTTTCGATAAAAAAAATGATGTATAACACATCAAAAACACCAAGTCCGGGTACCATCTTCGACGAGTTGAGAAATGCACTCGACCCGTCGAAATAATCCAATAAACTTTGATTTTTCGATAAATATTTTTGACAAGTCGAAGAAGTTTCTCGACGGATCAAAAATTGGAAAACCTTGTCACAGTGGCAGACATTCAACGAGTCGTGATAAACCTTCTACAGGTCGAATAAAACCTAAAATCAATATCGATTTTCTAATATCCTTTTTGACGGGTCAAAAATTACAAAAACTGATATAGAGGGTGGTCTTCGATGGGTCAAGAGAAATCACAACGGGTCGAAAATTCCTTGAGATCAAAACCATCCTCTTTTTATGTCTTATTTTTACTGTATCTTGGTATTCTTATGCCATATGCAAATGTAAACATCGAACCATACACTTAATTCGTAGTGAAATATCATTCTCAACCCTTTCCCATATCGAAAACTAGAGAAATTTTATTACTCGCCAACTTTGAAAATTACATCGTAGATTTTCTTATTCGAAAAACCAAGACAAAAGTCTATTGAAATTTATTGAAAAGTAAGCCAAAAAAAAAACCAAAAACTTGCTAATATAACAGAGATAACCGCCTATTACATATGCTATTCAAAATCCAGAGTTACTAGCTCCGCCTCCTTGTGCTCTGCAATGACGAGATTGGTGTCAACTTCCATCTCGAAATCTCTAGCATAATTAGAATCTTGAGCCAAGTACTGCTTGTGCCTCTTGTAGATGTTCTGAATTTTTGTGCTAGCACGAAACTGTTTGTACATATGCGTTGTAGAACCACACCGATAATAGGTGAATTTTTCAAATTTTGAAGACCTTTTCCCATCATTTTGTGAACCAGATTAGTTCTTGTTGGAGTTGGCGTTCTGAGCTTTATGGCAAGTCAGATTTTGGATATGGACTTAACTACGTCCACACCCTCCTTTCTCACCACATGGAGTTTGTCCTCCACGCACGTAAGGTTCTGAACGAACGTTCTTTTTCTCCAACCCGAATCAGTCTCACTTTAACAAAAATATTAAAAGAAATCTTATTTCTAAAAATAAAAACATCCAAAAACTCAAAATAAAACTTAAATATTAATCTGAAGTTGAAGTTGAAGAAATTGATAACGCATTTGGAGAGTTTGACAATATGGAGTAATTTTTTATTTTGAAATACACTTAATAACGATTTTCTTTAAGTAGTGACTATGTTTAACGATTTTGATAACTTTGATGTCAATTTTACTTTTATTTTAATTATTTATATCTTAACTAATGGTATTTATATGCATATATATAATATATTAATAATTATCGTATTATTTAAAAATTAAAAAATTTCAACTTCGAGTACTCGGCTAAGCGGTAATCGGTAAGAAAACGATTCACGGCCGATTACCATTTTTTTTAACATTGGTTTTCTTTAAGTACTGCTTCTTGAGAGTTGGATGGATGTGACGCTTCAAAAATATGAGAGCTTGAGTTTTTGCTTCATCTGTTGATGGAATGTCATTTGGCCCAGTGGGTTTGAAGGTGTTGCTGAGTCTTTTTCCGATGAACGTGTTGTCCACATCGGAGACCAAACAATGGTATTACTTTTCTTAGATTTTAAGGATGTCGAACTCTGGCCTAGCCGACTCATTCGAACTCATATACAAAACACAAAGAGATTTAATTAGTATCGATTGAAGAACCATGATCACTAATATCAAGTTTTAATTAATAAGAATGTGATCCATGATGTATGGTCACAAAAATCGATTATCAATAAACGGTTGCTCAAAACCACACTCAGAAATCGTGATAAACCATCACATAATATCGATTTCCCTTTCTTTTCTTTTCTTTCCTAAACCGTGACTCCTCTATGACCGTCACTTATACTCTATAGATAGATGTCCATAGGAACTAGGGCGGCACAAATATGCAATAATCAGAATATCACAATCCTATGATCTAGGGTGTTGCAGGAAGTAAGTTTTATTCCTAGATATAAAGATTGACGGTTTAGAAAATTTACCTCGATTGGTGTTATGCTCTGTATAACCGGTACTAAGTTTGGACGATGTTGAGGAAGAGCTCATCTGATGCGGTTCTTTGGAAGCCGAGCAATCTTGTTGAATTTTGAGATTCTTTGAGCGTATGCAGCACAAGGATTGCCAGAAGAAGGAGGAGCCGATGAGTGGAGATCAGTGGTGGAAGCTAGTGTTTAAGGGTTAGGCTTTTTTGTTTGTTTAAGATTTGGGGTGATGACTATCAACTCAAGAAATGTTGATAACGTGTTGAAAAGAAATATATGATAACTGAAAGCTGTAACTCTTTCATTGATTGAATGCCTAATATATATAGGCTGATACAATCGGTTACAATAACTGTTCCGATAAAACAGGAATTTTTCGTATCTCTATTTACACCAAATCGTATCTAAGTAGGACAAGACACACACCAAAAATTACGGAGAATAAATATCCTTAAACGATATCTGAATATCAATAATTAACTTTCAGCATTGGAGCTCATATTATGCTTTATTCTTTCGTTTGATGAACATATATACTGAGGCTCAATTTTCTATGGACTTTGATTGAGTCCAAACTCATTTGGACACCAAGGTCTAAATTCCTCTCTTTTCTCCCACTTTTGATTCATGATTTTAAGTTTGAGACCGCCAATTCTATAGATTATTGGATGAAGATCAACTCTACAAAAAATGAATCAAAATGGAGATAATTTGATTATCCGATCTTGCAAAACAAATGAACGGTTGTTAACGGTTGTTATTGTAATGCTAAAATTCACCATAACCATTCATTTATTTGACAAGATCAGATACCCAAATGATCTCCATTTGATTTATTTTATGTAGAGTTGATCTTCATCCAATAATCTATAGAATGGATAGTCTCAAATTTGAAATCGCCAATCGAAAAGTGGAAGAAATGAGAACAATTTGGACCTTGGTGTCTAACTGAGTTTGGACCCAATCAATATTCATTTTCTATAACAGCAAAAATACATGCCTTACTGTGTCTTTGAGATAATGACCGTTAGCTAGTCGACTTAATTGACCATGCATGTCAATCCTAATTCCTAATGAAAGTAAAGAAAGGTAACAAATTGGCCAACTGAAACTAAAGACTCTTCGCTTTAGGGATAACAACGGATCGGATTAAGGTTGGGTTTTTGGTACCGAACTTGAAACTAACCCGATTCAAACCCGAAAATTTTAGTTCGAGTTTTTATCTAATTCGAACTCGTCGGATATTTAATACTCGAACTTGACCTGTTACCCAAACAAAACGTAGATAAAATAAAAAAATAGAATTTTAAATGTATTATTCTCTATAATATATTAAAAATTAGATATAAAATATAACAAATTTCCTTTAAAATATGCGGATCAAATTCGGGTTCGTTATATGCATATTCGTACCCGCCACCATACGGTCGGGTTCGGATTCGGGTTGGAGTTCGATATATACTTGATATACGCTATTTGCCTTAAAAATCTGACCTGATCGGGTTCGATTTGGACGGATATACGCGGGTAGATTATTTTGTCATCCCTACTTTTTTGTGGCACTCATTACCGGACTTATCTAAACCATAGAATTCTTCTTATATACTGTTAGTGACAATGGGATACACCAAATGTACATGGATGCTTCTTAAAAATTAGTGTCGGCTCAGGAAAAATTGATTTGATTCTGCATCAGAGTTCAAGTGATTGATAGTGAAATACTGAAAAGCGGTGTTGAAGTTGGTACGTCTAATGTAAGTGTAGGAAAATAGGTAATCACTAATCAACTCCTCTGTTTCCAAGTTAGAGCATACTCTGTCACTTCCTGTGTTTCAATACCATATGAAGTAATAAACTCTTACAAGTACCAGTGTCTTTCATCTGTAAACACTCCTGTGCGAATTTCATCTTTACGCTATATGGAGTTCTTCAAGGAGAAAAATGAAAATTTTAGCAACTGAGATAAAAATTTCTTCCTCTCTGATTAATTTATATGACGTATATCCAACCATTTAATGTCTCAGCAACCTCTTATGTGGGGTTTGGCTTTCGTTAAGTTCTTTTCGTTTCCTTGATAGCTAGGAGATTAAACAGAAGAAGAGAACCACACATTAAAGGAAAAGTGACTGTATAATATTATGTATAAAGATTTACAACAAATCCAAGCCTCTTAACGAAAAATAACAAATCAAGCTGGTATGATATATCAATTTGCATCACTTGCATGTTAAGCTCTTGACGCTCTTCTCATTCACGTCGATTTGTATTGTGCAGCTCATAGTAGCAGACTTCTTCTTCTTCATGATCATCATCAGCTCCACCTTTCCTGTCAATTTCGCTTCGCTGGTCAGCGTCAGCACCCCACCGCTCAATTCACTGCTGAGAGTAGAGCTGCTCGGCAATGCAGCGGCATTTAAGTCCACACTGACGTTGATTTTCTTTGTACCACGCATCCCAGCCTTGCCCTTGGGTACAGTGACTGTCCCAACAGACGTGCCCTGGTACAAGAATGTCACGGTTCCTGCGTCGAACTTGTAAGGACCCCAGTTGGTGTTCTTGACCCTGATTTGTGTGTTGAAGGATGTGCCGAATGAAGGAGCTGTAGTGGAAGAGGTGAAGCTTGTGAGGGTGCTCTCGCCGAGTCTAACCTTTGGTGTCTTGACTTTCATCACAGTGAGACCAAACACAGTCATCACTATGATCTGAAACACAATGAATATACCAATATAGGTGAACAATTTGATCCTCTTCTGGCGTTTGAGCTCCTCCTCGGAATGGAAGGTGGGCAATGTTTCATCTTTTCTGGTAGTGTAACCTTTCACTGATGCCACGGCCTGTTTGATCTTCTCAGCCATTTTAAGTGATCACCTGCTGCAATGCTTAGAAACAAAATTTGTGTTCTCTTTTCTCTGCTTGGCTCTCTCTAAAGTACAAAAATGGACTAAGCAAGTAAAGTTATTTGTGGAATGTTGGCTTCAGCTGTGAGATATATGTAGTGTTCTGTGTCCGAGTAAATCTAAGGTTCCAGGAAATGCTGAAATGTAACCAAACGCGCTTGGTTTAGACTTGTTGAATCATATTTGGTCTTCTAGAATGAGTTCCATGAGGACTTTAACTGTAGATTTTTGCTGCAGGACAAAGTCTTTAGTATTAGCTTGAAGCACAAAGTAAAGAGTGATGAAAATAGATTAAGAAGAACACAGCTAGGAGATATTTTGGTTCTGTTCTAAGCAACTTGTTAAACATTTCTATGCTTCAATTTTTCCATCCAGAAGTCTATTACATGGGACTGGTCAAATATGCATGCCTGAAAATCATAAATATAATATGCAAAGTGTTGCTGGTGCAGTCGTATTAGTTTAAACTTTAAAGTACACAATGTTCTCACTTGTTATGGAAAAAGACAAGAAAAATCCTCAACAAAGTCGTCGATCATCTAGAAGATGCTTGATATTTAATCCCAGATTTGGACGCGTTTGGTGTTAGAAATCAAATTATACGTTCCAGCGAACTCATTAGCGAAAGTAAGTTATTTGGAAGTGTCCAACACACCAAGCACAGTATACACAACACTTTCGGCTCTTCTATTCCATCAAATTAAACAATAAACACTTGTTTCATTTCCTATAGTTCATACATCCTTTACAAAACAAACCCAAGTTACACAGTTTCCAAACAAAGATGGCTGAGAAAACACATCAGGCTTATCCCTTGGCTCCGGCTAACGCGTACATGAGAAGCGATGGAGAGGCTTTGTCCGAGAACGAGCTCAAGCCCAAGAAGAGTTTCAGGTGCTTTGCTTACATTGGTATATTCATTGTGTTCCAAATAGCAGTCATGACCGTGTTTGGTTTCTCAGTATTATGAAAGTCAATGATGTAAAACAGATGGCGTTAAAGATTGAAGAGGAGATTGGTCACAGGAAAGGCAAAATCGGTAAAATACAGGTCTAGAAAACGGTGTCCGATCTGGACGAATAATACATTTCTTGAAAGAGGACGACGAAGTAAATCAGATCCCTATAATTTTATGGGGAATATGCTCCGTTTCGCGATCTGAGGTCGTTTAGGCCTCGAAAAACATGTTCAAGTATTTTTGGACCTTTTAAAAATTTTATTTATTTTGGGTTTTATTTTATTTTCGACCTATGGGCTTGAGCAAGCCTTTTGTTAGCGCCATAGGGTTTTGTTTCAATATTTAAGCGCATCTTTGTGACTGATAGACTTATCTTTCATATTATTAATAAAAAATGAGAACTTTTCTCAAATTCTGGTGGATTCCAGACTATCTTAATTCTTCCCAAGTTTAACGTTTGTTAATCTATATAATCCGTTGCATCAGTCAAGACCTCAAATGTTAGACTCAGCAAGAGCACCCTCACAGGCTTCACCTCCTTCACTGCAAGTCCTTCGTTTGCCACAACCTTCAACACACAAATCAGAGTCAGGAACACCAACTAGGGTCCTTACAAGTTCGACGCAGGCACCGTGACCTTCTTGTACCAAGACACAACTTTTGGGACAGTCAATATTTCCAAAGGAAAGGCCGAAATGCGTGGCACCAAGAAGATCAACGTTAGTGTGGACTTGAACGCCGCCTCATTGCCGAGCAGCTCTACTCTGAGCAGTGAATTGAGCGGTGGCGTGTTAACCCTAAACAGCGAAGCCAAGTTGACCGGAAAGGTGGAGTTGATGATGATCATGAAGAAGAAGAAGTCTGCTACTATGAACTGCACAATACGAATCGACGTGAATGAGAAGAGCGTCAAGAGCTTATTATGCAAGTGATATATATACCAAATCAGAGCTGAGACTAGCTCTCCATATATCCGTCATTACTTTATTCTTATTCTTTTCTGTTTTTTTGTATGACGCCCTTGATT
Organism: Geum urbanum; assembly: GCA_946800695.1. Lineage (NCBI taxonomy): Eukaryota > Viridiplantae > Streptophyta > Magnoliopsida > Rosales > Rosaceae > Geum > Geum urbanum. Next base: position 78,369,200 of record OX326999.1, on the reverse strand, counting down.
TGTTGTAGAGCTTATTTCTATATAAAGTAGCCACTTGTTATATTTTCAAATTATTTAGACTGAACGATACTACTAATTAATAGCTATTAATAGCTGATTAGATTCGAACACGAACACGATACGAGTAATTATCATTAAAATTGATACGTCCAAGCTAGGGAAAAGTTTGATTTGGCATATTTTGGTGATGGGGAGTCTATTAGTGTGTGAGACAATGCTTGGCTTCCTTAGAGCTTCACATTTGTGTGTTTATTGATTGCATGTAGTTTTTATACAAAATGAAGACAAACTGTACACAAACTATGCGCAATCAATGAGGCAGAGCATTTTTAAGATGATTTATATTCATCCTATCAAAAATGATTTTATGAGTTCCTATCACATTTTTTTGAGGCATGTTCTCCTAATAGATAGAATTTAAGAGATAGATCGAGATGAATACATCCAATGATTGCAATTGAAAGCAATAATCACAATCGTTAGATATGATTATCTCATTCTATCCCTTAAATTCATCCATTACGAGAACATTTCTTTACATTTTATGTTGATCTTACCCAGTTAAAGGCAAGGTTTGGAGGGAAGGGTGAAGACTTGGGTCAAAAGTACAATCTTTTTCCGATGAACGTGTTTTCCACATCGGAGACCAAACAATGGTATTACTTTTCTTAGATTTCAAGGATGTCGAACTCTGGCCTAGCCAACTCATTCGAACTCATTTACAAAATACAAAGAGATTTAATTAGTATCGATTGAAGAACCATGAGCACTAATATTAAGTTTTAATTAATAAGAATGTGATCCATTATGTATGGTCACAAAAATCGATTATCAATAAACGGTTGTTCAAAACCACACTCAGAAATCGTGATGAACCATCACATAGTATCGATTTCCCTTTCTTTTATTTTCTTTTTTGTCACTTATAAGGGTTATCGAACACAAGGAGTTGGTGACACTAAATTCTAACACTAAACTACAATGTTGATAGACTCGACTACAGTACAGTAATGACACTACAAACATAACCTAAACTGACTCAAATGCTACGAAATTTTGACACAATGAACTAGACACAGTGGCGGACTACCACACAAAATTTTAGAGTATTCGGAGTTGATTTGTGTACCGAACTATATCGGCTAAGCTACAGCTAATGCAAAAAATAAGTACTGAAAGTAAATATGCTAATGAATGCAAATGATTTTAAAACTATATGATTAAAGAGTTAAGAGGAATGCAATCCACCACCGCCATTCCATCTTCCTAACACATACTTAACCTAATTCACATATCCAATGAATGAAAGTTCCCAGGAAGAATTGATCGTTACAACCACATCCTATTACCTAATCCTTATGCCTATGCAGGTTTGTTATGGACCTCCCCTACATCTATCCCGATATTGAACTCATAGTCATGAACCCCAAGGTTTACAAAGAAGAAAGCATTAAACTCTAGAAAAGGATTGAGAATCTACAAGGGTTCACAGGTAGACTATAGGAGTGTCATGCTAGACCTATAGACTTCAATCCCCTGACGGTAAAATCAGTGTATCACTATAGAGAATCCGGTGGAAGAAATTATCTTCAGTTGCCCGTATCTCATAAAACTAGAACCTGTTTCATGATATTTTCAACCTATTTTCAACCTGTTATAAGCAATGTATGGCATTAAATTAATGGAAGCACCTAAATCAAGTAAAGCACCCGCAAACCTGTGATCACCAATGGTACATGAGATCGTAAATCTTCATGGATCTCCCAACTTAGGTGGAAGCTTTCTTTGAAGCACAGCAGATACTCTCTCACCCAAAACGATTGTCTCAGTTCCATAGAATTTTCTCTTTGTAGTGCATAAAGAGAAAATGCAAGCCAAGTGTCGATGATGTTTTTAGATACTCTCACGCCAAGTGTCGATGATGTTTTTAGATTAATGCAATTTTGTTTATGTACTGTGTTTGAACACTTGAATAGTCTTCCAAATATTGATGTTACTCAAGTTTACGTTCTGTATTTTAAACATTCCAACTTCTATTATATGTAAGAACTTAACTATTTCATATGTTGTTATGTATACAGTGTGAAATTGAGGATTTGTGACTGATTAGTTGATATGTTGTTGAATATGTTCTGGCTAAATGTATTATGCAAATAAAATTGGCTATTTTAGTTAGTAGGTTATTGGCAACGGCAACGTGTCGTTACAAAATTTACATCCAATGAAGATGGTAAATCACCGTCACAAACTTCATGCTGGCAAAATTTGCCACGAAAAAAAATTAGAATTGAAATTCAAAATTTGAAAAATGGGACGTCAAAGAGCCTTCGCAAAATTAGGCGGGAAAAGAATTTGGCGCCATATTTATTTTTTTATATTTAAAATTAAAACATTAGTGACGACATTATTTAGTCGCAGCATTTCAAATAGCAACGGAACATGTTATCGCTAATAGAGCACCAAACTCACGGTAATGTTAGCGACGTTGCACGTCGTCGTTGAATCCTCCTCCGATGGCGATGTGTCGTCGCTAAGTGCATTAGCGACGACACCAATTACGACAACACATATCCCGTCGCCCAGCCATCGCTAAAGCTTTTTGGCGATGACAAAAAACTCTTTTACGACGGTGCCACGCTGTGTCAACATCAAATTTTTTTTTTGTAGTGAATATTCCATGGAACCAAAGATAAAAGAGAAGAGAAGAAAAATAATCTAAATAGCCGCTTCTTGTTGTATCCTGAGTTATGTTCCTCTAAAATCTGATTCCCCCTTACGAAACCCTAAAATAGAGTATTTAAAAGGTACTGAATGGTATTTTAGCTTTTCTCTTTGGATTTGGGCTTTGTTGTGACTTGACATGTTGGGTTTTTCATGCATATAAGATCATCATCTAGTTCATTTCAAGCTGTTCTCAATACTCTGTCAAAATTGACGAATCTACACAGGAATTTTTTTGTTTAAGCTTTTAATCCTTCTTATCTTAAGTTTTGGTCTCTCTTCTTTGATAACTCAAACCTCTTAACTTCACACTGCACTAGGAATCCTTTATTTCTCTCATTTTCTTCATTTATCTCCAATTACCTACAAATTAATAAAACATAAATATATATTTTTTGAATAAATAACAAATAAATAAATATATTGACATTAATAAATAGCATAAATGTGCATATTTATGCATCGATCAAGTAGCCGAGAAAATGGGAGTGCATGCTGATATTCTGATGCTCGTTAGGCAAGTGGAATGTACATTAGGTGAGCATCATAGACCTATAGGAGGTTCTTCCACAAATTTGACAAGTCGAGGCAGCTCAAAACGCAAAGCAGAGGAGAAGAAAGGTAACAACAAGTTGAGGCCGAAGCACAGGACAATCAAGCGGGAGTCTCCAACAAAGAAGTCGGTTCTCTAGCAAGGGGGGAACGAATGTTGAGGAACTGCAGCATAGTGTTGCTCAATAAAGATGGCGCCTAGAGAGCTAAGAAGTGGTGCCCCTAATTTTTTTTACAGTTCTTGGGCTACTCTGGTTTCTTTATATATCTAGGTTGTTGGACAATGATTGGTTGTTAAAATAGTGATGTATTAGATGTTTCTTTTTATCGAGCCGGGTAATCCGATGAAATTCTGCATTACTATTACATTTGAAATGAAAATTTGATTGCCATCTAAAAAAAATATTTATATATTACACTTTCACTCTGTTTCATAATTCAAGTGCACGAGTTCTGTTTCTAAAATCATTAACCCTGTCTATTTATCCTTTTTGAAAAATAAACACACTTTCTGTCAACGATTCTATATCAATAACTTGTCATCATTATTTTTCTCATCATTTTTGCATTAAATTTTATAAATAAATTTGTCGCTTTCCATTTACAGGGCGGTAACTATTTTCTTCTCACTACTACAATATAGGGCAATAGCCACACAATTATAGGTAGCCAATAGGGGGTGGCAAGCAACATTAGTGGTTATTTAGCCTTGTGAACCAATGTAGCCATAAATGGGTTGTTTGTGGCCAATAGATGGGTAACAATTCACATTATTGGTGGCAAGAATGAGTATATTAGTAGCAAAAATAGATATATTTGTAGCAAAAATAGATATATTTGTAGCAAAAATAGATATATTGGTAGCAATAACGAGTACATTAGTGGCAATGAAATTTGACCCCACCATTGTGTGTGGCTTTTGCTTAGTATTGTAGTAGTGTTTGTAAAACCACACCATCGTTAGAGCTTGTTACAGTCAGTGGCATAGCCACTAACTTTACTCCGCAGTGTCAAATAAAAATTTCATCCAAAAGAAGACGAAAATTAAACTCATCAATAACTAAAAAAATGAGATTTGAGACACTAATTGATTAAACTTGCTTGTAATAAAGAAAATAAACTCTAAATAGTACACTATAATCATCAGTAACATTGATAATTTCATTAGAATTTAGTCAATTTGGAGTTTGAGGCGTATGAAACAAATTTATCATTGAATAGTAAAGACAATTTGAACTTTTTTAAACATTAGCCATGTCAAAATGAGTTTAATTTTATAATTTTTCTGATAATTGAAAGAAATTAAGTAGATAATTTAGAAAGTATAAAAAAAACTGAGTAGTGTCATTTGACACTCCTCATTCTAGATTGGCTACGCCCATGTTTACATTATAAGATAAATGAAAGTAAGTAATTGGCATCTGGGTGAAAAAATCAATGAATAAATGTCATTATATAGGTAATGTAGCTCTACAACAAATCCAAGCAGAATAAATAAACAAATATATCAAGAACTAGGCTTGATCATCACTCTCAATCGAGTAGCTAAACAATGAAAATGCCTAAATTAATTGCCTAATCTATAGTCGCTTAGTACTAGTTCATTTCTCACTTGCATTGGAGAGTTTTGACAGTCTGTAATCAAAATCTATGGTGCAGTCCATGTTGGCCGACTTCTTCTTCTTCATTATGAGCATTGATTCCACCTTTCCGGTCAATTTGGCCTGGCTGGTCAGTGTCAACACCCCACTTCTCAATTCACTTCCAAGAGCTAAAGTGCTTGGCAGTGCATTAGTATTCAAACTCACCTCGACATTGATCTTCTTGGTGGAACGCATTCCAGCCTTGCTCTTAGGAACATTAACTTGTCCCACAGCCACACCTTGGTACATGAATGCCACTATTCCGGCATCAAACTTATATGGACCCCAATTTGTGTTCTTGACCCTGATTTGGGTTGTGAAGTTTGAGTCAAATGAAGGTGTTGAGGAGATAGAGTTGAAGTCTTAGATGGTGATTTCCCCCAATCTCACCTTAGGCGTCTTAACTTTCATCACGGTGAGACCAAATACGGTCATCACGATGATCTGAAAAACAATGAATATACCAATATAGGTAAACAATTTGATCCTCTTTTGGCGTTTGAGCTCGTCCTCGGATTGGAAGGTTGGCAATGTTTCATCTTTTCTGGTAGTGTAACTTTTCACTGATGCCACGGCCTGTTTGATCTTCTCAGCCATTTCCCTTGATTTTTTTGAAAGCTTTGGAATAGGCTATATATAATTCTTTGCTAAAGTAGGGAGTGAAATGAATTGAGATCGATGAAATGTTTGTGGGTATGTTGGCTTCAGCTGTATGCTATGTATAGTGTTCGATTCGAACATTCTGATTGACATAATGAGTCCATGTAAGCTTCCAAGAAATGTTGAAATGTAGCGTAACGCGTATACTTACAAGCTTTTGAGTTTTAGACTTCTAGAGGACCTTAACTTTAGCCTGTTGCTGTAGCATAAAGTCTTTATGCCCCCATTGCCTACAAGAAGCAAATGGATAAAATAGGAAGGCAAAAATATTGTACACAGCTGGGACTTTTCGATGCCATCCTCAGCGATGACAATAGGTAAAATAGGGTACGAATATTGAAATACTCTACCCATATTCAAGTCTATATTCTGTACGTCCTCGTATCCACTCCGATACCCGTGATATTTTATAGGGTGTTACCCGTACCCGTATCCATTGAATATCAGGATATATGTACCTGCCCTTACCCGTGAAACAATATGTTAAAAGAGAAAACGATTATAAGTAAAACGATAAACCAAAAATATAAAAATTAGAATAAGTGTAGAAGTGTTCTCGTTTTTTCAACAACAACATTAATATCAATACCAGAGAGAGAGAGCAGTATGGGAGAGAGCAGAGAGCAGAGAGCAGTTCGGAAGAGAGAGAGAAAGAGAGAGAGAGAGAGAGAGAGAGAGAGAGAGAGAGGCGCAGGCGAGCAGCAGGCGGCGGCAGGCTTGGAGATTTTAGGGTTCGGGTTAATTGCTTATGGCGGCGAACGACAAACTGGCTTGTGGAGGCGAGAGGCGGCGCGGGTTGTTTCGGCGAACAGCTGGCTGAGCGGCGGGCTTAGAGAGTTTTGGGTTTCGTTTGCAAAGTGTGATGCGACTGGTCGATTCTGGGAATTATATCCGAAAACTATAGCCGACGACATTTTAAGTCGTCGGCTATAGTAAGGCTGACGGCATTCATATAATAGCCGACGACATTCATGTAGAACATCGTCGGTTATAGTATAGCAGATGACATTTACTTATGTCGTCGGCTATAGTGTGAAATTTTTTTGTCACAGCCTTCTCATGTAGAAACACGTTTCTCACAAATACCTGGTTAACTAATTGATCATTCACATAGTCAGAATCATTGCTAAATAAACATGTTTCCCATAAATACTCAGACTCAGATATCATAAAAAATAAACATGTTTATACTCAAATAAATCTTTAACTAAGGCTGATAATCAGAATCATCAATTGAGTCTGACTCTGTTTCATAGTTAATTTCTGGTATGATATGCCGCTTCTCGTCACCTGAGTTTTCGTCAACTTCATTTGGATTAACATCAAGAAGTTATGCTCAAGTATTTCGAACCACACTACCCGGTCTAACATTATTAAGGTGAATTGTAGAGGATTCCAGAATGCCAATTATGTTCGGATATTGGTATGCAGCAATTTCTTCATCATCTGCGGTCTCACCAAGTGTAGCAGAACTGTATATGTTTCTAGGAACAACATGGTTAACTACTTTCCACGCGCCTCTATGCACAAGATCATCAAGGTAAAATACTTGTTATTGCTGTGGCAAAAACAAAAGGGTCATCTTCATACCGGCTTTTAGCAGTATTCACCGAAAATATTTCGTACTGATCGGTCCTTGTATTCTCCGGGCTAGTATCAAACTATCTACACTTAAACAATTGCACTTTCATGGCTTCCCCAAAAATTAGTTCAACCACTGAATGGAGAGTACCGTAATAGTCAACGCCATTCTGCCCACCATGCATCATTACCCTAGAATTCTATGTTCTCAGTCTGTCGTCTCTATGTTGATATATAAATTTCATGTCATTCACCTTACACATCGGGTAAACATTTGAAGTTACTGGTTTCATCGCTAAGAGCCTCAATGTGTATGACCATTGTGGGTAACCATCATCTTGTACATGGTTCATCTGAAAGAAAAAAAAACTATTCACTTTAAATATGAACATTGATATTAATTTATATATAGAAGTAAATATATATATATAAATATATACTAGCCTTCCTGCACGCGCATATGCGCGTGCGAAAGGCGTCGCGCTCACGCGCGTGCGAAAGGCGTCGCGCTCACGCGTGCGACTTATTTGTGGTATACAAAAGAGTGTGCAATTATATAATCTTCACTTAATTGCCCAAGTCCATTGCAACTGACAGATACTATCGTGCACTTTGAGGCCTATCTCTATTATTCGAACACAGATCTGATGAGATCTCTATTATTCGAACACTGATACAACCAACTACATTCTCAACCACTAATATAACCAACTCATTTATTACAGGTAAAATGATCCCGAACTCTCAACTCTTACTATTGTTGTTATATTCGAGTCATTATTTGACTTAAGCATCAGAGCTTTGAAGGCGGACAAACCTCGTCCAAGCCTCTGACATTTGTTCACTTTTGTATTCTCTCTAATAGCGAGGAAGAGGAGCAGTGTTCGGAAGCCACGCCCGAACAAATACTACCACCACTATCCAAATTACCTTACCGACACTTCTACTAATTACTCTCTGCGAAATTCGGTTAGAAACAGAGAGCATGGCAAAAGCAATGATTAATCATACGAAGTTGAAGGCTCTGCATAATAGAACTGTTAGTTCCGCACTTTCACTTAATCAGACAGAGTTTGAGTCTGCCTTTCTCGATATCCATGAAACTTAACACTTCTAAACCATGATTCCACACAGTTATGTCTTAACAATTCACTGAACAGTGTCTATCTCATCAACCTGATTCATCATTAAGTTTTATAGCTTAAGTCAACAATATTGACTAACTCAGTAGAATCCAACACTGCACTCTAAGCAAGGTAAAATCTGAAGTAAAATGTAAGGGTCTTCTCCAAAAAAAAATCCGTCACACGTTTAAAAATCAAAACACTGATTTGTTCAAATTCATCTGGCTTAATAAATTCCGGCCACAACAACTTTCTCCTCCATTATACATTCTATTTTCAAAGGTGAATCAATGGATATCCATCAGGCCCTTCTGAAACATCAAAAGCCAGTGACTTGATATTCCTCTGCAACACAGAATCAGAGAATTTCCTTCCAACTAAGTTCTTAATCTGTAAAATTGTCTTCTTAGAAGAACCTGGGATCCCAATGAACCGGTCCTTATTATCACCAAAACAAACAACGTACATCAAGAGTCTCATTTTCAGACCCATCATCAGTACACATTTGCCTTGCCACAGACACAGTGGCACCCTCATTGCCGAAGTCAAATCCCAACACAATCATCCTTGCTTCTGCTTTCCAAGTTCTAAACAAAAAAGGAAATATCAACATGAAATCATGCATACAGCTCAATTTTAACTTTTATATATATATATAACCAAAATGACAGTAACCATAGATGGCCACAACCACATTCTTATGAGTGGTGGTGTAGTTTGTTGGGCCTCCTCCAAGGCCGGCGGACCCTCCCGTCGGAGCTCCTCCGTGGCTAAGCGCCGTATTGTGTTCCATGGCCTCACGTTTGTTCTGCTCAGCCTCTGCAATTCGAGACTCCTTCTTTTGTGTGGCCATGTCCTCCTGGATCGGATCCTGAGCCTTCACCTTCTCCATCTAACCACATAAACACAACCACGCATTTAAATTTAGTTAACCTAGTTGTAGAAGGAAAAGTAATAGTGAAGTAGTAAACCTTGATGATTTCAGGATTCAAAACATTTTTCCAGCGATGAAGGCACTGAATATCTAAACGCCCAGGGATACCCGCAACTGCAGGACATACTAAATTGATCAAACCATATACCACATTCAACCAACTGGCATACAACTACTTTTTCAATTTTTTAGGAAGAGTTAAAGAGGTCAAGCTCACCTATTTGCTTCCAATTACTCCCATTGAACTTGCTGACCAGCTGTACCAGAAGTCTATCTAGTCCACCAAAAGTCATATGAATAACAAAATGAGAAAAGACTGAGAAACTGAAGAAGAAAAAAACACAATTGAAGAATAAAAATGCACTGAAACTATAACACTGAAACCAGCAAATGCTACCAGACTGAAGTAATTTGTATGTATTTAGCCAACTCTATTAATTTAATTGCTGAAAACCAAAATAGGATATATCTAGTACTGACATGTTTCACTGTACAGAATCTTGATGATCTTTTGGTGGCACCACTGATTCTCATAAGACAGTGAAATTGAGTTCAGTAAAAAGCGATCAATACATTGACAGAATATAAATGATCATACTCAATCTTCATACAGGTCTGTACCCTATAAACTATTCTCATACTTGAGAATCAGACTTTTAATGTGAATGCTTCAAAGACAATAAAAAGTAGAAACAATCACTACCACAATAAACACTATAACCGACGAGATTTGTAAAACTATAACCGACGAGATAAAAATCTCGTCGGTTATAGTGGAAAAAATATTTTTTTTTAATTTTTTTTTTTTAAAATAAAAAATCTCGTCGGTTATAGTACTATAACCGACGATAATGGCTAAAAATCTCGTCGGTTATACTATTACCGACCCCTTTTAACCAACGGACTATAACCGACGATGTTTAAGGGTCGTCGGATATAGTCCGTTGGTTAAAGGGGGTCGGTAATAGTATAACCGACGAGATTTTTAGCCATTATCGTCGGTTATAGTACTATAACCGACCAGATTTTTTATTTTTTTAAAAAAAATATTTAAAAAAAATATTTTTTCCACTATAACCGACGAGATTTTTATCTCGTCGGTTATAGTTTTACAGATCTCGTCGATTATAGTGTTTATTGTGGTAGTGAATGTACATCCTAAGATAAATAGTGAAGTAGTAAACCTTCTCTTGCATGGTGGCCTTGGTCTTCTCCATGCCAGACTTGGCAGAGGCAGCGACATTCGCTGCGGCTTCTTTCATTGCCTGCATTTTCGCCTTGTTCTTTATTTTGCTCTGTTACAAACTTGGTTTCAGCTTCTATACACTCAGAATAATTTCTTACGCAGGAATGGCTTTATAATTCTAACTCATTTTTATTATTTCAAGTAACCCTAATATTTTTGTTCAATTGAATGCTCCTTTCATCAAAAGCACATGCATACCTTCAGTTAATTCAACAACAGGTCTTCGTTCTTTCACCCACTGGTAACCCTGTGCTAGTCTCCATCTTCTCGATTGCATCAAATAAGCTATTAGAATTGCAGGAGACCTGTCAGAGAGAATACCATTTTTTGAATCTCATTATACAAACAACAATAACATCTTCTATGCTTAGACTGTTAAAAGTTTGAGACCCATAGGCCAATGACCAAGCGGTATTGCAAGATTATAATGATGAATGATCAGTAATTCACCTATTTTTTCCCGACATACATTGCACTAAGCTAAGTACTCTAAGGTCCAGCAGAGTCATTCGGATGTGAAATTTTAAATTATGTCTGGTAATGTCACTCAAACATATACTCTGCAAGCAGAGTTTGCATGATGCTTGTGCAACCAGAACCAAAAATCAAAATAAGTTTACTTCTTCCAAAGAAGATATCACAAATCAGATGAGAAAAATGGAAAATTATATTCTATATACAGGTCAGAAAAGGAAGTAAAGATAGGTCCTAACTACTATTTGTCAGAAATGTTCTTTATGGCACTTTTTGAAAAAGTACTTTTCCTCCTTGACTGGGATATCTTTTGACAGAAAATATCAGTACTGTCAAAAACATCCCTATGAGTGAGAATATCACTACAGCATATAACCAGGATCGAAACAACACAAAGAACATATATGAATCCATCACACACATTCATATGCAGATAATACACGAGAATACACACCTAAGAATTGGTTTGCATCCTCAAATTGCTAAACTTTATCATCCTGAAGGTAGTGATAGGTGAAAGAGTTCTTGTAGATATTTTGGCAAGAAGGTACCGTCTGCTAAATGAGAAAGATATAAATGTCAGACCTTCATATATTGCAGAAAAATTCAATCCACGGGATATAACGTTCACAAAATTACCCTGTAAAGATGAGCTAAACATCTAGGATCAACTTCCCTTGATCAATGCCACTATGAGTTTCTTTTACTCTAAATCTCTAATAAATAACCTAACTTTTTTACCTCCAAGCATTCAATTCATCAAAATATAGACACCAATGTAGCTATGACATCAATTACTTCCTCATTCTACATAATGTGCACAAAGTGGAAAAAGATCGAAACTTTAATGGGCTATAGAGATGACTGGATTTCAGCCGGTAGAGATGACCTCGGATTGACACTTTATGGTTTTAATTGATCAAGCTCATTACTGCAGCAAGAAAAACAACAAAGAGGTGAGCAAAACAGTGAAGGAGAAGAAGACTCGCTTGATTAATTGAAATATAAAGTATACACATTCGGTCTCCCATCATCACAACTCCTATGAAACTCTAAAAATAGCTTCAAGGCCTCTCGGATATGGAAGACCAAGTAACCGAATTCCTTTGGGCATTGTATCAAACACCTTCCGTGCATAAATAACAGACCAAGAAACTTTGAAATATAAAGTATAATCATTCGGTCTCCCATCATCACAACTCATATGAAACTCCAAAAATAAATTCAAGGCCTCTCGGCTATGGAAGACCAAGTAACCGAATTCTTTTGGGCATTGTATCAAACACCTTCCGTGCATAAATAACAGACCCAGTATCCTACTCCTCTGCAAATACATATGCGCTCAATAAACTGCAAATGGTTTCCATTATATGTGAATGACAAAACACGTTCTCCATTTCTCCCAATTCCGTTCCCCACAGAGATATAAAATTGAGTTATCTATCAACTACCCATATTCCAAGCAAAAACCAAATAATAAAGAGACAATCGAAGAACTCTTACCGAAACAAAAAAGAAGTCCCAACTTAGAATTGTTGTTCCTTCCTCGCTACACCGTATGTACCTATATCGCAAACAAAAGTAAAGAAATTAATGGAGGACTAACAATCGATGAACTCTTACCGAAACAAAAGAGAAGTCCCAACTTAGAAAATAGAAAACTGGGGGTTGCTCTCGGTACTTTATTGGATTCGAGAATCCAAAGTCGATTGCCAGCAAACCACTTCATCTAGTACCAAAAACTTGAGAAAATAAAGGTAAAACTTTGGTTTTGGAGTTTTGGTTCTTACTTGGCATAATCCATGGCTCTTCATCGGTTTCGGTACTCGGGTAAATGCAACTCGAACAAGTTTTTTCAAGAGAGGGTGGAGGATACTATTCCGACGATTAGAAAATTTCATGACGGGAAGAATCAAGATCCACTTCTATTACTCTTCTCTGCCTTAGCAAGACCATCTTCGAAGGAACTCTTTGCATGAAAAACTGATGTAAGAGAAGATAGAAACTGAAAAACAGTTTTGTTTCTCAACGTGGGATATTAGATGTGAATCAGTTTTGAGCCTCTGTGGTATTTTACTACACTATCCTTACTGTAATTTATTTCGTATATCTAGAGTTATACTTAGATAAGGACATTTTCAGGCATTTAGAATGTTCTACCTCTCCAACTGCATTAAGCAAGGTTTCCTTAATTAATAGAGATCAATAATCAATAAATTTACATATATATATATATATTAAATTAACACATACATATCAATAATTTTACATATAATTATATATATACACATATTTTCATCGAATTCAACTCAACTCTACATCAGCAATCAACTCTAAATCAACATTAATCAACACACACACACAAACACATATATATACATATACATATATATAGCTTCACGAACCTATTTTGGACAGCTTCTGACAACACTCAACGATTTCAGAACGTTTTGAGTTTTTCTCACCGAATTTTTTTTGAATGATTGAGCTGCTGCGAATCAGATCTGATATAAGAACAATAACCGATGACATTAATGAGTCATCGGCTATATTTGAAAAATGTCGTTGGTGTTTGTCAAAAACTATAGCCAACGACGGTCCCGTCACAAACACCGACGACGTGAAAACGTCGTTGGCTATAGTATTATGCCTGACGGCCGGAAACTATGGCCGAAAAATCTTTTTTGTTGTCGGATATACCATAGTATACCTGACGACATCAAAAGTTGTCGGCCTGTTTTTCATCATTTTGTCGGCTATAGTACTTATTCTGGTAGTGGTGTCTATATTCACTCCACATCAACATTAACAAAATTGAATTTGAACAAAACAACCGTTGGATATATTCATCATAACATAGTATGAAAGTGGACAAATTTTCAGTGAATACAAAGTTCGTTAAGGATTTGATTGGCGTAGTCAACTATCAAATCAAAATTTCAACGAAACAGAAATGTTGATATACAAATCTTCGTAACTCCGATTTTCGAACTGTCGACACTTACAGTTCAAGAATTGTTTACTCTATGCCCTCAACGGAAAAAAATATATGCATTTTTAAGATGGTATACATTGTCGTGCTCTTAGAGGTCAAGTTATGAAACTCTACTTAGACGACAAAAGTAGTTGAATTTTGTCGTCTAAGTAGTACTTAGATGACGAAAATTGGGTTTCGTCGTCTAAAACTTTTCGGGTTTAAGGTTAGAGTTTAGGTGTTAGAAATGTTCTTAGACAACGAAATGAATATATTCGTCGTCTAAGTGCAATATCTTATACGACAAAATAACTCTTCATCGTCTAAGGTAGCTCTTGGATGACGAATTTTGTTATTCATTGTCAAAGATATTGTACTAACACAGCAAATAAGTTGTTCATCTTCTAAGATATTGTACTAACACGACAAATAAGTTGTTCATCGTCTAAGATATTGTACTTAGACGTCAATTTTTTCATCTTTGTCTGAATATCTTACTTAGACGACGAAAAACTTAGACGATGAAAAATAGAATTCATCGTCTAAGTCAAACCTTAGACGACGAAAATTCAATTTTGCCGTCTAAATTTAGCCTAGACGACAAAATTGTTTCTTAGCTGACGATTTTTTTTTTCATCGTCTAAGTGCGAATTTCTTGTAGTGATTTACCTTAATATATATAAATTATTTATATACTAAATATTAATTTTTTGAGGCTTATATATTATTTAGTATATATAATTATTGATATAGTTGAGAATTAAACTCTTAATTTTTAAGTTTTTTTTTTATTTAATACCAAAAAAATATCGGCCTGGCCTTGTGGGCTTAGCTCATCACGACCTAAATGCCGGATAAAGTTCGAGGTCCAAAAATCTCATGAATAGTCCGTGGACTTTAAATTTTCAAAAAGACTTGATCCGACCCAAATTTTAAAAACGTGAAAGAGAAAACCCAACTCAAACCCGACGAACCCTTCATTGTCGGCATGGTCTGTTTAATGCCAAGCACATCAAAGAGGAATTAAAAAGCGTTTGTGCTTGTTTGGAGTAAACTTTGAGTGAGTGAGTGGTAAAGATGAAGCGTGAGACTTTGCAACCCACTAACTTTAGTCAAGATCTTGCTTCCATAGAGTAGAGGTTGCAACGTGTACGCAGAAACTACTGTACGTTACATTTATTAGTACAATTATGCTACAGCTGTTTCGACTGCACAATTGTACTATTGGAATGGGCATGGCATGCCTCTGGATCCAATTGATCGAATGACAATACAAGCTGCATAATGTACTCCTGGTTAAAATCTGAGCTGCTTTCAAATTTCAATGCTAAGCCTTTAGCTTTTCTTTCTCAATTAGCTTAATTATTTAATTAGTTTCTAATGACAAATTTTCCACGTCCTAGAAGTCGGTGGCTGCTCTTAATTCCTTGCACGGTTTTAGTTCCATGGCTTGCCTGTGTTCGTATCTGGGGCACATACTTATCTGATATCTGAAATCTACTAATTTAATTAAAAGAAGGGCAGTCCCGCTACATTTACATGTGGTGCCAATACCTAAACAGAAATAGCGAGCTTAATTATGAGCTGTTCCATTTCATTTCATAAAAACATGGTTAAAAGAGAAATATGAAGAACATCCAAAGCTTCAGACACAGTATCGGCAAAAGAGCTGTTCCATTTCATTTCATAACTAAATCAGATGTACCTTCGTAGACAACAGACATGAAAGTAAATTTTGCTAATCATCACAAATGAACCTTTAAATTAAACAATTATAAGTCTCAATTGATAGAATTTGAAAGGGTTAAGAGCATCCGTAGTCGCGCTTCCTATTCGTAGGAATTCCTCCCAAAAACGGTGGTCCCCGCCAGTAAATAGGAATTTTGG
The DNA here is from genome assembly GCA_946800695.1 of Geum urbanum. Classification (NCBI taxonomy): domain Eukaryota; kingdom Viridiplantae; phylum Streptophyta; class Magnoliopsida; order Rosales; family Rosaceae; genus Geum; species Geum urbanum. The sequence continues at coordinate 78,353,404 of OX326999.1, read as the reverse complement.
ACCTCTTTTTCCTCTTGTAATTCCTATTTGAGGAATCGGGAGAGGAATTCCTCGAGGAATTCCTTGTCCCCGCTGCGGATGCTCTAATGATCTGAAATGTATTATTAATTACTCGGATTTTATAATCCCTAGAGGGCGTGGTCAGCGGGAATTATTTATATATTGTACAATATAAGTATAAGTCTCAAAACGGGAACTGAATTATTAAAAAATTACGGAATAATTAATCGATTTCGGTACTTTTTCTTATCACTCATTTTGCAAAGATAATGGACTAGTGTTCATGCTAATTATAGTTCATAAGAATACTTGTTATAAAATTGTTGATACCAAAACCGAAAGACTGATATTCGTGGCTAATCAATAACCAAAACTTTGTGTTGGTAATTATATAGTAGCTCATTTTTGAAGCCGAAACATTTTTATTGGTGCTTAAGAAAACCAAAAGTATACTTAATTCAGACCCACTTGAGGAACACGCTAACGTCGAACTCAAGGTCTTTTCCGCAGATTAAGAGATGATGACAAGAAGTTAATTTTCTTTGCAAACAATAGTCGCAAGTAATTAGTTCTGCTAGGTCGAACTGAGGACATCTCCAATGGAAGGTGTTAAACCCTATATTAGTTATAGCTTGGTATGCTAATATTTGTTCTCCAATAGTTTATTTTGAGGATCTAAACCCTACATTCATCTAACTACAAGTCCTAAATAAAGATCTAGAATATGACTTCATTTAGATCTGGATCTAAAATGAGAGAGAGAGAGAGGCAATGGGCCAGACAGAGGGAATGATAGGTTTAGGACTTCATACAGGACTTTAATCATTAGAAATGTTTGAAGTCCTAAATAAATAGTATCAAAATGAAGTCCTAAAAATAAGTTTATGACTTCGGATTTATCCCTTAGAGATACCCTATGATTCAAAGGCTGTTCACTGTGGGTACAGCAGTAATTCAATACCAAACTCAATTACAAAAGCCAAAAATCTGCTCGGGAATATCAAAGGATTCGTTTCGACTTCTGATTGGTCCATCTGTTCACTTCTGCCCTACCCTCATTTCCCTATAAATACTTCCCACACCAATAAAGCTCTTCCCCAACCCCTTAGTCCAAAACCCTCGCCGTCCCGTATGGCCTCCAGCCCTTCACCATCTTTCTCCGGCCACCAACAACCTAGATCTGTTACTCTCTCTCTCTCTCTCTCTCCGCCATGGACAAATCTCAGCCATCGGAATTCCAGCTGCAACGCACGACGGTACTCGTGAAGCTAGTCTCTGTCGCGGTCTACCTCGCCGTCCTCCACGTTATCTTTCCTCCGATATGGTACCTCGCGGCGGCGAACGGCGACTCCAACGCCTCATCCGTGACCGTCCTGCCATTGGACTGCGTCACCTCTGCCGGACACGCGGTCTCGCTCTTCGGCCTCCAAACCCTAATCACCTCAGATCTCTTTCGCTACTAGCTCATGATCACCTCCGCCTTCTTCGTCGTGTCCTTCGTCAGCGTCCCCGGCCTCCACCTCGGTGTGCGTGTTGGCGGTGTCGCCGTCGCTGTGGCCACCACTGTGGTGCTTAATGGAGGTTAAATGGAAGTTGAAATGATCAGATCTCTCCGGTCTGAGCTGAGAAAACTCAATGGAGGTGCTTGCTCTCTCGATCATTCTGTCAAAAGGCTGTTAATTTAGATTAGCTTAGCTTAATTTAGATTACTAGTTTCGCTAACTCAGCTTAGCTTAATTCGTTTAATTTTATTACCCGCAATTAGCTACTTATGTACAGTAATTAGGTTTTTAAATTACGTACGCTGTTGTAATGTGACTGGAGTAGTACTACTCTAGCTTAACATCTATCTAGGCTTGTTTTAGTTAAGAGGTTTCTGTCTTTGCTGTGTTAATGGCTGTTCTAAGTCTGTTATGGAATATGGAACAGTCTTTTAATCTGTAGCTGATGCATAATAAATAAAATTAACTAGTTTGTGGAAGAAGAGGAGGGTCGAAATTAGTATGCTGCAATCAAATTAATTTTGCTTCTGTTCTTGCCATTTTAGTGTAAACTGTTAAACCTTTAGCTTTCTTTGGGATTGTTTTGCTGTCTGCCCATTTTAGGTTGTGAAGTACTGTCACGGGTCTCAAACTCACATCGATCGATCCAATCCGAAGATTGCAGATTCTTTTGCAATGTCGACGTACATATACGCATATATAATCCGATCTTTGATTTTGATCGAACATATATATCACTAATCTTTTTTTTTTCTGATAAAACAGAGACGGTAGTCTATTAATGAAATTGATAGGTTACAAAAAATTTACCGGATCGATCACCGACCCGATCAAAAGAATCTCCTAAATCAACTTATACTAGACAATTTTTTCAAGTACTTAAATATAGCTGAACGGATTAGGTGTAAAGCAATTACTACTATAAATAAACACTTAGACGACGAAACACTTTTAGGTTTCGTCGTGTAAGTACGATTTCGACGACGGAAAATCAGTTCATCGCCCAAGAAAACTATTCGTTGTCTAGGTTGGACTTAGACGATGAATTACATAATTTGTCATATAAGTCTGTTCTTAAATGACGAAACATGATATTTTTCGTCTAAGTACAAACTTAGATGACAAATTATATAATTCGTCGTTTAAGTTTAGATTCTAGACGATGAATAAAGTTTTCGTCGTCTAAGTTTAACATCTTAGACAACGAAAATATTATTCGTCGTCTAAAAATTAAATTTAGACGATAAATTATATAATTTGTCGTCTAAGTTATCTATGAGACGACAAAAATAGTTTCCTCGTCTAGGTATGTACTTAGATCACAAAGATTTACACTTAAACGACGAATTATTTCGTCGTCTAAGAAAACTCAATTATTTAGATCAGATTCTATTTTCAGATTGTTCATTTCATCTTTATCTCATCTCTCAACTTCTCTCAAAAGCTCTCAACACCCACCTCCGGTCACAATTTCAATATTATCGGTTTTTCAACCCCTGAAGTCCTAATTTACGTACCTCCTTATCGGTGAAGGTATTAACTCGTTTCTTTCGAAGATTTTTTTTGAAGCCGACACTAAGGGATATTGTATTTAACTGGTTTAAAAGTGTTTGTTATCTTTCTAATTATGCAGAGAATATATTTGGATGTGTCAACGTTGAGCAACATAAGTTTATTGATCTAAAGACTCATGACTGTCACATTATGCTGTAACGTCTGAGTCCAGTGGTAATTCACCATATTTGCCCCATGACGTCGTCGAACCAATAGTAGCATTGTGTAGATGGTGGCAGAGGTTATGCACTAAAGAGTTAAAGAAATCAAATGTGATCGAACTATAATACGAAATTGTCCACATCTTTTGCAAATTAGAGAAGATTTCCCCCCCCCCCCCCTTGTTTTCTTTGACATCATGATTCACCTCATAATCCACCTCCACTTTCCTGAACAAGTGCTGCTTTCTGGTTTGATTCCCTATATTTGAATGTATTCTCAGGAAATGTACAATTAGTTATAACACAGTTTTTCATCATTTAATTTATATATATTTTTGTGTTTCTACTATTCATCAAATAATTAATTTTATAATTTTGCAGACAACTCGGATAGTATAAAGGATTCGTGAAAAATAAATTCGCTCTAGTTGGCTCCATAGCAGAAATATATATAATGCATGAGTGTGTTACCTACTGCAATAGGTACCTCAAAAATTCAGTCCAGACCATCGTCTCCAATCCATATGCCCGCAATAATCTTTCAGTCGTCACAGATGTTGTTCGACCGTTTAGAAGAGTATAAAATGAAAAATTAACTCAAGAAGAACTTATTGAAATGCATTGGATAGTGTTGCGAGACTATGACGAGGTCGACCCATACATGTAATTCAAGCTTACAGGGAGAAAAGTCATACAGCCAAACCAGACAAGAGTCATAACTAGGTTGAAAATGTGCTTAAGAAAAAGTTTCCTGATTATTTCCTCCAATGGGTATGTTAAAACGATATAGGTTTGTGATTTCTTTATTTTGAAATTGAGAAATTCGGATGGAAATAGGTGCCACGATAAATTCAAACTTAATTTGGTATTTGCTTATTCGAAGTATTTTTCCTTAGTTTATGCATGCAGATTTTTGGTTTCCTTTTATTTCAAGGAAAAGTATGTCAAATTTTCGATAGAAATTAAATATAAATTCATATATATCTTCTCCAAAATTTTGCAGATGATCGATCTAGAAAAATTCGGTAACCACGAAGGGTGGTGGTCATAGAAAAAGAACGTATTAGCCCATAAGCTGATCCAACACTATATTTACCCTGAATGTTTTGTCAACGGTGTAAAGTTTCATGCATTAGACCGAGATGAAGGAAGAAAAAAGCAAAATAATGGGATTACGTGAAAGGACCCAACCCCGATTTAGTTTCATAAACCGGAATCAAATCCTTTTTGAAAACACGAACAAACAAAAACCATAAAAATTTCGGCAGAGTAACGCTACTAACGCGGAATTGCCTTAACCTACACCCGAAAAATAACACATCATCCTATGCCACAAAAGCCAAACCGTGGGCACCAATCCCATCCGGATTTCTTAATATCATATCGATAGCAATAAACAGTAAACATAACTGTAATATATAGAAAATCCGGGAAAATTCGTATAAAACATGTATCAGTAATGTATCAGAGCGACCTCTAGTGCATACATATACAAAATATACAACAGTAGGCGAAACAAGAAACCTACTGGAAAACACAGGTAGCTCGAACAACTAGCCTCCGACCACGACGTGAAACACCAGAATCCGAACTGCAAACTGGGCACGGAAACCGAAAAACCCAGGGGAAAGACATGAAAATCGTTAGAGTGAGTGGACGAAAATAAATGTCTTTCGCCGAATAATATATATTATAATAAAATATGCGAGTCAAAATGAATGAATATGATATAGTACACGAGGTAAACTCAAACTCTTCCAGCGTACAGAGCATGCATGGAAAAATCTCACGGGGTCGCTCATGGACACATCCGTGCTAGTACAGTCCGAATCATGGGATCCCAGACCCACACGTGATTCTAGCCAGAAAGGCCTCAGGTCAGGGTATCTGTTCCGACCCGGAAATACATCGGCACAAGGAACAGAAATCTGTACCCACCCGGAAATACATCGGCACAAGGTACAGTTCCCCCCTGGTAGACATCCTCGGGGATCAGCCGGGATGCAAGTGTATCGATACAACCACATATACTAAGACTGTACTCTGTGTAAATCAAATCATAAATAGTTTCATGCATACGTATAAAGCATAATGTAAATGCATAATCGTAAAGCACATGCTCGAGAAAGGTGTCCACTCACAGACGAGCAAAGCGCACACTCGCGCTAATCACGTGGCTCGGCGGAAAATCCCTCGCCCAAAGCACGATCTCGATCCCCTGAATAATCATAAAATATATCTGATCAAAATCATAGCTCACAACACTGTACCACACCTCGGAAATCAACCATTCCCGGAAATATATGTATAACACAGTGCAAAATAATCGACGAAATTCTCGAAATCTCCACTTAAAACCCTCGACTAAAAATCCGGCACCCAAATCAATTCGAAAACCTCAAGGCGATGATCGGGGCGCGAATATGAGTAAAACGATATTAAAATCATCGAAAACCAAAAAGTCAACGCCATCGCCGGAGCACCGTCGTTGACGGCGGCGGCAGCCGTCAACAGAGAAATTCTCCGGCGAGGAAAGCTCAGTCCTCAAGCTTACCTCAAGCCCAACATAATTTACAACTACCACGAGTCTCAATTCTTACTTAATCAACTGAAAAACAACTCGGCAAAACCGTACAAAATCCAACTCCGGCGACCACCACGGGTTCCACCGGAAACCCAACCTCGTCCAAAATTAACTACCCAGGGAGCATCAATGGAGAAAGGGGAGTCGAAACTCCATCACCCCCGCCACCACAGCTCGCCAGAGCACCTCCCCCCGTCACCGGCGAAAACCGGAATCTTAACCCGATTTGAACCCTTACAAAACTCAACCAATTCAAGCAAACTCAAGCACAAATCGATAAAGGAACTCAAGAGGAGTCTAACCGTACCAAGGAGGTGGCCGGAAAGTCCGGGTCAGCCGGTGAGTCACAATCCGGGTCGCGTTCTTTACGGGTCAACGAGTCAACGGGTCAATAGTAAAAGTCAACGCCGGTCAAACTTCCAACAGTATTTTTCGAAAATTTTTGACTATTTCCGATATTTATACTCGCGTCTCGGGACGATCGACGGTTCAAAACGGATAATCATAACGATTCGGATAAACTCGTCGATATTCTGAAACTTTGAATAATTATATTATATTCCTCGGTCGTCGAAATAATCATCCGGAACCGCCCACGAACTCGAAATCACATATACTTCAACTCTCGAGAAGAAACTCAACTCAAATTCTCGGCCGATAATTAAGTCGTAATCAAAACCGGCAAACCACACAATTATCGAAAAACTGCGATTACGCACTAACTCGTGAATTACGTTGATTACTCTACTGATTCTGGTTCGGGTTGTCACATTACAGTTGGGGAAGACGCTGATGTATATTACGGGGTTCTAGTTAATATTGGTCAACTACTTTATAAGAATAATATCAACGTTTTTCTATTCAAGTGTAAATAGTTCAAGCGTATGAAGAAATATCTTGACCTTTTGTCAGTCGATACAAACTCAAGTTAGTATGAGGATGAGTCATTCGCTCTCACCACCTTAATTAGACAGGTGTTCTATCTGGATGATCTGAAATCGGGTGAAGGTTAAAAAATAGTTAACCATATGTCTCACCGAGGAATATGGAGTGCCACAACACTTGAATGGATATTGGCGACTGACACTGAAGCTCATAATGACAATGCATATCAAGAGCCTAATACTTTTATCATCCTCGACATAAGAAAACTATTCGGCCTAACAAACACTTATCCATGCCTGATCACGCCACATATCTTACTCAAAAGGAGATCGATGACCTAGAAAAGGACCTGGAGGATGACGACGACGACGATGTCGTATACAATTTAGACGATGGAGATTATGATGATAAGCATCACTCAGTTGATAGTGAAGATGATGATTCAAACGATGAAGAATATGATGATGGAAGTGATTAATATATAAATATATATACTTAATTATAATTAATTAATAGATGGAGATAAAGGCATCAAATTCAAACTTAATTTGTACGTACGCGTACGAATTTGAATATATATGCGTGCACATAATTTATTAATAAATTATATTATAAGGCACTAATTAATAGTTAGAGGTTTATTTAGAGTGTTTAAGTATGAATGATTTTAGAATAAACGAATCCATGATATTTTTCTCGTAAAGAAGATATCTTAGACGACAAAATAATAGACTTTCGTCATGAATATATGTTTGTTGTCTAAGGTGAACTTTAGATGACGAAATGTTTGAACTTTCGTCATCTAAGTGTCGATTCTAGACGACGAACATATATCCATTTCATTGTCTAAGTACATGTACAAACCCTATACCCTAACCCTAAACCCTTTCCCCTAAATCCTGAAAGTGTTAGATGACGAAAGTAGTATATTTCGTCGTCTAAATTCTACTTCGACGAAGAAATTCAACTACTTTCGTCATCTAAGTAAAGATTCACAATCTAACATCTATGAGTATGATCATGTATACCATGTTAGATTGTAGATTATATTCGTCAAGGGCATAGAGTAAAAAATTCTTGGACTATGGGTGTCAAAGGTTCGAAAATTGGAGTTACGAAGATTCATATATCAACATTTCTGTTTCGTTGAAATTTTAGTTTTATGGTTGACTAGGCTGATCAAACCCTAAACGAGCTTTGTATTGAATGAAAATCCATCGACTTACATATTTTGTAATATATCTAACGATTGTTTTTTCCAAATTCAATGTTCATTAATATGGATGTGGAGTGAATACAGACATACGAACACTTAAGTTATACAACATTATACACTACAACATTTTTGCCCATTACCGGCGAGATCACCGGAGACAAGGCCGGCGACCGGAAAAGTCGCCGGTAATGTTCAACATTACCGGCGACTTAGCCCGTCGCCGGCAATGTCGCCGGAATCTCGCCGGTAATGTTGCAAAACATTACCGGCGACTCCAACCGTCGCCGGCAATGTCTAGGGAGACATTACCGGCGATTTTCCGGCGGGAATTTTGCCGGAAATGTCTCCCTAGACATTGCCGGCGACGGTTGGAGTCGCCGGTAATGTTTTGCAACATTACCGGCGAGATTCCGGCGTAAAGTCGCCGGTAATGTCTTCATTTCCGGCGACTTACTCCGTCGCCGGCAATGTGTCTTATATTAGATGCTGGATCGGGCAGCTCGATCATTCAATCATTTTGAGTGAAAAAAATCCAGAGAAATCGAAAGAAAGAAAACGTACGCTCTGAAATCGATCATTCGGTATATTGTCAAAATTAAGGCGGGCGTCGAAAACTCGATCACTCGGGAAGCTATTTATATAGGTACGTAGGTGTATATATACGTATATGTGGTATATATATATGTGTGTGTGTGTGTGTGTTGATCAAATCCAATTCGTGAGATATATATATATATATATATATATGAAATGTTGTTGATGTACGGTCACCGAAACGAGAAAACAGCTTGTAGTTAATCTTGTGTCTGAATCAATGACTGGTATTATCGTATTGTTATCGGAGCCAGGCTTAACAGAGATTAGATCGATATATCATTGAGTACTATCATCGAGTACTGAATACGTACTATCATCGAGTACTGAATCGAATTCAGAGATTAGATCGATATATATACATATGCATGCATGTGTTGATTTAATTAGAGTTGAATTGAGAGATCACGTCGATTATTAGTAGTGAATGTGTGTATATATATATAATTAATACGTAAAATTGTTAGAATTTTCAGGATGGACAAGAGTTGGATGAGCCTCGAAAGATGGGATGTCAGATATCACGAGGGAATTAGGAGTTTTGTGGATTTTGTGAAGGCTAATTGTGGAGACACTACACTTCATTATTGCCCGTGTAAAGAATGTAAGTGTTTCAGCGATCGATTTCGATTTCCCATTGATAAAGTGCAGAGGCACCTGAGTAAATACGGGTTTTGGGATAAGTACACTTGTTGGATTTATCACGGTGAAACATCGGTAGCGGGTCCGCATGATCATGGACAATTTGGTGAGAGGGCCAGTCCACGCTATGATTATGGACATTTTGCTGAGAGGGGCAGTTCATCCTATGATCCAACATCGATGTTAATCAATGATATGTTTCCTCATGAGAGCGGTGTATTTGCTGATGAAGCACCAAATGTCCCTCCCGTCGTTGAGGGTTTCCCCCATATCGAGCCAGTCGAACCATTACCTGGAGGTCATGCCAACACAAGCGGTATGGACAAGTACAACAACCTGATTGCATTGCAACAGACTCCGTTGTACGACGGTTGTAGTAAGACTGTTCTTGAAAGTGTGATGGGAGTGATGCAGCTAAAAATGGAGAACAAAATGTCTGTCAAAGCTGTTGATTCTTGGTTGAAGTGGACTGCTTCGCTACTGCCACCCGGTCATCGTCTTCCTACCACTCATCATAAGGTGCGACATATCCTGAAAGATCTTGGGCTTTCCTACATCAAAATCCATGCATGCAGATATGATTGTATTCTCTTCTGGGGAAAAGATCTCGAAGACCTTGAAGCCTGCCCGGTATGTTTTACAGAAAGGTATAAGTTGACTCCTGCAGGCAACAAGAAAGCTGTGAAGATACTTCGATATTTCCCGCTTATTGATAGGCTGGAGCGGTTGTTCATGTGTGCTTTCATGGCCGAGGCAATGAGATGGTGGGCTGAGAGGAACTTGCCTGACGATGACACCCTTATACACCCTTCCGACGGAGAGGCTTGGAAGCACATGGTCAGGGAGTTTGATCATTTTGCAGCAGAGGTCCGAAATGTTTGGCTAGGGCTCTCATCTGACGGATTCAACCCTTTTGGCAACATGAGTCTTCAATACAGTATATGGCCAGTTATTTTGGTACCGTACAACCTTCCACCATGGATGTGCATGAAGAAGGAATACAATATGCTCACTCTGTTAATTCCGGGCCCGGGTTATCCAGGAAAGTGTCTCGATGTGTATTTGAGGCCTTTGATTGAGGAGCTTAAGTACCTAAGTGAGTGTGGCCACCCCACTTACGATAGGTTCAAAAAGGAGATGTTCCAGATGCATGCCATGCTTGTTGGCACCATCAGTGATTTTCCTGCCCGCGGTATGTTGTCGGGCAACGTTACCAGGGGTTACAGGGCTTGTTCAGAGTGCATGACGGTTGATTGTTGCAGTCCTCATTGCAGTAAAATTGTCTCGATGCGTCACCGTTGTTGGCTTCCATATGATCACCCATTTAGGCAGGATCCAGACGCGTTTGATGGGACTGTTGAAACTGGTGTGGCACCCAGGCGATGGACATGGGACGAAATTTTGGAAGTGTTGAATGAATACGATTTTGGCCAGCTGAGCAATCATCCTGACATAGTGGCGTCAATTCCAGAAAAGCCCGAAAGGTATAAGTTTTGGACACACAAGAGCATATTCTGGGAACTCTCCTACTGGCCCAGGTTGCCTATCAGACATTACCTAGATGTCATGCACATAGAGAAGAATGTGTGTGAAAGTGTGGTGGGCACAGTTCTTAACTTGGAGGGGAAAACAAAAGACATCCCTAAGGCACGCATTGATCTTAAAGCAATGGGTGTGCGGAAACATTTGTGGTTAAGAGATGGTAAGAGAAAAATGCCGCAAGCTCCGTACACCGTAAAGCCGAAGCATAAGCATGAAATTTTTCGGTGGCTGAGTAATGTCAGGTATATATTCGATCTTATGGCTATGTATGAATTTGTCCTTAAATTTTTAGCGGAGTATATATGGTTATATGCGAGAAATATAATTGGTCCATATATATGGCTTCATCTATATATATATGCAGGTATCCTTATGGCTATGCAGGAAATATAAGCAGGTGTGTTAACTTCCGGGACAATAAGATGTACGGATTAAAGAGTCATGACTGCCATGTACTGCTTCAACGCCTTTTCCCTATTTTCATTCGAGGGTACATGCCCAAAGAGGTGGTGGAGCCGTTGGTGGCCTTGTCAAGATTCTTTCAGAAGTTATGCACCAGGGAAGTTAAAAAAGCAGACCTGAGGGAGATGCAAGATGACATCATTTTTATCATGTGCAAGCTTGAGAGGATATTTCCCCCAAATTTTTTCGACATAATGCCGCACCTGATGATCCATCTTCCCGAACAATTGTTGCTTACCGGTCCCGTACACTACACTTGGATGTATCCCATGGAAAGGTACAAATGATTCATAAATTTGGTTTGCCTATGGTTTTTATATGTAATGACTTCTGGTTAAGTAAGTTAACATGTACTTGTTAACTTGTAGACAATTGGGAGCCTACAAGGACTATGTGAAGAATAAATATGCACCTGAAGGGTGTATCGCTGAAGCATATCTTGCGCACGAGTGTGTAACGTACACCAAAGTGTACCTCGAAAATGTAGAGGACCCCCAACAACATATGCCGATAGATGAACCCCAGTTCAACCTTTCTATCATCTCCAGTGACGTGGTAGTACAGGGAAGCTTGCCAAAGTCGTACAAGTTGGATGGAAATGAGGTAGCCATTGCCCACTGGTCGGTACTGATTAACTGTCAAGAAGTACAATATTGGAAAAACTATCATCTTCACTGCCCTGCTATTGCCGGAAATGTTGATTACCACAACAAGACGTTTGCAAACTACTTTGGTCAATGGGTAAGTATATGTGTATATGTCTATTTTTATATATATATCCTTACATAGCATGTATGTATGTACGTGCTTTTGTGGTTTCAAGATGACATAATTTCTTCTGTACGTATTAATATATGGACGTTTTCAGATGAACCATGTAGCAGATGATGGTTGCCCAGAGTGGTCAAACGAATTGAGGGTCCTGGCGATGAAACCGATTGCTTCAAAAGTGTACTCGATGTGTCAGGTCAATGGCGTGAAATTTATATGTGAAAATAGAGACCACCGACTGAAAACACAGAATTGTGGGGTGATGGTCCATGGTGGGCAGGATGGCGTTGACTATTACGGTGTCCTTCATTCAGTTGTTGAACTAATTTATGGGAACCGCATGAAAGTGCACTTGTTCAAGTGTAGATGGTTTGATACTAGCCCGGAGAACACAAGGACCGATCAGTACGGAACATTTTCGGTGAATACTGCTACTACCTGGTATGAAGATGACCCTTTCGTTCTTGCCTCATCAGTAAAACAAGTGTTTTACCTGGACGATCTTCTTAACAAAGTCCCGTGGAAGGTGGTTAACCATGTTGCTCATATAAACATATACAATGCTGCCACACTTGGTGATACCGCAGATGATGAGGAAGTTACTGCATACCAAGAGCCGAACGCTTTTGACATTCCGGAATCATCTACGATTCGCCTTAATAATGTGAGATCTGGGAGTGTGGTTCGAATTACTGGAGCAGAACTTCTCGATGTTAATCCATATGAAGTTGACGCTGATTCAGATGACGAGGAGCGGCACATATTGCCAGAGGTTACCTATGAAACCGAGTCAGACTCAAGTGATGAAGATGATTACGATTATCATCCTTAGTACGTTGGAAATTGTAGTCGGAAATTGTAGTCGGAAATCGTACGTAGTCGGAAAATGTAGTCGAAATTGTAGTCGAAAATTGATAATCAAAATTTTAGTCGGAAAATGTAGCCGGAAATCGTAGACGGAAATTGTAGTCGTTAATCGTAGACGGAAATTGATAATCGAAATTGTAGTCGGAAAATGTGCATAGCTGGAAATGGTACGTACGTATACGGAAAATGTAGTCGTTAATCGTAGGGCTGGGATCGGTACGGGACGGGTCGGGATTCGACCTATCCCGATCCCGATCCCGAAAGTAAAATCGGGATCGGGACGGGTCGGGACGACATAATCTTAGAGGTGTATCCCGACCCGATCGGGACGGGATCGGGACGGGTCGGGTTCGGTATCGGGATTTCGGTATTGGATTCTCAGCCCTAGTTAATCGTACGTATACGAAAATTGATAATCGAAAATGTAGTCGGAAAATGTAGTCGTTAATCGTACGGATACGGAAATTGTAGTCGGAAAATGTAGCCGGAAATCGTAGACGGAAAATGTTGTCGTTAATCGTACGTATACGGAAATCGTAGTTGTTAATCGTACGTATACGGAAATCGTAGTCGTTAATCGTAGTCGTTAATCGTACGTATACGGAAAATGCCCTAGTTAATCGTACGTATACGGAAATCATTAATCGAAAATGTAGACGGAAAATGTAGTCATTAATCGTACGGATACGGAAAATGATAATCGAAATTGTAGTCGGAAAATGTAGCCGGAAATCGTAGACGGAAAATGTTGTCGGATATTCTTCGGGAAATAATGACATTACCAATGAGTTGAAGTCGTTGGTAATGACATTACCAACGAGTTGAAGTCGTTGGTAATGACATTACCAACGAGTTATAAGCAACTCGTTGGTAATGACATTACCCACGAGTTAACTCGTCGTTGGTAATGTCATTACCAACGAGTTGCTTATAACTCGTTGTTAACTCGTCGTTGGTAATGTCATTACCAACGAGTTGCTTATAACTCGTTGGTAATGACATTACCAACGAGTTATAAGCAACTCGCCGGTAATGTTTTCTGGTTTCCCCCATATCGAGCCCGAGCCTCTCCTCTCCCTCTCCTCTCCCTCTCCTCCTCCTCTCCCTCTCCTCTCCCTCTCCTCCTCCCAAATCGGTCCGGTGAGCCTCTCCTCTCCCTCTCCTCCTCCTCTCCCTCTCCTCTCCCTACTCCTCCTCTCCCTCTCCTCATCTCCACCGATCCCCTCTCCTCTCCTCCTCCGAAAATCTCCTCCTCCCCTCCTCCCCTCCTCTCCTCCCCTCACCATTGTAGGTGGAAGAAAATGGCAGGTCCGATCCTCTCTCTCTCCCTCTCTCTCTCTCTCTCAATTTTTAATTATTTTTTTGCATGTGCATGTGTATGTGTATGTGTATGTGTATGTGTATGTGTATGTGTATGTGTATGTGTAAATTAATTAGGGTGCTAAGTTGGAAATTAGGGTGATAAGTTCTAAATTAGCATGTATGTATATATGTGATGTATATATATATTTAGGTATGTGAATATGAAGTGATGTATATATATATGTGAAAATTATGTATAAATGTGGTTTTGATGAATATGTGATGTATATATATACGGAAATTAAACCTAATTAAGATGCATGATATATATATGTGTGAAAAATGTGGAAAATTAATTAGGGTTTGTGATTTGGATGAATATGTGATGGATAAATTTAATTAAGATGCATGATGTATATATATATACACATCGAATATGTATAGTCGTTAATTTAGGTGATATAGTTGTTAATTAATCGTATAAATGAAGGTGGAAATCGGGATCGGGACGGTTTGGAACCGGAACTTATTGTAACTGGAACCGTTATGTTACAAACGGTTCCGGTTACAAACACTTCCGGTTTCAAACGGTTCCGGTTCCAAACCGTTCCGGTTCCGATTTGTTATAGAACCGAAACGGTGTGGAACCGGAACGGTTTGGAACCGGAACTGTTTGTAACCGGAACCGTTATGTTACAAACGGTTCCGGTTACAAACAGTTCCGGTTTCAAACGATTCTGGTTCCACACCGTTCCGGTTCCGATTTGTTATAGAACCGGAACGGTTTGGAACCGGAACTGTTTGTAACCGGAACCGTTATGTTACAAACGGTTCCGGTTACAAACAGTTCCGGTTTCAAACGGTTCCGGTTCCACACCGTTCCGGTTCCGATTTGTTATAGAACCGGAACGGTGTGGAACCGGAACTGTTTGTAACCGGAACCGTTATGTTACAAACGGTTCCGGTTACAAACAGTTCCGGTTTCAAACGGTTCCGGTTCCACACCGTTCCGGTTCCGATTTGTTATAGAACCGGAACGGTTTGGAACCGGAACTGTTTGTAACCGGAACCGTTATGTTACAAACGGTTCCGGTTACAAACAGTTCCGGTTTCAAACGGTTCCGGTTCCACACCGTTCCGGTTCCGATTTGTTATTGAACCGAATCCATGACTATTACGATGTCCAGGAGGTTTTGCGGCTAATTGGCTTCGGAGAGGTTCCCGAAATAGTGGAGGGAACAGTAGTCAAGCTTCCTCCTCGGCCGCAGTTAGCAACACGCCCAGTGGGCCAATGATGACTGCTCGCACGAGAGCCTTGCTAGAGGCGCGAGCTGAGGAGGAAGCTGCACGATCAAGAGCCGTGGAACCGGAATTCGAGGCTCGAGCCTCAGTCTCTAGACGCTCAATCAGCAGACATCCCTCCGGTGGCAGAGCCTCAGACGAGCGACAGTCAACGGGGGCATCAGAAACTCCCTCAATCCGAATGCCCCATATTCGGATGGTGCCTACTCCCGTTTCACGGGAATCATCTGAGGCACATGGTGGTGCTGGCGCCTCATCGTCCAGGCCTCGTCTATCTCCGCCGTCCGGTCTCTTCCTACCCGACGAGATTCCTGTCATCCCTGAATTCGATGATAGGGGGATGCCTGTTTATATTGAAGGACGGCCGGATTTCCTGACCGTGGAGGAAGCGTATAACTTCCTCCCGTTCGACCCCGTGTATCTTTGGAGTGTGAGGTGCACCAACCAACAAACGGACGATGCAGGTAAATTTTATTTAACATCAGATTGATTACTTAATTATTACTTAAGACTTGCGATTGGTTCAATTAATGATATCAATTTGTTGACATTGTTTTATTAGGCAATTTCGTTAATGGGACTGGAAAACGGAAAGGGGCTAGAGGCACCTGCACCGGGAAGAGACTTGAGCAGGCCACCGGCGGAAGGAAAACGCCCATAAGGGCCAATGAGGATGGCGAGGTGATCGAGGCATTCGACACCACGCGCAAATATGTCAGCATGGCCGGTGCGATCGTGCGGGACAAGGTCCCAATGCTTTGGCCAGATTGGGAATCTGTGCCTATCTACGTGAAGATGCAAGTGCATAATGCACTCAGTGTGAGTAAAATCGTATTTTCATTACGTAAATTTTACATTTATTAATTAAGTCCACTTAAATATATAATTTTACCTTTTATATATTCATATTGCAGGTGTGGTTTGACGTGGATGAAGTTCTTATTCACACGTGGGTAGAACGTCAACTACATAATCGGTGATGTGCTTCCACTTATTTGAATATATATCGAGTTAGATTTTTGTTTATCAACTGTTTTAATATCTCTAACTTTTTTTCCTCGTTTTAATATAGGTATAAAGAGTGGAAGAACGAGCTTTCTTCCCATTACACTGTATACAAGGAGCTAGGCCGAGGTTCTACTCCTAGCGAATTCCGGTTTAGGGAGTACGAGTGGCTGTGGCTGATAGCCCACTTCGAGCACCCCAAAGCTCAGGTATGCATCCTTAATATATCTTACAAGCCTAATGTATCGTATCAGATTGAAATAGTTAGTTACTAATTTTTTTCCATATGTTTATCAAACAAGGCGATTTCGAAGACGAACCGGGCGAATAGATTGAAAAACACCAGGGCCCATCATGCAGGTTCACTCAACTACATGGGTTGGTCGACTAAGGCGCAGCAACAACAAGAAGTGAACCCCTTGGTGTATATTCATCAGAAGTTCTATCCGCAATGCCCTGACGAAGCGGTAAGTCTTTCGCCTCTCCATGTGTTAATAAAACTATTTTTCGATATTAATAGATGTTGTTAGTTAATACGTTGTTCATTTTCGCTTTTCAATTAGGCGAGAGTGGAGGAGGCGACGACAGAAGTGACCATGAGTATAGCTCGGACTAACCATCCTGACTGCTCCGAGGAAGAAGTCACCCAGTATGCCTCTCAGATCGATCCGCTTGATCCCCCGATAGCGGCTCAGATCATGGCAAAAGCGTGCGGGACTGGAAAGAATACCTACTACTGTAGGGGAATGGGCTCGGCGGGCGAAGGAGTATTGAAAACCACTTCACAATACTCTACCGGGTCAAGAAGTTCAACTTCTAGTCGTAACCTCGCAGCGGAGCTTCATAGGACGCAGAGGGAGTTGGAGGAGCAAAAGAGGCAGATGGCCAAGTACCAAATGCAGCAGACACAGGTGCAGGCTCAGATGTACACATGGATGCGGACGATGTACGAGGCTCAGACTACCGGACAACCGTTCCCCACACCTCCCCCGGTCCCGGTCCCTCCGTTCCCTAGCTATCCACCACCACCACCGCACCAGTCAACGCCAGAGCAAGACCAAGGTAGCCACCGGAATTCAAATGAGTACTTTGATTACTTCGACCCTGACCCGCAAGTTCCTCGACCCTAACCTGTAGTTGTAGTTAATTTTCGTATCGTCGTTGCTATTTGTACTGTACGTTGGACATTTATGTGTACTGTTGAACTTGTATGATTGTACGGTTTATGTCTTTCAATGCAGGTTCTGGAATTGGGCCCAATCCAGAACCGCGTTTTTTTTTCAAAATTTTTTCTGACATTGCCGGCGACATGGACCTCTGTCGCCGGCAATGTCACAAATTCCGGCCACGGCGGCGGAACCATTGCCGGCGACGGCGTCGCCGGTAATGTCGGAGACATTGCCGGCGACTTGAGTCGCCGGTGATGTCTCCGACATTACCGGCGACGCCGTTTCCCGTCGCCGGCAATGTTAACACCGGCGGGAGATTTCCGGCGACGTCATTGCCGGCGACTCGTCGCCGGGAATGACATTTCCGGCGAAAAAAAAATACAAGGCCGGCGACCTCCCGTCGCCGGTAATGTCTCCTTTTCTTGTAGTGTTAGTAGATGCACAACAAATCGTTACTCTCACATCCAATTTTGTTCAGAAATTTTAATTAATTTATATCTAGTTGATAAATATAGTTTCTACGTCAGTGGAAACACATGAGCACTTTAGAAATAGTTTACGAATTATATTTTTTGATCGTTTCCGTCTTTTAACTATTTATCGATAATCACACATTAAATCGATTGAATCCTAATCAGGTATAAAAAATTAATTTTTTTTCAACATTATATGAATGTAAATGTTATATCTGACTGTTGATTTATAAAGATTCTTAAACAGGAACAAAAAATTAATTTTTAAGGTATAATTTGAAAAAAAAAATTACTCTTAGCCATTTTTTCTAAGTTAAATTTTAAGACCAAAAATTCATGCTTAGACGACGAATTAATTATTTTTTGTCGTCTAAGTTAAATTTTTTTGCGGGTATTTTTTTTGCACTAAATTTTTGGGGGTATTTTAAATCCACTTAGGTGACGAGATATCCTCACTTAGACGACAAGCATTTTCGTCGGCTAAGTGGCTTTATTAAGATCGATACCCATCGTCTCCAAATCGTGAGCCATTTTTTCTCTCTCAAATTGCTCCACCTCTCTCTCGCTCTTCATCGTCTAAGTTCTACTTCGACGAAGAAATTCAACTACTTTCATCGTTTAAGTAGACATTCATAATATGACCTCTATGAGTACGAGGGCATAGAGTAAACAATTCTTGGACTGTGGGTGTCGAAGGTTCGAAAATTGGAGTTACGAATATTCATATATCAACGTTTGTGTTTTGTTGAAATTTTAGTTTAATGGTTGATTAGGCTAATCAAACCCTAAACGAGCATTGTATTGAATGAAAATCCATCGACTTACATATTTTGTAGTGATGAATATATATAACGGTTGTTTTTTCCAAATTCAATGTTCGTTAATATGGATGTGGAGTGAATACAGACATACGAACACTTAAGTTATACAATATTAATAGATGCACAACAAATCGTTACTCTCACATCCAATTTTGTTCAGAAATTTTAATTAATTTTATCTAGTTGATAAATATAGTTTCTACGTCAGTGGAAACACATGAGCACTTTAGAAATAGTTTACGAATTATATTTTTTGATAGTTTCCGTCTTTTAACTATTTATCGATAATCACACATTAAATCGATTGAATCCTAATCAGGTATAAAAAATTAATTTTT
Organism: Geum urbanum; assembly: GCA_946800695.1. Classification (NCBI taxonomy): domain Eukaryota; kingdom Viridiplantae; phylum Streptophyta; class Magnoliopsida; order Rosales; family Rosaceae; genus Geum; species Geum urbanum. The sequence continues at coordinate 78,334,214 of OX326999.1, read as the reverse complement.
CTACAACATTATATGAATGTAAAGGTTACATCTGACTGTTGATTTATAAAGATTCTTAAACAGGAACAAAAAATTAATTTTTAAGGTATAATTTGGAAAAAAAATTACTCTTAGCCATTTTTTCTAAGTTAAATTTTAAGACCAAAAATTCATGCTTAGACGACGAATTAATTATTTTTTGTCATCTAAGTTAAATTTTTTTGCGGGTATTTTTTTTGCACTAAATTTTGGGGGGTATTTTAAATCCACTTAGGTGACGAAATATCCTCACTTAGACGACAAGCATTTTCGTCGGCTAAGTGGCTTTATTAAGATCGATACCCATCGTCTCCAAATCGTGAGCCATTTTTTCTCTCTCAAATTGCTCCACCTCTCTCTCGCTCTTCATCGTCTAAGTTCTACTTCGACGAAGAAATTCAACTACTTTCATCGTCTAAGTAGACATTCATAATCTGACCTCTATGAGTACGATCATGTATACCATGTTAGATTGTGGATTATATTCGTCGAGGGCATAGAGTAAACAATTCTTGGACTGTGGGTGTCGAAGGTTCGAAAATTGGAATTACGAATATTCATATATCAACGTTTCTGTTTTGTTGAAATTTCAGTTTACTGGTTGATTAGGCTAATCAAACCCTAAACGAGCTTTGTATTGAATGAAAATCCATCGACTTACATATTTTGTAGTGATGAATATATATAACGGTTTGTTCAGATCCTGAATAACGGATATTCAAGATATGAGCAAATGTTAGTGAATAGTATCCGCGATATGTATGTCGGGTGTTGAGCGGGATCGGAAGTGGGTGGAGATCGCTTGATGATTGATGTTGGGCGATGTCGGTGTGTGATTGTGCTCGGTATTCCTCGGCGATCTCGCCTTGCTGCTAAGATCAACAACGGTCAAGGAGAGACGGGGTAACCCGCCTTCAACCCTCCGATGCCTAAGTCAGAATCGATATAGAAGTTTGAACAGAATAACGGTGTAGTAAGTTCAGAGCGCGTACCATTTAATGTTCAGTTGACCGGTATATATTGGTGGTTGGAGGTTGGGCTGTCTTCTTGCTTTCGATGTGGGACTTGGTGTGTATGTTCTTTTGCTGGGTGTTATCTAATCGGTATCGGTAGTGGCGCGTGTGCGTTATCCCGATCAAATATCGGGCGGGTTTGGTCATCGAAGTTGGAGCCTTCCTGGTGGTGGTCCCTGTCGTGGTGGCGGTGAGACATATTATAACATATAATTGAAGTCGCCTAAGCACGTATGTAGGTGTTTTAGCCGGGTATATGTACAAGTCCCCCAACTTGCTCAGCCAAGGGGATCAACCTTAGTTGGCAAGTTGAAAAAGAAGTGATACCGGCGAGATCACCAGGACGTGCTTCGGCGGCGATGTGTACCTTTGTTTAGGAGCCGGGTATCATGCCATACAGTCCCCCAACTTGGCGACCTAGGTTGTGCACCTTGGTTGAGGGTGCTCCTGTACCTGTACGTGTCATTCTGATCGGTTTGGGGCGAGATTGATCTACGCATTTTAGGCGTATTAATTAATATATTTTCTCTACATTTTTACTTTGATAATTGCTTAGTTTTAACTTATTTTGTTAATTTCAGGTGTTGACCAAAAGAGACGAAGTAAAGGAGTCTACAAGCATGCAAAACACTGCAAAATAATGGAGACAAGAAATTGGTTCGAAATTCCAAGGAAGAAAGGAGAAAAATTGAGGAGAAAAAGAAATCATTGGTTGACTAGGAAAACCTTTCCAATGTTGACTAGGATTTGAAAGCTTCCGGAAGAATCTTGAAGAAGAACAAATGAAAATGGGTCCAATTAATTAGAAGACCATTTAGATAGCCCAAATATGAAGATCCAATCAGCCAATTTCGTGGAGATCAAGATTTGGTAGGAAAAGGATTCCCAAGTCAAAAGAAGAAGGAAATCATGAACAATAAGGAAAGCAGAATCTGCCTGTGCAGATAGGCCAACTTCGAACGACAACTGGGAACGAACCAGGAGGAGTTAAGATGCGATTAACCTATGGTTGGAAAGATATTTGAGTCTTCTTTCCAACGACACCAAAGTCATAATTTTTGAAGATCTACAACTCCGGGAAAGTGCAAATCTTTACAGACTGCCAGATCTGCCCGAAAATAGAAGGAAAACCTTGTTCTAGGAGGAGAATTATTCTTGTAAGCCTATAAATACAAGAGGCTCGGCCTCAAATCAGATGATCACTTATTCTATAGCCTATGCTCTTCCAAATACTCTCCTCCTCCCCACAAATTAAGCCGACATCCTCAAGAAGCCGACTACACCATCAAACCGCCGCATCTCTTCTTCCACCGACGCATAGGGGATTCCGAACGTCATCCACCAAAGAAGTCTAGTTCTCTTGAGTATCCGTAGGGGATTCCGAAGATATAAAAGTGTAACAATGACCTCTTTACTCCGTAGTCTCTTTTTGTTCATGAAACTTGTTTGTGTGTTTTGGATGATTGTATTTTGGTTTTATTCCATAAGTAAATTTCAATAACTTTTCCATGTGTTCCTTATTCTAGATTTCAATTTGCATGAAGTTAATTGTTTCTTAATGCTTTGGTTTTGATTTAGGGGATTCCTAGTCTAGATCAATGGTGTTTAGGGGATGCCTAGCACAAAATATGAATTATGCATGTTTAATCGAAATTTAGGGTTATGGGATTTCGGTAGTGTTGTTATTTGCATGTGTTAATAAATGAGTTAGATTATGGATTAAGTTGATCACTTGTATATAATTAATTAGGTTTTCTTTTTGTTTCAAAACATGGTATGTGTTTTTGGGTCTTCTATGTGTTTGCTTGTCTATGAGTCAATGCATGTTAGAGTCCTAGGATTATGTGCTATGTTTGAGACGTTTTTAGTAAATAAACTAGGTAATTAAAAACAACTCTTTTATACCCCCCTTTTTACTACACAAGAATTGCATGCACCCTTCAATCCCCGGTTAGAACGATCCCTACTTGCTTAAAATACTACATCTATAGGGTTTTAAATTGTATATGGTTGAATTATGTGTTAAGTGTTTATTTGATGCATGTTTCCGTCATATCAAAGATCGGTGAGTAGCTAGTTCACCGTTCTGCCATAGTACTTCGTAAAAAATGGTGTTTATGTATCTTTTGTTGTTTGAGCGCTCTTCCGTTTGTATCGACCAGGGGGGTTGCTGTTTGTGTTGCTTGTTGTTTTTTTTTTGCCTTCTGTTGTATCTCGGTGTCTTATCTTTTCGCCTTTGTTTTGCAGTTGGGTACAAAAATCAAAAGCGGGATCGAAAAATGTCGAGTTCCTACGGTGATATCGACGAGATTCTCGCTCAATTGGCGGAGGAGGTCGCCAACGCCAAGGTGATCGACCTGGATGTGCGTTCTGGGAGGAATGTTATTCTCTCGGAGCAGACGGACCTGCCTCCTCCCCCGGAGTCCCAGACCGATACGGTGGGGAGTCGTGTTCCTGTTCGAGTTGTGACCGGTCAACCTGAGAGTCCTCCTCGCTCTCCTGTTCGTCTGAAGAGGAGGTCTGGAGATGAGGGCGCTCCACTTAAGCGTTTGAAGCGGATGGGCGAGATCCCAGAAGCTCCCATCCCCGTTCACGACGACGAGGAAGCCTCCCGTGTTACCGTTGCAGTCCCTGGTTCCCGAGATGATGCTGCCGAAACGGGCGATGCTGCTGAAATAGGTGATGCCGATAATCTTTGGTACTTAGATAAGGAGGATACTTGTCTTCAGGTTGATGAATCTGATATTGGTCCTTATTGTCTGTTAGGCGATGTTCCCCGTGGCGATCCCAACGTCGCCGTTGACGGGCGCGTCGTTATTGCCCGGTCAAGCAACTGGGAAGGACCACCGCCGTACTCGGCCGAGATACTCGGTCTCCTACCTCCAGACGTGGCTACGGTGGCTAATGTCGAGAGTGGGGCCGAGCAGTGTCTGCGGTCTTTTGCCGCCTCTCTCCAGTTGATGTGTCATCAACGCCATACTTTGGTGGCGTCGTCCGAGGAGCTGGCTCGTGTCAATAGCCTCCTGTCGGTGAGGGATGAGCAACTCGTGAAAGCGAGCGAGGAGTGGCAGTCCTTGCAGCAGAAGTACGAGGTTTTGGAGGGCGAGAAGAAGCTCGCTGATGAGTGCCTGGATGCTTCCTTTATCCGGGGTCGTCAGCTTGAGCTGAAAGTTAAGGAGGAGCGTCAGCGGGCTGAAGATCTGAAGGCTCGTCTGGCCGTTGCTGAGGGCCAAGTCATTGCCTTACGCGGCCAGGTAAAGGAGTTAGAGGATCGGCGTGAGCAGAAGCTGATCGATGCGGTGGAAGATTTCAAGGCCAGCCCCGAGTTTGATGGCGCTGTTAAGAAGGCTTTTACTGACGGCCTGCAGCAGACTCAGAAACGCTTCTTCGATAACGGTTGGGTGAACGAGAAGTATGACGTTGACCTGAAGCGTATTACCGAGGAGCGTCGTCTAAAGCGTGAGTCCAATGTTAAAGCCCTGCTGAAGATTAAGGAGGAGAAGGCCGATGAAGAAGAACGGCAGCGATCAAATGTTTCTAAAGGTATGACTCCTGATGGTTTTCATCCTTTAACGCCTAGCGCGTCTCCGTCGACTCCCCTAACTCGTCACATTCGTGATGTTGAACTTTTTTCTCAGGCACGGAGTGAGAGGCTGGCCGGCTTGTATCGGGAGCGGTTTCTTGAAGACGGTGCTGCATACCTGTTGTGAAGCTCGGGCATTTTTTACCTTGTAGTTTTATCGTTTTCCCTTTGCTTGGTGTAGGCGTTTTTGAACTTTGTACCCCTGCCGTGATGGCTTTTGAATGAAATGAAATTTTTTCCAAGTGTTGTCCGGTATTGCCAACGATGAAAGGTCTGAAAAAAATTCGTTTGTCTGTTTGTGGATTCTGAGTGTTTGGGGTAACCGGTATCTTTGATAACGCCCGAGAGTGATATAGTGTTTGGTGTTTTTATCAAAAATAGCCAAGTATCCTGGCAACTCGTAAGTAAATGAGGCGAGTGTTTTATAGTGGTTCACCAATTTGGCTACTCCACTTGTGCCTCGCTGGGCTTTTACTATGCTTTCTTTGCTTTACAAGTATCGGGGTCTGGGAACGTGATATAGTCAAACGACAAAGGTCTGAAGAATTTTTGTTTCATTGGTGGCGGTGCCGGATGACCGAGCGAAATGAGTCCCTGGTGTGATGGTGCTGATCGATTGGATGCCCCGACCGTGTTGTTACGTGGAATTTGTCCTACTGGTGGCAATATCGGAGGTGTTCTGTATTCCACGTGCGTGGTATCCTTAGGCCGTTCTTGTCTTGGAGGATGAACGTGGTTGGTGTGACGCTCTCGGTGATTTTAAAAGGGCCTTCCCATGTTGGTGCTAGGCCTTTGGGTTTGGGGATGACCTCTCTCCAGACCATATCGCCCACGTGGAGCTTTCGTGCCTTTACCCGTCTGTTGTAATGTCAGGCGACTAGTTGCTTGTTTGCCGAGAGTGCGATAACGGTATCGTCCTGCCTTTCTTCTCGGAGTATGTTGGCCATGTTTAAGCCGTGCTCGTTGGTGTCCTGGTCGTATCCCTCGAGTCTTGGGCTTCGGTGTGTGATTTCTAATGGTAAGACGGCCTCGGCGCCGTATACCAGTGAGAACGGTGAGTCCCCAGTTGCCTCCGTTGGCGTTGTTCGTATCGCCCAGAGAACCTCGTAAAGGCTTTCTGCCCATTTGTGGTTGTAGTCCTCCATTCTCCTTTTCAGGCCGTTCTTTATTTTTTTGTTTGCCGCTTCTACTTGTCCGTTTGTCTGAGGGTAGTATACCGATGCGAATACCAGGCGAGTTCCTAAGTTGCCGGTGAACCTCTTCATCTCATCGTTGTTGAATTGTTTCCCGTTGTCGGTGACTATCGTTAGTGGGGCTCCGTACCGGCAATATATGTCCTTCCAGAGGAAATTGATGACCTTTTTCGTGGTGATGAGGACGAGCGGCCTGGCTTCGATGTATTTCGTATGGTAGTCTATGCAGACGATGATGTACTTGAATTGGCCGGAAGATGCCTTTAGTGGCCCGATTAGGTCGAGTCCCCATTGTGCGAACGGTATAGGGCTGACGATGAGGGACATTGGTGCTGCCGGGGCGTGTATCCGGTATGCGTGCTGGGCGCAGGCCTGGCACTGATCGACGATATTTCTTGCGTCCTGTCGCATCCCTCTGTAGTAGAACCCATATCGGAGTAGTTTGTGTATGATGTTATTTGGTCCGCCGTGGTTGCCGTACTCGCAGTCGTGGAGGTTTTTCAGCATGCTCCTGCCTTCCGTTTGCGTGACACACTTAAGCATTGGGAATCCCCTTTTGTTCATGTACAGTTGGCCGTTCTGTATGCTGTAGTATGCCGCTTTTTGGGCGAGTTGTCTTGCCTCTGTTCGATCGGTTGGCGTTGTTCCATCTGTGAGGTATTTGGTTAAGCCTATTCGCCAGTCTTCCTCTGGTGTTGTTGGTGGAGCTGCTGTGGTTATTGTGAATATTTCCTTAAAGCTTTTGGATATGCTTGGTCGTTCTAGTGTTTCCACCATTGTGTGTCCCCTTGCCGCGATTGTTGGGGCGGTTGCTAGTCTTGCCAGGGCGTCAGCCCTCTTGTTCTGCTCTCTTGGGATGTGCGTTATGTTGTAGAAGGAGAATTTGCCCAGTAGCGCCTTTACGTATCCTAGGTATGCCGACATCTGTGTCCCTCGTGCCTCGAATTCCCCGGTTACGTGATTGACCGTTAGTTGGGAGTCGCTGAATATATTAACGTCCCTGGCCCCCGTGTCCAGGGCAAGTTGTAGACCGGCAATTAGGGCTTCGTATTCAGCCTCGTTGTTGGATGCCAGGAATGTGAATCGTAGGGCGTACTCGGCGTAGGTTTTGCCGGGACCGGTTAGGATTGCCCCCGCTCCTGCTGCTATGGCTGTTCTGGATCCGTCAACGTATAAGTTCCAGTACGACGGTGTTGTTACCTGGGTTGTGGGCGATGTGCTGGGCGCTGGTTGTTGTTGGTCGGTAATTGTCGGTGTCAGTTCTGCTATGAAATCTGCTATTGCCTGCCCCTTTATTGCTCCTCGTGGTTTGTATTCGATGTCGAACTCGCTGAGTTCTATCGCCCATTTGGTTAATCTTCCGAAGTGGTCGGGGCTAGCCAGTACTTGGCGTAGTGGTTGGTTTGTTAGGACGTGTATAGTGTGGGATTGGAAGTACGGTCGCAGGCGTCTCGCCGCTGTTATTAGCGCTAGGGCCAGTTGCTCGAGTGCCGGGTATTTTGCCTCTGCATTTTCCAATCCTTTTTCGGTGAAGAATACTGGTAACTCAATGTCGGTATCCTGTCTAACTAGTGCTGAGCTTACGGCGGTGAGCGAGGTGGCGAGGTAGATGTATAAGACCTCGCCCGGAACTGGTGTGTAGAGGAAAGGGATGTGGGCGAGATATTGCTTGATGGCGGTTAGTGCTGATTCGCACTCGTCGGTCCATTCTACTGCCTTCTTTTTGGTGAGTCTGATTGCTTTGAAGAACGGCCTGCATTTGTCTGTATATCGTGCTATGAATCGGGCCAGTGATGCTAGCTTTCCCGTTAGCGCTTGAAGCTCCTTTTTTGTTATTGGGCGAGTTGTGTCGAGGATGGCCTGTACTTTTCCCGGGTTAGCCTCGATCCCGCGTTGGCTCACCATGTATCCCAGGAATTTCGTTGTTGTTACCCCGAAGATACATTTTGCCGGGTTGAGCCTCATGCCGCTGCTGATGAGCGTGTCTAGCACTGCCTTGAGGTTTCTTACGTGGTCCTCCCGGCGTCGGCTTTTGACAATTAGGTCGTCCACGTAGACTGCGACAGTGTCGTTGTCCAGTGGCGCGAGCAGCTCCGTCATGAATCTTTGGTATGTTGCTCCGGTGTTTTTCATTCCGAAAGGCATGACGTTGTAGCAGTATAGCCCTCGGTCGGTGATGAAGCATGTTGCTTCGTTGTCAGCCGGGTTCATTTTGATTTGGTTGTACCCGGAGTAGCAGTCCATTGTTGACAAGAGTTCGTGGCCGCTGGTGGCGTCTGCGAGTTGGTGGATCTGTGGTAATGGGAAGGAATCTTTTGGACATGCCTTGTTGACGTCGGTGTAGTCTACGCACATTCTCCATTTGTGGTTGTTTTTTTTGACCATGACGACGTTTAAGACCCATTCCGAGTAGTGGATCTTTCTGATGAACCCTATGTCGAGTAGCTTGGTTACCTCCTCTCGCATGGCGCTGTATTGTTCTTCGTTGTACGCTCGCCGCTTTTGTTTCTTTGGGATGGCGTCGGGTGAGATTTTTAGTTTGTGTGAGACGATGTCCGTTGCTATTCCTGGCATGTCGGCGTATGACCATGCGAATACGGTACCGCATTCCCTGAGTATGTTGGCAAGGGCGGTCTCGATTGTTGGGTCTAGGTTGGTCCCGATTTTGATGGTTCGCTCGGGGTGTTCGTCCGAGATGGAGATTGGTTTGTGGCTGTCTCGGCTGATGGGCGAGCCGTTAGCGATCCCGTCCGTGGATCTTGGGGAGCCTCGTGAAGTCTATTTCCTTTTAGTGCGCATACCTCTCTTACCGGGTAGCTGGCGTGTTCGGGGGATCCTGGTAGAGTGGGCGTCGTTCCTCTGACGGTGCATACTCCCCCGGTCGTTGGAAATTTCATTGTTAGCATCCGTTGTGATACAATGGCGTTTATTCTGTTTAGAGTGTTGCACCCGATGATGGCGTTGTAGAATGATGGGGCGTCGACAACTAGGAATTCGATGTATGTCTCGGCGCTGCAGCCCTCTTGTCCCAGCGCGATTCTGAGGTAGTCGCTTCCCAGTGGTTGTATTTGGTCGCCGCTGAAGCTTACTAGTGGGTGGTGGTCCCTTTTCAGTTTAGATGGAAGTCGCTCGAGTGCCTCGTATGCCGGCCGGAATATGACGTTGACTGATGAACCTGTGTCCACGAGGCATCGCCCGACGCTGCATAGGTCGATCACGGCGTCCACTAGGAAGGGGTAGTCTTCAGATACCGGCGGTCTCTCATGTTCTTCTGATTCGTGGAATGTTATGGATCCCCATCTGGTCTTGGCGGCCTTTGCCGGTCCTTGTCGTAGGTTGCATATCGACCGTTCGTTTCTTCGCTCCGTTTTGGACTTGCCGCCCGTGATTGCGTTGATTTTTCTGACGCTATTGATGTTCGTTGCTGGGCGCTCCGGTTGAGCGTTGTGTCCCGTCCTGAATGTTGATAGGTTTCCTTTCTCCAGCTGTGCTTGTACTGCCTTTTTTACTTCGTGACATCTTTCTGTGTCGTGGGATTCGTTTTGGTGGAAGTCGCACCATCTCCCCGTGTTCCTGTAATCTGTTGCTCGGAATGACTTTTTGGGTAGTGTGAATAGTTCTGGGTGGGCCGTGAGGATATCGGCGTACTTGGCGTTTAGTACGCTGAACACCGGTTGTGGTGGCGGGGTGGTGTAGTTTGTTTTCTCTTCTCGTTGTCTTTTCCCGTTGCTGGCGTAACCTTTACCGTTGTTGGCGTATTGTGCCTTCCGGTGTTGTACCGTTGTCCGCCTTGTCGCCATCGTTGTTGGTCCTGGTCCTGTGATCTTCCCTTATTTCTGGGTGGGGTTACCCGTGATCGATCGTGGGCGGGGAGCGCTTCCTGTATGTTTGTGGTGAATGTGTTTACCTGTTGAGTTGTCGAGGGATTGGAGCCGAAAGTTTGCAGTTCTAGTTGGGCGTGAGATGTCACGCGGTCTAGTAGGTCGGCGTATGTGGTAGCTGGATTCTCGTTGAGCTTCCAGGTTAGCAATCCTGGTTGTAGGGCGTTTCTGAGTACGCAGAAGGCCGAGTCGCTGGATATGCCGCGGCAATTGGCGATGGCGGTGTTCCAGCGAGAAATGAATGCGGATAGTCCCTCCGCGGGTTCCTGCTTTATAGCCTGCAATTGGTTGTAAGTTAGTGAGCAACTCGCCGATGTTATGTATCTCTTTAGAAAAGCTTTAATGAGTTCTGGGAAAGATTTTATGGATTTTGGCGGGATGCTAAAGAGCCAGCTTAGCGCGTCGCCCGTTAGGCTTTCCATGAATAAGTAACAGCTTGTGGCGTCGTCGTAGCCTCTGCCGGTTGTTGCTGATGTGAAAACGTCGATGTGGAGGGATGGGTTTGTTTTTCCCCTGTATCGCTCTAGTTTGATTTTTGCCAACGGATGTCGCCCTTGGCGCATAATGTCGCTCGAGAACGGTTCCTTGCGCACTGCGGTTGTGTGTACGGTCAAGGTAACTGGGCTCCGGTTGTGATAACCGTCGTATCATCATTTCGAGGTCGGCCACTCGTGCCGCCATTTGCCCGCCGAGCGGGTTGCTCGCATTCGTTCTAGTGTTGGCGTGTGGGGGTGGTGATACTGGTGAGCAGGCGAAGTTATTTGGTTCTGGCCCGTCAATGCCTTGCAGTCCGTTGTCTCCCTGGGGCGATTCCGGCTCTCGGTGGTGGGATTGGGGTGGGGGGGTTGCCTCCGATAATGGATCTGGGTTGGGTTCTGCACGTTCCGTGGTTCTCATTCCCGTGGATGCCGCTTTGTATCGCTGGTGTTCGAAGTCCCTGGCCTTTTCGAGCTCCGCGCATCTTTCCATGGCCGATTCGTATCGTCGTTGCATGTCGGCGATGTGGTCATGCGTAATGCTTACGTGGCGCTTACCTGGCCGCCGTAGTGTTTGATTGTCGTGTTCGTTATCGTAGTGCGTTTCTTGTTGTCCGGTACCGGGTGATATTCCCAGTGTTAGGCTTGTGTCCATGTTCGTCGCTTGCTGAGAGTTTCGTGGTTTGAAAAAAAAAATTTCTTTTGTGCGATTCCCACAGACAGCGCCAATGTTCAGATCCTGAATAACGGATATTCAAGATATGAGCAAATGTTAGTGAATAGTATCCGCGATATGTATGTCGGGTGTTGAGCGGGATCGGAAGTGGGTGGAGATCGCTTGATGATTGATGTTGGGCGATGTCGGTGTGTGATTGTGCTCGGTATTCCTCGGCGATCTCGCCTTGCTGCTAAGATCAACAATGGTCAAGGAGAGACGGGGTAACCCGCCTTCAACCCTCCGATGCCTAAGTCAGAATCGATATAGAAGTTTGAACAGAATAACGGTGTAGTAAGTTCAGAGCGCGTACCATTTAATGTTCAGTTGACCGGTATATATTGGTGGTTGGAGGTTGGGCTGTCTTCTTGCTTTCGATGTGGGACTTGGTGTGTATGTTCTTTTGTTGGGTGTTATCTAATCGGTATCGGTAGTGGCGCGTGTGCGTTATCCCGATCGAATATCGGGCGGGTTTGGTCATTGAAGTTGGAGCCTTCCTGGTGGTGGTCCCTGTCGTGGTGGCGGTGAGACATATTATAACATATAATTGAAGTCGCCTAAGCACGTATGTAGGTGATTTAGCCGGGTATATGTACACGGTTGTTTTTTCCAAATTCAATGTTCGTTAATATGGATGTGGAGTGAATACAGACATACAAACACTTAAGTAATACAACATTAGTAGATGCACAACAAATCGTTACTCTCACATCCAATTTTGCTCAGAAATTTTAATTAATTTTATCTAGTTGATAAATATAGTTTCTACGTCAGTGGAAACACATGAGCACTTTAGAAATAGTTTACGAATTATATTTTTTGATAGTTTCCGTCTTTTAACTATTTATCGATAATCACACATTAAATCGATTGAATCCTAATCAGGTATAAAAAATTAATTTTTCTACAACATTGTATGAATATAAGTTACTTCAAAAACGTCGATTTTTCCCGAATGTTTCATTTTTTGTTGTAGCAATTAGTGGTAGTTAAAATAGAACAATTAGCGTAGAATCCATATAATGTTTACAACACTTGAAGATCACCGTCACAGTTTATATGTATACAAGACTATATAACAAAATAGAAGAAACCAAAAGCTAGTGGGTACACACCACTTTCATGCAGGAATATGTAATGATAAAGATAAAGTAAGGTAAAATTGGTAGTACGTACTCGTAATGAGAGGATAATCAAATTATAAGAATTCAACTGTCCAACATTTTTTTTCAAAAGTTTAACAATTTACAGTATATAATTTCAATCCAACAATCTAACAATTTGAAACACTTAACAATCCAACATAGATGACAATTTTTTAACAACATTATTAAAAAACAGTCTGACATAACCTTCAAAACAGTTCAAGTTTCAACAATTCTAGTAAAATAAAATAAAAACGGCAATAATTTGCAACAATAGTAGCACTTTCCAGCAAGCTCTTTCCACTTCACAGTAGCTTGTGCAAGCCTTTACCCAGTTTTAAGCAGAATTTCAACAGCATTTCCAGTAATATTTGTAACAACTATACAATAGAGAAACATCAAGTTAAAACGCAAATGCACAAGTCTAAAAACTCCATAAGTCTAATGCAACATAAAATTACCATTAGTTTTTTAAGCACGAGCAACGGTCATAGATGACAACTCATTAATGTTGTTTACCCTTTTCGATGTTGAACATGCCACATTGAATATTTCTACAACCAAATAACAATGAGGCTAACAATTTTCTAACTAAACAACCTTAAAATAATCATAAAACATTATACTAATAGTGTAAGACATATTCATTTACCATTTTCAATTGTTTCACATTCTTCCATATCTTGGATAGTGAACACACTCTTCCATATCTTGGATAGTGAACACACTACACAATGTCACTCTTAAGTAGTGAGCCAATCTTGTGAGCTTATAAGTGTCTTTACCGTTTTAGAACGTAATGAGATACGAAATGGATTGATCACCCTACCACTTGCGCTAAAGGAGGCTCCTGAAGCTATAGTTGACAAAATAGCTAAAACATCATTTGCAACTTTAGCTAGAATGAGATACTTAAAAGTCCTGCACACTCTTCACCGTTCCAAAATGTCAAAATCTTTCATATCCCTTTCAACTTTATCGGCTAGATATCTATCCACATCATTATCTATTGTTCGTGCTTCCTCTTCTTTATGTTTTCTCTCCTTTTCAACAATCTTCCTCTCCAAATCAGCATCCAAATTCATTTGCTCCATTTGACCACTTTGAAAACTCTTATAGTCTGAATTTTGTTGCATTTGTTGAGTGGCCAAAGTTTCATTCCTTATACACTTTATACATCTCATAAAATAAATCCCTCGTCACCTTTTCATTATCTTGAACCCTACAAGTAAGTGTCATCATGGCCAAATGGCCTATACGAAATGATGAAGCCATGATTCTTGGTCTTTACGGTACTACTTCTCTTGTTCATGTACTCAACATGTTGCTTGCTGAAGTTTGGGTCTCTGATCAAACTTTTCTAGAATTTGCTAAAACATTCAAAACATTCAAAATATTTCAACGATTGTGACGACCCGAACCAGAATCAGTAGAGTAATCAGCGTAATCACGAGTTAGTGCGTAATCGCGGTTTATCGATAATTGTGTGGTTTGCCGGTTTCGTTTACGACTTAATTATCGGCCGAGAATTTGAGTTGAGTCTCTTCTCAAGAGTTGTAGTACACGTGATTTCGAGTTCATGGGAGGTTCCAGATGATTTTTCCGATGACCGAGGAATATAATATGATTATTTGAAGTTCGGTTTATCGACGAGTTTATATGTTCGTATCGTGTTTATCCGAATCGTAATGGTTATCCGTTTTGGACCGTTGACCGTCCCGAGGTGCGAGTATAAATATCGAGAATAGTCAAAAATTGTCGAATAACACTGTTGGAAGTTTGACCAGCGTTGACTTTTACTGTTTGGGCCGTTGACCGTTGACCCGTGGAGGAAAACGACCCGGTTGCATTTCGCCGGCCGACCCGGAATTTTCGGCCACCTCCGGCCACCTTCGGCCATGCTTTGGGTATGGTTCGACTTCCCTTGAGTTCCTTTGTCGATTGGTAGTTGAATTTGTGAGAATTGATTGAGATTTGGTTGAATTCGAATCGGGTTAAGTTTGAATTTCGCCGGTGACGGGGGGAGGTCCTCTGGCGAGCCACGGTGGCGGGGGTGAGGGGGTTTCGACTCCCCTTGCTCCGTTGATGCTTCCTAGGTATTTAATTTTGGATGAGATGGGGTTTCCGGTGGAACCCGTGGTGGTTGCCGGAATTGTTTTCCGTTTGGTTTTGAGCTGATTTCGTGTTGATTTAGTTTGAATTGGAACTCGTGGTAGTTGAATAAGTTGTTGGGCTTGAGGTAAGCTTGAGGACTGGACTTTCCTCGCCGGAGAAATTCTCCGTTGACGGCGCGCCGCCGCGGGCGGCGGCGGCCAACGGTGGTGCTCCAGCGAGAGCGTTGACTTTTTGGTTTTCGATGATTTTAGTGTCATTTTTCTCGTATTCGCGCCCCGATCGTCGCCTTGAGGTTTTCGAGTTGATTTGGGTATCAGATTTTCAGTCGAGGGTTTTGACTGGAGATTTCGGGAAATTCGTAGATTATTGTATTAGCGTTATATATTTCCGGGAACGGTTGGTTTCCGTGGTGAGGTACAGTGTTGTGAGCTATGATTTTGATCAGATATATTTTATGACTATTCAGGGGATCGAGATCGTGCTTCGGGCGAGGGATCTTCCGCCGGGCCACGTGATTAGCGCGAGTGCGCGTTTTGCTCACCTGTGAGTGGACATTTCTTTTTACGGATTGACTGCGAGTCTTTTATATATATTTTACAAGCATGAGCATGCAGTTATGATCATGATTTATATGAGCATTTGTTTTACGATTATGCATTTACAAATATGCATCTACGAATATACATACATTTACATTATGTTTTATGCATGTGCATGGAAGTATTTGTGATTTGGTTTACACAGAGTACAGTCTCAGTAAACAGGGTTGTATCGATACACATGACTTCTCGGCTGATCCCCGAGTACGCTCCGGGGGGGACATATATCCTGACCCGAGGCCTTTCTGGCTTGGAATCACGTGTGGGTCTGGGATCCCATGATTCAGACTGTACTAGCGTGAGGGAGTCCATGAGTGACCCCGCGGTATTTATGATGCATGCTCTGTACGCGTGAGGAGTTAGAGTCTCCCTTGTGTACCATTTGATTTTTATGCATTTAGACTCGCATGTGTTTTTATAACATATATTATTCGGCGAAAGACATTTATTTTCGTCCACTCACTCTAACGGTTTTCATGTCTTTCCCCTGGGCTTTTCGGTTTCCGTGCCCAGTTTGCAGTTCAGATTCTGGAGTCTCACGTCGTGGTTGGAGGCTAGTTGTTCGAGCTACCTGTGTTTCCAGTAGGTTTCTTGTTTCTTCTACTGTTGTATATTTTGTGTATATATATATACACTAGAAGTCGCTCTGATACGTTCTGATACATGTTTTATACGGTTTTTCCCGGATATAATATATATTACAGTTATGTTTACTGTTTATTGCTATTGAATTGATATTGAGAAATCCGGATGGGATTGGTGCCCACGGTTTGGCTTTTGTGGCATAGGATGAAGTGTTATTTTTCGGGTGCAGGTAATGGTAATTCCGCGTTAGTAGCGTTACTCTGCCGAAATTTTAATGGTTTTTGTTCGTACGTGTTTTCATAAGGGGTTTGATTCTGGTTTAGGAAACTAAATCGGGGTTGGGTCCTTTCAACGATTTCATGGGAAGTTAAAGAAGAATGTCCAACAACACATTCACGGGGAAGCATCCACTTACCATTGTTTCTAACTATGTCCTTAATTGAGAGAGAGAGAGAGAGAGAGAGAGAGAGAGTAAACCAACATAATTATATTTGGCAAAAATGAATTGGTGCTTCGAGACGAATTGAATAGGAATAACTACATGCATATATATCGATCAAACAATTTCTATATATTAAAAGAGGTGTGCCTTCTACAGTTATTTGGGCAGTTATGGTCAAACATTCTAAATACCGTGTTTTGCCCTTCTATAAAATCAACTTTTAATAAAAATAATTTAATATATTATGGATAAAAAAGTAAATTAATTAATCAAAGAAAAAAAAAAGAAAAAAAAAAAGAGAATACCTCACGTGTACACTAGGGAGAAACCATCAGAAACAAACTACAGTAATAAATTTTTTCCATTATAACCTATGATTTTCTTTTAAAGAGAGATAAAACTACTCTCAAACAACTCTCAAACAGATACACACTCATCGGGTGTACCTTTATCTAGTATCGAATTAAATATCAGAATATTCAGTAATCAATATTTTGATTTTACTAAATTATTTCCTTCTATATAGTTATAAATTGGGAGCAACTATTTCCACCCCTACTATTTTCTAAGTTCATCCTAATTTCTATTTTTACTTTTTAGAATTTAAAAAATGTTAACTTTGCTTGGTTCACCCTTTATTATACCAAAAATATCCTTATTTCTTTCAGCAGTAGCACTCTACTAAAGCGTATGAATTATTTCAGCAAGACCTTACTGAAGAAGAGCATATATTCAGTAAGGGTCTACTGAACGAAGTTAACGATTTCAACCGATCTCTACCGAACGAAACAAAACCTACAAAATGATATTAATCCATGAAATATACCTAGTTTCCATGCTCTCAAATGATATATTTTGCATAATAAAAATGGTTTGGTCAGCACGTATGTCACTGAAGATGAACGAGGGTTTAGAGGTTAAGGAGAAAACCTTGAAGACAAAACTTTTCAAAGTCATTCAACGCTCGAATGAGTAAAATAGGTCAATATATTATAATTGATGACCAATCTATAGTTCTTTTTAGGGGAGCTTCTCCATTGAGAACTTCTATGGTGGGGACTTTGTGAGTACATTCTACACAGTAGTTTATAAGTATTAATTTTGATTATATTTTGACATATCAACCGTTAGATGTTTAGCTATATATGAGTAGATTATTCTTGTAAATTTTCAACCAAATCGAAAATCGTTAAGAGATTCAAAATCATGGTTTATCAATTATAAACATGAACGGTTCAAGTTTGATAATTTTGGAGCGTTCATTTATATCATCTTGTTTGATCCCTTAATGATTTTTAAATTAAATGAAAATTTATATAAATGATCTACGTATATATATCTAGATATACAACAGTTGATCTTCCAAAATATTATTAGCAAGTATAATTTTTAAGAAGGTACTCACAAAGTTCTCACCATAGAGGTCCTCAATGAAATTTGTTTCCTTCTTTTTAGTACTTTTATATAAAGGTGTTATAATTCTTTAATAAATAACAAAATTATAATGTGAACTTAGAAAATAATGGGGTGAAAATAGTCACTCTACCAATTTTATATATGCGTATATATGGACCAACTTAGTATCATGTGACCAGCACGTTGTTCTTATTCAAAGCACCCAAAACCATACGTGTGCTGCTCTCTGTGTATAGGAAAAATAACTTTGTTGTGCTTTACTATCATGGAAAAACAAGAATCTGCATAGCTCACACACGCAGATGTTGTCTTCTACGACGACCATCTCCAAGCAACTCTCTCAAATTTGCCGTAGAATTTCAAACCTCAGAGCTTTCCATGGACTCTCAAGATTTCAAATCTGTGGTGCTTCCTATCTGATTCCTTTAATATGATTACAAGGCTGTAACAGTTCCAATTTACGATTGAGGTCTTGCTACTCTCTTTAGATAACTTACCTAGCAAACAGTACCTGGAGTCCTGCTGACAGACCTTCTCACATGATGCAAAGAAGTTACCTTGAGGTATTCTCTCCAAGTTACATAGCAACCAGTACCTGGAACCCTGCTAGCAACCAGTTTCATTTATCTTGGTGTCCGGTTTTACTTAAATGTTGCATTGCAATCATTTACTAGATGATCTCGCCCTCTCAGTTTCTGCACAATCTAAGATTCATTAAGAGCACTAGCTAGTCATGGATGGAAGGCTAAGATCAGTAATCACCGTCACACCTTCAAAACCCATCTGTAAGTTCTTTTCCCAGAAAACAAATTTACAATTATTTCCGTCATCAGACTTGCCTATTTCGGTTTGAATGCATGACTTTTTACTCATGACTACAGACATCACATGCCAATAAAGGTGGAGGAAACAGCTTCTTGATAGAGAAAGGAGTTGATCACTTATGAGGGAACCAGATCAATTGGGCGTCTCTAGAAATATCTGCACATTGATGGTGGCGGCTCACGATGACTGGCATTGCAACGAAATATACTGATGATACGAGGAAACCAAATGACTTGGGCTGTTTCAGCGTTGATGGATGCACCAGACTACAATGCTTTGGAATATATTGATAATGAAGACACGGTGATTGCCCTTGTTGACTTTGTTATAACAAATGTACACAGGTTATTCCTTTTGTATTATATATATAATCTCATTTTCTTACCTCATATTGCATACTTCTCTGATCAAACAGCCACATTCCTCTGGGATCTCAAATTACAAACTTGTTCAAAATTTGAAAAAAAAAAAAAAAGTTTCAAGATGCAGTCACAAATTAGGATTCACGTGCTCAGCTTTTGCGTTAACCGTGCATTATGATCATAACTCTGCACTCTTTCCAAACATTCAATATCACAATTCACACTCTTTCCGAACATTCAATATTATAATTCATAAACTCGTAACACCTCAGTACGATTACCACTTGCTTCAAACACAAATATAACGGTGAACCTTAACCTTATAGCTCGGCTATAAATATATATAATTTTTTTTAGGTGAAAAATAGAAATATATTAGATCTGATAAGTTATAAAGGAAAGGAGAACGCTAAGTGTCAGCTTGATAAAAAGAACTCCTTATAGCTTGATATTATAATTCATAAACTCGTAACACTTCAGTACGATTACCACTTGTTTCAAACACAAATATAACGGTGAAGCTTAACCTTATAGGTTCGCTATAAATATATATAATTTTTTTTAGGTGAAAAATAGAAATATATTAGATCTGATAAGTTATAAAGGAAAGGAGAACGCTAAGTGTCAGCTTGATAAAAAGAACTCCTTATAGCTTCGCTATATTAAACATCTTGAAATATATATTTTACAATTTTTTTTCCGAGGAAAACGTCCTTCCGAAGAACCAGAAAGAAATTTTATTACTTAATACGATTAACATCGTAAATATGACATCCAGAACATGCTCTAGAACGGAAGTGAACCATTCATAAAGAATGTCACGATCATAAACAAATATATGTGCTAAATTATTACAGTTACTAGCACTAATCTTTAAATTCATAAAACTCGACAAATGTAAACTTCTTGTATCTCACTGGGATTACGAGACTCATGAAGAACTAGAGATAAACATACTCCTAAGCATTCAATTGTTATAGGTATGATAACCCTAATGAAACTCGCAATCCATATGAGACATGAATGAGCCATGAACAGTAGACTCCATAATTGACGAAAAGTAATGGGCCAGTGCAATACCCAATCCAACCAAAGTTTGAGATCAGGCCCGCAGAGAATCCAATGCACAGCTTGGCCCAGGCAAGACGTCTCTCTGTGTCGCGTCCTAGCACCGCCACACGACCCACAAGCAGCCCACAAAAACCTCTATCTGGATGAGCAACGACGAGAAATAGAATATCGACGCAGGCATATTGCCTCCGATCTTCGCCCACTGGATCCGAAGTTATTTCTCTTCCCTCGATCCCAAACACGGGAACTCCATATTCTGAAGAAGTGCACCTTGCGATGCATCCAGGCCCGATCAAGACAACGTCCTTCCACAGGAACCACCAAAACCACCTCGTTTGATCCTTCTACCCTAACCTGATAAAGCCGACGTTCCCGTCGTTACATCTGACTGTTGATTTATAAAGATTCTTAAACAGGTACAAAAAATTAATTTTTAAGGTATAATTTGAAGAAAAAAAATTACTCTTAGCCATTTTTTCTAAGTTAAATTTAAAACCAAAAATTCATGCTTAGACGACGAATTAATTATTTTTTGTCGTCTAAGTTAAATTTTTTTGCGGGTATTTTTTTTGCACTAAATTTTTGGGAATATTTTAAATCCACTTAGGCGACGAAATATCCTCACTTAGACGACAAGCATTTTCGTCGGCTAAGTGACTTTATTAAGATCGATACCCATCGTCTCCAAATCGTGAGTCATTTTTTCTCTCTCAAATTGCTCCCCCTCTCTCTCCCTCCCCCCCCCCCCCCAATCGATGGAGAGATTATGTAGAATTATTGTTGATTAAGGAGATTATGTTGAATTATGTTCCAATTATTGACATCATTGAGATTATGGTGATTATATTTCAATTATGGAGTTTATGTAGAATTGTTGTTGATAGATCCTTTCATTATGTACTTTGTTGAATGAAAATGGATAACGCGTGAATGAATAAGGAGGAGCATGTAATGAGGCTTAAGTTGAATATGTATTGGATTAGATGAATTTTTTGTTTTTTGGTATGGATGTGTTTTGATGAATATGATTTTTCTGAGTAAATGTCATTAATTTTCGATGTCTTGGATCTTAATTAAGATGTCTGGCGGTAGGAAGAGGCGCACTACACAAGAAAAGACTGTCAAATTTCAATCCATATAACGACAGTTGGGTTGGGGTCAAACCTTAGAGGAGACCGTTACGACTCATACAGCTCCTTATAGGTAATAGACAATACCGAATGCTCCCAATGAAGCGGTTATAGCTTATATAGTCGAGCCAAAGATTTCCGCTTCCGAGGCTTCACAAGGTCCCAAAGAATCCATCGACGATTATGTTTGCTATAGCGCCCAAAGCAAAGTAAATAGGAGGGATCCCTCAAACTCTACATAATGAATCAAGATTTAAAGGGAATACTAACCTTGGCCATGTTTGATGGCATGATCTGCAAAGTTTTTCATATAGGATTGTAATATCCTTAATGCTTCTGGTCGACTCCTCAAGCTTTGACATCGTCTAGCCCTCAAGCTTTCTGCTTGACCCTTCAAGCTTCAAAAACCTTTGACCCTCCAGGTTAGTAATCGTCCCCTAAATTTTTCATTTGAAAGCTCATGACCTTTTAGGTCTCTAATCGATCCCTTAAGCTTGTTACTCAAAATATCACGACCCTCGAGGTTAGTAATTTATCCATCATCTTCGCTCTATGTTTTTGATCGTCCACTCATCCTTGTTGGTATTTGGTCCACGAGCTGATGCTCAGCCCCCACCTCGTCCTTCAAACATGTTGGTGCAGAAATATAAATTCTTTTGTAGAAAGTCCTTGTTGAGGTATTTTGTATTTAAAAAATGTGATATGTAGCTAGATACTCCGTAACCACAGTATTCTGCTAGACTGTTCGAGTCTTGGATAATATTCAATGCCCTAAACTTGAATTCTCTTCGTGCATGGCCCCCTATGCATTCGATCCTTATTTTGATAATCGTCCTACAAGCTTCCAAGAGTGAAGTGGTCCACGATTCTTTAGAAAATAAGTGTACAAAATCCTTAAAGCTTTCGGGATTTTAGGTGGGCACCCTCGTGGTCTCCTCCTTAATTTAGCCGCTTCCTGGTGAATTCCACAATGCTTGAGTGTGTAGGTGTGGTAACCTGACCCCCAAAAAATTTTAAGCTAAGGGGAACAATTCCCTCATGTTCGATTTAGAGCTCTCCAGAAAACCATCCCTAGCTTTCTCGGAAATCTTGAGGCCGTGGGTTTTCCATATTAAAGATACCATTCATATTCTACTCGACGACCACCCAATGCTTACTTGTGCATTCATAGCCTTCAGCTCCTTTTCCTCTATCTCTCCATGAGCTCTAAAGTTGTTTTTAGTGGAAACCTTGAGAGTACATCTCTCGATCATGGGGATTCCCTTCTATGCCTTGTTTCTGGCCTAATTTTTGTTGTTTGCTACACAAAACTGACGTTCCTCAAGGTCTATTCTGAGACCTCCACTAAGGTCTTCTTCTTGGCTTGCTACCCTCGTGCCTCGGCATGCCTCGAGCTATTTTTCCACACCCTCGGAAATTCTGAGCTTGAGAATGCCCACAGATCTTACAAATTCTACCATTCAATGTACCTCGAGCATTTTGACCTGGAAGGTACCCCCAGTTCCTCGACCTCTGGCATTATCCAATTGGTGCTTGAAAAAATTGTTTGTCCAAAGTATTCCAAACCTCCACTGGTATAGTTTAGCATTATGTACTTATTTTTTTAGCCTTTAGATGGTGGGGCAATGTCCTCGTCATTCTTGGGATGCTTGGCTCCACCTTGAGGCTTTAACGAATCTTCGAGCTCTTTCATGTACTCATTGGTCATATACTTCTGACAGTACCTCTGGTCAACCACCTTGGTAAAGTGTCACTTTATAATCGTTCCCCTTGTAGTAGGTATAGAAATATCAATTTAGGAGTGGGTAAGGTGTTTCTTCAAACATAACTCATTTTAGGTATGGTCGAGCATTGCTGAGATAAAGACCTTGGTTAGCTTTCTTGAGTTTCTCGATCTCGTTAGTAAGTGTAGCCCTCCATCTTTGATCATCTTTTTCTGACTTCAGTGGTCGTTCTTTGTTATGTTGCTCCTTAAGGTCGTCCCCAAGCTCCTCCTCAAGGTAAGGTAAAAGGTCAGATTCCCGTGTTGACTGACATTTTTGTACTAAATTAGTCATAACTTCTTCGTGAAATATAATAATCACGATCTAGAACATGTTCTGGAAACTAGACACCTGGGGATTTCCACGTATATAAAAATCGTAATCTGGTTCATTCTGAGCTCTTCCTAGTTCTCCTTTAAAATTGACTGATCTGCATAGGAAGATTTCCCTGTTCAACCTTGAAACCTCTCTTTTTCTCCTTTTCTTTTTATTCATTCCAAACTTCCTCTGGTACTCGGATACGTCTTCCAAACCCTTAGGCGTTGGCTATTCTCTTGAGGCTATGAGATTATTCATGCATGGTTTGACAAGATATTGATTTCTAGTTGCACAACTTTCTGCTCACAGACCAAAACTTTCTATTCGATCTTTAGTTTTTGAATGTGTCTTGGAGATGTTGGCAACAACCTCAAGATCAAAACAGGTCAACGACCTGCTCCCTCATGGTCGCCATTGGATGAAGAGCGGGAAGTAAACGGCGCCGCCCCTACAGAAACTAGATGGAGAGAAGAGCCCTAGGGTTTTTTTTTTATCATATCCGATACTAGACAGTAACAATGTAGTATTGCTAGATACCAAGGTGAATAACTAATGAAATTGATGGAACACGAATATTGATAAGCCGATTCTTTATTGGAAGTCAACAAAGTGGGGTAATATTTTACGATACTTGGGAAGGTTTGAGTAAATATTTTTGTTCCAAGAGTTGCAAAACGTCTCTTAATTATTCTCTGCAAGAGGAATCTATCGGACAAAAGCCTGCACTTTCTTTAATGGAAAGTTTTATCAAACAGTGCTTTAATTTTCGTTCATTCTAAATATTCATACAACAATTTTACAAAATATCATAACCATATACTAAATTTTGATCCCAACCCAAAAACTATATTTATCGGTTCTTATTTCGTTTAACACCGTTAATTCTTATGTCATTGAAATTATGTAATTTGAAACAGAGTAAAACGGAATAAGTAACGGCAGGTATAGTTTTTAAGTTGGGGTCAAAAGTTAGGGTATGATTCTGATATTTTGTATAGTTTGGGTATGAATATTTAGAACCAGTAAAAATTAAGGTGCTGTTTGATGAAATTTTCTCATTTAAACTATGCATTTTGAAACGGAGTAAGATGAAATAAGTAACGACATTTATATTTTTTGGGTCAAGGTCAAAAGTTGGGGTATGGTTATGATATTTTATAAAATTAAGGTATGAATATTTAGAATGAACAAAAGTTAAAGTACTGTTTGTTGAATTTTCCCCAAATTAATTGAGATTTCTAATTGTAAGAGCACACAACGTTTGATTAAAAAAAATTAAGAATTTAGTAGCCTAGATAGTTCTCCTGACCAACCAAAATTTAGTCCCACAAATTTTTTTTCAGTCAAAGAAGGATTTTGGAGCCAAACAAGGTTAATGTTTTCAATTACCTCATGTAATGTCTGCAATCACCTCATTGAGCAAACAAGATAGGATTGGGTTTCATTATTGATCTTGAGTGAAAAATGGATCCAATTTGTCCATCTCAGTCACTGCAATCTTCAGTATTTCAAAACATGAAATATAGCACCAATGAACAATACGAATCTCAAAAACCATAAATTCAGTGCTTCCCATTTCAGAAAGAGAAAGAGCGAGAGCTTCCCAGTTTCAGAGAGAAAGGAGAGAGACAGAGCTGATGAGAGGGAGCGAAGGTAGAACTAAAAAGTTAAAAAAATAGGCATAGTGGGAGTGTGGACCGTAAACATGGAAGTGTTAAAATCACCATCCTATAAAAATGTCTATATCGTAGCTATAATCTAGACATTTTTTTCAAGAAATATATAGCTAGTTCAATTGATTTTGAGCCACATATTTTTCAATTTTACATACTGTTAATTTAATATATCAATTTTAAATTTTTATCCAATTAATAGTTAATATGTTCTTAGGGCTCTAAAGAAATTGGAGAAAAATTAGCATCTTATGCATAGTAAGGTTGCTAGTAATATGGAATTATGAATGAATTCTGAGTGAGGAGTAGTGCAATTATTATTTAATCAAAATTATTAATTTATAAAATATTCTTTTATCAAAATTTCACCACATGATGTAACGACCCGGAATAGAATCAGTAGAGTAATCGGCCTAATTCACGAGTTAGCGCGTAATTACTGTTTTTCGATAATTGATTGATTTGCCGATTTTCATCACGACTATATTATCGGCCGAGAATTTGAGTTGAGTCTCTTCTCGAGAGTTGTTATACACATGATTTCGAGTTCGTGGGCGGTTCCGGATGATTATTTCGACGACCGAGGAATATTGATACAAATGCAATCGAGAATGCGGTAGATGACGAGATTATATTAAGTCCAACTGAAGTAACAGATTTAGCAAGTATTCAAGGCACCCATGAACAAGCCAATGGCGTGGGAGTATTGTTTGTGGAAGGACCAACTCTTGACGCTGGAAATTGAGCCAAGGATTCAGAATGTTTTGTATTTCCTAAATACAGTAGGAGTCTCTGTTTTTTTTCCTAATCCTAGTTAGTTTCCTTGTTTTATTAAAGTCAGTCTTAGGAAGCCTTTTAGGCATGTAGAAAGGCTATCTTTCCTATATATAGCTTGATTTGTATTCTTACAGACACAGCTTGAAGAATTGAAATTTAGAAAACTAGATCAAGTTTTGATCACCAAACCTGATTTGAGAAGGCACTTCAAATCGACGTTTAAGTTGAATAGGTCTTTAACTTAAACTTCTCTTTGTCTCTCTGTTTTCATATCAAATATAATATGAATATTTGAAGTTTTAGAATATCGTCGAGTTTATCCGTTCGTATCGAGTTTATCCGAATCGTAATGGTTATCCGTTTTGGACCGTCGATCGTCCCGAGACGCAAATATAAATATCAGAAATAGTCGAAAAATTGTCGAAAACACTGATTGGAAAGTTTGACCGGCGTTGACCGAGCTGTTGACCGTTGACTTTCCGTTGACCGGTTCTCCACCGCGCGAAACGCGCTGCCGCCGTCGGACTTCGTGATTCCGGTCACCTCCAGCCGAGATATTGATATATTTCGATTCCTCTCTTCATTTGCTATTGATTAGAACTTGGAATTGCTTGATTTGGTGTCGATTTGAGGGAGAACGGTGAGGTTGAAGTTTGGGTTTTTCGACAGGAATCAGCCTCGTTTGGGGCGGCGTTCCGGCGACTTTCCGGTGTGGATTTGTGATGGGTTTTTTTGGGTTTTAGCTTAGGATCATTTCCCCTTTGGTTTGGAGGGACGAGGTGGCGCAACGGCGCCGGAATCGGGCTGGGAAGTTTTCCGGCCGGTTGTGTTCATGGAGGTTTCGAGCTGATTTCTGGTCAATCCCGCCGGAATTGGACTTAGCCACAGTTGAGAGATGTGTTGGGCTCGTTGAGATGAAGCTTCGGTGAGCTTGGCGGCCGAAAAATCTCTCTGGTTGATGGCGCGCCGCCGTCGCTGGCGGCGGTCAACGGTGGAGCTCCGGCGACCCGTTAACTTTTTAGAATTTGATGATTTTAATGTCGTTTTACTCGTATTCGCGCCCCGATCGTCGCCTTGAGGTTTTCGAGTTGATTTGGGTACCGGATTTTCAGTCGAGGGTTTTGAGTGGAGATTTCAGGAATTTCGTTGATTATTTTTGTATCAGTTATACGTTTTTGGGAACGGTTGGTTTCCGAGGTGTGGTACAGTGTTGTGAATTGTGATTTTGATCAGATATATTTTATGATTATTTAGGGGATCGAGATCGTGCTTCGGGCGAGGGATCTTCTGCTGGACCACGTGATTAGTGCGAGTGCGCGCTTTACTCATATGTGAGTGGACACTTTTATGTTTTCACAGTCGTTGCGAGTTCGTGATTTTCTGTATTTGTTTATATACGATATTGAGTTTATTTATTATTTTTGGAGGTATTATTTTATATTTTTATGGTGACGGCTTTTGTGGCATAGGATGAAGTGTTATTTTTTCGGATGCAGGTAAAGGCAATTCCTCGTTAGTAGCGTTACTCTGCCGAAATTTTAATGGTTTTTGTTGGTTCATGTTTTCAGAAGGGGTTTGATTCCGGTTTAGGAAACTAAATTGGGGTTGGGTCCTTTCACATGATGATGACGATGTTCATGGAGGTGGCAAAATGGTTTACTGCGGTGCCTATGACGGCGGAGTGGTGGTCTTCGATGGTGGTTTTGATGGAGGTGGTGCCAATGGTGGTGGCATCTTTCATAAAGGCAACCAAGGTTTGGGCGGCTCGGGAAATTTTTTGGAAGGTAGGATTTTTTTCTAGAAACCCTAGGGCTTTTATTCAAGATTCGGTTAAGAGACCCACTGAGTTTCAGACGTCGTTGTAGTTTGGGATGCAAAATTATATTGGATGTGGGACTCATACTTTTTAGTATTTTACCCTATGTCTAATTCGTCTAATTATGTTATGGTACTTGAGTTGTAAATGTAATAATGTAGGTTTGTTTAGGGGATTCGTTCTATCATGTCGGTAATCGGTATTCAAATCTAGTATATCTACCGCTTCATCTAAAGAAACAAAAATATTTGAAATTTCACTACGAAATAGAAAGAAAAAAAGAGAGGAAAAATTGGTGAAAAAGAAAAGGCAATTTAGAGAAATTTGGAAGTGCCAATGATATTCTGCTATACTAAGCTTTATCAGAACTAGCAGTAATGTTGTTCAGAATCTTAGTATTATTTTTAATACTTTTTATCATGTCCGGAAGGCTAGAAATAAATTCATTTTTTCAATGAAGTTACTTCTCCTACTATGACTTTATATTTTGCTGCTAATAATTTGAAAGAGTTTCAACAGTTTAACGTTTCAACTAAAAACATGGTGGTCTCTCATCCTTCTACCATCAAATGGATTCCTTCTCAAGCTCCGAATTTGAAGCTTAACATCGATGGTCCTATCTTTAACCCATTTCAAGCAGTTGTAGAGTTTGTGATCAGAAATCACCTTGGTGAGCCAATTCTAGATATGTCAAAAAATCTGGGGAGTATGAATATTCTTCTTGTTGAGGCTTGTGTTTTACGTGATGGTCTTTTGGATCTGGATCCTCAATTTCATATTGCAGTAGATATTAAAGGTGACTATAAGGTCTTAATTGATGCTTTAAATCCTACAATTGAATTTTCTTGGTGCATTCGTTCTATAGTGGCAGACATTCTTTAGCTTAAGAGGAGGTTTCAGTCAATTTCCTTTCACAAATCTAGCGAGAAGCTAATTTCTTAGTAGACAACCTTGCTAATCTGGGTCATGATAGGTGAAAAATTTCTCACAAAGATAATCCTACTTATGATCCAAATATGTCAATGTTGTATAATAGAAGTAAGGGTCATTACCCGCAAATGATTGGTGCTCTTAAAACACTAATTAAACGCAAATGTCACAAAGTTGACAGATTCGACCAATACATACAAATGTAACTACGAAGCTAAGCTACACTAATCTAAATACCACGAAATTTATATAGATGAAACTAGACTCTGTGGTAAACTACCGCGCAAAAATGCAGAGGATTTCAAGATGATTTGAGACCGAACTTAAACGGCGAACTACAGCTAAGTGCAAAAAGTAAATGCTGAAAAATAAATATGTTATGAATGCAAGATGTGTAAACTTATGAATGAATGAATTAGTCAAGAGGAATGTTATTCAGCACCGCAATTCCATCTTCATAACACATACTTAACGTAATGCACATATCCCGTAAATAAAAGTTCCCAAGAAGAGTTTATCATTACAACCACATTCTATTACCTAATCATTATTGTTCGATGCAAAAATATCTCTCGCGAAGAGATCCTTCTCGCGAAGCAGTCTCTTTTATGATTCCGGATGTTTTAACCGCGTGAACCGGTTTATCCTGCTTGTGCTTCGTATGCTGGCGTGCCACCGTCTCTCGACGGAATATGGACTGATTACAGCCGCCTGACTTCTATATTAAGCGATTAGAACAGGGAGAGCACCAACCCTGCTCGAATAGGTCCTTTTTTGCCTAGAAACCTAGGACTTGATATGTGAATCTCTAGCTAAGTCTTGAAATCGATACTCCAAACATCCTTACTCGTGCAAAGCAGAGCAATCCCGTTGACAGAGTGTTGAGAACACTCGCTCCCTTTGAGTATCCAAACTCTCACTCGATAGGTGACAAGCTCTTCAACTTTCCGGTTGCAATTGCTTCCTTGGAGTCGTAATACTCTCACTCGATAGGTGACAAGCACTTTGACATTCTGGTTGCAAGAAAGATAGAAATCTCGAGGACGAGACGTCTGTCTAGGTTTGTTTGCGTATAGCAAGTTTGTATGTTTGATCGGGGGCCTTTTCACAAAGTTCTTACTCTCCTTATATACTCGCTTAATAACAGTCATTCATTCTGTTTCAAACTCTTTCTACTCTTGTAATCACAGTCTGAATCCAACACCAGCATACGTGTCATATCACTCATAGATTTCTAATTCCATCATAACTCTTCCAAGAGCTCTATCTAAAATATAACTAGTTATGATAGAAACAAAGTCGCATGGAACCAGCTAACTAAGACACAGTTCTAATTGAACTCAAAGTCTGCTTCTGGCGAACGCTCGCCAGGCGTTGTCTCACTTGACTCTTCGCCAAGCGCTTAGAATACGATGGGCCGCTCGTATAAACCTCGGCCATCCAAACCCAAAATGAAATACTTTATTTAGGCCCAAACATTGCCCCTCAGGTCTTGAACTTGGAAACCTTCTGAACAAGCGAAAAGATTTGAATATACCTTGACCAATGTGCCCATTGACTTTGAAACGGTATCCCATCACTCGAACGCCACGTCACCCATCCTTTCAAAAAAGGTGTGACGCTCAACTGACACATTATAAAAGCACCAGTCCATATCCACAAATTTCATCTTTCAAAAAAACCCTTTCACCTGCTCAAATCCTGCACTTTCTAACTCTCTCAGTCAAAAAGTTCAAACATTTATTTCTCACCGCCGTCAATCCTTATTTTCCAGAAAAATGCCTTCTCGCAAAGACATTCCCAGCCTTTATGAATCCCATGACGCCAAGAAGTTCTCCAAACAACTCAAGGTCGTCGCCAAACGACACAATCCAGACGATGTTTGCACTCTCACTGTAGACCCTGTTGAAAACACAGGTCTTCTTGGTCCATTTCTGGACACTTCATTCAATCCAGAGCTTTTTACTTACCTTCGCCAGCCCATCTACAGTTCATCCCTCATACTCCAGGCAAACCCCAGAGCAGACCCAAAGGAATGGACCCAAAAAGACACTCTCTGTCTTATTGGAAAGTGGCCACACTCGAGCACAGAAGATCTCGCTTGGTACCGGCACCGCCGTGGGCAAGACATCAAACGGTGGGAGACAGCCGGAATAGCCCAACTCATCGATTTGTGCTTTTCTCTTCCAACTGGAGGTAATAGAGCCCCATTTGCTACAGCCATGTGTTTTTGGGACTGTACAGCAAACTGTTTCCGTCTTCCTTGTGGTGATGTGAGCATCACAATGCTCGACCTGTATACTATCTTCGGAATTCTTGCTTTTGGAAACAATTGGGGCTCCTCAAGACTTCCACAAAATGCCCAATCAAGCCTCTCCAGAACGCCCTTCATCCTACTCCTCCTGGGTGAAACAATTTGCTCGCGAGGAAAGAAATACACCACAAGGAGGAATAGCCTTTCTGGAATATTGGCTAGCAAAGTACCTCTTCTGTTCAACCTCTGCCAAGGTCACCAAATGCTGGACCAACCTCGCCGAATGCCTTTTCAACGATGAACAACTAAGCTTGGTTGAGTCCGTCCTCGCCTATATCTACTATGGCCTCAGGCGAGTAACATTGTCGAAGCTTGATCTGAACCAACCAGGACCACTTTGGATGGTAGAACTCTGGTTGCAGATCTACTTCCCCTTCTTCTGCCCCTCAGCACCCCCTGTCCATGAAGAACACAAGCTGCTGGGCCAGACATTTGTTTCTACAATGCCTAGGACCAAACAATGGTCCTATCTCAACTGCTTTAAGCACCTTTGCTCACATGAGGACTTCCCACACACGGCAGTTGAGAGAATTCTGAGTCGTTGCCATCCTGGACTTCTTGCAAGTGGATTCATGCCCTCACCAGAACAAGATGTTCATGCGAGGAATCTCTTCATTCGGTTCAACACTTGTTAGGACATGCCAATTCCAGACTCAGTCAGCTCCGGGTATGAGCTCTATGCCCCAAACCACTTCTGTAGACAATTTGGGCTCAGCCAGGATGCTCTTATGCCCCTCGCATGTTCTGTTAACAAGTACACTCTTTGGCGAGGAAACAAACAGCCTCTCGCAGCAGAAGTGCGAGATGAACACTTTGGCTTTCCAATGGTAATGCTTCCAACAATCACAAAGCCACTAGTGATATCACAATCGGTCACCCCATCGTATCTCGCATGGTGCTCCCAGTTCTGGGAAGAGAAACGACACCAAGGACCGCTTTTATGTTTTGCTGCCATCTTTCATGAATTCAGCCACAGATTCTCAAACAAAGAAGACTTGGCTGCAATAGATGGACAACAGCGGATCACCAGTTCTACCCCATGGCCACAGGTATGCCCCTTCATTCTAAAAAATTGCCACATGTATTAGCAACCCCTCATATCATAACTGACCACTCTTTTCTCCCTCACACAGCACACCCATGAACCAGATGTGACTGTGACCATTCAGTCTTTCAGGAAAAAAAGATCATAACCTTCTGGATCCTCTGTAAGTATTTGAAACTGTTGTTTCCAGAATAATCTGATTTTGCTTTATAACTTTGAAACTAACCCCAATCTTTTGACAGTCTCCAAAACGTAAGAAGCTTAAATTGAAGAACAAAGGGCCTCAAAGTGGAGTTTGGCTGGACACAACAATTATCAGCAGGAATAAACAAGTGAAACTCCAGGCTCACGTCTTCCTTGCTTCGTTTGATCAGAGGAGTGACAAAGCCTCAGGATCCAGTGCTTGCTCAGCCGTAGCCTTTACCATTGCACACTGGTTATGTGCAAATCCAAACAGCACTCCCACGCTCTCCCAATTCGATGACCTCCTGATTCAAGGTTCAAGGGAGTGGCAGGAACTATGCAAGGACGATACCCTTACGAGCAAGTACCCAGACCAGCATTTTGATCTGGACACCATCTTGAAGGCGAACATCAGACCACTTCAATTCTCATATGATGACTCCTTCATTGGGTACTTTGACCCTGAAAAGTTTACAGCTCTAAATGGCCTCCCCTCTTTTGATGTTCTATGGGAGCAAATTCAGAAGAGCCACAAGCCACAAGTATACATAGTGAGTTGGAACGATCACTTCTTCGTCCTCAAAGCTGAAGACGGAGCATACTATATAATAGACTCACTAGGAGAAAGGCTCTCTGAAGGATGCTGTAAAGCCTTTATTTTGAAGTTCGATGAATCCAGCATTGTATTTATCAATGAAGATAGTGATACAGGCCCTGAAATCATCAACAGCCACAAAGAATGCTGTAAGGATTTCATAGCCCAATTTCTAGCTGGAACCCATCGAGCAGAACTCGAGGAGGAAGAGAAGATAAAGCCTGTAGATGTTGCCATTTTGTTTAGGCGTCTACAAATTGAAGTTCAATCTTGCTTCATTCCTTCCTCTTCTGGCGAGGGCACCAGTACTCAGAATGAGCAAGTCATTCCAGAGCATGAGCATCAAATTATCTCCTCGCCAGAACCCTTAGTTATACAACCACTAGTTCTAGTTGAGAATAATCCAGAAGGCGAAGAACCGAGTCCCTCCTCGCCAGAGCAACCAGTTCAAGCAATTGAAGAAACACAGCCATTGTCTCCCCAACAAGTAAGAACTCTGTACCCTTACTTCTAGATTAAAGATTTCCTAATTGATCCTGACATAACCTGTTATTCATATTATAGTCCAAACATGTTCCTGTGGACCTGGACGCTCACGAGACCATTCCCAACAGTCCCAGGAACCAAGCAAGCACGTCAGGCCAGCTTCTTATAACGGCCGCTGAAGATCAGCCTGACAGTCCTCCAGGTGTCAACGATGAAGATCCTGTATTTCAAGCCCAAAAGAGTCCTATACCATTTTCATCGCGAGAAAGCAACCCTCAGTTACCCAGTGTTCAAGAATCAACCACCAAGCTACAAGAAATTGTAAGCAAACTGGGTACACTGAAAACTTCCTCGGACACCACCGTCATGCTTAGAAAAATTCTCTCTGGGTCCTTAGATTCTCCAAAAGACATTCAAACTATCCACAAACAAGTGAAAACCTTGAAGGCCACTGCCCCAGCAGACTTCATCCCTCGCCTGGATGAACTTGAAGAGAATCTATCTCTACTCCTGAGCCAAAACGAAGCCTTCCAATGTCTAACACTCGAGGTTGAGCGTAAGAACGAAGCAGCAGAGACCTTGGAACGACTAACTCAAAAGGAGAAAGAGAGAATTCAGAAAATATTGGAGGAAGACTCTAGCCAGGAGGAAACTTTAGCAACCAAACGGGCTAGGAGAACTGCTCTCAAAGCTGAACTCGCCTCCCTTGATGCCGAAATAAATGCATTGGAAACTGACATCCCCAAGCGTCAAGACAAAATGCATCAAGTTATGATGGAAGGCGAGAACCAAGCTCAACTCCTACAAGAAGCATGCGACGAAGCCAGTAATGCTCGCCAAGCAGTTCACCAGGCCTGGATGGCCTCGGAGACGACTAAAATCTCAATAAAGAACTTTCTCCTCCAGTTGTAAAATTTTGGGCCTCAGATGTAGGCCTTATCTATTTGTCAGAAACCATTAAACTATTTATGCATTCAAATCGTTTTGACGACAAAGTATGAATTGGGTCCAAAGACCACATTGGGCTTCTCCAATAAGCCCTTTTCTATCTTCGATCCAGCCTCGTTTTAAGCTGTAACTAATTTTGACTATTCTGATTGTTCAACAATAAATGGAATTGAATTCTAAGCTTGGAATCCGTATCGCGTCAAACAATCAAAATCTTTTGAAATACGTTTTACCTGCTCCAGAAATCTCCTCATTTATCATGCACTTCCTGCGAGTAGATAAACCGTCTTCGCGGTTCATTCCCCTTTGGACACGTATTCTCTATTCTTGGGTGTAATTACTCTCGCGAAACCAAACCGCTGTGACTCCTGGCTATAAAAGGTTTCCTTCCCTTGTTCTATGAAACAACCCTTTCGCAAGAATGAACTACCCCCCTGCTTATATGCTCTGGTCTTCCTATCTAAAGAAACCTCCAGATAAATCCTTCCATGTTGTGTTCCTTAGATAGCAATATCCACGTCCAAACCTGGACTAGATAGCAATATCTACGTCCAGGCGTTGCCTTGGCTATCCCAACTTGAGTCAGTAGAAGAAGGGAGAAGCCACAATCCCGAGGTGAATTCCTCTTCGTCCTCCTCCAGTGCACCTGCTCGGTGTCCATGAGCATTGGAGGTGGTAGGCCTCTTCAATGTGGCCTGCAATAGATGGGGAAAGATGGGGGCATCACCCTGGGAAGAAGGCAACAAACGTCAAGGCAAGGGTAAAGGATCTTTGCACCTTTTACCTTGGCGTTTCAAATCCTCTCCATCCCCTCACCGAAGTCGATCTCTATGTGTACATATTTGATACATCGACCCCAGGGGATGGCAACCAACGAAGAGGATCTTGTGAAAAACAAACTGTTTTATCTTTTTTCTCTGTTGCTGATTCAGAGTTTGTTTTTCCATATGGTATCAGAGCTTGAGGCCGCAAAGCCTTTGTATTCTTCCATTTATTGAATGTAATATTTTATTTGAAGTGTAAAAGTTCCTTATATTGATAAACTCATATACAGTTTGCTCAAAACTTAGGCCACAGAAACTGGCTAACATGAACTTTTGACTTGGAAGAAAAACCATAAAAATTAAAAAAAATTTGCCTCGGGTACAGGCCCTAGCTATTTAAACCCCATGAATAGGCTGTTATAATGTACATAATCCTCGGTATGTGTTGCCCCTATAGTTTACTTATGCGAGAGCATAAATAAACTAGATTAAGCTGTAGTTGGAGGATCTTCGTACTCTCATATTGGTTGTATAAATTTCTTTAAGAAGCGACCATTTATTGGATTCGCGTGTATAGTACCATCTCAATCTCGCAAACGAACTGCTCCTTTACCCAACAGTTGA
Source organism: Geum urbanum (assembly GCA_946800695.1). Taxonomy (NCBI): domain Eukaryota; kingdom Viridiplantae; phylum Streptophyta; class Magnoliopsida; order Rosales; family Rosaceae; genus Geum; species Geum urbanum. The sequence continues at coordinate 78,299,409 of OX326999.1, read as the reverse complement.
TCGATAATGTATGGTCCTTCCCATTTCTCTGACCATTTTCCTCGTCCTTCAGTCTTCTCGCCAATAGGCAAAATGACTCGCCAGACAAGTTCTCCTTCTACAAAACTCATGCCCCTTGTACGTTGGTCATAGGCACGAGCCACCTTTTGTTTCTCAGCGCGTAGACTATCATAAGCTTGTATACGTTTCTCATCTAAGTCTTCATGTTCCTGCCACATCGCTTGGACATAGTCTTCACCGATCAAGTTGTGTTGCTCCATCACTCGTAAAGACTAAACATTGATCTCTAAAGGCAAGACTGCATCGTGCCCAAACATTAATGCATAAGGAGTTGTACCTGTGGGTGTCCTCTTACTAGTCCTATAAGCCCACAAGGTGTTAAAAAGTTCTTCATGCCACAGTCTGGCATTGCTCGCGAGCATCCGTTTTAGGATATGAATAATGATTTTATTGCTCGCTTCAGCTTGACCACTGGATTGGGCATAATATGGAGAAGAGTGAAGGAAGTGAATCCCAAGATCCTTCATTAGAGTGTCCACTTCTCCAGACATGAATGCTGCCCCATGGTCTGAAACAAAACTATCAGGAATGCCAAACCGACAAATGATATCTTCAAATAGGAACTGGCGGATGGGGTTTGCAGATGAAACCCTGAGAGGTCGAGCTTCAACCCATTTTGTGAAGAAATCAGTAGCCACTATGATCAACTTGTGCCCTTCAAATGAATGAGGATGAATCATTTCTATTAAGTCCAAAACCAATCCTCGAGCTGGCCAAGGCTTGATTATTGGCTGTAATGGTATTCTGGGCAGATAGTTGACCGGACCATGTTTCTGACATTCTTCACAACCTTTTGCGAAAGTGATGCAATCTCTGAGCATTCCTGGCCAATAAAAGCCATGTCTTCTTAGTAACCATCTCATCTTGGGACCAGCCTGGTGTGCCCCTGCTATCCCAAGGTGGACTTCTCTCATTAACCGCTTAGCTTCACGTCCAAAGACACACCGTAACAGTATGTCTTCTTCTCCCCTTCTATATAACTCAGCATCCTTGAGCACATAATTGGGAGCTAAAAATCGAATCCGCTTGTCTACCGGATTATTAGGATTCTGGAGATAAGAAATGATTTCCTGTCTCCAATCCGTGTCAATGTGATCAAGTGTAGCAACGTACCATTCATTTTTATCTTCTTGACGTGCAATGAAAGATGGAGGGGTTATTCTTTCAACCTTTAATATTCGTTCGCATACTCCATCTTGCAAACTTACACCCGCTGCTAGTTGAGCCAGCTCTTTGGCCGCATAGTTCTTCTCGCGAGGAACGTGACTCAACTCCACTTTTGTAAACAACTTGAGCAGGTCACAGGCCCTCTTTGCATAAGGTTCTAATACTGGGCCTGCCTTGTACTTTGTTTCAAGTTGTCTGATCACTAGTTGGAAATCTCTAAAGATATGCACATCAGTGATCTCCATGTCCAGCAAAAGTTCTAATCCAATGATTAAAGCTTCGTACTCTGCTTGATTATTTGTGCATCTGAAGTCCAACCTAAAAGAATAAGAATAAGTTTGGCCACGTGGGGAAATTAAAGCTACCCCTGCTCCAGCCATAGTACTCGTACTGGACCCATCAAAGTATAAACACCAAGGAACCAAATCAATACGAGCAAGGTCCAGTTCTGGCCCCTCAACAACCTCTTCCATTGGATGATGAGCCAAAAAATCAGCCACTTCTTGGCCTTTTACCGCCTTCTGGGGAACATATTGCAAAGAAAACTCTGACAAAGCCAGAATCTACTTTCTAATGCGTCCACGGAGAATCGGTCTGGACAACATATACTTCACTAAATCTGTTTGTGCAATAACACACGTAATGAAGGAAAGCATATAATGCCTCAACTTACACCCTGAAAAGTATAAAGCTAGGCACAGCCTTTCCATTGGAAAGTATCTTGTTTCGCAATCGTTCAAGGTACGACTCAGATAGAAAATAGCACGTTCAACTCCTGACGTGTCGTCCTGAGCTAGTAGACTTCCAATGGAGAGCTCAGTAGCTGATATATACAGCTTAAAAGGAACCCCAGGTCTTGGGGGAACTAAGATAGGTGGGTTTGTTAAGTAGGCTTTAATGGTTTCAAAGGCCTCTTGATGTATAGGCTCCCATACAAAGTCCTTTTGATTTTGAAGCTTGAGCAGTGTTGAGAATGGTTGTGTCTTCCCAGCAGCATTGGCAATAAACCGTCGTAAGAAATTGATCTTTCCCAATAAACGTTGTAGTTCTTTCTTACTCTTTGGTGGGACTGCATTGAGAACTGCTTGTTTCTTGTCATCTGGTATCTCAATCCCATGCTGATGAACCAAAAAACCCAGGAAATCTTCTGCCTGGAAGCCAAACACACACTTGGCTGGATTCATCTTCAGTTGATGTTGCCTCATTCTAAGAAACACTTGCCTTAAGTCTTCAAAATGATCACACCTGCGTTTCGTTTTGACTACCACATCATCAATATATACATCCATGGTCTTGCCAATAAGATCATGGAAGATCAAGTTCATTGCTCGTTGGTAGGTCGCCCCTGCATATCCACGTACTCAAAAACACCTGCAAATCCTGGGCACCGAAACGCTGTTTTATGTCTATCTGCTTCAGCCACTGGAATTTGATGATAACCAGCAGTGCCATCCATAAATGTCAATATTTCATGGCGGGCAACTGAGTCTACCAGCAAATCAGCTACTGGCATTGGGTATGCATCCTTTGGGGTTGCATTGTTCAAGTCTCTGTAGTCAACATATACTCGCATGTTTCCATTCTTTTTCTTGACTGGGACTATATTGGAAAGCCACTCATTATATTTGGCTACACGTATAATCCCTGACTTGAGCATTTTCTCGACCTCTTCCTTGACTAGAATTGCCGTTTCTATATTCATGCGACGCATCTCTTGTTTCACAGGTTTCTTCCCTTTTATGATGGGCAAATTATGACAAACCAAATCTGGTGACAAACTGGGCATGTCGTCGTACTTTTCTGCAAAAAAGTTTGAATATTCTTGTAGCAATTTAATAAGCTTGAGTCTCTCCTCAAGCTCCAGGAAGGTACTGATGGCCACAGAGATTGGCTCTTCATGTGTTCCAATATTGATGTGTTCAATGGGCTCCTTGACTTTATGAGGTAAATCATCTAAAGCTGCTGGAGCTAATTTAATCTCGTCCTCCTCCTCTAAGTCTTGTAAAACGTCTTCATCCACGTATTCCAAGGCTGCAACCATTGGAACCTTCTCAAAGGCTTGGCTCTCTAACAGAAAATTATGAAAGCGTTCGTGTAGAGAGTGACAAGCCTCGGCCTCTATATCTGATAGAGACCCAATCATGGAGAACGTTTGGATGGTAGCTCAATGGTGTAGGGCCTTTTGCTATCTTGAGTTGCTTGAATTATACCCCATTGAGCTAGTTCAGAGGCCGTAACACCAACCGGGCGGCCTTTATGATCGACGCCACATACCTCCAATAGCCTAAGGTCACTGTGGTAATATCTGGCTTCTAATGTGTTAGCAAAAACGGAATATGGGCGAGGCTCAGTATTGATTAGCTCTGCTTCACCTGACTCCATGTTCCAGAGTAACATCTGCTGATGAAGTGAAGAAGGTACACAATAGCTTCGATGTATCCAGTCACGCCCCAGAGTTGTACTGTATGGAGATGTACATTCTACGACAAAGAATGTGTAAGTGCCTGAGGCGAGACCGATGTGTACCTGTAAGAAGACAATGCCCAAGGTCTTGGTTATGCTACCCTGAAAATTTCTGACACTCAGCGAGGTCTCTTGGATAGCAGACTTGGGAACGCCTATTAAGGCCATTGCCTTGACGGTGATGATGTTCACCGCTGCCCCTGAGTCCACTAGGAGTTTTTTCAACTGAATCCCTTGGACTTGTCCTGTGACATATAACGGCCTCATGTGCATGGCCATGTCTATAGTGGGTTTGGAGAACATCATCTGTCCTTTTGCATGTGATGAATCCATCTCTGGTATCTCAATCAGTGTTGAACCACTTAATGGCTCTGGTTCTTCTTCTGGTAACACCACGTTATTGATGTTCTTGGATTCATCCGTTGATGCTAACAGAGACAAAGCGTATTTGGAAGATAAGACATACACCATGTTAATGGTGGAACTGTCTTCCTCAATGCAGTCAAGTGCTTCTTCATCTTCGTCCTCACCGTAATCCACCAACTGCTCATCGTCATCGTAGTTATCATCTCCAGCCTGATGTCCATCCTCGTTCGACGTTGTAGTTACCTCAAGATGGGCTACTTGTTGTAACTGATCCTCAGGAGTAGGATCAATAGCTGCTGGCTGTAATAGTGGTGGAGTTTTCTCCTTGGGGACAGGAAACAGTTGTTGAGCCTTCTCTTGTTCTTCCACAACTAAAGGCCTGGGTTTCCATTGCAAGACTGGGGGCTTGCCTGGAGTGTTCTATTTCTGCATGTCCCTTGTTCCCTGAGGGGGTGTTTGTAGCCCTACTGTTTTCATCGTGTCCTCCTCAAAAGTGAGGCGTCTCCTCACTGGCTTCCGTTATGCAGGCTCACGATGAATCTCAGGAGTAGATTCGGGCTCTTTGCCTTTAAACCCTAATTCTAGGTTTCGTTTGAAGACTCCTGGTCTTTGGGCTCTCACTTTAGGCTCGCGAGACTTCTTCCCAAAAACCACAAGTGGGTTTGCTGCAAGGGTGTTCAGTCGCCTTTGCAACACTTCTGGAGGAAACTCCAGATCTTCTTCTTTGACCAGGCCAGCTTCATAAGCCTCTAGTGCCCTCTTGGCCCTGCCAAAGCGTCGTTGGAGATTTCTTCTCCTACTTGGAGTCACCTCAATAGTTTTTCCTTTTCTCCCTTACGTACCAGACATCCTCCTTTGTAATATTTCTTGAAGCTGGAGGTATATATGGCTTCGCGAGTGTACTTGCAACTTTAGACTCAGGTGTTTTAGCCAAACTGGCTTGGTCTGTTGCTCGCGAGCGCTTAGGAGCTGGAGTATCCCTTTGTTTTGTTTGCTGGGGCTAATGATCTATACTCGAGAATAGCTCTGGGAAAGACTTGGCTGCTTGAGCCAGTTCTTCATAAAAGATCTTCAGCCCACTCCTCAGTTTACAATGTGCACAAAGGGCTACTGGCGATTCTGCTTTGGGGTCCACCTTTTCTTTTCTTTTATTCCTTGGTGTATAAGATGGACTTTCGCCAGCAGTTGGATGGTCGTTGGATTGTTTTCTTTTATTTGACTTGTCACGTGTCAGTTCCAACATTCCCACCATCATTGGCATAGGGGTCGTCAAGCCTTGCGGGGTTTCTTGTTCTATCATTATTACTCCCTCGTTAATCAACTGCTGTATCTTGAACTTTAAATCTCGACAAGCACTTGTGGTGTGACGTCCCCATTTGTGGTGGTATCGACAATAAGGCAAGTCCCTAACATCCTCAGGATATGGGTCAGGTGCTCCCCAATTGTCAGGAACCACATCTATTCCTTCTTGGCATAGCTTAATGAATATCTCCTCTCGCCAAGACGCATCATATGTTATTCGAGTCCACTTAGGTCGGACAAACGCTATATTTCGGTTAGACCTTCGTCTTGACCTCCTCTTCGCATAGATTGGTTTAGTTTGATTACCCCTTGAAGAAGTGCCATTGGCAGGAGAAGTTGTGACTGGAGAAGGTGGTATCCTATGAAGATATTGTGGGTGAAAATCCACCTCGCTCCTGTCGTTGATTTCAATCACTTCCCAATTGATCAAACCTTGGATTTCATCTCTCAAGGTGGAACACATTGCTGTTTGATGACCAAAGTGATTGTGAAATCTGCAGAAGTGCTGGGCTGGCTCTTTATACCGTAATTTTCTAAACTCAGTAACTGGGTAAAAAGAGATCAGCCCCATATCCTTTAGCCTATTAAAGAATTCTTCCACTACCGGATTAAGACCCATTGCCGGTGACTTTAAGTCGCCGGCCTTGTTTTTTTTCTCGCCGGAAATGTCATTACCGGCAATAAGTCGCCGGCAATGCCGTCACCGGAAATTGCCCGCCGGAGATAGCATTGCCGGCGACGGCGTTTCACGTCGCCGGTAATGTCCTACTCATCACCGGTGACTCAAGTCGCCGGCAATGTTTGGGCCGCCGTGGCTGGAATTTGAAGTCATTGCCGGCGACTTAGGTCCATGTCGCCGGCAATGCTTGGAAAAATTTTGAAAAAAAAAAGCCGGTTCTGGATTGGGCCTAATTCCAGAACTTGCATTGAAAGACATAAACCGTACAATCATACAAGTTCAACAGTACACACATAAATGTCCAACGTACAGTACAAATAGCAACGATACGAAAATTAACTACAACTACACGTCAGGGTCGAGGAACATGCGGGTCAGGGTCGAAGAAATCCATGTACTCATTTGAACTCCGGTGGCTACCCTGGTCTTGCTGTGGCGGTGACTGGTGCGGTGGTGGTGGTGGATAACTGGAGAACACAGGGACCGGGGGAGGTGTGGGGAGCGGTTGTCCGGTAGTCTGAGCCGCGTACATCATCTGCATCCAAGTGAACATTTGTGTCTGCTGCTGGACCATGAGTCGGTGTTGCTCGATCATCCCCCGGTACTCGGCATCTCTGACTGCCTGCTGCTCGGCTATCTGCCTCCTTTGCTCCTCCAACTCCCTCTGCGTCCTCTGAAGCTCCGCTGCGAGGTTACGACTAGAAGTTGAACTTCTTGACCCGGTAGAGTATTCTGAAGTGTTCTTCAATACTCCTTCGCCCGCCGAGCCCATTCCCCTGCAGTAGTAGGTATTCTTTCCAGTCCCGCACGCTTTTGCCATGATCTGAGCCGCTATAGGGCGATCAAGCGGATCGATCTTAGAGGCATACTGGGTGACTTCTTCCTCGGAGCAGTCAGGATGGTTATTCCGAGCTATATTCATGGTCACTTATGTGGTCGCCTCCTCCACTCTCGCCTAATTGAAAAGCGAATATGAATAACGTATTATTTAACAAAAAAAATTAATATCGAAAAATAGTTTTATTAACACATGCATATGTGAAGTACAAAATACAGAGGCGGAAGACTTACCGCTTCTTTAGGGCACTGCGGATAGAACTTCTGATGAATATACACCAACGGGTTCACTTCTTGTTGTTGTTGCGCCTTACTCGACCAACCCAAATAGTTGAGTGAACCTGCATGATGGGCCCTGGTGTTTTTCAATCTATTCGCCCGGTTCGTCTTCGAAATCGCCTTGTTTGATAAACATATGTAAAAAAATTAGTAACTAACTATTTCAATGTAATACGATACATTAGGGTTGTAAGATATATTCAGGATGCATACCTTCGCTTTGGGGTGCTCGAAGTAGGCTATCAGCCACAGCCACTCGTACTCCCTAAACCGGAATTCACTAGGGGTAGAATCTCGGCCTAGCTCCTTGTATACACTGTAATGTGAAGAAAGCTCGTTCTTCCACTCTTTATACCTATATTAACACCAGGAAAAAAAAGTTAGAGATATTAAAACACTTGATAAACAAAAATCTAACTCGATATATACTCAAATAACTCGAAGCACATCACCTCATATGTCGTTGACGCTCTACCCACGTGTGAATAAGACATTCATCCACGTCAAACCACACCTGCAATATGAATATATAAACGGTAAAATTATATATTTATTCGAACTTAATTAATAAATGTAAAATTTACGTAATGAAAATACGATTTAACTCACACTCAGTGCATTATGCACTTGCATCTTCACGTAGATAGGCACAGATTCCCAATCTGGCCAAAGCATTGGGACATTGTCCCGCACGATCGCCCCGGCCATGCTGACATATTTTCACGTGGTGTCAAATGCCTCGATCACCTCGCCATCCTCATTGGCCCTAATGGGCATTTTCCTTCCCCCGGTGGCCTGCTCAAGTCTCTTCCCGGTGCAGGTGCCTCTAGCCCCTTTCCGTTTTCCAGTACCATTAACGAAATTGCCTAATAATACAATGTCAACAAATTGATATCATTAATTGAACCTATCGTAAGTCTTAAGTAATAATTAAGTAATCAATCTTGTTAAATAAAATTTACCTGCATCGTCCATTTGTTGGTTGGTGCACCTCACACTCCAAAGATACACGGGGTCGAACGGGATGAAGTTGTACGCTTCCTCCACGCTCAGGAACTCCGGTCGTCCTTCAACATAAATAGGCATCCCCCTATCATCGAATTCAGGGATCACATGAATCTCATCGGGCAGGAAGAGACCGGACAGCGGAGATAGACGAGGCCTGGACGATGAGGCGCCAGCACCATCTGCCTCAGATGATTCCCGTGAAACGGGAGTAGGCACCGGGCGAATAGGGGGCATTCAGATGGAGGGAGTTTCTGATGCCCCCGTTGACTGTCGCTCGTCTGAGGGTCTGCTGACTGAGCGTCTGCTGACTGAGGCACGAGGCTGGACTTCCGGTTGCACGGCTCCGGATCGTGCAGCTTCCTCCTCTTTTCGCGCAGCTAGCAAGGCTTGTGTGTGAGCATTCATCATTGGCCCACTGCGCGTGTTGCTGACTGCGGATGAGGAGGAAGCTTGACTACTGCTCCCTCCACTATTTTGGGAACCTCTCCGTTTGATGCCTCCAAGCCAATTTGCCGCAAAACCTCCTGGACACCGTAATAGTCATGGATTCGGTTCTATAACAAATCGGAACCGGAACCGTTTGGAACCGGAATCGTTTGAACCTAGAACCGTTTAGAACTGGAATCGTTCTGTTTCAAACGGTTCCGGTTACAAACAGTTCTGGTTCCAAACTGTTCCGGTTCCACGCAGTTCCGGTTTAAAACCGTTCTGGTTCCAAACCGTTCCGATTCCGATTTTTCATCTTAATTTATACGGTAAATTAACAACTATATATATTACCTTAATCCAAACACGTTAAATTCCGATTCCGATTTTTCACCTATTATACGTTAAACAACTATATCACCTAAATTAACATATATACATACATCATTTCCGACTTTAAATTTTCCACATATATATATACATCATGCATATTAATTAAATTTAATTTTCACTTATATATATACATCACATATTAATCCAAATCACCCTAGCTAATTAATTTTCCACATTTTTCAAACATACGTATATATATACATTGCATATAAATTAATTAATTTTTCACATACATACATCACATATATATATACATCACCTTAATTACATTTTCCAAATATTTTCCACATGCATACATACATCACATATATATATACATCACCCCACAATTATCAAAAATTAATTAATCAAGTTAATTAAAATGCATAAAAATAAAATGTGGATTGAGAGAGTGAGAGAGAGGGAGAGAGAGTGAGCTTGCACCTGCCATGGTGGAGCTCGACTAGACTTTCCGGCGACGGAGGTGAGGGGAGGAGGTAGAGGAGGAGGGGAGGAGAGGAAATTGATATTTGGGGTTTTTTTTGTGGAGAGGGGAGAAGGGAGAGGAGGTGAGGGGAGCTAGGGGAGGAAGAGAGGTTTGAGGAGAGGGAGGCGAGGTAGGCTTCGAATGAGATGAAGAGAGAGGGGTTTTAGGGTTTGAGAGGGAAGAGAGATGTGAAGAAATAAGGAGCAGCTCGAGCTGCCTCCTGGAAATAACGAGACCATTGTCGGCGAGTTACGTGTTAACTCGTTGGTAATGACATTACCAACGAGTTGATCACTCGTGGGTAATGTCATTACCAACGAGTTGCTTATCAACTCGTTGGCAATGTCATTATTTCCCGAAGAATATCCGACCTATTTCCGACTAAATAATTTCCGACCAATTTCCGACCATATATAATTTCCGACTACAATTTCCGACTACAATTTACGACTACAATTTACAACTACAATTTCCGACTACAATTTACAACTACAATTTCCGACTACAATTTCCGACTACAATTTCCGACTACAATTTACGACTACAATTTCCGACTACAATTTTCGACTACAATTTACGACTACAATTTCCGACTACAATTTCCGACTACAATTTTCGACTATAATTAAAATACGTATGTCATTAACGTACTAAGGATGATAATCGTAATCATCTTCATCACTTGAGTCTGACTCGATTTCATAGGTAACCTCTGGCAATATGTGCCGCTCCTCGTCACTAGAATCAGCGTCAACTTCATATGGATTAACATTGAGAAGTTCTACTCCAGTAATTCGAACGACGCTCCCAGATCTCACATTATTAAGGCGAATCGTAGATGATTCCGGAATGTCAAAAGCGTTCGGCTCTTGGTATGCAGTAACTTCCTCATCATCTGCGGTCTCACCAAGTGTGGCAGCACTGTATATGTTTCTATGAGCAACATGGTTAACCACCTTCCACGGGACTTTGTTCAGAAGATCGTCAAGGTAAAACACTTGTTTTACTGATGTGGCAAGAACGAAAGGGTCTTCTTTATACCAGCTTGTAGCAGTATTCACCGAAAAGGTTCCGTACTGATCGGTCCTTGTGTTCTCTGGGCTAGTATCAAACCATCTACACTTGAACAAGTGCACTTTCATGCGGTTCCCATATATTAGTTCAACAACTGAATGAAGGACACCGTAATACTCAACGCCATCCTGCCCACCATGGACCATCACCCCACAATTCTGTGTATTAAGTCGGTCGTCTCGATTTTCACGTATAAATTTCACGCCATTGACCTGACACATCGAGTAAACTTTTGAAGCTATCGGTTTCATCGCCAGGACCCTCAATTCGTTTGACCACTCTGGGCAACCATCATTTGCTACATGGTTCATCTGAAAACGATAAGAAACCACACAAGAAATTATGAACATAGAAACCACAAAACCACGTACGTACACACAATGGTTGCCTAAGGATATATATATATATATATATAAAATAGACATATACACATATACCCTTACCCATTGACCAAAGTAGTTTGCAAACGTCCTGTTGTGGTAATCAACATTTCCGGCAATAGCAGGGCAGTGAAGATGATAGTTTTTCCAATATTGTACTTCTTGACAGTTAATCAGTACCGACCAGTGGGCAATGACTACCTCATTTCCATCCAACTTGTACGACTTTGGCAAACTTCCCTGTACTACCACGTCATTGGAGATGATAGAAAGGTTGAACTGGGGTTCATCTATCGGCATCTGTTGTTGGGGGTCCTCAAGCGCTCCCAAATACACTTTGGTGTACGTTACACACTCGTGCGCAACATATGCTTCAGCGATACACCCTTCAGGTGCATATTTATTCTTCACATAGTCCTTGTAGGCTCCCAATTGTCTACAAGTTAACAAGTGCATGTTAACTTACTTAAAAAATAAGAATTTACATATAAAAACATAGGCAAACCAAATGTATGAATCATTTGTACCTTTCCATGGGATACATCCAAGTGTAGTGTACGGGACCGGTAAGCAACAATTGTTCGGGAAGATGGATCATCAGGTGAGGCATGATGTCGAAAAAATTTGGGGGAAATATCCTCTCAAGCTTGCACATGATAAAAATGATGTCATCTTGCATCTCCCTGAGATCTGATTTTTTAACTTCCCTGGTGCATAACTTCTGAAAGAATCTTGACAAGGCCACCAACGGCTCCACCACCTCTTTGGGCAGGTACCCTCGAATGAAAATAGGGAAAAGGCGTTGAAGCAGTACATGGCAGTCGTGACTCTTTAATCCGTACATCTTATTGTCCCAGAAATTAACACACCTGCTTATATTTCCTGCATAGCCATAAGGATACCTGCATATATATATAGCCATAGGCAACAATTATATTTCTCGCATATAACCATAATCTGGTAAAAATTTCAGGCCAATTTCCTGCATAGCCATAAGAATATATACCTGACATTACTCAGCCACCGAAAAATTTCATGCTTATGCTTCGGCTTTACGGTGTAAGGAGCTTGCGGCATTTTTCTCTTACCATCTCTTAACCACAAATGTTTCCGCAGTCCCATAGCTTTAAGATCAATGCGTGCCTTAGGGATGTCTTTTGTTTTCCCCTCCAAGTTAAGAACTGTGCCCACCACACTTTCACACACATTCTTCTCTATGTGCATGACATCTAGGTAGTGTCTAATAGGCAACCTGAGCCAGTAGGGGAGTTCCCAGAATATGCTCTTGTGTGTCCAAAACTTATACCTTTCGGGCTTATCTGGAATTGACGCCACTATGTCAGGATGATTGCTCAGCTGGCCAAAATAATATTCATTCAACACTTCCAAAATTTCTTACCCTGTCCATCGCCTGGGTGCCACACCTGTTTCCACAGTCCCATCAAACGCGTCTGGATCCTGCCTAAATGGGTGATCATATGGAAGCCAACAACGGTGATGCATCTGAACAATTTTACTGCAATGAGGACTGCAACAATCAACCGTCATGCACTCTGAACAAGCCCTGTAACCCCTGGTAACGTTGCCAGACAACATACCGCGGGCAGGAAAATCACTGATGGTGCCAACAAGAATGGCATGCATCTGGAACATCTCATTTTTGAACCTATCGTAAGTGGGGTGGCCACACTCACTCAGGTACTTAAGCTCAATCAAAGGCCTCAAATACACATCGAGACACTTTCCTGGATAACCCGGGCCCGGAATTAACAGAGTGAGCATATTGTATTCCTTCTTCATGCACATCCATGGTGGAATGTTGTACGGTACCAAAATAACTGGCCATATACTGTATTGAAGACTCATGTTGCCAAAAGGGTTGAATCCGTCAGATGAGAGCCCTAGCCAAACATTTCGGACCTCTGCTGCAAAATGATCAAACTCCCTGACCATGTGCTTCCAAGCCTCTCCGTCGGAAGGGTGTATAAGGGTGTCATCGTCAGGCAAATTCCTCTCAGCCCACCATCTCATAGCTTCGGCCGTGAAAGCACACATGAACAACCGCTCCAGCCTATCAATAAGCGGGAAATATCAAAGTATCTTCACAGCTTTCTTGTTGCCTGCAGGAGTCAACTTATACCTTTCTGTAAAACATACCGGGCAGGCTTCAAGGTCTTCAAGATCTTTTCCCCAGAAGAGAATACAATCATATCTGCATGCATGGATTTTGATGTAGGAAAGCCCAAGATCTTTCAGGATATGTCGCACCTTATGATGAGTGGTAGGAAGACGATGACCGAGTGGCAGTAGCGAAGCAGTCCACTTCAGCCAAGAATCAACAGCTTTGACAGACATTTTGTTCTCCATTTTCAGCTGCATCACTCCCATGACACTTTCAAGAACAGTCTTACTACAACCGTCGTACAACGGAGTCTGTTGCAATGCAATCAGGTTGTTGTACTTGTCCATACCGCTTGTGTTGACATGAGTTCTAGGTAATGGCTCGACTGGCTCAATATGGGGGAAACCCTCAACGACGGGAGGGACATTTGGTGCTTCATCAGCAAATACACCGCTCTCATGAGGAAACATATTATTGATTAACATCGATGTTGGATCATAGGATGGATTGCCCCTCTCAGCAAAATCTCCATGATCATAGCGTGGACTGGCCCTCTCACCAAATTGTCCATGATCATGCGGACCTTCTAACGATGTTTCACCGTGATAAATCCAACAAGTGTACTTATCCCAAAACCCGTATTTACTCAGGTGCTTCTGGACTTTATCAATGGGAAAACGAAATCGATAGCTACGACACTTACATTCTTTACACGGGCAATAATGAAGTGTAGTGTCTCCATAATTAGCCTTCACAAAATTCACAAAACTCCTAATTCCCTGGTGATATCTCACATCCCATCTTTCGAGGCTCATCCAACTCTTGTCCATCCTGAAAATTCTAACAATATTACGTACTATATATATATACACATTCACTACTAATTATAAAATAAATCCTCATTAATTACATTCGAATTCATCCGATTAATTAACAAAAGTCGACCCATGTATGCATATAAATTAAAAAATATATATATATATACCAATAATTCACAATTACAAATTAACATACCTGTATATATATATAGACATATTAACAATTAATATTCACAAAATCATTTTATATCGATCCATACATATATATATATACACAAATTAACATATTTTCATCGAAATAATCTCAAATCCACTCAAAATCAACAGTCAATCACTCGAAAGCAACAATATAGCCACTCAATTTGCGTATCAAACCAATAATCGATGCGATATCTCAATTCAACTCTAATTAAATCAACACATGCATGCATATATATATATATATATATATATCGATCTAATTAGATCGATCAACACACACACACACACATATATATATACATACACATATACGTATATATATATACGTACCTATATATATATCTTCCCGAGTGATCGAGTTTTCGACGCGCGCCTTAATTTTGACAATACCGAAGGATCGATTTCAGAGCGTTTTCCTTCTTTCGATTTCACCGGATTTTTTTCGATCCAAATGAATGAGCTGCTGCGATCTGCATCTAATATAAGAGGCATTGCCGGCGATTCATTAAATCGCCGGAAATGGAGACATTGCCGGCGAAATTCCGGCGAAAAGTCGCCGGTAATGTTTCAAAACATTACCGGCGACCTACTCCGTTGCCGGCAATTTCAAGGCAACCATTGCCGGCGATTTTCCGGCCGATCTTGATTTAAGTCCACCCGCATAGATTGGATTCCAACTGCCGTTGCATCTATTATATTGTTCTGGGTGGTGAGAAGAGCTGCTTGTTGCTCGATCCTTTGCTCAAGGGCCAGTTGGTAATTAGCCTGGTGGTCATCTCGCCTAGCCGCGTAAGCCAGGTATTGTTCGAACGTTAGTTCGGCTATTTCCGCTGCATTCAAAGATTGGAACGCCATAGTGTCGAAATCACTAGCGAAAATAACTTCAACCGCTTGAGTACTCAATGAACGACACTGACTAGATGTGTGTTCTCGGTAAGCCGGTTGCGGATGTTTGCGACACTGAGGATAAACCCTTCGATAAGGATCTCCTATTGTCGCTTAGAGATGCTAAGAGATATTGGGTCCCACCGGGTGTGCCAAAATGTTCAATGCAAAAATATCTCTCGCGAAGCAGTCTCTTTTATGATTCCGAATGTTTTAACCGCGTGAACCGGTTTATCCTGCTTGTGCTTCGTATGCTGGCGTGCCACCGTCTCTCGACGGAATATGGACTGATTACAGCCGCCTGACTTCTATATTAAGCGATTAGAACAGGGAGAGCACTAACCCTGCTCGATTAGGTCCTTTTTTGCCTAGAAACCTAGGACTTGATATGTGAATCTCTAGCTAAGTCTTGAAATCGATACTCCACACGTCCTTACTCGTGCAAAGCAGAGCAATCCCGTTGACAGAGTGTTGAGAACACTCGCTCCCTTTGAGTATCCAAACTCTCACTCGATAGGTGACAAGCTCTTCAACTTTCCGGTTGCAATTGCTTCATTGGAGTCGTAATACTCTCACTCGATAGGTGACAAGCACTTTGACCTTCTGGTTGCAAGAAAGATAGAAATCTCGAGGACGAGACGTCTTTCTAGGTTTTTTTGCGTATAGCAAGTTTGTATGTTTGATCGGGGGCCTTTTCACAAAGTTCTTACTCTCCTTATATACTCGCTTAATAACAGTCATTCATTCTGTTTCAAACTCTTTCTACTCTTGTAATCACAGTCTGAATCCAACACCAGTGATATGACCGAAACATGCATCAAATAAACACTTAACACATAATTCAACCATATACAATTTAAAACCCTATAGATGTAGTATTTTGAGCAAGTAGGGATCGTTCTAACCGGGGATTGAAGGGTGCATGCAATTCTTGTGTAGTAAAAGGGGGGTATAAAAGAGTTGTTTTTAATTACCTAGTTTATTTACTAAAAACGTCTCAAACATAGCACATAATCCTAGGACTCTAACATGCATTGACTCATAGACAAGAAAACACATAGAAGACCCAAAAACACATACCATGTTTGAAACAAAAAGAAAACCTAGCTAATTAATTATATACAAGTGATCAACTTAATCCATAATCTAACTCATTTATTAACACATGCAAATAACAACACTACCGAAATCCCATAACCCTAAATTTCGATTAAACATGCATAATTCATATTTTGTGCTAGGCATCCCCTAAACACCATTGATCTAGACTAGGAATCCCCTAAATCAAAACCAAAGCATTAAGAACCAATTAACTTCATGCAAATTGAAATCTAGAATAAGGAACACATGGAAAAGTTATTGAAATTTACGTATGTAATAAAACCGAAATACAATCATCCAAAACACACAAACAAGTTTCATGAACAAAAAGAGACTACGGAGTAAAGAGGTCATTGTTACACTTTTATATCTTCGGAATCCCCTATGGATACTCAAGAGAACTAGACTTCTTTGGTGGATGACGTTCGGAATCCCCTATGCGTCGGTGGAAGAAGAGATGCGGCGGTTTGATGGCGTAGTCGGCTTCTTGAGGATGTCGGCTTAATTTGTGGGGAGGAGGAGAGTATTTGGCAGAGCATAGGCTATAGAATAAGTGATCATTTGATTTGAGGCTGAGCCTATTGTATTTATAGGCTTACAAGAATCATTCTCCTCCTAGAATAAGGTTTTCCTTCTATTTTCGGGCAGATCTGGCAGTCTGTAAAGATTTGCACTTTCCCGGAGTTATAGATCTCCAAAAATTATGATTTTGGTGTCGTTGGAAAGAAGACTCAAATATCTTTCCAACCATATGTTAATCGCATCTTAACTCCTCCTGGTTCGTTCCCAGATGTCGTTCGAAGTTGGCCTATCTGCACAGGCAGATTCTGCTTTCCTTATTCTTCATGATTTCCTTATTCTTTTGACTTTGGGAATCCTTTTCCTACCAAATCTTGATCTCCACGAAATTGGCTGATTGGATCTTCATATTTGGGCTATCTAAATGGTCTTCTAATTAATTGGACCCATTTTCATTTGTTCTTCTTCAAGATCCTTCCGGAAGCTTTCAAATCCTAGTCAACATAGGAAAGGTTTTCCTAGTCAACCAATGATTTCTTTTTCTCTTTAATTTTTCTTCTTTCTTCCTTGGAATTTCCGATCCATCTCTTTAGCCGAATTTGTTCCTTCCATTTTGCTAGCCTTTGAATGCTTATAGACTTCTTTACTCCGTCTCTTTTGGTCAACACCTGAAATTAACAAAATAAGTTAAAACTAATAAAACTAAGCAATTATCAAAGTAAAAATGTAGAGAAAATACATTAATTAATATGCATAAAATGCGTAGATCAAATTCCCCCACACTTAGACTTTGCTAGTCCCTTAGCAAACACTAAATTAAACTAAGACTCAAAAAAATTTCAACAAAAATACTACTAAGCCCTTTGACTATTAAATTTTGAAATTCATGGCAATCACAAAGTTTAAGCACAAGGAATTCAAGAGTTAATAAAGACATTCTCATGCATGAACAAGTAAGACCTAGATGAAAACAATGGTGATTTATAAGCTATGCATGCACTAGAAAAGTTCAAAATCCTCACATGGATGCACTCATCATCTTTTCACTCATGAAAAAGGGGTTTTCACTCAAGATATATCGAAGAATAAACGAAATACCTCATGAATAAAAAACAATTACTTGCACAAATGAACCCAAACCATATGCTTACTCATGCGATTAACTCCACAGATCAAAGGCTACTCATCTTAAGGATCTTAAAGGACTTTCAAGGGTTGTAATAGGGCTAAGGCTAAGGCATTCGAAAATTTGGATAAGTGGTGTTTAAGAACGTTCCAAAGACTTAGTCAAGCTCCATCATCTTATTAAATTTCGTGCTCCATCTTCTTCCCCACGTTACCAGTGTCAAACTTTAAGCACAAGGGCCAGATTTCATCTTATTGGACCCAGACTTCATTCTAATCTTCCTCTGAGCTTTGTGAACAGGACAAAGGCCTTATTTCTTTACTATTGGGCCTTCAATACAAACTCCAAATCCACAAATATGGGGGACATTAATCCAAACTTGAACATTAAAAACCAATTGCCGGAGAGCTTCACAATTTTTTTTTCTCGAAATTTTTTTTGTTCGGCAACTACTCTTTCTTTTCTTTTGTTGGACAAGTCTATCCCCATACTCACATCTTCCTTAATGATTCTCACGCCATCTCCATGTATCTAGCTTCAAAAATCTTCACCAAGTCTTTGAAACAAAGGTAAGGAAAATCTACACTAGGTTAAGTGTTTAGACATATATGGTGATGAAAGAAAAGCTTAATGTGGGCTCAAAATGGCTAACTAAGGGTGTCGCAACTCGTGCACACAAATGGGACACATAGCAATTTGGCAAAAGTGGTGGTAAATCCTAAGTGCCTTTAATCATATCCAAAATCAGAGTATGTATTGACTATAAGCTTTGAAAATCAACATGAGCAAGTTCTAGCAATCTCTAGTTCATTAAAAACTATGGCAAGTAATCATATGAGGCATGTTTACATTTTTGAGACTAAAAATCTTAAATATGTCGAAATTTTCACTCAGAAATCATGGATTTAGCTCAAAATCTCACATAGGTTCAAATGATTTAAACTTATTCTAGCATGCGAAATTCTGTACCAAGTTTTACAATCTATATCTACTACATGTTAATGCAATCAAAACATCTATATTAACAAAAGAATTCCATAAAAATTAATAATATGAAAGCCATGAACTCGAAATTGTCTCAGAAAAATATCATCATCGACGAGTTAAGGGCATCCTAAGACTCTAAAAAACACTAAAATACACTCAAAAACTACCTAAAATTTTAGAAAGAAAAAAAACCCACGAAAATTAAATTTTTTTAGGGCATCATCCGCCGGAAAGTTTCATTGTCCGCCCGGTTTTTACAATTTATGACTCAAATAAGTTGTAAACCCCTCCCCCACACTTAAATCCTACATTGTCCTCAATGTAACAAAGTAAAAGCATAGAATCAAGCATGGAGAAGAAAATTTACCAAAAATATCTCACATACTAACATACTAATTAATAAAGAGGAAGGGAAAAGAAAGCAAATCTGTATGTCGATCCTCCATTGGGTTGCCTCCCAACAAGCGCTTGTTTTTTATTGTCTTACAGCCTAGACATGATGCTTCATTTATGCTCTTGGAACAGCCTGATCTTGAAGGTGCATCTCCTCCATTTGTTTTTTCCACTTTGCAGCTTAATGTTCTGACCTCCGTGTCTTTAAACTAGAATTCTGAACGATGTAGAGCTCAGAAATTCGTGATCTTTATATGAATGAAAACTAGACGTCTCGAGCTTTCCATTCATATAAAGAACTCGTGCTAACTCCAAACGAGCTGAAAGTTATGACTTTTCAAAGTTGACTGTTCTATTTTGGACAGAAGCTGCGAATTATGAAAACACTTGGAGCACGTTCCTCCTTCGTATCCTTCAAAACTCAACAAACATAAAATCCAATGCAAATGCATGATATGCATTAAATGTATGATGAATATGATGCAAGATGATGCAATTATGTAATGCATGAATGAATGAATGATATGCAAAAAAAATATATATACATAGCTAAGTTAGAATTGTTTCACACTTCGGAATCACAAGATTGAACATGTTCAAACAATTTTTGAAATTTTTAGCATACATGTCCCAAATTGAGTTCGCCAAAAATTTACAAGGATTACAAGGCATTGATTTTTCAGTCTTTCCAAGGACGTGCGACCCGTGCGATAAAGTATGAATTCTCAATTATTCAGCCTTGGTTCAATCGAAAAACATGGCCAGTTGGGGATAGAGATAACGCGAGAGGCAGGACTAATTTCGACAATACACCCCGAGGCTAACCGGGCCAATGGTATATACTCTATTGGTGTAAGTCTTTCTTAGATCCAGAACCTGTCACCAGTCATAACCCGTTTCTAGACACCATGTCCGACATTCAGCCAAACTTTCAAAAATTCACACTCCCTCATAGTTCTTGTAGACTCCGCCCTCAACCTTATGTGTAAAACATAAGGGGTTAAGGAGATAAACAAGAAAAAGAGGCACCATCTATTCCAAGGAGTGAGACCTAATTAATCAAGCATGTAATCAATGTAAATCTAAGACTATCCTTTAACATGCTTAACAATTATTAGATATATATATACAAACACCGATTAATATTTACAAAAATTAAAATTTACACTAAAATTTATTCACATGTTTTTATTTACGAAAAATTAAATCAATTAGGGCACATATACAAGGCATCGAAAATTTGTAAATAAAATTAGCATATATACTTCGAAAATTCCTGAAAAAAAAATAAAAAAAATGGTTAGTAATATGCACAAGTATAAATTTACATATATACACACAAAAATCACAAATAATTAACAATCCCCGGCAACGGCGCCAAAAATTGATATGACCGAAACATGCATCAAATAAACACTTAACACATAATTCAACCATATACAATTTAAAACCCTATAGATGTAGTATTTTGAGCAAGTAGGGATCGTTCTAACCCGGGATTGAAGGGTGCATGCAATTCTTGTGTAGTAAAAGGGGGGTATAAAAGAGTTGTTTTTAATTACCTAGTTTATTTACTAAAAACGTCTCAAACATAGCACATAATCCTAGGACTCTAACATGCATTGACTCATAGACAAGAAAACACATAGAAGACCCAAAAACACATACCATGTTTGAAACAAAAAGAAAACCTAGCTAATTAATTATATACAAGTGATCAACTTAATCCATAATCTAACTCATTTATTAACACATGCAAATAACAACACTACCGAAATCCCATAACCCTAAATTTCGATTAAACATGCATAATTCATATTTTGTGCTAGGCATCCCCTAAACACCATTGATCTAGACTAGGAATCCCCTAAATCAAAACCAAAGCATTAAGAACCAATTAACTTCATGCAAATTGAAATCTAGAATAAGGAACACATGGAAAAGTTATTGAAATTTACGTATGTAATAAAACCGAAATACAATCATCCAAAACACACAAACAAGTTTCATGAACAAAAAGAGACTACGGAGTAAAGAGGTCATTGTTACACTTTTATATCTTCGGAATCCCCTATGGATACTCAAGAGAACTAGACTTCTTTGGTGGATGACGTTCGGAATCCCCTATGCGTCGGTGGAAGAAGAGATGCGGCGGTTTGATGGCGTAGTCGGCTTCTTGAGGATGTCGGCTTAATTTGTGGGGAGGAGGAGAGTATTTGGCAGAGCATAGGCTATAGAATAAGTGATCATTTGATTTGAGGCTGAGCCTCTTGTATTTATAGACTTACAAGAATCATTCTCCTCCTAGAATAAGGTTTTCCTTCTATTTTCGGGCAGATCTGGCAGTCTGTAAAGATTTGCACTTTCCCGGAGTTATAGATCTCCAAAAATTATGATTTTGGTGTCGTTGGAAAGAAGACTCAAATATCTTTCCAACCATATGTTAATCGCATCTTAACTCCTCCTGGTTCGTTCCCAGATGTCGTTCGAAGTTGGCCTATCTGCACAGGCAGATTCTGCTTTCCTTATTCTTCATGATTTCCTTATTCTTTTGACTTTGGGAATCCTTTTCCTACCAAATCTTGATCTCCACGAAATTGGCTGATTGGATCTTCATATTTGGGCTATCTAAATGGTCTTCTAATTAATTGGACCCATTTTCATTTGTTCTTCTTCAAGATCCTTCCGGAAGCTTTCAAATCCTAGTCAACATAGGAAAGGTTTTCCTAGTCAACCAATGATTTCTTTTTCTCTTTAATTTTTCTTCTTTCTTCCTTGGAATTTCCGATCCATCTCTTTAGCCGAATTTGTTCCTTCCATTTTGCTAGCCTTTGAATGCTTATAGACTTCTTTACTCCGTCTCTTTTGGTCAACACCTGAAATTAACAAAATAAGTTAAAACTAATAAAACTAAGCAATTATCAAAGTAAAAATGTAGAGAAAATACATTAATTAATATGCATAAAATGCGTAGATCAACCAGCATACGTGTCATATCACTCATAAATTTCTAATTCCATCATAACTCTTCCAAGAGCTCTATCTAAAATATAACTAGTTATGATAGAAACAAAGTCGCATGGAACCAGCTAACTAAGACATAGTTCTAATAGAACTCAAAGTCTGCTTCTGGCGAATGCTCGCCAGGCGTTGTCTCACTTGACTCTTCGCCAAGCGCTTAGAATACGATGGGCCGCTCGCATAAACCTCGACCATCCAAACCCAAAATGAAATACTTTATTTAGGCCCAAACAATTATGCCTATACAGGCTTATCATGGACCTTCTCCATATCTATTCCTCTATGAACCCATATTCATAGACTCCATCTAATAACCCAAACCAAAATCTACATATAAGTCAACACGAAATAGAATTATCGCGAATTAGTCGTATCACGTGATTTATTAACGAGTTTTTCAACGGGCGATAATTTGACTTGATTTTCTTCACAAAAGTTGTAAAATATTTAATTTCGAGCATGTAGGAATTTTCGAGGAATTTTTTGGATTAATGATCTTCTTCTTTTTTTGGAAGTTTTTATTTTCGGATAGGTATCGCGATGTTTATCGAAAATTATCGTAACGGATAAATCGAAAAGAAACTTGTTTTTATCGGTTAATTGTTGGTTGTACGATCGCGATATAGTCGAATAATAGCCGTTGATCGATTGAGAAGCTTTCCCCTATAAATAGCAAGTTTCCAAAAATAGCCGGTTTACCAATTGGGAAAGTCTGACTGAGGTGTTGACCAGAGTTGACTGACCCATTGACCCGATCCGGATTTTCGACCCGTTTCTTGACCCGCCGGAAAATAGACTGTCCGGCCACCAATTTTTGAGTTTGAGGTATGTAAATTCATCATTTCTTGCTTATGAGTGGCTTGGCACAGTTAGATTTGATTTTTGGGAAGTTTTTGATTGGACCCGATCGAATTTTCGATTGGAAATTCATAACTGCTGTCAGACGGCAGTGCTTCGACCATGGGGGAGGCCGGGAATAAGGGGAAAAGGTAGAGGGGATGGAGAGGATTCTTTTTCAGGTAGTCTCGGAGGGAATGGCGTTGCACCGTCGCCGAAATCGCGCCGGAAAGCCACTCTGGTGATTTTGGGGCCAGTGGCTTTCCAGAAAAATTTCAGTCGACACGCTTTGAATCGACATTGGTTGTATAAGGGAGAAGTGTTTGGCTTGGATAAAGGAAGAAAATGGGAGCTCGATCGCCACCCTCCGTGGTGGTTAGTGGTGGTCGCCGTCGGCGGTGATTTCGACATCTTCCCGGCCGATTTGGTCTCCGGCGAAGAAGGAAAAGTAATTGGGGAGCATGTGAGGAAGATACCTGTGAAATTTGGGCCTCGCCGGAGTTGGTCACCGGAGCTGCGGCAGAGCTCTGGTGAGGGTAATATCGTA
Organism: Geum urbanum; assembly: GCA_946800695.1. Classification (NCBI taxonomy): domain Eukaryota; kingdom Viridiplantae; phylum Streptophyta; class Magnoliopsida; order Rosales; family Rosaceae; genus Geum; species Geum urbanum. The sequence continues at coordinate 78,275,952 of OX326999.1, read as the reverse complement.
ATTTTTTCATAAAATTTCCGGGATAGTTTCTAAGTTAATTTTCGCACGTTTTATCAAATTCCAGTATTAAATGTATATGTTATTTATTCAGGAGATCGTGATCGAGATTTTGGCGAGGGAACTTCCGCCGGACCACGGAGCTAACCTCTGTACTGTGAGTGGACATGTTATTTTCACTGTTGGTTTGCGAGTCTATGTTATGCATTTTATAGTTATGCATTTATAATTATTCATTTTCATTTGGAGGCATATGCATGATTTGTTTTATATTGAGTATAGTCACAATGTTGCATCGATGCATTAGCCTCTCGAGTGATCCCCGAGACGCTCCTGGGAAGGATATGAAAAATTCCTGACCCGTGAATTTTACAGTACCCAGGAGGGTTAGGACAACATCTGACCTGGGATTTATTGTAACTTTGAGGAAAACGTACTCAAGTTACTGTCTCCACACACAGTACCTAGGAGGGTTAGGACAAACACCTGAGCTTGGCTTGTTTATTTTCAGACTCGCATTATTTTTATGTACATTATTTATAAAAGGCATATTATTTACAGTTTCAATTAAAAAGTGAAATATTATTTTCGTCCACTCACTCTAACAGTTTTTGTTATTTTATATGTCTTTCCTGGGCTTTTCGGTTTCCTCCACCCAGTTTGCAGTTGTTATCCTATGATTGCACGTCGGAGACGGAGGCGTAGAGTTTGTGTTACTGTATTAATCTAGTAGGTTCCTAGCTTAACATGTTAATCTTGTATAATATGTATATTAGAAGTCGCTCTGAATACTGTATAGAGCTTGACTTTGTAGTGTTTTATTTTTCACACAGTTTTCGGATTTCTTATCACCTTCTGTAAACAGTGTATATTTATAGTAAATTTAGAATTTGGTTGATTTGAGAAATTCGGATAGGATTTGGCGCCCATGGTTTGTTTTTGTGGACAAATTAGAAGTGTGTTTGCCTTGCAGAATTTTGGATTTCTTATTTATAGAAAAAAACTCTGGAAATTTTTTTTTATAGACTCAGGTGTCGTTAGGGCCTAATTCCGGTTTAGGAAACTAAATCGGGATCGGGTCCTTTCACCCCAAGTCTACAAAGAAGAAAATATTATGATCTAGCAGGCACACTATGGGGGTGTCCCGCTAGACCTATGGTTTCAATCACCCAACAAAATCATCTATCCAATATATCACCGTAGAGAATCTGGTGGAGGAAGTTATCCCCAGTCATCCGTATCTCATGACAATAGAATCCTAGCATGCATGCTAAGTTGGCTACCAAAGTAAACATACGAGAAGCCATCACTGAACCACATAAAGAAAGAAATCTCATTAAAAAGAATCTGCAAAATTAGGTTAAAGTGTATGCATTAAAAAGACTTCATGTATGAGACTTCAAGCAACCCCTTAACAAGGCATTTAGCTACTCATAGTTATAGTAATATAATCTAGACAAAATAAGAAATGATGAAGAATAAAGCTTTTGATCGTCAGTTCAACGGGTTAAAGAAGGTCTTCGACGGAACGAAATGGATCAGTTGGAATGGTCTCTCGCAGCTGGCTGCTCCTTGCTCGAGTATGTGCTCTCCAAATCGCTACTTAGCTTTTCCCAAAACCCTAAGATGAGTTTCTATATCAATGGGTTGGACCTCTCACATTCCTTATTGATTTGGTCTTCATTTATTTACATATAACTCCTTATTCTTTTCTTCTTGTTACGCTAGGAATCTCTTTTTGTCTTATTTTTCTTTAGTTCTCCACAAAACTTAATAAAACAATAAACATAATAAGAATACCGAAAACATCACAAATAAACCAAATATAGAATATCATTATTTTTTTTAAAAAAATAGGGCGGTGCGGCAGCCCTCTATCTTTGATTAATGAGAGTGTTGAATACATAGGGGGGACATAAAACCTGAACCTCATATTACAATAAGCTTATATAGACTATCTCGAATATTAACAAGACATCCTACAAAAACTATGTAAACAACCATGCACCAACTAACAACGAACAACTTATCAATGGTCGTTCTATCTATTTTGAGATAATGACGACAAATCAGAAAAGAACAGTGGCTTTCCTGATGAAAGCAATGCATAAGTACCTTTTTTGTAACCGTTTTACCATTTGAACACTAAAATATCACTTAAGACACTTGATTCAGGTCATCAGGAAGTCTCTTCCACCACTTGACACAATGCGCGCTCCTTGCTTCAGCCCATGCGACTTTTGACTTTAATTTGCTTAGTTATGGACTTCTTGTTGTGGGTGTGAGAGGTTTCTCTCCGTAATTTGTTTTCAGTTTTCTTCGTCAATTTTTTTTTGATATTCTGCTATGTTGAACAAAAAAAATACCACGTGTGCCATGTTGCTATCGCGTGCCGGTCTCTGTTCCTCGTCGTCCAAAGCTACATGGCACTCCCTTAAAATTTAGAGAAGGAAACAATAAAGAAAAATAATAAGAAATAAAAGAAGGAAACATTCATTGTCAGGCCCCAAATAATTAGCTTCCTATTACAATTTTAACGATCTCTGCTTCCTCTGTTCGTATTCTTTGAATCCAAAACTTCATCTCACTTGAGCCATTTCATTTATTTGTGTTCAAATTCGTTATTGTTTTTTGCACCTGTCTTAATCCAACATGTTCACATCTTGGGTTTCTTTTGTTGACCCAGTTCACCTCTAATTATAAAGATGGGTTCTTGATTCTTGTCTCTGAAATTTCAATTTTCAAAGCAGCTGGCTTCGCATCTCTCTGTTTTTATATTTTTGTTTTCTGGGATCTAATTTCAAATCTGGGTTGAAGAAGAGAGATGATGATGACAATGGAGGGGATGATGGATAAAGGTGTATTGGATGATATAATAAGGAGAATATTGGAAGGCAAAAGAGGAAAACAAGTGCAGCTATCAGAGGCAGAGATCCGTCAACTTTGCGTCAACGCCCGCTAAATCTTCCTCTCTCAGCCTAATCTTCTTGAGGTCCAGGCCCCGATTCACATCTGCGGTAAGCTCAAGATATAATGTTGAATTATGAAGTTAAAGTTTAGAACTTTGAAGGTTGGTATTGTATTAAAATTGTGTGGGAATATATTTTCATGTTATGAAATGTATAATATATTGTTTGAGTTTGAGAAAACGGTGGAGAATTTGTCATATTGTTCATTAGATGCATATATCAGAGATTGAGTCGAGTCAAGGTGACAAAAGGTAAGAGTTACATGACTTTTGGAGTTTTCGTGAAAGGAAGGGCTTATTGCAATGTGTTTATGCTTACAGTTGATGTTTCAAGGTCAATATGTGAGATTGATGCATTCGTTTAAACTGAAATACACTATAATGATTTGGTTTGTGATAACACATAAAACATGCATTAAAATATTAACACAAAATAGACACTCACCATATATCGCACACGTATGTAATTTAAAATCTTTCTTTGTAGATGTAGCATTGATAAGTAGGGATCGTTCTTAACCGGAGATTGAGGGTACTAATGCATGACAACGTTTATAAACACAAAAGTAAATGTATGGGGGGTTTATAAGTTGGTTTTTAATTACCTAATTTATTTACTAAAAACGTCTCAAACATAGCACATAATCCTAGGACTCTAACATGCATTAACTCATAGACAAGCAAACACGTAGAAGACCGTAAAACACATATAATGTTTTGAAACAAAAAGAAAACCTAATTAATTATATACAAGTGATCATCTTATTCCTTACCTTCACTCAAACATGACATATATACATCTCTCAACAACCTACGAAATTTTATCACTCAAATTCTCAAAACACATGCATATTTCATATTTTGTGCTCGGAATCTCCTATACACCATTGATTTAGACTCGAAATCCCCTATATCTAAAATCAAAGCATTAAGAACCAAATACACATGTAAATTTCGAATAAAAGTAATAAAACACATGAAAGATTTATTGAAAGACATATAATTCATGAAACTGAAATAAAATCATCCAAAACACAAAATCAAGTTTAATACACAAAAAGAGACTACGGAGTAAAGAGATCATGGTTACACTTTTATAGTTTCAGAATCCCCTAAGGCTACTCAAGAGCACTAGATTTTTTTGGTGGAAAACGCTCGGAATCCCCTGTACGTCGGTGGAAGAAGAGATGCGGCGTTGTGATGGTGTAGTCGGCTTCTTGAGGATGTCGGCTTGATAAGTGGGGATGAGGAGAGTATTTGGAAGAGTTTAGGCGTAGGAATGAGTGATACTTTTGTTCTGGCCGAAACTCCCTTTATATAGGCCAAGGAAAACCTAGTTCGACTCCTTCTAGGACTAACTACTCCACCCGGGTAACCTGACCCTTCTCCACGAAAACAGAAATTTCTCTCTTTCTAGGACTCCAAATCGTGTGATTCTAGTTGCGTTGGAAACTAGACTTCTAGATCTTTACAACCATATGCTAACCGCGTCTAGATTCATCTGGATCTGCTCACAGTGGTCTTTCAAAGTGGGCTGATGTACAATGGTCGATTTCTGATAATTCATTTTAATCCATCTTCTTTCTTTGGGTCTCGTTGGACATACTCTTGGTCTTTGACCCATCTTCATTAATCTTAGTTCATTCTTGAATAATTTGGGCTCCCATTTAGCGATAGGGTCGACATTTCCATATATGAGCAAGCCCGTGACAAATTCTTCTTCTAGGTGGACTAGGATTTCAATTCTTCTTCAATCACAATGAGGAAAGGTTTCTTTCATCAATTAGGAAAGATCCGGACACTTCCTTTTCACTTTAGGAAATATTTTGCACATGTGTTCCGAATACACTTTCTTATTCTCCCGAGGACTTCTACTCCAACAAGAATTCCTAGTCGAAATATGATTCTTCATTTTTCTACGTTTTTGCTCCATTTTGCCTTCTTTATTGTTCCTCCTTTATTTTCAACCTAAAAATATAAAGTAAGTTAGAAACGTATTCACTAAGCTCATAACATTGCAAAATGTAGAGAGAATTACATTAATAATCAAGCATAAAATGCGTAGATCAGTTTGTAATAAAAGTAAGATACTTTTCATTATGGTTGACGTTATTGGAATGCAATTTCTGTTAAATACTCAAGATTCTAGTCAACCACAAAATTGAGAGAGAGAGATTGTAATTAGTTAAGATCAGATTTGTGCTGGCTATTGAACCCGCCTCTATCATGGAGTTTGATGCATGTCCTATCCTGGAGCCTGGAGGGCTTCACATTTGTGGCATTACTTTGTGTGCTTGTTGATCAACTAATGTAACCTTTGGATCTTTAAATGATTGAAGGAGGCACAGGCTACCTGTTTGCCTTGGGCAAATTTTTGCTGCATGTGCATTGTTCAAATTACTTTTTTAACACATCAAGACATCATATAAGACTACAAGTAGTCGCTTGACTGACATTTAGGAAAGACATAGACAATTCTCTCCTTATATTTCTTTCTGCCCTTGGTGTTCCTAATATTGCAGATGCCTTACAGGTGATATACATGGACAATACCAAGACCTACTGAAAGTATTTGAGCAGGGGGTTTACCCTCCTGCTGCAAACTATCTCTTTCTTGGTGATTATGTGGGTCGAGGGAAGCAAAGTTTGGAGAGAATATGTTTTCTTCTTGCCTACAAAATAAAATGTCCCGACAAAGTTTGTCTTTTGAGAGGAAACCACGAAGATGCTAAGATTAACCAAATATATGGATTCTATGACGAGGGTAAGAGGAGGTTCAATGTCAGGCTTTGGAAGATATTTACCAACTGCTTTAATTGTTTGCCTGTATCTGCACTTATTGATGGGAAGAAACTTTGTATGCATGGTGGGCTCTTGCCAGAGTTGGAAAGCTTGGATCAAATAAAAGAACTTCCGAGGCCAAGTGACATTCCAGACAATGGTCTCTTATGTGATTTTCTTTGGACTGATCCTGATGGTACATTTGAGGGCTGGGCAGAAAGTGATCGAGGTGTTTCCTGCACTTTTGGAGCTGATAGAGTTATTGACTTTTTAGACAAGAGTGACCTGGATCTTGTTTGTCGGGGTCATCAGGTAATCTATTTTCAGTTGAGAAAATTGGATCACTATTACAAGTTGCTTAGGGTGAGGGTATACGCGTGAAGCCATCATAAGCTTCCTTGTTTCACTTTCCTTCTAGCCAATGGCATCTAAAACATATTGAACCTAGTAAAAGTAATGCAGGCTCTTTTACATATGTATCTTAGGTTTTGTAGCATATTTTAAACATCCTCGAAATAGTTTTTCATTCAAGCTAGTTGCAGGTTGTCGAGGATGGCTATGAATTTTTTGCAAAACAAAGATTGGTCACTATGTTCTCAGCTCCAAATTACGGAGGAGAGTTTGATAATGCTGGTGCCCTGATGAGTGTTGATGAAGCTTTACTGTGTTCCTTTGAGATACTTAAATCAAGTGTTGATGAAGGCTCAAGTAGTCGTTTAACTCTTGAAAAGGTATCTCTATCATTTATTATGTTCATTCTAATACTAATGTGCTAAGATAATGACGTTGGCTTCTCTTTTTCTTTCTTTGGCAGCCTCCTAAAAGGAACTAATCGTTTGGAGATATCTAACTGCTCCATTAGGAAACACTTCAAACTCAACCAGTGGTTCAATTCTGCCGGTGGATGGCCTTACGTGTTATGGAAGAAGCTTGATCATATTAATCAACACTTGAGCCTAAAGACATGCGACTGTTGCCACTGTTGTTGTACTCCGCATAGAAGCATTTCTTGAGCCCAAAATCAGCCTCCCATGGCAACCAACCTTGTGGCTGAATCAAGTCGTCAATGTGTGACTCGTGATGACGGTCCTCGAGTGCTCCTTCCATGGACGGCCAAGATATGCCTTGTTTTGGTGCCTCAAAGGGTAGTATGTTGGATCAGAGGTAAATATGCCGTTTAAAATGATGACTCCAGTAGGTTGGCTCTTCTCTTTCCTACCTTGAGCCATGACGATGCAAGACTGGATAGGCATTGGCTTGCGCACTACGAAAGTGCAGTTTTGGAAAACGGCAGCAGCATCACCGAATACAAAGTCAATGGTACCGGTGATGGTGCAATCGCGGTAGAATTGGTGTTGAACATGTGTGTAAAGTGTGTCTTGGTAGCCATCAAATGTGCACCTATAAAAGATGGCCTCGGCACTAACCCTAAGCGCCACAGCTTGATGTGTCTGGACCGGCTGAGTTCTCAAATCCAATATCCCTAGCCATGAAGTGAGCTCCATGGATCGCTACATAGTAGATAAAGAAGAAGAAAAAAACGAATTAATAAATTCATTCATTTCAGAAACATGGCATAAGAAGACGTACATAAGTGAAAACACAGGCTTACCAACTGTAGCAGTGTGATAGGTAGGGGTGCCATCCACGAAGTTCAGGTTTCCGGTGATTTTAGTCTTATTAGCGCAATCTCCGACTAGCATGAGATTGGTCATGTTTTTAGTGATATGAACAAGCTCATTGTAGACACCTTGCCTGATGGAGATGACAAAGGTCTTGTTGCTATTTTAGGGTACATGATGAAGTGCATCATTGATGGTTTACTTTCCACTTCCATCCTTGGCCACAACGATATTTGCAGCCTTATTGACCTTGAAAAGATCAGCTTTAGTAGGAGCGGTAAGGAGTTTCCTAAATCCAGGTCGATGCCAAGTATTATTGAGAATACCATCAGGAAGTTCAAAATCATCATGACCAAGAACATGGAGATGGTTATCATCTTCAAGGAGACGGCAACGACTTAGACCTTCGAGGTTTAAGTCACCGAGAAATTTTGAGATTGTTGATACCATGGCGAGTGCATTGCTGCTCAAATGCATGGAGCTCTTCAATAGTTTCTTCATTTTCTCGCCTGCATCACTAGTATTATTCTCAAATGCGTCCAAGCATTTCTCTTGGTACGTGATAGTAGCGCTTATCCAAACCTTCAAATCCATGAGCATGTCATCGAATTTGGTGATGCCAGTCTCACTCCCTAATCTGTCGAAAGCTTGCTTGAAATCGTCGACAGCCAAATCCAAGAGCTCATTGCATGTGTCGAGGGCCTTGGTTGCTCTCGTCTCCTTCTCAAGCTGTTGCAAGAGAGTGGTAGCGGATATCTGCTTCATTGCTGCTTGGAATCCAAGAAGAACGAGCTTTTTAGGATCGGTGATGGTATCATTTCCACTTGCAGATAGGAGTCTGTGCACACATTCTTGTTTGTAGTCGGTGGGCTGGCAAATGGTAGTGATGGTTTTCATGGATGCAGATATCTCGTGGGATTTGATGGAAGTTCTGCTGCCTTTCGCGTCACCGTTGATATGGCTCGTGGCCTTCAGTCCAACACCAACTGTTATTGCCACAACCATTGCTACTAATAGCAAGGAAGAGATACCAATAATGGCAATCCTCTTTTTTGAGTGACTTGATTCCCCGTACGCCATATTAAAGTTTAACTAAGATCAATTAGCTAGATGAAAAGGGCTAATTGGATTGCTCAAGGCCTCTTCCTCTTCAGAGGTCCTTAAAAAATTCACATATGAAGGTCATAATGGCGTTAAATGCTTATATAGAGCGAGAGATTTCAAAAGTTGGTTAGGATTAAGTTGTAACAAGACTAGCAAAATAAGAGGCTTGGAGGGGAAAATGAAGTTCGAACATTGCGAAACTAGATCTTATTAACGAAAAGAAAGTTCGAAACCAAGTAAGTTGGCCTCACATTTTACTACACATGCACTAATTAGTTTAACTCGCTTTAGTTAATTAGTTTATTATTTGTGTGTGAAAAGTGTACTTTCACCACCAAAACATGTACTAAAACCAAAAACTTGTATATAGAATATACAACTTCAGACATGAACCCTTTAGTTTCTGTATAAAAATTTTCCCTAAGAAAAATATGAGAAATGAATATAACTAAAAGATGTAAACCTTGTGGCCTATAATATGGTCCAACTAGGTTACTTCATCGACGACTTAATATAGTTAATTAGTTAGTTACTCAAACCTACAGTAAACTTAACACCGGTGGCCGGCAGCCACGCCATCCCATCAATGAATCGCCGGACAGTGAAGAAGTTGGCCATGTTAGCATCCTGGATGATGTGGTAACCCGGCCATTTGACCCGTCCGGCGAGTGATGCACCAGGTCCATTATTTCTATACTCCCCATACCATAATGTGCTCAAAGCAAAGTCACCATACCACTCTAGCCACCCTCTTGGCTGCACCAGACCACTCATATAAGTGTTGATAAAGACTGTTCTAGAAAATTCCTTCCATGGCCTCCCAAGATATGTTGGTTGAGTAGCAAAGACGTAGCTATCTTGGATCGAAAACCCGGTGTTCTGATGCGGACTTTTCCGACCCTGCGCCGTGATTGTCACCTTCTGTAGTGGTAGAGGTACTCGAGTGTAGATTTTGCAATTTTGAAGTACCGCGGCGCCATTGCCAAATATGAAGTCTATGGTGCCATAGATGTCGCATTCTCGATAAAATTGACGAAGAGAGTGAGCATAGAGGGTGTCTTGATTACCCTCCATGCTGCACCGGAAGAAGGCGGATTGATCCGAGTCAACCCTAAGTGCCACACCTTGAAAGTTTTGAGGTCCGGCCGTGTTCCGAAATGTCATGTCTCTTGCTATGAATCCCTTTCCGGATACGGCTGCAGTATAACATATTGACATATGAACACGCTAAGCATAATGGCATATCATAGTTTATTTTGTACAAACTAAACCACGCATGCATGTACGTACGTAAATGTACATCTTCATGGTGATAGATATTCTCAAGAGTGAAATACGTACAATAAGCTAAAGCGAGTAATAACTTACCAACTGTTGCGGTTCTAAATGTAGTCCATCCTTGCATGAAGTTTCTGTCACCAGTTATCACGGTTTGTCCAATCCCATCTCCTACAAACATGATATTGGTTTTTTTCTTCTTCATGTCAATATTTTCTCTATAAATGCCCTTCTTCACGTATATTATGTATCGCCTTCCGCTATAGTTCGGAGCTGCATTGACTGCTTCTGTGATCGAACGGTACGTCCCACTACCATCTGCTGCCACAACAACATCTACATGTCTACCAAATTGAACAAGTGGACTGGAATTAACGAGCTCTTGATCATCATCACTCATCCATGCTGGGAAACTATGATCCGGCGAGGAACTCTTGTTTGCAATTATCAAAGTATTTATACTTTGATCTCTTGGAGGCTTAAAGGGTAAAGCATGCAATTGAGTGTACAAGGCCAGGACATTACCAATCAGCTGAGTGACTTGCTTCAAACTTCCCCTTATGAAACTTTCAAGGCGTCTATCGGTTCCCTCGAAACCTTCAAGGCATGTGTCTTGGTTACTAAGGGCAGCACTCAGCCAAGTTTTGAGGTCTCCTTCATAGTGAATATTTTTGTCACCTGTCCGAATTCTGTTCATCACGCCTAAAGACCAAGCCAACTCGGAGATAGAGAAATCAAGGAGCTCCTTGCAATCCTCAATTGCTAGTTGCTCTCTATAACTGATTGATAGAGCATTGAACTTCGTGATCATGTCAATTGCCGCTTTCGCTTGGTTAAGGCTGTGCCTAAGCGCAGCTCTTAGGATTGAACTACTTGAAGAAGCGGCATTTTGATGACTTTGGTCAGGCTCCATTATGCTTTGGAGCTCAGCTTGCACATTTTTCGTGCATGCACTTTGGTCTTCAATTTGAGAGCAAGTTTGCTTAAGCAAAGATTGAATGGAAGGATTTCCAGTAGACAAAAACGAAAGTAAAGCTAGATTAATAACAAGAAGCAGAAATTTGGCAGAGCCCATCTTTAGCTCTAATGGGGAGGGAGAAAGGCAGAAAGGAAATGATTTTTATGCTCATTTTGATATGAAGAAACGTACTTGTTTCAAGCACGAGGGAATCTTGGAATGGTTTGTTTTCAAAGAAAAGGCTGTGTCTTTGGAGTTGTAAATAAACATTCTCGTGCTTTTTTTCTTTAGACAAAGCCAAGTGATGCTCTCCTTTAAAGACAAGGTTTTATATTCTTTGGCCATTTTGGCTTCAATTAGAGGTACGTGGCGTAAACAATGAAATTAAGGATCCTCACTTTTCTAGCCCCGGAATCAATTTTACCAGCATATTTAGCACAAACTAAATTCAAAGTTTAGGGTTTAGGCACCATATTTGACTAATCAAACCTGTGCACCGTAAATATAGAACCCTAATTCCTATCCTATACAAAAACGTACATAGAACCCTAATCTGTTAATAATGAGGTGGGGATTTAAATAAAAACTTTATAGGATAGTACTTGGGTCCAAACATATATAGTTTGGACACCATCATCCAAACAACTCATATTTATACAATTTTTGGTTTGTTATTTTATAATCGACATCACTTAGCATATAATTTATCTCGTAAGGATCATGTATGCAAAAATTTTGAATGGAGATTGTTTGCTCATTAAATTATGTAAAACAAATAAACGGTTGCTAATAAAATGTTAAAATTCACAAACAATTTTCATTTTAATTAATTTTTTAGTTAGTTGATCTTCAAATTATGCTTTATATGATAGGTAGTATCGATTATAAAATACCAAACTGAAAATTGTATAAATTGAAATTATTTAGACAATGTTGGACTCAAGTTATTTCCAGCTTTATATTCCTAGCTCGCTAGGTTTTTTTTACAGAAATTAAACAATTTCAGACATATGGCAGGCATGGCTCTACCAATTTTGGATACACAAGGAAAAACCTTATCTTCTTCTTCAGCTTAATTTGTCAAACGGCTCATTTGGGGTACATTTTAGACCCAAAAATCTCTGCACCTCATGACCTCATACTCTCCAATTTCTTCATAAGAAATTATTGCCTTTCCTGTATCCCCAACTGAAAATGTAGTGAAAATGAAGATGTAACTTTGACCTTATCAACAAGCATTGTGCTCCTTGGAGTCTTGGACCCTAGTGAAGCACGCAACTGAGACTCGGCCACGGTTCTCAAGATCCCCGAAATCCCGCCTGGCCGCCAAAATGAGTTAGATTTCCCCAGATCTAGTAAAATTTAGAAAAAGCCTATGATGAGTATTTTTTGGCCAATATCTTTCTATAAAATATATTTTTTAAATACATTTTAAAAGATCAATCGTTGAATATTTAAATATATATAAGTAGATTAATTGTATAAATTTTTATCTCATTTAAAATCATTAAGGTATTGAACGAGATCAAATTAATGAACACATCAAATTTGTCAGAGTTGAACCGTTCATGTTCATACTTGGTAAATTATGATTATGAATCCCTTAAATATTTTCGATTTGGTTGAAACTTTATAAAAATGATCTATTTATATATAATTAAATATTTTACGGTTAATTTTTTAAATTATGATAAAAATTTAAATTTTATAAATTATTGATTGGAAAACACCGAAATGTACACCATAAAAATACTCATTAGATTCTCTCCCGTAAAATTTATTACTTGGTTGGTGTAACCGTGTAAAGAAAATAATTGCAACAGAGAAAGAAAGCGATAAAGCCATAAGAGGACAAAGGTAAAAGGCTGAGCTCACTGTTAATATGCATGATTAAAACCAACGGATAGTTCAATGTGAAAGTCAGTACTACTGTGCCCCAGCCTTGCTGACTGCTTGATAGCTCTGAAACACTCCATCACACTTATCCCAGCACCGTGTACGGCGGTACACGACGTGTCGATCTTTCCAAGGCTAGTCTTCCTTAGCAAGTACTTCTTGCTGACCAAAATATTAATATCCAGGTACAGTAAGATTACGTTCTCAAAAGAAGATAAATTTTCCTTCTCCTCCGGTCGCATCACCACCACCTCATTCTACTCATCATCATCATCATTCATGGATCGTCACCGGAGGGAGAGCATGTATGCCCGTGCTGTAGCCGATCGCAGCACCGACGTGCTGTCTCAGTGTGTGGCTTAGATTGCGTCCAAAGTACCAGAAAAAGAGACAGCCTCTCAATACGAAACTACCCCTCCTCTCCCTCCCTGTGGGCTGTGGTGGTCAAGGAGTAAAATATCGGGTATCGAGAATATATCGACAGTCCAAAATTTGGATATATCGACGAAATATCGATCCACTGAAAATTCTGACAGAAATGACGGAAACTAATAAAAATATATGGAAATTTGTAATGAAACTTTTGGAGGTTGTTATATGATCAATTACCTACCTTATGTAAAAAGAAAATATTGATCAAACATCAAAACATATGAATTTGCTATATTACTATATGAATTAGTATGTGTTAAGTGCTGATAACTATTAAAATATAATTTAATAGTTCTATTTTTATTTTTTTGATGGCTAAACTTTAATGGGAGGCTAGACCATCACATTTTTGTACAATATGTTACACATCACACATTATAAAATCAAATATATAAATACTTCAAAACCACATAGAGGACCTATGAGGTTCGAAACTCACACTATTTTCATCATCTCTCTGTGCAGAATCATGTGTGTATTGTGAAGAGTACTAATTAAATGATTGCTCTCCCATGTAATTCTGCACGTATTGACTTACATGCCAACCATATGGGTCAGGGGGCGGTCTTTGAAGATTTTGGAGCTCGTAGTATGAACCAGGCATTGCTCGACTTTCTTCATTGCTATCATCATTTGTGGCATTTTTTTGTGATTGTAACGATGAGTTATCACTTGTTGGAAGACCATAAGGCATGATATATGAAGGATAAGGCATTGCAAAATTTTGACAAGCTTTTAATTTTGTTAAATTAAAAAAGTTACTGAAAATTTCAAAAATTTCGGTAAATATCGGAAAATATCGGAAATATCGGGGATATATCGGAAATATCGGGGATATATCGGAAATATCGGAAAATTTCGGAAAATTTCGGAAAATTTGGAGATATATTCACGGATTTTTCAGGTAAGTTCAAAAAACCGAAATATCGGCGAAATATCGCCGATAATATCGATTTTGCATTCCTTGGTGGTGGTTGTCTTATTCGAGTCAATAAAGGAGCTACACTGTTCCAGAATCATTACAAAATATGGAATCTCACACTCTCTCTCTCTCAAGTTTCAGTGTCCTTTGTCCAAAAAGCAATAGAAAAGTGAAGTAATTCAGTAAATTTATGCATTGCCATCTGTTCACATCAATCTTAGAGCAACTGCAGCGTAAAGACGAATAGCATGAGCAACGGTTGAGTCCTGCTAGAAATAGCGCGAGCAGATGATTTTGGCGATGCAGTGGTAAAAATGGAGGGCAACATTCGACCGTTGACGACCTGCTCAAGTAGTCGGACGAGCAACTTTTGCTCGTGTGAGAGGACAAGCAGGTGGCGAAGCCCACTGCCACGTGTCAAGGTCGAATCATTTTTCTTTTCTCTTCAAACCATATTTGCTCTCTCCCCTACCAAAACATCGACTACCTTACCTCCAAAACCCGGCGACCAAAACTCGACCAGCATGTTCGACGCGTAGAAGGATTCGGTTTTATCGGCGATGAAGAAGATCGGGTACGAAGACGTGGACTTCACTCCGACCTGGAGACCCTCTCGCTCATGATGGAGATGTGGCGAGTGATGATATGGCTAAGACTGAGAGGTTGAGGCGGCGTAGACGACGCTTGCTCGCGGATGATGAGGTCAGTTCAGGAGATCATGGCGGAGTCGCCGGAGCGGGAGAGGATCTGACTGGGTCCATGAAACATACTGCTTTTCACCCGAAGTTAATTTTAAAATCTAATCCACAACCACCTTTGAAAACCAATGGCCCAGATTAGATGATAAGCATATCTAACGGTTAAGACATATTAGCCATGAGTAAATATTTTAATAAACTACTTTTACTCGGAACCTTCCAAAATTCATAATAAATAAATCGGATCTCCGAAACATGCGACAAAAATACACACGAGCTCGTATTAATGTCATCTACAACTTCCATGAAAAAAGTGAGTCCAAAATCATAACTTAAAAAAGAGATGAATAGTAATAGGAGGTGCTATTTTTTAGACCGTTGCAGGAAAAACATGTGTTGCTCCTCATATTTGATGAATAGCGCCAGCTCCTCCTCGAATAGGAGGTGCTAAATGGATGCGGATGCTCTAAATTAGAGCATCTGCACGGGTGCTTGAAATAGCACGAGCAGAGCCGAGACAAACCAAGAAATAGGAGCATCAGAAAAAATCGATGCGTAGGTGGTGAGGAGCTCGACCACTCGTTGATTGAGAGCACGAGCAAGCCAGCGAGAAATTTTTTCTCATATGAGAGCAAGTGGCGGAGCCCACTGCCATGCGTCTAGATCGAAAAGCTTTTTGCTCTCTCTTCAAACCAAATCTCTTGCTCTCTCCCTAATAAACCATCGATCGCCTGCCTTTTTCAAAAATCGGCGACCAAAACATGGTCAAGCTAGGCCTTTTCTTATAGTGAGTCCATTTTCAGCAGCCAATCCCAACATGAAGATCTTCTCACTCTCTTTGCCGTAATCCTCATCAAGGCTATGGGAATGACCAAAATGCAATCTTTTGGATACCGAGTAAATTGGGTTGTGATTGAAAATCGAAGAATGGTCTTAGAGATAGGAATTCAAGGTTTGGCTTATCACTTTGGAACTCGGATGATAATTTTTGGGACAAGGGAGAGGGACTCAGGGTCCAAACAAAAACAGTAAAAAAAAATAGAAAATGAACAAAATAAAGTCAATTCTTTTTTATTTAACTCAAAATAAATACGATTGTTCAGAAAATTATACAAATCTTTTACAAACTTAATTGTAATAAAATCCCTTAAAATTTTTGTGAATGAAATAAAGTCATATTCGTGAAGAAAAGTAGTCGATACTAAAAGTTTGTATTTACAATATATTTATCATCGTTGTTAATTGTGTAACGACAACACATAGCATTGACACATATCATCAAGTTATTGATCAAAAATCTTACCGAGATTTAAAAAGTCAAAATATTTAAAATCGATGAATAATAATAGGAAGTGCTATTTTTTTACCGCTGTAGAAAAAACAGGTGTTGCTCCTCCTATTCCCTGAATAGTGATTGCACCTCCTATGAGGAGGTGCAAGGTCAATAGGAGGTGCTACATGAGTGCGGATGCTTTTAGAGCATCTATAACGGGGAGGAATTTCTGGGCAAATCAGACGTTCGTTGCATGAACCCGCTGGAAATTGGAAGTCCCCGGCAGAAAAATGATGTAGCGCTACAAAATTGGGATGGCGACCGATGGTGGACCGAGAGGACGATCTCGACGCATATCAAAAATTGATCGAGGTAGAGAATGATCGCTCTAGTGGAGCCCACACATGTGGGTGATGCCACAGCGCGTTATTTTTTTAATCCTTGTGCGTGTAGTACACGCGTTGTTAAACAATTATTATTTTTAACTAACCAATGATAGCTCGCCACATGGTCAGACTGTTTGGTAGCTGCTGTATAACGGGCAAATCGATCTGAGCCGTTGGTTTTGATTCGAATTTTCAATCTAACGGCTCAGATTTAATTGAAATGACTATTTTTTGTAAATAATGGGCATAATTCAAATATTTGCATAAAAATCCCTAAAAAATTACAAATAACCCTATACTATTTTCCTATAAATACTACCTTCATTTTATTTACATCTCACTACAATTTGTGCACAACAAATTTATTATCTCCTTCCATCTCTTCTCTCGATCAATCCTTTGATTATTTTTCAAAAAATGGCTATCAATTGGCTTCTTTCCGAAGATGTACAATTGTGCATATCTTATTGTCGTCATAGCGTTGATCCTCTCACCGGTATCAAACAAAATATCGATAAATTATGGAAAAAAGTTTATGCTGATTATAAGTAAAATTGGAAGATGACTCATGGTGAATCGAGGCCAGAAGCTAGAACCCAAAATGCACTTACTTCTCATTTTGCTAAGTTGAAGTCAAAATTGAAATTTTGGGATGGTGCTCTTAGTTTCGCACGAAGGAATCTACAATCCCACTCAAGTTTGCAAGATGAGGTAAATCCTTAATTAATGGTCATCTCCATTTTATTTGATTTTATAAAATAAATGTTGTCTACTCCATTTTATTTGATATTATTGTGACACAGAAAATAGTTATTTTTTTTTAGAAAGACAAGCTCAATCATGGTTTGTGTCTCAATAAAAGGAAGAGTTTACGAACTTTGAGTGTTAGGAAGTGGTCAAGAAACATCCTTATTTTAGGTCCGTCAAAACTAGTATTCTACCTTCTTACCATGCCAACTTCGAAGCTACTCCTCTCATTAGCGAAATATCTCCCACCATTGATTTGGATGAAGATGAAGTGGTTGCAACACCACAAAGCAATCTTCAAGGTCCCTTGAGTCCGATTAGACCAATGAGAGTGAAGGCGGCCAAGGAAGCAAGAAAAAATGGAAGAAAAAAAGAGTCACGACTTCTACAAATGAGGTACGCGATAATGTTTTGAAAGGCATTGTGGCTAATCAAAAATTTTGGCTGGCTGGGCAAAAAGCAAGTGAGGATATTGAGCTTACTTTACACAAAGGGCAACTCGCCCTTCAAAAGAAATATTACAAATTGAGGACCTTAGCGGAAAAAATAAAGATCATGACAATGGATATGGAGACTATGACTCCAAATTCAAAAATGTATTTCAGGAAGAGGAAAACGAAAATCCTCAAGTAACTAGATGACAATGAAGGAGAAGATAGCGATGCAACATTTTCAAATTGTTATCGTCCGCGCCCACTTGATTTTAGTGATTAGTTTAATTTGTCTTTATAATAAATCTAGACTTGGCTTGTCATTACATAATTTTAACTTTCAAAAAATAAAAATGTTATTTTTTTATTTAGATAAAATTCAAACACATTACATAAAAACATAGTAAATTAAAATCAAACAACATAAAATGCAAACACACATAATGCAAACACATAAAACAAAAGAAACATATTTAGAGATGTTCACCGGTTTCAATAAACCAATTATTTTTCACTAAGTCTTTCTGAAGCTCTCCATGGATATAAGCAGTTTGGAGATCCACAACACAGTCGCTAAACCGTTGTTCATTCTTTCTTTATTTTTCAATTGGCTCAAAAGAAATTCGATTACCTTGTCTATCCACTGGTCCATTATAAACTGTAAAAGCACTCGATGAGTTTTGTAGATCTTCTTCGCTCTTCTCAAATTTGTCATCCACAAATTCTTCCTCAACAATCATGTCATGCATTATGATGCAAGCCAACATGATCATTTTTAATGTCGATGTGTGGTGATACCGAGCTACATGACGAATAATTAATTCCCTAACGAGATTGCAAGATGCCAAAACACATCTCCACATCTTTTTGGTATGCCTCATGTTTCTTTGCAAACAAATTCTGTGGTAGCTCCTAGGGATTGAGAATTGTTTTGACAAACGAGGAGTACCTCAGATATATTTTATCAGCTAGATAATAAGTTTTGTGGTACGTCATATCGTTGACTTTATAAGTCTCTTGCAGGCTTCTTCCGGTAAGGAGCAAATCGAAGATATCCGATTGTTGGAGCACGTTGATATCATTTTGTGCTCTAGGCACTCCGAAGAAGTTGTGTCATATCAAAGTGTCATATGAGACTACCGTCTCTAAGATAATAGTTGGACGCTTCTTTTGCCCTGAAAATGCCCTTTGTCATGATACGGTTAAATAAGTTCGTGGTATTTTAGAACCTCCGGTGAAAATCTTGCTCGTTGAAGATAGGGCATTCGATGAAGTAAAATATTTATAAGAAATAAATATTTAAATATTACTTATTCCTCGTTATTAGATGAAAATATTACTAAGAAATAAAAAATTAAATATTTATAAGTAATGAATAATAATAAAAAAATTATTTTTTGTACCGTTGCAGACAAAATATGAATAAAATCTCATATCCGATGAAAAGTAAACACACATCTTCAAATAAGAAATAAGAAATTCTAGGCCATTAAAAATTCCCATATGAGTGCATATCCTCTTAGTAATTAGTAATTATGAAAAGCAAATGTTTCTATCTTTTGTTTTGGTCTCCATGCCCATCGTACTACAGTAACACATTGTATGGGTAAACCAATCAAATTCACTATCTGAGCATGTTCTTCCAGTTGCGTGCGCATGCAACCCCCAAAGGCTGTTTAGAGCTGCGAGCGAGGAAGATATCACAAGTTACGGCAAGTTTAGATGTGGACGCCTTGGATAAAAAAATCAAGTTTTAGAAAAACGAGTGGTGAGAAACAAAAAATAGCTAGAAAGTTACCTTGGGATCGATCGAGTTAACTTTGTTTTGGTTTTGGTTTAGATAGACACAAACCCTAACTTTGTTAGTTTGCTCAGTCATTACAGTCTACTGGGGTAGTTTCGGAAACTTGAAGTTAATAGTTGCCTTTATAGGACGGAACAGAGCAACGACGACTAAACAGTAAACACAGACACAACACAGAGAGAGAGAAAGAGACAAAACAGAGAGAAACAAAGTTAGGCTGAGTTAAGCTTTCATGGATTCAAACGCCTTCTCTGCAGGTTCATTCATGTGGAACCTACGTGGCATGGGGACTCCGCTGAACCGCGTCCAGCTCGAGCCGGCGGCAGTTGCACCGCCACAAGCAGCCCCTGCGGGTTACGCGGTCCGGTCGGCGCCGTGGGAGCCTGCTGTGAATCTGGAGGACATGTTCCAGGCTTATGGGGTGAGGTTCTTCACGGTGTCGAAGATAGGGGAGCTTGGCTTCACTGTCCACACTCTAGTGCTCATGAAGGACGAGGAGATTGAGAACATGACCAACTACTTGTCTCAGTATTTCCGAGTGGACCTGCTCGTGGGTGAGAAGTACGGCATCAAGGCCGCAGTCAGAGCCCAGAGGAGGCTAATTGCGAGACAGGAAATGCGGCGGATGTGTGCTGTCTCCGGCGACACAACCACTATGGATGCTTCCTCTCAACAAGGTTTGTTTTCTCACCTTTAACACATACAAAAAATTAGATAAATTATCTGAAATCCAGAAACTGATTTTTCTTTGTTGAATAGTTGGATAAATTGATCATCTGAAATCTACTTGTTGGTGAGTTATGATATGTTGAGTTATGCCATGTTGGTCTTTTAATTTATAAGTGATGTTTTGATACGTTTTCTTTAGGAATTTACTTGTATACGCTGCAACAGATATTGATATGTTTTCATGTTCTTTGATTGTTAGGTGACTTAGGTTTCTTATTAATGGAAAATTAAAGTTTATTTCAACCAAGTACAAACTATTATCTTTTGTGTACGTAGTAAAATGTTTTATTATCATTTTTATATGTCCGTACGTTCATGTGCATGCGTTGGTGTGGTAGGGCTAACGTCGGAGGAGGCAGTGCAACAAGAGAAGGAGATGGTTGGGAGCATAGGAGGAGCTGCAAAGAAGAAGGTTGCGGCGGTTAGGAAGCGTAAGAGGGTGAGGAGAGGAGAAGGATGGCATAGCAGCTGTGAGGAGCAAGAGGACGGTGTTAGTGGAAAAGCTGCTCGGCGTGGCAGTGCTGGTGAGATTCTGAGACAGAGGGAACACCCCTTCATTGTGACCGAGCCAGGGGAAGTGGCTCGTGGCAAGAAGAACGGACTCGACTACCTGTTCCATCTGTACGAGCAGTGCCGTGGTTTCTTGACCCAGGTTCAGGCCAACGCCAAAGATAGCGGTGAAGCATGTCCAAGCAAGGTACATACACGACCACTACAGTGATCAAGAGAATCTGAATCTCCTTTTTACTGTGCTAAAACTGTAGTTAACTATTATTGTTAATAGTTCGTACAGTAACTCGAAGGATAAACTACTATTCACCAAGTTTAGTACGTGGCCATTATATATTGTGATTAGTTAAGGTGTATTGATTTTCCAGACATGTTTTAGTCACTTCTGTGCAATTTAATCTGTCCACATGCTGTTGTTAATAAGTTTACGTATAGTACCCTCTTGCTTTAGAACTTGGAGTTAAAATTTGAGCAACATCACCCTAAAAGTGAGATTTTCTGGAGCCCTTGTTCGATGAGTATCACTCATGCTTCATTTCAAGCTTCACTTCATGCTTCATGTTCCTGATATGGATCATATATTGTGCAGGTGACAAACAAGGTGTTTAGGTTTGCCAAGAAGTCAGGAGCAACTAACATCAACAAGCCAAAAATGCGACACTACGTTCACTGCTATGCCCTGCACTGCCTGGACAGGGAGCAGTCAATTGCGCTGAGGAGAGAGTGCAAGCTTAGGGGTGATAATATTGGAACCTGGAGGCAGAAATGTTACAAGCCCGTAGTGGAAATTGCAGCAAGCAATGGCTGGGACATTGATGCCATTTTCAGCGGACATCCTCAGCTTGCTATTTGGTATGTTCCCACCAAGCTTCGCCAGCTTTGTCATGCCGAGCGCAACAAGGAAGCCGCAGTTACCTCTGCCTCCGGTCACAGTGGCACAGCTCTCCTTTGAGTGAAGGAGAGATGGAGATCGAAACAAACAGTTCAAGAAATCAAGCCGTGGAACCGTAAGCTAATTCGTTAGAATAAATTGACTATCTAGAACGTTTATGAATGCTTAGGTAACTCCGCTATCGTTTTATTTAAGTTAACTAAAGATCAGTTTTCAATAATTGTATAATCTACCACTATTGTCATCTATCTGTGTTAGTCGTCTATATGCCTCAGTTCAATTCATACTCTGAGTGATCTCGTGGAGGTTCAAAGGGTACGTAAAGTCGTTAAAGTATTTAAGTTTACGAGATTCAAGCTTTCCCTTGTGAAACTTTCAAAGCATCTAATTAAAGTTCCTTGGAAACTTTCTGGGGATGTTTTTGGTTACTAAGTGCTGCACTAAGCCAATGCAGGCTATTAAGTTCTTCTTAATAAACATTTTCGCACCTGCGGTGTATCTAGCTAGATTTTCGCCTTTAAAGAGCTTCCTGCAATCCTCGCTACAGCCGCTACTACTTGCACCTTTTCACTCATTGATAGTGCATTGAGCTTTGTGATCAAGCGTACGTGTGCTTGAGCGCATGAGTACATCGGATTGACCTATTTGAAGAAGCAACATTTTCAATTAGGCTCTATTCTGCTGCCAATCTGTAATTTCTTTGGAGCTCCGTTTGTACATTTGTCAGGCATGTACTTTGCTCTTCAATGTGGGAGCAAGTTTGCTAAGCATGATTGAAGGTTTGGTTGTTCTAAGAGCACCTGCACCGCGCCTTGCTCGAGCAGCTCGAGCAGCGATTCTCAGGCGGGCCCCGGCACCGGCAGCACGAGCAGGAGCTGGAGGGACGTGCACCGGGGAGAAGGGAAGTCGGCGACCGCTCGTTGACTCCGGGCTCGAGCAGCTGCTCGAGCAATCGCTGCTCGTTCTGATGCTGACGTCATCCACGCGCGTGGGTGACGTCAGCAGGGTTATTTTTTTTCAACCAGGCGCGTGGAATACACACGCCAGTAAAAGTAAAAAAAAAAGTTACCAGCCAATAGGAAGCTGACACGTGGCAGCCCGAGTGAAAAAAAAGTAACGGTCAGATTGATCTGGACCGTCCATTTCAAATTAAAAAATCTGATCGGACGGTCCAGATTCAACCGAAACGGTAACCTGATTTTTTTCTGATTTTTCTGATTTTTTCTGCCATTTTGCAAAATAACCCCTAAAAAATTGCAAAAAAATCCCTAAAAATTCTAAAAAATTGCAAATAACACCCTAGTATTTTTCTATAAATACTACATCAATTTCATTCACATCTCACACAAATTTATCCTCTCCTTCCTCTTCTCCTTCTTCCTCCTCACAAAATGTCAAATTGGCTTGATTCTGAAGATTTGCAACTTTGTATTTCTTATTGTCGCATTAGCGTTTGCCCAATTACCGCCAACATGCAAAAGTCCGACAAATTGTGGGAAAAAGTCTATGCCGATTATAAGGAAAATTGGGAGCTTGCGCATGGTGAATCAAGGCCGGAGCCTAGGACCCAAACCGCGGTTTCTTCTCGTTTTACAAAGTTGAAGCCGAGTTTTAGAACTTGGGGTGCCGCTCTTGCATATGCATGAAGGAATGTACAATCCGGCTCAAATTTGCAACATGAGGTAAGTGTTAATAATTTTGTCGTAAAGCTCATCTATTACATTTATTTTAATCAATGTTGACATCTCCATTTCCTAGATATTATTTTGACATACAAATTTTTGGCACCTTAGATAAGAAAAGCTCAATCATGGTACGTGGCACAAAAAAAGAAACAGTTTACCAAGTTTGATTGTTGGGAAGTGATGAAAAACCATCCAAATTTTCGGGCCGTCGAACCTACTATACCACCTCCTTCATATTCCAACTCCGCAACTACTCCTCCTTTTACCTCAATGCCTCCCCCCGTCGAAGTGGAGGATGATGAAGTCATTCCAACACCACAAAGCAATGAAGAAGAAGTGTACTCTAGTCCGGTTAGACCAATCGGAGTGAAGGCGGCCAAGGAAGCCAAAAGAAAGGGGAAAAGAGCATGCTCATCTTCAAATGAGGTAAGAGATGAGGTTTTGAAAAGCATGATGAAAAATCAAAGAATGCATCTCGCCGGGCAAAAAGAAACTGATGCCACTGAACTAGCTTTGTACCAAAAACAACTCGCCCTTAAGGAGAAGGACTACAAATTGAGGGCCGAAGCGGAGGATTCAAGGATAATGGCAATGGATACGGATGCTATGACCCCAAAATCGAAGAGATATTTTTCGAAGAAAAAAGAGAGTATCCTAAAGAAAATGGAGGAAGAGGAAGGAGATGGTAGCGATGAAACATTTTCAAATTGTTATCGCCCACTGTTTCAGTAGTTTGGTATTTGTTTTTCCATTATGAAATTATGTACTTTAAATTTCCAATAATTCTAGGGTTTGATTGAAATTATGTACTTTAAATTTCCAAGTAATAAAAACGCACTTTTCTTATTCCATCAAAGCTCACGCACAGTACAACAACACATAATAACTTAAAATCAAACACACATCACTCAAACAACTAAAAGGAAAAACAAATAAAGCAAACATGTTGCAAATCAAGTTAATTAAAATTACACACACACACATCATTTAAAGTCGTTCGCCGGTCTCTAGATACCAGTTGGGCTTAATTAAGTCCTTTTGCAACTCTCCATGGATGTACGCAGATTGGAGATCTACAACACGGTCGGCAAATCGTTGTTCATTTTGTGCATCCCTTCCAATAGGCTCAAAAGGAATACGATTACCTTGTTCATCTACTGGCCCATCATAAACATTGAAAGCAGTTGATGGGTTTTGAAGATCTTCTTCTTCCAACTCCTCGAACTGCTCCTCCACAAATTCTTCTTCGACAATCATGTTATGCATTATAATGCAAGCCAACATGATGCTCTTCAATGTCGATTGGTGATGACACCTAGCTGCATGCTGAATAATTCCCCAACGAGATTGCAAAATTCCAAAGCACCTCTCTACATCTTTGCGGTATGCCTCTTGTTTCTTGGCAAACAGTTTCTGTGGAAGCTCTTGGGGATTGGAGATTGTTTTCACAAACGAGGAGTACCTGGGATATATACCGTCAGCTAGATAGTAAGTATTGTGGTAAGTCATACCGTTGACTTTATAGGTTGCACTCGGACTGTTTCCGGCAAGGAGCGAATCAAATATGTCCGATTGGTGGAGCACGTTGATGTCATTTTGTGATCCGGGTACCCCAAAGAAGCTGTGCCATATCCACGTGTCATATGAGGCCACCGCCTCTAAAATAATAGTTGGACGCTTCTTTCGGCCCGAGAATGCTCCTTGCCAAGCTGTGGGGCAGTTCTTCCACTCCCAGTGCATGCAGTCAATGTTTCCGATCATACCAGGAAATCCGCGCTGCCTTGCTCTCTTTAGAAGTCGGGATAAGTCTGTGGCATTTGGAGCGCGGAGATAGAGGTCACCGTAAAGCTCGTAGATATGCATACACCACTTCTCCATGCATTGTAGTGTTGTGGATTCACCCATCCTTGTTATTTCAGCACACTGATCTGCGGCTGCGCCGTACGCCAACATATGAAGAGCGTCTGTCATCTTTTGTTGTGGAAGAAGTCCAACCAATCCGACGGCGTCAGCTCTTTGGTGCCAAAATTGGTCGTGGTTGCAGAGATCCGTCATTATACGGTTGAATAAATTGGTACTCATTCGATACCTTCGACGAAAGGCTTGTTCATTGAAGACGGGGCGTTCGATGAAGTAATCCTCCATCAGATTATGTCCCCTTGACTCCCTCATTCTTTCTTCATTTGGTCGGCGGCGAGGTGGTTCGTCATCGAACATTGCATCGACCACGACCGCTTCAGTGATGAAAGCATTAGCAATTTCAGCATTTCGCCGACGTTGCTGTCGCCTCCTCCGGAAAAAATTCTTAAAACTAAAAGGATTCATCTTATCGGAATGTGGAATATATGGTTGGTTTTGGTGTGAATGAACGATGAGCACCAATTAACAAATATATAGTCGAGCGTAGATGAAGTGATTAGATAAGCTGATGACACGTGTCGGCTTTCAATTGGTCGGAAATCTCTCCGAGAATCTTATACAATTATTAGAGCCGATCATGAACAGTGGACATGACACGTGTTGTCTCGTGATTGGTTGAAAATCTTATCGAAAATTTTGTACAATTATTTACCCAATAACCTTCTGTCGGCGTGACACGTGTCAACTCGTCATTCATCGGAAATCTTACCCGAAATCTTATTCAATTATTCATACGACAACGACACGTGTCGTTTATGGATTGGTTGAAAAATATTAAAAAAAAAATTTATTCAATTTTAATTTATGAACAGTAATAGCACGTGCTATTTTTTGACACCGCTGCGCGAAAAACAGAAACTGCACCTCCTATTCGATGAACAGTGACTGCTCCACCTCAAACAGTGCCTGCTCCTACTCAAATTGCTCCTCCTATTCTAAATCACCCATGCGGGTGCTCTAAGGAAGTAGATAATCCAGAAGACAAAAAAGAAAGTGAAGCTAGAGTAACGAGAAATCGAGAGAATATTGACAAAGAACATCTTTAGCACATTTCAATCTGAACAAAGTCAAAAGGTACATGTTTTCCACAGGTGGGAATGTGGGAATGGTCTCTCTTCAAAGGAAAAGGCTTCATTTTTGGAGTTGTAATCAAGTATATCCAGTATTTCTAGGCCCATGTAAGCCGGAACAGTGTAGGGCATATGCCCATACTATATTCACCAAGAAGATTTTCATCGTCAGAAATAGAGCAGAAAAACACAGAGATGAAAGGTTTTTTAATTTTAATTTTGTGGTAAACATGCAATTACAATAGTTAAAAATGTTAATCCCTCACCGGTTTTCATGTATCCCACGTTTGTACAATTTTTCACAGCCTTCCTCTGGTGAATAGCTAACTAATTAACAGCAACGGCTGGTTGTCTAGTAATGTTAGTTCACCCAATTGCCTTAGCACTTCAATACCAAGTTGAATGTGAGGTGAAGAAATGGATTAACTTGAGGTAGGGTGAAGACGTGAAGTGCTACAGAGCCCAATCTCTAGTGCCGAAGAAGAGGGGTTCTTAACATTAGGAAAGTCAGTTTGGGCCAAGTATTTGACTATTTGGATCTGACTCTCTTTTTTTCTTAGAGTTTTAGGCTCTCATAATTCATATTTTATGCGTTCTTTAAATTTGTGAAATAAATGTATAAAACCGTAGAATCCTGTGTTTGTGGATATATCCTCATGAGTGAGGAAAGAATACAACTAAATTTATATTAAAGTATTCGTTACTCTAAAGAGGGGGAATTTATCAAAACAAGTGTATGCTTCATAAGAGCAGCTGCACCGGGGAGGGACGGTGAGGACGTCCGGGGGGCAGGGGTCACCATTTGAGGACGTCCGGGGGCTGGGTGACGTGCAGCGGGAGGGAAGGGGGAGGCCGACCGGACGTTGACCGAGAGGTCGTCCTCCTCCGCTTCCTCTGTTGAGGACGAGTGCGAGGTCGTCCGCCTAGCGGGCCCCATGCACGTGGGTGACGCCAGGCTGACGTACGTTTTTTTTTACCCGAAAAAAAAAGTGAAAAAGTAAAAAAAAAAAGTAAAAAAAAAATTGACGGACCAATCGCCGGCCGACACGTGGCGCGTCCAGGGCTGCTGCCAGATCAACGGCTAAGTTGATCTGGGCCGTCCATTTCAAACATATCTAAGCAATCTGACGGCTAAGAAAAATTAATCATTTGTAATATTTTAAATAAATTATTTACTCTGAAACTTAAAAAAATCATAATAAATAGCTCGGATTTCCGAAAAATTCAAGAAAAATACGAACGAGTTCATATTAATGTCCTCTATAACTTTCGTGAAGAAAATGAGTCCAAAATCATAACTTAAAAAAATGTCAATTTTGAATCGCAACGAAATAAAGAATCATAACAAACACGTTGTTATAACGAATGTATTCTAAAAAAAAAACTTAAGTCTAACATGACTCGGATTACATTTAGCTCCGGGGGCGTTACCCCCGAGCCCCCACCAAGGCGCGTTGCCCCTGGACCAGCGAGACCACCGTATGCTACCGGCATACAAAATTGATTCAAAACATATTAACGCGCGTCTAAATAGGACTTCCTATTACTTGAAAATTGGTTGAAAATATTACCCGAAAAGAAAAAATTAAAATTTTAAATAATAATGAATAGTAATAGGAAGTCCTATTTCTGGCACCGCTGCACGAAAAATAGAAATAGGACTTCCTATTGGAGAGGAATTCCTCAAATGGGTGAGGAATTCCTCAAAATGGGACTTCCTCTCTTCCTCTATGGGTGCACATGCTCTAACGGGATCTAAGAGCAAATTTAATGGATATGAAAAAATTCACCATGTCTGAATACTAATAATTTTTGACCAAAAAATTTGTCATTTCAGTCTATCTAACTGATATGCTAAATTCACGTGGATGACATATCTAATCAAAAATGTTAAATTTGACATCAAACTCTAATATGTCAAACTCTCTCGAACTTTATCTCTGTATCTTTGGTATTTGATCTCTACTCTTTATTTTGACATAACCATTAGACATAAAATTTGATCGACAAAATGATTTAATGCCTAGTCAGCCTTTAAATTAATTTTGACAAATTTGATTCAGTTAATCCAATAGACTTACTCTTCATTTACTACAAGACTCGGATGATATGTCAGCATTTCTTTTTTCTTTAATATGTCATTTAGGCCGAGTTGTGATTTTGGGTATTATGGCCATGCATGTGATCATATTATTTACCTATGTTCAGTCACAAATAGCATACTAATTTGCACCTCAACTCTTTGAGTTTATGTTTGTCTTAACCTTAATCTTGTCCACTTTAACTCACTTTTTGTATTTTGTTAGGAATCAGAGACGGGAGAGAGAAAGCACCGTTTTGAAGCTCAAAAAGGGATAAAACAGTGAAGAGATGGTCAAAAGAGAAAATTTTGTCAAAAGAGAAAATTTTGTCAAAAGTCAATGGTTGACTTTTTGACGACCCAGTAGTTCTCCGGCGAGCATTCCAGCAAGATACCGCACGCGGAGACTTAAGTGTTGGAAGACCATTTATCCATGGTTGACTCTTTTGCTACTTGGACTTTTGACAAATTAGTTTTACTTTTTATAATTAATGACCCATTTTTTAGCACAATTGGTCCAAACTCATTCTCACACTCTCTACTCCAAATTAGATTTCAAAATCCCAAAAAGAGAATTTTTCCAGATCACACTTCATCATTCACACCACCACTCCACCTTAGCCTTCATATTTTCTCTCTACACTCCACCATCACCACCTTTCACCCAAAATCCAAACACCACCACATTTTTCATCGTACCACCACCATCCCCTACCATTTTCCATCTACTACGACTACCATACACCCATATCATTCATTCCTGTTGGATATTTTGTGTTTGTGGATTATGGCGATAGAGAAAAATGCTTCAACGACACATAATTTTTTTTACTTTTCTTTAGATTATTTGCCCCACTACTTAGTGTACAAGGGGGAATGATCACATAAGCCTTTAGGATACAATGAAGCCTAGTAACTTGTTAATGTTGATCATCGGTTTGCACTAATGAAGATCAACCTAACACTCGATCAAAGGTTTTACAAGAGGCTCAAGGTTACTAGAAACTATTTCTGCAGAATAATAGTTTCTAGATTTTATAAGCATAAAATTAGGAAAAGACGATGGTAGAGAGAATTGCTGGAAACTTAAAAGAAGGAAGAAAAGATGAATTCTAAATGACTTTTGGAGAGACACACACCACTCCTATTTATAGGAGTAAACATGTCTCTTGGTGAATCACACTTTTTGACTAAGAGGTGCTTCACCAAAGGTGATGTCCTTCCAACAAAGCAGTTGGTTAAATACCAACCATTGTAATAGTTCATTTGAATTTACCAAAGGTTGCATCTTTTCTTTGGTTAATACTAACAAACAATTGTTATTGTTCTCTAATGAATTAGCATGTGAGCATGTGTTTGTTATTGCATGAGTAATGTTTAAGGAGTAGCCAACTTTAAGCATTTGAAGTATGAAAACATATCATATGTGCACGTGGGGATTGTGAGTTAAAATCACCTAGATCTAGGATTGGTTTGTTTGCATGATTATCTAGACTCGAACCTTTAAGCATCTAGTAACAATGAATTGAGATTTAACCGGAAATATGATTTATTCTTATGTAGTTAGTTCTAGACTTAACCGGTTAGATCAAATTGACAACAATAAAAGAGTTTGGCCTTAGTAGACTTAATCGGAATGCTAAGAGTGTAATTGGACATGAGAATATCATCATTTGTAGCTTGAACATCCATACTTGCAAGAGAGACTTTGGTGATCAACTTGAAACCCTAACTTCTATCTCATTTTGCATTAACTTAGTTTAGTCGTAGCTTATTTTCTTGTATTTAGTGTAATCAAACAAAGTCTCAACAATTGAATCTCCACACTTTACATTGTATATAATCACCATGTTCTTAATCTCTTTGAGTTTTTGTGATTGTGTATATATGTGTGTGTTTTAGCTTGTCTATTGGTTTACCTAGTTTAGGAAGAATCGACTGATCCTTGTGATTCGACATCCTCACTTAGCTTTATCTAAAATTTGATCTCGTATACTTCAAGTAATTTTCTAGCTAACAACCTCAAGATGTACTCAAATTCTAAAAGCTCCTATATTTAGCAACTCTGTTGCGGCCATTGGGTCAATTTTGTGTTATGCAATAAGTAGTTTTTTTATTAGCATTTTTCCATCAATAAAATCTATCAAGATATATAAAAGAAACCTACCATCCCTCATGGAACATTGATAGTTTGAAATTTTAGAGTATGTAAAATCATCGTCATCCACCATTCATTTTCACTCACTACAAGAAAAATGCACCTAGACCACGGACAATTTTCGTCGTCTAGGTGCAGTTTTCCGTCGTCTAAGTACTTGGACGACGGAATCTCCGTCGTCCAAGGTCCGTGCTCCAAGTGTTGTCGTCCAAGCACCTGGACGACGGAGAATTAGTTCTCCGTCGTCCAAGTTAACTTGGACCGCGGACATTATCCGTGGCCCATGTATGCACCTGGACGACGGAAACGCTAATTCTCCGTCGTCCAAGTGACCACATGGGCCACGGACATTGCTCGTTTCTCCGTGGCCCACGTGTTCACCTGGACGACGGAGAATTAGCGTTTCCGTCGTCCAGGTGCATACATGGGCCACGGAGAATGCTAGCTTCTCCGTGGCCCAGGTGTTCACCTGGACGACGGAAACTCTAATTCTCCGTCGTCCAGGTGAACACGTGGGCCACGGAGAATGGCAGGGTTTAGGGTTTAGGGGTTAGGGGTTAGGTTTAGGGTTTTGCACCTGGACGACGGAGAACATAATCTCCGTCGTCCAAGTGACTTTTTAATTTTTTTTTAAAAAAATTGAAATTAAATATTATTAATTTAATTTAAATAATGAAAAATAGTCAAAATTAATTAATTAAACTAAATTTTTAATATTAATTAATGTATTAATTAAATAATTAATTAATTTGTACATACACATCCAAACTAAAAACCCATAAAAATTATAAAATATTGTTCGAAACTCGGAAATAAAGAAACGCGATAATTAACTAGCTAGCTAATACACTGGAGGAGCAGATGCGCCGCCGGGTCCTCCGCCTCCAGCCGGGTCGTTGTCGTCGGGGTGTGGGTTCGGAGGAGGTTGACATACTTCTCGATTTTGGTTCATGAGCGCGATGAGTTGGGCTATTTGTGCTTGTTGTTCGTCAAGTCTTTGCCGCATTGCCTCATTCTGCTCTTGTGTCAGTCGATTCTCCTCTCGTGCCAGTCGAGCCTCTTGAATGGCTGCTTCGACGGCCGCTGCCTGACTCCTTCTCCGCTGCCCCGAACCTCCCGTAGATGATGAGCCGGAGGTCGTCGACAAATCTCGTACCACCCTTGGCCCGAAGTGCCTAACCTCCTTGCCAGCTCTACGACCGTAGACCTCATCCACGATTGCAATTTGGCTCTCTAAGGATAGAGGAGGCAGGTCTTCCGGCGGCACATCTGGGAACGCAAGCTGAGTGTTAGCCAACTCTTTATGCGCACGCTCTATCACCCTTGCCTACAAAAGAATAATTAATTTATTATAATGAAATCATATTTAAATAATAATTACTATAATTAAAAGCACATAATAAATATATCACTTACGCCGCATTGACTCGCTTCATTATCGAGCCCAGGCGTCACGTACGCGCTTACGCTTGCATCAAGAAAAGGGTGTTTGGAGCCCTTATCCTTGTGCTCCTTGGCTATTTGAATGAACTGCTTGGCGCCGGTAGTATGGTGTTTCTCCTTCTTCCCCCGGTTGGCTTTGTTGACACCGGAGAATTTCTATTACACAACATAATTAAATCATTAAAAAATTAATAACTACAATTTAAATAATTCAATTATCTTAATTGAAATAAAAAAAATAAATTAACACCTTAAAGGAGTCATCGGCAAAGTGGTTACACAACCACTCCCACTCATCTTCTCTATCGCCTTACAACTCTACCGGGGGAGGCACGGGACCGACATCTTGGAAGTACTTATGGAGCTTGTACTTCCAATCTTTATAGATGGAGTTGGCGGTTTGGTTGATATGCCTCAACATGGCCGGTGTCGGATCCACCGCAAATTGTTCCTATCAAAAATAAATAGAAAATTATAATCGTATATATTATGAAATTTTAACTAATATTAACAATATTATATAATAACTAAATTGGACGTATTACGTACCGAAAGATCTTTAAAGACTTTCGCCTTCTCAGGATCCGGCGCCTCCTTCCAAGTAGGGGCAGTGATACGAACCCGGTTACGGATGATTGACCATATCCCATGCGCCGAGAGACTTCCTAGCTGAGCTGTGGGAGGGCCACCGGTGAATTCGTCGTAGGGCAAGTCGATCTTTTTCCCGATCGCCTTGCAAATATGCTCCGCTTTGCCCCCTTTAACGAGACCCCGAGTCCTTTTCGGTTCCGGGTCAGTGGGGGCCCTCCTTTGCCTACGGCGGGCGCTGTACATGATTGATTCGGCGGTCGAGGACGCCTGAGTACTTCCCGTTGAACCGGTACCAGGCGTCGGAGATTGGAAGGGGTCGACGTCATCACCGCTCGAGATGAATGGGGGAGCGGGAATTTCCCCAGAAGGCGCTACGGACGGACCAGATGATCCGTCCGGATTGAGAGCGTCGTTGCCCTCCTGTTGAACCCAACCGACTTGGGCCGCCAACATTCGGAGCATGGCATCTTCTGCCTCCTGTTGCGCTTTCTTCTTGCCGGATGGAGCCATTTCAACCTAGGAGTACATTGTTAAAATACCTACTTACCATAATAATTACGAGTGCAAAATTTACGCTAATTAAGTACGGTTAAGATTTAAATAGAGTACACTAGCTTAGCTTTTTCGGTCGTTCAATGGACGTGCGACCCGCGCGATAAAGTGTAAATTTTCAATTAATCAGCCTTGGTTAAATCGAAAAACATAGCCAGTTAGGGATAGAGATAACGCGAGAGGCAGGACTAATTTCGACAAAAGTCTTTCTTAGTCCAAATCCTGTCACCAGTCATAACCCGTTTTTAGACACCATGTCCGACATTCGGCCAATTTTTCAAAAAATTACACTCCCTCAAGTCCTTTGCAAACTCCGCCCTCAACCTCGTGTCCATAACTTCACTTAGGTTATGGTGTGCGGTGATAAAATCCACACATCACAAGGGGTTATGGAGATAAGCTAGGAAAAGAGGCGCCATCTATTCCAAAGAGTGCGACTTAATAAACCAAACCTATGTACTAAATTTAAATCGAATACGTACTACCATGCAATTTACTAGAAAACACACGTAATTAACAATTAAGTAAAACAATAAATAATAACAATAATAAATTATTATTTATCAACTAATTAATTATGAACTAATTACAATAATAAATTTATTCATTTATCAACTAATAATAAATAATTACAATAATAAATTTATTCATTTAAATAATTATCAACTAATTACAATTATGCATTTAAATAATTATTAATTACAATAATTAACCACTTTTTCATTATTATAATTACAATAATGAAATATTTAAAACTAATTAATAAATTATATTTAGAATTTAATTAATTAAATGAAAATAATTTTAATAAGGAAAAAAATAGAAATTAATTTACCTCACCGGAGTAATCGGGAATATAGGCGGAGTTGAGTCGTTGGGGAGGAGGAACCACGCCGGAAAAATTGTCGTCGGAGCGTCGCCGGAGGAGGATCGCCGGAGGAGAGGAGAGGAGAGGAGGAGATGGAATGATGAGAAAATGAGGGGGGGGGGGTGCAACCCTATTTATAGAGTTGCACTTAGACGACGGAGCACTATTCTCCGTCGTCTAAGTTCACTTGGACGACGGAAATAGTGTTTTCTTTGGCCATGACCACCACCCCTCGTGGTTTTCAGATTTTTGCAGATCAATCATCTGCGAAAATGGGCAAATATAAGGGTTTACTTTCTACAAACATGATCGATATGTATATAAATTACTAAATACCGAGACGTATGTACGTACCCATTGGAAGAAATAATCGGGAAACTTCTTCTTAACCATTTTCTCAATCCACGCCAAACTCTTGTTTTGATTTAACGCCTGAAGCCTCTCCCTGTATGACATCATGTACGGCTCAACTTCGTCACAGTCTCGCAACGCTACCCAATGTGCCTCAATAAGTTCTTCCCGTGTTAACAATTCCTTTAATACTCCTCTAAACGGTCGGACGACATTGGTGACGACAGAAAGATTGATGCGGGCACTGCGATCGGATGCAGTGGGAGGTGGTGGATCTTTGAGGTACATGTTGCAGTAAGTAACACACTCATGCATTAGGTATGTCCCTGCTATGGAGCCATCCGGGGCCGACCTGTTTTTGACGAATGACTTATACTGTCCAAGCTGTCTACAAAATCAAACGTAAAATAAGAATAAGTACATATAGTTAGCTAGTATATATATAATCTCCAGTAGAACAAATAAATTAATTAGTTGTACGTACCTTTCTAGAGGATACATCCAAGTGTACTGGACCGGACCAGAAATGAGCACCTGCTCGGGCAGGTGGATCATTAGGTGAATCATGATGTCAAAGAAAGCAGGGGGAAAAATCCTCTCTAGTTTGCAAATGATGTGCACAATTTGTTGTTGCAATTCCACCACATCTGACTTCTTTAATTCTCTGGCGCATAACCTCTGCCACCACCTGCACAATGCCACTATTGGTTCTACGACGTCCCGAGGCAAGTATGGTCGAATTACCACTGGAATCAGACGTTGCAGCATAACGTGATAGTCATGTGTCTTTAGACCAACAAACTTGTGTTGCACCTCGTCCACTGCTCCAGTTATAGTAGCTGCATACGTAGCCGGATAACGAACGCCCTTAAACCAGTGAAATACAGAACGTCTAAGCGTCGGCTTCACTGTGTAAGGTGCATCTGGCATCTTGTTGTACACTCCTTTCCTATCCCTCCTCAACCACAAGGGACGACGTAGATTCATTGATTCCAAATCTTTGCGCGCTTTGGGAGTATCTTTAGTCTTGAACTTAATACCGAGAATTGTTCCGACCACGCTGTCGCACACATTCTTTTCTATGTGCATCGCGTCCAAGTTGTTCCTCAGCTTCAACTTCGACCAGTAAGGGAGTTCAAAGAATATACTCTTGTGATCCCAATAGCTCAGATCATGTGGAGGAATTGGATTGCATTTCTTTACATCCGCGTCATTGCTCAACACACCAAAGTCGAAATAGCTCAACCTCTCTAAAATCTCTTCGCCCGACCAACTACGGGGTTTAGGATTGTTCTCTACCGTACCGTCGAAATGAGCTTCATCCTGTCCCCAGGGGTGGTCGTGAGGAAGCCATCTACGGTGACCCAAGTAACACACCTTCCCCGCGTGCCAACTAGAGTTCACGTCGTCCAAACATATAGGACATCCATTATATCCTTTTATCCTGCAGGCTGCCAACATCCCATAAGCTGGAAAATCGTTGATCGTCCACATTACGGCAGCCCTCATCGTGAACATCGTGTCAGTGAATTTGTCATAAGTTGGGACTCCATTTTCCCACAACAGTTTCAGCTCGTCGATCAAAGGTCTGAGGTAGACATCTAAGCACTTCGATGGAGATTTAGGACCTGGAATTAGTACGGTAAGAAAATTAAATTCCTTGTTCATGCACATCCACAGAGGCAAGTTGTACGGCATCCGAATAACTGGCCAAGTGCTGACGGCGGAGCTATTACTTCCCCAATGATTGAATCCGTCTGTAGATAGGCCGAGTCTAACATTTCTAACCTCTGAAGCAAAGTCTCCAAATTCTCTGTCGAAATGTTTGAAACCCTCCCCATCCGCGGCGTGTCGCAGGACATCGTCATCTATTCGCTTTTCTGCGTACCATCGCATCGCCTCTGCTGTGTGTAGAGACATGTACAGGCGCTGCAATATGGGAATCAAGGGAAAATATCGAACAACTTTCACAGGAATTCTCTTTTTCGAACTCTTCCTATTCAACTGGAATCTGCACTGGCCACATACGGGACAATAGTCCAAATCTTTATACTATTTGTAAAATAGCACACAATCATTCGGACATGCGTCAATTATCCTGTACTTTATGCCGAGGCTGCTCAAGATATTTCTAACCTTATAATGAGATTTAGGAAGATTGTGATCATCAGGAAGCAACTTACATATTTGCTCCTGAATTTCGTCAAAAGCACTCACTGACATTTTGTGCTTCACTTTTATCTTCATTTGCTCCATCACATATTGCAACACATTCTCTCGACATCCAGGGAACACCGGGGTCTGTGCTTCAAGTAGCATCCGGTTGTACTTTTGCATCTCACTGGTGTCAGTGGCCAAGCTAACTATGGGGAATGTGCCATCATGCTCATTAGTGGTACTGTAACCTCCGTCTTGGTATTGGTGTCCACCATGACTACATCCCGGAAACACATCATGGACCAAATCTGCAGTTGGGTTGCAAGCTGGGGGTCCGGCACCACTGCCACTGGATGAGGCACCATGGTAACTGTATCCTGAGCTGAAGTCTGCTGCGCTGAACTCTACTGCTTCACCATGCTCGCTCCATGTAGTGTAACTCCATATCATACCATTTTCGTACAGGTGTTGCACCATAACATTAACCTCCGCATACTGACAATTAAGACATTTCTGACACGGACACCTGAAACGTTTCTTTCCCTGACCATGTTCTATCGCAAAATTCACAAATTCGCTAATTCCATCCATATACCGGACATCACATCTATTCTTCAACTTCATCCAACTCTTGTCCATACTGCTACAAAATATTATAATTAATTAATTATATATTACATATATATATATATTAGTCCATTAATTTACGCTTAATTATACGTACTCGATCTACATCGATCCATCAATTACGTACGTACGTAATTTAATCTGTATATATAGCTAACATCCATGCATGTATGTACGTACGTACGTTTTCACTAAATATATATATATTAATTAAGCACATTTTAACTGCGTATGTACCTGCTGGCCTTCTCGATATCTGTTAATTAAGCTAGCTAGCTAGTCAGCGGAGATCCCTTATCCTGATCGATCATTCTCGGCCCTTCGAATTCGATCGATCGATCTCCTTCTCCCTTCTCCTTTTCCTTCTCCCTTCTCCTTCAATTCTTCTTCGAATGGAAAATGAAGAGATCGATGGAATGAATTCGAATCGAAGAGATCGAGAGTTTGGCATCGGGCTTATATAATGCTTCACTTAGACGACGGAGGTGTCGGTACGTCGTCTAAGTGAAGTTACTCAGACCACGGCGTGTCGGTCCGTTGTCCAGGTGATCACCTGGACCTCGGACTCTTCTCCGTCCTCCAGGTTATAACCTGGACGACGGAGATGTTATTCTTCGTCCTCCAGGTGATCACCTGGACGACGTAGAAGGTATTATCCGTCGTCCATGTGGTTCTTAGATGACGGAGATTTCTCCGTCGTCCAAGTGTAACTTGGACCACGGAACAATTACGTTTCCGTGGTCTAAGTGCTGTTTTCTTGTAGTGGTACTTGTTTGGCATTGTTTGTATATATTACTATAAAATATTGTACGTCATTGTATTTGTTATATTTTTGTGCGGGAGATTCTTTAGGTATCAAAGGGTATATTAATGTTTATTTGCTATATGAGAACTAAAATTATAATATATTTGATAAAAAATTATAACATTTACGATAGTACACAATTATCACCTATTTTTATGATTATTAACGATGTTTACAACTACCTGAATCAAAATTAAAATTTTGTGAACAATTCTTTTTAAATGTTGTAACTAAATTACTTAAAATACATCTAAAATTACACAAATAAAAACTCAAATTACCACCATTATCACATAATTTGTGCATGTGGTAAATGATACTCATAGTACCTAAAAACTTAATGCAGCTGTGCTGCAAGAATTGTTCAGATTTCAAAATATATTCAAACTAGTCCACCACGTACTCTCGTTATCATTTGTTAGTTTTTGTCTTCATTTATATGTTTCAACACGTACAAACAACTTTAGATTGTAGTTAGGACTTAATTAGGACACAAATTAAACATTTCACAAAGTCTTGCTACACAGATGAAACTACGTACTTACCTAAAGAAATTAGAAATTTCATTAAGAAACTAGCTATGTCTTACCTTGGAATTCCTTACCCTAGCAATTAGCTTCAAAATAAGGTCGCTAATGCGTGCAACCATAAGCTTACACATGCATAGAGGGCAGAGGGTACATGATTACGATCGAGCTAGGTACAACTTACAACATGCAACCTAATGAAAACAAACGAACACATAGTGCATCACTCAAGTAAAACCCTGACAAGTAACGACGTAGCTCCTGGCTTTATTTCCAGCGTACGTATTGAACGTTACACGCTAATTAAGACCACACATACTAAGTACGTAGAAATAGAAACTCCCAACTTTACTACGTACTCACACATACGGACGTACTCTGAAATCAACCCTCGGCTAGTGGAGGAGGGAACTGAACATGCAGAAGGGCGGTGACAGGAGTTGTAAGGCGAGGCTCATAAGCAAAGCCAAGGCCCAAGTCACCAATACTAACGAAAGGGCAGGGCGGAATCCAGTTCCACTCTCTGTTCTTAATATTAAACATCACTCCCATGCAACTCACCCCCCCCGGAATCATGAACACAATGAACTCACCGTGGCCAACGCAGTGAAACACATTCCCACACCTGGCCATCTCCGGGCCAAACACATCATAGAGCGGCGGAGGCATCCTGTCGATCTCCACCCAAGTAATTCCGTCATCTTCCAAACTCCAGATCCTCAGGCTCTTCGGCACGATCAGAGTATTCTTCTCGATTCCGGAAATCAGCAGAAGCTTTCCGGTGCCGCTCTCCACCAGGCACGGAGACTTAAGGTACCTCTTCATCGGAGGCAGTATCTCCCACCAGATGGTCATTGCCATGTCGTACGCTGCAACGCTGAAAGGGTGGTAGCTCATGCAGTAGAGCCTTCCATTGACGTGAACCATTCTGCCAGATGGCCCAAAGTTGCACAGCCGAGGAAGAATGCTAGTGTTTTGCCATATGGGGAGAAAGAGACCCGAAGTATCTAGATGGAAACACTCTGCTGTACTGTTCTTCACGGCAAAGGAGTTGTCGACGAGATCATCTCCCGCAATAGTAACATCTATGGCGAAAGGGGTGATGTGAAAGCCGATGGAGGGCTGGTACCTTGAAGTTAGGGTTACAGGCATTTGGTGAAGGGTACCCGCGAGAGGGTTGGTGAGTAGCAGAATCTTCCGAGAAGCATTGTCGGAGACCCAGCAGACTAAGCCACCTGAAGAGGCAGCTGCAGTGAATCCATCTCCCGGAACCATAGGGAAGGGGAGGCGGTGCCATAGGAGATCATAAGGATCGAAAAGGTAGCCTTCAGCCCTCATGTTGTTGTTGTCGTCGACGAGGTTATCGGGCTTGGCCTTGAAGAAAAGGAACCAATGGGGACGGCTAGGAGAGATTCCGAGGTAGAGGTAAAGAAACTTATCGTTGTACAAGAGATCATTCCATCTCTTGCAAACACAGCGGCATCGGAAGAATGCCGGTGGTGGGAGAAGTGCGAGAACATGGTTGATAAGTGGAGTCGGGAGTCTCCTCCAAATCCTCGGATTCATCCATGTATCACCCAAACTAGTATCGCTACTAGTACTTGCGGCAAGGGTGGAGTTGAATGACAAAGGCAAGGGGTACTCAGTGAGACGTTGAAAATTTGGATCCATGAAGTAGAGTTTTGAGTAAAGATTGTGGACTCCTAAAGATTATTGCAACTGGCCGGATGGAACAAAAGAAGGCAAGTATATCGAGCTAGCTAGCTTGTTAGTTTTGATTAGCGGCTAACACGTGTAGAGGAGTCCGTTGTGACACAAAGGCCTAGCTCGTGAAAATGGAAGATAAAAGTAGGAGAGCTCGGGTAGGTTTTAAGGAAGGCATGTCGGTGTTTGTAGCTACAAGGGAAAAGAAATAAAGGGTTGCGGAGTGAGCTGAGTGTGGTTGCTTTCAAGCTTTCATGGTATTAGAGCGAAGGCTTTGAGGATAAGAGAAGGCCATAAGATTTGCTCCTTAAATAGAAGAAGTAAAGTTCATCAAATGCATGAGTTATGAATTCTCATTTGTAGATAGTTGAGGCTGGTCCATAATATCTAATTACAATATTATATATATATTTAGTAACTAATGGTTTGGTTTCTTTTGTGTATCTTTTGTAGCTTTGTTGTTGTCAACCGATCATTTCAGTGGTGCACATGTTTGTCAAAGGCCAAGGTAGCTAACATGGCAAGTACTCAAGTAAATCCTTGAGAACGTAGGGGAAAAAAAATTCCTATTGAGAGAAGGTAAATTGAACCGTTGAGATGTTGAAGTCTTTGATCGAATTAATTAATTAATTACCTTAGCTACTTCCACGCGAATAGTTTACGCAGATTGGATAAACATGCACCAAATCTACTATGAGTATGACTGTAAAAGTGTTGAGTGTTGTTTCTAACTTCGATCATGGGATTCATGGCATACAATTTAGTGTACAACGTCTATTTTATTCTTTTCGGCAACTTAATCCCTTGCATATATATTGAGAATTTAACTGAAACTTAAACAGAAGGGATTGCAATCTCATGAGAGAGTTTTGCCAAGAAAACAAAAAATGATCTTAAGGAAAACAAGAGTGTAACAATGGAAGACTATAGAACTAATGCATGTTAACCGAAATCCGAATGACTTGAATTATCCCAGTAGATTACACAAATGGAGGAACGCATACACACCAAAAACAAAACAAATCACCACGTTCAGATTGTTTAAACTTTTTGTCACAAATCGTTCAACTAGCTATCAGCAATTTTAATTTACTTGTGTTCTGCCCGAACAGTTGAACTTTTTATGATTTAACGTTTGTGATCCCAGACTTTGAATTGACTCGATTGATATTTAGATAGACTTGATCAATTGGTCCATGACTCCATGCTATTTAGGCTCGGTCGACCTTAACCCTAGGATTCCTAGGAAGCTAGCGTATATGTGACCTCGACGAGTCCAGTGATGGAACTTTGCCCTCAAACTTGGATTTGGATCAGAAAAAAGAATCCTTGACTTGCCAGACGACGAAGCCAGGAGACCTCGAATTCGAAATTTCAATGGCGTTTGGATCGGCTCAAGAACCACCATGTATTTAGAGTTCATCACGTGAGTATATATAATTGCCCTAATGTTTGGTACTACATGAGTAATATATTTCTCTAAATCAGATGGATTACTTTCACACGCCATCTTCTGCGAAATAAAGCCTACCTTTAAGAAAACCTGACCTAGGACAATTGTTGTTGTTCTCTAATGAATAACGATGTATGACCTAGCTAGTGCCCTAAATTGGAATCATGAAACCCTAACGTAAACGCAGGTGTGTGTCAGATCATGCATACGTCCAATCCAATTTCATTGCTTTGCAGCAACCCCTTGTGGCGTGAGCAGAGATCATCAAAGGAGAGGTAGCTTGAAGATCGGAGCGAGTTAGCTTGGAGCTAGCTGTATCAGAATTCAGAAACTCAGAGGCTCCCCGACCATGAATGCTGCTTTCTCTGTAA
This sequence comes from Geum urbanum, assembly GCA_946800695.1. Classification (NCBI taxonomy): domain Eukaryota; kingdom Viridiplantae; phylum Streptophyta; class Magnoliopsida; order Rosales; family Rosaceae; genus Geum; species Geum urbanum. Next base: position 78,234,162 of record OX326999.1, on the reverse strand, counting down.
AGCAGCATCTGCTTCTCTCTTCTCCTTTCTGCGTATAATGGCATTGGCTTTCCCTATGCCATTTGGATTTTGTTTGGTTAAGAGAACCAAATTCAAAAGTATACAGAACAATCACCATGTCTTGTTTCTCTCAATCGATTTGCTGTCCCAGACTTAATAATTATGGCTTCAAATGGGGAAAGAGTTAGGGATGCTCAGACTGGAAACTTATTTCTCTTCCTCAAGAAACTTCCATTTATGGAAAAAGCTTTGCCCTTGAATTTGGATATTGGGTTTCCTTCAAGCACCCCAGTACAAGTCTACTCTCTCTCTAAGACCGAGCTACCTCTTTTTTCCATCTCTGTCGTTCTTTCCAGAGTACCGATGCTGGTTTAAATTCAATTTTTCAACGCTGTAGTTGGCTTGTGTTCAGTTCTTGTTTTGTTTGTAGTTTGTGTCTGTTTCTAGTTCTAGTTTCTTCAAATCATTACGAGTACTTGGTTGGGAATTATGATGTCACTTTCCCAATAATTCATGGAGGCATTTTTTCGTATTGCGAGAATATATGTATAAGCATGCATGCATGTATGGCTGGGAGGCAAAACACGTACAGTGGCTGCTGCTGAAATATTCAAGTTAATCACAAAAATCAGTTAATTTTCTTACGAGTAGGAACTAAAATAAAGGTATCTAGCTACATCATATTGGTAGTCTATTTCAAGAGATTTGTATTTTTAAAAAAGAGCCCCTATTTTTACAAGTTCTTTAGAATTGTTGAAATCCAACAATTGGAATTACATGCAGCGGCCTAATCTCAATCCCCTCAACAATAAGGCCACCTTTAAGGTGGGCACCCTTCGATCAGTTCTTTTAGGCTCACCGTCAAGTCCTTTTTGTACTCAAATCCATCATTGTAAAAGCTCCCCAGTTCGATCTTCATCCAACCATCTGTACGCTCACAAAGTCGACGACGTTCTTCTACAACTCTAACTGGTCTTGCATGTGCATCTGCTTCTAATGCCGTTTTAGTAGAACTCAAGTATACTATATCTTGTGATTTCACATTCCCAACTTCAAGTGAAACTTCAGAAGGTAATGTATCCAAACCATATGCACGATCAGCCAACTTTGTAATGAGATTGGCACCATAAGCTGTTTTTGGTGATAGCATTCGAGTATTCATTGTGCCACATATTTCTAGCCACCAGATTGTTCTGAGTTCAGCTACCTCAGCAAATCTGATAAAAATTTCACGAGAGAGAGATAAATTTGTATCATTGTACGTATCATTTTTTTGTATGTAAAATTCTAAGCACTAATTAACTTCTAAATTTTCAGGGGACTTGGAGAGCAAACCTTGATTCAGGTGAAGCCTTCCAACTCCAATATAAAGGGTTGCATGCCCATGTGATTGAAAGATCCCTTGCACCATGTAACATATTTTTCCTGTTGATTTCTCAATTGAGAATACTGTACGTGTTGTGCACCCATCATGAATATTTCAGTGGTATATGACTTATAAGTACATATATACGGACAAGTGTACGTGATATGCTAACAGAGGCATATATAATATGTTGTGGTCCGCTAGGATATTCATATCTTTTACGTGCAAAAAAGCAAATATAGGGAAAGGGAAGTCTTGCACCACTATAGTACTCATCGTACCCAAATCAATTCCCAACGAGCTAGCTAGACACAAATCTCTCTCAATGTAATGTGCTAGCAAATAATCATGACAACCTCCCTAAATTCAATTACGAAAACTTTTTTAGTCTCTATTTTTCCATTATAAACTTGAATGTGTTCTAATATGTAGAATTAAGTAGTAGCTCCTATATATATAAGGTTCGACATCAAATGGGGTATATGGTGTTTTGGAGGATTCGAATATGGACTCAAAACCGTGATTGAAACATTGTTCGAGGCAAAACTATATTTCGATGTCCCAAAGCGACCAATGCATCAACAAGCGATAGAGCAAATATGGATTCTTGGTGAATCGAGAATTCATATTTGTTCCACCGCCTGTCCATGCAAAAGCAACCTTGATTGACATGTTTGCCCTGCTGTTATATTTTCTTGACCAAGCTAGGCTGCGCGCAGCCAGACTGCCAGTGCAATAATACAAAGTCAAAATATACACTGGATCAACTATGGTAGTCCAATATACATTTGACCAATAACATTATGCACAGAGGGATCAAATCATTTTTCCCCTTCCCCTGCCTTTTGAATCAGATTAAAGAAGTTAATTACTAATGGTAGAAAATGAATATGAGTTACCTTGTTACCACCTTCGATTAGATTCGGACTGCACAACCCGATGAACAAGTCCTTGTCGGAGGAATAAGATACTGGAGTGACGAATCTGGACAGAATCTCGGTATAGTCTGGTGGCAAAAATTTCTGCCACACGCTATTCATATCAGCCATGGAACGCAGCGACGACGAGACTAAAGAGGAACGACATGCATCTCCGGGAGAAGTCAATGACATAATCAGAGCCAAGCAGTCTTGAGGCAACTCTTCCAAGCTCATGATGCTAATGCCTGCTTGGAGATAACTAGCTAGAAGTTCACTATATATTACCAACCAAAGTGGCGATATGGACCTGTGAATAATGCATATAGAGTTGGGATATCGATGACAACACTCTCTTTCTTGGCTAAAGTTAAGTGCGTAACAACATCTGTGATATTATATCTTTAGGCTCTGGTTGACATTATGACAACATGATGAAACGGACTGAGCACATGAAGGAAGAATATACAATAAAAGGCTGGTGTTGAATCGGCAAGCTGTGCAATTAGCTAGAATGCCTCACTGCCCTCACAAAGTACAGGTCCCCCATGCTAAAGGGCTTCCCAAAAGTTCCCAAATTATTGCGGTTAGGCTTATGTTTAATGGAAAACGATATACCAGCTAGATAGTTTGCAACACGGGGCACTCAAAAGTAAAATGATACTACGATAGATCTTAGATGGTGTGCGTGGTTCATCTTGTTAGGAATGTTAATTAGGACCTCTAGTCGACCTACTCACCGGTTTCATCAGTTAACAAACCAAGTTCAGATCGAAGAATGTAACTAACAAATATAGGAATAGCAAATATATAAATATACCTAACACAGCTAATAAGTAATTACGTACCTAGGACCTTGATGGCTTGATTTCCCTCTCTTTTGCTGTATGTAGTCGTAAGACTTGCTTCACTAGCTATGAGAATTATGAACACATGCATGCAAATCAAGCACAAGTTAATTTGCATCACCTACTCGAGATTCTCGATCTCGGATGGTGTAGTTGCAGCAATTGCTTCCGACCGGTTATCTTTATATGCCAAAAACTGGCGAGAGATGATTGATAAGCTGTTAGGAGCTACGTGAGCAAGTTATACACAATTGAGATGTGCAAAGAAAATGTAAAAGAGGAGACACAAGGATTTACGTGGAAAACCCCAAAAAGAATCGGGAAAAAATTACGGGCAAGTAGGAGGATTTCACTAGAAAAAAAACGAGATTACAAGGTTGATGACACTTCTCTCTCAATCTAGAGGAGAATACTACACTACTCTAAACACAACTCTCTCACACTTGGAGGAGTTTACTAACACTAGAGTGTATGATATAGTGGACTCTACGTAAGGGAGGCTAGAGGGAAGAGGGGATTAGGCTAGTTTGGTTATGATGCACACTCAAGAGAGGAGCACCAATCCTCTATTTATAGAGGTGTTCCACCTCCTCTCTTTCTTCTTGAAGCTTCTTGATTAATCTTCTTCCTTCACCAACTATCATTTTCTCCTCTCTTCATTTCTTTTCTAGTTTCTTCTTGATTGTTCTACTCCATCTCTTCTTACTCTGCTCTAGCTCATACCACCAACATCATTCTTAAGCTTGAATAATCAAGCTTCATCTAGATGCTTCTCATCTTGATTATACCTCTAGCTTCTAGAATTCTCTACACCATAAAGTGGTCTTTACTTTAACATTCTCCCACTTAAAGCCACTTTGTGGATCCTTTCATCCTTCCTACACTTGCCATTTCCATGCTCCTTACGTTTCTGCTAGGCCAATAGAGGATCGACACCAAATGAACTTGTTCGTGTTGATCGGCTTCGTCAGAGCATCCGCTAGGTTGTCATTCGTATGGATTTTCTGCATATCCATACATCCGTCTTCCACCACCTCACGAACAAAGTGATATTGAACTCGTATGTGTTTGGTTTCGGATGAAATGCTGGATTCTTTGCAAGGTGCAAAGCGCTCTGACTATCGCAAAACAGAGTAATTTTCTCTTGCTTGCGTTCGAGCTCCTCCAGCAATATTTGTAACCATATTGCCTCTTTGCTAGCTTGTGTAGCTGCAACATATTCTGCTTCTGTCGTAGACGTTGTTACGAGCAGCTGCAGTTTTGAAACTCAGCTTATAGCACCTCCAGCAAGAGTGAACACATACCCCGTGGTGGATTTACTATTTTCTTGATCACCTGCGTAATCTGAATCAACATAGCCTCTGACGGTAAACTCCGATCCTCCATAACATAATGCAGCATCCAATGTACCCTTGATATATCGAAGGATACTCTTTACAGCATTCCAGTGCTCTTTACCAGGATTCGCCATGTATCGACTAATTGCTCCCACTGCTTGTGCAATGTCCGGTCGTGTGCAAACCATGGCGAACATCAAGCTTCCCACTGCTTATGCATACGGTACTCGAGACATCTCCATCCTCTCTGTTTCATTGCTAGGACACATACTTGAGGATAATTTATAATTAGTAGGAAGAGAAATAGAGATTGGCTTACAGTCTTGCATATTGAAGCGGCTCAAGACTTTCTTCAAGTAGTTCCTCTGCGACAACCAAACCTTCCTACTTTCTCTGTCTCGGTGAATTTGCATCCCTAAAATCTTGTTTGCTGGTCCCAAGTCCTTCATTTCGAACTCCCTAGCCAATTGAGCCTTCAAGTCTTTAATACGATCTTTGTTGGGGCCTGCTACCAACATGTCGTCAACGTACAACAATAGGATAATGAAGTCGCCATCACCAAATTTCTTGTAGTAGGCACAAGGATCTGCATGAAGTCTATTGTATTCAAGGCTCATGATGAAGGAATCAAATCTCTTATACCAACATCTCGGCGCCTGTTTGAGACTGTATAGAGATTTGTTCAACCTGCAAACCAAGTTGTCCTTGCCTGATTCAGCAAAACCTTCTGGTTGGAGCATATATATCTCTTCTTCAAGCTCTCCATGAAGAAATGCAGTCTTCACATCTAACTGCTCCAAATGTAGGTCGAATGTAGCACACATCGCCAAGACTACTCGAATAGTTGTGAGTCGAACAACAGGAGAGAATATTTCGTTGAAGTCAACACCTTTTTTCTGAGCGAACCCTTTCACCACCAGTCTAGCGCGATACCTCTCCACTTGATCATTGCCATCTCGCTTGATCTTATAGACTCATTTGTTACCAATGGCTTTCCTTCCTTGTGGTAGAGGAACAAGATCCCATGTTTTGTTTTTATGTAGAGCTTCAATTTCTTCTTGCATTGCTGTCATCCACAAAGCTGCATCTGAACTGCTTGTGGCTTCATGGAAAGTTGACGGCTCTCCATCCTCCGTTAGAAGACAGTATGCAACATTGCTCTCTGTAACATACTCGGACTGCCAGGCTGGTGGCTTCTTCGCACGGGTCGACCTGCGAACTTCTTGGCCCTCCATCTCAGATGGTTCTTCATCCTCGTGGTCGGGTACTTCTTCAGAAGAACTTGAATTCTCCTCCTCTGGTTTACTATCAACTTGTATGACTGCAGTCTTCTCACTCGAACTGCTATCATCACGACCTCCTTGTAGTAGTTGATCTTCTTTAAAGATCACATCCCTGCTGATAATAACCTTGTGGGCAGTGGGATCCCACAGGCGATACCCCTTTACTCCATCAGCATTCCTCAAGAATATACACCTCCGGGATTTAGGATCCAACTTTTTCTTCTTCCTTTCCAGGACGGTGTACATTACATATGTAGGACATCCAAACGAATGTAGATCAAAGTAATTGGCAGACTTACCAGTCCACATCTCCATCGGTGTTTTAAGCTCAATTTCCGTTGATGGAGACCGATTTACCACGTTACAAGCGGCCTTGGCTGCTTCCGCCCAGAATGTATTGGGTAGTCCCGCAGTCCTTAACATGGCTCTCATCTTTTCTACGAGAGTTCTGTTCATCCGTTCTGCAACTCCATTTTGCTGAGGAGTGTACGTGGTTGTGAACTGTCTCTTGATACCTTCTTGCCTGCAGAGTGCAAGAAACTTGCCATCCATGTACTCTGTCCCATTGTCAGTCCGCATTCACTTGAAGGCTTTGAATACCGAAAATACATCCGACTTATTTTTGATCGGGTACACCCAGCATCTCCTAGATTAATCATCAATAAAGGACACAAAGTACTTTGCACCTCCTAGGGACACAACCGGTGACTCCCAAACATCAGAATGTAGCAAATCTAGGATGCATTTACTTCTGGAGATTGACCTATCAAATTTTAATCTACTCTACTTGCTTGTAACACAATGCTCGCAGAAAGGTAAATTTACCTGCTTAAGCCCTGGAAGTAGCTTTCGATCAGAGAGAATCTTCAGGCCTCGTTCTGACATGTGGCCAAGTTTAAGATGCCACATCATCGTCGATTCTTCTCCATTATTGGCTGCTGCAGCACATGCATCGGCTTCTTGATATGTCTCTCCTTGAAGCATCCACAGATTTGCCCCGATCTTGTTCACCTTCATAACCACAAGTGCACCTTTTGTAGCCTTCATGATCCCATCTTGACTGTGCATCTTGTATCCGCTGCCATCTAATTGTCCCCAGGACAATAGATTTTTCTTCAGACCTTTCACATGTCGTACCTCCGGAATACTGCGAACTATACCATCAAACATTTTTATTTTGACGGTACCTATACCAACAATCTCTAAGGCATGGTCGTCTCCCATGTACACTGATCCACCTAAGATAGGTTCATATTGATGGAACCAATCTCTCCGGGGAGTCATGTGCCATGTTGCCCCCGAGTCTATAAGCCAGATATCGGCAAATTTTCTCCTACCTTAAAAAGTTGTTGCCTTGCTATATAAAATTTCAGCGTCATCAAAGATACTTACCACATTCCCTTGAGCGTTTAATGACTCAGGGTTTCCACTCTTCTTCAGATGTCGACAGTCCCTTTTGACGTGTCCCTTTTTGCCACAGTGATAGCACCTGAAATTCTTCTGTGGCCTTGACTTCGATCTACCTTGACCTTGGCTCCCACTTGAACTACGCTCCGTTGATCTTCCTCTCACCGTCAAAGCTTCCGCTTGCTGCGAACTTGCCTGCCTGATAGTTGCATGAATGTGCAACGTAACTATGCTTAACTCTACCCGATATTTAGTTTTATTGTGATGTTTTCGATTTATTTATTAATGTTTATTTGTTTGTAGGTTTTTGGAGAAAATAAAGAAAAATGAATTAAAAGGAACTTTCCTAGTGCAACAAGGAATTGAATTGGGATAGCAAATAAGGAATTTATATTCCTTATGAATTGAGGGTTGAGCACATGGATTCTAATGCATATGGGCTGGTTTAATTAAACTCAGCTAAAAAAAGGAGTTCGGCAGTTTGGCGAGGCTGACTTGGAACTTGAGATTAAGAAGGAGTCCAAGTACAATGTGGACTGTGCTACTACGTGTTGCATGATTGCTAGGTCAATTAGCTAATCATACATATATAGCAAGTGGTACAGAGAGAGACGGGATGGAGATGATTGCTGCATATATATATATGTATATAGCAGCTAGTTAGAAGAGAGGGAGGACTCTAGCTATATATATATATATATATATATATATATATATAGCTGGGAGAAAGATGCACGGCAGAGGAGAAAGGAAAAAGAAAAAAAGCAACAGGAAAAAGAAGACGGACGGCAGAAGAGAAAGGGAGAACCAAACTGCAAGCATACGATCTCGACGGAGATCAAGAGTTTATTTCTTCTCCTTCTTTGTTCATCTTTCATGAATTCTTCAATGTTATTATTTAAGATTATGAGTGGCTAAATTTCCATTGTTAGGGGCTGATTGAAGCCCTAGATATGCTTACGATTTTGAACCCCTTTTGATTCTATTAACTATTTGGATGAGTTTTGTTTCACTGTTTTCTCACCGTATGTCTTCTATGTTCATGTTTCTTTGAGTGCACGCATAGATGCATGGCTTAGGATCTATAGTCTTGATTATGTATATGACCACCTTATCATTGCATATTCTCTAGAGACAAACATGAATTTGTGTGAAACAAGCCTTAGTGATAAAATGGTGACCACCTTATCAACCCTTGAAGCTCTGTTATTCTTCAAACATTCTTAGAACGTAATGACTTCAGTTCTCTAGGCTTACATCACCATATGCATAAGTCGGTTAAGTGAGGATCAAGATCGAGCGGATTGTCCCTCCCTCTTTCATGCCAAGTAAGAGAGTGTAATACATAAGATGACTTAACCAAAGCTCTTGTGTGGAGAGTATTCATCCATGGTTAGTTCAATTATATTGGGGAGGTCGTAAGTATGTCTAGGGTGGAGAGAAGTTCTTAACATTCATATCTCATTGGTTAACTACAATAATTTACTTTCAACAATTTATTTTCTGCAATTTACTGATTTCTGCATTAGCTGTAGCTTAGCCGATTTATTTCGGTGACCAAATCAACTCCGAATACCCTAAAATTTTGTGTGGTAGTCCACCAATGTGTCTAGTTTATTATGTCAAAATTTCGTAGCATTTGAGTCTGTCTAGCTTAGGCTCGCGTTATCATTAGTGTACTGTAGTCGAGTCTGTCAGCATAGTAGTGTGTTAGGATTTAGTTTCACCAATTCCTTGTGTTCGATAACCCATATTTATCTTACTACATTGATATATCCAGGTTGTGAATAGGGTATCTTTGAGAGGTGTTTATTTGCCTTGTCAAATTTTGGCGCCGTTGCCGGGGAATTGCTTAATTCTAAGTCCTAATAGAGTCTTTAATTTTCAGTTTTGTTTTGTTTTGTTTTTCTTTTTCTTTTGAGTCTTACTGTCTCTTCTGTGTGCAGGAGCATTGTGTATGCGTACTAGGCACACAAGAAGCGCTGAGCCATTATTACTTGATCCAGAGATTGAACGCTCAGCAAGGAAAAATAAGAAGCAGCAGGGACAATGGTCCATGAACGTGAACAGTGGTGGTCAGCCTGAGCAAGAAATACATTCCGATACAGAGTCTGAGTTTGAGGAAGAACAGAGTATTCCAACACCACCACCATCACCAAAAAGAATGGCAAATGCAACCAAGCTGAGAGAGTCCTTTATACCGGGCACAGGTGCAGCAGATTCACCGATTGTACTACCAGAGAATCTGGGGGCTTATTCTATTCCCCCATCACTTATATCGAATCTGCCACACTTCAGAGGAACGCCTTCTGAAGACCCTCAGGACCATCTCAATGAGTTTACAGCATTGTGCAGAATCCAGAAATCGACTAATGTGGAAGAGGATACTGTGAAACTCCTCTTGTTTTCGTTCTCTTTGAAGGAGCAAGCAAAAGCATGGTATAATTCTTTAGCTCCTTTATCTATGGACACATGGGAGAAGATGTGCTCTGCATTTATGAAAGAGTTCTACTCTGCTTCACGCACCAAGAACTTGAAGAAGCAAATTAGCACATTCAGGCAGAAAGACAGTGATGAATTACATGAAGCCTGGAGCCAGTTTAAGAGTCTTCTTCGACAATGCCCTCATCATAAGTTTGACCTCAACACTCAAATGGAGTTCTTCTATGAAGGACTTGATTATTTCAACAGGTCAAAGCTTGATTCAGCTTGTGGGGGAAATTGGTGGAATATGACTGGAGTTAAAGCCAAGGAAGTTGTTGAGAATCAAGCAGAAAATTCAAGGCAATTTCAGTCAAGGGATAGATCCATGGGAGCAAGTAGAAGGTCTCTCAATGCAGTTGCAATCGATGGAGCCATGGAAAAAATATTAAGCTCTATGGAGAATGATATTGCTCTGATTGCGAGTAGTCTGAAAGTGAGCAAGAAGACAACAGTTGCTGTAGCTCAGGTTGTGTGCACTTTATGTTCAGCTACAAGCCATCTAGCAGATGATTGTCCCAAGTGTAGAGCAGATAAAGAAGTTGATCAAGAGGAAGAAGCAAATTACTTCCAAAGACAACTCAACACATATGGTGGAAATAGAGACCTGTTGAGCTATAGGAGCAATAATGTGCTCAATCCTCCTATTGTTCCACCTGGATTTCAACAGAGGCAGCCTACAGGAGATGGGCAGCAGTTCGGCCAAAGGCGTATGCCTCAGCAACAACAAGCTCAAGCTCAAACATCATCAGAAAATTCTACCTTGGAAGCCCTGATGCAACAAATGATGTTTGACAACAAGAAGGAACGAGAGGAGAGTTGTGCCTTTCGCCAAGATATCAAGGCCACAACTCAAGAACTCAAGGCTACAGCTCTACAACAAGGAAAGGCAATTGACTTGCTTGAACGACAAATGAGCCAAATGCAGCAAACAATGGCTCAAGTCAAGGAAGGAAGTCTTCCTAGTAACACTCTTCCAAATCCCAACACAAAATATGAAGCTCATGCCATGACCCTGAAGAGTGGGAAGGTGTTGGAAGAACTGCCCAAGTCAACAAAGAGAAAGTGGGAGGAGCCCGTGCTTGAAAAACTTGTCCCTTACAAGCCGTTGGATAAGCCGTCAGAAGATTCTGCAGGAACCCCAATTCGAGCCGTCGAAAATACACCTGAAACAGAAGAACTGACAAATCAAAAATCAGGTCAGGTATCCTCTACTCCTTCTCCTTTCGTTATTCCTAATTTACCTTTTCCTAGCAGGTTGAAGAAACAGGTGAAGGTTGACAAAGAGAATGAGATCTTGGATGTGTTTAGAAAGGTAGGAGTAAACATCCCTTTGTTGGATGTGATCAAGCAAATACCACAGTATGCAAAGTTCCTGAAAGATTTGTGCACAACAAAGAGAAAATTCTATGGAACTGAGACTGTGGCTTTAGGAGAGAGAGTATCTTCAGTGCTTCAAAGAAAGCTCCCACCTAAGTTAGGTGATCCATGACGTTTTACGATCCCATGTACCATTGGTGATCACAGGTTTGCGGGTGCCTTACTTGATTTAGGTGCTTCCATTAATTTAATGTCATACACTGCTTATAACAGGTTGAAAATGGGAGAACTTATTCCCATAGGTGTCACCATTAAACTTGCTGATCGGTCTAACTGTTACCCTTAAGGTATTATTGAGGATGTTTTGGTGCAGGTGGGAGATTTGATATTCCCAGCAGATTTCTTTGTGCTGGAGATGGAGCATGAGCCAATGCCATCAGAAATACCATTGATTCTTGGGAGACCATTCTTGAGAACAGCGCGTACAAAGATAGATTGTTTTGATGGATAATTGAGTATGGAAGTAGCTGAGGAGAAAATCCACTTCAATATTTATGAAGCTCTCAAACATCCGAATAGTGATGATGCTTATTCATGTTGTTCAATTGACACTTTTGAGAGTTTTCTGCAGGAATTTATTCACTATTCATTGGAGGAGGATCCTTTGAGGAAGGTCATAGAGGTATCCGGAAAAGAAGATGTTCCAAGTCTGAAGCTTGGTGAGAAGAAGAAATTTGAACCTCTTTTTTTGAGATAGCTTCGGCTGAGGATCTTGAAATAGAAGAAGAGTATTATGCTATGGAAGAAGCACTTGAATCCCTGCCAATTATGAAAGGTAAATATTCTAAACCCATTTCTCTTCCAATTTCAGATGACGTTCTTGTTCCGTCTATACAGGTGGCACCCACTTTAGAGTTGAAAACTCTTCTCGAGCATTTAAAGTATGCTTTCCTAGGGGAGGATGATACACTTCCAGTCATCATCTCTTCCAAGCTCTCAATGTTACAAGAGGAAAAGTTACTGAATGTACTTAGGGAGTACAAGGCCGCTATTGGATGGACAATAGCCGATATCAAGGGCATCTGCCCAACATTGTGTACCCACAGGATCCATCTGGAGGAGGGAGCTAAACCAATAAGGGAAGCTCAACGTCGTCTCAATCCTCCCATGATGGAAGTTGTCAAGAAAGAAGTCATCAAGCTTCGAGACGCAGGTATCATTTATGCTATTTTTGACAGCAAATGGATTAGTCCTGTGCAGGTTGTGCCCAAACGTTCAGGAATCACAGTGGTAAAGAATGATGAGAACGTGTTGGTGCCTCAAAGAATCCAAACGGGATGGAGAGTGTGTATTGACTACCGCAAGCTTAATGCAACCATAAGAAAAGATCACTTTCCGCTCTCATTCATTGATCAGATGTTGGAAAGGTTGGCAGGTCATGAATACTATTGTTTCTTAGATGGTTATTCAGGATACAACCAGATAGCCATACATAAGGATGATCAGGAAAAGACCACATTCACATGTCCCTATGGCACTTTTGCTTATAGAAGGATGCAATTTGGTTTATGCAACACACCTGCCACATTTCAGAGGTGCATGGTAAGTATTTTCTCAGACATGGTTGAAAAGATCATTGAGGTATTTATGGATGATTTCTCTGTTTTTGGTGATTCTTTTGACACATGTCTTCATAATCTAGCTATGGTTTTAGAGCGTTGTGTAGAAACTAACCTTGTACTTAATTGGGAAAAATGCCATTTTATGGTGGAGCAGGGTATAGTTTTGGGACATGTTATTTCAGCTAGAGGTATTGAGGTTGATAAAGCTAAGGTTGATATTGTGCGTACCTTACCCCCTCCTTCCACTGTGAAGGAGGTGAGATCTTTTCTTGGACATGCAGGATTTTATCGCAGGTTTATCAAGGATTTCTCCAAGATATCCAGACCGTTATGTGCATTGCTCCAGAAAGATGTAGCTTTCAACTTCACCGATGAGTGCTTGCAAGCATTCAATAAGCTCAAGGAGTTGCTCACTACAGCTCCCATCATTCAAGCACCGGATTAGAGTCTACCATTTGAACTCATGTGTGATGCTTCAGACTATGCTGTTGGCGCTGTTCTTAGCCAACGCCCACAAAGATTACCTCATGTCATCTATTATGCCTCCCGTACTTTAAATGATGCACAGTTGAATTACTCAACTACAGAAAAGGAGCTCTTAGCAGTGGTTTTTGCTCTTGAAAAGTTTAGGTCTTACTTGTTAGGAACTAAAGTTATCATATTTTCTGACCATGCTGCTTTGAGATATTTGATGACTAAACAGGATGCCAAGCCCAGGTTGATTCGATGGATGCTCTTACTTCAGGAGTTTGATATTGAAATCAAAGACAAGAAGGGCACTGAAAACGTGGTGGCAGACTACTTGAGTAGACTCACCCATGGGTCTACGGCTGAAGATGACACTCTTCCTCTCAAAGATAGCTTTCCAGATGAACAACTCTTTGATGTTCAAGCTGTGGAGCCCTGGTATGCTGATATTGTTAACTACAAGGTAAGTAGATATATTCCACCAGACTTCACCAGAGCGCAGAAGGACAAGCTTATCAAGGAAGCTAAGTACTATGTGTGGGATGAGCCGTATCTGTGGAAACATTATCCAGACTTGCTGATAAGAAGGTGTGTGCCTGAAACTGAATTTCATTCCATTTTATCTTTTTGTCACTCACATGTAGCAGGAGGCCATTTTGCTGGAAAGAAAACTGCGATGAAAGTACTTGAGAGTGGATTTTTCTGGCCAACACTGTTTGGTGATGCACATAAGTTTCATAAATCATGTGCTAGATGTCAACTGACAGGTAACTTAGGTCCTAAGGATCAAATGCCCCAGCACCCAATTTTAGTGGTTGAGATTTTTGATGTGTGGGGTATTGACTTTATGGGTCCTTTTCCTAGCTCTTTTCAAAATAATTACATTCTACTTGCAGTTGATTATGTTTCAAAGTGGGTGGAGGCAATAGCCACTCGTACTAACGATGCTGCTGCTGTTTTGAAGTTCATAAAATCACTTTTTGTGAGATTTGGCACCCCCAGGTACATAATAAGTAATGGCGGTTCTCACTTTTGCAACAAGTTATTTGCAGCATTACTCAAGAAGTTTCATGTGCATCATAAGGTGGCAACACCTTATCACCCTCAGACGAGCGGGCAAGTAGAAGTATCTAACCGACATATCAAGCAAATTCTGGAGAAGACTATCGGACCAGCAAGGAAGGATTGGAGTCAACGCCTGGATGAAGCGTTGTGGGCTTACAGAACAGCTTTCAAAACGCCGATTGGAATGTCTCCCTATCGAATGGTTTATGGAAAAGGCTGCCACCTTCCAGTAGAGCTTGAACACAAGGCATATTGGGCAGTGAAACAATTCAATTTTGATATTGATGATGCTGGTGTTCATAGGAAGTTGCAACTGAATGAGCTTGCTGAGATTTGAAATAATGCCTATGAATCTAGCCGCATTTACAAGGAGAAGACAAAAATATTTCATGACAACATGATCAAGGAAAAAACTTTTGTCAATGGGCAAAAAGTGTTGTTATTCAACTCGCGGCTGAAGTTGTTTCCAGGTAAGCTACGGTCCAGATGGACTGGTCCTTATATTGTCCGTAATGTGTTTGCTCATGGTGCAGTTGAAGTTCTGAATCCAAGAGACGGCAGCACATTTAAGGTGAACGGACATAGACTCAAGCCATTCTATGAGCCGTCTCAAGTGCGAGACGTGGAAGAGATTCCTCTTCAAGATCCTACACCAGAGGATTGAAATTGGTGTGCACTGTCTGGCTGAAGACGTTAAACTTAGCGCTACTTGGGAGGCAACCCATGTTGATGGAGAAGCGTGGAAAACTAGATTTGAAATTCTTAAACTCTCTCTCTTTCTCCTTTGCTTTATTTTTCTCCATGTTTAGTGTGATTTGTGATGTGTTATGTGTCTCATTCCATGCTTGTTTGATGTATTGTATGTTTTAGTTTTGTTTTACATTGAGGACAATGCAAATTTCAAGTGAGGGGTGGGGTTTATATCATATCCTTAGCGTCTATGTATAAATTTTTCGTTATTTCAGTACTGTACAATATGCTGTTTCGTGTCATTTATTTTCTATAGCTAGAGGTCTCGTAATTTTCTGAAATTTTGAGGGAGTGTTTTTATTTGTGTCTAGTTTTTGGTCCCAAAATTTCAGTCTATTAAGATGAGTGATTAATTTTTTAAAATTCTAGCGAGAAGTGTTGCGCAGTACACAAAGTCTGGCGAGCTGCTCGCCAGATGTTGGTATTTTTGAGTTTTTCTTTGTTTTCCTTGGGTATTTTAGTGACTTATTTGAAAAACCAAATACAAAAGTAAAAAGTGTCAAGAAAAACATAAAAAAGTCTCTTGTTTTGAGTCTTAGGTGCCCTTAACTAGTCCATGATGTGATTATATCTTCCGTAATTGTGACTGAAAGATGATCATGATATTTAAGTTTCTTTGGTTAATCTTGATATATGGTGCATATGATAATGTGTAGTGGATGTAGAAAAAGTTAACATGGTACAAATTTTTGGCATGCTTAAACGTTGTTGAGATTCATTTAACCTGTGAGCGATTGAGCCTATATGTGATTACACATGTTTTCTTTATTGAGTGTCAATTGCTTGCCACAGATTAAGTTAATGGACTCTAGATATTACTAGAACTTACTCTTGTGCTTTTCAAAGCTTATAGTCAATACATGTTTTGATTGAGGAAGTGATAAAGGCATTAAGGGGACACCACCATAGCCATACAAGCCTGTGTCCTAATTTTGTGTACACAAGATGTGCACTCCTTAGTTAACCACTTTGAGCCTACATGTTTAAACTTTATGTCATCACCCACATATCTCTGACCTTAAACCTTAGAATAGTTATATCTTTATCCTTGTTCTAGGACTTGGTAGAGCTATACATGAGACATGTATGTGAAGACGGCGACAATGTCAAAAAGTGATGCAAAGAATTAAGTGTGGGGTATCAAGCTAGTGTTTGAAAGAAAAAAAAAGAATAAAAAAGAGAGAATGAAAAGAAAACAAATGAAAAGAAAAGAAAAAAGTGATGTCTAGCTTGATATCCGAGTTAACTGTTGATAAAAACAATGATGTGAAGGCCCAACAAGATGAAATTTGGCCACAAAAGTGAGAAAATTCATGATTGTAAAGTTTGAAGAAGTCTCTTATTTGGTGCTCTACTAGATTCTAGAATTATATTTGAGTTCCTTATCCATTTATTCTTTAACCAATGAGCCAAGCCCCATTACAACCCATGAAGTCCTTTTGATCCTCAAGATGGCAGCCTTTGATCTGTGGAGATTAGTCATAAGTGTAAGCTTATGGTGTGGTCCATTTGGCAAGTAATTGAGTTGAGTGAATACTTTAGACATACTTTGAGAGAAACACTTTTGAGAGCATATACCTGTGAGGTTGAATCTTGACTTGTTTTTCGCATGCTACAGCTTTATTTTCACCATGATTATGTCTTTGTCCTACATATTACATGTGTGTCATGCATTGAAATTAACTTTCGAAACTTTACGGAATATAAATTTGGAGTCATTCTATCTTGGTGTTACAATTGTGGAAGATTGCTGAGACAATTTGTTAAGGGCATTAGAGTAGTGTTTGTAAATTACTTCGTTGTTTTAGAGTCATAGTTTAGTGTTTTGCTCGAGGACTAGCAAAAGCTAAGTGTGGGGTATTTTGATAGTTGCATAAATGTGCAACGTAACTATGCTTAATTCTACCCGATATTTAGTTTTATTGTGATGTTTTCGATTTATTTATTAATGTTTATTTGTTTGTAGGTTTTTGGAGAAAATAAAGAAAAATGAATTAAAAGGAACTTTCCTAGTGCAACAAAGAATTGAATTGGGATAGCAAATAAGGAATTTATATTCCTTATGAATTGAGGGTTGAGCACGTGGATTCTAATGCATATGGGCTGGTTTAATTAAACTCAGCTAAAAAAAGGAGTTCGGCAGTTTGGCGAGGCTGACTTGGAACTTGAGATTAAGAAGGAGTCCAAGTACAATGTGGACTGTGCTACTACGTGTTGCATGATTGCTAGGTCAATTAGCTAATCATACATATATAGCAAGTGGTACATAGAGAGACGGGATGGAGATGATTGCTGCATGTATATATATGTATATAGCAGCTAGTTAGAAGAGAGGGAGGACTCTAGCTATATATATATATATATATATATATAGCTGGGAGAAAGACGCACGGCAGAGGAGAAAGGAAAAAGAAAAAAAGCAACAGGAAAAAGAAGACGGACGGCAGAAGAGAAAGGGAGAACCAAACTGCAAGCATACGATCTCGACGGAGATCAAGAGTTTATTTCTTCTCCTTCTTTGTTCACCTTTCATGAATTCTTCAATGTTATTATTTAAGATTATGAGTGGCTAAATTTCCATTGTTAGGGGCTGATTGAAGCCCTAGATATGCTTACGATTTTGAACCTCTTTTGATTCTATTAACTATTTGGATGAGTTTTGTTTCACTGTTTTCTCACCGTATGTCTTCTATGTTCATGTTTCTTTGAGTGCACGCTTAGATGCATGGCTTAGGATCTATAGTCTTGATTATGTATATGACCACCTTATCATTGCATATTCTCTAGAGACAAATATGAATTTGTGTGAAACAAGCCTTAGTGATGAAATGGTGACCACCTTATCAACCCTTGAAGCTCAGTTATTCTTCAAACATTCTTAGAACGTAATGACTTCAGTTCTCTAGGCTTACATCACCATATGTATAAGTTGGTTAAGTGAGGATCAAGATCGAGCGGATTGTCCCTCCCTCTTTCATGCCAAGTAAGAGAGTGTAATACATAAGATGACTTAACTAAAGCTCTTGTATGGAGAGTATTCATTCATGGTTAGTTCAATTATATTGGGGAGGTCGTAAGTATGTCTAGGGTGGAGAGAAGTTCTTAACATTCATATCTCATTGGTTAACTACAACAATTTACTTTCAACAATTTATTTTCTGCAATTTACTAATTTCTGCATTAGCTGTAGCTTAGACGATTTATTTTGGTGACCAAATCAACTTCGAATACCCTCAAATTTTGTGTGGTAGTCCGCCACTGTGTCTAGTTTATTGTGTCAAAATTTCGTAGCATTTGAGTCTGTCTAGCTTAGGCTCGCGTTATCATTAGTGTACTGTAGTCGAGTCTGTCAGCATAGTAGTGTGTTAGGATTTAGTTTCACCAATTTCTTGTGTTCGATAACCCCTATTTATCTTACTACATTGATATATCCAGGTTGTGAATAGGGTATCTTTGAGAGGTGTTTATTCTCCTTGTCACTGCATGTCCTCCTTGTTTCTGCGCCTGGTCTCTTCTTCTAATACAGCAGTTGCAACTTCATCGAAGACTAGGTGGTCTGTGAAGATATTGTTTGTCAGATTAATGATGAGCTGATCATACGAATCGGGTAAACTCTGAAGTAGAATCTCCGCCCGTTCACTTGAATCTATTTTCTGCCCCATATTTGTGAGCTGTGAAAATAGAGTATTCAAAGTGTTGATGTGCTCGGTCACTGATGTAGACTCCGCCATACGAAGAGTATAAAGCCTTCTCTTCAAGAAAATCTTGTTGTGCAGCGACTTCGCCTCGTACAGCTTTGTAAGCATATCTCATATCTCCTTTGCCATCTTCTTCTCCTCCACGCTTGATAACACCCCATCGGTTAATGCAAGGTGAAGATCTGCCATGGCGAGGGCGTCCATCTCATCCCACTTTGCATCATCCGTGAAGTCTGCGGGTCTTGTCCCAATTGCGGCTAAGCAATTGTCCTTCCGCAATAGTGCTCTCATCTTCATTTTCCATAACGAGAAGTTAGTCCCGTTAAACTTCTCGATATCAAACTTTGTCGCCATCTCGAACTGAATGACTTTCCTCTAGAACCAGCTCTCTATATGATCGCACAACCAGTGCTCTGATACCACTGTTAGGAGCTACGTGAGGAATTTATACACAATTGAGATGTGCAAAGAAAATGTAAAAGAGGAGACACAAGGATTTACGTGGAAAACCCCAAAAAGAATCAGGGAAAAACCACGGGCAAGTAGGAGGATTTCACTAGAAGAAAAACGAGATTACAAGGTTGATGACACTTCTCTCTCAATCTAGAGGAGAATACTACACTACTCTAAACACAACTCTCTCACACTTGGAGGAGTTTACTAACACTAGAGTGTATGATATGGTGGACTCTACGTAAGGGAGGCTAGAGGGAAGAGGGGATTATGCTAGCTTGGTTATGATGCATACTCAAGAGAGGAGCACTAATCCTCTATTTATAGAGGTGTTCCACCTCCTCTCTTTCTTCTTGAAGCTTCTTGATTAATCTTCTTCCTTCACCAACTATCATTTTCTCCTCTCTTCATTTCTTTTCTAGTTTCTTCTTGATTGTTCTACTCCATCTCTTCTTACTCTGCTCTAGCTCATACCACCAACATCATTCTTAAGCTTGAATAATCAAGCTTCATCTAGATGCTTCTCATCTTGATTATACTTCTAGCTTCTAGAATTCTCTACACCATAAAGTGGTCTTTACTTTAACATAAGCCAAGTTAAGTTTCTCTTGCATTGATTTGTACATTCAATGTATTCGCCCTATGCCAGCCTTGGCTCCCTAATTAAAAGTTAAATAATAACGAGAGGAAGGCTCTTTTGTGTTTGTTTGATTGGATCTTTCACCGAATGCTCCGCAGACCTGAAAATGGTCTTAATAAGTTAACCGGGAAGGGTCTTATTTAGTCAATTAAGACAAGCCATAATGGCGTCACCATTCACAACATCATAAACACATGCTAAAGAAGCAATCGGGAGAAAGTGAGAAACAAGTTGAGAGCCAAAACAACTTAATTACTAGTTGAATGGCTGTTTGGAATAAGTTTGGAAAACAGAAAAAAAAACATTCATATTATTCATAGAGGATGGTCCGTTATATAGGAATCCATCATAACAAAGTTCATATAGGAATAGGTAAACCATAACTTGGTGGACAAGTAAGAATATATTCTATAACATAATAAGGTAAGGATATCTATCTAGATTACGGTGAGGATAAGCACACAATATCTTGACATATTTCAACACTCCCCCTTGTGGTGTCCAAAACATTCACCATTGTGTAGTCTTTGATAGTATTCTTTTTTCTGATGCTATTTGGTTGCCTCTTTAAAAATCTTGCCGAGAAAATTAAAAACCAAATAGTAGGCGAAAAGGTGCAAAAACTCAAACTAGGAAAAAAGTACAACACGTCCTACACTTCAAATGAAACACGATGCCTTTGTGACTTAAAGCTCCCCTTGAATTTGGCGTCTTAACTGATGGTGGATCAGTCTAACTCGAATAAACAATGAATATCAATGCTCCGTACATGCTTCTCGAAAGTAGACTTAGGCAGTGCCTTGGTAAACAAGTATGCTAAGTTTTTTCTCTGAACTCACTTGCATAATAGCAATGTTAAGCAGAGTATGTTGTTGTTGATTATAAAATAACTTGGAAGAAATATGCTTGGTGTTGTCATCTTTTATGAATTCCAACTTCATTTGTTGTAGATCTAAGTCCAAATGTTGACCTAATATGAGAGGATGATACTGCGAAGCAAAACACATTCACGAACTGTCTCATGTAGAGCAATGATCTTCGCGTGATTAGATAATGTAACAACAAGGGTATGTTTGGTAGACCTCCAAGATATCGTTGTATTTTCTATGGTAAATCCATAACCATTGTAGGAACTTTCTTTATGTGGATTAGAGAGGAATCCTGCATCATCGTATCCGGTGAGAGTATTAATCAGACACTGATTAATATAAGGAGCTCTATTTATAACTTGGTCTTACATATGTTCAGGGCTCAATAGACAACCTGGGTAACTTGCAGTTGTAGCTTCCGACACTACACTGTTTGTCTCTCTATAGAGATAGAACAAACCCAAATCTACAATATTCTTCAGATATCAAAAAATATTTTGGACACCAGTCCAATGTCTGCGAGTTGGTGTTGTACTGTATCTTTCTAATAAATTCACAGCAAACGAGATATCCGGTCTAGTACATAGGGCTAAGTACAACAAAGCTCCAATAACACTTATATAAGGTACTTCTGCTTCAAGCATCTTTTCGTTCTCATCTCGAGCTCGAAAATGATCCTTCAACAGATCAAGACTTCGGACAACCATGGGAGTACTACAAGGCTTAACTTTATCTAGATTAAAGTGCCTGAGAAATTTCTACGTGTAGCTTAATTGATGAATGAAGATTTCATCATCAAGATGTTCTAGTTCAAGTCCTAGACAAAACTGTATCTTCCCGAGATCTTTCATCTCAAACTCAGATTTCAACTCTGTAGCAGTTTGGTTGAACTCTGGAAGAGTTCTAATTATATTCATGTCATCAACATATACTATTATGATTGTAAATCTGGAATCTGTCTTCTTAATAAAGATGCAATGACACAGTTCATTGTTCGTATACCCTCTTCCTACTAGGTACTCACTAAGTTAGTTATACCACATCCACTCATATTGTTTCAATCCGTATAGTGAACGTTTAAGACAAATCAAAAATGCGCTTTTAGAACTAGTGTTACTTAGTGGGGGCATCTGAATAACGTCAGGGATTTTCATGTGAATTACTGAATCTAGATCCTCATATATATATATATATATATATATAAGCAGTAACCACATCAAGTAGCTGTATGTTTAAACGTTCAGAAACTACTAGACTGATCAAGAATCGGAAAGTGATAAAGTCCATGACAGGACTGTAAGTTTCATCATCATTAATTCCCAGGCGCTAAGAGAAACCTTGGACGACAAGGCGAGCCTTGTACCTCACAATTTTATTTTTCTCATTGCGTTTGCTAACAAATATCTATTTATTACCAACAAGTTTTACTCCTCTTAGTGTAGGTTCAATAGGGCCGAGAATGTCCGTACTTGTTAGAGAATCAAGTTCAAGTTGGATTGCTTCTTTCCATTTAGGCCAATCCGAATGTGATTCACATTTAGCAACAGTTCAGGGTTCTATGTCATCAGCATCGATTATCTCTAGAGCAACCATAAATGCAAAAGCATTGCCGATAACAATATTGCTTCGATCCCACATATTTGTGTAACAAGTATAGTTCACAATGATCTCCATGTTATCATCTATAGAACTAACCTCTTGAGATTCACTGTATTCGGGTGATCTCATGTGAGGGCTCAGTGACATCGATCGTCATTAAATCTCGCCTAGGTTCTCTGGTCGTTCACTTTTGTGGACTTGAATATGTAGAAACAGTCGGCATCCCCCTCTTATGAGGAGGGTTTGATGCCTTATGAGATGCCACTCTCGTGGCGGTACCTCTCCTTAGGCCTGCCCACGAAATCTGAATCGATCTGAAAGAACCGGATCCGAACGGTTCGATTTTGGATCTTTAAAAAAATTTATTATGTTTAAAATTCGGTTCTGAATCCTTCATGGTTCTAAATCGGTTCGGGATCCTGATATAAAAAAATAGTTAGATCCAAATGGACTGTTTTATCAGTCACACAACCCAAATGTATTAGCCCAACCATATAAATCTTAAATACCCAAACTCATATGAGCTAACCTAACCCAAACACATACTCTTTTCCCATTCAGTTAATCTCAATTGTCAGTTTGTCACATTCTCACAATCGATTCTTAGCCCAACAAACCCTAGAAACTCAGAAGAGAGTAAAGAGACATTGAAAAGTAAGGCTACTAGAAAAAGTATGACCTTGATGAATGATGAGTTGATATATTGATGACCACATGTAATTTAATACGCAGACTATATATTTTTATATCGATAGATTATATATGCAACCATGTAAAGCATGAGGTAAGAGGATTTTGAAGTCAAATTTACAAAATATCATTTTTCAGTTTGTTGGTTCTTTTTTTCAAACGGATCTTCTATGAGAACCGAGAACTGCTAGAATCTGAACCAGAACCGAACAGTTCTGGTTCCATCCATGATTTTTACAGAACCGAACCGAATGCAAGCAAATGGTTCTGGATCCAGATCTTAAAATTTTCGACCAAATCCGAACCAAATCCAAGCCTACCTCTCCTTCGGGTATCGCCGAGTCCTGGATGCATTCCAGAGACATATATCCTCTTAGACACATTTGCAGCTAGTATAGTAGATCTTGTTAGTAGTGTAGTGTCTGCAAATGTATTAGGGAGTTTATCTGTGAGCATTTATAGATCAATAATGCGGCAAACTTTTGCTTTAGACTCTGAAGTTCTAGGATCATGATGAGACATAGTGGGGACGAACCATGACACTTTCTGTCATTCCTTTAGAACTATGTTCAACTCTCCCCCTAACAGTGGGAAGTCTGCCTCACCAAAGTGACAGTCGGCAAATCTTGTCTTATAGACCTAGCCTAAGTGGCTTGTATAGGGTTCAATATAGTGGATTATATCCGGCGCGTCAAAGCCAACATACACACCCATTGGGTGTTGAGGTCCCATTTTATTATGCTTTAGCAGAGAAATGGGTACGTAGCACATGCATTTGAATGTTCTAAGATGAGAAGTGTCTAGTTTCGCTCAAGTGGTTAACTGTAACGATGTGAAATTTGTGTGACTACTGGCCTCAAGTGAATAAGCGAGCCTGCATGCAATCTTGTGAAGCCACAAGCAGTGGTAAAGAGGTTAGAATGCATAAGGAGCATCATAGAAATCATCTGTAATCATTTGATATAGGCTTCTGCTAAACCATTTTGCTTGTGGACATGAGAAACAGGATGTTCGAATTCAATGTCTAACGTGGTGCAATAGTCATCAAAAGTTTTCGATGTAAACTCTGCAGTATTATCAAGTTAAATAGATTGAATCTGACAGCCAGGATGACGAGCTCTCAAGATAATTATTTGAGCTAAGAGTTTAGCATAGGCTGAGTTTCTTGTTGACAACATCGTGACATGTGACCACTACTTTGATACATCAGTTAGAACCATAAATTATCTAAATGGTCTGCTTTCTGGATGATACGTCTATAGATATCTCCTTGAATACGTTAGAGAAAAGAATTGGTTTCTTTCTCAAATCTTACATAGGCTGAGCGCGTTCCAAGTTTCTCTAAAAAACACGCTTTGCAGAGCAATTTACCCACTCGTCCCTTTTGATTTGTGGTACCTGAGGAAAAGAGTAGATTCTTAGGGTCGTCTTTTTCAACTGTCATGAATTCTATGGAAGCCATGTTGAAGTGTGCAGCGATATCTAACGCATAAGCACTTAACGTCTATATCGCCTATACCTTGGATATTCCTAATCTCTAGATAATCCGATAGAAGGGATTACCATGTGTAATCTTAAGGTTTCACACTATTAATTGATGACATGGATGTCTAAGATGGTCATGCCATAACCTATAATTTTCTGATGCTGAAGTCATGAGATATGTGTGTAATGCATAATTGACTTCAACTGCTCGAATCATCATTGAGTATAAGCTCATTTTGACTCGATGACACTTTTCTAGGATGCGTTTAAATCCGTCTCCTGTAGAAGTGATGTAAGAAAACTCTTTACCTTTATCAACATGCGTTTCAAGGTGGAAATTATTAGCTCTGACATCCTCAAAGCATAAGAGGGTCTGAAAACCTTTAGGTGCATAAAGAGCGTCAAGGATGGCTACCACGGTTTGTATCCTTTAACTATGTTTGAAGGTCCATCTAGTGTAGTCTCTGATGATTTTACAAGAGTCAAATCAGTGAACAGAGATCTGTGTTTGAACACAGAGTGTGTCGCAGCATTGTCGATAATTCATTGAACTTCATCATTGTCCATTCCTACAAGAGTTAGAAAAAATTTCAAACTCAACAATAGTTGCTTTACTAATTAGCCAATGTATTTGCATATCTCCGTTTTACATAATCCATTATACACTTTACACATTTTTGAGATTGAATAAATTTCGTGTCATCTATAAATCATTCGGGTAACTTTTTTAACTCATGACTAGGCTGTGAAATCAATGTAAGTGGGGATGAACCCTCTTAAGTGCACTTTATTAAAAGTCTTTTTCTAGACATTGTGAATTACGAAGGTAAGTCGTACTAGATAGTAGAATAAAAAACAACCTCTTTATTAAGAATTGGTATGTAAGTTTATTACAAAGTGTCTAGTGCGCTGAATCTAAGAACAAAAACTAGATCGAAGGAGAAAAACTTGAGAAATAATTTCGTAAGCAACGAAACACATTAGGGGGGCTCTAGTTTGCAGATCCTCTTTCTTTCACTCTGTTTAGTCCCTTAACTCGTTTGAAAGCCTCTTTGTTTGGATAGAGAGCTCGCGGCGGCTGTTTATTGGGGGTGTGCCAGTGGCGGTACATGTGGATAATCGGCGACAGTGCTTGTTCAGTCGGTCTCACGATGATGTCTGGTGGTGACGCCATCGGTGTTGCATTCCTCATATCAAATCGGTAGCTTAATGCTTCCTATGTATAGGTAGATGTATCAGACTAAGCAATCACTGGCTCGAGTATAGTCCATCCACAAATGTCGAGTTCCACTAATTTTGCACACAATTCTTTGAATGTTGCATTCGGGTTCTCTAGAAATTCAAGTCAAAGTTCTTCTCTGAATTTCTCAAACTGAGGCAGAAGTTAACAGAGAGTGCATTCGATTTTAGTCATTTCGTCAATACGAGTCTATATAATCATGCAAACAAACCAATCTTAAATCTATGTGATTTTAACTCACAATCCTCACGTGCAGATATGATATGTTTTCATACTTCAAATGCTTAAAGTTGGCTACTCCTTAAACATTACTCATGCAATAACAAACACATGCTCACATGCTAATTCATTAGAGAACAATAACAATTGTTTGTTAGTATTAACCAAAGAAGAGATGCAACCTTTGGTAAATTCAAATGAACTATTACAATGGTTGGTATTTAACCAATTGATTTGTTGGAAGGACATCACCTTTGGTGAAGCAGCTCTTAGTCAAAAAGTGTGATTCACCAAGAGACGTGTTTACTCCTATAAATAGGAGTGGTGTGTGCCTCTCCAAAAGTCATTTAGAATTCATCTTTTCTTCCTTCTTTTCAGTTTCCAGCAATTCTCTCTACCATCGTTTTTTCCTAGTTTTATACTTATAAAATCTAGAAACTATTATTCTGCAGAAATAGTTTCCAGTAATCTTGAGTCTCTTGTAAAACCAGTAGCTTTTTCTTCTTGGTCTTGTGTGCGTCGACTGGTGACAAAGGATGACTGTCCAAGTTGGTGGAGTGGCTGAGAAGCGGCTGAGATTGGCGGAGAAGGAATCTGAATTGGTTTCCTAGTCGAGTTAGGAAAACCTAGGGTTTTTCGGTTCCAAGGATTAAAACGGAAGTGTGGAGCACCTTGGGGTGCGTACGGAGTGGCTTGGTTGTGGCTTCCCAATGGAGGAGGCGGCGGTTGATCGAAAAAAGGGAAGGAGAAATAGGAGGCCGATGGTGAAGGTAGGAGGAAAAAGTTTTTGGGCTTTCTTGGTTTTTCTCAGGGTTAAACCTTGTGCTTGATAATGTATTGGAATAAGTTTAGAAAAGATAAGAGGACATTCATATTATTTATAGAAAATTATCTTTTATACAGGAATCCATCATTACAAAGTCCACATAGAAATTAGTAAACCATAACTTGGTGGACAAGTAAGAAATATATTCTATGACATAATAAGATAAGGATTTCTATCTAGATTATTGTGACGATAAGCACATAATATCTTGACATATTTCAACAAAAATATAATTATTTAAGGGTTTTTCAGTAATTAACAAAATAAATATAAATATAAAAAATCAAAATTCCTCTCACTCTCCTCTTTTTTCTCCTTGCACAAACTGTATATTACCACAGTTTACCCGTATAAAAGTTGTTATATCTTTAAGAAAAAAAATGTTTTCTTCATTCTTTGAAAGCTAGAAAAAAAAAACTTATTATGCATGTGTACATTTTCTAGTTTTTTTTTTAAGAATATGAATTTCCATTCCAATAGGTAATAGTAATAAAGAATTTCACCAGATTGCCCAATCAGATAAAACGAAACCATAAAGCATTACTACCATATACTTATTTCTTAGTTCACAAACTTAGATAGACAAACTAGAGTAGCGTAAGACTACAAAAAGTCTGGAGGCACCACTCCTTAGTATATCTAAGCACATTCTCTACTGAACGGCGCTACACCATAGCTCTTCTATATCAGTTCCTGCAAGTTATAACAGGACAAGCCTCTTTTTGGGAGAAATCATCTTGGGTCCATGAATCGGCCCCAGCTTATTCCTGCTTATCTTGTCCTTAGCTTTTTGTTTAGAACTTCCTTTCCCCATGAGAGCGCGAGACCGCCTTCTCTCACAGATTATGTACTGCTCTCCATCATATGCTCCCATGGTTTCCCCATGAACTTCTAACTGCATAGCTATTAAACCAGATGATTATGCGGATAAGTTTGAAACTCCTGCATGAAGCTCTGGAACCGGCATTGGCGGCTCAAGAACCCTGACGAACATAATGGTAACGCCTCCCTGTGACTCATTGACACCTGGAAGCGACGTAGTATGAGATATTGTAGCAGTAAATGTGGCCAAAAAGTTGGCTCTGCATCCTTCACTTTCAGACCTGACACTCTTGAGACTTGAATGTAACTCTAATCCTCAATCCGCAAAAGAATATACTAGTTAGTTGGAGCTCCCACAAACAAAGGGTTCTCTATGACAAAACGTGTTGGTTCCATAGCAACAAACCATATTCAAGGCATATTAACATCGATTCTGCTCGAGACGGGACATGGCGAAAAATAAACTTTTCACTATTTCGTCCCGTCCCGACCAGTCCCCTTTTTTAGAGGCGGGATTAGGTCTTGATTTTAAAATCTTGATAGACCCGTTCCACCCCGCAGAATATATTTTATCTATTTTATCATTTGTTTTATTAAAAGTTGACATATTAAATTATCAAATAACTAACATTATTCAACAAAAAATAAAATTACCATATAACCATTAAAGTATTACACTACTTGTAATATAAATGTATCAATTAAACATGAAATAAATCGCTTGTAGTTTTACTTCTTTTAATTAAACATGAAGTAAAACAATATTAATTTGTGTAATTGTAGACTTCTAAGTTTTATCAAACTATGTTTATCTTATATTGAACCCAAAATTTGGTTCGTCTCGTCTCGTCTCGTCTAATTCGAATTTTTGTTGTTAAATACTCTATTAAATGTTTATTTTAAATTGGGCCCAAAATTAGACTCATCTCATCCCATTTCAAATTTCGGGACGATCGAAATGAACTTTTAAAATACTTCATCTCATCCTATCCCGTTTCATTTGAGATAAGGGTGGCCAAAATAGACCCCTGTACCGTACGTACCCCTACCTTATCCTTTGATCTCAAAAGTCCATAACATTTGCCTTTTTGCACAAACCCATCAAAACTCAGTGACCCAAATCCAATCAAAGCCTCATTTCGATCAATCTACCCTTCTTCTTCTTCTTCTTCTTCTTCTTCCACCATGGCCATGGCCCACAACCTGAAACCCATCATTTCCATCTCTCCCACTCCATACCCAACATCCCCGCCATTCTCATTCAAACCCCAAAACAACTCGCTCTTCTTTAGCACAACTACTACTACTTCATCACCATTTCCTGTTAGAACTTGCACCAATTCACAGTTGTTCAGCACCAGAAGACTGTTCCTTTCATCGGTTTCTGGCATCTGGGATGCCATCACCGGCGGCAACAATCCCCGGGAAGCCGTTGCTGCAATCCGAGGTGGCATGGTTCTCTTTAGACAGGTATTAAGCAATTACTCCATAGCTGGACTTCAAACTGTAAAAAAAATCGTATCTTTTATTTTGAAATTTGAAGTTTGCAACTTGGTTATTGTGAAGGGTGATGTTGCAGGGTCTGTAGCTGAATTTGAAAAGGCAATCGAGCTTGATCCTCGTCAAAAGGCATGTAAGTCAATGACTCAGTGTTTGTTATTGGATATTGGTTTGTTGTGAGTGTAGGATATTAATTGTTTGTTTGGTATCAGATCTTTGGCAAAGGGGGCTGTCACTTTACTATCTTGATAGGTACTGCTAGTTTGGATGCTGAGAAAATGTAGATAAAGATTGGTATTTGTTTAGATGTAGAGCTCCATTTTGTGGTGGAAAAATGGAAAGAATATCACTTTAGCCAACAATGAATCTAAAATTTATCCAAAAGAGAAGGTTTTGAGTAATTCTTTGTTACAATTTTGAGCACCAAATGTTACATTACCTCGGAATAAAAAGAAGAAGCACTTTAACGTAAATTTGTTAATATATTGCTCCTTTATGCACAGATTTGAAGAAGGGGCAGAGCAGTTTCGAATAGATGTTGCTCAGAATCCAAATGATACAGAGGAGTCCATTTGGTGCTTTCTCTGTGAAGCTCAGTTGTATGGAATTGATGAAGCAAGGAAACGATTTCTCGAGGCAAGTTAGTGATAACAAGTTGAAGACTAACTTTGGACCAGTGACTTTTGGATTTCTGTTGGAGCATAACCATGTGTGTTTAAGAAGCGATTGTTGTAGTTATAATTGCCATTGTTTGTAGTGTCCCATATATTGTGTGAAAAGGTCAATAAGCTTGTATTTAACTGCATAATAGATGCAGGTTGGCCGAGATCCAAGACCTGTCATGAGAGAAGCATATGACATGTTTAAAGATGGTGGTGATCCAGAAAAGGTGTTGAATCATACCTTCCCTCTGTGCCCAAACATTTTCTTGTTTGAGCTAGTATGACGGTTTCTTATATAGGCATATGTCTACTTGCATTAATAAAAATGTTTATCTGACTTGAGTGATTTCTCTTTATTCTGTAGCTTGCTGCTGCATTTAAAAATGGCCGAGACAGTGATTATTTCTATGCCTCTCTCTATGCTGGCCTTTACTATGAAGCTCAGGTTTGTTTCAAGATATAAGTACTCCCTCTTGGATATTTGATTTGTTGTATTCCAATAGTCTTATTGTGCCTTGAAAATCTAGAGCTCACAGATAAATCTGTGTTGAACTTCACATCACATTAGGAAGTAGAATAGACTAACAATGGGCTTCGGGATGGAAGTCAAAGAGGGATAGTATACTGACCATTTAACAATCATGTGTTGTTACATTGATAGCCAGTGGTAAACCTTAAGCAATACTGCCTATGTGTACTGACCAGCTGTTTCTGGTCATATATACAGAAGCAACCTAATGAGGCGAAACGGCATATCCTTGCTGCTTATCAGTCTCCCTATGGACAAAGGTCCAAAGTCAAAACTTAATCCCATTTCATCAAAATCATAGACTTCTTCTATTTTTCAGTAAAGCAATTAACCATTCAACAAAATTTGAACTTAGTTTCATTCATCGCAGGTCTGATGATTACATGGCTTCTTTATCCAAAGTTCATTGTCTTTGTCGGGGCTGGACCTCCGATTGATATCTCCTGTCAAGCCTATGTAAACTCTTCTTTTTCTAGTATTGTAATGTTCACGGAGTTATATAGAATCGTTATTAATGCGATCAAAGTATGAACAAAGGAGTTAATATCTTGTTGTAGTATGACAAATTCTTATCACACGTACAGTTTTGGCCAAAAGCAATGAAAACCTCCTGTTATGCCCTCATTCTCAATACAATTATGTATTACAATTTTAGAACTTCTCTCTTTCTCTTACTTTCAAATCTATTTCAAAAGCATATTACATCCTACAAAATCAGAATGCCTCTAAATTTAATAGTGAAATTTAACATTAGTGAAATAAAAATAGAAAGGAAGAGCAAGCTAACTCACTCAAGAATTAGTTAGGGCACACATTGTTCATGGTGCTGAATAAGTAACTAAGCAGAGATGACAAGTTTGCTCTAGGATCAGAAGAGTGCATTGTAGAAAGCTCACCAATATTTTGTCTGTTTTGTGCCTGAGATTTCTGCTTCAGCACATGGACCATCTCTTCGTTTGGTCAGTAGTTCATGGACCATCTTGGGTTCAATACTGAAACTCAAGTACAATCCCCATGCCTGGTTGTACAAGGAGGTCTTGACTTGAAGGAGCCAGAGGAGTACATAGTACTGTCTGCAAATCACATGCTAGCTAAATGACTGCAACTACACTCGTGGAGGAGATTGAAGCGGAAGCCCTTTATACAACAGAGTTTGGGCCAAAGTTGAAAGATGGCAACCCATATTTTGGATTCATTGATTGCAGCATTACTGTGACTGAGCAAGGATCTGAATTTTTTTTTTTCATTTTCTTTGAAGTGTTGGCTTCTGGAAATAAAGAAGCCTGCCCAGGCTGGGACACAGTCCTATTTATACCCCCCTCAGCTCTCAGCTCCAAGAATTATCTATATGTACCTCTTTGCCAACTGATATATGTCCTACAACTCCTCATGACAATCGTCTTGCTTAACCCAGTTCAAACCTGTCTGGATGTCTTATTCCGACTGACTTGTATACCCTGCTAATTTGTGGAAGGTGACTCAGCGGGTTGAACCAGCTTAAGTAAGGCCTCTGGAATGTTTGAGTTTAGCTGGGTTGGCTGCGATATTTTTTGCTTTGATGCAGATAATATGCATGCTTGACTAACGTATCTTTTCATTTTGGTCATTTGATGCTCATAATTCTGTTCTGTTTTGGTGCTTTTGTTTTGCTTCTATATACTTTCGTTACAAGGAGCATTGTTGAATGAGACTTTCTTATTTGACAGAACCATTTCTTCTTTTATGGAACTCTGTAGTTCAGTGCATAGTTAAGTAAGACTCCGTTAACTGCAATTTTCTGTTTCATGTTTCCATGCCTTTTAGACCATTTTTGTCAGCAGTAAGACTTTGAATTTGAATGGATGAAAGTATTACTAGAATACTTGATCAGTTGATCTCGTGTACAAAGGTGAGGACATAACTGTTTGTATTGAAATAAGCTGTTTTAATTCTTATGCTCAATATATATGGATGCAATAATAAGCTAGTGCTTGGGAGCAAAATAGAAGCCTATTGACCACAATAAGCAATGGAAAGTTGATTTATCTAAATAAAATCTTCTCACGAGATTAAGAACTTCAGATTTTGTAGCTAGCAATTCTGAGAGAATTACTGGCTGAGAATTGGCGATCCTAACTAATTTCGCCCAAATGTGTCTGATTCTGACCATCAATTTTTCAGCAAAGCTGATAAAGGCAGGACTTCACAACCTATCTTGCTGTATGAACCTCTGAAGACTGTCAGATCATTTCTGAAGACATGTTAACCAGTTTATTCATAACAGTTTGGTGACACTTAATTAAAACTCGATCAAAACAAGCAGAAGACATGAAATAGAAAGTGATAATTCATACTTTAAGATGTGACTTGAGATTCAATTCTATAATAAAGGGAAGCCAAAATGCTTCACCAAAATACTGAATTCCCAATATATCTCTAACAGATAATTTGACAAATTGCAAAAAAAAAAAAAACAAACAAACAAAATGAGGACACAACGATATGTACCAAACAAAGAATGCGAAGTAGAAGAGCTGAAAAGAAAAAAAAATAAGAAAAAGAAGAATGATCGAAGAACCCAATAAAAACTTCCATGAAGCAAAAACTGTCATGTGAAGTGGGTGCACGATCAAAATCAGAAGTTGATCGATTGGGCTATATATGCCCCATTATACTGATGCATGGAGGAAAATTAAACCAAACAAAACCAAAATCGACTCGGTATCCTTTAGAGGAAGCAAGAAAATTCCAAATCACTCTGTAATGGACGGGTAAGAATGATCAATTTGGTTCATTCGATCAAGTTGGTTTTTCCTCCTCTTATAAATGAAGTGTTTTTTGTTGTTTCCTTATGCCATTAGCTTATGCATAAGTGGAACATTGATTCCACTTTCTGATTTACAGGTTTGATAGGGACATCAACAAAGAAGATGCGATCAAAGTAATTGATTTTGAAGAATTGTAAGTGTAATAACTTTGTATCTATTTATATGATGTTCATACTATACTTTTCAATGATATATGGAGGAAGATTGATACTTGATAGTACGAATGGTCGGTGACGTAGTTTAATCCGATTGATACTTGATATTAAGTTTTACTAGCCTTCTTACACGCGCATGCGGAAGTGCGTCGCGCTCGCGCGTGTGATTAATCGGTTATTTTATTTTATACTATGAAATTATATAATTTCACGAAATACATAAATTAACCACTCTAATACCGAATACATGCTAAAATAAAATCAAAAATATTTGAAGGGAAACGACTAAAACATAATATTTGTATCAATTCACCACCATTTAGACAATCCACTACAAAAAAACTGCACCTAGACCACGGACCATTTCCGTCGTCTAGGTGTAGTTTTCCGTCGTCTAAGTACTTAGACGACGGAATCTCCGTCGTCCAAGATCCGTGCTCCAAGTGTTGTCGTCCAAGCACCTGGACGGCGGAGAATTAGTTCTCCGTGAACTTGGACCACGGACATTCTCCGTGGCCCAGGTGTTCACCTGGACGACGGAGAATTAGTTCTCCGTCGTCCAGGTGCATACATGGGCCACGGAGAAGCTAACAATCTCCGTGGCCCAGGTGTTCACCTGGACGACGGAGAACTAATTCTCCGTCGTCCAGGTGAACACCTGGGCCACGGAGAATGGCAGGGTTTAGGGTTTAGGGATTAGGGGTTGGGGTTTAGGGTTTGGGTACCTGGACGACGGAGAACATAATCTCCGTCGTCCAAGTGCCTATTTAATTTTTTTTTAAAAATTAAATTGTAAATAAATATTATTAATTTAATTTAAATAATGAAAAATAGTCCAAATTAATTAAATAAACTAAATTTTTAATATTAATTAATGTATTAAATAATTAATTAATTTGTACATACACATCCAAATTAAAAACCCATAAAAATTATATAATATTGTTCGGAACTCGGAAATAAAGAAACGCGATAATTAACTAGCTAGCTAATACACTGGAGGAGCAGATGCGCCGCCGAGTCCTCCGCCTCCAGCCGGGTCGTTGTCGTCGGGGTGTGGGTTCGGAGGAGGTTGACATACTTCTCGATTTTGTTGCATGAGGGCGATGAGTTGGCCTATTTGTGCTTGTTGTTCGTCAAGTCTTTGCCGCATTGACTCATTCTCCTCTCGTGCCAGTCGAGCCTCTTGAATGGCAGCTTCGACGGCCGCAGCCCGACTCTTTCTCCGCTGCCCCGAACCTCCCGTAGATGATAAGCCGGAGGTCGTCGACAAATCTCGTACCACCCTAGGCCCAAAATGCATAACCTCCTTGCCAGCTCTATGATCGTAGACCTCATCCGCGATTGCAATTTGGCTCTCTAAGGATAGAGGAGGCAGGTCTTCCGGCGGCACATCTGGGAACGCAAGCTGAGTGTTAGCCAACTCTTCATGCGCACGCTCTATCACCCTTGCCTACAAAAGAATAATTAATTTATTATAATGAAATAATATTTAAATAATAATTACTATAATTAAAAGCGCACATATATATATATATCACTTACGCCGCATTGACTCGCTTCATTATCGAGCCCAGGCGTCACGTACACGCTTATGCTTGCATCAAGATAAGGGTGTTTGGAGCCCTTATCCTTGTGCTCCTTGGCTATTTGAATGAACTGGTTGGCGCCGGTAGTATGGTGTTTCTCCTTCTTCCCCTGGTTGGCTTTGTTGACACCGGAGAATTTCTGTTACACAACATAATTAAATCATTAAAAAATTAATAACTAAAATTTAAATAATTCAATTATCTTAATTGAAATAAAAAAAGTAAATTAACACCTTAAAGGAGTCATCGGCAAAGTGGTTACACAACCACTCCCACTCATCTTCTCTATCCCCACGCAGCTCTACGGGGGGAGGCGAGGGACCGTAAGTTTGGAAGTACCGATGGAGCCTGTACTTCCAATCTTTGTAAATGGAGTTTGCGGTTTGGTTGATATGCCTCAACATGGCCGGTGTCGGATCCACCGCAAATTGTTCCTATCAAAAATAAATAGAAAATTATAATCGTATATATTATGAAATTTTAACTAATATTAACAATATTATATAATGACTAAAATTGGACGTATTACGTACCGAAAGATCTTTGAAGACTTTCGCCTTCTCATGATCCGGCGCCTCCTTCCAAGTAGGGGCAGTGATTCGAACTCGGCTACGGACGATTGACCCGATGCTATGCTCCGAGAGACTTGCTAGCTGAGCTGTGGGAGGGCCACCGGTGAATTTGTCGTAGGGCAAGTCGATCTTTTTCCCGGTCGCCTTGCAAATACGCTCCGCTTTGCCCCATTTAACGAGACCCCGAGTCTTTTTCGGTTCTGGGTCAGTGGGGGCCCTCCTTTGCCTACGGCGGGCGCTGTACATGATTGATTCGGAGGTCGAGGACGCCTGAGTACTTCCCGTTGAATGGGTACCGGGCGTCGGAGATTGGAAGGGGTCGACGTCATCACCGCTCGAGATGAATGGGGGAGCGGGAATTTCCCCAGAGGGCGCTACGGACGGACCAGATGAAGGGTCCGGATTGAGGGCGTCGTTGCCCTCCGGTAATTCCCAACCGACTTGGTCCGCCAACATTCGGAGCATGGCATCTTCTGCCTCCTGTTGCGCTTTCTTCTTGCCGGATGGAGCCATTTCAACCTAGGAGTACGTTGTTAAAATACGTACTTACCATAATAATTACAAGTGCAAAATTTACGCTAATTAAGTACGGTTAAGATTTAAATAGAGTACACTAGCTTGGCTTTTTCGGTCGTTCAATGGACGTGCGACCCGCGCAATAAAGTGTAAATTTTCAATTAATCAGCCTTGGTTAAATCGAAAAACATGGCCAGTTAGGGATAGAGATAACGCGAGAGGCAGGACTAATTTTGACAAAAGTCTTTCTTAGTCCAAATCCTGTCACCAGTCATAATTCGTTTCTAGACACCATGTCCCACATTCGGCCAATTTTTCGAAAATTTACACTCCCTTAAGTCCTTTGCAAACTCCGCCCTCAACCTCGTGTCCATAACTTCACTTAGGTTATGGTGTGCTGTGATGAAATCCACACATCACGAGGGGTTAAGGAGATAAGCTAGGAAAAGAGGCGCCATCTATTCCAAAGAGTGCGACTTAATAAACCAAGCCTATGTACTAAATTTAAATCGAAGACGTACTACCATACAATTATTATTATTACTATGATTTAATTTTAACTAATAATTATTCATTACCAAATAATTAACAACTAATAATGATTACTAAATAATAATAATAACAACAAAATAATTATTATAATTACAACTATTTATTATTTGAAACTAATAAATTAAAAGTATTTAGAAATTAAATAATTAATTAAATAAAAAATTGTTAAAGAGTTAAAATTTCGAATTATTACCTCGTCGGAATTTCGCCGGAATATCGGAAGAGTAGAGTCGTCGGAGAGGGGGAACCACGCCGGAAAGTTGGTCGTCGGAACGTCGCCGGAGGAGGATCGCCAGAGTGAGAGAGAGAGAGAGAGAGAGAGAGAGAGAGAGAGAGAGAGAGAGAGAGAGAGGAGAGGAGAATGTATGGGATGAGGAAAAGAAGATGAGCCACTGCCTATATATAGGCTTTCACTTAGACGACGGAGAACTAATTTCCGTCGTCTAAGTGCACTTGGACGACGGAAAACACTGTTTCCGTCGTCTAAGTGAAGGGTTAAAAATTTTCGAAGCGGCGCGTAATTAATGGGCGGGACGTTTCACCCGCCATAAATTTGGACTTAGACGACGGAGAATTCATTTTCCGTCGTCTAAGTTGAAATTCAAGCGGCGCCGAAAATTGAGGCGGTAAATCGAACCGCCATGATTTTCGACTTGGACGACGGAGAATGACGTTCTCCGTCGTCCAGGTGTTCACCTGGACGATGGAGATGTCGTTCTCCGTCGTCGAAGTGAAATTTTAATTTAAAAAAAAATAAAAAAAAATTGAACCGCCATGGTAAATTGAACCTGGACGACGGAGAATGTCATTCTCCGTCGTCCAGGTTCAATTTACGTTAAAAAAAATTTAAAATTAATTCGCTAGGAATTTAGCGATCTGTCATTCGCGTGAAATAGTCGTCCAATATCGATGAACGCATCGTATATATGAACAGTTAAATTTGAACCGACGAATAATTTTTCGTTTTGAAAGTTGTTAAGTATCGACTAATCCTTACGACTTAAGTGTTCATGAGTAGAGGCTCATTTGCAACAGAGTATTAACGAAATTGAATTTGGACAAAACAACCGTTGGATATGTTCGTCGTAACATAATATATAATTGTCTTCAAATGACCATAAAATAATAAGTTCGGGAAGGGTTTGATCGGCACAGTCAACCGCAAAACCGATAATTTCACAAACCGGAAACGTGGATACAAGGCATTTCGCAACTCCGATTTTCGAACCGTCGAAGCTCACACACCAAGAATTGTTTACTCTAAAGTCTTGACGAAAAGAATATACATTGGAATAAGGTCTAGATGGTCGTTTTCTTAGAAAAAATGACGATATCTGCACCTGGACGACGGATATTAGAGTTTCCGTCGTCCAGGTAATCACCTGAACGACGGATATGAAGTTATCCGTCGTCCAGGTTCTAACCTGGACGACGGAGAATGACGTTCTCCGTCGTCCAGGTGTATAGATCCTGAATTCAGGGGTTAGGGCCTTACTGTTTAGGGTTTAGGGTTTGTGAACTTGGACGACGGAAAATTACCATCTCCGTCGTCCTAGTGTGTAATTTTACGACGGAGAATTACCATCTCCGTCGTCCTAGTGTGTACATGGACGACGGATAATGACCATATCCGTCGTCTAGGTGTAAAAACCCTGAATTCAGGGGTTAGGGCCTTATGGTTTAGGGTTTAGGTCGTCCAGGGTCATTTGTGTGTCCGTTCAATTAAATATTCATTGAAAAAAAAATTAAAAAAATGATCGATCGATTCGATTTGCTTGATTTAGGGTCGAGGATTTAGGGAGATAGCCAAAACACTCAAAGGCGATAACCTGCAATTATTGATCGATGATGCATCAATCATATATTACAATAATTACATAAATTAATTACCAATTAATAATCCTCGTCGTATGACCGTACTCTTCGTCATAATCGTCATCGTCCTCATCCCCGTTAGACGACGGCTCATCCTCGTCATCGTACTCAACATCGTCCGACAAATAACCTGAGTCCTCGTCCGCGTCCTCTTCCTGCTCGTCTTCTTCATCTACCTCATCGATAATCTCATCTGCAGTTAGATCTGTACAACCATCAGGCATGGGTAACCGTTCACCATCTTGAACCAGGTCCATTATATCGGAGCGGATGACAGAAATATTAGGCTCTTGATACGTAGGAATGTCTCTTTCTGGTTCAGCAGCATCTTTAGTCGTCGCCGGTGTCCCTTCAATTGTCTCTGTATTCCATATTCCTCGATGAGAGATATGATTCACTATTTTCCACCCTTCACCGGATTTCGGATCGTCGAGATAGAACACTTGCCGAGCTAAGGTGGCGAGAGCGAAAGGCTCATCCTCATACCAGCTTGAGTTTGTATCGACTGATAATAGTCCCAGGTCTTCCTTTGTACGCTTGAACCATCTGCACTTGAATAGGAAAACGTTGACATCATTCCCGTAACATAGCTGAACCACATATACAATAGCCCCGTAATATAGATCATTGTCTTTCCCAACTGCTACTCCACTGTTTTGTGTTCTTCTTCCTTCATCTCGGGCCAATGAATGGAACTTTACACCGTTCACAAAACATCCGGGATAAATATAGTGTTTAACCGGCTTCCCTGCTAGCAAGTGCTTTGGCCATGACCACCACCCCCCGTGGTTTTCAGATTTTTGCAGATCAATCATCTGCGAAAATGGGCAAATATAAGGGTTTACTTTCTACAAACATGATCGATATGTATATAAATTACTAAATACTGAGACGTACGTACGTACCCATTGGAAGAAATAATCGGGAAACTTCTTCTTAACCATTTTCTCAGTCCACGCCGAACTCTTATTTTGATTTAACGCCTGAAGCCTCTCCCTGTATGACATCATGTACGGCTCAACTTCGTCACAGTCTCGCAACACTACCCAATGTGCCTCAATAAGTTCTTCCCGTGTTAACGATTCCTTTAATACTCCTCTAAACAGTCGGACGACATTGGTGACGACATAAAGATTGATGCGGGCACTGCGATCGGAGGCAGTGGGAGGTGGTGGATCTTTGAGGTACCTGTTGCAGTAAGTAACACACTCATGCATTAGGTATGTCTCTGCTATGGAGTCATCCGGGGCTGACCTGTTTTTGACGAATGACTTATACTGTCCAAGCTGTCTACAAAATCAAACGTACAATAAGAATAAGTACATACAGCTAGCTAGTAATCTCCAGTGGAACAAATTATGAATCGAAAAACCTGTATAATTAATTAGTTGTACGTACCTTTCTTGAGGATACATCCAAGTGTACTGGACCGAACCAGAAATGAGCACCTGCTCGGGCAGGTGGATCATTAGGTGAATCATGATATCAAAGAAAGCAGGGGGAAAAATCCTCTCTAGTTTGCAAATGATGTGCACAATTTGTTGTTGCAATTCCACCACATCTGACTTCTTTAATTCTCTGGCGTATAACCTCTGCCACCACCTGCACAATGCCACTATTGGTTCTACGACGTCCCGAGGCAAGTATGGTCGAATTACCACTGGAATCAGACATTGCAGCATAACGTGATAGTCATGTGTCTTTAGACCAACAAACTTGTGTTGCACCTCGTCCACTGCTCCAGTTATAGTAGCTGCATACGTAGCCGGATAACGAACGCCCTTAAACCAGTGAAATACAGAACGTCTAAGCGTCGGCTTCACTGTGTAAGGTGCATCTGGCATCTTGTTGTACACTCATTTCCTATCCCTCCTCAACCACAAGGGACGACGTAGATTCATTGATTCCAAATCTTTGCGCGCTTTGGGAGTATCTTTAGTTTTGAACTTAATACCGAGAATTGTTCCCACCACGCTGTCGCACACATTCTTTTCTATGTGCATCGCGTCCAAGTTATTCCTCAGCTTCAACTTCGACCAGTAAGGGAGTTCAAAGAATATACTCTTGTGATCCCAATAGCTCAGATCATGTGGAGGAATTGGATTGCATTTCTTTACATCCACGTCATTGGTCAACACACCAAAGTCGAAATAGGTCAACCTCTCTAAAATCTCTTCGCCCGACCAACTACGGGGTTTAGGATTGTTCTCTACCGTCCCGTCGAAATGAGCTGCAACCTGTCGCCACGGGTGGTCGTGAGGAAGCCATCTACGGTGACCCAAGTAACACACCTTCCCCGCGTGCCAACTAGAGTTCACGTCGTCCAAACATATAGGACATCCATTATATCATTTTGTCTTGCAGGATGCCAACATCCCATAAGCTGGAAAATCGCTGATCGTCCACATTACGGCAGCCCTCATCGTGAACATCGTGTCAGTGAATTTGTCATAAGTTGGGACTCCATTTTCCCACAACAGTTTCAGCTCGTCAATCAAAGGTCTGAGGTAGACATCTAAGCACTTTGATGGAGATTTAGGACCTGGAATTAGTATGGTAAGGAAATTAAATTCCTTGTTCATGCACATCCACGGAGGCAAGTTGTACGGCATCAGAATAACTGACCAAGTGCTGACGGCGGAGCTATTACTTCCCCAAGGATTGAATCCGTCTGTAGATAGGCCGAGTCTAACATTTCTAACCTCTGAAGCAAAGTCTCCAAATTCTCTGTCGAAATGTTTGAAACCCTCCCCATCCGCGGCGTGTCGCAGGACATCGTCATCTATTCACTTTTCTGCGTACCATCGCATCGCCTCTGCTGTGTGTAGAGACATGTACAGGCGCTGCAATCTGGGAATCAAGGGAAAATATCGAACAACTTTCACAGGAATTCTCTTTTTCGAACTCTTCCTATTCAACTGGAATCTGCACTGGCCACATACGGGACAATAGTCCAAATCTTTATACTATTTGTAAAATAGCACACAATCATTCGGACATGCGTCAATTATCCTGTACTTTAGGCCAAGGCTGCTCAAGATATTTCTAACCTTATAATGAGATTTAGGAAGATTGTGATCATCAGGAAACAACTTACATATTTGCTCCTGAATTTCGTCAAAAGCACTCACTGACATTTTGTGCTTCACTTTTATCTTCATTTGCTCCATCACATATTGCAACACATTCTCTCGACATCCAGGGAGCACCGGGGTCTGCGCTTCAAGTAGCATCCGGTTGTACTTTTGCATCTCACTGGTGTCAGTGGCCAAGCTAACTGTGGGGAATGTGCCATCATGCTCATTAGTGGTACTGTAACCTCCGTCTTGGTGTTGGTGTCCACCATGACTACATTCCGGAAACACATCATGGACCAAATCTGCAGTTGGGTTGCAAGCTGGGGGTCCGGCACTACTGCCGCTGGATGAGGCACCATGGTAACTGTATCCTGAGCTGAAGTCTGCTGCGCTGAACTCTACTGCTTCACCATGCTCGCTCCATGTAGTGTAACTCCATATCATACCATTTTCGTACAGGTATTGCACCATAACATTAACCTCCGCATACTGACAATTAAGACATTTCTGACACGGACACCTGAAACGTTTCTTTCCCTGACCATGTTCTATCGCAAAATTCACAAATTCGCTAATTCCATCCATATACCGGAAATCACATCTATTCTTCAACTTCATCCAACTCTTGTCCATACTGCTACAAAATATTATAATTAATTAATTATATATTACATATATATATATATTAGTCCATTAATTTACGCTTAATTATACGTACTCGATCTACATCGATCCATCAATTACGTACGTACGTAATTTAATCTGTATATATAGCTAACATGCATGCATGTATGTACGTACTTTTTCACTAAATATATATATATATATATTAATTAAGCAAATTTTAACTGCGTGCGTACCTGCTGGCCTTCTCGATATCTGTTAATTAAGCTAGCTAGTTAGTCAGTGGAGATCCCTTATCCTGATCATTCCCTCGGCCTTCTCCCTTCTCCTTCTCCGGCCTCTCCTTCTCCCTTCTCCTTCAATTCTTCTTCGAATGGAATGAAGAGATCGAGGATCAGATGGAATGAATCGAAGAGAGTTTGAATTGGCATCGGGCTTATATATAATGCTTCACTTAGACGACGGAGGTGTCGGTACGTCGTCTAAGTGGAAGTTAATTACTCGGACCACGGCGTATCGGTCCGTTGTCCAGGTGATCACCTGGACGACGGAGAATACCATCTCCGTCGTCCAGGTGATCACCTGGAGGACGGAGAAGACTCCGAGGTCCAGGTGATCACCTGGACGACGGAGATGGTATTCTCCATCGTCCAGGTGATCACCTGGACAACGGAGACTTCTCCGTCGTCCAAGTGTCACCTGGACCACGGAACAATTACGTTTCCGTGGTCTAAGTGCTGTTTTCTTGTAGTGATCATCACTTGCCACATATTTTGGGTTATCATCTTCGTGATTCGATGTTCTGGATATTTCATCGAAGCGGTGATAAGGTTCAAGATGCCAAAAGTCTTGAAAATTTATATATGGTAAATGGTAAATATAAAT
Source organism: Geum urbanum (assembly GCA_946800695.1). NCBI lineage: Eukaryota > Viridiplantae > Streptophyta > Magnoliopsida > Rosales > Rosaceae > Geum > Geum urbanum. Next base: position 78,191,414 of record OX326999.1, on the reverse strand, counting down.
TTTATTTTGTGAGCATTAAAATATTGCAACCATAGTTAGGATCAAGTGTATCTTTTAAAACTTGATTAATCGTAGGGTAGCAACACTTCTATGTACATAACGTTTGTTGTGAATACCTCTTCCGCGTGTTCTGCCTATCCCTTCTTCAGTAATATTCTAGTAGTGCCCTTTGAAACTCCTCTCAATAAAGCCACATACAATTTTCCATAGCTAAACACATGATCTGGAAGGTAAACACAAAATTTGGTATTGTTTGACCCTGTGATTTGTTGATTGTCAGTGCAAAACTCAATTTAATAGGAAATTACTTTCTTATCAATCTAAAAGGCAGTCCGCCACTCTCAGTGGTTTTCAACTCAATTCTAGGTAAGAAGACTCTTGTTCCCGTATATTGTCCAGATAAAATTTCTGCATCAATGAGGTTGTTGTACAATCCACGGCAAGTTAGTCTTGTACCATTACATAACCCTATTTTTGGGTCAATATTCCTCAAAAACATAAGGGAAGCCCTTTTCTTGATAACTAACTTATGCGGTGGTATGCCAGAAGGCGAAATTGAATTCAAGAACTCTTGTTGATACATATTTCTGGTGTAATCCTCCACTGAATCAAAAGAATATAGGATGCGTTCTAATCCTGGGAACTGCTTTACGATCTTCTCACTGAGTATGTCAACATTAAGGTTCTTTGGAGTAATTATTGCTCTGTCAACCATGTATGTTGCATCATTTACATGGGAACTTAGATCTAGAAATATTTGATCGAGTAATTGGTTGATTGATTCTTCATTCTCCCATGGTATGACTATACTTGAAGGTAATCGTATCATGCCATCAAGCTTATATATAAACTATGATTGAAATTGCAATCACCTTCATGGGTACTTGCTATATGAATTTTTAAGTTGTTTCTTTTGTAGATAAATTACATCACTGTCAACCAAAGAAAATGTTAGATGAAGGTCTAAAGAGGGGCATGTTTTGATATTCTCGTATACAAATATGTTCTTTGAAATCATTTTTTTTTTGTGAATTGGATGGATTGTGAAAGAAAAGAAAATTTTGAACTAAATTTTTTTTTCTCTTCTTTTTTTCAGGATTGGTACATCGCTGTCAATTAAGGAAAAGGGTTCAAGAAGGTTTAAGGAGACATGTTTCATCATCACCTGGCTGGTATAAAGGAGTTTCAATAAAAACGAATACCACAGATTCGAGCAATTTGATTTTGAAAAAATGGAATAAGAAAAAAGATGAGCAGTAAGTAATCTTAACATTTTTCTATATTCAGGCATGATACACTTTTTAGTTATTGGGAGAACCCAAGTACTCTCTTTTGGATCCAGGAAACAGCTATCAAAGGTCTTTTTATTTACCAACAAAGAAATTTAATTAGAGATTAGCTACTATTTATCATTCTTACAGTTGGCGCCAACGGAATGCAATTGAGGAGTTGAAGTTACTGCCGGATTCATACATTATACGTGTATGCAAAAAAGTTTTGCGTATCAGGTAACTAACTGACTTAATTTGGTTTTCTTTTTAATAGCATCAACATATTTTCATCCATACTTGGCATATAAGTCAACCTCTCACAAGTTTTATCTACTGTAAGTAGAAAAAAAAATTGATCAAAGGAACAAGTCTTTCTTAGCAAATGTACTACATATCTCTTTGTTGATACATGGACAAGCAAATATAAGCATTTAATATTTAAACACTTACAATTTACAATAATTTTTGTTTTTTAAAACAGTTCTACAACAAGCGTACCTCTGTTGGTATCCAAAATTTGTTTAATAAAATTGAGGTAATTACATTATCTAATATTTAAACTTATTCTACGTTTATAAAATAGTAAAGATATGCTTATAATTGTTATTATTACAGAGTAGTTCATGTAATTAGACCAAGGTTGTTGCAATGAACGAAATTTATGATCTATTGGTATGTTTATCTAAGCATATAACTTGAATCTTGAAGTAATTCTAAGAAAGAAGTACCATTAATATCCTCTCTTTTTCCGTGTTTATTATTTCATATCTCAATTTGTAGTTTCAGAGAAGAGTACGAGGAAATGAGTGGTTGACATGGAGTTGATTGAAGAAGCATGTAAGTGCAGGTTTTTATAAAATCGAAGCTCACTGTCATCATTTCGAGTTGGTTAAACACTTGAAGTTCTGTTTATAATTTGACGTTGGTATTATCATGAAAGTTGTAGTAGACATGTTACAGATTGTTTTAGGCTTTAAATCATCTGAACATGATATTCCTACATTTAGTTATGAATTTCAAAAACAATGTATATATGTTGTTGTAGTTTCCGAATATTTATGTTCATAAGCTGAAGTTGTTGGTGTTGTTATGAAAGTTGTATTATATGTGCTAAAGATAATTGAGAATTTTAAATAAGATCGATAACGATTTCCGTATATTAAGTTGTGTATTTTCAGAGTTAGCATGCCATATTTTGGCTTAAAGTCCACCTCTAATTCTTTTTATAACTTGAATCTTGAAGTACTTCTAAGGAAGAAGTACCACTAAAAATCCTCTCTTTTTCCGTGTTTATTATTTCATATTTCAATTTTTAGTTTAAGAGAAGAGTACGAGGGATGGGTGGCTGATATGGAGTTGATTGGAGAAGCTGAATGTGAGTGTAGGTTTTTATGAAATCGAAGCTCACTGTCACCATTTTGAGTTGGTCAAACACTTGAAGTAGTAGTAGTAGTGGTGGTGGTGGTGGTGGTTGTGGTGGTGGTGTTTATCAAATCTCTTAGTGCTGAGGAGGAAGTGTTGACTCATGTTCTTAGCGTCCACTCCTTAAAGAACTACACCCTATTTCTTCAAGATCTCTCACATTGGTGATTGCATTACTGTACTTGCTACATATTTTTTTCTGCATTTCAAATCACTATTTGCATCCTTAACACTAAACTAAATCAAACCAAGAACATTTTATAAGAGAAAAGTGATAGAGATACCCTGAGAATCGAGAGAAGTGGCAACTATGTTCCGAGCTAGTCCAAAGTGCTTGGCTAAACAAAGAGAGAAGGAGAAGTCTCTTTCTCCTACCAGTAATATCCTATGCTTTTGTTCATATATAAGCTGAAGTTGGTGGTGGTGTTATGAAAGTTGTAGTATTTGTGCTAAAGATAATTTAAAATTTAAAATAATCTGAAAACAATTTCCGTATATTAAGTTATGTATTTTCAAAGTTAGCCTGCCATATTTTGGCTTACAGACTATCTTTGATTCTTTTTATTTGTAGATCTAATTAATTATTTTACATTCTATACTTCAAAAAAAAATTACCATAAATTATGGGTCAAGTTTCTTCATCACGCTTTCCTTCACGGGATGAGGCTAGGGTCAGGTAGAGTTACAATATATTGAACGCCTCTTTTAATAGGAGTTCAAGATTTATAGACTACTTTTCTTAATTGTAATTAAAACTCGTTTTGGTTCAACATATAGGAATGTGCCCGTCACCATGAGTCAAAGACACAAAGAGAAAGAATACAATTATTGACTACTTCAGAATATGAAGAAATGCATAGAATGGATATAGTCGGAGGAGAATTGAGTCAATCCCTAAGGTCATCGTCACATATGTAACCCCCCAACGAGAACCAAGTATATGTTCCTTCCACATTTTTTAAATAGTTATATATAGTAACACAATTTAATTATTTTAAAAAAAATATTGTTTAGGGTCACACCCGTTCTCTTCATTTATTAGAGGTATAAAGATTACATAGAACCAATCGGCAAAGAGAAATACGTCGATCATTGAGTTTTTCACAACGAGAAGAAAATTTGGCTCAAAGACTTTCCATGTATCAAATGCGAAAAGCAATGGGAAACACAAGTGCATCAAGTCAAACTCAGTTGATGGATGGTAACATACTACTATGTAATCTTAATAAAGTAGATTATTAACCGTATACAACATCTGATTATAGGAAGTATTTAATAAATACTTTTGAAGCATTTAATTTTTCTTTACAATTAACCTTTTTTATATTCACGTTGGAGTAGTTGACAATGCCATTGGCCAGCATGACATGTCATGTAATAGAGTTATTGTGCAAGTACAACCAAGACATAGGGAACGACGCGGACCTCATAATTGTGCTAGAAATTTTCATGAGAACATTGGCGTCGCGAAACTTCAATTTCCAACACCAAACACATATCCACATTGTCACGCCCGTCTATTTCATCGTGAAAGTAGAGATATGTGCTATAAAAATGGGGTTATAGTTATTTCTTCGATACATGCACCTCCAAAACTAAGAGAGCTATTCTCTACTGAAACTCCAGAAGGCACACATTTTAGGCAAAATATTCAAGCCTATAACCATGTATTTTCCTTCACATCAATAGGAGTGAATGTCAATCGAAATCTAGTGACAAGAGGGTCAACTTTCACATTTTGTGCTCAATGATCCATATATCATAAGATATGAAGTCTTCTCCTTGAAGGGGATAATAGACTGAGATTTCTCCAATTGTATATATATGATACAGACCATGAAATGGACAACCGTATGTTGGAAAATGAAGCATTGTGGAGAGATTTGGTTGAAAAATTACAAAATATTTTGAATCAACATAACCCATTCGCTCAACAATTTCATTACTTGGTGCAACGCCAAGAGTAAGAAAGTTGTAGAGTCATCATCAAAGAGCAACCTGCAAACCAACGTCAATACACTTTGCCTTCAGCATCACAAGTTACTGTAATAGTAGCGGGAGCTAATGAGGCAGAACATTTAATGGGTCTTGATATCGCGATACAGATAAAGCACGGTCAACTTCAAAATATCCACGATTGTGTTGGATTTTATGATCCTTTGCAATATTCACTATTACTACCTTATGCCACATACGGATGAGACATTAACAGTCAAACTAATCGTGGAAGGAAATTGGCGTGTCGTGACTACTATGCATATATTCTACAAGTGACTTTTATTTCTTCTTTTCAATTTTTTAAAGTTCAACAGTAATGGTCACTATTGCAATAACATTACTATCGTTGTAGGTCCGTCAACGTGATGAATCAGTTTTACTCTAAGGAGGTCGCCTTTTGCAACAGTATGACGTTGATAATTACGTAAAAATTGAAACACTAAAGTTAATTTTTTGTTGACGACCCAGGAGGAATGGGAAAGGCTTATCTATATTGTGCATTACTAGCAACCTAGAGAAGCAAATGCCATATCATATTGGCGACAGCTACCTCTGGTATAGCGAGAACATTAATACCTGGTGGAAGAACAGCTCACTCGAGGTTCATAATCTCACTCAATCTTGATGCGTCTTCAATATCAAATGTAGGTAAAAGAACAGATTTATGTGATCTAATCAGACTATCATCAGCAATTATTTGCGATGAGGCTCCAATGTTGCATAGATATGCCTTTGAAGCTATTAATCAAAATCTTAAAGATATCATGGATTGTGATGACTTGCCATTTGGAGGAAAGGTGATGATCCTTGGTGGAGAATTTCGACAAGTTCTCCCTATTATACATAGAGGCACAAGAGAAGAGATGGTCAAATCAAGTTTGGTTAATGCAACTTTCTGGCCTGTTGTGAAGATTATGCGTTTAAGACAGAATATGAGATCTATCAATGACCCTGAATTCTCACAGTTCTTACTTGATGTCGGTAATGGAGATGAACCGAGTGTGATTGATGACATGATACGATTACTTTCAAGTATAGTCATACCATGGGAGAATGAAGAATCATTTAACCAATTAATCGATCAAATATTTCTAGATCTAAGTTCCCATGTAAATGATGCAACGTGCATGGTTGACAGAGCAATAATTACTCCAAAGAACCTTAATGTTGACATACTCAATGAGAATATCGTAAAGCAGTTCCCAGGATCGGAACGCATCCTATATTCTTTTGATTCAGTAGAGGATGACACCAGAAATATGTATCAACAAAATTTCTTGAATTCAATTTCTCCTTCTGGCATACCACCGCATAAGTTAGTTATCAAGAAAGGGGCTCCCCTTATGCTTCTGAGAAATATTGACCCAAAAGTTAGGTTATGTAACAGTACAAGACTGACTTATCGTGGATTGTACAACAACCTCCTTGATGCAAAAAAAATTTCTGGATAATATACGGGAACAAGAATCTTCTTACTTAGAATTGAGCTAAAAACCACTGAGAGTGGCGGACTACCTTTTAGGTTGATAAGAAAATAATTTTCTGTTAAATTGAGTTTTGCACTGACAATCAACAAATCACAGGGTCAAACAATACCAAATGTTGGTATTTGCCTTCTAGATCATGTGTTTAGCCATGGACAGTTGTACGTGGCTCTATCGAGAGGAGTTTCAAAGGTCACTACTAGAATATTAGTGAAGAAGGGATCGGTAGAATACGAGGTATGGTATTCACAACAAACGTTATGTATAGAGAAGTGTTGCTACCCCACGATTAATCAAGTTTTAAAATGTACACTTGATCCTAACTATGGTTGCAATATTTTAATGCTCACAAAATGAAATTTATATCTACCACCATGTATAAATTTTCAGGACTTGGGCATCTTGAACCCTATCACTGCTTCGATGAAATAACAAGAACATCGAATCACGAAGATGATAACCAAAAATATGTGGCAAGTGATGATTGTCTAAATGGCGGTGAATTTATACAAATATTATGTTTTAGTCGTTTCCCTTCAAATGTTTTTTATTTTATTTGAGCATATATTTGATATTAAAGTGGTTGACTAGTGTATTCCATGAAATTATTTAATTTCACAGTATAAAATAAAATAACCTATTAATCACACGCGCGAGCGCGCAGTAGGAAGGCTAGTATACATATTATAGGTGTTGGTAGCTGCTGATGAACTGTGTAAATTTTTTAGTTTGAGTAAATTTTAAGTCTTTGAAATAATTGATGAACTGTGTTGGTAGCTGTTGATGATCAAAAGAAAAGGAAGTAATTGTTTCAGATATTATAGGTGTAAAATGCTTTTGAGCAGTGGTTCTCTTTGTCTGATTAGTAAATGGGATTCTGTTTCATAGATGCTTTGGGTAAAATTGTAAATTAATTTACATTTCTTCAACCATCGATCAATATCAGGATTCGGAGACTGGTATCAGTTGCCTGTTTCATTGTTTTGTTGATGACTTGAGATAGGTGGTTCGAAATTTATAAGCTATTGACCAGGAACATGGTTCCGAAAGATTATCAATTTTATGGTTTGAAACTCGTAATGAACTTATATTCTGTGTTCCTCGTGATTAGTTCAAATGGCAGTTACTGAAGAAAGCATCACAAGTGCTCTATCTACATTTTGCTTTGAAGAAGTGAGCGATACTTGAGGAATTTCATGAAAAACAAGAGCAGGTTTGGCACTTGTAATAGATAGTCGTTAATGTGAATTTTGATATGTGGAGTATAATGTGCTAAGGCCGCTAAGTTTATCTGTAAATGGTCTAATGTTAATTATCATTCTAAATGTTCACGAAGGTTAAAGAGTGGCTTCATAGCACAGGAATGGTAGATCAGACAGCAGTAGTACAAGATGATGATGAGCCAGACGATGGGGCTGTTCCTTTACATCATGAATAAAGTGTTAGAAACAGGTGATTTCTGACATCATTTCCTTGTTCACTTACTGATTGACACTGTAGTAGACAACTAGACATTGATACCATATACTATTTACAGATACGTTCCATCTCGTGCCGCTTTGCCCATTATCCATCCAGTACTAGGAGGGCAGCAGTCTACTTCAGACCGAGCAAAGGTGGCAATGCAGGATTATTTGAACCATTTTTAGGGAAACATGGATCTGGTGAATTCTCGAGAGGTATGCCCCTCTTTGTATTGGAAGTCTGATTTTTGGATACTCATTATCACATTTATTGAAAGAAAGAAAGTAGTTTTGGTTTGTAGGTCTGCAAATTTTTGGAGGTTTCGCAGCTGTCCTTCTTACGGGAGTATGGACCAAAGTTGAAAGAAGGTTATGTCATGGTGAAGCATCTACAAAATATTTCGGGAGGTAGTTCAGATGTAGCATCTTGTGCTAGCTTTTTTCTGGGTCTTTGTAGCAGCAATTGGCAAAAGGTTTCATCTACGAACTCTTTCCTCAATCTGAGTAGTGCACTTTTAGCTGTTTCATAATCATTGTATCAACAGATGCAAAAGCTACAGAATTTAGATTCTGTGAAATGTAAAAATTGATGTATTTGTAACAGTTCATGTTCTCCTACAGTTTTCAGTACCAATCCAGTCACTGCTTGTATTTTGTATTCATTTAATTATTTGCCCAATTGCAGGTCTGGGCTGTTCTAAAGCCTGGGTTCTTAGCCTTACTGGACAATCCTTTTGACACCGAACTTCTAGACATTATAATTTTCAATGCACTTCCACCCTCAATTGAAAAAGGTGAGTCTGGAAAATATTTGGAGACTCAAGTAAAGGAACGAAACCCTTTACGTTATACATTTAAGGTAAGCTGTGCTTTACTATTATAATGGTTACATCTGAATTGACTATCTTGCTGCTTTATGTAACTTGGTTAGTATATAGTTACAGATTGAAATCTATTAACCACATCAATTTGTAACTGTCCTAGGGTTGCTGCTGGAAATCAAAGCTAAAGGTTACGAACAACTAGCAATGCTAAAGTTAAAGATTGGATTAATGCAATTAATGATGGTGGCCTAAGGCCTCAAGAAGGTTGGTGTCATCCTCATCGCTTTGGTTCCTTTGCTCCTCCCAGGGGTTTGACTGACGATGGGAGTCAAGTGCAATGGTTTATAGATGGCGAAGCAGCATTTGAAGCTATTGGTTCTTCTATTGAGGGTGCAACATCAGAGGTTCTTTTCTTACCTTGTATCACCAGTGAAATAAATTCTGCTGCTTATAATCTAACATATATAGAGTATTCGTGCTTACAGATATTCATTACTGGTTGGTGGCTTTGCCCAGAACTGCATCTAAGACGCCCTTTCAATATCAACGCTTCTTCGAGGCTTGATGTTTTACTAGAAGCTAAAGCTAAGCAAGGTGTTCAGGTGAAATACAGTTACTTTTCTCGCTCTTGTCCTAATCCAATTCTATGTGTATGTATGACCATATAAGCACAATGAGTTTGACAAATATGTTGATATGCAGATTTACATTCTCCTCTACAAGGAGGTTTCTCTTGCTTTGAAAATCAACGGTTTATACAGTAAGAAAAAGCTCTCAAATATTCATGAGAATGTGAGAGTAATACGATATACTGATCGTTTTCCTACAGGAATTTACTTATGGTCAGGACTTTTTGGATCTAACCCTCGTGGTAGTTTGAACTGATGTCAATGAAGAAAGCATTATGCCAGTTATATGTCATTAGTTTTTCAAGGATGATTTACAAATATTTTTGATAGTTTTATGCAACTAAATTGTGATTAAATGATCCCGATATTTGGTCTTATTGTTATGTTTTTGGTTAAAATATTTATATTTATTTATTTTGTTAGGTTTATAGAATAAATAAAGAAAATGAGTTAAATTGAATATTTCTCGTGTAAAAAGAAATAAAAGAAGATAAAACTTAAATGGACAAGATCTAACCCAATCAAGCGAATATATAAACTCTTTTTAGGGGTAATCAGCCACTTTGGGCAGTGTTTTAAAACGTGGTGCTTAACACGCGTCAAGCGTGCCTCTATGCGATGCGAAATGAAACCGCGCCATTCTACCGGAAAATGTGAAGAACTTGTAATTCTACCAGAAAATGTGAAGAACTCATAGAAGGCATAAAACGTGAGGCGAAAATGCATGAAATGCGTATGCTCTCTCCCGCATATAGCATGTCGACCGAATCATGAATTCAACTTTTTTCTGTTTAGTTTCCGATGATGTTCATGGTGTTGGTTTTGAACTACGCCGACGCATCAGAAATACGGAGCCTCTTCCAGAGGATTGTCCTCCTCATCGGCCAAGCGTTTAACCTTGGTTCCGGCATCGGCGTAGATCGTTGTTGCGTCTGTGGAGGGCGGCATCAGTTTTGGCCATATTGCGGCTGTAAACTAAATTTGGTTCGGTGGAGTCATAGGTGTCAACTGTTAATGCCATATTGCAGCTGTTTGTGCTATAGGTTAGTAAGAATTGGATTTTTCATACAAACCCCTTTTGGGTTATTGGGTAGTCAAACACTTTTTGGCCCATCTCAATGTTCAAACAAGAAAATAAACATGGCTGGGTTCTTAAGTAGTACTTAAGCTTAGCTCTATTAATAATGTTTAATGATCTGACTGAATGATAATCAATATATTTATTAAATTATGAGTTGAGCTTAAGAATATATGTATATATATGTTTTCAAAAAAATTGCACATTTTTACGCGTTTCGCGTCGAGACTATCACGTAAGTGATGCTCTCGAGAAATCGCTTCACGTTTGTGTTTACGTTTTAAAACATTGATTTTGGGAGCAAGTAAGAGCAGCCAGCCAAAGGAATTCCAGTCGCTCAGCTTTGACAGGTCGAGAACATTTCTCAACGGGTCGAAGTCGATCTGCAGCAATTCTTCTCTTCTTCGTTTGTACTAATTTTTGCCATGGATTGTTTTGATTCGTTTGTTTTGATTCATTTTCATACACTATAAATAGCTAAATACTTTGTTAATGGACTGTTTTAAAGCCCCGTACATGAAGTCTAGATAATATATACACTTTGACCTAATTTTATTGTGTTTTTGATGAGGTTTCTTTGTTGGTTTTCCATTGATGATTTCTATCTTGTATGCTTTGAGTGCACGCTTAGTATGCATGTTTAGGGATCTAATTCTATAAGGGTTTGATGCATGTTGATTATTCTTGATCTTCTTCAATCTCTCTTTAGTAGAAACCAAGCTTTTTGGTTATAAGAAACTCTAAATCTAGCAAAGCACGCTTATAGTGTATTTGTGAAGTTTTTTAGATTCTCACACATTTTCTAGATCATAATGTTTATCTCTTAGTAAATTCGGATCCTTGACTTTTGGGTTCTTTGAGGGATAGTCATCGGTGATAAGCGTACCTTCACTGATATAATCATAAGGATTAAGTAATAAGTTGTGTTCATAACGATTGAATCTTCCTGAGAATTTTCATCCATAAGCATCGCATTGTTAGATTGAGCATATGTTGTCTAGATGGAGTGACGGTGGTGGATGACAAACCCTTTGGCTCATTTGTTTATTGATTTTCGTCATAAATATTAATCTGTTTTTCTGCATTAGTCTGTTTAGTTTGATTCTTTTAGCATACCAAATCAACTCCGAATCAAGTGAAATATTGTGTGGTAGTCCTTCACTGTGTCTAGTATGTGCAGTATTAATTTCGTAATTTTTAGTTGAGTCTATATTACGTAATTAATTAGATTTGTCTTTGTATGTCGAGTCTGCCAGAAAACTGATTTTAATGTTTGTTTGTGTTTTGATACTTAGTTTCATCAATTTCTATTTTCTATACTTACTATATTGATATACATTACAAAAGAATAGGATATCTTTGAGGGGCGTAAAAAAATCTTATCAATTTCATGAAAATGTACAGGTGACACCATGAAAAACTCGTCATTGTTGATTACCAGATTTGCTACCTCGGTGGAGTAGATTTGTGCTTTGGTCGTTATGACACAGTTGAACACAAGTGGGTGACTGCCCTCCTGTATGGCCAGGGCAGGACTATTATAACCCAAGGTGTGTCTCTATGCTCTGCTGTGTTTAAGAATTATCAGTTTAGTTTCCCGTATGGCCACCGCAAGCGTGTTATTACATTTCTTTTTCGTACAATGAAAGTCTCATCCATGCAACTTTTGGTTAGAGAAAATTTTCTTTCAAGATTTATAGGCAATAATTTTCTTTTTGTGTTAGTGGTTGAGCTAGAGAATCTGAACCAAATTCTGGGGAAGATGCAATGAAAGACGAATTGGAGCGTGACAAAGTTCCACTGTGCACTTTGGGGACCTCCCTGTCGTGACATTGCCAGGCACTTCGTGCAGCGCTGGAACCATGCTAAGGTTGGTTTTCGCTACTACCAATCTTGTAGTGATTTCTTTTTTCCCTAAAAAAAGTACATTCGTTAATCTGATGAACCATTTTGTAGAGAAACAAAGCCCCAAATGAACAAACACTTCGGCATACACAAGAATTGTCATTTTCTTGACATGTGACAAAACACGATAAGACTCGATGTTCATCCAGACAAGAGATTAAAGATGTTGGCATCTCCAAATTTATCTCTTTGGTACATCAGGTAGTTCATTCATTGTATATCATGTTTTCCATCTAAGATATGATATTGTGCATGTATCCCTGCTGTTCTTATATGATTCTGTGAACATGTTCTTATCTGGGTTCGATTGCTTAGGTTTATCTTATTTCAGTATGCATGTGCTTTATAGCAGCCTAGGTTAATCTTTATGCATGTATCCTGGTTCTTGCTAGTTGACCTTAAATTTCAAATGTGTTAAGCCAACATGTGATACTTAAGATTCTGTGCTACTTTATGCATGTGCTTTACAATCTGGAATCAGGCTAACTTTGCTTTTCACGTGATACTCTTTCTGCATGCTTTGCCATTTCTGGTAATAGGTTGGGTATAGTGTTTTCCCTCCTAAAATACATCTTACCCCAAATGAAAAACTGATGTTGACTTAGCATTTTGCCTTGAAACATGTCTCTGCTTTGTTTACTGTGTCAAATCTGTCTAGTCAAAACTGAGTTGTTTCTTGGACTGCCATAGGTTTCCTCTTATGCTAGTTGACCACGTGATTCGATGCTATGCTTGACCCCTATGTGTGTAGTTTCTCACTGATATGTTTTTCTGGGTATAAGGAAATACAAAAGCTGTTTTGGTTTCTTTCTTCCTTATAGTTGTGCAGTTGTCCCATCAGTTTGCAGACCCGTTCTGCTCTGTATTAGGACTGTGCTTAGGGCAGCGTTTTGTGCTGCTGTGACACGTGCTTTTCAGCTACCTTTGACCCTTGCTTTACCTTACTTGCTGCATTGTGGTGCTGTGGTGTATGGTCTATATAAGGTGTCTAAACTGTGTTGAAAAGCTGGTTGGTTGAGTGAGATACTTGGGTGTTTTAGGTTATTCTGTTTTGGTATTCTTTGAGAGCACATTCGTGTGTAGTTTCTCTTCTGTCTTCTCTCCCTCTTCCATGTCTTTTGGTTGCTCATAACTGTGCATAATAGACATGGTTTCTTAAACATAAAAACTGTTTTTCAAAACTCATATGCATCTTTGCATTGTGCATTCCATAGAGATAAAGTGTGGAGATGCTCAACCCATGAAGTTGATCAAGAAGGTTTTAACTTGAAGAGTAGTTAAAGATTTGTTTTGATACTTCAGTTTCTCTTTCCAAGTGTAAGCACATAGATTAAAGTAGTGTAGCTCTGTTTGTACTAGTGGGTAGACTAGTCAGGATAGCATAAGGGTTATGTATCCCCAGAGTGCCAGAAACTTGTAATTGTGTGAGTTACCAATTAGTGGAAATGTTTGTCCCTCAAGAGTTAGGGGCACGCAGTTTTGATCCTGGTTGTAGGATTTCTGCGTCACCAAAAACATCTGGTGTCATTCTTTTCTTACTGCTTTTCTCTCTATTACTCGTATCCTGTGCTTCGGGATATGACAATATCTTGCTATCCTGATAACAGACTAAACGAAAAAGTGGTAAAGGCCTATTCACCCCCTCCCCCTCTAGGACCTTTAAGTGGTATCAGAGCGGCCACTAGCTTTTGCTAGTGAGATCCTCTGAAGGGTCAGTTATGGATCGGGAAAAAGGTTCTTCCATAAATGTTCCACCTTTTTTTGATGGACATGATTTTTCTCAATGGAAAATCATGATGAGTGCCTTCCTCTCCTACCAAGATGATGGTATGCTGTGGCAAAGTGTAGAGGAAGGCTGGACACATCCCACAAAACCAGAAGGCGCTGAATCAACCGTAAGGGTTTCAAAGCCTAGGTCTGAATGGATGAAAGACGACAAGGATTCGGCTAGAGCAAACATCAAGGCTCTTAGCTGTCTATTTAATGCTGTTTCCGAAGCAGAGCGCCAAAGGATCATTCATTATTCTACAGCTAAGGAGGCTTGGGAAGTCCTCGTCAACACTCATGAAGGTAACTCTCGTGTTAAACAACAAAAACTTCAACGTCTTATTTTTGAGTTTGAAGGTCTAAGCATGAGTGACAAAGAGTTGATTGATGATTTCTATGGTCGTGTACTTAATATCACGAATCAATGTCGTAGCTTAGGCGAGGCTATAGAATCAAAGAAAATTGTTAGGAAATTCTTAACTGCTTTACCTTCTTTCTTTGACTCGAAAATGAATGCTATTGAGGAAGCTCATGATCTTGATACTTATCCGTTAGAGGAACTTGTTGGAAATCTGAAAACTTATGAGACTCTAAAGAAACGGCCCATGCATGAGAAATTCATTGCCTTAAGTTCGGTTAAAATTGAGGTTGAAAAGTTGCATGAAAATGAAGATGATGAAAATGATGAATTTGCTTTTTTAACCAAACAATTTGAGAAATTTTTAAGGAAAAGGAAAACGTTCAACTCTAATCGGAACTTTTCAAAAGGATCTAGTTCTAAGCCCTTTAGAAATAAGGTCTCACAGAAAGGTCGGGATATCAGGCCTTCTCCTATCCCGAAAACGGATATGAAATGTTTTGAATGCAATGGAATAGGACATAAGGCTGTGGACTGTGCTAACAGGAGAAATAAGTCCCACAAAGTTTTAAAAGCAGCTTGGAGTGACAGTGAGTCAAATGAAAATTCGGAAACGGATTTAGAAGAAGATGAAAAGGTTGCTTTTGTTTCTCATGTCATATTGGATGAGTCTCTTGAGGACACGGATTCCGATGATGAAGGGCATGATATGTATGTGCATCTATGTAAAGCCTCTAAGTCTATGCTTACTAAAAATGAAGCTCTATCTAATGAGCTTTCATTAAGTAAGGAGACACATTCCAGGATACAAGGAGAATTTCGATCCCAGAAAGCAGAATGGAATTCAACCAAAACCCAACTTGAAGAGCAAGTGATTTTTCTCAAAGAAGAGCTGGACCGTCAGTCTTCTACCATAAGCTTGCTGACTACTGAGAAGCTGAAGCTCGAAGAAGCCCTGCTGGACGCCCGGAACCAGTTCGCCAAGTTCTCCATTGGCTTGGAAAAGCTATCCCAAATTTGTGGGATAGGAAGACTAGATGGCAGCAAGAAGGGGTTGGGGTTTGAAGGTGTTGACAAACCCAAAGGCTCAGAGAAGACTACGTTCTTAAAAGGAACCAGCTCGGTGCTGGGAAAGCCTCCTCCTCAACTGAAGACCAATGCTCCTGAAATCCCCAAGGTGTCGAAGCTCAAGAAAGGCTCACAAATCAGGTGCTTTCACTGTGGGAACAGTGGACACATACGTCGGCACTGTTACAAGCTGATAAGAAACCCTGTACCAGCAAAGACCCTACAAAACAACAATCTGCTCACTTACTTTCAGAAATCTCTCAATGAACTGACGAGGATTGCACAGTCTCTTGCCATCCCGAAGCAGAAGAATAAGCCTGCTTCTGCAAATTGGGTCAGAAAATCTGTTCATAGAACCCGGGATACCAGAAGGGTCATATCTCCTAAAGACCCTGATGACAAGAAGAAACAGGAAGAAGTTATCTGTTTTCTCTCAAGAGTGAAGACCTCATCTGTTGCTGCAAGGAATGTTGTAGCTGTGTGCAACGTTGCTCTGACTGCTCTTTCCACCAGGAAATCTGATTCTTGGTACATGGACAGCGGTTGTTCGAAGCACATGACAAGAGAACAAAAATGGTTTTCGTCCATGGATGACACTCATCCAGTTGGTGATGTCATGTTTGGTGATGGTGCCAAGACAGAGATCATTGGAAGCGGGACAGTTGATACTCCAGGTCTCCCAGCCTTGAAGAACGTTATGCTGGTAGCAGGTTTAGAAATGTGTCTGCTGAGCGTGAGCCAGATAGTTGACGAATATGAGACAGTGACCTTTGACACCTCTCAGTGCACTGTTCTTGATGGAAAAGGGAGATGTGTGATGAAACCACTGCTACTGTGTTCGTGCGAACAAGAGATTGGAACCTGATATGTGCTTCCTATCCTCAACTCAAGAAAGCTTGCTAGATCTGTGGCATATAAGGATGTGCCATCTCAACCATCAAGATATGGTGAAGTTGTCTTCAAAGGATGGAGCTCGTGGTCTGCCCAAACTGGCCGGGAGAGCTGCAGGTACGTGTGGAGACTGCAAAATGGGTAAGCTATCCCGAACCTCCCATCCTGTTCTAAATGCTAGGCCAACCGCTAATATTCTTGAGTTACTTCACTTAGATCTTGTAGGTCCTGTTGAAACTGAAAGTCTTGCGAAAAAGAAATATGCTCTTGTTGTGGTAGATGACTTTTCAAGATTTACTTGGGTCATTTTTCTAGGTGACAAAACTCAAACCTTTGGGAAGTTTTTTGAACTAGCAAAACGTATTTCAAATGAAAAGCTTTCCGAAAACAAATGCATTTTGAGGATTAGATCGGATCACAGAACCGAGTTTGAAAACTCTTTGTTTGCTGAGTATTGTGAGGAAAATGGTCTGCACCATGAGTTTTCAGCCCCCATCACACCCCAACAAAATGGGATTGTTGAAAGGAAGAATATGGTGTTGGTTGAGATGGGGAGGGTTATGTTGAGTTCTGCAGATTTGCCTCACATGTTTTGGGCCGAAGCAATCTTTAATGCTTGTTACACTCTTAACCGTGTAATCTTTAGACCGGGTACTAGTAAAACTCCCTACGAACTTTGGAAAGGCAAGAAGCCAAATATCTCACATCTAAAAGCTTTTGGAAGCCCTTGGTTTATTTATAGAGATCGTGAGTATTTGACGAAGTTTGATGCTAAATGTGATAGGGGTGTCTTTCTAGGCTATGCATTGAATAGCCGTGCTTACCGGGTCTACAACAAGAGAACCTGCAAAGTTGTAGAGACGGTGAATGTGGCTATCAATGATTCTCTTGTATGCTCTCACAACCATTCTTCTAGAAATGCGCAGGTTGAGGATGTGAGCACTGAGACATCTCCCAAAGACGTTGAGACTCCCATTGATGAACAGAATCCTATTCCTGATGATGTATCCCAAGATGCAGAATCTGATATGGGAGGCACCGGGATAGATCAGACCCTGACTATCCAGAAGTCACATCGCGCTGGGAAACGTCAAGTGCAAAAAGATCATTCTCCTTCGAATGTGATTGGCATGGTGGACGAGCCAAGACAGACCCGAAGTAAGTCCAAACTATATGAAAGTAATCTGGTAAATCTCAAGAGCTTTCTTACGATGCATAGGTTAGCTATAAATAGAATTGCTTGCTATGGCTTTGTGTCTAATGTTGAGCCTAAGACTATTAGAGACGCCTTGAAAGATCCAGAGTGGATTGTTGCCATGCAGGATGAGCTAAATCAGTTTGAGAAAAGTAGTGTTTGGCATTTAGTCTCTAGACCTAAGGATAAAAATGTCATAGGAACAAAATGGGTGTTCAAGAACAAAACTGATGAAAAGGGAATCATTACTAGAAACAAGGCTAGGTTAGTAGTGTAAGGATATTCCCAAATTGAAGGCCTAGATTTTGATGAAACCTTTGCTCCCGTAGCAAGACTTGAGTCTGTTAGGTTGCTCTTAGCCATTGCCTGTTTTCTGAAATTTGACCTTTTTCAAATGGATGTGAAAAGTGCATTTTTAAATGAGATTTTGAAAGAAGAAGTGTATGTGGAACAGCCCTCAGGATTTTAGAGCTCTTCCCATCCCGATTATGTTTACAGGTTAGACAAAGCCCTTTATGGTTTGAAGCAAGCTCCTAGAGCTTGGTATGAGAAATTGTCTACACACCTGATTGACCATGGGTACGTGAGAGGTTCCATTGATAAAACCATGTTTGTCAAGAATGTTTCACATCATATGATAATTGCTCAAATCTATGTGGATGATGTGGTGTTTGGTTCTACCTCTAAAAACCTTGTTGAGGAGTTTGTAACTCTAATGAAACAAGAATTTGAAATGAGCTTGTGTGGTAAGCTAAACTTCTTCCTTGGACTACAAGTTCAGCAAAGGAAAGATGGTTTGTTCATTTCGCAGGAAAAGTATGCGAGGGAACTTGTGAAGAAGTTTGGGATGGAAGGAGCCTCTCCCATCCGTAACCCAATGGGGACTTCATGCAGAATCAGTGCAGATCTGGAGGGAACCAGTGCTGATCAAACCCTCTACAGAAGCATGATTGGAAGCCTGCTCTATCTCACAGCCAGCAGACCTGACATCTCCTTTAGTGTGGATGTTTGTGCTAGGTATCAAGCCAATCCCAAGGAATCCCACGTGAAGGCTGTCAAACGTATCATTCGATACGTTTCAGGTACGTGTGCCTTTGGAATTCTGTATACTACGGATACTAACACTGAGATTGCAGGGTATTCGGATTCGGATTGGGCGGGAGATGCCACGGATAGGAAGAGCACCTCGGGAGGTTGCTTCTTTGTTGGGAACAACCTGGTATCGTGGCACAGCAAGAAGCAGAACTGTGTATCCCTATCTACTGCCCAAGCTGAGTATATAGCTGCTGGAAGTTGTTGCACACAACTCCTTTGGATGAAACACATGCTGAGCGACTACGGATTTGAGCAAGGTATACTATCCCTATTCTGTGACAACACCTCTGCTATAAATATCTCAAAGAACCCTGTGTTGCATTCTAGGACCAAGCATATAGAGATTAGATATCATTTCATTAGAAATTTGGTTGAAGATAATCAGCTTGAGATGACTTTTATTCCAACAGAGCAACAATTGGCAGACTTGTTCACTAAGCCTTTGGATAATATGAGGTTTGAAAGTCTTAGGAAGGCCATTGGTGTATGCACCATTGCCTGAGTTCTCTCCCTCACTCGTCTAAGTTTATTTTTCAAGTCTTTTTATTTTTCTGAAAATAATTGTTGGCTAATGTTGGGATACGAGTTTGAGGATGCATCCCTGATAATATTTCTGAACTTGATCTAAGGTGTTGTGTTCTTATTTCATGATTCTTGATAGAAGTTTGCTGCATCTTTCTCTTGTATATATGCATCTTTGTCTCTGAGAATATTAGTGCATGCGGTCTGAACCTTTTCTTGGAACTAAAAGGAACTTTTAAGCACAATAGTCATTCTTGTGAGGTGCACACTGTTTGAGCTAGAAAATTGAATGAGTTGAACTGGTTACTAAAGAACAAATCTGGAAACCTGATGCTTAGTGTTAAATGAATAAAGTAAAGGAATGGGCTAGTTTTTTGCTGGGTGCACCTTAACCGGAACCAGTGGGGATCCCTGAGATATTATCTATCCTTCGATGGGTTTGGATTAGTTACCCACTGAGTGTCCTTGAAACACACATTATTCTTTCGAGCACTGCGCTCAAGACATAATGGTAACTATTCTGCTACATGAACCTATGAGGACGTATTTCTCAGATGAGCTCTTGGACTAAAAGTTAAAGAAATTGGAGAAATTACTTTGAACTTAAATGTGAACGGCCAAAGGCCATGTTGGGACAAAGTCCTTGTTATGATGAACTTCCAGATTTCTCCCAAAGATAGTGACAAAGTCACTTGGTTACTTTTATGGTCCTCATATCATTTGATGCTTCAAGCTTGTACCCCCTTAGGTGATCTTTACACACACACATATTCTTATGGTTCCAAGGATTGGTGTTTCATAGAACATGGCGTGAATATTACTCTTTAGTCATATACTCATGCGAAAAATTTGAGCCATCAAGACTGATGAAAATTAGTTGTCACACTTTTGTGAGTCTTGCCTAAATTTTGTCTAATCCATGGGATTTCACTGACTATTTCCATCCCAAGACATTTGCTGACAAGTTTTATTATTTTGAACTCTGTTTGTTTTTATGTGTATCACGTAAGGGGGAGCTGCTCTTGTACTGCTGGGTACACTGGTCTTCTCTGTTATCCAATGGAAGTTAGGGTTTTCTATGCATGGGTGACCTTTTATCTGCTTTTGGGGAGATTTCTAGGTGCATGTGTGTCTCACGTAGGTCTAGATCATTATTGCTTTTCCTTCTTACTTAACTTTGCAGACGTTGGAAAGTGAAGAGTGGAGATGGTGTGTTTAAGAGGAGAAACTTCCCGGTTCAAGAATTCAATGAGTGGTTTGATTTTTGCTGCAACTCTCTCTCTCCCACTAAATCGTTTTCGCTTCCGTTCCTTCCCTATTTTAAAATTCTCTAACTCATGAGGATAAGGAACCGCAAGCCACTCACTTCTTTTCAAGCTCTCTCTTTCTCACACCCTCCTATGGCTAACCCTGATCCTTTCATTCCTGAAGAAATCATCTGTTTATCTCCTCCACCTTCTAAGTCTCCTCCTTCCAAGCCATCCACTGAAAATCTGAAGCCCTCTCTTGTAACCTCCACCTATCAACGCTAACGACGTACCCCGAAGAACCCTGTCAAGTCAGATAAAGCTCCCAAAACTGTGCCCTCTGCTTCCAAAAAGCCTTCACCTCCACCGTCCTCACCAAAGATCACCCCTGCTCCTCCCATCGTCGAAGCTCCGCCAGATCTCCCTATGGAAGACTTTGTACCTGTCTCTTCTCCTCCTGATACTCAGAATCAAGTAAATCCTTCTCCTCCGGTTACTCAACCTCCGGTCACTCAACCTCCTGTGGGGCTTCCTCCTCTGGTTAGTCAATCTCGGCTCGATCTCTCTCCTACTGCTCCTACCAGTACTCATTCTCCACCTGTTCTTCGCAAGCGCAAGAGGCCTGCTCCAACGAGCCCTTCCGGTTCCTCTCCTGCTTCCTCTTCCTCTGAACCCTTGAGGCAGAGGGTTACTCGATCAAAGGTCAAGGCCACCTCTGTGGCTCCCAAGGGCAAACCCACTTCTGCCAAGTCCAAGCCCAAGGCACCTTCCAAGTCTCCCTCTGGTGATTTCTCTCTACTTCCTCCAGTCTCACATTTTGTCTCTTCAGAAACTCGTAGTCTCTTTGGCTATGTCACGATCAATCGGCCCATAGTTGTTGAACGGCCCATCGACTTCTCCTCTCTGCATCTTGCTCTGCTCGCTTTGGTCACCCGTCTGGGATGGGTCAAGGCTTTCAGCTCCCTACCTCGGTACAATCGTACCTTGGTCCAGGAGTTCTATGCTAACTTCCCAGCCACGGTGTCTACGGAAGTTCGTTTTCGGTCCAAGCAACAAGTATGTGTATGTGTTCGTGGTATTCAAGTCAACTGCTCTCCCTCCGGGATTCGTAATGCTCTTGGTCTTCCCACCACCACAGATGGAGTTCTGCAACGCTACACTGAGTATTCAAACTCTTATACTATTAATGAGCTTGCTACCCGTCTCTACTCGTCTCCTCCTGCTGAACCAGTCACAGGTACCTTCCTCACCAGCCGATTTATGACTGAGTGGTTCAAGGCTTTGGGGTTCCTCGCTCGGACTCTCTTTTATCCTGCCTCTCAGACGAGCAAGATCCCTCTCAAGCAAGCCCTTCTGATGGCCTACCTCAGCCATGACCCACCTCGACCAGTCATCCCTGCAGAATACTTTATGTTCCAGGCTATTCGGACTGCTGGTGTGAGCCACCGCAGCTCACTTGCGAAGGCCTTGGTGTTTCCTTGTCTCATCACCAAGCTTTGCGGTGATGCGGGGGTTCCCTTGTGGGGTGGAGACTGCTATGGCCCAGAACTCTCTATGGTGGATGCTCTTACTATCAACAAGTCGGCTCATCAGTCAAATGAGTATGTAGAGCCAATGGACCAGCAGTTCCTCAAAGTAGCGGTCCAGTCCATGGTCAGTGGGGCAGTCAAGGAACTGAAGGAGCATCTGGTCGAGCAGCTCGAGAAATTCAAAGCTGAAATCTCTGTCTTCGTTTCCAGCACTGCTGCAGATCCTGCTCCTGAGCCCAGTGTGTCTTCTCCTCCAGTGGATAGCACCGCGGCTTCGTCTCCCTCCGATTCTGGCGCCACGATTCATCTTGGGGAGATGGGAACTCTGGCTGAAGATGCTGATGACGACACTGTTTGACTCTCTGCTCTACTATATATTATGTTGGTTATCTGATGTTTTTAGTTTTCCTTCTTTCGGTCCTCTTTCTGAACAGCTTGCACTCTGGTTTTTGGTTTTTGGGCTGTGTCCCTGAACACTGGATTCCTTATCTATGATATTAGTTTATCTGTGTGTTTAACCCTTTGTATTTCCTAGACAAAAAGGGGGAGAACTAATCCCTGCAGGTACTGATGGATGGGAACCTGGCTGGGATAGGTACTTGTGGTCCTATCACGGGTAACCAGTCAGGGGGAGTACTGAGCTATCTTGGTTCAAGTACTTTGTACTTTGGATAATCTTTAGGGTGCATATGGTGTTTGTGCTATACTCTGTTTGTGCAGGTTTTCTGTGTTTTGTCAAGGAATACCAAAGGGGGAGAATGAAGGCATACACATGAATTGGCATTTCCTTGACATGTGACAAAACACGATAAGACTCGATGTTCATCTAGACAAGAGATTAAAGATGTTGGTATCTCCAAATTTATCTCTTTGGTACATCAGGTAGTTCATTCATTGCATAATCATGTTTTCCATCTAAGATATGATATTGTGCATGTATCCCTGCTGTTCTGGTATGATTCTGTGAACATGTTCTTATCTGGGTTCGATTGCTTAGGTTTATCTTATTTCAGTATGCATGTGCTTTATAGCAGCCTAGGTTAATCTTTATGCATGTATCCTGGTTCTTGCTAGTTGACCTTAAATTTCAAATGTGTTAAGCCAACATGTGATACTTAAGATTTTGTGCTACTTTATGCATGTGCTTTACAATCTGGAATCAGGCTAACTTTGCTTTTCACGTGATACTCTTTCTGCATGCTTTGCCATTTCTGGTAATAGGTTGGGTATAGTGTTTTCCCTCCTAAAATACATCTTACCCCAAATGAAAAACTGATGTTGACTTAGCATTTTGCCTTGAAACATGTCTCTGCTTTGTTTACTGTGTCAAATCTGTCTAGTCAAAACTGAGTTGTTTCTTGGACTGCCATAGTCTTCCTCTTATGCTAGTTGACCACGTGATTCGATGCTATGCTTGACCCCTATGTGTGTAGTTTCTCACTGATATGTTTTTCTGGGTATAAGGAAATACAAAAGCTGTTTTGGTTTCTTTCTTCCTTATAGTTGTGCAGTTGTCCCATCAGTTTGCAGACCCGTTCTGCTCTGTATTAGGACTGTGCTTAGGGCAGCGTTTTGTGCTGCTGTGACACGTGCTTTTCAGCTACCTTTGACCCTTGCTTTACCTTACTTGCTGCATTGTGGTGCTGTGGTGTATGGTCTATATAAGGTGTCTAAACTGTGTTGAAAAGCTGGTTGGTTGAGTGAGATACTTGGGTGTTTTAGGTTATTCTGTTTTGGTATTCTTTGAGAGCACATTCGTGTGTAGTTTCTCTTCTGTCTTCTCTCCCTCTTCCATGTCTTTTGGTTGCTCATAACTGTGCATAATAGACATGGTTTCTTAAACATAAAAACTGTTTTTCAAAACTCATATGCATCTTTGCATTGTGCATTCCATAGAGATAAAGTGTGGAGATGCCCAACCCATGAAGTTGATCAAGAAGGTTTTAACTTGAAGAGTAGTTAAAGATCTGTTTTGATACTTCAGTTTCTCTTTCCAAGTGTAAGCACATAGATTAAAGTAGTGTAGCTCTGTTTGTACTAGTGGGTAGACTAGTCAGGATAGCATAAGGGTTATGTATCCCCAGAGTGCCAGAAACTTGTAATTGTGTGAGTTACCAATTAGTGGAAATGTTTGTCCCTCAAGAGTTAGGGGCACGCAGTTTTGATCCTGGTTGTAGGATTTCTGCGTCACCAAAAACATCTGGTGTCATTCTTTTCTTACTGTTTTTCTCTCTATTACTCGTATCCTGTGTTTCGGGATATGACAATATCTTGCTATCCCGATAAACGAAAAAGTGGTAAAGGCATATTCACCTCCCCTCTAGGACCTTTAACTTCCACTAGTTATGCCTCAACACCACGTGGCCATCCCTCGTTACATGGGAAGAAGAACAGATATAGACATTGGGAACATAAAAATAGAAGAAAATCAGAATGAGATTCACAGAGAGAACCAGCCGACTGGGATATCCGGTAGTGTTTTCTTCTCTGCCATGAAGCTCAAAGTTCAAGTTTTAAAACCTGATGACAAGGTGAATGGTTTCTTAGATGATCATTATTCTATGGATCTTGAAAGCGGAACCAATGAGAACCATGTGGCTGAATCTGGCTCAGAAAGTTCAAGTGGAGGGTCCGAAAGTTCAGAGGAAGGCGATCATGCTGTTGTCCCTGATGAATTTGCTCAAAGAGGTCCGCGTACTGCTTGCAAATGTCAGGTTGGTAATCATGTTAAGTGTTTTTTCTGTAATTGAGTCTTAGGTTAGAGACTAAAAGTGGTTATACTATTGAACTTCAAAAAAATTCACCTGGCTTCGTCTTTTATGTTCATTTACAAACCCACAAGAAACTCTTATTATCAAACCTTAAGAGAGTTAAAAACATAAATTGTTTTTCCTCTTTATGTTGGTATATATTGATATCTGATCTATCTAATAAAATGTAATGTTTAGGTTATTAGAAGAGTGAGCCAGTTGTCTGCTGGAACTAGTCAAACTGAAGAAAGCATTCATAATGCTTGTTGTTCTCTCATTGAGAAAGCAGAACACTTCGTCTATATTGAGGTTACTTCAAATTCTTCAATCTCTTGATAGATATAATCATTCTACAGTCTTCCTTGACATATGTCAATTCTTTTATGGGTTTAGCACTTTTGATTGTGGCTGCTCGTACATTTTCGTCTGGAAATCGAAAAAGAATAATCTTAGACATTTTAGTGTTATATGCAGAAACGATGTTTCCAATTTTTTATTTCATGTTACAGCAATTTTTGTGACTAGTTTTTGTTTGAATCCAAATAACTGATTTTGACTTCTTATTCTGATCATATGACTGTTTTGATTGCCGGTTGTTTCCAGAATCAATTTTTTATATCAGGTCTTTCAGGGGATTAGATAATACAGAATCGTATCCTGGAAGTACTGTACAGGCACATTGTTCTAGCACACAAAGAAGAAAAGTGTTTTAGGGTAATTGTTGTCATGCCTCTCTTGCCTGTCTTTCTGGTAGCCCTTGTTGATTTGCTTTCTTTGGCACATAGGCATGCATTTCTTCTGTAATTTTTTGTTTATTAACAGTATATCATTTTCATTTGACTCTCGTAATAGGGTGGTGTGGATGATTATGGTGCTGCAACTGTTAGAGCCATCATGCATTGGCAGTATCGGATCATTAGCTCGGAGAAGAATTCAATACTGCATAAACTCAACGTTTTGCTTGCTCCCAAGACACATGACTACATATCTTTTTATGGTCTTAGAACATATGGGAGACTTTTCAATGGTGGTCCTGTATCCACAAGTCAGGTACTTCTATGCATTTCTGCATAGGAAAGATAATATATCAATAAACTCCAATTTTAAGCTACGGCTTTAACTTAGTTCACAATGCATTTTCTCATTTTTATGTAGGTATATGTACACAGTAAAGTAATGATAGTGGATGATCGTGTTGCTTTGATTGGATCATCAAATATTAATGACAGAAGTTTACTTGGATCAAGAGACTCCGAGGTACGATCTGTGTCTCTCTAAGAGGAATTAGGCTGAATGAAAGTTCTATAAATTTCTGACTTCTTTACCTCACAAGTAATGACAGTTGTTGTAAAGAAAAAAATACTGTGAACATAGATCGATCTTTATGACTGTATAACTAGTATAATGTTTTATATTCGGTTCAGATTGGTGTGATTATTGAAGATAAAGAGTTCCTTGAATCATCTATGGATGGGAAGCCTTGGAAGTCCGGAAAGTTCTCTTATACTCTAAGATGCTCCCTGTGGTCTGAACGCCTGGGTCTTCATGCAGGACAGGTTAGTAACAAATGATGAAAACATTGAAATGCAATGGCTGGTTGTTTACAAACAAGTTTTGCAACTTTAAATTTTGTCTGTTTTTCATATATGTTTTCCTCATCTAAATATAAACCCTCTTGATGTTTTGTACATTCAGATAAATCAAATCAGTGATCCTGTATTGGACTCAACTTACAAAGATCTGTGGTTAGCAACTGCAAAGGTAACCAGATCGTGTTTCTCATAATTTTTTCTTTCTTTATGCTCCCTCATGGCCCTAACCAAATCAAAGTACCTCCAATACTATGCAGGAAAACTCAAATATTTACCAAGATGTCTTTTCTTGTATCCCTAATGATTCTATACACTCAAGGTAAAGTACGTTACTACTAATGTATTTCTACTATTCTATTTTTGATCTGTGCTCTCTAAAAGTTCATTATTTTTATCAAGTACAGAGCTGCTCTGAGAGAATCCATGACTTTTTGGAAAGAGAAAATAAGTCATACTACAATTTATCTGGGAATAGCTCCTACAAAGCTAGAATCTTGGGAGAATGGGGAGATTTTAGAAACAGATCCAATGGAAAGATTGAAACATGTGAGGGGACATCTTGTTTCTTTTCCTTTGGAGTTCATGAACCAAGAAGACTTGAGACCAGTCTTCAACAAAAGTGAATTCTATACAGCTCCTCAAGTATTTATGTAAGTCTGGTATGAACATTAAGCAGCCATCAGCAATCTGATAGAGTGTAAATAGTTGTCACCATTTGTTTCGCGTACTTACAATTGTATATATAGAATTATAGCTAGTTCTACAAAACAATTGACAGAGATGATAGAAATAGAAATGAACATGCTGACCAATTCTTGCCTTGACAGCATTGCTATATATACCGTATAGGGCTCAATTATAATTGTGAAGATTGTATATGTTTCTAGTGGTGAAGCTTTCGTTAATATGTTTTCTCATCTTGTGCATTGAAAAAAGCAAGTTATCTTAGCATCGAATGCAGCATCAACCAAATGTCTGGGAAAACCAGCATGATATTTGGAAATCAAGCATACAGATACTAAATTACAGTACGGAACTGTGTATGTAACTCTTATCTTGTAGCATTTTGCGAGTTTGTTTCTACTGCAAGTGTTTCAGTCTTTGTAGAACTGTATCCAGAAGTTCTCAGTCTATCTCGTCAATCTTTTACCAGTTGCATAATTCCTCAAAGAAGGGGATTGTGTGAGACCATCCGGAGCAGCTGTTGTGTTTTGGATCCCATTCTTCTGTTGCAGTCTTCTCCTTGCCATGTAACCTCGAATCCAAGGCGTGACATCCTCACTGAACTTGATCATGATGAAAAAGATGATGCGGTAGGCGACAATCATGCTGAATATAACACTGAGGTCTATCCATTTTGATCTGCTGGTGTCAATCTGGAACACATTTTCCAGGATGTCCTCACCAGGTATCTTAAACATATCTGGTGTCTGGTTGTCAAACAGTAAGCCCGCTAAGTCATTCTGATATTGACCCTGAAGTTCAGACATGCATGATTTAGCTTCAGTTCTTTGATACACATTTTTGCAGCATGTGACTGTCAGGTTAACAGAAAACTACCAACTATGGTAGCAATCCTAGTATGGAAAAGAATATGTATAGCAGCTATTTTACCTGTAGAGCCCAGAAATGGAAACTGATGTATGACATAGGGTACCGCCAGACCGGCTTAGGGATGTCATTTGGTAGCCTGAAGTAGCCAGAGACTAGCATGAATATGCCCTGCAATGTGAAGAAAGCCACAACATATCAGTATGGTTCAACAGTCGAAACATAGCTTCAAAACATTTTTCTTTGTTGATACAAACCTGTATTCCGGCACCAATGATAATACCCACAAGGAAGTTGGGAACAATGCTAGCTATGGCCATCATCAAGCTCTCAACAACTGTGACACTTGCATAAAGGCACAAAACAAAGAAGATGTAATGCTCGAACCCTGGATGGAGGCCAACCATGAAGTAACAGACAGTTCCAGTGAGAAAGGTGATCAGTATCAGGAATGGCATTGCTGATAGTGTGTTGCTGAGGACAAAGGCAGTGACACCATAGTAACCGTTCAGCCTCTCTCTTTGGAAAACCTAGAAAAATAAATGTGGAGACCAAAAATGAATTAGACTATACAGTACCACATGATCTTCAGTAAATAATAGGTCTTGAGTGAAGTGACAAACCTTCATATCCTCTACAAATGATGGAAAGCCTCCAATTGACATGAAAGTGACAAAGCCAAAGACAAAATATGCACATGAACTCCTTGCCTGTAGTCACACAAATTGCAAGTCTGAGTTTTGGATTCCACATAGAGTGATGATTCAAATTAACTCGGCAAGTAATGCATACCAGAATAGAACTGTGTCCGGTTCCGACATTCAGATAGATGGTTCCAATACAAACTGTGACAACAATATAAATGACAAGCCTGAGCCAGTAATATCCAAAGTCCCTTGACATGTTGACAAATGAACGCTTTGTCAATGTAAAGGTCTGCCTTAAGAAACTAGCCTGACTGCCTCCGGAGTCTAATACAGTCCCTTTCTGCAGCATATGAAAGAAATAACGTCAAATCTCTTTGTACAAACTTACAAAGATCAGTAAGTAGATCCACTTCAATAGTATAGTGCTTACAACTTTAGATATCTCTGCAACTCTTTCTGTAGCTGCATAAGCATATTGTGAACTACAATAAAAATCAACAAGAACTTTTATAGCTTCAGCGGTGGTAATCTTCTCCATAGGATCATCACTAGCCTCAAACTGGTACAGATAAGAAACAAGTATTAATTAGACCTTATCAAATGTGAAAACTATGTTCATAACAGAAAGATGAGAAGGAAAAAGGTATAATGTATGTACCCTGAGTTTCATGGACCCTTTCAATGTGGCCTTCACTTTATCAAAGTCGGAGTTCACGCATCTAAGAAAATGATCAGATGGGTTCCTCAATGCAGGACAGGGAAAACCAGCTTGTGAAAAGAACTGGAAATGAATACCATCAAGATATAAGTTAGAATCTCTTCGATCACCAATAGCCATGAACAAATTGTTTTCTCAGAAAGAGCCTAAAGATTGATCAGGATTCTTACCTCATATGCCTCAGAGGCCTGACCAAAGTAAACTGTTTTACCCCCAGAAAGCAAGTAGAGTTGATCAAACAGTTCAAAGACTTCACTGCTTGGCTGGTGAATTGAGGCTATCACAGTCCTTCCATCTCGAGATAGGGCACGTAGTGTCTGTGTGACGAAAAATGCCGAAGCACTGCCATAGAGAAAAGTCCCATGATGATTAGAACAATGCAGTGTATGAAACCCAGTTATATAAAATTTCCACTTAACAATAACATGAAAAGCTCACCCATGTTTCCTTTCCAGAAATGTAAGTTCCAATCATATATTTTAAGCATGCTACAAAGAACAGCATATAGACAAAACCATTTTGAAGCATGCATGTGAATTAGAATGAACAGCATGTAGACAAAGTAACAGATATACCATGAATAAACTACTCATACATGAATTAAACAAGAGCTTGTGATAAATTAATACCTATCAAGTCCACTGGTTGGTTCATCAAGGAAGAGCAATCTAGGCCTCATCAAGATCTCAACAGCAATGCTGACCCTCCTCTTCTCTCCGCCACTGATCCCACGCAAGTGCCAATTTCCGATCACCGTGTCAGCGCAATCCTGTAGACCCATCTCCATTATTGTCCTCTCCACCAGTGCTAGCTTCTCCGACCGCCCCATCTTATCCGGAAGCCTCAGCTTAGCAGAATAAGTTATCGTCTCTCTTACAGTTAAGGTTCCAATCAAATTGTCATCTTGTGTAACATAGGCCTAGAACGATTTGTATCAAAATAACACACATCGATCAAACAACATAGCAAACACAGAGTGGAAACCGAGCAGAAACAGAGTTGGACTCACAGCTGTACCAAATGAGAGCTTTCTTTTGCGACCATTGAGCATAACAGAGCCGGATTGGAAAGCATTTGAAGCCAAGCGACTAGAGAGAGCATCGAGCAAGGTTGATTTGCCAGAACCAGAAGGTCCCATCAAAGCTGTGAAGCTACCAGGCTCTGCATAACCAGTTAAACCTTCCAACACCGTCTGAGTCTCACCGTTGCTCAGAGTCACCATCACAGTCACATCCTTCCACGTCAGCCTCGCCGAGACATCCCCAACAATCTCAACACTGGCCTTGTCCCTCCACAGAGTCTCACTCAGAGGACTCAGCGCAGGGACAAGTTCATTTCCAGAGGGCTTGCTGCTCGCTATCTCCATCATAGCAGTTTCTGCTGCTGGGTTTCTACTACTACTCTTCTCTGTCAAACCAGTACTCTAAAAGAGAATATTTTCCAAGATTTATACTTGTGTTCAAGCATAAGGAAGGTATGGAATGAAAGAAGTGAGTGAACAGAAATAGGATGTGTGTGAGTTTGACTGAAGAGGATGGAAGAGGTAGTGTGATCAGTATCCCATGCAAAACGTGCCTCAAGTTTGAATCTTTTTTGTTCTAGAATAAGCACCGGCTCATTTGGTGCTTGGTTTTAGGGATGAAAAAATAACTAGAAGCCGTGATAACCCGCCCGAACCGAATCCTTTCGAACCCGATTTTTAAAGCGATAAATGAGTATCGACTATTTATCGATATGAACCCGATCCGAATGATAACGAATTTGGGTCGGGTATGGATGATCTATCGAATTTGAATTCGGACTCAGACCCAAACCTGATATGTCTATTTTTTAATGTTTATTTATTATATTTTATCATTTATATCTAATTTTTATATTTTTAATATATATTTTTTATAGAATAGTAACATTAATAATACTATTTTTTAATATTTTTTGTTTTATTTATTTTTAATTCCGGTAAACCCATCGAGTTCGGGTATTATATATCGACGGATTCCGTCAGTGAAAATCTAAACTAAATTTTTTAAATTCGGTCAAACGGATTGATTTTGGATTCGAGTTCACTTACCCAAAATCTCGACCCGACCCTACCCGAGCCGGTGTCTTTTTCATTACTTGATAGTGAGCTTTGAATCTGAAACAAAACCAATATGAAGAAGATGGAAGAGTAGAAGATCATGATGATGATATCATCCTACCATTAATGGTTTCTGGTTGAGATCGGTGGGAATGGAGAAAATGGTGATGAGAATTCAAAAAAGGCGGAGGTATAAACCAAGTCATGGATTCATGGCATGAATCTATGTGAATGGCTACCACACCGCCGAATAAGTAGTTACTCCTTGAGCTGTCAGGTGTCAACAACCTTGATGGTAGTGTGTGTTATGGGCACTTGGGTTGTCCTATTTGGCCGTCTTTTAGTCTTCCACGTCTCAAACACTACTACACTAGCAGCCTTTAGGGCCCCTAATTACTCAGGTGGTTGAGGATCTAGAGGTTCTTGGAATATTTACAGCTCCGTATCTGATAACAAGCTAGGGAGAAAGTATAGGTGGAGATATGATCAATGGTTTCTCTATCTCAATTGTACCCTTTGAGTAAAACTCTATAAATGTTCGGAGCTTCAAATATAGATGGAGATACTTGATCAATTTTCATAAGTACTACTGTGTCCCTCAAATCTATGTATACAAGTGGAATTTTACCACTATAAGAGTAGA
The DNA here is from genome assembly GCA_946800695.1 of Geum urbanum. Lineage (NCBI taxonomy): Eukaryota > Viridiplantae > Streptophyta > Magnoliopsida > Rosales > Rosaceae > Geum > Geum urbanum. Next base: position 78,159,687 of record OX326999.1, on the reverse strand, counting down.
AACTTGTGCGAGACAATTTTTTGTACAAATGTGGTATAAATTTTATCCATCTATGTTCCAATGTAGATTCTAGTTTAGATATATTTTTTTAGTTTTTTGACCAAACGTGGTATAATACGAGTGCACATTGAGTGTGCATGCACACCAATGTGCAAGTTGAAATTTGTTTTGATATTGTTTGGAAAAAGAAACATGGAAAACAGACAAAAATGAATTCCCTCCAAAAAAAGTTGCTTCGCAACCTTCCCGTACGAGTACTATAGAGAAGTTGGTTGTTGACCAACGAAAGCATGGGAATTTTTATGAAAGCCTTTCATTTGCTTCTCTTCGATGGAAGTTTTCCTTCTTATGTGCAAAACACATGTTATTTTACTCATGAAAATATACCGACGCGCACGGCTGGGTAGAACATTGTAGAATTTCTTGAATAGTACCTACGTTTAACGCATACTGGTAAAACAACTCATCACAAGTCACACTAAAGCATAGTGTCATTTCTTTGGCAAAAATAAAAAAGCATGGTGTTATTTAGTTGGGTCCTTAATAAAATGGGCCTGACAAGTCACACTTCAATACAAGCCCAAGATCCAGGCCACAACAATCATAGACCAAAGGCTGCCCCGCCCATACAAGAACAAATCTACTGACTGCACTGCTCTGAAACTCTCAACTCTAGGAGTGACGACGACAAGAAGAACTTCACTTGCAGAGGCGGCAGCGCTCTATTCGATTTTCCTTCGGTTATACAGAAAGCAAGGAAAACCTCCACCTTTTTAATCAAACTCTCGGATACATCCAAGGTACCACTGTTAAAGTTTCAATCTCTTCTACTGCTCCTGAGTTTTGATGCTTGGGTATGGTCAGATTGTTAATTTCCATCATTCTATTACTGTATCTTATGATGATTTGGATGGGTGTATGGAATCAAGGAGATAAATATGAGTACAAGTATCTCTTTTTAGCCGGAGTAGTCAAATTTGAAGATAAATTTGCTGCTACTATTTGTGATTTTAGGACGTTGATTTGCATTTTATGCTCTCTTAGTGGTCATGTGTAAGTACCAAGTACTAAATTGTAAGATTTAGCCACAACCCAATTTGGCATTGTGATTACCTAGCAGCGTTATATACCTTAGTACCATCCTAACTGTGTCACATTGATTTCATTGAACGTGTATTTTCTATGAATTGTTTCTTTGTTTCCATTTTGGACTGCTGGATCTTTACATCCTTTCTATTACTGTCTGGTATTCAACTGCAGGTACTTATAGATTCCAGGAAGGACTAGGAATAAAGCTGGTGAGTTTAATTGATGGCATCATCTCCCACGGAATCTGGAGCATTGGTTTTATTGCAAGAGCTACATCCATTTTCACCATACTTCAGGCAAGGGGCTCCGTTAAGAGTAACTGGAAAGTAAGACTTCTGCATTTCTTTGTTCTTTGAATTTAGTAATGATCATAGGTTACCCTTGTATCTCCTTTCAGTCGTCAGCAATAAATGGGGTTCTTGAATTATATAGAACCATGAGTTCTGATGGTTTCTTAGCCTTGGACTAGGTAGCTTAACATGAAAGTTCAATTCTTTAACTGTTAGTGTTTTTCAAAAGTATTTCTGGTATCAGAATAGAGAGAGCTTATAATTGAGGTTATGCTGGTGAGAGGAGCATATTCTGCATCGTAAGTGACTAGGTAGGTTGGTGGAGACTGGAGACAATGGGGATGGAGGGAAAGATAAGGTGGAGTGGTGGTAAAATGGTTGATACATACACTAGTGATATGATGGTTTGGTCATTTCTAGGGGCTGGCGAAAAATGATCATCGTTTAGTGATTATAGATTGGTGAGATACTCATTATGATACTAGATTGCTGGTAGATGAGGTGGAACCAGAAGTTCAACTAGCCAAGACAATCTCCTCGAGGTAAATGTGGCATTGGAGTATGTGAATGTCATGATCTCTATGGCAAATGGTGGAATCATAGATTGAGTATATAATGTGGATGCAGTGCTTATGGTAGTACTGGTTGCATAGTAGTGATTGTAACACTAAGCACTGACAGATGTTTGGAGCACCTTGTTCATTAGAGATGTCAATGAATGAAACTAGTTTGTTTTCAGGTCCGGACGAAAGTGTGACTTATACATCTTGTTCTTTGAAGAGATTCTAATCTCCTCGAGCCACTGATACACAAAGAGTCTAATGAGTCACCGGTCTATACTATACTTTATAGAACTGTGAGTTTGTGACTCATGTCTCAAGTCTTGAGCCACAGTTAAAGTTTCTCTTGAATTTTATTCTAACGAGGTTGATATCCGACCTGGCCACCTGGGGAATATCTTGGTTGGTAGTTTGGTACTGAAAAACTGTTAGTTTAAATCTCCATGTGCTCATGCATACAGGGGTGCTTCATTTCTTATTGTTAATTATAACCAGTTATACACATCTTAGACTTGGACTGAGCGTAATAAAGAAATAGGTCACTGATAATTGGAGATAGGTCAACTCATTTAAACAATGCTGGCTGGAAGGTTGCCCCATTAAATTATACATTTCATTTTCTAGATGGATTCTGCAATATTATCAGGAATCTTGTCATCCCTCCTCTCTTTGGCAGGTTGCAAGAGTATTCAGTTGAGACAGCTATTGCCACAGTAGTTGATGGAAATGACAGCTTGAGAATCAATACCAAGAACCTCAGGGAGTTAAACATTCGGGTTGGATCGATCTACCAGTTCATCGGCGAACTGCATATTCAGCCTGATAATGAGGTAAGACGCAACTCTACTTGCAAGTTACAACACATGAAATTTATAGCAATGTTATTAAGCTCTGGTGTGGATTTTTCTTTTCAGGCAGTCTTGGAGGCACGTGTGGGTAGGAACGTTGATGGCATTGACCTTAAACTCTACTATCAATCACTGCAATTGTTGAGACAATTCCAAGCCAATCATTTGACTGTTTGAGGAACCCAGTAGGTTAACGCAGTACTAGTTTGTGATGGCTTTTGTGGAGATTTGAAGGTATTGTAGTAACTAGTAAGTGAAACGTATCGATTGACGCCGGTGCTGTCTGAGCTACTTGATGACTTCAGTAATCAATAGAATCATGCCTGCACAAGATAGTAATATTCTCAAAGGAGATTAAGACTTGTATATATCATGACTTGAGAACCATTCAGAACCGAGAGCAGCACTAGCAGCATTGTGGCATTGATGACCAAGTGAAATACAATTGCTGTTAATAGGATCAAACTACGTTCACTTGCAATCTTGCATTATATCCCAGCTCAAACCATTTTTTAACAAGCAACAAACTCCATCAACTACTTTGTACCCTAGTGGTTGACAAATCTCATCAGCCCACTTTCTACTAGAAAATGGAAATATAATGAACCTAGGTGTGTACGAGTTTTCTATGTTGCTACCATCATGTAATAAAAAAAGCAGTGACCAATCACCTCATAGCCTTAGCAAAGCATAATACAAATCAACAATTTTGGTTTTCTACGATCATCGAGATCATGAGCCTCGTCGATCGAGCGTCTTCCGATGTCCTACCTAAACCTTTTAACGGCTTCCTTCTGTCCCTTTCAGGCGCACCGCCCACACCAGAATGCTGTGTCCTACGTGTCTCTGATCCATTGGCTTAACTCATCATCATCATGTGTCCAGAACGGTGCAGAGTACCAGATCACGTGAAACACAGCAGTAACGCCCCCAAAAATCTCCCTCACATTTTTAACTGCTTTCACACTTTTGGTAAAAGAAGAAAAACTTGCTAATTAGATGCCACCGGAATATCCCCACTTGTTGAAAAGAAGATTTACAGATTTGGGTGGCACGAAAATGTCGCAATGGACCAACTGTTTTCACAATTTTGGTAATAGTAGACTTTACTGATTAGGTGTTATCCAGTCACCCACTGGCTCAACTTGGAGCTAGTAGGTGTAGGAGTAGCACACAAGTTGGTACGGAAACTTATTCTGTCACCAAAGAAATTTCACTTGGTGAAGATCGGTCCTTGCCGACTAGAGAATCCAATATGTATGTGTCAAATCACTCATACGTCCTATGAAACTATGCATTAATCATCAACCTGGACCGACATAAATATATGGTCAAATTTACATCATCGATTTAATTTAAATCGATAGTTGTATGTTTATAGATGATCATAAAACGTGTAAGATAATCATGACGCGTATAAAATGAAAATGAGTAAACATATCTTAAGTTTTTGAAACTCAAACTAAGATTTGGATGCAGTAGAATGAACATGTACAAAAATATACATCCTTTTCTCCAATCTCCACAGTGGCCTTTATGAATTTGAGCTGCAAAAGCACATGTGCCTATGAAAGTTCAATGAATCATTATAGTTCTCAAAATTTTCACTTTTTCAAGACATGATAACTGGATTTAGGTTAAATTTTCATCAGCTACTACAAATGCAGTTTATAAAGACAAGCTAAAATTTTGGCTTATATTTAAGGATAATGGTCTAATATTTAGATACTCAAAGACTAAATCTTAAAGTTAAAGACAGGAGGCCGAAATTCTAACATGTGTCCCTGGGTGTTTTACCTTTATACCCATACTTACCCAGTATATAAACATTTTTTTCTGAAAGAAAAAAAACAATCAGAAACCCAGAGCTCTACGCGAGCTCTCTTCTAGTTCTTTAGTATCATCCTCGAATTCTCCAGTATCATCATCTTTTCTGTCCGTATTTTTGGTGAGAATCTCATATCTTGAGATTGTTTAGAAATATTATCGGGTTTTGAATGTGCGATTTGACGGTTTTGTGATTATTTTGAGTTGTAAAAGTTCTTATTGTCTTCGGCTGCTGTTGGAGTATCACTTGTTTGATTGTTGTAGATGTTCTCTTCGTTTTTCTCAGTGAGTTTTTGTTTCTAGCACTTACGTTTTTGTTTTTTTCGTTTAGTTGTAATAATTTAGTATCGAATCTATGTTTTTTGATGAATATGTTGTTCTTCGATGTTTTAGGTTTTTGATCTTTGCAGTAATTTGTTTGTTGACGACTCGTTTAGTTGCAGTTCTTAGATTTCATTGATTGTTCGATGTTTTTGTTTAGTAGCAGTGAAGTTTTTTCTATTGATTTTGACGTTTTATTCAAGTAGCAGTTGTTTGTTGTTGTGCTGTTGTTGTTTTTCATTGCATTTTAGCTGTAATATGTAGTAGAAGTTGATTTTTCTATTGTTTGAGTTTGATGTTTTTTTTCCAGTAACAGCTGATGTTTTTGTTCACTGTTTTTTTTTTGTAGTAGTAGCAGCATCTGATTTTGTTATTGATTTTGTGTGTCGTTCATCTGTGATGAATGTTTTTGTTTCGGATTCTTATGATCAGTAGCAGTTTAATTTTTATTTTGCTTGATATTTTTTACTCTAGTATCAATTGTATTTTCTAAATAGGTTTGACTTTTTCTTGTTGTTATTATTATTACTCCAGTATTAGTGTATGATTTTTTTTTATGTTGCAAGGTTCTCCAACTTATGAATGTTTAGTAGCAATTGATTTGTTTATCATATGTTTTTTTTATGTTTTTCCCAGTAGTAGTGAAAGTGGTTATTAGCTGATTTTTTTTTCTGTGTTTGTATGCTTGATAACGATATGATTTAGTTGGTGGTCGCAGTGAAGCAACACACTGCTTTAATATATATGCATTGTTTTGTTTTCATTCAGCAGCAATATGAAGTGAAATTTTGTGTTATTATTTTTCTAGTAGCAGCTGATGTTTTTCTTCACTGTTTTTTTTTGTAGTAGTAGAATCTGATTTTTGTTGTTGTTTTTGTGTGTGGTTCATCTGCGATGAATGTCTTTTTACTGTTTTAGTATAAATTTATTTATTTTTCCAGTAGCAGCTGATATTTTCATTTGTTGTTTCTGATGTTTTGTTGCAGTAGCATCTGATTTTTTTTTTTGTTTATTTTGGGGTAGATGTTTGTTATGTATATGCTCTTTTATAAATCATTATTTTTGTTTATGATGCTTATGTTCAATAACAGTTTAATTTTCATTTTGGTTGATATTTTTTACTCTAGTATCAGCTGTATTGCTAAACAGGTGTGACTTTTTCTTGTTGTTATTGTTACTCCAGTATCAGTATCTATGATATTTTTTTTTAATGTTTGCAAGTGTAATATACATTAAGGAATGTGCTATATTATGTTTAGTAGCAGTTGATTTTGTTTATCATATGTTTTTTTATGTTTGTCCCAGTAGCAGTGAAAGTGGTTGTTGGTTGATTTTTTTCTATGTTTGTATGCTTGATAACAATATGATTTAGAGTTGGTGGTCGCGGTGCAACACCACGCTGCTTCAATATATATGCATTGTTTTGTTTTCATTCAAAAGCAATAAGAAGTGACATTTTTGTGTTTCATTTTCTGTGTAGTGATGTTATTTAAGAAGCTTGGAAAGTTTACATATGGAATGCAGAGCGTGCTTATCTCAATCAGGAAGAAGACAAGGTTCGACATGTTGTGTGATCAACTATGTTCTAGGTTTCATAATTTGAAGTTGGGAAAGTTCATATTGAGGTACTCGTTCAGCGATTCCTCTAATACCCTTCTAGACTCAAATGAAGACATCATTGCAATGATCGAGTTATTTGAGTATCTGCATGGTGCTAGTTGGATAGATATCCATGTGATAGATGTTAGTTGTGTAAATCTGTTGTTAAACAACCAGCTTGTGCTGATACTGCTTGTAGTGCTACTGCTTCTTCTGCTATGAGGATCACACTTCATGACAAAGGAGATAATGTCGATGCTGAGATCAGTAGTGATGACTCAAATTATGAGGAGGATAATAACCTGATATTGGACAATTTTGTGTCATGGAAGAATAAGAGGAAGTTTTTCTATGCTGAGTGGGCTGACTATATACTTGAGGTTGGGCAGTTCTACAGTGGCGGAGCTGTTGAGTTCAGAGATAAGTTGTGCAAGTTTTCTGTTGAGGGGATTTGAATTTGATTACATCAAGAATGGTCGGTTCTGTGTTATAGTTGTTTGTGCAAAGAGGAAGAGCGAACATTGTAAGTGGTCTGTTCATGCTTCGTTATGTGAGACTAATGGTTACTTTTATCTGAGGAAGCTAGGTGCTGACCATACATGTGTTTGTGAGGTTACTCATAAATTTTCCAAAATGCTTGGTGCTAATGTTGCTATTATTGTCGCTGATAAAGTTTGATTTGATCCGTTGGTTAAGACAAAGCAAATTATGAGAGATCTCAATGATACATTTGGTTTGAAGATTCACAACCACACCGCGTATCGAGCTAGAAATTGTGTCAATCAAGCTCTCAATGGTGACGAAGCCACTGGTTATGCCATGTTGTCATGGTATACAGAAACATTTAAGGCAATTAACCCTGATTCCCATGTCATTCTCGAAGATAATGGAGGCGTTTGTTTGTCTCCTACCATGCATCTATCAAAGGTTTTCAGTTTTGTAATCCAATGTTGTTTCTGGATGGTACATTCATCAAAAACGAGTATAAAGAGATGCTTTTAGGTGCATGTGCCAAAAATGGTAACAAAGATATGTTTGTTTTTTAGTTCTGTTTTTCTCAGGATCAATTATGAACTCAGTAGGCCACATTTGTGTTTTTTGAACTGTTTTTCACAACAGTAGCAGCAGTAGTAATCCCCTCATATGTTTTTTTTCTTTCTTATAGAAATATTCCCAATTGAATTTGCTATAGTTGATGTTGAAAATAAAGAAAATTGGAGGTGGTTTCTTGAGCTGTTGGCTATTATGTTGGCTGAAGATTATCGAAACATTGTTTTCATGAGTGATCGCAAAAACAGACTTCTTGATACTGTGACTAAAGTTTTTCCAAATTCTTCTCATTCCTACTGTTACAAGCACTTGAAAGATAATCTGAATGGGAAGTATTCTAGTTCATTTGGTGTTGAATTCAAAAAAGCAATTTTTAGGATGTTTAGCAATTGCGTTTATGCAAGAACCAGGGAGATTTTAGATCGGAGAATAGAGGAATTTAAAGTTGCTGGTCGTGGTCCGGCTAAAGATTTCCTTGAAAACTTGTCACTTGAAAATTATGTTATTTCTTATTTTCTGAGGAAGAGATATGGTGAGATTAGTAATGCCATTGCTGAGAGTTACAACAATATGATCAAGGATGAGAGGTGAATGCCACTACCTCTGCTTGTTGAGAACATCTGTGTGAACTTGATGGAGAAACTTTCTCATAAGAAGTATACTTCGTCACAGTGGCAAGGTGTCTTATGTCCAAAAATGGAGAAGAAATTACGTAAGAGGATTGATATAGAAAGGAACTAGAAGGTGAGTCTGTTCAATAACAGTGCTTTTTTCTTCAGCGGCAGTGCTTCTACTTTTGTGATTTTGTTTTCTTTACAGCATTAGATTTCCATATAGTAACAGTGGTTGTTGCTTATGTTATTGTTATTTTTTTTCATTTTGTGTAGGTTATCCAATAAAGTGAGGATGCTTTTGAGGTTATTACTGAGGATGGTAGCTTTATTGTGCATCTTGCTGAAAGGACTTGCTCATACAATTGGTGGCAGTTTCAATGCTTCATTTGCTCTCATGTTGTACAAGCTATCCAAAAGGCATAATGTCTTACTTACTCATATATTGAAGACTATTGGAAAACAGAGTACTATCGACAAGCTTATGCCCTCCCCATCTTTCCAATTTCTAATTTGGATAAACCCTATCGACTAGCTTTGGAGATGGGGCATTGTTACCTCCAATCAAAAGGAAGCCTCCCGGCAGACCAAGGATGAGACGAATCAAGTATTTTGGAGAATTATCAAGGCCTATGAAATGAGGTCGATGTCACCAGCTTGGACATCATAATAGTCGTTCGTGCAATGTCGCTCTCTCATGAATAGCATACAACTGATTCATATTGATTGATGATACGATAATTTTTGAATTCTGATTTTTTTCATAGCTAGTTTTATTCTGCTTGTTTGAAACAGTATCAGTGATAGTTTTTTCATTTTGTATGTGTAATAAATTGATATATTTTTTCTAGTATCACCAATTTTTTTGTAAAGAGAAGTGTGCTTTTTTCAATAGCAGTATCAATGTCTCTCTTTTCAGTATCAGTAGCAGTGTTCCAGCTGCGGTGCAGTGGCATGCTGCTTCATTGGATAGTTAATAGAAAGTAAAGTGTATTCTAAATTTCTAGTAGCAGTGATTTGAGTAGCAGTGCTTTCATTCACTAACAGTAGTAGTGCTTTTCATTCCAGTAGCAGTCATTTCATTCAGTAGCAATGCCTTTTTAGTAGCCCAGCCATTTTTTAGGGAATCTTAAAAATCTTTCCATTTTGAAACTCTAATAAAGAAATGTGTATTCTTATTTTTAGTAGCAGTGCTTTCATTCAGTAACAGTAACAGTGCTTTTCATTCTAGTAGCAATCGTTTCATTCAGTAGCAGTGTCTTTTTAGTAGCCATGCTATTTTTTAGGAATCTTTAAAATCTTCCAGTTTTGAAACTCTAATAACTCCATCTCGAAATCCAAATTTTTAGGATTTAATGAGAAACCGGTGTAGTTCTTCTATGTGCTATCTTAACTCCCCTCACCCATATCAAGATTCAAAACCTGCTATATATAAACCTACTCAAACCATAATTCTCCATCAATTTTGTTTTATTCCATCTTTCTCTCAAGTATCTAATATTCTTCTTTCTGTTCGAAATGGCTAGGAATAACCACAGTGCTCTTTCATCCTCCCAAGCTGCTGGAGGCCCTGAGAATCATGCAACGTACTAGACCTCAACCTCCCTGCCCCCTTTGTGGTGTTCAACGTTCTGCTACTGCTCCATTAGAAACCCACATCTACATTCGTCTTGTCGCTATTGACCACATGTTCCACTCCACTATCAGCCACTATCATGAAAAATTCAGTATCAACCATTTACACATTAATTTTTTGCAGTATAAACTCCAGTTTCAGTATCAACAACCCCAGTTCCAATATCCAATTCACTATCAACCATTTACACATCAACTTTTTTCAGTATCAACAGCTAGGAAACATAGTATCAACTCAAGTATCAACAACGAAGAAACATAGAAAATTGGATTATTCAGTAGCCGTCAAACCAAAACACTAATTTTCTGAAATTGGGAGAAGTACAGTAGCAGTGGAGAAAACATACATAACACAGTATGGCACACTCAAAATCATGAAAAATTTAGTATCAACCATTTACACATTAACTTTTTGCAGTATCAACTCCAGTTTCAGTATCAACAACCCCAGTTCCAGTATCAAATCCCATATTAACCATTTACACGTCAACTTTTTCCAGTATCAATAACAAAGAAACATAGTATCAACTCAAGTATCAACAATGAAGAAACACAATATCAGACATGCCATAATACAAAACTCAGTAGTAGATACATTTGAGTTTTAGGTGAAAATTCCAGCGAAACCCTGATTTATGAATCAAAAGTACAGTACCAATGCAAAATAATTACAACGATGCCCAGTCAATTGATGTAAAAGTAACAACAACAAACACATTATTATTTTAAATCCGTTCGTGTTTCAGAAGCTTTTCATCCCAAAATTAAACAATATCATCTAAAAATCAGCGAAAACAAAGCAAAAATGTGTAGAAATTTAACAACCCAAACGTAGTAGCGTCCCGAGACAAAACCCTAACTAAAATAATCGATCTCTTAGTAGGAAATGCAGTAGTAGTACAAACCTTTTGTAGAGCGAAGAGACGAAAAATGTGATACTGCGACTCGAAGGGTGCGGTTGATACTTCGTATTGGCAATAAGAGTTATCGAAGTGGAGAAAAATAGACGAACAAAGTTGTGAATTTTCGTTCCAAATGAGAGCCTTTTCTAGTATCAGTGGAAACTGTTGGAGAAATGAAGCGAATGAGTGCGACTGAAGCGGATTTTGTTTATATATGGGGGTAAAAATACCTTTTTGAGGGGCTTAATGGGTTAAGATGTTGATACTATATTTTGGGCCTTGAGTCCTTGGTTGTGTAAATATTAGGCTGGTTGGATTTTTTGTACTATTGATACTATCCTTGTCCTTGTGTATTTTTTTTCTATAAACATATCTTAAGTTTTTGAAACTCAACTAAGATTTGGATGTAGTAGAATGAACATAGAGCTGTGACTTCCGAACCGAAGACCGAAAAAAATCCGAGCCGAAACCAACTTGTACCAAAAAAAACCGAAATCGAATAAAAATCGAGCCGAAAAGGGAAAAACTGAACCGAACCAAATAAAATCGGTTCGGTTTCGGTTTTTTTGTCTGGAAAAACCGAACTGAACCGATTGAACCGAACCCAACAGTTGATGATATGAAGTTCTGTGATATTGTAATAGAATGTACTACTTTATTGAATATGTTTAGTTTGTTACTTTGTTGGTTAACTTGGTTTGCTTTGTTATATTGCATTTTAATGGTTTCTCTATCTTTTGTTGTTATGTAGAATTCCGTAAAGAATCTTGTTCGACTTCATCAATTGGTAATATGGGACCTCCTACAAGTGTCACTCAAGGTTGATGCAATTCAGGTATTGATGTAACTCAGTCTAGAATTTCCTAATGAATGTTTGGAGGTCAATTCTAGCAACTAGATTACTCTTCCCAGTTTGTTTGTATTGGTATTATTGGGTCATCACATTCTGTTTAAAGCATGAGATTAGTAATTTTATTAATTTAGATAAAAAGTGAACTATTCAGTCACTAGATTATATATAGAGCAATGTCATATTTGATTGTTGTGGAAAGTGTAAACTGTGAACTTTGCTAGTTTGAAGAAAAAAAAAATAGCACTCTTCCTAGGTATTGATGTAAGTCATGTAAATTAGTTTAGAAATTCATAACCTGCTAGAATTATAATTTGGTGCATTTTTGCAGGTTTCTTCCTGGAGATGGACACCTAAGTGCATAACTGCATACAATTGATTGAATTGAATATCAACGCTAACTTAAGCATATGAAACCATGAACTTGTATTGTATTCAACTTCAGATGGACTTAAGCATGAAGTCATGAACTATATTTTATTCAACTTTAGATGGACTTAAGCATGAAGCCATGAACTTGTATTTTATTCAACTTCAGATGAACTTGGATTCAACTCTTATTTTTACGAAGTATGATGGACATGTATTTTATTGATTGGACTTGTGTAGTTTCATCATTTTTTTCTTCTGAGTTTGATATCACAGAAAACCGAAAAATAACCAAACCGAACTAACCCGAATATATTTGGTTATCACATTAAAAACTGAAAAATTGAACCAAACCGAACCGATTAAAAATTTTGGTTCAGTTTTTCGTTCGAACAGAAAACTGAACCGTTTGACCCGATTAACAGCCCTAAATGAACATAGTACGTGATAAAATGTACTTCCTTTTCTCCGATCTCCACAGTGTCCTTTATGAATTTGAGCTGCAAAAGCACATGTGCCTATGAAACTTCAATGAATCACTATAATGGGTTCTCTAGATTTTCACTTTTTCAAGACATGGTAACTGGATTTAGGTTAAATTTTCACCGACTACTACAAGTTTTTAGTGTTTAGATTCGTGGGGGTTAGATGAAGGGAGGTGTGCTGTGTGTAGTATGTTATTGTTATGTTTGTTCTTAACCTTTAAAAAAAAAGATCTGAACTTCATTAATAGAACACTAGGAAAAAATCCAATGCGAGAGCCCCAACAGTTCATGTACAATACAAATAGAATAGGAAAATTATAATTCAAACCCAAACAACTTGTGTTAGGGCAAAGAGAACAATCCTAAAAATTAAACGAACATATCCTAAATTAAAGCTACTGATGCCTCTAACACCGTTCATGATCTGTTGCACAACCCCTGACTATCGCACAAAGATCACCGATGATGTTGCCATAGAAGCTAAATAAAAGGAGTACCTTCCAAGAGGCTGATGCCAAAACAAATCTCAAACACAACTCAACATATAAACAAAACCCAAGACAACATATAAACAAAACCCAAGACAACAACACTCTCTCCACCACCAAAACCTAGACTTACCCATGGTTACTAATCAGGATACAAGATCAAGAGAAAAAAGTAGAAACAAGGACAAAAACAGGAACAACGGATAATATAGGATGTAAAACCCATGTGTGAGCACCCATAATTGCTTAATTGAGTGACTTGCACTTTTACATTGCAACCATAAACATCCTCAGTCCATCCTCTCATTTCATTGAGGTTGGAGGTAGAAAGAAAAACATTGTTGTGTGGTTGTTTGATATTTGAATTAGAAACATATGGAAATGTTTGATAGTGAGAAGAACGACTGAAAATAAATGAGGAACATATTCCTCCCAATCTAGACAAAGCCAGCAACATGACCACAAAGGGTAAAAAATCACACAATGATGATATGGAAGCTATACAAGCTTGATAATGACTTGGGGATAAGCCACATGTCCAAAAACCATCAGAAGCAATGAAACAGATATGTATCACGCACCAATAAAAATTCTCACCCATGTTCATTGTAGCCACGCAACTATTGTGCACCACCAGAACGTCGCTACTCCAAGTCGTCGTAGTCTGACCGCTGACAAAGCCACAGGACCACCCCCAATCATGTCGTGTCCGAAACAGATTAGGTCGAGCCAAATCTAACATCGCGTCTCCAAATCAAGATCGAGACACTCTGGAACCACATAGTGTAGATCTGCACATATCCCTCACAGACCACATCGCCAGAATCCTGGTCCCCTCCGTCTCTAGCAGCACCACCCTCGTCTTGGACTACCGTTTGGTGGATGAATTTCAATCGGAGTCAAGCCCATACCACCCCATTGCTTTAATGCACTACTACCACAAAGAAACAACCTAGTGTTCCAGCGGGACATCACAGCCCGTTCAGCCGCACCCGCTGTACGTCGGCGAGGCCCGATGACCATCACTTACGTCGGGCCACCGAACGAGTAGTTTTGCAGGATTTTGTGAAAACTTTTCTGGCGCGTTCTAAAGCACGTGTTAGGTTTCTCCCACTTACCGTTCTTAACCTTTTGTTGTTTGTTAATCTTATGATTGCTTCCATTACTCAAATTGTTAGGCTTTGCAGCTTTACCTGATTATAATAGGTGTGTTCTGTGGAAACTACTGCTTGAATTGTTTTACCTACCCGTGCATACACAAATGGAGAAATGGGACTACAAGACCACAGAATATATCAAGTTGGAACTTGCCAAAATAGGATAATGGAAAGACAAAGTATAAAATTCAGAAATTGTTGCTGACCTAATCATAAGAGTAAGGTATGTGGTGTCCAAGATATCAGTAGATAATCCGCATTAAATCTATGAAAAATATTCAAAACACAATATCGAGCATTGTTCGCACTTAGGAATATTGCCATATCGATGTTGTATGTTTTTTTTTTGAAAGGCAAACGGGAGATGTCAGTTCTCATATAAATGAGAAGTAATTTTAAATACAATCATGACTACCCACTTAAGGGCACCGAGATAAAGAAGTTGTAGTTCAGCTAGATGTAACAACTAAGTTCCTACACCCAACTAAATATTCGAAACCTAAACAATAAGCTCAAAGATTATAATCGATGACGTAGCGGATTCTGGGACTGTAAGCCATACCTATTCCTGGACCAACTGTAAGTTCAAAGCAAAAAAGACTTATGCCAATACAACTCAAAACCAAACCAAAGATCAAAGAAAACCAAAGTTCATGCAAACCGAAGTAAAACCAGCAGTAAAGTAAATACCAAAGATTCCTAGTCCGAAGAGGACAACTCCTCCTCTTAGACCAAGGTTACCTTGTCCTTCACACCATCCTCAAATTCCATTTCCAACTCCTTCATCTTCTTTGTATCGAAGGCCACAGTGGACCACCTCCAGGAGTCAGTCTCCTTCTGTATCTCCAAGGCATGAATCGAACTAGGGATAATAACCTGTTCGACATCCCAAATGACTCCAAGCACCATTCCTCCACCACTTGAGATCTTCTTCTTGTGAGCCGAGACCGCAACCATCCTCCTCTCAGAGTCAGGATTCTCCTCTTCAAGCAATTTCTTTTTTTCTTTATTCTTCGACCCAGCCGGCCTACCCTTCCGAGCCTTCTTTGCTGGAGACTTTAACATAAGCCCATTCTTTTCCAGGAGCACGAGATCAGGGAAAGCTGGAAGGAGAAGCTTCTGCTTTGCTCCTAGTTTCAGCTTCTTCAAAGAGATAAGCAGTTCATCCACACCCTTTCTCTTCAGAGGATCTTGCCGAGTTGGTTAAGAGATAACAACATTACGGAGTGCTGAATCAATTGCCACAAACGACTCAGGTGTGATCCCTGGGACCCGGAATAGGAGTCTAGCGTTTGATTTACTGACCAAACCGGAGACCGATGCAGGGATGTCCTTGGATATAACTGGACGTTCACCAACAAACGTCGTTGCAGATTCCTGAACAATGTTTTTCGACAGATCTGGCAGTCCAATGCACCCAATCTTGGGGTGTTCCAGCAGCCCGCATGTCCCACAAAATCCTTGCATCTGATCGTACTTGAAGGTGAGCTTCGCACTTACCCCATCATCAAATTTTAAAGCCCTAGCTGCAAAAGGTTACCATATTCTAGACTGTATCTGATGACGCAGCCTAACTTTCACCACACCTCGTTGGAAACTTGGTTCACAGATTCAAATGGACACCCCAAGGGTATTCGCCACCATACGAACTACCTTTTTTGTAAAAACTATCATCTCCAGACCAGTGATGGTAACCCAAACCGGAATGGATGGTAGATGAACTTGGATTGGATCACCTCGGCCATTGTAAGCCGCCATGACCAGCATCACCTTGTTATAGAACCAAGGACCTCCCTCCATGATTCTTTTCACTTCATCAACATTAGAGAACTCAAACAAAAATTGGTCTTCTATCAACCGGATTTTCAAGCGACGGCCTAAACCTCATAGAGCGCCAAGTGCACCGATCACGGCTTGAAGGTTTACCTTACCCCACACAAACAAAAGCCGTCTGACAATGAAGGAATGTTTGGATACCTCGGTAGCATCGTTCGCACCAAAGGAGGTGCGACTATTGCCGACGAGGGACAAGGTATTACTCGTGTTCTCGAGTTGGGAATTCGGTGAAACCTTCGCAAGTTGGAGTGGTTTTCAAACCCTAGGCGGCTAGGTTTTGCTTTTTAAATACTGCATCTTAATTCTTATCTATATTGTATGTTAAGATTGTCTCTAAAATGATTTGACTAGCTATCATGTTTTCAGTGAGAAGAATTTATAGGATTTCAAGGAATATGTAGGACTTTAACAACTCTATATACGTGAATTTGACGATTTGATATAATTAGATATTTTAGACTTTTAAAATTGGGAAGTGATTCCCACATTCCTTTTCTCTCTCTCTCTCATGTTTATTTTCATACTCCATTTGTCTCTCTCTCTCATTTATTATACTATTTCTTTACCAAACTATCATTAGCATTTCTTTTCTCAACTTATTTATTAAATGGTCATTTTGGTAAACAAAAAATAAAAAGAAATAATGAAATAAAGAGGAGAGAGAAAAGTGAAGTGTGAGAATAAAGGGGAGAGAGAAAAGAGGAGTGTGGGAATCACTCCCCTTAAAATTATACCGTGTATATTGCACAGTAATAATCCAATTGCATGTGTGGTAAACCTCATCATTTAGGCAACAGGGCTCCAAGCCCGACCTGGTCCACAAAAAACTCACAATAGGCTCGGCTTGTCGGGCCTTCGGTTGGACTTGGGCTTTAGTGTCTCAAGCCTGGCCCGACTCGTAAGAAGCCTGCCCTATCTGGTCCGGCCTGAAAAGGCCCAGCCCGAAAGCCCTTCTTGTTTTTTAACTTCTTAAATTTAATATATGGATTATAATTTATACTTATACAAAAAAAATTACAATAAGGTAATGAAACAAGCTACGGCCATAATGAATAAATTTTTTGTTGAAATGTTGAATTTGCTCTTAGATTCTCATTTGGCTATTTGGCCTTAACTAATAAATTTAGTTTTATACAAAGAAATTTTGTAGATTTTTATTCATTGTTTTGAAAATGCTATATGGTTTTTGAGTTGATATTTGAGTATTAATCTAAGAGTATTCTCAATAGTAGTCTTATTTTCTAGTCAAATTTATTACAAAGCTAAATATAACCACCATATTTTTAACTTTTGCTCCAATAATTCTAGATATTTTTAAGTCAAATTGAAATAAAGCACTATGAAGAGAGAAAAATATTGTAGGGAAAAGTTTAACTATTAGTTATTTTCTCTCTCCATTCTTGCTAAATTTGACAAATGATTTAACCAAAAATTATGTTGTATTTGATTTTAGTATAGGGTATCTATTAGAGTGAGAAAACGCTATAACTTGGTCAAATTTTTAACTTTTTTTTTTGCGAGTAGTGACTTTGACTTATTTTTTATGTAGAAAATAATTAGGCTCGGCCCAAAAATTATAGAGATATTTGACCCGGCTCCACCCGCAAGGCTCGATTTCATGGGCCGGATTTGAACTTTATAATTGTGCTTAAAGCCTAACCCGACCCTTAATTATTTAATTTTCTCAATGACCCGGTCTGACCCAAAACTGAATCCGACCCAACCCACGGAGGCTTCCTCAGCCCGTTGACTACCCCTAATGTGTGGTCACTATATAGGAGCTATACGTACTCTGTAGTTTTTCCTCTATTTAAATTATCTTGAAATTTCTATCTAGCTTACTATAATTAAAATGCATAAATGATAGAGTTGAATTTGGACCTGTTCAAGTTTATTCTAAACTAGACGATCATTTGTCCTCGGAAAAAATAGATTATCATTTCAAATTTATTAATCAGCTCTTAGTTCTTTATGCTTGGTGAACAACTTTAGTTTCTCATGGATTAGATCTTCTTCTTTTTTTTTTTGAGGAAAGGCATGTATTAGATCTTATAAATGTTTACTGCCATTGATGTTCGTCGAAACTTAATTAAATACTTAATTAAGATGGCAACTACAGGGCTCCATTCTTTATTAACATGCACACTAAACAAATGGATAATATAGTTAATTTTCTATGGCTTCTTCATCGACCTAATATAATAGTTGTGCTCCATAACCACCTAAAACAACTCAATCATCTTTGTATATTATAACTTGTATGGGACTTGCAATATAATTACCAAAATGATTAGCTAGGATCGATGCCATGCTACCGTTTAGTATTTTCAATGCATTGCGCGCTCTTGTTCATAGGGAGCCAAGTGTATAGTAGAGCATATATATATGGTGGACATTCTATTTATTTTCGCCGCAAATACTATAATCGACGATATATGTAAAATTATAGCCGACGAGATTTTATCTCGTCTGCTATAGTGGAAAAAATAAATTTTTTTTATTTTTTTTTAAAAAACTCGTCGGTTATAGTACTATAGCCGACGATAATGGATAAAAAACTCGTCAGCTATACTATTACTGATAGGTTTTAACCAACGGACTTTAGCCGACGACATTTAAGGGTCGTTAGCTAAAGTCGACTGGCTAAAACCTGTCGGTAATCGTATAGCCGACGATGTTTTTATCTATTATCGTCGGCTATAGTACTATAGCAGACGACTATAGCCGACGAGTTTTTAAAAAAAAATAAAAAAATTCATTTTTTCCACTATAGCCGACGAGATTTTTATTATCTCGTCAGCTATAGTTTTACATATATCGTCGGTTGTAGTATTTGCGGCGATAGTGATTAATTTAAGTTTGATTCAAATTTTCATGTGTTTTTCTTAATGATCGAATGTGAGATACTCTGCTAGAAGTTTAAAGAATAATTAATCTGCAAAAATTTATGAGCTGCATTCTATAGAACTGGTTAAACATTTTGCTTGCTCATCTAGATCCCAATCTTTTGGCTACTAGCTAAGCTAAATATATATACCTAAAACTAACATGTGAAGTTTATACAAGCAGAGCAATATAACAAACGTATATCACGCACAAGTACATATATAAAATTTATCTAGAGTTGTATCTCAGTTTCATTGGTTTTTCAGTTTTTTGTATGATTACTATTGCTTCCACGCGAATTTTTTTTTCGAAAATAAGAGTGGTGTGATTGTCCTTTTAGGTCTTTAATGCAAAGGCAAAACTACCTTCAAAAATAGTGTCTGATTGTTCAAACTATTAAATATTTAAATATTACCATGGTTACGTACTAGGTTATTATTTTCTGCTCGTAGTGTACGACCGAAGCAGAAATGAACAGACATATCCTTTGCACATATAAATGGGGAAAGAAGCCATGTATCGAGTAGTATTCCTGTTTGGTATGCAAGAGAAGCTTAGCTCCTATCTCTCGGTGTGCTTTGAATTCTTCTCCGTCCACAAATATTCATAATACTTCATCAGAACCAAACAAAATCACAATCATTCACATTTCACAACAACTAAGGAGAGAGAGAGAGAGAGAGAGAGAGAGAGAGAGAGAGAGAGAGAGAGAGAGAGAGAGAGAGAGAGAGAAGAGAGGTGGGGGGTCGCGGTGGGTGCTGCTATGGATTGTGATCGATCTCTATCTTCATTTGCTCAAGTTCTCAGCTGGCCTTGTCGGAGTTGCTCCATGTTCCGGTCGGCGAATCCTGTTTTCCGGCAACTACGTGTGGTTGCAGAAGCTTTCTAGCTAGCTTGGCTGGAATATCAGATTTCTGTAGTCAAAGGGCCCCATCTTAGCTGGAACATCAAGGTTTCTAACGTCAACTTTGGTTGGTTTCTTTGTTTTGTTCTGTTTTTTTTAGGCAGAGACAATGAAAGAATTAATGGCAAGTTCATGATGAACTTCCCTTTGTTGGGTTTTGTTTCCTCGCTGGGAAAATTGGGATGCAAAACAAGACATGAAGCCAAACTTGTTCATGTTGAGTTTTCATCTGGATTTTTTTTTTAAAAAAATTTCATAATTTGATGGGTAAACACTGTAAAAGAGTTTAAATAAAGAAAGGCTAAGGCTTTCTTTATTTTCATTTTTCTTTTTTGCTTTTAGATTAGTCTTGAGTATGTTCTTGGCAAAAATCCAAACAATTGGGTCAGCAACTCAGCTTTTTCTTCACTTAATTCTCTGACTGCTGCATATTATGGAGATTATAGAAGTTAAATCTTGAAAGTAAAAAGGACTAATTCTTTCCCCATTTGTTTACTTGCATATCTTAGAAGTTAGAAGCCTTACTTTTATAAGAAACCGCATTCAAGCTAGTGCTAATGGATATTGGATATATGACTCTCCTGGAGTCATGGATAATTGTATGTTTTTTTCATATATAAAGTACATTCTGAATCGATCCAATGCTGGAATTCCATACAAGCATGAATATTATCTGCCGTTTCTGAGATTCTGTTACCTTTCCGAGTCAGTTGTAGATCATGTGATTCATGTCCTTTAGTATGTATCAGTATCACACAAGGTGAAGTGAGTGCCTGAAGAATGTTGTACAAAATATACATGGGAATAAATCGAGGCAGGAAGTTTATGTGAAGCATGCTTGGCCTTCTGCTTCTTCTAGCTTTTTAGAGATCCATAAGGGATGATGGATTTAGTGTTATTATATGTGATGTTTATAGAGTATTGATGAAAGTTCTTCTCCAGGTTTTGAATCTACTATCTGGCCGGTTGAGTTTGATTGTTGACTTGGGATTGAGTACTAGTTACAATGGGGCACATATCATCCATGTTCAGTGGACTCGCGAGATCACTATCACTAAAGAAGGGGAAGAACAATTCTGGATGTAAATGTCATGTAAGAGAAGCTGCAGAGGCAATGGCGAAGGAGGCAAAGAAGAATGACTTGATACTACGAAGCTCTGGAACTGTCAATGTGGATCGCTCAAATAATCTCGCTTCAGTTTTCAGCAGGAGAGGCCAAAAAGGAGTCAATCAGGACTGCTGCATTGTATGGGAGGTAAGCATTCTAAGCAATAATCATGTTACATATGTTGTTAATTGTTTGATGATGTGATTTTTTTTATGAATCTGACATAAATATTGGCCTGTCTGATTTAGGAATTTGGGTGCCAAGAAGACATGATGTTCTGTGGGATCTTCGACGGGCATGGACATTGGGGACATTTTGTGGCAAAAAGGATCAGAGAGACAATGCCGCCCTCTCTATTGTGTAGTTGGCAAGAGACAGTACTAGATCAATCTTCCCTAGAGAATGATTTGAAAGAGTTGGACTCGCCATCGGATAAAAAGTATGATCAGAGGTTTAACATATGGAAGCACTCCTACATAAAAACTTGTGCTGCTATTGATCAAGAGCTTGAGAAAGATCCTAAGATCAATTCCTTTTACAGCGGTACAACTGGCCTCACAATTGTCAGACAGGTACTAGTCCATTTTCTTTAGTAATTTCATCAGTATGCATCGATGCAAGTATATATATCCTGACATCTTGTATGGATTTAGGGTGATCTTATTGTTAC
The DNA here is from genome assembly GCA_946800695.1 of Geum urbanum. NCBI lineage: Eukaryota > Viridiplantae > Streptophyta > Magnoliopsida > Rosales > Rosaceae > Geum > Geum urbanum. Next base: position 78,138,202 of record OX326999.1, on the reverse strand, counting down.
AGCAAATGTTGGCGATTCCCGGGCTGTTTTGGGTACTACTTTAGAAGATGGAAGCTTGGTTCCAGTTCAGCTTACTGTTGATTTCAAGCCTAATTTGCCTGGTCAGTCTTAATCTCTTCTGTAGATGACAGATGAGAAACTAGCATACGGTTTACTCATTTTGACATTTTTGTTTGGTATTGCATTGCTTTTATGAATGCAGAGGAGGCAGAGAGAATAACTCAAAGAAATGGAAGAGTGTTCAGCTTAGATGATGAAACAGGAGTGCACAGGTTGTGGCTACCACATGAAGAAACGCCAGGACTAGCAATGTCTAGAGCTTTCGGAGATTACTGCGTCAAGGATTTCGGACTCATTTCTGAGCCCGAAGTAACACATCGAAACATAACAAGCAGAGATCAGTTTGTTGTGCTAGCAACTGATGGGGTATGTATGCACAGAACAGAATTACTCGAATTGGCATCATTCAATACACTTTTGTTTAAAATGTGCTCATTGTCAAAAGTGCTTAGTTTGGATTTCGCTCGAAAACACTATCTAGTAAAAGCACTCATCACATACTTGTCTCTAGAAAGCCGGCTTTGAAAGTGGTTGCACGATCCTAGTGTTTGTTATTGATTCAACTGTGTTACTTGACTTACTTTTGTAGGTATGGGATGTAATTTCGAACGAAGAAGCAGTGGAAATTGTAAGTACGACAGCTGAGAGGAGCAAGTGTGCTAAGCGTTTGGTGGAATGTGCCGCCGCAGCTTGGAAGAAGAAGAGGAGGGGTTATGCAATGGACGACATTTCTGCTATTTGCCTCTTTTTTCACTCATCTTCCTCCTTATCTCAGCAAGTTCACCCCATTAGTACCCCTAAATAGGCCCAACATGATTGCTTCCTGGGCTCCTTGTTTATTCTGTAACTTTGCTGTTTGTGAATCATAGTTGGACGTACTAGATATTTAATTATGAAAAATCTACGATATTTGGCACTAAACATATTCTGGATTTTAACTGCAAGTGATAGATTATACAAATTGCTAAAGTACATTATCAACTATATCGTTTAACTTCACATTACATCATAAAACTGACGTACACTTTAATCTGCCAGATTATAAGTTCAAATTGTACAAACCAGGCTGACACCCATTTTTATGCTACAATCTTACCTCCAAGATTAAGACTTTTGACATATGTTTTTTTTTTTTTGAGAAAGAGACATTTTATTAATCACCAACGATTACATCATGGAACATTCGATCAAAGTACATACATCAAGACACTTGTTTTGCCAAACACTAGATCCTAAGAGCAAATACACCGGGAGGGATAGTGCTCGAGCAGGAGGAAGGTCCGGCTGAGCTGGAACTCGAGTAAAATCTATGAGAAATGCAACGGTGAGAAATCGATCGAGACCGGTCGTTGACCGAACGCTTGCTCGAGCAAAAGGTGGAGCAAAACTTGGACGAGCTCTTGCTCGAGCTTTTCTTGTGGGTCCGGTCGGTCTTGCTCGAGCTCTTCCCACTTGCCGGTGCAGATGCTCTGAGGGTTCGTTGTAATGAACAATCGAACAGAGCCAGTCAGACTCAACCCCTAAGCATACTCAAAGCCTAAAACAGGCTACCAAACTAAGAGCACAATCCCGGATATCCCGATACAACCTTGCCACCAACATCACAATGGACCAATTCACACTCTCAAATACCGTGTCACAAACCATTGAGACCACGTGCAAGGAAAATTCACCTTCACATTGACAACTTGAAAGCACCGAGTATAGACCACCTTGTTTCCGAGAGAAACACCATAACCATGGCTCCACAACTTGACGACGATACCAGAACCCTAGCTCAAAAGAGTAGGGACAAATAAAACTCAAATAAAATCCTAAACCAAAACAAAGAAACTTGGAAAAAAAGTCATAACTAAAAAGAAATTGTATAGGCCCTACAAGCCTAGCCCAATAAAGGAGAAAAATCTACCACCATCCTTTCACCTTCCCAAACCCGCACACTGTCGCACCACTATCCTTGGTTCTCGCTGAACGGCCAAGGGAGGGGCCCCGTCACACCCCACCCCACCGCCAGTCCTCTGCCATTAAAAACCTTAGATCGCCGGAAAACAATCACACTAGCCGTCAAAACCGCACTCTGACACGAACCGAATTGACATGTCTTCCCTTCCGTCGATGTCGAAGCTCGACAGAGTCCCATAGTTGCTCGACGTGGAATCCTCCTCCACCAACCTACACCTCATCACCAGCTTACCCCAGATCCTCCTCCAAAACCCGATCCGAGGTGAGCGCAACCCACCACAACTCCTGCCCCAAACTTCTGCTTGGCAGCACCGACGAGGCCAAAAGCCGTCGCCAAGCCGTGGGCTGCCAGAAGGAACCCAAAAACCATAAATCTCCCAATATATCTCTCCTCTGAGTAACCTGGTCAAGAACCTTCACCAACAGAACTAACTCAAGCCCAAATCAACCTAATCCACTTGGATTCCAAATATGCATGCCCAAATAGGAACTAACTCAAGCCCATCTCACTCCTATTTTTGAGGTTCTGAAGCCACCAACGGTCCATTTTGTCTGCATGAGCCTCCACCCGACAAGCTTCCCGCCATCATTGACCATAGCACTCAATATCACCTTGGCACGACCCAACATTGACGAACCTCCGCAATAGGATGGCAAAATAACTCGAGCATGTGGTATCCACCCAAATTGAACTCAACTGGACCTGATTTTTAAGGAAAATAACGAGTATTGAGTATTTACCGAATTCAAACCCGACCGTATGATGGTGGGTACAGATATGCATATACCGAACTCGGACCCAAACCCTAACCCGAACCGCCTATATTTATAAGTGAATATATATATATATATATATATTATTTTATCATTTATATTCAATTTTTAAATATATGTTATATAGAATGGTAAATATTTAATCCTAATATTTATATAAATTTTATTTATTTACTTAGTTCAAGTAAATAGGTTGGATTCGAGTATTAAATATCCGATGGATTCGGATCGGGTAAAAAATCGAACTAAATTTTTTTCAGAATTAGGTCAGGTTTTATAGGACGAGTTTATTTCGGGTTTGAGTTTCCAAAACCCAACCCCGACCCCAACCCAGACCCAACCTGTTGCCATGCATCCCTACTCCGCAACCACTACATTGCCACCATTCGTCCCAAAGCGAACCGACCTTCTAGAATTAGCCACTCCAAGTCGCCTTAAGGCGGACATGGAATGTATTGAGCTATTAGATTAATTATTTTATTTGTTTGTCCCACACAAAATATTATTTTTCTTCACTAAACTTTATAGGTGTGTTTTAGTGTTTTTTTATGAATCAATGCATACTAAATATTAAACAACATATATGAAATTATGTAATTCCAACTAACCACCACAAATTTCATAATTAAAGTCAACAGATATTCTAGTGTTTAAAGAAACACATGAAACAAAATACTATTCGATTGTTTTGACCATATTAATAACCACCATTGCACGGTACAATACTCGCGATTGGAAAAATAATAATAAAGATAAAACAAATCATTCATTTGAGCCCTGCCATGTCGTCGGTGTTCGGTACTTCAGTGGTTATGTCTAAGAACATTTAGCTAGACGTCTTGTAATGTCGGGAGTTCGAATCCTGAGTCCCCACAATTCAACCACTGTTTACTTCATATTAAATCTATTTAAAAAATGCATATTTACCATTGAATAGATTCCTCAAAAAGGCTCAAATCCCAGATTTGATACAGTTTTACTTTTTTTATTTTTTACCTGAAATTAACTCATGCAAAAAAGGACACACAAATAAAAGGAAAGAAAGCGAAGAATTGACTGGACCTGAGTTGTAAAGTTATATTTGAATTTTGGTTTCAAATCCGAATTGTTACCAATACTCCGGTTATCATATAAGCGGCCGTACTTATCACACGTGGTCCTATAAAAGCAAATGAAAGCCACCCTGTGACAGTGCCTCATTGACAGCGACTAGACTCGGGTCACTTTGTCTTGCGTCCCTCGGTGTCTAAACTCTCACACTCGGCAAGCCCTAGATTTTCTCAAAGCCTTGGATACATAATTTTTATGAGCTTTCCCTCAGCTCTGGATACGAACTTGAATATGTGTTTGTCTATAATGTTGATGATAATGGTGTGTTCTTTTTAATTGTGTGTACAGGAGATAAATAAAAGGAAAATAATCGGGGGATTTTAGAAATGGCAATGGCGCCGTGGCCTTTGAAAAAGGATTTGGGGATGCTTATCCTTCAATTCTTTGATGACGAGAAATTCTATGAGACTCGACATAAGTGAGCAATCTATCTCCCATATTTTTCTTTGTGTTCATGTATATGTTCGTTTCAATATGCATATATGAATTTTATTTTATCTTTCTTTTTAATTTGGTGAAATAATGCATGCATGTATATGATCACTTGAATGTATCTAGCTACGTATTTTTGTAAGGTGTTTTTCGTTTGCTTTTCTGATTTTTCTATTTTTACTATTCGATACACATGGGAATTACATTTGTTGTTATCATACATGTCACACAAATTGAATATCCTTATTTTTTAAAAAAATGGTTTTTGGGTTGTGATTTGTTAAGATCTAGAATTTTCTAATTAGATCAAGCATTTTCAGTTGAGAAAAATAGTATATGTTGCTCAAAAAAGTGTGTGTATAGTTCATATATACACCATTGATTTAAATTGGGGAAAGAATGTTTCATGAGATTTGGCACAAATGCTTAGACATGTATTTGAAATTCAGTATTCATATTTAATTTTGATCTGTCCCAATTTGATTTACGAGTCAATTATTATCTTGAAATTGTTAAAGTGGCACATGATAATGTCACGTGTCCAATTTTAATGGACGTAGATTTTTGGACATTGTAAGGGCACAAATTAATTCCACATTATTTGGATTTATTAGAAATTTTGGCATTAAATTGTGACACGTGTAAAAGTTATATTATTTGGTATTAAATTAATTATGACACGTGTAAAAGTTATATTTGATGAAAATTTAAGAAGATGATTGATCGAAATTCATTTAAATCATTTATGTTCTTTTGTTGAGGCGAACATTAAAAAGAAAAGGAGAATAATTAATTTTAATTGGGCATAATTTATTAGTCTCGATCCGAGTTCACGTGTCTTATTATTTTATTTAAATTTAATTTTTTTAAGCAATATCATTAATATCAATGATTATCAAGTCCCTATAGGCTATAGTTTCGGATTTTCAAGTAATTAATTGCCAGGTCGGATAAGAAATTACTATCACGGAAATAGTGACAATCTAATAAAACTTATAACAAATAAAATAAATCACTTTTACCGAGGTAGTGACAGCCTGATAAAACTCATATATCAAATAGATTAAAGAACCGAACCACCAAAATTAGTTGTGAAAATGCTCTTCAAACCCTCGACAGGTCTTTGGGGAGACGGCTTATCTTTTGGACATGCTATTCTTCAGTTATCGTGACCACCTTCTTGAATTCGGCCTCCTTGACGCTATCTCCTAGCATGACATTCATTTTGCTTGCTTATAAGAGATGGGACCCTAAGATCATGGTGACCGAAGACCTTTGTGTGTTAACTTGAAGGTTTTAAGGCTCAAATAGGCAGTTGGTTTGCGCTCGAGACATGTAGGTGGTGAGGGAGTAGTTCGTTAGGTCTTGGATCAATTGTCTGCTAAACCATGGTTCGAGGTGGCTTGGAAGTACTGTAGGCAGTGCCTCCAGAGCGACTAATTATTATTTTTGAGAAGAATTATGTATTTATTTGGCGATGTGGCTAGTGCGTGGATCATTAGGTGACCATGAAAGCTCCAGCGTGACACGATGAGTGTACGGGCGACGTCGATCGTGTTCCTTTGATTGGAACGAATGCAAACAGTTCCAGCTTGACAAAGGCATACAATTAATGTAGCTCTAGAGCTTTGCACAACATTGAGTTGATGCCTTAGGGACTTTGTAAGGCTTATCATGACTAGGCAATATAGAATTCTAAGTATATTTGAGAGGTAATTTTTTTAGGGTTGGGTACCTATTTTACAATTTATCTCACTTAAAACAAGTGGAACCCATCATGTGATTTCAACATTTATTCTAAGATGCATTTTTATCATTTGAGATAATAAAATTATAGAACTTGTTTTTTGTTGTAGGAGAAAATATGTAAACGGGAAAAACTATATCTCTTTCATTGATAGAATGTTTTAAATACAAGCTGATACAATCTGTTACAATAAGTGTCCCGATATGACAGAGATTCCATGCATCTATCTAATTAATATCCGTATCTAACTAGGATAAGATACACACCGGGAATTATGGAGAATTAATCTCCTTAAACACTCCCCCTTGTGTTGATGGTCATAAGAATGATGCATGACTTGTTGTCTCATTAAAAACCTCGCCAAACAAATAAAAACCTCATGGGTAAAACAAAGTTTGGTCTAAGGGAAGAAGAGTACAACACACCAATTACTAAAGCTACTACATGTGATGTAAACTCTCCCTAATGCCTACAGAAATGTAACTCCCCCTGACTGTAAACTCAGTCTAGGAGTTCTGATAACCTGCACATACCAATGCTTTTCACATGTTTCACAAAAGTAGATTTAGGAAGTGACTTGGTAAACAAGTCCGCAGCATTATCAACGGAACCAATCTGGTTCACTTGGATATTCAACAACTGTTGTTGTTGCTGATTAAAGAAAAACTTTGGTGATATATGTTTGGTATTGTCATCCTTAATGAAACCCAACTTCATCTGTTCAATGCATGCAACATTATCCTCATAGATGCAAGTGGGATCAGTAGCAGTAGATTTCAATCCACTAGAGTCTCGAATATGACCTATGATTGACCTGAGCCAAACACATTCTCTAACTGCTTCATACTAAGCAATTATCTCAGAATGATTTGAGGAAGTAAAAACAGGGGTTTGCTTTGTTGATCTCCAAGATATCGCCGTGTTTCCCATAGTGAAAACATAACTGATCTGTGAACGACCTTTGTGTAGGTCAGAGAGGTACCCAGCATCAGCAAATCCAACCAACACATCAACCGGTGTCTTGGAATAAGGGATAGCATGAAAATCTCTTACAACAACTCCATCTTTCAAAGTTTCGATGGGTCGAACAACTCTTTCGATGAATCGAAGGGGTTACTCTGATCCGTCCAGGAAGCATCCTTCGATGCATCGAGGAAATCCTTCGATCGATCGAAGGGCCTGCTCGGGTCAGCACAGTTTAAGACATCGAGATGCCTAGAACTCAAATGTTGTGATTCAGCATTCCCTTCACCGGGAATTACATGCTTCTCTCTATATTATTTATAAGGGAAGAATAAACCCATGTCAATGGAACCTTTTAAGTATCTAAAGATTTGTTTTACTCCATTCTAATGACGTTGTGTAGGTGCAGAGCCAAATCTGGCCAACAAGTTCACTGAGAAGGCAATATCTGGACGTGTGCACTGAGCTAAATACTAAGATATGGAATTTCAGCTCCCAAGATCTCCTCATCATCATCTAGCGGACAAAACATATCTTTTTTGAGGTCTAGACTGCGAACAACCATTGGTGTGCTAACAAAGTGTTTTGTCCATATTGAATCGCCTGAGCATCTTTTGGACATAAGCAGACTGGTGAATAAGAATTCCACCAACTCGATGTTCCAGCTCTAATCCGAGACAAAATCGAGTCATACCAAGGTCTTTCATCTCAAACTCAGATTTCAAGTAGCAAACAGTCTCATTGATCTCTTCAAGAGTTCCGATGACATTCATATCATCAACATAGACAGCTACTATAGCAAATCATGAACTTGTTCTTTTAATGAACACGCAAGGGCATAAATCATCATTCTTATATCCCTTCTCAATCAAGTAGTCACTGAGGTGTGTATACCACATCCTACCGGATTGCTTCAATCCATACAGTGAACGTCTCAATTTTATAACATGAGCACTATGTGGTCTAGAGTTACTTGATTTGGGTGGAGCAATGCCATCTGGCACTCTCATGTATATCTCTGAGTCAAGATCACCGTAGAGATATGCGGTAACCACATCCATAAGCTGCATGTTAAGCTTTTCAGACACTACCAAGCTTATGAGGTAGCGGAAGGTGATGATGTCCATAACAGGAGAATAGGTCTCCTCATAATTAATTCCAGGGTGCTGAGAGAGCGCTACAAGCCTAGCTTTTATAACGCAAGACCTCATTCTTCTCATTACGCTTCCGAACAAAGACCCATTTATGTCCAACAGGTTTTACATTCGGTGGGCATAGCATAACCGGACCGAAAACTTGCCTTTTATTCAGAGAGTCTAGTTCAGCCTGGATTGCTACCTTCCATTTTAGCCAATCTGCTCTATGTTGACATTCAACAACAGAGCGGGGTTCCACTTCATCGTCGTCAATAATTTCCTGAGCGAAGGAATAAACAAACATATCATCAACTAACATAGAAGATCTATCCATAAGAACGCGCACATCATTTATTCTGAGCGAGATTTCTTTGTTCTCTAACATCACAAGAGGTTTTGAAGCGTCTCCCAGACTTGCCAATTGTGATTCAAGGACATAACTATAGTCAGAGACAATCTCATGTGAAGGATTCACAATGTTGATGATTAATGGATCTTTTTGTGCCTTGATGACCTGCCTTTTAACATGCGGCTCATCAGTGGATTTTCTTGGTCTCCCCCTTTTCCTGGTGGGAGCCGAGGCCGATGCAACACCTTCCACATGAGTAAGAGGAATGTCTCCTTGCCCAGTGTTGCTATTAATGAATCCCTTTTTCGGGATTTCCAACCTTGCAGGAACATTTGCAGTAGGTATATCCGATCTCATCACTTTAGCGATATCAGCAAATGAGTTAAGCATAGAGTCTGCTACTTGCTGAAAATCAAGTATTATTCGCACTTCCGTCTCACTCTGAGACGTGTGAGGATCATGAAGAGACACAGTGGGATTAAACCACGTCAATTCCTGACGTTCCACTAGAATTGAAACATTCTTATCTCCCCCTAACGGCGGGAAATATGTCTCTTCAAAGTTACAATCTGCAAATCTAGCAGTAAAAAGGTAGTCTATCGAAGGTTCAAGATAGCGGACTATCGTTGGAGATTCATAACCAACATAAATGCCTAATTTTGTTGAGGACCCATTTTAGTACGTTGTGGAGGCGTAATTGGCACATAAATCACGCAACCAAAAATGCGCAAATATGAAACATCAGGCTCATATCCAGTTATCAACTGGTATGCACTTAATGGTTGGCGGGCTATAGGTCTAAAACGAAGAAGCATTGCTGCATGTAACACTGCATATCCCCGAGCAGAGACTGATAAATTTGTATGCATTACCAAAGCTCTAGACACAAGCTGTATTCGCTTGATATGAGCCTCTACTAAACCGTTCTGAGAATGAACATGAGGAACGGGATGTTCAACTTCAATTACAAGAGACATGCAATAATCATCAAAAGATTTTGATGTAAACTCTCCTGCATTATCCAATCGAATAGACTTGATTGGATGATCCGGGTGGTGAGCCCAGAGTTTAATGATTTGAGCCAGGAGTTTTACAAACGCAGCGTTCCTTGTGGACAGCAAAGCAACGTGTGACCATCGCGTTGATGCATCTATCAAAACTATGAAATATTTAAATGATCCGCATTCGGGTTTGATAGGTCCACAAATATCACCTTGGATCCTTTGTAAGAATGGAATATTGTCATTATTATCAACAACAAAAGAAGGACGAGCTGTCAATTTTGTTAAAGAACAAGCTTTGCAGAACGAGCGATGTGCATCAGAGATTGCAACATAAGAATCTGGTGGGATAACGCACAACGCCTCAGCGGTATTTGCCAGGATGGTGCTGCACTAGTCTTGGAGACCGAGCCAAGAATGAGATGAGTAATCTTATCCTCACCATCTAAACCGATGGAAATAGATCCCACATGTTTTTTCGCTTTAAAGAACAGATGACCATGAATATTTTTTAAGATTTTGATCATCATGTCACGACCTGGGTGTCCTAGTCAAAAGTGCCAAAGCTTGTATGACACAGAATCGCACATAGTAGTGTGAGTCACGACATTGGATTCAATAATCCAGATTGTAGTTAGATATAAACTACTACGAATAGTCGGAAACTTCTCTAGAATGCGCTTGCGGCCACATTTAACAGAGGTTATACACAATAGTTCTTTTCCATTCTCACAATAGGTTTCCAAGTGAAAACCGTTTGCACGAATATCCTTAAAACTTAGCAAGGTTCGATTGGCCTTTGGCTCGTATAAGGCATCAATGATATATAATTTCATACCATGGGGCAGCAGAAACTCTGGAAAACCACGCCCTTGTATAACGGACGTTGCACCAATCATGGTTGTCACTGAGGATTTGTATGGAAAAAGATCCACAAATAGTTGCCTATTCCGCAGAACGGTATGGGTAGTACCACTATCTTCTAGACACTCAATTTCGCCTTGAGACATCTACATAATCAATGTAAATAAGTAAGTCTTTGGAACAAAGACTATACGTACACTTTAAGTATACACTTAAATATTTGGATAAGGGTGTGACTCTTGTTGAGTGCTGATATGGCATGACACAAACTGATGTATAACCACATCTGGTGTTGAAATCCAAGTTGGTCGATTTAGACCAACAATTTTTCAACGGAAAATGTCAAAAAAAATTTCATGTGATTTTCCGATACCATTTTCGATGGGTCGAAGTAAGGCTTCGATGGGTCGAAAAATTAACCTGAGACAGTTCTTCGATGGGTCGAATGACTTTTCGATGGATTGAAAAAAATTGACCAGAACGATGTCTTTGATGGGTCGAGTAGGTTTTCGAAGGAACCCAAAAACGAGATCAAATTTCGGATATCATTATTCGATGGGTCAAAAAATTTGACCTGAGACATTTCTTCGATGGGTAAAAAAAAATTGACCTGAGACATTAATTCGATGGGTCGAAGAGAGTGTCGATGGGCCGAAAAATTTGACCTGAGACATCCATTTGATGGGTCGAAGAAGTGCTCGATGGATCGAAATGTGCAACCAAAGGACCCGAGGATAGGCTTCGATGGATCGAAGTATTTTTTCGATGGATCGAAAAATGCCAGAAAACAACCCGAGAGATAGTTTCGATGGGTTAAAGTGTAATACTTCGATGGATCGAAAATGTCGCCGAGTTCAAAATAGCATCCTCTCCTTTGTGTCACGTTTGGACCGTATCATTGTCTCATATTGCCATATACTTATAAGTATCGAACGATACATAAGAATTGCATGGAATATAACATTCTCAAAACACTTTCATATACCAAAAATAGAGAAATATTCATTGCTTGCAAACAAAAATTACATCATAGATGTGTTCTTATTCATAAAACAAAGACAAATGTCTTTAAAATTCTTGACCGAAAAGTAAGCCAAAAACAAAACTAAAAAATTGAAAGATTACAGAGACAATGCCTTTTACATAGGCTTAATCAAAATCCAGGGTAGCAAGATCTTTCCCCTTGTCATCTACAAGAACGAGATTGGTGTCAACCTCCATCTCTAAATCTCCAGCATAATTCGACTCTTGAGCCAAATATTGCTTGTGCTTTTTGTAGATGTTCTAGATTTCTCTACTAGCACGCAATGTTTGTGCATATGCTTATTAGAACCACATTTGAAGAAAATGTATCTTCTAGAATGTTGGGACCATTGACCATCAGAAACCGGACCAGACTGGTCCTTGTTAGAGTTGGCGTTATGATCTCTATACTAAGTCAGATTTCGGCCACGCCTACGCCCACGCCCACGCCCTCCTCTACCCCCACGTGGAGCATGTCCTCCACGAACATAAGGTTCTGAACGAGCAACATTCTTATTTTTACGGGCATTTCCTCCAATATGGTAACTCTCAGGCTTCTTAGTACCAGCCGGTCTTGAGTTATTATTGAGGATGATCTCATGATGCCGTTCTTTTTTCTCAAGGCTATTGATGAGATCACTGAAGGTGGTAATTCTCCCGTGTTCGTACTCGATCCGGTACTGATGTGCGAGAATGCTCATAAAAGTTGGGAATGTTTGTAACGCCCTCTCAATCATGTCATTCTCAGACTTTTCCACCCCACAAAAACTCAACTTTGACTACAAGTCTAGCATGGCTTTATTAAACTCTTGGATTTTGGGAAAATCCACAAGTCTAGTGTGCTCCCATCTAGTAGTCAACTCAGGAATCTGTGCATCATGCATATTGTTGAAGCGCTGCTTCAGAACGTCCCACAATACCATGAGATCTGTTTTGTTTAGATAATGCTTCTTGAGAGTTGGATGAATATGACGCCTCAAAAATATGAGGGCTTGAGCTTTTGACTCTTCAGTGGGGGGCATGAGATTCGTTCCAGGCCCAGAGGGTTTGATAGTGTTGGTCAATCTCTTTCCGATGAATGTAGTTTCCACATCAGAGACCCAACGGTGATATTCCTTGCCTTGGAGGTCAAGGATGTTGAATTCCAGCCTAACTGGCTCATTCAACCTCATCTTCAAAAACACACAGAGATGTTTTGTCAATAACGATCACAAAAACTTTCAAGTTTTATGAATAATAACGTGATCCATGATATATTGTCACAAAATCAATCATAAACGGTGACAAACACCACACCCGGCTACCGTGACTAACTATCACATGGGATCGATTTCCCTTTTCTTTTCTTTTCTAAACCGTGACTCCCCCAAGACCGTCACTTATACTCTATGGATATAGGTCCATAGGAACTAGGGTAAAAACATATAATAGAAGATAACTCATATTACAATTATCATCAACTTAGATCTAGGGTGTTGCGGTAAGTAAGTTTGCTAGATCTAGAGATTGATGGTTTAGAAAAGTTTACCTCGATGAGTGTTATGCTCGGTATGACCGCTACTTTTGATGAATGAGAAGAAGTTCTTCTAAAATAATTTCTTGGAAGTCGTGCAATCTTGTCAATCTTCTAAGAAATTTTGTGGGATTTGTTAAAGACAAAAGGTAGGAGGCCGACGGTGATCTTTTGCTGCCGGCGGTGATTGGCGGCGGCGGTAGTGGTTGGCGGTGGTCGGTGATTTTCTCCTAGTTTTAGGTTTTTCTATTAACTCTAAGAGTCGTGTTGATAACGTGTTGTTGGAGAAAATATGTAAACGGGAAAAACTACATCTCTTTCATTGATAGAATGCCATAAATACAGGTTGATACAATCTGTTACAATAAATGTCCCGATATGACAGAGATTCTATGTTTCTTTTTAATTAATATCCGTATCTAAGTAGGACAAAACACACACAAAAATTATGAAGAATTAATTTCCTTAAACATTTTTTAAATTTACAGTATAATAAAAAATATTAAGGTTGGCTGGTTACGCTGTACCAAAAAAGTTGGTTATATTTTTCTTTTTGTGCAATAGTCAATTATGTTTCCCCCCCTCTCTCTCCCTAGAAAAAACATGAGAATAAAAACTACGGTAGTACACTAGTACTGTAGTATGTGAGAAACTTTCAGCTGTGTTGGAGACTTGGAGCAAAGGAGATGAAAACAGGGGATTCTCATTTTTCGCTTCACTGACATAAATTCTCGTTTTCTCTGCATGCAGATAATCTTGAAATATTAAATCTTTTTCCAACATTTGGGTCTTTCTTGTTCTCTGCAGCTATCTAAACTCTAAAGTGATTTGGGTTTCAATTGATCATCATATGAATTCAAAATTGAAAGTCTTTGTCTTGCAGGCTGGAGCAAGAATCTGGAGTCTTCTTCAATGTGAAGTACTTCGAGGATATATTTCTGGCTGGAAATTGGGAAGAAGTGGAGAAGTACTTGTCAGGATTCACGAAATATGATGAAAACAGATATTCAATGAAGCTGTTCTTCGATGTAACAAAGCAGAAGTACTTTGAAGCCCTAGATCGGTAGTACGCAATGTCCTCTGTTGTTACAACTATTTTGTCTCTTGATTTTGGTGAAGAGTCTAATATTCTATGGTCTATTTTTTTTTCCTTTGGTGATTCATAGGAGGGACAGATCGGAAGCTGTTGACATTTTGAATAATGAGTTCAAAAAATTTGCAGTCTTTAACCCTCAAGTGTTTGAGGAGGTGACACAACTCATAGCTGTATCAAACATCGGGTAACTTTTTGCATGTATAGGAGTTACTGATTTAGTAGAATGATTTGTTTTGGTTCTACAATCATGTTAAATGTTGAGGAAATGTTGGAACAAGTCGAAGAATGTTTCATAGCGTATGATGGTGAAGACAATGTGTTATGACAATGCTATTATTACGATAAGTTAAAACACTGAATTAGGTACTAAAATAACATCTTAATGGCCTTGCCTAGATTTCAATGGCTCCTTAGAACCCTCATACATAACATTACATGTAAAATTTATGTGATAAATATCTTTCTTGTGGATTACCAGAGAGGTCCCGGCGCTGTCAAATTATGGTGACACCACTAGAGCTCGTCGAAGAGTGGTTGAGAACATTAAAAAGATTCTACAAGTACACCCTCAGATTCAGGATAAATTAGTTTTCCCAAATATTGCGCCGTCAAGATTGATGACTATCGTTAATCAAAGGTAAGGTTGAAAACTTGAAATTTATTTGGATGAATGAAATTGGATTCCGTTATGCTGTTTTTTCTATTTACTTTTTTCCACACCTCATAGGTATTTATGTACAAGTGTCTACATTCTCTGCTGCAATGGTACGTATAGTCCATCATACTTCTGAAACAAAGAAGTTTGCCACAGCCTTCATGTCCTTTGTCTGTGCTTCAGCTTTAAATCAATTTTGTTTCCTTCTTAGTTATGCTAGTAGTTTGATATTACTTGCACCCAATCATTTCCACTTTTTTTTTTACATGTATGTATCCTTTTCTTCTTTGTATAGTATATAGTGCTGGTAATGGTAAGAAGGTTTTGTTGAAAGTGTTTAAGCATTTGTTCTTGTAAACTTGACATAATGGTTGAGGTCATATGCAAAGCTAATTAATATGATATTTGATACTTCTGTGTAGCTTGAACTGGCAACATGGCAATTGCCAGTTTCCGGTTATTAAGCCAGAGATCCATACGTTGTTCTATGATCATTCCTGCCCATCTCCGTCTCTACCTAGTGCTCACAGTCTTCAACGTGGGAATTTAGCATTCTCAATTGTTCCAAGACCACTTTGTGGTCCATTAAATGGACGATTTCATCATGTATGTTACACATATTAGACTGTTTTTTTTTTTACTATATGTTTATGCAAGATGTTCAACCTAATGGAAAGGTAACTTGGATAATATTCAGAAATCTGGGAATTTAGAATAATTGATTTTGCCTCTGTATCTTTTACTAAAGTATGTTGCTAATTGTTCATTTTGCAATGAGTACTGACGTTAGTCTTCTTGTCCTGCTTTTTACTTACATACAGGGAACCTATAAAGTCCCTTTAAGTAACTGGTCTACAGATAACCTGCCAACAACCGTGGCTTTGACCCTGTCTCAAGGGTCGGTTATAACAAGCATGGACTTCCATCCATGTAACAGTACATTGCTCTTAGGTATGATGGTTTGTCATCATCCTTTTTTTTTCCTTGACCATTCAGTAACATCTCTTCTCTGATCTCATTAATTGTTGAGCAGTGGGTACATCCATTGGAGATATAAGTCTCTGGGAGGTCCGGCTGCGCCAGAGACTGGTTAAGAAAGCCTTTAAGATTTGGAAGGAATCTACACTTTCGTTGGAACACCAGGTCTTTTCTTTGTACTAGCTACATGCTTTAATTTGTTATCATTTGACTTGGTATGAAATTTTTATGGTTCGGTTTTTAAATGATGCCATATCATATATAGAAGCCCGTCCTGGTTTAGCTGGATACTTAGAAAAAAATGATCCCACGATTCAGTTTTTGTACAGGTTGATGATGATAAACAGTTCTCCATCAACCGCGTTAAATGGAGTCCCGACGGGAAATTTTTGGGTAAGTTAGATATCGGATAGAAAGTATTTGTTAAGTTGTGTGTGTATGAGTATATTTCAATGTTTTTCTTGTTGCAGGTGTTGCTTATACAAAAAATCTGATGCAATTGTATTCTTACTCTGGCTCTAATGATGTCAGCCAACATGTGGAGGTAAAAGTTATTATGATAGCTTGTCAAATTAACCAAGATGGCTAGATTTGTAACTGCATCTCTTTTTCATCTCAGGTTGCTGCCCATGATGGAGGTGTGAATGATCTGGCTTTTGATTATCGTAATGAAGAACTGTGTATTGTCGCCTGCGGTGATGATAAACTTATAAAGGTAGATTTAGAGTTTTCATCATAAAACTTTGTTCAAATTACAGAATTCCCATTCTAACTACATGAGTGAAACAGGTATGGGATTTAGCGGGACGAAACCTGTACAATTTTCATGGTCATGAGGCACCAGTCTATTCAATCTCTCCTCATCATGACAAGGATGTTCAGGTATAGGTTTGACAAGGATGAAGAATTTGTATTTTTTTTCATTGCTAGTTCTTTTTAACTTTTGCTTGTATGAATAAATTTGAAGTGGTTAGATTTAATGGCTGGAGTCTTAATACCTTTTTATTGTTTGACTCAACTGACGCTACTTTGTCATCTACTTTCTCTTCATGTTTGTCCTTTTGATTTCCAGTTGATTTATTCAACCTCTACTGATGGCAAAATGAAGACATGGATGTACGACGATGCGGGTCCTAGAGGGGACTGCAATTCACCTGGAAGGTGGTGTACGGCAATTCTTTTTACTCATGAAAATCGGTATGAAAAATCTAAATTGGACTTATGAATATTGAGACTTTAGCAGAATGTCATTTGTTTTTTCTGCTACTATGTGTCACATTTTTTGTCAAGTTCATCCCAAGTGTTAATTTCATTTTACAGAATGTTCTCTTGTGGAACAAGTATAGAGGGAGACTCTTATCTAGTTGAATGGAGTCAATGGACAGAAGATGAAGGACTAATCTGCGAAGCTTCAATTAAGAGAACGTATTCTGGTATTTGTAAGCAATTGAAAGGGGTTGTGCAGTTCGACACAACACAAAATCATTTTCTCGCTGTGGGTGTAGATAACCAGATAAAGTTTTGGCATATGGACACTAATTTTGTTCTGACTAGCAACGATGCAGAGGGTGGACTGCCGGTACTATACTGTTCAATTGTCATTCTAAACACCGACTCTTTTTTGGTTGTTATACTAGTTGCCTGACTATCATTCGATATGTTTCAGAGTATCCCTCGCTTGACATTCAACAATGAAGGAAATCTTCTTGCTGTCTCAACAATGAATGATGGTTTTAAGATTCTTGCAAATTCAGTTGGACTAAAAATGTTCAGAGTTGATGGAACCATTGATTCTGTTTTTGTCAAGGTTGTTATCACTTACTTAGTCTGCTGTGTTTTTTCTATCATGAACTAAAATTCTTGCTTATATCTTCATGGCCCTTTTCCTTTTGTATCTAAACAGGCACCTCACTCATTATCATCAACAAATGTCACTCCAGCCAATGGTAGATCTACTAGTGGCTCTCTAGCTAGGGCTACTCCATCTCAGGTTAACATTTGTATTATATCGTTTCCTAGTTCTATTGGCTTCTTGGTCAATGCACTCTGGCCATATCATTGATTTTATTATTTTGGCTTTGTGTTCAAGAATGAAGCTAATACCAAGGGTAGAAGTTTCAAGAGACTGAAAACTGTGGTGGAGGTAACAGAAAAATCCACCACCTGGCGGTTGACTCAGATTCAGAATTCTGAACTGTGTCGGATAAGTATATTGCCAGATGCAAGTACTCCGAGCAAGGTATGTCAACTAATTAACAATTCTTGTCACACTATATTGTTTCATATATCTACAATATGAAATGCATAAATGATTGCCTTTTCATTTCAGATTGTTCGGCTCCTGTATGCAGGTCATGGTGCTGCCATTTTGGCAATGGGGTTGAATGGGATACAACGACTTTGGAGGTGGCCACGTGGTAGAGGTCGATATTCAAAGGTAATACTCCCAAGAGAATATTCATTGTGAACTATTGTGTTAGCTTTGTGAATGCAATCATCTGAAGTTTTACATTGTTTACAGGCCAACGCCTGTGTTGTTCCACAGCTGGTGAGTTCCAGCAGTGGTTTCGTTATGGCCAATGATATGTCAGGTGTCAATCTTGCGGAGGCAGTACCTTGCATTTTTCTCTCTAAGAATGACTCCTATGTAATGTCATCTTTTGGAGGAAGGATCAAACTCTTTAACATTGCAAACCTGGTGGTAAGCACAAGAATGTCTTGTTTTGAAAGTCAGATATATGACTCCTATGTAATGACCATGATTTTCTCTGAGTTTTAGGTAATGACAACATTCATGGAACTTCCTCCTTCTCCTACCTACATTACACTCAATCCCCGTGATAATAATGTCATCGCCATCACAATGTCAGATTGCACCATATGGATTTTCAACTGTAGAGTTAACGAGGTACTTTTCACTCTATATTATATTATACGGTATTCTTATATACCTAGATCTGCATTGCATATGTTTGCATCACTAACATATCTGCGTGATCATCTGTTAATTTTAGATAAGAGCAATTTTGAAGTGTCACAAGAATCGGATAACTAGTTTAGTCTTCTCGTGCCTTCTCAATGTACTCTTTTCAGCAGACAAGGATGGTGAAGTAAGTTGAAATCTCGTCTCTATTGCTGTTGTTCAAGAAAGAAAGAGCATAAACAAGACCATTTGTTAACTATTTAACTGTAACATGCAGATTTGTATGCAGACCGTTGGTAAATGGGAGAAAGAAAAATCGTTTACCTTACCTTTGGCCTCTGGAAATGCACATGTTGGTGGGATACAATTGCAGCTCCACTGCAATCAAAAACACTTGCTGTTGGTCAACCAGACACAACTGATCATATTTGATGCCTCGACCATGCAACTCCTTGAGCGGGTAGGAATTCAAGTTCTCTTAGATGTTTTGATGTTAGCAATGTTTGGTTACCAATCTACTCGTGGAAACTTTGTTATGATTTCAGTGGCTTCCAGTAACATCGGAGCAGTTTACTCCTCTGACAGTAAGCTAGTTTATATCGCTTTCTATGATGGTAACATCGGAGTATTTGATGCAAATAACCTGAAGTTGAGATGCCGCATTGGTCCATCAACATACTTTCCTGAAGCAATCTTGAAGGGGTAAGAACACGAAACCATTTAGAATATGAACTGACCTGTCATCATAGCCTTGCTGAATTTAACTAATCATATACGTGGTGCACTACATTGTAGGATTGAAGGGATGCACCCAGCTGTCATTGCAGCAAATCCTCATGTGCAAAACCAGTTTGCTGTTGGGTTGGTTGGTGGTTCTGTTAAGGTCGTTGAGCTGTTTATCCCTCGCTGTGGCTGGGGAACTAGTCCGCATACTGATGACGATGAAGCAACATCATCTTTCAACATCAACAACAACCCGCCGGAACAAGCACAAATATGATGGGAACTTTCAGCTTCATTGCAGGAAGTCCTTGAGTTAGTGTAGACTAAGAGTAACTCCAACAGATCCCCTAAACATCTATTTATTCAATATTATTGGTGTTTTAACAAGATTTAGACTCCAGCAGCTCCCCTATCACATTCCCTATAATAGGAAATCCCTAAATAATGCAATTTCATCCCTTATTCCTATACCAAAAACAAAGAATATAAGTAATCATAATAGTTAACATTGTAATAAATTGTTTCCTTTTATGTTACAAATGCATTTAATTTCTAAATATACTTAATAAATTATATTGATCAACCAATCAAAACTTAACATTAATTCAAATATAACTAAATTTTAAGGTTTTGTTGTTGGAGCAAAAGTATAAAAACTTGTAACTAAAATAACTTTGCGGTATATTTTTACACAAAATAAGAAAAAATTGAGTAATACTATTGGAGATGCTCTAAGAACTCAGTCAGTAGCTCCTCAGTCCCTTATCAGATGATAAGTGTGACTTAGGTTAGCTTACTAGTTGTTGTTTTTCTTGATACATTGCGGTTATTGTCGAGTAATGGTTTCGACCAAAGAAGTAGCTATTAATATAGGCCTAAAGAGAAATACTCCATAGGCATAGGAATAATATATCATCGGGTCATCCTGATGTTAAACCAGTTTATTCATGTTCTGAAACATTTTCTTATTGTTTTTCTGTATGAGTTAATTTTCAATAAAAATGCTAGTTTTTCTAAATGTTTTTTCTTTCCTTAAAAAACATAGTTAAAGTTCTTCTGTCCATAATTTTGTAATTTTGAACCTGGTCGAAATATTCAACAAATATCACCGAGGGTTGGGTCAGTCAGTCTTCCCAATCCTCAAAATAGGCCAAAAATCATTTTCTAAATTTTGTAGAATGAAAAGAAAAAAATAAGCTAAATAAATAGTGGAATGTGCAAAACGACACCGTTCCGGAAATTCTTTTTCAGTCTGAAATCTGGATATAGGCCAAGTCCTATTTCAGAATTCCAATTCGTCTCTCTCTATCTCCCCCCTCTTCTAGGGTTAGGGTTTATCCTCTCCACTCAAATTCGATTTCCTTTTTCCTTATCGTCGTTGCAATGGCGAACCGTACGGACCCGGCGGCGAAGAGCATAAGGGGGACGAACCCTCAGAACCTGATCGAGAAGATCGTACGGACCAAGATTTACAACAACACTTATTGGAAGGAGCAGTGCTTCGGTTTGACGGCGGCGACTCTCGTCGACAAGGCTATGGAGCTCGACCACATCGGCGGCACGTTCGGCGGCAACCGCAAGCCCACGCCGTTCATGTGCCTCGTCATGAAGATGCTTCAGATTCAACCCGAGAAGGAGATCGTTATCGAGTTCATCAAAAACGACGATTACAAGTGAGTTTACATCTAAAATCGATTAATTAACTGTCAATTACTGCAATTTGTGCTTGCATTTAGCTTATTTGATTGCCAATTTTGTGTCTGTTGAGGACTTGAAAATAGATTGTTCGATGTAGTGAAGCACAATTATTTGAGTACATTATTGCTGAAACAAGCCAAAAATCTTAGGATTCGGGTTATTTGAGAGGACTATTTTTGCTTAGGAAGCTATGGAGGTTGTGTCCGTTTGTGTTTTACGTTTCATGTTGTAGTAGTTTTGGATTCTGTTACAGTTTTATTCAAGTATGACGATTAACAGTTTTTACTTGGGTTTTAGGTACGTCCGGGCGCTTGGGGCATTCTACTTGCGTATTACAGGCAGTGATACTGATGTGTACCAGTACCTAGAGCCGCTGTACAATGACTACCGGAAGTTGAGGAGTAAAATGGCTGATGGACGTAAGATATTGATCACCTCGACTCTTTTTCGTAATAACTGTACCAGCTTATTTTACCATCAACTGTTTTCTGCATGTGCTAACCCTTAACTATGGTTTCATTGTATCAGGTTTCACATTGACTCATGTGGATGAGCTTATTGATGAACTTCTGACAAAAGATTACTCTTGCGACATTGCAATGCCACGGATTAAGAAAAGGTGATTATCTGCTTAATGTTATGATCTTTGTTATATTTTGAAGTTTATGGTTAGTTTATCAATCTTATGTTATGAATGCATCTGCTTCTTTCTACTCACCATTGGCTTTTGTCGCTATTTGACTTCATCTCATTCTCCAATTTTAGGAGGGGGATGTGTTTGTGTACAATCTTAATAGTCCGTGTGTAACTCGTTTATGTTCATTCATGCAGATGGACTCTTGAATCGCTGGGGTCATTGGAACCTAGAAAAAGTGCTTTGGAGGAAGACTTCGAGGAGGAGGAGGAAGAGAAAGAGGAGAACGATAAGCTCAAGGGATTAGATGATGGAGCACATGATAAGGAATATTACCGTGGCCGAAGTCCTGAAAGGGAACGAGACAGGGATAGAAGACGTGACAGGGACAGATACAGGTACTTCTTCTTTGTTGTTTATGATTTGTCGTTGTTGTTTTGGTTTATAAGTTTCATCTATGGTCCGAATGTACTGTTTGTAACTGCATTCTTCTATGAATCATGATTGTTCTTTGATATTAAAAAAATCTCTTCTAAGATGTATTTAACATGTGTGCCATGTTCATAAGAACTTTAAGCTGTTTGTCTGTGCATTTTTCTTTTGGGCGGGAATTGGGATAAAGGGTGGTTATTTCTTTGGGAAGGTTAGCAAGACTCAGGTAGATTGGCTAGGTTTTGTGTTAATGGAGATGCCTCAGGTGATAATAGTTGGTAGTTACCAGATTAGTATGGTATAGGCTAGCCATGTGGCACACAAGACCGACAGTATGAATTCTGAAGCATACGAAAAGTGCAACAAACTGAGTGTACTACTACTCTACTATGTCTTATTTCGTGCAAACTGACTTGCTTTGGGATTTTCTGTCTATGGTGAATCAATCTTTTACTTTTTCTGTGTAGAGTGGAAGCTATTGTCTAACTAGTTCATAAATACTCATATGAATTTAATCTAGGACATTCATATGCCATTGAAGTTTCTACCATGGCATTTCAAGCCATTGTTGTCACATATAATGGCTTCCTATAGTGATAGCAGTGATCCTGTCAGGTTTCTCTGCACTGGCAGTGTGCAGTAGAGAAGTATGATGGATCGTACAAATGTCATTTGTGGAAATGTCATTTCCTAGTCTGTTTTGGCTTTCTTATTTGGTTTGATTAATCAGGGGTTTATTGTGAGATAGTTTTTTCCTAGAATAATGTTAAGGTTTGGTCATATATAATCTGTTACATACTGTCTAATCTAGTTGATTTCAAAATCGTAGCTTCTTCTAATATAAAATTGGTCGATTAGATGCAATGATTCTGTTTCTGTGTTTCCAATGTTAATCTTATTGTTGTAGTTCTATTTCTAACTGTGGCAATTTACTTTAGAGATGTTAAATAGATTATAACTGTCATCCTTTAGCTGACGATTGATCATGCTTCTTTTCAGGGATCATGATTATGACAGAGAGTATGATAGGGATAGAGACTATGACAGAGAACGTGGACGTGAGAGAGACAGAGATAGGAACAGAGACAGGGACAGGGATCGTTATAGACTGAGAGATGAAAAGGATTATGGCCGTGATAGGGATCGGGACAGGGAGTGGGATGGTAGGGAGCGTGAGAGGCGAGACAGAGATCGTGGCAGGAGGAGAAGCCGTTCAAGGAGCCGAAGTCGGAGTAGGGAGCACAAGGTTCGTGAGAATGGGGATCATCGCAAGAGACATGCACGCAGCATCAGTCCTAGGAGGAGAGATGGGCCTGATGATCGTGAGGAGCCAAGAAAGAAGAAAGAAAAGAAGGAGAAGATTACTGATGGGACAGACCATCCTGATCCTGAGATTGCTGAAGCCAACCGGCTCCGTGCATCTCTCGGGTTGAAGCCCCTTAATGTGTGACGATGCTAGTTGCTGGTTGACTGGTTCATGCAAAAATGTATACATTTGAGCTGCTTGGTTTGTGACTTTCATCAACTAGTGTTTTCAGTATCTAATGTACACCATTATCAACGGGACGCAAGCTCCATGGATCTAATCTGACGATAAATTAAATGGTATCCTTGGTGTGCCTTTCACCCTAGTCACTATACTGTGGATAGATTTCTCTTTCATGAGCGTGCTTGTAGTTGGTTACTCTTTTCTTAGCATATATAAAATAGATAACAAAAGATATGCTTACTTTCTACAGCAACAAATGTCTAGCATTGTATTGGAGAAAACAAAAGTTTTGCATCTACTTTAGTAGAATAAAGTCAATAAACCAATATTGGAACCGGTGTCCATATCATGGAAGAACATCACTTAACAAAATGCCATCTTGATCATATTGAAGGCGACCCGATAAGCTAATTGGCTTGCACTTGCCTCCCATTAGAATCCTCTTCTTGCATAGCTCATATTCGTTGCCAGTAATCTCTTCTGTAACTTTGCTGCTAACTTCTTGCTTGCTTCTCATATTCATTGCTTCTATTCCCGGCCTTTCCATTCTCCACTTTCGGCAGGTGGTCAGTATTATTCTCGGAGCAACTCGAGCTAGTTGGCCTGAACGCTCTTGTTTCGCAACACCATGAACTCTGGTAGTGTGATCGGTTTCCCTTCTCATCAAGTTCTTCAAGCTTTGTGTCTTGGCGAGGAAACTGGTCAGAGGCCTCAGCCTGCTGCCATTTCTACTCGCTTCACTCGATCTGGAGGATGACTTCTGCGATGGCTTCACTGGCTTGTACTTGGCAAAAGGATTGGTGAATGCAATACTTACTGCCCTGATGCTTTTGTTTTTGCTGCTGTTGTTGTTATGATCAACCCTCTTTTGCATGGCTTTGATTAGTAACTTTGGAAGCTTGATTCGTATTTTTGTTCGTCTGATTATCCTTATGTTGATGAAGTTTGACAGTGGCTGTCTTCGGGACTCCATTACAATAAGGATAAGCCAGAAGATGAAGAAGAACCTTTGTGTAAGGTCTTTAATTCAGAGAGTAGCTTTAGGTTGTTCAGTGAAGAACAAAGGTACGTGGGTGAGAAATGGGGAGTAGGTAGGAGACGTGGGTGCGTCGGAGTTAGTTTCACTTGGGAAAAATATATCTGGAAGGGTAATATCTTAGATTTTTTCACCACTCATCTACTTTGGCAATTTTTCAAATTCAAAATCCAAACCTGCTTCTGGGTTACCTTCAACTTCAATTTATCAAAAAGTTTAACCTTTCTTCTACCTTAACCCAAAGACAAGGGTGACAAAAAGATAGTTTTATAAATCTAGTCTAGTGTTGATAAGGAGAAGTGTAGTGTTCGAAAATATATTTCGGAAGCATAATATTATGTGATTACTACACTGATTGTAACAGTAAAATTTAGTGGGCATAATAATATGTGACCACTACTTACGCAACGGTAAAATGTAGTGGTTATCTGGTATCTAATTTCCTCTGAAGAAGTAAAGACATCTGTTTTCATTTTCTTTTTGGAGGTTTTTTTTGCTGTTGATAATGGAATTTATTTTACTCTGATGTTAGTAATAATTTTTTTTTACCCTGGATTTTGTTGCCTCCGCCTCTTAAAAAAGAAGTGTACTGATGACGCCAAAGGTCCAGCCCAACTTTATATGATTCCGTTGGGGCCAAAAGCCCAATAAGACTGAACGAGTAACATCTCAGAATTAGGAAAAGCAGACCTAAAACCCTAATTTTCTCACTCTCTCTCTCCCTGCAATCTCCGAGCGGCCACTTCAGGTACTATCTCTATCTCTATCTCTATCTCTCATGTCGATCTCGCTCGATCAAAACCTCCTCGTTACAATAAACGATATAACTAATTCCAACGAATCTATCAGTCCTCTCTCTCGATTATAGGTTTGAATCGACAGTGTAGTCGTAGATTTTGGTTTCCGATAGGTTATCTGAAAGCCTGTTTTGATTTGGATTTCTTTGTATTCGTGGTTTTTTTTGTCACTGTAACACTCTGCATCCGTGTGAAGATTTCAGAGGCGATTAAGATTTAAATAGATCTAATTTTCGTGATTTTAGGCTACTGTTGTTGCATTGCGCGAGGCGAGTGAAGCTTTGCGATCATGGCGAATTATGCGAAACCAGAGAATGCTCTGAAACGAGCTGAAGGTGAGCTGTTATCTTGTTTTGTTTGTTTGGATTAAATTGGTTTGGAGAGGTTTCGTTATTAGTAACATATTGGCTTAAGTGAGTTGTGTGAGCTAATGATTATGTATGGTGTGGATGCAGAATTGATCAATGTTGGGCAGAAGCAAGATGCATTGCAGTCTCTTCATGACCTCATCACCTCGAAGAGATACAGAGCGTGGCAGAAGCCTCTCGAGAAGATTATGTTCAAGTATGTGGAGCTTTGTGTGGAGCTGCGTAAGGGTAGGTTTGCCAAGGACGGGCTGATTCAGTACCGTATCATATGTCAGCAAGTAAATGTCAGTTCTTTGGAAGAGGTGATCAAGCACT
Source organism: Geum urbanum (assembly GCA_946800695.1). Lineage (NCBI taxonomy): Eukaryota > Viridiplantae > Streptophyta > Magnoliopsida > Rosales > Rosaceae > Geum > Geum urbanum. Next base: position 78,112,124 of record OX326999.1, on the reverse strand, counting down.
TCATGCATCTGTCAACTGAGAAAGCCGAGCAGGCTCGTACTCAGGCACAAGCATTGGAAGAAGCACTTGATGTTGACGACCTCGAAGCAGACAAGAGGCCTGAAGATCTTATGTTGAGCTATGTCAGTGGAGAAAAAGGAAAAGATAGGTCTGATCGTGAAGTTGTCACTCCTTGGTTCAAGTTTCTCTGGGAAACCTACAGAACCGTGCTTGAAATCTTGCGGAACAACTCAAAGTTGGAGGCTCTTTATGCGGTACTGTATTTCTTGTTGTTGTTTCGATATTACTGTTAATTACCTTTTTTGTCCTTTGAATATACTAAGGCTTCTCGATGTGGGAACTCCAAGGTTCTAGTACTTTTAGGGTTTACAAGTACTTTAAACCACTCGGGTATTTAATTAAGTTTCTTTAGATTATCATGTGATCTCCAAGTATTAGTCCTAGTGAAACTGAGAAGATTTTCTTGGCTTATTCATGGGTTTGAGTAATATTTAAGAATTGAGCAGTTCTCCATATAGTTAATGTAACTAGTTCTTGCAAAACTCCTTATCTCCAAACGAATGCAGTTTTGCTTGTTTGATGTATATGTGCTTCATGGTTTTTCCCTATCCCTAGATGCTTTTTGGATAAATCTTTTGCCATGGGAATCTTATTGTTACCATATGGTTTGGAGCCTTTCACCTCATGTACCTGGCATCATGCAATTGTTCTTATGTTGTTCTTAGTTCTTTTCAATCTCTAGTACTGCCCAGTGATAACATAACACGTCATATTCAGTTAAATTCTGTACATGGTATGTTCAGTTGAATATCTTATTTAGGTTGCTTGAAAGGATCTGCTCTTACTTAGAATTCTGCATATACAGATGACGGCACATCGGGCCTTTCAATTCTGCAAGCAATACAAACGAACAACTGAGTTTCGAAGGTTGTGTGAAATCATCAGGAATCATTTGGCTAATCTGAACAAGTACAGAGATCAGAGAGACCGACCTGATATATCTGCACCCGAAACCTTGCAACTTTACCTTGATACAAGAGTGGAGCAGTTGAAGATAGCTACTGATCTTGAACTGTGGCAGGTGTCTGCATGTGGAATTTTTTGTTGAATACTCTCGCTCATCTTTTGAACGTATCTCATTACATTCTCATTTATGATATGTGCAGGAAGCATTTCGTTCTGTTGAAGATATTCATGGATTGATGTGCATGGTTAAGAAAACCCCTAAACCATCTTTGATGGTGGTTTACTATGCTAAGCTCACAGAAATTTTCTGGATTTCTGCCAGCCATCTAAATCATGCTTATGCATGGTTCAAGCTATTTTCACTTCAGAAAAGTTTCAACAAAAACTTAAGCCAGAAGGATTTGCAGTTGATTGCATCATCTGTTGTCTTGGCCGCACTTTCGGTCCCCCCTTATGATCAGACGCGTGCTGCCTCTCACTTGGAACTTGAAAATGAGAAAGAACGCAATTTGAGGATGGCTAATCTAATCGGCTTTAATCTTGACCCCAAACTTGACAGAGGAGATGTGGTAATGCAAGCTTCATATTTATTTTTTCTTCTTTTTCTTTCAATGCCCGCTTATGGTAGTTTCCTAACTGATAAACTGCTTTATTACAGCTTTCGAGATCTGCTCTTCTTTCGGAACTGGTAAGTGTGGTTGTGTTTCGGTTTATATCTATCTGTAGTTGGTCCCTTTTTTTCCTTTCACTTTGCCTTTTGATTAACATGAGCACTTATGACATATTTAGAAACGGTTGTATGGTTTTCTATACCCTGGGCCAAGCTTTACAATAGATTGTATGTACAAAATTATAGCTGTATTACTTTTTCAATCTTTACAATTCATCTACTCTAGTGGTTATTCTTTGTTTGAAACTACTATATTAAGGGTTTTGCAAACTGACACTGGATGCATTGTGCTGAGTTTGGATTGGTGCATGAGATTTTATTTATATAATCCATACTGATTAGTCTGTTATAGGTTTCCAAAGGTGTCTTGAGCTGTGCAACCCAGGAAGTTAAGGATCTGTACCATCTCCTGGAGCATGAGTTTTTACCCCTTGATCTTGCTGTGAAGATACAACCACTCTTGATCAAAATATCAAAATTTGGTGGAAAGCTGGCTTCAGCTTCTTCTGTTCCAGAAGTGCATTTGTCTCAGTATGCTCCTGCCCTTGAGAAACTTGGTACATTGAGATTGCTCCAGCAGGTCAGTTGATTATGCAATTAATCTGTTTTAGAATTGTACGTTTCACACACATGAACTCTAACTGAAATTTAAATTCTTTGTGCATTCAGGTGTCTCGGGTTTATCAGTCAATGAAGATTGAACATTTGTCTCGAATGATCCCATTTTACGACTTCTCTGTTGTAGAGAAGATATATGTTGATGCTGTTAAACATAACTTCATAGCTATGAAAGTTGATCATATGAAGGGTGTTATAACATTTGGGAGCTTGGTAAGTTCAGATTGGCTTGATGCTTTTATATGATCTTTTTGTTTTGACTCCCTTAGATATGCCGATTAGATGGGAACATTCACCAAATGTAAATGTATGAGAACTAGTTTCGGTAGATACACTTGCAATGTCAATTTCTGAAGATACAAAAACTCTGTTATACAAGTTATCGAAGGCGGTATATTAAATCATTAAACCTGGATAATTACGGTTGCATATGTTTATTCATTGTTCTAAATCATTTTAATTTGGATAGGAGACTGCTATATTTATATAATTTTTTGCTTTGATGGTTTAAATAAGACTTTCCTGGTACAAGTTATTGTCACTTTTTTGAATTGTAAAATGATTCAGGGTTTGGAGTCGGATGGTCTCCGTGATCACTTGGCCAACTTTGCCGAGTCCTTAAACAAGACACGAGCTATGGTATACCCTCCTCCAAAGGGTGCATCTAGACTAGTTGAAATTCTGCCTTCTTTGGCAGAGACTATTGACAAGGAACATAAAAGGCTCCTTGCTAGGAAATCAATCATTGAGAAAAGGAAGGAAGAACAAGAACGACAACTTCTGGAAATGGTATGCCTGTATCTCTACATATTGTAGGTACTTGTAACATAAAATTTCCAAGTCTCGCATTGATAATTTAATGTATATATTCATTTTTTGTGTGTTTTATAAGGAACGTGAGGAAGAGGAGAAAAGGCGCAGGAAGCTCAAAGTAACTGAAGAAGCAGAGAAGAAGAGGATAGCTGATGAGATTGAGAAAAGGAAGAAGCTACAGATCCAAAGGGAAATCGAGCAGAAAGAATTAGATGAAGTTAATGCAATCCTCAATGACTCGCAGATAAAAAAGAAGGGAAAGAAGAACCTTTTGGATGGCGTGAGTGATTTTTCTTTTTCTTTTTCTTTCTCAATTGAGTACTTATTAAATGGATGGGGCAGTTTAGTAATTTATGTTTTATACAGGGAAAGATGGACAAGCAAGCTTTGTTGGAGTTGGCCGTCAGTGAACAAATCAAGCAGAGAGAAGAAAGGGAGAAGAAATTGATAAAACTTTCTAAAACAATGGATCACTTGGAAAGAGCTAAAAGGGAAGAGTCTGCTCCTCTGATTGAAGCTGCATATCAACAACGTTTAGTGGAAGAAAGGGTGCTTCATGAACGTGAGCAACAGGTATATTCTATTTCAATACTCTCTCATGGTTTGTAGGTTCTGATCTTTCAATATTTTGCTCACTTGCCTTTCTCCATACATTGTGTTTGATCAAAAAAAATCTTTGATTACTCTTCCCAGCTGGAAGTTGAGCTGAGCCAACAGCGGCATGAAGGAGATCTGAAGGAGAAGAATCGGCTAGTGCGAATGCTAGAGAATAAGGTGAATTCAGTCTTATTTGAAGTGGACTAACTGTATAGTTGCCACTGCAGATTAGTTGCACTTTTTCTTGTGGGCTTTGATTACTTGGAAAAGAAAAACATGTGCATGTGCAAGAAATTTTGCCATTATTATTAGTTTAATTAAGTTCTATTCAAGTTCACCGTAATGAATTACTTCGTTCAACTTACACCAATCAGTTATGTTATGGCATCTTATCACTCAGCATATGCTGGGACGAGTGATTTTAAGGCCGAGTAACTAAGCTAATTTTTCTTTCTTCCGGCAGACCAAATTCCAGGAAATGGTAATACACCGGAGGCAGGAAGAGTTTGATAGGCGTAGGGTAGAGAGAGAGCAAGAAATCGCTCGACTGACTCTGGCTAGGAAACAGGAGAGGGAGGCAATGAGGAAGACAATATACTATGTGAGATCGGAAGAGGAAAGAATAAAAAGGCTTCACGAAGAAGAGGAAGCGCGAAAGCGTGAAGGTATATTTTCTTATCAGCAGTCTGACTTATCAAGCCCTAGAAGGGGATTAGAGTTTATTTTAATGAGTAGTATTGATTTTCAGTTTCTTCTGACTGTCAACTTGTAACGAAACTAGAGTTTGCCATTATCTGGTGTCGTAGAGTATCGTGTCATTAACATTGCCTTTTCAACATGCAGAAGCCGAGCGAAGAAAGAGAGAAGAAGCTGAACGTAAGGCAAAATTGGATGAGATTGCTGAAAAGCAGAGGCAAAGGGAGAAGGAGTTGGAGGAAAAAGCCGAAAGGGAGAAGAGAGAAATGCTTGGTAGGGTTCCTGTTGAGCCGCCTCGTGCAGTTGCGCCTGCATCTGCTCCCGCTGCTGCTGCTGGTGTTCCTGCTCCTGGAAAGTATGTTCCCAGGCATCTGCGAGGAGTTGCCTCTGCACAGCCTGCTGCAGAACCTGGTAGGGGCAGGCCTGATGATAGCCCAGCCCCTCCAAATGACAGGTGGCGCAGTGATCGAAGTGCAGAGCGAAGGCCACCTCCCTTTGGTGGGAGTGGTGCAAAGTCAACCTGGTCCTCATCCAGACCGCGTTAATCAAACCACTAATCGTGTAGTAGGGGGTTTGGTTTGGTTGCACACGTGAGCAATTTTGATTTGATTAAGCCGGGATTGTTCTGGGTGTACTAAGAAGTCACGAATCGTTATTTTTCAAGTACCCGAAGACCTAGTAGAGCTCTGTTTGGTTTTAGTATCGTCTTGTTTTCATCGAATGCTCAGTGTAATTCTGATATTACAGAGATGAAGATAGTTGCTGCTTTTCCCATACTCAGCCCCGCTATGCATGGTGTTCATGCTTATTACAGCAGTTGGAATCCGGTGGTTTTATGACTTTCCGATAATGACTTTGGTTTTCATATCTAGCAAAACGTGAGTCAATATAGCCATCTCGATCAATAAACAAGTCGTCCATCTCCACAGTTTCGCCGTATCTTTGCTTTCCGTTTCTAAAATGCCATGTAATTTATTTTGGTCCCATGTATTCTACTCGCATCGTGTTAATGGGTCCATACTTTCCCAAATCGTGTTTACGCTTCTCTGCTTCGATGGCACTCATCTTTTGTAATGTCTCTAGGCTCTAAATTCTGAACTCTATGGTGTGTTGGAGTGTTGGATGAGAGTGAAATTTAATTTAATTTTAGCAATTTAAAATTTTATCACTGGATAAATGTTTTATAATTTTCATCATTTTAAAAATAGAAGAATTAAAGACTCAAATTTCTTGTTTCAATTCTCCAAAAAAATAGGTATAATTATACAATTTCTTCAACTTATTCGTAAAAATTTAAAAAAAATTTCATATTTAAATTCGTGAAGAACCCTGAATACCAAAATTCACAAATCATAAAATTTAAAATGATGATTAAAAATATTTCATTCAAACACATCCGTAAATTCAGAGTTCGCAGACTCTTAAAGGTTCTTAAAGGTTCAATGCCATGAAAATATTGGCTTCACCAGTATATGAACAATTCAGAAAAAAAGAAAAGAGATGAATAGATAATTATAATAAAAGCAGAAAAAATCGATATTTGCCTTCTATTCGGAAAGGAAGCGAGTACAGAGTTCAGTTGCTAACTAAACTCTTCGTCCCTTCCCCGTCGCCCTTTTCTCAGTTTCTGGAGTGAGTGAGTGGTTTTTCAGTTGACAATGGATTCAATCGCTACAAGATTTGCCAAGATCATCAGAGTCTCTGTTCCTTCCTCGTCAACATCCTCACTTGGTCTCCTCTCTCTCTCTCTCTCTCTCTCTCTCTCTCTCTCTCTCTCTCTGTTAATGTTTTTCAATGTGTAATTCGGTGTATGAATGTGTAATTTTTTAGGTCTCATTTCTGATTATTCTGTGCTATTTGAACTGGTATTATCATTTCGTTGATGGGTTTCTTTGTGTTGAGTTCAAACTCTTATTAAAACGAGTTCTTGAGTTTAAGTTAGATGGGCTACTCAGAATTTGGAATTCACCAATGGGTTTAGTAGTATATGCATGCCTGACTAAGTTGTATGCATACCCAGGACATGTAAATTTAATTTTAACTTGAGCTGTGTTACAGCGGTGGGTGGGCAAAGAAGCTCGAAGTTGTTGTACTCGAGCAGCTCATCTGATACTGAGACTGACACTGACGAGACAAAGAATGTTGAAGTAGATGAAACAGAGAAAGTTGAAGAAATATTTGATGATGTTCTTGGTGGCGTGAAGGAAAGGACCATGCAAGCCCAAGGTGTGGACCCGAAAAAGGGTTGGGGATTTCGTGGTGTTCACAAGGTATTGTTCTCAATTGGGTGTTATTCATTGTGTCATAACTTGTAAAGAATATTAGGATCACAGAATGAAGAACATGTTCTGGTTGTTTAGTGTAACACAACCTTTTGGTTCCACCGGGATGTTAGGACACGAAACAAAGATGGGAAGTATTTCCTCTTCTTGTTTAGGAGATATTAAGATTTTGTTTTAGAGGTTCATTTGCTGGAATTGTTCGGTTCGTGCAGGCAATTGTTTGTGGAAAAGTTGGGCAATCCCCTGTGCAGAAGATATTGAGGAATGGCCGAACTGTTACCATCTTCACTGTTGGGACTGGTGGCATGTTTGACCAGAGAACACTGGGAAAGGACATGCCAAAACGTGCCCAATGGCACAGAGTTGCTGTGCATAGTGAGATACTTGGGGCTTATGTGGTTAAGCAATTTGTTAAGAAGTATGCATCCTTACCTTATTGCTAAGATTGAATGAAACTCTTTTTTCCTGTTTCTCTAATGGTCGGAAGTTTACTGCAGTTCATCAGTTTATGTCGAGGGTGACATTGAAACTAGGATTTACAATGATAGCATCAATGGTGAAGTTAAAAATATTCCAGAGATCTGTGTTCGTCAGGATGGTATGAAAACCTCAACTACAGTCATTTGCCTGTAAATGTTTGCCTTGTAAATTGTATTTCTTTGTTCTGCAGTATTTGAATTGGCGTATGTTTCCCGCATTTTTACTTTATTTACATTAAATTTTTGTTGCAATAGATCTCGTTAGTGGAACTTCATTCTTACATTGAACATTCTAAATCTTTAAAGGTGATAGGTTTAACTAAAGTTTATATATGGATGAGCAGACATGGGTATGAAGCGACGTAATTGTGACCTTCTGCATCAGTTCAAAAAGTTGACATGGAAACTAAAGGGTGAAAGGATAATATTATCATTATTGGCATGGCCTGAAATTATGATTTACTCTGCAGGGAAGATCCGCCTTATAAAGAGTGGTGAAAGCATCAGCAAGAGTTCCTTGGACGATCTGCGTAAGTTCCTTTTACTTCTGCGCTTTTCACGTGCCCAACTAATCAACTATTCACTTGAGAGACTTCAATGGGGTTGAGTTATACTATTAATCCTTTCTGAGATTCATTTTTTGATCATCACCACCTGCAGGAGAAGATTTGCTTTAGTGTTATTGGGATGTTGGAAGAACCTCAGCCTGAGAAAGGCAAAGCAGCTGAAGCTACTGTTGTAGTAATCTGCTAAGCGAATTGTAACCTAACCTAGCAAAGTACATTGCTTAAGTTTTGTATTCCAGTGTTTCAATATGATCCCTTAGTTGATTAGTTTGGTCTTCATTTATGGTTCATTCTCTCTCTCTTGGAAAAGAAGTTGGTGCTAACATCGATATTGATATGTAAAGACTACTACTGTTCTCATTTCATCGACTCATTTACAATTTATAATGAAATAGTAGAAACTTATTATGTTCCTTTCTTTGAAGTAAATCAACTCTATCACACTCACCAAGTCACCAGTACTGCAGGTTTCATTATTACAGATCATGTATGCTCATAAAGTGCAAAGTGGTTCGTAATTGCTTTTGTGGGCACAAATTGCAGTACACTTTGTACATTGAAGCATGATTGGACTGGTACCATGCTGTAGGGTGTAGATATATTTCTCATTTGAGCAAGCAATGTGTCATATGTAGTTGAAGGCCTGATATTATTATATTTACAGTTCTATCACTTGTAGCACTAGAGAATTGTCCTAGCTTCAATCTTTCCCAAATTGTATGCTTCTTTATACAGGCCACTTTGGGAAAGGGCGAGTGACACCGGAAAAGTCATTGAATATTGGAAGTGGGATTGGCATGCCATTCATCTCCACCTTTTTCCATTACAGGTGTTGGGTACTGAATCCCACATTGGAATCGGCATTAGTGAAGGGCTATATGGTGGACTCACTGGACTGTGGCAACAAATCTAGCAAATAAGCTTCACTATTCATGGGTGTCATAATGTATTCCTTAGGTCACTAGGATTTGTATATTCAAGGGTAAAACTTTATCTCCTTGATCAAATTCAATAGGCTCCTATCATACATCTGCCTTTGATGTTATCATTGGTAAAAGCTTCTCTGTAATATTTCAAGATTCCCTTGAATATGTAAACTAAATGAGTGACTGATTTTTGTATAAATAGAGATTGAGCTCTCAGCATTCTTGCAAACCCAGCACTCCTGTTAGCTATAAGCCTAAAACTATAGGAGCTTATACTACAAGTAGAGCACTCAAAATGGCTTCGATCTTTTTCGTGGTGATTGTGATCATGATCACCAGAATTAGTCAGGGATCAGCTGATATTGTTCCTTGCCCCAAATGTGGTAGCAAAGAAGCTCCATACCCTTTTAGCACTGATGACAGTTGTGGAGACCCTAGACACAAAATCTACTACAACAATGGCGATGAGCTTTAGTTCATGTCAGCTGATGGCTTCAAGTACAAGATCCTCAGCATCGACTCGAGTGCTAACAAGCTCATTATACGCCCACCTGATCTGATCTTATAGCAAAGGGTGCCAACAGGGCTAGATGTTACTCTTCTGATTTCTCGTTACAAGGTTTGAGGCTGGATGAACACTGGCCCTTCAATGTGTCTACTCGTAACACCGTGATGCTGCTCAACTGCTCCGATAATCTTCTTATTTCGCCACTGAATTGTTCTTCGAACAGTCTCTGTAGGCGGTTCGAGGATAAAATAGATGCTTGCAGAGGTACACTTTGCTGCCATTACTTAAGGGATTCCCACATGACTTCATACATGATCAGGGTCAGGCTTGGAGGCTGCACTGCTTACACTTCTGTCGTTGATATTCAGCCTCAAGATCCTGTTGATAACTGGAAATATGGCATTGGGCTTCAATGGTTGCCTCCTAACTGAGCACTAAACTGTGTACTAGTTAATAAAATGTATGCATTTCCTTGCAAGTTTGTTGCTACCAACAGTACCAGGTACCAAATAAATCCCTACCTACTGCTAAAGCGCTAAGCTATTGTTATCTTTCTCTTCGTCCTGGGTTTGATTATGCATCGTGTCTGTGTGCTATGCATTCAGTGGATAACACTTCCATCTATTCCTGCATGGCAAGCGATAAATTTGGATTTCAAAATCAATATCTAAATAGCTTCTCGAGATGCTTCTAGTAAATGGCTTCAATTAAGATTTTGACGTGTGTCTCGTGCGTTTCATACCCTACTTAGAAATCTAAGTCGAACCTAGCACTTTATGTTTTGAGATACATTTTATATACAAATGAGTTGCTTCAATGTTTAGAATTTAGTGTCATGCCATTTATAGGCAGTGCAACAATTATACAAGAAGTCTATGAACTCAATGTACATGGACTTAGAGTTTGACAATTACCAGGTTTTCAAGGATCAAAATCTCTAATGTTAAAGTCCTATCATATAAATGTAGACATGTGAAGCATTAGCCTTGAAATATAATTTTCTTAAATTAGGGAAAATGAAAATAAAAAAAATAGAAAATACCAATATTGGCGTCACGGAGACCGTTTGAGTCATTTCAACAGTGAGAGTCCATACTTCTCTCTCCCTTGTTTCTCTCTCTCTCTAGATTTCTCTTCCAATCTAATCGCAGAAATTTGTGACTTTCTCTTCTAGGGTTTTATTTTAGTCCAGTGAGAGCTCAAATTGGGGATGAAGAATTTCGTAGATGGACTCCAATGCATGTAAGGTCCTCTCGGCTCGATCCATCTCTTTCAGCTCAGCGTTCTAAGGTACCTCAACAGCTCCATTTTTCTCACTTCAATTTCACAACTTTCACATTTTCTGTAGTTGAGATTTAGCTCAATTGGCTCTCTTTTCAACTTGAATCGCATATTTTATTGTCTGGGTTGTTTTTATTGGACTTATAGGAGCTAAAGATTTCACCTTTTTGTCAAGTTTGTGGTGGACATTTTGGTCTGAATTGCTTTACTTGCTGCAATTTTGTATATGATGAACTGGGTTTGATTTGCTGGCAGAGTTGTTTGGTATGAAATGTACATTTTTGAGTTCAACTTAGTTTCCAGTATACCCACCTGTGTGAACTTTGTTGACAGAAGCAGGGAGGTATTGGGTCAATTGTTGATCATTGTTTACTTCTGTCGAAACTGAAATGCTCGACGTATGTATATAATTGGGTTTTGTGTGCTAATCTGCATACTTTACCCAACTTTCATTTGGTGTGAAAGATGTATAGATCAGTTAGCTGAGGTACAAAATGGTTAGTAGTCTATGCAGTGAGGTTCTGATAAGATTTTGTTTTGATTGTTTAGGCTGATTAGGTTTTGGAACTCTGTTCTTGAAAATGTTACCACGTGGACTAAAATGAGCCAAATGGAAGTATTGAGTATGAAAGCTCCTCTTGTTCCACTTGCAACTTTGATTGGGCAGGAGATTAGAAGTGAGAAGGTTGAGAAACCGTATTTGAAGAATGGCCAGGCCGCACTGGCGAAGAAAGGAGAGGACTACTTTCTGATAAAACCAGATTGCCAAAGAATTCCTGGGGATCCTTCAACATCATTTTCTGTATTTGCGGTGAGTTGTCCTTATGTTCTATTGTTTTGTTTGCTTAGAGCCCAATAGATTTCCTTTGGACTAATGCCGAGGAAAAAAATAAAGGAAAAGTGAAGTAGTTAAATGCAAAAATGTAGCCTTAATTACACCTTTCATAGTTATATTTTGTTTAGGTTAAGTGGTGTCCTATGTTTCCTTTCTTTGTCTCCAAATTGAGCTTTAGCTTACCTCCGATTCTTTCTGATACTAACTTATAATCATTGATTGCCAGATATTTGATGGGCACAATGGTATATCAGCTGCTATCTATACAAAGGAGACTTTATTGGATAATGTTTTGAGTGCAATTCCTCAAGGAATCAGTAGGGATGAATGGCTCCAAGTCCTTCCTCGGGCACTGGTTGCTGGTTTTGTCAAAACTGATATAGAATTTCAGCAGAAAGGCATGCACCAGTACTTTTTTATTTTTCTATATTTCAGTAAATTTTATTTATTTTTGGTTCTGTTTGCTTTTGTTAGTCTTATCTGTGTATCTCATTTCAGGGGAAACATCTGGTACAACTGTGACGTTTGTTGTGATTGATGGTTGGACTGTGACTGTTGCATCTGTTGGGGATTCTAGATGCATATTAGACACCCAGGGAGGTGTGGTTTCACTCTTGACTGTTGATCATAGGCTGGAGGAGAATGAAGAAGAGAGGGAGCGTGTTACTGCTAGTGGGGGTGAAGTAGGAAGGCTCAATGTGTTTGGGGGAAGTGAGGTATAGCATAGTTTGTTTGTGTCATCCAATTTGTAAACGAAAGGGCATTTTCTGACGTTTTAAATCTCTAATGCATACAATGTTCGCAGGTTGGTCCCTTACGCTGCTGGCCTGGTGGATTATGCCTTTCTAGGTCAATTGGTGACACAGATGTAGGTGAATATATTGTCCCAGTACCACATGTCAAGCAAGTAAAGGTGAATTCATATATTTTTAAAGGCAAAGGTTATTTCAACTTTACTCTCTGTACACCACTTCAATTTTTAGTAAATTCTTTTCCTGGCTATGTAGCTTTCAAATGCCGGGGGAAGACTTATAATAGCTTCTGATGGCATCTGGGATGCTCTGTCTTCGGATGTAGCTGCAAAGTCTTGCAGGGGATTGCCTGCTGAGCTTGCTGCAAAGCTGGTCGTTAAGGTAATGTCTGAGTTGATGTTATGTATAGGTCCATAAAAGAGTCTGATTATAGTCATTTAACCCATACAGTGAATCTAGTTTGATATTATCTTTCCCCTGCTTTAGGAAGCCCTGAGGTCAAGGGGTCTGAAAGATGATACGACCTGCCTGGTTGTCGACATAATCCCATCAGAACGCCCTGTCTTGCCTCCAACTCCGAGAAAGAAACAAAGCATGCTCACTTCATTTTTATTTGGGAAGAAAAGTCAGAATGGAAGCAAAACAAATAAACTTTCGTCTGTGGGAGTTGTGGAGGAGTTGTTTGAAGAAGGTTCAGCAATGCTCGCTGAAAGGTAATTTATTTTTATTGACTCAACTACCTAATTACGGATGATAAGAGTCATTCAGGCAATATAAACTGGGATAGACAAAGCACAATGTGAAGCCACTAAATAATCGGCTTCTCTTCCACAGTAATTCTTCTTAGTAAAGCTAGATTAATATGCCATAAATCATATAACAACCCACATGAGGTCCTTTGTTAAGAAGGAGCAATGTCATTGTCTTCTAAATCTTGTCATCTTGAGGGAAAGTCTAATATTCTCCCATTTGTCGATAAACTTACAGGTTGGGTAAGGATATTCCACTGGATGCAAATTCTGGGATTTTCCGGTGTGCAGTCTGCCAAGTAGATCAGCCCCAGTCTGAAGGTTTATCAGTAAACTCTGGACCTTTTTTCTCACCATCATCAAAGCCATGGGAAGGCCCCTTTCTCTGTACAACCTGTCGAAACAAGAAAGACGCTATGGAAGGAAAAAGAATGAGCAGACCCACAATGAATTTGTAGTAATATATCTTATTACATATTTTGTTGTATTTTTTCTCTAGCAGTGTGAGCATGCTTGGTTTTTCGGAATTCAGGTGGTGACCGTTATAGATGTGTGTAAGAAATGAAGTTGAGTGTGTAGGTACATTAGACTTGTCAACCGTTTGTGGCGAGTTTGTGCTCAGCCGTTGGAATGACTCACTAACTGACTGAAAGCAGAAGTGATATCTAACAGATGTGTTTGATGTGATGGTTCGGTACTTTGATCCCTCAAAGCTTGAATTTGCAAGTAGAAGTCTGGATGAAGATATGCTTTGTTGCAGCATCTCCTACTCATTCAGTTGGAAATTAGCATTCGAACAATGAAGCTATCACGGATATGAAAGGGATTCTAACAAGTTTTTGCTAACTAGAACTTCTCTCTGTCGAGTGTTATGTAATGAACTAATGATGACATATAAGATGGGCGCTGGACTGGGAAGCTCTCTTCATTGTTATATGGACATGGATAATTGGAAGAATTATCGAAACTCAGTGAGCTCTTGAATCATATTATGGATCCTGAAGAAAAATTAAATAGAAAATAAATTGAGATAACATTGATCTTCATAAACGATGACTAGCTATTTATTGACCTTTATTGTCTTTTCATAAGCTCGAGTCACATAAATCAGTTTTTGGTTGTCGACCGTTACTAGAAATACGTGATCCCCGCCGTCAGAACTTTAATATCCAAACGTGAAATAGGGAAATACAGTAACCTATTAAATAAGAAAGCATGTTGGGTTGGATAACACGTCAAAGTATTTTGATTCTCCAGCGTATTTGATTTCCAATATAACTCTATCTCTCGCAGAAAAAAATCTGTTATCTCTAACTTCACATTCGAAGAGCCCCCATAATCCCGTTATAAAATGTTTTATTCAAAACAAGAGTTCATATACAGATCTAACGGTAGCTGATCAGTTGATCACTGCAAATTAACTTATTATCAGAGCAATACAGATCTAACGGTAACTAATCACAACTGACTGCAAATCAACTGACCACCGGAGCAACACTGATTGCTCATAAATAGCTTTCTCCAGAGTTCTCGTGAACAAACCCTAAATCTCCCATCTACAGAATTCGACGACTATGATGAAGTAAGTAGTTTCCTTCCTTGATTAACTGAAGCCCTCTTTTCTTTTCTTCGTATCCATAATTAAATGCGTGCCTTATCGATTTCTCTTTTGTTTGTTTCCTTTATTGATCAGGGTTTATGAAAGGAAGAGGAGCACGCTTGATGATCTGACGACGTAGGGTTTCATATCCCAAATACTCCTGCAAAGAAAAGACAACGTTATAGCGGAATTTCAACCCTATATGCCTCAACAGGTTCTTTAGAGACAAAGTTTGACAGCTGTAGTAGACTTACCGGTTCTGTCGAGCTCCCTATTTGTGAGACTACTGAGACAAATGAGACGGCAGAGTTATTCGAAGCAGGAGAAGATCTTGATATGGATGAGACTTTTGCGAATGGCTTCAGGGCGGCGTTATTGGAACCAGGAAATATGTTTGAGGACGATGAAGAAGGGCTCACACAAATTAATCTCTCAAGCACTTCGTCTTCTCAAGGTTTTGGGAGCATAGAAACCTCTTTCAAACCAGTTGCCCAACGTGATCATGATGCTTCTCAATCCACGTTACAATGTAAGTCTATTACTCAAACCAGTTTATGGCTCCAAGTTATTTACGTCTAATTACAACATCTGTTATGTCAAAATCTAACAAAATAACAACAAAAAATTAATTAAATCTTGATTAAAACAAGTTTTTTTTTTGTGAAAATGATCTTTTACTACATTTGTTCAAGTCATCCATCAGTTGTTCCCAGGGTCGATTTCCTCGAAATTTAATACTGTACTTCTTCATCGTGATGCATTATTATTTTTTTTTGAGATGAAGCCATAGAAATTTTTTTAGGGCTGATAAGTTAAAGAACACCGAGTGATTACCGGCTGGATAGAAAAAACTTCTTAAATTAACCAATACTATTACATGCTCAGCACATACTAACAATACATAACTAGACGGTGGTGCCGCTAATTGGCCTACACAATTGAGACCGGATCTTTTTGCCCGGAATTACACCGTTCAAGACACACTCTCTACCATGCCTGGCTCCCATATGCGATGCGAAAAGCGCACTGTGCTTGGTGTCACAGGGGTCAAGACACTTGGCCACCTCATCCTGATGCATCTTAAACATAAATTTACTTACAAACATGCTGCCTTTGTGAATTTTTAACTGCATTCTCGAATATTGACTTGGTGATAATGAGAGTATATCTACGTATGTGATGGCAGATAATTTGAGAAGTCAGGAATTAGTTGACGGTGGCAAGTTTGAAAGACAATTGGTAGCTTAGGAATAAAAGCCTGGGATGAATCGACGAGGACGTCGAAGAAGGTGAAGAAAAAAAAGTCAGGGGGGAAGTGGTACCCAATCTAGGACGGCCAGTGGAACCGAAGACACCAGTCAAGAAGAAGGCTAAAACTCCCAAGAAAAAACTATGTCAGTGAACAAGTCTTCGAGCAAAAGAAAGCCTAGTGTATCGGGGTGGAAACCAAATCTCCAAATCTATAGAAAGAACAAGAGAATGTGGAGAAAGAGAAGGAAAACAAGCGTGTGGCAAGAATTAGCTAAGAAGTTTGGGGAAAGACCTCTCAAATTGATACAAATTATCAAAACGAGAGGAGTCACTCGCAGCCAGAGAAAAATATTACATGCCATTCTCAGAGCCGAGAAACAGTTTCTTTCTTGCATCATCTCACAAAAAGAAGGTAATTTTTACATAATGATTTAGTTTTAATATGTCTGTTCTTTTTTTTATTTTCTACTCAGGAAGTATGATACATTTTTTTTTCATTAGAACATGAGACTGAGGAAAAGTTGTGCGGACTGATACCTTCCCTCGAAAGTGATACTATTATGGTGTTGATCACATATTATCAGGTATGTATATCAAAAACTCTAACTTCCCTTGTTAGCTAGTTACTTGCAAATTCATGAATGTGGCTAAACGTATTGTTTGAGTTGCATCTCTTTTATGAGGAAAGATAGTGTTTCTTTTTGAACAATCTTGAGAAGCATTGGTAGAATAGAGACATAACAATATATATACCAGATACCAGAAGATCGATATGATCCATCGCTATTAGTGTATTGCACATTTACTACACATGTTCTTGCGTCTCACATTTCTCAATTATATTAATGACTTGATCCAGATACACTTCAAGATGATATCAGTGAAGCTGTGCAGAAGCATGCACGTGACAATCATGCAAATAAGCATGACATGCCAGTTTCCCACCAACAGAATGAGAAATCTTGTTCTCATACTGAGGATGGTATTATTGGTTTAGTAGCGAATGGAAGTGGTGAACTTGCTATCGTAGTCATGGAAAAGTGGAAAGGGATAAAGGAAGAAATATTTGACAAGTTAGAACACAAAGAATTAGTTATACCATGGAAACTTGAACTAAGAACTGCAGTTGAAGAGGGTAATAAGTATCACAATTAAGGATGGTTCGTTTTGGCAGAGGGAAAGGGAGATCTTTTTTAAGCGGATTAATTATTTTCTCACTTGTACGCAGGCCATTCAAGGTATGCTTTTATTCAAGAATAAATACATTATTGTTATTAATAATATGTATCTTATTGTTTTAATTCATTTTATGAGCAGGAAACAGAAAATTTTCAGAATGGGGTGGATCGGTTGTAGATTCAATCATTGGAGTTTTTTTAACGCAGGATGTATCCGACCATTTATCAAGGTAATTAAACTTCACTAAACTATTTTATAATGTATATATGATTGTACTATTATGTGGATATATAATTAGACAATTACAGTAAAACCTCTATAAATGAATAATTTCGGGATTAGAGAAAATTATTATTTTAGCGAGGTTACTATTTTATCGATAAATGAATAATTTATTATTTTATCGATAAATTAATAATTTATTAATTTATTGAGATTTTTTAGATATTTCGTAGTTAAATTATATTTAGTAATAAGATTTTTTATATATATATATATCATAGTCATAGTTGGTTTATGTTATTTTTTTTTTTACTTAAACTCCAAGCTAGCTTAATTACTACAATATAAGCTAGGCCTATAAATACATCTTTCATGGAGATGATCAACTAAGATAGATCAAACTTCTATTGAGATACGAGTATCTGATCTTAGTCTAGTTAGTCTTTCAAAGAGTCTCATTTGAAATGACTAAAAAAAGTTACAAGCATAACACATCATCTTTATACTTGAAATGAAAAGAATTTATCAAATATGGTGCACGCATTGTAAAAGATTAAAGTCGAAGTTAAATTTGGTCTACATGCGATGAAAAAGTTAATTAAGGTACAATAGTCTTTTTTTAAAGCAACAACCCGAAAAAATAAAAATTCTCAGCTGAAATGTTCTATTTTATGTATTTTTTTAATTAAATTATTACTTTATATATTCGTAGGGACCTAAAGAAATTAGAGAAAAATTATTATCTTATGCATTTAGCGAGATTGCTAGTAATATGAACTGGTCCCAAGTCGGGACCGAAAAAAATATTACTTTAGCGAGATTATTAATTTATTGAATATTCATTTATCGAGGTTTTATTGTAACATGAGAATGTCATTACAGTTCTGCATTTATATCGCTCCTAGCAGCTTTCCGTGATACAATATTAAAGTCAAGTAGTGAAAAATCACTAATAGTTTTTTTTTAAAAAATTAATAAGAAATTAGGCGATATCAGTTCCTCGGAAGCAGACGATTTAGGGAACAAGTCACACTCTCAATCCCAAAGAAAAAGGGTTTACAACACTCTGAGAACTCACCGTCCGTCCCCCCATTATTTTTATTCATAAAGAAAAAAAATATAAGAAAAAGAGTAGGGGAACAAAAAAAGAATCCCAAGTTCAAAAAGAAAAATAAAATGGGTTGAGAAAACCTCTCACCCAAGCCTAAAAAAAAGAAGTATGAACTATAGAATAGATAATTGAAAGCCAATGCCGCGCGCACTCTGAAATGAAGAATGTACATCTACCAAGAAGTCTCTCCATATCATGAAGGAAGCCTCAAAATCATCCGGAATGACACATAAAATTAAAGAAAAGCCCAACACATCCAAACTGAGGAAATGAATGACTGAAGCCAGAGGAGAGCAAACCCAAATTAGACATCCTATTTGCCACTGTGTTACCTTCACGAAGAATGTGAGAGCAGTGAAAAGTCATCGCTCGAATGTGAGCCAAGCAAGTAAGCCAAGTTATCCTAAGAGGCCAAGGCGGAACAAAAGAAGAGGACTTAATACCAGAAATAATACTAGTAGAATCACTTTCAAGCCATAGGTAATGCCAACCATTTTGAAAAGCATATTCAACTCCGATTATAACCCCCATTAGCTCAACATAGAAAGCAAAATTATGACCCAAACCTTGACAGTAGCCACCAATATATATATTTGCCTTCCGCATCACGAAAAACTCCTCCACAAGCAACATGGTCCGGGTTACCTTTATCTAAACAATCCATGTTTAGCTTAATCCATGAAAAAATAGGATGGTGCCAAAGAACTAACCGTGGTGATGTTCGCCTTCTAGGTACAAGTTGAATTTCCAAACTAGCTAACAAATGAGTATCAACTGTACCATGTGAAATATCAGGAATATGAGGAGCCACAAAACACAGATGAGCCTTCAAAGAATGAAAAATCCGCAAGAGAGATGGACATTTATCATTAAAACATAACTTATTGCGAGTCTTTCATATTGACATAGTAGCATATAAACTACTAAGAAGCAAAATATTTTTAATTACGGGAAGAAATGCTTACTGACAATGAAGTTGAACAAATCATTAATAATGCCATGAGCAGGCAATCAAGTTCCAAAACAACAAATCAACCACTGCCAAATAGTGAGCAATCAAATGGTAGCCAAGAATCAGTTGGAGGTAATAAGGTGAGTGAGGAAAGCTTGTCCACACAAGAAGAAGCCACAACCGAAATGGAGTGTGTTGCAGTTGATCTGTCTAGTATGTCATTAGCTACTCAAGGTGCGTTACAGCATCACACTCAAGGTGATGAAGACTGTCATGTGGAAACGCCAAAGTGATCAATTTTTCCCAAATTTTTTTTTAATGCGGACAAACAGAAAGAAAAGAAGTGGAAAAGAGGTACTCAAGAAAGCCAAGGAAATGAAGTAGTATGAAATCTCAATGGGATTATTATAGGAGAAAATATAGTGGAAACCCAGGAAAGATTTCACTACAACAAAAAATTCAATTTGCTACACTTTTTTGCGACGGCATGGACGGCAATGAATGCGGTCGCAAATACATATCAATGGCGACGGCAAATTCACCGTCGCGAATGGGGAGACATTTTTGCAACGGCAAACCTACGCCGTCGCAAAAGGATTCATCAATTGCGATGGTATTTTTCACCGTCGCAAAAGGTTTCATCAATTGCGACGGCACTTTTACGCCGTTGCAAAAAGTTCCATCAATTGCGACGGAAAAGAAACGCCGTTGCAAAATCATTTTTGCCGACAAATAATTTTTTTACACAAAAATGACCGTTGGATTGGATAATTAGAATACTCTAAGTATGGTATTAATTAAAAACTTATAATTTTTTTTCTTGAATTTGATGTCGATCCGTGCATTAAATTATTGTGTTCCTAAGACGTTTTAGACTAAAACTCGATTTGCCACTATGTAAAAAAATTATTTGAGACCTATTTCTGCATATGCATTATTGTGAAGCTAATATCTATCTTACTATGTGAAAAAAATGACTCCAAAAAATTAATTTAGGTACTCCTCCCATAGGTGAATGAGCAAAATCCTTGAAAATAGATATTTTAGTCTTTTGGTAAGATATGACATCATTGACCGATCTCTAGACGAACTTCGACGAGGGAAGTTTTTTAAAAACTCTATGTTATTACGAGGTTGACGCATATGTATGGACACATTTCTCATTAGACCATTTCGGTTTCTCATATGTCTTTAATATATATATAATTGCTAATGTTACTTACAAATGTTTGTTGGTTATATGAAAACCAAACTTTTATGAAACTAAATCACTAAAAAGTAATCATTTTGAAAATGTGACAATTGGATGAGACTATCGGACTAATTTAAGCATGCCATGAAAAAATTTGAACTTTCCGATTTGAATTTGACATTGATCCGTGTGTCCTACGGTTGTGACTATATTGTCCTTGAGCAAAACGCAGTTTGCATTGGCACTTCATAAAAAATAATTCGAGATCATGTACCTCACATGTATTCTAATGAAATTCACATCTATCTTGCCATATAAAAAATTAAAATTTCTAAACCCTAAATCAGAGACCTAAATCTAAACCCCAAGTCTCTAACCCTAAACCTTAAAAGAATAGTTAAATGAAAATCTTCAAAAAAAAATAAAAAAAATGGGTCATGCCTATCTCTCGCCGGTCACCCAAGCTGATTTCATGCGCCTCCTTTTCATTCCTCTCTCTCTCTCTCTCTCTCTCTCTCTCTCTCTCTCTCTCTCTCTCTCTCTCTCTCTCTCTCTCTCTCTCTCTCTCTCTCTCACATCCTAACCCGTGCCTCTCTCTCTCCGGTCACCC
This sequence comes from Geum urbanum, assembly GCA_946800695.1. Lineage (NCBI taxonomy): Eukaryota > Viridiplantae > Streptophyta > Magnoliopsida > Rosales > Rosaceae > Geum > Geum urbanum. Next base: position 78,091,269 of record OX326999.1, on the reverse strand, counting down.
AAACCCAGCCGCACCTCTCTCTCGCCGAAAACCCCAAGCTAGCCGCACCTCTCTCTCGCCGGAAATCTAACCCGAGCTATACTCTCTCTCGCCAGAAACCAATTGTCGATCCGCGCCTTTCCTTACTGGAAACCAAACGCTGCGCTGTCATTCTTCTTCTCCTCACCGTCCCCGCATCATCACTCTACTATTCCACACCATCGCCGTGTTCTCTCTCGCCGAAAGCCCCTAGCCCAGCCACGTTCGCTCTACTGTTTCCAATTTAATTCAAGAACTAACTCAAGTTGGGACTGGGTATGTCTTTCTTCTCTAAATTTTGTAGCAGATCAGTGTTTGGACTCAGAGACTGAGTTGAGAATAGGAGAGTGGAGGACGCAGTGTTTGGTTGTGAGAATTGACGCGAGTTAGGGTTTTGTGTGGAGAAGGAGAAATGTCGCGGACCAATAGGATGACTTTTGATATCAGCAAGACTGGCCCTGTTGAAAGAGACATCGAGCAGGTATTCGATTTTGATTTCTACTATCATCACTGATTTCTGTTGGTTTTAGTTTGATATGCTGCTCAGAGTGTATTGATTGCTAGGACTTTCATGTATTACAAGATATATTTGTAACTTTGATTAGATCGAATTGGTTGTAGGATTAGCTGAACATTGGTTGCTCTTTGTTTAGGAAATAGGGACTTCACTCTGTAAGTAAGCCAGTGATCAGGTTGCAGATACTTAGTTAACAATGATGGACAGGCTGAGCATTTCCACTGATTACATGTATGTTGGTACTCTACGCAACAATTTGGTATGGGTTATGCAAAAAAGGAAGATAGATGGTAATAATTGGGGGTTAGTTCGATAGGATTGTCTAGAACTATTGTATAATGTTTCTGCATCCCTATTCATTGCTGATATGTTTGGCTCTAATCCAATTAGATATACTGTATTCAGAACCTTGTAATGCAATGTGATTCTCCATTGGGAAAACATAATACACCTAATCTGTGATAGTATAGATCACATGATATCTTGTTAAGCTACTCAATTCTGGATTCATTAAAATAGTGAAAAGTTGAAATCCAGTGTAAAATGGTTGATGGGGTCTTAATAACATATCACATTTTAAATGACTGCTTATACGTATTTTGATGCATTTCCACTGTACAATCTAGACATTCTATTCACATTGTTAATATGACGAGATAATGCATTTTAAAATCTTTACTCGATGATTATCTTTCCAAGAAATGGGCTGAAAATTCTCAAGTTGGATTCTTGGTTGATATTTTGAACAGGCTGTTATTGCTTTGAAGAAATGAGCACACTTGCTCAAGTACGGAAGAAGGGGAAAACCCAAGTTCTGCCCCTTCCGTCTTTCTAATGTAAGTTTCTGTTGAATATCTTTTTAGTGGAAACAGACCTTGTGTCTATCTTTCTTCATTTTGTTCAGATAGCAAATGAAACTTTTATAGCAGACAATTGGAAAATATTACAGACAGAGTATAGATACTGAAACATTCTTAAAAAGTTCCTTGAAACGGCTAGGCTAAACTATGGCAGAAGAACCTTCCACTCTTTCAGATCATACAACATAGCTGCATTACAGTCCAACAATTAAGTAGATACCAATAATGATGCCAAAATGTGAACCCTTTCCCATAAGTGCCACAATTGATGACATCTATGCCTCACTAAATTGCAACAATTTCATCTCATTCATTCATTGTTTACAAATACGTTTCTTGTATTCATAAACATATAAATTTCGGTTGTTGTGCGGTCATCACTGCAGTAGTTTCAGGTCACTGCATCTAATTTTTCCACACAATTCTCTTTGTTATTAGGTTGTAATTGTTATTGCATTCTTACCCTCTGGATGAGTCCGTTCTAATATGGTTCTCAAGGAATGAGGAAAAGCATCTTAAACTAAGCCACGTGTCTAGAATTATTTCTGGGCAACGTACTGTAAGTTACTCTCAACTCCGTAGATAAAACACCTATTTTATATGTAATTACATTGTTAATACTCTATTTAAACATTTCCATGTTGGGAAGATTACATCATGCGTGGACTATCTCAAATTCTCAAGCCCTTTAATCTTGTTCAATTCGCTTAAATCATGACTGGGTTTCTCTTTCTCTTCTTTAAAGGGCAACATATCCTTTGGATTGGTGGAAGAGCAATGGAAAGAATAAGAGACCAAGTTGCTGGGTGGAAGAGATGTCGTCGCCGGTGGGACCTGGCTTGCTTGCAACCAACTCGGTAAGCTCGCTTTTATTACCAACATCAGAGAGGTCCAGTTAGTATAACAGTTATGATTTATGGATTGATTGGACTCACAATGCTTGCCATAATATGTGCTCTCAATTTTTATCAACTTGATCTCCATAGGAATCTGTCATTCCAAGAATTGTGTTAAGCTATTGACTTTATTTGTGTACTTAAACTGTCCTGCATGATATGTGCTCTCAGTGAAGTGCATGATCAAGCACTACAATCATGCGATGCTATCCATCAAGAGAAGAGGATATTACTGAAGTAAGAGATCATAAGAATGGTACTCTTTTTCACTAATCAGCATACTTTGCTGGCTCTAAACATACAGGTACATCATTGTTGCTGCATAGTTTGTTGACTTTCTGCATAAGTTATTTGTCACTCTCCTAGCCAATTAGTTGTTTTGAAGATTTTTCGATTAGGTTTCTTTATCATTCATTTTGTCACTGACTGCATGATTATATTTCCACCAGAAGATACATTCTAGTGTTTGATAAAAATAATTTAATAATTTGATGCGTCATGTATCTGCTTCGATATGTCATGGTCAGTTTTCCTAGTTCCAACTGTAAATAAGGTGCTTAACCTCATTTATTTTGATTTACTTTGTAGGACCCAAGTGATCCAACTATTGGGTTCTTAATTGATGGAATGGACCATCTATGCTGTTTGGTACCAAGTATTGGATGGAATGGACCATCTGTGCTACTGGACCCTAGTTCCAACTATTGGATGGATGTGATTAAAATAGTTTATGAACGCAACATGCATTCGAAGTGAACCCCAGTGTTTGGAAACTCAGAAGAGTTGCTTCTAGAGATTGTTAATTCCTTGAAAGAATTGTATTGGTGAATTACCCACCAGATCTTTATTCATTATGAATTTTTCTTCCAGTCACATTTACTGAATTTTCAGTTGTTGAATGTTGTTACATGTATGAACAAGCAGAAAAAAGGAGAGATTCTTTTATTTGAACAACTTGTATGAACATGTTGTTACATGCATGTATGAAACACAATTAATCTTTGAATAATCTCTTCTGTTAAAGTATTTGCAGATTTGATTTAATGATTATTTGGCTCCATTTCTTTGTGATGATCAAGTTGTCGCAAGAAATGGAGTTTTTTTTTGTCACGGGAACATGTATTTACGACGGCAACAATGTCGTTGCAACAGTAGGTTTGTGACGGTAAATTACCGTCGCAAATACAAAAAATAGCATTACGGTTAACGAATTTTGCGACGGTATTTTTACCGTCGCAAAATACCGTCGCAAAAGAAATATATTTGCAACGGCAACATTTTACCGTCGCAATAGGTTCAGATGACGGTGAAAAACCGTCGTTATTAGCAATTGCGTCGCCACCTATTGCAACGGAAATGTTACCGTCGCAAATACTCGTTTTGCCGTCGCAATAAAGTATTTGCTACGGCATTTTTTTTTTGCGACGGCAAATTGCCGTTGCAAATTATATTTTTTGTTGTAGTGTTTCTCACATGAATGTCATAGATTGGGAGACAGAGAATGATGATATTGCTGAAGCTATCAAATTACGTGGACAACATAATAATATCGCTCGTCAAGTAAAGGTAATTTAAATTATACACTTGTAATACAAGTTTTGTGTAGATATTTCCTGTATGACACATTTCTTTGAGTATTCTGCATGGTTGAGTTTGCATGTGATCCAAAACCAAATATATATTAAAAAAGTAGATGTGCAATAATGTCTGTATGATAGATACTTTGACATGATCGAATTGATTCACTTTGCAGAAATTTCTCAATCAAGTGAAACAAGATCGATCAGAATGAACTGAACCTTTAGTGGTTAAGAATCCGTTCCGAAAATTTTATTGGTCCATAAATTCTTATTTAAGGAATTCTGTCTCTATTTATCAAATAAAATATTTTATTTATATTCTTTGTACAACAGTGTACCAAATAGAAATTCTTATTACTATACATTACTTATGAAAACTTATTTTATTTAATTGTTAGTTATAAAAAATTATTTTATTTAATTATGAAAACTTATTTTATTAAATAAAATACGTTGTTATTTCTTGAAAATACTAAAGGATTGTGAGGGAGAGAGAGGGAGGAAGATGCTAATTTGTTGTGCACAAATTGGTACGAAGATTATGAAAAATGAAAGTAGTATTTATAGAAAAATAGTAGGGGATCATTTCAAATTTTTTTGGGATTTTTTGGATTTTTTTTAGAGAATCAGAACATTTTATATAAAAGGAGTCATTGTAGTTGAATTGTGGCCATCAGATCAAAAAACTAGTTGTTTGGTTCAAAAGGGGAGACAACCAAACCACGTGGCGGCCCCTAATTGGTTTGTGTACACGCGCGGGATTGAAAAAAAAAATTGACTCACCTGGCATCACCCAGGTGCGTGGGGTCCGACAGGAAAGAAATCCTCTTATCCGATCGATTTGAGGAATTCTTTCACCCTGGTCAAGGATGAGTCTTCGTTCCTCCTCTCCCCCACTACACGCCTCACCCGCCAAGAAATTCTCTTTCAGCATAGGTCCCGCTAGAAATTCCCCCAAATGGGAATTCCTCCACCCCCGCTGCGGATGCTCTAAGATGGGCTCCGGCAGAAATTGTAAGATATATCTAGTTTATACATTGTAATAATTAACTTGTACACTGTCTAGATACTTATTTCTCTGTATTTTTTTATATCGTTTTTAAGATATTAATATTTACAATGTCTTTGATTTTTAATCTATACTTGTAGGAGTTATCTAACAAGTATCGACGTAATTGGCCTAAAAAGTGTCGAGTGCGTGCGGCTTTTAGCATGGAAACAGATAGCTTTGCCAGTATGTCTCGAATTTCTTACTCATGTTGAAATAAAAATATTAAAATGATTTTCAAGCATATTCATTCTTTCTATTAGGTGGACGTCAATGTTGGCAGGATAGCAATTCGTTTAGGATGGGTTCCTATGCAACCGCTACCTGAAGGAGTTCAGATACATTTATTAGATCAGTAAGTAATACAAACAATGTAAATAATACTTTTACCAGAAATATTATTATGATCTACATTATTAGTATATATTATAACTTACTTACTATTGATGTATAGGATGCCGATCATGGACGATGTACAACAATATCTTTGGCCTCGACTATGTCATATGAAGTTTGAAGAATTGTAATCCTCAACATTTATCGTTAACTTATTTCTTATTTACACAATCATACTTATTCATTACATCTCTCTCTCTCTCTCTCTCTCTCTCTCTATTTACACAATCATACTTATTCATTACATCTCTCTCTCTCTCTCTGGAAAAAAAATTACACAAATAGAAACAGAGGAATTGTATAACTTGCACACTTTCCTCAACACCACATGGTAAGTAAACTCAACATCACCTTGCACTCCCTTGCCTTCGTTTTCCTTCAGCAGACACTGACTGCCTCCTTGGCAAACCTTGACTGATGCCATTGGGTGGTTTCCTTGACGGGGAAGGAAGCAATGATGGAATGAAGCTTCTGGTTACAAGAATGAAGATAAATGACATATTGTATCAGAACGTGTATATGGTTCCTTATAGATCATGCAGCTCAAAGAAGAAAGGTGTTCTGAAACTAACGGCAGTAAGAGTTACCTTGTCTCGGGGCTCCTTATTGACCTGTAATTGCTTTTCTTTGCTTTGGATCCAGTCCCGTTTGGAATGTTTGTAGCTTTACTAGGGGCATTCGGTTGCCAAAGTAAGTCCGGCTCTGATGAATCACTGGTTGCAGTATCGAGCTGATCATCAGAGTCGTCAAACTCATGTGTCGTTGAACTTATGTTGGAAGCGTCTGGGAGGCAAGTCTGACCAAACATTTCTGGTAGCTCCCCGTGATCCCAACATGATCTTAACGGACTTTGTTCTCTACTTTTGCTCTCAAGCTTGTTTACCATCACCTTATCAACCCAATCACCAGGAAGTGATGAAACTGAGTCCTTATCGTCCTCCTTTCCGTTTGCTCCCGCGCTAGCAATGGATGGCCAAGGAGGTGAATGCATCAACATATCTTGAAGATCTAAACTTCGGAATTTTGGCTTTGATGAAGAGTTTTTGCGAACCTAATGAAATCCAAAATTGATGATCAACTTCATGCGATCAAATACCAATGAATATGTTACATACAATAATATTCTCATCTATGTATATTGGTTGGCCATGTACCTCCATGTTTCCAAAATCCTCTATTGATTGCTTCCGACCACCAGACAGAGTTCCGGGACCTTTTCCTCTTGGATGCAAAAGGGAAGACTCAGTAGACTTCATTCTAAACCTTTCTGGGCTTAGGGATAGCGAATGTTTCAGCTGCATCCCATCACCGTCTTTTCGTGCTAAGGCTGCCTTCAAATTAACAATCTGAAATAAAACAAATAAACTGTAAAGATAAAAAGGTTCACCTAATTTTGCACATACAGTACCGCAGAAGCCAAAGACCACCTGTTCTTTGAGCTCTTTAACATCTGCACCATCTTTGTTAACTTTAGCAGCACCAAGCTCAACTGTGGAAACCCTTTCTGCAAATTTGAGGGTACTGAGGGTTTCTCCAAGAGCGTCGTACTCAGGGCTAATATGAACAAACATGAGTGTCTTTGCTTGCCCCCCTATGTTATAAAGACCAATCAAATGATATTGACAGACACAGCTAGAAATTAGAGAGTTTCTAATCAAGAGATTGTTAGACAATCTTACCGAGCGAGTCTTGGAGTAGCTGTGTGAGTTTACTGTTCCTATAAGGCACATGTGAATTCTTTTGAGCCAGAGAGGCAATGACATCTCCTAAAGCTGAGAGAGATCTGTTAATATGTTGTGCTTCCTTTAATCTGTCACCTGTAACCTCCGATTTGTCAACTCTTTCACTCCCAGCCAAGTCAACTAAATGCATACAGCCACGGAGAGTGCTTCCAGATGTCTGGTCCTTTCCATGAACATGAACCGTCAAGCAACTGTTCATATTAACATCAGGAATTTAGTGTACATAGCTCCAATGCATATGTTGAAACACTACTCAAATTGATATCTAGTGTATCATTATCCTACCTATGGGACCGACTACTCCGGTCATTCATAGCTGTAGAGCTCACTGCACGGTTCTTATGCCCAAGGTTCATCAAATATATAACATCAGATGTCGATGATACAGGTACAAGGTTTGCTTCAGGTACATTAATGCCACTTTGAGAACTATTTCGAATTTCTAGTGTTTGTTGGAGTTAAGAAAACAGAGGAATAAAATGCATATAAAAAACATCTCAATCTAGAATGAAAGGTAGAGTAAAAAAAACTCATAAAGGATATCTTTTGATAGAGCCATCCACTGCAAGCAGATCTCTAACTTGCTCATTGTAAATTTCTAGCATCTGAACAGATATTTCATAGTGAATGGTGTCATTTCTCAGTTCTGAAAGATGAAACAAATCACTCAACGCTCTGTAGTTTACACCTCGGCTTTCGTCTGTAATTTCATTTGGTCCAGTCTATATTGGTGAGCAAAGTAAAACCGCAGATTAGCTTATAATTTGTCAAAATCAAATTCGGAAAGCATAGAAATTACCTGATGAAATCATCCAAAATTAATATACATATCATACCATAGTATAAGTTTTTCCTGATCCTGTTTGGCCATAAGCAAATATACAGACATTGTAACCATCAAGAACAGACCGAATGAGAGGCTGCGTATCTGAAAAGACCTCCTCTGCATGGAAAGAGAAGTGAAAGTGAACACACTGACAAGGTTAAGAATACATAAACCTACTCAGAGAATAGCTAGCTAACCTTGGGTTGACAATGGGCCAAATACTTTGTTAAAAGTGAAAGATTTCCTTCCGTCTTTGCCATATTTAGATGGAGTGACAATTGCTATCTTTCCATCATCTATCTGATCAAAAGTATTGGAAAGATTTGATTGTCCAGGCAATAGCGGCCGCACTCGGCAGTATACCCGTATATTTCCTGATTAAACAGAACTGATGACCATTTAATTTGTAGAAAACATACAATAAATTGTATACAGAAGACCAGAAATTTACCTTTCAGATCCTGTACTATATTGTACAACTTGCGGTTTTCTTCAAGAACTTTCTGGTATCCTGATGCTGCATGAGCCAAACCATGCAGATGCATACCTACATTGTGAAAGCAAGATTGTTTTCAACTTGTCACCTAGAATTTGGGAAGAAAAAAAAAAGATATAGAAGAAATTCAAATTGATACCCAGGCTGTTGAACTCCTCCCGGTACTTGATTTGTAGAAGCTTCATTCCTGCTTTTGTATCATATAGAGTATGTTTCAATTCCTACATGAAATTAGCACCAGTTTCACCAATAATTCTTTAGGACAGATTAACAGAATTGGAGCAGCTATTTTAGTACAACTGCAAGTTACCTGAATATTTTTCTGTTGTTCAACCAACATTTTATGACTCACGAATTGGCCTTTTGATCCCTCTTGATGGGCATATGTTTTATTGCAACAATCATCCTTTATTTGAGTGGCAGCTTGCTCTTCCTTCATGATCATTCATCAGTAAAAGAAAATGTCACCAATTGCGAAAATAAGCACAACTGAAAATGCAACAAAATACTATCACACTTACATAAGCCTGTCACATTTCACAACATAAATAGTGACTGAGAATCTAAACACATACCTCACCAGATAATGCCATATCACCATTAACAGGATGAGATAAAGAATCTTGGCCAGGAAACACCATATCTCTGGAAGTAGTTCTTACCTGTCATTATCAGGCCAAAGTATATCATTATTGTCATCGACAGAAGCTTGATGGTAACTTATTACGCCTACAGGCACTCAGTGCTAGTTTGGTATCCACAGTCCAAGGAGCACATGTAGCTACTCACCAATTCAGCTTGGCTTGCTAACCGATGCTGAAACTCCTCCATAACTTTACTCAGCATAGATTCCACAATCTATCAAAAGCAATAGAAAATTGTTTCCTGAGTGTAACAGAATGATGAGGCTAACTAGGAAAAGCAGAATTATAAACATCAATCTTATCCTTAGAATAAGAACAAATGTCCTGAATGATCACAATATATGGGAAGGTTATGCTATTGCCAATGAATGAAAACAAGCAACATTTGACCTTAACAATACTTGCATTTCTATAATGAAAATTTGGATGAAGTTTACTAACAGGCAGAACAATCCTTACATGTGGAATTTCTTCTTGCTTCCTGTCTGAAAGAACTTCACGCACTAGCATGTGTAAGGATTGTGATGAACTCTGAAAAATAGAAGACAAATATATCATTCTACTATCTGATGAGTGTAAGAGAAACTTAAAGAAAAACAAAATCTCACTAACTGCTTCAGTGGGATCTTCACTAGAGAAACTATCTTGCGACCTCTCTCCCCATGATAAGGTCCTTGTAAAGGAATTCATGAATGGTTCAGAATTTTTTCGTACAAAGGGTTTCCCACAGATGGGTGGTCTCAAGTTTCCGACAAATTTCCATGACCCACTTCCACCTGCTTGTTTCCAGTCACTATATGATCTTAGTGCTAGAACACAGTTCACAATCCTTGCACTTGCAGATTTCCCTCCCTGTAACTCCAAATTTGGATAACTGTTAAAGGACAAAGACAAAGCTGGAACGAAAAAGAGAAGGAATATGAATTTGCCAACACATAAATGTACTCCCAGCACCAACCTGTTCCAAATCACAGGCCTCAAAGGTTGGAAGCCCCAATTCCTCCACAGCCACAAGGAAATTTCTGACGTTTTCAAAGTACTGAAATGCTGATAGAGCTGCTCCATCTGGAATAATGACGGAGTCGGTAGGACCTTCGACTACCTAAGAACAAAAAAGAAGTCATCCTCTCAAAACCATATAGCAACGTAGCCGGAACAAAGGCAAATAGGAACAGAATGAGTCCATACCTTTGCCACAGCTCCTGGTTGAACCTTGTTAAGAACATTACAAAGAATTATGCCACTCCGCAGTCCAAGCCTAAAATCTTCTTCAGAGGGTTCAGCTGGCAAGTCTTTACCCCCAACAACTCCAACCATCCTTCTCAGCCATCCAGCTGCTTGATATCGTCTCAAGGCTGCATAACAATAGTATGGCACCAATTATTACACAGAATATAGCAATGCCAGGAAAATCATATTCACCAATCAACACTGAAATTAAAGCAGGGAACCCTTTAGTCCCTTGACTCAATTCAATGCTTAGAAACCTTGCTTCTACTGTGGAATTGGTGTGTTAAATATGAGGTCCAGGATCTCAAAATTCATCTCCAAAATCCTGTATTAAATTTCTTTATCCAAATGATAGTACTCCTCACCAAATACTATTCCTCCCAAGATTTCAATACCAAAAGCTAATCATTTATGACAAGTTGGATTCTTGGGCTTTCGTGTGAAACTAAACCCCTCCCAACATTATAAAGAAAGTTCCTTTTTCATTGCATATCCATTCAAATGAATACTTCACCGCATTTAAGAAGATTAAATTCCAGAAAATGAAGAACCAAAAGGCTAAACAAAACATGCATAACTTATATGAACACAAACCAAAAATGAAGAAGGAAAGAAAAAAAAAATCCTACATGCTTCCTCTGCCTTTCTTGAAGCCAATCCCATATCACTGAGACGAGTCCCATGTTGTTGAATGACCTCTTCAACCACAGAAGCTACATTAAAAGGCAACACTTGCTCCGTCGTCATTACCCACCAAAGATATCAAACTGACTTCAAATTTCAACTCCTACCCATTAACCCAAAACCTCCAAGCTCTCTCGAGAACAATGCAGACCCACAAATTTGTGAAGCGAGCCCAGAAAATTAATTGGGATTTTCGTGTCAAAGAATGAAAAACTTAATTCTCTGAGGGAGAGACTGGAATTAGATATATAGGTCTTACTTTGGAAGAGAAGAAAAAACGAAAATGGAGTAACGAAAAGTGAAGAGAGAGAGAGAGAGAGAGAGAGAGAGAGAGGAAATTGGGTTTTTGATGATTTTATTTCTGTGTGTTTGTTTCTCTCAGTTTTCTTTGTTCATCTTCTTCTTTCTCTGTTTTAGCTTATTGTGGGTGGTGTCTAAATATTGAAAGGGCAAAGCTACACCGAACCTGGTTCCGAGCCTCCCGGGAGACAAAGGATTTAACGGTTTATATCCCCACAAGACAAAAATTGAAAAGGAAAATTTAGATTGTTTGAAAAGAAAAAACCAAAGAAAATACATCTATCTTGCAATGTGATCACAAATATATTGGGTCGGATTTACAAATGTTTTCGTCTCCGGAATATCTTCTTGGTGTTTTATGACAAGTGTCGTCAACTCGTGAAATTTGAAGTTTTTATGTGTATTTTAGGAAAATAATATTATTGCTCGGAACTCACGAGCACTTTTTATTGGATATTTCTAAATGGCTGGAGCTAGCTAAAAAACACATATCGTCGACTATAAAATTACTAGCAAAAAACCAAGAGTGACAAGGCCGTCTTACATAGTCAAATATACTGTAGTATCTTCAACTACTGTCTATGTCAACTTATTCTTCGATTTAATTTGATGTTATGTAAATTGTAGGTACACCAATCAGGTTGGTAAGCAGGTTATCATTCACATTACCAATGCCAAATTTTTCGATATATCATTAGCAATGCCAAAAGCTTTCCTCCTATTCACATTTCACAAGACCTTGAGGATAGACCAAAGTCATTCAACATTAGCAATGTTTATATATATATATATATATAACATTATAACAAGACCGAACTCGATCTCTTTCAACTACTTATCATTAATTAATCATGAAATCTCTTCAAGAGGACAAAGTTTTTCTCTATAGTATGAACTCTGAATAGTTTTTGGTGTCATGGTTTGAATTCTAATTTCCCTTCATGCATGCCTGTTCAAATGGTAAAAATATATGACCTTCGATCAATGCTGTTCTCAGTGACCTAGCTAGTTTTCTAACTCTCTTTTAAGAGGAAATAATGGAGAGCTCAGGAGCTAGTCATAGCTCTTATGCATATAATTAATTTAGTAGCATAAACGATCCAAAATGTACGTCTTCAAGATGCCATTACATTCTTTTCATTGTGTACCCCTCTTTGCTTAAGGTGTGATGATTAGTCGAAGGTGCAGAATGACGACTAGGGTTCTCCCTAGTACTCTTAGAGCAACGGTGGCCTTCCTGGGGTCTCCGCAGAGACGAGCGGCGGTCGTCCTCTCCGATACCGCCTTATGGACGTTGCCTCTCAACGTCGCATCTCGACCTCCTCTCCGGTTGTCTTTTATTGTAGTCTCTGGGCTACATGAAATCTTCACTGCAACTTCTTCTTTGTTGTCCCAGGGACTGGAAACTGTGTTGAGCCCTGGCGATGGTGGAGTTCGTTGGCGAGTATCAATGGGATTTGCAGAAGGTTGCGGCGTTCTGTTTGGCTCGACTGAAGGGCGAGGAAGGTTCTTGGCGTGGTGTCGAGGTGTTGCAGGTTCCAGTTGGTTAACAATGGAGGGCGATGAGCTTTTAACGAGATCGGAGACTGATGTCGGCACAAAGGTGCAGATCTAGGGTTCGGCAGAGGCTGGCGGTTGAAGGTTGGCTACGACGTCAGGTAGTGACGTTCGAAGTCAGGTCTCCCCAACCACAGCGGAGTTGGGACTTGGGCTTCCAACAACTTCTTACCTGAGCTCCATTCTTTTGGGACTGGTCAGGATTGATTGATCGTCGTGAGGAGCTTTCCAGGATGGGATGTGGGCTCTGGCTGACCTTTGGGTCTGGGTTTTGGGCTGAGATCCATTTTGAATCTGGATTTGGGATTGGGGGTCTTTAGTTAGATTCTACTTAGACTCACTACAAGAAAAATGCACTTAAACCACGGAATCTTTAAGGTTCCGTCGTCTAAGGGACACTTAAACCGCGGAAACTTTCTCCGCAGTCCAAGTGACACTTGGACGACGAAATGTGTCATTCCGTCGTCTAAGTGGCCACTTGGACCGCGGAGAAAGTTTCTGCGGTCTAAGTATCACTTAGACGACGGAAAAAGACATCTCCGTCGTCTAAATACTTTACCATAAACCCTAAACCCTAAGACCCTATCCCCTAAACCCTGCATTTTCACTTAGACGACGCAAAGACACGTTTGCGTTGTCCAAGTAAGCACTTAGATGACGCAAACGTGCATTTCCGTCGTCTAAGTGCTCACTTGGACGACACAAATGTGCCTTTGCGTCGTCTAAGTGAAAATTTCGTAATTTCACCTAAGACAACAATCATCTAGACCATGTCCCAATGCATATTCTTTTCGTCGAGACCATAGAGTAAACAATGCTTCGAGTGTGAGCGTCGACGATTCCAAAATAGGACTTACGGATTTTCGTGTATCCACGTTTCCGGTTTGTAAAAATTTTGGTTTTGCGGTTGACTGTGCCGATGAAACCCTTAACGAACTTACTATTTTGTGAAAATTATTCCATTTATATATTGTCTTATGGCGAATGTATCCAATGGTTATTTTGTCCAAATTCAATTTCGTTAATATCGATATGTAATGACCCTATACTTAATAACACTTAAGTTATACACATTAGTAGATACTTAACAAGTTTAAAGACGTAAGATTATTCGTCGTCTTAAATTCAATTGTTTATATATACGATTCGTTAATCGATATTTTACGACTATTTCATTCGAATGACAGATCGGAAACTTCCTTACGAAATATTTTTAAAAATTAATTTGACGATTATTTCACCTGAACCACGGAGTTGGACATCTCCGTCGTCTAGGTGACCACTTGGATGACGGAGATGGTCTTTTCCGTCATCTAGGTTGAAAAAGATGGTGGTTCAATTTTCACCGCCAAATTAATTAGGCGCCGGGTGTTTCCGTCGTCTAAGTGAAATTTGAAACGCTCCCAAATTTAGGGCGGTTAACTCCCGCTCGCCAAATTAATTGGGCGCCGGTTCCAAAAATTCAAAATTTTCACTTAGACGACGGAAAAAACACCTCAGCTCCGTGGTCTAAGTGAAATTCTATATAAAGGACCCATCCGATCCTTTTTGCTCATCCCATTCTCAATTCCTCCTCTCTTCTCTCTCTCACTCTCACTCTCTCTAATAAATCCGGCAACTTTCCGACGATCCAAAATCCGGCAACTCCCTCCCTCCGGCGACTCCGCTCTCCCGCGAGTTTAAATTAATTTATTATTTTACGGCGACCCAAAATTCGGCGATCCCCTCCCTCCGAAGACTCCCCCCTCTCCGGCGACTTCCTCCCTCCAGCGACTTCCCCTCTTCGGCGACTTCCCTCTCCGGCGACTTCACTCTCCTTAGTATTTTAATTAATTCCTCCTCTTCTCTTTCTCACTCTCACTCTCTCTCAAAAATCCGGCAACTTTCCGGCGACCCTCCCTCCGGCGACGACGCTCTCTTTAGTATTTTAATTAATTTATTAATATTTAAATGAGAATTTAGCATTTTAATTAAATTATTAATATTTTACTTTAAATTTTAATTAAAATAAATAAATAATTACTTAGACCACGGAGATGGACGTTTTCTGCGGTCTAAGTTTTCACTTGGACCACGGAGAATTCATTCTCCGTCGTCTAAGTGAAAACTTAGACCGCGGAGTCTTTTGCGCGGTCCAAGCGAGCACTTAGACCGCGGAATTCTCATTCTCCGTCGTCCAAGTGCTTGGACGACAACACTTGGAGTACAGAACTTGGACCACGGAGGTTCCGTCATCTAAGTACTTAGACGACGGAAAAACACACGTAGACGACAGAAACGCTCCGCGGTTTAGGTGCGTTTTTCTTGTAGTGACTTGGGTTGGGGCCTGATAGTTCTGTGCCCGCTTCGACAAGAGTCTAATACAGTTGAGGTTCTTGTTATGGTTTGTCGGGGTTTGGTTTTTCTGCCCACCCCGACACATGTCTTTTAATCATGGTCACATGGTTTGTACTGCGCTTCATTACAGGGGTTTTATTTCGATCTAGGTCATGTTAAATCGCATAAGTTCTTTAGGAACTCTAGTATTCCCTAAGTCGGGCCCTCTGAGTAGACTTATGTATAATGTAACAAATTATTTGATTTAATGCGATGATCTTTGCTTAAAAAATAGTGTGACGATTAGCTAGCGAAACTTATCAATCACTTTCCGAATACAATTAAGAATTCACTTCGCAAAAGTTAGGATGATGATTAGGGACATTGTCCTTGAAATCGAGCATCTAGTTAGGTTTTCATTAGCTAGAATTTATAAATATAACATAGCGAGCAGAAACTCACAATCATGAATCTAGCAAATTAACCTAAAATGTTGTGATCGAACATTTCATCAATACGTACTATACATAGGACCAGTTATATCTAATTAGAGTAGAAAAGATAAAGGATAAAGTTGATTTGCCTAGCCAAATGGTCGGAACAGTTGAAAAGAAAATTGAAAGAGGAACGTACACCACCACCCTTATCCTGTTGCTTCTTCTAAATTTCCACTTGACATTGAGGACGATTGATGACCTTTAACGTGGACCAGGCAAGTTTGTGCACATGATATTAGCACCAGCTCATGATTCAGTCCGTTTGCAGTCTTGTAGAACTAGTGCCTTTTTTCATTTTAAGCTAATAATAATTTCATTTTCTTATGTTTCAATGGTAAAGTAGCAATTAGTCCAAGATTCTTCTAGGCTCTGTGGTGGGGTGACTTTTGTGCGTTTAGGAGTAGATGGACATGATCTTAGAATGGTCTTAAGAACCTAATGTAATTTGTAAGGAGCTAATTGATCGATCAAATGTATTAATTAAGCTTAATCAGAAAACCATAATTCTACCTGCTCATTTTCAACATGCCCCTACTAATTAACCAACGAATGACAAGTGCTTTTGATGTTCTATATATCCTTAGACTACAATTTTTTATTTTATTTTAATTTTTTGGGATGAATAAATCGAATGACAAGCTGAATTGAAATTCGAAATTGTTGGCGTGTTTTGCAGTCTTAATTAGGATTCACCATCCTACGAACACCATATAATCATGCGTGTTTTACACTGAAGGATTCTTGGCTCAAATCTCTTGGACAAAGTTTAGAGCATACTTCCACCGCGGGCACGGTCGATCGCCCCATTTCCAGATGCTCGTATGATGCAGATGAAGGAGGCAGTAATAATTGAACGAAGAACACTAGAAAATAAAGAGAAACTGATCGAGAAAAGAGATCGAAATCGATCAAAAACCTTGCTATATATGTAGTGATAGACAATCCTGAGTCTCGACTCTTGAGGAGTTGAGATCCAGGTGTATCGATAACTACGTACTCGATAACTAAGAATTCAACGTGAAGCTCGTCGCGGTAAATAAAGCAATGAAGAAGTGCTGAAGCCGTTCCCTCCAAAATGGTTGAATGATTCAAACGCACGGCAGGGTTGGTTATACGAGCCTATTAGGTTCGGAGCGCCAATTTTAAAAGTTCGTCAGACTAATAACAGTGACGGATCGAATAGGCCCGTGGAACCTAAAAGTACGTAGCTATAGGCTATATAGGCTATAGGGTAGGACCAGAGCGAGGCTTCCATGCCGGCAGCATATGTAGTATTTGTTAAAGTTGAGACTGCCGGCCGACCAACACGGCGCAACATGATGGACTCCACCGTCGTACAATGCATGGCCAGGCCAAAAGTAGTAGATCAGAAGTCAACATCACTATCTTCCACCGCCCCCGGGCCGGCTATATATCACAGTCCCATATCTTTTTCTGCTCCAACAATAATCCGATCATTAATGTATATATTCTATTACGTATAAAAGCTTAAGCTACGTACAGTACTTAACTGCACTCGGGCCTATGCATTCCGGTATCTAGATCAAATACCTTGACACCAAAACTGGTAGATTAAATATGGATAGAGTTCATAGACACAAAATATATGGAACGTAACACAAACATACAATACCCGTTTAATTAGTATATATAATCCATCGACAAGCAAACACAGGATCAAAAGTACATCCTAACTCGTCAAGATAACGAGGAATCATATATATCGCATCAGTCTATGTGCATGTACGTAGTGTTTGGTTGCTCCCGGGAGTTTGGGTAGTATAAATTTTTATTTTATTGTGTGTTATGTACTATGTGTGTCAAATGTGTCACTGTTGTAAGACAAAACATCGTTGGAGAGGTGCGTCGTCGAACTTGTCTCTACACAAACGAATAAAACGAGGAGAGCACAAACTTCGTTTCATAAATTCTTTTTTCCTAGATGGCCTAGAACTTGTGTTTAACAAATTAGGACTTGTTTCGTGATCTTACTGCAAAGCTACGAAAATTAATGCCTTATATATATTATATCTTGTATAAAACAGAACAATCTTCTTGGCATGTGTTGAGAAATACTGGATGTGACTCCTTTGACCGCCGACAACTTCACGTCATGTCTGGTGAAATCTCTTTTGTTCGCATTCATCTGACAAGAGAGAATTGTCGAGCTACTCGTACCTTGTCTGGTGAAAATTCGGATTTCATCGCTGTCGATTTTTCTGGAGAGGAGAGTTGAGTTGAGTTTGCTGAGAACAAATTTGTGTATGTGTGTAGATGACATTTGATCTGGTCATGAACCCTTCTATTTATATTGATCGCTCAAGCATATCTTTTGCTGAAAAGAGTAAGAAATGTAAATCTTTGAAAGATTCTGAATACCAAATTCGCTAAATTACATCTTTATTGCTCAGCAAGGGATACAACAAAACAACTCAATTTTTTCCCCAAACTAGGCTTGCTAAATAGGCTGCATGAATTGGCATATGGGCTTTACATGTAACCAAAACATTAAGATTTAATTTATGGTAAACACCCCCCCCCCAGGTCTTAAAATTAGGCCCCAACGGTGCAGTTGAAAAGACCTTGTAGAAACCGAGCCTGAGGACATGGCCAACATGATGATTCAGCAAAGATTTCCACCATACCTAACTAGCGGATTCTTCTTGTCACCACAACAAACTCCAGCAGTGGATTCGCCTTCCAGAGCATATCATGTGCAGACCCAAGGATCCTAGAGTTTGCAGTCAGCTCTAAGTTGTACGCCCCCAACTACTTCGCTTGCTAATTTGGGATGACCCAAGGTATCCCATACTCGATGATTGACTCGCAAAACAAATACACCTCTTGTAGGTTCACTGCCAAACCATCAGATGCTGAGGCAGTAGATGCAGCAGGGGAAGATAACTTTGTCCTTCAACCAATCAACTATGCAGCTGCTATTCAAGCGGGGCTGACCATTCATCCAGACTTTGGAATTAGTGGCCCCTATCGTCAATGGAAGAATGATCACTTTAAGTCCTGTGGTGCGAGTCCCTTGAAGAAATATTCGGGAAGATCTTCAAAGGCTTCTCGAAATTCTTCATTTTTGAGGTTAACATGACAATGATCAAGGTAGCCCCTAAGGGACTCCCTGACACACAAAAGAAAAAGACGGAGAAAACTACTCTGAAGGTAAATTATGTCACTGCTGAAGCTCTCTTTCCCTGGTTTTAGTCAAACGAGAAATTAAATTTCTGTTTTAACAGGTGGGAAAGACAACTACCGGTGCAACGAGCAAGAATGTCAGTCCTTCAAGCAATAGGAAACAAACAACTCGCATCCAGAAACGCAAGCGAGTAGTTGATGATCAACCCCTTGAGGAAGAGGAAGATGCATAAGAGAAAGATGATTATGCAACTCTAGTGTGCTACTTAACACTTCTATGCATAAGTTGAACTACTACTGAGAAGAATTCAGGTTGTTCACTTTCACTCTCATTCCCTTATAGATCTGTCAGAGAAGGAAACGTGGTGCATCTCTCACCACCCACGCCAATTAAGACGACAACGACGATTTGCTAATAGGGTAGTCTTTCAATATTTGGAGACGGCCTGATGTGGGCCTGTCAATACCATCCTCCCCTAGTGGGGAAAGCTTCGTAGCTGTTGAGAGCTTGATAGCGGAGACGCCCGTGAGTTCTGTTGAGCTGGCCACTCAAGAGATGTCTACAACCCACGCGAATACCACTGAGGTGTTAGACATTGATGCTTTAATTAAGCCCCAATAGTAGGCATATTGTATTATGTAAAAATTAGACTCTAATATAGTCCATGTATGTAGTATCTATTCAACAAGGAAAAATGATAACCATTGACTGATATTTTGTTAAAAAAATTTGGAGTACAAAATTATTTTGGCCATGAGTGTTGGCCATTACAATATATTATCGTAATGGGATTCCTCCGCTTGTCGTAAAAGCGAGATATCCCCTGATTTTCAACGAGCAATCTATCGAGAGCGGCTAGCCTGGGCACAACCGATCCCGCCACAACAGTGTTCGTTTCAACGAGCTGTGACATCAACACTAGATACTGCTTTTCTTGATGTTGGTCATGTAAGGCAACATACTTCCCGTGGTCACTATAGGGCATGTTCCTAAGTTTTTTTTTCTTACTAGGAGAGTTGAGTTTGCTGAGAACAAATTTGTGTATGTGTGTAGATGTGTCTTTGATCTGGTCATGAACCATTTTATTTATATTGATCGCTCAAGCATATCTCTTACTGAAAAGAGTAAGAAATATAAATCCTTGAAGGATTTTGAATATCGAATTCGTTAAATTACGTCTTACTTGTTCAGCAAAGGATACAGCGAAACAACTCGATTTCTTTCTCAAACTAGACTTGTTAAATAAACCGCAGGAATCAACATATTTTACATGTAACCAAACCATTAAGATTTAATTCATGGTCCAAACACGTAGTACTTCATATCTTATGCTGCATAATATAAACTCTCGTGGACCAACCAAATAAGATGGAGGACGGTAAGAGCTACAAAGTTATAAGTAATTAAGTTTAACTCATTGTTTCTCGATCTCCAGCCTCTCCACTCTGTCGATGGATCATCGAACTTCATCCATAAAAAACTTGGTGACATTTCCCACATCTTGTTGTCTGTTGGTCCTTTAGTCCCTCGCCAAACTTAAGCATGCCCCGAGGAGCTTTAGCTAGCTGATAAGCTCAAATAAATCAAGGGCTTTGGCTTTAAAGCGGCTTGCCATGTCCTTTCTTTAAGGGGCAAACATTGTTGTGTATCCTATCTTTCTTAGCTCCGATGGTCCCTAAAGTTCGGGTATTAGGCTTAACAAGTTTGAGTGGTCAGGGGCTTGTATATGCCTAACAGCCAAACTCATTGGATTGGACAGCTCAAGTCCCCCTCTAGTCATATTATATTCATATGTGGGGAGTAAAGGAAGCTTAATTATCGTGAGCTGTTCCCAAAAGAAAGGTGATTCCATGCCAAGAAAACTAAAACGATAAGCCGGCCTGTTAGTACATAATCATAGTATAGTGTAGATATTGTGAGACCATTTCAATAATGAATCACTTTTATTATCAGTCATACCTTGAACAATTCTAGTAAAAGAAAAACAAAATAGCATCATATCATGTATGACCTTACCATACACCTTTTTGCCAGAACTGTATTATATGTATGTTAGAGCAATTTTAAGTTTCTTCGTATTTGAGTTTTTTATTTTATTTTAAGAAATATTTTAGTTGTTTTATTCTAACAGATTCCTTAAAAATATTCCATATTTTAGAGAATATGATAAGAAATAAAACAATATTTTTTATATTTTTAAGAATTTTTTGGGAAAGAATATTAAAATTTACAAAATAGAAAATTTATTGGAGTCGAAACATAAAATATATCGTAAACTACGTTTTTTGCTTTCATATTATAGAGAAAATATGATAAAGTTGTTAGAGATGTTATTTTTACGTTAAATATACGATATATTATTATAAGTACAGTCATTAGTTGTTTCTATATAATAAAAAAAGTGAACATACATTTATTTGGTAAAATTAAGTTGACAATCAAGTTGACCAATTAGGGACACAACTTAAGAACTTTCATACTTGAGACCATTTGTTGCCTCTATTGCCATCTATGTCGCTGCTTTCGATCGATCTAGTGCGGGTTTCTCTAGAATTCTTCCCTCTAGAACTTCCTTTTATTTTTTTCCCTAGTTTTGTATGAATGTCTTCCACTAGAAAAGGCCCAAGCAATAAGCAATAAGTTCATTTGCTAAACCCAATACATGAAGCGGCTCATGTTAACCCCAAGCCCAATGCTTTATGTCCACGAATGGTTTGGGAACTCAGACCCAAGTGTGTGTCCAAAACTTTCAATGTTCATTTTTTCCTAATTCATTTTTGAAAAACGGGGTTTGATTTTTTCCTAATTCTATGTTATCGATTGAACAAGAGTCTATGACCATAAGTCCACAAGTCACATAATCTTTACTGAATTCATCCTGTTCTTTTTTAATCTTTCTTCTTCTTCTTTTTAGTTAATGGTTATGAATGAAAATGTCGCATTCTCCAAACCATTGTCATTCAACGATGTTGTTGAATGAAGGTTAGAAATTTGAATTCTTTACCTACCTCATGAATTATGATTTTTTTTAGCACTATCGTGCGTTTGGATGTCTCTAGGTGAAATTTAGAAAAGCCAATAAAAACATGGTAATGCATTTTAACCGTAGGTTCAATGGTTCATGTCAATTTGTGATTATCAGTGGGCAAAAAAAATATTATGGTACCTAAATTTTGTTGGATCTTATTTACAAATTCATAATCCACCCGGTGGCGGATCCAAGTGGTAGGCTGCACGGACCGGAGCCCGGATAATTTTTAGGAAGCATACAAAATATATATACCAAATCTTGACAATATCTATCTCGAAGCTCAGTTGGCTCAAGTTGCAAGTAATTAAGGTGTGATGAGTGCATGTGGTTATTACTTGCTGTTTGATCGCGAGTTCGACTCCCCTCGATGCTTTTCCTGTTCCTTCCTTTGTTATCACCAGCCTTTGTTTTGGTTGGGCATTTTCTTTTAATTCATTTTCTTCTATAACCTTCTTCTTTTTTCTTGAAAGGGATTCTCCTTCTTTTATTCTGTTTTTGTTTTGGTTGGGTTCTTTAGTTTAAAGCCAGAAGTATTTATATCATGATTCGAGACCCAAAAAAAATGTGCGTTGCATAATAGTATAGCCCTCTCCATTTTGAAATCTTAGATACGCCCCTGAATCCACCAGATCACAATCATATGAGTATGTTGATAATTTTTACAATTGAGTAATTAAGTTGGGCATGGCATTTGCAAAAATTGATAATATTTTTGCATTATTATCTAGGGTTTGAAGCTCAGACCTCAAGGATACAAACAACACCATCAACCACCGGACCACAAGGACCTATATAACTATTATTCTTGTTTTTTGATAAAATTCCGTTGTCCTCCCGAATCTCAACCAAGAAACTACGTCGCGGCGACGGACGAGGCTACTGGACCCAAAATCAGACTCCGAACTCGAGGCCAACCCGATTGATGGAGGTGAGCGGCGACGAAGTTGTTAGGATCCCCAACATAGATGAATTTAACCATGTATGGTTATTACTTTTTACGGTATCTAACTAGGTTACTATTTAGTGTATATGTGTTTGTGGTCCTGTGTTTGATGGCTGTTTAGCTGTATATACCCAATCGAGATGTATTGAGGATCAATCAATCAAAATATCAAGGATCCTATCAAACGTGTCGTCGTCGGTAAGCACATTCCAGGAGATCGATCTCGGCCAATCCCGAGCTCGCGACAAAGCAGAGGCATGACGAACGATGCGCTGGGGAAGATGATGATGTCGACAACGGGTTGGAGGTTGAGGCTGTTGGCGTTGAGATTTGACACGGCTAGCGAGGAGAACATCGTTGGCCGACGATGTCACTTACCAACATCGCCGACCGACGAGGAGAAGCCCCTGACCCGACGAGATCCCGTCGGATCTGTGTTCGACCCACAAATCCAAAAAAACAAACAAACAAACAAAAAATTATATGGATCCGGGTTGGATCTGTCGGATCGACCTAACAAATCCAACTTTTTTCTTAAAAAAATAGAACAAAATGGTTATAGAAGAGCAAGAGGGTATTTTCACACTCTTATTTGAATTTTGAGGATGTGACATCAGCAAACATTACAACGGTAGAGGGAAAAATGATTTCGGGTATCACGAAGATAAAGTTTGAAGTTTAGGGATCATAATAATAGGTATGCTAAAGTTCAGGTACCATAATTTTTTTTTTGCCTTATAATTATTTGATGCATTCCCAAACTTGATGGTGGTAATTCACACATTGGTGGGGTGTCAACAATAAAAACTTATTTATTGTACTTAATATTTGATTAAGCTATCTTTAACTAGGGCTGGGACCAGTTCGGTTCCATCCATTATTTTTAGGAACCAGACCGTTTAATATACATACGGTTCGGTTCCTTGTATTTTTTAGGAGGAACCTGTATGGAACCGTACCGCAAAAAATCGGTTCGGTTCTATGGTTCTAACGGTTCCTAAATATATAGAGAAAAATCAATAAATAGCCTAATTTGGAAAAAAAAAGTACGAAAAAACTACAAAATAGAAAATTAAATACATCCACAAATCACTCGATCCGCAAGTATCCAACAATCATCGAGTCCTTTTAGTTCAAATATATTACAAATTGCAAGCTAAAATAAGTTACGTCAAACAAGTCTTTGAATTTCTTGTTGAATATGACAACTAAAGGCAGCGACTATAGTCCACAAAAACTTCTGAACCAAATACTACATATGTACCTCAAAGTTGCATTCTATTTAACAAACTAATTTTTGTTAACTTTTGTTGTCCTTGCATCATCCACATTTTTTTTAAGCGTGAGGGTTTTTTGGTGAGAGTGTGAGGGTTGTTGATTAGGTAGATTAACTAGATTTAGCATTTTGAGAGGGTTTTTTTCATATACTTTATAGTTAGAAAGGAATGATCTTCTATACCCATGTCTATAGTATATAATATAGACTTCATAAGGCTACCAATAATATATTGACATGTGTTATTTGCATATTACCGGTTCTTTTCGGTTCCTTAAAAATTTGTAACTTAGGAACCGTAACCGGAACCGAAACATTTGCACTTGGAACTGAACCATCAATGTTACTTTGCAAATTCAAAGAACCGAACCGAACCTAACAGTTCCAATTTGATTCGGTTCGGTTCTCCGGTTCTTCATGGAACCAGTCCCAGCCCTATCTTTAACTCTATCGCTTAATATAATTCCAATTAAGAGTGTATATATATATACACTCTAATTCCAATTCACACATTGGTGGTTATGATTCACCATCCGATTTGGACATTCTAAATGTACAGTATCTTGGGAAATATGTATGTAACTGGACAATGCTAATTACAAAAGTGTTTTGATGATAATTGCTTTCCCTATTTGTATTTTCTCTAAAGAAATTGGGGTTTAACCTTTCTGATTGTTTTTTTTAGGGTGAATGTTGATGAAATATATGCCTGTTTTATTGGATGTTTTCTTTAGGATTTTGATTGGGTTCAAAGTCATTTGGATCCAAGGTCCAAACTCATCTCATTTTTACAATTTTCAATTCGTGATTTTAAATTTGAGACCACTTATTTTATATATTATTGGTTGAAGATCAACGCTATAAAAAATGAATCAAAATTGAAATCATTTGAGTATCCGATATTACAAAACAAATGAACGGTTATTTTGAATTTTAACATTACAATAACAACCGTTCATTTGTTTTGCAAGATCGGATACCCAAATAATTTCCATTTTAATTCATTTTTTGTAGAGTTGATCTTCAACCAATAATCTATAGAATGAGTGATTTCAAATTTAAAATCACAAATCGAAAGTGATAAAAATGAAATAAGTTTGGAACTTAGGGTGCAAATGACTTTGAACCCAAGTATTGTCTCCTTCTTTATGTTAGGCTAATTGCACTTTGCTATTTTTAAAATCTCCATTTTGATAAATGATAAACCAATGTACCCTAACATTGTGCGGTATTAACAAATTATAGTCACAATGTCTAATAGCATCGATTATGCACTTTGACATAACATAGTAAATCTCATCGTGAGTCCCTGTAACACATGTATTGGCTAAAACATATCAAAGAGATTTTTTTCTTTTCTTGATACCAAGCCACCAAGGTACAAAAGTGAATAATTCCATGTACTAACGGGTAAAAGCTACAAATAATTTTTATTCTTCCATATTTTTCTACTCTTGACAAGAACGAAATCACAAGTGAGAGGTGAACAGTAAGTAGATTAGACGTTACATAGAGAATAAAAACTGAGAGGGAAGCAGTAAAGATTTTCTTTTCTAGGGGCAGAGAAGGGAGGGGCCTGTTTTGAGGTGGAGAGACCAAACAAATCCCCCATGTCGGTTATATGCGGGTGACCCAAAAATACACAAAAACTGAGGATTATAACCGCCGCGGATCTGATGGGCCATTCGGGCATTTAACCGCAGGAAGCCAAGTTGCGTACGCCGCAAGTGCCAACAACGCCTTTTCATTTCATTTTATGGTACAAAAATAACGCTGCTGCGGAGAAACACTGAAGCAAGAAGCAGCAGCAGCAGCAGCAGATAAAAACAAATTAAAATTAAAATATATATTTTTTTTAAAATATTTGGGGCCATTGTTTCCAGTGCTCCCTCTCTCTCTCTCTATCTCTCTGTCCAGGTAAACACCTCTCATTTCTTCTTCTGTCATTTCTGCATATATTCTGTGTGTTTATGTTGGAATCTGATTTTGAGAAGATTTCTAAGGTCAGTTCTTGTTTTTTGTTCAGTGATTTTTGGTTTTTGAATATGTTACTTTAATTTTTCGGGAATTTTGGTTTGATTTGATTGTTTAATTGGGTATTTGACATTTATGTAAAGATTTATAATTTGAGAAAATTCATGCAGGGATAGTTTGTTTTACAATAAGTGGGATTTGCATTTTTGTTAATTTGGGAACAATATGTAAGGAAATGAATCTGGGTTTGTTTTTGGGATTTGAATGGTGTGATGAGCAAATCGGTGGCTAGAAATGTATGATTGATTTGATGAACAGAGCAATTTTTGATGTTTGGATTGATATGTGATTTTTGGTTTTTTTTTTTTTTTTTTGGGGGGGGGGGGGG
The DNA here is from genome assembly GCA_946800695.1 of Geum urbanum. Classification (NCBI taxonomy): domain Eukaryota; kingdom Viridiplantae; phylum Streptophyta; class Magnoliopsida; order Rosales; family Rosaceae; genus Geum; species Geum urbanum. Next base: position 78,064,905 of record OX326999.1, on the reverse strand, counting down.
TGGTGGGGGAACAGATGGTGAAGGGAGGGAAGGTTAGTTCCAGACGAAGAGTCAAGCCAAGGATTCGGTCAAATTATAAGGGGTCTGATGATTCGGATGAAGATTATGTTGTTTCGGAGGAGGAGAAGCTAGTTTCGGAGGATTTGGAGGAGGATTATTGTTCCTCGTTGGATGGGAATGCATCAGCAGAAGATGAGAGCTTTGATGGTTTCGTGGACAAGGAAGATGAAGAGGAAGTGAAATGGGTGAGAAAGAACAGTAGATCAAGAGCTAAAAGGGGAATTGAAAGCTTTGTTGCGCAGGGGGAGGATGAAGAAGATGAAAAGGAAATGAAGCCCTTGAGAAGGAACAGTAGATCAAGAGTGAAAAAGGGTATTGGCAGCTTTATGGAGGAGGACGAGGAAGAGGAGCTGGAGGAGGACGAGGATGAAGAAGAAGATAAGAAGACGGTGAGAAATAGCAGTAGATCAAGAGGGAAAATGGGTGTTGACAGTTTTGTTGTTGAGGAGAAGGATGAGGAGCCGGAGGAGGAAGATGTGGAGGAAACTAAAAGGTTGAGAAAGAATAGTAGATCAAGAGCAAAAAAGGGTACTGACAGCTACATTGTGGATGAGGAGGATGAGGATGAGGATGAGGACAGGGAGCTAGAGGAGAAGGAAGAAGAAGAGGAGGAAGAGGAAATAAAAGAGGTGAGGAAGGCGGCTAGGTCAAAGTCCCAAAATGGTTGTTCTGGTCGGCAGAAAAATGGGGATAAATTATCACGGAAGAAGAAAAGAATTACATATCAAGAAAAGGATGATCAGGACTATGATGGTGAAGAAGAAGATGATGACGATGACGATGATGAGGAATTTTCACCTGATGAAGATGACTTTTCAGAACTGGAAGAAGAATCAAGGGTGAAAAAGAAGAAACCCAATGTGAAAGCGAGCAGGCAGCGTTTAAAGATCTCTTCGAAGCCTTTGAGAAAGAAACAGAAAAAGACTCGTACATTGAGGAGGAAAGTAAGATGTGATGACGATGACGATGATTTTATGGACAGTGTTCTGCATGTAAGAGAAAAGAACAATGAGAAGAAAAGGCCAAAGAAAAAGAGGAGATATCTTGCTCCAGATAATTCAGATTGTTTGTCTTCTGGATCATCGGGATGTGATTACACAATATCTGAGGAAGAGAGAGAGCAAGTGAGGGAAGCCAGGGAGTTGTGCGGAACATTGGAAACTAATTTGAGAAGCTCAATAACTGATAAAATTCAGGAGAATGAGATTGTAGAACAGCCAAGAAATTCTTCTGGTGGGAAAGGTAAAGAAAAGATTGAGCAGCTGAAGGTTGAGGTGGTAAAGCAGGTCTGCGGAATTTGTCTCACTGAGGAAGATAAACGAAGAGTGAGGGGTACACTAGACTGCTGCACTCATTATTTTTGTTTTTCCTGTATCATGGAATGGGGAAAAGTGGAATCTCGCTGCCCGTTATGCAAGCAGAGGTTTAAAACAATTAGTAAACCCACAAGATCTGCAGGAACTGATTTGAGAGAAGTGGTGATACCTGTCCCTGAGCGCGATCAGGTACCTCATCACTTTATGTTGTGTCGAGATTTATCATGTAGTTGTTTTGTTCGTTTTTCTCAAATGTGTTTATATCTATATGCAGGTCTATCAACCGACAGAAGAGGAACTGAGAAGTTATCTCGACCCTTATGAGAATGTTATCTGTACAGAATGTCATGAAGGTGGAGATGATGGTCTCATGCTATTGTGTGATGTGTGTGATTCACCTGCTCACACATATTGTGTTGGTCTTGGACATGAAGTTCCCGAAGGTAATTGGTACTGTGAAGGCTGTAGACCTTTTGCTCTAGGATCCTCAAGTTCCCAGTTCCAAGGTTGGTATGATCCGAGAAGTGCAAACAACCTCTTGCCCAATAGACATTCACCTGCTGCAAATATTGGTGCAGGTTTGGAGATAGACCTTAATACAGTGTCCTCTCCTCGTTCCTATCTTACTCAAGGACTTGTAAGTCCTTCATCCCCTTGGTTTCATGTTGGAGGTCTTCAAGCAGGTTCCCCCGGATCTGGGGCCGGGGCACCGACTCTGTCAGGAAGACGCATAATACACCATCGAATTCACCAATTGATCTGTGATAGATTGAGTTTTATGACCAGTAGATCTGAGAATAACTCATCTGCTAATATGAGTACTGATATCATAAGTACTCAAACTGCTCAGGGGAGGGAACCGACAGTTCAACAAACAAGGACGGGTGGAATGGAGAGATCTTTTCACACATTCTTTGAGGAAAGATTACAAGAAAATTCCTCCGTGCAAGTGCAAGATACTGATGTCTTTTTGTCAACACCAAGCCATCAGAGAAGGCAAGCAGTCCATGATTCAACTACAACATCTGCTGATAGACCCTTATGGCCTGGACTTGCTGAAAATATTATATCGAGTCATGGACAAACCCCTCACTTCAGTAGTAGGCCAAATATTGGATCAGATGACCATGTGTCCCTCAATACAGATATTGGACTGTGCGATTTTCGCACAGCAAAGGAACAACTGCAATCATTGGTCATAAGCCACCTAAAAAACTTGTCCCAAGACAGGGATTTAGGTATGTGGGGATTTCATGTCTTGTTTTGACGTTTTAACTAAATTTTTGGACGGACATTTTCACATTGACATGTGAAATGCCTTCATCCTTAGGATTCTTTTTAATGTGTTTCAGGCCAAAATACTATTACGTTCCAGGAGATTACAAGGAGTGCTATGAACACCATATTAGCTGCATGTGACCTGGAGCACACAATGACTGAGGTAGTTCCCGTGCTGCCTCCTACACCCTGCTCTCACATTGAATTAATGGCAGGAAAGACGAGCCTTATGAGAGGTTGCTGTTCTACTTGTTTTGAATCATTTGTTAAGGACGTCGTAGTGAGAGTAAAGGATTCAAGACTACCACAGTGGTTGAGCTTAGCTCTTTAGCTCGTTAGGTATCCATGCAGCGCAGTGTCTCCTATTCCCTCTCAATCTTGTTAGGAATTCAGAACAGTTTCTTTTGGCTGTTAACTCCATTCATATTCGATCCAATTTTTTAGATGGCATTATTGAAAATTTGAAATAATATAGTGCCAGTCTATGTTTTGCTTCTCAATTATTTGGGCTTCAAATTGTTTGTTCTAGTGGTCCTTTCTCTTCAATTGGACCAACCACCATTCCAGAATTAAAGTTGTGAAAAGGCTCTGTTTCTGGTTGGTAGTAGTTAGATGCAAGATAGTGGAGAATGGAGATTGCTGGACTTTGGCATAACAACAAGCAATAAGTTTCAGCCACTACAGATTTGCAGTACATGAACATAATACTCATAATGGACCGCACCACTTTCACATCGTATACACCAACACAATTAAGTCCTCATCATTCGCTCTTACAGTTTCTGCACTAGTTCTTGTTTCTGATTCCAGTTACTCTGATCATTTACTCTTACATTTTCTGCACTGTTTTTGTTTTTGAGTCCATTGTGATATGACATAAGTCACATAAATCGACTCTAATACAGTAATACTAATAATTCTAGTGTTTACAGCACTGGTATTATTTCCGTTCCGCCAGCCAACCGAACATCACCATAGATCTGATAGCAAGAATGAAGAGACATGTTTACTTTCCTTTTGACTTGATAAGACCTGATAATAACTCGTGGTATCAAATTGTTCAGGCCTACAAACTAAAGTAAACATGCCACATAATTACACTCAACACTTCTGGGATCTACAGCTTATTCCACTTTCTGAGTTTCATACATTGGCACACACTACAAACAACGAACATAATGCAGGGGCTCTCGGTTGTGAAACTCCACTCCACTAGAAACTTCATAACTCTTCATCAAGGATGGTGGACAACAACAGCCCATGAACAAACTCGCATTGTTTTGCTTTTTCTTCCTTGTCCTTCATAGACAAAGGAGGTGACTGCACATTTCTGAGACCAAATAGAAAATATAAGACACAAACTTCAATGGTGGAATAGATCAACAAAATTCAAGCATATGCGTAACAACTTTGCATGCAACAAAAATAAATCGGAAAATTAACTGTTGAGGCAACTGTCCATGGGGGCCAAAAATAACAACCGATTTCCATACTTCTTACAAATAATTCGGAATGTAGTTGCAGATTGAATAACATACCGTTCTAATACTGTCTCTGTGCTTTTCTTGGCTAAACTTGTTTCACTTGTGAAGTGAGGCTGAAGACTGCCAAAATCATCAGCCATAGGCAAAATAAATGATGATAACAATGGATCCGCCACTGCATTGGATGAGGAAAAACAGGACGAGCCCCCAAAAAGAGACTGCAAATGCCCATCCCGCAGCTCTTTCCTCAACAACGATAGTGTTGAATGAGCTCCACCTTTCCTTGTTTTCCTCTTTCGCTGAATGTATTAACAGTTAAGGAATACAGTCTTGGCCCAAATCTTCAATTGACCAAATATTTTTCAGAAAATCTCAGCAACATGATGAAAACCAGGAAGAAACATTCTTAATATAACTTGAAGTAATCATCTCTAAGGCAATTGATTTAGAAGCAAATGAAATATGGATCACCAAAACAAATGCATTTAACCACAGAGTTCATTTCAACAAAAAAGACAATAGAAACCATTTGCAATACCAAATGACCTGCATTGAACCACAAAGTTGGCTATGACACGAAGAGTCAACAAGATATGTGCAACACATTATAAGTCGAAAAGAAAGGATATCTGGAATAAATTTCCATGTTGTAGGGTAATGTGTGCAACCATATCAATCCCCACCCTCAATGAACATATTGGACACACCTGCAAATAAAGTTTTCAGTTGAGCTTCGAAATCAAAACTCATGGGAATTTTAATGTTTATTGGTATTCTGTAACAGTAACCAAAGCATCTTAGCATGTCACCAAGCTCAACAAAAGTGATGAATCTAGTTCACAGATTTCCTCCGACTAGATCATTACACTCTTATCTCAAGTGGAGAAAAGATTCCTTTGCCTCTATTAATCCCATCGCCCAATCAAGCTAAAGCTCCTAGGTGGGTCAGATTATGCTGCATTATACATATTATGCTGTATAACTGTCTAGATTAATCCTTCAGAAACTATTATGAATCACACCACTCACACAAAAGAAACTTTAACACCAATAGAATAGCATTGGACAACATATCCCTCCACTTCACCTGAAACTTAGCAGAGTTTGGATTGAGGAATTTTTCAAGCTAGAGATGAGAAAAGTATAATATATTTCTTTCTACTATATTGATGCTTGGGAATGAGCATACTTCTCCACCTGTGACATTACAATCATAATGTATATGCAGTAAACAGGTTGAATCAGCTTGATTTTAGCTAAAAACAAATAATCCGCTACACTTGAAGGATGAAAAAAAGAGTTGTACCCCATTCTTCGCCTCCACGGGATGCTCTTCATCTATGTGGCAGCACAAGCCCACAATATCAAAATACTCCAAGCAAAAGGGGCAAGGAAACTCCTCCCTTATATCATCATCCACATCAATTTCTTCAAACCCCATATACATATCTGCATTTGCACCACACCATCTTTTAATCATTACAAATCCATAAACATTGCAATGCTGTAACAATTCCTCATTGTTTTCGACAAAAGTCGAAAACTGAAGACAACTGATTGTGTTCACCTCAATATAGCGATTTGCTACAAACCAACATACAATAAGGAGCTAAAACAAAAGCTGGGAAATTATTAAAAAACCCATCTTTTTCATAAGATCACTGTAAACAGAACTCAACCTCGTAAAGTTTTAACCTTTACATTCATATACATAATACATAGCATTGTAATCAATAATTCTTTACATCCAAGTTAATTTTTATCTAATTGCATTCAAACAAATCAAACCCACAGCATTAAGAAAACTTGAAAGAAGAAAAATTGATAACAAAATTCAACAAAAGCTAACCGGATCGAGATTGAAGCGCGGATTAATAACGCTTTGAGGCGTTGGAGAGACGAGAGCTCCAAGAATCACCGTCCATAATTCAATTTTAATTTTAATGAATTTAGAGAATACAAATTAAAGGGTGTTTGTGATCTTTGAGATTCAGAGAAGCGATGACGATGACGATGACGATGACGATGACGATGACGATGACGATGACGATGAAGATGGCGGTGGTTAAAGTTTCACCGAAGGAGATAAAAAAGAGAGGCTATTTAATCTCTAACAAACTTAGTTTTTTTTGTTGTTGCTGTAATCCAAATGGTTCTTTTCTGTATAAGCTTCTCTGTTTTTTTCCTTCTGGTTTTAGTTGGGGGATTTTATTGGAGGAAGAAGTAAATCGCGGTGAATGTGACAAATGGCCAAAACAAGAGAGAGAGAGAGAGAGAGAGAGAGAGAGAGAGAGAGAGAGAGAGAGAGAGAAAATGGAGTTACCGCTGCTTGTTGACTTGTGAGAGCTCAGCTTTTCAGGTCTTCCACCTCCATTTTTACACGGGTATTTCAGGATTTGGTGCGTGGGCTAAAACTTGGATCCCTTTTTTTCGGCGTTATCAAATTCGACATTTCTATATTACTTTCATCACCAAAACAAAAAACGAAGACCAATTTTTTTTTTAAAACACAAGGACCAAAGCTTTATTGGTTCTATTTTTCATGTTGGCTTCATTTTGTAAAGAGAAATTGGCTAGAATGGTCTATTATGTAAGATATTTTATAAACTTAGATCTCTTATGTGTGTTATATATCACTTTGGTCTCTTAAATTTAAATTCGTCCATTACTTTGGTCACTCAATTTTACTTTCATCTATCACTTTATTCAATCCACATTGGAAACGAAAGTGAATTTGAAATGCAAACTTGAGTGATCAAAGTAATATATGTCATACGTGAGTAACCAAAGTGATATCGAAATGTAAACTTCAGGGACCAAAGTGATATATGACATACATAATGACCAAAGTTTATAAAGTGTCATACATAAGAAAAATTTCAGCCATTTAGTAAATCACATAAATGACATAATAAAAGTCGAGAAAATATGCAGTTAAAATTATGAAATACTAGCAATTGTCCATAAAAAAATTTGACGAGCGTGCAATAATTATAAAATTTACCGCGCTCTGTTTGTTTGAAACTTAATTTTGTTTGCACAAGTGTTTGAGGTCCATACTTTTTCTTTGCTTTCATCCCCTGTTTTCTTAGGGTTAGTCTTAGGTGGCCGATTCAGTAGTAATTTCAAAGTGTCCCCATTGCCAGAATAAGAGCAACCCAAACAATGTCCACTCCAACTTCTTTGAATTATTGAAATATTGTGAACAAATATAAGAATTGAAATATCTAACACCAAAAATTCCCATAAATTTAACAGGATTACACTTCATGATTTGGATTTAACAGAAAACTGTTTAAGGAAATAATATTCTTGGTATCTTTGTATGTCTTGTCCTAATTAGCATAGAGTAGATATTCTTTTAATCCCTGATTTATATAGATATTGATTGTAACAAATTGTAATGCTTATTTAAGGTCATCTATCAATAAATAAAGTACAGTTTCATATCATATCTTCTACGTATCTATTTTCTTCTTCAACACGTTATCAATAGCTCTTAAGTTGATAGTCAACCCAAACTCTAAACAGAAAAATTCTCTAACCCCTAAACACTGCAAACTCCACTGTCAGAATACTCCTCCACCGTTGGAGCATGTCATTGAAGTTCGTGGTGTTTTTCTTCAAAACTTTTTAAGTTTTTCATACCGAACATAACACTCTCGAGTTAAATTTTCTTCCTTCTTCGATTTAAAATTAGGTTACAAAACTTATTATCATAATACCCTAGATCTAGGTGTAGATTTATGCTGAATTTTAATACCGTGATTTACTTTTTATGCCCTAGTTCATATGGATTAATACATGTTATAAAAAGTCGATATTAGTGACGGACCTGAAGGAGTCACAGTTATTGGTGAATATCACGGTGAATTGTGAGTTCACATTGAAAAAGAGAAGTTGATATTTGTGACTAATTGTGAAAGTCACGGTTTTCCGGGGTGTGGCATGAAGCCACCGACTTTTGCATCGATTTTGTGACCATACATCATTAATCATGATGCTTATTCCCTAAACTTGATATTAGTGATCGTGATTTTTCAATCGGTACTAATTACATCTATTTTATCTCTTGTAGATGACATCAACAGAGTCGGCTAGGCCTGAGTTTAATATCCTTAATCCACAAGGAGCAGAATACCATCGTTGGGTATCAGATGTTAAGAACGCGCTTTTCGGTAAAAAATTTACTGATACTATCCAACCACCACTACCACCTGGTGAAAACATTGTGGTACCAACTCCAACTCAATTTGAGTCGCAAATCTCAAGCCCTCGTGTTTTTGAGGCGACACATACATCTAGTTTTGAAAAAGTAGTACAAGCTAAAGAATGACCCCGCAGTTTTGTGGGCGACTTTATGAGAAAGATTCAATAATGTGCATGATGCACAACTTCTAAAACTGCAAGAAAAATGGGATTCAATCCGATTGTTGGATTTCCCTAAAATCAATGTTTTTTATCAAGCAATGTTGGAGCTACAGTCAAAGCTAGCCATTTTGGCGTCGTGAAGACCGACCAAGCTATGATTGAGAAGTCTTTGACCATATTTCCTACTTCCAAGGATTCATGTGTGCATCGATATCACACGGATTATGAGCAAGGAAAAATTAGATCATTTAATGATCATGAAAACGCTGGCCAAGAAAAAGAGATATCGCGACATACTTCTCAACAACAATGCTAGGTCAACTGGTACTAAGAAAATTCATGAGACATATAACACTGGTGGGAAGACATGAAAAGATAAGAAGAACAATCATTCTGAGCATTACAATATTGGTGGTGGGGACAGAGAACGGGGCAGAGATCGTCAAATAGTCGAAATTTCACTTGAACTCGCCAAAACAAGCCAAAATAACTCCAACAAGAATCACTCAAATTTCGGTCTTAGGAATGAGCTCAAAATCATTCTCAACAAGTCCATAAAAAGTGATCCCATTTTTTTCATCAGGTCCAAGTACCTTTTCTATTCTCGCCTTGCAGCTTTGGAAGTCTATTCGACTATAATGTGTAGTGCTTAAATGGGCTAACTATTCCATTACTTGGAAGTGAGCATAACCAAGGGCATTTTGTGACTCGCCTATGAAAAGCCAATATGAAACCGAACCACGTGTGGTTTTTCCCCTTTGTCATCTAAAAATGGCTCATACAAACAAATGGACCTTACCTTATAATCAGTGTATGCCTTGGTTGGAGACCTTCCCCCTTTAGGATGGATGCGGGCATAGGCAGGTTCTAGCAGCAGCTTTTGTAGAGTCAAAATATGAACTTATAGCTCTTTTGTTTCAAGGAATGAAAAGGGCCATGATCGAAGTTGCAAAGTGAGCGCCTATTTATAAGAGGCATTGATCATGGATGGGCTTATTTGTGGGCTTGCTTGGATCAAGGAGACAGATTCTTTTTTTTTTGTATACCAGTCTTATATATATGAGGCAAAATCTCACTTAGGTAGCACACACACTGAGATTGTCACTAATAAAAATAAAGTGTTATGTTATGAGCTCTAAATGATACCCATGTAACACTAGGACACATGCCCAAATAGTTATTAGCACAAACCTGACCCCCGTCTTCACGCCCTTCCTTGATGTTGTTCTTATCGTGAAAATTCTTCAAATTTTGCTTCTACAAGCTTATCACCTTGCTATAGGTGTGGTTCTACCAAGCATATGCACAAACAGTGTCGTACACCTAAGGATGTCTAGAATACCTATAAGACGCGCCATCAATATCTTGAACATGAGACTAATTTCACTGAATACTATGAGATGAAAGATTATGGTGAAGTCAATCTTATTGTAGTAGATTACACAAAAGCAAGTTTGGAGACTATGGTTTTTGAGTAGTCTATGTATTAGGCTTATGTTTCTGCTATGTAATCAAATTTAGTTTATTTTTTGACTTGTTGTAGTCAGTTTTATTTGGAATAAGACGATCTTTTGATGTAAGTTTTGATGTTGTCAAAGTAATAAAAATTTATTCCTTTCGGTATATGAAAGTGTTAAGAATAGTTATTTTCATACATATTATTTGCGTGGTTTGAAATTTATAATATCCTATGACACTAGGACACCAAAATACCATAAAAACGAGATAACAAGAGATGTTGGTTGATCTCAAGGAATTATCGACCCGTCGAGATTCTCTCTTGATCCGTCGAATGGTAGCCCCTGGATCTGGCACATTTTTGACCCCTCGAAAATTTTAGCCTGGTTTCATTCGACTCATTGAATTTTGTCCTCCGGTCACATATTTTCACCTTCAACCCGTCGAAGACTTGTCTCGACCCGTCAAAGGATAGCTACTGCCTCAAAATTGTCTGATTTATGATATGTCGAAAAAGATATCGAAAAATCGATATTGATTTTATGTTTTTTTTGACCCATCAAGACATTCTTTTCAACCCGTCGAAGAGGTCTCCCTGGACACAATTTTCTTGATTTTCGACCAGTCAAAAATCAGTATCATGAATTCATACTGATTTTTGGGTTTATGTCGACCCATCGAGTGGATTTCTCGACCCGTCTAAAACCTAACCCAAAATTGGTGTTTTTGATGTGTTTACATCGGTTTTATCAAAAAATAAAGGCTCAGAAAAAAATTGTAATTTTTCTTTAGGTCTGTCTACCCCGAAAAATTGTTAGTCTTACGACCAATACCTATTACTGCGCCTGATACTCTACATCAGATGCGGGTTTATATCAGTTTTGTCATACTATGAGACGTAATCTACAAGGGTCCTTTCAACCAGTCAGATGTTTTTTTACATCGATTTTTGGATGTTGTATTGATCAGCACTCCAATTGAACCTTGCTAAATTTTGAAAACATTTGTGCCAACATTTTTCAACTGGAACAATATTGTGAGAATGAAAAAGAGTTTTTTTTGTGCAATCTCTATAGAATACTGCCAACGACGCAATTTGGAGAGGTTTATGAGGATTTGTCGTTGTTTATATCTTACTACGATACATATCATTTAATCCAATGCAGTCATTCATACTATTGTATGTAACTCTGTCTCATATAAGTTTTTGCACTATGATGATCAAAATATTGAGAAATTCTCATGGTCATCGGTTCTTAAGAGTAAAGAAGCATATGGAGATACCTAAAACCATCAGTTTAGATGGGGGGACTGAGATTACTCCACTCGGTCTAGGCTCGATCTCAAAAAAATGAGCGCAACACAATCTCATGCGTTCTTTCCCACCGAATGTCTTTATCCAATGCACATCGCTTGGTTTGTAAAGCTTGTTCATTGCATGTAATGTTGTTTACATGCATGATATTTTTTTGATGTAGACATAACTTTCATTCCTCCACAGATTCTAATAATATATTTATGGACCAATCAAACTGATATGAGGACTATATTATGCTTTCGATTGCTGCATCGACGTATTGGTCACATGTTGATTTGCTATATACATGGTATGCTGCATTTGTAAAACTTCTAGCTCATATTATTAAGCTTTGAGATTACCACCCGGACATGTTCCTACTACGCTTCCACTGCGTATAAAAATGATTTATCAACGACGATTAGGTATTTATGTTGGTTATGATTCTCCAACGATTGTCTGCTATTTAGAACCTTTGACATGAGATCTCTTTACTACTTGTTTTTCAGAATGTCACTTTGATGAGACATGCTTCCCGTCATTAGGGGGGAATATGAATGATTTCATTATGGTTAAACGTCGAAAATTGACGTGGTATGTCTTCACTATGTCTTATCATGATCCCCGTATATCTCAATATGAGATTGAAGTGTAATGTATTCTTGATCTTCATAAAGTACCAAATTTGATGCCTGACTCCTTTACTGGTATTGAGAGAGTGACAAGATTGGTTATACGTGCTGCAAATCCTGCAAGGTTGAAAGTCCCTGAAATTTGACAAGTTAACGCAACACCCGGGTAATGTAGTGTTTCTCATGTCTATAGTGGGGTGTAGCGTCGGTCAAAATTCATTGATGAGTTGCCAATGAAAAGGAAAGCCATCAAGGCACAACTGTTCATCATTAACACACGAGATTGTTTCTGACCGTAATTGTGTCTAAAAGTCGACATTGACAAACATTGGGGGACGCCTCAGAGTTAATGACGATGTCAGTAAACAAAGAAATATCACCAAGTTAAACAAATACTAGCAGTATTATGGATGGTACGTTCTTCCATGGTTATTGATGATGCATTTACTTATTCTGTCGCTCAGGAATTGGCGACGATGAAGTGGAACACTGCTTAGTTGCGGATGATCAATGTATAGAAGATTGACTAATATGGAAAGTTGCAATCTAGACTGAACTAGACTATCTCACAAATGAAAAAAATTTCGGTATGGTAATGTTATGACCACCGAATGGTAAACAGGTTAGACACAAAAGAGTCTTTGTTTGGAAGTACAATGAGAAGAACTTGTGGTGCAAGGATTTTCTCAATACTCGAGTATTGATTATGAGAAGATGTATTCTCTGGTTATGGACATCATTACTTTCTGCTACCTTATCAGTTTGGTAGTGTTCGAAAAATTGAGTATGCAGCTAATAGATGTGGTTACAACATATCTCTATGGGAATCTTGATTCAGAGATATACATGAGAGAGTCGATTGACATGGTTATACCCAGTTCAAGTAACTCTAAACCACAGAGTACTCATGTGTTCAAATTGAGATGTTTACTATTCTAAGTGACTGCTTGATTGGGAAAGGATATAAGAATGATAAGATATGCTCGTGCGTGTTCGGTAAACAAACAAGTTGTTTGAGATGATAGACCTTGGTAGAACTCGATTTTATCTCTGTTTAGAGATGAAACATCGAGTTGATTGAATTCTTATTCACCAGTCTACTTATGTATAAATCAAGAAATGGATAGAGCACACCATTTTAACACACCAATGGTTTTTTGTAGTCTGGAACCTTAAAGGATCTGTTTCATCTGAATGATGATGATGATGAACTTTTGGAGCTGAGATTACATATCTTAATGTGGTTGGAGCTTGGTTATAGCTTGGTGCACACATCCAGGCATTGCCTTCTCGGTCTACGCATATGCAAAGTCATTGAAATGGTGTAAAGCACATCTTCAATCCATTGACTTGGGCTTGATCTTTCCCTACAAAGAGAATAGAGAGAATCTTGAAATTTCTGGAAAAGTGATGGTTGAATTGCAACATGCAGGTCTTGAAATTTTCGACCCGTCGAATTGATCTTTCAACCCATCGAAAATTGCACCTTGGACGGACCCGAAGGTGTCAATCGACCCGTCGAAGGATGCGCCCTGGATCGACCAGAAGCTATCATTCGACTCGTCGATTGAAATCTTTGACCCGTCGAATTCCCCTCTGGCTGCGAGCATTGTTCTTTAATTCAGTGCGGTCTCCCACTCAGAGACACTTTGTGATGTCGTGGTTATTTTTGGTGATGCTCGGTATATCTCTGACTCACATAAAAGACGTTCTCAAACATGTTATGTATTCACCATGGGGAACACAACAACTTTTTGCAGATCAAAAAAGTAAATCATTGTTGCTACTTCCTCAAATCATTATGAGATTATATATAGTTTTCCATGAAGCGGTTAAAGAATGTGTCTAGCTTAGGTCAATGATACACCACATTCGAGAGTCTAGTGGATCATCATCTACTATGACAACACCATCTACAACAACATCAACGGTTATTGAATATCCGTGTGAATCAGATTCGTTCGGTGGATAATGTTGCAGGTTTGTTCACCAAGTCTTTGCCAAAATCTATATTTGTGAAGCATATGATACACATTGGAAAGCGAAGGTTATCTGAACTCTAAGATTGAGTTACTGATAAGGAGAAGTTCATTTCGTAGACATCAGAAGGAGTTTGCATCACATGTGGTCGCTTTTGTAATTGATGCGTTGTACTCTTTTTTCCTTAGACTAAGCTTTTGTTTTATCCATGATGTTTTTGTTTGCTTGACAAGGTTTTTAGCGATGCAACATGTTATGCATCATCCATTAGGATCGCGACACAAATGAGGGTGTTTAAAAAAAATATTCTTAGAATCTGGTGTGTCTTGTCTTAACTAGCATAGAAGTAGATGTTCTCTTAACCCATGAAATATAGATATAGATTGTAACAGATTATAAGGTCATCTATGAATGAATCACTTACCATTTCAGATCATATCTTCTGAATATTTATTTTCTTGTTCGACAAAAACGAATTTGATTGCATTGCGACTGCTCCACTCATGCATTTGTTAGTGCAATCCCTCAAGCTTCCAATCTGTAGAAACAATGAAATGGTGCGGTTGAACTCAAGAAATACAGCGTATAATCAGGGGTACACCCGTAATTGGGCCTGGTCTATTTTGCTCCGCGGGACACCGAGAGTAACCAACTGGTGACCAAAAACCTTCGACAACAAATCACACCTTCCTAAATCGACACCACTCCAATTTCGCCGGTGGCCACGTCACTCGCCGTCGCCGCAACCCTCCTCCCCCGGATCTCCGATCACCTGACCTCCTTCACCGTTTCATGACCGAAGCTTAGCTTGACCGGGCCGTCGATCTCAAAGCGTTTTTCCGAGTCCGAATCTGAATCGGAGCTCCGTCAATGGCGACGCGGAATCGGACTGTACTCTACAGAAAGTACCGGGATGCGTTGAAGACCGTTCGCTCTCCCGTGAGCTCTGCCGCCTCGGCGTCCACAAGCTCCGGAGGCCCCGTCATTGAGTTGGTTAGCGCTTCGCTTATGAATCAGAGTCGATCCTATGCTCCACTCAGTACTGAGGATCCCGGTAATTCGAGGTCTCTCATTTCCCATTCTCTATCTTTAGATTTGAATTTTGTGAAATTTATAAAGCTCTGTGATTTAGTTGAATTGAAGATTCGAAAGTAAGAAATGCATGCTTTACTAGGTTGTGGAAATGTGGTAGAATTTGAATTAACTGAACTGGATGCAAATAATTGTGGACAGTAGATAGTAATTGAAGGCTGGGAGTGATAGATCAGAGCTACTTATAGTTCCAACAAGTTAGAAATGAAGTTTATTGAGATACTTATAAACATTATACATTAGGATTAGAAGAATTGAAGTTCATTGAGAGATTATTCGTTTGAAATGATCAATATGATTAGGTTTAGTTTCAACAAGCTAGCGATATGAGCTATCGAAATGGCAGGTTGTCCTTCCGTGATATTTCTCTGAAGTATATGGAAATCCCTTTACTTTGGTTTGAATAATGAATGAATGAATAGTGAATTTTGTTTGTTTGTTTTGATTGCAGTAAGGGTGCACTGACTGTTGGTCTACCGCCAGCATGGGTGGATGTATCTGAAGAAATAGCAGTGAATGTGCAGCGGGCATGGGTAAAAATGTCGGAGCTGTCCAAGGCGCATGCAAAGGCATTAATGCCATCTTTTGGAGATGGTAAAGAAGATCAACGCTTGATTGAGAGTCTTACACAAGAGATAACTGGATTGATAACAAAATCTCAGAAGAGA
This sequence comes from Geum urbanum, assembly GCA_946800695.1. Classification (NCBI taxonomy): domain Eukaryota; kingdom Viridiplantae; phylum Streptophyta; class Magnoliopsida; order Rosales; family Rosaceae; genus Geum; species Geum urbanum. The sequence continues at coordinate 78,049,269 of OX326999.1, read as the reverse complement.
CTACAAAGACTTTCTGCTGCTGGGCCTTCAGAAGATTCAAATATTAGAAAGAATGTGCAGGTATGACTCAAAATACCAGTAGATTTTTTTTCACAATCGCCAAATTTGATGTACTATCTCTATTGCACAAAAATGTTTGATTTTTACTTGACAACCCGTTTATGAGTCTTCAAACTTTAGGCCTGTTACACGTCATTTAGTTTCATGTTTTTCTCTTTTTGTTGCTGCACATGATAACAGGCTACCATGCAAGCAATGAATTCATGGGAATTTTGCATCTAGCCCATTTTACTTGAAACACCTTCTCCTATGTTGATGGGAAAGAAAATAATTACCATAACGAATCGGTAAAACTTCTCATGCATTGCTTTTTTTTTTTGCAGGTATCTCTTGCTACTGACCTTCAGAGCCTCTCTAATGAGCTTCGTAAGAAACAATCAAATTATTTGAAACGCCTGAAGCAGCAAAAAGAGGTTTGTAAAGAGAATTGACCTTTCTGGTTATTCAAATTTGCAGCACTACTCCGGCTTCATATATCACTTTAGCATTTTGCAGTGTTTTCAGGCGCTTACTTACTACATGATTTAAGTTTAATTAATTGGCCACTCGTTAACTTTTGGTGATGTAGGGTCAAGATGGGGACGACCTTGAGATGAATCTAAATGGGAGTAGATCAAGAATGGACGGTGATGATTTGGATGAAATAGTATGATTTATCTTGTTATTTTTTCAAAGATCTGTTAATCATGACATAAATGAAGGACCTAATATGCAAATCGAATTTATAAGAAGAAAAAAAAACTTGTTTCTCGAAATAAATCTTTGAATAAAATTTCTTATGTACAATTACTGCTGATAATAAGTAAACATGCTTTCAGATGTTTCATGAGCGTGAGACGGCCCAAATTAAGAAACATGAAGCATTCACAGCAGAAAGGGAAAGAGAGATTCATCAGGTAAGTGGAGGTCTTTTCACGGGGAACATTGTTACGACGCTGCTGATCCTGTCTCTTTTCACTATTAACTAATATATTTATCCTTTGCTATAGGTTGTGGAATCTGTGAATGAGCTTGCTCAGATTATGAAGGATCTGTCAGTACTAGTGATAGACCAGGTTAGCACCACACTCGCATCAGACAAGTTATTTTGAATCTGTACCCGCAAGTACTTTAAATTTTTAGGAATATCAGCCTCTAACTAAATATTTTTCCTATAACAGGGAACTATTGTTGATAGGATAGACTACAACATTCAGAACGTTGCAAGTACAGTCGAGGAAGGCCTGAAGCAATTGCAAAAGGTCAATGTCTTCTTCATCTATTCTTTATCTTCATATTTAAGCTCTGAGTTGTTTAAGCTTCTGTTTGCTTTATTTGTCCTTAATGTAAATATTAATGGGCTTACAGGCTGAAAGAACACAGAAACAAGGAGGAATGGTGATGTGTGCCACAGTACTCGTGATCATGTGCGCTGTCATGTTAGTTCTCCTTGTCCTCAAGGAGATATTTTTCTGATCTGAGAGGACGGTTGGTACCAGATGTTAGTCACATTCTAATTTTCATCCTTGGAGAGGCTTCGACACGAGAAGAGATACCCTCCGTAGCAGAATAGGAGAGGAGTTTTGGCGTGCCCTAGGTAGATATACTACATAAAAGTGATTATTTGTTATATCGTCTATATTTCTGGGTATTATTAAACATAGGGAAGGGAGGGGAAAAGATTGGTTGGCAAATGATTACCCTTGAAGTTTGTATAGAGCTCATATTGTATGTTGTTACTTGAGGAAGGTTGTTTGCCAACGGATCTCTGTTAATTCTTTTGATTTTCACTTGTCCGTGATTTTGGTGATTTCATTAAGCAGCACCATACAAGTAAAATGAGGCTTCTATTTGGTTCACTACTTGTGTTCCCCCTACCGAGATTGTTTAGTACTGATTAAAGAGATTGTTTGCTTCTGATTACATCATTGCAGAGATTGTTTGGTACGAAATATATTGTGATGATCCATGTGTGGGGTGTCAAGGGCACTAGCTTCTTATATGGGCATGCAATCCCATATCGTTCGGGAGTGGCAATGTGATGTGTTCATATGTGCATGCTCACATCTCTATAGTAAGATGCGTTTTGGGGGTAGGCTCAAAAGTAAAATCGTGCGGACAAGATCTAAAGCGGTCAATCTTACCATGTGGATTGAGATGTGACAGAATGGTATTAGAGCCTGTCCTAACTAGAAGTGTGTCAATGAGGACGTTGGGTCATAATGGGAGTGGATTGTGATGACCTATGTGTAGGAGTGTCAAGGACACTAGTTTCCTACATAGGCATGCAATTTCGTATCCCTCGGGAGTGGGAATGTGATGTGCTTATATGTGCATGCCCACATCTCTATAGTAAGACGTATTTTGGGAGTAGACCTAAAAGTAAAACTATGTGTTTTGGGAATAGACCTAAAAGTAAAACCATGCGGGCGAGACCCAAAGCGGACAATATCTGACTATGTGGACTGAGATGTGACATATTTTCCTCTATAGCATAAAACTAGTCTACCCCTGAGGCTTCATTACGTATTGATGTTTGAATTTCGGAGAACTTTCCAAATCAAACATCATAAAACTACAGGTTTGAAAGGAAATAAAGGTGCAGAGATAATCTCAACAGTTGTCAGAGTAGAGACAGAAACGAATCGGACGATCATCCATTCAAGAATTTTGTACTTTTGCAACATGATGTAGAATTTCTAATTCTGTTCTAGGGAAAATAATCACTCAAGTTTGTCATAATCGACAATTTGATCATTGAGTTTAGAAAATATCAAAAATGTCACTGAACTTTAACTTTGTCTATCAAATTGATCACTTTGCACATCTTCGATGTCAATTTTTCTTATTTCATGGTGATTTCATGCTTCTCCCACTTATACTATGTGCATTTCTCTCATAATCTCATCTATATAAACAAAATATTTGACAAATTAGAATGTTTAAAATAGACAAAATGATCAAATTGATAGACAAAGTTAAAGTTCAGTGACATTTTTGATATATTTCAAAGTTCAGTAATCAAATTGTCGATTATGACAAACTTAAATAATCATTTTGGCCATTTTCTCTCTGTTCTAACACCATCGACTTCGGCATACATCACAATACTACGGTGATTGAATTAATGCATCTATAAGAATAAATTACAACTACAATGGTGAACCTGTTTCAACCCTACACTATATGGTGCCATATTAGCATCCACAAAGAATCTTGAATTCTAACCTCAAGTTCTTCAAGAGGTATAACATCTTCAAGGACACTAAATCATCTTCAAGGACACTAAATCAGGTTAAAATGTAGTACTTCATTATGAAGCACAAGCATGTCTACCTAGAAGTTTTTTTTTTCTTTGGATTGTCAATGTCTGCGAGCAGAAAAGATTGTTCGGCGACTACCCTGGCAAGTGGGAGTTTCAACATGCATGTCAATATTGGAAAAACTTTTGACAGCACCTCCACATCTGCCATGGCTCTGTGAGCTGAACCAACTAATGGAATCCCAAGGTACTTACGAAGGCTTTGCAATGATAATGATTTTGGAAAAGCATCCGATCCTGCACAAAGTACATAAAAGAACTCAAGTATCCTATTAACATGTACACTCAAATATAATCTCAAACACACAAACAGACCTGCAGACTTCATGGCTATGCGTGCCATACTAAGGCTGTCTAAAAACAGCCAATTAAAAGGAAACTCATAACCGCAACGAAGGAATTCATTACGAAGTAAGGGTACATCATAAGTACGACCATTGTGAGCAACCAGCAATACGTAACCTCCAGGTTTTTGACGGCTTTTAATATACTTGAGTAAAATCGGTATAAGTTCCTTCATCCTACAAGATTTTCACAGCAACGAATGAATACACATTACATTAGTGCATAAACAAATCGTAAGCTTTTTAAAATTTATTTGAGAAAAGAAAAGGTCCACACTAGAAAAGAGATGATTTTTGTACACAGCAAAGTGTCTTGCTATTGGAGTATTATATATAAGTGAGCCAATTACAAACCCTGGCTCATTTTATTTCAACAAAGAAAAAAAACATGGCACGTGTTTGCAATACTAAAAAAAAAAAAAAACTCAGCATACCTTATTTTTTCTGAAATTTAGGCCTATATCTATCTAGACACCAGTGAGCCAATTACTATACTAGAGGAACAGAATCTTAGACAACAAAGGAGCAGTCAAGAGAGATTACCTTGGAACTTCAGGTTTACTGACCATATCTGTACTAATTTCATGAACTTTGGTTGCATAATGTGGAACATCGCGTTCAGGGTTTACAAGTGTCTGGAAAGTACTGTTTTCACCACCTTGAAGATCCTGAAGTGCAATCTCTATGATTCGATCAGCCTTTGTACTTAACCCAGTAGTCTCAGTATCAAAAACTATAACTGTCACTAGACTGGCCAAGTCTTCATTATCAGCAATCATTTCTCGAATGTCACGGTATTGAATCCTTTCACAATGACTTGTATCTAGATTTACGGTGGCAGTTGACAAAACTGTTACATCCAGAGATTCATGCCTAATCTTGGTGGGATGGCTGTGCTGGGCACTTTTGTTTCTTCCTTCTGTATTCGTACTTATAGGTCTTCTAGTCTGTCTCCTACTGCTTCCTCCATCAACCGCATGTATTTTAGAAGCATGACGCTGACTGTATTCACAAATCCTACTCGAACTAAGGAAGTTGTTGTTCCAAATTTGAGCCAAGTTATGAAGCCCACATCTGGGCACTCTTGATAAAGAAAAACACATGGAAGCTGTTTTCATCTGAACAGAACATCAAATGGAGAATTAGAACATAATAATAAGCAACTGCCTTTGAACGGAAAATGAAGATGCAAAAAAGCCTACGACAAAAAACAACAACATTAACCAATAAGCATCCATCTAACACCTCATTAACTAGAGAAACAAACTATGAGGTTTAAGTGGCATAACAATAACTCAACCAAGGATAAGTGCATAGTAATAATCTACATAAAAGTATGGATTTTTAAGGTTGGGGATCTAGAACATGCGAAAGTTGGGACCCTTATCAAGACCTTTCATGGCTTCTCAAATCAAAGTGCCAATTAAAGCAGGGATATCTCAAGACTCGAACAAACATACTTTCATGGTGGTTCTATAATGCACACCACTCAAATCACCAAAAGTTTCCAACTTGGAATCTAAAGTAGTACCTGTTTTACCTCAGACAACCAATAACTATGATTTAAACACAAAATTCGAAAGAAAATTTGAATGTCAATGATTGTAGCTCATACAGTGATAACATCTTAACATTGCAAATTCTAGTGCCCACCCATTCAATGCAAGCAAACTGAGAAAGTAAATATCGGACCTTTAACCTCAATAACATCAACTAAGCTTGCGGCCACATCATACAAAAGAAGCCATTTTAGCTAAAGCTCATTGGAACCCAGTACAATATGACAAGCACAGATTAAAGTCGACTTAAATTTGGAAGCTTGGTGACAAAAGCAAATACACACTTCAACACTTGTGGGATTGAAACATATGGAAAAAAACCAAAGAAAAGAAGCAAAAGAAAGAGAGAAACTTGCCTGGAAATGAAACTATACGATTCCGAAGAAGGAGCCACCCATTTGCAGAATTGTCAAAGATGGTGAGTGTTTATAAATAGTGATTAAAGAGAAGAGAGAATGGGGAAATGAGTCGTGTGGAGTTGAGTGGTAATGAGATTGATGGTTTGGGAGGAGAATAAGATCGCGTGCTCGATCCGTATTTGACTCCCTTCTTCCTTCTCCTTCCCACACTATCCTATTCTTCTTTCTTTCCGAGAACACTGCAATCTTACTGCACCCACAACTTTAGTTCATTATTTTTTTTGAAAAAATGGTTGGTTTGGTCGGTCCCTCCTAGTTGACGATCGATACGGATTAATCATGTTTGAGAAAAATTAAATTGGTCATTTATATTTTATTTTATTATTTAAATAAGTTATTTTGTTTATTTTGAATATTAAAAAAATATTTATTTATTTATTTATTTATTTATAAAGTACATAAAAGTATGTTAATTAGTTTGATAATGGCAAAAATATCAATTTAAGTAAAGTACATGTGTTACATATATGATTTTTAACATCTAAAATGAACAAAGTGACAATTTTGAATGACAAAATTAAACATGGACGACCAAAACGATATTTGTCAAACATAAGTGACTATATCATCTCATTTGTCAGATATGAGTGATCAAACTAGTTATTTTTCCCTTTTTTCTTATTGTATTATATTTTTATTTGAAAATATCTTAGGTCTTAATTACCACCAAATTCTTACCATGTCCAAAAAAAATATCTAACTCATGCAATTGATAGTGAATTGAGCAATAATAGTTTTTAGTTTTATTTTTTCCTGATTAATTTGTTGTATATGAAATGTATTGGTCGAATTGACATAATGAAACTGGACGTTTACTCTTAACGATTTTGAAAATATTTGATTGTTATCATCATTCAAGTTTAATCGTTCAACCCTTTAACATTAACACAAAATTATAAGAGCAATCTAGTTAGGTGGTGGAACATGGCCTGTTCAACCTGTTGAAGTAATAGTGATACTTAATTCACAAGGGAGCATCATCGATCTCATGATCATATCTTTCATATGCAACTGATATACCTTGCTTGCGAAAGCAACCAAGAAGAACCTAAATTAGGTGGTAGTGTGGTACAAGACTACAAGTTAAGCATGTGCATGTCGTTTCAACTAAAAATAAAACTAAAGCATGTGGCAAATTTTAACTCTTTTCTTTCTTGTTACAAATTAAAGTGAAAGTCGAAGCTTTGAGCCTCTTGGATCGTGAGCAACATGGGTAGTTACGTACTCCCCTCTCTAAGGATGTTTTTTACAAGTTGAGGTTCGAATTAGTGATTTTCTAGTTTCTTTTACGTAGAGAATTACTACATCATTCACCGCACTTGCACCCTACATCCAATAAACTACTAATTATGCAATTGATCAAACTTTGAATCTTGTAAAATTTCATAGTTTTTTATAAAGCTTAAATTTGAAAAATTAGTTAAAATTACCGAATTTATAAAAATGTATGAGATATGAGATTCTAAAAATCGTCCTCGATCTATGTACATAGAGATCTTTAATCACCGAAGAATCTCAACGGAGTGCCATGTAAGAGGTTTTAAGTCTAGAATAAAAACTATGGGAAGATCGCGATCTCACACATTCGATAGTTTAAAATTTTGGTCCAATAAACCTCAAAATTTCGGATTACAGAAATTTGAAATAAAAATACAAGAGCCAAATGTAATTGACTTTCACGAGGATGAGATCACCTGTCCCAGAAACTTGTACCAAACTTGTACCTTATTTGAAATTTCGACACCTATTTGGTTGTTTCACAAGATTTGGTACAAGTTTGATACAGGGCTTCTGGCGCAGGTTTCCAAGGAGACAATATATCCCAACCGTAAAGATGCATTAAAATGAGTATTTAGAGCACCCTCAATGCACAACAAGACATCACTAAATTGTTACTATATTTCATTATATAATCACTCGCGTTGAAATAGAAATTAAAGAATACATGTCATAAGATTAGGTTCGGGATATTTTACAAATAATTTGGAGTTCATTAGAGCATCACTAACAGAACTCTTTATTGGAGCTCCTTAGACAAAAATAGAGAAAAGTTAAATTTTTAGCTCTCATTCGTGTTCCCTATTAGGCTCTTAAAATAGGGAGACCTTTAGGAGCTCCCAAATTTGAGGAGAGATAAATGAGCTCCTAATATTTTTGAAACATTAATTAAAGTAGTTTTTATATGATTAAAATGATTACATGATGATTATTATAATTTGAAGAATTTAATTTATTGTTGTTGAAGAGGAAAATATGATAGATTGAAAAATGTAACTATTCCATTGATAGAATGTCCTATATATAGGTTGATACAATATGTTACAATAACTGTCCCTATAAAACAAAGATTCTCTATATCTATATCTATACTAAAATATATCTAATTAAGACAAGACACACACTGGAAGTTGCGGAGAATAAATCTCCTTAAACACTCCCCCTTGTGTCGATGACCTAAAGAATAATGCATAATGTGACATCTTATTCCGAGCATTCTTTATTTACGATTTATTTAATGGTAATTAAATTTTTTTACCGTCAATAATTATCGATGGTATTTATAGAAACTTTATTGATTACAATTTTCGAAGAAGTTCTTTGTAAAAAGTCGTAGAATTTATCGAGACGAGTTCGTGGCCCCATCAAGAGTTTAAACCGAAGTTACGAGGAAGAAGTTATAATCAACAAAAACTTTTGTACGAGGTTACGATACATTTATTCGTAAAATTTCGACTATAAATAGAAAGTTTATGTAACAGGAAAGTCAAATCTTTCCATTTTTGGCAAAAAAATTCCTTTCTCTCTCCCTCTGTTGGCCTCACCGCCAGCGAACGACCAGACGACCACCAAAACAGGCGGAGCCGGTGTCAAAAGAACCGACTCAACCTCTTCTACATGTTGGTGGGTGTCTTTGCGGCGATGGGTGTCAGAGGAAGGAGAATCGACGCCGTGAAGGTCACGGTTTCAAGGGGTAACCAGCGCGGCTCCGGCGAGGTTTTCGGCCACTTTTCAGGTATAATTGGATTGGGTTTTTCTCCTAGATTATATTAGTATGTTTGTTTTAATGTGAGGTGGTGTAACTCGATGGGAATTGTAGGAATTCAATCGGTTCCAACGAGGGTGGTTCAAGTCGACGCCGGGGACGGTGGTCGTGAATTGGACGGCGGGGTGATGGGGTTATTGTTCCCCTCGTCACTCTGTGTCGATTGGGGTATTCCTCAAGCCACGTGGTGGCTTGACAACAGAGAAAGGTCGCCTGAAAGGGTTTTTCGGCCAGAGGGTTTCGGGGGCAATTCTGGTCGATTGGGCTGAAATTGGAGGTTAGTACTTTGATGAATATTGTTATTGGGTAGATTCTCTATAATATGGACTTCAGTTCACTGGGAAAAGTCACCGCCACCGCCGACGGTGGTTCACGGTGGAGTTCTGGCGATGACACTTTTGGCAGAAATTTTAAATTGTTTCATTCGTAATTACGTACCAAATCTAATGATGAAGCTATTGAATTGAATAATACATTATTGGTTAAGATGTATGGTTAATCAGATAATAATTAAACGTTTTTATATTATTGATAAACGGTTGCATTGATTATCGATTTGATTTCGAGTTCCTTAACGTTTAAGGTTTATGTTGCGATTTTAAAAAGGATTTAAGAATTGGAATTTGGAATTAGATTAGAGCTCGATATTATTTCGGGAAGCGCAATTTTTGAGAATGCGATATTCTCGACGGTATTGTTTGTTGGTAACGAGCTTGGTTATTCGATATGATGTTCGACCATTAGTATTTACATATTAATCGTTATTTCAGGATGAAGTATTAGCAGCTAGTGGCAGATGAATAGAGATGATGACATATGTGCTTGGCTGATTAGAGATCACGACACAGTACTGTGAGTGAACCCTTTTATTTTTACAGTTCTAGCGAGTTCAATTTTCAGTAATCCAGTATTTTAATTTAATTTATAGTATATTTTAGAACAGATTAAATTTGGAGGTTTTTCTTGTGATGGCATTAGTTAGTTGCATCGATGCACTCACTATTTGGCTGATCACCGGATAGTCCAGTCAGGGGAGGTCAGGATACCTCGTTTGGCCACCTCCATATCTATTACAGTTTTATGACAGTAGAACTCGCATGATTTTAGATAGAGTTGTGGAAAAGCATAATTTTTACATAGGTTATCAGATTTTTTCAACTCACTCTAAAGTTTATGTTTTTATGTCTTCCCCTGGGCCATTTGTTTTCAATTGCCCAGTTTGCAGGATAGTAGGTTGAAATCGTGATATTCCAGTGTTCGAGGCATGACAGTTCATAGCTGCTGCTTTCTTGGTGTAGGCTCACAACAAGGATTTGGGTTGGGTTGCTCGTATTAAGGTAGCTGATACCGACTAGTCGGTGCTAGAGACCTTAACATTAGTCCCGCAAGACTTATTTCTGGATTACTGGGGTAATCTGGAGTGGGTCTTGTCACATAACCTGTTACCTCATTAAAAACCTTGCCAAGCAAACAAAAACGTCATGGGTAAAATAAAAGCTTGGTGTAAGGGAAAAAGAGTACAACGCATTAACTACAAAAGCTACTAAATGTGCGTAGACTCCCCCTGATGTCTACAGAAATATAACTCCCATTGACTGTGAACTCAGTCATGAAATTCAGATAACATGCGCATACACTACCAGAAAAAGCCACTTAGGCGACAGAGCAATTCAATCGCCTAAGTAGGCATTTCCGTTGCCTAAGTACTTACACGACGAAATCTCCGTCGTCTAGGTAATGTCGCGTAAGCACCGTAGTTTATGTACTTAGATGACGGCATCTCCAATTTGCGTCGTCTAAGTTTTACTTAGACGACGCATATTATTGCGTCGTCAAGGGCTTACTAAAACAACGGATTAAGAAGCTTCGTATAACTCCCACTTAGACGACGCATTTTTTCGTGGTCTAAGTATAGCCTTAAATGACACAAGTTTTCGTCGTCTAGGTGATCTTACTTAGACGAAGGAATCAAATTTTCCGTTGTCTAGGTGATCTTACTTAGACGACGGCAACTTTAACTCCATCGTCTAAGTAGGAAATATAATTTTTTTTTAAATATAATAAATATAATAAATATAATATATTAAATATTAAATTATTTTAAAAATTAATTAACTATAAAATATATTAAATATTAAATTCGTACAAAATTAATAAAATATTGTTCGATTCCGATCAAGATCACAAAAGTACATAAAAAAATCTAGCTAGCGACAGTAGAAGGCATATGGGCCTCGCCGATCCCACCCCCACTCAGATCGTCTTCGTCGGGTCCTGGAGGATACTGAGAGCCAAACGGGTGACAAATAGCATCGGGATCTAGGCCTACCTTAATCGATATGATGCACATTAATTGATCCATATGATCCATCGGAGCTTGAGCTGCCTGACTCTCCTCCCGAGCCTTACGAGCGTCCTCCTGGCAGCTAAAGCGTTGTCATTGGCTACTCAAGCTTGCTCCTGAAAAACTTGTATTTGGTCTTGTCTCGCCGCATTCAAGCGTCAACTCCCTGATGATGTGGACTGGCTCATATCTCGCTCGATTCCCCGTCCAAGACCACAAACCTCTTTACCAGGTCGATGGCCGAAGACTGCATCTGCCATTTCTATCTGAGACTCTGTCGAAAAAGTAGGCCGCTCCTTAAGCGTGATTCCTGGACTTTGAGACTGCATATCCGCAATTCTCTCGTTGGCCAATTGTTGTAACATCTCCTGAAATGAACATGAACAATATCTATATGAATGTCCTTAAAAAAATTGACATAATTTCCCCTAATAATTGAGGAAACCAAAATCCTGCACGAAAACCAAAACACTTCCAATAACATCAAAACTAAATCTCATTCACATTTCTCAAGTTCACCATATATATCCCACATGCACCTATGTACCACACATGCATATAATCAATTACCTATATATCACACAAATAATATCTTCATTTATCAAGTTTATCTCTTTATACACAAGTGAAGAAGCAACAATAAAATTAAATATTATTACTTTGGGAAAAAATGTTACTTACGACGTGTTGAGTGCCGAGATGTTCGGTCTGCCCGGGCCTATTGTAAGCAGAAATGCTGCCTGCTATGAGCGGGTATTTTGAACCCTTTTGCAAGTGCACATGCACTAGGTTAAGCTTTTTGCAGGAGCCTGATCCGTGGTGCAACAGTTTCTTCTCCCGATTAGCTCTGTGCCTCTGTGATTGCGCATGTTACACAACAATTTAAATTATTACGCAATTAATCATTATTCAACAGAATTTTTTCCAAAAAATGACACGAATGTAGAGGAATATGAATTAAAAACCTTATACGGTTCGGACTCAAAGTGGGCTTTCAACCATTCCCACTCATCTTCCCTTCCCTTTTTGAACTCCTTCTCTTTCCAGGGTTTGCCTTGTACATCTTGTGCAATGTGCACTTCCAATCTTTGAAGATCTGGTGAGCAATTTTGTTGATGTAGTCCACCATCGTCGGAGTCTATTCATAATTAAAATTGTTCTAACAATTTTTGTTTTAACAATTAGAAACAGTAAACACTAGAACTTGTAATCAATTATGAAAAAAACTATAATATTAAATATTTTTTACCGTGAGTCCACAAAACACATTCAGTTTGTCATCGTCGGGGAGCTCTTCCCTAGTAAGGGATATCATACATACGTGAGAACGTACATAGTTTCCGATCTGGTGAGCTGTCAAACTAGTCAACCTCCTTCCTTCAGGATATCGGGTGAATGCGTTTAGAGACACATCGATCCTCCCTCCTGCCGATGTCTTTGCTACGCTCTCTTCTTTGCTTCCATTGCAAATTTCCGGAATGCATTTAGGGGGTGGAAGTGAGGGCTCCCTCCTGTTTCGCCGTCTTGCACTAACGGCAGCTGAATCTTCATCGGAAGATTGGGGCGCTTGTGACGTCTACCCTGAACCGCCCTAATCAGCTGCAACGTCGTCAATAGGAGGAGCGTGCAGAATCTCCCCTTCAGGCACCGAACTCGTACCCGATTCATTGGAGGCTTGATTCCCCTAACCCATCTTTCGTAAGACGGATTGATGCCACGATTGTTTGTCTTTTGTCATGCACCTTTTCGGCATCTTATATTTCTATATATTAAAAAATTTATATTTATTTCACATATAATTATAAACATAAATAAAATAACATATATATATATAATATTAACACATATAAATTAACATACCTATATATTAATTAACACGGGAATTCAATATACGTATATATCCATATATATCAATTATCCAATATATTATACGCATGGATATAAATTATCGAATTATGAAATTATCTAATTATACATATCTAAATATATTAATTATCCAATATTATATGTACATATCCAAATATATACACATATATACAAATACACACAATACGTATATACATAATATTATATACAGAATATATAATACATATACATATAGTATTATACATAATATATATATGTGGCCAGCCAAAATATATACATGCATGCATATATATCCATCAAGAAGGAGAGGGACGTACCAAAGAGGGATCGGTGAGGGAGAGAGAGACCAAAGAGGTAGGTTGCTGGGGAGGGAGAGGAGGACGCAGGATCGGTGAGGGGGGCGACATCGGTGAGGGAGAGGGAGGACCTGAGGTGAAGGGGGCGGCACCGGTGAGGGAGAGGGAGCTCAGAGAGTCACCGTGGGGGCGAGGGGGGGGGGGGGGGATTTTGGCCAACAGGGGTGAGAGAGAGAGAGAGAGAAGGAATCGAAGTGAGAGAGAGAGGGAGAGAGAAACCAATCCGTTTTCTTAAACCCAGTTTTCCACTTAGACGACACAACCTTGTTTTGCGTCGTCTAAGTGGTTTTTGAAAGCCACCCAAAAAAATGAGTGGTTACTTATCACCCGCCATTATTTTTGGCTTAGACAACGAAATCATATGATTCTGTCGAGTAAGTTCCCACTTAGACGACGGAACCCTATGTTTTTGTCGTTTAGGATAGTGTTTTTAAATTTATCGACGTTTAGGATATCGCCAAATTCGATTGGTCTCCAATTTATCCATAATTAAATTAATTATTTAATCGATTGTCGACATGTGTGTGTATATATATACGTGCACGCGTCAAAAATTTGCATTAATTAATTAATGATATACATCGGTTTTATATATTCAACCATGCATATATACATGCATCAAAATTACAAATGCACCAAACTCGGTCGATTAATCAATCACTTTCATCATCATAGTCTTCATCAACATCTTCCTCTTCACTACTCTCAACTGATAGGTGGTTCTCATCATCATAGTCTCCATCATTATCATCATATCCGAGGTCATCTTCATCCTCCAGCTCCTCATCTTCAAATGCGTTATCAATCGTAACGTTCGTGATCTCCTTTTCAGTAAGATCTGTTTTCCGATCAAGCATGGGTAAGCGTTCGTTAAGGCGAATGAGTTCCCTTATGTCTGAGCTGACAGAAGTATCAGATTCTTGATATGCACTGACATTATCCTGTTGAGTGTGAATCAATGACGACCCTTCGAGTATTGTGGCACTCCATATTCCTCGGTGAGATATATGGTTTATTATTTTCCAACATGCACCAGTTTTTGGATCATCCAGATAGAACACCTACCTAACTAATGTGGCAAGAGTGAAATGTCCATCCTCATACCAACTTGAGTTTGTATCGACTGATAAAAAATCCAGATCTTCCCTCGTACGCTTGAACCATTTACACTTGAATAGAAAAATGTTGATACAATTCCCATATAGTAGCTGAACGACATTGACAAGAACTTCATAATATACATCGTCGCCTTGTCCGACCGTGATCCCACTATTTTGTGTTCATCTTCCTTCATCTCGGTCCACCGAATGAAACTTTACACCATTAACAAAACATCCGGGGTAAATATAGTATTGAATCGGCTTACGGGCCAACATGTACTTTTCCTATGATCACCACCGATTGTGGTTAGAGGATTTCTGTAGATCCTCCATCTGCAAAAAATATGAATGTACAAGATGTAATTAAGAATATATATATATATATATATCTACCAAAAGATTGCCATATTTTCCCCTAAAACTAAAGGAAACCACAAATAAACTTGCATCCAAAATTTGACCAAAAACACTACGAATCCATAAATTAAACACCAAATCAAATAATAAATTACTTAACTAATTAATCCCTAATCCGGTTCCATATATATATATATATATCAACATTAAATTTAAAAATGAAGCACAAAGCCTATATGCATGGTTTAATAATTTAAACATACATACCCATTGGAAGAAATAATCAGGAAACTTTTTCTTAAGCATTTTTTCAACCCAGTTAGAACTCTTGTCCGGTTAAGCTGTCTGAATTTTAGTTCTGTAAGTTTGCATGTAACAAGTAACCTCGTCACAGTCTCGCAACACTACCCAATATGCTTCAATAAGTTCCTCATGACTTAATATTTCGGTTAATACTCCTCTAAACGGTCGTACAAGATATGTGACGACTAAAAGATTGTAGGTAACAGGTGTATTGGAGGCGGTCTAGACCGGATCATTGAAGTACTTGCTGTAGTAAGTAACAAACTCATGTATTATGTATGTTTCCGCGATGGAGCCATCCGGGGCAGACCTATTTTTGACGAATCCTTTATACTATCCGAGTTGTCTACAAAATAGGCACTATATTATTTATTCGCAGCGATCTTTGTAATAAAAGAGATATATAAATGATGGAAAACGTGTTTAAAAAAATTCAGTACTACTCCATATTTTACCTTTCCTGAGGATATATCCACGTTTACTGGACCGGATCAGAAAGCAAGACTTGTTCGAGAAGGTGGACCATGAGGTGAATCATGATATCGAAGAAAGCAGAGGGAAAAATTCTCTCTAATTTTCAGAGGATGTGGACAATTTCGTATTGAAGTTCGACCACATCCGACTTCTTCGACTCCCTGGTGCATATCCTCTGCCACTATCTGCACAATGTACTTATTGGTTCGACGACGTCTTTAGGAAAATAAGGTTGAATCACCACTGGAATCAGACGTTGCAGCATAACGTGACAATCATGAGTCTTTAAATCAATGAACTTGTGTTCCCCTACTTTGACACATTCATATATGTTGGAGGCATAATTAGACGGATACCGAACACATTGAAACCAGTTGAATACAGCATCCCTTATTGTCGGCTTCACTGTGTAAGGTGCAACGGGCATCTTGTTGTAAACACCTATTCTATCCCTCTTTAATCACAAGGGATGGCGTATATTCATATACTCCAGATCTTTTTGCGCTTTGGGAGTATCCTTAGTCTAAAACTTAATTCAGAGAATGGTTCACACTACGCAGACGCATACATTTTTCTTTATGTGCATGACATCTAGGTTGTTTCTCAGCTTTAATTTTGACCAGTAAAGCAGTTCAAAGAAAATACTCATGTGATACCAATATACCAGATATTGTGGAGGGTGTGGATTGAGTTTCTTCACATCATCGTCATTGGTCAACACACCGAAATTGAAGATATTTATCCTCTTGAAAATTTCTTCGCCGGATCACTGTCGTGGTTTAGGACCATTCTCTATTGTCCCATCGAAACAATCCTTATCTTGTCGCAACTAGTGATCATGAGAAAGCCATCAAGGTTGACCCAAGTAACACACATTCCCCGCATGCCAACTAGAGTTCATGTTGTCCAAGCAGACAAGACAAGCATTATATCCTCTGGTTGTGCAAGATGCCAACATCCCATATGCGGGAAAATCGTTGATGGTCCACATTACCACGGCTCTCATCTAGAACATTGTGTTACTGAACTTGTCATACGTTGGAAATCCAGTTTCCCATAACAGTTTCAGCTCGTCAATCAATGGTCTGAGGTACACATTTAAACACTTTCCAAGAGACTTAGGCCCTGGAATTAGCAAAGTAAGAAAATTAAATTCCTTGTTCATATACATCCAGGGAGGCAGGTTGTACGGCATGAGGATGACTGGCCAAACGTTGTACGTGCCATCGTTAAAAGGATTGAACCCCTATGTAGAAAGTTCTAGTCTGACATTTCGAATCTCCGTTGCAAAGTCTGGAAATTCCCTGTCAAAATGTTTTAAAGCCTTCCCATCTGCCACTTGTCTGAGCACATCGTCATCTATTCTCTTTTCCGTGTACCATCTCATCGGCTCTGCTCTTTATAGAGACATGAACAAATGCTGCAGTCTGGGAATCAACAGAAAATATCGAAGCACCTTCACATGAATCTTCTTCTTCGAACTCCTCCTATCAGAGTACTTCCATATGGAGTGGTAGCAAACAAGAAAGTAGTCCAACTCTGCATACTCCAAATAAAACAGAACGCAATCATTTCTCCAGGCGTAGATTTGCTCGTACTTCAAACCGAGTTTGTTTAAGACACTTTTACCTTGTAATGGGAACCTGGAAGCTTGTGATTGTTAGGGCATCTCCAATGGGAGGTGCTAAACCCTATATTATAGCTTGGTATGCCAATATTTACTCTACAATGATTCATTTTGAGGATCTAAACCATATACCTATCTAGCTACAAGTCCTAAATGAAGATCTAGAATAGGACTTCATTTAGATCCGGATCTAAAATGGGAGGGAGAGAGGCAGTGGGCCAGGCAAAGGGAATAATAGGTTTAGGACTTCATATAGGACCTTAATCATTGGAGATGATTGAAGTCCTAAATGAATAGTGTCAAAATGAAGTCCTAAAAATAGGTTTAGGACTTCATATAGGACTTCATATAGGACTTCTTCATTGGAGATGCCCTTAGGAAGCAAATCACATATGTATTTCTGGATTTCGTCAAAACCTGCACCCGATATTTTGTGCTTCACTCTGTACTCCATTTCGGTCATTATGGTGTGCAACACAGTCTATGGACATTCATCGTACACCGAGGTTCGGGCTTCAAGTAGCATGCTATTGTACCTATCAAATTCAGTAATGTCAATTTCTGGGAATACGACAGGGATTGGGTAAACATTAGAAGTATCAGATCCTTCCTATTCGTGTTTCTGTCCACCATGTCAACTGAATTTTAGAAAAGCATCATGGACCAAATCCACAGTGGGGTTCCAAAAATGGGCGCCACTACCGTTGGATGAGGCACCCTGGTAACTGTACTCTGAGCTAAAGTCAGGGCCGGAGCTGAAGTTTACTACTTCACCGTGCTCACTCCATGTAGTGTAACTCCACATCATACCGTGCTCATACAAGTGATAAGCCATAACATGAGAATCCACAAACTGATAGTTAAGACATTTTATGCATTGACACCTTAAACGCTTCTTTCCTTGACCATGTTGCATCGCAAACGTTATAGACTCTCTGATTCCATCCATATACCTCTCATCACTTCTATTCACCAAATGTATCCAACTTTTGTCCATATTTTTGTACAAGTAAACGAAACTTTAAAATTATTGAATAAACCATTGTTAGAAGTTAACAAAAAATTGTCCTTCAATTCATACAATTTTTAATTAATTACAACTAATTAATTAATTTATCTCTAATTAATATTATTTAATTATGAGATTAATATATCGATCAACACATATATATATATATGCATTTCAAGCGCAATATTGTTAAACAATAATTAGTTAGCTTGCACACAATAAATTAAACAAAATAGCTAGCTAGCTAGGTTCACATTATGGAATAATATTTATATATATATGCAAACAAATTAAAATTGTCGGAATGATCGATTCATGGATCAGAATTATTAGTATCGACCAAATCGAATATACGTACGTACCTTAATTCGTCAATAATTATTAGTCGGCCGGTCGACGTCGTCGTTGATTGAAATGAAGTGATCGAGCTACCTAGAGGTAGGCTAGCTAGGCTTATATATATTATTTTATTTGAGAGAGCTAGCTAGAGAGATTGATGAAGAGAGCTAGATGAAGAATTCGAAGCTAAAAATTGAGAGAATGACGAAGAGATGAATAAGAAGCTGATTGATATATATAATTTGAGTTTTTTACTTAGACAACGCAAGTATTAATTTTCCGTCATCTAAGATAGAACTTAGACGATGCAATTAAGTAGATCTGTCGTCTAAGTGATTTCTTATATGACGCCTAAAAATGGTGTCGGTCCGTCGTCTAAGACTCCACTTAGACGACGCAAGTATATATGTCGTTGTCTAAGTGTTGTCTTAGACGACAGAAATCTATTACGTCGTTTAAGACAACATTTAGACGATGACATGTAGACTTGCATCGTCTAAGTGGAGTCTTAGACGACGTAAGTGTATATGTCGTCGTCTAAGTGTTGTCTTAGACGACGTAATAGATTTGCGTCGTCTAAGACCTTTTAGACGATAGAGCTGGTAAGCTTCTGTCTTCTAAGAGGTTTTTTTTCTGGTAGTGATACCAATGCGTCTCACATGTTTCATAAATGTAGATTTAAGTAATTACTTGGTAAACAGGTCCGCAACATTATCCGCTAAACCAACCTATTTCACATGGATAATCAATAATCGCTGCTATTATTGATTGTATGAGTACTTTGGTGAAATGAATTAAGTATGACACCCTTAATGCAACCCAACTTTATTTGTTCAATTCAAACTGCATTATCCTCAAAGATGTAAGTTGGTGTTATCGTAATAGATGGTAATCTACTAGACCCTCGAATGTGGTGTATTACTACCCTAAACCAGACACACTCATCACCCGCTTTATACAAAACTTTTAATCTTATAATAGTTCGAGAAAGTAGCAACAAGGATTTATTTGTTATTCTCCAAGAAATCGCCATGTTCCCCATGGTGAATACATAACCCATTTGGGAACGACTTTTATGTGGGTCAGAGAAATACCCAGCATCAGCAAGTCCGATCAACACATCAACTGGTATTTCGGAATAGGGGACAACAGTAAAGCTGCTCACAGTAGGTTCAACATTCGATAGATCGAACAATTACTTCAATGGGTCGAAGGACACCTTCGGGTTATCATAGTTCATTGCCTTCGACGGGTCGAAGTGTGATGACCCGGACCGGAATGGGTATACTAATTGGCTTAATCTGTGAGTTTCACGAGTAATTGTGGTTTAGCATAATTAATCGGATATGCAACTTCGTTCACGACTTAATTTTTGGGCACGAATTTGATTTGGGTTTGTTCGTGAAAAATGTAGAGAATTTGATTTTGAGTCTGTGGGAACTTTCCAAGGATTTTTTGGATAATCGAGGAATATAAAAAGAATATTTGAAATTGTCGCCGAGTTAGTCGTGTTTATCCGTTCGAGTTTGAGTTATCTGAATTGCGGATAGAGTTGAGTCGCGATTATAAATAGCCGAATAGCCGTAAAAGTATCGAGAAATTGCATTTTGGGCCGTTTGACCCGTTGACTGTATAGGTCGAGTTGACCCGGTTTGAAACTCGCTGTCAGACTTGACGTTTCCGGCCACAATTCTGGCAGGTATGGCTCCCCTTGTAATATGCTACTGTTTAGAACTTGATTTGAGGAGAATTGATTACGAATTGAGGGAGAATGATGAGCTTGAAATTGGGGGATTTCGCCGGAATCGGGTGGCGGATTCCGGCGAGATTCGGTGTCCCTCAACTCCACGATGCTTTCTAGGTATTTTGATATGTATTTGGTTGAGGTTTGAGGTGTTTGGGGATGGTGACCGGAGGAGGAATTTCGGCGTTGGTTTCGGGCTGATTTCCGGTGAATTGCGACGGAATTGGAGGTTGTGGTAATGGAGAGAAGTGTTGAGCTCGAGGAGGAGAGGAAATCTGGGCTTTCCTTGCTAGGAAATCTCACCGGCGGCGGTGGTCAATGGCGGAACTCCGGCGAGGCGTTGACTTTTTGGATTTTTATCAAGTTTTATGCCGTTTTGCTTGTAATCGCCTCCCGATCGTAGGCTTGAGGTTTTCGAGTTAATTTGGATACTGGATTTTAAGTCGAGGGTTTATGTGGAGTATTTTGGGATTTTCGACGATTATTTTGTATCCGAGTTATATGTTTCCGAAAATGGTTGGTTTCCGAGGTGTGGTTCAGAGTATTGAATTGTGATTTTGATCAGTGATATTTTATGATTATTCAGGGGATCGAGATCGTACGCTTGGCAAAGGATCTTCTGCCGGATCTCGGGATTAGCGCGTTTGCGCGCTGTGCTTGTCTGTGAGTGGACAATCCTTTTCACTGATTGGTTGCGAGTCTTTTATATACTTTTTACGAGCATGAGAATGCATACGCGATTATGATTTATTCGAGCATGTGTTTTACAATTTTGCATCGACAAATATGCTTATATAATTATATATTACGAATATGTATTTACATTATGTTTAATACACTTGCATGAACTATTTATGATTTGGTTTACACAGAGTACAGTCATAGTATATATTGTTGTATCGATACACTTGCATCCCGGCTGATCCCCGATGATGTTTACCGGGGGAAGCTGTGACCCATGACCCGAGGCCTTTACCGGGGGTAGGGGGGGCAGACCTCTGACCTGAGGCCTTTCTGGCTTGAATCACGTATGGGTCTGGGATCCTGTGATTCGGACTGTACTAGCGCGGACGTGTCCATGAGTGACCCAGTGGGATTTTACGATGCATGCTCTGTACGCGTGAGGAATTAGAGTCTCCCTCGTGTACTATATCATTTTCATTCATTTAGACTTAGTATACTCTGTAGGACGTTTTTATAACATATATTATTCGACGAAAGACATTTATTTTCGTCCACTCACTCTAACGGTTTATATGTCTTTCCCTGGGCTCTTTGTTTTCAATGCTCAGTTTGCAGTTCGGATTCTGGTGTCGCATGTCGTAGTCGGAGGCTTAGTATAAAAGCTACTTTTCTTTTCCAGTAGGTTTCTTGTTTAGCCTTCTGTTGTATATTTATGTATATATACTAGAGGCCGCTCTGAATACTCTGATGCTATATTTTCATATGATTTTCTCTGATTTCTGTAAAGTACAGTTTTGTTTATTACTTTACATTATGATATGATTTTGAGAAATCCGGATGGGATTGGTGCCCACGGTTTGGCTTTTGTGGCATAGGATGAAGTGTGTTTTTGGGTACAGGTTAATGGTAATTCCGCGTTATAGTGAAATTTTGTCGAAATTTCTATGGTTCTTGCAAGTTCGTGTTTTCAAAAGGGGTTTGATTCCTGTTTAGGAAACTAAATCGGGGTTGGGTCCTTTCACGAAGAGCCCAAAACCTGCATATTGTGATTCAACCTACCATTTTCTGGGATTTTCAAGCTTCTCTCTGTTTTTTTTGTAGGGAAAGAACAAGCCCAAGTCAATGGTTACCTTCAAGTACTAGAATGTATACTATACTCCATTCCAATGACTTTGCGTTGGCACATACCGAGAGTACAATGTCTGGATGTGTACATCAAGCTATATTTAACCAAGCTTTAACCGCACTAAGATATAGAATCTCAGTTCCAAAAGATCTTTACCATTATTATCCCGATGAAATAGATCATTTTGGGTTTCAGACTGCAAACAACCATTGGTGTGTTAATAAGATGTGCTTTTTCTATTGCCTAATTTAGACAGAAGCAGACTGGTGAATAATTATTCAACCAACTCAATATTCCATCTCAAAACCAAGACTTAATCGATTCCTACCAAGGTCTATGATCTCAAACAACGTGGGCATAACTTTTCATTCTTGTATCCCTTCCTAATCAAGTAGTCACTAAGACTTATATACCACATCCTATCGGATTGTTTCAATCCATATAGTGAACATTTCAATCTAATTACATGAGCACTCTGTGGTTTAGAGTTACTTGTATTGGGTAAAACTATGCCAACTAGCACTCTCATGTATATCACTGACTTAAGATCCCCATAGAGATATACTCTAACCACATCTATAAGTTGCATACTCAGGATTTTTTGACACTACCAAACTGATCAGGTAACGAAAAATTGATGATGTCTATGACCAGAGAATACATCTCCTCATAATCAATACTAGGGCATTGAGAAGATTCTTACGTCATAAGTTCTTTTTATTGTGCTTCTAAACAAAGACTCATTTGTGTCGAACCGGCTTACCATTCATAACACTACCATACCTAAAACTTGCCATTTGTAAGAGAGTCTATTTCAACCTAGATTGCAACTTTCCATATCGGTCAATTTTCTCTACATTAAACGTTGACAATCAGCAACAGAGCAATGTTCCACTTTATCGTCGTCAATTTCTGATCGACGGAATAAGTAATGCATCATCAACGAACATGGAAAAACAATCCATAATACCGCTAGCATTTGTTTAACTTGGTGAGATTTCTTTGTTTACTAACATCGTCATTAACTCTGAGGCGTCCCCCAGTGTTTGTCAATGTCGACTTTTAGACATAATTACAGTAAAAAACAATCTCATATGTTGATGATGAACGGTTTTGCTTTAATGACTTGTATTTTCACCGGTAATTCATCAGTAGATTTTGACCGATGTTACACTCCCACTATGGGCAGGAGAAACACTACCTTGCCCGGATGTTGCGTTAACTTGCCAAATTCCAGGGACTTTCAACTTTGCAGTATTTGCAACATATATGACCGATTTCGTCACTTTCATGATATTAGTTAAGAATTCAGACGTCAAATAATCAACGTTTTGAAGATCAAGAATACATTGCACTTTAATCTCAAACTGAGATGTGCGGAGATCATGATGAGATATAACAAAGACATACCACGTCAATTTCTAACGTTTAACTAGAATTAAACCATTCCTATCTCCCCCTAACGGCGAGAAGTATGTCTCATCAAAGTGACATTCTGTAAAATATGCAGTAAAGAAATCTCTTGTCAAAGGTTCTTAATAGCGGACAACTATTAGAGATTCACAACCAACATAGATGTTTCATTGATATTGATGATCCATTTTTGTACGCAGTGAAAACGTAGTAGACACATATACCGTGCAACCAGAGATGCGTAAATGTGAGATATCAGGCTCATATCCAGTTACCAACGTGTACGCACTAAATGGTTTATGGTTTATGAATATCAAGTGAATAAGCAGAGTTACATGTAATATTGCATATCCCCAAGCAGATACCAAAAAATTAGTATGCATAATCATTTCTCTGGCCACAAGTTTTAACCGCTTGATTTGTTCCTCTACTAATTCGTTCTATGAATGAACATGGGAAACCAGGATATTCAACAACAATCGCAATCAACATGAAATAATCAACAAAATATTTTGATGTAAGCTCTCATGTAATAAACCAATATGAATGACCTGATTGTTGTGTTGTTCGGGTGATGAGCCCGGAGCTTAATAATATGTGCTAGGAGTTTTGAAAATTTAGTTTACCGTGTGAATTACAAAGATGTGTGACCTATGCGTCGATACAACAATCAAAACTATATATAAACAGTCTGCATACTAGTTTGATTGATCCATAAATAGATTCTTGGAATCTGTGGAGGAATGAAAGTTGTGTCTGCAACAAAAGACCATCATGCATGTAAACATCATTATAGACATAAACAAACTTTGCAAAACGAGCAATGTGTATCAGAGATTGTAACATATGAATCTTGTGAGATAACGAACAACGCCACAACGGTATGTTGCCAGAAATTTGAGGAGTAATCTCATCCTCCCTATCTAAACTGATGGATTTAGGCATTCCCACATGCTTCTTTGCTCTGAATAACCGATGACCATGAGAATTTCTCAATATCTTGATCATCATAATGCAAAAGCTCATATGAGGTTAAGTCACACATAGTGATATAAGTGACTACATTTGATTTAATGATCATAACCGTAGTAAGACATAAACACTACAAATCCTCATAAACCTCTAAAGATAGCGTTGTTGGGAGTATTCTACGGAGATTGGACACAAAATCTTTTCCATTCTCACAATAACGTTTTGAGTGAAAATCGTTGGCACAAATATTTTCAACTTAGTAAGGTTTGAATAGCTTTCTAGGTACGTATAACGCTCAATCTCGCCATCATATATCAACAAAACAATATCAATCAATCCATCTTTGAACCCAAGACATGGCGAACACTTTAAGTGAATACTTAAAGATTTCAAAGGGTGTAACCTTTACAAAGTGCTGATATGATATAGTAATACCTAAAAACAACTAATGTAAAACACATCTAAACACACCACATCCGGGTACAGTCTTTGACGGGTCGAAAATAACCTCGATGGGTCGAAGAAAAAACCTAAAATTGATATCAATTTACGATATATTTTTCGACGAGTCGAGAATGGACCTCGACGGGTCGAAATTGGACAATCTTGGAGACAGAAGCATCCATTCGACTGGTCAAAAATAACCTCGACGGGTTGAAGATGCAAATTTAGGAAACCGAGGATAACCTTTGATGGATCGAAAGGTACGTGAACCGATCCAGAAGGTGGCCTTCGACGGGTCGAGAGAAATCTCAACAGGTCAAAAAAGGTCTGTGATAAAAAAAACCTCCTCTTTGTTTAAGTCTCATTTTTATTGTATCTTTTATGTCATTATGCCATATGTAATTGTAAACATCGAACCATACACGTAGTTAATAGCATTCTCAACACTTTCATATACCGAAAAATAGAGAAAATTTTATTACTTACCAACTTTTGAAAAAAAAATTACATCAAAGATGTCTTATTCTAGAACCGACTAAAACAAAGTCTCAAAACATGACTGAAATCAAGTCAAAAATAAAGCTAAACTTGATTGCATAGTATAAATATCAGCCTAATACATAGACTACTCAAAAATCTCAGTCTCCAGACTTGCTTTCATTTTATTTTTTTTTGCTATTATAAGATTTGCGTCACAACAATCTTTCATCTCATAGACTTCAGTGAAGTTAAGTCTTATATGCCAGATACTGCTTGCACTTCTTATAGGCATTTTAAATATCCTTGCGTTCATAACATTGTTTGTGCATGTGTTTGGTAGAACCACATCTATAGCAAGATGACAAGCGCGAATTAGAAGCAGAATTGAAAAATTTTCTTCCATTCCTAGAACCGGAATGATTCTTGTGAGAGTTATGGCTATTGTCATGGTGAGTCCAAGTCAAGTTCCGACTATATCCTCTAACACGAACTTTGTTACGTTCTCCTCTTCCACCATGGTTATTGTAAGGCTTGGAACGACCGTTCCTCCTATACTTACGTGTCTTCCCACTAGTGTTGTACGACTCATGGATATTTTTTAGTACTAGTTGGACAAGCATTATTAATGAGAAGAATCTAGTGAAATCACTCTTTCTTTGCCAACACATTCATAAGATCACTCAATAATCTAAATCGTCTTTGCGCAAAATCCATGCGATATTAGTGCGCAAGGTTTTCCATTGAGGTAGGAAAGGTGTTTAAAGATTTCTTGATCATAGCCTGATCGGTTTTTACAATACCACAAACACTCAACTCCGATTGTAGCTCCAACATAGCTTAATTAAAAGCATTAATACTTGGATAATCCAAAAACTGGATTGCATCCCATTTTTCTTGCAGTTCAGAAAGTTGTGCATTATGCACATTATTGAACCTATCTTGTAAAGTTACCCACAAAACCGTAGGGTCATTCTTTAACAAATATTGTTTCTTTAGAACTAGATGTATACGACGCCTTAAAAATATAAGGGCTTGAGTTTTGTGAGTTGGAGTTGGTGGCTAATTACTAGGTGGTGGTGATGGTTGAATTGTATCCGTTAGATTCATAACGAGAAGCGCGTTCTCAACATCTAACACCCAACGATGGTATTCTGCTCCTTGAAGATTAATGATATCAAATTCAAGCCGTTCTGGCTCAATTGATGTCATATACAAGAGAAACAAGAGATGTAATTAGTTTATCGATCGAAAAAGCATAATATCAAGTTTAGGGAATAAGAACCGGGATCAATGATGTTTGGTCAAAAAAAAATAGATTATCAATAAACGGTGGCTCAAAACCACACCCAAAAACCATGATGAACCATCACATAGTATCTATTTCCCTTTCTTTTCTTTTCTTTTTATTTTTCTAAATCGTGACTCTCCCAAGACTATCACTTATACTCTATGGATATAGGTCAATATGAACTAGGGCACATATATACAATAATCACAAATGATAATAATACAATCCTAAGATCTATGGTTTTTTAGGAAGTAAGTTGTATTCCTAGATTTAGAGATTGACGGTTTAGAAAATTTACCTCGAGGGTGTTATGCTCAGTATGAACACTTTATAGTAAAAGTTTGAAGATCACAAAAACAAATCCGGCGATGTGCTCTGGCAATGGAAGAATTAGTCTTTTTCTTCTTCTTTTCTTCTTTTCGGGAAGACTGACATTTGTGCACTCAATCTACCATAACTTTCTCTAGCCATACCTGAATTACAATCTGAAGAATGTTATGAAAACTAGACATCTGGAGCTTTCTGTGTATGTGGAGATCTCTCTCTGAAAATTAAGAGATTTTGGGAGAAGGAGACGTCGATTGGTGGTGATCGGCAGTGAAGGAGGGGCTTCAGGCAGAGGGAGTTTAGTGTTTTAGGGTTAGTTTTTTTTTTCTTGTGGTGATTGCTTCTATCAACTTAGAGCTTGATGATAACGTGTTGAAGAGAAAAATATGATAGATTGAAAACTATAACTATTTCATTGATAGAATGCCTTATATATAAGCTGATACAATCTGTTACAATCTGTCCCTATAAAACAGAGATTCTTTGTATCTCTATCTATACTAAACTGTATGTAATTAGGACAAGACACACACCGAAAGTTACAGAGAAAAAATCTCCTTAAACAATTGCATATTTTATTATTTGTATTTAGGTCAAAATAAATTATTTGTAAATCAAATAATTTTCAAACAAAACTATTATAAATTCAATGTGGCTACCTATTTGTTTTTCAATATTATAGAATTTAAATTATAAAATATTTTATATTATTTCTTTGATTTTTTGTTAAATATAAATAAATTAAGAGTTTAATGAAATTATTAAAAAATAAATTTAAAAGTAGATATATTAAATGTGGCTCCCTATTTTTATTTTTTTTGCATGGTTGGAATATAAATTTTTTCTCTCCTTACAAATTTAACTCTATTTTCTCAATAAATTTTTTGAAAAAATAGAGAGCACCAATGATGTTCTTAGATATCTCCAAATTCGAATAAAAG
This sequence comes from Geum urbanum, assembly GCA_946800695.1. NCBI lineage: Eukaryota > Viridiplantae > Streptophyta > Magnoliopsida > Rosales > Rosaceae > Geum > Geum urbanum. The sequence continues at coordinate 78,021,349 of OX326999.1, read as the reverse complement.
CTAAGTGAACACTGAAAGGGAATCTAGTACATAATCAACAAGATACACGCATTCTGTGACATATTCTGCAAAAGCGAGACCCCTGCGTTGGTGATTTCAAGACATCCGGCTACGACCAAAGTCTTCAAGGTTTTCGAGCACGGCCCATTTGCGAGAAACCCTAATCCGCGATCTGTGACATGGTCACAATATTCCAAGTTCAAATACCTTAAGGAGCTCGACGCAATATCTTTAAGGGCTTCATCGTAGACAAGGATATTACATCCTATATCCAAATGTGTCAAGTTTGGCATTACATGCAACGTCACCAAATCGAACCTTCTTGTTCTGAGCACTAGTTTCGGACCACTTTCTTCCAGAGCGTCGAACTCGGTGCTCTCAAGAAATGGAGGGAGGGGCTCCGGTGCTTCTGAGTCACGGAGGTTGATGAACTCGAGCCAGGGACATGTCTGCACCAAGAAGTCGAGGTCGTCGTTGGAGAAGAGTACCGAGGTTTTGAACGTGGTCAAGTATGGAAACCTTGGTAGTACATGATGGAGATCATCGTGTCGAAGAAGACGAAGGGATGACCGGTGTAGACCCTCCACTTTATTCCATTGCTTGCAGACTTCTGAGAACGACTTCAGATCATTAGGGTCGGTAATCCACTTCACTGTTTGCCCTAATTCATCGACACTCAACATAGTAATCTCTGTCACTTTGCATGCTCTTTTTTTGGGGCCTGATGTAAGTTCCATCGAGTCAAGCACGCAAAGCAACACTAAAAGAAAGACAGGAAATAACAAACTACAAACATAGACAAAGAGGAGTGTTGCAAACATTAGTACGTGAAAATTCTGTGAAATCACTCCAAGCCATTTCGATCTCTCTCTTTTCTCTCACTCTGCCTGCTCTTTTTTGTCTCTATAGTTTCCTGAAAAACAAGAACCAAAGCAGTCTAGCTCAAGGAGATGAGAGATGGAAATGGCTGAACATGTTCCTTGTTTATACCCTCAGATCAGCTCGGTGGTGCACAAATAATAGAGGACCTGAAATTTGATATGACTAGAGCTAGAATCGAGTTACATAACTTTTGTAAGAGGGAAAGCAACCTGCAGAAGTACTACGTACATTTAGTTTTATAGCCATAGAGGGCCTATTTGCTTTGGCTTTTTTATACGCAGTCATCAAGTGAATCAAAGTTTTCCATCATCTGTGGGCATGGAAAAGATTCTCACGCTGTTAGCTAGATGAAGTTAATGAGCTTAAACTGCTCCGCCGACCACGACCCAAATGTTTCTCCGGCTTCAATCTGGCATCTTCAAAACGAGTATTAGATGTATGAAAGTATGAAACCAAAAGTTCTTGTCACTATGATCACACTATGATCATGGCTTGTTTGGATAGAGGTACGTAGAATAAGAGAAATTTAATTAAATTTTTGTAAATTATAATTACATCTCTTAATTAACTTTTAATATTTGAATAATTCTTTTAAGAATTTAACAATTTCTCTATTTTAAAAATTTGGGGAATTGAAGACTTAAATTTCTCCTTCTAATTGAGGTGTTATTTTACAGTTCTCTAAAAAAAATTTAATAATTTGTAATTCTTGTCATTATTAAATTTCTTAATGAAAAAATCCAAACGCAAGAATTCACGAATAACATAATTTAAAATGCCGAAATTCTAATTTTCGTCATTTGTCAATTTTTAGTAAACTTGATTCACCTTGAACAACACCAAATACTGGCCAAGAGTAATTTACCATCTATTATTTTTTGTAGAAGCTTATGAGGGTTGGTTTGAACTAAGGTTCTAAAAATCGTTAGACGTTGCTATTTTCAACAAAGGATATATATCACTACAAGAAAAGGAGACATTACCGGCGACGGGAAGTCGCCGGCCTTGTCTTTTTTTTTCGCCGGAAATGTCATTCCCGGCGACGAGTCGCCGGCAATGACGTCGCCGGAAATCTCCCGCCGGTGTTAACATTGCCGGCGACGGGAAACGGCGTCGCCGGTAATGTCGGAGACATCACCGGCGACTTTAGTCGCCGGCAATGTCTCCGACATTACCGGCGACTCAAGTCGCCGGTGATGTCTCCGACATTACCGGCGACGCCGTCGCCGGCAATGGTTCCGCCGCCGTGGCCGGAATTTGTGACATTGCCGGCGACGGAGGTCCATGTCGCCGGCAATGTCTGAAAAAATTTTGAAAAAAAAACGCGGTTCTGGATTGGGCCCAATTCCAGAACCTGCATTGAAAGACATAAACCGTACAATCATACAAGTTCAACAGTACACATAAATGTCCAACGTACAGTACAAATAGCAACGACGATACGAAAATTAACTACAACTACAGGTCAGGGTCGAGGAACTTGCGGGTCAGGGTCGAAGTAATCAAAGTACTCATTTGAATTCCGGTGGCTACCTTGGTCTTGCTCTGGCGTTGACTGGTGCGGTGGTGGTGGTGGATAGCTAGGGAACGGAGGGACCGGGACCGGGGGAGGTGTGGGGAAGGGTTGTCCGGTAGTCTGAGCCTCGTACATCGTCCGCATCCATGTGTACATCTGAGCCTGCACCTGTGTCTGCTGCATTTGGTACTCGGCCATCTGCCTCTTTTGCTCCTCCAACTCCCTCTGCGTCTTATGAAGCTCCGCCGCGAGGTTACGACTAGAAGTTGAACTTCTTGACCCGGTAGAGTATTGTGAAGTGGTTTTCAATACTCCTTCGCCCGCCGAGCCCATTCCCCTACAGTAGTAGGTATTCTTTCCAGTCCCGCACGCTTTTGCCATGATCTGAGCCGCTATCGGGGGATCAAGCGGATCGATCTGAGAGGCATACTGGGTGACTTCTTCCTCGGAGCAGTCAGGATGGTTAGTCCGAGCTATACTCATGGTCACTTCTGCGGTCACCTCCTCCACTCTCGCCTAATTGAAAAGCGAAAATGAACAACGTATTAACTAACAACATCTATTAATATCGAGACAATAGTTTTATTAACACATGGAGAGGCGAACGACTTACCGCTTCGTCAGGGCACTGCGGATAGAACTTCTGATGAATATACACCAAGGGGTTCACTTCTTGTTGTTGCTGCGCCTTAGTCGACCAACCCATGTAGTTGAGTGAACCTGCATGATGGGCCCTGGTGTTTTTCAATCTATTCGCCCAGTTCGTCTTCGAAATCGCCTTGTTTGATAAACATATGGAAAAAAATTAGTAACTAACTATTTCAATCTGATACGATACATTAGGCTTGTAAGATATATTAAGGATGCATACCTGAGCTTTGGGGTGCTCGAAGTGGGCTATCAGCCACAGCCACTCGTACTCCCTAAACCGGAATTCGCTAGGGGTAGAACCTCGGCCTAGCTCCTTGTATACCGTGTAATGGGAAGAAAGCTCGTTCTTCCACTCTTTATACCTATATTAAAACAAGGAAAAAAAGTTAGAGATATTAAAACAGTTGATAAACAAAAATCTAACGCGATATATATTCAAATAAGTCGAAGCACATCACCGATTATGTAGTTGACGCTCTACCCACGTGTGAATAAGAACTTCATCCATGTCAAACCACACCTGCAATATGAATATATAAAAGGTAAAATTATATATTTAAGTGGACTTAATTAATAAATGTAAAATTTACGTAATGAAAATACGATTTTACTCACACTGAGTGCATTATGCACTTGCATCTTCACGTAGATAGGCACAGATTCCCAATCTGGCCAAAGCATTGGGACCTTGTCCCGCACAATCGCACCGGCCATGCTGACATATTTGCGCGTGGTGTCGAATGCCTCAATCACCTCGCCATCCTCATTGGCCCTTATGGGCGTTTTCCTTCCGCCGGTGGCCTGCTCAAGTCTCTTCCCGGTGCAGGTGCCTCTAGCCCCTTTCCGTTTTCCAGTCCCATTAACGAAATTGCCTAATAAAACAATGTCAACAAATTGATATCATTAATTGAACCAATCGCAAGTCTTAAGTAATAATTAATTAATCAATCTGATGTTAAATAAAATTTACCTGCATCGTCCGTTTGTTGGTTGGTGCACCTCACACTCCAAAGATACACGGGGTCGAACGGGAGGAAGTTATACGCTTCCTCCACGGTCAGGAAATCCGGCCGTCCTTCAATATAAACAGGCATCCCCCTATCATCGAATTCAGGGATGACAGGAATCTCGTCGGGTAGGAAGAGACCGGACGGCAGAGATAGACGAGGCCTAGACGATGAGGCGCCAGCACCACCATGTGCCTCAGATGATTCCCGTGAAACGGGAGTAGGCACCATCCGAATAGGGGGCATTCGGATTGAGGGAGTTTCTGATGCCCCCGTTGACTGTCGCTCGTCTGAGGCTCTGCCACCGGAGGGACGTCTGCTGATTGAGCGTCTAGAGACTGAGGCTCGAGCCTCGAATTCCGGTTCCACGGCTCTTGATCGTGCAGCTTCCTCCTCAGCTCGCGCCTCTAGCAAGGCTCTCGTGCGAGCAGTCATCATTGGCCCACTGGGCGTGTTGCTAACTGCGGGCGAGGAGGAAGCTTGACTACTGTTCCCTCCACTATTTCGGGAACCTCTCCGAAGCCAATTAGCCGCAAAACCTCCTGGACATCGTAATAGTCATGGATTCGGTTCAATAACAAATCGGAACCGGAACGGTGTGGAACCGGAACCGTTTGAAACCGGAACTGTTTGTAACCGGAACCGTTTGTAACATAACGGTTCCGGTTACAAACAGTTCCGGTTCCAAACCGTTCCGGTTCCAAACCGTTCCGGTTCCAAACCGTTCCGGTTCCAAACCGTTTCGGTTCTATAACAAATCGGAACCGGAACGGTTTGGAACCGGAACCGTTTGAAACCGGAACTGTTTGGAACCGGAACCGTTTGTAACATAACGGTTCCAGTTACAATAAGTTCCGGTTCCAAACCGTTTCGGTTCAATTACAAATCGGAACCGGAACGGTGTGGAACCGGAACCGTTTGAAACCGGAACTGTTTGTAACCGGAACCGTTATGTTACAAACGGTTCCGGTTACAAACAGTTCCGGTTTCAAACCGTTCTGGTTCCAAACCGTCCCGATCCTATAACAAATCGGAACCGGAACGGTTTGGAACCGGAACCGTTTGAAACCGGAACTGTTTGTAACCGGAAACGTTTGTAACATAAAGGTTCCGGTTACAAACAGTTCCGGTTCCAAACCGTTCCGGTTCCAAACCGTTTCGGTTCTATACCAAATCGGAACCGGAACGGTTTGGAACCGGAACCGTTAGAAACCGGAACTGTTTATAACCGGAAACATTTGTAACATAACGGTTCCGGTTACAAACAGTTCCGGTTTCAAACCGTTCCGGTTCCAAACCGTCCCGATCCCGATTTCCACCTTCATTTATACGATTAATTAACAACTATATCACCTAAATTAACGACTATACATATTCGATGTGTATATATATATACATCATGCATCTTAATTAAATTTATCCATCACATATTCATCCAAATCACAAACCCTAATTAATTTTCCACATTTTTCACACATATATATATCATGCATCTTAATTAGGTTTAATTTCCACATATATATACATCACATATTCATCCAAACCACATTTATACATAATTTTCACATATATATATACATCACTTCATTTTCACATACCTAAATATATATATACATCACATATATACATACATGCTAATTTATAACTTATCACCCTAATTTCCAACTTAGCACCCTAATTAATTTACACATACACATACACATACACATACACATACACATACACATACACATACACATACACATGCACATGCAAAAAAATAATTAAAAATTGAGAGAGAGAGAGAGGGAGAGAGAGAGGATCGGACCTGCCATGGTGGAGTCCGATATGCTTTGCCGGCGACGGAGGTGAGGGGAGGAGAGGAGGGGAGGATCGGAGGAGGAGAGGAGATGACTCGGTGGAGAGGAGGAGGAGGAGAAATAGGAGGAGGTGAGGGAGAGGAGGAGGAGGTGAGAGAGAGGATCGGAGGAGATGGAGAGGAGGATGAGGTGAACTAGTTTTCGCCGAAGGAGGAGGAGAGGGAGAGGAGGAGGAGGAGAAATGAAGCTCGGGCTCGACCACCCAGTTTCTATCCAGACAACATTGCCGGCGAGTTGCTTATAACTCGTTGGTAATGTCATTACCAACGACATCAACTCGTGGGTAATGACATTACCAACGAGTTAACTCGTTGGTAATGACATTACCAACGAGTTATAAGCAACTCGTTGGTAATGACATTACCAACGACGAGTTAACTCGTGGGTAATGTCATTACCAACGAGTTGCTTATAACTCGTTGGTAATGTCATTATTTCCCGAAGAATATCCGACAACATTTTCCGTCTACGATTTCCGGCTACATTTTCCGACTAAAATTTCGATTATCAATTTCCGTATACGTACGATTAACGACTACATTTTCCGACTACATTTTCGATTATCAATTTCCGTATACGTACGATTAACGACTACATTTTCCGACTACATTTTCGATTATCAATTTCCGTATACGTACGATTAACGACTACATTTTCCGACTACATTTTCGATTATCAATTTCTGTATACGTACGATTAACGACTACATTTTCCGACTACATTTTCGATTATCAATTTCCGTATACGTACGATTAACGACTACATTTTCCGACTACATTTTCGATTATCAATTTCCGTATACGTACGATTAACGACTACATTTTCCGACTACATTTTCTAGGGCTGAGAATCCAATACCGAAATCCCGATACCGAACCCGACCCGTCCCGATCTCGTCCCGATCGGGTCGGGATACACCTCTAAAATTATGTCGTCCCGACCCGTCCCGATCCCGAATTAAAATAAACGGGTCGGATCGGGATGGGCCGAATAGATCTGCAAAACTCATGTTAAGAACATCTGTGTTTATAGAATGAAAACAAATAGAACTTACAGGGACTGAATCAATGTGAACCAATGTGAACCAATGTGAACCAATGCATCAGTGTGAACCAATGTGAACCAATGCATCTGTGTTCAGAAACTGATCTGAACAATGTGAACCAATGCATCAGTTCAGGGACTGAATCAATGTGAACCAATGTGAACCAATGCATCAGTGTGAACCAATGTGAACCAATGCATCTGTGTTCAGAAACTGATCTGAACAATGTGAACCAATGCATCAGTTCAGGGACTGAATCAATGTGAACCAATGTGAACCAATGTGAACCAATGTGAACCAATGCATCAGTTCTGTTGAACTGATGTGCCTTTTGAAGTTACTGCAATATATACACAGATATAACTATGTATTCGAAAACATAGATTGGTCTATGACAGATCCTCATTGAATTCCTATATTGATCATGTACAAGATTCAGAATATACAAAGAAGAATAATGTCATGTTCTTGAGTTGTTCTAACAACTAAATGTCTAAATGAAATTGTTTGTCTTTCAGAGCATGTAAGCACAGCCTCTTCAAGTAACTGTCATCCTCCAACATTCAAGGGAAAGAAACAAGTTGTTGAAGTTGATGATGAATCAGATGATGAACTTGTTGAAGTCAGTGATGATCGAATCCCGACCCGTCCCGATCCCGATTTTACTTTCGGGATCGGGATCGGGATAGGTCGAATCCCGACCCGTCCCGTACCGATCCCAGCCCTAACATTTTCGATTATCAATTTCCGTATACGTACGATTAACGACTACATTTTCCGACAACATTTTCGATTATCAATTTCCGTATACGTACGATTAACGACTACATTTTCCGTATACGTACCATTTCCAGCTACGTACATTTTCCGACTACAATTTCCATTATCAATTTCCGTCTACGATTAACGACTACAATTTCCGTCTACGATTTCCGGCTACATTTTCCGACTACAATTTCGATTATCAATTTCCGTCTACGTACGATTAACGACTACAATTTCCGTCTACAATTTCCGTCTACGTACGATTAACGACTACAATTGCCGGCGACGGAGTAAGTCGCCGGAAATGAAGACATTACCGGCGACTTTACGCCGGAATCTCGCCGGTAATGTTGCAAAACATTACCGGCGACTCCAACCGTCGCCGGCAATGTCTAGGGAGACATTTCCGGCGAAATTCCCGCCGGAAAATCGCCGGTAATGTCTCCCTAGACATTGCCGGCGACGGTTGGAGTCGCCGGTAATGTTTTGCAACATTACCGGCGAGATTCCGGCGACATTACCGGCGACGGGCTAAGTCGCCGGTAATGTTGAACATTACCGACGACTTTTCCGGTCGCCGGCCTTGTCTCCGGTGATCTCGCCGGTAATGGGCAAAAATGTTGTAGTGTATATTGGTCTAATTAAGAGCATCTCCAACAGTATTGTTAAAAAAAATTAGTCAAATTCGCTAAACGTTAAAGGTAACTTTTACTTATTTATCTTTTACTCCAGCAGTTAAAAATTATAGTTAAGTCAATTCAAAAAAAAAGTATGTTAAAATTAAGGGAAAAAAAATAGGGAAAGATTTAACTCAAGAATTATTTTCTCTCTTCTCTCTAGTTATATATAACTACGAAATTTAACAAAAAAGTATTTTAATTTTTATATGAAGTAGTTGTTGGAAGTAAAAAAGTTATAAAATTAGTTAAATTATAATTTTTTTTAAGTAGGATATCTGTTAGAGATGCTCAACTAAGCAGGGACTTATTGAAAAATGATTTGAATAAATTGTGAGAGGAAAAATAAATAGCCTTTGTGATTTTCCTTAACCCTAAGGTATATAGCAGACTGATACTTTTTTCATTAGTCACTCAAATAATCACTGCCTAATAGAAGAATTTTCTGGTCTAAAACGGGGACATTTCGAACAATGGTTTGAATAAACTGTGGGTGGAAATTGGCATGCTGTGTTTTCTTCTTCCGTGACCATCGAAGAGACGGCGTTAGGTCTTGAACCAATAGAAGCTCGACAACGTTAAGTCTTGAATACCATTGGCAGCAATTATAAGTCTCAAATTAATCCAGAAGACAAACAAAGAGGGGATCAGAATGCAATACAAAAGCCGAACAAATTTGCTGCCCCTCCACTAATTTATAGGCAGCACACCTTGCTTTGAGTACAAGCACTCCCACAAAACAGTCAAAAGTAAATATTGCTGATGCTGCTGGTAAAGGGCAGCCAAGCTAGTGGTGGTGGTGGAAATGGCAGAGCAGGAGGGACTGTTTTTCTGAAGTGGCAGAGGGAAGAGGGGTACGTATGAGGGTTAGCAACTTTACTCAGATTTGTATCTATCTTGCAAGTTTAGGCAAAGACGGAGCCACGTTTAGGTCAATCTAAGCTCAGGTAGACCTGGCCACGAAATTCGAAGAATTGATATGAAAGAATTAGATACGTACGGTTCAGTTCCAGATATTTGAAAAAAATTGTGTTATTTTTAATTCGGTTCCGGATCCTGATATAAAAAAATAGTTAAATCCGAAGAAACCGTTTTATATATCAATAACACAACCCAAATATATAAGCTCAATTATATAAATCTTAAATACTCAAATTGAAATAAGCCGGCTCAACCCAAACACCTACTCTTTTCTTTTTTCTTATTTTGATTACTAATATGATGCAAGTATGATCTTGATGAATGATGAGTTGATCTGTTAATGACCGCATGTGATTTAATATGCACATTATATGTTATTATATATAAAAATTATATATACAACCATGTCAAGCATAAAGTAAGAGGATTTTGAAGTCAAATTTACAAAATATCATTTTTAATTTTTTTTTTCGAACAGATCCTATGCAAGAATCGAGAACCGCTAGAACCGAACGGTTCTGAGTCCAAACAGTTCCACTTATAATTGTACAGAACCGAACCGAATGCAAGCAAATGGTTCTGGATCCAGATCTTAAAATTTTCGACCAGATCTGAACCTAATCCAGGTCCAGGCCCCCCTGACTTTTGAATAATTACCTTTTAACTTCACAATAAGACACCATTTTAACTTGATGTGGTAGTAAAGTTGTTGGCAGCATTGATCTTGTCCGAATTTCGATTCTCAATCCCTGTAAACCAAAACTTTTTTCAGCCTTCTCTCCCCCTTTTCAATTTTTTGCTTACAAAAAATTGACCCGAAGGTGGCTCTGCCACTGAGTTTAGTTGATCAATGAAGATGTTTATATCTATCTTCTCGGCCAAGTATTCTGTTAACATTTACTTCGTGTGACCAAGAGTCATTGTAATTACATACTTGCCGGATTGTTTTTATCCTTTGGCTTCAATAATTGGTCCCAAGTATAGTACTGCAGAAATATTTATTGCGATTTGACATTTATAGAGTTTTTCTTGCTGGAATTTGAATTATTTGATCTTTTAAAGTTGCATTCTTGATATGCATAATGTATGTGCATCGTTACATAGACCGCACACATCTTTACCTGTACAAATTTTGTACAACAATTGCCCCACATTTCGAATGGATCATGATTACAAATCATGGCTAACTGGCAAAATCTGAAGGAAACCTTAAAATCTTAACCCAAGCTTTTATAATTTTTTTTTTGAATTTTTGAATTTTTCTATCTAAAAGTTAGATCGACCTGAACAAAGAATATTCGGATATTTGTGAAGTCCGTCAATTTTATACGTTATCATTCTCATCTATGATTCAACACTGAATAATGGAATATGCATTGTGTTAATAAACGGTTATTCATTCATTAGATTAGAAGATCAATTACAAAAGCTCCAAATCGAGAGAAGCAAATTGAAAGTTATTTGAAGACACCCAACTATGATAGCAGTGCTCTGAAAACAATAATTGGACTTCTTTAAAAGCAAGAAACAACACACAATTGGGGTGAATCAAGCATGACACCAAACTCATATTTTTCTTCATAGGTATCAACTCTATCATTGTCGAAGACAAAGACGCAAATTAGGGATGACAATGGATAGAGTAGAGTACGGATATTGAAATACCATATCCATATTCGAGTTTATATTCTATATCCGTAGCCGCCCCAATATCTGTGATATTTTATAGGGTGTTATCCGTACCAATATCCGTTGGATACCAGAATATCTGTACCCGTTCGTTACCCGTGAAAAAATATGTTAAAAGAGAAAACGATTATAAACAAAACTATAAACCAAAAATATAAAAATCAGAATAGGTATAGAAGTGTTGTCATTTTCAACTTTCGGAGAAACTTGATTCTCTTGATCATTAGAATCGTTGACTAAAGGTTGCATAGAGACCATCAACGAACTAAACAATTCACGTACGGTTTGTCGTTCGAGAGATGAACAAGGAATGCATCAGGCGGCAAGATAGGCTAGATATGCAGGCTATATATAGCTAGGGTAGTAACGTACTAGGATTTTGGTATATATATTGATATATATATATATACGGAGATTTTTAGGTGCGGAGATCCGCATATTTCAATATATACGGATTTTTTAATTTGGCTAACTTTTAGGTCATATATTCACATCTCCCTCATTCAAACTTTAGGTCTTAGTGTATAGATAAATCACTTATGTAAAGTTTCATCCAATTTAATGATGGTTAAATTACTTAACTAGATCAAATTAACGAATGAATATAAATTAGTAAAATCAAAACTGTTCGTATATAAAAGTGGTAAATCACAATTTTGAGAACCCAAATAATCATCAAATTAAATGAAACTTTACAGGGTTAATCTATACATATACATATATATATAAATATAAACTGAACGGTAGAGATGTAATTATGTGACCAAAACATTGGTCAAATCAAGAAAAATTCACATATTTCAATACGTACATATGGATGTCTACATCTAAGAAGCCGTGTATATATATATATATTTATATTTATATTATAGTTTTTATATATAATTAGATTAATGATTACTTACTTAAAAATCTTATATAAAAATAATTATTATATGTAATATCAATTATATAATAAATATATATAAAATTTTAATTTAATATTCTTATTGGGTGGGTATTAATATGGATATCAAAATACTATACATGCCCCGTACCCGTACTGAAAATCAGGATATTGGGTACACAAGTACATATTACCTTTCCCCATTATGGTTGAATACTCGATGAATATTATACCCGATAGATATTATTGTAAATTTCTTTTAGCGTCACAGTCTCAGTAGGTGCTGGTTAAAAAAAATGAAGCCCGCGAGGCCCAAAACATGTTCAGTCCAATACCAAAGTACTTCACCAATACCACAACCTAATCCAAAAGCCATTGTCATAGAGGACCGATCAAACAAGGCCCAGACCATTTCAGTCCACTATGAGTCAGCAAACCAAAAGAGTCTTGGTTGGACGGATCAAACATAAAGAGGTGAACAAAAAAACAAATAATATAGAGGATTCGGCATAGAAACATTTCCATTAATTATTTATTAGCAGAAATTCACACCTGCAGAGGAGGAAATGAGAGAATAAAATTAAAGTAATGTAATTATTTTGTTAATTATTTTTTAATATTTTAATTCTTTTATCCTTTGTTAATTATTTTATATTAGTTTAAAATTATAAAAAAAAAGATATATTTTGAGTTTTTTAAAGTTCTACCTTATAACTTCCATAAACACCGTTTGTTTAATTAATAGAGATTCTCCGAGAGTTGCACAAGAATATGGCAATATATCCAGAATTCCACAAGAACAATATTCAAATGGGTTTGGTTTTTAAATAGTGGCCAAAGCAAAACGATAGACAAAATCATCAAATCCGTACCAAACAAACCCAGAGAAGACGGAATATCACAGAGAGATCAATAAACGATACAGCAAATCAGTAATTGATTACAAACATGGCCTCATTTTAAGAAGTAAAGCTATCAACTTTGCAAAGAAACAGAATAACTGGGTGTTGATAAATGCAGAGAGCTGACAGAGAGTGAGTGCAGAGCAAACCCAAAATGAAAACAACAGCAAATAAATCTCTTCCACTAGATACATAAACCGAAAAGCGTTTTTCAAAACAGAGCAAAGCAAGCAAGAGAACAACTTTATCATCATTTGAAATGGGTACTCAAGAAACCCAGAGCGAGAAGAGAAATCATTGTGGGAAGGAAGGAAAGAGTGACTAACCTTTGGACCAGCCGGCCCGCATCTCCACATTGGTGTGTTGGTCCTCTTGCAATCAACGCAGCTCTTCTTCTTCTTCTTCTTCTTCTTCTTCTTCTTCTTCTTCTCATCATCAACCTACCCAAAAAACCAACACTACCGTATAAGAAAAAAAAGGAACCAACTTTGTCATAAAAATAAAATAACAAACAAAAGAGCAAAGCTGTTTGATCACAACCTGATACACAGCCACCCTGCTCCTCAAATCCATTGTAGTAGTTCACAAAATGCTCAAGCTAAGCAAAAGAGGTCAGGAAGGAAACTGAGAAAGTGATCGTTTTTTTGTGAGCTGGCTAGTGGGTTTTCATGGACTCATCATGCATCATCATAATATGAAAGAAAACCTAGTGTGTGTGTGTGTGTTTTGGGGGAGTACGTCTCTATTTATTCAAGAAACTGGAGAATGAAAACAGAGAAGAGGACAGATTGAGAGAGAGAGTCGAGTGCGCTCAGGCTCACTCTAAACCCTTTCGATCAGTTGAGAGTCGGGAGGTGTTGCGTGTCGACGGTGGAGTGGGGCTGAGGTTTTAGTAGTCAGTCGCGCACGGAGGAGCGAAACTCGGAAACGGAAATTATGCATGCTTATTCTCAGCAATGTGAACTTGAACAAGTTTGCGTTAAAGCTAAAATGGTTACTGAGAGCATGGTACTAATTAAAAATCATTGGTGAGATCACGGTGTATCAAAATTGAGTGAAAGACCTAACATTTTTGCTAGTGATAAACTGGAACCAGATGGTTTAGGTTGAAGAGACCCAATTTTATTTGGTTTCACTCAAATTTTTTCATCGAAGATATAATCTTTCGGTCTTTCACTATGTCTCTTCATTTGAATAGACATGGACTAAGTGACTAGAGAAGGTTTACCGGCTGGCCATAGACTTCATTGGTACACTGAATAAGAGTCAGAAATTGGTTCATGTAGGATTTGTCACTCATCAACAATCTACATCTCTGATGTAGTAACAACAGCTTAATCAATGAATCTTGAAAAAGCTTTTGGTATATATAACCAAATAAAACATATACCGTCCAGAAGTATATAACCAACAAATTTGGCACCAACCACAATATTACAACGGAAGAAGATAAGAAATACTTGGACTGACTCGAGAAACAAAATTAATCTGAGTTTGGGAGGTTCCAAAACCATGTGTGAACCATGTTTTACCCATATCTTTGCCAAGAAAATGAAAGGAACTGCAGTCTTTGATCTTGTTGAAGAATGCAGATGTTCTTCATGTTTTAATATTCTAATAGGACCATCATGTATACCAGTAGTTCGAACCACTTGAGCCAGCAACCCCAAAAATCAACCCTAAAGAGGACCCAAAAACGACGCTTGACCTGACCTGACTCGACTATTGCCACGACACTTGACCTGACTCAAGGACTTTACTGCAGACTGCGGACAATTTCTGCAATTGATAAAATGGCATACAACTACAAAATCATGACACCATTTCATCCAAACTCGAAGAGCTGTATATAATACGTTTCAAAATATTGTATCACCTCTAACCAAAGTTGAATCCACCAGATGGAACAGTTGGGGCATTTCCTCCGAAGTTGAATCCGCCAGATGGTACAGTTTGAACATCACCCGGTGGCATTGTTTCATCACCGTCCTCATCCTCCAACCAATATGTCTCAAGAAGCTTAACTGCCTTCTCATAAATCTCAGTATTGTCATGAGTCTGTAGATTCTCAATCTTTTCTAGCCCCTCTGCATCATCAATCATCTGTGCGTAGTTATTTACACCTCCAGTAAGTCCCATGTTCTTCTCAGCTTCTCCAACCTTCAAAATGTTCTCCAGGCCTTCTAAGCAAACAGTCACTATTCTTGGATCAGGGCAGATAAGAATATCACACAACGGCTTGATACACCCATGGTTTACAAGTATCCTAGAACAAAACAAAATAAATCAGTTCAATTGCAGACAGGGATGGAGCATATATTCAGAAGAAGAAAAAAACACTAGAAACATTTTTGTTCATACTTTATCTGTTCGTGAGAACCACCAGATGTAGCATTTGACACTGCCCAGGCAGCTTCTTTCTTTATATCAAACTCAGCACTTGACAGCAGTTGAACAAGTGGACCAAATATATTTGCGTCAACTACAGACTGTCAAGTTCCAAAAGTAATAGCTCACATCAATATTTGTTATTCAAAAAAAGACCCCCAAAAATGGGAACTTCTTAACACAAGCCAAACAAAAAATAGTGTATATATGCCATAAATTTATGTATTACTCAATTATTTTAGAATAAACTGAAAGCACAGTAACCTGAATCTGCTCTTTGTTTCCAGCTGTGATATTTGAAATTGTCCAGCAGGCTTCCTTCTTGATGCTTTTTTTGTAATTGTTGCTCAAAAGGATCAGCAGACAAGGAAGAGCTTGATGTTGGATGATCACCTAGGAGAAAAAAGAGAGCATGTTCAAATACTGCATACAATAATTTTGATAAGACATTAAAATCAATCTTGCAGTTATAGTTATCAACAACTACTAGGAAAACACAAAATTCAAAAGGTCAAATGTAACCAATACCTGAGTTTGCATATCATCTCCAGTAACAATATTTCCAACAGTGCGGAGAGCAGGAATTAGTACGGAAGGAGATGGATGTCTGAAATGATATAAGCAAGTTTAGAATAAACACAATACGACATCAATTTTAAAAAGGGAAAAAAAATGACAACAAGAGATATAAAACACTCACAGCAGAAGCTCAACAAGCCTGGGGCATACACCAGACTCAATTACGGCTTGAATTTTGTCATTAGTACCATCAGAGAGGTATGACAGGGCCCAACATGCATCAGTCAAGACTTCTTCATCATTTGAGTGGATCAGACGAGCAAGAGCTGGAAGCGCAGGCTTGACCTAACAACATAATATTAATCAAACCACGTCAACTAACATTAATATTCTACGGGAGTTTCTAGCAAAAGTCATATTTTGAGTCTGTAAATTACCAACCTCATCAAAAGGAGGCTGTGGCTTGCCCCTGCAGAAGTTTGACAGCGTCCACGTAGCGTTTCTCAGCATTGAGAGCTTCGCATGCTCATTAAGCTGCGACAACAATGGAGTCAACGCCCCATTTCCAAGGACAAGATCACGGCATTTTGGGGAATCACCAGCAACATTTCCTAAAGCCCAGACAGCCTGAAAGTTCGTAGTAGATAAGTAATACACATTACTGGAGCTACAGAAGATAAATTGAAATGAGGAGTACAACATTAGGCTAGTGACTGAACGCATACCTGCTCACGAACATCATCACTTGGAGAAAGCAGTAACTTGACAAAGACAGGTACAGCGCCATGATCAATAACTACCCTCGTGTTTTCAGATGTCCCAGAAGCAATATTTGTAATTGCCCATGCTGCCTCAAACTGCAGAAAATAGAAAGCAATGAGATTATTCTCAACTCATTTTGACTATACAGGCAAATCCAAAAACTGTAGGGAGGACAATGACCTGAAGTTGTGGGAAATCCTCCCTCATCAGAAATTCCACAAAGCGAGGAACTACACCAGACTGAATTACTTCTTCAATGGGCGGGCTACGCTCTAGTATACAGAATAACAAAGGTACAGGTAATCAGACTATAATATAATCATAAAATATACCATGAATAAAGGAAATAGGCTTCTACTCACCAATGGAAAGCAGCTTCCTAAACTGGGTAGTTGCCTCGAGCTGCAAGGCACTCTCCTCACTCCAAACACCAGCAACCATGGACGGTAAATGTTCTAGCTGTATTTAAAAAAACAAAAAAGAAGCATATCACATGATCGGTATAAAATATTATAAGAGACAAGATACTTCAAATACAGAGTAAAATTATCTTGCAACTCAATGCATGCGCCAAACACAGCAGAACTGTCTAAATCATACAATGATACAATCTGATTAACAAAATATCCATGTATGCTGATCAAAGACGCAATTGCATTATCCTGTTACGCACTAACGAGTCCACTATGCAACAGCCCATCTCCAACAATCAGACATCTAAACCATACTAGGATTTAACGTGCTAAATCAAAACTCCTTTCTTAAATAAAAAATTAATCCAAGCTTCGCTGACTATGCATACAGTTAACTCAATCAGCACACACAACAATCAGACTCAATCGCTAAACCGAACAAACAATATCACTATTCATTCATTCACTGAATATCAAAGCTAATAAGTATACATATCAAAAATCGAAACAAAAATTAGGGGCATTAGGGTTTAGGTTTAGGTCAGTACCTTCTTCTCGAGTACAACTGGAGCCTGAATATTCGACAACAATTGCTGCGGCGGAAGCCCCTCGCGCCGCTTCTTCTGGAGGCTCTCCTCCCTTCGATTCTTCCTGATCTCCACCATATTATCCTCTCTCCTCCGCCGTCCCTCCTCCGCGTCCACCGCCACCTTGTAATTGTTCCGGCGACTCTCCAACCTCGCGTTCGGCCTCAATGACATCGTTTCAGAAGCGTTAACAAAATCCGAAATCCTAAGAGTGAGAAAATTAGGGTTTAAGAGAGAGAGAGCGGAAGATAGAGAAGAAGAAACGGAGAGAAGGGAACGTTGAGGGTCTCGGGAGTTAAAAAGTGGAGAGAGGGATGGTAGAATGGAGGCGGATTTTATAGCATTAGT
The DNA here is from genome assembly GCA_946800695.1 of Geum urbanum. NCBI lineage: Eukaryota > Viridiplantae > Streptophyta > Magnoliopsida > Rosales > Rosaceae > Geum > Geum urbanum. The sequence continues at coordinate 78,003,532 of OX326999.1, read as the reverse complement.
TGGAGTGGAGGGTACGTTTAAATTTGGGCTCGGATCGGGAGGTTATTACGGTATTACCACCTGATTTGAATTTGAACATGAGGGAAAAAAGTGTTAATGTTACGGTCTGACTGAGTCCGGAAAACGGGTGAGTTTGAGCTGGTTATGAGTAGGAGGGCAGTTAATGGGTTCAACCCGATATAACCCATTAAGTTAACGGGTAATAACGGGCTAACCCAATAAGATAGCGGGTTGTCCATTGGAGCCCGATAAGACACGTTAAGCCATCTTTTTAAAGAAAAAAATAATAATACAAAGTCTATCTCTCAGATTCAGGAAATATTTAAGGAGATTAACACAACATTTAATTTGTAATCCGGGTGATCGCAAAAACCTTCGCGAAAATTTTATAAAATTTCGAGTAAGTGAAAATTCTTGGTTTAAAGATTCGGCAAATAAGTGCACATCATCACGAGTCCGTGATAATTTTTGTGGCATTTTTCGGAAGAGTTCTCTATTTATTTCATGATGCTGGAGCAGGATGCTGAGAACCTTGGGTCCCTTGAGACCAAGAACCTGATGACGATGTCCTGTACCGCCCTCTATCGGATAATCTTTCCCTCATATCTGACATCCTTTCATACTTGTCTCTTTTGCTTTCTCGTGTGTAATCATATCGTTCTATTCTTATTTCAGTCTTCCATCACCCTCGCAGCCACCCTTGGGTGTCTCCACGCCACCGCTCGTGAGGCGGACAAGAGGGTTGTGGAGGCTGAGAAGGAGGCCAGAGAGTCTGCCTCTAAAATCAATGAGCTTGAGGTCAAGGTTCACAAGCTCGGGGACGCTCAAACCCTTGCCTGCAGGATTATCGATGAGAAGAAGATGGCTCTCGAGGACGAGCGCTCCATCCATGAGGGGGAGGTGATAGCCTTGAGGTTTGACCTTAAGGGGGCTCAGGCCGAGGTTAAGGAGGTGGCTAAGGAGGCCGAGGCCAAACTCAAGGAGCCTCTGGAGGCCAAGGACCTTAAGTGTGAGGATAGTCTCCGTGCTTTGGAGGAGGCTCACGGGCTCCAGCTCGATAGTCAACGGGTGGACTGGAAGCAGGAACGTAAGGAGCTTATCCGTGCCTACAATCTTTTTGCTGCTTCTGAGACCAAGTCAGAATGAAGCCCCATGCCTATTAAAGGGGTGTATTTTTGTAATAGTGTTAGGGTCCCTTTATCGAACAAAATCTTATCTTTCTTGACTTATTTAGTCTTTTTTTCTAATCTTGGCCTGGGCTTTGGCTCAGATAACTCTTTTGTCAAGAGTAAATATTATCGTACTTAGTTTATCGTATTTATGTTTAGTTGTTTTGTGCTTTTACCTTGTGCCCATCAACCTTATATCTAGGTGTATGGGGTCTGCCTCTGAGTGCCTGTGGCCTCAGTGCGACTCTCGGACCCCCGGATCTTTCTAAGTTAATGCTCTCGAAATAGGCTTTAGGAGATCCTTGGTAACCTTAAGGTCTCCTAAGAGGTGCTTGCTGTTTTGAGACTGCCTCCCCAATGAGGAGTGTGCATGCTTATCTCCATGTCTATATGAAGACTACCGTACTCCAAGCCCTTCCCAGGACCAAGTCTCTTCATCTTGGGGTATCCCGACCTTCATAGGGTACCCGATGCTATCACAAAGACCACATCTTGGCTGCCCTCTAGCTTGAGTCCTACCAAAGGGACTTGTCTGCAGTGTCGAGATGAGGTCTTCCAGAACTCTATATATCGACTTTGACTTATCCCTTGGGCATCGTCAGGTGTGGACGCTTAGGACTTAAAATGCCCAAATTGCCAGGATATGGCCGAGCCACCACTGGGGTGTTCGTGTGGATCTAACCTCGTACACTCTGATCTTATGAAACCTGACCCCGAGGGCTTTACCGACCGAAGATTACAGTGAGTAGTTGTGAGGTTTTACTCCGAATATTTTGGTCTATCCGTGGGTGTCCCTCTCAATGTCCTAACTCTTCCCCTCTCAGGATGTTTTACCTTTATGAGGATTGGCTAGCTCGCAAAGTGAAGGTCATTCCCGCAGGAACCAACGTCATCTGCCTCACTCAAACTCGTTGCCTTTCCTGGGCTTTAATCTCCTCATAACCGTTCACATCGATCCATAGGGTAACTCCGCTATTTTGTGTTAGAAAAAACATGAGATCTAATATAGAACTCAACGAAAAGCATAGTTACTAAAAATAGAAGCTTTTAAAATGTCTATCTCATGAGCAAGGAAGTATCTAACACGCCTCGTTAAACCTGTCAGCTTGTAAAACAATCGTAATAAAAACCAAGTTGGTTAGGAAGGGTGCGTGCCCCTTCTAGACGCTTGCTGGCTTCTGTCTCCAGGTCTTCAGCTCTGCTCTGAGCGGTACTCCTTTAGGTAAAGAGCATTCCATCGTTTATCCAACTAAGGCTCCAGTTTTAGGGTTCTCCAGCTCATACGACCCATTGTAGCCTTCTCCCACGATCTTGTAGGGGCCTTTCCAGTTTACCCCCAGTTTTCCCTCTCTTGGGACCTTGGTATTTTGAAACACTTTGCGTAGGATCAGGGTGCAAGGGAGGAAAACTCTAGGTTGAACATTTCTATCATAATAAGCTTTTATCTTCTGCTGGTAGGAGGCCACCCTAACTTGAGCTTGCTCCCTTCGCTTCTCTAACAGGTCCAGCTTATGCCTCAGGCTTTCTGCGTTGCTCTCCTTTGTCCGTTCTGCCAGCTTGAGGTTAGGGATCTTGTGATTGATGGGGATGACAACTTCTGTTCCGTACACCAAAGCAAATGGAGTTTTCTCAATGGGTTTCCTCTTGGTAGTTTTGTAAGCTCAAAGTACGTTTGGAATCTGAGACACCTACTGCCCCTTTGTCAGCTGATCGAGCCTCCTCCTTAGACCTTGCAGTATCATTATTCGATGCTTCTGCCTATCTATTGCCTTGAGGGTACCTTGGGGTGGAGAACCTGATCTTCATACCATGCTCGACACAGTAATCCCTGACCTCTTGGCAATTGAACTGAGGGCCATTGTCTGCTACGATCATCTGTGGAATTCCAAACCTGCATATAATAAATTTTCAAATAAAGTTCTTTACCTCTGCTCCTCTTATCTGACAGGGCTTCAGCTTCAATCCACTTAGAATGGTAGTCCGTGGCGACAAAGAGGTATTTTTTCTATCCGCCCCTAGCTCCCGTGGGGAATTCTCCCATTATATCCAACCACCATTGTGCAAATGCGCACGGTATTGAAACCAGATGCAGCTCCTCTGGGTGCAAAGGTGGTTCAGGGGCATGCCTTTGTCAGGCCTCACAAGCGCTGGTGTACTTTATGCAATCATTCTTCATTGTGGGTCCGTAATATCCCTCAGTCAAGCATCGTACTACAAGGATCCTGTCCCCAATATACATGCCACATATTCCAGAATGGAGATCCTGCATGATCGTTCTAACCTGGGTGGGGTGTACCGCTAGCTAGTCTGGTCCGCCGAAGGATCGCCTATACAATCTTCCCTTTCTGATATTGTACATTGTTGCTTGCCGTACCACTCTTCTACCCTCCACCCTTTCTTCTGGCAGGGTGCCCATTTCTATGTAATCTATTAGCTCGTCTATCCAAGAGCCCAGCTGAACTGGCATTACTGCCACAATTTTCTCCTCGTCCGTGCTTGGATTAGGCAGGTGCTCTACATGGATTATCCTCCTGAGCTAGGACCTGGCTGGCAATCAGATGTGAGTCACATAACACCTTAATCTTCTTCATGTTTAGCTCATTTAGTAGCCTCATTCCTGCCAGGAGGGCCTCGTACTCAACTTCGTTGTTTGTGGCCTTCTACCCCAGGGTTAGGGCTTGCTCCATGATTGCCCAGCCTCCTCTCATTCCGATCTTACCTTGGGATTTTCACGACATCAAACATTCTAAAAGTCTCTACAACGTTTCAGATACTTCCAGAAACCTATAGATAATTCGTTCTTTAATCGAAACCCTAGTCGTCCAAGCCCAGACTCATGCCTGGTCTTATCAAATCTCATCCGGAATCAGATTACCCGAGCTCATCTTCCTCTAGCTTAGGTGGTCACAACCGACTCCCACAAGCATATTTCTCATGCACTGCACAACGATCTTCACAATACTTGTCTCATTTACAAGTTGTTCATCAAAAGGCATCTCGAAGTTCATACAAAAATGGACAACAAGTTCTCATGGCTCAGTTTCTCCCATGAAACATTGGTAAAATGAATATGATAACATACATTACGTTGTTGAGGATGAAATTCAAAAGAAGGAAGGGATGGAAATTCTAGATTCAAGATGGGTTGTGAGGCACTGCAATGGAGTTCTTTGTGTGGAATATCTCACAGAATTTAGGTTGTGGAATTCAACGATCATGGAGCTCAAGATTAATCTACCCAAGGGATATGTTCAAGGTTTTAGGTTAAATGCTTTGGGAATTGGCTATGATCCTACATCTAAAACTTACAAAGTGCTTAACATGTATACTAGTGATTATGATAGATTTGAATACGATGGTGTTATTTTATACCTTCCCAAAGTAGATGTATACACTTTGGGTTCTAGTTCTTGGAGAACATTGATCCTGGCAGACTCTTTAGAAACAGAAACTACAATCTTTTGGCTAGTGGAATTCCAGAGATGCTTTCAGGGATTTTGTTAGGACAAATTACATATAAGGTCATTATCATAAGATCTATACTAATTACGGTCACATAATAGTTTTATCCTAAATCAGGTCACTTTACATAAAACCTATAATAGATATAACCTTAAAACTAAAAATATTTACATACACGCCATTGCATATATACTACAAACCATATCCAATCTCATATTTTCAATCGAGCAAAACCCAAAATGTAAGCAAAGCTCTCCTCTCCTCTCCAATCCTAACCTCTTGCTCGTCGTCGCCATTCCATCATTGGCGTGGGCCCTCCCTTGCCGCTCCATCGCCGTTGTATGCCTTCCCTTATCGTTCCTCACCATCGCGACCTCCTTCTTCACACCTCATCGAAACCCTAGGCACCTTAACTGCCTCTGCTCACCTCCTCTCCTCTTTCCTCCATCGCCGCCGCGAAACCTTCATGGTCACTCCCTCGCCGTCGCACTTCCCTAACCAACTTTCTTCTCCCTCACTTTGTTGTCGCCATCAAAGTTCACTCACCGTCGTGAACCGCCGCTTCTAGGTATTCATCCACCTCATTTATGCCTAAAAATTTGTAGTTCTTAGGATTATGTAGCTAGGGTTTAGATGATGATGATGTTAGTAGTGTGGTTGATGATGTTAGTAGTGTGGATTATATGAAGATGTCGTTAGTAGTGTGGTTGAAAATTTTTGATATTGTTTTGTATGCATGAAATAGCATTTTTAGATGAGGATGATGTTAGTAGTGTGGTTGATGATCTGTGGTAGTATTTTTGTATGCGTGATGTGGTATTTTATGATGTGGTGATAGTAGTGGTGCATTTGATAGTCTTTGGTAGTTTTTTTGATAGGGTTGAAGTAGTATCTTTAAATGTGGTGATAGTAGTAATTGGTTTGATGGTCTGTGGTATTTTTTGTGTGGCTAAAGTAGTACATTTAGATATGATAATAGTACTAGTGTGTTTGATGGTCCGTGGTACTATTTGTGATAATCTATACTAGTAGAATGTGTTGTTGCCTACAGTCTTATGATTTGGGTTTTGAATGGAAGTTCTTATACATTTGGATCAGTTTAGAAAGGAACCAGAGTGAACATAGCTATTGCTTTTCGTCCTAAACACTATTCCCGTTAGATGCATTCCAGGGCCCGAATTGACATTCTATAGTTTTCTTTTACCTTTGAGTTCTTCATGAAAGTTTCTCGAAACTATGTCTTCGGTATCATATACAAATTTTGTAATGATCCAACGGTGAAGTAATTCTAGATCAAGGTAACACCACCTACTGCTGAGGAAGAATCTTGTTTTATTATGAAATTGTGATTTTGATTCTCAATCTTGTTTGCATATTCTTTTATTTTCCAAATTCAGCTTCTCCATGTTTTGATACCAATTTTCTAGTTTCAATTGAGTTTAAGAAGTACATTTGGTGATACTTTGTTCAATGCACACCAAGTGTTTGATGAAATGCCTAGGCATGTGTTCCATGAATAAATAGATTTGGAGTAATTTTTGAGATAACCTACACTCCTCATTTAGCTATGTATTTTATCAGTTTGAAAGTAGACTCGTTAATGATCATTTAGAGACCTGTTTTATAAAGATCGGAGTCCAAATGAATTAGTTATGTTTTTTCAAAGTTTATTTTTCACATCAGCTTTTTTGCAGAATTCTGTTTTTGATACCACTTTGCATGGCTGTTTTAGTAGCCAAATGAACTCCAAATTACATGAAATTTCAGTATGTTCTGCCTTAGCATGTAATCTTTGAATCTGGAAAGTTTCATATTCATTAGTTAAAATCTGAATTTTCGATGATTTTTCAAACTTGGGCTGTTATTTTCATTACAACCTGTTATTACTCATTTAGTTTCAAACTTGTCCAGTAAGCTCCCTATTTTCATAGCTAAATGATACTCATTTGACGCTTAATTATATTCTAGCTTTGTTATATTACAACTTGGTACTAATCTTCATGAGTGAATTGAGTGTTTAGGCATCGGTGTGTATAGAAATTGATACATGAAGTGATAATCTGCAATATGTGTTGCACTAGGACTTTGACCAAACTGTGGACATCGATAAGAGAAGAACTACTAATGGAGGATTTGTGCATCGACATATCATTGTAAATTGACAATCGAGGTAGGGAAGCTTTACCCTAATTAGTGGTTTTTCTGAATTGATAAACTTTGCTATGGAATTCATTTTACTACTTATTTTTCTTGGGGATGACCTGAGAGTGAGCGAAGTATAGCGACTTCCTTGGGTTTCGATCCCCTAAACCTCTGGGGGGGCTTTACGGACGTGATGATGTCTTACATCCTTTGTGATGGCATCAGTCCTAGGTGGTAAGGCATGAATGGACACTCTCGCTATTTCTTACCATTTGGTGGAGATTTAGATCTTCGGTAAGAAGGTAGTCGGCTAGGATAGCAGGTCATCAGGTTTAATATATTACCCGAGTGTTTTATTTGCTTTCATATAGTTTTACTATACAGAACTTGATTTCTGTTCACTGTTTCGTTTATGCGTTTTACTTAACCGGCACCAATACTATTTGAATTTATGCTTTCAAACCTAGTTAGGTTGTACCTTGAGCAGCGAGGACGAAAGTTCACCCCTACTATAGTTCGTTTTGCAGGTACTGTGCATGAGGATTAAGGAGGATTTCGGGAGGGAGTTTGGTGATATGTCTCAAAGTTACGTGTCGCATATTTGTTTCATTTTCGAGATCACTTTTGTATTTTCCACTACCATTTTAAGGTTCACATTATTTGTAATGAGATTATTGTCCGTGCTAGGTTTCTTCTTTTATCGTTATATTTTGATTGGCGCTCGTTAATTAGTTAAATTTTTGTTTCTGACCTCCTCTTAACTCAAAAACTTCCATCTAGTGTCTACTCTGAAATGATTTTAATTCCTTGTTTGAGGAAAAAAAATTGTCTTGCTTATCTTTAGGTCGTGATTTGAGTCATCTTAGCTTGTGATTCTAAAGGTTTGCGGCACTAAAACTTGCTCAATTTAAGGAGGTGTAAATTGGAGTGTTACACTATCATATCGTGATTTCTATCGCAACAACTACTACTACAGTACTACTCCCACATAGCACATAGAGGATGAGGAGGAGGAGGAGGAGGAGGAGACTCTTCTAATGGATTTAGCAGCAGCTCAACGTCGTCTCAAAGCGATCAACCGACAACTTTGTCTCAAGAAGAAGAAGAAGACTCTTCTAATGGATTCAACACCAGCTCAATGTCGTCTCAAAGCGATCAACCGACAACGTCATCTCAAAGCGATCAACCGACACCTCATCGTCGACGACGACTCATCTGAGTCGATTCTCCAGCCAAACGCAAGACTCTTCTAATGGATTCAACACCAGCTCAACATCATCTCAAAGCGATCAACCGACACCTCATCGTCCGAGTCGATTCTCTAGCCAAACGCCACCATCGTCGAGTTCGTTTCCGGTGCGCGCGCTCTCTCTCTCTCTCTTAGCTCTATTTTGTTGTTGCTATGGAAATCGTGTTATAGCAGAAGTAACAAATGTAAGAAAGAACATAGATTTATGTGGTTCATTACCGTAAATTAGCTACGTCCACGACAGAAGAAGAACATATTTATTATCTTGAGGAAACCAGATTACAGAATATAGAATTTACCACACTAGGTTAGCCAACCTACAAGATAAAACCAGATTGCAGAATATCATTCACATCTCTGTTAGCTAATAACCTAGAGTATATATAGCCTAACAGAGTCCCAAATGACTGAGGAATCTCAAACCCTAATGCCTAAGGAAACCCAATCCCAAACGCCTGAGGAATCTCAATCCAGACGAAATCCTGAGTAGCAATCCTGCTCACCAAAGACTATAACTCTCCTCGCCAAAGACTTCCTTGTAAAAGACTCTCTCGCCAAAGTCTCCTTCTCGCCAAAGACATCTGTCTTAGCGAGACCTGATTCAAGGCATATTCTAACAAATCTCCACCTTGATTTGAATCCTCTCCCAGATAACCAGATGTACCAGATGTATGACCAAAATCTCCTCTGCTCTCAGATGTTGCCCTCTCCCAGAGAAGGACCCAGATGTTGCCTCCACTGGCAACTAACAGCTTGTAACATTGAGCAAGTCTAAACAATGTTGAAACTTGCGATGTGGAACCGGCTTGGTGAACATGTTTGCTGGATTATCAGCAGTACCCACTTTGTTCACATTCATCATCTTCTCACTCCTTAGAAAATGATACATGACATCGATGTGATTAGTCCTCTCATGATGAACTTGATCCTTGGCTAAACAGATTGCACTCAGACTATCACAATACACTATAGCCTGATCATAATGTAGACCCAAGTCACTAACAAGTCCTTTCAACCAGATTCCCTCTTTGGCTGCTTCTGTCAATGCCATGTACTCTGCTTCAGTAGTAGACAAAGTTACCGAAGGCTGCAAAGTAGCTTTCCAACTAACAACAGAACCACCAAGAGTGAAAACATAACCAGTTATAGATCTTCTACTGTCAACATCTCCAGCATAATCTGAATCAGAATAACCAGTTACTAAACACTGTGTATCACCTCCATAAATGAGACCAACATCAGACGTACCTCTAACATAACGAAAGATTCTCTTCACAGCTTGCCAATGCTCCTTGTCAGGCTCACCCATAAACCTACTGACAACATGTGCAAGATCAGGTCTAGTGCAGACCATAGCATACATCAAGCTTCCTACTGCACTACCATAGGGAACTCGAGACATGTACTTCTTCTCCTCAGCAGATTTAGGTGCAAACGCAATAGACAGATGAATGTTTGCTGCACTTGGAGACTGAGGAATCTCAAACCCTAATGCCTAAGGAAACCCAATCACCTGAGGAATCTCAATCCTGACAAAATCCGAAGTAGCAGTCCTGCTCGCCAAAGACTCTAACTCTCCTCGCCAAAGACTTCCTTGTAAAAGACTCTCTCGCCAAAGTCTCATTCTCGCCAAAGACATCTGTCTTAGCAAGACTTGATTCAAGGCATATTCTAACAAATCGGATGTGGGAACTCAATACAAAACTAATCATATGAGAGAGAGAGAGGAGAGAGAAGACGATACCTTGAGAGAAGTCGAAGGAGAATTCGAGATGGATTGGAATGATGAGAGAGCTTGATGGACTGAAATTTCACGGCAAGATTTTATTGGGTAAATGAAAATCAATAGCTTTTGTGAGTTGTGACTTTGGTCAAAAATTCTTATCAGGTTTAACGAGTTCACCCAACACCGTCCGTTTTGATAACGGGTTGTTGTTGGGTCACTCGTTAATAGCCCGATTCATTAATGGATGGGTTCAAACAGGTTGTTATTGGACGGGTTAATGGGTGATCCGCCCAAATGTCAGGCCTAGGTCCGACTGTCCAAGTAGTCTTAGAGAAGGAGGAGGAGATTGTGTTGTGTTCCTATATGGATATCTATCTAATGACCCTAGTTTAACATATTGTGATATCTATCTAATTATAGACTTTCTTCTAGTGTCATTAGTTTCCTTTCTTTATTGGGCTAGTCCACTATAACTTAAACAAAATAAACCAACACTCTCTCAATCCAAAACTACCGAACAATATCTTTCTCTCAAACCAAAACCAATGCAGAAGATGTCGACGGTTATGGAGTGATGGTCTCAGGCTTGAGATCTCCTTGGTTGTGATAGAGGATGATTAACTATTATATCTACCACTACAGAAGAAGGGTAAGAAATTGCTCCATAGTTTATTAGTCTCTTTCAATTTTTACTGTATTTCTATGTACTCGTCCTTGAAACCTTGAAAGTACTGATTTTGCTGAAACTTTGTTGCTAAATGCCTCTATTAATTAGTTGTTTATTCTTTAGATTGCTACAAATACAGAGAGGAAGAGTTAATTAAAGAGTGCATTTGCAAATTTGTGGTTTAGCACTTTAGCCAACTCACCTAGCTGGAAAGAGAGGCTTGGTTGAGTCAAGGTAAGCATAAAGCATCTCTTGTTGATTGTTTGAGATGTTATTTGTCAATTTGCCTAATCAATCGAGTTAGTTTCTCATTTTTTGAATATATAGTCAATGTCTACACTTTGCATAGGACTAGTGGAAACAAACAAGTTTGTAAATTTCTATTTCGTTGACAGACTAATTCGGTTTGTGTTGACTCTCCCAATTTCAACTGCTACAACTGAAAAATCATTCTATGAAGATTGTTAAAACAACACTCCGTAATAAAATAGATGATGGTTTTCTTGCTGATACCCTGATTTGTAAGATTGGGAGAGAAATTAAAGACTTTTGGTTCTGATTCCATAATCAAGGATTTTAAATCTGCAAGTCATGGCTTTCTTAATTATATATCTTGATCTCTTTGTAATTTTGTGTATATCCTATTTTAAACTTGATTAGGTATACAAGAACATGACAATTTCCACGAACATCCTCTGAAAGGTCTTCAAAACTGTTCCCCTAAAAATTTTCCCGATCTAATTAGGAAACTTCGACTTCACGCCTTAACAAACAAGGTGAGAAACAAAATAGGTGATTAAATCCCTACCTCGTCCTTGACATTGTTCATCAATCATGGAAATCATCTCTTGCATAAAATCCCCGAATTCCTGGGTCACACAAATTTACATTACTCAAGGTCATAAAAGTAATTTCAACAAAAGAAAACGTTATCGTAAGAAAGACAAACTGATATCGACGAGGCAAACGGTTCACCGTACGAAGGCTACCGCGCCTAATGTTTTGGCATACGACGTCGTTTTGGCGCGCATTGTGTACGGTGAACATCTTTGCCCAAGGAGGATTACGAAGAAGAAGAAACTACGAACTTGGTCGTCTTCTTCGAGCGGGTCGTAGAGTCCGGCGTCGTACATTGACCTCTTCCCCTGATACGAGAGAACTGCGCAACCCAAAAACGTCGTCGTAAGCTCAAATCCCAATTCATATCAAAACAAAGCTCTCCGAAATCTGATTGCTTTGTTACCGGAATATATGCCTCTTGAATCTGCTGAAACCGGCGATTGGCGTCACCGGCCACTGTCGGGTTCGAATTCCGGGCCCACCTGTCCGGATGCCATTTCTTCCAAAAACCAAAACAAGAAATTCAAATTCAAATTCAATTTCAAAAAATGAACGAAATTGGAGAGAATTGAAACGGCGGCGTATTGGATTGAGGATGAGGAATTACCATAGCGAGATTGCGGTAAGCGGGGCGGATATCAGAGAAGGAGGCGTCCTTGCGAATCCCGAGGACGGAGTAGTAGCAAGATCCGCCGTTGGATTCTCCTCCTCCTTCTCTCTCCGGCGTATTGGATTGAGAACATATTTGTTGTTAAAGATACTCTGAGAGATAACCAAAAACTATATCCACAGGAAAATTAAAAATTAAAAATCTTCTTTAAAATTTAATGCTTATTTAATGTTTTCACTCTTTTTTTTTATATGTCTCTACTTTAAAGTAGAAAGAAGATGAAACTGTCGATCAGTTTATAATTACTTTTGTGTCCATGCCCAGTATATTTCAATTGTTTGACGGATTAGCATGAACCAAGGACAAAACTTGGAATATTGAAAGTTCTACCTCCTTAACTGACGTAAGGAGAGTTTCCTTAATTAATAGAGATCTTTCCTAATAAATGATTTAATCTAATATAAACTTTGATTAAAAATATAATTTATGTTAATTTCATTAAATTATAGAGTAAAATTTAAAGTAATTATTGAAATTTGTGACAAATTTATTTAAATTTTTTATCTTTATAATAATTTAAAAAAAACCGTTGGAAATACTCTCCAGAGACAATTGACTTGAGCATATTCACATCCTTCGTAACTGTTAAGAGTTATTAGTGATTTGGTGTTTGTGAACCAGCTGTGTAACCTGTGTTACTTTAACTTTGTTAACACTTTGTCATAGTTGGAGTCTCCATGATTGAGTCTTAGATTACAATCATTGTTCTGGCCTCTTTTACTGTTTTTTGGAGACCGAGTAGCTCAATGCCTCTTTTTCATCCTTGTTATGAGTAGGCAAGTGAATGGATGTGGTCTTAAATTACAACACTATCTATTGTGGTGATCAAAATGTTGAGTCACAACTCACATCTGAGATCAAATCCTCAACACATAAGGTGAAACTAGGCAAACAAGCCATGCACCTTCTTACAGTGCAATTCAAAAGAAATGTACTCATCCTACAGGCACAAGCAGTTCAACAAATAAAATGAATTTTTATTATTCATTATTTCCATACCACTTTTTACATAGGTGAGTTCAACACTGTACATCATGGCCAACTACATATCTCACTACCACTGAGTGAGCCCTTTTTGCACATTTATACATTAAAGGAGAAGAAGAAGAAAAAGAACGACTGAAGGAAACTAGCTAGACTTGGTGATCAACTAGTTATAGAACACATCTAGGAGAAGCCCCTACCCTTTTACTTTAGGTACTTGGCTTTACAACTACTGGTTGCATAGTGGAAGAAAAAAACTGAAGAAGAAGAATGGCAACCACTAACACTGATCTAGTTGCCCAAATAGATTGGTCTTGCCATTCTTCTAGCCTTAACCGAAACCCACACCTTAATGGCGGCACGAAGCTTACACCAACATGCCTTGGGTCTCTTTATAGTACCTGAGTTATGTACAAAACTGGAAATGCCAGCTTCTGTATCACTACTTGAAACAAAGCAAATCCCGTTCCCTTGTCCCCCAAAGAATGCAGTCATTGGAGACCAAGTTGATTGTTGAACCTGAAAATGGTTCTCAGTACTGCCTAAATGAGCAGTTGGAGCCATTTGCCCTTGAAATCCATTTAGAATTAAACTGTTTTCTCCAGTGAAATTGCCGGAGCCAAAATCCTCCATTGAAAAACTGTTTCGTAGCCCTGGAGTAAACACATGACTAGTCGGTGCCAGAGAAACTGTGAACTGATTGCTGCATTCTGGTTGATAGGAAAATGATGTTGAAGGTGAGGCATGGTGGAAACCAAGTTGCATTGGCTGTTCATCTGTGCAAAAGTATCTAGTTTAATTAGTTGGTAACATTCTAAATTCCAAGTAAATAAAGTGGAGCCGTGAAAGTGAAGAAATGAGAAATGATTTAGCTAATAAGATGCTAGACTAGTGTATGTTATACCTTGATTTGTGAATTGATATCCAAAATGTTGCTGAGCTGGATTTGTGAAGGGCTCTGGTTGTAGACTTCCTGAAGGCCTCACAAGGGCATACACAGCCGAAGCATCCATGTGAACCAAAGTTTCTATATTTTTATAAGCGAGCTGCTTCAAACTTTCCACTAGAACCTGCCAATGGAACCGAGAACATAAGCTTTTCAGCAAAATACGCAAACAAATAGTGAAAAATATAGACATTAAAAACTCAAATGATTTCCAGGACCGTCTGCATACCTTCTGAGGTGGGGTGAGTTGATCTAGAGAACAGAATTGGTTATCAAATAATGCACCCACAAACTCGTAATTGGAGTTGAACAGGAGGCTGGTTTCCTGATCAGCTCTGTGGTAAGCATATAGCTTATGTTTGTCGATTTCACAAGTTCTTGCATGCTCTATGATCTTATCCCATTTCTTCTGGGAGATTTTACCAAATAACTGCATTATCAGAGCAGAAAAGTAGAATTAATAATCAAACTACAAAAGTAAGTGAGACTATAATCTTGTTGCTAAAAAAAAATGGAATTATTCAATTACATGACGCAGTAAGGATTGATCTTTCACATATAACCACAACAAGTGATTCACATGTGTTATTCCATGCTCGGACAACCTCCTATGGAAAGCGCCATCCTTTGCAATCTTTTGCAGACGCCATATTTCATCATCCAAATACGGAGGGTAGTGTTTCTTATACACTGAATGATATGATTTTTTTTGGAAATGATACTAGTTAGTAACTTAGTATTAAGCACAACACAAGAAAATAATGAAAAGCATAGTTCTTGGTAAAGATCAAGAGTAGTGACATAAGCCTGCAGAACTTACATTCTCCCCGGTGATCTTTCACAACAAAAGGCTTACTCACAGCTTCCCTGATACGAGGTTCATCCTTAGGATTCACAACTTTGGCAGCTAGCCTGAAATTTCGGCTCCTAATCCAGCTTGAATTGTCAGTGAAGACAAGGTTACCAAGAGTACACACTCCATCCCGAAGGTTAAGAGTTACCTCACCAGTCACCAATGGCCTCTTCCCTTCTCTTTCACGAATAAGACCTTTAGTGAAATCTTCCTCGGTCCAATCTTGTTGATCATCATAACCAAATTCACTACTCATCACAAGAATTTCAATCTTTACTGAAGATAGAGGACCGGAACGGACTACATTCTTCGTAATAGCATCACGCAGTAAAATTTGAAGAGGTGAGCCGTCTTCTGATTCAATTTTGCTGTCTGTGAATATAGGTGATGGCAGTTTGTTGGTGAAATGCAATTCAAAGCCTCTTACTCCAGATGAACTTCCAATTTGAAGCTGAGGCCTGCAACTAATTAATCAACAACAAATTCGAACAATCAGCATAAATAAAAAAGTGAACGGTTTTATGATGGAAAAATGATCAGAGAAAGAGAGAGAGCTAACCTTGGAGATTCCCTAAGAATGGGAAACTTCTTTTCCAGCTCATCTCGCATCTACACAAGAAAGAAAGCTCAAATCACAGTGCATCAGTATCAAATTATAGCAACCAGAGAAGTTTTACGTAACACAAAGCATAGCTAAATCATAAGCCAAGTATACATGTGTTTCCTTGAGAAAGCCCCTGATACCAAACCTAACGGTCAACAAATATTTCGCTGGAGCATTTCATCGAACACCTCAAAGTTACTGGTTTTACTTTCTTACAAAGCAAGTAAAAACTCACCACTCTTCTGAAGAAATTTTCCCAAGCTTTTTCATTCAAGGAACCATCTCTCATCACATCCCTAGCAACACTGCAATGCAAACATATATGAACAAACCCAGAATAAAACAAAACCAGTTCAATCATCCAAACACAAAAGCATCAATCTTTACTCAAACTATAAAAAAAAAACCACCCACTTTGTAAAAAGAGGTCTCCTTTTCGACTCCGGCCGCGGAAAATCAAACTCCTCACCGCCCACCTTCCCAAAGTTCCTCTTAGGTACCATCAAAATCCAAATTCCTTGGTTCTTTGTGAATTGAATACAAAACCCAAAACTTTTTTTTTGTGTGCGTGTCCAAAAAAGGAAAAGACTTCAAATTTCCCAAGTCTTGTAGAAGAAGGGAATAGGCATCCAGGATTGGCCGAAACGACTTCGCTTTAGTTTATATAGGAAATGAGATTGACCGTTAAAGGCGTTAACTGTAGCTGAAGAAGGTACAGGGAAGCTTCATGGTACCACGACGCAACACGCAAATCATGAAAAGTCAAGCTCAACATTAATCTTTATTTTTGGATATAACTAGGTCACTTGCTTTGTATGGTTTTAGATCGATGAAAGCTTTGTTCTTGATTTTGTCTCATTTAAAAACAAATAAACAACAAGTTTAAGATTCTAACGAAGCCTTGGTTTTGAAGATCAATATCTAAACTGAGTTAACCGACGCGTTGTGATTGAAAACTACTCGTACTGTCACAGTTGCACAAATAGTAGTATGAAGCTTAGTCCAAGAGATACGGGACAAAGATTGTCGAGTGAGAGAGAGAAAGTGACTAGATTCTAGAGAGAGAGAGTAGCATTTCGACGTGGAGCAACGCGTACAAGAGTAGAGACACTTTGAGATTAAGAAGGTTGCAAGAAACTGCAGACAAGAAATTCTATGTCGAACGCGTTTGTTTATGTGTTCTAAGAGTGACGACTATTAAAAAGATTGTAGCTTTCAAATCAAGTGTTCGTTTCCTCTGAATTTCTATGCAAAATCTTGAGCTAGAGATCGAGTATGTGATATATATGAGTCACTATTTGGATGATAATTTATCCCCTCATTTGTGTAGTGATATAGCTACATTAATACACCATGAGGTTCCTATTCAAAATTTCGTTGATTAAAGGCAAGGGCTGCTGTAGTAGCATCTTCCTGTAACTAGAGTATGTCACAATCTATGTCCGCCCGCGTGGACAAGTCGATTTCATTTTGATGTATTAAAAAAGAGCAGCAAAGAACAACACTTCGGGTCTTTTTTGAGTGAAAGACTTGTACTTTTGTAGTTCAGTCAATACTCGATGCTGTTCTGGTTGGTGAGGTCGCCGGCGATACAATTTTTCTCCAAATACCCTGTTTCTGGGAACATTCTGGGAACCTTCCGTGAACTAGCTAGAGCCTCTCTATTTTTCTATGTTTATCAGGAAAATTGAATCAAACAGTTTTAAAACGCTGATGTGCATCTAAACTCCAAAAGGAGAAAAAGTACAAAGATTATGGTTGATGCTTTAAGCAACTAGATCAATATATTATCCTAATTAGAAAGTTTAATATTCCAACAAGCTATAGTTTAAAAAGGAAGCGAGTAGATGTGATGTGTGAGTTTATGGTTTGCTGCCCAATTCCTATTGAGGGGGAAATGGTCTCTGTGACATGACTCGAAACATTGTTTAGAGTGACTTCTTCTGTCCAAAGAGGAGTGATTACACATTTACACTAAACTAATGAAAAGCAACACGCTTAGTACCATCTCAGACTATAGATTATATCGATGCTTTGCTTTGCTTAATGTTAATGGAGTAGCAAATTGACATCATATGAATTATCACCACAAGGGGAAATAATCAAATGATCCAAAAATAAATAAAAACTTAACCTACGAAATTCATGCAAACTCATCAAAAAAAACATGCCCATCATTCAACCTTTGAAGAAGGGCTTTTGTTTTGTACAACTTTGATCAAAAGCTCGAAGCTTTTCCTCCAAATCACAAACCCACAAATGGCCTCATCTTCTTCAACACTCTATGCAGCCATTGACCTGGGCACAAACTCATTCAAGATGATCATAATCCAAGCCTACCCAAATGGCAAATTCCTCACCATTGATCATCTCAGAGAGCCTGTAGTTCTTGGCCGTGACATCACCGCCATGTCATCAACATCAACTAGAAACCCTTTTACACTCTCAGCTCAATCTCAGCTCATTGCTGTTGAAGCCCTCAAAAAGTTTCAGAGAACTTTGGCCTCTTACCAAATCAACAAGGTCCAAATCCGCTGTGTTGCCACTGCAGCTGTGCGTGAGGCTGTGAATAAAGGTGAGTTCTTGAAACTTGTGAGTGATGAGATTGGTTTACATGTTGAAGTGTTGCCTGGTGAAGATGAAGCTAGGCTTGTCTATCTGGGTATGCTTCATTTTCTGCCTATACATGATAAATTGGTTCTAGGTGTTGATATTGGAGGTGGCTCTACTGAATTTGTGATAGGCAAAGATGGGAGAGTTGTTTTGGGGGCTTCATTGAAGTTGGGGCATGTTATTTTGACACAAAAGTTTGGGGACAGTAAAGAAAATATAGATAAAATTAGGGAGTATATTAGATTGGTTGTTAAAGAAAGTGATTTGGTTGAGAAGATTAAAGGTTTTGGCTTTGAGGTTGTGTTTGGGTCTTCTGGTACTATCAAGGCTGTTGAAAAGGCAGTGTTTAGTGGGTATGTGAATAAGAGCAATGTGGCTTCTATTGGGGATAGTAAGAGGGATTGGAAATTGAGTAGAGGAGATGTGAAGGTTGTTGTTGAGGGCTTGTGTTGTGGAGGAGGTGAGGCAGAGAAGATTAGGAGGGAAGAGTTCTTCACAAGGCGGTCCGAGTTTATTGTTGCTGGGGCTGTGTTGTTGGAGGAGATATTTGAGGTGCTTGGGATTGAGGAAATGGAGGTTTCTGGCTATGCATTGGCAGAAGGTGTGATTGCAGAAACGTTGGGTAAGATTAGTGATGGTTATGATTTGAAGGCCAATGCAAGGTGGTCGTCTATTGTGCGACTTGCTATGAGGTTTAACAGCAAGAAGAGGATGAAAGCTGCTGCACAGACTGTCATAATTGCAAAGGTATATTGTGAATATCTGATTGTGTTGCTTTCGTATGCTACCTGTGTAAATGTGGATCGGATGATCTTGAGTTATACTAAATACCGTCTTAAGTTTTGCTATCATATAGATCACCCAGATATATGTAAAGCTGTGTTCTTGTTTGAAACATAGGTGTTCTGATTAGTGTTAAGAGAGCAACTTGCATTGTAACTGATGCTATTTTTCGGTTTAGGATTTGTTTACTTTATAACTGATCTAGAAGATGTATGTTATTCTCTACATCGCATATGGAGAAGGGTTTCAGTATATGGTAACATCTCGTGTTTGAATTTTGCAGGAAATTTTAGAAGGTCTAAGAAAATGTGATGATCTAGCTGATAATCAATTTGCTGACTCCCTAGATGACAAGGATCTTGAATATCTTGAAGCTGCAAGTTTTCTTCACAACATTGGGATCTTCATTGGGAAGAAGGGTTACCAAAAGCAGTCTTACTCTATTATCATGGTACTGCCTCTTTCCCTAAACAATAAACCCTCTAAACTTATGAACCAGTGTACACTACTTATTTGCTAGGAACATTCTGCACTAGTAACAAAGAACTTCAAGTTCAATGAATTGTACTTTAAAACTGATTAGCTCAATCTTTTGTAGAATCGTGAGCTTCTCCAATGTTACACTACTCAGGAGGTTAAGGTATGCCACATTTCTGTTTATGGGTGCTCTGTGCTGATCATACTTACTATATTCTATATGTTGATGGTGATTAGTAAATGTGCAGCTGATAGCGCTACTTGCAAGACATCATAGGAAGAAATTACCAAGTTTCAATCATGCTTCCTTTAAGGAGTTTCCAAGAGAGGTAGCATCTTCTTCTCTCTCTATTTTTCTTGGTGATCATATTTGCTTCGAAAAACTATTTTTATTTGTGCTTGTATGTTTCCTTATGCAGTTACACAGTCACAGACTATCTAATTTTGCTTGCAGACCATACAGAAATTCAGACTTCTATGTGCAATTATCCGTGTTTCTGTTGCACTACAACAACATGGATGCATAGGTTTCATAGAAATGGAACCTTCACATTCTTATGGTTTTAAGCTGGTATATTTCTACTGATGCTTAACTACAGCAATTTATTTTCTCTAGTGTCACTTACTAGTCCAATAAATGCTTGTTGTTTTCAGGTGAACTGTGGTGCAAGAGATCAAAGTTTTCAACCTTACATTGTAAATCCTTTAGCAGAGGACATTGGCGATGAACTAAGACAAGAGTTAGAATATTTCAAGCTGGTAATTTTCTGTAATATCTTTTCGTCAAAATGTTGAAATACAAACTCATTTCTATATTTCTCTCCAGGTATTTTTCAAAGAGCTGCTCATAGTTGCTCCTTCAATTGTTTCTGAAGAGCTGAGAGATAAGGACATTTGCACCAAAGGTGTTGCTTGATGCCCTGCAAAGTTCATACAACACTCACCTATTCAGCTCATATTCAAGGTTCCATGCTCCATTTTAGATCACAGAACCTGTATTATCCAGGAAATGCAGATATCATCTTTGATAGTGAAATCACAGTAATCAAACAGCAGACCATGGAAGGATAGTCATACAAGGGGAAGGAAAGCTTCAAGGGAACCAGTAGCAGATGTCATATGTTTCGATATGCTAAGGAATTGGGATTTATAGTCCATAGTTCATACAATTGTAAAGTTAGCTGGAGAGAAATTTGGAACTCAGATGGAGTATTTGTACGGGCGGAAAAAAGTGAAAAGTATCGACTTGAAACACCAAGTTCTGTAAAGTTCAAAACCTTCATTACCACTTGTTGGGCCAAAAGCCCAAAACTGTTTCTAGAAACTAAAACCAGGGACAGAAAATCTAAAGAGGCCCAAAAGGGAGAGAAAATCTAAAAAGACACTGTTGCCGGGGATTGAACCCGGGTGATAGGCGGGAATACTTACCACTATACTACAACAACTTGTTGTTTGATGAGTTAGCTTCAAAATTTATATTCTAAACTTATTCTGTTGTTGAGAATATTCTAAAACAGATGTTGGGTACGTTTTGGGAATCTTGTCCTCTGGTATCTAGAAGCGTGTGAATTGTAACTGAACCAGAAACATGGTGTGGTTGGTATTCGAAGACAATGCTGTGAGAGCAGGTTTGTCTCCCTCTAGCTTGAACCTCGGTGAACCTGTAAAATCAGTCAGAGCACGGTGTGGCATCGTGCTTAGACCCTTCGAAGCTTAAATCAGAACTTATCCTCAGAATTGTATAGTGATTAAGGCAGAGTTACATTACTTGAGACCATGTATGGACGGTCTATATATAGAGATCATGCTAAGTCAAAACATAGTCCTTATCAAATTAGACTACTTTTTATTAGAAAAGGAGGAACCCATTAATGAATGAATTTCCATATCCAAGGTCAATCAAATCTTATGATCACCATTGGCCCTTTGGCATAATCCCTTCGGATGCACTTAAATCTTACCTTATTCCTCTCAGATTCTGTCAATCCCCCGAAGCCCGATCGTATAGTTCCTCGTGGTCAGATTGCCCAGCCTCCCTAAGGTCCAATCTCACCTTATCCAGATTCGGATTACTCAAGCCCATCTTTCTCTAGCTCGGGTGGCCAAAACCGACTCCTCAAGAAATACCCCCACAGCGGTGTGAGGTTCAACACGTGTTGGCCTCGCGCTGCTGTCATCTAAGCTTCACCATTCCAGATTTCGAAAAACTTTCCAACTTTCCCATCTTGTCGCGCACGAAATCCCAAGCACGTGTTTTAACTGTGTCACCTTCATCATGAATCCTCTGTCAAACTCTCTCATCAGCATTCAAAACTCTCCCCAACTGTCACGACCATTTCCATTCTCACCTCACTTCGAATCCAATCACATCCCTTGAAATCCGAAACCATCTATCTCTTCAAACGGTCATCCTTCCTCACTTCATACCTCTCCCCTTCATTTTTTACACTTTCTTGCTCACTTACTCTTTCCACCGAACCCAGAAAGCCTCTCAGCAACCTCAAAGTTCCAAGCTTTCAGTTCCCTGAAAACTCAAAAAACCCAAAGTTTCCAAAACCCTAAAAACAACAATGGCCACCAACAACTCATCCTCCCCAATTCCAGATGAGATCATCAATCACAATCTGATCCGTCTCCAAGACCAAGACAATGCCAACCTACATGATATCAACAAACCCATTGTTACTGCTGGATATCAACAAAATCATTGCTACTGCTATTCCTATGGCGCGACCCCGACCGACCGCCATCGCTTCATCCAGCCGTGGATCTTCTCCAGAGGCTATTCAAAGCCCTCCTTCGCCAAGCACCTTCAAAGTGGAGGAGGTTGAAGTCGTCCAACCCCCATTCTAGAGGTCGAGGCTGATCCTACCATCATGCAGACTCAGCCATGCACTACCAAGTCTGCTTTAAAGAAGGCTCGTGAAGAGCACTATCCCTCAGTTTTGAAGGTTGACTCCGTCGAGGCCCTTACATCCTTTATTCAGTCTTTCCACTAAGGGGATAATGAAAATTTCTGATTCGCTCTCGTCCAAGATGAAGTAAAAGTATCGGAGCTTGAGAAAGCTTATGGTCCGGATCTGCTCGTCCACCCCTTTCAGATCGTCTACGGGCTTACCTTTTCGATCCCAGCCTTCAGATGCGCCACTCTAGAGTTCTATGGTGTCACTATGGAGCAGTGGTACCCAAACAACTTTCACTGTCTGACTTGCTTTGAATAACTCAACCAGTGGTTTGACTGCCGCATGGGTCTGCCAAAGTTCAGGCTCCTCTTCCAGGCCAATCCCAATCCGGTCAACCAGTTCTATCTTTCTCAGTGAATCATGTACATCAAAGATTCATTGCTTATCGATCCTCCCTACTCCCCTAAGTACTAGAAGAAGACCTACATCCTCATCTTCAGGGATTGGGAAAAGCTTGGTCGGGAAGCTGGCTTCAAGGTCCCCACCAACGTCAACCGCATCTCTAAGCTGCCGGAGAAGCTGACCAGAGCCGTCGACTTTTGCCACGACCTTGTGGGTGATGCCCTCTCCATTCCTCCCAAGTACCACAAGTGGCGGTGGTTATGGAGCAAGGAATACCTCAGTCCTAGAGGTCTGGAGGGCATCGAGCCCCTCAAGCACGAGAATTGTCAGGAGCTGACAGAGGTCCCTCGAGCCCCTCAGGTCCACAAGAAAGGAGTCTCCACCCCAAGATCCTACACATCAAGGCTCCAACCAAGAAGGGGGAAGTCTCCAAGCCCAAGAAGTGGAAGTTGGTAATGACCGTCGAGCTCGCCAAGGGCAAGGTCTAAGCTTCGACCTAGGCAGAGGAGCCCAAGGAGGTCCATCAATTGGTTTCCCCTGCTGCTACTACTACTGCTACTACTACCGTCCTTGTTGTTGTTGTTGTTGTTGTTGCGATCGTCCCTCTTTCTCTCAGAGATCTTCCGCCTCTATCTCCTCCTCACAAGAGGATGAGGTCTGTTACTTCTGCCGACTCCCAGCCCTTCCTGTCCGAACTGGGGTCCTCCAAGCCTGTGGGCTTTTCTCTTGGTAAGCTTGTTCTCATCCATGCTTTGTCTTTAAGATCGCGCTTACATTCTGAACTATCTTGTGTGAATTTCTATTATGATACATCTCTGTTGCTTGTGTTGTATTTGCTGAACATATATGAACTGTTATGTTGTTGCTTGTACAGGTCCCTTTAGAAAGTTGATTGAGGGTGTTGCCCCTAATCTCCCTAGGGTTTTCTTCAAGAAAGGCCAACCTGGCCAGGGCTACATCGTTCAGCCTCCCCGTAATCTGGCCGAGGAGGAGATTGAGGGCCTAGGTGAAGGTGTTATGCTTCCTCGTGTGGGGAAGTATATCCCTTCATAATTCTGCTCTAGCTTGGCCCGTGCTGATATTGCTTGCTCCTCTTTGACCCCCATGATGCTCGAGCATGCAGGACGCTGAGGACCTTGGGTCCCTGGAAGTTGAGGACCTAATCTCAATGTCTTGGACCTCCATGTATCGGGTAACCTTTCCTTCCCTACCTGGATTATCTTTTGGTGCTATCTTGTTTACTTTCTTGCATCTGACTTAACGAATTATTTTTTGCTACAGTCTTCCGTCTCCTTCACTGCCACTCTCAGACCCCTTTATGCCAATGCCCGTAAGGCCGATAAGATGGCCGTGGAAGCGGAACAGAAGGCCAAGGAGTCTGCCTCCAAGGTCAAGGAGATGGAGACCAAGATTCATAAGCTCGGGAACGCCCAAGCCCATGCCTGCCATATCATTTGCCAGAAGAAGAGGGGGCCCCCGAGGAGGAGCTCTCCCTTTACGACGGCAAGGTGAAGGCCCTAAGGTCCGAGCTTGAGAAAGCTCAGGGAGAGGTAAAGGAAGTGGCCAAAGAGGCTGAGGCCAAGCTTAAGGAAGCTCTGGATTCCAAGGAACGGGAGTGCAAGGATTGTCTATCTGCACTGGATGAAGCTCATGGGCACCAACTCGAGTCTCGGCGAATAGATTGGGAATAGGAACGCAAGGAGCTTATCCATGCCTACAGCCCTTCTGCCGCCTCTGAGACTGAGTCTGAGTGAAGCCCCTGTCTATTTAAAAGGGGTGTATCCATGTAATAGTGCTAGGACCATTTTCTCGAATAATTTTATATTTCTTAACTTATGTAGTTTTTGTTGATCTTGGCCTGGGCCTTAACTCAGATAAGTCATATGCCAAGAGTAAATATGAACATCGTACTTAGTTTATCATGCTTAATTTATCGTACTTAGATTATCGAACTTAGCTTTTTCATGTTTTTCTTTCATACCTTTCACTTTTATATAAGAGTTTTAGGGATCTGCCTCTGAGTGCCTGTGGCCTCAGTGCGACTCTTGGATCCCCGATTTTCCAAGCTAATGCTCTCGGGAGAGTCTTAAGGAGATCTTTGGTAACTTTAAGGTCTCCTGAGAGGTGCTCGTGGTTTTGAGACTGCCTCCCCAGTATGGGGTGTGCATGCTTATCCCTAGGTCTGTACAAAGACCATTGTACTTCAGACCCTTCCCACGACCAAGTCTCTTGTTCTTGAAGCACCCTGCCTTCGTAGGATCCCTGACGCTATCACAAAGACCACATCGGGATTGTCCTCCAGCTTGGATCCTACCAAGAGGACTCGTCTGCAGTGTCGTATTCGGGTCTGTATAACTCTCTATAAATCAACTTTGGCTTATCCCTAGGGTGTCACCAGATGTAAACGCTTGGAATTTAGAACACCCAAAGTGCCAGAATATGGCTAAGTTACCCCTGGGGTGTTTGTATTAATTTGACCACGTATATTTTAATCTCGTAAAATTTGATCCTGAGGCCTTTACTAACCCAAGATTGTTGTGAGCCCTCATGGGATTTTTCTCTGAATATTTTGGTCTGTCCATTGGTACCTTTCTTAATCCCCTAACCTTTCCCCCCTCGTCTTACCTTTGGGAGGACTGGCTAGCTCGCAGAGTGAAGATTCTTCCCACAGGAACCAACGTCATCTGCCCTACTCGAGCTCATTGCCTTTCCTGGGCTTTAAGCTCCTCCTTAATCATATACTTTGAACCACAGAGTTTCTTAGATAGTTCCATCGTTTTTTTTAAAAAAACAAGAAATCGAATACAAGACACAATGAAAACGTAATTACTGAAAACATAAGCTTTTATTGAATGATCCTATACATCGTACAATGTCTATTATATGAGCAAGGAAGTATCTAACACGCCTCGTTAAACCTGCCAACTTGTAAAATAATCGTGATAAAAACCAAGCTAGTTAGGAAGAGTACGTGTCCCTTATAGATGCTTGCTAGCATCTGCCTCCAGGTCATCAGCTCTGCTCCTAGCGGTACTCCTTCAGGTAAAGAGCATTCCACCATTTGTCTACCAAGGCTCCAGTTCTTGGGTTCTCTAGCTTGTACGACCCATTGTAGCCCTCTCCAACAATTCTGTAAGGTCCCTCCCAGTTTGCCCCCAGTTTTCTCTCCCCTGGGACCTTGGTATTTTCAAAAACTTTGCGTAAAACCAAGGTGCCTGGGAAGAAAGCTCTGGGTTGAACCTTTTTGTCATAATAAGCCTTTATTTTCTGCAGGTAGGAGGTCACTTTGATTTGAGCTTATTCCCTTTGTTCCTCCAGTAAGTCCAACTCGTGCTTCAGGCTTTCTATGTTGCTCTCTATTGTTCGTTTTGCCAACTTGAGGTTGGGGATCTTGTGGTTGATGGGAATGACAGCTTCTGTCCCGTACACTAAGGCAAAGGAAGTTTCTCTAGTAGGTTTCCTCTTGGTCGTTCTGTATGCCGAAAGCACGTTAGGGAGCTGAGACACCCACTGTCCTTTTTCTAACTGAACGAGTGTCCTCCTTAGACCATGCAATATTTTCTTGTTCGAAGCCTCTGCTTGTCTGTTACCTTGGGGATACCTCGGGGTGAAAAACTTGATCTTGATCCCATGCTCGGCACAATAGTCCCCGACCACTTTGTAGTTGAACCGAGGGCCATTTTCTACTATAAACATTCGTGGGATCCGAACTTGCATATGATAAATTTTTAAATAAATTTCTTTACCTTTGTTCCCCTTATTTTCGATAGAGCTTCAGCTTCGATCCACTTGCAATGGTAATCTATAGTGACAAGGAGGTACTTCTTCTACCCACCCCCAGCTCCAGTTAGGAATTCCCCCATTATGTCTAACCCCCACTTTGTGAAAGTGCATGTGACTGAAACCGGGTGCAGCTCTTCAAGGTGTAGGGGTGGTTGATGGGCATGCCTCGGACAGGCCTCACAAGCACTAGCATATTCCATGCAATCGTTCTTCATCATGGGCCAGTAATATCTCTCAATTATGCATCTGACCACAAGATTCCTTCCCCCAATGTACATGCCATATATCCCAGAGTGGAGCTTCTGCATGGTAGTTCTAACCTAGGTGGGGTGTGATGCTAGCTGGTCTGGTCCGCTGAAGGACCATCTATACAACTTCCTGTCTTTGATGTTGTACCTTTGTGCCTATCGGAAGACCCTTCTTACCTCTACGAGCCCCTCAAGTAGGGTGCCTGTCTCTATATAGTCTAATATCTCGTATATCCATAATGGGCCTAACTGTACTGGCATTACGTTCACAACTCCCTCTTCGTTCGTACTTAGGTTGGGTAGATGCTCTACAGGAATCATCATTCTGAGCTGGTAATCGATACTGGAGGCCAGATTTTCCAAAGCGTCGGCGTGTATTTTTTCAGACATGGGGAGCTGCATGATGGAGAACTCTTTGAATTGGGTGACCAGTCCCTTTGCCAGTCTGAGGTATGCTTCTATGGATGCATGGTAGGCTGCATATTCCTCTAGCACCTGGTTTGTAATCAGTTGCGAGTCGCAGAACACATTGATTTTTTTCACGTTTAGCTCTAGAGCCAACTTTAGTCCTGCTAGGAGTGCCTCATACTCAGCGCCGTTGTTTGTGGCCTTCCATCCTAAGGTTAAGGCATGTTCCATGAACGTTCCATCTGACGTTTTCAGCACTAGTCCTGCTCCAGCACCCTTATCCTTTGACAATCCATTTGTGTACAACATCCAGCGATTGACCCTAGACACGTCTCTTTCCTCGTCTCTCTTTCTTCTTTCCTGCACCTATGATTCTGGGGTTGTGAACTTGGTTAGGAAGTCTACCAAAGCTTGCCCTTTCATTGTTGTTCAAGGCCGGTACTCAATATCATACTGTGCCAACTCGATACCCTACTTAGTCACCCTGCTTGAGGAATCTGGGGTATGCAAGATCGTTCTCAGTGGATACTCGATCATAACGACTATCTTGAAGGCTTGAAAGTACGGTCGGAGCTTTCGTAATGACATGACCAGGGCTAGTATCAACCTTTCCAACTTGGGGTAGGGGGTCTCTGGGTCGAGGAAAGCTTTAGATACGTATTATACGGGTAGCTGAGGTGTCATTATTGGATTTTTGATTTGAGCATCGGAAATTATAGCGAGGCTTTGAGGTGTGATTATTGGATTTTCGACAATTCGTCGTATTTGAATTATGTGTTTCCGAGAACGGTTGTTTCTCGTGATATGATTCGAGGTACTGAGTTATGATTTTGAGAAATGGATTTTGTGATTATTCAGGGGTTCGTGATCGTTCGTTGGGCGAGAGATTTTCCGCCGGATCACGGGATTAACGCGTATCGCGTTACGTTCACCTGTGAGTGGACATTTTTATATTTTCACAGTTGTTTGCGAGTTCGTGATTTTTCGTGAATTTCCGTATTTACTTTATACGATGTTGAGATATATGTTATTTTCGGTGGTATTATTTTATATTTATTGGTGATGGCATTATTGCATCGATGCTTCGGCTACTCGGCTGATCACCGGTAGTCCACCAGAGTTGAGAGATTCCTCTGGACCAGAGTTGAGAGATTCCTTTGGGCAGGGTTGAGAGATTCCCTTGTATGCCGCCGGGGTTGAGAGATTCCCCTGGCCTATCACCGTCGGGTTTGAGCAATTCACCTGACCGTCGGGCTTGAGAGATTCGTCTGGCAACCTCCATATATACTTTCCGAACTCGCATTGATTTACATTGATTATGTATTTAAACTGGTGAAAGGCATACGTTTATTTTCGTCCACTCACTCTAACGTTTTTATTTGCCTTTCTCCTGGGGTTTTCGGTTTCCGTGCCCAGTTTGCAGTTCCGATTCTGGTGTTGCACGTCGTGGTCGGAGGCATAGTATTCGAGCGATGTTTCTTTTATGGTAGGTTCTTAGTTTGGCCTACTATTTGTATATGTATACTAGAAGTCGCTCTGAGTATTCTGATGTATATTCTTATACGATTTTCCACGGATTTCTGTAAAGTATAGTTATATTTATTACTTTACATTATTGTTGATATATTGAGAAATCTGGATGAGATTGGTGCCCACGGTTTGATTTTTGTGGCATAGGATGAAGTGTATTTTCCGGGTGCAGGTAATGGTAATTCCGCGTTAGTAGCGAAACTCTGCCGAAATTTTGATAGTTTTTGTTGGTTCGTGTTTTCAGAAGGGGTTTGATTCCGGTTTAGGAAACTAAATCGGGGTTGGGTCCTTTCAACCAATCGATGTAAAAACCTACATAAACAATCAATACAAGCTAAAACAGCTCATATAGAGGTTCTCATGACCTCGATTATACCTGAAATCAGCCGAAAAACCACGTTGACGTCGGCGAGCCCGAAACACCCAAATCCCTAGCTTTTCTTCTCTTTGATTCTCTCTCCTCGGTACTCCATCGTCAAAATTAAGACCAGAAATAGGAAGAGGGAACGAACCCCGTTCGATTCTGACTGACCTAGTGGTCGGAGGTGGTCGGACGACGCTTTTCCATCGACAAACCGCCACACCGCAATATCACTCTCTCCTCGCAGGAGGGAAGAGTGGACCGAAGTCAACCCACCCTCCCCCATTCCAAATATGGAAACCTCCTTATTTATATACGTTTCTAAAAATGGTAACTCGGTAATTATTTTATGACAAACTTCCGTTGATCATAACTTCCTCATCATAACTCCAATTTCGATGATTCTCGCGTATGCGGACTCATCACGACAAATTTTTTGATTTTTATCTAAAGTCAACTGACTTCGACAATTCAATAAAAAGTCAACCTGGGACACCTCGAAACTTACTAACGGTAAAAATCTTTTACCGCAACATCAAATCGAACTCGAATTATTCGTAAACAATAAAAATAATATAAAAATATCAGAATATCACATACGTATTGATACCAATGAGTTAGGTAGCATAGAAGTTAATGGGCCTAGGAGGTCACAACGGGAAATAAATGGGGTTCCAAAGAAATAATATGAACCAACCATAGAAGCCAAAACTAAATATTCTATTGCTAGTTTTGTATCTCACCATAAGTTGTCTATATCACGTTTACTTGTTGTTAATCAATTATCTACAGTATCTATTCCCAGTAATGTGCAGGATGCCTTGTCGGATTCAAAGTGGAAGCAAGAATGAAGAATTAGAAGCCCTACAAAAGAATGGAACGTGGGAGCTTGTTTCAGCCCCACCTGGAAAGAAGACAGTTGGATGTATAAGGGTATATGCAGTGAAGCTGAAGGCAGATGGAAATATTGATCGATATAAAGCCTGTCTAATTGTAAAAGACTACACTCAGCGATATGGAGTAGATTATCAAGAGACATTCACCCCAGTAGCAAAGATTAGCACTGTACACATCCTCATAGCCTTAGCAGCTCGACATAACTAGCCATTGTACCAATGTGATGCGAAGAATGGCTTCTTGAATGGAGATTTAGAAGAAGAGGTGTATATAGATATTCCTCTAAGTGTTAACTGTAAGCCATGTGACGTTGAGAAAGTCTATAGATTGAAGAAGTCATTGTATGGATTAAAGCAATCTCCTAGAGCTTGGTTTGAGAGATTTTTTGGAGCCATGAAGAAGTTTGGACATTGGCAGAGCAACTCTAATTATACCTTGTTCATTCAATGCAAGGGTAGTAAGATTACTGCTCTGATTGTATATGTGGATGATATGGTTGTTACAGGTGATGATCCAGCTAAGATGGAAGATTTGAGGAAGCAGTTATCCCAAGAATTTGAGATGAAGGATATGGGTCCACTGAAATATTTTTGGGGAATTGAAGTTGCAAGATCTAAGTTAGGAATTACCTTGTCACAACGAAAGTATGTGCTTGATTTTCTTGTTCAAACAGGAATGCTGGATTGTAAACCTGCTAATACTCCTATTGAGATGAATCACAAGTTGGAGTTATGTCCTGGTCAAGTTCCAACAAACAAAGGCAGGTACCAGAGGTTAGTAGGAAGATTGATCTATTTGTCACATACTAGGCCTGATATTGTATATGTTGTAAGTGTTGTGAGTCAGTTCATGCATGATCCAAGTGAATAACATATGAATATTGTGATGCGTATTCTCAGATATTTGAAGTCTGCATCAGGAAAAGGCTTCCTATTTTAAAAGGATGGAGAGTTTAGAGTTACAAGTTATTCTGATGCAGATTGGGCAGGAGATAAGACTAATATGGCATTCACTTCTGGTTATTTCACCTTTATTCGTGGGAGTTTAGTGACTTGGCCAAGTAAGAAGCAAAATGTGATTGTCTGTTTCAGTGCTAAAGCTGAATACTGAGGAATGACAAATGAAGTGTGTGAACTGTTATGGATTCAGAATGTATTAAAAGAGCTAGGTTTCAAGCTCCATAGAGCCATGGATTTGCATTGTGACAATATTGTTGCAATTGAAATTGCTCATAATCCTGTACAGCATGATCGAACCAAGCGTGTGGAAATTGATCGACATTTTATCAGGGATCACCTTGATAAGAAGAATATACATTTTTCCTTTGAAGCTTCTGAAGAACAATTTGCGAATGTACTCACAAAGAGGTTGTCATACCATGCATTTGCAGGATAGATTGACAAGTTGGACATGATTTACATCTATGCACAAACTTGATTTACATCTATGCACAAATTTGAGGAGGAGTGTTGGAAAGTAGATTATTGTGAATATTCTTTTGTAATTAGAATTAAAATTGTATAGATGTAATAGGAATGTAAATATCATTTCCTACTAGGATACCACTTGTCCATCTTTATTAACTCCAAAATTAGAATGAATAAAATCATTGAATTATTCCTGAAACACTTTTCTACCCAATTAGTGTTCGTGGATGAAAGAGCTCGAGCTCGACCAACGTGGTTGTGTACTGGTTATGATAGGATCCATCGATCGTGTACAACCATGTAGGGTTTTTCTACTTTGTCCTAGCTTTTACTTATATTGTGCTTCATTCGTCTAGTTGCAAATATGTACGTAGTTGAGAAGAAAGCTAACCACGTACAACATTGTTGTCCAGAGCGTGCCGAATCTGTTGTCTATAGCATGCCAGCCATTTGGTTTGTCTAAAGTCTAAACACATAAAATGACTGAGAGATTGCTAACAATTTATAGTTGTACGTGGAGACCTATATATATATATATATCGATGCACTATGAAATCAATGGGCGAGGAAAAATGAGTTTATAGGGGAGATCTAGATATATAGAAGATAAATATGTTTCAATTCAATGTGATTGAAATGAAACACATAATGAGAATTAGCTTAACTCTCCTATACATATGATATGTTATCCTCTTGGCAATTGGCCGGTGAGCTAGGCAATAGTTTTAACACTGCTTGAGGATGCATATTAATGTAATACACCAAGTACATCTTGCCAAAAACCAAGTTTAATTAACTTCCCAACTCAATCATTTGTGAATTAAACAATGATTTTGCCAGGTTGTTTAAGTTAACTCATGCAGGAATGGGATGAACGAAATTTTTTCTATCTTCTTCATGATATAAAGGAATTACAACGACAAACTCACATCACGGCTGACCCTGAGAAATTAGGAGCCCTGGACGAAATTTTTTGGGAGGCTCCAATGTTTCAAAATATATGTATAAAAAAAAGGTATCCAACAAAATCATTTTCTTCGGCGTTGCTTAATTTCTAATAGAAGTCATGATAATGAACGATTTAAAAAATTAATAAATTGATTCTCTAATGAAAATATTTACGATAGATAAATCAAATTTAACTAAAATATTCAATAACCAAAGAAAAAATTAATTACGAGAACTAAAATAACAGTCATTATTGTCTTACAAATCGAAAAAAAAAACTGTAAACAAAAGATAAAAAGTACAGAATATACGATTAAAGAAAAAAAAATATTCTTAGTCTAAGACGTTAAATAAGATTCACTTTTGATCCGTAATTTCAAACTCTGAGTTTGATAGAAAAATAAATAAATAAATAAAGATGTTGATAAACAAGAGAATTTTGATTTTCAAAAAGAAACAAGTCTTTTCTTTAATTTATTTGAGAAAAAGAAAAGAGAAAAAAGAATAATTTATTTGTTTAAAAAGAAGTAATTAACAAGAATAATTAATTGATTGTGAATCATCAATGCGTTAGTTATAGTATTCTCACTTGTCCAATTAGGTCTCTACGCAGATTACGTAAGATTACTCGTTTACTTCTTCTTTTTATCAATATTGTAAATATAAAATTTTGGGACCCTTTTAAGCTTGGAGCCCTAGGCGTCGACCTTGCCCCGTTTGTCCCAGGCCAGTCCTGACTCACATTTTCAATGCATACCTTGATTACGAAAAACAAAAATTTGGTACAATTGACAAGAATTAATGAGTTCCTCACCAGCTTCCTACATGAAAGTGCTTTGTTTATGTTCTTACTCGTCATCATTGGAAGGATTTGGTGGTAGTGTAGGAGTTGCTAGCTAGTGACTTAGCAATCCAGTGCATTTGTCTCGTACCAAGAATGAAACAAAAGCAAATAATGATCATTATGTATTGAAAAAACAGACATGGAGTTGGGATAATGAGTTAATGATCAAGGGTCTGAAGAATCGTAACATGCATGATGATCGAAGTGAATTACAACATATCATCTGTTGATCGATGGTGCATCACAACAAAAACAACATCATAGCAGTGAATAGTGTGATGAAGTAGACAGACTAACAAATTATCGTTGCCTTGATAATGATGAACATCAAATCATGCATCAAATCCAAACCTCCACCATATAAATTGGGTTAGGTTAACACACATCAGCTGCATTGTTGTCAGTTCTCAACATTCATAGAACCATGATTACCTGCCTGACCACATTTCACAAAATGTCACCTACCCATTTTGAGGGTAATAAATCAGTTTTTGAAGGCATTTTAGAGATATTTGGGTACCTTTTATTTTGAGTAATATATTGTGATCATCTAACCGAAGATAAATTGCACATCTCCCCGCCGAGATCAAATTTTAAAGTTGTCAAATTGACCAAGTATTGTACTGTAAATCCTGTAATTTACAGCTCAATTCAAGCATTTCACATAGATCAAGAGATTTATTATGAATCCTGAAAGACTTTGAGTTACATACATTTGATAAAGTCACAAAAATATACCGAATACTTTTGGGTAAGGCTATGATAAGGGATCTATCTTAAATATTTATTTACAATTAGTTGAACAAAATTATAACTTTTAAATTAGAAATTACTACATTTAAAATGATCATTTTTTTAATTTATTTTTAAACAATTAAACTAAAATACAATATTGACAACGTACGATTTATTTTTAAATTTATAAAAAATGTGCTCGATCATTGAAATATTTATAAAAAATTGAACAAAATTACTAAAAAAATCATCTCATTTTATAATAATCATAATAAAATTAGTGAATAAAATCTATAGTATACCTCTACCCCAAAATTTTCCAATACTTGGATAATTGGTCATTTTTCAAAGATCATATTCATACATTATATACATTATGCGGATCGAAAACAATATATAAAGTAAAACAAGAATGAAATGGCAAAGAGTTTCGTCTAATTTCTCCTAAAAATCTCAAAGAGATTGTCCCTGGTGTTCTTGTTGAGTGCATAAGAGTTTCTTCATCCAGCAAATCGAGAGGCATGGGAAGCTGCTGGACGTGCTTCATGATGGTCCATGAACTAGGGCACAACCACACAACTGGCCAGTACTCTCTATATATGGTCGACCTTGTTGATATATATGCATCAGAAAATTACCATACTTCTACACGCCCTGAAAATTAATGCTATGAGCTTAATTTATAAAGTGATGAACTGTAATGCAGCTCGCGGTAGTAAATACTTGTAAAAATAAATAATGAATTTCCTCATTTGCTTACTGAGCAGTGGTGCTTAAAGAGCATCACGAGCCTTTCCCCTTTTCCTATGTGAAAGTCAGTTTTCCCTTGTGTGTTCTGCACTCTTTCAGAGATCCAAATTGTTGCTCTTAACTCCAACGCGGTCTCTCCTTCTGCCTTCGATCGGTTCCTTTGTAGCTATGAAAGGTGCACTATCTATCTTCTCTCATAACTCCACGATCAATACCAAAGGTAAAAGATTGGAGTGTAACTCTAAGCTAGGTTTTTTGCTCTTAAGGGTGAAGGAGATGATCGATCATCTTCATTTATGTCTCTTGAAAGGCAGCCATGTTGAAAAGAAAAGGAGGAGCAATTTCTTTCTCTATTGGCACATACGGTCGTTAAAGAAACAATTGTCCCCAATATATAAGACTTTATTAATCGTCGTCCATCGTATGTGTTAGTGCACGGAAATATAAAATGTAAGTAATAAGATTTTACACACAAAATTGTCAATTATAGACGAGACAAAATTTAAAAGAATTATCAAGATATAGTATAATGTTAATTTTTAAAAGAGTTATGCGTCATAATTTTCCACGCCAATACTTTCTTTCTTGCACCTCCAACAATAAGCATTGCAAAATTTCTCCTGGTCACGTCTCTAACATAACAATATTGAACGTTGGATAAGAGATTCTACACATCTAATGTTTCCGTGATAAGACTCAATATATCTATTTAACAACTTTAATGTCGGCAATGTCAGTGGGACAAAGAAACATCTCTAACCCGACTAATGGAATGCACAAACCATGTTCAATACCTTAGACAGTTTGGCTAAAAACTGTAAATGTGAAATGCCCCACATTTGTTATGTTAGATACTGTACTTGGATTACTATAGCCTAACATTTGTTCCCCATGAATTCAATATTTTCTGTTTAATCTTATCCATTGCTGCCTTCAATTATCTTATTCATTTCATCCAACAAACAAACAAACACTATATGAGGCACGAAGCAACGCCTCTCTCTCTCTCTCTCTCTCTCTCTCTCTCTCTCTATCGTCTTTACTACAAGGACCCGATGCTGTACAACACGTCCTCCATACCCAGCTGAGGTTAAAGTCCATAAAGCCCCTTCAATTTTAGCATCCCCCATAGCAGCTTTATCTGGAGCAAGATCCGTTTAACGACTTAACGGGAAGATCCAGTGGGCCAGCCCGTATTCTATCAATGGCTCCTTTTTATGTTTATGTAGGTGTAGATAAATACTTGTGCACAGTAATTACTATAATAGTGTCCAATAAAAAGTCTGCTTCTGTAGCTATATAGAGATAGAGATAGATGGATAGACAAAAATTGGGGAAGAAAAACAAAATAGAAAAAAAAGGGAAAAACACAACACACTGTTCGGTTGCTGTGAATCTTTTTGTCCATTAGCGAAGCCTCTGCTGTTTATATTCATAGCTCATATTGAAAAAGCAGCTCAGACACGTCAAGATTTCGAAGACGCAGAGACAAAGAAGAAAACTTTGGTAAGATTTATCTGGGGTTAAAGTTTGAAACTTTCAACGCATTTGAGCATTTTGAGCAATTTAGGAATAGAAGGTATCTCTATGTTAATGAAAAGAATGTAGCCTTTGTTGTGTTTGTGATGTTTGGTTTTGGTCAAAGCTCAATGCTTTGTATCTGGAGTTTGGTTTTTTATCATTTGTATTTGATGCTATGTGGTCAAAGCTTGTTTCTTCATTTGTATTTGGGCTATGTTTACTCAATTCTTTCTGGGTTTTTCTATCTCTTGTGAAACATTTAAAAGAATTGCATTATGTGTGATTTAGTGTTTTTGTTTTTGACTATTTGGGTGTTAAACAGTGGAGAAATGCTGCTATCTCTGTTTGGTTCCTGAAAAGCAAGGTTTTGGTGTATATAGCAGAGATTTAACAGTTGTTTATGTAGAATATATGTTGTTAAGGAATCAGAGAATCATGCTCTTGAAATCATGAATCTTATGTTCATGTTTCATTGCAAAGATAACATCTTTCTCAGTCTCCCATAATTCTGTGTTTGTTTTTATTTTTATTAAGCTGCCTGGCTAGTGTGCTAACTGCTGTTTCTTCACAGGGTTTGGCGTTGACTCCTTGGGGATTCATATTAGTTGGTTTTATTGCATTTCATCCACCGGATTATCTCTACGAAACTGAGAGAGTAAGCTGTTTGCATGCTCCTGCTACATTGTATTATTTCTTTGAAGTAGTGCTCTATATAATATGTTCAAATCACTTAATGTTTTGAACTTCTTTTGTTTCAGCTTCTCAGGACCAACACTGATTCATTCTGGCATGGGTTTGGAGGAAAGGGTTCCCACACATAACAGTGAGAATGGCAAATATAACTGGGAGCCATCAACTATGTGCAAGCATGCATTTTCTGACCTATCACACATGTCTCCGTTGGTGTTCATATACCTCTTAAAAGAGTGCTACTTCAATGGTATTTTTCCTTCAAACACTTGCTTCTTATGTATTTTCTCCAGAGAGATACATATTCTTAAGAGTGATGACAATAACACACATGAACCACCTTTATTCATGGATCAGCTCTGTTCGTTCATAAATTTTTAGGAACTTGCTTTTTAGATTGTTTCAAATGTTTGGTTCTTAAATGCTTTGTCATGCTTTTGATGTTTATGTGGTCGAACGTGTGATGGTCATATTCAATCACTTTGTTGTACCTAGTTTCATCCTTCTGGTAGTGTGTTAAATCGTCAGTTCAAAATCATGCTGGTTTTTCACTAGTGCCCCCAAGAGCTTCAAGAAGTTTTAGTATTAGTATTCGTGGAAATTTAAGTTCACTCTTATCAACTTGAATAGTCACACTCTTCCATGTTGAGGTTAGGATATCCTTAGAGCTGCAGGTGAATTCTGTATCATACCCACTCTGGTTCAATCCTACCAAAGTGTCCAGCTTTTCAGTGTAGATACATTTTCAATACATGCTACTTGTTTTTTGCTGCACCAAAATATGAATCGTTCACAGATTTAGTCTACTCAGCTTTTCAAGATAGCCTTTTGCAGTAGTGCTTCTTTTATGTCCGCCTATTTCTCATTAAGTTTATACTATACAGGCACATGCAAGGCCACTAAGAAGTTCCGAGCTCTTCAAGAACAGGTACATCTAGTGCTACGCAATGATCCCCAACCTGGACCAGCTACTTTTGTTGTGCACTGCCTCTATGTCTTGCCTATATTCGACTTGTATTCTGAAGGGTTCAGTCACTTAATTATATCTGCTCTTCGTCGATTCCTAAAAGAAGAAACATCTTTGGGGGACTCTTTGGAAGCAAATGACCTTGCTGCTCGGCTATTTCTCGATATTGTTGGGGGCTCTGTCAACCATGATGAGAGAATTGTTGAGAAGATACTTGAAGTTTTTGATGTTCAGTTGGAAAATATTGAAAAAGTAATGCTGCTTAATGCAAAGAGTGATGGCAGTTGTAGCATGGCAAAAAAGTTTGTTGAGGATTATATATTTCGGTTGATAGAATCTCAGACGTACATGACTGCAGTTACTCTGTTGGAGCACTTCTGTATCCGCCAGTCTGGTAAATCTCTTCTGCTTTGTATGATAGAAAGCAAACAACTGAAAGCTGCGGAGAAGTGGGCAACATTCATCGGAAAGCCAATGTTATGTGTTCTGGTCCAGGAGTCTGTTGATAGAAATATGCTAAAGTATGCTTACGAGATTGTACACAAAAACAATCTCCGACAGGACTTCCCTGATATTTATCACAAGTATAAAGAGAGGTACCCTCTGGCCTTTATTGCTAAGAACTTATCATAATTTTTTTTCCTTTGCATTTCTTTAGTAAAATCTATTTGTTCGGCTTAAATATGAAATTGATATGGATTAGCCATCAACTTTCAGCTCACTGAAGAAACTAGCAGAAAAAGGATGCTGGGATGTTGCAGAAGCAAAGACAAAGAGTAATAGACAGCTTCTTGAATATCTGGTGTGTAGCTTTTGTCACAAGTCATGATCACTTTTGTAATGGACAATTAGGGATTTATAAGAGAAAATAGAAGAATCGTCCAATCTGCCTAACAACTATAAGATAATACTAGAACAACTAGGATAGATGATTCCTAATAAGAATAGGGCCATTATGAATATCTAAAAACAGTATTCCTAATTTTAAAGATTCCTAAGCAAATCATAGAGAGAGTACTTTTCTAATGTGACTATATTCTGCTTCACAAGCACATATTCATATTTATATATAATTAGCATTGAACCTTTTTGTTTTCTTTTTTTTCGTTTTCTTTTTTCTTATAGGTTTATTTAGCCATGGAGGCTGGTTACACTGAAAAGGTTGATGAGCTATGTGATCGATACTCACTTGAAGGTTTTTTGAATGCCAGAGGTATAACTAATTGGTGTCATTACCGCCCCAGTACAATGAAATGTTTAGGTTAACATAGTAGCGATTTGTGGTTATAAATAGTTCATTAGCATTTACTTTTTTCTGGGCATTCAATGTTTTTGATTACAAGTTGTAACCTGTGTATTGTTCTGTTTGATCCTTTATGTAGTGCCTGAGCCAAGTCTTCTACATAATCACTATTTGCATTTGGATGAGTTAGCTGTAGAAGGTGTCACTTGGGTTGATGATGTTGATGCTTTGCGCAAGGCAACTTGTCATCTTGAGGAATGCAAAGTTGTGGGTCTTGATTGTGAATGGAAACCGAATTATGTAAAAGGT
This sequence comes from Geum urbanum, assembly GCA_946800695.1. Lineage (NCBI taxonomy): Eukaryota > Viridiplantae > Streptophyta > Magnoliopsida > Rosales > Rosaceae > Geum > Geum urbanum. Next base: position 77,964,381 of record OX326999.1, on the reverse strand, counting down.
TGCAAACCGAACAAGGTAACCATAGTAGATTGGTTGATGGTCATTCTTAGTTCAATTCAGCTTTTCTTTCTCAACCTCTAATAGAGTAGACTGTACCTTTGTCTCTACGTTTCAGGTTTCTATTATGCAAATTGCATCTGATAGGATGGTTTTCATACTCGACTTGATCAAGTTATATGACAATGTGCCTGGCATTCTGGATGATGGCTTAATTCGTATTTTACAGTCTCCTAGGATCCTGAAACTTGGTATGAGATACTGAATTCTTTACTTGAGATAATCTTTTGTGAAAATGCACATTATCTGCAAATGTATCTTTTATTCTTGGGTTTTAAGTCTTCTAACCAATGTTCCCTCTCCAGGCTATAATTTTCAATGTGATATGAGGCAGCTCGCTCAATCATATGGGGAGTTAGAGTGTTTCAAGCAATATCAGATGCTACTGGACATTCAGAATGTGTTCAAAGAACCTCGGGGTGGTCTATCTGGGCTTGCAAAGGTAATTGAAAATTTGAAAGACAATTTCTAGGAATATTGGTCATTTAGTAACAAGTGTGACTACTGATTAAGCACGATTGTCTGCAATTTCTGCATCAGAAAATACTTGGAGTTGGTTTGAACAAGACAAGAAGGAACAGCAACTGGGAGCAACGGCCTCTGACACCAAATCAGCTGGAGTATGCAGCTCTTGATGCAGCTGTTCTGGTTCACATATTTGGCCATGTTCGCAATTCTCAGCCTGCTGATGGAGAGGGGGGACATGGAAAGCTTGAGTGGAAATCCTGCATTGTAAGTGAAAACGATTTTCTGATTGCGTGTTTTTCTGCCTATCTTTGCAAATACAATCGATGTTTTCTGCATGTATTTTTTTTCATTTACTGTTCCTTATCTTCTGTTAAATGCAGGTTTCCGACATGAAAAACATCAAGAAGTCCAGAAGGGTAAGTCGAAGGGAATGGCCACAAGCCGAGACGACGGATGAAGCATTCACTATGTAGTTAGATGTTCCTCTAGTTTATATGTAACTTCCCATTGCATTAAGCGAATCCCCTGTAAATATTTCATTTAGCTGAAGACGCTGTGTTCAACTAGTAGTCAATTAATTTAGGGTGCGACTATTCCACCCTACATAATGCATGTTCACCCAATAATCTTGTTATTTATTAAAATATCATAATACCCATACATAAAATTACAATAAAGAATTATCCAATAATAACTATTATTTTCATTCATAGTTCATCCTTCAACCCTAATTTTTTAATTAAGTGCATTTTTAATCTTAGAGTATCGTTTTAACATGTTTGGAGACACAAGATATGATTTAGAGCATGAAAACGAATAAATTATTATTGTTTCCCGTCATAATACTATATTTTGCAATTTATGGTTTCGTTCGGTAGATACCTACCGAAATTTGTGATTGTATTCAGTAAAGGTGCATGTACCGAAGAAAAATCCAAATTTCGGTAGGCTTCTACTGAAATTTGTGAAAATGGTTCAGTAAACCTTTACCGAACAAAATTATAACATGTTTTGGTAAATACCTACCGAATTACACTTCAAATTTCAGTGGGTTTCTACTAAAATGTGTAAAAATCATTCAATAAACATTTACCGACAGTATTATAAGTACATATTCTAAAAAGGGTAGTTTTGTACCATTGAAGGGTGAACTAAGAAAATTTTATATATATTGGGTAAAGATAGAATATAGGGTGAACATAGAAAATTATAAGGTGAAAATAGTCGCACCCTTAGTTTAATGTACTATCCTGCATCTTGTGTGCCAGCTTCAATCTAGTTTCTCTTTAGTTAAATTGCAAAGGTCAATAATGAATTGGTCTAGGCACTAACAGCATCTCCAATAGTTTTTTTTATAAATTCTCTATTATAAGGTAACAAAAGCCAAAATCTCTAAAATATTTTACTTCTAATTTCAATAATTTCTCTATCTTATATGATATAATTAAATAATTTTTTCTATAATTTAATAAAATTTACATAATCTAGGTATTAATTAGGAAAGAGAAGAGCAAATAGAGGAATTATGGAGAAAGAGAGATAAAGTGTGAAAATTGAGAATTTGCATTAAAGTTTAGAGTTTTGTAGAAAGATTTATAATTTTTTATTTTTCTATAGATATAGAATTTGCATTAAACTTTTTCTATTATAGAGAAAGTTTAGAAAGACGGTTGAAGCAAAAATATGGTGTTTTTATACTAAATTAGAGATAATTTCAAGTTTAGAGTATTTGTTGGAGATGCTCTAAGTTAATTCTGAGTACCATAATGAATCACACTTAGGCCCAGTTTGGTATTGAGTTTTGGGAGAAAAAATAGCGTAATCTTATCATAGTAGGTTGTCAGCCTGTTTGGTTAATATTATATATATATATGTGTGTGTTTTCCTGAATTTTTGGGACAATTAACACAGAAATCAAAAGCAGCCAAGGGGTTGCTTTTTCTTAATTGTATTTTTCTCACTACAGTAAAACCTCAATAATGAATATTCGATAAAGTAATAATCTCGCTAAAGTAATATTTTTTCTTGGTCCCGACTCGGGACCATTTATATTACTAGCAACCTCACTAAATACATAAGATAATTAAAAAAAATCTAATTCTTTTAGGTCTCTTCAAATATATAAAATAATAATTCATTGAAAAATATATTAAAAATATAATTATAATTTAAAGAGTTACATAAAAATAAAATTTTCAACTGTAAATTTCAATTTTCTCTATCAGTTAAGCTATTTCTTAAAAGAAGAGTCGATTGTAGCCTGTTTCTTCTTCGCATCTAAACCAAATTTAACTTCGTCCTTGATTTTTTACAATGCGTGCACCACATTTAGTAAAAAAAAATCATTTTGTAGCAAAAAGTTATTCAAGGTAGTAAACTTGTAGTGAATTTGGAGTTTAAGTAAAGAGTACATAAACTGATCGACAAAGAATAAGAGATATAAACAAATCTTATTAATAAATATAATTTAACTAGGAAATATAAAAAATTCTCAATAAATTAATAAATTATTCATTTATCGATAAAATAATAATCTCATTAAAGTAATATATTTTTTCGATCCCCGAGGTTATTCATTTATAGAGATTTTATTGTATTAATTTATTTCACCTCTGATTTTTCTCATCATACTTAATCATACTTAATTACACCTCAGTACGAAACTAAGTCTTAAACTGACATGTCACATTGCTTTACCTTTTTTTATATACCTTTTTACAAAGAGAAACTGTAAAAATGTCGAATTACCTACCAAAACTGTGAACAAGAATCAACTTGGACCAACCAAAAATCTTTCTGTCTCCGACACAAGACAGAAGAGAATACCTTCTAATATTAAGGGGAATGATTCTCACACCACTCTAATATTAAGGGGAAAAAAATGGAGTGTGGGAATAAATTGGAGAGGGAAAAGAGTGTGAAAATCACTTTCCAATATTAATCACTTCTCCACCACTTTTTCGTGTAAATAAAAGGAGGACAAGAGACCACCCTATTCTTGCTCACAATCAACGAGCCTCTGACTTTTCTCTCCCTCTGTCTCTCTCAAGCAGATTGAAGAACAAATCTACAGAGACAGAGAGGAGGGAGTGAGCCATTGGGAGAGGAGATCATCCGCTACCGCTCCTACGCCAAAGCTGGCGGAAACCTAGGGAGGATAAACGTGAGGAGATGAAGCGAAAACTACAACACAATTTACGTGGATAGGTACATTAGTTCGTCTCAAAACTTGTCATGGGCACCTCTTCCGGCTCTTCATCCACCATTTCTCCTAGAGACAATTAAACAACGTGACAAACGCTGGTTTGAGAATCGAAGGCGGCGGCGCAGAAGAAGATGTCGGCGTCTAGGTTGAAGAATAGTAAGCCATTCACATTGTGGTGGAACGATCCGGAGTTTCAGAGAAGAAGTAGGGTGCCCAAGTACAAGTTGTATGGTGCGGAAGGGAAGATGAAAATGTCGTTGAAGAAAGGGTACCGGTGGATCAAGAACAAATGCCATGATATTGTACGTAATCTTTGAAACTTTACCCTTTGATGATGAAGTGATTTCCAAAATTACAAATTCGACTTTGTGTTCTAGAAAGACCAATGATTTGTCATGATTTTTTTCTTTTCCATTTTTTTTCATGCTGAATTTGGTTCTTTGTTATGTTCCACCATGTTTTACAATCAATTTCAGGGATCCGTTTGTTCTTATTTTATGGAGTGCTTGTATCCTTGTATCAGTTGTATCGTAACTAAATAAAATGTACGGAGTATTATAGAGAAAACTTGTTCTAGACCTAGCTAGTACAATAACACATCACTGTCCTTTCAAAAAAAAACATCACTGTCAACATATATACGGGCATAATGCAATCCAAAACTTTTCACTCGCTATCAAAGAAATGTGAATATATATATTAATGGGATTCAATGCTGAGATAATGATGATGGAGTAAAAAAATCGCACTTTATATATAGTGATATTAGGAACTTTATTAGCGCACTTCACACAAAATTAGAAATAATATTGGTGTTTGTGAGCAAAAAACCGAGACGAGTATCTAAACAGATTAACTACATGCGTCGAAGAGCAGCTAACTTCCGACTAGAACCTATACAAATAACCAAGTGATCTTAGCAACAAAATTTAAGACACCAACTAAAACTAACACATGAGATAGAGTAATGACTCACCAACATACAAAAATGAACTATAACTCCACAAAATAGTAGATTTGACCCTCCACCAAACGTTTGATCCTACATCCAAGCATCTTGGGTAAATAACGACCCAAGTTACCTAGGTAGGTAACTAGATTGCTTCATCGTTTAGGTTAGGTAGTGACTACTGACTATTGACCAGTGATCCTTGTGGTCCTTGACTCCTTGCCACTCTTACTTTTGGTGGACTAATCACTAACGATGGTGAGTCTTCCTAGTTAATGAAATCGACGTCTCCCTCCATCATCTCCTCGAGACCCCCAAAGAAAAAAAAAATCTAATGGATAAAACCTGTAAGATATATTTGCCTATATGAACCACATACAAAGGTGAAACTGAAAGTAGGGGTCGGCAAAAGCCCGGCCCGGCCCGGCCCGGCCATGTATAGCCGGCACGGGCCGGGCCGGGCCGGGCCTCAACAACATTTTAATATATGCGGGCCGGGCCGGGCCGGGCTTTATCTTTTATATAAGGATCCGAGCCCGGCCCATTCAAGCGGGCTTTGCGGGCTTTTGCGGGCTTTTGCGGGCCGGGCCTTTGCGGGCTTTTGCGGGCCGGGCCTATCGGGCTTTAATTATTAAAAAATTAAGACATTTCAAAATAAACGTAACCTTTATCCATGCACTGGGGTTTAAACGTACTCCGACGAGTCTAAATTTTACGTACGATGTTTATCACTATAAGATGGAGTTTTCTACATGTCCTCGTTTATTATTAAAACATATTTAATTCTTATATTGCTTGAATTATTCATATGTATATTAATATTCTTACGTTTGTTCATTTGTTATATGGAATGAAATACTTTTGTGAAACTTAATCGGACATGTTTAATTATTTTATAAAATTGACCATTAGATTGATTGGTTAGAATATTATAACCATGCCTTTAAAATTTTATAAATTTTGGACTTGATTTAGACATCGATCCATGTATTTCGCCAAATGTGACCATAGTACTCTTACAACTAAAACGGAAATTACCCCTCCCGAAAATAATTTTTTAACATCAAATTTTGGACACATACTCTTATGGAATACATATCTATCTCATAGTATCAAAAAAATTGACATAAAAAATTGATTTATCTACTCCCCCCATAGGAAAATAAGGAAAATAAGATGAGAGTATTTTAGTGTTTTCACAAATTTTGTTTAATTGTATTGACTGGGATCCAAACGTACTTCGATTAGGCTAATTTTTACGTACGGTGTCTTTTATTACAAGGTGAACTATTATATATGGCCTTCTTTATTATTAAAACATTTTTAATTCCTATATTGCTTGAATTCTCTACATGCACACTAATGTTCTTACCTTTATTCCTTGGTTATATGGGTTGAAAGTCCTTTGTGAAACGTAATCGATCATGTATCATCATTTTACAAAACTGACTGTCAGATTGGTTGTTCATAATATTCTAAGCATGCCGTTAAAAATTTATAAATTTTGGACTTGATTTAGACCTACATCTATGAGTTTCGCTAAATGTGACCGTAGTACCCTTACAACTAAAACATAAATTACCCATCCCTAAAGGAATTTTTTAAGATAAAAATTTTAACACACATTCTTGTAAATTACATATCTATCTCATAGTGTCAAAAAAATTGATATAAAAATTTAATTTATCAAGTTTCTCCATGGAAAAATAAGCAATATATAAGAGAAGGGTATTGATGTCATTTCACACACTCTCAATTAAACTCTCACCATTGAAAAATTACAAAATCTAATCTGAACCATCTATTATATTTACTGTTTTACAGTGTAAATCGATAAAAATAATTACAATGAAACCCTAAACCTAAACCCTAACCCCTAAACCCTAACCCCTAAACCCTAAACCCTAACCCCTAACCCCTAAACCCTAACTTACTCTAAACCTCAAAATTCCTAAAACCTAAAATCTAACTTACTCTAAACCTCAAAATTCTTAAACCTTAACTTACCCTAAATCTCAATCCCCTAAACCCTAAGTTACCTTAAACCTAAACCCTAACTTAATTATCCTAAACTTTAAACAATGATTTAATAGTAAAATAGATACATAAATATAACTATATATGGAATTCCAATATTTGATCAATATATGTATATGTAATATATTAATATAAACATACACAAATATAAAAAATATATATATAGTACTAGTCACTATATTATATATATAAGTGTAGGTATAATGATATACGTACTACTATCTTATATATATAAAAAATTGAATGTCGGATTGGTTGTTCATAATATTCTAAGTAGGCCGTCCCTAATTTTTATAAATTTTGGACCTAAACCCTAAACCTTAAAACCTAAACCCCAAACCCTAAACCCTAAAAAAATTACAATAAAATCCTAGAACCGGAACCCTAACTTACCCTAAACCTCAAATTCCTAAACCTTAACTTACCATAAATCTTAATCTCCTAAACCCTAATTTACCCTAAACCTAAACCCCAACTTATGCTAAACTTTAAATAATGACTTAATAGTAAAATAGATACACAAATTTAATTATATATGGAATTCAAATATTCAATCTATCCATCTATATGTAATATATTAATATATATACACAAATGTAAAATATATATCTATATAGTATTAGTCTATTAGACTACTAGTCACTATATTATATATATATATATGTCAATATGTGTGTAGGTAAACATTAACTAGGTATAAATTGTATAATGATTAAAATTCATTAAATAATTTAATGATATATGTCAATATGTGTGCGGGCTTTGACGGGCCGGGCCTAACGGGCTTTGACGGGCCGGGCCTAACGGGCCTTGACGGGCCGGGCCTAACGGGCCTTGACGGGCTTTTGGCGGGCCGGGCCCGCGGGCCGGGCCGGGCTTTAGATCTCTAAACCATGGTCGGCCCACCAACCACCTTGGCGGGCTTTTGCGGGCTTTTTTGCGGGCCGGGCCGGGCTTTTAGCCCACGGGCTTGCGGGCCTCCACCGGCCCACGAGGCCCACGGGCCAAATGATGACCCCTAGGTGAAAGGTAGCCTCCCAATTTCAGACAACCAAAACAAAAACAAACCCCTCCTCTCCCATTTTCTCTCCAGCTAGCTACAATGTCAGACCACATCCCTCAAGAAATCCTTCACAAAATTCTGCTCAAACTACCCATCAAAACTCTAGTTCAATCCACTCTTGTTTGCAAGTCATGGTCTTCACTCATCAAGTCCTCACCTTTCATCACTTCCCATCTCCGCCGCTCGCTCAACTCAAACCACCACCTCCTCCTCCTCTGCGCCACCTCACCCTCCGCCGCGTACGAGAGCCTCTCCCACGTCACACGTCAGCACTTCTCTCTCCTCCTCGACTCCTCCGACTTCGCCGAGCAGTCCCAGCTCAACACACTAAGTTCAACACGCGCGTGATGAACCTCATCGTCGTCGGAGCTTGCAACGGCGTTCTTTTGCTTCAGAAGGACGACTACTACGGCAGCCGCTCGCTGAGGTTGGTCTGGAACCCTAGCGTGCAAAAGATGGTGAATTTGCCTAACCCGACTTGTAGCTTCGGCACCGTCGACGCTTTTAATCTGTGTTCATGACTCATGGTTTCGGCTACGTTGCTAGCTCGAACGACTACAAGATTCTCCGAGTCGTGACTCACTTGAACTCCGAGTTGACTCTGCGGTTCGAGGTCTATGTCTTCTCTTTGGCTCAAGCCTCAAGGTTGCGGAAACCATCGTTGTGGATGAAGAAATGAAGTACAATTGGGGCGGAGAGAAGCCTGCTTTCGTCAACGGTCGTTTTCATATGGTTGACAGTTGCATGTGCTTTGCTTACTGTGATTCCGAAGTGGTGAGTAGTTTTCGAGGAGATTCCAACGATGACTACATAACCTCGTTCGATCTGTCGACTGAGGTTTTTGGCGAAGTGAAGTAGCCGGAGGCGGTTTTGGGGAGAGAGGATTGCTCTGTTTGGAGATATGGGGAGGATTCGAAGCTTGCGTTCATGAAGTCCCAAATGACACCGGATTGGGGAGAGAGGATTGCTATGTTTGGAGACATGGGAGACCCAAATGACACCGGATGCGTTGTTTGGGTTATGAAAGAATACACTGAATGAACGTACTAGAGGAGGGTGAATAGAACTTTAGCAATTTTTTCGTAAAAACAATCGTATCAAGGGATAGCAATAATATAAGAAGTTATCCTGAAAGACAGATATTTAACGAGATAAAGAAAAAGTGCAAGAGAGTAAAAGAACAAATAATACCAGGATGTTTTTTTAACACAGAAATCCTGCAACTAGGGAGAAAATCGGTGTATCTCTAACTCTTGAGGGACAAACATTTCCACTATGTAATTGACACTTCTTACAAGACTCTTGTACTCTGGGGATACATACGTACACCTATGTTATCCTCACTAGTCTCTCTACTTGTCTAACAGAGCTGCACTTTCTCTTGCCTAAGTGTTTACAAATGAAAGGTTATCAGAAGCTTCATCTCATAACTCAGGTATTTGTAAACTGATTCTTCATGATTTACTTCTTACAATCGATCCTTAAGAAAACATGCAAAGACACTTCTCACAAGATTACAACTCCGCTAATAGCACTCAACGCGGTCATCCTTTTTAGTCTCTTAGACTATTCTAGGAATTATACTCCCTTTCTTGTTTCGAAGTGCTTACACATGCAAACCTCTCTGAGGATCGCAAGACACGATGTTATCCCTATTAGTCTGCCACACTAGCTTGGAATCCACTCGGTCTTGTTTCTTCGTTCCCACATACGAAGATATCAGAAGGTTTATATCCATAACACAACTATTACAAAGCTGGTTCTTACGAATACTTTTGGGGTTGCTTGCACTCACCAATTCAATCTCATGGAATGCAAGATGCAATGGATATGAAGAAGAGTTTTGTCCGGCTCTAAGACTTACATACAATAGAAGAAAAATCTTAGAGATATTATGGACAATGTAAGATGCACTAGACTTAAGTTAAGACATGCACCATGAGAGACTCTATAAACACTCGAGCAAAACAACCCCATTGAAATGAATGAAGCTTCATCCATTATATAGGTCACAAAGATAAGTGACCTAATGGCAACATCTCAGCCATGTGAGTCACGATTTGGACTTAGCCGTAGTCCAAGAAGAAAAAGACAAAAGTCCATTGTCCAAAGCATGATTAATATAAATCAAAGAGAAATATTTTATTGATTTGGAAAACAAGTCACATGACTAACAAAACACATTTCTCTAAATTAATATATACTCAGCAGAAATCTCGAGGTTTGAACCACAAACCAAGCCGGAGACTTATGTGCCCATTTAAAGAGAATCAACAAAACTGGGATACCAAAAATGTTATCTATCCTTACGAGTCTGTGTCTTTATATGATAAATGACACGAGACAAATGATATACAACAAATGCAGAGATAGTCTAATAATATGCAAAAGGAAAAGAGAAAGCAGATTTTTTCAATGCATGATTAATTTTGAATCAATGTGAGAAATTGTTTTGTTCATACAAGTGAGTTTGATATATGCCAAAAGGAAAAGACAAAATAAGCTTTCCCAAAATCCAAAGTATGCTTGACTTGATTTACGTAAAAGTAAAAACGAGTCACAAACAAGCAAACAACATTTATCAAGAAATAGCACAAGTCCAGTTGTTATCTAAAGATAAGAATCACATACCCAGCTATAATATTGTTTATCTAATCAGGGAATTATGGGTTTCATTAAGAAATCATAAACCTAGATTAATGGGGATACCAAAGCCTATTCCTATCCTCATATGCAGAATTACACAAATGCAAAGATATCAGAGATACTTCACACCATGAACACATGACATTAAAATAGGAAGCCAGATAATTTTTCTCTGATGCATGATTTACCTGAACCCATGAGATGCATGATCATCTTGATTCTTCATCTTGTTCTTCCACACACATCTTCACATGTACAGATTTATGTCCTTGATAGGTTGTGTTTTGTTAAACAATAGAATTACTAACACATATTATACCTACATACCCTGATGCGGAATCATGGAGTTTCTTGTATATAATGGACATGATTGAGCCGCATGTGTGTGGTTTCAAGAGGTGTGGGGAGCTTGTGGTGAAGGAGATTGGTGACAATGGAGCGATGAGGACTATGTGTTTGGATCCTAGGAGCAATGAGGTTAAGGAGTTTGGAGTTGAGGGATATAGGTATTACTTTATGGATTCGTTTGTGGAGAGTCTCGTCTTGCTTGACCATCTTGATGCCATCTCTGTCAATGAAAGCAATTGCTTTCATTTCCTTCATTTCCTGCCTAATCTTGATTGTCAACTAAAGGTCCTAGAGGGAGGGGGGGTGAATAGGTCTTTCCCACTTTTTTGTTTAAACTGTTCTCGGGATAGCACGATAGAGATCTATCCCAAAGTACAGAAATGAGTATTGAAAGTAAAACAGTAAGTAAAGAGTGACACAAGATGTTTTTGATAACGCAGAAATCCTACAACCAGGATCAAAAACTGCGTGCCCCTAACTCTTGAGGGACAAACCTTTCCACTAATTTGTAACACACACAATTACAAGTTTCTGGCACTCTGGGATACATAACCCGTATGCTATCCTGACTAGTTTACCCACCAGTACAAACAGAGCTACACTACCTTAATCTATGTGTTTACACTTTGGAAATTTACAGAAGTATCAACTCAGATCTTAACTACACGTAAGTTAAATCTTCTTGATCAACTTCTTGGGTTGGGCATCTCCACACTTTATCTCAATGGAATGCACAATGCAACAATGCATATGAGTTTTGAAAACAGTTTTTATGCTTTAGAAATCCATGTCTATTATGCACTAAACAGAGCAACCAGAAGACATGGAAGGAGAAGAGAAGAGACAAGAGAAACTACACTCTAGAGTGCTCTCAAAGAATATCAAAACAGAATGACCAAAACCCCAAGTGTTTTCACTCAACCAACCAAGATCCAAGGCAGCTTGGGACTCCTTATATAGGCAAGGTTATTCGGTGGTCAACAACAGCTAAGAGAGCATGTGAAACATAGCATGCGCATGTCTTAATGCAGACCTACAACTGTCCTAAAGCAAGCCTAAGCAATGGAACACTGCAGACCGACAAGAGTAGCAGCAAAGAGGACACAGCAAGCTAAAACAGTATGCATAGCAAGACAACTTTTCAGATCTTACCTTAAAGAGCTAAGGTAGTCTAAGCAAGACAAAAGGGGTCCTATGTGCTTATACCAGAATGGCAATATCAGTTCTCAAGGAGGAAGCACGCTACATGACAGCAAAGGGAGGAACCAGAGAAATCAGAACCAAAAGCGACTTGTCAGAAGGAAAAAGACAAACCGATTATTTCAGAAAAACCCATGTGAACAATTTGTCAACTCTCCTGGGGAACTTCACTAAACCAAAACAGATTCTTATGATTAAGAGTCATATAGATTGAACACAAGTGATCTGGATTTAGAAGTGTTTAAACTCATGAAAGATCACACAAGGGAAAATGTTCCAGAATGTCAGGGATACATGCTTAGTGTTCTATCCTAGATGGAAAACATGATATGCAATGAATGTTATACCTATTTGTCCAAAGAGATAAAGTCACTTAATCATTGATAAGCTTCCATTACTGTGTTTTGTCATGGCTTAAAGAAATAGCCAACGTCAAGTGTATGCCTTCAATCTCCCCCTTTGGCATTTCTTGACAAAACACAGTTCTACAAACAGTACCTGCAACACATGCAAACGAATGTAGCAACAAGGATATCTATATCGCATAGTATCCTGCTCAAAAGGGTGACCAATACAAAGAGTACTCCCCCTAAGCAAATGCAGGGGTCAGGATACATAAACCTTATGATATCCTGTCAAAATAGTAACCGATTCTCCCCGAACAAATACGTGCAACATAGTTAGAACCACAACCAGACAGGTATACATTCAATCTCCCCAATATAGCACAATCATATCAGAATATCAGAAATGATCATATGCATAACATCACAATAGTTTAATCATCATCATACCATCCGGTTCTCCCCCTTTTTGTCAATAAAGGACAAAGGGTTCAAACAAAAATTTAAGCATCATAAACATTGTTTGCAACACATCCACAAAACAAACCATAGAAATTGTTCAGCATAAGAAACCAAAAGTAATAGACCGAAAGGAGAAAGACAGAGAAACCATTAGAAGGTCTTCACACCGCATAGCCCGACCCGTCATACACCACATCTTCATCATCAGCTCCTAGTGCGCCAAGGTGAATAGTGGCTCCTGAGTCCGAGGGGGTGGCACCGTCATGTTTGTCCGAGGGAGGGGAGGACACCGTGGGCTCCTGGGCAGGAGCAGATCCAACTTGACTCGAGAGGAGGAGAGACAGCTCAGCTTTGAACGCGGTGAATTGTTCCTTGAGATGACCCTTGATTTCCTGAACAGCCTCAGAGATCATTGATTTGACAGCAACTTTCAGGAACTTCTGGTCCATGGGCTCAACGTATTCGTTGGATTGATGCACAGATCGGGTGATAGTGATGGCATCAATCGGAATGAGCTCGGGACCCAGAACATCTCCTTGAGTCAGAGGCACTCCAGCATCACCACAAAGTTTGGTGATGAGGCAGGGGAACACCAGAGCCTTACCAAGAGCATTGCGGTGGGAGACACCAGCAGTGCGGATGGCCTGAAACATGAAGTATTCAGCTGGGATGACAGGACGGATGGGGTCATGACTGAGATAGGCCATGAGAACAGCTTGTTTATGGGGGATTTTGCTTGTTTGGGTGGCTGGATGGAAGAGAGAGCGAGCCAAAAAGCCTAAAGCTTTAAACCATTCTGTCATAAACTTGCTGGAAAGAAAGGTACCGAGGACTGGTTCTTGAGGAGGAGATGAGTAGAGACGCAGTGCTAGGTCTTGGATGGAGAGAGAGGTGGAGTATTCAGAATAAGATTTGAGAACACCATCAGCTGTGTTTGGGAGAGATAGAGATTGTCGAATCCTGGAGGGTGAGAAATTCACAGAGACTCCACGAACAATGACACAGATCTGTTGCTTTGAGCGAAGACGGACCTCAGAGGAAATATCAGAAGGAAAGTTTGCATAAAACTCCTGGACAAGAGTACGATTGTAGCGAGGCAGGGATGCTAAAGCAGTAACCCATCCCAAGGAGGACACTAGGGAGAACAGAGCAGGGTGCAGGGAAGCAAAATCAAAGGTACGTTCTGAGACGATGGGTCGATGCATAGTGATATAGCCATACAAACTAAAGGAGTTTGCAGAGACAAAATGAGAGCGAGGAGGGAAGGAGGCGGTGTCACCAGATCGTTTGGAGACGGTGGAAGTAGTAGTTCTGAGAGTGGATTTTACTTGAGGAGAGGCAGAGGACTTGATAGTTTTCTTAGCTGGAGGAGACACAATGGACACTTTGGCTTTGGATCGCGTGACTCGGGGTGCAGCAGACACGGGGGAGACCTCAACAGAGGGAGTAGAGGCAGAACCAGAGGAACACACAGTAGTTGTTCTCTCGCGTTTCCCCAAGGCAACTTGAGGAGAGACTGAAGAGGGCTCTGCAACAGGTGGAGAGATAGGTGTAGGGTCGACAGGCATTGGAGACCGGGCAGGAGATGGAGGCAGAGCAGAGGATGCCTCAGGCTGAGGAGTAGGAACAGATTCAATATCATCCACATCTCTTAGAGGAGAGATTGAGGGTGAGACAACAGAGGCAGGAGGGCTCAGCTTCTTCTTCTTAGAAGCCACCTTCTTGGTTCCGGTGGGCTTTGAGCCTTGCTTTTTGCGTAGGTATGTCGACCTAATAGCAGGAGATTCAGACTTCTCGGCCGGGGTAGGAGAACCAGTAGGGTTTGGACTTAGTGAGGGATGAGAGGGAGATTTTGGTGGAGGAGCAGGAAGCAAGATGATTTCTTCGGGAACGAGGGGATCGGGAAGTTCCATTTGAGGACGGAAGAAGTAGTTTTTCTTAGGAGGAAGAAAGGTTCTTCAATTTCTGACTCGAGACATGAGAGAGAGAGTGAGATTTAAGAGAACGATGAGAGACGAACCGCTTAAGGGAAGAGAGTGGACTCGAGGGCAGGGGAATCGAAACCGACGAAGGCAAGAGGAGGGACTTCTCCTATTTCTAAGCGCCATCATTACAAATTCAAATTGATTCAAAAACGAATCAGTTTTCTTGGAACCATAAGCCAAGACAAGTCAAGCACTGTAACTGAAACAACCCAGCAGTTGTTGCAGTCCCGTGTAGTCACTTCACAGCAGAAGGTGCTACAGAAAACCAACCCTAGGATACCACGTATGCTCCCAACATGGGATACTTCAGTTAACCACACAATGACCAATTAAGGCAGGGGACCATGCAATATCCACAGGGATATGCAAGACTTCCTGAATAATAGGGTATATTCATGTACCTACCATCAGATAGATAACTCCCCCTCTTGTGATGCATAACACAAGATTTTGAAAAAAAAATTCAAGGGTTTTTTTTTTTTCAAACCATTCAGCAGAACAACTGGGATGGGAGCAGTCTATAGAATCCCAGACCACAGAAAAACATTTAAGCATGAATCACAAGAATGTGACAACTAATTTCCATATGTCTTGTAGGCTCAAATTTTTCACATGGGTATATGACTACAAAGTAACATTAATGCAATGTTCTTACAAATCAGATCTTGGAACCTTAAGAGTGCGTGTGTGAGAAGTTCACCTAAGGGAGTACAAGATTGAGCATCAAATGATATGAGGACCTTAAGAGTAACCAAGTGACTTTGTCACAATATTTTTAAAGCTCTGGAAATTCAGCATAACAAGGACTTTGTCCCAACATGGCCTTTGGCCGTTCTCATTTAAGTTTAACTTAATTTCTCCATTTTTTTTTGTAACAATTGTCCAAGAGCTCATCTGAGAAAAACGTCCTCATAGGTTCATGTAACAGAGTAGTTACCATTATGTTCTGAGCGCAATGCTCGAAAGAATAATGTGTGTTTCAAGGACACTCAGTGGGTAACTAGTCCAAACCAATCGAAGGATAGATAACATCTCAGGGATCCCCACTGGTTCCGGTTAAGGTGCACCCAGCAAAGGACTAGCCCATTCCTTTACTTAATTTATTTAACAATAAGCACCAAAAATTCACATTGTTCTTCAGTAACTAGTTCAACTCACTCAATTTTAGCTCAAATTGTGTACACCCCACAAGAATAACCTTTGTGTTTCAAGAATTCTATCTAGTTCCAAGAATGATTCAGACCATATGCATTAGCATTCTTAAAGACATAGATGCATATACGCAGGAGAAAGATGTAGCAATTGTCTATCAAGAAACATGAAATAAGAACACAACATTCTAGTTCAAGTTCAGAAATATTTCCAGGGATGCATGCACAGACTCATATCCCAGAGTATGCCAACACTTATTATCAGAAAAGTAAAATGCTGACAAGTAAATTGAGATCAGTGAGGGAGATATCTCAAGTGATGGTGCATACACCAATAGCCTTCCTAAGACTTTCAAATCTCATGTTGTCCAAGGGCTTAGTGAATAAGTCGGCCAATTGTTGCTCAGTTGGAATGAAGGTCATTTCAAGCTGATTCTCTTCAACCAAGTTTCTAATAAAATGATATCTGATTTCTATATGCTTGGTCCTAGAATGCAACACAGGATTCTTAGAAATATTGATAGCCGAAGTATTATCACTGAACAGGGACAGAATACCTTGCTCAAATCCGTAGTCGCTCAGCATGTGTTTCATCCAAAGGAGTTGTGTGCAGCAACTTCCAGCAGCTATATACTCAGCTTGTGCAGTGGACAAGGATATGCAATTCTGCTTTTTGCTATGCCATAACACCAGATTGTTCCCAACAAAGAAGCAACCTCCCGAGGTGCTCTTCCTATCCGTGGCGTCTCCAGCCCAATCCGAGTCAGAATATCCTGCAATCTCAGTGTTAGTATCTGTTGTGTACAAGATACCAAAAGCACACGTACCTGAGACGTATCGGATGATACGCTTAACTGCCTTCACATGAGATTCCTTGGGGTTGGCTTGATACAGAGCACAAACACCTACACTGAAAGAGATGTCAGGTCTGCTGGCCATGAGGTAGAGCAAGCTTCCAATCATGCTTCTGTAGAGGGTTTGATCAGCATTAGTACCCTCCAGATCTGCACTGATTCTGCATGAAGTCCCCATCGGGTTCCGGATGGGAGAGGCTCCTTCCATCCCAAAATTCTTCACAAGTTCCCTCGCATATTTTTCCTGCGAAATGAACAAACCATCTTTCCTTTGCTGAACTTGTAGTCCAAGGAAGAAGTTTAGTTTACCACACAAGCTCATTTCAAATTCTTGTGTCATAAGAGTGACAAACTCCTCAACAAGTTTTTGAGAGGTAGAGCCAAACACCACATCATCTACATAGATTTGAGCAATAATCATATGATGGGAAACATTCTTGACAAACATGGTTTTATCAATGGAACCTCTTACATACCCATGGTCAATCAAGTGTGTAGACAATTTTTCATACCAAGCTCTAGGAGCTTGCTTCAAACCATAAAGGGCTTTGTCTAATCGGTACACATGTTCGGGATAGCAAGAGCTTAGGAATCCCGGAGGCTGTTCCACATAAACTTCTTCTTTCAAAATTCCATTTAGAAATGCACTTTTCACATCCATTTGAAAGAGATCAAATTTAAGAAAACAAGCAATGGCCAAAAGTAACCTAACGGACTCAAGTCTAGCTACGGGGGCAAAGGTTTCATCAAAATCTAGGCCTTCTATTTGCGAATAACCTTGCACAACCAATCTAGCTTTGTTTCTCGTAATAATTCCCTTTTCATCCGTTTTGTTCTTAAAAACCCATTTTGTTCCTATAACGTTCTTACCCTTAGGTCTAGGAACTAAATGCCACACATTGCTTTTCTCAAATTGATTTAATTCCTCTTGCATAGCCATTATCCATTCTGAATCCTTTAAAGCATCTTTAACATTCTTAGGCTCAACACTAGAAACAAAACCATAGCAAGCAATTCGATTGATGGCTAACCTATGCAAAGTAAGAAAACTTTTGAGGCTAACGAGATTACTTACAAGCACCTTGGACTTACTTCGGGTCTGCCTTGGTTCATTCACCGTGCCAATCACATCCGAGGGAGAGTGATCTTTTTGAACTTGACGTCTCCCAACGCGATGTGGCTTCTGGATAGTCAGGGTCTAATCTATCCCAGCACCTTCAGTATCAGAATCTGTATCCTGGGATACATCGTCCGGTATAGGGTTCTGCTCATCAATAGGGGTCTCAGCAGCTTCGGGAGATGTCTTAGAGCTTACATCCTCAACCTGCACATCTCTTGAAGAAAGGTTGTGAGAGCACACAAGAGAGTCATTGATGGCTACATTCACCGTTTCTACAACTTTACAAGTTCTCTTGTTATAGATACGATAAGCACAGCTGTTCAAGGCATATCCTAGAAAGACACCTCTATCACATTTAGCATCAAATTTGGTCAAATACTCACGATCTCTATAGATGAAACATGGACTACCAAACGCTTTTAGATGTGAGATATTTGGCTTCTTGCCTTTCCAAAGTTCATAAGGTGTTTTACTAGTACCCGGTCTAAAGATTACACGATTAAGAGTATAACACGCATTAAAGATTGCTTCTGCCCAAAACATGTGAGGTAAATCTGCAGAACTTAGCATTACCCTTCCCATCTCAACCAACACTCTATTCTTTCTCTCGACAATCCTATTTTGTTGTGGTGTGATGGGGGCTGAAAACTCATGATGTACACAATTTTCTTCACAATAATCCGCAAACAAAGAATTCTCAAACTCAGTTCCATGGTCCGACCTTATTCTTATTATGCGCTTATTTTCTGAAAGTTTTTCATTTAAAATGCGTTTAGCTAATTCTAAAAACTTTCCAAAAGTTTGACCTTGAGTTTTATCACTTAAGAACACTACCCAAGTGAACCTAGAAAAATCATCTACCACAACAAGCACATATTTCTTCCTTGCAAGACTTTCAGTTTCAACAGGTCCTACAAGGTCTAAGTGAAGTAATTCAAGAGCATTAGATGTTGGCCTAGCATTTAAGACAGGATGGGAGGTTCGGGATAGCTTACCCATTTTGCAGTCTCCGCACATACCTGCTGCTCTCCCAGACAGTTTGGGCAAACCACGAGCTCCATCCTTTGAGGACAACTTCACCACATATTGATGGTTGAGATGGCACATCCTTCTATGCCACAGATCTAGCAAGCTTTCTTATGTCAAGGATCGGAAGCACATTTCAGGTTCCAACTTCTTGTTCGCACGGACACAGTAGCAATGATCTCTAGACCTCTCGCCCTTCATCACACACCTTCCTTTCCCATCAAGGACAATGCAATGAGATGTGTCAAATGTCACAGTCTCATATTCGTCGACGATCTGACTTACACTGAGTAAGCAGACTTCCAAACCTGCTACCAACAGAACATTCTTCAAGGCTGGGAGACCAGGAGTGTCAACTGTCCCGCATCCAATAATCTCTGCCTTGGCACCATCACCAAACATAACATCACCAACTAGATGAGTGTCATCCATGGAGGTAAACCATTTTCGTTCTCCGGTCATGTGCTTCGAACAGCCGTTGTCCATGTACCAAGAATCGGATTTCCTGGTGGAGAGAGCAGTCAAGGCAACATTGCAAACAACTACAACTTCTCTTGCAGCAATGGGTGAGGTCTTTACTCTTGAAAGGAAACAAATGAATTCTTCCTGTTTCTTCTTGCCACCAGGTACTTTGGGAGGCTTGACACTTCTGATATCCCTGGTTCCACGAACATATTTTCTGACCCAGTTTGAAGGAGCTGGCTTGTTCTTCTGCATCGGAATGGAAAGAGGCTAAGCCATCCTGGTCAGTTCGTTTAGAGATTTCTGAAAATGAGCGAGCAGATCGTTGCTCTCTGGGATCTTCGCCGGTCCAGGAATCCTTCTCAGCTTGTAGCAGTGCCGCTTGATATGTCCACTGTTCCCACAGTGAAAGCACCTGACTCGTGAGCTCTTCTTGAGCATGGACGCCTTGGAGATTTCAGGAACATTGATCTTTTGTCGAGGCGGAGGCATTCCCAACACCGAGCTTGTGCCTTTCACAAAAGTAGTCTTCCCCGAGCCTTTGGGTTTGTCATCATCCTTGAACCCCAAACCTCTCTTGCTGCCATCCAACCTTCCCATCCCACAGATTTGGGATAGCTTCTCCGAGCCAATGGAGAACTTTGAGAATTGGTTCCGGGCGTCCAGCAGGGCTTCTTCGAGTTTCAGCTTCTCAGTAGTCAGCATGCTTATGGAAGAAGACTGTCGGTCCAGCTCTTCTTTGAGAAGAATCACTTGCTCCTCAAGTTGGGTTTTGGTTGAACTCCATTCTGCTTTTTGGGATAGAAACTCCCCTTGTATCCTGGAATGTGTCTCCTTACTCAATGAAAGCTCATTAGATAGAGCTTCAATTTTAGCAAGCATAGACTTAGAGGCTTTACATAAACGCACATACATATCATGTCCTTCATCATCAGAATCATTGTCATCGAGAGACTCATCTAATGTGATATGGGAGACAAAAGCAACTTTCTCGTCTTCATCGAGATCGGTTTCAGAATTTTCATTAGACTCACTATCACTCCAAGTTGCTTTTAACACTTTATGAGACTTATTTCTCCTGTTAGCACAGTCTACAGCTTTATGTCCTACTCCATTGCATTCAAAACATTTCATGTCCACTTTCGGGATAGAAGAGGATCTGGTATCCCGACTTTTCTGTGCAACCTTATTTCTAAAAGGCTTAGAGCTAGATCCTTTAGAAAAGTTCTGGTTAGAGTTGAAGGGTTTCCTTTTTCTCAAGAATTTCTCAAATTGTTTGGTTAGAAAAGCAAACTCATCATTATCATCATCTTCATTTTCATCCAACTTTTCAACCTCAATTTTAACCGAACTTAAAGTAATGGATTTCTCATGCATGGGCCTTTTCTTTAGAGTCTCATAAGTTTTCAAATTTCCAACAAGTTCTTCTAAAGGGTAAATATCAAGATCATGAGCTTCCTCAATAACATTCATTTTAGAGTCAAAGAAAGAAGGTAAAGCAGTTAAGAATTTCCTAACAATTTTCTTTGATTCTATGGCCTCACCTAAGCTACAACATTGATTAGTAATATTAAGTACACGACCATAGAAATCATCGATAGATTCTTTGTCACTCATGCTTAAACCTTCAAACTCAAAAATAAGACGTTGAAGTTTTTGTTGTTTAACACGAGAATTACCTTCATGAGTGTTGATGAGCACTTCCCATGCCTCCTTAGCAGTAGAGCAATGAATGATCCTTTGGCGCTCTGCTTCGGAGACGGCATTAAATAGACAACTTAGAGCTTTGATGTTTGCTCTAGCCAACTCTTTGTCGGTTTTGTCCCATTCGGACCTAGGCTTTGAAATCTTTTCGGTTGATTCATCGCCTTTTGGTTTTGTGGGATGTGTCCAGCCTTCCTCTACAATTTGCCATAGCATACCATCATCTTGGTAAGAGAGGAAGGCGCTCATCATGATTTTCCATTGAGAAAAATCATGTCCATCGAAAAAAGGTGGAACATTTATGGAAGAACCTTTTTCTTGATCCATAACTAACCCCTCAGAGGATCTCACTAGCAAAGGCTAGTGGCCGCTCTGATACCACTTAAAGGTCCTAGAGGGGGGGGGGGGTGAATAGGCCTTTCCCACTTTTTCGTTCAAACTGTTCTCGGGATAGCACGATAGAGATCTATCCCAAAGTACAGAAACGAGTACTGAAAGTAAAACAGTAAGTAAAGAGTGACACAAGATGTTTTTGATAACGCAGAAATCCTACAACCAGGATCAAAAACTGCGTGCCTCTAACTCTTGAGGGACAAACTTTTCCACTAATTTGTAACACACACAATTACAAGTTTCTGGCACTCTGGGATACATAACCCGTATGCTATCCTGACTAGTCTACCCACCAGTACAAACAGAGCTACACTACCTTAATCTATGTGTTTACACTTTGGAAATTTACAAAAGTATCAACTCAGATCTTAATTACACGTAAGTTAAATCTTCTTGATCAACTTCTTGGGTTAGGCATCTCCACACTTTATCTCAATGGAATGCACAATGCAACAATGCATATGAGTTTTGAAAACAGTTTTTATGCTTTAGAAATCCATGTCTATTATGCACTAAACAGAGCAACCAGAAGACATGGAAGGAGAAGAGAAGAGACAAGAGAAACTACACTCTAGAGTGCTCTCAAAGAATATCAAAACAGAATGACCAAAACCCCAAGTGTTTTCACTCAACCAACCAAGATCCAAGGCAGCTTGGGACTCCTTATATAGGCAAGGTTATTCGGTGGTCAACAACAGCTAAGAGAGCATGTGAAACATAGCATGTGCATGTCTTAATGCAGACCTACAACTGTCCTAAAGCAAGCCTAAGCAATGGAACACTGCAGACCGACAAGAGTAGCAGCAAAGAGGACACAGCAAGCTAAAACAGTATGCATAGCAAGACAACTTTTCAGATCTTACCTTAAAGAGCTAAGGTAGTCTAAGCAAGACAAAAGGGGTCCTATGTGCTTATACCAGAATGGCAATATCAGTTCTCAAGGAGGAAGCACGTTACATGACAGCAAAGGGAGGAACCAGAGAAATCAGAACCGAAAGCGACTTGTCAGAAGGAAAAAGACAAACCGATTATTTCAAAAAAAACCCATGTGAACAATTTGTCAACTCTCCTGGGGAACTTCACTAAACCAAAACAGATTCTTATGATTAAGAGTCATATAGATTGAACACAAGTGATCTGGATTTAGAAGTGTTTAAACTCATGAAAGATCACACAAGGGAAAATGTTCCAGAATGTCAGGGATACATGCTTAGTGTTCTATCCTAGATGGAAAACATGATATGCAATGAATGTTATAACTATTTGTCCAAAGAGATAAAGTCACTTAATCATTGGTAAGCTTCCATTACTGTGTTTTGTCATGGCTTAAAGAAATAGCCAACGTCAAGTGTATGCTTTCATCAACATTTGATTCATGTATATAATCTGTTTCTTTAAGTTTCAAAATTGCTGCATATAGAGTGTGTGGTCAGTACTTAATTAATATATCTACTTATGTGAACTTATGCGAAGAATAATAATGTAAGTGGTTCTGTTTTGATGCAGAAAAAGAGGGAGGTGACGAGTGCTCGTTGATTGACTGGTTGGTAATCTTATCGCATGCTTGTGAACTTGGAAGGGAAATCATCTAGAGTCTGTGTTCATCATATAACCTAATTAGTTTGGTTATGACTTTTGTAACGGAACGGAACTAGGGAACGGAACTAGGGAACTTATGTGATGTAGCATGAAGTTCATCAATGCCAATTAGTTATGTTATAGCGGAAGTAACGAATGTAAGAAAGAACACAAATTTACGTGATTCATTAATGCGAGTTAGCTACGTTCATGGCAGAAAGAGAACATATTTATTAATCTTGGAGAACCGGATTATAGAATACAGAATTTACCACACTAGATTAAACACAACCTACAAGATAAAACAAGATTACAGAATACGTACCAAATATCACATATTGTTAGCTAATAACCTAGAATTTATATATATATATAGCCTAACAGAGTCCTGAATATCAGAGGAATCCCAGACCCAAATGTCTGAGGAATCCTAAACCGGAATGACTGAGGAATCTCTATTCCTTACGGAATCCTGAATAGCAAGCCAACTCTTTCGCCAAAGATTCCTCGCTAAAAAACTCCTCGCCAAAGACTTCCTCACCAGAGACTCTCTCGCCAGAGACTCTCTCTTAGCGAGACCCGCGTATGCCAACACCATACCTGATTCAAAGCATATTCTAACAAATCTCCACTTTGACTTGAATCTTCTCCCAGATAACCAGATGTACCATAACAGTGCCAGATGTACAACCAACTCTCATATGCCTGAGATGTTGTCCCCAAAGGACCCAGATGTTGCCCCCCACGGGCAACTAACAGCTTCTAACATTGAGCAAATCCAAACAATGTTGGAACTTGCTATGTGGAACCGACTTGGTGAACATGTCCGCTGTATTATCAGCAGTACTCACTTTATTCACCTTGATTCTCTTCTCATTTCTTAGAAAATGATACCTGACATCAATGTGCTTATTGGATGATCAGATTCTTTGTCATGCGTGGAACATGTCTAACCTCATTCAATGTACAAAATTTACCATCATGTGTCCATATTTTAATTGAGCCAATCTAGAATCCATACATCAATGTGATGTGCATACTCATCAGCAACTAGGGCAGTATTCTCTTCTGAATTGGTGTCATCATCTGCTATAGCAGCAGTACCTGATGGTTTCTCCTGCTGCTTCCTCTTTGAACATTCCATTTTCCAATGTCCCCTCTCTTTACAGTAGTTACAGACATCGTTGGATTTTGGACCCTTGAAACCTGGTTTCTTGAATTTCTTCTTCTCCGAGTTTCCATGTTCTTTACTTCCACTGACTACTAACCTAGCAACCTGATTATCTGTACCTGTACCAGTCGCCTTATGGCACAGCTCTCTGGTATGAAGAGACGTCTAACCTCCTCTAGAGTCACCGTATCTCTCCCAACGATAAAAGATTGCACAAAATTCTCATATGATAACGGTAAAGATACCAGCAGAATTAAGGCAGCATCCTCATCATCGATTTTAACATCGATATTACGCAACTTTAACATAATTGTGTTCAATTGATCTAAGTGATCTCTCAGAGGCGCACCCTTTTGCATACATAGACTGAACATACGTTGCTTTAGAAGCAACTTGTTGGTTAAAGATTTCGTCATGAATAGACTCTCAAGACACATACCAGATGCAGTTTCCTCTTCTGCGATCTCAGTGATGATATTGTCTGCAAGACACAACATTATTGTAGAGTGTGCCTCCTCCTCCAGACTGGCCATCTCAGCGGATTCGGGATCCACTGCCTTCTTCGTCAGCGACGCCCACAACCCTTGTTGCTTTAACAAGGCTCGCATCTTGATCTGCCATAAACAGAAACTGTTCATCCCCGTAAATTTATCGATCTTCACATTCACGTCAGACATCCTGAGCCTAAGATTTGATACAAATTTGTTATAGCGGAAGTAATGAATGTAAGAAAGAACACAAATTTACGTGGTTTACTAACGCGAGTTAGCTACGTCCACGGCAGAAGGAGAACAAATTTATTAATCTTGGAGAACCGGATTATAGAATACAGAATTTACCACACTAGGTTAAACACAACCTACAGGATAAAACCAGATTGCAGAATACGTACCAAATATCACATACTGTTAACTAATAACCTAGAGTATATATATAGCCTAACAGAGTCCTGAATACAGAGGAATCCCATACTCGAACGTCTGAGGAATCTTAAATAGCAAGCCAACTCTTTTGCCAAAGATTACTCGCTAAAAAACTCCTTGCCAAAGACTTCCTCGCCAGAGACTGACTCTTAGCGAGACCTGCATATGTCAACGCCATACCTGATTCAAGACATATTCTAACAAGTTACTGTTGTTGTTCCGTCCACTCGGTTCTAGTTTATTTATGTCAAGTCTGCATTTACTTTTGTAAGCTGCTCTGCATTACTAGTAAGCTGCACAACATTAGTGCTTTTTGCTTAAGAGTTACCTAAACATGCTAAGCTAGGCAGCTAGCTATTGCTATTGTATTGGAAAGTTTCTGTGCTTTGTTGTTGGTAAATCTTTTGTGTATATGGCATTCCTTGAATTTAACCTCACTACTTATTGCCTTGTGAACAAGACTTACCTGTTTTTGGGGATGACCAAGAATTAGGCAGCAAAACAAATCTGCAAACATAATTATAAGAATCATTTACACATATATTATCAACTTAGAAAAGAGAGAAAGAGAAGACACGGAGAAGTAATGGGGGAAATAAAACTATATATATATATATATATATCCAAACTTGCACATAGTTAAGGTTACATGGTCTCAAAGGAATTCAAAAAGAGATGCTCCGGTCCCAGAAATGAACCAAAATGTCCAGACACCCTCTGTCTACTACTAATAGCCATTGTAACAGCGTACTATGCTTTGTACGTTCTAACAGAGCAGAATGCACATGCCATGATGCCATAACTTGGACCTAAAGCAACAGAAAAGTAAACGAACAAAATAAGAGTCATTGCAACAGAGTGCTATGCTCATATGCTGTCCAACACAGGCAGCAGAACGCACATGCCATAACTTGGGCTTGGACCTATCGAATCTGGGCTGGGCGTGTACCATATGTGATCCATCCGTCTTCTTTACTTGGGCCTGTTGGGCTCTCTCAAGATTAATAGGTCATCGTGTCGGCCCAATAGCCCAGAAAGAAGTATATACGCCTTATTGGCTCCAGAGCAAATTTGCGCGGGAAATATCAGTCTCAATCGGCGACGGTTTAATCGGAGAGGAAGAGGAGATGGGTGGCCACGATCTGGAAATGGAGAAAGCTCGACTGCTGAATCTGGCTCTCAGTTTTGGGTTCGATGAAGAATCAGCCAACGACTGCTTGGATCGTCTTCTTAATCTCTATGGTAACTCAACTAGTCTCAAAACCCATTTCAGATTTTCACTTTCAAACTTACCTATTGAAATAATTGCATAGTTTGGGTGATTACACTTTGTGGGTTTTGTCTCTTATTCAATTTTAGTTGATGGGTTTAATCGATTTGGAGCTTCTCTTGATTCCAGTGTGCAAATGGAACAATGCAGTTATGGGGTTTTGTAAAGTTCATGTTTTTTGGGTGCTTTTCTTGATTTCGATGTGTTTGAGAAGTTGTCTATTTTGGTGGGAATGTGTATAGCGTTTATGGAAATGTGTTCAATCAACAATTTTTATTTTCTCATGGTTTTAGTAGTGGCTGGTTTGATCATCTGCTTGTTTGGTCTTTGTGTTTAGGCGAAGATGGCCAAGATTTTGTTACCGTGGAGCACTGCGGTGATGAGTTTCTTGCAAGGCTTGCTGAATCGATTCAGGATACTGAAGAATGGGATGATTTACAGGCAATTGAAACAGAAGCTTTTGGAGCTTTGAATGACATGTTTGGTGATGGTAATGAGGCAGGTAAAGATGATAATGCTAGTGCAGAAACCAGTGTGCCGGAAGATAAAGTTGAATGCGAAAAGTATCCGAATTTGATGGTGCTGGATTCTAGTGATAGTGAAGACTTTGAGTTGAGAACTCCGTTGAGGAGAAAAGTTGGATCGATGCCCTCTCAATGTGCTACTCGGAGCAGCTCTGCATTACCACAGGATTTGGAGAAAACTTCTTCAATATCAAGAGTAAGAACTAATTTCCTCCACATTGTCCATATTATTTTCATTGCATCATCCATTTCCCTTTGAGCCTCAAAACATATTGGTTTTATAAGCTGAAATAATTTATTTGTGTTGTAGGATTGTGAAAGCAACATTACTCGAGATTCGTTTCCATCGATTTCATCTAAAAAGCAGTGCACCCGAGCATTAGAAGATGAATTGAGTACTCTTAGTTATGAAGAAGTACAATCTTTGGATGATGCTGAGCTGGCCAATGTTGTAATATTTGGTAATAAGGCATTTCGACCATTGCAGCATCAGGCTTGTAAAGCAGCTATGGCTAAGAAAGATTGCTTTATTCTAATGCCCACTGGAGGCGGTAAAAGCTTATGTTATCAGGTTATTTCTCTTTTCCTATATGATGCGGCTATGTTACCAGGTTATTATCAGTAGGTCAGTACTAGAAAGTGTTTTCCCAACTCGCTGATGTATTATTTCTTGTGTTTCGCACAGCTTCCTGCAACCCTGAAACCAGGTGTGACAATAGTTGTCTCTCCACTGCTTTCTCTTATTCAGGATCAGATAGTAACTCTGAACCTCAAGTACGGTATACCAGCAACGTTTTTGAATTCTCAGCAAACTGCTTCTCAAGCAGCAGCTGTCCTCCAAGAGCTAAGGCAAGATTCTTTTATTTTAATTTTATTTTGTACTTGATTTCTTAAGATGTGCTTTTGTTGTGTCCACTTATTCTAAAAGACCAGTAGGACAATTAGTTTCTCTTTGAGTCTTAAAATTATGTTTCGTTTCTTGTTTCTAGGAACAATAAGCCATCATGCAAACTTCTATATGTGACGCCCGAGAGAATTGCTGGAAGCTCATGTTTCCTTGAGGTTCTACAATGCTTGCATGTGAAGGTGAGTTATTTCAGATTACTGATACCATGTTGACATGTTTACGGGCTTTGCCGCAGCTTTCAAAAGCTTACAAGTTTTCAAATCCAGGGGATGCTGGCAGGATTTGTTGTAGATGAAGCGCATTGTGTAAGGTACTTTCTTTGTTTTAGTGAGACTGTGAGAGTGGTGATTGTTTGGCTTATCGCAACAAACATTTATTATGGGGATTGTCCATGCTTTGTAGATAAACCTGATTCTTACACCGTTTATTATCCTTACATGGATTATATGTGGATATACTACTGTTGCCAATAAATTTTGAACAGATGATATGTACATACTTCCACTTTCAAAAGACAGTTAAATAGTTATGTATGTCTGGTTTTTGAGTTAGCTCATGACATGAATGTTCTTTATAGAGGTCCTTAACAAAAGATGTCTCTCGAGCTTTTGTGATCTTATGAAACTATTTATAAATGACAGCATTCCAGTTATACTTTCTTATATTCTCTAATCATGCTTCCTAGCCAATGGGGACATGATTTTCGTCCAGATTACAGGGGATTAGGATGTCTTAAGCAGAAATTCCGAGATGTTCCAATCATGGCATTGACTGCTACGGCTACTCGTCTAGTTCGTGACGTAAGATAACTTGCCACTATGGATTTGTGAATTTGTTTCTGTGTCATGTATGAATTAAAAATGTATTCATAGATGCTTTGCAGGACATATTAAAGAACTTGAAAATCCCCCATGCCCTTGTCCTTGAAAGAAGCTTTGACAGGCCCAATTTGAAATATGAAGTCATTGTTAAGGCAAAGGAGGCACTAAAGCAGCTTGCCCAACTATTGACGAGCCGTTTTCAGGACCAGTCTGGAATTATATACTGCCTCTCCAAAAGTGAATCTGTTGATGTTTCAAAATTTCTGAACGAAAAATTTAAGATGAAAACAGCACATTACCATGCTGGATTGGCAGCTCGCCAACGAGTTGCTGTCCAAAAGAAATGGTACACAGGTGAGGTCCAAATTGTTTGTGCAACAATTGCTTTTGGGATGGGAATAGACAAGCCAGATGTTGTAAGTCCACGTAAACTTTGTTATTTTCCATCTGTTGTTTTCTCGTCTACTTTAAAAATGCTGCTTGAGGGATTATAGTGCTACTTCTGTAGAGTGACAGGGTCATCAAAACTCTAAAAATCACTGATACAGTATTTATGCTTCTTGCTTACTCTGCACAATTATACTCTGTCACCTGAAAATTGCATCTTTGTTTAAATGTTATTATACTTGAACCATGCTTTTAGCATAGAAATAAGTGACGTGTGTAATGATCCTTTCATTCTATTTCTCTAGCGTTTTGTTATACACAACAGTTTATCCAAATCAATCGAGAGCTATTATCAAGAATCTGGAAGGGCTGGCAGAGATGATCTTCCTTCAGCATGCATTGTCCTTTACCAGAAGAAGGATTTCAGTCGGGTTGTATGCATGTTACGAAATGGACAAGGATTTAAAAGTCAAAGCTTCAATACAGCTATGGCTCAAGCTAAGAAAATGCAAGAGTATTGTGAACTGAAGGTGCATGGTAACTTCAATCTTTATTCTTACATCTACCACAACTGGTTTAGCCTGTTTTTTATGTCACTTGTATTTGATGGCAATGCTATTGTCTTCTTTGCTTTGATATTTTGTAGGGTCAATGTCGGAGACAAATGTTGCTCAAACACTTTGGAGAGTCTTTTGATGAAAACGCCTGCAAGAATGGATCTAATCCTTGTGATAACTGTATCAAGAGTTCTGGTAAAACGAAAAAGTAAGATAACTGCCTCAAGACTTCCTAGGTAAGTATGGATTATGCTGATTTCGACTTGATTGTCATCAGATGGTAGCTTTCTAATTCGCGCAATAAACATTTTCGATCTGTCAAATCTGTAGCATTGTATCATACAGTTTCCATGTGCTTGTCATGTACTGATGTAGCTTCTGCAATGTCTATCTGTACCAACTTATCTGGTTCATAAGCATTCGTGTTTTGTGCTATGTATAACTGATGAGTGATACAATGAATTTTATGTCGATTTATGTCTAGACTCTAGATTTGCATGTTCAAACTCCACTCTTCCATATGAATTTGTTCAATGGAAGATTCAGTACCTGGATTCAAGTCCCAATCTATATATGCAGGAAGAGGGTTTTGTGCTTCTTCATCAGCCTTTGCTTATTGACTTGGGCAACTTCAATTACTAATATCATTTCCAGTCAAAGGAGAATATATAATCAATATGATTAAGTCTAAGATCTAAGATCCACAAAAAATAAAATTCTGGGTGATTTAGACAAATTGCACATGCAGCCAGCAGCCAGCAGCCAGTGTGATTAACAATATTATTTTGCTAGTCTTGATAATAAAATCTAACAAAAACCTTGAATCCTAGAAGAGACGAGGACATGGTAACAACCCATATAATTTCTTGATGTGGGACTCATTGGCCCTGAACTCTTAAGTCACTTCGGTTGGTTTTTCTTCCTCTGCGGATATGAAAGGGCTTCAAGCATAGGCCATGCTAGGATATATAGAAACTGGTATCATGGTCAATTTTGTTTAAATAATGAGTGACGCCAAGAAACTTGGACATAGCAAAATTATTGCATTTTTTTCTTTTCATTTTAATTTGAGGGCAGATATATTGGACCTCTAGCCTGGAATATGAACAAGCAGCAAAGAATAGACTCGACGTTGGCACATGCCTAAAGTTGTGATCAGATCACTACCCATCACCATCCAAATTAAGTTCCAAACAATGTGAATAGAAAGGGTAATGAAAAAGTTTGATGAAGGAGAGCTACAAACAAAAACACAGTTTGTGGCTTTCTTGGACCACTTTCAATTATCCATCAATCTCTTAGCTACTCTCACATTGTCATGTTTGCAGATCAATAATGTTCCATATATTCTTGGCTGCATAGATTGCAGCTTTACTCATACCTCAAATGATATCACTGGGAATCATAGGTGAGATTCGTGGAGGGAATTAATTGACATCATGAAGTTAAAGTCCTTCATCAATCTAGGCTTTAACTTTTACAATTTTATTTTATTTTATTGAAACGGCTTGTCTTTTATAATTTATATTGTTATTAGACATATTTTCTCTTTGACTTTGACAGACAATTTCTCTCAAGCAAACCACTAAGCACAAAAAAATACAGATTTAGCTCCTACCCTCAAATCCATGAAAAGGTAAAATTAGGAAACAAAATGGTTGGGAAAAACATCAATTTTGAACTCCAAAAGACCAAAACTCCAATCAAGGCAACTTACTAAAATGGAGACCCAGTAGATCAACACGTGGCACGCCACCATTAGAAGTGGTACACTAAAATATAGTAAACAAAATCTAAAAAGAAAAAAAGAAAAGTCGGAATCTTTGATTCTACTTTACAAGTTTTCATGAGCCACTCAGGGTCAGAGAGCAGCTCTCTCAATCTCTCGTCATCATATTTTCAGAGAGCTTCCTCTCTCAAATTTGGATTCTTTACTCAACTCAGACGTTTCTTGCTTCTGCATTTAAAACCTTTACTCTCATTCTTTACTATCTTTTGGGTACTCACTCTCTCCTACTATCAGTTTTTTTTTAGGTTCTCCCAGTTTAACTCTTCCTCAACATTTTTCTTTTGTTTTGTTAAAGACTTAAACTTTTTGCTTCCACAAACCCAAATCACTCTGATTCTTTACTCACTCAGATCCTTGATTTCTTCCTCTACTTCCCATTGTGCTTGTTATTCAATACCAAAAAAGCTGAGCCCAGAAAAGTGAGCAACTTGGGGGTTTTGGAATGCGGGTTTTATGTTTTGGGGGTGGAGAGTGTGGTTTTGGATCGATTTGAAGGGTACCCATTTGAGTTGAGGGGCTTAAACCCTGGTTTCTGATTCTGGGTAGTTTGAGATTTGAGTTTCTGTGAGGTAAAGGAGGGAGCTTTGAAGTGTAGACAATGGTGTTCGATTGGTGAAGGATTTTAGGTAAGAACTTAACTGATGTTTTGTGAGTTGTACTTTAATTTCAGTTTTGTTACTGGATTAGTGGTGGTATCTGATTTGGCTTGTTGTTGATTTGAAAGCACATGGTAGTATCTAAGCAAAATGCTGATTAGTCATTGTCTTATTATTAGTAAAAATAGAGCTTTAGGAGTTAACTGTTTATATTAGGTTGTGGATGAGCAATGCAGGTAGTGTTGGGTCTAGTTTTTTAATCAGAATTGACATCTTATGATAACCATTGTTATTTCTATGGCTTTGGACATTTTGTTGGAGTTTAGGGTTGAAGCATTGAACAAACTGGTGTAAACTGGTAAAATTGGTTCTGTTTAAGTAACATTTTCTGCTGAAATCACCAACTTCTTTAGGTCTTTTAGATGACAAAATGGAGGTTGAGAAGAAACGTTCAAAAGGAGGGTTTTTCAACTTGTTTGATTGGAATGGCAAATCTCGGAAGAAGCTCTTCTCCAGCAATTCTGAATCATCCGGTAGGTATCTTCTTCTCATGTATTTTTGGGCACGTGTCTTGCATGTTTTTATATATTGGTGCTTGTTCATGATCCTTACTTTCATGCCATTTTGACTGTAAAGGGTTGCATCATGGAAAAGAAAATGTGGAGAATTTCTCGCAGACCTGGCTCAATAAGGTTGGAAATCATTATCCATCCTCTCACTTTTGTCATCCTTCTGTTGTTTTTGTTGTGATTTTAGCTTAGTAAGAATTTACTTCTTTATACCATGGATTATATTTTCAGGTAGAAGTGGATGAGAACGAAGCAGGTTCAAGCAATAAAGGAGGTGGCAGTTGGAATTATGCTTCCTCGGTGACTAGTGATGAAGGAAGTGGGAGTAGAGCCCCTGGGGTAGTTGCTAGATTGATGGGTCTGGACTCATTGCCAACTTCAACGGTTACTGATTCATCTTCTACCTTATCGTTCGACTCCCACTCACTTAGAGTACCTCATCATGACAGGAGCAATCCTAATTTGTGGGGTGACTTCTATGCCATGGATTACATGAGTGTCAGCAAGCTGGAAAAAATTCTTTGGAATCCTGTAGAGTCTAGGGTACAGAGGGGGCAAAACCGGCCAATTGACAGATTTCAAACTGAAGTCTTGCCTCCAAAATCAGCCAAGTCATTTCCAGTTACTCACCATAAGCTTTTGTCACCTATTAAGACTCCTGGCTTCATCCCACCAAAGAATGCTGCTTACATTATGGAGGCAGCTGCAAAAATGATTGAGGCTACTCCTCAAACATCTTCCAAGAGCAAAATGTCATCAATAGGGACTTCTTCAATTCCCTTGAGAATTAGGGATTTAAAAGAGAAGATGGAAGCTGCGCCTAAAGTATCAAGACCTGAACGGCCCAAGGAAGGTAATACTAAATATATTAGAGGACGGCCTGGTGATAAGAGCCTTAATGGATCAGATAATGTATCAGTACCCAAGGCTTCCGTAGATTCAGAGAAACGTAGTTATAATGATATGAGGAATAAGGGAAAAGCAGTATCACTTGCAGTACTAGCAAAGACAAATGCTCAGAGAAAGGATGGGTCACCTGCTTTTAGTAGTAATACGAGTTTTTTTGACGCAAGTAGTAATAAGAGTTTCTTAAACCAGAAAGAACAAAATGAGGGGTCACCTTCTTCTAGTAGTAGTAGGAGTTTCTTAAACCAGAAGGAATTGAATGAGGGGTCACCTTCTTTCAGCAGTAATAGGAGCTTCCTAAACCAGAAGGAACAGAATGAGGTCAAACAAAATGAGTTCTCCAAGAGCCGGCAAAGCGCACAAAACCCTGTGAATAAGAGAACTACTACTGCTATCAGCAACAGAAGTGTGCTCAAGCAGAACAACCAGAAGCAGAATGGTGCATCTAATAAAGATAAAACTTCAAAGAATGTGGTTCCTAATCAACTTGCCAGAAGACAACGGTCAATCAATGGCTCTAATCGGCTAAATAAGACTGTAAATAAGGTTCTTGTAAATTCTGATGCTGGATCCAAAAAGACGGGTTCAATGGCAACTGCGACTGTAAAGGAGTTCTCTTTCTCCGCTGTTAAGGATGTCTCTGGGAAGACTAGGTCTGGTAGTCAGGATTTTCAGTTAAAAGAAACTGCTGTTGATACTAACTTGTTCGGTAGAGATGGAAGGTCCGTAAAATATAATGTTGCAATTGAGGGGTACACCAATTTGTGCACGGACAACATAAAACAAGACATGGAGGTCGTTTCATTTACATTCACATCTCCCCTGAAAAAATCCATATCTGAATTGGAGTCGACTGCGCAAGGTGTGGGCATAAAGAACAGATTTTCTATTGATTTGTTTGGTAACACTGATCAAAAGAGTTACAACGAGAGTCTTATTTTTTCTTCACCTGGGCTGAATGTGATTGGTGGTGATGCTTTGAGTGTTCTTTTGGAACAAAAGCTTCAAGAATTATCATGTAAAGTTGAGTCATCTCAGCGTAACCTGATCAGTGAAGGGACTTCTGCCAGTTCTTCGGCTAGCTTACACAGTTTTGTTTCCAGTGAGGCAAGCACCACATCAAGAGGAAAAAATTCTGAATATGAGTTGCTCGGAGATAAAGTTGATGGCACAGCCGACTCTGATTGCTTATCAGCTGATGTGAACCAGAAGTGGCAGGTTTGTATTTTTCTTTGGCTTGCAATTTTTGCTGAAACTACTCTTTATTTTCTTGTAATGTTCTTGAATTGTGGTATATCATCCTTGGTGGATTTGATTGATAATGTTAAGATTAAATGATTGTTTCCTGAACCAGAAGCTAAATTTAATGCATGCGATAGTTGGGACAATGACCAGATGAATGTCGTTGCTAAATTTATTTCTGACGACCTAAACAAACTGGTTAGACTGTGGATGGATAATTGTGATGTGGGTACTGGGTAGGTCTAGCCATTTCCAATCACTCGAACATAATATAAACCATTTGGACTGGATTATTTTGTGGAGACCAGACTGTTAAAGACTGATAGGTGTAATGTGATTCGTTTATCTCCAAATTAGAATTGTTTGTCAGTATGTACATTCTTAAAATATACCTAACGGTTGTACTAAAGCTCAGAGCCACATACACAGGGCAAGGATGTCAGGATGAAGGAGAAAATATAGGGAATCAATAGATTAATGCCGAGTGATAAACCATTTCAGATTGGTTTCAGTAAACTTTGATTTTGAACGTGTCTTTCATTAAAAGAGCTGAGAAATATGTTTTCTGAGTGTTGCATTATGAAAGAGTAATAATTTGCTTGAACTATTACAGGGAACAGAAGGGATGGAAGAGTATAGCAGTAGCAGCAAATACAGTGTAACTGGCAAGGAGTTTGATGGTCATCTGAACCCCGTTTCACTTTTTGACCCCTCATTCGAGAGTGGAAGTTGCACATACAACTATGGTATATTCATCCTGTCTTCCCTTTTTCACACCATACGTTTTTAATTACCAAGTGTCATATTAAAGAATATAAGTATAGAACTCCTGCCATTCAGGTTTGAGCCTTGAAGAGCTACAAACCTAGGGAACCAGACAAAATAATGCAAGATCCATAGAATTTATATTGGGACAAGTAATTATGGGTTGGGGAATATACGCCCACTCACTAATGGGCAGGGTGGAATTCACTTCAGAATTTCAGTGCAACCACCATGTATATCACATTGTTTGGAATATACAAGTTTAAAATATTTAGATTAGAGAAGCTTAGTGAAGGCTCTTGTAGGATCCACATGCACTATGATTCTTTGAAAATATGATTGCTCTCACAAGAAATATGTCTGAACTTATGTATTTTGCTCTCCATTCACAGGAAGTGAGAGTGAAAGATGTTCGTCGGCTCAAACTCAAGATCACATCAATTCCATCAATTCATTCTCCTCTTTAAAAACCTCACCATCATACGGAGCTTCAGAGTTACTTGACTCAGCCTCCACCGGGGAAGTGAGTGGAAAGAATGTGACTAGAATATTTGGTTTCCATTATCTCAGTCAATCAAACGATCGGGAACTGGTATATGTGAGATACATACTTAGCAATGTGGACCTAGTGATGGAAGATTTTGCGTTGGGTGATGCCGAAAATGTTATCACCCCAAATCTCTTTGATCATTTGGACTATCAAGAAGAGTATCCAAAGTTCCAGCAGAAGCTCATGTTCCACTGTGTAAACGAAAGCCTGCAGAACCTATGCAAGCAAATTGCTGTTGGAAGCCGGAAAGCATGGGACCGATGGGGAACATTGTCGCAGAGGAAGGAATTGTTAGCTGAGGAACTGTGTAAAGAGTTTTCGGTTTGGAAAAGTATGGCGGACTTGACGGCTGATGACCTTGTATACAAGGACATGAGCACTCAGCGTGGGAGATGGCTTGACTTTGACATTGAAGCATTTGAGGAGGGTGTAGAGGTTGAGAAGGGGATACTAAGCTCTTTAATAGATGAGTTAGTATCTGATTTTCTACTCCATTAGTATAGTTCAATTTTAATGTATTTATTGCAGGTTGAACAATTTCTCTGGTAGATAATGTATGATATCTTTTCTGACCCGATTTACAGTCGGTCACTGATACATGCTGAGAATCTTGAACACAGATTGCTACTGCCAGAATTTTTACATTACTCCAAAAGTACTGGTTTGCTGAAGCCCCCTTTACTCACTGCAATGTACAGCGTTCATTATAGGATGTAAATTGGTGTGGAACTTATTACACAAGATTGTAGCTTTTAACTTCCTCAGATACCTTCTGAAGATTGTGGTTGTTAGTCACAGTAAATTAGAGTGAGCTCTGTTGACAGGGCCTTTTACCTTATCAATGAACCATGTGATTCTTCCAAGTACTTCCAAGCTCTGCGCTTTGGGTACCAATCTGACCGCTGTCCAGTGAAGTGGTCCACTACTTGCTCAAAGTTGGAGTTGACCTCTAGAGTAAATTACCAAGGGTGAAATGGGATTGAGGCATTTGGATAAAAGTTAAAGAACCATCCAAAACCAAGAGCAGTGAACATTTAGGAAAAGATGCACAAACTTTGTTCCCTTAGTTCTTCCAACTAAAAACACAGAAGCAACTGAACCAGAATAGTTTTTATGGCAATTTTATTGGGTCAGAGAAGCAGAGCTATGGTAACTGTAAGGATCTTAAACCCAATTGAAAACGAAATGTCATGGACTCAAGGTTAAAAAAAACGGTACTCAACCATGATTCGTTTTGATACTGATTACCGCTCAGCCGAATACTCTCTCTCGGGAATACTCGGAATCGCTATTGTTTAATTTTAAATAATTAATTATTAATATATAAAATTAAAACATAAAATATCATTAATTAAAAGATACTCAAATAAAAGCAAAAGAAATTATCTTTCAAATATAAAAAGCAATCCATATTATTAAAAACCTCCAAATAGGTTTCAATAATGAAGCTTCCCCATTGCATTTGGATTACCGTCCATTTGCCCTAATTAACAATCACAATAACAATTGATAATTCAAAAAACAAAACAGACATACGTGAATACACTGGTCTACTGGACACACTGATACAAATCAATCAACATTTCAAGTTTTTAACAAGCTACCGTGAGTAATCGAGAAAAACTGAATGTGAAAGAAGAAAGAAGACGAGTCATGTGAAGTTGTGAACCCACTGTCACCCACTCCCTAACATATCCCACAGACAGTTTCACAGTTCCTCAACTTTACAACTAGTTTTTTTTTATTTTTATATATATATATATATATATTTTTATATACAAGCATCCATACTAACTATATTACGTTGAAGCTTAATGATCAAGTTATATATGTTGGCTTCAGCTGTCATTGTGCGCAATCATATCCCATTTTGCTTTCTCCAGGCATATGCCGCATATCTGAAGAGCAGATATAGGCTATAGGATCCTTCACGTACAGCTCCCGTATCAAACAGATAGAGTGGATCTACTTGAAGATCAACAACTGTTTCATACCAGATATAATTGCTTCCTACGGTCCTACTAGTCTACCACCATAAGAACATTTGATCATCACAGCATCACTTCATCAATAATCAATTAATCATCATTCATCGGTTCGTCACTTAGTGGGCTCATGGGCTCATGGCAGGCTAATCAATAATCACTGATCAGCAATCACTCAACTTTTCAAATTAATCAAACATGATTTCGATCAAATCACGAATACAAGATTGAACTAACCTGTGAATTGATCAAACTGCTTAAGCAAGCAGTGGCGACGGGTATCGACGCAGGGTGAGTGCGAAAGGTACAACCGATTTAGAACATTGCATGGACTTCAAGTGCATTTGCTCCTCACGGGAGAGAAGGCTATCTGTAACAAGTGCATGGCCGCAGCATTGTCCTAAAAAGATCAAACTTCACCCACACTGAAGAGAGCTGTAACTTTTCATTTATACCATAAGATCGACGTTAGATACTTACAATTATTACCAAGACAGCACTAAATTTATATGTGGTTGATGTATCAAGTTCAACAAATGTGGGTGGTTGCTAACTCTCTTTATAAACCACAAAATAGACAGACGCCACATTCAATTAACACTGGAAAACCGCACTCAATACACCTATGTAGCCCAAAATGATACATCTTTTCTTTCTTTCATCAATATAGTTGTAATGAAATGGACAAATATTGTCCACCAAATAAATTCCATCAATCATAGTCAAAAACTTATATTTTGGGCATTAAAATTGACAAAGACCTTAAAATGTTCCATTTTGATTCTTAGTAAGCCAATGGCTATATTATGATCCATAGTTTTGATCTCAAACCAAAATAAATAGAGGATCTAGACCCATCATGCAGAATCTTTTCATCTTGATAATCATGTTTCATCAAAAGCTTAAACAACTGTTTAGATTCATAAAAGGGCTTTATATCTCACAGCTGCCTCATTTCACTGAACTAGTGCCTATGAAAGCCTACACCTCTGCAAAAGTTAAAGGTACAACCACCATGGATTGCTGGATTTGGTGCTATGAAAACTCATGGAAGCCAAAAGTTGACTGCGTGTGAAAGACTAATATTATAAGGCAGAACCCTTGACACTCGAGAGTAGAGAGTGCCAATTTAGGAGAGCGAGGAGCTCCAACTCACCTCGAACTCGAGCGTGTTTGAGCCACACTCAGTCATGTGGCAAGTTTAACTCTCTCCTCTGCTTACACGTGGAAGGTTTTGTAAATTATTTTGTTTAATAATTTAATAATTATCGAGATCTCTTTTCCCATCTATGTTCTTCCTCCCACATCATTTTGGTGAGAAGTTCTGCAAAACCGTCACAGATCAAAAACATACATGACTAAATTTTATCTATTCCTCCTCTTACCTTTCTGGGTTAGTAGCCACCATATCTCATCTACCTCCAAATGGAAAAATGTATTTGATTTGTTATCGGTGGAGGTAGATGGGAGAAAAGAGATCTGGGCATTTGCCAACGGATATATCTAGCAGTTATGTTGAGCTCGTCGATTTCAATACGGCTGCATATACTAACCGGACCCCGGTGGATGATTATTAAGTAGATTAGATGTAGTTTCCAGATTGTATGGTTCTTCACCTAGAAATCTGAAGATCTTAAACGATGATTTGATCCAATTTTTTTTGTTCTTTTGATGAGATGACCTGAACCAAGTTAGATCGATCTCCTTCCTTCTATTTTTCATTGTCAGATCAATAAAAATTTATTCTAGATGAAGAACAATACTGTATGGAACAATTGGAAGTACGATCTGGGTGAAGAACACTACCCATTTAAACGTCCTTTTGATCTAGACCTTCTGAAAGTCAAAAGAATATGAAGTACTTTGAATCAAAACCCATTTAATCTCAGATTGAGGAAGCAATTCCAAGCTGTGTGAAGGAAGATTCAGAAGAAAGATCTAGCGGAGCTGAAAGAAGTCTGAGGATAAAAATGGAGGAAAAAGTGCAAAACTCAAGTTCGATAAATTCATGTTTGATTACTTTAAAAAAAAAATGTTTGATTTAATGTTGAGAAAAAATAAAAACGTGTCACATGTCAGGATGAGTTTCTCCAATGTAATCTACTGTGAGAGCACTAAAAATCCCAAGCCTATATGACATAAACATTCAATAAGACTCTTTAAAGAACAATTGATAATTAAACTTTAAATTTTGCATTCGATAGTTGAGTTCGATGTCCATCAACGTCATCCATTATCTAATCTGAGTAATCTCAGGGTAAGCCGACTCAAGCTCTTACGTAATTTAAAATATATTGAGAATTTGATTCTGACCCAACTAAGTTACGCTAGAGAGACGAGAGGGTTTGTGAATTGTGATGATGATGAGTCGGTTTCGTAGAGGTCTGGGTAAGAAAAAAGAGTTCAAAATTCATTTTCACAGAGATTTGAGAGATGGATATGGAGATGTCAAACTAAAATTGTAGAATAGACGAGAGAGACGCGTGAGATCTAATCTGTGGTTGAATTTTGTTGGGTTTGCACAAGATACAGGCGATTTTGTTGGGTTTGAACGAGACATGGAAGTAAAAAAAAAGGTGATCATATTAATTTTCTTGTCTTCGTTGAAATTTGATGGTGATAAAAGAGATGGAGGATTGCAGGATTGCGGGTATGTTTTTCTCTTGGCTATGATGACGACGAAATACATAGCAAATGAAAGAGGGGAAAGGCAGTTATGGACAACTGATCAAACATTGATTATTCAAAATGGGAACAAAA
This sequence comes from Geum urbanum, assembly GCA_946800695.1. Taxonomy (NCBI): domain Eukaryota; kingdom Viridiplantae; phylum Streptophyta; class Magnoliopsida; order Rosales; family Rosaceae; genus Geum; species Geum urbanum. Next base: position 77,923,607 of record OX326999.1, on the reverse strand, counting down.
ACAGAAAATAGAATAAAATTGGAGGACACGTGTGCAGAAAAGAAGCGAGTTCATTGGAACACTGAGTCTAGGAGTCTAGGCCTGGCCACAAGATCTGAAGAACTGATCCGAAAGAATCGGATTCGTACGATTTGGTTCCGGATCTCTAAAAAAAATTGTGTTTTTTAAAATTCGGTTCCGGATCCGGTTTGGTTTCGACTCCTGATATAAAAAAATAATCAGATCCGAAAGAACCGTTTTATAATTAACACAACTCATATATATAAGCCCAACTATATAAATCTTAAATACCACTCAAATAAGCCGGTCCAACCCAACACCTACTCACTTTTTTCTTTCTAATTCAATTAATTTCAACTTGTCACAATTTGTTTAGGCCTATGAAATATAATTTGATGACTAATATGAGGCAAATATGATTTTGATGAATGACAAGTTGATATGTTGATGATCACATGTGATTTAATATGCAAATTATATTTTTTTATATAGATAGATTATATATGCAACTATATTAAGCATAAACTAAGAAGATTTTGAAGTCCAATTTATAAAAATATAATTCTTTTTTAATTATTATTTTTTTTCAAATGGAGCTTCTACAAGAACCGCTAGAACCGGAAACGGAACCGAACAATTCTGGTTCCAAACGGCTCTACTCATGATTGTTACTGAACCGAACCGAATGCAAGCAAATAGTTCTTAATCCGAATCTTAAACTTTTTTACTAGATCCGAACTGAATCCAGACTTACTGAGAGTTTGTGGATATGAAAGAAAACATATTTGTGATTTGTGCACAGTAACCCCCTCAGCTGGGATTCACATTTTTATTTTCATTTGTTAAGAAAACACATCATGTGCAGCTGTGGCTAAATCCACAAACCCACATGGTGGTTGCTCCAAGTTTTTTTGTCAAATTTAGGTTGGTTTCTCTTCCTTTGTAGTTTGTAGTGTGATCCTTGATCCTTCAACACTCTTTCAGCCTGGGTGGTCATTGAGTGGTCTTCTAGCAATGACTTCCCCAATCCAATGCTGGATTTGTGATCTAGTCTTGTCACCAGACAGACCCATATCCCACTTGGTATAGCAATTCTACAACGAATAAGTGAGGTTGCTCATATAACTTTGTTAGACTAAATATCTCTAATACGACGATTCAATTCTCTCCATACCGGAAACACAAAGATTATTGAGGAGATTCACAAGAAGTTGAACTATTATTTTCTTCAACATCATAGAGAGGTGGCCTTCCAATTTGTCCAATATATCTATGCATCTTTCTTCCCCTCCAGACCAAATAGGTATGGCTAGTGCTGATTATCCTGATATTCTCTCCCCATTTCCCTCTCTCATATAAGTGATAACCAATAATTCTTATTTCTTGGGTGGAGGAAAACCTGAAAAGAGAACCCCTTAAACAATGCAATGTTCACAAATTACCATGTTAAACTTGTAAATTATCCACATTTGATTATCCAAATAAATAATTCAATTGGACAAGTGAGCTAAAGATGTCAACCAGAATACGAAATCGTGAACTTTTTCCGTCTCTTGATCAGAATCTGGCAACCACCTTGGCCTGATCCCCAAAACTGAATAGAACCCATGCCCATGAACTAGAAAATCCCTTTTGTTCAAAACCCAGACTTAATCAAGTCGTCCCGGTAGCACGCCAAATCCCTAAAATCCCAATTTGGGGGTGGAGTGAGAGAATCTACAGGCCCCGTATGAACAAGGTCAGCGTCCTAGCAATCATTCCAAGAAGCCGAAGATGAGTAGATGTGGTAGAAAGCTGCTGGGTCACCCTCCACGACTTGCACTCTCTTGCGATGGCTCACAATTAGCCCAGGTACATTCTCTGTATAACTCTCGTTGCTTTATCAATTATTTTGTAATCTCCATGTTGGTAATCGTATCACATTTAAATTAAGAAGTCTCATCAGTGGGTATCAAGTCCACCTTTGATTTATGCTCCCAGCCATTATAATTCGTATAATTTGTATTACTTTGGTTATGGCAAATGGTTTATATTAGAAGCTTGGAATTTGAAAAGGTCATTTGATGGTCAAGGTTCTCGATTAACAACTAGGTGGATGTCCGCCTCTAGGGGAGGATTTGCGAAGTTTTTATTTCAATAATAAGCAGTGTTAAAAAAAACGGTAATCGGACACGAATCGTTATGGTACTGATTATTGTGTAACCGATTACTCGGTGATTAATCGGGATTAATCGGAATCGGTATCTTTTTTATCTATTAAATAATATTATAATTAGTAATATATTAAAAAATATCTAAAAGATCATCAGCATCTCCAACGATACCCTATTTTACAAATAAAGTCAAATTTTAACTTTTTTTACATAAAATATCACTCCAACGGGTACCCTAAAGCAAAGTTAAATGTAACTTTGAGTTAAATTTTGAAATTATATTTATCAAAAGTGGGGAGAGAAAATGACTTGAAGTCATATTCTCCATCTTTCAGTTTTTATTGTTTTAACGTTCAATTTAGTCTAATTTAATTTTTAAGTAATTTTTTTACTATCTCACAAGTTATATATAGTCTAGCTATATTTAACTTTTAGACAATTTTAACTTTAAAATTTAAAACTCCATCATTGGAGAAGGTAAAATGATTAATTAAAAAAAAAATTTAGGAAAGTGATCAAAATTGAACACATAGTTTAATATTAAAATAATAAACATAAGAGAATGCATTTCAAATAAGAAAATCACTCCATGCCAAATCTTCCTTGAAAAAATAAAATTGGGTTTTGGGTTGTTATTTTTAAATTTTGATTTCTCATTAAAAAAAATATATGGTTGTGTAGGCAGTGTAACACACCGATTAATCGGTGAATCGGCCGATTAATCGATAAATCGACTGATTAATCGGTCTCTGAACAGTTCACTGTGTAGGGGGCCGTTCAAGCCTTAATCTATGCAGTTTCTTACCGATTACCGATTACACACCGATTAATCGGTCGTGTAGACTGTGTTTTCGAACACTGATAATAAGTAATGTAGAGTAAAGTTATTAAGACCATTATCAATGTTGCAATTAAAATCACTGACGTGACTATTTGACGAAAAATTAATCATGAAACAATAAAAGCGTATCAATGTGAACAACACAAAACTTAGAGAAGTGAGGTATTAGAGAAGCTAGTATGTTAGAAAACGAGTGCCAAGGTGACAAATTGAATATTCGAAAACGTCAATAGTACCTTTTATTGAAATGCGACTCAATTTTAGTAGACAGTAAATTATTTTTGATATTAATTAACGATGTACTAAGTTTGAGTCCCTTTATCAAATATGTGACTCAGTTTTAGTAGGCAGTAAATTGTTCTTGATATCAATTAACTATCTACTAAATATGAGTCGATTATATCTCTCATGAACATAGATTAAGTTTACTTTATTGATATTTATCAGTAATACTTGGGCTGTATTTCATCATTAGCAACTACCATATCATTAAAATGCCATCATTAGTTGTCTAATCTATATAACAATCTTCTCAATTGCTGCCTATTTGCATAGAGTTTGGCACTCTTTTACATAATTGTCTAATTATTTGCTAAAAAATTGAGAGAGTAAGACTTCTTGGGTCTCAAGTGTGTCTTGCTACTCTTAAGGTTATGCCTTATATAAGCTTACAAACTGAGAAAAGAAGATGAATAATTGAGTCTGGGTGCTCATTGGGCCTCATCGACAACTCACAAGATTCTTTCTTATCTCTTACATATCACTCAAAAGGAAAAGACAAACTAAAAGAGAGCATCACAGCACATGGACGGCTGCCTTTGGGTTCTTTTCAGAACGATGCTAAAGTAAAAGAAAATTATTGCTAGTGGACGAATCTGCTTTTGGTGAGTGGGATGATTCATCCTTATCTCTTATCTTCTGAGTGAGTTGCTTTGGTGGTGTTAGTGGTGGATGACATGTCTCTTTTAGATCCTTGGAGATGATGGTCCTCCTGTAGCAGTTGGTTGTATAGTATGAGCATGGTATAGGCACGTGCTCTTTGCAGCTGGGCAGCTGGTAATTGACTTGAGGCATAGTTATTCTTTGTGGCCTTGCTCCTGAGTTCATCTTCTTCCTTTTGAAGGATTGTGGCTATGGATAACAATGCTCCTCCGAGTAGTTGCAACTGCTCATATTTGAGTCTGTGAGCATGAAGCCTATGTCTTGTGTGTTCTTCAAAGGTACATGGCAATGTTGCCTCTGCTGGGTAGTCCCTTGCTCTTTGATTGGGAATAATGGTTATGGCTTTGTCAGGGAGGTATATTATTGGAGGTATTCGATCAGCTCTGATGGAATCTCTCCGCTGCCTTATTCTTCTAAAGCTGCCTGTGCTGACAGTGGAACTTTTTGCGCTTCTTTTGCGAGACATGTTGCTGCTCCGGAGAGGTTGTTGGTACTTCTTAGGAGAGTGTCTGCCAAGGTGTTGCCTGCTCTCTTTATATAGGCGTGGTGTCAGCATGGTTACGTGTCGTTCACAACTGCTCATTTTGCATTTTATTTCGTTTCTGGCCCAATGCTTAGGCTGCTGCTCCCTTATGACTCCTTGGGCTTGTGGGTCACGCATTCGAGGCCCATATACTGGTGTGCAGATTTGTGCGGATCGTGGGTCTTCACGTTGTCTTGTAGGCTCCTGTAGGTTTTAGGAGTCATTTGCCTCGTCCATGTCTTGGCCTAACATGAAGGCTTCTTCTTCAAATGGTAGTTCTGAAAGTAAAGACTTCATGGTGAAGCTGATCTGTCCTGTTTCTCATTCTGAGACGCTGCAGATGTCGCTGTTATCAGAGTCTCCTTGGTCCACGGAGACTACGTCGTAGTCATCCGGTAAGTCTAGGCTGTTCATGACTGCTTTTCTGGCCATATTGCCTGTTCTCCTATTGCATTCTCGCGCAAAATGCCCTTCTTCTCCGCAGACATAAACTTGCATTTTCTGGCTCGGTCCAGATGCTTTCTTTTAAAGGTTCTCACATGTGAATCATGAGGTTTTCCTTTATAAGTTCGTGCTTTTCTGAGACCGTATCTCTTTCCGCTGTTGTAGTAGCCTGGTATTGGTATTTTGCTACAGAAGGAGAGGTCTTTCAGGCTTCTTTGTAGCGCAGCCTTCTTGCATAGTTCTGCAAGATACTGGTAGGAAAAGTAGATCCTGGGAATTACCCCTATTGTATTTCCCGGGTATTTTTCTGCAAATGCTTGTTCCAGCTCCTTTTTCTATCAATGGGGGCATCTTCCTGAAGAATTTCTCTGATAGTTCAGAGGATATGAACATGCGTCCTGACTTTGCTGCTAGGATTTTGAAGTCGTTCATGTAACTGAACAGATCCTTAACATTGCTGCATGTAAGTCTCTCCAGGTCTTGGTATGCCCTTTCTTGCTCTATTGTGGATCCTGTGTATGGGTCTTCTATGATGAACATTCTCTTGATATGAGATGTTATGTTTCTTGGGTCCTCAGCTATGTTGACCAGCTCCTCATACTCTTGAGAAAACTCTGTTCTCCACTGGATCCATGTTTTCTTTTCAATTTCTCCTAGTAGATTTTCTATGAAATCTACCTTTGACCTGTTGTCATCCCATTGGTACTTCTGATTGATTAGATTTACTGTGATTGTTTCCCATCGTTCGATGACTTCAGAATACAGGCCAATGTCATGTGGGAGTATTAGCAACACTCCCGTTGATTGTTCTGCTGGTGGGAGAGTCCACATTCCATCGTCAAGGCATTTTCTGCTGAATCTACCCTTCCAGCCTTCTGTGCTAGCTAGTGGTTGTCTTGATGTGGAAGCAACTCCTGGTGCTGGTGGATATCGTACCTGTCCCATGAATGGTTCCGTTGGTGGTGGCCTGTTGTACGATATTGCTGAGGAAGAGCTTGGGTATGCGCTTTCTTCCTGGAATTTCCTGAGAGCTGCGAATGCTGGGTATTCCAATTCAGGCTCCTCCTCTTTCTCTTCAGTGACTGCTGCGATGGTGGTGTCCATCGTTCTCCTACTCTCCTGTAAAAAGAATGGGTTATCCCATTCGCTTTCATCTCCTGAGGTGTCCCAGAGAGGTTCTGCTGGGTACGCATCCCCTCGTGGTAAGTCGGCCATGTATTGAATGTACCCAAATGGATTATCAATATCTTCGTCATCTTCCATGTCATCACCGTCGTCTGGTTGTAATTCTGGGCTGTCGTCACCCCATTCGGTTGCTGTGATTTGGTCGATTGGGATTTTGGATGATATTGGGGCATCATATCGGACTTTGAAGTCATATTTCCCACTGGGTTGGCCCAGTGTATCCCAAATTTCCTTTTTCTTTTCAGCATGATTTATCTGGGTTGCTTTACTTTCCCAGATGACTCCTGCGAATTCTTCGTCGTTCATGCCTTCCGTCTCGTCTTCAATTTGCTCTGTCTGTTTGATCAACAGTTGGATGATGGTGTTGTTTTGCCTGATGAGGGTCGCTAGCCCCTTTTGAGTTGTTCCAGACTCCTCGCCAGGTCGTACAAATCCTTTGGCTGGAGGATCGATTGACTCTGTTGCTTGTAACGCTTCTTTGTATGCCGATGAACTAACTGTTTGGGTCCAGCTCATTAATATTGTAAGCTTGGGTTCTATTGGTTGTACCAGATGGCTTTTGAAACTTTCAAGGTTGGTAAGTAAAGAATAAGTTAACACAGAAAAAATGTTTGTTTATGCTTGGCTAAGACAATCATATGAGAGGCAGACTCATCACATCGGGTTTCCTCTATGGCCTTCTCTGAGGACTTACTCAGGACCTGGGTTTGCCTTTTGCCTGTGATTCTCCTAGGATTTCTAAACCAAGGATAAACTCCTAGTCTTTCTATGCTTCTCCTAAACTTAACCTACCCCCCCCCCCCCCCTTGAAAGTGTTTAGTGTGCCATGTAGTCTTAGAATGAAATAATACATTTCCCCGCTCTGATACCAGGGTAGGATCGGGCGCTTCTAGCTATGAAACAAGGATTTTTATTTCAAGCTCGCGATTTGCGGAAGTGTTTTTACAAGGTTGAGAGAGTAAGATTTCTTGGGTCTCAAGTGTGTCTTGCTACTCTTAAGGTTATGCCTTATATAGGCTTACAAACTGAGAAAAGAAGATGAATGCATCAATACATGCATCTATTTGAATACATCAAACAACTTGTTATGAATTTAGCAATTGATTGTTTGTTTTGATATATTGATTAATGATGTATAATAAATATTAAGTAACGAAGTGATGTGAAGTAAGTATATAGTTTTAGTGTTACATATTAGATATGCAACTATATATATTAGCTGACATTATTATAATACAAAGTAGATTCTGTGCAACAACTTGATCATCGTCAATTGAAATGATGTACAAAGAAGTTTATGCAGACATCAAGTTTTTATTCTTTCCATAATGCTGATATTTACTATCATGTTTCTTACAAATCATACTTGATTCATATAATTATAAAGCAAGTAAAAGCCATGTATTTACCTAATACATAAACACATCTCTTGATGAGTGAATTAGTTATTTTTTAAGCCATGCTTCCTAATTGGTAGAAAATAGCTTCAGTGTGCAACAATTTTGTGGTGACATCAAAATGAATCAATACATTTGCAAATACAGTGCTTTTAACTCTCTGACTAATTTCTCTATCATTTGACGTGGAATTTTTTCATAATCCATTGAGGTATTATGCAATGAATAAATTACTACTACACATTTTCTAAGATCTGTCAATAACACAACTTAAAAAAGTTCCAAAACAGGTTAAAATGATTAATAGTTCAAGATTTGGTTCATCGAATTTCAAATGTGAAATTTTAAGGCAGCAATTTTGCAAGCTAGAGTTGAGGAGTACTTTGAAGTTAGGGGTACTGCTAAGGCTTCATGCTAAAGACATTGAATGCTTTGTGATCATGGTGGGCTGGGAAAGATAAGCACATTGTTTAATACAAAGTAATCAAGCTTCTCTTCATGTATTGTGATTAACGGGCCTGTATATAAAACAATGACTTATATTTGCAAATGTAAAGCACTTTATGTTTCAAACTTGATCGGTAGAATCGAAGTGCAAGCAGAACTTCTGTAGATTAGAGACTAATGCACTTCCAAATTTCATAGCTATAACATAGATTCCTAATTCAAAGTCCATTGTACAAAGTCAACATTTAGATACCACCATTGTATAAAGATATGATTGAGATAGCATAATTGTTACAGTGCATGAATTCAACTAAAACTGAAAGTAGAAATTGAAGCAACATAAAGTAATCTGATTAGTCAACTAATTGGTCATCAATGTATTGCGTGAGTTACACTACAATACTAAACACATAAACTTGTCCAGTATTATATCACACTATTTTCTACATAGCCATAACACTTAGAAATAACTAACTAAGTACTAATATAGCCAACTGCATTGAGCCCTTATTCCTAGACCTAGCAATTGGAAATATGAAGAGAGACAATGCTATGGAAGGGAACGACACTTGCCATGAATCAAAATGGCGGGGATATAAAAAATAAAATAAATACTCCATATTATTATTATTTTCTAAAGCATCTGAAATTTGTCAAAAGACTAATTATCAGCAGATAATTAAAACAGCTAAAATTAAAAATATAAAAATAATATATACTATATATTTATAGAATGATAAAATAAATCAGCTGAATAGTACAAAAAATTAAATGAATAACACCACTAATTATTATATCTAATAAACTATTGAATATTATTTTTTTAGATAAGCACACAATTGAGGATACAATGTGTTCAAGATACAAATAAAAATTGAATACAGATAGAATATTGTTCAGATTTCAATTCCAACCACAATACATATAGATTTTTTTTTTAAAAATATATATTTCAACAACATAAACAATCATCCGCACTGACGAATACTCCATGGTCGATTTTCTTATGTGCACATATACAATACATAACTATTAATATATTAATTAAAAAATATCATAAACATCAAAGTAATATATAAACAATATGCATGACCTAGCAACTACTGATTTCTCAAGGTATTATAGATCATAAAAGCAATCATGTCTAAAGATTTGTGAATAATCGGAGAATTAATGATCCTTATATATTAAACAAAGAAGCAAAGAAATATAATATTAACCATATAACTATATATTTTAACTCATATTATTACAATGCAAGTATTGCAATATGATCAGTTCAATATGTCCGACTCCTAATAAAAAATAAGAATTATAGTACCATATAGTCACATAGTGTGATTAATCATTATAAATAACTTTTTGAATATATAGTTTATAATATGCATAATTTATGTTACATATTTAAAATTTTTTTAATAAATCATGAAAATGAACTAGAAAGTTAAGCTAGTGATTATGTTTTAGTGTAGCCCAAATACGTACATATAATGGCAAACTATGAAAACACAGACTAATGAGTCAACAATATATAGGTCTTGGTGGGTGGCCAAAGGTCAATAGACTATTGACCTCAAAAGTATATTTGTCCCGAAATATGTGAATAGTCAAGGACTAATGATGTATATGTATTAAAAAAAGAAAAAGGTGATGTAATAATTATTCATATAACTATGAAATAATTCAATATACATATGTTAGGAATTACACATGAACTTTTTTGTATTTCGTTAATTTTAGTTGATTCAACTCATCGTATAAAATAAAAAAATATTAATGAATTATACTCACGTGGGTATATAAATTAGTATAAATAAGTATGCAATACTATTGTTTATGAGATCCAAAATATATATTCCAATAATAGAATTAATAAGTATGAAAATTAATTATAATAAACAAAAAAAATTTGCAAAATAATAAGACATACTATATATATAATGGACCATTAAATATTTTGAACTTACAATGCTTGCATAGCAGTTGTAGCATCAGTGTCTTCATTGTAGTATATATTTTGTTAAGGAAGTGGTGGAGAGTTCTTGAGTTCCTAATATTATAAAAAATATATATTAGATGACTACTGAGGCATTTATGTGATATTGAATATAAGTTAAAACTACATAATTGTCTGTAACGATTCAAACTAAAAGTTATGCTAATTTTTACGATTTAGGTTTTTCGCAAATTATGCACCTCGTGAAATTTTGTTAACAACTTTTTTCTTCGGGCAAGAATTTGGTCCGGCTTTCTTTGTGAAAGTCGTAGAGTTTTTAATTTCATGCTCGTAGGAACTTTTGGGAAATTTTTCGGACTTACGAGCTATTTCTTTCGATTTTTAGAAGTTCGTATGTGAAAATGCGTATTTTAAAATATTTTCCTTGGTGGTTTACTTTGGGCCGTTAGATCTTGATCAGATCAAATTGTGGCCGTTGATCTGATCAGAATTTTTTAGTATAAATACTGAATTTTCGGTGAAAATACAGTGAAAATACAGAGTAAATCAGAAAAATATGAATTTTGTACATACACGACCCGTATACAATTTTGGCCCATTTGGATTTCCGATTTCGACCTACCGGAAAATGCCACGGTTGCCGGCGTTCTTGGTATGGATTTGAAGCCCTTCATCTCCTCTTTCTATTCATGTATATATATTTGATTTTTGGGTGAGTTTTGGGATAGTTTTGATGTCGTGAACCCGTGGGTTTTCGGGTTGGTTCGCTGGCGGCATTCTGGCCATTTTCCGGCATGGTGTGGTGGTGGGTTCGATTGTTTGGTCCAAGGACCAAAACCCCCTTGGTTTGGGGGGCTGAGGTGCATCACCAGTGACAGAATCGACCGGAGAAGTCTTCCGGCGATTTCGGCCTCCATGGGTTTCGGGCCCAATTCTGACCAAACATCGTGGAATTGGGTCTAGGTTTAGTTGACAAATGTGTTGGGCTCGGTGTAATCTTTTCAACGAGTGGTCAAACTCTCCCATCGGAGCAGTTTGGACCGGGAGCGCATGTGGTTCACGCACCACCGCCAGTGGTGGCATGTGACGGCCATGCGCCGCCGCCCGCGGCAGAGCTCTGGCGAGTCAAAATCTTTATTTTTCTGTGGAGTTTTCGGGATGCTTTCTGAGTTATTTTTCGCGCGTTTTATCGTATTCTAAAATTAAACGAACCTGTTATTTACTTAGGAAACCGCGAGAGAGATTTTGGCGAGGGAACTTCCGCCGAACCATCGAGCTAGCTATATACTGTGAGTGAACAATTTATTTTCACTGATTGAAGTGCGAGTCTTGATTATGCATTTTATGATTATGCACGTACAAGTATACATTTACGATTATGCATTTATGTTTATATGTCGTACAAGTACGCATTTACGATTATGCATGTGCATGGAAACAAAAATGATTTGTTTTACACAGAGTACAGTCTCAGAGGTAGTAGTGGCATCGATGCACTGGCATGCTCGGTTGATCCCAGAGATGCTCTGGGGGGGGGGGACAGAGTCCTGACCCGAGGTCTTTCTGACTATTTAATCACATTTGGGTTTAGGATCTCGTGATTTAGACTGTACTGAGGCGGAGGTGTCCGAGAGTGGGACCCCGTGGTTTTTAAACTCGCATCATATTTATTTGCATATACATTGTGAAAGACATGTTATATTTATTGCTATCAGTTAAAATGAAAGTTTATTTTCGTCCACTCACTCTAACAGTTTTATTATTTATATGTCTTTCCCTGGGCTTTTCGGTTTCCTTCTTGCCCAATTTGCAGTTTCTATCCTATTGTTGCGCGTCGTAGTCGGAGGCCTATAGTTCAAGTCACCGTTCTTTTCTAGTAGGTTCCTAGTTTAACCTACTAGCTTTATATATTTGTAAATTAGAAGTCGCTTTGAGTACTATGTTAGTTTATTTCCTTTGTAATGCTTTTCGAGTACTTACTGAATTTTGAATAAATAGTGTAAAGAAATACTTTTACTGTTATTCAGTAGTTTGTCAATTTGAGAAATCCGGATGGGAATTAACGTCCCACGGTTTGGTTTTTGTGGACTATTTGGAAGTCTGTTTTCATTGCAGGTTTTTGGTTTACTCATTTTATAAAGTAAACTCTGGTGAATTTTTTTAAAATATTGTAGTGTTGTTAGGATCTAATTCCGGTTTAGACAACTGAATTGGGGTTGGGTTCTTTCATTGTCACTTGCCATTAGTAGTTCTCCGACTCTGAATACCAGTAAATATTGCGACTATTGTAGTAGTTTGTTTGAATATAAACTCGAAGTTTATTTGTTGCTTGACAGGAGGCAATATTGAGATCTCTATGACTTCATTGCTATCACACAATGAACAGAACAAAGATAATCATTTTTATAATATTCAAAATACAATACTTGCATATAAACACCATATTAATAAATGAATAAGTACAAAATAAAAAATAATAAACACAATATTTATACACTTTCTTCTCATTCATTAAAGTTATAATCACCCTGATATTCTGTCTCATGCAGTGCATTGTATGACTATGAGGCACGTGTATTTCATGAATCTTTCCCATCCCATCTTTACGTCTCAAATTTAGAAATAAGATCATATATTATTACACATGTATAATTTCTAATTTAATTTTTTAATATCAAAAACATACCTTTAAAGAAAGGCGGTTAAAATGATATTCAACACGATCAAATTCAACCAAGTGAAAAGCATGAAGGGGGATTGTTACATCATGTGCTCTAATAGGTTCTATAACACTGCCCGCGGTAAACTCTAAATGCTTATTTGATGGAATGACTCTCGAAATCAAAGGAAAGTTTTTCTATAAAAGCCTGTAATATTGTAGCAGCGCCCTATTTGAAATGGACAATCAACATATTCTCTCATTGCTGATTCGGACATCGTTCCTTCAAATTCACGCCCCAATTTAGAATAAGTATATAACAAAAATGAACTAATTAGTGCCATATATCACATCCATATAAACAATATAAGATCAAAAGTAATGGTCTTATTGATAGTACCTGTGGGCCAATTAACACAAACCGAATTCCTGCTTCATTAAACAATGAGTCATCCTCCCACAGTCTACACACTTTAACTTTTATTCTAGGTCCTGAATACCTTTTGCATGTGCGATTCATATTTTAAACTAAAATATCTATCAGTATTCACCGGAAAAAAATTACAATAGAAGTCACAAACACTTGAACATAAAAGTTGGCAGAACACAATAAGAACTCAGGATAGAAGAAAAAAGCTAAAGAACATGAACGACATGATGCTACGCTAGTGTAAATGGTGAAACAGCTATGTGGCTTTTTATAGATCTTTTGGTAGCTAATACGTGGGCAGAGCTTGTAGAATAATGAGAATAATGCAACTCACTATTAATTGCACAATATGCATAGTATATCGAAGACTTAAATTCAATGATATAAAAAAAAATCCTGGTAGTATATGCACCATCTGTAAGTATTGGATATATAAGGCATTTCAATAACACAATTGCTTAAACAGCAAAGAAAAAATTAACATAATAGATTGATTATCACACTGAAAGGACCCGACTCCGATTTAGTTGCCTAAACCGAAATCAAACCTCTTCGAAAACCCGACCTTAAATTTTTTTTGCCAGATTTTACTTTGAAACACGTGAACCAATATTAGAACCTGCAAAGAAACACACTTCAAATATTCCACAAAAACCAAACCGTGGGGCTCCGTTCCCCATCCGGATTTCTCAACATAATATATATAATAAACTAAAGGTTTACAAGAAATCCAGAAACATTCAGGAGTAAACTCAACTGAAAACACAATATAAGTATTCAGAGCGACGCCTATATACATTATATACAACTAGTAGGTTGAACAAGGAACCTACAGAAACTGAAGTGTGATATGAACTCAACACCTCCACCGTCGACGTGCACCACCGGAAACTCAAACTGTAAACTGGGCAAAGGAAACCAAAAAGCCCAGGGGAAGACAAATAAAATCTTTAGAGTGAATGAACGAAAATAATAATATGTCTTTCCCAAATATATGCTCATAAGAGCATAATGCAAGTCAATGCACATGAAAATTCCGACCAGGTACATTTTCCCTGATCCATAAATATGCACGCAAAATCCAGCGGGGTCATTTATGGACTCCTCCGCATAGTACAGTCAAATCACGGGATCCCTGACTCACACGTGATTAATATAAGTCTGAAAGACCTCGGGTCAGGATATCTGTCCCCCCCCCCGAAGCATCTCGGGAATCAGCCGAGAAGCTAAAGCATCGATGCTACCTCTATATCCGAGACTGTACTCTGTGTAAACCAAATCATGAATCATTTCCATGCACATGCATAATTGTAAAGTGCATAATCATAAATACATAACGTAAATTCATAATCATAAGTATTTACTCATAAAATGTATAAATCAAGACTCGCAATTCAACTGTGAAAATAAAATGTCCACTCACAGTACGAAATTAACTCTGAGGTCCGGCAGAAAATCCATCGGTAAACACTCGATCACGATCACCTGAATAACAGGATACGATCAATACATATTGAAACACAATATACGAAGCTAATACGTCAAGAACCCCACGTTCTCGAAAGACGTATTGCTCGAAATATCGACGAGGATAGCAAATTCTCAAAATACACCCAAACAACCCTCGTCTCAAAATAGAATACTCAAATCAACTCAAAAATCTCACCATTGCGTTTAGAACGCGAAAACGAGCGAAACGACATAAAACTTGCCAAAAATTCACCTCGCCGGAAATCCGCCGCGCACGGCGGCACGTGGGGCCACCGGCGCCGGCCGCCGGAATTTCCACCAACCCATAAAATGTCGACCAACACATCAGTTTGAAAATCTCGACATTTCCAACAACTTTGTAGTTCAAAGATAAGCCCAATTTTAACCGGAAAAGGTCCAAAACTCATCATGAAGTTCGAAAACCTCGCCAGAATTCAATTTTTCTGATCGGCCACCACCGGACACGGCAAGGGCTGAAACCACTTGGAATAGACTCACCTATCCATGTGCTACAAAACCCCCATAACCTCAAGTCTCATCGCCACCATCTCCGTCGCCGGCAAATTCGGCTGGAATTCTCCAAACTTTAACAAGCCATAACTTCTTCATCCAGCAACCAAATTGAGTGATCCACCTATCAAAATAAATAGGAGCTCAAGCCCAACAACTTTCATGAAGGAACTACAGCCAAAAGATGCCGGAATAAGGCACATCGAAGCCGAGATACTCACGGCCCAAAATGGGTCAGTTTTGACCCATGGGTCAACGCGGGTCAACGGGTATTTCCAAAAATAGAAAGTTTCACAATTTGTTTCGTATTTATACCGTATTCATATCATACACATACCATCCCCAAATCAACAGCTATAATTCAATCTGATCCAAATCGGACGGTCACGATTAAATTCACATTCACCAACTAACTTCAAAAATTGATAAAACATTGTTCACTTATCCGAAAAATTCCCCGAAAATTCTCACAAGCTCGAAATCAAGTCCTTTACAATTCCTGCGAAGGAACTCAAACCAAATTCTTGCCCGATAATTAAGTTGTTAACAAATCCATGAGTACGATTAATTCACAATAATCACAGCTCGGACCAATATGTACACATTCCATGATTCGGGTTGTTACACACACTAATCACATGCTCAATTTAGTAAGATGATAAAACTAAAAATTACAACTAATAAGCCGCAAATAACTAATGTTCATATGTGGATCTATGTCTGAACTAAGGACCAACCTAAACCTTAAGTTTGGTCTACATACATATTACAACCAGTTTAACTAATACAATCAGCAAATACAAACAATCTCCAAAGAGCCAAAATTACAAAGAAACTCCTTTGTTGATTTCCATGGAAAATTTGAAGTACCCATAAAGCAATCATTGATAGAGAACCTGCAATGAATAGATTAGATAAAATAAATGAAGACACCAGATATGAATAAGACATCTAATCAACCAATTGCAAAGAAGGGAGCAGTGGCAATAATTCAAATCTATTGTAGCCATATGACATCCTCTTTTCCATTCTTACTCAAATTACACCAATAGAGATAAACATCCAATCCTGATATGGAAAAAAAAAATATAGAGTATGGCAAACAATAGGTTACAAATAGGTGTAGTATATATAAGCAGATGAATACAACTTATTCATCCATTACTTTGAAATCAAAAGAATGTGGAGATCTAACAATGTAAGATC
Organism: Geum urbanum; assembly: GCA_946800695.1. Taxonomy (NCBI): domain Eukaryota; kingdom Viridiplantae; phylum Streptophyta; class Magnoliopsida; order Rosales; family Rosaceae; genus Geum; species Geum urbanum. Next base: position 77,907,422 of record OX326999.1, on the reverse strand, counting down.
ATATCTGAAATAAAGTTTCGCTTGGTTACTTATATATAACAAATAATATAACATCATATAAGCAGCAATGAAGTTTCAAGCACACATATATTAATTAGTATTCAATCATATCGAAAGGTGAGGCAAGTCATACCAACTTATATCTCTCTAACACCTATTATGCTGCCTAAAACCTAATGTTACAATAACAAATAACATACCATTATATATGTAGCAATCACTTTTAGCACATATACATATGCAGTTCCCTCATATTGGTTAAGAGCACATACATAATTATAGCACCCTCGAGCTATAAACATACACACCTAATCTATACCAAAATTGAATGCCTATTATCAAACCTGTGTAACTACTGGTCTCAACTGGTCACTAAATTGTAAAAGCGTCAAATTAGCAAATTGCAAAGAATGGAGCACATGCAATAATTCAAAAACCTACTGTAGCCATTTCACATCCTCTTATCCATTTTTACACATATCACACCAATTGACATAAAGAAAGCAATCCTGATATGGAAAAAAAATAAATAGAGAGAACCACAAACAACATGTTACGAATAAGTCTAGACCACAAAACAAAGTTGAGATCTAACAAAGTAAGACCACAAATGAAATAAAAATTAGTTCAGCTACTTATATATAACAAATAATATACCATCATATACACAACAATGAAGTCAAGCTGATATTCATTAGTGTTTAATCATATTGACAGGTGAGATAAGTCATACCAAATTATATCTCTCTAACACCTATTATGCTGCCTACAAATTAATGCTACAATAACATATAACTTACCAATATATATGCAACAATCTATTTTCAAGCACGTATACATATGTAGTTCACTCATATTGAAAAATGAGCCATATCATACCAATTTATATCTCTCTAACTCCTATTATCCTACAACAAACTAATGCTACAATGTTGCCAGGTGCATGTGTTATCAGAGGTAGAATTTATTATTACATGAGCCAAAATATGTATGTTCTCTAACTTAATTACCTTAGCATTAGAATGAAGATATTAAAACCTGATATTAATACCTCACAAAATAATATATATAATTGAGATTGAAACATGCCTGTCTGATGTGGCTGGTTTCACATGATAGATTTCTTATATCTGCAAGTATACATTAGATCACCCATTACTAACCTATGTGCGTGAAAATAAATAAACTTTCATTTGACATAGATACCAAAGGACCATTAATAATAATTGCCACACAAAATAATTACTTAATCTTAATCTCAGCCATGCTGTCAAACTTGTCATTTGCTTCAATTATGATCTTACTGATTTGCTGCATTGTTTTGTTTGTCTCCCTCAATATACAAGTATTCTCCACCAGAAAACTCTTCACTTCAGTAAATAGAATAGTCTGAACTTTCATTATTTCTGGTATGACCTGCACCATGTCCACTACTTTCTCTCTGGACAGCTTATCAGCATTTGATTCATGCCCTTCTTCTGGCATTTGAGATGTCTTGACCTAAGTTGCTGGTTCCTCTACCACTTGTTTTGCATTACTATCACCATGCTTTTGACCCTTTGCTTTACCACTTTTGGTGGAAGGTATTTTTTTGCAAGCATTCATGTCATCTCCAATCTTCTTTCTACTCTTACCCTTTGGCCATCCTGCTTTGTCTTGACCCTTTTTTGGCATAACACCCACCTTCTTACAGCCAGCAACCCCATTGCATCCCTTCCTAGATCTTCCTTTAGGCCATCCATCTTTCTTCTTTGTCACCCCTTTGTGTTCAGCCTCATTCTCCATTGTAGGTTATCAAATAAGCATTAAATCGACATTATTAATCTCAAATATTATATGTATGATGATAAGTTCAAGATTATTTATTGGTAACCATCTCATGGAGTGCCTGTATCATGTAATCACTCCAAATTGTACCTAGTATATGAACACTATATTCTTCATGCTATCATACACGAATTTCTATTTACCAGTCTTTAATTTCATGAAATAAACTTATGATCACCATTCCTAACTACAAAATATCTATTTCAAACAATGAATTTGGACTTACGTAGCATCAGCTATGCCACTATATTCTTCCATCATGTAATAACTGTAAATATATGCTCACTACACGAAACGCAGTACATATAATGCTATCACATAGAATCACAATGCCCTAATCTTCAAATTAATGACTGAAAGATAAATAAAAATCATTACAAAATCATCAACGCACTGAGATGACTAAAGTGCATAGTTTAAATTGGAGTATAAGATCAACATCTACCTGAAATATCACCATTTGCTGCACCAATTGAACCACCGACCACACATTCTTTCCTAAAACATGTAAAACATAAAATAATTCATTAGATCTTTAGTCAAAACAGTAAGAATTAAACCATCATAATTAATCTAACATATTTGATAATTTATTTTTAGATATCAGCACTAACTTCCCACGTCCTGGGCCCCTCGCTCTCTTTGGTTCAGGAACATCGAGCATTCCAACAATTGGCTCCATTCTTTTCTGTCCGCTAGAAACCGTATTGTCATGTGCTCTTTCGTGTCTCATGTTGTCCTGATTCAGATCACCTACTTGTTGTTCAATGAAAGTGGAAGATCGAGGACATGGTGGATGAGCTTGAAAATTTTGTCCAATGGAAGTCATTTCTTCTCTTATCCGTCCCGGAATTGAGGATTGAGTTAGTGGAAAAGCTGCTGGAAGTGGAATGACTTCAACTACAATGGGAATCAAATCACCATCTTCACATAACATGTAATTGCCTATTCTAATACCTACTCTATAACTACTCATCTCTGCAATCACAAATTAACATGCAATCACTAAACTACAATATAAAGATATCATCATGTGCACTATTTAACCCAAAACATCACAATCTGAAGAATATAAAAGATTAAAGAAGACAAAGCTAGATCTACCTACACTTGAGTACAAATACTCAGTAGCAATGTGAAATCTTCTTGTACTAACTAAATCCAACAAAATTGCCAAATTGACGAAATAATAGACATCCAGGACTAAACCAGATTAACAACATGGCGATGGTCATGCCTCAGTACATTTCATCATCATTAAACCGTGAAAAATGTCATCAAAAATAGAAAGCAGTGTAATATGAAAAGTACTAATTACACATTAACACATGAAAGCAGTGCAATATGAGAAGTGCAGCTGAATGTCAGAACAAAAATAGCTAATCTTCAACTGGAACGCAAAAATTAAATACTGCTTATCAAAGTAATCTTCTGTCACTGCTTCACCTACATCAATAAATTAAGGAAAGAAAAAAGAAGATTAATGATATCAGTAGGTGTGTATAAGATTCCTATATTTTCAACATCTATACATAAACCTTAATATGCATTCAAAAGGCATAGATCTCACATCATACATGAACAACTACATCAATCAGACATAGTTTTTCCCTCCTCCTCGTTATCACCATTTTTTGTTGAAGATACAGGTTCATCCTCATCACTGCAAACATATAACATCACGATAAAATCACGTAATATTTCTAAGCAATTTCCTGATTTCATCAATATGCTAGCTTTAGATATAGCTCTTAGCTTTCTTCTTTGAATCTGTAGGAAACAATTCTCTGGACACAATCACCTCTGCTTTGTCACGCTTCATAACTTGCTTCTCAGATGTCTCCAACCCAAAACTTTCTTCCTCATCTGTCTTTGATAACTCTTCCTTGGTGGTGGCATTCCTCAGCATAAGATCACCATTTTGACTCAGAGTTATTTCAAGAAGATAGCTGTTACTAATGACTGCAGAAATTTCTAGTGGCACAGTTGTATTCCCTGGATACACACTATTTTTCACCAACTCATCACACTCAGCACCAAAAAGCTCTTCAGCAGCCTTACCCATGATACACAAAGTGGTCTAATCTTCTTCATCATCAATGATAACGTAGACTTTAAAGCTGAAAATACTAAACCCTAATAAGTAGATGACAATGGAAACAATGTCTGTACATAAACAATAACTGTAATATTAATATACATGCAGTCCTAACAGTTTGTTTTCTAAGTGCTATAAATAGTTACCTGAGCTTGGGCTCTTATTGACCATGAATCATACAAAAGTACTAGTCATTAAGTTCCTCCTTCTTTGCTACATGCATGTAGCACTTTTCAGCAGAACAACATCTGGTACCATTCATTATGAACTATAACCCACAGAATAACAGTAGCACAAAATACTGATTTATACTGAAACAAAAATTGAACACACATTAATTTATCTGAAGTTAAATGTCACACCATAACAATATAAAAATTGAAATTCATGGCATGTATCCAACACCTTGCTCTACCTAAAATTAGAACTAAACTAATTTTATTTGCATAATTAAGTGAGGCACAAAACCAGTAAAAAAAATTAGTTGCTTCAAATTATGGTTACCCTCAGACAACCCATTAGCCTCAACTTATAATAATCACAACATTACTATTTTTATTATTTAATCTGTCTTACAATTACGACCGAAGAACCCCTTGACACATTAGAAATACTCTTATTAATCTTACAATATTAAAGTTATAGTGTACCACATTCACCTTAAATAAATTTCATTCTAGAAATAGTAGAAAATCATTTGACACATATAGTAAAACATCACATCCAGACTTAGAATCTTGCCATACCATGAAAGAAGTAGGATCTAGGGACTTCAATTCAAACACAAACTTGGTCTCAGTTACTTTCACTTTATCAGGAGATTCTGGCTCTGAGAATGACCCAATAATCCTAACTTTCTCATCAGCTTTTGAGAACCTGACACATAAACATTAATCTTAACAAAACAAATCCATAGAGTGTGCAATGGAGCAGTCCATCACTGTACCATGAATATAATTTTTGAGTACTTTATTGATCAACTTACTCAGTTCTGTACTCATTTGATTTCCAAATTTTTGGGTTGAGGACAGTGCAAGTGTGCCTTGTGCTACTTGCCATGATTCAATCTAATTAGAAAAATACAAACATATTAGCAAGGTATGACAAACAAACATTTAAAACTTAAATATAAAAATCAAGAAAACCATTTATAAAATAATTAAAAAATCAAATAAACACCTTGGTAAGTTGTTATTCTCATGCCAGAAAAAATTGCAAGCATAGATGCAGGTAACTCAATAATCTCACTCATTGGGAAAGACTTTCCACAATTTCCCCACAATGAGATTCTCAACTCTTCCCTCCTGAGAAATAATTTTCAAACATCAGTATATACACAAATCCACATCTACTAATGTTATAACTGCAGTAAAGTAAATCAGTACCCAATAAATTCAATCGTCGGATCAGTCCTTGTTTTAGTGAGTTTCTTGTTCCTGACAACAATTTCTTGCGGTACTCTAACACTCTTCAAACAGCCATACAAATTTGTTCTAGTTCATATTCAAATATGTATACATGTTACAATTTATAAGTATCTGAATTATGAATTTAGCCTATAATAATGTAAAAAAAATTTGCCTGCAAGTATGTACTGACGGTAGGCTTCCTGAGTCAGCTGTTCAAATTCAAGAAGCCGAAATGCATAACGTGATACATCTAGCACATCTTGTACCAAAATGAACTTGGTCTTCTCAGTGAATGCCAAGACTGCATCATGTTCAATATACTTTAACTTTGACCAGTCTCTTTTTGAACCAAATTAGGAAACATCATAAACTTTTCCATCTTCCATTTTACAGGGCATATGGTCATAGTGACATTCATCAATGATTCCATGAATGGAAGTTCCCTGCAATTAAAATCAGGATATTTAAATCATTACATGATGACATATAATTAGATGCAATTGTAAACACTATGGATGAGATAAACTTTAGAACACTCACCGCCTCATCCACCATATGATAATGAAGACCATCATACTCATCATTATCAAATTTCCGTGGTCTCCATGAAAGTGCGGCACGTACCCCGATGGTATAACCATTTCTAAATGGTTTGATCTCTTGCAGTTTAGTCAAACTACCTATGGCTGAGGCTAACATACAAAGTAAAAACTATAAGTTATCAGCACCAATGTAATGGCAGCAACAATCTATATATTCAAGGATGAAATATGTTTGCACTCAATATAGACTGAGAAAATAAACATACACTTGAGAGAAGAGTTTAAATAAGCAGATTCTTGCCAAGCTTAATCTGCAACATATACAAAAAAACATGAAACATATTAGACACATCAGGAGCATAATAAGATCTAAATTTACATTATGTCATTAACACAGAAACATGAAGCAATACACTAAAAAGAAAACAAAGATATCAACATACAAATATCTGCTCAATATCTATGCCAGGTTCAACAACAACAGTTAAATTTTATGTATTAAGCAATATATAAGGGCTGATTATCACTCACCACATCAATAAGATTTCAAACTATAACAGAATATAAAAGACACCCATATGTAATAACCAACATATCAACGCCACAGAGAGAACTAAATTATCACTCCATCACCTGTATAAAAGGCAACACAAATGATACAGGCTCTAATCCACAATCCTTCTATCATTGATAACACAATAAACACAGATTCAATCATAGAATGCCCCGCCTCATACTAAAACCATACATTTACAACATTTTAACCCAACTGGAACATATGAACATCAGATCAATATAACTAACTCACTATATAATCGTATCACACAGAAACGTTCAACCAATCTATCATTTCTGTTCCTATATAGGATACATGCATTCAAACCATTTGGTTAAATACTATCGCATAGTATATAAATATAAACACAAAAAAGAAAAAGAAAAAACACATCCTTCAATCCACAATCCAATTGCAAACTATGAATACAAATGTAAGTACATAAATTTGCACCTTCACACCAATGCAAGCATGTAAAGCACTGTTAATAGTAGAACGCGGAAAGACCAGAGTATACTCCTTTTATAGTCACCTGGTATATGACTCCTGGACCTCTTTAATGACCAATTCATCCTACTGTACACCGCCGAGGGGCAAAGAATAGATCCACGTTGCCTCATTTCTCGTCTATTCCATTCACTTTTCTCGAAATTGACGATTTGCATGTTCCCAACACCGATCGATGTAACTAGGAACAGAAAATATTGACCAGCAGAACCAATTTTTAGAACACGTTACCCACTTTGAGATCAAAATCTTCCGGTTAAAAATGACGGACGGGTGGTGAAGCTACTCATTACTCATCCACGGTCAAGCATAAGTCTCAATCCGATGCGATTTGAGACATGCTTGATCACTGATACCCTCTATATTAGGCATAAATTAATCACATACTTATCAACAATATTATTACATATCTGACAAATCATTCCATGCTAATAGCTCTTCGATCCTCCAAACCATCCTAATAGCACTATGATCCCCGCACCATCCTTTCTAAAAAAAAAATGAATTATGAAATAATTCACATCAAATAAAATAGTTAAATATGGAATCGAGAAATTTATTTAATATTATGTAACACATCTTTGTATACAATGTTTTTGGTACAATTATTAGGTATATTGTTACTATTTTTTATTATAATTTTTAAACCTTTCTTCGATGTCACTCTTGAAAGTGCAACATACAATTGACCTTGGCTAAATACAGGTTCGGTCAAATAAATCCCTACTTGTTTTAAAAATTGACCTTGACTTTTGTTAATGGTCATCGCATAACACACTCTAACCGGAAATTTTCGTCTTCTAAATGTAAATGGCCACTTTGATTCATTTGGAATAAGCACAATCCTTGGAATATAAACTCGATCCCCAATATTAGTTCCAGTTATAATTTTTGCTTCTATAGTTTTGTCTAACAATTTTAATACAATTAACCGAGTTTCATTGCATAATCCTTGTATTTGATTTAAATTGCGCAATAATATTATTGGCATTCCAATTTTCAATTTAAGTTCATGAGATGGTAAGCCACTGAATTCAAGGTTATTTAGAAACTCTGTAGAATATATTAAACTATTGTCGACATAGTTACTATTGTTAAATGAGATTGAATCAGAACTATAATATGTACTTGCTTCACCAGGTAATAAATCAAACCCATATTTATTTATTTCATGTACAATAGCATTTCTCGAAGCCACAACAGCATGCTCTCACAGATATGATGAATCATTATATCTAGAATCAAAGTTAGCATATGTTGCTGCAAAAATTGATTCAATTGGATTTAAATTAGAATCAGCAAGCAAATCTTTAGGGATATGAATCCACGAAACATCACGATCATTTGTAGGATAATTTGATTCTAATCGCCCTTCACCTATCGATAACATCCACTCAACAAAATTTTTAATCTCTTTCTTTTCAGCATCTGTTAAACCAAAGGACATTAATCTCATATTTTCACTTAACTCAAAAACTTTAAGATAATGCCACAAATATGAGTTATTAATCGAAGCTTGAATAATATCTTCTTTACTTCCACCTTTAATAACTGGTAATATCTGTCTAAAATCTCCTCCAAATAAAATAGTCTTACCTCCGAAGGGTATTTCTTTCTTTTGATCTTTAGAATTAATCGAAAAAACATCAAGAAAAGTTCTATCTAAAGACTCAATACCACATTTATTACACATTGGAGCTTCATCCCAAATAATCAAATAAGTCTTTTCAATTAGTTCCGCCAAATACATTTTTTTATTTATGGAACATGCTAAATCTTTGTCTAATACAGGTCTTATTTTAGAACGGGAATGAGCAGTTCTGCCTTTTAGAAGTAGTAAAGAAGTAATACCCAATGAAGCAACTGCCAAAATAATTTTTTCTTCCGATCTTAATCTTGAGATTATCGTATTCCACAAAAAAAATTTCATGTATCACTGCTACCATAAACAAAAAATGATTTTTCATTTCCACAGCTTCAATTATTTTCTCGTATATAACTTTCTGAAGTGAATTTAATTTTATAACCATATCACAATGTTCCCTTTCAAGTACTTCTCGATCATAATCCAACTCTTCTCTCAATAATCTATTATTTAACTGTGATATTCGCTCTGCCTTAGGAATAGGCAAATGATATTTTTCTAACGAACTCGATGACATATTTAACAATCTCTCAAGTTTATGTAGATCTGCATTTAACAATTCATCATCTGGAAATATCATATTTGGCATATTCAATTATTATTGAACCTTGTGTACAATATCATTTGACATTTTTCTCCAATGTGTATCAAGCAAGAGCCTAGCATTAGACACATCACAAAAAAGAAGAATTGTAACAAAAAATTATCTCATTTTTGATGCAGTCGCAGTAAATGCAGATTCAATTAACGCGTCATTCCATTCTTTATCATCCTGTAGCAATTCTAACACACGATATGCTTCCTGAAATGAAGGATATGCAACACTATTTATAGTTCTTATGGACTTGAAATATCGACATCCTTTTTGAAAATTCAATAGCATACGAAAATAAAATAACTCTCCTACAATTGGCGGCACATGAGCAATCATTCCTATCACATCATATTTCTTTCGCCGATTCCACCTTTTAGCGTCCTTATCCCAAAAAAATATAGTAGGAAACTCAGGGTAAGTTAATTTCCGTGCATCTTCCCATCTTGAATTTGCATCAAACCAAGTAGTCAACATGGTTTGTTCTTTCTCTGGATTATCCATCACTTGATCAACTGATTGACCCTCAAAAAAGAAAACAGTTTGTTGATCAGGCAAATGTATTTTTAAATATTGAACTGCATGTAACCTAGAATGGATAGAAAATTCAAACAATCGCTAGACTGATTCATGTGGTGTTAAATATCTACAATTCAAAAAATTCTTTATTTCATCATTCACACTATCATGTACCAAGACTCGAGCCCTATCAGGACCTTTATTTATATATTTAAATAAATATTTGATCATGATTGATTGTGAACATGATTCAACATTTATATGAGTATTATACCTCAGTAAAAAATAGGATTGTATGGAACTACAAAATTGTTACCAACATGAAAACCTTTCTTAATTACAAACTTCAATTCATCATCACGTCTTCTATATCGAAGAGACTTAATTGCATGAAAGATAGTATCAGAAATATATGCTTTAGGAAATTATTTTGAACATTTACCATCTCTCATACAAGGAGAATTAGGGTTAAATTTTTCACAAGGATCATGTATCATGAACTGACTAACTATATCATACAATTTTGGAGACAAATTTTTATCATGCAATTCAACACAAATTATTAAATCTATATCCGTAGATGTATAACACTTGTAAGTGAGCATGAAGTAATCCTCATTTCTGAAATTCAATATTGCAAACATGAGCATCAATTATTCCAAAAGGTTCGTTAGATTTAATGAATTCAATCATATCATCAACCTTAGTCTTAAATATTCGACAAACAATATATGGCCCATCTTCTGCCTTAAATCCCGGCTTCTTTTCAAAATATCTAATAATCTCTGGCCATTTAACATTATATGTAAAAGTAATAAACAAATATGGATTACCATATTGCCTGCAAATTGCCATTGCATCTTGATAATTGTATAACATATCTCTCAGACTGCCAGTGTGAGTACTTGGAAGAAATATAGTCTTTCCTGTATAAGAGCATCGCTTCACACCACATGATGGAAAATTATATAAATTATGCTACTGTTCACACTTTAACAATGGTTGATTATTTCTTATATATTCTAAACGATCATCTTCAACAGCTGCATGTGCATCAACCAAATAGTGTTGAAATAGCCTTCCACCTTTCAATAAAGTACCTAAATCATTTCTCCTATCATGGATTTGATAACAAATATATTTGATCATTGTTAGTTTTCTTGTTTTCCTTTTCTTACTACCATCGATGTTTGCTAATAACAAATCTACACTATAACCATCCTCACCATAAGGGAAGAGTAACGGATATTGTAAGGCCATTAATTTTGGATGTATTCTAGATATTTGCTTCATCTGATCATCAATAGTTCGAATTATGATATCCCTATGGGATTCAGAATCGTATGAATGTATTGGGAGCGTTACCTCTGGAATCTTCCAACAGGGCGGAACATGTCACTTTGTAAGAAGAATGGAGGTTTTGTTGAATGAAGAACATGAGTATTGGAAGCAGAGATCGAAGTTTTTTTGGTTGACAAAAGGCGATCGCAACACTAAGGTTTTTCCACTGTAAAGCCTCGAATAGGAAAGCGAAGAATCGGAACAGTAGCCTTTTTGATGTGGATGGTACATTACACGAGTCAGAGCCAGAGTTGGAGAGGATTATGTTGGAGTATTTTGGTACAGTGTACTCGGCATGTGAGATTGATCTGAAATATATGCATAACATGGTGAATTTGATTAAACCAAATATTACATATAGCATGAATCAGGAGTTGTTGCGAGAATCGTCAACTGAGGAAGTCAAACAAACTCTCTTTCAAATGTATCCTACCAAAAGTCTAGGTTCGGATGGAAAGCCACCACTTTTCTTCCAAACTTACTGGGAAACCATCAGTGCAAAGGTTGTGAAAGCAGTGAAGGATTTCCTTAGCACGGGTCGGTTGTTGGGTGAGATCAACTACACTCACATTTGTTTGATACCTAAGGTTCCCATGCCAAGCGTATGACTAATCTTCAGCCAACTGTGCTTTGTAATGTTATCTACAAGCTGTGCTTTAAACTTATAGCTAATAGGTTGAAGAAGATACTTGATAAAGTGATCTCACCTTTCCAAAGTGTCTTTGTTCCTAGAAGACTTATCTTGGATAATACTCTAATAGCAAATGAAGTATCCCATTTTATACATATCAATGCCTCCAAAATAGAAGGAGTATTCTCTTTAAAGTTGGATATAAGCAAGGCATATGACCATTTGGAGTGGCCTTTTTTGGAAGAAGTTTTACATCAGCTAGGATTTGCTAAAGCATGGATCCGTATGGTGATGCAATGTGTTACTACGGTATGTTACTCATTTCTATTAATTGGTAACGCAAAAGGTTACTTGGCTCCGACAAGAGGCATTCGTCAAAGTGATCCACTATCACCCTTCCTTTTTTTTCTTGGTACCGAGACATTCACCACTATCTTGGATGATAGGGGAGAAGCAGGCTTTTTTCATGGCATTAAAGTATGTGAAGAAACTCCTGTAATTCATCACCTCTTATTCGTTGATGATAGCATGCTTTTTTCGTTATGCTTTAACAGAGGAGTGCATGAGTATACTGAAGGCCTTGGTAAACTATGAGGAAGCGTCTGGGCCAAAAATAAACTTTAAAAAAAGTAACATTGCTTTTAGTGAAGGGATTCCGGATTGGAGGAAGACAGAGTTAGCTTCAATATTAGATGTGGGAGTAGTGGAGAAGCATGAGAAATATTTAGGGTTGCCAACGTATGTAGGAAATAAGAGAATGGAAACGTTTCCGTACATTAAGGAGAAGATTTTGAAAAAGTTTGAAGGATGACAATGTAAAGTTCTAAGCACGGCGGGTAAAGAAATTCATATTCGTGTGGTGGCTCAAGTGTTACCAGCATATACGATGAATTGTTTCTTATTGCCTAAGGAGTTATGTGAAACTCTTCATCAACTTTGTGCTAAGTTTTGGTGGGGTTCAACATAAGATAAGAAGAAAATTCATTAGCTTTCATGGGAGAATATGTGTTTGTTGAAAAAAGACAGAGGCATGGGTTTTAAACATCTTTATGCACATAACTTAGCCCTCCTAGCAAAATAATGGAGAAGACTTTTGAAAAATCCCTCTTCGCTTATTGCTCAATTGTATAGAGCAAAGTATTTTCCTGGTGGTAATCTTTGGGAGGCTTCTCTATCTAACTCGCATTCTCAGTGTTAGAGAGTTATTTATGAAGCCATTAAAGTTTTGAAGACATGAGCTATATGGAGAATATGGGATGGAGAAGATGTGAAGATTTGGTCCGATTCTTGGATTCCTAAGGCAGGTAGATTTAAGCCGAGTTCTCCTACAGTCACAGGGATTGATTTGGTCTCGGACTTAATTACTCCCTCTGGAGCATGGGATAAGGCGTTTATTGAAAGAAGCTTTGTTAGGGAGGAGGCCAAAATCATCCAACAAATTCCACTGAGTTGTCGAGCGGGAATGGATAAGTTAGTTTGGTATTTTACACCTTCAGGGAGGTTTACAACAGCTTCTGCATACAAGGTTATAGCTAAGGAGTTGTTGGCTGGCTTTGAGCAACCGAGTAGCTCCAGCGGCCCTTCTATGTCATGGCGAAAATTATGGAATCTACCTTTGCAGCAAAAGATCAAGATTCATTACTGGAAGATATGTCATTCTATTCTCCCCACTGCTTCTACGTTACTAACGAAGAGAGTTAGTGTACCATTGGAATGCTCTTTATGTGGTGAAGATGAGGTTGCGACTATTGAACATATAACTAGGGATTGCAGTTTTGTGAAAGAGGTTTTAGGTGTGATTCCGGGATTACTACACCGACTGGCTACGGTCGAGGTAGGTAATATTGTACAATGGTGGCCTGATGTTTTACAACTGCTAAGTACTTTTGAATGTGCTACTATGGCTTATCTATTCTGGGCCGTATGGAAAGAAAGAAACCGACAACGTTGGAGTGATAAGTTTATGACTGCCTCTAGGGTTAGTTTTGTTGCAATGACAGCTTATTCTCAGTACCTACAGGTTCACCCGATTGAAGTCGGTAAAAGAGGGAGAGTTCCACAGGTTTGGAGTAAACCGGATTTGGGATGGATTAAGGCTAGATGTGATGGTGCCTATAATTGGAATACAAAACATGGTGCAGCAGGGGTGACTTTCAGGGATCATCTTGGTGAGGTTACAGCGGGACTCGACAAGTTTATGTAATTCGATTCTTCTCCAACGCTGGTGGAAGCTGAGGCCGCATGTAATGCATGTCAGCATGCAATTTCAAACAGTTATCATCAATTGGTAATAGAAGTAGACAGTGTGAGGCTGGCAAGAGTGATAGAGTCTGAAGAATAAGATGACTCTCCAACATGCCAAATGGTGGAGGATATCAAGTTCTTATGTCACAAATTCCTTGTGTGATGATCGCTCATGCGTTCTGGGAAGTTAATATTGTAGCACATTGATTAGTGAGGTTCTCTTTGCGTTCGAAATTATCTTTTGAATGGTTCTGTTTACTACCAGATCAAATCCAAGGTGTAACCCTTGAATTTTGTACTTAATCCTCTTTTGAAATAAAACCTTTATCGTACACCTTCCAAAAAAAAACCCCTCGACATAAAAGAAGGAACAGTAACAAAATTACTAGACATATAGCAATCTTGGTGAGGCACAGCTTGAGCTACCGCAGCTACGGCATGAGCCACTTTTTTCCATCTCGCTTCACATGCAACAATCTTGCATTTGGAAGCAAAGTGGGCCATTGATCGTTAAACGTGCAGCTAAACTCTTCTCTTCCCTAGACATATACTGATCGAACTCATCGAAGCAAAGTGTTTCTACCCACATGATTTAAAACCAGCAGCTCATATTGAATCACGAGGAGAGGCAACATCCAAGGAGGACAGATCCCACACCCCAGAGCTTTGATTGTTAAATACAACAGATGAAATATACTAATCCCAATTGGAGGGCATGAAATGCAGAAACCTAGCTAGCCTTGAAATAGCTGCCCAACAGTTAGGATCCTATGAAGAGAGCTATATGCCTTGTATTTAGATCAAAGGCTACGTTAGTGTCCAAAACCTTGCCATGTTTTCTTCTGTAAAATACTGCACCACAAAACAGAATGTAGACAATTCACTATATATGTCTAAAGGAGATGAAAAAACAATAAACAACTCAAGCAGCTTGGGCCTTGGGGTGGTATTAAATCTCCGGGACAATCCGACGGCCATGGCAGAGAAGCTTGAAAACATGTCTGTGCCGGTGAAGAAGACTACACAGAGTACAGAGGAAGGAGAGGAACACAAGCAAAGGTGGTGTTAATGTTAATGTGCCTCCGGCGATTTATTATTTTGTGTTTGTGAAAGTGAGCAAAAATTATGGAGTAGCTACTAGCTCTACTTTCTCTGTTACCCGAGTCGATCCCTTTTCTTCTCTCAGTGGAGGTTTTTTTCTGCTTTCGATTCTTTCTATGTCAATTCATCTATCTCCCTAGTACTACATTTCTTGTCTCTTAGACAACATGAAAGTGTACAAATCACATGAGGGTTATTTGGTCAAATGCTTGCATTATGGTCGGTCAGAGTGTCAGACGTTAATTTAGACCTACGTTGTCTGATCGATCTGGCATCAAAATGATCAAATGCATCGTCTCTTTTCCGATTCCCAAATCATACACACTGTGACACTAACTATCATTATAGTTGAGCGTCGAATTTCTTTTTCTATGTTCGTAGTGGTAACGTACAAGATTCAAGTAACGATACAACTAAATATAATCAAACTCAATTCCAAATAGACAAAATTCATCTCTTGATCGTTCTCAATAGTGAACTTTGTTTCTACTCTCTATTAAAGTAATTTTTAGCTCACTCAACTCTTCACCACTAAATCTGTCACCTGAGCAATTAAGCATCTCCACTAACAAACAAGTAAACTTAATAAAATGCATTCCCTTCAACTTGAGCTTGCTAGGTTTGCTACATGCATGAAAGGGTTTCTTTTTAATTTTTTATGAAGCAACATGAAAGGGGTTACACTCGTTGACTTTACTGAATCTGTAGATATCATTGACTAACTATTTTAATAACTTATAGGTGGAGTAATTTATTTACCATAGGGGATCAGGAAAAAAGTCAAATAATAATGCCAACAATGCTTCTAAGACCTATAATATGTACAGTATCTGGGTAGAAGTATTTCAACGGATTAGTATTCGCCGCAGATAGTATTCTGACGTAGACATGTAATCAGTGTATGCATCACCAGTATGAGTTTCGGGAATTGGTTACAAAATAACTCATCAAAATTGAAGCTAGAGAATATGGTTCATATGGAGGACCATAGAATCTAAATAAGGACATATTTCGACCCCATAAGAAAATGACGCATTTTAATTCTTAGGCCTTAGCTAAACCGAAGTCTCCATGAGAATATTATTTGAGCCTCTTTTGATCATAACATATACTTTTGTTATTTCTAAACTTTCGTTTTCATGGAATGTTTGGAAATGAATTAATCCACATCAATGTATATCAACCAAATTTCACTTTCGGAGAGTATCAAAATTAAGCTATCGGACTCATAGTCGTTGACTTAAAAAATGACGAGGGAGAACTCACAATGGTAAAGAATTATGTCTCAAATGGCGTAGACGGGTGTAGTAATCACTTACAATTACTTTCTAACAAGAGATGGACTAGTTTTATAATGAGAAATTGGATTACAAGTAACGTTGAGTTCTTGATATCATTACTACACACGAAATTTGGATTACAATTACTTTCTTAAAAATGATATCAAGAACTCAACGTTAATTAAAATTGGTGAGATACTTGGGTTTGTTTTTATTGTCGCACTTTAATATTTCTAAGCTTTCAAACGAAAAAGATTAAAGATAGTATATAGAATTTCACTTATTAACAAATAAATACGACGTGATTATTGAACAATGATCTAGTTTTTCGGTATTTTAATGAGAAATTTTTACACACGAAATTATACAGAGAAAATTAATGGCATGGCGGCATCTTTTCTGTTAATCAAGGTTCTAAAAGGCGCTTGGCGGAATTAGGCGGTGGAGCTACTGCCTAGCGCATAGGCGGAGTTTAATCGGTAATTAAGCGGTAATTAGGTGGATCAATTTTTATATATATTTAATTAATTATATATTTATATGGTATATTGTAATGCCAAAGCATAAAGTAAAAATTATAAAGAATATCATAAAAATTCTAAACTCAGTTTATAAAGAAATCTACTTAACCATCCATCTCAATTTTTTGAAATAGCTGTGCATAAACAAGAATCTCAAGAATATGAAATTATCTATTTCGAAGCTGATAATTCACAAATCACAGTACATTATGAGTTTATGACAATGAAGTTTACATTATAAACTTGCAACCATGAAAACCATTCAAACATAAAGCTTCACGGAATGAAGTTTTGTTTGTGTGATGGCCATAGACACTATGCTCCTGCCCACATTTAACCATATCAAATTATCAACATATAACAAACAAGGATGACGGTGGTGGATGACAAGTGGCGGCGACGACGGTGATCGGTGAGCGGCGTCCAAGTCGCGGCGTTTGCAGAGGCAGAAAGAAGACGTTTCGCGAAAGAAATTGGATTGGATTTTCTGTTTAGAATTCATTCCTTTGCGTTGTACCTCTTAATTTATATATAAAAAAAAACGCCTAGGCGGCGCTTTTCTGCCGATTAGTCGTTAGTCGCCTGTCTAATTGCCGATTAGTCGGTTCCCGCCTAACTACCCCGCCCAGGACCAAAATTAAGCCATAAGATGGTTTTTTTCGATTAATCGGTATCTAAGCGCTGTAGGCGGCCGTTTTTTAGAACAGTGCTGTTAATCAAGTTGTAATAATTAGGTAAATTAAGATTGTTTTAGTGGTCCACAGAAAGAGGTTTCCATAGTGTTTCACTAATCTGGGATTGACTGCTACTATAGTTTAAGAAGTTCCAAAGCTCTCACTCACTGTCCGACTTAAAAGTGATGCATTTTAATTCCAATTTTTAAGTTCCAATCTAAGCAACGATGTGGTTGTTAAGCCAATCAAACCCAAAAGAAACTAGATTACAATTCCAGTAGGGACGTTAAAGTGTTAAACAAGACCCCATGGCATTATCGAAATTAAAGCAAACTCCATGGGCTAACAGTAACCTCCACTCTTTCTACTATATTTTCCAGACTCTGCATTGTGCTCCTCCAGACAAACCCCGCACAGAAAATTATGGAGCTCAAACCTTCGTCCAACAATGTCCATGGCTCAACTACTACTCCTCTTGAGCTTAGCTCAAACTCAAACCCTAGCCACGGCGGTGAGTCTCAGTTGTTTTATGACGACATCGACAGCAACTGCTCCACTCCTTACGTCAGCGCCCCCTCCAGTCCCGGCCGCAACAGCGGCTTCTTCTACAGCGCACCCGCCAGCCCAATGCACTTCGTGCTGACGCCATCCAACACTTCCAACTCGTCATCCTCGTTTGACAACAACACTAACTCCGAGTTCGAGTTCTCTGCGCGGTTTGGTTCCGGCGGATCCGCCGCGACCGGGCCCATGAGCTCCGCCGACGAACTTTTCCTCGACGGGAAGATCCGGCCCATGAAGCTCTCAACCCACCTCGAGACGCCACAGATGGATCTCCAACAGTCCGGTGAACTGAGGAGCGGCAGAGATCTGCTCTACAACAAGTCTATGCGGCGCAGAACTAGATCTTTGTCACCACTCCGTAACCTTCCCTTCGATTGCTGCGAGATTTACGACGAAGAAGACATCAACGACTGTGCTTTGGTCGACGAGAAGAAAGAGAACAACAACAATGTTGAAGAGGAGGAAGTCACTGGGAGCTTGGAGACTACTCCTTCAGTCTCGGCTTCGTCTTCCAGGTCATCCTCGGCCGGAAGAAACTCGAAGAGATGGGTTTTCTTGAAGGACTTTCTTCACCGGAGCAAGAGTGAAGGGAGAAGCAACAACAAGTTCTGGACCACTATCTCATTCTCAGCCAGCGGCAAAGAGAAGAAGCCCATCAAAGGAAATGGGTCTGTTTCAAAGGAGGCACTGAATAATATGGGCCCGGAGAAGCCCAAGTTGTCGTCGTCGTCGGCGAGTGCAGGGAAGAAGGCGGCGGCGGGGAAGCCGACGAATGGAGTTGGGAAGAGAAGGACGGCGCCGTCGCTTCATGAGCTGCACTACACAGCTAATAGGGCTCAGGCGGAGGAAATGAGGAAGAAGACTTACTTGCCTTATAGGCAAGGTTTGCTAGGATGTTTGGGATTTAGCTCAACGGGGTATGGAGCTGCCATGAGTACTGGGTTTGCTAGAGCACTAAACCCAGTCTCTTCCAGGTAAAAAAAGAAGTAAAAACAACCGGTTAAAATGTAAGAAACTCTTGTGTTGTGGGCAGTAAGTGTATAGATTTTAACCTTTTGGTCTAGGATTATTTATGTGACGGGTTAAAAGATCTCTCTATTGTTGTTGTCTGAAAGAGAAGATCTTGCTGTAGAAGTCCTATATATATCTATCCGAATATCCTTATGAATTATGATGATGAATATTTGTGGGGTAAAAATTCTTTTTATTCCCAGCAAGATTGTGTAAGAAAGTACGATGCTTTTGCGGTAGGCAAAGTAAATTATTCTCCAGTAAACTGCCACTGCTTATGAATTATGATGATGGTAGCAATCAAAATCAAGTCATGTATATCGCTCCTTTTTTTACTTTTTACTGAATCAGAATCTCAATCTGTGGCAGTGGTGATAGATATCTACCCACATGATCTACTTGATCCTTGCTTACACATCCATGTATCAACTCATCGTTGTACAAAAGTTGTTGTCATGCGAGCACTATTAGTTTAGATAGTACTTTCAAGGAATTTAGGATAATGACAAGCGAGTATTTTGATCTATCTGTATCAATTTACGTCTCGGGCTTTAACGCGTAATTTTGATCAAGATGTAATTAACTTAGAGAAGCAACCAATTTGACTAGATTTGGTGGTTACAAGTGAGTAATTTGGTTCTTGTTTATGGGGATTTAGTTGCATCATTAAGGAAATGGATGAGAGGGATTGGAACTTGAAAGACAAGGCCATGAGATGGTGTTATGGGATATTTGCATGAGATGGGAGCTGGGATCTTGAGGTGGCCCCAACCTGCTTTATTCATGATGTTGCTTCTTTTGGAACTCTAAAAAGCAAACTTGTCTAATACTAGCTAGTAGCATCATTTCTGATTTTATTTTGAGTATATTTACAACTATGAACAAGATAGATCTAAGTGGAGAATTGGGACTTTGCTAAAGTGAAATCAAATAATCGAAATCTTAATCTAACAAGGGGACATGGTGCTTCCTTCACATAGACATAAAGGAAGGAGTTTGAGATTTTATGAGACATTCTAATAAAACATTCATGTATCTTACGTAGTCCAAAATTATTAGGATCCATCATATTATCTCTTTTTGGATTCTCCACATGAATTGGAATAAATATATAATGCATGATATAAAAATCGTTGGTGTTGTTTTCCTAAATCCAAATCTCTGTTTTGAACCTCTACAGGATAATCGACTCGATGAAGAACCTCTTCTTATTTAGGTTCAAATCTCGTCCACACTAACAATCTTTAGAGTATACTCTCGATGAAAAAAAAAAAATCTTTTTGAGTCAGATCACTACATTAGATCATACTCCGGAACCTATCATTCTGATTGTAAATCGATTTTGAACTGGTTACTGGAAGCTTGATTTTTGAACCGGATGTTCAAATTTTCCGGAATAAATAAGCTGAGTACAAACTGATGGAAAATCTCAGAAGCCAATAAGTATGAGATCTGATGTGAGAGGCCCCAAGTCCATTACTATGCTGGTCACACCTAATTTCTCTAGCTGGAGTAAACAGAAGCAAAATCTCATCACGGTCCCCAGCTTCATTATTGCTCATGGGCTCCTTATCCACATTTTTTTAAAATCATTCATCCTTTACAATCGACTATGATAGCTTAAAAAGTCCAGACTTGTACAAGCACCGTCTGTTTCAAACACAAATTCTAGTTCCACAACACTACATAAACTTGGACAGCTTCTTACCATCTGGTTGTTACCCATTCGTATCCGAAACCACGAGGGGTTTCCGATAGTCACACGGTGATGATTAAGTTGATCTCACTCTCTGGCTTTCGCTACTCTTTTCTGCTTACTCTATCAACTGATCACGTTGTTAAGATAAACAATCGTTATAGAGAGACCGGGTGTGCCGGCCTTCAAACCTTACCTAAGCAGTAACGGTATATGAAATCAATAGAGTAACGACATAAAAGGATAATGAAAATGTACCATTAATGTTGAACGGCCCGAGTTATAACGATGATTGAGGTAGGTACCCTCATAACTCCCTTGATGTGGGATCAGTTCTCTTACCATTTTAATGTGTATTCTCTGACGTCTTCTTAGATTGGCGCGTGGGCGCTATAGGTTCCGAATCACGTTGAGCTTTGGTCATCAATCTTGCTGGTTTTTGAGCTGTCGATGCTCTCGTATCGGAGGTGAGATTATCTTAGGTCTCGTTGATAGGTTAAGTACGTACATAATATGAGTGATAAGTGAATGTATATGTACAAATCCTCCAACTCGTCCAGGCAAGGGGATCAATCTTGGTTGGGGAGTTGCGAAACCGAATACCGGTAAGTGTATGTACGTACTTGACACTTTACCATTTTCGCTGTCGGTTATGGGCCGTATAATCCCACCTCTCTGGCCAACGTTGATCTTATCCAAACTCTAAATCTGTAACCCCTAATGAAACAGATAGACAATAGGTGTTAGTTTCAGCGAGAGCGGTAAGTGGCAAGTTTGCCGCTCCCTCCTTTTGACTTATCTCGTGACAGTCCTTAGATTCGGTAATCTATGGCTGTACTCTGAGTATTTCCTCCCACATGATTATGTTTTTTCGGTGTGCAGTTTTGCCCATCGCATGGGTAATAATATATTTTGAATGAGTCATGACGTCATTCATGGTTTTTCCAAGTAGCGGAACCAATTAGACCCACTCTCGCTGGAGCATTTTCCTGCTATCGGTGTACTCCTTCGTATCTTTCGATAAAGGGAATGCAAGTTGCTGCACGGCTTGCGTTGATCTGAGCGGTGCACTCAATCATATCTTCCACTCGATCCTACCTATCAGACGGTGTTCACTGCACCTATAATGAAGCGACCTGTGACGGGAACTCGTTAACGGTAACCCTCAAGTCCCCGAGTTCCTGGCCCAAACTCAACTTTTGGTAGTTGCGAAACTCTCACATATAGTGATGGTAGTCTTTGGGGCATGCGTAATCTAGTCGTTGGCGAAAATGGACAGTATCTGAATGTTCCTCGAAACTTCTTGGTTCGTGTCAGTTCCGTTATATTGTTTGCAAGTCCCCGAGAATCTACTTATGCTCTTTGTTTACTATTCATTTCTCCCACTCTCCTTTTACACGACTGACCCCATAATTGCTTACGTTCTGGTTCTGGTGATTAGGTCACCTTTTAGGATGTGACGCAGCAATTTCAGCATTAAATTTTGCCATGTCTTTTTGTGCCACGTGTTGTAGTAGGGTGTCTTGAGTTTTCCAAACGTCTTGTCATAGGTTTTAGTGTGATTATGGCATTTTAAAGGCTGCTCACATGAAACGAGACGACACACTTCATTTTGTGTTCCAAATTTTTTTGAAGGAGTGAGCTGTCTAGGACACGCAGCATGATTAGGTGAGGTGTCATGTAGTTTTGAACGGTTGCGATATGGTATTTAAACTTCACTTCACTTCAACTCTCTACTTTTCTTACTTTGCATTTTCATCAGAATTCGAAAAAGAAAATAGAAAGACTCATCGCCTGTGTTCGTTCCTCAAGTTCGGTCATCTTTTCACCAACCGTCACCTCTGATTTGGTAAGTTCCGGCCTTTTTGTGTTTTTTTTGTTTCTAGTTTCATGTTCTTGTTGTTCCTGTTGATTTCTTTCTATCCTAGGATTGCATGTGGTAGATTTGGTGGTGGTGATCGTGCCTTGTTGAATTCATTTTTTTACATTGTTGTGTGTTTTCAATTAGTACGATGATTGTCGGTGGTCACTGTTGTTGGCGTCGTCGTCTAAGTTTAAAGGTCTCACCTCTAGTGAGATCTGGGTTTGGGCCTTGATTTTGACATCTGGGATTGGGCCTAGGTTTTGAAATCCCTTAGGCTTGAATTTAATAGGTTGGTCATGTTAGTGTTATGTTCAAGTTTGATATCGCCTCTCTCCTGTTGTTGATTGGTTATGCTGGGGTGCAATACCCTTGCATAACAGACCTGTTTACACTGCTGAATCGGTATGGGTCTATATAGGTTACCCATGGAGCCCATAGTTATTTTTCATATAGTAGCGATTCTGTTAGTTTCGATAGTGATTCAAGCGATTCATGGAATCATAGAGAGCTTAGTAGGCCAGTTGCGAAAGTTAAGGGTTATGCGTCATCTAGCTTTAAGGCCGCAAACACAAAAGTACATGTTCCGCCACCCTCGTCCTCTGGTTATTTTCTCGGGAAGTCGTTTACGGACTAGGAAGAAGATAGGGTAGAAATTAGGGTAACCTTGTTCGTGCCTTACAGGTGGTATGGCGCCCCCGCAGAAAGAACCATCTGGCAATGACAACGAGGTACCTTCGACTTTCGTTGCAGCATTTGCTTCCGGAACTAAAGTTAATGCCTTTGCTCGGCAGACTATACCTGTTATATCCCATCTCGAGGATTTCCATTTTAAGATTTGATTCAGGCTAAACGAGAAAGGTAGTTAGTTTTTACCGTCGATAATTAGCTATGACATTTCCATTAGAATTTTATTGGTCAAGTTTTTTGGGAAATTATATTGAGGAAAGTCGTAGAGTTTTTCAAGACGAGTTTGTAGCCATGTTAAGTGTTAAAATCAAAGTTACAATGAAGAAATTACGGTCAGCAAAAGTTTTGTACAATTTTACGGAATTGATTAGTTGCAACTCGCAAGTTTAAATACAATTTTTTGTAAATGGAAAGTCAGAAACCTTCCTCTTTGGTCAAACCCTTTTTCTCTCTCTTCCCACTCGGTTCTCTCTCTTCTCTTCTGCATGCTGTGGGTTGCCAGTGACGGAGCTCGCCGGTCTGACCACCAAAATTAGCAAGACCGATGCCTAACTCTTCCTTTCCTTCTCCTCTTTCAAACCATCAATGCCTCAGCCTCTATTTCTCGGTAAGTAGGTCGTGGTGTCCACGAGAAGGGCCATCGGCGATGTAAACCCTAGAAATTGGGGGTCGTTTCATTTTTGGCCAAATCAATCGGTGAGAAGCACTGGGCTTTGAAGCTCTCATTACTATGAGTGTAACCATACCAAGAACTCGCTTCAATTCCAACTAGAGAGGAAGAATCAATCGATTAAAATTTCTTGGGGCTTTTGGTTCAAAACCAAATTTGGTGAGTTAGGGATAGAATTGAACTTTGTTGTAGTTATGAAAATAGTTTGTTGTGTGATTTGGAGCAGAATAAGCCTCCTGTCGCCGGAAAAAGTCACCAGCGTTGTCGCCGCCGACGATTCACGGCGGCACTCTGACGGAGGAAATAATATTGTAAATTTTATACTATTTCGCTCATAATTACGTACTGATTGTAATGAAGAGGTTATTGAATTATTTTGGACATAGTTGACTAAGACGTGTAATTAATCGGATATTAACTAAACAATTTATGATATTATTGAACGGTTGAGTCGATCGTCAATTCAAATTCGAGTCGCGTAACATGTGAGGAATGTGTTGCGATATTAAAAAGGATTCAAGAATTAGAATTTAGAATTTGATTAAAGCTTGTTATTAGTTCGGGAAACACGTTATTCGAGAATATGAGGTTCTTGATATAATGCTCGTTGGTAATGAGCTTAACTATTCATTATAATTTTCGACAATTAGTTAGTAAATAACAATCGTTGTTTCAAGACGATAAGTTAGTAGCCAGTGACAGATGTTTAGAAACGCTAACAGATGGGCATTAGCTTGATGAAAATCACGCACAGTACTGTGAGTGGATTTTTATTTTCACAGTCGATCGCGAGTTCATATTTTTATGCAGTATGTTTTACATTATGTTTTAGAGCATTTAAATTTGGAGGTTTATTTGTGATGATTTTATTTAGTTGCATTTATGCCTTAGTTATTTGACTGATCACTGGATTGTCGGTCGGATCGGGTTAGGACAAACACCTTGCTCGACCCAGATTGTCTCAGATTAGGACAAACATCCTAGACGATCGCATCACCTGTACTTTTCATACATATAGTCGTTCTGGGTTAGGGAAAACATCCTACAATATTTGAACTCACATCAGTCTTAGTAGAAACTGTGGAAAGGCATACAGTTTTACTTCTTCAGTTTTATGCATATCGTATGATTATGATTTTTGTCCATTCACTCTAAGGTTTTATGTTTTTATGCCTTTCCCTGGGCCCTTGGTTTTAAATTTTTCAGATTGTAGGTTAGTCAGTTGAAGTAGTGACCGTCCAGAGTGTGAGGCATGACAATCCATAGCTTCTGTTTTCTCAGTGTAGGTTCTGAGTTGAAGTTCAGGGTTACTTGTACAAAGGTAGCTGGTATCGAATAGGCAGTGCCAGATACTCTAATTTGGGTCTCGCAAGACTTATCCTTAATTACTATGGTAATCTGGGTTGGGTCCTTTCAATACCCATGGGTATCCCTTTTAATTGGTAACTTGCTGATGGCAAGGAAGTGCAAGAGCCCCTTAAGGTTGATGTCTTTTACGGCCATGGCGGTGATGAGGGAGAACTTCAATATTTTGGAGTCGGTTGAGTTGAAGAAGTTAAGGAAAGGTAATAGATTCTCTATGCCTCCGTATGGTTTGATTGCTATGAGCGAAACACACCTGAAGCTTAGGTTACGGCTCCTGCTCCACCCGTACCACCAACACATTTTTGCGGTGTTGCACTGTTCTATTGGTCAAGTTACTCCCATCATGTTATAAACTCTAAATGTGATGTATGTTTTGTGGCATTCCGTTGGGCTTGGGATGCCCACCCGAAACGAGATACTCCATTATTTCGATGTGATGTATTTGGAAAAGAAAGGTTGCATGGGCATGTTACGGCTAGTGGCTAGGTATGGAAAGAGCTCCTCTTGTATTTTTGAAACTTTACCGATGACCAACACTACTTAGCGTGACACTGCCTTTTTCTTCTGAGGCAAATGTGAGAGTTCGTCAGAGCCAGTCCCCGAGCCCCGCATTCCTCCTAAATTCTTATCTGGAGGTGGGTTAGGGTTTCATGATTTTTCTTTGTTTTTTGAGTTTATTTATTATTTTACGGCCGTTGTTTTCAATATCGACTTGTTTTTTATGTTGTAGTTAGTCGCCGCTATCATCTCTGTCCGATTGAGATTCGACATTGTTACCACATTGAGCACAGTTTCCAGGAGATATTTTGGCATGTATACCTTCTAAACGATTACGTCTTCCTTGAGCGTATTGGTCTTGCTAAGGCTCATTGTAATTGTCTACATTTCGGTTTCTCTCTCCTCTTATTTTTTTTTGTTACGCCTTGGTTTTTTTTAGCACTGATTTGCTATGTTTCATTTTTAGTTGACATAGGTAACACTCGTCAGTCCAAGAAGATTTCTACTTACGGGGATTTAGACGAGATATTGATTAAGTTTGTTAACGCTGGGATCTCCTCCCAACTCATTGACTACGACGGCGAGGGCGAGAAGGAGGTCATGCTTCCAAAACTATCTCTTATTCCTTAACCCTCTCCAGAGATGACAGATAAGGAGGAAAAGGAGTATGGCAATGGCTCCCAGAAACAAAAGAGCTCGTCATCCTTTACGGAGGGCTCGAAGAAGTTGGGAGTGTCTAAGGGCTCTCGGCCAACCAAGGTGGCCAAGGCCTCGGGTGTGTCCTCGGCCTTTGATACACCTGGGCAACATGGTTCCGATATTGTGACCGTAGCTGGTCAAATGCGCCAAGAAAGAAGAGTGGTGGTTTGATGCAGCGTCATCCTAGCTACAAGAGGAGGAAGTCATTGCAGATGTCGGTTTTGGTTTATTTCCGTTTCCTTAAGATTATTTTTGTTTTCCTTATGTTAGCAAATTTCCTAGTTAAGTTTGGAGTTAGTTAGGGTGTTATCTTGGGCTGCAAGCTGTTGGAAGTTTGGCTATTTAAGTGTTTCTTCTCTTATTTGTAAGACAGTTTTGAAAAGTAATAGAAATCAAGATTTGATTCTCTCTACCTTGTTTTGATTCGATTAAATTCATCAATCAAGAAGCAGGTCCTAAGAAACTTTCTAATAGTTTCTTAGTCGAGCTGAATTACCAGGTTCATAGGCTGCGCCAGGTTGGTATCAGAGCCCAAAAACTTTCACCATGCCGAGGAGTTCGTCGAGATCCACCACCACCAGACGCGGAACTCACGCGACAGACCCTAGCACGCATCCTGGAGCAGATGCAACAGCTCACTACGGCGATGCAAGCTATGACGGTTCAGCGTGTTCCACCTCCTCCGGAAAATCACGCTGACCCACGTGATCACTCTGATGATGAAGGGAATCCCGTCGCAGGTCGCGACGTAAACCCTTTTGTGGGTCACGAAGAAGATTGGCGCTGGGAGCAAGGTTTCCGGTTCGAAATCCTCGAGTTTCATGGCGGATAAATAGCTGGGGAATTGCTTGATTGGATCGTCACGGTCGAAGTGATACTCGAATTCAAACATGTTCCGTTGGATCGCTGTGTCCTAGTAATTGCGATGCGCTTTCGTAATAGAGCCGCCGCTTGGTGGACCCAAACTAAAACATCACGTTCACGGTTAGGCAAGGCCAAAATTATGTCATGGGAGAAACTAAAGAAGCATCTACGTAAAACGTTTTTGCCTTACAACTATAATCATATCATGTTCCAAAGGTTGCAAAATTTGAGACAGGGGAGCAGTTCTGTCGAAGAATATGCCACTGAATTTTTCTTGCTGCTGACTCGGATTGATCTCCAGGATTCTGAAGGACAGGTTGTGGCGCGTTTCATTGGTGGTCTACGTCAACAAATTCAACACACGTTGAATCTGTTCCACCCGCTTACAGTCGCCGAGGCTTATCAAGAAGCTCTGACTGTTGAGGCTCAAACAAAGGGCAACTTCGCTGCTTAGACCTCCCCACGCCCACCGCAAACTCCTACCGCCTCTGGTCGTTCTGCTTCAGCTGCTACGATAGTCCCTACTAAGACCGAACCGGCTATTGTGCTGGTTGGCACAAATTGTACCAATCGCCCTAGTACCCTCCGTTGTTTCTCTTGTGGCGAACCCGGTCATCGTCAGTCGTCCGGTCCAACACGTAATCACCGTGGTTTATTACTTGATGTTTCTGGCTGAGATGTGGAGATTGAATATGCGGATGATTATGATGATTCGTCGGAGGAATTGGTTTTAGACACAGGTGTATCTTTGATGTTGCGTAGGTTTTGTCTGGCGCCTCGCCTACAGGATGACTCTCTCCAACGCAACGCCCTCTTCCAGTCCCGTTGTATGATTGGTGGCAAAGTCTGCTGGTTTATTATTGATTCCGGGAGTTGCGAGAACGTTATTGCTGAAGATGCGGTCAAGAAATTAGACCTCAAGGTCGAAACCCACCCCAATCCCTACAAACTTGCGTGGTTACAACAAGGCAGTGAGGTTGTTGTCACACGTCGTGCATTAGTGGCGTTTTCAATTGGAGATGCCTACCGTGATCAAGTGTATTGCGACATCGTTTCGATGGGTGCCTGTCACTTACTACTTGGTCGTCCTTGGGAATTTGATCGCAACGTTCAGCATGATGGGTTCCTTAACACTTACAGCTTCAAGTTTCACAACTGCAACTTTACCTTGAAACCCTCGCTATCACCACTTCTTCCTCCCTCCACGGCTCCTCTCTTATTGTTGCAACGCGCTCCTTTTGAGGTCGCCATGTGCGAAGCAGGCCTTGTTTTCATTCTGTTCACAGCACCTCCCTCTTCACCGTTGGAGCTTCCGGTACGACCTGAGTTTGCTGCCCTTCTGCACGAATTTTTGGATGTGTTTCCTGATGATCTCCCTCCCGGGCTACCTCCTTTTCGTGATATTCAACACCGAATTGACTTCGTTCCAGACGCATCCCTTCCAAACTGTCCGCATTATCGCATGAGTCCTAGTGAGCATGAAGAGCTCCGCCGGCAGGTTGAAGAGTTGGTTTCTAAGGGGTTTTTGCGCGAAAGTTTGAGCCCTTGCGCTGTCCCGGCATTACTTGTCCCGAAGAAAGATGGGTCATGGCGTATGTGTGTTGATAGTCGCGCCATTAACAAGATCACAGTGCGTTACCGCTTTCCAATTCCTCGTTTGGATGACTTGCTTGATCAGATTGGTGCTGCCTCCGTTTTCTCCAAGTTGGATTTGCGAAGCAGGTATCATCAAATACGCATTCGCTAAGGCGACGAATGGAAGACAGCTTTCAAGACATGCGAAGGCCTTTTTGAGTGGTTAGTTATGCCTTTTGGGTTGTCTAATGCACCTAGCACCTTCATGCGTGTTATGAACCAAGCGTTACGGCCTTTCATTGGGAAGTCGATCATCGTGTATTTTGACGACATTTTAATCTTCAGTTCATCACTTGAAGCGCACTTGCTACATCTCCGTGAGGTTCTATTGGTCTTGCGACGTGAGAAGTTTTTTGCGATGTTAAAGAAATGCGCGTTTAGCTCTCCCCAGGTGCAGTTTTTAGGCTATATTGTTTCTGCTGAAGGCCTCGCTATTGACCCCGGCAAAGTGTCTGCTATTCACTCTTGGCCACCACCCAAATCAGTCTCCGAAACTCGTAGTTTCCATGGCTTAGCTTCGTTCTATTGCCGTTTCGTTCCACAGTTTAGCACTCTTATGGCCCCAATTACAGATTGCATTCGTGATGGGACATTTATCTGGACAGAAGCCGCAGCACACGCGTTCGACGTGATCAAGACGAAGCTGGTTACGGCTTCGATCTTAGCTCTACCAGATTTCACTTTGGTGTTTGAGTTGCATTGTGACGCTTCCAAAACTGGTATTGGTGCGGTTCTTAGTCAACGCCATCGACCAATTGCATTCTTCAGTGAGAAGATCTTCGGTGCCCGTTTTCGTTATAGCACTTACGACATTGAATTCTATGCCATCATTCAAGCCGTAAAGCATTGGCGACATTATTTGTTCCACAAGGAATTTGTCCTTTATACGGACCATGATGCACTCAAACATCTCGGTAATCAAGACAAAGTCACTTCTCGCCATGCTTCTTGGGTAGCTTATCTTCAATAGTTTACCTTTGTGATCAAGCATACGTTGGGTGCTAGTAACCGTGTGGCCGATGCATTGAGTCGACGTCACTCACTACTTGCAGTTCTCCACGTTTCGGTCCCGGGGTTTAGTTCCTTCGCTAACCTTTATGCAACAGACCCTTTCTTTGGCCCCATTCTAACAGCTGTTGAAACAGGTTCGTCAGTACCATACTCACTTCATGAGGGGTTCTTGTTTCGCGATAACAGACTGTGTATCCCCGACTGTAGCCTCCGTTTACAACTCATCTCTGAACTCCATAATGAAGGGCATGTTGGCAGCGATCGCACCTTGCACTTGGTCTCCTCGGCTTATTTTTGGCCCTCTCTCCACCGTGATGTTGAGAGATTCGTCGAACGTTGTGTCACTTGTCATACATCAAAGGGTCACGCGTCCAATGCGGGTTTGTATCTACCCTTACCCATTCCCACGCAGCCTTGGACATATATAAGCATGGACTTTGTGTTGGGCCTTCCACGAACACAAAAGGGGTTTGACTCCATCTTTGTTGTTGTTGACCGCTTCTCCAAAATGGTTCATTTTATTCCATGCAAGCGCACAACGGACGCGGTGCAAGTTGCCACCTTGTTTTTCTGGGAGATATATCGTCTCCATGGTTCACGCTTCCTTGGACATTTTTGGCGGTTGTTGTGGAAACTTCTTGATACTAGTCTTGACATGAGCTCTGCTTATCATCCTCAGACCGATGGCCAAACTGAGGTCGTTAATCAGTCATCGGGTAATCTTCTGCGTTGTTTGGTTGGAACCTCTATCAAAGCATGGGATTCCAAGCTTCCTCAGGCCGAGTTTGCTCATAACCATGCTGTGAACCGTAGCTCCGGCTTTAGTCCTTTTCAAGTGATCTACGACTTTGTTCCTCGTGGACCACCAGACCTATCCTCTCTTCCCGATCGTATGCGTTTACATGGTAGTGCTGAGACCTTTATGGAACATGTTACGGAAACACATGCATTGACGAAGGCGAATTTGGAAGCATCGGCGGTAAAATGCAAAACAGCAGCTGATGCCCACCGACGTCGCCTTGTCTTTGAAGTCGGCGACCTTGTCTGGGCAGTCCTCACTCGTGACTGCATGCCTTCCCATGCCTACAACAAACTCAGGGCGAAGAAAGTTGGCCCCCTCGAAGTCTTAGAACGCATCAACGATAATGCATATCGTCTCCGCCTCCCTCCGGACATTACTACATCCGACGTATTCATTGCAGCGTCATCCTAGCTACAAGAGGAGGAAGTCATTGCAGATGTCAGTTTTGGTTTATTTCCGTTTCCTTAAGATTATTTCTGTTTTCCTTATGTTAGCAAATTTCCTAGTTAAGTTTGGAGTTAGTTAGGGTGTTATCTTGGGCTGCAAGCTGTTGGAAGTTTGGCTATTTAAGTGTTTCTTCTCTTATTTGTAAGACAGTTTTGAAAAGTAATAGAAATCAAGATTTGATTCTCTCTACCTTGTTTTGATTCGATTAAATTCATCAATCAAGAAGCAGGTCCTAAGAAACTTTCTAATAGTTTCTTAGTCGAGCTGAATTACCAGGTTCATAGGCTGCGCCATAGTTCCTGTTGCGCAAGTGGTCTCTGTGCTCTCTGATGGTTCAAGCTCTAGTGACAGCGACATAGCGAATCACTAGGCAACGGAAGGCAAAGGTGATGAGACTCGCCTGCTCGATGCCCAAGTGTCCAGCCCCTAGGTGCTTCCCCCGCCGTACTTCACGGAAATTGTTTCGTTACTTCTGGTCAAGATTTCAACCGTAGCCGACATTAAGGCAGAGGCCGATTAATGCATTCAGTCGGTGACTGTCTCTCTCCAACTTCTCAGTCACCAACGGAAGGAACTTACCATATTCGGGGCTGATGTGCAGAAACTGAAGGAAGAGCTTGCCTAGAAGGAACAAGATCTAGTTAAGGCCAGTGAGACGTGACTCACTCTTTCTTAGAAGTGCACGAACCAGGAGAAAGAGCTCACCGTAACGTCTACCCAACTCCAGGCATCTCAGAACAAGGTTTTGACAGTTAAGGGTTTGCTTGTGACAACTAACTCTCGGTTAGATGCCGTGAAATATGAGCGTGACTAGGCTAAGGCAGTGGTGACCTTGCTCCGAAACCAGCTGGAGACCCTGGAAAGGACGCGCGAGCAGGAAATGACTGATGTTGTGGAAGATTACAAATGGGGCAGAGTTACTGAGGGAGGCATATCAACCCGCGAAGTACTTGTCAAGTACATAGATAACGAGTGGTTGAGCAAAAATTTCAATATTGATACCCGCCGGATGAAAGAGGAGAAAATAAGGAAGGAACCGGAGTTGCGCCTTGCTCCCAAAAAAGAGGAGGAGAAGGAAAGGAGACGAGATAATATGCGTAACAGATTGTCTCGTAATGGGAATCATCCTCTTACTCTGACCCAGACTACTCCTTAGTCATACTCTACTTTAGGGGAGCGACGGGCGTGAGAGTACAAGGCAATGTCTGAGCTCACTCAAGGTTACAAGGAGCGTGAAGAGGGCACAACGGGCAAAGAAGAGGAAGCGTGAATGGGCAGTCTAGGATTTTTCGTACATTAAGTTGCGTATGTATTTTTGATTTTTGTTGAACAATCTTCTTTTATTTTTTGCTTGCTAATTTGTTCTTTCCGTGTTTGGGACCTTTTTGTAGCCTAGTGAGTGGAGCAACCGTCAGTCACTACTCTGACTCGGCATGGTACTTCCAGACCTTGCTAAATGGGAAGGAACAAGTAAAATTATGTTGCATTTTTTTGGCTAAGGATTGTAGGGTAATTTTAGTTAGCCTTTTTTTGCTATCAATGGAAAGTGTGAAAGGAATTCATTTGCTTACCTCGCTCGTGGTTGCTGCCTAAGCTTTAAATCCGAGCGAATAAAAAGGAGAACATAAAGTAGAGTAACTATGTTATGATAGGCAAAAGTGGGAAGAACTCTCATTTCATTGATTACGCTGAAGGCAGTGGTACAAAATGTCGGGGGGGGGGGGGGGGGGGGGGGGGAGTTGGGGGGGTTAGCCGGTCATACACAATTATGCTTTGTTTTGAACTGAGAGCGTAAAGTAAGCGCATAATATAGAAACTGTTTACCGGTGGCAATATCTGAGAATGTTTTGCATTCCATGTTTGCGGTAACGTTTTGCTTGCTCGGTCCTTGATGTAAAACGTCGCTGGTCCTATGCTCTCTACTATCTCGTACGGGACCTCCCATTTTGGTTTAAGACCTCTTGGCTTTGGGATGACCTCTTTCTATACCAAGTCGCCTACCAAGAGCTTCAGCGCCTTGACTCGGTGGTTGTAATGTGTGCAACCAACTGCTTGTTTGCTAGGAGTTCAACTCGGGTTTCATCCTCCTGTTCTTCCCGTAATACATTTTCCATTTCCATTCCTTCCTTGTTTATGTCCTCGTCGAATCCTTCAAATTTGGGGCTGCAGTGCATGATTTTCAGGGGTAACACCACTTTTGCTCCAAAAGCTAGCGAAAATGGTGTTGCACATGTCGCTTACGTCGGAGTTGTCCGTATTGACCAGAGAACTTCGTAAAGGTGTTCCGCCCACTTGTGCTTGTAATCTTCCATTCGCTTCTTGAGTCCGACCTTGATATTCTTATTCACTGCTTCAACTTGACTGTTGGTTTAGGGTTGTGCTACTGTTGCAAAAAGCAAGTTGTAATCTGAGTCCCTAGGTCACTTGTGAATTTTTTTCATCTCGTCGTTATTGAATTGTGTTCCATTATCTGTGATGATCGTGAATGGTTCTCCGTTGCGGAAGTAAATATTTCCCCAAAGAAAGTTGATGATCTTCTAAGTTGTAATAAGTATGAGTGATCCCACGTCAATGTACTTGGTATGGTAATCGATGCATACAACTGTATACTTGAACTGGCATTCGGATGCCTTGAGCGGGCCGATAAGGTCCAGTCCCCACTGAGCAAACGAAATGGGGCTGACAATGATTGGCATTGGGGTCGCCAGTGCGTGAAGCATGGGTGCATATTGAGCACACATTTCAAATTCGTCTCCTATCTTCCTTGCGTCTGTCTGCATCTTCTTGTAGTAGAATCCATAGTGTAAGAACTAGTGGATAAAGGTTCTTGGTCTGGCATTATTTTCGTTGTTGCTTCCATGCATGTCCTCCATGATCTTTCGTCCATCATCGCACGGGAAAAACTTGAGCATTGTGAACCTCCTCTTGCTTATATAAAGCTTCCCCTCGTGCATACTGTAATACACTACTCTTCTGATGAGCTTTCTCGCCTTAATTCTATCCGCTGGTAACATTCCATGCAATTTATACTCGATGAGCTTCGTTTTCCAATCCTTGGTTGGTGGTGGTGCGTTGAGTACAAGCGAAAACACCTCCATGATTTTTTTTTTAAAATGCTTGGCTTTTTCAAAGTTTCCACTATGGTTTGCTCACGTACGGTGTGGGTTGGGGCGGTTTCCAGTCTCGCTAGTGCATCCAGTTTTGCGTTCTGCTCCCTGGGGATGTGGGTTATGTTAAAGAAAGAAAATTTATTTAAGAGTGCTTTTACATACCCGAGATATGTTGATGTTTGCGTGCTCTGGGCCTCGAATTCTCCAGTTACTTGACTTACAACTAATTGGGAATCACTGGATATGTTTACATCGCTGGCACCAGATTCGGATGCTAGTTGTAGTCCTGCAATCAGGGCTTTATATTCCGCTCATTGTTAGATGCATGGAAGGAAAATTGGAGTGCATATTCAGCGTTGATGTTTCCTAGTTTTTTCAGGATGACCCCGACTCCTTCTGCTTCCGTTGTCCTTGAGCCGTCCACGTAAATGGACCATCGTGACGTTTTGGCTTCTGGCTTGGTTGTTGGGGTCACTTCTATTGACGAATGAGCTGCTTGTGTTAGTACGACGGGTTATGCCTCTATTCCCGGCGTAATTTCTGCTATAAAGTATGCCTCCGCGTGACCCTTGGTGGCGGTTCAAGAATGGTACTTTATATCGAATTTGCTTAGCTCGATCGCCCATTTGGTAAGCCTCTCCGAGTGGTCGGGTCTTTCCAGCACTTGGCGTAGTAGATGATTCGTTAAGACATATATTGTGTCTCATTGTAAGTAGGGTCTGAGCAGACGCGCCAAGACTATAAGCGTCAATGCAAGGTGCTCCAAAGCTAGGTACCTTGTTTATAATTTGTACAGACCTTTTCCTACATAAAATATTGGTAATTCTGTATCCGCTTCCTGTCTTACCAGGGAAAAACTGAAAACTGTTAGTGATACTGCTAAGTAAATGTACAACTCCTCACCTGGCACCAGGACAGATAAGAAGGGTATGTGACCGAGTTATTGTTTGATTTCGACGAAGGCTGTTTTGCACTCCTCAGTCCACTTGACAGGTTTCTTGTTTGTGGTGAAAATAGTTTTGAGGAATGAGTGGCACTTATCCATGTATCTGGATATGAACCGTGAAAGATATGTGAATTTCCCGATTAGGGCTTGAAGCTCCTTCTTCATTGTTGGGGCCTTGGTGTTGAGGATCACTTGGATTTTTTCCGGGTTGGCTTCTATGCCTTTCTGGTTAACAATGTACCTAAGGAATTTGGCAGTCGTGACTCCGAAAATACATTTTGCTGGATTTAATCTCATTTAGTTCCAGATGAGGATGTCCAGGGCTACCTTTAAGTCACCGACATGATCCTCCGTTTGCTCTTGACAACGAGATCATCTACGTAAACCTCCACTAAAACGCCTATCAATGGGCCTAGTGTTTGTGTCATAAATAGCTAGTATATTGCTCAAGCATTCTTCATCACGAAGGGCATTACAGTGTAACAGTAAAGTCCATTGTCTGTCATAAAACATGTCGCTTCTACATTGCTCGGATCCATTTTTATCTGGTTATACCCAGAATAGAAATCTATGGTAGATAGTAGTTCGTGGCCACTAGTTGCATTGGCAAATTGGTATATCCGTGGCAACGGAAAAGAATCCTTGGGGCAAGCTTTGTTTACTTTGGTGTAATTGACACACATTTGCCACTTTCCGTTGCTCTTCTTTACCATCACCACGTTGGACACCCATTACGGGTACTGTACCTCTCGGATGAAGCCGATGTCTAACAACTTTGTAACTTACCCTCGGATTGCCATGTATTGTTCCTCACTTTATGCCCTTCGCTTTGGATTTCTCGGCACCACATCCAGGGATATTCCCAGTTGGTGTGAGATAATGTCTATTGATATACCTGGCATATCCGTGTATGACCATATGAAAATGCTTTTGAACTCCTTGAGAACGTTGATAAGGGTTGACTCTATGTCTGGTTCTAGATTTGCGCCTACCCAGACCATCCTTTCCGGGTGATCCTCCGAGATTAGAATAACCTTGAGCGACTCTTCGTCCACTGGTTCGGCTGTCAGTGGTCGTTCCCTCAGGTCTTCAGGCACAGCAGAAGACGGGTTCACCATGAGCGAACAAGTTTCCATATGTGGATATGGGTGGGGGATGCTTGCACTCAGTAGTATTGGCACCGTTCCTCGTACCGCTCTTGTTCCCCATTATGTAGGAAACTTCATCAGGAGCATGTGTTGCGAGAGGATGACTCGCAGTCGGCTGAGTGCATTGAAGCCAATGATGGCGTTGTAGTACGTGGGCGAATCAACGACTAGGAACTTCATGAATGTTTCGGCGTAGCAGCCGTCTTGGCCAATGGAAAGATGAAGCACATCACTTCCCAGTCGTTGTACTCTGTCACCCGAAAAGCTTACGAGCGGTTCCTGGTCATCTTCCAGATTTCTCTCTGATCGCCCAAGATCTTTGTATGTTTGTAAAAAAAATTACGTTGACAACGGATCCCGTGTCCACCAATACTCGGCTCAGATTACACTAATCCACCACTGCATCAATGACGAATGGGTAGTCTTCCGTTACAGATGGTCTTCCATGCTCTTCTGTCTCGTAGAACTTGATCGATCACCATCCGAACCTAGCTACCTTCGTTGGTCCTTATTGAATACTACACACCACACATTATTTTTTCCAGTTGGGTTTTGAAAGGAACTAACCTCGATTTAGTTTCCTAAACCGGAATCAAACCCTTTCTAAAAACGTGAACTTTCAAAAACCATAGAAATTTCGGCAGAGTTCCACTATATTGTGAAGTTACCATTAACCTGTACCCGAAAATACACTTCATCCTATGCCACAAAAGCCAAACCGTGGGCACCAATCCCATCCGAATTTCTCAAAAACATATCATAATGTAATGCAATAAACAAAACTGTAGCTTTACAGAAATCCGGGAAAATCATGTGAAAATATAAACAAAAAAGTATTCAGAGCAACCTCTAGTATATACATATATACAAATAGTAGGCCAAACTAGGAGCCTACGATAAAAGAAATGTAGCTCGAATACAAAGCCTCCAACTGCGACGTGCGACACCCGAATTCAAACTGCAAACTGGGCAAAGAAAACGAAAAGCCCAGGGAAAGACATATAAACCGTTAGAGTAAGTGGACGAAAATAAATGTTTTTCGCCGAATAATATATATGTTATAAAAACATATGCGAGTCGAGTCTAAATGTATAAAAATCATATGGTACACGAAGGAAACTCTAACTCCTCACGCGTACAGAGCATGAATCAAAAATCTCGCGGGTCACTTATGGACACATCCACGCTAGTACAGTCAGAATTACGAGATCCTGAACCCACACGTGATTCTAGCCAGAAAGGCCTCAGGTCAGGGTATCTGTTCTCACCCGGAAAATACCTCGGCACAGGGTAACAGTCCCCTCCCGGTAAACATCCTCGGGGATCAGCTGGGATGCTAAGTGTATCGATACAACCATATATATTGAGACTGTACTCTGTGTAAACCAAATCATAAATAGTTTCATGCCAGTGTATAAAGCATAATGTAAATACATAATCATAATACATAATTATAAAAGCATATTCGTCGATGCGTATTAGTAAATGCATAATCGTAAAGCACAAGCTCGTATAAATCATAATCTCATATGCATGCCCATGCTCGTAAAACGTATAATAAAGACTCGCAACCAATCAGTGAAAAGAAATGTGTCCACTCACAGACTTGCACTTCGCAAAACGCGTTAATCCTGTGATCCGCCTCAAAATCCCTTACCAAACGAACGATCACAATCTCCACTGCGATCGGTGCACGATTTCGAGCAAAACGACATAAAACTTGTCAAAAATCACCTCGACCGAAAAACCGTCGCGCACGGCGGCGCGCCGGGCCGCTGCTGTCGGAAAATTTTATCGGCCCAGAAAATTTCAAACTACACATGGATTTGAAGATCTCGACATTTCCAACAACTTTGTAGTTCAATGCTAAACCCAATTTTGACCGGAAAACCTCCAAAACACACCTTGAAGTCGAAAACCCTCACCGAAATTCATCAACTCCGATCTCCTCCGTTCGGCCATGGCAAGGTGCAAGACCACTTCTAAAAGCTTCCTCTCCTCAAGGGCAACAAAACCCCTAACAAGTCGACCCCCAACTCGGCGGCCACCATTGCCGCTGAATCTCGCCGAAATTTCACCATCTTTGACAAGCCATAATTTCTTCATCCGGGAACCAAATTGAATGATCCACCTATCAAAAGAAAGAGGAGCTGAAGCCCAACAACTTTCATGAAGGAACCACGTCCAAAAGACGCCGGAATAAGGCACATCGAAGGCGAGAAAGTCATTTCCCAAAACGGGTCAGTTTTGACCCGTGGGTCAACGTGGTCAAACCCAGATTTCCCAAAATGGAAAGTTTCCAAAATTGTCCAGTATTCATGCTATATTTATACCGTACACGTATCGTCCAAAAAGAATCAAAACCAAACGGATAAACACAACTAAATCTAACGGCCAAAAATATTCATAACTTATTCCACGTAACTTGAAATAATCCTCCGGAAATTCTCACGAGGCCGAAATTAAATTCTCTACAACTTTCGTGAAGGAACTCAAATCAAATTCTTGCCCGATAATTTAATCGTTAACAAACCCGCCTTATCGATCAATTACGACAAAACCGCGACTAATCGCGAAACTCGCAAATCAAGTCGATAAACATACCATTTCTGGTTCGGGTTGTCAATAATCTACCCCCCTTACAAAAATTTCGACCTCGAAATTTTCAAGCCTGCCAACTGAAAAGTAGGGACACCGCTTCTGCATACTGCTCAACCTCCCAAGTGATTACTTCAATTGATTGACTCTGCCATCAGATTTTCACAATAGGAAATATTTCTGTGCTGTAATCCCTGCACCCTCAAATCCAGAATCTAAACTGGCTCTCCCACAAATGTCAAGTCTTCCTGTATAGGGAACTGATAGGGTGCTAAACATGCAATAAATCTGAAATGTAGTTCCACCACATGGAATACAACATACACATTGGCCAACGCAACAGGCAATGCCAAACTATACGTCACAACACTAACTCACCCCATGATCACATACGGACCAATATAACGTGGTAAAATATACCATACTCCCAAAACAAATCACACCTTTCCAAGGAAACCTTAGTCACCAACCTTGAACTCAATGACTCAACATACCCACATCTGCATAACTTCTCTGTCGAACTCGAGCAATTATCAACTTGTCCTTGCTAATCCGAAGGTTTACAGTAGCACTTTCCACTATATCATGACCAAAAGCCATTTCATTTCTAACTCACTCCAACACAATGGAGTGCAATACTGTTTCTCATACACAACTTCATACAATCCCATAACAATACTAGTCTGCAAACGGTTATTGCAAGCAATCTCGAACAAATAAAACTGCTAGTCCCAAATCCCTCTGAACTGCAATACACAGGACTACAACATGTCCTCCAAAGTCTGAATAGTCCTCTCAGATTGCCCACCAATCTGAGGATGAAAAACTGCACTAAATTGTAATCTGGTCCCCAATGCTCACTCCAATGACTGCCAAAACTCTGTTGTAATTGATTATCTCGATCAGCAACCCGGGACACAGGCACACCATGCAAATGAACAACCTCCACCAAATATCGCTTCGCCAGCCTGCCCACCGAAATCTTTCCAGGAAATACAAGGAAATGAACTGATTTCGTCAAACGGTCCACAATGACCCAAATACTAGTATTACCAGCCGAAGTACACGGTAACTAATACACGAAATCCGTAGTGATATGCCACTTCCAATCTGGAATCTCCAATGGCTGTAACTTCCTAGCAAGTTTGCCTCTTTCTGCCCTCACCTGCTGACAAATGAGGCATCTGCTCACATAAGCTGCTATTTCCCTCTTCATGTTGCTTTACGAGTAGTAAACTCTAAGTATCTGATACATTTTCGTACCACTAGTGCATAACATACATAGAATAATGAGCTTCAATAAGCATCTCTCTCTCTTCAATTCATCGTCTCTGGGCCCACATAGCCTCCCTCTGCGCAACGAAGTGCCAACATTCCTCAATTGATACTCTGCTGGAACACCATTCTGAATCACATTCTTCTTGTCCAACAAGTAGGAATCCGCATCCTGAGCCTCACAAACCTAATCAAGTAACACAGGTCGATCCTGGAATTAGTCAACAATGCTCCATCATCATCTCACTCTAACTCAGCTCTCGTAGCTCGCAACTCCGCTAACAATAAGATTCTTGCAACACGTACATGAAACATATAAACTCCAAATTTCCAACTAAGTGCATCAGTAACAACGTTTGTCTCCCCTGAATGATATTCAAAGTGCAACCACATTAATCAACCCCATCCATCTACGCCGCCTCATGCTCAAATCTGGCTGAATACGCAAGTAGATGAAACTCAAGTGATCAATGTACATCCTGCTTTGCGCTGCACGCCATACCAGTAGTGTCTCCAACTCTCTGATGCTAACACAAAGACAGCTACTCCTAAATCATACATAGAATACGTAACTTCATAAAGCTTCCACTGCCTGGAACCATATACCATCATATTGCCATGTTGCAGCCCAATTCGACCAAAAATTTAGTTTCGAAACATCACTATACATAACATAATCCTCGCTGACATCACATATAGTGAACACTGGCGCAGTCATCAACCTCTCCTCTAACCACCACACGTAACTCTCCTCACAGGTACCTGACAATTTCAAACTCGACCCTCTGATCGAAACTGATGATACTCACATCTGAAATCAATCTCCGAAAACTGAAACTCCATTAAGCTGATCAAACTAGCCATCAATCAGAAGTGGAGGATACTTGCTCTTCTCTGAAACCTGATTCAGCTTCCGGTAGTCGATGCACAACCTCATCGAACGATCCTACATCCTCATAAAACATACTGGAACACCTCAAGGTAAAACATTGAATCAAAGGAAACCTTCCTCAAATAGTTCCTGAAGTTGAATCTGCAACTCCCTCAACTCTGATAAATTCTCTGGAAAACATCTGGATACTCACAGATAACCTCAACATCACGAACATCAGGTACAACAACCTCAACATCACGATCATATGCCAAGTACGGCATACATCCTTGCTTCATCATCAGCTCAGCCTCATTGCTGAAACCACACATAGTAGAGAAGCATTTCCTTCACCTCTAAACAAGATCTCTGGCACGACTGAACGTCAAAGGACTATAACATTCTTGCGACGAACAACCACTCCGCAACTAGTCCACAACCTCCTGCAAACCTCATAGTCTCGATACCCCACCTGATACTCACAATCTCATCTACTGGATATAGCACTCTCCACAAACCCGGAATTGAAGATGCAAGCATAATAGCCATGGATGTCAAGCAACGGTAACCTCATGGAAAACTCTGCCCTCACACAAGTTTGTGGCATGAACTCTGGCATGTCCAACTAACCGTCCATGTTGATTGCGACTTTGCTGATTGACTTGTCTAGAAGTCTGCGTTGGTCAAACTCCAGAAATGGTACCTTAACCTCCTCCTGAACTCTGAGTTACAGGACCACGAAAAGCAGCCAACTGAGAACATTCCTTCGTAACGTGACCCTCCTGACCACCATAATAGCAACTGAGAGTGCTCCTCGGAAACAAACCACAGTGACGCCTGTTGTGTGGAAGGATCACCAACGACCACCCTGACTCATGCCACAGGAACTAGTCCACTACTCTGTGATCTCCTTCTCCACCAAACATATCTTCTGCCTTGTCCAAATGACCCTCAACATAATCGGAAAGGCCACAGCCTGATGAAGATACTGATCCCGAGGTGCCTGAACTCAATCTCATCAAAGTATCTCAACTAAGCTCACCTTCCTTAAACCGACATGTTTGAAACCGCATATGCCTTTCCTTCTCAATGTCTTCGCCTCTGAGTGCAGCACATCAAACTCCTCACAGTTGTCTCGAGGCATAACAGTCAAAATCCCTTTGATGCCCAGGTTCAATCTCATCTCGAACCTCCTGCATTGCTTCCTCTGAAGCCACATAACACGTGTAAACTGGGACAAACATGTGAACAATACATCCCTGCCTCAGGTTGGTAAACACTCCATATTTCCGTTGTTGGGTAGCCTGATTGAACAATTACCGCATAAACAATACCCTGAATGTAGGTCATAGAGTCGCAACAGGAACTCACACAATACCAACCCACCAAACATAATGATTTGACTCAAGCACACCATCAGCTACCACAATCCTCTGTTCAAAAGCAACATATAGACGCCCATACACGCACAATCGGGCAAACCATGCCATACATATCTCTAAACCCAGAATGCTTATCCAAACCCACAACTCATTTATCAAGTCGCGCGTCGACTGATCCTCAACAGGATCCACAACCATACTGACACGGAAATCATGTCAAGGAGGCATCCTAATGAATAAGACATTATTCACAACAAACAGGATGTAGTCATGGAACTTCAAACATTTGAAAGTATATAACACCCAGAGCATTGATGAGTATCCGCCGGCCGGTCGGGTCATCGCTCCAGACATGTTGTACATACTCAAATATCCTCAGTAAACACGACTACAGAAGTCTACATAACCTAAAATCTAATGCTCTGATACCAAGCTGAAAGGACCCAACCCCGATTTAGTTTCTTAAACTGGAATCAAACCCTTTCTAAAAACGTGAACTTTCAAAAACCATAGAAATTTCTGCAGATTTCCACTATATCGCGAAGTTACCGTTAACCTGCACCCGAAAATACACTTCATCCTATGCCACAAAAGCCAAACCATGGGCACCAATCCCATCCGAATTTCTCAAAAACATATCATAATGTAATGCAATAGACAAAACTGTAGCTTTACAGAAATCTGAGAAAATCATGTCAACATATAAACACAAAAGTATTCAGAGTAACCTCTAGTATATACATATATACAAATAGTAAGCCAAACTAGGAACCTACCATAAAAGAAATGTAGCTCGAATACTAAGCCTCCAACTGCAACGTGTGACACCAGAATTCAAACTGCAAACTGGGCAAAGAAAACGAAGAGCGCAGGGAAAGACATATAAACCGTTAGAGTGAGTGGACGAAAATAAATGTATTTCGCCGAATAATATATATGTTATAAAAACATATGCGAGTCTAAATGCATAAAAATCATATCGTACACGAGGGAAACTCCAACTCCTCACGCATACAGAGCATGCAACAAAAATCCCGCGGGTCACTCATGGACACATCCACACTAGTATAGTCCGAATCATGGGATCCCAGACCCACACGTGATTCTAGCCAGAAAGGCCTCAGGTCAGGGTATCTGTTCCCACTCGGAAAATACCTCAGCACGGGGTAACAGTCCCCCCCCCCCCCCGGTAAACATCCTCAGGGATCAGCCGGGATGCTAAGTGTATCGATACACCCATATATACTGAGACTGTACTAGGTGTAAACCAAATCATAAATAGTTTCATGCCAGTGTATGAAGCATAATGTAAATGCATAATCATAATACATAATTATAAAATCATATTTGTCGATGTGTATTCGTAATTGCATGATCGTAAAGCACATGCTCGTATAAATCATAATCTCATATGCATGCTCATGCTCGTAAAACGTATAATAAAGACTCGCAACCAATCAGTGAAAAGAAAGGTGTCCACTCACAGACATGCACTTCGCAAAACGCATTAATCCTGTGATCCGCCTCAAAATCCCTTACCAAACGAACGATCACAATCTCCACTGCGATCGGTGCACGATTTCGAGCAAAACGACATAAAACTTGTCAAAAATCACCTCGACCGAAAAACCGTCGCGCACGGCGGCGCGTCGGGCCGCTGCTGTCGGAAAATTTTATCGGCCCAGAAAATTTCAAACTACACATGGATTTGAAGATCTCGACATTTCCAACAACTTTGTAGTTCAATGCTAAACCCAATTTTGACCGGAAAACCTCCAAAACTCACCTTGAAGTCGAAAACCCTCGCCGAAATTCATCAACTCCGATCTCCTCCGTTCGGCCATGGCAAGGTGCAAGACCACTTCTAAAAGCTTCCTCTCCTTAAGGGCAACAAAACCCCTAACAAGTCGACCCCCAACTCGGCCGCCTCC
The DNA here is from genome assembly GCA_946800695.1 of Geum urbanum. Classification (NCBI taxonomy): domain Eukaryota; kingdom Viridiplantae; phylum Streptophyta; class Magnoliopsida; order Rosales; family Rosaceae; genus Geum; species Geum urbanum. Next base: position 77,862,861 of record OX326999.1, on the reverse strand, counting down.
GCCGCCGAATCTCGCTGAAATTTCACCATCTTTGACAAGCCATAACTTCTTCATCCGGCAACCAATTGAGTGATCCACCTATCAAAAGAAAGAGGAGCTCAAGCCCAACAACTTTCATGAAGGAACCACGGCCAAAAGATATCGGAATAAGGCACATCAAAGGCGAGAATGTAACGGCCCAAAACGGGTCAGTTTTGACCCTTGGGTCAACGTGGTCAAACCCAGATTTCCCAAAATGGAAAGTTTCCAAAATCGTCACGTATTCATGCCGTATTTATACCGTACACGTATCGTCCAAAACGAATCAAAACCAAACGGATAAACACGACTAAATCCAACGGCCGAAAATATTCATAACTTATTCCTCGTAACTCGAAATAATCCTCCAAAAATTCCCACGAGCTCGAAATTAAATTCTCTACAATTTTCGTGAATGAGCTCAATAAGCATCTCTGCTGATTTTCTCATTCCTCCTTTGGTTGTTTGTCATTTCCGTTGTAGTTGTTTCTATCGCCACTACCTTTGCTACGATTTTTACTATTTATGCCCCTTCGATATCCATCATTGTCAGATTGTCTGGGTGGCTCGGGCTCTTGAGGTGCGGAGGCTTGCGTCGAGGTCGCCTTTGTGGACACTGCCGGTGTGGGATCCTGCATGTTAGCAACTGTGGCATTAGAGAAATTTTTTACCTATTGTGTTGGCGGTGGGTTTACACCAAAAGTTTGCAGTTCCAATTATGCATGCGATGTGACTCTTTCGAGTAGCTACTCATAACTTCCTACAGGGGTTTCATTGAGCTTCCAAGTTAACAACTCGAGTTTCAACGCAACTCTGAGGAGGCAAAATGTTGATTCGTTGGTTGCTCATGGCAGTTGGCTATCGTTGTGTTCCATCGAGTGATGAAGGTTAAAAGTTCTTTATTTTTCTCATGCTTAATTGTTTGCAGATGGTTGTAGGTCAATGAGCGGCTTATTATTGTTATGAATCGCTTGAGGAATGCTCTTATGAGTTGATGGATCGTGGTGGGTGGCTGAAAAACCAACTCAATGTGTCTCTCGCGAGGATTTTCATAAATAAGTAACAGTACATCGCGTCGTCGTAACCCCTTCCGATGGTTTTCGAGACAAAAACATCGGTGTATAAGGACGGGTCTGTCTTGCCCTTGTATCGCTCCATCTTGGTTTTCGCCATAGGGTGTTGACCTATAGCCATCATTTCCGCCAAAATTGGTTCGACACGTACTGTTGGTAGTGTCTGATGGAGATAGCTCTCCCGCGGCTAAGCCAACTGGCGGATCATTTCTTCCATCTATGATTCAAGGTTGTGCTAAATTGGTACCAGACGTGGTAACGGACCTTGGTCGCGCAGCTGCTCAGGTCGGAGCGGTGCATTGATGAATACTTGTCTTCTTGTCATTTGGGATTGCCAGGCTGGACCGCTTGCTGATTTGGCCGTGGATTCCAAGTATGCCTACCTCTCCTCCATTGCCTTTAGCCTTGCTTCAGTTCGTAAGTACCATTGGTGCTCAAAGTCTTTCACCTGCTAGAACTCCAGGCATCTCTTCATTACTATCTCATATTTTCGCTCCAATTGTACAACATATATGTCTTTTCCGCCCGTGTCTGCTTCTCTGTATATGCCCTCTCCGTGGTGGCTTCTTTTCTAGGTCAGTGGTTCCTCTTAGGTCCTGCCTACTCCTGGAGTTAGATCAACGACATCGGGGCGGGTTGCTTGACGCGTATTTAGTGTGAGTCTGAAAGTGAGTAAGGTATCCATGATTCGTTGACTTGCTCTCGCTGGTAGCTTCGTGGTTTTTTAAAAATAAAATAAAATTGAATTCTTCCTACATGCGGCGTCAATGTTCGTATTCGAAACCACGAGGGGTTTTCGATAGTCACGGGGTGATGATTAAGTTGATCCCGCTCTCTTGCTTCTGCTACTCTTTTCCGCTCACTCTATCAACTGATCACGTTGCTAAGATAAGTAATCGTTAAGGAGAGACGGGGTGTGTCAGCCTTCAACCCTCTGATGCTTAAGTCAGTAACAGTATATAAAATCAACAGAGTAACGATGTAAAAGGGTAATGAAAGTGTACCATTATTGTTAAACGGTCCGAGTTATAATGGTGGTTGAGGTAAGTACCCTCAAAACTCCTCGATGTGAGATCATTTCTCTTACCATTTTAATGTGTATTCTCTGACGTCTTCTTAGATGGGCACGTGGGCGCGATAGGTTCCGAATCACGTTGAGCTTTCGTCATCAATCTTGCTGGTTTCTGGGTGGTCAATGCTCTTGTGTCGGAGGTGAGATTATGTTAGGTCCTGTTGATAGGTTAAGTACGTCCGTAATATGAGTGATAAGTGAAGGTATATGTACATTACCCAAACAATCCCATACTCCCACAGTTCACATTCGTCATAACTAATATCCCCTCGGAAATTCTTGCTTCCATTCCTATACGTTGTCTCAGTTCTCAAAGCTACATTTCGGATGGAAGCTTCCCTCATTGGAAAGGAGGCCAAATTTATAGCCAACTATGGTTTGCTTCTCTGGTTAACCTCGCTGGACATTTCTTTTATGACGAGCTGAAAGCAAATTCCAATGAGACGATATAAGCTTCTTACAAGCCAAGAGGTTCGCAAAAGGAAGATGTCGGGTTACTTATATAACCTCAAAGGATCATAGCCCCCTTGTAATGCATGATTGCAAGGCCACTTTTCTCGTGTCTTTTTCCATTTGTAAACAAGGATTCACATGAAATGTCAATAACAGAGGCCAAAAGCCCATACAGAAGAAACCCAAGACAGTTCTGCTCGACCACGTTGTTCTGACTCAGATGTCGTCACGAGTGGTCACTGTGGAGAAGCCGTTGCAGAGAATCCTATTCTACCACGAGTCAAAGAAGTGAAGAATCATTGACAATGTAAATAGTATTTTGGAACTATGTAACGTTGGGAGTAGGGGTCGGCAAAAGCCCGGCCCGGCCCGGCCCGACCCATGTATAGCCGGCACGGGCCGGGCCTCAACAACATTTTAATATATGCGGGCCGGGCCGGGCCGGGCTTTATCTTTTATATAAGGATCCGAGCCCGGCCCATTCAAGCGGGCTTTGCGGGCTTTTGCGGGCTTTTGCGGGCCGGGCCTTTGCGGGCTTTTGCGGGCCGGGCCTATCGGGCTTTAATTATTAAAAAAATAAGACATTTCAAAATAAACGTAACCTTCATCCATGCACCGGGGTTTAAACGTACTCCGACGAGTCTAAATTTTACGTACGATGTTTATCACTATAAGATGGAGTTTTCTACATGTCCTCGTTTATTATTAAAACATATTTAATTCTTATATTGCTTGAATTCTCCATATGTATATTAATGTTCTTACGTTTGTTCATTTGTTATATGGAATGAAATACTTTTGTGAAACTTAATCGGACATGTTTAATTATTTTATAAAATTGACCGTTAGATTGATTGGTTAGAATATTATAACCATGCCCTTAAAATTTTATAAATTTTGGACTTGATTTAGACATCGATCCATGTATTTCGCCAAATGTGACCATAGTACTCTTACAACTAAAACGGAAATTACCCCTCCCGAAAATAATTTTTTAACATCAAATTTTGGACACATACTCTTATGGAATACATATCTATCTCATAGTATCAAAAAAAATGACATAAAAAATTGATTTATCTACTCCCCCCATAGGAAAATAAGGAAAATAAGATGAGTGTATTTTAGTGTTTTCACAAATTTTGTTTAATTGTATTGACTGGGATCCAAACGTACTTCGATTATGCTAATTTTTACGTACGGTGTCTTTTATTACAAGGTGAACTATTATATATGGCCTTCTTTATTGTTAAAACATTTTTAATTCTTATATTGCTTGAATTCTCTACATGCTCACTAATGTTCTTACCTTTATTCTTTGGTTATATGGGTTGAAAGTCCTTTGTGAAACGTAATCGATCATGTATCATCATTTTACAAAACTGACTGTCAGATTGGTTGTTCATAATATTTTAAGCATGCCGTTAAAAATTTATAAATTTTGGACTTGATTTAGACCTACATCTATGAGTTTCGCTAAATGTGACCGTAGTACCCTTACAACTAAAACATAAATTACCCATCCCTAAAGGAATTTTTTAAGATCAAAATTTTAACACACATTCTTGTAAATTACATATCTATCTCATAGTGTCAAAAAAATTGATATAAAAATTTAATTTATCTAGTTTCTCCATGGAAAAATAAGCAATATATAAGAGAAGGGTATTGATGTCATTTCACACACTCTCAATTAAACTCTCACAATTGAAAAATTACAATATCTAATCTGAACCATCTATTATATTTACTGTTTTACTGTGTAAATCGATAAAAAAATTACAATGAAACCCTAACCCTAACCCTAAACCCTAAACCCTAACCCTAACCCCTAAACCCTAACCCCTAACCCCTAACCCCTAAACCCTAATCCCTAATCCCTAAACCCTAACTTACTCTAAACCTCAAAATTCCTAAAACCTAAAATCTAACTTACTCTAAACTTCAAAATTCCTAAACCTTAACTTACCCTAAATCTCAATCCCCTAAACCCTAACTTACCTTAAACCTAAACCCTAACTTAATTATCCTAAACTCTAAATAATGATTTAATAGTAAAATAGATACACAAATATAACTATATATGGAATTCCAATATTTGATCAATATATGTATATGTAATATATTAATATAGACATACACAAATATAAAAAATATATATATAGTACTAGTCACTATATTATATATATAAGTGTAGGTATAATGATATACGTACTACTATCTTATATATATAAAAAATTGACTGTCGGATTGGTTGTTCATAATATTCTAAGTAGGCCGTCCCTAATTTTTATAAATTTTGGACCTAAACCCTTAACCCTAAACCCTAAAACCTAAACCCCAAACCCTAAACCCTAAAAAAATTATAATAAAATCCTAGAACCGGAACCTTAACTTACCATAAACCTCAAATTCCTAAACCTTAACTTACCATAAATCTTAATCTCCTAAACCCTAATTTACCCTAAACCTAAACCCTAACTTATGCTAAACTTTAAATAATGACTTAATAGTAAAATAGATACACAAATTTAATTATATATGGAATTCAAATATTCAATCTATCCATGTATATGTAATATATTAACATATATACACAAATGTAAAATATATATCTATATAGTATTAGTCTATTAGACTACTAGTCACTATATTTTATATATATATATATATATATATATATGTCAATATGTGTGTAGGTAAACATTAACTAGGTATAAATTGTATAATGATTAAAATTCATTAAATGATTTAATGATATATGTCAATATGTGTGCGGGCTTTGACGGGCCGGGCCTAACGGGCTTTGACGGGCCGGGCCTAACGGGCCTTGACGGGCCGGGCCTAACGGGCCTTGACGGGCTTTTGGCGGGCCGGGCCCGCGGGCCGGGCCGGGCTTTAGATCTCTAAACCATGGTCGGCCCACCAACCACCTTGGCGGGCTTTTGCGGGCTTTTTTGCGGGCCGGGCCGGGCTTTTAGCCCACGGGCTTGCGGGCCTCCACCGGCCCACGAGGCCCACGGGCCAAATGATGACCCCTAGTTGGGAGTTCGGGGTACCAATTCTGTAGCTACCTACGTTCAGCATCGTCTGATCAGATTATCAGAGACCTAACGCTCCACAACAATTTGATTGAACAAGACATACCATTCTAGACGGAAAAAGTTATATTGCACTACTCGAATTATAAGCACCATTTTTTTCAGAAGCAAAAATACTAGATTATTTTCGGCATATATGAGCTATTCGATCTCTTCTACAAATAATATAACTTCGAAGCGCAAAAATGTTTAGTAAAAAGACGTGCATCTGGAGTAGACTGGAAACACTATCTTTCCGAAGATGATCGGGAGTTGGGAGAGTTCCCTAATACTAAAGTTACAGTGCCTTCCTGTGAAGAAAGGAAGTGCGTCTTCATGAAGATGATGCAAAGGTGTATAGAACGTTCTTCTTGAGAGTGAACTCATCAGCCTTTGTAGGGTTAACGGACTGCATAGAAAAGCAAATACATGAAAAACGATATTAGTAAGGCAAATTTGGGACCCTTGCAGGTCATCAAACTGGGGTGACAAACATGACATTGCTCACAAGTAAGGATTCAACCTTTTCAAGAATGCGTTCAAGCCTCTGAATCTCTTTCTTTGCGTAATCGCTACCTTTCTCTAGGGAGTTCTTGGCAGCTTTCAGGTAGATCTTACCGTATCTGAAATTTAAACAGAAAGATAAGTCATCATGTAATCAGAAATCAAAAGTCAGACTTCAAATCTGACGGACTTGGTATGATACTAAGATAACCAGTAAGAGCTACACTAGCCATACATTAGTCATATTTTCATTTTCATTTGAAGAAAGTGGAAAAAGGCATCTTGATAACATGGGGATTAATTGCACTGAAATTTAAAAAGAAAGATGAATCATCATGTAATCAGAAATCGAAAGTCAGACTTAGAATCTGATGGACTTCTTATGATACAAAGATAACCAGTAAGAGCTACACTAGCCATACACGAGTCATATTTTCATTTTCATTTGAAGATAGTGGAAAAAGGCCTCTTGATAACATAGGGATTAATTGCACTGACCTGGCAGCAGAACCCTCGAGCTTTCCAACTTCCTCTTCAATTTTTGAAAATATTGCCTTCTTCTCATCATTGCTAGCTTTCACAAACTCGTTCACCAACTCGCCCAAGCTTTCAACAATACCAGCCTACATAAAAGAAGATATTTGATAAGCTTAGGATTTATTTCTGACGGGAAAGTTCACTAATTCAAAATTATATTAACCTTGGAAGTAAGCTGCCCCTTGGCATCTCTGCTGGTGCCACATTTCCCATTGATGAAGCTTACAAAATTTTCCAAGTCTCTGCCTCCACCATACTCTTCACCATCCTTGTTGTTCTTTGGGAAAAATTTCAAAGTGGGATATCCACTCACTCCGTACCTGCATATTTTGAATCAGCTCAGGTATTTATGCTCTATAAATATTATTTCTCGTCTTTATTAAATCCCCGTACCATGATTTGTCAATTTCAAGCCACAAAAACTAAAAACTCACTTCTCAGCGAAATCCTTGTATTTGTCAGCATCAAGATTAGCAATCACTACATCTCCATCCAGCTTAAATGCTGATGCAACCTTCTCATAGGTCTGGCCGAACAAATATATAATCATGTCAGCTTTTGTTTAGGAATTGATAAATGTTAGCAATCAACAAAAAGGCAAAAACCATAAGTAGCAAAAGTACACTTACAGGAGCAAGAGATTTGCAATGTCCGCACCTGTCACATAAAGATAAGAGGACAAGAGGTGAAATTCAGTTTTAGTGTTGCAAACTACCAATTATAATTCACTATGATACCAAGGATGGCATGAAAGGAAATCCTAGAATATGATCTTACCAGGGTGCATAGAACTCCACCAGTACATCTTTTGTTTTGTCCAGGACAATATCATCAAAGTTATCCTGTGTAAGTACGACAACACTGGATGGGATTGCAGCTATCTTCACATTGGTCCCTGTTTCCAAAGTAAGGCTTAATGTCAATCATAAGCTAGGGAATATGGATCATAGCAGAGGCTTCTTTGTACAAATATAATTTAAAAGCCTAGACAAAACATCATCCACAAGCAAATATCGACAAACTTATTTCACATAAATTTACAAGATGAAACTAATACCTGCTTCCTTGTTCACATATTCAATAAGAGCATCTGAAGTACGGGCACCATCATACCTAAAACATGTATAACTCAATCAGAAAGTGACTACAGCAACATTATCAACAAACAAAAAAATGGTAAAAAAATCATCATATTAAATCTGAAAACAGTTTGAAACTCTGAACAACCAGTTGCAAATATATATAATAGAACATTTCATGTACGAAATCTCACTAACTTTTTGGGTTCTAGGGACCCTTTCGGGAACCACTGAATTGTGGGGTAACCTTGAACTCCAAATTTGCTACAAACACTCTTGTGCTCATCACAGTCCACCTAATGACAACAATTCAGCAAACTATAAGAACATGCCGATATATGTGTAAAAGCATCATATTTAACATTGTGAACCCCAACACAGCTCAAAATCCATCTAATAGCAAAACATGCATCAGCCATGACACAAAAAGTCAACAGGACAGTAGTTAAACTCCAAAATACAAGAATCAGAAAAAGTTATACCTTTCCAATCAAAACAGATTTTGCTTTCTTAAAACTTGCACTGAGCTTCTCATACTCTGGGGCAAGCTTTTTACAGTGTCCACACCTATAATCGAATCAAATCAACAATGTCAATACATCTATTACACTAACCAATCGAAATTCCAACCACACAATCACCATCTCTTCATATAAAAACAATCCACATATCTCTACTAGCAACATTTCACAATCCACATACTTTAGCTTTCACATCAATAGATCTAGACTTCTCGATAGCCTAATCACAGATCTCCAGTCAAACGAGCTCAGATTAACCCTAGCTGACGCTATTCACCTACACCTAATCTCAAACCAGAAAAATTCTCAGTAAATTCGATTCCTTGATACATTCAAACTAATTTTTCTACTGATTTACGTTCATTTAAGCCAGAGATGTAGAATCTGATCGTGAATAGTGCCTCTGAGAAGCTAATTTTTTACAGCGAAAATCAAATCGGTGAATACAAAATGTGTGAGATTGATTATTACTACCAGGGAGCGTAGAACTCGACGAGAGCAGCCCGATCTTGACCGACCTCCTTCTCGAAGTTGTCCTCGGTGAGCACAACGACGTCGTCTGCGAAAACGGACGAGGCGAAGAGCAGAGCTAGGGCTCCGAAAGCGAACAAAGACTTTGAGCTCATCATTCTGATTATTCTTTGCAGAGTGTTCTTTCTTTGTTTCTCAGGAGTCCGTGCTGCTCGTGCTGTTATGCTTTTATATTCTCCCCTCTACGTTAACCGGACACCGATTTTGATTTTTGCTCTTTTAAAGAAAAATTGTATTCCCAAAACCGACAATAAAAATTTTCATCGGCCAACTAAAAGATTAAAAGATTTCACCTACCCATTTATTAAGCAAAATTACTAACGTGCCCTTAATCCTAACCTCCCCCCTCCCCTCATTCGTATCGAAATTCATTCTCTCTCTCTCTCAGACTATATCACTCTCTCTCTCACTTGATTCTGTAAAACTCATCATTCTCACTCACGTTCCAGATCGAATCGTCAGTCGCCGCCGATCGAATCGTCGTTAGTCCATAGTCGATCAACTCGCAACTGCAACTCAATCCTTCGTCGATCGATTCAACTTTAACAAGAAGGAGAATCCAAACCATTCGAACTACTTGTTAATAACGAAATAAGTTTTTACAATCAATTTTCTCTTTAAACTAGAACTCCGGTTTAGATTTCAAGTTTATAATGTTTCTGTTTTTAATCATAAATTTGTTTATGCAAAATCAGTTTAGGGTTTCGATAGAATTTGAGGTTGTGTTGTGTTTGATAGTAGGGATTTTGAAGTTGTTCAGGGTATGATATGATTTGAGTGTGATACGATTTTGAATATGTTTGTTCAGGGTAAACTGACACTCAGTTGAGGATAAGCTGCATATCAATTTAGACTCAACTGATACTCGGTTTAGGCTCTTATTTGTTCTGGGATTGATAGGATTTGATCTCAACTGATACTCAGTTAAGGGTAAACTGAGTGTCAATTGAGGGTAAACTGAGTATCAGTTGATGTCAACTTGAGTGTCAATTGAGGTCAACTGAGTGTCAGTTTAACATCAAGAAAGAGTTGTTGGACTTATATTTTTATTCATCTTAGTTGAACAGAGGAAAGACATTGGTCAATTCTTGGAAGAGGTCAGAAATTCAGTAATGTTCAAAGATATAGATAGCTAAGATGTGGAAAACACTATAGAGGTTGCTACCAAAGTCTATGGTGAAGGCGGACTTGTTTTTGAAAGGCGTCCAATAGGAGAGAGAGAGAGAGAGAGAGAGAGAGAGAGAGAGAGAGAGAGAGAGAGAGAGAGAGAGAGAGAGAGAGAGAGAGAGAGAGAAGATCAAGGAATTTCATCATCGAAAAAGCACTTGACCTAGGGTGGTACGAATTTTGTGAAGTAGTGGATTGCATTGAGCATAAACCTTCATCGTAAGTACAAGGCTGTTATGTTTTGTTTTTGAATAATAAACATATTCGGAAAAATGTTTTACAAAATCATAATGACTAAAATGAATGAATTTACAGGTTAGATTGCGGCGCATATGTTTTGCATTTCATCGAGGTGCTTGGATCCGGACAAAATCCTACCAATAATGAAGCAAACGAGATAAGGGCTAAGGTTATCAAATATTTCATGGAAACAAGAGAATCTAATGCAAAATTACTTCAAGAAGGCCTGAGTTGAAAGAATTGTACAATAGTAGTTTGTATTAAGAAAATTTTGTTAATCTTGACAGAATTGTACTTAACAGTTTAGATTTAACTAGTTTATAACTTTGAATTGTACTTGACAATTTAGATTTAACTAGAATGAATTAATAATGTGTGAATATATCAAATTGAATAAATTTTGTTATGAATGTTGAAGTACTTCTGTTTTTCTTCCATATTTGGGTAAACTGAGTATCAGTTGATGGTAAATTGATAGTCTGTGCAAAAATTCAAAATAGAATCGTTCTAAATAGGTGAACTGAGTACCAGTTTAGGGTAAACTAAGCATCAGTTGAGTGTCAACTGTTAGTTGATGGTAAACTAATAGTCAGTTCATCAAATTTCAAAATAGAATCGTTCTAAAATGGGTAAACTGAGTATCAGGTTAGGGTAAACTGATAGTCAGTTAATGGTAAACATCAAGTCATTTCAATAAATTTCAAAACAGAATCGTTTTAAATGGGTAAACTGATAGTCAGTTGAGTGTCAACTGACACTCGGCTGAGGGTCAGCTGATACTCAGTTGAGGACAGTTCTCACAAAATTAAACACATCTGGGTTATAAAAAGGTTCAACTGATATTCAGTTGAGGGTCACCTGATACTCAGTTGTATATCTTATTCACTGTACTCACAACACAAGTGGTCAAATTAACAGATTCAACAACAAAAACACAACTAATAAAAGATATTGTAGTATAGATATATCCCTGTAATTTACCGATAAAGTCATAATAAGCAAATTTTCCCAATTCATCAACTCAAAGAATCTCAATCTAAAAAGGAAAAGAAAAACCCTGAAGCTAAAAATGGAAAATTGTTCTACTTAGCAGTCTATGCAGTTATAGGCTCATTACAAGTCGCCCTGATATGATGCTCCATTTTCTAACATCGACTACATCGAATCAGCTTCTTTGACAAGTAGGTCTTGCTAGGTTCATACCTATGTGCCTTAATGAGGTGATCATCTTCATCAATTACACAAGAAGTCTCATTATCATCCACAGCAAATCTCTTGCTTGTGCTTCCACCATTCTTTGACACAATGACATCAACATAATTCACCTTATACAAATTTGCACCGGTCAGAAGTATCTTGAAATCATTCTCGAGCTCGTTGTTCAGAGAGCAACCGCTGCATCTAGGAAGTGGGTAATCAAGTTTGATTACATCACTTTGACAGAACTCAAACCTCTGACAAATGTACTTGAAAAGAATGACATAACTCATGTGCTCATTACAAGATAAAACGAATCTCTTCCATAAATACAAGAACTTTACAACAACACTACTGCACAAATAGAAAAAGTTATTATTGAAACACATAAACCTTCAGAATGGTCTAACTGAGCATCAGTTATGGGTCAATTGATACTCAATTAAGGGTCAACTCATATTCAGTTCAACAAAATCTAAACACAGCAACCTTTAACTGATACTCAGTTGAGGGTCAACTCATATTCAGTTTATCAAAATCTAAACACAGTAGCCTTCAACTGAGTATCAGTTGGGGGTAAACTAATACTCAGTAAAGGGTCAACTCATATTCAGTTCATCAAAATCTAAACACAACAACCTTCAACTGAGTATCAGTTGAGGCTTAACTGAATATCAGTTTAATGTCTGCAAAACGCAAATTTCCATAAATTCAAAAAACACAACAATTCGCATACATCTCCACGCACAAAACATCATAACATAACGAAAACAAGAATTAAACACTCTATATCAGCAACATCACAAAGCTTCCCACATCCAAATTCATAGATAAAAACACAAATATCAAAAATCCAAAATCAAAAGCAAAAATTAACAATAATGAATCTAGAGAGAGAAAAGAGATCGAACCTATTTGGAGTGTTTGAATAGAGAAGAAAATGGCAGCTTTTTGTTCCCATTGCAGATCGAGAAACAAAGCTTCGCTCAACAATTGGTTCAAATCTATGTCTCTCACTAAATCAAAGCTTCAGTCGAGAATTTGAATCTCATAAAATCAAAGCTTTAAACAATGAATTAAACACTCTATATCAGCAACATCACAAAGCTTCACACAACCAAATTCACAGATAAAAACACAAATATCAAAAATCCAAAATCAAAAGCAAAAATTAACAACAATGAATCTAGAGAGAGAAAAGAGATCGAACCTATCTAGAGTGTTTGAATCGAGAAGAAAATCACAGCCTTTTGTTCCCGGTGCAGATCGAGAAATCAAAACTTCGCTCAACAATTGGTTCGAATCTATGTCTCTCACGAAATCAAAGCTTCGATCGAGAATTTGAATCTCACGAAATCAAAGCTTTAAACAAGGAATTAAACACTCTATATCAGCAACATCACAAAGCTTCACACATCCAAATTCACAGATAAAAACACAAATATCAAAATTCCAAAATCAAAAGCAAAAATTAACAACAACGAATCTAGAGAGAGAAAAGAGATCGAATATATCGGGAGTGTTTGAATTGAGAAGAAAATCAAAACTTGTTGTTCCCATTGCAGATCGAGAAATCAAAGTTTCGCTCAACAATTGGTTCGAATCTATGTCTCTCACGAAATCAAAGCTTCGTTCCATAAATCAAAGCTTCTCTATCTCATTCTCGCTCTATGGCTTGGCTGCAACACTCAAATTTCAAATCGAACAGATTTGGAAATAGGGAGAGTTTTGGACCACATAAATAAGAGGGCAAAATGGAAAAGAAAAAATTGGAGATTATGTGATACTAGGTGTATGATCCCGCGCGCGAGGCGCGGGTAGCAAGAAAAATATCAAAAAAAGAAGAAGTATGAATAATGCCTCCCTATCATAACTTTTATTGAAACATTGAACCATTGGTTCATTGTCCACTTGTAAAATGTAATTATGGTTAATTGGATTATTTTTCAGTTGATACTCCATTTTTTGTGGATTGAAGGGCCAAGAACCTCTGATCCAAGCAAATATATAAGATACATTTATAATCGAGTGCATGTAGAGAATGATGCAATGGTTGATTCATTCAAAGTAATGCATTTTTCAATAAAACATGTCTTCCTCCTTCCACTGAATATGCAAAATAAAAGTTTTGCAGATGAAAAAAATTATGTCTAATTACATATTAAATAGAACAAAATGATTGTGCTAAGATCCATCCAATCATAGATAAAAGTTGCAAAACTTTATAGTGATTCCATATAATATAAATTGGTTTTCAACAAAAGGCAACTTCTATCGATGACATGCACAATATTTCTTCATAAACCGGCCTGCAAGTTTAATATACCTAATCAATCACACTTTTCAATAAGGTATGAGAAGAAAAGCATAATGATTAAGAGACTGTAATATCACAAATATAATCCTTTATATATGCAATTGACAATTCTGTAATAATACATCAGAAACTATATTTTGAAAAAGATGACAATTTTAAAAGCAAATCAGAGATAATACAACTAGTTTAAAATTGAAGATATTCAGGATTTCTCATTGGAGCAGTGATAAAGCAGGGATGTGATGAAGGATTATTGCATGATCTAAGAAAAATGAGGGCAGTTTGGTTCCTAGAATTTGATCATGTTCAAGCAAAAATACAAAATTTTAGAATTTGACTATATGAATGATATTATATCATTTTGCATAGAAGCAGCTGTTGTCCCTTATTGTATACATATTTGAAACAAATGATGACTTTATAGGAATTGACAGTTCCTAGTTTTGAGGCTGGTTTTGTATGATGGGGCGATAATTTTGATATTGCATTATATGGAATAATAAGATATCACAATGTCTTTTTTTTTCGAAAATATAAATATGGCAGAGCTATGTAGCGATAATTGATTTAAATGAGCAACTAAAATGAAAAATAAAGGTGATCTGGGTTTGAAGCCATGTTATGGAGCATTTGGTGCACCTTCCTTGCTGTATATACAGACCGAAGGCTTCAATGTACAATTTTTGTAAATAAAATAAATATTAAATGAGATACCATATTACAAATTTACAATGGCAAATGAAACTCAATGCCACTCAATGCCCATAAACTAAATTTCATGTTATTGTTTTATAGACTTAAATTCACAGAGAAAACCCCATGTAGCCTAATAACATGTTTTGTAGAATCATATATGTGACTTTTCGTATATGATCAACATATAATCTGGTTATTTCTAATATAGTTGCACCTTTTTCCTCTCCTATAGACAATATACACATTCAAAAGTTACTCCTGAATATTTTTATTTTCTTTAAGCAGAAAATCGATGAGGTAGACCTACAGATTGTTAAGTGGTATCACGTTTAGGTTTATACATCGACCCATAACACAGTATCATCGTATACTCAGAGATATCTTCCAGATTTTGCAAGTAAACATTAAAAATTAGAGTAAAAAGCTTTAAAGCACAGACAAAAGCCAAATAATTCGAAGCACGTGGCAAATTAGATATACACAAAAAGCAAAGCCAATACAAATAACTTTTAATATATTAAAAACAGTTGAATATTCTTCCTAACTATTGAAAAGATTCAAATCTTTACGAGAAAATCTTATATTACTCACAAATGGGTTGAACTATTCATTTTACCGATCTCAGGAGGAATGATATCTTGCTGCTTATTCCATCTCAAGTTACTACAAAAAAAAACAGCAGCAATCAACAAAGGACTAAATCAATACACACATCTATCAACCTAGTAATTTACCAACGCTATCAAAATGAGTTCTACTGCATGGAAAAACAAACTCAACAAAAATGAAGAAGCTTTACAATGTTTTGAGACGCTTCAACCGCCCAATCTGAAGAGGGATAAGCTAGGTTAACTTGTTATGAAGATCCCTATACAACGATAATAGTCAAATAGAGATATAGCACATTATATTATATGAAGTATTAAAATGTAAACTGAGGTAAATTATTGAATGTGAGTAAATTTAAGAGGTGTTCTTACAGCCTAATGAGTCGTCACAACTTTAGGAAAAGGCCCAACGATGAAACAGCATAAACCTCTCTGCAAATTTTGCGGAAAACAATAAACGAATTCACTCCAATTCTAACACAACCTCTTAGCCAATCGAATTGAAATTGAAATGCTTCAGGAGGTTTTGGCTTTACAACTTAGTGACGACTCGATAATCGCCTTGAGAAAGAAAAAGAAAAAATCAATTGATCCATTCCTTTGTTGGCCCTTATCCTTAGTTCTTCAACTTAAATGCAGCACATAGATTGGTTGAATTATGTATCAATACATACATCTAATGTAATTGCTCATCAATCGTCTTGTCACATTATGCCTCTTCTAATAAAAAAATGTTTTATTTTTGATCTCCTCCTTCAAAGCTTTAGACATAATATGATTCATACACACAAAGAAATATGATTTCACCTTGGAATCAAAAAAATTCACAAATACCAAACTGGGTACTCAAATAGAAAACTGTAGGCTAAGCAGAGAAGAACAACATCGAACAACTGAAAAATCAATACAACTCAAAAAGTTAAAAACTCAGAACCTATACTCAGGCCAACTATCAACAATCAAATGATGGGACTACCTAATACATTTTCAATAGGTAAACCCAAACACATAGACAATATGTTCAGCTTGGAAACAATTGCAAAACAGTGTTACATGTACAAAACAAAATTCAATCCACAAATCGTACAAAACTAACTAAGGTCACTAAATATCAAATCCAACTAAATATCAAAACAATTGCAGATGAACAATACTGTTTCACTTACTTTGTAAAAGATCTCTTCCTCGAGAGGAGCACATGAAAGAACAAAAATTAAGAACGGGAGAAGAAGAGCATGACCATCAGATAAGCATACATTCTGCTACATTGAGAAAACACTAACGTTCAAAATCCACTGAGAGGACTATATACCTTCAATATTCTCTAATTTTCATATCTTAGCAAAGCTATTAGTGTTAGTAATCCATACTGCAAGAAACATATGGTGGAATTAATAATTTCCCACCAATTAAGGTGTCACATACAGAACATCAATCATTAGCATGGTATTTGAATGCTGATGCAGTTGGTAAAAGTTAGAAAAATAAAACACTGCAAGCTAAAACCTCAATCTTATAAAGCAAAATCATCTATTACAGTCCGATTTGCTGCAATCACACACCAGCCTGATATCAATATTTGCACCCCAAAAAAATTTATATGTTCAAATGAAAAGATAGTTTATATAAATGTCTGGCTTATAAGAAAAGTATCAAGTTGTGGCATTACTCAAAAACTCAAAAACTCATACTAAAACGGAATCAAGACCCCACAAACTTACTGAAACAAACGTGGGCTGAATGACATCCCACAATTACAAGAACTCAATCCCTCAACTAATCCCAGACGCAAAACCTCCGACCCTTGCAAGAAAACAACATGCAGATTGTCAAAAGACTGATTCCAAATGCAGACCACTTATAGCAGCAAATTTAAGATTTAATTAGAAGAAGGTGTTAAACTTACTTAAGCTGCATGCATATCTAACAAATTCAGACCACTTAAAGTTTGAAATTCCTTAGGCATTACATACCTACCATTTCAATTTTCCTCCTCTTTCTAGGATTTATGCATAACCATTTCCCTAATGTAAGCAGTATAAAAATGAAATGATAAGATAGGGTTGGGCCAGAATCAAAGTAAATACCTGGTGCTTAGTGAGACGCCTCATGATGGCCCTTGAACAGTGCCTATGAACAGGGCTCATGAAACAGGCTAGGAACTGTATGTCTCACCAGTTGTTAGCAAGCTATTACTTTTTTCTTCTCAAAAGTAAGGTCTACAAAATTCTTGCTAGCTCTTGATCGAAATAACAGTTCAAATGCTGATACACATATTCTCATACATGTATTACACTAATGCTAGACACAACCTCAGAGATACCCACCCAACCCAGCGTCAATAACAAAGTGAAATGCCACCGAAATTTCTATTTGTAAAACCTGCTTGTAACTTGGACTTCACCCAGACACTTGCCGATAATTCATTCACTTCAGATGCAAGATTTTCCTTTTTCTTCGGCGGCTCTTGAACTATCTGTAGAATAGCCTTGTTTGGAACTAACATTATAAACATGTTTCTGTCACTGAAGCTTTTGGCCTCCTCTATTGCAAGCTGCACAACAGGCATACAATTGAAGATAAATAACGTTGAACTGATCTCATGCAACAATTTACATTATATATGCAACTCTGTTCATCATTTTATGCATGGATTAACATTAGTACCTCCCTAACTTCACTTTCAAAGCGTTTGAGAAGCTCGATAGCTTTATTTCATAACTCATTTTCACGACCTACAACATTTGATTATCAATATCAAAGAAGAGCAACAGCGTGTAGGACTATCGATCCAGTGATATCCTTTGTTGATATAAAAGCACTCATTAGGAAGCTTAAGCAACCTACCTTATCCCCATCTTTCAAAAACTTCAGGGCGGCTCTCATACGTACAGAATAATCATGTTGCTCAATGTTGTATCTGTACAGATAATAAATAAATTAGCAACTTTATACATACATATGATATGGAACACGGTAATGGCAGAATTTTGAAGACTCAATGCAAATAATGAAAGAAAGAAGATTCACTATTTACCCCATTTTGAGTTCCTTCAAATCCATGCGACTGGCTAAATGATTTAAGAGAAGAATTTAGTCAATATATTTCTTCACATGAGATTATGTTTATACATCAATCAGATAGGAAAAACAACTCAACAGAAAAAAAAAACTCTCACATGTACTTTTCTTCTATGACACTCTTTTCTTCTATTGTTGTTCATACCCATATTTACTGAGAAGAAGTAAAGTAGAGATTGTTAAATTAACCACATTATTGAACTAAAACTTCAAGGAAGAGCATAATATTTAGGTCCCGTTATGGCCACTATGTAATGAACACACTGATATTCGTCTTCCTAATTATCACTAATTATATTGTTCAAGTCCTAAACCCTAAACCCTAAACGATTAAACCAAAGAAAGAAAGAAAAAGTAGAATTCAACAAAATATAGGAAGAGGAAGCTAGCAGTATCTACAAATCTCATTCAACCAAGTATAGTTCTTCATTTTGAAACAACCAAACAAAACAAACTAACCCTTTCAACAACCAAAAAAGAACAACACAAATTAATCCATCTGAGAGCAATTAATTACCAGCTGAGTATTTTCGAAACCAAACAAAAAGCAAAGCAATTAAGTCATAGTCCTCTTCAAACAATCACACTCGCTCAAGAACCTAAAGCATTCTCAGACCCAGATAAAGCCTTTAATCTACAAATTTATGATATCTGAAATTGAGATATTGTAGATTTGAAGAGTCGCAACGTTCTATTGGAGAAAAATTAGAAAATAGGTTGATGAGAATATCAGTCGATATAGAAAGAGAACCGATTGAACAAATGAAAATTGAAACTAATGTCTAACAAAATGATAAGGAGAAGATGGTGAAATGGGAAGCTAAACGGGATAAGGAAGGAATGATTCCTTAGTACAATATTGAGCAATAATGTAGTGATCAAGTTGTTTAAAGCAAACCACGCAAAAGCCACTGCCATTTCATGAAAAACCTGTAGTGATTACCTAGAACTACCAGACAAACACCTATGCGAATCAAAACTTCACAACATGAAACGAAATTGATCGAGCCCAACCAGATTACAAAGGAAATTAGAACAAAAACAAAGACGACCTACCAGGGGAAATCGATGAAATTCAAGCAAAATCAACAAACGAAATGGGAGCAGCATAGATGAGAGCTGAATTGATTAATTCATGGAGGTAATACGTAGTCCATGATCTTGATGCTCGCAGGCAAGGGTAATAGAGGTGACCTATCGACGGTGAGCTCGAGGTGGCGGTATGGCGATTCTGAAGCTTCGACCGGATCATCATTGAAGCCGATTAGTTTGAGGTGTTGAAATCGGGGTCGATTCGGGACGGTCGAGTTTCAACTGAGAGAGATGGAAGGAGAGAGAGCATAATGAGAAAAAGAATATAGGAGCAAATATCTGAGAGTGGGTCGGTCGATCTAACCTGGTCCTGGTCGGCGATGAGGGCGATGAGGTTTTGCTTGGCGAGGTGGGATTGGGCGATAACAGAGAAGGAGCAGGTGATTTTAGCTTTGTCGCCGCATGAAATCGCTCTCCTGCGCCTTAGCTTGCCTGACTTGGTCTGGGTTTGGCCTCGGCTTGCCTGACTGCGATCTACCAGCTTGAGGCTGACGATGTTGGAACTTAGGAAGAGAGTGAGATGGAGATGATAGATCAAAAATGGGGAGGAATGAGAGAGATGACCCGCACGGTTTGCACGTACCAATTGTACAGTGCAGCAATATACAGTGAAACCCTCAGAACTCACTTTTGTTATATAGTAAATTGGGTGAACCAATACATCAATGATATCATATACATCTTTAGAGTGCAGACCACCAAAGTGCAGTTTTTTATGTGCATGTGAAGTCATGAAGAGAAAATTAAGACAAATAAGAATTCATATATTAGTGTTCCTCACATTGTAGAACTATCTGATAGTACCGTCAATAGAACGAATATAATATAATGATGATATTACAAGTATTTAAACTTCATAAAATTTAACTATATTGATGATAGTGTGGACCTCGAAACTAGAAAGGAAATTGTATGTAATCAGATCAATCAAGAGAAACGTTTTGTCATAGGAACCAACCAGGATAAGCCACGTAGTAAGATATAAAAAAGTGCGACTTATAAAAGAAAACGCCGGTAAAATAAATAAGGTATTTAGTGGGGGTGTTATGAGAATCGCACTCGCGACCTCTCGCACCCCAAGCTAGAATCATACCACTAGACCAAACACACATCTTGCTCTTCGTCTTTAAAGTTTATTATATTATATTAACGTTAAACTAATATAACAGACCCTTAATTAGGATTACTGTTCTTGCCCTCCTATTCTTTCATTCATACAAAAAGTCCCAATTCGAATCTCTGGTAATTTTGCCCTAGCTCTTCAATTTTCGATTCAGCTTTTGAGGGAATAAATTACAATCAAGGCTCAGAAATCGAGTTGCGCAGTCATGTCCAGCGCTGGTGTAAGTTCAACATCTCTTTTTTTTTTTTTTTCACTTGAGAATTCATGAATCGTCGTACTTAGGTTAAAGTACTGATCTTTAACTTCTTTGTTGTTTGTTTGTTGATGATAGCCCGCTGCTGGTGTAGACAATACTCACAGAAGGAAATTCGACCTTGAAGAGTATGCAGAGAAAGCCCGCGAGCGTGAAAGAAAGGTCTGTGCTTTGCAAAACCCTTTTACTCAGGCATTTGTTTTCAACAGTTGTTTATGGAGTTCAGTGGCATTTTGGTTTTGTTAATTGGGGCGTTCTGCATTGTGTTTCAGGTGGAGAGCTAGCTCGGAAATCCAAATGTGAGTTTCCGGTACTCTTCTGATGTTTTCGGTTTAGTTTCTTTGCTTTTAATATAAGCTGAAAGTGGTGTTTTTTGTTGGTTTTCTTGTCTGCAGCGAAAGGTCCTCCGGTGCAGAGGAAGCCACTGAAGCACAGGGATTATGAAGTAGACCTCGAATCTCGCTTGGGGAAGACGCAGGTAGCCAAATTTTGGTCATACTATTCAGACATGTAAAACATTACTCAAATTTAAGTTTGTTAAGTAATAGATACTGTTGGAGCTTGTTGTCGGGTGCTGCGTGAAAATTTTGTAGGTTTCTGTACTGTACAGAAGGCCTTGAGCAGAGATGATTGTTTAAAATTTACCTTAAAAAGATTACATGTACTTGTCAACTTATTACTATCAAAGTGCTCCTTGTTAAACGTCAGTGTGTAACTTCTCTTTTTCTTCTGAATTGTGTTTTGCAGGTTGTTACTCCAATAGCACCTTTAAGCCAGCAGGTATAATCTCCTCTTGTTTGCATACTTATATTGACGCAGCGGAGTATATAGGTTATCAAGCGATTAACCTAGAAAGAACCAAGATAAACTGGAATCCACCAGAGTTTGAGAAAAGTTCTCGTTTTTGATTAATAATATGAAAGATGCATCTAGCAGCCACAAAAAGGCGCTTTAATACTGAAACAAAACCCGAGGGCGATAACAAGCGGGCCCACGGGCGAAATAAAAATAAATCCAAAAATAAATAAAATCCTAAAAGGGTCCAAAAACACAAAAACACGTTTTTCGAGGCCGAAACGACTTCAGATCGAAAAACGGAGCATAGTCCTCATGGAGCTTAGCTCCATGGGGATCCATTTTATTTCGTCGTTCCCTTTCCGGAAAGGTATTATGCGCCCAAATCGGACACCGTTTGCCAGACCTGCAGTTTACCGGTTTTACCTTTCCGACGAGCGAGCTCTTCTTCAATCTTCAATGCCATCTGTTCTACATCATATATCTACAAGTTTTCATCATCAGCATTTTTTATTTGCATTCTCAGTGTTTTCTTGGATATAGTGTTCATGAATGTACTTGGGGTTCAGGTACCCAACCTGAATATAGGAATGAGTGTTTTTGAATTGGTGCTGTTGCATCCATAGGTAGCTGTAGGGACATGATATTCTTTAACCTTTGAGCATCAAAGATTGACATTGTATAGTAAAAAATGGACTAAACTTATATATAATTTCCCAGCTTTTTCTTTCTTTGATGTAATGACCAACTGTAGTGGCATCTTAAATTGACTGCCTATAATTTTGACACAATGAAACTTATCACAGTTGTGAAACAATCTTTTATATTAGTTGGATTGGCCAGCCATCATATAGCAGTTAAACTGAGTTTGTTTTACCAAAGACTTTGTAATTCTTCTTCTTTGTCTTAATCTATGCAGAGCTAAATGGTTGTTTTAATCTTTCCTGTCATTTATTACTGATCAAATTCTTTGCAGGCTGGATACTTCTGCTCAGTTTGCGACTGTGTTGTGAAAGATTCTGCAAACTACTTGGATCACATCAATGGCAAGAAACGTATGTGATGTATATATGTGTTCTCTTCATGGAAGTACATCTTCAATTATGCTTTTATCAACATTTTCTATACTTTAGCTGGTTAGTCTTTAATGATTCCGCTCTTTTCTTTAGATCAAAGAGCGTTGGGTATGTCTATGCGGGTAGAGCGTGCATCTCTCGAACAGGTACTTTGAGATCATTTATATATATATATATTGATATCCAAGTTTAAGTATATTACATGCATAATGATTCCAGATAAAATGAAAGTTTTACACAGAGAATCTGTGAGTGTTGAGATGTAGAATGTAACCTGCCATTTTCTGGAGAGATGACCATAGAGCTTTATAAATGATATTAATCCATCAAATATGTCAAATTAAAAGCTGTGAATGATTTGTGTTAAGTTGTGATTGATGTGTGTTAAGCTGTAAATTCATTTAATGGTATACAGGTCCAAAGTCGATTTGAAAAGCTCAAGAAGCGGAAAACAGATGTGCCCTTCACAGAGCAAGGTAAACATTGAATCACTGAGAAGCAAACCAATCCTTTTAGAGAATGCTTTTAGTAAAGATTACGCCCTATTATTTCATGTATGATATTTTATTAAGTGTTAAATGATCATACTTTCCCTTTGCAGATCTTGATGAGAGGATCTTGAAACAGCAGCAAGAAGAGGAGGAAAGGAAGCGCCTACGTCGAGAAAAGAAGAAAGAAAGAAGGTTGGTAGAAAGAATGATTCTTGTTCTTCTTACCTTGGTTTGGCTGATTCAATCATGAATGTTATGTCTATATCCACACAATCTAGTTTGCAGCCTCTCTTTTATTCTCAAGTCAATTATTGATTATTTTGAATCTGTTTTCAGAAAGAGAAGGTAGGAGACGAGGAAGTAGAAATTGACCCTGATGTTGCAGCAATGATGGAATTTGGTGGATTCGGTTCGTCCAAGAAGTGATATCTTCTTGGCAATTCAGTTTTTCATGCCTCTTCTAAAATCTGAGCGGCTTTTCTCTAACTGTACTCTTTTGTCGATCAAATTCATGAACTACTCATTTTTCGGTTTTTAGACTTGTACAAAGTGTAATTTTGAATATGTGGCTTACTTTACCGAGTGGTTTAGTGGATAAAGAAAGGGAATTTGGCATACAGCATCATGTTCTCATCAATTTTGGTCATGGTATGGATGGTAATGGAAACTGAGTTGCTGACAGTGGATTAGAGCTAAAAGCTTCTGTTGTCATGAATCTGAATGTAATACCACACTCTCATGAGCAACTTATGCAAAGTTTCATTCGTGCGCACGCACTCATTATAGCCTCATCATGTATGGTCATATCTCCAGACTATTATGTCTACTGCAACAGTAGGATCAAGCTTTCAGAGATTGCTTTGATCATATCATAAATCAAAAATATAAAGTCGAATCAATTCGTAAACGAAAAGAAATCAGTAGTATTATCTCATCAGGACCAAAAATACGTGTGATTTGATATTGTAAACTAAATTCTTCAAAAATATGCTTGTTTTTAAATATCTAAACCCAAATTTACTATGTATATTTCCAGAAACCCTAAGCACTCCGCTCCAACATGGCCAAAAACTCGTCATTAGATATCTGCCTCTCAATCCTACATTTTTCTCGCAACTCTATGAGCTCCTGACAATCAGCATCAACAGGCTCCCCATTTTCGTCATATTTTTGACCCTTGCGACGTTCTTCATCTCCACTACGATGAACACGAGCTCTTTCTCTTGCATTACTCAAAGCCAAACTAGTAGTGACAGCAGCAGCAGAAGCCTTGTGTGTTGGTTGAAATTTGACATTGCTGTCTATTATGTATATATAGCAGCAGCACTTGTTCTAAGCTAATACGTTTTTGAATTTGAATGACTTGGTAAATCTGATATGCATAGAAAGCAGTTACAATTTTGAATTAGAATTCAAATGAAAAGATGTTGACCGACAAAACCTGTTTTCAAGGCTTGGCTGAATAAGAAAGGTAATTTCATGACAAAATCTGTTTTCAATGTTTTATCAAATGAAATAGTTTCAAATGATTCATGGTGGTTTGACACTGGTTCACCCATATATATTGTGAACTCATTACAAGGATTAATAAGGAAAATAATACCAGCAAGGAATGAGACAAGGATATGTACAGCAAATGGCCAACAAGTAGCTGAAAAGCAGTGGGAGCAGTCCACCTAGTATTTGAAAATAACTATGTATTAGTATTGAACAATGTTTATTGTATTCCTGAAATAAGGAGAAACTTTATTAGTGGTTCTCAATTTGTAAAAGATGGTTATGGATTTGGTACTAATAATAAAACTATCTATTCGTATTTCAAATCTGTCTGTTTTGGCAAAACATTACTTATTAATGATTACTGGTTAGTTCATATTGGAAAAATGCCAACTGTTTCAGAAGTTAACATAGAAGTTTTTCAGATAGAAAATTCTCCTTCAAGAAAAAGAAATCTTAGTTCTGATAACTCATCCTTTTTGTGGCACAAGAGATTGGGTCACATTTCGAAAAATAGGTTGAAAGAACTAGAGAAACATGAGATTTTGCCAAAACTGGACTATTCTGATTATGAAACTTGTGTTGACTGTCTTAAGGGGAAAATGGCTAACAAAAGAGAATTTGATTCAAAAAGGAGTGAGGTATGACTAGAACTCATTCATACGGATATATGTGGTCATTTTTCTATATCAACCATCTGTGGAAAAACTTGTTTCATCACTTTTACAGATGATTTTTCTAGATATTGTTTTCTTTATCTAATTTCTGAAAAATCTCAAGCCTTGGATTGTTTTAAAATCTTTAAAACTGAAGTTGAGAAGCAGACTAGAAAATACATTAAAGTTGTTAGATCTGACAGAGGTGGTGAATTTTAAATATACAGAAAAAGGTCAACACAAGGGGCCTTTTGCCTTGTTTCTGCAAAACTGTGGCATTGTGGCACAATATACTACTCCCTATAATCCACAGCAGAATGGCGTTTCAGAAATGAGAAATAGAACCTTGCATTGATGAGTATGGTGAGAAACATGATTATAAGATTAGGGTTGCCAAAGTTTTTATGGGGAGAAGCATTGAAGACTGCAAATTACATCTGCAACAGAACTCCCAGCAAGACTGTTACGAAGACCCCTTTTGAAATATGGTGTCGTTATAAACCTAGTTTAAACCATTTTCATGCATGAGGATGCAAATCAGAAGCAAGACAAATCTTATGATAAATCTTATGTTACAGAAGACAAAAAGCTAGATTCAAGGTTAGTAAGTTCCTTTTTCATTCGATATTATGATAAATCTAAATGTTATAGATTTTACTGTCCAAATAGAGGAACTAGAATCATAGAGACACATAGAGCTACATTTTATGATGAAACAATTTCATCTCATGAATCAATTCTATATAATTTAGAACATGATTCAGTGTCTAACTCTATAGAGACATGGTTTGTTTATCCATCTCTAGTAGAAAATGGTGTTTAGAATGACCTAAATGAACTAGCTAATCCAGCTATTCCCATTGTTCAACAAATTGTTGATCAAAGTGTTAGAATACAACCTGAAGAAGAGCCTGTGCAGAATGATGCAAATGAAGTGAATGTTAATGCAGAAAATATAGTTGGGGAAAATAATGTTGTGTTGAAAATCTACAGAATGAAGCTGCAGTGTTAAGAACATCAACCAGAAAAAGGAAATCAATCATTCCAAGTGATTATCATGTGTATCAGATGTTGACAGATGAAGACATGAACATAGAAGATGATCCTGTGACTGTTTCAGAAGCATTGGCATCTAAAAATTGTGAAAAATGGACATTGGCAATGGAAGATGAGTTACAAAGCATGACAGTGAATAGAGTTTGGACCCTCGTTGATAAACCAAATGAAGCCAAACCTATAGGCTGGAAGTGGGTTTTCAAGACAAAAAAGGATGCAAATGGTAATATTGAGAGGCACAAACCAAGGTTAGTAGCTAAGGGTGAAGATCAGGAGGAGGGCATAGATTATAATGAGACTTTTTTTTCCAGTTTCAACAAAAGATAGTTTTAGAATTATCATTGCATTGATTGCTCATTTCAACCTTGAACTTCATCAAATGGATGTTAAAATAACTTTTCTAAATGGAGAACTAGTTGAAAACATATACATGCTGCAGCCAGAAGGTTTTGTTATAGAAGAAAATAAAGTTTGCAGCCTTAACAAATCTATTTATGGATTAAGCCAGAAGGTTTTGTTATAGAAGAAAATAAAGTTTGCAGCCTTAACAAATCTATTTATGGATTAAAGCAGGCTTCCAGACAACGGTACCTTAAGTTTCACAAAATAATTAGTACTTTTAGTTTTCTGAAAAATAAATTAGATGAATGCATCTACATGAAGACCAGTGAGAGAAATTTTATTATTTTGGTCTTGTATGTAGATGACATTCTGCTTACAAGTAGTAGTGTCAACTTGCTAAAAGAAACAAAAGGTTTTCTGATGGAAAATTTTGATATGAAAGATATGGGAGAAGCTTATTATGTGTTGGGAATTGAGATCACCAGAGACAGACAATATATTCTGGAAATTTCATAAAAGGCTTATCTAGAGAAGATTCTGCAGCGTTTCAATATGTTAAATTGAAAAAATGGATAGTGTCCTATGTCAAAAGGTGACCAATTACACAAAGGACACTGTCCTAAAAATTTGCTGGAGAAAAATAACATGGATAAAGTGCCATATGCAAGTTTAGTTGGTAGTGTGATGTAAGCTCAGGTGTGTACAAGACCTGATATATCATTTGTTGTAAAAATGCTTTCCAGATTTCAGTCAAATGCACGCCATGAACACTGGGTTGCAGGAAAGAAATTGCTCAGATATTTGAAGAGAACTAAAGATTTCATGCTGGTTTACAGGAGATTAGAAAATGAAGAACTTGAACTTAAACCTTATACAGATGCTTCATATAAATCAGATATTGATGATCTCAAGTATACATCTAGTTTCATATTTAAGATGGCAGGATGAGCAATGTCCTGGAAAACATCAAAACAAGGCATCACTGCAACTTCTAACTTCCAGGCAGAATATATAGCTATTTTTCAGGCTACTGGACAAGCACTCTGGTTAAGGAATTTTATTTCAAAACTACAGTTGATAAAATCCATAGCAAGACCTGTACAGATATTCTGTGACAATGCATCAGTTGTCTTTGTTGCAAAGAATAATAAAAAGTCTTCAGGCTCTAGGAATATTGATGTGAAGTATTACGCAGTTAGAGAAAGTGTTAATGATGGAGAAATTGAAGTAGTTAAGATTGGAACAAAAGAACAGCTTGCAGATCCATTGATCAAGGCATTACTAGTTTCAGAGTTCATTGAGCATGTTGAAAACATGAGAGTTGTAAAATCTTTGTACTAAGCAGATATGAATTGATCTGCATAATGATGTAGTGATGTATTTGATATGAATAAAGTTATCAGATCATATTATACATAACTTCATTATATTTCAGCACTTGTAGCTGGCAATACAGAACATGAAAAACTTGATTTTTCAATGTTAAAAGTGATTCTGAGATATTGAACTTAATATAAATTTACATTCTTACAGGATCAGCCGAGATGCTAAGTGTATCGATACAACTACTACTGAGACTGTACTCTGTGTAAATCAAATCATGAAGGTTTCCATGCAAATGCATAAAGCGTAATGTACAAGCATACTCGTAATGCATAATTATAAAAGCATATTCGTAAATGCATAATCATAAAACACATGCTCGTATAATTCATAATCATAACTGCATGCTCATGCTCGTAAAACGTATATAAAAGACTCGCAACCAACAGTGAAAAGAAATATCCACTCACAGACTAACACAACGCAAAACGCGTTAATCCTGTGATCTGGCGGAAGATCCCTCGCGAAATATACGATCATGATCTCCTGAATAATCATAAATACCACTGTTCAAAATCACATTTCAAAACCCTGAACCACATCTCGAGAACCAACCATTCCCGGAAACATATAACTCAAATATCGACGAAATCGTCAAAAATCCAATAAACACACTATAAAACCTCGCCATAAATTCTGATGCTCAATTCAAACTATAAACCTCACCATTGCGATCAGTGCACGATTTTGAGCAAAACGACATAAAACTTGTCGAAAACCACCTCGGACGGAACTCCGCCGCGCACCGCCGCCGCCGCCGGCCGCTGGAAAACTCATCGGCCCAGAAAATTGCAACCAACACATGGATTTGAAGATCTTGAAATTTCCAACAACTTTGTAGTTCAATGCTAAGCCCAATTTTAACCGGAAAACCTCTAAAACTCACATTGAAGTCGAAAACCCTCGCCGGAATTCATTAACTCCTATCTGCCACCACCGGCCACGACAAGGTGCAAGACCACTTCTAAAAGTTTCCTCTCCCCAAGGGCTACAAAACCCCTAACAAGTCGACCCCCATCGCCGCCGTCTCCGCCACCTCCGTCGCTGGCGAAATTCGCCAGAATGCCTTAAACTTTAACAAGCCATAACTTCTTCATCCGGCAACAAAATTGAGTGATCCATCTATCAAAATAAATAGGAGCTCAAGCCCAACAACTTTCATAAAGGAACCACAGCCAAACGATCTCGGAAAATGACACATTGACGGCAACAAAGACTCGGCCCAAAACGGGTCAATTTTGACCCGTGGTCAACGCGGGTCAACGGCCCAGTTTTCCCAAATTGGAAAGTTTCCTTAATTGTCACGTATTTATACCGAACACGTACTGTCCAAAACGAATCGAAACCAAACGGATAAACATGACAAAATTCAATAGCCGAAAATATTCATAACTTATTCCACGTAACTCGAAATCATTCTCCGGAAACTCCCACAAACTCGAAATTAAATTCTCTACAACTCTCGTGAAAGAACTCATCACAAATTCTTACCCGATAATTTAGTCGTTAACAAACCTGCCATAACGACCACTTACGACAAAACTGCGACTAATCACGAAACTCGCAAATCAAGCCGATAAACATACCATTTCCGGTTCGGGTTGTCACAGATTCTGTATATCGCTATCGCTTGATCGATATTGCTCTGCCTTATCGGTCTCGCTCTCAATGATCACTTGCTCTTGCCTTCACTACCGCTTTATGATCACTGTTATCCAATTGCTCTCGCTGCTAAGATTGACAACCGTTAAGGAGAGACCGGGTGTGCCGGCCTTCAGCTCTCCGATGCCTAAGTCAGAAACGAGATATGATTTAAACAGAGTAACGACATAAAAGGGTAATGAGTGTGTACCATTAATGCTGAACCAACAGGCTTATAAAGGTGGTTGAGGCTACAGTTCTTACCAATTCTTCGATGTAGGATCAGTGTTCTTACTCTTTTGCTAAAGTGTTTTCTAATGGGCTCCTTGATGAGTGCGTGAGCGATAACTACGCCGAGATAGAATTTGGGCTGGTCATCGAAGTTGTAAGTCTCTTGCCGGTAAGTGCTGTTATGTTGGTGGTGAAATATAATTATAACTTGACAAGTAGTGTTAAGTACGTACGGGATAGAGTAATTAGCAAAGGTATATATACAAAAGTCATTATAACGGTGAAGCTATGTGAAACTGGTATTTTGGAAGTAGTATTGCAGTAGAAGTGGATAGTTCTCATCTCTTTAATAAGGCTGGATACTTCGTCAACTTTACTTGCTTGGTAAACCAAAAGGAAGAGAGATCAGTTGATGGTTTGATCTAGTTATAGCAGAAAATGGTTGGAGACAAATGGACTTATAAGGAGTGAAGTTGGTAATGTAAGCCACCAACTGTGTGCTTATTCTTCGAACATTACGAAATTTGGGTGTTAAACTTGAATCCTTGAACTAAATGTGTCATATTTATGGAGAAGGAAGTGGTACTTCGCTTGATCTTTTTTGGCATGATTGCATATATGCTGACCTCAGATATGTAGAGAATAGTAGAAAAAGTTAAAGACCATTTCTTTCCTGCTCTTAGAGAAAGCCTCACTCGACGAGTCAATGATTGTAAAAGAGGTGTACTAGTACATACCATAAGTCCATAACCTTCTTTCGTCAGATTCTCTCATGTACTCATTGAAGCCAATTTTGCAGCTAACGCACTTGAAGATCTGGGTCATATATAAGTTTCTAGATCTCTTCACGTGACCTCTTGAGTATTATTTACCCTAGAGATCGTCTCTTTAGTGTTGTTCTTCCCTTTTAGTATCAAAAAAACAAAAACCATCCTTAAAAAATATTAAGCCGGACATTTCTAAATTCATAGCAATCAATGTGTTTAAAGATGGGGATTGCTGGGATCCTTTTCAGATACCAGCAACTCCAGCTTGTAGTAGCATTTGTTCCATGTCATTGTCTCTATTTCTTGTTTCACCTCAAAGGTCATGTTAAGCAAGCCTAGGGGTTACTTGGATCACTTATTGGCCAGCAACTCACGAGTCACAACATAAGCAGATCTGCAGAATTGTATAGGTTTTACACTTTTATGCCGTAGGGAGAAAGTTGCCAAGAATACTTTTAAAGAATATGTTTCTTGTGATCAGAGCACAAACAGTCGCTTATGCTCATCATAAAATGTCTGTCAAATCATGATGACAAAGAAAGAAAAGGTAGCGTATCATCAACAATTAAAGCTTCTGTTTAATTGGAAATAACAATGAAGAGTGAGAAGACTGGTCTTTAATTGCTAGTGCTCCCTACTTGATGTACTGAGAAACCCATTTGAAACCATCTCCATAGCCCATTTTGCGAACAATACTGCACATGAATACTTCAAGGGGGCGGACATTCGAGTCTGTCAAGTTTACTTTCCCCTTGCCCGTGGTGAAGTTGTTCAGACCAAGGTGATATCGCAACTCTTCTTCTGAGGCTGCATACGGTATGTCAATCTTGTTTCCAAGAATAAGGAATGGAACTGTGGCCAAAGCCTCATCATTGAGAAGAGCATCCAATTCCTTTTTTGATTCCACAAATCTTTCCTTGTCATAAGAATCCACTAGGTAGACAACTGCATCCACCTTTTTAAAACACAGCCGAAATGCATTTCTCATGAGTAAAACTTAGAAAGTAAAATAATATGAAGGATCAAAAACAGCAAACTCGGATTTTACCCTCAATAACTCAAAAATAGCTACCATTCTTTTAAAGACAAGTCAATCCAATGAGATTTTCTACAATATAGTCAGGCACAAATCTAGTCCACTGCCTTTACATCTCCCTTATTAAGTACCAGTTACATCATGCATATACATCTCTCAATTTTCATAAGCACTCACAATAATCAAGGTGGTTCCATGACTTACGAAATAACACAAGTTATCCCCCAGTCAACTATTTTCATGTGTGGTGAGATACTATTAGCATACGTTTAAGAACAAAAGTTGCTATCAGCGAACTACCACTATTTCTATCTGCCTCCCATGAATCAGATAAACACATAAAGTTTTATCTGGGATTATGGAGACACAAACATCCCAAGACTTACAATGCAGTTGTAAAACTGAAATACCACAATTCATTGTTTCCTATTTGAAAAATCTCATTTAGCATTAGCTAGTTGCGAAATACAAGAACAGTACCTTCCACTGAGCACAAAAATAAACTACATAACCAACTTTTTTCAGAGCTCAAACAGTTCAAATATCAATGAATACCTTGGCATAGTAATCTTTCCAAACTCTACGAGCAATCTGATGCCCACCCAAATCAAAAGCCTTGAACTTGATTTTCCCAATGCTCAACTCCTCGGATGTCGGATACTGAGTCGGTTGGTGCTGAACCAATCTCTGCAACAATTCATCACAAGCAAAAAATAAAACCAACAATTCATCAGAAACTCACACTCGATTTTAGTCAGTCTCAAATTATCAAAAACAAAACTTTCACAATAATTCAAATCAAGTTCAAGTCTTTTATTCAATTTCATGCCTACAGTTCAACCCAGTACAGAATTATACAAAAACTCTCAAAATTATTCATGTTCCATAGTAATTAAACAGACCCCTTATATTATCACAACGAAAGTTTCAATCTTTCAAGCAAAATTGATAAGAACACAATCCAAAAAGATCATCTGAACATTGATACATCATATAAATCAAAACGATGAAATTGAAAAGAACAAAACCTCGTCTTTGAGCATATGCAGCAACGTGGTTTTGCCAGCATTGTCGAGACCGAGAAACAAGATCTTGGCCTCCTTCTGCCATAAGCCTAGAGACGCGAGAACCCCATAGAACCAATCTAACAAAAACATGGTTGGTGTCTCACGCACAGATCGAAGAGCTCAAAATCAGAGACGGTAGAGAATACGAAGAAGAAAAAGAGTCTTTTCTTTAGTTTTTGGTGTGATGCTAAGCTTTTGTATATTTTCTGTGCAACTGTGACCGAGGATTTGTTTTTAGGGACCAATCCAACGGTTCGGGGATGTGGTTGTGACGACATCGGGTGATTTTAGGCCTTCCGATCATATGTGCAATGTAGTTTGGTAACAATGCAATTGCTCTTTTAATTTGCCAATTTTATAGCATCCACTTTCGTCAATTATATTTTTAAAAGTGTGACGTCTGGGGCATAAAATCTTGTGAAAATACCAAATTACATTGGACATGGTTTTTCACAAGGTTTTTATACCGAATAAAATCTTAGGGAATATGTCCAAATGGCTATTAACTTCTACGAAATTTACGTATATACAGAATACTAGCTGTAGCAGAGGCAGAGCGTGCCTCCAATACAACTAAAAACTCCCTCGCATCCTTTGCTCATCTGACGACCCCTGTCCTTGTCAGCGACGGCCTATGGCCTCGTTAGCGTTCAGGGGTGCAGTCAAACGGGTGTTGATCTTGGCCCCGTGGAGGGCGAAGGTGGTGTATGGAGTCTGTGTAGTGGTGGTGAGGTGTCCAGTTTGGTTTTGTCGGGTTTCTGTGGCGAGGAAAGGTGGCTGGCGTGCGTTGGGTTGAAAGGGTCGGGTTTTCCCATGTTGCTTCAAATCTTCGGTCAATCGTCTATGGTGAAGTGCAGTGCCATGAGGTTTGGAGTGGGTAAAATCGTAGATTCGATTGATAGTGTTAGAGATCTAGATCTAGAAAAGAGGCAAAATCCTGAAAGACAAGAGAGAATTCAAGAGAAAAACATAATAAGAAAAAAAAAACAAAAGGGCAAAAGCAACTCGTTATATTGATTGATACCAAATACAATGAAATAGTATCATATAGGCATTACAAAGCTAAACGACAGATTGGTCCCCTGGACACGCGTCGAGCTAATAGAGGTAGTACTTAACAAAAAGGTTTAACGGCTGTATTTAAACAAAAGACTCTTAATAGAAACAGGGAAACTACTTAAGAGTCTTAACATCCCATCCTCCTTTAAAATTTACTCAGTCCACTGAGAAATTTAGAAATTTTGCTTTGATTCCTTCTGCTTCCTCCTAAGTTGCATCATTTGGATCAACTCCCTCCCAATGTATGAGCCATTTGGCGATAGGTTCATTGCCTTTCTGGAAGAGACCTTGAGTTAAGATATTGATTGGTTTCTTCATGACATCTAAAGGATCCATAGATGAAGGCAATTGAGATTGAGATACAACATGACCTCCTATCTTCTTTTTTAGCAGAGAGACATAAAACATTGTGAATTTTAGAACCTGTGGGAAGCTCCAACTTGTATGCAACTTCATTGATCTTTTCAATGACTTTATAAGAGACAAAATATTTGGGAGCCAGCTTGTTGGATTTCCTGTATTCCACGGTCTATTGTCAGTAAACTTGCAATTTGAGATAAACCAGATCCCCAACTACAAAATGCCTTTTGGTCCTGTGTTTATCAGCAAACACCTTTATTCTATTTTGAGCTAGCTTCAAGTTGTGCTTTTCCCTCACCAGAATCTCATCCATGTCTCTTAAGGCCAGATCAACATCATGCACAACACTAGTATTTGGAGCATAAGGTATCATCTGGTGGGTGCATAGCCATACATCACTTCAAATGGAGTCATTCTTAGAGCTGAATGATAAGTTGTATTGTACCAGAATTCAGTCCATGGCAACAAAGTTACCCAACTCCTTTCCTTCTCAGTAATCAAACATCTGAGGTATTGCTTAAGGGTTATGTTGAGATTTTCTGACTGGCCATCACTCTCAGGATGATAAGATGAGCTTTTGTTAAGAGAAGTACCCTGCAACCTAAAAAAAGCCTCTAAGAACTGACTTAGAGACATTGGATCCCTGTTAGATGCAATAGAATCTGGTAAACCATGCAGTTTATACACCTCCTTCAAAAAAATATCAACACGAGACTTAGCAGTGTAGGGATGTGACACGGGAATAAAGTGTGCATACTTACTAAACTTGTCAACAATGACCCATATAACAGACTTGCCATGATCCAGTGGGAGGTCATCCACAAAGTCTAAGGAAATGCTTTTCCAAGCTCTTTTAGGAATCTACAAAGGCATAAGTAGACCTGGAGGTGTTATAGCCACATAGTAATTTTTTTGGCATACATCACATTCAGTCCACTTCTTCACCTCACCTTTCACTCCTTCCACATAAAGGTTCTGGTTAACCTTTTGTATGTCCTTAAGAACTCAGAATACCCTCCTAAAAGTCCTGCATGAGAGTTCCTGAAAGCCTTGTTCCTCCAATTGTTAACAGCAGGTACATAAAGTCTTTTCTTGTAATACAAATCACCTCCAAAAATTGCATAGCTCCTTTTAGAACATGTACCATTTTCTATGGAAAGTTTAATCTTTATAGCTTCTACATCCAAGGCTAGGTCCTTCTGCATATCACTAATGAACTGGGATGTGGGTGATGATACATCAGTCAAGACATTGAGTTCTCCTTTTCTAGAAAGAGCATCAATAGCAGCATTACTTCTCCCGACTCTATACTTGACAAAATAGTTGTAGCCAAGAAGCTTTAGGAGCCACTTCTGTTGTGTTGGAGTGGTTATCTTCTTATCAAGAAAATAGTGAATGCTCCTATGGTCAGTGAGGATGGTAAAATGATTCCCTAAAAAGTAAGGTCTCCATTGTTGGTCTACAGAAACCACAACAAGCATCTCCTTGTCATAAACAGAATAAGGCTTATGTTTAGGGGCCAATGCCTTGCTGAAAAAGGCAATGGGATGTTGATTCTGGGATAGAACAGTTCCAATACCCTCATCAGACACATCACACTCCACTGTAAATTCTTTAGAAAAATCAGGAAGAGCCAATACAAGAGTTGTAATTAATGTCAATTTTAACTTCTCAAAGGCTTGCTCAAATTCCTCACTCCACTTGAACCCTTCTTTCTTTAACATTGCAATAAAAGACTTTGCAATGATTCCAAAAAAAATCAGAAACTTTATGGAGTAACTAGCAAGGCCAAGGAAACCTCTAAGACCCCTCATTGTCTTAGGTTTGTCCCATTTAGCAATTCTTTCAATTTTTGTTGGATCAACAACTCCTTCTATAGATACCATATGGCCAAGATATTCCACACTTTGAGAGATGAAAGTACACTTTGACAGCTTCAACTTGAAGTGATGCTCTTTCAACCTCTCCAGAACTATTTTCAAATGTTTCTTATGCTCTTCCAAAATTTTACTGTAGATCAAGATATCATCAAAGAACACCAGGACTGACTTCCTTAATAAATTTTTGAATGTTTCATTCATAAAAAATTGAAATGTGGATGGGGTATTTGTTAAGCCAAAAGACATAACCAAGAATTTATAATGCCCACAAAGAGTCTTAATGACAGTTTTGTGTACATCCTCCTCTTTCATTCTAATTTGATAGTACCCTGCCCTTAGATCAAATTTAGTAAAGAATACAACTCTTCCCACCTCATCTAACAATTCATCAACATTAGGTATTGGATACCTATCCTTTATTGTGTTAGCATTGAGGGCCATGTAGTCTACACATAATCTCTTAATACCATCCTTCTTCTTAACCAAGATCCCAAGAGATGAGAATTCACTTTCACTCAGTTGAATGATACCTTCATTAAGCATGTCCTTGACTTGTCTCTCAATCTCCTCTTTCTAATAATGAGCTTGTTTATAACCTCTAATATTAACTGGGGCACAGTTAGGCAATAGGGGAATCTTGTGATCATGTAGCCTCTTAGGAGGTAGAGCCGTGGGATTTTGGAACAAGATATTGTACTCAGACACCAATTCCTGCAATTTTGGGTGTATGTAGGGTTGTTTTAGACTGCTACTAGAGCGCTTAATGTCCAGAAAGATAGCCTTTCTTTCCTTTTGCAACATATTAATCATTTGTTCCCCAAATAAGATTGCAAAATCATTACAATCTTCCTTAATGATCTGAAAAAAATTTGTATCCTTGACAAACTTCATGTACAACTTCTCAAAGTTTCATCTCAAAGTTTCAAATAATATCTCCCAAGGTTTTGAGCCAAGGAGCTCCCAATATCATCCCACATCTAGAGATATGAAGTATGCAAAAGTCTGCTGTAATCTCTTGCTCCTGAATTGTTATTGTCAGACCTTCAATTCTCCCTTTTGTGTACATAATCTCTCCACTTGTTACTCTGACCCGCATGGCTTTATCTTTGAAAATTATTCCTTCATAGTAGTGAAGTAAACTGAGATGTATGAAATTGTGACTTGCATCTCCATCAACTAAAATGTGTGCTTTTGCCTTACCAATAAAACCTTTAACTTGTTAAGTCTTAGGTTTTCAAGATTCTCTATGGAATGCAAGTAATCATAGGTGGCTCTTCTGGTTTATCATTATCAATTACATCTCCAATTAACAAGTCATATAAGGAGACTTGAGGAGGCTCTTCATGTTGTCCATTCCCATCTTCCTCTTCCTGGATAATAAAGCCTTCAATGCACAAAGATCTTCCTTCTCTTTTAGTGCACTTATGGCCTATGATATGGGGTTCAAGGCAGTACCAACATTTCATTTTCATCTTCTCTCTAAACTCCTCCTGAGTCCACACTTTGTCATTAGCTTTTGGTTTCACAATAGAAACATTCTGTGATTTGTGAGTTGCCATAGGAGCATGATTGACATGTTGTGGTTTCATAGAGGAGCTAGTGTGTTGCATTGGTTTGCTGGTGAAATAAAATTGCCTAGAGTTCTTTATAACATTCAACTTCCTTTCACATGTCTGAGCTGCTTCAAAGGCCTCCAATAAACTACCTAGTTTAATGATGTTCATCTCTGCCTTGATATCAAGTTTGAGCCCTCCTCAAAAGCATGCTAACCTCAGTTCAGGAGAAAAGCCAGTATCTTTGACACACATCTCAGTGAATTTCTCAATATACTCCACCATAAACCCTTCTTGCTTCATTTTTGCCAAAATGGCTTGATACTGCACCTTATCTTGTCCTCTAAACTGATGAAGAAGCATTTGGACCATATTCTTCCAAGTCCCTTCATTATCTTGACAAAATAACAACCATAAACTTGCAGGTAACCCCACTAAATGCATACCAACAACAATAGCTTTTTGTTCTTTAGGGACTTGGTAGAGGGTAAAAAACTCCTTTGCCTTACTGAGCCATTCCAATGGGTCCTCACCCATTGAACAATGGAAACTCTAACTTCATTTGTTTAATGGTGGGTAGGTACTGATTTGTTTAGTGGTGAGTGTTTTGCTGGTTGTTTGGTGGCTGGGGAATATTTTTGATGGGTTGGAAATGGGAAAATGGTTGATGAAGTAGTAATGGTGGTAAAGGAAAGTTGAGATGAATAATTTGGTAGAGGGAATCCAGGAGGAGTGTGTGGGTAGGCACATGGTTTGTAGAGGTGAAAAATCTGGTCATGAAATTGTTAGATGAGGTAGCTGGTTGTTGGTAAAGGGAACTCAAAATCCGAGCCAACTCTCTCGGGCCCATCTCATGGTGAGGAATAGAATGAGGTTTAGAATAACCCTCTACTATATTAACTCTTTCAAAAACAGGAGAAAAGCCTTTAGAGTTACTCTCATTAGAAACAAATATATCAAAGCTAGGTGCATGCTTGACTATCCATCCCACCTCTCTGAGCATCAGTGATGTTAGTGTTATGCAAATTTGCCACCAAATGAGCATGAGAGGGAAATTTATTCATAAAACTCAAAAATAGAGGCAACACTGATAAATCTAAGTCCCCCATTTGTTGCAAAATAGTGGTAGCAGGTCTAGGCATAGTAGCACGAGTAGAAGAATTACTGCTCACCAAATTGATGTCAGGGCTAAGAGAACTTACAATGGTGTTTGCAGGTCTGCAACCTGAAGTTGGTGTTGCTACTTGAAGAGATCTCATTTTAGACATAAACTCCGTCAAGGTCTCAGATAAAAAGTTGAGACTCCCCTAGACACGCGTCGAGCTAATTGAGACAACTAAGCGACAGATTGGTCCCCTGGACAGGCATCATATATGCGTTGCAAAATTTTTGTAACGACTAGATTTAAATGACTCCTAATGGAAACAGGAAAATTACTCAAGGGTCTTAACATTGATGACTTGGCTTAGGGTGCGTTACGATTTAAACATGTTTAATGACTGTGGCTTTGAGTGGGTCGATCAACAAGAGATTCGATTCCGCCCTGTGGTGGTAGAGGGTGCTCTGCGGAGGAAAGGAAGCAATGTTGAAGATAGTTTGCGGATCCGAAAGTGTAGGAGGACGGTGACAGATTCTATGAGGAAAGTGGACTAGACTGTTTCTCTGTCCTATGTTGGGCTCCACAGTTGGGCTTGGGAAAAAACCCTAATCCTGGTTTATAGTTATTTTAGTATTTTTAAGCCTAATTATTTTTATTTTCCGTAATTTGTAGTTTGGTTAAAAATAAGCTAATACCAGTGTGAGGTTGACGGAAGTGGACTTTGTCCCGGGCTGTGCACCTTTGGTGCCTTGTCTGGTATAGGCCAGGACGTTCGTCGGTTTGTTGCATAAATGCACCCTCCTAGTGGCAGGATGAGATGTAGTGCCGACAAGAATTATTGTTAGCAACATAGTTGGAAAACAATTTAGAGTGAATTGATTCATCGTCTTAGTCGCGTTATCTTTCCGGTACGTTTTCGCCTTAATTGTAAAGCAAATGGAGTAGTCAATGATGAATCTCCCGATAGTATTTTAGGTGTTTCTCTTCTTACGGGGTTCAGGTTTTATGTCCCCCTTCTATTCTACTATTTTATTAATCAAGGTTTAAGGGTAGCCACAAACCCTTACTTCAAAAAAAAAAAAAATTACTAGCTGCAAAATTTTGGAATACTACATATTTTTGATTGAAAAAAAAATGAAGAAGAAAAAATAAACACTGACATTCAAATTTAGGTGGAAAGTAGTTAGGGCATTGAAGGAGGAGTGGGAGCTGAGTTTGAAGAAACATACACATAAGCTTGTTGTCCACCTCATATATTTGTGGCAGTATTGATATTCAGAGGTTCCAAATGTGATTCCTGTCGACTTTAGGACAATTTGCAAAGCAATTATGCCATTTCCATATTTAAAGAGACACACTTGTCTATATTTACCTAGGAATGGGCACAAGACGGGTCGGGTCAAAATTTGGTCGTCCCTATCTCTATCCCGAACGGGACGGGATGAAATGGGATTGAACATTTTAAAAGTTCATCCCGATCGTCCCGAAACTAGAACGGGATAAGACGAGTCAAATTTCGGGTTTAATTTAAAATGAATAATTAATAGAGTTTTTAATAACAAAAATTCAAATGAGATGTGATGAACCAAATTTTGGGCTCAATATAAGATAAACATATTTTGTTAGGATCTAGAAGTGTACAATTACATAACGTAATACCGTTTTACTTAATGTTTAATTAAAAACAGTAACCCCACAATCACTTATTTCATCTTTAATTGATACATTTAGTTCATATTAGGATAATTTAATTTTTTTGGTTGGATATTGTTAATTGTTTGATATTTTAATATGTCAACTCTTTATAAAATAGACAAAATATATTGTACGGGACGAGACGAGACGAGTCTATTGGGATTTCAAAATTAAGACCTGATTCCGTCCCGAAAAAACGGGACGGATCAGGACGAGACGGATCAGGACGGGACGGAATAGTGAATTTTTTAATTTCTGTCTCTTCCTGTCCTAAGCAGGATCGAGTTGAGTTTGGAATTTGCGGGATTCATGTCCACTCTTAATTTTACCCATTATAGTTAAAGTTCTATTTTTTGTTACACTTTTAACACTTTTTTCCTTCTCTTCGGTCATTTTTTTAGTAGAATATGAGACAAAGTTATATTTTTATCCAAGACCAAATAAATGAAATAATAGCTCCCTTAGGGGAGTAAAAGTCCTAGAGGGGGGGGGGTGAATAGGCTTTTACCACTTTTTCGTTCAAACTGTTCTCGGGATAGCAGGATATAGATCTGTCCCGATACACAGAAACGATTACTGAAATGTAATGCAGTAAGTAAAGTGACACAAGATGTTTTTGATAACGCAGAAATCCTACAACCAGGATCAAAAACTGCGTGCCCCTAACTCTTGAGGGACAAACCTTTCCACTACTTTGTAACACACACAATTACAAGTTTCTGGCACTCTGGGATACATAACCCGTATGCTATCCTGACTAGTCTACCCACCAGTACAAACAGAGCTACACTACCTTAATCTATGTGCTTACACTTTGGAAATTTACAGAAGTATCAACTCGGATCTTAACTACACGTAAGTTAAATCTTCTTGATCAACTTCTTGGGTTGGGCATCTCCACACTTTATCTGTATGGAATGCACAATGCAACAATGCATATGAGTTTTGAAAACAGTTTTTATGCTTTAGAATTCCATGTCTATTATGCACATACTCGGCAACCAGAAGATATGGAAGGGGAAGAGAAGAGATAAGAGAAGCTACACTCGAAAGTGCTCTCAAAGAGTGACCAAAACAGAATAACCAAACCCCAAGTGTTTTCACTCAACCAACCAACCAAGGATCCAAGACAGCTTGGGACTCCTTATATAGGGCAGGTTATTCAAGGGTCAAAGACAGCAAGTAACCACGTGAAATACAGCAACCAAGAGGCCTAAATGCAGACCTAAACACTGTCCTAATGCAGACCTAAACATGGACCAATGCAGGCCTAAACACAGCAACCACCGAGGTGACACAGCAAGCAAAACAGCAAGCAAAACCGAGGCAGCTAAAGGTCTTACCTTAATGAGCTAAGGTGGTCTAAACAATGCAAAAGGGTTCCCATGTACTTGTACTAGAATAGCTACTGCATTGTTCAAGAAAGAAGCACGTTCCATGACAGCAGAAGAAGGACCAGGAAAAACAGTGCTCAAAGCACTTTGACAAACAGAAAAAGACAAACAGATTCCAAGAAATCACATGTGAGCTTTTAGTCAACTTTCCTAGAGATCTTCATTAAACAACACAGATTTTTAAAGCCAAAGAACATATAGCTTAAACACAAATAATCTGGGTTATAGACGTGATTAAAGCCATCAAGAATCACACACGTAAAACATTCCAGAATGACCGGGATACATGCTCAGTGTTCTATCCTAGATGGAAAATATGTATGCAATGAATGTTATACCTGTTTGTCCAAAGAGATAAAATGTGTAATGCCACTCGAACATTGAAGATCTTCCATTGTTGTGTTTTGTCATAGCACAAGAAATAGCCAACTCAAGTGTATGCCTTCAATCTCGCCCTTTGGTATTTCTTGACAAAACACAGTCCTTCAAAGAGTACCTGCAGTACAGTTGTAACACATACAAACATATGCAACAACAAGGATATCTATATCACATAGTATCCTGCCCAAACAGAGGTAACCAATTCAAACAGTTAACAGTACTCCCCCTAAGCATATGCAGGGGTAAGGATACATGCAGGGGTAAGGATACATAAGTCCCATAATATCCTTCAGAAATAATAACCGGTTCTCCCCAAAATCCAATAACCGGTTCTCCCAAAACAAGTACCTGCAGCATAGTTAGTACACAACCAAACAGGTATACTTGCAATCTCCCCAACATATCACAATCATATATGCATAACAATACACAATAATTAACCGGTTCTCCCCCTTTTTGTCAATAAATGACAAAGGGTTCAAACAAAAATTAATCACCATAATAATTGTTTGCCACAAAACCATACGATTGTTCAACAGAAAAACAAAAGGAAGGAGACCGAAAGCAAAAGAGAGAAAACAGCAAGACACATGATCAGAGAGTACAGCAGAGAGTCTTCACACAGCATAGCCCGATCCATCAAAGGCGACATCCTCATTGTCAGCTCCCATGTCTCCTAGGTGGATGGTGTCGCCAAAGTCTGACGGAGAAGCGCCTTCTCGCTTGTCCGAGGGAGGGGATGACACCGTTGGCTCCTGAGCAGGGGCAGACCCAGCTTGACTAGACAGCAACAATGAGAGCTCAGCCTTGAATGCAGTGAACTGCTCCTTGAGATGAACCTTGATCTCCTGGACAACATCGGAGAGCATAGACTTGACAGCAGCCTTCAAGAACTTTTGGTCCATGGGTTCGACATACTCATTGGACTGATGCACAGATCTAGTGATAGTGATGGCATCAATTGGAATGAGTTCGGGACCAAGAACATCTCCTGGTGTCAACGGCACACCAGCATCACCACATAGTTTGGTGATGAGGCAGGGGAACACCAGAGCCTTACCAAGAGCATTGCGGTGAGATACACCAGCAGTGCGGATGGCCTGAAACATGAAGTACTCAGCAGGAATTATGGGACGGATGGGGTCATGACTAAGGTACGCCATGAGGACAGCCTGTTTATGTGGGATTTTGCTGGTCTGAGTAGTAGGATGGAACAGGGAACGCACAAGAAAGCCCAAGGCTTTGAACCACTCTGTCATAAATTTGCTGGAGAGAAAGGTACCAACAACAGGTTCAGGAGGAGGAGATGAGTAGAGTCGCAAAGCAAGGTCTTGAATGGTAAGGGAGGTAGAGTATTCAGAGTAAGCTTTCAAAACACCATCAGTGGTGGCTGGGAGAGACAGGGCTTGACGGATCCGAGAGGGAGAGAAGTTCACAGAGACTCCACGGAGAGTGACACAGATTTGCTGCTTTGAGCGAAGACGGACTTCAGAGGAAAGAACAGAAGGGAAGTTGGCATAAAACTCCTGAACAATAGTGCGATTATAGCGAGACAGGGAGGCCAACGCAGTAATCCATCCAAAAGAAGATACGAGAGTAAACAGAGCAGGGTGCAGGGAAGCAAAATCAAATGGACGCTCAGAGACTATAGGTCGATGCATGGTGATGTACCCAAACAGACTGAAGGAATCTGTGGAGACGAAATGAGAGCGAGGAGGGAATGAGGAAGTTTCAGCAGAACGCTTGGAGATAGTAGAGGCGGAAGCTTTCAGAGTAGACTTTACTGGAGGAGAAGCAGTAGGTTTGATTGCTTTCTTGGCTCGAGGAGAGACACCAGACTTTTTAGCTTTGGATCGAGTGATCCTAGGTGCAGTGGATGCAGGAGAGACCTCAAAGGAAGGAGTTGAGGCAGAGCCGGAGGAACATACAGTGGTTGTTCTCTTCCTTTTTCCCAAGGGAACCGGGACAGAAGCAGAAGAAGGATCGACAGCAGGAGGAGATACGGGAGTATTATCGACAGCCATTGGAGATGGTGAAGGAGAAGGAGGCTGAGCAGATGGAATTTCTGGCTGGGGGGGGGGGCAGGAATTTCAGAGGCAGCAATACCCTGAGGAGGAGAATTTGTAGGAGAAACAACAGAAGCAGAGGTACTCTGTTTCTTCTTCTTGGACGCCACCTTCTTGGCTCCAGTGGGCTTTGAGACAGGCTTCTTGCGTAGGTAGGTCGAACGAACAGCTGGAGAAACAGTTTTCTCAGCAGGAGTAGGAGAGACAGTAGGATTTGGATCTTGTGAAGGATGAGAGGGTGATTTCTGTGGAGGAGCTGGAAGTAAAATGACCTCTTCGGGAATAAACGGATCAGGGAGTGCCATGAGAGGATGGAAGAAGTAAACTCGTTGTGGAGGAAGGAAAGTTCTTCTGTTTCTGGCTCTTGTCATGAGGGAGAGAGAGAGAGAGAAATTTAAGGGAACTAGAAGGGAAGTCGAAGTGAAACCG
Source organism: Geum urbanum (assembly GCA_946800695.1). Classification (NCBI taxonomy): domain Eukaryota; kingdom Viridiplantae; phylum Streptophyta; class Magnoliopsida; order Rosales; family Rosaceae; genus Geum; species Geum urbanum. The sequence continues at coordinate 77,818,265 of OX326999.1, read as the reverse complement.
GCTAGGAAAAGAAATCAGGGGAAACGAAAACGTTCGAGGACCAAGGGGGCTTCTCCTATTTCTAAGCATAATCATCATGAATTCAAATTAATGCCTTGGAATCATGCACAAAAACCATTCAAACACATAAAGGTAACTGAACAGCCCAGCAGCTATTGCAGTCCCGTGTAGTCACTTCTCAGCAGAAAGTGCTACAGTGCCCTAACCCTAGGATACCACATATGTGGTCTAGTCAGGATACCTCAAACACAGCTATAAATCCAATGAGACAAAAGAACATGCAAAATCCACTGGATGCATGGAACAACCCTGAGTAATAGGAAGTACTAATGTACTCACCACCAAACTTAAAAGCTCCCCCTCACGTGTTGCATACAACACCACAAAATTTTGAAATTTAGAGAGATTTTTAAACTGTTCAGCATAACACCTGGGATGGAAACAGTCTGTAGAATCCTAGACCACAGAAAAAAATTTAAGCATGAATCACAAGAATGTGACAACTAATTTCCATATATCTTGTAGGCTCATATTTTTCACATGGGTATATGACTAAAAAGCAACATCAATGCAATGTTCTTACAAATCAGATCTTGGAACCTTAAGAGTGTGTGTGTGTGTGAAAAGTTCACCTAAGGGAGTACAAGTTTGGAGCATCAAATGATTATGAGGACAACAAGAGTAATCAAGTGACTTTGTCACTACCTTTTTAGAGTTCTTGGAAATTCAGCATATCATGGACTTTGTCCCAATCTAGGCCTTTGGCCATTCTCATTTAAGTTCAACTCAAATTCTCCATTTTCTTTAACATTTGTCCAAGAGCTCATCTGAGAAATACGTCCTTATAGGTTCATGTAACAGAGTAGTTACCATTATGTCCTGAGCGCAATGCTCGAAAGAATAATGTGTGTATCAAGGACACTCAGTGGGTAACTAGTCCAAACCAATCGAAGGATAGATAACATCTCAGGGATCCCCACTGGTTCCGGTTAAGGTGTACCCAGCAAAAGACTAGCCAATTCTTTTACTTTAATCATTTAATAATAAGCACTAGAATAACACATTTGTTCTTCAGTAACTGGTTCAACTCACTCAATTTTCTAGCTCAAACTTTGTACACCCCACAAGAATAACCTTTGTGCTCAAGAATTCTTTCTAGTTCCAAGAATGATTTAGACCACATGCACTAACATTCTTAAAGACATAGATGCATATACGCAAGAGAAAGATGCAGCAATTGTCTATCAAGAAACATGAAATAAGAACACAACATTCTAGTTCAAGTTCAGAAATATTTCCAGGGATGCATGCACAGACTCGTATCCCAGAGTATGCCAACACTTATTTTCAGAAAAGTAAAATGCTGAAAAGTAAATTGAGATCAGTGAGGGAGATATCTCAAGTGATGGTGCATACACCAATAGCCTTCCTAAGACTTTCAAATCTCATGTTGTCTAAGGGCTTAGTGAACAAATCGACCAATTGCTGTTCAGTTGGAATGAAAGTCATTTCAAGCTGATTCTCTTCAACCAAGTTTCTAATAAAATGATATCTGATTTCTATATTCTTGGTCCTAGAGTGCAACACAGGATTCTTTGAAATATTGATAGCCGAAGTATTATCACAGAACAGGGATAGAATACCTTGCTCAAATCCGTAGTCGCTCAGCATGTGTTTCATCCAAAGGAGTTGGGTGCAGCAACTTCCAGCAGCTATATACTCAGCTTGTGCAGTGGACAAGGACACGCAATTCTGCTTCTTGCTATGCCATGACACCAGATTGTTCCCAACAAAGAAGCAACCTCCCGAGGTGCTCTTCCTATCCGTGGCGTCTCCAGCCCAATCCGAGTCAGAATATCCTGCAATCTCAGTGTTAGTATCTGTTGTGTACAAGATACCAAAAGCACACGTACCTGAGACGTATCGGATGATACGCTTGACTGCCTTTACATGGGATTCCTTGGGGTTGGCTTGATACCGAGCACAAACACCCACACTGAAAGAGATGTCAGGTCTGTTGGCCGTGAGGTAGAGCAAGCTTCCAATCATGCTTCTGTAGAGGGTTTGATCAGCATTGGTACCCTCCAGATCTGCACTGATTCTGCATGAAGTCCCCATCGGGTTCCGGATGGGAGAGGCTCCTTCCATCCCAAACTTCTTCACAAGTTCCCTCGCATATTTTTCTTGCGAAATGAACAAACCATCTTTCCTTTGCTGAACTTGTAGTCCAAGGAAGAAGTTTAGTTTACCACACAAGCTCATTTCAAATTCTTGTTTCATTAGAGTGACAAACTCCTCAACAAGTTTTTGAGAGGTAGAGCCAAACACCACATCATCTACATAGATTTGAGCAATAATCATATGATGTGAAACATTCTTAACAAACATAGTTCTATCAATGGAACCCCTCACGTACCCATGGTCAATCAAGTGTGTAGACAACTTTTCATACCAAGCTCTAGGAGCTTGCTTCAAACCATAAAGGGGTTTGTCTAACCTGTAAACATATTCGGGATGGGTAGAGCTCTGAAATCCCGGGGGCTGTTCTACATACACTTCTTCTTTCAAAATTCCATTTAAAAATGCACTTTTCACATCCATTTGAAAGAGGTCAAATTTCAGAAAGCAGGCAATAGCTAGGAGCAACCTAGCAGACTCAAGTCTTGCTACGGGAGCAAAAGTCTCATCAAAATCTAAGCCTTCAATTTGGGAATATACTTGCACCACTAACCTAGCCTTGTTTCTAGTGATTATTCCCTTTTCATCAGTTTTATTCTTGAACACCCATTTTGTTCCTATGACATTTTTATCCTTAGGTCTAGGAACTAAATGCCAAACACTACTTTTCTCAAACTGATTTAGCTCATCCTGCATAGCAACAATCCACTATGGATCCTTCAAGGCATCTCTAATAGTCTTAGGCTCCACACTAGACACAAAGCCATAGCAAGCAATTCTATTTATAGCTAACCTATGCATAGTAAGAAAGCTTTTGAGATTTACCAGATTGCTCACATACACTTTGGACTTACTTCGAGTCTGTCTTGGCTCGTCTACCATGCCAATCACATCCGAGGGAGAATGGTCTTTTTGCACTTGACGTTTTCCAACACGGTGTGACTTCTGGATAGTCAGGGTCTGATCTATCCTAGCTCCTTCAGCATCAGATTCTGTATCCTGGGATACATCATCAGGTACAGGGTTCTGCTCATCAATAGGGATCTCAGCAGTTTCGGGAGATGTCCCAGTGTTCACATCCTCAACCTGCACATCTCTTGAAGAATGGTTGTGAGAGCATACAAGAGAATCATTGATAGCTACATTCACCGTTTCTACAACTTTGCATGTTCTCTTGTTGTAGACCCGGTAAGCACGACTATTCAATGCATAGCCTAGAAAAACACCCCTATCACATTTAGCATCGAACTTTGTTAAATACTCACGGTCTCTATAAATAAAAAAAGGGCTTCCAAAAGCTTTTAGATGTGAGATATTTGGTTTCTTGCCTTTCCAAAGTTCGTAGGGAGTCTTACTAGTGCCTGGTCTAAAGATTACACGATTGAGGGTGTAACAAGCATTAAAGATTGCTTCGGCCCAAAACATGTGAGGCAAATCTGCAGAACTTAACATAACCCTTCCCATCTCAACTAATACCCTATTCTTCCTCTCAACAATACCATTTTGTTGGGGTGTGATGGGAGCTGAAAACTCATGGTGCACACCATTTTCCTCACAATATTCAGCAAACAAAGAATTTTCAAACTCGGTTCCATGGTCTGATCTAATCCTCAAAATGCATTTGTTTTCAGAAAGCTTTTCATTTGAAATTCGTTTTGCTAGCTCAAAAAACTTCCCAAAAGTTTGAGTTTTATCACCTAGAAAAATGACCCAAGTAAATCTAGAAAAATCATCTACCACAACAAGTACATACTTCCTTTTTGCAAGACTTTCAGTTTCTACAGGGCCTACAAGGTCTAAGTGTAGTAACTCAAGAATATTAGAGGTTGGCCTAGCATTTAGAAGAGGATGGGAGGTTCGGGATAGCTTACCCATTTTGCAGTCTCCACACATACCTGCAGCTCTCCCGGATAGCTTGGGCAGGCCACGAGCTCCATCCTTTGAAGACAGCTTCACCACATCTTGATGGTTAAGATGGCACATTCTTCGATGCCACAGATCTAGCAGGCTTTCTTGAGTTGAGGATAGGAGGCACACATCAGGTTCCATTCTCTTGTTCGCACGAACACAGTAGCAGTGGTCTCTTGACCTCTCCCCTTTCATCACACATCTCCCTTCTCCATCAATAACAGTGCACTTAGATGAGTCAAAGGTTACTGTCTCATATTCATCAACTATCTGGCTCACACTCAGCAGACACACTTCTAAACCTGCTACCAGCAATACGTTCTTCAGGGCTGGGAGACCTGGAGTATCAACTGTCCCGCTTCCAATGATTTCTGCCTTGGCACCATCTCCAAACATAACATCACCAACTGGATGAATGTCATCCATGGATGAGAACCATTTTCGTTCTCCTGTCATGTGCTTCGAACAACCGCTGTCCATATACCAAGAATCGGATTTCCTGGTGGAAAGGGCAGTCAAGGCAACGTTGCACAAGGCTACAACATTCCTTGCAGCAACAGGTGAGGTATTAACTCTTGAGAGAAAGCAGATAACTTCTTCCGGTTTCTTCTTGACACCAGAGGCTTTGGGAGACATGACCCTTCTGGTATCCCGGGTTCTATGACCAGATTTTCTGATCCAGTTTGCAGGGACAGGCTTATTCTTCTGCTTCGGGATAGACAGAGAGTGTGCAATCCTCGTCAGTTCATTGAGGGATTTCTGAAAGTGAGCAAGCAGATTGTTGTTTTGTGAGATCTTGGCAGGTATAGAGTTTCCTCTCAGCTTGTAGCAGTACCGACGAATGTGTCCACTGTTCCCACAGTGAAAGCACCTAATTTGAGAGCCTTTCTTGGGCTTCAACACCTTGGAGGTTTCCGGAGCATTGATTTTCGGCTGAGGTGGAGGCTTTCCTAACACCGAGCTGGTTCCTTTCACGAACGTGGTCTTCTCCGAGCCCTTGGGTTTATCACCTTCCTCAAACCCCAACCCCTTCCTGCTGCCACCCAGTCTTCCCATCCCACAGATCTGGGATAGCTTCTCCGAGCCAATGGAGAACTTGGCGAACTGGTTTCGGGCGTCTAGCAGGGCTTCTTCGAGCTTCAGCTTCTCAGTGGTCAGCAAGCTTATAGTGGAGGACTGGTGGTCCAACTCTTCTTTGAGAAAAGTCACCTGCTCTTCAAGTTGGGTTTTGGTAGACATCCATTCTGCCTCCTGGGATAGAAACTCTCCTTGTATCCTGGAATGTGTCTCCTTACTTAATGAAAGCTCATTAGATAGAGCTTCATTCTTAGCAAGCATAGACTTTGAGGCTTTACACAAATGCATATACATATCATGCCCTTCATCATCGGAATCCTTGTCCTCAAGAGACTCATCCAATATGACATGAGAGACAAAGGCAACCTTCTCATCTTCTTCTAAGTCAGTTTCAGAATTTTCATTTGACTCACTGTCACTCCAAGTTGCTTTTAAAACTTTGTGGGATTTATTTCTCCTGTTAGCACAGTCCACGGCCTTATGTCCTATTCCATTACATTCAAAACATTTCATGTCCGTTTTTGGGATAGGAGAGGGCCTGATATCCCGACCTTTCTGTGAGACATTGTTTCTAAAGGGCTTAGAGCTAGATCCTTTTGAAAAGTTCCGATTAGAGTTGAAAGTTTTCCTTTTCCTTAAAAATTTTTCAAATTGTTTGGTTAGGAAAGCAAATTCTTCATTATCATCATCTTCATTTTCATGCAACTTTTCAACCTCAAATTTTACGGAACTCAAAGCAATGGACTTCTCATGCATGGGCCTTTTCTTAAGAGTTTCATAAGTTTTCAGATTTCCAACAAGTTCTTCTAGAGGGTAAGTATCAAGGTCATGAGCTTCCTCAATGGCATTCATTTTAGAGTCAAAGAAAGGTGGTAAAGCAGTTAAGAACTTTCTAACAATTTTCTTTGATTCAATAGCCTCACCTAAGCTACGACAATGATTCGTGATATTAAGTACACGACCATAGAAATCATTAATAGACTCTTTGTCACTCATGCATAGACCTTCAAACTCAAAAATAAGTCGTTGAAGTTTTTGTTGTTTAACACGAGAGTTACCTTCATGAGTGTTGATGAGCACTTCCCATGCCTCCTTAGCAGTGGCGCAATGAATGATCCTTTGGCGCTCTGCTTCGGAGACAACGTTGAATAGACAGCTAAGGGCCTTGATGTTTGCTCTTGCCGAATCCTTGTCATCTTTTACCCATTCGGAACTAGGCTTTGAAATTTTTTCGGTTGATTCAGCGCCTTCTGGTTTTGTGGGATGTGTCCAGCCTTCCTCTACACTTTGCCACAACATACCATCATCTTGGTAGGAGAGGAAGGCGCTCATCATGATTTTCCATTGAGAAAAGTCATGTCCATCGAAAAAAGGTGGAACATTTATGGAAGAACCTTTTTCCCGATCCATAACGAACCCCTCAGAGGATCTCACTAGCAAAGGCTAGTGGCCGCTCTGATACCACTTAAAGGTCCTAGAGGGGGGGGGGGTGAATAGGCCTTTACCACTTTTTCGTTCAAACTGTTCTCGGGATAGCAGGATATAGATCTGTCCCGATACACAGAAACGATTACTGAAATGTAATGCAGTAAGTAAAGTGACACAAGATGTTTTTGATAACGCAGAAATCCTACAACCAGGATCAAAAACTGCATGCCCCTAACTCTTGAGGGACAAACCTTTCCACTACTTTGTAACACACACAATTACAAGTTTCTGGCACTCTGGGATACATAACCCGTATGCTATCCTGACTAGTCTACCCACCAGTACAAACAGAGCTACACTACCTTAATCTATGTGCTTACACTTTGGAAATTTACAGAAGTATCAACTCGGATCTTAACTACACGTAAGTTAAATCTTCTTGATCAACTTCTTGGGTTGGGCATCTCCACACTTTATCTGTATGGAATGCACAATGCAACAATGGATATGAGTTTTGAAAACAGTTTTTATGCTTTAGAATTCCATGTCTATTATGCACATACTCGGCAACCAGAAGACATGGAAGGGGAAGAGAAGAGATAAGAGAAGCTACACTCGAAAGTGCTCTCAAAGAGTGACCAAAACAGAATAACCAAACCCCAAGTGTTTTCACTCAACCAACCAACCAAGGATCCAAGACAGCTTGGGACTCCTTATATAGGGCAGGTTATTCAAGGGTCAAAGACAGCAAGTAACCACGTGAAACACAGCAACCAAGAGGCCTAAATGCAGACCTAAACACTGTCCTAATGCAGACCTAAACATGGACCAATGCAGGCCTAAACACAGCAACCACCGAGGTGACACAGCAAGCAAAACAGCAAGTAAAACCGAGGCAGCTAAAGGTCTTACCTTAATGAGCTAAGGTGGTCTAAACAATGCAAAAGGGTTCCCATGTACTTGTACTAGAATAGCTACTGCATTGTTCAAGAAAGAAGCACGTTCCATGACAGCAGAAGAAGGACCAGGAAAAACAGTGCTCAAAGCACTTTGACAAACAGAAAAAGACAAACAGATTCCAAGAAATCACATGTGAGCTTTTAGTCAACTTTCCTAGGGATCTTCATTAAACAACACAGATTTTTAAAGCCAAAGAACATATAGCTTAAACACAAATAATCTGGGTTATAGACGTGATTAAAGCCATCAAGAATCACACACGTAAAACATTCCAGAATGACCGGGATACATGCTCAGTGTTCTATCCTAGATGGAAAACATGTATGCAATGAATGTTACCTGTTTGTCCAAAGAGATAAAATGTGTAATGCCACTCGAACATTGAAGATCTTCTATTGTTGTGTTTTGTCATAGCACAAGAAATAGCCAACTCAAGTGTATGCCTTCAGGGAGAAAATCTTTTTGGAGTTTTCGTTCCATCCATAGATATCAAACGAAACTTTGCCATCAGATATTTGGAGTTTTAACTTCAAGAAATAGTAACTTTTCATCAACAAAAGAATGCAAATTAAAACAGGAACAGATTCTTTGATTGATGCTTAGCAATAATTCTGTTCGTTATGCTACATTTTAACCATAAACTAAGTATAGCCAAAGATTTAATAATATCGATAGTGTTAATTATCCAAGATGGAAAACCAGATAACCATGAAACCATCACACAAAAGTAAAGCCCACTGTCTTCACAACTACTAACCCGAAGAAGCCCAAACCCAGAAAAACCGCCAACAGAGTATAACTCCCCAGTTTCTCAATCAATCATTTCCACAGCTATAAATACAGTCCTCCATATTTCATAAATACACTCCCTCTCCAATTCATTCAAACAACTCCAACTTTCAGTTCACATTCCGATCAAAAAGTTAAACTGTTATTGTTTCAAACCGTCCGATCACCGACATGACTGACGTGGCAGAGAATTTAGAGCGGCGGATACGCTCTCTCATGGTGCCTCAAGAACATCGTCTAGAAAAATTCCGAAGATAACCTTATCTTGCTCTACGCCATGCCCCCAAGAGCTGTGTACACTGCGCTAGACAGAACAGGTACGTAGGAGATCGATCAGAACGAACATGAGGGTGTATATGTCTCGATGATCTGTTAATCCATCGAGATCAGATCACATAAACTGTAACTTATTATTATTTCGTGCCTGCATAGTAATTGTAACTGATTATTTGGTTTTCAGGGTATTTGTTCTCGTCGGATATATTGGTGGCAATGGATAAGTACAGCGGCGAGGTGGCCAGCTGTGTTGTGGACAAGGCCAAGAAAATGTGTAGCGATCTTCTTGAGCAGGAGGAGGTGAGCTAGTGACGTCATTAATTGACTGCTTTGTGTGTGTGACTCTGGAAATGTTATTTGGCCGGCTTATTCTGATCGGGTTTTCCTTTTTGGGACGTACAGGGTAAGGTTGAGACGAGAGTAGAGAATGGTGATCCGATAGAGGTCATTTGCGATATGGCGGAGAAGCTCGGCGCTGATGTATTGGTCATGGGTAGTCATGGCTATGGTCTCATCCAAAGGTATCTTCTATTCGCAATCGAGTTTTTGTCTTCTTTTATTGAAGTAAATTTGATCGAAAATGTTATCATGGAATACTACTTGTGTATGATGTACAAACTACAAGGGTTAGAAATGAAGAAGTGTTGTGTTCCATTAACTAATTAATTAGATGATTTGCATATGTAGCATGTTGAAAGAGATTTCCTATTTACAGGGCTTTCCTTGGAAGTGTGAGCAACCATTGTGCACAGAATGTGAAGTGTCCAGTGTTGATTGTGAAGAAGCCCAAGACAAAAGATGGTAGCAAATGATCTTGATCGATTTTCTCGTCTTTCTCTTTGCAATTTTGTTTTCCTGACTGGCTTGTGGTAGACTTTACTTTACAGTATGTACTTCAATGTGGTAACTTTTCGATCTTCTGTTGGTGTTTCAAATTTCATGCTGTAAATATTCCAAATTTTCAATGCAAGTTTCAATGTAAGTCGCACGAATCACTGAGACCCCAAGCATCTCTGGTAAATCTCTATGCTACACAATGCGAATACACAAGTCAAACAATGTAGCTAGGTAGTTAAGCCTTGATTTACCAACATACTGAAGCCTCTCCACTTGTCACCATTTATACGGCCATGTCACTTATAGGGGAGCAGGTGAGTGTACAGGGAATACAAACTTGGTCAAACAAGGAGTGATGGTCTTTGGTCGAAACCTCCGCCACATGTTTTCAAAGTGATTTGCCATGCTGGCTGGGATGCATCGTCCCTTAAAAGCAACATGTGGAGTTGTAATTCGTGATCAGTTGGAGCTTTGGTCGGTGGAGTAGCCGTGGAGATTGATGGTGCCTCTGTAGTGATTGGAGAGGCTAAAGCAATAGAAGAGGCTAGGGCGAGTTTGGCAGAGAAATGGGACTACAGAATGTAATCTGTGTAGAGGATAAGGATTGTTGCAACAAAACAAACTCCATTACCGGATGAAATTCCTCTGTTTATTCAATATCAAAAGCAGCTATTAAATAGCATGAAGTTCTAACAAACTGAACTAGAAACAAGCTCACGCTACACACAGCCACGTGATTTAACAGAAATAAAACTAAATCAAATGCTTAACAAAACCCTACAGATTAGGATTCTTATTCAACAAACTAATAACTCCAAAAGACTCGAACAGTTCAATCTCTCCCTTAAGCTAAACTCAGTGAAACTGTTTAGCTTACTTCAGTAATATCACACAATCCCAGCATGTTTCAGAGCTTGACAAATGTATCAGACTTTAAAGGTTTAGTCATGATATCAGCAACTTGATTAGTACTCCCACAATGAATCAAAGCAATGATACATTCCTCTGTAAGATCTCTGAGAAAATGGCACCTCACACGTATGTGCTTACTACGTCCATGAAAAACATGATTCTTTGAAAGTTTAATAGTGGAAGTGTTATCACACAAGATGCTGGTCCAATCTTCTTCTTCATGTCCGACCTCCTTCAAAATTCTTTTCAACCAGATTGCTTGACATGCACATGTTGCTGCTGCCACAAATTCTGCCTCAGTTGTTGACAATGTAACAATTGGCTGCTTCTTTGAACTCTAAGAAATAGCTCCTGAACTCAACATGAATGCATACCCACTCGTACTCTTGCTATCTTCCATGTCTCTAGCATAGTCACTATCGGTGAATGCCATTAGCTTGCTGTCACCCCCACTCTTGTAATAAATACCATAGCCTACTGTTCCTTTGAGATACCTTAGAGCTCTTTTGGCAGCTTGTAGATGCAACTCAGTTGACTTGGCCATGAACCTACTCTAAAGGCTTGTCACAAACATTAAATCTGGTCGGGTAGAAGTCAAATACATCAGGCTTCCTATGAGTTGTTTGTAATAAGTTTCATCAATTGGAACTCCATGTTTATCCTTCCCAATCTTAGAACATGGCACAATAGGACTGCTGACCATATTGCTTTCTAACATTCCAAACCTCCTTAAAACTTCTACAGCATATCTTCTCTGACAAATGAAAATACCTCCAGTCCTTTGCAGTACTTCTATCCCAAGAAAATAGCTCATGCTCCCCATATTAGTCATATCAAAAACTTTCATCATAGAGTCCTTAAATTCCAGCAGCAAACTTGCATTATCACCAGTAAAAATCAAGTCATCAACATAAATACTTACAATGATGATGTTGCCTTTGCTGCTTCTCTTAGTGAACAAGGTTTGTTCACTTGCACACCTCTGAAAGCCTTCATGAACGAAATAAGCTTCAATACGGTTAAACCAAGCTCGAGGAGCTTGTTTCAAACCGTACAAAGCTTTGTGTAATTGATAGACCATGTGCTCTTTGCCCTTTTGCTCATATCCTCTAGGTTGTTCCACATAGACCTTCTCATTTAAATCTTCATGGAGAAAAGCTGACTTAACATCCAATTGAAAATTTTTTCACCTCCTTTGAGCAGCTAATGCGATAATGGTTCTCACTGTATCTAACCTTGCCACCGGAGCGAAAACCTCAGAGTAGTCAATTCCCTGCCTTTGAGAGTATCCCTTAGCCACAAGACGAGCTTTATGCTTGATCACTTCACCATGCTCATCTCGTTTGGTTTTGTATATACACTTGACACCAACCTTTTTAGCTCCACTTGGTAAGTCAGTAAGAACCCAAGTCTTGTTCTTCTCGATGGAGTGGATTTCATTATCCATAGCTTGTCTCCATTTCTCCTCTCTTACTGCATCTTCAAACGAAATAGGATCTTCCCCATCACCATCCTGCACCATATATACTGCTTGCTCATCTTCACTTAGGCCTTCATCTTCACTTAGGTCCTCACCACTTACATAATCTCTCAACAACACAGATCTTTTTCTTTCTCTCCCATGAGCTACAGTACCCACAGAACTACCCTCTCCATTATTTCTACCAGTTTCACTATTTCTACCAACTCTTTCTCTCCCTTGAACTACAGCACCCTCAAAGCTACCTTCTCCATTATTTCTACTAACTTCACTATCCTCATTATCACTACTTTCTTCACCACTACTGCCATTATTATTATCAACCCCATTGTCACCATTAACCTCTCCTTTATTCTCTCCCTCATTTTCTTCATCACTAAACTCTTCATCATCACTCCATACTAACTCCGACTGAATTTGCTCCTCATAATTTTTTCCCCATTCCCACTGCCTATCTTCCTAAAAAATGACATCCTTGCTCACCACAATTCTTTTAGTGTTTGGATCAAACAATCTATAACCCTTAGACTCTTCACTAACCCTAAGTAAAATGCAAGGAAATCTTTTATCATCCAATTTACCTCGTTTGGCTTTCGGAATGTGTACATGAGCAATGCAACCCCAAACTCGAAAATGAGCTACTGATGGTTTCACTTCACTACATGTTTCTTGTGGTGTGATATCCTTTACTGCTAAAGTAGGGCACCGGTTCAACACATAAAATGTCCAGTTGACTGCTTCAGACCAGAATGGCTTTGGAACTTTCTTGGCAATTAACATGGATCATACCATATTCATCACAGTTATATTCTTCCTTTCGGCTACACCATTTTATTGTGGTGTATATGCAGTGGTGAGTTGTCTCTTGATTCCATGCTTCTCGTAGAATGCTTTGAAATTGTGTGATGTGAATTCACCTCCTCTGTCAGTCCTCAGGCATTTGATGGATTCTTCTGCTTCCTTTTCTACCATTTCCTTGAAATTTTTGAAACAATCCAATGCTTCTGACTTCTCTGACAATAAATACACCCATGCTTAACGACTAAAATCATCAATAAAACACAAAGTGTACCTTTTGCCACTGTTTGATATAGGTTTGATAGGCCTACATATGTCTGCATGTATCAGCTCCAGAACCTTGCTTGCTCTCCACACACTTCTTTTCGGGATGGCATTTCTATGTTGCTTGCCAGTGAAACAGTCAGTACAAACAATATTTGATGCACTAAATTGAGGCAAACCATGCACCATTTTTCTGCACTATAAAGTCCTCAAACCCTTGTAACTCAAATGTCCATACCTTTGATGCCATAAATGAGACAGATCCGAGGAGCTTGTGAGAAAACACTCTTCTGGTTGAGAATGACAAGTTGCAGAATTTGTTGCTTCATTGAAGAGGATGAACATACAATTTGCACTCATCTGAGTATGCACAATCAGCCCTCTTTGTGGATGATAAATATTGCAAGCTCCATTTTGGATCAAAATAGCTAGGCCCCTTTCTTGAAGCTGACCAACACTCAAAAGATTGTTTCCAAGATCTGGAACATAATACACATCTCCAACCATAAATTTAACACCATTAAACACTAGTTTCACAGTTCCTTTCCCGGCTACCTCCATTCTAGTGTTATTCCCACATTTAACTGAGTGTTTAGGACCAACTTCCAGACTTGAAAACATACCTCGATCACCACACATATGATTCGAACATCCGGAATCTATAAACCAAGCATCACTTCTCTTTGCCTTATGAAATTCCACATATGCCATCAGGATCAGCTCATCTTCTTCATCAAGTTCTGCATAGTTGGCCTCCTTGTTCCACTTTGGACATTCATATTGAAAATTTCCAAGGCTGTGACACTTGTAGCATTCTACAGTTGCTTTGTTGAAGGTTTGTCGTCCTCTCCCTCGACCTCTTCTAAAAACTGCTCTGCCTCGACCTCTTACACAAGCTTGATCTTCTACCTTCAGGAGCTGATCAGTTTCTGGATTCACCCTTTTGAACTTCTGCTCATGGACCACGAGTGAGCTTTGCAACTCATCAATTGACATGGTGTCTGTATCTTTTGACTCTTCTATAGACACAACCACATATGTGAATCTCTCAGTCAAAGTTCTCAAAATCTTCTCTACTATCTTTGAGTCCAGCAAGACTTCACGATTACTCCTCATCTTGTTAGCTATGGCCATAGCTCTAGCAAAATACTCTGTTATTGTTTCGCTTTCCTTCATCTCTAACACCTCAAAGTCTCTTCTTAAAGATTGTAAGAGAGACCTTTTAACTCGATCATTGCCACCAAATTTCCTTCTCAGTGAATCCCAAACAATTTTGGAAGTGCGTCTATCCAAAATCTGTTCGAAAGTAGCTCTGTCGATGGCCTGATAAAGATAGTGCTTCACCTTGTGATCCTTGGTCCTCGCATTCTCCAATTGTTCTTGTTGTGCTTCAAACAACACAGTACCTGCTCGTGGTTCCTCGAATCCATTCTCTACGAGACTCCATAACCCCTTCGATCTGAGCAGATTCTCCATCAACTCACTCCAATGATCATAGTGCAGACCATCGAAGTGAGGGATTTTTGCCAAACCCTTTTCGTCACTCATCTCTCTGTGTTTCTCTTTGTTTTCTCTAAGCTGCGGCTTTCTCTTCCCTTTTAAATCAGGCCCAGTGGGGGCTCTGATACTAGTTTGTAGAGGATAAGGATTGTTGCAACAAAACAAACTCTATTAGTGGATGAAATTCCTCTGTTTATTCAATATCAAAAGCAGCTATTAAACAAACTGAACTAGAAACAAGTTCACGTATCAGCTACACACAGCCACGTGATTTAACAGAAATAAGACTGAATCAAATGCTTAACAAAACCCTACAGATTAGGATTCTTATTCAACAAACTAACAACTCCAAAAGATTCGAACAATACCGTTCAATCTGATGGTAAACAAGTTGTTGATTGTGTTTGGATCGGAGTAAGGGCTATTTTGGCCTTTGCCGGATCTCCAACATTGTTGATGAGATCTGAAAAGGGAGACTTTCATACATGTCTTCTTAATTTCGAGAATGTTCAAATTCATGAAAAAAAATGTGTCTATACTCTACCAACAAGAACTTTTGTGGCGATTAAAATTTGCCAATTTTATGAAAATCCAACTCCGCCAATTACATTTTTTAACTTGTAAACATGGTATTTTCATGCCTATATACGTCTCAAAAGTATGCCCAAATGTCAATTAACATCCACAAAATTCAAATTTCGGGTATGGCTTCTACTTTAGAAAATAACTCGTAGGTGTTGATTATCTAAACTCGTCAATTTGACTTAAGATTAGGAGGGTGAAATTTGCACCTCATTTTTTATAAACCACATCCTCTTTGTTAGTTTTTGTGTATATTAAATACATTTTTGAGTGAAAAAAATGAAAAATGAGGGAAGTAGATTGTAAAAAAATGAGTGTTAATTTTATCTACCTAAAATTATCTTCTTTTCTTTTCGACAAATGATATTACTCAGTAGATCTCAAAAGTGATAATTTTGTGTGTTTATAAAAAGTTAATCTGACACTCAAACTGTACTCCCGCCAAGTATTTTTTTCATCAACTTTCCAATTATTACCCTTCATCACGTGAGTATATTTTTTGTTGGCCTTATTTTCAACATGTTCTAGCCTTTGTGCCTTCGTGGAGCAGAAGATGGACTAGCTCGCGCATGTCATCAGTCCCCTTCCCGATTAGCAAAACCTTTCTTCTCGTAGAAATCGAGAAATTTTGAAAAATATCCCTTTTTCAGTAATCAAAATGGTTTTTTGACCTTGTTTTTTATACATGTTGAAAACTAACTATACGAAGGGATGAAAAATCTTTATTACTCTTAAGCCTATTGTATGAAAAGTCTTTATTACCCTTAAGCCTTAACTATGCAAAGGAAACAATCGAACAATAAGATGTTTGTTCTCGACTGTCCTTTTGGGCTTTTCTCCAACAATGTCATATACTCCATCATCAACACATGGTTCTATGCATTGAATTCCATAATAGCTCACTGTCCATTCTCCCCAACTTGCTCTATCTTTAACTCACCTTCCCACCTTAAATTGACACACCATCAAATACCTTGCTTCTCTCATCAGCCGAAGCCATCATCACAATATTGACAACAACCACATTGCTTCTCTCCTTAATTATTCACCTCCAATTCCAGCTCTCTGAGAAACCTGAGGAACGACTGAACCAATAAAGGCCTCTTCCTCTTCGCTGGTCTTGGCCACGGCAACAATGGCGGTGGTGATGATGATGAGCCAGCAGAGTCAGCGGTGGATTCGATGATCAGGTCTCAAACACGGTGCCCCTACTGAAGAAGGTGAAGAGGAAGAAGGTGTGTGACAAAGGAGGGAAGTGTAAAGGTTGATCGTGCTTGTAAGCAAATCTAATTGTAAAAATTAATGGTAGCTTTCGGCTTCAATGACATGATTAGGTCCCTAATCGGTGATAAGATCGTGTGCAGGACACCCAGTGACGGTAGAGAACCCATAAGAGTGCATAAGACAGTGGTGAACAAAATTTGGTTGCATAGTAAGTGAGGGTATTAGAGACTTTTTATCCCTTTATTTGGTTAGTTTTCAACATTTATACAAAATAAGGTTAAAAATCATTTTGATTATCAAATAAATGGTTTTTTTTTTAAATTGCTCGTAAAAGTCCTCAGATAGATAGAGCACTACATTCATGCGAGTACCACAGCTGGCCTAATGAATCAATGCACAACTAGCCTTATGAATCAATATTGTAGCAGCGGAGTGCAATACCACATCAAGATAGAGAAAACCAGTTTGACATTCAATACGGGCTATAAACCTTTTTGATCCATCAAAACAGTGGTGTTTGTAATTGAAGTTCCGAAAATCGTCCTTGCTCTGTGATTATGAGATCACCATACAAGTCTGGCTTGAAAGCATTATCTGCTCATTAAGTGAGTGAAATAAAGAGAAAATAGAGCGATCTGGTGAAAGAGAAGAAGGGTACAATAGGAAAGTTAAGGGAAAATAGTGTAGTGGGCGTGTGTAAACAAATGAGTGTTTTTTTTAAAGAAAAATAAAAAGAAAAAAAACAATTTGGGCTTTTTCTTTCTTAAAAAACTCACCATAAATTTTAATCCTAAAAAAACTCATTATATTTCTTAAATAGATAACAATTCAAGCTTATTCTCATATTTACAAAAAATACCACAAAATTTGTAGAAGGTCCCCCTTGTGATATTTGAGAAATCGGCTCTCTTTATCTCTCTCTGTCTCTTTTAGCTGTAAACTAGAACCAAACGACAACGTTTTGATTTATAAGACAACGGCGTTCGAAGCTGCGGTGACGTTGGCCGAGCTGAAGGTGGAGATTGGAAGGTACCAGAGGCTGAGGTCAGCGAACTCTTTCGCACTCGCCGAAGGAGACACATCATCGGTCGCTTGCTAGCTTCGTCTCGGAGCTAGTTGCTCATTCAAGCTCCAGGACATATTCGCTCAGCTCGGTTCTCAATCGACCATGAGCTTCCTCAGGTCGCCGTTGTCGGTAGCCAGAGTAGCGGTAAGTTTAGTGTGCTCGAGGCTCTTGTAGGCCATGACTTCTTGCCTCATGGCTCTGAAATTTGCACGCGCCGTCCACTCATGCTCTAGCTTTTGTAGACGAAGCGTAAGCCCGATAGCACCGATAAGGAGTACGGCGAGTTCCTGCACGTGCCTAGGAAGCACTTTTACCATTTCTCTGACATTAGAAGGAAAATTTAGGTACTCTTGAGTCCCTTACTACTTGTTTATGCAATGTGATTTGAATTTGAGTGATATGATGATGAGTTCGTTTGAATTTGATGGAAGCATAGAGAAGAATATACTTCAAATTACATATTATGTATTTGAATAGGCTGATATTGAATTATATAAGATTATGAAAGAATAGGTTGAGTAGCGCACTCAAACCCAGAAGCCTGAATGTGTTTATGTTGTCATATCACATCAGAATATGGACATATTTCATTGGCTTACGTAGCAATAAATTCATATATGCAAGACCAGAAGAAACGAGGGGTGTCTATTAGTGACCAGCTTTGAAATCAACTTTAGGATCATTTCTATTTCGTATGGCTTTTGAAAGCTACTCAATTATTAATAACTGAAGTAAAATTTCAGGCACAGTTGAAAGTTTATTAAGTTCATTTGGTGCAATACTTTCCAAAATGCATCACCTTTACTATATCACAAAAGCAATACATGTGCTTGTGGAAAGTTATCAAGGTTGGTTTAGGTTATTCTAATGTTGAGAGACTGAATCTATCCTTCCTTAAGATGATTTTACTACTCTAACCTCAAACCTATCGCGGCTACTCAAGGAAAAATATAGTGAATATTTTCTTTTGTATAGTGAATAGGTGATTATTTCTAATTACATATTTAAATAAAATTGAGAGGATCCGACCCTAGATTAACTAGTAATCTAGAATCAAGCTCTAACGACTGACCCTAATCTACGAGTTTCTGTGAAATTTTTGACACAACTTCCCTTATAAAAGAGGCATCCAAAAACTTGCAAGGAAAACTGACACTCCGCAGATAAACTCACAAGCAATACCGTGGACCACTGATGTCCATCTGGATTTCTCAACATATACTGAAATCAAACCTGATACATTATTCAGAATTTGAAAAGATACTCCAGTAAATATATTGATTCTCATACAAAGAACTTAACTCGATAACTATACGAGTGACAACCTATTCATAAAAGTCTCACAAGATGATACTACAGAACTAGTATCCAATGTGACTTCAATAACACAAGAGACATATTAACAGTGAGCTGGAACCTACTGCTGAAGGAATTGACTGGTGGACTCAATACCTTCGACGACTTTCAGCACCCTTATGATACACACTGCAATTTGGGCAAAGAAAACCAAAAATCTCAAGAAAAAGGCATATAAAATCATAAATACAGTTAGAGTGAGTGGACAAAAATAATATTTCACTTTTTAACTGAAATTGTAAATAATATGAC
This sequence comes from Geum urbanum, assembly GCA_946800695.1. Taxonomy (NCBI): domain Eukaryota; kingdom Viridiplantae; phylum Streptophyta; class Magnoliopsida; order Rosales; family Rosaceae; genus Geum; species Geum urbanum. The sequence continues at coordinate 77,799,378 of OX326999.1, read as the reverse complement.
TTTCAAATATAATGTGCATAAAAATAATGCCAGTCTGAAAAATAAGCATGATGCGAGTTTAAAATCGCGGGGTCCCTCTCGGACACATCCGCAACAGTACAGTCTAAATCACGGGATCCCAGACTCAAACCTGATTATTTAGTCAGAAAGACCTTGGGTCAGGATATCTGTCCCCGCCCCCCCATCTCGGGGATCAGCCAAGCATGCCAATGCATCGATGCCATTACTATCTCTGAGACTGTATTATGTGTAAAACAAATCGTATATGTTTTCATGCATATGCATAATCATAAATGCATTCTCATACGGCATATAATCATAAAATGCATAATCCTAAATGCATACTCGTACGTGCAAAATCATAAAATGCATAATCACAAATGCATAATCGTAAAATATATAAATCAAGACTCGTAGGTCAACGGTGAAAATAAAATATCCACTCACAGGTTATCGGGATAAACATAAAGCTGAAACCCTGTCGATCGGTACAATTATTCATCTGATATGCCTGCTAACTCATGATCCTGAAACCACGATTAAAATAATATCTGATCATCGGAGTTCATACCGCATAGCTAAGATCGTAATTTGTTGAGTAATAACATCAAAAATCTCATATACTCGAACAACGTATTTTCCTATTTAATTACTGACTCAACCAAATTCTGAATTCAATTCTTTGTAATCCCTCACTTTAAAGAGTCGCAAACAAATCTCGAATATCAAATGACTCGCAAACAAACTGATAATCAAAGCGTCCTTTAATATTGTCGTGAATTAAACTGATAACTGTCCGATTAAATACTCGCCCAAATTTATCAAACTCAAATCTGAATATAAACCTCACCATTATGTTCGACACGTGAAAACGAACGAAACGACATAAAACTTCATCGAAAATTCTACATCGCCGGAGATCCGCCGCGCACGGCGGTGCGTGGGGCCGCCGCCGTCGGAATCCCACCGGCCTAGAATTCTTCAACCTACACATCAATTTGAAGATCTCAACATTTTCAACAACTTTCCAGTTCTAACCTAAGCTCAATTCTAACCGGAAAATGTCCAAAACTCACCATGAAGTTCAAAAACCTCGCCGTAATCATTTCCTCCGATCGGCCACCACCGACCACGGCAAAGGCCGAAACCACTTGAGATCAACTCACCATTCCATGGGCTTCAAAACCCCTATAACCTCGACCCTCATCGCCGCCGTCTCCGCCACATCCGTCACAAGCGAAATCCGGCCGAAAATCTCCACTTTCATCGTGTCAGTTCTTCCTCCTCCGGCCACTAATCTTGGTGATCCACCTATCAACTTGAAGAGGAGCCCAAACCCAACATCTTTCATCAAGGAGTCATGGCCAAAGGTGGCCGGAATCGAGTACACCGTCGGTGACAAAATTCGAAGCCAAAGGGGTCGGTTTGACCCGTGGTCAACGCTGGTCAAACCCAGTAATCCCAAAATGAAAACTTTACCGATTTGCCTCGTATTTATACCGTATATATACCCATACACATACAGCCCAAATCAACGGCCACAATTCAATCTGATCAAAATCGAAAGGTCAAAGATTAAATCAACAATAAAAATAACACTTTAATATATATTCACCAACCGACTTCGAAACTCGATAAAACATTGCTCGCTTATCCAAAAAATTCTCCAAAAATTCTCATGATCTCGAAACTAAATACTCTATAATTCTCATGAAGGAAGTCAACACAAAGTCTCACCTGGTGAAAAAGTCGTTAATAACTCCAATTACGCGACTAATCTGCTATAATTCAATTTCGTGCTGATTAATATGTAGATTTTGGTTCGGGTTGTCACAAAAATATTGCCACCCTATCCTGCATATTTAAGACAATGCTGGTTCACTCATGGTTACGTTGTTGATTTTTAACTGTTCCATGCATAGTCTTATGCTTTATTTTTTAGGTGGTTCAATACTTATTTTTTTAACAAGATAGTCTTTGTGCAGGATAAAAAGGAACTGCGACATCAGATATCTATCTTGCTCTTTTTTGGGTTGACTCATGGAGTTATGATGCTCTTGTTCACACAATTCTTTGGTTCATGGGCACTAACCGGTAGTAATTACTGATTTCACATTTGGTTGGTATACTATGTCAATTTGCACTGATGTACCAAATTGCATTTTGTTAACCACTTTGGAGTAGCATTGTAGCAAGAATTAGTGATGCATCAAAAGTAAGATGAGCTATTAAGTCTGATGATTTTTCTGATATCTATTTTTCAGCTTTTGTTGGACCAAAGAATGCGTATATTATACCTGCAGCAAGAAAATATGTTCAAGTTGTTTTTCATGTGGATGAATCTCTTACGTGTTATTTATAAGTAAGCTTTCAGTTTCGTATAACACCTTTATTGTCAATTGAATATTTACTTGATGTCTGCAGATTAGAGGGTTAGCATGGCTTGTGATTCTTTTTGGATTGGTGGCTCAAAGTGCAAGGTATGGTGACCTTTGTCCTCTTCTACATCATGCATCGACTTATTAGGTGGCATATCAATGTGTAGCCATTCTATGATCATGCCTTGGCCAGCCCTCTCGTTGACGCACCGATGAATCCAAATTTCCTCTCAACCGATCCTTGCAGATTTTCCTGGTAAATAATGCCAGACTTTTCTCCACATATCTAAAAATTGATATCTATAAGTTGATTAGCGCTAGTTTCATTGGAGTGATATGAAAATGTGGGTAAAGTTATGCAAAATCGAATGTTTGTTGTTGAAATGAGTCTGAGTGAAGTTTATATCAAAGAGTGTTGTATTTTGTGTTTCAAATCATATGGCCTAATGTTTTGATTGATATGATCGAATGTGGATGCTCTTCAATATTTTGCTCTACACTGTACTATTGTCATGTGTAGCAAAATGATAATATTTGAAATTATTGGAACATGAGGAAGACTGATTTGAAACTATGGGGGCAAGTACTAGGTGAACATGCAAAGTTCGGCATGTTATTGAAGCCGAGGAGAGGAGACAAAGAGAAGTATAAAGTTGAAGTGCACAAGAACAATGAAGGTTCCTACAGTTTGAATCAAATGGAGGCACATCAATCTTAGATGTAATTTCAATAGGGCTTTGTAGCATCTATGTCTTGTAAGAATTGGGTGTATATTACAAGCTTTGGTTTTGTTGCTTGTCGTACTTATTTTCTCTTTTTGTCCCGACACTCTTCCAATATGATTTTCTTTTGAACCAGAGTAAAGATTTTTGACAAATAGATATTTAAACAGATGCTTGAACATATAATTAGATAGATACTTGAGCAAATATTTAAACAGATACTTGAACAGATATGCAGACTTTTGGCATTTCCAGCATGTAGGTTATTGTCAGACCTTAATTTTTCGGTCATTATTCCAATCTCGTTATTTTTTGAAGCAAAGCAGCGATTTTCAAAACATATAAAGAGTTTTCTTTACACTATTCCTAAACTTGATGACATATAAATATTCAGACAGATAGTTGAATAGATACTTAGAACAAATATTTAGACTTTTGGTATTTTCAGCATGTAGGTTATTGTCAGACCCTTATTTTTCAGTCTTTCTTCCAATCTTGTTCTTTTTTGAAGCAAAGTAGCGATTTTCAAAAAATATAAAGAGTTTTATTTACACTATTCTTAAACTTGATGACATATAGATATTTAGAAAGATACATGAACATATATTTAGACAGATAGTTGAACATATATTTAGACTTTCGGTATTTTTAGCATGTAGGTTATTGTCATACCCTTATTTTTCAGTCTTCCTTCCAATTTTTTTTTTTGAAGTAAAGTAGCAATTTTCAAAACATATAAAGAGTTTTGTTTATACTATTCTTAAACTTGATGAAAGATAGATATTTAGACAGATGGCAGAATAGATATTTAGACAGATACTTAAACAAATATTTAGACTTTTGATATTTTCAGCATGTAGGTTATTGTTAGACCCTTATTTTTCAGTCTTTCTTCCAATCTCGTTCTTTTTTGAAGCAAAGTAGCGATTTTCAAAATATATATAAAGAGTTTTATTTACACTATTCTTAAACTTGATGATATATAGATTTTTAGATAGATATTTGAACACATATTTAGACAGATAGCTAAACAGGTATTTAGACAGATACTTGAACATATATTTAGAACTTTGGTATTTTCAACATGTAGGTTATTGTTAGACTCTTATTTTTCAGTCTTTCTTCCAATCCCGTTCTATTTTTAAGCAAAATAGCTATTTTCAAAACATATAAAAAGTTGTATTTACACTATTCTTAAACTTGATGACAGATAGATATTTAGATAGATACTTGAACAATATTTAGATAGATAGTTGAACAAATATTTAGACAGATACTTGAACATATATTTAGACTTTTGATAGTTTCAGCATGTAAGTTATTGTTTAAATTATCCTTAAACTTAATGATAGATAAAGATTTGGACATATACTTAAATAGATATTTAGACAGGTAGCTAAATAGATATTCAATCTTTTGCTACTTCTAGCAACCAATTTATGATCTGGTCTAGAAGTACATTCTATTACTCTGAATACTGGAATTGAAAACTAAAACAAAGATGAATTCTAAAATGCTAAAAGAAACGTAATTCCTCTTTGTAAATATATATGAAATTCTCCGCACATTTGTAGTAGTCATATGTCATCATTACAAAAGAAAGCTATTACTATTTATAAAGACCTATCAGCCACTAAAACATAATACACAATAGCAACAAATTGCAAAACGGCGCTATTTTGCTCCTTATACTCCTTCCACTCTTTCAACGGGTATTTCTCTTGGCCTTCATTCCTCAACTTGTCTAAGTAGCCATTGTCATTGTATATCGATGAATAACGATCTTGGACCTTAACAACATGATGAATCACAACACTAGAGTCCTCCACGTCTTTAATGGCAATGTCAAAAAACTGTAGTTTCAAAATCCGTAAGACCTTTTGCATCAGGCTTAGATGCTTGTTAGAATCAAGCATACAATTAGGGGAGTTGGGTAATGAATAACGCAAAAAGAAAAAATCAAGACTCAACTTGAACCTTGAGCAAAGATAAGAACAAAGCTCAGAAAATGTGGAAGACTTAATGAGTGACCTTGTGCATAATGGTTAAACCTTTGTAGGTGCTTCTGACATTGGGATCACTATCCATTGAAGTGATTCAATTCTAAACAATAAACACAAAGATACTCAAATTACACAAGCCAAGTACAACATTTTTTTACCAACTTATACTCACAATAACCATAATAAAAACTAAAAAACATATTTTAATCTCAATATCATAATTTGTTGCCTACATTAAACATTTGATCCGAGAAAAAAATTCACACTCTAGATAAAATGAACATATATGTAAATCTATCCATGTATGGAGTTAGCATCAAGCTAAGATATACAAATAGTATTCAAATCACCATGTGAAAGATTGAAAATTCATTTCTTCTTCACTCCTATATTCTGGTAGAGGAACTAATTAATGATCCTCAAACAACCAGCATATTGAACAGTAAGTTAATAACAAAGATTAATCACCTCGAGCAAATGGTTGAGGCTTCTCGGTTAATTTCTTTGGTGAGGTATGTTGGCTTCGCCAAATCAAGCTAGAGAATGAGGCTATTTGGTGAAAATGTAGCTGGTACAACTTTAGACAAGATAGCTCCGACAAAAGACCTATTCTTGTCTTTCGAGAGTATGTACATGAAAAAAAAGATATAATAACTATATAATTTAAAGAATAAAATCATAGAATAGCATGTATTTATAGAGAATTGTAAGAGACGAAATTTCGCTAACAAGATGAACATCTTCGCGTAATCCAATCAACTAGCATGAAGGCTGATATTACAACATCCTCTCTAACAGTGATTCCACAGAAGTAATGTCCATTGTACTGCCCAACAATAAATGCAGTTGAATGAAATCCAGAATGAAATTTTAGAAAGTTTCCATAAATTTTTACCTTAAAGCACCATCGACCATAACTTAGACTAAGAGAATATCAGACTGACGTAACAAGCAAGTTTGTACATATTGTAGAATTATATTTCAACGAATATGTTCTGCCAATTTACTTATCTAATCTAGCCACTGTTTTTTACAAAAATATGGTTATTGATGAAGGCTCAAGTACAATGATATATTTTTTGATATCTAAGCACAGTAATTACTTGAATTTCCATCAGCGTGGAGGCATGAAAATAAGCATCACTATGTAAGTTTACCAATTGTAGTAGAGTTTGTGTTTTTTGACTAAATAGTACTCTTGCATTGAAATCAAAATAACTGTCACAATGAACTGCAAGTTTGTTTGAATGGAACATTTTAAGGTCTTTGTCAATTTTAATGCCCAAAATATAAGTTTTTGACTATGATCGATGGAGTTTATTTAGTGGACAATATTTGTCCATTTCATTACAACTATATTGATGAAAGATATTCTTTTAAAGAAATGAAAGAATGAAAAGATGTATTATTTTGGGCTATATAGGTGTATTGAGTGCGGTTTTCCATTGTTAATTGAATGTGGTGTCTGGCTATTTTGTGGTTTATAAAGAGAGTTAGAAACCACCCACATTTGTTGAACTCGATTCATCAACCACATATAAATTTATTGTTGTCTTGGTAATAATTGTAAGTATCTAACGTCCATCTTATGGTATAAACGAAAAGTTACAGCTCTCTTCAGTGTGGGTGAAGTTTAACAGAGCTAAAGCAATGGTAACGAAGCTAGTTACCGATGAGTTATAAGTGAGGAATAACCAAAGGAAATGTGTCCAGCATTGGAGATATCCCTCCCATAAGCCTGCCCATGAATCCTTGCAATCAGAGCGTTTTTGGAGAAGTAATTGTTGAGTGCTCGTGGCGAAAATTCAGACATGAACAGCTAGATGGCAATCACCATCTCGATAAACATCTTCCCTACACATTCATTAACCAACCAAGCCTTCACAGTTCAGTTCATATTTGAAATAAAATTATTGTTGTAATTGATTGAGAGAGAGACCTTTAAGTCAAGGAGAGGTGCATATAACTGATGTGAGGCCCAGGAAACAGCCGAGCTCCAACTATTTGTCTCAATCGCGAAGTTGATCAATTATCCACCATGTCTCGGTCCTCGTCGTTGTGGCTTATCCGGAGGCTGAGCTTTTCAAGGAGATTCTGACGGCGACAAAAACCTTGGAGACAATTCCTTAAAAAGCCGACGAAGCGTGCATGTTCGGCGAGATCGTCGCAGTCGTCATCGTCACTACCTCCCTCGTCCAGAATGATTTCAGAGAACTGAGGTTATGGGTATCGTGAAGTAAGAGATGAGATTTGGTCGACGAGGAGAAGCAATTGACTTCAGGGGTAAAATGGGAATGTCAAAAATATATTTTTTAAGTTTTTGGGTTTTTTTTTGGAGAAAATGATGTCAGCTGAATTTTTTTTGAAAAAAAAGAAGTCATAAGTTGGTGATTTTTTTACATTGGTGTCATAAGTTGTGTTTTTTTTAAATCAAATCTGATTTTGGGTTTTAAAATTTTTTTTTTTCTCCACTGTACAAAAACTCAATCCAATGTAACATCCCGGCCCGAAATTCACCTCTTATATTTTGATTAAATATTAATTGAAGAAGCTAATTATTTTTTACCATTTATATTTACCGATGGCTTACTGATTGAAATATAAATGTTTACGTTTTTGACAAATTTTATGGTGGGAAATCTTAGAATTTATTGAGACGAATTTGTGGCCACGCTAAGTGTTGAAATCGGAGTTACGAGCTTTCCATTTTAATCAGCTCTCTCTCTCTCTCTCTCTCTCTCTCTCACACACACACACACACACACACACACACGACTTTAGGGTTGCCATAATGGCAGCGTCGCCGAATGACCACCAAAATTGGCGAGGCTGGTGTCAATCTCTTCATCTCACTTTCCTCTTCCAAACCCTTATAGTCTCAGTCTCTATTACTCAAAGATGAAACCATGGTGATGCTCGAAACCTCCATCGATGGATTGAAAACCTAGCTTCTTGGGATGGTGGTTTCTGACTTAAATTGGCCAGTGTGATATACTGGGATTTGAAGGTCTTCTCACAACGAAATTAAAGACATCAAAAACAAGTTCTAATTAAACCAGAGCTTAGAGAATTGAAGGATTGAAATTTCTTGGAGATTTTTGTTCAAGGTAATATCGAGTAGTTCTTGATGGATTTAGACTTTGTTGTAGTTATGAAAGTTGTTGTCGGGTTGATTTTGCACAGTTTGAGATTCGGGTCTCCGAAAAAATTCATCGCCGCCGTGAATAGGTGGCACTCCGGTGGAGGAATTTTGACAGAATTTTTATACCATTTTGCTCGTAATTATGTACTAATTGTAATGAAGAGGTTCTTGAATTGATTTGGATATAGTTGATTAAGATGTGTGATTAATCGGATATTAATTAAACAATTTTACAATTTCATTGTATAGTCGAGTTGAACGTCAATTCACCCTTGAGTCGTGTAAGTGTGTAACGTTCGAGGAACGTGTTGCGACTTCCAAGAGAATTATGGGCTTACAATTAAAATTAAAATTAGGTTTTTAAGAACTCCGGAAAGTATGATGTTCGAGAATGCGATATTCTCGATGAAAATTGTTTGTTCGTGAACGGGGTTATTTATTCGATATGAATTATAATTATTAATTATTAAATAATAATCATTATTTCAGGACGACGTGTTAGCAGTCAGTGACAGACAAACAAGCTTGATGGAAATCACGACATAGTACTGTGGATGAACATTTTATTTTCACAATCGTTTAGCGAGTCACTATAGTTTTACTTTATTTTTTAAATTTCAGTTTTCTTTGGAGGCCTTATATATAGTATATAGTTTTATCAATTGTGCGTGCATGCATTGGTTACTTGGCTGATCCTTGAGTGGCTCCAGGGAAGGATCGGCACTCACCCTCCCCCCCCCCTTCCCCCCCACATTAACGTCCTCTTTGTGTCAGGAGTCACCGGACGACTTTAGGTGACCAGCGGTCATAGAACCCTAGTCAGCGCCTCCACTTGTGCACGATACTCAAGAAGAGTTAGGAGTTCCCCTTGACGTATCCTTATATTTTTTTGTCTTTTTGATTCGCTTAGTATTTTATTATATATGACAGTGGGAAGACAGATATATTTTAGTTTCTAGTTCAGTTATTTTCGTCCACTCACTCTGACATTTCTTTTGTGTTTCCTTGCTTTTTTGTTTTAAATTACCTAGCTTGCAGGTTAGGGCTTGTATTGAATCTTCGGTGCAAGTCATCCTAACAGGAGTCACGTAAGATCTACCCTAGATTACATGTTAATTTAGAGCGGGTCGTGTCAATTGGTATCAGGGCATTAAGTTTTCAGATCCTACCGATAATCTTATATTGTTAGTGATGCTTAGAGTGCAACAACTGCAATAGACCCATCGTATGCCTTCGGGTATTGGTGTCATTGACGATATAGGGTAATCTTTCGAATCTGTCATTGCTTAAGTGTTATACCTCATAGACACAATTGACGAATTCAACACCTGCACTCATCAGTCAACAGTCTCGATGACGAATTACCTTTTCGACCAGTAGAGGGAGAGGTAGGCCTAACATATTAGGCCTTGAGCCTTTTTTTTCACATATCAAATTTATGGAACTTCTTAGGCCTTTCCCCACATTAAGAAAAACATGATTAAAATATTAGAAATAATTGAGTTATTAAGAATGTAAGTTCGGTGAGGAGACATATGCCAATGATAATGTTGTGTGCGGATTTGTAGAATCAAGTATTGGACAAGATTCCTCACGTTGAAAGAGCAGTAGTGTGAACTCTTTGTTTCCACTGCCCACCTCATGTTTATGTCCATTCTGCAATGGTACCAGCCGGGTACTTCACCATCATGATTGCATACCACACGTCTTCATTTAGGCATCAGATTGCTTCTTCGACCCGTTCATAGAGAATGAGAAGGTAATGACCATCTGTGTTGCTTCTTAGTCTTACGAGTCCAACCTGAGCATTATTGCACACTTCCTATTGAGTCATGGGCATGAGTACTGATGTAGACGAAAGTTTTGTGATGGCAACTTAGGAAAGTAAGGATTCCTTGAGAAAGGACTTGGTGATCAGGTTGCCCTTGATAGATATACTTCTACAAGGACGAATTGATCATCTAATATTTTGGGATCATGTGTATTATCGAGAGTACGTTTTATTAAGCCCCATTTTTTTTACTGTTTGGCTTGACCTGACCCAACTATCCGACTTACTGCCATATTTTCTAGCCAACCACCATAGGTGTTCAAGATATCGTTTTGAAGCTTTCTTCTCTTGATTCAATTTCTGTTTGAGTTTGGTGCCTGTAGGTACTAGTTAGAGAGAATCAACTAGTTTTCTATCCATGGAACACTGCCTCCAAGTTTGGTGATGCTCTGGGCTGTGGTTAACATCTGGGTTTGAAGTAACCATATCCTACCATAGTTCGACACCGAGAACTCATTTTATTTTTCCGCGGATTGTGACACCATCTCATATCTTCACACATTGTGTCGTATTTTGCGATGACTTTAGCCAGACAATACCGCTAGAGTGCATACTAGTTTCATTGCATGAGTTCGATTTTCTTGTTTAACACTATTTCACGGAGAAAGAATGTAGTAGTTAGTTTAAATTATTTCTCCTTTGACCAAAACATGAAATTGGATAAGACCAGCATCACAGCCATATCAATTTTCGGCGAATTCCAATCTGACGTTGACAATTTAAATCCATCCACCTTCATATTAGGTTACCTATTTAGTGTGGTTGTCTAGGAATGACCCTTAGATCTTGACTCCTATCTTTATTCGTCATGTGAGTAAGGTCATCATTTGATGTATATTGATATCATTCTCATGACTACGAAGGTGTTTATGAGCCCACTTGTGAGTAGGGAGAAAATGGTCACTTGATACAGTTGGTGATGCACAGCTTCAATATTCCTTTTATGATTGGTGGAGGAGTATCATTTAGACTAAGCAAACCATTATCGCTTGAAGGATCATATATTTGAGTGGCGCAGCAAAAACGTAGTGGAACACAAGAGGCACACTATAATTCTTCACCATCGAGTGTTGAGAATATCGTAGTAGCTCATGGGATGTCGTGTTAGTATTTCGAGGACTTACCAAGCCTTTCTCAGATGGGGAAAATAGATATCACTAAAAGCACCTTTCTCAGATGGGGAAAATAGATATCACTAAAAGCATCTTTCCGACACGGCACCCATTACTCAAGCTAATTATCTAAAATCATTTGTCAAGTTGTGTGTGACATAGTTTTGACTCTAGGAGTTAAATCGATACTCTTATTTGGACCAATGAAACTTCTTGGAATTGGACAACAATAAAATTAACTATAGTGCACTAAGGGGTGCTTAGATTTGGTGTGATATTAGTTGTTACAGATTGATGTTCTTGAGTTACATGAATAGTTACATTGGATTTTAGGAATCTAAGTTGTATATAAGTATTACTTATTTATCACAAACATATGCATAGCTTGTGCGGGTTACTCAGACTTTAGATGGGATGCTGAGTTCATACCTTTATATTAGACAATGAATTGAGATGAGAGTTTGATTCTCTAAAGTCTGCCCGTAGTTTTGGTCTTAGGCGATTTCTTACGAGTCTCTCTACAGTATAGTTAATGATATTTGAGTTAGTTCATATAGTGTATCGAACGGGAGTTATATGAATTGTGGAGATATTTAATAATGCGATCATTATGATGCATACATTTGGATGAGTATCAGTGGTTTATGTTTGTAGTGTCATTTTGATTATGAGAAATCCAATTGAGAACCAATGCCCATAGTTTGTTTTGGGATTTAGTTATTCGAAGTGTTCTCTTCGTGCAGGTTCTTGGGTTTGTTTGAGTCTTATGGGAAACTATGCCAAATTTTTTGTTGAATTTCCAGGAATAAGAGAACTGAGTCAGGTTAGAAGTTCGCTTGAGACCGGTCATACTCCACTTATGTTACGACTTATAATGGTCAACCTAGGTCCTCAACTTGTTATCTTTGTGGCCTTAGGGGCCACTTTATATGAGAGTGTCCGCGGAGGGACACCTTATGTAGGATTACAGTGCAGGGTTCCGATGGTGATCAGGGAGCCACGTCAAGGGTTAGAGATGCACCTTCATCTGGACCGCTACCATATCAGGACCGCAATCAAAGGGGGGTGACAAGCTGGACCAACCGGACATGCCAAATACATTAGTAGGATTTGCCAATAGAGTTGGCACAAGTACCAAATGTTTTCAAGTGTTTATGTTATGGAGTTTGCGTCAAGACCCTTTCATGTACCAGGCTTATAGTGAGTAGTTGTTTGAGACTCTCGATTAAAAGAGCAAGACTTCATAATAAGGCGATAACATGGTGACAATTTTATGGACAATTCTTGTAGCTGTGGATATTACTTGCGAGCTGAAAGAACTCATGCAGGAGTAGTACCCGTTGGTGATTTACTAGTATATGCATAAATTTTGAGGACAAAATTTTCTTAAGGAGGGTAGATTGTAACATCCTGACCTAAAATTTGATCACCTCTTATATTTTGATCAAATGTTAATCGAAGAAGATAATTAGTTTTTACCGTTTATATTTACCGATGACTTATTGATTGAAATATAAATTTACGTTTTCGACAAATTTTATGGTGTGAAATCGTAGAGTTCATTGAGACGAGTTCATGGCCCGTCAAGTGTTGAAATCGGAGTTACGATGAATAAATTATGGTATGCGGAAGTTTTGTAAAATTTGCGATTTCGGTTAGTCACAAGTATACATACAACTTTCTCTCTTTCTCTCTCCTCTCCACGTTACTTTCTCCTTCTCTCTCTCTCACTCACGACTTTAGGGTTGCCAGAATGACAACGCCGCCGAACGGCCACCAAAATTGATAAGGCCAGTGTCAATATCTTCGTCTCACTATCCTCTTCCAAACCCCTCTATTACTCAAAGATGAAACCATGGTGTTACTCGAAACATTCGTCGATGACATGAAAATCTAGCTTCATGGGACGAAGGTTTCTGGTTTAAATTGGCTAGTGTGATCTACTAGGTTTTGAAGGTCTTCTCACCATGAAGTTAAAGCATCAACAAAAAGTTCTAATTCCACCAGAGCTAGGAGAATTGAATGACTGAAATTTCTTAGAGATTTCGATTCAAATGTAAATTCAAGTAGTTCTGGATGGATTTGGACTTTGTTGTAGTTATAAAAGTTGTTCTGGGTTGATTTTGCACAATTTGAGCTTCGGGCCGTAGGAAAAAGTCATCGGCGGCTGCCGCCGGTGGTGGTTCACGGCGGCGTTCCGTCAGAGGAATTTTGGCATAATTTTTATACCATTTTGCTCATAATTATGTATCAATTGTAATGAAGAGGTTCTTGAATTGATTTGGATATAGTTGGTTAAGACATGTAATTAATCGGATATTAATTAAACAATTTTACATTTTCATTGTATAGTTGAGTTAAACGTCAACGTGTTGCGACTTTCAAGAGAATTATGGTGCTTACAATTAAAATTAAAATTAGGTTTGTAAGAACTCCGAAAAGTACGATGTTCAAGAATGCGATATTCTCAACGGGAATTGTTCGTTAGTGAACGAGCTTAGTTACTCGATATGAATTTCGAGGATTAGTTATTAAATAATAATCGTTGTTTCAGGACGACTTGTTAGCAGCCAGTGACAGACAAACAAGCTTGATGGAAATCACGGCATAGTACTGTGAGTGCACATTTTATTTTCACTGTCGTTTAGCAAGTCACTATAGTTTTACTTTATTTTTCAGATTTCAGTTTTCTTTGGAGGCCTTATATATAGTATATAGTTTTATCAGTTGTGCATGCACGCATTGGTTACTCGATTGATCTCCGAGTGGCTCCAGGGAAGGATCAGCACTTCCCCCAGGCATTAACGTCGTCTTTGTGTCAGGGGTCACCTGAAGACTTGAGGTGGCCAGAGGTTAGAGAACCCTAGTCACTGCCTCCACTTATGCATGATACTCGAGAAAGGTTAGGAGTCTCCATCGACGTATCCTTATATTTTTTTTAGTCTTTTCGACTCGCTTAGTATTTTATTATATATGACAGCGGGAACACATTTATATTTCAGTTTCTAGTTCAGTTATTTTTGTTCACTCACTCTGATGTTTTTCTGTGTTTTCCTGATTTTCGTTTTACATTATTCGGCTTTCAGGTTAATCAGCTGAAGTCGCGACCGTCCAGAGTACGAGACATGACAATTTATCGCTTCCGTTTTCATAGTTTAGATTCTTAATACAGGTTTCGGGTTACTTGTATCGAATTTTCGGTGCAAGTCATCCTAACACGAGTCATGCAATATGTACCCTGGAGTACGTGTTAATTTGAAACGGATCCTATCAATTAAATCCCTAATCTCTTAGCCTATAAGAATAATATCAAAGCGGTCAGCCACTGCATTACCGACAACTAATTAAAAGAGAGTGTTATTATCACTGTCCTTGTGTTAAACCCTATTATAAAGATGAGAAAATTAGATTGTACTCTTCGTTTGTGCTGTCCTTATGATACACGATCATATGGAATACAGGAACAGAAGGTATTCAACACACAACACGGTGCAAGTGCGCTGACTACGTGGTAGATACCTATTGGTTAGAAAATAAACTCATAAATATTAAAAAATAAGTAAATTCCTGTTCTACCCTAAAATCCCAATCTCAGATCGGTGAGTTCGACATATGACAATGGCGCCGAGGTTGACGACTCAGAGGCTGAGAGGTGGTGGGATAGCGGCGCGACAAGGACGACCACAGCAAGAATGAAGCAATCGGCGCCACAACAACCACAATCGCAAATCAGATTTCGAGGTATCGGAAGCGGCCGTGGGGTCGGTTCACGGCAGAGATCAAGGACACGTGGAAGAAGACACGTGTCTGGCTCGGGACGTTCGACTCAGCCGAGGGCGTATGTCGCCGGCGCCCGATCGCTGCTCGGTCCCAAAGCTAAGACGAACTTCTCCCCTCTCCTTCCTTGCGGCGGCGATCCATTCGATTTCAATGACGAGCTTCTCCCCTCTCCAATATCGATGTGATCCAGGCCAGTTGGCTGACCTCCAGTAGCCTCAGCTCCACCGTCGAGTCCTTCAGTGGGCCTAGGGTCAACATCTCCTCCTCCTCCTCCTCCGCCATGGCAGCAGTACGAAGGAAATCTACGGGTTGGTGTTCCTCGCTAGAACTTACGGGAGGGTAAAACTAGAATGTAAGAGCATATGCACCCATATAGCACCTCCTATTGGGATAACACCTCCTATTTGAGGAGGTGCTATCACTATTCATCGAATAGGAGGTGCTGTTCCTGTTTTTCGTGCAGCGGTGTAAAAAATAGCACCTCCTATTACTATTCATAACTTATAAAATTTAAATTGTTTATTTGTCGATAAGATTTTCAACCAATAAATAGGCGACACGTGTCATTATCGTGTAAATAATGAGACTATATTCCCGGTAAGATTTTCGACCAATGCCGAGTAGACACGTGGCATTCTCACAGTACGTTATCGTCTAAATAATTGAACCAAATTTTCGATAAGATTTCCGATCAATCACGGGCTGCCACGTGTCCAATCCACGTGTCATTATCGTTCGAATAATTGAAGAAGATTTCCGATCAGATTTCCGAGCAATCACGGGCTGCCACGTGTCCAATCCACGTGTCATTATTGTTCGAATAATTGAATAAGATTTCCGATCAGATTTCCGAGCAATCAAAATTTGCCACGTGTCATCATCTTCAGATATCAAATGATCTAAATTTGGCTATAAAAATCGGCAATTGATCATTGTATTCTCACACCATCTCCAATTCACTAGTTATTCTACCTGTACACACATTTCTTCATATATCTCCTCACATTCCCACATCAGTAAGATGAATCCTTTCGATTTGAACAATTTTATCTATAGGAGGCAACAACAACGTGAGCAAGATGCTGAAGTTGTTAATGCCTTCGTCACTGATGCAATCATGGTAGCAACATCGTTCGATGATGAACCCCCTCGCCGCCGTCGAAATGAAGAAAGGCATAGGGAGTCAAGGGGACAGAATCTGATGGAAGATTACTTCATCAAACGCCCAATCTTCAACGAGCAAACCTTTCGTCGGAGATACAGAATGAGTACGAACTTATTCAATCGTATAATGACGGATCTCTGCAACCACGACCAATTTTGGCATCAAAGATCAGATGCCACTGGAATGCTCGGCCTTCTTCCCCAACAAAAGATGACCAGTGCTCTACGTATGTTGGCGTACGGCTCAGCCGCAGATCAGTGCGCTGAAATCACAAGGATGGGTGATTCAACAACACTAGAATGCATGAAGAAGTGGTGCAAGCAAGTGTACGAGATTTACGGTGACATTTACCTCCGCGCTCCAAATGCAGCTGATCTCACTCGACTTCTAAGGAGGGGAAGGTCTCGGGGATTCCCTGGTATGATTGGAAGCATCGACTGCATGCACTGGGAATGGAAAAATTGCCCAACAGCTTGGCAAGGAGCATTCTCGGGCCGGAAGAAACGACCCACTATTATCCTAGAGGTCGTGGCTTCATATGACACGTGGATATGGCACAGCTTCTTCGGGGTACCTGGAGCACAAAATGATATCAACGTGCTCCACCAATCGGATATATTCGATTCGCTCCTTGCCGGTACAAGTCCGCAACGGAGTTTTAAAGTCAACGGTATGACGTACCACAACACTTATTATCTAGCCGACGGAATATATCCGAGGTACTCCTCGTTTGTCAAAACAATTCCCAATCCCCAGGAGCTACCACAAAAGTTGTTCGCAAGAAAACAGGAGTCATACCGCAAAGACGTGGAGAGATGCTTTGGGATCTTACAATCTCGTTGGGGAATTATTCGTGATGCAGCTCGGTGTCACCACACATCGGTATTAAAAATGATCATGTTGGCTTGCATCATAATGCACAACATGATTGTTGAGGAAGAATTTGTGGAGGACGAATTTGAGGAGAACGACGAAGAAAATCTACAAAACCCAGCCAGCGCCTTCGCTAGTTAAGATGGGCCAATGGATGGTTCAGGTAATCGAGTTCCTTTGGAGCCAGTTGGAAGAGATGGTCTGAATGAAGAATGCTTTCGCAACCGTGTGATGGATCTCCAATCTGCTTATATCCATGGAGAGCTTCAGAAGGACTTGGTGAAACACAATTGGTTTATTGAAACCAATGAACATATCTAAATATGTTGTTTTTATTTAATGTGTTTGCAGTATGTGTATTTGAATTTTGTGTGTTTGGATTTCATGTTGTTTGAATTTAATGTACTTTATTTTTTTGTTGTGTGTTTGAATTTTATCTCAATAAAGAAATCAACGTTTTTATTTCTTGAAAATTAAAATTACATAATGACAAGCCAAGCCTAGATTTATTATGAAGACAAACTAATTAAACTAATCACTAAAATTAAGCGGGCGATAATAGTTTGAAAATGTTGCAGTGCTATCTTCCTGTTCAGCCTCATCCACTTTCTTAAGGATGTCCGCTTTCCTCTTCGAGAAATACCTCTTTGTGTTTGGGGTCAAAGCATTCATATCCATTGTCATGATCCTTGTTTCTTCGGATAAAGCCCTCAAATTGAAGTCCTCGCGTTGGAGGGCGAGTGTTTCTTTGTGTAAAGCAAGCGCACTATCATCATTTGATTTTTGGCCGGAGAGCCAAATTTTTTGATTGACCACCATGCATTTTAAAGCCTCATCGCGAACCTCATTTGTAGGAGTCATTCCTTTTTTTTCCCTTTTTCCTTGCTTCCTTAGCCGCCTTCACTCCCATTGGTCTAACCGGACTAGAAGGACCTTGGGGGTTGCTTTGTGGTGTTAACACCTCTTCATTCTCATCCAAATCGATTGTGGGAGACATTTCGCAAACGGGAGGAGTACCTTCGAATGGAAAGGAAGAAGGAGGAGTTGTAGTTTGGATGAACCTAAAATAAGGATGGTTCTTCACCACTTCCCAACATTCAAATTTTGTAAACTCTTTCTTCTTTTGTGCCACATACCATGATTGAGCTTTTCTTAGCTACAAAAAATATATGAATTTATGTCACAATAATATTACATAAAATGGAGATGACAACATTTATTTAAATAAATCAAACAAAATGGAGATGCCAAAATTATAAGGAGTTATTACCTCATCATGCAAATTTGTACCGGACTGTGGATTCCTTTATGCATAAGCAAGAGCATCACCCCAACTTTTCAAAATTGGTCTCAACTTAGTAAAACGAGATGAAATTGCGATTTGGCTCCTAGCTTCCTTGCTTGATTCACCATGACCAATCTCCCAATTTTCTGAATAATCGGCATAGACTTTTTCCCATAATTTGTCGGTCTTTTGCTTGTTGCCGGTGAAAGGATCCACACTATGACGAACATAAGAAATGCACAATTGTAAATCCTCCGAAGGAAGCCAAGTGGCCATTTATTTGCCAAAAAATACAAAGGAAAGAGAGATGGGAATGAGGGAGATGATAAATTTGTTGTGTGTTTGAATTGGTGTGAGAGGTTAATGAAATGGTGTAGTATTTATAGATAATATTTATGGTTTGATTTACAAAATTTACAGAGTATTTTTGCAATTTTTTAGGGATTGTTTTGCAAAATAAATAATTCTTACCGTTTTATTGAAATGTAGCTGTTTCATACGAATTTGGGCCATTGGATCAGGACTTTTATTCAAAATCTACGGTCCAGATCTACTGACCGTTCTGTTTGAATTTTCTGCACTGATCAGGACACGTGGCGGCTTTCTATTGGGCCACGTGTCCACCCACAGTTAAAGTAAAAAAAAACTAACTGATGCGGGTGGGTCCCACACCAAAAAAAAAAGGAAGCTGGCGTCACCCACGTGCGTGGGAACCGCCAGCTGCTCGAGCAGCTCGCCGTGCTGTTCCAGCTCGTGCTGGAGCTCCTCTCCTCCGTCAACGACCGGTCGCCGTGGGATGCCAGCACCGGTGCACGCCATTTCTCTCCAGCTCGTGCTATTTGTTGCGGGGGCCACCAGATTTCTCTCCAGCTCGTGCCGTTTACGGCAACCGCTGTACATGCTCTAAGGTTTAAAATTTCTGTTTGGTTAGTTTTAAACCAATGAATGTATGACATATGTCAAGTGCACTATTTATATAATAATTTTTCATACAGAAATACTAAGATACAGATTTTTGATTAACCAGAGGAAAAAGAAAAAATAAAACCCTGATCATGCATTCAAATTAGTAGTTTGGGCATTGAACCAAAGTGGGAGCTGAGCTTGAAAGAAGAAACATACACATAACCTAGCTTGTTGTCCACCTCATATATTTGTGACACTTTTAAAATTTATTAATATTTAGAGGTTCTAAAATGTGATTTCTTGTCAACTTTAGGACACCTGTAAAACACATTATGTCATTTCTATATATATAATAAGTATGATCTCTTAAGGATGAATATAAGAGATAAAATGAAATTAACATATTTAACAGTCGTGATTCAAATGCACAAAAATTATGAGAATGTCATGATAATTGTCTTCAATCTTAACCAATAAATGTGTTCATCTCATTTTATCTTTTAAAATGTATCACTTTGAAGAACAAGACTCATATATATAAAGAACAAAGAGGCACTTATCTATATTTTACCCATTATAGTTAAAATTCTCCTCTTGCTTTACGCTATTATCACTCTTTTCCTTCTTCTTCGTTCATCAGTCAATTTTTGAGTGGAATATGAGACAAAGTTAGATTTCTATCCGAGAACAAATAGTAGCTCCCTTGGTGGAGAATTCCTTCTTGGAGTTACTCTCACATTGCCAGTTGGTCACACGTTCCATCCATGGATATGTAACCAAACTCTACCATCAAATATTTGCAAGAAAATTTCAACTTCCAATATAGTAACTTTCTTTAACAAAATATCACAACAGGAACATATTCTTTGATTGATGTTGCTAGATTATAACTATAAACAAAGGGATAATACCATAGTGTTATCCACTTGAAAACGAGATAACCATCATACAGAGGACAGCCAATAAAGTAAAGCCCACTCACTGTCTTCAATAATCAAAACCACTGACTAGAAAAAGCCCAAACCCAGAAACCGCCAACAGAATGCGACTCCCAAGTTTCCCATCATCCCCACAGCTATAAATTAGACTATAACTCAACGTCTTCCCCAAACGACTCCAACTTCCAGTTCACTTTCCGATCATCTGAATTGTTAATTGTTTTCAAACTGTCCGATCTCCGACATGACTAACGCGACAGAGAAAGAGCGGCGGATCCTGGTGGCCGTGGACGAAAGCGAGGAGAGCATGTACGCTCTCTCATGGTGCCTCAAGAACGTCGTCTCAAAACAGTCAAAAGACTCCAAAGATACCCTTATCTTGCTCTACGCAAAACCCCCGAGAGCCGTGTACACTCCACTAGATGGCACAGGTAGGAGAGATTATGAGGGTACGTAGGTCTTAATTTTTATATTCTAGATCACACGTACGGTAGTCTCAAAATTAAGGCTTTTTAATTAGGTACATGGACTAAATATGCATTGTGTAACTGTGGTTGTGGTTTTCAGGGTATTTGTTCTCGACGGATATATTGGCGTCAATGGAAAAGTACAGCAGCGAGGTGGCGAGCTGCGTTGTGGAGAAGGCCAAGAAAATGTGCAAAGATCTTCTTGAGCAGGAGGTGAGTACGTGTCGTTAATTAAGTTGATTACTTTGTTTGTATGCATGTGTGGCTGTGTGAAATGTTATATGGCTTTATTCTGATTTGGTTTTCCTTTTTGGAACAGAGTAAGGTTGAGACGAGAGTAGAGAATGGTGATCCGAGGGACGTCATTTGCGAGATGGCGGAGCAGCTCGGCGCTGACGTCTTGGTCATGGGTAGCCATGGCTATGGTGTCATCAAAAGGTATATGCATCTACATGTTTGTTCTCTACCGTTAGATCTATTCGTATCATTTGAGAAAAAAAAATTGAATCTTAAGGACTAGCTTATGTCAGCTAGCAGGGGAGTATTTGTATTAATTAGAAATGAAGAAGTTTTGTGTTTGTTAGAAGATGATTTCATGTGTAGCATATCGAAAGATGGTAATTCATAGTATCAAGGCCATGACAATTTTAATTTATCATTTGGTACTAGTCACTGTGTTAATATGAATTATTATTTATGTTATTTAGTTGTATTTGAATTAATTATTTTATTTATATTCGTAATTACAATGTTTGAACAAATTATTTTTAAAATTATAAATTTAATTTGATTAATTGTAAACATCATAAATAAACATAAAAAATATGTGGTTATTGTAATAATATTTTTAAAAATATTGTAAATTCTTGTTCAAATATTTTGTAATCTTGATTCTCAAATAGTAAATAGTAAATAAGGGTATGTCATATCCTTTAGTACCTAAAAATGTCTCCTCCGTTTGGATACATAATAAGAACATATCTAATGATAAATTAGTTGGATACGTAACTAATCTTGCTCAACTATCATTCTTATTTGCAGAACTTTCCTTGGAAGTGTGAGCAACCATTGTGCACAGAATGTGAAGTGTCCAGTGTTGATTGTGAAGAAGCCCAAGACAAATGGTGGGAGGAAGTGATTATTGTCTCTCTGTTCTCTTAATCTTTGCAAGTTAATTATTCTTCTTGGCATGTGATACATGTATTTTACAGTTTGTGCTTCAAATTGGTTACTCTCTTCTTTTGGTCCGTCATATTTCGTGCTGTAAATATATCATGTATCAATGGAACTAGCTCAACTTAGTGAGAGACTTCATCTCTGTCAAACTAGTTGGGTACATATCTAATGATAGTTAAGCACTTAATCATGACCGACCAAAAACCAATAGGCCATCAAAAGACATGGTTATAGGTATCATTTTCAAAGGTCATGCATCTAAATATATTGTGACAGCATTATTATAAGTCACATAAGTTGTGAATCATATACTGTCAAAACGAAGTAGTTGGGTCGGAGGTTGCTCTCAGAAACCTTCGCTCATGACTTTTGAGTTCTATCTGCGAAGTCAACTCTGTACAATCCCATGCGACTTAAGGTGAAGCTTAGGCTAGCAATGCTCTCGTCCATAGCAACAACTCTCTTTTGAGCTCTTTTTTTCTCTTCCTCTGTCAAGTGTCCGTATAGGAGGCTCAGATGTGGCATACAAGCTACATCACAAATCCCAAATCACAATTTCATATACATATAGGCACATTTGTCCAATGTTTGACAGAAAATGATAGGGAAAGTTTCAAAGACAACTTACGAAATGGACGTCTCATAGATCCAGCAATGTGAAGAGTTTCACACCTTAACTGGGAAGAGAAACAATTGCACATCATTACAACCGAATATATCTCAAAGAGACTTGGAGTGAATATGAATGTAAGAATTAATATGAACATCACACACGACTACGTTATTAACAACATATTAGTTCTATAATTGATACTTAAGTAATTAATAAACAAAGATATTCCCTACTACACTATTCATTGAGGGAATATGATTTGCTTTGTGCAAATAAGAGCTCTATATGAATTCTATATATATTCCTTGTTCATTACGAGTTGTATCAAGATTAAGAACCTTTATGGGAGGTATTAATTCTATACACATTATATAAAGGTATAAGGTCCATGCTCTAACTATCAATCATTCCATTGAGAAATCATTCATTAACTCTGCCTCATAGAAGAGTCCGACTATTAAGGATAATATAGAGGAGAAGATCTTTTGCGTTGTGTTATTGTCTACAAGCATGAGTAGCTGTAAGTTTTCTTATTCCTTAAACAATTTATGTATGTTGTTTATGTTCTTGTATTGATCACAATTTTACCGTTCATATTCATCCTTAATTTACATTCAATATTCATCATTCTTAATCTTAATTTTACATTTAGTATCAGAGACTCTGTGCTCGATCAAAAATCAAATAACAAACCTTTTTTAAGAGATTTTTTTTTTTAAAAAGGAGGGAAGAAGGTTTTAATCAATCATTCATAACAAAACTAAATGGCATGAATGAGTGGATGAACTAAGTGCAACAAATTAAAGGGCCTTGTTAATTTTTGTGACTGGATCGGAATAGTTATCCTTCTCCTTGAATTCTTCTAAATTCATGATCCCGGGTAAAGTGGGTATTCATTCGTCGTATTCATTGCAGTGGGCATTAACTAAACTAAATTGCTCTCACAAATTAATCAATCAAGAGGGCTCTTTAGCTTAGCCCAATTTTATACCTCCCTCTATACTACGATAACCTTCATGTAGTTCATCTTCCCTACTACTTTATGATCATGGGTTTTCTAACATGCCAATTTAAATTGAGTTTGTGCTTCTTTAAATGGAATTACGGTTTCTCCTAATAATGTTTTCTTTCAAAAACTCGAACTCGATTTCAATTATTGGTTTTGTTTAAAATTTATTTGGCTTTCATTGTATGGAGCATATGTTGGAGAGATACGTTTCCTTCACTCATTCATTCTTAATTTTATTTTATTTATTTAGGGGATGATATATTCCACTAATCATAGTAAAGTGCAAACTAAGATACAAAAAGTATTATTCTTCAACATCTTTCAGCTCACGTTCTTGCGTGGGTG
The DNA here is from genome assembly GCA_946800695.1 of Geum urbanum. Classification (NCBI taxonomy): domain Eukaryota; kingdom Viridiplantae; phylum Streptophyta; class Magnoliopsida; order Rosales; family Rosaceae; genus Geum; species Geum urbanum. The sequence continues at coordinate 77,775,633 of OX326999.1, read as the reverse complement.
CCTTCTCTCCCTAGGAACCCTAGCGGAGTGTTAGAGTATAGCCGTCAACTGACTTTTGGTGGTTTGGCGTGTGAGTGGCCCATGTCACGCATCGTATCAGCTATAAGTAAGGCGTGGCGAACAACATGAATAATAGGGTGTGAGATGGAGGAAGTGATCGGGAAGTTAGTGTAACGTCTAGCGCTGAAGGAAACCACCACGGTGGAGGTGGTCGAGAAGGAGGAGATTGTGGAACAGGAGGCGGAGAGGTTCTACTTGGTGGCGGAGCTACTCTCTCTGAAACCATATCGAAGGGACTTTCTCGTGAACACTATGAAACAGCTCTGGATCCCTGAGGAGGTGAGATCGGACCGAAAACGGCTGTGAGTCGCACCGCTCGAGGGTGGGAAGCGGCTGCTCTTAGAACCCAATAAGAGGTTGTCCATGGAGTTTTGATAAAGCCTTACTCGCGGTAGCAATCACAGATGGTAGGGAGGATCCGCTGAAGGTCTCACTGGCCACACAGTTCTTCTGGATCCGAGTAAGGGGCTTACCACCGAAGAAGATAATAAAGGAGACATGGAAACTCTTTGGGGAGGCCATATGAGTGTATGCACGTATGGCGAAGAACAGGTTTGGTCGGTGCGAAGGAAGTACACTATGGTTCAGGGTAGGGGTTAATGTGGAGGAGCCACTAAGGCAGAATATTGACTATCGCTCGGCCGATAGTGTTGGGGAGGGCGTTTATGACCTAGAGTTCGAGAGGCTCCCTCACTTTTGTTTCTACTATGGGTTGTTAAACCACACCGGAACTCAATGCCCGGTGAAGAAGGCAGGCCTGGTAGAAGAACCAGTCTTTGACGCGGGGCTCAATGCGTCGCAGAAGAAAGAGTGGCTGGCTAAACAACCACCACCAGTAGCACGGAGGAGTGGTGGAACAAGATTTGGACTACTGGTGGCAACAAAGACAAGGTGGATTATGACTGCGCCAGAATTATCCAGGGCGGGTTCTGTACAAAGACTAGAGGAAATGTAGGAGAGGGCTGAGGATGCTATGAACCTTGACCAAGGGGGCGATGAGGGAGATTTACATGCCGGGAAGCGCTGGCACGTGGCAGAGCATAACGGAGCGACGACGGATATGCAGGATACCTCCACGGCTGAGTTGGCGGCAAAACTTAGGCAAGATGATTTTGGTAGGCATTTAATTTTTGATCTCAACGTTGCAATTAGCAAGGACATGCAAGATCTAGTTTCGGGATCCATTTTGGCAGCAGTTAAAGAGGGGATGGCGATTGGGGACGTTAATAAAATGGCCGACAATTGGGTTTCTTTTAAGGAAGGAAAACTGATTTCAGGATTAGAGCCGGTAAATTTGGAGGCTGGGACGAGTGCATGTGCGTTGACTGTATTAACAGGGGGGCATTCATTGGTCGACATTAATGGCGCAAATTCAAAGCAAGGATCAAACTCGGGATCGATAGCGGTGGGGTCAGGTTTAAAAGGTAAGGCTGGAAAAGCAAAGCCACTGGGGAAGGATTAACAAAAAAAGAAATGAAGTCTCTGGAAGCTTCCAAAATAGTATTACATGTGCATAAGGGGGTGGGGAGAAAGGTGACAGAGGCAGATCTCAGTAAGGCAAAAACAACAAGAAGTGGGGATTGCAGAAACGAGTTTTGGGTGTACTCCTAAACTTCTCTCCGTGATGGGTTCGGCTTTGACCCATCACGAGAAATGAATGTCCTATACTAGAATTGTCAAGGGATTGGAAACTCTTAGACAGTTGATGGCCTGGTGGAGTTGTCCAACCTTACCCGTCCCAATTTAATTTTCTTGTCTGAAACTAGATGTACGGTGACAGAAATGCATGTCATCCGTCGTAAACTAGGCTGGAAAAATGCTTATCAAATAAGTTGTTCTTTTGTTAGCAATAAAAAGGGAAAGAGAGTTTCTCGTTCGGGTGGTGTTTGTGTTTTGTGGAAGGATGTGGAGTACGTTAAACTTTTATCCTTTTCTAACAACTATATCGATGTACTTGTGGAGGAATTTTCTGATGCACAAAGTTGGCGATTCACAGGCCTGTATGGGTTCCCCAAAGTCCAAGATAAAGTAAAGACATGAGAGGTGATGAGTTTGAGCCAAAGTAGGAACCCATTTTGGGTTGTAGGAGGTGACATAAACGAAATAAACTCTTTAAAGGATAAGGAGGGAGGCGCTAGGAGGCATGTCCCAAATGAAGGGTTTTATTGAAGCAATGGAGGACTGCGGCCTCCAAGACATACCTTTCTTAGGCCAAAGTATACTTGGCATGGCGTACGTAATGGTGAGGATATGAAGGTGAGGCTGGACCGGTTTATAGCTACAAAGGTTTGGTTGGATTACTTCAATGTCTCCATAGTGTCACACTTACTACAAAATGCATCGGATCACCTCCTGATCTTGTTGGAGGCAAAGAGACGAATGAGAAAGAATAAGAAGCGGAGAAAGGCCAAATTTTTTTGCTTTGAAGAGTTTTGGTTAAGGGACCCAGAGTGTCTGGAGATTATTAAGCAGGGCTGGCTGTCCCGAGAAGGGATTAAGGAGGATTAGTACGACTAAGGAGGCCTTGTTGAGATAGAATGAAGCGAAGTTTGGTAGTATAAGGAAGAAGATCAGGGAGGTCAAAAAGAAGCTATCCATATTTTTTGATAGCTCGCAATCAAGCCTACCGCGGGGTTACAAAGCTAAGTTGGAAGAGGAATTACGAGCTTTACAGGTTCAGGAACAAACCTTTTGGAAGCAGAGGTCAAGAATCATGTGGTTAACTGATTGGGATTTGAACACAGCTTTTCTCCATCAGCAAGCCAGTAATCGAAAAAAGAAGAATACGATAAAAGGGTTTAGAGACACTGTTGGAGTGTGGATAAACGAAGAGGAAGAAATTGTCGATATGGTCATCTCCCACTACCAAAATCTGTTTCGATCAAGCAATATCGAGAGGAATGAAGGGATCGGGTGAATATTCCCCAGAGTAATAACAGATGAGATGAATGTGGGGCTGAGTAAACACATTTTGAAAGAGGAGGTAGTACAGGTTCTGAAGCAAATAAAACCAACAAATTCCCTGGGGCCAGACGGTTTTGCGCCATGTTTCTATCAACAATTCTGAAAGTTGGTCAACAGTGATGTAGTGAAGGCCATTCGAGTGTTTATAAGGTCAGACGAGGCAATGAGCAGTGTGAACATGACATTTGTGACTTTGATCCCAAAAGTGAAGAATTTGATGAAGGTTGGTGACTATAGACTAATAAGCATGTGCAATGTAATTTACAAACTGGGCTCAAAGGTACTCGCGAACAAGCTAAAGCTTATACTTGATGAGTTAATCTCTTCGTTTTAGAGCTCGTTTGTCCCAGGGAGGCTGATCTCTGAAAATTCCCTACTTGCGTTTGAGATATCACATTTTTTAAAGAGGAGGACAGGGGGAAGCAATTGATTTTGAGTAAGGCTTACGATAGGGTGGAGTGGCAGTTTGTAGAGATGATACTAGAGAGGTTAGAGTTTGTCATGCATGGAGAGATATGGTGTTACGGTGCATTCAAATGGTGTCTTATGCGTTCAAGATCAATGGGGAGGCACATGGGCTCATTGTTCTCTCGAGAGGGATCCGACAAGGTGACTCGATCTCCCCATACATCTTCCTGATATGTGCAAAAGCTCTATCCAGAATGCTAATGTTCGCTGAGAATGAGAACCTTATACAGGGAGTATCAATATGTACTGGGGCTCCTCGAATCAACCACCTATTTTTCGCTGAGGATTCATTCATATTTCTTCGAGCTATGCAGCAAGACTATGAGGTGGTACAGGCTATCCTTTTGAGATATGAAGCGGTATTCAGATAGAAGATCAACCTAGCTAAGTCCAGTGTTTCGTTTAGCCACAATGTTAAATTGGAGACCCAAAGGGAACTTGCAGGGTTGCTTAAGATGATGAAGGTGGACAAACATGACCAATACCTTGGCCTTCCGGTAGAGATCAGCTATTCCAAGGAGGAAGCTTTTGAGGTTCTTAAGGAGAAGATGAGAAAGAGAACTCAAGGTTAGAGAGAGAAGACTCTAAGTATTGCAGGTAAGGAAGTAATGATCAAAACATCCATACCAACGTACGTGATGAGCTGCTTCGGGATTCCAGGGCACAATTTGCAATGCAATGCACCAATTGATGATGAGATTTTGGTGGGGAGATAAAGAAGCGGCTAATAGGATCCATTGGTTATCTTGGGACAAATTGTGTAAACCGAAGTCGGAGGGAGGTATGGGTTTTAGGAACATGAAACTCGTTAACCGGGCCCTACTCACGAAACAAGGTTGGAGGATTATGCAATGACCGAACTCTATCCTCGCTAGGACTCTGAAAGCTAGGTACTTCCCACAATGTGACTTTATGGCAGTGTGTCTTGGAAACGACCCATCCTATGCTTGGAAGAGTATTTTAGTAGGAAGGGAGGTACTAAAGGGAGGCCTGCATTACCAAATTGGCAATGGTGTCGATATAAGAGTGTGGTTGGATCCTTGGTTATCGATTCCCCACAGGAGACCCTACGCGCCACCAATATGGGCAACGGAGGACATGCGAGTAGCAAAGCTGATTGATGAGGATAGAAAGGAGTGGAAGGAGGACTTAGTGAGATATCTCTTCTGTAAGGAGGAGGTTGAGATGATATTGTGTATTCCACATAGCTTGAGGAACACAAGTGACAAGTTACTGTGGCATTTTGATCAAAGAGGTGAGTACCAAGTGCGACAAGGATACAAAGTTGCATGGTCTCAAGTCTGTTAAGCCATGCATGCGTCCTCTTCGGGCGGTGAGGGAAGTAGATCGGTCCAGGGGTTGTGGAAATGAGTTTGGGCCATGAAAGTTCCACCAAAGGTTAGATCATTTTTCTGGAGGCTATATCAAGGTATACTTCCCAATAGAGCAGCATTGAGGAAGAAGGTAAGCATTGCGGATCTTTCTTGCTTATATTGTGGCCATGCTGTAGAAATAGACATACATCTTTTCAAGGACTGCCCTTTCTTTTTTTCTACGTGGGATCGAGTGATACCAAAAGAGCTTAGAAGCTCCCAGTATTCCTCTTACAAAGAGTGGATCTTTTATGTGATGCATATTTCTACGATACCTACTGTGGAATCATTTTTTATGTTCATCTGGGTGATTTGGACTGAATGGAATAACTTATTGTGGAATGGTGGTTGTACGAACACTGGTAACATACTGGAACGATGCATTAAGCTGTTGGAGGAATACCGTACTGTTCACCTAGAGTCAAGACCGTCTTCTACTAGGGCACGGGTTAAATGAGAATTGCCCCCGTCGGGATGCCTGAAAATTAACATGGATGGGGCATTCGATGCAGACCAACATAATGGAGGTCTTGGGATTGTTGTGAGAGATGAAATAGGTTCGGTCCTTGCGGCGTTCGCCCGTCCAGTTCAGTTTGCTTGCTCAGCGTTACATGTTGATGCTGAGGCAGCTAAGGCTGGAGTGCTCCTAGCAATCAATCAGGGATGGAGTGAAGTGACTATAGAAAGTGATTGTGTAGTCTTGGTATCGGCATTGAAACAAAATATGAACTTATGGTCGGAAGTAGGGTCTACCATTGCCGATTGCGGTCATTATATGAGAAGTATAAGTGGTCTGCAAGTGACACATACTTACAGGGAAGCAAACGGTGTTGCCAATAGATTGTCACACCTTGCTAGAATCAACTATCTTAATGCCTTATGGATTGATGAGACACCAACTGTTATTTTGGATGTTCTGTTCGAGGATAATTGTACTCTACAGCGAGGTATAGGCATTACATCCCCCTTGCCTGCTTTTGGCTCAGACTCTTTTATAAATAACAATTTATGGCGTGGCGTTGAACCTTCCTAGCTTGTCTAGGAATAACCCCCTATCAAAAAAAAAAGAGTAAAGGGCAAACTATTTTTCGCATTCATATTTGTGTTTTATGTGATGTCTTTGAATTTTGTTTTCTAGTATGTGTGTAATTTGCAGACTAAATGTATTGTTTTACATTGTTGTTTACTTTGATTTACTTTTTTACATATATACATTCATGTCAAACAACAATAGTCTTTACACACTCAGAAAACGAAAATATATACTAAAAAATGTGTTTATCTAGAGTGAATTATGTATTCTCAATATTAAGTGCTGCCATAGCAGTCATGCTTTTGAGAGATGTTTCTAACCATTCATGAGTATTAGATCGATAATTTGTTACACCTTGTATATAATATACGAACCGAGAGAAGGTGAGTTACAACTAGGAAAAACCTTAAATTCCACAATTCATATATTGGGTTTTCTATATGTATATAAATGCATGTGCTTGGTGAATCTTAGCTGGTCTTAGAATGTATGTATTCTTGTGATTGTTGTATGTGTCGTTGAATGTTTGAACAAAATCAAAAATAGTAAAGAACATTCATAAAGAATCCAAGATTTATATCTTGGTGAATAGGTTAACAAACAATTTCATACCTCATTTGTTATTTTCTACTACCATAGCAGTCAAGATACAAAAGGAACTTAAAAACTTAAATCAGGTACCAATACTTGTGGCTTACCATTTAATAGGTTATGTAATCATTCCCATAGGAATATTCATATATCTCAGTCCCCTTAAGTGGTGTAGTCAGTGTACGACATAAATTTGAAATCATAATTCAGAGATTGTTTAGAAGACCTAGCTAGATAAACACGTCTTTTTAAGCTAACCTAAACTTAGTTTTCTTTATGTGGTCATACAATTCATATTAATTCTTCATTGGCCATTGACCATTTAGACAAAGAAAATTTCATACATAAATGTTATTTCAAAGATACTGATGAAATTGTTAATCTCTTATTTTCAGCATAAAAAATAAAAATGAGTCTAAACTTTATTTACATACAATTAATTAAATTCATTATATTTTAGTTCATGTTCATGAATATCAATGTGTTATCATTTTGTTTTTGTTTCATAACACCTTCATTCATTCATAATTAAGCTGGCAAATATCTATAATAATCATATATATTATGTATATCGTGTACTGTTTCGGCGGAATATTAATGCTGTATATGTATGTATGTAGTAAGTTACGTACAATGGGATTGCTAGCTATAATTAAACCAAGCCATGATAATTTGGGGGGAGTACCCTATGTATGTAATAGGCTATTGCCAATTCATATATACTTGTTTATATTAATTGTTAAAAGAGGGAAAAGTTGCAAATTAGTGTAATTAAGTAGGAGAGTAGCTCTCTTTTCTTTATTGCCAATTCATATATACTTGTTTATATTAATTGTTAAAAGAGGGAAAAGTTGCAGATTAGCGTAATTAAGTAGGAGAGTAGCTCTCTTTTCTTTGGATATATTAAGTTGTTAGTAATTTGGTTTGGTCTCCATTACACTACTGATTCATAGTTTCGAGCACCTGCATTATAAGCATTATATGTTGAGCACTAGAGCTTGATATAGAGATTACGAAACTAATTCATTATATGATAATTTTTTGTTATTCATACATGTGTCTCTGTTATATATTTTATGTTCAAATTTGTGTAGTTTAATTTATAGAAATATGACAGTTTAATTATATCTTGGTGATATAAACTAGCATTCACCAAATATCCTTACAGACACATGAAACTTGTGATAAATATAAGTTTGCATATAATGTTCATACTACAATTCAAGTTGGAAGCATACGAGAAAGGAGCATGATTATCACTTAATATTTGCATGCCATGCTTTGTTGTCTTCGTCTTGTATGTCACTTTGTTTTGTAACTTTTGTCTAACAGTTAATCTAATATCTATAATCAGGGAGGAATCGAAACGTGAAACCTTTCCTATTTTTGGTTTGTTCATTTGTGTGGAAACTAGTTAAGGAAATACCTTGCTGTCAATTATTAATTGGTGATTGAACTTTGTTGTGTCATTAATATATATTTATATAGAACAACAACGTAAGCAGCATGTAATCATCCTTAAAAATGTCTATTTCTAAATGTGTACTACTTGATCTACGGTATTCTAGCGAATTTGCATACTCAAAGTAGTCACATTTGAATTCTATCATTTGATCATAGAGTTAGATTATAGTGAGCATTCTGTATTACCTTGTGCAACAGATCGATTTGTGTAAACAGTTAAGTGTCTCCGATTCCAATGATAGCTTAAGTTCTGCATGGCTACCTTGTTTACATGGTGACGGTGTATTTGGATGTCTAGAATGTTTACAAGCTGTGATTGTAGATGATAGGAACATCAATTTCCCGGGATGTTAATGAACTATGAACTGCCCAGTTTCTGTATTATGCCATTATCAGTTAAAATGACATGAATTATTTATCGAGTATAACATATGTATTTCATCTAAGTGCTTATCTAGAAATATCGATCAAAAGTCAAAATTTAAAGTCCATTGTACCAAGATAAGGCATAGATAGCATAATACATAAGTTGAAATTCAACAGTAAAAAGTAGCTACACGCATACAGTAATCTGATTACACAATAGAAATTCAACAATCTGATAACATATTTAAATTAACAACTACTTGATCATCAATCTAATAGAAATTCTACAGTGCTATTATAAAGTAGAAATTTGCCCATTATATATTACATATAGAAGTTGTGGCATGAAGACATCACATTACAATGGTCTTTAACAGAGAGCAGTGGGCATGAAGACACTACATTACACTACACTAAAACCATCTTGCTCTTTTCCCTAGCTTCTTATGCATCCTAATCTAGCCAAATTCAAATTCAAATTTCTTTGAATTCCTAACAGCATGAAATTTAAAGCTTTGCATGAGATTAATGGCATAAACAAGCTATCAATGGCACATGAAAATATGACTGGCATATTTTCAGTTGTTTTTCTTTTAAAATTTTAAGCATCAACTCACTCCCTGATGTAGAAAAGCAAGTCACATTACTAAAGATGAACAAAATGTTCTAAAGTTTACCTGATTATACTTGGCTAAACGTTCACTTCGAAGGACCATAATGAAGTGCATATGAAGGTGAAAGGTTAGAAGGAAGATATGCTTAGGGAGATGAACATTAAGAAGGAAAAATTCAAGTTTGATTCGAACCTGTAGAAGCAGGTCTATAACTCATTTGATCTGAGCTTTCCGTATAATGTTGATGTGTTGGAATCTTTCGATATCATTCGAAAACTTGATAGGTGGAGCAAGAGCTCTGGCAACTGCCATAGGAACAACTCTAGTAACTGCTACAGCCTTTTTCCAATGCAATGTCGCTTAGGGTTGATTGACATTTTACTTGTTGCTTCTTGAACCTATCTAAGCTCTCTTTCAGTAACATCTACAAAATACCAAGTGTATATTCAGACATCATACACAGGTTAACTCATATTGAAAACAATACGAAAACGCAATTGAAACCACTTTTCATCAAATTACAGTTGATGCTAGGATGATTTCATCTGGAAAGTCTCCGCTTATTAATGAAAAAATAAATCCCAGATTAAATCCACATATGAAACTGAAAAGTGATTTCTTATACTGCAATATCAAACAATCATATCCTATCTCATGGTAACTTAATCAAATCAATCACCATATTCAAAACCAAAAACACAAAAATTGCGAACAATCTCAATGTCGACAGTGATTCTACACATTACAAATCAATCGACTAACGAATTGAAAGCGAAACCTTAAAAAAAATGAGAGCATGGATGAACAGTGAGGCAAAGGTCTTTGCTTTCTCTCTGGTTTTCTGATTTAGTTGTGGCTTCAATACATTTTTAAAGTTTAGGGTCTTGGGTCAATTCTTGTTCTTGTTGTCTACTCCCATTTCGTTTTTCTAGGGGACTCTATCTGGCCTTATTTTTTGGCATTGAATTACTACCTAAATTAAGCTACACTGAACTCAATAGAAAACTGATCTTTTGAGAGGTTCATTATCAGGCTACACAATATCACCTTCGAGCTCGATATCAGATACGATTATCTCTTCTTCCTCTTCTTGCAATCTCCAAGCTTCGACTCGAGCGAGTAAGACGGAATAATCTCCTTATCTTCTACTGGCATTTCGTTGAACACCTTATGTGCAACAACTACTTCAAGAACTGGGCCGATCAAAGAAACTGGGCCACCGGTGTCTAGGGTGAAAAGAATGTGAAGAGGCATGTTGGTATGGATCTTCTCGCTCCAGCTGGTGAGGAGGAAGCCAACGACAGAGAAGTAGAGAATGAAGAAAACGAAGTTGGTTAAAGAAAGTGACAGTGACAATGTGTCAAAGGCCTTGACCACTTTGGGGTTTCGTTCATCGATAATAAACTTGACTCTCGGTTTGCTATTGTTTGTCGATCTCCTTCTGACGTCCATCGACGAACAGCTAGGAGAGATTAGATAGAGGAATTGAGATCGGTTTTTAGTTACGTAGAGTTTGTTTACGATAAAATTTACAAAAGTACTAGATATGGTTATTGAAATTACCTTTTAAGGTGTTTATTGAACCATAAAACTACAAACTTGTCTTTTATGTTGTAAATTTCTTATTTAGATTCATTTTCAACCTTAAACTTGTAACTTTGGCAAGTTACCAAAATATGGTCTTACATTTACTTATTTAGGTTTACATACCACTTTAACTTAAAACATATGTTTACCGTTTAATGTTTAACCTGCAATATTAGGTCACTTTTATAATATGTGTTTTATTGCATATTATGTTAACACACTGAAGTATTGTCCTTTTATTATTCATATTGATGTATATTTTCTCAAATTTTTGGATATCATGTTTTAAATTACATAAGACATTTATATTAATAAGTTCTGGTATCGATTCAATTCAGTTCATTACGTTTCGGATTTATGAATTTTTTTTATTCTAAAGTATTGAGTATATACTGTTATTGGGATACATGTACAAAAGATCATATACATGCATATGTCTTGGTTTATGCAAGAAACTTACTTCATTTTTCTATTTTTATACATAATGCTTAATCGAACCAATACAATAAAATCTTGATAAATGAATATTCGATAAATTAATAATCTCGCTAATTTTTTTCGGTCCCGACTCGGGACTAGTTCATATTACTAGCAACATTGCTAAATGCATAAGATAATAATTTTTCTCTAATTCTTTTAGGTCCCTATGAATAGAAAGTAATAATTTAAATAAAAACATAAAAATATGTATTGAAATTTATAAAAATACATAAAAATTAAATTTTTAGTTGAAAATTTCTATTTTCTCGATCATTAAAGCTATTTCTTGACAAAAATACTATTGTAACATATTTCTTTTTCGCATCTAGACCAATTTAAACTTTGTCTTTGATCTTTTATAATGTGTGCATCACATTTTATATATGTTTTTCATTTTGTAGCAGAAAGTTATTCAGATATTTAGTGTCTTAAATGTCTCTTTAGGAGAAACTATCGGTATAACAAAACTGTCATTTGAATCATGATCGTCTTTTTCATGCAGATTCATTATCCCTTACATGATCTCTTCATAAGGATGTGATTCTACCCCATATCATTATCATAGGATAATTCAAAAGTAATAACTTCGCTAAAGTCTTGATAAATTAATAAATTATTCATTTATTATTAAAATAATAACGTCACTAAAGTAATATTTTTCTCCGGTCTCGAGGTTATTCATTTATAGAGATTTTACTGTATATGTGTTTCATTCATTCTTAGAAACACATAATTCATTTCATGGACCTATATATATGTGTTTCATTCATTTTAGAAACACGTAACTCATTACTTCATTTACAGATTAGTTATTACGGGTTATAGCTATTGTTTTGTGGTTCTGGGGTGTTTTTGTTTTGTTAAGAAACTGTTTTTTCAAAGCTCATTATAGTTAGTTATGGTCTGTGATAGCTAGATTTATATTCATATTCATACTTTGTTTATCTGTGCACAATGATGCACACTTTATTATTCATTATTTACTTAGTATGAATTTATAGCAGCTACAGTGTTGTGTAATATGTGTAGGTCCAAGTGGGAGAATGTAAGAATTAATATAGAAATTACACGAGTACGTTCATTAATAATATATTAGTTCTATAATTGATACTTAAGTAATTGATAAACAAAGATATTCCCTACTACATTATTCATTAAGGGAATATGATTTGCCTTGTGCAAATAAGAGTTCTACATGAATTTTATATTTCTTATTCATTACAAGTTGTATTAAGATTAAGAACCTTTATGGAATGTATTAATTATATACATATTATATAAAGGCATAAAGTCTCTGCTCTAACTATCATTCATTCCATTGTGAAGTCATTCATTAACTCTGCCCCATAGAAGAGTCGGACTATTAAGGATAGTATATAGGAAAAGATTTTTTGGGTTATGTTATCGTCTACAAGTATGAGTATCTGTAAGTTTTCTTATTCTTTAGACAATATATATATGTTGTTTGTGTTCTTGTATTGATCACATTTTTACAGTTCATATTCATAACCTTAATTTACATTCAGTATTCAATATTCAGTATTCATAATCCTTCATCTTCATTTTACAGTGAAAAGATCGATGATGCATACATACTGATATACATTATGACTGATATGAGTACATTTATCATAGAATTATGAATTATCGATAACTTACCTCTGTTATTTCAAAGACGAGTGAGACACTGGAAATAGAATCTACTAGTCTCCAGGTTCTCTACTTTGCAAATGAACTGTTTGTTGGTGTTGCATGCTTCTCTGAATGTGTGGATCGCTTCATTTTCGGACATTAGGCAAGACCCGACCATGGTGATGTGGGGATCCACCTCCTGCCTACCAAATTCCTCCCCGAGGCCCTCCGTCACCTTCTTGATCCTCGGCAGTACACCATCCGGTATAAGTTCCCATACTGCGTACCGGTGTACTTCTAGCGCATCCCTCTGCGCTTTGAGAGCTTCTTGTTCTCCGCTGATCGGCATCAAATTTGTATGTGTATTGGACGTAGAAGAAGAAGATTGAAGAAGGAAAAAGACGTGAAATAAAGGATTTTGGTACGTTTGGGAAGGGAGTTTATGGTTTGAAGAATAGAGGTTGCAGAAATGCTCATGAGAACTTGATGGCAGCCCATTTTTCAGGAAGTCCTATTCTTTTGCATGCCCTTTTTTCGGGACGACGATCCGAATATTGCTATAGGCCTATAGTTTAAGACTTTAAGGTACAACTACCAATATTCTATCGTCAAACACAAGAATTTAAGAATTTAGGACATGATCGAGTTTTAATTTCTCTGAGTTTGTAATACTTCCGATGCTCCAATCATGCTTGATGTGCATGATGATAATTTATTTTTGGGTGAAAAAAAATTGAAAAGATGAATCATGCGTATTGTCTCTGAGAATATGGCCACTGTGTGCATTTGTACCCGCATAGAAATGCAAGAGAATAGGACTCATTTGAAACTAGACTTTCCTTGAGCCTCTACCAAGTGTCCATTCTTTCTAAAACAACCACTGCATTCGTTAACTACTTTTTAACTTATTGGTTATTGTTAAGTGTCTACCTGCTTTCATTTTTTTTAATGTTAAATTATGCTTTGAATCAGATTTGTATGTTGGTAGTATACGGGAATCTCGTTGAATTTTGATTTTTTGTTGGCCTATCATTCAGAGGGGTGTGTGTGTGTGTATATATATATATATTAGGTTATTTAACATAATGTGGTATTCTGTTATTTGTAATATGGTTTCTTCATGATAATAAAACTGTTCTCCTTCTGCCTGTGTACGTAGCTAACACATCGTTAGTGAAGTACGTAAATCTGTATTCAGATTCCTTTTTACATTCGTTATAATATTTAATTGAGTCATCGACCCCTTCCAGTGTTCCACTGAGTGCTTGAATCATCGTCAATATGGAAAACCAATCTGAACCAAGCAGGGCCACAAGTTACGGCACAGATGATCTGAAGCTGTATCGGTGGGCAACGAGGGGAATCCCACCCGATAACATTTGCAAGAGGGTCAGGATTGTTTCTACCGGATTACGCAGGACGCAATCTGGCAGAAGCAAGTACGAGTAATCTCCTTCTTCCTCTTCGTCCGAACGTTTGGGCTGTTCGGATGGTCGGGCGCTTCTTCTCTTTTCGGGTGTGCGGGTACGCGTGTTCGAGTATGGCTGTTAGAAGAATACAACGACAAACAGACAGTCAGGGGTCGAGACAGTGGTGGCCTGCCTTCAACGCTCCGATGCCTAAGTTAGAAGATGTATTGGATATAACAGTCAAGCGAACGTGCACAGAAGTTGGAGTGTTTTGTGGAGTTGAATGGATTCAGATGATCAGATGAGAATGGATTGGATTCGATCATCCCTTACCTGTAATAAATACCTTACATATATAGGTGGTTGAGTTTGCTGCTTGCCTGTGTTCCTCGATGTGGGACTGGTTTGCTATTGCTGTCATGTGTTCCGCACATTCGGATGTGCGCCTGTCGGGCGCGTGCGTGCTCGGATGGGGTCGATCTTATGAGCGAAGTTGTAGCTTTCCTGGTGGTCTTTCGGGTGGTCTGGTAGGTGTTGATTGCCTGCTTAAGTGGATAAGTATATTTAATGCTTGTGGGATATGATGTTTGTGTTGATCCTGGGCGCCTCTTCTGCTTTACTGCCCGGGCGCCGGCGCTGACGCTCAGCTTGTGGGATATGATGTTTGTGCTGATCCTGGGCATGTCCTTGTACGACCATGCGAACACCTCCTGTTTCTCCTTCAGCAGTGCAATCAGCCACACGGCTATCGCGGGAGCCAACGATGCTCCGATTTGGACCGTCCTCTCCGGGTGTTCGGAGGATAGCTAAACCGTCCTCAGCTCTTCGGGCTCGGGAACGGGCGATACTGTCATCAGCCCGTCACGCGGATCGTTTGGTACTTTCGTTCCTGGTGCAGGTTCCATGGCGAGGACCTTCTGCCTGTTCCGGGGCTTCGCGGCTTCTTCATAGTTGTATCCCCGAACGTATCCGACCCCGTGCTCAGTTGGGAATCGTCCCAAGAGCAAGTGCCCCGCGATGATTAGCTTCAGCTTATTGATCCCCGGTCTCCCGAGTATGGCGTTGTATGGGGAGGGAGTGTCCATGACGATGAAGTCTGTTCGGACCTCGCTGTGCGGGGAGTCGGGTGCGCCGATCCTTACCCGGATATTGTCACTCCCAATTGGGTACGACGTTTCACCCGTGAAGCTGGCGACGCACTCATGGTCTTGTGTCATTTTATGTGCGGGCCTGCCGAGCGCCGTGTATGCATCCAGGTAGATCACGTTCACGGACGCCCCATTGTCTATCAGCACTCTCTTCACGAGGAATCGGTCGATGATCGCGTCGATCACGAACGGCAGGGTGCTGTCCCTCGGGCTTCCCTCTTCGTCCTCCGCCGTGAAGCTAATGGCGGGCGCCTCCCTCTTTCCTGCCTTGGGCGTTCTTCCTGCCGCGATTGTCAGCACCTCCCTGCCCGAGCGATCGGGCGACGAGGTTCCCTCCTTGCGCTTTCCCCCGGATATCGTGCTGATAGTCCCCCGGGTTTCGATATTTGTTCTGCATGGTCGCTCCTCTGCATCAGGAGTGGCGATATGACCTTCCCTCCGCATGTCCTGGAGGACTTTCTTCAGCATGATGCAGTCGTTGGTCTGGTGAGTGGTGGCGTTGTGGTACTCGCACCAGACGTTCGGGATTCGCCCGGACGGGATTCTCTCATTCGACAGGTTGTTAGGCGGCGGGATCTGGCACCGGTGCATGCGGAGTAGGTCTTCGTTCGACTGCTGGTTGATCGCGTAGACCTCCTGGCCCGTGGGTCGGTATCGTGGCGCTGGTGGTAGACGGGCTCCCTGTTGTGCTGGTCCCCTTGCCTGGTTGTGGCGGCTGCTGTGATAGTTGCAGGAGGATGGCCTCTGGTAATCTGATCCTTGCGTGTCTCGGTTCCTCTTGTAGCCCCCGGTTGGCCCTCTCTCGTCGTCCGAGGATCGTCGCGTCTGAGCGTTCCCCTCCGGTCTGTTGGTGCTAGACACGGAGGTGGACCCGTACACTCGCGTCTCTACGAGCGCCTTTTGTACAATCAGGTCCATAATCTCGTCGTAGTCGAGATGCTCCTTCCTTACCAGCTTCTCTACGAACGGCGTGGCGAGCATGTTATCCATCAGGGCCACCTTGGCCACTCGCTTGTCGAGGTCCCTGCATGTGCTCGCGAGCGTCCTCCATCGGTTTATGTAGCTTGACAGGCTCTCGTCCATCCCCTAGCGGACCTTGAGGAGGATACCCGTAGTATTGTACTTTCCCTGGAGCTTGTACCGCTTCTGGAAGCTCTCCGCCAGCTCGAGGAACGAATGGATGGAGCCTGGAGGGATCTCGTAGAACCAGCTCATGGCCTCCTCGGTCAGGGTTTCCTGGAACAGGAAACACAGGGTTGGGTCCGAATATTTGGTCCCGTCCGTGGCGGATCGAAACTCGTCGATGTGCGCACGGGGATCTCCACACCAGTCGAACCTGGTGATTTTCGCCGACTTCGCGTGGAGGTCTCTTCCCTTCTCCAATATGTGCGTTGAGAACGGGCTGACTCGGGGGGTGAACATCCCACCCTGCCTGGTGAGCTTGTCCTTCCGTAGGCGTGATACTTCCTCTGCCAAGTCTTCTATCCTCTGGAGGATCCGGGTGTTGTCCGTCAGGGACGCCGATTCCCATGCGGGTGTGGGCGCGCAGACCGTCCGGGCGCCGACCCCGCCGAACAGATGTTGCTCTTCGTCGGTGGTTTCTTGGTCTCGTTCCCGTCGTCCCTGCTGTTGGCTGGCGAGCGCGTCCAGCCGTTCCTCTAGTCTCTGCCGAATTTGGCGCTCCTGCTCCCTCTCGAACGCTGCCTCTCGCAGCTCCTGGAGCAGGCCGCCGACGCGTTCTTAGCTGCTGCTCGTTGCTAGCTCTATTACCTGCCGCTCCTGCGTGCCTGGGGGTGTTTCCCCGATGGGTGTGGTGCTGACGTTAGTCTCCTGGGTAGGCATGTGGGCTTCTGGTTGGTGGTGTTTATACGAGGTTTGCAATTTGTAAGCTTCCCACAGACGGCGCCAACTGTTTCTACCGGATTACGCAAGACGCAATCTGGCAGAAGCAAGTACGAGTAATCTCCTTCTTCCTCTTCGTCCGAACGTTCGGGCTGTTCGGATGGTCGGGCGCTTCTTCTCTTTTCGGGTGTGCGGGTACGCGTGTTCGGGTATGGCTGTTAGAAGAATACAACGACAAACAGACAGTCAGGGGTCGAGACAGGGGTGGCCTGCCTTCAACGCTCCGATGCCTAAGTTAGAAGATGTATTGGATATAACAGTCAAGCGAACGTGCACAGAAGTTGGAGTGTTTTGTGGAGTTGAATGGATTCAGATGATCAGATGAGAATGGATTGGATTCGATCATCCCTTACCTGTAATAAATACCTTACATATATAGGTGGTTGAGTTTGCTGCTTGCCTGTGTTCCTCGATGTGGGACTGGTTTGCTATTGCTGTCATGTGATCCGCGCATTCGGATGTGCGCCTGTCGGGCGCGTGCGTGCTCGGATGGGGTCGGTCTTGTGAGCGAAGTTGTAGCTTTCCTGGTGGTCTTTCGGGTGGTCTGGTAGGTGTTGATTGCCTGCTTAAGTGGATAAGTATATCTAATCGGACAACTAATGATGCTATACTAACAAAGATAGTTCAAGAGAGGGTCCGAGATCATTCCCCACATAACCGTTGCGGGGTCTATTCTCTTCTCGCGGAGGGATGCCATCAGCAAGTTCATTGGTGCATCTACCGAAATGAAGCCCTATCTTTGTGAAGTAACCGAACTCGAGACGAGCAACTTCTATTTTCAATGTGTTTCCCTAATCTATAAAACAAGTGATCTGGTTTGTCATTCTTCATTTTAAAATAAGTAGTGTATTTATTTTCAATTAATCGAAAATAAGTGTGTCATGAGTTAACCACATAACTATAAATTAAGTATTTGATGATGATAACAGGATAATCTTGTTTCTCCATTAACCCACGAGACTGGACGCTTTGCTGGGGCTATGCATTGCAATACTTCTCGTAGAATACAGTACTAGAATATCTTTCTCGATTGTCCTCGTTTTTTTTTTTTGGGGGGGGGGGGGGGGGGGGGGTTGGAATAAAACTGGGGGATAGGTTCGCAACTTTGACGTTAATTAATTGTATTTTTGATTCGCAGCTAATATGCCACATTTGAGCTTGTTCTATGGTTTTCTTACTGATGAGGAGAAGGCAAGAGCAGTAGAAATAGTGAAGAGTGTGGATGCAGAACTTTGTACCGCCAAGTTCACCATAAATCGAATGCAATTGTACAAAGTTAACTTCGAAGATAGAACTCAAAATTCATGGGAGAAGGTTTATGAATGCCATATTCGATCCCATTAATTCAGCTCATTTAGCTTTACAAGTGTAATAAGAGTACTGTAATGAACACTGCCAATCAGTTAAGAGTGTTCGGAGAATTTTCTGGTAATGTGATAATTGTGATTCAATCTTTGCATATTGACAAAGTTGCAATCTTTGAAATTAAGACATTCTGGATCGATGCTGGAATTTTAGACAGAACTTGATTGCAATCAAGGTTAGTTGAGGTGGAAAGTTGAAAGAATAAGATGTAGGACATTCCAACAACTTGAAACGCTGCAAGATATTTTTGAAAGATTTGATTATGAAAACGGCATCACAGTATGAACAATAAGATGTGAGACATTCCAACTAGAAACGCTGTAAGATATTTTTGAAAGATTTGATTATGAAAACGGCATCACAGTATGATTGTTCTCATGGCTCAAAGAGCTAAATGAAGATTTTTAAGACATCAGAGCTAATAAGCAGTTTGGCGTAGCAGCATTCACTAGTATCTTCCTCTAATAGTTCTCTCTTCCTACAGCTAACAAATAAGAAGCAAAACAAAAAAAAAAGGAAAAATATGGGGTGCGCTTGGCCAAAGCTTCTCTCTAAACCTCTGCCTTGCTCTCTCCCTACAGTTCATCCTGGAAAAGCAAAACATACATCAATTTGATCAGCAACCGCACAAGTTATACAGTTGAGTTTTGCTAACAGTGTAAGGCTCCGTTTGGGATTGAATTTGATGACTTAAATAGCTTATTTTCAACTATTTTGATGAAATTAGTGTTTGGTAAAATAATAAAAACTGCTTATTTTCAACTTTTTAGTTCAAAACTATGGTTATAAAAAAACAAGTGAATGGTTGCTTTTTCTAAATTGTGTTTTTGTAAAGTTGAATATTTTCATCTTAATTCCAAACTAAGCCTAAGAAGAAAGAAAGAACGCTTACATGTTTCGCAGCCTCTTCGACACTGTCTTGAGCAGTTTCAAGTTTGGATTCAGAATCAGAGTCCTCATCTGCTTCAGTGTCATCTTCGCCATCCTCAACCTGCAAACATACAAGGACAATCAGGATGACAAAAGAAGAAGATAAAACCAAGATTCTTGAGGTGACAGTTCACAGTTGGGACGACATGACGTATTCCAAAGAATTTCAAGGTAACAGTTCACTGGCTTACATCAGAATCAGTTGGTTCATCTTTTGATTCCTCAGCCTGTTGAAGCTTCTCAGCCTCTTCAAAAGCTGCTTTTTCAGCCTGCAGTAATTATTGAAACTCAATCAGACATCAAAAAGTAAATTTTAACATGGGGTTAGGGTATACGAGATGAAGCATACATCTTTGTGTTTTCCCCATGTGTTTTCAGCTAGCTGTTTTGCATGTTCTGGCTCATCAGTGATCACGATGTTGTCAAAGAGAGTTCCAGATTTCACCTGGCACATAATACATTACAGATTATGATCATTGGAAATTGGGAATCATGTCAACACAAATAGCAAACCAGAAAGTGAGAAATGAATTTACCTGCCACAATTCGATTCCGACATACTTCAAGTTGGGGAAAACATATAGATCGGGGTCATCACTGAATTTTGGGTTGTCAATCATTGGTGCCTTCCACTTTCCCTTGTAGTTGGGGTTCTTAATTTTCTGCATGGACAGGGACCAAAACCATGAACAAGTTTTCTAAAAGTTACATCACAAGCTTCACCAAAACATAAAAAAGGTTATATTACAAGGTTACTATTCAAAGCAGAATGTCACAAACCTTTGGAGTCCATTCACCCTTGTATTCAGGGTTGGGGATGGTTGGGGCAGTCCACTCACCATCTTCCTCATCATCCCAATCATCAGGCTGAAACACCAAACCATGTCAGTGGGCAGAAGCAATAACCTGTAATACATGTGAAATATTTCAAAACCAAAAATGGAGTCATTACCTTCTTGGCATCAGGATCTGCGATCTCCTTTGGAAGGTCATCATATCCCTACAACAGACGATAAGAGTTAGTATGGCTGTTACACTCACCAGATACAAACCACAAAGATAATTGATTAATTCATATGTTGTAATCAATTACCTCTGGCTTCTTATCTTCGGGGTCGGCAATGAATTCCTTGTCATCCCAATCTTCAGGCTGTCAATAACAGATAGTCAATACTCGTTCAACATATCAGTAATGATTAATTCATTGAAATTATATAACATGGTTACCTTCTTGGCTTCGTGATCCTTGATTTTCTTTGGAGGAAGAAGATCCCAATCACTGTAGAGGCTACCAGTCTGTTTCTCTACGTTGTCAATAAGGATGCTGTAGGTAGCATCTGGGCGGATGATAAAGGTATAAACATGAGTGAGCTGGTCAGTCTCACAAGGAACATCCTTCTTGATCAAGTTATTTGTTCCATTGTAGGTGAGAATTGCATGTACTTTCTTAGTGCTGTATCCACAGATATCTGGCCCAAACATAATGCTGAAAACAAAACAAAAAACACAAATCAAAATCCATAATTTATGTGACGCCAAGAATTGAATATAAGGAAACAATATGAACAGATACTCGGAAAAAAGGAAAGCTCGCATACCTGTATGGAGTATCACCACCAAACTTCTTCTGATCCACATCACCACTAAGCAATTTGATGTAGCCACCACCACAGTCAAGCTTCTGTTCATGCTTCACAGAAAACTGGAACACTAGTGTCTTATCTTTGTTGCTGAATTCAGGGAACTCAGCTGATATGGCATAGAACCTGTAGTCCTCACTTGTTTGGATACCTGTAGCAAGAATAAAACTCAGTGACTATGCACAACAGGACACCAATACAAAAGTTCCGAACACAAACAAAGAAATACAAAGAGACAGTATTGGTTTATAATGATACCTTTGTCATTAGCGTCACCGTTCCATTTACCAGAGGTGTGATTCCATTCCCCAGCTAGGTTCTCATCTTTCTTCCAATCAGATTTAACCCAACGGTTCTCCCATCCATCTAGTAAAAACAAAAGAAAATCATGATAAGCATACCAGAGCAACAAAAACAATTACTGCAAAACAACCAGGGAACTAACGAAATTAGACATGTCAAATGTACATATACCACAGAATTAAACTTCTTCAACTGTTTTTAACACAGTTGACCAAGAAGGCCAGAAATGCTAGTAGTTGACACTCTAATACTCCATGTCCCTTTCACTTTGACAATTGACCAAGACAAAAAGTCCTTCAATTACCGAAATGCGTAAAAAAACATACGCACATTTCAGACTGTACTTATCATAAAAAAGCATAAGGATTTTGAAACTTTTATCTGGAAATGACACAACTTCAGCTACAGAAACAAGCACCAGTTTAATCCACAGCCAGAGAAAATTCTTATTCGCCTATAAACCTTACATTCATTCATTGTGATAAGAATTTCAAGGCATTTTTGAAAGAATTTAGCTTCATTCTATTCTAAACCAGCCTACTAATTGGAAACTGACTATCACTTAACTGTAAGTACAGGGAGACATCACTGAACTGTACCTGAACCAGAAACCTTACAATTACTATATCTTACTTCAATCAGAATGGATTAAACATATTCACTTAGTCCAACACAAACATTTACCACTCGTATTGAGTCATTGACCAAAACCACACACATTGCTAATTTCCAGAACGAAACGAAACGAAAACAACAAATCAAGCTCAGAACTTAACAATACATAAAACCTCTCACAGATCCATTACACATCAGTAAATTCAATTCACACTTACGCCTCCGAACTAACATTAACGAAGATTTAACAATTGGATCGAATCGCAGACCTATAGTCAACACCGATCCTCAACAAATGACTCACGATTTACCGCAATCGAATCACACAAAACCTCATAAACCCTAACTCGGTGAAAACGGATTTACAGATTACAGATTACGCATACAGATTTACAGAGTGAGATAAGACGGAGAGAGGTTTGTGTATCACCTTCGAATTTCTCTTCAAAGAAGACGGTGGCAGAGGCGACGGCGAGGAGAGAGAGAGCGATCAAGGCTAGCAGGCTAGAGTTTCGAGCCCTAGACGCCATCGTTTTCACCACGCAGAGAAAGTGTGAGAGGGAGAGGGAGAGCTGCAGCTACAGAGTGTGAGAGTCTAGGTAAACTCGGATGCTGTTAAATAAGCCTCGACTCGTTTGGATTTTACTGCCGCGGTTAAAAAAGTGAATTTCAACTCAGGTTCGACTCGAGTTCGGTGACGTGGACGAGTTGCAACTCGCCACATCAGATTTGGCGGTCATTGGTGTGACATGGCGGTGTGTGATTGGATGTTTTTACAAATGCACAGTGCTCCAATTGGGCGCGACACGTAGGTGTGAGGGACTGTGTGATTACGGTATTGCCCACCCTAGCTACCGAATCTGATCGGGTATCTGGTGGTTACAACCAAGAGTTCTAAATGTCAGACACGTTGGGTTGGTAATTTAATCACATTTTTCTTCGTAATCCATTGGCTCCAGAAACATCATTTTTATACTTAAATATGGTCAATGAGTATAAGTTGGGTCAGATTAAGGAGTATTTTACGAATTTATAAACGGTTGCAGGAGAAATTAAAATAGATATAAAGTAATTTATTTTCATTTATAGATTGTTTTAAATATAAATTGATACAATTTGTTACAATAATTATCTCAATATAACATGGATTCTCTGTATCTATCTAATCAATATCTATATCTAACTAGGATAAGACACACATCGGGATTAATGGAGAATAAATCTCCTTAAACACTCCCCTTGTGTCAATGGCCATAAGAATGATGCATGACTTGTTGTCTCATTAAAAACTTCGCCAAGCAAACAAAAACCTCATGGGTAAAACAAAAGTTTGGTCTAAGGGAAAAATAGTACAACGCATCAACTATGAAAGCTACTACATGTGAGGTAGACTCTCCCTGATGTCTACAGAAATGTAATTCCCCTTGACTGTGAACTCGGTCTAGGAGTTCTGATAACCTGCGCATACCAATGATTCTCACATGTTTCACAAAAGTAGATTTAGGAAGTGACTTGGTGAACAAGTCCGCAACATTATCAACATAACAAATCTGGCTCACATGAATATTCAACAGCTGTTATTGTTGCTGATTAAAGAAAAACTTCGACGATATATGTTTTGTATTGTCACCCTTAATGAAACTCAACTTCATATATTCAATGCATGCAACATTATCCTCAAAGATGCAAGTAGGATCAATAACAGTAGATCAATCCACTAGAGTCTCGAATATGACCTATGATTGACCTAAGCCAAACACATTCTCTAACTGCTTCATGCAAAGCAATTATCTCAGAATGATTCGAGGATGTAACAACAAGGGTTTGCTTTGTTGATCTCCAAGAGATCACCGTGTTTCCCATAGTGAAAACATAATTGGTCTATGAACGACATTTGTGTGGGTCAGAGAGGTACCCAGCATCAGCAAATCCAACCAACACATCAACCGGTGTTTTAGAATAGAGGATAGCATGAAAACTATTCGAAACAAAACCATTTTTTGACGGGTCGAGAAAATCCCCCGATGGGTCGAGGGAATGACTCTGGTCGATCCAGGGTGCAGGTTTCGAAGGGTCGAGGAAAATCCTCGACGAGTCAAAATACCCATAATTTGCTTCAACTTTCTCTTTTTTGAGAATTTCATGCTTTTCTCTGTATTCTTTGTGAGGGAAGAATAAACCTATGTTAATGGAACCTTTCAAGTTTCACTCCGTTCCAATGACGTTGAGTTGGTGTAGAGCTAAATTTTGCCAACAAGTTCACTGAGAATGCAATATCTTGATGTGTGCACTGAACTAAATACAACAAAGCTCCAATAGCACTAAGATATGGAATTCCAGCTCCTAAGATCTCCTCATCATCATCTAATGGACGAAACAAATCTTTTTTGGGGTCCAGACTGCGAACAACCATTGATGTGCTAACAGGGTATGCTTTGTCCATATTGAATCGCCTGAGCATCTTTTGGACATAAGCAGACTGGTGAATAAGAATTTCACAAACTCGATGTTCTAGCTCTAATCTGAGACAAAATCGAGTCCTACTTGGTCTTTCATCTCAAATTCAGATCTCAAGTGGCAAACAATCTCATTGATCTCTTCAAGAGTTCTGATGATATTTATATCATCAACATAGACAGCTACTATAGAAAATCTTGAACTTGTTCTTTTAATGAACACGCAAGGGCATAAATCATCATTCTTATATCCCTTCCCAATCAAGTAGTCACTGAGGTGTGTATATCACATCCTACCGGATTGCTTTAATCCATACAGTGAACATCTCAACTTTATACACGAGCATTCTGTGGTCTAGAGTTACTTGATTTAGGTATAACAATGTCATCTGGCACCCTCATGTATAACTCTAAATCAAGATCCCCATAGAGATAAGCAGTAACCACATCCATCAACTGCATACTAAGCTTTTCAGACACTACCAAGCTTATCAGGTAGCGGAAGGTGATGATGTCCATAACTGGAGAATACGTCTCTTCATAATCAATTCCAGGGCATTGAGAGAAACCCTATGCTACAAAGTTTAGCTTTATAACATAATATCTCATTCTTCTCATTACGCTTCTGAACAAAGACCCATTTATGTCCAACTGGCTTAACATTCGGTGGGCATAGCAAAACCGGACCGAAAACTTGCCTTTTATTCAGAGAGTCTAGTTCAGCCTGGATTGCTTCCTTCCATTTCGGCCAATCTGCTCTACGTTGACATTCATCAACTGAGCAGGGTTCCACTTCATCGTCGTCAATAATCTCCTAAGCGATGGAATAAGCAAACATATCATCAACTAACATGGAAGATCTATCCATAAAAACATGCGCATCATTTGTTCTAAGTGAGATTTCTGAGTTCTATGATATCACAAAAGGTTATGGAGCGTCCCCCAGAGATGTCAATTGTGATTTAAGGACATAACCATAATCAGAGACAATCTCATGTGAAGGATTCACAACGTTGATGATAAGTGGATCTTTTGGTACCTTGATTGTCTGCCTTTTAACTGGCGGCTTATCTGTAGATTTTCTTGGTCTCCCCCTCTTTCTGGTGAGAGCCGAGGCCAAAGCAACACCATCCACATGAGCAGGAGGAACACCTCCTTACCTAGTGCTTTTATTAACAAATCTCTTTACTAGAATTTCCAACCTTGCAGGAACATTAGCAGCAGGTATATCCGATCTCGTTACTTTAGCAATATCAGCAAATGAATCAGGCATGGAGTCTGCCACTTGCTGATGATCGAGTATCCTACGCACCTCTATCTCACTCTGAGATGTGCGTGGGTCATGATGAGATACAATGGGATCAAACCACGTCAATTCCTGACGTTGAACTAGAATAGAATTATTCCTATCTCCCCTTTACGGCGGGAAATATGTCTCATTATATTGACAATCTGCAAATCTAGCAGTAAAGAGATCTCATGTCAAAGGTTCAAGATATCAGATTATCTTGGGCAATTCGAAACCAACATAAATGCTCAATCTTCATTGATGACCCATCTTAGTATGTTGTGAAGGCGTAATAGGCACATAGACCGCGCAACCAAAAAATTGCGTAAATGTGAAATGCCAGACTCATATCCAGTTACCAACTGGTACGCACTGAATGGTTGACGGGTAACAGGTCTAAAACGAAGAAGCATTGCTGCGTGTAACACTGCATAACCCCAAGCAGAAGCCGATAAATTTGTATGCATTACCAAATCTCTAGACACAAGCTGTAACCCCTTGATATGAGCATATGCTAAACCATTATGAGAATGGACGTGGGGAATGTGATGTTCAACATCAATCCCAAGAGACATGCAGTAATCATCAAAATATTTTGATGTAAACTCTCCTGCATTATCCAATCGAATAGACTTGATTGGATGATCCGGGTGGTGAGCCCGAAGCTTAATAATTTGAGCTAGGAGTTTTGCAAAAGCAACATTCCTTGTGGATAGCAAAGAAATGTGTGACAATCGCGTTGATGCGTCTATCAAAATCATGAAATATTTAAATGGTCCACATTCAGGTTTGATAGGTCCAGAAATATCACCTTGGATCCTTTGTAAGAATGGAATATTTTCATTGTTATCAACAACAAAAGAAGGACGAGCCGTCAATTTTGCTAAAGAACAAGCTTTGCAGAACGAGCGATGCACATCAGAGATGGCAACAAAAAAATCTGGTGGGATAACGCACAATGTCTCAACAGTATGTTGTTGGAAAGGTGTTATACTTGTTGTAGAGACCAAGTTAGGATTGAGATGGGTAGTCTCATCCTCACTATCTAAACCGATGGAAATAGGTAATCCCATATGTTTCTTGGCTCTAAAGAACGGATGACCATGAATATTTTTTAAGATTTTGATCATCATATCACGACCTGGGTGTCCCAGTCGTACATGCCAAAGCTTATATGAATCAGAATCACACGTAGTAGTGTGAGTCACGACATTTAATTCAATGATCTGAACCGTGGTTAAGTACAAACCACTACGAATTGCCAAAAACTTCTCTAGAATACGCTTGCGGCCACATTCAAGAGAGGTTATACACAAAAATTCTTTTCCATTGTCACAATAGGTTTCCAAGTGAAATCCGTTGGCACGAATATCCTTGAAACTTAGCAAGGTCCGATTAGCCTTTGGCGCATATAAGGCATCAATGATATATAATTTTGTACCATGGGGCAGCAAAAACTCTGCACTACCACGCTCCTGAATAACGGGCGTTGCACCAATCATGGTTGTTACTGAGGATTTGTATGAGAAAAGATCCACAAACAATTACCTATTCCGCAGAATGGTATGAGTAGTACCATTATCTGCTAGACACTCAATTTCGCCATGATACATCTACAAAATCAATGTAAACAAGTAAGTCTTTGTAGTAAAGACGAGGTGCACACTTCAAGTATACACTCGAAGATTTGAGAAATGTGTGACCCTTGTTAAGTGCTGATATAGCATGGCATAAACCGATGTAATAACAACATCATAAACCAATGAAACAGATGAGAAACTCATCTAAAAACATCACTTTCGGATTGAGTTTTCGACAGGTCGAAGAAAGTCCTCGACCGGTCGAGAAAACCCAAAATAACTTGTGATTTTCCGATACCAGAATTTCGATTGGTCGAGAAAGTTTTCGACAAGCCGAAAATGGAGCAATTTTGGGACAGAGGCATAGCGGCGACGGGTCGAAAATTTCTTAGTTCAATATTTCGACGGGTCGAATTCGAACTAATGTCGGACAGAAGCGTGGCTTCGACCGGTCAAAAATTGTTTAGTTCAATTTTTCGACTGGTCGAAGCTGCTCTGTGGACTGCTTCAATTTTTTTTAACGTTTTTTTTCTTTTTCAAAATGGTATCTTGGCTTGCCTTTTGCCATATATATGTGTAAATATCGAACCATACATAAGAATCACATGGAATAGAACATTCTCAAACACTTTTATACACCGAAAATGACAAAATATTCATTGCTTGCCAACAAAAATTACATCATAGATTTGTTCTTATTCATAAAACAAAGACAAGTGTCTTTTAAAAATTCTTGACCGAAAAGTAAGCCAAAAACAAAACTAAAACTTAAAAGATTACATAAACAACTGCCTTTTACATAGGCTTAATCAAAATTCGGGGTAGCAAGTTCTTTCCCATTGTCATTTGCTAAAACTAGGTTAGTGTCAACCTCCATCTCATAATCTCCAGTGTAATTCGACTCTTGAGCCAAATACTGTTTGTGATTCTTATAGATATTCTGGATTTCTCTACTAGCATGGCACTGTTTGTGCATATATCTAGTAGAGCCACACTTGAAACAACCAAGTTTTCCAGATTGTTGATACCGTTGACCATCAGGAATCGAACCAGACTGGTTCTTTTGAGAATGGGCATTATGATCTCTATGCCAAGTCATATTTTGGCTGCGGCCTTGGCCACGCCCATGCCATCCTCTTCCCCCATATGGAGCATGTCCACCACGATTATAAGGTTCTGAACGAGCAACCTTCTTATCATTTCGAGTATTTCCTCCCATATTATAACTTTCAGGCTTTTTGGTACTAGCGGGTCTTAAGTTATTATTCAAAATGATCTCAAGATGCTTTTCTTTAGTCGCAAGACTATTAATGAGATCACTGAATTCAGTAATCCTCCATTGCTCGTACTCAATCTGGTACTGATGAACTAGAAGACTCATAGATGTGGGGAAGGTTTGTAACGCCTTCTCAATCATGTCTTCCTCAGATTTTTCCACACCACAAAAGCTTAGTTCAGACTACAGATCGAGTATAGCTTGGTTAAAAGTGTTGATCTTTGGGAAATTCACCATTCTGGTGTTGTTCCATTCCGCAGTCAGCTCAGGAAGCTGTGCATTATGCATATTATTAAACCTCTTTTTTAGAACATCCCACAAAACCATGGGATCTATATTGTTTAAGTAATGCTTCTTCAGAGATGTGTGAATATGACGCCTCAAAAACATAAGGGCTTGAGCTTTTGTCTCTTCAGTAGATGGGAGGAGGTTTGTTCCAGGCCCAAAGGGTTTAATGGTGTTGGTAAATCTCTTTTTCATGAATGTTGTGACGACCCGGACCAGAATTAGCAGAGGAATCAGCTTAATCTACGAGGTTTTCGAGTATTCGCAGATTTACGACAGTTATTCGAATCGCCGACTTGTTAACGACTAAATTATTGGCCGAGAATTGGAGCTGAGTCTCTTCTCGAGAGTCGTAGTATATGTGATTTCGACTTCGTGGGCGATTCCAGATCGTTATTTGGACGACCGAGGAATTAGTTATGAATATTTGAAGTTTCGACGGAAATGGATTTAAATGGCGGGTTTGTTCGCGACTAAATTACTGGACGAGAATTTGGTTTCGGTTCCTTCATGGAAGTTGTTCATAATTTAATTTCGAGTTTGTGGGAACTTTCGGAGCATGATTTTGAGTTACGAAGATTTAGTTGTGATTATTTCCGTTTGTTGATTATTTAGTCGAATTAATGTGTGTTGCTTTGAAGGGTTGACTTTTTATCCGTTTGGCCTATATGTTTGACTTTGGGTGATTATTGATGAGTATGTCGAGACGAGTTTGTGGCCGCGAGAATTATCGGAATCGGATATACGACGAGAAAGTTACGCGTATTTAAAGTTCGTCGAAATGGATAAACATGAAGTTTCCTTTTTGGGAAAGTATAAATAGTGGACTTGCTCCTTTGGGAAAGTCAAAGCTGAATTAATTACCTTGACTTGGTGAGTTGACTCGGTTTGACCGAGTGGGAGGAGGTGTTCGACGGCAAGGCGGCGACTCCACGGTGGTGGTTGATTCCGGCCACCTCCCGGCTTGGTTCCGACTCCTTCCGGTGTGCCTCGGCCTCTGGGTCTCGGCTCTGACCTCCTCTCATGGCGTGGGACGCCGTAGGTGATGAGTTTTCCGGTTAGAAACGGTGAGGTTTTGGATGAATTCGGGTTTATTGATTTTGGATAAATTGAGCTATGAAATGGTTTGGGCTTTGTAGCTCTTCCCTCCACGAATCTAACTAAGTTGGTTTGGAGTTTCAATTTGATGTGTGTAAGGAGAATTCTTGATTTGAAATTTGTGGAACAATTCGGGTTTTCATAAAATTGAGCTAGTTAGAGATTGAATTGGCTTTCGATGCAGTTATGGAAGTTGCTCAGTGGACGATTTGGAGTGGAATTGGTGCAGCTCCGCTGTGAAATTTTCCGGTCAGAGGTGGCGCCGCCGTGGGCGGTGGTCAACGGCGGTCAAGTTTGACTTTTTCTAGTTTTCGACAAATTGCATGTCATTTGACTCGAAATCGCGCCCCGATCGCAGTGGGGAGGTTCGTTTTTCGAGTTGAGCGTCCGAACGTAAAGCGAGGTATTGAAGTGGTGTATACGGATTTTCGACGATTCGTCGACTTTGAATTATCTGTTTCTGAGAACAGTGGTTTCTCGTGGTTTGACTTGCATTGTCGGATTATGACTTTGAATAATGAACTTTGTGAATATTCAGGGGTTTCGTGATCGTTCGTTTGGCGAGGGACTTTCCGCCGGATCACGGGTTAACGCGATACGCGTTACGCCAGTCTGTGAGTGGACAATTTCTTTTCACGGAAATCTTGCGAGTCTTTTATGTGATTTATGAACTTGAGCATGCAGCATGATTATGGTTTTACGAGCATGAGATTTCATACGAGATTATGATTATAAAGCATGTATTTACGATTATACGAATATGTTTATACGGATATACGTATACGAATATGCATACACTTTTAAATTGTTCCATGCATTTGCATCGAGTTGTTTGTGATTTGGTTTTTACAGAGTACAGTCTTGGTTACGTTGTTGTATCGATACACATTGCCTCTCGGCTGATCTCCGATGGTAGGCCATCCAGGAGGGACGTCGTCATCCCGACCTGACCAGTGAGGGGCGTTTCCCCGGAACTGAGGCCATTTATGGCTTAGAATCACGGGGACCAAGGACCTCGTGATTCGGACTGTACTAGCACGATGTGTGTCCATGAGTGACCCCGTAGGATTTATACTTGCATGCTCAGTACGCTGGAGGATTATGGTTTTACCTCGTGTACTTTATTATTTCTATTTACCTGGACTCACATATGTTTTTATAACATATATATTAACTGGTGAAAGACATTTATTTTTGTCCACTCACTCTAACGTGTTTCATGTTTTTCCCCTGAGTTTTTCGGTTTCCGTGCCCAGTTTGCAGTTCAGGCTCTGGTGTCGCACGTCGTGGTCGGAGGCAAAGTACTCGAGCTACTTTGTTTCATCCAGTAGGTTTATTGTTCTACCTACTGTGGTATGCGTATATGATTATGTATTAGAAGTCGCTCTGAGCTTCCTATTGTATATGTTATACGATTTTACTCCGGATTTTCCATAAAGTACATATATAATTACTATTTTACTTTACTGTTGATATATTGAGAAATCCGGATGGGATTGGTGCCCACGGTTTGCTTTTTGTGGCATAGGATGAAGTGTATTTTCCGCGTGCAGGTTAAGGTAATTCCACGTTAGTAACGAGACTCTGCCCAAATTTTGAAAAGTTTTTGTTGGTTCGTGTTTTTCGAAGGGGTTTGATTCCGATTTAGGAAGCTAAATCGGGGTTGGGTCCTTTCAATGTGTTCTCTATATCAGAGATCCAACGATAGTACTCCTTGCCTTCAAGGTCAAGGATCTCAAATTCCGGCATTGTTGGCTCATTCGAACTCATCAACAAAAACACACAGAGATGTTTTCTTAAAAACGATCGAGTACTACGATCACAAAATTTTCAAGTTTAATTGAATAAGAACGTGATCCATCATGCATGGTCACAAAATCGATTATAAAACGGTGGTAAAAACTACACCCAGCGACCGTGACACAACAGTCACATAGAATTAATTTCCTTTTTTTCTTCTTTTCTTTTCCAAACCGTGACTCCCCCAGGATCGTCACATATACTCTATGAATATATGTCCATAGGAGCTAGGGTATAAACATGTAATATTCACAACTCATATCACAGTTATCATCAACTTAGATATAGAGTTTTGCGGTAAGTAAGTTTAGCCTAGATCTATCAATAGACGGTTTAGAAAATATTTACCTCAACAGGTATTGTGCTCGGTATGACCGCTACAGTTGATGAAGAAGAAGTTCTTCTGAAAAGATTTCTTGGAAATTGTGCAATCTTGTCAACTTCTGAAATTTCGTGGGATTTTGTTGAAGACGAAAAGAGGCCGACGGTGGATCTTTGCAGCTGGCGGTGGTTGGCGACGGCGGTGGTGATGCTTTCTCCAAGTTTTAGGGTTTTTTTTTCTATTAACTCTGGGAGTCGTGTTGATAACGTGTTGCAGGAGAAAGTAGAATATACAGAAAGTAATTTCCTTCTCATTGATAGAATTCTTTAAATGCAGGTCGATACAATCTGTTACAATAACTATCTTAATATAACAGAGATTCTCTGTATCTATCTAATCAATATCCAATCTAACTAGGACAAGACACACACGAGAATTAATGGAGAATAAATCTCCTTAAACAAGGACTAAATAAAATATTCCATGACTACATATAGCTATATGATATACCCTTTTGTGTTTCTATTTGCCTTAATAAAACAAATTTTATCATATCATTTCAATAGACTTTATAACCAATTATCATAAATGATTAATGGTTGCGTCGACAGTCTGTCCATATAAATGTTTTATATTTTCACATTTCTGCATTTTTTATTAGGGGAGACGAAATTAATATTTTCTTTTATAACATATCATATTTTTCTAACATGTAAAATATGAAGAATGTGAGTGTGGTTTGTCGAAAAATGGGTGTTAATTCTATTTTTTATTTTCATTAAAATCACTAAATTATTACCGATTTGAAAAATGGTTGCAAATTTGTTGTTTGATCCGTATTGGTCTTAAAGAGTTAAGGCACACACCAATGTTAAAGTTGTTTTTCCAAAAATTATTTGCTAAGTAATGTTATGTGGTAATGACGTATGAACCATGATGGTGTCATTGTGTGCCTTACGAAATTTTTTCAAATTCATGTGCTAATTAGGTCATGTTACATAAAATGTTCGTGTAGACTGGGAAGTTTAGATCAACCCTACATAAAATAGGGACGGATGTAGACATACATATACATATTAAATGGGGTCACTTGAGCGATCGAGCCTAAATATTCCTAGATATACCACATCGTGACCTTCCTCAAGGATAAGGACATATGTGAACAACTGAACAAGCTCTTGAACTAGTCCGAGATATAAGATAAAACATTTTTGCAGGCTTAATTCTTTGAGATTTTCATCGTGGGCCGGCCACTCATTTTGTTCCGGTCTGCAACTTCGGATGCTTAGATTTGAAGTCACTCCAAACCCCATTATAGTATTCCCGAAGTGTCAGAAAGCACCATGTTCAAAAATCCCAGTTAACAGAGAAGCAGAAATAAGAAAACTCAATAGGATCGAAAATAGCAGTGCTTAATTTGGTTTTAGTAAAATTGGGAAATTTGCAAAGACATATATATGTTTCCGTTTTAAACTTTACATTGGTGTGAAACTCCATCTGGCATTACTGCTCAGCCAATACTTAAGTATGTATATTTACCAAAGAAAAACCTGATTTGTGTTGCAGCTCCAAGTAAATCACAGCCATTTGAAGATTAGACCTCCATGAGCTGCAAAGAACGGAGCAAACACCAAGGACTCTACTGCCATGAGCTTGATGAGAATG
The DNA here is from genome assembly GCA_946800695.1 of Geum urbanum. Taxonomy (NCBI): domain Eukaryota; kingdom Viridiplantae; phylum Streptophyta; class Magnoliopsida; order Rosales; family Rosaceae; genus Geum; species Geum urbanum. Next base: position 77,741,919 of record OX326999.1, on the reverse strand, counting down.
TTGAGTGAAGGACCAGAAGTGTCCTTGAGTGGATCGCCTATTGTGTCGCCTATTACAGCCGCCTTGTGAGCATCCGAACCCTTTGGACCGAGTGATTTGGCGTGCTCGGAATTACCAGCCTGCAGTCACATTTTTATAGCAATAGATGGGAATGTCTCAGAACTCAAACACACTAGAGAGCATAATATATATGAATCATAACTTGCTATAACAAAGGGTTTACCTCTATGTATTTCTTTGCATTGTCCCATGCCCCTCCAGTGTTTGAAGCTGAAATGGCAACCTATGAAGGAAAATACAGCAAGCTAGTATGAGAAATTGTTGAGGGAAGACTAATAGAATACAGAAAATTCAACTGCTAAAGAATACCTACCTGCACACCAGAGACAAGTGAACCAGCAAGAATGCCGGCTAGAGTCTCAACTCCGAAGAAGGTCCCTGCAATGAGTGGCGTAAGCATGACCAAAGCGCCCGGTGGGATCATCTCCCTGAGGGAAGCATCAGTGGATATCTTGACACATGTTGCATAGTCTGGCTTTGCTGTTCCTTCCATGAGCCCCGGAATAGTATTGAACTGTCTGCGGACCTCTTCGACCATTTTGAGGGCAGCACTCCCCACACTCTTCATTGTCATGGCTGAAAACCAGTAGGGAAGCATAGCTCCCACAAGCAAGCCAATGAAGACTTTCGGCGTCAACACATCAACCGTCTCTATCCCTGCTCTGCTGACATAGGCTCCAAACAAAGCAAGAGAAACAAGAGCAGCTGATCCAATAGCAAAACCCTGTGACACAAAAGTAACAATGTCAAAAATCATAGCAAGAAGGAAGGAGTAGAACTGATCGATATCAATACTTGGTCTTCCAACTGTTTTACCTTTCCAATAGCAGCAGTGGTGTTTCCAGCAGCATCCAAAGCATCTGTTCTTTCACGAATCTCGTGGCTCATCCCAGCCATTTCTGCAATCCCACCAGCATTGTCGCTTATTGGTCCATAAGCATCGATGGCGAGACCAGTGGAAATAGTACTTAGCATTCCCAAAGCAGCCACAGCAATTCCATACATGGCAGCCAAGCTAAAGCTGACATATATAGCAAATGCAATGGAAAATACAGGAATGATGACTGACTTGTAACCTAAAGCCAAACCGAAAATCACATTGGTTGCAGCACCGGTCCTGCAAGAATCTGCAACATCCTGCACTGGACTGAAAATCAAACATAATAGTAGTGACTTAGTCAGCATTGCTATTTCGAAAAATATGAGCAAATGCATTATGATCAGAAGTTGCAAAGAAAATGGCCGGCTTACCTGTATGCATTGCTAGTGTAGTACTCAGTAGTATACCCAATAACAAGGCCTGCCCACAAGCCAATTGATACACAAAAGAAAAGGTACCTGCAGATCACATTTCATTCAAAGAACAGATGTTAAATATTGGAGAAACAAAATTATGTGTTGCAAAGAATAAAAACATTAGAGACTGGAACGAGGCATACCAGTTCTTGACAGTCTTATTGGTCCCAAAGCTGAACATAGTGAATTCTGATGGCAAAGCTACAAAAGTGACCACAGCAATGCCAGCAGTCATTAGAACAGTTGAGATAAGAAGCTGTCGTTTCAAGGACGGTTCAATCTCACTTGCTTTCTTAATTTCAAAGAGATCAGTAGCAAAAAGGGTTGTTATCAAACAAACAACAATCCCCATTGAGCTTATAATTAAGGGATATGACATGGCTGTATAGTCATGACTGATACCAAAGGAGGATATAGATGCAACAAACAATGCTGCACAAGTTGCCTCAGCATAGGATCCAAATAGGTCTGATCCCATCCCTGCAATGTCTCCTACATTGTCACCCACATTGTCTGCAATGACCTGAATAAGAACAAAGAATAAGTAAATTAGTGCATTCATCTACTACGAGAAAATAGTTGAATACAGTTAAATGGAGAAACGAGAAAGTTACAGCTGGGTTTCTTGGATCATCTTCGGGTATGTTTCGCTCAACTTTACCAACAAGATCAGCACCAACATCAGCTGCTTTTGTGTATATACCTCCTCCAACTCTTCCAAACAGAGCCATTGAAGAACCTCCAAGTCCATAACCAGTAATCGACTCATACAGTCCTTCCCAGTCATCTCCATAATACAGCTTAAACAAATTAATAGTGATGTACAACACCAACAGGCCATTGGCAGCAAGTAGGAATCCCATCACAGCACCAGAACGGAAAGCGGTGATAAAAGCCTTCCCTACACCTTTCCTTGCTTCTAAAGTTGTTCTAGCGTTGGCATAGGTTGCAATCTTCATCCCAAGAAAACCAGAGACGACTGAGGTAAGTGCACCGAGCAAGAAGGCAATAGTACTAAAGAAGGCATTGGCTAGAGCCGGTTTACACATATTCCCTGTGTTGTAAGTGCAGGGTTCACTTTCAGTGCTGAAGCCCTTAACTGAACCAAGGAAGAGGAAGATGACAACAGCAAATACACCCGAGAAGATACTGAGGTATCTATACTCGGTATATAAAAAAGAGGTTGCTCCTGGTAACATAATAAATATCAATTAGATTACATCATCAGATCGGATATCATATACTGCAATAACTTGCGTCATAGTTTTTACTGAATTTTCCCTTGATTGATACATAAGAAGGATTCATCTGTATGAAATTTGTAATAACCGGCTCATATATGCTACAGAATACAACTCTTACATGGCTGCACTAAAGCTTTATAATTCCTTAGAATCATTATATTGTTAAAATTGAAGATATAGAAAAGCAGGAAGGAGAAGACAAAATAAGAGATATTTTCCAACTGTTTTGAAAGTTTCTGAGTCTATCTCTAAGATTAAACATCAACAGAAGGAAAAAAATAGTTGTAACCTTGAAGGGAAACAAAAAAATGAAAAATTAAAAGTAACATGAAAATAAGAATATGATCTTGCACAGAAGTGCAGCAAGAACTTAGCTCTTATTTTTATCAGGGAGTAGTACACCATGAAACAATCATGATAGCTCAAAGCCTCAAACAACAGTTCCATACTAGTCGCGGTGTTTAGTCTGTGATCATCTCTTAAGCATAGCCATGACAATCCAAATTTGAAAAACAACTTAAGAAGGAAGTACAAGAGAGGCAGAGAGAGAACAACTCACCCTCAGAAATGGCATTTTGAATTTCAGCACACTTGATGGTAACCTCAAGGTTATCAATACCCTCTTCTTCTGCTCCAAAGATCAACTTGTCCTTGTACTCATTTCCATCATCAGAGCCATAAGAGACCTTCACCTTTGAAACCAGAAACCACTGAAGCAAAGCAAAAGCAAGTCCAATCAAGGCAGCCGCGGGTATCAGAACCTGAGTTAGTCCCTCACCCAGCAAAGCCATTTCCAACTATATCAAACAACACAAGAGGCAATATCTTCAAGTATAAGCTTCTTTGAGAGCATTAATATGTATGGCAAAGAACTAATGGGGGGTTTCTTAGAAATGTATTATCCAAATTATATGAGTTACTATTTGCATTGCATGGCCATCATAATCCTTAGAGCTTAGCTTGTTTGAAAGGCAGGTAGGACTTAGGGAAGATCGTTCTTAAGGACTCGGTATAAACTGGTTGTTTTGAATAATTGGTAGAGGTTTTGTCACAGACTTACATAGCTATCTATACTATTCTCTCATTGATGGATAAACTTTGGCCTAATCAGCAGGAGCTCCAAGGATAAAGATAAATTCAATAATTATTCACTAGACCACAAAGTTCCATACTTTTGGATTTTGTTCTTGATTTACAAAATCATGGCAGTAGATTCAGCTCCAAATATACTATAATACTTCACCTTCTTGTTTCTTCTTTCTTTGTCAATTAAAGTTCCACCTCCTACATGTTCTGAATTTTCCATCAAGCTTATATTATATGTTATTTGACTTGACATTTGAGCAAAATACATTTCATATTATCTTCATTGGCATTTCCAGGAACCCAACTTTGTCATCTGCTTAGTGCGTTTGCGAAGAGGTCAAGAAACTCTTTAGGAATTTCTTGAGTTCCAGCACTTCTATATGGAAAATCAAAGATTCATCTAACGTTTATCAGCTTACTGTTGAAATCCAGGATGACAATTCTAAATTTGAGATGGGTTGTAATTTGATGAGCCTTTTATCATCTCCACGCAACTGTTTTTAATGTACAATGTGATGCCAGCTTGAAGACCAAATGAATTCAAGTTGCAGCAAAGAAACATTTTGTACAGAAAACTTCAGAATATTGGAATACGTCAAAAATTGCAAATTTTCTTTTTCGTGGCCTTGAAGCTAGGTCGTCCGTACAGTGGTAAAGTCAAAATTATGAGGTGTCCTTGTTATTAGTATCTTAAACATTTCTTAACAATGTGACAGTGCAAGCTGGTCAACTGTGGTCGGAGAAGTTTAAGATCTAATCTCGTCTTGTTTTCAAGAATAGTAGGAGCTATGTAAGTGTGATCAATTGTATTCTCTTGTTCTATGAAAGCACCACGTTTACCGCACTTGATTGATCTCTCTTAATGCATCTAATCCCAACTAAATCCTCAAACCTTGAAAGTCATTGCCTTTCCAAACTATACTAGAAAGGATCCAACATAATATAGGTTACCAAGATCAACGTGAATTTGCCACGCATTCTTTCACTTTCACACGCTAAGAGCACTGAAATTGGAGCTCACCTACTAGACCAACTATATTCTACCTCGTTCGGCACTCTACGCTTCTCTATTTGTAGATAAGGATTATGAAATAAACAAACTAAGAGTCATAAATGGTTCTTGTTCTAAAATGCATGAGAAGAAAAAGATTGTATACTTCCCGAAAACTGTTACTGTCAAACTTAAAATTGTTAGTTTACAGAGCACTGCATGCATATAATGGTTGTATATTGCTCTGCCTACTTGAACTTGTACTTAATAATGGTTGCATATTCCTCCTTATCTCCTAGGACATGAACTTATACAAATATCTATGGGAACAGAAATTTGACATAATCAATACAAGCTTAGCAATAGGCTTAATAGCTCATTATAATTGTATACACAAATTATTTAAAAGATATTTATGCATGTTATATCAGATTTTCATAGCAGCTTGTTACTTACAAGAGTAGCTCTGACACTTGAATTCCAAATCTCACTATGGTCGAGAAAGCCTAATATAATGAGCTGACGGTGGTGAGGATGCTGTGGCAATTGGAGGCACACGGCTGCTTGCTTTCGCCATTGAACCTTTCTCCAGGACACAATTGGTCATTAAGTTGAAGAGGAACAGATTTGAAAAGGCAAAGCATAGCTCAAGTTCCCTTCAGATTGAATAAACTGTAGTCAATGGATAGCGTTGCACATATGCAATGAAGCCTGACCGTATATTCAACAACGAAATCAAAAACTTAACTATTGCTGTAAAGCGGGACTGGCCCAAGATGGTACTGGTGCCCTGAACATTACTTGAAGACCGGTAATAGGGTGCTCCAGAGACAAGCTTTCTGCATGAAGTTCATGACCATCATAAGTTATCCCTTTCCATTCGTAGATACCCTCATACTTGACATCTCCTCTTATCGAAATACCAAGATACTGACAATGCAAACGGATTTGATGCGTTCTACCACTCTGAGGACGTGCTCTTACCAAAACCTCATCCTTCTTTGCGTCTCCTTCTATGACAGCTTTCTCTTCAACTACAACATTATTACCTTCATCTATTCTAAATTCAGATGGCTCTTTGCGACTGCCTTGTCCATTTACAGATATAACTTCAAACGAGGTTTCCATGACTCTGACCATCGATCCACCTGGAAGCGACCGACCTACATCTGAAGCAGCATACACTCGCCATGCTCCAAACTTTGACCGGCCATGACCTGACCTCACCGTAATTCTTTCCCAATTCGGAGCAGAACCAATGCACCGTGCAATATATGTCTTGGAAACTTTGTGATCAGTAAAAGCCTTCACGAGCTTCGCAGCTACCTTATGCGACTTGGTTATTATCATCACTCCGCTAGTGTCGCGATCAAGCCTGTTTGCAAGATGCAGCTCCGGCACAGTGGCTTCAGTCCCTGCAACTAGTAATTTGAACCCGGTTCAATATTCACTTATTCAGCAAAGAAACAAACGAAAACTCAAGCTCCCTATACTATCTACTACTTCTCCACATCTTAACTAGACAGCTTTTCCTGAAACACTATGCCAAAGTATAAACCTTTACAATAAACTACAACTTCATCTGTAGGATCGAACACAAATTCTGACAATTTAAACTTCTAAAGACTTGGAAATATATGAAACCATATCATAGCTTACTGATTCCAACATGTAATTTTCAATGTACTGATCTAACTTGGATTCAAAGTTACAAACTTTCACTAACTAATCACTACCCAAAAGCCAAAACAGTACAAACAAGCTGACCCAAACATGAAACAGTTCAAAAAATTTGAGCCTAACCTGACTCGGCCGAATCGCAGAGAAGCTTAGGAACAGATGCCAACACATTCTCGCAGTAAATCCCCTGAGGCTTGTTGACAACAATGAGCCACTCATCCTCGTAAACGACGTCGTTTCTTGACAGTGAAAAGAGGCTCGATTTGGAAGAAGCAGACATGGCTCTCGCTAGCTCTATGTTCTTTGAGATGGCCGGGAGAGGCGGGGAGAGGGGTACTGGGTAATTCTGTGTGGTTTGGAGGGCATTCTGGGAAGTTGGGTTTGTGGAATCTGATTGGTTCGACATTGAAATTGAGCCCTGCTTCAGAAAACCGAGGGTTTTGGGAGTGAAGACGAAGAAGACTTTGGCGGGTTGAAGAGAGAGAGGGAACGACATTTTGGGTCACCAAAACGGTGTCGTTTGAATTTAGTTACTACTAACTTCAATAAAACGTCGTCGCTTTGATCATCTTCTTCATATAAAACCCTGGAGTAGAAAATCTGCTAAACCCTTTTTGATCTCAAGGATGTCATCTTTCCTCAGAAGAAGAGCAAGTACTAATTACTGGGTGGTTCTCTTTAGAAACCCTAAACCTGAAGCTCAGTTCATTCCATTTCTACTCTTCTCTACTTTATCTGAATCCCCAAAACCTCAAAATGTCGCAAGCTCAATTGAAAGTCTCAGGATTTTGGATCCTGGGCCTTGTTCATTTTCACCCAAAACCTCAAAAACCCTATCTGGGTCTCTCTCCAACCTCAAGAACTCAATGGCTTCGGTGAAAAGTTCTGGGCTTTTTTCAAATTTGGGGATTACAAATAGGCTCTATGGGACTCGGGCTGCTCAGGAGCCTTCAACCTCTGATGGGCTCACAGTTGATCGAATCTTGAATAGTGATTGGTCAATTCAGACAGAGGAAGATAGTGATTGGAAGAGTCACGCTGCTGCAATTGCTCAGTCCATTCATCTTATCAAGAAACGTTTGCAGGTACCATTTCAAACCCTCATTACATCACACATTCTTTAGCAATATGATTTTGATAATGGAATTCAACTTATTATAAGCTGTGTGATTGTAGATATATATGTGTTTAGTTTGAGCTTTCATTTTGAGTAGAAAGTTTGTTTTGTTGTTGATGGGGACAGTGGAAGAAGTTGATGGTGAGGTTGGATATGTTATCAATGGAGCTGAACAAGCCAGACCTTTGGGATGATCCTGTACATGCAGGCAGGATAAGCCGCGAGCACGGTTCGCTGATGGGTAAAATGAAAGAAGTGAAGGCATTTAAGCAGGAATTGCTTGAGCATGTGGATATGATAAAGCTTGCTCGGGAAGAGAATGATGCGGAGTTGGAATCGGTGGGCTCTCAATACTTGTCATAGGCATGTTATCACTCTGTTTCATGGTTTGTGCCATCTTGAACAAATAGCTGTTCTTTTGCAGGCTACTCTAGTTTTGGTCAAATGATCTGCTGTTATATGCAATCTGGTTTTACTATTGAAAGTTTTTGTATCAAACTATAGACATAAATTTTCCTGCACATGCTTTTAGCTGTCAATGACTGAAAGATTGTATAATGCCAAAATGCATCGATTGAGTTCTTCGAAGTTGAATCCTTACCGTAGAAGTTACATGTGTTTCTTTTGAGTAGTGTAGGTTAACTTTCAAAGTTATAGTAAATGACATGCATTGTGATTTTTTGTTATTTTGTGCATTCTCCTTTGCAGGAATCCATGAAGGCTTTGCTTGAGATGAGAAGAACGTCAAAGGAGAAAGAGACCCAAGCTTTGTTGGCCGGGGAACAGGATCCTTGCTCATGTTACATTGAGGTCAGTGATATATGTGGAATTTCTTTTTGTATTAATTTTCAATATTTAACTGAAGCCTTGTTCTTTTGTCATGTGATGTAGGTTCAATCAGGAGCTGGGGGTACAGAGAGCAATGACTGGGCGGCAATGGTTATGCAGATGTATAAATTATGGGCACAACGACGTGGATATAAAATGACTGTGGTGGATGAAATGCCTGGTGAGATTGTGGGAATCAAGGTTCACCTTCTTGCCATCCTCTGCCAATCCTTCAACCTAATGTATTCATTAAGAAAAACATGGAAGATCGGCTTGCAATGCAGTTTTTCCTTTTGTATAGACTATATAAATTGGAAGTTTATTGAAGGTTTGTTTTAAGTTTCTAACTTCAAATCATTCTGTTTCTTGCAGCGGGCGACAATTAAAGTAGATGGTGAATATGCTTTTGGATATGCCAAAGCAGAAGTAGGAGTGCACAGATTGGTACGTATCTCACCTTTTGACGCTAATAAGCGAAGACACACTTCATTTGCTGCTGTTGCGGTGACTCCAATCATGGGAGATGTATCTGCGCATGTGCAAATCAGTGATTCTGATCTGCGTATTGAGCGTTTTCGTTCTGGGGGATCTGGAGGCCAGCACGCTAATACCACTGACAGTGCCGTGAGGATTGTTCACATTCCTAGTGGAATTACTGCCACTTGTCAAAATGAAAGGTCAGAAAGGCATATGTCTGCGTTTAGCCCTGCTCTCTCATGTTTGCTCTTAGTATTTGAAACTGGAACTGCCAGCGTTAGCCTTGACTATAGTCTCTTTTTTCTTGCGTGCACAGATCACAACATCAGAACAAGGCTTCAGCAATGGCTGTTATCCAAGCTCGAGTGGACCAGCTTGAGATGGCTCGCCAGACTCAAAAGAATGCGCAGTATTCACAATCTCTTACTGATATAACCTGGGGGAGCCAGATACGTAGTTATGTGCTCCAAGTATGCCTATCCTTTAACCATTAACAACCTCAAGTCTTTTTCCTTGTCTTCCACTGACAATTTCGATAACATCTGTTTGCTAAATTGTTACTTTTGATGCAGCCATACCGCATGGTAAAAGATCTCCGAACAAATTATGAAGTCTCAGATCCTGATTCTGTCCTAGAGGGAGAGCTGGATGGTTTCATCCTGAGTTATTTATCAGCTTCATTGGATAAAGATGACGAAGACCATTGAATTACGTTCCATTCTGTGATTCCAAGAACCCTACATATCTTTAGCACATCCAAATGCTTGCTGCATCATAATCAATATATTGATGGATTTTAGCCATTTGAGAGTAAACCAATCCGTGCAGCAGTGAACCTTCCAAGCCTACAAAGGTAATGGAATATTTGTACATTCAATGAAAGAATAGCATGTCATGTCCTTAACAATGTTCTTTGATATCTAAAATTTTGGTAACAATGTCATGTTGTAAGGAATTAAATCAATAAGATCAGCCAATTTCATCAGTATTAAACTCGTGTATGTATACACATCTACATAAATGCAAGAGATGTTGCTGTTTCGAAATTAGGCAGGAAATACTACCACTCGGCAGTTCTATGTTCAGGCATACTTAGTTCAGGCACAGTTCTCACTTTTTGCTTGTACGCTCTAATGTGTAACGTTCTTTGTCTTCGAAATAAGAACACACTTACGTCAATAGTGTAGTTTTTTTCAAACATCTCGCTCACTATTACTTCAGATGCTAGTACTCGACGTTTGAATAATAAAGGCAGACACAATTATTCATAAGGATACGTTCATTCATAAGAAGCACACATACCACGATTTAAACTCAACAACAAATGTCAAACGCTTAACGCAACTAAATATATACATAGCAACAGTCCTTTACAAACGGAATACATAGATTACAACATGAGACGGGTACACCAAAATACCCCTACTCTTCTCCCCCAAAGAGCTGAACTGTACCGGCAGTCGAGTCTGCTTGAAAGCGCTCGCAATTGAAGTAGGGCGATTCTCGAGCAGGGCAAACATGTCTTTTATGGCAGCCTCTGCCGCACTCTCATACGAATGGGCAAAGTCGTCAGATGACATGAATGCCTCCACAACCTCCCCCCGCAGCCTGAGTCGGGCTTTCTCATCCATGGCCAAAGCTTTTAAGGACTCCACCTCCGACCGTGACACCTCCAGCTGCTACCCTTTTTGCCGCCTGAGCGCACAGATCTTCAACAGAGTTTTTCTCAACACAAGCGGTATCCAGTTCCAGCCCTAGCTTGTTCACCTTCTTCTATAGTTCACCCTTAGACGCAGTCAATGCTTCTGATACTTCGATCAGGTTGTTTATTCACGTATGCTGCTCATTCTCCATATTGGTGGACAACAGAGTATTTTTTGCGTTCTTTAGCTCAGCCTCAAGTTGCTTGATATGTTCCCTGGCCACACCCAAGTCGTCAGGTCATTCCTCAATCCCTTCAAGCAAGGCTTGCTGGTGCATGTCGTGCACCAAGCGGACGACTTCCACTAGAAGGTGTGTTCGCGCCTGCTTATGCCCAAGGGTCAGCGACCTCTTCTGCTGAGTAGCAGCCACCTCTAGTGTCATGGCCTTCTTGCCAAACGCCATGTATCGGTCGAAGAGAGCCTTGGTAGTCGCAAATCCACCTGGGGGTCCTCGGAAACAGACCCGAAGACACCGTTCTGGTCAAGCCATGAGGAGCTTGAGGAGTAGCCACCACAATCAATGCATCAGAGACAGAGGACGCAAAGACAACGGCACCCATCTCTAGGAGGTGATGATCAAGGTGGGGATGGAGGACGCTCATCCCTTAGAGGGGACTGATTACCCCCATCATGCGGATGAGAGCGGTCGGCCGCCTGGTTATCTGACTTTGAATTCGAGTCGCTAAGAAAATCAACAGAGGCAACATCATCAACCATCTCTACAAGCGTTTGCATCTGGTGAACAAGCTCACTTTGGAATGCCCCATCATCCACGTCTTCACCAGAGGCAGAGGACGGTCTAGCTCGCCCCTTGGCCTGTGAGGTAGACTGATTCGAGGAACGCGCATCTTAATGTCGTTCTACCTTCCTCTTCTTCTTCTCCTTCTTCTTATTCTCTTTTGTCGTTTCGAGTGTCAAACGGGCATGCACGGTCCCTGCTAGGCGTTCAGCAGCATTCAGACACTCTTCTTCAACCTCAGTCTCAGGGATCACCTCTCGTGCATTCTGTTCCGCCTCTGGAAGATGCTCCACACGTTGTTCAATCGATCCCCTGGACAATTGGTTGTCCGGTCCTTCATCCAACTGTGCGGTATTGGATGTCCGGATTGGGTTATCAACTGGTTCAGCAGCTTGCTCAGCTTTGCTTTCTGCATAGCATCCTCTGTATTGGCAGAACCTTTGACTACGAAGAAACAAGAGCACCACGTCTCGATCAGACCACCACCTATAAACCGAACAGGAAAACAAATCCAAACACACACCAGGACGGTGAAAGATTCTTATATGATTAAGGATGTCCGGATGCAGCAACGTCCAGTAATTCCAGTAAGCGTTCGGATAGTCCCAGTAGTGCAACACCCGCTTAAGGTGACGAAGTTCGGTCTCGCATGGGCGAAAAAGGTACCTAACTGAAAACATATACACATAACGGCATGGTCAGTATATACAGTCAAAAGAAGAACGAGCAAAAGTATAAAAGGCAAAACAACACAAATAGCACACGATGGAAGCCCTAAGACAACCTAGTTGGGGGAACGCCGCAGAAACCCGGGGATACTCATCCACACCCTGCCGATCACCAAATTCCCAATTTCCACCCACCACAAACACCCTCATTCTCCAAAAGCGAGCTAAATGTTGCATCTTCTGGAGCCACCACCTCTTATTCTCTTTAGGGGCCAGAGTGATTGTCCCGTAATCATAATCACATATGGCATAGGTAGGATTGCAGAACCAGGTGATCTCAGCTATCGTGGGACACCTGAGATGCGACAATTTGAACACATTGAATAGGGCGGTCAACACTCTCATCGTTATTGGCCTACACTGACCCAGAGACACATCCTAATGCAATAGTACAAACTGAAAAAATGGTTGCAAAGGCAAATTTATCCTGTTCTTAATCTGCCACTCATATGGATAGGTAAAGCCCTTGGGAGGGTCGGCGAACGTCTCCCCAGGGCCTCATTATGATAGAACACGGTATATCATACTTTGTGTAAAAACGCTCGCACTCCTTGGCAGAGCAGAACGCTTCTGGTTCTTGAACAGGCTCCGTATCAGGAAAGCATCTCAACATGACTCTACCTATAAACACCGAAAAAGTTTCCTCTTCTCCTCTCCTTGGTGGCATAGACACTGACGCTCCACTTTGATGCCTAAATGCATCGTTCTCTGCCTCAACCCCACTTCTGCTAGACAAGGCCATCACGAGTGCTGCAATCAATAAGAGGAGTTGAGCGTCAGCAGGGAAAATAACATTAAGCGGTTCAAGACTCAACGACACTAGACTCAATTCGGCTCTAGATAGCGAAGAAGATGGCGTTTGACTAATACTATACTACCTCATTGAAACGCTTAGCTCCCGACTCAGTTCACTCATTGACACATGCTTCTTAAGACGCCTTCGTCTACCATTTACAACCATATATGACTCTTCACTTGACATTTCAATGGGCGATGACAGGTTCATAGTCTCAGCACGAATGGCATAGTAAAAAAAACACATATCAAGCCCAAATATATGAAGATGGCATTTGACTAATACTATACTACCTCATTGAAACGCTTATCTCCCGACTCAGTTCACTCATTGACACATGCTTCTTAAGACGCCTTCGTCTACCATTTACAACCATATATGACTCTTCACTTGACATTTCAATGGGCGATGACAGGTTCATAGTCTCAGCAAGAATGGCATAGTAAAAAAAACACATATCAAGCCCAAAGAATGTTGTGTACCCCACACTCATCAAACATTCCCACTCTCCTTACCCAAATTCACAGTTTCAAAATTATTCTATCCTAGCAATGGATTCTTCGCTCGACACATCAACAAAACCAAATCTACCACAAGACCACCAATATGCTGGAAATAAAAGCAACAATAGCCCGAATCCCAACATTAGAAAGCCCAGAAGCATACATACCACATGTTATATCTCTTAAATACTACGAACCCAGAAAACAAGAAGCACATCAACCAGCGACATCAAAAGTACAATACCAAGCAAAAAGAGCATCACAAATCTCACCTTCGAGGAAGACCGAACACTTGACGAACACCTGAATGTGGTGAGATCTCTCCTTCTCTATAACTTCTTTAGTATGAGCGTAATCAAAAAAAATTCCCAAGAGCACAGCAACACTTCAAGACACCAAATGAACTTCTGACCAGGTTAAAAGAGGCTATTTATACTAAAGACATAGATAACCCTCAGACATCCTGGCCATCCATGATCTTACCCCACTCACCGTTGATTGGGAACACGTGTCCCACGTTGTTTCAAATTTGAAATGAAATCATCTCTTCATGAACCACAGTAATGACTCCATCAAGACACGTGCTCTGCACCTGCTCCTTGACCCTTTGGAACCAACGCTGACAGAGAGGTGTCACACATGCAGGGCCCCAGCCCAACGGTTACTCTCACGTGTACGAGATCCCACTCCGTATCCCCTCACTCTCGTGGCCTGGTACGCAATAAATCCCTAAAAATCTTGATTACGACCGAACGGCCTTAATGTAGTGCCCCGCCGAATGCTCAGTCACCAAGGTAGGTAAAAGCACAATTGGCCCATGAACCACGCCCCGTTAAGTTAACCCAACATCCGAACGCAATGGCCTACAGACAACAATCAAACCCCAATACAGACTCTTTCAGCAGCCGATCACCCTGAACGCCACGTCCCCTGACATGATCCTGGACCTATTGGGATTGGCTACCTGGGGACTTAAACTCCTCTCGGGCCCGAAAAATCCCTAGCCTCGTTGATCGTCAAGAGGCCCCAGCAGCCAGGAGGCCCGCTGCTTCCCTCACGTCATCCAAAACTACAAACATCCCTAGCGATTGATCATCCTAGGAGCGTGTCCTAACGCGGAAGCCTGACCTTGTGGCTTTAGCTACCCGGGGACTTAAACTCCCCTCGGGCCTAAAAAAGTCCTCACGCGATCGCGTTCCATCAGGCAGTCTCAAAAGACCCGAATGTGGGCTGGCACGTCACACGCCGTTCACTCGTTCACATTGAACGCTCTCAAAATTCCCTCATGTAGCCACTCCTGGAAGATTGGTCTCCTCTCATCCTCGTTCATTCGCAAGACGAGTGATCAGCCAAGGGTTGGGCGATGAACGAACGCGACTCCAGGGAATCGCCCTCAATCAGGGAATTGGGGGACTCCGGGGTACATTACATTGCCTCAGTAGAACAGTGCTAAGTAAGAACGCTTTCTAGATCTTGGTTCATTTAACTCCTCAATCAAGTTCAATATCCTTGACTCAGGGACTTGGAGGACTTGTTAGTACGTCATATGCTAACATCAGAAAAACATACCTTACTTAGCAACCAAAATAAACCAAATAGCTTTGCAAAGAGAACCAGGGACAAAACAGCAAATCCACACACAGGACATGCGCCGCACGGGCCCGGTCATAAGAAGCGTCACGCGCGTCAGACCACTTGGCGTATGGAATAGGCTGCCAAAGGACGGGAATACCCTCTCTTGCACAAAAGAGGAATATTTGTGTCAGTCCCACACCGAGGACCACAAAGTGTTGTCAACTTCAACTACTCATAATAAGAAGATACTCACTCCAAAACAAAGGTATCAGACATCTGACCCATTATTCTTATACGCTTTCTGTCATATCCCGTATTGACTTAGGCATCAGAGAGTTGAAAGTGGGTCAATCTCGTCTCAACTCCTTAATGCTTACTGTACGTTTTGCAAAATAGCAGAGCATTCGAGGATCAGTGTCTGAACGCTCAAGAGTGATCCCCCCAACATCCTTTGCACTTCTGCCTTAGTCCGTACCAGATTCTGGTAGAAACAAAATGCTTCCCATATAAGTTATCTCATAGGAACCTTAACGTGTAAGAGTCTAGATTGTAGAAGATTTCATGTAGCTTTCTACTTGTAAACTGTTATGTATATAACAGAGTTCGTGATCAATGGAATATCAATTCTGCTATATATTGCTTATTTACAGCACGCGCCACTTCCCCAGGCTCTGTCACGATGAAGGGGTGCTCCCTCGGTCGTCTCACTCTCTCGTGACTACACTGAGTGGCTGATCCTCTTCCTCTCCTCACCCTCTTCCACCTCTCCACTGCCGCAAGCCTCGTCCTCCCTACTCCTCCTCTTTCCACGACCATCTGCTTCTCCTGTTGCAACGGCTCCTTCAACGTCAGCCCTGTCACACCATCCCATGCATATTACATTCACGGATATGTACAAAGAATATATAACAGAAGATCTAACTACACATGCAATAAATTTTTCACTTTGTTAAAAATGAACATTTCGCAGTTGTGTGAACAGAAGTTACAAAAGAAAACCACCCAACATGCAATAATGGTCATCACAGAGTGTCGATCTCTGATATCTTATCTGATTGATAGGCGGTTAACAATTAAGATGTCACTAAACCAAAAAGAGGTGAAGGTTTTGATAATGCAAGTGTTAAAGGCGATCGTGAGAAAGTAACCTTGTTGGGAGAGAGCATCCATGGCCATGGTGTTTGTTGTTCCCCGCATTTTCTCGTCCACAATAAGGCGGCTCCTCTAGGCTCTGATGGCGGCCTTGATGCCGTACACCTCTCCCACGAGCAGGTCCAACCAATAATTCTGAGACACCCAGTCCATCATGTCGTCAACCTCCTCGTCCTTCATGTTCACTAGAGTGTGGATAGTGAAGCCGAGCTCCCCTAATTTCGCCGTCGTGAATGATCTCACTCCATAAGCCCGGAACATATCCTCCAGCCCCACAGGAACTTCCCTACACTCCGACCGCACCACCGTATAACCAGCTGCCGACTGAAGCTGGATGGGGTTTGGCGGAGACCCCATGCCTTGTAGGTTCCACATGAACGAATCAGCAGAGAAGGCATTTGGATCCATGAAGCTCAGCTCAGCCTAGCTAACTTTCTTTCTTTCACAGCTCGTAAAAATTGGGCATAATTTTTTTAAAAAAAAAAATTAGAAATTTTTTAGAGGAAGAGTCTCAGGGACTCCGATCCAAAAAAATAAAAATAATAATTTTTTATTGAAAAAAATATAAAATTCACGAATAATTCGGCCAGGTTAAAAAAACGAATTATTTTTTTCGAATTTTTCGAATAATTCAGAAAATTGACATTTTTTTCAAAAATTCGTCAATTCACGAATTTACTAACAAAGCTAGGAACACGATGGACTATTCAAGACTCGTCGAAGACTACCAGGTTGAACCTTAAAACAAATTAAAACTAATTGAGATGCCAACCAATTTTCTTCTTTGTTTTGGAGGACAAAGGACACTGAAAAGGTGAAAACTGAGAGAAAGAAAGAGAGAGAGAGAACTCGAATCTTGTAGAGATTCTGAAACAGTGAAATCCCCTTGAATCACTCGAAGTAAAGACAAGTTGAACGCAAGAGGAGGGGTAATTTCATGGAGAAATTACAATTCTTGGTACTTAGGAAGCAATGACATATTGAAAGAATGAGTCAAAGCATCTGCACTAGTCAAGAAATTCAGGGCAAATCAAAATTCTTCTGTGAGGGGTCTGCCGAAAATAGGAATTCCTCAGCGGAAAAATGGTGCAGCGATGGAGAATTGGGAGGGAGACTGGAAGTTGATCGAGAGGAATTCCTCTCAGCCGATCCGAAATAGGAAGCCAAAGAGGAAGCTGTCCCTAGTGGAGTTCACGCACTTAGATGACGCCAGGCTGCTTTTTTAATTTGGCGCATGTATAAAAGGTAAAAAAAAATTACCCGCGAGTTACGCACCAATGACCTCCTGCCACGTGGCAGAGTTGTCTGCCACATCTCTTCCAACGGCTCTCTCCATCTGGGCCATCAATTTTGAATCAAAAATTTAATCTGACGGCGCTGATTCAAATAGAACAGCTACTTTTAGATAATAACGGACTGATCTTAATTTTTGCTTAGAAAACCGTACAAAATTGCAAAAAAAAAAAATTCACAAAAAATTTTAAATAACCCCCCATCATTTTTTTTTATAATTACTACCTTCATTTTCTTAAACACCTCACACCAATTTGTGCACAACAAATTTATCATCCTCCTCCATCTCTTCTCTCAATCCTTTTAGTTTTTGCAAAAGATGTCTACCAATTGGTTTCTTTCCAAAGATGTACAGTTGTGCATATCTTATTGTCATCAAAGCGTGTGCCCTATCTCCGGCAACAAACAAAAGGTTGACAAATTGTGGAAAAAATTTATGCCGATTACTAACAAATTGGAAGATGGCTCATGGTGAATCAACGGCGGAGGCTAGGACCCAAAATGCACTTACTTCTCGTTTTGCTAAGTTGAATCCAAACTTGACACAATGGAAAACTTCGCTTGCATACGCAAAAAAGAATCCGGAATCCGGCGAAAATTTACAAGATGAGATAAGAATTTATTTATGTTGGTTCTCTCCATTTTATTTGATTTTATGAAATAAAAAATGCCAAGTCCATTTTATTTGATATTATTGTGACATATCAATTCGTTATTTTTTTCGTAGTTAAGGAAAGCTCAAACATTTTATGTGGCAAAAAAGAAGAAAGAGTTTACGAACTTTGAGTGTTAAGAAGCAGCCAAGAATCATCCTTCTTTTAGACCCGTCCAAACTAGTACTCCACCGTCTTACCATGCCAACTTCGAAACTACTTCTCCCTTTAGTGAAGTGCCTCCTACCGTCAACTTGGATGAGGATGAAGTAATTCCAACACCACAAAGCAACTTTGAAGGTACCTTGAGTCCGGCTAGACCTCAAGGAGTGAAGGCGGTCAAGGAAGCAAAAAGAAGGGGAAAAAAGGTCATGAAACCTACAAATGAGGTACGAGATGAGACTTTGAAAAGTATTGCGGCTAATCAAAAAAATTTCATTGACTGAAAGAAGGCAAGTGATGACAAACAAAAAATCTTTAATGAGAAAAACTACAAATTGAGGGCCTTAGAGGAAGAAACAAAGATTATGACAAAAATTTGAAGGCTATGAACTCAATGTCACAGAGGTACTTCACGAAAAGGAAAGCGGAAATTCTTAAGCAAGTAAATGACAATGAAGAAGAAGATGGTGATGCAAGCTTTACAAATTGTTATCGTCCATGCCCACTTGATTATAGCGTTTAGTTTAGTTTGTCTTAATAATAAATCTATTATTGACTTGTCATTATGCAATTTAAATTTTTAAGAAATAAAAACGCACGGTATTTATTTAGGTAAAATTCAAACACATTACATTAAAACATAATAAATTTCACTCAAACAACATAAAATACAAACACACAAAAGGCGAACACACAAAATTAAAACACGTTATGTAGAGTTGTTTGCCGGTTTCAATAAACCATTTGTGCTTCACTAGGTCCTTTTGAAGCTCTCCATGGAGATAAACTGATTGGAGATCGACGAGATGGTCGCTAAACCGTTGTTGATGTTGATCTCTTTCAACCAACTTAAAAGGAACTCGATTACCACATTGATCCACTAGCTCATCATAAATTGTGAAAGCACTTGTTGAGTTTTGTAGATCTTCTCTTCGTTCTCCTCAAAATTGTCCTCCACAAATTCTTCCTTAATGATCATGTTATGCATTATGATGCAAGCCAACATGATCATTTTCAATGTTGATGTGTGATGACACATAGCTGCATGACGAATAATTGTCCAACGAGATTGCAAGATGCCAAAGCACCTCTCCACATCTTTGCGATATATCTCTTGTTTCTTTGCGAACAACATCTATTGTAGATTCCGGGGATTGGAAGTTGTTTTGATAAACGAGGAGTACCTTAGATATATTTCATTAGCTAGATAATAAATGTTGTGGTACGTCATACTGTTGACTTTATAAGTCGATTGTGGGCTTGTTCCGGCAAGGAGCGCATCAAAGATATCCGAGTGATAGAGCACATTAATATCATTTTGTGCTCTAACCACCCCGAAGAAGTTTTGTTATATCCATGTGTCATATGAGGCTACCACCTCTAAGATTATGGTGGGACGAGCCTTCCGCCCTGAGTATGACCCTTGCTAAACTGTTGGGCAGTTCTTCCATTCCCAGTGCATGCAGTAAATGCTTTTGATCATACAAAGAAATCCCCGCTTCATTGCCCTTCTTAGAAGTCGAGTGATGTCTGCTGCATCTAGAGTGCGGAGGTAACGTTATTTATAAAGCAAGTATACTTGTGTGAACCACTTATTCATGCATTCTAGTGTTGTTGATTCCCTCATCCTTGTGATTTCAGTACACTGATATGCAGCTGTGTCGTACACCAACATTCGTAGAGCACCGATCATCTTTTGTTGGGGAAGAAGTCCTTGCAATCCAGTGGCATCTGCTCTTTCATGCCAAAAAGGGTCGTGGTTGCAGAGTTTTTTCATGATCCGATTGAACAAGTTCGTGCTCATTCGGAACCTCCAACGAAAATTTTGCTCGTTGAAAAAAGGGCGTTCGATGAAGTAATCTTCTATCAGAATTTGTCTCCTTGCTTCCCTCTGCCTTGGTTTATTTGGACGGCGACGGCAATGTGACTCATCATCAAATGCTACAACTACCATGATTACATCAGTGACGAAGGAATTAACAATTGTTGCAACTTGTTGGTGTTGTTGTCGCCTCCTCTTCAAAGAGTCATCGGAATTGAAATGATTCATCTTACTGATGAAGGAATGTGAAGAAGTCTTTGAAGAAATGTGTTTACGGGTAGAATATCAAGTGACTTGTAGATGATGTGAGTATATAAGGAACCATAGATGATACTTTTATAGCAAATTTCATGTAATCTGATGTTTGAAGATGAATACACGTGTCACATCCTCATTGGTCGAAAATCTTATCGAAAATTTTCATCAATAATTTAGACGACAATGACACATGGATATGACATGTGTCACATCATGACTGGTCAAAAATCTTCTGAGAGGACCCGACCCTAGATTAACTAGTAATCTAGAATCAAGCCCAATCGACTGACCCTAATCTACTAGTTTCTGTGAAAATTTTGACATAACTTCCCTTATAAAATAGGCACCCAAAAATCTGTAAGGAAAACTTTCACTCCTCAGGTAAACCCACAAACAATGCCGTGGTCCACCGATATCCATCCGGATTTCTCAACATAAAACTGGAATCAAACCTAATACATTAAATAAGAATTGGAAATCATAACTCCAGTAAATACATTGATTCATAAACAAAGAAACTCAACTCGACAACTATACGAGTGACAACCTATTTACAAGAGTCTCACGAAGACAATACTACTGAACAAGTATCCAGAGTGACTTCAATAACATAAGAGACAAACTGACAGTGAACTGGGACCTACTGCTGAAGGAGTTGACTGGTGCACTCGACGCCCTCGACGACATCCAACACCCTCATGATACACATTGCAATCTGGGCAAATAAAACCAAGAAGCCCAGGAAAAAGGCATATAAAATCATAAAAACTGTTAGAGTGAGTGGACGAAAATAATAATTCACTTTTTAACTGAAACTTTAAATCGATGCTTCTACCTCTGAGACTGTACTCTGTGTAAAACAAATCATATTTTTTTTCCATGCACATGCATAATCGTAAATGCATACTCGTACGTGCATAATCATAAATGCATAATCACAAATGCATAATCGTAAAATGCATAAATCAAAACTCGTAGGTGAAAATAAAATGTTCACTTACAGGTTGTCGGCATAAACATAAAGCTAAAACCCTGTCGATTGGCACAATTATTCATCTGATACACCCGCTAACTCAAGATCTAGAAACCATGATTAAAATAATATCTGATAATCGGAGTTCATACTGCATAGCTAAGATCAAAATATGTTGAGTAATAACATCGAGAATCTCATATACTCGAACAACGTGTTTCCCTGTTTAATTACTGACTCAATCAAATACTGAATTCAATTCCTTGTAATCCCTCACTTTAAAGAGTTGTAAACCAATCTCGAATATCAAACGACTCGCAAATAAACGGATAAATCAAGCGTCCTTTAATTTTGTCGTAAATTAAACTAATAATTATCTGATTAAATACTCGCCCAAATTTATCAAACTCAAATCTAAATATAAACCTCACCATTGCGTTCGGCACTTAAAAACAAGCAAAATGACATAAAACTTGTCGAAAATTTCACCTCGCCAGAGATCCGCCGCGCACGGCGGCGCGTGGGGCCGCCGCCGGCCGTCGGATTTCCACCAACCCAGAAATCTTCGACCTATATATCAATTTGAAGATCTTAACATTTTCAAAAACTTTGTAGTTCATTGCTAAGCCCAATTCTAACCGGAAAACGTCTAAAACTCATCGTGAAGTTCAAAAACCTTGCAAGAATCATTTCCTCCGATCGGCCACCACCAGCCACGGCAAGGCCCAAGACCACTTGGGTTAAACTCACCCTTCCATGGGCTTCAAAACCCTCATAAGGTTGACCCTTATCGCCACCATCTCTGCCACCTCTGTCGCCGGTGAATTCCAACCGAAAAACCCATAATTTCATCGTGTCGGTTCTTCTTCCTCCGGCCACCATCGTGAGCGATCCACCTATCAACTTGAAGAGGAGGTTGAGCCCAACATCTTTCATCAAGGAAGCATGGCCAAATATGGTTGGAAAAGAGCACACCGCCGGCAACCATTTCATGGTACAAAACGGGTCGACTTGACCCATGGGTCAACGGGTATTTTCCCAAAATGAAAACTTTCCCAATTTGTCTCATATTTATACCGTATATATACCATACACATACATGTCTAAATCAACGACTACGGTTCAATTTGATTCAAATTGGACGATCACGATTAAATCAACAATAAAAATAACACTTTTATATATATTCACCAACCGACTTCAAAACTCGATAAAACATTGTTCGCTTATCCGAAAAATTTCCTAAAAATTCCCACGAGCTCGGAATTAATTACTCTACAATTCTCGTGAAGGAAGTCAACTTAAATTCTCGCCTGATGAAATAGTCGTTAACAAACCCAATTACGCAACTAATCTGCGATAATTTAATTTCGTGCTGATTAATACGTAGATTTTGGTTCGGGTTGTCACATCTTCATCACTAATTCAGACGATAACGACACGTGGAAGTGACACGTGTCACATTATGACTGGTCGAAAATCTTATCGAAAATTTGGATCAATAATTTAGACGATAATGACATATGTTGTTTTGTTATTGGATGAAAAATATTACTAAAAAATAAAAATTAAATTTTTATAATTAATGAATAATAATATAAAGTCCTATTTTTTGTACTATTGCAAGAAAAACATGAATAGAACCTCATATTCGATGAATAATGAATAGTGATCGCACTTTCTCAAATAAAAATTTCTAGGATAATAAAAATTCCTAAACAGATGCGCGGATGCTCCTATATATTACGATTCATGAGCAACGATGATGATCGATGATGAGGTGATGCATGAAGCTAGCTGGTCGAGCTTCAACCTTATCTTCTTTTTATACTCTACTCTAGGTACTGTATGTAACTATGTATCATTATTTTGAAAACCTCGAAGTCATCAACAGTACAAAAATTCACATTGAAGTATCCGCTGTATCTTTTAACACTGAGTGCTCCATCATCCTTTTACCCTAGCGAGCTAGCTTTTCCTCTCTCTCTCTCTCTCTCTCTCTCTCTCTCTCTCTCTCTCTCTCTCTCTCATTTTCTCTTGTCCTCAATAATCTAACTCATTACTCATGACGTCCTCTCAAGGGTCATCATCTAGGTCTTAAATGAGTCAAATCGAGTAGGTGAATCAGTCCACCAAGTTTCAATAATGAGCCGCCTAAATTTTTGTCCAGTTAAATAAATAAAAGGGCCTCTTAAGCACCAGTGAACTAGTATAACCCCATAATACAAGCCCACTCTTCAGACGCAGATACGACTCTCCCAGAGGAGCAACGACATTGTATCCATAGACATAAACACTGTTTTTACTCAAAGGTCTGCTATTAGGGCTCTCAGATTGGCACGGAGGGCAAATCGGAATTCGGAGGAGAGTCAGAGCTTCGCAAATTCGAGGTTCGTATATTTTTTTTGAAATAATATCGAATTAAATAATGGGCTTTACTTCGGTGATTACTCCAGAAGATGTATTGGAGTCGTTAATGAACGACGGCACCATCGACTCTCTCAGATTAAAGATCATCAATCAGCTCAAAGCCAATGTAAATTCTCCATCTTTCACTTTCTGTCTTTCCCTCTTTGATTTCTATCTGTAATTTGTAGAATTTAAATTTGAGCTGGAATTGTGAAATTTGATGGTGCGTTAATGACAGGAAGAGCTGAAGAGGACGACTATTAAAATGGCAGAGCAAAGCAGAGTGCTGAACACCCCGGGGGCGGAGAAGCAGACGAAGAGAGAGCTTTTCGACGCGCTGAGGCGGGAGCTTGAGAGCCAAGTGTTGGAGAAAGCTTCTAAGTCTGTGTGGGAGTTGATTTTGGATAATAATGGAATGGGGAGGGAGATCAATCAAACTGTGGAGAGAGTGTTTTGCAAGTTAAGCGGCTACGAACCGCCTCTGTTTCCTCCTCAGCCTGATCCTAATGCCAAACACAAAGCCAATGCCAATGCCGGTGAGAGTGGGAATGTGAATGCCAAGGTGAAAGCGAATGTGAGTGCCAAGGGGAAGGGGAAGGGGAAGGGGAAGGTGGTTGCGAAAGGGAAGGCGAAAGTGAAGGAGAAGGAGAAGGTTAGGGAGGCGACGAATGAGAAGAAAGAAGAGAAGAAATCAAATTCTAAGAAGAGGAGTTACAGTGAAGTAAATGCCAAGACAGAAGGAGATGAAGAGATTGGTGTGGTGGCTTTGGTAGAGGATACACAGGTGAGCAAAGTTGTGGGGTTGGAGGAACAACAAGTTGTAATGAAGACCGAAGAGACTTCTGTAGTGGCTAGGGCAGAAGACCCACAAGTCTGAGAAGACACTTTGAGTTACTGGTGTGAATCTTGGTAGCGAGTAGCTTTGTTTAGATTCTAATATATGCACCATTTATATGATAATTGTATTGTCAAAACTTACTTTTGTTTAGGAGGAATGGCTGACCCAAGTTGGGTGTGTTCTTGAGCTGTGGTGGTCTGTTCACTTTTGAGTAAATGAGTGTGATTTTACATTGGAATTTCTATAGTTTTCTTGCTTTGTGATTTGGGTCGCGTCTTGAAGATTGTAGTACAACGCCATTTGTTAGGTGTGCCCTCATTGTTCTGTATAAATTTTTCAAATTAGAAAATGAGAACCTAATGTTCGGTGCTTCATTGAATCAGTTGGTACTTGTCACTTGTTCATCCTCTTCGCCTGTCTTCCTGTTTGATGATTTATTATGATCACTCATGAATCCCTTGAACTTGATCTTGAAGATTTTTCAAGAACATCATGAATTGGACTCTGCTTCCATTATAGGGCGAAAGGAAGAAAATGAATTTGAAACCGTAACGTGCTAAGGACTAACTAAAACTAAAGAGAAATGGTACTGCCTAATAACTTTACAGAAAAGAATTCAACAGAAACCTAATAGACGGGCTGAAGCTGAGAAATATAGTACTCATCCCTTGTAAATCTTCTCTTTCATTTCATGCAGATGAGGCAGTCATCTCCAGCGGTTCATTGAATAGTGGGAAGTGGCAAAGTCATTTGTTGATGAATTGTGATTGAAAGATGAATACATAGAGTTGTCATCATCCGGATGCATCCCTAAAGGCCTCGAAGGAACTTGAGGTGGTGCTCCCCAGCCGTCTGGGAGTGGTGCTGACGTCCAGCTCAGTGGAGTGTGGCCATTGTTGAGCCTTTCAACTGAAACCAAGTTTTCATAAGTAGTCACTTCCTGTCCATAGTTTGTTTGCGTAGTATCAGTTGCTGCTCCATAATTCATATTCTCTGGCAATTCAATTTTCATGTTCCTCGACAATTGTCTTTCAACATGATACAGCATTTCTAAGTCTTGATTATAAGCCATTGACCCTTCAAAGTTTTGGCAGGATATGGCTGGATTGACATGAGCTTCTGCATCAGAAACTATATCTGGAATTCGATTTTGGGCTAAAAGATATGCAATCACTTGCGGATCCCATGACTGCAGACACGGATTTTCAACTCCTTGGTTGCAGATTACCTCATCTAAAGGCGAAGAAAAATCCATAACTATATCATCACAAGATATTTAGGAAGACAACATTAGTGTGTATCCAATGTAACTTGTGTCCAAACCCTAAGAAGAGCTAGTGATGGAGGCGAAATGTAAGTACCTGATATTGGTGAAGTAGAAGGCGGTTTGGTTTGTTCATATGTTTGAACTTGCTGAATAGGATCATACTGTGTCGGGCAATGTATCGGTAGATTGGAGGGGATTTCTATCCCATGGCAACCGAAATCAAAAGATATATCTGAAACTCCATTGTGTGACTGGAAGTAAGGTGATCTTTGACTCGGAAAAGGTCTTTGGCTCAACTCTGCAAATCGGCTATCATATTGAATAAGCTTCTCATAGTGTTTGTCAAGCATACCTGGGGGAAACTGAAGATAGTGCCTCCTGAACATGAAACAGTCATGATCAAGATACATCAGCTACTAACTTGTGTAAAGAAGGGAATCAACTATTTCAATATGTAGATCAGTTTTTCGCTATCTATAAACAGTAATTTGTATGCTAGTATGATGAAACTTGTAGCAACACCAGAAATGAATGGCTTTTTTACCTACTAAAAAGTGCTCTTCAATCTTCATTTATATGTATGAAGAACAAAATTAGTGCACAAACCTGCAAAGGAGAGCTTGACCGTTGGTGAAATCTGATGCCGGATTCCACATGGTATGTTTTCTCGGCTGTGGATTAGACTCTCGGTGAAATGTAGGCCGCTGGCATAACTGAAAAACAGATCATCGTATGAGCAAGAGCAAAGATGCTACTACCATAACAATACGCAGCCTACTAAACGTCTTAGAGTTGTAAACAGCATATAGGGTGAGTAAAAACCTCAATTTCTAGAATGCCAGGTTTTTTTTCTTCAATGACAGCTCTTATAGCCGAAATATCAGACCACTGCACTTCAATCTTGCTCTTCAAACCATTGTCCAAGATTTCCCACACTAGTTTTCGCTTCGCATAGTAACACTTCGCAACCAGATCACCTTCATGTTGAGTTACCCTCTGCACATATTACCAACCATAATTGAATGAAAACCGTTCATTCTCTCATACTACTTAATATAGTGCTCAGTATTGAAGCATTCCTCACCCGCCAAGAACCAATTCTGAGAAATGATGCACAGAAGTTAGAAGCTTTTAGTTTTTCTTTCTCGGACATAGCTTCAGCATTAAGTTCAGCTGCACGCCTGGTCTTTCGTTTATGGGGTAATTTTTCTTTCAAGTTCAAGAAGGAAGGTATCTTCCCAAGTGACAAACCAAGTGGTGGTAAGCTTAGAAGGGTTTTAGCCAGTTTGTCCTGCAAACAAGGTAACAAAACCAGAACAGAACACAGATGTTAGATCAAATACTACCTAAACTACGATGAATAACACCGCCAAAGCATTTGAAATGATGATACTAAGGCTCTGAAAGCCTATAAAAACCATTCTCTTTAATTCTCACCTTCTCTTCGTTCTATGAATGATTTGAAATGATGAAACAGTAAGAACCAAAGACAGAGTCTCAATAAGAAAATCAGGCCAAGAAACCAACATAAAGTCCAACAAAAACCAAGTTTCAAAGCAACAGGAATGATGTATGTTGAACCCTAAACTCTAAAACCATAAAATTCAATCGAAGATTAAGACCTATCCAAAACATACACACACAAAATCATGAGATATTATATGGTTTCGAGGAAAAAAGATAAAATGGAAACCTTTTCATTGGAGTCCTTGGGTGTTTCCTTGAGCCTCTTATTTGCAGCTTTTGTAGTTTCATCATTAGACTCTGGCATTGAATTCTGAAACTGAAACTGCTCAGAACAAGCAGAGGAGGAAGAAGAAGAAGAGTCACTAACCCTATCCTCCTCCTCAAAAGAACTACCACTAATTTCCCTATTGCCTTTCATGGAAGTTCCATCTGAACCAACCTCATGAACCATTTTTTTTCTGTTGCTCCAACTTGCTCGATCTCTAGATTATTTCTCCTGTCCTGTATTATCGGACGAGCACCTGAAACAGAATTGGCACCAAAAACCACTCAGGAGTGAGCAGTCCCAGTAAGCAGTGGTCTAAAAATGATGCTTATATGAGTTGGTACGGATTGGAGAGAATAACTGCGAGAAAACAGAGCGCAAGTGACGGGTGTGAATGGCAAATTAAGCTAAGCTGTTGAACCAGAGCCGACTCTCTATGCTTAATATAGAGACTTGAAGAGGGACTCTTTCCGACGCAGGACTGCTGAGATCATCTTTTCCACGTGGACACTTTACCTTGCTTCCCTAAAGAAAACCTACAAAAAGGAGTGAAAATTTTCCCCCATTTTCCATTTTCTCTTTAATTTTCCATGTCTTTTTATTATTATTTCATGGAGATCGGAATAAATTACGGGAAGTTCAGCTAGATTCTCGTGGTTGTTGGATTAAGAAGATTTAGTTACTTGCTAGGAACTATAGATATTGTTAGTTAGAATCATCGAATTCAGTTTTTGGTATTGTACATTAATTTTATGAATTACGATTATGATTTATGACGCAAATATTAAAAGCCAAAATTTACTCATATTTTTATATATAGTTATGTGTACATGTCTCATATTAGATCATATGACCTCGAATTTAGAAAGAAAGAGACGTAATTTATAACGTGTCGAGTATCAGTATAAATAAATGCATACGGTCGAGAGAAATGGTGGTAAGTGGTTTTGCAAGCTTAGTTTGATCCACATTTTTTTTGGACGAAAGTTTGATCCACTTTCTTTGAATTGTTCCCCCTTGAATGTGAAGTCAAGGACCTCTGACTCAGGCGGGAATTCTCCAAATGCAAATTATTGTACTTATGGTTATGGTGGTTAATCCAATTAGACTACAAATCTCCGCCTAAGCCGAAGATGTCCGCCTAGATCCTTAGACACTTCGTCTCTTCCTCACCGCCCGACTAGAGTCTAGCAATTAGTGGACTATTCTACTTTTAGTTTTATTTTTAACGAAAAATATTGCTTTATACTTCATTAATTAATTCATCACATAATATCTTAATGGTCGATTTAAATAATATTATGCGGAATAGACTATTGTTTTTAGAAGGATTTTGGCATGTGATTAGTGAAGGCAACTATTGAGATTTGATGTGCGTCGGCCGTACCTTATAATATATATATATAAGTCGGCTTGATCCTTATGCTCCAATATGTAAGCACAAGAGACGTAAGAAGATGATTTCGTCTCAGTGGGTGATTAGCACAGGAGCATTAGCTCTCATCCCACATCCTTGACAAATGTACAGAAAAAAATATGAAAGAATAGTATCAACTTAATGACAACAAAATTGCAAGTTGACAATCTAAAGAGAGGTAAATAATAATTAATTAAGTGACTAGTGACGTAGTCTCTGAAAGTTCTTGATGGAAATGCAAAAACTGGATCGCTTTCTCTCCACTTAAAATATCGTTAACTAATGTTTGCATCAAAACTATGGTATAGTACAAATCAACAGCGACGTAAATTTTAATTAATTATAAAGGGGATGGCTGCTGGCAATTCCCTTGCATCGATCAATGAATAGATTGCTTTTAGAATCGTACACGTTTATTTTTTATTGTTTGACGTTAAAATATCTCTCGCGGAGAGATCTTTTTGCAAAACTGTTTTTTTTATTGATTTCGGATAATTTGATCGCAGTTGTCGGTTTATCCTGTATGTGTTTCGTATGCTCGCGTGTCACCGTCTCTCAACGGAATATAGAACTTAAAGCTGCTTGACTTCTTGATAAGCGATTAAGACAAGGAGAGCACCAACCTTGCCTGAATGGA
Organism: Geum urbanum; assembly: GCA_946800695.1. Lineage (NCBI taxonomy): Eukaryota > Viridiplantae > Streptophyta > Magnoliopsida > Rosales > Rosaceae > Geum > Geum urbanum. Next base: position 77,712,483 of record OX326999.1, on the reverse strand, counting down.
TCCTTCTCGCCTAGTAACCTAGGAGTTCGGGTTTATGTGTCTCTAGCAGAGTCCCAGAAATCGATACCTCACACTACCCTTTACGAGTGCAAAGCATAACAACTTTTCTGACGATGTGTTGAGAACATCGCTTCCTTGGATGTTCGAACTCTCACTCGATATGTGACAAGCCATTCAACCTTCCAGTCGCGTTTACTCCCTTCGGATATCCAAACTCTCACTTGATCGGTGACAAACTCTTCAATCTTCCAGTCGTGATAATTGCTTCCTTTGATCGCAATACTCTCACTCATTCGGTGACAAACACTTTGATTGTTTGGCTGCAAAGATAGAATCTCTTGACGAGATATCTAGGTGTACTTGCGTATAGCAAATGTTTTGTGTTTGATCGGGGACCCTTTTAACAATGCTCTTACTCTCTTTATATAATGTTCAGTAGTCGTCTTTCAATTCTCTTAAACTTCTTCTGCTTTTGCTCTTTGAATTTCAATATAACTCTAACACCTTCCAGCATACGGGTCTTATCTTTATATAGTTCTAATGCTATCACAACTCCCTTACTAGAAGAAACATATCTGAAACAGAAAAAGTATGATAGAGATTAAGCCGCATGAATCAGCTATCCGGAATCCACAATCCTAAGCGGATCTGAAGACGGACTCTGTTTTTCCACTTGACCACTCGCCAAGCTACATCTTTTAACTGGGCCGCTCGCCAAGACTTCAGCTCATCCTGGGCCGCTCGCCAAGACTTCAACCTTTCAAGCCCAATATGAAATATTTATTTCAGGCCTAAACATTGCCCCTCAAGTCTTGAGTTTAAATTACCTGTGCAAGCGAAAAGACTTGAATACTACCCGAATGACGCGCTGTTAAACCAAACGGTAATATCACCCGCAAGTGCCACGTTACACAACTCCTCTAAAAAGTTGCGTCACTCGACTGACGTAATATAAAAACACCAGTCCACATCAACAAAATCTCATTCCCCAACGCGACTTTCTCACTTGCCTTGATCCTAATATTTCAACCTCCTTAGTCAAAAGCTAAGACCTTTCATTCTCGCCGCCGTCCATCTATTCCGAATAAAAATGCCTCCACGCAAAGACATCTCCATTCTCTACTCAGACCGTAACGTCAAGAAATTTTCTATACACCTCAAACCCGTCGCCAATCGACAAAACCCAGAGGCAATCATCTCCTTAAATGTCGACCCAAATGAAGGCACTGGCCTACTTGGTCCCTTTTTGGATCCTTCGTTCAATCCATAACTTTTTAATCTTCTCCGCCATCCCCTTTGCAACTCAGCCTTGGTATTCCAAGAACATCCCAAGGCAGAACCCAAAAAATGGACAAACACATATACCCTTTGTTTAATTGAGAAATTAAATAGCCGCATCCAAACGCCTAGGATCTCACTTGGTACCGGCACTGTCTCAGACAAGATATCAATTGATGGGAAGCGGTTGGCATCATCCAACTCATCGACTTATGCTTTATACTCCCTGCTGGTGACAACAGAGCACCGTTCGCCACAACCATATGCTTTTGGGATTGCACCGCCAACTGCTTCCACCTTCTCTGTGGTGATATGAGTATTATTGTCTTTGATTTATATACCCTTTTTGGAATTCCAGCGTTTGAAAATTCCTGGTTACACAATCACCAAATTGGGACACCAGTTTAGGCCTCCCTCAATCGTCCTTCCTCCTACTCTTCCTGGGTTAAGCATTTTGCACAGGAGGAGAAAGACACCGACCAATGAGGCATAGCCTTTTTGAAATATTGGCTATCAAAGTACATCTTCTGTCCTTCTTCCGCAAAGATCAACAGATGCTGGACCAACCTTGTCGAACGCCTCTCCAATCGTGAACAACTAGGCTTGGTTGAATCCGTTCTCGCCTACATCTACTATGGTCTGAGACGAGTCGTCCTTTCAAAGCTTGACCTTAATCAACCAGGGCCACTCTGGATGGTAGAGTTCTGGTTGCGAATGTACTTTCTTTTCTTTCACCCTTCAGCAGTTCCTCCCTTTGAAGAACACAAGCTTCTGGGCCATACCTTGGTATCTGCACCAACTAGGACTAGAGCATGGTCTTATCTACTTTGCTTCAACCACCTCTGCTCGCATAAAGACTTTTCAATCGCAGCAGTTGAAGTGATTTTGAATCGTCGTTACCTTGGTAGCCTTGCGAGTGGATTTATGCCCTCGCCAGAGCAAGATGACCTTGCGAGGAACCTTTTCCTTCAATGTCATACATGCAAAGACCTGCCAGTCCCTGAATCTTCGAGCCCTGGGTATGAGCTCTATGCTCCAAACCATTTCTCGAGACAACTTGGGCTCACCCAAGATGCCCCCATGCCCCTCGCTTGTTCTGTGAACAAATATACTCTTTGGCGAGGAACGAATCATCCTATAGCATTGGATATGCAGGATGAACACTTTGGCTTTCCAACAGTGATTATTCCTGAATTGACGAAGCCACTTACGATCTCTCAATCGATCATCGAGTCGTACCGAGTATGGCGCTCCCAGCTTTAGGAAGATATACAACACATAAGACCGCTTGCTCGTTTTGCCAACATCTTTTGCGATTTTGGCAAATGGTTCTCGAATGAAGAAGATTTGGCGGTTATTGGGAAGCTGTACAAGAACACGAGTAGAACTCTATGGCCACATGTATACTTCTTACATTCAAATGTGACACATGTATTAGCAATTTCTTATATTGTGTCTGACCAATCCTTCCTTCTTATAATCAACAGCACGCCCAAGAACCAGACGTGACCGTTGTCGTGCAAGCTCTTAAGAAGAAAAGGTTCAAACCTTCTGGGCAATCACTAAGTATTGCAATTCCTTTACCCAGAACAAATATTTTTTCAACTTTCCCACTGGATCATAGCTGACCCAAACTTTTGATAGTCTTATAAACGCAGAAAAACTCACTCCAGGCCTGAGGGGCCCCCAAGTGGTATCTGGACAGCTACAGAGATCATCAACAGGGATGGACAGGCCAAGCTTCAAGCTCATGTCTTCCACGCCTCCTTTGATCAAAGGAGTGACAAAGCCTTCGGGGCAAACGCCTGCTCGACACTGGTTTTCACCATTGCACACTGGTTATGCGCCAATCCAAACAACATGCCCACGGTCTTCGAATTTGATTACCTCATAGTCCAAGGTTCTTCGGAGTGGCAGAAACTATGCAAGGATGAAGCCCTTGCCAGCTCCTACCCGGATCGACATTATGATCTCAAGGTTATTCTGAAGGCCAACATCAGACCCTTGAAGATTTCGTCTGATGACTCATTTATCGGGTATTTCAACCCATAGAGGTTTGCAGCCCAGGATGATCTTGCATAATTTGATATGATATGGGAGCACATCAACAAGAACACCAAGCCTCAGGTGTACCTAGTGAGTTGGAATGATAATTTCTTCATCCTCAAAGCTGAAGATGAAGCCTATTATATTATAGACTCACTCGGAGAAAGGCTTTTCGAAGGATGTTGCAAAGCCTACATTTAGAAGTTTGATGATTCCAGCATCATGTTCGGAACTGAAGATCATGAAACAGGACTCGAAGTCATAAACAACGGCAAATAGTGTTGTAAAGACTTCATAGCCAGGTTTCTGGCTGGAATCATACTGAAGGAACTCGAGGAAGAAGAGAAAAGAAAGCCAGTTAATATTGCTATTTTATTTCGGCGTCTTCAGATTGAGTTTCAATCTTGCTTCATTCCTTCCTCTTTTGGCAAGGGCACAAGTTCTCAGAATGACCAAGTCATTCTAGAGCAAGAAATTCAAGTTCCTTCTTCGCCAGAGCTCCAAGTCAAAGAACCACAGTCATTGGTTGAGGTTATTCCAGAACTAATGGACCAGACTCCCCCCTCGCCAAAGCATAAGCTTCAAGCAACAGAAGAAGCACAACAATTGTTCCCCGTCCAAGTAAGAAATCCAATCGTTTACTTCGTTCTGTATATTAATTTCTTTTTATTTTGGTTGGCCCTTTGACTTTTTGTATTTCTTTTCTAGTCCAAACCCAATCCTCTGACAGGCGACCAAATGGTTCTTGACTCGAAAACAAATTCAGAGGACCAAGCTCTCCTGAGCCTTCCACAATGGCCGCCATGAACCAGCCTTTCAGCTTACTGCATGTTACTGGGGAAGAACCTCAAACTTCTCCTGAGAAAAACAAAGCTCCATCTTTATCAGAGGGACTTCTCTCTCACGCACCCAAACCGTAAGATGAAATATTATCCTGCGAGGGATTTTAAACAAACTGAGTGCAAAGAGCCTCCCTACTGTCATTGATATTGCTCTCCAGAAGATCTTTTCTGGTAGTCTGGATTCCCCTCAAGACATCAAACACGTTCAAGAACAAGTTAGGAATTTAAAGGCCACTGCCCCTGCCGAATTCCTCTATAATATACCTGACATTGAGGAAGAACTTCATGAATTTCTTAGCCAAAGTGAAGCCCACCACCATTTGAAACTTGAAGCTGAACATAAGAAAGAGGCGGTGGAGACGCTGGCTCGCCAGGCGCAAGAAGAAAACCAACGAATCCAGACCCTTCTGGAAGATGCAACAACTCAACAAGAGGTTTTGGCAATCAAAGAAGCTGAATTAGCTGCACTCCAGGCTGAGGTGGACCGCCTAAGGTCCAATATTAGCTCACATCGAGCGTCCACTTGCCAACTTACGATTGAAGGAGAGAGCCAAGCTCAACTACTGCAGGATGCAGAAGAAGAAACCAACAACGCTCTACACATGTATAAACAATCTTGGCAAGACCTCGAGTTTTTAAAAATATTGTTGAAGAGAAAAACTCTCATTTTGTAATCATTGGGCCACAGATCTTACCCCTTTTTATAGTATTCCAAAACTCTTGAGTATATATCTATTTAGTCCAAATTTTGGAATCAGTGTGTCGATTGGGCCTTGGACACCAAATTGGGCCTCAGAATCAAGCCTTCCAAGAATTATTCGAACGGAACTAGTCTCATTTATAGAACCTAACCGGTCGCTTGTCCTGATAATCCAGATTAAATGGACTTTAATTCCAAGCTTGGAATCCATATCGCGTCAACCATCAAATCTTCAAAATACGTTTTATCTACCCCAAAAATCTTTCATTCATCACGCTCTCCTCTGGGGGTAGATAAACCGTAACATGGCCCAATTTCTATTAGACGTGTGTCCTCTATTAACGGGTGCATTTACTCTCTCAAAGCCTTACCGCTATGGCTCCTTTCTATAAAAGGTTTTCTCTTTACTGTTTTATGATCAAACCTTCCAAAATTCTTTGCGAGAATGAACTCCCCTTTCGTGTGTTTGCTCTGGCTCTCCCATCTGGAAGTACCTCCAGATAGAACTGTCCATATTGTCGACTCTTAGATTGTAATATCCATGTCCAAACCTGAACTAGATAGTAATATCTATGTCCAGGTGTTGCCTTGGCTGACTCACCTTATGTCTCTACAGGGTGACGAAGCCACAATCCCGATGGGCAACTTACCTCATCTTCCTCATAGGCACCCACTTTGTTTCCAGATGCATGAGGCAGCAAGCCCAGTAGACATAGCTGCACTGGAGAGGAAGAACAGGGAGTTCAACTGGGGAAAGGCAACAAACACCAAGCCTAGTTTAAATGGTCTTCTGATCTGCTGAACTAGCTTCCTTGGCGTTTCAAATCCTCTCTTTTTTGTCTCTTGAGGTCGCTCTCTCTTTTCACTGTATGCATATTTGATATGTGGACCCAAGGACCGGTTATCAACTGTTTAAGGATTTAGAAAAACAAACTATATTTATCTTTCTATTCTGTTGCTAATTGTAGTTTGTTTCTCATATGGTATCAGAGCTTAAGGCCGCAAAGCCCTTGTATTCTTCTGAATAATGTAATATTTTTGTTTAGAGCAAAGAGTCTCTTATGCAAATAATGAATTTATATTGATAAACTCAGATGTAGTTTGTACATAAATTTGGCCACAGTAATTGGCTGACATGAACTCTCTTAATCCAGAAGAAAAAACAAAATAAAATCTTTGCCCCAAGTATAGGCCATTTTGATGCAAATAATCCATGTGTGTTGCCTCTTCAGTTTAATCATGCGAGTGAAATGGGATGAGCATGAATAAACTGGATTAAGCTACTGTTGGAGGGTCTTCATACTCCCAGACCGGTTGTATGAACTTCTTAAGGAAATGACCATTGATAGGGTTAACATGAATGGTTCCATCTCAATCACGTAAACGAACTGCTCATTTACCTAAAGTCAATCGACGATGTATGGTCCTTCTCACTTTTCTGACCACTTTCCCCAGCCTTCAGTCTTCTCGCCAACAGGCAGAATGACTCGGCATACCAATTCTCCTTTTGCAAAACTCATGCCCCGAGTACATCGGTCATAGGCACGAGCCACCTTTCGTTTCTCAGCACACAGACTATCATAAGCTTGTATTCTCTTTTCATCCAAGTCTTCATGCTCCTGCCACATTGCTTGCACATAATCTTCACCGATCAGGCTATGTTGTTCCATTACTCGTAAAGATTGGACGTTGATTTCTAAAGGCAGGACTGCATCATGGCCGAACATCAATGCGTAAGGAGTGGTACCTGTAGGCGTTCTTTTACTTGTTCTATAAGCCCACAGGGTGTTAAATAATTCTTCATGCCACAATCTGGCATTGCTCGCAAGCATTCGTTTAAGGATATGTATGATAATCTTGTTGCTTGCTTCAGCTTGACCATTAGACTGGGCATAATATGGAGAAGAATGTAGAAAATGTATTCCAAAATTCTTCATAAGCTCGTTTACATCTCTAGACATGAATGCTGCCCCACGGTCGGAGACAAAACTCTCACGAATGCCAAACCTACAAATAATATCTTTAAATAGAAACTGGCGGATGGCCTTTGCAGATGATACCCTGAGAAGTTGAACTTCAACTCATTTTGTGAAGAAATTGGTAGCCATGATGATGAATTTGTGCCCGTCTGATGAATGAGGATGAATCATTCCAATTAAGTCCAAAGCCCATCCTTGAGTTGGCCAAGGCTTGATTATAGACTGTAACAGTATTCTGGGCATATGGCTGATTGGACCATGTCTCTGGCATTCTTCACAACCTTTAGCGAACGTGATGCAATCTGTGAGCATTCCTAGGCAATAAAAGCCATGTCGTCGTATTAACCATCTCATCTTTAGACCAGCCTGATGTGCCCCTACTATCCCAAGATGAACTTCCCTAATTAATCGCTTAGCTTCACGTCCAAGGACACATCGCAAGAATATGTCTTCCTTTCCTCTTTTATACAACTAATTGTCCTTGAGTATATAATTAGGAGCTAAAAAACGAATTCGCTTATCGACCGGATTATTAGGATTCTGGAGATAAGAAATAATATCCTGTCTCCAGTCCACATCAATGTGATCGAGGGTAGCAACGTACCACTCATTTTTGTCTTCTTGGCAAGCAAAGAAAGATGGCAGGGTCATTCGTTCAACCTTTAATATTTGTTCACGTACTCCATCTTGCAGGCTCACCCCTGTTGCTGGTTGGGCCAACTCGTTTGCTGTATAATTCCTCTCGCGAGGAACATGGCTCAACTCCACCTCGGTAAACAACTTGAGTAAATCACAGGCTCGCTTAGCATATGGTTCTAATACTGGTCCAGCCTTATACTGGGTTTCAAGTTGTCAAATCACTAGTTGGGAATCTCTGAATATGTGCACATTTGTGATCTCCATATCTAATAAAAGTTCCAAGCCAATGATAAGAGCTTCATACTCTGCTTGATTATTTGTGCACCTGAAATCCAACTTGAAAGAATAAGAAAAAGTTTGGCCGCGTGGAGAAACTAATGCCACTCCTGCCCCAGCCATAGTACTCGTACTAGACCCGTCAAAGTATAAACACCAAGGTGCCAGATCAATCCGAGTGAGTTCTAATTCTGGCCCCTCGCGAACATCCTTCATCAGATGATGAGCCAGAAAATTGGCCACTGCTTGGCCTTTAACCACTTTCTAGGGAACATACTGCAAAGAAAACTATAACAAAGCCAGAATCCACTTTCCAATCCGTCCCCGAAGAATGGGTCTCGAAAGCATGTATTTCACCAAGTCTGTTTGTGCTATGACGCACGTGGTGAATGATAACATGTAATGCCTCAGCTTGCATCCTGAAAAATACAAAGCCAAGCACAGTTTTTCCATTGGCGTGTATCTTGTTTCACACTCGTTCAAGGTACGACTGAGATAGAAAATAGCGCGTTCAGTGCTTGATGTGTCGTCCTGAGATAATAAACTCCCAATAGAAAGGTCAGTAGCTGAAATGTACAGCTTGAGGGGAACCCTTGGCCTTGGAGGTACCAAGACTGGCGGGTTTGTCAAATATGCCTTAATGGTTTCAAACGCCTCTTGATGGATAGGAGCCCATACAAAGTCTCTCTGATTCTGAAGCTTGAGCAATGTTGAAAATGGTTGTGTCTTTCCAACAGCATTGGCAATGAACCGTTGTAAGAAATTGATTTTTCCTAATAAATGATGTAGTTCTTTCTTACTATTTGGTGGGGTTGCACTAAGAACCACTTGTTTTTTATCATACGGTATCTTAATCCTGCCCTGATGAACCAGAAATCCCAGGAAATCTCCTGCTTGTACTCCAAACACACATTTAGCTGGATTCATCTTCAGTTGATATTGCCTCATCCGGATAAACACTTGCCGCAAGTCTTCGATATGATTACTTCTGCATTTTGTTTTAACCACCACATCATCGATGTAGACTTCCATAGTCTTACCAATAAGATCATGGAAGATTAAGTTCATTGCTCGTTGGTAGGTTGCCTCTGCATTCTTGAGTCCAAATGGCATGTCCACGTACTCAAATACTCTTGCAAATCCCGGGCACCGAAACACGGTCTTATGTCTATCTGCTTCTACCACTGGGATTTGATGGTAACCAACTGTCCCATCCATGAATGTTAACATCTCATGATGAGCCACTGAGTCCACCAACAAATCCCCTACTGGCATTGGGTATGCATCATTTGGAGTTGCATTGTTCAAGTCTCTATAATCAACACAAACTCACATTTTTCTGTTCTTCTTCTTGACTGGGACTACGTTGGATAGCCACTCGTTATATTTAGCTACTCGTATGATCCCTGACTTGAGAATTTTCTCTACTTCTTCCTTGACTAGAATTGTTGTTTCTATGTTCATTCGACGCATCTCTTGTTTTACCTGCCTCTTTCCTTCTATTATGGGTAAGCTGTGGTAAACCAATTCCGGTGATAGTCCTGGCATGTCGTCATACTTTTCTGCAAAATAATCAGCGTATTCATGTAGCAATTCAATGAGTTTTAGTCGTTCTTCAGGCTCTAGGAAGGTACTAATGGCCACAGAGATTGGCTATTCATTGTTCCCAAGATTGACTTTTTTAATGGGATCTTTGACTTTATGAGGTAAATCATCCAAGATTTCTGAAGCTAATTTGATTTCTTCCTCCTCGTCCAAGTCGTGTAACACATCTTCATCCACATATTCCAATGCTGCAATCATCGGATCCCTCTCGTAGGCTTGACTCTCTATCAGAAAAGTATGGAAGAGTTCGTACAAAGAGTAGCAAGCCTTGGTCTCTATACTTGATAGAGACCCGATCGTTGAGAGTGTCTGGATGGAAGTTCAATGGTGTAGGGTCTGCTATTATCATGATTTACTTGAATAATACCCCACTGAGCTAGCTCAGAGGCCGTAACACCAACTGGGCGGCCTTTGTTATCAACGTCACATACATCCAGCAGCCTGAGGTCACTGCTGTAATAACTGACTTCTAAAGAATTAGTAGATACGGAGTATGGACGAGGATCAATATTGACAGTCTCTGCTTCACCTGACTCCATATTCCACAGTAACATCTGCTGATGGAGGGACGAAGGTACACAATAACTCCGGTGGATCCAGTCACATCCCAAAATTGCACTGTATGGAGTTGTGCATTCTGCTACGAAGAACATGTATGTGCCGGTGGCTGGACCGATGTGCACCTGCAAAAAGACAATGCCCAAAGTCTTGGAAATGCTACCCTGAAATTTTTTGACATTAAGAGTGGTCTCTTGGATAGCAGACTTGGGAACGCCTAATAAGGCCATTGCTTTGACTGTGATGATGTTTACTGCTGTCCCTGAATCCACTAAAAGTTTGTTGACTTGAATTCCCTGGATGTTTCCCGTCACGTATAATGGCTGCATGTGCATGACCATGTTCAGGGTGGGCTTGGTGAACGTCATATGTCCATTTGTCAACAATGGATCAGTCTCCGGTGTCTTGGCAAGCGCTAATTGGTCTGTCAATATTGGTTCCTCTTCTGACAATACCTAGTTATTAACGTTTCTGCTCGAGACTGATTCATCGGTTGATTTTGGTGAAGGTAAAGCATATTTGGAAGATAAAATGAACACCATGTTAACAGTGGTATCCACCTCCTCTACATATTCTTCTGTTTCTTCGTCTTCACCGTCACCATAATCCAACAACTCTTCATCATCTGCATTATTGTTGTCCTCAGATTTTTGTCCCTCGAAGTCCAAGGTTACAGTGACCTCCAGAGAAGCGACATGTTGCAGCTGATCCTCAGGTGTAGGATCTATGGTTGCTGGCATGAGTAGTTCCGAGCGTTTTTCTTTAGGAAAGGGAAAAGTCTTGTTAAGACTAGCCTTCTTTTGTTCTTCTATGATTAAAGGCTTCAGTCTCCACTGCAAGACTCTAGTCGTGCCTGGAGTGACATGTCCCTGAACATGCTCCCTCTCCTTTGGTGGTGTGTGTAGCCCCAATGTTTCCATCGCTTTATCATCAAAACTAAGACGTCGTCTTGTTAGTTTACGCTTTGTGACTCCACGATGAACCTCATGAGCAGGTTCGGGCTGTTTGTCTTTGGACCATAGCTCTGGGTTACGGTCAAAGACACCTGGTTGTTGTGCTCGCACTTTAGGCTCGCGAGACTTCTTCCCAAAAACCACTAAGGGGTTCATTGCAAGGGAGTTCAATCGCCTTCGTAGCATTTCTGGGGAGCAGACCAATTCTTCTTCTTTGAGCATGCCCGTTTTATAAGCCTCCAATGCCCTTTTGGCTTCTCCAAATCATCGTTGAAGGTTCCTTCTTCTACTTGGAGTTACCTCAACGGTCTTTCCCTTCTCCTTCACGTACCATACATTCTCCTTGGTGATGTTTCTTGAAGCTGGTGGAATATACGGCCTGGCAAGCGTGTCAGCAGTTTCTGATTCAGACTTCTTTGCTTCACTGACCTTTTCTGTCGCTTGCAAACGCTTAGGTGTTAGGGAATCTCTTTGCCTTGCTTGACGTAGGCTATGGGACTGACGATCTATTTGTGAAAATAACTCCGGGAAGACCTTGGCTGCTTCAGCCAATTCTTTATAGGAAACCTTCAGCCCGCCCCTGAGCTTACAATGAGCACAAAAGGCTACTGGCGACTCTGCTTTCGGATCCAATATTTTTTTTCCTTTATTTGATTTTTCATTTGCTTGCTTGGTGGATTCTCGCCAGTAGTGTGGTGATCGACGGTCTGTTTGCGTTTACTTGGTTTGTCCCTTGTTAACTCTAACATCAGAACCGTCAATGATATTTCGGTCGCCAAGCTTGGCGAGGGCTCCTATTCTATCATTATTTCTCCCTCGTCAATCCACTGCTGAATCCCGAACTTCAAATCACGACAAGCACTCGTGGAATGGTGACCCCATTGATGATGATACCGACAGTAAGGTAGACCCTTAACATCTTCAGGATGTGGGTCCGATGTTCCCCAGTTATAAAGAACCGTTGTTATCCCTGCTTGGATTAGTTTTTCAAATATTTCCTCTCGCCTGGACGCATCATATGTTATCTCAACCCGCTTGGGTCGGACAAATGCAATATTACGTCCAGGCTTTCACCTTGATCTTTTCCTTCTGTGTATTGGTTCAGATGCATTGCAAGCGGAAGAGGTGTTTGGGGAAGTAAATGATATGTCGGGAGGTGGTGATGCCTGAGAATTTTACGGATGTCATTCCACCACACCCTTGTAGTTAATTTTAATCACCTCCCAATTGATCAACCCCTGAATTTTATCTCTCAAGGTCGAACACCTTACTGTTTGATGACCAAACTGATTGTGGAATCTGCAAAAGTGTTGAGCTGGACCCTCATACCGTAAATGTCTGAGTTTGAGTACCGGCTAATAAAAGATCAACCCCATTTCACACAGCCTGTCCAAGATCTCTTCCATCTTATCATACGGGAAAGAATAAGATAAAAAGACTGGCTTATTCCAATCTTCCACGCCTCCAATACAACTATCAGGTGATGACCATCCGATGTCTATCATATTAACTTGAGGCAATGGGAAGGGGGTTTTGAATCTACTAATGCAGCTGCCTTGGTCGCTCCCTCTAATTCTAGTTTTCCTTCATTGATCCACTTTTGGATCTGATCTTTAAGCTTGATGCAGTCCTTCGTAATGTGGTTCCATGCTCCATGGAACTTGCAATATTTTTTACCTTTTAACTACTCAGCCGTGGGGAGAGGTTCGAAATCTGCTTTGACAGCTCGCATGTCATAAAGCTCATCCAAGATCTCATGAGCCATGTTAGCATCGTACGTGTATGTTTCGAACTCTGGCTTAGTGAAAGCCACTGTTGAAAGCTTAATGGGACCCTTACTCTTTTGAAGCTTACGGGGTTTTAAAACTTTATTTGTCGATAAATCCCTAGCCCCCACTTGTTCTCCATTAGAGTCTGAATCTTGGTCGTCTATGTCTTCTATATAAGCTACAGTTTTTGGCTTTGGTCTGTCGTAAGACCTAGCAATGTATGTTTCCTTTGACGCATTCCTTATGTTGTCTCGTTCTTGCATGGTGGTGTAAGCTCTAGTTACAGCTGTGATAAGCTCGTTCAAGGAAAATTACTTGCTATTCAAGAACAATTGGTGGTACGTATCCTCCAAACCATTTTTGGCCATTTCTACTATCTCTTCTTTACCTAATAAAGTCTTGCATAGATTATACTATGACCGGAAACGGTGCAGGAAGGTGACTGGACTTTCTGTCGCCGATTGGCTCAAGGAAGCCAGCTTTCCAACACTAGTTTTGGGTCTAGTCGTTCCGAAGTGATCTATGAATAAAGCCTCTATATCCTTCCACTCGTTGACTGAGCCCTTTTCCAATCTCGTATACCATATGAGGGCCGATCCTGACAAAGATGATCCAAAGACTCTTAACTTGAGTCCATCATTATCGAAAACTGCCCTAATTGCAGTGTAAAGTATGCTAAATGTGTTGCCGCATTGGAGTCATCGTCGCCAGAGAAAGTGTGGAAGGTTTGATGTCGGTAGTACCTTGGCCATTGCCAAGCATCTGGATCATCCTTCTGCATGGGAGGAAACGGTGTCTCATATGATTCATACATCTTGGCCAGATGTATGTCGCAGTCGTTCATGAACCTATTTAACCGTTGTTCTCATGCAGGTGGGAAAGACTCCGCTTGTCTAGTCTTTCTGGCGAGATCAGAACCAGATTTCGTTAGAGACGCTATGTCTCTGTCTATCGTTTGAGACAGTGTCGCCGCATGTCAGCGGTATTCATCCAAACTTGATCCTAAGCTTTGCATGATATCCATCCGTAATTTATCCTGACCCTCCGCGATACTTGCTACCTGGGCTCCAATTGCCTCTCTCTCCTCCTGATCTCTATGGAGTTATACCCGTAATGCTTGGATTTCGGCTAACGCCGCGTCTATTCTGTCACCTTGGGTAGTGAGAAGAGTTGCTTGTTGTTCAACATTTTCACCGAGAGCCATGTAGTAGTTAGTCTGATGTTCGTCGCTCCTAGCCGCATAAGCTAGGTACTCCGGGAACGTAAGTTCCGAAATTTCCGCTCCACTTAAAGATTTGAATGACATGGTTGAATGAAATTCCTTAGCAAAGATAATTTCAACCGCTTAATTACTTAATGAACGACACCGAGTAGATGTATGTTCACGGTAAGCCAGTTGCGGGTGTTTGCGACACTGAGGGTAATTCCTTCGGTAATGATCCCCTATTGTCACTTAGAGACACAAAGATAGTCCCACTTGGCGTGCCAAAATGTTTGACGCTAAAATATCTCTCGCGGAGAGATCCTTCTACAAAGCAGTCTCTTTTATTGACTTCGGGATAGTTTGACCGCAGTTGTCGGTTTATCCTGTATGTGCTTCATATGCTGGCGTGTCACCGTCTCTCAACGGAATATAGAACTTAAAGATGTCTGACTTCTTGATAAGCGATTAAGACAAGGAGAGCACCAACCTTGCCTAAATGAGTCCTTCTCGCCTAGTAACCTAGGACTTCGGGTTTATGTGTCTCTAGCAGAGCCCCAAAAATCGATACCTCACACTACCCTTTACGATTGCAAAGCAGAGCAACTTCTCTGATGATGTGTTGAGAACACCGCTTCCTTGGATGTTCAAACTCTCACTCGATATGTGACAAGCCCTTCAACCTTCCAGTCGCATTTACTCCCTTTGGATATCCAAACTCTCACTCGATCGGTGACAAGCTCTTCAATCTTCCAGTCGTGATAATTGCTTCCTCTGATCACAATTCTCTCACTCGTTCAGTGACAAGCACTTTGATCGTCTGGCTGCAAAGATAGAATCTCTTGACGAGATGTCTAGGTGTACTTGCGTATAGCAAATGTTTTGTGTTTGATCGGGGACCCTTTCAACAATGCTTTTACTCTCTTTATATAATTCTCAGTAGTCGTCTTTCAATTCTCTTGAACTTCTTCTGCTTTTGCTCTTTGAATTTCAATATAACTCTAACACCTTCCAGCATACGGGCCTTATCTTTATATAGTTCTAATGTTATCACAACTCCCTTACTAGAAGAAACCTATCTGAAACAGAAAAGGTATGATAGACATTAAGCCGCATGAATCAGCTATCCGGAATCCACAATTCTAAGTTGATATGAAGACGGACTCTGTTTTTCTACTTGACTACTCGCCAAGCTACATCTTTTAACTGGGCCGCTCGCCAAGACTTCAGCTCATCCTGGGCCGCTCGCCAAGACTTCACCTCATCCTGGGCCGCTTGCCAAGACTTCAGCCTTTCAAGCCCAATATGAAATATTTATTTCGGGCTCAAACACTTATATTAGAGTCTTGTTTTTGTGAATTTCATGTCATGTTAATAATAAGGAAAAAAGTCATTACAGGGTCTGAATTTTCGTCGATATATCAATATGATGTCTGAACTTTAAAACTTATCAGAGTGATGCTCAGACTTGTAATGCATGTTGTCATTCTGCATCACTGCTCAATTATCTCTGATGATGTGACATTTAAAAAAAATAATATAATGAGAAGATAGTAATACCCTTATATATTTTTTTCTATTTTTTTCCTCTCTCTCTCTTTCCTCTGCTCTCCTCCTCTCTTTTGCCCAAAGCCGTTCTCTCTCCCAATCGCCCTCTCTATCCCCAAAGACTCCTCCTTTTCTCCATTTTCTGATCATCTCCTCTTCTTCTTCCTCTTCCTCACTTGTCACCTCTCCCTAGTTCTCTCATGAAAAAAAGATGAGTTTCACAATTGTAACCAAACCCCGTTTTGCAAACGAGCTCGAACCCACAAAAACTTCTGCTCCCTCGTTGCCCACCACATCACCATCTCTTCTTATGGTTACCTCACCGCCGACCTCGTCTCCAAGTCTCCCGATCCCCCAACCAAGCCCCTATCTTTCACTCTCTTTGCCTACCAAGACGAGATCTCACGCCTCCGGATCGACAAGCCCGACCCGAACCGGAAGCGCTTTGAAGTCCCCGAAGTCGTTTTACTCGAATTCGACAACAACAAGAGGCTATGGCTACAGAGGGTGGAGACAATCATGTTTATGGGATCCCCGAGCAAGCTACGAGCTTTGATTTAAAGCCTACCAGAGGCCCTAGGTTGGAGGAGGGATCTGAACCTTATAGGTTGTTTAATTTGGATGTTTTGGTTGCCCTAATCGAGATAAGATTTCCTTGGAGGGAGGGGGTGTTGTTGGAAATTATGGATGTCAAGGTTGTGATGCGGCGACGACAGGTTGAATTCGGCGACGAGGTCAAATCAGAGACGGAGGCAACCAGGTGGTTGACGAGGAGGTCGTCAATTTCATCGAAGAATTTTTTTTCGATGGAGAGAAATCAGAAAAAAGAAAAAGTAACGAAAAAGAAAACGCAAAATAGGAATAAAAAGATAAAAATAAAAAAGTGAAAATGACCTTAATACCCATATAGTTTCAAATTTGACAATGTCACATCAAAGATAACCGAGCAATGACGAAGAATGGTAGCAGGCATCGCGAAAAATGTTGTTTTGAAAGTATGGGCATCACTTTAATAGTTTTTTAAAGTTCGAGCATCATATTGATACATCGGCGAAAGTTCAGATATTGTGGATGACTATTTTTTTCTAATAATAACTAGCCTCAACATCCGTGTGTACACACGTGTTTTTAAAAACTGTCCTAACAAACAAATTCCACGTTTTATCAAATGAGATAAAGTAATTCTTTGACTAACATCATCATCCTTCCTCCTTTAATTTTCTTTGTCACCACGCAGTTTATTGTATATCTAATTTATACAATTTTAAAAATATTTTAGAAAGTTTACATTTTGTATGACTATGATACCATTCCCTTTATTATATTATTATAGTAGATATATAAATACATAACATAGTTATATATGCGAATGTGAAAGATTTCGGTTAATGAGATTTAGTAACAACTCTTATTATTAGTGTCTCAAATAATTTATTATGTTAAAATTCTTTAATCAGATCATACGGGAGACTAAAGAAAGGTACGAAAAGAAGTTGATTGAATGATGTGGATTTGATGGTGACAAATCTGATATGGATTAGATTGTTAAAAGGTAAACGTGCAAATTTGGAACCTGGTTGGCTGCCGCCACTTCCATTATCGACTCTCTACAGTAGTGTGTGATAGTTACTAGTTAGGCGCCTACTATTTACGTATAAAAGAGAACGAACCCTGCAGGAAAAGGATGAAGTCACTTGCGCAAACTCCATGCCCATGGTGATCGATATACAAATACACACCCACTTTTGACTAATAGCGCACATGATTTTAATCTCCACACTTCTAGTTTATAATAAGCTGGAGTGCAAACGCAAGTCATGATTGGTATGGTTTCACACAGATTCAACTGGTCTGATTCTGTGAGACTTGGAAATACCAGAACATTCTTCTTCCCGTTTTCTTCTTCAGTGGAAATATATATGACGACCCATCATATTTGAATGGACCCTATCACTGATCTTCTACCTTGATTTCTCTCTGCTAACTACTTAATCTTGAAGGTTCATGTATGCAGTCGTGAAATCTTAATGGGGTCCTTCAGGGTTCTTGCTTTTCTCGCAGCTTCAGCTAGCAGCTGCTGGCTTTTTAGTTTCCAGTCCAAGGGAGCCAATGAGATTTCCATTAGAACTTTTAAGTTAGACTGGAGCTTAGGTTTCGGTCATAATTGGCAATCATTTGTGATGGTTTAGCTAGTTGTGCTCGTGATCAGAAGTTCTTATCCAAATCACTTTCTTTCATTATGTGATCATCATGTATATAGAATGAACGCTTGATATGACATCACACCAAATTAAGGAAGATTGAGATTGTGTTTATTCGTCATAGATTTCACTTAATTTAAGTAACCACACTTTAGTGGACGTGGAGAAGTCTCATATACGTAGGATTCTTCATGCCAATTTGATTATTCAATGCTCATAGCTAGTTGGTTCATCTTATCATATTATATAACTATGTTTGTTTATGTAATCACAAAAACCCCGAGCATGTTTTAAGAATCAATACTCAATGCCTTATATTCCGGGGTAACGATCAAGATATTTAAGGCCTTGATGCTTTTAGTAAAAATCGTTAGTACACATAATAGTCGTAATCAGTTATGTTGTTGTGGTGGTCAATATTCAATTATACATTTATACTTGTGATGGTTGTGCCCGTTTGTAACAACACAATCGAAAATACAATTTATCTTCCCAAACTAAGTACAGATACAAGAACACAATCAAGCATGACTGACCATAACTAGAAAAATTATACGATTGTAGGTAATTGTATACAATCTTTGCAATATATTCGAAGATTGTGACACCAAAATCTCTCTCAAAGTAGAATTTGCCATTTGAACTCATGCAGCTGCTTGCCTTTGAAATATTGTTGTCGACATGGAAGTTGTTTAGGATTATCATCATTGATTTCCTCCAAATGTGAAATCAAAGTCTACAAATGGCAATAGGTGGCAAAGCCAAAATCTTGATTCTCTAGGTGTTGAGTAGTGTTGGAAAAGAAAAAAAAAATGAAAAAGAGAGACCGCCGCCAGCTCCATTACAAAGAAAAATATAGAGCATCTCTTTCTGGCAAAGGACTCGAGGAGGAAGAGGGTGTAGTCTTAATCAGCTTCAGAGGTCACTCACACCAGAAAAGGAAAAGGCCTTTTCTTTTTCACCAAGAAACAGTTGACACTCATCATTGAGGTTACTGACCCACTTTCAAACTGCCCACTGAGGCAAACCCTCCAACTAGGAAAAGGGTCTCAATCTAAGAGGAAGGACCCCATTTCTTTCAGAAATCCAAGTATTAATGAGTGGAATGACAATAAGATTGAAGATGCTTGTGCAGAAATAGGCCTTGTCAAACAGCACTCATGATTATGACATACCTCATTCCTTCTATCTTGGTTTTAAAGAAACGTATGAAACGTGTTTCTGAGAAGGGACATATGTAATTCAATAAATGCGCACACAGAGAACCACCTACATGAAATGGTTTGGATCATCCATATCCAGTTGCAAACGACGGAATCTTTATTTAGATTTATTATTGAATAACTTAACTCCTACATTTGATATGTCTCATCTTTGAGCTTCAGACAGACAAAATCTGGTGAAGAACAATGCTGACTTACAAAAATGGGGCAAATGTGTGACTCCAAATTTACAAGTATGTCGAAAAAAGGAAAAACTAAACTGAATAAATTTAAGAACAATAGAAAATGTACATCATACCCCCACCAATTGATTTATCTCAGCTGTAATCTTTCTGAAAATCTCAGCTCTATTCTTGTCTTTCACAGATAGGATCCCCAAATAGCTGAGTTTCCGAGACCTTTCAGGGGAATAGGCATGTCGCTGACATGAGGCTACAGCAACAATTCGGTATGACAAATGAATGAAGTTTCATGAGAACTAGCGTAGTGGGGAAGAATTGGCTTATTTGTCTTAATTTGGGCCATCACTGAATGCTAAGCCAAATATCTGATTGTACTCATTTACAAAGTGAACGTCAAGACCTTCTTTCACATTAGGTGCAAGCTCATCAAAGTCCTTCCTGTTTGCTTCAGGAAATATGATGGTCTTCACTCCACTCCTCCTTGCTGCTATTGTCTTCTCCTTAACCTGGAAAATTAAAATTTCCATGAGTTTGATATGCACCTCAGTGAACTTGATGCACAATACTAAAAATAAAAAATAACACTTAAAATTGACATTCATAATAGAATTGTACAGTATAGCCACAATAAATTAGTAACACAGGCAGAGATTTATCTTCGCCAAATAATAAAACTTGTTAATCTAAACACAAAATGCAAAAGATATAATGAATTGGCATACCCCGCCGATTGGAAGGATCCTGCCGGTTAGTGTTACTTCCCCTGTCATTGCTAAATCCTTCTTCACAGGCTTCTTCAAGGCAACCGACAGCATGGATGTGATCATGGTGCAACCAGCACTAGGCCCATCCTTTGGTGTGGCCCCTGCAGGAACATGGAGATGAAGCTTGGAATCGGCAAAGAAAGTGTTCTCTGGTTCTTTCTCGAGCAATATCGCTCTAGCAACAGTGTGGGCAATTTGGGTACTTTCTTTCATAACATCTCCAAGTTGACCAGTAGCATGAAGGGATCCTTTTCCCTCTCCTTCCTCAACTTGAGTTGTCTCTATATACAAGGTGGAACCACCCATGGAAGTCCAAGCAAGACCCATAACAACTCCAAGTGGAGTCTGTTCATAGATACGGTCACCTTGGAAAACAGGTTTGCCAACAAAGTCACTCAAGTTGGAGGCATCAACCATCACTTTCTCAACTGGCATTTTCGCTTTACTCTCCTCAATTTTTTCGGTTTCTTCGGTATCCTGCAAATACAACTAAAACCATCAAATTCTTCTGCGAACCACAATTTTAGCAGACAGACATATGGTTTGGAAACATTGACTCACAAACGGCGAGGAGAGCAAAAACCAAAGGATAATACTTCACGAGTAATACATTATCCAATATGATCACAGTGGGTAACATACCTTTGGTTTATCAGTATCTGCAAGCTGAACTTCAGAAGCTGCCGATTCATCAGGGAGATCAGAGGTTTTAGTAACATGTTCATGACCTTTACCCTCAGCGGAATCATCTGCAGTCTGGTTATCGGCATCAATCACATGATCTGGCTTATCATTATTTTCTACTTTGGCTTCATCAGTATCTGCAACAATAACTGCAGGTTCATCTGGGATATCAGTCTCAGAGACAGGAGACTGCACTTTGTCAACATCTACAGGTTCATCTGACTGTCTTTGCCTAACGAGTTGCAAAGCTATCTGCCAGGCCATAGACAAGGATAAAGTAAATCACTACCAATAAGTTCACAAATAAGTTGGCAAGTAGCTCCATGGAGCGCTAATAAAAGCAGTGGAAAACCTGATGAATGGTATTGAGTTTATGAAATATGTACTCATGCTTCACCATTCTATGAAACTTCAAATTGCTCTACATACAAAATTATGACAAACCTTGCGGTAAATCTTTTCGATGTGCTTTTGGAGGTTCCGAACACCTGCTTCTCGGCAATAACTTTCTATGAGAGCAAGAAGAGCTGTATCAGTCACCTCCACCTGACACATATTACTTCAGTAAGAAAATATAATAAATAGAGATACAACTCGACCAACACATATGGATAATTGTACCTGTTCAGGTTCAATGCCACATGCTTCACGCGTCGTCTTCTCCAAATAATCTCTGGCAATGTGCATTTTCTCATCAGTAATATATCCAGCTATAGAAATGACCTCCATTCTATCCAACAGAGGATTAGGTATATTTTCCACAACATTTGCCGTACAAACAAACAGAACCTGCAACGAAAAGTATAATGAGAAAGTAAAAAAATTATCCATGCTGCTTCTTCATGTCATAGGCGCATATCTTAGAAAAATACTTTCAGAAATACTTGAAGATAGGAAACGGGTATATTGCAACACAAGTACGACAAAAAGAAGCGTATGTCCGAAATAACAATCAGCTCCTCCATCTTCCTTAGAATATTTATAGTACCAAGTTCAAGAGATCATATGAACCTCCAATACCTTACAACTCAATAAAACTAACCTTTGTAAGGTCAATCGGAACATCAAGATAATGATCCAGAAAATTAGCATTTTGCTCTGGATCTAGAAGCTCCAACAGCGCACTAGCTGGATCACCAGCATGTCCACTACCCAACTGCCATAAATAGCAATTCAGTAGGTAAGCCTCACAAAAATACTCACTCTACAATACATAAGAGAATATCATGCCACTCAGTTACATAATCAATATATGAAGCAAAAGAGCCAGCCATACCTTGTCAATCTCGTCAATAAGAACTAGAGGGTTAGCTGTTCCAACGTTTTTAAGGCATTGGACCATCTTTCCAGGCATAGCACCGATATAGGTTCGACGATGCCCCTGGATGCAATTTAGAAGAATGTTTAGAAGTAGATGCATGACAAAGGAATGTTTAGAAGTAGATGCATGATAAAGGAATGTTTAGAAGTAGATGCATGACATATTCCAGTTTAAACTGCAAAAATATTCCAAAGTACCTTGATCTCAGCGACATCAGATAACCCTCCTACAGAAAATCTAAAGAAGTTACGGTCCAATGCACGCGCAATTGAACGACCAATGCTGGTCTTGCCTACTCCAGGAGGGCCAGAGAGACAAATGATTTTTCCTGCAAATGTATACCAGAGCATTAATGGTCCACACTATGATAATTTTACACAAGCTTGGCCAAATCTGACATATCAGAGAAATGAAGACGAAATGAAGGCTGTGCCTGAAAAACAGACAACCATGCATTGGAAAGGCCCATAACATTGCAGAATTAAAATACACGGACCTTGTGATATTCCCCTGAGTTTACCAACAGCAATGAACTCCAATATCCTTTCTTTTACATCATTTAATCCGTAATGATCTTCATCAAGAATTTTTTCAGCCCGAAGAACGTCAAAGTTCTCATTACTGCAATTAGAATTAAGAAAGGAAATCTTAATAGAATGGAACTCGCTAAAAGTGAAGAGTTGATTAGAAGATGCACATTTGTAATAGTTCAAGAAATAAAAAATGTTTCTATTATAGTAGTTTTAATATGTTCATGTTATTGAGCATTACATCCCTTTACAGATTATAGAAATAGATACTCAGTACATATATGCCAATAAACATGTTACTAGTAGTTAAGATTTGAAAGAAAAATATACCATAAAAAAATCTTTGCATAACATCAATTTCAGCCTCTCCCTGTTTATCTACCCGCAGCCATATATAAAAGAGCAAGAGCAAGAGCAATAGTGTGAATGGTATACTAAAGCTTTTGTGAATTTACACGTGGATGATTGTTAAAATTGTTCTTCATCCTAACCAGCCGTTTAGTAACTTACTCCCAAGGAGGGATGTATGGGCATCATATGAGGTGAATATAATGGAATCTCGAAGATCCTCTCCAACAAGGTTACATAGATTTTTTGTTTTCCATAATATAAATAAAAAGCAAGTTGAACTAATGTGACCAGGGCAACAAACCTGTAATTTCCCCAGGGAATTGAAGTCAACCAATCTAGGTAATTACGTGTCACGTTGAACTCACTCGAGCTGGCCTCCAACAGTTGTAGTTTTGCAAGCTCTTCTTCTATAACTTGCAAAACATGAGGTGGACATTTATCCTTGTTTGGTTTGAGCCTCTCCCTAAACTTTTCTGCACAATAGGATACCAAGGTGATTCACTAGTTAGCTTTATGTATATGAATAATTAATATCTAGGATTGACAACCATTGTTTTCTACAAACATGATCAAGCCATACTCAAATTAGATCTGATGACGTGAAAGCACAAAGAACATACAGCCATGTCCACAGAATTGAAAGGAACAGGACTTTATATTATGTGCAATATGAGACCCAGTGTATAAAATAATATATACAGTACATAAATTATATATAGTGAGTTCATAAAAAATGAAACATCGGTATATGCATGTGTGTATGGACATAAATTGCATAATAAACAATTATCACAACGTAACTGACCAGAAAGTGCAGTTTTGTCATCTGTCTCTAATCCCAGTTCCTGCAGCATATCAAGCCAATTGAATTTCAATACAGCTCAGAGGTGATAAAGAAACCGAGCTAGAGCACCCACTGCATGAGTTACTCATGGTGGATGAGTTGCAGTACTGACAGTGAGAGAATCGCAACAATGTTTGAATGATGGTCAAGAAACATACCTTCTTTATGGCTTTAAGCTGCTCATTTAACAAGTAGCGGCGTTGCTCACGGCTTATCTTCTCTTCAATCGCTTTTGCGATAGTTTCCTAAGTGAGACCAAAAAAAGAAAGAACAGATGAATATAAACTTACAATGGAGAATAGGTGACATGTGCACATGTATAGTATTATCAGTAAGATATACCTGAAGCTTGCTTATTTCCATCTCTTTCTTCACTAATTCTAGCGTGAGATTCAAACGTTTGTACACCTGAGAGCATAATTCAGTGTTCAAAATCACATTGGATACATGAAGGTTTTTATAAAGGCTGGTCAGTAGATGGCATTACAGTATTTACTATTTAGGATCGACATCTTTTGCAATATACAGTACTTGGATGGAAATGATAATGACTGAGCTCCTAAGTACTAGAATCTCTAACCAAGGCTGACTAATACTTACATCTAGTTCTTCAAGCACTTGCTGGCACTGCAGTTTGTTTGCACCAGATATTGCAGCCCCAAAATCTGCCAACCTTGGAAAATTAAAATCACCTATATGCTGCACAAATTAGAAAAACATATAAATAAAAATAAAAATAAAAATAAAAATCTGAAACCTATATTACTGACTAATATGATCTCTGCTGTAATTGTACAAATCACATGCCAATTACTTCATTGCATTATCTTTAACTGAAGTGAACACCATGATAGAGGAAAAAGAAGATTTGTAGAAATGACAAGCAAATAAAGTGATAACAGAGGAAATAAAGACATAGGAACAAAGACCTCAACATAGGGGGAAAACAAACTGAACCTGAGTGTATGTTTGAACGTGATCTCTCCAAAGAGAACTAGTCTTCAGAACATCTCTTAAGGTTGATATAACCTCAAACGATGTGGCCTTTATGACATCATCATCCTTGTTATAAGGTTTATTCTGCAAGGAATAGCAAATTTAGATTAAATTTGTCATACATGTGGACCTTCTGAAAATTACAATTGATACATAGATAAATATGGACATCATGCCTTGAGATGGTCAACTTTTACTGTGAGTGGATCCTCGTCAACCTGTAGAGAAGCAGTAACTTTGCTCAGTTTACCAATATTTTATCTCGACAGTATTATATTATCCATGTGTGAACATTACTACGTGTACATACAGCAAGGAGCATAATGTAATTAGTAAAGGTACGTTGTGCCGGTTGTGGCCATTTCATTTACATATTTGTAATAATTTATGAGTCAGATACAAGGGGCATGGCTTATCAAGACAGTCATCTAAACAGTGATGCTTACCATCTCTGTAATTCGCAGTCGCCTATGACCAATAAGGACTACTTGATCTCCTTGGATGCTAGAAATCTGATATACCGAGACAAGTAAAAACAGGTATCAATCCAATGATGCAGTCAAGAGGTCGATCCACATAATCAATGACACTTTAACTTTGGGGCAATGTTGATACCTGGGCAAGCGTACCAACTTCATGCAACCGATTAAACAAGTCTTTTCCTTTCAATTCGTGTATGCTTTTCTCCGTATCAGAAACCAAACTTGGATCAGTCCCTGGCTCATCCTTCACCAGGAAAGCTCCAGCATACGGAGCTTGCCGCTTTCGGCTTTCCTGTAAAGCTGCCAGCAACTTTGGATCCTACACAAAGAAAAGCCACAACATCATCAGTTAGCTTAACTTCATTTCCATTCACCAATACTTATAGTATCATCATAATCGATCCATACTCAATGAAATTCCATGTACCTTCACATAAATTGGCATGTAAAACCCTGGAAACAGTGGTCTATGTGGCAATGGCAAAGCTAAAACCTTCACATCGCAAAACACAGAAACATGAATTCACCACTCCAAAAACAACAAAGTTTCATACTTTTACTAAATTGAAAACAAGCTACAAAGACCAAAGCTTTTTCACCAACCGTTAGATAATCTTCAGGTCTAGGATTGGTAGACACAATAGCTGAAGAAGCCTTGGCCTCAGCCTCGCTGCCTTCGCCCCCAGTCGCAGCCGCCTTGGCTTCAACTTCTTCCACCACCTGATCGGAGCCGCCATCGTTTGCGTCGGAGCAAAAAAACGCCCGGCGAGCCAATCTAGGCCTATTCCGGCCAGTCACCGAGCTCAGAACTCGGAGCAAGGGCGACGTCATTTCGGGCCGGAGGCCCAATTTAGGGCCCAAAAACGATGAGGAAGAAGAAGACAGAAGCTTCAACATAGTAATAGTAGTATTCACAAACCAAATGAAAACTCTAAATAAATATCTGAACTTTGAATCCTGGGGATTTGGGTTTATAGGAGAACCGCCATTGCGGTTAGTTGGGTTCACAACTCACAACTTCGCCGAGTTCTTTTTTTGGTGACTAAAGCCAAAGCCCTTCATAAACCCTTGGCCTTTTCTATTTACGAAACTGCCCCTAGTTCTACATAAACTCAGAAATAGAGAGGTCGGTTTGGTGAAGCAAAATGCATCTCAAACTCAATCCCACAAGCCTTGTTCAGATTCTATGCAGAAATAAACAGATTGTGAAGCATCTCTGCTCTTCAATTTGCATACCCAAATCGCCAAAACTCAATCTGCCTTTGATGTCAGAGCTACTAGCAAAGCAGGAGTGGTCAGAGCTCAGAACCCATCTCAAAGACTCGAACTTTACATCAGTTCTTCCTCAACTTTTCGATTCTGGAGCAGACCCAGTACTGATTCTCAGGTACTTACATTGTTCAAGTAACGATTTCAATTATACCCAAAATCTAGAACTCACTTTTAGACTCTTGGGCTCTCTAGCATTAGCCAAAAGGGACTCAAAGATCAGAGCTTTCTTACATGGGCTCGTTAAGAACAATGAGAACCTTTCAAACAATGCAATTTTTGGTTTGCTTTCATTGGATAGGAGCATGTTTGCTGCGAATTCGGTTATTGTTAATATGTTGGTTTTGGCATATGCCAAAAATTCCAAGACACGTTTGGGTGTTGAAGCGTTTCAGAAGGCTGGTGATGGGATTAGGTTATCTGTGTTATGTTGTAATCCTTTGTTGAAGGCATTGGTGAATGCATCTGAATTTGGAGATATTGAGTTTGTTTACAGAGAGATGATTAGGAGGAGAATTAAGCCCAATTTGTACACTTTCAATATGGTGATTAGAGGATTATGTCAAGCTGTGAAAATGGAGAAGGCTAAGAATGTTATCAACATTGATATGAAGGCTTGGGGGGTTTTGCCAAATGTGGTAAGTTATAACACTTTGATGGATGGGTATTGTAAGTTAGGTGGGTTTGGGAAGATGTACAAAGCTGATGCTGTGCTCAAAGAGATGGTGGCGAATAGTATTCGGCCGAATATGTGTACTTACAATATATTGATTAGTGGCTTTTGTAAAGATGAGAATATCCCGGCTGCAGTCAAAGTTTTTGATGCGATAATGAAGACGGATTTGAAACCGGATGTGTTTACTTGTACTTCACTGATTAATGGGATCTGCCGCATTGGGGAGATTGACAAGGCTCGTGAATTGCTGGGTGAAATGAGTGTCTGGGGTTTGAAGCCAAATGATGTGACCTACAGTGCACTTATAAATGGATATTGTAAAAGGAAGAAGCTGAAGGAGGCTAGAGAGTTGTTTGATGACAGTAGTAAACAAGGTGTGGCGCCAACTGTTATAACATACAACACATTAATTGATGCTTACTCTAAGGCTGGCATGATGGAAGAAGCAAACGAGTTGTATAATTTGATGTTAGAGAAAGGAGTTTCCCCTGACGCTTCGACCTTCAACTGCCGGATTGCTGGTTTGTGTAGACAGGGAAACATGGAGATGGCGATGAAGCTTTTACATGAGCTGGAGGCTCATGGCATGAGAGCTGATTGCATTACATACAACATATTAGTATATGGATTTTGCAGAGGAGGGGAGTCAAGCAAGGCAGCTACACTCTTAGACGATATGTTGAAGAAGGGTTTGAGTCCAAATCACTTGACATACAATTTTTTGATGGATGGCTACTGCAGGGAAGGAAACCTCTCCGCAGCTTTGAGTCAGCGGTCACAGATGGAGAAAGGAGGGAGACAGCCAAATACTGCAACGTATAATGTATTGATCAGGGGATATTCTAAGAAGGACAAGCTTGAAGATGCAAACGAGCTTCTTAATGAAATGTTGAAGAAAGGATTGACACCAAACCAAACTACTTATGAAATAGTGAAAGAGGAAATGATGAGGAAAGGTTTTGTTCCTGATATAGATTGGCGCCTCTATAATATCTTTGGCTCTTAGCATTGAAAAAAGAAACTGATTTGGTTTCGTTCTCATCACTGTACATTTCTGTACAATGTTTCATTTCTGTTGAGGAGGGATCATCATTTATCGTCCTATGGGAAAAAGAAGAGGAGCAGAGGAGCAGAGTAGTACATAAGCATCTGTAAAATTACTACTTATGAGTCCGATCATACCCTGGCTCCAATCTTTTGCCCAGCTCTGAGAATTCTTATGTAGAAGTAAGAGTGTGGCCTTGTTTACTATTTTACAGCTAAATTCTTTTGCCATTTTTGCCAATATCTGGTTCAGTTAATCATATTGCAAGATTTTGTTCTTGCCTTGAAAGTAAGGTTTTGAAGGACACAAACTTAAAGTACAACTCTGAAACGCTTTTACAGTGCAGAACATTTTTATCTCGTATGAGATATCAGTGAAGGCTATATAGATTGTTCTTTTAAACAAGCCCCTCATAGAATATAAAAGGTTGACATCAATCTTGATAATATTCTCGAATTCTCAGCAACAATCTAGGCAAACTCTGCACTTGCACAGATTTTAGAAAAGTCAAATCTTCTGGTGTCCCAATAGTCGATCTAAAGAAGAGCAAACTAATTATTGTATTAAATTCTTTAAATGCAAAACGCTGCGTTTGATTCAATGACGATCCACATACGGCTCTGATTAGCTGATCCAAGTTCATAAATGTGCAGTCTTTACTTATTACACACAACACGGCTCCAGAGATTCTTCCCTCTTCTTCATTCTTATTCCAATTCAGGACATCAAATACCCAAAAGTCTTTACACATTTCGAAGTGCTTGAAATCCAATGGATATCAATAGGAAGAGAATTCAATTAGCTGCCTTCATAGCTGGGATCGTCGTCCTCAGTATCACAGGTGCACTGCACTTTTGGCTTTACGCTGTTTCTTTCCAACTATTGAATCTATATGCAATACAAGGAATCAAAAATCTACAGTTGAATGTGTAAAGATCTGTTCTTTTTATTTTCTGGGTCTTAAATTTCATACCTTTCTTGTTTCGTTTGCTCAGAAGTTCGAATTGATATGCTAAATATTGCTCCAGTGTTATAGTTGTTGGACCTTGTTACCAAACATCTCATTGGATTATTATTTGATGAATTATAGAAGAAATTAGGAATCTGGTACTTCTGAGCTGATTAACTAGTTAAATGAAATTTGAAATGCCATTGTGGTGTTGGAATTCAGTTGCCGTCGTAATATTACATGCATTCAGTTTTAATAGACGTAAAGGAGTTAGCTATGTATATAAGATGTGACGATGTGTAGTGTTAGTATAGCATCATTAGTTGTCCGATTAAATATACTTATTCACTTAAGCAGGCAATCAACACCTACCAGACCACTCGAAAGACCACCAGCAAAGCTACAACTCTGTTCACAAGACCGACCCCATTCGAGCGCGCACGCGCCCGTGGGGCGCACATCCGAATGTGCGGATCACATGACAGCAAATACAGATCAATCCCACATCGAGGAACACAAGCCAACAGCAAACTCAACCACCACTACTGGATTAGGAAACATTGAAGTCGCCGGCCTTGTTTTTTTTTTCCGCCGGAATTGACATTACCGGCGACAAGTCGCCGGCAATGCCGTCGCCGGAGATAGCATTGCCGGCGACGGGAAACGGCGTCGCCGGTAATGTCCTAGACATCACCGGCGACTTGACTCGCCGGCAATGTCAATACATTACCGACGACTTGAACATTACCGGCAATGGCAGCGCCGCCGTCGCCGGAATGTGAGACATTGCCGGCGACTAAGGTCCATGTCGCCGGCAATGTATGGAAAAATTTTGAAAAAAAAACGCGGTTCTGGATTGGGCCCAATTCCAGAACCTGCATTGAAAGACATAAACCGTACAATCATACAAGTTCAACAGTACACAAATAGCAACGACGATACAAAAATTAACTACAACTACACGTCAGGGTCCAGGAACTTGCGGGTCAGGGTCGAAGTAATCCATGTACTCATTTGAATTCCGGTGGCTACCCTGGTCTTGCTCTGGCGTTGACTGGTGCGGTGGTGGTGGTGGATAACTAGGGAACACAGGGAACTGGTGCGGTGGTGGTGGTGGTGGAGGTGTGGGGAACGGTTGTCCGGTAGTCTGAGCCTCGTACATCGTCTGCATCCATGTGAACATCTGTGCCTGACTCTGGACCAGGTTTTGGTACTCGGCATCTCTGATTGCCTGCTGCTCGGCTGCGTGCCTCTTTTGCTCCTCCAACTCCCTCCGCGTCCTCTGAAGCTCCGCTGCGAGGTTACGACTAGAAGTTGAACTTCTTGACCCGGTAGAGTATTCTGAAGTGTTTTTCAATACTCCTTCGCCCGCCGAGCCCATTCCCCTACAGTAGTAGGTATTCTTTCCAGTCCCGCACGCTTTTGCCATGATCTGAGCCGCTATCGGGGGATCAAGCGGATCGATCTGAGAGGCATACTGGGTGACTTCTTCCTCGGAGCAGTCAGGATGGTTAGTCCGAGCTATACTCATGGTCACTTCTGCGGTCGCCTCCTCCACTCTCGCCTAATTGAAAAGCGAAAATGAACAACGTATTAGCTAACAAAATCTATTAATATCGAAAAATAGTTTTATTTACACATGGAGAGGCGAAAGACTTACCACTTCTTCAGGGCACTGCGGATAGAAGTTCTGATGAATATACACCAACGGGTTCACATCTTGTTGTTGATGCGCCTTAGTCGACCAACCCATGTAGTTGAGTGAACCTGCATGATGGGCCCTGGTGTTTTTCAATCTATTCGCCCGGTTCGTCTTCGAAATCGCCTTGTTTGATAAACATATGAAAGAAAATTAGTAACTAACTATTTCAATCTGATACGATACATTAGGCTTGTAAGATATATTAAGGATGCATACCTGAGTTTTGGGGTGCTCGAAGTGGGCTATCAGCCACAGCCACTCGTACTCCCTAAACCGAAATTCGCTAGGGGTAGAACATCGGCCTAGCTCCTTGTATACAGTGTAATGGGAAGAAAGCTCGTTCTTCCACTCTTTATACCTATATTAAAACAAGGAAAAAAAGTTAGAGATATTAAAACACTTGATAAACAAAAATCTAACTCGATATATATTCAAATAAGTCGAAGCACATCACCTCATATGTAGTTGACGCTCTACCCACGTGTGAATAAGAACTTCATCCACGTCAAACCACACCTGCAATATGAATATATAAAAGGTAAAATTATATATTTATTCGGACTTAATTAATAAATGTAAAATTTACGTAATGAAAATACGATTTTACTCACACTGAGTGCATTATGCACTTGCATCTTCACGTAGATAGGCACAGATTCCCAATCTGGCCAAAGCATTGGGACCTTGTCCCGCACGATCGCACCGGCCATGCTGACATATTTGCGCGTGGTGTCGAATGCCTCGATCACCTCGCCATCCTCATTGGCCCTTATGGGCGTTTTCCTTCCGCCGGTGGCCTGCTCAAGTCTCTTCCCAGTGCAGGTGCCTCTAGCCCCTTTCCGTTTTCCAGTCTCATTAACGAAATTTCCTAATAATACAATGTCAACAAATTGATATCATTAATTGAACCTATCGTAAGTCTTAAGTAATAATTAAGTAATCAATCTGATGTTAAATAAAATTTACCTGCATCGTCTGTTTGTTGGTTGGTGCACCTCACACTCCAAAGATACACGGGGTCGAACGGGAGGAAGTTATACGCTTCCTCCACGGTCAGGAACTCCGGCCGTCCTTCAACATAAACAAGCATCCCCCTATCATCGAATTCAGGGATCACAGGAATCTCGTCGGGTAGGAAGAGACCGGACGGCGAAGATAGACGAGGCCTGGATGATGAGGCGCCAGCACCACCATGTGTCTCAGATGATTCCCGTGAAACGGGAGTAGGCACCGGGCGAATATGGGGCATTCGGATTGAGGGAGTTTCTGATGCCCCCGTTGACTGTCGCTCGTCTGAGGCTCTGCCACCGGAGGGACGTCTGCTGATTGAGCGTCTGGAGACTGAGGCTCGAGCCTCGACTTCCGGTTGCACGGCTCTTGATCGTGCAGCTTCCTCCTGAGCTTGCGCCTCTAGCAAGGCTCTCGTGCGAGCAGTCATCATTGGCCCACTGGGCGTGTTGCTAACTGCGGGCGAGGTGGAAGCTTTACTACTGTTCCCTCCACTATTTCGGGAACCTCTCCGAAGCCAATTAGCCGCAAAACCTCCTGGACACTGTAATAGTCATGGGTTCGGTTCTATAACAAATCGGAACCGGAACGGTTTGGAATCTGAACCGTTTGAAACCGGAACTGTTTGTAACCGGAACCATTTGTAACATAACGGTTCCGGTTACAAACAGTTCCGGTTCCAAACCGTTCCGGTTCCAAACCGTTTCGGTTCTATAACAAATCGGAACCGGAACGGTTTGGAACCGGAACCGTTTGAAACCGGAACTGTTTGTAACTGGAACCGTTTGTAACATAACGGTTCCGGTTACAAACAGTTCCGGTTCCAAACCGTTCCGGTTCCAAACCGTTTCGGTTTTATAACAAATCTGAACCGGAACGGTTTGGAACCGGAACCGTTTGAAACCGGAACTGTTTGTAACCGGAACCGTTTGTAACATAACGGTTCCGGTTACAAACAGTTCCGGTTCCAAACCGTTCCGGTTCTAAACCGTTTCGGTTCTATAACAAATCGGAACCGGAACGGTTTGGAACCGGAACCGTTTGAACCTGGAACCGTTATGTTACAAACGGTTCCGGTTACAAACAGTTCCGGTTTCAAACCGTTCCGGTTTAAAACCGTTGTGGTTCCAAACTGTTCCGATTCCGATTTTTCACCTTAATTTATACGTTAAATTAACAACTATATCACCTTAATCCAAACACGTTAAATTTCGAAGCCGATTTTTCACCTATTATACGTTAAATTAACAACTATATCACCTAACTTAACATATACACATACATCATTTCCGGCTTTAAACTTTTCACATATATATACATCACATATACACTTTGTATACATCATGCATCTTAATTTCACCTAATTTTCACACACACATATATATATACATCACATATTAATCCAAATCACCCTAGCTAATTAATTTTCCACATTTTTCAAACATACGTATATATATACATTCCATATAAATTAATTAATTTTTCACATATATACATCACATATATTTCTCCTTCACCCCACAATTATCCACATTAATTTCCCACAATTTTCAAACATACCTTAATTACATTTTCCAAATATTTTCCACATGCATACATACATCCCACAATTATCAAAAATTAATTAATCAAAATGCATAAAAATAAAATGTGGAATGAGAGAGAGGGAGAGAGAGAGTGAGCTATTACCTGCCATGGTGGAGCTCGACCCAACTGTTGTCCGGCGACGGAGAGGAGGAAGAGGAGGAGGGGAGGAGGAGAGAGGGGAGGAGAGGGGAGGAGAGAGGGGAGGAGAGGAATAGAGGGGAGAGGGGAGGAGAGGAAGAGAGGATTGAGGAGAGGGTTGAGATGAAGAGAGAGGGGTTTTAGGGTTTGAGAGGTTTTGAATTTTGAGAGGTTTTAGGGTTTGAGAGGGAAGAGGGAGAGGAAGAAATGGGGAGCAGCTCGAGCTGCATGTTCTGGAAATACCGCCACCATTGCCGGCGAGTTACATGGTCACTCGTTGGTAATGACATTATCAACGAGTTGCTTATCAACTCGTTGGTAATGTCATTATTTCTCGAAAATTATCCGATCGACCTATTTCCGACCAATTTCCGACTAAATAATTTCCGACAACATTTCCGACCATATATAACTACAATTTCCGACTACGATTTCCGACTACGATTTCCAACACGATTTCCGACTACAATTTCTTTTGACAATTTCCGACCACGATTTCCAACACAATTTCCAACACGATTTCCGACTACGTACAATTTTCGACTACAATTTCCGACTACAATTTCCGACAACGTTCCGACACGATTTCCGACTACAATTTCTGACTACAATTTCCGACTACAATTTCCGACTACAATTTCCAACGTACTAAGGATGATAATCGTAATCATCTTCATCACTTGAGTCTGACTCAGTTTCATAGGTAACCTCTGACAATATGTGCCGCTCCTCGTCATCTGAATCAGCGTCAACTTCATATGGATTAACATCGAGAAGTTCTGCTCCAGTAATTCGAACCACACTCCCAGATCTCACATTATTAAGGCGAATCGTAGATGATTCCGGAATGTCAAAAGCGTTCGGCTCTTGGTATGCAGTAACTTCCTCATCATTTGCGGTCTCACCAAGTGTGGCAGCACTGTATATGTTTCTATGAGCAACATGGTTAACCACCTTCCACGGGACTTTGTTAAGAAGATCGTCAAGGTAAAACACTTGTTTTACTGATGAGGCAAGAACGAAATGGTCATCTTCATACCAGCTAGTAGCAGTATTCACCGAAAATGTTCCGTACTGATCGGTCCTTGTGTTCTCCGGGCTAGTATCAAACCATCTACACTTGAACAAGTGCACTTTCATGCGGTTCCCATAAATTAGTTTAACAACTGAATGAAGGACACCGTAATAGTCAACGCCATCCTGCCCACCATGGACCATCACCCCACAATTCTGTGTTTTCAGTCGGTCGTCTCGATTTTCAAATATAAATTTCACGTCATTGACCTGACACATCGAGTAAACTTTTGAAGCTATCGGTTTCATCGCCAGGACCCTCAATTCGTTTGACCACTCTGGGCAACCATCATCTGCTACATGGTTCATCTGAAAACGTCCAGTAATACGTACACAAGAAATTATGTCATCTTGAAACCACAAAATCACGTACATACATACATGCTATATAAGGATATATATAAAAATAGACATATACACATATACCCTTACCCATTGACCAAAGTAGTTTGCAAACGTCCTGTTGTGGTAATCAACATTTTCGGCAATAGCAGGGCAGTGAAGATGATAGTTTTTCCAATATTGTACTTCTTGACAGTTAATCAGTACCGACCAGTGGGCAATGGCTACCTCATTTCCAACCAACTTGTATGACTTTGGCAAGCTTCCCTGTACTACCACGTTACTAAAGATGATAGAAAGGTTGAATTGGGGTTCATCTATCGGTATCTGTTGTTGGGGGTCCTCAAGCGCTCCCAAATACACTTTGGTGTACATTACACACTCGTGCGCAACATATGCTTCAGCGATACACCCTTCAGGTGCATATTTATTCTTCACATAGTCCTTGTAGGCTCCCAATTGTCTACAAGTTAACAAGTGCATGTTAACTTACTTAAAAAATAAGAATTTACATATAAAAACATAGGCAAACCAAATGTATGAATCATTTGTACCTTTCCATGGGATACATCCAAGTGTAGTGTACGGGACCGGTAAACAACAATTGTTCGGGAAGATGGATCATCAGGTGAGGCATGATGTCGAAAAAATTTGGGGGAAATATCCTCTCAAGCTTGCACATGATAAAAATGATGTTACCTTGCATCTCCCTGAGGTCTGATTTTTTAACTTCCCTGGTGCATAACTTCTGAAAGAATCTTGACAAGGCCACCAACGGCTCCACCACCTCTTTGAGTAGGTACCCTCGAATGAAAATAGGGAAAAGGCGTTGAAGCAGTACATGGCAGTCATGACTCTTTAATCCGTACATCTTATTGTCCCGGAAGTTAACACACCTGCTTATATTTCCTACATAGCCATAAGGATATCTGCATATATATATATATCCATAGTCAACAATTATATTTCTCGCATATAACCATAATCCGGTAAAAATTTAAGGCCAAATTCCTGCGTAGCCATAAGAATATATACCTGATATTACTCAGCCACCGAAAAATTTCATGCTTATGCTTCGGCTTTACGGTGTAAGGAGCTTGCGACATTTTTCTCTTACCATCTCTTAACCACAAATGTTTCCGCAGACCCATTGCTTTCAGATCAATGCGTGCCTTAGGGATGTCTTTTGTTTTCCCCTCCAAGTTAAGAACTGTGCCCACAACACTTTCACACACATTCTTCTCTATGTGCATGACATCTAGGTAGTGTCTGATAGGCAACCTGGGCCAGTATGAGAGTTCCCAGAATATACTCTTGTGTGTCCAAAACTTATATCTTTCGGGCTTGTCTGGAATTGACGCGACTATGTCAGGATGATTGCTCAGTTGGCCAAAATCATATTCATTCAACACTTCCAAAATTTATTCCCCTGTCCATCGCCTGGGTGCCACACCTGTTTCCACAGTCTCATCAAACGCGTCTGGATCCTGCCTAAATGGGTGATCATATGGAATCCAACAACGGTGACGCATCTGAACAATTTTACTGCAATGAGGACTGTAACAATCAACCGTCATGCACTCTGAACAAGCCTTGTAACCCCTAGTAACGTTGCCCGACAACATACCGCGGCAGGAAAATCACTGATGGTGCCAACAAGCATGGCATGCATCTGGAACATCTCATTTTTGAACCTATCGTAAGTGGGGTGGCCACACTCACTCAGGTACTTAAGCTCCTCAATCAAAGGCCTCAAATACACATCGAGACACTTGCCTGGATAACCCGGGCCCGGAATTAACAGAGTGAGCATATTGTATTCCTTCTTCATGCACATCCATGGTGGAAGGTTGTACGGTACCAAAATAACTGGCCATATACTGTATTGAAGACTCATGTTTCCAAAAGGGTTGAATCCGTCAGATGAGAGCCCTAGCCAAACATTTCGGACCTCTGCTGCAAAATGATCAAACTCCCTGACCATGTGCTTCCAAGCCTCTCCGTCGGAAGGGTGTATAAGGGTGTCATCGTCAGGCAAATTCCTCTCAGCCCACCATCTCATTGCTTCGGCCGTGAAAGCACACATGAATAACCGCTCCAGCCTATCAATAAGCGGGAAATATCGAAGTATCTTCACAGCTTTCTTGTTGCCTGCAGGAGTCAACTTATACCTTTCTGTAAAACATATCGGGTAGGCTTCAAGGTCTTCGAGATCTTTTCCCCAGAAGAGAATACAATCATATCTGCATGCATGGATTTTGATGTAGGAAAGCCCAAGATCTTTGAGGATATGTCGCACCTTATGATAGGTGGTAGGAAGACGATGACCGGGTGGCAGTAGCGAAGCAGTCCACTTCAACTAAGAATCAACAGCTTTGACAGACATTTTGTTCTCCATTTTGAGCTGCATCACTCCCATCACACTTTCAAGAACAGTCTTACTACAACCGTCGTACAACGGAGTCTGTTGCAATGCAATCAGGTTGTTGTACTTGTCCATACCGCTTGTGTTGACATGAGCTCCAGGTAATGGCTCGACTGGCTCAATATGGGGGAAACCCTCAACGACGGGAGGGACATTTGGTGCTTCATCAGCAAATACACCACTCTCATGAGGAAACATATCATTGATTAACATCGATGTTGGATCATAGGATGAACTGCCCCTCTCAGCAAAATCTCCATGATCATAGCGTGGACTGGCCCTCTCACCAAATTGTCCATGATCATGCGGACCCGCTAACGATGTTTCACCGTGATAAATCCAACAAGTGTACTTATCCCAAAACCCGTATTTACTCAGGTGCTTTTGGACTTTATCAATGGGAAAACGAAATCGATCGCTGAAACACTTACATTCTTTACACGGGTAATAATGAAGTGTAGTGTCTCCACAATTAGCCTTCACAAAATTCACAAAACTCCTAATTCCTTGGTGATATCTCACATCCCATCTTTCGAGACTCATCCAACTCTTGTCCATCCTGAAAATTCTAACAATTTTACGTATTATATATACACACATTCACTACTAATAATCGACGCGATATCTCAATTCAACTCTAATTAAATCAACACATGCATGCATATATATATATATATATCGATCTAATCTCTGAATTCGATTCAGTACTCGATGATGGTATTCTTCTTTTTTCAGTTCAAAATGTATTTGACTAGGTAGGAGGCTCTCTTAAGCCTGGCTCCGATAGCACTACGATAATACCAGTCGTTCATTCAGACACAAGATAAGATTAACTACAAGCAGTTTTCTCGTTTCGGTGACATCAACAACATTTCATATCTCACGAATTGGATTTGATCAACACACACATATATATACATACATACACATATACGTATATATACGTACCTATATATATAGCTTCTCGAGTGATCGAGTTTTCGACGCGCGCCTTAATTTTGACAATACGTACCGAAGGATCGATTTCAGAGTGTTTTCATTCTTTCGATTTCACCGAATTTTTTTCGATCAAAATGAATGAGCTCCTTCGATTTGCATCTAATATAAGAGGCATCGCCGGCGATTCATTAAATCGCCAGAAATGGAGACATTACCGGCGACTTCACGCCGGAAAATCGCCGAAAATGTTTCAAAACATTACCGGCGACTCCAACCGTCGCCGGCAATGTCAAGCCCAACATTGCCGGCGAAATTCTCGCCGGAAAATCGCCGGAAATGTTCGGCTTGACATTGCCGGCGACGGTTGGAGTCGCTGGTAATGTTTTGAAACATTACCGGCGATTTTCCGGCGACATTACCGGCGACGGAGTAAGTCGCCGGTAATGATGAACATTACCGGCGACTTTTCCGGTCGCCGACCTTGTCTCCGGTAATCTCACCGGTAATGGTTCTTATTCCGGTAGTGCACCTATATATGTAAGGTATTTATTACAGGTAACGACATTCTGATCCAAGCATTAAACACTCCAACCCATATGCACGCACGTTCGCTTGACTGTTATATCCAATACATCTTCTAACTTAGGCATTAGAGCGTTGAAGGCAGGCCACCCCTGTCTCGACCCCTGACTGTCTGTTTGTCGTTGTATTCTTCTAACAGCCATACCCGAACACGCGTATCCGCACACCCGAAGAGAGAAGAAGCGCCCGACCATCCAAACAGCCCCAACGTTCGGACGAACAAGAAGAAGGAGACTACTCGTACTTGCTTCTGCTAGATTACGTCCCGCGTAATCCGGTAGAAACAGTTGGCGCCGTCTGTGGGAAGCTTACAAATTACAAACCTCGTATAAACACCACTAACCAGAAGTCCACATGCCTATCTAGGAGACTAACGTCAGCAGCACACCCATCGGGGAAACACCCCCAAGCACGCAGGAGTTGCAAGTAATAGAGCTAGCAACAAGAAACAGTGAGGAGCACGTCGACGGCCTGCTCCAAGAGCTGCAGAGGGCGGCGCTCGAGAGAGCAGAGGAGCGCCAGATCCGGCAGAGGCTGGAGGAGCGACTGAACGCGCTCGTAGGCCAGCCGCGAGGGGAACGCGAACGGACTCAAGAAACCACCGACGAAGAGCTACATCCGTTCGGAGGGGCTAACGCTCGGACAGCCCTCTCGCCCACACCAGGAGGGGAGTCGCCACCCCCGACGGATAACGCCCGAATCCTCCAAAGGATGGAAGAATTGGCGGAAGAGGTATCGCGCCTACGGAAAGACAAGCTCGCTGGACAGGGTGGGACGTTCACCCCCTGGGTCAGCCCGTTCTCAGCGCACATACTGGAGAGGGGAAGAGACCTCCACGCGAAGACGACGAAGATCACCCGGTTCGACGAGAGTGGGGACCCCTGCACGCACATCGACGAGTTCCGATCCACCATGGACGGGACCCGATATTCGGACCCAACCCTGTGTTTCCTGTTCCAGGAAACACTGACCGAGGAGGCCAGGAGCTGGTTCTACGAGATCCCGCCAGGCTCCATCTATTCATTCCTCGAGCTGGCGGAGAGCTTCCAAAAGTGGTACAGGCTCTAGGGCAAGTACAACACCACGGGCATCCTCCTCAAGGTCCGCCAGGGGAGGGACGAGAGCTTGTCCAGCTACATTAACCGGTGGAGGATGCTTGCAAGCACATGCAGGGACCTTGACAAACGAGTGGCCAAGGTGGCCCTGATGGATAACATGCTTGCCACGCCGTTCGTAGAAAAGCTGGTGAGGAAGGAATATCTCGACTACGACGAGATTATGGACCTAATTGTACAAAAGGCATTGGTAGAAACGCGGGTGTACGGGTCCACCTCCGAATCTAGCACCAACAGACCGGAGAAGGCAAACGCCCAACCACGACAGCCCGCGGACGACGAGGAGTCAACCGGGGGCTACAAGAGGAACCGGGACACGCAGGAATCGGATTATCAGAGGCCATACTCCCGCAACTATCGCAACAATCGCTACAACCAGCCAAGAGGATCAGCACCGCAGGAAGCCCGTCTACCAGGGGCGCCACGATATCAACCAGCGGGCCAGGGGGTATACGCGATCAACCGACAGTCGAATGAACACCTGCTCCGCTAGTACCAACACCAGATTCCACCACCAAACATGTCAAAAGCAAAGATCCCGGTCAGCCGAATTCTAGATATCTGGTGCGAGTACCACAACGCCGCCACCCACCGAACGAACGTCTGCATAATGCTGACGAAGGCCCTCGCGGATATACGGAAGGATGAACGGGTCACCCCTCCCAGGACGGGCGAGCGACAGCACGAAGCAAACATTGAGACTCGCGGGACTATCAACACAATATCTGGGGCAAAGCGCAAGGAGGGCACCTCGTCGCCCAATCGCTCGAGCAGGGAGGTGCTGACGATCGAGGCGGGATGAGCGCAGAAGGCAGGAAGAAGGGAAGCGCCCGTCATTAGCTTCACGGCGGAAGACGAGGAAGGAAGCTCGAAGGACAGCACCCTACCGTTCGTGATCGACGCGATCATCGACCGGTTCCTCGTGAAGAGGGTGCTGGTAGACAACGGGGCGTCCGTGAACGTGATCTACTTAGACGCGTACACGGCGCTCGGCAGGCCCGCGCACAAGATGACACAGGATCATGAGTGTGTCGCCAGCTTCACGGGCGAAACGTCTTACCCAATTGGGAGTGACAATATCCGAGTCGGAATCGGTGCCCCCGACTCCCCGCACAGCGAGGTCCGGACAGACTTCATCGTCATGGACACCCCCTCCCCATACAACGCCATACTCGGGAGGCCGGGGATCAGTAGGCTGAAGATGATTATTGCGGGACACTTGCTCTTGAGACGATTCCCAACCGAGCATGGGGTCGGATACGTTCGGGGATACAACTACAATGAGGCCGCGAAACCCCGGGACAGGCAGGAGGTCCTCACCTTGGAACCTACACCAGGAACGGAAGTACCAGACGATCCGCGTGACGGGCTAATAGCAGTGTCGCCTGTTCCCGAGCGCGAGGAGCTGAGGACGATTCAGCTATCCTCTGAACACCCAGAGAGGACGGTTCAGATTGGAGCATCGTTGGCTCCCGCGATAGCCGAACGGCTGATCGCGCTACTGAAGGAGAAGCAGGAGGTGTTCGCATGGTCATACAAAGACATGCCCGGGATCGACACAAACATCATATCCCACAAGCTGAGCGTCAGCGCCGGCGCCCGGGCGGTAAAGCAGAAAAGGCGGGCATACAAGGCGGAACACTATGCGGCGATGCACGAGAAGGTGGACCGATTGCTGGGTATCGGGTTCATCCGGAAGGTGGATTATCCGAAGTGGATCTCCAACGCTATAATGGTGCTGAAGAGCAATAAGAAATGGAGGATGTGCATCGATTACAGTGATCTCAACGAGGCGTGCCCCAAGGACAACTTCCCTCTACCCAGGATCGACCAGTTGGTGGACGCGACAGCTGGGCACGAGCTCCTGTCTATGATGGACGCATATTCGGGCTACAACCAGATCTTCATGGACCCCGAAGACCAAGAGGCGAAGACGTTTGTCACAGACAAGGGCTTATATTGCTACGTCGTCATGCCATTCGGGTTGAAGAACGCTGGCTCCACGTACCAGAGGCTCATGAACGCAATGTTCCATGGCCTGATTGGAAACATTGTGGACGTGTACGTGGACGACATTTTGGTGAAGAGCGTTCAGGCGGTCGACCACGTCCAGAACCTGGGGACTGTGCTCGACGTTCTCATCAGGAACAGCATAAGGCTAAACCCGGCCAAATGCACGTTCGGGGTCACCAACAGCAAATTCCTTAGGTATATCGTTAGCCAGCGGGGAATCGAAGCCACGCCCGCCAAGGTAAAAGCAAACATCGACATGAAACCGCCGGTCAAAAAGGCAGACCTGCAGAGCCTCACGGGCAAACTCGCATCACTGAACCGGTTCATATCACGCTACTCGGATAGGTGCGCCCCATTCTTCAAGGCTCTCCAAACAACGAACAAGCATGAGGTTGCATGGACGCCCGAATGCGAGGCATCCTTCCTTCAGATCAAGGAATACTTGGCGTTCATCCCACTTCTCTCCAGACCCGTCCGGGGGGAAATACTTTACATCTACCTGGCTGCCTCGCTCACAGCCGTCAGCTCTGCCCTCATCCACAGGGAGGACTGCACGGAGTTGCCCGTTTTCTTCTCAGGAAAGGTCATGACGGGCGCCGAGACCCGCTACCCGACGATCGAGAAGATGGCGTTCGCACTCGTCACCGCCGCTCGACGGTTGAGGCCATACTTCCAAGCACACAGCATCCATGTTCTTACAAACGTGCCCCTACGCCAGATACTCCAATCGCCCGATCACAGTGGCCGTCTGGCAAAGTGGGCCATTGAACTCAGTGAATTCGACATTCAATACAAGCCCCGAACGACAATCAAAGGACAAGCAGTGGCAGATTTCATCACTGAGTACACAGAAGCGGAGGCGACGCCGGTCGGCG
The DNA here is from genome assembly GCA_946800695.1 of Geum urbanum. Taxonomy (NCBI): domain Eukaryota; kingdom Viridiplantae; phylum Streptophyta; class Magnoliopsida; order Rosales; family Rosaceae; genus Geum; species Geum urbanum. The sequence goes on along the minus strand of OX326999.1, from coordinate 77,669,772 downwards.
CATCCGACGGCCCGACGGTAGGGGCGTCCGACAAACCGGAGGTCAAGGAAAGGCCATTGTAGGAGTGGAACCTCTACGTCGACGGTTCGTGCACGAAGAAGGTGAGCGGCACCGGAATCATCCTGACCGGGCCAGGAGGGGTAAACGCGGAGTACGCCCTCAAGTTCGAATTCAAAACAACCAACAACGAGGCCGAGTACGAAGCACTCATCGCAGGCCTACAACTGGCCAAGAACTCGGAGGCGCCCGACCTCAATGTGTTCAGTGACTCACAGTTGGTGGTGAGCCAGGTCGGAGGAGAATTCCAAGTAAAGGGGGAGTCCATGATCGCCTATCTGAGGCACGTAAAGGCGCTGATCAGCGGATTCAAGTACGTCAACGTCAACCACATACACCGAGGGTTCAACGCGAATGCGGATAGGCTCGCTCGATTGGCCACGGCACCCGTGCACACGAAACCAGGACAGCGGATCGTCAAAGTGCTGCGATGGCCGAGCATCTCGGGAATGGAGCAGGTCCTGGAAATCGAACCGCACGAGCACAGCTACATGGACGTGCTCATCGCTTACAAGGCAAGAGGGAGCTACCAAAAGACAAGCGAGAGGCCAGAACCATTGTCGCACGGGCGGCCAACTTCAGCGTACGGGATGGAGCATTGTATTGACAAGGGAGGACTTGGGCGAGCCTCAAGCGCGTCACTCCAACGAAGGGCAGCTCGATCCTCAAGGAAATCCATTCGGGCACGTGCAGCCATCATGCGGGCGCCAGATCGATCGCACACAAGGCTCTTCGGTATGGATTCTGGTGGCCCACCATCCACGCGGACGCCACGGCACTGACAAGCAAGTGCCACCAGTGCCACCAGTGCCAGCTGCACGCGCATCACCACCACACGCCCACCGTTCTACTGTCCATCCTCCTGTCGCCCGTTTCGTTCGCACAGTGGGGACTGGACTTGATCGGAGAGCTTCCAAAATCGAAGGGGTAGTGCAGGTATCTGATAGTCATCATTGACTACCACACGAAGTTCATCGAGGCCCAACCAATGGCGAAGATCACGACAGAGAATGTGGAACGCTTCCTCTGGCGTTTCCTCTTCTGTCGCTATGGGACACCAATCAGCATCATCACGGACAATGGGCCACAGTTCAACAACCCTCGACTCATAGCCTTCTGCAAGTGGCAAGGAACGGACCTCATATTCGCGTCGCCAGCGCACCCTCAGACGAACGGACAAGTGGAAGCCGCGAACAAGATCATCAAGGCAAGCATCAAGAAAAAGATTGAACATATCGAACCCGGGGATGCGGGATACGGGCGCTGGCCCGAGGTCATCCCAGAGATACTATGGTCTATCCGAATGACCGCCAACGCAGCCACGGGTGAAACCTCGTTCAGCCTGACGTTTGGGATGGAAGCTGTGCTACCCTTGGAGATCACTCATCAGAGCCCACGGATCGAGGGGTACGATCCACGCACGAACAGCGAGGTGCTACGACTCAACAATGACTTTCTAGAAGAACAGAGAGACACAACGCATCTCCACAATGCCGCGAACAAGCAGAGGATCGCCCGACTGTACAACCAGCGTATTCGGGCTCGACCAATCCAACTGGGGGACTGGGTGATGAAGGCAATCCAGCAAAAGGTCAAGACACTCCGCCCGTTATGGGAAGGCCCGTAGGTCGTTGATGAAGTGATAAGCGCCAGCACCTTCTACCTTAGAGACATGCAGGGTCAACGACTACGGCACCCATGGAACATCCAACACTTGAGGAAATACTTTCATTAAATTTTGTTATGTTGTACTTTTTCATTTTTTAAAGTTTATTATATTGTTGCGTTCGTTTGTCCTTACCCCGCCCGCCCAGTACTCGGGGGACTGGGGATAGGCTGTTCGCACGGATGTAACACTTGGTTAAATTCCAATCCAAAATAAAAAGGGAAGGCGCATGTGCGCGCAAGTCATTCAAAAGATGCCAAAAAAAACAAGACAAGGCACACGTACGGAAGGAAAAGACTTCATTGATTCACAGAGCACAAGGCCCGAGTACAAAATCCTACTCTATTACAAAAAACAAAAAAAATCCTACAACTAAGCCCCTGTGTCGACCTCCACCTCCTCCACCTCCTCCGACGACCCTGGCTCCACCTGCTCCACCTGCTCGGACGGCTCCAGCTGCACCAGCACCAGCCCCAACCCCGCCTCAGCAGCCTCCCCGGCAGGCACCACCTCTCTCTCAGGCGCCGGAGCCTGAGCACCCGTCAGCCTCTCTGTTTCAGACCGCACGAACGCCCGATACTCCGCCAACCTGATGAAGGGAGTCACCGCTTCACGGAAGGCGGCCACCTGCTCATCCACTTCAGCCCTCACTAGTTCGCGAAGCTCGTCAGACTCCTTGAACGTCGTTATGGCATCCATGCGAGCAACGTGATCCACCTCCTTCATCCGGGACTCCGACAACGCCTCCCGGGCGGCTGCTTCAGCACGAACATGCTCCAGCTCGGAACGTATCCACTCCACCTCGGCCACCGCCTTGTCACGCTCAGTCCCCGCCAGAGCCTCACGAGCAGCAACTTCAGCAGACCGGGCAGTTGCCTCCTCTGCACGAGCGGTGTACCGCTGGGCCAGGTCATTAGCCTTATCCAAGCTGGCCACCATCCTCTCTGTCACCTTCCGGTGCTTCAGCGCATCGGCCCTGTGGCGTGTAAGTTCCATATTCTCCCGCGAGCGTACACGGAAGAGCTGGTGTTGCAACCGAGCGCACGCAATGAACGCCGCGTCCAACCCATCGGGGGCGGCATTATCCAGCGGCTGCAGCAGGGGCCCCAGCGAGGCGGCACCATCCACCAGCGCACGACGCAGAGCATCAACAATATCAGCGTTTTTCCCAGGTGTAGGGGCAGGAGAGGAGTCTTCATTCCTTGGGCACTTTTGCAGGCGCTCATCTTCACCGGCCGGGGCACCGGGAGAGAGATCTGCACCATTATGAGAGGAGCGGCGCGACCCCGAACCCTGGGAGGCCTCGCGCCGGTCCTATTGCTCGACCTAGCGCTGGTCACGCTCCACCTGCCGTTACTCCTTCTAGCGGTGGCGGTGGTCCCGCTCAGCCCTGCTTGAGCCCCGATTGGCTGAATGAGGAGGAGGAGGAGGAGGAGGGGGAATGGACGCTGGCTTCTCGACGTTAACAGCAACGGAAACAGATGGGCCAGCGCCCGACGACTGCTGGCGAACAGGGGAGGCGTGCGCATTCACCGCCGGCGCACGCATGGTGGACTGAACTTCCTCACCCACGCGCATCCCACCAGAGGCGCCCACCACGACACGGCGCACGGTGTCCGCACCCTCCAGCAGCATATTCAGCCGGCGTAGGGTATCCGCATCCCGATCGCTCGCCTTAGACTTAGACATTTTCACTGCAAAACAGAAAGAACGCACAGGTTAGCAACAGTCGATCAAAACTACACTACACGTACATTGCAGATAAACACCACCCGACAGACCAGGTGTACAAGCTAGGCGATTCTTCTCGATCAGGTCCCAGTGGCACGCCGCCCAGAAGTGTCTCGCCTAAGGGCCGGGGGTCGAAGACAAACTTCAAACGAGCTATCCTATTTTCCTCCTCGGGCGTCAGGGGATACTCGTGCGTGTCCAACCAATGGAAGCGCTGGGGGACTCGGTGGACACGGTGGGCGTTGGCCGCGATCTCAGGAGCGTGCGCGCCAAACTCCCAGTCACCTCCGACCAGGCAGTTGATCGTACGCCAGCTGGTGGAGGAACTGGTAGGATCGATCAGCCACCACTTCACCCTTGGCTCCACGATGAAGGTGCCCAAGTCTTGCCGGCGGGAGGAGTACTTCAGACGGAAGAAGTGGAGGAATTCCGCCCGTGTGGGGTGGTCCAACCCGCTCGAACGGAAGATGTTGAAGAACGCCACCAACGTTCGGGTTAGTGTAGGCCCACACTGACCGAGGGAGATCCTGAGGAGCGCCAGGATGTATTGGAAGAACGGGTGAAGAGGCAGCTTTATCCCCGCCTTCAGGTGGAACTCGCTGACGCATACGTGGCCAGCAGGCGGTCGGGTGAACGTCTCTCCCCTCCCCGGTATCTTCAGCCTGACAGACGAAGGAATGTGGTAATCCCTCGCCCACCGCGCCATCTCCTTGACGCTTGGCGCCCGCTCAGGCTCTTGCACTGGCACTCCGTCGGGGAGCACCCAGTAAACTCGCCCGCCCTCCAGAAATTGGGTCACAGACTGATTTTTTCGCACGGGCTCGTCACCCCATGGCCCGGACGATGAGGACCCGCCCGACGACCCGGACGATTCCTCTAACCCTGCGGCAGCGAGCGCTTGTTGGGATCCATTTGCTGCACCACAGGAGAAGCATTAGGGATGAATCGCAGAGGCGTCACACTCATCACGGACTCGTACGATGATGTACTCGACCCGCTCGTGTCAGACCCACAACTAACTCACCCCGCCCCCGGAATGTAGACCCGCTCAAGCGATTGTCCGCTCGATATCTCTATTGGCTCCATTTCTAGACGCACGCACGCGACACCCACACTTAGCAAAAAAAAAGCCAACTACCAGAAACACCAAAAACCCAAAAATCCTACCCCAAACAAAATCAAACCTGGCACACCTCAAGAACACGCCTTGTTCTTGAGATGCAAACCCAGAAAAGGCAAAAAAACCCAGAAACCATGGAGGAGAAAAACACACAGAAACCAGAAAAACCAAAATACAAGGCAAAAGCAAAACGGAAAACAGAAAAACAAGTTCAAGAGCCTCACCAAATTGAAGGTTGACGCTAGAAAGGATGAACGTCGATGAAGTATTCCGGCAAGGAGCAAAGAACACAGAGATCAGAGAAGAACAGTGTGCAAGGTAATTTCTGCAGTGTTTCGGTAAGTTGTAAAAGTGATGAGGAAGACAACACCAGAGCCCCTTTTTATACTGATCACACGGTGCACGCAAATGAACGCGAGTCGTCCATTTTTGCGTGTCCACCGTCAGATCACGACACGTGGCCCTGAGGCGGTTCACCTGCCAGCCTAAGTAACCGCGCTCCCCTTCGGCTTCCCGCCTCATTTTCAAACCCTAGAACGGTCTCCCACGGCTCGACACGTGTCGCTCATGCACCACCCCACGCGCCCACGCGCCTGACGCATGAGCTTCGAGCAGTTACTACGTCATCAGCATTTAATGCCCAGGGCACGCCAGCATTAATTACGACGGCTAGCATTTATTACACAACGGTTCCCAATGAGAAGTCAAAAGGAATGTCACCTCAACCGCCTCACCAAACAGAGCACCACCACACCCAAGGTAAGACACGCCACATCTCCCGCCATTCGTACTGGCGCATACACAACCCGCACGACCAACGAACGATGAAGGCCCACAAACGCTAAAACGAAGAGATCACCGCCACGGGCGTAGGGCACCTCCCCTCCGTGTGCGTGCTGGTAAGAACTAGCAAGCCGGATTAGGCGACACAGGCATGGGGTCCGTCCCCTCTTTGCGCGCGCTAAGCCCGATGGGCGGTACGGGTGTGGGGTCCGTCCTCTCCTTACGCGCTCCGAGACTGATGAGCGTTCCGGGTGTGGGGTCCGTCCTCTCCGTGCGCAAAATACAAGCCAGCTGTGGTGGCAAAGGCATGGGGCCGACTCCTCTCTACGCACGCTAAGCCGATGGGCGGCACGGGCGTGGGGTTCTTCCCCTCCGTGTGCGTAACGTTAACGATCGACTCGCCGACTCGGCCGGCAAGGGTGTAGGGTCCGTCCTTTCCTTGCGTGCTCCGAGACCGATGAGCGTTCCGGGTGTGGGGTCCGTCCTCTCCATGCGCGAAATACAAGCCGGCTGTGGTGGCATAGGCATGGGGCCGACTCCTCTCTACGCATGCTACGCCGATGGGCGGCACGGGCGTGGGGTTCTTCCCCTCCGTGTGCGTAATGTTAACGATCGACTCGCCGACTCAGCCGGCAGGGGTGTGGGGTCCGTCCTCTCCTTGCGCGCTCTGAGACCGATGAGCGTTCCGAGCATGGGGTCCGCCCTCTCCGTGCGCGAAATCAACTCGGTTTAGGCGGCAGAGGCCTCTGCGTGCGCTAAGACCGACGGGCGGCACGGGTACGCGTTCGTCCCTCTGTGCACGCTACAGCAATTGTACGTCGCGGTCTTGATCCCACCGTTGACGCTACAACGTACGCAACGGCATCCCCGTTGACGTGCGATGTACGCAACGGCATCCCAACGTTGGCGTTACGAAAAACATTCGCATACATTCACGCATCATACCATACATTCACACATTTGCATACCTATATATCTATGCTGCACTTATTTATGTTTACCAGGCAACACCCCACGGGCACGCGGCTCCAAACTAGCACGATCCGTTTGGAGGCGGGGCCCAGAATACAAGATCACACGAACAGGTACACCAACGGACGCACAGGTACCCACTCCGTCATGCGAGCCCTTCATTGCCCGGAGAGTTGGGGGACTTGGGGGTTACAGTATCATACACCACTGCTCAATCGGATAAGTATTCTTGTTAATCGCACGAACCCTTTTTCAACTCCCCAGTCAAGAAAGTTCTCTTTGACTTGGGGACTTGGGGGACTTGTTAGTATAGCATCATTAGTTGTCCGATTAAATATACTTATCCACTTAAGCAGGCAATCAACACCTACCAGACCACCCGAAAGACCACCAGCAAGGCTACAACTTTGTTCACAAGACCGACCTCATCCGAGAGCGCACGCGCCCGTGGGGCGCACATCCGAATGTGCGGATCACATGACAGCAAATATAGACCAATCCCACATCGAGGAACACAAGCCAACAGCAAACTCAACCACCTATATATGTAAGGTATTTATTACAGGTAACGACATTCTGATCCAAGCATTAAACACTCCAACCCATATACACGCACGTTCGCTTGACTGTTATATCTAATACATCTCTAACTTAGGCATCGGAGCGTTGAAGGCAGGCCACCCCTGTCTCGACCCCTGACTGTCTGTTTGTCGTTGTATTCTTCTAACAGCCATACCCGAACACGCGTATCCGCACACCCGAAGAGAGAAGAAGCGTCCGACCATCCGAACAGCCCCAACGTTCGGACGAACAAGAAGAAGGAGACTACTCGTACTTGCTTCTGCTAGATTACGTCCCGCGTAATCCGGTAGAAACATGTAAGTAACAGTGATCTTGCATGTGTATACTAGTATATATTGCAATGTCCAATTTTGAGTTTTTTGGAATCTTATGATCACTTCATGAATCGCAGTGAGGAGTGTTTTATCTACTACTATTTATAAGTTTGTTACTTATTAGGCCACTCTAGCGTAATTTTTTGTACAGTTAAATATTTAATCCATATGCTTTAGAATCCCGGTGTTATATTCTCTTCATGATTAATGAATCCTGGAGAGATAGGAGATCAGGACAAGTGAGAGACTGTGTGGACTTAGACGTATGAGTTATTTAAATTTGTTAGGCTAAATGTGTATACCTTGTGTTTGATAGCTGAGAAATGTCGGCAGCTGGTTGGGGAAGAGCATTCATCTCAGAGCGGGAAGTTTACGTTTTTGAATTGCTTTGATATGGGTTCTGGAACACTGGCATGTGGGGTGAAAGAGGGAGTGAAGCTCTATGCCAACAATATCAGATCTGCTCATGTCGAGGCAGAAAGGCACAAGGCAATCGAAATTGCTTTGGCTGATGCATTGTCACAGGGATTAGCTTCTAACGAGGCGGCCAAACTGGCACAGAAAGCAGGAGCAAAGGCAGCCAAAGTTGCAAAACGGCAGGCCAAGCGGATAATAGGTCCTATAATCTCATCTGGATGGGACTTTTCCGAAGCTATATACTATGGTGGTGCAGTGACAGAAGGGACAGTCAGGGGTACTGGCACCTTGTTTGGCACCTACGCCGGAGGCTTCCTAGGAGACCAAAAGCTTGGGAGATTTGGTTATCTTGTGGGAAGTCAATTGGGCAGTTGGGTAGGAGGTAGGATTGGATTGATGGTCTATGATGTGGTTAGTGGAGTAAATTACTTGATTAAATTTGGTTTCCCTGAAAGTAGTGAAGTTGGTGAAACACCTGTTTATGAAAGTTCATACACAAGCTCTGAAGATTCTAATGCATATGAATCGTCATACGAACCTGCCAATGAAGAGCTCTGAGACACATGAGCATTATGAATTATTAGGTGAAGGAATTAGTTTCATTCTTATGATTGTTTTACACACAGGTTTGTTCTGTAGAATGCCATATAACTGTAGTATCAATCCATGACTCATTCATATTGGTGTATAATTCTCTGGATGGTACATCTATTCACCAATCTTACGCTGACCTTCTCCGTAAAATTTCATCTATATATGTACTTTAGCTCTAGTTTTCATGTGTTCAGTCTCTTATTTGTTATGGCTAGTTCAAACCTTATGAAGTGATATTTTGGTTGATGCGTGAAGATTGTTTCTCTAAATCATATACATTTACTGTGAAACTTTCATGTTCTGAAAGTAGAGTTCTTTCATAATTTTCTAAACACATTATTGTAAACCTTTGTCGTTCTGAAAGTAGAGTTCTTTGACTTCTTTCGTAGTTTAGTTATGGCCTAGTTCTGGAAATCGATCAAGTTTGAGTATTGAGGTGCGAGCTGGACAAAATGGAATTAAAAAAATGGATCTATATATTCCTTCCGCACCTAAACCAATCTTGGATTTAGACAGGCTTGTGTTTATAGATTTTTGGAAGCTACAACATCCCTCTTATTTGAGCCAATCAACTGGTTTAGCTCGAGTCCTGAGAGTGTTGCCACAGCCAATCTGTACTCTGTAGTGTGCCGGATCCTTCTTACTACTCTGGTTTATTAGGCCGGTACTGTCCTGCTTTTATTTTAACAACACGGCTCCTTCTTATACTTATCATTGTTGAATTTGAGATTTTACGTCGAAATATGACTGGAAAAATGGCTGTAATGATCATTAAATTTTGTCACAATTGACAATTTGATCACTGAACTTTAGAAAATATAAAAACGGTCACTGAATTTTAACTTTGTCTATCAATTTAGTCATTATGCCAATTTCGGATGTCAATTTTTCTTGTTCCTCATAGGTTTTTACATTTCTTCCACTTATGCTATATGCATTTTTTTTTTCATAATCCTATACATATAAGGAAAACATTTGACAAATTCTAATGTTTAAAATCGACAAAGTGATCAAATTGATAGACAAAGTTAATGCTCAGTGAAATTTTTGATATTTTCTAAAGTTCAATGATCAAATTATCGATTGTGATAAAGCTCAGTGATCATTTTGGCTATTTTCACTATGACAATATTAAATATAACTTAAATGTCATTGTACTATTTCTAATTGTACCGAAACCTTTTGTAGATAAAATTCAACAACTTAAATGTGGTTAAATTGGGACGATATCGGTACAATACGGACTCCATGTGTCATGCTTCTCGCTGTGCAACTTGGTATCAGAGTGGGTCATTTCCAATCACGTCCCGAGCTCAGTGGGCTTGAATTGAATTGGACATTCGAAAAATTGTTGAAAAATTGTTGGATTGTCTCCCGCTGACTTAATTGGGTCTTCGAAAAAATGTTGCGTTGGCTCCGACGGAATGTATAACCAAGATTTCGATGTGTATTTCAGACTTGGTTTCACTTGCTAACCTCGTACTTAAGTTGCATGTGAGGGGGCATGTTAGATTGGAGATCCGACATCACTCCATACTGATCAACCTGATGTAATCCAACATGTGCACTTGTGCGGTGCTGGAAACAAACAAAAGAAAGTTGTAGATAAAACTCAACACTTTAAATGTGGTTGAGACAATATCGGTACAATACAAACTCCATGTGTCACGCTTGTTGTTGTTCAACTTGGTATCAGAGCGGGTCATTTTCAATCACGTCCCGAATCCAGTGGGCTCGAATTGAATTTCGTCTTCGAAAATTGTTGAAAAATTGTTGCATTGGCTCCCGCTGACTTAATTGGGCCTTCAAAAAACTGTTGTGTTGGCTCTTGCGAAATGTATAACCAATATTTGATGTGTATTTCGGACTTGGTTTCACGTGATAACCTCGTACTTTGGTTGCATGTGAGGTGGCGTGTTAGATTTGAGATCCTACATAATTCCATACTAATCAACCTGATGTAATCCAACACGTGCACTTGTGCAGTGCTGGAAACAAACAAAAGAAAGTTGTAGATAAAACTCAACACCTTAAATGTGGTTAAGTTTGGACAATATCGGTACAATACGGATTCCATGTGCCACCTTGTCATTGTTCAACTTGATATCATAACGGGTCCTTTTCAATCACGTCCCGAGCCTAGTGGACTCAAATTGAATTAGGTCTTCGAAAATTGTTGAAAAATTGTTGCGTTGGTTCCTGCTGACTTAATTGGGTCTTCAAAAAAATGTTACGTTGGCTCCAGCGAAATGTATAACCAAGATTTTAATGTGTATTTCGGACTTAGTTTGTAATCCAACATGTGCACTTGTGCGGTGCTGGAAACAAACAAAAGAAAGCTGTTCATCTGAGCAAGACTAACACTGAAAAAGTCACTCTCATTTAGTAATACACGTCTTCTTTTAATTCTTATCATTCTACATTTCTACATCAATTTGCCTTTATCAGCATGCAAGAATATGTAGGATGGAGGATGAGTCAAATCACTCGCTCTCATAATCGACTTGACTCGGAATATGGAAGCATTCACCGTCGAGTATCTGCACTCATTTGGGAAGTTTTATTGGCCTAGGAATTCCTAGTTGAGGAATTTCTGTCATTATTCATCAAGTAGGATATTTTATTCATGATTTTTGCGCAGTAGTGCAACAAATCAGAATTCCTATTACTATTCATTAATTATAAAAACTTATTTTATTTAATTGTTAGTAATATTTTCATTCAATAACTAGCCGACATGTGTCACTATCGTCTAAATTATTGAACCAAATTTCCAATAAGATTTTCGACGAGTCATAATGTGACATGCGTCACTTCCACGTGACGTTATCGTCTAACTTATTGATGAAGATTTATGGTAAAATGTTTGGCCAGTTATTTTGTGACACATGTCACATCCACGTTTCCTTGTCTGCTAAATTATTTGATGAATATTTTCGGTAAGATTTCTGACCAATAAGAATGTGACACGTGTATTCATCTTCGGGCTTCAGATTATCTATATTTTGCTATAAAAGCATCGTCTATGGGGGGTAATAAATTTGTTGTGCACAAATTGGTGTGAGATTTTAGAAAAATGAAGGTAGTATTTATAAGAAAATAGTAGGGGATCATTTGAAATTTGAAATTTTTTTTGGAATTTTCTTTCCAAGTTATAGCCGTTCTGGTGAAATCAGACCTAAAATTGGAATAATAACCATTGCACTTCAATTCTGCCCGTCCGATTGAATTTTGGATTCAAAATGGACGGCCCAGAAGAATGAACTCGTTGGCAAAACGTTGGGAGACAACCCGGCCACGTGGCGGGCTGTCATTAGTTGGTAATTGAGCGGGTTAAAAAAATTACAGAGTTACAGCGCGTGTAATACACGCGCCAAAAATAAATAAATAAAGCTACGCGCCCTGGCATCACCCACGTGTATGGGCTCCGCCAGAGCGAACTTCCTCTTCGGCTTCCGATTTCAGGACGCCATTGAGGAATTCCTTGCAGTCGTCGATTAGTCGTCGAGGCAAAAGAGGGCCGCTGCACGCTTATTTGGCCGAGGACATCCTATTTCCGGCGGGACTTGCAGGAAATTCCTCCGAATTTCGTCACTGCTGCATATGCTCTAACATCAACACTGGGGGACTCAACATCTGATCCCCAAGAAATCTGGTTACTGTATCAAGATATGAAAGCTATTTGAGGGCCCAAGAGGGTTGCTTGGACTTGGAAACAGTATGGGTCAAAATCTGAGAGGCCCATCACTCTCAGGCCAGTGTATGGCACAAGGAGAAGTGTAGTGAACACACAGCCATAGCTTTTTGGTGGAGCGAGACACGCATCCGTTTGCTTCAATATCCACCGTGAAATTTGACCGGCCAACATGCTAGTGATGCTACCATCCTAGCTTTTATTTTAATGGTTTCAATTTTTTTTTTACGCTTTCAAAGGTTTTTTTCAACATGTTTAGAAAGCACTACATTAGTGCATGATGGCTCGGATAGACCTTTAAACACTTAAAACAATAGAGATAATTTATTGTGCACGAGATAATTGGGGTGTTGTGATTTTCATTATTGAAGGGAACTCGCTTCTCATTTCTAACTATAAAAAAATATCATGTCCTCTAGAGGCCTCATACAGTCCGATATCAAGTTTTTAGGTATATACTTACCCTAATTTTTTTTAATTCATGTGTTTAAGAAGTCAATTATGCTTGAGACAGTTGAGCTGTTTTTCAACAAGGACCTTAAGTGACTAATCAACCCAAACTAATTTGATCTTACGTTTTACAAAATAAGTTTCTTAATGGCTGTTAATTTTACACTAGTAGCAGATACTAATTGTATGCTTTAGGAGACAAATGCGGAAACAATGTGCTACAATGGTATGAGATAGCAAAAAACCCTAGCAGCCACCTCTAAGTCTCGCTCGTCGAGATCCTCCATGTCGACCAAGTTGTCGACTTCCCAAGCCTCTGTCGAGACCATCGTTGCCCCATATTCCTCCTCTCTTGCATTGAGAGCTCCAACGATAGACATCCACCGTGTGGCTAGAGATTCCATGAGGAGAGTTTCACAATTTTTCCTTCTCGAAAAATCATTGTCGTCCAAGGATATGGACCTGGGGGATTTCCGCACTTACTTTTGACGAGTGTGGAACTTGGACAAGGGTTTCAAGGTTGAAGAACAAGATCACTTGTATGTTCTTTCCTTCAATAGCATACATGACAAGAAACAATTGTTTAGGGGAGGACTATGGTACTATCGAAAAGTCTTGTTGTTGCTCAAAGATTATGATGGTGTCGGAGATCTCTCCCGATTTTCCTTCTCGTTGCTGCGTTTTTGGACGCGAATTTCTTGCATTCCACCTATGTTCAAGGATCCCTAGAACTTTAAGGCCTTCTCCTCTGTGGCTGGCAAGTTTCTCGATTATGATCGGGATGTGTTCAAGAAAGGAATCGTCAGGGTTTGGATGTCGCATCACCTAGACGCACCATGTTTGATGGAAAACGAGATGTTGATGGCTCCAGGCATTGTGGAGAACATCAAATTTTTTTTTTTACTAAAACCTTCGTGGAAGATGTGAAGCTTGTGGTTTGATTTGGAACTTGACTAGGCAGTGTGTGATGCACCAGATTGAGATGCCGAGTCTTGGTACTATATCGGACAAGGCTAGCAAAGCTGCAAGGGGAGAAGAAGCTCCTAGGGCAGTGAATGAGTTGGTTGTGGTCTCGGCATCTCCCTTTAAGAGGAAAAACAAAATTCAGTTTTGTTTTGAGAGATTTTTAGGGTCTACTCCGGGTATCGACTTCACTTTTGATAAACAACCGATGTTAACAAAAGAATGGTCAACACTGAAGGATTTTCAACGATTGACAAACATGAAAGTTCGCACGGGTCCAGTGGTGATTCGCTCTGATAGAGTTAGTGTGACATCTGGCTTCGACATGGAGGAAGCAAAGGCTACACTAGTGTCGTTATCCGGTAAGCATGATCGAGTGGAGAAGGTTATGACTTCACCAAAGAAGCTGAAGATTAGTGATTCTGATGCTGTGCTAGTTATGTCACATGTTGATAACAAGCGTATCAAGGTCCCTACCTTTTCAGGTCGCATCAAGGCTAGATATTTTGGTCTGATGAAGACTCCTGATGGTACCCTAGTAAACAAAATTGGTCCTGCCACGAAGAAGAAGTGTGGTCGTCCTATAGGAACCAAAAATAAGCCAAAGGATGGGAAGGTTATTGCTACTCCTTCTCCTTTACTTCTAACATACCCCATTCCATCCTCTGGCTCTTCAGTGAAGGGCAAGGAGGCAGGGGAGTAATTGATGTCCAGTCCCTCTTGCTTACTAATACCTTGTTTGGGTACTTGTATTCAAGAGTCCGAATAGCATACCACAATTGTATGCGTTGGTGCTTTCAGACTCTCTACTCTCTTCCTTGTTACCCTTGCAAGGTATTAGTAAGCTTGACAATAAGTTGAGCTTAGCAATGATTTAAGGAATAATATTTGTCTCATCTTTTGTTTCTTCATTCCTACGGAGGAAATTACTCTTGTAACGTGATGTAATGAAACTCTCTCTTTTCTTAAAAAAAAGTCTTAATTCTCTAGTGAGCTCCCATCATTCAATCTCAATGGAGCTTTCAAATGAAAAGGTATCTCAATGAATCCAACGTCGAGTAGTCGCACTACTTACCAATTGGCCTATAAAAAACTAGATAAACAAATAAAGGGACAAAGAGAAACACTTCCAAAAATCATATCACACGTATACATCGATCTGTGGCTTACCACCTCCTCAAGTGGGTTTTTCTTTTTATGTGGATAGAACTTGTAATATTGGAAAAAGGAGATCGGAGAAGCCACCACTTGTACTAATTGTTTTTTTTTTCATTCAATAAGAAAAACGGAACACTGCCAAATTTAGATGATAAAATCCTTGTTTCTTTTCTTTTTTGGGTCTGAAAGACAAAGCATCGTGGAGAAACATTACCAAATTCCATATCAAAAGACGACATCTATACATCGAAATTTAATTTTGGGAAAAGCGAATTACGTACTAGCTAGCTAGCTCTCGTACTAATTTTTGGAATGAGAAAACACGTACAGATACAATGCCAAAATTGGAAGATGATTTGTTTGTAATCTTAGAAGGATGAATTTGAATCGGAAAGGAGGAGCTTTGGATGAGATTGGGATTATATTGGCCATCCAGTTTATGTAAGGCCAAGTAATATGTAACTCTTGCCAGAGCAAAAACACAAGAACTATTTTTAGTGGAAGCTTTAGCTATTAGGCACTTTGCAGAATGCTAAAACTTTCAACTCTATCAAGTGCAAATGTCAACATATTTTGAAAGAGCCCACCTCGATGAGCATAGTTAATTTATGCTGAAACTTGAAACAGCAAGCATAGATTTTGTCAAGTCGTTTACTTTAGACGATGACGTTCAAGTAGAAAGAAGATCGAGTATTCCAGAAAGAACTAGTACTATATATTTAACCTAAACCCTATATATTGCAGAATCTAGAACTTTAGATGTATGGATTAGGGTTTATGAGTATATAATTTAGTTTTCAGTCTCTAGTTTGCTCAAATTAGTCTTGTCTAATTAGGTCGGATGATTAATTTTAAGCATATAGAATGCCACATGCATGAAAGTAAATTAAGATGGCGAATAATGGCTTTCATTATGACAACACGTCTGGCATACACACAGTACATTGTATTATTTCTTTTAGCGACGACATGTTGATATGTGAAATAGAGAAGCATTATGGAAGATCGATGAAAAAGCTATTTTCAGAAGCCAGGTAGATCGAGTTCTGCCGTTCTAAGTCTCCAGTTGGACTTAATCTTATTCTTAAGGCAAATCCAAGACATATTAAGTAAACATGCCATCAGGTTGATCAGGCTAACTGTACGTAATTAATATAATTAGAACCACTACGTACAATGGTCTGGATCGATCGATGGATCGATCGATCAATGAAATAAGTTAATTTCCAGAAATATATACATCAATCAGGTGCTCTTGCTTGGGGCAGGGACGGAGCTAGAGGTGAGTTGGGGTATACTGCAGCTCACTCAAGATTTTAAGCTCAAATAAAATTACATGTATACATATGTAAAAAATAAGGGTATAGATAAGTTTAGCGTATCTTAATTTTTATAGGTAAATTTAACATACCCCAATTTTCATTCCTGACTCCCGTCTCTGTTTTGGGCAAATAACATTTTGGAAGACCCAAATCATTGTTTGCGATAACACAAGTGGGTTCAAGATAACTTGCCAAATGCCAAGCAATATATGGAAGCTGGTGTGAAATGAATGATGCTGATCGATAGTAACTTGAGAAAGTATACTCGATCGAACAAATAAACTTAATTATCTCAAATTAATACTTTGAAAATTAACATTATCTTTTGCATTTTGTAGTGTGTGAAAGCACAAGGAATAGAATCTTTTATCCAACCTTTCATCATCTTCGATTCGACGACATGCGTTATCGATTAACCTCAATTGAAGTTGACCTAGAATTTTTTTTAAGAGGAGTTATTTCACTTGAAAGGCTTAAAGGAAGTAGTCTTGGTAATGATATTATCAAGTACGTGCAGCATCATTAGATGCAAGAAAGGCATCGTTTTCACTTCAATGCATCTGAAAATAGTAGCTGCAATCAATTAATAACTACTTGCCTGCAAAGCTCTGAGAACCATGCATATATAGCCGAGGATATATGAGAGGCTTGCTGCATATGCATTGGCGGTATAACTGTATGACATCATATTAAGTATATCGATGCCTCTCCGCATTGGGAACATCTCCTTTATCCCAATCCCAAGAACAAATGTTTCAGTGTATATATGTATCGTAGTTAATTGCCAAGATTCAAGAAGTTAACATATATATATATATATGAACTAGGTGTCTAGGTTAAGTTCTTTTTTAATTATGCATCAAACCTACTATGAATTAGGTTAAGTTGAAGTGAGATGGTATATAGATACATCTCACGTACCCTACTTCGACTTAACCTAGTTCATATAAGATGGTATATCTATATATCTCACCTACTATAATATCCAACCCACTTATTAATTAAGTGATATTTTTTAAGCCATCGTCAACTTAAAATTGCTTTATCCATATTAAATTTATATTATGTGTTCAAATCATACATATCATATATAGCATTGTATCAAATTTTGTCCAGTTTCTACGTACAATAATTTAATTATTTTAATTGTGTTACGTTATTTTTTAATCTAACTTTCGTGATTGTAATTATAGACGACATAAAGAGTAATTCGAGACATTTTTGCGATTTCTATTATTGATTTTAATTTGGGGTGGCAATAGTGGTGCGATGCGGGAGCCACAATGCCAGTAATGAACAATAAACCCTTCAAATAGTGACCCCACAAGTGCCCATAAATAACGACCCTCCAAAGCCCTCAAGGACATCATCATGTCATCACCAAGTTCATCGATCAGCTGATTTCTCAAGAGCTGGTCTTTAATTTTTTCAACCCTATCATTTCCTTCAATTCTCATATCCTCATAGTGTCGACATGTGCTGCCATGGCGATGCCTTGGTCCAACGAGTTTGCGAACTCTACGAGCAAATCTCAAGCCTCGAGAGCCTCAAACCGTCAGAGGATGTCAACACTCTCTTCACCCAACTCGTCCTCACATGCATGCCACCGAATCCAATCGATGTCACCAAGCTCTGCAAAAGTGTGCAAGAAATAAGGTCCAAACTCATAAGACTCTGCGGAGAAGCGGAGGGTCTCCTAGAGAATCACTTCTCCACGATCCTCGGCTCCTATGAAAACCCTCTTCACCATCTCAACATTTTCCCTTACTACACAAACTACCTTAAGCTCAGCAAACTCGAGCACACCATTCTCACCCAGCACTTCCCTCATGTACCTTCCAAGATTGCCTTTGTGGGTTCTGGACCACTTCCCCTGACCTCGATTGTGTTCGCCTCTAACCACCTCACCACCACCACTTTCCACAACTATGATATCGACGCTTTGGCCAATTCCAAGGCTCTTGGCTTGGTTGCATCTGATCCTGACCTGTCCAAGAGGATGGTGTTCCACACCACTGACATAATGGATGTCACAACTGGTTTGAAGGAGTACGAGATCGTGTTTTTGGCTGCTCTGGTTGGGATGGACAAGTCTGAGAAGGTGAAGATCATTCAGCACTTGGCCGAGAACATGAACCCTGGCTCGATCTTGATGCTGAGGAGTGCTCATGGTGCTAGGGGTTTTCTGTATCCGGTGGTTGACCCTTGTGATGATCTTGTAGGGTTTGAGGTTCTCTCTGTGTTTCACCCCACTGATGAAGTTGTTAACTCGGTTGTGATTGCCCGGAGATCCTCCTATGCATTACCAGCGGCAATTCGTTCTTCACCACTTGAGAAGAAGGCAGGGCTGAATGTTGGTTCTGCTAAAGTACTACCCAATAAGTGTTGTGAGGTTGAAGCCTTTAATCCTCTTAACCATGGGAGCAATATGATTGAGGACTTGGCATTTGATCAGGAGCAACTGTCATAGTACTGTCTTCAAACATCTTCATGAGTTTATGATCAGCTGTATGGCCTATTCACATGCATAGAAATAAGGTCAATTTAATTGGTGGTATATGTGTTTTATGCATTCTCACTTGCTTGATTCATATCTAGCTACTGATTGTTAGATATCCAATATATGTATCGTCGAGGCATCTTTAATTTAATAAGATCACATGGAAATGGAAATTGGGTGGTTATGTTTAAGTTTTCGTTATTGTTGCTGGCTTAATATGTTGGTCATTGTTCGTGAAGATTTGGTTATCGGCACCACAGTGGAATAGGGGCAGACAAAAGAGAGATTTTATCGTTCTTAGGGGTTAGTACATGATAATCAATGCATCTTTAATTTAGACCACAATACAAACACAGAAACAAATCAAACTAGCAAGAATGTGTTTAAAGGGTAATGCATTAAGGTTCCAAATTCTCAATCTAATATACGCCTTGTAATCACGCAGTTAGCTAGGATCTAAAGCCAACAAATGGAGCTGTCTCACTCGCTTGTCTTTCTGATTTTAAGTCGAGTGTCTTTTATCTTCCTCTTCTATGCTTCTAACTTGTGCTCTTCTCTAATTCCATTATTTCCATTTTCCAAGCTCTCATTTTCTATTTATTTTAATATGTATGGATAAGCTGTAGACTTGTAGGGTTTCCGGCCAATCACATTATGTGGAGGGGATCGGAGGATGTAGCTCGCCATATAATTTTTCATTGATCCGGAAATCATCATCAGGTGAAATATAATAAGTCATGGATCTCTCTCTATAGCTTTCTCCGGACACAGGAGGCTTTGTTTTCATGCATTGTTGGTAATCTCTGATAGCTAGCGCTCAACAAGTCTTTTAGGAAAACAACAACTACCCTAGCTAGATGGTTGCTTCGTCTAATTAATTGTGTAATTTGTCCGAGGGTGGAGTTATTCATGGTTTAAAATCAAGAATTTTGTCTGATCAGCAAACTCAGTCACCATTCATATATCCTCGTTGCTTTCTAATTAATGATCATGTACATTCTATCTGGAAGAGCAAGGATTCACATACATGCATATGGTTCTTGAAGCTCCACACACACGCACATATATTTGCGTAATAATTAGCTAGAGCGAAACGTGCATGCGTAAGTCTTGTATATTACCATGCAATTCTTTGGTCTTGTACGCACAAGAAATCATTTTAATTGTTTCTTGTATGATAAGTTTCAAATTCATAGATGCACAAAAGTAGAGTTAGGATTTCATGGTAAAGGGGCCTTTTTTTTCAAAGATGTTTACTAATAATATATGAGCCGGGTATAAAAATTTAGGGGGCTAATTTTAAAATCGGGTTTGATATTTTACACTAAAAGTGAGCTACAAATTAACTCGTGTGTAGCTACGTATGTCTTTCTGAATATCATACAACTGGAAAACTGAAATGCAAATAATTGGGAGTACACTATGAGAAAATACGTACTAATTCCGGCCAGTTGCAAGAATTTCTCAAGCTTTTTCAATTCGATCTTAGGGCTTTGTTTCACATTTCTTTTTGGACAGGGTCACAATATTTCTTTTGTAACGTAAACGTTAGTTACATTCATTGTACAAATATACGGAGAAGATTATCGCAGTAATTAACTCTTTGTTTAAGGAGATTTATTCTTCATTATTCTCGGTGTGTGTCTTGTCCTACTTAGATACGGATTAGATTAGATAGATATAAGAGAATCTCTATTTTAAAACCCTAACGCCTCCACCACAGTCAACCGTCGACCTCCCTTTTGTGTGTTCCTACCGATCATCACACAAGCACAAGTTTCATCACATCTTCCTAAGTCGTCAAGATTGCTCGACTTCTGAAGAACCTTTTCAGACGAGCTTCATCTTCAAATTGTTCATCAAGTGTACCAGTCATACCAAGCACAACACTCATCGAGGTAAACTTTTCTACACCCTAAATCTATAGATCTAGGATAAAACTTAATTTGTGCAAAGCTCTAGATCTAGATTGATGAGAATTGTGATATAAGTTATTTATATTGCATGTTTTCCCTAGTTCCTATGGACCTATATCCATAGAGTATATGTGACGATCACGGGAGAGACACAATTTTAGAAAAGAAAAGAAAACAGAAATTATTGTTATGTGACGGTTAGTCACGGTTGTTGGGTGTGGTTTTTGCCACCGTTTATAATCGATTTTTGTGACCATATATCATGGATCACGTTCTTATTCATTGAAATTTGAAGTTTTGTGATCGTAGTTTTCGATCGTTACTAATAAAACATTTCTGTGTATTTTGTAGATGAGTTCGAATGAGCCAGCGAAGCTGGAATTCGACATCCTTGACCTTCAAGGCAAGGAGTATCATTATTGGGTCTTAGATGTAAAAAATACATTCATCGAAAAGAGACTGACCAACACCATCAAACCCTCGGGGCCTGGAATGAATCTCCTGCCCCCAATGATGAATCAAAAGCTCAAGCCCTTATGTTTTTGAGGCGTCACATTCATTCAACTCTCAAGAAGCATTATTTAAACAAGACATATCTCATGGAATCTGAAGCAGCGCTTCAATAATATGCATGATGCACAGTTTCTTGAGTTGACTACGAGATGAAAAAACACAAGACTTCTGAATTTATCAAAGATCTAATATTATAATCAAGTAATGCTGGATATGCAGTCGGAGTTGAGTTTTTGTGGGGTGCAGAAGACTGAGCAAGATATGACTGAGTGATCATCAAACACCTTCCCTACATCCATGAGCATCCTTGCTCATCAGTACCAGATCGAGTACGAACATGGGAGGATTACTACCTTCAGTGATCTCATCAAAATAGCCTTGCAAAAAAAAGGAGTCATCATGAGATTATCCTAAATAATAACTCAAGACCGGCTGATACTAAGAAGTCTGAGAGTTACCAAACTAGAGGAAAGACCTGTAAAAATAAGAAGGTAGCTCGTTCAGAACCTTGTGCTAGTGGAGGACATGCTCCACGTGGGGGTAGAGGAGGGTGTGCGCGTTGCCAAGGCCGTAGCCAAAATCTTACTTTACATAGAGATCAGAACGCCAACTCCAACAAGAAGCAGGTTAGTTCAGTTCCTGATGGTCAACGGTTTCAACATTTCGGAAGATACATTTGTTTTAAATTTGGTTCAAACAAGCATATGCACAAGCAGTGTCGTGCCAGTAGAGAAATCCATAACATTTACAAGAGGCATAAGCAGTATTTGGTTCAAGAGTCAAATTATGCTAGATATTTGGAGATAGAGATTGACACCAATCTCGTTCTTGCAGAAGACAAGGGGACATAACTTGCTACACCGAATTTGATTAAGCCTATGTAAAAGGTGGTTGTCTCTGTAATTTCTTCAAGTTTTAGTTTTGTTTTTGGCTTACTTTTCGGTCAAGATTTTTAAGACAATTGTCTTGTTTTTTTTTTCCGAATAAGAACATCTATAATGTTATTTTTATTTGTTGGAAGTAATGATTTTTCTCTACTTTTTTTGGTATATGAAAGTGTTGAGAATTTTCTATTTCATAAAATTCTTATGTATTGTTCGATGTTTTTACATATATAGCAAAACGATGTACATATACCTTTAAAACGTCCTAAAAAAAGCAGTTTATTTTGATCACAGGAAATTTTCAATCCATCAAAAATTCCTTTGACCCATCGAAAATTGTCATTATTGATTGTTTTCGATCCATCGAAGCAAAGCTGCTATCCCAAATTTCAATCCATCAAATTTTGATATCGTAAATTTGATATCGTTTTAGGTTTACTTCGATCCATCAAAAAAAATTTTGACCCATCGAAGCAACCATTCTGGACACTTTTCCAATCCGTCGAAAAATCACCTGACCCATCAAAAATTCGGTATCGGAAATGATGTTTTTAGATGAGTTTATCATTTGTTTCCTTGACTAATGATGTTGTTTATATATCAGTTTATGTCATGTCATATCAGCACTCAACGAGGGTCACATCCTTACTCAAATCTTTAAGTGTATACTTAAAGTATACGCTTGGTCTTTAGTACAAATGCTTACTTATTTACATTGATTTTGTAGATTTCTCAAGGACAAATTGAGTGTCTAGAAGATTGTGGTACTACCCATACCATTCTTCGGAATAGGCAACTATTTGTGGATCTTTTTTCATACTAATCCTCAGTGACTATCATGATTGGTGCAGCGTCCGTTATACAAGGGCGTGGTTCAGCAAAGATTATGTTGCCTCATGGTATAAAATTATATATCACTGATGTCTTATACGCGCCCAAAGGCCAATCGCTCTTTGCTAAAATTTAAAGATATTTGTGCCAACGGTTTTCACTTGAAAACATATTGTGAGAATAGAAAAGAACTATTGTGTATCACCTCTGTCGAATATGGCAATAAGAGCATTCTAGAGAAGTTTCCGCCTATTCGTAGTGGTTTATACCTCACTACAGTTTGGATTATTGAATCTAATGTCGTGACTCACACGACTTCGTGTGATTCATACTCATACAAGCTTTAACATTATTGACTGGGACATCCAGGTCGTGACATGATGATCAAAATATTAAAAAATTCTCATTGTCATCCATTTTTTCAGAGCAAAAAAATATGTGGGAATTCTTATATCCATCGGTTTAGATGGTGAGGATGGGACTACTCCTCCCATTCTTGGCTCGGTCTCAAAGATGAGTGCAGCACCTTCCCGACAACATACCACTGAGGCATTGTGCGTTATCCCGCCAGACTCTTATGTTGCAATCTCTGATGCACATTGCTCGTTCTGCAAAGCTTGTTCTTTAGCAAAGTTACATGCACACCATTCGTTTGTTGTTGACAATACTGACAATATTCCATTCTTACACATAATCTAAGATGATATTTGTAGACCTATCAAACCCGAATGCGGACCATTTAAATATTTCATGGTGTTGATAGATACATCAATGTGATGGTCACACGTTGCTTTACTATCCACAAAGAATGCTACGTTTTCCAAACTCTTGGCTCAAATTATTAAGCCTCGGGATCATCACCCAGATCATCCAATCAAGTCTATTCGATTGGATAACACATGAGAGTTTACATCAAAATCTTTTAATGATTGCAGTATGTCTGTTGGGATTGAAGTTGAACATCTTGTTCCTTATGTTCATTCTCAGAACGGTTTAGCAGAGGCTCATATCAAGCGGTTACAGCTTGTGTCTAGAGCTTTGGTAATGCATACAAATTTACCGGTCTCTACTTGGGGATATGCAGTGTTGCACGCAGCTATGCTTCTTCGTTTTCGACCCATAGCCCACAAACCATTCAATGCGTACCAGTTGGTTACTGGATATGTGTATGATGTTTCACATTTGCACATTTTTGGTTGCGCATTTTGTGTGCCAATTGTGCCTCCACAATGCACTAAAATGGGTCATCAAAGAAGATTAGGCATTTATGTTGGTTATGAACCTCCAACAATTATCTGCTATCTTGAACCTTCGACATGAGATCTTTTTACTGCGAGATTTGCAGATTGTCACTTCGACGAGACATATTTTCAACCGTTAGGGGGAGATAGGAATGGTTCTATTCCAGTTGAATGTCAAAAATTGATATGGTTTAATCTCACTATGTCTCATCATGATCCTCGCACATCTCAAAGTGAGATGGAAGTGCGAAGAATATTTGATATTTAGAAAGTAGCAGACTTTATGTTTAACTCCTTTGTTGATATCGCTAAAGTGACGAGATCAGATACACCTACTACAAATGTTCCTCCAAGGTTGAAAATCCTAAAGAAAAGATTCATTAGTGGCAACACCGGGTAAGGAGGCGTTTCTCCTGCTTATATGGAAGATGTTGCATCGGCCTTGGCTCCTACCAGGAAAAGGGGGAGACTAAGAAAATCCACAAATGAGTCGCCGATGAAAAGGTAGGTCATCGAGACATAAAAAGATCCATTCATCAGCAACATTGTGAATCTTTCACATAAGATTATTTCTGACTATAATTATGTCCTTGAATCACAATTGACATCTCTAGGGGACACTCTAGAACCTCTTGTGATGTCAGAGAACAAATAAATCTCGGTTAGAACAAATGATGTGCATTTTCTTATGGATAAATCTTCCATGTTAATTGATGATGTGTTTGCTTATTTCGTCACTCGGGAGATTATTGACAACAATGAAGTGGAACCCCGCTCTATTGTTGAATGTCAACGTAGAGCAGATTGGCCGAAATGGAAGATTGCAATCCAGGTTGAACTAGACTCTCTAAATAAAAGGCAAGTTTTCGGTCCGGTTGTGCTATGCTCACTGAATGTTAAGCCGGTTGGACATAAATGAGTCTTTGTTCGGAAGCGTAATGAGAAGAATGAGGTCTTGTATTATAAAGCTAGGCTTATAGCGTAGGATTTCTCTCAGCGCCCTAGAATTGATTATGAGGAGACGTATTCTCCAGTTATGGACATCATTACCTTCTACTACCTGATAAACTTGGTAGTGTTCGAAAATCCTGAAAGTGGCGAGATAGCTCAAGTAGAACGAATAGAGTACGCTTTAGTCAAGCTCATGAACTATTTAATCGGATTCACAATCCATTTCAATCTAAGTTTGTGGGCTAGTGAGCGGTTCGAAGACAGGTAAAAAAATCTCCGTAGTGGAATAGGGGGTTGCTTGCATACTTTGTTCAGACAGCACAGATCCACCAGGTTGGGTTTGCTATTAACGGCTGCTGAGGTGTAAGTATAGTTTGAAGGAAGAGGCAAGAAAACCACTTAACATGCAGCTTATAGATGTGGTTACTGCATATCTCTTTGAGGATCTTGATTCAGAGATATACATGAAAGTGCCAGATGACATTGCTATACCTAAATCAAGTACTCTGAACCATGGAGTACTCATGTTATCAAATTGAGACGTTCACTATATGGATTGAAGCAATCCGGTAGGATGTGATATACACATCTTAGTGACTACTTGATTGGGAAGGGATACAAGAATGATGAATTATGCCTTTGCGTGTTCATTAAAAGAACAAGTTCAGGATTTGCCATATTAGCTGTCTATGTTGATGATATGAACATCATCAAAACTCTTAATGAGATCAATGAGACTGTTTGCTACTTGAAGTCTGAGTTTGAGATGAAAGACTTTGGTAGGACTCGATTTTGTCTTTAATGAGAGCTGGAACATCGAGTTAGTGAAATTCTTATTCACCAGTCTGCTTATGTCCAAAAGATGCTCAGATGATTTAACATGGACAAAAGCGCACTCTGTTAGCACACAAATGGTTGTTCGTAGTCTGGACCCCAAGAAAGATCCGCTTCGTCCGTTAGATGACAATGAAGAGATCTTGGAAGCTGAAATTTCATATCTTAGTGTTATTGGAGTTTTGTTGTATTTAGCTCAGTGCACACGTCTAGATATTGCCTTCTCAATGAACTTGTTGGCTAGATTTAGCTCTACACCTACGCAACGTCATTTGAATGGAGTAAAACAAATCTTCAAGCATTTGGAGGGTTCCATTGACTTGGGCTTATTCTTCCCTTACAAAGAATACATAGAGAAACATGAAATTCTTGGAAAAGGGAATGCTGAATCACAACATACAGATCTCAGGTCCTTCGATCCATCGAAGGATATACTCAGGATGGATCAGAATCACTCATTCGATCCATCGAAGGAATGGTTTGATGCATCAAAAGATGTGCAGGCATTGAGCAATTTTCATGATATCTCCTATTCTGAAACACTGGTTGATGTGTTGGTTAGATTTGCTGATGCTAGGTATCTCTCTGACCCACACAAAGGTTGTTCACATACCGGCTATGTTTTCACTATGGGAAACACGACAATCTCTTGGAGATGAACAGAGCAAACTCTTGTTGCTACTTCCTCGAATCATTCTGAGATTATTGTTTTGCATGAAACTGTTAGAGAATGTGTCTGACTTAGGTCATATTCGAGGGTCTGGTGGATTATCATCTACTGTTACTGCTCTCACTTGCATCTTTAAGGATAATGCTGCATGCATTCAACAAATGAAGTTGAGTTTCATTAAATGTGACAATACAAAACATATATCGTCGAAGTTCTTCTTTAATCAGCAACAACAGTAGCTGTTGAATATCCATGTGTGCTTGATTGGTTCAGTTGATAATGTTGTGGACTTGTTTACCAAGTCACTTCCTAAATCTATATTTGTGAAACATATGAAAATTATTGGTATGCGCATGATATCTGAACTCCATGACTAAGTTTATAGTCATGGGGAGTTATATTTCTGTAGACATCAGGGGGAGTCTACGTCACATGTAGTAGCTTTTGTAGTTGATGTGTTGTACTATTTTTCCCTTAGACCGAGCTTTTATTTTATCCATGAGGTATTTGTTTGCTTTGCGAGGTTTTTTGTGAGACAACAAGTCATGCATCATTCTTGAGGCAATCGACACAAGGGGGAGTGTTTAAGGAGATTTATTCTCCATTATTCTCATTGTATGTCTTATCCTACTTAGTACGGATTAGATTAGATAGATATTATAAAATCTCTGTTTTATAGGGACAGCTATTGTAACAGAGTGTATCAGCTTATATATAAGACATTCTATCAATGAGAAATGTGACGATTTTCAGTTATCATATTATTCTACTTTAAGGCCTTCACTTTTTTTTTTGTTGGAATAAAACATGCAATGTGGAATCCTCGATTGCCTAATGGCCCTTTAGATAAGGGCTGGATGTGGATGTTGTCATCTCCACTGCTACAGCACCTGCACCTCTAAATATGAAATGTGAATATCTTTCTTCATGGTGTCGACATGGGCTAACAGAAGGGCTGTGATTGCAACATACTGCTAGCCTCACAACTCGTTCTAAAACCTCCAAACATGTCGACACTTGTGCTGTCTCTCGAGGCTTCAACCAACACTTTCTAATTAACACACACATGCAGACATGCTTATGCCAAAAAGCTTCATTACTGTACTTACTTCTTGTACTTAGATGAATAAGCAGTGTATCCGGTATCCCTATCCTTTTGTAGTTTTGTTCTACCTTGGTCCATCGAGTCTCTCATAATCGATGCGAAGCCAACCCACCAAGCTCTCTCGTTCTCACTCCTCTCGATCAGTGTTCATGTAATCATGTGTGCTCATATGGCACGAAACTGTTGTCTTGCACGGTTCATTTTCCGACTTCAATTCTCTAACAAGAAAAGCCTAGGATGCCCAATTAACCATACAATCCGTGTATTAATTCATGCTCATATTTTCTACCTCAGTTTTTTGTTTTTGGCCAACTTTAATGAAATTAAAATTCAGACTAGAGTCTCTAGAGAGATGGAATTGAGTGACAGCTTAATTGGGTTAAGTTTACTTAATAAGGGTTTACTAATTAAGGGGTAATTGTCTGTCATCACCTTATTAAAGATCCCTCTACCGCTTATGTCTCTTGGTGCCCTTAAGTCGATACCCTTGAGTCAATAATCGTTAATCGTTACTACTTTTATATCAATAAAAACTGACATCTCACGCGTTTGTTTACCTTAGTGGCTTGGTCTGGTGATAAATGGCATATGCATGCATGAGTCCAAGACCAAACAATTTGCTCTGTTTCTAGTCTAAAAGATACAGCACCAACTACTTTGGCCCGTTGAATACTAAGAAAAGGATGCATGGCTCAGCCCAAATAAAGAAAATATAAATGAAAAGCCACCCAGAATTCCTAAGAATCGTATCAAAGGTTTAAGGTTACCTAGATTCCAAGGCTGTTGCTACGATATACAAGATAGCTTTAGTACGCAGATAACATAATAGCATTAGTTTTCAGGGTTCATAATACAAAGATAACAATTTAACTAGAAGCTACGCATGGTAAATAAGCTAAAGCTAACAACTAATGGCCAATGGTTCATGAGTGATGATAGAGCGTCCAACATCATTCAACCTGCTCATTATTGCTAGATAGATATGGATCGATCACATGAAATCTTCATTTCCAAATCCAGTGTCGAGTGGCAAACCAGATCCTTCTCCTCCATTGCTGCCACCTCTAACATTCTCCATGAGAGCAAACTGCATCTCTTCTGATGGTTTCCAGTGCCTCTTCCTTTGGTTTATGAACCAGTTGTTGATCTGCCTCTGGTCCAGACCAGTTGCCACAGATAGCTGCAATTTCTCCTCCTCCTATGCATACACACATTATGTATAGTCATTGGGAAACTAATGCATAAACAATTGCTTGCATTTAAAAGTGTAGATCTTCAACTTCCAATATCCAATTGGCTTGTATTGAACTAATTACCGTAGGATATGGCCACCTAAAGTGAGTATTCCACCAGTCCAATAGTGCAAACCTAGCATCCTTTGGAAGCTTTCCTTTCTTTCTTGTCTTTAAGAAGTCCTTCTTCAGCTTGCCGAGGTAGCCACTATATTTATGCAGCAGCATATCTTTAAGCTCCTTATCACCACCACGGAAGCTGGAGGTTTCTTGAGACTCTGCTACTTCCACCTCCCCATAACTGAAGTCCTCTTCAGAACTTCCAATGGCTTCCTCTGGCAATGGCACTAAGAATTAGTAAGGATTATATAAAGCATCTCTTCATGCGTACAGTTTATACAGTAAGGTCTATCACATCATGTTACCTAACATCTTAAGCTACCTTAGTATACAATGAGCTAACAGATTAGAATGGTATGCATGATTAACCATTTTTCATTAGCATGTTCAACTACATTGGTATTAATCCCTTGCATGAGTGAAAGACTACCATAAAAATAGTAATAAATCAATTAATAAAAAAGCCTCGAAATGCATTTTTTGTACAACTTAAGTCAAATGTAATCTTCCAAGAGAACATATAGCATGATAGATTGATCTAACTAATACCACTTTTTCTTACTATTTGGAATCCTATCACAAGAATTAGCTTTTTCATATTCCACCTTTTGGTCAAGATATTTAGCTAAACTCGTGCATTTCCTGGGATATTCTGTAATTAGGGCCAGTTTCTTATTTTCTTAATTTGGAAATGATGTCTATCATCTACCCATCAAAACTAACCTAGCCCTATGATAAAGACTACAGATTAGGATTAAATATACACTAGGAAAGCGAAGGCCAGGTAGAGAGCTGGGAATAACTCTTACCACGGAGGTATAGGGGTAATTAGCTAGTTATTTACAAGCAGGAGTACCAATGATCCCAACCAATTAACCTCAAACCTCACGTTTACTTTATATATTCCCTTCATATGTCACTTCCACACAGATACTGTACAACTCTACGGAATCTAGCACCACCAAGTGTTCAACAGTGTCATAATTAAGTAATTAACAATGGGAAAACCAAAACGGCATCTATGTCATGTTTACGTACATGTGCATTACGTACTACTTGATAAAAGTTAATTAGATTTGAAAATAAACGATTGTCGCATACCAGCTGAGTTGTAGTCCCAGTTGGTTTTCTGGAAAGTGTCTTTGCAGAGGTTGCTAAGCTTTGTTTCAATGTTGCTCATGAATGTCGTCGCTTCTTCGACCACCTTTGATAACTCTTCCTCGAATATATGAAGAACCTCACAGTATGCGTCCTTTCAAAACAGCCACAAAAAAAGAACACCATAATTAATAGGTTCAAAAATTATTTCCCATCACAAAGATCCAATTCAAAGCTAAATAATACACAATTGAAAGTGATACTGTACAGGGAAAGAAAGGGCTGGAATTGTAACAATGAAACAATCAAAGAACCACAATTCAACAGCAAGATATGACGGAGTTATTAGGAAACCAATTTGGAAACATCTTGGCTATTATTAAAGATGCATATCTTAAACAAAGTGACCGATCAAAAAATGATCGAGTATTATATCTTATGCTTAAATAAAAATAGAAAATTAAAATTCAGCTAGCTATACCATGAACTGATCTAGTTGTGGATCAGCTCCTATCTCACTCCTGCAAGGGTTTGTAGGGAGACTTAGCCGCGCAATCTCATCAAGAAGATTCTTCATCTCTGGTGGAGCTCCAACCTAAATCAACAGACAAATAGTAAAGTTGACCCCTAAATGGTGTTTTTTGGTCAATGACAAGTAATGTGCTCATAAAGTAAGTGGAACTTAGTTACCTTTTGGCAACCTATGTAAGAAGCGACTAAATCTGGATAACGAGGATGATTGGCTATCTGGGTCTTAAGCAGCTCAGCCATGCCCTGATCATTTTCAAATTGGAGGATGTTGATGTTAGCATCATTAAGCACTATTGGACCGCCATGAAAGCCACTACCACCACCACCGGTGTGACTAGCAGTTCCAGTAATCCTAGGACCATTCTCAACCTGATTACCGTTCTCCGATGAACCTGACACCACATTCATACGGTTTTGACTGTAAAACTCTTCCATGCTATATGCCCCAAAAAAGTTTCGATCTTTAGCTGACTACAATATCCAAGAAATGACAGAAGATTGAGAAAGAGCCCAAGAGTGATGCTTGACTAGAGTAGTTAATTAAGCAAAGTGGTGCTGCAGAAGATCTACAGGTAAAGTGAAGGAGGTAGCCATTAAAGCTCTAACTAACTAAAGGTTTCAAAGAGAGAAGACGCCATGCCTAAGCTAAAGAGAAACTGAAACTGTGGGAGGATAACAGAGTGAGATAAATAGTAGTGTGATTAGTGAGGGCTAGATATATATGGGGCAAGGAAAGTCTTTTTCGGTTTGTATTTTAATTTTTCTTATTCTTCACTCGGAAAAGAACCAGACTCTCTACTTTCTTTTCCAAGAAAACCAGAGAAAGGAGAAAACACAGAGATAGAAGAAGATGAACCATTAACAAAGTAATTGTTGCAGTTTGTATGTATGTGTGCTTGCCCACGTGTGTGAGAGACAAGTCACACTGACTTCAGACACCAGAGAGAACGAGCCTACTGTCTGAATCGGTGAGGCTCCAATATGACAAGGTTAGGTTATGAGCGATCATGAGGTGAAACCCTAGTCCCATGTAGGCCTGTGCGCTGCTTCTCCTTTTCTCTCTTGCTCTCTTGCTCTCTTGCTCTCTTGCATTTTGCATTGGGAGTAAGGCGTTTGACATGACATTCCATTACGTTTCAAAATCCGAATGGCTTTGGCTCTGCAAATTAACAGAAACGATGTGGCTTAGCTGGGTTTAATTTCAGAGCAATAATTTTTGGGGCAGTATCGTTGTGCTTACTTTCACTTTACTGCTCCGGTTTCTGTTCTTTTTTCCACACGACCAGCACGAACGAAACTCATCATTGTACCTGGCTGGGAATATGTGGTCTTACGCGCTCACTTACGAATTATGAACCAGCTAGTTGTATTTGAACATGGAACAAACAGTGTACGTAAAAGATTCAATCTTTTTTTTAATTTTGTCCAGCTAAATAGGGTGTACTATGTGTTTCTTTGCGAAAGGAAAGTTTGTGTACCAAGACGAGTAATGACTGGAATTTGAAATAAGTAATGGCTATATAAGTT
This sequence comes from Geum urbanum, assembly GCA_946800695.1. Taxonomy (NCBI): domain Eukaryota; kingdom Viridiplantae; phylum Streptophyta; class Magnoliopsida; order Rosales; family Rosaceae; genus Geum; species Geum urbanum. The sequence continues at coordinate 77,637,996 of OX326999.1, read as the reverse complement.
CTTCATTGACCAAATGAAGACTAGCGCATAGTCCATCTTCAATTTAACCATAATAATTGGAGTTGTAAACCCTAGAACCTAAGATGAGGGTAAAGTTTTGACTGCACCTATAGTAGTGTACAGAGTATATGAAACATTTGTCATATTCTCAATCGCGTTGAATTTAAATTATTAATGAGTTTAAATGGATAGTGCATGAAAAAAATTAGACTGTAGATTAATTCCTTGTACATTTGTGTTTTGCACATTATATAATTACTCGTAAAATATTATGCAGATAATTAATTTCAAAATATTTTTAGCTATAAAAAACTTAGAAAATAAGTTTAAAAAATGAGCAATGAGCCACCATAAGTATATGATCCTATTGAACTGCGAAACTTGAGAATTGTTTGCAAAAGAAAAATAAAGCAACGAGTTTTTTCCTTTTATAGTTTGTTGACAAAGTAACTAAACACCAATTGCTTCTTTCATGTAGAGAAATATAAAGTCGTGGTTTCTACTCGGTGATCAACATTCTTTATTGGTCAATCAGATTTGTGATAGTGTTGAAGTGGATATTCGACACCCTCCCAACCTTGCCATCGACAATCTTATTTGGTCACGACTTTGTGTGGATGTCATTAGTCATTTACCCGCTTCGTAGGGTCGTTTACCAAACTTGATTGGGATTGTGAATGAATTAGGGTGAAGAGAAAAAGAGGTAAGCATGAATCAATTACATTAGGGGAAATATAAGGTACGTGTTTACTACAATCCAGAATGAGAGTTGAAATACTTGGCTATTACCGAATTATCAAAAAGTGTGAGGGCTTCAATTGGTATAGTAATTTGTAGACACTAACAAAAAGAATGATGCTTTTGGATATAATATGAAAAATGAGGACTGCATAGGTATGAAAATTAAGTATGTTGATTCACTGGTGAATGATAATCATCCCTACTCTATATCGGAATCAAAATGGGGGAATTTCATAATTTTAATGTGAATCTCACATAGTAATTCTGATAGAAGCAAACCCATAACAGTCACCTTAGCTATCACTGGAAGAACTATTTAGCTAAATTATTGAGCTCTCTAATAGAAGACTAGAAAACTCAAACAAAGCAAAAAAAACTATGTACTTCTTTCTAATCGGCAAACATAGGTTGCCGCCTCAAGGTTAGCGACACTAAAAGTGGCCGTTGGTGACAGCGAACTTTGCATTAAATTTTGGGAAACTTTGTTAAAACGGCTACAGTGTGTAGAGAAAATAGAGATAAACCCTATCTCTCACTAAATTAAATTATACAGAATTAGTAGTATGTAGCTACAGTGAGACAAATTACAAAAGCAAATCTTCAACTGATGGAAGCAGTGAAACCAAATTGCCAGGAAGTTCTTCTGTGAATCAAGTTCATCGTGAATCAAGCAAAATTTTGAAAAGTAGCAAGAATTATCAACTGTCCGTCCGTGGGCTGAACGATAAAATTAAAGCTGGTTCATGGCAAACTAAATTCATCCCAACCCTACCCCAAATGACCGTTCCTTTCATGAGTTTCATCTATTAACATTTTGCAGCTTGTTTATGATATGATGACTCAAAGTTCTTGATAGGTGGTCTGAGTAGTTTGATCGATCGAATATCTATAGCATTTAAACGCAGGGTGCCTTTGTTCATAAAACAAAATAAATGAGCTTCATCATCATACTGCTACAGTGCTCCACATGAACAGAAGTAACCCAGAAAAGTTACCAATTGCAAGGTCTAGAGGGGCCACTTGAAAGCTTCAATCAATATTTTGCTTCAGACTATTACACACTCATGAAGATGAAGCCAGCCAGAGTTTACGTTATTCGACAAGGCAACTTCCACTGTAACAAGTCAAGTACCAAACAACTCGCCAGAGAGAGAGAGAGAGAGAGAGAGCGAGAGAGAGCACATTCACCAATTCAGCTAGGCATTGGCTAGTGCCTTGTGGGGGTATACAAACCCTAAAACATGTAGGGATTGCCAGATAGTAGATATCCAGGACAATCCCACAGTGCTTGACAAGTGGAAAGTTCACGAGTCATTCATTGGCTTCTTTTTATCATGATGGATGGCATGTCAAGTATAGACTGTATAGTCTTCTTTCCTCAAGACGTGCACCCCCCCTCCTTCCCTCCCTCAAATCAGTTGAGAGCTCAAGGCCTAGATTACAATGCAAAGAATAAAAAAGGCTGTGAGGAGATTCCAGTCTGAATCAGAGCATGGCTTTGCCTTCTTTTACAGGGAATTCCTCATACACGATGGTTAGCTTTATTTTGATATGTCATGGGGTACTTGGCTAGCTGCTAGGTTCTTAGAGGTTTCTTCCTCATCAGAGCATAAACACTGCTGCAATCTGTGTAGGCTCCTACGGTTATGAGGTCTGGTGAAACTGATATGACCACACACAACTCCTCACATGGCGAATCATCACCAGCTCCCATGCTGTTTGGTAAAACTAACAAGCAACACTAGTAAAATTTATGGAATTAGTCAGAATTACTGCACCAAAGATGTAGGTGGAGAATGTACGCATGTAGATTGAGAAGTACACTGAGAACAATTAAAATTTCAAGCAACAAGTTGGAAGCTCAGCGTGCTTATAGTTGGCAAGAGGAGATAGGAAGAAGACCAGAAATGGAAAGATGCCTACTACATTCTGCTTAACACTAGATCATAACAATTAAAAGTTTCTACTGACAGCACAAGCCATAAAACCCTTAAATTCAGAGCCACTTATCTCCAGCTAATTACTGCCTAATACTTTACAAGTTGTTGCTGCAGTGTTTCGATCCTCTCTCTACTAAGGTACTAACAGCCAGCTGCCCTGAGGAAGTTGTCAAATGGACTAGCAGGAGGCAGCCTGATAGAAGATAACCACAGGTCCTGGTCCGATGCAGCGCCATGAGTAAACCCAGGTTCATTAATTAACTGCGTTAACATTAATATGAGGCAAATTCAATATCAAAACAATGCATAACCGACCAAAATATATGTAGCAGTTGTGGAGGAAAGGTATTCGACTAAAGGGCTGACCTTCTGGAGTGCAGTGCATCCACCTGCAGGAAATGGCGGAGACAAAAAGTCATGCAGAGTGTCACTCTGATGATGTTCATGAGCCAACCAGTTAGAGAGCTTCTTCCTTGTGCCAGTGCCAAGGGCTTCACACTGCATTGCCATTGTGTTGTATGGGAGCGGCGATGTAGATACAGATGTTACAGCAACTTGACCAGCTACCTCAAGAGCCTAATTAAAAACATTGCTCAGAATTTTCAGCAGGTATTTCTTATTCAGAAGTCAGAACAGAGAAGCAAGTAGTTACCGATTCCAGAAGTTGTCCAACACTGATAACATGGGGGGCAGAAGAGGATGAGTGCAGTTTAGGAATAAACTTGGAGAAGTCAGCAACAACAGATACTTCACTCGTTGCATCATCCTCAACTGATGAATTTGTTGGAAACTCCTGCAACATTCGGGAGGCTATTAGAAATATTCATTATTTCAATGCTAATTGTGATATAAGACTGTCAAAGGAGTACAAAGAGTATACTCCATCAAAGGACAGTGATTCTTTCGAATGGCCCCACATTCTATTATGGTCAAAGTCGAGCATCGACTGTGGTCCAAACATGAATGCATCATCAGGTATGAATGACTGTGAAAGTTGGTTGGCCACATCCTCTACCTTCATCTTCACAAGGAAAAACAAACAAATGAGATGAGAGAGAGGATTGGGAAGAACAGAAATGAGGTCTATCAGTACACTATCCTACCTCAGTAATATCTGACAAAAATTGGATCAAGATTTCCTTAATGACATCGTCAGATTCATATAATTTTTTCCGCAAATCAAATAGAGATATTGTAGCCAGCTGGTTGTCTGTATTAGATCCATATTTTGTGATGTCTGCCTCAGGCCTTAGAAAAATTTGAAGGTCATTACTGATGCCCAAATATGGATCAACCTGAATGGCAAAACGTAAATAATTGTTAAAAGTAAACTCATGCAACTTGAAATAATGAAAATAGGACATGGTCGATGACCAAAGAGCTTTAACATTCCTATAATACTTATGAAGTTGATTCCTGTTGCGGACCCTAGTTTTTAAATTTTTAGTAAAAAGAACATTCAGGGTCAGGATAATATGTGCTCACATTGGATGGTAGTAGTGACTTGAGTAGATCATTGAGATTAGGTACGTGATAGATCTGAGCAGCAAACATCAGCATGCCAATTGATAGTACAAGGATACATCTCTGGTATACTGGAGGCCACATCCCTGCAAAGACTTAAAAAACTTAATATCATCTGGTTCAGATATACAATTATCTCGCATCTTTAATATAACTACAAATAGTGACTGTTTTGAAAGTATATAATCTGCACCATTATTGGGATCGAGGGAAAGATTCTTCAGAGACAGCAGAAGTTGAAAGGAACGAACCATAAGGTTGTCATGTGGATTCTGCATTACACACTAAATTAGCTACTAGAGAAAGATGTAAGAGATACATGCATGTATTAATGTATATAAAGCATTCAATATAGGAATAGATTGGTATTGGAAAATAGATCATTTTGTTTGGAAAGGAAAGACGTACAGAAATTCACCTTCAAATGAGACGAAATGATCGTTAAAATAAAAGAACGAGCTATAGCTTCAATATTTGAAGGCAGATTATCTGGGAGGTTGGCTTGCATCCAGAAAGCAGATAGCAAGTCTGCTATTTGATCCTCACTGAACTTCATTACGTATGGTTCCTGAACCCATCAGCAAACGTATACAGATTAGTAGAGAAAACAGAAGATACACCACAAAGTTACCATTTTTTTATTAACATAACTTCTTACAGGCTCTATTATGCTTGATCCACCAGCCTTGTCAATGATAGAACTAAGTTTATAGTAGTTGGGGGAACTCTTGTGGGTACACCCCTGCTTCCAATCTTCTTCTGCAGTGTCTCTGTCTCCGGAATCATCACGAGCATCATCTGTCTCATGCTTTTCTGCTTTGGCGCCATCCTTTTCCCTTCTAAGTTTTTCAAGTCTTGCTGTAATTGAAGCAATAGATGCCGTATTCGAATTCTCGTTCCTTGATTGGTATACAAAACAAGATTGTAGAGGCGCAACTTCATGTCTAGGCCGGTTAGAAGATGGAATGAGAAGAACAGAAAAGATCTGGTGTGCTCCGACACGCACCTCAACATCCAGATGCATCATCACTTTTAGAAGCTGGACAAGAAGGGATTCAGGAAATACCTACAAAGAAACATTGAAGATCAAGTATGCAGTAAGACAAAAAATGTTACAGCACTCCTAGTCAATAGTCAAAGACAACATATATGGTTCCCTCTGAGACCATCCTATTATTTATCATAGGGGATATAGTATTGATGATGGAGAAGTGATATATTCAATTAAGTGTCAAACTACATGGCCGCCAACCCACATTTTAAATCAAAATCCTCAAACCTTCGATCAAGATCAATAATTCTCACTTAATGTGACATGATAGTATGTCATGTAATCAGGTAACACCTGAATAGAGTTTTTTCAGAAGAATAGATGTGTGCAGTAAAGAAGAAAATCACATTTATGCACTCCTCTCACCTGCTGTGAACTTGAAGAGATCAATGCTAGTGATATCATATGAGCAACGATCATTAAAGATCCAATGGTGGCCCTGGCAACAGTTCCAGATGGCAGCTTCTCCAGAGAGATTGACATCATATCAAACAATGGTCGTATATTTCCAATCTATTAAGGACCACCGGTTGTTTCAGTAATGATAAAAGGATTACAGAATACGTGAACTGAAAATATGACAAGTGTAGAAGTTACCCCTCTGGCAATTTCTAATAAGCAATCTTCAATGGAACTCTGTAGCATGACATTAATGTTTGATTCTTGCTCTCCAACTGATTCAGCAGTGGCTTGAAGACTCTTCCTTAAATGCCTGCATAGGTCAGATACAAATCCAATTTCTTCCAACACTACGCCAGATCGAATTTGGCTGGCCAAAGCATTAGCAACTTGGATGATATGAGATTTGAGTTCAGGGTCATGTGAAACATTCTTGTGATCAAGATGACGGATTGCATAGGCTAAAATCATCTGCTGATTTCCTAAAGCCAAATTTATTTAAGGAGTAAGGACATGCATACATATCTGTGGAACCTAATATCCCTCCAGCAAACTATATTAACAATTTAACAGGAAAAGATGATCAAGTACCTGAAGTTTCCAGAAAGTACGACATATCAGACAAAACCGACATAGCCAACCCATGCCTAGGAACCCAGTGGTGCCTAGAGTCGAAATAGACAAACATAGGATCCAACACTCGGCGCATTGTTGTGCTCTCCCTAGCTAATTCAATCATTCGCTGAATACAAATTTGTGCCCAAATCTTTGGTGTCTCTGTCTCTTCTCTAGAAAAATGAAAATAACTATTACAGAGGGGTTTTGATGCAAAGGTAATAGCAACTTGGTTGAGAAATTAGAAATTTTCGACTGATAAGCTCTCCTTGTAGAGTTTTAACAACTTGTACCTTGTCAGAAGAGAAGGATCCTTTTTCTCTGGCCATGGCCTGATGATCTTGCAACTAGGGCTAGTATCCCCACCAGTTAAACCAACTCTACCTTCACTTCGAACTACTTCATCCACCCAATTATGATGCAACTCCACGCTCTCATCATCTTCATTATGTGTATCAGGCTCATAGTTATCCAAAGTTGCATGTACAATCTGCATCACAAGGAAAGAGAAAAATGCAATATTCAACATCAGTGAAAAAGGTGCCACAGGCTCCAATGCAGTCAACAAATGTAAACTTAGCCATAGGTAGCAGTGAAGGCAACTAAAATGCACTAACCTCATCAAAGTCAACAAAAATATATGAGAAGTCAGCCATGAATTGGACCTGTCATTGGAGAAATTTATCAAAAAACCAATGTTCACACTGATATCTTTTTTTTTTATTGGAATTGGGTTTCTTTCTCTCTTTTTTCATTCCTATTCTTTCTATTTCTGATAAAAAGAATGGTTGACGAGAGTCACAAGAAGTCATATAATAACGCTACCATGGCTGAAAGGCATTGCAAGCTTGACGCTCTCAAGCAACACTTTTGATGGTCTTCACCACTCTCATGTACCAGCTTACATACTTTTTGAACCAAACTCTCAATGTTGTGTGTATAAGTTCCATCTGTCTGTTCATTGGAAGCAAACAGGACATGTTCAATTCTTAATAAATACTAAAGAATTAAACTTCTGTCACTTTATACAGAACTGGAAACAAATCTAATCATCTTTTTGATTCAGCCAGTAGCAGAATTAGAAAGCAACAAGTAGAATTAACAAGATACAGCCAAAGACTAGACACAAAATTAGAATACATCCTCTTTGAATAGTCAATATTTCATTCCTTTGAGAAGATTATATGCATCTAGTGCCCAGCATATTAGGGAATTCAATCCTAGTCCTCATGGACTGCATGCATCTATCACATCATTTACTCAAGCAACCCATCTAATTTGTGGAGGACGACGGGTGACTGTTCGAGAAACCATGATTTTTTTTTTGTAAAGGTATCTGAACACATTTCAAATATGCTTACAGATGTGGTACTTAAAGGAATGATTTTGTTTTGGTGGGTGTGTGGCACATTAACATTATGACTGGGCAGATCAAATCATCATTATTCTGGAATATGCTAATAATCTATATCTCACCTGAGTAACGATGAACCTTGTCAGAGTTTGGCATCCAATTATGTGCAGAGCATCTTGCTTAGAAGTATCGAGAAGCTCAGTTACCACGTTAAGCACACTTGCTGCAAAATAAGCCCTAAAATGTGCAAAACGCATTCAAATCACCACAAAAGCTATGTTTACTTCCTCACCAATAACAAACTGGAACAATGAGCCAAACCATATACTAAAGTAGCTAATGTAAATTACCAGAGGAAATGTATAAGGTTCTGTTTCAATCTAAAAAAATAAAATAAAAACTCTTACCGGAAAATGAAACATATGCTAGATTATATCCAAGTAAACCTTTAGTCCCTAACACAATTACTAATACAATTCCACTATAATCTATGTTGTTAAGGAAAGGTAAAATGAAACAGATTAACTTACATCTGGTCCTTACACAGGCAAAGTAATTTGTTGTAAGCCTCTGCAACAATATTGATGAGTTTGACATGTTCGAGTCGTAGCTCTTTGTAACACCTGTCTTCGAGATGTTTGGCAATCTATTGAGAATGATAAGAAGCAGATATACCCTCATCAGAAGAAGAATAATTCAGGTTAAGCTCACTTTCACAGACAATGACATAAAAAAATGACAGAAAAAGTTCATACCTTAGGAATTCTAAAAGGATTCTTTGCAGCATATTCACATAGCTTGACAATTTTCCTATCATTGGGAGGGCCATCCTGGAAAGTATTGAGGCACATTGAGCTTCAGTATTTCAACAAATTTATTAGAGAATTACAATTTACAAATGGTACATAGATTAAGTGTAATACATAAAATTATATGTGAGTTATTCCTGGGAAGCATGCTGCTGTTATGTAACAATTTCACTACATCAAAATCAGCTTAATCGAGTTCCTGTTTCAAAAAGATTTCCTTACATATATATGTGTATATATATGTGTGTGTGTGTGTGTGTTTGTGTGTGTATGATAATGTCCTTTAGTCAGTTGGTCAGGTAAATCACTTTCCTAAGCTGAATGAAGCTCAAAAATTAACTCAAGATATGACACAAGGCAAAAGGATATGCCTTTTAGTTCCATACAAAGAGTTACTGAAATCACCACCACATCTGCCCCATTGCATGATCAAGCCATTAGATTACCAACTAATTACTATCTGTGTCTATATCGGAGAAGTACCTGAAGCAAAAGTTCAACAGAAAAAATATGGTATGCGATGTAAAACATCTCTTTGGACATTATAAGTTCACAAGTAAAGTTTAAATACAGTATTGTACTCACAGGGGACTTGGGAAAGATTTCTGAAAGCAGCTTTTTGTAACGCTTAACAGGTTGTCTAGATCTTGACCTCATTGCAGGGCAGCATACACACATGTTCCCACATGCTGGAAAAATTGTTCTTGAGATGATACCCATTTCTCTTTAGACATTCCAGAAAGATCATCACAGTTCAATCAGCTCAAAAAATTTGCTAGAGATTACCAAATCAATGTGCTAAATGATAAAAATGCATACCAACAGAGCCATATATTACAGTACGGAGAAGAAAGTAACACAAACGAAAGAATGAGAGTACATCAGAGAAGTTTAATATTTTGTTACCTAGAACTGCTGGACACTACACACTACACTCTCCAATCTAATATCTTAAAGTACAATACTAAAAATACAGAAAACAGAAAAAGTTTCAATCTTTATATCTAAATTGGTGCACGAACAATCTAACATCTTCAAGTACAATGAGAAAAGAGGAACTGATGAACACCCAACAAGTAAAACCAAAAGTAAAAGAGGTGCATAGAGAAAAGTTTTAATCAAGAAGAAGAAGAAGAAGAAGAAGAAGAAGAAGAAGACATGAACCAAATGAGCCAAACATACAGAAACATTTGCATCAAACGGCAATGCACTTAGAAAACGAACCCAGAACCCAAATGAACATGCTCACACCAATAAAGACAACAAGAACACCATTAACAATCAAAATGCTTAGGAATTTATAACTGACCCAGAAAAAATAAATGTGGAACCTTTTCTTTGTTATGCCAGAGAAACATAAGAACACAAATTAATAAGAATCACGGAGAAAACAAGCCAAAGAAGTTTCTACCTTGTTCGTTGTGGAGAGACAGATCTGGGTTGTGAAAGCTTCTTTAACCTCCAAGAGAGTTCAAACTTTAAACCAACAACACAAGGAACATGGGTCTTTTGAAAATCTATGTAATCGGAGACAGAGAAATGGCGCGTGGCTTAAGACACAGTGAGAAAGAAGAGACTTCGAAGCTCTTTCACGTGATGGGGTTGTCAGTTTCTTTTGTTCCTTTTCATTTTTCTTTTATCATTTACCTGAAAAAGTGAACTGCCTGTTGGTCTAGTCAGAACTTGGAAGACTACAAATTTATATTTTTCGTGCAAGGTTTTGAAAATAAGATTTGCTACCTATGTAGGAGGTAGGTTTTAATTTTTGTTTTTTTAATGAGCAGAGAGAGACAGTGAGCATCCGATAACGAAGTTAAATTTATTAATTATATTTGTAGAAACTGAAAAAATAGTAGAAATTGAAGAGAGATTTTTTTTTTAAAGTTAAATTCTTTCTTAAATAAATAAATATAACTAAAAATTTTAACAAAAAATTATATTTAAGACATCTGTTAGAAGATTGTATTAAGATATTAGTTAAATTTAACTTTAAATTTAAATTATCGAGACTATATTCCTCTTTAGTTTGACCTCTTCAGTCCAACTGTCCAAGAACAATATTTTGAGCTCACTTGAGATCTCTTTCAATAATTGCAAATGTGGTTACTTTGATGTGACCAATTGATCAAAACTACACATGATGCGTTATGATGTATGATGAATGACGTTGGATAATGATCTTTTAAAATATTAATTAACGTCTTTAGCCAGGTGTTACATTTTTTGTTATTTTTTTATTTATGTTTAACATTTCAATATATCATTGTACTAACGTGTTTGAAACATGCCACTGACTGTGGAATCTTAATGCAATTGTATTGCTATGAAAGTATGAATGAAGACATTGAACAAGCTTCCAATAACAAATGATGAAATCCTTATCCAAGTCATATACTTTCAACAGTACGAATGGCACGTGAACAAACTTCCAAATACAAAAGATGAAATTCTTTTCAAGTCCATATATCACAATATTTATTTGACAAAAGAGGCGATGGCTTAATAGAATGTATCTTTACCAATCGACATTTCTCTGTGCCTCAGTGGGTAGTTGACCAATTTTGCTCAACACTGCCAACTCCTAAGCAAATCGATTAGCTGAAATTCCACAGCTCGCACTAAGATAAGATTAGATATTTAAGCTAGTTGGATTCCTTTTAACGCAAGTATTAGTTAAAAATTGTGTTTTCTGCATCTATAAATCATGTGTTAGTAATAAGCACAATCACACAAGTCAAACATAATATGATCTAATCAAGAGTTGAGGATTATTACCTTACCACATAACATAGTTATTCATGTGGCATGTCATTGATAAAACGAAATATACGTCTTTTACATAATGTTCTCTATGACTCTTAATGGAAAGAGATTGTATTCACGATATGTAAGAGCTCATGCAGGGACCTCTATATATACTAGTCGATGTACAACTCTAATAGTTATCTCATATAAAATATTATAGTCCGACTACATTTCATATCCTCTATTACTTAATAAATAAGCAATACGATAAACATACAATACGATAATGATCAGATTAAATAATAAAGTATTCACGGAATAGAATTATAATCAATCTCAGCTACTTAATTTGCAAGGTTCGTAATAGTTGTTATGTTTTAAGACTTTACGACAAGTTTACAATTAGAATAACTCTAACAATCTCCCACTTGAATCAGATATAGTGAAAGGACTCAACCCTAGTTTATCTAGTAAAGTAGAATTAAATTCTAACGATTAACCATACTTCAAGAAATTCTACGATAATTTTGACATAATTGCCCTTGAAAACTAAACAACATAAAAACCTGTAAGAAGAGAACACTTCTAAAACCAAGTTCCAAAAATAAACCGTGGACTACCGACTGTCCATCAGGATTTCTCAACAAATGTCACAAACATAACAATAAACTAAATGATGAAATTTTAAGACTTATTTACAAATACTAGTTATGATGACAACAAGAAGGGAACTCAACCTCTACAGGAGTACACTATTGGAAATAACATAACACTACTGATATTCAGAGCGACTTCTATGTACAAATGATACATATGAAATAGTCTGACAATGGACTGGAACCTACTGATGAAGAGCTGGCAGGTGGACTCAAAGCCTTTGACAATACCACGCAAACTCAAGATTTACACTGCAGTCTGGGTAACGAAAACCGAAAGGACCAGAAAAAGGCATTTAAAAACATAAAATGTTAGCGTGAGCGAACAAAATATCGTATAATATGTGTAAATAATAAAATATAGTTTAATGCATTTCCGCTGATCTATATAAAATAATGCGAGTTCAAGTATCATAAATCTGAATGCTGATGGAGGCAGTCGTTCAAGAGTTTTTGCCTAACCTAAGTTAATTATCTGTATATAAATCGGAGGTGATGGACCAGACGAGGTATCATGACCTCCTCTGACGGTCCAGACGAGGCACCCTAACCTCCTCTGAATGGACTATCTAGTGATCAGCCGAACAGAACAGTCAGTGCATCAATGCAACTAACTAATGTCATCACAAAGAAAAACCTCCAAATCAAAATGTTCTGAAACATACCGTAAAATATACTGTAATTCTAAAATGCTGAAAAATGAACTCGTTATCGACTGTAAAAATAAAAGGGTCTACTCACAAATCTGCGTCTACTGTTGGGGTCCAGTGAAATTTTCCTCGCTGGGGTCGTGATCTCGATGTCCTGTAAATATGGAAATCGTCTCTAAACACAACCCTAAAAACCCCGTTGATAAATTCTACAACCTGCCTCGCAGGAGCTCCACTGTAGGCGACAACGCGTGGCTGTCACACGCCTCCACAGGCGATAGCGCGTGGGTCACACGTGCCTCTGTTTTTAACGTTTGATACCTCGTTAGAAAGCTCTCAACGATGCATATCACTTTCATAACTGGACTGAGTCCAATTCGGCATTGTTGGAGTCCAAAATTGTCGTGAACGGCGTGGATCCAAACTCCTGCAACCGTCATCAACGATGGTGATTTTTCCCAAAAACGCTCATCTCCTCAAGCCCAATCAAACCCCTAATGTTACATGCTCCAACTTTGCCTCACATGGCCAGAAATTACCTCGAAATTTCACGGCTCGAAATTGGTCAAAAATTTCATGGCGTCGAAGCTCCACCATGGAGCTTCGACAGATCTCGCTACCTACTCAGATAGACTCAAGAGGTGGAGGGCTTCAATATCCACTACCCCCGACCCTCAAAACATGCCAGAGCGCTTCCACTGTCAGTAGCGACTCCTCAAAATAAACCCGATTTAGGTGGCACAATAAAACCTGCAAATCCCAAAACTAATCACAATAATCAAAAGAGGAAGCACATAGATTCATTTTCCTACCTTTTTCATCGCCGGAGATGGCTGAAAACAGCGGGTCGGGTAGGGTCAGTTGGTGCAGGTCGGTGGAGGAAAATGGGTTGAGCTTCGAAAGGGTTTTCTGATTTTCTCCAATAAAATTTCAAAAATTATCTATTTATACCCCTAAGCATATGGTGAGATCAACGGTCTAAAATTGATCTGATCAAGATCCAACGGCTGTGATTTAACCGACCTAAAAATCAATTCTTTTTCATATTTTCTTTACCGACTTCTGATAATCATTAAAAATTGCCCGCTTAACAAAAAAATTCACCAAAAATTTCTATGAGTTTGAAACTAAATACTCTACAACTTCCGTGAAGAAAGTTAAATCAAATTCTCGTCTGATGAAAAAAGTCGTTAACAACTCAATCAACGAGACTAATCTGCGATAAAACTTAATACGATTTGATTAGCGCGTGATTTTGGTTCGGGTCGTAACAATCCACCCCCCTTACAAAAAATTTGTCCTCAAAATTTACATACATACTAGAAAAGGAAAGGGTGTTGCTCTCTCATGTGCTGCTCTGATTCCCAAGTGGCTTCTTCCACTGCATGATTCCTCCACAAAACCTTCACTAAAGGAATGGCCTTGTTCCGGAGAACCTACTCCCTACGGTCAAGAATTTTCACTGGTTCTTCAATATAGACCAAGTCCTCATATAACGGGATCTGCTGAGGCACAATAACATGAGAGGGGTCAGAGATGTATTTCCGCAACAAAGATACTTGGAACACATCAATAACTCGTGCAATTTATTATGGTAACTCCAAACGATAAGCTACATCCCCAACATGTTCAATAATCTCATATGGTCTGATGTATCGTGGTTGAAGCTTGCTACGCTTTCCAAATCGCATTACACTCTTCCATGGTGACAATTTCAAAAATACCCAATCACAAACTTCAAACTCTAGATCCTTCCTCCTAACGCCCTTATAACTCTTTTATCGATCATGGGTAGCTTTTAACCTGTCTCGAATGATCTGCACGTTCTCTGTCGTTTCTTGCAAATTATATGGACCAATAAGGCTTCTCTCTCTTACCTCGCTCCAGCATAATGGGGTATTGCACTGTTTCCCGTATAAGACTTCATAGGGTGACATTCCAATGCTGGAGTGGAAACTATTATTATAAGAAAATTTCATTAAATGCAGGTACTTACTCCATTTTTACCAAAAATTGCAATACGTAGAATCTCAACATATCTTCCAGCATCTAAATTGTTCTCTCAGACTGGTCATCTGTCTGAGGGTGTAAAGTTGTACTGAATCGTAACTTGGTTCCCAAAACTTCCTGCAAAGTTCTCAAGAACAGTGAAGTGAAGAGAGAATCTCAATCCAAGATAATAGAAACGGGCACACCATGTAGCTTCATAATCTTCTGCGTATACAACTGAGCTAGTTTGCTCACAAAAAGTTTCTTTGTGACTGGTATGAAATTTGCAGACTTCGTGAAGTGATCCAGAACTACCTAAATACCCATATGACATTTGGATGTACGGGGTATCTTGTATACAAAATCCATAGTAACATGCTCTCATTTCTAAATCGGGATCCCTAGACGTTGCATTAAGCCTGAAGGTTTTTGTTGCTCTGCCTTCCCTTGTTGACAAATGAGACATTGGCTCACATATGTCGTTACTTCCCTCTTCATATTAGGCCACCAATAATACTCCTTAAGAGTTTGATACATCTTCATACTACCGGGATGCATTGCATATGTTGAACAATGAGCCTCATCAAGTATTTCTCGTTTCAACTCCTTATTGTTTGGACATAAAGTTTATCTTTGATCATTAGCAACCCGTCCTTCCGTAATGTAAAGTCTTGTTGTCCACCGCCATGTACCGTTCCTTTAGTTTCAGCAGTGAGGCATCAGAATCTTGTAATTCATGAACCCTGTCAATAAGAACAAGTCGAACCTAAAAGTTAGCAAATAAGGCTCTTGGTTCATCTTCAGCTGTATACAAAAATGCGCCAGTGGATCACAACTCAGATAGTAGTGGCATCCGAGTCATTTGTTATGTGACAAAGAAGCTCCTGATTTCCAACTAAGAGCATCAATTACCACGTTTTCCTTTTCAGACTGGTACTCAAAAGTGCATTCATAATCACTCAACAGTTCCATCCACTTCTTCTGTCTCAAATTCAGTTCTGGTTGTGTGAGGAAGTACGTAAGACTTTTATGTTTGGTAAAAATCTGACACTTGGCACCATATAAATAGTGTCTCTAAATCTTCAACGTGAAAATAATCGTTGCTAACTCCAAGTCATGAGTGGGGTAATTCACTTCATGAGGTTTCAACTGTCAAGAACCGTAAGCGACAACTCTACCTTGCTGCATCAACACACATCCCAAACCTAACTTGGAAACATCACTGAAAATGATAAACTCCCCACTATCATCTGGTAAAGTCAACACTGGGGCAGTTGTCAACCTTGTCTTTAAAGTCTGAAAACTTTCCTCACAAGCCTCTGACCATTCAAATCTGACTTCCTTCCTTGTAAGTCGGGTAAGAAGTGCAGCAATACGTGAAAAGTATTGCACAAATTGACGGTAGTATCTGGCTAAGCCCAGAAAACTCCAGATATCAGCTACACTTGCAAGTCTATTGCAATTCAACACCATCTCAACCTTATCATGATCAACACTAATTACATCTACCAAAATTACATGGCCAAGATATTTAACTTTGTCCAACCAAAACTCACATTTACTGAACTTGGCATATAACTGAGATTCTCTCAAGACCCTCAGAACAATATGCAAATGTCTTGCATGTTGCCTCGCATCTCTAGAGTAAATCAAAATATCGTCAATAAATACAATGATGAATTTATCAAGATATGCCCGAAATACTCGATTCATCAAATCCATAAAGGCAGTAGATGCATTCGTCAGGCCAAACGACATAATTAGGAACTCATAGTGCCCATATCGAGATCAGAACACAGTTTTAGGGACATTTGACTCTTTAATCCGCAAGTGATGATATCCCAATCGCAGATCGATCTTAGAGAACACCGTAGCTCCCTAGATGGTCAAACAAATCATCAATTTGAGGCAGTAGATACTTGTTCTTCTTTGTAACATGATACAACTTTCGATAATCGATGCATATTCTCATCGATCCATCCTTCTTTTTCACAAATAAAACTGGAGCTCCCCACGGTGATATACTAGGATGGTTGAAACCCCTATCAATTAGTTCCTGAAGCTGAATCTGCAACTCTCTCAACTCAGCTAAAGCCATCATATACGAAGCTTGAGCTATGGGGCCTATACCCAGAAGTAGCTCTATCATGAAATCTATTTTCCTTACTGAAGGAAGACTTGGTAATTCCTCAGGAAAGATATTAGGATATTCCTCAACCACCTCAATATGCTCAACGTTAGAGGTGGAAACACAAGTATTCACTACATGTGCTAGATATGCAGTACACTCTTTTCGCAACATCTTCTCAGCCTTCACAGCTGAAATAAGGCATATTGACAGAACATTTCTCTCACCGCAAAATAAAATCTCTGGTAACCCCAGCTTTTTAAATACTACCTCTTTCCGATGACAATCAACCAAAGCCTGATGATTGCTCAGACAGTCCATACCTAAAATTAACTCAAAATCTATGATGTCAAGAGGTATCAGATCGGTAGACAATCCAAAACCTTCAACCATAATGCTACAATATCGATACACTAGCCTAAATAAAAACACCTCGCCAAAGGAATATATCACTCGCCACATTTTCGATAAGGGAGTGGCAGATACATTAATTATTTATTCTAATCTCACATATATGAAAAAGTGTGTCGCCCCGGATTTATTAAAGTATAAACAGCATAACCAAAAATATGCAATGTACCAATGATCACTTCTGGAGACGCTCTGCCCTCCTGAAATGTCATCCGATGAAGTCGGACCTGTCCTATCTGTCCAGTCGATCGCCCTCTCTGACTCCGGTCTTGATAAGTTAGCTATGATCCTTGTCTTGTTATCAACACAAAGTTTTCCTCATATCCAGACCTGTTATCAACACCATACTCAACTTTCATCAAAAACACATATTTCTAATTGATTTCATAGTATAATAAAGAAGAAAACAGTAACATTACAGAAAAAACCAAGATAACGAGAAAACCTACTAAACATTATTCCAAATGCATCAATAAGTCTGGTACATTTGTCCTTGACCTATAGAAACAGAAATTAAACACTTCCCAAAACTGAAACTTGTCCAAAACAAAAGAAAAGTACTAGCTAGGCTTGAACTCTGAAAATAAAAAATAAACAGCTCCTAAAACTTTAACTTCCAAGTTGATTCCATTGCACAAGCAGCCTCTGATCTCACTCTTTGTTGGCTCCCTCTTGGGCAGCAGCTCCTTGTTTTGCTTTTCAAGTCTTGTATTTGTAGCATTCCTTCTTCATATGGCCCTCTCTCTTGCAAAAGAAGCACTTAAACTTCTCGTCCTTGTCCTTTATCGGTTTCTTCTCTACCCTAAGGTTCTTAATGATGTTCTTCTTCTCCCTTTTTTTCCCTCAGGTTTGGAGATAAGGTTTACAGACACATCATTGCTCTCCTTCAACCTATCATCTTCTTAACAACAAATGACAATCAACTCATTGAGGGTCCATTTATTTTTTTGGGTGTTGTAGGTGGTCTTAAGTTAATCAAAATGGGCAGGGAGTGACTTCAAAGTAAGATAAACCACAAAATGGTCATCTTGAGGCATGTTTAGGGCTGAAAGCTGCCCTGCAATGTCAATCATCTTCATTAGGTGCTCTCTCATGCTAATAGACTGATTTACTTCATGTTTAATAGGCTGTCCATAAGCATAGAAGCCTCTCCCTTTTCACTTGTCACAAAGCGCTCTACAATGACCTCTAGGTACTGACCAACATGAGGAAGATCAGGAATTCCTCCCTTGATAGCATCTGAAATGGTCATTTAGATAGACAGCTCACAGATTCTATTGGCTCTGACATAGTTGAGATAATTTTCATACTCTACTCCACCATAAACAGCCACCATAAACAGCTGATTCCTCAGGGGTTGGGACAGTAAGACACCATTCAAACATATTGATAGTTGAAACAACTCAGTATGCTTGAATTTGTTATTTAAATATGGTAGCCGGTGATAAGGGTAAGCGAGGAAAATAGGTTATGGCTCTTGGCCATTGGACAACCACTTTACTATGATTGAACACAAAACTAGCTAGGCACATTGAATAGCAATGATCTCCTGTTGCATCGATGCCTCTTCCAGAAGTTCCAAGCTAAAGTGGAAAACTGAACCTAGACATGGTGATGATCTAATGGGGGAGGAGACCAAAGGAATCTAGTTCCATCTAACTCAAATTGACATTTACCTAGTTGTGGGTAGTTACGTAAAATATGCAAAGATAATGACACAGATCACATCCTCACATATGCATCTTTGTTGAATATGAAAGAGACCTGCCTGCTGGCGCAACACTAAATTTCACCATTCAATCTACAGTACAGGTACACTTCAGGTTAAAACTTGACAGAATGGGTTATCTGTTTTACAATGCATCTTATCTCCTAAGGCAGTACTTCGTACGCAAGTTATCAAGCTTCTCAGCAAACTCGATCGGAGTTGCCTCATTGTAGAACACTTCATCCCATATTTGAGCAAGATCTGCATACAAGGTAGGTGAGTTAAGATGATGTTTTATATGTCAACTTCTATAGTATGCAACTGAGAAAATATGCATACCAGCCTTGTCCTGGGATGACAAAAACATGATGAGTGTGTCAAATCTTGGCACCTTAGTTAAATTCTCTAATATGTTGACTGCAAACTCCATTTCTTCACTGCCAAAGGTACAAACCAAAGGTGTGTGTAAGTGTTTTATCAAGCTCATCGATAGAAACATACAGATCAGAGATGAGCATTACTTACACAAAAAAGGTTGCCACACACTTGATGATATCAACTAGGATGTGAACAGTCAAAGCATTTTTGAATATCTGTGGAAACGAACTAGGAGATATAGCCTACACGAGAAAACCACTGAGGTTAGCAACGACTTAATGGGAAGTCAACATGACTTGTTATTTTCTAAGCCATTGCAAATGGCAAGTGCAAGTTATTCCTCCTCTATGGACCTGTGAACAGTGTCAACGGGAATGGAGCAAATGTGAGACCTCTGTACAGGGCCCCTAGTATGATTAGCAGACTGACAAATGTAATCACTGGTATGATCTTGTTTGGGCAGAGCCAACAAACAACACCTACTTAATCGTTACAGTAAATGCAAAGTTACCGCACCCATATTCATCAACTTGGGATATAAATGTCAGCACAAATTTTCATTTTGGCAATATATACATGATACTAAAGCAAACCACCAGTTCCACAGACCTTCAACAACCTAGCTTGAAGAGCAGAATCTCCAGCTAGTCCTCTCCATGAAGTCTCAAATTGATAAGCTGAAGTTGGTGGTGTGATGTTTTCTGCAGCAAGGAACTTGGCTCGGGAAGCAGCCCGAGAAGCAAGCTCCTGCACCGATAACTTCGACACTTGCTTCATATTTGTGTTAATTCTCTACAAAAACAAAACACATACAAGGTAGTCAATTTTCCTTTGAATAAGAGTCAGGGTCTGACTAATCCGTAGCAGCATGCGATGTCCACTTAAAATTATAGAAGACATGTACGGTTGATTAAGGCTTCATAAACTACTCTATTTTACTTATTGATCTGTAAATGAGGAGAAGAAAAACTGTATAGCATTAAAAGAAAATGAATTAGGCAATAAAACATATCAACGATACCTTAGTGGAGTCCTCAACTGCAGTCGCCTCTGTCCTTTGATTACCACTCGAAATAGGCTGGATGTGTCCACTCACTTTGGTATCCAGCTTTCCAACCTTCTGTTTTTCTTGTTCAGATTTTTTCAAAGCTCCAGATGCCTTCTGAAGAATTCTCTGATAATATACAAGTATCAGACTCCATTCAATATTTAGTTTAAAAACAGCCTGTTCATAAGCTAAGCCCAACCGATACTGGCAAAAAAAAACTAACTATATGCTATGTTTGGCTCATTGAGGAAACAAGGACACAAGTTGTTCTCAACCCATTCCACAAACAGAACCAGGTATTTCTTATGTGATGCAGACTCTTTACTTTTTCATACAGTGATTTGGCCTCAGCATACTGTTTCTTGATTTCTTGGTTATGAGGCTCCAACCTGAGAGCAATCTCTGCATCTGCAGTTGGTGATACTCATTACATCAGATAGATCAAAAGTACATAGAATAAAAAAAGAGATCATATAAGTATGTCGGGAAATACAATGCCAGTATGGATTAGAGTCATTTGACATACCCTCAATAGATTCTTTAAGTTTTCCTAGTTCTTTTCTAGCTGTTAAACGTCGTGAGTATGCTTTTATATACTGATCATCCAAATTCAAGGCCTCCGTACAGTCATCCTCAGCTTCCTGAAATCTAAATAACAAAGTGGATCATATGTATACTTTAGTTGAATACTCCTTAAAGAAATAAACCTCACAGAAACATGAATTCCACTTTCTGTGATTCAATGTAGAACAAATGCATTCATGCTAATTTGAATAGATACTAACAGAAGGTATAAATAACTACGACAACACTTACCTTTTGATTTTGATATATGACATTGCCCTATTTGCATAAGCTACAGCAGTTGGACATAAGGCAATGCTTCGTGAATAGCAATCAATAGCTTCCTTAAACTTCTTCTGCTTAAAAAACTCATTACCCTACAAGGTAAAAGACAATGAGAGTTAAATATGACTTAAATTCCTATTAGACGGCATCATTATAACTACATCAGAGAACCGGAAGTCCTTACCAAGTCCTTCTCCGAAGCAGCATCTGGAACACTATCCTCAGAAGTTAAACTACTTGACACCGCATTGATTGGATCATAATTTCTCAAGTAGGAACTACTTCCAAAATCTCTTTTTGTCTGTAACAGGAAAAGCATTATCAAATGCCCATCAAAAATACATTAAAGCAGAAGCTGAACAAAAATCAAACTACTGACTACAAATCATCATCAGAATATTCAATGCCACAAAGAACAATGAAACATTTTACAAAACCCAGTACACAAAATTACAAGAGTACACAACGATTTCTCAACAAAGTAAATGTATAATGGAAATGGGCATCACCAAAACCATTAAATTACAATGAATTGCTATAAAAATTACCGAAGTTTCCTTGGTTGAATCTTGTGGCCTCATCTTTTTGTCCTTGTCCTTGAGTGAATGCTCCCAGTCCTGCAAGTCACTCAAAAACCCCTGGAAATCCTGGACCATAGGACCAACCCAAAAACAAAACCAATATAACACTACAATTATAAGCAATAATCCTAATGAGGAACACCATAACTTTTCCAATAAAGATGCAAACTTTATTGAACTTAAAACTCCATTTTACTTTGTCCAGCTAAACTAATTACATTTCTGAAGCCATTGAGGGGAAAAGATTAACTCAGAAATAGATAGAAAGAGTGAGGTACCAGAGCTTGGTCACGACCGTGCTTGCTTGGAACCCTAGCCATGGCCGCTTCGTTTGACGATGATTCTGGAAGACACCCGCGAGAGAGAGAGCGAAACTTTTGGAACTCAGAAACTGTTGAAGGATAAAACAGGGGAGTGATTCACTTTTCTCTCTCCTCCTCATTCTATCCCTCAACTTTTTTTCTCTTCTTTATTTTATTATATTTTTTAAATTTTTATTTATCATAATGACCTTAAATAAAACTGTTGAGAATTTGGAATGTGATGTACTTTTGTAAATATCGATAAAAATTTAAAAAATGTTAATTATTGTAAATTATTAATTGTCAAATTATTTTTGACGTTACAAATATTTTCACTTACGTCAAAATTTTATATACTAATAAGATATAAATTAAAAGAAATTTTACATATAACTAGATTAACGAGTTAATACTTGTTATACATCTACTAATGTTCTATAATTTAAGTGTTCATATGTCTCTATTCACTCCACATCAATATTAAAGAAATTTAATTTAGACAAAACAACCGTTAGATATATTCATCACAACGTAATATGTAAGTAGACAAATTTTCAGTTAATACGAAGTTCGTTAAGGGTTTGATCAGTGTAGTAAACCATAAAATAGAAATTTCAACAAAACGGAATCGTTGATATCTGAATCTTCGTAACTTTGATTTTCAAACCGTCGACACTCAACAACTAGCACTACCAGAGAAAACACTATAGCCGACGGAAACTAGAAAAATAGGCGGACGAGGTTCTTTTTCGTCGGCTATAGTATACTTTAACCGACGAAAATATTCCATCGTTGGCTAAAGTTTTTTTATCGGCTATATTATAGTACCAAAAAAAAATGTTGTCGACTTTAGTAAAAGAAATCATCGGCTAAAGTTTGCCTAAAGTTGACGATTTGTTTTTACTAAAGCCGGCGATATTGATGAACCCGAAAATTCTGATGTTGATTTCTGATATGGTGATGAACCCTAATTTCAGGATGATATGGATTGACTACTGCCGAGCCCAAGCTCGCCACCGAGCTTTGTGATTAGGTTGTTGTAATTTGTGTAATTTTGTGATTATTTTTGGTAAATTATTGTAATTTGTGTAATTTTGTGAATTATTTGTGTAATTTGTGTAGTTTAGCCAATCCACTTTAACAATCCAGAATAGAATATCAGAATTTGGGAATTGGCAAGTTCTAGGAATAGATTTCCTAGAATTTACAGTTTTTTTTTTTGAAATCTGCAGACTTTAGCCGACGACAATCATTTTTTTCGTCGGCTAAAGTAGGGCTGACGCCCTTTTTCCGACGACACTGTAGCCGACAAAATTTACTAACAGGCTTACTCTGGTAGTGTAAGAACTGCTAACTCTACGCTCACAACGAATATAATCCGCAATCTAACATTGTACATACGATCATGCTCTTACAATGTCAGATAGTGTAAAACTACTTAGACGACGAAACTAAACAAGTTTCGTTGTCTAAGTGACTTTTAGACTTTCGTCGTCTAATATTTTTAAGGTTTAGGGTAAAGGGTTTAGGGTTACGGTTAGGGTTAGGGTTTAGGATTTGGATTTAAGTTTAGGTTTAGGTTTTTGAATGAAATTAGACGACAAAACTATTATTCTTTTGTCATCTAAGAATCACTTAGATGACGGAAGTTTCACGTTTTTATCGTCTAAGGGTAATTCTTTAATAGAAAAGTATCCTCCTTTGGTTTATTCCAAAACCATTCATCTACGTAAGACATAACAAGTATTACACATACTCTAAATGAACCTTGTTAATTTAGTGCCTTGTACTATAATTAATTAATGGATTTGATATATATCAATCGATCCATCAAATGTATTTGTGCTCGTAAAAATTAAATAATTACATAATTATGTTCGAATAGGTTCTTGACCTTAGAAGTATAATCTCCATCATCATCATATATGACAAAATATTCATCCTCTAGCTCCTCTTCAGAGGTATTAATATTGTCTAGGTCCTTGATCTCCTTTTTAGTAAGATATAGTTAAGATTTTGTTAAATCGAATCAGTTGCCTTGTGTCAAGGATGACAAAAGTATCAGACCCTTGGTATGCATTGACATTATTCCCTTGAGTGTTTATTATTGACATCCCTTCAAGTGTTGTGACACTCCATATTTCTCGGTGAGACATGGTTAACTATTTTTCAACCTGCATCCATTTTCGGATCATCCAAATAGAACATCTACCTGACTAAAGTGACAAGAATGAATGACTCATCTTCATACCAACTTGAGTTTTTATCGACTGATATAAGGCCTAGATGTTCATTCCTACACTTGAACTATACATTTGAATAGAAAAACTTCTATATCATTCCCATATAGCAGTTGAACGGCATTAAGAAGAACCTCATAATATACATCATTACTTTGTCCTACCACGATTCCACTGTTTTGTGTTCTTCTTTCTTCATCTCGATAGACTGAATGAAACTTTACACAATTGACAAAACATCGGGGGTAAATATAGTGTTGGACGGGCTTATAGGCCAAGATGTTTTTATCCCATGACCACCACCCCCCGTGGTCAGAGAATTTGGGTAGATCATTCATCTGCAAAAGTATAAACAAAATATATGAATGTCTATTTAATAAATTCCTATCAAAAACTTGACATAGATTCTCCTAAAACTAAAGGAATCCATAAACCTGCATACATGCACCAATTTAGGAAAACCACTGCGAATACACAAACACCAAAAACAATATCTAGATTTCTCAACGTCAAATAAAGTAAGCACAAAACTTATAGACTGAGGTTTTACATACCCATTTTAGAAAATAATCAGGGAACCTCTTCTTAACTTGTTTTTCAAACCATATTTCAATTTTGTTCAATTTGTCGGCCCGAATAAATTCCCTATATCGATTCATGAACTCGTCGATCTCATCACAGTCTCACAACACTACCCAATGAGCTTCATTAAGTTATGTCTGAGTTAATTTTTCTTTTAATACTCCTCTAAACGGTCGTAAAACATCTGTGAAGACTGAAAGATTGATGTTGCCATGTGTATTGGAGGCAATCTGGACTGGATCTTTGAGGTACATGTTGCAGTATATTACACACTCATGCATTAGGTATGTTTCAGCTATAGAGTCACCCAAGGTAGATTATTTATTACGAATCCTTTGTACTATCCGAGCTGTCTACAACAACAAGGTAAAATTTATTTCACATTACTGCATGTAAGAAAAAAAATATATAAATGATAAAAATCGTGTTTAACAAATTTAGTTACATGTAAAAATTGTACATTTCCTGAGGATACATCTAAGTGTAGTGGACCGAACCAGAAAGCAGCACTTGTTTGGGAAGGTGGACCATGAGGTGAATTATGATGTCAAAGAAAGCAGGAGGAAAAATCCTCTCTACTTTACAAAGGATATGGAAAATTTCATGTTATAGTTCGAGACATCCGACTTCTTCAACTCTCTGGTGCATAACCTCTGCCACCATTTGCACAATGCAACTATTGGTTCGACGACGTCTTTAGGCAAATAAGGTCGAATTACCAGTGGAATCAGACGTTGCAATATAACATGATAGTCGTGAGTCTTTAGACCATAAAACTTTTGATCCCTAATATTGACACATTGATATATATTTGCTGCATAATTAGACGGATACCAAACACTTTTAAACCAGTTGAATATGGTATCCCTTATTGCAGGCTTCACTATGTAAGGTGCATCAGGCATCTTGCTGTACACACCATTTCCATCCCTTTTTAATCATAAGGTATGACGCAAATTCATAATTTCAAGATCTTTTCGCGCTTTGGGAGTATCCTTATTCTTGAGCTTAATACCAAGAATTATTCCCACAATGCTGCCACACACATTCTTTTTTATGTGCATGACATCTAGGTTGTTCCTGAGTTTCAACTTCGACCAGTAAGGTAGTTCAAATAAAATACTCATGTAGTGCCAATATTTAAGCTCCTATGGAGGGTTTGAATTAAGCTTCAAACACCAAAATCAAAGCTGATTAACCTCTCAAAAATCTCTTCGCCAAACCACTGTATGAGTTGCGATTATCCTCTACTTTCCCATCGAAATCATCATTATCATGTCGCCACGGGTGATCATGATGAAGCCATCTACGGTGACACATGTAACATACTTTCTCCGCGTGCCAACTAGAGTTGAAGTCATCCAAGTAGACAAAACAAGCTTTGTACCCTTTAGTTATGCAAGATGCCAACATCCTATACACAGAAAAATTGTTGATGGTCCATATTACAGTTGCTTTCATCATGAACATTATGTTAGAGAACTTGTCATAAGTTGGAACTCCATTTTTTCACAACAGTTTCAGCTCGACAAATCAATAGTCTGAGGTACACATCTAAACACTTTCCAGAAGATTTAGGACATAGAATTAGTAGAGTAAGGAAATCAAATTCCTTGTTCATACACATACACGGTGGCAAGTTGTGTGACATGAGAATAACTAGCCGAATACTGACAGCAACGCTATTATTACTCCAAGGATTGAATCTATTTGTAGAAAATTCGAGTCTAACATTTCAAACATCTGCTGCAAAGTATTGAAATTCCCCATCAAAATGTTTAAAAGCCTCCCCATTAGCTAGATTTCTAAGCACATTGTCATCTAGTCTCTGTCGTTTTGTGTACCATCTCATCGCATGTGTTGTGTTTAGAGACATATACAAATGCTGTAGTCTGGGAATCAAAGGAAAATAGCAAAGCACCTTCACACCAACCTTCTTCTTCAAACTCTTTTTATTAGACTTAAACCACCTGGACTTGTTGCATACAGGACAGTAATCCAAATGTGCATTCTCCTTGTAAAACAACACACAATTGTTTATGCACGCGTGAATTTGTTTGTTTTAGATCGAGGGACTTCAAGATCTTTTTTACCTTGTAATGGGTGTTAGGAAGCTTGTGATCCTTAGGCAGCAAATCATATATATGTTGATGGATATCATTAAAACCATCATCCAATATTTTGCGCTTCACTTTGTACTCCATTTGAGTCATTATGGAGTGCAAGACATTCAATTCACATCCATCGTACACTGGGGTCTAGGTTTGAAGTAGCATGTTGTTATACTTATCCATCTCAGTAGTATCAAAATTCGAAAAGGCTGCAGGGACTGTGTCATAATTAGTATTATCATAACTTTCCTCTTTGTGTTGGTGTGCAACATGATTGAATGCCTAAAAAGCGTTATGCACCAAATCCATAGTAGGGTACCAAGAAGAGGCATTAGTACCGTTGGATGAGGCACCCTGGTAACTGTACCCTGAGTTGAAGTTTGGTCCTAAGCAAGAGTTTACTACTTCACCGTGCTCACTCCATGTAGTGTAACTCCACATCATACTGTGGTGATACAAGTGTTAAGACATAACAGTAACCTGCAAAAATTGATTGTTAAGACATTTTCTACACGAACACCTGTAACGCTTCTTTTCTTGACCATGTTGCATTGCGAACAAAATAAACTGACTTATTCTATCCATATACCTCACATCACTTCTATTTTCCAAATGTATCCAACTCTTGTCCATATTTATGCGTAAGTTAAGCCAGACATAAATTCAATTATCGAATAAGCCATAAACAGTTTGCAAAAAATTGTCATTCTAACGATATTCCTATCTAATTACGGAAGGAATCATCTCATCATTCTTAACTTACATTAATAAATATTCATCATATATAATTAAATTACATAGAAATATATACACTTACACATAAATCCACATATTAATATATAATTATCAACTAATTAATTAATCTAACATTTATTCATTTATATATATAATTAACCAACACGTTCATGATATGCATACAATTTATAGCTACCTAACAAGTAATGCATGCTACATTGTGGTCACCGGAATTATTTTTCAGATTAGTTCAATTTTCTCTATATATGTAGTCACTATTTAAAGTGAGAAAAAGTTCTAGTGTTTGTTTTTCTTCATACTGCACTCTTCTTGTCTACTTGGATAGTTGGATTTGCTCTTAGATTCTTAGTTTGACTACTTGGTTTTAATTAATAAATTTAGTTTTATATAAAGAAAATTTTTATTCATTGTGTTGAAAAGAGTATATGATTTTTGAGTTGATGTTTGGGTATTGATCTAATATTTGCGACTAGTGAGTTGAGAACTTATTTTTTATGTAGAAAACAATTCGACCCGACCCGTACCAAAAATTATAGAGAAAACAATTAGGCTCGGCCTGTAATTATTTAATTTCCTTAAAATCTCATCCCGACCCACGGAGCCCCGACCTAGCTCGTTGACGACCCCCAGAGAAACCTACTCTGGTTGATCCAGGGTCTTTGATTCGACGGGTCGAAAACCCATGTTGATCCGGCCTAGGTGCCTGGTTTGACAAGTCGAGGATCAAGTTCGACAGCTTGAACTATGTCGAATCTACCAGCTGCATTTCAACCATCCCTTTATCCGGAATTTCAGGTTTCACACTTGTTTATTTGTAGGGAAAGAATAAGTCCAAGTCAATGGATTCCTTCAAGTACCTGAAGTTATGTTCTACTTCATTCTAATGACTATGCATATGCGTAGACTGAGAAGTTAATGTCCAGATGTGTGCACTGAGCTAAATTCAACCAAACTCTAACCGCACTAAGATATGGAATCTCAGCTCCCAAAAGTTCATCACCATCATCTTTCCAGATGAAATGGATCATGTTGGGTTCCAAACTGCAAACAACCATTGGTGTGTTACAAATGGTGTGCTTTGTCCATTGCCTAATTTAGACATAAGCAGACTGGTAAATAAGTATTCCACCAACTCGATGTTCCACCTCTAATCTGAGACATAATCGAGTCCTACCAAGGTCTATCATCTCAAATAACTTGTTCATCTAATGAACACACATGGGCATAACTTATCATTCTTGTATCTCTTCATAATTAAGTATTCACTTAGAATAATGAACGTCTCAATCTTATCCCATGAGTACTCTGTGATTTAGAGTTACTTGATTTAGGTATAATCATGTCAATCGGCACTCTCATGTATATCCCTGAATCAAGATCCACATAGAGATATGTTGTAACCGCATCCATAAGCTGCATACTCGGTATTTTCGGACTATCAAACTGATAAGGTAGCGGAAAGTAATGATGTCCATACCTAGAGAATACATCTCCTCATAATCAAAACTAGGACGTTGAGAAAATCTTTGCACCACAAGTCTAGCTTTATACCGCATGATGATACGCGTGAAACATGCATCAAATAAACACTTAACACATAATTCAATCATACAATTTAAAACCCTATAGATGTAGTATTTTTAGCAAGTAGGGATCGTTTTAACCGGGGATTAAGGGGTGCATGCAATAATTGTGTAATAAAAGAGGGTATGAGAAGATTGATCAATTACCTAAATTTTTTATCTTAATTACTACCTAAAACATAAAACACATAGCAAGAATTCTAGGACCCTAACATGCATCAACTTATAGACAAGCAAACACACCAAAGCCTCCCTAAAATACATACCACATTTTTGAAAAAAAAGAAAACCTAATTACTATTTACAAGTGATCAACTTATTCCTTTACCTAGCTCGTTTATTAACACATGCAAATAGCAACACTTACGAAATCCCATAACCCTAATTCTGATTAACATGCATAATTTGTGCTAAGTACCCCTTATACACCATTGATCTAGACTAATTACCCTTTACACTCAAATCAAAGCATTAAGAACCAAATTAACACATACATATCAAAATTTAGAATATTGGAACACATGGAAAGTTGTTGAAATTCATATATGTAATAAAATCAAAATTTAATCATTCAAAAACACAAAATAAGTTTTCACAACAAAAAAGAGAACTATAGAGTACAAAAGTCATGGTTACACTTTTGTAGACTACGACTTCTTTGTGGATAGTGCTATATACCCTCTACACACCTATGGAAGTGACGGTAGCGATATGATGATGTAGTCGGCCTCTTGAGGTGTTTCGGCTTGATTTGTGAAATGGAGAGGAGTTTTTGGCAGAGCTTAGGCTGTACAATAAATTGATGTTCGAGATTTGGGATGAGCCTCTTGTATATATAGGCATTTACAAAATATTTTTCCTCTCAAAACAAGGTTTTCCTACTCTACTCAGGTAAATCTGGTAGTCTGCAAAGAATCGCACTTTTCCAGAGTTTTAAACCTCTATAAATTATGGTTTTTGGCTCGTTGGAAAGAAGACTCGAAGAGCTTTCCAACCATAGGTCAAATGTTGTCTAACTCCTCTTAAGATGTTCCCAGTCGTTCGAAGTTGGTTGACCTGTACATGCAGATTCTTCTTTCCTTATTCTCTATGATTTCCTTCTTATACTCTACTTTGGAATCTTCTTCTTGCCATATCTTGCTCTCCACAAAATTGGCTGACTTGGTCTTCAAGTTTAGACTTTTCAAATGGTCTCTTAATTAATTTGGCTCATTTTCATTTGTTCTTCTCCAAGGTTCTTTAGGAAGCTTCTTTTCCCTAGTCAACATAGGAAATATTTTCCTAGCCAACAAATGACTTCTTTTTCTCTCTAATTTTCTTCTTCCTTTGTTTTGGAATTTCTGAACCAATTTCTTCACTCCATTTTTTTCTCCATTTTTCCACCTTGCATGCTTGTAGCCCTCTTTACTCCATCTCTTTTGATAAAAACCTAAAAACAACAAAATAAGTCAAAACTAATAATACTAAGTAATTAACAAAGTAAAAATGTGGAGAAAATACACTAATTAATATGCCTAAAATGCGCAGATCAAATTTCTCCACACTTAGATTTTGCTAGTCCCTTAGCAAACACTAAATTAAACTAAGACTCAAAAAAATTCAACTACTAAGCCTTTTAACTAACATACCTCAAATATCATGGCAATCACAAAGTTGAAGCACAAAGAATTCAAGAGTTAATAAAAATATTCTCATGCATGAACAAGTAAGACTTAGATGAAAATAATGGTGAATTAAAAGCTATGCATGCATTAGAAAAGTTCAAAATGACCTCACATGGATGCATTCATCATCTTTTCACTCATGAAAAAGGGTTTCACTCAAAATATGTATATATGAACCAATAAAACCTCATGAATGGAACTATTACTTGTATAAATGAACTCAAACCATATGCTTACCCATGTAACTTACTCAATCAATCTAAAGTTACTCATCTTAAGGATCATAAAAGTCTTTAGAAATGTTGTAATGGGGATGAGGCTAAGGTATTTAAAATTTAGATATGTGGTGATAAAAATGTTCTAAAGACTTAGTCAACACTTTGTCAATTTAAGCTTCATCCTTTCTCATGTGTCAATCTTCAAAAACAGGACCAAATTTCATCTTTTTGGGTCCTAACTTCATTCTAAACTTCACTTGATCCAAACTATCTCACTTTAGAATATTTTGCCGGAGAGCTTAATTTTTGTTTTCTTTTCTTCTCCATGCTCTCGAGATTTTCTCCTCTTTTTTTTTCTCTTTTTCTTTCGGCATACACATTTTTTTTCTATTCTTTTGGACAAGTCTTCCCTTGATTTTCATTATTTCATCATCTTCACGCCATCTTCATGTGCTAGCTTTGAAATTCATCATCAAGTCTTTAGAACAAGCGTAAGAAACTCTATACTAGGCTGAGTATTTAGATATATATGTGGCAACGAAAGAAAAGGTTCAATGTAAGCTCAAATGGGTTATCTAAGGGTGTCGCAACTCGTGCGCACAAAAAGAACACATGGTTATTTTGCATAGTAGTGGTAAAATCATAAATGTCTTTAAGCATATCCAAAATCATAGCATATATCAACTTAAAAGCTTTGCAAACCTACATGAATAAGTTATAGTAATCTCTAGTTCATTGAAAACTATAGCAAGCAATTATATGAGGCATAAAAATAATTTTGAGACTAAAAATCCTATATATGTCGAAATTTTCTCTCAAAATAAAACATGGATTTAGCCCAAAACTCACTCAGGTTTATATGACTTAAACTTATTCTAGAATGCGAGTTCTGTACCAAGTTTTACTATCTATATCTACTACATGTCAATGCAATAAAAACATTTCTATTAACAAAAGAATTTAATTAATTAGTAATATGAAAGCCATGAGCTCAAATTTTTTCTCAGAAAAAGATTCATCACAGACGAGTTAAGGGCAACTTAAAAGACTCAATAACTTGTAGATTTAGTTCTTATCTTCTTTGGGCAACCTTACTGACATGGCCAGTTAGCGAGAGAGACCAAGAGAGGTAGAAATGATTTTCAAGCTTGTCTTTTCTCACATTCAAAACCTGTCTCAGAAACTATCCCCTTCTAGACACCAAATCACATAAGATATTCTTACTCAAAGACGAGTATTCATCTACCTATATTATTACATAGAAAATAAAAAATAAAAAATATTTAGGGCATCATTCGCCGGAAAGTTCCATTGTCTGCCCAATTTTTCAATTTATGACTCAAATAAAGTATAAACTTCTCCCCCACACTTAAATCCTACATTGTCCTCAATGTAATAAAGTAAAAACATAGAATCAAGCATGGAGATATGGTTTTATAAAAAAAGAACTAACTAATTAACACACCAACAAACTAATTAATAAAGAGGAAGGGAAAAGAAAGCTAATTTGAGTGTTGATCCTTCATTGGGTTGCCTCCAAACAAGCGCTTAATTTTTTAATGTCTTACAGCCTAGACATGATGCATATTTAGGTACTGGGAATGGCCGGATTCGTGAGAGGCATCTCCTCTTCCGTTGTGTTCTCCAAAGCCTCAAGATATGGCTTCAAGTGATAGCCATTTACTTTAAATTCTGATCTTGACGTTGGACTTTGGATCTCTATAGCTCCATGTGGAAAAATCTTCGTGATAATGAAAGGTCCTGTCCAATGTGATCTAAGCTTATGAGAAAATGGCCCAAGTCGAGAGTTGAAAAGTAATACTTTCTGTCCTACTTCAAACGACTTGTTCTTGATCATTCTAACATGAAATGCCTTGGTCTTTTCTTTATAGATCCAAGAACTCTAATAAGCTTCATTCCTGATTTCTTCAAGTTCATCTAGCTTTAACTTTTGATGGAGGCCTGCTTCATCATAGCAAACGTTGAACTTCTTTACTGCCCAATATGCTTTATGCTCCAGCTCTACCGGAAGATGACATGCTTTCCCATAAACCAATCTGTAAGGCAACATCCCAATAGGTGTCCTGTAAGAAGTTTTATAAGCCCATAATGCATCATCTAAATGTTGACTCCAATCTGAAAGGACCCGACCCCGATTTAGTTGCCTAAACCGAAATCAAACCCCTTCAAAAATATGACCTTAAAAAAAATAAATTCCAGAGTTTACATTGAAATATGTGAGCCAAAATTAGAACCTGCAAAGAGAATCACACTTCGAATATTCCACAAAAGCCAAATCGTGGGACTCCGTTCCCCATCCAGATTTCTCAACATCTTATATAACAATAAACTATAAGGTTTATAAGAAATTCAGAAAACATTTAGGAGTAAACTCAACTGAAAACATAACATAAGTATTCAGAACGACGCCTATACACATCATATACAACCAGTAGGTCAAACTGAGAACCTACACGAACTGAAGTGTGACTTGAACTCTACGCCTCCACCGTCGATGTGCAACCCCGGAATTCAAACTGCAAACTGGGCAAAAGAAACCGAAAAGCCCAGGGGAAGGCAGATGAAATCGTTAGAGTGAGTGAACGAAAATAATAATGCGCATTTCCCAACATAAGTATATATGCTCATGAAAGAATAATGTGAGTCAATGCACATGAAAATCCCGACCTGGTACATTTTTCATAATCTATAAAGATGCACATAAAATCATGTGGGGTCACTCACTAACTCCTCCGCATAATACAGTCAAATAACGGGATCCTAGACCCTCTCTTGATTATAAGTCTAAAAGACCGCGGGTCAGGATATCTGTCCTTCCCGGAGCATCTCGGGGATCAGCTGAGAAGCTAAAGCATCGATGCTATCTCTGTATCTGAGACTGTACTCTGTGTAAACTAAATCATAAATACTTTCCATGCACATGCAAAATAGTAAAATGCATAATCATAAAATGCATAATTATATGTGCATAATGGTAAATGCATACTAATAAAATGTATAATCGTAAAGTGTATAATCATAAATGCATAACGTAAATGCATAATCAGGACTCACAAATCAACTGTGAAAATAAAGTGTCAACTCACAGTATGAAGCTAACTCTGAGGTCCGGCAGAAGATCCCTCACCAAACACTCGATTACAATCACCTGAATAACAGGGATACGATTAATACGTATAGAATCACAACATGCGGAGCTAATATGTCAAGAACCCCGCATTCTCGAAAGACGTATCGCTCGAAATATCGACGAGGATAGAAAAATTTCCAAAATACACCCAAACAACCCTCGTCCCAAATTAGAACACTCAACTAAAATCAAAAACCTCACCATTGCGTTCGGCACACAAAAACAAGCGAAACGACATAAAACTTGCCAAAAATCTCACATCGCCGGAGCTACGCCGCGTAGGGCCGCAGCAGGTCACTGGAAAATTCACCAACCCAGAAATCTTCGATTGATACATCAGTTTGAAGATCTCGACATTTCCAACAACTTTGTAGTTCAAAGCTAAGCCCAATTTTAACCGAAAAAGGTCCAAAACTCATCGTGAATTTTGAAAACCTCGCCGAAATTCAATTTCTCCGATCGGCCACCACCGGGCACGGCAAGGGCCGAGACCACTTACGATAGACTCACCATCCCGAGGGCATCAAAACCCCCATAAGGTTGACCTCCATCTCCGTCGTCGGCGAAATTCGCCAAAAAATCTCCAACTTTAACACGTCGTAACTTCCTCCTCCGGCTACCAAATTCGATGATCCTCCTCTCAAAAGAAAGAGGAGCTCGAGCCCAATAACTTTCATCAAGAAACCACGGCCAAATATTGCCGGAATAGAGCTCACCGACACCGAGAAGGTCACCGCCCAAACGGGTCAGTTTTGACCCGTGGGTCAACGCGGTCAACCCCCAAATTTCCCAAAATGGAAACTTTCCCTTTATATCTCGTATTTAGTATTTATACTGTATAGATACCATACACATACATGCCCAAATCAACGGTTCAAAATAAATCTGATCAAGATCGGACGGTCACGATTAAAT
Source organism: Geum urbanum (assembly GCA_946800695.1). Lineage (NCBI taxonomy): Eukaryota > Viridiplantae > Streptophyta > Magnoliopsida > Rosales > Rosaceae > Geum > Geum urbanum. The sequence goes on along the minus strand of OX326999.1, from coordinate 77,602,898 downwards.
TAACATTCACCAACCGACTTCAAAACTCGATAAAACATTGCTCGCTTAACCAGAAAATTCCCTGAAAATTTCCACGATCTCGAAATTAAATCCTCTACAATCCTACGAAGGAACTCAAACCAAATTCTTACCCGATAATTTAGTCGTGAACAAACCCACGAGTACGATTAATTCACAATAATCACTTTTGGTATGTTAGCTAACCCTGTGGATGATATGGCGTTGATACTTTATGAATTACTCCATATTTCTTCATCAATGGATCCACATCTTGTTGCAAAAGTGACTCCCTCCATTACTGATAAGTACACGAGGCATGCCAAACCTGAAAAAGATGTTAGTACAAAGGAAATCTGCACCAACCTTTAAATCATTCGTCCGTGTAGCTTTAGCTTCAACCCATTTTGAGACATAGTCCACTGCAAGCAAGATGTAAATGAAACCGTTAGAGATAGGAAAGGGTCCCATAAAATCAATTCCCCAAAAATCAAAGATCTCAACATTGAGGAAATAAGTCATTGACATCTGATCTCTTGGACCTAAATTTCCACCACTTTGGCATTTATCACTAGAAGCACAAAACTCTGCAGCATCCTTGAATAACGTTGGCCAGAAGAATCCTGATGCCAAAAAATTTCAAAGCCGTCTTCTTGGAGCCGAAATGTCCTCCACAAGCTTCAACATGACAAAACTCCAAAATCGATCTATGCTCGCTCTCTGGAACACACCTTCTAATCAATGCATCAGCACAATGTTTCTACAAGTAAGGCTCATCCCAAACATACTGACGTGCCCTAAATTTGAGATGTTCACATTTGTACTTAGGCAAGTTAGCTGGAAATTCCCTTGCAACAAGATAGTTGACAATGTCTGTATACCAAGGTAATTCCTGTGAACTAGTCTAAATTCGAAAAAGTTGCTCGCCTGGAAAATGCTCCCTGATGTCCACAGCCTCCCTATGATTTTGGACAATCCATGACAAGTGATCTGCTACAACGTTCTCAACTCCTTTCTTGTCTCGAATCTCAATGTCAAACTCTTGGAGAAGTAGAACCCATCGAATAAGTCTTGGCTTGGCATCTTTCTTCGCCATCAAATACTTCAAGTGGCATGGTCAATGTAAACAATTACCTTAGTCTGAAGCAAGTATGAATGAAATTTGTCTAAGGCAAACACACAGCAAGTAACTCCTTCTCGATTGTTGTATAGTTCATTTGAGCTTCATCCAAAGTCCGAGAGGCATAGTATATGGCATATGTGTTTTTGTCCTTACGTTACCCTAAAATAGCTCCTACTGCATAGTTTGAGGCATCACATATAAGTTCAAAGGACAAGGACTAATTCGGGCCACAAAGAATGGAAGCTGAAGTCAAAAGCTCCTTCAACTTGTCAAAGGCATGTTGACACTCCTCATAAAAATAGAATAGTGTCTCTTTCTGAAGCAGGCGGCATAGAGGTCTAGAAATGTGGGAAAAATCTTTGATAAAGCATCTGTAGAATCCTGCATGTCCTAGAAACAAACAAACCTCCCTCACACTTGTTGGAGATGGCAGATGTTATAAGATCCACTTTAGCTTTGTCAACTTCAATGCCTCTAGCCGAAATAATATGGCTAAGAACAATACCTTACGTCACCATGAAATGACATTTTTCCTAATTCAGCACTAGCTTAGTGAAAGGACCTCATCCCAATTTAGTTGTCTAAACCGGAATTAAGCCCTAATGACACATGAGTTTACAAAAAAATTGCCAGAGTTTCTTCTAAAACCAAGAAACTCAAAAACCTGCAAGGAAAACAAACTTCTAAAATGTCCACAAAAACAAACCGTGGGTACCAAATCCCATCCAGATTTCTCAAATCATCCAAATTCTAAATTATTGTAAATATACACTGTTTATAGAAGGTGATAAGATATCCGAAAACTGTGTGGGAAATAAAACACAACAAAGTCAAACTCTATACAGTATTTAGAGCGACTTCTAATATACATATTATACAAGACTAGTAGATTGTGTTAGGAACCTACTAGATGAGTACAGTAATATAAACTCTACGCCTTCGTCTCCGACGTGCAAACACAGGATAACAACTGCAAACTGGACGGGGGAAACTGAAAATCCCAGGAAAGGCATATAAAATAACAACCGTTAGAGTGAGTAGACGACAATAAATTCAAAATACATAACGTAATATCTACATTATGCCTTTCTGTAAATAAAATCATTAATTCTGATAGCGAGTCTAGAATACTGAAAATGTAATAATAAGGATACGTCGAGGGGAACACATGACCCTTCTCGAGTATCGTGCTCAGTTGGAGGCAGTGACTGGGGTCCTCTGACCTCGAGCCACAAAAGTTGTCCGGTGATTCCTGACACAAAGACGACGTGAATGCCAGGGGGTAAGTGCTGCTACTTCCTTGGAGCCACTCGGGGATCAGTAGAGTAACCAATGCATCGATGCAAAACAATCTGAAACTGATCTCCACGATATATACTGAATACTGTAAAAACAGACTGACTAAATCTGAAAACTGATATACATATACATAATAGATAGACTCGCTAAATAACTATGAAAATACAGATGTCCACTCATAGTACAAAGCTAGCTCTGTGGTCCGACGGAAGTTCCCTCGCCAAAATTTCGATGATGATTTCCTGAATAAATAACACAAACATTTAATACTGAAATTCAATAAAACGTGGGGAAAATTAACTTAGAAAATATCCAGGAAATTTCCTTAAAAATTATGATTTTACCCTCACTGAAGCTCTGCCGCAAATGGCGGCACGTGGCGGCCACGCGCCGCCTCCGGAAACAAACTCCGGCGAGGCCAAAATTTCACAAGTAGCTTCCATACATGCTCCCCAACAAATTTTCCTTCTTTGCTGGAGACCAAATCGGCCGGGAAGACTTCGAAATCACCGCCAAAGCCGGCAGCAGTAGTCATTGCCAACCACCACAGATGTCGGCGATCAACCCCTCATTCTCTTCCTCTCTTCAAGCCCAACACTTCTCCCTTCTAACACCAAGGCCGATTCAAAGCGTGCCGGCTGAAATTTGGCTCTAAAGCCGCCGACCCCAAAATCGCCGGCATGGCTTTCTAGCTCGATTCCTGTGACGGCACAGCTCCACTCCCTCCGAGACCATCTGAAAAACACTCATCTCCATCTCCTCTACCTTTCCCCCTATCCCTGGCCTCCCCCATGGCCAGAGCGCCGGCGTCCGACGGCGGTGATGAATCTGCAATCGGAAATTCGATCGGATTGAATCAAACACTTCCCAAAAATCAAAACTAAGTATGTCATGCCACTCATGGGCAAGAGAGGATGAATTTCCATACCTCAAACTCAAAAATTGGTTGCCGGACAGTGACTTTTCTGGCAGGTCGAGAAATGGGTCGGTAATCTGGGTCGGGTCAACGGGTTGGTCAACACCTGGTCAACTCACAGTCTAACTTTCTAAATCGGGTAAAACCGGTTCTTTTCAGAAAATAGCAAGCCGACTATTTTCGGAAATTTGCTATTTATAAGGGAAGCTCCTCGATCGATCAATGGCTATTATTCAACTATATTACGATCGTACGGCCAATAATTAACCGATAAAAATAAGTTTCTTTTCGATTTATCCATTACGACAATTTTCAGATAAACATCGCGATAGTTATCTGAAAATAAAAACTTCCAAAAATCATAACAGATAGCTCGCAAATCCAAAAAATTCTCCAAAAATTCCTACATGCTCGGAATTAAATATTTTACGACTCTCATGAAGAAAATCAAGTCAAATTCTCGCCCGATGAAAAACTCGTTAATAACTCACGCGATACCACTAATTCACCATAATTCTATTTCGTGCTGATTTATACGTGAATTTTGGTTCGGGTTCTTACACTTAGTTTCCACGCATAGTTGCAAAATTAGCTCCAAATTACCGAGGCATGGGTCAAAACTATCTCCAAAGACGCTAAAATCATCTATAAATACTTCAATGATCTTCTCAATGTAATCTCAAAAGATCACCAAAATACATCTCTGAAAGGTGTCTGGGGCGTTGCATAGACCGAAGGGCATTCTCCTGTAAGCGAAAGTACCAAATGGTCAAGTTAATGTGGTCTTCTCTTGGTCCTCCTCGACTATGCTAATTTGATTGTACCCGGAATAGCCATCAAGGAAGCAGTAATAATCATGGTCAACCAACCGTTCAAGCATTTGATCAATGAATGGCAAAGGAAAGTGATCCTTCATGGTTATGGCATTGAGCTTCTTGTAATCTATACAAACTCGATATCCTGTAACAGTCCTCTGAGGCACTAATTCGTTGTCCTTATTCTTGGCAACAATAATTCTAAACTTCTTCGAAACGACTTGTACTAGAGACACCCAACGAATGTCAGAGATAGGGTAAATCACGCCACAATCATATATCTTGATTACCTCATTTTTCACAACTTCCATCATTGATGGGTGCAGTCTACGTTAAGCCTCCCTACTAGGCTTGGCGCCATCTTCAAGCAAAATCTGATGAACACGGGTTGTTGGATTGATTCATTTGATGTTTGTAAGTGTCCAACCTATATATGTCTTGTGTTTCTTTAAAATTTCTAAAGCGAGCGTTCCTGCTCAGCTTCCAACGTTGCGGAGATGATGACTGACAACGTTTCCTCTTCCCCCGAGTAAGCATACTTCATGTGTTCAGGTAAGACTTTCAGCTCCAATTCCAGTGCTTGAACAATTGAAGGTAGCATCCTATTTTCCCCAACAGTAATCTGCATAGGAGGAGAGTACTTGAGATCTGCTTTTGCTGCGTCTAACAAGGCAAGGACCTCACGAGCTATTTGCTCCATTTCGAGCTAAAGGTCTTGAAAATGGGAGTCATCCCCGAGTCGAGTCTGCCCTGCTCCTTCTTGCAGCACTAAGACTAATGTATCATCCCTATCCAAGTGTGCTTGTGCCAAAGTATCAATAATATCCACAGAAAAGCAAGGATTGACAGTAGCTGAAGGGTGTCTCATAGCATCAAAAATATTGAAGTCAATAACTTCTCCATCAAATTTCATGCTGAATGTACCACTGAATATATCAATCTCCGTTCTTGCAGTTCTCATAAATGGACATCCTAATAACATAGGCATGGTGTTGATGTCACTATCTTTAATATCAACAATATAGAAATCAGCTGGGAAGATAAGCTGATTGACTTGGACAAGAATGTCTTCCACATAACCTCGTGGACAAGTCTCAAAACGATCGGCTAACTGAATGATCACATCATCTTTCTTCAACGCAGGAAGACCAAGAGCTTGATAAAATGTATAAGGCATGACATTGATGGAAGCTCCAAGGTCCAGTATCACATTACTAAAAGATCTTGCACCAATAATGCAGGGAACAGAAAACTCCCTGGATTCTTCAATTTAAGGGGTAACCGTCATTGAATGACTGCTGAAATAGTCTCATTCACCTTCACAATCTTCTTCTCTCTTATTTGTTTCCTCCTAGGGCACAATTCTTTCAAAAACTTTGCATATTTTGGCACTTGTTTGAGGTACTCAATGAGGGGTAAATTTAATCGCACCTTTTTGAAGATTTCCAAGATCTCTTCATCAGTTTCTTGCTTCTTTTTACTCACTAAACGACTTGGAAATGGTAATGTGACAAATAGGGAATTAGCAGGAGTCGAACTTGAAGGAATTGAGCTATTGCCATGTGGTTGCGGGTCGACTTGTGAAGATGAAGGTTCCTTGGTAACAGATGGCGTCACCATGCTTCTCTCGGCCTCAATAGTGGCCGGATCAGGCTCAACGCCATCCAGAGAAATGTTATGTAACGTTGGCCTCTTCTGATGATACTCATTGTGCTGCTTTCCACTCTGGGTAGCTACTATGTTTTCTGATTTGAAATCACCTCCTGGATTCTGAACTGACTGAGTTGGCAATTTTCCAGATCTTCCCTTAATCTGGCCCATGAATTCAATAACCTGGCCCATCTGTTTCTTCAACTCGACAATATCATTCCCCTGTTAAGCTTGTGTGCTCAACAAAACCTGTGTGGATGATGGGAGCTAAGACAACATCTTGTCATAATTTGGATTTGTAAGAACAGGCTGAGCTAATGCATTATTGACGTTGGGAACTCTCTGCTGAGTCGATTGCTATTTCTGAATTGACTGAGGTGCAGGAGGGTTAAGGCAACCATCATTGTTCCTCCACTAAAAACTAGGATGATTGTTTCTGAACCCCTTATTGTAATTTCCATAATTGTTGAACCGAGGTGCGCCTTGGTTATTCCGAAAACCATAAATGGCGCTGACTTCTTCTGCTACTATAGATGGTATATTTTGAGTACACTGATCATTGTGATGTCCATCAAGTAAGCAAATTCCACAGACAGATGTTGCAGATGGCATTGGCTGAGGTGACTTGGCTTCTAATAGCTTAATGATCAAGGAAGTAAGCTTAGCAAGCTCAACACTAGTGCTTGAAGAAGACACTTCATGTACTTTTCTGCTCTGATGTAATGCCATCCCTTCATACTGCTGAGTGTTGAGAGCACGCTGGTTCAACAAAGTATGACCTACTATTGCAGGCTTTTCCAGGAATGAACCACCAGCTGCTGCGTCTTGAAGTTCTCTCTCCAAAGGCTTGAGTCCTTCATAAAAGTAAGTCAAGAGGTTGCTTGACTTGAGCTTTTGCGTTGACTTGAGCTGAATTCTGAAAGATGAATGTGCGAGATATGAGTTCAAGTTCACGTGGAGTAGGAGTGGACACTCATTAAATTGCCAAAAGTATCAATAGACAAGTGTTAATATCATCGGAAGATAAAAGTAATGCAAAAATGTACAATGTACATGAAAATGTGTACTAATTAAACACACAAAATGCGGAAATACACTTAAACGTGAATGCAAATGATATATAACAAAAATGCAATGCAAATGATGCATAAATATAAGAAGCTATGAAATGCAAGTATCTATATATTAATATTATTTCACACGTTGGATTTCTCAATCTTAGAACATGTTTGAAGCACTTTTCACACAATATCACACTTTGATTTATCATGAATCACACATTTACTTAATTAGGATTTAACTAAATACATCAAACAAGACCAACCTAAATGATAAAATGGTATGAATGCATAAGAGAAAGTTGTTAGAAGCTGCAGAAAACACCCAAGTTACATGAACAATCATGAATAAAATGACTCGTCCTTTAGTCTTATGTCCCTAACTTCACTTAGGTTAGGGTATCCAGTGATGAAATTTGAGCATCACAAAACCGCAGGGGAGTTAATGCTACTAAGTATATGAAATTTTGGAATTATCTTCTTACATGTTCAAACTTTTCGACACTTTAAGCATACATGTCCCCTTTTGAGTTCGCCAAAGATTTAAAAAGAGTCCACAACATTGATTTTTAGGTCTTTCTAAGGACGTGCAACCCATGCGATAAAATATGAATTCTCATTTGTTTAGCCTTGGTTCAATCGAAAAATATGGCCAGTTAAGGATAAAGATAATGCGAGAGTCATGACTAATTTCGACAAAACACCCCGAGGCTAACCGGGCCAATGGTATATACTCTATTGGTGTTAGTCTTTCTTAGATCCTGAACTTGTGACCAGTCATAACCCAGTCTAGACACTATGTTCGACATTCAACCAAATTTTTGAGAATTACACATTCCCTCAAGTCCTTTGTAAACTCCGCCTTAAACCTCATGTGTAAAACATGAGGGGTTAATGAGATAAACAAGAAAAGAAGCACCATATATTTCAAGGAGTGAGACTTAATCAATCAAGCATATAATCAATGTAAATCTAAGACTATCCTTTAACATGCTTAACAATTATTAGACATATATATATATATATACAAACACCGAATATTTACAAAAATTAAATCTATCTAACACATGCTTATTCACATAAGGCACGAAATTTCTAAATTTGTGCTAAGTACCCCTTACACCCAAATCAAAGCAGTAAGAACTAAATTAACACATACATATTGAAATTTAGAATATTGGAACACATGAAAAGTTTTTGAAATTCATATATGTAATAAAACCAAAATTTAATCATTCAAAAACACAAAACAAGTTTTCACACAACAAAAGAGAACTATGGAGTACAGAGGTCATGGTTACACTTTTGTAGACTACGACTCCTTTGTGGATGGTGCTAGATACCCTCTACGACTCCTTTGTGGATGGTGCTAGATACCCTCTACGACTCCTTTATGGTGGCGGTAGGATGATGTAGTCGGCCTCTTGAGGTGTTTCGACTTGATTTGTGAGATGGATAGGAGTTCTTGGCAGAGCTTAGGCTATAGAATAAATTGATGTTCGAGATTTGGGATGAGCCTCTTGTATATATAGGCATTTACAAAATAGTTTTCCTCTCAAAACAAGGTTTGCTACTCTACCCGGATAAATCTGGTAGTATGCAAAGAATCTCACTTTCCCGAAGTTGTAGACTTCCAAAAATTATGATTTTTGGCTTATTAGAAATAAGACTCAAAGAGCTTTCCAACCATAGGTCGATCACTGTCTAACTCCTCCTGAGATATTTCTAGTCATCGATCGAAGTTGGCTGACCTGTACAAGCATATTCTTCTTTCCTTATTCTCTATGATTTCATTCTTCTACTCAACTTAGGAATCCTCGTCTTGTGATGTCTTACTCTCCACAAAATTTTCTGACTTGGTCTTCAAGTTTGGACTTTTCAAATGGTCTTTTAATTAATTTGGACCATTTTCATTTGTTTTTCTCCAAGGTTCTTCCGGAAGCTTCATTTCCCTAGTCAACATAGAAAATATTTTCTAGTCAACAAAAGACTTCTTTTTCTCTCCAATTTTCTTCTTCCTTTCTTTTGGAATTTCCAAGCCAATGTCTTCACTCCATTTTTCCACCTTGCATTCTTGTAGCCCTCTTTACTCCGTCTCTGTTGATAAAAACATAAAAACAACCAAATAAGTCAAAACTAATAATACTAAGTAACTAACAAAGTAAAAATGTAGAGAAAATACACTAATTAATATGCCTAAAATGCGTAGATCAAATGATTTCATTCTTCTCATTATGTTTTCGAACAAAGACTCATTTTTTCTAATTGGCTTACCATTCGGCGGTTATAGCACTATCATACTGACAACTGACCTTTTGTCAGAGAGTCTATTTTGGCTTAGATTGTAACTTTACATATCGGTCAATATGCTCTATGTTAACTATTGACAATCCGCAACAGAGCAATGTTCAACTTCATCTTGTCAATTTCTGAGTGACAGAATAAATAAATGCACCATCAACGAGCATGGAAGAACCATCTATAATACCGCTAGCATTTGTTTAACTTGGTGAGATTTCTTTATCTACTAACATCGTCATTGACTCTGAGGCGTCCCCAAGTATTTGTCAATGTTGACTTCTAGACACAATTGCAGTTAGAAATAATCTCATGTGTTGATGATGAACGGTTGTAGGATTTGTAGCATGTATAATCGATCTCGTCACTTTCTTGATATCAGTAAAGGAGTCAGGCATCGAATTTGCTACTTTCTAAAGATCAAGAATACATTACACTTTAATCTCATACTGAGATGTTCAGGGATCATCATGAGACATAGTGGAGACATACTACATCAATTTTCGATGTTTAACCAGAACGAAACCATTCATATCTCCCCCAAACGGCAGGAAGCATGTCTCATCAAAGTGACATTATGTAAAACAAGCAGTAAAGAGATCTCTTATCAAAGGTTATAAGTAGCGGATAATCATTGGAGATTCATAACCAACATAAATGTATAATCGTTGTTGACAACCTAATTTATATGGAGTAGAAGCGTAGTAGGCACATGTACCACGCCACCATAGATGCGTAGATGCGAGATATCATGCTCATATCCAGTAACCAACATGTACGTACTGAATGGTTGGTGGGTTACGAGTCTCAAGAAAATAAGCATAGCAATATGTAATACTACATATCCCCAAGAAGATACTGGTAAATTACCATTGTGTAGGCCAAAAGTTGTAACCGCTTGATTTGTGCATCTACTAAACCATTCGATGAATGAACATGAGGAACCGGATGTTCAACTTCAATCTTAATTGACATGCAATAATCATCAAAATATTTTGATGTAAACTCTCATACATTATCCAATCTAATAGACTTGATTGGATTATCTGGGTGGTGAGCCCGAAGCTTAATGCAGCATACCATATGGATTGTAAAGACGTGTGACTTCTGCGTTGATGCAGAAATCAAAAACCATAACGTAGTCCGTATATCAGTTTGATTGGTCCACAAATATATTTTTGGAATGTAGAGGAGAATGGAAGTTGTGTCTATAGCAAAAGACTGGCATGCATGTAAACATCAATACGCAAGCTTGGAAAACTGAGTGATGTGCATTGAATTGTTCCATAAAGGCATCTGGTGGAAAAGTATTGTACTCGTCATAGAGACTGATTCTAGACCGAGTGAAATAATCTCACTCCCCCATCTAAACCCATAGTTTTAGGTATTCCCACATGTTTCTTTTCTCTTATGAACTAATGACTATGAAAATTTCTCAATATCTTGATCATCATAATGCAAGAGCTTATACGAGCGAAAGTTACACATAATAATGTAAGTGACTGCATTGGATTCAATGATCCAAACCATAGTAATTAACGACTACAAATTCTTATAAACCTTTCCAAATTGCATCGTTGGCAGCATTCTATAGAGATTGCATACAAAACTCTTTTCCATTCTCATAATATTGCTCCAATTGAAAATCGTTGGAAAATATTTTCAAAACTTAGCATGGTTGGATTAGAGTGTTGATCATAGTAACATCCAAAAACCGATGTAGAACTTAACATATGACCGGTCGAAATGACCCTTGTAGATTACATTTTATGGCATGACAAAACTTATGTGAAATCACTTCTGATGTAGATTACCAGGTGCAGAAGTTCAGGTCTCAAAATTTTTCTGAACCTTTATTTTTCGACAAAATTGATGTACAAACACATCAAAAACACCAATTTCGGGTACATGTTTTGACGGGTCGAAATAAACCCAAAAACAAAATCGAATTTCCAATACCGATTTTCAACGGGTCGAAAATATATCTCGATGGGTCTAAAACATGTCCAGAGGACCTCTTCGACATGTCAAGACCATTGGTTCGACATGTTAAAAAAAACCATAACCGATATCGATTATCCAATATTTTTTTGATTGGTAGAAACATCCATTCAACGGGCAAAAATTGGACAATTTGGAGACAGTAGTTATCAATCCATGGGTTGAGATGATCTCTCGATGGGTCAAAGTACTAAAAGGTATGGTAGATTACCACTTTCGACGGGTCAAAAGAAAAACCAGACATATTTTTTGACGGGTCGAAAAAGTGTCAAAATCGATCCAGGGGCTACCATTTGATGGGTCAAGGTAAATCTTCGACTGGTCAAAAATTTCCAGGATCAAAATCATCTTTGTCTCGGTTTAATGGTATTTTGGTGTCATATTGTCATAGAATATTGTATATCTCGAATCATTCATGCATTATGAATTAAAATAACCATTCTTAACACTTTCATATACCGAAAGGAAGAATTTTTTTATTACTTTGCCAACATAAAAACTTACATTTTTTTTTCTTATTCCAAAACCGACTACAAGTCTCAAACCATGACTAAAACCAAGTAAAGAATAAAGCTAAACTTGATTACATAGTAGAAATATGAGCCTAATACATAGACTATTCAAAAACTGCAGTCTCCAGACTTGTTTTTGTGTTATCTTCTACAATAAGATTGACTTCACCACAATCTTCTATCTCATAATCTTCAGTGAAGTTAGTCTCATGTGTCAGATATTGTTGGCACGTCTTGTAGGCATTTTGGACATCCTTAGGTGCAGGACACCATTTGTGCATATGTTTTGTAGAACCACACCTATAGCAAGGTGACAAGTTGATAGAAGCAGAATTTGAAGAATTTTCACCATTCCTAGGACCTAAATTGGAGTGATTCTTGTTAGAGTTGTTGCGGTTGTTGTCATGGCGAGTCTAATTCAAGTTCTGACTATTTTCTCCTCTACCACATCCTCTGCTACTACCACGAGTTTAATAAGGTTCAGAGCATTGTTTCCCCTTTATCTTTTGCGCCTTTCCACCAGTGTTGTAAGTTTAATGAACTTTCTTTGTACCGAATGGCTTAGCATTATTGTGGAGAAGAATCTCATGATGCCCTCTCTTTCTTGGCCAGCACTCATAAGATCATTGAATGATCAAAGTCTCCCTTTCTTATAATCAATGTGATACTAATGTGCAAGAGTGTCCATAAAAGTAGGGAATGTGCTCAAATACTTCTCGACCATAGCTTGGTCGGTCTTTACAACACCATAAATGAAAAGTTCTAACTGTAGCTCTAGCATATCTTGATAAAAATTATTTATCTTAGGATAATCCAATATCCGGATTCCATCCCACTTTTCTTGAGCTCTGGAAGTTGTGCGTCATGCACATTGTTGAACCGTTCTTGCAAAGTTTCCCACAAATCCGCGGGATCATCCTTTAACAAGTATTGTTTACTCAGAGTAAGATGAATATGTCTCTTGAGAAACATGAGAGCTTGAGCTTTTCGAGCGAGGGTGTCTTCATTGGCTTCAGTGCCAGGTCGTAGTGGTTGGATGGTATTAGTGAGACGTTTACCAAGAAGAATATTTTTAACGTCTGATACCCATATATGGTATTCTGCTCCTTGAATGTCAAGGATATCAAACTTAAGCCTAGCCGATTTTGTTGATGTCATCTACAAATGAGACAAGAGATGTAATTAGTACAGATTGAAAAACCACGATCAATAATATCAAGTTTAGGGAATAAGAAACATGATCAATGATGTTTGGTCACAAAAATTGAGGGTTTAGGCCGGTGGCTTCATACCACTCCCCATAAAACTGTGACTGTCAAATAGTCACAAGGATTGATTTGCCATTTCCAATGTGAAATCACAATGAACCGTGATATATAATAATAACCATGATTCCCACAGGATCGTCACTGATCTTAAACTTTTTATAACATGTATTAATCCATTGAAACTAGAGAATAAAAAGTAAATCACAGTATGAAAATATAACCTAAATTTAGACCTAGATCTAGGGTGTTGCGATAATTAAGTTTTACAACCTAATTCTAAATCGAAGGAAGTCCAAAAATTTACCTTGAGGGTGTTATGCTCGGTATGAAAACTTCGTTGAAAGAAGTTTGAAGCAAGAACGAAATCCGGCAACGGAAAATGCTTCCGTCGACAGTGATGGTGCCCCGGTGGCGGTGCTCTGGTGGTGATGGAGAATCCGGTGTTGGAGGTTGTAGTGTTTAGGGATTTAGAGTATTTTTCAATTTAACTCAAGAGTTTATGGTAACGTGTTGAAGGATAAAATAAATACGCAGAAGATATGATCTGAAACTATATTTTATTCATTGATAGATGACCTTAAATAGACATTACAATATGTTACAATCAATATCCATATAAATCAGGGAATGAGAGAATATATATTTTTATGATAATTAGGATAAGACACACAACGAGATACCAGAAATATTATTTCTTTAAACAAAAACAAAGTTTTTTCTTTCTTTTTTCCACTATATATGTACTTCTTATTGCTTTTGCACCCAAGATGTCTTAAATACATTTTTTTTCCGACTCAAAATTGCTTAAATGATAGTATTTTGCAACGTTTGATATGGGAGGAATGTTTTTGGTGTGTTATTTTTTTTTTTGAGGACACCATAATTATCATTTTAATAGGTAATAGTAAAACAAAGTTTCATCGGATTACCCAGACAAATAAAACAAAACCCTAAAAAATTACTACTATATACTCATTTTTTTTAGTTCACAAACCTAGATAGACAAACCAGAGTAGTGCAAAGACTACAAAAGATTTGGGGGCACCACTCCTTAGTGTATCTAGGCACATTCTCTACGGAGCGGCACTACGTCGCAGTTCTTCGACATATGTTCCTACTGGAAGAAGGACTGGTTTCTTCTTTGGTGAAATCTTCTTCAGCCTATGAATTGGCCCAGCTTGTTTTTTCTCAACTTCATAGCTTTCCTCTTGGAACCTCCTTTGCCCGTGAGTGCACGAGGTTGCTCTCCTACGGAATAAATATTGTCTTCCACCATATGCTCCCATGGTCCGGATGACATATGGGTATCGCCATCAGCCTCTTGCTACACAGTTACTAAACCAGAAGATCCTACCAGTAAGCCCGAAGCTCCTGCAAGAAGCTCTGGAACTGGTATTGACGGCTCAGGAACTATGACAGGCATGATAGTAACGCCGACATGTGACTCACTGACACCTGGAGTCATTGTCGTATGAGAAATTGTATCATTGGATACGGCCAAAGCTAGCTCTGCACCCTTTATTTTCAAACCAGATGGTCTTAAAACTCGAATGACACTCTGATCCTCCATATGCAAAAGAACATGCTAGTTAGCTGGAGTTCCCCCAAACAAGGGGTTTTCCATGATAAAGCTTGATGATTCTATAGCAACATCCAGAACCCTTTCCATCGGAGCCACCCATTCCGCCTATACATATTTCACATTTGGCATTGAGGGTCGGACAATCAATTCCTTCCTTGGTCCACTCACCAGTGGTGCACTACCCAACTGATGTACTGCATTAAACAACCCCAACATTGAAGTTGCCCCACTCGTGCTCCCAACAATATGGCATGAACCTTATGGTACCTATGGTCCCTGACCTAGAACATCATGTTCTTATATTGTACAAGAAGTTGCCATCGATGTTCCACCTCCAGCACCACTACCAAACCCACTAAAGGCTGGGTTAGGTCTCGGCACCAAGGTTTCCTGCATAATCACACATCCATCTTTTCCTTGCATAAAAGATTCACAATCCGAACAGAAATCATGAATCTTCTCATACATCAACAAACAATCTGCATTATAAACATCATTGAACCTAAATCTTTTCCTAACCACCAAAGGGCGACAGAAATCCAAATGCACACAAATAAGCATTTTCGATTTCCAATCAAGTAATTGTTGATCATACTCAGGGTACTCACTGATGGTGTTGCCGATCCACCGACATCGCCATCAACTTTCCCACCAATGATTTCACCATGACCCACGCACGTCCTTGTGCCGCTGGGACCGCC
Organism: Geum urbanum; assembly: GCA_946800695.1. NCBI lineage: Eukaryota > Viridiplantae > Streptophyta > Magnoliopsida > Rosales > Rosaceae > Geum > Geum urbanum. Next base: position 77,587,678 of record OX326999.1, on the reverse strand, counting down.
ATATGGTCTATCATCCAGTCGAACGCCTCCACCACCACTGTCACATTCTAGAAATACCATGGACCACTTGAAACAACCAATTTTCAGTCTAACAACGAACATAATTTGACCACGAATCAATCCTCCGCCAATTTTCATGAGGAGGAGCATTACTCTCGGTTGCCAAAGTCGACATGCAAGCACACTAAGGAAAAGAGATCTGAATGAGGAAAAAGAATATGGAGACAGATTGGGAATCGCAGATGAGTACTAGGATTAGAACCTTGGCTCGTCAAGGTATAAATTCAACACTTTGGCCATAGAGCAATCTCAATACTCAAATGGACTGTATTTTCTCTCCAAACAGTGAGTAGTGGGATTCGAACTTAGTTCGTCAGCGGATAAATTAAATGCCTTGACCAACAAAGCAATCCCAATGCTCTATATTTAGTGTGTTATAATCCATCTAAAAATGAAAATTGATTTCATCTTTGGGAATATCAGATGATGAACTTGGGATGTAACCAAGTTAATAGAAAGCATGGTGTTCGAATCAAGGATAACAAGTTCTGTTTTTCTCCAAGCATTGCGTTGCTGTGGACAACATAAGAAGCTATGAAGCTCTGAAATATTGTATGAAGTACTCAGCTTTATACTTTTATTCATGTAAATATCAACTGTGCTTGAGCTACACTGACTTCAATCTTTATGACACCAGAATCTGTATACATATTTGGTTCTTACTAGTTACTACAAAGAAGACAACTTTTAAATTAGAACACAATGAAGTGCAGGTATGAAATTGGCAGCAAGACTGGTTTCCCTGATTTAACAGGCTGATAGAGATGGCATATTTTCATGTACTGCCTTGTAGCACTGGAGACTGCACAGAGGAAGCTTCGATCGGGAATCCCTGTACTTGTATGGGTTTGTACAACTCGGTCCAGTGCATTTCTCACGCGGTGGAGGGTAACTGAAATTCATCAAGTAATATTTATTGGCACAACTTCCATGGATTAAATCATTAGAAATTTGAAGAAAGTATCAGTTAGCAATACAAAGAAAAACGCTATATTACTATACCTGCACGTCTTGGTGTCGAATATAGCAGGCAATCCAATAGTATCAGGAAAAATTACTACTGATCCAGATGGACCCATCACCCATCGAACAGAATCTGAGGGGAGCATTGCATTTGCAGCTCTCTCCTGCAAAGCAAATCAAGACAAGATAGTTCAAGGAAATGTTAAATGGCATGATTTTATTTATAAGATTGCCATTATGCACCATGTATTACCTGTGCCAAATCTTCCTGCCATTTCTTTATCTTGTCTTCCTTTTTCTTCCGACTGGAATCTTGTCCCAGAATTTTTCTGATTGCCTCAGCCTAGTATAGCAAGTTTTAAATAAGATTCACAAACACTTTTCTTTGAACTTATATGCATACGATACGGAAGACAAAAGAATACTAGAAATCCAAACCTCAGATTCTCTAGCTGCCCTTTCTACTTGCATTCTACGTCTCTGAGCAGCTTCAGCTTTCTTCAGTTGCTGCTCCACTGCACAGACTTCCTCTTTTTGCTCTATCCATAAGCAACAAATAACATCATGAGTGATGTGAGTGTATTCAACAGAAGTTACAAACAGTAAAAAGATTGGAATACAAACTTCTTGGTGGCGCAGGAGGAAGCCCGCTGGGGAACTCAATTAGACTTGCATCTAAACTGGACAAGACATCTTTGCCAGTTTGAAGGGCCCTCCGACGAGTAGTGACTGTCATCTCTTTACTATCTGAGGATGATTCAACAAATTCCTTTCTCGGTTTCTTCCTCAATTTTGGTTCTACCTCATCATCAGAAATAGATTCGTCTTCTCCTACATAATCAGTATCATCAACTATTTTTCCTGATCTTGACTTCTTACCCTCCTTGCCTGAACTTGATATGTCATAATCTCCCAAATCTGTAGTATACTGGCCAATACTTCCTTTCAAGACTCCTGATATCTTCCTTTCTTTCCTGACTGCTCTTTCCTCATCCTCTAGGTAGTCCAAACTGTAATCAGAAATCTTAGATCTTTTGAGTTTTTCGAGATATCGAACTTCTACGTCATCATCCTCATCTCCAGCATCAACAGATCCATCCAGCACACGTCTCTTAGGGATCCGTTTGCTCTTGCGAGTAGGTTCTTCAGCAATCCAATCCCTTGAAGTATCATCATTCCCAACTTCAAAAACACTTTTGGAAGAATCCTTAGATACAAACCCACTTCCCTTATCTGAACCAAAGGAACCATTGTCATCCAAATTTTCCTGCAACAGGACAGTAGTTAGGTTGGAAAGAATTATTTAACCCGAAATGGGGAAGAGACTCCAAGACACCACAAACAGAGGGTGTCAAAGAATACGAAAACAAACCATTAACTTCTCATTATTATATCTTAAGTCTGTAGGCATTTGGTTAAATTGCAAATTGTGTGATATAATGAAACCATCTTGAAATTTGTTACCGACAAATCAACAATAGATGCCAAATTAAACAAGTTAAAAGAATTTTTCAGAGGTCTCAAACCTGATGAATCAAACTCCTGCGTGGTCGAGGCGCATCTGATATATGAGAAGCTTTAGTCGAAGACGACCCAACAGCAAAAGCACCATCAGATGTAGCCTTGGCCTGAATTGTGCGTGTAACACCACCAGCCTTAAGCTTAACCTTTTTCACAGTATTCTTATTATCTAGGTCACCTACAACACCACCAAAAGACCCATCCTTTATAGGGCCTTTCCAACTAGCAGGGGCAAGTGCTCCCTTGCTGGACGTTTTAGCATCACGTCCACTATGCCCCTGCTCGTTACTGCCTTGAATATAACCATTATTGGAAGCTTCATCAGATGCTACATATCCTCCTCCCTCAGATTTGATCACATTCTAGACAAAAAACGTCTCGCAATGTTACTAAATGAAGCATTCCTAGGTTCATTCAACTATCTCTTTACAAAATAAAACAAGTAATCATTACTCTCATCACTCAACAATACTTACATCCTCTGAAGGAGCCGTCGATGACAACGATGAGATGTCTCGATAATCTAAAGAAAGCTGTGACTCATTCCGAGGACGCCGCGATGTATTACTCCTTTTCCTCCTAGAAGCGCTGTTCATATCACTAAATCCCAAGCCACCAAAACCCTCCATTGTAGTCACAGTCCTAGCGTAACCTCTATATTCACATAAAACAAAACCGAGTAAATCATAAGCAGCGAAGGAATTGCTTCACACAATCATAAACATCATCATTTATCTTAATCACTAATGCATGTACATACCAACCATCTCTTTTACGTACTTGATCATGTTTCAACAAAGCAAATTTAACACAATCCGTAGCTCATTTGAGCTGAACAAAGTATAGAACTTGGTAACTAAATTACACAAGGATTATCAGATACCATCTTCGCGCCAAAAAGTAGCTAAATTCAGCCGGGAAAACAATCATAGTAGAAATGCATAATATACTGATAGATATTGCACACCCAGTTCAAGTGATCAAACAACAACAAAAAACCAATCTTCCAATAGTTTGGCAGAAAGTTTCAATCTTTTCACCCCCAAAACTCTACATTTGGGGGTAAAATCCAATTAACGGTCAAAACCACGCCAATCCATGAACAATTACCACTAATTGAATCAAAATCGAAAACCCATATCGGCAAATATGTCAATTAGCAATAACAAAGAGCAAGACTTTACCTTTATGATTCGGTCCCTGCAAACCCTAGATTGGAGCAGAGAAGATGGGCTCGCTGGACTTAAAAGAATGCGAACTGGGTACGTTGGATATGTGGTGCAATGTGATTGGAGCACGGGGGTGGTTAAAGTTAGGGTTTTTTGGGTGCAGGGGACAAATGAGTTTCACCATTTTTGTGTAAATTGAATAATTAGTGGTGGTGGTGGTGTTTTGTTGGGTTATTACCATCTTGTACACTCGTCCCCGTCCTACTTCTTCTCTTCTTGTGAAGCTCTGTGTCTCAGGTCTCAACTGAGTCACTGAGTTAGAGTTGGGTTCGGACTTGGGTCTACCAAGGTAAGTTAATAAATAAAAGTTACCTTGAGGTAACTAGTAGATTTAACTGTGTTGGAAATGTGATGTTGGGATTATCTATTTACAGAAGTTTGGGAAGTACTTTCGATCACCTTACGGCATTTCCAATAGCTTGTTAATTTAAATTTAAAGTTAAATTTGATTAATTTTTAACTCAATAAACCAACAGTTATCATTAAAATAAGTTAAATATAATTTTTTGTTAAAAGATTTAGTTATATTTAGGAGATAATTTAACTTTAAGAGCATTTCCAACATCACTCAAAATATTATTATTTTGTTCAAAAATATACTTCAAAACTATTTTAGTTAATCGATTTTGAAAATTTACGCCAACAACATTACTTAAATTATAGTTATACTTCAACAAATGCTTAATTTTGATTGGTTGATTTTAAAGAAATCATTAATGCATGTAATTATTAAATACATTTGCAACATAAAAAGAAATCATTAATTACACTTTTGCTTATTCTCATTACCTATATTTTCACTTTTTGGGTATAAGAATAATGGTTGAAAACTTAAAATTTATGGATTCCCCAAAAATGGAGATTGATATAGAGGATATGTTGGAGCTAAAATTTGATAATTGTTGGAATATGCGCAGAAATAGAATAAGCAACATTCGTCTTATTCCATAGTGAATGACCCCTTATATAGGTATCCATATTACATAGTCCTAATAGAAATATAGGAGACAATGAAATATTACTTGATTACATAAATATTGAATATCCATGCAATCTGGGTAAGAAATCTATCTAATCTAAGATGAGGATATAACACATAAATCTTGACATATTTCACACACTCCTCCTTATGGTGTTCGAATCGTCACTCGATGTAGACTTGATAGATTCATGCTCATTTGCCTCGTTAAGAGAAAATCCATGACCTACTTGTAGGAGAAAGTCTAAAACTTGATCGAAGGAAAGAGTATAACACGTATTTCACTTCATAAGCATAGACACCTAGATTCCATCAGCTCCCCCTGACATTGGCATCTCCTCCTGATGAAGACATCAATGGGAGTTCGGACAAGCGGCACATGCCTATATTCCGTACAGGCTTCTTGAAAGTGGTCCTTGGCAGGGCTTTGGTGAAAAATCAGCCAAGTTCTTCTCAGAGCTCACTTGCGTAATTGCAAAAGAGTCTATTGTTGCTGATTATAAAAGAATTTCGATGAAATATGCTTAGTGTTATCACCCTTGATGAATCCTAACTTCATTTGTTCAATGCAAGCAGCATTGTCCTCGAACAAAATTGTTGGCTCATCAGTGGTGAATCTTAGACCGCACGTCAGCCTAATATGGGAGATAATACTACGAAGCCATACAAATTTATGAATTGTTTCATGCAACGCAATAATCTCCACATGATTAGAAGACGTAGCAACAAGTGTTTGCTTTGTGAATCTCCAGGAGATAGCAGTATTTCCCATGGTAAAGACATAGCCCGTTTGGGAACGTATTTTTTGTGGGTCAAAGAGATAACTCGCATCAGCCTAACCAGTTAAAATGTTGATAGGACATTGGTCATGGGAGTGTTCAACATCTGTGAAAAAGGCCATGGCCAAGTTTATGGTGGCAGTCGGGTCTAGGCAGCAGCCTTTATGACCCACAAAGGGTTTGATCCTACTCTGTTTTTCTCTCTGTAAGGATAGAATAAACCCAAATCCATTATTCCTTTCAAGTATGCACTAGACTTCAACCCAATGTTTGGGAGTTGGTGTTGAACTATAACGGGCAAGCAAGTTCATCACAAATGAAATATCCGGTCTAGTACATAATGACAAGTAGAGTAAAGCTTCAATTATACTAAGATAAAGTACCTCTGCTTCAAGCAACTCTTCATCATTTTTACAGGGACGGAAAGGATCCTTGAGAGGATTAAGACTCCGAACAACCATGGGAGTACTACTAAATTTACACTTATCGTGATTGAAATGCCTAAGTAGCTTTTCTGTGTAACCTGTTTGATGGATCAACATTCCATCATCACGGTGCTCTAGATCGAGCCCTAGACAGAAACATGTTATCCCAAGATCTTTCATTTCGAATTCAGATTTCAGTTATTCGTTAGTATAATTGAGCTCGAGTAGAGTACCAATGATGTTCATGTCATCGACATATATTGCAAAGATCGTGAAACTAGAATTTGGCTTCTTGATGAAAATGCAAGGACACATTTCTTCGTTTGTGTATCCTTTTCTTATCAGATAATCACTAAGTCGATTGTACCACATGCGTCCGGATAGTTTCAATCCATATAATGATCTTTTAAGTCTTATTGAAAATGCACATTTCGGCTTATGATTACTTGATAAGGGCAACTAAATACCATCAAGAACTTTCATGTGTACTACTGTATCTAGATCCACATATAGATAGACAATAACTACATCCATTAGTTGCATGTTCAATCATTCAGAAAGGACCAAAATAATTAAGTACTGGAAAGTGATGACATCCATGACAGGACTATAAGTCTCCTCATAATCAATTTCAAGTCTTTGTGAGAATACTTGAGCTATAAGGCGAGGTTTGTATCCGACAATCTCATTCTTCTCATTCCGCTTCCTAACAAAGACCGACTTATTACCAACAAGCTTGACACCTGGATGGGTTGGCTCAACATGACCGAGTATATCCCGCTTTGTTAGTGAATCGAGTTCTGCTTGGATAGCATCTTTCCATTTGAGTGAGTCCGAATGTGCCTCGCATTCAGCGATAGTCTAGGATTCAACATCATCTGCATCGATAAGATCCTGAGCAACTAAGAATGCAAAAACATCATCAACTGTTGTCTCATGTCGATACCATACGTTCTAAGTATGATCAAGATTTCATGGCTTTCGTTCATAGGAACAGAATCCGGTGAATCACCATAATTCGGGACAACCTCGTGAGACGAAACATGTACATCGATAACTATAGGATTGTTTGATCTTTTGGTAACCCAATTTTGTGGACGAGAATTAGTAGAACCTTTCGGTCTCCCCCTCTTACGTGGAGGACCCGTGGCCTCATGGGATGCCACTCTCGTGGCAACGCCACCGTCCCTACCTCGGGTGATGGTTTGCCCTAGTCCTGAGAGTATACCGGGAACCATCATCCTTTCAGGTACATTTGCAGCTAGAATATGTGATCTTTTCAATCTTGCTATATCTACAAACTAATCAGAGAGTTTGTCCGCGATGTTTTATAGATCAACAATGCGTCGAACTTCAGTTTTGGACTCTCGAGTTCGGGGATCATGATGAGAAAGAGTAGGGACGGACCATGACACTTTCTGTCGTTCATTAAGAACTCTATTCTCCCATCTCCCTAATGATGGGAAAGCAGTCTCATCAAAGTGACAATCGGTGAATCTCGCCTTATAGATCGGACATGTCAAGGGTTCGACATAGCGAAGAATGTCAGACGCGTCAAAGCCTATGTATATACCTTGTCTGCGTTGAGGTCCCATTTTTATATGCTTTAGTTAAGCAACGGAAACATAGCAGGCACAACCAAACTTCATCAAGTATGAGATGTCAGGCTCATATCATGTAGTCAACTGTATTGGAGTGTAGGTTTGTGAAACTACAGGCCTCAAGCAAAGCAAGTTGCCCGCGTGCAGTATTGTGTGGCCCCATGCAGAAGTAGAGAGGTTAGAGCGCATTAATAACGTCCTATGAACCATTTGAAGTCGTTTAATGTATGCTTCTGTGAGCCCATTCTGGGTATGAACATGAGGAATTAGATGTTCCACTCCAATTCCCATGGCAGTGCAATAATCGTCAAACATTTTTGACGTAAACTCTGAAGCATTATCAAGTTGAATCGATTTGATTCGGCAATCAGGGTGTTGAGCCCTAAGTTTGATAATCTCTGCTAAGAGTATAGCATATGTAGATTTTCTTGTGGATAACAACGCTACATGTGACCAACGAGTTGATGCATCAACCACAACCATAAAGTATCTAAATGTTCCGCTTTTGGGATGAATAGGTCATTAAATGTCACCTTGGATACGTTGTAGGAACGAGTAAGACTCTTTCTCTACCCTAACATACGCAGGATGAGTACCAAGCTAGCATAGGCTACAAGCTTTGCAAAATCTTAAGTGAAAATCTCTAGTGGAGTATATCGTACTAAAGGAAAGTAGATAAGTTTGGGAGACGACGACATCCTTGGGAGGAGGTGCATCACTTCCGTTCCTAAGGTGTGACATGTCAGGTGATAGTCGATCTGACCTTTTCACAACCATGACCTCTTTTCCATGAAGTTTTCGAATCTTTTTATGAAAAGAGTGACTGTATGTGACCTTGAGGATATTAGCCATCAACTGACGACCTGGATGCCCAAGACGGTCGTGCCATAACTAGAAGACATCCGATTTGTAGTCCATTAAGTCTTAGTAGAGCAAGTAATAAAACTTCAACTTTTCGGGTGGTTGTAGAGTACAAACCATTCCGAATACTTGGACACTTCTCTAAGATTTGCTTGACTCCGCAATACATTGAAGTAATGTAGAGAACTTATTCTCCATTCTCAACGTGGGTTTCAAGGTGATAACCATTGGCACGAACATCCCTAAAGCACAGTAGAGCTCAAGATCCTCCAGGGAGTTTCATTCGGCAGTGTAAGCCGAGCTGGGCCGTGACCCTCAATGATATTTGAGGGGTTGCCCAAGGTGGTCACAGACGACTTGGCTAGGATTAGGACAATGAACAAAGATATGTTCTTGAGTACAGTGTGAGTCGCGCCACTGTCCACGATACAATGATAATCGGTTGAATCCATGCCTATAAAAGTAAAGGATTCGAGTAAGTCGCTTAACCCTACTAAGGTTACTTTTATTAAATTTCAATGGTGAAAGGTTTACATAATTTCGTTTAAACATCACATAATCTCTTACATTGTAAGTACAAGATCCATACAAGGACGAATATCAAAAACTTTTATGTCTATTCATAACTTTTCGGGTAGCTCCTATTTTTTGTGACCAAGCAGGGTAATCGATGTAGGTGGGACACAAGGTTCGCTCAAGTACCTTTATTTAAAAACTCTTTCTAGACATCACTACTAAATAAGGTGAGCTGTACTAAATTAAAGAATAGTAAAAGCAATCTTTATTTGAATTTGATATCACTTTTTATTACAACAACGTCTAATGCGCAAAACTTAGAACAAACTAGATTGAAGGGGGATAATCGAGTGCGCACACGTATGATGAACAATACACCTACGGGGTCTCAATTCGCAATCCTCTTCTCCTTGCTGTGTTAGATCTTCTAGCCCTTGAAGGTACCTCAACCGTATACGACGGACAAGAGACCGGAGCCAACCGGCGCCGGCAACACGGAGTCGGTCAGTGTTGGTGCGTCACCATGTCGTTGGTGGCGGTAGGGAGGTAGTGCCAATGACACTCAGCTAAGTTCGAGCAATAATTTTGACTTCTATCTCGTTCATCCCTTCATGCAATTCGTCGAACGTTGAATGTCCATTGTCAATGAAGATTCACGAAGAAAACCTTCACAATGACGCAGGTGGATATGCAAGGTCAAAATTGTCTTCTCAATTTTCTCCTCATCCATTTTACAGATCCCAAATATCTCAAATTGTTGGCATATTCGAGTCATCTCTGTGGCAAATTCATTGATTGTACAGAATCTCTCAAAAGTGAGTAGAATCCATCGGTATTCCACCGAATTCAAGAATTCTCTATGAAGTCTACTAAATCGCTTATACAGGGTTTCCCATATTACGATAGGTAGATCCTCACACGTAAATTTTCTTTGCAAATTTGAATTGAGATGTCGAATCAAATATTGAACACATTGTTTTCACTGCTTTGCATTTGAGTTATGATTGCGTGTTGGGTAAGGCATGAGTTGTCCATAAATTTCATTGCTCACTAAATGAGCAAATGCATTTGCCTTCCATGTCTCATAACTATTTCCATCAGAGGTGATGGGAGCGAAGTCTAAACCATTCAGGTGCGACATCTGAAAGGTAGGAAAAGAATGTTATTAGTTCTAAATCTGGACTAAGCAATCAGAATATATGTAGGTCATGTGCGTGAGAGGCAAAGGCATTCTGCTCCCTTCATCAAGCGCATCCCCACTATATTTGGTTCTTTTACGTCTGTTAATAAATCAATAAGACGGAGTACGTGTGAGGGAGTAGAATACACTAAAAATTAGAAAACACAAAGTTGCGTCGCGAGGGAAGAGACAAGTTATCATGAGAAATCTTACCTTATATTTTTAATCTTGTAGTATTCTTCTTCTCTTTCTCGGTGGAAGAGAAGGTAAGTCGCGGCAGTGCAAGGACGAGGAGACCACGGTAATGGTTGAGCTCACGGTGGAGAAGCGGTGGCGCTAGGGAGGAGCCGCAGCGGCTGATGTGGCCGGAAGAAAGCTCTCGGCGAAGGAGGGATGCCGAGAGGGATTTTAGGTGGTGGAGATGCTTTGGTATTTTTCTCAATGTTAAAAACTCGTGCTGATGACGTGTTGAAATATGCGCAGAAATAGAATGAGAAAGATTCGTCTTATTTAATAACGAATAACCCCTTATATAGGAATCCATATTACATAGTCCTCATAGGAATATAGGATACAATGAAATATTATTTGGTTACGTAGATATTGAATATCCATGCAATCTGAGTCTGAAATCTATCTAATCTAAGATGAGGATATCACACATAAATCTTGACCTATTTCAACAACAATAATCCTTATATTATTGGTAAAATTCTTATATAGAGAATCTTAGAGTTGCTCTAAGAGAAAGAAAAATTAAATTCTCTCTCCTCAATTCTTATTTTTTTTTATAAATATAACTAATAAACTTGACTTCACTGTTAGGGATGTTCTTACTACCTATTCGGCTATTTGGCCCATCTAGAATTGCTTTGCAACTTATGAAAGCCACTAACCACCCACCGACCCACTCTATGAGAAACGGCACAAAAAATGGGTAAAAATGCACGAGTTCATACCCCATAATCCATTCCTTGCTTGGTTACTTGGTAGTCTTCACTTTTCAGTCTCTTCACATTGTCCACACCCAAACACCTTGGTACTTGTAGAGTTGTAGTCTTCACAAAGTGCAGAAGTCCATATTTTGATTTGGCTCCTCATTTTATGCATTCTTAGGCTTAATTTGATATTGATGTGGAATTAAGTATAGTGAAAAAAATCAATGGTGAAAAAAATCAACAGTGAGAAAAACACAGTTTAAAAAAAGTAACCCCTTGGTTGCTTTTGATTTCTGTGCAGGGCCGGCCCTGGGGCAAGGCGGGCTAGGCCTACGCCTAGGGCCCCCAAACCCAAGAGGTCCCAAAAATCCAAACTCATATATGTGTATTTATAAGAAGAAAAAAATTAAATTGGCTTAAACGCGTCTTAACTATCAATGTCTGCATAGAAAGACTATTAAACACGTCAGTCAATCACGCTATCCAAGACAAACCTAAAAAAAATCAAAATTCAACCCAAACTTGTTATTTATTTTTACTTGTTATGAGAGAGCTTGAGAGGACAAGTATTGGCTTGAGAATTGATCCCTTCCAAGTTCCGACTCATTTGATCAATCCTTTCATACTTTCATACCAGATGAATGAGATGATAGAACTCCTTCATTCAATTAATCAAGGTTGTCGATCGACAACTCCTCTCATCATATTAGTTTTTTTTCCTTGTTTTTTTTGTCAATTACTCAGTTCACTCATAATTTTCGATTAGTTCTCTACTTCCTTTTTTTTTTGTTATATGTTAGTCTTTTATACGTTCTCTTTTGAAGATTTGCTTGGGAAGTTCAGATTTTATTGAAACACTTTGATCATGTAATTCCATAAAAATATCTATTTTGATTGAAATATACTAGATTCATTGCACAATTGATATACTGTAATATTTATTCAAAGGTTTTTCAATACATCGCTACTTTATTAAATAATATGTATATTTTTCAAAAGGTTCAGGCTCCAAAAAATATTTCGCCTAGGCCCCCCAATTTCTCAGGACCGGCCTTGTTTCTGTATTAATTGACCAAAAAATTTAGGAATACATATATAAAATATTAACCAAACAACCTAGCAGCCTATTATGATAAAATTAAGTTATTTTTTTTCTCAAAACTCAATACCAAACTAGGCTTTACACATTGGTCGTTCAGTTGACCTAATTCAAGTTTTCATTAGTTTCTTGTTTGTGTTCTTATATTATCTCGGCTTGATCATGTCCTTCTTCTTGTTGTAACTTTATTTTCTTCGCATAAGTGATAAAACTATCCAAATCCAAATGTTTTCGAGGAAAATATATATACTCGAATTCTATGTGATGATATGTGCTCGGATGAGAAGTCTAGTCGGTTTGGCCTGTTTTTATTTCAGGTTTTTCAATCTTCGCATTACTCTTGAGCTAGGGCATTATCAACTTCATATGTCGTAGATAGTTAAACATAGATATATGCGGGACATTTGGTTCGATGACATCCTTAAAGAATTGAAACATTAAACATATATATAATTTGGTAGAGAAGTAGATTTAGAATTTTCAACTTCATCTTCTGTGTGTCACAATGTCACATCCATCTTTTACGCGTGATCTGCTAAATGACCATGGAACTTACCACTTGCAAAACAGATGCAGAATGGTTACAGGTTTGGACATGCAAAAGGCTAATGACCTTGTCGATCTATACTAAAAACACTACTGCTAGCTATTAATCCCATATACGGCTTTGCAGCTTTTGCTCATCGACACTGTTAACCCCACATGCAGTCTCATATTAGCAAGGTAATTTCTAGCTAGGGCAAACCCTTTAATTTCCTCGTTCGATTGGGTCTACCCAGGTGAGTTGGGTCGCACAGTACGTGTCACAGACCACCCGCAGTGATCGAAGGAGAAGACTACGAAGCAGCTTTGTCGTACTCAGTTATCGTCTCGTTCGACACGTACGAACTACTTTCGCCGGTAGTCCGGTACAGTTCATAAGTATGGGCTTGGTGCAGCGTGGGGTCCGATAAACGCCGGGAGTGAGGTGAAATGCTGGCGTCACTCGGGTCAGTCGACTCCAATCGATGACTTGATGTCTGGCCTCTTCTGAAAATCTATCTTTCAATCTCAAATCGATGTCAAATCAATCAACTGGAGAGGGGTGAGAGATGACTCGGCAGACCAGATCAGACGGCTGACAGCGACGGTGTGAGGTTCGCGCGCCGGCCCTGGTGGTGTAGCATTGTAGCGCGCGAAACGCGGGTGCTCTCTTTTTGGTGGATCACGGGATCCGCATTACGTGCTGCACGCTTATCTAATCACATTAATTTACTTTACTTCTTTTCACTTTTCACTTTTCACTTTTTTTTATCGACATTGAATTGCCATCTGTACTATGTACTTTTGTAATATGGGAACTTTTCCTCAGTAATCCGACTAATCTTTCTCTCTCACTGGTATCTGAATCTCCGATCACACATGAAATAGAGAAGTAAATAATATCAACTATATCTTAGAGTTAATTATGAATATATAGACACATGTGTTTGGTCATCTACAATTAGGTTGTAAAAGTGCACTGAGAATCGAAAATTTTCTGGCCGATTTGGTCGTTCACAGAGCTTATGCAACTTTATTGTCAAAATAAGCTAATACATGCGTTTGGTAATCTACAAATTGAGTTGTCTATTTTGTAAGTTCCGGATTCCAAATGCAGCATATGGAACTTTAGAGTTTAGATTGAATCTTCACAAAGCAGTCGCCGCTTGAAGCTAACATGTGTTCCCCTAAAATCAAAAGAGAAATTGCTCTCTTTTTTTAACACCATTTTGTGCGGAACACACACATGTAAATAAGAGAAATTAATTATTTTAATTTCACGTAAAGTTCATAATGACTCATAATGGTAGAGACTGTAGCATGTGTCCAACGCTCTTGTGTATTGTTATACTTGATGTTCATCTAGACTTACAATGATTGAGAAGACTCACAATGATTGAGATTGCGACATATGCCCTATACTAAAGATCTTCAATAGTAAAATGAAATTTGAATTATGTGTATTAGTCCATTTGTGTCCGGAGATACATCCCTTAAAAACATTGGTTCTTTTACTTGGTAACCATGCTTCTGAGGAATGAATCAGCTTATGTGCTCAGAAGGAGGAGTTACTTCGTAAGCACTGAAGAGCATAGCAAGCTTAATTCATTATCACATTACCATTGCGAAATGCACATATGATGGAAGCTCATAATTCTCCTTATATTATAGACTTCAGATAGTACACCAGCTCATCATCATTTCATACAAATTGGTCATCGCCATCTCCATTTTAATCAAAAGATCAAGGGCCAGTGACCTAATGTACTAATACATAGCCATCCCACAAGTCTCCTAAGACCGATCATATAGCTCTTGTAAATTAAACGACAGCATTGACCTATCAGAGTTACAAAGTTCCAAAAGGTCACGAGAACCAAGTTTACCTATCTAAGATCCACCAGACTGACCAGAGCCAGCGCAACTTCCTGATCCTCCAAGTGTTAAAACTAGACCCTGAAAATCACTTCTGTGATTAGGCTCCCTCACCAAAGATGAAGCTCTAACTCCAGTAAAAGGCCGAGCCATATGTGGTTGCCTGAGGCTCAGACCAGACCCTGTCATAGAATTCTTCATCTGCTGCTGGGATGGCTCTGCATCATTTGAGTTTGCAGATGGTTGTGCCACAGCATTGGCAATCTGACCCTGTGGAACTATTGACCCCCTTCCGATTACTCCAGGTACTAGATTGCTGATATGACCAACTAAACATGAAGAGCTTTGTGGAAGCATCGCCACTCTTGGGAAGATCAAAGCTCCCTTGGTACAAATAATTTGCAAAACAAATTAGGCACATTGCTTGACATGTAAATTTAATTATACATAGTTTTGCAATGTAGTTATAATTTGGAAGCTTACTGGTGTAAATAGGACCCCTCTGTATATCTTCCCATTAACAGTTGCAGTCATTAGAAAACCAGAGTCGAATGCTCCATCAATTTTGCCATAAACCTCGGTACCAATCTAAGCACCACAAAAAGTTCAAGAAATAGCTGAAATTAGCACATGAATGAGCACCAATTAGCGAACAAAAAGGAAACTAAAGAGAAATGCATACTGGGTTCTGCATATGCCCTGCGACCAAGGGTATGTGTTCTGCTGCTTGAAATTGCATACTTGGACTAGCCATGTTACCATAATGACACTGTTCTCTTTTAATTTTCATTTGATGTACACCTAACAAGGTGCTAAGTTCCTCTGGAGATCTTTGCTTGGAAGTTCTGAGATCTTTGGCTGGAACTTCTAAGATCCTTAAGTTCGGACTCGGATCTAGTTGGTTAAACATATGAATGCCTTGGGTACCTGTGGTTGAATCTTCAAGTTTAGGAGCTGGAGCCGGCTGTTGATCGTGGTCTGAGTGTGAGGATGATGAATGCTGGGAGAGAGATAGAGAATGTTCCTCTTGTTCTAATTCAACATCCAATGCTTTTGCAGTGGTAGTTCTTCTCCTCTTAGGATGTAAAGTATCTAGATGAAAATATAATATAATTAGCAACGTCTTCCTGTATACGAAGAGGCAGAAATGAATTTTATTTTAAATATAAACCTGATTTCAAAGATCGTTTGGTTTCTGATTCAGATCCCTTGGCTGTCTCTCTTACTACCACAGGATTCCCCATAAGCATAGGTTTCACATTCTGCAAAAGCATTTGGAGAAACCTCTTCATCATGATATAAAAATACATATCTATAGCGTTTAAATGATTATCAAAACAAAACCTGTACCGTGTTAAAATCTTCTCCCCCAGGAAACCTTCTACTCTCTTGTTTCAAATGGCTTCCAAAAAGTTTGCATGTAAGAACTTTGTAATTCCCTTCCAGCTGTTCTGCTCCAAGCCTCAACATCATTAACTCATTGAGAGGGCAATCGTCCTCTCCACACCTAGAAGTTCAAACCAGCAAATTAAAATAGAGATCAATGACACCATGAATGTAAATGGACCTAGAATAGACACTCAGGGCTGGCCCCGAGATGCCGAAAATTTGATGGGGCTCTAGGCTAGATAGAAATATACGGGTTCAAATACATATATTGTGCATACTTAAGCTCAATTTTGGGGCCTCTTCTTGGTGGGGGCTCTAGGCACATGCCTACAAGACCTATACTCAAGGCCGGCCCTGTAGACACTTTAAGATAGTGATGGCTAATTACCCTCCATAGACAGCAATGTTAGATTCTGTAACAACTGCAGTGTGAGAAAATCGCCCCTGTGGCACTTGGCCGAAGACATCAAGTTGGGTCCATGAACAAGTACATGAATCAAGGACCCAAACATCATTGTAATACCGTTTGTGTCCAACCCCTCCAATGACATAGACCTGCAAATTGTTTTAGAGGTCAAGAGCTTTCTCTTTTAAGATCATAAGATAGTGACTATTGAACCAGAATAGCTGAGTATACATGCATATCAAGAATGAGAACATTTGTTTTTTCTTTCTTTTCATTAGTGGCACACTTTCATAATCGATTTTCTTTTAATGTGAAGATTAGAAGCAGTTCCTTACTTCCTTATCTAGATATCAACAATCAAGATGGAATTATTCAATTTCATGGACTACATATATGACTGCTCATATTGCATTCATTTATAACTTTACTTGCCTTTGTGCCGATACTAACAGCTGCATGACCAGCCCTCCCACCAGGTGAAGATCCTTGAACTGCCAACTGTTGCAAAAAAATTATTAGAGAAGCCTCATTCACTAAACTTGCTCAAAATAAAAAGCATCATCAGTTTTAAGGTAAAAATAATTAGAGAAGCCTCATTCACTAAACTTGTTCAAAATAAAAAGCATCATCAGTTTTAAGGTGTAATTCTAGAGAACAAGAACAAAACATACCCTTGACCAAGTCATTGAGTCCGTATCAAGCACATCAACATCACCATAATACCTATCACCACGGTCACCACCATACACAAGCAGCTTCTTTCCAACTGCGGTAGCACTATGACTGTCTCTAGGAACAGGAACATCACCCTTCACCTCAGGAGAACTCCAACTCATAGTTCTGAGATTTAGAACATGCAAATCATTCAAACATTCACCTTCTCCACTTCCCCCAAAAACCACTAATTCTTCACCAAATACAAGCGTGGCAGAGTGGCTTTCGCGGGGTGAAGGTGGAATCCCGGTACATTCTGGTTTAGTCCATTCTTTCGTCAAAAGATTCAGAAGGTGAAGATCATTACACTTCTTGGTGCCACTAGTACCTCCAAAAACTATCAAATGATTGCCAAGAACGACAGCACTGTGGCTATCCCTCGGGCCAGGCCCATCACCAGTAGTTGCAAGAGTGTTCCAAGCCATTGTTTCGGAATTAAGCACTAGAACATCGCTGTGATGCATACCTCCACAACATCCCTGTAATTACAAAAATAAAAATGATTATAAATCCTGCAGGTCATTCGGTTCCAAAGTTTAACACAGTAACACAAAATTTAGATCATCATTAGTTTGTGCATGGATCATTTTCAAAATATTTTTGGAAGAAAATTAAGAATTCTAAGCAAGGAATATGTTGAAAGGAAGATGCTCTCTCTATAAAGAAAGCAAAGAAGGTACTACACTATCACTAACCACATTACTATCCTACTAATTGGTGATACATAAACTGATAAACAACAACAGGTGGTCAAAGATCAAAAGGCATTCTCAAATCTAAATTAAAAGAAGAGAGAAAAAAAGGAAAGAACAGCAGTTAGAAGAAAAGTTGTTTCGTCATCGGCCAAGAATAACCATATTGCATATTACTAGAAGGAAACACAGGACTGCACCAAACAACAGAGTAAAGCAAGCACTCAACATGCAACAAGAAATACTTTTTTTTTTAAAGAAAAGACTCGAACTTTACCACCTAAAACATAAACTAGTAGCATTTTCTGCAGAATTTTCACTTACACAACAATCATTTCATGAGTTTATGTTATATATGAACATTATGAAGAAGCTCATGAAATAGATCAGTACCAAGTGTAAGGAGCAAGATTTATACATACCCCAAAGACATACATATTCCCTTCAAAGTAGCAAGCAGAGTGCCCCCATCGTTCAGAAGGAGTGAATCCCACAAGCTTAGGGTAGAGCCACATTGCGTTCTTCCTTGTAGCTTCTTCTTCAACCCCCAAAGTTCCCATTATCAGCTCTTAGTTCTCTTTCTCTCCTCTCTCTCTCTCTCTAGAAACTCTTTCTCTCTGCTCTCTTGGGAAACTCTAAGCAAACTCTAGAACGTATCACTTGAGCACACAGCGGTTGCTTTGTTCTTCTTTGTAATGACAAGGATATATGTGAACCTAAGAAGGAGATGGGAGAGAGAAGATGGGCATGAAAAGATGGGCGCTTTCAAGTCCAAATCACTGTGGCAACAAACAAGAGCCAACACAGAGCCAACGTCATCGTGGTGGTTTTCAAAAGATAAGGTAACATGTCTTCCCGCGGGGTTAAATTTTTATTTAATAATCAGGGTTAATATGTCTTGAATCAGGTTTATATGTCGATAGCGTACGGGGCAAAACCCCCAGAGCTAAATGTAATCCGTTCTAGGTTATTAGAATTTTTTATAGAAAAATAAAGGTAGTATTTATAAAAAAAAATAGTATGAGGTTATTATAATTTTTTTGAGATTTTTTTTGGAATATTTTTGGTAGTATCCGTTCTGAAATTTTCAGAACCAACAGTAGTTGTTGCATTTGAATAGAAGCCGTCCGATCAAGCCAACTTTGAATTTGGGCTATCCAGATTAACAGTAGTCGTTACTGAATTATGCTGGCCGACAACTTGCCACGTGGCGGGTTGTCATTGGCTGGTTAATCTAGTTAAAAAAATTACTTTGTTACTGGCTCGTGTAATACACGCGCTGGATTCAAAAAAAATTGTTTTCCACCTGACGTCACCCACATGCGTGGACTCCGCCAGAGGAAATTCCTCTTCAGATTCCTATTATCGAACAACACGGATGAATTCCTCCTTGTCGCCGATCGGTCAACCCCCTCCTCAAGCACCGCTGCACATCACTTTGCCCCAAAATTCTTATTTTCCAACAACCCCCCCTTCTTTTTTGAGGAATTCATCCGAGAGGAAGCTATGGCTGCAGATGCTCTTATAACGGATTTGGAGAATTATTAACCTAGTGGTGTAAAATCATGGATATCCGACTGGGAAGTAATTTACCAGAGAAAGATAGGCAGAAGGTGGTGAGGGCTTTAACCTAGCTGTTTCTTGGCACATTTGTGTGTAATGTGGAGGTTGTGTACAAGTGTCTAGTCACATATCACACACACTTGTTCAGCTAATAAAATGAAGATAGAGGAGTCAGTGTTGGGTAGGTTAATACTTAATAGAGGGCATTTCATCTCATGGAACAGCATATATGCTATGGAAGAACAGCAGAAGAGGAAGCAAGCAGAGTGAGGCGGTGTTTGGTGCTTGGAAAAAAAAAACTCCCATGGGGTTTTTCTGCTTCTTTCTTCCTTTTTTCCAGTGTGATATGATATTGGGATTGATGGAGGAACGGGGGATCTTTATCTATTATACTACCTATCAATCTATCTATCTATCTCACTCCAGTCTAATTAATACCAAATCAAAACAGCGTACAATTTTTAAGGTGGGTTATTAATGTCCATCTAAAAATGTCGCTTCTTTCGAGGGAAGTGAAGTGAAGTGAACGGAAGGGACTTTGGGGCAAGTGGGGGTCTTGGGAAAATTCTTTTTTCTTTTCTTTTCTTGGTTTTGGGAAATGGGTACGTTTTGGTTTTTACCTCAAATGATTGAGTGTTTTTCTTTGAAAATTGACCTCTACCCAACACACGAGAAATTGGTGATTTTCCTCAAGAAGCCTCAAGACTCATTTTAACCTAGGTGATTTTTTCATTCGTATTTCCTGTTAAAAATAGATTGAAATACATAAACATTAAATCCGAAGTTAATCTATTAGTTCCTTTTACATTATTTTGATTGTAAATACCAAGTTTATAAACAAATTTGACAGTAAAATTTGGAGAGAAATGAGAAGATTAGGTCTTAAGGTCTGCAAAATATCGCGAGATTATGGAACAAATACCAACGCTAGCAATGATAACGGAAGAGACGTCAAAAAACACGCGATAAACACGGGAGGAGGACGTGATTTTCATTTGGCGGGTAGCTGAGTCCTTCTCTCTCACTCACTCACTCACTCACTGCCTTGATTCACGTGACTCATTGTAACTTGAGGTCTTGAGTCCCCCTAACTTTTCAAAATTTTATTTTATTTATTTCACCCAAGAGGAAAAAAGAGAGCCCGGAATGAAAGACTTTTCGACATTGACGCTTCAGTCAATTTCTAACCGTTCTTTTTGGCGGTTTTGGTAAAACCCAAAAACAAAGTATATGTTTTAAGCATAAAATATAATTTATGTTAACCTTTATAATATGTGGTTTGCACAGACTTATAAGTATACTTGACTATGTTAAGATGTTATGGTGTTCTTGGAATGAGAGGTCAAGCGTGACGGGTACGTGCTGCTTACAAGGTACGAAACCCGATGCCCGCAGATGTTATTGACTTATTGTATATTAACCCGACCCGATTACCCATTAATTATCGGGTTGCCATCCGGGCTCACTACCCCAGTAGAGGGGAGGTTATGTGTATCCACAAAGAATAACAGTTATTTGGTCTCTGAAGCTCATGCAAATGGGCCAGGAAAAGCCCAAAGCTCAATGTAATCCTGATTTTGACCTAGTATAAATCACTTTCCTAGGTCATAATGGAGACCGTTGAGGCTGCATGCATGCACGCATGCATGGGTCTCAGTTTCCTAAACCATTGGAAACGTATGCGTTCCTATTCTCTGATGTGATCAAAGACCAGCTGTAGAAGCTGGTTATAAGTATGCAGAGAGGTTCTTTGAGGACTATCGGTTTACAGTCATGGGTTCGGATTGGGCAAACTTACCCCCGCACCTTCTATATTTGGTTTTAGAGAGATTAATTAGAGATATTATAAAAGTTTCTACGATTCAGCGTCGTTTGTAAATCATGGCTTCATGTTGCAAAGGATAATCGAAACCTCGCCGAGACGCTAGCTCGTAAACAACCTCCGGTTCTCTTGATTGCTAGCGACATCGAGGACACATGGAATGTATACAACATCATGGATCGATCACAGAGTAAGTAAGAAGAAAAGAAACAAATTTCGTGCTTGGCAAGCAGAAGTACCCACAAAACTATTTGGTGGCACTAAACAGCCTAAACTACTCGGGTCTTCTAAAGGATGGCTAATATTGGTGGAAAAAAGAGGATCTAACAGTAACCTTGGTTGATGCACTCTCTGGTGGAATAGAAACGAATTCAAGCATTCTGCTTCCTCCTTTGCACCCTCGAATTAGTGGAACTACTGCTACATTAGTTGATGATATCAACAAGGCTATGATTTCGGCAGACCCTATAGCAGACGCAGAAGATTGTATTGTTGTGGTCACTTATGCTGATCAAGAACAAGCCAACAAGGTAAACTCTCTTTCATTAGACCCGGCAAAGCAGACACAACATGGACGCATATCAGTACTCGCATAATTAGGGAGATTGAAGAAGTAGTTTATGCTGGAGCTAATAAGTTTTATGCTGTTGGGAGTCGCAGTATACTCATCTCTTTTGATATTACGACTCAGACAGGGTCGAATGTGATAATGCTGCTTGATGACTTCACTGGTTGCACCAACGGCGGGGGTATACAACAAGAGATATCTGGTGAAATTAGATGAGAAAAGATTAATGATGACACACAGATATATGAGATATTCCTATACGAAAAAGTTCAAACTATTCGAAAATGGATTTCGATAACTGTCAGTGGGTCAAGAAGAAAACTTTGTACGATGGTGCACTCTTCCTGGGTGATATGAGTACACAATATATTTCTACCTTAAATTTACCCAAGTGTCAACCGAATTGCATATATTTTAGTCACGAAGATAGTTATTTTGCGGATTATTATGTGGGTGAATATCACATAAGCGAGTCTCATGATGATTTTGGTGTGTATAACGTCAAATCCAAGTACATTTCAAAGCCTTTCGCCAAAAGTGCTATGAGCTTGGTGGAGAAGGCACACTTTCCTGCATTCTGGATTGTGCCAGCTTTGAAATTGTGAACAGCTTGTTGGAGAAATTTTCAAAATATGAAGAGATGCATCCGTAGAAAGGCATGAGGTGGTTACACACCAATGTGATTGTTGATAATTAACCGACATGTTCCTTATAAAAGGATGTGTCTGCTTCAGAATCAATCATTTCTTCTCTTTTCTCTGGTCTTTATCAATTGTTCCACCAAGTTTTCTTAGTTTTCGATAAAATCTAGAAACTATTATTCGGCAAAATAGTTTCTAGTATTTCAAAAAGACTTTACATTGTAGCTGAATTTTAGTGTAAAAGATCAAATTTTAGTAAGCTTACTCGAAAAATAATAATTAATCCCCTCATTTTGAAATTCTAGCTCCATCCTTGATCTCTCATAAGAAATCTGATCAAATTATTCTAACTCCTTTCCATACTGTTTCCATGCTCAACAATGATCAGACCAAAGGAATTGATTCAGCACATTTGCAAAGGTCTACTGACAATTTAATCAGAAAAGAAAAGCTCTATTGACAATAAATCTACTGATATACAAAAAAAATGTATGTACAAGACTAGGTATTTTTGCCTATCTGAGCTATCATCTATATCATACGATACAAAGATGTCTTACCAGTAGTCCAGTACCACGTAAGGTACTGCATCCTCTTTCGATCAAACCCAAATATTGTTGATCTTATAGCTAATGAAGTCAGTTACGAATAACTTCCATCAATTTTAACACCGAGCATCAAAAGAGAAAAGATTCCTTTGTTCATCTGTTGGATTCAACAGCCACCTACAGAACATCCACGCTGCCCCAACTACTGATAGCAGTGACAGCATAGCTAGGAATCCAAAATGAGAAACATCATTGGCAATAATCGCAACACCCAGCATTGCAGACTCTGCAAGACTCGCAACAGCAACTTCTGTTGTCCCAATGATATTTACTTTGGATGGTGGTATCCCAGTTTGAAGAATCTGTGCTGCCACAACATCGTATGACATGTGTCCCGGCCTTGATAATACCTGCATACAGATGTAGGATAACTATTCATCATGTTTCCAGGGAAATGAAGGATTATCCCTAATAACTAGTGTTTGACAAACATGAATAATCTGGGTGTATCCAAGCACAATGTGGCATCCAAATGAATATATGACCACGAGATGCAGCGATACAGGTAAAATAAGAAATCTCATAATAGCGTTTGAAAAGTGATTCCTTACAATCAAGCACAAGAACAAAAAGAAGAGAGCTCTGCTGGGTGAGAGATCTACTACAATAAACAGCTACAGCAACAGTGAAAAGTGAAGCCTGAATTATCAATCCAGCTGCTCCAGCCTGTTGAACAAATACATTGAGAACTAGACAAAGAATACAAAAAAGACAAAAGATTCTAAGAGGAGAGAGAAGACGATGATGAAACCTTTAAGATGCCAAGTCTCCTAACCAGGCTAACAGACACAAATGTTGCTGCAACACCCATAATTGCACATAGTCCACTGAAGCCGCCAATGATAGATGGGTTCAGACCTGAAAGTTTCATGACATCTTTGTATTAAAATCAGATTTTAAAGAACCAGAGGGGGAAAAGGTTCTCTGAAGCAAAGGCATGCGAAAATATAAATATTACTATCTCCACTGAAGAGAAATAATAGTGAATATGGATTTCACACCAAAACAGAAACAAAAATCCTATGGTTCTGATCTTTGCGCCTTATAAATGATCTCCCAGTAAGCCAATTGCCCAAAAGGAACAAGTATACCCAACAAAGTATCTGCAGTAATCAGTATGGCCACTACCTAGTAGCTGTGACAGTGAGAAACCCCTTTCCACAAAAGAATTAAAAAAAAAAATGTAAAAGGGAAAACAAGGAAGTGCAAAAATACCACTCTGTGTTAGATACACTGTCATCAAACTGCCAGGAGTGAGTACAACATTAAATAAAGCAGGACGTAGGCTAGGCTTGCAGGAAGAACTGGCTGCTGTAAGTATTCCTTCCACCCAAGTTTAATAGCTTCCATACCTTTATCCACTGACATTTCACAGAACAAAACCAATTAGCCAAAAAGATTCATATTTGATAGAGCCATCAAATAAGATTTTCCAAGTTTTTACCTATATTGTTGGTATCCAGAAGAGGACCATCATTAAATGTCCTACAGCAAGTTTGAGAACACTTAGGACGGTCAAGAACCCCACTAGAAAGCTTGTTGGTTAAACACGTAAGAACAATCTGAAAATGGGAAGAACAGATATGATGAGAGACAGTTATCCAAGCCAAAAAAAAGAAGGTACAAGAGCATTACTGCAAAAGGCAATGACGACACCATTAGACCTGTGGCAAACTTCATGCAAGTTACTGGGTCATACTTTGAGATAAGAATGCCAAATAGTGATGCCCCAGCTATCTGTAAATATATGAAGGCACAAGTCTCCTCAAGATTCCAATAACTTACCATAAATTATAACAGCTCTTAATGTATTCATTCACTTGAGTTTGATAAAATATCAATAAGCAGTTTTTAATCTGAAAGTAAAAGACGATCTTAAGTTAGCAAGTACCTCACAGAGTAGATCAATTCGACTAATTGCATTTGCTTGAGCGAGTGCAATAGGCCTGTTCACTCCTGCCAACTGTTTTGCACAGAAATTATAGTTAAAGCATGATGAATGCGAAGGACATAGTCTGTACGGAACAAAGGACCAAAATAGGAACCTGCACCACCCAATCACGCTCTGCAGCAACTCCTAACGCAACACCAGATAGCCTCTCTACAGCCCCAGTTACGCAGGCACTCTGGGAAAATGATCCATAAGTGTACCCAGTATAGGACCTCCAGCAATTATTGCCATCTGTTAGAAATGAAACTGAGCAAAATCAGAAAGTGTATTTTCCTACCTTGTTGTTCTATATACTAGGTTCATACATTACAACCTTACTGACAAAACCCATGACTGCCACTGGTAAAAGGCTAGGATATATCAATGCAATAGCAGAGGGCCAAGCGAAATTCCAAAATTGTTCTACCCAATTTCCAGCTAGACAACTAGCGTATAAAGCTGAAAAATACATCATTCAGGTCATAAACACATCATTCAGGTCTTTTATTCAAATTTATATACAAGAAAACTTAAAATATACACATCATTAATTGAGGAAGGATCTAACCATATAATCCCATTGGATGAGCTGGAGTAGCTGCAAGGGTATGTTGCTCCTCTTTTGACAAAACCTTAATGGAAGACAATGCGATGATAAGTCAATAAAGGACCTAGGATTATACATACTTACAAAAATAAAATGAAAGTGTGGAGACTCACAGGCAGAGTTATCAAGAGACTATACACATAGGTGTCTTCAGTTAGTAAACTCAATGATTCAGTCTCAACGATATCGTGGGTAAGATGAACCTACACCCGATGGTTCCTCCTGGATCTCATTTTCAGTGGCCACATTATTGAAGTGTACATCAGAGTTGGTCAATGAACACCTTGAATTGATACCATCAAATCTGTTGACATGAAATAGAGATTAATAGTCACATTCCCTGTTTCTCACAAGTCATGAATCATCAATGCAGACATTTGAATGATGTGTCACCAACACATGTTTCTCTCAAATCTCAAGTGATGATTAATGGTCTTATTAGATTTTGTATCTTTCCTTTCCTCTAACTAGTTACTTATTGATTCAAGGTTCATTTTTATGGCTTCAAATTTTGAGCTCCACAGATAAAAGGAAATCTGGCTTTCTAGTGTCTTCTCTGTAAGTGACTCTAAAGCTCGAGCAGCTAAAATAGAGGCAATCATATACAACACTAATTTGAACACTACTCATGAACAAATAATAAAAACACCAAAGAATGCAAACTCTCCACAATGTACCCATCTTTCTTCACATTTCAGCAATCAAACACAGCACAGAAGTCACACAGCTTACACAACCTTATCACAGATGAGAACTTTCAACAACAACTACTATGAATGACTTGATCAATCACTGGTAAAAACCTCAAACAATCCAAAATTCCAAAACTTGAGCTTTACCTGTGAGAACCATTAGAACCGTGGTTCAAATTTAACCAGTGGCGAGAAGCAATCCGATGCCGAAATCCAGAGGAGGAAGTGAAGGACTTGTAATTGAGGGAGCACTGAGAGAGAGTGACAGTAGAACCAAACGCCAAAGCCATTGCCTTCGTTGCTTTAATCTCCTAAACTTGAAACACCAATTGGGCTCTTGCTCACTCATGCAGACTCCGACACTAAGCTCTACTCTTAAAAATCTACGACAAACTTAAAGCTCTAATATTTTTTTGGGTTAAATTTTCTTGTGTCTAATGATGGGAATTTGGTGCAGATATATCAAGAGCTTTTTGAAGTTTTGAGTTTGCCTTACAGTATTGCAGCCAATCCCAAATGGGTGCCTCTTAATCTCCATGAACAGCTTGAAACTCAACTCAAATGTGAGTTCTTGGGGAGATGTTGAAACATCAAAGGTGATGTTTTTGTGGGTTTTAGCTTTGGTTTTTCAAGGCCTTAGCCATGGCTGTTGTCTCTGTGTTTCAAGACTTGACAAGGCGGTAAACACCTCTCAAAGATACCTTATTCACAACCTGGATATATTAATGTAGTAAAATAAATAGGGGTTGTCGAACACAAGGAATTGGTGAAACTAAATCCTAACAAACTACTATGCTGACAGACTCGACTACAGTACACTAATGACAACACGAGCCTAAGCTAGACAAACTTAAATGCTACGAAATTTGGAAACAATGAACTAGACACAGTGGTGGACTACCACACAAAATTTGAGGGTTTTCTGAGTTGATTTGGTTACCGAAATAAATCGGCTAAGCTACAGCTAATGCAGAAATCAGTAAATTGCAGAAAGTAAATTGTTGTAGTTAACCAATGAGATATGAGTGTTAAGAACTTCTCTCCACCCTAGACATACTTACGACCTCCCCAATATAATTGAACTAACCATGGATGAATACTACCCACACAAGAGCTTTGGTTAAGTCATCTTGTGTATTACACTCTCTTACTTGGCATGAAAGTGAGAGGGACAATCCGCTCGATCTTGATCCTCACTTAACCGACTTATACATATGGTGATGTAAGCCTAGAGAACTGAAGTCATTACATTCTAAGAATGTTTGAAGAATAACAGAGCTTCAAGGGTTGATAAGGTGGTCACCCTTACATCACTAAGGCTTGTTTCACACAAATTCATGTTTGTCTCTAGAGAATATGTAATGATAAGGTGGTCATATACATAATCAAGACTATAGATCCTAAGCCATGCATCTAAGCGTGCACTCAAAGAAACATGAACATAGAAAACATACGGTGAGAAAACAGTGAAACACAACTCATCTAAATAATTAATAGAATCAAAAGGGGTTCAAAATCGTAAGCATATCTAGGGCTTCAATCAGCCCATAACAATGGAAATTTAGTTACTCATAGTTTTAAATAATACTATTGAAGAATTCATGAAAGATGAACAAAAGAAGGAGAAGAAATAAACTCTTGATCCCCGTCGGGATCGTGACAAGACGGTTTAACACCTCTCAAAGATACCCTATTCACAACCTGGATATATCAATGTAGCAAGATAAATAGGGGTTATCGAACTCAAGGAATTGGTGAAACTAAATCCTAACACACTACTATGCTGACAGACTCGACTACTGTACACTAATGGCTATCGAACCTAAGCTAGACAGACTCAAATGCAGCGATATTTTGACACAATAAACTAGACACAATGGCGGACTGCCACACAAAATTTGAGGGTATTCGGAGTTGATTTGGTTACCGAAATAAATCTGCGAAGTTACAGCTAATGCAGAAAATAAATGCTGAAAGTAAATATGCTAATGAATGCAAATGGGTTTAAACTATATGATTAAAGAGTTAAGAGGAATGCAATCCACCACCGTCATTCCATCTTTCTAACACATACTTAATCTAATGCACATATCCAATGAATGAAAGTTCCCAGGAAGAGTTGATCGTTACAACCACATCCTATTACCTAATCCTTATGCCTATGCAGGTTTGTCATGGACCTCCCCTACATCTATCCTTCTATTGAACCCATAGTCATGGACCCCAAGGTTTACAAAGAAGAAAGCATTAAGTTCAAGAAAAGGTTTGAGAAGCTACAAGGGTTCACAAGTACACTATGAGCGTGTCTCGCTAGACCTATGGATTTCAATCTCCCGAAGGTAAAATCGGTGTATCACTATAGAGAATCCGGTGGAAGAAATTATCTTCAGTCGCCCGTATCTCATGAAACTAGAACCCTAGCATGCATACTAAGTTGCGCACCAAAGCAAACATACAAGAATTCATACGGTGATCATTCAGAGAAAGAAACCTCATTCATAGAATATGCATAACTAGATTAAAGTGTATGTATTAAAAAGACTTCATGTACGGGGCTTCAAGCAGCCCCTTAACAAAGGAAAATTAGCTACTCATAGTCATAAATAAAAACATCAAAGAATTCATGAAAGATAAATAAAAGATGGAGAAAGAAGAACTCTTGACGAAGTCGAGATCGAGCTCGCTTGAATCCTCTGTTTTGTCTCTTGTTCTCTATTCTCTAGCCGTCCGTAACTTCAACCCCCCACTTGCTTTATATATATATGTCTTGAAACTAGGTTAATTAACCTAGTTGATATGGACCACGTGCATGATTCTTTCTCCAAGTCCAAGTCCAAGTTGCAAATATAATATAAATATCCACATGCAACCCATCTCTTTTTTCAACAGCTTTGCTCGATGGCTCTACGTACGTAAGCCCACTAATCCTAATGCAAGTAGACTTCCTCTTTGCTTTCTATTTAATTTCTCTCACCAACTTCGCTGGCATAGGACAAACGTACGTAATCACCTCGCCAAGGCATATATGATTGCAGTCATTAAACCCATCGAGCTCGCTAGACAGTTCCTCGATAAGAAACTTCCAAAACACATTATTTAATCTCCTTTTCTCCGTTAATCTCCAAAACACCTAAAACCAAATAAACATAATTAATTCACTCAATTAATAACAATAAACTAAATATAGGGAACACATTAAATACCAAATAGATGCATAAATATGCAACTATCAGATCGCAGACTTGCAATACAGTTCTTCCTTTTTCTTCCACTTCTTCTTCTTTCTTTATTCTTCTTTGTTTTTGTCTTTTTGTCTTAATCTCTCTCTTCTCTCGCCAGACTCCTTTTTGTTTCAGCCCCCCTTCTTTAGCTAGCAATATATATATATATATAAGATTAGCTAGATAACCTAGCAGAATCCATATGCATCACGTGCATGCATTTCACTCCTACTCAAATTAGACTTCCTCCATTTGTGTTCTGTTTTGACTTTTCTTTTCTCCCTTTTCAAGAAGCTCACCAAGTTCCAAATATATATATGTAAATATCCACGTGCAAACCTTCTCCTCGCCAAGACTTCCTTCACTCTGTAAGTCTTCCTCTTCCACAATAACTCTAAAAATATATTATTTAATCTCTTTTTCTTCATGAATCTCCAAAATACCTAAAAACAAATAAACATAATTAATTCACTCAATTAATAACAAAAAACTAAATATAGGGAACAAATTAAATACCAAATAGACACATAAATATGCGACTATCAAGACTCCGCCGCTAATTAGAGCAGATGCACCGCGGCCTCAAATAGGAGGAGCAACGATGGAAAACGGTGGGGGCCAGCCGGAATTGCTCAAGCAAGGAGAAGAAGATGGTGCAGCGCAGCTCGACGTGGCCGGCGACTGCTCGTTGACCGAGATCGTGAGCTACTGCTCGAGCAGCGTCTGCTCATCGCCGAGGAGGAGCAGCTTGGCGAAGCCCACACACGTGGGTGACGCCAGGTTGCCTGAATTTTTTTTCCGTACGAGTAAAAAGTTTTTTTTTTTTTACGGTGCAGTGCTGGCCAATCATGACGCGACACGTGGTCAACATCTGATTCATTTCCATCTCAACGGCCAATTGTTCTGAGCCGTCCATTTCAAATACAAAATTGAATCTGACGACTCAGATTCAAAGGCAACGGCTACTTCCTTCTTCTTCTTTTTCTACACTGGCTCTTTTTTAACGGGCATTCCATTTTTTGCCCAAAAGTCTTCTAAAAAATTCTAAAAAATTACAAACATTACCCTCACACACCAATTTGTGCACAACAAGTTCATCATCTCCTTC
Organism: Geum urbanum; assembly: GCA_946800695.1. Lineage (NCBI taxonomy): Eukaryota > Viridiplantae > Streptophyta > Magnoliopsida > Rosales > Rosaceae > Geum > Geum urbanum. The sequence goes on along the minus strand of OX326999.1, from coordinate 77,557,169 downwards.
CATCTCTTCTCTCATTCATTTGTGTTTTTTTTCTCCAAAATAATGTCGAATTGGCTTGCTTCGGAAGATTTGCAATTGTGCATTTCTTATATGCATGTTAGCATTGATCCTATCACCGGCAACAAGCAAAAAATCGACAAATTGTGGGAAAAGATCTATGCCAATTATATCGAAAATTGGGTGATTGGTCATGGTGAATCAACAAAGGAATATCGGACCCAAACGGCCATTTCATCTCGTTTTACTAAGTTGAAGCCGGTTTTCAATCTTTGGGGCGAAGCTCTTAGTTATGCACGAAGGAATCCACCACCATCCGGCACCTCTCCACAAGATCAAGTAAGTTCTAGAAATTTTTTCATGTCTATTATTTTGATTTTATGAACTAAATGTTGTCATCTCCATTAAACATAAATAAATTGTGACATAGAAATTTGTTAATTTTTATAGTTAAGAAAAGCTCAAATGTGGTTTGTGTTGAAGACAAAGAAAGAGTTTTCGAAGTTTGAATGTTGGGAAGTGGTGAAGACTCATCATTTCTTTAGGGAAACCACGACTACTACTCCACGTATTTACAACTACGAAGCTACTACTCCTACCATTAGCGAAATACCTCCCACCGTCAATTTGGATGATGATGAGGTGATTGCAACACCAATGAGTAACCGCAAAGGTCCTTCGAGTCCCCCTAAACCACCGGGAGTGAAGGCGGCAAAAGAAGCAAGAAAAAAGGGGACAAAATCATGACTCCTACAAGTGAGCTACGAGATGAGGCTTTGAAGACCATTGCGATCAATCAAGCCATTTGGGCCACCGCTCAAAAAACAAGTAAGGATAACGATCTTGCTTTACACAAAGCGCAACTCCTCCTTCAAGAGAAAGACTTCAAATTGAGAGCTCTACAAGAAGAAACAAGGATCATGAAAATGAATATGGAGCAACTGACCCCAAATTCAAAGAGGTATTTCACGAAGAGGAAAGCGGAAATCCTTAAGCAAGGAGAAGGAGACGACAACGAACAACAAGATAGCGAGGGAACCTTTTCAAATTGTTATCGTCCACTTTTTCAATAGTTTGACTTTCGTAATAAATCTAGGCTTGGCTTGTCATTATGTAATTTAAATTTTCAAGAAATAAAAATGTACTTTTTATTTAGAGACGTTATTAAATAACATTACATGAAATCCAAATTTAAATACACCAAATTTAAATACACCAAATTCAAATACACTAAATTAAAATACACCAAATTGAAACAAACATAATGAAAAAACATATAATTCAAACAACATTTTTAGATATGTTCACCGGTCTCTAGAAACCAGTTATGCTTCACCAAGTCCTTCTGAAGCTCTCCATGGATATAAGAAGACTGAATATCAACAACACGGTCACGAAACCGTTGTTCATCCAGTCCATCCCTTCCAACTGGCTCAAAAGGAATCCGATTACTTTGTTCATCCACTGGCCCATCATAATTTGCGAAAGCACTTGATGGTTTTTGTAGATCTTCTTCTTCATTCTCCTCAAATTCTACCTCCTCAAACTCTTCCTCAACTATCATGTTATGCATAATGATGCAAGCCAACATAATACTTTTTATTACCCCTGTGTGGTGAGACTGAGCTGCATGACGAATCATTGCCCAACGAGATTGTAAAATGCCGAATCACCTCTCTACATCTTTGCGGTATGCCTCTTGTTCCTTTGAGAACAACTTCTGTGGTAGAGTCTGAGGATTGGAAATAATTTTCACAAATGACGAGTACCTTGGATAAATTCCGTCAGCCAGATAGTAAGTGTTGTGGTATGTCATATCGTTGACTTTAAAACTCTTTTGCGGGCTACTTCCGGCAATGAGCGAATCAAAGATATCCGATTAGTGAAGAACGTTGATATCATTATATGCTTCAGGTACCACAAAGAAGCTGTGCCATATCCACGTGTCACATGAGGTCACCGCCTCCAAGATAATAGTGAGACGCTTAGAACAGCCTGAGTATGCCCCTTGCCAAGCTGTTGGACAATTATTCCATTCCCAGTGCATGTAGTCGATGCTTCCGATCATACCTGGAAATCCCCGATGTCTGGCCCTCCTTAGAAGTCGAATGATGTCAGCTGCATTTGGACTACGGAGGTAAATGCCACCATAAAGCTCATGCACTTGGGTGCACCACTTCTTCATGCATTTTAGTGTGGTTGATTCACTCATCCTTGTATATTCAGCACACTGATCTGCGGCTGCACCGTATGCCAACATTCGGAGAGCACCGATCATCTTTTGTTATGGAAGAAGTCCTTACACTCCAATGGCATCTTCTCTTTGATGCCAAAATGGATTGTTGTTGAAGAGATCCGTGCAGATATGGCATATTCTCTTTGTACATTCGATGAAATGCTTGCTCGTTGAAGACCGGGCGTTCGATGAAATCTTCCATAAGATTCTGTCCCCTTTTCACCCTCAACCTTTCTTGGTTTGGACGGCGGCGAGGTGGTTCATCATCGAACGCTGTAGCTACCACGACCGCTTTGGTGACGAAGACGTTAGCTATTTCTGCATTTTGTCGGCGTTGTTGTCGTCTCCTCGTGAAAAAAGTGTTTAAACTAAAAGGATTCATCTACTAATGCTGAAATGTGAATAAATGTTTGAAGAAATAGCAAGAAAGTTGTAGATGGTGTGAGAATATATGAAGCACGATGATCCTTTTATAGTCGATTTTAGGTTATCTGAAATTTGATGATGACGACACGTGGCATCTCTTGACTGGTCAAAAATCTCACCGAAAATCTTCGGCAATTATTCACACGACAATAACACATGAAAGTGCCACGTGTCGCCAAGTGATTGATTGGGAATCTTACCGGAATTTTTATACAATTATTTGTAAGATAATGTTCTGTCGGTGTGACACGTGTCAACTCGTAATTGGTCAAAAATATTATATGAAATCTTATTCAATTATTCATACGACAATGACACGTGTTGTATATCTATTGGTTGAAAAATAATTATTTAAAATTTTAAAATTTTAAAATAATTTATGAATAGTAATAGGAGGTGCTATTTTTTTGCACCGCTGCGCGAAAAACAGGAACTGCACCTCCTATTTAATGAATAGTGTCTGCTCCACCTCAAATATGAGGAGCAAAGCCCTCCCATGGGTGCATATGCTCTTAGAGGACAGTTGAAAGAGAGATGGAGTTCTGTGTTTGATCCTGTGGCTATGAAAACTCAAGAGCTGTGTGGGCCATTGGATTCGATACGCAGGAGTGCTGACACGTGTAAATTACAACTTCTGATTTTCCACCCAGGGATATGAATTTGGATTGTGAAGAACTAGATAGAAGTGATGAACTTTCCAAAGAAGCCAGTCCACAAAAATTGATGCAATTGGGTTTGCAACCAAACTCCATTTTTCATCTCAACTAGATGATCATCAATAATGGATACAAGTCTATTAATGGTGACATTTTCCCAATGTAATACTCCAATTTAATCTTATCTAAAAAAAATACTCCAATTTAATTAATGTATAAAACATGTGTATCTAAGACATCTCCGACAAAGTAGTTAAAACCTATATTTTTAAAAATTATAGCTAAAAACAGCTGTAATAGAGTAGCTAAAGTTAAGTCATTGAGCTATATTCACAATTTATATTTAGTTATAAAAGGGAGAGAAAATAGTTTAAATATTATATCTCTCATCATCTAAAAAATTGTCTCACTGTTCAACAAGTAATCCAACGGTTCAAGTATTTAAAATGACAACTACAACTGTTGAAGTTGAAGTTAAAATCATGTGAGGTACGTTTAATTTTTTACTTAAAAATAGGTATAGGTTTAGCTTTACCATTGAAAATGCTAATATAGAGTATAATGTGTAATAAGAAACTTGTTTGTTTTGTGCCATTAGAATTTGTCACAATGCAATACAATTTATACAAGACGTGTTAGATGATCGAGACTAGCTTCATGTCTTGGATCAAGTTTAAAGAGATTGTTATTTGGGTTTTCCAACCATCCCTCTTGGTTTATGAAAGAAAGCTGTATTAGTGAAATAGTTTACTTCCTCAGCTAATAGCTTCTTCTCCCAAGGAACACGATCGGACGAGTGAGCTCCAGGTCCTTTACAATCCACCTCCGGGAACGCAATCAAGTAGCTGCATGTTCAATAACACCAATAAAAGAATCAGAAAACATATAAAAGCTATCTAGTGTAATATTGTTTCAATGGAACTAATAATCAGAGATAACTAACTAAACTTACTCATCACTATTCCATCCTGCGTACCAGCCCTTTGGCATGACAACATCCTCCATATATGTTGTAACGAACAACACTCTAGCATATTGCCTGTATGCTCTTCCCAGTAGTGTACGTTTGATCTCTTGTTCCAGTTATGTAACAATCTTTGAATACGAAACCAGTCGGATCCTTTTGGTCAGAGCGACCCTGCGCCGTGATATAGCCGGAACCCAGTGAATGTACATGACATTTCTGCAAGCGATTCGATCAAACGTATGAGAATATAGACATGTAACAAAAGTGCATTAATAGTTAAGGTTTCAACTTTCAGGTAACCAAAATTGACAGAGAAGAGAGGCAATGGAGTGTCAACCTCATAGATGGACTGGCCAAAGCCCCAGATGAAGTCTACACTACCTTCAATGTAGCAACCATAAAATTAGTGACGACCTTGGATATCAGCTCAGGAAACTACAGCTATAGAAACTTGCTTTATCTCCGTACATTGCAGCTGCAGGTGCTTGGGTAACTTTCTTCCCGTGGCCTTTGGTTGGTAGAGGACGACGATTATATGTGTTCTGTAACCAAACCAAAGAAAGAAAAAAAGGCAATTAGTTATTAATTATTATTCTAGTTGTAAATTCAGATCAAATATATTTCATGCAATGCATGTATCTGCTTTGATATTATCTTACCTCGAACACTATATTTTGTGCCACGAAATCATCTGCATACAACTTGAACGTAGGACTCTTAACAACATCTCCAGCATCTGATCCATATTCGATTATAGGGAACTTATTAGGATCATCTTCAAGAATAATGTACGATTTGTTCATAGGGACTTCAACTTTTTCCCTGCAGGAATACATAAAATACAAACAATTTAATTGGAAGGGTCAATAGTAGAATAGTAGATGTAATAATATCTTAATTGAGATTCAAAACGAAGTTTATTACATACACGTAGGTGCCGTGGTTGATGTGAATACGAACCCACACGTTATTATATAATATATAATGGTACGGAATCAATCGCTTGCTGCACAGAGGTAAAATCACCTCGGCCATGCTGATCAACTGTTTATAGTTCTTGAAGCAACCACTTGATAATCATATTTGTTCGGAAAACGGTGAGCCTCTAATGCACCAAAGAAAAAGAAGAGAGCCAAGGTTATTGATACGAAGGTCTTCATGTTGCCGTAGAACTGTAGCACATGCACAGGCCGACAGTGCGCGGTAGTAAGCTATTAGTAATGCACAAACTTTGAATTCGTTAATTCGTTAAGAGTATCTTTATCCATAAAAATCTAATATGTTATTATGAGATCTTGATAAATTATTATTCATTTAAGATATTCTTATTTTTAATCATTAATATTTTATACCTCAAAATGAGAAAGATTTATACTTTAAAATGAGATAATTTTTTTCCTTCTCCAACTATAACATACTTCATACTTTTAAAACTCATTATACCATATTCTCTTTTTTTCATTTTGATTTTTCTTCCTCACATGGTCCACAAATAAGTTGAATCTTATACCTTATATTGAGTCTCATTTTGAGATCTATTTTAAGGTATAGATTTTCCTATATAAGGTATGAGATCTTTATTTTGTACCATTGAAGATGAAATTTTTCATAAAAACTCATTTTAAGGTATAGAATCTTCAATGATTGGAGATGATCTAAGATAGAGTTATTCATGAAAGTCCATCTATTTATATAAATTAGCTTTGTAATGGACATAACGGCATAAAGGAAAGAAATCAAACTTGCCTAATCATATAATTAATTAATTATTGTAACTTCCTTATTTAGTACTCCCTCACTATACCCATACAAGTGGTGCATTTTATAGTTCTGGAACAAAATATTTTGAATTAAGAGACAAAATAACTATTCTAGGTTTTCTCTCTACAAAACCCTATTTCCCTAGCGGCGTGCTTTCGATGGTCGGACTCCTTCCTTCGACTATGGCCAACTTCAAGGTCTTGCTTTAGAATTGTCGTGGCCTGTTAACAATGAAACTGAAGATGCCATTGTATTCTTAGTCAAGAAACGAAAACTGAGTATCCTTTTCCTCTCTGAAACCCTAGCACCCAAGGTTGTTATTGAAAAGGTGAAGAGAGATGCAGGCTTTGATGGCGTTTATGTTAAGGAGAGATCCTCTGACTCTAGAGGTCTAGCACTTTTCTGGTAGAACGAGTACCCTATTCGTTTACAGACGTACTCCATGAATCACATCAACATGGAAATAGGTGAAATCGGATCTCCGGACTTGTGGAGATTCATTGGCATATATGGTTGTGCGGGAGCAGAAGACCGTGTGCACATACATGGAACCTATTGCGAATTTTAATGTCTATGAGTTCATTACCTTGTTTGGTGGTGAGAGACTATAATGAGATTGTAAGAAATACAGAGAAGTCGGGAGGACCTTTACGTCCGGATGGTCAGATGAATTTATTCTGACTTGCTTTAGTGGATTGTGATCTACGTGACCTTGGTTATGTTGGTTCTCTTTTTACTTGGTTCTCTCGTTCAACTAAGGAAAGGTTAGATAGAGGTTGTCACACCCCGTCATGGCTGCAATTATTTCCCTATTCTAGAGTTCTCACTCTTCCAACAGACAAGTCCGATCACCTTCCTTTGATGGTTGAAGTGGCGGAAAACCCGATCTAGGATGAGAAACGGAAAAGAAGATTTCGGTTTGAGGAAATTTGAGCGTAGTACCCAGACCGTGAGAAGCAGATTATTCAAGGTTGGTCTGTTCCATCTACAAGTGATCCCTTGTTGCAATTAGGGCATAAGATAAAGTTATGGGGGTGACTCTTGGCACCTGGAATCAAGGAACAGTGAGGTGATGACGTAACGAAATGACCTTGTTGCAAGATAAATTGCATGTCATGGCAGGGTTGCTGTATTAAGCAAGTCAATATGATCTTTTCCATTCTTTGCAACAGAGGTACAATGAACTTCTGTTAGAGGAGAAAACATATTGGCGACAACAATCAAAAGCATTGTACCTTAAGGAAGGCGACCGCAATTCTCCTTATTTCCATAGGAAGGCTTCAAATCGGAGAAGTTGTAACGCTATTAAGGGCATCGAAGACAGGGATGGGAAATGGCAAACAAGTTCAACTAGAATTGCCTCTGTTCTTATAGATTATTATGAGGAGATTTTTACATCTGAATGAGTGGATGATTAGGCTCTCAATCAAGTGCTCCGGTGCATGGAACCTAGGGTTGATGCAGATATGAAAATTGAGCTTCTTAAGTCATACACGGATGAGGAGATCAGGAAACCTTTGTTTCAAATGCACCCTTCTAAGTCTCCTGGTCCTAACGGCATGTCACCTTTCTTCTTCCAAAAATACTTGAAGGTAGTTCAATATGATGTGTGTTTAATTGTGTGTAGTTTTCTTACTACAGGTTTTATCCCTCTCTCCTCCAATTTCACTCATCTGACTTTATTACCAAAAGTAAGGAGCCAAAGACAGCTAAGGATTATAGGCCAATCGCTTTATGTAACATTGCATATAAAATTGGCTCAAAAGTGGTAGCTAACCATCTCAAAACATTCATGCATCAAATTATTTCCCCTCTGCAGAGTGCCTTTGTTTCTAGAAGAATGATATCTGACAATTCCCTGGTTGCTAATGAGGTTGCGCATTTTCTTCATCAACTTCGAAGTAGTAACGAGCATGGTTTCTTCTCCTTGAAGTTGGATATTAGTAAGGCATATGATCGTCTCGAGTGGAGGTTTGTGGAGTTGATGTTATGTAAACTTGGTTTTGCAGTTAAATGGATTGAGGTTGTGATGAGTACCTTGAAGACAGTAAGCTACTCGGTTTTACATAGAGACTCTCTTCATGGTTACATTGTTCCTTCGTGTGTTATTCGTCAAGAAAATCCCTTATCACCTTATCTTTTTATTCTTTCTGCCGAGGGACTTTTTGCTTTAATATCATCTTCACATGCTACTGGGGAAATCACTGGACTTCGTATATGCCCTAATTCCCCTGTGCTTCATCATTTTATATTTGCAGATGATTCATTTATCTTTGGTGAGGCTACACTAAGGGAGTGCTCAGCTTTCAAAAGGATTCTGAATGTGTATGAGAAGGCCTCCGATCATCATATTATTTTCAAAAATGTAGTGTGATTTTTAGTCGAAATGTCACACTTAATATTCAGGAAGAACTTGCAGAAAATCTTGGGGTTCATAGGGTGGATGATCACGGTTGTTATTTGGGATTACCGGTACCGTTACTGGTTGGTCAAGCTAAAACATCAATTTTTGCCTACATCAAGGAAAAGTTGGTGAACAAGCTGGTTAGTTGGAGGGAGAAGCTACTGAGTGCGGCTGGCAATGAGATTTTGATAAAGGCTGTAGCTCAAACTATCCCAACGTATGCAATGAATTGCTACCTCCTCCCAAAAGGGCTTTAGGAGGATATGCAACAACTTTGTTGTCAATTTTTTTTGGGAGGAAATGATACTACTCGCAAGATTCACTGGAGATCCTGAGATAGAATGTGCTTAACAAAGGAAGAAGGTGGAATGGGTTTTAAGAACCTTTATGCTCATAATCTTGCCATGTTAGCTAAACAAGGGTGGGGACTTCTCAATAATCCCCAGTCCTCATTGTAAAGATCTATAAAGCGAAATATCATCCATTCTCTTCTATATTGGAGGCAAAAATTGGTGTGTCCCCATCATATTCTTGGAGAAGTATTGTTACAACACTGCAAGTTTTACATCCTGGTTTAACTAGGAAAATCAGTAATGGAGATGACACTAAGATTTGGCAGCATAATTGGATTCCAAATATATCTTCTCATATACTGGTACGTCTTCCTAATTTTACTTATGAAGATGCATCCGAATTGTTTATCCCTGGTTCTAAGTGGTGGAACGAATCTTTACTTCATCAATTATTCCCAAATGGAGTGGTACAACAAATTACTAGTATTCCTATGAGTACTAGGAATCAGGAAGACTGTTGGTCTTGGAAACTACAAAGGAGAGGAGTTTACACTGTTAAATCAGGCTACTTTATTGCTCAGGACCTTGTACTTAGTTCTTCTCTAACATCAACTTCAACGGGAGATAGTTTTAAGCCACTGTGGCATGCAATTTGGAATGTTAAAATTTCTGGGAAGGTGAGCATTTGTGTGTGGAGGGACTGCAACAATATTCTTCCTACACGTGAGTGCTTAAGTGCCGAGGGATTTAATGGTGACCTGAGTTGCGCTCTGTGTGGAGCGGCATTCGAATCCATTAGTCATGTTTTTTGTTCATGTCCGTCCGCGAAGCATATTATAACTAGCATTCCATTTGATCTAAATGTTATTATGTCTCTCTACTTTAAGTTCAAAGAATGGCTTCTGGAACATGTGTCATCCCTCTCTAAAGTTAAGTTTGAACAATTGTTGATGATAATATGGAGATTATGGCTTAACAGGAATGAAAAACTCTGGAATAATAGTTTCAAGGAAGCACAGAAAATTGAAGCAGTGTCAATGGCTCGGTATGAGGAGTTTCGGAAAGCTAATGAGAAACAAAAATTGACTTCCAAGACTCCCAGTTTGCAGCGTCTTATTTGGCAAGCACCTATTTGAGGTACGTTAAAGCTTAATGTCGATGCAGCCTTCAAGACTAATAAGGGAGGCAGTGGAGGTGTTCTACGAGATGATAAGGGGGCTTTCATTACTGGTTTTGCTTATCACTATCCCTCTGTGAGTTCAGCCTTCCATGCAGAACTCTGTGTTGTTCGGGATGGTCTAAAATTTCTATATGAATTAGGAATTTCTAATGCTATTATTGAATCAGATTGTCAAGAGGTTACAGCTTGGTTCCAATTCGGAAATAGATCAATCTCTACTAGGAGGAATTGTTGAAGATGTCAAGGAGGTTTTACAGCAACAACCACAACTCTTACTTCGATTTGTACCCCATCAATGTAATAGAATATCTCACATTTTAGCTAGTTATGCTTATGACCCAAATATTCACTCGGAATGGTTTGGCCATGCTCCGGAGTATGTTATGGATACCCTTGATTACGACATTAATCGTATTACGTAATGAATCACCTTCCTTACCGGAAGATAATTTTCCTCGGAAAAAAAAAGTGGTGCAACTTACTCTAATCAACCGTGTTAGGTCATGACTTCTCTCCCACATTGAAATAGGGATTACAGTTTTCATACCTACTATTTGGTTAACATCAACCATAAAACAAAATTTATCAAAATTGTAGGTCAGGACCGATTACTCGAAAGTTATTTCTTCAAAAATGACACAATAATTAATTATTAAAATTGTTCTTCACCACCTATTATTTGAAACGGTATTTCTTCAAAAACAGCATTTCTATCATTTATCTTCCAAATTAATAGTAGTTTAAACATAAACAATAACCTCGTACAATAAACACTTTTTAATTTTTTAGTTTTGACACTCTCCTAGTATTAGTCACTTATTCTTTGTTGACGAGATTCGTTTATTTTCTTCAAAGATGCTATCGATGAGGTTGTGACTGTTAAAGATTTAATGGCTCTTTATGAGAGAGCTTCAGGGCAACGGATCAATTACGATAAGAGCAGTGTATAGTTTAGCCGGAATGTCAGCTTGTTAAGGCAGAATTTTCTGGCTTGGCTACTTGGTGTAGAACGGGTTGATAAGCATACCAAATATTTGGGTATGCCACTAGGAATTAGCTATTCAAAAGCCGAGGCCTTTGAGTTTATTTCTGAAAGGGTCCAGAAGAGAACTAGAGGGTGGAGGCAAAAGACGCTAAGCAACACAGGAAAAGAACTCCTTATCAAATCTGTTGCTCAATCCATACCGACCTACATTATGAGTTGCTTTGAATTACCGCAACATCTTTGCTCTACTATGCAACAGGTGATGGCAAGGTTTTGGTGGGGGTCTAGTAAAGCGGATAGAAAGATCCACCGGGTGGCCTGGGACAAGTTGTGTAGACCAAAGAACCAGGGCGGATTGGGATTCCGACATATGCACACGTTTAATCTCACTTCTTGCAAAATAGGGCTGGAGGCTTCTAAAGGAACCTGGCTCTATCATTGCTCGTGTACTAAAGGCTAAATACTTCTCAAATTGTAGTTTTTTGGAGGCTGAATTAGACGGTGGCGAATCCTATATGTGGAGAAGTATCATAGCGGGAAGGTTACTTTTGATGAAGGGCATTAGATATCAAGTTGGTGATGGGAGTACGATTTCGTTCTGGTCTGATCCTTGGATCCCACGCCCAAGAAGTTTTCGGTTATACACTCAGCCTATGAAGGGAACAGAAAATTGGAGTGTGGTCGATGTTATTGATCAAGAGGAGCATATTTGGTCTGTCTATGTTTTGAGGGAGCTTGTGTCTGGTGATGAGCTTGAGATGATTTTAAAGATCCCTTTACGTTTAAGGACTGTGGAAGATGTGTTGTTGTGGCACTACGAGTCGCGAGGTTGTTTTGGTGCACGGAGCTGCTATAATTTAGCAAGAGACATAGTGCACCATGAGACTACGGGCTCCTCGAGTTCTTGCATGGCGTTGAAAAAATATTGGACTGCTATTTGGCATGCGAGGTCCCACCTAAGGTGAAAATGTTTATCTGGAGGTTGGTTAGCAAAGTGGTTCCTAAGAGAAGTGCATTACAAAAGAAAATAGTTGATATTCAAGATGAGAGTTGTTTAATATGCGCTAGTTGTCTTGAGAATGACATTCATTTGTTCACTCAGTGCCCCAGGATACGTGATTTTTGGAGACTTGGTATGCTGCATGGAAAGATTTTGCATGGGGAGATAAATGATATACGTACGTGGGTGTGGGATGCTATTGATCTGCTAACCCAAGAAGAGATGGAGATGTTCTTTGTTATCTTGTGGACCATTTGGTCTGAACGCAATAATGCTTTATGAAAGGGCAGTGTGTTTGATCCATATAATGCTTTTGTCTGGGCGAGGAGTTGGCTTCAAGATTATCATAGAGTTCATCCCCCGACGTTAAAGAAGAGTCGAGCGCGTACTTACTGGATGTGCCCGCCTTCTGGACGTCTGAAAATAAATGTTGATGGAGCTTTTAGTGTGTACAACAGAAGTGGTGGTGGTATAGGGGTGGTTGCGAGAGATGACACAGGCACTTGTGTTGCGGCTTTAGCTAGGCTTTTTCCCCGCGTCGTTTCTGCTATGCACATGGAGATTGAAGCACTAAAGGTAGGTTGTTTTATTGCGCTTTACCATGGCTGGTCCAATATTGAAATTGAGAATGATAGTGCACTTGTTGTGTCTGTCCTGCATGAGGGGAAAAGAGACCGGTCTGAAGTTGGTGGCATGCTTGAAGACTGTCGTTCCTACATGAGTTCGGTAGGTAATTTTTTTCTTAGGCATGTGTACCGAGAAGCAGATGATGCTGCGAATCATTTAGCACATCTTGCTAATGTTGAGTTACTAGATAAATTTTGGACGGAAGCGGCTCCTATGATTCTCCACGATGTCCTTTTTGAGGATTTGAACTTCTCTTCTTGTGTAACCCAATGTATAGCCCAGCGCGCCAACCCCCCTCCCAATTGTCCAGATATCCTCTTAAAGCTTTATGCACTCTTTCCGTTTCCGTATGAACATATTTACTTTTATAGCGGAGCCGAAAAAGCGACTCCATATATATGAGAGCTAATGAACCAAATCTTCTGGACACTGTCTTTAACAAGTTCAGCAAAACTAAAGCGAAATGATGGATTTTTTGGAACTAGATTTCATCTAGTTGCTTACTTTCTTGCTTGAAGTTAAAAAATAGATCTTAATGTATAATAGACCTTATGAGGTTGGAATATGCAGATCTCAATATTGATGTAGAAGATGGCCAACAAATGGAAATGAAGGGTAAAGGTCCTAGAAGGGGGTGGATAGGCATTTTTCAACTTTTTCGCTTAAACTGTACTCGGGGATAGCATAATTACAACCTATCCCGAATTACAGGATACGAGTATTTGAACTGTAAAAGCAGTAAGTAAAGAATAACGCGAGGATGTTTTTGTTAACGCAGAAACCCTACAACCATGGTTAAAACTGCGTGCCCTTAACTCCCGAGGGACAAACCTTTCCACTATCAAGTAACACACACAATTACAAGACTCTTGTTCTCTGGGGATACATAGCCCGTATGCTATCCTAACTAGTCTGACTACCAGTTCTAAACAGAGCTACACTACTTGACTTATGTGTTTATACCTTGGAAAGTATCTAGAAGCACCAACTCAGATCTTAACTATTTGTAAGTTAAATCTTCTTGATCTACTTCTTCGGGTTGAGCATCTCCATACTTGTCTCAATGAAATACACTTATGCAATGATGCATATGGGTTTTGAAAATGATTTTTATGATTGAGAATCTATGACTTACATGCACAGCAAAGAGCAATGAAAGACACAGAAAGGGAAGAGAAGAGAAGAGAGAAAACAACACAATTTTTGTGCTCTCAAAGAATCACCCAAAAAGAATATCACTCAACCAAGGAGTCAAAACTGCTTTGGAATCCTTTTTATAGACAGCACAGTCCATAAGCTTTTGACAACAAAGAGTAACGTGCTAAACAACTCAAAAACTAGCCTAACAGCAGACCTAAAACTGACTCTCAGTTTTAAAGGACAAAAGCAAGCTTGAGAGACAACACACAAAGTCAACTTTAGGATTTCTATTTTAGGCAGAGTGTGTTTTAGGAAGGAAAAGCTTTTCCAAACTTAATACCAGAAATGACCAAACCAGTTTCAGCAAGTAAACACATTATGTTCTCAAAGACAAATTTTGGAGAAAGCAAAAGGCAAACCCAGCTGTAAAGCACAAAACAAATTTCTCAAGAAATCACATGTGAACCAAAAAGCAACTTTCACCAAAAGTTCTTCCATAAGTCAAAAACAACTTTTGCAAGGTCAACTATCGTACAAACAGAGCACATGTATTCTGAATTAGAGACAACCTAAGCTACTGAATATCACACATGAAAATGTTCAAGAATAACATGGATGCAAGCCTAGAGTGCTATCCTAAATGAAAACATGTTATGCAGTATGAATGATCAACCTGTTTTCCATTGAGATAGATAGGCAATGTCAACATCTTCAATATCTTCATTGATGATCCTTCAACTATTGTGTTTTGTCCATTTGCAAGGGATAGCCAACATGTGTATGCCTTCAAAGGGCACCGACCATTCATCTCAGATGACTAATGTTGAAGATGGTCCTGGAGAGAAGCAGATGCTCAATGAAAGCTGTTCTCAACCAATGGCACCAGGTATGTACTAGTAATGTCACCATTGCTTTACTTTGTAGAATAAATTCAGAAAATTAAAATAGTAGTCTTAAGAAGTTGCACATTGCACAGTTATGATTCAACCGTGTTGGTTTATTATCTTTATCATGAGCAAAAACAGAACTGGCTGAACTGTGAAGTTGAGCAGCTTGGTAGCTTATTGAACTTACTCATACCTTACATTGCTAATGTTGAGTAGGTTCTCTGAATGCAAAAAAAAAAAAATAGCACCAGAAGCAGAGCAGAAACAGATCCCCCAGCCTGAGTCAAAAAAAGCACAGAGAATTCGAAAAAAAACAATGAAGCAACGAAAGCTGAAAAGAAGCAGATCCCCCAGTTGCAGTCAAAGAAGAGTGAGCCAAAGAAAAGACATACAACATCAGTAGAAAAACTGCTAGCAGTATCCAAAAGAAAAGCGATGAAGCCAGGTGCACGACAAGGGATTCGTAGTGGATATCACATCTTCATCAAGACAGAATGTGAGAGATTAAGAAAAATTCAATCAAATAAAGGCAAGAATCTCCGAAAATGGCAAATGATGCATGGAATCAGCTATCTGAGGCTGATAAAAAGGTACTAATCCCTCTGCAGTAATTTCTTCTTGTGTTGTTTCAGCAGTCCCTAATCAACATGACTACATGAGTACTATGTTACTCGAGTTGTGGCGGCAGTGCAACCCTGTTCTTAGTGTGACCATCTTGTAGTGACTATTGATCTGAGGAGCCTTAAGTTTGATATCAAATTAGTGCTAGTGTTGATTATAAGTAGTCACAATCTACTAAACCAGTGGTTTATCATCAAGGAGTCGAGTCAGTGGGCTATGATATGTTGCGCTGATTATAGAACTATTTTGATTGCTGCTAAATTTTTCAGTTGATCTTCACACTCTGACTCTCTGAGTGCTCATATAAAAGTTCTCTCCTGTCCTCGCAGCCCTTCATTGAGCAAAGTGTTATGGAAAAGGAAATTAAAAAAGTGATGAAAGCTGATGATAAAGACCAAAATGCTTGTTTGGAGAACAAGCAGTCTTCACTCCAATCACCTGTCCGTGGCTACCTTATGGTTCTGGATGCAAGTGATGCAGAAAATTCTAACGAGTAGATTAGTCATCGAGAGTACTGGGATAATTCATGGAGTTAAATTGGGGTTGACACTAGTTTTCAAAGATGAAAGGTGTTTTTATATCCATGGAAAGATTATTAGTGCAGCCAAAATCCATCAAGGGCCTATGGACATTATGTTGCACATGGATGCTTGTGTTATGTCGGTAGGAGTTTATATATAATTTGTAGCCATGTTACCTTCATGAATTGTGCTAGCGTCTAGTCTAACGTGTTGCTGGTGAGAAATCTGCAACTAAATTTGAAATCACTTGGATGTTTAACCCCTTTAATGAAGCACATCTTTTGCTGTATATTCTAGCTTTCAGAGTTTCAGGTTGCATATTTTCTTGTATTACATAAGAGTAGGGATTATTTTGGTTACTCATCTATCTATTCTTCCTGGCTTCTCCCACTTAACATGGTTCGGCACGTTTCTCCCAGGTCCACTGCACTTTGCTTCTGAAAAAGTTCTCTAAAGTTCCTACTGTATACAAATATACAATGTTACAGAACAGGTTAGAAGCAGGAGCAAACATTAGACAACCAGAACTAATATATATTCGATTGTTGCTTCAATATCTATATAAACTACGTACATTAGTTCTGGAACATTGAATCTCCTTCCAGAACAGCATATCGTTTGAGTGCTTGACTCGAGGGATTTCAATTTTCTCACTGAAAAGCACAAGTAATTAGGAATCAAACGATATGCTGTTCAATACATCATTTCTCACTCAAATACATAGTTTATAGTATGTATTGAAAGGAGATACATCATTTCAATACATCATTTCTGACTCAGTGTACCTTTCAATATTATATAATGCAGCTCAGAAATGATGTATTGAAAGGTACACTGAGTTGCTTGGTGAGTTTTGTCATGCTTCTCTGTTTCTTGTTCTACTGTTTGCCTACAGTATGGTGCAGCATGGGTTTGTGCGTGGAGTTGTGTGTCTCCTCAAATCAAGGGAAAAGTGTTACATTGTTCTTCGACATGGTTCACCTGATTCTAATGGTTTGTATAAGAAGTTTTAAGGTTTATAAACTCCTAGACTACCATTTTATTTACTAGTAGGTACCAGAGTTGATGAGGATACAAATCATACAATGCTTGCTGCGCTGCGCTGCGCTGCACTGCACTGCACTGCGGTAAAATCTCATAGGCCATTCTTATCGACTCTCTTTTATTGCCATACTGCTGTTAGTGTTGTACGATCGATAAGCCTTACAAATCATACAAACGACATGTCGTTCAAAGACATTATCTCTTTACAATATCTTGTGTACTAGGCTACTAGCTAGACTGGATAGCGCTGCACAGGCAACAGAGCAAACCAAAAAGATGAGCACAACCACAACCACCACTACGAATCTTCCTCATCAAATCAAAGAAACCAAACCACCCACCTTCAATCTCTCCCAGAAAACAATCCTAGACATCTTAAACATAAAGTGCACCACTTCACTACAAAACCTCAAGCAAGCCCATGCCCTTGTCCTAAGGTCAGGTCACTTCCAAGACCACTATGTAGCAGGAACCCTACTTAAATGTTACGCAAGTCCTCAGTTCAACAACTTTGGACTTGCTTTGAAGGTGTTCGATACTGTTTATAACCCCAATGTGTTTGTATGGAACATAATGATCAAAAGTTGTGTAGACAACTATGAGGCATCGGAAGCTATCTTGTTATATTGTCAGATGGTGGATATGAACTCAAGGCCTAATAAGTTCACATTCCCTATAATGTTCAAGGCTTGCAGGCTAGTTCACGCAGTAGAGGAGGGTCTGCAAATTCATGCACATGTGGTGAAGCAACAGCTTAGTGAAGATGGGCACATAAGAAGTGCAGGGATACAGATGTATGCGTCTTTCGGGCTCGTCGACGAGGCCAGGAGGCTGTTGTTAGATGGGTCTGATGTTGTTTGTTGGAATGCAATGCTTGATGGGTACATGAAATGTGGAGATGTGGAAGCAGCTATGGAGTTGTTTAAGGAAATGCCGAGTAAGAGTGTAGGGTCTTGGAATGCAATGGTGAGTGGTTTGGCTAAGTGTAGGAGGTTGAGGGATGCAAGGGAGGTGTTTGATGAAATGCGTGAAAGAGATGAGATATCTTGGAGTGCTATGATTGATGGTTATGTACAAGGAGGGTGTTATAAGGAGGCATTGGAAGTTTTCGATGAGATGCAAAAGGGGAAGAATGTTAGTCCTAAGAAATTTGTGTTGTCGAGTGTGTTGGCTGCTTGTGCCAATGTGGGAGCACTTGATCAAGGAAAGTGGGTGCACGGTTATGTGAAGAAGAATTCAATTCAGTTGGATGCTGTACTAGGGACTGCTTTGGTTGATATGTATGCGAAATGTGGGAGGCTCGACATGGCGTGGCAAGTGTTTGAGAATATGCAACGGAAAGAGGTTTCGACATGGAATGCCATGATAGGTGGGCTTGCTATGCATGGCCGGGCGGATGATGCATTGGATCTTTTCTTCAAAATGCAAGGAAGTTCGGAACCAAACGGGATTACTTTTCTGAGTGTTCTAAATGCTTGTGCTCATGGGGGTTTTGTTGATGAAGGACTTAATATTTTTAGTTCAATGAAGGAGGTGCATGGTGTTGAGACTGAGGTAGAGCACTATGGTTGTGTGGTTGATATGTTTGGAAGGGCAGGGCTTTTGGAGGAAGCAGAGCAGGTTATAAACTCGATGCCAATCGAACCCAATGCAGCTGTTTATGGTGCCCTGTTGGGTGCTTGCAGGAAACATGGAGATGTTGAAATGGGTGAGAGAGTGGGGAGCATTTTGCTCCAATTGGAGCCACAAAACAGTGGCCGCTATGTGGTGTTGTCTAACATATATGCAGAGGCAGGTATGTGGGATGATGTTGTAGCGGTAAGGAGATTGATGAAGGAGAGGGGAGTAAAGACAAGTCCTGGAATAAGCATGGTTGATATTGGTGGCAAAGTGCATGAATTCATAGTAGGAGATGGTTCACACCCACAAATGAAAGAGGTCTACTTGATGCTTGAAAATATGATAGAGAAGCTAGAGGAAGAAGGTTACTCACCGAATACCTCTCAGGTTTTGTTTGACATTGCAGAGGAGGAGAAGGAAACAGCATTGCAATACCACAGTGAGAAGCTTGCACTTGCTTTCGGACTCCTCAACACTAAACCCGGAACAACCATCCGGATTGTGAAGAACTTGAGGATCTGTGAAGACTGTCATTCTGCCATAAAGCTGGTTTCACAAGTATACAACCGTGATATAATTGTCAGGGATCGAATGCGCTATCATCATTTTAGAAATGGAAGATGTTCCTGCAAGGAGTTTTGGTAATGGTAAAACTTTATACGCAATTTTCTTCCAAATACAGGCATATATAATGACTATTATCTGAAATTCTGAATACACATATATGTCTTGAAAGGCTCTTGCACGTACTTACTAAACATATGGTTCTGCTAAAGTGTAGTAAACACTTGCATATCAGCTAGCTAGATTTTATGACAATCATCATCAATGTTTCAACACCTAGCATCTTGAATCTTTTTCTAAAAAGGAAAAGTAACATATGATCTAGGAATGCAGAACCACCGAATATAGCATCACGAACCTTCAGGAATCGAACCTTGATTATAATCTATATATGCACTGGACGATCGATCAAACTGGTTGTTGTCGAGGAACTGGTGTCGGCCATCCTAGAAGCACAAATGTATTGATACCAGCTCTCCGCAGACCTAAAAGGTTACCCTGGGATCTCTAGTACAATCTCCCAGGTTCCGCCACAAACCTTGCACATGAGCAATCGTTTTGGAAAACTTAAAAGAATCATGTTCTCATTATCCGGGTAGAAACTAAGCAGGTACTGAAGTGGGTTCCAACCTAGAGTGAATTGCAAAATAATTCTCTTAGCTAACCATTTGAAATCCCCTCCTCCTCTTCCATCTGGTACTTGTTCTTTCAACTCCCAAACCCTTAATGGATCATGATAGCTTAAAGCCACCACACACATCTGCAGCCGCCCGTCGCACACACCTAAGCCACTTTTCGTAGTAAGGCACTCCGGCTGGGTGGTCATTCATCGGCAGATCAGCCGTTCCTTGGTGTAAGGATTGCAAATGTAGTAATCAACTCCATCAGAGTTGCTTGCACAGAACAAGACCAAGTCTTTATGCGTTCCTACCACCATCCTATGTTCTTGATCATTGGGATGACTTTCACTTGGGAAGAAACTCAGAGAAAAATCAGTTGTGTTGAACACTGGATTGTTCGGCATTCGGGTCCAGCCACGGGCGTGTGTCAACATAGCTACTGTGCCTAGACTTGGTAGGCTGCTGGCCTTGTGAAAAAGTTGATATCGAGCAACAAAATAAAGGATCAGAGAGGAGACTCAACCAACGCTTGGACACAATCATGCACTGCAAACTGTATTTGTTGTGTGGAGGAAGACGACAAAGGATTTCGACCAATACAACGTCGGCGAGATAAAAACATATCTGAGAGTTAAGTTAAAACTTATAATTAAATTGTATGGAAAACTAAATTTAACTCAAAATTACTTTCAAGTCATTTCAAATTTTTTAAGACATACAATGTTAGTAATTAAAAAAGATGGAAGGTGGGAGAGTTTAATTTAAAATTATTTTCTCTCTCCAAAATTGTTAAATTTAATTATAATTTTTAATTAAAAATTATTTTTAACATAACTATTGGATATTAGAAAAATAATTAAAAATCAAAAATATTTAATTTTGGGACATCTATCGAAGATGTCCTTAGTCATCAAGTATAATTCTTTATTTAGGACTACAGCTTGTGATTGATCGATCAATACCATAATAATAATTGTTAGTTTGCCTCCAACTTGATCCGCATGTTTCTTCGAATACTGACTGAGATGCCAATTAGGGTTCATAAAGAGAGATGGGAAGAAATAAGTTTAGTTAGGAGTCTTAAACCCTAGGGCTAGGGTTCATTAAGCGCAGTACATCGACTTCAATTTGTTGGGGGTTTCGTGGACCAGAACCCATTTGAGATTGTAATTGAGCTACACACCACAGAGAACAACAACATTTATCACCATTAAACTTCCTGTACGCGCATAACCTCGTGTTCGTGAATATAAATTATCGGTATAATTATTAAATGTACAGTTATATTATTTTACGTAATATATAATTCAATCACTATTAACTATTTTCTTCTAAATTCTCCATTTGGATACTCGGATATATTAATCTATCTCTAAAAATTGAATGAAAATCGAAGATAATCTATTAGTGTATTTTTCATAGTTGTGATGTGTATGGGATAACCACCATAATATGTAGGCTTTGATCGATACTGGATTATATTGTTATGTTTCAAAATCAGTAGTGTTGTAAGCCTCTTATTTAGCTAGGAAAATCGTTGCTTGAGATAAGAAGGGAGATACCATACAACACCAGCATATATTTTTAGGACACCTTCTAAGGATCATTAATTCAATTCAAATCGGAAATCTACTGCCTAACGTCACTACGTCATGAGCTCAGTCTTTCTAATTAAGGAACTGCATCGATGATTGTACTTGAATAGATGATGAAACGATTTATAATTTGGCTAGTAATATACTTGACCAGGTACCTGCTTCTTGCCATTAAACCAAGTTCCAATTATAATGGAGATTCTTATCTTCTGTGTTACACTCATGATAGACCTCATCTGATGGCTCTGCCTCGATGATGATGGAGAGTGTAATGGGGCACTTGTGGATTGGTGAGAATTTCTCCGGGCAGCTAAAGCACAAACCTTTAGCACGCCTCTCATTGTACTCTTCCCTAGTGAGCTTGTAGTAGGCAGGTTTGTGTGTGGGTTTGTGGTCGGTTGTAGGTGGGCGAAAAGGAGCATGCAGAGTGGTGTTTTGGGAATGTGGTGGGGGATGTTGAGATGAGGTAGGTGTGGTTTGTGTGTTTGGAGTGAAAAAACGAGGCAGTTACTGTACCTTTGAGGAGGATTTGAGTGACTTGTTCTTGGTTTCCACATTTCTGGCAAGTCGTACCGTTGCCATCAAGGTTGTTGGCTCCAACATGACCACATCGTGCTTGATTTCATCACGAAGGCTCCCAACAAACACATTCATCAGCTGCGTATCTGACCAATTAGGGCAGCGACACGAGAGCCGTGTGAATTTCTCGCGATACTCATCCGCCGAGCCAGTTTGTTGAATGTGTGAGAGCGAGGCTTCCAGGATGTTCGCGCTGTCCCCTGAGCCAAAGGACTGGAGAAACGCGTCCACAAAGAGACTCCAACTGTTGGTGGGAAATCTTTGCTCATACCATGTCATCCACGGGGTTGTAACCTTATCGAAGGAACAAGCAACCAGAGTCACCCTCTCCTCCGTTGATACTTGATAGTAGTTCAAATACCTTTTAGCTAATGAAATCCACCCCAATGTGTTTTGCCCTGTGAAACGAGGAAGCTCCACCTTGGGCGTGGGACCGAAGAGCTGAGATGGAGTACGGTCTGAAACTGAGTGAGTATGAGAGGTGTGGGGTGATATAGGTGGGTGTGTAAGGGGAACGGTGAATTAGGAAAAAGAGAACTCAGAGCTGGTAGCAGAGGGTGAGGTTTTTTCAGTTGGTGATGGGACCATGGAGAAGGTACGGGGAGGAGTAAATGTTAGGGTATGGGGTAAAAGAGTGGTGGTGGTGGTAATTGGTGGGTAGCACCGGAAGTGGTACCTGTTAACGGCGGTGTAGGAAGCAGGCCCTCAGAGGTTGTCGTCGGAAACTGTGGAGCCGACTGAGCCGTAAGCAAGCCTCGAACTTCCTCCATGAGTGAGAGCATGAGCATGGTGTGCTCTGCTAGTGTGTTGTGGACTGAGTCGATGTCCGAGCGAAGTTGTCGCTATTGACTTGCCAACACCGGCAAGGAAGGCAGTGCGGTAATGACCGGTTCGCTGGGGTTGTCGGCGGCAGTGTTCGTCGTATTATCGGACGCCGAAGCTCTGGTCTTGCCTCCTCCAGCCATTGGAGAGGCTCTGACACCAGAATGATAGCTATCAAAGGGTGAAGAGAGAGAGAGAGAGAGAGAGAGAGAGAGAGAGAGAGAGAGAGAGAGAGAGTTTACAGGGAAAGGGAATACTTGATTAATCATTCATAAGTTCCTCATGGGTTACAACCATAATATAGACAGAGCTCTCAAAAGGCAGAGTACAAGACAAGGATTTAAACAGACAACAGCTAAGTGTTGAGTCTCGACAAGAGAGGAGCACTCTAGCAACTCAGGTACAGACACAGAACAGACTTCAGAGGATCAGAACAGTAACTCTGGTACAAAAGGATTTTTGGGCCTAAAGGCTTGGGCTTTCATTGGGCTTCTTGGGATTGGGTCGTAACATGAGATTGTGGGAATAAGATATGAGCTTCGAACCTATATATTGGACAAATATAAATTCCCATAAGACTTTTGTTTATTCTGCTTCAATATAAACATGATCGATTGACTTGAATTCAGATATGCGAGATAACTAGCTTCTAATGATGTAGTACTTAAGAGAGTCTAAATCTTTATTCATTCATGTAGTACTAGCATTCTAATTTTTTCTTAGCTTAATTTTTTTTTTTTTACATATGATATTCTTGAAGAGCAATATTGTTTTTCTAAGCTATCGAAGTTATTAATGAAGTAAGTCCCTACTCTTCAATTGAGTTTTTATTTGTTTGAGTATTATTTATGAACTTTTAGATGTTAAGCATGTGTTATTTGGTTTTATGTCTTCTCTGATGTATGTTTTTCATATATAATAATAAAAGCGTGAGGATGAACAATGTGCGTTGTAGAGTAAATTACAACCCACCTAATTTTTAATTTCTGGATCCGTACTTGTCTCGTCTGATGACTTTCGATAACGCTTTCTGTTCTCTTATTTTCTATGTTTACTTGTTCTTTTTTGTAGATGCTAGCTAGATTGGTATGTACTGTGTTTAATTACGCAACATTATGAAGATGTTCTCATTCAACTTATGTATTTGGTTGTGTATTAAAATCTCTAAGTTGAACAAGTGGATAACACATTGATCACCATCTCTGATTTTCTCCACCACTAAAATCAACCGAAACCAAAACTTAAAAAAACGAACCTGGTTTCAAGCTTCGAATTACCACTAAATCCACCAAAGAAGTACAATATAACCAGACGCCCATCTTCTTTACAGTTCACACGTAGAACTTTGAAGAATCCAAAGGCCCAATTTCATCTCAAGTCTCCACAACACACAACTATAATAACAGTCCTCTCTCTCTCCTCTACCCGCCACTCGCAAAGCACAACACAAATCAGTTTGGCTCATCCCAGCCCACCATGACCATGAAGCTACTGTCGCCACCACACTCTTCTTCTCTCTCAAAACCCACCAAGCTCTTCTCTTTACACACAAACTCAACCAGACCAAAACCCATTTCAGTCCCAGCCTCTCTCTTCCAATGGACCCCAAATCGGTTCGTTTTCCCCAACAGAATGGTCGCCGTCAAAGCCAGTCTCAAAGTGGAGCCGAAGAACGTTCAGGAATCTTCTGGAAGCGCGTGGGGGAAGGTCTCCGCTGTGCTGTTTGACATGGATGGAGTCCTCTGCAATAGTGAAGAGCCTTCTAGAAGGGCTGCCGTCGAAGTTTTCGCCGAAATGGGCGTTGAGACCACAGTCGAGGACTTCATACCCTTCGGAGGAACTGGTAAAATTTCGAAGAAAGTTATTTACTTTTCAATCAATTGTTACTGCACTTTCTTTTTTACATTGCAAAGTACATAACTTTGTGGTAAAAAGATTGAATCTTTACTTACTGTCTGATTGTTTAAAGTTCCCATTGTGATGATCAATGTTCTGATTTACTTTAAGAGTCAATTAATACAGTCAAATTCGCAAAGGAAATAAATTCGCAGTGAAAAGATTGAATTTTTACATGGTGGTAATGAGTCAGTAACAGTATAATGTTCTGGAATCTTGACAATGTTGCATTGATGTTCTAGGTGAGGCGAACTTTTTAGGAGGTGTTGCTTCTCTTAAGCGTGTCAAGGGATTTGATGCTGAGGCAGCGAAGAAGAGGTTCTTTGAGATATATTTGGATAAGGTTAATGTCTTATTGATAACTACATTTTTTTGTTTTTGTTAACTTATCAATGTGATGAACTGAGACTAGGTTATGATTTAACACTGATTCAATAAGTTTTCAATTTCTATGTAGTATGCAAAACCAGATTCTGGTATAGGATTCCCCGGTGCGCTTGAACTCGTCACTCAGGTATTTAGGAAATCATTCTCAAGACCAAAATGTTGTTTGCTGCTAAGTGGTTTAATCACTTTTTTCCTAATGTATGCAAGCTCTGCTGTGAAACAGTGTAAAAGCAAAGGTCTTAAAGTTGCTGTTGCATCTAGTGCTGATCTAGTCAAGGTTAAGGCAAATCTAGCAGCTGCCAATTTACCATTGTCAATGTAAGTCCATCAAGCCATGAGCTGTGCTTCTGCAGTTTTGCAACAATTCATATTTGTTGGGTCATTGTTTTCCTCTCCAGTTATCCTTTTCTCCTCTTTTATCAGGTTTGATGCTATTGTGTCAGCAGATGCTTTTGAGAATCTGAAACCTGCTCCTGATATCTTTTTGGCTGCATCAAAGATCCTGGATGTACAACCTAGCGAGGTACACCGAGATTCATAACATTGCTTAAAGAGTAGGAGTCATTTGGAAGTCACTGTCAGTAGAATTTCATATTTACAGAAGAAAAAGTAGTCATATACTGTAAGGTTGCCCCCTTTTTCACAAACCACACCCCCTTCTCTATATTCTAAGTGTATTTTCACATTTACAAAGAAATTGAAAGAAAATAGTCATATACTATAAGATCACCCCCTTCTCTATATTTTAAGTGTATTTAAAAGGCTGTCGTCCTTAAATGTCGTGCGAAATCCTCCATTAAAGGTGTTAGCTCTTACCATAAGCTAAATAACAGAATGCATTGTTGATCAAAAAGGAAAAGAGAATAACAAAATGCATTGTATTGTTTATTCTTTGTCCACTTTCCTTCTGATAAGTGCTCTTATCATTTCATGGGTAACTGTTCATGAGCTTTCTTAGCATCTTTCTCCATAAAAAATAAATTGTTGATTACTCTTTCTCTTCGTTTTAATGTCTGTGCCTATGTTTTGGCAGTGTATTGTTATTGAGGATGCATTAGCTGGAGTACAGGCTGCCAAAGCTGCAAATATGAGGTAAGTTTGCAGAAGTTTATCAATCTCTTGTGTTTCTTGTTTCACGAATTGCATTAATCATTTATGAGCCACTCATTTATCTATTTTTCGAGTTTCAGTGCAAACAATGTTTATGTGGGAAGATCGCTAATGTAGCTTTTGCGACTTGCAGATGCATAGCTGTGAAAACTACTTTGTCTGAAGAGGCTCTAAAGAGTGCTGGTCCATCCATTATTCGAAATCAAATAGGAAATATTTCATTTGATGATATACTCAGTGGTGGTTCGGATGGCTATAGTATTTAGTCCTAAGAATATGTGCAAATGTCATTTGTATCATATGATCAATTATGTAGAATGGTGAAGCACAATAATGCCATTATTTTATGAATTTATTAAGAAATTTCATTAGGGGCCTTCCGAGTTGAAGTTCCTCCTTCATTGTGCTATTTGCACAGTTTTTAATTGTAGTTTAGATTGCTCTAGTATGATGGTGTCCCAAAAGCTTATAATGTTATAATTTCTTACCCATATAATAACAGGCTAATCTGTATATTGTGGAACATGAGACCTTATGTTGATATGCCACTGCAGATGGGAAGATGCAGGCACTTGAATTTCTCGACACTTCATCCCAAACTGCACCAGGAAAGTTCACAGAAACAGATACAGATTCTACTGGCAATGTCAATGTCAACCTGTTCTCCCTTGGAGGGTAAGAAGGGTTCTAATTCCAGCATTTCATCTGTACTAATTGAATTTAAAATATATTACTCCATATCTTTTAGGACATTGTTGTTTTTGTATTCTATTTGTTGTGCATGCATATTTTAGCACAGTAATCAATTATCTATTCTCTGCAAGACAATCTTATTTTTGTAATAAAAAGCTTACAAACACACATATCCCATTTTCTTTCACACACGCATATGTGCCACCAATTATACACTTGGTTATATGGAATATGGATATTAGTAAGTGCTCCCAAAAGAATTTCTTAGTGAAAGGATATAGTATTCTTGAATATGTGGCTTATCTTTATTTTGGTGTAACTTTTTTTGCTAGAACAGGCGCCAAAGAAAAATAAAAGGGACATCTAACTTAATAATCATAGACAGCAGTAATCTAGTTGCATATGAATTGTTATCAAACACTTGCATTTTCGCATGAAACCAATAATGATGCACCTTAGCTTGAGGCTGGAGAATAATTTATGGACAGGTTTCAGGATTAATCGGCGAGATATTGTGAAATATGGAAGCTTGGGGATTGCTTTGTCTTGTCTTGCTTTCACCATCTCAAACTGGAAGGTAGATCTTGATAAAGTAGGATGCTTGAAGGGACAATTTGTTGACTTTTTGCATTGTAAATAATCAGAAGCATAAAAACTAAGACATCTGATTCTTTTTTTCTTTTTCCCTTTGATATTCTAGTTGTTATAATAATATTTATATTATACTATATATGTACAGTCCATGCAATATGCATCACCTAAAGCTATTTGGAATGTGATATTTGGGGTGGATCAACCATCTATAGCACAGAAGGTAGGTACTAATGTTACCACCGGCTTTGGCATATTCTTTAAATTATAATTGTTCATTATCTTTTATACTTAGGACGTAACTATTATTATCTGACCGTGTTCATTAATAGTTTCATCAGATATGAAAACTATGTCTTATTTTTCTTTTGAATTTCATGCAATTGTAGGTGAATTGAAATTCGATAGAATCCAACAATTTGTGAACTATATATCCGACCTGGAAACCAAGTAATTTTCTGTCATACTTTTTGTTTTATCTTGTACCTTCTTTGCATCTGATTGCTAATACATGTTTAATTGAACAACCTTTTACTATGCAAGGGGAACTGCTCCAATTGTTCCAGAATTTCCAGCAAGACTTGACTGGTTGAATACAGCTCCCCTTAAGCTTAGCAAGGTGATCTTTTATTTAAGCTTGCCTTCTTTTTCTGAAACCAAGGTTCATTGTTAGCTTGGAAATTTGATAAAGATCTTTGGCAGGATCTCAAAGGAAAAGTGGTCATGCTGAATTTTTGGATCTATTGTTGTATCAATTGCATGCATGTACTGCCTGATCTAGAGTTTTTGGAGAAAAAAATACAAAGATATGCCGGTAATCCATCTTTGTTTTTCCTTTTTTCATGAGAATTTTTCAGGTTATAACCTTAAATTGTAGCTTAAGGTTAACTTAATAGGTTTCTTCATATAGAGTTTGCTGAGAATATGGAGTGTTTGCACTCTCAACAGATTGAACAATCTTCCTCCCTTAAACAGCTATTTATTTATCGCTTTAGACCTCAACATATACCAAATATATCCAATCGAGATTGTCAACACCCTAGATCTCAGTGCGTTTGTTGTGGCACAATAATAGTCGATTAAGTACAGTGACATAACAAAGTTAACAGAAAAGTAGTAGTGACGTAGACATACATATATATGTTTACTATTCTCACTTCATTTTGAAAGTCTATCCATCTCAATTCAATAATGTATATCTGGCTGATCCATGTCCCATTGAGTCAATGATATAGCTGTTATTTTGTTTTTTTTCATATGTAGTTCACTGTTGTCGGAGTTCATTCGGCAAAGTTTGATAATGAGAAGGATTTGGAAGCCATTCGAAATGCAGTGTTACGCTATGACATCACTCACCCAGTAAGCCTCATGCTTTGTACTTAACATAAGAAAAAATTTGGTCTCATTCCATTCTATGTGTACTAGGACACTGAGTATATTGTTTTCTTTGGTAAAATGTTACCATTCGTCACTGGTTCTACTTGTAATGCCAGAATGAATAACAGTTGACCATCACCATGTTTAATATATCTGTTTCAATACTTTATTACACAATAAGTTTATCCTACCACTTGAATGTGTATGCAATTCACGTTTTAGGTTGTCAATGATGGAGATATGTACTTATGGCGAGAGCTAGGTGTGAATTCATGGCCAACATTTCCTATTGTTGGGCCCAATGGAAGGCTCCTTGCTCAACGATCAGGCGAAGGTCGTCGTAAGGTACTAGTGGCCAATTTCAAGATATAAATTCATATGGACTGGTAGTTGTAAGATGCGTAATTTCATGAATTTCTGCAATTCTGTAATAAATAATTTTTCTTTTGGAAGGATCTTGATGACTTGGTGGAGGCAGCTCTTTTGTATTATGGCAGGAAGAAGATCTTGGATAATACACCAATTCCTTTGAGTCTTGAGAAAGACAATGATCCTCGTTTGTTTACATCTCCATTGAAGTTTCCTGGAAAACTCGCAGTTGATGCAGAAAACAATAGGCTTTTCATTTCAGACAGTAACCATAACCGCATAGTAGGCTTTCTCCTCACTCTCTCACTCCCTACAGTTCCTCCTGTGGAAACACTCCTGCACTCTGTTTCTTTTTTCTTTCTTTTTTGTATGTCCAATTTGGATTGCTAGTCAGCTATTCCATGTGTCAGGCTCATAGTGCGTGGATAGTATTCAAGCCATACATGTGAGGTAGTGATGAATTAATTGGCTTTCTCCATTAAGATGATGAGTCATTAGTATTTATCAACAGAAGAATTGGTTACATTGTCTGCATAGATGTTTCTGGTCATAGAGGTCATATATTTTGAAAATGCCACCAAGTTTGATACTCGAACTTAATGTGATTATAATATATCGGCATGATATATTCTTGAAAATTCACATCCAGGTTCTCATTTGTATAGATCCTTACTAGAGGTAATATCCATGTCAGCCAGTGTATCCTATTGTTTTGGTGTCTTATTGACAATGCTTTTAAGATCTACATTCCTTTCTTATCTGTGATAGCAGAAATTGAATGTGAGCTGGATTGTTAACTTACCATGCTGTTGTATATGGATATCAGGTCATAACTGACCTAGATGGTAACTTTCTTGTTCAAATTGGAAGCACTGGAGAGGAAGGTCTGTGTGATGGTTCTTTTGATGATGCCACATTTAATCGTCCTCAGGTAAGAACAGTCCTCTTGAAAGGGGATTAACTATTTTGCTGATTCTGTTGACATAGAGTTACTGTTTGATTACTTTGCATTACTTTCATGTATTTGACCGTTGGTCTACTTTTCTAGGGCCTGGCTTACAACACAAAGAAGAATATTCTCTATGTTGCAGATACTGAAAACCATGCTTTGAGGTAAGTGGTTTTAGCTCCAGGAATCCCTTGTTCATTTGAGAGGTTTAGCTTCCTATATTTCCTGTTATTAGAGCTTAAGAAATTTGAGGATGAACTCCTCAGTTGTCAATATAAGAGTCATCTGAAAATCTGAAATGAAACCAAAGGCTCTGAGGATGAAAGCATCCTTCTTCCTGAAGCATTAAAAGGATTATTTATATCTCCAGTTTTGTTTCCCTTGCTTTTTGCCAATGTTTTGAAACGTAAATGCTGACGCGACGCGGTTATTCGAGAGCTTCACATATGTGATAGCCTCGATGTGAAACGCGTAAAAACGCGAAAGCTTTTTAAAAAAAAAAACACATAAATTCAATAAAAATAAACCATTCCAAGTCTCAAATTCTCAAACTTAGACATTCAAAGTTGCAAAGTTACAAACATAAACCTTCAAAATGTCAAACATAACTAGAAAATATGTTTCAAGGGAGAAGGATGGGAGTTTTGTAATTTGAATCCCAATATAACTAGAAATTCTTTGTACTGTACTTGAGTGGCAACACACACCTACGTGTGGGAAGAGATCATCATGTACCTGTACAGCACTAGGAAATTTATGTAAGAATATAATAAGGGTTGGAGTGAAAGAGGTGCGGTATAAGGCACCCTACACATACGCCGCTCCCCATACGTATGCCTATAGTTTAATATTTGCAACCACACAGACCCAACAGAATCCGAGACCCCTCTATCCATCTCCGCCATGGTTTACCAAGAAACTCATAACTACCCAGAGCATCGATTACGGCGCCAACTATCAGCCCTGGAGAAATAAGATAGACTTCGTACTCGAAGAAAATAGCATCCAATACATCCTCACCGAACTAAAGTCATCAGAGAATTCCAATGACAGAAGAAAAAAAAGTTCCCGACGCAGTATGAATCGTACACACTTTACACGTTTCGGCTTCGCCTTTTACGTTTTTTGCGCGTTCCGCGCGTTCAGCGCTTTTTCTTGTAGAACTTCGCGGTTTTGACTCGCGTCGGACCAAAGCGCGCCTCAAGGCTAGTTATGCGGCACGTTTTAAAACACTGCTTTTTGCCACCTCGGAGAGAACTATTTAATAATTGAATTGGTAATAACTCATCTATTGACATTTTCTATAGGGAAATCGATTTTGTGAATGAAACAGTGCGTACTCTAGCAGGAAATGGAACCAAAGGCTCTGATTGTAGAGGAGGAGGAAAGGGAACCACTCAGGTAAGATTAAAAATACCTTGATTTGAGGTGTATTCTTTTATTTTAGTTATTTACAAAGAATGGAAGAAATTCTGGTGATTTATGTTATATACTAAAAATGAATTACAGAACATTTGGATAAACATCTAAACTCTAGTTAATTTTATCAGCTGCTCAACTCCCCGTGGGATGTCTGCTTTCATCCAGTCAATGAGAATGTTTATATTGCCTTGGCTGGCCAACATCAAATTTGGCAACACAATACAGCCGATAGGGTTACTAGAGTATTTATCGGTGATGGTTATGAAAGAAACCTGAACGGATCAAGGTAATAGATAATTTGGCATTATCATTGTTTTTGCTGGTATGTAATTCCAAACTTGACCATTGTCATTTGTTTTGTTTCATTATGATAGCTCTACAAGTACATCGTTTGCACAGCCTTCTGGAATTTCATTATCTCCTGGTATTATATCTTAACATTTTTAAACATTGCATGACTTTCAATCATCATTTAAGTCATATATAGATGGACTGTAAGTTATAACTATTTGGTTATCTGAGATATGACCGAGCTGTATATTGCTGATAGTGAGAGTAGCTCCATTAGGGCACTTAGTCTGAAAACAGGAGGATCAAGATTGCTAGCTGGTGGTGATCCAGTATTCTCGGACAATTTGTTTAAGGTGATCTGATTCAAACTTGTCTACTTTGGACATCATATGCGGCAATTAGTGCAATATGTAAAAGTTGATGTCCTGTTACTGATGATGCTTTTCATTTACTTCTGTTTCCTAATATGATTCTTATGATCTTTAGTTTGGGGACCATGA
Source organism: Geum urbanum (assembly GCA_946800695.1). NCBI lineage: Eukaryota > Viridiplantae > Streptophyta > Magnoliopsida > Rosales > Rosaceae > Geum > Geum urbanum. The sequence goes on along the minus strand of OX326999.1, from coordinate 77,525,039 downwards.
TGGAGTTGGTTCTGAAGTACTTCAACATCCGCTGGGTGTCTTATGTACAAAGGGTGGTCAAGTTTATATAGCAGATAGCTATAATCACAAGGTAGCTTGATCATTGCCAAAACATATATTCTATTAGGTCGCGTGCACTTCTGGATTATCTTGGAAAATATTGTGATAAGTTTTGAGAATTTCTGGTGAAGTATTAACTCACTCTCTCTCTTTCAAAACTCCAGATAAAGATGCTAGATCCAACTAGTAAAAGAGTTAGTACCTTAGCAGGAACAGGGAAAGCCGGTTTCAAGGATGGAAAAGCTCTTGAAGCACAGGTTGGCCAATGTGCTGGGTGTCTTTCATTTGAAGGATTTGGATACTTTTTACACACAAAAATTCAAATATATGGCTTGTTCAATATACTCTCAAAGAAGTTATCAGATTCAACCTAAATCTATCTTCTTGAATAACTTCAGAATATAGTATCATGTTTGTTTTGTCACACTATCAGACTAGAAAAGAAATGGAAAAGTGAATAGATCCATATTGATTCATTCTCCTTATCAGCTATACTACCTTCTTGCAGCTTTCTGAGACAGCAGGAATCGTTGAAGCAAACAATGGTAATGTCTTCTCTTTAACATAAAATTATACTTTCGTAAAGATTCTAGATACAATCTTCTCTCTTTTTATCATGTAATAATAGGTAGTAAGACTCAATGTATTCCCATTAGTAACAGCTAGTTTTTGTAAAAAAAATGTGACATTCTTTCTCTTTGCAGGGAGACTCTTCATAGCCGATACAGACAACAGTCTAATCAGATATATTGACTTGAGCAAGGAAGAACCTGAACTTCTTACTTTGGAGCTGAAAGGGGTACAGCCTCCCATTGCGAAACCCAAGAATTTAAAACGCTTCAGAAGGCGCTCATCAGCTGACACACAAACAGTTCCTGTTGATGGTGGTTCATCTAATGAGGGCAACCTATATATTAAAGTATCCTTACCTGAAGAGTATCACTTCTCAAAGGTCCCCGTCCCTCTTCTCATTTCAAACCCCACAAGCTTGTAGCTTCCATATTAGTAATACAGTTCTCTAGTGATTCTTCTCATCTTCTATTTTCACTGGTTTACTTTGGCGGTTTCATTATAATTTCGTATCATGTATTGGCTATTGTTAAATGCAGGAAGCTCGCAGTAAGTTCAGTGTTAAAACTGAGCCTGAAACTGCAGTTATCGTTGATCCGTCAGATGGATTTCTTGGTCCAGATGGATCTGCAGTCCTTCATTTCAAGAGACCTTCCCCAACGGCTTCTGTGGGAAGCATCAATTGCAAGGTATTGCTTTGTTTGCCCGACGAACCATACTCAGCACAACTAAGGAATTGAAGTCTTTTGTGGTGAAACCACATGATTTTTTCGTGCTATATATTACTGTTCAACCACTACTGTTAAACCACATGCCCGTGAAATTTAAAAGGAATGTCACATAAATCCCAGCATTTGCCTGATTCTGAAGCTTATCAAATTGGCTGGTCTTTGCAGGTTTACTACTGCAAAGAAGATGAGGTCTGTTTATACCAATCCTTGTTATTTGAAGTACCATTCCACGAGGAAACACCAGTCCAATCCTGAAGAAATCACACTTGCCTATCTGGTAAAACCCAGAACCTCAACAAACAACCTAGAGCTACCAGTTGCACAGTGACACGATTACACGAACATTTTGTGTAGATCTTGTATTATTACTTGCTGCTTCTCTTCACTATGAAAATATGCTACCAGACTACATATACCTGTATATACCACAAACCCAAGAAAGTTATACCTGTTTGTTCTAGAAGAGAGTTATGTACTAAAAAAAATTCAGAGAAATAATGCATTGACTTTGTACAAGGCAAAATTCATGAGGTGATCCAGGGAGACAGGAGACATCCCACACATTCTGGCAGGTCCGACAGATTGAAGCATTAACATATCACTGACATCAGAATTAATGCATTAAATTTGTCCAATCTTTATAGTTTATGCCATTGTCACATTTATTCATTGTTCACCATTCTTTGTTACGTACAAGCGCCCATATTTCATCCTTGGGACATCATACTGGTAATTTTCACCTATCTTAGTTATGGCATTTCTGTGTTTATCTCATTTCAAATTGTGTACTAATTCTCACAATAAATTAAAATTTTAGTCGTTCTTTTGACGAAACAACCGTGCATGCAATGTGGGGGGATGTCGAAGCGCGGTGAAGACTCGGACTCGGATGCCTTGTGGAGCGCTTGAACAAGCCGTTTAGGAGAGCCGATTGTCCTTTATCATGCTTGTTGTTGTTAGTTGTTACGACTAGTTTAAGATATGAACGCCATGATTATGGTTCTTGGCCTAAGCAAAGATGTGAATTGCTAACCAAGACACGCACTCGTGCGCACCTGTCTCTGTCGGATCAAATGATGAAAAGTGCAAGTCACTTATTATTAAAGCCTAAGATGCACATTAGACTCCTCCAGCGTAGCAAATACAAAGTTAAACAATTGCTGGATTGGAATCAATCTTTGACAAAACTCACAGGACTTGATCAAATCATGTGAATCGAACATGTTTTCACCCTTTGTTTAATTGATTTAATCCAAACCCTACGCGCACAGATACTCAGAGAGAGTTTTATAATATAAAGATTGACAGCTAAATGCCCTTAAACGTGCTTTATCCACCAAATCCCATCTTATTATCTACTTCCCAACATTACATTGCCCTCACTTTTAGTGCACTGCACTATCTAATTGGCTCTATGACCTCTCTGTCTATGCATGCACCAAATTTCTACCTCATTTGCATCTTAAACAAGTACGTGTTCCATTAGCTCAGATTACATTAGTTCGAGATCATTATTTAGTTTTTTGTGTAAATTCAACTAAGGATATATTTAGAGGAAATATAATTTTTTAGGAATTCGATAAGAGGAACTGACGATTTAGACAACATCATTCGTGACATAGGAAACAAATTAAGATATAGTTTGCACGTCATAATCAACATCTATAAACAATAAGGGATTAATGTGACGGAAAACTAATAATTAAACAAGAAAATGACGAGAATAGAGAATAAGAAATCCAAGAAAACCCATGTTAGGGAGCAAGGCTGTACCAGAACCAATCAGGACTCCTTGTCACTCTTGCGGTCACTCACAAATCTTTGAATCATCTTTTCGATCCAGTTATTTTAGTTCCAACGAAAGTGATCTAGCAATTGTTTCAGTTCGTTCGAGGCCATAAACAATTTAAAATGGAACTTAATTTTTTTGAATTGGCTAACATTGTTTGTAACTTTTTTGAGAAGAGAGGATAAGCAATAATATGGAAGAGTAAAGCAACCTCAATCGGTCTAGCTAGGTAATTAGCCACCAATCCTCACTAATGGGGAACTTTTATAATTAGCAAAAACTATCTACATTGTGTAGATAATTAACGTAATATATTTCATATATAAGAAGACTAGGTTAATTTGATTCGAAAGTTTTTTGTATCAAATTAGTCTACTTAGCATGTATGTTCACCAATGTATCGTAAACAAGTTCCGTAACGAAACTCAATGTATCGCTAAATATAATGGTTAAGCCTCAGAATAACTACCAACAAGATTAAGTGGGTACTTATTGGCAAGGTTTTTTTAAAGGATAAAAACATGAGATCGATCGAGAGGTCAAACTGGCGCAGATTAAAACTCGATCTTAATTAGGAATGTCTGCGATAGTGATTACATTAATTATTGCTGCCAGGTTAAAGATGATCCACCTTTGGTCCAGGTGTTCTGCACTGAATCATATACAAATGAAATTTTTAATTCAATCTTACTGTCTGGTATGGAAGACTGCCTCACACTAGGAGACACTCTCTGGCATGTAATTAGTAGATCTGATTCTTCCAACCTTCTTTTAATTTTAATTTTCCAGTTTGCAAAGTCATGCCCCTTGTGTTTTAAGTCATATTAATCTAGGATTTAAGATAATTTACTCAAATCAATTGCCTAGCTACCTTTAGTGGCCTGCTTCCACTTGCCAGCCACATTCAAAGTTCCAACTCCTGTACAAGAACAACTTCATCCATTAAGATTAAGCTGGTATGAGTTTTATATAATAATAATTGCGAATACACAACAACTAATCCGCTCGTAAATTATAAACTAAGCATAACGAGTATTGGATCAATCAACAAAAGCAAATGAAAGGCATAAACAACAAATTAAAGAAAAAGAGCATGTTCTTGTTCTTGTTGTGATATTTTTCTTTGGAGATATATATACACACACACTATGCAATTGGAGGGAATTAGGAAGTTAAAAATGGGTGAGGCAATGTGGATCGAACCGGGCCACATCCTACATTGATAAGAAACCAAGAAAGAAAAAGGGAGACCCGGGTGAGAGATAGAAAGTGCCATCGAAACAACCACATGCTACTCTTTAGTTTTCTATTTGGTGGCATCACCCACTAATCATTGCCTAGCTAGGAAACAAATTCTATTGGACCCATCCAAAGAACCAATTGGTGCAAGCCAACACATTTGTTGTGTTCTATTAACTGATTTCCACATCAGCAATAACTCCAATATGTAATAATCAAATATCAGAAACAGGAAAAAGAAAGAAAAAAAATCAATTTATGTCATACAGCTCCGAAGTTCATAAATTTTACTGATGCTCGTAGGTTGTTGATCTTCAACCACTGATGATAAGTACTCTGTAACTGAACTAAATTGGGTTAGTTACTTAAAGTTAGTGTTTTTATTAAGAATCTATTTATCATGAACTTAACATGAATACAATTCAAATGAACATTGTCGCTGTATTATTATCGCATAAACGGAAATAAATATGGATAATTTTATTTAAAATTTATTAAAATTCAAATTTGTAAATGTTTTATGTATACAATGGCAAAGTTCAAAGCTCTCATACCCACCAAATAGAAAAACTAGCTAAAAGTGAGATTGTAGATGCATAAAAGATCGAAAACCATAGTAGATATATATAGATATATACCGGCCTTGCAAGACAAGAAATGAAGAATCACGAAGAAGTAGACAGACCATGTTAAACTTTTCCTTATTTCCCGGTGATGCCAACTTGTTCGATCATTTTGCATTCGTTTAACTTGGTCCGACTATATAGTATTTTTTTTTTGAGCTGCAAGTCTAAATATAAATTATATTGATAAGAAAACGAATGCCAAAACCGATAAAAACAATTACAAAAGAAACTAAACTCTTAAGAGAACAAACTACCGCACAAAAATTAAACCAAATAATAGTGCATGTAAAATGAACGGTCATGACCAAAAATCTCAGCAACGAAGGAGGGTAGAGAGTCCCACCACTCATGACCAACATACTGTGAATCAACTATTTCAGCTATGGTTAATCTGAAGCTTGAAGCAAGCCGTGGTAAAGATGTTTAAGTTACAAATGCGCACGTTTGAGATGCCTCTTCCTAAGTCAGGAAATCGACGAGGGAGGAAATGGTTCACCTGCCAATTCAAACAGTGTTCCTAAAGTCTCTTCGAACCATGATTAGGTTTCACCAAATGAAGGATTTAGTAGCTAGCGGCTTTGGTTGACCTAATTTCATCGATCCTTCATTCCCTTCAACAACAATTCACTCTAATGTTTTGGAATTTCAGTCTCACACGCAATAGTGTATATATTGACTATGATGGCAAAACATTGATGCTAATCCATGCCACTACACATTTTCTTGATCAACATCATGTTTAATGTGACAACCGAATGTGGTCAATTCATATTATCTTTCTAGAGCTTTGAATTGGAGCGAGGTGTAGTACGTTATTAGATGCGTAGCTACAATATAAACTAGTTATACGGGTTGTATGTCAATTCTATGTCGAACGGGCTCTTTGTTCCCTCGTTAGCAATAATTAGACTAGAATTGAATATATCAGTGTGAAATTTTTTACTTGTTTAACTCAACTAGTAATTCAAGAGTTCGTAAGTAATAAATCATGTTCAGCCACACGTACGGATTCAATTAAACTGCTAAGATTATAACGATTTTAAACCGCACATTAAAACTCAATTGTCACTATCATCATTATTATCGTTAAAAGTTAAAACTTTAAAATACAACATTAAATAATAATAATAATAATAATAATAATAATAATTCCACAGAGAAGAGAATTTTGGTAGTGAAAGGCATTTTAATCTATTACTTTTAACGTCACATTTTGTGAACACTTAGAATTAACCTATTATTTTCAACGAGACTTGTTCTCATAAAAGACATTAATTATTTAAGAGATGAAAATAGATAAATACATCAAACAACTGTGATTGAAAGTAATTAACACGATTTCATCATAATTTTTGTGTTTTTGAATCACAACTATTAAATATGTTCATCTTTAAATAGTATCCGTAGAAGATCAATCTTCGTACTTTCGACTCACAATTTGTAAACACTTGAATTACAGACCAACATGAAATATGAGTCGGGATGACACGTATGAAACTCCAATGGAAAACAACAAAAACAAAGACTAGGCCTATTTGTATCGGGAAAAAAAAAGTATTGACTACATCCATGATAAGACATTTTGTATTTTTCAGATTCATTACAGAAATGAAAAGAGAAATAAAGAAAAACGAACAAAAAACTCGTGGGGGAAAAAGAGCGGCAATAAATGTGACCAAGGACACGACGCGTGGCTCCCCCGGATTGCTTTTATAACTCTTCCCTCCTCCCATTTCCCCTCATTCCCTCAACTCAACCCTCTTCTAGTCTCTCTCTCTTCTCCCTTCTCCCTTCTCCTCGCTTCTCTCTTCTCAACGCAAATAACTGTTCTCTTGCCCAACATCATATCACCACCACCATAACGGTCTCTCTCCAGCACTCCTCTTCTTCTTCAAGGTAAACCACACAGCCACACATACAGCCCTAGGCCCCTAGCTAGCTAAGCTCTTTCTCAGTTTTGGCTATGCACGTTCTTCTTGTTCTATATATGAACATATATAGTAACGATTACTTGTATAATTCACAGGTGTGTTGAGGTGGAGAACGATCCGTATATCTTCCTTATACGAACCTCTTTCTCATTTTCATGGCGGCACCTGTAATCACAAACCCCGAGGCTGCTCGCAAGAAACGCAGGAAAATAGAGGACGATCGCAGCCCTGCTGCGGCGAATTCTCAAGTCAGATGGAGATCCGACGACGAGCAACGGATCTACGCCACCAGACTTATCGACGCTCTCCGCCTCGTCCGCCAGGAAGGAGGAGTTACGTCATCAGCGTCAGCGCCGTCCGGCGGGAGAATCGTGAAGGAGGCAGCGGACAGGGTCCTGGCCGTGGCGGCGAGAGGCACGACTCGGTGGAGCAGGGCAATTCTGAAGAGTCGTCGACTGAGGCTGTGCAGGAGGATGATGAGGAAGAGTAAGAAGGCGGGGGTAACCGGGATTAGCCGGTCGAGGAGGGAAGAGGTCGTGATAAGGAGGAGGCAACCGGCGGTGCAGAAGAAAGTGAAGGCGCTGAGCCTGTTGGTTCCCGGTTGCCGGAAGGCTCCGTTGCCGAACCTTCTGGAAGAAACGACGGATTACATAGCGGCGCTGGAGATGCAGGTTCGAGCTATGACTGCTCTTACTCAGCTTCTCTCCGGCGGCGGCCCCACAACGGCGGCGAATAATCGTCTCGGCTCCATCATTTGACGCTTAGGATTAGCTAATATGTACAACAACCGCCAGGCTTATTGTGCCAGGTGTTTTTGTTTTTTGTTTTTTTCTTCTCTTTTTTGGTTTGTAATTTATATATATTATTATGATATTTTTAAATTGTGTATCTTAGCTAGGCCTTCACTTTCCTTCAAGCTCCTCCTTTATCTTTTCTCTTCAATTTTTGATAATTCTTTTTTGAATATGCCAACCTAGTTTAATTCTCCAACCTCAATATTAAACCAAAGCTTAGGTACGTAGTTTGGGTTTGAAACTTTGAATGAACAAGTTATATAACAAAACAATGTGTTTATTTAAATCAAATTCAAAGCTTCAAACACAAGAGAGGCATTAAAGATTTGTTTCAATTTCTGGACGAAACAAAGCAACCAAGTCTTTGTTACTATCCTCTCTAACCTCTCTTATCTACAAAAATAGAAACTTTGACAGATTATTTACATGCATGCATGCTCTCACTAATTACAAATTGCCTCTCTACCAAATCATCTTTCAAATTCTTTTCTGACTGAACAAACATTTCGAGCAAGACTCTGGTATTGTTTCAGGTGATCATATATATTGTCCTAGTGGCTCAAGTTCAATGTAGCTAACAAAACCACTAAAGGCCAAAACAAAACATTATATGATTTATTACTTGTCTACCGGAGGACTTAATAGCTCCGTCATTATCTAATAATTGATATATATTACTGTGTGTCTACATATGTTATCGACATGTCAATTTAAATTGAATTTTCTAAATTAAAGACATTTATTCGCATTTTGTACATGTATGACAAGAGACTCAAGAGAGGTGTACAAGTGTTTGGTGTCGTGTCGGTCGTCTTATGTTTAAGTCTCGCCTAAAACAAAGTTATAAGCTTCTCCCAAGTGAAATGACAACCATAAAGATCTGCTCCAAAGTGATTAGTCGCCTAAGAACATCTCCGGCGGCTTTGCCAAAAGTCAACTGGAGGTCTCAGAGTAGAGAGAAAGACAAACTTGATCGAACATTTGATAGAATTATAATAAAATAACATCTCATTTTAACAGATTCGTTGGAGTGAAAAATATGAGTAAGATGTTAAATGTCATCTCACACATCAAAATTCAAATTTGACCTTTTGGTTTAGCATCTCCGCTGGGATGCTCTAAGTGTTAGATAAAGACTCATGATACATACGTTTCCACTCTCTCTAGCTAGCTACTTTTCTTTGGAGATAAGCCATACGTACTCTTATTGTGTGATTGATCCCAGTGAACAAAAACTTGTACGATTCACATGCAAGTGATGTGCTAGCTCCAATGTATATTACCACCATTAACATATGATCGGAATTGAAAATGAAATTTCTTGTAGAAACTGTGTTGGCAGTGGCGCTGGATATTTCATATTTGAGAGATACGAGATCGCGAAGAAGAAGGAGGTGGTCGGGGAGATAACAAAAACGAAGGGCTTTGAAAATTAGGAAAGAGCCGCACATCATGTGGCTCAACGACCCTACAAATTTCGAGTGCACGTACTGGAGTGACCCTCTAAAAACCCTCCCTTTTCGCCAAAGGCTTTCTTTTGCATCTTCCATGTGCCTCCTCTCCTACAGACCCTAAAAGAAACCCCTTCAATCACATGCTGTTTCAAGCATATGGGATATGCCTCAAACCTCCATAACCATTTCGAAATCGACTCCTACGTGCAAACAACACTCTGTTTATTGTTTGATTGTGAGAATAAACACGTACAACTGATATTATAGAGCAACCCTACCACGTACACAAGCACCATCCGATTCCGGGGAAGTTATTGCGCCACCCGGTCGTACCACTCACTATTTTTGTCCGAGACCCGCCATTAGGAAGACGATGTACACGTGGATATTGCAAGAGTGTTTCGGGTGGATAATGCCGGTGCTTTAATGTTGTATCGAGTAAATTTAAGTGAATCCAGTCACGTAATAAGAATGTAGGACTAACCAATCACACATATTAAATATAAAACTCTCTATATCCAAATTTACCATTCATTACTCTTAGGCCTAATAACAATTGGCACAGCATCAATTTTCTTCATAGCTAGCTGTTTGAATGTTCTAAACTCTTATGTCATGTGTGTTTTAGGAAAGGGGAAGTCCCTTCTCTCTCTCGCTAGAGAAAGTTAGGGTTTGCCGACAAAAACAACGGTGTCATTGACAAGTAAACGATGATTTATGTCAAAGATTCTAACAAGAATCCTACAGGGGTGGACGTGTGTAGCAAATCTGGGGTGCGCAATGGAAGAGGTGATGGAGAAGTTAGCCAACAGACTGGCTTTGAAAGAGACCACTATAGTTGAAGTGGTGGACAAGAAGGAGGCTCTGGAACCGGAGGCGGAGAGATTCCTAGTGGTGGGGGAGCTACTCTCTTCAAAAACATATAGGAGAGACTTTTTGGTGAACACTACCTCATTGGATCCCCGAAGAAGCGATGGCGGACAAAAAGAGGTTGCGGGTGGCGCCGCTTAAAGGTGGAAAACGGCTTCTCTTTTCCTTCTCGCATAGGGAAGACTTGAAGTGGGAGTATCCATTGATAGTGGCGCTGGATACCCAATTTTTTTGGTTAAGGTGAGAGGACTCCCTCTGGTGAAGATGAACAAGGATACAAACACGATGTTTGGGGAGGCTATCGGGTTCTATATGCGAACGACCGCTGACCTGTTTGGGAACTGTAAAGGTTGCTACCTACGTATCTGCGTCGGTGTGATTGTCGAGGACCTCCTCAGGAAAACTGTGGATTACCGGCCGAGAGATGATGTAGGGGAGGGGATGTATGATTTGGAGTACGAAAGGCTGCCGCACTTTTGTTTCTACTGCGGTCTTCTCAACCATACAGGTGTTGAGAATGTGAATGAAGAAAATCTCCCACATTGGAAATGAGGGGCCTTGCTAGTGGGTTATAAGGATTTGGGCTACTCCTACCATTGCCAATTAGTTTTGGTATGGAATCTCGGATTACTTTATCAACAGGGAAGGTGTGCCCGGTAAAGAAGGCAGGATTGGTGTTGGAGACAATATATGATGCTCACCTTAACACGGCTCACAAAGAGGAGTGGCTGATAAAGCAACCACCACCAGAGCCAAAGAGAACAGGGGGGGTACATTTTCGTTTGCTACCGGTGAAGAAAGGTGGTTGGACGATGGTGGCTCCAGAGATGCAGGTAGTTTGATTCGTGCATAGCAGGGAAGAAAGAGATGAGGTATCAGAGGGAGTGGAGGTGATGGACACAAATGACGATAATCCGTAATAAAATAGGCTGGAAAAATGCATTTTCTATAAGTTGTAACTTTGTTGGCAAAGGGAAAAGAAAACGAATTAGTTGTTCGGGTGGTTTCTCCTTGTTGTGGAATGACTTGGAGTTTGTCAATTTACTTTCTTATTCGCAAAATCACATCGATGTTTTGGTGAAGGATAAGGGGGAGCAAATGAGTTGGAGATTCACAAGCCTATATGGCTTTCCCAAAGTGGCAGATCGACATACAACTTGGGAACTTCTATAGAAGCTTGGATCGGGAGCTACGTCGCTTTGGGTATTAAGGGGACGGATTGTAGCAGAAGACCCACTAAAAGAGGTTAGTGATCAAATATGGCTACTCAAGAGGCATTGGTGGGGTGGAGTTCTAACAAATTTGGGAGTCTTTGTAGACAAATCTAAGAAACTTCAGAGATGCTAGCAGCCTACTTTGACACGTCAACAATAAGCCCTAATTTGGAGTAAAAGTTGGCTTTGGAGAGAAAACTGAGGGAGCTCAAGGAGAAGGAGCAAACGTTCTGGCAATAACGCTCACGTGCCTTGTGGTTAACGGAGGGGGACAAAAAATATTGGGTATTTCCACCAGAAAGTGAATAAGAGGAGGAGAAAAAAAAATACGATAAAGGGACTCAGGGATGATGTAGGCGTTTGGCGCAAAGACGAGGAGGCGATTGAGAAATTGGTGACAAATTATTACCAGAACTGTGACGACCCGGACCAGAATCAGCAGTATGATCAGCTGTATACATGAGTTACTGCGTAGTCGCAGATTGACGACAGGGTTTGAACCGCCAGGGATTGTTAACGACTTAACTATTGGCCGAGAATTGGAGCTGGGTCTCTTCTTGAGAGTCGTTCTACATGTGATTACGAGTTCGTGGGCGGTTCCGGTTCATTATTTGGAAGACCGAGGAATTAGTTATGAATATTTGAAGTTTCGGCATAATCGGATTATAATGGTGAGCTACTTAGCGACTAAATTATCGGACGAGAATTTGGTTTCGGCTTCTTCACGGAAGTTGTTCGGAATTTAATTTCAAGTTCGTGGGAACTTCCGGAGCATGATTTTGAGTTACGAAGATTTAGTTGTGATTATTTCCGTTTGTTGATTAATTAGTCGATTTAAATGTGTGTTTGGTTGAACAGTTGACTTTTTATCCGATTGGCCGATATGTTTGACTTTGGATGATATTGGAAGAACATGTCGAGACGAGTTTGTGGCCGCGAGAATTATCGGAATCGGATATACGACACGAAAGTTACGCGTGTTTAAAGTTCGTCGAATTGGATATTTATGAAGTTTCCAAATCGGGAAAGTCTATATATGGCAGTTTCCCCTTTGGGAAAGTCAAAAGCTGGAATTAATTAGGTTGACTGGTGTTGACTTGGTCAACACGTGGAGGAGGAAAGAGGTGCGTCACCTTCACGGCTCGCCGGCGGTGATTCCTTAACCGGCCACCTCCGAGCTTGATCCATACCTCTTTGGACTCGGCTTGGCTACCCCGTGTGGATGCTGGCCACCGTTCACGGCGAGGTGGACGGTGGAGAGAGAAAGCTTGAACCAAAGTTTGTGAATTTTGGGTTTAATGGTGGTTTTTGATTCGGGCCGAGTTGAGCTACATCAAGCACTGGGTTTTGTAGCCCTCATCTCCATGATTCTAACCATATAGGTATGGTGTTCCAATTTAATTTTTGTGAGGAGAATTTTGGGTTTGAAATTTATGAGACAATTCGGTTTTACATGAAATTGGATGAGTTAGAGTTTGAATTGGACTTTGTTGCAGTTATGAAAGTTGCTCAGTGGGTGATTTTGAGTGGAATAAGGGTTGCTCCGCCTTGAAATTCTCCGGTCGGCGGTGGCGCCGCCGTGGACGGTGGTCAACGGCGGTCAACGGTCAACGGGTTGACTTTTTGACTTTCGACAAGTTGCATGTCATTTGACTCGAAATCGAGCCTCGATCGCAGTGGGGAGGTTCATTTTTCGAGATGAGTATCCGAACGTAAATCGAGGTATTGTGGTGTACATATACGGATTTTCGACGATTCGTCGACTTTGAGTTATGTGTTTCCGGGAACGGTGGTTTCTCGATGATTTGTCTTGCATTGTCGAGATATGATTTTGAGATATGGATTTTGTGAATATTCAGGTGTTCGTGATCGTTCGTTTGGCGATGGACTTTCCGCCGGATCACGGGTTAATGCGATACGCGTTACGCCAGACTGTGAGTGGACAAGTTTATGTTTTCACTGTTGATTTGCGAGTTCGTGGATTTCATGGTTTTCGTATTTACTTTATACGATATTGTTATATATATGTTGTATTCAGAGGTATTGTTTTATATTTATTGGTGATGGCATTACTGCATCGATGCTTCGACTACTCAGCTGATCACCGGTAGTCCACCAGAGTTGAGAGGTCCTCTGGGCAGGGTTGAGAGGTCCCCTGTATGTCGCCAGGGTTGAGTGGTCCACTGGCCTATCACCGTCAGGTTTGAGCGATTCACCTGTCGTCGGGTTTGAGAGGTCGCCCGACAACCTCCATATGTATATGTATTCCGAACTCGCACTGTTTTATATTGAGTTTGTTTATTAACTGGTGAAAGGCATATGTTTATTTTCGTTCACTCACTCTAACGTTTTTATTTGCCTTTCCCCTGGGTTTTTCGGTTTTCGTGCCCAGTTTGCAGTTCAGGCTCTGGTGTCGCCACGTCGTGGTCGGAGGCATAGTGCTCGAGCTACTTTGTTTCATCCAGTAGTTTTATTGTTCTACCTACTGTGGTATGCGTATATGATTATGTATTAGATGTCGCTCTGAGCTTTCTGTTAAATATGTTATACGATTTTATACCGGATTTCAGTAAAGTATATATATATTTATTGTTTTACTTTACTGTTGATATATTGAGAAATCCGGATGGGATTGGTGCCCACGGTTTGCTTTTTGTGGCACAGGATGAAGTGTATTTTTCGGGTGCAGGTAATGGTAATTCTGCGCTAGTAACGAAACTATGCCCAAATTTGGAAAAGTTTTTGTTGGTTCGTGATTTCGGAAGGGTTTGATTCCGATTTAGGAAGCTAAATCGGGGTTAGGTCCTTTCAAGAACCTTTTCACGTTGACATGCCCTCAACAAGATGGTGGAATTGGCCAACTTTTTTCGAGGTTAGTCACAGAAACAATGAACACCGAGTTGTGTAAGGAGATAACAAAGGAGGAGGTATGGAAGGCGTTAAAGGAGATAAAGCCTATGAAGGCACCAGGACTAAACGGGTTTGCATAATAGTTCTGCAGTATTGTAGGTGATGATGTTGTGAGGGAAATCTGAGTTTTCATGCAAAATGATGCTGCAATGCGAAGTGTAAACAACACTCATGTCACCTTAATCCCAAAGGTGAAGAATCCGATGACTATCAGTGACTACTGACCCATAAGCCTCTGTAATGTGTTTTACAAGATAGGTTCTAAGGTGTTGGCGAACTGTCTAAAATCAATGCTTGATAGCCTCATATCTCCATTCCAAAGTGCATTTGTCCCTCGGAGGTTAATCTTCGATAACTCACTTATGGCGTTTGAAGTTGCACATTTCTTGAGAGGAAAAAGAGTGGGATTGGTTTTGGAGCCCTAATGCTCGACTTGAGCAAGGCGTACGATAGATTTGAGTGGAGTTTTCTAGAGCTTGTGATGAGAAGATTTGATTTTTGTGAGGAATGGATACAAATGCTCATTTGATGTCACTACAAGAAAAACACACTTAGACCGCGGAGCGTTTCCGTCGTCTAAGTGTGTTTTCCCGTCGTCTAAGTACTTAGACGGTGGAGGCTCCGTCCTCCAGGCTCCGTGCTCCAAGTGCTGTCGTCCAAGCACTTAGACGACGGAGAATGTCATCTCCGTCGTCCAAGTGAAACTTGGACCATGGACATTCTCCGCGGCCCAAGTAACCACTTGGACGACGGAGATGACATTCTCAGTCGTCCAGGTGGTCACTTGGACCGCAGAGAATGTGGATATTCTCCGCGGCTCAAGTAAGAACTTGGACGACGAAGATGACATTCTCCGTCATCCAGGTACTTACTTGGGCCGCGGAGAATGTCATCTTCCTCCGTCATCCAAGTGACCACGTAGACGACTGAGAATGTCATCTTCGTCGTCCAAGTGCTTACTTGGGCCGCGGAGAATATCCACATTCTCCACGGCCCAAGTAACCACTTGGACGATGGAGAATGTCATCTCCGTCGTCCAGGTGAAAATTTAATTTTTAATTTTTTTTTAATTGTTATTAAATATTAATAATTTAATTTATAAAAAATTGAATTTAAATAATGAAAAATGTTAAAATTAATTAAATAAAATATATTTGTAATTACTTAATTAAATAATAAAATTAATTTGTACATATATGATCGAAAAACGCATAAAAATTAAAATATTGTTCGGAATGCGGAAAGAAACGATATAATAAACTACTAGCTAAAATACTGGAGGAGCAAATGCGCCGCCGAGTCCCCCGCCTCCAGCCGGGTCGTCGTCGTCGGGATATGGGTTCGGAGGAGGTTGACATTCTCGTCGAGCTTGTTGCATGAGGGCGATGAGTTGGGTTATTTGTGCTTGTTGCTCATCAAGCCTTTGACGCATGGATTAATTTTCCTCTCGTGCGAGTCGAGCCTCTTGAATGGCTGCTTCGACGGCCGCAACCTGAGTACTTCTCCACCCCGAACCTCCCGTAGATGATGAGCCGGAGGTCGTCAACAAATCTCGAACCACCTTAGGTCCGAATCCCCTAACCTCCCTGCCAGCTCTACGACCGTAGACCTCATCCGCGATTGCAATTTGGCTCTCCATCGATAGAGGAGGCAGGTCTTCCAGCGGCAAATCTGGGAACGCAAGCTGAGTGCTAGCCAATTCTTCCTGCGCACGCTCTACCACCCTTGCCTACAAAAGAATAATTAAAAAATTATAATGAAATAATAATTAAATAATAATTACTACAATGAAAAGCGCACACACACATATATATATATATATATCACTTACGTCGTATTGACTCGCTTCATTATCGAGCCCAGGCGTCACGTACGCGCTTATGCTAGCATCGAGATAAGGGTGTTTGGAGCCCTTATCCCTGTGCTCCTTGGCTATTTGAATAAGTTGCTTGGCGCCGGAAGTATGGTGTTTGTCCTTCTTCCCCCGGTTGGTTTTGTTGACTTCAGAGAATTTCTGTTAGACAACATAAATCATTAAAAAATTACTAAGTAACTAAAATTAAAATAATTCAATTCTCTTAATTGAAATAAAAAAAGTAAACACCTTAAATTCTTCATCTTGAAAGTGGTTACACAACCACTGCCACTCATCTTCTCTATCCCCACGCAGCTCTACGGGGGTAGGCACGGAGCCGATATGTTCGATGTATTGATGAAGCCTGTACTTCCAGTCACGGTAGATAGAGTTGGCAGTGGAGTTGATATGCCTAAGCATCGCCGGTGTAGGATCTACCTCATATTATTCCTATCAGAAATAAATAGAAAATTATAATCGTATATATTATGAAATTATAATGTTTATTAGTTTATTAGAAAATAAATTTAAAATTGTACGTATTACGTACCGAAAGTTCTTTAAAGAGTTTAGCCTTCTCTTCATCCGACAACTCCTTCCAATTAGGGGCAATGAGACGAACCCGGCTACGAAAGATTGACCCTATGCTATGCGCCGAGAGACTTTCTAGCTGAGCTGTGAGAGGGCCACCGGTGAATTAGTCGTACAGCAAGTCGATCTTTTTCCCGGTTGCCTTTAAAATTTTCTCTGCTTTGCCGCCTTTGACGAGACCGCGAGTCCTTTTCGGTTCCGGGTCAGTCAGGGCCCTCCTTTGCTTACGCCGGGCGCTGTAGAGGATAGATTCCAAGGTCGAGGACGCCTGAGTACTTGCTGTTGAAACGGTACCGGGCGTCGGACTTGAATAGGGGTCGTCATCACCACTCGGGATAAATGGGGCAGCGGGAATTTCCCCAAAAGGCGCTGCCGACGGACCAGATGAAGGGTCCTGATTGAGGGCGTCGTTGCCCTCCTATAATTCCCAACCGACTTGGTCCACCAAGCATCGGAGCATAGCATCTTCGGCCTCCTGTTGGGCTTTTTTCTTTCCGGACGGAGTCATTTAAGCCTAGGAGTACGTTGTTAAAATACCTGATTACCATAATAATTATATAAAAAAATTTACTCTAATTAAGTGCGGCTAAGATTTAAATAGAGTACACTAGCTTGGCTTTTTGGGTCGTTCAATGGACGTGAGACCCGCGCGATAAAGTGTAAATTTTCAATTAATCAGCCTTGGTTAAATCGAAAAACATGGCTAGTTAGGGATAGAGATAACGCAAGAGGCAGGACTAATTTCGACAAAACACCCCGAGGCTAACCAAATGAATGGTATATACTCTATTGGTGTCGTCTTTCTTAGATCCGAAACCTGTCACCAGTCATAACCCGTTTCTAGACACCATGTCCGACATTCGGCCAATCTTTCGAAAATTTACACTCCCTCAAGTCCTTTGCAAACTCCGCCCTCAACCTCGTGTCCATAACTTCACTTAGGTTATGGTGTGCGGTGATGAAATCCACACATCACGAGGGGTTAGGAAGATAAGCTAGGAAAAGAGGCGTCATCTATTCCAAAGAGTGCGACTTAATAAACCAAGTCTATGTACTAAATTTAAATCAAAGACTACCAATTTACTAGAAAATTCTCATAATTATCAATTAATAATTTTTAATTACATGCAATAATAATCACAAATTATACTATTAATTAAAACAATAAGTAATGACAATAATTAATTATTATTTATCATGCATTTAATAATAATTTTTCATTTACCAATATAATTAATTATTATTAACAATAATTATTATTACTATTATTTAATTTTAACTAATAATTATTCATTACCAAATAACAACTAATAATGATTACTAAATAATTAATTATTACTAATAATAATTATTATTAATTACTAATTATTATAATTACTAATTAATTAAAACTATTATAATTACTAATTATTATAATTACAACTATTAATTATTATTTACTTATTACTATTATAATTACAACTAAATAATTATTATAAATACTAATTATTTAAAACTATTTACAAATTAAATAATTACTTAAATAAAAATAATGTTAATTAAAAAATAGAATTATTACCTTGCCGGAATGTCGCCGGAGTAGAGTCGTCGGAGAGAGGGAAACTCGCCGGAATTTGAGTCGCCGGAGGAGGAAGGCCGGAGGAGAGGAGATGAGAGGAAAGGAGGAGAGGAGATGGAATGAGAAAATGAGAGGGGTGGACTGTTCTATATATAGGCGTTCACTTAAACGACGGAGCCCTATTTTCCGTCGTCTAAGTACACTTGGACGACGGAAAACACTTGGACGACGGAAACGGGGTTTTCCGTCGTCTAAGTGAACCGTTTCAAAATTTTGAAACGGCGCCCAATTAATCGGTGGGACGTTTCAACCGCCTTAAATTTGAACTTAGACGACGGAGAATTGATTCTCCGTCGTCTAAGTCAAATTTGAAGCGGCGCCGAAATTTAAGGCGGCAGAATGAACCGCCCTATCTTTTGAACCTGGACGACGGAGAACGACCATCTCCGTCGTCCTGGTGATCACCTGGACGACGGAGATGGTCATTCTCCGTCGTCCAAGTAGTCACCAGGAAGACGGAGATGGTCATTCTCCGTCGTCCAGGTTCAAATTACGTAAAAAAAAAATTTAAAATTAATTCGCAAGGAATTTGGCGATCTGTCATTCGAATGAAATAGTCATAAAATATCGATGAACGCATCGTATATATGAACAGTTAAATTTGAAACGACGAATAAATTTACGTCTTTAAACTTGTTAAGTATCTACTAATCTTTATGACATAAGTGTTAATAAGTATAGGCTCATTTGCACCAGAGTATTAACGAAATTGAATTTGGACAAAACAACCATTGGATACGTTCGCCGTAACATAATATATAATTATAATAATTTTCAGAAAATAATAAGTTCGTGAAGGGTTTCATCGGCATAGTCAACCGCAAAACTGAGATTTTGACAAACCGGAAACGTGGATACAAGACATTTCGCAACTCCGATTTTCGAACCATCGAAGCTCACACACCAAGAATTGTGTACTCTAAAGTCTTGACAAAAAGAATATGCATTGGAATATGGTTTAGATGGTCGTTGTCTTAGAAAAAATTACAAATTCTGCACCTGGACGACGGAGATGAGCTTCTCCGTCGACGGAGATGACCTTCTCCGTCGTCCAGGTGCAGACTAGGACGACGGAGAAGCTCATCTCCGTCGTCCAGGTGTAGAGACCCTGAATTCAAGGGTTAGGGCCTTACTGTTTAGGGTTTAGGGTTTGTTCACTTGGACGACGCAAATGCCTTTCTCCGTCATCCTAGTTAGTACCTGGACGACGGAGAAGGTCATCTTCGTCGTCCAAGTGTGAAACCCTGAATTCAGGGGTTAGGGCCTTACTGTTTAGGGTTTAGGTCGTCCAAGGTCATTTGTGTGTCTGTTCAATTCTTCTGATTCAAGTCGATAAATAAAAAAATCATCGATCGATCCGATCTGCTAGCTTTAGGGTTTAGGGTTTAGGGAGATAGCTCAAGGTATTTATGTATGAACTTTCCTTCTGGCATGATATATAGATTTAACGCCGTAATTAAAACAATATATACTACATCGTGCTCACAATAATACTATCACATGACATAATCAATCATAGAATAATATAGTATAATTCCGGAAACATTTATTTCATTCATCTCTCGCAATAATCATAGGGACCCATAATCCTATTTACACATAAATATTATTTAAAAACAATTAAACGAACGAAAGCTTCTTGAGGAAGCTTCTTGGACATAATAGAAAGCTTTCACCTTTTTGACTACCCAAAGCCCAAAATACCCAAAAGGAAAAATCTGTGATTAATTAATCCGTTGTCCAGGATATATAATTCGGATTAATTAATTTAATTTAATTTACGTACGTCGGTCGATCCGATCTGATCGAGCATGGACGCGTGTAATTAATTAATTAAGTACAAAAATATTAAGATCTATGTACATATATACATTCTCCTCCTTATAATATTTATATTAATTTTTGATCGATGATGCATCGATCGATCATATATTACAATAATTACAATAATTAGGGTTTACCAATTAATAATCCTCGTCGTGTGACCATACTCTTCGTCATAATTGTCATCATCCTCATCCCCGTTATCCGATTGCTCATCCTCCTCATCGTACTCAACATCGTCCGACGAATAACCTGAGTCCTCGTCCGCGTCCTCATCCTGCACGTCTTCTTCATCTACCTCATTAATGACATCGATAATCTCATCTTCAGTTTGATCTGTACAACCATCAGACATGGGTAACCGTTCACCATCTTGAACCAGGTCCATTATATCGGAGCGGATGACAGAAATATTAGGCTCTTGATAAGCAGGAATGTCTCTTTCTGGTTCAGCAGCATCTTCAGTCGCCGGTGTCCCTTCAATTGTCTCTGTATTCCATATTCCTCGATGAGAGATATGGTTCACTATTTTCCACCCTTCACCAGCTTTCGGATCGTCGAGATAGAACACCTGCCTAACTAAGGTGGCGAGAGCGAAAGGCTCATCCTCATACCAGCTTGAGTTTGTATCGACTGATAATAGTCCCAAGTCTTCCTTTGTACGCTTGAACCATCTGCACTTGAATAGGAAAACGTTGACATCATTCCCGTAACATAGCTGAACCACATTTACAATATCCCTGTAATATAGATCATTGTCTTTCCCAATCGCTACCCTACTGTTTTGTGTTCTTCTTCCTTCATCTTGGGCCAATGAATGAAACTTTACACCGTTCACAAAACATCCGGGATAAATATAGTGTTTAATCGGCTTCCCTGCTAGCAAGTGCATTGGCCAGGACCACCACCCCCCCGTGGTTTTCAGATTTTTGCAGATCAATCATCTGCGAAAATGGGCAAATATAAGGGTTTACTTTCTACAAACATGATCGATATGTATATAAATTACTAAATACCGAGACGTACGTATGTACCCATTGGAAGAAATAATCGGGAAACTTCTTCTTAACCATTTCCTCAATCCACGCCGAACTCTTGTTTTGATTTAACGCCTGAAGCCTCTTCCTGTATGACATCGTGTACGGCTCAACTTCTTCACAGTCTCGCAACACTACCCAATATGCCTCAATAAGTTCTTCCCGTGTTAACGATTTCTTTAATACTCCTCTAAATGGTCGGACGACATTGGTGACGACAGAAAGATTGATGCGGGCACTGCGATCGGAGGCAGTGGGAGGTGGTGGATCTTTGAGGTACCTGTTGCAGTAAGTAACACACTCATGCATTAGGTATGTCTCTGCTATGGAGCCATCCGGGGCCGACCTGTTTTTGACGAATGACTTATACTATCGAAGCTGTCTACAAAATCAAACGTACAATAAGAATAAGTACATATACCTAGTAATCTCCAGTGGAACAAATTATAAATTGAAAAACCTGTATAATTAATTAGTTGTACGTACCTTTCTTGAGGATACATCCAAGTGTACTTGACCGGACCAGAAATGAGCACCTGCTCGGGCAGGTGGATCATTAGGTGAATCATGATGTCAAAGAAAGTAGGGGGAAAATCCACTCTAGTTTGCAAATGATGTGCACAATTTGTTGTTGCAATTCCACCACATCTGACTTCTTTAATTCTCTGGCACATAACCTCTGCCACCATCTACACAATGCCACTATTGGTTCTACGACGTCACAAGGTAAATATGGTCGAATTACCACTGGAATCAGACGTTGCAGCATAACGTGATAGTCATGTGTCTTTAGACCAACAAACTTGTGTTGCATCTCGTCCACTGCTCCAATTATAGTAGCTGCATATGTAGCCGGATAACGAACGCCCTTAAACCAGTGAAATACAGAACGTCTAAGTGTCGGCTTCACTGTGTAAGGTGCTGCTGGCATCTTGTTGTACACTTCTTTCCTATCCCTCCTCAACCACAAGGGACGACGTAGATTTATTGATTCCAGATCTTTGCGCGCTTTGGGAGTATCTTTAGTCTTGAACTTAATACCGAGAATTGTTCCCACCACGCTGTCGCACACATTATTTTCTATGTGCATCGCGTCCAAGTTGTTCCTCAGCTTCAACTTCGACCAGTAAGGGAGTTCAAAGAATATACTCTTGTGATCCTAATAGCTGAGATCATGTGGAGGAATTGGATTGCATTTCATTACATCCGCGTCATTGGTCAACACACCAAAGTTGAAATAGCTCAACCTCTCTAAAATCTCTTCTCCCGACCAACTACGGAGTTTAGGATTGTTCTCTACCGTCCCGTCGAAATGAGCTTCATCCTGTCGCCAAGGGTGGTCGTGAGGAAGCCATATACGGTGACCCAAGTAACACACCTTCCCCGCGTGCCAACTAGAGTTCACGTCGTCCAAACATATAGGACATCCATTATATCTTTTTGTCCTGCAGGCTGCCAACATCCCATACGTTGGAAAATCGCTGATCGTCCACATTACGGCAGCCCTCATCGTGAACATCATGTCAGTGAATTTGTCATAAATTGGGACTCCATTTTCCCACAACAGTTTCAGCTCGTCGATCAAAGGTCTGAGGTAGACATCTAAGCACTTCTCTGGAGATTTATGACCTGGAATTAGTACAGTAAGGAAATTAAATTCCTTGTTCATGCACATCCACGGAGGCAAGTTGTATGGCATTAGAATAACTGGCCAAGTGCTGACGACGGAGCTATTACTTCCCCAAGGATTAAATCCGTTTGTAGATAGGCCGAGTCTAACATTTCTAACCTCTGCAGCAAAGTCTCCAAATTCTCTGTCGAAATGTTTGAAACCCTCCCTATCCGCGGCGTGTCGCAGGACATCGTCATCTATTCACTTTTCTGCGTACCATCGCATCGCCTCTGCTGTGTGTACAGACATGTACAGGCGCTGCAATCTGGGAATCAAGGGAAATATCGAACAACTTTCACAGGAATTCTCTTTTTCGAACTCTTCCTATTCAACTCATATCTGCACTGGCCACATACGGGACAATAGTCCAAATCTTTATACTCTTTGTAAAATAGCACACAATCATTCGGACATGCGTCAATTATCCTGTACTTTAGGCCGAGGCTGCTCAAGATATTTCTAACCTTATAATGAGATTTAGGAAGATTGTGATCATCAGGAAGCAACTTACATATTTGCTCCTGAATTTCGTCAAAAGCACTCACTGACATTTTGTGCTTCACTTTTATCTTCATATGCTCCATCACATATTGCAACACATTCTCTCGACATCCAGGGAACACCGGGGTCTGCGCTTCAAGTAGCGTCCGGTTATACTTATCCATCTCACTAGTATCAATGGCCAAGCTAACCGCAGTGAATGTGTCATCATGCTCATGAGTGGTACTGTAACCTCCGTCTTGGTGTTGGTGTCCACCATGACTAAATCCCGGAAACGCATCATAGACCAAATCTGCAGTTGGGTTGCAAGCTGGGGGGCCGGCACCACTGCCGCTGGATGAGGCACCCTGGTAACTGTACGTACCCTGAGCTGAAGTCTGCTGAGCTGAACTCTACTGCTTCACCATGCTCGCTCCATGTAGTGTAACTCCACATCATACCATTTTCGTATAGGTGTTGCACCATAACATTAACCTCCACATACTGACAATTAAGACATTTCTGGCACGGACACCTGAAACGCTTCTTTCCCTGACCATGTTCTATCGCAAAATTCACAAATTCGCTAATTCCATCCATATACCGGACATCACATCTATTCTTCAACTTCATCCAACTCTTGTCCATACTGCTACAAAATATTATAATTAATTAATTATTACATATATATTAGTCCATTAATTAACTATTAATTATACGTACTCGATCTACATCGATCAATTACGTAATTTAATATGTGTAGCTAACATCCATGCATGTATGTACGTTTTAACTAAATATTAAGCAAATTTTAAAACATCCATACACATATATATATATATACGAACTACATATGTGTCTATAATTAACTAATTAATATATATATATCGATCATCAATTTCCTAACTAAATATATTAATTATATATTAATTATTAACAATGGGCGTTTTATCAAACATACATGCAATTAAATATATATATATATAAACCTACGTTAATGGTGTTGGAAAATTAACTGTGTACGTACCTGCTGGCCTTCTCCGATATATATATATATATGGCGAATTAATCGATTGTCGGAGTCGAAAATTGATATATATAGTGCTATATATCTAGCCAGCTAACTAGCTAGGACGTCGATCGTCGTTTGCATTGCGTGCACACGTGAGGCGTTAACTGATCAAGACAGGAAGAGATTATGCTCGATCAGTTAAGAGTGAGCGGAGATCCTTCTCCTTCTCCTTCTCCTTCTCATTCTTCTTCTTCATTAAACTTTCCCGGGAGATAGAGGAAGCTAGAGAGTTTGGCATTGGGCTTATATAATGCTTCACTTAAACGACGGAGGTGTCGGTACGTCGTCTAAGTGGACGTCACTCGGACCACGGCGTGTCGGTCCATTGACCAGGTGAGAACCTGGACGATAAAGAATACTATCTCCGTCGTCCAGGTTCTCACCTGGACCACGGAGAAGTCTCCGAGGTTCAGGTGATAACCTGGACGACGGAGAAGTCTCCGTCGCCCAGGTGTCACTTGGACCACGGAACAAATGAACAATTACATTTCCGTGGTCTAAGTGATGTTTTCTTGTAGTGTGTGTTAGAACGGTCTCGTATGCATTCTTGATTAATGGGGATCCGAGTAGACAAGTGTACCCAACTCGAGGGCTAACGCAAGGGGACTCAATATCCCTTTACCTATTCTTTTTTTGTGTCAAAGCACTTTCTCGACTACTCTTGTTTGTTGAGAATGAAGGCTTTATCTAGGGGGTTGCGGTGTGTGAGGGAGCACCTGTATTTAGCCACTTATTTTTTGCAGGTGACTCTTTCATTATTTGTAGGGAAACAAGACAAGATTTTAAGGTGGTTAAGGATATTTTTAGGAGGTATGAGGCTGCCTTAGGACAAGTAATCAACCTACATAAGTCAAGCATGTCTTTTAGTCAGAATATGAATATGGAGGAACAAATGGAGCTCGTGGCGGTCCTAGGTGTTAACCTTGTTGACAAGCATGGTACCTACCTTGAACTTTCGATTGAAATCAGCTATTCGAAGGAAGTGGCTTTTGGATGTCTGAAGGAGAAGTAGAGGAAGAGAACTCACAGTTTGAAGGACAAAACGCTAAGCATAGCAGGGAAGGAAATCATGAGTAAAGCTATGTGTCAAGCTGTTCTAAATTATGTAATGAGTTTCTTTGAGGTCCCTAGCCACATTTGTAATGCACTCTATCAACTCATGGCATAATTCTGATGGGGAGATAAGGATGATGACAAGAAAGTGCATTGGTTAGCATGGAAAAAGATGTGCATCCCCAAGAATGGAGGGTTATGATTCAGGAATATGAAGTTGTTCAACTGAGCTCTCTTGGGAAAGCAGGGAGGAAGGCTAATGCATAACCCTCACTCATTAGTAGCTCGGCTCCTTAAGAAAAAGTACTTCCCTAGTGGTTCTTTTTTGACAACACAACTTGGTCCAGATGCATCCTATGCTTGGAGGAGTATTCTTGTGAAGAGAGATGAGGCATTTGATACAGAATTGATGACGGAAGTGAGGTTAGGGTTAGGAGGACCCATGGCTTCCCCAACCACACACGTTCAAGCCTTATTCATTCCGCAAATCGGGTTCAGAAGGATTGAGGTTGGAGGAGCTCATTGATCCCGAAAGTAAAGATTAGAATGAGAATCTACTTAGGGAGCTGCTCTGTCCAAAGGAAGTGGAGATGATAAGAAGAATCTCATTGAGTATGAGAAGCATGTAGGTCACCTTGATATGGAATTTTGAGCGGCATGGCCAATACCAAGTAAAGCAGGGGTATCATGTGGCATGGACAAAGGTAAACGAGATCAAGAAGGCCTTATCATCTGTGTCGCTAATGGCAAGAGTTACATGCAAAATTTGAAGACAAATGTGGTCGACTAGGGTTCCATCAAAAGTCAGGTGCTTTATCTGGCGTGTTTGCAAGGGAGTACTTCTGACTAGAAGTGCACTACAAAAAAAGGTTGGCTTGGCTGACCTCTCGTGCCTTTTTTGTGGCTATGTAGTGGAGGATAGCCTTCACTTGTTGAGGTGGTGCTCGATTTTTGGGGAACTATGGAGGAAGTATGTTCTGAGTATGGTTACCAAGTTCCTGGCAATGTCTGGAGGTGACTGGATTTTCCAAATCATGGAAGAGGGTTCAAAACGACAAGTGAATGTGTGCTTTATGTTGTTTTGGGCAATATGAAACTAGAGGGATTGATTATTGTGGAAATGAGAGAATGTGAATGTTAAATATATGGAAGATTGGTGCCTTCAATATATCGAAGACTACCAGAGGCGCATGTCTCCAGTTTGAAAAAAGCTTCACGTCCACGAGCTAAATGGGAGCTCCCCCTCCAGGCCGACTCAAAATCAACGTGGATGGAGCTTGTAACTTGACCTCCCATAGATGAGGGGTTTGTGTGGTAGTACAAGATGAGGTTGGCTCTGTCATGGTGTCATTTGCTCGAACAATTCAGTATACTAGTTCGGCTTTGGATGTGGAAGCCGAAGCGCTGCGAGCAGGCTTGTTAGTTGCTATTCACCATGGATGGAGGGATGTGATATTGGAGAGCAACTGTGCGGTGATGGTTTTGACTCTAAAGAACAAGGCAACCCCGATGGTAAAGGTTAGCCGCATTATTTTGGATTTCCTCCATTATATATGTGATTTTGATGCGTTGCAAATTAGACACGTCTATCAGGAAGCAAATGGTATAGCCCATAGACTAGCACACATTACTAATGTTAGCGACTTAGATGCCTATTGAATTGAGGATAGCCCGGACATTATTCAGGATGTTTTGTATGAAGATGAGTGCTCCCCTTTGCGAGGTTTTGGCTACATGTCTCCCTCGATGTACTATTATTACTCAATCAATGACAATCCAGAGCACGGGGATGAGCCCCCTAACTAAGGCCAAGAGTTCCCCGAGTTAAAAAAAAAAAACAATTGGCACAACATTCCTGCAAAAGATCTTCTGTGCAACATGGTCTTAGTTCGACTGCCTTACATAATATTTTTTTTTTTTAAAGTCTTTGTTTTTCTTTTTCGGTTACTAACATGAAATTTTCATTCGATAATATAGTTAGCGAGTTCAACCACGGCAATTACCTATCTATCATTTTCCGAATAGAGACAGGGATGCCCTAGTGGCATCACTATGGTCGCCTATCCCTATCTAGAAACTATAACTATCAAAAAAGGGTTATTCATATTTTCATGGTCGAATCTAAGGACCACATATATATACACACAAAGACGTTACATTGTTTGTTGTTTTGTAGGCTTTCATGTTTAAGTGTTTAACCAAAGAATCGATCTCACATTATTTGTGTGCTCTTTCTATTCGAGTTGTTCATTTCCATACACTCATACATCACATGCAACCATGTGCACTCTTTAATTTTGTGAACCCATCTTTTTCTTTGGCACTTCTGGCTTTATTATTGTTGTTGAATTTATGGCACACATGAAGGAACTTTATACGTGTGTGTGTGTATACGGGTGGCCTACGCCGTGAACCAATAATTATAAGGAATGGGTGGATTGGACTTGCTTGGGCTCCAAAGCATGCCCTAAAATGATGAGGCATTCGTTTTCTTTGTTCTACGATTTGGCTAGCTAGGGTGAGTCTTTGATTATTGTGCCATGACTTTGTAACTCGATCGTAAAGTTGATTAGATGTTTAAATGTTTCTACTAATTTACTTGTAATTATACATGTTATTTTATAACTTCATGTATTGAAAAATTAAGTTAAATATCTCTTTTAAGAGCAAATTCATTGATTATGGAGTTTCGAGACATGCGTTTATTCAATTTTTAATAATTATTTTCACTCGTTGTTTGATGAGAGTCTATTATCACTACTTTATTTTTTTGAACTAATAAATAGAAGTCCAAGCAGGTATATGACAATTTTTTATGTTGTCAAATGACAATTGGGTTATGACCCAAGTCAACTGTTGCTCCAACAACTAATCCAAGTCACTTTTTGCCTAGCAACTTTTTACTAGTAGAAACAGAAACAAAAAATCTCTCATTTGTGGCTAAGATAATGTCATTATAAGGTAAAATAACATTGTTACTCCAGTTGTGTTAAAAAAATATCATTACTCGAACTGTACGTGTTAGAAAAATATCAAAGTAATTTTTTTGTTTTATCCATAACTTAGTTTATGAATGTGTTAATAGCCTCTAAATATTTTGAGGCTCGTAAGACGCTTTTGTTTTTTCTATTTTGAGATGATAGTAGATAGGGAGTACGGTCGGAGCAAAAGAAAATTTTTTCTTTAGATTTTGTCAAAGTGCCGGAGCTCAATAAATAGCACGTTGCAGATCCGATTATTGAACATTCACAATTGCAGGAACATAACCAAAGTTGAGATTTGAGCTTTCGATGGAGGGTCCAAAACCTAGAGAGAACTAATTACACCATTTTTGTCTATACAAGAAGGTTATGATTAGCGTACAATCCTCCCCTTTCGGGGTCACATCCCCACACATCACCACATTCCGCGTGACATCTTCAATTTTACGACCCGATCGTGCGATTCTTTGATTAGATTTAACATCCGGTTCCGATATATGGAAAGCTTTTTCATCCTCTATTTAGTAATGGTTATGGTGCTCGAATGCTACGATTTACAATTTAATTAGGGTCCGAATTCGTGAACACTATATTTTACACAACTTTTGGCACATGTTATGAGCCATCGATTAAAAAGACTCTCAAGGGCTAGAATTATTATCAGAATAATATTCTTTTTTTTATCTAAATTAATTTCTAGTTAAATTCTGTTCTATTTTGGCGAAAAGAAAAGGGAAATCATATTTAATTAGAGATAGATTTATGCTAAGGTCAAGTCATCATGGTTGTACTCTGACGAGATATCGATGACACCAACTTCTTTGCGAATTTCATCGCCTTGAATTAAATTTAGTCACACAAAAATTGCTTATAAGAGCATCCGCACCTCTTTAGAAATTCATTTTAGTCTAGAAATTCCTATTTAAGAAAGTGCAATCACTATTAATCTAATAGGAGGTTCTATTCATGTTTTTCCTGCAGCGGTGCAAAAAATAGGACTTCCTATTACGATTTATTAATTATAAAAATTTAATTCTTTATTTTTTGGTGAAATATTAAATGAAAATTGTTGATTTTTTTGTGTTTTTAAGATTTTTTTACAGGAAAATATTGAATTCTAGTCGTTATTATAAAAAAAATAGCCATTTTTATTGAATTTGGGCTGTCGGATTGAAATTTCAAATCAAAATGGAATGCCCAGATCGAGTTAGTCGTTAAGAAACAACTCTCAGATAGCCTCACCACATGGCGGACTGTCATTGGCCAGTAAATCTCGCGTTAAAAAAAATTCACTATGTTTACACGCGCCAGAAACAAATAAAAAAATAAACGTGCCTGGAGTCACCCACGTGTGCGGGTTCCGCCAGAGCAGACGTTCTCTCCGTCCATGGTTGGTCAACGCTCTTAAAAACCACCACTGCACCGAATTAAACCTGAGGATGTCCGATTGGTGGCGGAACCCAGGTAGATGATGTCCTATTTCCGGCAAAATTTCTCCCCGCTACAGATGCTTTAACGAACCTGAATTTTGAATATTAAACAGAGATTGATGATGTTACTTGCAGAATTCTTAATAAATTCTTGATACCAGAAACCCTAGCTAAGTAAAGAATAGTTATTAAAGAAAACGAATGAAAACCCAGGTGCGCCCAAAGGAAAGAAGAGAGAGGAAGTGAAGAGATGAAAGAACAAGAATTACATGCTCTTGGTTTTGATCTCTCATCTCCAAAACTCTCAAAATCAATTTCTTTGTATTAATTCAAAACCAACAGCCGCGTTTTCTCTTTGTAGTGGAGATTTGGTATCAATACATGAACTCGTTAATCAATTTGCATTGGTGCTGGATCGAATTCGATCTTCTCTGGTGTTTCTACCGGATTACGCGGGACGTAATCTAGCAGAAGCAAGTATGAGTACTCCTTCTTCTTGTACGTCCGAACGTTGGGGCTGTTCGGATGGTCGGGCGCTTTCTCTCCTTTCGGGTCTTCGGGTGTATGGGTGTGCGTGCTCGGGTACGGCTGTTAGAAGAATACAACGATGAACAGACAGTCAGGGGTCAAGACGGGGTGGCCCGCCTTCAACGCTCTGATGCCTAAGTCAGAAGATGTATTGGATATAACAGTCGTGCGAGCGTGTAGAGTGTAGTGCTTGGATTAAGAATATCCTTACCTGTAATAAATACCTTGCATAAATAGGTGGTTGAGTTTGGTGTTTGATGGTGCTCTTCGATGTGGAACTGGACTGCTCTGGCTGTCATGTGATCCGTGCATTCGGGTATGCGCCCCACGGGCGCGTGCATGCTTAGATGGGGTTGGTCTTGTGAGTGAAGTTGAAGCCTCCCTGGTGGTCTTTCGGGTGGTCGGGTAGGTGTTGATTACCTGCTTAAGTGGATAAGTATATTTAATCGGACAACTAATGCTATACAAACAAGTCCCCCAAGTCCCCAAGTCAAAGAGAACTTTCTTGACTGGGAGTTGAAAAAGGATTTCGTGCGATTAAACAAGATACTTATCCGATTTAGCAGTGGTGTATGATCCTGTAACCCCCAAGTCCCCCAACTCTCCGGTCAAGGAAGGGCTCACATGACGGAGTGGGTACCTGTGCGTTCGATGGTGTACCTGTTTGTGTGGGCATGTACGTGTTCAAAACGAGTCTTGCTATTATGAAGCCGTGCGCCCGTGGGGTGTGGCCTGGTAAACATAAATGGGGAAACATATATATATAGTTTATCTGAATGTGTGAATGTATGGTATGATGCGTGAATGTATGGTATGATGTGTGAATGTATGCGAATGTTTTTCGTAACACCAGCGTTGGGATGCCGCGGTGCACCGCGTACGTCAACGGGGATGCCGTCGCGTACGGTGTAGCGTCAACGGTGGGATCAAGACCGCGACGTACAATTAACGCGCACGGAGGGGACGGACCGCATGCCCGTGCCGTTCTTCGGCTTAGCATGCCCAGAGAGGGGACGAACCGCATGCCTCTGTCTATGACAGCCGGCTTGCTTTCGCGTCCAGGGAGGGCGTACCATTGCCCCCAACGCTCATCAATCCCGGAACGCGCAAGGAGGGGTCGGACCGCACGCCCCTGCCGTTTCGAGTCGGCGAGTCGATCGTTAACGTTACGCACACGGAGGGGCAGCACCCCACGCCCGTGTCGCCCATCGGCTTAGCATGCCCAGAGAGGAGTTGGCCCCATGCCTCTGTCATGACAGCTGGCTTGCGCTTCGATCGTTAACGGTGCGCTCACGGAGAGGACGGACCCCACACCCGTGTCGCCCATCGGTCTCAGCGCGCGTAAAGAGGGGGCGGACCCCATGCCTCTGCCGCCTGATCCGGCTTGCTTTCTATCGTTTACGTGTACGGAGGGGAAGAACCCCATGCTCGTACGGCGTAAGTTCTTCATTCGACGTGCGTCCGAAAGGGAATTCAAGCGTTCGCCCTCTTTCGGGGCGCCCGAATGGTGTTGTACTAACCTGATGATGTTTCGCGAGCGCCTGGTCGTGTGGGTGGTGTACGCGCTAGTATGAATGGCAGATATCGTGGCGTGTGTTGCCCTGCCTTGGGTGGGGTGATTTCGTCTGACGAGGTGTTTGAGGTAACATTCCTTTTGACTTCTCCTTGGGAACCGTTGTGTAATAAATGCTAGCCATCGTAATTAATGCTGGCGTGCCCTGGGCATTAAATGCTGATGACGTAGTAACTGCTCGAAGCTCAGACGTCAGGCGTGTGGGCGCGTGTGGTATTGCATGGGTGACACGTGTCGAGCCGTGGGAGACCGTGCTAGGGTTTGAAATAAAGGCGGGAAGCTGAAGAGTTGGCGCGGTTACTAAGGAGGGTTAGTAAACCGCCCTGGGGCCACGTGTCGCAATCTGACGGTGGATACGCAAAAATGGACGACTGGCGTTCGTTCGCGTAATCCGTCCGATTAGTATAAATAGGGCCTTTGATTGTTGTCTTCCTCATCACTCTTAGATTTTACCAAAACGCTGCCAAATTCACTCTGCAACCTGCTTCTCTGTTTTTTGTTGTGTTCGTGTTCTATTCTTGCCGGAAATACTTGCTCGACGTGCAACCTTTCAATCGACAAACTTCAATTTGGTGAGGCTCTCGTCCTTTCTGTTTTGGTTCTTTTTATCGTTTTTGGTTTCTGGGTTTGGTTTTGTTGTTTTTTCTGGGTTTGCATCCCAAGAACAAGACGCGTTCTTGGGGTGTACCTGGTTTTGGTTTTGGTTTGGGGTAGGTTTTGGGTTTTTTGGTGTTTCTGGTGGGTTTTTTTTTGCTAAGTATGGGTTTGCGCGTGCGTGCGTCTAGGGATGGAGCCGATAGAGATCTCAAGCGGGCAATCGCGTGAGCGCATATACATATCGGGGGTGGGGTGGTTAAGTTGTGGGTCGAGTGGGTCGAGTACGTCTTCGTATGAGTCTGTGCTGAGTGTGGCGCCTCTGCGATACATCCCTAACACTTCTCCTGTGGTGCAGCCAATGGATCCCAAGCAAGCGCTCGCATCCGCAGGGTTATGGAGCTCGTCGGGGGCGTTAGACGCGTCTTCGTCCGGGTCTGGTCCGTGGGGTGAGGGGGGCGTGCGACAGGAGGAGTCTGTTCCCTAGGTCGCGGAAGGCGGCCACGTCCACTAGGTGCTGCCAGATGGGACGCCAGTCCAGGAGCCGGAGCGTGCGCCGTCTGTGAAGGAGATGGCCAGATAGGCGCGTGACTACCAAATACCGAACTCCGTGCGCCTGAGGATCCCTGGCAATGGAGACACGTTCACCCGCCCACCGCTCGGCCATGTCTGCCTGAGCGAGTTCCATCTTAAGGCCGGGATCAAGCTGCCCCTGCATCCCTTCTTTCAATACATGTTGGCGCTGCTGAGGATCTCTCTCGGCCAATGCGGGCCCACGCTCACCCTGACGCTTATGGCCATGTTCAACATCTTCCGGGTGAGCGGGATGGATCAACCAACGCGGGCGGAGTTCCTTCATTTGTTCCGTCTGCGATACTCCACGCGCCAGAGGGACTCGGGGACCTTCACTGTGGAGCCTCGCGTGAAGTGGTGGCTGGTGGACCCACCGAGCTCTTCAACATCCTGGTGTACGATCAACTGCTTGGTGGGTGGAGACTAGGAGTTCGGCGCCTTCCGCCTGCGTATGCCGCCAACGCCGACCAGATAGATCGCGTCCCACAATTTTTCCACACGCTCGACACGAACGAGTATCCGCTCACGCCGGGTGAGGAGGCCCGGATAGCTCGTCTCAAGTTCGTGTTCGACCCCGTGCCCGAGTCAAGATACCGCTCACGCCGCGTGTCGCTGGGAGCTTATTGAACGCACGCGTCTTGCCAGACCGCCTAGTCTGTGGGTTGTAGTTTGCTGCTAGGAGTAGAATAATTTTACCGTGTTGTATCTGTTCGCTAACCTTCCATTTGTGTGTTCTGCAGTTAAGATGACGAAGTCCAAGGCCACGGACAAGGATGACGCGCTCAAGCGCCGGATGGCTGCGTTGCTGGTCACCACCGAGAAGGTTCGTCGGGTGGCGGATGACGGTCGTGGCGGACTCGTCCTGGGGGACAGTACCCAGCCCAAGATCCCGATTCCCAACGTGGCTGACCTCACCCCGCCCATCCGAGGGCCACAAACGGATGCTCCCCGCCCGCCCCCAGGCAATGCTGCTGGTTCCAAGGCTCAGATCCGAGCGGATCGCGATCAGCACCAGCGTGAGAAGGAACAGCGGCAGGTGGAGCGCGATCAGCGCCGGACCGACCGGGATGATTAAAGGGATCAGCGGGAGGCTGCTCGTACGCCTCAGTCTTCAAGTCGAGCTCCCGTCACGCCTCGGTCTTCGGATCGACCTTCAAGTCCTCCACAATACTCGAGGCAGGGGGTGATGAGCCTCCGTCGAAGCGGCCACGGACAGATGGTCCGCTCGCCTTCTGCGGGCCAATGATGGACGCCATCAAGGTCGCCGTGCGATCCGTCGATAGGCTGATACTGCCGGCGTCGGGTGGCCCGGATGATATGGATCGGGCGTACAATGCATGTGCGCTAATGCAGTACAAACTCTTCCAGGCGCGCCAGCGGCAGGCGAACGACAGGCAGGCGGAGATCCTGAGAGGGGAGCTGCGTGGGCTTACCGAGGCCCATAGGAGGTTGCAGCACGAGCTCTCCAAGACCGATGTGGTGGCGGAACGTCTGCGTCGCAAACTCCGCGAGGTCGCTGAGCGGGAGGCGCTGCTGAAAGCCGAGCACGATAGTGCCTTAGCCGCTGTGGAGGAGGCGAAGGCTGAAGTGGCCAATCGGCTGGCGGAGATAGAGTCCCGCCTGATGGAGGCCGAGCGCCAGGTTTGGACGAGGGAGCGCGTCCACCAGGCCCAAGCGGAGGCAGTTGCTGCCTTCAAGAATTCTTCGGAGTTTTTGGAGTTGGTGGCCGCTGAGGCTGATGGTCAGGTGGCTGAGTTCCAGGAGGTGTGTCGCCCTTCCTGGATTTGGTGCGCTACCACGCTCACCTGGAGGAACAGGCGGGTGGGGCGTCCGTCAAGCCGGAGCAAGGGCAGCCGGAGGCGGGGACCAAAGAGGCAGCGGGCGGGGCGGATGGCGGAGCAGTAGAGTAGCTTTTCTTTTCTTTGTAGTGTAGTGTAGGTTTTTCTTTGTAGTAGTAGTGTAGGGCTTTTGTAACAGGCCTTGTGCCTTAGGAATGTAATGAAGTTTCTTTTCTTTTTGTGCGTGCGTGTGCCTTGTGCTTTTTTTTTGGGCATCTTTTGAATGACTCGCGCGAACGTGCGCTCACTTCTTTGCTTTTGAATGGAATTTAACCGTGTTACATTCATGCGAGTAGCCTATCCCCAGTCCCCCGAGTACTGGACGGGCGGGGTAAGGGCAAACGGACGCAATAATTAACAAACTGAACAAAGGTACAACATAACAAATTTTAATGAAAGTATTTCCTCAAATGTTCGATGTTCCATGGGTGCCGTAGTTGTTGACCCTGCATATCTCGAAGGTAGAAAGTGCTGACGCTTATCACCTCATCGACGACGTACGGGCCTTCCTATAACGGACGGAGTGTCTTGACTTTTTGCTGGATCGCCTTCATCACCCAGTCCCCCAGTTGGATTGGGCGAGCCCGTACGCGTTGGTTGAACAACCGGGCGATCCTTTGTTTGTTCGCTGCGTTGTGGAGATGCGCCGTGTCTCTCCGTTCTTCCAATAGATCATTGTTAAGTCGTAACCCCTCACTGTTCGTACGCGGATCGTACCCCTCGATCCGTGGGCTCTGATGGGTGATTTCCAGGGGTAGCACAGCTTCCGTCCCGAACGTCAGGCTGAACGGGGTTTCGCCCGTGGACGCGTTGGCGGTCGTTCGGATGGACCATAGGATCTCTGGGATAACCTCGGGCCAGCGTCCGTATCCCGCATCCCCTGGTTCGATGTCTTCAATTTTCTTCTTGATACCAGCCTTGATGATCTTGTTGGCTGCCTCTACTTGTCCGTTCGTCTGGGGGTGCGCTGGTGATGCGAACACTAGGTCCGTTCCCTGGCGCCTGCAGAAGGCTATAAGTCGGGGGTTGTTAAATTGTGGCCCATTGTCCGTGACAATGCTGATCGGTGTCCCATAGCGACAGAAGAGGAAACGCCAGAGGAAGCGATCCACCTTCTCCGTGGTGATCTTCGCCATTGGCTGGGCCTCGATGAATTTGGTGTGGTAGTCAATGATGACGATCAGATATCTGTATTGCCCCTTCGACTTCAGGAGCTCTCCGATCAGGTCCAGTCGCCACTGTGCGAACGGAACGGGCGATAGGAGGATGGACAGTGGGACGGCGGGCGTGTGGTGGTGTTGTGCGTGCAGCTGGCACTGGTGGCACTTGCTCGTCAGCGCCGTGGCATCCGCGTGGATGGTGGGCCACCAGAACCCATACCGGAGGGCCTTGTGTGCGATCGATCTGGCGCCCGCGTGATGGATGCACGTGCCTGAGTGGATTTCGTTTAGTATCGAGTTGCCCTTTGTTGGAGTGACGCACTTGAGGCTCGCCCAAGTCCTCCCTTGTCGATACAGTGCTCCATCCCGCACGCTGAAGTTGGCCGCCCGTGCGACGATGGGTCTGGCCTCCCGCTTGTCTTCTGGTAGTTCTCCCCTTGTTTTGTAAGCGATGAGCACATCCATGTAGCTGTGCTCGTGTGGTTCAATTGCCAAAACCTGCTCTGCTCCCGAGATGTTCGGTTGTCGCAATACCTCGACGATCCGCTGTCCTGGTCCCGTGTGTACGGGTGCCATGGCCAATCGGGAGAGTCTATCCGCCTTCGCGTTGAACCCTCGGTGAATGTGGTTGATGTTGACGTGTTTGAATCCCTTGATTAGCGCCTTCACGTGCTTCAGATAGGCGATCATCGACTCCCCCTTCGCTTGGAATTATCCTCCGACCTGGCTCACCACCAGCTGTGAGTCACTGAACACGTTGAGGTCGGGCGCCTCCGAGTTCTTGGCCAATTGTAGGCCCGCAATGAGCGCCTCGTATTCAGCCTCGTTATTGGTTGTCTCGAACTTGAATTTGAGGGCGTACTCCACGTTTACCCTTCCTGGCCTGGTCAAGATGATCCCGGCGCCCCTCGCCTTCTTCGTGCATGAACCGTCGACGTAGAGGTTCCATTCCGACAACGGTCGCTCCTTGACTTTCGGTTTGTCGGACGCCTCCGCTGTCAGGCCGTCGGCTGCGCCGAACGGTGTTCCCTCTGCTTCCGTGTACTCGGCGATGAAGTCTGCCACGGCCTGCCTCTTGATTGCCGTTCGGGGCTTGTACTGGACATCGAATTCACTTAGCTAGACTGCCCACTTCGCCAGGCGACCACTGTGATCGGGCGATTGGAGTATCTGGCGTAGGGGCACGTTGGTGAGAACATGAACGCTGTGCGCTTGGAAGTATGGCCTCAACCGTCAGGCGGCGGTGACGAGCGCGAGCGCCATCTTCTCGATCGTCGGGTATCGGGTCTCAGCGCCCGTCATGCCCTTTCCTGAGAAGAAAACAGGCAACTCCGTGCAGTCCTCCCTGCGAACGAGGGCAGAACTGACGGCCGTGAGGGAAGCGGCCAGGTAGATGTATAATATTTCCCCCGGGATGGGTCTTGAGAGGAGCGGGATGGACGCCAAGTATTCCTTGATCTGAAGGAAAGATGCCTTGCACTCGGGCGTCCACGCGACGTCACGCTTGTTCGTTGTTCGGAGAGCTTTGAAGAACGGGGCGCACCTGTTCGAGTAACGGGATATGAACCGATTCAATGATGCGAGCTTGCCCGTGAGGCTCTGCAGGTCCACCCTCTTGACTGGCGGCTTCATATCGATGATCGCCTTTACCTTGGCGGACGCGGCTTCGATTCCCCGCTGGCTGACGATATATCCGAGAAATTTGCTGTTGGTGACCCCGAACGTGCACTTGGCCGGGTTTAGCCTCATGTCGTTCCTGATGAGGACGTCGAGCACGGTCCCCAGGTTCTGGACGTGATCGGCCGCCTGAACGCTCTTCACCAAGATGTCGTCCACGTACACGTCCACAATATCGCCGATCAGGCCATGAAACATCGCGTTCATGAGCCTTTGGTACGTGGAGCCAGCGTTCTTTAACCCGAACGGCATGACGACGTAGCAATATAATCTCTTGTCCATGACAAACGTCGTCGCCTCCTGGTCCTCGGGGTCCATGAAGATCTGGTTGTAGCCCGAATACTCGTCCATCATGGATAAGAGCTCGTGCCCAGCTGTCGCGTCCACCAGCTGTTCGATCCTCGGCAGAGGGAAGCTGTCCTTGGGGCATGCCTTATTGAGGTCACTGTAATCGATGCACATCCTCCACTTCTTGTTGCTCTTCTGCACCATCACAGCGTTGGAGA
The DNA here is from genome assembly GCA_946800695.1 of Geum urbanum. Taxonomy (NCBI): domain Eukaryota; kingdom Viridiplantae; phylum Streptophyta; class Magnoliopsida; order Rosales; family Rosaceae; genus Geum; species Geum urbanum. The sequence continues at coordinate 77,486,789 of OX326999.1, read as the reverse complement.
CCCACTTCGGATAGTCCACCTTGCGGATGAACCCGATGCCCAGCAATCGGTCCACCTCCTCGTGCATTGCCGCGTAGTGCTCTGCTTTGTATGCCCGCCTCTTCTGCTTTACCGCCCGGGCGCCGGCGCCGACGCTGACGCTCAACCTGTGGGATATGATGCTCATGTCGATCCCGGGCATATCCTTATACGACCATGCGAACACCTCCTGTTTCTCCTTCAGCAGCGCAATCAGCCGCTCGGCTGTCGCGGGATCTAATGACGCTCCGATCTGCACCGTCCTCTTCGGGTGTTCGGAGGATAGCTGAACCGTCCTCAGCTCTTCGCGCTCGGGGACGGGCGATACCGCCATCAGCCCGTCACGCGGATCGTCCGGTACTTCTGTTCCTGGTGTGGGTTCCAAGGCGAGGACTTCCTGCCTGTCCCAGGGTTTTGCGGTTTCCTCGTAGTTGTATCCCCTGACGTACCCGACCCCATGCTCGGTTGGGAATCGCCCCAAGAGCAAGTGTCCCGCAATGATCATTTTCAGCTTGTTGATCCCCGGCCTTCCGAGAATGGCGTTGTATGGGGAGGGGGTGTCCATGATAATGAAGTATGTTCGGACCTCGCTGTGCAGGGAGTCGGATGCGCCAATCCTGACTCGGATGTTGTCGCTCCCAATCGGATACGACGTCTCGCCAGTGAAGCTGGCGACGCACTCATGATCCTGCGTCATCTTGCGGGCGGGTCGGCCGAGTGCGGTGTACGCGTCCAGGTAGATCACGTTCACGGACGCCCCACTGTCTACCAGCACCCTTTTCACGAGGAAACGATCGATGATCGCATCGATCACGAACGGTAGGGTGCTGTCCTTTGGGCTACCTTCCTCATCTTCTGTCGAGAAGCTAATGGCGGGTGCCTCCCGTCTTCCTTCCTTCTGTGCTCGCCCTGTCCCGATCGCCAGCACCTCCCTGCTCGAGTGATCGGGCGACGAGATACCCTCCTTGCGCTTTCCCCCTGATATGGTGCTGATAGTCCCCCGGGTCTCGATGCCTGCCTCGTGCCGTCGCTCTTCCGTCCTGGGAGGGGTGACCTGATCATCCCTCCTCATGTCCTCAAGGGCCTTCTTTAGCATGATGCAGTTGTTGGTGCGGTGGGTGGCGGCGTTATGGTATTCGCACCAGATGTTCGGAATTCGGCCGACCGGGGCCATTGCTTCTGTCATGTTGTTTGGTGGCGGAATCCGGTGTCGGTGCAGGCGGAGCAACTGCTCGTTCGACTGGTGACCGACCGCATAAACCTCTTGTCGGGTTGGTCGGTACTGCGGGGCTGGCGGCATGCGGACTCCCCGCTGCGCCGGTCTCCTCGCCTGGTTGTGGTGATTGTTGTGGTAGCTGCGGAGGGACGGCCTCTGGTGACTCTGCCCCTGCGTGTCCCGGTTCCTCTTGTACCCCTCGGCTGGCTCCCCTCTGTCGTCCGAGGGTCGTCGTGGTTGAGCGTTCCCTTCCGGTCTGTTGGTGCTGGACTCGGAGGTATACCCGTACACTCGCGTTTCCACGAGCGCCTTCTGCACAATCAGGTCCATAATCTCGTCGTAGTCGAGATACTCCTTCCTCACCAATTTTTCTACGAACGGGGTGGCGAGCATGTTATCCATCAGGGCCACTTTGGCCACTCGCTTATCAAGGTCCCTGCACGTGCTTGCGAGCGTCCTCCAACGGTTTATATAGCTCGACAAGCTCTCATCCATCCCCTGGAGTACCTTGAGGAGGATACCCGTAATGTTGTACTTCCCCTGGAGCCGATAGCGCTTCTGGAAGCTCTATGCCAGCTCGATGAACGAGTGTATGGAGCCTGGCGGGATTTCATAAAACCAGCTCCTGGCCTCCTCAGTCAGTGTTTCCTGGAATAGAAAACATAGGGTTGGATCCGAATACCTAGTTCCATCAGTGGTGGACCGGAACTAGTCGATGTGTATACGGGGGTCCCCGCTTCCGTCAAACAGGGTGATCTTTGTTGTCTTCGCGTGGAGGTCTCTTCCCCTCCCCAATATGTGCGCCGAGAATGGGCTGACCCGGGGGGCGAAAGTCCCGCCTTGCCCGGCCATCTTGTCCTTGCGTAAGCGCGAAACCTCCTCTGCCAGTTCTTCCATCCTCCGAAGGATCAGGGTGTTATTCGTCAGGGGCGCCGATTCGTCCACTGGTGAGGGCGCTCGGGTTGTCCGGGCGTTGGTCCTGCCGCACGGGTGTCGCTCCTCGCTGGTGGTTTCCTGGGTCCCTTCGTGCTGCCCCAGCTGCTGGCTGACGAGCGCGTCCAGCCGCTCCTCCAACCTCTGCCTGATCTGGCGCTCTTCCGCCCTCTCGAGTGCTGCTTCTCGTAATTCCTGGACTAGGTTGTTGACACGCTCATCGCTATCGCTGCCCCTGCCAAGTTCCAGTACCCGTCGCTCTTGCGCGCCCGGCGATGCTTCTCCAACGGGTGTGGTGCTGACGTTAGTCTCCGGGTTGAGCATGTGGGCTTTTGCTAGTGGTATTTATACGAGGTTTGCAATTTGTAAGCTTCCCACAGACGGCGCTAACTGTTTCTACCGGATTACGCGGGACGTAATCTAGCAGAAGCAAGTACGAGTACTCCTTCTTCTTGTACGTCCGAACGTTGGGGCTGTTCGGATGGTCGGGCGCTTTCTCTCCTTTCGGGTCTTCGGGTGTACGGGTGTGCGTGCTCGGGTACGGCTGTTAGAAGAATACAACGATGAACAGACAGTCAGGGGTCAAGACGGGGTGGCCCGCCTTCAACGCTCCGATGCCTAAGTCAGAAGATGTATTGGATACAACAGTCATGCGAGCGTGTAGAGTGTAGTGCTTGGATTCAGAATATCCTTACCTGTAATAAATACCTTGCATATATAGGTGGTTGAGTTTGGTGTTTGATGGTGCTCTTCGATGTGAGACTGGACTGCTCTGGCTGTCATGTGATCCGTGCATTCGGGTATGCACCCCACGGGCGCGTGCAAGCTTAGATGGAGTTGGTCTTGTGAGTGAAGTTGAAGCCTCCCTTGTGATCTTTCGAGTGGTCGGGTAGGTGTTGATTACCTGCTTAAGTGGATAAATATATTTAATCGGACAACTAATGCTATACAAACATCTGGTTTATGTAGTACACAAATCCTTTTGTTTTCTTCTCTTTGGCGTCTAGGCTTCTGATGCGAGTTCCATCTTCTATGTTTTTTTTTTCTTTGATTTTTTTCTTTTAAAAAAAATATAATATATTTAATTAGAATCATCATAAAATATTATTCTGATAATAAATCCTAACCCTTGAAGTCTTTTTAATCGATGGCCCACAGCATGTATAAAAAACTGTGTAAAATATAGTGTCCACTGGGACCATTTAATTATATGAGATCATCATTTTTGAAGCTCCTATGTACCATACACGACGAATACAATGAGTGCTTGCATGTTAGATTGTACGTTTTTCACCCTAAATTCCAGAGTCGGACATATACAATATTATATATTTTTTATATTTTTCTTCTATTTATACAATTATATATATATTCTACTGTAAGTACATTATATTCCAATAAAATAGCTATTAGCTAGTGATGAGTGGATAGTTTTGAACTATATAGAAGCGTAGCGTCGCGATGACATATATATCACTGAGTTTTAGGTGGTGAAACCATGCCATTTTCACTTTCTTGGACCTATATATTGGACACGAATTGAACCGGCGCGGGATGCTTTAGATTCTTTCTTGCTAGCTAGGTATAGTTATTATTCGTAACGTACTATATCGCAACGATATGCATGTGTATTTAGCTGGTTGTGTCTCTCTATGTTTATACAAGAATGCTTGGACCATTTTCTTTTGAGAGGTTGCAACATACCTATAAAGGAATAAGTTCCAACCTCACTAATTCAATATGTACTACGTACATAACACATGCATGATACAAAGTTTAGATTGATTACAACCTCCTGATTCATATGGCTGTCATCTTCTATAATGGTCGGTCCATCTCCAACGGTATATATACAGATTTTGCAGGTCACAAATATCTATCGTAATAACATAGTTTCACCAACGAAATTAATGCTCAAGTACGAGCCCGACAACTCTAATATTTTTTTTTTTGATGAGAGATAGAGATTACAAAGAAAACATGGCCTTCGAGGTCATAGCTAGCAATTTGCTAAACTAGCAGCACACGGCACTATCTACTCTAAAAATTAATTATTGATCACTAAAGAGTAGTTGAAATACATTCCTACATTAATCGTTAGCTCATCGAGTATGTTGAAGGCCAAATACTATAATACTATATCGAATATATATGAGTTGACATTGATCATCATCGTAAAAGAACTATGTAAAATAGTCAATAGTTATCTTTCAAAATGGTCCCCAATAATTTGGGCGAGGAACTTAGGTAAGGTTCGAGAGCGACGATATTGGTAAAGGCTTCACGTACACTGGCTAATTCCAATTACATTGCACCACCTGTTCAGAGTGCCAACTTATCATGCATGCAATCTGTAGTTTTCTGGAAAGGTACTCGATTTCGAAAGGTACAAATTAGCGACCTCGCCAGGAGGGAGTGAATCTGGGTCGGCTTTGAGGATATGTCTTATAGGTCTGCGTCGAGAGTTTTTATTGAGTAGAGGCCTCAAAATAAAACCGGAATATGTACGATATATGTATTTGGTCCCTATTTTTATATTTAGCCTAAAACTTTAAGATATTTTTGACATCTCGGATCGCCGTGGAATGAATGCAGCCTTTGCTAATTTCCAAATGACTTGTCGATGTCGCATTGGACCCGTAATATGACACTGGAGATATAAACAGAGCATATTCGTCAGCATTATTGTCCTTCTCTCTCTCATATATATATATGCTCTGCATCATATCATGTATAGTTTCTCGTATATTATTGATCAGTTAGCTAGGTGGTAGAGAGCATCTTCAACTCGTATATCATTGTTGTAAATTGGTAGAAGTTCAAATTATTTGAACCATTTTCTAGCTGTAGATGCACTACCCTCAGAATATATACGTACTCATTCGTTTGCTTTTGCTCTCACGAGTCACAAGATCCACATATTGTTGCTCATGCACGATGGACTACGGCAGCACTTCATGATCGATAAACGAACTAAACCCTACACCAATTTACACAAACTCGTACCCTTATTGTTCTACTTCAAGACATAGCAAAATCGATGAAGAATCTTGCTCGCATGATTTCTCTGCCGGGGGATCACATCACAGTAACTATGTAACTCCACCGAATCACTTATTACACAATGTAGAATTGCGTGCATGCTCTAAGCCTCTAAGTTCTAACTACGAGTGTTTGATAACTGGATAATTTGCAAAACCTGTGTTCCTAAATGAGGGTAGCAAAATTAGCAGTACGCGACAAGAGGAGAGGGGAATGGGGAGCACTTTCGAGTTGTCAAAGTCCAACAACTATCCCCAATAAAGGACCCAACAACATTGGTCGCACTTGGAATCGGACCCAGAGAGCATACAGATCGATCGGAATTGCAATACCAAAACACGACAAGAAATTTATACTATGTGTAGTGTGCGTATGTGCAATGCCCACCTTGGTGGTGCTATTCCAAGAGATAATTGGCTAGTCGTGGCACAACCTATGAGCACACAAACGTCTTCATAATTGATGGATGGTCTTGATGTTTTTGTTGCTTTCGCATGCACGTGGTTCTTTTGGCAGCAAAAGAAAAAATGACCCAGTATTCCCCCCTAGTTCTAGCTTGCACAGGGTGCGCCCTGCTTCTCCATTTGTTTCCAAGCATTATTGCTCTCCATGACTCTATTGAGTCCTTCCGCTTTGATGTGATCTTGGGGTGGGCAATTGGCAGAAATAGGGATGAGACATTGAAATCGAAAATCGAAAAAAAAAACGATCCAAATTAAGTCGAGACCGAAAAAAATCCTACTCGATAAAAACCAAACCGAAAAAAATCGAAACCGAAAAAAATAGAAATATTTGGTTCGGTTATGGTTTTTAATTTATAAAAACCAAACCGAACCAAAAAATCGAATTATGTATAAATAGATATCGTTTTGAAAATTTTGTAATATATTATAAATATATATAAAACAAAAATCTTAAATTTCTAAAATCCTAATTTTTTTATGCACAATTCTTCTCAATTTATCTCATAGAATCTAATTAAAATGTTAGACAACTCAAAAAAAGAAATTTTATACAATTTTTTAGTTATTTATTCAAAAGTTATTTTTTATGCATTATGTAAAAAACCGAAAGAAACCGAAAAAATCCGAAAGAAAAAACCGAACCAAACCGAACCGAATAATCACGGTTTTTCTTTTAAAAATTGAAAAACCGAACCAATTCAAACCAAACCGAAAAAAATATTTCGGTTTGGTTATGGTTTTTAGCAAAAACCAAACCAATCCACCCGAATTCCAGCCTAGGCAGAAAGGACTCTATATGCACGTTATAGGCTCGATCATGAGTCTTATTGGGGCTGCTGGGGCTGTGGTTTAGGGTTTACGTGCTGCTATGGTGCTGGCTTATTGCCAATCTTGCGTAAGTAGTAACAACAGTGTCTGGGTTAATTTTCAATGCGCAAAAACGTTAGTCAGTTCATTTGAGTGTAGTAATGATTCTAGCAAGTAATAAGTAGGATGTATCGAGCTCTAGTTGAATGAGAAGTATAGAGAGACTCTTGTTAGGGGCTTATTTAGATATTTCGATTTAGTTTCTAAAGATTATACTTAGAAGAAAATGTCATGAGATACTGATTCATATACATAGTTGTGAGCACTTTAGAGCTGAAAACAAACATTGAGGCCGAATTACCAGCTCATACGGAAAACCTTCAAACCACTATGATACCATGCATGAGCATGTAGATTTTTCCATGTTCAAATTTTGTTCTTTGTTTGTGACAGGAACTACCTCAGTTTACGTTCTCATGTAATTTATGTGCTTTTCTCCCCTCTCATTCTTATAGTCCTTCGGTGCCGACATAAATATTCGCACTCCTAGTCTGTGTGTCAAGGCCAATACTGCTTTTTTCTTCATGCCTGATCAAAGAGAAACTCATCCAATTACTTCCCAGCCAAAAATGTACGTTTCTTGAGCTAATTAAGGTTGCAGCTTTCAAGTTAATACGTTGCTATTTGAAGAAGACATGATCCAATCTTTGATTGAAAATTAATCATGACGTATATGTACTTCTTCAAAGCTCTAGTTAATTATATATGGACTATGGAGTATTGGGTTAGGAAAATGAGTTACAAATTGATTTGCCTACCATGCATTTCAAATCATCTAGAACAATGTGACAACTGTTCACACACATGATTCGAATCCGCGCATTGATTTACATAGGGGTGAACATGGGTTAAGTCGGTGCAGTTTGAATCTCAAACCGCAATTATCCCACTTGTTGCGGTTTGCTAAAAATGTAAATCACAACCGCTTCACTTATTCGGTGCACTCACATTTCAGGGCACCACATCTTCGGTGTACAGTGATACAATTTCAGTATTTAACCCATATTTAGTAATTTTGAAATAACAAGTAAATTTAAAAATTTGAATATTACATAATCAATGTCTAAGGACGTCTCTCGATGGCATCGAGATCAGGCCTCCTCTTGGGAGGTTGGTCGGGTCTGTGTTTCAACGAATCTTCGTTCGGGCTCGAGCCGTGTGATGTGGAGGAGTCGAGCTGCTTGAATGGAGTCTGGGATCAGCGCGGACCACGCCCAGACCATGCGCGTCTGAAGTATTTTTGCTTGAAGGAATGCGCGTTTGATGTGATGGTGACGGCCAGAGACGGGAGTGACGGAAACTCGGGGATCTTGTTGGCCTCTCCCGAATATATTGGTGAGGTTTCTCGGAGCGACTGTCGGGCGTCGGCGCTTCGGGATTAAGGAAGACTCTGAAGGAGGTGGCCGGGATTTGGTGGTGATGTCGAGCTCTCTGACTTGGTCGACCTGTAGACGGCGGTGACGTGGGAGCAAGTTTTTCGCGGGGCGGCATTGTGGTAGGACGAGTAGAGAGGCTGTTGTTTTGGTTTGGGCCGCTGGGCCAAAGGTGTTTTTTGGGCTTTTGGGTAGTTATCTGAGCCCACTAGGGTTTCAGGAGAGTACCCAGTGGGTTTGGATCCCTCTTGGGCCATCTGGATTAGGCCTGATCTTAGGCCTTTTCAGTGAATTATTTGTGATTCAAGTTTGGGATCCATGGTTCTTTTAGTCAGGGATCCAGGTGGTTCAGCATGCCTGCGAACGAGTTGGAGTTGCTTTAATCAGGTTATTTATGTCGTTTTTGAATCGCGAGTTTCATTAGGATTATTTCACCACAATTGCGTGCTCAGAGATGTGGCAATTCTTCTTTGTATGTCTCTTGGAATTTTTTTGAGATATGAATTAGCTTGATTTGTAAGGGCTTAATTGATACAGAGAGTAGTATTTGCTCTGACTAGTCTACAAAATTGGGTGTGCTGTCAGTTGTGTATGTATTATTCAGGTCTGAAGGTCTGTTAATGAATCCTTCTTTTCCGTCAAAAAAAAATATCAACAATTTAAATATTATATAATCAGTAACTTAGTCTTGGTGAGAACAAATAAATGAGTATATCATCTTTTATATTTATTTTCTAAACCCTAGAATTGTGAAAATAAAAAAAGACCAGAGAGTTTAATAGTTTCGATATTTATATACTATTAGGAATTTGGGTTAAGTTTGTCATATTTTCACTTTCAAACAAAAAATTGTTAAAATCAAAATTAGATAGAGGTAGATAAGTATAAACTCTATTAAATATACCAAGTGAAATATCAACATAATGAAATATTATATATTATATATATAAATTAAATGCGGTGCGGGGCAGTATATTCGAACGGTTTGATTGCTCAACCCGCATCCACTCCCTTAATTCAGTCGCAGTGCGGTTCGTCGGTGAACTTACATTTATATTATTCGATGTGATTCCCGTTTTATTTTTTCGAATCGGTGTAATGCAATTTTCACTTATAAATTGATTTTTGTCTGGTCCTAAATTTATAAGGTAATCAGTTTCATCATTAAAAAAATTGGGATAATCAGGTAAACTATAGACAACAATATCCTTGCTACAATAATTTTCCACTTGTAATATACCCATAATCAATTTGTACAAAAAAGGGAAACTTCTCGCTCTAATGAAAGATGTTCATAGAGTCATATATGTCACTCCTTATTCTCTCGTTTGATCACTAGTTCATTATTTGCAAGGGGCCGAAAAATTGTGTAATATTTGGTTGGAACGTTTTTATTGTTATTGTGATTAGCTAATATTGTTATGTTCATCTTTGCGTATATTTTTCAAGAAGCTGTTTGGCCTAGTCCCCTGTTGGAGAAATTGTTGCACTCTCTAAATAAGCGGAATGCGCAGCGAGTTTTTTGTTCTCTCAATCTTATCTTGTCCGAAGAACTAACATTGTCCCATCATTCACTTGTATAATAATGTTCTTTTGGATTCTTATATAGCTTAGGTCGACAAATTATAAAAGCAGGGTATGCCTTCAAAATAAATCACAAATACATCCGCTACTGCAACAAATAACATACCGTCATGTGTCATCTTGTCGCACACCGTCAATAATGTGTATGCCAATTCAAGCACCCTTAATGGCTTGATGTCATCAAAACGATCAGATGCATTCAAGATAGTATGAATACTCAAATACATATCTGATATCACCGATCTCGCAGGCTTGTGTGTTCCATGCCAAGAGCATATCGACCTGCTTCTTGTTTGTCACTCCTCCAGAATCAGGGATATATATACCTTCCGTGGTGTACATAATTTTGCAGAGTTGTTAAAGCCCAACAAAGGAAACCAACAACTTTGGTCTCCGCTTGGAATTGAATCACATAGGTACACGTACTAAACTTGTGATGTGATTCAAATATTTCCTTATAATTACGTTAATATGCTAGTCAATGCTACTTACGCCAAATATCCATTTTAATGAGCCGTTTGCAGACTTACATATATACGTACATTGATCTTATATGATGTCACTTAAAGGACTCCTGACTTTCCAGTTCATAATCTTAACTACTCTTTAATTAATATGCACTAATCACATCCAGATTCATGTGATTGAAATCGATCCCAATAAATCAGATTACTAAATCGATAAACTTGGGCCATGCATGGAGGGTGATGGAGCCCTATATATAAATAAGAAAAGCATGTGTGGGCTTTAATTTCTCGCCTAGTAGAGAAGAAGCTGCAGTCGTTTCAAAATCCTATCGATCTGCAGAAAGATACCTTACAAGTTTCTGTCAAAAGTAAGTCCTTATGAAGTTGAAGTTCATGGTGCCAAAGTCAAGGTAAGTGTCGTCATGGTCGATAGCTGTACCGGTCGTTTAGTTGAAGAGAAAATAGGTGAGTTAATGAAGGGCTCCAAAAGCAAGTTGTGAAGAATGTACCGAAGATTTAAACATCGTCGTAAACACATAACTTATATTATAAAATAATATTATAAAGTATAGAAGGTTACCAGTTGCGTTTGTAGAGATAATCATTAGATTTGCAAAGGTTAATAGGCTTAGGTCTTCTCTTCTCTTCTACGTTTAGCTTCTTTAATAGAAAAGAGTTGAAGACTATTATTAATGTGTGTAACCAGAGACGGACCTAAGAATAAAAATTGGAGTATGTTAAATTTACCTATAAAAATTAGGATATGTTAAACTTATCTATACCTTTTTTTTTACATATGTATACATGTATTTTTATTTGAGCTTAAAATCTTAGGTGGGCTGCAGCATACCCCAACCCACCTCTAGGTCCGTCTCTGTGTATAACAAGAACAAAGATTAGAGCCTCATATATATATAGTGATCACCTGGTGTCTAATCCATGTATATGTTTTAAACCATAAATAAACTTATTCAAGTTACAGACTAAATTTTCTTTTCCAGATTCAATATACGCTTTTGGTTGCTTCATATAAATGGTTTCCTCAAGCTCTCCATTTAGAAAAACAGTCTTAACATCCATTTGGTGCAATTCCATATTATAATGAGCTACAAGAGCCATAACAATTCTAAATGAGTCTTTAGTTAAAATTGGAAAGAATGTTTCTGTAAAGTCTATACCTTCTGTTTGAGTGAAATCCTTAGCCACTAGCCTGGCCTTGTACCTTTCTACATTTATCTTTGCATTCCTTTTAGACTTAAACACCCACTTACACCCTATGGCCTTCTGATTTTTGCAGGTTTGACCAATATCAACACTTTATATTTATCCATGTATTCAATTTCAGCATCCATGACCTTTTAGAACTTCTCTGAATCCTCACTATTCATAGCTTTAGTGAACAACTTTGACCACCAAATGTGGGAGCTCTCTCTCTCTCACTGGTCTGCGTGATGGCTCTTGGACAATTTTAAGTGGTGACTGAAGTGTAATTAAGTTTTCAGAGTAGTCTAAATTTATATTTTCTGGAATTTCTGAAGTTACAATGACATTTGCATTATCTGAATGATTCGCAGACACAGTTTCTAAATGTGTTTCATGTTCTACAATGCTATCTTGAAGAATGTTTTCTGGCTCTTTGTTTATTTCTTCCCCCACATGATTAGTTTCAGTGCATTTTGGTTGTTCTTGATCTGTAACTAAAGAAAGTACATTGATTGTATAAGTTCCTCAAGCTCAGAAGATAAATCTTCAAAGTTTGTATTATGAACTGTTTCACCTAAAAATTTAACCCGGTGAGTTTCAAAAACTCTAGGTGAATGATTATTTGAGTACAGTTTATAGCCTTTGGATTTTTCACAGTAACCAATGAAATGACAAGACACATCTATTTTTAAGCTTTCCTAAGTTTGGTTTATATAGTCTAACCTTAGTTGTACAGCCCTAAACATGAAAATGATGTAAACTTGATTTTCTGCCACACCATAAACACATAAGTTATAACATAAAACAACACTGTAGAGTATAAAAACTTACCAGTTGCGTTGGTAGAGATGGCCATTGGACCTGCAAAAGTTAATAGGCTTAAGTATTCTGTTCTCTTCTACGTTTAGCTTCTCTAGTGGGGAAAAGCTAAATGTTATTATTAGTGTGTGTAACGAGAATAGAGACTAGAGCTTCATATATATAGTGATCACATAGTGCCTAATCCATAACTGAGTACCAGTAGAATACTAACCAATTAATGTATTATGAGACACCACCTCAGAGTATAATATAGATATGAACTTGTATTACATTGATATACTAATTACACAACCACACGAAGTAACATTACAATACGACTCTGATTAATTTAAACTATAAAAAATACATAAGTGTTTAAGTCCACCTCTTGCAAGTTGATGTTAAGTTCAAATACACGTACAGCAAACCTTCCATGCATGTTGCTTCTTTGTGTTGATGAAGCTCATTGCTTGATAATCCCGAAGTTCTGGGATTGGCTCAATCGTCCAAAAGCTGTATCTGAAACACAACTGACCCAGCTGTTATCTGATGATACTAGTTTTGTGGGTTCAAATTTGAAAAGCATAGAAGACTTGGACTATCAGTTTCGTAGTGACTCTAGCAAGTATGGTCTGGACTTGTCCAAAAAAATAGTGGCAAAAACTGTTGGATTAGGTCATTTGGCGGCTATGATACTGAAGAAGCCGAGACTGCGGAAGAAAAGCCTTCAGGAGTTGGGAGGTGAAGTTGGTATCGATATCAAACCGTTGAGTGGAACTTGTCCCAATTGGGATGCCGAGGTCTTTTCAAAGGATGAGGTCAAGCATGCAGTTTGTGATGTTTATGCATCTTATCTTATAGCTGTTAGGCTGCTGGGGACGCTTTAAATTTAAAACTCTTGCTCTTGTGTTTGTTAGCAAGGCACTTTTACATGTGCCGCTCTCAATTTGCAATAAAAAACGTTTTTTCTTTTTGAATGTACAGTGTCTTGAACATAATCGCAACTAGCATTGATATAAAGATTATTAGGCCGGCATTCCGGCAACATGGGAATAATGAGACTTCATATATGTATATATATAATTATGTATACATTTTTAAAGTAAAAACAGTTTGTTATATCTGGTTACAATACATAATTCTTTAAAAATAATATATAGTGCGCACCTACAACAACATTCAAGGATAACATGATATCTTGATTAATTTTACAGGAAAAATTGTTCAGATAATAATTCATGTATGACATATTTTAAACTTTGATCACTCATTGATGATAAATATCACTACGGTCACTATCGAATTACACCGTTAATCACTTTGATCACTCGATCTCAAACGAACGTTAAAGACTAAATGACACCGTTAAAAATAAGTCATGTGCCATTCACATACCATTTTACAAGTGCTTTTTTGGAATTTTATATTTTGAGAGAGAGAGAGAGAGAGAGAGACAGAGAGCGTTCTTTCCTCGCCAAATCAAAATCCACAGCCATGCCGATCGATTTTCGCCAAAGAATCCTTCCTTATTCTTCTTATATCTCATTTTATTACACTTTTTGCAAACATGTCAAACACCAGCATCAATCAACAGTCAATATTTAGTTGCTTCCATCATGGTCACAGCCCCTTTGTTCATCATTAGAGTATAACTACACCACCTTTGATATCAATCTCCTTCGACATTTTCTTTCCTTGTCTCACTCCCAACTACACCACCTCCTCCGTTTATAACTTCTTCTTCTTGATTTGTGAAGCATTCTCCTCGAATCTCCGAAATCACTCCCCCTGTTCACCTCTTCTTTCTTAATCTCATTCTGAACTACTCCACCTCCTCTACTTTCATCATTATCAGCCATCTTCTTGTTCTTCTTATCATCAACATCTTATAAATCACCTACTCTCTTGGCAATTTCACCTCCATATTTCCCCAAATTACGAATCTTGTCTTTCTCAATGCTCTATTTTCAGCCTCAACTTTTCAATCACCATTACTGTCTTGCTCCCTTCTAAGCTTGGAACTCAAGTCCACGAAGCTCCCTTACATGTAGATTTGCAAAACTTTTAAGTCAATATATACTTTGATTTTAGATATGATTAAAGGCACTTAGGATTTTACCACCACTTTGCTAAAGAGCCATGTGTCCCTTTTGTGCGCACGAGTTGCGACACCTTTAGATAACCCCTTTGAGTTTATATTGAACCCTTTCTTTCATTGCCATATATATATATATATATATACACACACACACACTACCACATTTTGAACCATTGCCGGCAATTTTTAAATCGCCGGCAATGTTTTTTATCATTACCGGCGATTTTTTCCCCAAAAATCGCCGGTAATGTCTTTTTTTTTAACATTGTCGGCGATTTTTTCGGCAAATCGCCAGCAATGTCCCGCCGGTAATTAAAAAAAAAAGAAGACATTACCGGCGACTTAAAGTAAGTCGCCGGTAATGTCTTTTTTTTTTTTTAACATTACCAGCGACTTAAATGTAAGTCGCCGACAATGTTTTTTTTTTTTTTAATTACCGGCGGAACATTGCCGGCGACTTACATTTAAGTCGCAGGTAATGTTAAAAAAAAAGACATTGCCGGCGATTTTTCCGGCAAATATCGCCGGTAATGATAAAAAAACATTGCCGGCGATTTAAAAATCGCCGGCAATGGTTCAAAATGTGGTAGTGATATATATATATATATATATATATCTAAACACTCAGCCTAGTAGAGTTTCCTACTCTTGTTCTAAAGACTTAGTGATGAATTTCGAAGCTAGCACATGAAGATGGCGTGAAGATGATGAAAGAATGGAAATCAAGGGAAGACCTGTCCAAACGAATAGAAAAAAAAGTGTATGCCGAAAAAAGAAAAAAAAATCTCGAGAGCATAAAGAAAAGAAGAAATATATACATTAAGTTCTCCGGTAGAATGTTCTAAATTATAAAAGTTTGAATTAAGTAAAATTTGGTTAGGACCCAAAAAGATAAAATTTGGTAATGTTGACACATGAGAAAGGATGGAGCATGAATTGATGAAGTGGGAGCATGAATTGATGAAGTGTTGACTAAGTCTTTGGAACATTTTTATCACCACATGTCTAAATTTCGAATACCTTAGCCTCAACCCCATACAACCTTTCTAAAATCCTTTATGACCCTTAAGATGAGTAGTCTTCGATTGGTTGAATTAATCACATGAGTAAACATATGGTTTGGGTTCATTGGTGCAAGTAATTAGTTCCATTCATGATGTTTTATTGATTCATATATATATATATATATATATCTTGAGTGAAATCATTTTTCATGAGTGAAAATATGATGAGTGCATTCATGTGAGGTGATTTTGAACTTTTCTAGTGCATGATAGCAAATTACCATTGTTCCAATCTAAGTCTTACTAGTTCATGTATAAGAATATCTTTATTAACTCTTGAATTCTCTGTACTTAAACTTTGTGATTGCCATGGTATTTAAGATATGTTAGTTAAAGGCTAGGGCTTAGTAGTTGGAAACTTTTGAGTCTTAGTTTAATTTAGTGTTTTCTAAGGAACTAGCAAAGTCTGAGTGTGAGAGAATTTGATCTACGCATTTTATGCATATTAATTAATGTATTTTCTCTACATTTTTACTTTTTAAATACTTAGTATTATTAATTTTTACTTATTTTGTTATTTTCAGGTGTTGACCAAAAGAGACGAAGCAAAGGAGTCTACAATATGCTTAAATGTCACAAATAGAGAGAATGAGAAATTGGTTCAAGATACCAAGGAATTCGGCAAAGAAAAGAAGAAGAAAATTGAAGAGAAAAAGAAGTCTTAGGAAAATATTTCCTATGTTGATTAGGAAAAAGAAGCTTCTGAATGAACCTTGGAGAAGAACAAATGAAGATAGACCAAATTAGTTAGAAGACCATTTGGAAAGTCCAAACTTGAAGATCAAGTCAGCCAATTTCGTGGAGAGCTATGGCAAGAACAAGAATCATAAGTTGAGTAGTAGAAGAAAATCATAAAGAATAAGGAAAGAAAAAATCTGCATGTATAGGTCAGCCAATTTCAAACGACGATTGAGAACATCTCAGAAGAAGTTAGACGACGGTCAACCTATGGATGTAAATATATTTGAGTCTTCTTTCTAATGAGCTAAAAATCATAATTTTTGGAGGTCTACAACTCCAGGAAAGTGCGATTCTTTGCAGACTGCCAGATCTATCCAGGTAGAGTAGGAAAACCTTGTTTTGGGAGAAAACCTATTTTGTAAATGCCTATATATAAAAGAGGTTCGTCCCTAAATTGGATCATCTCTTATCAGCCTAAGCTATACCCAAAATACTCTCCAAACCTCTCCCTCAAACACCAAGGCCGAATGCAAAGCCGATTACACCGTCGTCCATCATCTTCTCAGATCACTTGCATATGTTAAGTCCATAAAAGTGAGAATCACCATCCTTGGAATCATCTACAGCTTGGAATTTGCATCATTAAGCGAGATTTCAAAAATGTAACCATGAAACCTTTACTCCATAGTCCTATTTTGTTCTTATGTTCTTCTTGTTTGACATTGATTTTTGGTGTGTTTATTTGGATTTTTAATACTTTTGAGTTTATCTTCCATGTGTTTATGTTTTTGATTTTGTTTGAAGCATGCTATTTCTTGTTCTTAATGTGTTGGGTAGTGTATGATGATTGCGTTAAGCCTCTCGCCTAGAAGTTATTCAATGATTTTTTGTAATTAAGGAGTTAAGCTTTAAATCACATGGCATGTTAATTACGGAATCTTGAGCATGAATTTCGTAGATAACTTAATTATGTAGAGAAAATTGGCTAGGTTAAATGAGATGATCACTTGTAAATATTTAGCTTAGGTTTTATTTTTGTCGAAATATATGGTAAGGGTCTTTTGAGATTCTTTGTATGTGTTTTGCTTGTCTATGAGTCGATGTATGTTAGGGTTCTAGAATTTCCTTGCTATGTGTTTTGACCTTTTTAGGTAATTAATTAGATAATTAAGCAACTCTTATACCCCCCATTTTTTTTACACAATTATTGTGCACACCATTCAATCCCTATTTTGAATGATACCCTATTTACCAATGCTACATCTACAACAAAAGGATTTTAAATTGCATATGATTAATTTATGTGTTGAGTGTTTATTCGATACATGTTTTACTTGTCTCAAATAATTTTTGGCTAACGACACATGTTTTCAGCTGAGTTCGGGTCGATTAGAGTTTTGTAGTTTTGTGGCTTGCGAAGGGGGAACACGTCGAACTGTACTGCTGCCCATTGTAGGCGGACGCGTAGGTGAATTTTTTGAACCGTAACGCTTCCCATTGTAGGCGGATGTGTAGATGAAGTGATAGCATGGAATCCCCTGTCACGTTAGTGAAGCATATAACTTGAATTTTATTTGATTTCATAGCATGACATGGCATATTTAGAACATGCTTGTAGCACATATATGTGAGGCACCAGACATGTAGCGTGTAAGTAAGCACTCTAGCGAGCTTAGTTTAATCGCATTAGCACATGCTTAAATATAGGCGTTCGTGAATCACTTAGATCATATAGGTTGCAGCGTATAAGAAAAAATTGTTGCTCGATGTATCAATTTAGATTGGGTCATATTCGATTTAGTCAAATATATGAGTTGATAAATAAATATTACGAAATTGTCGTAACCATGTCTCGAAATACGTAAGGTAATCAATACCAACGCAATATGCTATGAACCAAGTGATCAATATAATTGTAAATGCATTCAAAATTAAGCACATAAGTGAACACGTAGGCATTTAGGAGTTGTCACGCTACTGTAGATATGCTTAATTAAATACGCATGCTTGATTGGCGTTAATCGTATAGCGTAAGAAAAGATAACTTAGCTCTTAGTTCGGGATTCAATAGTAAATTCTATGAGACTGATTGTTGAGGTTCCAGGTAATAAGAGGCCCAACGTTATGAGTCCGTGCGAAAGCCCAAATGTGTCTATGTGGCGAGTCATGAGCTCACGCTTGATTGAGCTTTGTGGGCTTATACCTTTCCGCTTGCAATGGGCTGGCGCTTGGCAGTGATTTCATCTTAGCAACGTGAGAGGTGCTGCTTTTGTGCATGGTCTTTCGGTAAGTGAGGGCACTTGGCTCACTGTAGTTGCTGAGTTGTGCTGGCGATGAGTCCCCTGGCAACCCATAAAAGTTACACGTATGAGTAACTAGTGGGAGGAATTGATCGGTGTTTTAACCACACAAAAATACTCTATTTTTTTTGGGTAAGTTTATCGATATAATAGAATGACAACTAGGGGTCATTATTCGTTGAATAAAGATGAGATCAATTATTTTAGACACAAACAGACAAAAATATCAGAAAAAATTGACAGACTCGACCATACAGTAGATAATTAATTTAATAAAATAGCTAGACTTGACCTAAAATTACATAAAAACAAATAAACATAGAAGACTCAATGGCAAACTAGTACATAAATTTACAAAGGATTCGAAGATTATTTGATTGATGAACTAAATTACCAAACACAAGATATGAAATGAAAACATGAATTAAAGTCGGAATAAATTAAATGGATTAAAGCGTTAGGAACTTCTCTCCACCCTAAATAGTTCCACCCCAAACCCAATCTACACAACAATGGATAAACGCTTCCCACAATTAGCCCAAAATTGATAGGACATTAATTGTATTACATTCTCTTACTGAGCATGTTTCAGGGTTGGTAAACTGTCTCCACTCAATCCCCAATTGGAAACCTTATGATGGTAATCTAAGACTAACCAATTAAAGTCATTAAGATAAGTAGAATGTTTGAGAAACGATAAGGTTTCTTAAGCTACTGGTAGATGCTTTTACATAACCTAAAAAAATCTTCACACAACAATCCGAGTTGCTTTTATCTCTTTAGAATACATACCAATGTTGACACTCGTATATATATTTAAGAAAATAGACGCTAACGCATGCAACTAAGTTGGCCACAAAAGGAACATATACAAGAAATCATCAATGATTTTACAGTGAATAAATTCTCATCCAAAATTTGTATAAATCATAAAAGGTTCAAGATCGAAACATATGTAGGGCTTCGATTAGCCCTAACAAAGGAATTTACCTACTCATAAAGTAAAAGAAAGAATCAAAACAATACATAGATGTTTGATACAAATGAGATGAAGAAGAATTCTAGTAGATGCGAGTTCGACCCATCGAGCTAGTAAACTCGACCTGTCAATGTCTGATGACAGACCTCTTCTTGCGGCTCTTTGCTCTCTTGCTCGATCTCCTCTCTATCCAATGTCGATTAAACCTTATTCAAACCCTAAAAAGAGTTTATATACTAGCCTAGTTGGGTTAGTCCTTGTCCACTTGGGTTTCATCTTCATAATTTGCAAAAAGCTCCTTTATTTTTTTCCTTATCGCAATTGATTTATTTCGATGAATTCATTTTCTTTATTTTCTCCACAAACCTAATAAACAAATAAACATTAATAAAATTACCGAAAACATAAAAATAAGACTAAACATTGGGTTCAATTAAGCACAAATAAGTTGCACATTTATGCAACTATCAAAATACCTCACACTTAGCTTTTGCTAGTTCTCGAGCAAAATACTAAACACGACTCAAGACAAAAAGGCAACACTCTAATAAACACAACTCTAATGCCCTTACATTGTCTCAGCAATCTTCCTACAAATGTAACACCAAGATTAATTCTCATTCTGAATTCAATCCCACAAAGTTTCAAAAGTTATTCCAATGCATAGCATATATGTAACATGTAAGACATAGATATAATTATGGTGAATAATGAGCCGTAGCATGCAACAAACAAATTAATATTCAACCTCACAAAGATATGCTCTCAAAAGAGTTTCACTCATATATATTTAAGGTTAAGCGCTCAATTCAAATGCTTCCCAAATGGACTAAACCATATGCTCAACTCTTATGATTAATATCCATATATCAAAGGTTGTCATCTTAAGAATCAAAATGACTTCAATAGTTGTAATGGGGATAGGCTCATGGGTTTATAGAACAAAAAGATATGGAGTTCAAAGCAATTTCTTAAACCTAGTAGAGCCATCAAGAATAGAGACAATATAGCACAAACAACCATTAAACATCGTCAAGGAGGAACCTTAAGTGTCTTCAAATACGGCCGGATGTCATCATGTGAGGCCTTCGCTTCATTATTTGCAACCTAGTCACTCCCGGTATCAAGCTAGATCTTACATTTTTTTTACTCTTTTCATCAATGATTTTTTCAATTGTTTTTTCTTTTCAATACCACATACTAGCTTGATACCCCGCAATTATTCCCTTGCATCACCTTCACAAAATTTCACCTCGATTTTTCACATGACTGTCTCATATATAGCTCTACTAAGTTCAAGAACAAAGGTAGAGGTATAACTACTCTGAGTTTCAAGGTTAGAGGTTATGTTGGTGATGACAAAAACGCTAAATATAGGCACAAATTGGCTAGTTAAAGGGGTCGCAACTCGTTCGCACGTAATCATGGGACACAGGCTAACTTTGACTTTGGTGCTCATTCCTAGATGCATTTATCACTTCCTTAATCATAACATAAATTGACTATAAGTTTTGACTAGTACAAGAGCAAGTTCTAGTAATCTCTAGAGTCCATTAACTGAATCAGTGGCAAGCAATTGACACACACAAGAAACAAAACATGTATAGATAGGCTCAATCACTCACTGGGTAAATGAATCTCTAATTGTTTAAGCATGCTCTTAATATGTACCATGTTAACTTATTTCTTCATCCACTACATATTCGCACATGTACCATACATCAAGATTAACCAAAGAAACTTAAGTCACATAGTCACAAATCATCTCTTAGTCACAAATTCGGAAGATATAAACACATCATAAACTAGTCAATGGCAACCTAAGACTCAAAAATAAAACAAAAAACTCTTTTTGGTGTTGATTTTCTCGACACTTTTTTTTGTATTTTTTTTCTTCATTCATGACTCTCAAACACACCAGAAAAAAACTGACACATAGACCCTCCCACGATTAACTGGTCGTTGTAAAAGATCTCTTCACCTTCGACGGGTCTAGAAAATGTTGACACTCCCTGTATTGTCCCAGACAAATTCTCGACAGGTCGAGAAAATGTTAATGACGAGTCGAACTGGGGCTTTGAGTTAATTCTAAAATGACTCAAAAATTTGAAAAATTTGACTCAAAAATGAAAAATTTATACAAACACCACATATATGATATAAACCCCACCCACACTTGAAATTTGCATTGTCCTCAATGTAACACAAAGTTAAAACATGCAATACATCCAACAAGTATGAAACAAGACACATAACACATCA
Organism: Geum urbanum; assembly: GCA_946800695.1. Classification (NCBI taxonomy): domain Eukaryota; kingdom Viridiplantae; phylum Streptophyta; class Magnoliopsida; order Rosales; family Rosaceae; genus Geum; species Geum urbanum. The sequence goes on along the minus strand of OX326999.1, from coordinate 77,465,437 downwards.
CAAAACACACTACATGGAGAAAGATAAAGTAAAGAAGAAGAGATAAGAGATCAAATATGTTAGCCATGCTTCTCCATCAACATGGGTTGTCTCCCAAATAGCGCTAAGTTTAACGTCTTCAGCTAGACCGTGACACCAATTAGTCTGTGACTGGTGCTGGGTCGACGAACTAAACTTCCTCCACTAACTACTCTCCCACAGGCTCATAAAAATGCTTGAGCCGATGTCTATTCACCTTGAATGTGCTCCCATCTCTTGAATTCAAAATCTCAACTACACTATGAGCAAACACATTGACCACAGTAAAATGACCATTCCATCTAGAACGAAGATTAGCTAGAAACAACTGTAGGCGCGAATTGAATAATAAGACCTTTTGTCCAACAACAAAAGACTAGCCATTTATCATCTTATCATGAAAAACCTTGGTTTTCTTCTTATAAATCTGACTAGATTCATAAGCATTGTTCCGGATTTCATCCAACTCATTCAACTGTAGTTTTGTATAAACATCAACATCATCAACATCAAAGTTAAACTGTTTTAACACCCAATATGCTTTGTGTTCAAGCTTCAACAGTAGATGACATACTTTGGCATAAATCAACCTATAAGGAGACATCCATTAGAGTAGTACCATCAACAACCTTATCAGAAGCTTCATTATTTATTGGAGAATCAGCCACTTGGTTAATAACAGTTGTAGATTCATCATCCTTAGCATGCCTGTAACAACTACACTCGAAGCATATCAAGGAAACTCCTTCATAGATCATTATAGGCCACCCTCAACCTCCACAAAAGGCCTCAAAGACTTTCCCAAATCCACCTCAATGCACATACGAGAAAATCTGCCTCTAGCTTGTCCTAGAGTGATAGGATAATTTCGAACAACGTCACCAATAGTCTCCCCAATCTTTTCCATAGTAAACTTCTTATAAAATTGAACAGGCAAAACTGCAATTCTCACCCAAACAACCATTCTCCCAATTTGAGAATTACAAGGATCAAAGTCAGGTTTCCATTTTTGTACGATAAGGGTCTGGCCAGCTAGAATCCAAGGCCCACCGCATAAGGCATGATTCATATCATCTTCTAGGTTGAAACGCAACAATATATAAGTCATTTGGGAGATTAATAAGCCTCCACCCACCTTTAAGCTACCATCTGCGTCTCAAATCCTTCAACGTGAAATCGAAGTTTGTGATAGATCGAGTTGGGCTTACCCATGAGCTTTACAATAACTGAGCTCCTCCAGTCGAAAGCTAGCTTATCATGAACTCGAGATGAAAATGAAATATTCCTCCCATGAATACCAACCGAAATAATACAATCATCGTCAGTTAATTCACGATCCTCAATCATAGTATCATGGAACTTAAATTTTGGGCTTACCAGTGTACTTGGAAAAGTCGCCTTAGCACGAGGAGGTGTGTGTTGGAATCAGCCACATCCATACTCAGAGCTTGTAGATCTGCAACAATATCACCGGTAGCATTATGCCTTTTCCTGGGTACCATATTTGTTGAACCACTTCCGCCACTTCCCTTGGGAAGGGCGGAGAATACAAAGTCTCCTGAAGCCATCGAGCCTAGCCGGAGCAGCGCCGATGATCAGAAAAGAGAGAATCAAAGAACCCCCAATGAGAGGTTGGGAATGACATCCACTAGAATTTGGGTTTACAAGGGTCGCGCGTGAAGCACGTTCAATCTTAGAAATAGTTTATATTTTGTGTCTTCATTATTTGTCGTGGTTTGCTTTTCCTTTGCAATGTATAGCGGGCACATGAGGAAGTGACGCCGCCTAATAAACTTGGCGAAGTGTTGTTGAAATCAGTGATGAACTGTTATTTTGCCTTAGGAGTGGTAATTGCTACTGATAGCGGTGTGTTACTGTCGTCCCCAGTCCCCCCGTTCGCATCGTCGGAATGATGGGGCGTCGAATTGTGCAAGTGCTAGCGATGATTGTCGCTGATGTTGAGCGCTACTTTGTTGAACGATGGCAGCAATGAGTTGGCAGCGTTTGATGCCGTAGTGATTTTTTCCGTAATGTGTGTTGTGCTAGGCTGGCAGAGGGAGTTGGCGAGGTAAAGTTGAATCGATAGGCTGTTGGTCATCCAGCCTGGGCGATTTTTAGAGGCGCTAGCGGCGCCTGAAGTGGTGAGCGTTGGGGCGAGCGGGCCTGAGATGCTTAGTGGCACTTGAAGTGGCTAGCGCTAGCGCCGTTGTGATATGTATCGTTTTGCCGAAACAAGTCATGGCATGGCGGTTTGAGCTTGGCGTAGTGCTCTCTTGCGACGTCGTTTTGCCGATACTGGCGAGTCCCAGTACTGACGCTTGACAGAATCAAGTGGTGAGAAGCCGAATGGTGACGTTGGCGCAAGGTATAACGCATTGAGCTTTGCGGCCTGTGTTGATCGCAGCACCTGGTGCCAAGGTTTCACTTGTGAGCTTTACTAGCTAGACATGATTGTAGATGGATAAGCATATGTGATGCCTATTATTCATTTATCAATGTGCGAGCAGATCGATGGATGAGACCACTGGGGCCTTTGGTTGATTAATGCACAGCGTGCGGATCTAGGATTAAGATCTTGGGGGCTAAATTTATCCTTATTTTTTATTTTTTTGTTGATAATGCTTTCATAACCTATACAAGGTCTCTTTTTTTTATTGAGAATCTTTCTAGAGATCGAGTTGTCATATGAATGCATAAACGTTGTACAATTATAAAATAAATTTTGAGTTATAAAACAAACAACAACAATTAAACGGCTTTAAAATATAGAAGAAGAAGAGGTGAAGAACATAGTAAAGCACTGGAATGTAAAGAAGAAGAGGAGAATAACATATATAGATGGGAACTTAAAAAAGCAGGTCAAGAAGTAAAGTAGAACAGAAGAAGAAAGAAGATGATGAAAACTGTAAAGTAACTTCAAAAAGCCCACATGGAGAATCGAAACATAGACATGGGCAATAAATACTTTAGCTTCGCGAACTGAACGATAACAATCAATCGGTAGTCCCTACAATTTTAAAGATATAATTTTAAAGATATATAAAAACTCACTGGACTTAAGCTCCGGTGAGCCAATACTTAGAGCACCCGCACCGGTAGAAAGCTCTTGCTCGAGCAATTTGAGGAGGAGCAGGCACTGTTTGAGGTGGAGCAGTCACTGTTCATCGAATAGGAGGTGCAGTTTCTGTTTTTCGCGCAGCGGTGTCAAAAAATAGCACGTGCTATTACTGTTCATAAATTAAATTTTTTTTTTTAAAACTAAATTTTTTTTACTCCAATAAGACAACACATATTTGTCAATTTCGTCGTTACGCGATTAGTGATAATGACCAATTTGTCATTTCATACAAGCTTTTAAAATTGACTATTTTTCATAAATAAATTTGACTACACTTTCTTCGTGAGAGTTGTAGAGTATTTCATTCCGATCTCATAGAAATTTTCGCATAATTTTTCGGACACTCGAACTATTAATTATGAATTTCAGATGTATTAGTCAATTTTAATTTTAAACAAAAAAAATATAGTTGATTTAATCTGGACCGTCCGATCAGATTTTTTGATTTGAAATGGACGGTCCAGATCAATCTGACTGTTACTTTTTTTTTAACTTCGACCTGCCACGTGTCATCTTCTTATTGACCGGTAAAATTTTTTTTTTTACTTTTACTGGCGCGTGGATGACACGCGCCAGATAGAAAAAAAATTTACCCTTGCTGACGTCACCCACGCGCGTGGATGACGTCAGCTCGCTCGAGCAACAGAACGAGCAGCAGCTGCTCGTCCTCCTAGTCAACCTGCGGCCGCCGGCTTCCCTTCTCCCCGGTGCACGTCCCTCCTGCTCTTGCTCGTGCTGCCGGTGTCGGGGCCCGCCTGAAACGAGCTGCTCGAGCTCCGAGCGCTGCAGGTGCTCTAAGATCCGTCACTGCGTACTTAGCATGCATGCATGACGTCTAAGATATACAGGTCCTAACGTGAATGGCGTACGTGTTTATTCAATTGGACAAAGAGTTCCACTAAATTATGAATAAATAATGCATGGCGAGAGGTGTAAGTGGTTGACGGCAAACTCATTTGAATAAAATATACTATAAATTTTGAATTCTCATCTCGTGAAGAGTGTGGCGCCAATACAAAGTTGCTAGCGTTAATGTTACTGGCTCCTCTACTCGGCGCTGCTGAGGGGTTTGTCGCCTGCGTAACGCCGCTTTGCGAGCTTCTTGCAGGGAGAAAGAGAATGCATGCCTTGGTGTGGTTGTTCAACTTCAGTCCCCTGGTTTTCCCGGTGCATGGCGGAGTAGTATTGACGGCAGTGGAGCTTGCAAGTCTCTTTCGTGAATCTGCAAAATAAATCTGAATACGGTGTGGTACTGCACAAAGATTTTCCGACGATCAAGTCAATAAGATTACTCGAATAGTACGTAGTGTATATTCTTATAAAAATTGATACCTAAATATCTCCCATACCTCCCTTTATATAGAGAAGGGATAAAGAGATGTCTTTGCTCCCATTGAATGAGGAGATCGAGATAGATCAGGAATATGATTACTTTCCTTATTCATGACTAATTAGTTTTCCCACGCTACCATCGTAATCACTATAACCGACGATTTTTTAAAAACTATAGCCGACGAGGTTTTTTTTTATTATTTTTTTTTATAAAAAGTCATTGGCTATACTATTACCGACAAGTTTTAGCCAACAGACTATAGCTGACGACTTTCTAAATATCGTCGGCTATAGTCCGTTGGAAAAAACCCGTCAGTAATAGTATAGCCAACGAGTTTTATAGCCGACGAAACAAAAACTCGTATGCTATAGTTTTTAAAAAATCGTCGGCTATAGTGATTATACTGGTAGTGCCAATTACCACAACTTCTTTCGCCAGTATCTCGGCCAAGTTCATGACCATATCTCGATAGGATTATGGAATTCTCAATGTCCGAAGATTCCTCATTCCTAGAAGATATAGTGTCTTGCTTTCGCTGACCTCGAGGAAATATCTAGTTGTCATGGACCTCGAGGGAATACCAGCTGTGGAAGACCTCAAGGAAATGTCTGGACCTCGACGCAACGCTCTTCTGTCATGGAGACCTTGAGAGATTACTTTGCTAAGAATTTCACATCAGTGGATTCACTCGAAATATTCTACCTTTCGAAGATTGTCAAATCTGACAACCACAAATACCTCTCAACCATAGTAAATCGAACGCTCGGAGACTTGGTGTTGCTGCATGAGAAAGGCGTCCCCAAGAAAGTTTAGAATCATCTTATCCACGTGATATGAGAACCTGCATAACAGAACCCTTGAGTTTTTCTTTGATTTTCCAGAATCCCTCGAGCTCTCCAGATTTTTTGTTGAGTATGAAGTTTTTTCCATTTCTCGTAGTCAAGGTCGACCACGGGGACTTCATTTAAATTAGATTGAAGTATAGCAATACCATGGATTGCCTCAGTTGTACTTCGTCGGGGTTAGTGTCCTCTTGCAGAGCTCAGCTCTCGGAAGGATACCCCAACCGAGATCACTCTTATTGCACTACCTCATTTAGTGTGTGTAAGTGGACGTCACAATCATAATCAGGGCTTAGCATCGAATACTTGTTATCTACTGTTAGGACCATAAATATGTGTTCATTACGCTCCTAACTTTATGCTTATAGCTTATTTTCTATGAATAAAGCATTGTTCTTATGACGTTTCCTGTTCTTGTTAGAAAATGTGGAGTTGGCTCGGAAATGTATTAAATATGAAGAATTAGATACTTATTGGAGAAGACATATACATTTCCTAGGTCATGGGAGAATTTGGAGCAACTTTGGGAAAAGGACGAAATAGCTTCATCGGAGGTCGCCAGAAGTTGCCCGGAACTCGCCCGAATTCGTTACAGCCGGCCGGCCCATTTTAGCCGGCCCAATCACATGAAGTCCAGCCCAATGGAGGCCCATTGAGACCATCTATGCCTACCAATCTGATTTGGAGAGAAAGAGAAAGAGTTGGACCGCATGATGCCACCATTTTTGGGGCTTAGCCTTCCATAGCCTAAAATAGTAGATCATGGCCTCCTTCATTCAAAGTTGACATTTGGATCCTCCATCTCACCACCTCCTATCATCTAAGGGTCCATATTTGTCTCCCTAATCAGCCCAAATTCGAGCTTCCCTTGGCACCCAAAAACAACTTACTTCAATTTTCAGATTTCTCAAATTTTAGCTCTCTAGAAACCCTCTCCATCCATGCCTACTACATAGCCATATCCTCCACCAACAACACACCCATAATTACCATCTAAGGCTTAGAAACACCTATCACAATCATCTCTCTCTAGCCTTAGGTGGGTGACCCAACATTAAGGAGCTTTGGAGAAAAATTGGAGCAAGGAGGAAAGAATAGCTAGAAGACCTTGAAGCTTTTGGGGACTCTTGGTTATTTCTCATCCTATTTTGTCTTTCAATCATGTATCTAAGTTTTATACTTGTTATGGGTAGTGAGTAGTAGATTTTGGGAGGCTAGGGTTAGAACCCTAACCATGTGATGTGATGAACATGTCTTGGATTATGTATATTTCATGGTTTTAGTGTATGTTATGATTGAGTTTATTGTGTGATTGTGTTATGTTTATATGCTTGAGCTTGTTGTATAAATTCTTATATGCATGTGGTGACTCTAGCTAGGTTGAAGCATGTGTTAAAGGACTTAAAAATGACCTTTGAATGAATTAGCTACTCACTTAAGGATGGATGAGCATGTAAACATGATTAGGGTATTATCTAAGAGATTTATCTTAAGATTTGGTTCTCTAGCATTTAGCATGGATTAGAGCCTCTTGAGTCTCCTTAGACTTGAGAGACCTTAGTCAAGCACACATTGATTTAAAAGGTTATTGTGGCACCTCATAGAATCTTTTGGCTCGTAGCTTAATAGGTACGAGTTGAGGGATTTAACCGGACGTCCTTTCGGATTTTCCAATCGATATTCGAGAGGGGAGCCTTTCCACATCTATCACACGATTTACTTGTTAGCTTCACAACGTGACATACGGTTGAGGTATAAGCCCGTAATGACTTATGTCTTGATCTTGATTCACTAAACACTTCAATGTAGGGCTTAAGTCTTCTAGTGTCCGAAGTGACCTAGGAATTTGAGTTCTAAACCAACCATGACTCACAAGGTCACAAGTTGGACAATACTTTGTGTGAACGGACTTAATCTATACATGAACCGGGACATTGTTTAATGCATCATATGGTTAGTGGGGATTTCCCTAGTTGACCTATTTTACCTTATATTTAATTTGTGTCATTTAGTTCACATTTAGTGTAATCAATCAACCATCAATCAACTTGTTAATCACTCACTGTAATTGCATCATCCCTTACAATGCCAAATCTCCAAAGGATTTGGTAGCATGAGATATACTTTCACATTTTATTTCCTCTAGTGTCAACTAGTGTAGTGTCTAGTGAGTCGCAATATTTGTGCTTTCACCCGAGCTAAGGAATCTAAGTGCTTACTCCTCGTGGGTTCGACACTCGATTTCCTTTTTTATACTATTACTTGTTCCAGTATACTTGCGGGTGGAGATCGTTCTTGCACTTATGAGTTAGCAAATAGCTTACTAGGTGTGGGGGCGTAAATATTCCAACAACCCACTGTTAGGTCCAGTCTCAAAGTCCATACTCGACTCTTCCTACGTACGGATGCAGTAGTGACATACGGGCCTTAGGAACAGTCAACGTCGAGCTAGAGCGAATACTCCATACTGAAGATAGTTTGGATCTTGTGCTAGTTTTTTTAAAATTGCATCATCCCCCTAAGAGAACCAAGCTTCAAGTCACAAAGTCAGAAAGCTTAGGGATCCTTCCCCTCAAGGGTACCGATTGTATTCTGCCTAGCGACGCAAACCTTCAGTAAGTAAAACGTTGCTAATTTTCTCCACATAACTTGAGGCAATTGCCACCTCATTCCCTTATGAGTATTTTCGATAAGGTAAAGGGCTTTCACATATAGTATCTCATATGCCCATACTAAGCAATCTAGCTCTTCTCTAAAATATTATTAATACTAGGGTTCCTGCACGGTACTTTGTGCCTACACGTTTCTTTGTGCCCTCATTAATAACAATAAGCAAAGTATAACCAAACAAAAGTGTGATTTCATATAACTTATAAAAAAATTATATATAGCAAGGAATCTTCTCGGGGGCCTCGTCAAACCTGCTAGCTCTGTCGAACTAGTTAGGAAGAGTACAAACTTACTTCTATTTGTCAAAACTCTAAGTTCTGAACTCATGCCATACTCCTACTGCAATTTCTCCCTAACTAAGTTGGAAGAGTTTTCTCCCACATCTTACAAGGGCATACATGGTCTTCAGCTCTTTTTTCTCTGGCTTTCCAGAGGTCTGAAGTCAAACCTCGAGGAAAGCTTGGGGGTCCAGTTCTTGGTCAAGGGAATTCCCCTTTACGCTTTGTTTCTGGCCCCTCCTGCTGCCTGCTACTCGGAACTAACGTTCCTCGAGGCCTCTCTTAAGTTTCCCTCGAGGCCTCTCTTAGGTCTCCCTCCTGGTATGCTGCCCTCGTGCTTTCTGGTCGTAGATGAGAGGGTTCTTTTGTCCCTGAGGATTTTGTCACCAGTTTAATGGTGTGCAACATTGGGTAATCATTCATTGGTGGGGGACTACGAAGAGCATCTCTATTCGGTGATCGACACCTTCTTTTTCTGTCTTCGCGATTGTTCCTTATTGTCGCCACAGTATTCCCTCGAAGTTGAGGCTCATGATTTTTCTTATACCTGTCTTCTACATAATCCCAGCATAACCCTTTCTCTAAAAGTTCTGCAAAGTGTGCCCGTAGAGCTTCACAATATCTGGTCTTATTCCCTTTACTTTTTTGAAAGGCACAATAATCTCCCAACTTTGATACCTCTTATGCAGACAACGGGGGTGGTCTATTCACATATGGCTTGCCTTTGATGATATGCAGAATTTAGTAAACTTGTATCTTCAGTGGAGCATCAGCATACCTCAAGCTTTCTTGCCCATGCCCTCGAGCATTCCCGGATCTAAAACTTGATCTATAAGAATCAGTTCTCCTTCTCGACCTTTCTGACTTATCTCACTCTTGTCCCTCAGCATGTTAAGCATCGTCCCACTTAGCATATGATAATGCTTTGTTGTGGGATTGGGATAACGTTATCTTCTCTTCCTAGCACAGCTCTCCATATAGTCCACGACCCCTTGGAAAGACCATTCCTAAGAGCTAGTGTAGCAATTCGGTCATCCAAATCTTCCACAGTTGTAACCTCATTTTGGATCCCTAATAGACTTATTCCTCCTCTGTTGAACATTGTTCAAGTGATCCATGTCATTTATGAACATCTCGTTGCTTTCATATATTTTGAAGAATCGTGCTTGCAAATCTTCAAAACTATCTATGGATTCCTAAGGTAAGTCCTTGTACCACCTCAGGGATTTTCCTTCCAAGCTTGAATGGAACATGTTATATAGCCACACATCATCATTGTCCCATGCTGCCATGTAGTCCCTGATGTGAGTGTCTGAATCCCCCTTAAACTTCACGAATCGTGGCATACTAAATCTCTCATGTGGATCCGCCTCTTGGATGTGTCACGCCAAATGGTTCATTGAGATTCTCGCAACCTTTTCTTCGACCTTCTTTTCATGAGGATCTCAATTGGCCTTTTTGAGCTTCTTAATCTCCCTAGTGAGAGCAACCCTCCACCTTTTGTCATCTTCTTTTGACTCTAGTGGCCGTTTCTGGTCATGCTACTCTCATAGGTCGACATCAAGCTCTTCTTCTGGGTGAGGTAAATCTCTAGGTGTTCCCACAAATTTCTGACGATGCCCCCTACTTTTTGGGTTTCACCCCCAAGCTTTTTATGGGAATCCTAGTTTTTTTTTGGGATCTTAGTGCTTCGGCTAATCCCATAATAGTATTCTAAATTTTTCCCATAGCTTTCTGCATCTTTCCAACATTCTCGAAAAGCTCCAAATTTTGTTGTAGTAGGTAGTATGGCATGGTTCCTGGAGTTGAAGCAGTTGCTGAAGTGGATCCTCCTTGCCCAAGTCGTTGTTGAGGTTTCTAGCGACATCTGATATCCCACTATAGAAGTTCAAACCCGCGGAGCTCAAAGGTGTCCCCGTGGAAAGTGTCTCTAAGGTCAGGTTTGTTACATTGGTAGCACCTCATGCATCGTTCTGGTTGTTAGGTTCATTTTGTAGAGTTTCCATTCACGTGAGTTAGCCTTGAGTTCAACTCTCAATGAAAACACCAATTTGGGAGAGTAGATTTTGTTGACCCTCAAGCTCGCTCCTTCATGAACCTGCAAAACAAGTCTAAATATGGTGTGGTACTACAAAGATCCTCCCACGATTAAGTCAATAAGGATACTCGAATAGTAGTATATATTCTTCTAAAAAGTTATACATGAATGTCTCTCTTAGCTCCCTTTATATAGAGAAGGGATGAAGAGATGTCTTTGCTCCCACTAAATGAGGAGATCGAGATAGATCAAGAATATGATTACTTTCCTTATTTATGACTAATTAGTTTTCCCAATTACCACAAGTTCTTTCGCCAGTATCTCGGCCAAGTTCATGACCATATCTCGATAGGATTATGGAATCCTCAATGTCCAAGGTCCTTCCTAGAAGATATGGTGTCTTGTTTCCACGGACGTCAAGGAAATAACCTCAAGGAAATGTCCGAACCTCGAGGGAATGCTCTGTTATAGTGGAGATCTTAAGGGATTACTTTGCTAAGAACCCCACATCAGTGGATTCACTCAGAATATTCTAGCTTTTGAGGATGACCAAATCTGACACCCACACAGCTACCTTGGAGCTGATGGTCTATCATGATGGTATTCTTTATTTACGGTGGAGTGTCGTCGTAGCTGCTAACTCTTGAGTTGATAGAGGACAGTAAGAATTGGCAGACAAGGACCTAGCGGATGCTGCTAGCGGACGTGGTCCTGGCTGACCGGTTATGATGGACCGAGGATGGCAGACAGAGCTTTGGCGACTCCGAATCCACAAAAGTTCACAGACTCCATTTTCCATTCCTTGGTATTCAATTTCAACACTAGAACGGGCAATCACATTTTGTTTTTTACTGCGCCAAGCTACGTTGCATAGAAACAAGTACGAGTACGTGGAAGCGAATCGTTTGAAAACGCGTAAACATTTTTTTTGAAAAATCACTGGAAACGGGTACATTTTGGAAGCGTAAGAATAAAATAATAATATTTAATAGAATATTATATATATATAACCAAATAAGTTTCATAGAAATTACATTCAAATATATCTACTGAAGTAGCAAAGAAGCTTGACTTTCAATATTATAAAACAACCTGGCTTTCAACTAGACGTACTAAAGTAGCAAAAAAATAGTCTGGCTTTCAACATTACAAAACAGCCTGATACTTACAAGTTAAAAAACAGACTAACTTTAATACAAAAGACCAATATACATCATGTTGTATTGTTCTGAAACACTCAAGAGACAATACCCATCATAGTCCAGACTTATTCTTTTGTTTCTTGTTCTAATTTTCATCAAACCATTACATACCACAACCTCAATCTCTTTAACCTCCCCATTATCAAACAAAATAGAGTCCAACACTGGTTCATCAAGAGAAAGATCCTTAAACTCAAGCCTCCCAAGATTAGTATCATCCATAGAATCAAACTGATCACCCCCAACATCCCACATCTGAGATGGACCTTCTTTGTAAGCTTTGCTTCTCCTAGATAAAAGGTGAAGGTTGGTGTGTATAAACACCAAATCTTCCGCTCTTTGTGAATTGATCTTGTTTCTTATCGTGGAATATATGAATTTTCAAATACTCCAATTTCTCTCACAACATGAGGATGAACAAAGTTGTCCAAGAAACTTGAATGCTAAGTCTTGAAGCATTGGTGCTGCAGCTCCATGGACTGCCCACCATGACACAAGCTCTAGAATGAATCTATCATGCATTGCATTAATGTTAGAAAAAATCTTCCCTACATAAAGAAAAGTTGGAATACTCTACTGAAAATTGTCTCCGCTTATCCGCATCATCATAATACTTCAAGATACAATTTTTTCTTTCTCTAGTAATCTAAACATCTGAGTGTGGAGATTTTCTAGTGCTATCTTCTTCAAGCCACTGCAAAATATAGTATCTAAATAAAGATTAAAACACAAAGTTAGAGAAGGAGGTGAGGAAAAGAAGACATATATAAATGTTATGATTGGGTATATCATGGTGTCTAGCTAGGTGGTATTAGTTTATTGCCATCGACTTTACATGCATCTGACTTTACTATCAATCCATCTCAAACTATCCACGAATCAGTAAGAAACCATAAGAAAGTAACTCAAAATTATCATTGCCAGCAAAAACCAAATCAAACAATGAGTAGAGAGAAATAAAGAAAAACATTAAAGACAAACAATAAAATAATCAGCAAAACATTAAAGACAAACAATAAAAAATAACAACTCATAATCAGTAAGAACACATTCACTAAGTAGATAACTACAAATTTGATTCCCTACTAGAAACTAAATTCAAGCATAAACAGAGAGAAGAAACCTACTTTGGATTAAGAGAATGTGCCATAGAATGGAGAGGTGTGCTACTTTTGCTCCAACGATACATCAACACCTTATGCACGACATTCCAGAAGGTTGATTCCTCATGAAGTTGCTTCCTCTCTTTTCGAAATATGTCTTTCTTCACAGTTTGATTCATATTGTCCCAACATTCATAGACTAAATGAAGACATGACCTATCGGTGTCTGCAAGTCTAAGCATGTTATATATCGATGCAGTGAATGCTAAAACGTAATCAAGATCATCCCAAAACATCTCATCCAATATCTTCTATTTCACGAATGCAGCCTTCTTCACATCATCCTCTTTGTAATCATCCCATTTAGGACTAATAACCATATGTTACAAACCAACTTTTATCTTCCTAAATCTCCTGAACATAACAAGTGTGGAGGCAAACCTAGTTGAAGCCATTGTAAGGATTTTCAAGTTGCAGTGCTCTGCAAACATCACCAACCTCATTCCATGATTCATTATAAAATTCTTGATGAAAGAAGCATCATCTGTAATAGGTCCTATCCAATTGCAAGCATCCCACACATCATCATTGTTTCTTATTTGTAGAAAATGTGCATATATATTCTTCGCGGCAAGGTTTAAAATGTGAATCACATGGTGTCCAGAAGATGGTAGGATATTTAGCTAATATAAGAGCACCAACTTTGACACAATTAGATGCATTGTCATTTATGATTTGAACCACATTTTCATGCCCAACCTCCTTTATGCACTCTATAATCATGCCAGCAATCATCTCACCACTTTTAACTTCCTCTTAGCTATTTACTGCCCTCAACATTATTGGACCACTCTCATTTACAACAATCATGTTAAAAATGGGTTTCATCTGCGGATCAGACCAGCCATCACTACATATACTGACCCCATTAGTCTTCCATGTGTATTTCAGTGGCAATATATGATGCTCAATGTTCTTCCTTTTCTTTTGCAGAAGCGTAGTCCTCAATGCGTTTTATCCTGGTGGAATATATCCTGGTTAGAAGCCCAGATGTATGAGTTGCAGTAGTGAGGATTCCTTGCAAAGTTAAATGATAACCCACCAGTATAAAACATTCTAGCTATTTCACCATCACACTGCTCCCTATCATGATTATTGAATGCTTTATCCAAAGCTGTACCAATTTCTTTCCTCTTCTTTGGATCCATTTCCTTTGTTGTTGGAAAAGTATAGCTCATATCATAGTTAAGTGGAGAATCCCCTAGTTTCCTTGACGAGGAAGGTAATGGCACTGACCTAGGACCTGCATTTTTCACTCTCTGTTTGCAATCATTCAAGAACTTGCTCATGTTAGTATGTTGTTGAAGAATGACCTTCAAGCATGTTCTAATTCCTTTTCCACCATCTTTTAACAGATGAGTCACAACTCTACTGTGAGATCCCACATAAGTAATATTACAAAACTTGCATTGAAATCTTCATGATCCTCGGCCTGGAATCTTTTCGTTTGTCATCTATTCCTTCAGGTTCAATATAAGCCACACCAACGTTGATGCTCCCTGTAGAGCTAGGAGCTGTAGATGGTTTACTCATCCTGAAGAAAAAAAATGGCATGAATACATGAACATAATTGACTAACAGACAAAGTATCATAATAGAATATAGCAGCATATTGAAAATGAGATAGAGAAAATATACTTGTTTGCTTTATATATAATCAAAGCATAAACAACAATATGATTATTAACAACACCATTATTTAAACATACTCTACAACCCCATTCGTGATCTCCAAAAAGCAGACTTAATTCTCAAAATTCCCAACTTGGCTTTGCTCACAAACCCAAACCCTCTCACTCCAAGATGCTCGGCTCTCCCAAGTCAGCTTGGTTACCATTTTCAAACCCAATTGTTTCACTTCACATGCTCATATTCGACTGGGTTTTAGGCTTTTAGCTAAGTGATAACCAACAACTAAACAAGACTTTAATAATGAAGAATAAGAAGAACCGACGAAAAAGAGAGATAATGATATACTCTACCTTTGAGAGCAGATGATTGAGAAACTCGATCGTTTTCAATTCGATAGAGAGAAAAAGGGGATGCTACTTTTCATTTGATACCAAGAGAGATAAAATGTCGAACAAGAGAGTAGGGTTTCACTTTTGGGTATTATGATTTATGAAGATAAATTCACTAATTTACCCTCAAGCTTCCCTTTAATCCACATAAACACGTTTTCAAGTTCGCGCTTCCACGACGCTTTTGTTTTCAAAAAATATGGAATCACGCTTCCTCATGCTTTCACGAGCTTTCGCGTGCACCCATACCCGCACCATCTTGGAAGGCAAAGAACGCATGTAGATTGAAGAATCCATGCTACGCAGGCGCCAAGATATTAAACTTCCACCAATAAAGGTGAAGTACCTAGAAGTAGATGTTTTATTAGTCTTATCGCCTGCCCAATCTGCATCAGAATATTATGTAACTCCAAACTTACCAATTCTTTGAAAATAATAAGCCTTTACCAAATTCAAACTTCAAATACTTGAGGATGCACATTACAACATCTATATGCTCTTCACTTGGATCATGTATGAACTGACCGACAACACTTATAACATATATAATATCAGGTCTAGTATATGATAAATAGATCAATTTTCCTACTAACCTCTGATACCTACCCTTGTTTGTTGGAACTTGATCCGGGCACAACTCCAACTTATGATTCCTCTCAATAAGAGTATTAGCAGGTTTATAATCCAACATTCATGTTTCAGCAAGAAGATCAAGCACATACTTTCGTTGTAACAAGGTGATTCTCAAATTGGATCTTGCAACTTCAATCTCCAAGATATACTTTAACAAACCCAAGTCCTTTATCTCAAACTCTTGGGACAAACGCTTCTTCAAATCGTCCATCTCAACTGGATCATCACATGTAATAACCATATCATCCACATATACAATCAGAGCAGTAATTTTACCATCCTTGCGTTTGATGAACAATGTATGATCAGAGTTGCTCTATCTATATCCAAACTTCTTCATAGCTCCAGAAAATCTTTCAAACCAAGCTCTTAGAGATTTCTTCAATCCACACAAAGACTTGTTTAGTCGACACACCTTTTCAATATTACATGACCCAGAATTGATACCTAGAGGAATATCTATGTACACTTCTTCTTCTAGATCTTCATTCGAGAAAGCATTCTTCACATCAAAGTGATGTAATGACCAATCATATCGAGCTGCTAAGGCAATGAGAATGCATACAATACTGATTTTTTCCATTGGAGAAAATGTCTCCTGATAATCCACTCCATACCACTGGATATAGCCTTTTGCAACCAGACGTGCTTTATATCGATCAATGCTTCCATCTGCCTTCAGCTTCATTGTATACACCCATCTACATCCAACTGTCTTCTTACCAGGTGGTGCAGGAACAATCTTCTAAGTTTCATTCTTTTGTAGGGCTTCCAATTCTTCATTCATAGCTTGCTTCCATTTTGGATCAGCCAAGGCATCCTGCACATTACTGGGAATAGATACTGTAGATAATTGATTAATAACAAGTACATTTGATCCAGATAACATATGGTGAGATACAAAGCTAGCAATATGATATTTGGCTTTGACTTCTATACTAGGCTCATATTATTTCGTTGGAACCCCTTTTGTTTCCCGTTGAGATCTTCTAGGCATACTAACTTCTACACTACCTGATTCAATATAATCAGTATGTACACCTCAGGTAAGACATTTTAGACAGGCTCTTCGGTTGTTGGAGTACAAGGGGGGTCTTCATGGGATATTGCTTCAGAAGAAGGTTGAACTTCAATGATGTCGCTTCAACTCCAGTTTTTTATGGATCGAGGAAAGGGCTGGACGGGTCGAATGCATCAATCTGTTCTGTTTCTGGTTCATTTCTCGACAATTCAAAGAATGGACTCGATGGGTCGAATGCATCAATCTATCTAATTTTGGCCATTTTTCAATCGGTCGAGAGAGGCTTTCTGTCTCATTCTGGGTTCCTTGTTCGACGGGTCGAAATGGGTTTCTGTACTATTTTCTGTCCGATTTTCAGCTTCAAGTCACCTCTCCAAGCTCTCCAATTCCTCAAATTCCTCCAAATTCATAGGATTTCTTTCACATATACTTCTGTCCCCCTGAAGAGAAAACTGTGAACCCCCCCCCCCCCCCTGAATAATAAGGTTCAAACTTACGGAAAGAGACATCCAGAGATATACAAATTTTGTTCAAAACTGGATCATAACAACGGTAATCTTTTTGAAACTCAGCATATCCAATAAAGACACACTTCACATCATAATGATCAAGCTTCCCCCACAATTGTTTGTTGATCTAAATATACATAGTACACCCAAAAACTTTGGGCTCCAAATTTGGCAAAGATGACACATTCAACAACTGATGCAACTTCTGATATTGATTCTGAAACTCAATCACACGAGAATGTGTGTGATTGATCAATTATGCAGCATAACACACAACTTTTCCCCATAAGTTGCGAGGGACATTCATACTAAACAATGAAACATGAATAACTTCCATTAACTATCGGTTCTTTCTTTCAACTAGTCCATTCTGTTAAGGAGTATAGCAATAGAAGTTTGGTGCCTAATCCCATGAGTGCCCAAATATGAGGATAGCTCACTATTCACATATTCTCAACCATTGTCAGATTGAAGTACCTGGATTTGCTGCTGGAATTAGGTTGCCACCATCTTGTGAAATTTAGTAAATCTGGCAAACACTTCACTTTTATGCTTCATCAAGGAGATCCATGTCATTCTAGTGCATTTATCAATAAAAGTCACAAAGTAACGATATCCAGAACGAGATAAAATTCTTGCAGGACCCCAAACATCATAATGAATTTTCATGAAAGGAACTGAACATTTATTCAAACTTGAAGAATAGGTTATACGATGGCTCTTGGCCAGTTCACAAATATCACATTTGAAATCTAACTCTTCAACAACTGAAAACAACTAAGGTTGTAACTTCCTAAGATATCTAAAATTCAAATAGCCTAAGCGACGATGTCATAACCATACCGCTTCTTTGGCTTTATTCAAACTGCTGATACTATTTACTTGAGCCAACTGATTGTGCCCACTGCTTGTCAACTTCAGGTAGTACAATTTCCCCTTCTAATAGCATAACCAAGAGTCATTCTTGTCAGAATATCATAAAAAATACATAAATTAGGATAAAAGGTTACAGAGCAAGAGAGGGCTTTAGTGATTTGACTCATAGATAATAAGTTATATGCTAGAGAGGGAACAACAAGGACAAAATCAAGAGTTAATTCATTAGAGAATTGCACATATCCTTCATCAATAACAGGAGAAGGAGAACCATCAGTAGTAGAGACAACATACTCAGGAGAAGTTTTAGGGGTTTCAACAACATTAGGCTTATTTGTCATATGATCAGTTGCACCAGTATCAATTATCTAAGATCTATTCGTAGATAATGTGGTGAGAGAAGATGCCTTACTCCTTTTACCTGTTTCAACAATGAGTGGAGATGGTGGTTGTTCAGATGATGATGTGGTGGTTACAGCTAATTTGGGAATGTTCTTACGTGTCTTTCGGGATAAGTCCCACCATTTAGGATTACCCAACAAGTTCATAACACCGTTCTTTTATATCACAAACCTCCTGACAATGAGTACACGTGAAATTCAGGAATTTGGCAGGAGGCTTTCCACCAGAATGGGGAAGACCAGAGAAGCCAGGAGGAGAGCCATGTCGGCACTGTAATTGGGCGACGTTTGAAGAAGAGGAAGAGGCTGCCATGACGGAAGCTTTACGTGGAGTTGTAGAGAGTGCGATCTGGTTGCTTTGGAAGAATCTAACATGGGCATATGTCTGATCAAGATCCAGCTTTTGTTCCCTCATTAAGTATTATTTACATACTTGATTGAATTCAGCATCAAGTCACATTAAGAACATGTAAACTCTTTGGCGGGTCATACCGGAAGATTCATTCACAACTCCATCAACGGTGTCTTGAGAGTGTGTCATGCATTGATCCATCTCATCCAGCCATTTGACAAGTTCATTGCAGTATGTCGAAAGAGGTCTTCCATTCTACTTCTTCGTATAATAGAGACGATGAAGCTCAACAATTTGGGTTTCATCCGATTTATCATAGTATGTCTTGTATAAGGCATCCCATATTGCTTTAGCTGTTGACAATCCAGGGGAAATGTTCTTAACAAGCCAGCACTTCACATTGCTATTGTCGGCTGCCCATGTTTGATATTCTGCATAGGCAACAACAGGAGGATTTTTTGTGAGAAGGTCAAGCTATTTCTGTCCTTTAATACGAATCTTCATGAATCCAGACCAACTAGAATAGTTGGTTTCAGTGAAGAGCTCGCCGATGGGAAAGACAGAGTTGTCCTGAATGGTGTTATGGTAATGTTGATGATTATGAATGGGTTGCACAACGGCTTCTCCATTGTTGGGGATGATTGCTCCTGCATCTTCATCAAATATATTTTGTTGACCCTCCATCTCTTCAAGCGTTTAAAGTACAATTACAGATTTAGGTTCAGCAGAAATTTTTTTGTAGTGGTGATTCAGAGTTTTCAATTCAATTCAATTAAGGGTTTTCAAATTTCAGGAATTCGGCTCTGATGTCAAGTAAAAAAATATTTCAGGGAGAATTCAATGATGAGGTTAATATAACTTTACAAGTGATTTTCCAAAAAGATAAAATATCTACACAATGTTGTTACATCTACAAAAATTAATTCTAATTACAATATAAATATTTTTTCCAACAAGCACACTTACATTTCAATCAGTTTGTTCAAAGTGCCAATTTTCTTTTTCTATATGCCAAGATGGTAGTTCCTCTGCATTTGAACCTTGTTGGAAAGTGTCAAATTGGGATACTCATGGAGATGAAGAGAATAAAATCACAAAAACCCTGAAAGTGATATTTTAAAGTCTGGATGCTAAACCTTAATTAGTTAATTTGCCTCTATATATCTCCGATTGCTATATCAATGTGTTTAAAAACCTAGATGTCGAAATTCCTCACTGAACAAGTAAAGAACCGGACTGAATTCAAATTGAGAAGTCACCATTGTAGAGGAAGAGATTCACCGATCAATCCAATGCAGAGCTTGCAGTTGCCTTCAGTACGTGTACCATCCATTTTTGATGCATGTGATATCTCTTTGATTAAGAATTCCTCAACTTCAGTGTACCGTTCCCCTTTCATATTGCTAAACTAGCGACCAGTTAGAGATACCGTTAATTGGAGCAGAGAAGCCAGCGAGTAGAGACTGTGATTGACCCATGCAGGGTGTACGTACCAACTATTTGACTGAGAATAATATTGATCGAGCACCAGTCCACCACTATATACTGTATAGTTGTGCACCATATACATGTTTGCTTATTATTGCATCCTTTAAGACCTTATCTGACTTAACTTCTTATTCCGTTTTTTTTCTTCTCACTCAACACCATAATATTGATGTATTCTTCTTCTTCCTTTAGACTCTGCAACTGTAAAGTGTAAACCACAACCCCTTGGTCTCTGTTCTACATGCAACCTCATTACCATGGAACAGCTAGCTCTGCAAAATATGCTTACTTCAAAGAAAGTAGAATTGTTTCCCATACTTAGTTAGGATTACACGTTATTCATGCTCCGGATGAGCTTTTCCAGCCTGCCTCTTCGTTTCTATTCTTCCCAGAACTCAGGGCTGGCAGCCTCATCTCACGGACTTCTCACACTTTTACTGTATAGTGAGACTTTTACTTCCGGAAATCAGTTGTATTCAATTATGTTTTGGTCAATTTAAATCTCATATACATGTAACTGATGTAAGTAGGCTATTGTTACAGCTCGATCAGTATCATCATATATTAACGGCTGGTCTCTTTTACCTTTTGTACTACTAGCCTACTAGTGTTA
Organism: Geum urbanum; assembly: GCA_946800695.1. Classification (NCBI taxonomy): domain Eukaryota; kingdom Viridiplantae; phylum Streptophyta; class Magnoliopsida; order Rosales; family Rosaceae; genus Geum; species Geum urbanum. Next base: position 77,444,861 of record OX326999.1, on the reverse strand, counting down.
TTACTCTGTTTTCCAAATCAAAATCATGTGTCAACCTTTATGCTAAGACTGCATTTGAGCTTACATATAAATTCTCTCAAAAAGTTTCATAATGGGATTTATGGGAGATATATAGGTCAATAAAAGCGTAAGTGGAAACGTTAACATGTAATTACAGAAAAGTAGGTAAATTTTCCCCTTAGCTACTCTGTTTTGCAATAGATTAGGACTTTACTCTGTTATTTCCGCCTTAGTTTTTCTCGATCTTCATCGCTAAATCTCCAAGAGTCCAAGAGGGTTCTCCCTTAGAATCCGGAATCAATAACCACTTCCTATTTTTATTTTTATTTTGAAAATAATGCCGAACCTCAAACTTTTATTAATAAAATTGTTGAATACATAGCGGAGACATAAAACCTAAATTCTATATTATAATGAGCACACATACAACATCTTGAATAGTCACATAACATCTTATAATAACTATGTAATCAAACATGCACCAAATAGCTGAGAAAACTATACAGGTTATTCTATTCGCTTTACCAAAATGACGACACACTGGAAAGATCGTATTGCTTCCCCCTCGAAAGCAATTCATCCATACCCATTCTTGATCATCTTTCCTAGAATGCTATCGAACGACACATGTGACGTCGGCACTACATTTCATCTTACCACTAGAAAGATGAAAGCATCGTATCATAACTCACACCCTCACCAGAACGTGTACAGACAAAGCATAAAGAGTGCATATCCCAACAAATCCATGTGATTGCCAGACTAGCACTATTTCATATAGCCTTATTATCGACTTAATCGATGCTGTTGTTGAAAATCTTTCTCCTCTGACTCCTCCAGCTAATTCTCCCAATTGGGATGCTCGAATTTTTTTCTGAAGAGAATATTAAGCATGCAGCTTATGATGATGCCTTTACTTGCTACCTTACTGCATACAAGCTCTTGGGCAGGCTAAAAAGTCTAAGTGTTGGCTTTGATTGTTGGGATGAAGATTATGTTATGTACCAGTACTCTGCTTTGCAATAAAGTGAGACATTTCCTTTGGAAAAGCTAATTAATAGTCTTGAACACTTTCTTCTTACATCTTAATCCATTTTTTTTAAGAAGAACCAAGTTCAAAGAGAAAAATAAAATGGGTTGGGAAAACCTCCCACTCAAGCCTAAAACGAAAATCTAAACTATAGAACAGATAATTGAACACTTTCTTCTTAATCCATATTTGATGAACTAGTCCACTACTGTTATTTCTGTTTGTGTACTTGTTAAGGCGTTGATGCTCGCCTAGGCTGCACCCCTTTATTATTGGGTTGGAGCCAGAGACCCAGAGGTATGAATGAAGATACTTATGTGAGTCGCTTCTAGCTGTTGATTAGGTCAAAAGAGAGCCAGGACTCTGTAGAACCAATTGCTTGGTAGGGAAGTTATCAAGGTTCCCTGTTTCTGCTTTCTACTTTGATCAATATCATTACAACTTATAATGTCCACCTCAACCAACATACCAACCCTCTGCCTCTTACAATTAGGCACAATGGAAGTGGCTAATTACTACTCTGATCAGTACCATTACACCTTATAATGTCTGCCTCAACCACCATACCATCCTCTGAGTTAAACCTTTATGATATGAGAGCATATAAGAGCATCCTAGCTATTCCAACCCTTCTATATGTACATATTCTCTCATTCTTCTCTTTCAGACTCCCCTTCCACTTCCGCCTTCACCGTCCTTCATCCAGCAAGCAGTCTCTCACTCTTGTTAATTACACCATTTACTATGTGATTTGTTCTACCCAAGATAGCTCAATGATTTATCTCTTCCAGATACCACTCTCTGCCTTGTGTTTTCCACAAGTTCTGATATCATTGCAAACCACGCCTGCCATCTGCAAAAGCCCTGATCATTTATCCATCAGTATCGATGAACAAATTAAGCTAGGATCACAAGTTATAAAACCCATCCTTGTCTGTATTCACACCACTCTCCTTGTGCATCAGCAGCCTTAAGCAAGCAGCAGGGACATTTACTTCCACTGGCAATCTTATCCCATCTCTCTAAATATCCATCTTCCATGGCATCATCACGCTGCTGTCTCTGAGACGATGAGGTTTGCTACGGAGTTTCTGTATGTTATGGTATCAAGACATTAGTTGTTGAGGACAGTTGAAGATATCAACTATCAATACTATTGCATGTAAATCAAAGAACCAGAAATAACTTTGTCCAGTTGTCCCTGATGCATAGTACTTTCAAGTTTAAACCAAAACCAGATGTGCATGTAAAAGTTCGGTGAAATGGTCAAGCTACCTAGCATTGGCACTGAAGTACAGAACGACACAAGAATTTGTTAGGGAGAAGTTGTTGAACTTGCTGTAAGTTTTAGTATGTTTTTTGTGTATATAGCCAATTGATCAAGCTAAGCTGACCATTTCTTGCTGAAAGTCTCTTGATCAGTTCATTGCAAGACAGAGTAATACACCAACTGATCAAGAGACTTTTCTAAGCTTATACAGCCAATTGTTGCAACAAAGATATATATGGTTGGTTCATAACTTCACATAGATTGCAACTTCGTGTTAAACAATATGCAAGGGCCAGTGTCGCTTAAATTGTTTGCTTAGACTGAATACCAAATCTCTTAATTAATGTTGAAAAAGTTTATTGCCAGCCAAAATGCGAAGGAAGAAACAACAGAAACAGGTACTAACAACGTCTTAACACAAATCTCTCTGCACCGATAGTTCATTTTTCAAAAGCCACACCTCAAACTTGTATATATATCCAATCCCTCAAACAAATAATTCAAATAAGGTACAAAGAATAGCATTGCCTCAGAGAGTCGAAGGTTAAAGATCATGGGATTGTCTAACACGAAATCATTGTTCTTCTGTCTACTTCTTGTTAGCATGCTGGCATTAAACCATGGAGTCGACACAGTTAGAAGGACTGACCCTGGACTCCCTGACTTTTGCAAACTGCCAGTCCCAAGACTTCACCCGGGCTGTTCTCCCAAGGGAAGGGAGGAAGGAAACATTACAGAAGTGGTTGCTCAATAATTCATCGCTGCGATAATGTGGAGTAGGGACTCTGTGTTTGTTCCCAGAGCTACCTGGTAAATATTTGAGAGCACCTACCATGTAATCCATGATTTTTATGCTATCTATCCATTGGCAATAAGTGATTCTATCTTATAAGCAAACATTGAGAAGGTATTGCTACGGTTTACAGAACTTGAGGGTACTACATACACAAGCCTTACGGTTAATGAAGCAGGAGGCATAAAAAAAAAAACACTATATTGATTTCTCAAATATAATTTAGCAAAGTAGACTATGAACCCAGATTCACAATGTGTTGCACAATCTAAAAGCTGAACCTGCTCGAGCCCAATTATGTTGAAAATCCTAGCACTATGATTTAAAAAAAGAAGAAAGAAGTCCCCTTCTTATCTGTGCACTTCTGGGCTTATACATAGCTGCAAGACAGAACAAAAGATCTAACTAGTCAAAATATAGGTGTGGTAAATGAGAGACTTAATCCCAAGTCCCAAAACAATAACATTTTATTCTGCATCAGAAATTGGAAAATGAAAGCGTACCTGGGAAACATAGAGTGATAGAGGTGGACCAGTTCACTCACAGGCATATGAGCAGTAAAGCTTAAATCGCAACACTATAGAGTCCTGGGAACACCAAAATCATACACGAGCACCCAAAATTCCTGAGACTCAAAAAGAGGCCTACATATCAGTACATGCATATTCTTCAAACTGTAGGCATGTATTAACTATTAACATTAAAAGCAAAAATAAATTTAGACTCAATGCAGGGACCTTTTGCAATTTGGCACATATCACTAGCCATTTCTAACCAACAAGCACACAACATTAAACCTCTTGTATTCTTAGCTATTCCTGCTTGGCTATGCTTTTACTCCTTTCCAATCTGATGTTTCTGAAATCTTCACATATTCTAAACTTTAAGAACGATGTGATCTTGAGCATGTAATCTGATATTTTAAAATAGGTACTACATTGCAGTTATATTCCTAGAAATGTCAAGAGTTTCTTAAACTGAGCATACAAAGTTATCCTCGGGAAAAAAAACACAGAAAATATACATTGGGAAGAGAATAAATTGGTATATGTTGGTCTGAAATCCAAACCATACGTGATACAATATCCAAGCACTGTGTTATTGCTGTGCACCTAAGCAGCATACCAATAACATTGTCAAAAAAAAAACAGCATACCAATAAAATCTCATCATACTGTCACTTTAATATAAAATGTTACAGAAGTACAACTATGCACTGTGTTTATAGTAACTCGTAATCAAAGAAAATTTCCATGGTCAAAGCCCAAGTGAAATAGGCTCAATTAAGTCCAATAATTCAGACGGAAAGGTGAGGAATCATTTCTCAGTGTAACAAGTAAGCAACATTGTCAAGATATCACAATTCCTAAGCACAGTCACAACTAAAAGACAACATTTACCTTGGAATATTATCACAAAGCAGAAAATAGCTGTGACAATCATTGCCAAAATGTTGATGTTTGATGATGATGATGATTGATCAGTTTTCATTTTATTTAATGCTTTCTGCCTTCCTCTCCTTGCACGCTGCAACCTCGTTCGCTTTGAAATTTCTTTCACCAACTCTATATCAGCTACTTGTAATGATGGACCCGTAGGAGGCCGAGGCGGCTTGGGATGCTTCTTAGACTCTATCATCGTCTGTTTATCCACCATTCTCTTCTCAATTCCTCCCTGAATCATATTTCTACTCACATCAATACTTGATACTGTATTGCATGTGACTACACCCTCATTAGCTGTTATCGATCCTTCCAAAAAAAGTCCACTCTTTCCCCTACTCAATAATCTCTTGGAATGTTTACCATTCGAACCGGACTCTTCACTTCCATGAGTCCCATCTTCTTCACTGCTGGATGCAGTCTCACCACTTTCCAAGTCAATCTCCAGGTCACTTTCTCTAGAACTAATATGATCCATTACATGCCTAATTTCCTTCCGTCCCAATCATCTAACATGGAAAAGCTTAACACAAAGGAGTATTTTTTTACTAAATAAGCCAAAATGAGATAGTAATAAATTTTCTTTTCTGCATTTTCTTGACCGAAACTTATATCAAATAGTGAAAAGGGCATGACATTCTCATAAATGCAACCGCAACAAAAGTGGCCATCGATCTGTTCTCATTTCTTGTTCCTGACATCGAACATAGCATATCCAAAACATCAAAACATATATAGGATGCAAAGTGCGTCATTATAGGATGAGAAAACATTATTTCAGCTGAATAAGATAGATTGGAATCGAGATTCTCGATCAAAACAACGACATGAATGAGAACAGCTTCCAAAAGATTGTTTCTTTATACTGTACCGTGTTCTGTATGTTGAGTGTGTTACATGTTAGTTTCCGGGCAACTAATACAAGAAAATCAGCATTTGTAAATCGAATCAGCATCGGAATGGTATCTGCGGACGTACCTTAGTAGGATGAAGAGAAACAGGGGAGAATGTTGGTCGGAGGAAGCTAGGATCAGGGAGCCAAGCTGAGCTTGATTGCGGCCGTGTTGTTTGCAAAATTAGAACAAGTTTTGGGTCATTCTGGTTCCCTAGTGAACGACAACATGCATGTATCTCTTGCGAGTTGCTACATGTCGTCTACTAATTTGAAAACCTTTCTGGGCCAAAGAGTTGGGAGCTTCTTAGGTCAACCAGGTTCAACTTGAACAAATACTTCTGTCACATAAAATAGTTGGGCCTGCGCCTGTATTTTATGTGTGAAAATTACCTGGTCTATAGTTAACAAGGTTGAGGCGTTGAGCCCAGCTGTACTGCAAATAGTTGGTAAAAATTGCTTGCTTGAATGATCGGTGATAATGTGATGACAAGATGATCGGACGATCAAGTTTTTAACATCTTAACTTCACAAAAATAAAAGAAAAAAAGAGTAACAAAAGTTATGGCAGAAGGGTACCTTTTTTTTTTGAGGGATCGATCAATAATCTACTATTAAAAAAAGATGGTAGCAATACAAGATTTCATCGAATTATCCGGTCCAACAAAGAGAAACTTTATCGTACTACTACACTAATAAACATTGCGACGAACATGCCCTAAACTAACAAACCGAAGTAGCACAAGCAACTGTCAAACTTTAGGCGCACCACTCCTTAATTAGCTAAGAACCCCTCTATTGTTCCACATTCCTGCGCAATTCCTCAGCACTCATATATGTAGGGAGCATGATTGCCCATTTTTTGGGAGACACCTTCTTCATTCGGCCATCGCGAGGGCCAAGGTTGGATATGTCCTTCTTGTTGTTGGGGCGACACACAACACTGTTCGCTCCTTCAGCATTCTTGTGGCCATCCACTATCATATCCGGGCAGGGGTTGTGAAATGGGACGGTGAAACTTCCACTAGACCCTTGATCCCTAGCGGACATGACGGTAACACCTGCATGCATCGAGGTAACACCTGCAGGATCATTGAAATGAGACGGTGGAACTTCTTTGACGACACCTGACGTCGGAGACTCCAGAACAGGTACCTGCAAAACAATCTCATCATTAGTGGTGGACCTACCCAAATTGGGGCCCGCGAACCTTATAATTGTAAGTTTTGGCGCATTAGTTTGGACGGGCGCCAGAAAACCTCCAAGAACAGCTTGCGGTGCACCCTTCACCTGACCTTCCTCCCATTATGAGCTCGAAGCCACCATTGACTTCTCCAGCCCTGCTGGCATCACCACCTCCCCCTATAACCCACTTGGATTCGGTGAATGAGTCATAGCCGACCCTGGGCAGCCCTTAATACCATGCTTAAAGACTCCACATACTCCACAAAATTCTTTCAAACGGTCATACTCCATAACAACATCAACAGAATATGAAGCATCGATATTGAAGGTAGTTCTTACCACCAATGGTCTGCAGAAGTCAAGATCCACCCGGAGCAAATCGACCCGTGAGTGACCAGACGTATACCTATGCACTACACTTGGATGCTGAAATCCGAAATGGATTGACCAAACCATCAAAACTCTCAACCTCCATTGTTGCCTCATGATGGTACCAAGGACCATGGTTGTGGTTTGATCAGCCTTCGATCAAAACTTGCACACAAACTAGTCCTCCACGATCCAGTCGAACCCGATATTACCCGAGCCTGAAACATCTCGCCAGAGACCCAACATTCTTATATTGAAACCTTGGACTTTCTCTGGTTCCAAAGGGGTTAAGGAAAATAGTCTCACCACCGCATTGAGCCACTCATCCTCCTCCTCGTCATCCGAAACGACGAGATCCACGTCACCCAGCATTGTCGCGAGGTGTTGTGGCTCTGTATCAATTTTGGGGGTGAGGAAGGGGCTTCCTCCTCCTGTCTTGAAATTGACATGCAAGGAGTTTAGGGGAATCATTTTGAAAAGGATATTAAGAAATTGAAAACTAATTTGAAATTGGGATGAAAATGAGGAAGATCTTATCGAAAAAGTGTAGTAGCAGCTAGGGTCTTTTAAAAAGATGAAGAGAGAGAATGGGGAAGTCGGCTAGCCAAAAAGTCGTCGGTCAATTAAAAATTTGTAGTAGTCACTCATGAAACAAAATCGTTGTATTTATAATATTAGTAATTTTTTTTTAAATTTACTCCTCCGAGAAGAGCCCGGGAGAGAAGAGCTTACTAGAAATAATTTGGAATGATTACAATCGTTTGAGTGATATCCTCAAAATGAGCAATTTCTAGCCTTACACGGCTAATAGCTAGGTCTAAAGCATAACAATACAATAGTATACTAACTGATTGTTCTTTTACATCAATGAAGCACATTTCTAGAAAAATTAAAAACATAATAACTACAATTTGAAACTAAATATCCACCCTGAAACAATAGCGAAAACTCACCACCATTCGATGAAGGAAGTTTTCACGCCAACTGAACCAATTGAGTTTCTCGCCAAGGCACGCAAATGTGGTACGATCAAAACAATAGTTCAGATGAACACCATCGAAACAAAAGAGAATATGCTTCACCAAAAAGTAAAAAATAATATGGATGGGCGAAAACCGTTCTACAAGGGGGAACTGCACTATACCGATCCGAAAAAGTAAAACGGGAACCGCACCAAATAATGTGGGTGTAAGTTTACCGACGAACCACACCACTTCCGAATTAATGGGGTGGTTACGGGTTGATACCGACAAACCACACCACTACCGAATTAATGGAGTGATTGCGGGTTGAGAAACCAAATCTCCCAAATATACAGCACCGCACCACATTTATTTTATTTTATATATAATGTAATTTTTTATTATGTTTATATTTCATTGGTATATTTAATAGAGATCTCACTATATCTAATTTTGATTTTAACCATTTAAAATGGAGAATAAGACAAACTTGACCCAAAACCCTAATAGTATATAAATATCGAAACTATTAAACCCTCTGCTCACTATTTTCTTCACAGTTCTAGGGTTTAGAAAATAAATATAAAAGACATTCTGCTCACTTCTCCATTTTCACCACGACTAAGTTAGTGATTATGTAAAATTTAAATTGTTGATATTCTTAGACATTGATTATGTAACATTCAAAATTATAAATTTACTTGTTATTTTAAAATTACTAAATATGGGTTAAATACTGAAACTGTATCGTTTCATACCGATAATGTTGTGCACCAAATAAGTAAAGCGGTTGTGGTTTGCATTTTTAGCAAACCGCAATAAGTTGGGTAATTGCGGTTTGAGCTTCAAACCACACTGATTTAACCCGCGCCTACTCCTAGGAAATAACCTCTATGTTGCCCAGGTCCCAAGCAAAGAGCCAATAAAATATCGTAGGAAATTGTATCAGCTCCCTTGGATCGTAACAGCACATTGAAAGTCTAGTATAGTCATTCTTCCAAGCACAAGCCCAAAAAATCATTCTACTATCCCAAAAGTAGGCCCCACTAAAAACCCTAGACCCAAACAACCAAGATGGCTGACAGATCTCCCAGCCAAACCTGTCGTCGAGAGTAACAAGACTGACAGACTCCTCAGCGCCGACCTTGGCCATCTGGATGTTGTCGGCACTGCCACAATGTTCCATGTCGTCCATCTCGCCCATGCATGGCCAAGCCCCACCACAAGAAGCCCAAAAAACCAACAGGCTCTTAAATTCTCGCAATTGCTCCTTCAACCATGCTTGGCATGGTTCCGAGTTCCTTCCAACCATGAGATCCCCAACGCTCATTGCCCTTGCCGACTTGAGGTGTGCACGGACAGGACGTGCCCTCCACTTAACGAAATCTCTGACTACATAGCGAGGATCCTCCTCCCGTCACAGTACATTTGAAATCCAACCCCAAGATGCAAGATCAGTCCGGTTACGCCAGATTGAAGATCTAGCTGTCCCTCGGGGAGAGACCTCGGATGCGACGCCACTGGAGAGCGTCCTTGAGACAATGCGGGAGAGGACGCACGTTGCATGGATCCCACAATGAAGCCGGAGATGTGCTGCCTCCAGGGCAGCTTGTCCAAACCCTAGGAGAGCCATTTGCCCTTCAAAATTCCAGGTCACAACAACTTGATTGCAGCCGTATGTTTTGATGAATGACCCATTTGTTATTGTATTAGTAACTAAATTGTCAATTCATTTAGAAATTTAGTGATCATTCTAACTATTTTATAAAAATTAAATGACTTTAGTTTTAGATTAGGTTTCAGAAATTAGAAATCAGGCAAGTACAATAACAAGTCAAGTCACAAGGTATGCAACTTGCACTCCCAAGTTTGAATCTCGTCTATCCAAGATAATTTTTGGTGGTTAAATGTCACATATCATTTTCTTGTTTTGAAAGGAAGTGTCATGTATCGATGTCCGCCCACGTAATATTCCTCATATTTGGGGGATAATTATAATTCTAAAATGTTCATCTATGTGCTCTGTTAGTAAAAAAGGATAATCGAATTAAACGCCAAAAATACGTATATGTATAATTTGGTAGTTTTATATGATTAAAATTCGAAAAAATTCTCCAATTTATTTTTAAATTTTTTTTAGAGGAATAAAACTAAGGAAATCCAAAAAAAAATATATTTTTAAAAAATTTTTTATTGAAAAAAAAGTAAAATTCGCAAATTATTCACGAATAATTCGGCTGAGTAAAAAAAAACTCGTTTTTTTCTCGAGTCTTTCGAAAAATTTGGGAAATAGAAGTTTTTTTCAAAAATTCGGCGATTCACGAATTAACTAACTAGGTCTATGTGAATGCCAATTCCAATGATCCAATGTAGTAATATTGTTTGTCACAACTACTGACAAGACATTTCATGAGCTTTACTTAGAACATTTTTAATGAGTTCTCAATTTTAGTCCAGAGAAATATTAGAAAGTTAAGAGCAACTCCAATAATGTCATAGAAAGTTTGCTTATTTTGTTCAAAAATAAAGTCGAAACCTATTTTAGCTAATCACTTGTATAAATTTACTCAAACAATATCACTTAATATGTAGTTAGATCTAAACACATGCTTAGTTTTGATTGGTTGATAATAAAATATTTATTTATTAATATAATTATTAATTACATTTGCAATCTAGAAGGAAAAAATTAATTACAATATTGAATGTTTCATTACCTATAATTCATGTTTTTGGTATAAAAAAGAGGATGAAAACATGAAATATAAGGAATTCTTAAACTGGCTAATAAGATAAGGGAACTGCTAGAGTGAATTTTAAGAGAAAATCTTTATATTTTAGTTAGAAATGATTTATAGAAAATCTGTTAGAGTTGTTCTAACATTCTATATTAAGAAGCTAAAATAATTCTTGTTCTTCAAGTTATAATATGGTTTCAAGACAAAATTCTTGCATTTATCTTTGTTTTATTATTCATTCATAGGAACAAACAAATTGGAAATCTTATCCTAGATTCACATAGCCTACACTAACCTAAATTCAAAAGTGCCAACCCAACATTCTTTCCAACTCATACTCCCATGTATCGCCTCATAATTCATGCTCCCCCAACAATAATTGCAACAATCACAAACTCTATCCAATCTTGTTTTCCTTTCAAAAAAAATAAAAAAAATCCCTACTAGGAATAATAATTGAACTGTATTCCGCGTCCGTATCTCACATAAAAATATACGATCCCCCGTCCTCAACCCAGAAAGCGAAGACCCAAACCCGCCTTTTAAATTCGGCTTAACCTGAAATCTCAAATCTCCCCTCTCTTTTCTCTCTCAGTAATTTCATCGAACACATTCAAGGCACTAATCTAATTCTCAGAGAGAGAGAGAGGGAGAGAGGGGTGAAGAAGAAGCAATGTCTCTGCGGCCGAGCACGAGGACGGAGGTTAGGAAGAAAGCGTACAAGTCCGGCGTTGACGCCGACGACGCGCGGCGGAGGAGGGAGGACAACTTGGTGGAGATCAGGAAGAACAAGCGAGAAGACAGTTTGCTCAAGAAGCGAAGAGAAGGATTGACTCAGTCTCAGCATCAGCTACTCGATGGGGTCCCAAATCCCGCCGTCGTAGAGAAAAGGGTACTCTTGGAATTCCACCCAATTTTTGATCTCTTTGTTTTTTTGCTGTGGTTTATGGTGATTGATTAGGGTTTAGTAATTGGGATCCGTGTGATACTGGGTTGTGTTTTTTTTTGTTTGAATTCTATCAATTTAAGTGAACACTGGATTTAGCTGTGTAGAGTGATGTGCAGCATTTTGTGATTTAAAATTTTGGGTTAATATTATAGCAATTGATTGAAAGTAGTCAATTAGAGAAGAGCTGGAAGTAGCTAGTGATGTAATTTCTTGAAGCTGTTGTGGGAAATTTAGGGGTGTTGCCATGAGGGCTCAGAAAGGGTTTGGCTTGGATCATGTTGTTAGTCCTAGTTGGTTTTTGTTACTTTCTTGATTTAGTGCAATGTAATGCTTATACTCGAAGATGGAGAAAAATTAAATGTATCACGAGATTTAACAGTTATAGTCAGTCTTGGGCGAATGTCAAAGATGATTTAATTTGTGCTGATAGTTTTTAGTTCCTGTACTTGCTGTAGTCTGTGGGGTTTTTCCAGCCCATGAGTTTACCTAAGTCAATAGGGATTCTCTTGGATGAATATAGGTAATCCTTGCTGATTACAGAAAGGAGAAGGCTAGTATTAATAGGAAAACCTGTTCCTATGTGGTGTTGGAGTCCCTTATATAGATATAAGGAGAGTTCTGCTCTAGTTTATGTGTTCTTGTGTTCTTATCTCTGTGTGTGTTTCTCTTGGTTTGCTGTGCATATTTATTGTTTCTGATCAGAAATCACAACATAGTCCTGGTCTGTGGTTGATTTTGGTGCTATTTAACAGTTGGAGAGTATACCTGCAATGGTGCAAGGAGTATGGTCTAATGATTCTGCTCTGCAATTGGAAGCAACAACCCAGTTTAGAAAGCTATTGTCAATTGGTATGAGAGTAGCCCCTGTAAACTTGAAACCAATTGTATTCTTCTTTTGATCTACTTTCGTCTCATGTTGTTGATATGTGGTTATTAATCTTTGTGTAGAACGCAGCCCTCCAATTGATGAAGTCATAAAAGCTGGTGCCGTCCCTCGATTTGTGGAGTTCCTCGGAAGGAATGATATGCCACAACTACAAGTATGAATTCCTTTATGGAGGGTCATTTTAAATTGAGATTTTGGTTTAATGGACACTAAAGATGGCCTTTAATAATGTGCACCGACAGATCCATATACAGGCGAGGGTGGGCAGCTGCCCAACTTGAGATTTGAAGATTAGCTTAAGTTTTATAGGCAGGTAGTGTTAATTTGGAGTGAAAAAGGCAGAAAACTCGGGTGAAAATGACAGAAACTCAGAAACGTACCAAGGAAGATGATGAACAGTACAGTCTGTACTTGCAATGTCGTTTGAGTAGCAAACTTAGTTAAACCTTTGTCGTTTAAAGTAGAGGACTTCTACTCTACTCTTTTTTTTCTCTTTTCTTTTTAATACAACTTTTACTCTACTTCTTTGAGTCACAGGACTCTCCTCCTTAAGTTGCATTCGTGCTACACATTTTTCTCTTGTTATCTTTCATATTCACGTGGGCGAATATTTATTTGTTCCTTCTTCTTTTTTTTACTTATATTTTTTTTTAAAAATTAACTCTCCTTGGTTTCAAGTCTAAAGAATTAATTCGTAGACTATTAGTTATACGTCTTACACTCCTATAACTTGTTGATAACCAATATATTAACCAACACCGATGGTTTCTTCTCCAAATTCAACTATAACAATACTTTGATTATATTTAGTCTTGCCCAACCTGAATTTTTTTTCTGGATCTGCCACTGATAATGTGTGCAGTTTGAAGCTGCATGGGCTTTGACCAATGTCGCATCCGGTACATCTGAGCATACACGAGTTGTTATTGAACATGGTGCAGTCCCCATGTTTGTACAGCTTCTTAGCTCTGCCAGTGATGATGTGAGAGAGCAGGTTGTCTGTCACTACCTTTCACAACTTTAATCAACTTAAGAGCTTTTCAGTTTCACGTTAGGTCGTCTTTGTCCACAGTAATTGCTTTTTTTTCTGTTCTACATTCACTGGTTTTGCGATTCTTAGTTTGTCTTTGTCCACAATAATTGCCTTTTTATATTCTACATGCACTGGTTTTGCGATTCTTAGTTTGTCTTCTCTCAATGTTAGCGGTTTCCCAGTTGTTTGCTTAGATTGGTATCTGGGTTACAAACTTACTCCTTAATTTCTTGTCTCTGAACAGGCTGTATGGGCTCTAGGTAATGTAGCTGGTGACTCACCTAGCTGCAGGGATCTTGTTCTTTCACAGGGTGCACTAGGGCCGTTGCTAGCTCAATTAAATGACAAATCAAAGCTATCTATGCTGAGGAATGCTACATGGACTTTGTCAAACTTTTGTCGGGGCAAGCCACCTACACCGTTTGAACAGGTTTGCAAGTAGCACCTTAGCATGTCAGCTGGTCTGCTTTCCTTGCATAGTATGGCTGATCTCATCGTGACAGTATTAAATGATTATGTTTGCATATGTATCTGCAATTTTTTCTTTTAGGTGAAGCCGGCCTTACCAGTTCTTCAACAACTCATCTACTTGAATGATGAAGAAGTTTTGGCAGATGCTTGTTGGGCCCTATCATATCTCTCGGATGGCACAAATGACAAAATTCAGGCTGTGATAGATGCAAACGTCTGCCCACGACTTGTGGAGCTCCTTGCGTTAGTTTATCAACCAAATCTAATAGTTCATATGTAGCAGTGTAGCACTAGCCTTTAGTGTTTTTTGTTGTTGTGTTTTTTGTTTTTTTGTTTTTTGTTTTTGTTTTACTTTACCATTGTTGTTTAGCATATTCACCTCACTTAAATCTATCATTGACTTTATGTTCTGCCAGCCATCCACAACCTACAGTTCTTATACCTGCGCTTCGGACAGTGGGGAACATTGTTACAGGCGATGACTCCCAGACACAGGTATTATAAATAAGATATAACTGTAAACTACTCTTTTGCCAGCCATTACAGTTCGTATACCTGCGATTCCATAATAATTTAAATCCTTTCTTCCGGCAGACTCGGGATATGAATTTTATGATTTTGATGATAGTATGATCTTTATTTGTTACTTAGCAACCGAATGACATGTATTAATGTTTCAGTTTGTTATTCAACACGGAGTGCTTCCTTACCTGAATAAACTTCTCAATCAAACTCATAAAAAGAGCATCAAGAAGGAAGCTTGCTGGACAATTTCGAATATTACAGCTGGGAATAAAGCTCAGATACAGGTAAAGAATTGTATGGGTTTTGCAATTTGACTTGTTATAAATCCTGTATCTAGATTTGACTACGTGTTTCACTTTGTTGTTGTTTGCATCAAATGTTAACCTAAAAGTAAAAGATAAATAATAGATAACAAAAAAAAGGAGAGTCCAAATACTTTTTGAGAAGAATAATTCTCTCACTAGCTAGACATGATCACTATCTGTAACCTTTTCACTATGTTGTGGGGATGCTGGCACACTAAACATATCTTGTGTATTGCTGGTAGAGTTTTCTTGATTCTTTTGCTACTTCAGGCTTCTCAGTGAATTCACTCCTATTTGTTGTCTACACATTCATTTTGGCAGGCTGTGATGGATGCCGATATCATTCTCCCTCTAGTGCAACTTCTCCAACATGCAGAATTTGACATAAAAAAGGAAGCTGCATGGGCCATCTCAAATGCTACTTCAGGAGGGTGTCATGAACAGATTCAGTATGTGTTACAACTGGATAAGCTTTTCTACCTTTGTACTTCTGTCACATATATGCATGTAGTTTGTGTCATACTATTGTCTTTTTGGGATACACTACATGAAGTCTAGTATTGACATGCGTGATAAATATGTACTTGCAGGTATCTCGTGAGTCAAGGTTGTATCAAACCTCTCTGTGATTTTCTAATATGCCCAGATCCAAGGATCGTAACAGTTTGTCTTGAAGGTCTCGAGAACATTCTGAAGGTGGGGGAGGCTGACAAAGAGATGGGATCGAACAACGGGATCAATATTTATGCTCAGATGATTGATGAATTTGAAGGATTGGAGAAGATCGAGAACTTACAGACGCACGATAACAATGAGATTTATGAGAAGGCTGTGAAGATCTTGGAGAAATATTGGGCTGAGGATGAAGATGAAGGAGGGAACCTCCAGCAGAATGGAGATGGAATTCAAAATGGTTTTACTTTCGGCGGAAACCAGCCCAACCAGCCCATTGCTCCCCCTGGTGGCTTCAAATTCAGATAAACAGCGATTTATTAGGGGTTCTATTTCCTGGCAGCATAGGCTTTGTTTCTTGTTTAGATGAATTTTCAATCTTCGTTTTGATTTCCCCTACTGCCAAGGGCCAGATTTCGCACATAGGCTTGTCTATGGATTTCAGTAGAAGTGTTAAAAGCTGCAAACGGGCTAATATCTTCGTTGCATTTCTCATTTCTATACTTCTAGTAGGAGAACAACTTCTCACTCTTATTGAGCAAATTCGAAATTAGCTCCAAAACTGATCGCTTTCTACATTTGTGTTCTTATTCCTTCGCTAATTTGTTGAAAGCTTGTAGGCGTAGTAGCCTGAATATTATGACTTCTGTTTCTTTGTTGAACAAAACGCAACCTGGATTGGTAAATGACAACAATGAGAACAGGCCAAAACGAAAATTTCGTTCTTGAAAATTGGCAAAGGTTAAACCTTTCCTAATATCCCCCATATTTTTGCGGGGTTTATTTGAAAATTAGCTTTATGGTGCTAAAACCTGAGACTTTCTTAACCCTCTCTTCTGCTTCCTCTGCTGCTTCTTTGGGTCTTCAATAGCTTTCAACAATGGATCCCCATATTAACAGCAAAGAAGAAGAAGAAGAAGACCAATATGGGGTTCTTCTGTACTACAAGTACACCCAAGTTCCAGACCTGGACGACCTCTTCAACTTCTACAACTCCAACTGCAACTCTCTCTCACTCCTCGGTCGCGTTCGTCTCTCTCCTCTCGGCGTCAATGTCACCGTAAGTTTTTTTCTCTCCCCAAAAACACTAAAAAGATTACAGCTTTAGTCTCACTGCCCATTTTTAGGAACTGGGTTTTTGCAAGTTGTAAGTTTCTGTGTCGAATTTGATTGTTTTGGATTGCTTTTAAGGTTGGTGGGAAGCTGTGTGCGTTGAAGAAGCACATCGCTGCAGTTGAGTCGAATAGTTTGTTTGAAGGAACTGACTTCAAGCTTGCAGCTTGTGGGCGCCCATCGAATGATAAAGTTGCTGAAGAATGTGGGTTCACTTCTCTCTCAATTCGCATTGTCAAGGTGCTTGCTTTCTGCCTTAGTTTTCCGAGTTTGAATTGAAGCATTTGGTTTGCATTTGAAGTTTGAGCATTGTATTATATATAATGTTTTGGAGTATGAGACTTTTTGCATGGGATTTGGGAACTAAGATTCTTACTGTTTGTTTTGGACTCAGGAATTGGTTACTCTTAGCTGTAATCCTCTGATAAAATCGCCTGAGATTTCAGAAGCTGGAAAGCATCTTTCTGCGCCTGAGTTTCATTCAGTTTTACAGAAAGCTGGTTAGTGACTTCTGATCTGAACTTTTGAAACTTTTGATGGTTGGAAACTTTGCTTTAGAAGAAGAATTGATAAGTTAATGGGTATGATGGTATCTTGGGGTATGTTTTACAGGACAATTGGACAAAGAGAGGACAGAAGACAATAGAGAATTTGTTTTGTTGGACGCGAGGAACTTATATGAGACACGAATAGGGAAGTTCGACACACCAAATGTGGAAACTTTGGATCCGGGCATTAGGCAGTATAGTGATCTGCCTTCATGGATAGATGATAACTGCGATCAATTGCAAGAGAAATCTGTTCTCATGTAAGTGCTATACCCCGGTTCCAGTGTCATATTCTTCTGCTGTTAGTTTCTCATAGAAACCTTTCAAGGAATGTAATTATCTTTTCTTCTTTTTTTCTGAAGGGAAGAAATGTAATTATCTTTTTGCTTTATGTAATCAGTCAAGAGTTTGATGGGCATAATTTTAATGTGTTACTCCCCAAAGTATGGGTTTCTATTACCAGGTATTGCACTGGAGGAATCAGGTGTGAAATGGCATCAGCCTATATCAGGTCAAAAGGTGCTGGGTTTGAGAATGTGTATCAGGTGTGCTTGTAAAGAAGTAAACTTTTGTTTCTTAGATAATAAGATGTTTACTTGTTCAAGACGATGCTGATAACCTTTCTTGCTTAATTAATTTTGTTTGCAGTTATATGGTGGCATACAGCGTTATTTGGAACAGTTTCCAGATGGTGGTTTTTTCAAAGGAAAGAACTTTGTTTTTGATCACCGGTATGATTCTTTAGGCTTGATGATAATTATCTCAAGCTTTTGTAGTAAGTATGTACAGAGGAGGTATGATAACCAGAGCAACATGTATGAATTTTTCATTCTGCTGTAGGATTTCAGTTGGGAGTTCAGATGCTAATGTTCTGGGTGCCTGTCTTCTCTGCGGCACATTGTTTGATGACTATTCACCACGTCTTCGTTGCACTTATTGTAGAATGCTTGTCTTAGTTTGTGACAGTTGCCAGGTGTGTATTTTTCACTTACTTTTTTTTTGCCCGTAAATATTAAAAAGGATCTAGTGCTGAAAGACAATTAACTTTTTAACTTTTTATCAGGTAGCCATTTCTTGCTTGTCCCTGTAAATTTAGTCATTAACCTTCAGGGTCCTATGCGATATTGTTGTTCATCAAAAACATATATGCTGTTTGATGAAAATATATCAATGTCATGAAATGGTCCTTATATTTATCTCTCTGCGAGAGACTGTTCTCTCGGGTGGTATTTTCTCTAGATATCTATGCTAGCGTTGCCTAATCACTGAAGTTTTCAATCTGTGTCTGCAGAGGAAAGGCTCTGTATATGTTTGCGAGCTCTGCCAGAATCATCATAAGGGTGGTGCATTGACTCCTTCCAATGAAAATGGCAGAAGAAGTATGCTACCATCGGTTGAAACTGGCTCTTTGAATGCTAAGCTAAGTAAGCTCTCATGTCAGATGCCTTGCAGACAGGGTAAGGTTTGTAATCTAAATCATTGTTCACATGCATCACATCTTTCAAATCGGATTTTTTTATTTACATATTGGGTGCCTTTGTCCATAATGCATTACTGCATGTTATGTATATGTGCATTCTCTGTGATATTTTTTTCTTTTGCTTTTACTTTTAATATTCATTGATTGCCTTGTACTCTGTCAACGTTGGTCACAAATCAGCAACTATTATTATGCAGATACTTATTTTAGAACTTGAACCTTACTCCCAAAGTACCGACGAGTTAATATGTCTATAGACATTCCCATGTTACCCTATTTTCATTGTTCCTGATGATAATAACTGTCATGCCACAGCAACTGGACCAACAAGAAAATTGAGAATCTTGTGCTTACACGGGTTTCGTCAGAACGCTTCAAGTTTCAAAGGAAGAACTGCATCATTAGCCAAGAAACTCAAAAGCATTGCCGAGTTCGTGTTTGTGGATGCACCTCATGAATTGGCATTCATATACCAACCACTGTTGGCTGCAAGTGACTTGCCTCAAATTTGTGCATCACCACTAAATTCATTACAACAAGGCCCTCTGCCTCCACCACCCTCGGAGCACTGCAAGAAAAAATACGCATGGCTTGTAGCCCCTAATTCCCAAGAAAAGTCTGAATTTAGTAACCGGGAAATGGTAGATGGTCCATTCGATCCAATGCAGTACCAGCAGCAAACTTCAGGGTTCGTTGAGGCATTAGCATATATCAAAACCGTGTTTGCTCAGAAGGGTCCTTTCGATGGATTGCTGGGGTTTTCTCAGGGTGCAGCAATGGCAGCTGCAGTAGCATTTGCGCAACAACAAACACAAACTGAAATGCAGTTCAGATTTGTGATCTTATGCTCTGGCTTCGGCCTCAAGTTACTAAACCAAGAGTTCGACAATGACAGAATGATCAAGAAATGCCATTGCCCTTCCCTCCACATTTTCGGCAAGGACCACGGCAAAGACAGACAGATTGCCACTCAAGAAAGCCGAGAGCTTGCTTCGCTATTCGACGACAGTTGCTCCACCGTCATCGAACACGATTCCGGCCACATTATCCCTACCCGTCCTCCCTACATCGATCACATCAAGGACTTCCTTGGTCGCTTTCTTTAAAGTTTAAACCCCCTGGTGGGAGCTTATCTCTAATCAATTATCAATCTATATCCCAGCTCGTCCTCATGTGCCTCCCTTTTTTAATGCATTTGGTTTACTTTTTCTTTTTACCAATTAAGAAGAAACGATGTTTGGTTTCTTGTGCGTTATTCAAGTCTCGAGTCAGTACCACCACTACGTGTCTCATCTGACAGCGACGATTCAAACTTCAAATTATAAAAAAAATATCAGATATATAAATAAGGGTGAAACCTTAGATTTATTACGCGGTATGACCGTCATGATGACGCGCGTTGACCGGCTAAGTTCGTAGCTATTTACCAAACGAACCAGGCCCGTCTCTAGAAGCAAAATCTTTAAAACAGCCTAGTGTCACGGCGCTGTGACGGAGGTCAGCAGTGACGACTGACCAGTCAACATTTAATGCTAACTAGTGAGATCACTGAGATGCGTACGGAGTGATGACGCGTGTCCCCGCAAGCAACGCGTTTTCTCGCCCCCCCCCTCTCTCTCTCTCTGTCTGTATATAACCATTGTCTTCCTCCCCAAGACTCTCAGCTTCTCATTGCTTACTTAAAACTACTCACAACTCAACTCTAATTGTTTTTACTTCGAAACATATTTTTAGTTACTTGAGTGAGTGAGTATGGCGGCATCGGACAACGTAGCTATGGAGCCATGGGTGTACAGGCCAGCGACGTTTGCGGACTCGTGGATATCGGAGGCGTTTGCGAGAGACACTAACAAAGCGCTGACGTTGGCGCTGCAGAAGTCGCTGTCTAATAACAACAACAACAACAACAACGGGAACTCGGAATCTGGTGATTCTGAGTTCTCGAGGTTTTTGAACACGTTTCAACCGGAGACCACTCCGACGCCGGAGACGGTGTCGGGGTCGGATCCGGAGACGGTGGTGGCGGCGGCGGGGACGAAGAGGGAGAGGAACACGGTGATTCCGGTGGCGGGGGGAAAGGTGGCGAAGAGGAAGTCGAGGGCGTCGAAGAGGACGCAGACGACGTTCATCGCGGCGGACCCGGTGAACTTCAGGCAGATGGTGCAGCAAGTGACCGGCATGAAGGTCAGCAACAACAACAACATGTCTTCTTCGGCGGTCGTGAAGCCGGAGCCACAGAGGCTCGGCGGCGCTCGTAACATTATCCACGGAGGAGGAGGAGGGATGCCGACGCTGGACACGTCAGCGTTTTTGTTAGACCAGCAGCAGATGGGGGTGGGGCCCGCTTCGATGTGCTATGGTGGAGCGAGGAGGGTTGAGGTGGCGGAGGGAGGAGGACGAGGTGGCGTCTCTGGCGGGGGATTAGGCAGCTTTGACTCGTTTTCGAGCTTTCCCACTCTAGAGTCGTGGAAGGTCATGTAGTTGTGACACTGTGACAGAGCTTGATAGAGATCATGTGACCGTTGATCATCTGCCATGTGGTTTTTTTTTTTGGATCTGTTTATAATTTTATATACGTTCATGTTTTTTAATTTTTTTGTTTAGATATTTTACTTGGCCATTTCTCAAGTACTTTTGTATTTGTTGAGCTTAATGGTAATGGAGTAGAATTTTGTGCATGTCACTCTTTCTAGCTAACACGAATTATTGGATCCCTTTATAGTCTATACTAGAGATTCCAACTTGTGCCTATGCAAAATTAGCAAAAAAATAGTCTTTTGAGAATAACATGTGTTGGTGATTGCTAGCGAAATTTGTTAGAATTTGTACGTGTAAACTATTCTCCTTACTCTATAACTAGAACAAAGGGAACTAACATGAAATTGGCATAGGGTTAGCACCTCAACCTGATTGCATCCGCATCAAGCAAACAATGTTTTGGAGTTTTGCTAATTCTATAATCTCAAATTTATCCGGTAATGTATTAGTCTTTAAATATATGGAAAGTCTAAATTTGTGTTACCTAGGTCATAAGGTATGTTTTTTTATCTCTTACCTAGCCAGGGACATGGGTGGCCGACAAAAATAAGGAAGAAGCGTAAAACCCACAACCTCTTGGAGAACTTAAGATCAGACAACAAAAAAATCAGACAACAACGACTATAAATCTGTTTAAATCTTTTTATTCAATTGATATTAGAACATCTAGTGGCAAAACAGTGTCCCCCCTCATCACCTAAATTCAAAACTTCTTCCCAATTATCGACTTATAAAAAAAAAGTTAAGAAATTTTATTAACCTTGAAAAATAAAACCTCTTCCTCAATTATCGACTTATAAAAAAAAGTTAATAAATTTCGACTAACCTTGAAAAATAAAAATAAAAAGAAAAACCAAAAAAGTGAAAAATGAAGCGAACGGGTGTTTCGGAAGTATAAAAACCCAAATTAGTATCTACTACTGATCTCAAGTACGACGATTGTTGATTCCCATCTTCAAACTTTCAGCAACTACTCCAGCTTTCATTTTTGCAGACTAAACCTTTCGTGTAAAACCAACAAAATGCGGATTCTTGTCGGTAAATTTCTGCAGACTGTGTCACTCAAGCATCAGGTACATTTTGATTGCTCATATGCACCTCTCTGTTTACATCCAAATCGTTTAACATATATTCTGGGCTGATTAATCGACTGGGTAATGGTCCCTTTGTGCTCTAATTGCCTAATTTCTGATAAAAATTGTGTCTTTAATCAATCCCATACGGTTCATCATATATGAAATAGTAGAGTAAAGCTGAAGTTCTGTACTTTTTTTTATTTGGGTTTACAGACTATTGGATGCCGTGCATTTTGCACCAGGAAATTTGTTGATATTGGGCAGCCAACTCCAGCATCTCATCCACAAGTAATCATTCTTAACAATGTGCTGTATTTGATGGATTTTATGGCATCGTTAATGTTGATAAAGTTTATGTGAAGTTAATGAAAGAAGGGGAGATTACGCCCGGCATTACTTTGGAGGAGTACACATTGAGAAGAAAGAGGTTGTTGGAGTTGCTTCCGGATAATGGCTTGGCAATCATTGCTGCTGCACCCGTGAAGATGATGAATGATGTTGTGCCTTACACATATCGGCAAGATGCTGATTACTCTTACATCACTGGCTGCCAGCAACCGGGCGGCATCGCGGTCTTGGGTCATGAATGCGGTTTCTGCATGTTCATGCCCGAAGCAACACCTCAGGTGTGCTCATCATTCTGTGATAGTATTTTGCTGTGGTGTACAGTAATTTCATTTTTACTTGGGTTTAACTGGAGTGGATTTACAAGATGACATTTGTACTCATGTCCATATCTACTAATTTGGTCGTCTAGAACAGAAATCTATCTGAGATAGTAAAGCACAGACAAGGCAATATTAGACATATCGTTAGAAAGGCAAACATAGACGAAATACATATTTTTGTCTTTTACGGTGGTTGAGGAAGAATGTTGTAAGTTATTAATATTGTTGGCTGAGATGAGAAAGTTGTCATTTGACAAGGTAGCTCTCCCTTGTACTCATGTTCCTAATCTGTGCATGTTGTTTAGTTATTTACTCATTGATGCAATGTATAACACTTGTAGGTAAACTTCACTGTCAAACATGTTTTCTCTGACCTTTGGTTTTTGTAGGATGTGACTTGGCAAGGAGAAACTGCTGGAATTGGTGCCGCATTAGAAGTATTTAAGGCGGATAAAGCATATCCAGTGAGTAAATTACGCGAGGTCAGTGGACCAGAAATTTAAGACTGATAATTATGCCAATTTGAATTAAAATTGAAGTGTCTAACTGGAAAATATTACATTCCTGAAATATGCAAACATATAGATTTCTGTAGAATTGGAAATTTAGCATCATGAACTTTTTGGTAAGGGCACTCATGATCAGCTGCATAGAAGTGTTATTTGAAAACATACTAAGAGAAATCAATTGTGTTATCGTACTCATATCAAAACGTCAAAGACCACTGCATCTCCTTTCCAGTTGATTTTGAAAGCATTATCAAGTGCTGGGGTTGTTTTAGAAATGGCATTACTAGTAGTTACATGGTCCGTTACTGTCCTTTAAGATTGTTTTCACATAGAAACATCTGAAGTCCTTGGCTCATTAATCGGTACTTATTCTTATACATTTTACATTATATGTACATGGCCCTTTCGTTTACTGACTGCAGATCCTCCCAGATATGATGAGGAGATCGTCCAAGCTGTTCCACAGTGTGCAAACGGCTGTTCCCAAATATATGGAATTGGATGCCTTTCAGGAAGCAGTTACGTCTGGAGAAGTGAAAGATGTTTCAGTTCTCACACATAAGTTACGATTAAAAAAGTCATCGGCAGAGCTCAAGTTAATGAAAGAGTCTGCGTCAATTGCTTGTCAGGTGCTCGATTGAATCTCATCGCTAACTACTTCATAATTCCATATTTCCTACAATATATTGTCTCATGACATAAGCCTATACCATACATGTATGTGGTTTCAGATGGGAACCGTGTGTTGGGGTATCTATACTAGTTCTGTGTTAAGTCTGACGATTATATTTCTACTGTACATCATAATCTGGAAGGATTCGTCTTTTAGATGTTAAATGAATTATTATACATTGTTTGAAGCTCTTCTGCAATGCCATTTTAAGATTTCATAGAAGCACATAGTACTGAATACATGAATAGTGAAACTAAGTATATATATTTTTTGGACAGGCTCTGTTGCAGACAATGTTACATTCAAAGAAGTATCCTTTTGAGGGAATGCTCTCAGCTAAGATGGAATATGAATGCAAAATGAGGGGTGCCCAGAGAATGGCGTAAGCTTTTTCCTTTCTTGGATGGCCACTCCCAAATTGTTATTTATTAATTAACCTTTGCCATTGTAGATCAATTTTGGTGTTGTAAGATCATTATTTGATAAATTTGTCAGTAGTCAGTACATACATTTAAAAATAATTACTATTCTTATTACTCTATTATTTTTTCTAATTTCATTGACACCCTCCATTACAGGTTCAACCCTGTGGTTGGCGGAGGCCCCAATGCTAGTGTCATACATTATTCTCGAAATGATCAAAAAGTGAGTTGACTACCAAATGTACTGTCAATCTATCTGCTCACAATCTGGATTAGTAAACATAGTATTCTTCATTTTTTAAAGTGGGTCTTGCATGCTTACAATATAAATGCATCGTTGTGCAGATTAAAGAAGGAGATCTTGTCTTGATGGATGTTGGTTGCGAGTTTCATGGTTATGTCAGTGATCTTACTCGCACCTGGCCACCCTGTGGCAGATTTTCTTCAGCTCAAGTACGGAAATATTTCTTCGCCTTTTGAAAATATTAAATAATGATTTACCCGCCCTGTCTTGTTGGTTGCAGTTTTCTGTTAAAGCTGTTAAGAAGGTTGTTTTCTTTTACATTAAAAGTTTATGTGTTTTATCTTTGAAGATAATACTAGGAGTTTAAAGTCATTTAATTGGGAGCATCTTTGCTTCTTGTACTTATACTGTGAATAACCGTCAGTTTTATCATTTTGTAAATCAAGAATCTATATGTTCTTTTTCCTTCCATTTCTCATACATTGAGGCTGGGAGTATACTAGTTTCAATTGATATTGTCATGCAATCTTAATAACTGAGCTTTGTTTTAGATTCATATGCATTGTTTCTTGTATGCAAAAGTCAAGTGTTATCATCAATACAAGATTATAGATTTGTCATGTTTTGACAGCAGGTTTCAGCTGTTTCCTTCAGTTTATTATTATTATTCTGTTAATGCATTGAAGCATTTTATTGATGAATGTGGCTTATCAGTGTGATCTATATTTCAGGAAGAGCTTTATGATCTTATTCTGGAAACGAACAAGGAATGTGTGAAGCTTTGCAAACCTGGTGCTACTATTCGACAAATACACGAATTTTCTGTATGATCCTTTGAATTCAATTTGTATTTGTTATTTATGCCAATGTTTGGTTGTGAATTCCTTCTTTTGCTAAATGAGACCTTATTGTACCTAATAACTCACATGTAAAGGTCATAATGCTTCAAAAAGGACTCAAGGAGCTGGGGATTTTGAAGGAAGAGTCTCGACGTAGTTCCCACCATCATCTAAGCCGCTACTATCAGCTAAATCCAACTTCCATAGGTGTCTAACCATCCTTAATCAGAAATTTCAGCTTTTTTCATTTGTCAATATAAGGCATGTGTTTTAATAATGGTATATTGACTACTAAACCATTCTGGGTGATTGCTTCTCTTTTTCCTCCCTATATTTAATCAGAATTAAAACTTAAATGTTTAATAATCTTAAATTCTTAAACTTTAAACACCTTGGGTCAGCAATTTAACCACATTTTAAAATTCTCCGTGTGGAGTGTGGATCTGTCCTGCCTCTATTGATTGTTTTTGGTGCAGGTCACTATCTAGGAATGGATATCCATGACTGTTCTAAGGTCAGCTATGACCATCCATTGACGTCCGGTATTGTAAGTTGCCTCACTTGCCTCCCTTATTGAAGGACATGCTTATTTGTACTTTGATATGTGTATGTTTGCATTGAATCAGCAAACTGCTTCATTGCTTTTCTTATATTTTTTATATTTTATTTAATCTTTAATTTTTAAATTTTTTTTTATGACAAGTTTGTTCTGTCTGTATTCAGGTGATTACAATTGAACCAGGAATCTATATCCCATTGATATCTAATATTCCTGAAAGGTACTTTTAGCTTACCGTAGCCCATATAAGCTATACCAAATTTGAAAATTTTACATATCAGATCATTTAAGCCAGGCCCATGAAAAAGTTGCAGTTTCCTTTGAACATGCAGTTATGTTTCAACGAAACAAGAATTATTTTGTGTACTAGCCTGACTGCACAAACATCATATCTCCAACTTTTAATAATCTTTAATTTGTAGTTAATTTCCAACATGAAAGAGACATTCCTGACTAGAACTTTTCCTTCGTGTAAATGTCTCTTACATACTTACATGAATCATCCTATTTTTTAATTTTTTAAACCTCACTTTCATTGTGATAAATACTGCAGGTATCAAGGCATCGGGATAAGGATTGAAGATGAGGTTCTTATTACAGACACGGGATGTGAGGTACTATATAGCCTATTGATATTTACTACATGGCCTCTTTATCAGTACAAATTCCTGTTTGTTGCTTTCAGTCAGTCTGTCACCATGCTGATATTACTTCCTAAATTCTTGGCATTGGGATAGCTTCTATCTTTATGTAGCTGTCTTGGCATTCATATTCTGTTTGTCCTTGCTCTATGAGTAGCCGTTTAGTTTAGAGGCAAATATTGATTCAGTATCTGCTGTTACGGAAGGCTTTTTGTGGGGTCAAAGTCTGTTACCATCAAATGTTCTCCAAGTGTCGTCATACATTCTCTATCTTGTCTTTGGTGTTAACAGTTCATTGATTAAACTACACTTTCATAACAATCATGAGATTTTCTGCACATCAGGTCTTAACTGCCTCAATCCCCAAAGAAGTTAAACACATAGAATCCTTGCTAAACAATTTTCACCACTGAGCTGAGATGTATCGGAGGGCCACAACAGTTAGAGTTTCGTCGACTGATGCTCCCTCTATAAACTAGAAAGCCAAGGCATATGAATTTGGAATCAGAGGCATTAATTGGATGCATTTTTCAGCAGGTGTTTGATGCGAGAGCTCGGGCAGCTTTGTGTTGTATTGTTTCCAAAATTTCTTGCGGAGATAATGTCTGCTGCTAATTTGTTCTAGTTGTCATATATAGATGATGGCGATTGATGGGTAATAAACATCACAAAACATACAATAGAGCAAGTTTCTCAATATTTGTATATGTTTGCTCAAAAATTGTCATGGTCAAAATCAGGATGGCCAATAGACTTTTGGTTCAAAGTGCCGTTCTGATAACGTGAGCGCGCCAACTTGAAGCCTATTGACCAAGCGAGATTTTGATAGGTTGCTTTAGATCTGATTTCTTCAAGTGATTGATGGCCGAGGAAGGAACCCTTTCGGCCGTTGGTCCGAATGCCTTGTACAAAAGGACTTGACTAAAAGTTTAATCTTGGTTCTCGATCACGTCCAGGTTCTGAGTGAACTCGAAAGTGCACGTGACCAGTGAGAGATCAACCGGGTTGAGACGAAGGTGAAAGAGATGTGAGTGTGAACAGCGAATCACATCGATCCAATCTGGACTAGCCGAAAGAGATCGATGAGTAGAGAGTGCTAAGTTAACCAACTACTCTTAGGTGCAAGGATTTGAAGTGCAAAAACTAATGAACATGAAATAAATTGCAAGAAAGTAAAGAACAAGAATGTAAATGGCAAGAAGATGAATCTATATTATCAACGTAGAAGATGAACAGGGTAAAGTACCTAAGAATATGAAAGATAGAAAAACGAGTATGTAAGTTTGTGTGTTTGGTGCATGACCTCTTACAATATGCTATAAATGTTCTATATATATAATTTTTACAAAAACCTAAGTTGGCTGATTCGCCCATCCAACCGATAAATCCCAATATAACTCGAATTCTTTGATTTCAGCCGAGTAAAAGCTTTCTTATCTCGAACACCATCTTGATATATTCCTTTTTGGATTGGGTCACCCCTTGATTTGATGACAACCCATCCATTAAAACTTGATCCGGCCAAACACTATAATCTCTGCATTAAAATCATTCCTAATCCAAATGACGCATTCCTATCAGTGGATTTGAATCTCACTTCTTCCTAGTCGAAACCCAACAAGCTACCTGACCAACTCACATTTGAACTCGGCCCATTTTAATTGCCTAGCTCTTGTACGTCGGTCGCCTGGATCCATCATGCCCAAGTGATAAATACTTGGTTCTCTAGGTCAAACGTCCCACTTGGCCCATATGATAAAATGTTACTTTTATAGGTTGCCAAATGAATAACGTTGGTCACAAAATGAGTTGACATTAGTCACCTTGAGTGTCGGTCAAAATAAGGCAATGGCCAAAATGACATCACTTCACCAAGCGAAATGAGAGTCGCCCAAGCAAAATGTCAGTCGCACAAGTACAATAAAAGTCGGTCGAAAAACTTGGTCGTCTAAGCGAAATGAGAGCCGACCAAGTAAAATTGGAGTCGGCCGATCAACTTGGTCACCCAAGAAAAATGAGTCATCCAAATTGGCCGAGTCGGCCAAGCAAAAGGAGTCGGGCGAGTCGACCAAGCAAAAAGAGTCGATCGAGTCAGTCGAGTAAAAGGAGTCAGCTGAGTGCATCAGCCAAGCAAAATTAGAGACGGCCGAGTACGTCGGCCATGCAAATTAGAGTCGGCCAATTAAAAATTACAATGCATTAGTCAAAATGACATTGGTCATTATAAACCACCAAGAACCTTCGTTGGCCGACTACAAATATTCATCGGCCGATGACCCGCTTACAATTACAAAATTGGGTACAAACATTGTCCCCTAGTCTCATGAGCTTTGGCTCACAAGCCAAATGGTTATGAGACTAAAGTACAAAAATCAGCTTCACACTTGACCATATGGTTAAGTCGCCAACTCACTCTTGACCATATGATTAAAGTCACCAACTCACTCTTGACCATATGGTTGAAGTCACCAACTTCACACTTGATCGTATGGTTGGATTTAAATTTCACATTCAACCATATGGTTAAGTAGCTGACCTTACATTTGACCGTATGGTTGAATTGCAACATTCACACTCGACCGACCGTATAGTTAAATTGCATCTTTCACACGACCATATGGTTAAGTAGCCGCCTTCACATTTGACCGTACGGTTAAGTTGCAAACTTCACTCTAGATCATACGGTTAAGTTGCGAGCTTCACACTCGGTCATACGGCTAAGTTGCAAACTTCACTCTAGATCATATGGTTAAGTTACAAGCTTCACACTCGGTCGTACGGCTAAGTTGCAAACTTTATATTTGACCGTGTATTTAAGTTGATACGATCGAGTAGTAAATTTTATAGGTTATTGTATGGTTGAGTTGCAACCTCCACACTCGACCGTATGGTTAAGTAGTTGACCTCACATTTGACCATATGGTTGAATTACAACCTTTACACTTGACTGTATGGTCGAGTTGCTTACTTCACACTCGATCGTATGGTTGAATTGCAACCTTCACACTCAATCGTATAGTTAAATTGCAACATTCACACTCGACCATATGGTCGAGTTGTGTCAGGCTAATGAATAGAGTCGGCCGAGAGTCAACCAAGTAAGTAGCTCAAGTCAGTCGAGTGTCAACCAAACGAATTGAGTCAGTCGAGCTAAATAGAATCGGTCAAGTAAACTGACTTGTCCAAGCAAAACGAACTCACCAAAGCAAACTGACTTGTCCAAGCAAAATGAACTCGCCCAAGCAAAACAGTCAAGCAACATAGAGTCACCGAAGTACAAAAAATGGTCGAACATTAAAAGTTGACTAGTATGGAATTTAGGAGTAAGATCAAAATTATGAAATGACGCATAGAGGAGTAAACAATGAGGCTACAACTTTTATGATGATATACAATTGATCGGCCAAATTTACAAATTTGTTATTCAGCCGCCAAAACAACTTGACCTAATACAACCCGACTAACCACGTTAGTCGAATAAATCATGTTCCCTCATCTCCCATGTGGTCAGGTAATACTTCTTGATGAATTGGCCATTTATAGGCATGTTATGTAGTTCACCGTCTTGATCCTTCAACTGATATGCACCTTTGCCCAAAATCTGATGAATGATATATGAACTTTCCCACCTTGGAAACCATTTTCCGAATCTTCTGTCTTTAGTCCCTATAGGAAGAACCGCCTTCTACACTAGCTGACCTTCGATCGACTTGAATTTGACTCGTTTATTATATGCACGAGCCACAGTTTTCTTTTGAGCCTCCATGTGATTGTACACATCCATTCTCTTTTGGTAGATTTCTTTAAATTCTTGTATCATTGCTTGAGAGTATTCATCTGCTCCCATCCCATACTGAGCCGCGACCCAGAGAGCTTGAAGTTTTACTTCGATTGGAAACATAGCGTCATGCCCATACGTCAAGGCAAATGAAGTTGTTCCAGTGGTCGTTCGTTTTGACGTTCTGAAGGCCCATAATGTTTCAGACAACAAATTGTGTCAATCTCTTGGGTTGTCTTTGACCATCCTCTTGAGAATGTTGATGATTCCTTTATTACTTACTTCAGCTTGACTGTTTGCTTGAGCATAATATGGTGTGAAATGCGTCAATTTGATGCCTAACTTTTCGGACATATCGTGCATGGTTTCAGCTATGAACACTGATCCTTGGTCGACCGTTATGGTCTCTGGAATCTCAAACCTATGTATGATGTACTCCTCCATAAACTGGATCACCGTTACACTCGTAATTGTAACATATGTCTTTGTTTCGACCCACTTGGTGAAGTAATCCGTTGCAACTAGGATCCTCACATGTTTCTTTAAGGATAGTGGTTTGATGGTTCCGATGATGTCCATTGCCCAACCTCGAAATGGCCAAGGCTTAACGATTGGGTGAAGGATGTCGGCTGGCACTCTTTGCACTAGATCATGAATTTGACACTTCTTGCAACCTTTGGCGAACTCAATACAATATTTCAAAATTAAGGCTAATAAAAACCATGTCGCATGATCAACCATCTCTTTTTGACTCCGGCTTGATGAGCCCCGCATATTCCTTCATGAACATCACGCATGATTTCCAAAGTCTCTTGCCCCCTATATAAAGGAGTAGTAGTCCAATCCATTGCGATATTGAATCTTTCAGTCGTGTTATCCCTCTGGGTTATTGAGAAATTTGAAAATCGGGTATCGTCAGTCATCATGCTCAAAGTCAATAGTAAAAACGTTGTCGAACACTCCTCTGTCCTCTAGAGCGGGGAGGACTCATCTTTCAATTTTGACAACCCAGCTACCTTCATGGTCTAGAATGTGAATCCCTTACGCCACTTGGGTCATCTCATTGACTTTAGAGTTGGCGGACCTGGGCAGATGAGCAAAAGATATTCAGTTGAATGTGTCTACTAATTAGTCGGTCATTGCATGATAGGCCAATAATGCCCAGCTTGTGCACTTGTACTCTTTATTCATTTAGTTGATAACTAATTGTGAGTCACTATACCCAACACTCTTTTAGCACCCATCTCTTGGAGGATCTCGAGTCCGATGATGAGCGCCTCATACTCGGCTTAGTTATTTGTACATTGGAAATCCAATTGAAAGGAGAACTGAAATTTTTGGCCTTTGGGCGTCTTTATAACAACCTTGGCACATGTAGCGAATTTAGTTCTCGATCTGTCGAAAAACATCGTCTAATGGTTGTTAACCATTGAGGTCACATAAATCGCACCAATATCGAAATCTTCAGCTCTGTAGACGGGTGGTGGACAAAAAAGTCAGTCAAAGTTTGTCCCTTGACTGCCTTTTGTGGTACATATTAGAATGTAAACTCTGATAACGTCACTATCCATTTTCTTATTTGGCCTAAGATGGTTGGCCGAATAAGCATGTATTTGATCAAATCAGGCTTTGATATAACTTGGACAACTGACAGTAACATGTAGTGTCGAAACTTGGTTGCTGAAAAGAATAGAGCCAGGCATAATTTTTCAATGGATGAATAACGAATCTCCACTTCGATCAGAACCCGACTCAAATAATGGACGAAAAATTCTATCTTTCTC
The DNA here is from genome assembly GCA_946800695.1 of Geum urbanum. Lineage (NCBI taxonomy): Eukaryota > Viridiplantae > Streptophyta > Magnoliopsida > Rosales > Rosaceae > Geum > Geum urbanum. The sequence continues at coordinate 77,412,467 of OX326999.1, read as the reverse complement.
GTTGTCTTGTGCAAGTAAACTTCCAATGGAATTGTCCAAGGCTGAAAGTATAATTTCAATGGCCGACCGCGTGCCAGGGGTACCAACACGGGAGGTTGGACAAATATCTTTAGAGCTAGTCACAATCATTCTGATGCTCATCTTTCCACACAAAGTCGGCTTCGCTTTTGAACCGAAGAAGTGATGAGAATGGTTGAATTTTTCCAGCAGAGATCGAGATGAACCGTTTCAGAAAATTAACCTTTCCCAAAAAAGATTGGAGTTCTTTCTTGTTGGTTGGTGGGGGTGCTTCTCTGATGGCTCATTTTTAGCCTCATACACTTCAACACCCTTTCGATGGACCACAAAACCCAAGAACTTCCCAGCCGACACACCAAAGTCACACTTCGAATGATTCATTTTGAGCTTATGAGCCCTCATTCTGTCAAATGTTTGTCAAAGGTCAGCTATGTGATCTTCTCTTTTGGCCGACTTGGCGATGACGTCGTCAATGAACACTTTCATAATTTGGCCGATGAGGTCATGAAAAATCATATTCATGGCACGTTGGTATATTGCCCTATCATTCTTAAGGCCAAAAGGCATGACCAACCATTCGAGCGTGCCAATTGACCCAGGACAACGAAAAGCTGTTTTATGAACGTCTTCCTTGGCTACAAATATTTGGTTATACCCAGCATGTCCTTCCATGAAGGAAATGATTTCGTGTCTAGTTGCTCCATCGACAAGTTGGTCGACCACGGGCATAGGGTATTTGTCCTTGGAGTTGCCAAAGTTAGGTTTCTAAAGTCAACATATATGCGTAGCTTTCTATTTTTATTTTTGACATGCACAATGTTAGATAACCACTCAACATAGGGGGTCGTTTGAATGAAACCGACTTTTAACAATCATTCAATTTCTTCTTTAATTTCTGGTAAGTCCTCGACGTTAGATAGCCGAGGTGGTTTTCTATAAGGCTTACAAGCTGGATCTAAGTCTAATATATGCTCAACTACATTTATGTTCAAGCTGTCATCTCATAGTAACACTCCAAGCAAAGCAGTCTTGAAACTCTGTCAGCAAAGTTATTAGTTCATTCTTTAGTGTTGGGGATAAGAGCTTGCTAATCTTGACCATCCATGGTTTGTCGGTTGTTCCTAGATTTAATTCTTCCATTTGTTCAATTGATTCAAACAAATCTTTCTCCAACTCGGCTGGTGCAGGGCCCATGTCAACGAACTCTGGTTGGTCATCTTGCTTTCCATCTATAATAAAAACTAACAAATTCATGGCCGAATCACTTGCAATTAAGTGTTCGGCCTAATAGGCCAACAATCTCTTCGAAGTCGATTCGATTATGGCCTATCGCGTATCAATCTCTTGGTTGTTATCCATAGATGATTGGGTCAAACAAATCCACTAACAATGTTCGCTCCGAGTCCTCGTGGATAACCTCTACGCCGAAGGTTAAATCCTTTCTCGGTGTGATCCCTGTGACCCGACCTCTATCACTGTCACGTTGTAGTTGAGAACACCCAACATCATCATAATAATAATACTCATCAACCATGTTGGCCGATACTTTCAAGGCTACAACGTCGACCTTTACCACTTCGACCGTATCACCATTCCATTGTATAAAAAGCTTATGCAATGATGATGGGATGCACATACTTTGGTGAATCCAATCTCAACCCAGAATGACACTGTAGCATGGTTTCGAATTGATCACGAAAAAACAAGTCATCATGCTTTTATTTCCAACTATGACTTCAATAGGTAGAACTCCACGAATCTGTTTCTTTTTTGACCCGAAAAGTTACTGATTTCCAAGTCCGATGATAATATGTCTTGGTTACATTTCTTCAATTTCTCTACAACTGACAATGGTATGAAGTTAACGGCTGCTCCTCCATCTACCAAGACCTTAGAAATCGGATATCCCTCTAACCGAGCCGTGATGTACAATGGCTTGATATGTTTGGACATGACCACAGTTGGCTTGTCAAAACAAGCTTTAGCCACCTCTATGACTTGAACCTGATGAAAGCTCTCCTCTAGAACATCGCCTTCTATCATGGTTATTTGCCCTGGTTGAGCTTGCAATTCAGACGAGAGGATATACGTCATGTTGATGGTCATATCTTCTTGGGTCCTTGGAACTAGGGAGTTGATAACCTCGATCAAGTTTTCTTTCCATATGACCAAGAGTTGGTGTAATGTAGATGAGACACACATGTTCTGATGAATCCAATCACGACCAAGGAGTGCCTTGTGAGGAGTATCGACCACGAAGAAACAGGTTGTTGTATGACAGCCCCCAACACTAGTTTTGATAGGAATAACACCTTTCACTTGAGAGTTTTTTTCGGTATAGTCGAACAAATCCACATCAGAAGGGACAAAGTCTTGTGTGTTCTTCTGAAGTTGAACCAAAACCGAAGGAGAAAAGATGTTAATAGCCGAACCTCTATCAATTAACACCGACGAGACCTCATACCCTTCCAACATAGCTCTGATGTAGAGAGAGCTACGTGACCCAAAAATATACTCGTTGGGTTTGCTAAAATAAACTCTCGATGTTCTCTTGTCACTTGCAACTTGACCCACGAGACTTTGACTACTCGGGAAGATATTAATCATGTTGATCATGAGATCATTATTAACTAGGGCACGAACTGATGTATCACTGACTTATCCCAGATGACGTCGCATAGTTGAGGTGAAATCGGCCATGTTCGTATCGTCGTCTTGATACTCCTCATCAAGTTGGTCACTATCCTGATCGTCATCATCATAATCCACCTCTTCTTCGAGGTATGTGTCGTCAACAAATCCTGGGGTGTAATCTTGGTGGCCACCTTGGCAATTGACATCTTCCCCATCATCATCTTGTTGGTTTCCTCGGCCATCTTGGTTGAGGTTTTCAGTGACTACTTCCTTTGTCAGATTATTTTGGCCGTTAGGGCTGTTATCATCATCGTTGTCGTCACTAGATTGATCATCTTCTGAGAACTCAAAAAATCGCTTCTCTCGATGTCTTCTTTCATTACGAGCCAAATCATCAAATCAAGCTACGAAACCTTCTTCAAGTGGAGTTAACCCATAAGCTTCGGCGACAGACATGACTTTATGATACTTCCTTAAAAACCTCAGATCTTTGAAAGATAGTGGGAGGTCATCCGTGTTAGCCCGAAGCTCAACACACTCATATGCAGTTTGATATAAAACCTTTAGGCCCGGACTAGCATCTCAGTCTAAAAAGTTCAAGGCTTTGGAGGGGTAGATAGCTTGAAGATGTCAGCAACCTTATTTGTTGGTCCGTAGATAGCCAAGGCTGAGTGGGTATGTGATATTTCTTAAGTTTATCGATCCCTTTTGTTGAGAATGGTGGCGTCAAGTCCTTATGCACCTCGACAAGGGAATCATCCTCATTAGTTTCCTAAAGTGGGGGCTTGCTGAGTGCACTACGTCTGCCATTCAACTTCTTCATTTCTCATTTGAACTTGTTGGCCAACCTTTTCTCCTTTATCATCAAACCGAAAACATCATTAACCGGATGTTCCTTGAAGTACTTCCTTAGAAATGTCAGGTCGTCCTCTGAGATTGGAAGGTTCTCAAAGTTGTCCGGGTAATATGGCTTACGATGTCTCTGATACTTAGCTCTCATCCATCTGGTTATGCTAGGCAACATCAGGTCGTATGACGCGTTACGCCCATCTCGTATTTCTTCCCATTGGAATATTTGGTCATTTGTTAAACCATATAACACTGTGGCTGAATGTAACAGGTGGTAGTCTCTCATGGTAACCAAACATTCCTTTATAAATGGAGGTTCACGTTTTCTGTCAACAATGACTAAAAGAGGAGGACTCAACTCTCAAAATTTGGCTTTCAAAATCTCTAATGTGCTCGTGTCTACTTCCATGGACTTGAGCTCTTGGGTTTTGAACCCAGCCTTGTCATCGAGTGACGTATCTTTAGATGGCTTGGACCTTCTATAACTTGTACCTGAGCCATCATATTTTGATTGACCTTTAGGATTTACTTCAGATGATTGGTTGATCTTTGCTTTCTTTGCACTTTGGATTTCCATTTGAAGCCTTCATTTTTGTGACTTGGTCAAAACACTACTGACTGGTCATGTAGGTTTTGACCATACCACTTATTATCATGGACATTTGGTGGCTTGTAAGTTCTAGGTTGGATAGGGTTACCACGATGGTCATAATTGTCTCGGTTACTACCTCCCCTTGTTGGTAGCCATCTGCCATTAACTTATATCGACCATGATATTCTTCGTTGTAGAATGACCTGTCAAAGTTAAGTCTCCTCCTCAACGGTTCTCTTACCATGACTTTGCACAAGTCGAAGGAAAATTCCCTTAGCATCGTTTCTTAGGCTAAGTAGGCCCGACTTCATTGAGAAATCAGGGCTACGAGATGACTGTCTTCTCCACAACCCCGATCTCTAGTTACCATCCTGGTGGTCTTTCTGATCATGTCTTGGCTTTGACTTAGCCAACATGGCCGAGCGAGACTCACTCCTCTTTCCATCTGGGCAATCATACAGACCTATGATTTCCCTTCGATTGGCCGCATTGACCGGCCTCCAAACCATTTTGTCATCTTTGTAGATAATGTTGTTCCTCGAATAACCTGGAGTTTTTGTTTGGAATGGGTGCACCACCCTTTTTCCAGCCTCAGGACGTGCCCCATCATTCTTTGACATATCTTGGTCAACCGACTTGGCCAACTGTCACTGCTCTTTCACATTATCTGGCTGCTTGAGCTTCAAAGTGCCTTTAAGTACAACTTCACCTTGACAATGCGGGCACGTAACCGCCACTTTGGGCGACTCAAGCTTAAGGCTTCCAATGGTGATTTCGTCCGCCTTAGGTACGAACGGCGCACTCTTGCTACCCTTACGCGGGTCTTTTTCTTCTGATAATCTTACATGCACCATGTTGCTATGGGTTTCAGGAAAAGGATTCACACCTACCTTCAATGCGAATTTTGGTTCTGGAGTGTGCTGGCGTCAGTAAGATCTTGTATCATATCATGAAAAACAACACAATTATTAGTTGCATGCTTCCATGAATTATGATACTTACAATAAGATTTCCCTTTTACATCTTCGGCCTTAGGAAGTACATGGCTGAAGGGAAGCTTAATCATATTGTCGGCCAAGAGTTGATCAAAGATCAAATCGGCCTTGGTTATACTAAAAGTGTAAGAGCGCGTATTGGTCTTTGTTGTGCTCGTGCTTTGGTTTAGTGTTGGTTTAGTCTACTTTGGACCAACTTTTTCCGAAGCTTTGCACACCCGAGGTTGCTTGACGACCAATTCGGCCAAATCCACCTCCATTGGGTCTTCATCCTCCAAAATATTTGAAGTATTAACCTAATTTTTAAAGTATGTACCCTTAGAAGTAGTATGTCTTTGTGCTTCTTCCTTCAATATGTTATCATATCGATCGATCCTATTTTCAAGTTGGAACAGGTCGCTAAACACCACTCCTTCAAAATGTTCTCTGAACTTGAAGGTCAGACCAACAACCGCCATATCCACAAACTCTTACTCGGGTAAATGGATTCTACATCTCGCCCTGGTGAACTTGAACCGAGTCCAATATTCTTGAGGTGTCTCATAACTCATTTAAGAAATCTTAGCAAGATCCGCCAGACGAATGTCTTGCTGACCTCGATAGTAGTTGTCATGAAATGCTCACTCCATTTTTCTCCAACTGTGGATTGAGTTTGGTAAGAGATTCACAAACCATGAAAAAGCTGGACCCGTTAGGGAGTAGTTGAATAACCTCAACTTATGGTCGTCGGAGCTCGCCTCACCACACTGGGCCGTAAATAAGACGATATGCTCTATAGTGGAGTGATATGTGTCCCCAGAGAACAAAGTGAATGATGGAATACTGTATCCCGCCTGATACAGAACTTGCTCAATGTATGCCGAATATGGCTTTGCATAGACCAACCTTTTTGTTCGCCTTGGCAATGCTCCCATAAGATCCTCTACCAAGGCTTGGAATTCATTAAGTCAAACGGGACGGTCAAGTTCACCTCCATTGTGATGATTTTGATGTGGTACTTGACATATATTATTGTTTGGAAATGGAAGACCGTTTCTAAAATTATTTTATTGATTCACTAAACCTCCCTGGTTATTAGGTTGATGGTGAATCCCTACAATGTGGTTGAGTTGATTCAGCTGCTACATATATCCTTGTTGATCGAATCCCATCTCCACAGGTATACCATAAGGCTGATACTGAATCATTTGTGGTGGTTGATGATTCTGGGGTAATGGTAACTAATGGTTCTAGGGTTGCATACCACGGCCATGTTGGTTGCTACCTAGTTGGTTCTGTAGTGCATGAGGTTGGCCGTTTATATGGTTGACCAATGCTGGGGCAGGCACTTGTGGTGGTTGTGTTGCATTTAATTGTGCATTGTTAGCCACCAATTGCTCATAAATGAGTGTTAACGTGTTGCTCATATTGTTAATGTTATTGCTCATTTCTTGAATCCTCGTGGTGGTGTTTGTGGAAAATTGGTTCAAATTCGGCAAACCAACATTCATGACTCGACCCATAGTTCCAATCGTCATTTGAGTCTGCTGAATCGTCCGTGTCGATTCGTCTGCTATCATTTGCGCAAAACCCTCGGTTGAGAAACCTTGAAAAAATTCTTTGAACCTATTCTGCCTGTTGGTAAGAGTAAAGTCATCTCCCTTGATCTGATCCCGGTTGAGCGTGTTGTATTGATCTAATGACGTCACGCCAACCATCTCTCTTAGAGATGCTTCAGACTTATGAAATCCCTAACTAGGGGTTGTAGTTGAAGCACTCGTGATGCTTTCTGTAGTAGAGGTTGAGTTAACCAAGACGCTCGAGTGTAACGAGCTGCCTGTTGCTCTGGCTAAATTCATCGTTAACTCGGTGTTGGTAAATATTCTCTTTGGGAAATTTGCCGAAGTATGGTCGGCTTATTGGCACTTGAGACAAGTTTTTCCTTTGTATACTGAATATGCGTTCGATTGCATTCACTGACTATGCCTTAATGGAGTGTCCCACTTGGTATGCCAAAAGATGTTTGCTCAAAAATCGTCACGGCCAATATCACTATGGACGATATACTTCTAGTTCAAAGTGTCCTTCTAATTTGATTCGGGGCGTGTCAACTCGCGGCTTGTTGGCCAAGTGAGGTTTTGAATAGGTATGCGCTGAATCTAATTTCTTCAAGTGATTGATGGCTGAGGAATGAACCCTCTCGGCTGTTGGTCTGAATGCCTTGTACAAAAGGACTTGACTAAGGCTTTAATCTTGGCTCTTGATCACATCCAGGCTCTGAGTGAACTCGAAAGTGCGTGTGACCAACGAGAGATCAACCGAGTTGATATACTCACAAATCAAAGCGAAGACAAAGGTGAAATAGACTTGGTCGTCAAATCTTTGTGAGGTGATATGAGTGTGAACAACGAATCGCATCGACCCAATCCGGGCTGGCCGAAAGAGATCGATAAGTAGAGAGTGCTAAGTTAACCAACTACTCTTAGGTGCAAGGATTTGAAGTGCAAAAAACTAAAGAACATGAAATAAATTGCAAGTAAAGAACAAGAATGCAAATGGAGATAAGTAAAATGAGTCGGACGAGTGCACCGGTCAAGCAAAATTAGAGACGGCCGAGTGTGTCGGCCATGCAAATTAGAGTCGGCCAATTGGAAATTACAAGGCATTGGTCAATATGACATTGGTCATCATAAACCACCTTGAACATTTGTTGGCCGACTAGAAACATTCATCGGCCGATGACCCGCTTGCAATTACAAAATTGGGTACAAACAATATATCACTCCCAGATTGATGATTTTTGTACGCTCTCTCTGCATCTTCATAACTTGAGTTCAGTTCCAAGACCAGGAGAAATTTTTCCACCAAATCGTCAAAGAGATGTGTTTGTTTGATGGGGCAATTAGACAATGACATTTGGCTTTCTTATTCCAAGTTAGCAATATGATCTCAACAGTGTTAAACTCCTAAATAAATATCAGTATACCGTCAACGCCTTACACCATGTTCGGGAATTATTAATTTGATCAAAACTGTCAGTTTCATGCTTATATCAAAAAGAGAGAACTAAGACAAGGAAGAGAATTGTTGAGATATGAGATTTTGGGGTTGATCTAAAATGTGGGTGAAAAATTGGTATTCGTTCTTCATCGCATCCTCTCTTTGTTGAATAAACACAAAATCCAAATTAGATTGTCAATTGTCTATCGAATATACACAGAGTTTATAACTAGGTCTTCACTATAATTATATTCTTTTGTAGGATGAATTGGAAGCCCATGCTCATCTGTTTAGGGAGGGCCTTTGCTCCATTATAGTCATTAATTTTAATTTAAAAGCATTTCCAAGTTTAGAGTTGATATTCGTCTATGGGATATGGATGAATTGCTAAAAGGCTTGTTGGCCTCCAATCTCCAAGCTTAGAGTTGATATTCGTGTAGGGGTATACTGATAAACCTCTCAATCGAACAGAAAATGTATCTTAAAATCTTCAAATTCAATAGATTTTCTATCATGAAACATAAATCTTCATACTTATTTGGGTTTAGGATGCCAAATAAAAAGATAAAAGACAGAAAGTTCAAGAAAGAGAGAATATAAGAGTGTTAACGGATGTTAAGCACAATGTTACAATTATAAGTGGTTGACATGTGTCGTTGTCTAATTAACCCGTCAAACCAACACATTCTTTTGACGGTTTGATGGAAAAATTTCTCCTAGACCACTGAGCTACTCCGTAAATGTTGAACTTCTTGTATTTCCTTTTTTACTTTTTTAACTCGTGTTCATATTTTAACAATTGCTTAATTACCCAAAATTTCTCAAATCTCAAATCTGTAGTTGGCTACGCGAAATGGACTTTCCCGATGATTCCCTATAATCTGTTACTTTATTTGAATAATAATAATGGACTTTGCAGATAATAGTTAAAGAGTAAAAAAAAAAAAGAGTAGTTTAACCCGAGAGAGTTTCAGTTTTTTGACTTTCTAGCCCATATATATACTGTATCTTGAAGATTGTGAAACAGATCTGCTCGCACAACCAATCCAGACACGAGACGGAACACACAGCTAAATCCTTGGCTGTCCAAATTCTCCGTCCTCTCTCTGATCTGCTTTCACAGCCCACACCAAGACCAGGTACTTTTTCTGTTTTTCTGTCTGATATTGTGATCGAGTAGCTCTAAGTTTGCCACGGTTTGCATGTCTGTTTTACCATCGGTTACAATTCTAGATTTACCTTGTTGAGTTCATTAGCTGCCAATGTACATGATGAAATTGTTATGCTGAAAATGATATAATTGACAAGAGAAGATTTGATGATTCAATCTAATGATCAGATCAGTATGTGGAATGTATTTGCGTGTTATGGTGTGAAATGAGACCTGGATTTGGATTTGATTTGTATAACCTTGGCTTGCACAGATCACACCACATGTTTTATGAGATTGGCACAAGCCACATTGTTATTACTAAGATCCGAAATTTCGTTGGAGCTAATGATCCAATTGAGATATACGTGTTGCTTTTGCTAATGACGTTGGATTTTGATTTGATTTGTATAGCCTCGGTTTGAGATCACACATTTTCTTATAACATTGGCACAAGCCACATTGCTATCATTAAGATTCCAATTTTCATGGGAGCTTATGATCCGATTCTGATTTGAGTATTGGCTTTTGCTAGTCGCATTGGAGTTTAATTATGTCTGCAGAATATGGATGTATAAATGTGAAATGCATACTAGAACAATTTGTTAGCTCAACAAATCTCTTTGTGCAAGTATCAAGCATAAGTATCGATTTTCTTTCTTGGATCTACTTGAGGTTTTACAATTGCGGATGCTTTTTGCATTCAGGTACGATTAGTTGGTGTCGATGGGAACAGCTGTAAAAGAAGCTGCTAGCAAGGAGGCAACAAGAAGCTTAGTCGATCTGAATCCTACTGTGGTGTTTGTCTTGGGTGGTCCAGGCAGTGGAAAAGGTACTCAATGTGCAAACATTGTTCAACACTTTGGGTATACTCATCTCAGTGCTGGTGATCTTCTGCGAGCTGAAAGGAACTCTGGTTCCAGAAATGGTAACATGATTACAAACATGATCAAAGAAGGACAAATTGTTCCTGCAGAGGTAACGATCAAGCTTCTGGAGCGAGCAATGCTGGAGAGCGGTAATGACAAGTTTCTCATCGATGGGTTTCCTCGCAATGAAGAAAACCGTTCTGCATTTGAGGCTGTGACTAAGATTGTGCCTTCATTCGTCCTGTTTTTCGATTGTTCTGAAGAGGAGATGGAGAGGCGCCTTTTGGGTAGGAATCAAGGAAGAGAGGATGATAATGTAGAAACAATAAGGAAAAGATTCAAGGTTTTTGTAGAGTCTACACGACCGGTGTTGGAGTACTACAACTCCAAGGGGAAAGTTCGGAAGATCGATGCTGCAAGACCTATTCAAGAGGTTTTCGAGTCAGTGAAAGGAATTTTCGGCCCCAAAAATGAGAAGGCCGATTAGTTACTACGATAATACTATCTATATTCAAGACTTAAGATTTATACCATTGAAGAATTTACCTGCAGGTACTTAATTTTTTCGCTATCAAATTTCTTAAATAATTGTTCCATTTTGTTTCATGCTTTCATTTGATCTCATCCAGTAATAGTGGATAAAGTGAAGCAAGTTTTGCTGCATTCTGTATCATTTCCAGATTGCTGATCTAATAGTAATGCATCCAATTGATTATCTTGATGTCACCTGGCAATGCATACAATTGTTTTAGATGTAGAAATTTTTAATGTCCAACTATATAATCCATACGTAACCAAACTAACCGACTCACATGCACACGAATGACTTGATGCTCTCTTTATTTGATATATAGTCTCAATTCGTAGCTCCTTTATGGGTCAGATTCGGATGGTCACATGCACTTGTTAGACCTGGTCATGGCTAACAACAACCGACTAGGTTGGATCAAGTCACTATATTTGCTTATCACATGTACTGCACTGGTTAAAGTTCTGCGCATGTGTTGGTTATGTAAAACTTGTGTTCGTTACACATGAATAATACTTGGGATATTTGTTGGTGTTCTAAGTTCTAACTGAAACTTTTAGAACCCTATTCGCCACCGTGAGGTGTTCGATGCAGAAATATCTCCCGGAAGAGACTTTCTCCGCGAAGCAGTCTCTTTTGATATCGGATGTTTCAACCGCGTGTACCGGTCTATCCTGTATGTGCTTCGATGCTGGCGTGCCACCGTTCTTCAACGGAATATGGACTAAGTATAGCCGTCTGACTTCTAATGTAAGCGATTAAGATAGGGAGAGCACCAACCCTATCCGAATAGGTTCTTTTTGCCTAGGAACCTAGGACTTTTGGATATGTGTATCCCTTTGCCAAATCTTGAAATCGATACCCCCACGTCTCTCGTGTAGAGCAGAGCAATTCCTTGATGAAGTGTCTGAGAACACTAGCTTCCTTTGAGTTTTCAAGCCCTCAGCATACAAGTGAGCTGCCCTTCCACCTTCAGGTTGCAATTGCTTCCTTGGAGTCGTAAACACCTTCACTCGATAGGTGAACAGCACTCAGACTTTTCTGGTTGCAAGAAGATCGATATCTCGAGGACGAGATAACCGTCTAGGTTGTATTGCGTATAGCAAGGATTGTTTGTATGTTTGTGTAGTCGTGTTGTGTGCTTTTCATAAGATCCTTGCGTTCCTTATATACTCGCTTACTTATCAGTCATTGATTCTGTTTCTAACTCCTTTGCTCTTGTAACTTTGTCTGAACCTCCATACCAGCATCGTGTCATACCACTCATAAGTATTCTAATTCCATCATAACTCTTCTAAGAGTCCTGCAAATATCAACTAGTTATGATAGAAACTGAGCCGCGTGAAACCAGCTCGATAAGACACAGTTCTAATAGAACTCTAAGTCTGTTCCCAGCGAAGCTCGATACGAATCTCGCTAAACATCTTATCTTAACTTCCTCGATAGGAAACAATTCCCTCGATAGGAACCAATTAACCATAACGGGCTTCGATAGACCTCAGCCATCCAAGCCCAAAGTAAATATTTTATTTAGGCCCAAACATTGCCCCTCAGGTCTTGAACTTGGAAACGTTCTGAACAAGCGAAAAGACTTGAATGCACCTTGAACGATGTGCTCATTGACTTTGAAACGCTATACCGCCACTCGAACGCCACGTCTAACCAACTCTTCGAAAAAGTATGACGCTCGACTGACTCCTCTATAAGAGCAACAATCCACATCCACAAGTTTCATCTTTCATCAAAAACTTTTCAATTGCTCAGAGACCTGCAACTTTTTAACTCTCACAGTCAAAAAGCTTAAACCCTCCTTCTCACCGCCGTCAAAACCCTAACTTGGAAAAATGCCTCCCCGTAAGGACATTACTATTCCTTTTGACCATGTTCACGCCAAGAAGTTTGTCAAACGGCTCAAGGACGTTGCTACTCGATCGAACCCAGACACCACTTGCACCCTTGCCGTAGTTTTAGAAGAAAATACAGGTCTTCTCGGCCCATTTCTGGAATCCCCATTGAGTCCGGACCTCCCAACTGTCCTTCGAGAAGCCATCTGCAACTCTTCCCTTCTTCTCCAGGTAGACCCTTCTGCAGACCCAAAGTCATGGTCTCAGAAAGACAGCCTCTGTTCTATTGGGAAATGGCCACACTCCTCCCCCGACGACCTCGACTGGTACCGCCAACGCCGTAGGCAGGACAAAGATCGATGGGAAGCAGCAGGAATCACAGAACTCATTGATCTATGCTTCTCTCTTCCAGCTGGAGCCAACAAACCCCCACTTGCTGCAGCAATGTGCTTCTGGGATTGCACAGCGAACTGCTTCAGACTTCCCTGTGGAGATATGAGCATCACAATGCTCGACCTCTACACCATCTTTGGAGTTCCTGCCGTTGAGAAAAACTGGACTCCTCAGACTTTTAGCCAGACTCCTGACAAGGCCTCAGAAAAACGGCCTACATCCTACACCGCCTGGGTAAATCATTTCTCAACGAAAAGCAACGCGAAGGGAGGAATAGCCTTCTTGGAGTATTGGCTATCGAAGTACCTGTTCTGCACGACCTCAGCAAAGGTCATCAAAACGTGGACTAATCTCGCTGAGCGCCTTTTCAGCGGAGAACCACTGAGTTTGGTTGAACCCGTCCTGGCCTCCATCTACTACAGTCTCAAGCGAGTTGCTCTATCGAGGCTCGACTTGCAACAAGCTGGGCCACTCTGGATGGTAGACCTCTGGCTACAGGTCTATTTCCCTTTCTTCTGTCCCTCCAGAACCCCTAAGTTCGAAGAACAAAAGATTTTGGGCAAGTCGCTGGTCTCTATGGAACCTAGGACCAAGCAATGGTCCTACTTCAGCTGCTTCAAGCACCTTTTCTACCACAAAGAGCTTCCTTATACCGCCATCGAGAGAATTCTGGATCGTCGTCATCCTGGCCTCCTCTCAAGTGGCTTCATGCCATCTCCTGATCAAGATAATCAAGCAAGGAGTTTGTTCGTTAAGACGAACACCTGCCAGGATCTACCACTTCCAGACTCCGGGTATGAGCTTTATGCTCCCAATCACTTCTGCAGGCAACTTGGACTCGGCCAGGATGCCCCTATGCCCCTTGTATGCTCTATTAACAAGTATACCCTCTGGCGGGCAGAGGGTAAGTCTAACGCAGCAGAAATCATCGATGAAGACTTTGGCTTTCCAGTGGTGATAGTTCCCGGGGTTACTAAGCCACTGACTCCATCGAGGTTGGTCACCCCACAATACCTTACTTGGTTTTCCCAATTCTGGGTCGAACTGCAATACACGAGTCCAGCACTATGCTTTGCCACCATCTTCCGTCAGTTCGATGACAAATTCCTGATGCCGGCAGATAAGGAAGCAATCAACAATCCTTCCTCTGACTCGAACTCAACCCCATGGCCACAGGTATGTCTTTAACTCAGAAAATGCTCGACTTGTGTTTGGAACTCTTAAGACCAATAATAACCATCCTTCTCTTCTCTCATAGTGCCATCCAGAGCCAGACGTAACCATGGCAATTCAATCCTTCAAGAAGAAAAGGACCCAGCGTTCCAAATCACCTGTAAGTATTCAATATATTACCTTTTCAGAACCTGCTGATTCTCATCACTGATCTCGATATTGGCCCTTAATCTCTGTAGCCCCAAAGTTCCAAGAAACTCAAACGGGCACCCCCAAAGAGTGGAGCTTGGTTGGAATCTCGGCTTAGGAGCAGAAACGACCAACTACGCCTCGTCACTCCATCTTTCTTCGCTTCATTCGATCAAAGGAGTAGTCAAGCCTCAGGGTCTAGTGCTTGCTCAGCCATTGCTTTTACCATTGCACACTGGTTTTGTGCAAATCTAGGTAGCACTCCCACTCTTTCTCAGTTCGATGACCTCCTTCTTCAAGGCTCCAGGGAATGGCAAGAGCTATGCAAGGATGAGTCTCTGGCCACGAAGTATCCAAACCTGAATTTTGACTTGGACACCATCCTGAAGGCAAACATCAGGCCACTCCATTTCTCGGCCGATGACACCTTGATAGGACTCTTTAATCCTGAAAGGTTTGCTAATCTGAAAGGTCACGGCTGCTGCTCCTTCGATGACTTGTGGGAACACATTCAGAAAAGCAGGAAACCTCAGGTCTACATAGTGAGCTGGAATGATCACTTCTTCGTCCTCAAGGCTGAAGACGAAGCCTACTACGTAATTGACTCACTAGGAGAAAGGCTCCTCGAAGGACACAGCCAGGCCTTTATTCTGAGGTTCGATGAGTCCAGCAACATATCCACCGTTGCAGACAAGGCAATAGTCAACAGCCACCAAGAGTGTTGCAAGGGCTTTATCGTCGAATTCTTGGCTGGAGTCCATCGAGCGGAACTTGAAGAAGAGGAGAAGAAACAACCTGTAGCCCTTACCACCTTGTACAACCGTCTTCAGATTGAAATTCAAGGCTGCTACATTCCTTCCTCTTCTGGCGAAGGTTCCAGTGCTCATGATGAACAAGTTGCTTCAGAGGCTGAACAAATCGTCTCCTCACCAAAGCCCAGATCTGATCGGTCACAAACTCTAGTCGAGACTAGCCCAGAGGTCGAAGCATCGAATCCCCCCTTATCAGAGCCACAAGTTCAGACTCTTGAGGAGACACCAATACTGTCTCCCCAACAAGTAAGCTATTGCAACCTCACTTCTTAGGTTAGAAATTCGTTCGATATATTCCTAACACTTCCTGTTATTTTACATCGAAGCCCGATGCTGTTTCTATGGACGTGACCATTCAGCAAATTCTTCCTGATAGCCCAAGGAAACAAGCAAGCATAGTAGGAGAGCCAATTTCGATGGTCCTCGGAGACCAACCTGATCGATCCCTAGCCAATGATAATGAAGGACCTTCTGTTTGCTGCAAGGAAATAATTGTCCCCTCTTCATCATCTGGAAAACAACTCGACCTGCTCAGTGTGCAAGGGTCAACCGCAGTTCAAGAACTTGCAGGTGCATCGAGCACTTCAAGCACTTCTCCTGATCGTACGGTCCTCATTTGTCAGTTTCGTAAAATTCTTTCTGGGCCACTAGACTCCAGTACGGATGTTCAGGCCGTTTCGAGACAAGTGAAGGATTTCCGAGCCACTGCCCCTGCAGCATTTATTCCTTTCCTGGATAAGTTAGAAGAACAATTCCTTGAGTATCAACGCCAAAGTGAAGCCTTTCATGATCTAACACTCGGGGTTGATCGTGAGACTGAAGCAGCGAGCAACCTAGAGCAAACAACTCAAAGGGAAGCAGAGGAAATTCAAAAACTTGTGCAGGAGAAAGAGACAAGGGAAAAGGCTCTATTGACCAAACGTGCCCAAAGGCTTGCTCTTGAGGCCGACCTTGCCAAACTCAACTCTGAAATAGCTGTCTTGGAAACTGAAATCCCCGCTTATCAGGACAAAGTACAACATTTCCTGAATGAGGACGAGGCTCGGGCTCAACATCTACAAGAGGCACGTGCGAAAGTTAGCGAAGCTTGTTTAGCAGCTCAACAAGCCTGGGTGGCCTCGGAGTATACTAAGATTAATATAAAGAGCTTCGTCTTCCAATTGCAAATTTTGGGCCTTTAGTATAGGCTTTTTGTATTTGTTATCGAACAAACAAAGATTTTTATATATCTATACTGTTTTGACAACAAAGCTTCTATTGGGTTTAAAACTTGGTTGGGCCTCTATAATAAGCCCTTTTTCCAAACCCTGATCCAGCCTCATTTCAAGCTGTAACTAATTTTAACTCTTTCGGTTGTCCAGCAATAAATAGAATTGAATTCTATACTTGGAATTCGTATCGCGTTAGACCATCGAAATCTTTTGAAATACGTTTTAACTGCCCCAAAGATCTTCTCATTTATCATGCACTTCTTGCGAGCAGTCAAACCGCTTCATGGTCCACTGTTAATTGAACACGTATTCACTGTTGTTGGGTGTAATTACTCATGCGAAACCAAACCGTCGTAATTCCTGGCTATAAAAGGTTTCCTTTCCTTGGTAAAATACACCAAGTCCTTTGCGAGAATGAATCAAACCCAACTCGACATGTTCTGGTCTTACTATCCAAAGAGACCTCCAGATAAATCCTTCGATGTTCTGTTCCTTAGATAGCAATATCCATGCCCAAACCTGGACTAGATAGCAATATCTATGCCCAGGCGTCGCCTTGGCTCTCCCTTTTTGAAGGAGACTCTAAGGGAGAGGCCACAATCCAGAGGTTCCATCCCCTTCGACTTCTGTCTCGTACCCGTTCGGTGTCGATAGGCATAGAGGGTGGTGTTCCTCTTTAATGCCTCCTGCAGTCCATGGGAAAAGTTGGGGGCATCATGTTGACTGGACAAAGGCGATGATCGTCAAGGCAGGTGCAACTCTTGTCGTAGTCCTCCTCCTCTTGTCTTGACGGTCCAGCTTCCTCTCCATCTCCTTCACCGAGGTCGATCTCTTCAAATCACCGAGCTCGATCTGCAGGTTTTATCTTCTTGAGAGACGGGATTGGGAGCACCGAGGATCCTCTTTTTCGCTCTCCAACTTGGACCTCTTGTTAGGTTGAGAGATGGAGAGCCACGCAGAGGATCTTGTGAAGAATGAATCCTTTAGCTTTTTCATTCATCTTCTGCAGTTTAAGATTTTTCATTCATCTTTTGCAGTTGTCCAAGATTCATCTTCACCATATGGTATCAGAGCCTGAGGCCGCAAAGCCTTTGTATTGTTCCAAGTATTTGAATGTAGTATTTATTTGCAGTGTAAAAGTTCTTTGTGTTGATAAACTCGTATATAGTTTGCTCAAAAATTTAAGCCACAAAGACTGGCCTGTATCGAACTTTGACTTGGACAAAATAATTACTCTGATACAAAATTTGGCACTTGATTATTTAACCCCATTGGTAGGTTTATTCGATGACTATGATCCTCGATGAGTATATGAGTTGCCCCTGTAGTTTATTGATGCAAGAGCATGAATAAACTAGATTAAGCAGCATGTGGAGGATCATCATACTCCCAAACAGGTTGTATGAATTTCTTTAGGTAACGACCATTTATCGGGTTTGCATGTATAGTACCATCTCGATTTCTCAAACGAACTGCTCCTTTACCCAACAGTCGATCGATGATGTATGGTCCTTCCCATTTTTCTGACCATTTTCCTCGTCCTTCCGTTTTCTCACCGATAGGCAAGATCACCCTCCAGACGAGTTCTCCCTCTGCAAAACTCATGCTCCTTGTTCGCTGGTCATAGGCACGAGCCACCTTTTGTTTCTCAGCACGTAGACTTTCATAAGCCTGTATTCGATGCTCATCGAGATCTTCATGCTCTTGCCACATTGCTTGGACATAGTCTTCACCGATTAGGTTATGTTGCTCCATGACTCGTAAAGACTGAACATTAATCTCCAAAGGTAGAACAACATCATGCCCAAACATCAGTGCATAAGGAGTTGTACTTGTGGGGGTCCTCTTACTAGTCCTGTAAGCCCACAAGGTATGAAAAAGTTCTTCATGCCACAGTCTGGCATTTCCAGCGAGCATCCGTTTTAGGATATGTATGATGATTTTATTACTCGCTTCTGCTTGACCGTTGGATTGGGCATAGTATGGAGAAGAGTGGAGAAAATGAATCCCCAGATCCTTCATTAAGGTATCTACTTCTCCAGACATAAATGCTGCCCCTCGGTCTGATACAAAACACTCAGGGATGCCAAACCGACATATAATATCTTCGAATAAAAACTGACGGATGGCCTTCGCTGAAGATACCCTGAGAGGTCGAGCTTCGACCCATTTTGTGAAGAAATCAGTAGCCACGATAATGAACTTATGCCCCTCGGATGAATGAGGATGAATCATTCCAATTAAATCCAAAGCCCATCCTCGAGCTGGCTGATACATGCTTTTGCAACCATTAAATAAACACTTAACAATCAACAAAAACGCATAAACAATTAAAACCCTTTGGTGTAGATGTAGCATTGGTAAATAGGGTATCGTTCTTAACCGGGGATTGAGGGTGCATGCATATTTACGCTATGGTTTGAAAGGGGGGTTTAAAAGGTTTGTTTATTATCTACGAAATAAAGACAAGAACATGGCATAGCAAACAAATCGTGGCTTCTTAGTTCTAACATGTTTAAACTCATAGACAAGCAAAACAAACAAGAACATAGAATCCTAGACATGCTTACTAAAACCGAAAATAAAGTTTAATTACATATATACATGTTGATCATCTCATCATACTCACCTCATTCCTTTATAACCTAGTCATATTTTATGCAACCTATTAAAAATCTAAGTCTTTACTATGTTGTTCATGTATTTCTCGAATGACAATGTTTTCGAACCAAGAACGCTCGCATTCTAGACACATCATAACTTAAACCAAGAACGCTCGCATTTAAGTTAAGCATTAAGCATAGAAAACACATGCATAACAAAGAACTCATATTCGAAATAAATCACAAAAACATGACAGAATTATAGAACCAAAAACTCTTATTTAAACTCTTCCTTAAAAATCAATCGTTAATACAAGAAGAGAAAAGAAGGGGACATGTTACACATTTTGGTCGTGAACGCAGTTGCAAAATATGTAGATGGCCTTCTAGTGGATGGAGAAAAACCTTCGGAACGCCTAAGTTCTTCTTATGGAGGACGTCGGTGTGTGGAGTGTGGGGAGCTTCGGCTTCTTGATGAATTCTTGATCTTGGAGGAGACAAAGTGTTTAAGGACAGGTACTCGGCTGTATGGTGAGAGATGCTTGAGAATGAGTCGAGCTCCCCAATTTATAGAAGAAGATTAGGATTTTTCCTACCAAAATAAGACTTTCCTTATGTACCCGGGTAAATCTGACAGTCTTTCTTCAAACGCGTTTTCCCGGAGTTTCAGATCTTGGAAAATTCTGATTCTTGTTTCATTAGAAAGCTTATTCAAAGGGCTATAAAATCCATATAAGGAACGCCATATTTGGAATTGAATTGGATTTACTACGGATTTTAGAAGTTAAGTGATCTGGCTGCCCTGTTTTCTTCTTCTTCAAGGAAAAGGAAATCTTCATATCTTCAAATCTTGCATTCCTTATTCCCTAATAATTCTTGGCCGAATATACCATATTCTTGCACATATTTTGGCCCTCAAATCAGGTATTTATCTTCATGGAATATCCTCCAAAATTCGTCCATTATATGCTCCATATATTCCGCCATATTTGCTCTCTCCTGGGTCGCGCGGGAGAAATGTCTTCATCTTTTTGTCCACCATTTTGGTATCCATTTCTTTTGGCATTTGGTCTTCAATTCTTGACACCATGTGGGAATGCATTTTAGTAAACATTTGAAGACCATTCCTCGGACCATTTCTTCTCCGGAATTGAGAACTTCTCTCCTTAGCCCACTTTTAGCTCCAAATCGCCTCCTTTATTATTTTCTCCTTTATTTCTACCTAAAAGCACAAAGTAAGTTAGAAACATATTTATTAAGCATAAAATAAAGTTAAATGTAGAGAGAATTGCGTTAAGAATCAAGTATGAAATGCGTTGATCAAAACCCCCCACACTTAAACTTTGCTAGTCCCTAGCAAAACTAAAATAAAGGAAACGAGAAGGTAAGCTACATATTTCCAATGATGAAGCTAGCCTTCACGTTGAACACATTCCATGGACTCAAAATAAAATAAAAATAAAATAAAAACAACTTCTAAGCCCTTAGCACAATTTGTCTCAGAAATTTTCTTAAGTATATGGCGATGGAGTCACAAGATTTCATAGTAAAAAGTTAAACAATTTTCGAGAGATAAGAGAAATATGATCATGTCATGAACAAGTAGGACTTGGAGTAAACGATGGTGAAGTTAAAGCTGTGCATGTTTCGAACAAGTTTAAATCAAGCTCACATGGATGCACTCATCATATTTTCACTCATGAAAAGAGGTTCACTCAAAATGTATATGTATTGTATCGTAATACCTCATAATTACTTGCACAAATGAACCAAACCATATGCTTACTCATGTAACTTACTCAACCAATTGAAGGCTACTCATCTTAAGGATCATAAAGGACTTTAGAAAGGTTGTAATGGGGCTAAGGCTAAGGCATTCGAAATTTAGATAAGTGGTGGTGTAAAAACGTTCCAAAGACTTAGTTTAGCACTTAGAATTCTTCAAATTCGTGGCTCATCCTTTCCATGCTTCTTCTTGTGTCAAACTTCAAGATCGGGGGCCAATTTTCATCTTTTTGGGCCCTAACTTCATTCTCAACTTCCTTTGAGCTTTATGAACAGGACAAAGGCCATATTTCTTCACTTTTGGGCCTTCAATTCGTAGCAATCTCCAAATTTATAAGTATAGGGGACATTAATCCAAACTTATACAATCTAAACACAATGCCTCGAGATCTTTATACATTTTTCTTCTATTTCTTTTTTTATCTCGAAAATTTTGGCATTCAAATACAAAATTTGTTGGACAAGTCTATCCCTATACACACATCTTTTCATCATCTTCACGCCACTTTTATTGTGCTAGCTTCGAAATTCTTCACCAAGTCTTTTAGAACAAGGGTAGGAACTCTACACTAGGCTAAGTGTTTAGATATAATGTGGTAATGAAAGAAAGGCTAAACGTGGGCTCAAAGGGGTTAATCTAGGGGTGTCGCAACTCGTGCGCACAATGGGACACAAGGCCATTTGGTTTAAGTGGTGGTAACCTAATTTGCCTTTAATCATATCCAAAATCAGAGCATATATCAACTTAAAAGCGTTGTAAATCTACATGAGTAAGTTCTAGTAATCTCTAGTTCATTAAAATCTATGGCAAGTAATTAGATGAAGCATGTTTTGTTTTTGAGAGCCATATGCACGAAATTCACTCTCAAATGAAGTAATGTAGGCTCAAAAACTCACTTTTAGGTTTGTATGATTTGAAACTTATTCTAACATGCGAAATCTGTACCATGTTTAATCAAACCATATCCACTACATGTTATGACAATCAAAATATCTCACTTATCACAAGAAATCAGTTTAGTGCTTATTCATCGCCATATGTATTCTTTTTCCGTCCATTTTCATCATAGACTTACTAAGGGCATCCTAAAATGAAAAAGACTCTTTAAAAACAATTTTTTTAGGGCATCATCCGCCGGAAAGTTCCATTGTCCGCCCGGTTTTAACAATTTATGACTCAAATAAAGTTGTAAACCCCTCCCCCACACTTAAACTCTACATTGTCCTCAATGTATTTAAGGGAATCATAGAATTTCATGGGAGAAAGGAAGACTACGAAAAATAAAATAAAAAAATGAAAATGTACGAAAATTTAAAAGATAAGGGAAGAGAAAACAAATCCTTGGCGATTTCCTCCATTGGGTTGCCTCCCAACAAGCGCTTGTTGTTTAACGTCTTACAGCCTAGACGTGTTGCTTTCTTTTATGCTCAATGAACAGCCTGTGTTGGAGGTGCAACTCCTCCATTTTTGCCTTCCACTTTTCAGCTTCCATGTTCTGACCTTCGTGCCTTTGAGCTTTAATTCCCAACAATTTCGAAATCAGAAATTTGTGATCTTTATATGGATGGAAACTATACGTCCATAGCTTTTCAACCCTATAAAGAACTCCATCTAACTCCAACCGAGCTGAAAGTTATGGCTTTTCGAATTTGACTGTTCTTTTTGGACCGAAGCTGCGAATTTATGAAAACACTTGGAGCACGTTCCTCCATCGTATCCTTCAAAACTCAACAAACATCAAATCCAATGGAAAAATGCATGAAATTTAATGATGAAGATGATGCATGATGATGCAACTATGTAATGAATGACATGATATGCAAAGATGTATATGCATCCTAAATATTACAAAAATCGAGCAGCCTGAGCATGACTCCTTGCATAATTTCTCTAGAATTAATTACATGTTGGAACTAATTGAAATTTTACGACTGTAAACTAGACACATATACAAACATGTCATAAAAGTTTCAGAATTTTCCGTGACATGAAACTATATCAGATAAATCACACAAAACAGCCTATTACCCAGCTCCGATTTGACTCTCTAAAAATAAAAATTAACATTATACAAAATATGAAATGGTTAGAGTATGGTTAGTCTTCTTTACAAAGTTCAATTTAGACATGTATGCACAAGTATTGTCTAAACTGAGTGCGCCAATGATTTAAAGAGAGTACACTAGCTTAATCTTTAGGTCGTTCAATGGACGTGCGACCCGCGCGATAAAGTATGAAATTTCAATCAAATGGCCTTGGTTCAATCGAAAAACATGGCCAGTTAGGGATAGAGATAACGCGAGAGGCAGGACTAATTTTGACAATACACCCCGAGGCTAACCGGGCCAATGGTATATACTCTATTGGTGTAAGTCTTTCTTAGATCCAGAACCTGTCACCAGTCATAACCCATTCTAGACACCATGTCCGACATTCAGCCAAAATCTCGAAAATTCACACTCCCTCAAGTCCTTTGTAGACTCCGCCCTCAACCTCATGTCCATAACTTCACTTAGGTTATGGTGTGCGGTGATGAAATTCACACATCATGAGGGGTTAAGGAGATAAACAAGGAAAAGAGGCGCCATCTATTCCAAAGAGTGCGACTTAATCAACCAAACTTATGTACTAAATTTAAATCAAAGACTTCCTTTAATATGTACCTATTTACATGGCTGCAAAACAAAAGGTTAGAATGCAACTTATTATGAACATGTATGAAAATTTTGACACTTTACATATATATATATATACAGACTTATTTACACAGATTCACATATTTACAAGCATAAACACACAATTCTTTACAATCCCCGGCAACGGCGCCAAAATTGATACATGCTTTTGCAACCATTAAATAAACACTTAACAATCAACAAAAACGCATAAACAATTAAAACCCTTTGGTGTAGATGTAGCATTGGTAAATAGGGTATCGTTCTTAACCGGGGATTGAGGGTGCATGCATATTTACGCTATGGTTTGAAAGGGGGGTTTAAAAGGTTTGTTTATTATCTACGAAATAAAGACAAGAACATGGCATAGCAAACAAATCGTGGCTTCTTAGTTCTAACATGTTTAAACTCATAGACAAGCAAAACAAACAAGAACATAGAATCCTAGACATGCTTACTAAAACCGAAAATAAAGTTTAATTACATATATACATGTTGATCATCTCATCATACTCACCTCATTCCTTTATAACCTAGTCATATTTTATGCAACCTATTAAAAATCTAAGTCTTTACTATGTTGTTCATGTATTTCTCGAATGACAATGTTTTCGAACCAAGAACGCTCGCATTCTAGACACATCATAACTTAAACCAAGAACGCTCGCATTTAAGTTAAGCATTAAGCATAGAAAACACATGCATAACAAAGAACTCATATTCGAAATAAATCACAAAAACATGACAGAATTATAGAACCAAAAACTCTTATTTAAACTCTTCCTTAAAAATCAATCGTTAATACAAGAAGAGAAAAGAAGGGGACATGTTACACATTTTGGTCGTGAACGCAGTTGCAAAATATGTAGATGGCCTTCTAGTGGATGGAGAAAAACCTTCGGAACGCCTAAGTTCTTCTTATGGAGGACGTCGGTGTGTGGAGTGTGGGGAGCTTCGGCTTCTTGATGAATTCTTGATCTTGGAGGAGACAAAGTGTTTAAGGACAGGTACTCGGCTGTATGGTGAGAGATGCTTGAGAATGAGTCGAGCTCCCCAATTTATAGAAGAAGATTAGGATTTTTCCTACCAAAATAAGACTTTCCTTATGTACCCGGGTAAATCTGACAGTCTTTCTTCAAACGCGTTTTCCCGGAGTTTCAGATCTTGGAAAATTCTGATTCTTGTTTCATTAGAAAGCTTATTCAAAGGGCTATAAAATCCATATAAGGAACGCCATATTTGGAATTGAATTGGATTTACTACGGATTTTAGAAGTTAAGTGATCTGGCTGCCCTGTTTTCTTCTTCTTCAAGGAAAAGGAAATCTTCATATCTTCAAATCTTGCATTCCTTATTCCCTAATAATTCTTGGCCGAATATACCATATTCTTGCACATATTTTGGCCCTCAAATCAGGTATTTATCTTCATGGAATATCCTCCAAAATTCGTCCATTATATGCTCCATATATTCCGCCATATTTGCTCTCTCCTGGGTCGCGCGGGAGAAATGTCTTCATCTTTTTGTCCACCATTTTGGTATCCATTTCTTTTGGCATTTGGTCTTCAATTCTTGACACCATGTGGGAATGCATTTTAGTAAACATTTGAAGACCATTCCTCGGACCATTTCTTCTCCGGAATTGAGAACTTCTCTCCTTAGCCCACTTTTAGCTCCAAATCGCCTCCTTTATTATTTTCTCCTTTATTTCTACCTAAAAGCACAAAGTAAGTTAGAAACATATTTATTAAGCATAAAATAAAGTTAAATGTAGAGAGAATTGCGTTAAGAATCAAGTATGAAATGCGTTGATCACTGGCTAAGGCTTGATTATAGGCTGTAATGGTATTCTGGGCATATGGTTGACTGGACCATGTCTCTGGCATTCTTCACAACCTTTAGCGAACGTGATGCAGTCTCTGAGCATTCCTGGCCAATAGAAGCCATGTCGTCTTAGCAACCATCTCATCTTGGGACCGGCTTGATGAGCCCCTGCAGTCCCAAGATGGACTTCTCTAATTAACTTTTTAGCGTCACGTCCAAAGACACACCTTAATAGTATGCTTTCTTCTCCCCTTCGATATAACTCAGTATCTTTGAGCACATAATTGGGAGCTAAGAATCGAATCCGCTTGTCAACCGGATTATTAGGATCCTGGAGATAGGAGATGATTTCCTGCCTCCAGTCTTTATCGATGTGATCAAGTGTAGCAACGTACCATTCGTTTTTGTCTTCTTGTCGTGCAAGGAAAGAGGGAAGGGTTCTTCTGTCAACCTTGAGTATTCTTTCTCGTACTCCATCTTGTAAACTTACACCCGTTGCTAGTTGAGCCAACTCATTAGCTGCATAGTTCTTCTCTCGAGGAACATGACTCAACTCCACCTCTGTAAACAACTTCAATAAATCACAAGCCCTCCTTGCATAAGGTTCTAGTATTGGGCCTGCCCTGTACTTGGTCTCCAGTTGTCTGATCACTAGTTGGGAATCTCCAAGGACATGCACGTCATTGATCTCCATATCTAATAGAAGTTCTAATCCAATGATTAAAGCTTCATACTCTGCTTGATTGTTTGTGCACCTGAAGTCCAACCTGAAAGAATAAGAATAAGTTTGGCCGCGTGGGGAGACCAAAGCTACCCCTGCCCCTGCCATAGTACTCGTACTTGACCCATCAAAATATAAACACCAAGGGGCCAAATCGATACGAGCGAGATCCAGTTCTGGTCCATCGACCACTTCTTCCATGGGATGATGAGCCAAAAAATCAGCCACTGCCAGGCCTTTCACCGCCTTCTGAGGGATATATTGCAAAGAAAATTCTGAGAGAGCCAAAATCCACTTTCCAATACGACCACGGAGAATCGGTCTGGATAACATATACTTCACTAAATATGTTTGTGCTATGACACACGTAGTGAAGGATAGCATGTAGTGCCTCAACTTACACCCTGAAAAGTATAAGGCTAGGCATAACCTTTCCATTGGAGAGTATCTCGTTTCACAATCGTTCAAGGTACGACTTAGGTAGAAAATAGCACGTTCAACCCCTGCTGTGTCGTCCTGAGCCAATAGACTTCCAATGGAGAGGTCGGTAGCTGATATGTACAGCTTAAGAGGAACCCCAGGTCTTGGAGGGACCAAGACTGGTGGGTTCGTTAAGTATGCTTTGATGGTATCGAAGGCCTCCTGATGTATAGGCTCCCATACAAAGTCTTTCTGATTTTGAAGCTTGAGGAGAGTAGAGAATGATTGTGTCTTCCCAGCAGCATTGGCAATAAACCGTCGTAAGAAATTGATTTTTCCTAATAGACGTTGTAGTTCCTTCTTATTCTTTGGTGGGGCTGCACTGATAACCGCTTGTTTCTTATCATCCGGTATCTCAATCCCACGCTGATGAACTAGAAAACCCAGGAAGTCACCTGCCTGGACGCCAAACACACATTTGGCTGGGTTCATCTTCAGTTGATGCTGCCTCATTCTGAGAAACACTTGTCTCAAGTCTTCAAAATGGTCGCTTCGATGTTTCGTTTTGACTACCACATCATCGATGTATACCTCCATGGTCTTACCAATAAGATCATGAAAGATCAAATTCATTGCTCGTTGGTAGGTTGCCCCTGCATTTTTGAGTCCAAATGGCATATCCACATACTCAAAAACACCAGCAAAGCCTGGGCATCGAAACGCCGTTTTATGTCTATCCTCATCAGCCACTGGAATCTGGTGATATCCTGCAGTACCATCCATGAATGTTAACATCTCATGGCGGGCCACAGAGTCAACCAACAAATCAGCTACTGGCATAGGATAAGCATCCTTAGGGGTTGCATTGTTCAAGTCTCTGTAGTCGACGCATACTCGCATCTTCCCGTTCTTTTTCTTGACTGGAACTATATTGGACAGCCACTCGTTGTATTTGGCCACTTGTATAATTCCTGACTTGAGCATCTTCTCAACCTCCTCTTTGACTAGAATTGCTGTCTCTGTGTTCATGCGACGCATTTCTTGTTTTACAGGCCTCTTTCCCTCGATGGTAGGCAAATTGTGACAAACTAAGTCTGGTGAAAGACCCAGCATGTCCTCATATTTTTCTGCAAAACAATCTGCATATTCTTTTAGCAACTCAATCATCTGGAGCCTCTCTTCAGGCTCTAAGAAAGTACTTATAGCCACAGACATTGGTTCTTCCTGTGTCCCAATCTGAATGTGTTCGATGGGATCTTTCACTTTATGAGGTATATCATCTAAGACTGCTGGAGCTAGTTGAATCTCGTCCTCCTCTCCTAATTCTTGCAGAACGTCTTCATCCACGTATTCTAATGCTGCAATCATTGGAACTTTCTCTAAGGCTTGGCTTTCTAACATAAAGTTATGAAAGCGTTCGTGCAACGAAAGACAAGCCTCGGCCTCTATTTCAGATAGAGACCCACTCATGGAGAACGTCTGGATGGTAGCTCGATGGTGTAGGGCCTTTGACTATCCTGATTTGCTTGAACAATCCCCCACTGAGCTAATTCAGAGGCCGTGACACCCATCGGGCGACCTTTACTATCGACGCCACATACCTCCAGTGGCCTAAGGTCACTGTGGTAATACCTGGCTTCTAGAGCATTAGTAGAGACGGAATATGGGCGAGGGTCAGCGTTGATTATTTCTGCTTTGCCTGACTCCATGTTCCACAATAGCATCTGCTGATGCAGCGAGGATGGTACACAGTAGCTTCTATGGATCCAATCACGTCCCAGGATGGCACTATATGGTGATGTACATTCGACCACAAAGAATGTGTAAGTGCATGAAGCTATCCCGATGTGTACCTGTAAGAAGACAATCCCCAGGGTCTTTGTTATGCTACCCTGGAAGTTCCTGACACTCAGCGAGGTCTCTTGGATCGCTGACTTGGGAACACCGATAAGGGCCAATGCCTTAAAGGTGATGATGTTCACCGCTGCCCCTGAGTCCACCAAAAGTTTATTTAATTGGACTCCTTGGACTTGTCCTGTGACATAAAGTGGCCGCATATGCATGGCCATGTCAAGGGTAGGCTTGGAGAACATCATTTGTCCTCTTGTTTCTGGTGAATCCAGTTCTGGTGTGCCATCGAGTGTGGAACTGTCCGGCACCTCTAGTTCTTCATCTTGTAGCATCACACTACTGATGTTCCTGGATTCGTCTCTTGTTGCTGGTGAGGGCAAAGCATATTTGGAGGATAGGACATACACCATGTTAATGGTTGCAGTGTCCTCCTTGATGCAATCGTGTTCTTCATCGACCTCATCCTCACTGTAATCCACCAACTCCTCGTCTTCGTTGTCATTATCACCTTTGGTCGATGGCTGTCCTTCCTCGATAGACAATGTAGTCAGTTCGAGATGAGCAACTTGCTGTATAATATCCTCAGGAATAGGATCGATAGCTGGCGGTGGTGTTGGTGGTGTGGCTGTTTCCTTGGGAGCTGGGGCTAATTTCTTGGCCTTCGCTTGTTCTTCTACCACTAAAGGCCTTGGCCTCCATTGCAGGACTTGTGGCTTGCTTGAAATACTTTGTTGTGGTGGCCCCTCTGCTCCCTTGGGAGGTGTCTTCAACCCTACTTGTTTCACCGTGTCTTCTTCAAAAGTAAGGCGCCTCCTTACTGGTAATTGATTCTGAACTACCCTGTGAACCTTTAGAGTAGGTTCAAATTCTTTTCCTTTGTTTGCTAATTCTGGGTTTCTCTCGAAAACCCCTGGTCTTTGGGCTCTCACTTTGGGCTCGTGAGATTCCTTCCCAAACACCACTAATGGATTTGCTGCAAGGGTGTTCAACCGCCTCTGCAGCACTTATGGAGGAAACTCCAGGTCTTCTTCTTTGATAAGGCCAGCCTCGTAAGCATCCAATGCTCTCTTGGCCCTACCAAAGCGTCGCTGTAGGTTCCTCCTCTTACTTGGAGTCACCTCGACTGTCTTTCCCTTCTCCCTTATATACCATACATCCTCCTTTGTGATGTTCCTTGAAGCTGGAGGAACGTACGGTTTGGTGAGCGTTTCAGCAACCTTAGATTCAGGTGTTTTAACCACACTGGCTTGTTTGGTTGCTCTTGGTCGCTTGGGAGCAGGAGTATCCCTTTGTTTCGAGGGTGGGGACTGAGGATCTTTATTGGAAAACAATTCCGGGAAGGTTTTGGCTGCCTGAGCCAGCTCTTCAAAGGAGATCTTCAACCCACTCCTCAACTTACAGTGTGCACAAAGGGATATTGGCGAGTCTGCTTTAGGGTCCGCCTTCTCTTTTCCTTTATCCTTTGATGTACGAGGTAGACTCTCGCCAGCTGTTGGTTGGTTGTTGAATTGTTTTCTTTTGTTGGTTTTAGTACCTGTTACGTCCAACATGCCAACAATCATGGGGATTGGAGTTGTTAAGTTGAGCGAAGGCTTTTGCTCGATCGCTATTACTCCGTCATCGATCAACTGCTGAATCTTATATTTCAGATCTCTACAGACAGCTGTCCCGTGGCTTCCCCACTTGTGGTGATATTGACAATAAGGGAGACCCCTGACATCATCTGGATGTGGGTCTGGTAATCCCCAATTGTCAGGCACCACTGCTATTCCATCTTGGCATAGCTTTTCAAATATTTCTTCCCGCCAGGATGCGTCGTATGTGACGCGCGTCCGCTTGGGTCGGGCAAAGGCTATGTTTCGCCTGGTCCTTCGCTTGGACTTCTTCTTCTCTTGACTTGGTGTACCTTGACTACATTCCGAAGAAGTACCGCTGACGGGAGACTCTGTGATCGGAGGAGATGGCATTCTACGAGGATATTCAGGATGAAAATCCATCTCTCCGTCTTCAGTGATTACAATCACTTGCTAGTTGATCAAGCCTTGGATCTTGTCTCTCAGGGTTGAACACATCGATGTTCGATGGCTAAAATGATTGTGGAATCTACAAAAATGTTGGGCTGGCTCTTCATACCGTAGATGTCTAAGCTTATAGACATGGTAGAAGAAAATCAACCCCATATCCTTTAACCTATCCAAATATTCATCCATCATGTCCGTCTTGAATGAATCGGTTAAATAGGCTGGTTGATTCCAAGCCTCTTTGTTTTCAAGGATTCTACTAAGTGTTGGCCAACTTACGTCAACCATGTTCACCTGTTGGGCAGGGAACGGCTCAGAATCCACCAGAGCTGCTGTCTTGGACGATCCCTCCAACTCCAGCTTTCCTTCATTGATCCACTTCTGGATTTGGTCCTTCAGCTTGATACAGTCCTTGGTAAGATGGTTCCATGCGCCATGGAACTTGCAGTATTTTTTACCCTTTAACTGCTCAGCTGTGGGAAGCGGTCCGAAGTCTGCCTTGACTGCTCGCAGTCCGTACAGTTCGTCCAAAATCTCATGCGCCATGTTGGCGTCATAAGTGTACTTTTCGAACTCTGGCTTAGTAAAAGCCACTGTCGAGAGCTTGATGGGACCTCTATTCTTCTGAAGCTTTCGGGGTTTCAGCACTTTATTTGATATTAAATCCACAGCCCCTATATGGTCGTCCTCAGAATCTGTCTCCTGGTCATCCATCTGTTCAACATAAGCCACAGTTTTTGGCTTTAACCTGTCATAGGTTCTAGTGTTATACGTCCCTTTGGACGCATTCTTTCTGTTATCTCTCTCCTGCATGTTGCTGTAAGCTCTGGTCACCGCAGCGATGAATTCATTCAGAGAGAAATACTTGCTATTTAAGAATAGCTGGTGATAAGTATCCTCCAGCCCATTCTTGGCCATCTCGACCACCTCTTCCTTGCTTAGAGGGGTCTTACAGAGGTTATATTCTGAACGGAAACGGTGTAGGAAAGTGACCGGACTCTCGGTCACCGACTGGCTAAGAGAAGCCAACTTTCCAATGGTAGTTTCTGGCCGTTCCGTTCCGAAGTGGTCTATAAACAAAGCCTCCATCTCCTTCCACGTACTGATCGAGCCCTTCTCGATGCCAGTATACCATACGAGGGCTGATCCCGATAATGATGAACCGAAGACCCTTAGTTTGAGTCCATCGTCCTCGGCAAACTGGCCTAACTGCAAGGTGAAGTAAGCCAGATGTGTTGCCGCATTAGCATCATCGTCACCAGAGAATGTCTGGAAGGTTTGGTGTTTATAGAACTTTGGCCAATGCCATTCATTAGGATCGTCTTTGCTTAGGGGAAACGGTGCTTCGTAAGTCTCGCGCATCTTGGTTATTCTTACTTGACAATCCTCCATGAGCTTATTTATACGTGCTTCCCACTCGAAAGCAAAATCCTATGATCGTCTGGTTTTTCTGGCCAAGTCCGATACGGTTTTGGTTAGAGAACCCAGATCCCTATCAACTCTTTGAGTGATAGCCGCCGCTGACCGGCGGTATTCTTCTAATCCTTTGTCCAAAAGGCTTTGGACATCAGCCCGTAGGCATTCTTGACCTTCTGCCAAACTAGTCACCTGGGCATTTATGGATTCTTTATCCTCTTGTTCTTGATTCAACTCTGACTGCATAGACCGCATAGTACTTGATATCTTCTTTAAGGAGTCGGTCTGAGCAGCGAGACGATTACTATGTTGCCCAAGTCTGTCTTCGAATAATCGAAAGCTACTAGCGTGGTGTAAGTCCCGTTTCGCTGCATAGGCTACGTATTCGTCATACGTGAGTGCCTTTATGTCTGTTTCACTTAGAGGTTCGAACTCCATAATGTTGAAGTTGTTAGCGAAGATAATTTCAACCGCTTGATTACTTAGTGAACAACAACGACTAGAAGTGTGTTCACGGTATGCCGGTTGTGGATGTTTACGACACTGAGGGTAAACCCTTCGATAAGGGTCTCCAATTGTCGCTTAGAGACGCAAAGAAGTATTGACAAGTCCCACCGGGTGTGCCAAAATGTTCGATGCAGAAATATCTCCCGGAAGAGACTTTCTCCGCGAAGCAGTCTCTTTTGATATCGGATGTTTCAACCGCGTGTACCGGTCTATCCTGTATATGCTTCGATGCTGGCGTGCCACCGTTCTTCAACGGAATATGGACTAAGTATAGCCGTCTGACTTCTAATGTAAGCGATTAAGATAGGGAGAGCACCAACCCTATCCGAATAGGTTCATTTTGCCTAGGAACCTAGGACTTTTGGATATGTGTATCCCTTTGCCAAATCTTGAAATCGATACCCCCACGTCTCTCGTGTAGAGCAGAGCAATTCCTTGATGAAGTGTCTGAGAACACTAGCTTCCTTTGAGTTTTCAAGCCCTCAGCATACAAGTGAGCTGCCCTTCCACCTTCAGGTTGCAATTGCTTCCTTGGAGTCGTAAACACCTTCACTCGATAGGTGAACAACACTCAGACTTTTCTGTTTGCAAGAAGATCGATATCTCGAGGACGAGATAACCGTCTAGGTTGTATTGCGTATAGCAAGGATTGTTTGTATGTTTGTGTAGTCGTGTTGTGTGCTTTTCATAAGATCCTTGCGTTCCTTATATACTCGCTTACTTATCAGTCATTGATTCTGTTTCTAACTCCTTTGCTCTTGTAACTTTGTCTGAACCTCCATACCAGCATCGTGTCATACCACTCATAAGTATTCTAATTCCATCATAACTCTTCTAAGAGTCCTGCAAATATCAACTAGTTATGATAGAAACTGAGCCGCGTGAAACCAGCTCGATAAGACACAGTTCTAATAGAACTCTAAGTCTGTTCCCAGCGAAGCTCGATACGAATCTCGCTAAACATCTTATCTTAACTTCCTCGATAGGAAACAATTCCCTCGATAGGAACCAATTAACTATAACGGGATTCGATAGACCTCAGCCATCCAAACCCAAAGTAAATATTTTATTTAGGCCCAAACACGAGGAATGACATGAGCTTGGTGTGAGTTTGGACTCACATTCTTCATGGAGTACTGATTCTAGGTTCACGGATCCAACATGATTGAATTCATCGGATTTTTACTTGTGCAATTATCAATCACTATCTGTAAACCCAAATTTCTCCCCAAAGATTTGTAATGGCTACACGAAATCTTACACATCAAGAAACTACAACCAACAACATGGGGTTTCCAAGACTTTATGGTCCTAGACTCCAAGCCTGACAACATCTTAACATTCTGTAGAAAGTGCTAATAGATCGTTGTCTATTAAATAGAACAGAAAGGTTGTATTTTATAGTGAAATTCTTCTAATATCTTTGTATAATGTACAATGATTTTCAAGCTCCATTGTTATTCAAAAGCTCATTTGTCCCCAACGCACGTCTCAATATAATACACAAGCGTATTTAGCAAAGAAACTTATCAGAAACTTTTAGGTTTGAGCTTTCGTCGATAAATTCCCATTAAGAGTACTCTAATGACTACAGAAATTTCCATTCAAACCTACAGTACTCTTAATGGAAGTTCAAAGAAACTTATCAGAAATTTACCGAAGTTGTGAAGGGGGGTGGCTGCCGATGTAAGTTAGTATGCAAAAATTGATTAGGGTGATGCCGTGATGGAGCAGTGATGTAGGATTTGTATTTTGTAGGTAGTGAGTTCTGCAATGTTAGCTACTGTATATATCAGTGGCCCATGTCAACTCCCATTAATAGGTCACCGTTCCCCCAACTACAACACACGCGGAGCACTCTTATTCGTTGCAGGCGTAACCCTGCTCTTCCCCCCTAACTAGCCTTAACTCCCCAACTGTCATGAACACAAACTTCACAAGCCCTTTTGTGCCCCTACTCTCCAGCAAAATTTGCAATCCGCCCATTGACAAAAGAATGAGGAAAAACTACTTAAAAAAAAGAGAGAAAAACTACTTAAAAGAAAAGAGAGAAAATATTTAACTATGTGAAAAGCCAAAATGTAAGTGTGGACAAAAAGAAAAAAGAAAAAAGAAAAAAGTCACCTTTTAGGTTTGAATTTTTGTCGATATATCAATATGATGGCTGAACTTAAAAAATTATCAAAATGATGCTTAAACTCTTAAAACTACATTTACGTGATGCCTAGAGTTATTTTTCGTCTTAATACCGTCTATAACGATGACGTGACATTTTTTTTTTCAAAAACGAAGGAAAAAAAAACTTTAATACCCTTACATTTTAGTTTTTTAAAAAAATTCCTATTTTTTTCTTTTTATTTTTTTTCCCTTTGATAGTTTGAGAGTTTGTGTATCATTTTGATAGTTTTTAAAGTTCGGGCATCATATTGACGACTCGACGAAAGTTCAGACCCTGGGTGTGATTTTTTTCCTGGGAGTTCATCTCCATTTCTCGCTCGTCATCGAGCTCGCCGGAAATGAACCACCCAAAACGTTATTGATTAATTAAGCTCATTACCCTTTATTTCTTTTTTGAATTTTCTATTTTATTTTTTCAATGAACTTAGTTAATCGATAACGTTTTTGATAGTTCGTCTCCAACGAGTGAGAGATGAAGAGGAACTCCTAGGAAAAAAGTCACTCCCAGGGTTTGAACTTTCGTTTAGTCGTCAATATGATGCCCAAACTTTAAAAACTATCAAAGTGATGTCTAAACTCTTAAACTATCAAACTAGAACTCGACTTGAAGAGTTGAGATAGCTAACAGAAGAAGGACAAAGGTAATAGAAAAATAAAATAAAATAAAAAGAAATAAAATTGGATTTTTTTAAAAAAAATAAAAATTGTAAGGGTATTAAAGCTTTTCCCCCTTTGTTTTTGAAAAAAATTTTCATGTCATCGTTATAGACGGTGATGTGACGAATAATGACTCTAGACATCACGTAAATGTAGTTTTGAGAGTTTGAGCATCACTTTGATAGTTTTTTAAGTTCGGGCATTATATTGATACATCGACGAAAGTTTAGACCGTGTGAGTGACTTTTTTCCTTAAAATTATTATGCATAAAAAAGAGCAACAACATAGTCAAAGTATAGTGCTGCGCCCAAGCTAGAGCATAATTTTCTCAGAAATTGTCCCAACTATATGAATGGCTACCCCTTCCAGCAGTATGCCCCAACCTCACTCACAGTTTGTTCAAAACCTTGAGCACATTTGAAACTCAAAGATTTAAAAGGAGCTCCACGTCAAATTATCAAAGCTCACAATTGCAAGAAGAATGTCTCTTGTCACAACGGAGGTGAGAGCCAGCCAATGAGCTCTACCATGGAGATGCCATGTGCTAAGAGAAATCCAAGTTCCTACTCACAGAGATGGGACTCCCCAATGGTTTCTTTCCCTTGAAGGACATGGAGGAAGTTGGCTACATCAAAGAGACTGGCTTTGTGTGGCTCAAGCAGAAGAAGAGGATAACCCACAAGTTTGAGAAAATTGGGAAGCTGGTCTCCTATGAAACTGAGATCACTGCCACTATTGAGAAATGTCAGATCAAGAAGCTGACTTGAGTCAAGACCAAGGAGCTCTTGGTTTGGGTCACAATCAATGATATCTTTGTGGATGACCCTCCAACTGGGAAGATCAACTTCAAGACTCCTTCTGGACTATCCAAGTCGTTTCCTACCTCCGCTTTCGAACTCGATGGACCTGCCCTAACCAAGGATGCCAAGCACAAGAAGGAGGAGGTCAAGAGAGTTGTGGAAGTCTAAGGCTTTGCTTTAGATTTCAAAGATAAAATGATGTTACGTCTAAGAAATACTAATACGTACTACTGCGAAGGTAATACCTTGAAATTTTTATTGTACGTTTATCTTGATTATGTGTTCTGCTGTATTGTAATACTTCCTCATATGACATCAAAATAAAGCTTCATTAATCTGGCAAGGATGCCTTGAAAGTGGTATATGTATCTGAATGATGGGAATGCGTGAGATTGAAATTTGATGATCATTTGTATAATTTTTTACTAGTTAGCAAAAATTGTGTATATTCACATTTTTTGAATTTTATTGACATATCATTGGCATATTGGGAGGTAAACGACAACCATATCGAGGTCGTTGAGCATGTGAAGCTTGTTGCAGAAAAACGGCGAGTCTTTGCATTGGTCGTCGAGCGCCAAGGTGTTGGAGAGCAGAGAGTAGGTTGGGGAGGTGGGTGTTAAGGAGAGGGTACTTGCCCATGCTAGTTAGGAGAGTCGGAGATGTCAACGATACAGTTGTGGAAGGAATCGAGCTTGAAGCAGAGGGGTTGCCAGATCGAGGTCGACAATGGATCAGACAATGAGGGAGGAACGAAGAAAAATGAAGTGGTAACTGGTTGATGAAAATATCATTGTTTGTTAACTACCACAATATTAAAAACGATGCATGGCACATTTTTTGTGTCATGTAAAATTTGGAATGGTCATGAGGAGATTGTCAACACATAGATCATATTAATATTGCTTACGACATAAATATATTACACTATTTTTCGATATTTTCCTTTTATCAATGTTGTTTTTGTGAGTAAATGATAATATATCGATAAATAATTAAGATTACAATCAAACTATCTATTTTTTTTTTAAAAGGAACGAGACCTCACATAATAATGATTCTAATGGTAATAGATTTCTGTGCATATAAAAGTTAAATTTTATTTTTCAGCATGTAAAAGTGTTTTTTTTGGTAGAAATGTTAAAGCTAGATCGTAGTTTTCATAAAAGGATTTCAAATGGCAAATCTGAGATTCTTATGGAATAGAAGGGCCACAACACAGTGGCACTGCGGGAATTTGGTGAACCAACCAGGGCAAACTCTAACATCCCAGCTATATGTATGACCACCGCTCGCAGCCCAAGTCCCAGGTCCCAACCTCACATTTCGTTCACAAATCACAAGCTTGAGCCTTGAGCACATTTGAAACTCAAAAATAAAAAAAGCACCACCACCAAAGTATCAAATTTCCCAAGAAGAATGTCTCTTGTCACAGGCGACTTGATAGCCAAGGCCGATGAGGTCTACCATGGTGATGCCATGTGCCAAGAGAAATCCAAGTTCCTGCTCACAGAGATGGGACTCCCCAATGGTCTCTTGCCCTTGAAGGACATGGAGGAATGTGGCTACATCAAAGAGACTGGCTTTGTGTGGCTCAAGCAGAAGAAGAGCCTAACCCACAAGTTTGAGAAAGTTGGGAAGCTGGCCTCCTATGGAACTGAGATCACTGCCACAATTGAGAAGGGCAAGATCAAGAAGTTGACTGGAGTCAAGACCAAGGAGCTCTTGGTGTGGGTCACAATCAGTGATATCTTTGTGGATGACCCTCCAACTGGGAAGATCACCTTCAAGGCTCCTTCAGGGCTATTCAGGACATTTCCCACCTCCGCTTTCGAGCTTGATGGACCTGCTGCCCCAACCAAGGAGGAAGCCAAGGACAACAAGGAGGAGGTCAAGGAGGTCAAGGGAGTTGTGGAAGTCTAGGCTAGCTAGCTGCATCTGTTTTTGGATTTCAAAGATAACGATGAAGAGTACTAATACTGCTGCAAACTTTGCAAAGACAAGGGCCTTTGGATTTCAAAGATAATGATGAAGAGTACTAATCTTCATTATGTATGTGTTGTTTTTCAGTTCTTCGTATGAAATAAAATTTAGTTTCATAAACAGGTTCTTTGTTGTGAAGGAAAGACGAGATAACTTGCATGTCTTTATCTTGGTTTGGTCACTTTGGGGCCAAGAGTGTTGGTTTGAATTGGTCTGTCTTCGTCATTCACGTTCCTTACGTGAAGTTGGGGCAGTTAAAACTGGCTTCTGATTCTGAACCCCAGAAACTGGTTACGAGAAATGTACTTTCTTCTTCCGTTTTATTGTCGGTTCTATTTCCGTTTTACTTTTCCAGTTAAACCCTTGAAGGGCGGTTCTTTGCTAAATTCACACTGTGACCAAAGTAGCTACCGACTAAAACAATCAAGATTTGTACATGTCTTCCTTCTGCTTTGGGGTCTCTATAAACACCGGAAATAACAGCTAACAAATATGAAATGGAAAGCTCTCTCGAGTATAAGTTCCTATGCAATCTAAGGTTTTTGGACCACAACTAGCAGGCACACAAGGATAATGGATAGTGAAAGATGCTAACTGCATTCCCAGTGGATAGGTTAATGCAATTCAAGCATGAAATTCATGAGATGTGGAGAGGATTCTACTTGGTTTTACCCAGATTAAGATGTAAGGGGCATTCATGTAGCAAATACTAACTTACATTACAAATCAACATTTTCATCCCGAAACCTAAAAGAAGCCAAAGCTGAAGCAACTCTTCCTACGGACTCCAATACCTGGTAAAATGAAATTACAAATCTGGCCATGCATGGTTTCACAGGTGGAGGTCGCTTGATTAGAAGGCTCTTTCAGGCAAAATGATGATGATATAAGATAAAAACTGACGATGATATAAGATAAAAACTGATGATGATATAAGATAAAAATTAGGTCTTAATGATGCCCCCAAGTACCTTACAGCATTCCTACTCCATTTTCCACAGTATCACAACTTCAAATCCTGCCAAGAGTACATAATCAGCCAAATTTCAAAACTCCAAACAAAATGTCCTTTAAAACAAAGCTGTGAAATTTACGGCATTTGACACTCACGGAAAGAGAAAATGGTTGCGGTCACTAAATATTCAACATAATTTTCTTGAGCACTTGACTTGAAATCCCAAGGGACAGACATGGTTGAGTAGTTTTCAGCTGGCAGATGGAATTGATTCAGCTCCAACTTTCATTCCATTTATGATTTTTAACTGTCCTATACCTTTCCTATACTTTTCCATTTATGATGTCTCCTGGCTAGAGCTCTTACATTACTGTTTTCACCTAATAACAGAAATTATAAGTTTCCTAAGAGCAATTCGACTACTGTTGGCCACACACAGTTATTCTCCCATGAGGGCCACATCAAGACCCAAATCTGGATAGTGCCATTCACCAAATTTCAGAAGGGCAAGGCCATTTGTTCTTCTCCCAAAATAGTCTGATGCCAACTACATTTTTTTTGGCAGACGCTATAGAACTCGATTCTTCCGCCAAATGCTTTCCCAAGTCCAAAACATGATATCAGATTCATGCGAGTCACCAACGCGAGACTTACCACATGCAGAATAATTGAGGGAAAAACTAAATAATTTATCATCATATATTGTTGATTTCCCAAGAATGAAGGCAATGCAAGAGTATTTGAAGGGGTTTCTAATATCATATCATCCCTACAGTTTAGAAAACAATCGATATTTTCACATAGATTGGTATTTTAGTGTGAAATCTTGCATTCGACATCCAAGGAT
Organism: Geum urbanum; assembly: GCA_946800695.1. Lineage (NCBI taxonomy): Eukaryota > Viridiplantae > Streptophyta > Magnoliopsida > Rosales > Rosaceae > Geum > Geum urbanum. The sequence continues at coordinate 77,372,986 of OX326999.1, read as the reverse complement.
TCAGTTTTTGAGAGAACTTGTCATTGAACACTCGAGCAAAGTATTAGATATAAGTCAATTCAAGTGGTTGAGATAAGTGTCATACCAGGGATGGGATAATCCATTTTCCATCAATCCAATCCTGATGAAGCCTCAAATCAGAGTGTTGATATTTAAGTTCCTCACACGTTTCTCTGAAATAGACTATGTACCTTGAACCTCTTAAAACTATAGAAACCACACCAATCCACCAGCCATCATTGTGCAAAGCATCAACCTTGTCAAGTTGCTTGAAACGATCAACACCATTTTTAGGTGGATGAGGTCCTAAGTGCAAGATATCCACCTCTTCTCTCAAAAATGCCGAATCGTCCTCTGTCCTCAAGTCCTTGTACTCAATCAAGAACTTGTCTTTCCCTACAGATTTCACAACAGTTGCAGCAAACCAAGCACCATGAAATCCTTCTTCATCACTACTAACCTCCACAAGTGCTCCATCATCGAAGATTCAATCGGGGTGCCGATCAGTGGATCGATCAAAATTGGATCAGTCTGCAAGTTGGACATCTGAGCTCGTGAAAAGTACAACAAAAACACTGAAAAGAATGAACAGCGCTAAAAAGAAAACAATGTGCTGCCAGAACAAGCAACATCAGCAAACTAAGATAATGAAAAATCTTATAAAGTTTTTTGTCTTTGAGTACTTGCCAGAATAGTAGTAAGATTGTAAAGTTTCACATGTTCAGATGAAGTTTTTGTCTTTGAGTCCTTGCCAGCTTGGTAATTTCTTTCTATAAACATAAGAGACTTCACAATCTTATAACTACCATCACCTTTATCTTTTTTTTTCTGACAGTAACTCATCAGAAATCTAACTCATAAAAATCTACATATTTCTTTAGCAGTGAAATGTCTCAACAAACCACACCCGATCACTTAGAGAGCTATATGGGTACTCTAAGAACGTCTAGGCAAAGAGTCTCACTCAATTTTCCGGTTATCAAAATACATAGGACTCATCAGAATGCAAGAAGTAAATTTGTATTCAAAGTAAAGCTGAAGAGCATAGAAATATATAAAAGAAAGGATAAAACTTTTCTCACCTCTCCAGCTTCTTCCGTCACCTCCGTGCGCGGCGGAGACGGCGGAGGCCTTGAGCATTTCCTCAAGTTTGAGCCTTTGGGTTTTCCAGGCATTTCTCTGAGGTTTTTCGATTTAGGGATTTTTACTACTGAGAAGTGAGAAGTGAGAAGTGAGAAGTATGTGTGGGCCTTTCAACTATGTGTGGCAATTTAGTGAATTTACCCCAGTACACTATACCAATATATATTCATTATGTCAACGTGTCAAGTGATAATAGGTCAGCTAGTGTTGGAGGGAGTGGTGAGGAGTCAATTACCAAAGTTGGTTTCCTTTCAAAGTCTTGACCTTTTTTCGAAGTTTCAAACTTCATTCAAATCTTCTCAAAGTTGAGATCTTTAGTTATGAGCTTGGTTAATATGACCATAAATTTGTCAATTTTAGAGGCCCATTTGCCCAAATGCAGAAATCTCAAGCAGTTTAGCCAATGACTATCTCAGATGATCCTCACTGGTTTCATTAGAGACACATATGCTGCAAGTAGAGTCCTCAAGTTCTGTACTAACTCTTCTTTCAGTGATATTGATTTGTCTCTGAGAATTTTCAACCAAATTGAGATCCCAAATGGGTTCATTTGGAACACAATGATGAAGGCTTATATACAAAGAAACAGTCCCCAAGAGGTTTTGAGTCTTTATAAATTATTATTGGGTAAGAATGGGAATCGTGACAATTATACTGTTAGTATAGCAGCATTAGTTCTCCGATTAAACATACTTACCCACTTAAGCAGGTAATCAACACCTACCCGACTACCCGAAACACTACCAGAAAGGCTACAACTTCCCTCACCAGACCGATCCCATCCGAGTGCGCACGCGCCCGTGGGGCGTACATCCGAATGTGCGAATCACGTCACAACAGAAGAAGTCCAGTCCCACATCGAGGAACACAAGCCAACAACAAACTCAACCACTTATATATGAAAGGTATTTATTACAGGTAATATCATCACAACTCATTCAGTAGCATTCAATTCCACAAAACACTCCAACCTACTTTCTCGCACGTTCAGTTGACTGTTATATCCAATACATCTTCTAACTTAGGCATCGGAGCGTTGAAGGCAGACCACCCTTGTCTCGACCATCTGACCGCCCGTTTATCGTTGTATTCTTCTAACAGTCGAACCCGAACACGCATACCCGAATACCCGAAGAGAGAAGAAGCGCCCGACCATCCGAACAGCCCGAGCGTTCGGACGAAGAGGGAGAAGAAACTCGTACTTGCTTCTGCTATATTGCGTCCCGCGTAATCCGGTAGAAATATATACATACCCAATTCTGGTTCAAGCTTGTGCTATGAGAGCATCAGAATTTGAAGGGAGACAGATGCATAGTCAGATTTTGAAGGTCGGGTTTTGTACAGATGTGTATGTTCAGAACACATTGATCAATATGTACTCGGTTTATGAGAATATGAGGGATGCACGTAAAATGTTTGATGAAATGCCTGTCTTGGATTCGGGGGCGTGGAATTCGATATTGACAGGGGATGTCGAGCAGGCTAAGTGTATATTTGGTCAAATGCCAAAGAGGAATACGATTGCTTCGAATTCTATGATTGTTTTGTTAGGCAAAAAAGGCTGTGTTGGCGAGGCACGGCAGTTGTTTCATGAAATGTCCCAGAAGGACATGGTTTCGTGGAGCGCTTTGATTTCATGTCCCGAGCAGAATGAGATGTATGGGGAAGCTTTGGCTTTGTTTCTGGAAATGTATGCTAATGGAGTAATGGTGGATGAGGTTGTGGTTGTTAGTGTTCTTTCTGTGTGTGCTCACTTGTCAGCTGTACAGACAGGGAAGTTGATCCATGGGTTAGTTGTGAAGATAGGGCTTGAACAGTATGTTAATCTTCAAAATGCGTTTATTCACATGTATTCTAGTGGGGGGGGGGAGATAATGGCTGCCCAAAAATTATTTAATGCAGCCTACAACCTTGATCAGGTATCTTGGAATTCAATGATATCCGGGTACTTGAAATGTGGATTAGTTGAAACTGCTAGAAGATTATTTGATTCCATGCCTGAGAAGGATGTAGTTTCTTGGAGTGCAATGATATCAGGCTATGCTCAGCATGATCAGTTTTCAGAAACTTTGGCATTGTTCCAGGAGATGCAGCTTTGTGGAATAAAGCCTGATGAGACCACTTTGGTGAGCGTCATATCGGCCTGCACTCATTTGGCTGCCCTGGACCTGGGGCAGCGGCTTCATGCTTATATAAGGGAAAATAAACTTAATATCTTCTTGGGGACAACTTTTATTAACATGTACATGAAATGCAGGTGCGTAGAAAATCCGTTGGAAGTTTTCCAGGAAACGGCAGAAAAAGGGGTTTCGACTTGGAATGCTCTTATTCTTGGGTTGGCAATTAATGGGATGGTAGAGAAATCACTTGAAATGTTTTCAGAGATGAAGACTTGTGGTGTGGCACCTAATGAGGTAACCTTTATGGGAGTTATTGGAGCTTGTCGTCACATGGGCTTAGTAGATGAGGGGGGTCGGCATTTTGATCCGTGATGCAGGAACACAAGATAGAACCCAATGTTAAGCATTATGGATGCATGGTTGATCTTCTCGGACGAGCAGGTATGCTCAAGGAAGCAGAAGACCTCATTCAAAGTATGCCTATGACACCAGAAGTTGCTACTTGGGGAGCCTAACTAGAGGCCTGTAAGAAACATGGGGACCATGATAGGGGTGAGAGGATGGGAAGAATGCTCATCGAGCTTGATCCTAACCACGATGGGTTCCACGTGTTGCTGTCCAATATAGTTGCCTCAAAAGGTGATTGTCATGGTGTTCAAGAGATTAGGGGAATAATGATGCAACATGGTGTGGTAAAGACCCCAGGAATTAGCATGATCGAAGCAGATGGTGTAGTTCCTGAATTTTTAGCAGGAGACAAGAACCACCCTCGAATGAAAGGGATTGAGGACATGCTAGATGAAATGGCTCTGAAACTGAAGAAGGAAGGCTATGCACCTGCTACAAATGAGGTGTCCTTTGACATTGCTGAGGAAGAGAAGGAAAATGCTCTTTTCAGACACAGTGAGAAGCTAGCTATTGCCTTTGGGCTTATCGCTATCAGTCCACCATCACCACTACGAATAATAAAGAACTTGTGGATATGTAATGATTGTCACACAGCAGCAAAGTTCATCTCAAAAGCTTTTGATCGTGACATTGTGGTGAGGGATCGCCACCTCTTTCACCACTTTAAGCAAGGATCTTGTTCCTGCAATGACTATTGGTAGTAGATTACTACAATAGTTGGTTTCATACATAATTGACCTTGTGGACGTTCATGTTTACCAACCAACATAAGTACATGATGCTTTTGGCAACAAGTAACAGATCAATGAATGTGATTCATATTTATGGAGATGAAACGTGACTTCAGAATCACCAGTAGTGGAGATCTCTCATGGAATGATGCAGGTGGTACAGAAGTAACAGAAGGTTACAGTTTATTTTTCTCTCGGCTGTAATACAAGTGAAAGACGCAGCCACAGAGGTGTTACATGTTTCTTTGATGATCATGGGTGAAATCACTGATGGTTAAGTATCATATTTTGCTACAGATTGCAATGAAGTCACTACAATGGTTTGACCTTTTGACCCTGCTTTCGATGAATCTCTTACTCTACTGAGCTTGATGCTGTTTTGTTTAAGCTTGACATGGGAGAGCAACTGATGGTGAGATGACTATGTAGTTACAGTAATACTTGTGTAGCTGTTTCTTTGTGGACTCAGTTTCATTGCTGCTGATGTTGAAAGTAATTCTGCTCATATTGCAGGCTTGTGCCGTTTAAGAAGAATCAATGGATTATTTGCTACCTGATGTATGTTTTCTGCATATTTCTGTGATTATTTTTATTTGTTATTCTTGACTGCAATGAAGCTAATGTCTGCCCTGCAAATTGCATATTCTGAATATATTGTACACGGTTTTACTTTTATATGCCATTTCCATGCATTAATGATCATTCTGTATACCTCATGAGCTTACCAAAGATACTCGATTGAAAGCAAGATTACGAAATCTGTATATTAAGAGAATAAGTAAAGTGTATACAATCTCAGTTGTAGATTTGTTAGCAGCTATCACAATGGTTAGTCTAGAGTCAAAACATAGCTATCTCCCTTGCCCGTCTTCCATGCATGAACTTTATCTCGGAAGATGAATTATTCCTCTTCATCACTGTTCTGTTCTTTCTACTGGCTCTACATAGACAAAATTGTTTTTGGTTGCATGAAAGGCCCTCAACACTGAATTCATGTTATTTGCTATGTTGTCTGAGTATGGTGTCTGTTTACAACAATCAAATGATGTACCACTTAATATCCTCAACATCAGTTCATTCACTTCAGCTTCTGTCCATGTTCCATCCTCTTGGTCATGTATAGAGCAATCCAAATCGGTTGAGTGCTCTGCCTCTTTGATATGCCAAATTAGCAATTCCAAAACTCCATTTCTCCATTTTATATGAGAACATGATCCTACAACATAACTATTGTAGAAAAGCAATTTCATTCTGTTGTATTTGAAGGACACTGAATTACAAGGATTTATACAAGAATAAAGGAACAAACAAAATCAACCTAACAACATGGGCTAAACTTAGAAAACTAGATAACCACCATGCTGTAATCATGACAATCATGATACAGAAAACATCAACCTAACAGCATTAGAAAACTAGATAACCAACATGCTGTAATCATGACAATCATGATACAGCCATACTCTAAATATCTTCAACACGCCCCCTCAAGCTGGATCAAGGGAATTCATTGATCCAAGCTTGCCAAGAATCAAGAGAAACTGCACTGAAGGAAGAGACTTGGTAAAAATATCAGCAAGTTGATCAACACTTCTGGTATACACTGTTTCAATTACCTTGGCCTGCACTTGAGATCTAATATAATGACAGTCTACTTCAATGTGTTTGGTTCTTTCATGAAAAACTGGATTGGAAGCAATGTGCATGGCAGCTTGATTGTCACAATGCAGAGACATAGCACCAGTGACAGGGAAGCCAAGGTCAAACAATAAGCTCTTAAGCCATATTAACTCACAAGAGGCAGACGCCATAGCTCTATATTCAGCTTCTGCACTTGATCTAGCCACAACCTTTTGCTTTTTACTTCGCCATGTAACTAGGTTCCCTCCAACAAATGTGCAAAAACCTGTGGTGCTTTTTCTGTCCACTGCATTCCCTGCCCAATCAGCATCAGCATATCCAACAATGCTAGTATGATGGTTTCTTTGGAACTGAATACCTCTACCAATTAACCCTTTCAGATATCTCAGAATTCTCTTGACAATACTCAAATGAAAATCAGTAGGAGAGTGCATAAACTGACTGACAATGCTAACTGCATATGAAATATCAGCTCGAGTGATAGTTAGATATATCAATTTGCCAACTAACCTCTGATAAGAACACACATCAGAGAGATGAGCACCCTCAGTATCCAGCACAAGTTTACTGTCAAGAGGAGTGCGAGCAGGTTTGCAGTCAAGAACTCCAGCTTCAGACAGAAGTTCGAGAATATATTTCCGCTGACTGAGGAAAAGACCCTTTGAAGATGCAGCCATCTCAATTCCCAGAAAATACTTGAGAGCTCCAAGGTCTTTCATTGCAAACTTGGCTTGCAGAGAACCTTTAAGAAAATTTATCTCAGCAATACTATCACCAGTAATGATGAGATCATCAACATAGATCAAGACCACAAGTTTTCTGCCATTCTGCATCCTAACAAACAATGAGGAATCAACATTACTACTGACAAAACCAATATCTTCAAGGACTGAGCTGAGTTTTGCATACCAGGCTCGAGGAGACTGTTTTAAGCCATAAATGGCTTTGTGAAGCTTACAGACCATCTCAGGGTGATCAGAAAGTTCATGACCAGGAGGGAGTTTCATGTAAACTTCTTCCTCCAGGTCACCATGCAAGAATGCATTCTTTACATCCATTTGATGCAAAGACCAATTTTGATTTACAGCAACAGAGAGTAACACTCTTACAGTGTTCATTTTTGCCACAGGTGCAAACGTTTCCTTATAGTCTTCTCCATAGGTCTGAGTAAAGCCCCGAGCTACAAGTCTTGCTTTATGCCTCTCCAAAGTCCCATCAGCATGGAGCTTTGTTTTATAAATCCATCTGCACCCAACAGCTTTCTTCCCTTTAGGCAACTGCACAAGACTCCATGTATGATTGTCATCAAGGGCCTTAAGTTCAGTATTCATAGCCTGCCTCCAAGCTTTAACTTGACTAGCCTCTTGAAAGGTTTGAGGATCAATATGACTGTCTATGGCACTTAAATACGCAGCATAAGCAGAAGAAAACTTTCCAACATCCATATAGTGTGCAGCAGGATACCTGGAAGTGTAGGACACATAATCTTTGTGTCGAACTGGAGGATTTCTCGTGCGGTAGGGATTCCTTCTAGGAAGAGTTGGAACAATGGAAGTATCAACAGCAGCTCCAGGTTGATTCTCTTCAACATTGTGACCAAGAAACTCATCATTGGCATCATGAGCCTCTGTACCAGCATCAAAACTAATAGATGGCTCAGAAACACGATCATTCCTGACCAGACTAGGAGATAATTCCATTGCCACATCTGTACCAACATTTGGAACTGGAAATAGATCCTTGTAAAACTCCCCCTGAGTGCTTGTATCCAACTGCTCAGAAAAATAAGGAACAGTCTCATTGAACCTGACATCTCTGGAAACAAATTTCTTCTTACCAACGAGATCATAGCAACAATACCCTTTCTGAGTTGAGGAATATCCCAGAAAAATGCATTTGATAGCTCTGGGATCCAATTTATCTCTATGTTTGGCTTGAATATGAACATAACACACTGAACCAAACACCCTCAGATGAGACAAATCAATTTTCCTATGCTTTAGAACTTCCAGAGGAGACCTTGAATTCAGAATTCTACTGGGAAGGCGATTAATAATATAGGTGGCAGTAAGAACAGCTTGAGACCAAAATCCTTTTGGTACATTAGCATAAAACATCATTGCCCTTGTTTTCTCAAGCAGATCCCTATTTTTTCTTTCTGCAATCCCATTTTGTTGTGGTGTTCCAACACAGCTGGTTTGATGAATGATCCCATTTTCATTTAAAAACTGAAACATTTTATGGGACATATATTCTGAGCCATTATCAGATCTGAGAATTTTAATTTTGGATGAAAATTGAGTATGCACCAGATCATAAAAATTTTTAAACACATCAAATACTTCACTCTTAAACTTCAATAGATACAACCATGTAATCCTAGTAAAATCATCAACAAAGGTTACAAAATATCTAAACCCATCAAAGGATTTTAGAACTGGTCCCCAAATATCAGAATGGATGATTTCAAATGGATTACAAGCCCTAGAGGCAGAAGAATTGAACGGTAATCTAGTAAACTTAGAAAAATGGCAGACTTCACAGTTGTGGACTTGTTGACTGAAGGAGGGAAACAAAATGGATAACACCTTCTCTGATGGATGAGCTAGACGGTGATGCCACAACAGATGATCAAAAGAGCTACTGGAAGATGCTTGAAAAGCCAGGGAAGGTTTGGACACATAATACAAACCATTTAGAAAAACTCCTTCACCAATCTTCCTCTTGGTGGTGATATCCTGAAAGATCACGTTATGAGGAGAAAAAATAGCTAGACAATGTAGAGTTCTCACAGTTCTACCCACAGATAACAATTGGAAAGGAAAAGAAGGAATGTATAAGGCATCTGACTCTATGTTCTTTGAAAAAAGATTAATTTTCCCTTTTCCTAAGACTTCTGCTCCTTTCCCATTAGCAACCGAAACATGAGAAGATAATTTTTCAAAATCATGCAAATTCTCAATCTTATTTGTCATGTGATCTGTGGCTCCAGAATCAATAACCCATAAATCACTCTCAGAATTTATAATAAGTGCAGTCTTAAAAGCAGTCAAGATACCTGAAATATCACTGTCCTTGACATGGTCTGTTTCTGCAAGAAATTCTGAGAAGCTACTGAGGAGAGCATTGTGATCATGCTCATTCACCTTCTTTTTCTGTTGGAGAAAAACAGCAAAGTCATTGATCAAACTACAAGGATTGGTGGTAAAGTCCACGGACACAGAGCTTGGACTTAAAGCAACTAGTGCAGCACTAGAACCAACAACTGAGCTAGAAGGGGAAGACACTGAATACGCCTTGGCACTTCCCTTAGCCTCTCTCTTGGCTTTCTCTTCAAGAAATTTCACCTTGAGTTCTGGAAACAATATCCAGCATTTATCTCGGAAATGATTACCATTGCAATGAGTGCACTTGCCCTTCTTTCCATTGTACCCTCTGTTATTAGACTGCTTATAGCTAGACACATAGGCACTGGAGTCAGCATGATTAGTCTTTATTTCTGCATTCATGGCCTCCCTTCTAGTTTCCTCCCTCCTTACAGTAGCACAAACAGATGAGAAGGAGGGAAGCATAGAATTCATGAGGATGTGACTCCTCAGATCTTCATAATCCGGGCTCAAGTTGGCTAGGAGCTGGAAAACCTTGTCTTCATCAGCTCGTTTGCGCAGGATAACTCCGTCCGTAGTATGAGGTCTGTACAGAAGCTCATTCCACATGCTGGTTAACCGCCCAAGGTAATCAATGAAGGGTTTACCTTCTTGCTCAAACTTAGCAATATCCTTCTTTAGCTGAAAAACACGAGCAGCATTATTCTGATTCCCACAGAAATCTTCAATTTCCTTCCACATAGAACTTGCAGATGAAGAATAGCTGAAGATAATTGCCATTGATGGCTCCATGGTGTTGATGAGCCATGCTCTAACAAGTTGATCAGTGCTCAGCCAAGAATCGAAACCTTCAGTACCAACTTCTGGAACATCAACTGTCTCATAGATGTAACCAAGCTTCTTCTTGCCTCCAAGAGCTAAGGTCACTGCTCTGGACCAGTGAAGATAATTGAAACGATTCAGCAACACTGAACACAAACGTTGATTTGGGTTCCCATCATAATCAGAAGATCCAGACCCAGAATTAAGAACAGAACCAAAAGGGTTTACAGTTGACGAGCCATCGTCCTCCATTGAAAAAGATAGAACGAGCAAAGGTTTAAGAAAAACGAAAAACTGAAGGCAGAAGCAGGATACTAATAATCCTGCTCTGATACCATGTAGAAAAGCAATTTCATTCTGTTGTATTTGAAGGACACTGAATTACAAGGATTTATACAAGAATAAAGGAACAAACAAAATCAACCTAACAGCATGGGCTAAACTTAGAAAACTAGATAACCACCATGCTGTAATCATGACAATCATGATACAGAGAACATCAACCTAACAGCATTAGAAAACTAGATAACCACCATGCTGTAATCATGAAAATCATGATACAGAGAACATCAACCTAACAGCATTAGAAAACTAGATGACCACCATGCTGTAATCATGACAATCATGATACAGCCATACCCTAAATATCTTCAACAACTATAAACCTCGATTCCTTACTTCTATCCAACTCTGTCCTGCCTCTTTCTTATTCCACATACCTCTCATCAACATTCTTATATTAGCGAATTCCCCCCATTTACCTTCAGCAGCACAAAAATTTGACAGCATCAAGTACATTTTCGCCTTCTTTGGCCTCAAAATCTAATATCTTCTGGGCAGCTAATTTGCTCAAATGGAGCACGAAACAGAAAATCCACCACACAAGCATATACGCCTTTATCTGGAGTAACTTTGTAGTCAAATATCATTGATTTGAAATACCTCAAGCCCTCATCGACCAGTCCAGCGTGGCTGCAAGCACTCAGAACTGCCATAAACACTATTCGATCTGGCCTGATACCTGACTTTACCATCTCATCAAATAATTCAACAGCTTCTTTACCATATACATGATCCCCATATCCGAGCATCATGCGAGTCAGCAATGCTCCCGCACTTGGCATACATGTCAATAAGCGCATTCCCCAATTCCAAATTGTTATTGAAGTCTCTGCGGATGATTCTGCCATGAACCTGTTCACCACAGTTCAAAACTGCTAAGTTAGCACAGGCCGCTGTAACACTGGTTAATGTAAAATAATTCGGACTAAACCCTTCTGACTCCATACGTGAAAACATACGCAGGGACTCTCTAGGATCTGTTTTTTCATACCCGGAAATTAAGGCGTTCCAGGTGATCAAATCTTTTTGACTCATTTCATCGAAGTACTGGTTCGCCTCTAATAAAAACCCAAACCTGCAGTACATATCAAGTATGGCATTCATGACTGGAAGAATGTACTCAAAACCATACTTAATCACTGCTGAATGTATTTGCTTGCCACAAGTATGCAAGCCACTCGAGGCACAAGCTCTAATCATGATCGACAAACTAAACGGATTCAGTTCCACTTGATCCTGTTTTGCCAATGAAAGTAATGTAAGCATCTCGTAAAATGTACACTACTTGTAAAAGCCAATTCGCGCAACAAAATACAAGAATGAGGTCTAGCCACTTACCAGCAACATTTCGCGAAAAAGCTTGAAGCCCGCCATAGCCGTCACCTTTGTTAGTGTAGCCAGCAATCAAAGTAGTCCAAGTCACATCATTCTTCTCATTAAAAACCTTGCATGAATCCTCCATGTTAACACCACAAGTAGCATACAAGTCCATTAGTGCATTCTCAACATACATAGAGCCCTTCATGCCAAACTTCACAGTCAATCCATGTACCAGTGCACCACACGACAGTGCTTTCATGGCTTTACAAGCCTTGAGCACACTCGAAAAGGTAAACGCATTTGGCTCCATTGCATCCCTGACCATCTCACAGAACATAGCCCAAGCAAGGCTGTGGTGACTACAAGAAGTGTAGCCAGCAATCATGGCAGTCCAAGCAACAACGTATTTTTCAGACATTTCGTCGAACACGTTGCGCGCTTCTTTGATTGAGCGACCTGATTAAGTCTGTGGCTGTGTGTTTTGGGCCCTTGGATGAAAATGGTGGGTTTGATTGGACGGTGGATTCGTCGGCGGAATGGAGTGAGTTTCTGATGCTGGGTGGTAGTATGGGGTTGTTGAAGTATGGTAATTTTGTTGCGCTCATGTCTATCGTAGTTGAACATGGTCAAGGCTTTAAAGAGTTTCAATGGTATATGGTTGCGGGATATATTGAGTTTGTTCACCCCTATAGCGACGAATAAACGGTTGGAGAAAGTATCCAAGCTCATCATCATTATATTGGTCCAGATATCAAAACGTTGTCGTTTGCTTGCTTAGTTTGTACTTCAATATTATGTTATCCTATTTAGAGTCTGCCTCTCTTTGCAAGAGTTTCTGGTCACTTTGCAAGCTCGATCAGAGTCATCTCAGACTAGGTACTGTAAATAATCACGGATTGGTTTTCATTTTTTAAAGAGGACTCAGAGTCTCGGACCCTCAGAGGGGTGGGCACTGGTTCAGAACAGAAAAGGAGCTCTAAGGCAGTAAGGCTAGCTCTTCATAATGTAGCTAATTCGGGACGAGGGCAAACGTTTCACGCACTCATGTCAGAGTCTAACAAAGAATGATTCCTAGCTCTGTCATTTTTTGTTGTTGTTGTTGCTGAAACCTAACTCTGTGATTACTTTACGAGTACAAGCAGAGTTTAGGCATCTTACTCATGATCGAGTTACACTTTCATTTGTGCTATGTAGGGAGTGTCTGACCGTGTGACCATATATACAGTTGCAAAAGCATTGTAATGCTTCATTCATTCATATATATATATATATATATTCATCAGAACTTGAAGAAGCCTGGCTTCTCCATTCTGGATTGCCATGCATGTATCTTATTTGAATGGCAGATAGGTGATGCCGTGATGGTGATGGGACTGACAAACGTAGAAGCTCTTCCTTGCTGCTATGATTTTTGTAGCAGACTAGCAGCTAGCTGTCTGTGTTTCATTGAGAAGTTCCATTATCCAAAAAATACAGCATGAAACACATAATATAAAGTTGAGAGATTTGGATCAATAAAAAAAGAGCGCGCCGCCTAGGGTTCCCGGACGGACTCCGCAGCACCACCTCTAATGGAGATCTTGGCCTGGAATTGTCAAGGCTTAAACAACGATACAGCTAGGCAGGCTCTTCTCTGTATCCTACGCCAGAAGCATCCACACTTTGTCTTCCTTAGTGAGACAAAAATTGATGATATAGAGTTGATGAACTCTATACGACTTGAGATTGGTTATCTAAACTGTGAAGTCGTATCGATTATTGGAAATTCAGGGGAATTGGCCATATTTTGAAGTGAGGGATTGAAGGTAAAGTTTCGGGATAAATCGACTCACCACATCAATTTGGAAATAAGTAGTGCGGACCGATTCGGTCTGTGCTGGAGTCTAATTGGCTTCTATCGCCATCCGGTTAGGGAAGAACGTTATTGTACCAGAAACCTAATTACGGACCTCAGTGATGCTTGCACGCTCCCGTGTGTATTGTTGGGCGATCTTAATGAACTCTTTCATGCCATACAACAGGATGGAGGGGAGATGAGTAGAGACTTGAAGATGCAAGGGTTTCGGGATGCATTGAATTATGCCAATCTTGTGGATTTAGGTTATACAGGTGCCGATTACACTTGGCAGAGAGGTCCAATTTGCTCTCAACTGGATAGAACCGTGGCCACACCAACTTGGAGTGACATATTCGCCTGGTTAGAACATCTGCAACCTATCGATGGAGATCATATTCCCATTGTCACACCCCCAAACCCGGGGCCAATATTATACTGAAATATGATTTTAGGATTTGTGATGTGAGTAAGAAACTCAAATAATTTCAAAAGTTAAGATGTCTGAATAATACATTTATTGAAAAGTGAAAACATAAATATTACAAGACCAGAGTTTAAGAAAATAATAGTCATTACATTTCTTGAAACTGAAAAGCAAGTAGAAAATAAATTGTTTATTTAGTAGGCAACGCATCTCATTTTTCTCAAGCATTCTACTCATCACCTGAAAACATAAAGGTGTAGCATCATGAGTCACACTGACCCAGTAAGTAAAACTTACAAGCATATACTAGATTATCTCTAAGAAACATCAAACCGGACAACTAATTCAAACAGGTAGAATAATCAAAATCGGTTATGTTCTTTCATACTTATACTTACATCTTTATGATCGATATATACATATAAGTATATATATTATGCATTCTTGCACAAATGTACATCTACACACAAACACGCAAATACTTTCAAAGTGAATTCTTTTGGTTTAACTGGTAATTACTCGAAAATCATGTGCTTAGTTTCACAATACCAACACACATGTAAAGTCATAGCATTCTAAGGCCACCTGTCAAAGCATGTATATTCCCGGTTTGACACAATTCATTCCTTAGAGTATAATAGTACACTATCTATAAGGGACTAGGGCCCTTAGTTAACTCCCACAATAACAAAATAATTTACCAGCAATTCACTTAAGCACGAGTTAATTCGTACTATGCACCCGATTTCACACCTCAACCATAACGATCACAAACAAGTTTTTATTTAAGACTATATATATATATATCATAGAGTATATATTTATATCATAACCTTGTAATAAATATATACGTAATAGAATTTGTAAAGAAACGAGGATCAAACTTAAACGCATTTAGATAGTTAACAATTTTGGTCCAAAAGTTTCATTTGGCGGTAGTCCGCACAAAGTCCTCCATTTGTCCCAGATTATACTTGAAATTAAATAAGCGATTAAATAAACTTGAAATGAAAGTATAAATAATGAAATTAGTTATCATCGGTCCAAAAGTTTCATTCGGCGGTAGTCCACCTGAAATCCTCTATTAGTCTCAAATCAAACATAAGAAGTAAATAATTCGAGTAAGTAAATGAACTCAAAGTAAAAATATAAAAGATAAAATTTATTAATTATTGGATCAAAAGTATCATTCGGCAGTAGTCCGCCTGAAATCTTCTATTTGACCCGTTTTGTAATTAATCCAAATTATGTCTAAATTAAAGAGTAAGTACACCATCTCTAAACATTTTTTTGAGAGGAATCCAATAGAAATAGTCATAAAGTCCGTTAGGGAGTTCTTAAGTTCAGAAACAAAGATGTTTAACAACTGTCTAGAAATGGTTACGCTTGGTATTAAGCTCATTTGCACGAATTAATTAGCTAGTAAGTATTAGCCAATGCCTTTCAAACTTTCCAGATTGATAATTGAACTCCTAATCTTCGTTTAGATATAAAGAACACTAAATTTGGTTAACAAATAAGTGAGATGTGAATATTTCAAGTTAAGAGCATCTTAAGAGTTTTCGAACAACATTAAGGAAAAGATTAGCAAAACTTGTTTTAGCCATAACTTTCTCATTACTTAACCTTTTTGAGTGATTCAAAAGCCAAAGTTGAATAAATTTTTGTGTAGAATCTAAATAAGTAAAAATATTTGACTAATTAAAACTTTAACAGAAATAAAAATATTAAATTTACACTAAGCCTCATTATTTCCCTTTTATTAATAGTCATGCACTTTGATGTAATCCTAAAAATAAAGAATTATAGGAATGTACTCATTTACTTACTCAAAAATTTCAGTAGATAAATGAGGTATTTGATTAAGTTAAGTGACCCTCTTGAAGCAAAGGCAATAGCTACTAAAATGTTTGGAAGAAAGATTGTTTGGTGTGAAATTTTAGGAGAGTTGCATTGCAACTTTGGGAGGACTTCAAATCTGTATGTAAGAGAAAGGTTGAAGTGGTGCAATATCAAGAGTATTTTATATAGGCATGGGAGGAGACATGAGAAATAAATTTACACCTATTTTTCACTACAAGAAAAGAGGACTTAGACGACGGAACAGTATTAGTTCCGTCGTCTAAGTTACACTTAGACCTCAGAGATTTCTCCGTGGTCCAAGTAACACTTAGACGACGGAGAATTACATCTCCGTCGTCTAAGTAACATTTAGACCTCGGAGCTTTCTCCGTGGTCCAAGTAAAACTTAGACGACGGAGAATTACATCTCCGTCGTCTAAGTTTTACTTGGACCTCGGAGAAGTGATCACCTGGACAACGGACCGACACGTCGTGGTGTAAGTTCCACTTAGACGACGTACCGACACCTCCGTCGTCTAAGTGAAGCATTATATATATAGGCCATGCCAAACTCTCTTAGCTTCGATCATTCCATTATATTTTCTCCCGTGGGGAATTTTTGAGATCGAAGGAGAAGGAGAAGGCCGGATTAGGCTAGGCCGGGGCTAGAAATTAATTAAAGGATCTCCGGTGTTCGATCACTAGCTAGCTTAATTAACTGCAGATATCGAGAAGGCGAGCAGGTACGTACGTACGTACGTAGGCAGTTAAAATTTGCATGATTAAATATATATATATATATATATATTTAGGGAAACCGTACGTACGTACATACATGCATGAATGTTAATTAGCTATATATACAGATTAAATTACGTACGTAATTTGATGGATCGATGTAGATCGAGTACGTATAATTAATGGTAAATTAATGGACTAATATATATATGTAATAATTAATTAATTATAATATTTTGTAGCAGTATGGACAAGAGTTGGATGAAGTTAAAGAATAGATGTGATGTCCGGTATATGGATGGAATTAGCGAATTTGTGAATTTTGCGATAGAACATGGTCATGGAAAGAAGCGTTTCAGGTGTCCGTGCCAGAAATGTCTTAATTGTCAGTATGCGGAGGTTAATGTTATGGTGCAACACCTGTACGAAAATGGTATGATGTGGAGTTACACTACATGGAGCGAGCATGGTGAAGCAGTAGAGTTCAGCGCAGCAGACTTCAGCTCAGGGTACAGTTACCATGGTGCCTCATCCAGCGGCAGTGGTGCCGGACCCCCAGCTTGCAATCCAACTGTAGATTTGGTCCATGATGCGTTTCCGGGATTTAGTCATGGTGGACACCAACACCAAGACGGAGGTTACAGTACCACTCATGAGCATGATGACACATTCCCCGCTGCTAGCTTGGCCACTGACACCAGTGAGATGGATAAGTACAACCGGATGCTACTTGAAGCGCAGACCCCGGTGTTCCCTGGATGTCGAGAGAATGTGTTGCAATATGTGATGGAGCAAATGAAGATAAAAGTGAAGCACAAAATGTCAGTGAGTGCTTTTGACGAAATTCAGGAGCAAATATGTAAGTTGCTTCCTGATGATCACAATCTTCCTAAATCTCATTATAAGGTTAGAAATATCTTGAGCAGCCTCGGCCTAAAGTACAGGATAATTGACGCATGTCCGAATGATTGTGTGCTATTTTGCAAAGAGTATAAAGATTTGGACTATTGTCCCGTATGTGGCCAGTGCAGATTCCAGGTGAATAGGAAGAGTTCGAAAAAGAGAATTCCTGTGAAAGTTGTTCGATATTTTCCCTTGATTCCCAGATTGCAGCGCCTGTACATGTCTCTACACACAGCAGAGGCGATGCGATGGTACGCAGAAAAGCGAATAGATGACGATGTCCTGCGACACGCCGCGGATGGGGAGGGTTTTAAACATTTCGACAGAGAATTCGGAAACTTTGCTGCAGAGGTTAGAAATGTTAGACTCGGCCTATCTACAGACGGATTCAATCCTTGGGGAAGTAATAGCTCCGCCGTAAGCACTTGGCCAGTAATTCTGATGCCGTACAACCTGCCTCCGTGGATGTGCATGAACAAGGAATTTAATTTCCTTACTGTACTAATTCCAGGTCCTAAATCTCTAGGGAAGTGCTTAGATGTCTACCTCAGACCTTTGATCGACGAGCTGAAACTGTTGTGGGAAAATGGAGTCCCAACTTATGACAAATTCACTGACACGATGTTCACGATGAGGGCTGCCGTAATGTGGACGATCAGCGATTTTCCAGCGTATGGGATGTTGGCAGCGTGCAGGACAAAAGGATATAATGGATGTCCTATATGTTTGGACGACGTGAACTCTAGTTGGCACGCAGGGAAGGTGTGTTACTTGGGTCACCGTAGATGGCTCCCTCACGACCACCCTTGGCGACAGGATGAAGCTCATTTCGACGGGACGGTAGAGAACAATCCTAAACCCCGTAGTTGGTCGGGCGAAGAGATTTTAGAGAGGTTGAGCTATTTCGACTTTGGTGTGTTGACTAACGACGCGGATGTAAAGAAATGCAATCCAATTCCTCCACATGATCTGAGCTATTGGGATCACAAGAGTATATTCTTTGAACTCCCTTACTGGTCGAAGTTGAAGCTGAGGAACAACTTGGACGCGATGCACATAGAAAAGAATGTGTGCGACAGCGTGGTGGGAACAATTCTCGGTATTAAGTTCAAGACTAAAGATACTCCCAAAGCGCGCAAAGATTTGGAATCAATGAATCTACGTCGTCCCTTGTGGTTGAGGAGGGATAGGAAATGAGTGTACAACAAGATGCCAGCTGCACCGTACACAGTGAAGCCGACACTTAGACGTTCTGTATTTCACTGGTTTAAGGGCGTTCGTTATCCGGCCACGTATGCAGCTACTATAACTGGAGCAGTGGACGAGGTGCAACACAAGTTTGTTGGTCTAAAGACACATGACTATCACGTTATGCTGCAACGACTGATTCCAGTGGTAATTCGACCATATTTGCCTCGCGACGTCGTAGAACCAATAGTGGCATTGTGCAGATGGTGGCAGAGGTTATGCGCCAGAGAATTAAAGAAGTCAGATGTCGTGGAATTGCAACAACAAATTGTGCACATCATTTGCAAACTAGAGAGGATTTTTCCTCCTGCTTTCTTCGACATAATGATTCACCTAATGATCCACCTGCCCGAGCAGGTTCTCATTTCTGGTCCGGTCCAGTACACTTGGATGTATCCTCAAGAAAGGTACGTACAACTAATTAATTATACAGGTTTTTCGATTCATAATTTGTTCCACTGGAGATTACTAGCTAGCTATATGCATGTACTTATTTTTATTGTACGTTTGATTAATTTTGTAGACAGCTTGGACAGTATAAGTCATTCGTCAAAAACAGGTCGGCCCCGGATGGCTCCATAGCAGAGACATACCTAATGCATGAGTGCGTTACTTACTGCAACAGGTACCTCAAAGATCCACCACCTCCAACTGCCTCCGATCCCAGTGCCCGCATCAATCTTTCTGTCGTCACCAATGTCGTCCGACCGTTTAGAGGAGTATTAAAGGAAACGTTAACACGGGAAGAACTTATTGAGGCACATTGGGTAGTGTTACGAGACTGTGACGAAGTTGAGCCGTACATGATGTCATACAGGGAGAGGCTTCAGGCGTTATATCCAGACAAGAGTTCGGCGTGGATTGAGAAAATGGTTAAGAAAAAGTTCCCCGATTATTTCTTCCAATGGGTGGGTACGTATTTAGTGATTTATATACATATTGAGATCATGCATGTTTAATTTGTAGAAAGTAAACCCTTACATTTTTCCATTTTCGCAGATGATTGATCTGCAAAAATCCGAAAACCACGGGGGGTGGTGGTCTTGGCCAAAGCACTTGCTAGCAGGGAAGCCGATTAAACACTATATTTATCCGGGATGTTTTGTGAACGGTGTGAAGTTCCATTCATTGGCGCGAGATGAAGGAAGAAGAACACAAAACAGTGGGATAGCGGTTGGGAAAGACCCTGATCTATATTACGGAATGATCGTATATGTGGTTCAGCTATGTTACGGGAATGATGTCAACGTTTTCCTATTCAAGTGCAGATGGTTCAAGCGTACAAAGGAAGACCTGGGACTTTTATCAGTCGATACAAACTCAAGCTGGTATGAGGATGAGCCTTTCGCTCTCGCCACCTTAGTTAGGCAGGTGTTCTATCTCGACGATCCGAAAGCTGGTGACGGGTGGAAAATAGTGAACCAGATCTCTCATCGAGGAGTTTGGAATACAGAGACAATTGAAGGGACACCGGCGACGACTGAAGATGCTGCTGAACCAGATAGAGACATTCCTGCCTATCAAGAGCCTAATATTTCTGTCATCCGCTCCGACATAATGGACCTGGTTCAAGACGGTGAACGGTTACCCATGCCTGATGGTTGTACAGATCTAACTGAAGAAGAGATTATTGAGGTAGATGAAGAAGACGTGCAGGATGAGGACGATGACGACGACTCTGGTTATTCCTCGGACGATGTTGAGTACGATGAGGAGGATGAGCAATCGGATAACGGTGATGATGATGATGACGATTATGACGAAGAGTACGGTCACACGACGAGGATCATTAATTGGTAAACCCTAATTTATTATTGTAATATATATATGATCGATCGATGCATCGTAAAAAGGTGAAAGATTTCTATTATGTCGAGACTTTAAGATTCCTCGTCCAGCTTTGGTTGGTTTTATTGTTTTTAAATACTATATATGATTATATATATTGACTTGTGATAGTATTATTGAGAGCACAAATTTTGTACGTAGTCCCGGCCCCTCTCTTTGCTTTCAACTTCATCGGTGTATTCTCTGATCTTATTAAAAGTAAGCTGAAGCTGCTCTACATTTCGCTCAAGCAGCCCTTCAAACCCTAAATCCTCGACACTAAATGTAGCATGATCGGATCGATCGATCATTTTTTTAATTATATTCTTGAATGAGAATAATTGAACGAACATACAAATGACCGGGGACGACCTAAACCCTAAACCCTACGGCCCTAACCTCTGAATTCAGGGTTTTACACTTGGACGACGGAGACAGTCATTCTCCGTCGTCTAAGTACACACTTGGACGACGGAGAATGACTGTCTCCGTCGTCCAAGTGACAAACCCTATACCCTAAACCCTAAGGACCCCTAACCCCTGAATTCAGGGTATATTCACCTGGACGACGGATACGACATTCTCCGTCGTCCAAGTACACACCTGGACGACGGATATTAGAGTCTCCGTCGTCCAGGTGTGTACTTGGACGACGTAGAATGTCGTATCCGTCGTCCAGGTGTAAATTTCGTAATTTTTTCTAAGACAACGACCATCTAGACCATCTTCGAATGCATATTCTTTTCGTCAAGACTTTAGAGTAGTATATTCTTGGTGTGTGAGCTTCGACGGTTCGAAAATCGGAGTTGCGAAATGTCCTGTATCCACGTTTCCGGTTTGTGAAATTCTCGGTTTTGCGGTTGACTGTGCCGATGAAACCCTTCCCGAACTTATTATTTCCTGGTCCTTTATAGTAATTATATATTATGTTACGACGAACATATCCAACGGTTGTTTTGTCCAAATTCAATTTCGTTAGTACTCTGCTGCAAATCAGCAACTACAAGTGAACACTAAAGTCTTAAAGATTAGTCGATACTTAACAACTTTCAAAACGTAAAATTATTCGGCGGTTCAAATTTATCTGTTTATATATACGATGCGTTCATCGATATTGTACGACTATTTCACTCGAATGACAGATCGCTAAATTCCTAGCGAATTAATTTAAATATTTTTTTTTGCATAATTTGAACCTAGACGACGGATACGGTCATTTTCCGTCGTCCAAGTGTTCACCTGGACGACGGAAAATGACCGTATCCGTCGTCTAGGTTCAAATTACCATGGCGGTTCGAATAAAATTTTTCTTATTTTTCGATGTAAATATTGACTTGGACGACGGATATGTCGTTTTCCGTCGTCCAAGTGAACACTTGGACAACGGAAAACGACATATCCGTCGTCCAAGTCGAAATAACATGGCGGTTCAATTTGCCGCCTCAATTTTCGGCGCCGCTTGAAATTCCACTTAGACGACGGAAAACACTGTTTCCGTCGTCTAAGTCAATATTTATGGCGGTGAAACGGCCCGCCCATTTATTTGGCGCCGGTTCGAAAAAATTTGACTCTTCACTTAGACGACGGAAAACACTGTTTCCGTCGTCTAAGTGCACTTAGACGACGGAAACAGTGTTTTCCGTCGTCTAAGTGAAACTCTATAAATAGGCCGAGCCTCATCTTCTTTTCCTCATCCCTTACAACTTTCTCTCCTCCATCTCCTCTCTCTCTCTCATTCCGGCGATTCTCCTCCGGCGACGCTCCGACGACATTATTTCCGGCGTGGTTCCTCCTCTCCGACGACACAACTCCGGCGATTTTCGCAGAAAACTCTCGAAAAACTCCGATTCGGTAAATTTCTATTTTTCCCTTATTAAAATAATTTTTTTTTAATTAATTAGTTTTAAATATTTCTTAAATGATTATTTTAATGTTATTTATTAATTATTGCTATTAATACTAATTAAATGAATAATTGTAAATTTATTGTTATTAATTATATTTAGATTAATTATTGTTATTAATTAAATAAATGATTACATATTGTTATTAATTAATTAAATGGTAAATTATTGTTATATATTAATAATAATTAAATGAATAATTGTAATTACTTGATAATTTATGAAATGAATAAATATTATTGTAATTATTTATTAATTAGTTGCATAATTAAATAAATATGAGATTAAATTAATTAGTAGTACGTGTTCGATTTAAATTTAGTACATAGGCTTGGTGTAATTAAGTCGCACTCTTTGGAATAGATGGCGCCTCTTTTCCTTGCTTATCTCCTTAACCCCTCGTGATGTGTGGATTTCATCACCGCACACCATAACCTAAGTGAAGTTATGGACACGAGGTTGAGGGCGGAGTTTGCAAAGGATTTGAGGGAGTGTAAATTTTCGAAAAATTGGCCGAATGTCGGACATGGTGTCTAGAAACGGGTTATGACTGGTGACAGGATTTGGACTAAGAAAGACTTTTGTCGAAATTAGTCCTGCCTCTCGCGTTATCTCTATCCCTAACTGGCCATGTTTTTCGATTTAACCAAGGCTGATTAATTGAAAATTTACACTTTATCGCGCGGGTCGCACGTCCATTGAACGACCGAAAATGCCAAGCTAGTGTACTCTATTTAAATCTTAAACGTACTTAATTAATTAGCGTAAATTTTTAAGTTCTAATTATTATGGTAAGTAGGTACGCGTATTTTAACACCGTACTCTTAGGTTTAAATGGCTCCGCCAAAGACCACATCCGGCAAGAAGAAAGCCCAACAGGAGTCAGAAGATGAGATGCTCCAAATGTTGGCGGCCCAAGTCGGTTGGGTTCAACCGCAGGACGACGCCCTCAATCCGGGGCCTTCTGGGGAAATTCCCTCTGCCCCATTTCTCTCAAGCGGTGATGACGTCGACCCCTTTTCAACTCCGACGCCCGGTACCGCTTCAACGGAAAGTACTCAGGCGTCTTCGACGACCGATTCTATCATGTACAGCGCCCGCCGTAAGCAAAGGAGGGCCCCCACTGACCCCCAACCGAAAAAGACTCGGGGTCTCGTTAAAGGTGGAAAGGCGGAGAAAATTTGCAAGGCGACCGGGAGCAAGATCGCCTTGCCCTACGACGAATTCACCGGTGGCCCTCCCACACCTCAGCTAGCAAGTCTCTCGGCTCATAGCATTGGGTCGATTGTTCGTAACCGGGTTCGTATCACTGCCCCTACTTGGAGGGAGGTGCCGGATTCGGAGAAGGCGAAAGTCTTTAAGGATCTTTCGGTACGTAATACGTACAATTTTAGTTATTATATACTATTTTTAATATTAGTTATATATAATTTTATAATATATACGATTATAATTTCCAATTTATTTCTGATAGGAACAATTTGCGGTGGATCCGGATCCGGCGATGTTGAGGCATATCAACCAAACCGCCAACAACATCTTCAAAGATTGGAAGTACAGGCTCCATCAGTACTTCCGAACTAACGGTCCCGTGCCTCCCCCCGAAGAGCTGCGTGGGGATAGAGAAGATGAGTGGGAGTGGTTGTGTAACCACTTTGCCGATGAGCAATTTCAGGTGTTAATTTACTTTTTTTATTTCAATTAAGATAATTGAATACTCTAAATTTTAGTTACTTATAAATTTTTTAATGATTTCATTATGTTGTCTAACAGAAATTCTCCGGTGTCAACAAAGCCAACCGGGGGAAGAAGGACAAGCACCATACTTCCGGCGCCAAGCAACTCATTCAAATTGCCAAGGAGCACAGGGATAAGGGCTCCAAACACCCTTATCTCGATGCAAGCGTAAGCGCGTACGTGACGCCTGGGCTCGATAATGAAGCGAGTCAACGCGGCGTAAGTCATATATATATATATGTGTGTGCGCTAATAATTATAGTAATTATTATTTAAATATTATTTCATTATAATAAATTTATTATTCTTTTGTAGGCAAGAGTGATAGAGCGTGCGCAGGAAGAATTGGCTAACACTCAGCTTGCGTTCCCAGATGTGCCGCTAGAAGACCTGCCTCCTCTATCTGTGGAGAGCCAAATAGCAATTGCGGATGAGGTCTACGGTCGTAGAGCTGGCAAGGAGGTTAGGCACTTCGGGCCTAAGGTGGTTCGAGATTTGTCGACCTCTGAGTCATCATCTACGGGAGGTTCGGGGCGGCGGAGAAGTTCTCAAGCTGCGGCAGCCTATGAAGAGGCTCGAATCGCACGGGAGGAGAATATTGCCATGCGCCAAAGAATGGACCAGCAAGACGAGCGAATAGCCCAACTCATCGCCCTTATGCAACAAGCTCAAAGACAATGTCAACCTCCTCCGAACCCATTCCCCGACGACGACGACCCGGCTGGAGGCGGAGGACGAGGCGGCGCATCTGCTCCTCCAGTGTTTTAGCTAGCTAGTAGTTTATTATTTCGTTTCTTAATTTCCGCATTACGAACAATATTTTCATTTTTAATTATGGGTTTTTTCGATTATGTATGTACAAATTAATTTTAATTATTTTATTAATTTAGTATATTTAATTAATTTAATTAATTTTTTTTCAATTAATATTAATAATATTTTTGAATTTAATTTTTTTAAAAAAATTAATTTTTCACTTAGACGACGGAGACATTAATCTCCGTCGTCTAAGTCCCCACATGGGCCACGGACGTTGTTAGCTTGTCCGTGGCCCAGGTGGTGACTTAGACGACGGAGATTAATGTATCCGTCGTCTAAGTGCCTACCTGGGCCACGGAGAAGCTAACAACGTCCGTGGCCCATGTGGGGACTTAGACGACGGAGATTAATGTCTCCGTCGTCTAAGTTCCTACCTGGGCCACGGAGATCTCCGTCGTCTAAGTCCCCACATGGGCCACGGAGAAGCTAACAATCTCCGTGGCCCAGGTAGTAACCTAGACGACGGAGACATTAATCTCCGTCGTCTAAGTCCCCACATGGGCCACGGAGATTGTTAGCTTCTCCGTGGCCCAGGTAGGCACTTGGACGACGGATACATTAATCTCCGTCGTCTAAGTCACCACCTGGGCCACGGACGTTCTCCGTGGTCCAAGTGAACTTGGACGACGGAGATTAAATTCTCCGTCGTCTAAGTACTTAGACGACAACACTTGGAGCACGTACCTTGGACGACGGATTTTCCGTCGTCCAAGTACTTAGACGACGGAGACTGTCACTTAGACGACGGAAATGCTCCGTCGTCTAAGTCACTTTTTCTTGTAGTGTTTATTGACTTTGCAAGGCAAGTTGATAATGAACTATAGCCTAAATTTAGGGTAAATGTCTTACTTGTAAAAGAATAGTAATATAGGTGGAAAATCTGATTGGTTTTGATCATTTTATAATATATTCAAAAATATATAATTATATGTAGGTAAAAGTAAATTAATGAGTAGAGAAAATAATGTAGTTTTACCAATAGATTATAAGCAAGCAAAACATGTAATCTAACAACAATTAGCACAAAGATGACATATAAGTATGGCCATGAAAATATTAATGGTACACTCAAATGCAAAAGTCTAACTGGAAGAACATATACAAACAAGGTCAATTTGGTCATTTTGCTAAAATTTCATTTCCGAAAATCGGTTATTTAGAATTAGGGTTTCTTACTGTTTCTAACTGGAGTAAAAATATTTTTATTATTTTTACTAATCTACAAAATGGAATGTTTCATGATTCCAGCTTCGTGGCCTCGAACCCAAGACCAAAGTGTACCTGACTTGAACTTGAGTATCCATTGGACCATTTGCCTATTTCTCTAAAGCTTGCTTTTATACATTGTCTTCACCAGACAATTTGTTATCCCATTTCTAAATGTTATAATGTTAAACTAAATTATGGTAATTTTGAGTCATAATAATCTAAATTATATACTAATTTTTGGAGTATTACACTCATCCCGCTGCATGCAGTTCAACATGAAAGTCCTAATCAAGCTAGGAAACTAAGAAGATTCAGATTCCAGAATTTCTAGACAGAAAACAGTGGTTGTTTACCTATTGTACATGAGGGTTGGGGTGTGGAAGTTTCGGGGACCCCAACATTTCTTGCAGTCACAAAAATAAAATCTACCAGACTGGCCCTCAATGCTTGGCAAAGGTGTATTTTCGGTAATAGACAGAGGGAGATTGACTAGATTCGGTCCAGGTTGGCGACCTTGCTGGAGGCACCTTTGACACCAGAATCTCAACAGGTGAACAATATTCTACATAAAAAACTTGACGCACTCCTTGTTGCCGAACATCTCTACTGGGAACAACTTGCCAAAGCACATTGACTCAAAGATAGAGAAGAGAATATAAAATATTTTCATCGGAAGGCGTCTAATAGGCGTCGCAAAAATCAGCTCACTGGTTTGTATGACAGTGGTGAAATTTTTCATGACTCTACAGAGGGGATGGAGAAGGTGATTCACGAGTATTTTGATAGTATGTTCTCATCAACCACTGCTGACTACGCGAGAAGGCAAGAGGCGATTCAACTTCTTCAACCTAAAGTTTCTAAGGAAACAAATAGTATGCTTTGTGCACCATACACATTAGAGGAGATCAAGGTGGCATTATGAAAGATTCATCCGAATAAAGCCCAAGGACTAGATGGTATGCCTCCTTTCTTTTTTCAAAAATACTGGGGTCCCAATATTGTGGGAGCTGTACAGAACTTCCTACACACAGGACAGCTGCTGGGAGTCCTGAATTTTATTCATATATGTTTAATCCCTAAGGTGGAGAAGCCCACACAGGTGGCTGAGCTACGGCCTATAGCCCTCTGCAACGTACTATATAAAATATGCTCCAAAGCAATTGCGAACAGACTAAAGAAGGCGCTGGACTTTCTGATTTCACTTTTTCAAAGTGCCTTCACCCCAAGGTGACTAATCACAGACAATGTTCTGATAGCCAATGAGGTTTCTCATTACATCCACAACTGTCAATCAAGTACCGATGGTGTTTTTTCATTGAAACTTGACATGAGTAAGGCCTATGACCGAATGGAATAGAGCTTCCTGGAGGTCGTCCTTCTCCGCCTTGGTTTCGCAGAGCAGTGGGTACATCTTATCATGCAGTTTGTCTCTACTGTAAAATACTATTTCCTGAACAATGGTCACCTGAAAGGAAATCTTCTCCCTTTTAGGAGACTCAGACAAGGTGACCTCTTATCCCTCTATTTATTTCTTTTATGTACTGAAGTTTTCACCGCGTTGTTAGACCACAAAGCAAACTCAGGGGATCTTCAAGGGATCACGGTCTGTACCAGAGCTCCAACCATACGACATTTGTTATTTGCCGATGATAGCCTTTTAAATGGAAGGGCCTCGGTTAGAGAATGTGTTCATATTCGGGATGTGTTAAAGGAATATGAAGCTGTGTCAGACCAATAGATAAACTTCGAGAAAAACAGCATAGTCTTTAGTTAGAAGGTTCCAGAAGATTTGAAGCAAGGACTGGCCACACTTCTGGGTGTCTCGATTGAGAGTAAGGATGAGAAATATCTTGGCCTACCAACATATGTGGGCAGGGAGAGGGTTGAAACGTTCTCGTATATTCGGGAGAAGTTGAGCAAAAAATTGGAAGGCTAGCAGGGGAAGCTACTAGGTGGAGAAGGAAAAGATATACTGATTAGAGTTGTTGCACAATCTCTAACCATATATTCCATGAAATTTTTTCTTCTCCCCAATCACTGTGTGATACCATACACCAAATGTGTGCTAGATTTTGGTGGAGTAGCTTGCCGGATAACCATAAAATTCATTGGCTTGGATGGGAGAAGCTTTGCCAACCTAAGGAGGCTGGCGGTATGGGTTTTAGGGACCTACAGGTGCACAACATGGCTTTACTAGCCAAACAAGATTGGTGGCTTCTCAAGTACCCCGAGTCCATCATTGCGCAATTGTATAGAGCCAGGTATTACCCTACTTTGAACTTTCTGGATGATGATACTCGCGGTTCTATGTTTGCATGTTGGAGAGCTATTAGCTCAGCAAGAGTGGTCCTTAAAAAGGGCTTGAGGAGACAAATTGGTACAAGCTCTATAGTCCGCATTCATGATGATCCCTGGATTCCCAGGTCATTTACGTTCAAGCCGCTACATTGCACCGCCCCGAGAGATGCCAGAGTCTTAGATTTGATCACGTCATTACGAGGGATGGGATATACCTAAACTAAACCAATGGTTCACTCAAGAGGACAGGGACTTGTTTTGAGCATACCCCTTAGTTCACGAGGAGGGTTGGATCGCTGGACATGGCACCATGACAAAAAAGAAGTTTTTACTACAAAATCTACTTATGAGTTGGTGGTAGGGGGCACTACAGCTGCATCCAGCAGTTCCTTGCATCCTCCTGAAGATAGTTGGAAAGCAATTTGGAAGGAAATTGTACTAAGAAAGATGTGTCTACACATGTGGAGGGCCTGCAGAGGGGTTTTACCCACTGTCTCAAACTTAGCACAACGCCAAGTATAGGTAAAAAATGGTTGTTTTCTATGCCCGAGTGAGATTAAAGTCGCCTTACATGTCCACTGTTTCCTAGTCTATATAGGAAACTACCTTCATGGCTTGCGCTGTCACTCTGGGAATGGATCTTCTTATGCTGTAAAAACTTGCACGCTGTTAGCGCAAATCTCTCATCCTCACAATCAGCTCCAACATCAACTCAGTCATTACAGTGATCCTCATTCATAGCCACAAATCTCTAGTTGATTTGTAAATCTCTTTATTAGTAACCTTACCATATCACTAGCTGTCATACCATCTGATGGTGAACTCCTTCAGCATCTTACCTTGTTTCGCGAAATTGTTGGCTCTCTACAATACCTTACTGTTACGCGACCTGACATTGCTTTCGCTGTAAATTCAGTAGCTCAATTCATGAGTGCTCCCCGTGCTCCTCACTTGGTTGCTGCCAAGCGCATCCTTCGCTACGTCAAAGGCACGCTTGATCATGGCCTCTCCTTCACTCTCCAGTCTTCTCCCGTCTCCATCTCAACCTATTCAGATGCTGATTGGGCAGGGTGCCCTGATTCTCGCCGTTCCACAACTGGTTACCTCATCTACATTGGCACCTCTCTTGTCTCTTGGTGCTCCAAAAAGCAGCCCACCATTGTCCGCTCCAGCGCTGAATCTGAATATCGGTCTCTCGCTCATGCCAGTGCTGAGACAACCTGGTTAGGCTACTTACTCTTTGAACTTGGTGCCCATATTCGGTTTCCAATTATGCTTTACTGTGATAATTTGAGTGCAACCTACATGGCTTCCAACCCTGTCTTTCATGCACGTACAAAGCACATTGAGTTAGATTATCACTTCGTGCGCGAAAAGGTTGCTCTTGGCAATCATCGTGTGAATTTTATTCCCTCCATTGATCAGCCAGCTGACCTTCTCACCAAGCCTCTCTCCAAGCAGCGCCATCATTTGCTATGTACCAAACTCGTGCACCCTAAGCTGCCCAGTTTGAAGGGGGGTGTTAGCGCAAATCTCTCATCCTCACAATCAGCTCCAACATCAACTCAGTCATTACAGTGATCCTCATTCATAGCCACAAATCTCTAGTTGATTTGTAAATCTCTTTATCAGTAACCTTACCATATCAATAGCTGTCATACTATAGCACAGTCTTTAATACTCACTGTAACAGGAATCGGCAAGTGGCAGCATCAGCGCTATTTTACGGGGATGTACAGACAGTGTTTTGGGAGGCCTAGCCTGTCATCTATCCCATGTCCTAACTCTGGATATGGTGGAGACCTTGGGCCTTCGTGAGGCTTGTATGTTCATACAGTCACGGGGCATTACGGGAGTGACTTTTGAGTCAGATTGTTTGGCAGTTGTCAGTGCCATTAAGCAGAGGCAGGAAAACCTTTCGGAGCTTGGAAGAGTTATTGAAGACATTGTGGAACTCATCCCCACGATACCAGGTAGCTCTATTTCCAACATCTACAGAGAAGCCAATGCCTTGGCTCACATCTTAGCTAAGTTTTTCTTTGTGAACAAATGTAGTATAGTCTGGTTTGGTTCATTGCCCCAGACTTTGGTGGTTGTTGTGGCTACAAGTTGTACTCTGTGATTGTTGAAATAAAATGCCTCTCCCTTACCTTAAAAAAAAAGTTAGAGAGATTTTGTATACTGCTTGGGATTATTTCCGATCGAGAATGTCAGATTCGCTTCCAAGATGTGTAAAGAATCAATTTCCATCCTAATATGCTAATAAATAACCAAGGAGAAACTTTTAAGCAACAATTTCAAACCTCGAATGAAAGAAAGTGATGGGAGTTCTATTTTTGCTGAACCCATTTATTAAGTTGGTCACACAGGTCAGAGGCCTATCACGTTTTTGTCGTTTGTAGCCAAATCCTGTTGTTTTTCTTGTTTTGTAAATATTTGGCGAATCCTATAATTCCAGCTCTTTAAACCAAACCTGCTGCTGTGCCTCGATATACGACACACACAAACACACTTGGAACTGGTGTGAACGCAACCAATGTGACACACATAATAACTGGACACCACCACTCTCTCTCACTCTCCATCTCTCTCTTCCCCACCACCGCCGTTATTTAAGCTTCTCCGATGGCCACCACTTCACAATTGGGTCGCTTTCTCTTTGTGACAACAACTCATCTAACTTGGTTTTAACTCACTGATCACAAAGGTAACATCTTTATTTCGTCTCCCTCAATTTTTTTTATGTAATTTTATATTTTTGTGCGATCAAACAAGGGTTTGCCTAGGTTTTGTCTTTTCAAGATGATGAATTTCTTGTTGTTTGGTTGTTGTTTTTTTAGGTTATTGTTGCATCACTCTTCGGCTGTACTGCTACATTGTGTGGTTTTTGTGTTCGGAATTGTTATGTTGGGTTCTTTGTCTTGTTGTTTACAGCAAATTTAGGCCTTTTGATTTTTTTTTTGATGCTCTCTAATTTGTTTTGGTGAATGCATGTTGTTCTTGCTTTATTGTGATTGTGTACAATGTGTAGTGCATAAAGTTGGAGACTTTCTCTGGTTTTAGGTCTTTTTGTGCTGTGATTGTGGGTGTTTCAGAATTGGGTTTGCAAGGTAAAAAGGTTGAATCTTTTAAATGTTTTTGCTTGTATAATCTCCTTAAATTCATGGAATTCTAGCTCTTGCAGTTGTTTTGATTTATTGTAATGGAGGAATAGCCTGAATTAGTTGTGCTGGAATGTACGTGATAGTTTGATTAGTCCTCTGGGAAGCCTAAAGCCTTATAATTGTAAATAGATTTCTGAGGGGCCTTCTCCTTTTGGAATAGAATTTTTTTTGTGATGAGGTGAGTTTTGTATTTCTTGGTGGTTTGTCATATGTTGAGATGAATGTGTGAAAGAAGAGCATGCAGAATGCATTCATTATATCATAATAGCTGATAGAGCATGTGAAATGCATTCAATCGTTTATCCTTGTGTGGATCATGCCCTTCGTAGAAGTAAATTGATGTATGCTAGTTTCATAAATGTTGTTGTTTACTGGATGGCCATATGGTGGCGTAACGCCTGTGAATCTAGTAGAATTCTCTATGTATCTCTCCATGCTGCACATGCGTGCATCCATATCCTTCATGGCCGTGCCATGCGCACGTGTGACCCAGACTCTGGTTCCTTTTTGGGGGGAAGATTTGTGTGGGAAATTTCTTAAAATGTAGATAACTATTCTCAAATTGCAAGATACTTAATTGCTTTGTCAATATCTATTTGGTAAATGCATGTGTTGGATTGTGTAGTTACTAAACTTGATTCTTAAATAGAAAAACCGAGTATTCAACTCTCTGTGCATGAGATTCTACTGTGTATCTTACCTTACTGTGGCTTCAACTCTCGAACTAAATTATCCTTTTTCTGTGTGTATTCCTGTATTTTTGTTGGGTTAGCTTCCCTACATTGAAGTAGAAACATTCAGAGCCTTTAAGTTAATTTAATTCCTTCAAACAGCACATAAAGCATCTCCGAAGTATCTATATGGGAGAGGCATTACTGTATCACAAAGAGACAGGACGTCATGGGAGAATTGGAAAATATGCTTCTAGAGGCAGCAGGGAGAAGCAGTGCACCTGAGAAAAATCGGCACCAACTTCCCCCATCTAGAAAGCGACAGGGAGGTGCCTTTGCTAATGATGTTAGTGACTCAGATGATGATCTTAGTTATGCAAGCAGGAAGTCCTCTCAAGTGCCTCTGAAGAAGAGGTTTGACCCTACGGAAAGAGACAGTGACCAAGAGCACAATGACAACAACGATGATTCCGATCATGATAGTAAAAACAGTGATGATTCTGATGTTGGCCCTGATCTTTACAAGAATGATGCTGACCGGAAGCGGCTTTCGGAGATGACTGAACTTGAAAGAGAGTTGATTTTGACAGATCGAGCAGAGAAGAAAGATGGTAAGAGTTTTATGGAGAAACTGAGATGTAAGAGAAACAAAGTAGTAGCCCCAAAATCAAGAAAAGAGGCTTCTTCTGTCCCGTTCTCTCGGGGTGTACGCTCATTGGCTAGGGCTGCTGAGAAGTCAGCTTCTATGGATGATGTATTTAATCAGTTACGAGCAAAGCGTCAGAAGCAACAAGATTTAAAGGCTCTCAAGAGTTTGAGGGACATATCAAAAGGAAAGGCAGAAAACCAGGATACTTCGCCAGTCAAGCCTAAAGATGCAGCAAGTCTGGTCGACCGGTGAAAATGATAATGCTGGTGGGTTACAAAATGAAGATGTATCTTCACCTTGGGGAACTTAATCGTTGGACAGCGATGAGGAACGTCCCGATCCACCAACATATCTGGATGTAAAGGAGATTACCATTGCAAGGTCAAAACTTGCAAAATGGTGTATGTAACCGTTTTTTGAGGAGTTAATTGTGGGTTGCTTTGTTAGGATTGGATATGGAAAATCATTCACTGGTCCTGTCTACAGGCTTTGCACGGTTCAGACTGTAGATGCCACAGATCCTAGCCGGCAGTACATGCTAGAGGGCAGAGTGACATATAAGTATCTGAATTGTGTTTGGGGTGGTGAAAGTTCTGCATCTAAGTAGCAGATGGCTATGTTCTCGAATTCTGCTCCAGAGCCATCTGCTACTTAGATGCAGAACTTTCACTCAGCAACAAATAAGTATCTGAATTGTGTTTGGAGTATAACGATTGGTTAAGGGAAGTAAAGTGTAATGCTGCCCACATGCCATACACAGGATGTAGTAGAAAAGAAAGAGACACTACAAAAATCCAACACCTTTGTTTACTCAGCAACAACTGTGAAACAAATGTTGCAGGAGAAAAAAGCTTCAGTAAGGCCTGTTAACATTGCAGTTGAGAAGGATCGGTTGAGGAGGCAACTGGAAGTTGCAGAGAGCAACTTTGATGAAAAGGAAATTGAGAGAATCAAGACAAGGATCCTAGAATTGGATGCATCCGGGCAATCCCAGGAGAAAGATTCCAAGGCTATCAAGTTAGCTGAGATGAACAGGAAGAATAGGTTGAGAATTTCAAGAATGCTTCAGGACAGAAACCGAAAAACCAAAATATGAAAGCGGGGGAGGCTGGTTACGATCCCTTCTCAAGAAGATGGATGAGATCAAGAAACTACTACTGTGGAAAACCTGAAGGAGGAGCCGAGGCTGCTGAAGATGAGACTGCTGAGGCAGCAAATGGTGTAATGACCACTGACAAGGCAGAAGCAAATGTAAAAGTTGAGTTCGGCATGACTGCAACAACGGCAGCCTTGCAAGCGGCTGCAGGTGCAGGGAAGTTGGCTGATACAAATTCTCCTGTGGACAGAGCAACAGTCATACATGCCGCATAATTTGGACCGGCCTATTTTGTTGGCTGGACTTCAGAAGTTTGGTGGACTTCATGGTGCAGCAGCTGCATACATGGCTAGGAAACAAAAGATAGAAGCAACAGTTGGGTACAAATCCGCGGAGGACGACGGCAAGAGACATGCTATGACATTGTCTGTAAGTGACTACAAGCGAAGAAGAGGGCTTCTCTGAAGCTTATGCTCCATTCTGGTATATGGTTCTGTAATTTAAGTTGGCCTATTCGGAAGGAACCGCTTTTGTGCCTTCAGTTTGTTGGACATGTCCTGCACCTTTCTGTGGCCAGTGTCACAAGCTTAATTTTTCTACTATGTACTCGTGCGGCCTTAGCACTCCTCTTATGCTAAGTCAGTTTAACTCTCGCAAACACTTGGCTAGAACAACTGAAAGAACAAAGGAAGAACTTTGAAAGTATGAACGTGTATTACTGAAAGAAAGCTTTACAAGAGTGTTTGATAGTTAGCTGCCTAGATGCCTTAAATGAGAGGGGTGGTTCCCTATTTATAGTCTCCTCCTCCATGCCCAAGTGTTCTCGAGTATTGTAGGTATGTACATGTATAGAGAGTTCTAGAGAAATTTATACACATCTAAGTACTACCTTGATGGTTTTAGATATCTCCGGAGTGATCTTGACCTGTGAGTCTCTCTAAGATTTTAGAGAGTTCAAGACTTGCCTTGATGCTTCCTAAAGCTTCTGGAGATTTCTGCGACCTTCTGCGATCTTCCATGGCCTTCTACTGCCTTCCAGGGACTTCTATAGTATTCTGGATGCTTCCATAGTGCTCCATCCTTCCGGAACCTTCTATGGCGTCTTAGATGCTTCTGGCTGCCTCTGGATGCCCCCGACTGCCTCTGGCCGCCTCTAGCTGCTTCTGGCTACCCCTGAATGTTTCCAAGACGCTCCAAACTCGTCCTTCAGCCATGTTTGTCTCGAAAATGCTCAATGCAACCCTTTGAGTGTTGGCGGGACGTGACATTCTCCTCCACCAGATCTCGTGATGCCTTCATAACGACTCCCTCATTGTAGCACCGAATCTTGTCCTTAAACCGCCACAATGTATCCGCGGGTTCTCAGCTGGCTTTCGTATCGGGATGACCTCTCCACTTGATGAGATACTCCTTGTGGCTTCGCCTACCTCGTTAATGAGTGACTCTATCCGCGAGTACTTTGTCCACCACCTTTGTTAGTACCTGATGTGTAGCTTCCCTTGCTGGCTCCTCGTTGAGTTGTAATGCCAACAACATCTTCACTTCTTGCTTAGTGCCTTTCTTCATTGGCACCATACAAGATTTGTCACTGTCCATGATGCAAATGCTGTTGGCGAATGGTATCAGGAATGCCTTGACCCGATCATGGAACTCCAACCCCAAGATTACTTTGGAGTCATCTATTGGCACTATCGAGAAGCCTAAGTTCTCACACCAAGTTCTTATGTTTTTCTTGACTCCTCGAACTCTCCCTTGAATTGCTTAAGCTGGTGAATTGATTGCCTTGATGGAGTCTCTTCCATCACTTCCCCTAAGTCCCAACCTCTGGGCCTCCTCAATGGAGATGAAGTTGTGGGTTGCACCTGTGTCAAGCCTCGCCACCGTTGGCTTCTCCTTTATAGTGATGTCGACAGAAAGTAAACCTTTGGCTTCGTCTTTGGGAGTGGATTCAATCACATTTAGCATTTGCATAGACCCCAAGCGTGCACCTTCGTGGCCACCCTTTGCCTCCATCTCGCTTTGATGGTTCCCTAGGAGCGCACTATTTTGTGGGCAGTCCCTAGCCCAATATGGACCATCGCAAAGGAAATACTTGTTGTTGGGCTCCCCTGAGCTCCTTGTGTCCTTTTGCTTGCCCTTGTCTCATCTCCATCCCGAGTGGCTGTTTTGTAGGAGCTCATCCTTGCGTGGGCCTCTGTTCCCCTCGCGTAGGCCTTTGTCTCCCCCACCATTGACATGAATACTCTCTTTTCCCCTCGGCTGGCTGGCTAGTGGACTCCTCACGACTAGTGTAGTCGATTAGGCTTGAGGCCACAGCTATGGTGGTAACAAGGTCTTGCACCCCATGTCGCCTTAACTCTGTCTTGGCTCATGATTGGAGACCATCCATGAAGTTGAAGAGAGCATCATTGTCGGTCATATCAGGGATCTCATGCACTAGATTCGTGAAATCCTTGACATAATCACGAATCAAACCTGAGTGGTTGAGCCTTCGCAATCGAGCTCTTGCCTCATCATTGGAATTCTCGGGATAGAATTGCCTCTTAAACTCCTTTTTAAATTCATCAAAGGTAGAGATGGTGCAGATACCTTTTTCAATGTCTCATCGTCTTTGCCTCCACCATAACATGGCTATGTCGTTGAGGTAGAGAGTCGCTGCCCGAATCTTGGCATCCTCCTCATTGATGCCTACGGCTCCAAGGTATTGACCTAGCCCCCATAAGAAGTTGTCAACTTCACGAGCGTTGCGCGAACCCCCGAAACTCATTGGCTTTGGCACCTCGATGTGCCTAGCCTCCTCAGTACCGCTGG
The DNA here is from genome assembly GCA_946800695.1 of Geum urbanum. Taxonomy (NCBI): domain Eukaryota; kingdom Viridiplantae; phylum Streptophyta; class Magnoliopsida; order Rosales; family Rosaceae; genus Geum; species Geum urbanum. Next base: position 77,336,175 of record OX326999.1, on the reverse strand, counting down.
TGCTTGTCCCCGTTGATGCCAGTTTGTGCTTGCATAGGATCAAGTCCCCATGCATCTCTTCCATGCGTGCAAGCGTGCTATTTGACTCCTTCTCATGGACTTGACGCATCTTTGCAAGTTCTCCCATAAACTCCTCGTAATCTTCCCATTCTCGCCTCGTAAGGTCTCCTCCAATTGGATCAACATCCCCTTGATCTCAGTGTGGATGGAAGTGTCCTCCGTTTCTAAGCCCTCTACTTGTAGGCTTTGATCTTTCACCTGGGCCCCCAAGCCACTCACGGTCTCCTCCACCTGAGCTAGGCGTGAGTCGAGAGAAGAGATCATGTTCTTGGTAGATTATTTTGGGTTGGCAAGATCTTCGCGAACTCCCTCTTGCGTCACCACCTTGAAGGGCTGGAACCCGACGCACCTTTGGTAGCATCAAGCTTTGCCATTTCTGACAACGTAGCTTTACTGGCTACGTGCTTTACCATTGTCTCGGCTGAGACTCCGAAGGAACTTCGGCTCTGATACCAATTGTCACAAGCTTAATTTTTCAACTATGAAAAATTAATACTCACTTTATGCTAAGTCAGTCTAACTATCGCAAATGCTTGGCTAGAACAACTGAAAGAACAAAGGGAGAAGAACTTTGAAAGTATGAACGTGTATTACTGAAAGAAAGTTTTACGAGAGTGTTTGATAACTAGCTGCCTAGATGCCTTAAGTGGGAGGGGCGGTTCCCTATTTATAGCCTCCTCCTTCATGTCTAAGTGTTCTAGAGTATTCTAGGTATGTAGATATATAAATAGTTCTAGAGAAATTTATACAAGTCTAAGTATTACCTTGATGGTTCTAAAGATCTCCGGAGTGGTCTTGACCCATGAGACTTTAGGATTCAGAGAGTTCAAGACTTGCCTTGATACTTCCCAGACATTTCGGAGACTTCCGCGACTTTCCACGATCTTCCATGGCCTTCCACGGCCTTCCAGAAACTTCTATAGTATTCTGGATGCTTCCATAATGATCCAGACCCTTTGAATGTTGGCAATGCGTGACATTAGGCTTTCTTTTGTGCCTTTAGCTTGTTAGACAAGTTACCTATACCTCTTTTTCTTTTCCTCAAGTTTCTAAACCTAGGTAAATTTAGCTTTCACTGATTGGTAGTGAACCAACAATTTCTGAATGAGGTTAAACTTTTTCTTAGGTAAACAGACTAAGTGCCGTACAAAGAAGAAAATAAATCAACTCACTATAAATTACAAAGAAATGAAAAAGATTGGGAGCCATGGCAAAACTTCCAGAGGGTACTTGTAAATTTAATTGTCCATGCCGATCAACTCAACTAATTAATCGGAGGACAAAACAGATCATGAATGTGTAAAACATATGGCTTTATGATGCAAGCTTTCAAGTTGAAGCTGCTCTCTGTCCAACTTTTTTGTATCTATTCTAAAGTTGCTGTACAGTTCAAAAGCAAAGTATTTTGCCCTTGAAAGAATGACATTATATAAGAATCTGAGACTTAGCAGCACCTCTGGAGCATTTTTTCCGGCCACTATTGCTCAGTGCGCAAACACATATCTCAAGAAGCTCATAATCTTCCTCCCAGAATAACAAGGCCGCCTTCTCCGGATTCTCCACCAGCATTTTAGTTGTAAGGTACCCAGCAATGGTCCATGTCTGGTGAAGTCGAGATTGCTTCCCGATAAATTTTCCAGTTCTCGTATCATAGTATTCAGGCCATCGGTCAGCTCGAAGCCTCTTCTCAGCTAAAGCAAGTGCCTTTTCAGCTGGTTCAGTTCTGCCCATCTTGATGCATGCCAATGCGAACTGAAATAGGACAGCCAACAAAATTTCAGCAGGAAAAGCCATATGCAAATGCATTGGTACAACTAGGAACAACACCAAATCATTCATTCATGCATGCTATTCATCTTGGTCCAAAGTTCAATTCTTTGCATTCTACAAAGTATAAACACTTCAATCAAAGCTTACCTGCCACAAAAGTGTCGGCCACGATCCACCATTATGATACGACCAAGGGCTGTAGGAGTAGACAACATAATTAGTACAGCTATAGATATCCACGAATACTTTGGAACTTACAAACAGCATACAAAAGTATGCAGCAAGCTCACGTATTCTTTGGATCGCTGCCAGTGATTATACGCCATTCTTCATATTCCAAGGCAGGATAGCAAATCTTAAGTGGCATATGCCCCACAAGATCATCCCACTTGGCTTCAACCAGATTCAATATAGCTTGGTTTTGCTTTGGGGTACCCAAAGATGAAACAATGGACCAAAGATTTCCAAGAGTGAAAAACCTAAAGTCCATGTGAGCTGGTTGTAGATTACCAATAAAGAATCCACCTTCCTCCGGAATCCAATCCATTAACCACAAAGGAATTTGTTCAGGATAGATATTAAACTTGTTGGTGGCTTCTGTAGAGTACTCTTCTGTCTTATATCGATATATCTCATTCATCTTTTTCATATCGACCCAATAATATTCTCTTATGTGGAATGACAAAGCACTGAGTCTGTTGTTGATGGCCCTTACCAAATTCTTGGATCCATCATTTACGGCAAGCATTTCGCGGGAGCACCTTAAAGCTGAGTAAAATAAGGCCTGAACAATGAAACATCATGTGAGTCTACTAGCCAAAGCATATGAATAAACCCACAAATGATGCAGTATAATTCATAACACCAGGTTGCAAAGAAGATAGTTAGGAACAACAGATCAGAACAGGCATGATACCAAACAAAAGGGCATGAGCACCTGAGAAGGATGCAGGCATACATCTAAAAATTAATAAAATCTTTCAGAAGCTCAAAAATTCAGCAGTAGCTGCTCCCAATTAGTCCAAAAAGGACATCATTGATAGCCTTATATGTTCTACTTTCTTATTTAGGATATGCTCAATGAATTTATAGCCATCAATTTATATCCATATAGACCTGATATAGAATCAATTTTGGTAATGCCTATTATGCTTCCTCATGAACTGAAATCAGCAATGTGAACTATTATTAAACAAAGGAACTCACTTGGATCTCAAGGGGGTGACCGTGGATACCCATCCGACGGTCTATCATGCAGGAGCCATCAGTAACTAAAAGAGAAGGAAACATATCAAACCCATCAGTTAAACACAAGTTCAGGATCATTTTCAAGCCTGTCTGAACATCCACCCTTTCCTGTAACGCATAATCACCAGTTATCTTTCCATAAGCCCTCAACAGAATAATCCACCATAATCCTGCAAGAGAAGTTGACAGGACCATAAGAGTATCTCCGACCATTAAAATCTCATACTTTATTATGAGTTCTTGACAAATTACTATTCATTTAAGATCTTCTCATCTCCAATCATCAAGATCTTATACCTCAAAATGAGAAGGACTTATACCTCAAAATGAGATAAAAATTTTCCATCTCCAACCATAACATACCTCATACCTTAAAACTCATTATATCATATCCTCTCTCTTCCTTTTTGATTTTTCTTCCACACATGGCCCACAAATAAGTTGAATCTTATACCTTATATTGAGTCTCATTTTGAGATCTATTTTAAGGTATAGACTCTCTTATATAAGTTATGAGATCTCCATTTTGTACCATTGGAGATGAAATTTTTCATCAAAACTCATTTTAAAATATAGAATCTTCGATGGTTGGAGATGATCTAAGAGCATTATTAATTAGCTGCCGTGACAGCAAAAATTTATTACCAAAGCAAGTATCCAAAAACAACAACTGGCCAACATCCCTGAAAATAATTACTATTTAGCAGCAGTGCAGCAAAATATATAATTTTTAAATGAATTACCAGAATCCACTGGTGCAACACGGCCAATAGCCGATTCACCAAAATCTGGATCCAAAACTTCTTCGAACTTATTCTCATCGAGCGGCACAGATCTAACTTTAAAACTTGCAGGCATCAATCCCTGCCCTGGGCTATAGCAATCAACAGTTTTTTCCCAACTCTGATAAATGAAAGTTATGGTTAGAAAATTTATGAAGCCAAAACATACAACTCACAGTACATTATGTCAACAGTGTTATCACTTATCAGCACAAAAAAAAAACAGAAAGGATCAATAACATGAAGAGAACATTGATTTTGGCTGGACAAAATATTGTTTCCATGTTCAAAATCCATATACAACCAGTGATTTAATGAAATGCAGAGGAACTTTTGAAATTTAACAACAACTAATCAACAACGACAACATTCAAAACACAACAACGACAACATTCAAACAAAAGTGAGGCACAATTAAGGGTTGACAGATCAACAGACAACAATAGAAGATCATATAGAGATTAATAGATGTGTGAATGGTTACCTGCAATTGCAATGTGTGAAGTAAGAAGTTCCTCACAATCTCTCCTTCCCCCTTGAGCAAGAAAGCAAGTGCCGACGGAACAAAATCCCGAATAAACACCTGATCATAATTCAATGGCAGCTTATCAAGCGGATCATTTGCAGCCACAGTCCCAACGGGACTCCCACAATATGTCACCACTGATTCCCTCAACAGCTTCCACGCCTCCTTCTCAATATCCGAAAACTCCCTCTCGGAACTCAAGACCTTAGCTTCTTCCAAATTCTCCACATTTTCACCAGCAACTTCTATCCTCGAATTCTCATCCACCACAATATTCTCATCCTTATCAATTTTCTCAACAACCAATGGCTTCACATTTATACCGCCCTGAGCATAAATCCTCTCAAAGTTGTTCTCATTCACTCGAGTCTCCACCGACATCGAAAAATGACGATTCTGAGATCCAATACAAGCAATAACAGAAACACCCCTACTACTAAATGGCCTAGATACAATCCCAGATTGGCCTAAACCCCAATTGGGTACCTTCAATATTCTCTGTGCATCATCCAATACATTCCCAAATCCTAAATTACGACAAGGGTATGTGTGCAAACTCCTATTACGCTCAAAATTGACACAAAACTTTGATAAAGTTCCTCTCTTTGTCAACCCAGTATGGAATTCCGCAGGCATAAACCCGAAAACAGCAGAATTTCTAATACTATTGATGATTCTACAAGTGGGTCTCATTGTAGAATGACAAAGAAAACTCAAGGAACTCATGTCAAACTATAACCAGAATGAACAGAATCAAATCTCTGAGATATTATTATAAGTAACTATATGCATGTACAGGTGTTCTGGGCCGTTGGAGATTGAGATGAACAACAGGGATTGAGGTGAAACTTACAGAGAGGGAAGACGATCATCGGAGGCGGAGAGAGATTGTAGCACAAGCAAAATGATTGTGTGAAAAAGTATTAGGATGAGAAAAATCGTTGAAACATAAATAGTGGGAATTGAAGCTTTATATAGGGCGACTCAGAGAGAAGGGAAGGAGAGGAAGGGCCCACCTTGCAAAAATACTTTTATGGTTATAATTTAGATTTACTTACTTAGAGAAGTATTTTTATGCGAAACAGTGGCTGCGGAATGGAATGGGATGGGATGACACAATAAACGGCAAGATTTTGAGGAGAGATTTTGAGGAGAGAGTATAGTCGCACGGCTCTACTTATTTCATATTCTAATCTAAGCCGTTTATTGTGTCATTCTATTTCATTTCGCATGAAGTGTTCCGCAGGAGAACACTTCTCTACTTACTTAACTTATCAATTATCATCCAAAGAAAAGTTTGGAAATCTTAACTTATTTAAGATTTTCTCTTTTAATTCTTTGATTAAAGGACTTATAGGGAATTTTCTTAAGAATGAACATAGTTTTGCTAAGATTAAAGCTTCGTTACAATCATACAAAGATTAGTTTGTGCCAACTTTAATGAAAAAATGAGAGCGTGGAGAGCCCTAGATCTCTTCGGCTCTAGAAACCCATAGGCAGCGAAGGCCCCTCTTTGGTCGATGCTTGGCACTTCGGCACTTGCGCTTGTTCCAAGTGTGGCATCAAGTACTGGGTTGTGTTCTTTGGCTACTCAGTTTCTTCAAAGATGGAGATCATCTTGTGATCTTCAAAGATATCATCTTGTGATCTTCGTGATGGTCAACGAAAATTGTTGGCATGTCGTTTGATCTGGGATAGTGGAGGACATGTGTTGGTTCATCAATTAAATTTGTTGTGTCTGTAATGAATTTGGTGGTTGGGTCGCGGAGGAGATGCGGGTGGGATGGAGTTCTCTTGGAACTCGACGGTTCTTTTTTACTCAGTTCATCTTCACATGTTGGATTGGAAGGCGACTGGGCGAGCTGATCGGTGATGGTCGACAATTCCAGTCGCCTAGCATGGTTACTGTTAAGAGGTGACGTGAGCGAACCGAGGTGCTAGGGCTACATGGTTGGTAGACTGGTTTTCAAGCTTAGGTCGATTCTTTTGTGGGTTGGGCCTGGGTTTTTAACCTAGGTCAAATGCCTTAATTTGGACCTTGTTTTAGAGCCCCAATGTGGTTGGGTAATAGAACTTGGGATCCAGGTAGATTATTTATAGGTACGCAGAAAGGGGGTCCTGTCCCTTTTGCGTGGTGGGTCAAGCAGTTTTAGACTATGTTCTAGTCATTCTGTCTGTACCTTACCTTGGTTTGTGTTACCAATGTTAAAACGTTGTATGTTGGTAGTATGGAAGACAAAGGGGGGTCATGTTCCTTTGCTAAGCATATGTTCGGGTTCAAGTCTTGGTTTATCCGTGCCTTGTTCCCGGTTAAGTGTCTTTGCATGTTAGGTTCTTTGTTCTTTACGCTTCATTACTGCAAGATTGCGGTGTTAGGTAACTAGCACACCCGTAGTTAATTATTGTTGAATCCCTCAGAGTATAGTATAATCTTGTGACCATTTGTTGATTTATTAATGCAAGACCTTTATTATTGATAAAAAAAAACTTCAATACAGTATATAGAAATCGTTACAAGCCATTTTCGAACATTTAATTTGTCGCCGCATCTTAATACTTAAGTGACGGATTAAAGTCTAATTAACATTTACTTAAATTATTTTTAATTCTAGGATTATCTTAAGATTAGAGATTAGATGTTGTTTTGCTAAGCTTGAAGCTTCGATATATATATAGAAATAGAAATAGAAATCGTTACCGTCCATTCTGGAAGAACACACTAATTAAGTTGCCGGCGCCTAATAAGTGCTTAAGTGGTGGATTGATAGTATAGTTACTAGTTATATTTCCTGTATTTCTACTATTTTTTGTGTTCATTTTGTGGACGTGAAGGCATTTGGAACATTTGCAAATGTGTCTAAATGTTAGTGGATAAGTGTTGGTGACCTGTAGGTTCATGAAGATCTATCCACTATTATTTGATTTATTTCATATCCCAAATTAAAGGGAACCATGCACCACTTATATCATGCCATTAGCTTTTTGTTCTTGTGACTCAACTTGTAGTATAACATCCAAAAGGCAAGTCATGCATCAATTCTGGAGGCCCAAAAGTGAGATTCATCGTAAACAAAGGTAACTATACCCGGAGCTAATAGGCATCAAACACCATTTTTTTTTATACACAAAAAAAACAACACAAATCTTCTCTCGCAATCACTATTTCGCAGATCGAACTGAAAAGCAACAAAGTAGGAAGGCTAACAGCAAATAGTGACATAGGTGATTGCATGTCCTTTTTTTGCCAAACTGTCAGCAAAGAAATTTGCTTCACGATAGATATGTTTAAAATGTGTTTTCGGAAACAAACATACCAATCGCTATATGTCCCTGACAATGGAAATAATTTTCCATAGCGTATCAACCTTCTTGTTTACGGCATCAATTAAAATTTTGGAATCACCCTCAAGAATGAAAGACTGATAATCCTCTGTATTATCTAGGGAGAGACTCAATTGATGAAGTCCATCACGGAGAGGAGTTGCCTCAGCAATCAGAATGTCTAAGCGACCAAGATGGTGAGCCCTAGCAAGCACAGAGTATCCATTGGCATTGCAGACCACAAAACCCGAGGCAGCTAGATAATCCGGAATAACTGAGCCATTAAAATTCAATTTAAGAGAAGGCCAAGGAGGGACTTTTCATTTAATAGAATTATGAGGCAAAATAGGACGAGCAATAGTCATATTAGACTCTTAAAATTGACGAATAAGATTCACACTCTCAAAAACAATAGTCATAGTTAATACTCTTGTCACAAAAAATAAAGACATTACGCGTTTTCCAAATAAATAGGAAGTGACAAGTATATTTTCAAGAACCTGCGCAAGGCAGAAAATACATCATCAATCCATTGAACATAATTTGTAATTATAACGGAGGGGTAATATACAAAGTTTGACATTGTCCAAACATATTGAGCAACATGACAATGTCCAAATAGATATTCCAAGTTTCACTCGGATGGCCACAGAAGGCACAAGTAGCAGGGATGTGATGGAGAAAAGAATGAAACCGATCCCGAGTCTTGATTCTTCTATCGAGCACCATTTCACATTACAAGAATCTTGATTTTTCTATCGCAATTGAATAAATAAAAAATAATAACATCTCATGAACGGAATAATCTCTTGAGCAAAACGAGCTCAACATTAGAAACTTAGCATATATCCAACATCAAGAGAAAGGTTTGGCCCATTCTTGTGGATTTCAAATTGGGCTTCAGAGTCCACTATCTCTCTGTCTTCATTGGCAGACTGGCAAATATTTCAGGTAAAGGTAGTTATGATTGATTATCTGATATGAAGGATGGGCTGTGGATATAAGGCAAGAAAAGGGAAGCGGGATAGAAAACTAGAAAGGGAAACATTGGTGATGTTGCAGCAGCATCAGCAGAAGCAAAGTCTACCTTCTTTCTCTCCTCTTTCTTCTCTCTCTGACTTCAATGCCACCAAACTCCGCACTACTCAACTCCAGGTCTCTCCTTCTGTCTTCTATCTGTGTGTTTACAGACTTGTTTACTCTATGTTCCATATTTCACAATGTTAGAAACTTTTAATTCAGAGACTAATGCAATGTTATAAATTTGCAGTGTAGTAGAAAAGTATCATATCGAAAAGAAGCATTACATGTTACAGCATCAAATGCAAAGAAGACTAACAGTAAGTGTGGCTGTACCCAATTCTTTTGATCATTGGATTTTGCTATAGTATTTTCAATTCATAACTTCAAAAATAAATGTGTGATTGACATGAAATTATGAATATTTCTTACTATATTTATCTAATACATAGTCAGACTAAAGATTTTGCAGTTCCCAGGAGGAATGCAATGGCCTTAATCTTATCAGGTTGCTTATTGACCCAAGTCAGTTGGCAAAGTCCTGCATTTGCTGAACAATCTGTTGTTGCATTAAGAGAATACATAGACAGTTTTGATGGCTACTTATTTAAGTACGCTAAGAATTGGATTCAAGTCAAAGGTGCTGGAGCTGACATATTTTTTAGAGACCCTTATATACTTGATGAGAACCTAGCTGTAGACTTGTCCTCTCCTTCATCCTCCAACTACAAGAGCGTCAAAGATCTCGGTCCGCCAGAAGAAGCTGGAAAGAGAGAGCTTAGGCAGTACTTGACAGAGTTCATGTCTACTAGACTTGGCGTAAAACGTGACAGAAAAGTTCTGTCTACATCTTCAAGAGTTGCTGATGATGGAAAGCTGTATTACCAAGTTGAGGTTAGTTGATTAATTGGATTGTGATGTTGTAAATGTCAGTTCTGTGCATTGTCAGAACTAGTTATTTATAATTTGTTGTGGGAATTGTGTTATCTAGGTGAACATAAAGTCATTTGCAAGCAACAATGAGCTAGCTGTGATGCCGAAAGATCGTGTAGTTAGTATGGAATGGAACAGGAGGTACCGTACTGTTCTAGGAGTTGAAAACAACCAGCTGTATGCATTGAGATTACAGACACCAGAAAATGTGTTTGTGGAAGAAGAAAGTGATCTTCGTCGGGTTATGGAATCTTTTAGAGTAAACAAGGTGGTTGCTTAAAGACCATGAGATTGTACAAAGTTTTGTAATCCAAGGCTCATTTTCTTATTCTGTTCCAATTTCTACTCCATCTGCAGTTCAAGTTCTACAAAACATTTATTGCTTAATTTATCAGCACTATGCTGCATAGTTTGTTGGTATTTTTTCCTTTTTCATTATATTTAGTTGCTACTATACAATGAGTAATTCTACCGAGCAAAGAATTAGTCCAACCATTCAAATCAAGCATAATCTGAAAGTCTCTATCTTGTTGATTGCTACTTGACTTAATCAGTAATTTTCATACAGGGAATCTTCTATTACAAAAACAGATGAAACTACCAGTGACATTACCAGGGTATCACAACCATCATAATGTACAAAAATTGTTCTATTTCCAACGAGCTTTGAAAGATATGAAATTGGATTGCTGATTAGGATCTGACTTCAAATTGCCCTGCTTTAGTGAGAGCTCGAAAGCCCTTGTATGGTCGGTTAGGTAGATTCATCAGATCAAGTTTATCAATCTGCAAGCCAGACAGAGCAACACCCATGATCCGAAAATTCACTTGAAATGTAGGGGACACATGTAGCCTGTCTAATCCGGTCTCGAGCACCAATGTTCCAGACATTGAAGGGGTTTTATCTTTAGGTATACGCCCAATGGACCATGAACAGGTCTGCTTAAAAGCAAATAAGTTCATTAGAAAATCAAAATCCAACCAGCAGATGCACATTCGTATTTCTTGCTGCAAAAGTGCACATATTGCGATGAGAATACATCAGCAGAGACAAATTAACATATGAAAGTTCCCTACATATATTGTTTTAGAGGACCCGAAGTACCATTTTGCCACAAGTATCAAACTTAAGAAATTGAAGAGGGTATGTCGGGGTAATGAGTAATCGAGTCGACGAGACTACACTAGTACATTTGTACCTTATTTGAAAGAATGTTTACTGTTCCATGATTTGAAGTTAGATCAGCAGATAAGACGCAAGGGGGCAGTTCAAACTGCACCGTAATTGAATCAATGGTCTTTCCAGGATCATTTCTTATTCCGACCATCACACTAACACGGCATGTTCCCGCATCTGAGGTCAGCTGGGGCTTTACATAGATTGGAGAAATTTTCAACTTTCTAACCCTGAAAAATATCAAGCGAGGTTCATTTGATAAAACAAAACAAGGACATGGGATCCTGAAATATTCTACAATCTAATCAGCAAACGTTGTAACTTTCACTAACCCCAAATAGATACTAAACTTCATGACAACCCACCCAAGCTAAAGTATGGTCCCAAACTTTAATAATTAGTAAATCACATTTAACAAGACCACACCTGTAGCTCATTAGCTTAAACTGTCCGTCAGGTGGCACAAATGACAGAATTTGCTGGGATTCCCAAGGGCGAAAATGAACACATGGATGGAACCTTACATCATCAAGAATTGAAGGGTTGGCAAACGAAAGAGTCAAATCAGGAACTCCTGATAAATGAGAGTTCACTTGAACTTCACCCAATATCTCACATTTCACCAGGATTCCATCCCTGAGCAGCACTCAAACAACTTAGGTGAGTATAAAAGCTTAAGATAATAACACTGAGTACAAATTATCAAATCTGCACATTTCTGTATAGCAATCATGACCATCCATAAATGATGCAACCATTATGTTCAACAACATTATTCACTTCTTCAAACTTAGGCACGCTATTCAGACTCATCTTATCCAGCAATATGGCATGTGATTCATATAGACAGTCTGACAATAGCTCATTATCTATATGCCTTTTTATTGTAAAGAGTGACCAATTACAAGGGAGATAGCCACTAATGCATGGATTGTTACATGTCATTCCATACACATCTAACTATATGAATTGGTCAATAAACCAGAGGGAAAAAGCAAAAATAGCAAATAAAAAATATTATTCTATACGGCCCACAAGTAATACTGTGAACATACCCAACAACTATTCACACTACTAATTTCAGAAATATAAATGTCAATTTAGTTGTCCTAAATGGAGAAGGTGTTTGAATCAAATTCTGATCAAGTCCTAACCAATAAAAGAAACAACAACAGAAAGGAAGGGGGAAAAAAAGACGACCTGTTTATTATTGTATCCATTTCTTCAATAAGATCAACGTACACTTCATTATGAGCATACTTCGTATCTGTTGTTCTCCACGAAATGAGAGATGATGTTGCACCAGGAAGTGTATCACTCATGTTGGAACTGTTGCCAGTCACAACACTTAACATTTTGTTAACAAGATTTGGTGGAGCAATCATCGCTCTCAGAATGTTAGGTTCTGTAGTGAGTGGGAAGCCATTGTCAATCATCTCATCCAGGAGCTGCAAGTTGTATTCCATAAAAAATAAGAAATGTGTCAGTCTATTAGACCAAAATAGAAAACAGACACACTCGTTGATATATAGTTATCAATCACAGTCTAGTCACCAGGAAATCACAGCCATTGGGGTTAAGATATTAGATTTGTTCAGTTTTTTGGTTAACATTCTGCATTCTAAGTATGCAAGTGTATTACACAGCAATCACAGACATGGACCACAAAACTTGTCAACAACAATATACACATTCAAGAAGTGAAAGTAAGACAATAATATAATTAAGAACCTCATACAATGACAAACTTATTTTTAATCAAGTGAGTTACACAGCAATCACAGATATTAGCAATAAGACTTGTCCACACGACACACACATTTTACAAGAAAAAATGAGTAAGATACCAGAAAAAGTTACAGCATTGTTTTCTGAAAGCAATCAGCAGTAGAAGTAAGACAATAACCTCATATACGATGACAAAGTTATCCTTTATTACGTCTTCATTCAAGCTGCCAAGGTAATCTGTGAGGACATGGGCTACCCTGCAAAGGAACTACAACTGATGGTTAGAAGTCAATCAGGTCAGTGCACACATAATGAAATCATAATACTGAGACACAAAGATAACCAATCACCTCAATGCCCATCAAAGGTGGCATTTCAACTTGGGTACAGGCTAAAAAGATTATCCCCTCGCGTAGAATTTGGAAAAGGTAATGCGTTGGTGAAGCAAGTACTGGTTGCAGCTAATAACAACAGTACATACATGGTGTAAGATAAGGCATGACAAACACAGCCCAAGAAAACTATCAATGCATTCCTAATTGACCTAATTAACAGCATTAGCTACCTTGGAGGGATCACCTTGAGAAATGGCTTGTTCCCAGAACCACACACATATCGAGCGGTCCACACGCCGCCCGGTGAGCTGTTTCTCTAGTATCACCTCTCTGTGAAGTCCAAAAGATTAACAGAAACACTCTGGGGTTTAAGTGAGCAAAACTCAAATAAAGTTAAGCAAAGAAAGAAACTAACAGAAAGTCAGAAACACAATTGGGGTTTAAGTGATCAAACACAAGAAGCTTACAGACTTACCCTGAATCTGATAGCAGAAATATGCACTGCAACATCTTCTCCTCACTTTCCCTTCAAATTTTAAATTCAACTACAATGTAGCTTAACCTGATCGATCAAAGTAACCCAGGATTAGCTCAAATTCACGTCTCTTTCTGAAAGAAAAGTTCCTGACAATAACAAAGAACTGTAATGGTACACTCAAAACTTGAAAAACCATGTTTCTTGTTAAACCCAAAGCCTAAAACCAAAGCAGCTTGGTTTAGTTACATCAAAACCCAAAATGAATCGAAGCATGAAATTTAACATCGACAAGTTTCAACAAATAACAATATTCCATTGCTTTCTATTTTGATCGAAAGTAATGAACTTTATTTAATGAGAAAAATGGAAAACAGAAGAAATGAATGCGATTCAATTGCTTTCGTTAGATTCATATTTTGCTTGCAGGCTATTGAGTACCGACAGTGTTCTGGTGAGAAAAGCCCACATCTTTTTACCCATCATAAGGCCCACAAACAAATGAGGGAACTGGCACTTGGCGCTTTGGTGCTGACGACGCCGTTTTCAGTTGTTGAGATGAGAGGCTGTGGAGTTGCCTTATCTGAAATGTTGAGACGAGACGATGGAAAGAAATGGATATTTCATCAGAGACTCGATCAGTCCCAAAAACAAAAACCAAAAAAGAAGAAGGGTGGTGGTGGTGGTTGATTGTTTATTATGGCAAAAATGGTGGGTGTCTCTCTCCTCCCTCCTTCTTCTTTCTCCGACTTCCATGGCACTAGACTCCTCAACTCACAAGTCCAGGTCCTTTCATTTTTTCACCATAATTTTACTTTTCAACTTCAGTGCTTTTATTACATGATTAATTTTTTGTTTTTGTTGAATGTTGCAGTATAACAGAAAGGTTTCACATTCTAGAGGAGGAGCATTGCAAGTTTCGGCTTCGAGTGAGAAAAAGATTTTGATAATGGGAGGAACTAGGTTCATTGGTATCTTCTTATCAAGACTCCTTGTCAAAGAGGGTCACAAGGTATCTGATTCAGTGATTCATCATCAATATCTCGATTTCAAGTTTCGAACAGTACAACTTTTGAATGTTACTTGATTTGAGTAGATGCTTCAGTTGCAACAACTTAATGTTGAGGTGTCAAGCGATTCTATTAACTAGTGCTACATTAGTCTGACTAATAAGTTTGCTTCGTGGCACCTAGATTGATATCTGCTTTAGGATTTTTGTATATGTTGGTGACATCAAGTTAACTTTGGCAGGTGACTTTGTTTACCAGAGGAAAGGCACCTATCACTCAGCAGCTGCCAGGTGAATCGGATAGCGACTACAAAGATTTTGCTTCAAAGGTATGATATATACATTGTCCCTTCGAGACTTTCAATGGTCAGTGTTGTAGCGGAAGCAAATAAATGTAAGAACAAACACAGATTTAACGTGGTTCACTAACGCGATTTAATCTGGGTATACTTTATCTTAGAGAGAACCTGGTTTACAACAGTATAACACACTAGGTTAAGCCTAACCTAGGATTACAGTATACCGAATATCTACCAACGCTAGATTAAGCATAATCTACAGGATAGACCCAGATTACAGAGATATTCCACCACACTATTAGCTAATACCCAACTGGTATATATATAGCCTAACAGAGTCCTAAATATCAGAGGAATCCCAGACACACACGTCTGAGGAAACCTAAACCAGAATGATTAAGGAAACTCAATTCCCTAATGCCTGAGGAATCCTAGTCCTAGCGAAATCCTGAGTAGAAGTCTTGCTCACCAAGAACTTCTAACTCTCCTCGCCAGAGACTTCCTCGCCAGAAGTCAACGCTCGCCAAAGACTCTCTCGCCAGAGACTCTTCCTTGCTCGCGTACCACACGTGTGCCAACGTGCCACGCATATGCCAACGCGCCTCGCGTACGCCGACGCGATTTCAAGATTCAAGGCATAGACTAACAGTCAGTAATTTGGAGTGTACATTGTTATACATTTTGTAATGGGGTTATGTGTTATTTGTTCATGTTGTTTTGCTATTTTTATTATGTAATTGGGGTTATGTGTACTTTGTTCTAGATTTTGCATTTGAAAGGAGACAGAAAGGACTTTGATTTTGTCAAGTCCAGTCTTTCGGCTGAAGGCTTTGATGTTGTTTACGACATAAATGGTGTGCACCATCTTTCAGTTGATCTCTCTGCTTTGAGCTTTTCCACTTATAATTGTTTCTACATTACCGGACTGTACATTATTCTAGTGCTTTAAAAATTGAGTTTGTGTGAAAATTTTCAGGACGAGAGGCAGAGGAAGTTGTGCCCATATTGGAGGGGCTACCGAACTTGGAACAGTAAGCTCTTGAAACCTACTGATGAATATGCTTATCATGTAATTTTGTTTATTGATGGTCGGTTAATAAAGCATTTATCTTTGTTTATTGATGATCTCCCGTGCATCATGTCATTTTATCCATGGTTTTAGATTAGGACCATGCCAGCTGAAGTACAAGTTAACTCTAATTTGACAAGTGTGCCATGCTTTGTCATTGATTTTACATTAAAAAAATAGTAATATAATCATTCTACTTGGCTATCATACGATATCTAAACAATAGTTTTGACAATTATACGATTTTTCTGTGAATTTGTCGATTTTATGTTCTTAGGATTTAGGAACTCTTGGGAAACAAGCATAAGCCTGGTTTTGGTTAAAGATGTTATAAGAAAGGTCAAGTCTGCTGACATGGTTGCGCTCATCACTGGGTAAATTGGTAACAATATAAGTACATAAGTGAATCTGAATGGACTATACAAATCAAACTCGAATGCAAATGTGAATTTAATCAATTTATGGTGTGCATTTATTAAATGTATAGTCCTACAGATTTACGCAGTTCCTCAAATACTAAACTGGTGAAACTAATTTTTTGTTGCCAAAAGATTGGTACATCTTCTATCCACTTCTTTGAAATAGCAGATTTTTGGACGATTTAAGATTTCACTGATTTCTCAGGTACATTTACTGCTCATCAGCTGGTGTCTATCTCAAATCTGATGAATTGCCTCACCGTGAGGTATGCCTGATGTTGTAAATAGCTTAATTTGCAATTATATGGGCGCCAGTTTTTATCATGGGAATGTCAACTTCCAGCTCATTTTTATGCCCTAGAAAATTTGATTTTGGTCTGGACACTGTATCAATTATAATCATTTTTTCCTAATAATTATGGTGATAGGTCGATGCAGTTGATCCAAAGAGCAGGCACAAGGGAAAGCTTGAAACAGAGAGCTTGCTCGAATCAAAGGGAGTAAATTGGACTTCCATAAGGCCAGTCTACATCTATGGACCATTGAACTATAATCCAGTTGAAGAGTGGTTCTTCCACCGGTTGAAAGCTGGCCGTTCAATTCCAATTCCAAACTCAGGAATACAAATAACACAGCTCGGTCACGTTAAGGTATAAAAACATTCAAACTCTTCGTATATTCTTTTGAGTGTATATTGCAGTGTTATTCAAGCTTCAATTTGGTCATTGTTTTGCAGGACTTAGCAACTGCATTTATAAAAGTTCTTGGTAATGAAAAGGCTAGCAAGGAAGTCTTCAACATCTCTGGAGAAAAATATGTCACCTTTGATGGATTGGCAAAAGCATGTGCAAAGGTATTAGTCCTTTGCCAGAAAAAAATCACTATCTTCTAAAATGTTAAGTTTCTCATTTGTCTTGGATTTTGTTAGGCTGCTGGGTTTCCTGAGCCTGAACTTGTCCACTATAACCCTAAGGAGTTTGACTTCGGCAAGAAGAAGGCATTTCCATTTCGTGACCAGGTCAGTATTGATTACTATCAGGATAACCAAAGTATAGCTATCAAAACCTGATAGTTCACAACTTGATTAATATGGATAAGAAAGGGTTTCATGAGATAAGGGAGAAATGTAGTTTTCTTACCTTTCATTGTGTTCTTGACATGATGCAGCATTTCTTTGCATCAATCGACAAAGCGAAGAGCGTGCTCGGGTGGAAACCTGAATATGACTTGGTGAAAGGTCTTGCAGACTCCTACAACCTAGACTTTGGAAGAGGGACATTCAGGAAAGAAGCTGATTTTTCAACAGATGACATCATTCTTGGCAAGAGTCTTGTTCTTAGCTAATCCCCTAATCTCATTCTTTTCAGTCAGTTGTAATTTCCCTTGTATATCAATTTCTATTCAAGATCAAGAGGAAATCGAGCTCAATCTTGCTATTGTGATTCTATAAGAAATTTAGACAGTACACAATTTGTTTCATCTGAAAGTCATAGTGTTAGATTGTCTCGAGCCAAATTCCCCATCATCTTAGGACAAGTAGGGAGTTTGGGATTAGTCAGTTAGGCAGTTAGTCCAGGTACCTTATGAAAGTCTGGTGCAGAAATCCAGCACATTATTTTGAAAAGTATACTGTATGACTAACCCCCTTCTTAATTTGAATTGTTCCTAATGGATTACATAAGAAGTAAAGAACATTTTATAACATACACGAACTGTCTTGTTGGGCCACCTTCAGTTTAAGGTCAAGAGCTTAATATAGCTTTAAAATCAGTGAAAATCTATCACCAACCTAGAATAGGACTATATTAAAAACTGATAAAATGGCATCAGGCCAAAGGTTGGACTTATATAGTCTTTGGCATAATCCTAAGTTATATTTTTGTAGGGATCGCAATTGTACTTAAAAACTGAAAAATTAATATTTCTAATGGTTAATATTAATTTTAATTAGTGCTTATATCAATTTAAATATTATGGTAACATCATTTAATTAATCAATTTATTTTCGTGATGATATAATCATAATATTTTCGTAAAATAATATAATCAAGATAATAAATACATCATATGTAATACTTTAAAAATATTAAAAATATATATTTTAAAATTTTAGTAAATATAATATATACAACGGTAATATAATAAATAACTACAAATAATGTCATATTTTAAAATATAAATAATAATTTATTTGTTAAATAAATCATCAATGAATATAATAAATATAATGTAATTAAAATATTAATATAGAAAAACTAACTTTGTATAAAAATAACACTTGTAGTCTAATTTATATAATATTCATAAGATGTTATTATAATATATATGTTTAAAAGTCTAAATTAATAAAACAATATAAAATTAAAATTATAAATAGAAAATTATAACATAAGGCCAAATATAGTCTCTCGTAACTGGAAATAGCTCACATCATCAAGATCAGCAAGTCACCAACTTTGAATACTAAAGCTGATTCGAGAATAATATTACATGTTCACTACACCATGTATGAGTTCATTCTGATATATTTTGCTTCTACTTATCTCAATTTCTATAAGTTTGTGAGGGATCGATGTAATTTTAGGAAGGCAATCTATTATTTTCTCAAGCTCAACTACATATCTGTGGCTCACAATTAGGAGGAGAAAATTTCTAAGACTTGTGCTGTTGAGCGTAAGGAAAGTAGAGCGAGAAATTAATGGCACATAATTTGGAAAATGAAATTAAGAAATTCCCAAGATTCTGGACGACTGAATCTCTTGGGATAGAAGATTCTCCGAGAATATGTGATGAAAAGTAGTGCAAAAGTCACAAACTTCAACCATTTTAATGCAAACTAGGTCACCCAAAAAGTGAAATTTAAAACATTATCTAAACACTTTTACTACGCTGGTCCAAAAATTTAACATTATCCAACACTCGAATGATGCTAGGTTAGCTTATCTTATAATACCCGCTGTCCAAAATTAATATGATGTCCGTCGCCAGACTGGACCAACTCACAAGATCTGGAAAATTAAGAAGCCCAGATATAGCAGTAGTGATGTTACCCCATAGTCTGTGCAGTGTATGACACGTAGTAGATCATGTGGAGCCCACAGGCCATAGAATATCCAAAAGTACTCCGAAATTGGCACCAATCCTCACGGATTGAGATAATCTTCGACCACTATCAAGACTCAATGACTGATAACACATCATTAAATTATTAAATTATTGAGTTGGTTGAAAAAATTATTTGCATCGGAGATACAGAAATTAAGAAATGTTTTATTTCATAAGGATAGTTATGTTATAGTAGACATTCTTTTAATAAATAGTTACAGTTATCATATTTTCTTCTTTAATATAAACAATATTATAATTTTTTTTTATTAATATTTTTGCCAACTTTTAATCCTCTAAAATATTAGAATAGGTACTGTATCACTATTACCACAAAATCTTGTTTTGAACCAGATTATGTTAAAATTGACCCAAACTCATAAACATATTTGAAATGTTTTTTTTGCCAAGATACTTGAAATGAGTTTAAGAATGAAAATACGTGCTTAGCTCTCCCAAACTCAGTTTTTTTTTTGGGCAAGGGCTCTCCTAAACTCATTAACATACCTGATTAGTTAAAGTGAGCATCGAGCACCATATAGATAATAGATGATGGCCGAAATATGCCAGATTGCCGGACATGTTATGGGGCACGATCGGCTGTATAAAGTGTATATACATTATCCGTGCTGCACGCACGGTACGCGTGTTTGCATGGCGAAAGCAACTATCTGCTTGCCACATATTAGAGCATAGTGAGCTATCGTGTGTGGAGATGAGAGGCTACACATACTTGCTCTCATCAGTTCATGTTTTTTTCTTCAACAAAGGAGTCAGTTACACAAAGGAAGAATGTGATTCCTAATGATATTTGGAATCGCATGCACCTTGCTAAAGTAACACACAGTTGCTCTTCTACAGCAAGATCGCCCAAGACATGAGCAACCGTGCATGTTAATCACGTACTCTATGAACATGAACAACTTTAGAACTAGGAATCAAAAGAAGCAAAGAAAGAAAGCAACCATGTTATCTCATCAGTTCATGTT
The DNA here is from genome assembly GCA_946800695.1 of Geum urbanum. NCBI lineage: Eukaryota > Viridiplantae > Streptophyta > Magnoliopsida > Rosales > Rosaceae > Geum > Geum urbanum. The sequence goes on along the minus strand of OX326999.1, from coordinate 77,315,910 downwards.
TTAGTCGAAGGTGGCAGAGCTATATAATTAACGTATATTTACTCCTTCATTTTACGATGAAAGCACATATTCCGCAACATATATAGTTAGTAGCTCTGCTGAGTAAAGTTCTACCGGATTTGGTGATAATAAAATGCATACACCTCTTCTTTTTTCCCTTTTTTTTTTATAAGTGAAACAGTAAAATAATAGGAAGTGAGTAAGTTACAAGGAGGAACACCGATTATCGGTCCGATAGAAAAAAACCTCCTAAAAGTAACATACGCTATTACCATTCAAACGGGTACCCAACAACATAGCTAAACGGGACTAGGTGTAGAACAAAAACTAAAAAACTCGAGGTCTCACATCGTATATAGCAATGCACTCCAAATTATAGTAAAGTCAACCGACGCTCATCTACTTGTATCTTCGCGAGTGTCGCCGGGTCCATAGCCACCTTCTTTTGAAGGGACTCCATGCTGTGTGCCTCTTTGCTCCTTCATCTCCCCCAGTGACTTCTGGTGGGGGAGTCTCTTCCCGACTAGACTGCTTCAACGGAGATGCCCCATCTGGGTGAGCCTCTATAGCTCTTCGTCGATCTGATCTGACATAAGAAGTCAAAGCCTTTGGAGCCACCTCCGAGCCCAAAAAGGTATCAAAGGCGACCTCTACCGGCCGTGAAATATCACCGTTAGATGAGTAACTTGCAAAGAATCAGACAAAGTCAACGGTCTCCCCCCACCACCAAAATAAAGTGTTGTCCTGCATATATGGAACTTGTCTATTTGGTTCTTTCAAGGACTTCTGCATGTTGGACACGTGGTTTACATGCATGGCCTCAGAATCCGAGACCATCATCGAAACCACCACCTCCTTCATTACTGGCTCCGCCACCACTGCCATCATACCCGGATTGCCTTCGAAATCGGGTGGCATTGTAGGCACCGAAACCCTAGGAATCGGCTCCGAAAACATCGAAGTCGTTGCCGTCGTTGCTTTGGTTGCTAATTTGGCCTTCTCACTTGCAAAATACGGCAGCTCCCTACCACATGCACAAAATTAGGGTTTTGGTCTCTCTACGCTCTTAACGTCTCAACTCTCTTTTGACTTCTTGCCGAAATGCATACATCTCTGTTATTGCATACTTAAATCTCATTAATATATATGTTATTTCTTTTCTTTTCTATGTTTGTGTTCCTCGAGAAATATTTATCATATTTCAGTGTGTGTGTGTTTTTTTAATTAGACTAAAATTACATATTCTCTCGATCCATGATTCTCTCTATTTATTTTTCTCTTTCAACAAGTTAAATTTTTTATAATTTCTGTAACTCACAAGTTAACTGTTAAAAATGAATCAAGCATTTATTTGATTAGATAAGGCGTATCTTTGAAGGCAAAAATTTAGACTTCTACATCTGAACCGATCGAACAGATCGACTGAGCCCGGCCATAGTTTCAAAGAAGGAAATTAAACAAGACAATCCTAGTCCACCAACAAAACTTCAAATTGATAGTCTTGAGCATATATTAAACACAAGAATCTTGATCGATAAACACCACTAGCTTTCGACTCTGAGCTCTTGCTAGCTTTCATTTTCTTTTCCTACAACACCTTACTTTCTCATCATGGGTCCTCGCACCATCACTACCGCAGCCACCGTTCCCACCGGTAAGTCTGCCGCTGACCCTAGCCGGGCCTATGTGACGTTCTTGGCCGGAAACGGTGACTATTGGAAAGGTGTGGTTGGTTTGGCCAAGGGTTTAAGGAAGGCCAAGAGCAAGTACCCACTAGTTGTGGCTCTCTTGCCTGACGTACCTGCGGAGCACCGTAGGATCCTAGTCTCTCAGGGCTGCATAGTCCGAGAGATCGAGCCTGTTCACCCGCCTGAGAGCCAGACCCAGTATGCAATGGCCTACTATATCATCAACTACTCCAAGCTTCGTATTTGGGAGGTAAGTGTAACTTAATACCACCTACACCGGTTATTGACACGCGTCCTTTTCATATGAGGGTTTACGAGTTTTAGTAACTTATTGGATCTGTTGCATGTAGTTTGTGGAGTACAACAAGATGATCTACTTGGATGGAGATATCCAAGTGTTCGAGAACATTGACCACCTGTTTGACTGCCCGGACAAGCACTTCTATGCTGTGATGGATTGCTTCTGTGAGACCAACTGGAGAAACAGTACGCAGTACAAAATTGGGTACTGCCAACAGTGCCCTGATAAGGTTCAGTGGGATAATAACTTGGGTGCGAAGCCACCGCTCTATTTCAATGCTGGCATGTTCGTCTACGAGCCTTGTATGGCCACTTACCACAAACTCCTCAGTACCCTCCAGACTTCTACTCCTACGCTATTTGCGGAGCAGGTAAAAGTAAAATTGATATGTGCCTTGGATGGTTTCGTAGATTTTTGCGAATATATGGGATAATAATAGGACAAAATTTTTGTTGTCTTGCATGGGATGTAGGATTTCTTGAACAACTTCTTTACAGATAAGTACATGCCCATTCCTTCTGAATACAACCTCGTATTGGCCATGCTTTGGCGCCACCCTAAAAACATCGAATTGGAGAAGGTCAAGGTTGTCCACTATTGCGCTAATGTGAGTAAGACTACCCTCCAATGATGATCAGCAATTTTCATCGAAGATATCCGTATTTAAACTGTTTATTAAATCTTTCTTATTTGGTTAGGGATCTAAACCCTGGAGGTACAATGGAGAAGGAGACAACATGGAGAGGGAAGACATTAAGATGCTAGTGAGAAAGTGGTGGGATATCTACGAGGATGAGTCGTTGGACTACCAAATGTGCTCTGGGACACTATCAGAATAAGTACTATAGTCGACGACTTTTGAAAAAACAGGTCGACGACTGTTCAAGTTGTCAGGTATAGGTCACTATACCCGATGACTTGATTGTGTCGTCGGGTATAGACAAAACTATACCCGACGACGACTAAAGTCATAGGCTATATATAATACTATAGCCGAAGATCACCATTGAAGTTGTCAGCTATCGTGATCAAACTATACCCGACGATTTAATGAAGTCGTCGGCTATAGTCCATTTTATATAGATCTGTGCAGCAGCTCGACCATTTGAAAAGAAATCGCCCAAAAAATCACAAAACGCTCTTAAATCGTCAATGTCGTCAGAAACTATCCAAAAAGAGTTCGTGATACTCTCCCGCTATACATATATATAGGTATGTGTGTATATATATGTGTGTGTTAACATTGTTGATTTAGAGTTGATTAATGTTGATTATATGTATAGATATGAATGAATGTGAAGATTTTGAATTAATTGTTGTGTTTTAGTTGAGTTGATTTTGAGTGAATTGTTGATATATATATGTATATATGTGTATTAATTTGTAATTAAGAATATATATATATATAGAAGAATTAATTAATGTAATTAATTTGAGTTGTTAATTTGTGTTGATATTGTTGATGTTGAGGTGATCGATTAATGTTGATTTTGAGTTGAGTTGATTTTGAGTTGAATTCAATGAAATTATGTATATAAATATGTTAATCATTGATATATATATATATATATATGTACACACACACGTGTGTGTGTGTGTGTGTGTTAATTTGTAATTAATAATAGAAGAATTAATGTAATTAATTTGTAGGTTAAAGAGATTTATAGATATAATGTTGAATTTTTAATTTGTGCATGTATATATTAATTTATGTATATATAATAGGAATTTTGAGGATGGACAAGAGTTGGATTTTCTTTCCAAAATGGGATCGAAGATATGGCGTTGGAATGTGGAATTTTGTGGAATACATGAAGTGTAATGTGAAGGAGAATACAATTCATTATTGTCCATGTACGCAATGTCAGTGTCGCAGCGATTTGGTTCATTTTCCCATTAATATAGTATGGGAGCACTTGAAGAAAAACGGGTTTTAGGATAAGTACACATGTTGGATTTATCACGGTGAAACATTATCAGCGGGTCAGTATGATCATGGACAACTTTCTAAGAGGGCTAGTACATCAAATGATAAGCCAATGAGGTTGCTCAACGATGTGTTTCCTTATGAGAGCGGTGCATGTATTCAAGTACAAGATATCTCTGCCGACATTAAGGGCTTCCCTTTTATTGAGACAGTCCAGCAATTACCCAGAGCTGTCAACACTGCCGATATTGACAAGTACAACAAGCTAATTGCCTTCCAACAGACCCCGTTGTGTAACGGGTGTAACAAGACTGTTCTTGAAATGGTCATGGGAATTATGAAGATCAAAGTGGAAAACAAATTGAGTGTCAAGGCTGTTGATGCTTATCTGAATTTCACAGCTTCGGCGCTGCCCCCTAGTCATCGTCTGCCTACCACTCATCATAAGGTGCGACATATCCTGAAACTTCTTAGTCTTACATACATCAAAATTCATGCATGGAGATATGATTGTGTTCTCTTCTGAGGTGAATATGCTAAAGGGAATGATCTTGAAAACCTTGATTCATGTTCGGTATGTCACACCGATAGGTATAAGTTGACTCCTACATGGAATAAGAAAGCTGTAAAGATACTTCGGTATTTCCCGCTGATTGATAGGCTGAAACAGTTGTTCATGTCTGTGCACACAGCCAAAGCTATGAGATGGCACACGGAGAGGGATTTGCCTGCCGATGATACCCTCATACACCCTGTAGACGGGGAGGCTTGGAAGCACATGATTAGGGAGTTTTCTCATTTTTTATCAGAGGTCCGAAATGTTTGGCTCGGGCTCTCATCTGACGGATTCAACCCTTTTGGAAACACGAGTCTTCAATACAGTATATGGCCAATTATTTTGGTACCATACAACCTTCCTCCATGGATGTGCATGAAGAAGGAATACAATATGCTGACTATGTTAATTCCAGGATCGGATTATCCAGGAAAGTGTCTCGATGTGTATACGAGACCCTTGATTGAGGAGCTTAAGTACTTGAGTAACGTTGGTCATCCTACTTATGACAAGTACAAAAATGAGATGTTCCAGATGCATGCCACTACAACAACAAATTTAATTTGCTACGCTTTTTTGCGACAGCAAACTTACCATCGCGAATGGGTAGAATTTTTGCGACGGCAATCTATCTTATTATGTGAAAAAAATGACCCAAAAAAAATAATTTAGGTACTCCTCCCATAAGAGAATGAGCAAAATCTTTGACAAGGGATATTTTAGTCTTTTGGTAAGATTTGATCGACCTCATTTACCGATCTCTAAACGAACTTCGATGAGAGTAAGTTTTTTGAAAACTCTACGTTATTATGAGGTTAATGCATGTATATGGACACATTTCTCATTAGACCATTTCGGTTTCTCATATGTCTTTAATCCATATATAGCTACTAATGTTACTTACAAATGTTTGTTGGTTATATGAAAATCAAACATTTATGAAACTAAATCACTAACAAGTAATTATTTTGAAAAATTTGACGGTTAGATGAGATGATCAAACTAATCTAAGCACGCTGTAAAAAAATTAGAACTTTTCGACTTAAATTCGATTTCGATCGGTGCATCCTACCATTGTGCTAATAATGCCCCTAAAGCTAAAATACAATTTCTCACTCCATTAAAAATAATTTGAGACTAAATACCTCACTTGGGATTCAATTCTATCTAACCATATAAAAAAAAAATCTAAACCCTAAACCCTAAACACTTAAAAAAAAATAAAGAGAAAAGAAAATGTTACATATTTAAGTTTGCTGGGCTGATTTGCAGCCTCCCCTAATCAAAGCTTGTTGGGCTCTCTTCAAAAGTACGATTCCTTCTCTCTCCCCCCAAATGTATTGGTTCCTAACTTGAAATTGCAGCCTCCCCAATTTTTTTTTTTGCAGCATTAGAGGGCAAGGAGCAAGACCTCGATCGCAGCGGAGCTCAGCTAGATCAAGCTGGATGAGCCAGAGGACTTCATGACGTCGTTTGTTTACCTGATGGAGAAAGAGGCTCTGTTGGTGGAGAAGAAATTGGAGCTGGTGAAATTGAAGAGCCAAGTCGAAGAAATCGCGGAGAAGATTTGCGAGTTCTGAGCCACTCTACCGAATAAGGTCAAGACCGCCTTGCCTTCCATTATCAAAGCTCAACGACCTATTTTGCCTCACGGGTCGGACCTGGAACATCCAGAGGTCCTAATTTAGGTCCACACTCTCATACTGTTTAAGTGGTGTTAGCTAGGTTTGTTTGATTCGAGAGTTTAGGTTTTTTGGTGCTCCAGTTGGGATTTTTGGCTTAAATCAGTAGAATCTTGTGTTAAATGTATTGGCTTCAGTTTGATGCCATTATGATTTGTGAAAGTGCCAATATTCTTTCTGGAATTTATGTATGCTTGCGGTAGGGGGAGATTTTCAGTCCTTATTGCTCTCGTCAATTTTTTAATGTTGGTTATGATCTTTGTCTTTGTTTTTCAACTCAGAAATCAATTTCATGTTTGCATTATTTTGTAGGCTTTACCAAATCAGCAGACTATGGATTACCCGAGCTTCAAGCTCGTAATAGTCAGTGATGGTGGAATAGGTCCGTCTCTTTCTCCTGGATTTAGTTTTGTTCCTGATCTATGTTTTGTTGTCACTAATTTAATCTCTATTGATTCTTTCCGAATTGAAATGAGTTTAATGGAAACGAACTTTCTGTTTGGATTTAGACCATTGATTTGAGCTCGTTGGTATATTGTACTTGATTATTTTTATACTTTATAGATAAAGCGGTGGAAATGAACTCTAATCTATGTAAATTATTTATATGGATTATGTATTTGAGAATTGGATATATGAAATTGATGTAGAGGAATATAGAACCTTGCCACCATTTATATGGCAACTAAAAATTTTTGGCTTTTGATTCGTTCAATAATAACAAAATGAGGCATCTTTCTGTTTCTCCACTACAATATTGTAGTAATCAAACTTTCATATTCATATGTTACTGTTAGTTCTTCTTATAGCTTGCTACGTCTGTCATGCAGTATAAGCTAATGGGTATTTTCTCCTAAACTAAAGTTATTAATCAATGCAGGAAAACAACCTTTGTGAAGAGACATCTTACTGGTGAATTTGAGAAGAAATATGAACGTAAGTGTCCTCAAATCATTTAAGTTTTTTTTCTCGATTATGTTATTTTTTAGTTTTTTTGAATTGTTTGTTGTATGAGACTCATCTCTGCAAATTTGGATGCACAACTATTATTGGTGTTGAGGTGCATCCATTGGACTTCTTCACCAACTGTAGAAAAATTCGCTTATACTGCTGGGACACTGCAGGGCAAGAGAAGTTTGGTGGTCTCAGAGATGGATGCTAGTGAGTTTTCTTTCAGAAGAAGAAATGTGGTTTATAATTTGTTCTCACACGCTTGTTTCTTGATTATATGCACAAGTTTCTCTATCTTTAGCTACCTTTCAGTAAAATAATAGTTAAAACTCAAATAGTTGGACCCCTAATTGGACTTATCAAGTCCAAGCGGGTGCTCACCGTGTGATGGCTGATTCTTAAACAATAGACTACTGGAGAATGCTTACTTATTAAGTTCACAGTTAATTTTTATATTGATTATATTCCATGTTCACAGTTACGCTATACTACTCGCCAATCACCACTAGTTGTAATCTTGATACTACATCTAAGTGAAAATTTACATTGAATTGTTGTATTTACATTGTGATTTTGAGTGAGTATAAATTTATTGCAAGCTTGCTATAAGTTTGCTTTGGGTTTACATGTATCTTGCAAGTGTCCTTGGTGACCTTAAAATTGTTACAGCACGCAAAGTGCTTTAGCTCTTTAGCTTAATATCTCTGCCTATCCTAAACTGTTAAATTTTGAGTTTGTAAATTCAAGAAGCACTAGTGATTTATTATGTTTGTAAATTACAGTGAGAATACGAAGAATGTGCTGATTGCATACGATCTGGATAGATTACTTGTCAACACGTTGTTTGAGGTATAATCATTTTCTATTATAACCAAACATTTCTCTTTTATTGTTTCTCATGAATTTTGGTGATAATTATCTTTAAAAGGCCATCCACAGTGAGAGAAGAAGTTCTCCATTTATTATGTTCATGGATTTCGTTATTCTTTGTTCTTCTGCTTAACTTTAGTTGTACTTAGGTGTGTGTTCGTGTACCTTACCATCTATATTACTTGTGGACTCCAACAATCAAGTGTCGAACACTTTCCTATTTATTATTGTTGATAATGACTCAAGGGTTATATAGAACTGAAATGAATAGAAAAACTGTCACCATATGTCCAGAAAGACAAGGTCTTGATAGTTGACTTTAGAAGTACAATTTAGGTTTTGTTTCTACAAACAAAGAGCAGTTAACTTCATTTGACAAAAACTTCTGTTAAGCATCAACGAATGTAATTTTAGTTGTGTGGTGTTTAATCTCATAATTTAATGCAGTAGAATTGAAAATTCAAACTGAAGAAACAGAACCAGTGAATAAGAAGTAGTTACTCCATTTATGAATATCCATGCACTTGTTTGGTTATTTCTTCGTTCTTCACTCCTCAGTAGTGTTCTAGATTTCTATACTTATTTTGTGTATTTTCAAGCTGTTCTAACTTCTTTCTTCCCCTAATACTTCCATTTTTTCTTGCAAATTTAACTTTATTTTGTCCCTTGAGACAAACAAAAAGAGTTGGGATTTGTTTTCACAGTCAAGGATTTTGTTTGTTTACTTTGTTTTAGTTGGTTTGGAAAAGATTCCTGAATATTGTCCTTAGCTATTAACCATTCAGGAAAAGAAAACTGAGTTGCCAACAACAGGATTCATCTTTTATTTTTTATCAATACTATATAAAACAAGACAATAATTCAGAATCTTCGGACAATATTGTGTACATACCCTAATGTCACAATATCAATTGCATATCGTATATATTCTTGTCATTGATCATCTCTATTTGCTTTGTATATGAGGAAGTAGTCTGTATCTTTCTTCAGGAAGGATAATTTCTTTGCTTCCATTCTATACAGATGTTGAACACACTGCCAAAGCTTCTTGTATTTCTATGTGTTTGCACTTCATTTTATTTGAATTCAATTTTTGCTGCTACACCTGAAAAACTGTCTTGAAGCAGGAGGTCAATCTTCTTTTCTTATATTTTATCCAACTGATATGCTATGTTAGATAACTATGAATATTGTTACTAATATGTTTCTTATTGGGCAGGAATGACTGTGGTTTTCGTGTGAGTGGACAACTCACAACTGGCCGTATGGGATGTTATGTTGCTCTTTTTTCTTTTACTTTTGAAAATTCTAGTTTAGCATCTCAGTTAAGTTGATCATGTGAACTTGAATGACTATGTAGATATATACTTTATTAATGATAGCAGTGGGTTAATACACTCATAGATTTGCACAAGATTAGCTCAAATTTTTTGCGATGGTTGAGCTTCCGTCGCAAAGAAATGAAGCCATTTTTGTGTGTGGAAAAAACAGATTTTGCGACGGGAACTTAGCAGTCGCGAAAAAGAAAAACAGCAATACGGCTACCAAATTTGCGACGGCAAATCTACGGTCGCAAAAAGAATTTATTTGCCACGGCAAAGTTTTACTTTCGCAATAGAGTTCAGACGACGGTAAAAACTGTCGCCAATAGCAATTGCGTTGCCACCAATTGCGACGGAATAGTTGCCATTGCAAAAACTCATTTTGTCGTCGCAAAAGAGCATTTGCGATGGCATTTGACTCTTTTGCGACGATAATGTGCCATCACAAATGGCTTTTTTGTTGTAATGGCACCATCAGTGATTTTCCTGCCCGCGGGATGTTATCGGGCAACATTACCAAGGGATACAGGGCTTGTCCAGAGTGCATGACTGTTGATTGCGGCAACCCTCATTGCAGGAAGATTTTTCAAATGCGTCATCGTTGTTGGCTTCCACATGATCATCCTTTTCGGGAGGATAATGAGGCATTTGATAGGACTGTAAAAACAGGTGCGCAACCCAAGAGATGGACGGGGGATGAAATTTTGGAAGTGCTGAATGAATACGATTTTGGGCAGCTCAGCAATCATCCTGATGTAGTGGCAGCAATACCTCCCATACCCGACCAGTATAAATTTAGGACGCACAAAAGCATATTCTGGGAATTTTTGTACTGGTCCAAGTTGCCCATCAAGTACTACCTGGATGGCATTCACATTGAGAAGAAAGTCTACAAAAGTGTGGTGGGCACAGTGCTGAATTGGGAGGGGAAAACAAAAGACGGCTTGAAGGCACGCATTGATCTGAAAAGAATGGGTATACGAAAACATTTGTGGTTGAGAGAAGGGAAGAAAAAAATTCCTCAAGCTCCTTACACCGTCAAGCCTGACGAGAAGAATGACATATTTAGGTGGATGGGTAATGTTAGGTATCTTTCAGGCTATGCAGGCAATATAGGGAGGTGTGTTAACTTCCGGGACAATAAGATATACGGATTAAAGAGTCATGACTGTCATATACTGCTTCAACGTCTCTTCCCTATTTTCATTCAATTATACCTGCCCCATCAGGTGCTGGAGCCGTTAGTAGCGTTGTCAAGATTCTTTCAGAAGTTATGCACTAGAGAAGTGAAAAAAATCAGATTTGAGGGAAATGCAACACGACATCATTTTTATCATGTGCAAATTCGAGAGGATATTGCCCCCAAATTTATTTGACATCATGCCTCACCTGATGATCCATGTCCCAAAACAATTGTTGTTTACTAGTCCAGTACACTACACTTGGATGTATCCCATGAAAAGGTACGTACGATTCAACATATGATAAATTGACATAATTATTTTTATATAATTATGTATTTCCATAATCCTCACATGTACTTTACAATTTGATAGACAATTGGGGGACTATAAAGGTTATGTGGCTAATAAATCCGCACCTGAAGGGTGTATAGCTGAAGCATATCTTACGCACGAGTGCGTAACGTACACCAAGATGTATTTGTGAGTGTTGGAGGACCCTCCACAACATATGTCGGTAGATAAACCTCAGTTCAATCTTTCTATCCTCTCGAATGAAGTTGAATAATATGGTTTGTTTCCAAAGTTGTACAAGTTGGAACCGTATGAGCTAGTCATTGTCCACTGGTGGGGTATGCCAAAGTTATTGCATACCTCGACCTTTGGGTACCTCAACCTTTGGGGTGTCCCAACATTCCTGGAAAACCACGTTCTTCACCTATATAAGGAAGCCTTGCTATATCATCAGAGTTAGGTCTCCTTAGATATTGTGGTCCAAATACCTCTATAATTGCTCGATTTTTTTTTCATACATCTAATAGCAGTAGACTCACCAATTTTTAAATAGTCGTCCAGAGCGTGAGCAGGTATACCATACACAAGCATTCAAAAAATGGCTGTGATCTTTTTTAAGGATGACAAACCGAGCTTTTTGACCCATCGAGTTGTTGTACAAAGAACGTTTCATGATCTTTGACAGCATCCGCAATTCGATGAAATAAAATTTTACTCATTTGGAAGCGTCTTCGAAATATTTTGTCATCATGAATTGGGTGCTCGGAAAAAATAATCCCTCCATAAATTGTATGCAGCTTCTTCTCGGGGTCGATTGATCATTACATGGCCTGGAATTGCACCATGCCATGATATTTTGATTAAGAATCATCATCTTCATCATTAAGAATCTCTGCCACGAGAAGGTTATTATTCGCGTACATGCGAAGTAGTAAATCTTGCTCTTCATCATATGCTGCAGTAACCATCAATATCATTTGATGATAGAAGATGATGAGAATTGAGAATGGTTCATTGTTGAGGAATAGAAACGAGAGCAGTGTTTATTTTTTCCTTCTAAGGTTATGAAACTAGCTTGATTACTACATATGTACTTATCTAGTAGTAATGTGATAACTATATAGAAATCAAAAGAATTTCAAATTTCTCGACATTGGAAATTTGTATCAAATTGGTCAAGATTGTGGTTTCAATTATCAACTTTCCTATTTTCTAAACCTTACAAAAAAAAAGGTATGTAGTCTTCCTTTTTTTCAACAAAGTTTGAGTCCTCATTTTCAACCAAAAGTTTGACCAAGTTTGAGTCTTCATTTTCAACATCTAGTCAAAATTCAACATTGGTCATATTGATCAAAGAGACAAGAATTTCAAACATTTACATTCCAAGAAAAAAAAAAGTTACGAAGCTAGGATTTCAAACCTAATTTCCAAGACTTGGTCTTCCTAAAAAGGATTTCAACTTTTTAGGATTTCAAACCTAATTTCCTCCTCTTACGAAGGAAAGTGTCAGATTTGGTCTTAATTGATCAAAATAAAAAATTTCATCATAATTGATCAATGCTAACTTCCTTATTTTGACCAAAATTTATGCTACAAAATTCATTATTTTAGTTTTACCATATCAAGATTAAATCACATATTTTATAACTATATATATCAATAGTGTTACTAGGAATCTCATATTCTTTTTCAATGAATACTTCTAAGGGAAAAAAATTATATTGAAGATGATCAACTCTTGTGCCACATATATCTTGATGTTAGTCAAGCTCTGATACATGGTGTTAATAAAAAAAGAATAAGATATGGAAAAGGATAACTACTCTATGGAATCAGCAAAAGCCGCATCAATATGAAGCAAGAAGCTCATATTCTCTCCAAAGTTGGTTTTCTGATCTCTCAGATGTTATAAGCAAATTTCGCAGTGCTGTTCGACAAGTATAATATGCCAACCCGAGTGGTGCTTCTGAAATTGATATAGTAAGAATTTGTTCAATTTTAATAACATTATATATATATATATTATATTTACATTATTGTTTATTATAACTTTCTATTATCTTTATATTGACAGATGACAAAGGCAAAGAAATTAATGTGGGATGATACGAGCTATAAAAAATTTAAGAAGTTTCAATTTGAGCATGTGTGGAGCATTCTCAAGTATGCTGAAAATGGATGGACACTACTGGTACGGCAGCGGCTCAGCCTCGAAGAAGAAAAAATTCATTGGAAGGAGGTCAATCGAGTTCTCGCACATCTAAGTCATCAGGTACACCATCATTTAATGTTGATTTGAATGTCAATGTTGATGCAGATGAACAAGAATTTATCAATGAAGAGTTATCATCATCCTATAGACCAATTGGAACAAAAAAAGCAAAACATAAAAGAAAATAGGAGAATGAAAAGAAATAACTTGCTGAGCAAATTCTCGAAGAAAATCGGCGACTAAAGGAGTTGGTAGAAAAAAATATGTCTGATAGATGTACGTACATTTTCTGCCAAACATGAGCAATATGCGGCTACGAAATTAGAGATTCAACGTTAGCGTGAGGATAACAAAATTATGCTCATGAGTTTGGATTCCATTTCAGATCCGAAAGATCGTGAGTATTTTGAGATGAGAAAAAATGAAATTAGGAAAAGAAGATCTCGTGAATCCCAACAACAACAATCACCCATGACGTTTGGTTATAACAATTTTGTTATCATGAATTTGTTCCAATGTGACACACAAGCTACATTCAACTCTAGAAGCTTTGGTAATGCATTTCAAGTTTCAAATCAATATGGACCACGCAATGAATACGGAGAACGCCAAATTATGGAGGAATGAGTCTTTATGAAGGACCTTTTGGATATGAAAAAGGTAAAGATTATGGAGGAAGCGGAGGTACCGGAACAAGCGATGGACATGGAGGAGCCTCGTAATGAAAGCAGTGGAGTACCGAATTACTATTGATGGTTCTTATAATATGGCTTTTTTTATTGAAAAATAATGTATTTTTAATAAGTCTAGCATTTTATGAGTTATTTCGTTATATTGTAATTTTTTTTAAGTTTAACATTTTGTGTTGTTTACGTTTTAATAAGTAACGTAACTCTTTTGATGAAAAAGTTATGTAATTTTTTTAATTTAATAATTAATCAAGTATATGATTTTATCTAAATATATTAAATATAGGAGTTACATGAAAGGTCTTGTCGAGATCTTCGCAATGGTAAAAAGATTAAATAAAAACGAGTTTTAAGTTATGTAGTTGTGAAAGATTAAAAAAATTTAGTTCAAATTTAAAAAGGATATAAAATGAAATAAGATGGTAAGTAGAAGAGAAAATCTGAAGAAAAAAATTGAATAAAATATTATTTGACTTTAGCCTATAGAAATGAAAGACCAAATTTGACTTATAAAATTATTTAGGCTAAATTTTTTGTCTTGAAAATTAAAATTTAACTTATGATAGGAGTAACCATAAGTTAAATTTGATTTTTAATCTACCATAAAAGATGGTCGAAGTGCATGACCATTACTTTTGACAAAATAGAGTAATGTAGACCATCGCCTGGTCTGGACCACAAAATTCCTTAAGCTAGTCTCGCAGATCAGATCTGCCTCAACAATGAATCAAGTATTTTTCATTATTGTTTCTTCCATTAATTCTTTTCTTCCAAATATACACATATAATTCGATATGATTCTTCCTCAATTATTCTTCCACAAATCTTTAGAATCTTCTTATTCCATATAATTAGGAAGAAGATCCTTTTCTTCCAAATTTACACGTATAATTAGACTTCATTATTCTTTCTTTTTTGTTGGTAAAAGTAACCACTAACCAAATACAAAAAGAAAAAAAGAGAGGGAAGACACACTAAACACTAAGACGTCATTATTCTTGCATAAGATTGTGGAACTAAAACTCCTCCAAATCGGTAAATGCGTAAGAATCGCGCAGTCATGGTGGAATTGGAATCGATCAACGTACACATTTATGGCTCAAAAAAATGGAAAGAAATGCCAAGAATCTCGACAGAAGTGGAATCAGATATAGTAATAATTAAACAGCCAAATTTTCAGGATATAGAAGATTCAGAGAATGCGAGACGGAATATTCCTCAGTAGTCCATAGTCCAAATCAAACATTATCTGATACTAGGCCAAGATATGGTCGGTCCGTCGATCGGTGTTAGCTTATCCTGAGCAAATTAATACGACGCCGAATTGAAACTAAACGCGTCTATGTTTCGGGCCAACCGACCAAACTAACTAAACCGTAAAATGTAAAGGTGCCAATCTTGCATGCATCTGGGGCGCTCTCACTAGTGCCAAGTGTCGACTACGGGCACTCTGCTCCTCACAGCGGTCACCGCTCAGTAGTTGGCTTCCGTTGATCTTAAGCCACCAGGTGGCCCTACTAAAGGTCCAGAGGACTAAGAAAGAAACACGTGTCCAGATATGTCCACGTGGTGCACCCTCGACTTTTCGTCTCTGGGATTTTAGGGAGGAATTCAGCCTCCGATGTCGGTCGCGGTAGTGGAGCTGTTTGATATTTATTGATTTCAAATGACCATTTTACACTCCCATTTTCATGACAAATGAAATAAAGATCCACCATTTCCAAAGAAGTAATTCGATTTTACTTCCATTTTTTGTCTTCGCTAATATATTTACTCACTTTTAATTTGTAATTGCAAGACACGTGTGTGTGTGAATCAATCAGTAAGAATGTAGGGTGCATGTATGTTAGATCATGAAGTTCATTTTTTTTCCCGAATGAAATTAGATCATGAAGTTCTCATAAAAAATTTTAAAAAAATCATGAAGTTGATATATCATATGTGTTATGAAAAATAACAAGGTTACTTTCGTACTATCGCAAGTGCTGCATAGTGGCCCGGACTCGGGGATAATCCAGTTTACTGAAATATCCAAATCAACAATATAAATCATTACTATAATTGTCCAATGAAAATGGAAATCAATTTGACTTAATGTCATATTTATTATTTATAAATAGACTACGTACGCATCTATCAAGGGTTTATTGCCACGAAAATTTCTCAATCTTTGAAGATATGCAAATCACTATTCACCAGTGGGAAAATGGGACTCACAGAGCCTCATCTCCCTCAAACTCACCCACTAGGCCATTACCAATTAGTTAAACCTTTGCCCTAAATTACCATTTTTTTTATCCATTCAAACCAACCGACCTCATTTTCTATCCCAATGGAGGAGATATATTACGCTCCCCAATTCCTATATAAACCCCTCACCCCGACCCCAACTTCATCATCTCCAAAACATTGCATAGCCTTTTCAAAGCAAACACAACTCACTATCTACTAAACACTTCCGCAGTTCCTCGATCACTTCCTCATCTCAAACACCAATCTCTTTTCTTCATTCCCAAACAATCAACTCATCATGGCTCCTCATAATATCACCAAGTCTGCCACCACCATCCTCTCCACCAAGGCTGCCCCGGCCCCTAGCCGAGCCTATGTGACGTTTTTGGCCGGAAACGGTGACTACGTCAAAGGTGTGGTTGGTCTGGCCAAGGGTTTAAGGAAGGTCAAGAGCAGGTACCCACTGGTTGTGGCCATCTTGCCCGACGTGCCTGAAGAGCACCGTCAGATCCTAGTCTCCCAGGGCTGCATAGTCAGAGAGATCGAGCCTGTTCATCCTCCTGAGAACCAGACCCAATATGCCATGGCGTACTACGTCATCAACTACTCAAAGCTTCGGATTTGGGAGGTACGTAGGCGTACTTTTAATGTGATATTAACACGTGTCCCTTCTCGTACGATCTTACAATGGCCTTGTTTTACGTTGCAGTTTGTGGAGTACAGCAAGATGCTTTATTTGGATGGAGATATCCAAGTTTTTGAGAACATTGACCACCTGTTTGACTACCCGGACAACTACTTCTACGCCGTGAAGGATTGCTTTTGTGAGACCAATTGGAGGGACAGTCCCCAGTTCAAAATTGGGTACTGCCAGCAGTGCCCTGATAGGGTACAGTGGGACAATAGCTTGGGTCCCAAGCCTCCTCTGTATTTCAATGCTGGCATGTTTGTCTATGAGCCAAACTTGTCTACTTACCATGCCCTTTTGGCTACCCTCAAGACTTCAACTCCTACTTTGTTTGCTGAGCAGGTAATTAAATAGCTTTTATTATAGGTGTTAGTTTATTGGTAAAATTTGATGCTGAATTGGGTTATCTGACATGAAAATTTTCCATTCTTTACAACAGGATTTCTTGAATGTTTTCTTTAGAGACAAGTACAAGCCCATCCCTTCAATTTACAACCTTGTGTTGGCCATGCTCTGGCGCCACCCTGAAAACATTGAGCTAGAGAAGGTCAAAGTTGTGCACTATTGTGCTAATGTAAGTAGTTTTTACCTACCCCGGCCCGTTCATAATGATATCTGATTTTGACTGTACAACACAAGTTACTAATGTGTGTGGATTTACTTTTGAAATTATCAGGGTTCTAAGCCATGGAGGTACAATGGAGAAGGGGAGAACATGCAGAGAGAAGACATCAAGATGTTGGTGAAGAAATGGTGGGATATTTATGATGACGAGTCCTTGGACTACCAGAATTGCATTGGTTCTGCGCGGGCTGGAAATGGAACAGAGCAAGTGAACCTGCAGCCATTCGTGGCGGCGCTTTCGGAGGCTGGCGATGTTCATTTTATTCCCGCCCCATCTGCTGCCTAAGTGTCTGTGATTTCTTGTTCTTGATGGGATGCAACCCTATAGAAGAAGTATATAGGGCTTATCTTAGTATAATTTGATTGAATCGGTTTGGTCCTCCCATTATTATTTAATTGAGAGGCCTTCTTTGTTAAGTTTTTAGTTTAGGTGTCTTGAGTCGATCCCCCTGGTTTTTATGTTGGGGTTGATTTTACTTTGCTATGTTCCGAACAATGTTTGAAATATAATTCCAATTCTCTATTATCACAATTGTTTTCCTCAATTCAACTACTAATTTGGAACTAAAACAGTGAGCAGCTAGCATCATATTCCAAAAACACAATTATGGTTACAGAGAACAAAGCTGCATGCCCAACTTTTGCTAATTCTTTAGTCAATCTCATCGAATCCTCTTATTCAAATCTTGAGACAAGAGAAAGAGCAAATTGAATAAGCTACAATTCTCCAGCAATATATAACAAAAATGGTACACGACTTAAATTGTCCATTGAGTTTAAATGACGAATGCGTATTTTGGGGAACAAGGTCACGCTTACACGCGTTTAGGTAAGCCCTTGCCCAAACTGGATCACATTAAAAAGTTGCCAAGAACCTTTTCAAAAAAAAAAAAAAAAGTTGCCAAGAAAGCTGGATCCTGGAGAAAAACTTTTCACTTGGAATTGTGACCCTAGCTTACTTTACACTTGAAATTCAAGGGACCCAAAATTGAATGCCTGATATGGAACACAAACTTTTTGCAAGCTGAAATTGGTAAATAGATTCTGTGGATATGGAGACACATTAATTTAAGCTATGACAAGCACCGAGACAGAGTGAAGGCAAAATGAGTGATGTGCAAACATGTACGTATATGCAGTTGCCAACTAATGACTAATTACATGGTACTAATTGGAATTTCAAAAAATGTAAGAGAGGAATTACAGAAGAGAGTTAGCTTACTTTGTAACTTATAATTACACTATACTTCGTACGCCATGAACTTCAACTTGGTAGGATTTACTTTCAAACGAAATTTCAAGCTATTATCATAACCAAGTGACATTCAAAATGCAAGCCTGATGTGATCCAAACATAAACTTTAGACAATTTAAAAGTTGCAAATTGGCACTAGCTCGGTAGAAACAAAGCAAACTAGCTGGAACTATCAAGCTATTCAGTATTTGCTAATTTGCTTCAACTTTTAGTGATTGGTCTCTCTTGATTATCTACTATCTATAAAGGCCGCTACTTCCTCCACCGAAGTATTTGTACATCGGTGTTACGTTTTGTGTTCATTTGATATGACAGCGTAAAGCCAAAGAAGCTACCAATTCCCAACTTGTTTTACAAAATAGAATGAGAACAGAGTATATTGGACAAGCACAATCAATGACAATTGTAAAAACTAAAAAGAAAAGCATTTTTGTTCAAATTGAAACCATGGCTCACATCAATCACAATTTGATTCTCAAGTAGTTTTTCATTTCAGCTTGTTAATTTAACTGTGGAAGCTTGAATAGCCGAGAATACTGATCAGAGAAGTCTCACTTGTCTTTTGGGACTTTCTTTCTTTCTCAGTTTCCTGTCATGTTAGTTAAGCTCGTTTTACTGCAACATTACTGCAGTAAGTTCTGTTTGAGTCGAAAGTTAATTTCAGTAATTAGTTAGAATGGTTTTGGAGGTTTACTCTGACCAAGTCTTCAGTTAGTTGTTAGGACTGTTAGTGGGTTGAAATCGTGGGCACGAACGTTGTAGAACGTTTGCATGATCTCCACAATTGTAGTTTGTTTCAGTTTGTTTTCCCATTATAAATAGAAGGCACAACAATGAGAAAAGCAGTAAGTTTACTGCACCAAAACATATTCTCTCCAGTTTTTTTTCTTCCTTACAAAAACCTTCCTTCTTAAGTTCTGTAACGACAAGTGGTACCAGAGCGTGTGGTGTTCGATCCAAACCTCTGCAGTCGATCGGTGTTTGATCCGCTTCGACAAATGACAACAGAAGGAAAAGAAGAAGTCAGCAAGAACAAGGGAGAGAATCAATCTCTGCCGCTAGATCAGTTTAACAGCGGTGGCAGTAGTGCACTACGCATAGTGGAACGGACCATCAGGGAGAGCGATGATGCGGCGCACTTTCCGACTCTCACGCGAACCAACTACGCAGATTGGGTGATCCTCATGAAGGTACAACTACAAGCGCAAGGCTTGTGGGATGTCATCGAAGGTGGTCCTGGCGATCAACGCGAGGATCGGAGAGCAATGTCGGCACTGCTCCGGGCGGTACCGCCGGAGCTAGTCCGTACACTTGGCATAAAGGAGACAGCTAAGGAGGCTTGGGACACACTCAAGACCATGCGGGTCGGTGTCGAGCGCGTACGAGAGGCCAAGGCACAGACACGCTGGACTGAATTCGAGAATCTCGCGTTCAAGGATGGTGAGGGAGTGGAATCCTTTGGCATTCGACTCACCGCAATCGTCAACGACCTCGATGTGTTGGGCGATCCAGTGACTGAGCACAAGGCAGTGCTCAAATTCCTTCGGAGTGTGCCACGCAAATACAAGCAGATGGCAATGGCAATTGAATCACTAGTGGATCTCAAAAACCTGTCTATAGAAGAACTCACGGGCCGGCTCCTAGTCGTAGAAGAGCGCGGCGAGCTTGATGATCCCACACCTGCAGGAGGTCGCTTACTCCTCACAGAGGAAGAGTGGCAGTCCCGGAGTCGTCATCATGACAAAGGACAAGGGTCGTTCGGTGGAAGTGACAAGAAGTTCAAGAGTGCAACTAAACCTAAGTCGCCGTCGGAGTACAAACCAAAGCCATCATCATCACACAGCGGAGGCAACGGTCAACGGAAAAAGGGAAATTGTCGCTACTGCAGGATTCCAGGACACTGGGCGAAGGAATGTCGCAAAGCAAAGCGTGACCGGGAGCAGCAAGAGCACGCCAATATTGCTCGCACTGAGGCGGTGGTAGAAGATGAACCAGCGCTGCTCATGGTGCACATCGGGACGTTGACGCAAGGTGCCGACGATACAATTCAAACGGTGTACCTGAACGAGGATAAGGTGGTGCCCGCGGCTGTTAATGATGGCATATGGTATCTCGACACCGGCGCTAGCAGTCACATGACCGGCGATAAGAAAGCATTCAGGACTCTCGACGAAACAGTGCATGGCACAGTGCGCTTCGGCGATGGCTCAGTGGTAGAAATACGTGGCAGAGGCACGGTTATGTTTCAGTGTCTCACAGGTGACCACCGTGTTCTCTCCAATGTATACTATATCCCGAGCTTACGGAGCAACATTATCTCACTTGGGCAATTCAATGAAAATGGGTGCAAAATCGTCATCGAAGGTGGAGTACTTTGCATTCTTGATCGAACACGCAAGGTTCTCGCACGAGTATCACGCGCACGAAACCGACTCTACACTCTGAATATGAACCTTACGGTGCCAGTAAGTCTTCTGACGCAGAAGAACGACGAAGCTTGGCTTTGGCATGCCCGCTTCGGACATCTCCACTTTCGTGCGTTGCACTATCTTTCGCGGAAGGAGATGGTACGGGGAATTCCCTACATCGAACATGTTGAGGAACTCTGTGACGGGTGTACAATTGGGAAGCAACACAGGACGTCATTTCCCCAGGCTTCAAAGTTCTGCGCACGGCGTCCACTGGAACTAATCCACAGCGACTTGTGCGGCCTAATTACTCCACCAACCGCAGGAGGTAAAAGGTATTTTCTGCTCATAGTTGATGACTTTAGTCGATACATGTGGATTGAGTTGCTCAGGACGAAAGACGAGGCATTCCGATACTTCAAAAAGATTAGGGCAGTAGCTGAAGCAGAATGTGAGAGCAAATTGCTCATGTTCCGTTCTGATCGGGGTGGAGAGTTCAACTCAGACGAATTCATGGAGTTCTGTGAAGAAAATGGCATTAAGCACAACACCACAGCACCTTATTCGCCGCAACAAAACGGCGTCGTGGAGAGGCGAAATCAAACGGTGGTTGAAATGGCTCGTTGCCTTATGAAATCAATGGTGGTGCCCGGAATGTTTTGGGGAGAAGCTATGAAAACTGCAGTATATCTTCTCAACCGCGCACCGACCAGGAGCTTGAACAGAATGATGCCCTACGAAGCTTGGTACAAGAAGAAGCCGAATGTGCATCATCTGAGAACTTTCGGATGCGTTGCGCATGTCAAGAGACTCGGACCAGGAATACACAAGCTTGCGGATCGCTCGACGTTGGGAATATTCACTGGCTACGAGGATGGTGCAAAGGCTTACCGGGTTTATGACCCAGTAGAAAGGCGGATGTATGTGACCAGAGACGTCATCTTTGAGGAGGATCGTGCCTGGAACTGGGAGACACCGAGCTCAGAGGCAACAACAGCGCTGACCACGTTCACAGTGGTTTACTCAATGGAATCCAGCGCAGCAACATCAGGTACATCACGCACACCGGCGACTGAGCTAGACATACTGGAAGTCGAGCCTAGAACACCCATGCCTGTTCAGACGCCACCCACACAAGATGACAATCTTGACACCAACTCAGGACCTTGGCAATACCGGAGAATCTCGGATGTGTACAACGTCACCGAGGAAATTACAAATGACGAAGAAAACAGTCACTGTCTCTTGGCAGCAGAAGAGCCAGCGAGTGTGGAAGTTGCACTTTCAGACGCGACTTGGAAGAGTGCCATGGATGACGAGATGAAGTCAATCAATGATAACGAGACGTGGGAGTTCGCATTACTTCCTGCGAACCACAGCGCCATTGGACTCAAGTGGGTATTCAAAGTAAAAAAGGATCTCGCCGGCAACATCGTGAAGCACAAGGCAAGACTCGTTGCCAAAGGGTACGCTCAACGTCAAGGAATTGACTTCGAGGAAGTGTTTGCTCCAGTGGCAAGGATGGAAACGGTACGACTGTTGCTCGCACTGGCCGCACACAGAAAATGGCAGGTACACCACATGGACGTGAAGTCGACGTTCCTGAACGGGGACCTTGCTGAAGATGTCTACGTTCAGCAACCACCGGGCTTCGTGGACAAGGCCAACAAAGGCAAGGTACTCAAGTTGAACAAAGCATTGTACGGGCTCCGACAAGCGCCGAGAGCATGGAACTCAAAGCTAGATGCCTCTCTCATCTCACTTGGGTTCAAGAAAAGCCAGCTCGAGCACGCTATCTACAGGAAAGGTACTGCTCAAATTTTTCTGATTGTGGGTGTTTATGTGGACGATTTAATCATTACGGGGACAAGTGTTCAAGAAATTGTCAAGTTCAAGGCACAGATGCAACATAAATTTAAGATGAGCGATCTCAGTCTTCTTAGCTATTACTTAGGCATCGAGGTGCGTCAAGGTGATGGAGAAATCACAGTGTGCCAGGGAGCATATGCTGCAAAAATCTTGGAGCTTGCCGGCATGAAAGGCTGCAACCCGTGCCACACGCCAATGGAAAATCGACTCCGTTTAAGCAAGAAGGATGGAAGCGGTGCAGCGGACGCAACAAAGTATCGAAGTATAATTGGTAGCCTCCGTTACTTGGTTAATACGCGGCCTGACATTGCTCACGCGGTCGAGATCGCTAGCCGATACATGGAAGCACCAAGTATGTAACACTGGGCAGCTATCAAGCAGATACTTAGGTACATACAAGGTACATTAAGCTATGGGTGCTGTTACAAGTCAGGAGAAGAAAAACTGGCATTGACTGGCTACAGTGACAGTGACCTCGCCGGCGACATCGACGACCGAAAGAGTACCTCCGGAATAGTTTTCTTTCTCAGGAACAACATAGTGACATGGAGTTCTCAGAAGCAGAGTATTGTTGCTCTGTCTTCCTGCGAGGCAGAGTATGTTGTGGCAGCTACAACGGCATGCCAAGGTGTTTGGCTCAGACGTCTTATCAGTGAGCTTGTCGGGCAAGAAGAACTAAGTTTTAAACTACTTGTGGATAACAAGTCAGCTATTGCACTCTGCAAGAACCCAGTGTATCATGCAAGGAGCAAGCACATTGACACAAAATTTCACTTCATCCGGGAATGTATCGAGACCGGGAAAATGGATGTTGATCACATCAGCACCGATGGGCAGCTAGCAGACATTCTGACAAAGGCATTGGCTAGGAACAAGTTCATCGAGATGCGTCAGAGGCTTGGTGTCGTTCGGATCAACGGTGGAACAAGCTTAAGGGGGTGATTTGTTAGTTAAGCTCGTTTTACTGCAACATTACTGCAGTAAGTTCTGTTTGAGTCGAAAGTTAATTTCAGTAATTAGTTAGAATGGTTTTGGAGGTTTACTCTGACCAAGTCTTCAGTTAGTTGTTAGGACTGTTAGTGGGTTGAAATCGTGGGCACGAACGTTGTAGAACGTTTGCATGATCTCCACAATTGTAGTTTGTTTCAGTTTGTTTTCCCATTATAAATAGAAGGCACAACAATGAGAAAATCAGTAAGTTTACTGCACCAAAACGTATTCTCTCCAGTTTTTTTTCTTCCTTACAAAAACCTTCCTTCTTAAGTTCTGTAACGACAACTTACAGACGTACCTCCATCGTTCTTCCTAGGGTTTTCCAGCTAACTTGTGATCCTCCTAGCTTAATCAATAACCTCTAAATGAGGGACTTGACCAGAAACATGGAGGACGTCTTGCTAGTCGAAGATGGAGGAAAATTTCTGGTGAGGGCAACCAATCAAACCATATGACAGAATGAATGGTGGGGATACTGAATAGTAAATACATATTAGAGCTCTTGAATTATAGATAGGAGTCTGCTGTGTGTGTATATATATAGTGCATTTCTACTCGGTTATCTTTTTTTGTGTGTCTATTTTTAGGTATAGAGCATTACACTAAATTTTTAATCATATTTTAACATCTCTATTATCCAATTAGTAGGACTATATGAATAGATCATCTCTGTAAATTTTCAGCAAAAATAGTGATCGTTAAGGTATTGAATTAGATTAAATCAAGGAACATACCAAATTTATCAAACATGAACCGTTCATACTTATAAATTTCAATCGCAGTTTTGAATGTTTTAATTATAATTAATTTGGCTAAAAATTTGCATAAGTGATTTACACATTAAAAAATAAAATCTAAACGGTGGAGATGTCAAAATATGATCAAAATAAGTGATTTGTATAAGTTGGTGTAAAGCTTTACACTTGAAAATGGGCAAAAAAATGGGTACCTGAGAGAATGGAACTGTGTGTATATATATATTTATAAAAAATTTCAAATGCGAACGTCCGCATGGTGTGGATAATAATGATTTAATTATTTTGATCATTTCACATTTGATTTCATCGATTTAAACTGTTGATGTTATATCTATATCACTTTAACGAGTGGACGTACAAAATTTCAGCCAATTTGGTTATTGTTTGGTAATACAAAATATTGAAATATTACGAACAAATAATTATAAAAAGCGTCAGATAAATACTGTCGATATATAAATGACGAAACAAATGGCCAAACGATTTTCGATTGGACTCAAATTTTGTAAGTGACTTAGTTGAAATAGTATTTATAGTATGAGTGGTCTTGATTGTCAAGATTTGATATCTAAGTGAGGTAAAACGAAAAAATTTGTCTCATGCGGATGTTTTAGCTAAAAAGGACTGATATATATAGGGTTTTAAACACTACCAATGAAACCCCCAGTAGCCACCCCCCATTGGGCACCCTCTTGTATCAGTATCATTTTATATACCCTTTGTCATTTTGTGTTTCATTTGTTCTAAAAATATGTCCCTAAAGACCATTTTTTGAGTAGTGATACCCTAATCCGTATCTTTTGTTTACCCACAGTTAATACAACCGTACCTTTTAGTTTTTTCAACTAAAATTTGTATTTATAAACGACTAATTAAATATTTTTAACAAATATATTAATATACTGTTTGAGGGCAATAAACTGATAGACTGAAAACTGTAACTTTTTCATTAATATAATGCCTTAAATATAGGCTGATACAATATGTTACAATCAATGTCCCGATATAACAGAGATTCTCTGAATCTATATATAATATAATATGTATCTAATTAGGATAAGGCACACACCGAAAGTTACAGAGAATAAATCTCCTTAAACATTTCCCCTTGTGTCGATGGCCTAATGAATGATGCATAACTTATTGTCTCACTAAAAACCTTGTCAAGAAAACACAAACCTCATGGGTAAAATAAAAGCTTGGTTTAAGGGAAAAAGAGTACAATACATCAACTATAAACGCTACTACATGTGTCGTAGACTCCCCCTGGTATCTACAGAAATGTAACTCCGCCTGACTGTAAACTCAGTCTTGGAGTTCAGATAACTTGCGCAGACCAATGCGTCTCACATGTTTCATAAATGTAGATTTAGGTAGCGACTTGGTAAACAAGTTTGCAGCATTATTCGTTGAATCACCCTGGTTCACATTGATATTCAACAATTGTTGTTATTACTGATTGAAGAAGAATTTTGATGATATATGCTTTGTATTGTCACCCTTAATGTAACCCAACTCCATATGTTCAATGCATGCTGCATTGTCCTCACAGATGCAAGTGGGAGCTGTCATAGTAGATGGTAATCTACTAGACCCTCGAATGTGATGAATGATTGATCTAAGCCAAACACATTTTCTAACCGCTTCATGCAAAGCAATAATTTATGAATGGTTCGAGGAAGTAGCAACAAGGGTTTGCTTAGTTGTTCTCCAAGAAATCGTCGTGTTTCCCATGGTGAAAACATAATCGGTCTGTGAACAACCTTTGTGTGAGTCAGAGAGGTACCCAGGATCAGCAAATCCAACGAACACATCAACCGGTGTTTCAGAATAGAGGACTGGAGTAAAACTGCTCACAGCAGGGAAGGAGTTCTACGGGTCGAAATCCTCACTCGACGGGTCGAATGAATAGTTTTGTTCAATCTAATGTACCGGTTTCGATGGGTCGAAACCTTTCCTCGATTGGTCAAAAATGCCCTTGAGTTATCACAGAGTGCTCCCTTCGTCGGGTCGAATTATTTACTCGACGCGTCAAAGGAGTCAGAATTTATGTGCTGCGACTCAACCATCCATTTTTCGGGAATTTCATATTTCTCTCTGTACTCTTTGTAAGGGAAGAATAAACCCAAGTCAATGGAACCCTTCAAATATCTGAAGATTTGTTTTACTCCATTCCAATGACGTTGCCTAGGTGCAGAGATAAATCTAGCCAACTAGTTCACTGAGAAGGCAAAATCTGGACGTGTGCACTGAGCTAGGTACAACAAAGCTCCAATAGCATTAAGATATGAAATTTCAGCTCCTAAGATCTCCCCATCGTCATCGATCGGACAAAATGGATCTTTCTTGGGGTCCAAATGGCGAACAACAATTAGCGTGCTAATAGGGTGTGCTTTGTCCATGTTAAATTTTCTGAGAATCTTTTGGACATAAGCAGAATGGTGAATGAGAATTCCACCAACTCGATGTTCTAGCTCTAATCCAAGATAAAATCGAGTCCTGCCAAGGTCTTTTATCTCAAATTTAAATTTCAAGTAACCAACTGTCTCATTGATCTCATTAAGAGTTCCGATGATGTTCATATCATCTATATATACAGCTACTATGGAAAATTATGAACTTGTCCTTTTAATGAACACGCAAGGGAATAACTCATCATTCTTGTATCATTTCCCAATCAAGTAGTCATTAAGACGTGTGTACCACATCCTACCAGATTGTTTCAATCCATATAATAAACGTCTCAATTTGAGTACTCCGTAGTTTAGAGATACTTGATTTGGGCATAGCAATGTCATCCCCCCGACATTTTCATGTATATCTCTGAATCAAGATCCTCATAGAGACATGCAGTAAACACATCCATAAGTTGCATGTTTAGTTTCTCGGACACTACCAAACTAATTAGGTAGCAGAAGGTGAATACGTCTCCTTATAATTAATCTAAGAGCGTTGAGAGAAACCATGTGCTACCAGTCTAGCTTTATTACGCAAGACATCATTCTTCTCATTACGCTTCCGAACAAAGACCCATTTATATCATGTCGTATTAACATTTAGTGGGCATAGGATTACCGAACTGAAAACCTACCTTTTATTCAGAGAGTCTAGTTCGGCATGGATTGCAACCTTCTATTTCAACAAATCCGCTCTTTGTTAGCATTTCGCCACAGAGCGAGGTTCCACTTCATCATCGTCTATGATCTTCTGAGCGATGGAATAAGAAAATGTATCATCAACTAACATGGAAGATCTATCCATAAGAACGCGCACATCATTTTCTCTAAGCGAGATTTCTTTATTCTCTAACATCACAAGAAGTTCTGAGTCGTCCCCCAGACATGCTAATTGTAATTCAAGGACATAACTGTAGTCAAGGTAATACACAATAATTCTTGTCCATTCTCACATTATATTTCCAAGTGGAGACCTTTGGCATGCATGTCTTTGAAACTTAGCAATGTTCGATTGGCCTTTGGCGCGTATAAGACATCAATGATAAATATTCTTGTACCATGAGGTAGCAGAAATTTTGCTAAACCATGCCCTGTAATAACCAGTCTACACCTATCATGATAGTTATTGAGGAGTTGTATAGAAAAAGATCCACAAATAATTGCTTATTCTGCAAAATTGTGTGGGTAGTACCACTATCTGCAAAACACTCAATCTCGCCTTGAGACATCTACAAAATCAATGTAAATAAATGAGTCTTTTGAATTAAAGACCAGACAAACACTTTAAGAGACACTTAAAGATTTTGAATATGGATGTGACTCTTGTTGAATGCTGATATGACATGACATGAACCGATGTAAAACCACATCTGGTGTTAAATTCTAGGTTCGTCGAAATTTTTCTGATCCTTTTCGAAGAAAACTGATGTAAGATACATCAAAACACCACAATACATAATATAGTCTTCGACAGGTCGAGTACACCTCTCGACAGGTCGAAGAAACTCAAAATAGATTTTTGATTTTCCGATACCAAGTTTTCGACGGGTCGAAAGGTTGTCCAGGGGCATACATTTGACGGCTCAAACAATTTTTTGACTAGTCGAGGAGAACCTAAAACTAATATCGATTTTCCGATATCTATTGTTCGACGGGTAGAGCACATTTTTTGACCGGTCGAAAGTGTGTCCAGAGGTATGCATTCAACGGGTTGAGGAAAATCTTGACGGGTCAAAGAAAATCTAAAACCAATATCGATTTTTCGATATATATTTTTTGATAGGTTGAAATTTAACATAGTCCGAGACAGAAACACACATTCAACGGGTCGAGTACAATTTTCGACGTGTCAAAATTGGACATAGTTCGAGACAGAAGTAAACATTCGACGGGTCGAGTATAATTTTCGACGGGTCAAAATTGGACATAATCCGAGACAGAAGCAAACATTCGACGGGTTGAATACAATTTTGACTGGTCAAAAAGTGTTTAAAACTTATCCATATTGGAACATTCGATGGGTCGAGAAGAATCTCAACGGGTCAAGAATTTGCGGGGACCAAATTATCCACTATTTCATGTCTCTTTTTTACTATATTATTGTGTCATTATGCCATATAAAGTTGTAAACATCGAACCATACACTGCATAAGTAGTGAAATAACATTCTTAACATTTTCACAAACCAAAAAGTGGAGAAAATTTTATTGCTTGCCAAAAATTCAAGTATACATCATGTGTTCTTATTCAAAGATCAAATCAAAATCAAGACAATAGTCTTAAGAAAAATGGCATTTAACAAGCTAGAAATAAACCAAAAACTTGAGTCTATTACAGAGATAATACATTTTACATAGGCTATTCAAACTCTGGAGTAACAATGGTCGTCTCCTTATCCTCTGCAACTGCGAGATTGCTATCTACCTCCATCTCAAAATCTCTAGTAAAGTTGGACTCTTGAGCCAAGTATTACTTGTGCCTCTTGTAGATGTTCTGGATTTCTTTGCTAGCACGACACTATTTGTGCATATGCTTTGTTGATCCACACCGATAGCAGGTGAATGTCCCAGAATTGAAATGCCTTTGCCTATCCTTACCTAAACCAGATTGGTTTTTGTTGGAGTTGGCGTTTTGATCTCTATGCCAAGTCAGATTTTGGTTGCGGCCTCGACCATGCCCACGCCTTCCTCTCCAACCACGTGGAGCTTGTCCACCACGATTGTAAGGTTCCGAATGACCGTTTTTTTTTCCTTACGAGTCTTTCCTCCAGTTTGATAGCTCTCAGGTTTTTTAGTACTAGTCGGTCTAGCAGTATTATTGAGGATAACCTCATGATGTCTTTCCATTTTGGCTAGACTGTTTATGAGACCATTGAAGTAACGATTTAACGATCCTTCCTTGTTCAACTTCGATCCAGAACTGATGAGCAAGCTCGCTCAGAGAGATCGGGAAGGTGTTCAAAGACTTTTCAATCATGTCTTTTTCAGTCTTGTCCATCCCACAGAAGCTCAAATCGAACTGCAAGTCCAAAGCTGCTTGATTATAATCTTGGATCTTTAAAAAATCCAGAAGCGTAAGGGCTTTCCAATTTGCAGTCAACTCTGAAAGCCATGCATCATGCACATTGTCGAGGCGTTGCTTCAAAGCATCCCACAAATCCAAGGGATCTGTTTTCTTTAAGTATTGCTTCTTGAGAGTTGTGTGAATATGACACCTCAAAAACATGAGGGCTTGAGCTTTTGATTTTGCTGTTGGTGAAATGACATTTGGCCCAGCGGGTTGAATGATGTGGCTGAGTCTCTTTCCGATGAATGTATTAACCACATCAGAGACCCAACAGTGGTATTCCTTTCCTTGAATATTAAGGATGTCGAATTCTGGCATAACCGGCTCGTTCGAACTCATCTACAAAATACAAAGAGATTGTATTAGTATCGATCGAAAAATAAACCATGATCACTAACATCAAGTTACGAAATAAGAACGTAATCCATGATGTATGGTCACAAAATCGATTATAAAAGGTGGCTCAAAAACCACACCCAGAAACCGTGATTGTCCATCACATAAGATCGATTCCTCTTTCTTTCTTTTTCTTTTATAAACTGTGACTCGTCCAGGACCGTCACTTATATTCTATGGATACAAGTCAATATAAGTTAGGGTATAGATAATAATCACAACAATATCACAATCCTAGATCTAGGGTTTTGTCGGAAGTAAATTTTAGTCCTAGATCTAAATATTGATGGTTTAGAAAATTTACCTCGATGAGTGTTATGCTCGATGTGACCGGTACAAAAATTGGACGACGTAGAGTAGGAGCTCGCCTGTAACGGTTCTTTAGAAGTCGAGCAATTTTGACGAAGGAAGGAAAATGTTGGGAGTAAGGAGGAAGAATCCGATATGGTGATGATCGGCGTTGATGGAGGCCGGTGGTGAGGATTGTTGCCGGCGGTGGAGGTGCAGTGTATAGGGTTAGGGCTTTTTTCTTTCTTTCTGCGGTGATAGCTGGCTATTAAATCAAAGCGTGCATGATAACGTGTTTGATGAGAATAAACTGATAGACCGAAAACTGTACGTAACTCTTTCATTGATAAAATGTCTTAAATATAGGTTGATACAATCTGTTACAATTAATGTCCTGATATAACAGAGATTCTGTAAATCTATATCTAATCAAATCTGTATCTAATTAGGACAAGACACACACCAAAAGTTATGGAGAATAAATCTCTTTTAACATATACTATTTTTAGGTGAAACAAACTATAAAATTATTTTGGCAACTTAATGAAAAAATATATGCCTCAAATATTGAAAATACTTTCCATTAATTCCTCGTTCAACACGTTGCTTCATTTTTATGAGAAAAAAAAAAGATGCTTGATTAGTCTAGGTTTCATAACTTCTGGTCTGGGTAGTTATTCATTCTCCCCCTCCCAATTGAGAGTTATCTCTTTAGACCTTCTTTGAGCTCTAACGTATCACCTAGGATGAAGAATTCCAGGTAAAGTACCATCATATTCATCATATTCATATATCAGCGGCTTTAATTATGTTGTGATATTGTGGTTGACCTGAATGCATGCACACCATTGACGATGGTTAAGCTAATTCCATTTGTTCAGTACATCGAAATGACTACTCTTGTCTTGCTACCAGGTCTATTGCAGAGGTGTTAACCGATCTCGAACAATATCAATCCTCGGTAACTTTTTCTTCTGAGATCATCAAGTAGAGCAGATCTGCTTATTGATTTGGAACCTGGAAACAAGGTGGGTAGGCATCTTGCGAATTGATTTGTTTCTTCCTATTTCATTGTTTAATACATTAATCGGATTTGCATTTAGTAGGAATTGCAGGTATTATGTTTACTGAATTAAAAAGGTAGAGAAAGAGATACACCATTGAACGAAGATAGAAGAAGAAAAGAAGGGAATTAGATGGAGATCAGAGAGCGCTGGAGTTCTTTCTGGAAAATAATCAAAACATCATTTGTGTAGGGATTTCGATCAGAACAATTTTTTGGTACAAGGACCGTATAAGAAATATAAACAAATGAAAACAATACCAGAACTACTAAAATTCAAATAACAAAAAGACGTCTTGAAAAATAAAACAGAAATCTCTATTAATTAAGCCAAATCTCTATTATTATATGTTTGGAAATATAAACAAAATAGTCAGAGGGTAAAGAAGGAAACTATCAAACCAAATTAAAGATCAAAACTGCTCTTCCATGTGTACAACAGGTGAGGACAAAGTTTCTCAATATGGATCATTTTCTTCACTTGATTTATTTAAAGAAATGTCTCAATAAATTTAGATGTTGTTGTGGAGGGGAGGGAGAATCCATTGTTCATGTAGGTTTGGCCGTTGGGATTCTTGCATCATCAATCATAAACACGTATTTGTTTCTTTGCTTTTTGAATTTTTTTTGTTGACCTAGGATTTGTGGTCTTTAGCTTTGTTTTTAGTTTTTAAGGTCGATCTTATGCTTGATCGATGCTGGAAAAGATCGTATAAAGAAGCATCAAGTGCCAAGGTTTCGACAGATTAGTGATCCCAAATACATGCCCAAGTTGAAATTTTTCAAGAAATTGCCCGAGTTTACGGTCGATTTCATGCATGTGTGGAGGATGTGATGGGGTTGTTTTTCCCCCTTTTCTTTTCTTTTTTGTGCTATGTTCACTAAAGCTATGCTCACTAGCTTATTTCCTTATGTCAAAGTAGTACGAGATACATGACATAACGACTCATAAAGTAACTAAATTTCAATTTGTAAAGTAATTAAATTTTAGTTTGTGCCTACAATCATATTTTGCACTCACAAACACAATTGTTAAAAAAAAGCTCTTAAATAAATATACATACAATCGTAGCACGAGTGCGACGTTTTTTTCTCTACACATGCAGAAAGGATAGATCATGTATTGCATAAAACCAATACGAAAACAGTTGACACTTGTGTTTATATTACCGACGATTTTTGCAACAAAATCGTCGGCTATACTCTATAGCCAACGCTTTATAGCCTACAGGGGTTTTATACTATAGCCGACGACTTCGTAAAAATCGTCGGCTATAGTCCTGTAGGCTATAAAGCGTTAGCAATGAGTATAGTCGACGATTTTGTTGCAAAAATCGTAGGCAATAGTACTATAGCCGACGATTTTTGGTGTTGTCGTCGGCTATAGTACACTATACCCGACGACTTAAAAAATCGTCAGCCTTTGTTTCTCTAAGTCGTCGGCTATGAGAAATTATGTGGTAGTGAATTAAGGTAGACTACATTTGATATCTTGACTTTATTACATATGTCGACTACGTACGTGTTCTTCTATTAGTAGTTTCTCTTCGTATGTTTTGAGTTCTATTTTACAAATAATAATTCACTAATGTAGTATGGAAACAAATTAAGAATCAATGAGTAATTGTAATTAAATCAATAATAAAACAAAATAACTAGACACCTTAATATATTAACGGACAATTCACACGCGCGTATGCGCGTGCAGGAAGGCTAGTCAATAATAAAATAAAATAACTAGACACCTTAATATATCAACGGACAATTCGCACACGCAAGCGCGACATTCTTCCGCACGCGCGTATGTGCGATACGCGCGTGCAGGAAGGCTAGTATCCATTACAATAAAAAAAAAGTTTATATTGAATTTTAAAATATTGTAAAAAAAGGAGAGAAATTAAATATGTGATATATATAATTTAGGAGAATTGAAAAAATAGAGATACTAAAATAAAAAGGGTGTCCTTTGATCAGTAAAGACTACTACAGAAAATACAGTTTTTAAATCTGTAGCTACACTGTACCCAATAAGTTTTAGATACGTTTATTTGTATCTCTTAATAATAATAGATATTGAAAACCACATCTATCCTATCACCATCTCATTAGTAGTGAAAATTGAAATGGGAAACAGAATGCGGCAGGAAGTGGAAGCAAACTTCAAATGTTTACTCAAAGCCATGGTACAATGCAAAGCTCTGCTGTTCTCACTTCTCAGTCCAAAGGAGTGATTGCCTGGTTGGTCTTAAGAAAGAGTACTCAATTTGTTGGTCTTCATCCTTATTTCACTGGAAGATGAAAATAAAGCACCCTAGCAGGAAAGGACCACTAACTTCTTCTTGGCCTGAATTATTAGAGACTTCGGTCCTGACTGCATGTGCTGACTGTCCAGAGGTAGTAGTTGGCGAAACAACTAGGTTTTGTTCAAAGTGTGTTCCTACATGTTATCAGCCTTCTCCCATTTCGTAAATAGAAGGATCACATTTACATAAGATGTTTCTCTCCTAGCCTCTTACAAAGTTAT
This sequence comes from Geum urbanum, assembly GCA_946800695.1. NCBI lineage: Eukaryota > Viridiplantae > Streptophyta > Magnoliopsida > Rosales > Rosaceae > Geum > Geum urbanum. The sequence goes on along the minus strand of OX326999.1, from coordinate 77,281,617 downwards.
ATTGTGCAGAATTTCTGCAGCAGAACCATTGTGACACACACTACTAGCTAGTAGTCTGGTACCTTAGCTAAAAGTTACTAGATTTTACCAGTTGAACAATAATTGACATGCTTATACTGCCAACTTCATGGTGATGTATGAATAAAATCGACGACGGTATTAAAGGAGAAGGCTCTATTCTTAGTCCAAAAGGTAGTTTGTCTTCAATATTTTTTATATATTTGTATTTTGTCTTAGCAAATTAAGGTGCAGGAAAGGACCGGGAACAAAGCATAGATATCGTGGGATTTCTGACCAAATAGTTGCTAGCATTGTAGATTACTATAGTTACTTAAACACCATGAGCTTCAACTGGCCAATTCTTAATTTATACAATTTGAAATGATAACGTACTACTGAGGAAGGCACGTACTTATTTTTGATATGATCACTACTATTTCTTTTGTAATTTCTGGAGATCGAGGATCTATTCATTTGAAATATAATTACAATTCCATATTTGCACTATAGAGTTTGGGATTCACACTTGCTCGCTCTCTCTTGCTCGCTTGTCCCATGTGATATGCACGTGAGGTGTATAAGTCGTATGCTAGAAGTTTAGTTAGTTTCATAGCGTACATAAGAAGTTTTGATGGTCTTTGGCGAGAAGCAGGGCCTTTGGCGAGGAGTAGAGGCTTTGGCGAGTAAGTTGGTTATTGGAGAGAGAGTTGTATAAATACAGAGTATTGAGAGTGTGAAAAGTGTGGTTCTCTCTGGTAGTTTTAGGGTTCTTGTTTGTAATCCCCACTCTCTCCTTGTAAACCTCCATTGATAGTGAAAGAATTTCTTGGTGCTCCGTGAACATAGGCTATTGCCGAACCACGTATATCTTATGTTCTTATTCTTGTCTTCTTATCGTCTATATGTCAATTGGGTTGTTGCTGATTTCTATTCTGATTTTCTTGTTATTGTGTTCATCTATCTTGTTGTTGGGTCATTTGGTGATGTTTCGCACTACATGCACTACTCTATAAAGTGTGAACCTATATCTGTACAGATCTTATCACACTGAAATTTAGGTGTGATTTTTAATTTTTACGCAAAATCGACAAAATAATTCGAAGATTGAAACCACTCATCTTTTAGATACACATGCAATGATTGTGCTTGCAAAATTTCAACGCAATCGGAAATGTTTTGATAATTTGATCACCACATCAAATTTTGAGCTAAATCGGACAGTCTGTGTGCATTTATAAAAAATGTGACAATCAAATATCTTCGATTGAGCTAAAATTTTATAAGAACGATCCTTGCATAGATAAAAGGATGGGTAGTCAATTTTTGAATTGTTTTGTCAATTTTGAGTAAAATAGAACTTCACACCGAAGTTTCAATACGAACCTTTGCACTTGATATGATTTGTATATCTGTAATTGCAACCCATTTGTTTGTTCTCGATAACTCTAAGTGGTTAATACTTGCCATATTTTCTGTTCGAAAACAAGGAATGATATGCAAAACACAAATCATATATCCAACAACTACCAAACAATGATAGAAATATAAAGAGCAATAGAGACACCAGATTTGGGAAAGTAGATCCTGTCTTCCAATTTCAATTCTCTACAAAATCACACATCTCCTGTGAAATTGATCCCGAAGTGTTTCGTAGAGAAATTGAGATAGGAAATGAGGTGGACTTGCTCAGGCTGAACGCCTCTAGATCCTTCTCTAGTTTATGCTCATTTCTGATCCACGTCAGTACATGGCATTGACTGTCTCCCCTTCTCTTCTCTAGTTCTTTCTCTCGCTTTTACTCTTGCTCTTTTCTTGATTCGTTGGCAAGAGGGATGAACTCTTCTTGCTACACTTCTTGACAGTCTTTCACCTTTAATGCTTCGGACAAGTAGTGGAGGATTTCCAGCTCACACTAGCAATAATATCACCATGTCGAAGCTTCATCGCAGTTAGATACAACTTCACACTCGGAGATGGAAGATGTATGTAAGTGTGGCATTGTATCCCATAAAGATGAAGTTTTCAAAGATTGTTGAATGTACAACTTCACACTCGGAGATGGAAGATGTATGTAAGTGTGGCTATTGTATCCCACAAAGATGAAGTTGTCAAAGATTGTTGAATGAGGTGTTGATGGTTCAATATTTGACAGCATTCACCTCTCATCGGGAATGTTTGAGGCAGATATGAAAGACGATTTAGTAGCTTTTGGAATAATTTAACAAAATTTGGAAGTTTTTTAACTTGTGACCCTAGCTTAATTTTAGACTTCAGACTCAGGACGGCCCAAAACACAGAACGTTGCAACACCAGGATATCATGTTGCAAGGTGGAATTGGTGTATAGCTTAGGCTGAGAGTGACATTAAGCTTTGATAAGTACTTAATTAGACAGAACTGTGAAGGGAACATATTAACGCAGGAGCAAGCAAAGACTTATGATGGGTGGTATTGGAATAAAGCGAGGGAAATTAACGGAGCAACTAGCAATACTATGGCTAATTCAATTATCCGGGTCCGGGGTGCTATATATGTTGGAAATAATATTTATATTGTAATTAGAATTAACTTATGTAGATGTGATAGGATTATATAAATATTTTTTTTTTGGAAAATTACTTATAAAGTTATATTAACCCCAAAATTGGAATGAATAAAATTATTGAATTCTCCTTAAAATACTTTTTTACTTGGTATCAGAGCCGAATTCCTGGATCTTGAAAAATCTGAATTGAACTAAATTGAAAACCTGAAACCACCACCATTTTTTTTATTCCTTCCACTGCATCTGAACTTGAAACCTGAATTCTGCAAATCCTGAAGAGATGGCGAACGTGAATGAGAATGTATTCGCAGATAACAATGAATGAGCACTCATCCCCAGCACTGAGCAACTGTCGTGCAACCCATTCATAATCATCAACACTACCATAACACCATTCAAGACAACTCCGCTTTTTCCATTGGCGAGCTCGTCACAAAAACTAACTATTCTAATTGGTCTGGATTCATGAAAATTCGTATTGAATGACGGAACAAGCTTGACCTTCTCACGAAAAACCCTCATGTCGTTGCCTTTGCAGAAATATCAAACATGGGCAACCGACAATGGCAAACTGAAGTGCGGACTTGTTGAGAACATGTCCCCTGGATTGAGGAAGCGGTACCTCTAATTGCCAACAGCTAAGGCAATATGGGATGCCTTGTACAAGACATACTATGATGAATCAGATGAAACCAAATTTTTTAGCTTCATCATCTCTGTTATACGATGAAGCATAATGGAAGACCTCTTTCGACATACTACAATGAACTTATCGAATGGCTAGATGAGATGGATCAACATATGACATACTCTCAAGACACCGTTGATGGCGTTGTGAATGAATCTTCCTTTATGACCCGCTAACAAGTTTACATGTTCTTAATGGGACTTGATGTTGAATTCAGTCAAGTATGTGAAGAACTCTTGAAGAGTGAACAAAAACTGGATCTTGATTAGACATATTCCCATGTCAAATGCTTCTAAAGCAACCGGACCGCACTCTCTATACCTCCAATTGAAGCCTCCGTCATAGCAGCATCTTCCTCCTCCTTCTCAAACACCGCCAACGCCACCCAATCACAGCGATGCCAGGGCCCTCCCTCTCCTAAACATGTTGTCTCTACTGCTGATGGTTCTCCCTCTCATGTTCTTGGTGAAGGATCTGTTCAACTCTGTCACGAATTAACTCTTAATCTGTCCTTATTGTTTCTTCTCTAGCATATAATCTATTATTTGTGAGTCAAATCACTAAAGCTCTCTCTTGTTCTGTAACCTTTTATCCTGATTTTTGTATTTTTCAGGACATTATGACGAGGACCCTGGGTTATGGTGTTAGAAGGGGAAAATTGTACTACCTGGAGTTGACAAGCAGTGGACAACAACAGATTAGTCAAGTCAACAGTGTCAGTAGTTTGAATAAAGCCAAAGAAGCGGTGTGGTTATGGCATCGTTACTTAGGCCATTTGAATTTTGGATATCTTAAGAAGTTACAACCTCAATTGGTTTTGGTTGTGGATGAATCAAATTTTCAGTGCGATATTTGTAAACTAGCCAAGAGCCATTGTATTACTTATTCTCCAAGTTTGAATAAATATTATGTTCCTTTCATGAAAATTCATTCAAATGTTTGGGGTCCTGCACGAACTTCCTCTCATTCTGGATTTTGTTACTTTGTGACTTTTATTGATGAATATATCAGAATGACTTGGGTCTCTTTGATGAAGTGTAAAAGTAAAGTATATGCTAGATTTATTGAATTCCACAAGATGGTGGCAACTTAGTACCAGTAGTCGATCCAAGTCCTTCAATCTGGCAATGGTGGAGAGTATGTGAATGGCGACATGTCCGCTTATTTGGGTGTTCATGGGATTAGGCACCAAACTTCATTGCCTATACTCCTCAACATAATGGATTAGCTGAAAGAAAGAATCGACAGTTAGTGAAAGTTGTTCATGCTTCTCTATTTGGTATGAATGTCCCTTGAAATCTATGGGGAGAAGATTTGTGTTCGGATGCATACTTGATCAATCGCACCCCCTCTCGTGTGATTGAGTTCTAGAACCGTATCAGAAGTTGCATGAGCTATTGAAGGTGCTATCTTTGCCAAATTTGAAACCAAGAGTTTTTGGGTGTATTGTATATGTTCACATCAACAAACAATTGCAAGGCAAGCTTAATCCATGCGCTGTGAGTGTTGGATATGCTGAGTTCTAGAAAGGGTACCATTGTTAAAACCCGGTCCTTAACAAGATGCATGCTTCTTTGGATGTCTCTTTCAGTGAATCTGAACCATATTACTCATGGGGAGCTTCAGAGTCTTCCTTTCAGGGGGAGAAAAGTGTATGTGAAGGAAATTCTCTGAATCTACCCAAATTTGAAGAAGTAGAGAACTTGGAGAGAAGTTTTAATGGTGAAAGTTTCAAAGCTGGAAATCTAGGTGCAAACCCGAGAGCTTCCTTCGATGGATCAAAGGAAACTCTCGGTCCATTGAAGCATGCACATAAGACGAACCCGCATCCTTCGATGGATTTAAGGAAACTCTCGATTCATCGAAGACTGGAGAAGAGATGAACCTGAGAACATCCTTCGAGGGATCGAAGAAAATACTCGATCTGTCAAGGACTGCATAAGTAACGGACTAGAGAAGCACTTTCGATGGATTGAAGGGTATTTTTTATGGATCGAAGATTGAAGCTGAAACACTACAAATTGAAGTCCAACTCTCTTCTAAAGACCCCTTTTCTACTTCATCAACCAAAGAGTTTTCCCATAATGTCTCACCTAAGGTATGTATTGATAACAATGGATTGGGTAGTATAGAAGTTAGTATGCTTAGGAGGTCACAACGGGAAACAAAAGGGATTTCAAAGAAATAATATGAACCAACCATAGAAGCCAAAGCCAAATATCCAATTGCTAGCTTTGTATCTCACCATAGGTTATCTAGATCACATGCACTTGTTGTTAATCAATTATCTACAGTATCTATACCCAGTAATATGCAGGACGCTTTGGTAGATCCAAAGTGGAAGCAAGCTATGAATGAAGAATTGAGAGCCCTACAAAAAAATGGAACGTGGGAGTCTATTCTTGCACCACTTGGAAAGAAGACAGTTGGATGTAGATGGATATATATAGTAAAGCTGAAGGCAGATGGAAGCATTGATCGATATAAAGTTTGTCTGGTTGCAAAAGGCTACACCCAGCGATATGGAGTGGATTACCAGGAGACAATTGCCCCGGTAGAAAAAATCAGTATTGTACGCATTCTCATTGCCTTAGCAGCCCGACATGATTGACCATTACATCAATTTGATGTGAAGAATACTTTATTGAATGAAGATCTTGAAGAAGAAGTATGGACATTCCTCCAAGTGTCAATTGTAGTCCATGTGATACTGGAAAGGTGTGTCGGCTGAAGAAGTCGTTGTATGGGTTGAAGCAATCTCCAAGAGCTTGGTTTGGGAGATTTTCTGGAGCTATGAAGAAGTTTGGATATCGACAGAGCAGCTCTGATTATACATTGTTCATCAAACGCAAGGGTGGTAAGATTATTGTACTGATTGTGTATGTGGATGATATGGTTGTTACAGGTGATGATCCTATTAAGATGGAAGATTTGAAGAAGCGTTTGTCCCAATAATTTGAAATTAAGGATTTGGATCCGTCGAAATATTTCTTGGGGATTGAAGTTGCGAGATCCAAGATGGGAATCACTTTGTCACCACGAAAGTATGTGCTTAATTTTCTTGCTGAAAACGGAATGTTGGGTTGTAAACCTACTAATACTCTGATTGAAATGAATCACAAGTTGGAATTATGTCCTGGTCAGGTTCCAACAAACAAAGGTAGGTACTAAAGATTAGTAGGGATATTGATCTATTTGTCACTCATACGCCCTGATATTGCATATGTTGTAAGTCTTGTCAGTCAGTTCATGCATGATCCTAGTGAAGAACATATATATGGATGTTGTAGTGCGTATTCTCAGGTATTTAAATATGTTCCTGGTAATGGCTTATTATTTTTTTTTAAATGGTGAGTTTGGACTCACAGGATATACTAATCTATATTGGGCTAGTGATAAGACTAATAAGGCGTCTACCTCTGGATATTTTACATTCATTGGTGGAAGTTTAGTTACTTGGCGCAGTAAGAAGCAAAATGTGATTATCCGCTCTAGTGTTGAAGTTGTGGAATGGCAAATGGAGTATGTGAACTGTTGTGGATTCGCAATGTATTGAAGGAGCTAAGTTTCAAGATTCATAAGGTCATAGATTTGCATTGTGACAATATTACTGCCATTGAGATTGCTCATAATCCTGTATAGCATAATCGAACCAAGCATGTGGAGATTGATCGACATTTCATCAAGGATCACCTTGATAAGAAGGTTATACAATTTCCCTTTATAGCTTCTGAAGAACAATTGATGGATGTACTCACTAAGGGGTTATCACACCAAGCCTTTGCAAGATGGATTGACAAGTTGGGCATGATTGACATCTATGCACCAATTTGAGGGGGAGTGTTGAAAAGAATATTTCTATTATAATTAGAATTAATTTCTGTAGATGTGATAAGATTATGAAAATATTTTTTTTTTGAAAAATTACTTGTAAAATTATATTTATCTCAAAATTAAGTAGATTGATATATGGAACGATTGAATGATTAGATTGGAGTGGAGACAGGCTACACTGGAGGAGACTGTTAGCGTGGCGCGCTGCCTTCCCCAATTCTCATTTCATTCGTATATAAAGTGTATATAATTTCACATTCTATGGTGAGATAGATCGTAATTCACATTTGGTAATTCACATATTTGATAGATCGATAGAGGGAGACACAAATTATCGAATGATGCCCTGCGAAGGATCCATCCAACAAATATGAGACAATGTTACACTACTTGAGAGGACTATGAAGGTTATGTAAATTTTCATTGGATATGCTAAGTTTAAAAAATGGTCATTTACCTGACACAACCAGCTAGAGAGTGGCCAAACACTAATTTATTACAGAATTCATAATCAAAGCGGATTAGCAAACAGAGGAAGATCGATGAGTAGGAAACCTGAACAATGAACATCACATGCACCTGCCACCTTCATCCTTGTGTCGATCTAAATGCAACATGCAGCCCACAGAAGCACCAAAACCAGCCATACCTTGTAGCCCCGACGACTGGGTCGGGTTAGGATAGATACTTGCGGTTTGGGTTGTTTTGCCTGCCCTAATAGGCATCCAACAATGAGAAGTTCTTCCATAGGACTGTTGCCACGGGGAATTTAAGGACAACCATTTGCTGACATTTGCAAGGGTGGATGGGATATTTTGGGGTTTTGAGAAGGAAAAAACAGGGGTAATTTGGATAGAAAATTATGAATTCAAGACTTTTATTGGCTGACCTGACGATGGGAAAGGTCAGGCAGCCTTACCCAAGTATTAGCCTCCAACAATAGGCCCAGAAACTACAGATACCTCGTCGATCAAAACATTCAAAAGTAATCACCGTTCAATCCGCAATTCTAAAACGGGAGCAACTTGTCGAAACGCCACATCTATAGTGAATCTAGCATCGATCCATGATCGAAGTAAGTCCCGCTCTTTAATCATTTAAGCAAACATGCGTCGGAGACGGTTTCTATTAAAAATGGAATACCACATTAGCTAGGTCGACCATACTAACCAAATTAATTCTGATCCAAGCCTTTAAGGAAGAACGGAGAACGCACCATGAGATGAGATAAGTCACTATCACTAGGCATGACATTAGACAAAGTTGCGATACAAACCACTATCAACGATGAAGGAGGCTGAACCACCTTACGGTTGACATCTGTGGATTCAAACCCTTCCCCTCATCACCCTATTTTTCATATCTTGGTATATTCAAGAAATGATTATTGGAATTGATTATTTTTCACTCTAAACTAAGTTTATCTTTCTTGACAGAAAACTATGACAATAGTGAAGAAGTATAAAACTCTTCTTAGATTCTTTTTTGGCTATGTTTGACACCAAAATTTTCTTAGCGAGGAACGCATAGAGAGTCTTTTGCAAACTGTTTCTTTTATAGATTTTGGATAATATAACCGCATGTATTGGTTTTATCTTGATGTGCTTTGTGTACTGGCATGCCACCGTCTCGCGACGGAATGTGAATGTGTAGTTGCGTCGCCTGACTTCTTAACTAAGCAATTTAGGCGGGGAGAACACCAACCTCGTCTGAATGGATTCTTCTTGCCTAGTGTCCTAGGACTTTGGGTTTTTTCATGTTTCTAGCAGAGCCACGGAAATTGATACTCCGCATTCTCCATGTAAGTGCAATGCAGAGCAATCTCCTTGACAATATGTTGAGAACATTGGGGTGTTGCTTCCTTAGATCTCCAAACTCTCACTCGATATGTGACAAGCTCTTCAATCTTCCAGTTGTGTTGCTTCCTTGGATCTCAATACTCTCACTCGATAGGTGACAAGCACTTTGATCGTCTAGTTACAAAGTTTATCTGACGAGATGTATTTGCGTATAGAAAAATTATATTTGATCAAGGAGGATCTTTCTCTATCGCTATCGTTCTCCTTATATAATGCACAGTAGTCGTATCTCGGTTCACTTGTATGTATTCAACTCTTTGATTCTCAATATAACTCTAAATGTTCACCAGCACACGGTCTTATCTTTATATAGTTCAATGCTTTCTTAATTCCTTTCATAAAGGAAACCAAATCGATGCAGGAAAAATTTGATAATTATTAAGCCACATGGATCAGCCACAGTCTTAACCCAACAAGAAAATAGACCTTATTATTCTACTTGGGCCGCTCGCCAAATCCAGCCCTTGAAGCCCAATATGAAATATTTATCTTAGACCCAAACAAGCTATATTTTTGCAAGTTTGCTTTACTATCGTACATTAATTTCAACGGTTTTGGCTACTCAAAATTTCATATTTAGTATCATTTACGAAGCTAAGAACAAATTCATTTACCTATAATATCATTAAAGTTTTTATATTTTTGCCTGTATAGACTATCCCTAGTTCCGCCACTCAAACCATCGACATAGTAGAGAAGGCTCCACCAGAATTTTACCGGTGCGATGTGAAAAGTTGATATCTAGTGACTTCATAATGATAATATTAGTGGGGTGGAATATCGAATCAAAATTCTTGTTTGCCTTCACGCACAAACGTTCGATTTTGCTGTGTAAAGTGAGTAGTCCTAAAGATGCTTCTGCAGGTGAAAGTGAAATAGTACAAGCGATATATTCGTATGTGGTAGACTCCAAAATTACTAAAGCCGTGCCCGTCCTTCTGTCACCTTGCTACTGGATGAAAGTCATGTGACAATGATACAAGTTTAAAAACCTAGCTCCACCGACAGAGAGAGAAGAGAAGTTTCTTGTTACTTTTTGTTACGTTTTACATGTGATGTGGTGTGATACATTATTAGATTCCCTCTCCCTAAAATACATTAATAACCTTGATTTAATAATATTTTATAAATAAATAATATCTTTATAGTGATAAAAAAATTTGGTCACAACAACTTGAGACTAGTCATAAATAAAAATAATCTTCGCATTGTGATAAATTGTAAAAAAATTTGATCTCATATATAAGAAAATTACCTTCATATATAATAATAATTGTCGATAATAATAATAAAAATATTATTCAAGAATAACTAAAATAATTATCTATACTAATTTGAGACAATAATTATCACGACTTTGAGCTTGTGGGTCCTTAGTCCGTAGCAAATCATTAGCATAAACATCTTGTTGTTGAAGTCAAAAGTACTTTAACTGAGTTTGTCTAACAACTAACACAAATTTTTTATTTATAGAAAACAAATTACTGTAGAGCGATTAGGAAATATTATGTCAATACGTAAAATTTAAATAAAATAATTTTCTTTATTATTCATATAAGTTTCTCATTTAAATCACAGATATATTTATTTACCTAATATTTATGAACTAAGTTATAATTAAAACTTTATTTAGAAATAACCTCTATATAGTAATAAATTTTAACAGGTCGAAAGATACTTAAATTTTTTTACCCATCGAAAGATAGTTAAGTAACAGAGCCTCTTCTATAACGCACCTCACGGACTTCAAAAGTTTGTCTTTAGGGCTTGTAACTTTGGTTCGTCTGGCGGCGCTCTGTGGTGTCGTTGGTCTATGGCCACGTCGCTATTTTTCGAGTGCTGCCAGATAGACGGTCTTGTCCCGACGATGTAAGTTGTTCGAGTTTAGTCAATCTGAGGTCGCCAAGCAGTGGTTCTCAGTTTTTGGCAAGGCTGTCTTGGGGGATGACGTTTGCCTTCCGGGTTTGGGCCGGCAGTGATGTGCTATGACGGAGATTGGGGTCTTGGTCGACGTTTCCTTTTGGGACCGACAGGGTGGTAGACTGCAACTACGTTGTTAGGGTTCATATATGTTTTCCCTCAAATCTGTTTGCTGCCACGTGCGGGTCTATTGCTTCTCGTGGGTTCATGGAGGACTGAACATGATGGTCGATTGGGGTCTCAATGGTGGTCGGGGATGTGCATCGACGGAGGCCGGAATGTCAGTAACGACATCGGTTATAGGAGATCGAGTTTGGGGCTGGTGCATTATTGTGGTTGTTGGGTCAAATTTTAGTTGGGTCTTGAGCTTAATCCTTGGCAAAAAATATTTTAATGTTTTTAGTATTTGTTTGATGGTTTTGTTTTTTAGGTTGAAAATAAGTCCCCATGTCGGGGTATGTTGGGGGATTTAGGCGATCTGTCTATGTGTACATTCTCTGTGCCTTGTCGACCCTAGAGTGATAGCGAATCCGGATCAAATGGACGTTGCCTCCTAGTGGTCGGATGAGAGTCAGTGTCGACGTTGAATGTCGGCAACATATTAGAAAAGTTGTTCTAAAGCAGGTTCTCATGCAAAGCTTTCGACGCGAAAGCTAGTTATTTTTTCTGATGTGTCGCTATCATCTCGAAACAGTTAGAATAGCCGTTAATGAACTGTTTACTGTATTTTGGTGCATGTTTGTTTATATAGTTTTTGTATGGTACCTTGTTATTATTCGAGATGCTCTATCTGAGCTTTTTGTAATATGGAGTCCACATTTTATGTTCCTCATATGCATTCAATATTCTCATTAATCGAGACTTGAAGGTTGTCGCACCGCTTTTATATTATTATTTTTTAAATTAACAGGTCTAATATTATGACGGTACAGAAGTTATACTGTATCTCACTTTTTCGGTTTTCACGTACAAACTTTGCGTAATAGAGAATGGTTGTGATCTGTGGACAAAGACCATATGCATGTGAATCGGGATCAGCTTTTAGTTCTGTTTGGTGGGGGAATAGTGGAGCACAAACACCACAAGACGAAGGAAGGAATCTTCGTATGGGGGAGACGTGTCAGGTTGGTATTGGTTGAAGCATTGAAAACAAGATAAAAAGGCCCAGCCAGCTCCATGCGGGAGAGGAGAGGAGAGGAGAGGAGAGAAGAGAAGAGTAGCAGTAGCGTTTTCGCGTGTAGAGAGAGATACACAGTACTAGTGGTTACTGGCAGCTCTCTAATTCGCTTGGTGCAGGTCGGGACTTGCTTCTGTTTTAGACCACCGAGCCCCTCATCTGGCTCGGTGTAAACGAAGTGGATCCCGCCTTGCATCAAGTGAATCCGAGACCCGCCGTACTTAAAAAACACAGATCGTTCATCAGATCTCGGTTATTTCAGGTTTGGTGTCCTCGAGTTTGTTGGTATTTTATCCTCGATTTGTTTCTGGATGATAGATCTGTCTGCTTTGATGTCAGTTTCTGTAGATGTAATGATAGATCTTGTTGGTTTAGTTGTTTTTATTGCTTTGATGCTTGTCTTGCTGGTTTATTGATAGATCTGGCTGGTTTAATTCTACGTCTTGGTAGTTGGAAGTGGTTTCTGTTTTTGGATTCTATCTCAGGCTGCTGCTAATGATAGCAGACGGCGGACTTGTCCTCGCTGTTGGACCAGAAGAGTAGGGGGGAGTTGGAGGCCGGAAGTTTTAGCAAACAAAATGGCCGGATCCTTTGTGGCTTTGAACCCCCTCCATTAGATCCGTTCCAGGCTTCCGGCTAGTTTGTATTTTTGTTCAACTTATCAGTCATCGTTTATTCTCTTTGAGAATCTACTGCAATTTCATCTAGAATATTTCAGATCAAACTAATTGTACAATGGTGTTGAGTTTCGAGTACATTTTGGTAAGAAAAACTTTTCCAGTACACATTTTGATTAGAAAGATAAAACAAACCAAACAACTTGGTTACAGAAAAATTTATTTGTGCTTACTGTTGATATCAATTAGAACAGGAAACATCCCCGACCAAGTGGAAGTTGAAGGAGAAAAATTTTACAAAGAAAAAAGTGGAAGATACTCCCTGTATCATCTGCAAACTGCCACATCCTACTAAATAATGTTTTCATCCTTCATAACTTGTGATCCTTCCTTAATCAAAAATATAGGCATGACTTGCAAGACAAGAGAATGTGTTTCAAGATTATAGGAAAATAATTTCTGGGGTGGAAAACAATGAAGATAGTGGTGGTAGTTCACTGCTAGTTGATGATTGTCGAGAGCTTGATTTATATAGCACAAAGTGGTGAAAATTAGAATTGAAATGGGCAACTGTGAGGGACTTTCAGAATTAGAAGCGAAGTTTCGGTCAAAACTGTGATACATGCAAATCTCTGGTGTTCTGAGTTTGAACTTTGAAGGAGTGGTTGGTTGGTCTTCACAAAGAATGTACTGAAGTTGTTGGTCTTCATCCTTATTTCACAGGCTGTTAGTAAAGAATCACAAAGCTGGGAAGTTTTTCCGGTCAAAGTTAAACTTAGGCACATGCTGTCTGTTGCTCAGTCTGGATCGTCAAAATTTGATTTCTGAATGGAGATATTTTGTGTCTGTATGCACTATTTACTGGTCTTACAATGGAGCTATGTGAAGCATCACTAGTAAAAGTATATACCGTCTGTAAACTGTAAAAATGCAAGATATAGGGATACTGTGAAAATGTCAAAAAACTCATGGATCATTTATTCATATAGCCTCGATCGGCTTAAAGTTATACCAATAAAATTAGGAAAAACATCAATACAGGGTTTGATCTTTTCAAGTGGTATTAAAATGATGTCCGAACTTTAAAAATTATCAAAATAATGCCCAGACTCTCAAAACTATATCAAAATGATGCCTACTGATTAATTCTGTGGGTATTAAGGTCATTTTCAGTTTTAATTTTATTTTTTATTTTTTTATTTCTGTTTTCAATTTTTTTTCTTTTTTATTTAATTCTCTCTCTCTCTCTCTCTCTCCGCGCCTCACGACTGTGCCGGATCCGACGTCAGCTTGCTCGTCGTAACACCATTCACAACACCATTCTCAGCCATGACCTCAGCCAGTCCTTTGGTAAGCACTAACACCGCTCTTAGTCACCACCCTCCATCAATCAACAAACTCACCATCCTCCTCGACAAGCCAAACTCCATCCACCACCTCCTCCAAACCCACGCGCTTCTCCTCCGCCACAATTTTCACTACAACTCAATCCTCAACTTCAAACTTCAACGCTCCTACGCCTCCCTCGGCCACAGCGACTACTCCGTCGCTCTCTTCCGCAACACCCAAAACGCCACCGACGACTTCTGTTACGACCCCGAGCCTCGCTAGAGGACGACGACCTAAGCCACGCACCTCCCAAGCTCCTCTAGGTGCGGACGCACGCCTTCGACCTAAGTTGCACGTCTATACTCTGTCTGTTTCTGGATCACGCGGTGTTGTTGTGTGGAGAGGATGAGCCGAGGCGGAGTTCCGGGCTGAGGCCAAATTCGAGCGCAAGGGCGAGCTACGAAGATTTTGTGGAGCGAGCGTTTGCAACGGTGAGGCACGAGTCATGGAAGCAGCGTTCCGCGACACTGATGTTACAACCCACACTGAAATCACACAATTATCGAACCATGTTACGCGTTATTGCAAATTTGGCACGTTATTTGGGTTGTTAACGATTTTTTCACCGGATAAGAATTTGATTTGACTTTCTCCACGAGAGTTGTAGAATATTTAATTTCGAGTTTGTAGGAATTTTCAGAGAATTTATCGGATAAGCATGCTATTTTTAATATTTATCGGAAGTTGGTAGGTGTGTTTATTAAAATGTATTAATTTTTAAACGTTGAATTAATTTGAGCCGTTAGATCGAGATCAAAATGAATGTTAGCCATTGATTACGTCTGTGTATGAATACGGGTATTTATACGTGTTATTTTTGGAAAGTTTCCAAAATTAGCAGAGATACTGTACGAGACCCGTATACCGTAGGCTGACCCGTTTTCGTTGACCTGACTCGTACCGCTGATTTTGGCCACCTCCGGTGTCGACCCAGGTATGGTTGGAAAGTCATTTTTCTCCTCTTTCGTTTCATATAGGTGTTGATGAGTTTTGGTTGAGTTTTGGGGTCGAATTGTTTAGGTATCTCGACCGGATTTCGGGTTAACGGTCGACGGTGCTCCGGACGTTTTCTGGAGAGGTTAAGGGGTGGGTTTTACTGGGTTTGGTCCCAAGAGTCGAACCTCTATGGTTTGAGGTGGAGCAACGGTGACGATTCGGCCAGAAACCGAATTGTGTGGCCATGGCTTTCGAGCCGTTTTCCGGCCAAATGGCGAAGATTCGGGGCTTGGCCTTGTTGGGAAAGTTGTTGCTCGTGGCAACAACTTTCCAACCCGGGGTCAAACGCTCCAAACGGAGCAGTTCGATTAGGGGGCGCATGTGGCTCACGCGCCGCCGCCCACGGTGGTTTTCCGGCGAGTCAATTTTTCGAAATTATCGGCAGGATTTCCGGGGTTATTTTTAGGGTCGATTTTAATAGTTTTACGCATATTTTGATATTTAATGATCCATTTTTATAGAACATCGAGATCGCGACTTGAGCAGCGAAGGAAATTCCGCGGGACCCCAGCGGTAGTCGCACATTGTGAGTAAGCACTTTTATTTTCATAGTTATAGCGAGTTCTTATTTTATCAACATGCTTTACAGTTTATTCTAGAGCTTGTAAATTGAAGGTTTATTTGTGATGGTTTGATTAGGTGCATCGATGCTTTAGCTATTCGGCTGATCACCAGATAGTTTAGTCATGGAGGTTAGGTGGCCTCGTCTGACTCAGATCGACTCAGGTTAGGTGGTCTGGGAACGATCCCGTCACATTTATTTTACTTGTATTTTTTTTAGATAGTCGTACCGGGTGAGAGTCTCAGAACAACTATCCCTCCATTGCATATTAGTTATTTATTTTAAACTCGTATTATTTCCCGAAATTAGTGGAAAGGCATGAAATTTCTATTTAGCGAATTAAGCAGATTATTATATTATTATTTTTTTGTCCACTCACGCTAACATTTTATATTTTAAATGTCTTTCCCTGGGCTTTTTGGTTTTCCGTTACCCAGGTTGCAGTGTTATTCCTGTGCATGCTTGGTATCGTCGAGAGCTCCGAGTCTATCAGTCATCCTCCTATCAGTAGGTTCCAGCTCACTGTCAGTTTATTTTATATGTATATAGAAGTCGCTCTGAATACTAGTTTTCTTATGTTGCTACAGTAAGACTTGTGAATAGGTTGCTACTCAAGTAGTCGTCGAGTTTTGCTTTTCCTGGTATTTAGAACCAGTACTTTGTAAAATATATGTTAACCTTGAGTTATACATCCGTTTTAGTTTCTTCTATATGTTGAAAAATCCGGATGGACATTGGTGCTCCACAGTTTGTTTGTGGGATTTGTCTGCAAAGTATTTTTCTTCTTGCAGGTTTTTGGTTGTCTCCAATTTAAAGGAAGTTATGTCAAAAAATTTAGAGAATTTCATAGATTATAATCAGTCGTTAGGGCTTGATCCTAGATTACTAGTTAATCTAGGGTTGGGTCCTTTCAGCTAAGGCACGACAGTGGTGTGCGATTTAAGCCGTGACTACTACTCCTTGGTTCCAGAACCAGCTGCGAAGCAATCCCTGGCGCGGCGGTGTGCAAAGCTTGTCGGCGGTGTGCAACTCCGGTGGCGAGGCGTGAGGCGACGGCATCAGGGTGGTCATTCAATCTTGGTGTAGCTCAAGATCGACAGATACTGAGAGAGACAGATTCTGAGAGAGAGAGAGAGAGAGAGAGAGAGAGAGAGAGAGAGAGAGAGAGAGAGAGAGTTAAATAAAAAAGAAGAGATAGTTACATAAGAAAGAAATTTTTTTTGGGTATTATTGTCTTTTTAATGAAGTTTTTTTGCCACTTCATTAAAATTTAACCGGTATGCTTCACTTTGATACAATTTTGAGAGTTTGGGCATCACTTTGATACAATTTTGAGAATCTAGGCATCATTTTGATAGTTTTTAAGGTTCAGGTATCATTTTGATACCACTTGAAAAATTCAGACTCCTGTGGTGATGTTTTTCCATAAAATTACTAATTCCTTGTTCTTGGAAGACATAATAGTACGAGGACAGGAATTCATAAGCATTTGTAATTCTCATTTAATGAAGGATATTTAACAGAAGCTTTTCCTACATTATAGTACAAATTCTCATTAAATCATAAGCATTATAGTACAAATTCTCAACAACCATAAGCATCTGTTTTGCACATTTCTATAGTAAGCTAGCTAGATCGATTGATCGATTTAAAAAATAGGCTGAAGTTACAGTCAATAACCACTAGAACAGAAAATCAACCACAGTGTGAACCTCATTGAACTTTCAATTGTTTCAAATACCACTAGACCAGAAAATTAACAACAATGTGATCCTCATTGAATTTTTGAGTCTTGAATTGCTTCATCTGTAGTGGACTGCCTGATCTACATGGATTCATCAACACGATCTTGATCTGTGAGATTAGATCTGGCGAGTTACTTCTTGGAGTTCTTGGAGATACTCCACCTCCAATTGGGGGGAACTGGGTAAGACTGGTGTCAACCTTTCTCTCTAACTCGTGTTCCTAACTAACTTAATCAAAAACTTTTAAATCAGGGATTTCATTAGTACAACTTTCAAGAGATGGTGAACATGTTCTCAAGATGAAGACGGAAAAAGTAACTTCTGGTGAGGACTGGGGACATAGTGGAACATCTTACAGCTAGCTAGTTGATGGTTGAGATTTGATAGTCTGATTTATATAGCACAAGGGTTGAAATTAAATTTGAACTGGGCAACATAAGGAGTATGGGCATTTGAGATATTGAAGTGAAGTTGGAATGATTTTCAGTCAAATCTGTGGCACATGCAAGCCTCCGATGTTCTCAGTCCAAAGGAGTGGTTAGTCTTCAGCCCTCACAAAGTCTACTTGAATTTTTGGTTGATAGTCACATATTTTTACGTTTAGTTGGTATTTAATTTGTTCTCTATATTTAGTTTATTGTTATTAATCGAGTGAATTAATTATGTTTATTTGTTCTTAGGTGTTTTGGAGATTAATGAAGAAATGGAGATTAAATAATATATTCTGGAGTGCTTGGCGAGATAGCAGTTTGAAATTGGTCTTGGCGAGGAGTGATTTATATATATATACTCATATTATGGCTGCTTGGTGAGGGAGACAATACAAAGGAAGGGAACAAGAGTCCACTTACAATTAAGATTGCTTGACACGTGATCACTAGCCATTTTAATTAGCTATTGCTAATTTTATATATTTTTAGTTAGAGGTAGAATTAGAATAGGAGTGTGACAGCTTGGATTCTAGCTATATATATATATATTCATATAGCTGGAACATAAAAGGACGGATTGGGCTGGAATTCTTGGGAGAAGAAAGAGAGAAACAAGAAGAAACAAAAATAAAGGGAAGATCTCATGCAAGAAGTCTAGCCCGATTCCGTCGTTGTCAAGAGTTTATTTTTTTCCTTTATTTTGTTTATCTTTCATGAACTCTTTGATGTTATTATTTATGATTTTTAGTAGCTAAATTCATTGTTGAGGGGTTGCTTGAAGCCCCGTACATGAAGTTTTTTTACTGCATACACTTTAACTTAGTTTTGCATATTCTTTGAATGAGGTTTATTTCTCTGAATGATCACCGTATATGTTCTTGTATGTTTGCTTTGGTGGCCAACTTAGTATGCATGCTAGGTTTCTAGTTTCATGAGATATGGGCGACTGAAGATAATTTCTTCCACCGGATTCTCTATAGTGATACGCCGATTTTACCGTCAGGTGATTGAAACCCTAGGTCTAGCGAGTCACACTCATAGTGTACTTGTGAACCCTTGTAGCTTCTCAAACATTTTCTAGAACTTAATGTTTTCTTCTTTGTATACTTTGGGGTCTATGACTATGGGTTCATAGATGGATAGATGTAGGGGAGATCCATGACAAACTTGCATAGGCAAAGGATTAGGTAATAAGATGTGGTTGTAACGATCAACTCTTCCTCGGAACTTTCATTCATTGGATATGTGCATTAGGTTAAGCATGTGTTAGATAGATGGAGTGGCGGTGGTGGATTGCATTCATTTTAACTCTTTAATCATATAGTTTAAATCCATCTGCATTCATTAGCAATTTACTTTCAGCATTTATTTTCTACATTAGCTGTAGCTTAGCCGATTTATTTCGGTAACCAAATCAACTCAGAAAACCCTCAAATTTTGTGTGGTAGTCCGCCACTGTGTCTAGTTTACTGTGTCCAATTTCGTAGAATTTGAGTCTGTCGAGCTTAGGTTCGCATTGTCATTAGTGTACTATAGTCGACTCTGTCAGTATAGTAGTCTAGTGTTAGGATTTAGTTTCACAAATTCCTTGTGTTCGATAACCCCTATTTATCTTACTAGATTGATATATTCAACTTGTGAATAAGGTATCTTTGAGAGGTGTTTACCCCCTTGCCATTGGTCTTCATCCTTATCTCACTGCATGATGAAAAATTGAAAATAAATCACACTAGCAGAGTAGCAGGAAGGGAACACCAATTTCTGGGGCTGAGTTAGAGGTTTTCAAAACAAAAGCAAGGTTTTTGTTGATGGCTATTTCAGTTAATTACTGATCAAGAAATTCGCTTGCATTTTTAGTTACTACACTTTAACTTGGCTGTGGTGGACTGGTGTTTAGAGTCCTACTTCTAACTCCATCAAGATCAGGAATTCAGGATCAAGCTCTGTCAAGAAGTAAAAGAGCACTGTGGTGTTTTGTGACCCTACTTTTTACTGATAGGCAGGAGGTGGATTCTGGTCCCAAAATTCAGCTTGAAGGACTGTTAGTCACTACAGCACCAGTCCATAGTAAAATATCAGTTCTGACAAGGATGCCTCGACTTGGTCCAATGGATCTCTGAGCTGGGGCAGAACCCTCCCCTCCAATACTTCAATGTTGGCACTGACTATGAGTACAGAGCTTCAAAGTTACATGTGAGTTTGGCAAAGGCTTCAGAGTACAGAACTATTGAATTTGGGATTGGATTAACCTTTTAATTCTTTCAGCCAAAAGAATTGGCCCTAACGGCTTTCGGTGCTACATCGACAATGTAGTCACTAATCGCTCCTGAAACGAAACTAATTTGTGGATGATAATTTATGGTGATAATCACTAATAGTTTCATACTTGAGGTACCCGTGAATCAGACTATAGTAAGTACTAACTAATTGGAAGTTTGGAACAATAACAGAACGCAGTAGGGAAAATAATGAACTGAAAAAGCCTAGAAGTGATTGCCATAAATAACACAAATCAGAATGAGGACAAGCTCTGGTTTGTATTCACAATCAAATATTAGTTACAAACATCAAGCTGTTTCCCAAAGTAGATAAAAATGGCCAAATTAACAAATCTCAATTGACATTCATATAAAACAAAAATAGAATTCGGAACTTGATTTTCTCAACAGAATGAGGTGGGCGTCAAAGAAGTAGTAGGGAGGAGTAGCGGGGTTCTGAGGTTGTCTTGGATTGTTTCGTTTCCATGTGAAACGCACTCGAGCTGCAAAACGTACCCATGCAAACTTCGGTCCAAACAGATCTCTAATTCTGTCGATGCTGCACTAGTGATACGGTGTCTGAAAACAATGGGGATCATAACAATAAAATGGATTGTTGCTGCATGTGTCTGTTTTAGCTGTTGTAGAACCTCGCCTCTCTTATCTCCAATTCCAGCTATATTATCACCATGATTGACATTCTTATCTCCCGCATGATAATCGGAACTCACACCACCAATTTCATTCATATTTCTAGTTAAACTAGACCCACGATCAACATTCTCATGTTCAACAACATCAGAACACAAGCATGCACCACAATCCATTTTATTGTTATGATCCCCATTCTTTTCAGACAGCTGCTCGCTTTCACATATTTGATCTTCTTTGGAGTCAGAGGTCACATGATTGACGCTCTGAATCAGGTAATCACCAAAAACATCACTACCTTTATCATCCACATTTTCAGGAAGCAAATGCAGACCGCCACTCTCAAATCTATCTTTAGTTTCACAATTAACTCCAAAACAAGTGCTCACATTTGCAACTGCATCACTATTCATAATGCCAGTCTCAACATTTCTAGCACCACCAATGTAATAATACATTCTAGCAACTCCATTGTCATCCCCATGATTTTGAGCAACAACATTCACATTACCATCAATATCATTTCCTGCCTTAACATCTATGTCAGCTCCATTCGCACCCAAAATATTATCATCACCATTCATTACTCCAATACCTCCATTCATACCGCCATGACTCTCAACTACAGCACAATGACCAAGAACACATTTGATAGAACAATTTCCATTAGCAGCACTAAGCACATCAGCTTCTTCTCCTCTACCATTATTGACACCAATATTTACGTCTTCCCCCGTGCACCTAATGGCTGAGCAATAGGGGGCACCATATGTAAATCAGCAGATGAAAAGTTTCTTCCAACTGAGCCCAAGTTGTGATCAGAAATGGCTTTGAGAGAAGGTGGAGGATCAGAATTTTGACTTTCATAAGTGAACCTGTAGTGACAGACGAGAGCATCATGACCCTTCACTTCACATATTTGACAAATATTAGCAGACCTGGGAGGGTGATCAGGAGAAACATTCACTCGGTAACAGCATTTCATTGCTGTATGGCCTTTCTTTTTACATATTTGGCAGAATGGCGAAGGACTGATATGAGTCCGATATCCACCACGCCAAGTGTTGCCAAAAGATGACTGTCTGCAAGCTTTAGGCCAATTGGATACACTGTTATAACCGTCACCAGAGCAACTTTTCTTGATAATATACCTCTCTGCAGAAAGTAATTGTGACCGAAGATTAGGAAGTGTGATAGAGGAATCTCAGCCTTCCACAATCATCTTAACCACATTATAGTCATCAAGTAGCAAGAACAATGTCCTCATCTGACATGGTAATGCCAACAACACTCAGTTGATCCCTAACACGCTTCACTCGAAGTAAATATCTATCAATCGAGTCATTTCCCTTTTTGATGGTCAGTAAGTCTGTTTTCAGCTGCATAATAGTGGCTCTAGAAACTGGAAAGAACCGCTCGTGCAAAGATAGCCAGGCTTCTCTTGAGGTTTTAGTGCAACAATGATATCAATTGTATCATCTTCAAGTGTTGCCATAAGAAGACTTAACAGAGCTTTATCAATCTTTTTCCATTCTCTATAGGCTTCAGGAACATCACTTGTAAGACACTCACCCATTGTAGCAGCAGAACAAGATGGTGGTTGAATAGGGCCATCAAAATATCCAAACAAGTCAATTCCTTCAAGAGCAGTTTTGAATTGATAGCTCCACCTAATGAAATTAGTGCCTCCAAGACGAACAGTAATCATTCTCAAAAGTGAACTGATATCAAGCAGATTCAGACCAGTTGTGACAACAATATGAGAACCAGATGCGGCCATTGTGAAACAGTCACCAAACTGCATAACAACAATAATCTTCGATAGATAGCACTAATCTTCAGCAATTGCAGTCTCAGGTATTTTCCTTTCACAGATTTTGATAACACCAATTTTGACGGTAATCAACTCTATCTTTCTCAAATTTTACCAGAAACAATCCACTTATTTTCTCAATTTCTTCACCAAACTCACCAATAAAGCAACATCAATAATCTCCATACAAAAAACTTCCTAACAAGCTCTAGTAACTATATTCTCTAACAACGAAAAACCAACTATATTCCCCAACATTTCTTTCTCTCCAAAAGTATATAACACCACAACAGTTTAGACCAGAGACAGCATCCCCACACATCACCAATTATCTTCAGAACTTTCTCACAAAATCAGCAACGTCCAACACAAAAGCTATTTTTAGCTACTGTATCACCACACCAAGCAACTTTGACCAGTTTTGCAACTTCAACAACTAATCTTCCACAACCAATTTTGCAACTACAGCAACCGATTTTGATTTATTTTTTCACCAAGTCTACCACAACAAGCTTTGCAACCCGATTTTATGCTATAATTGCAGATATATTATCTCAAATCATCCACAAATATACGAGAGGGGGAGAAGATGGGCCTCAAATCAAGATCAGTATGTGCAAAGACTTCGGATGAAGTCCGATCCAAGCACAAGTTGCAGCGATGAGGTGAGAAAGTAAAACCTGGCACTCGATCAAAGCCTCGAGCAAAACCTTGATCTCGAGTAGAACAAAATCAGAAACCCTAGGTTTCTGAGTCCAGAATTTGAGAGAAGATGATGCGGAAGCGTAGCTACACAGGTTCAGGAGCACTGTGAGCTCTGATATCATGATAACATGGTAACAATCTCAGAGAAACTAAATCAACTATGGCATTAATCTCAGAGAAATCAATTCAACAATGGAGGAAAGCTACAGAATACTTTGAGAATCAGAAAGAGAGAATAGCTTCGCTACTCTCATACTACAGTTCATCATCCTATAGAATAGGATACAAGCACGCCTATTTATAGGCCAGATAGAAAATACAATGTTTTTTTATTTTTTTTGAAATAAAAAATACAATGTTTTAGCAGATAACAAAATATCTAAACTCAATAAGAGAAATGACATCTGTATTCCAGCAGTGCAAGAGTGCCAGCTCACCATCAAGTCAACATTACTCTGACTTCCTTTGTTAACAATACGTTCATGTCGCACCTGCCTTCAGCTCCACGGAAGTTCTTTTCTAACTTGTGATCCTAGCTTAATCAAATACTTCAAAACCAAGGAATTCGAATTTTTAGATGGATTGCATGATTTGCCAAAGAAGGAAAACTTGTTGCAAGCCGATGAAGATGGTGAGAGAGACGTATGGAAATAATGAAGCCATGACAAGTACTTGGGCGATGTGGCAGAAAACATGTCAAATTTAGACAGAAATAAGCGAGCTATAACAGATGAGGCAACAAAGGTGGTGCCGTGGTGGAGATGGTGGACGACTTGAAAAACAATGGTTAAGTCATGCATACAACAGCTTAAATGTTTCTCTGTACATTCCATTTCACACCAGGCCCAATCACATGGGTCGAGTCAAGCTTGGTAGAACGTTAGGGTTTTTTTTGCACAAAAATCGTCACGGCGTTTATTGACGGCAGATGAATTTTGGCTTATAGTGTCCTACTTGGATGCGCGGGCTTGCCAACTCATGGTCAATTAACCAAGTGAGGTTTTGATAGATTTGCGCGTGAATATGACTTCTTCAAACAATTGTGGGCCGAAGAAAAATGCAAGGCATTTGAAGAAAAGATGTATTGTATTGATGTGTTGTGTTGGTCGGGGACCCTTTATAATGTGTTAGAGAGGTCCTACTTATACAAGTAGGAATCTTGGTGGAGAAGTACCATTCCTAAACAAAATTAATCAACATTAATAGCGCGATTATCTCTTTGATTTACCATAAATCACCATATCATGTGCATGCCCATAAAGAGGTCTAGATACTTTCCCATTTTGGTAGCAATCCTTGAAGGAATATTCTTCATAACCCAATTCAATTAGGTCTGTAATTGATATCAATACTCAATAAATTCCATAATGATAACAAGATATTTAGCTATTTAGCTGACCTTGCGTTACAAGAAACTCTTTTGCATGATAACGCTCGTGTTCGATGGTTGAAAGAGGGGGACAGGAATACGACTTTTCTTCATTGTATGATTAAAGTGCATACACTACGGAAATGTATTGTTACTTTGAAGGTGGATCAAGATATGCTGATTACAAGCCACGATGAAATTTCAGAGTTTATTGTTGATCATTTTGAAAGGTTGTTTGAGCGAGACTGCAGTCTTGTGAGCACAGGACTTGTAGAGCGTCTGATACCATCTCTTGTTATGCTTGAGGAAAATAAGATGTTAACGGCGATGCCAATGCCAGATGAGATTAAGCTTGCTGTTTTTGCATTGGATGAGATGAGCTCACCTGGGCCTGATGGCTTTACTGGATGTTTCTTTCAAGGTTGTTAGGACATTGTTGCTTCAGAAGTTATTTTAGCAGTACAAAGCTTCTTTGACAGTGGATTTGTTATGCCCAATTTTAATTCAAATCATATAAATCTCCTTCCAAAGAAGCAGGAGGCTGAGAGCATCACTGATTACAGGCTAATAGCTATGGAAAATTTTGCTTTTAAAGTTATTACAAAAATATTGGCAACCAGGCTGGGAGGTGTGGCTGCAAGAATATTGTCTCAGAATCAAAGTGCTTTTGTCAAGGGTCGCTCAGTTGTTGATCCAATCATCACCACTTCTAAATGCATAAATCTTCTTGATAGTAGATGTCGCAAAGGTAATGTTGCTATTAAGTTAGATATCAAGAAGGCTTTTGATACACTTGATTGAGGTTTTTTGTTGCGAGTCCTAAAGGCATTTGGTTTTTCGGATTTATTTCAAGATTTTATTTTAAACATATTGAATTCAGCGAGGATGTCTATTTGTGTCAATGGGGAAATTTGTGGTTTCTTCGATTGTTCGAGAGGAGTGCAACAAGGCGATCATTTGTTATCCTTGCTATTCTATCTAACAGAAGAGGTTTTGAGCAGAGGGATTTTGCAACTTGTGGAACAAGGTCACATAAAGTGTATGGCAGCCCCTAATGGTGTTACTCCTCCATCTCATGTTCTCTTTGCGGATGATGTAATAGTTTTTTGTCAGGGTGATTCTCTATCTCTTCGAAACCTTTCTGATTTTTTAGACGGGTATGAGTTAAATTCAGGGAAAGCAATTAGCAAGGTCAAATCTTATATTTTTCTTGGACAGTGTGCTTGGGAGAGGCAAAAACGAATTCAGATGATTACTGGTTTTAGTGTTGGTGAATTGCCGTTTACATATCTCGGGGTGCCTATTTTTTCTGGGCAGCCTAAATTAGAATTCCTCCAATCCATTGCGGATAGAGTGCGTGTGAAGCTAAGTTCATGGAAAGGAAAGCTTCTCTCTCAAGCAGGTAGGTTGCAATTAATTGGGTCTGTAACACAAAGCTTATTGCTTCATAGTTTTCAAGTTTACGAGTGGCCTAAAACTTTGTTATTGTGAGTTCAAGGTTGGATGAGAAACTTTTTCTAGAACGGCGATCCCCTAAAAGTAGGCAATGCCCTGGTTGCTTGGGATTTATGTTGCATCCCAAAATAACAAGGTGGCCTGGGACTTAAGGATATTGTTGTCTGGAATAAGACCTTGTTATTGATGCGGTGTTAGGATTTAGTTGTTGATCATTCTCTAGTAGCTTGTTTAGTGAGGGCTTGTTTTGTAGAAGCAGGTTTGCAACTAATAATTATTTATCTTAAATCTTCAGTGTAATTAGGATTAAAGAAACAATGGTCATTGCTTCTTCAAAGTATACGTTGGTTGATTTGGGTACCTTCAACTCATGTTATTCTTACTACTAGAGATGCTTATTCTGCGTTAGTTCTTGCTCGGCCTATTTTAGGCTGGTGTAAGAGAATATGGAGTCAAAATATTCAACCCAGGAAAAGTCTTCTTGCATGAAAAGTGATTCGGGGTCGTTTGCTCATGGATGATTTGTTGCAACAACAGGGAGTACAACTTTGTTCAAGGTGTGTGTTATGTAATCATGCACAGGAAAGTATGCATCATCTTTTTATTGGTTGTGAGGTTGTGACAAAGATATGAGATTGGGTGAAGAATTTGTTCAAACTTAGTTATATGCATGTGCATGGAGGCACGTTGCATACTCCTTTTGAAGTTCAACTTTCAAGCACATCTCTTCAAATATTATGGAGCTTACCTTTCCCTACATTACTATGGTGTTTGTGGAGAGCAAAAAACAAGATAAGGCATGATGGTGAGATATTTTTGGTCCCTATGTTGAAGCATTCTTTTTTCTGTTCTCTTAAAGAATCTACTGAACTGGTGTTCTCGTCTAGATCATCTTCTACAACTTCTTATCCCATATTTAATTTATTGGGTCTCTCTCATCTTAGAAGGAAGGCTCCAAAGTACATTCCGGTTATGTGGTATCCTCCTCCAACATAATGGGTTAAAGTAAATATTGATGGTTCTTTTAAGGGATCAGAAAATTTGGGTTTTGGAGGAGTTTTCTGGAATGAAAATGCTCAGTTTATTGGAGCTTTTGCAAGGCGGTCTAATGCACTTTGTGCTTTGGATATGGAGGTGTGTGCTGCTATGGAGGCTATCAAAAAAATAGAGGTTGGTGGAACTTGTGGTTAGAATCTGATTCAATGATGGTGGTACGTTATTTTACATGTCCTAGTCTGGTTCCATGGTGTTTTCGTGTTATGTGAGTTGTTGCTTTGAAAGAGGTTGCTACCATGCAAGTTCATGTGACTCATGTGTTTCGTGAAGGAAATTATGTTGTTGATGCATTGGCTAATTTTTTTGTGACTATCGCGGAGTACATGTAGTGGGATTCAATTCCAAATTTTATACGAAGAGTGTTTGCTCGTGATCTCTCGTCTTGTGTTAATTATCGGTTTCAATGACTAGCTACATAGGTTGTTATTTTGTATGTTCATATGGTTTTACCTATGAATGTACAATTGGTTTTGTTAAAAAAAAGAAGTTGGATTGGTATTACGTCTCCCAACTTTGTACTAGTTGATTTATTAATAATGTTTCGTACTAGGACAATGAGTTAGTCTCGATACATTTTCTTTATAAAAAAAAAGATAATTATCGAAATTTAGCAAATATCATCAACAATGAGTCGGCTTTTTTTCCTTATTCATTGGCTAAAATATCTGAAAGCCGATGTGCTAAAAATAAGGTCAAATGTAGCCTACTCACTCGACGATTGGGCTTAACGGGCCGACGTGCAAAAATCAGGTACCAATCTAGCCCCCTAATTTCTTAAACTTCGACGTATGTTGCCAAATGATTAAGAAAATTGAGGTACTATTTTTTGAAAAATAAGTAGCTTATAAAAAAGGAAAAATTGCTCAGATGATCACTCATATATGACACGTTCTAAACGTTACTCATCCATGTATGACAAATATCACTAAGATCATTGTCGAACTACAATATTAGTCACTTTGATCACTCTATTCCAAACGGTCATTAAAAAATATATGACATCGTTAAAACAAAGGCAGATGTCATTCACATACCATTCATAAGAGCCTGGTCTTTGATTTGAATTTAAGGGTATATTGATCATTTCCCGTCCATATCTGTTTTATTTCTCAATCATTAAATCTCAACCGTTCATCTTGAATAAAAAGTGAGCTTACAATAAACTCAGGGCATCAGAATTCTCTCTCTTCTTGAAACTACCTCGCCATGGAAACTCAAAACGAAAACCTCACCATCAGTGGCGGATCCAGCCCAAAGGCAGGATGGGTTGCAGCCCACCCAATTTTTTGGGTTAATTAAAAAAAAAGGTATATGCATTTGAAATAGCCTTACATACCCAGCGCCTCCATCTTCACACTTCTCTAAGTTGTCTCGCTGAAAACTCTGTCAAACGCTCAAACCTCACATACCCAGTGTGCGCCTTGTCCATTGCATGTGAGCATGTCTGTCTCTCTCTCCTTCAGTTCTTCGTGTCAGTGTTCTCTCTCATCTGCAATCATGCCTGCCATTGCTCCTCGCCTCCTCTGCGATTTGATCTTGCATTCTTGGTTCTCTGATCTTTTACAGTGAGTCTTAATTTTAATTCGTTCATGTAGTAGTAGCAGACTAGCATAAGATGCTTAACTTAATATATATATATATATATATATATCAGCTTAGTTACCTGCTCTCTCTTCATTTTGCAGACATTACATATGATATTCTTGAAGAGTAATTTTGCTTTTTTAAGTTACCGGAGTTATTAGTGAACTAAGTCTCTGCTCTTCTATTGGGTTTTATTTTTTCTAGAATAACTATGGCTCTTTTATTTGTTTGAGTATTGTTTATGAAATTTGAGATGCTAAGCATATGTTAATTGGTTACTCTGTTCGTTGATGCTTATGTATAAGGGAAAAACTACAAGGTCCTAATTAAAATGTTATATAAGTTTGACACATTGAATATAATGGCGGATCATCGTAAACCTAAACGTTACAAATTTTTTTTCATGGTTTACAACAAATAATTCACCAAGTGAGAACAATGATAATGAGAATGGGAGTGGGAGTATACCTGTGACAACTGTAACAAAAGATTCAGTTAATGACATCCCCAATTTTGTGAATGATAATCATGTTGATCCTTTGTCATTTATTCCACTAGAAGACTCTCATTTTGAGTTGAGTTGCCTTGAACGTGATCCGGGAAAGAGACAACCAATTTGTTCATATCCTATGAATGATTGTGAAAATATTCGAAGAGCATGTGTGGTTTTAGGATTGTTTCAATCCGAGTTGAGTGTGTATCTCATCTCTATTGAGAGTGGGAATCAAGGTCGGAGATTCAACTTTAAATGGTTAAGATATTGGCCTTGGCTTGAGTATTCTTCTACAGTAGACAAGGTATATTGCTTCCCTTCTTTTCTTTTTGATTCTTATCCATCTCATCTTCCTGCATTCACGAGAAAGGAGCCCGAGGTTGGAAGAATATGATGTCTAAGCAATCTACTGTCGACGGTTGATTGAAACAAGAAAGTTTGCATTTTTTTTCCATTGATCTATAAATTAATGTCTTGTGTTGACTTTTCTTGTGTCTACTGCAACAACAGAGAGAGCAATTTCATCTATGAAGATCTTGAAAAATGTTCTTCGAAATAAAATGTGTGATGAGTTCTTTGATGATAACATGATTCTCTATATTGAAAGACAAATATGCCGATAATATTGATAATAATTCGGTTGTTGATGAGTTTGAAGTTAACGGTTCTCGGAAAGTGAGATTTAGTTAGTTTCATTGTAAATCTTTTAATTCACCGAGTTTAGATTTATGCACCAATAAGTATTCAACCAAAGCTTCGAAGACTTGACTTCACAACCTGGCCCGTTGACTAGATTGGATCAGAACCACCATCAAGCCTTTATCATATCAAAACTCCCCAAATCAATTGGCCGATGGTGCTAAAGTGGACAGACCGGCTCCTCGATCACGAAGAAGAGCAGACCAAATCAACGTTTTGAGTTCTCATTCGAGGTACACACAACAAAAGAAATTGTACTATCCCATCTCATTTTGATCCATTGTGTCTGTGTTACATTGAAGATACGTGTAATTATCAGGATGAGAATATGTGAAAAGTTGACTATCATGTTTACTCCAGGACGTGTCTTCTTCCATTTCTATAGAAAATTTTCTATAAGAAGATCCTGTATGCTCATAATGTGTATGCATCATTTGCAGTCCATAACCCAATAGACTTGTATTCAAATATAATGGAAGTACAATAGCTACACAGCATCTTCAAAACTAGTTTCTCCTACACTAGCTAGATCATACTTGCATATCTAGTTAACGAAGTACTATGTTCTTTGTCTTGACACAGGAGTGTTAGTGCTACGTTAGTACAATGGTGGAACCTCTCCTTACTTTTGCTTCGGGGGAACTTTTGAAGAAGGTGGCGGCTTTACTAGCCAATGAGGAGCTCAGTCGTGTCTGCGGATTCAAGAGTGAACTAGCAATGATGCTCACTACATCAGTCAAGCTTCGATCTATGTTAATAGCTGCCGAGCATCAGCTGGCACAAGATCAGGGCGTTGACATAAAGATCTGGGCGAAGGAAATTGAAGAGGTAGCTGGTGATGCGGTTGATCTGCTAGATGACCTTGGATATGAAGTTCTCAAGTGTAAAGTAGAACCGCAAGACCAAATGAGGAAGGTGCTGTCAATTTTCGATCCCATTTTGTTTCGTCACAAGATGGGTCTTAGAATTAAGAAGATCAATAAGTCTCTTGTGGATCTAGAGAATCAGGCAGCTAGTTTCCGGTTAGTAATTACTGAGAATGCAGTTTGTGATGATCCAGGAGTTGACAGGCAAACTGTTTATTGCTTTGATGATGATGAAGACAATTGCGTCGGAAGAGGTGAGGTTGTTTCAAATTTAGCAACAACCTTGATCAACTCAAATAGTACCCATCAAGAAGATCTTCTTCTATCTGTTTTGCCTATTGTGGGAACGGCTGGCATTGGGAAGACGACTGTGGCAAAGGTAATATATAATGACTTTGAGATTGGTAGACACTTTCAACAGAAGATTTGGGTCTGTGTGTCTGCCACTTTTGAAGTTGACAGTATTTTATTGGGAATTTTGGAGTATCTTAAAGCAGAACAACCTATCCTAAAAGGCAGGGCTGCAATGCTCAAGAACCTACAAAGAGTTCTGGATGGGAAAAGATACCTTCTTGTATTGGATGATGTTTGGAACGTAGATCATTATAAGTGGGATGATTTGAGGACTTCTTTGTTAGGTATTGGAGGTAGACATGGAAGCAGTATCATTGTCACTACTCGCAGCGTTAAAGTTGCAAAATTCGTGGAGACTTTTCCTAGGTGTGATTTGAGTAAACTCTCTAATGACGAATGTTGGCTCATTTTAAAGAATAAGGCAGTTCAACATAGGAGTACTCTACCAGAAGATCAAGAGAGAATTGGAAAGGAGATTGCAAGAAAGTGTGGAGGTTTGCCATTATTGGCAAAGGTATGTTCCATATCATTCTGCAATAGTTTTTTTTATCATATACTTGAATCTGCTGTCCTCCTAGGGAGTTGTCACATCATTATAAGTCACTGTTTTGTTCATAAATCTTGGCCAGGGGAAATGAGAAAAGGCAATCAAACCGTTATTATTAGTACTGATCGTAGAGGAATTCTAACTCATTGGCATTGATTAATAGGTTCTGGGAAGTCTAATGTGTTCTAAAGACATAATGGAATGGTTTAGAATTGAAAAGAGTGCGATATGGGATCCAAAAGAAGAAATTAACAGAATATTTGCTGTTCTGAACTTCACTTTTTCTGAATTGCAACCTCCATCTTTGAAGAAGTGTTTTGCTTATTGCTCAATGTTCAGAAAAGGTTTCAATATGGAAAAGTATGACTTGATCCAACTTTGGATGGCTATGGGGTTGCTTGAGTTTACTTCTCCCAGAGGAAATCGAGAACAGATGGAAGAAATAGGCAATGCTCATTTTAACACTCTACTGGGAAGCTCTCTTTTTCAAGATGCTACAAAGGATGAGTACGGTACTATTACCCACTGCAAGATGCATGATCTTGTTCACGATCTTGCAGAACATGTATATGAATCAATGTGCTTGACGCGGTATTCCAACAAGATTCAACATGTGGAGCATATTCATACTTCTATGCAACAGAAAATTCTCAAGGGAAGTGTTCAGAAATTGTTTGCAAATGATGAAGTCCTATGTCGAATCTTACCAGGCCTTAAAGCTTTGCGTGTTTTGAAGTTATTCGAAGCAGATATTGTGGAGTTGCCTGATTCAATTGGAATGCTGAATCATTTGAGATATTTGGATTTTTCCAGAACACAAATCAAAGTACTTCCCAAATCCATTGGCAAGCTTTATAACGTACAGACTTTGAGAATGTACCCTCTGAGCTCTCTTCAAGCTATTCCAAATGAACTGCAAAATTTGATCAACCTAAGACATCTTTATTTTGATCATAGGCTCAAATTTCCAGTTGGGATGAGGCAGTTGATTAATCTCAGATCATTAACTCACTTTAGAGTGAGCAAGGAGATGCACTGTGGAATAGAGGAGTTGTCTAGCCTAAACCAATTGGAAGGTGAATTATCTATTTACAGTTTGGATCAAGTGAGAAATGGAGAAGAAGCAAGGAAAGCAGATTTGATGGGGAAAACCAATATACGCAAACTTCGGTTCGAATGGTCACAAGAAGAAGGTTGGGGAAGCAGCAGAATCAATGATGAGGATGTGCTGGAAGGCCTTCAACCTCACTCTAATTTGGAAATTTTGCAGATTCACGGTTTCAAGGGTGAGAGATTTCCATTGTGGATGATGAGTATGTCCAGTTTACTGAACAACAACTTGAAAGAGATTGAATTAGTCAACTGCAACAAATGTGAAGAATTACCAATGCTCGGCCATCTCCCTAAATTAAGACATGTTAGAATTGATACAATGCTCAGCCTGAAATGTGTGGGATCTGATTTTTATGGTTATGACTCAGTTCGCCAAGCGGCTGCAACAGGTGAGAAGACAATGACTTTGTTTCCTTCATTGAGAACATTACATATTGAAAATGCAGGGAGTTTATTAGAATGGATGGGAGCATCAGTGTTGCCAACAGAAAGAGTAGAGGTGTTTCCTTGCCTTGAGGAGCTAACTCTAAAGAGATGTTTCCAATTGAAAGGTGTTCCGAGTCATTTTCCATCTCTCAAGAAATTGGTGATTGAAGCAGTGGATAGCAGCTTGCCGGTGACAAATATTCTCAGCAGTAGACTCACAACTCTCACTCATCTTGAGATATGCAAAGTGAAAGGTCTTACATGTCTGCCGGATGGAATGTTACAAAACAACAAGAGCCTTGCATATTTGAAGATAGAGAAATGTTTTAACTTCACTTGTTTTGCTCATGAAGGGTTTGAGTACTGCTGTACATCTCTTGAGTCACTGCTTATTTTGTGGTGCCGTAAATTGAAGCATTTACCTGATGGGATACTCACATCCTCTCTTAAGAACTTGAGTTTGCTGTATTGTTGCAATTTACAGACCATCCCAGATATCACTGACGGTGGCTACTTCACTTCTCTCCAGATATTGTCTATTATACATTGTCTTCTGCTGTCCCATCTACCTAAAGGCCTGGAATACTGCACTTCTCTTGAAAAGGTGGAAATACAAGAATGTGTAAAGTTAACCTCCATTCCAATGATACAAGGTCAACCATTCCTTTGTGAACTATATGTTCGAGACTGTCCACAGCTATCAAGCTCACCACGAGGACTAGAATTCTGTACATCGCTCCAGAAATTAGCCATAACAGGATGTCCAAAGATAACATCCATTGTAGTCAACAGCAGTCTGAGTACATCCCTCAAGGACTTCTCTGTGGATTATCTCGAGTCTCTTCCAACTTTACAAAGCTTCACATCCCTCAGTCGACTGCAAATTCGAGAATGTACAAGTCCACAAGTTGGTCCGGAATTTAGTACCTCCCTTCAAACCCTCGTCTCTCTTCAAGAGTTGATGATAACATATTGCCCCAATGTAAAGGCTATTCCAAGTTTAGACAAGCTAACATCCCTCAGCCAGTTGCAAATCTCAGATTGTTCAGGATTAACAAGTCTACCGAGTTTGGTTAGCCTCCGCTGTTTGAAACAATTGGAAATTGGTTCGTTTTGGGAGGAGCTTGGATCATTTCCTCCATTCAAGTGTACGCCACAGCTTGAATCATTAACGATCAAGGGATGGCCTAAACTCGAGTGTTTTCCTGATCAAATTCAATACTTGACTTCTTTGAAATCTTTGCGGATACGTTTCTTTGGAGGAGTGGTGACTTTCCCAGACTGGTTAGGAAACCTTGCATCTCTCGAGAAACTGACTATCGAGGATTGCAAGAATTTGGTGTATCTACCTTCGGTCGAAGCTATGCAACGCCTCACCAGATTACACATGCTATCCATCATTAGATGTCAGCTTCTAAGTGATAGATGCACCAGGGTGGGCGGCCCAGAGCAGCCTAAGATTCGTCTTGTAAAATACATAAGCAGTAAGTCTTTACTGGTCATTCTTATAAGTATGCTATATGCATTCTGATGCACCAACATGAGTACCTTCTCTATTTCTTCTCACTCTCATTAGATACAATGACCAATTTTCTCTCTTTTTTTCAGACGTACGCGTAGAGGAAAGCTGGCTGTTGCAAACTTGCAATGACTATGATTAGTTGAGACTAAAAATGTGGTGCATGAAGAATAAGAGGTGGCTGCGTCACTACAGAGAGGTGTACTTCAAGTATGAACTGCTTGAAGTTATAGTGACCTGGGGAGCTACAAGACACCTTCCGATGTTACTTGATCATGCAACTCTATTCGGCAATTTAGCAGATAAAACTCATTTCCTGCATCCTGCTCTTGATCAACCACAGCCACAGCATCACAACTGATCCCAGGCTATCAGCAAATTTCGGTTTCCTTACCATGTAAATGAAGTCCTGCAACAAGCATTTGTAATCTGCTAGAACTAGTTGTAAATGATTACCTATCTTATGCCATATGATTATTGATCAACTCCTATTTTGCTCTTGATTGGTATCAAATTCTGAAATATGAAACAGTGAGGGCTTATCTTAAATCACTAAGCACCTTCAGTCATTGACAAGCACAAGAATTATAGAACGTAATTTAAAATTTCCGACCTAACAAATCATTACTAATATACCTTTCACCTTCCTAGATGTTCCCCTAGAAGGGGCCGGTCAATCAAGAGAATATACAACAAAAATTTGATGGAAGAATAAGGACGTCATTATCGAGCAGTTGGCCGCGCAATAGAGTCATCAATTGACAGGTAATTATCACCTCCACCAAGATCCATGGAACCCAAGTTCAACGAAGAATGAATGGAATACTTGGATGTATCATCTGAGTTACCATTTCTTACTGCTGCAGCACCCCTTTCCATCAAAATTGCATCTTGGATTTCCTTGAGAACTTCTGAAATCGATGGTCTCATGTATCCATGTGCTTGAACACACATCAAAGCTTTCTCCGCTATCTTCCACATTGACTGGATGTCATAATCATCCTGCAGCGACGGGTCGATGATTCCTTGGATGTCCCCACTTTCAATGTGTAACTTTGCCTGTCATACAACCTTGGTTTTACTAACAAGCTCATGTGAATAGACTCTAGAAATCAATTTAGTGGAATTGTGTGGAAAGTAATGTATAGAGGTCAGTAATCATATACTAGTATTTCAGGGCAAAGCAAAGCAGAACGCACCCATTGGACTATATTGCGGCAATTAACACCAAAGTTTTCATTAGAAATCGCTTCTTGACCGGAAATTAGCTCGAGGAGAATGACACCGAAGCTATAAACATCACTCTTGTCTGTCAACTGCTGGGAAATATAATACCTGAACACCCGTGAAGAGGACAAAAAAAATTGATAAGACGTACTCATGATGCTTAAAAGAAAGGGGGTAAAGAATGAAATCCTACATGAGCAAAAGCTTCCATATGTTGTGCCATGTGTTTAGTGTTGTACATTAATATAATGAAATTCAAATGACACGGAACGAAAACAATGCGCTATGATTATTTCAAGTAGGCTCTTCTATTCCAGAGTTAACTTCAATATATAATTATATATGCTGTTAGATTTAAGTCTTAACAGAATACTAGACATACGAGAAAGCCTTACTCAGGATCCAGATATCCAACAGTGCCTCGAACTATGCTCGACACATGGGATGCTCCGTCTATAGCAAGTTTGGAAAGACCAAAATCTGATACCTTTGCCCTCATGTTTTTGTCTATTAAAATATTGCTGCTCTTTAAATCCCTATGAATAATGGCTGGAACACAGCCCATATGAAGGTATTCAATCCCTGAACAAGAACGACGAAGTACGTGAATCAAGGTTAATATTCTATATCATGGAAGATCTACCTTCAATGAAAATTAAATGAAAAACTAGTATATTAACATTCTTATAAACCTTTGGCCGCATCTTCAGCAATCTCAAGGCGCTTGATCCAATTGATTCGCTGCTCATACGGTAATGGGCCTACAAAAATGTAAAACTGGTCAGCCATTAAAATTTTATATATTCCTTAATAAAGGTGAGATTAGTAGCATACCATATAGATGCTCCTTGAGAGTTCCATTGTGCATGAACTCATAAACAAGCATACTTCTACCATCTTCTTGGCAATACCCAAGAAACTGGACCAGATTTCGGTGATGTATCCTTGAAAGCAGAGTTACCTAGATCATATAGAGGCACATGTTTAGTGGAACAGAAAACCTTTTTCTTCAGGGTTTAATTTACATTCCTTCTGTCTTTAAGTAGATTAGTAGAGGCTTCCAATCAGTCACCACCATATTTGTTTTCTTATGTAAATTGCACGTACAAGGATTCATCAACAGTTTCATTTTCAGATGCTTAGAGACACTAAAAGCAGACAGAATTAAGCACTTCAGCATCTTAAATAAGCAATATGTGTGCCAGGGAGTATAATAGTAACACAATTGTAAAAAGTGGTTCAAAATTTCAGAAACTAACCTCATTTGAAAATTCCCGCTTTCCCTGAAAGGAATTGCTGGTTAGAACTTTAACTGCAATCTCCCTTCCATCTTTCGTCTTACCATAGTAAACAACTCCAAAACCTCCAGAACCTATCTTCTTCTCAAACTTTCTAGTAGCCTCTTCAATTTCGGAGTGACTGAAGCAGTGTGCAGCATCACTAGGTGCATCATTCTTGTTAGATTCTAGCCTTTGCACAGGTAAGGGCTGACTAGGTTTTTCTACAACATGTTACGATATTGCCATCATGTTCATGCAAATGGAAAATTATAAGAGAACCTTTTAACCCCCAAGTTTCAGACTCATACCTTGCTCAAGGTACTTATTTTTTCCTTTGCGCAAGAGTATGCATGATGCCACGGCGGCTATAATTAAGACAGCAGCCCCAACTGTTGTGCCAATAATAATACTTGTACGGGTACCTGATGTACTCCCTTTACGAAGATCAATGTTTCCAGTGTAGCTGTCAGAGCAGAAATGTTGATTAGTATGTTCACAAACTAGAGAAGGCCCAAAATACTAGACTACAGAAAAGTTGGAGAACTTCGGGGAAAGATAGACTTGTTTAACCACAAACTAGAATTCAATATCTATATTTAAGACGAAAAATACTGTATCAGGTGCACTTCATAAATATTTTTCCCCACTCACTTCAGAAGCACTTTATCGTCAAGACCAGATGGAATAGTTCCGGATAACATATTATTCTGCACATACCTGCAAACATCAGATTCATCATGTGAGTCGTGTCCATCACAAAACCAGATATATATATATATATATATAATTATAATAAGAAAAAAGAGCAGCATAAAAATTTCATGGGATTTCTAGTTTCCCTAGATAGCTCCAAAGGGTACTAATCATTTGATCTTATTTTTATCCTCAAATAGACATGATATCAAGGCACAACTGTCTTCCCTCAAAATATTAGAAAAGGGCTCAGCAGCCTGATATGTATCACACTCAACAAAAGCTGTAAATATACCCTGGAGTCATTAATCAGACAAGTTGTGCAACCAAGTATGATGAAGACACGGCCTCTATACCAATCACTTAATATACAAAAGGCAGACCATGTGACTTACAACATGCACCCTAATAAGTGATTTGATATACAAGTTCCAGAACACTTACAGTTCCTTCAAACTTGGAAGGTCCACCAAAGAGAGTGGCAGTCCACCTGACAACTGATTTTTCTCCAGATGACTGTAATATAAAGCCCTTTTATTAGGGTCAATGTTTTACAAAAATGAAAACACATAAAAGAAGGAAAGCACATCATTAAAAGAAGTGAATTTTGCTTACATGATCTTCAAGTCCACACATCCAGTAAAATCAGGTATTGGACCGGTCAGCGAGTTCCCATCAAGCCATCTGTCATTTGAAGCAATAACAAAAGGGAACATATAATTTATTGACCAAAACTAGCAAACAGTTGACACCACTCAGAGAAAATGTGAATACAATATGAAACTCACAAATCCACTAAACCGCTCAACTTTGTCACATCTGAAGGGATATTCCCTGTCAAATTCATACCAGATAATTTACTGCCAGCCAAGGTAAACAAAAACAGTTCAGTAGATGAGTGAAATTTCTATGTAAGTATATGGAGGCGACTGTACTTGAGCAGGAGCAGAACAAAAACACGGAATCCATAAAACTCGGAATGTGTAACCCTTACATTTTAATTATTCTTGGCTGTGCATCTGAGTTACAGTCAACCCAAGACCATGGAACTGGAAGGCACGGATCACCGCCTTCTTGTGCCCAGTCTGCGGAAGAGTATTGTGAAATGAAACTGGCAATAGCAGCACCTGCAACTCATCCAGTATCACTCATGTATTACTTTACAGCTTCAGATGATCCAATGGGAAAAAAACGGTGACCAAAAGTATACACCAGCATGACCAAAATCGAATGACTTTGATTACCAATAATGAACTTACCATCTTGAGACCCATCACTTTTTTCCAGATATTTGTTTATCTCCATTGCATTCAAGAGAGGCCCCACGGTGGATTCAGTAGTTTTTACAAATCTGAAAGATAATACAAATGGTAGTGATAAGTTTGTATATCCTGGTTCATACAGACGATATTTTCCTTGGGCGTTTTCCTCAATATTAACAACAGGTTTGCCCAGTTCTTGAATTCCTGGAAGCGCTAGTCTAAATTTTCTGGACTGATGTGGCTCCAAATCTTCAATTTCTGCAAAGTAGGTGACTGCCCAGCCAGCACCTGGAAAACCATCCAGGTTTAGCCGATAACTCAATGATCCATTTGTACCGACTACCGCCGTCTGCATAACTTTTTGAGGCGGTACATCATCTCTATTAATGTCAATTGGCAAATCAGTCGACACTTTTTCAGTTCCAGCAGCAACGTCAACGAGATAATTCGCTTTCTTGATAGAATCTGATTGCCAAATTCTATCAAAAGGATCATCAGGGTACCTGAAATAAACAGAAACATCTATCCTTCAAAATGACATTTTTTGTCAAAGACAAGAAGGTTCAAACAGGAAATGTGACATTTTCTTTTCATATACTATTTTTCCTAGTTCAAACTCTCTAATCCAAGTCAAACCATCAAGCTCAATTTTGCAGTAGTCTGAAACATACATTCAACCCACACATACCAATGGTAATGAGCACGCAGGAAAGCCAAGCATATGTGTTTCAAGCATACCTGACTGGATCCTCACTATCTGCACCAAAGTTGATCCTAGCAGAGACACTGAGGTAAAACTGCTGTTCATAATCAGTGTAGTAAACCGAGCCATTGAATTGCCGAAGCTCAAGGGTTGATATAAATGGCTGCCCAGTTGTAGCATTGGACAAACAAACACTGACAGTAGGACTAGTAGCCAGAAATATCAGCTCTCTCATCTCTATAGTATCCGCATCCGAAATCACAATTGTAGACCAATGAGTTGCCCCAACAGATATATCGAATTTCGGATAAACGTTGTTACTGTCAAAGTTACCATACAAGAATGTCGCCCTTAAAAGATACCTAGTCCTACTTGTGACATTCAATATGTAACAGTATTTTCTCGAATCAGCAGGAAAGTGCCTCAGTGACGTATACTGCTTCCTGGTCTCATTCAAAACGTTTATGAAACTCGTTTCGCCATAACGAAGCTCATCTGGAACCCAATTCAATCCGAGATCATTAACGAAAGCTTCATCACCTCCACAATCCAAACTTACAAACCCTGCTTCACCGAAGATAACATCTATCAAATTGGACTAGTCTTGCATGCAAAGATTTTAGCTTTAGGGATGAGACGGAGACACGGAGTAAAAGATATCAACTTCATTGATGCTTAAACTGATTTCATATACCATCTATGAACAAAAATTCGTTAATTCTACTATGAACAGAACACTGATGAGAATCTTAATTTTGAATGTGATAAAAATGCAAGCTTTAACAAAGCAAACAAAAATCTGGGTATTAAAAGTGAAAGCTTTGGATTAAGTTCAACTGGAAAAGAACTTCAAAAACAAAATGAAGCAGATATAGAGAGAAACTAAAAAATGGTACCTGGCATTTGAGCATAGGAAGGAACCAGAAGAAGGAGAAGAGAGAGAAGGAGAATGGTTTTCTCCATGGCTGTGTGAAAAGAGGGAGGAGAGAGTAGGAGACCATATAAACTAAAATGGTCTTTGAAGAAAAATAATACAGCAGGATGTGCCTCTGTTAGTGTGAGTTTACAGAGAGATAAAGTCACAAAGGCACTGAGAGGAAAAAGAAATGCAAAGTCCAAAGTGAGACCAACAAACGCAAGATGATGATGATGGTTAGTTAAATTATTAAAGATCCATAAAACAGAAACTATGGAAGTGGTGGAGAGAGAGAGAGTGCGCATCTGAGGAACAGAAAAGAAACAGAAGTCCATCTGGGTTGAAGAGAATGGTGGGCACGTGGGGTCCACGGAAAAAGGGAGGGAGAAGAGTAGGGCAGAAGGATGAGACCATGAGATTCCAACTGATGAGAGGAAGAAGTCGGAGAGAGAAAAGTATGGGCCTACCAGCCATATTGTGATTTTGCGCCACAATCACATTCATCCGGCACATTTCTGTTCTTTGAATCTCTCTTTTTTTATCTCTTGGATAACATTGTTTTAGGACTAGCTGAGTTTCAAAATCAAAATTGTTAATTTTGGAACAATCCATTTAGATTGGATAATGGATATATTTCAATCGATTTATACATTATAACATCTTTTGTGATATTATTATATATCTTTGTAATTGCCGGACGAACATATATACTATCTTTAAACAAAATCACTTTATTTCTCCAAAATACTAAGAACGGAAAGAAAAAAAAAATACTCTTTTAAGTCTATGTAAAATTTAATTAGTGAGAGATAGAATAGTAAATGACAAAATTATTAAAACAGAAATAAATAAATAAAATAAAATATTTTTTATCTCTGTAGATAACTAACACTTACAGTATTTTATCTCTTTTTTATTGGATAATAAAATTCAAAAACGGACAATTTCTTTGCAGACAAAAAAACTTCTACGAACATTTTTTTTTACCTTTTATCACAGAATTTTTTTGGTTCTTTTAATGAAAATAAAATTACTCTACACATGCATAACATGTGTGCATTTTTATAGTGTTTCATAAAATTCTAGTCAAACTATTTTCTTTTTCAGTTTCGATCGTGTGTAATACTCATTATAAGTTTATTTACGTTTGTTTCTTTGTACTCTATGAGTACTTGTTCATTCATTTCATTGTCACTTCAAAGCCTTGCACTACTAGTTTAGAAGATGTGAAGTGAATACCAACATGCATACAAGCTACGCAAATGGTAATTCTTAGTTTTGGTGGATTTTAAATTCAATTTTCAAGTTCATATGTACTTTAACAAGTTATACGTTTGTACATACTAAAACTCCACACTAGAACTCGATCTAAAAGTAACTATACATTAAAATACGCAATCAAACAAATTATTGTATCTACCATTACATTTATATGAGTATATCTGTAGGAATTGATCTAATAAAAACTGAATGAAAAAGAAAAAAGAAAGAAAAACACAATTTGGTATATACAGTATCAGTGTCATCAAAAATTGCCACCATATAGAAATGGGTCGATGCAAAACATTTCCACTTTTATTATTGCTCCAATACTGCCACTGCACTAGCATGTTTCAACACCTTGTGGCTTGTGCCGGGACAACGGCTTGCCAAATTGTTGACCAAGTCATGCATCGGAGAACATTGAATTAATTCATGCTGTCACAACTCTCGTACCAAATTTAGTTATCTAAAAAAAAATTCACCCGAAAAATAATTTTATAGGGAATTGAACTTTGATTTCTCAGCCCATCGGAATAATATTCAACTATTACTCTTTTAAATTTTAAATTGTATAGTAGAATTTCGATTTAAGAATACAGTAAAATTTTGACAAATTAAGAATCTCAGGACTGATAAAATTTATTAATTTAGCGAGGTTATTATTAACCTCCACAAACTGATGGTTAAGACATTTTCTACACGGACATCTGTAACGCTTTTTTCCTTGACCATGTTGCATGGTGATAGGCAGAAAATCACCTATCAAAGATGAGACCTAAATGCTTAAACACTATTTAAACGCAAATGTTAGCAAGGTTGACATATTCAACCATTAGACACTAATATAATTACAAACTATACCTATACTACTCTAAATGACATGAAATTTATACACAATGAACTAGACTCAGTGGTGAACTACCACACAAAATTGCAGAGGGTTTCGAGTTGATATGAATGTCGAACTTAATCGGCGAACTACAGCTAAATGTAAAAAAGTAAATACTAAAAAGTAAAAATCAATCAATAATGGAAGAGAAGAACTAAGAACTTCTCTCCACCCCAAACGACCTACGATATACCCCAAACCTAACTTCAATGACAATGAATGAATGTTTCCCACGTATGAGCTATGATTAAGATATCTTACGTATTACACTATCTTACTTGGCATGTTATCTGGATTGATTATCTGGTTTAACGTGATCTTAAACTAGGAGACATGGTACTATGATGGGTCCAAATCTACCTAACCTAAGTCATTAAGAATCGTAGAGTGTTTGATAAATAACAAGGCTTCTATAGCTACTATGATGGGTGCTCTTACATCACCTATGAATTACTTCACAAAGGAGTATGTTTTATCTCTATACAATATGCAATCATATGATGATCATGTACACATTCAAGACAATAGATCCTACTACATGTATCTAAGTGTCGACCCAAAGAAACACATAATAGAAATTATCACTAATATTATAGTAAAGTAAAACTCAACCAAATAGTTATTAAAGGCATAAGGGGTTTAAAATCATAAGCATGTCTAGAGCTTCGATCAGCCCCTAACTAAGTAACTAACCCCACATAGACAAGGAAACTAGACTACAGAAGTTCATAACAAAATAAAGTAATAAAAGATAGAGAAGAAGAGATCTAGCAGGCTAATTTTCTCCTCGCGGCTCCTTGTTCTCCTCTCGAATTATTCTTCTCCCCAAAACTGATTAACCTTTCTCAAAACTCCAAAAAGAGTATTTATAGAGGCTTGATTGAGTATCTCCTTGCTTACTTAGGTTTTGGGTTCTTTCCTTTGACAAGTCAAACTTCTTTAATCATTTTAGCTCTTAACTTCTTTTGCATAAGCCACATTAGTAATTAAATGGATTTTAAAGCATAAATTCGTCATTGGGCTTCTTGATGTGATTTGGGCTTCCAAACACAAGTTACTCATTAAAGTTAGATTTCTGAGCAGACTGACCTCTGTAGACTAAAATGACCATAACTTCCTGTAGACACATGATAATCACGTTCTGGAAGAAGTTATGGAAACTAGACATCCAGGAATTTTCAAGCATATAAAGACCATCCTCTGGATCATCTTGAGCTGCTCTAAATTCTCTGTTAAAGTTGACTGACCTACACATGCAGATTTTCCAAATTAATCTTTAAACCCATTTTTAACTTCTTTTCTCCTTATTGACTCAAAATACCTATAAAATAAGAAAATAAACTAATATTGGTGAATAACTAACAAAAAAATAAGTATATGAGCATTAATAAATAGTACAGATGTGCATATTTTTGCACCGATCACATCACAAATAACATAAACTCTCTGATTCCGTCCATATACATCTCCTCACTTCTATTCACCAACTGTATCTAACTCTTATCAATATTTTTACGTAATTTAATTATCATATTATATAATTTTTCAACTAATTAATCTAATATACTATATAATTAAATTACATAACACAATAATATGAATTTACATATTATATATAATTTTTCAACTAATTAATCTAACATATTTAATCATATATATATAATTAATCAACACATTCATGCAATTATCTTAACAATTAAATAATTAATTAATGCAATATGAAAACATGCAAGGTCACCAGAATAATTCACCGGAGAACTCTATCACCGTATGTTGTTACGTACGTAATTAAATTTTAAAAAAATAATCGAGAGAAACAGGTTAATACCTTCGCCGATAAGAAGATAAGTGGGTAAACTAGAACTCCGAAGATGGAAAAACTGTATAAATTGAAATTGTGACCGGAGGTGGTGTTGAGAGATGTTGAGAGATGAAAGAGATATGAAATGCTCGATCTGAATATGAAATCTGATCTAAATAATTGAGTTTTCTTAGATGATGAAA
Source organism: Geum urbanum (assembly GCA_946800695.1). Classification (NCBI taxonomy): domain Eukaryota; kingdom Viridiplantae; phylum Streptophyta; class Magnoliopsida; order Rosales; family Rosaceae; genus Geum; species Geum urbanum. The sequence continues at coordinate 77,236,710 of OX326999.1, read as the reverse complement.
TAATTCGTCATCTAGATTTGTACTTAGGCGACGAAGATAACTTTGTTATCTAGGTTAGCTCTTAGATGACGAAATACATAATTCATCGTCTAAGTTGAGCTTTTAGAGGGATAATATTTTCGTTGTTTAAGTTGTACTTAGACGACGAAATTTTTTTTCGTCGTCTAAGTTTTTTCTTAGACGACGAAATCTTCGACGAATACATATTTCGTCGTCTAAGGGAACTCTTAGACGATGAAACTCGATGTTCGTAGTCTAAGCATAATCTTAGGCGACAAAACTGAAAATTCATCGTCTAAGTCTAACCTAGATGACGAAATATTTTCTTGCATGACGAGTTATTTTTTTATCATCTAACACCTACTTAGACGATAAAACGGTTAAGATTTCGTCATCTAAGTGCGTATTTCTGGTAGTGCATGTTTATGATTTAGTTTTTGGACCGTAAATTTTATTGAACTTCCATTAAGAAATAAGCTCTATATAAGAATAAATTATGTCAATCTTAAAAATATGATTGTATAGAGAGTTTACAACGATTTAAGAGTTAATACCGTGTTTATCGATCAGAATATGGCTTACCTTATATGGTTCATATTTTATCACACTTTGCGCTTTTATGTGGTCATGAGAATTCAAAGTACAAATTTATGACATTTCATGTTGGATACTGATTTAGATACTGTTATCAACCACAACTCAGTCCTTCTATCAAAATTTTCATTAATAACAAACTATTACAAATTATATAAAATACTGCAAACGGTACAACGTACTGAAACAATCTGTTTATTTTACTTAATTCAATTGAATTTCTTGTGTCAGCGTGATTCCGTATAAATGAATCATAAAATATAAATAAGTCCAAACTTAGTATAAACTTTTTGAGCGTCTTATTTATCTCTATTAATTAAAGCAGAGAGGCTTATGGCAGTTTTTGAGTAGTTTAAGGTAGTTTTGATGGTAGAACATTGTTAATGTCAAATTTACCCTTTTTATTTCTTAACTATAATGCCAAAAAAAAGTTCCCGTTTAATTCTTAGAGCTCGACCCCATTTTTTCCTCCGACCCGTGGCTCCCGGAGCTCGCCGTCCTCGCCATCCTCGCCCTAAGCCAGGTCCCTCTCCTCCAAGCCGTGGCTCCCGGAGTTCAAGTCCGGCGGTCTTCGTCCTCGCCGTCATCTCCACCGCCATGCTCGAAGGGGACTATCCCAATCCCAATCCCAATCCCAATCCTGCCCAAATCTGAATCCCTCCCGAGAATTCCGAGTTCAAGTATTATTATTAAACAAATCTCTGTTGTCAACCTTAACTAACTTTTTTCACAGCCTTAACCTTTTAACTTAAGCGATGTATAATAAATGGAGGGGTTTTTAGTAATAACAAATTAAACCTGGAAATAAAAATAAAAGGTTTTATCTGAAAAAACTGTTAGCAGAGAAATTGATTTTGAATAAAGAAACTGCCTACAGTTTTTATTTTTAAACGAAAACTGCTACAGTTTTTCAAGACACTACTAAAACTGTTTTTTTTCGTTTTAAACCAATTAAAAGGATAATCTCTATTAATTAAGGCAAAGAGCCGTCAGTTACTAAGAAGTTTACATCAGTTTCTACACGGTTGAAGATTGAACATTTGTAATGCCAAGAATGTCCAATCATTTATGCTCAATTCACTTAGCTTACCCTATTGTAAAGAACAACCGAATTTAAAAATAGAAATGATAGAATTGTAAAGAAACATATCAGAGGAGTTGAACTCTATCCCAACGCCGGTTATCTTCACTTATCCAACTTCCATAAAAATAAGAGACCCTTCTTCTCTGGCAGCGGACTTCCTCACAATTGAGATCAGCCTTCTTCTTCGGTGGCAGTGGGTTTTAGCTCTGTGTAGAAACCCAATTGATGGCTCCTTATTTGAGCTCTGTGTAAAAACCCAATTGTATGGTTCCTTATTTTTCTCGGATCCAAATCTCTCATGTTTCCTCACATGCTTGCTTCTTTTTTTTCAAATCTCTCATGCTTGCGTGTAACATTAGTTAAGTTTATTTTATAGAAAGAAGAACACTACCACATATTGACTCATTGCCGGCGACTTTTAAGTCGCCGGCAATGTTTTTGGACATTACCGGCGATTTTTGCCGGAAAAATCGCCGGTAATGTTTTTTTTTTTAACATTACCGGCGACATAAATGTATGTCGCCGGCAATGTCTCGATGGTAATGTAAAAAAAAAAAGAAGACATTACCGGCGATTTTTCCGGCAAAAATCGCCGGTAATGTCCAAAAACATTGCTGGCGACTTAAAAGTCGTCGGCAATGAGTCAATATGTGGTAGTGGAAGGAGGAGGTGTCCACTAGGAAGCCATAATACCATTTGTGCATAATCATGCACGTGTGATTGTGCCTTAATTGTGCTTGCTCGGAGGATTTTTGTAGTTTTGATTTCAGTTTCTTTTCGTTTTGTTTAAGGTGGATTGCGGTTTTGGTGGTTTAAAAGACCCTTCTTCTCCGTCGGTGGCAATGGGTTTTTTCTTCGCAATTGATGGCTTTCCAGGTAGTAGCTTCAGTTTCCTTATTTTTTTGTTCCAATCTCAATTCCCTTCGATTTATAGCTTCCCATTCTTTTCCTCACAATGGAGATCGACCTTCTTCTTCGGCGACAATGGGTTTTACCTCGATCTGGACCTCGATTGATGGCTTCCTAAGTAATAGCTTCAGTTTCCTAAGTTTCTGTTCCAACCTCAATTCCCTTTACTCAATTTTATTTTCTTTTATTCATGGATTTTGATGAATAATTGTATGGAAGTTGAATGGAGTTTGTCAAAAGAAGACCTTAATTGGAGTTCAGCCGATCTGCTGAGGTTTTCCATTGAACTCAATTTGTTTCATGAGAGTCATGATTAAAGAGTTTTATTGTCTTTGGTTTAGTAACAATGAACTGTGTTATATCTTGTACGTTATATGCAGGTGTTGCCCTTTCCAGGTTGCTTTCTCCACTGATTTGAGTTACCTAGGTTACCTTCTCCACTGATTTTGAATGATTGATTAGTGTGTTTGGAATGATGGATGGATTAGTGTATTTGATTCGATTTGTTTATTACGAATTTTCAATTGACAAACAGTCCTATTCCATTTCAGGTTAGAAACAGTCTTATTCCATTTCAAACTTCACTAAACAGACTTTGGTGATAAGAGATAATTGATGCACTCCTAAATGGTTACGAAGTCTGTATACTTCTACAAATAGGACGGTAACCCATCAGCTTTCTCATACGTTAAAACTTTTTGCATATAGAGCTACATAATTTTTTTTTTCTACGGTAAGGTCACCGTTTCAAGTCTTATTCAATTTTGATTCTCATGTCTCTTTCTTTTTTTGCAATTTGAATTCATATGAATTCTTGGATTATAGAAGCACTGCACATGGAAATTACTATGAATCATCTTATGCTTCTGTTCTTCGATGATACAGGCTTCTGCCCTGTTGTTATAGTGAGTGATCTATTGAGTTGGCAAAGTAGGTTACTGACACGAATTCAACCACGCCAGCAGTGGATAACATACCAAGGTGACAAACCTAAAATTCAACTTTGAGTGGATAACTGGATTTCACAGGGACAACCAAAACTAAGGTTAACTAAGTCTCACCTAATCGTCTTTAATCGAAAGATGGATTTTGGATTTTCATTCTTCAACTTTTTTGACTAAAATGTGTTCTTTAACTTTTCAAGTTTGTGTTTCAGTTGAGAGTTCTGGTAAGAACGGATTGAAATATCTTAATTCTAGGATTCGCAATCATGCTGCAGCCAAGCAAAATGTTTGATTTTGAGGGCGAATCTCAGCTTGAAATGAGATCCAGGTATGTATTACAAGTGTGAATCAAGAACGCTTTGGTTTTTGTGGTGAAGTGATTTTGTGTATCACTTGTAATACACAGGTATGTATTACAAGTGATATACTGATCATTAGGTTCAAAAATATAGTCTGTAGAGAAAACCAAATCAAAATAATTGGGCATAGAGTAAGGTATTAAGAGACGTATGATAGCAAATGAAGGTAATGATGTGAATGCTGGTACGCTGAAGACAACTGGTGGTTATTCTTGCTAAAATTGAAGTCTGCATTGTCACATGTTCATATTAGACATGAATTTCATCCAGTAACTATGTAGTTTAACTCTCATTTGTGAAACCTGGAATCGCCTGTACCAAAGTAGCATGCAATTCAACCATTCAATCCTCTATCGTCAAGGAACCAAATCTATAAACTCAAAGTCCACAACAAATAATTTATCTGTAAATCCATACAAAAGCCAATTGAAGTTACCGCAACATATCAATTGAACCTTATTCCCCGTTTACTCTTAAGTAAGATCCTACTATCTTTTCTGGTGTATAATTAATTTACAGCATATATGCTCCTTTAACTTCTTTTCCGGTGTAGTATGACCCCTCTTCTCATTCAATGTATTACGATAACTGATCAATTCTAATTGCAATGCAGCTTTGAAGATCACAAAATTGCTTGCAGGGGCTTCATTGTTAAGCTCATCTAATTACTTTTGTTTTTTTTATGTGTATCAGATCTACAACATCACTTGCAGGGGCTTCATTGTTAAGTCTAGGCTGTGAAAGAGTAAGGTATGTAAAGGTTCAACAGAATTATTTTTAAAAATGCTGGAAAGTAATAGTGTAGCTGTTTCAATTAATCTGAAAGAAGACAAATAATATCAAAAATTGCAAAGGTTTTAGGTTGTGAAAGAGTAAAGTATGTAAAGGTTTTTAATGGGGAATTCAATCACTAAATTTGTGATAATTATACAAAATTTCAAGTGTCTGACGGTTCTATTCAAAAAAACTATTAGTCGGGGATAAGAGATAACCAAAGATAAATGATAAGAGTTTTTGAAAATTTCAGAAATGAAAGATAACGGATGCAGTGCAAAGTCCATGCATTTTTCTACAAATACTACTGCAACCCATTTGCTCTCTCATACCACAATTTTTTTTGCATAAGACCTGAATCAATGTTACGTTTGTGATAGATCATGGTTACTTCTCTTTTTTAGAGGTAAGGTCACAATTATCTTTTGTAACAATTCTCTATTGTCGTTCTCATGTCTCTTTGTCTTTGTGTGCATACTATAGGGAACAAATATGAGATTAGAGTTTCCTTCTCGATCTAATTAACTCACCTTTTATCCTGCATTCTAAAATTTGAACTTTGGTTTCTATGCAGATTGTACAACTTCAGTCTAATTAACTCACAGTACGTTCCATACTTTCCTTCCTTTGGTGCTTCTCAACTTAGTCACCAAAGAAGAGCTTGACTGCTAAAGGTAGAACAAAAGTCAATCATTACATGTATCTTTTAGGTTACATACTTGAATTTTAATGTATGGAATGACATCAAATATGTATTTAACAGTTGAATAAAAGTTATAGTGTCATACTATCTCTATTAATTCTGTAAAATGATAGAACATGTATCTTGCAATTATGCTCAGTTGTCAAGCTACGTTAGTTTTTCACAATTAATTTTTCTCTGACTTTACTTAATAAGATTATAGAAATAGCTTCAACTCTAAAGCTATAGAGATATACTTATATCAAAGCATCTTACCCAAAATTTAGAGAAAATGAGGCGGTTTTTTGGTTGAAGGATATTGCTTTTCTATTTTTTTTTGTTTATATTTTTTTAGATATTTAAATTTCTCTTTAAAAGAGATTTCGAGGACATTTAGGCGAACGAATAAATAAAATGATCTTTTGAAAAAGAAAAGAAAAAAGTGTTCGTTTGTATAATTAAAAAAAAGTCCAAAAAATGAATAGATAATTGCACCCTATAATTATGTTCCCTTTTCAGAATCAAAGTAGTGCAATTTTATCTTTTACGGTAATTACAATAAAAAAATTATTGCTATTTTTAGGTCATAGATCAAAGAGCTTATGAATCAAGCAAATAGTTCAAGTACTCGAAGCAGTCGACAGTGACGAGAGACATTGACTCCCGAACAATATCAAACTTATTTGGCACGACGACGAGACCATGCTCGAGGAAAATGACATGTGGTTGAATCTGTTAATGATGACCCAAATTCTCAGCCAAATAATATAAACGAACCAACCAGGGGTAATGTTGATTATGAAAGGTTTTTACACTTAGTAGTGTTCATAAATTTTTTTATATATTGACATTTTTTATTGGTTATTTATTTATAGAAAGAGTGTGCTTAACTCACATTAGGCAAAGAGAACGTTTGGAAGGGATACGGATAAATTATGGTAATCAAGTACAACACGTTATGAATGATACAAACGAAGAGGTTTCAAGTACTACATCCTTTTACTTTATATATGAGATGTTATTAAACTTTAAATAATCTCTATTTTGAAAAAAATTGACCAAACACTACAGTTGAATAATAACAAAAAAGTTGGTCTATTAAATTACCATATTTCTTTATTATAAATAAAAAAAATCCCAATACTACGATGATTATTGCAACAGAGCAAAATATGGTTATTGTCGAAGAAGTTAACGATAATGGGAACATGCTTATTGGTGAAATGTAATGTTGAGTCTAGCATGTGCCACAAACAAGGAGAGCAAGGATAAGGTCCAATGATGCAAGAAATTTTCATGAGGAAATGGGAGTACCAATATGTCAACTGCCACAATCGAGAACATGCCCCAAGTGTAATGCGCAATTGTTTTATAAAGAAACATCAAGTTTGTGTTGTTTAAACGGGGGAATTAGTCTGCCTCTAATTCAATGTCCCAAAGAAATGTTTGACTTATTCTGTGACCAAATAGCAATGGGAAAGAGATTCAAACAAAATATTCATGCATACAATAATGTTTTTTCATTCACCTCAATGGGCGTTCATGTTAATGAGAGAATTAATGTTCGATCACACTACACCTTTCGTGCTCAGGGTTCTATATACCATAAGATTGGTGGCCTTCTGCCGATTGATGGGAGAAGACCACGATATCTACAAACTTATATATACGATACTGATCATGAGCTTGAGAATAGATTGTCAATTAGTAGTGTTTTAGAGAGGGAAATAGTTGAGAGGATACAACATATCTTGAACCAATATAATCCATATTTTCATACACTACGAAGTCTTGGACAACGTCAAAACTTGCCTAATTGCAGATTGATCTTAAGAGAACAACCTTCTGATCATCGTCAGTATAACTTACCATCAGCATCTCAAGTTGTTGCTGTTATAATAGAAGGGGACAATATAAATCTAAATGGAAGAGACTTCATGATTCAAACCGCTTCTGAACAACTTCAAAATATACAACTCTGTGGGATATTATGATCCCATGCAATATCTGTTACTATTATCGTATGGGTCATATGGATGGGATATTAATACTACAGATAATAATGGAAAGTTTATGAGTTGTTGTGACTATTACTCATATGTGTTACAAGTTAGTGTCTATTATTCTTCTTTTCCTTCATAACATAACCAACATGCCTTAAAACATAGTGAACAATCTGAATTTTGTAGATACGCTAAGGTCATGACAATCTTTTACATCGAGGTAGACGTCTCTTTTAACAATATGCAGTAGATAATTATGAAAAGATTGAGTCACAAAAACTTAGATATTTTTCGTTTGAACCAAGATAAGTTTCAGAGAGAGGTCCGTCAGGGACTTCAAGACTCTCCATGCAGGAGAAAACAATGCAAGTGTGAATGAATATTATCATTAAACTTAAAATTATATAACTCCATGTAGTAATCAAAATTTATTAAATAGCCAACTCACCATTGTAATATAAAAAAAATTCAGGTAATGTCGATAAGAAAATCTTTTTGCCATCTTCATTTACTGGGAGCCTACGTGACATATATCAACAGTATCAGGATGCTATGACTTTGGTTCAAAAATATGGAAGACCAGACCTTTTTATCACCATGACTTGCAATCCTAATTGGAAAGAAGTGAGAGATAGACTACTCCCTGGTCAAACACCCCAAGAACACCCAGATTTAGTCACATGAGTGTTCCATGCAAAACTCGAACATTTAAAAGAGGACATCATAAAAAATGGAGTGTTAGGAAATGTGGTTGCTCATGCTTTTGTCATTGAATTTTAAAAGAGGGGTCTACCGCACGTGCATATGTTGATCATGCTAGAAGATGGTGATAACCTTAATAATCCAGATGAATATGACCACATTGTTAGAGCAGAGATACCGAACGAGCAAGAAGAATCTCTACGTTATGAAGCAATGTGTACACATATGATTTGTGGTCCGTGTGGAGCTGTAAACAAAACTCTCTCATGTATGAAAGGCGGTAAATGTAGTAAAAGATACCCTAAATCATTTTTAAATTACACTGTTCAGGGAACTGAAGCCTATCCTATATATCGAAGACGATCAAATCGTTTACCTGTACCTCTAAGAAGACGAAGTGATATAACAATTGATAACAGTTGGGTAGTTCCCTACAACCCGTGGTTGTTACTACGATATGATTGTCACATCAATGTTGAAATATATGTGAGCATCAAAAGCGTCAAGTATTTATATATGTACATCTACAAGGGTCCTGACAGAGTTGCACTACAGCTCTAGTCTAATCCAAATTTTGATGAAATTTGACAATTTGTTGATGCTAGGTGGGTATGCGCACCCGAAGCCTTATGGAGGATATTTAAATTTTTACTAAACCGAATATATCCAACAGTAGAACGATTGCAGATACATCTCCCCAACATGCAACAAATAAACTTCAATGCAGATGAAAGTGTGGAGGATATTTTGGAAGATGAAAATGCAGAAAAATCAATGCTTACTGAATTTTTCCATTTAAACCAAACAGATGTGAATGCAAGAGCGTATTTGTATCGAGAAATTCGTGAAAATTATAGGTGGGATATAAAAAAGTATTAGGCTAAAAGAATAACCAACTATATGGCTCTTTGGCGAATATACAGTGTGTCACCGTTAGAGGGTGAAAAGTTTTACCTACAGGTTCTGCTCAGTCATGTTAGAGGATCAAGATCATTTCATGAATTACTTACTGTCAATGGTGTACTCCAACCAAAATTTAAGCAAGTGGCTGAGAGACGGAGTTTACTAGAGAATGATAACAGTATTCGAGATTGTCTGTTAGAGGCCTCAAGAGTTAGAATGTCATCAGCCTTGAGATGAGTGTTTGTCACAATATTGGTTTACAGCCAACCAACTGGTGTTCGAAGATTGTGGGACGAGTTCTATCCTTTCATGGTGGAAGATTATCTTTCATCCAATAATTCGTTCAATATAAACAAGTTATTACGTGATTTAGACAAAATGATGGAACAATTTAGAAAAAACATTAGACAGTTCGATCTTCCGGCAATGACAAGTGAACTAGAAGAAAATTCAGGCATCCCAGGATGTATTGAAGATGAAATATCGGTACTAGTCCACAAGTAGACATTGATGCAATAGGTCGCCTTAACAACGATAAAAAAAATGCATTCGATACCATAATGTTTGCTGTGGAAAGTGATGGTGGTGCATTATTTTTTGTTGACGGTCCAGGTGGAATGGGAAAGACATATTTATACCGTGCGTAATTGGCTAATCTAAGAAGAATGAATCGTATTGTCTTAGCCATAACATCATCTGGAATAGCTGCAATTAATATGCCTGGTGGTAGAACAGTTCATCAAGGTTAAGTATTCCACTTCATGTAGATGCATCAACCCCGACTTTTATAAACAAACAATCTGATCTAGCTGAGTTGGTCAGAAAGGCAACTGCAATCATTTGGGATGAGGCACCCATGACACATCGAGATGTTTTTGAAGCACTTGATCGGACTTTCAGAGACATAATAGATGTTCAATTACCATTTGGTGGAAAGATAATGATTTTGGGGGGAGATTTTCGTCAAGTGCTTCCAGTTGTTCTGAAAGGAACCAGGCCTCAACTCATTGAAGCTTCAATTGTGAAATCTTCATTTTGGGCACAAACAAAGATGTTAAGGTTGAGACATAATATGAGATCCATCAATGACCCTCAATTTTCTGATTTTTTACTTCGTGTTGGCGATGACAATGAACATACATTAGATGGTGAAATGATAAAATTACCACAAACTATGGTGATTCCGTGGGTAGGAGCTCAACCAATGGATCAAATCATTGATGAAATCTTTCTCAATTTGGGTGATCATGTATGTGATACAAGTTATATGGTGGAGAGAGCGTTGATTACTCCTCTAAATGATGACGTGGATATGTTAAATGAAAAGATCATCAACATGTTTCCGGGTGAACAAATCACGTTTTATTCTTTCGACTCGGTGCAAGACGACTCCAGGAATTGACACCAACATGAGTTCTTGTAACTCAATAACAATTGGAGGACTCCCGCCACACAAGTTGACCATAAAAATAGGTGCCCCGATTATACTTTTGAGGAATATCGACCCAAACTTGGGATTGATGAACGGAACTCGATTGTTATGTCGTGGTTCATATCAGAATCTCTTAGATGCTGAGGTTCTAATGGGACAGTTTGTTGGGACTAGAGTTTTTCTACCCCGAATCCTATTGAGCCCACCCGATAATGTTGGTCTACCTTTCAAACTCATAAGAAAGCAATTTTCAGTCAAATTGAGCTTCTCCCTCATTATAAATAAGTCTCAAGGACAGACAATTCCTTACGTTGGTGTGTACCTCCCAGATCATATTTTCAGTCACGGCCAATTGTATGTGGCATTGTCGAGGGGAACATCAGAGTCCACTACAAACATTCTAGTTAAAAAAAGCTCCATGTCTAGTCAAGATGGTGTATATACTAGGAATGTGGTGTTTAAAGAGGTTTTGTTGCCTTTAGACACAAATAATGTTGCATCTCATTAGGTATTTTAATATCCAATATGTTTAACATACTAATATTAGTTACTTAAGTAATTAATTGTAATTTTTATGTTGTCTATAATTCTTTCTGTATGTTCTTAGGTACGAAAACAATTCAAATGGACAAAAACTCTACTCGGCGTGTTTCAATTTTTTCGGTTGGTCGGCATATGGGAAAGTCGATAAAAATGAATACCGGTTATCTCGGTAACTTGGTTTTGAAAGAATGGAACAAAAAGAAGCATGAACAATATGAACTTTTGAACACTTTTATTTTTGTTATATTCCAAAATCTGTAATCAACTTCACTATAAATTTTGGTTATTATCATTAGTTGGCGCTATAAAATGGCACGAAGAGAGTTGATGACAACAAAAATGTTACCTGAAGTCACACGAACATGGAGAAAAGTTTTGCGCTTAAGGTATATAACATATATTATATGAGATACGGTACAATTTATGATTTTCCTTTTAGAATTTAACAGTTGCAAATATTGTTACCAGGATGAGACATCATCATCAACGAAATAGCTTCTTAGATAAGGTCTTATAACTTTTTACTTATACGAGACATAAGCATTGATGGTCAACATAAATTTATTTGAAAATTTCTAACAATTTATTTGTATCTTTTACAGTTCTACAAAAAGCGTAAATGCACGAAAACAAATTGCTCAGGTAATTACGTAATGCATTCATGTTCAACATATACATGTCTGTGACCGTTTATTAATTTGTTTTAATTCTCCTATATTTTATTTTTAGCTGGAGTGACAAGTCGTTCTACATGATGATTAATGTGGTTGGACTTCATTAGAGATATAGACGTCATCATAGTTAAAAAATTTATATATTTTTTAATAGTTTCTATTCGTATGTTTTTCGTTCCATTTTCATACGTCAAAGAGAGTTATGATTTGGTTTCCCAAAATTAGTAGTGGTTGAATTATATATTTCATAAAATAGTATTATTGCACAACCTCGATAAATACACCGACATTGCGAAGAATTACTAGTGATTGATTATCTATTGCGTAAAATAATACTAGCATTCTTGCGCACGTGCGGAAATGCGTCGCGCTCGCGCGTACATTTTTTTAGTATCTCTATTAAAAGTGTGGACTTAACATGAAGTAGGCTAGTATTATTTTACGAATATTATAATCAATCATTGGTAATTCTTCGCACATACTCAATTAGATCAGTGCTCGAATTTATGATATAGGTCTGAAAGTGCATGATAGAGAGTGGTAGCTGCAGGTGGCTTAGGTAATGATACACTGACAATATCATTGCACACTCATGAGTATACCACTGGCAATTCGCACGCGCGAACCCGACGCGTATATACGCGTGCTGAAAGGCTAATTTTCTATAAAATAAATAAATATCCAAATACTTCCCACACCCATAGATTGTGTACGGTTTCTAGTATGTATAAAAAAGAAACAAACTGATTGAGCTAGTTTTGTCGAATATTGCGATGTTAATGGTGTTTTACAGCATGATATATAGACGTCTTAAAATGAAGCTCCATAGTTGCTCACTTGAAATTTTCTTTCCTTTTGGATTTTGTTCAAAGTGGCAAGTGGAGCTTTATCAAAACTTTACAGAAAGATATATAGTTGCTTTCAATTTTTGGACTGGCATGCATGGAATCAAAACACCCTTGCATAGTGTTAGTTGAGATCGATATAGACGTGTAGTATAGATATTTAAACATTTCTTAGTATGTAAGTATAAGATACTCTTTGCCCAAATACAATCTATAAAGGGTTGCTACAAAGACATAATCACAGACCATATATAGCACCATTTTCTATACAATATGGTATTATGGTCGCATGATTAAAGAATAAAAAGATCGAGAAGGGTTTGATTACTTCCTCCACTTATGCAAGGAGCGAGTTAGGTTCTTTTGATGGTGAGTTTGCTTTTGCGATCACATATTTGTTGCCACTACGCCACAGCGGACGTTTGAAACCGTTTTACGTACATAAGAAGGCAGGCCGATGAAACACAACTGATCACACTGGTCTATTAACAGTATCGAGTATTTTACAGACACTACGTAAGGCAGTATACATTATTATTATTGCCTAGCTGGCTCGTATAGATGTGCGCATCAGCTGAAAATCAAGCTATTTATTTACTATATGTTATATAAAGCATCCGTGGTACGTTTAAAACACTATTCATTTGCAAAACAGTGTTCTCATGTGCAAAATGTTATTCTGGATAAGATTTGCAGCTCAAAAGTGCCGTTCTTTCTCTCTCTAAGCCTCACTTTTTCTCTGCTTCTCTCATCTGCACATCCTATTGCATCTACGACTTCCAAAATCCGATCTCTGTCTAGATCGATTTTCGAATGAAGATAGTGAACCAACTTTTGAGAGCCGCATCCTGTTTTCGGCCGGAGACCGACTTTAAGCTTTTAGATTCGTCGCCGGATCTTCTTCACTTTTCCGTCCTGTTTCATTTTAGGATTCTTTGTCTCTCTTTGTTTTGATTGTTCTTTCATCTCCGTCGTCAACCTTCATGATTTCCAGATTGAACTCGTCGCCGACCTTGATTTCCTAGATCATGGTTCTAGTTTCCAATTCAGGTAAAGTTCGGACATCTTTCAGCTATATGACGACATACCTCTGCTTATATTTGAAGTTTGATAAAACCTGCACAAATAGGCCTCTTTGATTTGATCATGTACCGCACCGGCACATATTCTTAGGGCTCTATTAATAATGGTTGATTGTGACTATGAGTTTAGATTTTATAATAGATTGGTTAGTAGTATTCTTAGTCAATCTCTGAGATTACCAGCTTCTTTCTTTATGTTTTGGATAGATCCACCTATGCCAGACCAACCAATCTATTGTAAAATCTCAGCTGGTATCAGTGAAAGTTGAAGTTAAAATTCAGCTGGGTTTCTGTAGGGGATAGTAGAACCCATGTTCTTTTATTAAATAAGGAGAGAAGTATTTGTTCACCAGTAATTTTTTGTAAGTAGCTAGCTGGATTAACGACGTTTGAATTTGAGGTTTTGATGTAGGTTATTGGTGTTCTCCATCCAGGAAGACCCAATGTTTCAAAGGTATGACCTATTGCATCTTTGAAATTTGGTTTAGATTTAGTTTGGTGTAGTTTTATCTTGTATATTTAGCTTTTATACTCTTGCATTGTATGGTACTCTTTAATGAATGCGAGTTTACTAATATAACCAATGCCTCTAAATTTGGAAAAATAGTATTGGAATTTTAGGGTACACCTGAATCATAATTTTAGGATTAAACCTCCTCTTGATTTCGGCTCTCTTTCTTGATAATCTATGGTGTTAATATTAACTCTCTTTCTTATAATTCAAGTTTGTTATGGACATGCAGTTTGATCTCTCTATATCTCTTATCGTCCGATAATCTCTATCTCCATTTTCATCTTGGTCGACATCGAGAATTCAAAGACCAGGTAGGTGCAACCTCTCTCGCTCTTGAGTTTTTTTATCTTTCAGTGTCTAATTGGCTCAAGTATGGTCGATTATCAAAAACAATTAAATTGGGCTTATGGATGAGGTATACCCTGAATTTTTTCATTGGATAAACTTTTCTATGTAGTTTCTTTGTAGCATTTATCTCAGTAGTATTTATTGGATAGAATGGGATACTGAAGTATTAAGAACTTGGAGATTTATATAAATGATTTATGTACTGTAAAACACAACTGAATTATGTTTGGGTGAAAATTGTTATGATCAAAATCCATATTGATGAAATGAAAGTCATATGAAATGAAAGGAGTCCGTACTTTATTGGGTTTATGGGTGTACAAAGGGAGATTTATCGTACATGACTATTAAAATGAGTTCTTGAAAGATTTCACAGTAGGTAAACCCAAAGCTTCAAACACTTTCTTTGATTTTGTATTTTTGTGGGATAGTGTGATAGGTTTTATGCCATTGTTCATGATTTAAGAATTCATGATTAAAATTATGAGGAAAGGCTTCACGATTAAATCCAACGATGAAGATGAAACCTTTACTCAAATCCCTCATCAAAGTCTTAAACCTTTGGCATGTTCTATTATAAAAATACAATATTTTTATTGATGAATTTTGAGGAATGTGGTTTTATGACAGTTTACACGTCAGGGGTTGAGCTCAATAATGCAGAACGTGCCATCGTTCACATCAACTGCAGACATGTGGGCTTGAATCAATTAGGTGAAGAGAATCAGCACACATAGGTGGGGGTCAATTTTCAAAGACTCATTTTTGTATCCAGTATCAACCATTTAGTTGTATGATATGTTCTTTTGATTTAAAAACAGTTGGTGGTAAAATGTTTAAAAAGAAGAAGAAGAGGAATTGCAAAATCTGGTGCTTTGCTTAATATGAGATAATTATTATAAATGTTAGGATTCAATTTTAACATCATGTGTTAGATTAATTGGTTTAATTTGGTAGGTTGAGGTATGCACAGAAATAATCCTCCGAGCACAGAGGAGAAGAGGAAAACAAAAGTTGATTCAGAGTTTCTGATTGACGTGCCCATTGAGATAGTGCCTATTAGGTACTGTATTCTGATTTGTGCTCAATTTTGTTGCTTTTATTTTTTAAGTTTATGTCTTTGTATTAGTTGAATGAGCGATATACTCCAGTAGGCATGTGTGTGTTTTGATATAGAATCAGTGCAAATCAACCCTTTTTGTAGGGTTTTTTTTTCTACTAGGTAAGTTTGTATTTAAGTTATTCTATGGGTAGTAATTTTATTGTTATAGGTTATTTTGGATAAGTTTGAGTTTCTGGATGCTTCACTAATCCTTTTCTTTGTGCAATATATATTCTTTTGTTATTTTATGGTGAGAGTCTAGAGTCAAATTTTGATTGTGTGGAATTTGGTGGACCGGAGTTTCATATTGGTGTGAATGGGTGTAATCATTTGTGGATTATTTTAGTATTCAGGTTGGTGGTATAATAAGGTGTTTGCCATCTTTCTGCTACTATAGGAAGCTGAGCAATTCAATATTCGTAATGACATTAAGCAAAGGTTGGATCTCTGTTCCTTTAATTTGTTTACTCTGCATTTTTACTTTCTGGGTTTTTATTTTCATAGTTGAGATGTATTCTTTTTTTGTTGTTTCTAGTTGGCATATTTGTTGTGTTTGCTATAATGGGTTGGAATAGAATGTGACAAATTCTGACGATGAATCTCTGTTCTAGGCCTCGACCAATAAACATGTTTCTTTGAGCTGTAATATTTCGTTGTGCTTCTTATTTAGGCATCTCAATAAAGCTAATTTGTGTTTTCTGTTAATTCAATTTAAATTTAAAGTTTCCTTGTTTAATTGTTTTTAATTAATATACTACACCAAAAGTTAAATTGATTGTATAGATGTTGTTTCTTTATTCTTATATACTACACCAAAAGGTTAAATTGATTGTATAGATGTTGTTTCTTTATTCTTTATGGACATTTGGTTACCTTCTACTCTTCAATCGAGTTGTTCTACAGATATACTTTTTCTATAAATTGAGAAGTTGGCTTGTTGAACTTAGAATGAATAGCTCGAAAGTCTTGCAGTATATGATATCTTTGTAGTGTTATGTTGGGTATGACAGATTCATTGGAATGATTATGTTTTGTTTGTTCTTATTTGAATAAGGCCAACATCAATCACCACATATCAATTGGGGTTCTCCTAAGGAGATCGAGATCACCAGACATATGGAGGTTGTGTCGTGTTTCGGTAGGGTTGTCGCTTGATATGGCTAATGTCAGCCATTGTTTAAAGCTCTCTTGGAAGCTTTGTTGTTGATTTCTGGTGCGTTTGAGCAAGATCATACTGTTGATACCGGCTTCCAGACAATTTTGAGTACAGTAGTTTCAGATGAATATGTAAGTAGATGTTGTTGAATATTAATTTAGGATGAATATGTAATGTAATATCAAATTGAATATGAATCAAGTTTTTAGTTTAAATGGCCATTTAGTGATATCAAGTTTTTAGTTTAGATGGTTGTTGTTCTCCTCAAATAGACCAAATAAGTAATTTGTATATTCACAGGACATTCAATTTAATTGCAATTCCATATCATTTGTGTTTACTCACCACCTATTTCTAACTATCTCTATTCATTCCCAACAATAAATGAAAACAATGCTCTTTTTTCATCTCTAAATATGTACATATATTTATAATTGAGTTTCTAAATAATTATATTTTTTCTTATTTGGATCTTCCTAGGTTGCAAAAAAGCACCAAGGTATTCCATCAGAGTAACTTCAACACCTTCTTTATTATAGAGAAAAATGAATTTTACATAATATCACACTTTTTCACTCCAACAACTTTTTCATTCCATTCCCCAAAATAGAGTAAGGGATGAGAGAGAACAAATCATTCTTTAAATTTACATCAACTTGCAAATTTTTGAAGAATGAATTGTCATTAATACTTTGTGAGTTTCAATGTCTTCCAAGCTCTTTTTCATGTGTTTCAATAAAAAATATAATATTTTATTATTATAATGAATAAAATTATATTTATAATAAATGTAGAAATCTACAAAATAGGAAAATTGTTGTAGTTAGAGCATAATGTTTTTAGAGATTTCAACTTTTACTATCCTATTTTACAAAAATTATGGAGAACCTGTTGGAGATGCTCTCAGTAAATAGGGACTGGACAATTGTGATCTAAGTACGGCATCTGCAAAAATTTAGTTGGCTCTACAATGATAGATCAAAAGGTTATTAGTAATTAGGGAAATCGAACCTTCCATTTCCAAATAATTTTACCATCATTGATATTGAAATTGCAGTATTACATATATTAACAGCTTCTTTAAATGATTTTACAATAATTAAAGTAAAAAAAGATCTAAAATAGTTTACCAATAATATTGTATAGCAATCGTAGTAAAACCGCTCCAAGGGACGGGATGTCACCTAGCTAGTATATTACAAGCAGCATTTCGACCGATTCTATTTATTATAACGTGCTTGTTATTTCCATCTACTTTAGTTTACTCAGTATCTGCAAATCTGAATAGAAAACAAGAAAAAATAAAGGTCAGATCAATTTACTTGTCGCATGCATAAATAGTAAGATCGATCAAGATGATATATACTCATCCAAGCTCAGAGAGCTTCAAATGAGCTTCAGCATAATCAGCAAAGAAAGCATTCTCGTCCTAGATCAAATATTCGAAACAACACGATCCATTACTTCAAAACAGAATAATTAACCAAAATGCAAGCCTTATATATATGGAAAAATTGGACAAATGGTCTCCCAACTACGTCAAAATAGACACTTTAGTAACTATCATTTGACATATATCAAAATTGTCACTCAACTTCGATCTCCATCTATCAATTTGGTCACTCCGTCTAATTTAGACGTTATACACTCGACATATGATGGATAAAAATATCTTTCTATCCTTTAATTATATATATTTACAATAATACCATTACTACAAGTTTTCAAAAATTACAAATTCTATCATTGCATCTCTCTCTCTCTCTCTCTCTCTCTCTCTCTCTCGTGAGAACATAGTAGCAGTGCCCACAGCCTCGTCGACACCATCCCCCTCCGACGTTATTTCCCTTTGACGGCGAGGCCTCGCGCATTGACACGCCGCATCGCGTGGCTCACTCGAGCTCGGGTCATCACCTCGGACGTCGACCAACTTGACTGGATCCTCGTCACTAGCTTCGACGTTGAGCTCCTCCGCCAGCCTCGGCTTCAGCACACCTCGCTCGACTTCTTGCATCACCGCCGAAGCCTGCAGTAGCTCGACATTGCGTGTCCTGCTCCAGCGTGATGCCTCGAGCATCTCACGCCTCGAGCATCTCAACATCAGTGTACCAAGCTCCATTATTGTCCCTCGACCACGAGAGCTTAGATGCCGAAAAGGCATGGCTCGCCACGGTCGAGTATTCTCTCTCCAAAAAGCTCGAGGACCTCGGCCTCTCGCCGCATCCCACCTCAACCGATATCTTCGTCAAATCGGTTCAATGCCATTGACACGCCTCAGGCCGCCTCTTCAAGTCACGGGTCAGGTCACTGATCGTGAAAGGCAAGATTCTAGGTCGGATCAAACTGAATCCAATCATATGGTGTTCATATCAGATTTTTTGGATGCCAAAATTAACTTTCATCAAAAAAGTAAAATAAAAAAATAATAGATAGATAAAAAGACGTAAATGTCCCTAAAAATAACGAAATATTCTATATTTAATAAACGTTTGAGAACGAGTGACTATTTTGATAGTAAAACGTCAAGTTGAGTGACTATTTTGATATGTGCCAAATGATAGTTACTAAAGTGTCTATTTTGACATAATTGAGTGACCATTTGAGCAATTTTCCCTATATATAGATATAGATATAGATATAGATATATATAGCTTATGAGGTAACTATACGAACCGTAGCCTAGGTCTCAACAAAAGTACGAAAAACTGGATCATCTAGAAGAGCCTTATCTGATGGAAGCTGTATTAGACCTTCTTTCTCTCCATCCAGAAGCTCCCTTAATTTCAACAGTTTTATTAGTTCAGATATATAGCTAACTAGTAAGGTTCAAATTAAAGTGTTAAAAAAATCTAGTACTAAACTGAAGAAGTTTGAACTCTGAACAATATTGTTTACTTACGTGAAATAGGAATTATCAAAGATGAGGGGATTAGTCGTCCAGGCTCCCTCAAATCCAGAGCACTCCTTGTGGCATCTACGGTCTATCCTATGTCAGTTATCAAAGGAAAAACGAAGCAAATTTAACGGTTAAAAATGGTTAAACCCCCTCACTCCATGGTCACTAAATTAAGCAAAGGCGAATTTTCATGTAAAATTGTAAGACAAACCAAGGTGTGTCCACCAGATAATGCAACAACATCCTTGCCACTTAGACCCATATGGCCAAACACATCCCTCAGATGATCCACGCCTTTCTTTGCATCGGGCAACCTACCTTCCGGTGGTGATTCTTTCTTGTCCTGAAATTAGTACACGAGGCCAACATGCACAATCGTTGCAACGTATATATTAAGGGATTAGAATAGCATA
Organism: Geum urbanum; assembly: GCA_946800695.1. Taxonomy (NCBI): domain Eukaryota; kingdom Viridiplantae; phylum Streptophyta; class Magnoliopsida; order Rosales; family Rosaceae; genus Geum; species Geum urbanum. The sequence goes on along the minus strand of OX326999.1, from coordinate 77,216,751 downwards.
GAATAAACCTCATTGATATGTACGTACCAGTCTACCAGGATGGAAAGGAATATCAGGCCCTCCAGCAATTTCTACAGCAACAACTCCGGTCAACTTTTTGAACACAACGCAAGCAAGCACATTTTAACAAATATATGAATTAAAACCGATCGAATTAGTATAGTAAACATGACAGTGGCTCGATCGATCATACTTGGTAGAAGTCGGCGTATGAGTTAGTAGGAAACTGCTCCTTGATTGGCTCCAAAACCTTGACAGCAATATCGAGTCCCTTGTTTGCTTCGTGAGCAAGCTCCGCCGGGTCTTCTGATAGTCCGAACAGCCCTCCGGTCTTCGTTACCACATCGAAAGTCCCAGCCGAGGGCCATCTGTTTCATCAATCGAACATGCCTTATTCAAATTCTCAGTGAAATACAAACAAAGCTATTTAGTGGAGAAGAGTTGTTATAATTACGCAGCGCGTAGTATTATAGAAGCGCAGCTTTCTGGTATTCCTCGCTCACACTTGGATAACATTTCGCCATGGTCGCCGCTATGTCTTTTCACATTCCAGAATCACATAGAGAACCGTACAGAGAATGTATAGCAAGGGTTTTTGGGGACGAGAGGGTTCTAAAACGTACGCGGTAAATTGGAATTTTGAAAAAGGTCGAGAGCCACTTGTGGCAAAGAGAGTGGTTTATGGAGGTTTGACCGTTTAACTGATAGTTGAAACTAATTTTGGACCACGCAAATGGATTTGTTGGCACAGTGTCGTTTTGGGGACCCTTATGGGGGTTTTCTTGAACTCCCTTCTCTTTGGCTGCCACGTGTTATACTCCCTCGTCAATATTAACCAGAGTTAAAATGGTTAACTTTCTTCCTTTTCTATTATTTTAATAACCCTTATATTAACTCTTATATTAACTATGTCAGAAGCTTATAATTTAATGTAAATAAAAAATCAAAAAAGTAGGAAACTGTAATAACCCGAACCAAAATTCACTTATAAATCAGCACGAAACAATATTATCGCGAATTAGTTGTATCGCGTGAGTTATTAACGACTTTTTCATCGGGTGAGAATTTGACTTGATTTTCTTCACGAGAGTTGTAGAATATTTAATTTTGAGCTCGTAAAATTTTTTAAGGAATTTTTCAGATTTGCAAGCTATTTGTTATGATTTTTAGAAGTTTTTGTTTTCGGATAACTATAGCGATGTTTATCGAATATTGTCGTAACGGATAAATTGAAAAGAAACTTGTTTTTATTAGTTAATTATTAACCTTACGATCGCGAAATAGTCGATTAATAGTCGTAGATCGATTGAGGACTTTCCCCCTATAAATAGCAAGTTTCCGAAATTAGTCGGTTTACCGATTTAGAAATGAAACAGAGGTGTTGACCAGAGCTGGCTGAACTGTTGACCCGACTCGAATTTCAAAACCGTTTTCGCGACCCGTCGGAAACTTCACCGTCTGACCACAGTTTCAGGCGATTGAGGTATGGATTTTCTTCTCCTCTTGCCCATGAGTGGCTTGGTGTGATTATTTGCGATTTTTAGGTACGTTTTAGAGCAACCCGAACGGGTTTTAGAGGAGGCACCCACCGACACCGTGGGCGATGGTGCTCCGGCCATTTTTCGGTGATGGCGAGGGATGGGTTCGACTGGATTTTTTCCCAGGAGTCGAAACCCCCTAGCCCCGTAGCCCACCGTACGCTGTAGCCGGCGTTTTAACGCCGAAGAGATTTCTGGCCGGGTTTTGACCCGGTGGCTTTCGAGCGAAATTTCGGCTAAATACGCTAGAATTTGAAGTGGTCACAGAAGGGAAAGACGTAGGGCTTGGAAAGAGGAAGAGAATGAGGGGTCGAACGCTCCAAACGGAGTAGTTCGGTCGGGGGTGCATGTGGCTCACACGCCGCCAGAGGAGGAGGCGCATGATAGCCATTCGCCGCCGCCCACGGCAGGGCTCTAACGAGGGAAAATTCAGAAATTGTCTGAGGTATTTTCGGGGTAGTTTTTGAGTTAATTTTTGCACGTTTTATCGAATTCCAGTATTAAATGTATGTGTAATTTATTCAGAAGATCGTGATCGAGAGTTTGGCGAGAGAACTTCGGCCGGACCACAGAGCTAGTCTCTGTACTGTGAGTGGACATTTTATTTTTATTGTCGGTTTGCGAGTCTATGTTATGCATTTATAGTTATGCATTTTCATTTGGAGGTCTATGCATGATTTAGTTTACATTGAGCATAGTCACAAGTTGCATCGATGCACTACCCTCTCGGCTGATCCCCGAAACGCTACCGGGAGGGATAGGATAAACTCTTGTCCCATGGATTTCACAATACCCAGGAGGGTTAGGACAAACACCTTACCTGATCTTTATTGTAACTTTGAGGAAAACGTACTCAAGTTACTGCCTCCACACACCGTGCCTGGGAGGGTTAGGACAAACACCTGACCTGGGCTTGTTTATTTTCAGACTCACATTATTTTTATGTACATTATTTATGAAATGCATATTATTTATAGTTTCAATTAAAAAGTGAAATATTATTTTCGTCCACTCACTCTAACAGTTTTTATTATTTTGAATGTCTTTCCTGGGCTTTTTGGTTTCCTCCGTCCAGTTTGCAGTTGTTATCCTGTGATTGCAAGTTAGAGACGGAGGTGTAGAGTTTGTGTTACTGTACTCATCTAGTAGGTTTCTAGCTTAACCTGCTAGTCTTGTATAATATGTATATTAGAAGTCGCTCTGAACACTGTATAAAGTTTGACGATGCTGTGTTTTATTTTCCACACAGTTTTCAGATTTCTTATCACCTTGTGTAAACAGTGTATATTTATAGTAAATTTATAATTTGGTTGATTTGAGAAATCCGGATGGGATTTGGTGCCCACGGTTTGTTTTTGTGAACAAATTAGAAGTGTGTTTTCCTTGTAGGATTTTGGGTTTCTTATTTATAGAAAAAACTCTGGCAATTTTTTTTTTGCAGACTCAGGTGTTGTTAGGGCCTAATTTTGGTTTAGGCAACTAAATCGGGATTTGGTCCTTTCAGAAACTCAAGAGATTCACGGCACAAAAAAAATTCACGCTAGGAAGACTTCCCGAGATAAAAGAATTTTCCGCCATGAGTAGTTATCTTAGGTTGCTAACGTTTCTTTCACTGGCGATTAGCAACTAGCAAAGAAGAAGAATACTCAACAAAAAAAAATAACAGAATAAGCAAAGAAGAGTGATGGAGGCTTTAGTCGTGAGGTAAGTTTGATTGTGTTATTTGATCATACAGATTTGCTTTTATTCTCTATAAATCATGGGATTTTTATGTTTAAGCAATCAATTTGACAACTGCAGGCAGAAGTACATATATAGATACATGAAAAATCAAGATGAAGATTCTCATGATGAAGACTTTGTTGATATGTTAAACTTAGACTCTGTTTTAGAGAGCATGGGCAAACTACAACCTAACATTGAAATTGAAGAAAGTGTAAAAGGAGTGATAGGTCGTGAACCTCAATTAGGTATGATTTTTGACGATGTTAAAGATGCTTATGAGGACAATAATTCATATGCAAGAACTATTAGTTTTAGTGCCAGAGTACAACGATCAAATGTTAATAAATGTGGTGAACTACGGAGAAAAGTACTTTGTTGCTCTTGTGAAGGAGAATACAGTAAGAAAAACAACTCCACGAAAAAAAGAGAAGAAGAACAGAGATGTGGATGTGAGGCAATGTTTGAGATCAAGCTTAATGCAGACAAAAAGTGTGGTTTGACCAAATTCAAGGTTGAACATAACCACAATCTTGTTCCCACATCAAATTCACAACTAATCAGATCACATCGAAAAGTAGAACCTTCCCAAGATGTCTTGATGTCTCAAGATCACTTCAGGTATGAAACCTTTACAAATTTACTCTTATATGGCCACAGAAGTAGGAGGATCTCCGAATTTGAATTTTATTCAAGCTGACTGCAACAATTTTCTAATGAGAAAGCACACTAAATTTCTAAAAAGAAGGGATGTTGAATGTTTGCTTGAGTATTTTAAGCAAAAGCAAATTGAGGATAAGTCATTCTTTTATGTCATCCGACCTAACGTGGATAATGAGATATGTGGTTGTTTCTTTTGTGATGGTCAAGCAAGACGTGATTATGTTGGATTTAGTGATGTAGTGTGCTTTGATACGACATTCAAAACAAATAATTATAATATGGTTTGTGCTCTTGTTGTTGGTATCAACTATCATGGTTAGAGCATACTATTTGGATGTGCCTTGTTAGACAGAGAGACAACAGATACATGTATTTGGTTGTTCAATATTTTCCTACGAGGTATGGAGGGTAAAAAATCAGGAATCATATTCACAGATCAAGCTGTAGCAATTGCTGCTGTAATTAAAGAAGTATTCCCCGAGTGTTATCACCGACTTTGTTTATGGCCTATTTTTTAGATTGTCGTGACGCACTTGAGCCATGTCTTTTCGGAGTTTACTACTTTCTCAAAAAAAAAAAAGATGTATCTATAATCCTGAGACTGTGGAGGACTTTGAATCAAGCTGAAATTCATTATTAGATCAATATAGCTTGAGAGACAACAGTTGGTTGCAATGCTTGTATGAGTTACATGAAAAGTGGGCACAAATTTATGGTCGGACACACTTTTGTGGAGGTATAATCTAAGAGAATTAAGTATTTTGCAAAACAATTTAAGTTATTCTTATTCTTTTACTTTTTGGATTTCAGAAGAGATTTTCTGATTTTTTTTCTATCATCTATATATTATAGGTGTCACGACAACTCAAAGAAGTGAAAACATAAACAAGTTTCTAATTTTTTTTTTTGAAAAAAAGCTTATTCTCAAAGAATGGATTGTACATTATGATAGAGCCGTAGCAAATAGAATAGAAAATGAGAGAATTCAAGAAAATGCCACTAGACAAAAGAAGAGAAATTTGGAATCTGGATGGAAGGTGGAAGAAGAAGCATCCAAGAAGTATACAAGTAAGCATCCAAGAGTTTTAAATCAGAAGTTGGAACTAAAGGAAGATGATGGGACAACACGTATCTATAAATCAGAAAGCAATATGAGACGAACACTTAGATATACTCCTTCTACTCAGTCAATATCTTGTTCTTGCAAAAAGTTTGAATTTGAAGGGATTCTTTGTGCACATGCTCTGAAACTATTTCGAGAGTTAGATATAGCGACTTTGCCTCCTAGGTATTATTTGAAAAGATGGTGTAAGAAGGATACACATGATCTTGATATGGGTTCAGCTAGGAAGTCAATTGTTGGTGACTTGGACTCATCCTCTCTAGTTGATTATAGTGATTTGTCTCAAATGGCTCAGAGAATTGTGGTAGAAAGTGTAGGTGACAAAACACCGCTTACTTTTATGAAATCTGAAATGTCGAAACTGGAGGCAAAGTTAAAAGAACGTAAAATTTCTCAACAAAAGAATATCGCTGAAGAAAACACAGATTGTCTTCCACCGAACTCGAAGTCTAGAAGACGAGGTGAGAATGATGATAATGATTTGGATAGTGGTGATGCAACTCTGAAGCTGAAGGATTCAAAAGTTCTAAAGTCTAGAGGGAGAGATAAGAATAAAAATATGGCTGGATTAGAATGTGAAGAAGCTAAAACTGAAACTTCATCGAAAAGAAAAGGCAAGTACATATGTTCAGTTTTATCATTTTCTTATTGCATATACACCAATATATATTTTTGGGTGAATAACATAAATTTGATAATCATTTGTTGTTCTAGCAGCTCAAGATCGCAGTTCCAACAAAAAGGTTCCAGACATAAAAGGTTAGTGCATATATATACTACCTCTTGTTGTTGTTATTTAAAGATCATGTTTATTTGTTTAACTTGATCATTAATTATTTTTCCTTTTATGTAGAAACCAATCAAATAGATCTCAATTCTGATGCACATGAAGCTTTCAACCCATCAAACTTAAACTTGGACCAAAACCTTGAGGTTGATTACGTAGTTGATGTCAAATAACATTTTATAATATCATATATATCTATATTCATAACCTTGATTTTTTTTAGCAGAGAGCTAGTATAGTAACTATTTCTGGTGTTCAAGGCAATTCAAGTCACCCACATGGACCTGCAAATATTACTGTAATGAGAGGTATTCTGAAGCAAAGACTTGAAGTAGGAGTTATTCCTGAGATTCATGAATCATCAAGTGTTCCAAGTGTTCAAACTATTTCTAATCACTTACTTGGAGTAGCAAATGTTCATGTTCATAGTGTTCAAAGCACACCTATGCCTTAGAGATTTTCAACAATCTCGAATGTTCATTCTATGGCTAATCCCTCACTTTGGCTATCAAATTATACATTCAATGCTATATGATTTCTCATATGTGCACCCACAGGTTTGTCATCTTGCTGTTCATTTTTTTCATTCGACTTTGCTCATTTAGCATTTTTATCAATCCATGAATATGACTAGTGGTATTTTTATAGGGAAACAATGAACACTTATCTCTGGGACCGGCTCGTCAATTGTGAAAATTTCAGTTACTTGAAGAGAAGCAAATATGATCAATAGCTAGAGGGGATGATCACTAGACTGAAGAGTAAAAGACTCGCAAAAACGTGTTCAATTTATATTCTTTGATTATCGTTTTCCCTTAAATTTTTAATATGTTACATAATAAATCTTAATATAATTTTGTGAAGAACATTTAATTAATCTATGTAAGTTTTAAGTTTTTCTCGATCAGGATTTCCATAAAATTAATTCACCCATTTAGTTATGCATATATATATATATATTGCAGTTTGAAAAAGAAAGAGAATATTGCACAAAGAAAACCCAGGCAACGTACGTAAATGTGTTCTTCTGGACCTCCAACAATAACATGTGCTAATATTTTATTTGAATAACATGTGATATAAGAAATTGTTTTTGATTAAAGATTTGTGAGATAAGATTCTGACATAGTTATTGTTTTTGATTAAAGATTTGGAATTATATCCAAAAATCATAACAAATAGCTCACAAATCTGAAAAATTTCTCAAAAAATTTTACGAGTTCAAAATTAAATATTCTACAATTCTCGTGAAGAAAATCAAGTCAAATTCTCGCCCAACGAAAAAATCGTTAATAACTCATGCGGTACAACTAATTCGCGATAATACTGTTTCGTGCTGATTTATACGTGAATTTTGGTTTGGGTTGTTGCAGTTTCCTACTTTTTTGGTTTTGTATTTACATTAAATTATAAGATTCTTGCATAGTTAATATAAGAGTTAATATAAGGGTTATTAAAATAATAGAAAAGGAAGAATGTTAACCATGTTAACTCTGGTTAATATTGATGAGGGAGTGTAACAAGTGGCAGCCAAGGAGAAGGGAGGTTGCCGATTTCTAGAAACAGGTTTCAAATAAGGGTTGTTCGGTAAAGTTTTACAAAACATTTTTATAAAAATTATTTTACAAAATGAAAACAGGTAATTAAATCTAGTATATCTAAAGTCCAAAAATGTGTTTGGTTGCCAAGTAAGAAGTCTCAAAATGATATTACTTTTTTACCTTTCTCACCTACCTTCCAAGAAGTCCCAAGATTAGCACAATATACTCATCATATTTTCAATCATATGATATGCATCATTGACTATCTCTAATTCTCTATGATGGTGCCTACTGCGATTGAAGTCGAGCATAAATTTTATTGTTGTTCTATGGTGCAATTTACAAGTAAATCTGGAAGATGGATTGGTATAGGGTAATATCAATACCTAGAACCCCAGACCCGAAATATCGACATCAATACCCAAATCCCAGTCGTTGTAATTGTGGTTGTTCTAGGATACAAAGCCTTAATCAAGCTGGGTGAATATCTAATGGAATTGGACAAAATTTCTAGAGAAGTAATTGAGAATACATCTGCCATATCTCTGTCTTCCTCCTAATCTGCGTCATCGGGGACGAGCTACTTCGCCGGCAGACCCGACACTCATTCTATTTCTGACCGTCGCTGTCTCTGATTGAATCTCCATCAACACCTTCAAGCTCCAACGTGCTTTGTTGGCGACTCATTTGTTTTTGCAAAACAACAAGAACACTCGTAGCTTGTTTCCAAAATTTACTCGATGACTTTGAGTTGTATTCAGAAATCTATTTTCTCTATTTTTGAAAATTGCTCTGCCGAACAAATATTACACATGTTTCTTAATTCGTAATATAGAAAATTGTTTCCGGAAATGGTACTGAACATGTTTCTTAGTGATTCCAAATTTGCATTTTGATGTTGAAAAGCTATGTGACGTATATTGTACAAAAATGAAAACTCTCAGCAGTCCAGGCCCAAGGTCATTACAACTTTATGATCCGAAATATTCCGGTGAAAACCCAGCCTAGAGTACGTTGGTTGGGGTATTATGGGTTTGCCCTAAACCCATAAAATGATGCACTTGCAACTCCAACGGCGCCAGCAGCCACGTCAAAAGTGGTTGAGTGACGGCACAAAATAAACGATCAGGAAAACACACAACCGGATTCACAACTCACTCGAAACTCTAGAACAGAGAGAGCCCAAAACATGAGAGGAAAAAAAGTAAGAAAGGTTTTGTTCGGCCTACAAAAACAACAATCTCAAAAGCGCTCTCTCTCTCTGCTTTCTGCTTCTTTTTTTATCTTATCCTCGGATTTCCTCCGCAGCCTCTTCTTCCACCATACCACACCACACCACACCAATCATTACTCTCTCTCTCTCTCTCTCTCTGTAAGTCTTCTCCAGTTGTTGACCTAGTCTCACTCTCAGAGTCAGTCTCTGTAAGCTATGTGAGATGAGATCTTGTTTGCTGAAGCATCTGATTGAAGGAGTCTCACGACTCAGTCTAGATAATGATCATGTTTGTTAAATAAAGTCCTGGTCTGTAGGACACAGTTAAGTTTTGATCTATTATTCCGTTTAGTTCCACGATTCTAGGTGAAGTTAATCGTGGTTGTTATTTGAATCATTCCTGTTCGTGTAAGTCTTATATATAGCCATCATTCTGATTGAATTGAATAAAAAAAGTACTACAGCTTGCTCTAACAAGTGGTATCAAGAGCCATTACTCTTGACCTGTAGTACGTAAAAAAAAAGGGAGTGAAACAGAGTTGGGAGTGAGAGAGATATGGCTACAGAAGGGAGTTTTGTTCAGCCATCCATTCCTAAGTTTGATGGCCATTACGATCACTGGTCAATGATGATGGAGAATTTTCTTCGCTCGAAGGAATACTAGAGCCTTGTTGAGGAAGGAATCGTGGAACCAGAGAGTAGAGTCTCTGGACTAACAGCACCTCAGAAGAGAGCAATGGAGGAACAGAAGCTGAAAGATCTGAAAGTTAAGAATTATCTGTTCCAGGCGATTGACAGAAACATCATGGAGACAATCCTCAACAAGGAGAGTGCAAAAAGTATATGAGATTCGATGAAACAGAAGTATCAAGGATCAACCAGAGTGAAAAGGTCACAGCTGCAAGCCCTAAGGAAAGAGTTCGAAGTCTTGCAAATGAAGGAAGGAGAAGGAGTTGATGCTTATTTCTCACGAACCCTGACAATTGCCAGCAAAATGAAGATCCATGGTGAGAAAATGGAACAGGTGGTCATTGTTGAGAAAATTTTGAGGTCTATGACTTCGAAATTCGATTATGTCGTTTGTTCTGTGGAAGAATCAAATGATTTGGACACCTTAACAATTGATGAGTTGCAGAGCAGTCTCTTAGTCCATGAGCAAAGGATGCAGAGCCATGCGCAAGGCAGTGACGAGCAAGCATTAAAGGTTACGTATGATGAGAGGTCTGGTGGGAGAGGAAGAGGACGTGGAGCATTTAGAGGTAGAGGAAGAGGTCGAGGGAGGCAGGAGTTCAACAAAGCACTGGTTGAGTGCTACAAATGTCACAAACTAGGGCACTTCCAGTATGAATGCCCTAGTTGGGAAAAAACTGCAAACTATGCAGAATTAAATGAAGAAGAGGAGCTTCTTCTGATGGCTCACGTTGAACTCAATGGTGGAAAGCATGAAGAAGTCTGGTTTCTTGACTCGGGCTGTTCAAATCACATGTCAGGAAACAGACAGTGGTTTGTAGATTTTGATGAACAATTCAGGCACTCGGTGAAGCTAGGAAACAGTTCCAAAATGCCAGTCATGGGAAAGGGAAATATCAAGCTGGAAGTTGGAGGAGTAACTCAGGTAGTGACTAATGTGTTCTACATTCCGGAACTCACAAATAATTTGTTGAGCATTGGTCAATTACAAGAAAAAGGGTTGGCTATACTGATTCAAGGTGGATCATGCAAGATTTACCATCCCACGAAGGGCCTCATAGTGCATACAGGAATGACAGCAAACAAGATGTTTGTCTTGCTTGCCAAGGTAAAAACACAAGCATCAAACTGTCTTAGAGTATCATCAGAAGACATCACCAACCTTTGGCACAGAAGATTTGGCCACTTAAACAATAGAAGCCTCCTGTCCTTGCAGCACAAGAAACTCGTAAAGGGTCTGCCACAGCTGAAGGATACAAGCAATGTATGCACAGTTTGCAACGTGGGAAAGCAGCATCGAAATGCAATACCAAAAAGGAGCCAGTGGAGGGCATCACAGAGGCTTCAGCTGTTACATGCTGACATATGTGGCCCTATAACACCAATCTCAAACAGCAATAAGAGGTACATCTTAAGCTTTATTGATGATTTCAGTAGGAAGACTTGGCTATATTTCCTAGCTGAAAAGAGTGAAGCTTTTACCAAATTCAAAATATTTAAGTCTCTTGTTGAAAAAGAGACAGGGAATGAAATAGGTTGTTTGAGAACTGATAGGGGTGGTGAGTTTACTTCAGGAGAATTTAACAATTTCTGTGAGGTTCATGGCATAAAGAGACAGCTTACAGCAGCTTACACCCCTCAGCAAAATGGGGTTGCAGAGCGCAAAAATAGGACCATTATGAACATGGTTCGATGTCTGCTCTCAGAGAAACAAATGCCAAAACAGTTCTGGCCAGAAGCTGCACGATGGACTGCACATGTCCTAAACAGATGCCCCACCACAGCAGTGAAGGACAAAACTCCTGAAGAAAGCTGGAGTGGAATCAAACCTGATGTTGAATATTTCAGGGTTTTTGGCTGCATAGGCAATGTGCATATCACAGATAGTAGAAGGGTGAAGCTTGATGACAAGAGCTACAAGTGTGTGTTGCTAGGAAGAAGCGAGGAATCCAAAGCCTACAGATTGTTTGACCCTATTTCAAAAAGGGTGGTGACAAGCAAGGATGTTGTGTTCAATGAAGATGAAAGCTGGAACTGGGAAAGGAGCAGTGAGGAGGAGCAACGTGATGTGCTGGATTGGGGTGAAAATAATGAAGAATACAGTGATTCTGAAGCTAATGGTGCAGCTGGCTCTTCTTCAAATGAAAGTGAAGAGGAAAATCAAGAGGCAGTAGAGGAGAATCAAGAAGCAGAGAGGACAAAGAGACAACCTTCCTGGATGGCAGACTATGTGAGTGGAGAAGGACTATCTGAGGAAGAAGAGATCAACAATCTTGCAATGTTTATCTTTGTAAATGATCCAACTACATTTGAAGAAGCAAACAAAAGTGTCAAGTGGAGGGATGCAATGGATCAAGAAATGGCAGCAATAGACAAAAATCATACATGGGAGCTGACTACCTTGCCTACAGGAGTAAAAAATATAGGAGTCAAATGGATTTTCAAGACAAAGATGAATGAAAATGGAGAGGTGGAGAAGCATAAGGCCAGGCTTGTGGCCAAGGGGTATGCTCAGCAATATGGGATTGATTTGAAGGAAGTATTTGCACCAGTGGCTCGATGGGACACCATTCGAATGGTGTTAGCTCTCGCTGCACAAAATGGATGGAATGTGTACCAACTTGATGTGAAAAGTGCATTTCTGCATGGAGAGATCAATGAGGCAGTTTATGTTGATCAACCACAAGGTTATGTGAAGGAGGGAGATGAACAGAAGGTTTACAAGCTGAAAAGGCCCTGTATGGCCTTAAGCAGGCTCCTCGTGCATGGTACAGTCGCATTGAAGCATATTTATCAAAGAAGGTTTTGTGAGATGTCCATATGAGCACACTCTGTTTGTGAAATCTGAAGGAGGTAAGATTCTATTTGTGAGCTTATATGTTGATGATCTTATATTCACTGGGAATGATAAGTGCATGTTTGAGGAATTTAAAAGATCTATGAAGGCAGAATTTGATATGACTGATCTTGGAATGATGCGTTACTTTCTTGGAGTTGAAGTTATTCAACAGGAAGGAGGAATCTTCATATGTCAAAGAAAGTATGCAAAAGAGATCTTAGAGAGATTTGGGATCGAGAAGTGCAATTCTGTCAAAAGTCCTATTGTTCCTGGAGCTAAATTGGTTAAGGATGATCAAGGTGTAAAGGCAGATGCAGGGTTATATATGCAGATGGTAGGCTGCTTGATGTATTTGGCAGCTACACGACCAGATTTAATGTATGTAATTAGTCTGGTCAGCAGGTTTATGGGAAGTCCATCTGAGCAGCATATGCAAGCAATCAAAAGGGTGTTCAGGTATCTTAAAGGCACACTGAATTTTGGCATAATGTACAAGCAGAATGGGAACAAGAAGCTGGTGGCATTCTCTGACAGTGATTATGCAGGAGATTTAGATGACCGAAGAAGCACTTCGGGTTATGCTTTTGTCATCAGTGATGGTGCAGTTTCATGGTCTTCCAAAAAGCAGCCAGTGGTTACTTTGTCCACTACTGAAGCTGAGTTTATTTCAGCAGCTGCTTGTGCATGTCAAACAGTGTGGATGCGTAGAGTTCTTGAGAAGCTTGGGCAAGATCAGACTGGAAGTACAACAATATTCTGTGATAACAGTTCAACTATAAAATTGTCGAAGAATCCAGTGATGCATGGAAGAAGCAAGCATATTGATGTACGTTTCCATTTTCTTCGTGATCTCACTAAGGAAGGAATTGTGGAGCTGGTTCACTGCAATTCTCAGAGTCAAGTTGCAGACATCATGACAAAGCCACTCAAGCTCGAGAACTTTGAGAGACTTCGTGGCTTACTGGGAATGCATGCAATGTCAGAGGTAAACTGACTGCCAAAGTGCAATCAGTTTAAGGGAGGATGTTTGCTGAAGCATCTGATTGAAGGAGTCTCACAACTCGGTCTAGATAATGATCATGTTTGTTAAATAAAGTCCTGGTCTGTAGGACACAGTTAGGTTTTGATCTATTATTCCGTTTAGTTCCACGATTCTAGGTGAAGTTAATCGTGGTTGTTATTTGAATCATTCCTGTTCGTGTAAGGCTTATATATAGCCATCATTCTGATTGAATTGAATAAAAAAAGTACTACAGCTTGCTCTAACAGATCTAATGTTGTCTGATTATCTCTAACAGGGTCATGCAGGTTGCGCCTAGTATACCACTGGGAACAGATGCCGAGATACCTTCCTATCAAAAGCCTGAGACCTCTAATGATCTTCATTTCCATTCCTCGGAAGTTGTGAGTACCGAAATTTCCAACCACAATGTAAGATCCATTACATCTGAAGAAAGCTGTGAAGTGAGTGTTAATAGTATGGATAGATCGGTACTGACCAAACAGAATAGTGAAGAAATTGCTCAAGTTGCTGTATTGAATAAACCGACAGAAGCTCTTGTAGATGGAGCTCCTGTAGGTCTAACTTCTAGACGGTTTCTGTCACCAGACAAAGGCGTTGCTCGTGATGTTAAAGCACCATCCATGGACGTTAATAGTAGCAGAAATTTAAATTGTGTTTCACCAAACCTATCCAAAAGTTTATGTGATAAGAATGCAAGTAACTTTGCTCAAATGGATAGCTCATTTGATCCTTCCAGTATTTTTCCAAAGATGGGATTAGGCAAGTACATGGAAGGGTCTGAAAACAATAAACCCAGTATTGACTGCAATCTGTCTTCAGATATAGGAGAGAGTGGTATAATCTCAAATATATTGACGATGAATTTGGATGCACCCGAAGGTTTGACTGAGCTTCACAGTCTAGTTAATATGTTGGGTGAAACAGATAAAGAATGCAGTCTTCACGGAAATTGCATGAGAAAAAGCAGTCCAGGTTCTCATTTGCCCAGAAAGAGGATAAATGTGATAATATGTGGCACCAACCAAAGGACTGCTGTTTATCTGGTTTAGATAAGAATCCTAGCTTATATGTGGACTGTTCAAATCCGTTGAGCCGTTCTGTTATGTCTTCTAAAGCTTCAGGTTTGTATCTTACTATTATATTCTTTCTACTTCAATGTTATTTGGTCTCACTTTTTTTAGCAACTGATTTGCCTCTTCTATTTCATGATTTCAGACTTGTGTTAGTCTGTCAAATTTTTATATCGTTTTGTCATTATTGTGGGATTTACTGTGGATCGTATATGAATTTTGTTCGTTGCTTTGCTCTAATAATTCTGACAGCTACAGAAGTTCCTAGTTCGATCCCACCAGGATTTACAGTACCAAGAAGGGCATCACCTCCAGGTTTTACTTCTCATGGGATATCCAGGAAGAAGGATCTGGCTTTTGATAGTTCTGGTTTGTAACTATTTTCTTACAATACTGATTCTGTATGCCTTCCTATATTTCTATATATAAACCAACACTTCCATATTCTGCCCCACAGGGAATTATTTGCTGCTACGATCTGCTATGCCAACTGGTAATTCTGGCATCACTAGCAATGCTGAGCTGTTTAATCCAACCGTTATGGGTATCGGTAATGGAATATTAGATAGTGGAAGAAGAGCTAATTTATCTCAGTGTAATTCTTCTCTGCCTGATGTAAGGGCCAATATGTTGAGACAGCAGTCAATTCTTACGCAACAAAATTTAGGATTTCATGACCACTTCAGGAATACATATTCTTCGTTAAATGATGCACACCGACTATCTGCACAGCTTCCCAATCAATTTCAACCCAATTCATCTACATTTGTACAGTCTACTCCCCATCAGTTCAGTGATATGCATGTATCAAATAATGATTGGGCTCAATGGAGTGGGATCAAGAGTGCATCTGATCTAGGTATATCAGAATTACTGCAAAATGATAGACTGGGCTTTAGCAAATTTGTTCCTTGTTATGAAGAAACCAAGTCTCGATCAAGTTTCTTTACTGATCTAAACAGCAAAGGGTTCGAAATGTGAGTTTTATCTGGACCTGGAGATTCTATTCAAACTTGAATATCCACTGTGACTGACTGGATGCTTTGCCTCCTGTGAACTTTCCCTTTGGAAGAGGTTGCGCCTGTAGTTTATTTATATCACCCGGTATCATAATTAGGCCTTCTTATATGAGAATTAGATTTTTCGGAAAAGAAAAAGTAATGGGATTTTAGTTACTGCACATTGAGAAAGAATGTATTGTATTCATTGGCTAGTGAGAAGCCTTCTTATATCAGAATGTATTGTATTCATTGGCATTCCCCTACTCAGTTAAGCTAGAATGCAGTGACTGTGACTGTTTCTACCGAATTACGCGCGGGGACGTAATCTGGCAGAAGTAAGTACGAGAACTCCTTATTCCTCTCGTCCGAACGTTGGGGCTGTTCGGATGGTCGGGCGCTCTCCTCTTCTCTCGGGTGATCGGGTGCGCACGTTCGGGTGCGGCTATTAGAAGAATACAACAACAAACGGACGGTCAGGGGTCGAGACGGGGTGGCCCGCCTTCAACGCTCTGATGCCTAAGTCAGATGATGTATTGGATATAACAGTCAAGCGAACGTGCGTGTGAATAGTGTTCAGGTGGAGTGAATTCGTGTCCTTACCTGTAATAAATACCTTATATATATAGGTGGTTGAGCTTGCTGCTTGATGGTGTTCTTCGATGTGGGACTGGTGCACTTGCTGGTGTGTGATCCGCTCATTCGGGCGTGCGCCCCGCGGGCGCGTGTGCGCTCAGATGGGGTCGGTCTGGTGAGTGAAGTTGAAGCCTCCTTGGTGGTCTTTCGGGTGGTCTGGTAGGTGTCGATTACCTGCTTAAGTGGATAAGTATATTAATCGGACAACTCATGCTATACAAACAAGTCCCCCAAGTCCCCAAGTCAAAGAGAACTTTCTTGACTGGGGAGTTGAAAAAGGGTCCGTACGATTAAACAAAATACTTATCCGGTTGAGCAGTGGTGCGTGATCCTGTAACCCCCCCAAGTCCCCCAACTCTCCGGTCAAGGAAGGGCTCGCATGACGGAGTGGGACCTGCGCGTCCGAGCGTGTATCTGTTCATGCATTCGTGTACCTGTTCGTGCGTTCGTGTACCTGTGGGCCCGGCCTCCAAACACGACTTGCTATTTTGGAGCCGCGAGCCCGGATGGAGTTGGTCTTGTAAACATGAATAAGTACAACAGATATATATGTATGCAAGTGTGAATGTATGGTATGATGCATGAATGTATGGTATGATGTGTGAATGTATGCAAATGCTGGTCGTAACGCCAGCGTTGGGGTGACACTGCGTACGTCGCACGTCAACGGGGATGCCGTCGCGTACGGTGTAGCGTCAACGGTGCGATCAGGACCGCGATGTACAATGTTGCAGCGCGCACGAACGCGTACCCGTGCCGCCCTTCGCATTTAGCGCGCGCAGAGGCCTCTGCCGCCCAAACCGGGAAGATTTCGCGCCCGGAGAGGATGGACCCCACACCTGGTAACGCTCATCGGTCTCGGACCGTTCAAGGAGAGGACGGACCCCACACCCCTGCCGGTTCCGAGTCGGCGAGTCGATCATTAACGTTACGCCCACGGAGGGGAAGAACCCCACGCCCGTGCCGCCCATCGAGCTTGCCGCGCAGAGAGGGGACGGACCCCATGCCTCTGGCTCCACAGCCGGCTTGTATTTGCGCGGACGGAGAGGACGGACCCCACACCCGCCGCTTATCAGTCTTAGAGCCTGCAGAGGGAGGACGGACCCCACGCCCCTGCTAGGACTGAGTTGGCTCACGGAGGGGAAGAACCCCACGCCCGTGCCGCCTAACGAGCTTGGTGCGCTCAGAGAGGGAACGTACCCCATGCCTCTGCTACTGTACTTGCGCGAACGGAGAGGACAGACCCCACACTCGTCGCTTATTGGTCTCAGAGCCTGCAAGGGGAGGACGGACCCCATGCTTCTTTCACCATAGGCGACCTGTATTTTTGCGTACGGAGAGGACGGACCCCACACCCGTCGCCCATCAGTCTCAGCGCCTGCAGGGGGGCGGACCCCACACCCCTGTCAGGACTGAGTTGGTGCGTCGATCGTTAACGTTGCGCACACGGAGGGGAAGAGCCCCACGCCCGTGTCGCCCATCGAGTTTAGCGCGCCATGCCTGTTGCCGCCTAAACCGGCTTGCCAGTTCTTACCGGTGTGCGCACGGGGGGAGGTGCCTTACGCCCGTGGTGGTGTTGCTTTGTTCGGACGTGCGCGGGCGATCTTCGTTCACTGGTCGTGCGGGTGGTGTGTGAGTTTTGTTCGACTGGCGGGAGATGTGGTGTGCCTTGCCTTGGATCTGGTGGTGCGCTGGAGAGATGTTTTTGAGGTGACATTCCTTTTTACTGCTCGTTGGGAACCGTTGTGTAATAAATGCGAGCCGTCGTCATTAATGCCGACGTCGTGATAACTGCTTGGAGCTCAGACGTCAGGCGTGCGGGAGCGTGGGAGTGGAGCATGGGCGCCACGTGTTGAGCTGTTGGAGACCGTGTTAGGGTTTGAAATCAAGGCGGGAAGCCGAAGAGTTGGCGCGGTTACTTAGGAGGGCAAGTAAACCGCCCTGTGCCACGTGTTGCAATCCGACGGTGGACACGCGAGAATGGAAGGCTGGCGTTCATTGGCTGACGTCGTGTGATCAGTGCAAATATGGGTGTGGTGTCATCTTCCTCCTCACTTTCTATGATTTGTCGAAACGCTGCAGAAAATTATTTTGCATACTGTTCCCCTCGGATCTCTGCTGTTTTTTGTTTCTTGCCGGAGTTTCCTCGTCGACGTTCAGCCTTTCTGCCGTCAAAGACCGAATTTGGTGAGGCTCTCATCCCATTTCTGGTGTTTTCCATTTTGGTTCGTGTTTGGTTGTTTCTGGGGTTTTTTGGATTTTTCTGGGTTTTGCATCTCAAGAACAGTGCGTGTTCTTGAGGTGTGCCAGGCTTGATTTTGTTTGGGGTAGGAATTTTGCGTTTTTGGTGTTTCTGGTGGTTGGCCCCTCCCCTACTCTCTTTTGCCAAGTGTTGCCAATGTATTCTGGCGCGCCTCCAAATCTGGCTCGGCCTATGTGGGCCCACACAGACCCGAACGTTGGTGGTGTTTTTCAATGTCCTCCGTTCAGGCGGGCTGGGCACCACACACGGGCGGAATGCCTCCATTTCTTCCGTCTGCGACACTCCACCCCGTCAGATCGAGTCCCCCAGTCCTTCCGTACGCTCAATACGAATGAGAACCCGCTGGGCGCACGCGTGCCGCCAGGCCGCCTGGGCTGTGGGTTGTAGTTTGCTACCAGAAATAGGAATAAGATAATTTCACGAAGTGTTTGTACCTGGTCGTTAACCTTCCGTTTGTGTGCCTTGTAGGTAAGATGACGAAGTCCAAGGCGACAGACAAGGATGACGTGCTCAAGCGCCGTCTGCTCGCACTGCGGGATGCCGCCGCGAAGGCCCGCAAGGTGGCGGATGACGGTCGTGGCGTACTCGTCCCGGGGGACAGTACCCAGCTCAAGACCCCTGTCGCAAATGTGGCTGATCCTGCCCTGGCCATTCGGGGGCCGCGAGCGGATGCTCCCCGCCCGCCACCGGGTGATGCCGCTGGATCCAAGGCCCAGGCCCGGGCGGAGCGTGAGCAGCAGCAGTCCGAGCGAGATGATGTCGAGGACAGGCGGGAGGCTGCCCATGCGCCTCAGTCGGCCGGTCGTGCGCCCGTCGCGCCCTCGTCTTCGGATCGACCTTCAAGTCCACAATACTCTTGCTCTCCAAATCCCTCGCTTCCGTCTTCCGGTCCTCCACAATTTCTTGAGCAGGGGGATGGTGAGGAGTGTGCGCAGAAGCGCCCTCGGACTGAAGATTCCCCTCCCAGCCCTGCTCTTGAGACGAATGTTGATGTTGTGGACGCCCTGCGCCGTGCGTTGGTGGATGGCGCCGCGTCTCTGGGGTCCCTGCTGCAGCCGCTGGAGAATGCTGCCCCCGACGGGCTGGATGCGGTCTTTGTTGCGTGCACCCGCCTACTACATCAGGTCTTCCGCGTCCGCTCGCGGGAGGGTGTGGAACTTGCACGCGTCAGGGCCGAGGGGGCGAAGCAGCGGAGGATGACGGACATGGTGGCGGCGCAGCTCGAACAGGCCAACAAATTGGTCCACCGGTACACCGCCCGTGCGGATGAGGCGACCGCCCGGTCCACCGAAGCTGCCGCTCGTGAAGCTGTGGCCATTGCTGAACGGGACAAGGCCGTGGACGAGGTGGAGCGGGTGCGTGCCGAGCTGAAGTGCGTCCGTGCTGAAGCAGCCGCCCGGGAGGCGCTCTCAGAGTCCCGGCTGAAGGAGGCTGATCGCGTTGCTCGCATGGATGCTGTGGCGACGTTCAAGGAGTCTGACGAGCTCCGCGAACTGGTCAGAGCGGAAGTGGATGAGCAGGTGGCTGCGTTCCAGGCAGCGGTGGGTCCTTTTTTGAAGATGGAGGAGTACCAGGCGTTCGTGGAGTCTGAAATTGAGAGACGGGCGGGCGCTCAGGTTCCTGCGTATGAGAGAGAGGTGGGGCCCTCTGGGGAACCTGCTAGGGCGGAGCTGGAGCCGGTGATCAGGCGGGTGGATCCGGGCGAGCAGGTGGAAGCTGTTGTGGTAGCGTCGTCGGAGGAGGCTGAGGAGTTGGATGTTGACACGGGGGCGTAGTGTAGGGTGTTTCTTCTTCTTTGTAATGGGATAGATTTTTGTAGTCAGGCCTTGTGCCTTCCATTAATAAAGTACCTCTTTCCGTACGTGTGCCTTGTCTGGTTTTTTTTTTGGCATCTTTTGAATGGCTCGCGCGAACGTGCGCCCACCCCCTTTGCTGTAGTCGTTGACCCTGCATATCTCGGAGGTAACAAAGTGCTGGCGCTTCCCTCCACGGATGGGGTGTCTTCATCCCTTGCCGGATTGCCCCCAGTCCCCCAGTTGGATTGGTCGAGCCCGGATGCGCTGGTTGAACGATCGGGCGATCCCCGTTTGTTCGCTCCTTTGTGGAGATGCATCATGTCTCCTCGCTCTTCCAGCAGATTATTGTTGATACGTAGCCCTTCACCATTCGTGCGTGGATCGTACCCCTCGATCCGTGGGCTCTGATGGGTAATCTCTAGGGGTAACATAGCTTCCCTTCCGAATGTCAGGCTGAACAGAATCTCGCCCGCCCCGGGGTTTCGTGGCTTCTTCGTGATTGTATCCCCGGACGTACCCGATTCCATGCTCGGTTGGGAATCGTCCCAAGAGCAGGTGCCCCGCGACGATCATCTTCAGTTTGCTGATTCCTGGCCTCCCGAGAATGGCGTTGTATTGGGAGGGGGTGTCCATGATAATGAAGTCCGTTTGGACCTCGCTGTGCGGGGATTCGGGCGCACCGATCCCGACCCGAATATTGTCGCTCCCAATCGGGTACGATGTCTCGCCCGTGAAGCTGGCGACGCACTCGTGATCCTGCGTCATCTTGCTGGCGGGCCTGCCGAGCGCCGTGTACGTGTCCAAGTAGATCACGTTCACGGACGCCCAATTATCGATCAACACCCTCTTCACGAGGAAACGATCGATGATCGCGTCGATCGCGAACGGCAGTGTGCTATCTTTCGGACTTCTCTCCTCGTCTTCCGCCGTGAAGCTAATGGCGGGCACTTCCTTCCTTCCCACCTTGGGCGTTCTCCCCGACCCGATCGCCAGCACCTCTCTGCTCGATCGATCGGGCGATGACGTTCCATCCTTGCGCTTGCCCCCGGATATCGTACTGATAGTCCCACGGATTCCCGATATTCGCTTCGCGCTGTCGCTCTTCCGCCCTGGGGGGGGTGGTCCGATCGTCCCTTAAGTCCTCGAGGGCCTTCTTCAGCATAATGCAGCTGTTGGTACGGTGGGTGGCGGCGTTGTGGAATTCGCACCAGACGTCTGGGAGTCGGCCGGTCGGAGCCACCGCTTTCGTCATGTTGTTTGGTGTCGGTATTCGGTGTCGATGCAGGTGGAGTAGGTGCTCATTGGACTGGTGATCGACCGCACAGACCTCTTGTCCCGTTGGTCGGTGCTGTGGCGCTGGCGGTAGACGGGCGCCCTGCTGCGCTGATCCCCTCGTCTGGTTGTAGTAGTTGCGGAAGAACGGCCTCTGGTAATTTTGTCTGTGCGCGTCCCCGCTCCTCTTATAGCCATCGGCTGGTTCCCCTCCGTCGTCCAAGGGTCGTCGCGGCTGGGCATTCTCCTCCGGTCTGTTGGCGCTAGACACGGAGGCGGACCCGTACACTCGCGTCTCCACCAACGCCTTCTGTACGACCAGGTCCATGATCTCGTCGTAGTCGAGATGCTCCTTCCTTACCAACTTTTCTACGAAGGGGTGGCGAGTAAGTTATCCATTAGGGCTACCTTGGCCACTCGCTTGTCGAGGTCTCTGCACGAGCTCGCAAGCGTCCTCCATCGGTTGATGTAGCTCGACAGGCTCTCGTCCATCCCCTGGCGGACCTTGAGGAGAATACCCATGGTGTTGTATTTCCCCTGGAGCCGATAACGCTTCTGGAAGCTCTCCGCCAGCTCGATGAACGAATGGATGGATCCTGGCGGAATCTCGTAGAACCAGCTCTGCACTTCTTCCGCCAGCGTTTCCTGAAACAGGAAACACAAGGTTGGGTCCGAATATCTGGTTCCGTCCGTGGTGGATCGAAACTCGTCCACGGGCGCGCGTGGATCTCCGCTCCCGTCGAACCGGGCTATCTTCGTTGTTTTTGCATGGGGGTCCCTTCCCCTCTCCAATATATGTGCCGAGAATGGGCTGACCTGGGGGGTGAATGTCCAGCCCTGACCGGCCAGCGTGTCTTTGCGCAAGCGTGAGACCTCTTCCGCCAGCTCCTCCATCCTCTGGAGGATCAGAGCATTGTTCGTCGGGGGCGCCGGTTCTTCCATGGGTGAGGGCGCTCGGGTCGCCTGTGCGCTGGTCCCGCCGAACGGGTATCGCTCCTCGCTGGTGGTCTCCTGGGTCTCCTCGTGCTGCCCCAGCTGCTGGCTGATGAGCGCGTCCAATCGCTCCTCCAACCTCTGACGGATTTGGCGCTCCTCTGCTCTTTCGAGCGCCGCCTCCCGTAATTCCTGGACCAGGCTGTTGACGCGTTCCTCGTCATCATTCATGTCGATTGCTAATACATACCGCCCCTGCGAGTCTGGCGGTGTCTCCCCGTCGGGCGTGTCGCTGTCGTTAGTCACCGGGTTGAGCATGTGGACCTTTGGTTTTTGTGGTGTTTATACGAGGTTTGCAATTTGTAAGCTTCCTACAGACGGCGCCAACTGTTTCTACCGAATTACGCGCAGGGACGTAATCTGGCAGAAGCAAGTACGAGTACTCCTTCTTCCTCTCGTCCGAACGTTGGGGCTGTTCGGATGGTCGGGCGCTCTCCTCTTCTCTCGGGTGATCGGGTGCGCGCGCTCGGGTGCGGCTGTTAGAAGAATACAACAACAAACGGGCGGTCAGGGGTCAAGACGGGGTGGCCCGCCTTCAACGCTCTGATGCCTAAGTCAGATGATGTATTGGATATAACAGTCAAGCGAACGTGCGTGTGAATAGTGTTCGGGTGGAGTGAATTCGTGTCCTTACCTGTAATAAATACCTTATATATATAGGTGGTTGAGCTTGCTGCTTGATGGTGTTCTTCGATGTGGGACTGGTGCACTTGCTGGTGTGTGATCCGCTCATTCGGGCGTGCGCCCCGCAGGCGCGTGTACGCTCGGATGGGGTCGGTCTGGTGAGTGAAGTTGAAGCCTCCTTGGTAGTCTTTCGGGTGGTCTGGTAGGTGTCGATTACCTATTTAAGTGGATAAGTATATTAATCGGACAACTCATGCTATACAAACAGTGACTATCCTTATAGTAAGGAGGCAAATGTTACTGAAGTAATAACTCTGGAATGGTTACCAACATGGGTCTTTTTGCACTCTTGTAGTTGCAGTGAAGGATTTGAATATGCTATAATGGGTACAAGGGAACATGGATGTGCTGATACCATAATTCATGTAAAAGCAAGGTCAGCATTTCTCAGAGATATGGAAATCAATAATTTTCATTTATAACTATTGAAATTACAAGTTCCTAACTTAAGATTATCAAGCACCAGCATATAATAGATACTCTTTCCTATTATTGCACTGTATGTTTCCTTTGTGTGAGTTCCACTTTTATTGCATAAATCAGAATTATATCTTGCTTTAGAACTTTAGCTATGTTAAGAAAGTACTTGGCATACTGATTGTAGCTTGAAGCATCGTGCTGCAGGGTTGGTTTATTTCTTTTCTACTCACTATTGTAATTTCTTGGTTCTTCTATGCAGGTAGTGCTACTGGTACTGATTATCGCAAATATTCTTCGGTCTTGTTTGGTTAACTTCTGGCTGAGTCTAATGTTTCCTAATGTTGCCTAATCAAAGTATAAAAACTTATATTCGCCTGAAATATGTATTTACTATTTAGATGTCACAAAGTTGCTGGTAATTCTGACTGATTATTGTAATGTTGTCCTTCAAGCTACATCTATGAAGAAATTAGTTGAAAGAGGGCATGATAAACACTGATGGGAACCCGTTAGTATGACCGAAGCCTCCAAAATAGTAAAGCTCTGGGTGGTATTTCTGGGGTTTTGTAAACACCTTTGGCTAACAAGCTTATGGCTTGTAGTGATGTCTATTTATGGGAAACCTTGTTAGTTGTGGATGGGCTTCCTTTAATGCCTTAAAGATCAGATTATGTCAGATTTGAATCATCTGATAATAATCCGCTGCTAGCATTCAAGCAAACCTCTAGTTTTCTTGTAGTCCAGGTTTCTGACAATGCTTTTGGGTTAGGTTGCTGTTTTGGAGCGGTTGAGCCACACACTCGAAACTTGGACCTCCCAACTCCAGTTCCTTGTGTGTTGCTGTGTTTTATGGACTGCGAGCCTTGAACTCGAGGCTGGATTATCCATCCCAGATTCCCAGGCATACACTACTCGTGACCTTTTTATTCCGTAGAATTGTGAAGTTTACTATGACCAATGAATTCTTACAATACCACAATTCTATTTGTCCCAAATCCATCAAGATACTTTACAATCCGATGGGTATGACCAATCGACGATATGAGTATTCACTATTCAGGTTGTTTTTCATAAGAGCATGTTTATTAATTGGGAATGAGAATTAAATTTTTGGGAATGATTCCAAGATAAGAGAGTTCAAGCGTTTATTTGTACATTTGGGAATCAGAATAAATATGGGTCTCATCTCTTTATCAAGAATCATTCTCAAATAAATCCGAAATTGGATTCCTAATGGGGGAGGTGAGTTTGGGAATCATTCCTCTCGGAATCAACTTTTGTACGGTTATACCCTTGCGTATTTTGTTTTTTTAAAAACCTTATGTATTATTAAATGACTCATTTCTTTAGACATGATATTTTAATATATTTTTTAAATTGTTATTACTAATGGTTAAACTTCAAATTTTTCTAAATGTATTATGATTATTATTTTGTTGAATTTGAAGCTTTGTCTAGCAATAGAGTTTGCTAAATTTGACGTTTAGTTTTCGTTTTTTGGTATTTAGTTAGCTCATATGATTCGTTCTTATGTCGGTTTCGTTTTTATCATTTTTCTAATAAACTTTTCTCAAATCCATAAAAAGAAAAAAAAAGTTATTGAATATGAAAATATACTATTGTTTTCTAGGGGTATTTAAGTAATCAAAATGGTTTTGATTCTGATTCCTGTTATGATTTCAAATGTTAAGTAAACAGTTCAATAAAAATGACATAATTCCATTGTGATTCCAATTTTAGCTGATTTCGATTCCTGGTGATTCTGATTCCAAGTAAGTAAATGTGCCCTAAATGATTTGGGATTCATGAAAGGAATCCAAATGTTACTTTATTGTTGTATTAGCCTTGGTTTGTAGTAGCAGTGGTTTTCCTTTTAACATGTGAGAAATGAAAGTTCATCACAAGATGACCAAGTAAATTAATCCCAATTTGGGTTATAAGGAAAAAATTTACCCACGATGTCTGAACTCTTTCAGTCAGGTTAAACGGGTGCTCGAATTCTAAAAACTATCAAAATGATGCTTGAACTCTTAAAACGCTATAAGTGTGATGCTTCCGTACTTTTTTCGTCACGGTTCTGTTACTCTTCAGATGTGGCAACTTTTCGGAAAGAAATATGGGTCAATGACTTTTATGCCCTTCTAATTTCTCTGTGACATTTATTTTTTCAACTGTGATACGTGTCATCATTTCATTAGGTTTATAATTACAAAGTTGACTGAGCTTACAATAAGCTCACTCCACTGGATCACCAAGGCTACCACCCGTTAGCCGCTTGCCGAGTTCAGCGAACTTGTTGCTTGAGCTCGAGATTCGAGCAGAAGAATGATGCGAGGCCAGGAAGGCGATGCGGCTAACTCAACGGGGCTAACTCGTCGAGATCTATGTCGGTGAGAGGTGGCTGAAGGCAGAGGCCCAGATCGACACCGGTGAGAGATCACGAAACCTCAACCTTCACTATCTCGGTCGACCTCCTTGCACCACAGCACAACCTCGGCGGAGGGCAAAGGCCCAGATCGACGTCGGTGAGAGGTCGTCGGTGCAACTGCTCTGATCTCGATGACCACGCCTCGACCTCACGTGGAAAGAGCCTCTGACCGCAAGCTTGTTTTGATGTCGATGCCTTAAACGAGCTCGACATCTCGCGGTAATGAAATCGTGACGAAAAAAGCACGGATGCATCACACTTATAGCGTTTTAAGAGTTCGGGTATCATTTTGATAGTTCTTAGAGTTCGGGCACTCTTTTGACCTGAACGAAATAGTTTTGGCATCATGGGTGAACTTTTTCCTAATTATAAATAGGGAAACTTGCTAGAGAGGTCACTCATGTTTGACAGTTAAGACGAATTAGTCACTCATGTTTGACAAATATCAGATTTTCTACTGGATAATGTTTTATTTTTTCATTCACATTGGTTACTTTGTCCGTTTTAAACATTTAAAAAAAAATATTTCTTTATTTGTAAAGTGTATATAAGTCAGTTTATTAGCTTGACAATGACAAAAATATTCATTTAAGTAACGCACATGTGTGGTTTTTAACATCTAAAACGGAAAAGTGACTGATCTAAATGACAAGGTAAAACATGAGTGACCAATCCAATATTTGTCATACATGAGTGACCAATCCAATATTTGTCATACATGAGTGACCAATCCAATATTTGTCATACATGAGTGATCAATCCGTCTTAACAGTTAAACGTGATTGACATCTTCAACAATTTTCTCTTATAAGTATTCATTTCAGTGATTCTAACCCTTGGTTTTTTTTTTGTAAGTAATGTCGGATGTCACTAACTACGCTGAACGTATGCATTGTTTTTTGTTTGATTATACTTTTTGTAGGGCTTTCTCTTTTGGTGAAGAATACAAACAATGTGTTTCACAATTCACAAGTTATAGAAAGGAAAACTGGAATCACAAAATACCATTTTATAGTGATTCGAATTCCGCTGCCTCTTCTTTGAAAGTAACTACAGTCCGCATTTAGGATAATCAATGGGTTCGGCTGCTTTAAATGCCCAACTATTACATGCTTTAGAAATTTCGAAAATAGTCACGTGTCGCAATGTTATTAGTTACCAAATTTGAATGTACGAAATCATGACCTCTCTCTTCTCTGTCTCCCTCTGCTCTCTCTCCTCCCTCTCCCTCGGATCTTCTTCGGCCTCTCTCTCTCTCTCCCTCCCTCCCTCTGCTCCCTCAATTTGCCAACATCCTCGTCCTCTTCTCTAAGTCCAGCAACACCAAAGAGTTCCTCCACCTCGTCCTCTACCCTTCGGTCACTCTGCTTTGTCCTCTGCCCTCTGGCAACGTGGCATCTCCGGTACTCCACCGCCATCCAAATCAACAGTCCATAAATTTTGAGAAAAAATAAGACAAATTTGACGGTTCAGATCCACCCAAAAAAAATTTTATAATAAATTTTATTCAATTTGGTTCTTTTTAAAAATATATAAAAAAAAAGGTTAATACTCGAAAAAATTCTACAAAAATTTTCACAGAATAGTTTTGGCATTTATATCATGCTAAAATTATCCTACATGAAAAAAATTTAAGAACAAATGCGTCGCTCAATTATCATTCATTTTTTTGATACATCGATTATCATTAATTAATTATAATAAGATATAATTGTTTTAAAAATATATTAATAATTAAAAAACAAAAATGTTGATGGTGCGTTCTGTGCGGAGAAAAGAAGCGGTGGTATTGGGGTGGTCGCACGTGATGAAAATGGTTCTGCATTGGCGGCTCTTACATGTACTATCTCGTTTGCATCTTCTGCTTTGCATATGGAGGCGCAATCAGTACGGGCCAGATTGCTTATTGTTATCGATCAGGATTGGAGAGATTTTGAGCTTGAAAGTGACTGCAATATTTTGGTTACTTCTCCTTGGAGTAAATCGAAGAGTGTTGCAGAGGTCAGTGACATTATTGGCGGACTTCTCCTAGGAGTAGATTTTTGGAGGTATTATGCGGACTTATAGTCTGCCTAGGTAAAACACATTTACCGTAAAGCAAATGGTGTGGCTAACATTAGTAGTTTAGACGCCTCTTCGTTAGAGGAGACTCCGGATATTATTTTAGATGTTCCCATTGAGCATGGTTGTTCTTTGTCATGAGGTTTTGGCACTATGTCTCGTTGTATTCTTCAACTTTCATTAATAATAACTAGGCGTAGGGATGAGTCTCCTAACATAGTACTTGGCTAGGTCCCAAACCCCTTTAAAAACAACACAAAATCAAAAAATGAACCGTACGATTAGACCTATGGACTATTTCGAACTAACAAAAAAAATTGAGTCAATTCGGTGACCATTTTGAGGTTGATTGACATATTCGATTGTTATTTTTGAACGAAACTGTCGCTTTGATACCGAAAAAAAATGCTCGGTTATCAAAAAAATTATTTTAAAATATGCACAGTCCTATTATGGTACATATTTTCATTAAAAATATTTATATTACCAAAATCACTAATTCGTGTCGACAGAATGAACGAACTGATGATATGAGTAATAGTGTTGTATAACTTGTTAAATGCTTTGAACTAATAAGACCCTTTCAAAGTAAAAACAAATTAGAACCAAATGGAATATTAAAAAATGGACTGTAGGATGGGGACATATAACTAATGTATAAGTAGCGTAAAAATTTGAGCTGGCTTGGTCATTGTCTAGATCTCAATCCACGCATTCAACTCCGGCGGTCTTTTATGCCCTTATTTTCATTATATATGAGAGTCAAAGGGAAACGCTATCACACATTCATTTATGAAAGTAAAATATTATACATGCACACAGAGGCACTCAGTAGGATTTCGTGTTCGCGGGGAGAGTGAAAACTAAATTGTCGAAGTCATCGATAATACAAAATTAGCAAAAATAAAAAAATAGGGGCATAAACGACCGTCGCTATTGACCGAATGGATCGAGACCGAAATCATGACGAAACCTGCTAAAATTTTAACCATGTTTTTAAAATAGTGAAACAATTTCTTTGTGTAGTCAGTTTATTTAAATATATTATTTTTGACCTCGATCCGCTCGCTCAACCTAGATATATAGTCATTTATTCCCATGTTTTCATTATCTTTGAATCACAAAGAAAAATACTATCGCACCATCATTTGGGCATAAAAATACTTATTCAAACATATAGAGATACCCAGTGGAACGTCATGGTCTCAAATATATTTAAATTTGAATAGTTGAAACACCCTACAAGGAAAATTCGGCGGAAATAAATAATAGGGGCATGAACGACATTGAAGTTGACCGCGCGGATTGAAGTCAAAAATAATATATTGTTCCAGGAGAAATATTCATGTGTGTATCTTGTTGTGATTAGAATAGAAGTAGATATTCTCTCAATCTATGATTTAAAGGGATATTGATTGTATCAGATTGTAATGCTTATTTAAGGTCATCTATCAATGAATAAACTATAGTTTCAGATCAAATGTTCTGCGTATTTATTTTCTCATTTAACACGTTATCAGCAGTTCTTGAGTTGATAGCCATCACCCCAAATCCTAAACATAAAAAAAACAAAAACAAAAAAAACCGAAACCCTGACATACTATACTCCTCCACTGCTAGAATTACCTTCACCGCCGGTCACACCGTTCGTCACCGTCGCCAGATTTTGAGGATCTTTACTTCAAACTTCCTTCACAACGAAGTTTTCATACCGAGCATAACACCCTTGATGTAAATCGACTAACCCTCTTCGATTTAGAATTAGGTTGCAAAACTAAATTATCGCAACACCCTAGATTTAGATTTAAATACCGTGAATTATTATAGGCCTCTAGTTCATATGGATTAATGCAAGTATGAGTGAAGGAGATTTAATCACCTCTTCCTCAAAGTTTAAGACTAGTAACGGTTCTGGCGGAGTCACGGTTATTAGTGAATATCACGGTAAATTGATTAAATTGCCGGTTTTGATCACGACTTAATTATTGGCCGAGAATTTGAGTTGAGTCTCTTCTCGAGATTTGTTGTACACGTGATTTCGAGTTCGTGGGCAGTTCCAGATTATTATTTCGACGACCGAGGAATATAATATGAATATCTAAAATTTTGGAATATCGTCGAGTTTATCCATTCGTATTCGAGTTATCCGAATCGTGATTGTGATCCGTTTTGGACCATTGATCGACCTGAACCGAAAATGGAATGATTATCGACTTGATTTGCGAGTTTCGCGATTAGTCGCGATTTTGACGTAATTAATTAATATGGCGGCTTTGTTAACGACTAAATTTTCTGACAAGAATTTGATTTGGGATTCTTCACGAAAGTTGTAGAGAATTTAATTTCAAGCTCGTGGGAACTTCCGGAGGATTTTTCCAAGTTACGAGGAATAAGTTGTGAATATTTTCGGCCGTCGGATATTGTCGTATTTATCCGTTTGGGATTCGATACGCGTACGGTATAAATACGGGAGAATATTTGCTGATTTTGGAAACTTTCCAAAAAGGGAAACTGGGCCTTGACCCGCGTTGACCACGGGTCAAGGGGGACCCGTTTTGCCCGTTTGGATGCCGTGACTTTGCGCCGCCGTGGAGGCCGGGGTCCCTTCATGGAACTTGTTGGGCTCGTGGCCCTTTTCAATTTCAGAGGTGGATCAACCCGTGAGGTGGCCGGAGGAGGAAGAAATGTGGCGGCGAAATTGGTGGATTTCCGGCGAGATTTTGAGGGCTCCGGGTGACGGCGTGGGGACCGAGTTGGTGGTGGCTCTTTGAGGGGTTTTGTTAGCCTTGAGAAGAGGAAGCTATTGGAAGTGGTCTCGAGGTTTGCCGTGGCCGGAGGAGAGAGATCGGAGAAGTTGAAATTCCGGCGAGGGTTTTCACCTTTGAGGTGAATTTTGAACTTTTTCCGGTCAAAATTGACCTTAACTTTGAACTGGAAAGTTGTTGGAAATGTCGAGATCTTCAAATCCATATGTAGGTTGCATTTTTTTGGGCTGGTGTGATTTTCCGGCGGTTGGCGGCCGGCAGTGATTTTTTATCCGACGTGGTTTTTGACGAGTTGTATGTCATTTCGCTCGGAATCGCGCACCGATTGTAGTGGTGAGGTTTATTTTTCGAATTGAGCATCAGAAATTCTAGCGAGGTTTTATGGTGTGATTATCGGATTTTTGACGATTTCGTCGATATTGAATTATATGTTTCCGGGAACGGTTGTTTCTCGAGATGTGATTTGAAGTTTTGAGTTATGATTTTGAGCAGTGGATTTTATGATTATCCAGGGGATCGTGATCGATCGTTTGGCGAGGAATTTTCTGCCGGACCACGTGATTAGCACGAGTGCGCGTTTTGCTCACCTGTGAGTGAACGTTTCTTTTCACTGATCGATTGCGAGTCTTTATATTACATTTTACAAGCATGAGCATACGTTTGTAATTATGACTTATACGAGCATGTGCTTTACGATTATGCATTTACATTATGCTTTATACGTATGCATGAAACTATTTATGATTTGATTTACACAGAGTACAGTCTTAGTATATGTGGTTGTATCGATACACTTGCATCCTGGCTGATCCCCGATGATGTCTACCAGGGGGGAACTGTACCTTGTGCCGATGTATTTCCGGGTGGGTACAGATTTCTGTTCCTTGTGCCGATGTATTTTCGGGTGGGAATAGATACCCTGACCTGAGGCCTTTCTGGCTAGAATCACGTGTGGGTCAGGGATCCAGTGATTCGGACTGTACTAGCACAGATGTGTGCATGAGTGACCCCATGGGATTTTTCTATGCATGCTCTGTACGCTGGAGGAGTTTGGGTTCACCTCGTGTACTATATCATATTCATTCATTTTGACTTGCATATGTTTTTATAACATATATTATTCGGCAAAAGACATTTATTTTCGTCCACTCACTCTAACGGTTTATATGTCTTTCCCTGGGCTCTTCGTTTTCTTTGCTCAGTTTGCAGTTTGAATTCGGGTGTCACACGTCGCGGTCGGAGGCTTAGTATTCGAGCGATGTTCCTTTTATGGTAGGTTCTTAGTTTGGCATACTATTTGTATATATATATTAGAAGTCGCTCTGAGTATTCTTATGTTATATTTTTATACGATTTTCCCCGGATTTCTGTAAAGTATAGTTTTATTGATTACTTTACATTACTGTTATGATATTGAGAAATCCGAATGGGATTGGTGCCCACGGTTTGATTTTTGTGGCATAGGATGAAGTGTATTTTCCAGGTGCAGGTTAATGGCAATTCCGCGTTAGTAACGTTACTCTGCCGAAATTTTTATGATTTTTGTTGGTTCGTGTTTTCAGAAGGGGTTTGATTCCGGTTCAGGAAACTAAATCGGGGTTGGGTCCTTTCACAATCGTTCATAACCTTATCCAAATTATAGTGGTATAGGAGGCAAGGGCAGAGTTCATGATAGAGGAAGTAACAGTCGGAATATGACTTGGATTTTTCAAGACATTGACCATAACAACTTCAACAAGAATCCATCTAACTTCTGGTCCAAGGAATAATGGAAATTCTTCAATATCTGTAACTTCTCCTCGCTTGTTACCTTGTTATAAGTTGGTTCTACCAAGTCCATGCACAAGCATTGCCGTACACCCAAGGATATTCAAAATGCCTACAAAAAAAGTACAGATGATAGTTGGCACATGAGTTTAACTTCACTAAAGACAATGAGATTGGAGATTGCGGTAAAGCTAATCTTATAATAGCAAACTAGTTTAGCTTTATTTTTGACTTGGTTTCTTATTGACTTAGTTTTTAGTCATGATTTTTTGAATAAAAACGATCTTTTGATGTAAGTATTAATGTTGACAAGGTAATAAAATTTCTTCCTTTCGGTATTTGAAAGTGTTAAAGAATGATTATACAACTTCATATCAATTGAATGGTTTAATTTATACATTGCTCTATGGCACTATGACACCAAAATAACATAAAAATGAGACAAAAGAGAGGATGATTTGATTCTGGAGATTTTTGACCTGTCGAGTGGATTTCTTAACCCATCAAATATCACACTCTGGAATGATTTTGGCACTTTTCGACCCGTCAAAAATTTTACCTGGTTTTCACCCGACCCATGGAAAGTAGTCGTCTGGTACACTAAATTGAATTTTTGACCCGTCGAAAGATATCCTCGACCTATCAAATACATGCTTCTATCTTCAAATTGTCACAATTTCGACCTGTCAAAATTTCATTCGGCCCATCGAAAAATATACCGGAAATTCGATACGGTTTTAGGTTTTACTTCGACCCGTCGAGAAATACCTTTGACCCGTCGAAAATAGTTATCAGAAAATCGAAGTCTATTTTGGGCTTCTTCGACCCGTCGAGTGGTTCTTCTCGACCCGTCGATGATGTTACCCAGAATTGGTGTCTTTGATGTGTTTTACATCGGTTTTATCGACAAATAAAGGTTCCTAAAAATTGTTGACCGGTCGTCTTCTATGTGTCTAAATGACCAACCAAAAATTTTGCATCAGATGTGGTTTTAATTCGGTTTTTGTCAGTTCATGGAACTAAATCTACAAGGGTCATTCCGACCGGTCAAATGTTATACATCGGTTATTTGATGTTGTTATAATTAACACTCTAATCAAACCATGTTAAGTTTTGAAAACTTTTGTGAAAGGACCCGACTCTAGATTAACTAGTAATCTAGAATCAAGCCCTAACGACTGACCATAATCTACTAGTTTCTGTGAAAATTTTGGCACAACTTCCCTTATAAAAAAGACAACCAAAAACCTGCAAAGAAAACTGACACCCCGCAGATAAACCCACAAACAATACCGTGAATCACCTATTTCCATCCGGATTTCTCAACATAAAACTGAAATTAAACCTGTTACATTATTCAGAATTCGAAAGCATACTTCTACTAAATACAGATTCGTATACAAAGAAACTCAACTCGACAACTATACGAGTGACAATCTATTCACAAGAGTCTCACTAAGACGTTACTACAGAACTACTATCCAAGGTGACTTCAATAACACAAGAGACATACTGACAGTGAGCTGGAACCTACTACTGAAGGAATTAACTGGTGGACACGACGCCATCGACAACTTTCAGCACCCTCTTGATACACACTGCAATCTGGGCAAAGAAAACCGAAAGCCCCAAGAAAAAGGCATATAAAATCATAAAAACTGTTAGAGTGAGTGGACGAAAACAATATTTCATTTTTAATCTAATAACATTAAATATAACATGCCTTTAACAATATATGCAAATAAACATGATGCGAGTCTAAAAACTGCGGGGTCCCTCTCGGACACATCCGCAACAGTACAATCTAAATCATAGAATCTCAGACCCACACGTGATCAAATAGTCAGAAAGACTTCGGGTCAGGATATCTGTCCCCCACCCCCCCCCCCCCCCGGAGCATCTCGGGGATCAGCCAAGCATGTCAATGCATCGATGTCATTACTATCTTTGAGACTGTACTCTGTATAAAACAAATCATATTTGTTTCTATGCACATGCATAATCTTAAATGCATACTCGTACGACGTATAATCATAAAATGCGTAATCGTAAATGCATACTCGTATGTGCATAATCATAAAATTCATAATCAAGACTCGCACGTCAATCAGTGAAAATAAAATGTCCACTCACAGGTTGTCGGGATAAACATAAAGTTGAAACCCTTTCGATTGGCACAATTATTCATTCGATATGCCCGCTAACTCATGAACCTGAAACCACGATTAAAATTAATATCTGATCATCGGGGTTCATACGGCATAGCTAAGATCGTAAATTGTTGAGTAATAACATGGAGAATCTCATATACTCGAACAACGTATTTTTCTGTTTAATTACTGATTCAACCAGATTCCGAATTCAATTCCATGTAATCCCTCACTTTTAAGAGTCGCAAACAAATCTCGAATATCAAACGAATCGCAATTTAACGGATAATCAAAGCGTCATTTAATCTCGTCATGAATTAAACTGATAATTGTCCGATTAAATACTTACCCAAATTTATCAAACTCAAATCCGAATATAAACCTCACCATTGCGTTTGGCAGGCGAAAACGAGCGAAAGAACATAAAACTTGTCAAAAATTCCACCTCGCCAGAGCTCCGCCGCTACCACCGCCGCTGCTAGAATCCCACCGGCCCAGAATTCTTCGACCTATACATCAATTTGAAGATCTCAAAATTTCCAACAACTTTTTAGTTCAATGCTAAGCACAATTCTAACCAGAAAACGTCTAATACTCGTCGAAATTCATTTCCTCCGATCAACCACCACCCGCCACGGCAAAGGCCAAGACCACTTGGGTTCAACTCACCATTCTATGAGATTCAAAACCCCTATGGTTTCGTCCCCTAACGCCGCCGTCTACGCCACCTCCGTCACCAGAGAAATCACACCGATTCCAGCCGGTATTCAACTCGCTTCTCCTTCGTCCTCCGGTCACTAACCCTGGTGATCCACCTATCAAATTGAAGAGGAATTCGAGCCCAACGTTTCCCACCAAAGAACATGGCCAAAGGTGGCCGGAATAGAGCACACCGTGGGCAACAATTCCGAGGCCAAAATGGGTCGGTTTGACCCGTGGTCAACTCGATCAAATCCAAAAATCCCCAAAATGGAAACTTTCCCATAATTGCCTCGTATTTATACCGTACACATACTAGCCCCAAATCAACGGCTATAATTCAATCTGATCCAAATCGGACGGTAACGATTAAATCGGCAATAAAAATAACACTTTTATATATTTTCAGTTATCGACTTCAAAATTCAATAAAACATTGCTCGCTTATCCGAAAAATTCCCCAAAAATTCTCACGATCTAGAAATTAAATACTCTATAATTCTCATGAAAGAAATTAACACAAATTTTCGCCCAATGAAAAAGTCGTTAGTAACCCACGAGAAACCACTAATTCCGATCATTCTATTTCATGCTGATTTATACGTAGATTTTGATTCGGGTTGTTATAATCCACCCCCCTTACAAAATTTCATCCTCGAAATTAACATGTCTGATAGGAGAACAAAGCTACTGCTCACACAAACTGTTCTGGCTGTTACGTGGCTACGTTTACTGTATGATTTCTGTACAAACACTAACACTAACAGAATATTCCTGTTCTAGAGAATCTACTCTCGACGGTTACGAACATCTAACGGTTCCACAACATGAACTGACATTTGCGCAATATTTTCTAATAATCTAACAACTTTAATCTATTAAGAACAAACTTCATGTTATCTGCCAACTCTGGCACACTAACTGGATTGATGACGCTTCCTTACTAACTTTATATCAGCATAGTCGAATACTACCTGACTTACCAAATAAATGCTATTTAAAGTGGCTTTTGGATATTCAAATGCAAACTGTATTCGTAGACGAATTCCGCCCAAATGCTGACACTTCATAAGAAACTGTAATACACCTAATCTTAGCATACCACAACAATCTAAGTAGGTTCTCACGAACTGACACCCCACCTGGGATGAAAACTATGTTCACCTGCAACTGATATCCTATGCTACAATTCAATAACCTTCGCAATAATAACTGAGCCAACTTGTTCACGAAAGATTTTCTATGCGACTGAACTAAATTGAGAAATCTTCGTAAGACAATTCACAATTAGCTAAATGTCGGTATGCTCTTGACTATAAGTGAAAGTTATGGAAAAACTATAATAACCTGCTTCCACCTCTCACACGCTGCTACAAGTCTGAAAGTTCCTGACGTTCTGTTACCCATAAAACTGCTTTAGTGTTCGATACATTATATACTTTAGAATGCCCAACCGACATCGAGCAACAACCCTCACCGGAAATCTTCCATTTTTCGACTAATCTTTAACTGATACACAGAATCTGCCTTTATATAACAACATCTCACCCATAACTGCAAGAAATCAGGCGATTCACCAACATACAATTTACTAAAGAAAAATCACAATTTTGGAATTCACGAGCTCGATAAGAAGAAACTGATCGAACCAGGAATTAATAACAAAACTTCTGGTTCAAAAACTACAATATAAAATAACACACTCCAAATACGCATCTCTGATTGAAGTAGTATTCGCGATTCCTGAATACGCAATAATGTAACACCAGATTTCTAGCTAAATATATCAGCAATAAAATCGAATTCTTTTTCTCAACAATGAAGTCAGTAGCTCCGCAATACGTGAAAATTCTAACACAATGAAGTCACTTTTAAGAGTCGCAAACAAATCTCGAATATCAAACGACTCGCAATTTAACGGATAATCTAAGCGTCATTTAATCTTGTCGTGAATTAAACTGATAATTATCTGATTAAATACTCACCCAAATTTATCAAACTCAAATCCAAATATAAAACTCACCATTGCGTTTGGCACACGAAAATGAGCGAAACGACATAAAACTTGTCGAAAATTCCACATCGCCAGAGCTCCGCAGCGCTCGACGACCCGTGGGGCCGCCGGAATCTCACCGGCCCAGAATTTCTTAACCTATACATCAATTTGAAGATCTCAACATTTTTAACAACTTTTAGTTCAATGATAAACCCAATTCTAACCAAAAAAACATCCAAAAATCACCGTGAATTTCAAAAATATCGCCGGAATTCATGTCCTCTGATCGGCCACTACCAGCCACGGCAAGGGCCAAGACCACTTGGGTTCAACTCACAATTCAATGGGATTCAAAACGCCTATGGTTTCGTCCCCCAACACCGCCGTCTACGCCACCTCCGTCACTGGCGAAATCATACAGATTCTGGCTGGTATTCAACTTGCTTCTCCGTCGTCCTCTGGTCACCAACCCCGGTGATCCACCTATCAAATTGAAGAGGAACTCGAGCCCAACGTTTCTCACCAAACAATACAACCAAAGGTGGCCGGAATAGAGCACACCGTCGGCAACAATTCCATGGCCAAAACGGGTCGATTTGAGTCGTGATCAACTCGGTCAAACCCAGAAATCCCCAAAATGGAAACTTTCCCAAAATTGCCTCGTATTTATACCATATACATACCATGCACATTCTAGCCCCAAATCAACGGCTATAATTCAATATGATCCAAATCGGACGGTCACGATTAAATCAGCAATAAAAATAACTTTTTTATATATTTTCGCTTACCGACTTCAAAACTCGATAAAACATTGCTCGTTTATCCAAAAAATTCCTCAAAAATTCCCACGATCTCGAAATTAAATACTCTACAATTCTCGTGAAGGAAGTCAACACAAATTCTCGCATGATGAAAAAGTCGTTAGTAACCCACGCAAAACCACTAATTCGCGATAATTCTATTTCGTCCTAATTTATACGTAGATTTTGCTTCAGGTTATTATATTTTGTGCCAACGGTTTTCACTTGGAATAATATTGTGAGAATGGTAAAGAGTTTTGTGTTCAATCTTAATAGAATGCTGCCAGCGGCGCAATGTAGAGAGGTTTATGAGGATTTGTAGTGGTTTATTACTATAGTTTGGATCATTGAATCCAATGTAATCACTTATTATTATGTGTGACTCTGTCTCATTTAAGCTTTTGCATTATGATGATCAAGATATTGAGAAATTTTCATCATCATCGGTTCTTAAGAGCAAAGAAGCATATGGGAATATCTATAACCATCAGTTTAGATAGGGGGGAGTGGGAGTATTCCACTCAGTTTAGGCTCAGTCTCCAAGACAAGTACAATACTTTCCCATTTGATGCCTTTATGGAAAAATCAAATGCATATCGCTCGGTTTGCAAAGCTTGTTCATGTCTCTAATGTTGTTTACATGCATGGTTGTATTTTATTGTACACACGACTTCTTTTCCTCCACAGATTCCAAATAATATATTTGTGGACCAATCAAAACGGTATGCAGATTGTTTATATATGGTTTTGATTGATGCATTGATGCATAGGTCATATGGTATAAGGTTGAAACATGTTGCATAGGATTTCAACCGAGCGGGGTTGAAATCCTATGCACGGTTGAAACATGTTGCAACGGTTATACATGTTGCAAATCCTGCAAGGTTGAAAGTCCTTGAAATTTTACAAGTTAACGCAACACCCAGGCAAGATAGCATTTCTCCTGCTCATAGCGGGGTTGTAGCGTCGGTCAAGATCTACTGATGAGTTGCCGATAAAAAGGCAAGTCATTAAGGCACATCCGTTCATCATCAACACATGAGATTATTTCTGACTGTAATTGTGTCTAGAAGTCGACATTGACAAACACTGGGGGACGCCACAGAGTCAATGACGATGTCAGTAAACAAAGAAATATCACCAACTTAATCAAATTCTAGCGGTATTAAGAATGGTTCTTCCAGGTTCGTTAATGATGCATTTACTGATTCCGTCGCTTAGGAATTGAAGACGATGAAGTGAAACATTGCTCTATTGCGGATTATCAACAGTTAACGTAGAGAAAATTGACCAATATGAAAAGTTACAATCTAGGTTGAACTAGACTCTCTTACAAATGGCAAGTTTTCGGTACGATAGTGCTATGATCACCGAATAGTAAGCCGGTTAGACACAAACAAATATTTGTTTGGAAGCACAATGAGAAGAA
This sequence comes from Geum urbanum, assembly GCA_946800695.1. Taxonomy (NCBI): domain Eukaryota; kingdom Viridiplantae; phylum Streptophyta; class Magnoliopsida; order Rosales; family Rosaceae; genus Geum; species Geum urbanum. The sequence goes on along the minus strand of OX326999.1, from coordinate 77,177,381 downwards.
ATTATGGCACAAGGATCTTCTCAATGCCCTAGTATTGATTCTCAGGATATGTATTCTCTGATTATGGACATCATTACTTTCCACTACCTTATCAATTTGATAGTGTCCGAAAAACTGAGTATGCAGCTAATGGATGTGGTTACAACATATCTCTATGGGCATCTTGATTAAGAGATATACATGAAAGTATCAATTTGCATGGTTATACCAAATTCAAGTAAACTCTAAACCATGGAATGCTCATGTATTCCGATTGAGACGTTCACTATTCTAAGTGACTACTTGATTGGAAAGGGATGAGAGAATAATAAGTTATGCCCATGCGTGTTCATTAGATGAACAAGTTGTTTGAGAGGATAGACTTTGGTAGGACTCGATTTTGTCTTGATGTTAGACATGGAACATCGAGTTGGTTGAATTATTATTCATCACTCTGCTTATGTCTAAATCAGGCAATGGACAAAGTACACTATTTTTAGCACACCAATTGTTGTTTGCAGTCTGGAACCCAAAATGATCAATTTCATCTGAAAAGATGATGATGAAGAACTTTTGGAGTTGAGATTCCATATCTTAGTGCGGTTGGAGTTTGGTTGAATTTAGCTTAGTGCTCATATCCAAACATTGCGTTCTCGGACTACACATACGCAAAGTCATTAGAATGGTGTAAAATACATCTTTAGGTACTTGAAGTGATCCATTGACTTGGACATATTCTTTCCCTACAAACGATACAGAGAGAAGCACGAAATTCCCGAAAAAGGGATGGTTGAATCGTAACATGCAGGTTTTGAAATTTTTGACCCGGCGAGCGGATCTCTCAACCCATCGATGGTAACACGGTGGATGAACTCGAAGCAAGCAATCGACCCGTCAAGTGGATTTCTCGACCCGTCGAATGCAGTCCCCTGGATCGACCCGAAGATACCATTTGACCTTTCGATGGAAGGCTTCGACCCATGGAATTGTTCTCCAGCTGTGAGCACTTTACATTCATTCAGTGTGGTCATCTACTCAGAGACTCCTTGTGATGTCTTAGTTAGTTTTGCTGATTCTGAGTATCTCTCTAACCCACATAAAAAATATTCCCAGACAGGTTATATATTAACCATGGGAAACACGAAAATTTATTGGAGATCAACAAACCAAACTCTTATTGCTACTTCCTCGAACTATTATGATATTATAGCTTTACATGAAGCGTTTAATGTTTGTGTATGACTTATGCCTATAATACACCATATTTGAGGGTCTAGTGGATTACCATTTACTACCACAATACCAACTCATATATTTGAGGATAATGCGGCTTACATTGAACAAATGAAGTTGAGTCACATTAAATGTGGTCATACTAAACATTTTTCGTCAACAACAACCAGCAGCTGATGAACATTTATGTGAAACAGGATTGTTCGGTAGATAATGTTGCAGACTTGTTTACCAAGTCATTACCCAAATCTACTTTTGTGAAGCATGTGAGATGCAGTCATATGCGCAGGTTATCTGAAATCCAAGATTAAGTTACTGATCAGGGGGAGTTCATTTCGTAGACATCAGGAGGAGTCTACATCACATGTGTCCGTTTATGTAGTTGATGCGTTGTACTTTTTTTCCCTTCGACCAAGATTTTGTTTTTACTCAAGAGATTTTTTGTTTGCTTGACAAGATTTTTAGTGAAGCAACAAGTTATACATCATACAAGGGGAAGTGTTCCTGGAGAAATATTTTTGGTATCTCTATGTATATTTTGTCGTGATTAGAATAGAAATATATATTCTCTTAATCCCTTATTTATAGGGATATTGATTGTATCACATTATAATATCTATTTAAAGTCATCTATCAATAAATAAAATACAGTTTCAGATTATATCTTTTACATATTTATTTTCTCCTTCAACATATAATTCCACCGCCACTTCTTCGAAACTAACTACATTATGAGAGATAATCATTCTCTATTATGCTCTCGATCTATACAGTTACCTCCGTGTGGTTTCTGGAATACAAATCGAAAGAAAATAGCAGAGTAAAGTTACCTTGTCCTTTTTCTTTTGTACTCTAGAATTCACGGCGAGAATTAGGCAGCCAGATTTAACTGTAGAAGCTATCAAAACCCTAGTAGATTGAAGGATGACCATCCCAGGGCAAGTAGAAGGTACTCTCGCACTGTTCCGTCGACAATTCAGTTGAATTGTCCTACACGCAAGGTTTGATTATGGAAGTGGTCTCATTGTTCTTGAATTTGTTTACAAACATGATAAACAACGTTAACTTTCTTTGCCAGTTTGCTTCAAACAAAAGAAGTATCCGAATATACTATGTTAACTAGTCCGGTGTACAAAATATTAGGCAGTCATAAACCAATGAAGCAACGAAAGTTAATGTTGTCTGTCAATGTTGGTTCATCGATCGGTTTAATTTCTTTGCCTACATGACTACATATATCGTAGCTTAAGAGTAATAAATCAGCCAAGCTTTTGATCGTTGAAAGTTGAAACCCTTAGCGTAAGGAAGGGACTGAGAAGACCACTCTAGGTCAGTCCTCAACAGAAAGAAATAAAGATGATGGATGATCGACTAGGTCAGTCCTTCGCCTGAAAGCAATAAAGAAAAAGAGAGAAGATCGACCACCCTAGGGTTAGCGGAAGGGTCTGGTTCGTCTACTGTAACGTTAATAATTGAGGAACTATTATTGTCCTTAGCGCATGCAAATTTACAATAGCGCACATCTGTTTGCCCTAAAAAGTTGAAGTCGCTCGTACATGGAAAACATTCAAGAACGATGCTGGATAATCAACTAACCATTCGTCATTCTCTCATAAAAACAGTGAGAAGTCGAATGCCATAGATTGCAGAAAAGGACAAACTTGTTGTAGCTGCAGTAGGAGGAGGCTTTGATTATATATGACTCATCAGTCGTGAATTCTGAACATGATTCAATTCGAGCTGGCCTATGGGAAACTCAAGTACTTAATGTACTTGGTAGGTTGTGACTACCCTTGGGGTTTTAGGCTCGGAGCAGAGACTGGTTTAAACTACTGCATGAGCATGTGTATGTGAGATGGCGAAAGGAAACCTACGAACCCAGGTTTTTTTACATGTATGTTTGATCAGAGGTTGAGAGAGTGGACCAGTCTGTAGTGTTCTACTGCCAGATGCATGCATGGATATTTATTCGTCATATATATTACTAGCTGTAGCTGGTTGGAATAGTTGAACGTATTGATGGAGTGAACAAGCCTGGAGGTAGCTTTAGCAAATAGCAACAGCGTTATGTACGTGTTTTCTGCCTTGTGTTATCTCTCCGCGTTGCATGCTTGACAATTGAGATCGAGGACATGTTTTCCTGTGCGTACACAGCGAAAGAAAGAAAAAATGAGATTCCTGTTTACAGTTTTGCGGAGGGAAATTAAGAATGTAATACATGGTAATTACGAATATTAATTAAGTTGATTCATTTGCACGATTTTAACTCTGTACATTTGTGAGATCGAGTATGCCGTATCATGACTACTTTATGATGATAAGGGTTTAGGTAAGGGTCGCTAGCTCTATGATGAATGAGGGTGCGTTTAGGTAAGGGTTACTCTATGATGAAGTGTTTAGACTTTAGACTTTAGACTTTAGAAGGTTTTCAATTATTGCTAGCTGTATGTTTTAGGTTATAGTGTGAGGGTGTGAAATTTTTTATTTTTGTGATCTTGATAAATGTTAATAATAATAATTGAAGTTTTTTTTTTCTATCACACATGTATAATCTTTTCCTCTTATGCCAAACCTTCAAATGCGAAGATCAATAATTTTTTGAGTAACTTTTTTAATAAATGAGAATTAAAAGCGTGTTCCGAACTGAAAATTTCCAACAAAAATTAATGAGTTTATTTGGAGAATTTGTTCGGCAACCTAAACAATACTAAAACTACCTATTAAGGGGATGAGATTCATGATAGCTTGTGGGCTCCGAATTAGAAGCTTTACTTTTATTGTTGGTTTTAGGTCGGCATACAGTCATTGACTAGTTCTAGCCCAACTAAGAGCTTACCCTATCACCAAAATTATAACCATAAGTGGATGAATGATCATTCAATCAAACAAGAAATAAGAACAAAAAAGTTGGAAAAGATGATGGCGAAAATGACAGAAGCTTTCATCAAAGGAAATAGACAAAATGGAGGGAGAGAGTCTGGGAGATAGAGAGCGCCAGTTATTGCTCCACTTAGAGAGGCGAGTAACGTTTAGTTAGAGACTGGACTAAATAGTAGAGATCGAGGAAACCATGCATTGAAAGAGCTATAGTTTGGTTGGTCGAATAGAATACGTACTCAACGTGGAAATTTGCTATTAGCTTTTGGCCTGGGATGGACATACTCATGCATGTCCATCTATTGAACAGTGAATCTTCCTCGCAGAAAACCATAAACATATCATGAGTCATAACGCGCAGTAGGTGCATGCAGAAGAAGTCACAGACAGACAGAGGCGACGTCGCAGAGGGCGAAGGCACCCAAGCACAGCTGCATGTGAACTAGTCTGCTGCACAGTAAAGCTCGATTCATATCGCCCCCCCCCCCCCCCCCCCCCAGCTGTGAAGCGTGATCAAAGTTAGAGAATAGAGATACAGTATCATCATGATCTTGATCAGCTTGGTGTTAATATATATATATATGTCATTTACGAACCAGTCGAGGTGATAGCATGCAGCAGCCTCCTAGCTTAGCTCAATCCTCTGAACTTCATTGACAGAAGAAAAAAAAAAAAAACTCAGAAAGCGAAAGGGAGAGATGCAGAAAAGACCGGAAAGTGTTGTATCGATTCGAGTACCCAAAAACAAGGGGAACTTCACCGCCGTCACGTAATGAGAAGTGTAAGTATGACATGCAGATCGTAATGAGAAGGGAACTTCACCGTCTTCACGTAATCAGAACGGTAAATAAGAATAAATGATTGATTAGATTAGTAGGGTACGTAGAAAAAGTGGGCGGTGGGTAGTGACCGGTGGATTCATGAATGGTTTTTACCGAGACATCTCTGTAAAGTACAACAGACTTTTCACGCTGCTCATAATAAATCAAATAATTATTACTGCTAAATTTACTTGAAAATTTGCAAGAAAGAACTGATGCTATAGAGCTCCGTGCACTGATGCTCCGTGCACCTTTGTACACAACTCTGTACAAAACTCAGTCTCTTTTTGCAGATCGATTGTGCCAAATAGGCAAAGTACCCAAAGCCCAGGAACCCGGACTCTTACAACCCCAACCCCAACCAGTCACGTGGCCCTTATTTGCAACCAAAAAAAAAGAGGAAAAAATCATTATGGATGTGATGAACTTCAATTTGGAAAATCACCAAATCATATCACATGAACAGTTATTAATTCTTGGTGTTTCCTTTTCATGATGTTGACATAGTTTACAATGTAACTATCACATGAACTATTTGTGTGAGGCAGTTACACATAAGTTTTTTCAATTAGCTATAGAGAATAGAGGTAGACTAATTCAAATTAGTTGATGCAGCTTGATATATAAAGTTAACTTCAGTTGTTACATATGTAATACTTAAATTTGTCAACTTGATATAGTTCAAGGAAGCATAGTTTAAGACTTCAAGACACGAGTGTATATAACTTGATATACACAAGTGATGACTTATTTCATATATCAAGTTCAATACATTTATAGTTCGTATTAGTCTACCAAGTGTATATAACATCTACCTCTGTGGTAACTGTTAAGTATTAAAAAGTAACCAGTAATTCAATGATAGTGATTTAAAGAGATAAAATTTGTAAAATTTACATATGGATTTATAGAAATCTATAATAAAATAACTGTTAGATTGTAGAATGAGTGAATGCATTTTTGCTCACACCCCTAGTTAAGGTGTGAGCATTACACTCATTTTAAAATTTGACACCTATTAAGATTACAATTAATGTTAAACTATTGTTAGCTATATTTTATTTTTAGTTATTATTTAGGTATAAATTTATATTTAACATTTTATGAGAATGAATCGAACAAAATCAAATCTTTCTCTTCCTAATTTATTGGAAAATTTTCCTATTTTCAGGGAGAGATAAACTAGACCAATTTATTTTCATATTCTCGTCAAAGTAACAATTAAATAATAAAATAAATAGAAGATGTAGATCGAAAACTAGAGGTCTAAACGTAAAAGAACATATGAAATTGAAAAGAAATTAAAAGAAAAACAGAAGAATTTTTAAGCAAAAAAAACGAGCACAATGAAGTAACAAAAATAAAAAAGAGATCATCAACTAAATAGTGAGTAAAATTAATAAAAAAGAATTAAGATCAATAAAGGAAAAAAAAAATACCACAATAAATCTTAAAACCATCAACCATAGAACTGCAAATTAGATTTTTTCCAGTGTTTTTTTTGTTTCTTCTTCCTCTTAACGTGAAGGAGAAAATTAAGAGGAGATATAATATGCAGGGATTTCTCCCTTGCTGAAAAATCAAAGTTTTAAATTATTAAGAGAAAGATAAAATAAATTATAGCTAACCATAGTGATGCTCACACCTTAACTAAACTAAGGGGTTGTAAGCAAAAATGCACTCTCCTAGAAGTGTTCTCAATTGGTACTCAAAGGTGATTTTCATAGTAAGGTGTAGGTCAATATCCAACTTACTTTCCTGTAGGTTAGAAGAAAAGTAATAATCTTTGATATAGATTTGTTACACACGAAAGAAGTTCATTTCATTCCGACATTCCCAATGAGTCCTCAAGTAAATCATTTCCTAATTAGTGTCTTGCCAATCTATGAACGAGATATACGGCAACAAAGAGGCAATGTATATTACCAGAAGCTTCACTGCCATTAAGGAGGCTGTGTAAAATAACAGGATCAAGACTAAACTACAGGAGTTCTTCCCATGCCGTTGGACTAACTAAGATGCTTCAGAGTTTCATAAGCTTTACATCGTGAAAGAAACAAGGACTGGTTTCTTCAACTCCTGCAGTAAAATTGGGGTGCGTTGTTGGTGAACGATGGTGAAATGTGGGGAGGGTTATATGAGGCAGTGCTGGGATGATGAAGCAAAGGGACGGCAGCTGATGATGAAGGTGTCGCTGAACACGGGAATCCTGATGATGCTGCAGCATTGAAGAGTGGCACTGGAGTTGCTACACCGTTAGGGCCTTGCATTTGCCATGCACTGTTAGAGTAGGAGATGGCATTCATATTCCTATTCATTGCTCTTTCCTGGAAACAGCAAAAACAATGTAGCTGATGTAAGACAATTGACATTGTTAACATTGCACATGAAAAGTGGAGTTCGATCTCGTTTATTGGTGTTAAAAAGAGGTAGTGTCCCTCTGCAGCAAACAATCATTACAAGAGACAACTTAGTTAATACTTAATTTGATCCTGACAAACGTCCTACATTCAATTTTAAGTGCTTGGCTATACAACATCAAATTATTACAAAGGTTATGAGATCAACGTTGAAATGTTTTTTTTTTTGCCAATTAGTATATTACTTGGGTAAAACTGAAGAAATTAATTACCGGATGGATGGGAAAGAAGTTGGAGTTCATGCTGCTTATCATAGGATGTTCCGCATATGACACCATTGAGCCGTGAGGCAGTTGAGTCCTCATAGGTGCTACAACAGAGTTCTCATTCTGTGAAGAGAAGGCTGTTATAAAGTGAGTAACTTCATTACTCAAGTCGTCAAATTGTGAGGTATGATACAGTTACTTGACCAATAAGTTCTGAATCAGAGCTAGGAGTAAGTTTCGGTTAATCTTAGTATTACCCTAGCTCTCAAGTGAAAAGGAAAGCTACTCACCCTAGCTCTCATGTGAAAAGGAAAGCTGCTGAAGTTGACATTCCCATTTGGGCAGCGAGATGCCAAAGGGGGAGCAATGCCCAAGTTTAGGTCGAGACTGCTGGTACCTGTACCAAAACGGTAGCAGTAGCATTAAGAAAAAATATAGAAAAATTTGTGATTGGAAAAGTTGAACTGCAAACAGGCCACGCCACATACAAAATTCTACAACTAGTACCTGCATTGTTGGTCTCAGCCATCATCTCCGCTTCATATAAGCTCGGATTAAAGTTGGTGACTGCATCCCTTCCATGACTTCTGATGGCAGCCTTGTCATATGCTCTGATTCAAAAGAACACCACAAAGATTTACAAACTGAATCTCATGATTCATATTTGAACATCACGTAAATTAGTGCTAATAAATTTAACATAAAAGACCTTGCTGCTTCAATCTCGCTATCAAATAGACCCAGGTAAATATACCTGCAAGCAAGTGATACCCCATGAAAACCAACTTCTGAACTAATTCAAAAGATTTACAAAATCAAAGCTCCAAATTTTCAATAGGTGCTTTCTGAACACAAAAGGTTATTCACATTTCACATTAAGTTAGTCTTATACCATAGAAGAATATTAATACCATCATTCAACAACTTTACAGACAAAATATATATGAAAGAGTTTCTCACTTCTTTCCCAGCAACTGGCCCATACGAGCTTCCCAGCGGCCACATTTGTGCAGCGTGACTCCCCTGAATTTCGAGCTTCCTCTAGAAAATCCGGTGCTGTGGCGACGGAGGATATGCACAAACTCTTCCTTTGTAAAATGACTCATCTACATACATTACAAATTCACAGTCAAATTCCACCACGTTGTGCATACCAATCAAACTCATCAATAAAAAAATGCTCACAAGAACACAAACACGGCACTCTTTACCTGCTTAACATCATCATCATAATCACCAACACTGAAATTAATATCAGCTTCGGTTCCACGGAACTTGATCGCAGCTCGATCATAGGCTCTAGAAAAATCAAAATCACCAAACACACAGAAAATGTAAAACATCAAAAAACATTATCACTATTACATTATCATTAGTGATCACTGATCCGATTTCAAGTTCTCACCTAGCTGCAGAATGTGCAGTGTCAAATCCACCTGAAGAAATAAACGAAAAATTAATTAAAAAAAATTCAAACCATAAAGCTCAAAAATTGAAAAGAATGAATAATGGAAATTGATTTTGCTTACCCAAGTACACCTGCTTCCCATTATCCCTGCACAGTAAAAATGGGGGAAAAAATCAACTAACAAAAAAATGATAAAAGTGAGCTCAGAGTACAATCAAAGGTTTCACCGAACTAACGTCGTTTAAGTTTATTACCCAAAAAGGCAACAAAAAAAAACTCACCAAATATGAGATTCCCATCGTCCGGTTCGCCGATAAAAAGTGACGCCGCGATACTGCGAGCTGCGGGACCTCGGTCCGCGTCGGCTCTTCTTCACCTTCTCCGGGAGTGGCGGGATCCTCTGGTCCGCTGGAAAAGGTGCAACGTACGCGTAATGCTGCGGCACGACAGCTGATGAAGAAGAAGAAGAGGAGGAGGAGAGGCCGAGCCACTGGTTGGCGGTGTAAGAGGAAGAGGAAGCGCGGAAGGGGTGAGGTTTAGACGGGAAGAGTTCGATGGTGCGGCGGTGATCGGCGGTGTCGACGTTTTGAAGGAAGTTGAAGCTTCCGTCGTCGCCGGAAGACTCTATTTCGGAGTTGCAGGAGTGGAGGGAGCTCAGGTTGAGATCTAGCATTGCGTTATGTCTACGTGACATGACGGAAGGAAGCGAAAGAAAAGAGAATAAGCTGTATACTTTGAATGAAGGAAAGAACTAGCTAACTAGCTACGACGATGAACTAGTAGTTGTTGTGGTGGTGAAGAAAATAAGGAGCTGCGGAGAGCTGTTGTTGTTGTTGTTGTGGTTGAGGTTGTGATTTAAATAGGCGCCGGCGTGAGGGAATCATAGTTTGAGAGAGAGAGAGAAAGAGAGAGAGAGAGAAGAGTCGAGCTTGGATATGGAGGAAAGAACAAGGCCCCTAGTTCCTTCCTAGCTTCGAAATTGATCTCTCTCTCTTGGACTAAAAAAAAACAGAGATCTCTCTCTCATTCTTTTTTATTCTTGGGACAATTAGAAAAAAAAAAAGTTGGTGTAACTTAACTTTTATAGTGTTTAATTTATTGTAATTTACATTATTAAATTTAGATCAACAATAAATATTAATATTAGACGTTGTAAATGTTATATACTTATCATGTTATTTATCAGAAGTGTTATTATTGTGTTATTATTGTACAATATTTAACATTAAATCTAAACACTAAAATTAAGATGATAATTTAAATTTTTGTCAATAAATTACACAATAATTTTTAAAGAAAAACAATATCTTCACATTCAAATTTTGATTAGATTAATTAGGGAGTTATTTAAAAAAATATGTGATTATTTACAAGGTAAATTATAATATATATATATATATTCTTAAACTAGATGTAGCTTGTAGGTATATTCGAAAATGAATAGGTAAATATATGTATATATACACATAAAAAGTAACATACTACATTTTTATAGGTAAATAAATAACAAAATTTACCCAAATAGGTAGGTTAACGATTGGTAATTCAATAGAAATAAATTACCTATTTCGTTAACCTACCTATTTAATAGACTACATTTTTATTTTAATGTTTTTGGGTTTTGGAGATAAAATTGGCCCACCAAGTGCGGCCTGATTGGAGCTGCGAATCAGGAAAGGGAATGTCTATAAGATTCCTAAATGATTTAGGAGAATCTAGAGGCAAGATAATATTCCTTTTTTTCCTAGTCAATAATGTTATTTTGTCAAGCCAGAAAAATCAGAGTGTCAACCTCTATAAATAGAAGAATCAAATAAGGTTTACGGACCTCTACACGTACATACAATTTGCGCACAAGCAAATCTTACTCAGCTGCGAGTAAACAACCAGCGAACAACAAGCTCAGGATCTAAGCCACCCGACAGAGCGTGGGGATTCGAATGTTCACTCAAGCTAACCAACCAGCAACAGCGAATTCAGGATCTAGACCACCCGATAAAGCGCGGGAATTCAAAAATTCACTCAAGCTAGACGACGGAAATCGAAGGTGTCAAGTCCACCCGACAGAGCATAGGGATTCTAAAGATCTACGAAGTCACCCTATCCTGTGTTCTCAACACTTCGTCCTTAGGATTGCTCTGCTTTATACTTGCTCGAGAGTGTAAAGTATAGATTCTTTATGACTCGGCAGAGAGACACGAAGCTTATGTCTTGCATACCATCAAGACAAGTAGGACTCAACGAGCGAGGTTGGCGCTCTCCTCGCTCCAATCACTTGACAAGAAGTAGAGACTACGCGACGCATAACACAACGACATTCTACCTTCGACAGTGGAACGTCTCACCATAGCACATCTACAACCGCGAATCCAAAAGAGACAGTTTGCGACATATCCAATCGCAGCGACCTAACTGGAGAAAAATGAAGTTAAACAATGACACTTCTGGTAAATAGTTTAAAGAACATGGTAAGAATATAACATTTGTGCATCTAGTATTTAATGTTGGCCTAAACCTGGTAATGTAAAATACAATGGATTAGTTTTAGCAAGACAATTCACCAAATCATGAAAGAAAAACCCTAATACATGTACATACAGTACTAGAGAGAGGCGCCGGAAAAAAACCCCTAGATATGTAATACGTCCTCGTCCGACAGCCCTCAGCATTGACGACGGTCACTGGCCTCGTCGGTGCTCTGGTAGGCGGCCGGACGGGGTTGTGCACGTGCCGGTGATGGCGGACGGTGACCGCAAAAGACGGTGTAGGGTTTGGGTAAGCATGGTCGCGTTTTGGAGGTGTTGCGATGGTCGCGTTTGTGCGTGGACTTTGTCGGGTGGATCGTTGGCGTTGGGGCGAGCTTTTTAATTGTTGGGTCTTTCTCTTGTTCATGCCTCACAGTTGGAGGTCAGCAGTTTGGTCGGCGTTGGGTCTGATCAGATCTCGAACCTTATTGACAGGACGAGTTTGCGATATATATTGATAGAAAATTGGAGAAAGATGGAACTGGCAGTAGATCGTCTTCCAAGCATGTTGGTCTTCTTTGGTCGGCCGACATCGATAGCTGACTGGCAAATCGAGCTAACAACGACAATACATGCTATTTCTTGAAGAAGTAGGCTGAGCCTTCATGTCCTACAGTGGATGATGCGGTGGTGGGATAGGATTCTTGCTCTTGGCTCAAGTTTTTTTATTGTATTAAGGTATTTTATGTTATTGTCTTCTTCTATGTTTAAGTAAGTTTAAGTTTAAGTCAAAAATAAAATCCCATTTGGTATAGGAAAGTAGATGTGGCTTTGTCCCGGGTTGTGCACATTTGGTGCCTTGTCTGTCCTAAGTAGGTTGTGGTTCGTCGAGTGGGCGCACCCTCCTAGTGGCAGGATGAGATGTAGTATCGACGAAAATTTCATTCGGCAACATAGTTGGGAAGCTGTTCAAAGTGATTGAATGCGTCGTCGTTATTGCATTATCTTTCCGTTATTGTGTCGCCTCAAATGTAAAACAAATGGAGTAATCAATGTTGCACTCTTTGCTAAATGGTGCAGTTTAGGATACAAATGTAATAGTCGAGTCCCCTGATATTATTTATGGTGTTTCTCTTCTTGTGGGGTATATGTTTTATGTTCCCCTTGTATTCTATCATTTTATTAATCAAGACTTAAGGGTAACCGTAAATCCTATTTCAAAAAAATAAAATAAAAAAATACAATGAATTAAACACTATAAAAATTAAATTACAGGGACTTTTTTCTAATTGATCCTTTTATTACTACTCCCTAATTAACTTTTGCTCATTTATCATCCACAAAGTGAGAAAGGAAATTGCTAGATTGTTTGTTTATTTAGTTTTGCTCAGTTAATGTGATACAAAACATAATGTCGACCTAACGAGATTGATCGAGTGAGAATGGAATAGTCAGATAGTCTCATGTTTCGTTTGAATGAGACCTCACTTATAAGCGACTCTAATTAATTATCAACTGGTTTATGAATTCGTGTTTAGATTCATCAAAACAATCACTAATCACGTTAGTATGGCTACAGAATAGTGTTTCTCGTCACTCAAGCATATCTGCGGTGACAATGCTGAGAAGAATTAAAGTGAAACATTTACATATCACCAACAATTATCGATTACAAATTTCTCAAATAAGAATTTACAAATCTCATAATTCAGCGCATTAATGACAAAATTTAAATTAAAACTCATTTTATAAGCACGCTCGCATCAAGTGAAGTGAGCCGATCCAAACTAGTCGGTCACGCTTGCGTCCTAGAACGTGTAAAATCTCTTCACACAGATTTAGTGCAATATCGAAATAAAACTGGCACTCTTTACTACATGACAGATATTAAGAAAGGATTACTGTATCTTCCGGTCTTCCCCTGGGGTTGGGAGAGAATTCAATGTAATTTTTTGGGGTGGTTCGTCGAGAGAGTCAGCCAGTCAGTACGTAGGATGGAGACTGGGACTTGGTAAGGTCACATCTCTAAAATAAGACATAGGAGGACTCCATTCTATAAATGTGAGACTGTAACTAGACCTCACATACTGCACCCTACCCGCCACCCAATCTCATTTTGGCCGAGTCTTATCAATCATGTACATGCTAATAAACCAGTTGTTTTTGCATTATAACTTATTTAGTTGGGTTAGGAGCGGAGTGGAGGGAGCATAGGAATGACCAAATGAGTTAATGAATGTTTGTTCAGGAAACCAACTCACGGCACATATTCACCTTTTTTTAGGCCTATATTTAGCAGCCTAGCTGTTGGGGGTTCACTTTTTCTTTTTCCATTTTTCATAGCTGCTTTCTGTGCGATGATGGTACTTATGAAGTGACTTGATAGAGAGATATTGGTAAAAATCTTCAATGTTGCCATGTGAAACCGAGAAAGAGGATTTGTTATGGGTTTTTGATTCACCCCAGTAAGATTTATTACAAGATTAACTAGTAAAATAATGTCATAAAAATGCAGAAATTGAAACTGAAGAATCGAAATGGTTTTTTTTTTAAAGTGGAATTTTAGGTCTCATAAATTAAATTGTTGGTAGGTATTACGGTGGCTATATATTACTCTCATAGGCCATAGGCCGAGAGAGTTCCAACTTGAATCACTTTGAGATGTTATGTTGGATTTCATCTCAAGAGGTCAATGTTAATAGTAGGTAATAGTTTATCCACTTATAGTAAATGGGATTGTTAGGCCAGTTCATGCCCAATCCTTTTCATGTGAGAACCTTCACGATATTTAAGGTGGATAAAATCATTAACCGGTATAATTTGTTTTTGTTTCACTAGAGGTGCCAGTTACCAGCACGCGACTCGCTAGCAAACAAAATAGCAAAACAAGTGAGTAACAATTCCGCCAAAATCATGAAATAAAAATATCATTGCATGATTATGTGCATCTTTTGGTCTGAAATGTTACTAAACGCTGTGCACTCGACGAGTTGACGTAGAGAGTTCGCGTCGGCAGCATCTCTCCACGTCTTCTAGTACTGCATCCATGATCATTAAAGGCCAAGTTAGATGGGCCCAACCCAAGCCATCAAGGCCCAATTGCCCACTCAAATGACAAGTCTTATCCAATATCTAGTTTTGTTAGTTTTCTCTTTTTGGCTTCTTTATATTAACTTTACCTTGCTTTTGTTTTCCGAATATTATTTGTTTTGTGCTTTCATGTGACCCGTACAATAACCAGTGCACGGAGTAAGGCCAGATTAGTGGTCGTTTAGTTTTTTTATAACAGATGAAACAGTGTTGTTTGACAGTGAAAATAGTCGAGCAGCACGAGTTGTAGCTTTTCATAAGATCGCATTGCGTTTTAGCTTGCCAATAATCGGGTGAGGTATGAATCGTCTGATATAATGGAAATGCCGACAGTGAAAATGTTGGGATTATAGAATAATAAAATTTGTAGTTGTGACCTGTGAATTTGAATCTATCGAAACTTCCAAAGTAATGAACAAGGAAGGGTACCAAGTATGAGTTTTCTGTCCGTTAGTTAGTCCGTAACTATATGTTTCTTGATATCGACAGTGGGGACTACTAAATTCTGATATTGGGCGGTGGGCACCCATTGTCTTGAGCCCGTCATTCTGAACTCGGCTCGCTATAGAAATCTAATCAACCAGACCCGGTCCCTAACATTCCAACCACTAATAGGCTCTCCTAGGAAAAAGAATCACTGAAAGGCCCATCAAAATATGAGATCCCTGCACGGCTGTACCGACCCAACAACCATCTCAACTCAATTTGTCGTAAATATTAATTTTCATGTGGCTGTCTATTTATATATTGGGAATTTATATAAAATATTATTATAGTCTATAGACATATCCATCTAAACTCTACCTCCATATAAAATAAGTCTTTGAGATGAATAAGACACTTCACTTCCATTCTTTCATACATTATTTACTCTAGTTTCTACAGAGTAAGTGCATTACTTTATAATACTCAACATTTTTGTTTTATTTTGTTTTTAGATCTAAGAGTATATAGTACAACTTTATTGCTTTGAACTTTAAACTATTACTCATAATCTAATCTCCTTATGAAGCATAATTTCCTTGTCGACAGTGCATAATATATGAGCCACGTTTATACATGAATCATCACCAAGTCTTTACAGTTTTATAATCGTTTTCAATTGCATATTCATCTGCTTACATATGTATCTATATATGTTCGTTATATTATATCGATAAACAATATTATTAGTTTGTATGTTATTGTTATGTAATATAATCAATCTTCTTGTTTACAATTATTTATACTAGTGAGTCTGAAATTTCATTGTAATCGAACCAGAAGTTTCGAGATTATGAATTGAAGTTCAAAATCATATTAGACTATTAGTTTGTGTACATATATGTGATCCATTGTTAACTATATTCGAACATAAAGTTTCGATGCTGATATTTATTTGATATGAACCTGAAGCTCTAAATAACACAACTGGATAATATCTTCTTTTTTTTCTACACGAAAAGATGGCAAACTTGACAAAATTAGATTATGTCATTCTCGACATCTCTGGGAAGAATTACATATTCTGCTTAGATGCACCTTGAAGCTTAAAACCTTGGAACTGCAATCAAAGAAAAGGGTGATGCAACCCCACAAAACAAAGCAAAGGCCTTGATTTTCCTCTGCCATCACCTTCATCAAGCATCGAAGGATGAATACCTTACTGTTAAGAACCCTCTTGTACTTTGGGCTGCCTTAGCTGATCAATTATCTCATCAGAAGACGGTTGTTCTCCCTCGAGCACGCCTTAAATGGATGCATCCCCCCCACCCCCCCCCTCCCCCGGCCTTCATGATTTTAACTCTATGACTAATTACAATTCAGTTATGTTATGGATTACCTCTCAATTGAATTTTTGTGGAGAGATTATCACTGATGATATGATGCCCGAGAAGATTTTCTCCACATTTCATGCAAACAACATTGTTTTGTGGCATAAATACCAGGAAAGATATTTCAAGAAGTATTCTGACTTCATCCCTTGCTTGTTGTTGGCTAAGCATAATAATAAGCTACTGATGAAGAATCACCAATCTCGACCCATTGGATCAAAATCTCTTTCTGACGCAAATGCTGTTCAAAATGGTGACAATAATAATATAGGTGGTGGAAGGCACGACAATGCCCATGGTCGGGGTCATAGAGGTGATCGTGAACGTCACAATGGTGCTGGCCGTGGAGGACACTGAAAGAACCCAACCCCGATTTAGTTTCCTAAACCAAAATTAGGCCCTAACGACACCATAACTTACAAAATTTTTGCCAGAGTTTACTTTATAAAACGTACAAACCAAAACCCTGCAAGAAGATAACACTTCACAGATAGATTCCCAGACACACCGTGGACCATCATTGTCCATCCGGATTTCTCAAATCTACATATATAACAAAACATAAGGTTTACAAGAAATTCATAAAGTATTCAGGAGTATAACTCAAACTGAACAACACTACACAAGTATTTAGAGCGACATCTAATTACAAAATATACAAGACTAGCAGGTTACATCAGGAACCTACTAGAAACAAAGTGTGATTTGAACTCTAGGCTTCCTGCGATGACGTGCAACCACGGGAAAGATACTGCAATCTGGGTGGCGAAAACTGAAAAGCCCAGAGAAAAGCATATAAATAATAAAACCGTTAGATTAAGTGGACATAAATCATAATATGCCGCATACATAAATTCAACATACTTTTCACAATAAATGCACATAAAATCATGCGAGCCAAAACAAGCAAGCCCAGGTTAAGTGCTCATAAAGACGTAACTCTCTTGGGTACTGTGTGTGTGGAGGCAGCAACTTGAGTACGTTTTCCTCAAAGTTACAATACCCCCGGGTCAAATGCTCATAAAGACGTAACTCTCTCGGGTACTGTGAATCACGGGTCAGGTGCTCATATAGACGTAACCCTCCCGGAGTATCTCGGGGATCAGCCGAGAGGCCATAGCATCGATGCATCATATATCCATACTCAGGGTAAAAACAAATCACATGTGCCTCCAAATAAATGTTTGCTCATAAAATGCATAATCATAAATACATATTCGTAAATGCATAATCGTAAAGCATACTCATAGACTCACAAATTCACTGTGAAAATCAAAGTATAAAAATCAACGTGGGATAAAATGTCCACTCACAAATAACAGCTAGCCCTGAGGCCCAGCGGAAGATCCCTCGCCACAAACTCGATCATGATCACATGAATAACAAGGATACGATCAATACATATTTGATTTCAACACACGGAGCAAGTATGCCAAGAACCCCGCGTTCTCGATAAAAATATCGCTCGAAATATCGACGAGGATAAAAAAAATTCTAAAATACACCCAAACAACCCTCGTCCCAAATTAACACACTCAATTCAACTTGAAAACCTCACGACTACAATCGGGGAGCGATTACGAGCAAAATGACATAAAAATCTCAGAAAACCACAAAAGTCAACCCCTCGCCGGAGCTCCGCCATTGACTGCCGCCGGCGGCGCCAACGGTGACCAACTCGGGTGAACCATACATCAAACTCTTCCCCTTCTCAAGCCCAACCAAACCCCCAAAACCACATCTTCAAACAACCACCATCGTTGTTGGAATTTCCCTCGAAAATCTCGCCGATTTCTCTCTCTCCGGTCCCCACCATGACACCTCTAAAACCACCTCCTTATCCCAAATTAACCACCCAGAAATCTTCAAGGGGTTGAGGGGAACCTAACCCCCAACCAACCAGACACCAAAACTCGCCGGAAACCGCCCCCCATTGTCGGCGAAATCCACGAACTTCACCAAGTTTGAACTCCCTCAAAACGCAACTAATTCATCCCAAATCAAGCATAAACCAATAGAGAATCACAAGGGGATTCTAACCATACCAAGGATGTGGCCTGAGATGGCCGGAAAATTCAGGTTGGACGACGGCAACGAAATGGGCTCGGTGGAGCTCTAGTCAACCGAGTCAACGCGGTCAAAGCTGGTCAAACGGCCAAAATGTATGATTTTTCCAATTTTTACAACTATTTGATATTTATACGTCGCGAACCGATTAAACCCACAACTCGGATAACTCCAACACAATCGGATAAGTATGACTAACTCAACGACAATTTCAAATATTCATTTAATATTCTTCGATTATCCGAAAAATCCTCTGAAACCTCCTATGAGCTCGAAATCAAATTCTCTACAATTTCCGCGAAGGAACTCAAACCAAATTCTTGCCTGATAATTTAGTCGTTAACAAACCACATGTGTACAATCAACTCGCGATAATCACATGTCGTGCCGATAATCATATACTCAAAGTTCGGGTCGTTACAGGCATAACAATCAGTTGAGCCTAAGAAACAATGGTAAGATTACTAGAGGCAAATGTCAAATGAACAATGCACCAAAGAAGCATGCAAAAAGTGGTTATCACAAGTGTGAGAGTGGTGATAACTGGGCTCGTACATGTTGTACTCTCAACCATTTGGTGAAACTCTTTAAGACTTCTCTCTCAAAGAAAAATATTGAGACCAACAATGTTGAGACAAACTTTCTTGATCACAATGACCCTCGGGATTCATCTGTTTCAATGAAAGTCACTGTAGTTGACGACAACAATCTTACTGACATCACTCTTTTGAACATCTCTGATTTTTTTGTGGACAATGGAAGCCATGTTGATGATATGATTAGTGCTTTTTTGTTGTTTTTTATTTTTTTGGTTGCCAAGAATTATCTCCTAGTTACAGTGCTTTAGTTTGGATAATTATTTTCTAAGAAAAATAATGAACTACCACAAAGTCACAAACAGATATATTACAAGATATGCATGCTTCTCAGGAAAGCCTGAATAAGATCACAATAGTACTAATCACTCAGAGCTCGAAAATTAATCCAATATTTTTTCTTCTTTTCATTTCGGCATCTTATATTGCTCTTCTGGTTGTGGCTGCAGAACGACATACTCACATACATAATAAGATCATGTTCAGCCTGCTGTTTTAAAACTACCATTCATTTTGCTCCAGGACCATATCTAACAAATGAGAGAAAATGAGCTTAAAATATGTTAGGTATATCACCACCCTCTTATAAAAGGGAAGTATGATTCAAGAACGAGAACATCATACCAGACGGCAACTGATTACTAAAAAAGCTCAACATGATTGGTCGTTATTCTGAGAGCTGGGAATTGTTCCTGGAGCTATTGTTTTCATGTTGGCATCATGTGATACCAGGACCTTCCTCTGAACCAAACAACAGAATCATACTGTCAGCTCAACTGACTACTACTTGGAGTACTTTCAGTACTGATCTTATTATCCTTCGTAAAAAAATTGTAGTTCAAGAAGATAGGAGATTGTTTGTCATGATAGAACAGAGAATTGTGTTACACATAAAGTATGTTTTCAGAGTGAAAGAAGGGGATTGTCTTGGCCAGGATATAATGTCAGATATTCAAATCATGAACCTTCTTGAAAGAATAGTTGTAGTGACAACTAATAGTAAAACTTACAATTGGTTCAAAATCCGGACTAGACAAATTGATGCTGAGGTTTCTCATCAGTAGTAGAACCTGTAGATGTAACACATATATATAGACATATTGAACATGACTTTTCCATATTACCAATTGAATTACAGACAAGTTGAAAATGATACAGAATTCATTAGTCTCACAGTTTCGAAATTAATGGGATCCATTTCCTTGAGTCTCTGAGCATGACCTTGGGTATCTGGATCGAAAACACCTCCAATGAAGCTATAAACTTCAGCAAAATCAGGTATACCTGGAAAACAGCAATGTTCATATGTTAGTGAAAGATAACTGAAAAGAATCATCATTTTAAGTTAAATTCGAAGATGGCTAGGCACACATCATGGTCTGAGAAGGGAATTACCACATTGTATAGGAGCTTGTGTCCCCTGCTTTGGTATCTCGGAACTCGATAGGATTCTACTTGAGCTCTCAATACTACTAGGACTAAATTGACTAAACTTTGCCACCCCCTTTGATCCAATATCAGCTGAATCAGTAATGCAGTACCACATGATAAGTTTTTCAACAAAAACTGACCGCAAGTAGATCAATCAAAATAGTTACAAGAGAGAAAGTATACATGCCTTCATTTTCTTGACGACTAATAAATTCTTCGTGTGATAACACTATTTGGTTTGATCCAGCACTTGTCAAAAATGAAGTTTCATCCCAAGGATAATAACCGGATGCAATGATGTTCATTGCAGAAGGATAAGCAAGCGATGCTTGTACGGGAATCAAAACTGCCATTGAACAAGTAAGGATGACTACAGATAAGTTTATATAGCTCTAGAAAGACATAACACCACTATGTGTAACATTGCACAACCATTTTTGGGAGCCTTTTGTGGGTATGGATGAGAAGCTCTACGCTTTGGCCGCGGAGGCGGCACATGTGCTGTCGTCCCATTCTTTTGAACTTTCAAGAAGTACTTCTGCGCATGACTTCGAATCTGCAAAACCATATTCTTTAGCATAGGCACCCCAAAAATGTAACAAATTTTCCAACCCAAAAGGCAGAATCGGTTGCTTTCTAACCTGAATAACCGTCTTAGAACCCACAAAATCTTCAATCTTCTTCCAGTCACGATCAAACCTAAAATAAATCTCACAAAGTTTCAAACGACTATAGGAGTTCCAATTTTCCATACTCTGTTATAAGCCTCAAAACTCCCATCATATCTCGAGACTAGTAGCTAATTTTGAGCAGTAGATTACCAGATGTTATGTTATATATTCCATATGAAAAAAGAAAAAAAGTGAGAGATACATGAGTACTGACAGTTGAAGAGCTTCGAGGAACTTGTCGTGCTCTTCCTCGGTCCAGCTCTCTCTGGACTTGGTGATGGTGTAAGGCTTCCGGACCTTCTTACCCGACCCGTAGGCCGCCCCGGATCCCGGCCCCATTGATTGGCTGCTGCTACTACTGCTGGGATTGATCATATGGCTGGCTTTTTCACTAAATCAATGAAGGAGAGAACGTGGAATGAAGTCGAAGACGAAAGAAAGAAAGGAGGGTGTACGTGGCGCGGTTGGAGTGTTTGCGGCAACTCAAACATGAGGCTCTCTAGTGTTTTGACCCCGCCCGCCAATTTATTGACTACGCCGATTTAATCGTTCCCTTGTATATATTGCGGTCAAGCACTTATCCACTTACTTAGTTTTGACTTTTGACCGTTGACATATATTGTTTGGTAAAATAATTAAAATTATTTATTTTTAATATTTTAGTTCATAATTAAATTATGGTTAAAAAAAAGCAAGTGAATGATTTTTTTGAAACTGTTTTTCTTTTTAGTTGAATATTTTTACCTCAATATCAAACTAAGCCTTAGTCTCTAAAGTAGATTATAGCTATTCGACGATTTTGTGACAATTTTGAAAAACTTCATATTATTATTGTTGCAAATTCGGTTCGATGGTATTTAAACAAATTGTGGTAGAATGTATTGTAAGTTTGGTCTACGAAAATTCACATTAGATGTTGTCATGTAGGAGATGTTTATTCACTCTAATCAAATCATTTGAACAGTGGCGGATTCAGAGAAAAAAAATTAACCAAGGTAAAAGTTAAGTTATTTAGATATTTTTTCAATGTATTTGTATATTTTTGACAAGAATGATAGGAGGTTTTGAAAAATACAAAAATAAAGTCTTAATTGTCTAAACATATTAATTACCAAAAGAAAATTATGGTTTCGACAAATTTTTCATTTAATCACAAATGGAAAATGCAATGGAGTCCAAAGAAAATTATTAGTAGAGAAATTGAAGAGGCAACTAAGAAGTTTTCAAGAAATATAAATAAAAGAAGTCCTATAATAAGAAATTGTAAGAAAATTTTGATAAGAAATTATTTATTTGAGTTTTAGGAGCCGTAGAAACTAGAGACTATAAAAAAAGGTGGGCACGTGGGCTCAATTGCTCAAGTGAAAGAGCATAAACGACACCATATGTTGGTGTTCATCTGGGTTCATTACTCACTTTTCCCTTTCTTTCATAAAATTTTCAACAAAACTTCAGACGTAACAAGAAAATTTCATGGCTTTTCTAAAATCCAGGTTAGGCAACTGCCCAAGCTCGCCTATACCTGAATCCGCCACTGCATTTCAGTATGAAAAAATTTGATGTAAATTAGATGATATAAATATCTTTCAAGTATTTTGTTTTCATATATAAACTTGTTTTTAGCTAGACACTAGATTACACCATGTGACAACAAAGTCTTCAAACAAAAAAGGGAGAATAACAATCAAAGACGTTTTAAAAGATCTTTTACATTTAAGGACATTTTTGGACGTGAAAAGACTCTAATACCCTATTGTACCATACAAAAATTCTATCTCTAAAGCGGAAACTTTGACAAAGTCTTCCGGCTACTGAGTTGGAAATTGGTCTTCTTGCTCATTCTTGTTACTGCTTCATGTGCTCCTTAATTGTCTGAGAACTTATCCTTCTATCATATTTGTTATGTTGTGCTCTTTTCTGGATCAAAGAAACTCAGTTCAACATCGGATAAGTTTAGCTAGTGATTGAGTTCATCTTCATCTTCATCTCCTTGGAGCATGGCTATCATTGTTGCCTCTTGTATTCAGAATTTCTTGTAAGCAACTTTAATGGATTTGCTCATGCGAAGGTGGCGATCATTTCTTTTCAATGTTCTGGCCATTCTTGTGGAGTAAAGACTAGAGTCTTTGGCTTGCTTGACCAGATTGAGATGTGTGTCTTCCCAGAATACATGGTAAGCCATTTGTGCTCCTTAATATCTATTAATATCTTCTATATTAGGTATCATGGTGACATTTGGTTCAGCTGGTCCAGAGACATAGTTAGCTTGATCCATAATGATATTATGTTGGGTTGGATCATTACTCAAACTGTTCCCGAATTTTGTTGGTGGAATGGTATTAATATTCAGCAGAAAACTACTTGTTAGAGTTTTAAATTAATGTACTATGCTCTCTTTAAGATTGCTCGAAAATCACTCTATATGATTACTTTTGCTCATGTTCAAATGTACTAAAAAAACCATTCTCCAACAAGAGTCTAGCTTAGAGAAAGATTGTAGACTGCTTATTCATGCTCAAAATATAATTCTTGATAGGTTGTCATGTCTATGCTTGCTAAAAAGATTTGATATCTAACTGCTTCATCAGTATGGTGATGCTCTGCTTTACTAATAATGCTAATTTCTGGTTGAAGATTCTCTCTTATTTCAAAGAGAAATTTCTGATTTGCTCTTTGTAAATAAAATAATTTTGCTTGTGGGTATAGGCAAAATACTTCTTTTGCTTCATGACTCTGAAATAGCTCTAATGTAAGAAATTGTAAGAAATAAGTGCTCAATCTAGGAGCAAGTACTCTTTCCTGCTCATCTATAGGGTTAAGTGCTAAAGGATTATGCTGAGGAATGTAATCATGTGTGCTAATTGCTTTGTTTTTCTCAAACTCTAACTGCTCTTGAAGTGCTGCATAATTAATATGCAAATTGCTATGTATTCTAACCAATCTTTCATGACGTTGCTCCAAAGTAGTAAATTAGCCTACTGCTGTGTTACACTCATAATTTTTTTTGTAGAGGTTGCAGTTGCTTATTAAAGTTGTCAACTATTTGATTATACTCCGGAAATTCATTTTCTAATGCTCTTGCCAATTTCTCAATTGCTACGTTCATTTAAGGAGGTTGATTCCTTAGACTCCAAAAGTTATCGAGTAATATCTTTTGCTTTGGCCAAATTTTTTGCCAGGAGTTATATCGATATTCAGGATTCAGAACTCCGTGAATATGGATATTGTCATAGGTGTGTATCAAGGGTCTTATGGGTGGCCTTGTTGGCATACTTATGCTCAAATTGGTTGCAGGAAAGCTCCATGGTCTTCTAGGAATTGAAGAAGATGCTCTTCTTTAATCCATTTTCTGCAAATTGTTCAACGAATTAGTCGAGACAATATATCTGCTAAAGTATTATCACTTCCTTTAATATGCTCAAAATGTGGTTTAAATTCATTTTCAATATTTTTATCTATGGAATTAATCCATATATGAGTTGCTTGTCTATTGCTACTATTTTTATTATAATGAGAAACAATGTTTTGACAATCAGTTCTTATAGTAAACACTTTATAATGCAAGAACAAAGAAAATGCTTCAAGAGAATTTATAATGCATAATATTTTTACATCAGTTGCTGGTAATCTAGACTGAATATCATTAAATTTACCAAAATCATATCTATATATTTGCTCATCCGATTTTGATAACTCCTTGTTCTTTTTCTGATACAAACTTCATGCTCATCCAACGGAGGATGCATCAGTTTCTACTATTTTATAGCTATTATCTAAATGTAATTCTAAAGGTTTTAGTTGAGTAATTTCCTTTTTAATTTGTTATACTAATTTAATATCTTCGATATTAAAATATTTTTGACCAATTTTGTTCGTTTTGCTATGTAAAACTGTTATTTTTCTTCCTAAATCAGGAATAAAATTTCTTGCATAATTAAGAAGTCTAAAAAATGCTTGTAATTACTTTTTATCTTCTATTTTATCAGGAAATTTAACAACTTTCTTAGCTATATGCTCTTATAGTTGTATAGTACCTAACTTGATATAGATTTCTAAAAATTCTATATCTTTCTTCTCCAAATTTATTTTATTTTTACTAATAATAATCTCATTATTTCTATATTCACTCAAAATTATTTTCAAATGTTTTCTACATTTATTTCTGTTTTTGCTATATATAAGCATATCATCAACACACACTACAAAATCTATCATATTTCTTAAAATATTGATCCATTTTACGTTGAAAAATAAAATGTGTATTTTTCAACCCAAATGGCATGACTAGTCATTCAAAATGTCCTTCTGGACAATTGAAAGTTGTCCACTCTATCGATTCTTCTGCTAGGCGAATTTGCGAAAAACCCGATTACAATCAAATTTGCTAAAGTATTTGTTCTCTTAAATTTTATTTATTAATTCATCTTTGTTAGGTACCTTATAACTATTTTCATAAGTATTATCATTTAATCTTTTATAATTATAAACAATATGTGAATTTCCACGCTTAAGCTTAGAATGCTTTCGAACAATAAAAGTTGATGATCTATGTCTTGATTTAGATGATCTAATTACTTTAAGATTTAAAAGCTATTTGATTTGTTGCTCAAATTCTTGCTTATCTAGAAAATTACAAGGCATATCTGCTGTTTTAATTGTTAAATCTGAGTCTATAATATCTAATTTTGCCAAAATCTTATGTTTGCTCAAATGTAATTGTGGATCTTCACCAATAATCCTTGTTTGCTCTACTAATTGTAATAATTCTTTCAATGTTTTAGGTCTATCCAAATGAAATATTTCAAAAGATGCTATTTTTTGCAAAATTTGGATACTCTAATTCAAAAATTGATTCATCATACTCAATATCATGCTCTTCACAATAATAAGTTTCTATAGCTTTAACAAAATCATTTTGCTCTTCTTTTGACTCTTCTATACTCAAATTCTTGTGGCCATCCTAAATTTACATATTTAAATTCTTCATGCTCTTCAAACATACACATATCTTCTAAATCACTTTCTGAACTATCAGAACACTCGGATTCTGATTCAGAAAATATATCAATGTTATTAATGCTATAGATACTTTCATTATCGCTTAAGTTATATAAAATGTAAATGTTCTCCAAATCTTTATCTTCTTTTAAATCAAATTTCTCAAGTAATTGAATTTTTTTCTCTAGGTTGTTTTCCTAGTTTAGGACACTTTGGTCTAATATGTCCAACTTCACCACAAAAGTAACATTTACAAGTGCTCTTATCTTTTGATGCTTTATATTTTCTCATCCAAAATTTAGTGCTCATTTTCTTAAGTTGCTTAGGTATATAATTATTTTTAAAGGTTTTTGAAGGTTGTATATCAAACTTTCTATATTGCTTATAAGGCTTATATCTTTTTTTATAGCTCTTCTTATAATGCTTAATTTTCTTTGTATGTCTTTGTTTTCTATGACACCCATATTATTTAGGTAAGTCTATATTTTTACAGCTTATGTAAAATTACTTTCTTATTTGTTTATTTGCTTTAATTTGGCTACACTCTTCTTATAATATATCATATACATGTTGAGTTTGAGGCCAATTGCTTCATCATTTTTCCTAAGATGGTTTTGCCATTATTTCCATATCTTTTCACCTATTGGTCCTTTTATTTTTGTCATATAAGAATTTAGTAGATTTACATAATTTATTCTACCGATTCTAGCTAAATATTTAAAGAAATCAGAAGTATATTCACCAATATATTGTAAATCACATATTTGTAATTTATCTAAATTACGTACTGCTCTAATTTGCTCTTGCTCATTTCTTCCATCAAGTCGATTATGATCTAAAAACTCAAATTTAATAAGTTTAACAAAAGTATCAACATTGAAAGCTAATTTTGCTGCTTGGCAACCTTTTGAATTTTTCGCTTTCCATGATTGAAAGAAATAAAAATCATACCATCTAAAGTATGCTCAAAATAGTTTAGCATATCATTTGTGTTGCTAAAATGTAACATGATTGCAGCATGAACACATCTTTTTTCTCATTGTTCTATAGGTTTCTCCTAATTTTTTGGGTCTACACGATCTATGTTTAATATGTTTCCGGCTAAGCTCCTAATTTTGTTTTTCCTATGCGGTCTAGCTGCATCAAAATTGCTATGAGCAATATTCCGCTCGGTATAAGACTCATTAGTGAATCTTATATATTGTTGCTCAGATATTCCTATAAAAGATTCTACATGAACACTAGAAGCTCCAGTGGAACCTTGTTGTTCTTCAACAGATATACAGTCAATTTCAACTAACGTATTATTGTATTCTTTTTCTCCTATTATATTCTCAAGACCAATTTGTAATATTAAATGTTTCATTTTTTCATCATTTAATTGATGTAAGCTAAATTCGTAAGGTTTGTATTTATTAATATATTGCTCTTCACTTAAGTTATCGATATCTTCGATTAGCTTATCAACAATGCTATCAAAATTATTTTCAACCATATTTATTTCAAGATTATCAAAAGCCATATTTATTTCTGCTTCACTCTCTAAATCATCGGTAATATTTTCAATCTAACGATAATTAGTAAATCTAATTGATGCTTCTCTTAAGTGATCTTCAAAAATTTGTACATTATCTGGTTGTCTATTTTTTTGACCCTTGTAGGTTAGGTAACAACCATTGAGTTTCTTCTAAAGAACTGTTATCAACAGGTTTTGCTTCAATCATATTAACATGCTTACTACCAAATCTTTGTACTAAGTTTTGAAATTCAACATTAAATTTAAAATTAAATTTATCAGACACTTTACCAAAACATATATTAGACTCATACTAAGATTTTCAAAATCTCCTTTCATGTTATAATTTTTTGTTCTAATGCTCACTTTAATATGCTTACTAAATTCTTTAATTGTCATTACATAATTTGGAATGCAACCAATTATAGCTAAATTAATGCTCAAATCAACTTTTGTTCTTGTTATTGCTGCTTGTTGATGGTTATCTCATCTATCATCATATATGTATATTAATGTTTTTGTACCAACTTGTGCTCGAGTTAGTCTTGCTAAGCCAATTAATATAGTTCTAATATGTATTTGTGAATAATGAAGTTTTTTAAGTTGCTTGATTGCTCAATAAATTTAAGTGACTTCTTTATCAATACAACTTATTTCATGTTGGCTAATGTTACTTACAATGCTATTACGATTTTCAAATATTCCCAATTGATATAAAATATGAATTTTCTTTTGTGATCGTAAAAATCTATTTCTTAGAAAATCTTGTGTTTCTTCTTCATTAGGATAAGTATCCTCTGCTCTCATTATTTCTTTTTCTTTTCGATTAAAAAGTTCCATCTTGTATTATCAAAAGGATTTATTCTCACCCTTCTTGGTTGATTACTTATGCTCAAATTCTTTAACTTTTTAACTAAAGATGCAGGAATAGAAGATGATGTTGATGATGTATTTAATGCTAAATTAATATCTGTTAATTGATTTTCAATTTTATCTTATTTTTCAGATAAATTAACTAGTAATTGAATAATGGTATTCACTACAAGAAAATGAAACATTACCGGCGAGATTCCGGCCAACAAGGCCGGCGACCGGAAAAGTCGCTGGTAATGTCCATCATTACCGGCGACTTACTCCGTCGCCGGTAATGTCGCCGGAATCTCGCCGGTAATGTTCCAAAACATAACCGGCGACTCCAACCGTCGCTGGCAATGTCAAGCCGAACATTTCCGGCGATTTTCCAGCCGGAATTTCGCCGGAAATGTGTGGCTAGACATTGCCGGCGACGTTGGAGTCGCCGGTAATGTTTTGGAACATTACCGGCGAGATTCTGGCGTAAAGTCGCCGGTAATGTCTTCATTTCCGGCGACTTACTCCGTCGCCGGCAATGTGTCTTATATTAGATGCCGGATGCGGCAGCTCGATCATTCAATCATTTTGATCGAAAAAAATTCAGAGAAATCGAAAGAAGGAAAACGTACGCTCTGAAATCGATCATTCGGTATATTGTCAAAATTAAGGCGCGCGTCGAAAACTCAATCACTCGGGAAGCTATATATATAGGTAGGTGTGTATATACGTATATGTGGTATATATATATATATATATGTGTGTGTTGATCAAATCCAATTCGTGAGATATATATGAAATGTTGTTGATGTACGGTCACCGAAACGAGAAAACAGCTTGTAGTTAATCTTGTGTCTGAATCAATGACTGGTATTATCGTATTGTTATCGGAGCCAGGCTTAACAAAGCCTCCTACCCAGTCAAATACGTTTTGAATTGAAAAAAGGAGAATACTATCATCGAGTACTGAATCGAATTCAGAGATTAGATCTATATATATATATATGCATGCATGTGTTGATTTAATTAGAGTTGAATTGAGATATCACGTCGATTATTAGTAGTGAATGTGTGTATATATATATAATTAATACGTAAAATTGTTAGAATTTTCAGGATGGACAAGAGTTGGATGAGCCTCGAAAGATGGGATGTCAGATATCACGAGGGAATTAGGAGTTTTGTGGATTTTGTGAAGGTTAATTGTGGAGACACTACACTTCATTATTGCCCGTGTAAAGAATGTAAGTGTTTCAGCGATCGATTTCGATTTCCCATTGATAAAGTCCAGAGGCACCTGAGTAAATACGGGTTTTGGGATAAGTACACTTGTTGGATTTATCACGGTGAAACATCGGTAGCGGGTCCGCATGATCATGGACAATTTGGTGAGAGGGCCAGTCCACGCTATGATCATGGAGATTTTGCTGAGAGGGGCAGTTCATCCTATGATCCAACATCGATGTTAATCAATGATATGTTTCCTCATGAGAGCGGTGTATTTGCTGATGAAGCACCAAATGTCCCTCCCGTCGTTGAGGGTTTCCCCCATATCGAGCCAGTCGAACCATTACCTGGAGCTTATGTCAACACAAGCGGTATGGACAAGTACAACAACCTGATTGCATTGCAACATACTCCGTTGTACGACGGTTGTAGTAAGACTGTTCTTGAAAGTGTGATGGGAGTGATGCAGCTCAAAATGGAGAACAAAATGTCTGTCAAAGCTGTTGATTCTTGGTTGAAGTGGACTGCTTCGCTACTGCCACCCGGTCATCGTCTTCCTACCACTCATCATAAGGTGCGACATATCCTGAAAGATCTTGGGCTTTCCTACATCAAAATCCATGCATGCAGATATGATTGTATTCTCTTCAAGGGAAAAGATCTCGAAGACCTTGAAGCCTGCCCGGTATGTTTTACAGAAAGGTATAAGTTGACTCCTGCAGGCAACAAGAAAGCTGTGAAGATACTTCGATATTTCCCGCTTATTGATAGGCTGGAGCGGTTGTTCATGTGTGCTTTCACGGCCGAGGCAATGAGATGGTGGGCTGAGAGGAACTTGCCTGACGATGACACCCTTATACACCCTTCCGACGGAGAGGCTTGGAAGCACATGGTCAGGGAGTTTGATCATTTTGCAGCAGAGGTCCGAAATGTTTGGCTAGGGCTCTCATCTGACGGAATCAACCCTTTTGGCAACATGAGTCTTCAATACAGTATATGGCCAGTTATTTTGGTATCGTACAACCTTCCACCATGGATGTGCATGAAGAAGGAATACAATATGCTTACTCTGTTAATTCCGGACCCGGGTTATCCAGGAAAGTGTCTCGATGTGTATTTGAGGTCTTTGATTGAGGAGCTTAAGTACCTGAGTGAGTGTGGCCACCCCACTTACGATAGGTTCAAAAAGGAGATGTTCCAGATGCATGCCATGCTTGTTGGCACCATCAGTGATTTTCCTGCCCGCGGTATGTTGTCGGGCAACGTTACCAGGGGTTACATGGCTTGTTCAGAGTGCATGACGGTTGATTGTTGCAGTCCTCATTGCAGTAAAATTGTTCAGATGCGTCACCGTTGTTGGCTTCCATATGATCACCCATTTAGGCAGGATCCAGACGCGTTTGATGGGACTGTGGAAACAGGTGTGGCACCCAGGCGATGGACAGGGGAAGAAATTTTGGAAGTGTTGAATGAATATGATTTTGGCCAGCTGAGCAATCATCCTGACATAGTGGCGTCAATTCCAGACAAGCCCGAAAGGTATAAGTTTTGGACACACAAGAGCATATTCTGGGAACTCCCCTACTGGCCCAGGTTGCTTATCAGACATTACCTAGATGTCATGCACATAGAGAAGAATGTGTGTGAAAGTGTGGTGGGCACAGTTCTTAACTTGGAGGGGAAAACAAAAGACATCCCTAAGGCACGTATTGGTCTGAAAGCTATGGGACTGCGGAAACATTTATGGTTACGAGATGGTAAGAGAAAAATGTCGCAAGCTCCTTATACCGTCAAGCCGAAGCATAAGCATGAAATTTTTCGGTGGCTGAGTAATGTCAGGTAAATATTCTTATATATGACTATGCAGTACGGAAATTGGTTTGCCTTTAATTTTTTCCGGATTATGGTGATATGCGATAAATATAATTGTTGCCTATGGCTATATATATATATACATGCAGGTATTCTTATGGCTATGCAGGAAATATAAGCAGGTGTGTTAACTACCGGGACAATAAGATGTACGGATTAAAGAGTCATGACTGCCATGTACTGCTTCAACGCCTTTTCCCTATTTTCATTCGAGGGTACCTGCCCAAGGAGGTGGTAGAGCCGTTGGTGGCCTTGTCAAGATTCTTTCAGAAGTTATGCACCAGGGAAGTTAAAAAATTAGATCTCAGGGAGATGCAAGATGACATCATTTTTATCATGTGCAAGCTTGAGAGGATATTTCCGCCAAATTTTTTCGACATCATGCCTCACCTCACGATCCATCTTCCCGAACAATTGTTGCTTACCGGTCCCGTACACTACACTTGGATGTATCCCATGGAAAGGTACATTTGGTTTGCCTCTGTTTTTATATGTAAAGTCTTAGTTTTACCCCTTTTAACATGCACTTGTTAACTTGTAGACAATTGGGAGCCTACAAGGACTATGTGAAGAATAAATATGCACCTGAAAGGTGTATCGCTGAAGCATATGTTGCGCACGAGTGTGTCACGTACACCAAAGTGTATTTGGGAGCGCTTGAGGACCCCCAACAACAGATGCCGATAGATGAACCTCAGTTCAACCTTTCTATCATCTCCAATGACGTTGTAGTACAGGGAAGCTTGCCAAAGTCGTACAAGTTGGATGAAAATGAGGTAGTCATTGCCCACTGGTCGGTACTGATTAACTGTGAAAAAGTACAATATTGGAAAAACTATCATCTTCACTGCCCTGCTATTGCCGGAAATGTTGATTACCACAACAGGACGTTTGCAAACTACTTTGGTCCATGGGTAAGGGTATATGTGTATATGTCTTTTTTTTATTGACATTCCGGAATCATCTACGATTCGCCTTAATAATGTGAGATCTGGGAGTGTGGTTCGAATTACTGGAGCAGAACTTCTCGATGTTAATCCATATGAAGTTGACGCTGATTCAGATGACGAGGAGAGGCACATATTGCCAGAGGTTACCTATGAAACCGAGTCAGACTCAAGTGATGACGATGATTACGATTATCATCCTGAGTACGTTAATGATGTAGTCGGAAATTGTTGTCGGAAATATGATGTAGTCGGAAAATGTAGTCGAAAGTGTAGACGGAAATTGTAGTCGTTAATCGTACGTAGACGGAAATTGATAATCGAAATTGTAGTCGGAAAATGTAGCCGGAAATCGTAGATGGAAATTGTAGTCGTTAATCGTAGACGGAAATTGATAATGGAAATTGTAGTCGGAAAATGTACGTAGCCGGATATCGTAGACGGAAATTGTAGTCGTTAATCGTACGTATACGGAAATTGATAATCGAAATTGTAGTCGGAAAATGTAGTCGTTAATCGTACGTATACGGAAATTGATAATCGAAATTGTAGTCGGAAAATGTAGCCGGAAATCGTAGATGGAAAATGTTGTCGGATATTCTTCGGGAAATAATGACATTACCAACGAGTTATAAGCAACTCGTTGGTAATGACATTACCAACGAGTTATAAGAAACTCGCCGGCAATGTTTTCTGGATAGAAACCCAGTCGAGCCCGAGCCTTTCATTTCTCCTCCTCTCCCTCTCCTCCTCCTCTCCCTCTCCTCCTCCTCTCCCTCTCCTCCTCCCAAATCGGTCCGGTGAGTTCAAAGTAGCTCACCTCCTCTCCCACTCCTCCTCCTTATCCTCTACTCCTCCTCTCCCTCTCCTCCTCTCCACCGATCCCCTCTCCTCTCCTCCTCCGAAAATCTCCTCCTCCCCTCCTCTCCTCCCCTCACCATTGTAGTCGGCAAAGCATTGTAGGTGGAAATCCATGGCAGGTCCGATCCTCTCTCTCTCCCTCTCTCTCTCTCTCTCTCAATTTTTAATTATTTTTGTGTATGTGTATGTGTATGTGTATGTGTATGTGTATGTGTAAATTAATTAGGGTGCTAAGTTGGAAATTAGGGTGATAAGTTCTAAATTTATATGCAATGGAAATATATGTGATGTATATATATATATTTAGGTATGTGAAAATTAAGTGATGTATATATATGTGAAAATTATGTATATATGTGGTTTGGATGAATATGTGATGTATATATATGTGGAAATTAAACCTAATTAAGATGCATGATATATATATATGTGTGAAAAATGTGGAAAATTAATTAGGGTTTGTGATTTGGATGAATATGTGAAAATTAAATTTAATTAAGATGCATGATGTATATATATATACATCGAAAATGTATATATGTTAATTTAGGTGATATAGTAGTTAATTAATCGTATAAATGAAGGTGGAAATCGGGATCGGAACGGTTTAGAACCAGAACGGTTTTAAACCGGAACCGCGCGGAACCGGAACCCTTTGGAACCGGAACTGTTTGTAACCGGAACCGTTATGTTACAAACGTTTCCGGTTACAAACAGTTCCGGCTTCTAACGGTCCCGGTTCCAAACCGTTCCGGTTCCGATTTGTTATAGAACCGAAACGGTTTGGAACCGGAACTGTTTGTAACCTTTCCCATTATGTTACAAACGGTTTCGGTTACAAACAGTTCCGGTTACAAACAGTTCTGGTTTCTAACGGTTCCGGTTCCAAACCGTTCCGGTTCCGATTTGTTATTGAACCGAATCCATGACTATTACGGTGTCCAGGAGGTTTTGCGGCTAATTGGCTTCGAAGAGGTTCCCGAAATAGTGGAGGGAACAGTAGTCAAGCTTCCTCCTCGCCCGCAGTTAGCAACATGCCCAGTGGGCCAATGATGACTGCTCGCACGAGAGCCTTGCTAGAGGCGCGAGCTGAGGAGGAAGCTGCACGATCAAGAGCCGTGGAACCGGAAGTCGAGGCTCGAGCCTCAGTCTCTAGACGCTCAATCAGTAGACGTCCCTCTGGTGGCAGAGCCTCAGACGAGCGACAGTCAACGGGGGCATCAGAAACTCCCTCAATCCGAATGCCCCATATTCGGATGGTGCCTACTCCCGTTTCACGGGAATCATCTGAGGCACATGGTAGTGCTGGCGCCTCATCGTCCAGGCCTCGTCTATCTCCGCCGTCCGGTCTCTTCCTACCCGACGAGATTCCTGTCATCCCTGAATTCGATGATAGGGGGATGCCTGTTTATGTTGAAGGACGGCCGGAGTTCCTGACCGTGGAGGAAGCGTATAACTTCCTCCCGTTCGACCCCGTGTATCTTTGGAGTGTGAGGTGCACCAACCAACAAACGGACGATGCAGGTAAATTTTATTTAACATCAGATTGATTACTTAATTATTACTTAAGACTTGCGATAGGTTCAATTAATGATATCAATTTGTTGACATTGTATTATTAGGCAATTTCGTTAATGGGACTGGAAAACGGAAAGGGGCTAGAGGCACCTGCACCGGGAAGAGACTTGAGCAGGCCACCGGCGGAAGGAAAACGCCCATAAGGGCCAATGAGGATGGCGAGGTGATCGAGGCATTCGACACCACGCGCAAATATGTCAGCATGGCCGGTGCGATCGTGCGGGACAAGGTCCCAATGCTTTGGCCAGATTGGGAATCTGTGCCTATCTACGTGAAGATGCAAGTGCATAATGCACTCAGTGTGAGTAAAATCGTATTTTCATTACGTAAATTTTACATTTATTAATTAAGTCCACTTAAATATATAATTTTACCTTTTATATATTCATATTGCAGGTGTGGTTTGACGTGGATGAAGTTCTTATTCACACGTGGGTAGAGCGTCAACTACATATGAGGTGATGTGCTTCGACTTATTTGAATATATATCGAGTTAGATTTTTGTTTATCAAGTGTTTTAATATCTCTAACTTTTTTTTCTTGTTTTAATATAGGTATAAAGAGTGGAAGAACGAGTTTTTTTCCCATTACACTGTATACAAGGAGCTAGGCCGAGGTTCTACCCCTAGCGAATTCCGGTTTAGGGAGTACGAGTGGCTGTGGCTGATAGCCCACTTCGAGCACCCCAAAGCTCGGGTATGCATCCTTAATATATCATACAAGCCTAATGTATCGTATCAGATTGAAATAGTTAGTTACTAATTTTTTTCCATATGTTTATCAAACAAGGCGATTTCGAAGACGAACCGGGCGAATAGATTGAAAAACACCAGGGCCCATCATGCAGGTTCACTCAACTACATGGGTTGGTCGACTAAGGCGCAGCAACAACAAGAAGTGAACCCCTTGGTGTATATTCATCAGAAGTTCTATCCGCAGTGCCCTGACGAAGCGGTAAGTCTTTCGCCTCTCCATGTGTTAATAATACAAACGTTTTCGATATTAATAGATTTTGTTAGTTAATACGTTGTTCATTTTCGCTTTTCAATTAGGCGAGAGTGGAGGAGGCGACCGCAGAAGTGACCATGAGTATAGCTCGGACTAACCATCCTGACTGCTCCGAGGAAGAAGTCACCCAGTATGCCTCTCAGATCGATCCGCTTGATCCCCCGATAGCGGCTCAGATCATGGCAAAAGCGTGCGGGACTGGAAAGAATACCTATTACTGTAGGGGAATGGGCTCGGCGGGCGAAGGAGTATTGAAAACCACTTCACAATACTCTACCGGGTCAAGAAGTTCAACTTCTAGTCGTAACCTCGCAGCGGAGCTTCATAGGACGCAGAGGGAGTTGGAGGAGCAAAAGAGGCAGATGGCCGAGTACCAAAACATGGTCCAGCAGCAGACACAGATGCAGGCTCAGATGTACACATGGATGCGGACGATGTACGAGGCTCAGACTACCGGACAACCGTTCCCCACACCTCCCCCGGTCCCGGTCCCTCCGTTCCCTAGCTATCCACCACCACCACCGCACCAGTCAACGCCAGAGCAAGACCAAGGAAACCACCGGAATTCAAATGAGTACATGGATTACTTCGACCCTGACCCTCAAGTTCCTCAACCCTGACCTGTAGTTGTAGTTAATTTTCGTATCGTCGTTGCTATTTGTACTGTACGTTGGACATTTATGTGTACTGTTGAACTTGTATGATTGTACGGTTTATGTCTTTCAATGCAGGTTCTGGAATTGGGCCCAATCCAGAACCGCGTTTTTTTTTCAAAATTTTTCCAGACATTGCCGGCGACATGGACCTCAGTCGTCGGCAATGTCTCACATTCCGGCCACGGCGGCGCTGCCATTGCCGGCGACGGCGTCGCCGGAATGTCCGAGACATCACCGGCAATGTTAACACCGGCGGGGGATTTCCGGCGACGTCATTGCCGGCGACTTGTCGCCGGTAATGACAATTCCGACGAAAAAATAGACAAGGCCGGTGACGGGAGGTCGCCGGTAATGTCTCCATTTCTGGTAGTGATTATTTTGTCTTATGGAAATATTATTATTACCCGGAATAGTAGTTGTGATGCTAAAAAATTCTACCGGATTGTTGTCCAATTTACCAACTTCTTTAAGTGCTTGTAAATAATTATTGTTATTATCAGTCATCAAACTAATAACCGATCAATTTTATTGTGTAACTTCTCTACTTACTCAGTTAATTCTTTTTGTATTAGTTGTATTTTTGCTTCTTCTACTTTTAGATGCTCAATAATTTCCAAAGATTGTAATTCTACTTGCTTCGACTTTCTATCAATGAAATCAAGAAGCTCTTTAATCTCTTTTCAATTAGGAAAACGCTGTATATTTTTATTATTATCTTCTAATTGAGATGAAATGAAACTCAGGTTTTGTTGAATAACTTGTGAGAAATTTTTCTGAAAATGCTCCAAAATATGCTATAAAGTAGTATTATTCTTATTTTGCTCAAGCTTATATGCTCAGCTTGACTAATTACAAGATCAACGATACTATTAATAACATGAAATTTTTCACTATGTAATAGATGCTTATGATTTTTCTGTGGAAAATAACAAATTAAATTATATTGATCTAAAGTTAATTTTCTTTTTTGATGCTCACTTATTTCCAAATTAAGATAATCTATCATACAAATTTAAAACAAAGATGCACACAATTTTTTGTTTTATTTTTTAATAATTAAACACACATGCAAGAAAGTAAAACACATATGCAAGAACATACAAGAACAAGTTCCATTTTAGTTACGATTTTTCTCACTGATTGTGTTTATGACTTTCGTCCTCAAGGTACTTTATTGTAATAACTATACGATTATAAAGCTAAACTAGGCTTTGATACCAAATTTGAGGCGCATGTTCGGTTATAGTACTAATCTGAGGAACATGTTTGGTTATACTTGTAAGACCAAAATAATCATCAAAAACTCGGTCTTGAACATGGTCAAAAACTTAAAACTACAACAAAAGCCAACTCAAGGGCTACAAAAGACAGAAACATAGGTCCACTGGCTTAATTTCTAACAATTATTTGACATGCATGCAATTATATAAAAAAAAACTAATCAAAGAAAATATGACCGTCAGTTTAGCTATATAATCATATAATTATTCCAGTTTTGGACAAGAAGACGTCTAAAATAACTAGGAAATTAAAGATTGTGAAAGGTTACTGTTGTGTGCTAGCACAGAAAAATGTGCAATCTTCAAGACTCCAAAAGTGATCAACTATAAAAGTATGGATTGGTACTGGATATGTATTGCTACTGAAGATGCAAGGTATGAACCACTACTAGATCTGGATATGCAAGGCAAGAACTGCTACTAGATATGTATGGTATAAACAACTCCTAGACATACAAGTGTGTTGTGATGATCTGGCTTTGAAGATGAACAACTACGATTATAGACATCTACTAGTTGTCATGCACCTCCACTGAAGATGGACTAGTACTGGAACATACTGCTACTGATATAATAGGCTGATGCCAATATGATGAATTGATAATACTATGATGAACTGGTACTATTATGGACTGCTATTTGACATGCATGGATGATAAACAACTACAAATATGAACAAATTTGGGTACTTTATGTAGTTTTTGAAGGTGATATCGGATTATGAACAAAGATTGATGATTAGTGATCAAGATTTAAACATGCAAGCTGGTTTTATGAACAAGTGGGTGATATGGATATGATATATGTGTTTTGATGATTCAAGAGATGATGGTAGTAGTAGTGGAATTTTTACAAGGATTTACAAGGAGGCTAGAGAGGTATGAGAATTCCACTTATCTTCTCTTCCTCTCTTCTTTCTTATACCCCGATACTCTACCTGATACTGTACAAATACATAAGATGCCATGTAGATGGCATATACTTGTAAGCTGACTTATATTGACTACACCTCGAGGATATGGACGAGATTCTTTTATTGTTAACCTGCACTATTTGAGATTTTTAAACTTTGCTGACACACTCTTACGTCAGTTGTCCTTGGGTGTCAAATGTCAAACAAAAAATTATACACCCATTCCATAGTATTGAAAAGGGAGCGGGATGCTAGTTTCTTTGCTAGGGTTTTCTAGCAGTAGCCACTATTCCAAAAATTCAAGTGTTCCGACGTCGTTGAAGTCGAAAGAAGGGAGAAGGGTTTATGCCTTTGTCCATTTCCCTTCTTTTCTTCCTCTAGTGGAGAGAAGTTTTTCGATAGGGGAGTTTAAGTCGCTGCAATTAGTGGTGTCGGGATGTGGTTTCATGGGTTCGTCTTAAAGGATCGGTGGAGAAGATGTGGAGGTCGTGGTTGATTTCAGGTCGATCTCAATGTCGCATCTTGCTATGGTAATGCATCGTTGGGAGTGACTAAAACCACCATGGGAGAGGCAGCCTCCATGAATTTTTGGAAGTTTCAGGGACAGTGGTGATCTAACGTCGGGATGGTGTTGGGCATATAGTGAGGCTTGGCTCACGACTGGTGCTGGGACTAAAATCGACGATGCCAGAGCGATCATAGGCGGCGAAGCGACTGTGATCGGCAGTGGCTACTGTAGCTGCGGCAGGTTTGGTTGGGAACCTATTTTTGGATGCCCCAACCACTATTGAGCCTGGGCTTTGGTGAAGGCTCGTTGTGAATTTTAGCTTCGGATTGATGGAGTTTCTTGGGCAAGGTTTTTATTTGTGGAAGTAGCTCTGGAGGATCTTATTCCGGATCATTAGAGATTTTATTTTTCATCGCCAATTCGTTAGTGATTACTTTTCGGTTAAAATTATTTATTTGAAGTAGTCGCTAGATGATTGGAAGAGCTTTATGGAAGTTTCTAGTAGTTTTAGCTAGTAGCCTAGTTTTGGAAAAAAGATAGTCATACTTAAGTAATGTTATGTAAATTATGGTGGATCCTACTTAGATATATAATGATGTTCTGGTGGTCAATTGATTCGTAAAGAGTTATAGTTAATCCAACACCATTTCACTAAGGTATACATTTTTTGGGTAATTTTCAGGTATAGGGCATTACATCAATTTTTTGATCATATTTTACCATCTCCGCCATTCAGATCTTAGGTCCTATTGTGTAGATCAAACCTGTAAATTTTTAGCCAAAATGGTGATCGTTAAGG
The DNA here is from genome assembly GCA_946800695.1 of Geum urbanum. Lineage (NCBI taxonomy): Eukaryota > Viridiplantae > Streptophyta > Magnoliopsida > Rosales > Rosaceae > Geum > Geum urbanum. The sequence continues at coordinate 77,137,291 of OX326999.1, read as the reverse complement.
TATTCAAAACTAGAATTGAAGTTTATAAGATTGAACGATTCATGTTTGACAGATTTGATCTGTTCCTTGATTTAACATAGTTCAATACCTTAACGACAACCATTTTGGCTAAAATTTATATGAATGATTTACTCATATAGACTTAATAATTAGACGGTGCAGATGTTAAAATATGATCAAAAAATTTGTATAATATTCGATATCTGAAAATGACCAAAAATAAATATTCCTAAGTGGAAGGCCTTCATAGTTAATCACTGTTAAATAATTATCTAATATATATGAATAAATTATATTTTAACTGCCTCGTGATTATCCACCGTGCGAGGGCCGCCGATGAATAGAACAATACTCGCGGCGAAGCCAAAAACAGAGGCGCGGACCACCACAGATTGCTGTGCTACGTGTCGCTCCCGGTTGTCTCTCCCACAAACTACGACTGGATTGGAGCTCACTAGACGCAATTTGCACGTATCTGTGGTCTGTGGTCCTGGTTGCTGACAGAGCTGACCTGGTAACTGATCGCACACGTGGCTGAAAATTATGTGGCTGACAATTGGCCGTGCCTCGAGGCCCGAGCTCAACTTTAGGCTCGAAGGTTTGAGCTAGAAAATGTAAGCTGAAACGTGGCGGAAGAATAACGGCTCGTGGTGTCTGGTTTGGCCGATCCGTGCCGAAGTTGAGCAGGCAGAGAGATGGGAGAGAGGGTTAGGTGGACGAATAAAGGGAGGCAGCTCATGTAGTCCCGGACTCCCCCAGTTCTCATGTGGAATCACATGGGATCTCCGAGGAAAGTGAGCCTCGCTAGACAACTACTAGTGAACAGTGACGAAGGTTTATCATCATTCGTCAATCAATAATGGAGAATGGAGTTTATCATCATTCGTCAATCAAGTGCGAGTGCAATCGAATATAATTGAGAACGAGTGTGGGATATGAGTACGGGTACAAGTATCTAACACGAGTATGCGTGTGTGATTGAATTGTGTGTCTCTACACAAGGTAATTAACAATGTGAAATGAGTAATATCAATATCAACTAAACTGAGTTGGTTATTCCTAATCTTACATATATACTATATTTATTATATAATTATCAAGCATAAGTAAGATTTTAACTTAAAAACCAACAATGAAACTAAGAATCAATAATGAGCCGGATCGGGCTGCCCAAGCCCAAGCCCGCCGGACTCGGGCCAGACATTTCCATCACGTCTCTAAAATTTGGGGACTTTTTTGAAAATTTTAAAAAAATTTGGCCCCGAGTTTTATCGGACTTTTAGGGATGAGTCAGGCTAAGCCCACAAGACCGAGGCGAGCTGGGATTTTTTTCGTATTAAATAAAAAAACTTAAAAATTTAAAGTGTTTAATTATCATATATATATCAAAAATCATATACACTAAATAATATATAAGTCTCAAAAAATTGATATTTAGTATATAAATGAATGATATTAAGGTAAATTAGAGAGTTTTTAGAGGTGCATTGACTAGTAACAAACACAAATAATATCAACATGAGACGAAAAATACCTAGCGCTCTGCTAGGATTTGGAGTCGCCCGCCTCCAACGGTGCTTCTCACTAATCGCTCGCCACCTCCGGTGGGCACAAGAAGCTCCAGTTTTGATTTTCAGGCCAACCGGCCACCCCTCTATCGAGGAGGAGAGGAGATCTTTGGTGCGAGATGAGGCTGAGGGTGGGGGATCGATGGTGGAGAGGGTGATATCGAAGTTTCATAATGGTGGGTGTGATCAGAGATGGTGGTTACGTCCCCGGTGGGCTCGTTTAAAGGAGGAAGGTGTGGTTAGTGAGTCAAACGACCATCGAAGGAGTTTCCGAAGCGAATGTGCTAGGGTTCCGGCCCCAGCCTCATTTAGGATCTCAAGATCGTCGACACATGTCTGGGTATCAGAGGATTGGGTGGTTCATTCAGCGAGGAAGGTGACACAGACCTATGTGTCGACTTGCACCTCATCAAATCGAGCACATTACAATGTCACGTGTCCCTAAAACTTAAGCTAAGATCCTTAACCCATGTCATAAGAACCCGCAAGACAAAATAAGAACGTAAAACTTAACTGTAAAGTAGATAAGAAAGTTAACTTGCGAAAACGTTTATTAAAATGAGGTGAAAACGAAGAAAACCATAAAGTGAATTACTTTAGAAACAAATACAAGTGTCAACACAATTATCGAATAATAGTCTGGTTCAAGCCAAAGTCTGAATAATTGTCAAGAGAAGAATTTTAAAAACAAGCTATTCTCGATAAAGAAATCAAGTTAGAAGAAATGAAACAAGTAAACATGTCACGCAGATCTAACTCTATTAATGACATACAAGATATATAAAAAGGCAAGCCACACCAACATCATTCAATTGTCTCGTCTTCGTACATAGTACTTGTATCCAAAATTGTTGTAGATGTGAGCTTTCGTCCTCGCTGCTCAATAGAGTTGTACCCAGCTAGGTGTGAAAACAAATGAAATTATAGGTGCCGGCAAGTAAATGAAAACTTATGTATATGGTAAAATGCTCAAAATCTCAAATCATGTAGATTATAAAACCATAATATGACCCATAGAGAAAAATCAAACTTGATGACCGGACTCTATGCCAACTACTACCTTACCATGATTAGTATCGTCTATTTGGCGAGGTATAGTGAGAGTGTCCACTCATGCCGTATCGCTTAGAAGCAGTGCCACACCTCAAAGGATGTTAGACACTCTTCAATCCATACAGCCCTTCCGGAGGTTTAGGATATCGAAGTCCAAGGAATTCGCTATGTCCCTCTCACTCTCAGGTCATCAAACAAAAACTCAAATGCATTGAAAACATAGTAATCATGCATTAAGAAAATACGTTCTTTTATAAAATGACTAACTGGGGCAAATCTTGAGTCCCATACCTGGAGCATCATCGCTTTGACATCCACTCGCTTTTCTAGGCCAACACTACCATCATTCACACCTTGAATAACTTGAGTCCTAGTCCGACATATTCAATGTCATTAAATCACTTCAAATCAATAACATAAATATATAACTAACTTAATCTTCAAAGTCATGACAAGTCCCAAAATTAACTAAGGACACTCATCAAACCAAGTTAAATATATATCACTATTTCATTATGTCCTTGTCACATTAGCCCTGAACTTTGTAAAATTAATTATCTAATACACACTACCCACTTAGCTTAGCTTAGTTTCGTCAACACCAAACTGCCACTAATCCAAATTCTTAATATCATTTAAATCCACCAAGTTGCTTTACATTCTTTTCATTTTACTACACATTACGATTTGAATATAGATTCACATGCATAACTCTCAACTTGCCATGAATGCTTGTTTATTGTACACGCCTGATTCTTAGTCCATTGAGATTCTTATCTTTCCTAACTTTCATGATCACTTTGATTCAAGACATAAGATAAGTTACCTCAAAAAATTAAAGACATAAAATAAGTATCATAGCCAAGTTCAATCCACACAACAAGAACTCAATAATTTGAGTAGTATTTCCTTACCCGATTCATTCGCATATAACAAAATATTTTCTAAGCCATTTTTTTAGCTTCCAACTTGACCAGATTTTCTCAATTTCACTCCAAACTCTCATTCTTCACACGTAGTAATTCAAGCACCCAATCATAGGTTCATCTTCAAAATGAGTCTCGAGCTCTCAAAGCAAATTCATATACTCAATCCCAGTTAAAGAACATCACCCATACCCAGATGTAGATCATTTGATAGAAGGAATCAACATGCAACAGAAGTTAGAGGCAATTTGATGCTATACTGAAAATTAGAAATCTGTGATGAACAATCATCACATTTACCTTGATCCAGCATGACTCCACCGTCAGATCGTCGCGAAATTTGGATATGATACGAAAGATACGAAAGAAACTTTCATGAAAAACTCGAAGTGAATGGAGTAACTATCATGTCGATTTTTTTCCCTGGATTGTAGCTGACGAGAATAATGGTTGAAACGAGAAGAGAATTGCTCAATTGGGCTTCTCGCTTTTGGTTCTTCCGGCCCAATCTGAGCTTGAAATACACATATATCCAATGCTCCAGATTGTCCAACAAATAATTTTTATTTAATGTATTTTTTTTTGTTTTCAATCTTCCGAAATTTGAGTTAAATAGCTCTCTTGTCCGAAAAACTCCACAAAAATTACCACAAACTCTTGATGATGCGTACTTAATAGCTCAAGGATTTTACTTACTCAAAATTTCACAGAATTTCCTGGAATGTTCTTCATAACCACTAAGATTGTTAGTCAAGTGTCGCATTAATCTTCTTAATTATTCCTGGAGCCTCACAACCACCACCAGAAGTTATCCTCCCATGCCATCAAAAAAGCTTCATAGATTAGTTGATATGAGGAAAATAGAAAAGTCTCCCACATTAGAAATGTTGTAAGAGGAGAGGCACACCTTGCCTATAAAATGAAGCCTCTCTTCTACTTAGAAATCCATCCCACTACACTTCTCTCTTGTAGTCATGTTTTGGGCCAGAATTATATTTAGACTGGAGACCAATAATAAAAACTCAAGTGAACTAGCCGAATTTTGTGAACTATTATACTTTTTGTGTTATTTACTCATCACACTTTACTTTGTTGCTATCTCAAATCCTTCATGATTCTTGGTTTTAATACTAATGATATTGATGCATTTTGTAATAAGACCGTTCACATTTTGATGTCAAATTGATTAAGCGAGAACATTAACACTTGTATGTAACACACCTATTTCGTTTAGCACAATTGTATGATCGGAGTTGGAGTCCGACTGTCCGAGGTACCATCTTTGAATATATGTCCCGCTCCCCGGCTTCTCGTTCAAGTTGGGAATTTTGGAACAGAATTAGAATATATACATAGAATGTGCGAGAGTTAGATACCATCGCATATGATCGAGTTATTAGGAGGAAGATTAAAGCATATGTTTGTAAGGTTTTGTTTGCAGAGGGCCGAAATTTGCAATACACACCAAGTTGTAACTGGTCAGGTGACTCAGGTCAAATCATGAGTTTGAATGTTCATTTGGAGAAGATGGTAATTCTTTATTTACAGCTGGGTCAATCGTGCTATGGACCATGGCCACAAATCCCCACAATTCATCGTATGAATGTTAGCATACACCAGTCAATTTGTACGTGCAACAGTAAATAATTGACACATGTCAGACAGAGATCGCACGAGAGAGAGACCGGCAATCTCGAGCATATCCCCTCATTTGTTCTTTCTATTTGCATTTGCTGCTCCTATTTCTTGAAGTGTCATCACTATTTATTGAATAAGAGGTGTAATTGTTATTTTTTGTGCAGCAGTATAAAAAATAACACATCTTATTACTATTCATTACTTATATATTAATTAGTTTATTTATTTCTTTGTAAAATTTTCAACTAATATCTAGATGACATGTGTTGTTATCGTATGAATAATTGAATAAGATTATCGACCAACCACAAGATGACACGTGTCACTCCCACTGATTGTTATCGTTTAAATAATTGAGCCAAATTTTTTAATAAGATTTTCGATCAATCACTTGACGACACTTGTCACTTTCACGTGTTATTGTCGTCTAAATAATTGACGAAGATTTCTGACCAACTGGGATATAAGGAGAACGAAGAAGAAGATCTACAAAACTCATCAAATGCTTTCGCAAATTATGATAGGCTAGTGGATGAACAAGGTAATCAGATTTCTTTTGAGCCAGTTAGAAGAGATGGACTGGATGAACAACGATTTCGTGACCGTGTTGTCGATCTTCAGTCTTCTTATATCTATGGAGAGCTTCAGAAGGACTTGGTGAAGCACAACTAATTTCTAGAGACCGGTGAACAAATCTAAATATGCTGTTTCAATTATATGGTTTTGCATTATATGTGTTTGAATTTGGTGTGTGTGCATTTCATGTAATGTTATTTAATATCATCTCTAAATAAAAAGTGCATTTTTATTTCTTGAAAATGTTAATTTACATAATGACAAGCCAAACCTAGATTTAATACGAAAACCAAACTATTGAAAAAGTGGGCGATAACAATTTGAAAATGTTCCCTCGCTATCTTCTTGTTCACTGTCGTCTCCTTCTCCTTACTTAAGGATTTTCGCTTTCTCTTCGTGAAATACCTCTTTGAATTTGGGGCCATTTTCTCTATATCCATTATCATGATCCTTATTTCTTCTTGTTGAACTCTCAATTTGTAGTCTTTCTCTTGAATGAGGAGTTGCTCTTTGTGTAAAGCAAAATCATTATCCTCACTTAATTTTTGCCCGGTGACCCAAATGACTTGATTGGCCGCAATGGTATTCAAAGTCTCATCTTGTAGCTCACTTGTATGTGTCATGACTTTTTCCCACTTTTTTCTTGCTTCTTTTGCCGCATTCACTCCCGGTGGTTTAGGCGGACTCGAAGGACCTTCAAGGTTGTTTGGTGGTGTTGCAATCACTTCATCCTCATCCAAATTGACAGTGTGAGACATTTCACTAAAGGCAAGAGTAGTAGCTTCGTAGTTGTAAGTACGTGGAGTAGTAGCCATGGTTTCCCTAAAATAAGGATAAGTCTTCACCACTTCCCAATATTAAAACTTCGAAAACTCTCTTTGTTTTCGACACAAACCACATTTAAGCTTTTCTTAACTATAAAAAATAACAAATTTCTATGTCACGATTTTATCGAATATAATGAAGATGACAACATTTAGTTCATAAAATCAAAATAATAGACATGAAAAAATTACAAGGACTAACTTGATCTTGTGGAGAGGTGCCGGATGATTGTGGATTCCTTCGTGCATAACTAAGAGCATCTCCCCAGAGATTCCAAAGATTGAAAACCGGCTTCAACTTAGTAAAATGAGATGAAATTGCAGTTTGGCTCCTATTTTCTTTGCTTGATTCACCATCACCAATCACCCAATTTTCGATATAATTGGCACACACCTTTTTCCACAATTTGTCGACTTTTTGGTTGTTGCCGGTGAGAGGGTCAACGCTAATATGTATATAAAAAATGCATAATTGCAAATCTTCCGAAGGAAGCCAATTCGACATTTTTTTTTTGCGAAAACAACACAAATGAATGAGAAAAGAGATGGAGGGAGATGATGAACTTGTTGTGCACAAATTTGTTTGAGAGGTTTGTAAAATTGATGTAGTATTTATAGAAAAATTGTAGGGTGGTGTTTGTAAATTTTTGTAATTTTTTAACAATTTTTTAGATTTTTTTTTTTGGAAAAATATAGCTTCTGCCCGTTTTTTGTGTTAAGAAACAAAAATGACCGTTGTGTTTGAATATGAGCCGTCAGATTCAATTTTGGAATTGAAATGAACGGCATAGGATCACTTGACCGTTGGGAGGAAATGGCAGTTGCTCTGGGCTACATGGCGAGAGTTGATTGGTCTGTAAATCCAGGGTCAAAAAAAATTTCTTTACTGGCGAGTGTGTTTCACGCGCTGAAAAGAAAAAGAAAAAATCACGCAACCTGGCATCACCCACGTGCGTGGGATCCACCAGGCTGCTCGTTCTCATCAACGAGCAAAGCTTGCTCGTGCAGTTGCTCGCCTCCGAGGTCAACCTCCAGTCGCCGGACTCCTTTTTCACCGATGCACCGAATTTTACTGCTTGCTCGTGCTATTTGTGGCGGCTCTCACGGATTTTGCTGGTTGCTCGTCCCAGAAATCTGCCCGGTGCAGAAGCTTTAAGACCACGAAAAGTATGGCTATGAGAGCAGCTAACCTGTTGCTGCTAGTTTGGGAATTGATATGTGAATCGGCCGATGGATATTCAAGTTCGAATCGGAACTTTCCATTTCTTGACCACTCCGAGACGCAAATCTACATCATCTCCATTCTCTCATTCCAGCTCGCCATTGAAGCCTCTCTGCTCCAAAAGAGAAGAACCCCAACAAAACGGTGATTCCACATTTCCACATCTTCATTCATTTACTTATTAACTACTTTTATCAGTGTCAGTTGAAAATGAGGTGTATGATTTGTTCAGGTGATAAATCCTCAATCTATTGGGACAAAGCCTGGGCAAACATCAAGAAACAGAACAAGAAGATCTTCTTCTCACAATTCTCTACAAACAAGTATGTGACATGGGATCCTAAGCCTTCTGATTACCCATCGTCTGAGGAAGTTGATCCCATCAAGAGAACAGAGAGATCCAATCTCATGTTAATGATGTTATGGACTAGCCCAAGGTTTACTCTAGAAGTAGCCATAGTTATTGTCACTTTGCTTTTGATTTACACTATTCTTGTACCAGCAAAGGAACTTCTTTTTTTGTTTACAGTAGTAGTTAACGTAATAAAATCTCACTCACACATGTATAAATATAGACCTGTTTGGCATTGCTTTTAAAAAATGAAACCCAACAACTTGTTTATTTCTTCAGTTGTTGGTGATTTGTTTCGTTAATCCAGGTATGTAATTGACTTTGGAATTAGTTAAGACTTAAGAGCATCTCCAACAACTCTTGTAAAATTACAATAATTATTATTTTAGTAGACAAAACACATTCTTTTAGCTTCAATAACTCTTGTAAACTATCTTGTATCCTATAGAAAAAAAAAACTGATAGAGAATCTCTATATCTATAGAATTCTCAAAACTTATATATTCATCACAAAACTTTTAAAATTTATTGCTCATTTACTATAATTCACTTTCTCTCTTCAAAAGAGCAAGTTTTAATATAAAATTTTAAATTTGATATATAATATTTAAATGAATTCAATAAATTATACAAGAAAATATTTAATTTTGTATCGTAGAATAAAAGAGCTGTTGGAGTTGGGATCATTTTACTTTACAAATTTTGTGTTTTCATCTTGTATAATTTTTTTTACAGGAACTGTTGGAGGTGATTTAGGACTCAGATTGTCTTGAAATAACAAAGTGATTATACTATTCATAATATATGATTGACAATTAGGTACCTAGAGCATGTTGATCTTTTCCCTCACTGTTGGTACAGATACTGTTACAATTTTGATTCCAATTTGAATGCGTCCTGTTCAATCAAAGCTCCATTCCTGAAACTTTTGCTTAGCGTAGCACTGTAGCAAACGAACAAATTGACATTTAGCCCTCGGTTTGCGGATTAAAATCTCAAGAACGAGACATGAATTCACTTTGTAACTACAAATTTGAGAAGAAATCTAATGGATGGAAAAATAATGCTCAAAATTTGACCATATCAGCTGCTAGCCTTCTCGGTTGTGCTCTATTTCAAAGTTGATTCTTCGCCATTCACGAGTTAGTACAAAACCCTTGCTTGCATAATTCATGACATGCAGGAGATGAAGTCAAGATTTTGGAAGTCTTTCATTAACAGGATCAGGTCAAAGTATGCATTTTTCTATTATGCTTCTGGTGTTGACCTTCTATCCTCTAATGTTGCCCCCTGTCTGCTCGTTATAGCCAAAAGAAACATACAAACAATATATCAGACTTCATGACTCATGAGATTACATATTTTAATCTACTACTCTATTGTATCCAGCCTCGATCAAGCTATCAGCCAAATCCAACTATTTTGTAATTTTAACAAGAAGGATATGACATTTAATTTTAAAATGCAGAGTATCCCACATTAGCATAAGCCAATGTGGTCAGCATAAGGCCATAATAAAGCTCTTTCTTACCTAATTTTTATGTATACATGAATGTTTGATACTCTTCCATATAATTGGTGAATATATGTTGATGACTACTGGGTCTACTGTGTCTACTGTGGTATGGTCTTATTTTTGTTCCACTTTATTGTGTTCACTTCGTCAGAAGAAGAAGACATGATGACTACTTTCACTTCACCAGAAGAAGATATCTGTGATAGAATTGCTTGCTCTTTGCACCATAAGAGTCCTTCATGTCATTTTCCCAGAGACATTGGGGACTTGGTATCACCAAAGACTAAGAGCATTCACACCAATTTAGAATGACTACTGGGTCTATTGTGGTATGATCCACTTTATTATGTTCACTTCATCACCAGAAGAAAACATGATGACTACTGGGTCTATTTTGGTTCCACTTTATTGTGTTCACTTCACCAGAAGAAGACATGATGACTACTGGGTCTACTGTGGTATGGTCCTATTCTGGTTCCATTGTATTGTGTTCACTTCACCAGAAGAAGACATCTGTGATAGAATTACTTGATCTTTGCACTAGAAGAGTCCTTCAAGTCATTTTCACAGGGACATTGGAGACTTGGTATCACTAGAGACTAAGGGCATCTCCAATGGGAGGTGCTAAACCCTATATATCTAGCTCTCATATGGAAAAGAGCTCTCCAATGGCAAAAAATAAGAGTCCTAAACCCTATAATTATAGCTTGGGGTGTCAAACCAAGTGCTAAAATAGCACCCGGTTTGGGACGGGATCTACATATTTTCCGTGGGACCCGCACTGATGCAGAGGAGAGAGAGAGCTCCAGGCCGACTCGCTTGGAGGGAGAGAGTAGCGCCAACTCGCGCTAGAAGACGAAAGAGGAAGCTGGCTGGGGTTTGGGACGCGCTGCACATCGAGCGAGTGGGGGGGCAGCTCTGCCGTGTAGGACCCGCACTGATGCAGCACGTTGGACGGCCCTGATTTGATTTCAAATTGAAATCAACGGCCAGATTTCAATTTCAGTTAAATTTGTTTTTTTTTAGTTTTTTTTCTGATTTTGATCGGACGACTACGAATATATCTGGAAATCGATCGGACGGTTATCGTTTGATCAAATGATTTATAGGACCTTAACCATTGGAGAGCCCTAAAGTCCTAAATGAAAAGTCCTATAATGAAGTCCTAAATTTAGATCTAGGACCCCATTTTAGATCTCCCCATTGGAGATGCCCTAAGAGCATCCACACCCGTTTATGAATTCTTATTGGCCTAGGAATTCTTATTTGAGGAAGTGCAATCACTATTCATCAAATAGGAAGTTCTATTCATGTTTTTCATGCAGCGATGCAAAAAATAAGAATTCCTATTAATTAATTATAAAAAAAATTATTTTTATTTTTTGGTAATATATTCATCAAATAACAAGAAGACATGTGTCATTATCATCTTAATTATTGATTTAAATTTCTGATAAGATTTTCGACCAATCATAATGTGACACACACTACAAGAAAAGGAATCATTACCGGCGAGATTCCGGCCAACAAGGCCGGCGACCGGAAAAGTCACCGGTAATGTCCATCATTACCGGCGACTTACCCCGTCGCCGGTAATGTCGCCGGAATCTCGCCGGTAATGTTGCAAAACATTACCGGCGACTCCAACCGTCGCCGGCAATGTCTAGGCACACATTTCCGGCGAAATTCCGGCCGGAAAATAGCCGGAAATGTGTGCCTAGACATTGCCGGCGACGGTTGGAGTTGCAACATTACCGGCGAGATTCCGGCGTAAAGTAGCCGGTAATGTCTTCATTTCCGGCGACTTACTCCGTCGCCGGCAATGTGTCTTATATTAGATGCCGGATGGGGCAGCTCGATCATTCAATCATTTTGAGCGAAAAAAATCCAGAGAAATCGAAAGAAGGAAAACGTACGCTCTGAAATCGATAATTCGGTATATTGTCAAAATTAAGGCGCGCGTCGAAAACTCGATCACTCGGGAAGCTATATATATAGGTACGTAGGTGTATATATACGTATATGTGGTGTGTATATATATATATGTGTGTGTGTGTTGATCAAATCCAATTCGTGAGATATATATATATATATATATATGAAATGTTGTTGATGTACGGTCACGGAAACGAGAAAACAGCTTGTAGTTAATCTTGTGTCTGAATCAATGATTGGTATTATCGTATTGTTATCGGATCGGAGCCAGGCTTAACAGAGCCTCCTACCCAGTCAAATACGTTTTGAATTGAAAAACACCAGAATACTATCATCGAGTACTGAATCGAATTCAGAGATTAGATCGATGTATATATATACATATGCATGCATGTGTTGATTTAATTAGAGTTGAATTGAGATATCACGTCGATTATTAGTAGTGAATGTGTGTGTATATATATAATTAATACCTGGTAAAATTGTTAGAATTTTCAGGATGGACAAGAGTTGGATGAGCCTCGAAAGATGGGATGTCAGATATCACGAGGGAATTAGGAGTTTTGTGGATTTTGTGAAGGCTAATTGTGGAGACACTACACTTCATTATTGCCCGTGTAAAGAATGTAAGTGTTTCAGCGATCGATTTCGATTTCCCATTGATAAAGTCCAGAGGCACCTGAGTAAATACGGGTTTTGGGATAAGTACACTTGTTGGATTTATCACGGTGAAACATCGTTAGCGGGTCCGCATGATCATGGACAATTTGGTGAGAGGGCCAGTCCACGCTATGATCATGGAGATTTTGCTGAGAGGGGCAGTTCATCCTATGATCCAACATCGATGTTAATCAATGATATGTTTCCTCATGAGAGCGGTGTATTTGCTGATGAAGCACCAAATGTCCCTCCCGTCGTTGAGGGTTTCCCCCATATCGAGCCAGTCGAACCATTACCTGGAGGTCATGTCAACACAAGCGGTATGGACAAGTACAACAACCTATTGCATTGCAACAAACTCTGTTGTACGACGGTTGTAGTAAGACTGCTCTTGAAAGTGTGATGGGAGTGATGCAGCTCAAAATGGAGAACAAAATGTCTGTCACAGCTGTTGATTCTTGGTTGAAGTGGACTGCTTCGCTACTGCCACCCGGTCATCGTCTTCCTACCACTCATCATAAGGTGCGACATATCCTGAAAGATCTTGGGCTTTCCTACATCGAAATCCATGCATGCAGATATGATTGTATTCTCTTCTGGGGAAAAGATCTCGAAGACCTTGAAGCCTGCCCGGTATGTTTTACAGAAAGGTATAAGTTGACTCCTGCAGGCAACAAGAAATCTGTGAAGATACTTCGATATTTCCCGCTTATTGATAGGCTGGAGCGGTTGTTCATGTGTGCTTTTACGGCCGAGGCAATGAGATGGTGGGCTGAGAGGAACTTGCCTGACGATGACACCCTTATACACCCTTCCGACGGAGAGGTTTGGAAGCACATAGTCAGGGAGTTTGATCATTTTGCAGCAGAGGTCCGAAATGTTTGGCTAGGGCTCTCATCTGACGGATTCAACCCTTTTGGCAACATGAGTCTTCAATACAGTATATGGCCAGTTATTTTGGTACCGTACAACCTTCCACCATGGATGTGCATGAAGAAGGAATACAATATGCTCACTCTGTTAATTCCGGGCCCGGGTTATCCAGGAAAGTGTCTCGATGTGTATTTGAGGCCTTTGATTGAGGAGCTTAAGTACCTGAGTGAGTGTGGCCACCCCACTTACGATAGGTTCAAAAACGAGATGTTCCAGATGCATGCCATGCTTGTTGGCACCATCAGTGATTTTCCTGCCCGCGGTATGTTGTCGGGCAACGTTACCAGGGGTTACAGGGCTTGTTCAGAGTGTATGACGGTTGATTGTTGCAGTCCTCATTGCAGTAAAATTGTTCAGATGCGTCACCGTTGTTGGCTTCCATATGATCACCCATTTAGGCAGGATCCAGACGCGTTTGATGGGACTGTGGAAACAGGTGTGGCACCCAGGCGATGGACAGGGGAAGAAATTTTGGAAGTGTTGAATGAATATGATTTTGGCCAGCTGAGCAATCATCCTGACATAGTGGCGTCAATTCCAGAAAAGCCCGAAAGGTATAAGTTTTGGACACACAAGAGCATATTCTGGGAACTCCCCTACTGGCCCAGGTTGCCTATCAGACATTACCTAGATGTCATGCACATAGAGAAGAATGTGTGTGAAAGTGTGGTGGGCACAGTTCTTAACTTGGAGGGGAAAACAAAAGACATCCCTAAGGCACGCATTGATATGAAAGCAATGGGTCTGCGGAAACATTTGTGGTTAAGAGATGGTAAGAGAAAAATGCCGCAAGCTCCGTACACCGTAAAGCCGAAGCATAAGCATGAAATTTTTCGGTGGCTGAGTAATGTCAGGTATATATTGTTATGGCTATGTAGGAATTTGGCAGGAAATTTTTACCGGAGTATATATGGTTATATGCGAGAAATATAACGGTTGCATATATATGCCTTTATCTATATATATGCAGGTATCCTTATGGCTATGCAGGAAATATAAGCAGGTGTGTTAACTTCCGGTACAATAAGATGTACGGATTAAAGAGTCATGACTGCCATGTACTGCTTCAACGCCTTTTCCCTATTTTCATTCGAGGGTACATGCCCAAAGAGGTGGTGGAGCCGTTGGTCGCCTTGTCAAGATTCTTTCAGAAGTTATGCACCAGGGAAGTTAAAAAAGCAGACCTCAGGGAGATGCAAGATGACATCATTTTTATCATGTGCAAGCTTGAGAGGATATTTCCCCCAAATTTTTTCGACATAATGCCGCACCTGATGATCCATCTTCCCGAACAATTGTTGCTTACCGGTCCCGTACACTACACTTGGATGTATCCCATGGAAAGGTACAAATGATTCATAAATTTGGTTTGCCTATGTTTTTATATGTAAATTCTTGTGGTTAAGTAAGTTAACATGTACTTGTTAACTTGTAGACAATTGGGAGCCTACAAGGACTATGTGAAGAATAAATATGCACCTGAAGGGTGTATCGCTGAAGCATATGTTGCGCACGAGTGTGTAACGTACACCAAAGTGTACCTCGAAAATGTAGAGGACCCCCAACAACATATGCCGATAGATGAACCCCAGTTCAACCTTTCTATCATCTCCAGTGACGTGGTAGTACAAGGAAGCTTGCCAAAGTCGTACAAGTTGGATGAAAATGAGGTAGCCATTGCCCACTGGTCGGTACTGATTAACTGTCAAGAAGTACAATATTGGAAAAACTATCATCTTCACTGCCCGGCTATTGCCGGAAATGTTGATTACCACAACAAGACGTTTGCAAACTACTTTGGTCAATGGGTAAGTATATGTGTATATGTATATTTTTATATATATCCTTATATAGCATGTACGTATGTACGTGGTTTTGTGGTTTCAAGATGACATAATTTCTTCTGTACGTATTAATATATGGACGTTTTCAGATGAACCATGTAGCAAATGATGGTTGCCCAGAGTGGTCAAACGAATTGAGGGTCCTGGCGATGAAACCGATTGCTTCAAAAGTTTACTCGATGTGTCAGGTCAATGGCGTGAAATTTATATGTGAAAATCGAGACGACCGACTGAAAACACAGAATTGTGGGGTGATGGTCCATGGTGGGCAGGATGGCGTTGACTATTACGGTGTCCTTCATTCAGTTGTTGAACTAATTTATGGGAACAGCATGAAAGTGCACTTGTTCAAGTGTAGATGGTTTGATACTAGCCCGGAGAACACAAGGACCGATCAGTACGGAACATTTTCGGTGAATACTGCTACTACCTGGTATGAAGATGACCCTTTCGTTCTTGCCTCATCAGTAAAACAAGTGTTTTACCTGGACGATCTTCTTAACAAAGTCCCGTGGAAGGTGGTTAACCATGTTGCTCATAGAAACATATACAGTGCTGCCACACTTGGTAATACCGCAGATGATGAGGAAGTTACGGCATACCAAGAGCCAAACGCTTTTGACATTCCGGAATCATCTACGATTCGCCTTAATAATGTGAGATCTGGGAGTGTGGTTCGAATTACTGGAGCAGAACTTCTCGATGTTAATCCATATGAAGTTGACGCTGATTCAGATGACGAGGAGCGGCACATATTGCCAGAGGTTACCTATGAAACCGAGTCAGACTCAAGTGATGAAGATGATTACGATTATCATCCTTAGTACGTTGGAAATTGTAGTCCGAAATTGGAACCGTAGTCGGCAAATGTACGTAGTAAAATGTACGTAGTAAAATGTTTAAGGAAATTGTAGTCGGAAAATGTACTCAAAAATTGTATGTAGTCGGAACCGGAACCGTTGTCGGAAATTGAACGTAGTCGGAAATTGAACGTAGTCGGAAATCGGAAATTGAACGTAGTCGGAAATCGGAACCGTAGTCGGAAATTGAACGTAGTCGGAAATCGGAACCGTAGTCGGAAATTATACGTAGTCGGAAATTATGTAGTCGGAAAATGGTCGATCGGATAATAGTCGACAAATAATGACATTACCAACGAGTTGATAAGAAACTCGTTGGTAATGACATTACCCACGACGTACGTCGTTGGTAATGTCATTACCCACGACGTACGTCGTTGGTAATGTCATTACCCACGACGTTGACCTACCTCGCCGGCAATGGTGGCGATATAGGCAGCTCGAGCTCGATCTCCTCCTCCCCATTTCTCTTCGGCCTATTTCTCTTCTCTCTTCCCTCTTCCCTCCCTAAACCCGAAATTCTCACCTCTCCCCTCTCCTCAATCCTCTCTTCTCTCTTCCCTCTACCCTCTCTTCCTCTCCTCCCCTCTCTCCTCCCCTCTCTCCTCCTCCCCTCCTCCTCTTCCTCCTCCCCTCACCTCCGTCGCCGGCACGGTATAGCTCGAGCTCCACCATGCCAGGTTTGAGCTCTCTCTCTCCCTCTCTCTCTCCCTCTCTCTCTCTCTCATTCCACAATATTTTTTGTGTGTATTTTAATTAATTAATTTGTGATAATTGTGGGATGTATATATGTATGCATGTGGACATTATTTGTAAAATGTAATTAAGGTATGTATGAAAATTGTGGGAAAAAAATGTGGATAATTGTGGGGTGAAGGAGCAATATATGTGATGTATATATGTGAAAAATTAATTAATATATATGGAATGTATATATATACGTATGTTTGAAAAATGTGGAAAATTAATTAGCTAGGGTGAATTGGATTAATATGTGATGTATATATATATGTGTGAATTAAGGTGAAATTAAGATGCATGATCGATGTATACAAAGTGTATATTTGATGTATATATGTGTGAAAAGTTTAAAGCCGGAAATGATGTATGTATATATGTTAAGTTAGGTGATATAGTTGTTAATTTAACGTATAATAGCATGTATGTTAATTTAAGTTAGGTGATATAGTTGTTAAGTTAGGTGATATAGTTGTTTATAACCGGAACCGAGTTGTTTTCAAACGGTTCCGGTTTCAAACGGTTCCGGTTCGAAACCGTTCCGGTTCCGATTTGTTATAGAACCGAATCGGTTTGGAACCGGAACTGTTTGTAACCGGAACCGTTATGTTACAAACGGTTCCGGTTACAAACAGTTCCGGTTTCAAACGGTTCCGGTTACAAACAGTTCCGGTTTCAAACGGTTCCGGTTCCAAACCGTTCCGGTTCTGATTTGTTATAGAACCGAAACGGTTTGGAACCGGAACCGTTTCGAACCGGAACTGTTTGTAACCGGAACCGTTTGTAATATAACGGTTCCAGGTTCAAACGGTTCCTGTTCCAAACCGTTCCGGTTCCAAACCGTTCCGGTTCCGATTTGTTATAGAACCCCAGTTTCCATGACTATTACGGTGTCCATGCCAGGAGGTTTTGCGGCTAATTGGCTTCGGAGAGGTTCCCGAAATAGTGGAGGGAACAGTAGTCAAGCTTCCTCCTCGCCCGCAGTTAGCAACACGCCCAGTGGGCCAATGATGAGTGCTCGCACGAGAGCCTTGCTAGAGGCGCGAGCTGAGGAGGAAGCTGCACGATCAAGAGCCATGCAACCGGAAGTTGAGCCTCGAGCCTCAGTCTCCAGACGCTCAATCAGCAGACGTCCCTGCGGTGGCAGAGCTTCAGAAGAGCGACAGTCAACGGGGGCATCAGAAACTCCCTCAATCCGAATGCCCCATATTCGCCCAGTGCCTACTCCCGTTTCACGGGAATCATCTGAGACACATGGTGGTGCTGGCGCCTCATCGTCCAGGCCTCGTCTATCTCCGCCGTCCGGTCTCTTCCTACCCGACGAGATTCCTGTCATCCCTGAATTCGATGATAGGGGGATGCCTGTTTATATTGAAGGACGGCTGGAGTTCCTGAGCGTGGAGGAAGCGTATAACTTCCTCCCGTTCGACCCCGTGTATCTTTGGAGTGTGAGGTGCACCAACCAACAAACGGACGATGCAGGTAAATTTTATTTAACATAAGATTGATTACTTAATTATTACTTAAGACTTGCGATATGTTCAATTAATGATATCAATTTGTTGACATTGTATTATTAGGCAATTTCGTTAATGGGACTGGAAAACGGAAAGGGGCTAGAGGCACCTGCACCGGGAAGAGACTTGAGCAGGCCACCGGCGGAAGGAAAACGCCCATAAGGGCCAATGAGGATGGCGAGGTGATCGAGGCATTCGACACCACGCGCAAATATGTCAGCATGGCCGGTGCGATCGTGCGGGACAAGGTCCCAATGCTTTGGCCAGATTGGGAATCTGTGCCTATCTACGTGAAGATGCAAGTGCATAATGCACTCAGTGTGAGTAAAATCGTATTTTCATTACGTAAATTTTACATTTATTAATTAAGTCCGAATAAATATATAATTTTACCTTTTATATATTCATATTGCAGGTGTGGTTTGACGTGGATGAAGTTCTTATTCACACGTGGGTAGAGCGTCAACTACATATGAGGTGATGTGCTTCGACTTATTTGAATATATATCGAGTTAGATTTTTGTTTATCAAGTGTTTTAATATCTCTAACTTTTTTTCCTTGTTTTAATATAGGTATAAAGAGTGGAAGAACGAGCTTTCTTCCCATTACACTGTATACAAGGAGCTAGGCCGAGGTTCCACCCCTAGCGAATTCCGGTTTAGGGAGTACGAGTGGCTGTGGTTGATAGCCCACTTCGAGCACCCCAAAGCTCGGGTATGCATCCTTAATATATCTTTCAAGCATAATGTATCGTATCAGATTGAAATAGTTAGTTACTAATTTTTTTTCATATGTTTATCAAACAAGGCGATTTCGAAGACGAACCGGGCGAATAGATTGAAAAACACCAGGGCCCATCATGCAGGTTCACTCAACTACATGGGTTGGTCGACTAAGGCGCAGCAACAACAAGAGTTGAACCCGTTGGTGTATATTCATCAGAAGTTCTACCCGCAGTGCCCTGAAGAAGCGGTAAGTCTTTCGCCTCTCCATGTGTTAATAAAACTATTTTTCAAGATGGAAATAGATTTTGTTAGCTAATACGTTGTTCATTTTCCCTTTTCAATTAGTCGAGAGTGGAGGAGGCGACCGCAGAAGTGACCATGAGTATAGCTCGGACTAACCATCCTGACTGCTCCGAGGAAGAAGTCACCCAGTATGCCTCTCAGATCGATCCGCTTGATCCGCTCAGATCGATCCGCTTGATCCTCCGATAGCGGCTCAGATCATGGCAAAAGCATGCGGGACTGGAAAGAATACCTACTACTGTAGGGGAATGGGCACGGCGGGCGAAGGACTATTGAAGAACACTTCAGAATACTCTACCGGGTCAAGAAGTTCAACTTCTAGTCGTAACCTCGCGGCGGAGCTTCATAGGATGCAGAGGGAGTTGGAGGAGCAAAAGAGGCAGATGGCCGAGTACCAAATGCAGCAGACACAGGTGCAGGCTCAGATGTACACATGGATGCGGACGATGTACGAGGCTCAGACTACCGGACAACCCTTCCCCACACCTCCCCCGGTCCCTCATATCCCTACCTATCCACCACCACCACCGCACTAGTCAACGCCAGAGCAAGACCAAGGTAGCCACCGGAATTCAAATGAGTACATGGATTACTTCAACCCTGATGACCCGCAAGTTCCTGGACCTGACCTGTAGTTGTAGTTAATTTTTTTATCGTCGTTGCTATTTGTAGTGTACGTTGGACATTTATGTTGAACTTGTATGACTGTCTTTGCTATGTGTACTGTTGAACTTGTATGATTGTACGGTTTATCCGGTTCAATGCAGGTTATGGAATTGGGCCCAATCCAGAACCGCATTTTTTTTTCAAAATTTTTCCCCACATTGCCGGCGACATGGACTCGAGTCGCCGACAATGTCTCAAATTCCGGCCACGGCGACGCTGACATTGCCGGCGACGGGAAACGCCGTCGCCGGCAATGTCAACACCTGCGGGGGATCTCCGGCGACGTCATTGCCGGCGACAAGTCGCCGGTAATGTCAATTCCGGCGAAAAAAAAGACAAGGCCGGCGACGGAAAGTCGCCGGTAATGTCTCCATTTCTGGTAGTGACATGTCACTTCCACATGTCGTTATCGTCTAAATTATTGATAAAGATTTTCGGTAAGATTTTCGACCAGTCATGATGTGACACATGTCACATCCACATGTCATTGTCGTCTAAATTATTGATGAATATTTTTGGTAAGATTTTTGACCAATGAGGATGTGATCGACACGTGTATTCATCTTTAAACATCAGATTACATGAAATTTGATATAAAAGTATCCTTTATGGCTCCTTGTATACTTACATCATCTACTAGTTACTTTATATTCTACCCGTAAACACATTTTTTCAAACATTTCTACACATTCCCTCATCAGTAAGATAAATCCTTTCAATTCCGATGACTCTTCCAAGAGGAGGTGACAACAACGTCAGCAAGCTGCCGCAATTACTAATTCATTCATCAATGATGTGGTCATGATAACTGAAGTGTTTGATGATGAGCTACCTCACCACTGCTGTCCAAATGAACTAAGGCAGAGGGAAGCAAGGTGTTAGAATCCGATGGAAGATTACTTTATTGAACGCCCTGTTTTCAACGAGCAAAAATTTGTTCAACTAGATCATGACAAAACTCTGCAACTACGACCCATTTTGGCATCAAAGAGCAGATGCCACTAGATTACAAGGACTTCTTCTCCAACAAAAGATGATCGGTGCTCTACCAATGTTGGCGTACGACGCAGCCGCATATAAGTGTATTAAAATCAGAAGGAATGGGGAATCAACAACACTGGAATGCATGAAGAAGTGGTGCACACAACTATACTTGCATTATGAAGGCCGTTACCTCCGCACTCCAGATGCAGCAGACATCAATCTACTTCTACAAAGGGCAAGGAAGTAAGAATTTTCTAATATGATCGGAAGCATCAATTGCATGCACTGGGAATGGAAGAGCTGCCCAACAGCTTGACAATGGTCATACTCAGGGCGGAAGGCTCGTCCCACTATAATCTTAGAGGCGGTGGCGTCATATGAAACATGGATATTGCGCAACTTCTTCAGGGTGCCCGGAGCACAAAATGATTTAATGTGCTCAATCACTCGGATATCTTCGATCCGTTCCTTGTTGGAAGAAGCCCGCAATCGACTTATAAGGTCAATGGTATGACGTACCCATAACACTTATTATCTAACTGATGGAATATATCCGAGGTATTCCTCGTTTGTCAAAACAATTTTCAATCCCCAGAATCTACAATAGAAGTTCGCAAAGAAACAAGAGGCATATCGTAAAGATGTGGAGATATGCTTTGACATCTTGCAATCTCGCCGAGCAATTATTCGTCATTCAGCAATGTGTCATCACACATCAACATTGAAAATAATCATGTTGGCTTGCATCATAATGAAAAACATGATTTTTGAGGAAGAATTTGTGGAGGACTATTTTAAGGAGAACGAACAAGAAGATCTAAGAAATCCAGCTAGTGTTTTCACAGCTTATGATGAGCCGGTGGATCAATATGGTAACCAAATTCCTTTTGAGCCAGTTGGAAGAGATCATGATCAACAACAATTTAACGACCGTCTCGTCGATCTCCAATCATTTTATCTCCATGGAGAGCTTCAAAAGAACCTAGTGAAGCACAACTGGTTTCTTGAAACCAGTGAACACTCTAAATAACGTGTTTTAATTTTGTGTGTTTGCCTTTTGTGTAAAAGTGTTTTGTATGTTTTAATTTTGTGTGTTTGTATTTTATGTTGTTTGAATACAATTTATTGTGTTTTAATGTAATGTGTTTGAATTTTATCTAAATAAATAAAGTGTGTTTTAATTTCTTGAAACTTAAAATTACATAGTGACATGTCAAGCATAGACTTATTATTAAGAAAAACTAAACTAATCACTAAAATCAAGGTTGCGGGGGCGATAACAATTTGTAAAGATTGCATTGTCATCTTCTTCTTCATTGTCATCTACTTGTTTAAGGATGTTCACTTTCCTCTTTGTGCAGTACCTATTTGACATTGGGCTCATAACCTCCAAATTCGTTGTTATGATCATTGTTTCTTCCTCTTGGACCCTCAATTTGTAGTTTTTCTCATCAAGCATTCGTTGCTTTTCAACACTTGCCTTTTGCCAATCGACAAAATTTTTTTGATTAGTCACAATTCTTTTCAAAGTCTCATCTCTAACCACATTTGAAGGTTTCATGACTTTTTCCCCCTTCTGTTTACTTCTTTGGCCGCCTTCACTTCTCGAGGTCTAGCCAAACTCGAGGTACCTTCAAGGTTGCTTTGTGGTATCGGAATCACTTCATCCTCACTCAAGTTGACTGTAGGACACTACTACATTTTTAACCATTGCCGGCGATTTTAAATCGCCGGCAATAGTTAAAAATGTAGTAGTGGGAGACACTTCACTAACGGGAGGAGTAGCTTCGAAGTTGGAATAGTAAGAAGGTGGAGTACTAGTTTTGACGAGTCTAAAAGAAGGATGATTCTTGACCGCTTCCTAACACTCAAAGTTCGTAAACTCTTTCTTCTTTTTTGTCACATAAAGTGTTTGAACTTTTCTTAACTACAAAAAAAAACAACGATAAGATATGTCACAATAATATCAAATAAAATGGACTTGACATTTTTTATTTCATAAAATCAAATAAAATCGAGAGGAGCAACATAAATAAATCCTTACCTCATCTTACAAATTTCGGCCGGATTCTGGATTCTTTTTGGCGTATGCAAGTGAAGTTTTTCACTGTGTCAAGTTTGGCTTCAACTTAGAAACACGAGAGTTAATTAAGTTCATTTTGGGTCATAGCCTCTGCCCTCGATTCACCATGAGTCATCTTCCAATTTTGTTGGTAATCGGCATAATTTTTTTCCCACAATTTGTCGACATTTTGTTTGTTGCCGGAGATAGGACAAATACTTTGACGACGATAAGATATGCACAATTATACATTTTTGGAAAGAAGTCAAATGGTAGACATCTTTTGAAAAAATTAAAATGAGTGAGAGAAGAGAGGGAGAAGGATGATAAATTTGTAGTGTACAAATTGGTTTTTTATCATTGTCGGCGATTTTCCCCCCAAAAATCGCCGGCAATATCTTTTTTTTTTATCATAGCCGGCGATTTTTCCGGAAAATCGCCGGCAATGATCCGCCGGTAATTAAAAAAAAAAAAAAGACATTGCCGGCGACTTCCATGCAAGTCGCCGGTAATGTCTTTTTTTTTTTTTTATCATTGCCGGCGACTTACATGGAAGTTGCCGGCAATGTCTTTTTTTTTTATTACCGGCGGATTATTGCCGGCGATTTTCTAGAAAAATCGCCGGCAATTAATGTTAAAAAAAAAAAAGACATTGCCGGCGATTTTTGGGGGAAAAATCGCCGGCAATGATAAAAAAACTATTGCCGGCAATGGTTAAAAATGTAGTAGTGAGTGTTGGATTTGAGATCTCACATCGAATTAGGACAAGATGAAATACAACTTAAATGAATGTGGACTATTCCTAATTGTACCGAGAACTTTTATGGATAAAACCCAACACCTTAAAGGTGGTTAAGTTGGGACAATATTGGTATATGACAGACCCTACGTGTCACGCTTGTCGCTATTCAACTTTCACAAGTTGCAATATAGAAAATAGAGCCTTTGTATAAGAGTGCCTGAAGTTTTACTACTCTATTGGTTCCTGAAGTTTTACTACTCCATCGGTTGTCTTGAAGCTTGTCTCCAACAGTTATGATTCATAGACACAAAAATTATAGCGTGTCATGTTAATTATTTTCAATTATAGCCGTTAAAATGTGTCCTTTAGGAGATCTAACTTGCAGTTTGTAAATTAATTTTGGGTGTAATGCTTATAGCATGCATGGTAGGGTAGGCTAGTGATGACATGTTTCAATGATTAAATGTTTTCCAAGAACATATGTATTAGGGAATTTAGAGCCATATCTAATGGATTTTGATGACAACGTACATATATGCTCAAACTCAAACAGAAACCCGGTAATGAAATTTGAAGCAGTCCTGTAATTTCCAATATTCTTGTTTATATGGTACGTGAGAAATGTGACGTGATTGGACACAATTAAACTAATGGTCTGATTACAGCCAATGTCGGAAAGTTTCAGACTGAAATCGCACAACTCCATTACATTTACATGACGGAAAACGCAGGAATGCACCAGAACCTATGCACCCTAGGGCTAAAATTTAAGTTTGACACGTGTCGCAATGTTATTCGTTAGTTTTGTCAAATTTCTGTGAAGTCAACTGAGCTCAGGGAATCCTCGTCTGTCTTTGCCCAGATCTATCTCCGTCTCCGCCTCTCTCTTCACCACCAGCCGTCTGGTCGAACGCACATTGCTCAGGTAGGTATTTATATTTTCTCTTTCTTTTATTCGAATCCAAATTCGTATGACATTATACTTTGATTAGGGTGTTCTGAAAGCAATTAATGTGAACAAGATGATGGCTGGCGGCTGCAGAGTGAAACTGTGGATTGCTGATTGGTTTGCAATGCTCAACGATAAGATGGGAGGGGATTTGGAGAAGATAGAGACACTTGGGCTCTACTTCATCGAGATATGGAGGTCTATCGGGATGGATTTGGACAACGGAAAAGTGGAGTTTCTGTGGTCTTCCAAGGAGATCAATGCGAGAGCTCGTGAGTACTGGCCTCTCGTTATGGATATTGCTACCAAATTCAATCTTCCCAGGATCAAGGGGTACCAAAATTGCTCGAGTCTTGTGTAACTCATGTGCTGAATTTTGTTAATAATGTCTAGCGATTCTAAATGGTCAGGTGTTGTACGATTATGGGGCGATCTGATGAGTTAACTGCAGCCCAAATCCTGTATGCAATGTGCAGACAGGGGCGGATCCAAGATTTCAATCTTGGGTGGGCTGTAATTTATTGTGCAACGCACAAATTTTTTTTTTGAGGTTTGTAACCCATTGGGAGGCTCATCCTCACGCCTTTATTATTATATATAAGAAAAACATACATCGGAGGGAACATAAAATCAAACTCCGTGAATTAAAAGATCTACATTATTACTAATTAAATCTCACCCTTCGAGGTCCACAAACTTCAAACTCATCAACAACCGAATCATTATCAATACTATCGGCATACTGTCTTTCAATATAGAGAACCATGCTATCATCAAGAAACTCTTCACACATCTTATTTCGAAGAGCATTTTTCAAGATCTTCATAGATGAAAATGATCTCTCTGTTGTTGCAGTATACACAGGAAGAGTCAACACAAAACATATTAATTTATAGATCATCGGGAAGAATGCATACTTTCTTGTTTCTACCAACCGTCGACACAAGTCTGATAAAGATGATGTCATGTTGAATCATACATCTCTCTGAATATCTTCAAGAAAATATCCACACTCCATCTCAAGAGAAAGTATATCAGTAGTCGTAAAATCTCCAGGATAAAACTTCACAGCAAGAGTACGAATATCTTCAACATTGAAAAATTAGAAATTATTACGAGGATCAAATGTTGCACTAAGAACAAGGAGCTCCAATGAAGTCTCTGTAAATCTAGTATCCAACTCTGCTAACTGAAAGTCTATCACAGCATTTAGAACACTAACTCGATAATAATGCTAATTTGTAATAAAAGACTTTTGTTGGCATGTTCTTGGGTTTGTACCTTCCGTGTAGGGAGCACACATATCTGGCATAACAATATCATGTTCTTCACAAAATAATATTACCTTTGCAATCAATTGATCCCAACCATTCTCTCTCATCGCCTGAAGTTTAGATTTTGTTAAACTGAGAAAGCTCAAAGCATTTAAAATGTCTATGGCTTTATGTTGCAATGCTTGACAAAGAAACTCAGTAATCTTCATGACATCATGCATCAACAATAAACAGAACACAAAATCAAAGTCCTTCAAAATCTTACCAACACTTTTTGCTTGGCCTCTCACCTTTGACGGCCCATTTGCTTTCAAATCTGCAAAAGTCATTCGGGTAGCTCTAAACAACTTTATCAAACTTGAGATAGAGCGATGGTGCGATCCCCAACGAGTAGCTCCTGCTCGTTGCAAACCGCTAATCTGATTAACTCCTGAACCTGTTTCAAGTGTACCCGCAGCTACTAACTCTGCAATTTCTTCTTCTCTGATAGATTTTAGCATTGAATGTCGTTTTGCAGAAGAATCCACAAAAGTCACTACTGAATTGAGTTTAGAGAAAAACTCCCAAATATCATCAACTCCCATAGCAACAGCATTCAATGTCAGTTGTAACCGATGAGCAAAGCAATGCACATAATAAGCATATGGATACTCTTCTAAAAATAATGCTTGGAGTCCATGAAACTCACCCCTCATGTTGCTAGCACCATCATATCCTTGACCTCGCATATTTTCCACTGGAATATTATACTGAGTAAGAACTTTGGAAATCTCAATTTTCAAAGTTAGAGAACAAGTATCTGAGAGACTAACGATTTTGAAGAACCTTTCAATAAGAAATCCCTCACGATTAACAAACCGAAGAATGATAACCATTTGTTCCCTTTTAGAAGAATCAACCGACTCATCAACAAGAATGCAATACTTTGCATCTCCCAATTCTTCACGAATTTTGGCTCTGACTTTGTTGCCAAGTATATTCAAGATCTGCTTTTGGATTGTTGGAGAAATATACTTGGCATTCCCGGGAGCATTTTGCTTGACAACCTTCTTGACTTCCACATTTACTCTTGAAAATGAATCTATAACTGCATCAAAGTTACCCCCATTTTAACGAGTCAACTGATTCATCATGACCTCTAAAAGCACATCCTTGTCTTGCTAACAACCTCACTGCCTCTATGGTGGTAAGAAGTCGAAGTCGGTTATCCGCAATTTCCTGAGCTGATTGGGCGCTAATCACTCTTTCAATATGTACAGATGGGTTCCTTAAGTTTTCCCATTTGAGCATAGAAGTGTTATGCACACTGTTAATGTCCATCCCGATATGCTTGAGAGCAATAGATTGCTTAGACATCATATTCTTCCAACCTCGAGCTCCGCTCTCAGTGAATGCAGGATGTTGAGATGGATAAGAATCAAAGAGAAAACAAGGAAAGCAATACACTGCATCTGTTATAGAAGAATACTCAAGCCAAGGCCAATTTTTAAACCATTTAAAATTGAATCTCCGACCTTGACTCCCACTATCAGTAGAGACCTGATACACACTCAACTCGGGTTGAAACGGTCCCATAACCACATATGCTCTTCGAATATTTTCACGATCGTTCAAAGGATATGAACAAATTGGTCTTCTCTTTCCCGGATCACGTTCAAGGCAACTCAAATCAAAATGACGTTCTTCTGATGGGAAGGATGTCAAAGGATCAACATGATCATCATTCACAAAATTAGGTATGTCATTAACCGAATCTTCAGTCACAGGTGTATTCCCACTTCCACTCCCACTCCCACTCCCACCCTCATTCCCAATCTCATTATCATTCCTTTCACCTGACGAATTATTTGTTATAAACCATGAAAGAAGATTTTTGTAACGTTTGGGTTTACGGTGATCCGCCATTGTAGTTAATGTGTCAAACCTATAATTATAAAAGACAACAAGAACACAGTCTGAAATTATGTGACGTATGGCAGAGGATTATATAAGGGAATTTATGGTGATGATTAAATTTTGTATTTTTGTATATGTACTACAAAATGACTGTATGAGCAAAATAAGGTTTGAACGAAGAAAACGTGCACATCGCACGTGCCAATCTCAACACACACAGTACGGTACAACACCAAAAGTCAATCGAACTGAAATTGACGGAAATTGATACTGAACAGAAACAGAAAACGAACTAAAATACACGGATTCAACCTATCACCGAACACAAGAAGAGCTTCATTTTTGTTCTCATTGATCGAAACATATACAAATCTTCTTTTGCTCAGATGCGGCTCAGAGCAACACTAAATCCCAATAAAGAATCACACTCAAACTTTGAATAATTTCGATTAAAACAGCAAGAAATCATTCAAACACTAATAAGCTCACCCAACACAACATTAAACTACAACTTCCCTAGTCTTCAATTCCTATCAAGTCAAAAAAGTTCAATAAACTCAGCATACAATTGAGAGCAACATCTGGGTAAGTTATCAAAGCAGGCTTCCCTTGATCCCCACAAACAAACACAGACACTAAACCTCTGCTTGTTTTTAGTAACTAACGATGATTGATATGAAATGTAGAGATTAGAGAAGCGAAAGATTTACCTGACCAGAGCGGCCAAGGGTGATGGTGACCCTGGGATTCGCCATATCCGCGAGACCGCGACCCCAAAATGCTCAACGACCTTTTCTGGAGATCTAATTGCAGAAGCAGAAACCCATCAGCAGAAATCCGAAATGAGCGAGAGAGAGAGAAGTCCCGAGAGAGAGAGACCTAGTGTGGTCAATTTTTTTTTTTTAATTGTCAAAAAAATGGGGTGGGCAGCAGCCCATCCTGCTCTTGGGCTGGGTCCGCCCCTGTGTGCAGATATATTCTTCCTGCAGGTGCTTGCCGTTTTAACGTTTTATCAATTGATATACTTTAACTTCGCCTTCTATCTGAGACTGAATTTAAGTGCTCTATGAATATTGCATGGATCTGTGGACAAAGCATGCTTGCTATAGGAATTGAAGTATCTGTTAGGTCCACTTGACTTGATTCTTAAGTGTACGCTGCTTACAGTGATTTCGAAAACATTCCATAAATATGGAAGGAAAATTTTTACGAACAGTACCCAAATTATTTTGTTGTGAGCTCGCTTCTCGTTTGTCTCTGTGTTGTTATTCAACTCCAAATCAGAAAAGAGTTATAGAAAACAAACGAATTGAACAAGTTGGAGCATTTTTGTTCTTGTGGGAATAAGGGATATTGAACTACTATCAGTTCAGTTCCCAGCAGAGGCTTGAATCAGTGAATCACTATATCCACCAACTGAAAATTGAATTTGTAATACCATTGTATGTGAGTGCCACATGCAGACCGAGTGTAATTCAAGGTTATTTGTCATTTGACTCATTTTTTGTTTTGATCATCTGACTGTTTAGTTTCTGCTTTTCTTTTTAGTACTTTGATTCTAGAAACCTCTACTTTCATAATTCTTTAGCTGATCTTTGTTTTCTTTGATTTAAACAGATGAAAAACAGTGTATATTGAAAACCAAACATTTGATGATATTTGAAATGTTTTTCTTAAATAGGCTGACATCTGCCAGATGGGAATGGATCAGCTTAAAGTGAATATGCTTGCACGAGAGTACTGTGATGAAATCAAGAAGAAGAATAAGCCTATAATCTTGTCTCACCGTAACATCCTAATTCTAATGAAGCTATCGCAATGCTACTTTTTGTGCTGATTGATATAGTTGCATATATAGTTTTGGTTTAATTTGCTGAAATGATGATTTGCAGATATGCTTCCTGGATTACTGGAAGGGAAAGAGAAAATGTCAAAAAGTGTTCCATCCTCCTCCATATTTATGGAAGATGAAGAGGTGGGTTATTACTAAATTAGTTAGCCTATATAATGAAATGGAAGGGATATACAGTATATTTTTCTTTTGAACTTTTCTGGTTAGCTTTTGTTGTATTGCCACTTGAATTTTAATTATACTTATTAATTAACTATTTCGACATTTGTAATGAATCTTAGGCTGAAGTGTGTATGAAAATTGAGAAAGCTTACTGCCCACCAGGAAAAGTAGAAGGAAATCCCAGTTTGGAATACGCAAAGTACCTCATTTTACCTTGGTTTCATGAGTTCACAGTAGAACGCAGTGAAAAGCATGGTGAAATTGGCAAGTCATACACTCGAATCAATTCTAGAGAGTGTTATAAGTCACCTACCTAATTTGATTTGTGATCCTCAAAACCTAGGTTTGTTGTGTTTAGCTCAGCGGGCTGTTCTTGGAACATTGGTGATAATCTTCTGTTCTGTGCTGTCTTTTATTTTTCTCCATTACAGGACATTTACAAATTTTGATGAATTGGGTGCTGCTTATGAAAAGGGCGAGGTGCACCCTGTGGACCTCAAACCGTCTTTGGCAAAAGCTCTGAACAAGATACTGGAGCTAGGCTCATATGTTTCTGCATCATTGTAATGAAAGTCTTATGCCGTCATTTGTAGGATGAAGGATATCTTGCTGTTACATGGTATAGTATAATGTATTTACTGTCAGGTTAATATTGGTTTTATTCTTCTCTGTACAGCCTGTTCGATCACACTTTAGGAATGATAAATCTGCCTTGCTGCTGTTACAAATGGTTAAGGTGAGCTCTATTTTTACCATTGTATAACATGATGCTGCTTTCAATATCCTTGATTAACAGTTTAATTGGATTCAATTGAAAAAAGAAAAGAAAAAAAAGTTGGTAAAACTCGATGAATGGTTTTTCTCGTTTTGTAGAAGTACAAAGAAGAAGAAAAGAAAAAAGAAGCAGCAGCAGCAAAGAAGTTAGAAGAAGAAAGAAAGAAGAAAAAGACTTGTTTTAGCTCTGTAGCTACATAGAAAGTATAAGTTGAACTGTTTGATCAACTAAACTAACTAATCTAATCAAGCTCCCAAAGACTTGTCAGTTTTGATTCTTCGGATGGAAGGAGCTTCAAGTTTTGTTTGTACCCATACTTTGTTTTGCATAGCTTGGCCTTTTACATTTGACAAGAAACTCCGAAAATATGAATCAATCCCATATGGGGTTAAATCATGACTACATGAGCAGATATTCCCTTCTCAATCTCAGCTTATATTACAGAAAAATAAGGTATCCTGTACAATCTCCTATCCTATTAATCTATATCAGACAATGGGATGGCACATTTGCGTTAATTTTATGGGCATACATGACTTTATACAATTGTACACAATCCAAGAGAATGTCGATCAGATGATTAATTTCATAGTGTAGACGTTTTCTGTCCTGTACAGTGTAGATCCCAGAAACCCAGTTACAGAACGTTAGATCGAAAAAAAAAACTTGCAGTTAAATAAGCACTTGAGATATGGTCAAAGAGTAAAATATCGGATATCGAAGATATACAAAATTTGGATATATTAATAGAAATATCGATGAAATATCGATCCAATGAAAATTTTAACGAAAAATAGTAGAAATACATGAAAATTTATAATGAAACTTTTGGAAGTTGTTAGAGCGTCCGCATCGCAGATTCCTCTAGGAGGAATTCCTGCCGAAAAACGGTGGTCCCGTCGAAGAATAGGAATTCTGGGTGATGGGGGGCGTGCAGCGGTGGAGTTCCACAGCCTTGACCGGACGGCGACCGAGAGGAATTCCTCTCGGAATTCCGATTTGAAGAACCGGGAGAGGAATTCCTCCTGACGTCACCACTCACGTGGCTGACGTCAGGTGGGAAAACTTTTTTTTTAAATCCGGCGCGTGTTTTACACGTGCCCGGTAAAAAAAATAAAAATAAAATAACTGAATTACGTAACCAATGACAGCCCGCCACGTGGCAGGCTGTCGGCTGGCGTAATCCACCAACAGATCGCTTGATCTGGACGGCCCAAATTCAAATATTTCCTGATCTGGACGGCTGAGAAAAATTGATCATTTGTAATATTTTAAATAAATTATTTACTCTGAAAATTAAAAAAATCATAATAAATAGCTCGGACTTCCGAAAAATTCAATAAAAATACGATCGAGTTCATATTAATGTTCTCTATAACTTTCGTGAAACAAATGAGTCAAAAAATATAACTTTAAAAAATATCAATTTTGAATCACGACGAAATAAATAATTATAATAAACACGTTGTTATAACGAATGTATGCTAAGTCCAACATAACTCAGATTACATTTAGCTAAGTCCAACATAACTCAGCGAGACCACCGTATGCTACCGGCATACAAAATTGATTCAAAGCATATTAACGCGCGTCTAAATAGAACTTCCTATTAACTTAGAAATTGGTTGAAAATATTACCTGAAAATAAAAAATTAAAATTTTAAATAATAATGAATAGTAATAGGAAGTCCTATTTTTAGCACCGTTGCACGAAAAACAGGAATATGACTTCCTATTTTTGAGGAATTCCTCAAATAGGTGAGGAATTCCTCAAAATAGGAATTCCTCTCCATTTCATGGGTGCGGATGCTCTTATATAATCAATTATCTACCTGTGAAAAAAAATATTGATCAAATAATAAGACATATGAATTTGTTATATTACTATATGAATTAGTACGTGTTAAATGCTGATAATTATTAAAATATATTTTAATACTTCTATTTTTATTTTTTGATGGCTAAAACGGCTAGGTCATCACGTTTTTTGTACAATATTTCACACATCACACATCACACATCACACATCATACAATTAAATATATAAATACTTCAAAATTACGTAGAAGACCTATGAGATTCAAAAAAAAATTGAAAGTTTTAAAAATTTCAAAAATTTCGAGAAATATCGAGAATATTAAAAAAATTGAGAAATTTAAGAATATAATAGAGGATTTGAAAACAGTGCATACTGAGAATAATAATCATCAACAGAAAGACAGAAAGGTCTTAACAAATACAAACCGGATCCAACTCAACCATGTCTAAACAAAATAATAGATATATAACCACACCTAATCTCAACCAAGTCTTACTATCGATGATCAACAACACATTAAATATAAAATCACTAGCTTACATTGACCAAGTACGGAAGGGGCAGTCGATCAAGTCAATCGAGTACAGCCAAAAGACTCTGGTCATAGTCTTGGTGGGCGAGATTGGCTTCCATGATATGTTGGGGGCTTATTTCGCCATCGTTTTCCAAGAACATGTTGACGAAATTGGCATCAGAATTGTGAGACATGTTGAACCCGCTGATTGTGACGATCCCTCGTTCATCTCTCTAAAACACAATATGAGGAATGTCGTAGCCATGCTCCTACTCGCCCTTCATTTCCTCATAGTCTTGTGCCTGCCAATTGCTCTACATTTTCTCCTCGTCATCGTCATCTCTTCTTGAAATCCGTGTAAAGTCTTTGTGAGTTTCGAGAGTGAGAACATAAAGCCTCTTGATCATCTGATCTGGCTTCAAACTCCTATCCACTGCCTCTCGAAGAATCAAATCAAACACACTTTTAAAATCCGTATACTCATCGATCGTAAATTCATCTGTATCCACAACCTCTCTAAGAAATTGGCACTTTGACTTGAGATCATCTCCTTTCCATGCCTCCTCTACACTCAGTTCAGACATGAGAAAAACGTTTTAAATATAGCATGTGTGTTTTGAATCTAAGTCCTCCTCACTCACCAACACCGATTCTCCACCTCTCTCCAACTCGGCCTCGTCGCTCTCTTCGAGTGAAGATGATTACCAATTGGCTAGAAGTACATCAATTGGTCTCTTCAATAGCGTCGTCGGATCTCCGACGCTGCTGTTCTGGCTCGGCACAATGAACTCTTGCAAGTTGAACCCGATCAAGACGAGTCCAGCTCTAATTCTGGTCCAGAGCCGGGTCGACCGACCTGGACTCTTGTACATATCGATCTAGCCCACAAAGTAAGGCGAGCTCGAGCGGCTAGTGGCAGCCGGAGATCCCTTAGATCTGCGTTGGAACCTGTGCGGCGAGGTGGGGTGGTGAGGGCGTTGATAGAGACTGAGGTTATGATAAGTTCAGTGAAAGTTTAAGAAAGTTTGAAAAGTCAACTGATCAAATAACGACACGTGTTGTCTTAGAAATTTAGACTTGGAGGTGTTTTACCCTTCGGGTGCAGAGCAGCTTGATCCAGCATCAGATTGTGATGGCACATTATTAATTTGAACTTGGGAACTAACTTTTATTTTAGACTCTAGCTAGTAGCTAGAATAAATGGCCGGGCCGGGGAACCTCTCTGCACTGATTGATAGATTCCCTTTGAGAAAGCTGACACTGGTGGATCTTTGAAGGGACAAGGGGGGCCGGTGCCCCACTCAAATATCAGATATATGTATTTTATTATATAAATTTTTAGTTAATTTTAAATTTTAAGTGATTTATGTCCTCTCTTGTCATAATTTCTTTTAAAATTTTATGTTTAGATCTTTCAGGAATAAATTTTTGACTCTGTCACCGGAAAACAACTTTATCTAATTAATTTTTCTCTGAGATATGAAATTAAAATACTGAATGAAATTGAAATATTAACGTAACAATGTACATCGATGAATTTATCTTTAAACAGCAATAGCTCGAGATCCTCTCTTCTTGGAGGTTGTCTTATACTACCTGACCATTCAATATGGGCCATTGATTATTGATCTAGCTGCTAAAAACTGCTCATCTCCTTCCCACTTTTTAATCTGAGAAAGTGTTCATAGCCCCATGATTATACATCAACATCCCATATTGGCCATGAGGTAATACGAAATACTTATTAGGACTTGGGAGAAGATCCTTAACTATCCCATATTCCCATTACAATATGTGCCATTTTCGTATTTTCCTCGTGCGTGCGTCTGTGGACTCACTCTTCTCCCCATCTCAACATTATAAAAGCTGTCTCATTCCCACATAAACAAAGCAAGGTGCAATTCCTTCTGCTCTTCTCCAAAAGTCCAAAGCAAAGGCTCTGTCCATTGGAAAAGCCAAGGCCTCTACTCTCTACCACAAACATGGTCAAGTATCCTGCAAAGAGAGGCCGAATCAAAGCAAAGATAATGTCTGAGCTTGTCAAGCTGGTGGTCAGAGTAGCTTCAGAAGTTAGGAGAAGGCTGAGCCGCTACAGAAAGGTGGCAAAAGTGGAAGCAGAGGCTTCAGATGGATATTGACGTCTTCTGCTCCTCGATCAGGTCCTTCTTCCATTTCTTGTCTAGCTGCATTATATATGCAGCAGAGCAACAATTGCAGGGCACCGTTCTCTTGGAACTGCATGATTTTTTTTTTTGGAAACGCATAAGAAGTTTTATGATTTGGTCTTTCTATGTTGAGTTTACGCTTAAAGTTGTGTAATTTATTATAAATAAACTTTAGCTAGTGAAGAAGATCATGTACGATTACTGATGAACTCAGAACTGACTTTCAGAACTGACTTTTATTTTTCCTCATTGGTTTAGAATCTTTATATGACTGTAGTGTACTTCATACAGTGAGCGAGAATGGCAGCGATCATAAGAATCTTATGTACTTCAGACATTTTATTTTAGGGTAAATTACGTATAAGGTCATTTACGTATAAAGTCACATGATATTTCTTTCACAAATAAGGTCACCTGATTTAACAAAAAACTTTCTCGTTTAATCTATTTACGTCTAATGTCATCAAATATAAACTGGTCTCTCTCTCTCTGCTTTAGACCAAAATCATACCCTAAATTCCTAAAATTAAAATTGTGCCCTAGCAGAGCTCCGTCCCAAAATTAAATCGCGCCGTCTCTCTCCATCGTCCTCCTCAATCCGCCGTCGTCCGTCGTCCGACTCCGTCGCTTCGTCGAACTAGCCGCCGAACTAGTCTGCTCCTCAAATCAAACCGAGAGTGATACGATGTTGTTTTAACTCAATCCCAGTGCGGTGACCTCAATCGATCCCTAATTGAACTCAATCGGAGCCTCAGATCTTCGCTCCTAGTTGAACTCAAACCTGAGATGGTTGTCATCAACAAGAAGAATGACAAGGACATCGCAATTTGGATGGTCATTTATGTGTTGTCGGCGTTCTTCTTTCCAAACTCCTATTCCACAGTCATGTGGAGCGTAATCAATGTGGCTTAATATCTAGATGGCCTCTGAAATTACAATTGGTCGAAGATGATTATGCAACATCTAGAGAAGGGCTGGACAAGTAAAAGAGAACCTGACTTCTCTCTCTTGCTGTTTCTCGCTAATTATGGTACACCCTTTTTCCCTTGTTGATATTATTATACTTTGATTTTTTGATAGTATCTATCTTGTCTCTAATAGTATAGTTGTTGTGGAACAGTATTGGTTCGCAGAAAGGACACAAATATGCGAAAGAGTTACAGCAAGGAAGGGATATCCTCTCAGATTTTCACACTGGAAGCTGATGAATTAGCAGTATGTACATTGAACACTAGTAGTATGTTCTATTGTCTAGAGTAATGCTGTTTTGAATTAGTAGTATGTGCATTGAACACCAATAGTATGTTCTGTTGTCTAGAGTAGTGCTTCATGTGTTCTGTTGTATGAATTAGTGCTTTCTGTTTTAAATTTGAAGGGCAAAATATCCAGAGAAGAATTGATGGAGAGGGCGAAGAGAGCCCAGGAGAACCTTGTCGAAATCATCGCGTCTCTCTAGAATATGGCAGCATCATAGTCGTCTCCAACTTAGGAAGAGGTTGACGCCACTCAAAACCTGATCGCCAAACTTGAAGACCAGAAAGAGAGGATGGCACAACCAAACCACTTCTGGATGGGAATGGTCAAAAAGTTTATGCGCGAAAAAGAAGAATGCGCCAAGAAACTGGAGATTATGAAGTCAAAGATGAGGGGCAAGACCTCCACCACTCAAGAGAGCTCTATGAAGGAACACGATGAAGCTTACAAGCTGCTCGGAGAAGCCCATGCGAAAATTGCTTCATTGCAGTCAAGGAACGAGGAGCTTCAGCGTGAGCTAGACCAAATGAAGCTTATGGATTTTCAAGTTCCTATTTCGGAGGAAAACGAATCTGAAGAAGAGAAGGTAACTGTCTCTCTCTGATATATGTGCAAGATACTTTGTGGAGAGTAGTATGTTAGATGTCAGAAAGTTTAATGTGCATATCTTATTTCAATTTCTAGATTTCATGCATGTGCAGCTCATTTCATTTTAAGATCAAGTTTATTGTATGTCAATTGAGATTGGTTTCCACTGTGATCACAGAATGACAAAGAAACAGAAGAAGAAGCTAAAATTGGAGGAGCAAGAGGAGGAGGAGGAGAAGAAGAAGAAGAAGAAGAAGAAGAAGAAGAAGAAGAAGAAGAAGAAGAAGAAGAAGAAGAAGAAGAAGAAGAAGAAGAAGAAGAAACACAAAGTCAGAAAGCAATAGAAGAAGAAGAATGAGGAGGATGAGGAGAAGAAAGAGAAGAAGCCGCAGAAGATGAAATCAGCCAAAGTCAGAAAGCAACAGAAGAAGAAGAAGGAGGAGAAGAAGAAGAAGAAAGAGAAGAAGCCGCAGAAGACGAAATCAGCTTAGTATGTTGTGTATTAGTGTATTCAATACTCATTTCTAGTCTTCTTAGCAGCCTACAGAAGTGTATTCCAAAATTTGATTCTTATTTCTTTTTTTTTGAATGTAATGACATGCAGGACAACAACGATGTAAGGTATGAGGTCAGGTCAAAGTTTAAAAATGATAGTATGGCACAAGTTTTTACACATCAATTGAGGTCGCAAAGGAAGAAGGACGAGACAACCAAACAGAGGTCACCTCCTTCCATGATAAAAGCTGTCAAGAATAAGAAGAGGAAGACTACGGAAAAAGGACCCAATTTACCAGTACCAAGTTACAAGAAGAATCAAACCAAAATCCAAGTAGTGCTTTTTGTTGTTTTAGGTCTGATGTAGTACTTTTTATTGTGTTAGGGTCTGATGTTGTGAAACAGTAGTACTTACCATGTGTTGAAATAGTACCCGGAATATTTTGGAGTAGTTCTTACTAGAGACAATAGTAGTGTTAGTAATACACTAAATTTTTGTGAAGTAGTACTTTCTGTTGTGAAATAGTAGTACTTACCATGTGTTAAAGTAGTACACTGAATATTTTGGAGTAGTGCTTACTACAGACAACAGTAGTGTTAGTACACTAAATTTCCGTGAAGTAGTACTTTCTATTGTGAAACAGTAGTGCTTACTAGAGTAATCAGTAGTATGTTTAACATTGATTTAATGCAATGATTTTTTTTAATAGTAGTGCTACTTTTGTTGTATGATGAGTGTACTACTATTGTTGTTGGATAGTACTAATGTAGTTGGTTTCACATACAAAGCGCTATCAAATACAAAAACACACAATTGATCAACACAAAATCGCAAAATCGAAGAACAATAAACTCAAATTAGTATGTTAAACAAATTGCATAAGAAGAAATTATGTTAAAGTACTATGTATTATACAATGAAGAATCACATTGTATGTTTATCGAAAAACACTCGATGAAAGAGATTTGGACCAAGTGTACTACCAATGATTTGTATTCGTAACTATATCTTGTGACTAATATAGTGTATGTAAAGGAAATGGACATGTCTCAGCAAAATTATATGTTCAGGCATAATGTACTACTGTAGACTGGTGAAAACACTACCTGTGACTAATATGGACACTAGTTGGAAAAATTATTTGTTCAGGTAGAATGTACTACTGTAGACTGGTGAAAACACTACCTGTGACTAATATGGACACTAGTTGGAAAAATTATTTGTTCAGGTAGAATGTACTACTGTAGACTGGTTAATACACTACTTGTGAGTAATATAGACACTAGTTAGCTGCTAATGATTGTGGTACATATCAACCTGTTGTGTCTTTCTTTTTCGCCACAACGACTACATCTGATTGGCCTCGGCGCCTTCCCATTTCAAAAGAAGACTTCATGTGAGTATCCTTTGGATAACTGGATGTGATTCTTGTCAATAGAGGCTTCACAATGGGTGGTTCATTGAGACCATTATGGTAAAACTTCTCAATGTTTGGTATTTGCTGAATACTATACTCATAAGTAGTCCTGTAACTTCCAACCTCATAGAAATTCTCGATGTAAGAGTAAATAGGCTCAATATCGGCATGTTGTATAGCAGCAAGTGCATGGGGACAGGGAAAAAAATCGATCTGCCAATGTCAGCAGTTGCAAGTGTATGCCCCAAGATCAACCACCACATTCTTTAATGCCTGGACTTCATACACCGTCTCAATAGACCTTTGAACTGTCCAGTGCCTCCCCACATTCATCCTAGCCTTCAAAGTCTCCTACATTTTAGGACACAAGATAGAGGTCCAAATTACCAATTTCATCTTCCTTTCAGCCATGGTCACCATCAACTTCTGTCTCAAACCCTCGAGCATCTCAAAAATAGGAAGACGACATAATTCACATGTCAAATTATTGAAATATTCAGCCACACTGTTGGACAATTCTCCATATTTATCACCTTTGAAGAAGGTGTTACACCACTTCTCCAAAACCAGTGTACTCAAGAAGTTCCTCATAAGATCTTGGCCAGAAATCAACAACTTCCGAAGGTTGAATTCATAACCAGAAATTGTTTGAGAGTATGTCACGGTCATAAAATCATGAATGATGGTTCCCACATCATAAACACCTATTTTCTTCTAATAAAACTTTTCCACATTCTTTTTCAAGTGATAATAACAGTGGGAATGAGGAGAGTCAGGGAATACCATAGCCACATCATCCAATAACCATTCATGTCAATCCATGAAGAAAGTAATGGTCCTTCCTTATGGCGACAAAATAGTGTAGAGATGATCGAAAAACCACTTCCAATTAGTTTTATTTTCAGGATCCACAACAATAAAAGCAAAATGGTAGAATTCTGCAAATTGTTAAGAGATGGAGTTAGAGCACTTGGATAATTATGCTATCACATGGAAAACACTACAATAGTTTGTTGAATAGTACTACTCTATTGGGACTTGATACATTCTAACTAAAACTTTGTTGAAAGTACTAATGTAATTTTCAGAAAGTACTATTCTAGTTGTTGGATAGTACTATTCTACTGGGACTTGATGCATTCTAACTACAACAGTTTGTTGAGAGTACTACTTGTTGGTACACATATATGTATGGCCTAATTACGTGCACTTAGCCACTAATCTTACCGAAATCGGTAAGCTCCAAGCAACATCAAGGCAAAAGATAAAGAGAAATGAAGAGAAGAAGAGCAAATCAAGAAAGAGGCATTGTCCCACATCGATAGAAATGTAAAGAAGAGGCCACTCCTTACCTATAAAAGGAAGCCTCCCCTCCACACTAAAACTATCCCACTACTCCTCTATTAAGTAGTCACTTGAGCCTAATTCCTATTGGGCTCAAGATAGTAAAAGCCCAATGAGGCAAAGAGTGGACTAGCCAATTGGTGAACCACTATACATTTCATGTCGACTCTTTTACTTATCACACTTTACTCTATCCATGCTTATGGTAAAGTCCCTTGCGAAATCTGGTAGAAACACTATTGTAGTTTTCAGAAAATACTACTCTAGTTGTTGGACAGTACTACTGTTACTAGTTTTACACACTATCCAAAAACTGAAAAATGAACTTTCATTCCCGTTTTTTCTAGTGGCACAGAGCATGTATCCCTTGTGCTTTTCATTGAGATAAGCAGCATCAACAAAAAAAAGGCACGCATGACACGAACCCTTAATATAGCCACCAAAACATAAGAAGAAGCGTTCGAAACGTCTAGTGAGCGAATTCACCTCTAAGATGCAAAATGAGAACCAGGGTTGGTAGCCAACACCTGCTCACGATACCACGACAAATGAGAGTAGGAGTCACCTTCGTTTCCCCGTACAGAACGCGCAACCAACTCTCTTGCATACCAAGTTTTACGACAAGACACATGCAAGCCATAAGAATTTTGCAATGTTGACATGATTTCTCTCTGCTTTACAGAAGAATTGGAGTTCAACTCAGAACAAACAATGAACTTGATGGCATGAGAACCAAGATGTTTACTCTTTTGGTCACGAATATCAGTAGTACATGTATGAGTGTTATTGAGCTCTCGGATGACAAAAATTTGTTTGCCTTGCATCTTAGAGCACGAACTTTCTAGGGACAGACGCCTTCCTTCTGAGAACATTGTGCAATAATTCTATCATTGTGATTTCTGAAGTACTTGAAGGTAAAACCAGACTCGAATGCATAACGATTCAGGTTCTCCCTAAATTCGACAACACCACCTTCAAACTTCTGATTGACACGGCTCATATAACTTGTCCATTCATTCGTCAAGTAAAGAATCAAAGTTTCTGTCCTAATGCAACCCAAATAATCATTTGTATCAAGCAATTTATTCGAAGATGAGGGCGTGCAAGTCAGAGAAGAAGAAGCGTCATCAAAAGAGGATATGCCAGAATCCACAAGAGTACCCGAACTATTCTGCCCACAATCCTTAGCAACAATATCCACAGAGACTACCTCAAGTTTGATCATGGTCTTCATGATCAACTTCAAGTCCCTATCGCAAGATATCATGCAATTCGGATAGCCTGACAATGAGAAAACAAGAGTGAATGAACCCAGTCTCAAGCCAAAAAAATGCGATGACACTTCCATTACCACCTCAATGAAATTTTAATGGGCGTAAGATCGAACATGATCGTATAGTTGTTGTAGGTGCATTTCGCATACAAATCCAAATCCATGGCTACCAATCTGCAAATCAAACAAAAAATGCTTACAGAACATAAGTAGTATCCTTAATAGTCATCAGTAGTGCACTCACTCAACACTAATAGTACTATCAAGTCCAAATACACATAGAACAACTAACTAGTGTCTTCAATGGGATGCAGTATTGTATTTACTCAACACTAATAGTACTATCAAGTCAAAACACATATAACACACATAACAACTAACTAGTGTTTTCAATGGGATGCAGTAGTGTTTTCACGTACTCAACAGATTTAGTACTCATAGTCTGTAGCATCTTATAATTTATAAGAAATATCAAAACACACAACTCAGCCACATCAATCACACACAAACACACAAATCACAAGAGAAAACATACAATAATATCACATACAACCTGCCATACATAATCCAAAGTACCAAAATCAAAATCGAAAAACCGAAATTCGAAATCAATGTGCGTTTAGGAAATCCTTTATCACAGCTCAAACAAAAGCATCAATCGAACAACACAAAGCACAAAATATCTACAGGAAAGCAGAATTGAAGCCTTACCCAAGTTTATCTCGCTAGAATCCTCTGATTCGTCGGAATCTTCTACTCACAGAAGCATATTTGGCAAGCTCTCCAGTCTGCCTCTCTCTCTCTCTCTCTCTCTCTCTCTCTCTCTCTCTCTCTCTCTCTCTCTCTCTCTCTCTCTCTCTCACACACACACACACACACACATAGAAAGCTAATGTGGAGAGAATCGAGCTAATGGAGCTCTCTTTCTCTCTAGCACGGCTCTTTCCCTCTTTCTCTCTAAAAGCTGTTGTTGGAGTTTTGAATTCGAACTAAACAACTCTATTTATAAAATAGGGTAATTTTGGAAACTCAAATATATTAGGGAAGGAGATAATGACATTATGTGTGTAACAAAATTATAATGACCTTATGTGTGAAATAAAGTCTCTAATTGACCTTATATGTAATTTCCTATTTATTTTATGAGAGCTTAATTGTCAATTTGCTATCTTATGAATTATCTTAGTGCCAATTTGCTACCCTATAAATTTTTTCTGTCAATTTACTATCTTGTTGTCTAATTACTTGAATTTCGTCAATTTATTCATCAAATTATAAACATTTGAAATCATTTTTGTACTTTAAATCCTTTATTCTATTAATTTGAACGAAAAAAATGAAAAATTATTTAAAAAATAAATTTAAACTTAGGGTAACATATTGATTAAATATTTTGTTTAATTTGATGTATATGTAGCAAATTAACTAGTTCTTAAAACTTAGGATAACAAATTAGCCGAAATTTTTTTAGGACAACAGATTAATACACATCTTATTTTTAGAATAATAAATTGACAATTATACCATCGATTAATGTCTATTCTCTGGCTGGCAAGGATTCAGGAGACACATCACTGCCAATTAGGAATTTTCCAAGCTTTGCTTCCTAGCTTGCCTGACCCCTACCAAATGTACACCGAAGTAATGAGAAACGTGTGTTCGTCTGGATTTATGTCTATGTTAGGTAGGTTCATCTGGATTTATTTTAGCCTTTTGTTTTTGGCAAGGGATTTATTCTAGCTTTAGTGGTTGTCTTTATGATGATTACCTTTTCAAGGGCACGTTGCCGACACAGATGACGTTGTTATAGACTTTTGTGTCACCTGGTAGGCCTCACTGGGGAGGAGAAGGAAATCAAAAGAGTCGAACCCTGAAGGTCAAGTGACTCCAGTCTTCACCTTAAGGAAGAAAATGGGAAACTACAGTACTAGGATTATATTCGGCCAGAACTGTTCTATTAGACCATATGCACCTATGTATTGAGAAAGGAAGTCCTATTTTGAAGAATTCTTCACTCATTTGAGTAATTTCTCAAAATAGGAAGTCTTATTCTTGTTTTTCATGCAGCGGTGTTTAAAATAGGATTCCTATTACTATTTATTATTATTTAAAATATTTTATATTTAAATTCAAATAATACTTTCACCCAATAATTAGCCAACACGTGTCATTCCAGATCATATAATTGGTAGCGGATTTCCGATAAGATTTTCGACCAGTAATTTTGAGACACGTGTCATGTCTACGTGGCAGTGTCGGCAACATTATTGATTGAAGATATTCGGTAAGATTTCCGGTAAGATTACAAACCAATGAGAATGGGACACGTGTAATGTCTACGTGTCGGTGTCGGCAAAATGATTGATGAAGATATCCGGTAATATTTTCAACCAATCGACAGTCGACACGTGTTGTTATCTTAAAAAATCTGGCTTTTCAAAATGGCTATAAAAGAAAGAGCTATAGGAGAGGTAGACTCACACCAACTATGCATCACTTGTAGTTCTACTCGTATCTAAGCCACCATAAACACTTCTTCACATTTTGGTTTCATCAAGATGAATCCTATGGATTTCGGTACTTTTTTCAATAGGAGGCGACAACAACGCCGGCGAAATGCAGAAATTGCCAATCAATTCGTTATCGACGCGGTGGCCGTCGATGTAGCTTTTGATGATGAACCACCACCACACCGCCGTGCAAATCAACCAAGGATGAGGGAGTCCAGGAGCCAAAATCTTATGGAAGATTACTTCATCGAACGCTCAATCTTCACCGACCATGACTTTCATCGGCGGTTCCGAATGAACCGAAATACATTCAACCGTATAATGACGGACCTCTGCAGCTACGACCCATTTTAGCATCAAAGAGCCGACGCCACTGGAATGATCGGACTACTTCCCCAACAAAAGATGACCGGTGCTCTTCGGATGTTGGCTTACGGCTCAGCTGCTGATCAATGTGACGAAATCATAAGGATGGGGGAATCAACAACTCTGAAGTGTATAAAGAAGTGGTGCACCCAAGTGGTAGAGCTTTATGGTACCCGTTACCTCCGTGCTCCAAATCAGACAGACATCACTCGACTTCTAAGAAGGGCTAGACATCGAGGATTTCTTGGTATGATTGAAAGCATTAATTGTATGCATTGGGAGTGGAAGAACTGCCCAACCGCTTGGTCTGGGGCGTACTCAGGGAGGAAGGGTCGTCCAACTATCATTTTAGAGGCAGTGGCCTCATATGACACGTGGATCTGGCACAGTTTCTTCGG
Source organism: Geum urbanum (assembly GCA_946800695.1). Taxonomy (NCBI): domain Eukaryota; kingdom Viridiplantae; phylum Streptophyta; class Magnoliopsida; order Rosales; family Rosaceae; genus Geum; species Geum urbanum. The sequence goes on along the minus strand of OX326999.1, from coordinate 77,092,594 downwards.
GGTACCAGGAGCTCAAAATGATATCAACGTGCTCTACTAATCAGATATCTTCGATGCAGTGCTTGCTGGAAGAAATCCGGCTGCGACTTATAAAGTGAACGGTATGACATACCGTAACACTTATTACCTTGCCGACGGGATATATCCGAGGTACTCCTCGTTTGTCAAAACGATTTCGAATCCTCAAGAGCTTCCACAAAAGCTTTTTGCGAGGAAGCAAGAGTCGTACCGCAAGGATGTGGAGAGGTGCTTTGGCATGTTACAAGCTCGTTGGGGGATAATTCGTCATGCAGCTCGGTGTCACCGCCTTTCGACGTTAAAAAGCATCATGTTAGCGTGCATCATAATGCACAACATGATCGTTGAGGAGGAATTCATGGAGGATGAGTTTGAGGAGAACGAAGAAAAAGATCTCCAAAACCCATCTACCGCATTCACAGCTTATGATGTGGACAAAATGAACAACGGTTTAATGACAGTCTTGTAGATTTCCAATCTGCTTACATCCATGGAGAGCTTTAGAAGGACTTAGTTAAGCACAACTGGTTTCTTGAGACCGGTGAACAACTATAAATATGTTGTTTTAATTGTTTGTTTGCATTGTTGTGAGTTTGAATTATGTATTTCTATTATGTGTGTTTCAATTTTTGTAATGTGTGGGAACTTGATGGAAATAAAGAAAGTGCAATTTTATTTCTGTAAAAGGGAAACTACATAGTTTAATTAAAGTGCATAAATTAAACTACATAGTACATAATTTAAATTACATAAACAATAATTAAAGTGCTTGGAAAAAGTCTTCGGGGGTTATTTAAGTGTTTGGAAAAAGGGGGCGATAACAATTGGAATAGCCTTCTTCGCTAGCTTCTTCTTCAACCTCATCCAATTGAGAAAGGATTTCTGCTTTCTTCTTTGTGAAATATCTCTTGGATTTAGGTGTCATGCTTTCGGTATCCATTGATATAATCCGAGTTTCCTCCGCCAAAGCCCTCAATTGGATGTTTTTCTTTTGAAGGGCGATTTGCTCTCGCATAAAGGAAACCTCAATTGCATCACTATCTTTTTGATTGCGACCATAAGATTCTTGATTTGCCGCAATCCTATTCAAAGCCTCGGCTCTTTCATTTGTAGGCGTCATACCCTTTTTTCCTTTTATTTTCGTTTCCTTGGCCGCTTTCACTCCCATAGGACGCTCCGGAGAAGAATGAGCTTGGTTGCTCGTTAGTGTGGCAAATGCATCATCCTCCTCCAAGTTGACGGTGGGAGGCATTGAGCTTGCGGGATGTGATGATGAGTAAGAATGAGTAAATGATAAGTAAGACGGAGGTGTACTAGCCTCGACATGGATGAAGTAAGGATGATTCTTCACTACTTCCCAACAAGCAAAGTTTTTAAACTCTTTCTTCTTTTTTGCCACATAAAATGATTGAGCACATCTCATCTAAAAAATAATAATAATAACATGGAATAAATAACTTGTAATTCATAAATATCATGAAATAAATAACATGTATTTAATAAAATATGGTACAAACTAAGTTGAAACATAAGTTGAAACAATATGGTAAAAAGAAAAAAAAATATTGGAGATCAAAAACATTACCTCATCGTGTATGTTGGAGCCGGAAGATGCATTCCTTCGTGCGAAAGAAAGAGCACTACCCAAACTTTCAAATTCGGCTTCAACTTTGCGAAACGAGAGGATAATACATTTTGGGTCCTTAGCTTCCGGCATCGATTCACCATAATCTATCTCCCAATTCGCCTTAAAATCGCCATAAACCTTTTCCCACAATTTTTCCACCTTTTGTCGATTTCCGGTGATGGAATCAACGCTAAAACGACAATAAGAGATGCTCAATTGTACATCTTCCAAAAGAAGCCAATTTGTAGCCATTTTTTCCCACAAAAAAATATATTTAGAGGAGAGATGGAGAGAGGGAGAGAATGAATTTGTTGTGCACAAAATGGTGTGAGAAATGAATGAAATGAAGGTAGTATTTATAGAAAAAATGTAGGGGCTCATTTGCAATTTTTTGGAGATTTTTTTGCAATTTTTTTGGTTTTTTTTTTGTAATTTTTTCATTTTAGGCCGAAGTGGCCGTTGCATTTAAATGTAGGCCGTCAGATTGCTTATATCCGTTCAAAATGGACGACCCAGATCAACTTAGCCGTTGATTTGTCAGCAGCTCAGGGTGTGCCACGTGTCGCAAGCCAATTGGCCTGTTACTTTTTTTTTACTTTCTTACCCGCCGGGTTAAAATAAAAAGGGACGTCAGCCTGGCGTCACCAACGTGCGTGGGGCCCACCAGGCGAACGTCCTCGCCTTCGTGCTCAACAGGGGACGCCGGGGAGGATGACCTCCCGATCAACGTTCGGTCTTCCTTCTGTTTTCCTCCCGCTGCACCGATTTCCTCTGCCGGACGTCCTCAAAGACTGGGCCTGGCTGCCGAACGTCCTCGCCGTCCCGAACCGCTGCAGGTGCTCTAAGTAAGAGAAGAATACGTGGAATAGAATGGGATGAATCATATCCAGCCCTTTATTCCTTAATAAGATTCTATTGCTGAGATTTCTTTTATTTTCTCTCTCTACGCACTGCTCTGCTGGAACGAGAATAGTCCCTCAACATTTTTCCACTGTCGCACCTCTTAATACTTCTTCTTCACTTGCCTCTCGGTGCCCCTGCTTACCGCACATCTTCGATGCTGCCTCCCTTGACGAGGTCAACAACCGGCTGCCCAGATCTCGTTGTCGGCTCCTACTCTATCCCCGACAATGTACCTTTCATGCTTCTGTTGGAAAAAAACTTAATATAAACTTCGAAAATTTTGACATGGTCATCGATTGGGTGTATGTTTGATGTTTAGAGATTGCATGGATAGAGTAGTTTAGCTTGGTGTTTGTGAAGAGATGTCTGGGTTTGCAAGCAAGCAAATTTGCAACCGTGGGAGAGAGAGGGAGAGAAAGAGAAGAGAGAGAGAGAAAGGGAGAGAAATCTCAGCATGGGATCTGTGAATTAAGGAATTCATCCATTCTATTCCACATATTTGTTAGGAGAACAGATCAAACAAACCAGAAAAGAAAACAGGATTATGGCCCGTGCTTTAGGCCTCAAGGACAAACTGATAAGACTAATTATGATCTGGGGTTTTCTGAAATGAGTGAACACGAAGACACCATTAATTTTATTAAAATGAAAAAACTATGGTACAAATTCATGAAAATCACATCAAACCGGATAGTGTTGAGCTCGCATAAATTGTTGAGCTCACATCTACCTGAATATATACGTAGTACTCGCTCATAAGAGTTGCAAGAAATGTACATGACTCATTTTCAATCAAATTTGCCAGGCAATGTCAGCTATCTGTTGTCCTGCTAGTGTTTTCGCTCAGTCTGCCGTACAAACTGTCCCCGAACACGAGGTCGCTGTTCCGCCAATCTTTTTCTGCTTTGGTACCGGACCTACAAAACCAAACCAACAGAGGATATCTTCAATTTTTTTCTGAATTTTCAAACCTTTTGGAATATTCAAATAAAGGAAGTCACAAGAATAATGTTATAGAGTCAATTAATGTTGTAGAGGAGGCAGTTACCAGATTAAAATTTGGTACATTTCACATAAATTTTGCACATACAGAAGAAAGGGCCAACCTAATCTTAAACCACTTGAACCTAGAACTACAGTGCAACAAACTTAATATCAGTTACCTTTTTCCGGAAGGATCTCTCGTTTCTTTTCAGACGGAACTTTGTCAAGGCAGCTTCTCTCTGCGCAGATTTGTTTTCATCCACTCTATTTCCACTCTGGTTTCCACTCGCATCACCGCTTCCACTTTTCCCAGCAACTGCATGATCACCGTCCATGTTTGTACCTCCAATGTTGCTTCCATTTTGCCCATTGCTCCCATGGTTGCTGCCAGAACCACTTCCGTTCATGCTGTAATTCCCAGGGTTACCTTCAACATGCCCACTCCGGACATTCGATGATCCACAAAGTGGAGCTGCTGCAGCCAATTTATTTAGAGATAAATCATTATGGTTGGGCAGCTGCTGTATTTGCTTCGAGTGAGCCACGGGGTGATGCACTTGATGGTGATCATAATTCAGAGTTCGGAATTTCATCTGTGCACCTCTTGATTGAGCCAATACTGTTGTTGTTGCCATATTGTCAGCATTATCTATTAAAATTAGTTGAGTAGCATTCTTAAGGTCCTTTTTCACTGGTTGGAAAGCAGATGATGGATGCAACAGTTGAGCTGGGGGTGCAGCCGCTGACTTGTTTATAACTAGAGACTTGGGAGCAGCATTATTAGTTGTGGAGCCCATGTCAATGTTATTGCTGCCTCCATTTGAGCATTGATTGGGAGGATTCTCCCTTGAATGAGATGGGACATCACGAAATAGATCTTTTTCAGCATCTTCTCCAATATTATCATATGGAGAATTGCTCCCGACATGCCCAGAAGGAGCCTTATTACCATTTGAGGCTGCATTATACCTACAGAGGAGATAATATTCAAGAGAAAACAAGAATCTCAAGAGAGCATAAAAAACAATTCTTCCAATTTATCAGTAGCAAAAAATAATTTGAAGGTCCATATACCTTGAAAAGGCCGAAGAGTCTGAACGTCTCAAGACATTGCGGTCATCTTGTACTGTTGTCTCTGTGTTCTTAACTGCTCTAAGTCTTTTCAAACTGAGCTCTAAGGATGGTAGTTCATCAGCATTATTATTGGCTGTATTACTACGGTCTGAGGTCTTAAAATGTATGTTAGAAGCTTCAAATTGTGTGCTCTCCATCTCGGGATCAGTGGGATTAGTGACAGCACCTGTAGCACCCTCATACTTTAGCTTGGTAGGAGGACTCTCATATTGGAAGTTCATCATCCCCTTATTGATCTGCTCATCATATTTACTGGAGCCTATCATGAGCAGACTATTCTGTCTTGTGCCTGCTGTTTTGGTAAGAAGATCTTTACCATGCTCAAACTGTAGATCTCTCTGGCTGGACATGCCAACCTCTAGATCTTTCCCCATTGCAAAGTTGTCTGAAAATGAAAAACAATGTTAATCACAATGAAAGTGCCCGGAAAAAAAAAGTATAGGCATGCCATTGTACACATATATTCCACATCGGAGGGTTGATAGACAAAGAAAATCTGTGACAATATCTTCACAGAACTACACAGGTATAGAAAATTCGAGAATCGAAATATACCATATTCTTGTTTTGGCTGGCACCCTTTTTCTGCTGCAGCAGTTACCACTTGGTTACCGAATGTTTCGGCATGTGAATGAACTACTTGGGCACAAGTACTATCAGGATGCCATGAAAATGCTTGTCGCGGACTGTCAACTTCTGCAGCCTGTTTTGTCCAGGAACTCTGGAAAATGAAACACAATAATCCTTAGACTGTGGGTATCCAGATTTCATATCAATCAAATCTCTACACGTTCTCATACGCAAAGGTTATTTCATTGCCGGTTGGCATTCTGCTACAAAATGAAGGTTGGCTATTTGCCAAATACTCAGTAATAGGCTTAGAAGGACAACAACCTTTTGTTTTTCAAAGACAAACAACAAACTTTGAAGTTCCAACTTGATTCTGCTATTTCTGCTTATGTGAGGATGACTGTATAAAACAACTGCTTTTGCAGAAACTATGTTCCAGTAATAAGAATGTACTGTCCCAAATCTTGCTAGTATATAATAACTACATACCTGAGTACCACTTCCATTGTCACTTCCATCTCCGACATTCATACTACTCTCATTATCTTCCTCATCATTGCTCCCACTGTTATTATCAGACTTGTCGACAGTCTTTGATCTTACTGACTTTTGAGTTTGTGTGCCACTTTCGCTCCCAGTTCCACTACCACTAGACTGAAAGATTGATTAGATACTAGTCATAGAAACAATGAAAATTATGAAGATAAATGACAGAAGCTGTAGTCGGACACAACATAAGGCTTCAATCCTTGAGGAAATAAAGCTCTGCAATGACGTGGGTATTCCCAGACACCACTAATAAAAGAAATTAATACATCCATTAAGAAGAAAAACTTGTCAAGTTCAAACATTTTCATTTTTTTCACCTATCAGATGGGGGACAGAGGAAATAGGAAAACAGGAAAGAAATGCACATCATATGACACAAACTATTTGCAAGGGAAAAGGTCCAACATCAGATGAATAATTATAATTACTCACACTATGGCATCTCCTCCAAACATGCTGCCAGAGGTTCTTAAGCTCATTTTTCCGTATGGGCTTCACCAAAAAGTCAACAGCACCCTTTGACAAACACTTGAAAACCACACCCATCGAATCTTGAGAGGACATCACTGCAAACAAATTAGAAGGCATTTAACATCTGTACTTGCTCAGTTGTAGGAAACTATTATTGAAATGAGCAAGTGGAAAGACATACTAATCACAGGAACAGTTTTCCGGGTCTTATGGCTCATAATCTTGGATAAGAGACCAATGCCTGATACACATGGCATAACCACCTCAGTTAAGATCAGATCAACGTGATTGGTCAAATCTTCAAGAACCTTCCAGGCTTGTACTCCGTTGGCTGCTTCAATAACTGAAAATAAAAAGATCTTTCTTTGACCTCAAATATGAATTAGAAAAAAAGAAAAGAAAAGGCATGGCTATAACAAGTCAGTTGGAAGTGCAAGTGAGGAGAATTACTTCTGGTTTTCAGCACATCTTGGAGGTCTAGAGGATTTCAATGGGTGATGTGAGTATAGTAGACCTTCAAGCTTCTTCAATTTTTATTTTTAGTTCTTATTTTTCTCATTATTATACAAGAAACATGACTTCACTGAACATTTGCACTCACTACATAAGCAGTCTCCAGGAAACAATGAACTCATGCTTATTAATGCTGCTTTCATTTCACTCAACTCTTAATTTTTCATTCCTTTGTTTGTATACCACTCTTATGGTGTATATGTAGTATTTATTATTAAAATCAGGTTCGAGCATAAAGATGACATTCAGTCAATTATGTTACATCTCTGTTTTGTGCCAACAAGTAATTCGATGACAAGCTGTGAATGTTTGACAAGCTCGACTTCTATATGCTGATAATTTAACACTAACTTTCATGAACAGAATACCTAAACAAGGTTATGGTATACATGAAGGATTATGGTGTCTCAGAAGTCAACTCACTAACCTTCATAACTGCAATTGCGAAGAAGTGCGGCGACAATATGGCGAGTACAGTCATCATATTCCACCAACAAAACCTTAAGAGATCTAAGATGTAGAAACCTCTCCCAGCACACAGTTGACCCCTGAGGCTGTTGAATAACAAACTGGGGTTGAACAACCCCTCCGCTGCCACCTTTCACATCTTCAGCTCTTCCACTACTCTTCAAATCATCTCCCTTACCTAACCTCTGTTCCTCTTCCTTAACCCCCTTATTCCCATCCCATGAAAGACGATTCAGCTCCAACAGCTGTTTTCCCTCACCATTCATCAGAATGCTCCCTTATGTCAGACAAAGACTAATACTAAAAAAAGCCCAAGTTCAGAGAAAATAAAAATTCTCTTGAATCGGGAAAAAGAATAGCGCATAGCGACTACTTCGAAAACCAATCCCCCTCCAACTACAAATCCTTCTAACACCTAACACAAAAAAATCTTATTCACCCATTACAAATTGATGCCAAAGCAATTCCAAAGCTGAATATATACAACTGATGTCAAATTAAACTCCCCGAATGTTCTCGGCTAGCTAAAAATGGCTTGAAACCCAACAAATTACTCACACCCTGCAAAACCATAATCAGACACAAAGGATCCACTTTAATCAAGGAGAAATAGCTCCTCTTGTCATAATAATTTACAACTAATAAATATATTACAATAACTAATCTCCAAATAAAGCAAGATAATACCACTCTGATATTGATCACTCAGTCCACATATATAAGTAAAATTCCCAAAAATTAACACCAACGAATTATCCTAAATCAAACATTCATTTCTTCCACGAATAGCAATGATAATTATTCACCAGACAAAAGAAGTAGAACAATAATTACTCAAATAAATTTCCAAAGTTCCAATTAGCCAAATTGAAGTGGCTGAGCCAAGTTCCAGATAATAAAAATTAAAAAATTAAAAGAAAGAAATCACCTGCAAAGCTTCATTAACCGCCATAACTGAGCTAGATCCAAACGAAAAATACAAACAAAAACATTGCACTAAAAAAAACCAATACTTGCCCTACAATATTTTGTTTCAAAATCCGCTAAAATTGGATAATAATCTAAATTTAGAATTTTCTAGAGACTTCTTTTTGGGAGCTTTCGAGTTTTTGTAGACAAAGAGCAAAGCTTGACTGGACAGAAAATATTATCGCCGATCCATTCGACGAGGGAAGGAAGAGGAAACAAGGAGAACAAAAAAAAAGATATTGAATATTAGGCTCCATGACGTGGATGAATCCACGGCGGAGATGTGATGTGGTAGGGACAAGATATGGGCCAAGGGGTGCTGACGTGGAGGAGATCAAAAGCTGGGATGGGCTTGAGAATAGGGGAATCTTGGAGGATTTGGTTTGACACGTGCCGGTTTTGGCGCAAGTGAGGCGGAGAGCAGGGGTTTGGCGTTTTCCAGCGCCACTGAAAACATGATCAGTCAACTCTCGAGGTTAATCTAACAAAGTAATTGCTCTAAGTAGACACATTTCAATTTATTGCTCAAATCAATTTAGATCACTATCCTAAACGCTCTATAATTTTCAATTTTTAATTTGGGGTTTTTTAATAAGATTTTTAATTTGAGTTAATGATACCCATACCCATCAGCAATGAATCTTGGTTACTCAAATCTAGCAAGAGTCTTCTACATATTGTGCACTTCCAACACTCTTTATTCCAAATTAATTTGGATTAAATACATGAATAAGTTGATATGAAGTAATCCCAATTTTCCCAATCCCTAATATGAACTACTCCCCATTTCCCAAATCCTTAAATCTCTCAAACTCTCGAAGAGAGTAGTACTTTTTTCTTCGGAAGAGATTTCTCTCTCGAAATTTTTTTGGCCATAGCTCTCTTGCCCTGCATACCCAGAACAATGAATAGGTGAGAAACAGATTGAAATATAAAAATTCTTGTGTGGGTTGCTATACAAAACAAAGAAAATCCAAAAGTTATTTAAGCACACAATTCAATCTGACAGCCGAAATTGAGGTATTAGACAAAAAATAGATAATTATAGATTAGGAGAAGATCTGAGTCCATAAATTTGGTAATTTAGAATGATGTTGTCTAAAATATCTGACTAGGGGCCAACATGGTGGTGCAACTTGCGAGAGCAGTTTCGTCACTATTTGTCGGATCAGTTTGACTAAGACTTTGTTTAATACAAAAATACAGTGACTCGAAATTGATAATATTAATTAGTGTGGTAATAATTAGCTATCTCTAATAGTAGTGCTATACAGTGAGAAAAGAATCATCACATAGTCATCTAAGAAAAGGCTCGACAATTAAATTCCCTTCATAGCAATCAATTAGTTGTATATTTGTATCATTTAGTTAGTATTCCACTAATTGGGATCTAATTGTTATACAATATGTATAAAGTTTGTATCTACTCACAGTGAATTACAAAAAAGAAATCCTTCACCAATTTGTTTCTCTTCTTGGTACTAGAGCGAAGATCCTAGACATAGACGTGAAACAAGAAATCATATCACAACACCATGTCAGGGGATGAAGATCGAAAGCTCATTGAGCAAAACAAGACTTCACTTCTTCCGAAGAATTCAGATCCATGGAAAAGTTCAAATCATCTCTTATTCATCCACCACTTAGACCAGTCAGGAGCAGTGTTGGTTAATCAAGTTCTCAAGGAGGACAACTATACAAATTGGGCTCAATCTATGAGCATGGCGCTTATGGTAAAAAAGAAAGAGGGTTTTGTCGATGGGACAATCACCAGACCAACTACTGGAGTTGAGATGCAGCAGCAATGGGATCGGTGTAACATCCTTATCAAGACATGGCTTCTTGGATCCATGTCCAAAGAAATTTTAGATAGTGTCGTCTATTGCAAGGATGCTAGAGGTATGTGGCAATAACTCGAAGAAAAGTTTTCACATACTAACATTGTGCAATTATTTCACATTGAAAATGTCATACATGAGTGTGAACAAGGTAGCAGTTCAGTGACAACCTTTTTCACCAAACTAAAGAGCTTGTGGGATGAGAAAGATGCTTTGAGTGTCATATCACCGTGTAGTTATGAAGCCTCCAAAGAGATCAAGGTGTATTTGGAGACACATAAAACTATGAAGTTCATGATTGGGTTGAATGATACCTACGACTCAATCTGAAGCACTTCAGTAAACATAGAGCCTCTTCTCACTGGGAACAGAGTGTACTCAATCTGAAGCACTACTGTAAACATCTTAGCAGAGTACCGTTCTATGGCTATTAGCAAGTTGTGAAGTCACTTGGTTGCGCGTAATATCTTGAATGATCTTCATGTATATCACAAGCAACTTGTTCTGATGTTTTGCGACAACCAAGCTGCACTCCATATCGCTTCTAATCCCGTTTTTCATGAGCGTACGAAACACATAGAGATTGATTGTCACGCGGTGAGGGAAAAGATTCAAAGAGGGATGATCAAGACAACACACGTTAGAACAAAAGAGCAACCAACAAACTTATTCACTAAATAGATAAGTTCAACACAGTTTGAAGCTTTACTTTTTTTTTGAAAGGGTTTGAAGCTCTACTTGGCAAGTTGAGTGTCATCAATATCCACTCCGACTTGAGGGGGAGTATTGAGAAAAGAATCATCACATAGTCGTCTAAGGAAAGTCTTGATAATTAAATCTCTCTTTCACAACAATCAGTTAGCTGTATATTTGTATAATTTAGTTAGTATCCCACTAATTGGGGATCTTATTGTTGTACAACATGGATACAGTTTGTATCTACTCACAGTGAATGACAAGGAAAAAAATACTTCCCCAATATGTTTCTCTTCTATATTAAGATTTCATTTCAAAATATAGAACTATATTAGACACTATTTAACTATAAAGTAAGTTCTATAATATGACCATCTTTAATGATAAATATGCAACTTAAAACAAATATTGAAATTTCATGGTAGGCTCCACACGTGAGCTTCACCATTTGTGTGTGGGATAGGTTGCAATAGAACTCATTTTACAATTTATGTAACGCAACCTCATAATGTTGAGTATGCATATGCACAATTGGAGATGGTTTTGACCAAAAAGATGCAAAAATATAGTATAAAACTTACCACTAGATATATTCAAAATAAGAATCAAGAGTCCGAAGAGTCATAGAACCGAATAATGTGGTCACTGTAGAGCATCCAATGCCAAAAAAAGGGTCGAGCAACATAGATCTAGTAACTTCTAAAAGGAGAAATTTCTCAAATATTTGGTCTCAAATTGAAATGGCAAGGTCTTCAATAGAATCGGCTGTGAAATTTGCCTCTCTATGCACGGGAACAAAGCGAAGATGATGGTTTAGAAAATAGCTTGCATGATGCTTGATATCAAGGGTGGACACCAAGATTTAGGGTTCTTAACCGTGTTAGCTAGGAATGCTCTTTGCTTTGATCAGTTTGATGTAGGTGCCATAGAGGCCCTCCCTCCTATTTTTCCCTTTTGTCATGAAAGAGAAGAAGAACCTCAATTCATCTAGGTCTGTGTAGCATGAGTTGCCCGTCGGTGCTGCGACATTAATTCTCACATCTTACCATTTTATTCCTCCATGGCCTCATGGCACTCGACTACTCGTAATTCACAAGTCATGTCTCAAGTAAATTTAACGATGCATTTTCCTCCTTTCAAATTGAGAAAGTGACCTTAATGCATTGTACTATTTTTGTAGGTCCTTATTTGTATAGTAGAAAAAAAAAACTGGAAATTACGCTTGCAATGACCTTTCGGAAAGCAGCCGTGCCATGATGTACGCTTTTGACAAACGGACAAGATATACAACAATAGAAATTGACATTTCGGGGTGGCATGCACATCCTTGAAGATATGTCCATAAGTTTAGGTATGGAATTGCGGATAAAAAAGCTAATGCAAACATATGATAAACACGTGCCTTCACCATCAATTGATCCTGGAGTTCTTTCAAAGTAAGAACCGAATCAAATTGTGAGGGTGATGATGAGTGGGCGTATAGTGTACCTGCACATTTATGCACATTGAAGAATTACTTGGTTAATGATGGTCGATTGGAACCAAACCAATAGTATTTATTGCACGTATAGATCATCTAGCTATACAAAATTGCAGGTGATGCATCTCCTGGAGAATATGAGCTGAGCTAGACCACATCTTTCTATTTTATTTTTATAATTTAGCCTCTTCCGTTCTTTATATACTATAGATAGGATTTCAACGTCGGTAGCGCACCCAAAAAAGGAATAATAAGGTTTGCGGAAAATGTTATAGTACAGGGTTGAGTGAAACATAGGATGGACCGATAGAGAAGTAGGAAAAGTAGATATGTGAAGCAACTTGACTGATCTAATACAAAATACAGTGAGGTCCGTCATGACGAATGCCACAAAAAATGCATCTGATTACACATTAACACCCAACTGACTCAAGTAATTAACATGACTAGCTATTACCTCATGACCAAGAAGGGATTGTGCGTGAACAACATTCAAAACTGAGAACCCCAATAGTGTCACAGTCGTCAACCTACACAGGCGACCCCAGGGAACCAACTAACAGACATGTAGCTAGTCGAAACTCACAACCCAAAAGGCACAGAAATGCGAGAGCACAATAATTACAAACTCTTCTGCACACTGCAGAATTAATTTCCAGGTTTCCGAAATCATTAAGGAGACGACACATACCACTAACTATACATTTCAACATGTACTTCATTCAACAATGGTCCCAATAATTTTCATTTCAAAAGAAAACAAAGAGTCAATAATTTCAAGCATAAAAAAGAAAAAGAAGGATTTTGATTACCTAAAATGTGTTGCAAATTCTATCTCACACTACTGAAACTAGTGCAGTCAAGAGCTGGTACGTGCCACTATTCTATATCTGCAGCTGTTAACTTCCTGATTGGCAATACTAAAGCCAACCAGCTCGGCCAGCTGCAATGAACTCTGATAAAGATGACTGAACAAAACTATATCTCCATATACTCAGACATAATGAACCTGTAGTTTATACATACCATCTGTAGACATCACAGCTTAATCTTACAAACATATATAGTAGACCTGTAATTGAACTAATATAGCTAATCTGGAAGATATATAATTGAGTTGCAGTCTCCAAGAGACAGAAATGAATTATTATAATCCAGGAGCAGTTCTCCACATGATACAATTTGATATATTAATCACCTATAACTCTAAGTTACAACAATAAGGTACACTCATCCAGCCATCATTACTGAGGCTTATTGCTGCCAACAAAAATGTTAGTAAATAGATTGTCTCTCAACCTAACAATACGGAAGGAAACTCCCCAAGACAGCTGAAAAAAATTTCTCCACGAGGAAAAGACCAAAAATGAATAAAGTCCAAAACCCCAGCACACACCTTATGTGCACCCATAAATGTGAAGTATAAATATCAGGCAGCAGCGGACTGCTGCTCCTTGTAGTCATCAAGATCAAGAACTTCAAGCAACTTTGGCCAGGACTCTGGGATTCCTCCAGGCAAATCAAACTCCAATAATTTGCCTCGAGTGCGGTAAAATTCTTCTACGGGCCGGCTCTGCAAGAACATTAGATTACATATCATTAATATTAAAAAAATATATACATTCATTTCCTGTACCAAAATATGAACAATGCCAGAAACTAATTACTTGAGCTTCACTGTCTCCAAACAACATTCATGTATCCTTGATCCATTAGAAAATGGAAATAGAGACATACCTTTTGATTGTATATATCAATCCGATGTTTAATCACCTCCTCAGTATCATCTGCCCGAGTAACAAGCTTCGACATACAATGTTGAGGGGGTAGAAGCGGAGCCATGCTAATTGCCGGACTCCCATTCGATCCCTTGACATTAATAGACGCTACATTGAAATTCCCTCCACACTGACTACATGTTCGCCTACCAAGGCATTTCTCAAGCAACACATCCTCCCGGAGTTTCAGATTTAGCACCAAGTCAATATCTGTCACTCCTTCCAAGATTTCCTATAACACATTACATACATACAAAGAATCACTCCCCATTCCTAGTAATTCATTTTTACAGTAATTCAAGAGCTTTATTTCATTTGAATCATATTAAACAATCCAGATGTTGATTTACAAAAGCTAAATACACTTACAGCTTGTCTAATCGTTCGCGGAAAGCCATCGAGGATAAAACCTAAATCACCTTTAGCTTCTCCAGACTCCAATCTCTTGGACAACAAGTTTATTATAATCTCATCGGAAACCAGCTTCCCTTGGTTCACAATCTCCGAGAGCTGCATCAAAACACAGCACCAAAGATCAATACTTAACATTTATAGTAGATGATGCAGATCTGATGGAAAGTGAGTAATTAACAAAATCTAATGACCTGTTGAGAGAGTGGACCAGATGCGGCGAGTTCTTCGCGGACGAGATCTCCGGTGGCGATGTGAGGCACGCCGAGAAGATTACACAGACGACTAGCGTACGTGCCTTTGCCGACTCCCGGCGAGCCCAAGAAGACCCACTGTACGCTCCGGTCGTTCGGATCTCTGGTCACCAAGGGCGGATTATACGACGAAGATGACGCGGCGTGGGAGCTGGTCTCGGATCCGAGGCCGGAATATAAGCACCGGGAAAGGTATGAGATTGGAGAGTGCGGTTTCGCGAGGCGGGTTAAAGCCGCCATTGGAAAATAGAAAGGAGAGTGAAATGTTATTATTTATAGCGCGGACAACCCTAGGTCGTTTTTTAAGCGGAAATAAAACGACAGGTCGTTTAAACTTGGAATGCTCACGTGCTGCCACGTATTGTCTGTTTTCCCACACATAAAACTAGTGGTTACTACCTCGTCAACTGACTTGAGCGGCTTGTTTTGTTTCTGAGAAACGATGGCGGTTGCGTTCTCTGCAACGTTCCTCCTACCCAGTAAGCTTCAAGTTCAGAGGAAATCGGCCAATCAGGATTTGACGCGTGTGAAATTCAGCCGGTCTTGGAACGCAAACGTCAGGTTCATTTTTAATCGGAGTAGCTGCGGCGGAGTGAGGCGAAGCGACGTCATAGCTTCTGCTGTATCCGGATCCCCAGGCAAGAAATTATTAATCTTTTTTTGTCTTGGTTTGTTTTGATTATCAACATTGACGGTAATAAACGGAGAATTGGATTTGGTTTCCGGGTTTGAACAGGAATCGAGTCGTCTACGAATGCTGAGGAGACGGCGAGTTTACTGGACACGGTGAAGGTTTTTGATTTGGAGGGAAATGGAATTCCGATATCGGATTTATGGAAAGGCAGGACAGCTGTCATTGCATTCGCGCGTCATTTCGGGTAATTTTAATCTAATTAAAACAAATTGGATTTCGATATTTACTCGGTGATTGAGCACTTAGAAACCTATTAGTGATGAAAACAGATACTTCTATTGATCAATTTGTTGTTCTTTACCTTCAGATGCGTCTTTTGCCGCAAACGGGCTGACTATCTTGCCTCAAAGAAGGTACTTGTTAACTTTTGATAGTGATTACAATGCATAGCTTAGGAAAATTGAAAGAATCCACTTGATTTCAGCTCCGCGCAACCGAAGGCCATCATATGAGTCCAACTATAGCTAATGAGCTATTGCATCCGTCGGAAGATGGCTGAGAAAACAGTTATGTGATCACATTTATTTTGGTAACAGAGTTCTGATACATGTCATATGTTGACAGGATATAATGGATCAAGCTGGTGTGGCTCTTGTTCTGATTGGCCCTGGAAACATTGATCAGGTTTCTCCTAAGAAATAATGCACATACAATTTTTGAAAATTTTATGTGTTTTGTTATAACTAAGTAGTAATTTGGTGCAGGCCAAAACATTCACTGAGCAAACCAAATTTAAAGGAGGTAAAAAAGAGCTTTGATCAACTGTAGAGTCTAATTTTCTCTTCCCTTTCAAGGCACCACAATAACAAAATTACCTTCTTTTCTTTCAGAAGTTTATGCAGATCCCAGTCACTCATCATATGAGGCACTAAGATTTGTTTCTGGTGTCACAACCACATTCACCCCCAAAGTATGTAAAGGGCATTGTTTATACTCTTGGATTGATTATCAATGCATTTCTCGATTAATACCAGCAGTTTATGACTTGAGATGTTTATCTGAATGTTTTTGGGGATTTTATACAGCAAGTAGGGCTTCTCATTTAAGTTTCTCCCGCTGCATTTCAGGCAGGTCTTAAGATAATTCAATTGTACATGGAGGGTTATCGACAAGACTGGAAGCTTTCCTTTGAACAGGACACTGTTAGCAGAGGCGGCTGGTATAGTATATCTGAATAATTTACTGAAGTCTTTTGCAAGTCGTCATAATAGGTTACCCATATATTGTAGCTGTAATTAACCCTTATTTTTTCTGAAGTGTAATTTTTTGTTTGGCAGGCAGCAGGGCGGAATTATAGTTGCAGGTCCTGGTAAAAGTAACATTCTGTACATTCACAGGGTAAGTCTCTTGTACAAAGTAATTATCTTGTTAATTTCATGGTCCATCTCATGTAGAATCAGCCCAGACTGTCTGAGACAATAACAGTGTCTTCTCAAACACACAAGACAATCATTTTGGTTAGGAAAAGCACGTACATAGATATGGTTTGTGGCTATGCATACATAATGGCTTCATCTGTAACCATCTAAATTTCGGTCTTTGCATTTAGACTCATCTTCAATAGTATGAGTAAAAATCACCAGAACTTAGGGCCAATTTTTTTTTATTTTTTATTTTATTTCAAGTCTTTCTTCTTTGTAGGATAAAGAAGCTGGGGATGATCCAGATATTAAAGATGTTCTTCAAGCTTGCTGTGGGGGTGTAACTTCTGTGTAGTCTATTTGCCAATGCACTTTTTATACTAGCCTTGTATTGTATCTAGTAATTATAGTAATTATACAGCACTGGGGAGTATGTTTTGTGCATCCAGTGGGGAAGGTTTCAAGTGAACTTGGTTCACTGTGAATTAAGATCAATCTTAAAAAATCACAACAATGATCCACCGTCTATGTAATCTGGATGGAGGGCGGTTTACCGTGAACTTGGTTCACACAAGCAGAAGCCGTACCGCATCTAAATCTAATATGGATTTCACTTTGTGGGATGTAAGTTCTGTCACTTCTGTGCAGTCTGACATTTGCTGTCGTTTTGGTTTCCTAATGAACCTAGGAAGTTCCCATCCAATTTGAGATGCATTAAACGTTTTAGTGGTGTAATATTTATAGAAATCCCCGAAGCTATTTCAGTATAATTAATCTCTTTCTTTTGTTTAACTCGAGAAATATCTACCCGTAACTGCAGCGGAGCTTTGGGTGAGCAAGTAAATTTCCTGCATTCTTTGTAACATATGATATTGCCAAGTCAATGTGTCCCACATGATCAAGTGTCGAGAAACTAAGAAAATGAAACTAAAAACTCACTCGTTCATTAAAATCTGGAATTTGGGATCGTTCATTGAAATTAATCGAAACAAACTAGCTAGCAATAACCATTGAAAATACAAATTTATTGTTCACAATGTGTCAATGCACCACTGGCTTTCTCAATCTAAAACAATGCCCTGGCATGCGTTCTCCACGTCAATGTCTCCCATTCCTGTGTCCTCTTCTTCCGCACCACCTTCATCGCCACTTAAAACTTCCTCATCCTTCTGCTCGGTGGAGACCTTCTCCTCCGCCTCTCTCACCACCTTCGGCGCTTCCTTCACCACTAGTCTCCCCTTGCGTTGCTCTATTGCCTCCTTGCATGCCGCAATGGCTTTGTTCAAAACCGAAATACCTTCTTGCTTATCCACAGTCTGCGTAGTGACAACATAACGCGGTGGAGCAATCAGCTTCGCTTTCACCGGACACTGCTCGTCCCCCGCCGCTTCCGCCTTACGAAGCGCTTCCTTGATATGAAGAACACCGTCGAAATCAAAACACGTCACTTCAATATCAGCTCTGACCTTCAACGGTTGCACCGGCATTCTCCTCCTGATGTTCTTCACCAGACACTCCTTCACTTTCTCCGTCACCACCGCAGAGGCGGCCAGGGAGCCAAAAACCATGTCGGGATCCGTGGCGATGACCTTGAAAGCTTCGGCTGCATGGCCGTACTTGCGGTACAGCGGCCATGCAAAGTTGACGTAGAGCTCCTCCAAGTCGAGGTCGAGAGTCTCGGCCACGTGGCGCATGATGGAGTGGACGAGCTTGCTCTTGTTGTACTTGTCCTCGCAGGCCTGGATGTCCTCCTTGAAGAGTCTCCTTTTGCTCAAGTCTATGTAGCCCTTGGTTTCTTCCACCTTGAAAACCAGGACGGGCTCGACGCGGCCGACCTTGACATGCTTGTTGACGCTCCGAATGCGGCGGCTGCTGAGCTCCGTCAAGGGAATCATGCCTTCCATGTTGTACTCGAGGAGGGAGACGTAGGCGCCGACCTCATCGATGCTGTTGACTTGGATCATCACCGCCGTGTCTACCTCCGGGTATTTTGATTCGTACATCCGGCACTCCAAAGAAGCCATGGTTATGTTTTGTTATCAGTAGATCGACTAGGATTCTTTTCTTGAGAGAGGAAGAGAAAGATCAACCGATTGGCAAATTATGATATTGAGTGAAGTAGTCAATACTCCATAGGGATGCACCAGTTATATACTAGCTAGAGCAAGCACATTACCCTAATCCTAATAGGAAACGAAGAGGAAAGATTTTTGGAAAGAAAGTAAATATTGCTTCTGGATTGAGAAAAGGAAATCCTATTACTAAAGGGATTTGGAAACTTCATATCTTGAGTCACAAAGAATTAGCCCCTTGAAGAAATAAAGAAAATCCTTTGCAAAAGTAGTTGATTTCCGTCTCTTGTCAATTTATAAACTCTGATTTACTAAGCACCCACTTCTCTGAAACAGGAACATTTTCAAATTCGTGAGAGGCTGAGCCTAGCTATTTTCATTGCTTTTGTACATTACAATTGCCCCTTGTGCAAATATATGTGACATCTTTCAGTACAAGCTTGCTGGGTAAAACAAGTCCCGACTTTATGTTTCTCTAATACAGTCCTCATTTAGTAGTAAAATACAGGTAATCAACTAACATCTTTCTTTTGATAGCTGTACAAACTTCTGTTTTCTAACATTATAAGTACTCATCTCCCCAGGGAACTTCTTTTTTGCAGCCATTGTTGCAACGATTTCCTGGTTACCTTGAGCCTTTCCAGAGGCACGGGTCTTCTAGTGGAATAGATCAACTCTGGCTGTGATTCATTCCTAACTAAATTATTTTCCAACTTTTCATCCGAATCTATAGCGATCTTGGATTTTATTGTAGTATCAACTGCAACTTTAGGTTCCGTTGAAATAACCTTGAGCCCCAGTTCATCCTGTAGAAGTTTGGTTATTGCATCTTTGACCTCTACATTGTGAGCTGTTGAGTTTCCATCAATCTCATCATGGACTCCTACCATGATCAACATGTCATCTTTTACTCAATCTCCTGCAACCATAATTAAAATCTCATATCATGATGCTGCAAGTTAGGACTCAACGTATGTTCCGCATCTAAGTTCTTTCTTCCTTATCTCACTTGCTTATGTACTTTCCTAGTCTTAATTCTCGGAAAAAAAAAATAGGCATTGATATGTGCATACCCTGGTGAAGTATCCTGTCCATACCTAAGTTATAATTCTCTTTCATCATTCGCAGAATCGCAAGAACAACAATCCGCACTTCAACCTGTTAGCATCATTAAATAATTAAAAAAATTAAGCACAAGAACAGAGGGATGAACCATTTCTAAGGTTGCACACCGACACAAACAAGTAATAGCATATTCTTAAAACATGTATTATATGATCATTCATTCTAACAACTAATGTTAGCAACTTTGAGTGAAAATTCCACTGGCTTGTACAAGTGTACAAACATACCTTTGTAAGTCCTTGAAGGTCAACCGCTAAAGTGTCAGCCATATGCTGTTGTAGGTGCTCTGCAACTTTTTCAAGCAGCAAACTTTCCGGTCTACTTACGTCATCTTTGTCCCTGGAATTGAACTCGCCTTGTTTTGGGGTGCTGTCTTGTATTACTCCTTCACACCACTCTTCAATTAGTTGCTCGAGGTAATAGTCATTGGGCTTGTAGCTGCAAAATAAAATGATCAATTAGTAAGATGCAGATACTTTTAGTTGGAATTGAAATTCAAGATGATATACCCTGCTTTCCGCATATCCGATATATTGCCAGGCATTGTTGTACTTCAATTACAGAGCCATATCTGTTACGAGCCCTTAAAATTGTATTATATGTCACCTGGAAAATCCATTCGAATATTTACTTTGTTAATGCCTTAATGGATTTATGATGCCATTTATGGTACTGACATTCACATATTAGTGATTGGAATCATTTTGTTGAGAAATATATATAAAATAAAAAATTCCATGCAGAACCATCTGCAGATAGCAAAACTAATAGAACTTAAGAAAAAAAATGATAAAAACAACTGTCTTCTGTTTTCATCTTTCAGACATCTAAAGCAGTTGCAGAAGTGCAGAGCTAACTAATGGGGCAAAAGGACTAAATTACTGGAATTAAGTGAATTGATGCTTTTCCATTGATCCTCGAATGTTCCTTGGTGGATTAGCATAAAGATCAATATGGATATACAATCTAAAATTAGAACAATCAATTCTTACCAAATTTGGGTGTATCTGAAAGCTTTTCATTTCTGCAAACAGCGATAATGCCAAGTCCAAATTTTCACTTTCCACGCAGATCTGTGAAACCCAAGGGCATGATACATCATCAGATCTAGGTGAAAGAGAACAGTGATTACAATACAAACTAAGTAAGTCTGACGAGAAAGCTTTTGAATATGCAACAACATCAGGTTGGATTCCAGCTACACACATACTTCTCAAGATCTGCACTGAAATAAATTGTTATCAGTGAATTTCTACCCTGAAGCATCTAGCAATGAAGATGAGCAAGAAAGGGAAAAAGAAAATGAATTAATCTATGTGTGTTACCTGCAAGGCACCCTCAACATTTCCCGAGCTTCCACAGATATCGGCCAAAATCATCCAGGTTATTTGATTAGGAATTAGACCTACTGTTTTCATCTCATCCATCAGGGCTTTAGCATGGTCGTCGTCAGATCCACAGGCCTTCATCAAAGTATTGTACGTTGTAGTTGTGGGTCTAAACGAAATCCCTTCAGAAAAGTTAGATGGAAGTAAAATTAGAGGTAATGACTTATTAAATTCAGATGTACATGAGTATGGTCCACTTGAACTGCTATATGTACGACCTTTGTAGTTTTTGCCAAAAGTTTCCTGGACTTTATTATTCTGAAAAGAATGGAAAAGGCGAAAGGCCCTGTCATACTGGCAAGCCTCTACACATGCATGCAGAAGGATGTTAAAACACTGTGAATTAGGTTTACAGCCGGCCTGGAGCATCTCTTCAAACAAATGGATTGCCTTACCAACAAGACCTGCATTTGCACAGGCACTGATCAATGATGACCATGGAACTGTATTAGGGACAACACCAGCTGATAGCATGTCCGCTCTGACATTTAAAGCCGTGTCCCACATTTTTGCATCTGAAAAGACCTGGAAAATTGGTCACTAGTTATGGAGACAGAAAAATGCTCCATTGTATTTCTGACTCAAACATATAGGTACTGCGTATGTAAATTCAAGAGTCAAATTTAATAACCCTTGAGCAGACAGATATGTACCTTTACAATAGTACTGTAAGTGAAGACATCCAATTTCAACACTCCTGTTAATTCCAAATGCTGTACCTCCCTGTAAATATCTTGTGCCAGATCAACTCTTCCAGCAAGACAACATGCCTTCAAAAGAATATTGTAACATGCCAAATCTGCTGTGACACCAAGATTCTGGACATCGAAAACAAACAGGCTGGAGATATAGCTTGATTACAAGAAATTTTGTATAGCAACAAATGTCATATATGTTGCAAAACATATCTCAGCTATATATTCATTATATCGAGTGATACTAAAGGGACACTTTTGTTTGTACATTTGAGGAAGACAGAACGAAAAGTCATGATACTGAATTGTAATAGCTAATTTGAAAGGAAATTATATGAAGAAGGGTAGGATGTGATGGTAGGGAGGGTTTTATATAAGACACACAGACAGATAGACAGAAATTTACCCGCATACTCCTGTATACATGAAATGTGTAGCTCAGATCATGTGAGTTCACATTCATCAGACTGTTGAAGACATAGATATTTGGAATGACTTTCTGTTTGAGCAAGTCCTGCAGGAAAAAAAAACATAGAAGTATGTAAGAGATAAGAGGAATCTAAAACATTCCAACATATGACTAAGAACTAATCTTTTCTTATTTGAATCTGTATTCTCCTGTTTATCTTTCAAGATCTATTCATCACTCATCTCGTTTTGTTGATTCCCTTTATTTTCTTGAATAAAGCATAATCCACAAAAGTTATCACAACATGGTACAGTTCCAAACAACTAAGAGACTTCAGATTGTCACATAGCTCATAGATGTACCTAGATTTCATGTAGCCTTTACAGAGACCACAGACATCAATTATTGTGCTGTAGATGTACATATTAGTCCCACTCAACTTTTCTTTGGATGCTTCATATGCTATCCAAGCAGAAGCCAATGCCCTCCTCTTTCCAAATTCATGCATAATGTAACAGAATAGCATATGTGCTTGTGGAAAAATACAAGCATACCTGTAAACATGTTAAACCAAAGTATTATTAGTTATTACACAGAAAGACATTGTGACTTCCCATATCTGACAACATACTCGATAAATTCCATTTACAAAAAGGAAAAGCAATAACTTCACATATTTGGCAAGAGTAAGAACAATGCCGATCAAACTCATACCATAGATAACAATCAACCTTACCTAATGGCCAATTTCGGGCTACGTTTCTTTACACACAATTTGATAATTTCAGACGGCTCCACCAGTTCTTTGATCGGGAAATGCAAACCTGAACCAAGCAATATCCCATTACCATTGCAAAGAGTCTCAACTCTTATATGCTTATCCCAACACACACACACACACACACACACACACACACACACACACACACACACACTACGATCGCAGCCTAAGATTTTACAGCAATTTACAACAGAAATATCTAAAATTTAGGTTCAAAGTTCACTACTTCACTATCAATCAAAAATCTTTAAAACAAAGAATCACGACAATATCATATGTAGTCCAATACTCCAATGCAGGTTGATATTCCGAAGAAAATTGAACAAATTTAAGGTTGCTATCAGTCAACCAAAAGTACCAGTTGATAAGAAATGTTCTTTCTTTTGTGTAGGATTCCCAAGTTGTTGA
The DNA here is from genome assembly GCA_946800695.1 of Geum urbanum. NCBI lineage: Eukaryota > Viridiplantae > Streptophyta > Magnoliopsida > Rosales > Rosaceae > Geum > Geum urbanum. The sequence goes on along the minus strand of OX326999.1, from coordinate 77,068,998 downwards.
ACCTTTCAATGTGTATATCTTGTTGATGAGACGGACATTTGATATGGGGTTCAATGCTTATGTTGTTAAGGTGTAGATCCGAAGTCTATACTATGCGAGTTTTATAAAGCGGGGCAGTGTGCTAAAGGTTTCAAATGCAAATTCTCACATGATTTGAATGTTCAGAGGAAAGGAGAAAAGATTGATATTTACAGTGATAAGCGTCAAAATGGTACAAAAAACTTCCTACAGTCTGATGTTGATTTCCTTATGGTTCATTTTATGCTGAAATTCTATGTTATAATTCATTTATTAGAAGCAATGGATGAATGGGATCAAGAAACTTTGGAGAAGGTGGTGGAGTCAAAGAGAAAAGAGTATAATGTGAACTATCCAACTGAGATTGTAAGTTGTCTCTTCAAAGTGTATCTATGTTCGAGTTCCCTACTTTTTCTTTACTAATCATTGATGAGCTTGGTGGACTTCAAAGCTTATCCTCTCTTTTTTAATTTTTATGTGTGTCAGGTGTGTAAATATTTTCTAGATGCAGTGGAGAAAAAACAGAATGGTTGGTTTTGGGTTTGCCCAAATGGTGGTAAAGATTGCCATTATAGACATGCTCTTTCCTCCGGGATACATTTTGAAGTCCCAGATGAAGGCTCTGTTGGAGGAAGAGACTGAAAAGATACCCATAGAGCAGGAGATTGAAGATCAGGTTATACAAACACGCCTCATCATTAGTATTTGATTTTCAGCTTGAATGTCTGGTCTTAATGCCTTTGGCTTTAGCATTGCTTCATTCCTTGACCCTTAATCTGCATGTATGTAACTCACCAAGTATTTGGTTTATTGGTGTTAGCGTGCTAAATTGAAAACTTCAACTCCTATGACTCCTCCTGAGTTGTTCATGGAATGTAAGAAGAAAAAGATAGCAGAAAGAGATGCTGGCTTGGCCTTCCAAATGGCAGAACGGGCGAAGAATGATCTTATGAGGTACAATAATCTCTATTCCAAGTCCTCTCTTTCCCAAACACGAAGAAGAAATTAAGAAAATGGATTTAACTCTGTCTATCTCCATTTAATAGGGAGGTAAAAAATTGACTACTGTGGCAAGGTTTTAATAGTGTTTTGCTTTCACTTCCTGCAGTGGACGCGAACTATTTTTATCAGATTCAAGCTTATTTGTGGATGATGCTGAGGCTTCTGAGAAGTATCAAAGAGAAAAGAATCTGAACTTAGTGAAAAGAAGGTAAATTCTCTCTTTATCTTTCCCTTCTTAGGAGTCAAGCTCTCTTTAAAAGTGTGTATGCCTAAGGTTGGATGTGGTTTCGTTCAGAAGCTTAAAATTACTGTTGTAGCTCCACATTGTTTACCAAAAGTTAGTGAGAGGTTCAGGTTTTCATCGGTATGGTATGTGTGACTAGAACCAAATTGATTGATTACTCTACTCATATTTTCTCTGTGTTTCTACCGGATTACGCGGGACGTAATCTAGCAGAAGCAAGTACGAGTACTCCTCCTCCTTCTTGTACGTCCGAACGTTGGGGCTGTTCGGATGGTCGGGCGCTTCTTCTCCTTTCGGGTCTTCGGGTACGCGTGCTCGGGTGCGGCTATTAGAAGAATACAACGACGAACAGACAGTCAGGGGTCAAGACGGGGTGGCCCGCCTTCAACGCTCCGATGCCTAAGTCAGATGATGTATTGGATATAACAGTCGAGCGAGCGTGCGTGTAAGTAGTGTTTAGTGGGATGGAATCAGAATGTCGTTACCTGTAATAAATACCTTACATATATAGGTGGTTGAGCTTGGTGCTTGATGGTGTTCTTCGATGTGGGACTGGTGTACTTGCTGATGTGTAATTCGCATATTCGGGTGAGTGCCCCTACGGGCGCGTGCGCGCTCGGATGAGGTTGGTCTTGTGAGTGAAGTTGGAGCCTTGCTGGTGGTCTTTCAGGTGGTCGGGTAGGTGTTGATTGTCTGCTTAAGTGGATAAGTATATTTAATCGGACAACTAATGTCATACTAACAAGTCCCCCAAGTCAAAGAGAACTTTCTTGACTGGGGAGTTGAAAAAGGGGTTCGTGCGATTAAACAAAATACTTATCCGATTGAGCAGTGGTGTATGATCCTGTAACCCCCAAGTCCCCCAACTCTCCGGTCAAGGAAGGGTTCGCATGACAGAGTGGGTACTTGCGCGTTTGACCCTGTACCTGTTCCTGTATTCTGGGCCCGGCCTCCAAACGGATCTTGCTAGTTTGGAGCCGCGCGCCCGTGGGGTGTTGCCTCGTAAACATAAATAAGTACAACATAGATATATAGGTATGCAAATGTGTGAATGTATGGTATGATGCGTGAATGTATGGTATGATGTGTGAATATATGCAAATGTTTGGTCGTAACGCCAACGCTGGGGTGCCGTTGCGTACGTCGCACGTCAACGGGGATGCCGTTGCGTACGCTGTAGCGTCAACGGTGGGATCAAGACCGCGACGTACAATGTTGCGGCGTGCACGAACGCGTACCCGTGACGCCCCTCAGACTTAGCGCGCGCAGAGGCCTCTGCCGCCTAAACCGGGAAGATTTCGGGCACGGAGAGGACGGACCCCACACCCGGAACGCTCATTGGTCTCAGAACGTACAAGGAGAGGACGGACCCCACACCCCTGCCGGCTGAGTCGGCGAGTCGATCGTTAACGTTACGCACACGGAGGGGAAGAACCCCACGCCCGTGCCGCCTATCGGCTTAGCGCGCCCAGAGAGGAGTCGGCCCCATGCCTCTGTCACCACAGCCGACTTGTATTTTTCGCGCACGGAGAGGACGGACCCCACACCCGGAACGCTCATTGGTCTCAGAACTTGCAAGGAGAGGACGGACCCCACACCCTTGCTGGCTGAGTCAGCGAGTCGATCGTTAACGTTGCGCGTACGGATGGTACGAACCCCACACCCGTACCGCCCATCGGTCTCAAAACGCGCAAGGAGAGGACGGACCCCACACCCCTGCCGTTTGAGTCGGCGAGTCGATCGTTAACGTTGCGCGTACGGAGAGGACGGACCCCACACCCGTACCGCCCATCGGTCTTAGCGCACGCAAAAAGGGGACGGACCCCATGCCTGTGCCGCCTAATCCGGCTTGCTAGTTCTTACCGGCGTGTGCACGGGGGGAGGTGCCCTACGCTCGTGGCGGTGAGCTCTGCGTTTCAGCGGTTGCGGGTGTTCGTGGTTTGCTGATCGTGTGGGTGGTGCGTGCGCCAGTACGGAATGGCGGGAGACGTGTCGTGTCTTGCCTTGGGTCTGGTGGTGCTCTGACGAGGTGCTTTGAGGTGACATTCCTTTTGATTGCTCCTCGGGAACCGTTGTGCAATAAATGCGAGCCGTCGTAATTAATGCTGGCGTGCCCTGGGCATTAAATGCTGATGACGTAGTAACTGCTCGAAGCTCAGACGTCAGGCGCGTGGGGTATTGCATGGGCGACACGTGTCGAGCCGTGGGAGACCGTGCTAGGGTTTGAAACCTAGGCGGGAAGTTGAAGGGGAGCGCGGTTACTTGCGTGGGCAGGTGAACCGCCTCAGGGCCACGTGTCGTGATCTGACGGTGGATACGCGAAAATGGACGGCTGGCGTTCATTGGCGTACATCGTGCGATCAGTATAAATAGGGGTGTGGTGTCGTCTTCCTCATCACTTTTTACAACTTACCAAAACGCTGCAGAAATTACTTCGTCTACTGTTCCTCTCTGATCTCTGCTGTTCTTTGTTTCTTGCCGGAGTTTCTTCGTCGACGTTCATCCTCTCTACCGTCAATATCGATTTGGTGAGGCTCTCATCCTGTTTCTGTTGTTTTCCGTTTTGGTTTGTGTTTGTTTGTTTCTGGTTTGTCACGGTTTCTGGGTTTTTTTTGGCTTTTTCTGGGTTTTGCATCTCAAGAACAAGGCGTGTTCTTGAGGTGTGCCAGGTTTGATTTTGGTTGGGGTAGGATTTTGGGGTTTTTGGTGTTTCTGGTAGTTTGCTTTTTTTTTTTGCTAAGTGTGGGTGTCGTGTGCGTGCGTCTAGGAATGGAGCCAATAGAAATATCAAGCAGGCAATCGCGTGAGCGCATATACGTACCGGGGGTGGGGTGGTTTAGTTGTGGTTTGAGCGGGTCGAGCACATCGTCGTGCGAGTCTGTGATGAGTGTGACGCCCCTACGATTCATCCCTAACGCTTCTCCTGTGGTGCAGCAAATGGATCCCCAACAAGCGCTTGCTGCCGCAGGGTTAGGGGAATCGTCGGGCGGATCCTCGTCGTCCGGTCCGTGGGGTGAGGAGCGCGTGCGACAAGATCAGCCCGTGACTCAGTTTCCGGAGGGTGGGCTAGTTCACTGGGTGCTCCCCGACGGAGTACCCATGCAAGAGCCTAAACGGGCGCCTAGCGTCAAAGATATGGCGCGGTGGGCGAGGGACTACCACATTCCTTCGTCCGTCAGGCTGAAGATTCCGGGGAGGGGAGAATCGTTCACCCGACCGCCTGCTGGCCACGTATCCGTCAGCGAGTTCCATCTGAAGGCGGGGATAAAGCTGCCTCTTCACCCGTTCTTCCAATACATCCTGGCGCTTCTCAGGATCTCGCTCGGTTAATGTGGGCCTACACTGACCCGAACGTTGGTGGCATTTTTCAATATCTTCCGTTCGAGCGGGCTGGACCACCCCACACGGGCGGAATTCCTCTACTTCTTCCGCCTGAAGTACTCCTCCCACCGGCGAGACTCGGGCACCTTCACCGTGGAGCCAAGGGTGAAGTGGTGGCTGATCGATCCTCCCAGTTCTTCCACCAGCTGGCGTACGATCAACTGCCTGGTCGGAGGTGACTGGGAGTTTGGCGCGCACTCCCCTGAGATTGCCGCCAACGCCCACCGTGTCCACCGAGTCCCCCAGCGCTTCCACTGGCTGGACACGAGCGAGTATCCCCTGACGCCCGAGGAGGAGAATAGGATAGCTCGTCTGAAGTTTGTCTTTGACCCTAGGCCCGAGGCGAGACATTTCTGGGCTACGTGTCACTGGGACTTGATTGAAAAGAATCGCCTCGCCCGCATGCCTGGTCTGTCGGGTGGCACTTATCTGTAATGTATGTAGTGTAATTGTGATCGACTGTTGCTAACCTGTACGTTCTCTGTTCTTGCAGTGAAAATGTCCAAGTCCAAGGCGAGTGACTGGGATGCGGAGCAGCTGCGCCGGCTAAACATGCTGCTGGATGGCGCGGACACCGTACGCCGTGTCGTGGTGGATCGCTCGGGCGGAATGCGGGTGGGTGAGGAGGTTCAGCCCACCATGCGTGCACCTGCGGTGAGCGAGCACGCCTCTCCTGTCCGCCAGCGTGCGTCGGGCGCTGGTCCATCTGTTTCCGCTGCTGCTAACGTCGAGCAGCCAACGTCCAGTCCTGTTCTAACTCCTCCTCCTTCGCAGTCGGGCAATCGGGGCTCCAGCCGGGCTGAGCGGGACAGCCGCCACCGTGAGAAGGAGCAACGCCAGGTGGATCAGGATCAGCGCCGGTCCGACTGGGTGGAGCAGAGGGACAGGCGTGACACTGCCCGCACGCCGCAGTCGTCAAATCCACCTTCAAGTCCTCCACAAGCTCTTGAGCAGGGGGAAAGTGAGGAGCGTGCCCAGAAGAGCCCATGGACTGAAGACTCCTCTCCCGGCCCTACTCCTGGGTCGAATGCTGATATTGTGGATGCCCTACGCCGTGGGCTGGTGGATAGCGCTGCCTCTCTTGGGCCCCTGCTGCAGCCGCTGGAGAATGCTGCCCCCGACGGGCTGGACGTGGCATTCATTGCGTGCACCCGCCTGCAGCACCAGCTCTTCCATGTCCGCTCGCGGGAGAATCTGGAACTTGCACGCCTCAGGGCCGACGCGCTGAAGCACCGAAGGGTGGTGGATCGGATGGTGGCCAACCTGGAGAAGGCCAATGGCCTGGCGACGCGGTACACCGCCCGTGCAGAGGAGGCGACTGCACGGTCCGTGGAAGCTGTTGCCCGTGAAGCTCTGGCGAGGGCTAAGCAGGACAAGGCCGTGGCCGAGGTGGAGCAGGTGCGCGCCGAGCTGGAGCGCGTCCGTGCTGAAGCAGCCGCCCGGGAGGCGCTGTTAGAGTCCCGGCTGGCTGAAGGAGGCTGATCGCGTTGCTCGCATGGATGCTGTGGCGACGTTCAAGGAGTCTGACGAGCTCCACGAACTAGTCAGAGCTGAAGTGGATGAGCAGGTGGCTGCCTTCCAAGAAGCGGTGATTCCCTTCCTCAAGCTGGAGGAGTACCGGGCGTTCGTGCGGTCTGAAAATGAGAGACTGGCGGGCGCTCAGGTTCCTGCGCCTGAGGGAGAGGTGGAGCCTTCCGGGGAAGCTGGTGGGGCGGGGCTGGAGCCGGTGATCGTGCGGGTGGATCCGGGCGAGCAGGTGGAGGCGGTGGGGGCGGTGTCGTTGGAGGAAGTGATATGACCAAAACATGCATTTAAATTAAACACATAAATCAACCATAAACAATTTAAAACCCTATAGATGTAGTATAATATAAGCAAGTAGGGATCGTTCTAAACCGGGGATTGAATGGTGCATGCAATTCTTGTGTAATATGGGGGGTGTATGAGTTGATTTTAATTACCTAATTTTCTATCTAATTACTACCTAAAAATGTTGAAAAATATAGCAAGAAATTCTAGGACTCTAACAAGCATCGACTCATAGACAAGCAAAACACATAAAAAGAATCCCAAAAAATCCACCATAAATTTCGACAAAAATAAAACATAAGCTAATTATTTACATGTGATCATCATATTCAACCTAACCAATTTTCTCTACCTAATTAAGCTACCTTCGAAATTTATGCTCCTAATTCTTATTATTAACATGCCATGTGGTTTAAAGCTTAACGCCTTAAAATCTAATAATCATTGAATAACTTCCAGGCGAAAGGTTAAAACACAATCATCCCGCACTACCCAACGCATTAAAAACTAGACATAGCATGCCTCAAACAAAACTAAGAACATAAACACATGGAAGATATACTCAAGTAAGTATTAAAAATCCAAAAGTATTCACCAAAACCCAATGTCAAACAAAAAGAGTACAAGAACAAAATATGACTACGGAGTAAAGGGTTCATGGTTACACTTTGAAGAAATCCCGCTTAACGCTGCAAACTCCCAAGGTGTAGATGACTCCAAGGATGGTGGTTCTCACTTGTATGGACTTAACGTGTGCAAGCGATCCGAGTGATGGTGGATGGCGGTATTGTCAACTCCGTGCTTGGTCTTGGTGTTTGAGGGAGAGGTTGGAGAGTAATTTTGCAGAGCTTAGGCCTAGAATATGTGATGATCCACTTTGAGGCCGAGCTCCCCAATTTATAGAAGAAGATTAGGTCTTTTCCTACCAAAACAAGACTTTCCTTGTGTACCCGGGCAAATCTGATAGTCTGTAAAGATTTGCATTTTTCCGGAGTTGTACATATTCGAATTGCGTTATTCTTGCGACATTGGAAAGATCATTCCGAGAGATATAAAATATCTTTATTAATCACCTCAATCGGAGTTGATATGTAATTTCTACAGCTTGTCGAAGTTGGCCCATCTGCACAGGCAGATTCTGCTTTCCTTATTCTTCATGATTTCCTTCTTCTTTTGACTTTGAGAATCCTTTTCCTACCAAAGCTTGATCTCCACGAAATTGGCTGATTGGATCTTCATATTTGGGCTATCTAAATGGTCTTCTAATTAATTGGACCCATTTTCATTTGTTCTTCTTCAAGATCCTTCCGGAAGCTTTCAAATCCTAGTCAACATAGGAAAGGTTTTCCTAGTCAACCAATGATTTCTTTTTCTCCTCAATTTTTCTCCTTTATTCCTTGGAATTTCGAACCAATTTCTTTTCTCCATTATTTTGCAGTGTTTTGCATGCTTGTAGGCTCCTTTACTCCGTCTCTTTTGGTCAACACCTGAAATTAACAAAATAAGTTAAAACTAATAAAACTAAGCAATTATCAAAGTAAAAATGTAGAGAAAATACATTAATTAATACGCCTAAAATGCGTAGATCAGGAAGCTGAGGAGCTGGAGGTGGATACGGGGGCGTAGTGTAGGATTTTCTCTTCTTTTTTTCTTGTAATAGAGTAGGATTTTTGTAGTCGGGCGTTGTGCCCTAACTATCAATGAAGTATTTTCCTTCCGTATGTGTGCCTTGTCTTGACTGTTTTTTTTTTGGCATCTTTTGAATGACTCGCGCGAACGTGCGCCCACTCTCCTTTGCTTTTGAATGGAATTTAACCAAGTGTTACATTCGTGCGAGCAGCCTATCCCCAGTCCCCCGAGTACTGGGCGGGCGGGGTAAGGACAAACAAACGCAATAATATTACAAACTTAAAGAACGAAAAATTACAACATAAGTACAACATAACAAAATTTTAATGAAAGTACTTCCTCAAATGTTGTATATTCTATGGGTGCCGTAGTTGTTGACCCTGCATATCACGGAGGTAGAAAGTGCTGGCGCTTATCACCTCGTCAACGACGTACGGGCCTTCCCATAACGGACGGAGTGTCTTCACCTTTTGCTGGATTGCCTTCATCACCCAGTCCCCCAGTTGGATTGGTCGAGCTCGAATGCGCTGGTTGAACAACCGGGCGATCCTTTGCTTGTTCGCGGTGTTGTGGGGATGCGCCGTGTCCCTCCGTTCTTCCAACAGATCATTGCTGAAGCGTAGCCCCTCGCCGTTCGTGCGTGGATCGTACCCCTCGATCCGTGGGATATGATGGGTGATCTCCAGGGGTAGCACAGCTTCCGTTCCAAATGTCAGGCTGAACGGAGTTTCGCCCGTGGCTGCGTTGGCGGTCGTTCGGATGGACCACAGAATCTCTGGAATGACCTCGGGCCAGCGCCCGTAACCCGCATCCCCGGGTTCGATGTCTTCAATTTTCTTTTTGATACCAGCCTTGATGATTTTGTTGGCTGCCTCCACCTGTCCGTTCGTTTGGGGGTGCGCTGGTGATGCGAACACGAGGTCCGTTCCCTGCCTCTTGCAGAAGGCTATGAGTCGGGGGTTGTTGAATTGTGTCCCATTGTCTGTTATGATGCTGATCGGTGTTCCGTAGCGACAGAAGAGGAAACGCCAGAGGAAGCGCTCCACCTTCTCCGTGGTGATCTTCGCCATTGGCTGGGCCTCGATGAATTTGGTGTGGTAGTCAATGATGACGAGCAGATATCTGTATTGCCCCTTCGACTTAGGGAGCTCTCCGATCAGGTCCAGTCCCCATTGTGCGAACGGAACGGGCGACAGGAGGACGGATAATGGGACGGCAGGCGTGTGGTGGTGATGTGCGTGTAGATGGAACTGGTGGCATCTGCTTGTTAGCGCCGTGGCGTCCGCATGGATGGTGGGCCACCAGAATCCATACCTGAGGGCCTTGTGTGCGATCAATCTGGCGCCCGCATGATGGCTGCATGTGCCCGAGTGGATTTCTTTTAGGATCGAGTCGCCCCTTGTCGGAGTGACGCACTTGAGGCTCGCCCAAGTCCTCCCCTGTCGATACAATGCTTCATCCCGCACGCTGAAGTTGGCTGCCCGTGCGACAATGGTTCTGGCCTCCCTCTTGTCCTCTGGTAGTTCTCCCCTTGTCTTGTAAGCGATGAGCACATCCATGTAGCTGTGCTCGTGCGGTTCGATTGCTAGAACCTGCTCTGCTCCCGAGATGCTCGGCCGTCCCAGCACTTCGACGATTCGCTGTCCTGGTCCCGTGTGTACGGGTGCCGTGGCCAATCGGGCGAGCCTATCTGCCTTCGCGTTGAACCCTCGGTGAATGTGGTTGATGTTAACGTACTTGAACCCACTGATCAGCGCCCTCACGTGCTTCAGATAGGCGATCATGGACTCCCCCTTTGCCTGGAATTCCCTTCTGACCTGGCTCACCACCAATTGTGAGTCGCTAAACACGTTGAGGTCGGGCGCCTCTGAGTTTTTGGCCAGCTGCAGTCCCGCGATGAGCGCCTCGTACTCGGCCTCGTTGTTGGTGGTCTTGAATTCGAACTTGAGGGCGTACTCCGCGTTTACCCCTCCTGGCCCGGTCAAGATGATCCCGGCGCCGCTTACCTTCTTTGTGTACGAGCCGTCGACGTAGAGGTTCCACTCCGACAATGGTCCTTCCTTGACCCCAGGTTTGTCGGACGCCTCCACCGTCGGGCCGTCGGTCGCACCGACCGGTGTTCCCTCCGCTTCCGTGTACTCGGCGATGAAGTCCGCCACAGTCTGTCCCTTCATTGCCGTTCGAGGCCTGTACTGGACATCGAATTCGCTGAGCTCAACTGCCCACTTCACCAGGCGACCGCTGTGATCGGGGGATTGGAGTATATGGCGTAGGGGCACGTTCGTGAGAACGTAAACGCTGTGCGCTTGGAAGTATGGCCTCAACCGTCGGGCGGCGGTGACGAGCGCGAGCGCCATCTTCTCGATCGTCGGGTATCGGGTTTCAGCGCCCGTCATGCCCTTTCCTGAGAAGAAAACGGGCAGCTCCGTGCAGTCCTCCCTGCGGACGAGGGCAGAACTGACGACCGTGAGTGAGGCAGCTAGGTAGATGTACAATATCTCCCCTCGGATGGGTCTGGAGAGGAGCGGGATGGAAGCCAAGTACTCCTTGATCTGAAGGAAAGACGCCTCGCATCCGGCGTCCACCCGACCTCTCGCTTGTTCGTCGTTCGGAGAGCCTTGAAGAATGGGGCACATCTGTCTGAATATCGAGAGATAAACCGGTTCAACGATGCGAGCTTGCCCGTGAGGCTCTGCAGGTTTGCTTTCTTGACTGGCGGCTTCATGTCGATGATTGCTTTTACCTTGGCGGGCGCGGCTTCGATTCCTTGCTGGCTGACGATATATCCGAGGAATTTGCTGTTGGTGACCCCGAACGTGCACTTGGCCGAGTTTAGCCTCATGCCGTTCCTGGTGAGGACGTCGAGCACAGTCCCCAAGTTCTGGACGTGGTCGACCGCCTGAACGCTCTTCACCAAGATGTCGTCCACGTACACGTCCACGATGTTGCCAATCAGGCCATGAAACATCGCGTTCATCAGCCTCTGGTACGTGGAGCCGGCGTTTTTCAATCCGAATGGCATGACGACGTAGCAATATAGTCCCTTGTCTGTGACAAACGTCGTCGCCTCCTGATCTTCGGGATCCATGAAAATCTGGTTGTAGCCCGAATATGCGTCCATCATGGATAGGAGCTCGTGCCCGGCTGTCACGTCCACCAGCTGGTCGATCCTCGGCAGGGGGAAGCTGTCCTTGGGGCACGTCTTGTTAAGGTCACTGTAATCGATGCACATTCTCCACTTCTTGTTGCTCTTCTGCACCATCACAGCGTTGGAGATCCACTTCGGATACTCCACCTTGCGGATGAACCCGATGCCCAGCAGTCGGTCCACCTCTTCGTGCATTGCCGCATAATGCTCCGCTTTGTACGCCCGCCTTTTCTGTTTTACTGCCCGGGCACCGGCGCTGACGCTCAGCCTATGGGATATGATGCTTGTGTCGATCCCGGGCATGTCCTTATACGACCATGCGAACACCTCTTGCTTCTCCTTCAGCAGTGTGATCAGCCGTTCGGCTATCGCATGAGCCAATGATGCTCCGATTTGAACCGTCCTCTCCGGGTGCTCGGAGGACAGCTGAATCGTCCTCAGTTCCTCGCGCTCGGGGACGGGCGACACCGCCATCAGCCCGTCGCGTGGATCGTCCGGTATCTCTGTTCCGGGCGTAGGCTCCAAGGCGAGGACCTCCTGCCTGTCCCGGGGTTTCACGGCTTCCTCATAGTTGTATCCCCGAACGTACCCGATCCCATGCTCGGTTGGGAATCGTCCCAAGAGCAAGTGTCCCGCTATGATCATTTTCAGCTTGTTGATCCCCGGCCTCCCGAGAATGGCGTTGTATGGGGAGGGGGTGTCCATGATAATGAAGTCTGTTCGGACCTCGCTGTGCGGGGAGTCGGATGCGCCGATCCCGACTCGGATGCTGTCGCTCCCAATTGGATACGACGTTTTGCCCGTGAAGCTGGCCACGCACTCATGATCCTGTGTCATCTTGCGGGCGGGCCTGCCGAGTGCTGCGTACGCATCCAGGTAGATCACGTTCACAGACGCCCCACTATCCACCAGCACCCTCTTTACGAGGAAATGATCGATGATCGCATCGATCACGAACGGTGGGGTGCTGTCCTTCGGGCTCCCTTCCTCATCTTCCGCTGTGAAGCTAATGGCGAGAGTCTCCCGTCTTCCCTCCTTCTGCACTTGTCCAGCCCCGATCATCAGCACATCCCTGCTCGAGTGATTGGGCGACAAGGTGCCCTTGCGTTTTCCCCCGGATATGGTGCTGATAGTCCCCCGGGTTTCGATGCCTGCCTCGCGCTGTCACTCGCCTGCCCTGGGAGGGGTTGCACGTTCGTCCTTTTGTATATCCGCGAGGGCCTTCGTTAGCATTATGCAATCGTTGGTCTGGTGAGTGGTGGTGTTGTGGTACTCGCACCAGACGTTCGGGATTCGCCCGACCGGGATCTTCACCTTTGATATGTTGTTTGGTCGTAGGAGCTGGTGTTGGTATTGGCGGAGTAGGTGCTCATTTGACTGTCGGTTGATCGCGTATATCCCCTGGACCGTCGGTCGGTATTGCGGTGCCGGTGGTAGACGGGCCTCCTGCTGTGCTGGTCCCCTCGTCTGGTTGTAGCGGTTGTTGTTGTAGCGGGAGGGTGGCCTCTGGTGATTCTGTCTTTGCGCGTCCCAGCTCCTCTTATAGCCCCCGATTGGCTTCTCGTCGTCTGCTAACTGTCGCGGTTGGGCGATTGCCGCCTCTGGTCTGTCGGTGCTAGATTCGGAGGTGGACCCGTACACTCGCGTTTCCACGAGCGCCTTCTGCACAATCAGGTCCATGATCTCGTCGTAGTCGAAATATTCCTTCCTCACCAGTTTCTCTACGAACGGCGTGGCGAGCATGTTGTCCATCAGGGCCACCTTGGCCACTCGCTTGTCGAGGTCCCTGCACGTGCTTGCAAGCGTCCTCCATCTGTTAATGTAACTGGACAAGCTCTCGTCCCTCCCCTGGCGGACCTTGAGGAGGATGCCGGTGGTGTTGTATTTGCCCTGGAGCCGGTAGCGCTTCTGGAAGCTCTCCGCCAGCTCGAGGAACGAATGGATGGAGCCTGGCGGAATCTCGTAAAACCAGCTCCGTGCCTCCTCTATCAATGTTTCCTGAAACAGGAAACACAGGGTTAGGTCCGAATACCGGGTCCCGTCCGTGGTGGATCGAAACTCGTCGATGTGTGTACGGGGGTCCCCGCTCCCGTCGAACCGGGTGATCTTCGTTGTCTTCGCGTGGAGGTCTCTTCCCCTCTCCAGTATGTGCGCCGAGAATGGGCTGACCCGGGGGGCGAACGTCCCACCTTGCCCGGCGAGCTTGTCTTTCCGTAGGCGCGAAACTTCTTCCTCCAATTCTTCCATCCTCCGGAGGATCCAGGCGTTATTCGTCGGGGGTAGCGACTCCCCTTCTGGTGTGAGCGAGCGGGCTATCCGGGCATTAGCCCCACCGAACGGATGTAGCTCTTCGTCAGTGGTGTCCTGGGACCGCTCGCGTTGCCCCTGCGGCGGGCCGACGAGTGCGTCCAGCCGCTCCTCCAGCCTCTGCCTGATCTGGCGCTCCTGCTCCCTATCGAACGCTGCCTCTCGCAGCTCTCGGATCAGGCCGTCGACGTTCTCTCCGTTGCCGCTCGTTCTGGGCTCTACTATTGGGTGCGCCAGTGCGCCCGCGGGTGTTTCCTCAAATGGTGTACTGCCGGTGTTAGTCTCCTGGGTAGGCATATGGCTTCTGATTAGTGGTGTTTATACGAGGTTTACAATTTGTAAGCTTCCCACAGACGGCGCCAACTGTTTCTACCGGATTACGCGGGACGTAATCTAGCAGAAGCAAGTACGAGTACTCATCCTCTTTCTTGTACGTCTGAATGTTGGGGCTGTTCGGATGGTCGGGCGCTTCTTCTCCTTTCGGGTCTTCGGGTACGCGTGCTCGGGTGCGGCTGTTAGAAGAATACAACGACGAACAGACAGTCAGGGGTCAAGACGGGGTGGCCCGCCTTCAACGCTCCGATGCCTAAGTCAGATGATGTATTGGATATAACAGTCGAGCGAGCGTGCGTGTAAGTAGTGTTTAGTGGGATAGAATCAGAATGTCGTTACCTGTAATAAATACCTTACATATATAGGTGGTTGAATTTGGTGCTTGATGGTGTTCTTTGATGTGGGACTGGTGTACTTGCTGATGTGTAATTCGCATATTCGGGTGAGTGCCCCTACGGGCGCGTGCGCGCTCGGATGAGGTTGGTCTTGTGAGTGAAGTTGGAACCTTGCTGGTGGTCTTTCAGGTGGTCGGGTAGGTGTTGATTGCCTGCTTAAATGGATAAGTATATTTAATCGGACAACTAATGTCATACTAACACTCTGCTTTTAACTTCAGGTTAACAACAATCTTCGTGCATTTTGATTAATCAACATAACTATCTTGATTAATTTAAAACTTAAAAACTAATTAAAGAAGAGACGGAAGAACACCGGAGAGGAGATATATAAATGTGAATGAGTGAATATGATGGCCGAGGAGTAATGGTGCATTTTGCATTTTAAAAGATGTCTTTTAGTTTGAATCAAATCTTTTGATATGTTGCAGCCCTTCACTAACATCACAATGTTATGTTAATTAAACTGCAGCACACCTATTTACCAAATACACCTCTGAGTATATTTTGAAAATATATCTCCTAATTGAGTAACAAAATGGAATGAAACATATCAGCTTTCCATTCCTTAATCCATAGATCCCATGGCTGGGATTTCTCTCCCTTTCTCTCTCTCTCTTCCTTACTTACCTAGGAAGAGAGAAAGGGAGACTACCAATGGATTGTAAGTCAGAACCCAAATCTGGGCTCCTTGATAAACAAATCATTGTTTGAAGCAGCAGGGAAAATCATTCTTTTCTTTCTTGTTGTTTTCTTCCTTGTATGTGGGAATGTTATATAATAAAGCTTCTTCTGCTCTTTGCTAGCTCTACTGCCTTTACACTAATGTTTCAGAGCCACACATGATCGATGTTTCAAAAGGAGAGAGCTGAACAAGCTAGGACAGGTTACTGATAGTACTAAATAAAGCATCTCTCAGATCAACAAATGCAGCAACTGTACGTACGTATAGAATCCCAATTAAATTAAGTTCTACTGTTCTAGGCCATATGGACTGCAAGCCAACACCAGGAAACAAACATAGTAAAAACCAAACAGTTGGAGCGAAAGAAACAAAGCTAGACGGGAAAAGGATGGGAGTCATGAGACACTGCAGGTACACAAAGTTGAACAGCTAGGATTTATTATAACAATATGAAATATCCTCTTGGTTGCTCCTTCATACAATTGGTCGTAATTGTCCTTATTAAGCTTGCAAAATGGGTTTTAATTATTGCTGGTAACGTGAAAATTTGCAGCAACCTTGGACTCTCTCTAGCTAGCTGCATTGTAATTTGTAAAAGACTAATCCACCTGGTCAAGATTAGCCTTAATATTAATTATAAAGATCATATGATTCATATCACTCCCGGCCTAGGCTACTTTTTTTTAAATCAGAAACCACGTACATATAGAGCCAATATACTTCGTCGGTAGCTCACTATGATTGCAAATAATCATTCCATTTATGGCAGTGTTTAGGTAGTGTACGTTCTACCCAACCAAATGGTATTGAACTGATATATATAATCGTTGCACGTGATATTTGTTTGTTACCAATATTCTTCCATGAACATAAATTTGGAGTAAACCCGGCCTCTTCTCTAGTTAGGTCAGAAATGTGAAACCGTAATGCTGCATGCGACCCTTATGTATGGTGGTGGAAGAACAGGACCTGCTAAGTCGTACGTGCATGCTCATGATTGCTGCATACATTGGAAACTTTTGCATGAAATGCTGTGATCGACTATTATTCTACAGTGGCAATTAAGTTGATCTAGCTACCGAGCATCCTAGTACGATTCAAAGAGTTTAGTCACCAACTAAAAGATCGATGTCACCGGCCTAGCTAGCTAACTTACTATTTAGTTTGACTGGCACAGCTTACCGACGCACTAGCTAGGCAGCAAGTTATGGAGATATTACTTTGAGAAAGTTTAATTAAAGATTTTGTTTGGTTTCGATTTTTCTCCAGTCAGACTGTTGTGATTGGAGATGTCGCAAACTGTTTTTATTAGTCCATTGGTATAGATATGCTTTGTGCGAGGCGTGCCACTGTCGGTGGCAGAATATCGTTGTGTTGTGCGTCGCATAGTCTCTGCTTCTTGTCAAGCGATTGGAGTGAGGTGAGCACAAATCTCGCTCGTTGAGTCCTACTTATCTTGATGGTACGCAAGACGTAAGCTTTGTGTCTCTCTGCCGAGCCACAAAGAATTGATACTTTACACCTTCGGGCAAGTATAAAGCAGAGGAATCCTAAGGACGAAGTGTTGAGAACATAGTAGGATAGGGTGACTTCGTAGATCTGTAGAATCCCCACGCTCTATCGGGTGGCCTGGACTCCTCTAATTGTCGTCGTCTAACTCGAGTGAATCTTTGAATCCCTACGCTCTGTCGGGTGACCTAGATCCTGAATTCGTTGTTGCCGGTTGGTTAGCTTGAGTGAACCTTTGAATCCCCACGCTCTGTCGGGTGGCCTAGATCCTAAGCTCGATGTTCGCTGGTTGTCTACTTGCTGCAAAGTAAGATTTGCTTGTGCGCAAATTGTATGTATGTGTAGAGGTCCGTAAACCTTATTTGATTCTTCTATTTATAGAGGTTGGCACTCTGATTTCTCTGGCTTGACAAGGTAACATTATTGACTAGGAAAGAAAGGAGTAATATCTTGCCTCTTGATTTCCCTAAATCTTTTAGGAATTGTATAGACAATCCATTTCCTGATATGCAGCTCCAACCAGTGAGGCCGGCCCATTTCTCCTCTGAGGCCGAAAAAGTATTGAAATAAATGTTATATTTATTTTGGGCCCAAACACTTCTAAAAAGGCCCTTTCAATTGTCCATGGGTTAATCTCGAGGTCTGGAGGGAAATGTTTGGCCCCCAGACCTCGAGATTAACCCATGGACAATCGAATGGGTCTTTTTAGAAGCGTTTGGATGTGACGTGTTGCTTCCTTGACAGTGGCTTGAAGTAACCTCACGTATGCTACTCAAGTGTTTTCTTCAAAAGTCGCGCCGCCTATTCTCACCATTTTATACTCTTCAGCTGTCTTCACCTTCTTCACTTTCCTTCGAAAGTTATGCAATCCAAGATTTTGAATTTTTAATCACTCTCAAGATTCCGATTTTCCTTTCCCTCTTTCTTTCACAAATGGCCCCTTATCAACGGTTTTGCCCAGACGTTTCTGAGAAGGATGTGGAAGCCTTCCACGCTCATTTAGACCGTCGTCCTCATTGGGATAAGGACCTTCCTTATGCGTGGCTTGATCT
The DNA here is from genome assembly GCA_946800695.1 of Geum urbanum. Taxonomy (NCBI): domain Eukaryota; kingdom Viridiplantae; phylum Streptophyta; class Magnoliopsida; order Rosales; family Rosaceae; genus Geum; species Geum urbanum. The sequence goes on along the minus strand of OX326999.1, from coordinate 77,051,486 downwards.
TACGAGGGGAGATGAGCTTATATTAGGTTAAACCACTAATACCATTAAGGCCTCTTTTGTGCTTGATTCAGCTGTGCGTCGTCCTCCATTGGTCATGCGTGGTGAAGCCGTTGCTCATACACACTGGGATAAGAAGGTACTTGAAGTCAAATTGGGGAAATGGCCAGCACCAGAGCTGAGGAACTTCAATGGTACCAAGAGCGGAAGTCCCTTGATGAGGAACTTTGGCAACAAGTTGGTATTTCGCATGCTCTAGATTTATGTTTCCATATTCCCCAAGGTGGGAATCGTGCTACCGCCATTGCTACTTTGCGCTATTGGAAAATCAGTAGTAATAGTTTTGTCCTCCCATTTGGTCATTTAGGAATTACTATACTTGATGTTGTCATTATTACTGGTTTACCTACTGCAGATGAGCATTTTCTTCCCAGTGCTTTGGATAGTAAAGACTTCGCTTTCTCCATGGATCCTACGTGCTCGACTATCAGCACTGCTTACTCCAATTGGCGTAAGCACTACAATACGAAGGAGTTTCAGGCTACCCCTACCTCTGATGATCAGCAGGTAAATAATGCCTACGATGGCATTGCTTTTCTAGAATTATGGCTTTGTCGCTACGTATTCTGTGTCACTGTAGATAGAATTACCAATACTTTCGCAAAGGCATCTGAGGCGTTGTATAATGGCCACTGTCTTGGCCTTGCTCAGCCTGCTTTGGGCACATTATTCAGTGGGATTGGGTGGATTTCGTTGAATCCATTCAAGTTGAAATTTGCAGGCCCCGTCTGGATTTTATCTTTATGGCTACAGGTTTATTTTTCTGAATTTCGTAGTCCCCACCACAAGGAATTTATCTATGAGAAGCTGCTAGGGAGGTCATTGGCTCTTGTCGGGGAGACGGGACCTTTGAGCTACTCGCAGTGTTTCAATTATCTTTGGGGTCAAAAGCTTTTCCCCAAGGATATGGCTGAATTTGTAGTAACGAGAAGATTCCTTGCTGAGTTGTCTACTAGATTCGCAGTGACTCTTCACCAAGCCCCTGCTGCGAGGAAGCTTTTTTCTCAATGTGTCACTTGCGCAGACATCATTGTTCCTGATGCGGTCTTGTGGGTTGAGTTGTACGCTCCTAATCACTTCGCTCGTTAGCTTGGGTGCAAATAAGGTCTTCCTTGCCCCTTGATGGAATCTCACAATGGCTATATGTCGTGGAGGACTTGTGTAGAGAAGTCTATTGCAGAGATTCTTCAAGACCTTGCTACTCCAACTTTTCCCTTGCTGGACCTATCAGAATTCCGCCGGCGCTCTCTTTGTATAACCTACTCCGTTGTTGATGACTATGATGAGTGAAATAAGAGTCATTATAGTGATATTTGGGAGTAGTCCAAATCCGGAGTTTTATGCACCATCTTTCCAGCCTCTTTCCTTGATTATTTCAAGAGAATTGTAAATATGCAGGCTGTGGGCCCCAAGGTCCAAAAGGAAACGGGCCAGAAAAGGAAGCGGTGAGAGATCAGTACTTCTCCTGCTTCTGTCACAAAGCGTAACAAGTTGTTAGGTGCATGTTTCGTTGCTGCCTCGTTTTCTGCGAGAGATGCTGCAAAGGCTGTTGCTGCCAAGAAGAAGAATACTGTTGAAGCCTGGGATCATGAGTACGGGGACTCCAATGATGAGTTTCCTCTGCTATGGCTTTAACCTTTCTAAGGATTCTTAGTCTTTAATCTTCTGCCTTCTGCTCTTTGACAAGGCGGTTTAACACCTCTCAAAGATACCCTATTCACAACCTGGATATATCAATGTAGTAAGATAAATAGGGGTTATCGAACACGAGGAATTGGTGAAACTAAATCCTAACACACTACTATGCTGACAGACTCGACTGCAGAACACTAATGGTATGCGAACCTAAGCTAGACAAACTCAAATGCTACGAAATTTTGACACAATTAACTAGACAAAGTGCCGGACTACCACACAAAATTTGAGGGTATTCGGAGTTGATTTGGTTACCGAAATAAATCGGCTAAGCTACAGCTAATGCAGAAAATAAATGCTGAAAGTAAATATGCTAATGAATGCAAATGGGTTTAAACTATATGATTAAAGAGTTAAGAGGAATGCAATCCACCACCGTCATTCCATCTATCTAACACATACTTAATCTAATGCACATATCCAATGAATGAAAGTTCCCAGGAAAAGTTTATCGTTACAACCACATCCTATTACCTATTCCTTATGCCTATGCAGGTTTGTCATGGACCTCCCCTACATCTATCCCTCTATTGAACCCATAGTCATGGACCCCAAGGTTTACAAAGAAGAAAGCATTAAGTTCTAGAAAAGGTTTGAGAAGCTACAAGGGTTCACAAGTACACTATGGGCGTGTCTCGCTAAACCTATGGATTTCAATCTCCCGACGGTAAAATCGGTGTATCACTATAGAGAATCCGGTGGAAGAAATTATCTTCAGTCGCCCGTATCTCATGAAACTAGAACCCTAGCATGCATACTAAGTTGGCCACCAAAACAAACATACAAAAATTCATACGGTGATCATTCAGAGAAAGAAACCTCATTCATAAAATATGCAAAACTAGATTAAAGTGTATGTATTAAAAAGACTTCATGTACGGGGCTTCAAGCAGCCCCTTAACAAAGGAAAGTTAGCTACTCATAGTCATAAATAATAACATCAAAGAGTTCATGAAAGATAAACAAAAGATGGAGAAAGAAGAACTCTTTGCGACGTCGAGATCGGACTAGTTCGCATGCATGCAAACTTCTTCTTCTCCCTTAGCTCTGTTTTGTCTTTTTCCTTCTTCTCCCTTGTTCTCTCCAGCCGTACGTATTTCTTTCCAGCCCCCCACTTGCTATATATATATATATATATATATATATATATATCTTTAAGCTAGGTTAATTAACCTAGTTGACATGCATCACGTGCTAGACTCATCTTCCAAGTCTAACTCCTCTTCTTCCCTTTCCAAGTTGCAAATATAATATAAATATCCACATGCAAACCTTCTCCTCGCCAAGCCCACAAATCCTAATGCAAGTGGACTTCCTCTATTTTCTTTGTTTTCTATTCAATTTCTCTCTCTTCTCTCACCAACTTTGCTCGCAAGAACCAACGTACGTAATCTCCTCGCCAAGGCATATATAATTGCAGTCATTAAACCCATCTTCACTTGCATAAATTCCCTCGCCAGACAGTTCCTCGCCAAGAAGCTTCAAAATAAATTATTTAATCTCCTTTTCTCCATTAATCTCCAAAACACCTAAAGACAAACACACATAATTAATTCACTCGATTAATAACAAAAAACTAAATATAGGGAACAAGAACAAATTAAATACCAAATAGACGCATAAATACGCGACTATCACTCTTAACTCTGCTCTTTTATGTCTTAGTCCCGCCGACCCAATCGTGGTGCCATCATGGAACGTAGGCGGCTATCTGAAGATGAGTTGAGTGGGAATTCTCTCTCTGTTGATCTAGTTTCCGACAGTGAGCCGTCGGAGAATGATTTAATCATCCAAGCTGAGCGGAACAAGGGGAAGTTTACGCAGCCAATTGCCACTCCTGAATCTTTTTCCAGGGCTGCGAATGCGTCTGGGGAGCCCGCTCCTTCTAAACCTATGGATGTAGGTCCTTCTAGTGTTGTAGATGAAGAAACTCTGCGCTAGGAGCTTCTCGAGCAGGTTTATGAACAACTGTTTGACTGACTGGTCTCCCCTGCTGCGACCGCTACTGCGAAGGCAATAGCTACCACCGTGGTTGGTAAGAAACCTCCCGAAGGGACTGCTGAGACTGAATGAGGTATTGAGGCTCCTGATGCTATTGCTCCATAGACCACTACTGCTGCTGAGGTATTTATTCTGACATTGTCATTTTCTGGAGTACTGTGCTTCTCTAACCACTGTTTTTGGTTATGCGTTCCAAGAAATTGCCTAAGAAACACCAGTACATACTCCTGATACTACAAACTTGGCCCCTGCCATTGTGAATGTAGGTGATGAAGAACAGCCTCGTGTGTTGGATGCTCCCTCCATCATTTTGGCCCCTGAGACTGGCCACGTAGAGTCAACCGTATTGCACTTTCTTTGAATTTCTAAATCTGGCTTGCTTACTTTTAAGCAGATTTTAACCTTTACTTATTCTTCACAGTTCGCTACTGAAGTGTCCTCCCCTCCTTGTATCAATGTTGCCCTATATGATGATCAATCTCCCCCTCATTTATCCCAGATATATTCTGGCTTTACCCGTGCATGATTCCTCGGTGTAAGTCCCTTGATCATCTCATAACTCTCTAGGTATAGGTTTTCTTGTAGAAAGATTCAGGCACTCAGGAGTTATCTCTTACCAAGGGTTGACAGAAGCTTAGGGAATTTTCAAACGACACTCGTAGTTGCAGCGAAGCTGCTGCCCCCCAGTCTACGATTCCAACCCTCTTAGCTCCTACCAGGGGTAACGAGGGAATGGTAAGGACCCTGCGAGAGGTGGTGCAAATTTACAAAGACTTAGCTCTCTTTAAAAAAGATCCTCCTGAAGTCCAACTCGCCATTGCCTATCTTCATGATCTATGGACTCTGAATTTCGAGAACGAGACTGTCCGTCAAGAACTGGCCTTTCATATTCAAATAGCTTGCCATGCCATGGAAGGAGTTGACCATAACATCATGGATCAAATGGAAGAACTACTGCGAGAACTTCCCACCTTTTTTAACACCGTTGTCTCTGCCACCCAAGAGCAAAACAAAGCAATCTCCAATCGTATAGATCATAATCGTAGGTGGAAGCATGACTTGGAGAAGATTTCGACAATGGAGAAGATCTATGAAGATGAGTGGGTAGACATTCTGGCCATACATGCGGAGATAGCCAAAGCTCCACGCTAAGATGCGTCAAAAGGAGGAGGATTATTTCAGAAAGGAGCAAGTTGTTATCGCTCTTCTTAATGCTGGGAAAACTCTTTCCGAAAGTGTTCAGCAGACTCGCGCTGCAGTTGTGGATGCCGAAAGGTCTTAGGCCGCTGTACTGGCCCGGTATCTCCAAGTAAAAATCAGTCTACGAGCTCTCGGTAACTCCGTTGTGAAGTACTAGATTTTTACTAACTAGGCCCCAATTTTGGGCTTTATGCTCTATTTTGTATAAACTCTTGCCAGTTTAATTTATATCTTATGTCCCATGGCCTTAATCACTTGTTGTGTATCTCTGCCATTAAATAACTTCGTGCCTCCAAACATCACGCCGAGTCTTGGAATAATTGTCCGCTTTTAATGGCTCATAACTCTGCATCTCGAAACGGTAAATTTCTAGCTTTTAAGAGATACGCAAATCGATGATTGAATGTTAAGCCCCCTTAACTGCTGTGTTGGATTGATACAACGCTCCGGGTCTCTTTATTCAAAGCCTCTTAGAGTTTTTAGGCTTATAAATAGCTTGTCACTTCTCCTTCACTCCACAAGATCTCTCTGTAGCAACAAGATGATATTTCTAGTTTATAGTATGTTCCCTTTTTGCTTTAAGGCAAAGCCTTCAGATCTTGTATTCTGCTAGACGTTTTTAGGTCAAAGTACCAGAGCTCAAACCTGGCTTAGGTCGTAGTACCAAAGCTCAGGTTCTTCGGTTCTGGGCTAATTCTCAAACCTTTGAGAATTAGCAGACAATGGTTGATATGGGCACTCACTAACCCCATCCCTGAACCTGATCATTCTGATCCTGTGAATACTCACACTCACTCTCGTTGTAGCTCTCCTTGCTTTCTGAGTGGAGTACCTAAGATCATGATTAGAGGAATAGTTTTGTTAAGCCGTAAATGTTGAGCGAGTGCAAGTATCCCAAAGTCTTCCAGAGCCGAAGGTAGATCTATCCCTTAGTGCCAGATGCATACGAGGAGGATATCAGCATTGGTTTGTTCATTATAGAAACCTTGGAGGTATCATGGAGAGGTGGAGCAAAAAAGCAAACTCTAGACCTTAAGGGTACTAACGAAGCAACTACATCTGGCAACAAAAAGACAAAAGACCTAAATGGGAAACAGAAAAAACTCATACCTGAAGCAACTCCCGTTTTTCTTTGCACACAATGCAAGGCAGAGTGTGGATTGAAGATGACTTATGATGAGTTTATAGAGGTTGTATGAGCAAGTCCACAGATCAGTTATCCTCCTGAGAAATTTTAACCATTCATCCCTAAGGCAATAAAGGGAGTTCCAAAGGATTCGAATTTATACAAAGACTACGAAGAGAAGAAAAGAAGTCTGAGTTAACTAAAGGTGTACAACGAGTTTCCAAGGAGGACTCCAAACCTGGAGGAAAACTGGAGGAAAATCCATGGAAATTACTCCTACAAGAAAGCGAAATCTGTAGAGACAATTTGGTTAAGAAAAAAGGACTTTGGAAGCGTTGGACAAATGATTAATAAAGCCAGACCAGTTGGTGAAATTGCTAATTGACTTAGAGGTCAAGGATGTGGGGTAATTTGCTGCTTGTAAGACAACAACTCAAGGTAACATTCAAGACTGGTGCAGTGTTGGAACCATACGTGACTAAAGCAAGTGAATTATTGGAGCATTTTTCACTGATGTGGAATTAATACACATTCACAGAGGAGAAAATTACGCAGAAAATGAACTCGCACAGCTTGCTATCGGGATTGAACTCGTAGACAGTGTACAAGAGCATATCTTATAGGTTGAATGCAGAACTCTTCCTTCCTTTGTGGTAAGGAAAGAAGAAAATAATGAATGGTACGTAGATGCTTTAAGTTCCATTGATGAAGATTGGAGGCAACCACTCATTGCCTACTTGAAGGATCCCAGTACTTCTGTAGACAAACGCACCAGGTATTTAGCTCCTAATTACCCTTCAACGAAATGATGAGTTGCTCAGAAGAGGAGGGGATGGTGTTGACCTGCTTTTATAATTATGGAAACGAGGCCAAAAGGCTGCAGGGAGGTCCATCTAGGGTTTTGTAGTGCTTACCAATCAGGACCCAAGATGAGATGGTTGTTGCGAAGACATGGTTATTTTTGGCCCTATATTCTAAAATATTACATTTCTTTTGCCAAAAGATGTGAAGATTTTCAAGCTCATGGACCAATTAGTCATATTTCAAATATTCCCATGCAGCCAATCATTAAGTCGTGGCCTGCGCGAGGATGGGCTTTGGACTTAATTGAAATGATTAATCCTCATTCATCTATGCAACACAAGTTCATCATTGTGGATATCGAATTCTTCACCAAATGTGTGGAAGCAAAGCCATTAAATGTTGGTTGGGCTATTGCGATCAGACAGTTCCTGTATGAAGAGGTCATCTACCAGTTTGGTATCTCGGAATGTTTTGTCTCAGATAGGGGGGCAACATTCGTATCTGGAGAAATAGAAGAGTTGATGACAGACTTTGGGATCCAGTTTTTGCACTCTTCACCATATTACGCACAGTCTAATGGCTAAACTGAAGCAAGCAATAAGCTGATCCTACACATATTGAAGAGGATCCTACACATTTTGAGGCTTTGCGGCCTCTACCTCTGATACCACTCATCAAGTGATGGAAACTCTATAGAAAAATGACCAAACCTAGTAGCCAAAAGGGTGAAAGTGGTCGATCAAGCCCTTAGTCACAACAAATACCAGGTGGGCGGTCACTGACCAAGGGTTAGATCTATCTCTGCTTGCATCAAGCTCTGGCAACTTGGGGTTTTCCCTCAATAAATCCCAACAAGCCTTCCCTTCATCATACCTGATCTTCGACACTTCACCCTTACATGTAATAAAAACTTGCAGGGAGTGGGTTAGAGCATGCGAAGGACTGGAACAGAGGTCTTTAGGGATGGAATGAGTGAGGGACAACCTGCAGAGCTTCTAGCTAATTCTCAAAGGCTTGAGAACAAGAATGCAAGAGGAAAGCCTAAGCTTAGGTACTTCTACCTAAGACATGATTGAGCTTGGGTACTTCTACATAGAGGATCATTAGCAGAACAAGAAATCTGGAGGGATTGTCTTAAAACATAAAAGAAAGAAGCCACACATGGGAAACATGATCTTTCTAGATGATGGGAGAATGTTTTGTGAAGATGCAGGTAGAAGTAACATACTATATATAGAGGCCTAACGCTAGAGGTTTTAGCGAGCGGAGTGGGAAGCATTGTATCGGTTCAATACGATAATTAAGGAAGTCCACGCTCCCCGACGATTTGCGTATCTTTTGAAGACTAAAGATTGGACGTTTCAAGAAAAAAAATTAATGAAGCATTCAAGGTGAATAGTTATTCTGCACTCGGCGTGATCTTTGGAGAAGCAGAGTTAAAGTCTAAGTAGAGATACACAGAAAGGAATTAAGGGCTTTAGGCCAGAAGAGTTGAATTAATAAACATTACAAATAAAAATTAAAGCCCATTAATTGGGGCTTGATCCATAATCAGTACGAAAATTCTCAGGAAGATGGGCAATGAAGCTACTTAGTTTTCGTAGAGTAGTCTTTGCCCGCAAATAGTTGGCATTACCAGTTGATCATTTGGCCTCAGCGTCAGCTGCGAAAGTCCAAATTTCAGTCACACTCTGTAGCGATGCCTTTCCAGTTGCAAGGATTTCCGTTGCTAGTTGTTTTCTCTCATTGAAGATGTCTTCCATCTCTTACAACTCTACTTGCAGACGAGTGATTTCAGCCCATTTGTTTTGAATCTTTTCCCACTCACCATAATAGTCCTTGCCAAGAGATGAAATATGGGCTTGTTGTTGCTTCCACTTATGATTATGTTCTTTATGAAGGGGAACATCTTTCTCCTTCTCAGAATTTACAACGGATACAGTCTTATGCAGCTCGAGGAGCTGAAGTAGCAACGCTTCCATCAGTCGCAACATACGGGGATCAGCAGCATCTTTGCCACAGCAAGAAATATGAATGTTCTCCAGGATTGCATTTTGAACCTTATCACTCTCAAGGTATAACCCAAAGGTCACGAAGATTGACAACAATGATATGTACCTGTGGAAGCTCTTGTTCAGGAAAAACCAACTTTTCAAAGAGCTTGTGGGCCTCCTTTAAAGTATAAACCATGAAGTCTCCATCTTCAAAAGGGCCAGCAGAAGGACCAGGAGAGGGTATTGCAACGTATTTGGAAGCAGCTCCATCATAGCCTCGAATAACATTCGCAAAGTGCCCAAGTTCCTGACTACCCATATCAAGAGAAAGCTCTTCTGAGTTGAGGTATTTATGAGAGAAAACTTGCACAGAGAAGGTTAGTATTAAGAATTGCTTGCCACCAATCATAAATAGAGGTCATAAAGAGAACAAAGCAGACCTGAGGCAGTAGTGGTAGAGTAGAGGCATTGTACAAATTAGTATTCAGGGGAGACAAAGGGTCATGAACAAGAGACTAAAAGAGTCTTGAGTTAGAGCATGCTCACAAATAGAGGAACATCAAAATAAAAAGAGTGTACCTCTGTTGCATGGTCTGTCTCGATAACCACAGTAGCTACTGTAGAAGCAGAGTTGGTTTCAAGAACAAAAATTTTCATTGCAAGATCCTTAGGTTGTACAAGCTCAGTTTCCTCATCTATTAGCAAAGGGATATCCCCCAGCTGCGACATGGCAGCAACATTCGATTAGATAAACCAAAAACGGTGGTTAAAATATTTGGAGACAGTTCAAACAAACTTAATGTGTGCATGATTATCTCACCTTAGGGACTCCAATGTCTCTTAGTAGTAAGGAACCTTCACCATGATTTGCTTCCCTTCTCTCCCTAAAAGATGGGTCAGGTTCTTGGACTTCTTGAGTTTGGACTTCCACGTCAAGAAGATTAGGTATCAATTCATGAAAGGATTATTGATATACCTGCTCAATCAGGATAATATTTGCTCGGGGCAGGGGAAGAGTGTGATCTAAGGCATCAGAAGGGCCCTCATTTTGGTGCTGGTGAGAAAAAATCTCATGAAAAGACTCTCCAGTTGAAGATGAAGAAGAGTTTGCAGGAAAAGTACTCTGAACTCCCTTCCCTTTGTTCCTCGCAACATGAATTTCCAATGGCTCACTATCTTCGCTAGAAGTGTTAAGCGAGACTGCGGAAGAAGAGTTTGGACTTACATCTCTTTCAGGTCCTTCCCCAAGATGTTCCACTCTAGAGCTCTTTTTAGAATAACAGAGTTGTTTCTGTAATCAACATCAGAAGATAAGGCAAAAAGGGCAATAAGGCACTAAACAGAGCATGAGTTTACATGACAAAGACCAAGGAAGCTTACCGGTGGCACTTGCTCAGATGAATCCTCATCCTCTTGAATCCAATTTTCAGCCACGGAAAAACTAGGAAAGGGGAGAGTCTTCTTCTTCTTTGCAGCAGCCTTTGCAGAGGCTTTCGCTGTAGAATTCGTAACGGCCATACTAGCCGAAAGAAGCTTGGTACGTTTTACAGCAGAAGCAAATGGCGCGCTGTTTTCTTTTTGCTTCCTCTTTTCTCCCTATCACCTTGAGAAAGGGCCTTCGAATGGCCCAAGGTCTTATTATCTATTGGAAGATTGAAAAAGGGAAGAAAATATTCTGGGAAGATTCGATGAAACATATCAGTCTTACTTTTTCTCCATATATGACCATAGTGCAGCTCGCACCAGTCTAGATAGGCGCTAACAGCAGAATAGGTATCACAGATGGTAGATGGGAAATTTCTTCAAGATGCACAGGAGGAAAGGTAGGAGTATTGTACTTCTGTAGAGTACTCGTAGTAGGTTTATCCAGATAGGTCCTCCAGGAAGTAAAGCCATTAAATGATTCAATCAATGGGCAGGGTAAACCTTGGGTCAAATTAAATTGTCGTGCAATATGATTGAGAGCATATAGTTTGATCCATAGCACTGAATCAGGAAATGACAATGTCAGAGTAGGAGACACAGTGATTGAATACCTCATTCACAGCAAGAGTTTGAGTCGAAGAAACTATAAAGCCAGACGCCAGCTCAGGCGGGTATCTACGAGTGACCACTAGTTCTGCTATCTCCCTTTATTGCCTTAGGGCTGGATGGTTGAAATTTTTCAAGAGGACAGCTGATCTGTGGACTTGCTCGTACAACCTCTACAAACTCATCATAAGTCATCCTCAATCCACACTCTGTCTTGCATCGTGTGCAAATGACAACGAGAGTTTCTTAAGGGATGACTTCTCTCTATTTCCCCTTTAGGTCTTCTATCTTTTTTCTGCCAGATGCAGCTGCTTCGATAGTACCTCTAAGGCTCAGATTTTGCTTGTTTTCTCCACCTCTCCATGATACCTCCAAGGTTTCTACCATAAACGAACCAATGCTGATATCATCCTCGTATGCATCTGACACTACAATTTTTCCTTCATCAATCAACTGTTGGATCTACTTTTGAAGTTCTTGGCATTGATCTGTGTCATGCATCTAATTATGGTGGAATCTACAGTATGAGTTTCTAGTTGCCCCTAGCCTGTTTGGTGCTGGGCCAAAAGGTACTGCTGTAATTCCCTCATGTATGAGGTCATCTAAGATCTCTACCGCTTTGTTACCGCGGAAGGTATTTGTAGTGCTTGATTGGAACAACTCAATAGTGCTTACTGAATTTTCAGCAAACAGTTGATGATCCAATAGGGAAATCTGGGGCGCTACATCTATTGCGATTCATCCCTCATTGATCCACTTTTGGATCTGGTCCTTCAACTTCACACAGTCCTTAGTTGTGTGGTTGTTTCACATGTTATGGAACTTACAATACTTCTTGCCCTTTAGCTGCTCCGCTGTCGGGTATGCATCAAAGTCTGTCTTGGTTGATTTCTTATCTAACAAGTCATCTAGAATTCCGTGTGCTGCATTCGCATCGTAAGTATATGTTTCAAATTTTGGTTTGGTGAATGCACGTGTTAATACTCACACAGGTGTAGCTTGTATAGAAGACCTAGAGATACCAAGCAAATTCATAGCCCGAGTAGTCAAAATGTTCACTGCTGCTCCAGTGTCAACCATGATTTTGCTGAGCTGGATGCCCCATATATTCGTGGTAATGTATAGTGGTCTCATGTGTGAAGCCATGGTTGTAGTAGGTTTGGAGAACATCATATGTGATTTTTGTAGTGTTGGCTCTATTGTTTGAACCACTTCTTCCTTTTTCTCCTGTTCTGCGAGGATGACTCTTTTCCCTGCTTCGCTTACCGAAGCCACTTGCTCATCTTCTACTGGTTTTGTGAACCGAGCTGGTAATACATATATTATTCCAACGTGTATGTCTATTATGTCCTCTTCTTTATAATCCACCAAATGTTTATCTTCGTTGTCCTCTGCTACCTCAATCGTGGCTAATGCGCCTGCTGCACATTCTGGCTCCACTGCTACAATAGGCTCTTGAACCTCAGATTTAGGACCTTTAGACTTCTAATTGGGTAATACCCATATCTTCTTCTTGGCTTTAATATTTGAATCGAAGATTTTCTTCTTTTGTTCCTCGATGACCAATGACTTGGGACACCATCTAAGCACTTGTCTCTTGCTAACTTCAGCTATTGTCTTTTGAATTTGCTCTAAGGATGACCTTCGTACTGGTTTTTCCACCATCTCGATTACTTTTCTTTGTCTTTTTGGTGTTTGTTGCCTTTCAGAGACCACTTCGGTCTCATTGATTCTGGAGAAAACACTTGGACGAAATGTTATGACCTTTGGTCTATCAGAATTCTTGTCAAAAGTGATTATCGGGTTAGTTACAAGTCTATTCATTCTCCTTTTGATCTGTTCTGGAGATTCCACCAGCTGGTCTGGCTTTATTAATCATTTTTCCAACGCTTCCAAAGTCCTTTTTGCTGAACCAAACTGTCTCTACAACTTTTGCTTTCTTGTAGGAGTAATTTTCACGGTTTTCCTCCTGTCTTCATGTACCAGACATCCTCTTTGATGATGGACATGCTTGCGGGTGGGATGTAAGGTTTGGAGTCCTCCTTGGAAACTCGTTGTACACCTTTAGTTAACTCAGACTTTTTTTTCTTCTCTTTGCAACCTTTTGTATAAATTTGAGTCCCTTGGAACTCCTATTATTGCCTTAGGGATGGATGGTTGAAATTTCTCAGGAGGGCAACTGATCTATAGACTTTCTTATACAGCCTCTATAAACTCATCATAAGTCATCTTTAATCCACACTCTGCCTTACATCGTGTGCAAAAGACAACAGGAGTTGCTTCAAGGATGACTTCTTTATGTGTCCTCTTCACGTCTTCTATCTTTTTGCTACCAAATGCAGCTGCTTCGATAGAAACCCTAAGGTCCAGAGTTTGCTTTTTTGCTCCACCTCTCCATGATACCTCCAAGGTTCCTACTATGAACGAACCAATGCTGATATCCTCCTCGTATGCATCTGACACTACAATTTTTCCTTCATCAATCAACTGTTGGATCTACTTTTGAAGTTCTTAGTATTGATCTGTGTCATGTATCCAATTATGGTGGAATATGCAGTATGAGTTGCTAGTTGCCCATCGCCTGTTTGGTGCTGGGCCAAAAGGTACTGCTGCAATTCCCTCATGTATGAGGTCATCTAAGATCTCTACCGCTTTGTTACCGCGGAAGGTGTTTGTAGTGCTTGATTAGAACAACTCAATAGTGCTTACTGAATTTTTAGCAAACAGTTGATGATCTAATAGGGAAATCTGGGGCACTGCATCTATTGCGATTCATCCCTCATTGACCCACTTTTGGATCTGGTCCTTCAACTTCACACAGTCCTTAGTTGTGTGGTTATTTCACATGTTATGGAACTTACAATACTTCTTGCCATTTAGCTGCTCCGTTGTCGGGTATACACCAAAGTCTATCTTGGTTGATTTCTTATCTAACAAGTCATCTAGAATTTCGTGTGCTGCATTCGCATTGCAAGTATATGTTTCAAATTCTAGTTTGGTGAATGCTCTTGTTAATACTCGCATCGGTCCCTTGGTAGGTGTTACCTTCTTGGACTTGACTGGATACTTGGCTGTTAACTCTACTTCAGCCACTGTTGTGTCTTCATCTTCTGACTCATCAGACTCTTCTTCTAGTTAAGTCGCAGCGATTGTCTTATGTCGTTCTCCATGATACGAAGCTTTTGCATGATAAATACCTCTAAACGCATTGCGTATGTTATCAGCCCCTTGGTACGTTGCATGCGTTTGAGCTACTACCTCTATGAGTGCATTCAAGGAAGTAACATTCATATCCACATACTTGGTATGTAGTCATTCTTCCAAGTCCCCTACTGCGATATCCACCAACTCTTCCATAGTGCATGAAGTTTTGCTCTTGATTTACGCCGTTCTAAACCTATATAGGTATGCCACTGGGGATTCGTTAGGTGATAGTTGCATATTTATGCAACGTTTATGTGTTTAACCGAACCTTATATTTAGCTTTTTTGTTATGTTTTTAAGCAATTTAACATTATTATTTGTTTTTAGGTATTTTGGAGATAAATGAAGAAAATGGCTTAAATATATCCTGGCGAGGAAACCTCAGCGAGGAGGTTTTGTCTTGGCGAGCATGTGATAAAAGAGAAGCCCTTAGCGAGGATGTTTGGTTCTTGGCGAGCACGTGGGAATATATATATATATATATATATATATAATGGAAGTTGACTTGTGCTTGGACTTGGAGACTAAGATTCGATGGGCTGGCAAGTTGCTAGCAAGGACGTACATGGAGGGAGTTGTTTTGTATCAAGATGGCTGCATGCATGCATTTTATATATATATATATATATATATATATCAAGTGGCTTGGAAGGAGAAGTGTTGCAAGTGGACTCATATATATATATATATATATTTGTATATATATGGATTGGAAGCTTTGCACGTGATGCATATTTTCCATTGAATCAACTTGGACTTATATATTGATTTATTTGGCTAGCGAAGTTCGATGGCTATCGAAGTTCGATGGGCTATCAAGGAGAAGAAGAGAAGAGTCCTATTATAATAATGAGATTATGAAGAGATGGGCTGAAATTGGTGTCTTGCACGTGGGTTGCTAGCTAGGTTAATTAACCTATCTAGTTTGGAACATATAAATAGCGAAGAGGAGGACGGACGTATAAAGGAGCCAGGAAGCTGCAAGTTTCTCCTTCATCCGTTTGTATCAATTTCTTTCATGGATTATTTTAGTTTAATTTCTGATTCCATGAGGAGCTAAACTCCATTGTTAAGGGGCTGTTTTGAAGCCCCGTTCATGATATCTAGATTGCTTATGCACGTTAATTAAATTTTGTTTTTGTTATTTGAATGAGGTTTCTTTGTTATTTATACAGTGATGATTCTTGATTATGTATGCTTTGAGTGCACGCTTAGTATGCATGTTTAGGAATCTAATTCTAAGAAAATTGATGGCTGTTGGTGATTATTACCTTCCTCAAGTTTCAATAGTAGAACCCATACATGCTTGGTATAAGAAACCCTAGGTCTAGTAAGACACGACCGTAGTGTACTTATGAAGCCTTGTAGATTCTCAAACCCTTTCTAAATCTTAATGCTTTTCTCTTAGTAAATTCGAGTCCGTGACTTCGGGTTCTTTGAGGGATAGACAATATTGATAAGCGGACCTTCAATGTTGTAAACATAAGGATTGGGTAATAGGTTGTGTTCACAACTCGGGGCCTTCCTGGGAATCTTTCATTCATAACAATTACATTATTTAGTTAAGCATTTGTAGTCTAGATGGATTGACGGTGGTGGATAACACTTCCCTTAACCCATTTTATCATTGATTCTAGTTTTACATATACTCTGTTTTCTGTTTCAGTTTCGTACTCTGTTTTGCACAATTTTGTTCGATAACCAAACAAACTTCGATGGCTTTGAAATTTCGCATCGAAGTTCGATAGGGTGTCTTTTGTGTTCAGTGTTAATTTCGTAATTTTAGGTCGAGTCTAGCTATTTTAATTAATTACGTTAGTGTCTAGTGGTCAAGTCTGTCAGATTTCTGACTTTTGTGTCTGTTTGTAGTTTAGAGTATTGAGTCTCATCTTTCCCTGTGGATTGACCCCTATACTATTGTACTGCATTGACAAGCATATTAAGTTCATTATAGGGTAATTTTGAGGGTGGTTAAACACCGATCAAATTTTGGCGCCGTTGCCGGGGAAAGATCTAGTTTTTATATTCTAACGTGTCTTTTGTTTCAGTTTTGTTTTGTTTTATTTCATTTATTTTGTAGTGTAACGTGTCTCTTGTGTGCAGGTACTTAGTGCATGCATACTCGAAGGTCAAGGAGAACTGAGCCTTTATTGCTTGATTTAGAGGTTGAGCGCTCAGCTAAGCAAAACCGGAAGCAGAAGAGGCAAGCAGAACTGGAGGTTGGAAACACGAGTGGCACAGTGGCAGAACCTGAGGTTGAGGTGGAAACAAGTTCAGATTCAGAAGAAGAAGTTCCTCAATCGCCACCACAAAGAGCAGCAATGGGAGAACAACCAAGAACGTTGATGAATTCCTTTGTACCTAGTGCTCAGGGGAATTCATCACCAATAGTGTTGCCAGCTCTTGGGACTTATTCAGTACCTCCTGCTTTACTATTAGCCCTACCTCATTATAGGGGGGTATTTTCAGAAGATCCTCAGCAACATTTGGCTGAGATTGAAGCTTTAGCATCAACACAAAACTTACAAAATGTTGAATCTAATGTGTTGAAACTAATTTTATTTCCTTTTTCTGTGAAGGAAGGAGCGAAGATGTGGTTCAATTCTTTGGCTCCTAGGTCTATACAATCTTGGGATGAGATGAAGGTAACGTTCATGAAGGAGTATTTCTCAGCCCAGAAGACTAAGCAGTTGAAGAAGGAGATTAATAGCTTCATACAAAAAGATGGTGACATGCTTCATGAGGCATGGAGTCATTTCAAGGAGCTGTTGAGGACATGCCCACATCATGGGTATGATCTAGAGGACAGGATGACTTTCTTTTATGAAGGTCTGGAGCCAGCCAACAAGACAAGAGTGGATTCTGCATGTGGAGGTATGTTTATGTACCAAACAGGTCAACAAGCTCAGGATACCATAGAGAAATTGGCTGAGAACACCAAACAGTTCTATACAAGAGAGAGAACGTTGGCGAGCAAGAAACAACAAGCTGTTTTTGAGGTTGCCACCAACCCAGACATGGACAAGAGAATGAAAGCAATAGAGAAGAAGTTGGAGTCCATTTCTACTGCCATCAAGAGCCAAACGACATCATCATCATCTGTTTCTCAGGTATTTTCTGTTTGCTCTATGTCGGATCACACTAACGAAACTTGTCCTTTTATTCCTGAAGAAGAGCAGGTGAATTTTGTGCAACAACGGGCATCAAGAAATGATCCCTACTCAAACACATATAATCCGGGGTGGAGGAATCATCCCAATTTCAGCTATGGAAACACAAACAATGTGCTGAACCCACCCACCGGATTCAAGGTAAGACCTGAATATCAACAGGTACAACAGCCGGTTGCAGCTCCAGCTCCTGATCCTATCATGGCAGCAATATTGGCTAGGCTAGAGGGGATTGAGATACACAACAAGAACTCTAGCAAGGCATTCGAGCTTATGGAGAAGCAGCTGAACAGCTTGCAGCAACAAGTGTCAACAAGAGAACAAGGTACTCTTCCAAGCAATGTGGTTAAGAACCCAAGATCTCAACATGAAGCTAATGTGATCACATTGAGAAGTGGAAGAGTGATTGAAGAGGTTGAAAAGCCTAGAAAAAAGTCTTTAGAAGATGAACCGGTCCTAGAACAGGTGCTGCCATTTCCACCACTACTGCAGGATCAGGGAGAGAAGAGTGTACCTGGACAGAAAAATTCATCAAATGAAAAATCAAGTAAAACAATTTCTGCACCTTTTCCTTCAATTCCTTTACGTGTTCCTTTTCCTGGTAGGTTGAAAAACAAGAAGAAGGATGAATTGGAGCAAGAGATTCTAGATACATTCCGGAAGGTGGAAGTGAACATTCCGTTGCTCGATGCGATTAAGCAAATACCGAAGTATGCAAAGTTTCTTAAGGAACTTTGTACAATGAAGAGGAAGTTCACAGGGACCGAGACCGTGGCCTTGAGTGAGAAGGTGTCAGCGGTACTTCAGAGGAAGCTACCACCCAAGATGGGTGATCCTGGACGATTCACCGTCCCATGTACAATTGGTAACACGAACTTTACTGGAGCTTTACTTGATTTGGGTGCATCAATAAACTTAATGCCATACTCTGTGTATAAAACTTTGAATATTGGTGCATTACAACAAACTGGTGTTACAATTAAATTAGCTGATCGATCTAACTGCTACCCTAGAGGTTTTGTTGAAGATGTTTTGGTGCAGGTAGGTAAGTTGATCTTTCCAGCTGATTTCTTCGTGTTAGAGATGGAGGTAGAACCTCAACCATCCGAGCTACCATTGATACTTGGTCATCCATTCTTACGGACCGCTAGGACCAAGATAGATTGTTTCAATGGTACCCTCTCCATGAAAGTAGATGAAGAGAAGATCCGCTTCAAAATCTTCGACGCAATGAGGCATCCTAGTGATAATGACTTATATTCCTGTTTTTCTATTGATACATTTGATAATTTTATGCAAGAATTTATGCAGCACTCGGTGAATGAGAATGAGGATATTTTGGAGACAGTGCTTGGATCAAGTCAGCCAAAAATTGAAGAATGGAAGCCGATCAAGCAAGAATTGGATGAGCTCGAAGCTCTTCTTGAATATCGGCCTGCGAATTTGACTAATGGGGCTGAAATTGCAATGGAAGAAGGGGATGCATTCTTGGATGATGATGAGATATGTGAATTCCTTGAGGTGGAGTCCATCGAAATTCCTCATATTGAGATGGTGCTGCCACTACATGAACAACCACATGAGCTATCAATGCCAAACTCAAGTTCCGCACATGTTCCTTGCACCAAAGAAACACTTGAGTTTGAGGATTTACTTACCGAGCCCCCTTATATTTTGGAGCATATTGAGATGGTGGTACCTGATCACCATATGTCCAACAAGGATATTCTCTTTACCTTGTTTGTTGGACTCAAGAGGAGGAGGCTTTGGATAAAGAAGAAGAAAGAAAGAAGACACTTGGAGTCTTGTGTGTGTGAGAGTCCAAGGGCACCCAAGTTGCTTTGTAGAGCTCATATGACATCATTGTTAAGGACCAAGCACTCGATCGAGCCAAGACCACAGCCACCTGATGGTTTTGAAGATGTCTGGCTGAGGACGTTAAACTTAGCGCTACTTGGGAGGCAACCCATGTTGATGGAGAAGCTTGGCTGCCAGATTTGAATTCTTATCCCTTCTCTTTTTCTTTATTTGTCTCCATGTTAGTGTGATTTGTGATGTGTTATGTGTCTTATTCCATGCTTGTTTGATGTATTGTATGTTTTAGTTTTGTCTTACATTGAGGACAATGCAAATTTCAAGTGTGGGGTGGGGTTTATATCATATCCTTAGCGTCTATGTATAAATTTTTCGTTATTTGGTACTGTACAGTATGCTATTTCGTGTCAATTATTTGACATAGTTTGAAGTTTCGTAATTTTCTGAAATTTTTAGAGGATGTTTTTACATGTGTCTAAATTGTGCTCTTAAAATTTCAGCTCATTCCAATGTATGATCAATTCTGAAAAATTCTATCGAGGGAATGAGTCTCTGGCGAGCTTCGCATGTTGTACTGTTCGGTTTGATGTTGTGTGTGATTTGTTCGCCATATCGAGAAGTCTCGTAAATTTCTGAAATTTTTAGGGAATGTTTATAAATGTGTCTAGTTTGTCCCCTCTAAATTTCAGCTCATTCCACTCTGTCATTAATTCTATATAATTCTGGCGAAGTGGAGCTGAGTCCAGCGAGCAACAGTTCTCAGTACTGAACAGTAACCTGTTCGTGTCATTCATCTTCGATAGCTAGAGGTCTCGTAATTTTTTGAAATTTTGAGGGCAGGTTTGTAAATGAGTCTATCGAGTGCACGCGAAATTTCAGCTTATTTATATGTATGACTAATTTTGTAAAATCCTATCGAGCCTCGCTGCACGTTGTTCGCCAGCGAAGTTCGATGAGCTGGCGAGCAAACAGTCTGTTGTTTTGTATAATTTATTTGACATAGTTATATGTCTCTTAATTTTCTGAAATTTTGAGGGCAGGTTTGTATATGTGTCTAGTTAGTGTTCGCAAAATTTCAGCCAATTAAGATGAGTGATTAATTTTGTAAAATTCTGGCGAGAAGTGTTGCTCGATACACTGTTTCTGGCGAGCTGCTCGCCTGATTTTGGAATTTTTGAGTTTTTCTTTGTTTTCCTTGGGTATTTTAGTGTCTTATTTGAAAAACCAAATACAA
Organism: Geum urbanum; assembly: GCA_946800695.1. Classification (NCBI taxonomy): domain Eukaryota; kingdom Viridiplantae; phylum Streptophyta; class Magnoliopsida; order Rosales; family Rosaceae; genus Geum; species Geum urbanum. The sequence continues at coordinate 77,031,155 of OX326999.1, read as the reverse complement.
AAGTAAAAAGTGTCAAGAAAAAAACATAAAAAGAGTCATTTGTTTTGTGTCTTTAGGTGCCCTTAACTAGTCCATGATGTGATTATATCTTCCGTAATTGTGACTAAAAGATGATCATGTTATTTGAGTTTCTTTGGTTAATCTTGATATATGATGCATATGCGAATGTGTAGTGGATGTAGAAAAAGTTAACATGGTACAGATTTTTGGCATGCTTAAACTTTGTTGAGATTCATTTAACCTGTGAGCGATTGAGCCTATATGTGAATACACATGCTTTCTTTATTGAGTGTCAATTGCTTGCCTCAGATTAAGTTAATGGACTCTAGTTATTACTAGAACTTGCTCTTGTGCTTTTCAAAACTTATAGTCAATACTTGTTTTGATTGAGGAAGTGATAAAGGCATTTAGGGGACACCACAATTGCCATATAAGCCAGTGTCCCGACTTTGTGTACACAAGATGTGCACTTCTTAGTTAACCACTTTGAGCCTACATGTTTAAACTTTTTGTCATCACCCACATATCTCTGACCCTAAACCTTAGAATAGTTATATATTTACCCTTGTTCTAGGACTTGGTAGAGCTTTACATGAGACAGGTATGTGAAGACGACGACAATGTCGAGAAGTGATGCAAAGAAATAAGTGTGGGGTATCAAGCTTTGTTAAAAAAAAAACAGAATGGAATGAAAAAAAAATGTGATGTCTAGCTTGATACCCGAGTTAACTGTTGACGAAAACAATGACGTGAAGGCCCAACAAAATGAAATTTGGCCACAAAAGTGAGAAAATTCATGGTTGTAAAGTTTGAAGAAGTCTCTTATTTGGTGCTCTACTGGGTTCTAGAATTATATTTGAATTCCTTATCCATTTATTCTTTAACCTCTGAGCCAAGCCCCATTACAACCCATGAAAGTCCTTTTGATCCTCAAGATAGCAGCCTTTGATCTGTGGAGATTTGTCACAAGTGTAAGCATATGGTGTGGTCCATTTGGCAAGTAGTTGAGTTGAGTGAAAACCTTAGATATATTTTGAGAGAAACACTTTTGAGAGCATATACCTGTGAGGTTGAATCTTGACTTGTTTTTCGCATGCTACAGCTTTACATTCACCATGATTATGTCTTCGTCCTACATATTACATGTGTGTCATGCATTGAAATTAATTTTCGAAACTTTTTGGAATGTTAATTTGGAGTCACTTATCTTGGTGTTACAATTGTGGAAGATTGCTGAGACAATTTGTTGAGGGCGTTAGAGTCATGTAGTTAGAGTTTTGTTGATTCTTTTCAGAGTCTTAGTTTAGTGTTTTGCTCGAGGACTAGCAAAAGCTAAGTGTGGGGTATTCTGATAGTTGCATATTTATGCAACGTTTATGTGTTTAACCGAACCTTATATTTAGCTCTTTTGTTATGTTTTTAAGCAATTTAACATTATTATTTGTTTTTAGGTATTTTGGAGATAAATGAAGAAAAGGGCTTAAATATATCCTGGCGAGGAAACCTCAGCGAAGAGGTTTTGTCTTGGCGAGCATGTGATAAAAGAGAAGCCCTTAGCGAGGATGTTTGGTTCTTGGCGAGCACGTGGGAATATATATATATATATATAATGGAAGTTGACTTGTGCTTGGACTTGGAGACTAAGATTCGATGGGCTGGCAAGTTGCTAGCAAGGACGTACATGGAGGGAGTTGTTTTGTATCAAGATGGCTGCATGCATGCATTTTATATATATATATATATATATATATCAAGTGGCTTGGAAGGAGAAGTGTTGCAAGTGGACTCATATATATATATTTGTATATATATGGATTGGAAGCTTTGCACGTGATGCATATTTGCCATTGAATCAACTTGGACTTATATATTGGTTTATTTGGCTAGCGAAGTTCGATGGCTATCGAAGTTCGATGGGCTATCAAGGAGAAGAAGAGAAGAGTCCTATTATAATAATGAGATTATGAAGAGATGGGCTGAAATTGGTGTCTTGCACGTGGGTTGCTAGCTAGGTTAATTAACCTATCTAGTTTGGAACATATAAATAGCGAAGAGGAGGACGGACGTATAAAGGAGCCAGGAAGCTGCAAGTTTCTCCTTCATTCGTTTGTATCAATTTCTTTCATGGATTATTTTAGTTTAATTTCTGATTCCATGAGGAGCTAAACTCCATTGTTAAGGGGCTGTTTTGAAGCCCCGTTCATGATATCTAGATTGCTTATGCACGTTAATTAAATTTTGTTTTTGTTATTTGAATGAGGTTTCTTTGATATTTATACAGTGATGATTCTTGATTATGTATGCTTTGAGTGCACGCTTAGTATGCATGTTTAGGAATCTAATTCTAAGAAAATTGATGGCTGTTGGTGATTATTACCTTCCTCAAGTTTCAATAGTAGAACCCATACATGCTTGGTATAAGAAACCCTAGGCCTAGTAAGACACGACCGTAGTGTACTTATGAAGCCTTGTAGATTCTCAAACCCTTTCTAAATCTTAATGCTTTTCTCTTAGTAAATTCGATTCCGTGACTTCGGGTTCTTTGAGGGATAGACAATATTGATAAGCGGACCTTCAATGTTGTAAACATAAGGATTGGGTAATAGGTTGTGTTCACAACTCGGGGCCTTCCTGGGAATCTTTCATTCATAACAATTACATTATATAGTTAAGCATTTGTAGTCTAGATGGATTGACGGTGGTGGATAACACTTCCCTTAACCCATTTTATCATTGATTCTAGTTTTACATATACTCTGTTTTCTGTTTCAGTTTCGTACTCTGTTTTACAAAATTTTTTTCGATAACCAAACAAACTTCGATGGCTTTGAAATTTCGCATCGAAGTTCGATAGGGTGTCTTTTGTGTTCAGTGTTAATTTCGTAATTTTAGGTCGAGTCTAGCTATTTTAATTAATTACGTTAGTGTCTAGTGGTCAAGTCTGTCAGATTTCTGACTTTTGTGTCTGTTTGTAGTTTAGAGTATTGAGTCTCATCTTTCCCTGTGGATTGACCCCTATACTATTGTACTGCATTGACAAGCATATTAAGTTCATTATAGGGTAATTTTGAGGGTGGTTAAACACCGATCATTAGGCATCTGAGCCATTTGGCATAGCTTTCCCAACTTAACTATACGTTCCGCTCCACCGAAATGCTCAATGAACAATCTTTCCATCCTAACCCAATTGAGTACTGAAGCATGTGGTAAATTGGTGTACCAATGTAATGCAGCTCCGGACAATGAAGATGTCAATACCTTGAGCATGAATCCACCAAGAGTTCCCTATGGGCCGCATTGAGCTCTGAATTATGTCATGTGGGTGGCGACTGACTCTGATCCTTCCCCGCTGAACTGAGTAAGGATATAGGTCGATAACCTTTTGGCCACTTCTAATCACATGGTGGCGGACCCAGAGGATCGTTATATGTATCAGCCACTCTGGCTGTAGCAGGCAACCTCTGTGCAATTATTATGTTGATCCGCTCTTCTAGTTCAAGTTTTGGTAGCGAAGGAGGAGGTTCTGGATGTTGAAAATCTTCTTCATCATTTGACTCTTCATCCTCCCTTCGCTCCTCTTCACGGTCATGTATAATTGGCATAATGTTCAACCTTGCTGTTATATCGGTTAAACTCTTAATCATTATTTTTGTTAGACCTGTGATTGTTTGATAGACTATCAAATTTTTCATTGTATAATTGTCGGTCCCATTGCATGGAGGCCCGCATATCCTCCACTTTTGTTGTGAATCGTTTGACTGATTGGTCTCTTTCGCTGATTGCTTGGAGGATATGGTCTAGTTGACCATCAATGTGTTGCTCTCTTTCCATGACGCAGTCACGGTAAGCCGCTGAATTAAGAGCTTTAATCTCGGCTGCTAACTTATTTTTAAAGGTCATTGCTGCCCCAAATCATTGTATGAATTCTTCGTTGCTTAGACCTCGGCAACTAGCTGAGTTATGTTCCTGAAAGTTAGGTGACGGGTGTTTACGGCAGCTAAAAAACTTTCTTCTATACTGATTCACAATGATTGTTGTTGAGACACTAAACTTGGGTCCCACTGGGAGTGCTAAAATGTTTGGCTTAATTTTCTCCAGTCAGGTCGATGTGATGAAGAAGATCACAAATTGTCTCTTTTAGTTGTATTGTGCGTGCTTGGCGTGCCACTGCCGAGGACAGGATGTAGTTATTGTGATTTGCGCCACGATGTCTTTGCTTCTTTACAAGCGATTGGAGCAAGGAGAGCATTAACCTCTCTCGTTGAGTTGTACTTGCCTAAGTTGTTTCAAGACTTATGTTTTGTGTCTCTTTGTTAAGCTACAAAAGGATCGATACTTTATACGCAGTGTGAGTATAAAACAAAGCAATCTTTTAAGGTGAGTGTTGAGAACACTGGATAAGGTGACTTCTTGAATCCTTGGAATCTCTACGCTCGATCGGGTGAACAAAATCCTGAGTTCGCTGTCGCTGAGTAGGGTGACCTCATAAACCGCCGAAATCTCCACGCTCTGTCGGGTGAACCAGACTCCTTTGATTGTCGTTGTCGTTGTTTACTCGCTGTGAGAGAGTAATAAATTGCTTGTATGCAGATGTGTGTGTGTGTGTGTGTGTGTGTGTGTGTGTGTGTGTGTGTGTGTGTGTGTGTGTCAATCTCTTTGGATTGGTCTATTTATAGATATTGGTGATCTTCTTCTCTGATCTCTCAAGGAAATATTTTGGATTAGGAAAATAAAAATGTATCTTTTGTAAATCTTCCTACCTTGCCTATGAATCTTGTATGTGATTTTAATATTTTCAAATTCACAACAATCTAGATAAATTTTAGGAGTCGGCCTGTATTCTTTTTGGTTCATAATATATAATAAAATGTTTAAATTTATTTTGAGTCAAATGGAGGTTATATTTGGATCCATATATAGTTTGACAAGAAAGAGACAGTGAACCATGTGACATATATTTGGCACGACGCGGAGGCAAATCCACAACTACCGGTCCCTTCCGATGAAAGGTTTGGAATTCTAGTTTTATTCAGTGATTAGTGATAGGCCAGGGAACTGGAAGCGAGAAAGAGATAGTGAACTAACTCCCTCATGTGTCTCTCTCCCCCATCCTCCCCAACTAACTTTCCAAAGCCTAGCTACAAACCCATCTTCAAAACCATTAAACAAATATATGGCGAAGACAAGTATGAATTATGCACACACGGCATGCACATGTTTATTCATCCCTACACCCTACAAGGTCCTACTTGGTTTCATTAATATGATAAACCCCTACTGTTATATATGCTGAATATGTTTTTTTGGCCATATACAAAAAAGGAGAATATATTGGGTGCTTATAACATATTCAGCATATATAACAGTAGGGGTTTATCATATTAATGAAACCAAGTAGGGCCTTGTAGGGTGTAGGGATGAATAAACATGTACATGCCGTGTGTGCATAATTCATACTTGTCTTCACCATATATTATATACACACACCATGCAATACAACTTAATTAAACAACGTACGTACACTTTGTTTTAGTGGGCATGTATATAGGGATTTGGTCTTCTTCGATTGCAAGTCATCCTCCAGAGTTTGTTACAAACCAATAGGTCTCTCTCTTCAACAGTAAGTCACCTGGTTTATTGTACGTAGTATCCAGCTCTCAACAGATCTTGACCCGTTAGATTCGTTTCCTTTTCTTGTTTTTTTACTTTAAATCAAAGTGAGTTCATCATATTTCGCCATTTCGGTACAACATTGAGAACTTAGATTAATCCAATCACATCGTACGTAGCATTATGCGCGATTAAAAACGTTTTGACTTAATTATGAGTTCCTAGAGAGGTTTCAATTAGTGCTAGATCGATGATATCTCACATTAGTGAATTGACAAAGAAATTACATAAATATAATATATATATATACAATTTTTATCTAAAACGGAGTTTCGCTTTAAAAAAATGAAGCAAAGTTTCGATTTTCACAAGATTAATAATGTTGTTCGACAATTGAAACCACTCATTCTTTAGAAAATTATTAGATGATCATACTTACAAAAAAATCAGCATAATCGAAGATGATTTGACCATTTGATCGTCACATTCAACTTTTGATAAGTACAATTCATCCGATATAGCTAAAAGTTTGATGTAGCAATTAAAAGGTCAAATCATCTCCAATTGGACTGATTTTTTATAAACATAATCGTCTAATAGTGATCTAAAGAATAAATGGTTTCAAATGTCGAGCAACATTATCAGTCTTGTGAAAATCGAAACTTCACTCTATTTTTTTTAAAGTGAAGCTCCGCTTTGAATAAGGACTGATATATATATATATATATATATATGTAAGTTATAAGCGATTCATGAACTAAATTCATTTGCTTTGATATAATTTGAGATAAAACTTGAGGTTTAAGTTTGCGAGAATCAACATATACACTCGTCGTTTTTATTTCAGTGTAGTTGAAGCTCTTTGGGGTTGGTGGAATAAACTCAACTATATATGTATCTATCAATGTTGGTACAATGAAATTAATAACACTAATATATATGTTAACTCAATTGTATCGAGTTAAAGCATCTACAACGATTCTTGTAAAAAATTTTTTTATAAAAACACAAAATCTCTAAAATAAAATAACCATAACTCCAACAATTCCCTTATATGCTTTTTCTCTATAATTTAATGATTTTTCTCTATAATTTAATGATTCTAATACAAATTATCTATTTTTTATTATGTCTATATTTAATAAAACCATGAGATATATTAAATTTGATGAGAGAGAATGACAAATGTAGAGAAAAAATGGAGAAATAGAAAAAAAAAGGAGATTAACATTAAATTTTACAGATTTTGAGTGAGATATAGAGATTTTAATTTTTTTAATATAGATTTATAGTTTTTTTGTTCTCTCTCTTAAAGTTTCTATAATATAAAGATTAGTTTATTAGAGTTGTTGGAGCAAAAAACATTCTATTTTCTTAAAATTAAGCAATTTCTTTTATTATACAAGAATTGTTAAAGATATTTTAAATGGCGACCTGATCGAGTAGCTTACATTAATTGTGTAATGAGTGTTCATCTACTGATCGATCGATTAGTACGTTGATTGCTACATCACATGATTCACATCCCCATGCATATATACCATATTGATATTAACTAATCCAGATTCCCAAATCTGTTGAGTCAATGGGTTAATCCCTCTTGGATATAAAGGGTTAAGATCATTGATGAAGTAGACACAATATGAAGCTAAACTAAGCGCTAGGGGACTTTCGGTGGTGTTGTAATTTTCTTTCTTTCAGCAAAATAAAATGTCGCCTAAACCATATATATAGTTGTAGTCCACGCATAAGGCACTAACTGGTCATACATTTTGCTTTATACGTACTATATATAGGCCAAGTCGATCACATGCATGCACATCATTGCCATGGCCAAATCCTGTATTTGATTTGATAATGAGATTGTTATTGTTGTCAAGATGGAAACTTTTCGTATAAAAACGGCCAGAATCAATTACACGGCTCTGTATGGTCACTACCAGATATATGAAATTCATAATTAAGAGTCTAGCCACCTCCGTGCTCCTGATCCGCAGTGTTTGTGCATCAATGTATGAGAATCATAACAGCTCATAATTAAGTGCTCGATCTGTTTCCAAAATTATTGAGTGCTCACTAACAACTCCATCATGAACCAAAACGAAAAGTAAAAAAAAAATTGAAAAAAAAATGTCCACCTCTTCAGAGTTTCGCTCCTTCCTTGCCTGATTCGAATCTAGGTCAAAAACTGTTATTCATACGTATTATTTCACCAAACCCAATATAAGATTTTCTCTAGCGTGATTAGTTTAGCACTTTTTCACTAACTTCACACCCATCTATACCTCACCTAACTCCATCTATGGCTCTATATTTTTTTTCCTGTCCTACTCTCTAGCGTGATCTACCATTTCCAATACCTTTCAAATGTAGGGCAAAACTATCACATCCAAAACCTAAACCGTGACACATCAATATTCGTACTGCACCTAAATTACCCTGCTCACCCCAAATTCTCCTCGAACCATATTCGAAATCTATGGGCAACCACATCTTTTCGACTGAAGAGTCACGACGACGGTAGCCAGGGACCTAAAATCTGAAACTGGCTCCACTGACTGACGTCTACCAAATCTCGTCTTGACACACGTCACAACAACACACGACAGTTCCCCAAACTAGCTGACACCACGCCAGTGTGTGTTAAACGCGCCACTGCGGAAGGGTCCGACCCGCATTGCATTCGGTTCGGGCCTGAGAGTCAAACGAAGGACTATACACAGAGACAGTTAGTTGGACACGACGTACTCTTTTTTTGGGGCAAAGCCAATTCCAGACCCACAGACATCAATTTTATACATATAAAATTAAAACCCATTTTCCAAAGTTTCTTCCTTCTTTTTATTGTGATCAATTTTGCTGCAATAGTAAATCCCAAGAGAAAAATGCAAGCTTTATAATGGAGACAATAATTTACAGTTGCTGAATTTTATCCCCTTTTTCTGGAAACTTTTGGTTTGTGTCCAAGTGTGTTTTTTACCTTCAGAATTTTTTTGGTTTGCAGAAGAGAGAGGGGCACTGTTTGAAACTCCGAGGAACTCTCCAAGTCCCTTTTTGGATTCCGCGCTTGACCCTGTTTAAACTTAACTTGGGTCCAGAAAAAGACAAGCCCTTTTGCTCTCTTCAGTCGGTCATTCATATTCTGAAACCTGGTTAAGGTTCTGTGTCTTTCTCAGTTTCTCTCACACTCTTATTATCTCCGGTCTCCGAGGTAGAGATTTCTATGGGGGCACGTTTGCTCTGTTCAGTTTCTGTGTTTGTGTTATTTGCTTATGGAATTGGTTGGTGTGTAATGCAGAGTAAGCTGAGTGTTGTCTAGTTTGGATATTAGATTTGTGGACCCAGGAGAGTTTTGACTTTGTGAGCTGAAACTTGAAGCCATTCTGGGTTAGTACCTATTTGGGATTTTCGTTTACAGATTATGTATTTGACTGTCTATCTATGAGCTTTAATCCTTCAAGTTTCTGGGATTTGTGCTTTTAAACTGAAAAAGTTCTTGCTTTTCTGCACCTTTCATTTCATTTGTTGTTTTCTTCAAATCCAGTCCTCTTTGTTGGGCTAATTTCTTGTTATTTTCTGTTTATTTTGAGTAAAATATTATAATTTTCTGGTTCTGTGTTCTTGCAAAGCCACTTCTGAGTTTGCAAAATTTGCTGCTTCTTCTCCTTTTCATTATTCACTCTTACATCTCGGAAAGAAAATGGAAGAAACTATAGAGATGCGCATTTCCACAAGTTTCATGGCATTTCTTATCCCTAATTAGCTCTAGCGTATTTCATTATTGAAAGAAAGAATAACAATATAACATTCTGAAGATTATGAGGATAGATTTATGCTCGTGTTTCCCATAGAAGGCAGAGTAGTGTGAACTTTCTGATATTCAAAACCTTTCAAACTAAAAAGAGGCAGTCAAAGTTTGATTTTTTAAGTGATTTAAGTGTAAATCACTACATTGTTTAGCTCTTTGCTCAACTTCAACTTGAAAATAGTTTTTCATGAATCTACAACTACAGGAAACAATAGTTATTATTGCTGTTGCTTATAATCTGGGTTATGATTCTAGAGATACTCCTCATCTTAAAGTGCAGCTTCATTGTCCAGGGATTTTATTACTTTGATGGAACCATTTGTTTATTCCCAAGAATTTAAGTAACACAATTGCTAAGAGAATATCTTGTACCGCATTGCTTTGATGATTTTGAGACCCCTTCTAATTCAACGAATTATATTCCCTAGATAGCCTAAGGCTATTGACTAATAATGAATGCATTAAGCCCAAATGTGAACCTTGCTGTGTTTTTGATTTTAACAGTATGCTATAACTTACTACAGTTTCCTCTCTATTCTCTGCCTTCTTGGCCATTACAATTTTTTGTTACTTTTTGTTATTAATGAGAGGTTTATTCAGGTTTCAAGAAGAGGTTGAGCTCTGCGGAATTAGAACCAAGACCGACGATTGCAGTTCTTAGGCATCGGTCAAATATTGAGCTTCCTCTTCTGACATTTATGTACCTTCTCATTGTTCTGAGAGAGAGAGAGAGAGAGAGAGAGAGAGAGAGAGAGACCTAGTTTTCCGGGCATCAGTTGATTGCATTTCCACGTTTTCTTTTATCTCATGCTGGTATGTCATTCATCAAATGTACCTGATTGGAAGGTAACCCAACCACCAGAAATGGATATTAAGGAGGCAGAGCGGGTAGTGATAGCTAAACCTGTTGCTTCAAGGCCTACTTGCTCCACCTTTAAATCCTTCACGGAGCTTCTCACAGGTGCAATTGAGGCATCACCCTCTAATGTGTCTTCTGAAACTGCTGTCCCTGCTATCAGACCAAAGACTGTCAGGTTCAAGCCAACGACGATTCATCCTGTCGCTGGATTGGTTGCTTCCCAGGTGACTTCCATTTACTAAATGAAAGACGGTCTTCTTTTTTCTTGTAAAAGTTTCTTTCTTCTTAATGTTGGAGCCACATTTTTCAGGCAGAGACCTTTGGGGCAGCACTTAGTAGTTCAGCAGAGAAGGTTTCAAAATCAGATAGCAAGTCAACTATTCTATACAAGCCATTGGCTAAAGTAGTATCAAGAGCAACTGTTTCTGCCTTGGCAAATCTGGTTAGTAGCCTTGTTTGTACTATCTTCGCATTAACCTATGATATTCTGTGCAATATGTCTTACAAACTTATGGCTTATAGATCATCTCAAATCTGAGATAAAAGGATTCTGTGCAATATGTCTTACAAACTTATGGCTTATAGATCATCTCAAATCTGAAGATCACCCTTTTATCTCTTTTACCAGGGAAACTTCAATACTAACCATCAACAAACACAACCATCAGTTGAGGCAAGACAAGTTCGACCTCCAAACCGAGACAAGACAGTGAAAACACAACTAATCTCCAATCTATACCAGAATAGTCCATGTGCCGAGACAAGTCAGACTACCAAACCAGTAAAGATAGCACCACAAATTATGGAAGAGGATGTAAAAACTATGCCAGCTGCAGCCAATAGTGATAGGCCTTCTTATGATGGATATAATTGGAGAAAATATGGACAAAAGCAAGTAAAAGGAAGTGAGTACCCGCGAAGTTATTATAAGTGCACACATCCAAATTGTCCAGTGAAAAAGAAGGTGGAGAGATCTTTGGATGGACAGATTGCTGAGATTGTCTACAAGGGCGAACACAACCACTCAAAACCTCAACCTCCAAAGCGCAGCACATCCGGGATGCAAGGCTCAGGATTTGCATCTGATGCAACTGGCCAAGATAACAACACTCGGTTATGGAATAGTCATCTTAATGAAAAGAATGAGGGTTCTGAAGGCAGAGTAGTTGATCAGAATGAAGTTGGACTACGTGCGCAGTCTTATCAAAGAAAATCTGCTGTACATTATGATCCTCTTGCTACTGGAGCACTTAATGCCGGCGGTGCAACGCCTGATAACTCTTGTGGTGTTAGTGGAGAATGTGAGGAAGGAAGCAAGGGAGGTGCACTACAGGACTATGAGCCTAGAAGTAAGAGAAGGTAAGCATTCAGTTTCAGGTAGTATATTAGCAAAGCTTGTATTAGCTTTGGAAACTGGTGGCTCATGGTTATGTTGCACCACTTTCTCTACTTCTCTTCTTTCTCTGCATCATGAACTTGTGTCGTTCACTCATAGTGAGCATTTAATTCTTTCACGTCAAGGTTACAGTCACTGATATATGTTTTTGATTGCTTTCTTACAGAAAAAGTGAAAATCAATCAAATGAAGCAGGCATATCTGGGGAAGGTGCACAAGAACCTCGTGTTGTGGTGCAAAGTTCTGCAGATTCTGAGATTACGGGTGATGGTTTCCGCTGGAGGAAATATGGGCAGAAAGTTGTTAAGGGAAATCCATTTCCCAGGTTAGAAAAATCCTTTCCTCTTTAGTCTAGCCAATTCTAGTAATGTACCTTCATAATTATGGTGGTAAACCCGTAGGAGAGACTGGAAGTTCTCCAAAGTACTCGACATATTCTGAAATATTGACACTACATCATAGAATAATCTTCAAACCATTGTTTATATCCCTTTAGATTACCTTCAGACTGATGCACATATGAATAGCATTGAGTGCTGAAAACGTTTATCCAAAATGTTCGTTGGTTCTTTTGAAAATATGCCACTACTGGTAACTTGGTATGCTAACTGAGATACTTCCTAAAGAACATCAAGTACATTTCTAAAATTTTCAGTGTGATATAAAATTCTTGGCTAGTAGGTTTTGCCTGATACTTGTGGGCTGTGGCCATGGATTGTGTTTGTGCTTAGCAAGCTCACATTAGGCTTTATGTATATTGCAGAAGTTACTACAGATGCACCAGTGCCAAATGCAGTGTCCGTAAGCATGTGGAAAGAGTCTCAGAGGATCCGAAAGCCTTCATTACAACATACGAGGGAAAGCACAACCATGATATGCCAGTGAGGACCGCAAACCCAGGAGCATCATCAGAAAAAGATACAGAGGCACCCCCTACAAGTAAAGAAAAGCCATGAAACCATAACAAGCTGATGAATCCCTTTAACCTGACTAGATTGTCAAAATACGGGCTCACAGTAGATTCATCATTCATATCACATTAGACACCAAATAAGCTGCAGTGATATTCTGATCTCCACTTTGGTTGGTGTGCTGCAAATACCTGGGTGGAATAGAATCCCTTTGAAGGTTTCTGGAGACAGAAGATCTTGTAGCTTGCTGGAAACATAGATTTGGGCGAACAAAATTTTGACTAAATTTTCCTTACTGCTGTTGCTGCTGCCTTCATTTAGCTCTTTAGTAGTGTAACAACTTTTCTTACCCTTTTAGTTGTCTCCCACTGGGGACTTCATAGTATAATAAAACAATCTCAGTTGTACATATAAATGGCAATTAGTTTGATAACTTTGTAGCAAATTGCCAAATTGTAAGGATAGAAGCCAAGTTTGATGATTCAATTACCTGTGGGCTCTGTCTTGGGCTGTTCTAGTGGACGATGTACACCCAATGTTACTCTGGCTTGGAGGTTTTGGACCAAATGTTAGGCCTGCCCTGCCCTGCCCTAGACATGATTTATTTCAGTTTTGTTGGAGAAATAAATATACACAAAAGATAGATCTGTAACTCTGCTTTATTCATTGATAGATGACCTTAAATACACATTACAATCTGTTACAATCAATATCCTTATAAATCAGGGATTGAAAGAATATCTACTTGTATTCTAAATAGGACAAGACACACACTGAGATACCAAGAATATTATTTCCTTAAACACTCCTCCTTGTGTCACGATCCTAATGGATGATGTATAACATGTTGTCTCACTAAAAACCTTGCCAAGCAAACAAAAAAAAACCTCTTAGGTAAAAACAAAAGCTTGGTTTAAGGGAAAAAGAGTCCAACGCATCAACTACAAAAACGACCACTTGTGATGTAGACTCCCCTGATGTCTACGAAATGAACTCCCCCTTATCAGTAACTCAATCTTAAAGTTCATATAATCTTCGCATACTAATGCATTTCGCATGCTTTGTAAATGTAGATTTTGGCAATGACTTGGTAAACAAGTCTGTAATATTATCACTGAACATACTTGATTCACATGAATGTTTAATAACTGTTGTTGTTGCTGATTGAAGAGAACTTCAGCGATATGTGCTTGGTATGATCACCTTGATGTATCCCAACTTCATTTGTTCAATGCAAGCCGCATTGTCCTCAAAGATACAAGCTCGTGCTGTAGTAGTGGATGATAATCCACTAGATCCTTGAATATGATGTATGATTGACCTAAGTCAAACACACTCCTTAACCGCTTCATGCAAATCAATAATTTCAGAATGATTCGAAGAAGTAACAACAAGAGTTTGCTTAGTTGATCTCCATGAAATCATCATGTTTCTTGTGGTTCTTTGTACTCAATAAGTATTGCATGACCAAATAATTCAAAGAGGGACGCACTGCAAGGAGGGTCCTTTTAAGTAGATGACTCGTCGGGCCGGACTTCTTTGACAAAAATAACTTTAATGACTTTGTTTTTCTGAAGGAATCGTCATTTTCTATCAGGAACACTATGTCATTTACAACCCCGACGTATTTAGGATGCTTAAAGGCCCCGCTGACCCGATGTGATTTAGAAAGATTCTTCTTTATCGATGGTGATTGGTGAATACATAATCAGTTTAGGAACGTTCTTTGTGTAGATTAGAGAGATACCTAGCATTAACAAAACCAACCAAGACATTACAAGGTGTCTCTGAGTAGGGAACCACACTGAATTGAGGGACAATGCTTGCAGCCGGATCACTGTTCGAAAGGTCGAACATTTCACTCGATCCAGGGAGCAACCTTCGACAAGTCGAGAGAATCTTTCGACGGGTCAAAATTCCTGGAGTCAGAATGTTGCGATTCAATCGTCCATTTTTTGAAAATTTTAAGCTTCTCTCTGTATTCTTGGTAGGGAAAGAACAAACCCAAGTCTATGGAACCTTTCAAGTATCTGAACAAACCTAATGACATTGTGTAGGCGCAGAACTAAACTGAGCTAACAAGTTCACAAAGAATGCAATGTCTGATCTTGTGCATTGATCTAAATTAAACAAGGCTCCAATAGCATTGATGTATGGTACCTTAGCTCCCAATAATTTCTCATTATCATCTTTCAAACTGTACGGATCCTTATTGGGTTCCAGACTGCGTATAACCATTGATGTGCTAAGCGGGTGTGCTTTGTCCATGTTAAATCGCTTGACAATCTTTTGGCAATAAGCATAGTGGTGAATAAGTATTCCACCAACTCGATGTTCTAATTCCAAACTAAGACAAAATCGAGTCTTACCAAAGTCTTTCATCTCAAACTCGAAATTCAAGTAGCTAACTGTCTCATTGATTTCATCAAGAGACCTAGTGATATTCATATCATCAACATAGACTGCTATAATGGCAAATCCTGAACTTGATCTCTTAATGAAAAAACATGGGCATCAATCATCGTTCTTGTATCCCTTCCCAATCAAGTATTCATTTAGACGTGTATACCACATTGTTGGAAGATTTACACCCCCACACTTAGTAAGTTATCGGCTAACTCATAAGTGCAAGAACGATCTTCGCTCGCAAGTATATGGGGACAAGTAATAGTATAGAAATGAAATCGAGTGTCGAACCCACGAGGATTAAGCACTTAGACTCCTTCACTTGGAATTGAAAGCACAAAGACTATGGATACTCTAAACACTAGCTTGACACAAGAACTAAAGAAAAGATGAAAGTGTATCTCACACTACCAAATCCTTTGGAGATTTGGCATTGCAAGGGATGATGCAATTATGGTAAGTGATTAACGAGTTGGTTGATGGTTGATTGATTACACTAAATGCGAACTAAATGACACAAATTCAATATAAGGGAAAATAGGTCAACTAGGGAAATCCCCACTAACCATATGATGCACCAAACAATGTCCCAGTTTATATTAAGTCCATTCACGAGAATGAATATCCAAGTCGTGACCTTGTGAGTCACGAATGGTTTTAAATCTAAGCTCCTAGGCCATTACGGGCTCTAGGCTACTCAAACCCAATATTGAAGAATATCGTGAAGTGGAACCAAGACCCGAGCTATTTAGACTTGAATCCCAATAGTACATCACGTTGTGAAGTCAACAAGTAAATTGTGTGATAGATGTGTAAAGGTTCCCCTCTCGAATATCGATTGGAAAATCCGAGGGGTTGTCTAATGAATCCCTCAACTCGTAATTGGTAAGTTACGAGCTAAGAAGTTCTACAATGTGCCTCAATAACCTTTTTGATTAATATGTGCTAGACTAGAGTTCTTCAAGTCTATAAAGGCTCAAAGAAGTTCTAGTCCATACTAGGTGCTAGGGAACCAATTCTCAAGGTAAATCTCATAGAATAATATCCTAATTATGTTTATATGCTCATCTTTCTTAGGTGAGTGACTAATTCACTTAAGTCAATTATTAGCTTCCTTAAACATATCTCAAATTAGTCTTAGCTTAGACATGCATAACAAAACTAGACATGAGGCTCAAACACACAAACATCCACAAACACACAATAGCTTATTCACAACACAATTCAAGAGTCATATATAACCAACACATAGTTTGTTCATCACATAGCTAGGGTTTTAATCCTTGCCTCCCAAAAGAGACTACTCACTAAACATAATTAAACACAAGATTTGATACATGTTTAAGAGGTAAAAGAGAGTAGAAATAACCAATGGTCCCTAGCAAAGCTCCAAGTGACTCTAAGCTCTTCTAGCTCAACTTCTTCTTCTTCAACAAGCACCAAATCTTCAAGAGGAGAAGAGACAATCTCTAGGACTCAAAGAAGCCAAGGGGAAGAGAGATTACTTCCCACTTCTTCAAGCTCTAGAGAATCACACACTCCTTGGAGGCAAAGATGAGAGGAGAAAGTGAGGGATGGTGATGAGGGAGAGTGGCAGAGGTTCGAATTTGTAGAGGGTTGGAGGAAAGGATTAAGGGTAGAGAAATCTAGCTTCTCTCTAGAGAAATCACCAAGAACCCTAGAGAGAAGCTAGAGAGAAAACTAGAGAGAAAAGATGCTCTATGAAAGGACTCAACCCTGATTAAGCTTCCTAAATCAGAATCAAACCCCTTCGAAAACACGAACCAACAAAAACTTTTCGAAATTTGGGCAGAGTTTCGCTACTAGCGTGGAATTACCATTACCTGCACGCGGAAAATACACTTCATCCTATGCCACAAAAAGCAAACCGTGGGCACCAATCCCATCCGGATTTCTCAATATATCAACAGTAAAGTAAACAATACATATAATATATACTTTACTGAAATCCGGGTAAAATCGTATAACATATTCAATAGGAAACTCAGAGCGACTTCTAATACATAATCATATACGCATACCACAGTAGGTAGAACAATAAACCTACTGGATGAAACAAAGTAGCTCGAGTACTATGCCTCCGACCACGACGTGCGACACCAGAGCCTGAACTGCAAACTGGGCACGGAAACCGAAAAGCCCAGGGGAAAGACAATAAACACGTTAGAGTGAGTGGACGAAAATAAATGTCTTTCACCAGTTAATATATATGTTATAAAAACATATGCGAGTCCAGGTAAATAAAAACAACAAGTACACGAGGTAAAACCATAATTCTCCAGCGTACTGAGCATGCAAGTAAAAATCCCACGGGGTCACTCATGGACACACACCGTGCTAGTACAGTCAGAACCACGGAGTCCTTGACTTCCACGTGATTCTAGCCGGAAATGGCCTCAGGTCAAAGGTCTGCCTCCCCCCGGTAAAGACCTCGGGTCAGGAGTCACAGCCTCCCCTGAAATAAAGCCTACCATCGGGGATCAGTCGAGAGGCGAGTGTATCGATACAACAACGTAACCATGACTGTACTCTGTGTAAATCAAATCATAAACATTTCGATGCAAATTCATGAAACAGCACATAAGTATATGTATACTCGTATACGTATATTCGTATAAGTATAATCGTATAATCGTAAATCACATGCTCATGCAAATCCGAAATCTCATACGCATGCTCAAGTTCATAAATCAAATAAAAGACTCGCAATATTTTCCGTGAAAAGAAATGTCCACTCACAGACTGGCGTAACGCGTATCGCGTTAACCAGTGATCCGGCGGAAAGTCCCTCGCCAAACGAACGATCACGAACACCTGAATATTCACAAGATCCATATCTCAAAATCATATCTCGACAATGCAAGACAAATCACGAGAAACCACCGTTCTCGGAAACACATAACTCAAAGCCGACGAATCGTCGAAAATCCTTATATAACACCTCAATACCTCGCTTTACGTTCAGACGCTCAATTCGAAAAACGAACCTCCCCACTGCGATCGGAGCGCGATTCCGAGTCAAATGACATGCAACTTGCCGAAAGTCCAAAAAGTCAAACCTGTTGACCGTTGACCGCCGCCGTTGACCGCCGTCCACGGCGGCGCTGCTGCCGGACGTGAAATTTCACGGCGGAGCTGCACCTATTCCACTCAAAATCATGCAATGAGCAACTTTGTCAACTGCACCGAAGTCCAATTCTCACTCTAACACATCCAATTTCAAGCAAAACCGAAATGAAACACAAAATTCAAACCCAAAATTCTCCATCTACAAATCGAATTAGAACACCATGTTTATATGGTTAGAATCACATTGAAGAGGGCTACAAAACCCAGTACCTCTTGAAGTTCAATTCAGCCGAAATCTCCAAACCCGAAATCCTCTAAAAACCCCCATTTTTGATCGGAAAATCCTTCCTCCACCGTCCACCTCGCCGTGAACGGTGGCCGGCATGAGGTCGAGAACTCCAAGACGAATCGATCGAGACCCGTGCCGCACCGTGGGGTGGCCGGAAACCACCACGCCGTCGTGAAACTCCTCCATTCCCGTCGGCCTCCTCCACCACCGAGTTGACCCAGTCAACTCGGTCAACTTCATTAAATGGGCTTTCCTTTTATGGAAGGTTACTATTTATACTCTTTCCCAAAATGGAAACTTCATGTTTATCCATTCGACGAACTTTAAACACGCATAACTTTCTCGTCGTATATCCGATTCCGATAATTCTCGTGGCCACAAACTCGTCTCGACGTACTCTTCAATAATCATCCAAAGTCAAACACATCGGCCAAACGGATAAAAATTCAACCCTTTAAAGCAACACACATTTAATTCGACTAAACAAACAACAACGGAAATATTCGCAACTAATTCTTCGTAACTCAAAATCATGCTCCGGAAATTCCTACGAACTCGAAATTAAATACTGAACAACTTTTGTGAAGGAGCCGAAGCCAAATTCTTGACCGGTAATTTAGTCGCTAAGTAACTCGCCATATTAATCCGTTTCCTTCGAAACTTCAAATATTCATAACTAATTCCTCGGTCGTCCAAATAACGATCCGGAACCGCCCACGAACTCGAAATCACACGTAGAACGACTCTCGATAAGAGACCCAGCTCCCATTCTCGGCCAATAATTTAGTCGTTAAGAAAGCTGACAACTCAAACATCTGTCGTAAATCCGCGACTATGCAGTAACTCCCGAATCAAGCTGATTATACTCCTGATTCTGATCCGGGTCGTCACAAATCTAAACTTGTAAAATGAGTGAAATGAAGTGTGTCTCTTGGGTGCAAAGGGGGAGCTCGAATTTGGGCTGGTTAAGGAAGAAAATATAGACCCTTAGATGATAGGAAATGGTGAGATGGAAGATCTAAAGGCCAACTTTGAATGAGGGAGACCATAATCCACTATTTTAGGCTATGGAAGGCTAAGTCCCAAAAATGGTGACATCATGCAGTCCAACTTCTTCTCTTTCTCTCCAAATCAGATTGGTAAGCATAGATGGGTTCAATGGGCCTCCATTGGGTTGGACTCTATGTGATTAGGCCGGCCAAGATGGGTCGACCGGCTGTGGTAAATTCCGGCGGGTTCCGGGCAACTTTCGGCGACTTTCGGTGAAGGTATTTCGTCATTTTTCCAAAGTTGCTCCACATTCTCCCTTGACCTTGGAAATGTATACGTCTTCTCCAATAAGTATCTAATTCTTCATATTTACTACATTTCCGAGCCAACTCCACAATTCCTAGCAAGAACAGGAAACGTCATAAGAACAATGCTTTATTCATAGAAAACAAGCTATAAACATAAAGTTAGGAGCGTAATATACACATAATTATGGTCCAAACACACATCCTACTGAATTAGTTCAATCCATATAGTGAACACTTTAATCTAATTACATGAGCACTCTGTGGTGTAGAGTTACTTGAATTGGGTATGACTACGCCTTCCGACACTTTCATGTATATCTCTGAATCAAGGTTTCCATAGAGATATGTTGTCACCACATCCATCAGCTGCATACTCAATTTTTTGGACACTACCAAACTGACAAGGTAATGGAAAGTAATGATGTTCATAACCGAAGAATGTCTCCTCATAATCAATGCCAGGGCGTTGAAAGAATCCTTGAGCCACAAGTCTAACTTTATACATAATGACTTCAGTCTTCTCATTACGCTTTCGATCAAAGACCCATTTATGTCTAAACGGCTTCACATTTGGTAGGCAAAACACTACCAGACCAAAAACATGCCTTTTCTTCAAAGAGTCTAGTTTGGCATGCATTGCTTCTTTTCATTTCGGCCAATCTACTGTGCGCTGACATTCAACAATTGAGTGAGGTTCCACTTCATCGTTGTCAATAATCTCCTGAGCGACGGAATAAGCAAAAACATCATCAACTACCTGGAATGATCTATTCATAATAATGCGCACATCATTGTTAGTTAGTGAGATTTCACCGTTATCTGACATCACATATGGATCTGAAGCATCCTTCAGAGAAGCCATTGTGATTCTAGGATATAACTGTAGCCATGAACAATCTTATGTGAAGGATTCACAACGTTGATGATGAAATGATTATTTTGTGCCTGGATGACCTGCCTTTTAGTCAACAACTTATCTGCAGATTTTCTTGGACTCCCCATCTTCCTGGTGAGAGCCGATGTCGACGCTACTCCATTCACATAGGCAATATGCATGATACTCTGCCCTGAAGTTGAATTATACCTCCCCTTCTTGGAGACTTCCAACCATGCAGGAATATTTGCAGCAGGAATATCTGATCTCGTCACTTTGGGAATACCAGTAAATGAGTCAGGCATCGATATGAAGATCAAGGATTCTTCGCACTTCAATCTCACTCTGAGATATGTGTGGATCTTCTTGAAACATAGTGGGAGGATATTTTCACGTCAATTTCCGAGGTTCAACAAGAATGGAGGCATTCTTATCTCCCCTTAACGTCGGGAAGTATGTTTCGTCAAAGTGACAATCTACAAATCTTGCAGTAAAGAGATCTCTTATTGAAGGTTCTAAGTAATGGACAGTCGTTGGAGATTCATAACAAACATATATGCCTAATCGATGTTGATGACCCATTTTAGTGCGTTGTGGATGCTCAATTGGCACATACATTACACAACCAAATATGTGTAAGTGTGAAATATCAAGCTCATATCCAGTTACCAACTGATATGCACTGAATGGTTGGCATGCTACAAGTTTCAAGCGAAGAAGCATTGCTGCATGTAATACTGCATATCCCCAAGCAAATACCGGCAAATTAGTATGCATGACCATTGCTTTGGCTACAAGCTGTAACTGCTTGATTTGTGTCTCTGCTAAACCGTTCTATGAATGAACTTGAGGGACATGATGTTCAACTTCAATCCCAATCGACATACAGTAGTCATCAAAAGTCTTTGATGTGAATTCTCCTGCATTATCCAATCTAATTGAGTTGATTGAGTTGTCCGGATGGTGAGCCCAAAGCTCAATAATTTGTGCTAGGATTTTTGTAAATGCATATTCCTTGTGGATATTAAAGCAACGTGTGATCATCGCTTTGATGCATCTACCAAAACCATAAAATATTTAAATGGTCTGCATTCTGGTTTGATAGGTTACAAATATCTCCATGAATTCTCAGTAAGAATTGTATATTTTCAGTGTTACCAACCACAAAGGAAGGCCTAACTTGCAACTTTTCTAAGGAACAAACTTTACAAAATGAGCGATGAGCATAAGAGATTTCCATAAAGGAATCTTGTAAACTAATACTAGTGTTGTAGTCGACTTAGTAGTCATAACCGGATCAACAATGTTACTCTCATCAATTCCATCAAAACCGATGGGAATCAATACATGCTTCTTTTCTCTGAAAAATGGATGACTATGAGAGTTTTTCAATATTTTGATCATCATATCACGACCTGGATGTCCAAGTTAATAATGCCAAAGCCGATAAGATTCAGAGTCACACGCAGTAGAAAGAGTGATTACATTGGATTCAATAATCTAAATCAAGTAAGATATAAACCACTACGAATTGCCGCTAACTTTTTCAAGACATGCTTTCTACCGCATTCCTAAGAAGTTATGCATAAAAATTCTTTACCATTCTCACAATGAGTTTCTAAGTATAAACCGTTGGCTTTAACTTTCCCAAGGTTTGGTTGGTCTTAGGCGCGTACAATGCATCAGTGACATGAATTTTTGTACCATGTGGTAGTAAAAATTATGTTGAACCACGTCCTTTTATAACCGGCGATGAACCAATCATGGTTATTACTAATGATGTATATGACACAAGATCAATGAAGAATTATCTATTCCACAGTATAGTATGAGTAATACCACTATCTACTAGACATTCGATCTTGTCTTCGAACATCTACAAAAGAATTTGAATTAATTAGTCTTAAAGACTTGTCAAACACTTTAAGTAAAGACTTAAAGATTTAACAAAGGATTGTGACCCTTAAAGAGTGCTGATATGGCATAAAAAACTGATGTAAAACCACACCTTTATCAGGTGCAGAAATCTAGGAAAATTTTGAAAATTTTCTGAATCTTTATTTTCTGAGAAAACCGATGTAAAAACACATCAGAAAAACACCAAATTTGAGTACAACCTTCGATGAGTTGAGAATTGCATAATTGTGTCGCAGAAGCCATCATTCGACGGGTCGAGAAAAATTTTAGATGGGTCAAAGGAAATCCTAAAATCGTATCGAATTATCAATATCTTTTTTTCGACGAGTCGAAGATGTGACATTTTGGAGACAGAAGCTATCCTTCGATAAGTTGAGACTAGTCTTGGATGGGTCAAAGGTGCAATCATGTAACCCGAGGACTATATTCGATGGGTCAAATGAAAATAAGGCAAAATTTTTGACGAGTTGAAAAATGCCAAAAACCGATCTAGAGTGTGCCATTCGACGGGTCAAAAGATGCCCAAGATCAAAATCATCCTCTCTTTGTCTTGTTTTATGATACTTTAGTGATATAATACCATAGAATTTTTGTAAAATTTGAACCTTGTAAGCAATATGTATGAACATAACTATTCTTAACACTTTTAAATACTGAAAGGAAGAAAATTTTATTACTTTCTCAACATTAAAATTTACATCAAAAGATTGTTCTTATTCAATAACCATGACTAAAATTAAAATAAAAAATAAAGCTAAAGTTGATTACATAGTCGAGATATAGGTCTAATACATGCATACACAAATCAAAATCCGCAGTCTCTAGACTTGCTTTGTTGACATCTGCTACTATAAGGTTGGCTTCACCAACATCATCCATCTCTTAATCCGCAGTGTAGTTGGTCTTATGTGCCAGGTACTGCTTGAAAGAACCCAACCCTAATTTAGCTAGTAAACTAAGATTATGCCCTAACGACTGACTATAATGTAGGAAATTCTAAGAAAATTTTGATATAACCTCTCTTGAAACTGAGACAACCAAAAATCTGCATGAAGAAAACACTTCAGAAATCGAATCCTACAAACAAACTGTGGACCACCGTTGTCCATCCAAATTTTTTAACAAATGTCATAAACAAAACCAAAAACTCAACTCATGAATTTAGAAACATATTTACACAGTATTGGTTCTGAATACAAAGTAAAGTAAACTCAACGACTACTTGAGTTATTGACTAATCACAAGAGTTTCACTGAAAGCAATATACTACAATTGGTATCCATAGCGACTTCTACATACATATGATACAAACTGACAGTGGGCTGAAATACACTGCTGAAGAGATGGCTGGTGGACTCAAAGCCTTCGACGAAACTAAGCACTCTCAGGATATATACTGCAGCCTGGGCGACGAAAACTGAAGATTCCAGAGAAATGCATTAAAATATAAAATGTTAGCGTGAGTGGACAAAAATAACCTAATATGCGTAAATCGATAAAAATGAAGTATCATGTCTTTCCGCTGATTTTCATGAAATAATGCGAGTTCAAATATCATAACTGAAATACAATAGAGGTGGTCGTTCAAGGTGTTTGGCCTAACCAGGGACTGTATGTATAAAAAATAAGGTGATGGGAGCGTCTAGGGTGTTTGTCCTAACCCGAGACGATCTAGGTTAGGCAAGATATTTGTCCTAATCTGGTTCGACCAACTATCCAATGATCAGCCGAATAGCTAAGGCATCGATGTAACTAAATAAACCATCACAAATAAATCTCCAAATAAATGCTATGAAAATATACCGTAAAGCATAATGCATAAAAATATGAAATCTCTATCAACTATGAAAATAAAGGTCCACTCACAAATCTACGACTACTACTGAGGTTCAGCGAAATTCTCCTCGTTGGGGTCGTGATCGTGATCTCATGTCCATAAGTATCACATAATATCAGAATATGTAAAAGTATGGAAATCGGTTCTAAAAACAACCCTGAAAACCCCGTCGTGAAATCCTACAACCTGCCTCGCCAGAGTTCCACCGTGGAAGGCAGAGCGTCGATCTCACGTGCCTTCGACGAAGGTGCTCCGATGAGGACGTTGGACCCCTCGTTTGAAAGCTCTCAACGAGGCCAACAACATTTGTAACTGAGCCGAAGTCCAATTCGACGACGTTTGACTGGAAATACCTAGCACAAATTGGAAAACATATTTCCGGAAGCCCTCCACTAACGGTGGAGATTGACCCCTCAAAAGCTTCCTTACCTCGAACCCAACCAAACCCCTAAACTCACGCACCCTAACCCAGTGCCAATTCGCCGGAATCGGTGCTCGAAACTCACGGCCCAAAATCGGCCAGAAAATTCAAATCCTCGAAACTCCGCCGTCAAGCCACGACGGAGCTCAAGATTGCTCACAATCGACTCTAGGGAGGGAGAGATCCACAACCCTCCGACCCTGACCTCCAAAACACCCTGGATAGCCGTCGAGCCCAACAACGATTCCCCACGGGTTAACCCGAATCGGATAACCCCAAAAACATGCATAAACTCACACAAAATCCTAGCAAACAATCAAGGAAGCATCAAGCTTCAAATCCCTACCTTTTTCTACGTCGGAGGTGGACGAAAAATGGTGAATCTATACGAGTTAGGTCAACAGGTGGCGTGGGTCAATTTTCGGGTAAAACGGGTCGAGCCCAAAGTGTTTTCTGGTTTGGGTTTTTCCGAAAAATGCTATTTATACACCAAAGCTCCTCAATAGATCAACGACCCAGAATTGATCTGATCAAGATCGAACGATCGAGATTAAATCGACTGAAAGTAAATGTCTTTATTAATAATTTCCCACGCCGAATTTTGATAATATAAAAATTAGCTCGCTTATGCGAAAAATTCTCCAAAAATTCTTACAGTCTCAAAATAAATTACTCTACAACTCTCGTAAAGAAAGTCAAGTCAAATTATGGCACGGTGAAATAGTTGTTAATAAACTTGATAGTGTGACTAATCCGCGATAAAGCTTAATACGATTCGATAAGTGCCTAATTTTGATTCGGGTCATAACACTGCTTGCATCTCTTGTAGGAATTATAGACATATTTGGGTGCACAACATGCTTATGCATATGCTTATTAGAACCACACTTATAGCAATGTGTCAACCTAGAAGTTGAAGGAGCAGACCGTGAAATTTTTTCATTGTTCCTAGAACCAGAACTTGATGGATTCTTGTTGGGGTTGTTATGGCCATTATCTTGGCGAGTCTAAGTCAAATTCTGACTGTGTCCTCCTCGGCCATGACTTCTTCCATTACCTCCTCTACCACGATTATTTTGATAAGGTGCAGAACGCTGCTTCCTCTTATCCTTTCGAGCTATTCCACCAGTGTAATAAATCTCATGGACTTTCTTTGTACCGACTGACCTAGTATTGTTTTGGAAAAGGATCTCGTGATGCATCTCATTCTTGGTCAGTACACTCATAAGGTCACTGAATGATCGAAGTCTTCCTTGCTCATAATCAATGCGACACTGATGTGCAAGGGTGTCCATTGAGGTAGGAAATATGACAACCCGACCCTTATAAAAAATCGTCAAAATACTAAAATAATAAATTATTCGGATAATTCCATTAAATGCTCGAATAAAATTAAACTCAATCGAAACAAGTCAAAAATCTTATCGACAAACCTAATATGATAATACAAACTCAAGGATATAAGGTACATCTAGTTCTCCATCGCTTGCACCGCCACTGGCAGCGACACCAGTCACCATCGTCCACACACTGGGATGACGAAGCCTAATCACATTTATAACCTCACCAATACACTCGCAACGTCAATACAAATATAATGGTATATAACTCGGCACATTTCAGAAAAAAAAAATATTCTGTCACGTGCTGCCCACACGCCACCACCGACGGCGACAAATGACCCATCAAAAGAAAGATCTCAATAAGCCCAACGATATATCTCAAAAGGCCTATACCAGATTTTGACACGTTTGGCCGAAATAAGCCCCGAAAACACTCGGCCGAAAAATCATTTCCGTCGCCGATCTTCGCCTTCGGGCCACCTCGTGACTCGAGGCCAGACTCATACGAACCAGGGGGAGGAGGGGAATCAAAACCCCATAACTTAGCTGCCTTAATCACCGGCATCCGTCGTACACGGAAGTGGCCAAAATGAACTCAACAGAAATTGATTCAATTTCCTCGTTGTACCTGCAACCAAGAATTCACATACATAAATGTACTCTACATATGAAAACAATCCAAAACATACCAGACCCGTCGTCAGAGACCTCGCATACGACGGCGACCCAATCCACCCGAAAACCCTAGAAATTTCTCATCGTCGATTCTCCTTCTACAACCATCAATCATCGAATTTGAACCCAATAATAGGTAGAGGGTGATGAGACGAATCGGTTGCGATCATAAACGTGGCCAGAGGTGGCCGGACAGCCTTTGATCGCTGGTGAGCACGCTAGCGTCCTTTTTCGCCGCTCAGACCTGAGTCAACATGGGTGAACGGGTCAAAGACCCAAAATGGAAGTCTGACTTTCCAAAATGGGGTAATCTCTATTTATAGCTGGCTATTTACGGAGAGTTATTTACGACAAACTTCTGTTAATCGTAACTTTCTTGTCGTAACCCATTTTTCGACGATTCTTATGTCTACGAACTCATCTTGACATATTCTACGATTTCTACCCAAAGTCAACCAACTTTGAAACTTCAATAAAAAGTCAACCTGAGACACCTTAGTACTTACTGATGTAAAAATTATTTACCGCAGCTATTTAATCGAACTCGAATTATTCATAAATATTAGCAATTATATAAAAAAGATCTGGGTATTACAGACAAGGTACTCAAAGACTTTTCAACCATGACTTGATCGGTATTTACAACGCCACAAATGGCAAGCTCTGATTGTAGCTCTAGCATATCCTAATAAAAATCATTGATCTTAGGATAATCCAATAACCGGATTCTATCCCATCTTTCTATGAACTCTGGAAGTTGTGCATCATGCACATTGTTGAACCGTTCTTACAAAGTTACCTATAAATCTGCAGGGTCATCCTTTAACAAGTACTGTTTTCTCAGAGCAGAATGAATATGTCTCCTGAGAAACATGAGAGCTTGAATTTTTCTAGTTGTAGTGTCATCATTGACTCCTTTACCTGCTAGTATTGGTTGGTTAGTATCCGTGTATCTTTTATCAATGAGAGTATTCCTCACATCTAAGACTCATCTATTGTATTCTGCTCCTTAAATGTCAAGGATGTAAAACTCTGGCCTTGTCGACTAAGTCATCTACAAAAGACAAGAGATGTAATTAGTTTACCGATCGAAAGAACCACGATCACTAATATCAAGTTTATAGAATAAGAAACATGATCCATGATGTATGGTCACAAAAATCAATGCAAAACCGGCGGCTTCACACCACTCCCCATAAAATCGTGACTGACTCAGAGTCACAAAATATTGATTTTTTTTATGTATATTGTGACTCCCCCAAAACCATTACTAATCTTAAAATTTGAGGAATAAGTGATTAAATCCCCTTCACTCATATCTGCATTAATCCATAGAAACTAGAGACATATAATAATTCACAGTATTAAAACCTAAATCTAGACCTAGATCTAGGGTGTTGCAGTAATTAAGTTTTGCAACCTAATTCTAAATCGAAGAAAGTTAGTCGATTTATCTTAAGGGTGTTATGCTCGGTATGAAAACTTCGCTGCGAAATTTTTTTGAAGAGAAACGTCCACAAAAGCCGGCAGTAGAGAGCTTCGGCGACGACAAGGTGGTCGGCGGAGTTGATTCCCTGCAAGGGAGGGATGCCGACAGTGGAAGATTGTAGTATTTAGGGGTTTGAGTTGGCTATCAACTCAAGAGCTACTGAGAACGTGTTGAAGGAGAAATAAAGATACGCAAGAGATAGATCTGAAACTCTACTTTATTCATTGATAGATAACCTTAACTAAACATTACAATCTGTTACAATCAATATCCTTATAAATCAGAGACTGAGAGAATATCTATTTCTACTTTAATTAGGACATGCACACATTGAGATACGAGGAGAATTATTTTGTTAAACAAGTTTTTGTTTTCAGTTTGTTTTCATATTTTCATTTTCTTTGAGTTTCCCCGTAGAAATAGTTTAGCTAAGAGAATTTTAAGTTTGATGGTGAGCAAAACGAAGCACTTTCTTGGCCATTTCAACTAATCCCAAATGCTATTTTTTTTTTCACTTACATATTTCATCTAAGTTATATTTACTAAATGTGTACAACAACTTGTTCGGTAGGGAGAGCATTTGTTAAGACTCAAAATCTCTCATGTATTCTCCTTCGTTCAGGATTTTATGATGAACGAACTGAATGATTGTGAAGGTTACATGTCATTGTGTAATTTCTACTCTAACAATATCATCTATACTGTTATTAAGAGAACTCTCTTTGTTCTCCAATTTTGCCTAATGCTCCAAAAATATCCTTTTCACATACACTAAAATAATAATTTGAGGACACTATTGTAATTGCATAATAAGAAAAAAAAAATCAAAATTATCCCTAATTTTTCTCTCTTCATATTTTTAACTTCTCACCTTTTGTTCTCTCTGATGGATATAAACTACTTACTTTTTTTTTCTTCCCCAATAACTACCTTCTTTAAAAATAATTATTCAGTTAAACACATGTAAATCACGTGTACAATTTTCTAGTATAAATTACAAAATCCACTTTTGCACTTCTAAGAGCACCTGCACTGGGTGTCGGAAAATAGCACGAGCAGTGCTGAAAGCTAGTCGGCCCGCACCGGATAGCACGAGCAGGCTGGAGATGAAGGTGCAGCTGCTATGGAGACGAGCGGCTACTACTCTTTGACCGGCTGATCGAGCAGAAGCTGCTCGTGCCGGAGCACGAGCCGTGCTGGGGGAGCCCACGCATGTGGGTGATGCCAGCCCGGTTCAATTTTTTTTATACCAATACACGCGCCAGTCAATGGTAAATAAAAAAAATGTGCACCAATGGAGAGGCGCCATGTGGCGATCCGGATGAAAAAAATTCATAACGGTCAGATTGATGTGGACCGTCCATTTCACATCCAAAAATCTGATCGGATGGCTGAGATTCAACCAAAATAGTTACTTCAGAAATTTCTGCCATTTTGCAAAGTAAACCCTAAAAAATTACAAAAAAATCACAAAATTTTCTAAAAAATTACAAATAACACCCTATAATTTTCCTATAAATAGTACATCAATTTCATTCACATCTCACACAAATTTGTGCACAACAAATTTATCCTTTCCTTCCTCTTTTCCTTCATCCTCCTCTCTCATCCCTTTGTATTTTAGTTCCAAAAAAATGTCCAATTGACTTGATTCTGAAGATTTGCAACTTTGTATTTCTTATTGTCATATTAGCGTTTGTCCTATTACCGGCAACATGCAAAAATCCGACAAATTGTAGAAAAAAATCTATGCCGATTATAAGGAAAATTGAGAGATTGCGCATGGTGAATCAAGGCCGGAGCCTAGGACCCAAACCGTAGTTTCTTCTTGTTTTACAAAGTTGAAGCCGAGTTTTAGAACTTGGGGTGCCGCTCTTGCATATGCACGAAGGAATGCACAATCCGGCTCAAATTTACAAGATGAGGCAAGTGTTAATAATTTTGTCATAAATTATTTATTACATTTATTTTAATCAATGTTGACATCTCCATTTCCTAGATATTATTTTGACATATAATTTTTTTTTCTCCTAGATAAGAAAAGCTCAATCATGGTACGTGGCACAAAAGAAGAAAGAGTTTACCAAGTTTGAATGTTGGGAAGTGATGAAGAACCATCCAAATTTTTGGCTCGTCGAACCTAGTATACCACCTTCTTCATATTCCAACTCCGCAACTACTCCTCCGTTTACCTCAATGCCTCCCCCTGTCGACGTGGAGGATGATGAAGTCATTGCAACACCACAAAGCAACAAAGAAGAAGTGTACTCTAGTCCAGTTAGAGCAATCGGAGTGAAGGAGGCCAATGAAGCTAAAAGAAAGGGGGAAATGGCCATGACATCTTCAAATGAGGTAAGAGATGAGGTTTTGAAAACCATGATGGAAAATCAAAGAATGAATCTCGCCGGGCAAAAAGAAAGTGATGCCACCGAGCTAGCTTTATACCAAAAGCAACTCGCCTTTAAGGAGAAAGACTACAAATTGAGAGTTCAAGCGGAGGATTCAAGGATTGTGACAATAGATACAGATGCTATGACCCCAAAATTAAAGAGGTATTTTTCAAAGAAAAAAAAAGAATATCCTTAAGAAAATGGACGAAGAGGAAGGAGATGGTAGCGATGAAACATTTTCAAATTGTTATCGCCCACTATTTCAATAGTTTGATATTTTTTTGCCATTATGAAATTATGTACTTTAAATTTTCAATAATTCTAGGCTTTGATTGAAATCATGTACTTTAAATTTTCAAGTAATAAAAACGCACTTTTTTTATTCCATCAAAGCTCACGCACATTACAATAAAACATAGTAACTTAAAATCAAACACATATCACTCAAATAGCCAAAAAGAAAAATAAATAAAACAAACATGTTGCAAACCAGGTTAATTAAAATTACACACACACATCATTTAAAGTTGTTCGCCAGTCTCTAGATACCAACTAAGTCCTTCTGCAACTCTCCATGGATGTACGCAGATTGGAGATCTACAACACAGTCAGCAAATCGTTGTTCATTTTGTCAATCCCTTCGAACTAACTCAAAAGGAATGCGATTACCTTGTTCATCCACTGGTCCATCATAAACTATAAAAGCAGTTGATGGGTTTTGTAGATCTTCTTCTTCATTCTCCTCGAACTCCTCCTCCATAAATTCTTCTTCGACAATCATGTTATGTATTATAATGCAAGCCAACATGATGCTCTTCAATGTCGATTGATGATGACACCTACCTGCACGCCGAATAATTCCCCAACGAGATTGCAAAATCCCAAAGCACCTCTCTACATCTTTGCGTTATGCCACTTGTTTCTTTGCGAACAGTTTCTATGGTAGCTCATGGGGATTGGAGATTGTTTTCAAAAACGAGGAGTACCTGAGATATATACCGTCAGCTAGATAGTAAGTATTGTGGTAAGTCATACCGTTGACTTTATAAGTTACACTTGGACTATTTTCGGCAAGGAGCGAATCGAATATGTCCGATTGGTGGAGCACGTTAATATCATTTTATGATCCGGGTACCCCAAAGAAGCTGTGTCATATCCACGTGTCATATGAGGCCACCGCCTCTAAAATAATAGTTGGATGCTTCTTCCACCCGGAGAATGCCCATTGCCAAGTTGTGGGGCATTTCTTCCATTCTCAATGCATGCAGTCAATACTTCCGATCATACTAGGAAATCTGCGATGCCTTACTCTCTTTAGAAGTCGGGTTATGTCTGTGGCATTTGGAGTGCAGAGATAGAGGTCACCGTAAATCTCGTATATAAGCATACACCACTTCTTCATGCATTATAGTATTGTGGATTCACCCATCCTTATTATTTCAGTACACTGATATGCGGCTACGCCGTACGCCAACATACGAAGAGCGCCAGTCATCTTTTGTTGTGGAAGAAGTCCAACTAATTTGGTGGCATCAGGTCTTTGGTGCCAAAATTGGTCATGGTTGCAGAGATCCGTCATTGTACGGTTGAATAAATTCGTACTAATTCGGTACCTTCGACGAAAGGCTTGTTCGTTGAAGACGGGGCGTTCGATGAAGTAATTCTCAATCAGACTATGTCCCCTTGACTCCCTCATTCTTTCTTCATTTGGTCGGCGGCGAGGTGGTTCATCATTGAGCATTGCATCGACCGTGACCGTTTCAGTGATGAAAGCACTAGCAATTTCGGCATTTCACTGACGTTGATGTCGCCTCCTCCAAAAAAAAATCTCAAAACTGAAAGAATTCATCTTATCAGAATCTAGATTATATGTTTGAAAACGGTGTGAGTGAACAAGGAGCATCGATGTATAAATTTTTTAGCCAAGTCTAGATATTGTGATTAGATAAGATGATGACACGTGTCGGCTATCAATTGGTCGGAAATCTCTCCGGGAATCTTACACCAATTATTAGGGTGATAACAATACGTGGACATGACACGTGTTGGCTCGTGATTGGTTGAAAATTTTATCAGAAATTTTGTACAATTATTTACTCGATAACGTTATGTCGGTGTGACATGTGTCAACTCGCCATTCGTCAGAAATCTTATCCGAGATCTTATTCAATTATTCATACGACAACGACACATGTCGTTTATGGATTAGTTGAAAATGAAAAAAAATTTACATAAAAAATTAATTTATGAACAGTAATATGATGTGCTATTTTTTGGCACCGCTGCGCGAAAAATAAGAACTGCACCTCCTAATTATTGAATAGTAACTGCTGCACCTCAAACAGTACTTGATCCTCCTCAAATAACACAAGTAATTACAAAACACCAGTGCAGGTGCTCTAACAAAAGCCCTCTCTGCTCTAAAGCGTGCTTAGTAGTATGCTACATCTAAAAAGCAACCTAGAAAAGTATACGGGAACGAGACAGACTTTTTCTATGATTTAATTTGGACCAGATTTGACTTGCACACTTTCGATTTGTTCGTCCCATTCCAGGTCTAATCTCTATGCAAATACTTTGGAAGCAACCTGTTGTCCTCACCTTAGCTCGCGCATCATTTTCCATCCGTTGCTGCTATGTTAAGGTTTCGTATAAAAATTCTCAATTCCATTCCTCACTCAGTTATGTTGTGAAGCTTTGCTGTTAGGTTCTTCGAACCTTGGATTAATTTCAGGCCTACTAGTAAACAATGCAAGGCTTTTGTGGTCTTTAAGAGGTTTCTTTTCCTAAAACTACAAGAGAACGAGATTCCTCATATCACAAAATCACAAACGATTGCAGAGGCATGAATCGATGCAGGGCAAGCCCTTAGTTTTAGGGGGCTTTAGGCAAGAAATTAATTTGGGGCCTCAAACGTTAAAAAAAAAAATTGCAATCAAACAAAAATTCAAATGTATACTAAAAATATTTTTACAAAATTAGATTAACCTTCTAACTATTATTCAAAAGAACACTACTCAAATAATCACAAATTCACAGTAGCGAAATAATTTATGTTCTCTAATCAAATTCTTGGTTCTTAGATTGCAAATAGATTAGAAGTTTACAAATCACATTAATGCAAATTAAAGAGATTCAGATTTGAAAAACAAAATTACCTAAAAACAAAAGCTAAAACAAAATTACCTAAAAACAAAAGCTGACTTGCATGTTTGAACAAGTTTTTTTTAATATATATTATATAAACAAAATTACCTCCCCTCCTCAACTACCTACGACCCAATCTCCCGCATCCGCATCTACAACGAAGTCATCGACCACGTTGCCTTCCGCACCTTCGATGCGGCCCAAGCCGCCGTATATGAGGTAGTCGACAGAGTTTGATTAGATTGACGACGGCTAGAATGGAGGCCGCGAGGCTGAGTTGTGTCGCGCGGTAATGAGCCAAGGGAAGGCGTTGCTTGACGGGGGGAGAAGCGTGGAGCTTCAGGCGACGCGGTGGCGACAGAGGTATGTCTAGCGAGAATCACAGCTGGGGAGAGAGAGAAAAATTTCTGGGAAAGGAGGTTATCTTATAGACTGAGTTTATCATAAGTTCAGTCAATCTTAATAAAAGTAAAAAAATCGGATAACTGAAATTGTGCCGCATATCACTTAAGAGTAAAAGTCTATGAAGTGCTTACCAACATATATGTATGCTGCAAAAGATAGAACCTCCCTGCTTGAACTTGGTCCCTAAAGTCAAGGATGCTCTACAATCTAAGATAGCTTTTGCTCAAAGATCTAAGTGCTCAAAGAAATTGCTTAAAGATCTATCCATAGTTCTATGAGATAACTGCATAAAGCAAACTAATCACACTACATAATATTTAGGATTGGATGACTCGACGGAAGTTAAAAATGTGAAAAGTGTATATCACGTTGATAACGAAACTAAATAATAGTTTACTATGATGATAATTTTGGAAGTGCTTCAACATTTTATTTAAAGTATGGATAATATTAAGACTAGACAAAGCTGACCTATGAAGGGAGTATTTAATGGATCTTAATGTCATAGTGTGGTAACCTTAGCCGTCTCTTGTGCTCTTAAGTTTCATGATATAAACTTGGTGCTTTGTGAGCGCCGTCACGACGACTCATTTTGCGTGCTTTATTTACGACGATTTTTATGTTTCCTATTTCTCCTTCTTCTTCCTATCCATACTCTTATTCATCTTGTTCAATTCGTTTTGTCTATAGCTACTCTAGAAATCTACATGCCTCTTGGATTCGAGAAAAGCATAGTCGTTTCGCACCATTCTCCAAAGCCGCAAGGACTTGGTTTATGGTTGTAACGATGCTGGATTCATCCTCAGATGTTTCACGGACCGATGGGCCAGTATGGCAGTGATCCTAGGCTGCAGGGTTTGAAACTACAGCCTGGTCGAAGTTTGTGAATCGGGATAAGAGTCCAAGGGAAGTTTCAGCTTTTTTGAGAGTGTTGGAACCAGGGAGAATCTAGAGAAGATGAAGGCGCTGATGGTGTGGCTAGGGCAGCACTCTGGTGTCATCTGCGAGCAGGATTGAAGGGTTCTGAAGGCAAGGATGACGTCGAGGGTCCTGTGTCGTTGACTCAAGGCAGAGGTTATCAGTGTTTGATTCTCCTCCTGGCAGTAGTCCTGTTTGGCCGGCAAATTGATTGAGATTACTACAGGGAGAATCGGTGATTCCCACTGAAAAATCAAAGAGGGGATGGGCTTGGACCTTGCTTCATGGCCCAATTCGTTCTTTTTTGTTGGACCTGATGGGCTTTCAGGCTGCCCCAAGTCTTTGTTGGCAATGTTTGGACCTATGGATGAGATTAGATGCTCTAGAATAGGCTGATCAAAGTCGGGTGAGGCAACTCGTAACAAGATGGCACCCTCACTTTTGGGGACTTTTAACGCCTCAAGGTGAGATCGTAATGGCTATAGAAGTACGCATATGCAGTTGAAAAATTGCTAGACTCACAAGCTCTATTGATGATAGGAGCACATATGGCCCATGGGACGGCTAACTCACCAGTGATCTAATATCCGACTGCACTATTGATGTTTCCAACGATTGTCAAAATTTAACTCCTCGACATTTGATTATATCGCCTATAGTTTCTTTATTCCTTGATATTTTTAAATTCTCTATCGTTTTTACTTGATTCTTCATTCAATGAAATCCATGACTTATCAAAAAAAAAAGACTAGACAAAGCTAGAGAGAAACAATAACAACAAGTGATATGAAACCAAACTACGACCTAAACCAAGAACTGGTCAGGCCAAACAAAGTTCCCAAACATCCAAAACTGAGGTGCTATCTAGAATGTGGAAGCTCAATCTTCTGCCTAAAACAGAGTTATTTTGTTGGTTGCTTCTTAGAGGAAGGCTTAGGACAAGAGATAGATTGTTAAAATTTGGTATGATCAATACAATTGTTTGTGCTATTTGTAGTTCTATTGAGCAAACTATTTCCTATCTTTTTGGAGATTATCAGTTTGCTAAAGAGACTTGGAGACTTATGAATATCTCTATGTTTGATAATATTGACGTTTTCCTTGACAAGATTTGCAGCTTAATCATGCATACTACCAATGATCACCACATTGTGAAAAAAATCTTGACTACTTGTTGGTACATCTGGAAGACTAGGAATGACAAATTAAAGTCTTCAAAAACTCAAATCATAGTCCTTCCAATACGTACCGTATTATCTGCAACATTCTATTTGAGAAGTCACTTAGAGCACCATCCGGACAAGACAAAGAACAAGAGTCTTCATTTCCAAGTCAGATGGTTGTCGCCTTCTCCAGAGAGCTTAAAAGTGAATTTTGATGACTTTGTCCTCAACTCTGGGATAGCTAAAGCAGTTGGAGATTTTTTGTTATCCGAGATCACTATGGAGATCCTATAATTGTTGGAGATAGAAGTTTTGGTCAAACCATTGTTCATGTTGCAAAGACAACTGCAGTTAGAGACGCCCTCATCTAAGCAAAGAGAGAAGACTTGAAGAAAATCTCTGTAGAAGAAGACTCACTTCTGGTCATCAAGTGCATCAATGAAAAATGCGTTATCCCATGAAAACTCAGAGTTTTGATTTAAGACATCAAGATGATAGCCACTTCCTTTAACGAGATTAGTTTCAACCATATTTATAGAGAAGTCAACTTTGTGGCCGATAAGCTTACTAGTAGAGGCCATTGTATGAGAAATCTTCACATTTGGGATCACTCACTACCTCCCCCTGCGAATTTTGTTGTTGTATTTGATTGCATAGGATTAGGTTGTATTAGAGGAACATCTATGTAGTCTTTCTTTTATCTTCTTTTGTATAAAAAAAATGGTTAGGCCGAAGTAGTGGCCAGAAAGAAAAAGATTATAGGCCATGAGGGCAAGGACAACCGTCGTCATTCCTAAGAACACGAACTAGGATTAGTGGTGGTCTCCCGACTCATCTTAAAAAACCCATCATATCCCGTAACTAGGCCTCGGCAATGGGCCGGACCAGGCTTAAACACTATTCCTCCAAAATTCGGGCCGGGCTGGGCTTTTCCAAAAATTTCAAACCCATGGGCGGCCCACAGGCCGGGCCTTGATGGCTTTTCGGGCCTGGCCATGCTTATTAAGAATTTTATATTTAATAACATAAAAACATGAAAATTAAAAAATATATAATTTCTTTTCTCTTCAACTCTTCAAGAAGAGACTACGATAAAAGAACTTTTCAAATGAGACTTTATTACTATTCTAATAATTAATAGACTTTTTTGAAGCAAATGAGAAATAGGATAGAACGTACTGTAAGGAGAAAAAAATATTATAAGACTAAATTTTTTATTGTAATACTAACACTATAATTAGTTAATTAAATATTAATATACTTAGTTAATTCTAAGACTATAATTAATTAATTATGAATTTTTGAGTGTTTAGTTTGGTGATATATAAATCATTATTATGTGGTTTTTGCCCCTTATTGTTGTTGTTGTAGTGTATGACTATAAACTATAATGTATAATTGTATATATAACAAATTGTTCATATATAATGTATTTGTCCATGAGCTTGTCAGGTCGGGCCAGGCTAGCCTTTGCGGGCCTAGGCAGGCTTTTGACAAACCGGACTTTTTCGGGCCTATGGGTTTTAGGATCTCGGCCCAAACCCGGCCTTATGGCCATCGGGTCGGATTTTTGCGGACTTAAATTCGAGCCGGGCCAGACTTAAACTTGCGGACTTTTCAGACCTATAGACCAAATGATGAGCCCTATCTCTAACTAAGCAAAACAGCTTCGTGAGCATAAGAGTTCGCTTCGGGATCCAATCTCAACTCACATTTGAAAAATCAGAAACATTTGATGACACACTTTAACGATAAAAGTTTTGTTCAAAATTGCGTCTAAAATCCTACTCTTACAGATTCAAGTTGTACGTTGTATCATGTCTTGTTGCACGTTGTGATAAGTTTCATTTGTAAACATTGCTAGCTCTACCAATGATTTGAATATCGATTTGACTAAAACAGTAATATAAAAAACAAGATAAAGGACGCATTTTAGGCATAAACAAACAATAACTGTTGTCTTCCTGTTGCTCACTGGGATAACATTTGTCTACAGCTAGCTCTTACGAGTTGAGGAAGGATCACACGAATGACAAACCAGACACCTAAAATCTAATCCAACCATGGATTTTAACCAACGGTGTGGTCGAATCTATCACCTAAACTTGGGGTCCAAGTCTTAAATATAGCAAATATCAAAACAGAATAAAACATATTCTCCTAAAAAAAACATAATAAAACTCAGCAGTGGGTGCAATCCAAAATGTGCTTACTTCTAAGTTCTTGGACAATTTTATTAAAATCCCAACGTGCTCCCTACCATCAGAAATATTTGAAAGTCTCATGATGAAAAACATACATTTCTCGGGTTTTGAAAATGATTGAGGGAGTTGAATTGTAAACAAATCTAAGAGGCAAAATCCTTGTCCATTCATTTTTGGAGGAGAAATAAAAAGCCCAAAATGAAATTGTCAAAACTAAAAGTTACAAAAATGGCAAAAAATAATTAAATGAAGGTTTTCTTCTATAAACCTGTGAAGAAAAATAAAGAAGTTTTAATTACGAAGGGCCTGCAAAGCTCTCGCTATCAGTGTGTTGGGATTTTGATGCTTTTTGGTTCCTATGGGACTTGGAAATGCGTTGATTCTCTCTATCTTTTAAGTCTGTGGATACTTCTTCTCTCTTCTGCTTCTTGTTTCTCTTTTTGTGAGTCTCTTTGGCCTCTGCAACTAGTAATTTTGGAGCAAGTGAAAAACCACCATGGGCTGGATTCCTTGCTCTGGTAACTCCAACAGTAGAGCAAAGAAGGACAAGAAGAAGAAGAGGAGTAATTCGATAGAGTATGAGGAAAAGCCATTTAATCAGATCAAACCCACTTCAGGTACTGACCGGTTTCATGTTTTACAGCTTAAAAAGTTTGAGTCTCTAGCCTTTATTCTTACTTCAGAGCAATGATGATGTTATGATATGTTTGTGGGTTTTGGTTAGTTTTGCTGGGTTTCATCTGGGTTATTTTAAATTGACCTGAAATGGGACCTTTGGTCTCAAAGTTTAAGACTTCCGGGTTGAAACAATTGAGTGTCGGATTGCTTGCTCATTGATTTTAGCGGTATTTAGTATGCCTAGTACTTAAAATCAAGAGAAGATTTGTGCATAGTGTTCTGTTTATGGTTTCGCATTTGAGTCTGTACTATGAACTGTATGTTGTAGGCTTGTATAAATTGTCAACCTCTCAATGGATTCTGCTAAATGTATTGGATTACTGGTTGAAGTCAGTTATGATGGCTTGAATCGAGTGGAGTGCTTAATGGGCATTTGCTAGTACTCGAAGCATTTCGTTAGAATTGTAATAGCTGTATCAGATACTGAGCAGTTTATAGTTCGGTTCCTTTCGTATATATTACTTTTGTTTAGCTTAGCATAAGCACAAAATTATGGTCCACATTTCTTACAGTTGAATCTCTATTGCATTCTTGGTTGTCCGGCTGAGGTGTTGATAGTTTTGCTTTAGCTCCTGTTGTGAAACCCAAATCCTAAACCTTTTCTTCCATCTCCATGTTACAAAGATTCTTACCTTTGTGTCCATTTCTGATTTTAGAGTTATTAAAGACAAAGTCCTGCGTAAGTGTTAAAGAGAAAGATGGGGAACATATATCAGCACAGATATTCGGGTTCCGCGAGCTGGCAACTGCAACCAGAAATTTCAGAGCAGAATGTCTTTTGGGTGAGGGAGGTTTCGGTCGAGTATATAAAGGACATCTGGAATGTATTAATCAGGTTAGTCATGGTTGCCTTGTTCTATTTATTCAACTGGAGAACATTCAACCATCTGAGAAAGTTTTGCATTTGCATAAGAAATATGTGTGATGATGAGCCTAACTTATTAGATGATTGATCTTCTTATGTATGTTAAGATGGTCATGGAGTTTGATCCTGTCTTGTTGTGTTTGGTATAGGTAGTAGCTATCAAACAACTCGATCGTAATGGGTTGCAAGGGAACAGGGAATTCCTTGTGGAGGTATTGATGTTAAGTCTGCTTCACCACCCTAACCTTGTTAATCTTCTTGGTTATTGTGCTGATGGAGATCAAAGGCTTCTTGTTTACGAGTACATGCCCCTAGGATCTTTGGAGGACCATTTACATGGTATTGTATTGTGTCAGCTTCATTTATTGTTGTTCTCTTGATGCTTATATGATAAGAATTTCCGGGTGACATTGGTTTCATAATCTTGTTCATGTAGATATGTCGCCTGGTAAGAGAAGACTTGATTGGAATACAAGAATGAAAGTAGCCGCTGGGGCAGCAAAGGGACTGGAATATTTACATGACAAAGCAAGTCCTCCTGTGATATATAGAGATCTGAAATGCTCCAACATATTGCTTAATGAAGGGTATCATCCAAAACTGTCTGATTTTGGCTTAGCCAAGCTTGGGCCTGTTGGGGATAACACCCATGTATCTACAAGGGTTATGGGAACGTATGGATACTGTGCCCCAGAGTATGCAATGACAGGTCAATTGACCCTCAAGTCGGATGTTTATAGCTTTGGGGTAGTTCTTTTGGAAATCATTACTGGCAGGAAGGCAATTGACAATTCTAGAACAAAAGGAGAGCAGAACTTAGTTGCATGGGTAAGAGATTCCATTTCGTTTTCATATGCTTCAACTAATAACCCTTTTAGCTTGTTTCTGAAGCAAATTTATATTATCACATCTGCTAGCAAAAAAAAAAAAAAAACCATGCACCCTTTTTTATAGAAAGTATCTTCGACTTTAATCTATAATAATGAATTCTTAGCTCTGATTGTTCATTTTTCCATCAAAGGTTGAATTTCTAAAAGACACTTGCCAAAAGAACAAGTTGATAATAGTACTAGGCAACTATGACAAAAAAAAATTAGAAAATGAGAGGTCATTTGTTGATATTAAACTAAATACAATGACAATTTGCTCTCAGGCAAGGCCCTTGTTCAAAGACCGGAAGAAATTTTCCCAAATGGCAGACCCATCACTACTAGGTCACTATCCTCCAAGGGGATTATACCAAGCTCTGGCTGTTGCAGCAATGTGTGTTCAGGAACAGCCTAATATGCGACCGGTTATAGCTGATGTCGTCACAGCATTGACTTACCTTGCTGCACAAAAGTATGATCCTGAAACGCAGCCTGCCCAAAGCTCCCGACTAGCCCCTTGCACTCCCCCTAGAACCAAGCAAGACAGCGAAAGAAAAGCTCAGTGGTGGTAAAGAACATGAGCCTAAAATTGTGGTTCTTGGTTTTAAGTATAAGTTGTTGAGTTTCCTATAACTGCCAGTGGCTGTTCTGAACTTATGATACATACATGTAGGGCTGACTACGTAGTTCTGAGAGCATTTTGGCTGCAATTCGTGTGTTGTTTATTAGGTTGGGTACCATATCCTGTGTCTCATCAGAAAACAAAAAAAAACTCCTATTTTTCGTTCTTGAATATATTTAGAGCAGAAGCCTGTATCGTATCCTTGTGTGCCTTCTTACACGGGTTTTTCATTGACGCGCGAGAATTCCTTGGGTTTTCTTCAACGATGATACTATTTTTCTCTTCAAGTTTTGGGGTACAGTCCTGCCCTTGTATTTTATGACAGTTGAGTAAAATACGAGTTAAAATCATGTCAATATTGCATATTTCTCTTGTAAAGAAGCCTTTCAATGTGGATTTATCAATTCCAGTTGTTCTTGTTTATGTGGTAACTCTAGTTTGACTATGCTCAGTCTTTAATCTTTATTTAGAATGCGTGTGGCTGTAAATCAAGTAGCTGGAATGAAGTTGTATATCCAATATCCCATCATCATGAAACAAACTAATCTTAATAAACTTGCAGCATTTTGGTCGTCATGAAGATGCCAAAAATATCTGAGGAGCATCTTCAATGGCCAAGACATGCTATCCATTTTGACCGTCTGGGGTTTAACGAATCCACTATTGAAAAATCTACACAGTTCACAAGCTGATGGCCCCTGCTACCAGTATATAATTACAAAGAGGAGAGTTAGGAGAACATAGACATGCATGTAGTTAAATATTAGCTGATGGTTCCTGTACTTCCTCCCCAGTTTTCTCTTGTTCATTGGTCGATTTACTGTCATTGGATCCCTGGAGAGGTTTAAAGCAAAGACAAAAGAGGTTATGTGCATGATTAAGGCTGAAAAACCACGGGAAAGTCAGCAATGTGATTCCAATTTCTTTGATAGATTCTGGCACTCTTTCTCCTAGTGCTTGTAAAATGAGAAACTACAAGCATGGACTAGTAGCTGACATAAAGAGTCGTATAGAGACGAGGAAAAGCACCAAGTGTATTTTAGATACCTTATTCTTGTCACGCCAAAGTCCAAATGACAGAAGAGGTATCTTTCTTGTGGAAATTCCCTGTGTTGAGCCTGTCGAAGCCCTACGAATCAACTGTCTTTATCAGATATCACAAATAAGGAATGCATCCACCACCAAAAACTACGGGAGATTGTTAAATCAGTTTTCTGAGAGGTTATTCTATCAATTCTACAATGGTTGGAAGTTGTTTTTTGTTTTGGATAAGTACAGTGGTTGGAAGTTGAAACTGCACAAAGTTCAATTCATTCTAGAACTCAGCTAGCATATTTTCATACCGTGGAGAAAGAGCTTTAGCTTGGCCGGATTCGTACTGCAATGTAGCCTCCAGAATTGATTCTGCCACTTTCACCCTCCTTTCCATCTCAGTAAGTGACGATGTAGCTTTGTCATATTTTTCCTGTATGTAGATAGT
This sequence comes from Geum urbanum, assembly GCA_946800695.1. Taxonomy (NCBI): domain Eukaryota; kingdom Viridiplantae; phylum Streptophyta; class Magnoliopsida; order Rosales; family Rosaceae; genus Geum; species Geum urbanum. The sequence continues at coordinate 76,988,191 of OX326999.1, read as the reverse complement.
TTAATTAAAATGGAAATACAACTATGTATATTCTAACATGCATAAAATCAACTTCTGACCACGTATATGCATCAAAATAAAATTGTGTTTCAATAAATATTCATTTATGTTAGGAGATGGGTCAGGATACATCCCGCAAGCTCTCTACTTAAGATACATGAATATCATAGAATAAAGGGAACCTGAAGCATGTCAAGTGCATGTCTTTGTGATAATGCTTCTTGCTCGGCACTTATTCGGGCCTCTTCTGTGACCTTTTGCTCTTGCTCCAGATACATCAAGACCTAAACATATAGAATAAAAGAGAGATCATCTTCTCTCTCTTCTGGCCCCAACCTAAGGAGAAAACACAAGTAAATGTAAACCTTAAGCATTGCAGCTTCTTGTTCTGTCTTGTCATTAAGGGCTTGGCGTAGCTCAGCAACCTCATGCTCCAACTGCTCAACCGGAAGGACCATGGTAAGCCATAGAAATTATATAATTATCTCAGACAAAGATGTCCCAAGGTTATAATGTGTTAAGACTTGAGTACATGATTGAAGACAATCAACCACTTCAAGAATACAATCTTCTGATATAAAATTTGCTGAAGTGCACTGAAATATCAGAAAGCATCAAATGAATGGGAAAATGGTATTCGGATGTGGTTTGAAACATCGTCATCACTAAAATAAAAATAGAATCACCCTTGCACTTAGTTCTCGTCGATTATCAAGCTTAACAATCTCCACAAGTGCTGTGTCTAACTCCTCGGATCTGGAGAGAAAGAGGAATAACATACAGAATTTCAATATCTTATCATATACAAAACCATAATAACATCAAAATTCAGTCAAAGAGGCATGCATGTTTTTTTAACATGTTTGGAGCAAATGAAAATTTACAGCTAAAATAATGAATTCTTTAAATTGATGGTCTTGCATGAAAATTATAGGAACCTTTGATCTATGAACTGAAACCCTAATTGAGACCATTACCAAATAGGTGGAGTTAGAGAGTTCGATCTGGAAGTATCAGTACCACGTCACTGATGAAGGTAGGCAAAAGGAACAAAACTTTCATTCATGAAGACAAAGGCATTGAAAAATGGTAGACAATGCAGAATGCCAACTGTTTAGTAACAAATTAAATACTATTGATCCACCTAACAAAATAGATCGTCTTAAAATTGAACTTTAAACCCCTAAATGCAAGTAGCAATTAGTAACCTGAGTATAGCAGATCTTTTCTCCTCCAGCACCCTGCATAACTCAACCTTCAATAAATCCACCTGCACAAAAGCTGCTAATAATTTTCAAAGGTTGCAAATAGGTCTACTTATATTATTTCTAAGGTTGAATACCTTAAGAATACAGTTTTCCATAATCAGTAAATTCAGTGAGGCCCAATTAATGAGAGAATACTGTCATTACGGTTTAGGTAATGGTAAATAGAGTACCATAATCGGAAAATCACATCCTAAGCCAACATGGACTTGCGCGGTTTGTCAACTAGAGTTAGCAACTTGAATAATTTCACACCATATGTGAAAGAAAGAAACCAGGTCCTGAGGATCCGGTACTGAATCTGGTTCTGAATCAAGAGATAGGCCACTTTCTTCTTCGGTAGTATCTTTTTCTTCTATTATGGCAGGATTGTGCTTGAAACTGTACAGCTTAGCTGAAAGCCCTTTTGAATCTTTCCACTTCTTAGCCCTAGCTCTTTCCTCAGCTACTTCTAAGACAGTTGGTCGATGCTTCTCTCTCAAATCATTCAGTCTATTTTCCGTTATAGCTAAAAAACCCATGCAAGCAGTCAAAACTAGCTGGCTGCTATCAAATGTGGAGCCAACAAGGGATTGCAACAAAATAATAGCATCCCCTGAATCTTTAGTAGTAACTAAAGCAGGACCTGCAGGCACATATTATATAATGAACTGAGCTTTAACAAGATTGTCAAAACAAAATCATCTCCATTCAAGTTTAATCATAACAGCACAGCAGCTTTACCGTATAATTCCAATAAAGCTAATGATGTTCGAAATAGCATAACACGATTTCCTTCAAACAGAAGCACGTCCCAAACTTGAATAACTGATTATCAACAAGGCAACAAGAAGATAGATATGTTATAACAGAAAGACTTAACTGTCAACCTGGAAACCCCGGTTAAGTGACTGGTTATCTACATAACAGAAAACAGTATGCCAGATTAATCTCACCGCTTTCCCAAGGAATCATATTTACAAAAATGGAAAGAAACCAGGGTCCAATAATCCATGCCACCTGGACTCCCAAGTAATCCAGATGATTCACTGCCATAAATGCTACTCAGAATGAAAAAGGGTAGAACACAATATGCAATGAACCAGAAAATTGGGATATTCAATAAGCAGATACTAAGCATACAGACCCAATTTTGGAAACTTTTCTCTCGCTATATCTTCAAAAACAAGCTGGTCGATCTGATAAATGGAACAAGATTATTTAGTAGATTACACAGAACAGACTCCTCGACATATAATTTTACAAATTAGCATTATTATTAGGACAGAACCTCATAGCTTAGGGAAACAGCGATGAATTAACAGAGTTTCTCATGGCACTACAGTTCTAGAGTAGAAAAAACTAGGTCCAACATATCAAATGTTTAGCTCCTAGCAAAATTATACAAAAAAGTTGGCCCACAATTTAGTAGCTTATTCCAACGACCTTTATGAATGTACATGAACTCTAAATTTTTAGTAATCATACCTGAGATTCAATCATTTCTTCTGTATAGTATCCATTGAAATAGTCATCGATTATACCTACCAATGCCCTACATAATATTCATAAAACAAAATAGTTTATAAGAGGAGCCAGCTTTGTTATAGTGCATTTATGTACGTATTGGTGAAATTTACATGCTGTGATCAGTGTGATTTGCAGATATATACTGTCCCCCTCCCAAACAACTAATGCAAAAAAATAAGTATAATTAAACCTTACTTTGCAGAAGTGCTTTTGAAGTATCCATTATGTGATTTATTTTTTCTCATAAAGTACAATATATATGAGTAGAATGATGTGAGCTATGAAAACTTACCAGAATGCGTTTTCCTCGGGCATCAGAAGTAGCAATTACGCTGCAAAGAAATTCATTGCCTGCATATATTTTCATACCAGAGTAATAAAAAAAAATTGATAAAAAGTAATACATGTAACATAAAAATGAATGGATTAACAAAGAAAAAGAATTTTCCTTGCAAGATGTAAATGTTCATTGAACAAATATATCACAGATATTATAAATCCTTGCTTACCTGGAAGTAACCTACCGAGGGGTTACGACGAGCATAAGCTAGCAGCAAACGCCTCAATGATTCCCGACCATTCTCATCTAATGCAGGATGCCCTGGAAAGGTCTGTGGTATGTCCTGCAATTGAAAGAAAAAACTTCAGTTTAGGGAGAAATCCAGATTGCAATTCAAAGCAAAAGAAGTAGCACCTACGAATGAAACAATAAAGTCCAAGGCACATGCATCTAATGACCTTCTCAATCTGCCTTCTCCATTTTCTGAAATTATTAGATGATTTGTCATCATCCAAGCTTTCCCCGGTACTTGTCTCTTCAGCCAGCAAGTCATGATAATATTTCTCCACCCGACGAGCCTTTACACCTACAAAAGCTTGCCATACCTGCAACAGAAAAATAGAAAACATTGCAATTCCTCTCAAATAAGGTAGATTTGTCAAAGAAATCAAGTTTAACTTATCGGTTTAACCTCTCCCCTGAGATCCTTTGGTACTCCTCCATGAACAAGGGACTCCAGTTCTTGTCTCCAAGGAAAGAAAGGCTCCGAATGGATCCCATTAGCAACATCCTCGGGAACAGATTTCACACAGTCACATACATCAGCACATACAAACTCTTCGACCTCAGAGGTTTTCACACCGTCAGATACCCCATTACTTACAGGAGTTGCTGCACTTGCGGCGTCAAGATTATTTTCCCCATGACCATCCTCAGAAAGCTCTTGGGAAGGAACTTCTTCTATTGATGGTAGATGATCTTTATCCACAGTTAAATGCTCATCCGTCACATTGTTTTGTTTTCTAACACGTACGCTCATCATATTTTCAATTGAACTAAGGGATGACCTAATGAAAGTCCATGTCTGGACCTTACATTGTTCTGTTTGTTTTGGTACTTGAATCTTCTTTTCAGGCTCTCTCTCTCTCTGATGAACCTTCTGTATTGGAACTATGACTACTTGTAACATTTCCTTCTACACCACTCTCAGAAATTATTTCTGCTTTTTGCTCAGTAGCTTCAGGTTCAAGTTCCCCCGTAACTGCTTTCTGCTCTGTAGCTTCAGCTGGAAATTCCTCTGTATGTGCCTTCTCAAGAGAGCATGGTCGGGAAGATTTTTTCGATATCTTTGAGAAAGTCCTTCCATTTATCTGCTCGTTCACCTTCCTCCTCCTGATTACCATAAACATATCACACAACTGAACAATGAAAATTCTCTTACTTTAGTAGTTAGTACATTGGCTGTTTTAGTAAAAGTAATCGTAGCAAAAAGTCATTTTTAAAGCCTCAATTTATCATAGCTACAACAAGGTTTAAACCTCATAAGCATGTCACTTTAGTTTTTAGTGAAGCTCAATGTCTGGCTTCAAATTAGAGATCCTTTTTTTCTCTTGCACTATTCAGCAGATCATAGTCCCTAGTCCCTAAATAGAGTAAAGTCAGGGAAAATTCTAGGGTGTAGAGATTCTACCGTAGATTTTATTCACTAATTTTGTTGTTATTATTGTAAAATGAGATAATTTTTTAGTAATTTTGTTCAATTTTTTGTAAATATTCTAGCGAGCACATTATTACAAATTTGAGAACAAATATTTGTCAATGTTATATTTTAATTTAACTGTTTGTAAATGATAAAAAAATTGTCGTAATTTTGTTCTAAATGTAGTAATTTCTAGTTCAAAAAATTGTAATTTTGTTCAACTAATTGTAGATAAATGTTTAAGGTAGATCCTCCCTACTATAGCCTTACCCGTCGGGAAAAATTCTAGGGTGGAGAGACTCTACCGTAGATTTTATTCACTAAAGTCGGAATAATAGCTTGTCCACGTACGCCTCTGCATATTGTACTTGGGTATACCTAACTGATATCAGAAAATGCATGATCATGATACATACCTTGTATATATCAGCGTATTCTTTGTATGCTTGTACGTATTGAGGTCTTAAAGCAAACCCATAGGCATCCCTGGTGATATTGAATTCTCTATTAGCAATGCCAAACATAGCTATCTATGGAACAACCAATTGCAGTCACTTGAACATGATATCAAAGACAGAAACAAAAGTCACCGATAAGGAGAGAGATAAGAATTGGATATGAAGGTTACACTTTGCGCAACATCAAAATTAATAAGCTCAAACTGGCCAAGAACAGAACACAAGTAATAAGGTGCTGAAGCTTACAGACCTGGAATCGGCCTCCAACGTGCGCTTACTCAAGCAGGACAACAACATTCTTCACAAAAGATTTTAATTTTACTTCCCATAGCTCTCATTTTCTCTAAAAACAATATCAGAATTCTAAACCTCCCACAACATTACAATGATTACATTATCAAACAAGCCAAACCGAATATCAACCATATAAGCACATTCTAATTCCCCTCAATAATGATCACTACCACAATACATCATCAAAATTCAAGACTAGCCAATCCTGAACCTCATCAAATCCAAGACCAACCAATCCCAAAGCAGAATTAAAAACTTTTACAATAATAAAAAAAAAACCAAAAAATTGATTTGGGATGTGACAAGACTCGGTCACTCTGTGTGTTCCGAAGTATCAGCAAGAACAACAACAAACAACAACAAGGATCACAGTTAACACATATGTTTATCACAGAAATGAGAGAATCCCGGTCTAGGCGACACATTGCAAGACACAAATAATTTTACTGTGGGTGAGAGCGTAGGCTTTACCTCCTGGGCTTATGAGCGTGGCGGACATAGAACAGCTCCTCCGGCATCATCGTAGCTTAGAGATACAAAGAGAGTGAGATTCGGAGATAGATGTGATCGATGTAAACTCAAGTCCTGCCTCTGATCGAGAGCTTCCATGTCTTCGTTGAAACTGCCGCGTCTGTCTTTTTGGGTTGTCACGTGCGGTTTTGGAGGGAACTACACACGTCACACATAAAAGGATTTGATTGGGCTTTTGGCCCAGAGTTTATTAAGTCCACGACGGCCTCCTTGGTCAATAAAACCTTCAGTCTCACTCTCAAGTCAAACTCTCTCGCACACCAAGTAGCTACCTGCCTGCCGCCTTGTCTTCCCTAATCTCCAAAGCTTTCTCTGCAATGGAAGAAGAAGAAGAAGCATATCTACCCGGCGACAAACTAGTGTTGATCCTTCTTCTACTGCCCGTGAAATCAGTGATCCGATTCGCCTGCGTCTCAATTCTCAAAACGCTTCCGATCCCAAATTCGGCACGTCCCAGTTGAAATTTGCTAATGAGGACAAAACCCTCACTCATAGATTCCCAAAAAGGAGTCCCTAGACATGGAAACGCATGTGTTTGGTGATCCTTCCTTCGTTACAAAGGTAACAATTCCTTTCGAGTTGCCGGCGATCACCTCATGGACTCCTCCAATGATATTGTGTTTTTAGCTTTTAGTAACAGAATGTTCTATGCGTGGAACCCATCAACTGAATTCTTCAAGCGATTACCTGACTTGGGTTCGACTCTATTTGAAGATGGGTTTTCTCATATTGGTGTTGGCTATTTTCCGGCCACTGACGACTACAGAGTTTTCATATGCTCTATGGATTTGAATGATGACACTGCTGTCGCAGTGTTCTCGACGAAAGCTAAAGCCTGGAAAATGGTTCGGGTCTCTACGGTACCCCTCGATAATGACGGAAGGGATTTTTTTCAATGAGGCACTTCATTGGATTGACTGTTTTGGAGATATCGTGGCTTTTGATTTGGCTGAGGAGGAGGAGCAGAACAACAATGTCCCCGTCTTACAATTATGATCACAGGTAACGGAGTTTACAACTATGCTGGCGTTCCTATTGGGGGATTCCTATCTCTAGCTCACCATTCGAAGGATGCCCCTGATTATATTGAGATCTGGGTCATGAAAGCATATGGGGTGAGTCAGTGAGTGGTTCGTGGACTAAGATTTTTAATTTGAACGTTTTGGATCCCGTAGCTGGGGAGTGCAAAGTATTCAATCATGTCCGGGTTGTGGAAAATAGTACGGTGGCCGAGTTATCTGGTACGACAGGATGCCTCCTAATTTGTACCAAGAGACTCTGATCCAGCTAGATGATTAGTCTTCTATTGCTTTTTGCATTCTGACAATGATCTTTTGCATATAATGATTGTTTTTGTATGCCCGTCAAACAAAATTTTCCAAATTGTTTGTTACATAATTGCTTTGTCATAAAGCTTCATAAAGTCATCCTACAACATAATAGTTCATAACAAATACTGATGTGTATCCTTCTAATAGTTCATAACGTCTTATTTTCAGCAACATAGCCCATACTAATATCTCCTTTGATGCTTATACATCAACTTGTTAGTTCTTTCTAAGCATAGCTTGTGCTCAGATGGATTGTCGACATTCATATTTCTGAAATCTATGTGTCCAGAGAAGAGGTCATTTAGTATGGATAAATCTATGAATGTGTAATGCTTGACTGACTACGTTTGATGTTTGTATTTTTCAAAAATTTGTTTCATACTGTGCATTGATGTAGACACCCAATTAGTCGGATGCTTTTGTTTATGCTGCAAGGTAAGTAGATACGAATGGAAATCCCTGTGTTATAGTTACATGTTCACAAGTAAGGGATGTGGAGTTGTTTAATGCTACATTAATATAAAGAATATAGGATCAATAAGGCGGTGAGAAATTAGATAATTCATTAGTCTGTTGTTGTGCTTAGTGTTACTGTGCGATAATTCAAGTTTCTATGTATAAATACTTCTAAAACTCAAACTCTGCACGTAAGGTCTGAAAGAGTATTTTGAGTGAGTGCTACATTCAATATAGGCCATATGAACTCTTTTACTCTCCCGGTTATATTGTTGTATAGGTTTGGTGGAAAATACCATTCGTCTTGACTGATTAATTATCATTTTCACAAAATAGTTTGAAAGATGAGTAATTGATTTCCTTGGATATTTTAGGCAATCAGTTGTGGATGTAGGGTTGCAAGAGCAAGCTTTATGGAGGGCACTTGATGGAGTAGTGGTTTACCTGGTTAATGGAAAATAGTGTTTGTGTATTGAGCTGGTTCTGCGATAATTCATATTCAATGTTCTGTTTTGTTCTTGATGATGGTTAGCTTTGACAATGTTAAATTTGTCTTGTTTGATTGTCTTGGTCGGAGTTCCTATAATTTGGTACGAGTTATCTGTGTTAAGAATGGTGGGAGTTTCTGTAATCTGATGTGTTATTTGTGTTAGTGAAGCTGTGTTTTTATATCAAGACTTAAAGTTCAGTTTCGAATCAGTGCAGTGCTATTACAAGTATTTGCTTACTAAAATAGTGCTCCTATAAACGGTTGGCATCTTTGATGGCTACGTTTGACATGAATATATAAAGGGTTGGCCTCTTCGCTGGTTTGTACAGGGTTGTTCTACAAGGCTCTTCATTGATATTACCCTAATTACATTTGTACAAAAGGATTTTCTTCCTCTTTTCTTCAACGATTTCTATTCATGTTCGTAATCCAGTACAAATTGAAAAGTACGTTCCTAAACACAATGTATTGTATAAACTTTAGAAAAAATAGTATAGAATTAACCTGAACTAACGAAAATACTTGGGTCTAAACTCATTTGGATACCACTGTCTAAATTACTCTCATTTATACGATTTTTGAATTGTGATTTTATAATCAAGACCGTCTATCTTATAGACCATGGGTTGAAAATTAACTCGACAAAAAATGAATCAAATAAAAGATCGTCTAGATATCTAATTTCATCAAATAAATAGACGGTTATTGTGAAATTTTTAATTACATTAACAACCGTCTATTCGTTTTGTAAAATTTAATAAGCAAACGATTTTCGATTTCATCAAATTTTTGTATACATGATAGTTATGAGATAAAGTATATGTTAAGTGGTCTCGATTATAAAACTCACAAATCAAAAATGGTATAAATGGGATTTGGACAATGATGTGATTAATGTCCAAATGAGTTTGGACCCAAATATTTTTTCTAATATAATCAGACGTCATCTATAACTCTATGAATCCAACGAATATTATCACTCCCCCTCAGTATAATGGCGCATACATATCAATATATCATTATGTACTAGTGAAACAAATCCAATACTTGGGTCCAAATGACTTTGGACCAACTTTGCCTAAACTATACCATTTGTCCATATACTAGTTTATTATTCCAAATTTGAGACCACTCATTTTATAGATCATTGGTTATTGATCAACTCTTCAAAAAAATGAATCAAATTAGAGATCATTTGGGTATATGATCTTGTCAAGTAAATGAATGATTACGGAGAATTTAACATTACAATAAATATTGTTTATTTGTTTTCAAAATTGGATGACCAAACGATCTTCAATTTGATTGAATTTTTGTGTGTATGATCCTTAAGACGTAAACTATACACTAAGTGGTCTCGATTATCAAATCACAAATCGAAAAGTGTATAAAATGAAAGAGTTTGGACAAAGTTGGTCCAAACTTATTTGGATCCAATTATTTTTCTTATCAGACTTGGTTTGCCTCGTCCCTGGGTTGACATGTCACATAAGATGTTGGCTCAGGTCCAGAGTTGGTCAAGTCCACTACAACACCCTCAGTCAGCTTCAGTCTCACACTTCAACACTCGCTCAGTAGCTACTGCATTTAGGATGACAATGGGTAAAGTACGAACATCAAAATATTGTACCCATATCCGAGTCTATATTTTGTACTCGTATCCGATTCGATACCAGTAATATTATAGTGAGTATTATCTATCCTCGTATCCATTGGATACTAGAGTATTCGTACTCACCCGTTACCCGTAAAAAAATATGCTAATAAATAAAAAACTATCACAGGCAAATCCATCCATCCAAAAAATATAAATTAATTTTGTGCAACAATTTTCTAAATATTAGTAACACAAGACTAATTTATTTAAAATTTATAGCAAAATTAAGTAAACTAGAGTACCAAGTAAATAAATAAATGTATATAAAAAATAAAATATTAGACATAATATTAATTTTATAATAAATAAATATGTAATATTTTTATATTTAATATTCTTATTAGATAAATATGGGTACGAATATTGAAATATCATACTCACGTTGCATCCGTTATAAGAAATTGAGTATTTGATACACTCATATCTCATATCTGTTATCTGTTTTTATCCGTAATTGTGCTCTGTTAGGGCCAAATACCAATAGATAACCTACCATGGCTATTATTGCCATCCCTGCCTTCCACTCTGAACTACAGTAGTAGCTACTGCTGTTTTATCTTCTCTGAGTTGTCAACCTTAGATTCTTCGTTTCGAAGCTTTTCCATAGCGATAGTGCAATGGAATAAGGAGAAGCACTCCTACCCGAAGAGATACTTGTGCTGATCCTCACTATGCTACCGGTGAAGTCATTGATCCGATTCGCCTGCGTCTCTAAACGCTTCCGTTCCATTATTCTGTCCAATCCCAATTTCGCCAAGTCCCAATTTAAAGCAGCTGATGAGCACAAGACCCTCACTCGTAGATTCCTCTTTTACCAAGTAGGTCTTTCTAAAGTGGATTCCGTCGATTGGACACGCCGGCGTTTGGAGACCACTCCTCTGTTAGACAGCTGAAACTTCCTTTCGGTGATTCCTTGGAAGTTGGAACCACGAGAAGCCGGAGGGGACAAGCTACTGGGGTCTGCCAATGGTATCCTATACTTTCTATTTATGGTTTTCAGTTGCAAAATGTTTTATATGTGGAACCCGTCAACTGGATTCGTCAAGCAATTACCTGATTTGCCCCCACAATTTGGAAATGATATCTCCGGGTATGGTGTTGGCTATCTGCCGACCGCCAATGACTACAGAGTTTTCATATACTCTCTCTGTGCAATCCGTTGTAACGTAGAAAAACTTGACGACATTAAAATGGAGGCCGCCGCAGCCGTGTTCTCGACAAGAGCTAACGCTTGAAAGATTCTACTTGAGGTCTCTCCGGAATCCATTGATTGCCCTTCGCACTATGCTCATGACGGGGTTCTTTTGAATCAGGCACTTAATTGGATGAACGAACATAATGCTGTCGTGGCTTTTGATTTGGCTGTGGAGGAAGCCAACTTCAGGACACAGTCCCTGTCTAATGTCATTGAAGACTTAATTCAGTCAGATGATAGTGAATGTTTCCATGATCTTGGGGTTTCAGCTGGAGGATTTCTATCTCTAGCTAGTTATGGGCCGCTTCCCTCTGATTGTGATTGTATTGATGTGTGAGTCATGAAAGTGTATGGTGTGGGTGCTTCGTGGACTAGGCTCCTTAAGTTGAAGGTTTTGGTTCCCCCTGGCGAGATGTGGGTTTACAATAGTATTTGGGTTAGGGAAACTAGTACGGTAATCAAGGTTGATACTAGAAACGGGGTAGGGTTGTTGAGAATTGATCACAAAGAAGGGAAGTGTGATATATATGAGTTTGAGAACCGTTGGTGTCTCACAGTTCAATATCAAGAGACTCTAATCGGGATAGACAATTAGTCTTCTTTTGCGCTTTGCATAGCGATGCTGGTTAGTTACTCCTTATTCTCACTAAGATTTGATGTATACAAATTTTTTTTGTTCATTCACTGTTAGTTGCAATGTTCCATCATGTTTTTTTTATGCCTTATAAACTCAAAAATGTTGTAAACTAGTTGAGTTCCTATAACAAAATTTTCTGATGCCATGAATGCATAATGTTTTACTGACTACAGTTGGCAAGGGATGTGGAGTGGTTTAATTTTACATTTACAGATAAGTATAGGATCCATAGTAGCTGTAAAAAATTTAATAGTTCATTCGCCGGTGGTTGTACTTGGTATTAATACATGCTAAAATTTCAAGTGATAGTCTCAGTTTCTATGTTCAGAGGCTTTAAGAACTCAAACACTGCATGTCAGTCCTGAAAGAGTATTTTGATTTAGTCCTACATTCAATATTTGCTGTATGAACTCTCCGTGATATATTGATGTATAGGTCTTGTTATAAGTATCATCTTTGATTAGCTACCTTGTTTGCAACTTGAATTCAATATGCCCCAAAAGGATGAAAAGTTCCTGTAGATTTGTTTCCAATTTATATGTTCAACTTATTAATTGATTGGATTTATTATGTACCAACTTGCTCTACCTTAACAGGTCTCATCATGCCTAAACTGTCTCTTAATGCAAAGTCGGTTGGACAATCTTCATTCCTGAAAAGAATACCCAACATGTTTTGGCTTTTGTTGGACATTGAATTGTTTCTCTTTTAAAACCAGCATTTCGGAAACATTTATATCCTTTTCTTGCTTTTAGTATCTATCATCGACCTGTTAGATTTTATTCAGAAATCTGTCTTAAGTTTATACTATGTAACATATTTTTTATAAATACACGATTTAGTGCACTTGAAATCAATCTATCTATCTATCTATCTATTACAAACAAAATAAATTTCAAGTGTACTAAATCGTGTATTTATAAAGAATGTGTTACGTAGTATAAACTTAAGACAGATTTCTGAATAAAACCCAACCTGTTAGGTTTTATTCAGAAATCTGAGGATCCGTTGGATTTTATTCAGAAATTTGACTTAAGTTTATACTACGTAACATATTCTTTATAAATACACGATTTAGTATACTTGAAATTTTCTTTGTTTCTGATAAATAGATAGATAGATAGATAGATAGATAGATAGATAATAGGACTTGGCAAAGAGGCAAAATATTGTTCCTAGACCTTGTATTTTCTTGAGTTTTGGTTTGATTCTTCTTATACCAAAAGATGAGGAAAATACCATCTTGGCTGATCTCATTAACTCATTGGGTTTACTTTTCACAAAATTATTTGAAGGATGAATAATGTGCAGCTTGACTTTTGTAGGCAATTGATTGTGGATGTAGGTTTTGCAAGAGCAAGCTTTAGAGAAGTGTACTTGATGAAGTAGCGGTGTACCCCATTAATGGAAATTAGCTTTTGTATAATAACTGGTATTGCATTGATTCATACTCAGTCTTTGTTAGATATTGTTCTTGGTCATGACTCCCTTGACAATCTATGGTATTTATGGTGGGAGTTTCTGTAATTTGGTATGAGTTATTTATGTGATACTGAAATTGTGTTTATATTTTATCAAGTCTTAAAGTTGGGTTTCGAATTGCATCTTTTTACTAAATTTGTTCTCTTTATAAGAGGTTGGAGTCTTTGAAGGTTAATAATCTATCTGTTTGGCTCGATTTCCCAGCAGAGATGTATTAGGTAATCACAGACTGTCTCTGAAAATGCATTGCGCTGTCGGATTTGCTTCTACACAAGTGATTGAAGTGAGGAAAGCATCAACCTCGTGTGATCTCGTTGTGGAGCCATGAAAATCGATTGTTTATACATTCTGCCCGGTATAAAGCAGAGTAATCGTCTTGGCATGTGTTGAGAAACACTAGATATGACTCCTTTGACCGTCAGAAATTTCACGCCCTGTCTGGTGAATCCTCCTTTGTTCGCCGTCGTCTGATAAGAGAAAATCATCAAACCGCTCACGCCTTGTTTGGTGAAAGTTTTAGATTCATCGTTGTCGGTTATTCTTGCGAGGGGAGTTGAATTTGTTGAGAACAAATTTGTGTATGTGTGTAGAGGTGTCTTTGATCTGATCATGAACTTTTCTATTTATATTAATCGCTAAAGTGTATCTCTTGCTGAAAAGAGTAAGAAATTTAAATCCTTGAAGTATTCTGAATACCAGACTCGCTAGATTACATTTTCCTTATTGAGCAAGGGATACAACAAGGCAATTTGATTTCCTTCCAGAATCGTAATTAAATAAATAAGATTTATTTAATGGTCCGCTGGAATCAACCCATGAGTCTTATTTATAATTAAATAAATAAGATTTATTTTATAGTTCAAACACTATCGATCCGACTAATCTATCTATTAGAGCATCCCAATAGAAATCTTATTTTAAAAATAAAGTTATAATTTGATTAAATATTTACAAAAGTTGTCTCCAACGTCCTAAATAAAAGTTTAATTTAACTTGTAACTAAATTTTTAGTTATATTTGCCAAAAAATTTAATTCAAAATTTCCATCTCCCGCTTTTACTTTTCAAATTTTTCCTATTTTTTAAATTGCATAATCTTTAAAATAAGTTAAATTAAATTATAAAAATAATATAAATAAATTTGACTTTTTGAGAAATATAATTTTAAAATTTCTCTATACTTTTAGGATGCTCTTATTCTTTAAAATCAAGATCGAACACATCGCACTAAAATAAACAAGAAAACAACATCACTTGCTGTTCGTGATCGGGAGAAGTACTGAACCAAGTAAATGATGGGTTGGCTTTGGCTATCTCGCGACACCACGCCCACGTTCTATTTTCAAGTTCGGTTTCACAAACAAACTAATGCAGAAACACAATGAAACCAGACGCGTGTCAGGTAGAAGAACTTATACGCTATGGACACGTGTCTAGCCTGCCTGCCAATACAGGACACCCGTAAGTCTCTCCTCCCTCTCCTTCTATACAACCCAAGCTGCTGCACCTGCAAACCCCAAACCAAAGTCACTTGTCGATCTTAACTTCTTGCTACTACGTTTGCCTCGCAGATTTCTCTACCTTGAAATTTTTTTGTCGTCTCTCCTACTCTTAAAGCAAAGCACTTGATCGAGCAAGCAAAATGTTTGTATGCGTGGAGTGTGGGACTCGCAGTAAGCCAGTAACCCGTGCCGGTGCAAGGTGATAGGTCCAACTCGTGGGTGCTTGGCTTTTGCGGTACACGCGGTGGTGGAGTGACCCGTCGGAGCTGTCGTTTACATTTTCAAACATACGAAGGGTCGCCGAATCATGGCTCATCCCGCCACCCAAGTTTACCCCCGAGTCTCTAACGCCATTCCCATCTAGAATCATCTCGATCGTTTTCGTAAAATGTTGTTGTTGTTGTTCTATTTTTTTTGGAAATCAAAACTGGTTTAGGGACTCAGCCAAGAGTAGAGCTAATAGTGCCCTCCCTAATTCCGACTGTATTATTAGAATGCATAAATAGAATACAAGAATGCTGCAGGGGGACGTACTACCTTTATCTTCAGCAACAAATAAATTCTCTCTAGTATTCTCGTAGAGAACATCCCCAATAATATTAGGATTCTCATCTAACCGCATCCAATCAACCTCTCTTATTCTAGCGAGGTGGGCAAGCCTATTTGTCACACCATTCACTTCTCTATAGATATTACGTATACTCCGCGACAGTAAAACCTGTAGATAAGCTTTACAATCATCAAACACCCGCCCTGTCTCATTCAACTCGTCTCCTCCTCTTAACAATGCAGTCACTAGTTGTGCACTATCACATTCAATGACAACATCCGTCCAGCCTTGGTGGATACCAAGAAGCAGTCCCGCTCTACACGCCTCAACCTCCATATTTAGAGTCGACAAAGCATGAGGGAACGGTCTTGCAAAAGCAACAATAGCAGCACCTACATCGTCCCATGAACAATTACCCCAACACCACCATCACCTGACGCCACAGAGAAGGCGCCATCTATTCATCTTCAGTCGACCCCGAGGGGGTATTCCCATTTAACTCGCGGTCTAGGTTGCTTGCGGGCTGGTTTTTCATGATAACTTTGATAAGGCGCACTACTGGAGGAGAGCTTTGGAGCGACGAAGTTAAGTTTCTTCGTCGCCCCATTTTCAACTGAGGCGACGAAGAATGGAATGGTTGCCTCAGATATTAGTTACGTCGCTTCAATTAATTGAGGCGACGAATATTGATCTTGGTCGCTTCAATTAGATGAGGCAACCACTTTTTACATTCGAAGCGATGAAGATTTTTGGTCACCTCGAAGAAAATTGGGGCGACGAAGATTGAGCAATCTTCGTTGCCTCGTTTTTCTTCGAGACGACGAAAATTTTTTGGTCACCTCGAAGAAAATTGGGGCGACGAAGATTGATCATTCTTCGTCGCCCCAATTTTCTTCGAGGCGACGAAGATTTTTTGGTCACCTCGAAGAAAATTTGGGCGACGAATATTGATCAATCTTCGTCGCCTCGTTTTTTTAAAATAAATTTAGTGAAATTTAGGTGATGATTAGTGTATATTAGGTGTATTCGAGCCTTAATTAGTAGTGTTATTAGTGTTATTAGTGTTAATCATTAAATCGAGCGTATGATTATATATAATTGTGGTGTTTATCAACTTAGAACTCCCATTTGAGAATCAACAACTCATCTAGTTGATCGAGTTGAGTTGTTGATTCTCGAATTGTCCCATTTTTGGACACTTTAACTCCTCCTCTCCCCTAAATCCCCAAATCCCCCACCCCGGCCCCTAAATCCCTAACTCCTCCAAAACCCTAAATCCCCAAATTAGGTTCAAGGTATGCCTCTCTCTCTCTCTCTCTCTCTCTCTCTCTCTCATTAGCTGCAATTGAATCGAGCCTTAATTAGTAGTGTTATTAGTGTTAATCATTAAATCGAGCGTATGGTTATATATAATTGTGGTGTTTATCAACTTAGAACTCCCGTTTGAGAATCAACAACTCATCTAGTTGATCGAGTTGAGTTGTTGATTCTCGAATTGTCCCATTTTTGGACACTTTATGTGAACATGACTTTTTGATCCAAGGTACATCACAGGCATGGGCTCGTGAGCCGATTATCACTACTGCCCGTACATTATAGATTATACATTATGTAAAAATTATAGAGGTGGGTTCCAATATTACTATGAATATTGTTTAAAGCGTACATTATACATTATGTAAAAATTATTGATATTTACTTTAAACCTTACCTTATACATTATGTATTTGAGAAATTAATAGATATTTTATGAATTTTTAAAAATAACACAAAACGAGGCGATGAAGATTGATATCTTCGTCGCTTCAATATATCCAGGAGACCAAGATACAAATATTCGTCGCTTCGATTAGGGTTTAGGGTCTATGAGGCGACCAAGTATGGATCCCCAAGGTAACCCTGTGAATGCAAACTTGGTCGCCTCAGTGCAATTGAGTGACAAAGATTGAAACTTGGTCGCTTCAGTAGATTGGAGCGACGAAGATTAAAACTTGGTCACTTCAGTGATTCGAGACGACGAAGATTCAATCTTGGTCACATGAATATTGAAGCGACTAAATTGTATTCTTCGTCGCTTCAATGTGTTGAAGCGACCAAATTTAATTCTTCGTCGCTTCAACAGATCGAAGCGACCAAGAATGAATCTTCGTCGCCTCAAAGCAAGTATAATTGCATATGACAGTTTCGTTCTTCTTCATTCTGGTTCACTTTCTTCCTCTTCTTCCCGCACCCGTTCTCAACGACCCCAAAACCCTAAAACCCCAAAACACAAAATCCCCTCCACCTCAACCTTAATCCCCCTCCCTCCCTCCACCACTACCCTAAACCCCCTCCCTCCCCTCCATCAAAACCCTAAATTCCCAAATCATTTTGCATCTCGAATCTGTAAATCTCAAGGTATGCCTCTCTCTCTCTCTCTCTCTCTCTCTCTCTCTCACGCAATCTTCCGGAATCTCAAGGTATTCCTGCTGTGATTGGAACTGTGCTTCGGTATTCGAATATTAAAGTCGATCTACTTCTTCTGTCAATGGTTTTGTTGTTATCTTCTTTGCACTGATGCGGCAAGCGTGTGCATGGGCCATTTTGATCTTGATATCCCAGTTTGCATTTTATGTGGCTGCTCTTTTACATATTTCCATCAAGAGAAGGTCAGTACACGCTTTATACACAATTAGATAGATGATTAAGTCTTTATTAGTGTCAATAGTGCAGTGACAGTAATTAATTTCTTGCAGGTTTCAATTGTGGGGCAAAAGTTGTCAATGGCTTATGAATATGTCCTTTTGTATCTGTTCATTCAAGGTAAACTTTTTTTGTATTATAAATGTAATCATTACCAGCTCAAGCATTCTTATGAGCTGATGCCAGAACCTATGTGTGCTTGAAATGTCTTTACCTTGCCGTATTTGGTGATTTCTTGCTATTTCAATTTTAAAAGAGTTTCTCTTTTACTTCTCCTGCCCTTTTTATATCCTTCAGAGACAGTCTGAACTCTAATATGTTTAACTCATGAACTTTCATATGACACTTTCTAAATCAGGTGGTAAGGGTTACAAGGGCTAATCCACTACTGGTTACAGCACTTGCTGCTATTTCTTTGTCTTGCTTTGTTCATCCAACATTGGGTCTTCTTATTGTCCTGTTCTCTCATGCTTTGTGCTGTCATACTGCCCTTTGCAGGTATGTCTTAACTTCAATTTCCAAGGGAGAGTCACACATACGTACTCTTGTTGTCCATCTATTGTGTTTCAATTTTCTATAATTATTGGTTCTTGTTAATGCATAATTTTGAAATCTTCATGAGTATTATCTACCATTAAGTGTTAAAGAAATGATCCTAAAGTGCTTCATGTTTCTGTAACAGTTTTTTGACAGCTTCATTTCGCAGCCATGCACGAAGACATGAATTATTTGATTATCAGAAAGAAGGCAATAATGGGACAGACAAATATACATTCAAACGTGGTGTTTCATCAAACCAGAGTTTCCCTTCTGAAGATGGGTGCTCCAACAGCCCAGACTCTTCAAAAAGCTTTAGTGAAACTCAATTAGAGATATTCAATCATCGGCATGGGTTGTTTATTTTGCATCTTGTTGCAGCATGCATGTTTGGCCCATCTTTTGTAACTTGGCTGCAGGTACAATGATTATGTCACTTATTGTTCTCGTCTTTGAAAAACTGCTTTCATTCTGTGGTATCAAATTTCTGAACAAAATGTTGAAAACGGCTCCTCGTTAAATCTCAAAACTCTAGATGCACCAAGTTGTCAACATTCACCAATATGCATGTAAATGAGTCTTTTATCATCCTGCTGCATATGTTAAAGGTTTAAATTTAAGGAATGGATTATGCTCAATTGTCTTATGCCCTGATTAAGCTACTACTTTTGGATATGAATTTCATGCAAGCACAGTTATAGTTCAAATAATATTTATTTATTTTTTCTATTTCACTCATTGAAGCGACGAAGATTGGTCAATCTTCGTCGCCTCATTGAGTGAAATAGAAAAAAAAATAAAAATTAAAAAACATTGAGGCGACGAAGATTGACCAATCTTCATCGCTTCAATCTAAATTTAGGCGACGAAGATTGACCAATCTTCGTCGCCCCATTTTCAACTGAAGCGACAACACCTATATCTTCGCGGCTAAAAATCGAAGCGACGAAGAATGTTTTTGTAGCTTCAAATAAAATGAAGCGACGAAGATTTTCAATCTTCGTCGCCCCAATGGTGAAGGGATGAATCTCAAGCGACGTGACGAGGCGACGAAGTTTTGGTCACAAAAAATCTAGGCGACGAGAAAATGATCCGAGGCGACCATGAAGCTTCGTCGCCTCGAATCTCTTCCCCAATAGTACTCTAACTGTCCAGCAACAACACACACAAGTTGCATGGATTTGAAACATCCCCCACGCCATAGGACATCATTTCTCACAAGCCACAACTGCCAGAAAGCTACAAAAACAAATTTCAGCTCACCCAAAGGTAATTCATCCATTAAGAGAAGCAACCATTCCTTGAACAACACAACTTTTGCTTTGATAAAAGTAAGCCTTAATAGGGCACCCACTCCAAAAGTCACGAACCAATGGGCACTGACGGAAAACATGCATGCACGTCTCAACATCTTCTCCATAAAATACACAGTGCAGGTATTGCATGGGAATTTTCCTACTAGCCAACACAACTCTAGCTAGTAGGTACGATATTGCTTAACAAACGCCAGATAAATACACGTACCTTGGGAGGAACACGAGCTCTCCAAATTATATTCCAATAACTTGACATGTTGTTTGCTGAGGAGGAAGCCACTTGCCTAGCTTGCGTGCAGTCTCTAATTGCTCGATACCCACTCTTGACCGAGTATCTTCCTTTGGGATCATGGTGCCACACCAATCTTTCCTCCACTTCTCTGGTACTCAAGGGGATACGCTGAATTGTGAAATGTTGTTGTTGTTGTAATAGTTTCTAATCCATGTAACAGTTTTCGCTGTTGGGTTGTTTGCTCTCCCTCGCTTTGTATAAATTAATTAGGCATAACTGTCAATTTATTACCCTAAGAATAATCCTTGTGTCAATTTATTGTCCGATTTTTTTTTCTCCCAATTTGTTGCCTTAAGTTTTGAAAACTAGTTAATTTATTACTATTCATCAAATTAAGAAAAATATTTAGTCAATCTATCCTAGGTTTAATTTTTGTTTGATAGTTTTTCATGTTTTTTTCCGTTTAAATCAATATATTAGAGGATTTAGTGCCTGTTTGGGATGGATTCTCAAAGTGATTGTCACTATTATATTAGCGCTTTCAGGAGGAAACACTTCCGAGAGAAAGCACATCTCATGTGCTTTTTACAAAATTACTTTTAAGGCTTATAAATGATTTTCTAAAATTTCTCAAACTACTTTTAATAATAACCAAACACTCTAAAATTGATAAAAGTACTTTTTCATGTTTGAAAGTGCTTTCAAAAGTTATACCAAACAAATCTTTAGCTAAAGCGTTTTCAAATGTTTATAATTTGCTGAATAAGTTGACGAAATTTAAGTAATTAGACAACAAGACAGCAAATTGGCAAGTTTATAAATTTCAGGGTAACAAATTAGCAGAAAAAATTTCTAGGATAACAAATTGACACTGAACTAATTTCTAAGGTAACAAACTGGTAATTAGGCCAATTAATTAATTTGATGATCATGTTTTCTTTTGTGTAATTTGTAGAGAATCAAAAAATCAAATTAACCTTAGTTCTAGGTAGCAAATTATCGACCCGAGTTTTCTTTATACCAAAAATTACTCGCGTAAATCAGTCTTATTCATTCCTGCATATTGAGGAGGAAAAAAATGACGAGTATCTGTATCGATTTTGTTACGACTTACAAGAGACCCCGGTTTCCAAACATTGCATGTAAGTTGTGAAAGAGTATTTTGATTTAGTCCTACATTTAATATTTGCCGTATGAACTCTGCCTGATATATTGATGTATAGGTTTGGTTATAAGTATCATATTTGATTGGCTACCTTGTTTGCAACTTGAGTTCAATATGCCCTGATAGGATAAAAAGCTCCTGTACATTTGTTTCCAATTTAAATGTTCAACCTTAAGAGGTCTCATCATGCCGAAAATTTCTCGTAATCTAAAGTCGGTTGGACAATCTTTATTTCTGAATAGAATACCCAACATGTTATGTCTTTTGTTGGACATTGAATTGTACGTTTCTCTTTTACAACCAGTGTTTCGGCAACATTTGTATTGTTTTCTCTTTAGCTTATAGTATCTAGCTATCTATCCTCAATCTCATGGGTGGAGCCAGGATTTGAAGTTAGGGGGAGCTTAAACCGAAGAAAAAGAAAATAGACAGGAAAAAAAGTTAGACCAAGAAAAAAATGTGGACAAAAATATTGATTAATATAATATAAAGGGGAAGGATTAAAAATACTATAAAAAAAAGTAAAACATAGAATGGCATACGGTTTGGTAAAATGGATGCCATATGACATAGGAATAATGAAAAATTAAAAAGAGGAGACTCGAAACTAGCCCACATTTCAGGGAGACTAGGCCTACTCTGGCCCTTCATGACTCCGGCCCTACTCGATCTGTTGGGTTTTATTCAAATCTACGTCTTAAGTTTATGCTACGTAACATTTTCTTTATAAATACTTGATTTAGTGATACTCAGGTATTTTTGTTCATTTGGATTCGGATTGGTTTTGAATCAACATCCAAAGTGACATGTCTATTTGATCTAAGAATCGAAAATCTACGTTGTTAATTCAACTCTTGGCAATGTAAATATTGGCCTTCTCGGATAAAATTAGACAAAATAGTTTACACAGGAAACATGGTACAACAAGAATGAAAGCCGAACCAAATATTGATTCATTTCCTCGGCAAACTCATTGTAATCAAAATTGAGAATAAAAATATTTGGTAGTCTAAGTTTGCAGTATCTGCCGAAAGCTTTAGGGAATGGATTGCAATTCCATGATGAGTCTCTGTCTTCCTAAATGAGGTTCCTGTAAAGCAAAAATGAATTTAGATGATGAGATTGTTTTTGGAAAGATAACAGTTTCAGACACAGTTGAATGTCAGACTTCCAAGATCACAGAATATGAAGTTGTTTTTTATATCATTTATAACCATAATAATCGACCAACTACTACTAATAACACAAAAAAATAATGCTCTAGTACTATAAAGTCAACCGAGTTACTATCTTACAGCAGAATTATTTTTCATCTGATTTAAGGTATATTAGCTGATATAAAAAGGCCAGAGGATGGTCACCTTTCCCATTCCTACAACTAGAAAGCCTCCTGATTTCGCAATAGCTGAACATATTGCTAATGACTTACATAGTAGTCAACTTGTATATATCAAGGAAAAAACTAAATGAACATAAAGAAAAGAAAAATGAAATTACCAAGACGACTTTCAGTTGCATTAGTTTAACTTTCTGCAACCTACAAAAAGGAGATAAAGGTTTCAATAGAGTTTTGAAGTTGAACCCACAAGCTCTATTTAACATTTTCATGGGGATCACAGTTATAAGGACCACAAAATGTAGGTTGATGTACAAACTTGTTTGCTAAGTTGATAGGCAATTTAAACAAGATAGGTGATTTTCTATACAAAAGGACATATAAAATGATAACAAAAGAATCATAATTGTTATGCCAACTGACTGGAACAAGACAGAAACAAACACCAAAGTCGAGATACCAAATCGTACAAGTGCAAACTACTCCCAAGGCTGAATGGCATAGCTCTCACTGTCAATAAACCATAAACCAACAAAGCCATCACCAGCTCCTAATGCGGCAAGGTCACTACCTCTACAACAGTTGTCACCACACTAATTCAGGCAATGATCAATAATCCTTGACTAAGATTCGTAATTCATCAGTAGCACATGGCTTTTGAACCCTAAAATGGAGGATTAAACATCACACCCAAACAAACATAAACCATAAATGAACATAAGATAAAATAGCTTAAGCCCGAAACTTGATGCCAGTATCTGATCAAATAGTCGACCAAACCCCAAAACAGAAATTCTTAAAGCTTAAAACTCTAGATCTCACAGAAGAAAAAATCAAATGCCACAATACTGATCCTTTTATATACAACTCTAAGAACTCGTAAACTAAAATAACTAAAATTTCAATTCCAAGATGCCTGGGCAACAAATCTAAAGCTTCTATATGGTCAAAATAGCATTAAAATCGCAACTAAAACGTTCTAGTTTCAACAAACATTATACAATAAATGCACATAATAAACATAATACTCCAATTGGAGTAGAATTAATGTTCTTACATAGAAGCAATGGTGTGGCGGAGGCGGCCGCTGTCCTGTAACTGCAGTTTCTGCAAGACCATAGCAACAAGCAAGTATCTCTCCCCTTCCTTGTCGTCATCCCCCCTGTCTTCCTACTCTTAAAAAGTGCTGCTACTGCAAAATCTAAATATGTTACTGTATTTAATTGAAATCATTTCAAATAGAGAATATTACTCGTTTAATCGAGAAAACAATTGCTATGTTTGATGTATAGCAATTTCACATGAATTTGTTCTAAACAATAGCAGATAAACCTTGAATGAGCCCTTTTATTGGGCACTGGCCATAGCAGCATATCTAATTCAAATACAAACAAATACATATTTCTTCAGTAGCACAGGCACAGTAGCATACATCAAATTATCCAATTTATATCCAATTTCTCACCTGAACTAAAAACCATGAGCTTGTTCAACGAATGGAGGGAGGCTCGAGGTGGATGTGGTGCGAGCCCAGGTCGAAGTGATCGACTTGATCTTCTTCTGTGATGGAGTTCAAAGAGGTTAGAGGATTGTGGCGGTTGTTGACGACGAGAGACGAGAGGGAGAGACCGCAACGGCGAGGAAGCTGAGTTGGAACGAACACGGAGATGCTGATAGCGCGAGGTCGACCTGCTGTTGCGGTGGGAGACAAGCTGTAGAGAGGTGCACGACTGACGACGAGGTGACGCGCGGTGACAAGGTGGTGCCCGAGGAGTTTGCTGCTGCAAGCCTGTACAGTGCAAGGAAAAGGATGATAAGACTGTAAGTCGCGGCGTGGTTGATTCAGACGGCGGAGGAGCGCTGGCAGCGAGCAGGAGAGGGATGCGGTGGCGACCTGCTGCTGGGTTTTCCAGAGAGAGAGAGTGAATAATTTCAGCTAAGCTTTTATGGGAGGTTAAATTTGTCATTTCGTCAGGTTGAGCGGGTTAAGTTTCTGATATTTTTTTTGAGTTTTGAACCCGTGTCCTAAATTATCCAAATACTAAAATGATAAGTTAAATGGACTTAACGCGTCCATTCTATCTCGTCGACACCAAGTCCAGCTATATTATTCTAAACTATCACAGCACAGCAGGGGCTCTGCACAGAATCATAAACAACCAAGACAGAACACAATGAAATTCCAACGCGTGTCAGAAAAATGGTACCAAGGGACACGTGTCTAACCTGTCTGGCAATAGAGGACACGTAAGTCTTCAATCCTCTACTCGTATAAAAGCAAGTCTCTGCTGCAGCAGCTTCAAACTCCAAACCACAATCACTTGTCTATTCAAGCTCTCTACTACTAAATTTGTGTCATAGATTTCTCTAGTCTTTCTTACTAGCAAAGCAGACCAAATTAAGCGACGCAAAAATGGTTGGGTGCGTGCAGTGTGGGACGCGAAGCAACCCGTGCCGGTGCAAAGTTATAGGTCCAACTCTTGGATGTGTTGCTTTTGCAGTGTGCGCGATCGTGGAGTGGCCAGTCGGAGCTGTTGTTTACATTTTCAAGCACATGAAGGGTCGCCGAATCATGGCTCATCCCGCCACCCACGTTTACCCCCGAGTCTCCAACGCCATTCCCATTTGAATCATCTCGATCGTTTTATTTAAAATGTTGTTGTAATAGTTTCTCTAATCCATGCATGTAACAGTGTACGTTGTTGTTTGGCTTGTTTGCTCTCGCTTTCTATGAAATTAATTGGATGATCATATTTCCAACTGTGTTCATAACGAACATAAAAAACGAGTTGTAGAACCAGGGCACACATGTATGTGTACGGTAACATACGCAAAGCAATACCCACATTCACTAACCCAGATCAAAGAGACCAGAAAGGTTTAGAAAGTAATGGGCCCAGCCCAATTTATCTGTAATGTATTAAGTCTACGACGACCTCTTACTACTGTAGTTAGTAAACCCTCGGTCTCTGCTTCAGTACGTCTCACTCCGAACTCACTTACTACTGTGGTAGCTAGCCTACTGCTGTCTTATCTTCTCTGAGTTCTCAACCTTAGATTCTTCGTTCGTTAGCGATAGTGCAATGGAGGAGGAAGCGTTCCTACCCGAAGAGGTTTTAGTGTTGATCCTTACTCTGCTGCCCGTGAAATCATTGGTCCGTTTCGCCTGTGTATCCAAACGCTTCCGTTCCATTATTCTGTCGGATCCCAAATTCGGCAAGACCCAGTTGGAATCTGCTCGTGAGCACAAAACCCTCCATCACAGAGTCCTCTTGTGGAATGCATAATCCCCTCAAGGCCTCAACCTCAACAACTGGGGACTCGAGACTTGGACACGTCGGTGTTTGGAGACCCTTACTCTGTTAGAAAATTGACACTTCCATTTGGGCCACCGGACTGCCGTTCTGTCTTGCCGATGGCCTCCGCCAATGGTATTGTAATTTAGCTTTCAATTGCAATTTATTTTTTATGTGGAACCCAGCAACTGGATTTTTCCGGCAATTACCAGATTTGGACTTGCCTGAAAACATGAGTGCCAAGTCATTACGGGGTTGGCTATTTTCCGGCTACTGACGAGTGACGACTACAAACTCTTCGTATCTGCCATTGACACACGGGGTATAACAGGGACCGTTGTGTTCTCGATGAGAACTAAAGTTTTGAAAAAGCTTCAGGTATCCCTGGGGTGTTATAAGGCCTATATTCGGAGTGAGGGGACTTTTTTGAATGAGGCACTTCATTGGCTCGATGGCAGTGGAAAGATCATTGCTTTTGATTTGGCTTGGGGGGGGGGGGGAGGCAATCGATTGTGGATGTAGGTGTTAGAATATGTCTTGAATCAGGTCTCGCTAAGACTGATGTTTTTGGCGAGAGAGACTTTGGCGAGAGACTCTTTGGCGAAAGAGTTTTAGGCGAAGAAATTTAGAGTACTTGACGAGTATGACTACTATTCAGGATTCTGTAAGGAATAGAGATTCCTCAAACGTTCGGGTCTGGGATTCCTCTGGTATTCAGGACTCTGTTAGGCTATATATACTCTAGATTATTAGCTAAGAGAGATGTGCATGATGGTATTCTGCAATCTAGTTTTATCCTGTAGGTTAGGCTTAACCTACTGTGGTAAATTTTCGATTCTCTAAGATAAATAAATTTGTTCTCCTTTTACCGTAAACGTAACTAATTTATATTAGTAAACTTCGTAAATCTATAATTTTTCTTATATTCATTTGGTTCCCCTATAGGATTTTAAGAACAAACTTCATGGGAGGGCACTAGCAGTAGGATTTTAACAGTAGGATTTTATATTGGTGTGTACCTGGTTAATAGAAACTAGCTTTTGTGTATTGAGCTGGTACTTCGTTGATTCATATTCCGTGTCCTGTATTATTCTTATGATGATGGTTAGCTTTAACAAATATTATATTTGTCTTGTTTGATTAGCTTGGCGGGAGTTTTTGATTAGCTTGGCGGGAGTTTCTGTAATTTGATATGAAACATTTGCCATTTGTGTTGGTGAAACTGTGTTTTCATATCAAGACTTGAAGTCTTGAAGTTGGGTTTCGACTTTTGATTTGGAGTGCTGTTAGAACAAGTTCTTCGGGGTGTTTTAACAGGTTGCCATGTAGATGTAGTTCTCAAAAAAAATAAAGTGAAAAATCAACTATTTAACAGTATTTTCTTGTCTGGACAAGAATTCTCTTGGATCAATCTCCGGGGCACTTGTAGTCTCTTGACCTGATTTAATTGTCACGTGGCGCTCTTAATCTCGACCGTATATACTTCCACGTTATCAGAGTAATATTTGATGACTGTATATATTTTTACGTTATTTTAAATGATTAATAAAAATTAAATAGAAATAAAATTCTAACCATGACCTTAACCCTGATCCAACGAGTGGATGCAACTATCAAGAATTGAATGACACGTTACTGACTTATTGTCCTACCTAACGGTGAACTTGCTCTTACAAGCATGTGTTTACTAAATCTTTGATGGTAACTTTTGACAAAAACTTATAAAGGGTTGGTCTACAAGTTTCTTGATTGATATTGCCGTAGAAATGTGTAAGGATATTCTTCCTCTTCTCTTTTAAGAATAAATGGATCGATTTCTATTCATGTTGGTAATCCAGTACAAATCGAAAAGAATGATGCTAAACACAATGTACTGTAGAAATTTTAGACAGCAACTACTTTTGTGAAACAACCCAATATGATCAGACTTCGTATGCGGTGTGCCTCGTCCCTGGGTTGACACGTCACACAGAAGATGTTGGGCTCAGGCCCAGAGTTCGTCAAGTCCACTTTAAGATGTGAGCTTCCGTCTCGCACGTTTAACACTCGCCCAGTAGGCCACCTGTCGTCTAGTCTCTTCGTTTCAAAATAGTGAGTGATTCTGCGATGGAAGTTTGGGTCATGAAAGTTTATGGTGTGCGTGATTCGTGGAAACTAGTACAATCGTGTCTGGGTTTATGGAAACTAGTACGGTGGTTGAAGTATATGCATTAAGTGACAACTGGATAGGGTTGATAAAGATTGATCACAAAGAAGAAGGAAAGCTTGACATATATAAGACCAAGGACCATCGGTATCACACTGATCGATATCAAGAGACTCTAATCCGGATAGGCGATTAGTCTTCTTTTGTTCTTTGCATGGCGGAGCTGGTTAGTTACTCCTCATTCTGACTATGATTTTTTGGTTGTTTTATATACTGTTAGATACATCTTGCTGTTGATTACATGATTTTTTTTAAGCTTTGAACCTCAAATATGTTGTGAACCAGTTGAGTTCCTTGTACAAATTTTTCTTATGTCATGAATGCTTAATGCTTTTTTAATCGTATTTTTATTTTTAAAGTGGTAGCCTAAACCATATTATAGCTTTGTCATAAAAATGAAAGAAAATATCCCAAGTTGTTACATAAAGCATCTAGTCATCATCCAACATAATAGATTAACAGTTCATAACAAATACTGCTTTGTATCCTTCAACTTGCTATTTTTAGCAGCATAATCCATACTATTATCTCCTTTGATGCTTATCCTTAAAGATGCTAGTTTTTTTCTAAGCAAAGCTTGTTGTCGTCCAGATGGATAATTGATGTTCATATTTCTGAAATCTCTTCAACCAGAGTGGAGGTGATTTCAGATGTATGAATGGATCCATGTATGCGTAATGTTTGGTCGACTACGTTTAGCATTTGAATTTTTCAAAAAGCTTGCTTGATATGCCACATTGATGTAGACAGCCAATTAGTAGGATGATTTTGTTTATGCCTCTATTATAGATAGATGAAGCAAGGGATGTGGAATTGTTTAATGCTACATTAATACGGAGTATATAGGATCAATAATGGTGTGAGAAATTAGATAATTCATCAGTCTATTGTTGTACTTAGTGTTATTAAGCTGAAACTTCAAATGGTAGTATGAGTATCTATGTTTTAGATGCGTTTAGAACTCAAACTCTGCATGTGAGTTCTCAGAGTATTTTCTAACATTCAATATATGCCATATGAACTCTGCTTGATATATTGCAGTTTAGGTCTGGTGATAAATATCCGATTTGACTACCTTGTTTGTACACCTGTTGAGTTCATTGTACTCGTTTTCTTATGCCGAGAATCCACATTGTTCAGTGTAGGCAATCGATTGCTGCGGATGTAGGGTTGCATGAGCAAGCTTTATGGGGGGGGGTACTTGTTGAAGTAGTGGTGTACCTGGTTAATAGAAATTAGTTTTTGTGTAATGTCTGGTACTGCATTGATTCATACTCAATGTTCGGTATTGTTGTTGATGATGATTAGCTTGACAATGTTATTTATGTTGGGAGTTTCTGTATTTGGTATGAGTTACTTGCGTGATAGTGAAACTGTGTTTATCTATCAGGCCTTGAAGTTGGGATTCGAATTGCAGTGCTATTATGCTAAAATAGTGTTCTTGTAAAAGGTCGGAGTCTTTGATGGTTTCTAAAGTGCTGTTCTACAAGTTTTTTCATTATTACCGTATCTATTAGTTTTGTTCGATCAAAATGATTTTCATTCCTGTTTCTTCAAAGAACATACGGGTCGATTTCTGTTCATGCTCATAAAACCAGTACAAAACTGAAAGCCTGAAAAGACTGTTTCTCAACGCAATGTAGATTTTAAACAAACGACCCAATAGTATCAGACGTCGGCTAATAAGATCAATTGATCGATGGATACAACCAATTCTATCCTTTACTTTTTAAAATCATGATCGAACACATCACACTAAATAAACGAGAAAGCATCAGATGTGGGAACCAAGTTAGATTGTGACTAGTGAGTTAACCGCGTTCATTCTATCTCGCCGACATCACGTCCAGCTATAATATTCTATTACACGGCTCACAGCAAAGTTTCATAAACAAACTAAATAGTAAACAGGACGCAATGAAACCCCGACGCGTGTCCGAAGAACTGATACTTGATGGACACGTGTCCAACCTGCTTGGCAAATACAGGACACGCAAGTCTTCCTTCCTCCACTGCTATAAAACCAAGCTGCTGCTGCAGCTGCAAATTCCAAATCAAAAACCACTTGTCCATCTATCTTAGCTCTCTCTGCTACTAAATTTGGGTTGTCTCACAGGTTTCTCTCCCTTGACAATCTCTCTCGTCTCTCTTACTAGCACAAATGGGCGGTAATTTTGGATGCGTGCAGTGTGGGACTCACAGCAACCCATGCCGGTGCAAAGTTATAGGTCCAACTCTTGGTTGCTTGGCTTTTGCTGTGTGCGCGATCGTGGAGTGGCCCGTCGGAGCTGTCGTTTACATTTTCAAACACATGAAAGGTCGCCGAATCATGGCTCATCCCGCCACTCACGTTTACCCCAGAGTCTCCAACGCCATTCCCATCTGATCGAATCATCTCATCCATCATCTATCGTTTAATTAGTAATTTGTTGTTGTTGTAATAGTGTAATTCATGTAACACAGTAACAGTGTACGTTGCTGTTGGCTTGTTTGCTCCTCTCTCGCTGTCTGTAAATTTAATTGGATGATCATATTCCCATAATATATATGTGTGTGTGTGTTCTCAGTGTTCATAATCAAAATCCAATTAATCCAAGTTCTAGTAGATAATGATCGATCCGAATTTTATTCATATTCGGCGTAAAGCAATCCTCACATTCCCTTTTACATACTAGGTGAAGCCGCGCGGTTGAACGTTAAGGTGAAACGAAGAGTTGTTTGAAGATGATGTTATTGGGAAGGAATGAGGAAGATATTAGGATATGATACAGAACTTAAAATGTATTGCACATATATGTGTTACAGATATTGGAGTGCAGAGTACTTAAAATCCAGAAATCACATAGATACAGACATTACATTAATGCAGATAGTGTTATTGAAAAGCAGAAATTAATCGATTATCTAGTGTTCTTAAAATACAGAAATCACTTATATATTACACACATTACATTTGTCCTGAATAGCGTTCTTGAAAATCAGGAATTAGACGATTATCTAGTATGCACAGTAGTCGCAAAACATGTGCAGTACATCACATCTTAGTCAGTTGCTTTCAAGGACATCTGTTGAACATTGGAGGTCTTGTTGGTCTTCAATTTCACCAAAAACTTGTTCCAGAGAGGGTTTATGGCTGGCAAATTTGAGGGTGCGATGAAGAAGTTTGTCTTATTGCTCTTGAAGAAGTGAAAATGAAAAAGAGAAATGATATGTGGTACCTGAACTCAAGAAAGTGCTCTTGAAAGGTGAATATGAATCGCGGAGAATTTGCTTCTAGTTCTTTTCAGATCAACCCCACAATTTTTTATCTGCATGCACCCAATTTCTCTCATCAATCATAGATCAAAACCAACCCAGAAATCCCCTACAATATTGAACCCAAAATTGATCACAACTGCAGAACTAAAAACCTAACTCCATAAATCAAATACTCACATTTCTCACCACGATCTCTTCTTCTTGATCAAGAGGTTGGGAATCATGTGCTTCCGATCGTGACCCAAAATTAATATTCGTGTACTTCGATTGCGACCCGATCGAAGCATGCACCCTATCTTATATAGGAAATGAGCCATGATAAGGCTGTGGCTCATGTCAATGAAGCCTTGACTGGCTATCTCAAGTCGTAGCCCAAATAATGAATTATCAAATTAAAATGAATCCTTTGTATTTTTATTGATACATAGCTAAAATATATATTTTGTATGTATTATCTTGTGTGTTATATATTGTGTCATATATTTTGTAATACATCTCTGTAGACAATATTTTTCGTATAATTATTAGGCATATCATCACCATTTTTTATCACTATCTTAAGACTTTTTTTGACGTCACCCTCGACATTGCTACATATAATTGTCCGTGGGTGAAAATCGGTTCCGACAAATATATTCCGACTTGATTTAATGATTGACCTTGACTCTTATTGATTGTCATTGCATAACAGGGTCTAACAGGAAACTGACGTCTTTTAAATGTAAAAGACCATTTAGTTTCAGTTGCATATAGTACTATTCTCGGAATATGTACTTTTTCTCCAACGTTACATCCAGTAAGTATTTTTGCTTCTATTAATCTTTCGAACAATTTTGTCACAATTAACCTTGTGCCATTACACAAACCACGTATTTGATCTATATTTCTTAATAACATAATGGGCATACCAATTTTCAACGTAAGTTCGTGTGTAGGCAAACTGCTAAACTCAAGCTTATTCAAAAATTCCATGGGATACAAAAGATTAATATTATCGCTATTACCTGAATTATATGAAATAGAATCTGAACTAAAATATGATTTATTTTCTCCAGGTACTAATTTAATCGCATAATTATTGATTTCATGAACAGTCACATTTTTGGGAGTTACAATAGCACGTTCTCTCAAATAATTTGTATCATTGTATTTGGTATCAAAGTTGGGATAGGTTGCATCAAAAATTGATTTTATGGGTTCAACTGTGGCATCAGTCAGCAAATCTTTCGGTATTTCAATCCAACTCACATCAGGATCATCCATGGTCAATTTAGATTCTAATCGACCTTCACCTATCTGTAACATCCATTCAGCAAAATCTTTAATTTCAATTTTTTCAAGAGGAGTTAAACCAATCGTCGCCAACCTCATATTTTCAATTAGATGAAATACTGTAATGTTAGACCACAAATATGAATTATTAAATGATGCTTGAATAATTTGTTCTTTACTACCACCTTGTATCACCGGCAATGTTTGTCTAAAATCTCCACCGAATAAAATTATTTTTCCTCCAAATGACTCTTCTTTGTTTGACAAAATATCACGCAGTGTTCTGTCCACCGATTCAATACACAATTTATTGCACATAGGAGCTTCATCCCAAACTATTAATTCAGCTTTTTCAATCAAATCAGAAAGATGAGTTTGTTTATTTATATTACAATTTGAATCTTTGTCTATAATTGGCTTTATTTTGAAACGTGAATGAGCTGTTCTGCCTATCGGAAGTAATAATGAAGCAATGTCTGACGAAGCAACTGCTAAAACAACTTTGCCTTCAGATCTTAATCTTGAAATTATAGTATGCCATATAAAAGTTTTGCCTGTACCTCCGCTACCATAAACAAAAAATAATCTTGGGTTCTTCTGTTGTACGGCTTTGATCACCTCATCGTATATATTTCTTTGATTATTATTTAGTTTGGTGATCAACTCAGAATGTTCTTGTTTTAATATTTCACAATCAAAATCTAATTCTTCTCTGATAAGCCTATTGTCGAGTTGATGTATTTGTTGTGTCTCTGGCATTGGTAATTTATGGTCTTTTAAACTACTGGACGACATGTTAAACAATTTTTCAAGTTCAAGTAGAACAACATTCTTTAATTCGTCATCGGGTATGGTAAGATTTAGCATATTAAAATTTAATTTCATTCTGTGTGATATGTGATCAGACATCTTAATCCAATATGCATCAAACAAAGCTTGAGGATCCGAGACATTACAAAATAGAATAATCGTAACAAATAAATAACGAATTTGAGGAGAAGTGGCAGTAAAAGTAGATTCCAACAATGCTTCGAGCCATTCTTTATCATCACCCAGTAATCCCAAAGCTCGACATGCATCTTGATAAGTAGAGTATATTGTTCCATTTACCGTTCTTATTGCCTTAAAATTGATACGTCCTTTTTGAATATTCAAAAGCATTCTAAGATAGTACAATTCACCCGCATTTAGTAGCACATGTGCTATTCTACCAAGAACGGTATATTTTTTCCTTCGGGTCCATAATTTTTGATTACTATTCCACACAAATTTTGTAGGAAATTGAGTATATGTTAATTTATTTGCTTTCTTATAAGTCTTGTTAGCAGTAAACCAAGCAGTCAGCATTGTAGTTTCTATACCCGGACTTTGTAAGACATTTTCGAGAGAATTAGCTTGATGAAAACAAACATTTTGTTCGTTTGGTAAATGAATCTTCAAATATTGAACTGCGGGATATCTAGAATGAATGAAAAATTCAAATAAACACCAGACGGACTCATGAGGAGTCAAATATCGACAATTGAGATAATTTTGGATTTCATCATTTATGTTATCGCGGACCAATACGCGTGCTCTATCGGGTCCTTTATTTATGTACTTGAATAAATATTTTATCAGCATAGATTGAGAACATGATTCAACATTTATATGAGCTTTATATCTCAATAACAAATTAGCATTGTATGGAACAACATAATTATTACCAATATGAACTCCTTTCTTAATTACAAAACGTGAATCATCATCACGACGTCTATATTGAGGAGATTTGATTGCTTGAAAAATTGTATGAGGAATAAATAATTTTGGAAAATGTTTTGTGCATATTTTGTCTCGCATACATGGAGAAGATGGATTAATTTGACCGCAAGGGCCGTGAATCATAAACTGACTAACTATATCAAACAACTCTGGATTAATATCTTTATCCGGCAATTCCGCTGAAATTATGGAATCTACATCATTTGCTGTATAACATTTGTATTTATTTTTAAGCCAAAATAACAAATGAGCATGTGGCAATCCTCGCTTTTGAAACTCAATTGTACATACATGAGCATGGACTTCTCCAAAAGGTTCACCATCATTAATATAAGAAATCATGTCATCTACTTTTATTTTAAAGATTCGACAAACAATATCAGGACGATCTTCTGGTTTGTAGCCTGGTTTTTTTTCGAAATATCTCAAAATTTCTGGCCATTTCACATTGCACGTGAAAGTAATGAACAAATCAGGATTACCGTATTCTCTACAAATTGCCATTGCATCTTGATAATTATTTATCATATCTCTTGGACTACCCGTGTGAGAACCAGGAAGAAATTTTTTTTTTTCAAACATCAGAACCTTGGA
This sequence comes from Geum urbanum, assembly GCA_946800695.1. Classification (NCBI taxonomy): domain Eukaryota; kingdom Viridiplantae; phylum Streptophyta; class Magnoliopsida; order Rosales; family Rosaceae; genus Geum; species Geum urbanum. The sequence continues at coordinate 76,953,198 of OX326999.1, read as the reverse complement.
CAATTCCATCCGAAACAAACGTTGATATATTATTCCATGTTTCACATCTCAGTTCTGGTTGATGATGTCTTATATAATCTAAACGATTTTCTTCAACGGTTGCATACGAATCGACTAAATATTGTTGAAATAATCTTCCACATTTTAACAAAGTACTCGATTGGTTTGTTCTATCATGAATTTGATAACATACAAATTTGTTCATTGTTAATTTTCTATCTTGATTGCCACTTTTGTTTGCAATTGGTTTTAATTTCATATTAATTTTAAATCCATCGTCTCCATATGGAAAAAGAAGCGGATACTGCAATTACATTAACTTTGGATGAATTTTAGATATTCGTTTAAGCAATCATTCGTTTGGTCGAATAATTATATCTCTATTAGAATTAAATTCACCTATGTCACCCACAATTAATCCACCAATTTCAGAAGCAGAAGGTAATTCATATTGTTTGTTATCAGTCTTTTCACGATCAAGTATAGTCACATCAAAATTGGGCAATGATTGATTCTCAAAATCATCTCTCACAGATCGATACACTTTGGTTAATTCATTATATTGGTCTAACAATTCTACTAATCCTTTAACAATATCAAAATCAATCTTGTTATTTGCTTTATTTGGATCAATAGCGTTTATTCGGTTTTCAATCTCGTTTTGAGTATCGTATACATATAACTGAGCGTACTTAGGGCATTCTCCTTCCGAAGGTAAAACAGAACCCATCAAATGATAAACTTGTCCGCATATTTTGAAAACATAAGGAGCTCCTCCATTATTTATGTTATGCTCAATTTTAGCTCCCATAGAAGTAAAAGCAAATATGGAATTATAAACTCTAATATTATCACGAAATAATACACTTTTTCGACCATTATCTGGATTTAATAGTTCGTCAAGAAAATCAGGAGTTGGATATGAAATTGGAAGTTGGACTTGACCTTTTTCACAACAATGAGTATATATGAATTGATTTTTCTCTTTTCTTTTCAATGCTTCAGCTGACCAAAATAGAGCAGTGCAATGACTGCATGTGTAAACATCATCACCAGCATCATTATAATACACACTGCGACCTGCAATTACAGTTATCAAAATCTGTGTTAGAAAATAATGATTGATAATGAATTTTTATGAATAGATGATTGATATTGAAGTTTCTTCTCACCTGCATGGATTTGTTGATATGATGCCTGCCCAAAGATTGTTCCACCAAGAGCTGCAATTGATAGAAAAACACTATTGTTAGATTAATTCAAACAAAAAATGCAATATATATACTACCTAATAAACCGACGTAAACTCATTATACCTGGTATAATTTCTTCGTCGTCGCTACTATCTGCAATTTCTGTGTCTAATTGATGCGAAGTCGAACAATTTTGAGAAGTAGGTTCTGCCCCGTGTAACCTTATCCTTTTATTCATAAAGTCATGATTGGTCTTCCGCACCATATCTAAACATCAAAATTAGCAAAGAAAAAAAATTCAAAAATCAACAGACACTGTACGCAAATTTCAATTAAAGAAGAAAAGAATTAACTAAAACATCCAAAAAAGGAACCCTCCACCTTAATAACACTAAGGAAAAAAAAATTACTAAAAAGTTTGACCTTTATGAAAAACCGGATGATTATTGATTCAAAAGACAACACAACAATTCATATAACCCAATAAGTTACTATGTGTGAACACCACTTGACATAAGTTGGTCAAGAAAATATAAAAACAAATGCTTGCTTTCCAAGACTGCACGATAATAAAGCTGCATGTTATATAATCCAAAAGAAAGACCTAATAATCTAACAACACTATTTTAGCTAGTATTAAAAGCTCTATTGAAATATAATGTAACAGTCCATATTGTACAGTACCTGCAAGAGCTTGGTCAAGATCTCCATCATCATTTTCTGGATCATGGCATGCGGAGGTGTCATTAGATGTAGATTGGAAAAAGCACTGTCTTTTGCTTAAAGATCTTTTGTCTTGGGAATTTTCTGCAAAACACAAAATAGATATGATCAGGCTGTTCTATAATTGAGAGACAGAACTAATCCAAGGGCAAAAAGATGCCAATGCAGGGACATAAACTCATAATAACTGATATAAGTTCTTTATTGTAGTTACTGTCTCCAATTTCCGAAACTGGTTGAGGGCATTGTCTCTTACCGAATGACTGCTTGGCCTGGTGTAACTCTATTCCCTCATCGATGGAGTCATGGTTCCTTTTCCGCACCATATCTAAACACCAATTTCATAAAAAAAAAAAACTAATTTCAAAAATCAATAGACATCTTGCACAAAATTCAATCAGCGAAGTAAAAAATCAACCCAAGAACATCGAAAAAAGAGACCATTCACCTTACTGACACTGAGGAACACATTTTATTTCATGAAAAAGTTTGACTGTGATAAAAAACAAATAGACCATTAATTCAAAACTCAACTCAACAATTCATAGAACCCAATAAGTCACTGTATGTGTATACCACCTGACATAAGTTGACAAAGATAACCTGCAACCCATATTTGATTTCTAAAACTGAACAATAATAAGGCTACATGTTCTATAATCGAATATAAAAAACTGATAATCTAACAACACTATATTAGCTACTATTAATAGCTCTATTGAAACATAACATAACAAAAGTCCATATTGTGAACTACCAGCGATAACTTCATGAAGATCTCCATCATCATTTTCTGGATCATGGCACAGGAAAGCGTGTTCAGAAATAGATTCGAAAAAGGACTGTCTTTTGTTTAAAGACCTCTTGTCTTTGGAATTTGCTGAAACAAACAATATATATATATAATTAGGTTATTCTATAATCGAAAGAAAGGCTAATCCAAAGAAGAAGAAACAAAAATTCTGGAAATTTTAGATGGAACTACCAAGAATTAAGAAATGTTTTTTTTTCTTCCATTTTTGTCAATTGTATCGTGACATAACAGAAAAATAGTTTGTATTATACACCACCTGAGATAAGATGGCAAAGATCTGCATCATAATTACTGTCAAGTGCTATTGTTTCTGGACCCTTGCATCTCGAGGATTCTTCAGACATGCTTTGAAAAAAGCTCTGTCTCTTGCTTGAAGATCTTTTGTCTTGGGAGGATCCTGCAACGGACTCCAACGGTGCAATAGTATTCTTTTTGCGCCGCATATCTTAAACAGGATTATTAAAAATTAGGGAAAAAAAATTTAACGACACATCATGAGAGACAACATTAACCAGGAAAAATACAGACCTGACTGTTGAGGAACAACTGAAAATGGAGACAACAATTGCCAAAGAAACAACAGCACAAAGATACAACAAAGTATCTTCTGCATATAACTTATGAACCGTACAAAAAAAGAGGGGGAAAAATATTCAAGATAAACCACTTATATCCATAGAGAATAATACTTAATGGAGATGACTTAAGCATTGATGTAAAGATGTTTATAACATGGTGTATATGGAGAAACACATATGGCATGCTAAAGACTAAAACGTGACGCATTGAATAGTAGAGAAGCTCGCATACATAGTTTCAATAGAAGAAAGAAGTTCAAAAAAAAAAAATCAAAAAGTGACTCATCAGAACCCAAAGAAAAATAACCAAATAGCTTTAGAATTAGAACCGTAAAACCTTCAAAGTTAATAAAAACTGGCAACCCGACAGGGCGAAAATAATAACGAAACATAGAATCCATAATTCTAAAATTGAAGGCTGTAAATCAAATACTTAATGAGAAACAGACAAAAAGTGATCAAATACCAACAAACTCACACATACAAAAACCGACACTATATACAGTCACATTCCTCCACATATATCTAAGTAACAATAGAAGACCATTCAAGCCTTAAATCAACAACAAACCGAAAAAAAAATTATGATTTTCAACATGAAACTACCATATATCTATTATTCAACAGTGATGTTTAACAGAAATAGGAAATATACATATGAATTTTACTAAATATAATTGATTAAGAAATATAAACAGCCTAAAAGCTAAACTAATTGTAGAGGCCATATTGCCATACGGTTCAATTCTAATATATATGCAAGTGTAGCTATGTAGGGTGCCGAGCATATGATTTTGAGGAAACAAAACAAAACTAATAGTCAAAATCAAACCAAGAGCTATAACCAGCAAGGTACTACCCGGTTCTCGACCCATAAGAAGTGTCGGTAAGCAATTGAATTCTCTTGTTATCTTCATCAATGTTGTTAATTTGGGCAGTTGCACAATATAGTAGTCTTTTTAATACGAAGGCATTGGAAACACACATGCTATAAACGAAGAACTCTGACAAACAACGGGAAAGAATGGAAAATGGAAGAAGGATTCAAAGATCCATAGAGCAAGATCGGACAAACTTTTTGAGACCAGATCGAGCGAGATCAGACAAACTTTTTCAGGTCAAATCGAACAGAGATCGCACAAAGACAAACAAAGAAATTTAGACACATCAATACACACACCTTGCAATCATAATAAAGAAAAAGCTGAATCGTTGTTATAAACTAAGCTAGCAACGATAAGAATTAAAAATATCGTCCTCATTATCTCTCTACATCTTACACACACACACACAACAGTATATGAACTTTATATATAGTTGCTAGCTTATTTTTGTGCAAGCGTAAGGATGATCCCAACAAACAAACATATACAAACATATACATGTGCATATATCCGAGACTAAAAGAAGTTGTGCAATACAGGGGAAATATGTCGTAATTATACAATGAGCAAACCGTTCAAAATGAGAAACGTGAGAACTACATTGGGAAGCTACATGTAGTTGCTATAAATAAAAAAGAAAAAATGAGAAGCTACCCAATCAAGTAACACTAAGAAATACCCAAAAGCGATCAAAAATCACAAAAGAGAAACATAGAGGTTATAAGCAAACCTGGAATCGGTAGAGCGAGAGATGCAAGGATCGTCTGAGAGTTGCGGAGAGATGGTAGATCTGGACAGGAGAGCGAAAGAAAGTTTGCGTGTGAGAGAGGAGAGGGGTGATCGACGGTTTGACTTTAGAGGAGAAAAGAGCCGCACATGCCACACGTCGATGAACAATATCGCAAAAGCATGAACATGAACAATGAACAGGAAAGTGTGTGTAAGTTATAGTAAAGGATCACACTTGTTATTACACACCCTAGAATCAGAAAAATCAAACACAAAATCTTAAAACTAAAACCTCATATCAACAACTTTATGAACATGGAAAAGAAGTCAATATTTAGTGCAACAACCTAATCATATTGGAATACATATTGATATTATCATTCAATATTCAATTCAGATTTTGAATACCAATAATAACAAATTGATCGAAAAGTTGAGATGTGAAGGGTAAAAGAAGACCTAAACTCACTTGAGAATATCAATAAATGAGCACTGTCAACTGTTTCGTTCTATATTTATTTCTCTCTTGATCGCCTTCAGTCAAATATTCATCATCATGATAATGTCCTCATATACAATAGGTAGGATTCTCAAGCACCAAGTTGTAGATGTTTTTGGCAAGGGTTTCATATAGTATTCTTAGTCAAAATTATCTACATGTAAAAGTCGATCATATTTGATATATGTACGAACTCTATATCGGTACTTATATAACCAATCAAGTTCATTCTAGAATGGCGAAAAGCAAAATCTTTGGGTTACTTTGATACCGTTTGGCTATTATACCGATCTATACAAATCAACTAACACTTGATTATATTATTATACCCCAACCACTATTCTTAAACCAAAGAATTTTGATCTCGTTGGAACACAACAGAGATTTACCACATCTAAAACACATATACAAATTGAATGATTTTGCATTAAAATATGTGAATCTACTTAGAGTAGGTTGATTGTTAATGGAGGGGGATATGGAAATACTTTGTACCTATCTAAGAATTCTTGAATTGATAAGCTGAAAATTGATGATGTACTGTTTCGGTGTTTCCTGCAGCAAGAAACCAGAGTCGGGTAGCAGCTGGAGGAGATGATCAGCTCCTATCTTGCTTCACACATGTTGCAACTCTGTACATAATCAAAAACACATACAATCAATTTTGCAGTAAATCAAAAGAGTGAGTGGCTAATCTGTTACAGCAGACAATGAGCAAATTGGATCAAACCAGAACCAAAATGACTAAAAAAACAAAGAACAATTCAATAGAACCCACAAAGCCAAAAGCCTGATGAAGTTTCTGAGAGATCTTCAAGGTTTATGAACTGTCCCACTTATGCTGCAGCAAGGTGTGCATAGCATACGGGTGCCACTGGAACAAAAAAATGGTTGCATTAGGGTAAAACAAATAGAGATTGCACTAGAAAACAAACGTGTGTTCAACTCGAGTTCAAAACGAATGTCTAATTCCACTAAAAAAGAACAATTAATTAATACACAAATGTGTGTTCAACATACTAATAGAGATAAGTGCAGCTCCTTTGGTACTTGCAATGTGTACATAAATTGTATGGATCAATTCAGTTGAAAGAATAATATTTTAAGTCGACGCACATGAAAAGTGATTGGAAAATGAGAAACTTGCGCATAATAAAGGAAGTGACTTATGTTCAATTGAAAGGTTCTTATTTCAACTCGAGTCAAATGAAAAGCTATTGAAAAACTAAAAAAACTTACACATAAGAAAGGGAGTGATGCATGACTTATGATGTGGAGGGCCGTGAGGTGCCACATGGGTTTGGGAATGGTGCGAGAGGAAGTTTGGGTTCGACTGTTCGAGTGTTGTCGAGTGGTGGTTTTATGGACTTAATTTATTTACTTGGAAACCAATTCAAAAATCCAATATCCTCTTCTAGAAAACCAAACCAATCATATTTACATGTAAACACTGCAGATCAATTGGGCAAAACACCTAGATTAAAAAAATAATTCACATGGGCTTGATGATGTTGCTGTGTAACTTGAGATAGTAGCAACTCCAAGATGGTGCTTGAGCTAGCATTTACTGATGCATAAAAAATTGTAGACTAACAAACTGAGGAAAGCCTAGAACTTTTAGTGCAATACCTTTTTTCGAAATGCTCAAAGAACAGAAGTGAAAGAATATCTATTATGGGTATAAGAGTATTGTTGGATTTGGATATTGTTGATGATTACAGCGTGTTCTTGGATATTCTGGTAAATTCATCTAAATGATAAGGATTTAGGAAGAATAGTATATCTAGCTTATACGTTCTAATTGATTTGGTTGTGCTTGAAACTCAATTGGGTTTCAGTCTACCAAATTATACAACAGATGCTACTACCCCAAGTCCCATGTCTAGTTTTAGACCGACCCAACCAACGAAACAAACTGTATATAGTTTTCTTACAATGCTCAAAGTACAGTAAATAAACTAAATCCCATGCAACCTAGCTCACCAAGTCGTCATCAATTCCAAAACACACATGAATTGAGTCTAATATCCCCACAAACACAAAAGTCCATTACACATCCAAAACTTGAAATTGAAAAAAAAGAAAAGATCCTGAACAAATTAAAACTGATGCAGAAAAGAAAAGAAAAGAAATTTGATACCTTTTTGCTTCTGTGATTGCTCTTCGATTCTGGTTTTGATGCAAACACCTGTTAAACACAAAACTCAAAGCAATTGGATAACCTTTAAAGATCAAAACTTATTCATAAATATGAGTCGATAAGGTTTAGAGGTTAAGAGACGACGTAGTGTATGGGTTCTTCTGAACTAAACATGACTTAACACAGACAAAATCAAGCTCTTCGATTATGGCAATGACTGAAGCTCCTAACCTAAGAATGAGCTGATAAATGGATTAATGAAGCTTAATGAACAGTTATGAGACGACATAGTATATGTTAGCTCTTAACATATCATAGCTTAATTAGATTGTTGCTCTTTATTCCTTCATATTATCTACCTATAACCTTCCTACAATGTAGCATATGACGGTCTCAAAATGACCCTACAATGCTTACTTCACCCAATCCAAAATGTAAAATAAAAACTTTTGAAAGAACAATCAAGAACAAATCAATTGGAAGTTCAAGCTTATTTGTAATTTAACTTAGATAATGTATCTACATCGTACGTGATAGAAGGAGCAAATCATAGACTATTAACACAGGTCAATCATGATGGACATCAAACACTCAGTCCCATGAAGGACAATAATATATCCACTTTGTTGGGGGCAATTAGTTGACATTATTTTCACAATCATCTCCTGTGTCAAACTTTTTGTGATCACCTTCGAATTGATTGGGTAATATAATCATGTTTCTATATTTACATTAACCCAAATCAAGTTGGACCTTCCTTAAAACTCAGCTCACCCATGGCTGCCAAAATCAGCGACCCAATATCAGCTAGATCTTAGCTACCAGAAATCAATTATGTTTTCCAGTGAAGTAGACCGCATCTTTATTACCTCTTGAAACCCATCATATATCAATACAGAATAAGACCCAAAATATGTGATAGATTTCGAGAGAGATTGCAATACCTAGTCGTGATCGGTGATGATTGTTCGTTGCTATAGAGGTAGTCGTGGACTAATTAAGAGGCTGAGACTATATCGCACGATTGGCACGTCCAAGGGAAAATTATCAAAAGGGCATTACTGTTCGCCGGAGATGAAGGTGGAGGCAGACCTTCAAAGGCAAGAGAGAGGGAGATTGAGGGACGGTAGCCGAGATCGGAGAGAGAGAGGGAGTCGAAGATCGGAGCTTGAGCTGCGATTTGGTTTGGGTTTGGGTTGTTGTTGAGGTTTGGGAGCGACAGTGTGAGAAAGTTTGACTCGCTTGGCATGCGCATAAACAGTTTCTGAAAATGTGAACAGTAAGTATGAATAGTAAGAATGAACAGGTGCTTCACGTTTGTTATATAGGAAATATGGTTCTTTATGAGGGAATAAAGACGACGAGCTGGTATCTTTATGGACTTTGTTGTTATGAGCATCAATCTTGTCAATTTCCTACAAGAGAGCCCAGTTTCAAAAGTACGGCTTAATTTGAGCTGAACAAAAAGTCAACTACAGGCTTCTATTAAACTATAGGCCGAAAGTATTGGGCTCAGCCCAGTTAATTATCCAAGTCGACGACCGCCTCTAAGTTAGTCTCACTCAGTCACTCCCAAGTCCCTAACCCTCAGTCTGTTCAGTTTCCAAAAATCTTTCGAATTGCAAAAATATCGATTCAATAAAAATTATATAAAAATTAAAATAAATACATGAAAATTTGTATTAAATTTTTGTGAGTTTGTTATATAATCAATATGTCTTTTGAAACTTGTAACATGTGGTTTGTTGATTATTAATAGAGATTATTTGATTGAGTTATTGGCTTGGTGAGTTTTGTGCTTTGAATTTAGTGCGATTAACATATATGTAAAGTCAAAATATCAGATAAATTCAAAAATATAGAGGACTTCGGTGATATATCGAAAAATATTGAATATTTTGGAAAATATCGGGCAAAAAATATTGGTATGTAGGATTAATGTCAGGAAGTCTAAAAAACAGAAATATTGAGGATATTATAAATATTTCATTTCTTGCAAAATTGACAGTGGTAGATAGTGCAACAATGGAGGAAGCACTGTTACCCGAAGAGATTCTAGTGTTCCTCCTTGCTCTACTTCCGGTGAAGTCATTGATCCGCTTCGCCTGCGTATCAAAACGCTTCTATTTCATCATCTTATTAGACCCTGATTTCGCCAAAGCCCACTTAGATCATCTGCAACGACAAGCAATTTTGCCGAAAATATGACTTCCTCTACCTGGGACCCGCTGTCGATGGGAATTCCTCGGGCTATAATCGGTGCAAAATGGGAGCGACGACCGAAAGTTGACGACGAGAAATTCCTCGGAGACGATCAAAAATCGATCACGAGAGAGAACGCTTCCCTTGGTGGAGCCCACACACGTGGGTGACGTCAGAGCGCGTAAGTTTTTTTTTTAGTTCTGGTGCATGTAATACATGCGCCGTAAAAGGTTAATTTTTTTTTAACAACAGCTACGCACCAGTGACAGCTTGCCACGTGGAGAGACTGAATGCCACCTCTCTTCCAACGGCTCTCTCAATCTGGGTCATCTATTTTGATTCAAATTTTGAATCCAACGACCCAGATTCAAATACAACGGTTATGTTTTGTTAATAACTCAAATATTTACGTAAAATATCTTTAAAATTGTAAAAAAAAAAAATTGCTAATAACCCCCTTTAATTTTTCTACAAATTTTACCAAAAATTAAAAATTAAATTTTTATAATTAATGAATAGTAATTTTTTTTTACACCGATGCATGAAATGGATGAATAAAACATTCTATTCGATGAATAATAATTGCACTTCTCCAAATTAAAATTTCTAAATTAATAGAAATTCCTAAACAGATATGTTCTTAAATGCTTCTCATCAGCACAAAACCGCCACCCGCAAACTCCTCTTATGGAAATCAAAGTACCCTCAACCTCAACTCAAGTCTCTCGACTTGGACACCCCGGAGTTTAAAGACAACCCCTCTGTTACATACTTGACATTTCCATTCGGGCCACCGTACAACCGTCTAGTCTCGCTTTTGGGCTCCGTTAATGGTATTGTGTTTCTCTCTTTCAATCACAGAATATTTCACTTGTGGAACCCGTCAACTGGAATTTGTCAAGGAATTACCTGATGTGGACTTGCCCTGTTGAAAGTGTTCGTAAGCGTACTACTCGCAAGTCCACTTCGTTCTACTCTTAGCGAAGCACTCGCGTGTATCACGTGAGTTACACATGAGGTTCTACTTACGCTTGGCGAAGTGCTCGTGGTTCTGTCTAGGATTGTGTATCCCAAGGCCAGTTGACTTATATCAACTGCTCTTGGTCTCTGTTGTACCTATCTGTGTACTACTTTCTTTTCTGTCTGTTCCACTGGTTTGTAGTGGTTCTAGAACGGCTTATATCTGCTAGGTTCTCTCTTCCATTGTACAATATATACGTCCTTGTAATACTCTCATAATACAATCAACAATTATAATCTTCAGCTTCTTGTCTGGCTATGATTTTCTACATGGTATCAGAGCAGGACGATTAATCGCCTGCTTCTGTTTATTCCAAAATCCCTTCATTATTCTGGTTACTCTGATCAGTCTTATCATGACTGAATCAAGAATCCCAACCATGAATAACACATCCAATTCCGCTACTACTCACTTTGATGCTGATATCAATACAAACCAGCGCTTAACATCCACTCTATTCAATGGTGTCAATTTCCATTCATGGTCTAAAGATATCACACTTGCTTTAGGTGGAAAGTCTAGATTAGGATTCATCAATGGCTCCATCAGTGTTCCTGAACCTTTGTCTGAAGGTTACGATTCATGGCTCGCAATGTCATGGCTCTGCAATTCCATGGTTCCTCATATTGCTCAAATCTTCAACTACTCCGAATCTGCCACTGATCTGTGGAAGGCTGTAAAGGAGATGTATGGAAATCAGAACAATGCAGCTAGAGTCTTCCAACTTCAAAAGGAGATTAATGACTTGCAACAAGATGAAAAATCGTTCTCTGTACATTTGGGAGCACTCACCACCTTATAGAATGAACTAAATCAGTTCAGACCTCTCACTACTGAGCTCTCCATTCTACGCAAACATGCAGAGGAAGATAGAATTTTTTAACTTCTTGCAAGTCTAAACTCACACTATGAAGATATGAGAAGTATCATTCTCATGAGTGCTACTCTCCCCTCTTATACAAGTGTGTGTGCCACTATCCAACAGGAGGAAACTAGGAGGAAAGTCATGAATCTAGAGGTAAAAAGCACCAATCCGGAAGTGAAAGCTTGTGTCTCAAACTACCAATCTGAACCAAGAGGCTACAAGGGGAAGAAGGTCAACTTGTTGTGTGACCACTGTGGTTCCACCACTCATGCTGTTGAAACCTGCTGGAGCCTACATCCAGAACTCAAGGCAAAATTCAAGAGGGATAGGGAGATGAGAAACAAGGGAAGATCAAATTTCAATGAAGGGTTCAAGGCAAAAATGGTCACCTCATCTACACCCAAGTCTGAGATGATCGACTTCCCTGCCAACCCTACAGCAATCATCAATGAGTTTGCCAAGTTTCTGCAACACAAGCAACAAAATGATGAGACTTGTTTTTCATCTGGGAATCATTCAGCTATGATGAGTCAGTTTGCAGGGTTCCTTGCTGATGCTGATCATCAACCTATCTCTGATAAACTAGGTATTCTAAATGCGTTTGCCACTGCATTGGATATGAATGATAAACTTGATTGCTGGATTGTGGACTCTGGAGCCACCGATCACATGACTAACAAGTTGAATAACCTAAACTATTTTGAGATCTTTAATTTCACTGTGTCTATTACCAATGGTAAGGGGGCTACTGTTAGTGGGAAAGGGAAAATTTGGATTCTGTCAAACACCATAGAGTCCAGTGCCTTGTTTGTGCCATCATTTCCTTTCAAACTTTTATCGGTTGGCCAGCTTACAACCTCATTGAAATACTTTGTCATTTTCACTCCTGATAAAGTATTCTTTCAGGATATCATCACCAAGAAGATGATTGGTAAAAGGGTGTTTAGGAATGGACTCTATTACTTCCTCATGAAGCCCTCTGCATCCAATGTGTTTCATGTTAGTTCCAGTCTACCATCTGATTCGCCTCTCTGGCAGAGGAGAGTTGCTCATCCATGAGACAAAGTTCTATCCATTCTATTTCCAAACTCTTGTAATGACAACACTCATTGTGATGTATGTCAGTACTCTAAGTCTACCAGACTTCCTTTTGCTCAATCCTTGTCTAGAGCTAGTTATCCATTTGAAATCATCCACTCAGATATTTGGGGGCCTGTCTTGAAATCTGTTGATGAATTCAAGTATTTTGTAACCTTTGTTGATGATTTTACAAGAATTATTTGGGTATATGTATTAAAATCAAAAAGTGAGTTGTTTGACATGTTCCTTGACTTTTATAATCTAGTCAAAAATCATTTCTCTTCAAACATTCAGACTCTGAGATCAGATAATGGATCTGAATATTTGTCTAACAAGATGAAAAACTTTCTGAGTAATCATGGAGTGCTCCATCAGACCAGTTGTGTTGGTACACCTCAACATAATGGCATTGCTAAGAGGAAAAATAGAGACATCTTGGAAAAAGCTAGAGCCCTTATGTGTCAGATGAATGTTCCAAAACAATACTGGTCATATGCTGTCTTATCTGCAACTTACTTGATTAACAGACTACCTAGTAGAGTTTTAGGGTTTAAGTCTCCATTGGAGGTTCCAAAAGGCAGGAAAATTGATATCTCCCATCTCAGAATTTTTGGCTGCTCTTGTTATGTTCACATTCAGTCCAACCATAGAGACAAGTTGGAACCTAGAGCAATTAAATGCATGCTCCTAGGATATTCTTCCACTCAAAATGGCTATAGATTATGGAACCTAGAGGGAGTCGATCTGCTATCCACCGCGTCTTTCGCAAAGCTGTTAGAGGGCCTGAAGCCTTGAAATCAGTTAAAATTAGTCGTTGAGCCTGCACCGTGTCTTTTGACAGAAGGAGAAGCATTCCTACCCAAAGAGATACTAGTGTTGATCCTTACTCTACTGTCCGTGAAGTCATTGATCAATTTTACACTACTTATAAAAATAAAATAAAATAAAGTTACAAGATGAATTTAACATTTTTTTAATTATTTTTTAATCCAAACTCTTTTAACTTTTTGTTAGCTTTAAGCCAATAAAAATCTATCACACAGATAGTGCATGTGCACTACTATGTATGAAATATGTTTCCATGATGGAAAATTATTCTATACACAAGGGTGCAAGTGTATTACTTATAAAAATAAGGGTAAAAGATGAATTAAACTTTTTCTTTATTATTTTTTATCCAAATTTTTTAAAACTTTTTGTTAGTTTTAAGCTAGTAAAAATTTATCACACAGATAGTGCATGTGCACTGCTATGTATGGAATATATTCTCACAGACGACTACAACCTCTTCGTATCACTTACTGATGTCGTTGATTCTGTGACAGACAAGAGGGAGATCGTTGTGTTCTCCACTAAAGCTAAGACTTGGAAAAGCCTTAAGATCTTGTCAACAAACAACACCCTTGAGTGTTACCTCAAGTGTTAAAGTTTTGAAGGAGGGTTTTTTTTTAAATGAGGCACTTTATTGGCTCTTTCACAACGGCAATGGTGGAAAAATACTTGCTTTTGATTTAGCTGTCGAGGAGGAAATGTCCAAGGAAATGCATGTCCTTACCAACTTTTGGGCATCGTTTGGTATTCAGGTAGGGAAAGTAATTTGTTTCTCTCCCTTTCTTTTCCTTTGAAAATGGAACTAAAATTATGTTTTAGGTTTTCTTTCCGCTGTTTGGTTGGTGTTAGGAATGGAAAGTAAATAAGATTGTTTGTCTCTCTTTTTTTCACTTTTTCTGCCGCGTGCAATTTTTGCGTTTCTCTTTCCCTATTTTTCACGATGGTAAGTGGTAACTAACCACAATAACTGTAAATAAAAATTGTAATATTATTCCTTTTCAGTTTTTGATTTTTATTAAATATTTTAAGTGTTAATATTTTGATTTTAAACAAATTTAATTTTATTATACACACATAGTGTGTGTACTTTCATCTATGTTTCTAAAAAAACTTGTACAAACATGCAAGTACGTAGTAACCAATAGCTTCGGGCATCTCCAACAGATACCTTATAGTTAAATTTTTTTCTAGTTTTAACTATTTTTTGGCTAAAAACTACTCCAAAAGGTATCCTATAGTTATGTCATATATAACTTTTTGTTAAAAACTCAAGATATATGTAGCAAATGAGGAGAAAGAAATTAGCTTTAAAATTATAGTTGCCAACTCACCAAATTGACAGTTTCAACAATCTATCTCCACACTATAGCTTAGAAATAACTCTCACTGCTGGAGGAAAAACTATATAATAGTTTGGTACATTTAACTTTTGACTGAATTTAATTTTAGAATATTACTCCATCCTTGAAGTTGCTCTAAAATCCTAAAAGGCCCAAAACCCAAATGTACTGTGACATACATACTACACGTCAAGTTGCCAATCTCAAATAGAATTATAGGAAACTAAAATTTTCTTAGAAAAACCTAAAGACTGGTATGCGTAGTGTTCTTTTGAATAACTAGAAGATTATTTTAATTTTGTAAAACTGTAATATTTTTAGTATATGTTTGAATTTTTGTTGACTGTTTTTATGTTTTTTTTTAATGTATGAATCCCCCAGATATTTTTGAAAATTGTGTGGTTGTCGAGTTACCTGCTAACGCCAACCGGAGAAGGATGGTAAGGATTGTTCACAAAGAAGTGAAGCATGACATGTATACGGTTGTGGCCGAGTTGCATCACACAATTCGTTTCATTCGATGTCAAGAGACTCTAATACGGATAGATGGTTAGTTCTCTTTTGGTCTTTGCTTAGCATGCAGTGCTGGATAGTGTTCTCCTCTCTTTAATTGACTGAGTTTTCATGCATATTTTCTGTTTATTTACTGCTTGCTACTTACAGTCTGTTATTGATTACTTGATTCGTGTAGGTAAGTGATATTGAGACTCCTTTATTTCTTTAAAACTACTAATGAGACTCCTTTTTGAGTTTTAATTGAATTTTAGATTATAATATCTCCACTCTTCATCTTTTACTCTTCTTTATCATTGTTTTTCTCTATTTCTTCTTAATTCCTCGATTACTGAATTTTAAACGTTACAAATTAAATTAGAGTGATTCGGTCCATACCCTTTTATTTTTTCCTTTGGGTCATATCATTTTGCAATATATAATATGTATATACAACCAGTAGCGGAGTCAACATTTACAGTCAGGGGAGACTAAAATTAAGACTTTATAAATAAAATAAAATAATTATATAATATAATATAAAATATACACTATTCTGGAAAAATATACTATTATTACAAAAATTGTAACAAATACATCTTTGTCAGTGTAAAATACCAAATAATCATTCATTAACTTATCGCCCATTTAACTGCGTAAACGATTCTTCACAATATTTATTGCATAAAATATTTTTTACAAATATTGTTTGTTATTGGTAAAATTAATGATAATGTTTAAAACAAGTGGCCTAACGTATTTTTCAAACTAACCCATATTTACCAAAGCACTTATAGATTATAGCTAAATTACTTGCAAATATTATAATTGATGTCCCGATATAGAAAAGTGATGCATATTATCTTGATTCTTAATTGGCCCCTATCATATCATAATCGATGGGCTATATGCCTATATAGCTATATCTTTTTTTAGGAAAGCCTATATAACTATATCTAGTTGTACGTATGAAGGTTTGGCAGCTTGCACCATTGATTAATTAAATTTAATTGCAAGTTGGACTAAGCCGACGGACATCAACAACTTTTTCTGACTTACTGAAAAGTAGTGTAATAATTTTTTTTATCTAAAATCTCAGGGGGGGCATGGCCCACCCTCGCCCGTGAATAGCTCCGCCCATGTATACAACCTCCCAATAGTTTTCTTCTTAAAGCAATATAATATTCACGAGATTTATTTATGACAAAAAAATAGAAAATATAAAGAAACTAGGGGGAGCGCGCGTCACAACAACAACGCAGCAAAAATTATAAAATTGCATTTAGTTGAATTGTATAATTGTATTTTTCCAAAAGAGTAATTGAACAATTAAGAAAAAACATAAAAAAAAATAAGAGAGGAGTAAAAGACGAAGAGTACAGATTCATTTTATGTGAAAACTGAAAATTAATATAACTCAAAAGGGAGTGTCATTAGTAATTTTGATTGAAAATGGGAGTCTCGATATCAATTCTCGTGTTGTCTATGTCTTTAAAATTAAAGTGTGTGTAAACCTGTTGGGTTTATTGTGCTCACCTTTTTACGCCAAGAATGTGTAGTGCTCGAATGATTTAGCTAAATACTCCACATTGATGTAAAGTTGTAGATTAATCTGATGGTTTGGTATATGCTGCTTCCTAAGTAGATGTAGGTAATGCACAATAGATTATTGTAAAACTTATTATCATCCGAACTGTTAAGTATATATGAATCAGTATTCCAGCCCTGTATTAGATAGTTGTTTACAAGCAATGACTCTGGAGTTATTTGATGCTACAATTCATAGAAAAATAGACTGGTCGATCAGTCCTTGTTTGTATACTTGCTATTGTGATATAAAAAGTTCAAATGATAATTGGAGCTTTTTTTTACAGGAAAAAAGAGAGGCCTTGCATTAATCAACAAAAGATAAAAATATCTGTTACACAGTAGAACACTCATTGGGCGAGAGAGAATTGAACTACCGTCGTACTAACCTAGGAAGCCTAAATCGGTACAAGAACAAATGCTTAAAGATAAGCACCAAAAGAGCCAAGTAACCAGAAGCAATGTCCCTCAAAAGGCGAACACCAACACGGGTAAACCAAGGTAATGTCCGCCTTAACTAAACAAAACTACTATGTTGAATCCTCAGTGGTTTCCATAGCCATATTGGCTAGTTTCTCACTGTCACCAAGATTAGAAGAAGGTTCTATGACCCGTGCCACAGGATTCGTCACCGGCGTCTCACTCAAAGGCAACTTTCTTCCAATTAGTTCCACTTGCGCACCTTAGGAGAGCCTATTGGGTGAGTTGACGTTGCAGACTCATCTGCCTCTTTCGGCTTGTTCTTAGAACCAACTTTCCTTCCTTTTTTCCTCTTCAGTGGTGACATTTTGATGTTGCCAAAATCATCAGTAAGTGAAGAGCAAAGTTCAGTGCGTAACGCCTCACCCTCAGTGGGAATTTGAGGCACAGGGATGATCTTCTGTGTCTGAAAGACTTTCCCAGACCTAGATAACTCGAAAGAGGAACCCTCCGCTTCTTTCCGCTTTGAATGAATTGTAGCCCGACTATGATCAGTAAAGCGGACTCCCGGTGTTGTCTGCTCGGGGACACGGAAAGAAAAGGCCTCGAGCTGTTTGGCCAATTCTGCCACCGTGATCCCAGGAAAAGAGAAGGTGAGACCTGATCCGGTAAGAGAGAGACTCCCAGGTTGACTAGGAATCCTGGTTTGACTGGGAGTCCTGGTTAGACCAGGATTCCCGACTTGACTAGGAAGACCAAGAGTCCCTCTGACTCCCTACTTTCGTCCCGCCCTAGGGTTTTGCAGATCCATCACCGCCATCACCTCCTCCGCAGCAAACATGTCCGAAGGGCCTCCACAAGTCTCTTACTCCAGCATGCCGCATACCCTGCAGTAACCAAACATTCGATCATACTGCAAACGGATCGAAGTGCAGATTTAGTCCAGTTTAAAGACTTCCGGAGGATAAGCTTGTCGCACCGGCTTTGTGATGTCATGCCAGAACTGTGCCGGAACCCACTTACCACTGCGAATACCAAACTCATCCAGACGGATGATATCACCCAAAGTCGCCGCTATATGGCCAACCGCCTTCTACATCTGTAATCGTGGTGGCAAACCAATAACATAGACCCAAACTGGAATTCTCCTCAGCGGAACCATTCAGGCATCACCGACTCCATCAAACTCGTTGGTTCTATGACAAGTCGATTTGCCATAGAACCACAGACTTTCGCGCAAGATCCAATCCCGATCCCTCTCCTCATTGAAGCCAAAAATATGACGATTGCCCCCTGCCCCCGAATGGACAATTTCTTATTCAAATCCCATACACCAGCAATAGTGCCATGAAAATCCTTGGTATTGATCTCCTGTTTACAAGATAATAAACGCCATACGACGTAGTGTTTGCTATTAGCAGCACCGTTGACACCAAGCAAAGTTTTTCCTCTCTCCGACAAGACGAAGGCTGTCGCGAACCTACGTTGTGCTCCACTAGTCATGGCTATGGGTGCTGCGTCGAAGATCTGTCGGGGAAGAAGAGAGACAACGCCTAGGGTTTTAGCAAACAATGTTTTCAATTTGTCAAATAGAGATGGTTTATAATCGGAGTTTATATGCTTACATTCTTATAAAACTGTTATTATACATGTAAATTCTTTTTTTTGAAAGAGTATATTGATCATGTGCTACATTGAAGTAGAAAAGGAAAAGGATCAGAATGTGCCATATGAACTTTCCCCAAAACATTTCTGTATAGGTTTGGATGAAAATATTTGATTGTCTACCTTGTAGACGACATGAGTTAGACATGTCCTGAGAGCTGGGGAAGGTAGATTTGTTCCAATATTATATGCTACGCTATTACTTGTTTGATAGGTTAAGTGGCAACATTTTCTACCTTTCAGATTATCCTTACACGGGGCAATTTTTTCTACCTTTGAGTGGCAATTTTGTCCAATATTTTGTTTTTATGGCTGTGCATAAATGCATTACATTCCTTGGCATCTGGTCACATGTCTACAAATGTGGAAAATCTTATATTTTTGGATACTATTCTCATGTGCTACTCGACATATCATTCAATTTCGGACTTGTAATTGAATGATATGACAATTTTTATGACATATCATAATTGGATACTATTATGACAATTTTTTTATAAAACAAAACACAACTTATCTAGGATATTGATCCTTATAAGTGAAGAATAGAGCTAAAGAATAAGATAAAGAAATAAGATGATCTCATGATCTCAAGTTGTCACACCCCAACCTTTGAAAAAAAAATTATTTTTTTGAGGTGTAACTCATACACAAGTCTAAAATTGAAATATGAAGAAAAAAATTGAAATAGAACAAGGATAGAATACTATTCTGATGGAAAGTTTCTTCTTAACAAAATCACACTTATTTACATCATGAACTACCAACTATAATCGGAGACCAAATCTTATTTCAAACAAAATTGAAAAATACACACAACTGAAAGTAAGTCTATAAACACATCATCGTCTTCACCTTTGCTTCTAGCCTTCAAGATCTGGACCTACAAAATTTGTAAAGGGACGAGCATATGCAGCCCAGTAGGAAGCAAAAGCCTCACAAACAATACATAACAACATATCCAAATGCATTCTACACTAGTTAATTCATAAAGTAAAATTTAAAGAGCCTACATGTCATATACCGTGTATTTTACCACAAGGGGTGACTAAACATTTTACAGCATGAACTAACTCTTAACCCATTTTTTCTAGCCCCTTTTGCTAGTCATCTTGTCTATCCCTGTCGTCAGTCCCGAATTACCTTTTTTCTACACTACTTTGCGCATTATCTTGGGGATACATGGAAACGTGGTACCTACCAAGGTTATGGACTCAACTATGCAAAAGTAAGTAATTTTTCCTCTTCACCACTATCCCTCCATGACTAATTATCATAACACAAGCTTTCAGCCAATTAAACGCTCAATCAACTCATCAAATGTCACACAAAACAGCAACCAAACAAGTTCAGACCATCAAAGTTGAGACACCTATGTATTCCCCCAACATTTACCACAATTGTTGATTACTTCAACAAGCTTGAGTTCCTAATATTGAAAGTAAAATATTTCAACATAACACACAAGATATAGTATTTAAAAGCATGTAATGGAAACTCCAATATGTAACAAAGAAAGACTATTCAGAAAATTGAGAAAATCCTGCAACTAGTCTGACCCAACAACACAAAACGTGAAAACTGTAACAAATGGTGCAGAGTCTGATTTTAGTTTCTTCTAATGAAATACAGAGGACAAACTAAAGAAAATCTGAGAGTTAAAATTGCCAGAAAAAAAGTTTTCCACAATTAGTTATGGTTTTTCGAAAATCTAATTCTGTTTCAGGAAAACTGCACTATAAACCAGTTTTTGCATGTTTTGTGTGTTATAAAACCATTTGAAAATCTGAGAAAAGCTTACATGGATAGAAACTAGACACTTCTAAGTTTCAAACGAAACAAACCACTCCACAAAATGAGTTAAAACAATTAAACTATAGTGCTGCAAAGTTTCTTCAAAATAAAAATTCATGCAACACTTTTTATTGATTTATAACACTATGACTCAAAGTACTTTTGTAAGACATAGTTGTCTCAAAACATGTCAATTGAAATACAAATCAGGACTTAAACAAAGTGTGAAATCCTTTTCAAGTAAGTAAGGAGTAGATTTAAACGACTTCTTAACCACACCTTGACAACACTACTTCTAACAAAGGAAAACAATGAATCAAAGTATAACCAAATCAGAAACTATAACCCAAATTTGAACAAGAGAACCAACCTCTAATCTTCCTCCTTGCAGAACACCTTCTACTTCTTAATCATTTCTAACACTAACTTTATACTAGAAAAAGACCCACGAAATTATACCTAACATGCTTCTAATCTTAGCTATTTATAGTTTTATCTAAGCAGGTAAACATTCAATTTATGATAAGCATGAAGAAAACAAATTGGATTCAAAGAACTCAAGGAACTTACAAATGGATAGTATGTTTAACACCTCTCTAGTCTAGGGTTCATCTTTCCAGGTTATAGCTTGTATAAGTCACTCCAATTTAACCCAAAATTGACAGCTCCTACTTGTTTAAGTGAATTAGGGATTTGGATGAAACTTTTCTAGGATTAGGTTATTTTTCTGAGCTTCTTGGCTAAGGAAAGAATATGGAAGAGAAGAACACGATGAATAAATGAGACAATGGTTCGAGTTAGAGAAGAAAGAAAGTTCTGGATTTTCTCTTTTCTGTGTTCATCTCTCTTTCTATAGCAAAACACTCGGAAATTCATCGCGATTCTCTCTCTTTTGTTTTCTCCGACGTGACTACTAACTTGGGCTTGCTTATGGGCTTATCACATATGTATATACTAATCTAACAATTCAAACTTCAAATCGATATAAAACCCACTTCGGCTCATGATCACTTACTTATATACTTATATATAATATATTACAAAGCCCACTAATTATAATCATAAAAATAAAAAGATAATTTTTTTCTTAATAAAATAAATAAAATTCTTGGTCGTTACACAGGTAAAACATGCATACGCATATCATAGTTTTTCACTGAGGTGAGTCATGATAAGATAGTCAGGTATCCTGATATCCTCAACTTTCTGGATTTTTTGGGTTTTAAATCTATAAGTCGTCTCTAAAGTCTTGTGACTTAAGAGTCAACTTATCTTATGGTCTTCTACGAGAAAAAAAATAAAAGGTTTTCAAATCTAACATGTGTGTTTCTAGATTTCAAGTTAAAAGACTGTGTAAACTTGTTTGCTTTCTCCCCCAATTTAAGGAAGATGTTATTTTCAAGCATGATTCTCATTTAATGATGAGCATGGGGCTTCTTGACAGCTTGCTAAGGCATGGCTGTTGAGGCTGCTTTAATAGCTTGATTAGGCATGGTTGTTGCCTTGGTTTTAGGATCAAAAATCAATAGCTAAGATGGGTCAACCCCTCTCATAGGCCACCTTGTTTAGTCTATAAATAAAGGAAGACTCCTTCTTCACTATTTGGTTGTCAAAATGTAGAAACTATCATAGAATAAGTTTCTTGGCTGAGTATAAGTCAGTTTATAGTGTTTCTCTTTAAGTCTTCCTTTTGTGATTGTAAACCTTAGAAAGATAGAGTTTCATAAAACCTCTTTTCATACTTATTGCATCTTACACTCATGAGATCAGATTGGTAGTGTAAGCAACCCAAGAAGTGTTATAAAGAATCAATTGTGTTATAACTGAGTCCTGAAGAGAAACTTCTGATAGCTTCATATGTGTGAACACTAAAAGAAAAAATGAAGTATAGTTCTCAGGCTAGTGTGCGATACTAGATAGAATTGATAAACGAGTATC
Source organism: Geum urbanum (assembly GCA_946800695.1). Classification (NCBI taxonomy): domain Eukaryota; kingdom Viridiplantae; phylum Streptophyta; class Magnoliopsida; order Rosales; family Rosaceae; genus Geum; species Geum urbanum. The sequence goes on along the minus strand of OX326999.1, from coordinate 76,930,403 downwards.
TATCCTTTGAGCTGTAGTTTTGTGAAAGTATTTTTACATGTATTCTTGGGAATCGACTATGGGAGTTGGATTCCAGGTACAAACTTTTTGTACCTTTGTTTGTAAACACTTAGATGAGATGGAGTATAGTTCTTAGGCTAGTGCGAGAGAGACTAGATAGAATAGAATTATTCATACTATTATCGAAACTATAATTTTGTAAGAAGTGTTTTTTACATAGTGGAAAAGTTTGACCTTCATGAGTAAGAGTCACACAGTTTTTCTCCCTGGTTGCAGGGTTTCTGCGAGCAAAAAACTTAATGGTATTATGTGTCTATTTATATCCTTACACATTTTTTTTACATCGTTATGTAACTGTTTTTCAGGATAGCGGCGCATTGTGTTATCCCTGATAACGAACTTTTAACGAAAAAGTTGGTAAAGGCCTATTCATACACACCCCTTAGATTCAACATGTTTACTTATCTAGAATGAGTATGGAAAATCAGGAATCGATTCCAATTGATGAGTATTACTGTGTTTACTTCTTTTTTTAAAGGAATTACTATGTTTACTTGTGCAAATTGAATTTGAAATGAAATGGAATCCACACTTTTATTAGGAATTGATTCCTGAAGAAACCCTCAATTTGATACCCAAGTGAGGGAATGTATTTGGAATGTAATCGCTTGGAATCAAATTTTTATACCTAAATTACCCAAATCAAAATTCATAATTTTCAAATTGTCGTTCATTTTTAAAACAAAAATCCAATTCATAATATTCTAGTTTTACTCATGATAATTGATTTACTTATTACTCTTATATTTTTTCTAATGATTGTCGCTGTAAATTTACAATTTGGGTGGAAGAATCGTGATGATATGTAGACATGTTGCTACATAAATTTGATGGATATAGTAATAAGTTACTTAAATCTCATTCTAATTTATGAGATAGGTAAACAACACCAATGAGAACTAGCAACATTCTTATTCAATTTCCTTATGAATGGTAAACAAGTGAATGCGAATAATTTATCCATTTACCATTTTTTATAATACCCATTGATTTTGATTTCTATTCATGAACTAATTTATTTCAGGTAAGTAAACACGCTTTTAGTTTGAAAATAGTGAAATCTTCTTAAATGGAGTCTCCAAGGATAGTTTGAACATCTGGTTATATTCTTGCTTCTCGGTGATTGTTTGTACACAACCTCAGAAGTTCCACTAGGAAGCAAAAATTGTCATCTCATCCATAAGTTTAGGATTGCACATATTCTCTCTTTCTTGTATTTAGTTACTTTTAAATACACGTCTTAGAGCATCTCCAATACCTCTTGTAAAAGTTCTCTATTATAAAAGACGAAAACACAAAATCTCTAAAATAAAGCTATCTCAACTCCAACAGTTCTTTTATATAGTTCTCTAAACTTTAATAGTTTTCTCTATAATTTAATGATTCTAATATAAATTATATATTTTTATTAAGTTTGTATTTAATTAAGCCATAAGAGTATTAAATTTGATGAAAGAAAATGATAAATATGGAGAAAAGATAAAGAAATAGAGAGAAAACATATGAAAGCATTAAATTTTAGAGGTTTATTGATGAATATACAAATTTTAAGTTTTCTATAGATATATGGATTCTCTATCTATTTTTTCTATTTTTTATAACAATACAAGAAGTTATACAAGAGTAGTTGGAGCTGAAAATGAATATTTTTTTCTCTAAAATAATATTTTTTGTTAGTTTACAAAAGTTGTTGGAGATGGTTTTAGTGATGGTATTACCTTTATCTGTGGTACTGCTTCTTACCTTCTTGAGTTTCAGTTTGGAACCTCCTAGTGTTTCCGAAAGCAGGAGGGATAAACCATTTATCTTGGTTGATCTTTGACTCATCGGTTTTTATCTTTGTAAAATTGTTTGATGGATGATTAACTGGTTTTGTGGGTTTTGTAGGAGATCGATGTTGGATGTAGATTGCATAAGCAAGCTTTATGGGAGGGTTCTTCACTTGAATTAAATCAATTCTTTTTTGAATCTCTATATGTGCAATTCCCTCAACATTAGAGGAAACTAGTTTCACGGCTGTCTCTAGAGCAGTAATTGTATAGGAGCAGTAACGTGGCAAGGCCATAACGTCCAGTTAATAGGAAACCATATTTCTAAAACTCCATATCTCAATTGCCTCTGCAAATGTTCTGCGAAAATTCAAAACTACCCTTCATAGCCTCTGCTATTTACTGAGCTGTATGAGAATAGTGTGAGGCGGCCTCACCGAAGAACTGCTCATGTCTCTAGTTGTGTCTAATGGCTCCGCTACTCTGTTCTTATATAATCAATCTCTAAATTTCATGATGAGAGCTATGACATTGTTATATGTATCGTGTTGGATTTGATGGGTCAAGTCCCTCCTTAATCGGGGGATGAAAACTATATGGTGAATTATACACATGAGGAGGAAAGCAATTGTTGTTGTAGCCTTGGTGACCCATTAATTATAAAGAAGGCTACCTACTAAAAGTATAGTAGAGTTGGTGCAGTGAAGGTTGAAGCTTGAGAAACAAAGTTATGATTGTAGCTTGGGTGGTGGCTCCAATCGTTGTTTATAGGAATAGACAAATTTATCAACATTGAAGCTTGAATCAAGGAGAAACATAACTTTGCTTCTTGCCATGCACACTAAGTAGCTTTGATCAATTGCCTATATATATGGCAATGTAAGCTTACAACTATGCAAGCTGGGGAGTTCCATCAATTGTGAGATAAAAATAGCTAGAGAGAGCTACCATAATTGGTGAGATAGTGGAGTCTCACTTAGAGGATATGAGAGAAGTCTCAAATGAAGTGGGAAGAAAAATCCTTTTGAGAGAGAGGTGTTCCACTTAGTGAAAGTTAGTCGCTAAGTGAAATTTATAATCCCATTAGTTTTAAATAATAGAAGAAAGAAATATCCAGCTTAAAAGATGTAAACATTTGCCAAACCTTATTAAATATTGTGTTTTCGCTAGTTTATCTGTTGCTATTTCCGCTAATCACACGAGAGGTGAAAAAAGTTAAATCGAGATGAAAAAATTAGATCTTGGAATAACTAGTCTTTCCCAACAGGATTATTGTGTTAGTCGATGTATTTTGGTATTAGTGAGAGGTTTTAGTGGACAACTAGTTTAAGACAATTGAACACAAAACGCATTCTCATGCATCCATTAACAGTACAAATGTACGATACCAAGTGACCTGCATTTTATTGAAGCAAATGGCAACCTTAAATATCCAGATCTACACAAGGCCATTTCTAAAACAGCACACTACGCATGCATCCATCATACACGAGTATAATATCTAGACTGGCATTCACTCCACGGCCAGTTATTTATACCACATCTAAAGCCCTCCTTCTCACGTTCACTGTTGCTCCTGCAAGGATGAACAATAATGTTGTTGTGATCAGAAACAGCACGGTCACTGCAAATATAAAGAAAAAATTGATAATAATATGATAGTTCAGCGCAGCCGTAGTCAATCATACCAAGAAACGCTGCTTGTAGAATTCGACGAGCTCAACTGGATTGGTTTTGGTCACCTTGTAAGCATCAATCTTGTTGATTGCCTGCAGAATGATGTAATCATCGATTTAACCACAATCAGGAATCACAGTGTTCAAAATATAGGACTCATCTCTTAATGTTTTAGACTTAAAGGTAGCATATGACTTAACATATTTTCCTTGGAGATTCTAGCTTGAAGTGAAAAGGAACATGTTTGTCAGCCGTAACTAGCTTAATCTGATGAGATATTCAATTATTCATGTCTCTATGAGTCTATGTTGTACTTACACTAAGTGAGGACTACTTCAAGCAAACCATTCAATTTCTTTAAGAATACAACCGGTCATAGATAAAAAATTGCTAAAAGGAGAAACCAAAAACCATAAGTTCTATTGATATATGTCCTATGGTTTTACCTCTAACCATGCTGTTAGTTTAGGCCTGCCCGCTGTGATGTCGTACTTCCACACCTCTGATAAGAAGCTTTGGAATCTCTCAACAAATGGGATATAGGCTATGTCAGCCTGCATATTTTTTGATCAACCAGCAAATCAAGCTCACAGTAACTCATCCACTTAATCTGTCAACACTTTGATAACGGGACTAAAGACGTAAGAAAAAAGAGCTCCTCATTTCATTCGATCTACAATTGAGCAAATGAAAATGTACATAGTTGGACATTCAACTTACCAAACTGAACTGACCCAGAAAAAATGGGCCATCGTCGAACTTTTTAAGAGCATCTTCAAGGTAATCAAATTGGGCATCTGATGCAGGTATCAAGCTTAGGTCAATTTAACTTTATCAACTAAAGTAGACCTTAACGAGAGAACATTACAATCCTCACCAGCTTGTTTAACAGTGTCTGCTGCTTTGAATGCAGTATACAAAGCCCCAGTGAAGGTACCCACATTCGATATTAATTCTTCACCAAACTTTGCTTTCTCGGGGTCCTAGAAATGATTTGACAGCATCAGTTTGATCATTTTGTCAAGACCCAGAGACAGTTATCGAGTGCAAAATTGCATGGTTAAATAGGGGATATATATCTTACCTTGGGGAAAAGTGAGGGACCTTCAAAGTTGCTATCCACATATTTGATCAGATCAAGACTCTCTCCAATGATCTTCCCATTGTGCTCCAGCGCTGGCACCTGCAAATCATCAATCAAGAGATTGAAGCAGCTTCCCCGAATTTGCAAACAAACAGTTGCTCAATAAAAATCAAGAGCGAATCTTTAACTGTTTCACACACACTACCTTATTCTCAGGATACACCTTTTCCTTGTACCAAGCAGGCCTGTTCCAGAGGTTAATTGGGACTAACTTTATTTCATCCTGTAAACCCTGCACCTCCAAAATCCCACGAAACAAACAATAAGACAATTATAGAATCTGTCTACTAATTAATTTCCAGAACTAAAACAAAACAAGGGCCTTTGTCCAACAGTTCCATAAACATAAGACGGTGAAAAAGAGAGCTCAAAAACAACCTTGTAATTCCTAGTGATCCAAACTCTCTGAGCAAATGGGCATGAGTAATATGTGTACAACCTTCACGATACAAATGTAAAAGGCATCAACACATGGAGTTGCAAATAACAAAGTGAAATTGAAACATAAGACCAGAAAAAAACAGAAAAACCGAAACTTGAGTGATTGAAACTAAACCTTGTAGTGCCATCAAAGAGAGGAGGTGGGTTGGAGGTGGCATCCAACGCTGGGGGAAGAACCTCCTGACTGTAAAAACCCAAAGCCCAGCAAGTAATATTTATATGTCAGCAAACAGAATAAATACAGATTCAGATAAAAACCCAGATGATAAAATTATTCAAAGCGTGAGAATTTGTACGTGTAAGCCATTAGTGATGGTGTTGCAGAGAGTTGGAGTGAAGCTTTTTCGATATGGGAACTCGGTGCGTAATGTCGTCTATCTGCAGAGCCGGGATGATCAATTTATATATAGGTAACAGTACTGTGAAATCTAGAATTGACTAGTGAATATGTGCAGTCAGCACTGACGCAGTGGAGTCGATACGTAATTACTCACGTATTTTCGAGTCAATGATAAAATTACTCTGTTCATTTTTGGATTTTACACTTTTTGGAGACCAAATCAACTTATCCAGAAGATCCAATAATTACTGTGCACGTCGCTACTATACATGAATCTTCTAGACTCTGTGTTTCTCATTACAAGAAAATGGAAGCTATCTCTTACGGCCGACGCAGCCGGAGATTGAACTACTTCTTAAGCTAGTCAGACTTCTTCAATAGACTTAATAGCACTCCTGCACTGAGACTCGTAGCTACAAAGCCAAGAGATACCTCGGTTGATACATGGAACCCTGTGGAAGAGTTCAGAAACTGAGTTTAGGATGCGGTAAAAATTACGGTAACAACAATAGTACTTGAAATGCCCAGCACCTACCAAAAAAATCCAGGATCATCTTACACCCAATAAAGCCCAGAACAACACCGATCGCTGGCTGAAATGAAATATTAGCAAAGATCCTTATCAGTTTTCCATAAAGTAGGATGCAACTCAACATATAAGTTGGATCAAATGAAATGACCACATGTTCATATTGCGCATTTCAAGTAGGTGCATAACATGGTCTTTTATGATGGTCATCTGCAGATAGATGATTACTAGTTGGTACTAATTTCAGCAGAAAGCACTAATATGAGTCTCTACCTGTAAATACTCCAAGTCTGCCATACCCTCAGAAATGAGTGTGTAAAGCGACCTTAACCCTACATAAAATGGGAATAGGATCAATAACATCTTCTGTAATTGCATCTTAAATAGGAGCCTTGGCTGTATATGGATCAGATTTAGTTTAGTTTTCAAGAAATATGGTTGATCAAACCTATAATTAACCAGAATTACCTACGATGGCAAACAGATTAGAGGAGAATACTATGAAAGGATCTCGAGTAATGCCAAAAACCGCGGGTATGGAGTCAACCTAAGAAAAGGTAGTATTAATTAACATGTCTATATAACATCACGTAAATTCAAATACATATACTTAATTGATAAGTTGAGAAAACCTACAGCAAATGCTATGTCACTGAGCTCAATAACTGCTACCGTGAGAAGTAAAGGTGTGGCCTGCCCAAAATGTTTGACACCTGTTAGAGATCAAGTAGTCATTAATTTAACAAATAAACATTGAAGCGGAAAATGGGGCATGTTGATCCAGAGAAAGTTGTAGATTAATTTAGGCAACTTAAGACTTTTATATCTCAGCAAGCTGCGGAATAAATTGCTGTACAAGGACATGTTACTAAAAACATACCTTCCACACACCCTCCTGAATTGTAAAAAACCGATTGCCATCATAATTCGCTGTAAGAATACAAAGACGTTAGCCATGAATGTTAATACCAGAGAAGAAACTGGTGTGAAGTGTGATCAAAGTATCAAACAATTGCAGGCTGCAACCATGATCCACCACAAACAAATATAGAGGCTTTCTGAAAATGATGCTGAATAACTTGGACTCAATTGCAAATATAGAGGCTCAAGTACATGAACTTTTCAATTCAGAATTAACATTTCTCAGAAAGGTGACACTTCAACTAATAAAAGGAAAATCAACACATACCAGTGACAGGGATAAATCTCTGACACGTCTTCACAACAAAGTTGTCAGATAGGTCAGTGTCATCTTCTTCATTGGAGAATAGCTATAACAAGAAACCAAGCATTCTAAGTCAGAATATATTTGTTTCACGATAAATTAGAAGCACAAATAACTTGTCATCATAAAAGAAAAGGAGCTATAGTGACAGATTGAAGCAACTGAAGTGATGTGTTAGTTTCTTATCTCATTGTCCTCATATTTATAAACAAGGTGAAAATGGCTTTCAAGCTAATGCAGAAATAGGATTACAGCACAGTACTTGATAGAATAACAGCATGTTCTTAATCAAATATTCAGATACACTAAAGTCTCTTAAGTTCAAAAATGGATCTTTAATGTAAATACTAGTACTAATCAACAGAGTGATAGTTTCCACTCTATTTTCAGAGGAAGAGAATAATTTAAAGGAATTTCACCTTGAAAGATGAATAAAGTAGTATTGCAGCCAGGAAAAGATTTACCGTCTCAAACCTCTGAAAACAGCACAGCAAAAGTTTAAGATAGAGCAACAGAAACAAGAAAGCATCACTGATGGACAAACACACAAACAAAGGACATTACTTTACCTGAAGCGTGACTGTTCCAAGTAATATTAATGTCAACCGAAAGATGATTGCGCCCGCAATACCATAGGAAAGTACCCGACCCTAGTGCTCACCCAGATCAAACTATTCACAATTCATCTAAAAACAACCACCAGTTGAACCTTTGGGAACATATTGAATGCTAAGAAGGATTACAAAATACCTGATACATAAGCGGCACTTTGAAGTACTTGAAAACTAGAACAAATACGAATAGATTATCCACTGACAAGCTTTGCTCTAATAAATACCTGAAAAGCCCCAGCAATCACTTATTTAGGTAAATGACTGATGGATAGATAATGAAGACACACATAAATGGCACATTTCCACATACCCAGCAAAGAACTCAGTTGCCTTACCAACACCTTCCTTAAAACCCACACCAACTCCAAATGCCACCGCCGCACACACCTAAAAGAACCAAACTTTCTACATCTCTCAGCACAATCAAAGTAACAATCCAACTCAGGCCAAAAGAGATGCTCACCCAAAAGGCTACAGTTCTTACAGAAGTAACATAAGCTTCAGCTCCCTTTGTTTTATCCGGAACCGAACTATGATCAGCTACCACATTGCTATTATCATCATAAGACCGAAGATCAACCATTTCGCCTTCTGCAGATTCAACAAGACATTCTCATAATAAATTCACATAATTTGAACATCTCAATTTAACATAAGCTGATGAGTCACCTGAAGTGGTTAAATCATCGTCTTGCTCCGTTGCTCTAGAACACACAATTGGTCCACCACGGCCATTTCTACCATCTGCTATCCAAATTCAACGAAATCAAACTTATGAATATTAGAATGTTTATATCGAATTGAATGAGAAAGAAGAGAGACCTGTTCGGAGGCGAAGGACGAGGCGGTGAATAGAGTGGGGTGAGCTCCACTGTGGGGCCGGAGATCGTGACGAAAGCTTAGGCCGGGATGAAGTGAGTTTCAGGGGAATGTGAGCGCCGTTGTGGATGACGGAAGCGACGCCCATGGCTAGATTTGGGTGCCAAGTTCAAAAGAGGAAGAGTAATGGAGAAGAAGAAGAGAGAAGGAATAATAGCATGTTGGTAGTTATTTGAGGTGCTATCTTATCCTCTTTCTGGAATAGATGGCCATGCCGAAGAGAAATTGACACATCCAGATAGATTCTCAAAGACAGACCAAGACAATAGCGCTGGTAACATTTTTCTTTCACACTCGTTCCCCACTATCGAAGAAGACCCATGGAACTATATATTTTTTTACCAGACGGTAAAAAGAGAAAATATCTCCGAATCTCACTCCCTATACTACAATAGTAAGAGCATTCACACCAGCGAGCAGCCGGCGAGGTCTTGTTCGAACAGTGAGTGGGACCGACAGGGTTTGCTCGAGCAAACCCAAAATCGAGCGCGCACCGAGACTGAATCAATTGAGCAGCCGTAGTTGATGTTTTGCTCAACAATCGAGTGAAATATGCTCCGTCGAATACTCGAGCGCCTGGTGGAGCCCACGGCTCGTGAGTTTTTTTTTCAATAAGGCACGTGTAACACATGCGCCAGTGAAAAGGTAAAAAAAATGTGACACGTGAATGGGTACGCGTCATTTGTCGGGCCAGGTAGAAAATTTAAAAGCAACTGTCCACTAGATCTAGACCTTTGATTTTAATTTCGAATTTTGATCCAACGGTCTAGATTTAAAGAAAATAATTATTTTTAATAAACTAAAATTAAAATTAAAGCAGCTAAAAATCATAATAAATAGTTTGAGAGTCCGAAAAATTATATGAAAATTCGTACGAGCTCGCAATAAAATACTCTACAACTCTCATGAAGAAAGTGTATTCGTATTCATTTATTAAAAATAGTCAATTTTCTTAGCTCGTGTGTTACGACAAATCGTATATATATTATTTAGTCGATGCAATTTATTTATTAAGATGAAATTGAAATAAACACTAAATTAAAACACACTCTTAATGAAAACACATAATAAAATTGAAACTCACATATTTAGACTAATATTTAGAGTATTTCACCGGTTTCCAACTTCCAATTGTGCTGCACCAAGTCCTTCTGGAGCTATATATGGATGTAAACGGATTCGAGATCGGCAAAACGGTCTTGAAACCGTTGTATATTACGTCCATCTCTTCTTATTGGCTCAAAAGGAATTCGATTCCTTTGTGCATCCATCGGCTTGTCATAAACCCGGAAAGCTCTCGGTGAGTTTTGCGTGTCTTCTTCTTCTTCTTCTTCTTCTTCTTCTTCATTTGCCACATCCTCATCCTCCACGTACTCTTCCTCAACAATCATGTTATGCAATATAATGTAGGCTAACATGATGGATGTGATTACCGATTTGTGGTGTAATGGACAACTATGACGATAATTGCCCAACGAGATTGCAAGATGCCAAATGCTATCTCCACATCTTTTCGGTATGCCTCTTGTTTCTTTATGAAGAGCTTATCTTGCGGCGTTTGGGGATTATAAATTATTTTGACAAATGTAGAGTACCTTGGACCTGCCCCGTACGACAACATTTGTAGAGCACTGGTCATCTTGTGTTGGGGAAGAAGCCCTAGCAATCCAGTGGCGTCTGCTCATTGATGCCAATATTGGTCATGGTTGCAATGATCTGTCATGATACTGGTGAATCGATATTTGCTCATCTAGTACCTTCGGCGAAATTCTTGTGCGTTGAAGTTGGGACGTTCGATAAAGTAATCTTCCATGAGATTGCGTCCCCTAGACTCCCTCTGTCGTGGTCGATTCGATTTTTTACCGCGACGTGAACCGCTTATTCGTTGTTCATTGTCGTATTGTGCTTCCTCCATGACCATCTGATTGACGAATGATGGCTCTATATCGTCATCCTTTTCTTGTTGTTGCCTCTGCCTGAAAAAATTGTGAAAGTTGAAAGGATTTATCAGAGTGATGATGTATGAAATCTTGATAAGTGTTTAGAGAGATATGATATCTGCTTGAATTGGAAGAAACTTGTATATGATGTGAGAATAGAATGAGTGATAGATAAACGTTTTATAGCTAATTGTAGATAATCAGATCTTTGAAGATGAACACACGTGTCGCATCGTTATTGAACAAAAATCTTATCCGAAATCTGGTACAATTATTTTGTCGATAACGCTATCGCGTAGTGACACGTGTCGCATCGTTATTAGTCAAAAAATTTATCGGAAATTTAGTCATATTATTTTGCTTATACTGACACGTGTCAACTTTTTATTAGTCGAAAATTTTGTATAATTATTAAGTTGATAATGACACATGTCACATTATTATTAGTTTTAAATTTATTCAGTAAATATTTTTTTAATATTTTATAACATGACCTTTTTCAAATATTTTGTAAACAAGTGTGTCCAAAATTGAATTTACTCGAGAAAAAAGAGATTTGATTTGCTTGACGGATGCGGACGCTCTAAAAACTCTACACTCGCAACATCTCTCACATTCACAACCTAACCGCCGCACCAAACCAAAACCACGTCCTTCTCTCTCTCTCGTTCTCGTTCTCGTTCCGGAGGTTCTACACAGCCCCTCCGATACCTCATTCAACCCTTATCCCAATGGCCACCACCGATACCCACAAACCCACCGACACCACTCCGTCCCCCGCCGCTGTCGATAACCCTACCAAAACCGCCGTTGACGCCCCACCCCCAGCCTGCACCACCGCCGCTGCCGCTAAACCAGATCTCTCCGTCGAAACCCCCGCCGCCACGATTACACCGTCCGCCATTGACTCCGCTGTAAACGGCTCCAAGCCGGACTCCGAGGGCCCAAAGACCGCAGCTGGCGAGGACGGTGCTGCTTCGGCTTCTGCTATTGAGAAGAAGATGCGCCGCGCCGAGCGGTTCGGTATTACTGTGCAGCTCACTGAGGAGGAGAAGCGCAATTCTCGAGCTGAAAGGTATCGATTCTCGTTGATTTCGATTTTAGGGTTAGGGTTTGCTATTTCTATCAAATTTGATTTATTGCTTGCTTTTATTGTGTGCGCATTTATAGAACTGGATACAATATATTGTGATTGTTAGTAGATATGTGTCTGAAGATTAGCATCAGAAATACTGAGAATGAACTTTTGGTGCACGAGTCTTGAAATGTTTTGGTGAAGAATTGATGTCATAGTAGATTGAGTTTTCTATTAACAATGTTGTAGATTGTCAGTACTTTGAATCTATAAAATTGTGTTCAAGGATGTCTGAAGATTCACTATTTAGGAGTGTGGTCATAACCACAAGAGAATGAACTTTTGGTGTACGAGTCTTGAAATGTTTTGTATCAATTGAAATAATTGGTGTTTCCGGAGGAGTGGAGCAGTTTGAATGTGTAGTGAACTATAGATTTTGGATATCTAATCATTCTGAGGATTGAGTATCAAAAAGTATTGGCTGTTTGTTTGGCAGATTTGGTAAGCTTTCTACATCACAAGGATCAGAAGCATCCAAAACATCTGAGGATCTGAAGAGGAAGGCTAGAGCAGAGAGGTATTGTTCTTACCTTATTCCAAAGCAGTGCTTTTTAGCACTTTGATGTCTGAATTGATCAATTCTTGGGGGTATTTTTTGGTTTCAATCATACTTATTTACTGACATCTATTTGTCTATCAGGTTTGGGATGGCTGGTGCACCTGTGGCAGGTGACGATGATGCAAAGAAGAAAGCTCGACTGGCTCGGTTTGCACCTGCTTCTAAGAATGCTAAAACTGATCCTCTGGAGGAAGAAAAAAGGAAGGCAAGATCACTAAGGTATGCATCAGAGCTAGCAACCTACATATTTTGTAATTAATAGTTGAAGACACAATGTGTATAGTACTCTCTTTTTTGTGTCTTTAAAGTATATTTCTAATTCTTGAAATCATCAACGTTCTCATTCCAGGTTTTCAAATGGGTCTTCAGGATCTCTCTCAAAAGGGAATGACAAGGGAAATGTTGAGCTGGTAAGACCTCATACATTTTGAGTTTATTTGAATGCCTTAAATTAGTGGTATACTTCTTTTTTTTCCTGCTGCTGAGATTCTGATTTTTTTCTTGTAAACTAGAAGCCAGCGATTGCAGGTGCTGCTGTGGGAGGTGCTTGAAAGGAAACTTCCTTTCTTAGTAGTAAGTATTTCATTTATAAAGAACTTTTACTATGGACATCCATTCCATGTGCATTTGTTTTCATGCCTTATTATATTGAACTTCAATTTAAACTGGTGTATCTTTCTTTGGCAGGTTTAGGGCTTTAACATTTTGTGGTTCCTGTGAGGCTTCCTACCTATTCCTACTTCTGATTGCATGAATTAGGTGGCGATGCATTTTCTGTTCAGCTAGATATCTTCGACAAGTCAGTGAGCTTAATTTGGCGGCAGGCAGGATTTTGATTTCATGCTTGATTCTGTAAAAGACTACTGACCAGCTTTGTTAACTTGCCTTAAAATGTACCAAGAATGTCCTAATTCAGAATACAACCTAGGGAAAATCATTCGTCTGCCAGGTTTTTGTTGCAACTGTTGGCTGGTTACTCTTCCAGTTCCTCAAAAGGTTACATTCTCATGATGCAGTGTTGAACCGTAGTACCAATTAGGTTGTTTGAGTCTATATAATTAGATGGTAAACGTTTTGACTGTTAATCTCGTAGGATGAATCTTGGAAAAGAAAAAAGAATTATATAAATGCAAAATGGCTGCAGACGCCTGCAGTAGTGTCATCTTAGACTAGGTAGTTAATTATCTGGGCTGACATTTGTGGTTTATTTTAATTTTGCATTGCGGTTCTATTTTTTTCTGTGTTATTTGATAATAGCATATGGGTAAGTTGAGTAAAATATAACCTTGTTACTGGTTGTGTATTATTGTCCAACACTGTGTCATGAGAAGGATGGTGATTCAACTTGGGTTTGAGGTAATTATTACAGGTATGAGTTTGTCTGGTTTGCTTGACAGTGGATAAGAGCAAGAAGTCTTCCCTAGATTGTATTACTAGAGTTTGTGATATTCTTGGTTGATTTGAGGCAAATGGCATGACCTCTCTTGAGTGAAGTTTGGATTTTTTTGAAGCTATGCCTGGTGATTTGTGTAATCTGCAGGTAGGGTATTAGGAAAGGAGAGTACTCTGATATTTTGTTCAGTTTTAGCTTTGTAATTTTATTTTTGTATATGAAGCTTTTACTGGAAAGTTGTAAAGACCATCCACCATGTGGGGAAATTTATCTTTCTGTTTAGCATCTTGTGGATGGAGAACCTGTTGACTTTTATTATGGAATCATAGAATGTTGGTTTATGATTTGTTATTTACCTATCAAGTATTATTGTCAAGAGTTCTCATTTACCTACTTGTTGCTGTGTTTGGATGCATTTGTTTCTTCATTAGCTTTGTTATGTGGTGGTTATGAAGTCACAAATTGCTTTCTCGTTGGGTGATGACATTCTTGCTGTTTCTCTTTCCATTCTTTGCTTTTCTATAGAATATTGCACCTGAGTTACACAGATCATACATATGCTGTGGATTTAGTGTCGTTAGAACAAGTGAAGGCGTTTTTATATTCTCAGATAATAGATTACAGGTTACAGCAGTGAACAGTGCATACACCTCCAAGTACTGTGGGTGTGCAGTCACGTTGAACATTTTGAGACGATTGGTGACCACTCCACTCACCAAGATTCAATCTTCGTCGAAGAACATTTTGCAGCTATAGTGGCTGTGGTTATTTACGACCGTTCTTTCCACTAAGCAATCGTTGTTGATGCATCAACTTCCAACGTTTATACACCACCACTAGAAATTGGGTGTTATTGAAATATTAGATCCGCGAGATGTTCCAGTTTTCAACTGATTGTGATCTAGGAACACTACCACCACACTGATGTCATCGTGAAAATGTCTCCTCACTCCTCGCTCAATTCTTTTCAAGTCTGAGAACCTCACTTCTCTTTTCTTTGCAGCTACCTGTAGTGCAGCTTCAATAAGCTTTCTGCCAATCCCCTACAGAACAAGAATGAAAATGCTCATTAATATCGTCGCCTCATTTACAGTATGAATTTAGCTTTTCTTGTAGTACGGGCCAAGTTCGGTTCTTGATGCTCACCTTACGTGGGTTGTTGTTGACAATGTCGACTGCTTCCTGGTTGCTAAGATGCTCCCACAGACCATCAGAAGCAAATATGAGAAACTGATCTTCGGGTCGGAGTTTGAGTACCGATATCGATGGATCTGGACTCAAAATTGGCTTGAGGAAAGGTTCAGGATCAGGTAACCTAAACTTGGGTAGCAGAGGTTCTCTGTTGAACTCTGCGTTCTTCAAGTATGCATCGCCAATGGATCTTGAAACCTGCAGAGGAGGAGATTTTCAAGTTATAGTTGAGAAGAGTGAACTAGTACTTCTACTATTTGGTATGTCATAGAGTTGCAGAAGTATGTGAGTACCTGTATGAGGCCCTTTACGCGCCAAACTCTGTGTCTCATGACCACAATCTGCGGATCATGTGGATGAGTAGTCTTGAGTTCTTGTCTCACTGATTCTATACTTGCATTGTGCTCTGAGGACAACTGAATAGCTATGACCTCTCTTGTGGCTCTTTCTAGTTTCCCCAAAACCAACCTGGAGTCTCCAACGTTTGCGGTGTACAAGAGTCCATTGCACACTATCCCCACCAAACAACATGTTCCTGCTGATGCAATGTGTGGTTTAGCTAGCCACTGTTTCCTCACAACCGAGAGGAAGTTCTCTTCCGTTGCCAAGAAGGCTTTTCGTATAACATGTTCCGATATGCTCCGATGCTCCGATGCAATTCCTGTCAACAGAGAGAGACCCCAATGAGCATAGTCTATAGTTTTGTATATAGGCTAGGGTAACATTCAGACGTCTCTTTTGTTCTGTTGTGCAATTCAGAAAGAATGAGCAATAATCGAGCTTGATATTAGGAAAACATACATAATATGGAAAATTGTATGATGCGTGCCGAACAAGGATAGCAATAAAGTAATGAAATAGCAAGATATAACTAACATACTTTGAAGATTGCCGAAAAGATGTTCATTGACATATCTAGAAGCCTCGGGGCCTCCATGTCCATCGTAAACTCCAACAAAGGTTCCCATAGGACCTGACTTGTTGGAACTCAAGAACCCCGATTTGAGCTGGCTTTGATCCTCGAGAGTATTGTTGGCTTGAATCACAGCCATTGAGAATGTTCCCCAAGCATGGTACCCCAAGTCCTTATACCACAAGAGCCCTTCAACACGTCCACCGGCTTCGCCACCCCGCTGAGCTCCATCGTCATCTACAGACGGCCTCCAACAGGGTTGAACCATTTTCAAGAAACGACCTTTTTGTATCATCCAAATGAGCCAGCAATCAAAAAACTCATAAAATGAATATCAAGAGCAAAAAGTGAAATGGAAGTAGCGCTCAAACCAAGCTCCAGTTCCTTCTTCCTAAGTTTCAAACCCACAACTCCATTCTCAAGTTTATAAGACAAACCAGACACCATTAATATGAACAAAACTCAGATAGAAACCAAAAGGGTATGGGGCTCAAGTCAAGTCACAAATGTGTGTAAATGATAGGGACCAAAAAACAAGATTTTAAATTGGAGTTCAGAGAATATGGAGGCTTGCTGGTTCTGTGAATCTTGAAATTGGGTTAAATACGTTTGGCTCTTCCATGCTTGCCATCTCATTTAGGAGCAGACTTAGCTGTAAAAGCATATACAGACTTGGAAATGGCAGAGTTTGGTCTCAGATCAGAGTGGTCGTGGGAAACACTGGATAAGAAAAGGGTTTGGAGTCTTTGGGGCACAAGATCTTGAGCAATTTTGTCAGATGATGAGATCCAAGATTAGAAATAATAAAGAGCTTGGAGCTACAAACTCTGACATTGTTCTTCTCTATTCTGTTTCTATTGTTTTGAGGAGAGGTAGTAGTTTTGTTGAAGCTTACCATTCCATTGGTTGGTATTTTGAGTTCCATGCCCCTTTATTAGCAAAAACCCACCGGTTTAGGCACTCTTTTCTAATCCAAGTCTTGTAATTATTTTGAGTAACGCGGAAACTCTTTTTTGAGCAAACCTGATAATTTTTACAGTTTTCTCACATGGTACAAAACTAGTCTTTTGGTTAACTGTCTGAAGCACGTTTGATTATCCATTCACTCATTCACTCGTAAATAACACGTATACGCATCCGTATATACGCATGTTATTGACTTCCTGTTAGGTTTAGTGGAAGTACCTAACTTCTATGTCCTCATAGTGGATGTTACATCAATTCCACCCATCACTAAGTTGAGTAGAGAAGGAGTGGAAGAACACATGTGTGTCACACAACAGAGCCTACACATGAGTAATCACAAGATAAGTAGGCACACCCGCGCATCTATATACATGCAATTGAGACCTTAACATTCTTCGTCAGTTATCACATATTTCATTTAGGCACCCAAATGAGCATGAAAATTTACTTAGAAATGAAATTAGCATGAATCATGATCTATATCTAGGCTACGAATGTATTCAACTTTGAACAACTCTTTCATATAAACTATAGAGTAAGCCCTTCATTGGTGATTCATTGAAACAAACAACTTGTTATATTATATGGTTAACATGTGAATCATATATGGTATTGGAGAGAACTAAAATACTGCATGGACTGATTTTTTCTATACATAAGTTATTTATGATTTCTACTAGATCTATTTAGATTTTCCTTCCTATATACAGAGTTTTGTATAACAGTCGCTCATTACAACTCTAAATTCCTCCTTGATACATCCAAGAATACCCTCATTCAACTAACTATTAGAAATTATCAACTACCAATTTGATCATTCAATTCAAATATCCTCTTTTACTTGAAATGAAAATTTTATGTAGATAGTGTGTTGGTTCGTTTGGTATCTTTTACTTATGCACGAAGAAGGAACAACAAACTTAGTGGTCCTCAACCCATGCTGGTTTGCAAATAGCTAAGTTGGCACATCATAGGTTGGCACATCAACATTGTACACCTTGTTTTGTGATGGAGGATCTTCATATATGCATGGTGCACTAAGACGACCGTAATTGATTGAAAACAAAGGGAGGACTGGAGTACGGTTTAGTCTGGTATGGTGGTCACACATTTGTCAATGTATGGTCAATTTAAAACTAACAGCATATTTCAAATCAATGTAATCTAGATGAAACTTACCGCAGTAAGTTTTTCGATACACATGTATGCTAATTTTGATTCATTCTATAGTTACTAGAAGAAATATCTCACTCACAAAGCATATCTAAAACTCATTTAGTTCTCATTCAAGCACATTTTTTGCTAGAAATCTCAAACTCATTATTCAAAATAACATATCACACACATATTCGTACGAATATGTAAAAACTAAGAGTGTCATATTAATAATGAGCAAATGAGAGATTAAGTTATGTTTCGTCAATAAAGTGACCATGTTACTAGATAGAGTTTAAAGATAGACAAAAAAGACCTAATAATTCAATCTTACCCCTAAACATGTTCATTAAAAGTTGATTAATTTCTTGTCATCACGAGAAAGTTGGAGGACTACTGCTCGTGGGACTCACGAGAAAGAGCAACCCAAATTAGAGCCAGCAATTGCACCGACTCATTAATAACGGGGATGGAGGGAGGCTAAGCTAGCTAGGGTCTCTTTAATTTGGTAATTCAATTAGTTGCTTAAAAAGAGTTGATAATGGTGCCTCAACCATATATGGCAAGCATTACCCTAAAGTTTTAGCACCACTTACCAGTCATTGTAGCGTTTGCTTTCTAATCTGAAAATGTGTGACTCCATAATTTCCACATTTTATGAAATTCTCAATAAAAATATAGAGTCGAAATACAGAAATTTCATTTTACCAAGATTGTGGTTGCTAAACCTTGGTTCCCTACACACGTCTACGGTTGATAAGTCAAAAAAAGAAATTGGTTTTTCTTGAACCACATGCCCGAAAGAAAACCTAAAAATTAAAGATCGTCTCGTCCGGCAGCCCCGGCGTTAGCGTTGGCCTCTGGCTTCGCCAACGCGCCGTGGGTGCAACCGGACTAGGCTGTTGTTCCATGGTGGTTGTTTGCGTCCTTTGATGGATGCTAGAGTTTGTTGGAGGTTGAAGGGGAGCAAGGATTCGGTGATGGTCTTGCGGTATTGTTGGGAGGATAGGGGAGCGGACTGGTGGCAAGTGGTAGCAATGAGAGGATGGTCGGAAAGCACTCGGCCTCTACTCCTTCCACAGCGCGTCTTGGACGGAGCAAGGACCTCCATGGCCTGGAACTTGTTCTATATGCTTTCAAACGGTTCAGCAATAGACTCTGGGTAGAATTTGTCGTCGGGAAGGAGGCGGCGGATCTAGATGCATCACAGATCCGAGCAGCGTATGCTGATGCTGGTCGGCAAGGTTTTGGGGACGGTGTGGGCGACATTTGGAGGCTCGCGGTGGTGTGGCTACCACAAGACAGTAACGTGGATCTTTACTTCCTCTTGGACTCTGGTAGAGTTGGGCTAGGGTTTTTACCCTAGACCTAGGTATTTTTATTTTATTAAGTAATTTTTTTGTTTTTGGTTTTGGTTAATAGTTAGTATTTTTTTTACCAATAATAAATCCCTATACTAGGTGGCTAGAGTTAGTCGGGCATCGTATGTGGGTTGTCTGTGTGTGCACTCGCAGTGTCTTGTCTGCCCTAGTGAGAGGAAATTATGTTAAATGGACAAACTCTCCTAGTGGATGGATGAAACGTAGTGTCAACGACTGGATTGTTGTTCGGCAGCATAGGCGAAAAGTTGGACAGTTTGTAATGATGCGTCGCGTTATAATTTCATTACTATGTCGTCATTATGGTAAATCGGACAGAGTAGTTAGTGTGGCACTCTCTGCTAATTGCTGCGTGTTTGAATACATATGTGGTAGGAGTTGTCTTGCTATTATTCGAGAGACTCTGAGTGCGCTTATTATAATACAGAGTTTAGGTTTAATGTCCTCCTCGGATATGTATTCGACAGTTTCATTAATAAAGACACGAGGTCTGCCGCACCGCCCTTCTTAAAAAAAAAAATTTGGTTGGTATTATTTTTTTTTCCAAACATCTATACTTGTACTTTCTTAATTAATAGACATAACAAAATTTCTAAAATAGTCTCGACCCAACAACTTGTTATTCAAGCCGTAGTGACACGTGACACGGCGGCTTGATGTAATACCTTATGCAAGTCTTCTAAGAGGTACATTTGTATTCTTACAGGTAGTTACAGTTAGTGGCAGTGATGGTGATTAAGATTGCATTGAATTTGATATGACTTTTCCGGCCGCGATCAAACTGCGCTAAACATAACCATTCAAACTATTTAGTGGTAATGAAATAGGTCTGGGACGTGAATGAATTGGTCCGGTTACGTTTTCTGCAGTGGCAGATCAAGATGAAGAAGATTTCAAATGTTGTCCATGATGTTGATTTTTTTTTTCATGCATGAGCTTGTCTAAGTTGTTGAAGAGGAAAAATTCTACATGTGAAAAATGACTTATAAGTGAATAGAGTATACTCAATATTAACCGAGATATTTTGTGATAAAACTTTAACACCTTAAATGTGGTTTAAGTTGAGACAATATCGATTATATTGGGAAAACGAGAACAAGAGGATCATCTGAATTTGTCGATTCGGTCGGAAGATCATCTGTTGCATGTGCAACACGTGAGGGGGCGTGAGAGAAAAGATCTCATATCTGAAAAGTGGTAAATAAAATATGACTTATAAGTGAATTGACTATATCCAATATTAACTGGGGTATTTTGTGATAAAATTCAACACCTTAAATGTGGTTCAAGTTGAGACAATATCAGTTATATTGGGAGTCAACATGTCACGCTTGCCACAGTTTGACATGCACAGGCCGAGCCAGCCACTGGCTCCCCGGGCTCAAGCCCTGGTAAGGTTTTTGGGTAAGAAAAAATTATTATATTTGACCTCTAAAAAAGAAAATTATACATATACTATTACGTAGTCGAGTTTTTAGTACTAAATAAGTCTCGCTATTTATCTCAACCAAGACTAGCAAAGATATCATACACGTAATTTTCTATTTTAAAAACCTATCTTTATCGAGTCTTGCCCTTACTTTCAGATAAAAGAACTATTTCAAGTAAAAAAAACTACTTCATGTAAGAATTTATTTTCTCTTGAATTCATGCATTTTACCTCTTCGTGACACCGTCCTCTCACAGTGACCACCTATTTGTTATTCCTTACCAAAATTATACGAGCTTCACTACCAGAAATACACACTTAGGCGACGAAGCAATTTTGTCACCTAAGTGGTATTTTTCGTCGCCCAAACATATAGGCGACAAAAGTTTCGTCGCCTAAAATTAGTCGCCTAACAATCGTAGCCTAAGTACTTAGACGACGAAACTGTTTTGTTTCGTCACCTAAGTAGCATATGAGGCGATTATTTCGTCGCCTAAGTACTTAGACGTCGAAAAATTCTTTCTCTAAACGACGACAACGCTCTTCATTTAAGAGTTATCTTAGCCGACAAAAATCAATAATCGTCGGCTAGGTATTACGACGTAAACTATGACTTATTTTTGTCGTCTAAGTGTCATCACTTAGACGACTACTATTGGTCATCGTCTAAGTGATCCTCTCCAACGACGACCTATTCTTCATCGTCTAGGTCTAACCACTTAGACGACGAAGATCAATGTTCGTCGTCTAGGGATTAAACCAGAACAACGAACTGTTCGTCGTCTTAGTGAATGACTTAGGTGACGAAACAAGGATGTTTCGTCATATATGTTCAAATTTTAATATATATTTTTTGTTTCTTAATTATAAATTAAATTTAAAATATAAAATTAAATACATTAATAAAATATTTGTTAAATATAAAAAATGTATGTACATCGATTGAAATAATACAAACGAAAGAAACTACAAAATAAAACTGGGGGTAGACACGCCGGCGAGTCCCCCGCCACCGCTCGGATCATCGTCGTTGGGCCCAGGGGGGACAACACTCGTCATCAGGAACAGGCAACCCTATGCTTCTGCACATCGCGAAGAAGGCGTTTATCTTAATTTTTTGCGCATCAAGCTGTTGCTGCATCGACCTCGTCTGCTCCCAGGCCTGATAGGCTGACTCATGTGCCAATTAACCTTGCTCAAAGGCGGCTTAGAGCGCCTCGCATCCTCCCTACCGCGCCTAGTCGACGATGCGGATAACTGGGACAAGTATCTCTGGACCGCCCGCCCAAGCCTACGAACCTCATTGCCAGCTCAGCGGCCGTAAACAACATCAGCAATAGCGCTGGCTCTCCATCGATAGAGGAGGCAGCTCTTCAGGCGGCATCTCCGGGTTTTGCAGCTGGGTGTTCACTAATTGCTCGTGGGCCATTTCTATCAACCTCGCCTAAAATTAATCATGTGAACAATACGTAAATATTAATTCGTAAAAAAAATTCAACATAATTCTCCCTAAAATTGGAGGAAACCAAACTTGCGGGAAAGAAGACACTTCGAATAACCAATTCTAATAGAACAACTTCACCATGGGCACCGATTCCCATCCGGATTTCTCAAGTTGAAAATCATAATTTAACTAACTAAAGCATAACCTAACTCAAGTTCAAAATCATATTCCAAGAGCACAACCTAAATTATGGAACCTAACTAATAATTCAATTTCTTAAAAATTCAATTAACGTTATACTAAATTTTGATACATTTCGGAAGTACGATTAACATCAATTGATTTAGGAAAGATGAGTTACTTATGCCGTGTTCACTCACTTCATTGACAACCCCAGGCTTCTCATAAGCTGTGACGCTGGCATCTAGGAAACGATGCTTTAAACCTGCATCTTTGTGCTCCTTCGCGATGTAGATGAACCCTTTCGAGCTTGAAGAATGGTTGTCGGTCTTCTTTTCAAGATTTGCCTTGTTGGTCTGCGACCTTGTCTATTTCACAACAAAGATCATTCAATAATAAATAAATGGTTAAAATTAAAAAATTATGCAATTTTGTCAATTTAAAGGAAATGAAGACGAACATTATACTTATCAGACTCAAAATGTCTGACCAACCATTGTCACTCCTCTTCCCTTTCGTTTCGCAGCTCCTGTAGGGTATATGAGACACCGTGTCTAAGATAGTACTTGTGGAGGTCGTACTTCTATTCCTTGAAAATGTTCATGGTTGTGGCATCGATCGATGTGCTCCATCATCTCGAGTCTGCCATCGATATCAAAGTGTACCTAAGAAAATAAATAAAAAATTAAACACCTATAAGTTATGCACTTATGCATTATAATTAATTATAAAAATAAAATTAAATAGTATTACCGAAAGTTCGCGGTACACCCTCAACTTTTCAGCTTCTGACAGCTTCTTCCACGAATGGGCAACCATACAGATGTTGTTCTGTATGATTGAGCCGATGTTGTGTGAGGTCAGACTGCTGAACTATGAGGACGGATGGCCTCGGGTGAAAACGTCGAATGACAGCTCGATCTTCTTCCTCGTCGACTTGACTATGCACTCGCCTTTGGCGCCCTTCCCAAGTCCCTGAATCCTTTTGGGACCAGGTCTGATGGCTGCCTTGTGGCTTGCACATGGCACTGTACAGAATCGATTCGTCGATTGACTCTTCTGGACCTTCTAATTCCGCCACTGAAACGATGATGGGTGGCTCGTCCGTATAGGCATTGGCCGGCTCATTTGGAGCATGAGGGATTGGGCCAGTCGCCGGAGTCAAAGAATTCGAAGGAGCCGAAACGATCTCCTCCAAGGTTTGCCTCCAACCCATTTGTTGTGCAATGGATTAGAGTTTGGCATCCCTCTCTTCTTGCGTGCGCCTCTTCCTTGGTGGAATCTTAATTAAGCTGCAAAAAAAAATCAAATATTAACAATATAATATTCATCGGCATCATAATTTATCCAAATTACGTCATTTCGCAAATTCTTATACATATCACCATATTTATCAAATTTTATCCATATACATATATCATCACCAAATTATATGTCTAATATACATATATCATCCAATTTATACCAAAGTTATCCAATTTCATATATACAAAACCATTTCCAATATCCACATCCAATATTTAATACTCACCAACTTTATTTAAAAATTATAAAAATTCACATTTCATATCAAATATCCACATACAATTCCATTTATATATTTGCATAGAAATTTCATTTATATATATAAATATATAGAGAGAGGAGAGAGAGATACCGACAGGGTGGTGGAGGGGACGGGGAGGCGGCGGCGTGGTGGACTCGACGGGGCTGCGGAGGCGACGATAGAGGGATAGAGAGAGATACCATAGGGAGAGAGAGTCTGGGCACGGGGAGAGGGAGAGGTGACGAGGAGGAGAGCTCACAGTGGTTTTCAGTGAGAAGAGAGAGAGTGTGACCCGGGACGGCGGCAATGAGCGAGAATCCGGTGAGAGGAGAGAGAGAGACCCGGGCGCCGACGACGGTTCGACGTTTAATCCAGGAGAGGAGAGAGAGAGAGAGAGAGAGAGAGAGAGAGAGAGAGAGAAATGGAGGGGCAGCGACGCTAGAGAATGCGGCGAGGAGGGGAGCGAGGTGGACGGCGGCTAGGGTTTAGGTTGGAGAGAGAGAGAGAGAGAGAGAGAGAGAGAGAAAGAAATAAGGTCGATCAAATTGGGAATATGTCGATGGACTTAGGCCATGAAACCATTAGTTTCATCATCTAAGTTGACTTAGGCGACAAAATCAACAACCTTCGTCGTCTAAGTTGTTTTAAACATGCCCCGAAAAATTTGGGGCAAAAAAATGAACCGCCAAATTTTTGGAATTAGGCGACGAAATACATGATTTCGTCGCCTAAGAAGTCACTTAGAAGACGAAACGATGTATTTTCGTCATCTAAGTGATATTTTATTTATTATTTTTTGAGATATTATAAAACTAGTTTTTGTGTATCTACTTAATAATAGGAAGAAATTAGCCGTCAGATATAATCATTTCATTTATATCATAGTTTTTTTAAAAAAAATTGACGCAAATTCGGTAGAGTTTGATAATAGATCGATACAGTACGTACATTTTGTGAATATCGACAAAAGTTTAAAAGACGGAAACAATTGTAAGTATTAATAGTCGTAAAACCGTTTCGATCCGACGTGACGGCCATTTTATAATACGTAGAAACTTTATAAATCAGTTACATTTAAATTAACTGAAATTTAATTTAAAATCTAAATTGGCGGGTTAATACTCATTATCCATGCCATTTACTAATGTTGAATTACGTATGTGTTCGTATGTCTGTATATCCATATTAACAAACTCGAATTCGGACAAAATAACCGTTAGATATATTCATCACCATTTAATATGTGAGTAGATGAATTTTCATTCATTACAAAGTTCTTAAGGATTTCATCGGTGTAGTCAACCATGCATGTATGCATATATATATATATATAACCGAAATTTAATTAATTAATTTGACCAAAATGAAAAAGTACGTTGATTAAATTTACTAAACTTCGTAAATCTGAATTTTGATCGGTTAACACAAAAGTGGAGATCAGATTATGAAAAACTACTTACACAACGAAAGAGGTCATATTCGTCGTTTAAGTAGCACTTAGACGATGAAAATTTACCATTTCTTCATTCAAGTGTGACTTAGACGACAAAATACCTTCGTCATCTAAGGATTTTAGGGTAAAAGAATTGGTGTTATGGTTTAGGGTTCACCTAGATGACGAAATTATATAGGCGTCATCTCATACGTAGACGAAAATACATAAATTCGTCGTCTAAGATGTCATCTTTATAACAGAAAATAATCTTGTTTTAATATTTAATTATATTCCTTAATTAAATATAATTAATTAATTAAAAATAAATATAATTAACTAATTATTATTGACTATTTCGTATGTGTAAATTAAAAAAACATATCACTCCTCATCATCATTTGAATCATCCTCTTCCTCACTATCAATTGAATGCTCATTATCATCATAATCTCCATTATCTGAATCGTAGCCGACGTCAACGTCGTCGTCGTCGTCGTTGTCGTCATCCTCCATATACTCACCAAGGGTATTCTTCCTTAAGTCATTAATCTCTTCTTGAGTAAGATTTGCGGCGCCATCAGGCATGTGTAAGTGCTCGTTAAACCTAATCAGTTCCCTTATGTGGGGGATGATAGAAGTATTAGGCTCTTGATATGCATTGTCATTCTCTGCTTCAGTTTCAGTCGCTGACGTCCCTTCAAGTGTGGTGACACTCCATATTCCTCAGTGAGATAGATGGTTAACAATTTTTCACCATTCACCAGCTTTCGGATCATTCAGATGGAGCACCTGTCTAACTAAGATGGCAAGAGCGAATGACTTATCCTCATATCAGCTTGAGTTTGTATCTATTGATAAAAGGCCCAAATCTTCCTTCATACGCTTGAACCATTTACACTTGAATAGAAAAATATTGATATCATTCCCGTAAAGTAGTTGCACGACATTAGCAAGAACCATGTAACATACATCAGCGCTTTCTCCAACCGCAATCCTACTGTTTTATGTTCTTCTTCTTTCATCTCGATCCACTGAATGAAACTTTACACCATTGACAAAACACTCGTCATAAATATAGTGTTGATATGGCTTATGCACCAATAAGTGTTTATGCCATAACCACCACTCCTTGTGGTCACCAGATTTTTCTAGATCAATCATCTACAAAAATGTTAAGAATATATATAAATGTGTATTTAATTTCTACCGAAAATTTGACATAATTTTCCCTAAAAAAAGGTAACAAAAAACTTGCAAGCAGAAACTAAGGCAATCCACTTTGCATAAGCAAACACCACATGTCATTCGAATTTACCGTGGGTCCCTATTCCCATCCGAATTTCTCAATTTCATAAAAAACTAATTAATCATAAACCTATATTCATGCATGATTTAAATTAATTAAAAATACGTACCCATTTGAAATCAGGAAACTTCTTTTTAAGCACTTTTTCAACCCAGTTAGGACTCTTGTCCGGTTTGGTTATCTGAATTTTCTTCCTGTAAAACTCCATGTACTGATCGACTTCATCACAGTCTCCAAACACTACCCAATGCGCTTCAATAAGTTCTTCTTTAGTTAATCTTTCATTTAATACTTCTCTAAATGGTCGTACAACATCTGTGATGATTGAAAAATTATCGCGGGCATTTCGATTGGAGGAGGTGGTCTGGACTGGATCCTTGAGGTACCTGTCGTAGTAAGTAACACAATCGTGCATTAGGTATGTCTCTGCTATGGAGCCATTCATGACAGATTTATTTTTGACGAATCCTTTATACTGTCTGAGTTGTCTGCAAAATAGTCAATAATTAATTATATGAAGAATAGTAGAAACACTTGAAAATATATATGTAAATGATGAAAAATAGGTTATAAATAATTATACATTTCTTGAGGATATATCCAAGTATAGTGGACTGGACCAAAAAGTAGCATTTGTTCGGGAAGGTGGATCATGAGGTGAATCATGATATCAAAGAAAGTAGGGGGAAATCTTCTCTAATTTGTAAAAGATGTATATAATTTCGTATCGTAGTTCGACCACATCTGGCTTTTTCAACTCTCTAGCGCATAACCTTTGCCACCATCTACACAATGCTACTATTGATTCGACGACGTCACGAGGCAAATATGGTCGAATGACCACTGAAATCAGACGTTGCAGCATAACATGATAGTCATGAGTCTTTAGACCAATGAACATGTGTTGCTTAACGTTGATAGCACCAAATATATTCGCTGCATAATTAGACGAATAATGAAAACTTTTAAACCAGTTTAATATAATATCCCTCTGTGTAGGCTTCACTGTGTATGGTGCATCCAGTATCTTGTTGTACACATCATTTTTATCCCTCTTTAACCACAAGGTACGGCGGAAGTTGTGAATTTCAAGATCTTTTTGGGCTTTGGAAGTGTCCTTAGTCTTGAGCTTAATACCGAGAATTGTTGTTACCACGTTGTCACACACATTCTTTTCTATGTGCATGACATCTAGGTTGTTCTTGAGTTTCAACTTTGACCAGTAAGGTAGTTCAAATAAGATACTCATGTGGTGTCATTATTTAAACTCATCTAGAGGGATTGGATTAAGCGTCTTCACATTATCGTCATTGCTCAACGCACCAAAATTGAAGTTGATTAACCTCTCAAAAATTTCTTTGCTAGACCACTGTCTAGATTGCGGATTATCCTCTACAGTCCCGTCAAAATTATCCTTAACCTATTGCCAAAAGTGACTATGAGAAAGCCATCTACGGTGACCCAGGTAACACACATTCCCCGTGTGCCAACTAGCATTGACGTCGTCCAAGCAGATAGGACATGCCTTGTACCCTTTAGTTGTGCAAGATGTCAACATCTCATACATAGGAAAATCGTTGATGGTCCACATTACAGTTGCTCTCATCATGAACATTGTGTCAGTGAAATTGTCATACATTGGGACTCCATTTTTCCACAATAGTTTCAGCTCGTCAATCAATGGTCTGAGATATACATCTAAATATTTTCCTGGAGATTTAGGACCTGGAATTAGCAGAGTAAGGAAATTAAATTCCTTGTTCATATACATCCACGGAGGCAAGTTGTACGGCATGAGAATAACTAGCCAAGTGCTGACGGCAGTGCTATTATTTTCCCTAAGGATTAAATCCATATGTAGAAAGTCTAAGTCTAACATTTCGAGCCTCTGCTGCAAAGTCTTGAAATTCACTGTCAATTTTTTTAAAAGCATCCCCATCTGCCACGTGTCTGAGCACATCATTGTTTATTCTCTGTTCTGCGTACCATCTCATCGTCTCTGCTGTGTATAGAGATATGTACAAACGCTGCAGTCTGAGAATCAACGAAAAATACCGAAGCACATTCACAGGTGTTTGCTTCTTCGAACTCCTCCCTCTCCTCCGGTTCAAATATTTTCACTGGTTGCATACAAGACAGTAGTCCTAATGTACATACTCTTTGTAAAACAGCACACAATCATTTATGCACGCATGAATTTGCTTGTACTTTAGGCTGAGACTGTTCAAGATCTTTCTAACCTTATAATGGGTATCAGGAAGTTTGTGATGATCAGGAGGCAATTTACATATATGCTCCTACATTACGCTCTGACATTTTGTTCTTCACTTTTATCTTAATTTCCTCTATTACATATCGCAACACATTCTCTGGACATCCAGGTTACTCCGGGGTCTGCGCTTGAAGTAGCATCATATTGTACTTATCCATCTCAGTAGTGTCAGTGGCCAATGAGGGGGGGGGGGGGGGGGGGGGGGGTGGAGGACTGTGTCATAATGAGGAGTATCGTAACCTCCATCTTCGTATTGGTGTCCACCATGACTAAATCCCGGAAAATTATCATGGAACAAATTCACAATGGGGTTCCAAGAAAGGGCGCCTCTGCCGCTAGATGAGGCACCCTGGTAACTGTACCCTGAGCTGAAGTCTACTACTTCATCGTGCTCACTCCACTTAGTGTAACCGTACTCCACATCATACCATAGTCATACAAATATTGAGATATAACATTAATCTCCACAAACTGATGGTTAAAATATTTTCTGCACGGACACCTGTAACGCTTATTTCCCTGACCATGTTCCAGCGCAAACAATATAAACTCTCTGATTTCGTCCATATACCGCGCATCACTTCTATTCGTCAATTGTATCCAACTCTTATCCATATTTCTGCGTAAGTTAATAATTATCATATTATATAATTTTTTAACCAATAATTAATTAATCTAATATACTATATATATAGTATCAAATGTCACATAACACAATTAAATAAATAGCATATATATGCTATAATCAATTTTATACTATAATTAATCTAGCTAATATTATATTATTAACTTTATATAAATGCTATAATTTACATATTATATATATATATATATTTTTTAACTAATTATTCTAACATATATTAACTTTTACCTTAACAAAGCCCTAAACATACCATTACCTTAATTAAAATATTAATTAGCTTTACAATTAAAATTATCTTAATTAACAATATATTAAACATACATGCAATTAATTAAGCTTAACTACCTAGGTTAAACCGTTAGCTTAACAATTAAAGAACCAATTAACTTAATCTAACATGTTTTAAATAATTAATCAAATTAAACATACTAATTAACTAACCAATTATCTTACAATTATATTAACAATGCAATACACAAGTAATTAAGCTAAGGTCGCCGGAAAGTACTATATATTCGCTGGAAAAATTAATCACCGTACGTAAATTACGTACGGTATTAAATTCAAAAAAATTAATCAAGAAAAACGAGATAATACTTTCACCAATAAGGAGATAAGTGGATAAACTAGAACTCTAGGGGTTGCAAAATCAATATTTGAATAATTTTTGCCGGACGGCAGAGGCTTGGTGGGTGTTGAGAGAGAGAGAGAGAGAGAGAGAGAGAGAGAGAGAGAGAAGTTGTGAGGATGAGATGAGATAACCCAAGGAGAAAAAGAAATCTGATTTAATAATTGAGTTTTCTTTGGCGACAAATAAGTGTAAATTTTTGTTGCCTAAGTTTACACTTAGGCGACGAAAATAGATCTATCGCTTAAGTGAGCACGTAGGTGACGAACCACATATGTCATCGTCTAATTGTGAACCTAAGCGACGAAACCACATTTCGTCATCTAAGTTATTAAATCTAAGGCGACGATTTAAAAAATTCATCATCTTAGTGATCACTTAGACGACGACACATGTTTTATCGTCTAAGTATGTCATACTCACCCGAAAAAAATAAGTATACGTCGTCTTAGTGTGCAGGGGACGAAAAATAATAAGCATCGTCTAAGTACACACTTAGGTGACGACTTATGTGATCCGTCGTTTAAGAAATTTCTTAGGCGACAAAGATGTTGTTTCGTCGCCTAAGTGGTACTTAGTCGACGAAAAATATTTTTGAGGGACGAAACAATATTTCTTCGGCTAAGTCTCACTTAGGCGACGAAACCTTAAAGATTTTGTCGCCTAAGTGTGTATTTTTGGTAGTGTTTTTATCAAACTTAAGGGATTAATACTTATGCAAATCATCTATCTTTGACTTTGATTCTATTTTTGGTCTTTGCTCTGCTCCCTCTAACATTTCGAGTTTAAAGCTTAAAACAGTGTAAAATTCTATCTTTTTTTCCCTCAATTTACTATGTTAAAATTCAACTATAGTGATAAAATAACAAAAATCATCAGGAAAAAAAATTATGCATTGTACATATTTCCGAACTACATTTAACCCGAATAATAATTAAATTCTGGCTCCATCACTGATCATATGTTAAGGGATATAGAGGATATAGAGGAATTCGTCTTTAGACATTGAAATCGAAATCAACGAAAAGTCAATGGAATTATATATGGTTATATTCTTATATATAACCAGAAAGAGATTCATGAATGCTTAGAATATTTTCATGTGGGATGTTCTTAGATATACTCAGGTTCTTTTAATCCAAAATGACAAGTTCCTATGAATTAATAACTTCCTGCATGCCCTGCCAGTGGCGTAGCCACATGCTTATGAATGACACTGCTCACTTCCTCCAATATAGGTAAGCTGATGGAGAAAATTAAGTTATTTTGGTACATAATGCATAGTAGTACAATTTTTGACACCCATAAAATTTTAAAATAAGATAAATGCAAATTAATTATCCGTTAGAATCGGATTAATAAGATTTTTTGAAGTAAAACAATTGCTAATTTTTATTAATTAATCTATCAATCCCGTTGATATATACTTATAGAGGCAATAAACTCATGTAATTTACTTAATAATTTTATATCATCTCCACAAAATATTATATGTCTCTCAACGTTAAATCAACTCCATTTTTTTTTGAACTAATTGTTTTTCTTCGTCTTTTCATTAATTTTAGTATATTTTAATTTTTGACACGACTGGTCGAAATTCCTAGCTACGTCACTGTGTCCTGCATACATCTTTTATAGTAAAATGCCATTTCTGTTCAACAAACTTCAATATAGCTGGATTGAGTATTGAGTAGTAGCTCTGAAATGCTAACAAAATAATTTATCTTCAGAGAATACCAAAATGCATTTCCTGTGGCACTTGAGAGCATGTGATGGTCTGCATGCTAATCCAAATTAAGCACAGACTCAACTGCAAGCCAAACCAAGAGGATTCTTGTCTAGGGTTTAACATGCCTCAAGGAAAAAAATGTCTAGGGTTCTTCAATCCTTTTTCTTTTATAAGCTAAACGAATCAATTTAAGAGCCTGAATTAAAAAATGCAGCAACTTCAGAACCAACTTTGTTGAAATCATGCATGCTCCTATACTGTACGTTATACATGATCTGATGGTGATTTGCTAGAACATCAGATAAGACCAGGCATTTAAGCCAAGAAAGTGTAAAAGGGCTCTAGCCAAATCTCAGCAATAAAATCTGAGGGTCACGAGGATCAAGTTGTAATAATCAACCACCTCCCAAAAATTCAATTGGGATCCCAGATCAATCACACTGAAAGCAAGCAACACAGGCAGAGAAAAATCGAAACACAGAATATGGCCAAAACTTGGGACCCAAACCAAAGCATCATCATCTGGGGAGCAAAACCCCACAATTCACATGCACTCTGAGACTGAAACAAGTAGCTTTATTACCATCCATAAATATTAATCCATCCAAACAATTTTCTAATTTGCTCTTTCCAAGCCTGCTTAAACTGTTAAATCTTCTATAGCCAAATGGAATTTGATTATACTATCACATTATCATATGTTATTGCATGTTTGAGTATGATCAGCTGTGCCATTTACTCCAATCCTGTGTCTTTTCTCCATTGAGCTTTGTAGATTCTCTCTGATTTTCCTTAGAGCATCAAGAACTTCTCTAACACTTTCACTGACTGGCTTCAGATCAGTAGTACTGATTTGAGAGTTTGCAGGAATACTCACAGGAACTAATGCAAGTGTATTATCAACACAATCCAAGTCTCCATTCTCACTCTTTGCCACTGAAGACTTTAAGTTTAAGGGACTGAAAAAAGTACCAAATTTTATTCTGATTAGCTATATTAAGCAAACTCACCATAGGATATGAAGTTCTGATTTCTGAATACAGCATTGATATTGCTAAAGGCACCAACTTAGATTCCAACATTTCAATCCCAACTGATGTGATTTACATGGGCTCACTCTGGACCTCAACTATTTGCAATGAGTAACAAAATGACATCTACCACATCAATTAGTAACTAAAAGTTGGGTAAGAAGTTGGTGTAATGGTGCCCTGACTGGATTTACATACCTAATATGATCAGCTCCGCTCCTTGAATCCTCAGACTTATGGATTGGGTATTCTGGGGAAGGAAATTCTAAGCTAGAACTGGAACTGGAACTGGAAGTAGGACTGCAAGGGGAACTAGTATAATGAGCTGTTGAGTTATCTTCAGTAAAAGGATCACTTTCATGGATTTTCTCAGATGTGGTGGAGTTTGCTAGTTGATTTTGACTTGAGACTTGTGGGCTTTCTGAGTCTTTGACTTTGGCTTTTGGCTCATGAACTTCTGAGACATTGGAGCTTGAATTAGTAGAGGATTGCCTTTTAGAAGTTTCACTATTTTCTGAGGAACTTGACTGTTCTGATTCAACAGATACAGAGGAAGGTTTCAAAGATTCAAGCTTTCTCTTCAAGAAATTAAACTTCTTTTCAGATTTGTTCTTCAACTTGATCTCTTCTTTCAGCTGGTTCTGTAGCTCTATTAACTGTCGTTATACAACAACATCTTGAAGCATTAAACATGAGAATCAATATTATAGACCTTAGAGTACACTTATCAAGTGAAACAGAGAAGAAAAGCTTGAAAGTGATAGTACCTTCTTCTCCACGAGTTCTGCATTTTCGTTTGCAATCCTTGAAGCTTGTCTCTCTGCAAGTAGTCTTCCTCTTAGGCACTCCATTGTCCTTAAATCCTCCTCTCCTACCATTTTCCTGTCACTGAAACAAAACCTGTATCACATTATAAACAACCATCAACTATATGTGTCTGAGTGAGTCCGTAAGAAAGAGAGAAAACACACCTCGATTTCCCATCTTCCTTGCTAGTAGACATCATTCTTCTTTCTGGTCTCTCACTGCAGAGAGCTATTTCTATCTCACCCTTGAGAACCCTTTTCAGATCAGAGCTATAAGCTCACTAATGTTGCACAGAATTTCTGAGGTAAAGATTGGAAAGTTTCCAGCTTTTAGGTGAACATTGTATTGTTGTGCAATGGCAAAAGGCTGCTACTGTCAATGCTTGGGAAAGCAAAGACTGCGCTTAGACACCAGGTGGAGGATGAATATTCATAGACAGCAGAAAATCTACCTCTCTTTACTTAAAAGCAATGCTGGTAACAGTGATCCAGCTTCTTCCTATTTTGAAATATCAATAACTGTGATCTAGATTCTCTTTTTACTGCAAACCTTTTAACTGTTCATTATTGGCAAATGGCAAGTGTCTAAGTTTATTTTCTACAGAATCATTTACATTGTTTTCTTGGTAGTATTGTAGTAAGGAATTGACTACTTTAGATGAAGTTGTACCTAAACTCTTGGTTCTTGCTCTTACAATGGATCAGTTACCCTTTTTGTCTAGGCTCCTTACATTTACATTAGT
Organism: Geum urbanum; assembly: GCA_946800695.1. Lineage (NCBI taxonomy): Eukaryota > Viridiplantae > Streptophyta > Magnoliopsida > Rosales > Rosaceae > Geum > Geum urbanum. The sequence goes on along the minus strand of OX326999.1, from coordinate 76,895,902 downwards.
GTTTCAATGTTTTATTGAGACAATTTACTAGTATAGATTGACATGAAGGACTCCATTTCTGTGAGTGAGGACCATTTGGTTTCAGTGCATTTATTCATTTACATGCAAACTTTTAGTACTACAGTATATGAGTACATTCAAATTTCAAAATTTGAAAGGGGAGCCTCAGATTTGGGAAGTATATATACTACTGATGCAGCAACATCTGGCTGTTACTGTCACGTGAGGTTATTTTGAACTGTCTTTCCCTACCTGCTTATTGTTCATAATATCTGTCATTTTGTATAAAGTTTCTGTTTTTGACTTAACAATGCCACAATGGCACAACAGTTCGAAAAAAATGTGTTCTCGTGTGGCCATATTCGACATCACACGAGGATGAACCTACTCTGATACCATGATAAAGTAACCTGCTCAACAATAACTACTTTGGTAGGATCAAAGATTCAAGATCAGCAGCCTTGAAGTTCGATTCTAACCAGCTCTTTACGGTGTTTGCCAAGAATACTTTAGTACATATGTACCGATTTGCTACCCTAGGTTTTATTTCAGATGCGCAACTCATCAACAACAGATATTTCGACGCACATGCTAAACTGTATCAGCTTCTTAGACAGGGTATCCTTGCAAAGAGGATAACGACATTTATGTAGTAGGTGGTTCTTCAGATCTATATTCATTTCCCTTTCTACATACATTTTTCTCATTCTATTAAGTCATTTGAAAGTGAAAGGCATCTAGTTCCAAAGCCGAAAAAGAAACAAGAAAAGTTACAGCTTGTTACTAATTACTAGACTTATAATCTAGAAAGCATATACTTTGATGCAAGACATAGCCAGCTAAGGCAGTACCACGCTACATTTGAATCAATGTGGCCATGTTGCCATCATACAGATTGTGAATGCTTTTGTCTGAAGAAACAAATCATTTTATTTCTTCTTAAACATTTAGTTTTTTAAGAGCTAAAGGGTTATAAAATTGTCTTCCCTTGCACTTCAGAGAAATGACTAAGCAATTCTGTGATTGATCATGAGCCATGAATGCATCTAACTTACAAGTAGCTAGCTTCAATTCCCTATTGAGCATGCCAGAGCTTTAAGCACACTCATTATCATCATCTGGCCCCTTATGTAGTTATGTTATTGTGAGTAGGGCCTGTGATTTTATCATTCAAAAATCTAATCGGAACACTTAGAGGGGCCAATAATCATATAAATGTTTGGAAAAATTCTCACAGATAGAAACCATTATGGCCCTTGAGCTTTTTTTTATGTAAACATGAAATTTATATAGGGCACAAGAAGCAAATTATATGAAGACATTATCTGAAGCAATTTAAATGCAATCCTTCAAGAGGCTCTTCCTTTAAGTTTCAGTACCTTAGTGTTTGTGCTAGCAGCCTTCTCCTTCTGAGATATGCTTTGTGACTATGCTTAATGGGATGATCTCCCCCTCTTTTGCTATGCAGTTCTTGGTTTGTTCCTTTTGCTATGGTGAATCTGTGATTGGAAGCTTTGGTTTGTTGTGTTTAGTTAAGACATTTTTTAGTTAGGCTGATCTAGTTGAAAGCTAGACCGAGTCTTGTCAACATAAAATCACGTTTTGAGAAGAACTATTCAACTGTCCGACCACTTACTTGATCTGACTGGTGAGAGTAATGTGGAGAGCTATGGTTAGTTTCTGTGGCATGTATATATTTTTGTGGAAGGGAAAATTTTCAGCATATTGACCACCCGAGTTTCGATGAATAAGGCAATATTAGGCATGCATGACTCTAAAATAGATATGAAGATTTGAAACCTAAAGTTCAACCGTATCATCTCGAATTCATGACTTTTTCAAGGTTTTTAAGGTTTTTGGTTTATCATCTCCCCCAGCGTTGCCTCTAGGACGTCTTTGCTTGGCGTCGCCTCTTCATCCTCTCACTGCAGGCTGGTCGACTTCACATTCGGATCTCCCCCAGGGTTCCTTGCTTTTGAGATACGGCCCGCCCGTGCAAGACTCGAGGGTACAACAATAGAAGCGAGGGTTGTCGATGGTGCACGGTGGTCGGCGAAAATAAGGCACGACAAGCTGCTGTTCGGGTGGCGTGATGTTACTCGTGATTCATGGTTGGCTTCGGCAGTAACAATCTTTGGACCACGATGCTTTGGCAACGCGGCAGGTTCTGACGTAGGTGATCGGAGGTTGCTGGGTGCGGGTAGTCTCATCGTTGGTTTAACTTTTCGACAGAGGCGGCGCAAGGGTTTTGACACCCTCGGTGGCCGCGGGTCTGGGACTGCGACTGTTGTATTGAGAGCGGCGGTGCCCGTTTGGGTCGAGTTGTTTTACTATGCAGGTTTTGCTTCATACAGTGGACAGCCTATTGGGCCCGGGTGGATTTAGGAGTCAAGTGGGCTGTTCCTTAGATCCTTTGGACTCGATAACTTGGTCATCTTGCTAGTTTTACTGTTAATAGTCTATTTGCAACTCATGTGAAATACGAGATTTATTAGAGTCGACATACTTATCATAATTGAGTGTTTAGAAATATATTTATCTCTAGTTATATTTTATTCTCGTGGTATTAATGCGATGCAAGTGAGTTTATATTTGTCGAGTTTTATAGATTCAAAATTTAGTGCTAACAGTTGTAATAGTGTAGTACATAGTTTCGATTATGACCGTGACATTCATTATGAATGTGTCACTTTTACTTCAGAGCATGTTTTGGATACTATTAATTACGACCTTATTCGTATTATTTGATAAAGTTATCTCCCGAGTCCTCTAAAATGTCGTTTTCCTCGGGAAAAAAAAATTAAACTCAAACAATATTAGCTAACTTCTAATACATTACACAAAAATATGCTTAATACCAGAATCCTTCCGTGTCGATTGTAAATGAATGGATGGACGTGCAAGAAGTAGCTCGTTTGCTTAAAATCGCAAAATACATATTGAAGAATATATATATATCATCATGCGAACATAGACCATTCTGTTGAAGCCTTCATCATATTGGTGTTGATGTGATTCATTTCTTGGCCAGAAAAGAGGGAAAGAGAACGAATGGGAGGGTGGGTGCTGGCCTGTCAGATGTGGTTAGGGCTTTGGTAGTCTGGATGGGTTGGTTGGTAGGCATTGCTTTTGATATTGGACTTGACCCAACTATTATTGGGGGTTTTTTACGGTTTGACAATGAATTCGGTGAACTCGAGGACTGACGATGGATTTGGACTCACCAGAAATATCTGTTGGCAGTATTGGCATCTTGCTCTTGCTCATTTCACAGTCGTGCTGTGCTTTCTTTGTCTCATTTATTTTGTTTAGCTGCGTACCACTACAATCCACACTATAGTGCTATACTCATAACCACAGTCAAAATCAACAACAATGTGTGATTCTCTGCAACGCATTCATCACATCCATGCGAATAATCCCACTTCACGGCCAGAAAGTCCACAGCCCATTATCGTTACACGTGTACATCATTAGACTCAGTTGATCATCCTCACCGGAGAAACTGCAGTCCGGTGGTGGGACTATAGTTATATATCGTAGATCATTTTGTATCCAATGTGGGCTGGCTTACTTGGCAAAGGCGGACAAGTACTGGTACCCTCATCCATGTTTGATCCCCGCTACTCCAGTCCCATGTGAGAGAGGGGGGACAATCTGTAAATTTTCCTACAAAAATTCATACATGAGGTTGATGCCCGTGTCATTCCTACGAAAATTCATAATTGTGTGATAGGTAAGTGTCACCTGTAAATTTTTGAGGACTGAAATATATATAATTAGCAGTGTATCTTGAAAAAACTAACTTGATTGAGCAAGAATTTTCATATTAGTGTGTGCATCCCTATGTAGGAGCATTACACTGATTAAACTGCTAAACCCCTTTCGGAACCCGCCATAACTAAAATCTCCCAGAGCCGATGGATCTCGCCGAACACGTCATCGGTCGGAAGTCCAAAGCGGCAGCAGGGACACGTGTTCCTCTTGCTCAGCCACCGCAAAATACACACCCAATGAAACAAATGCCGGCACGGCAGCTCGCACATGTCTCTGTTCTCACCCATCTCCTCTTTACATATCACGCACTCCATATTGGGCCCACCACCGTCACCTTTCCTCATCTCAACTGACGGCAGCGCCACCACCACCGCTTTCGCCGCCGCCACTTCTTTCCCAGCCTTCCCTCCAAAACTGCTACACCCACCCGGCGCCGCATGAACGAACCTCAAGCACCTCGTCAGCGTCTCCACGTAAGACACCAACACCGAAGGGCTGTGGGTCCCGATGCCGGAGACAGTCAGCATGGTGTGGCAGTAGAACTCTCCGAGCATTTCCCGCCATTTCGCGGTGGGGGCTTCGAGGAGGTCGGGGTCGTGCTGGTGGGCCTCGCAGAGGAGGAGGAGGAGTAGGGCGGCGTCGAGGTCTCTAAACTTGATGCGTGGAGGCGAGAGGCCGGCGTTGTGGGGCTGTAAGTGGACGGCGAGGTGGTGGAGGGAGGAGATGACGTGGCGGGCAATGAGGAGTGTCTTGTGGGAGAGAGGGAGGGAGTTGAGGCGGCGGAGGGTGAGGGTAAAGAGGATGGGGGAGGAGAGGAGGGAGGCGCGTCGGCGGCGGTGGTGGTGGGAGAGGGAGAGGAGGGTGAGAGTGAGGTCGGAGAGCTGTGGAGGAGTGAGGGTGGCCAGAGCGGCCATGATGGTCGTTGCTGTGTTCTCTACTTCCATTCTATGTGTGTATGGGATCGTGTGCTAAGTTAGTTTGCTTAATTTGGATGATTTTCACTTGGGCTCTTTTTATAGAGAGAGCTCGGGGAAGGTTTGAGGAATGTTGTGCAATTTTTATGAGTATTTTGGCCACCATTGGATCCATCCATTTTTTGTTCCTATTGGAATGTACTGGGGCCAAACTGTTGACTAGTTGCTCACGAAATCGAGATCCATTGCATATATGTATAGAATGTTCTATGTTCATTTCATCACTCTACTTGCATGTCACAATGACAGTTCTCTAAAACTTTAAACGATTGTTAGTTAATTTTAGGTATATAGACCTACAAACACCCAAGTTGTAATCTACGTACATATGAGATTATGACAATTTTCATGTATGAAATTCTAGTACAGATCCTAACTTACAATTCAGATTTATCTACGCTCTCAAATCTCAATCAACCATGTGTTGCTGACTAGATATGTCGAGTTTGTGTTGATTGTTTTAGTTCCACGTCCATCACCTCTAGAAAATGAAACAAACGCCATTAGAGGTTGTAGTAGGGTAGATTTTGACTAAGATGGCAAGGCATGTAGGTTTTCTTGTCCACAAGTTCATGTCCAGTTCAACCCAATTTGTCATTCCCTCTTCATTATCTTTATAACTACTCTCATTATTGATATACGCCTCAATCAAAACAAGTAGAAGAAGCAAATAACAGCACAGCCCCATCCATGGCTCATTCCTCTTGTCCCCCAAAACACCAATAATGCAGATCGAAGCTGGTGGAACTTGGCAACAATCCCATATGTTCTTCACTTGTCTCAAGGCTTTGTGTCACCCTTCACATTTACATTCACCGCCTTCAACTCCTAGTAAACCTCTTGGGAACTTGAGCATATTATTGAGCCTGACTTGACTTGAGGTAAATCCCCAAATGGATTTGCCTTGGTCACCACAATTCAGCCCTTGTTCCCTTGTTGGCACAATGCCTTTGCAGAAGGAGACACACTGATGAGCTTGTAGATCAGAGTTCAGGGCTATGCATTTTCCATTGGATTCTTTAACAGCAAGCAAGGATTTTTTACAGCTAGCTATATAAAAGTTAATGGCATGTACAAACCCAAAGACTCAACCATTTGGATCTTCATAAGTGTATGAAATTCTTACACACGATGCTCTTTCCCGACATCAATAACTACAATAATGAATAAAGGTGATAATATACTTTAGTTCAACATGTGTGTGTGATAAACCTCATAAACAACCCAAATGCCCCATCAATAGACTCACTGACTCTTGGGGTCTCAGAATAAAGATGTGAAAATGCCCGCAGCCCAATTCCTGTTTTGATTCATTCCTCGAGTAATAATTGATCTTGGCTCATGTCATCAACACTCTCTTCATCGAAATCATCTTGTAAAAAGTACCCTTTTTCTTTCATCAACCCCAGCAACCCTTTGAGTATTTCGTAAATCTCTTCATTCCTGTCATTTGATGTATCCCTTGCTATAAAGCTTCGTAATCCATCACTAGTTTCAATCCAGCTAACACCAGGAACTTTGTGTAATCCTACTGCTTTCATTCTCTCCCTGACCTTATCAGCTTCTTCCCATCTTCTAGCTTGTGAATATAAATTTGCCATAATGATGTAATTCCCCGTATTCTCAGGCTCCATCTGAACTAGACGATCAAAAACGAACTTCCCCAATTCAACATCACGAGCAACTGAAGCACCATTAAGTAAGGCACCCCAAACTTTAGCACTTGGCTCAATTGACATATTTTGTATGAACTCTCCAGCCTCATTGAGTTTCCCAGCTCGGCTAAGAACACCTACCATGCACGCATAATGCTCAACTGAAGGCTGAATGCCATATATCGGAAACATGGCCTTTTTTAAAGATTGTCCAAGCTTCGTCTACCACTCCAGAGTGAGAACAAGCTGTTAATACTGCTGTAAATGTTACTTCATCTGGCCGAATCCCATGATTGACCATATAACAGACTGATAGACATAGCAGCATCTCCATGAGCTGCATAGGCTGAGATACTAGCCGTCCAAATGACCAAGCTCTTATATTTTGATTTATCAAAAACCTGCTGTGCCATTAATAAACCCTGACTTCGCATAGGTATCAATTAAAGCAGTTGCAACATATATATTCCAATCAAAATTGTTTCTGACTGTGTGAGCATGTATTTCTCTCCCCACTTTCAGATTTGAGAAATACGAAACTGCTGGAAGAACACTTGACAATGTCAAGTACTTGGTTGGAAACCACATGCCTGCATTTCGCAAACTAGCTCTATGGCAACCTCATGATGATTGTTCTGAACCAGACCCGAAACCATAACATTCCAAGTGCTTAAACTTCGGCCGGTACTTTCTTGGAAAATATCCATGGCTTCATCAACAAACCCATGAAACATGTACCCCGAAATAAACGAGCCATAAGTAACCTCATCCTTCTCACACATCCCATCAAACAATTCTTTAGCACAATCAAACTTACCGCATCTTGCATACAACCCGATAAGAGCATTATAAAGCAAATCATTCATCTCAATTTGACTCTCATTCAAATACTGATGAACCTCCATACCAAACTTAAGATCAGTGGACTGCACACACGCTTGCAATACACTAACTACAGTCAAGTCATTAGGCCTCAACTTCACTAACCCCAACATCTCCCTGTACAACTCTTTACACTCTGCATAATAACCCGCCTGCGAATACCCAGCAATCATCGAATTCCAGGACACGATATCTCTCTCTACCATTCTATCAAACAATGTCCTCGCCATCCCAATCTCATCACATCTCGAGTAATAAGTGATCAAACAGTTGGCAACAAAGATATCCGAATCGAACCCATTTCTCAGAACGAAGCGATGCACCTCCGTAGCCAAATCGGAGCCCGTAAACAAGCCTCCCAGCGCCTTCATCACACAAGTGAGAGTGAAATTGTCGGGCTTGACTTCAGACCCAGAAGCCATCATAGCCGAAAACACCTGCAGGGTGTGGGTGTGCATGTTGCGAATGGAATAGCCGATGAGCAGAGCGTTCCAGGCGAAAGTGTTCTTCTAGGGAATTTCGTCGAACACCTTGTGGGCTTGTTTGAGGTTGTTGATTCTAGAGTAGAAGCTGGCGATTTTTGAGGCGAGGAAGTTGCCGGGTTTGACCGAGAAGAGGAAGTTGCGAGCGTGGAGCTGTTTGGCCTGACGTTGGAGGCGGCGGTCGGTGAAGAGTTGGAAGAAGCGGCCGAAAGCGGCTAGGTCGAGGCCATTGTTGTTGGAAAGGGCTCGTTCGAGATAGCCGTTGGTTTGAATGCTTAATGGCTTTGTAAACCACATTCATTTGTCGTTCTTACGAATGAGTTTGGCCGCGTTGCTCTTTTTATAGGTTGAGTCCTGTTCTGACCACCAGAGAACAAGACTGTTTACGGGTTTGGTCACTGTGTTTTTCCATCAAAAATATAAAACTTCGGACATTCTTCAAGAAAAATTCAACGGTGCACGAGATGCAAGTGAACCGGCTTATTTTAATTTAATCTCAGCCACTTATTTTATATGACACTAACATTAAAATTAATACCGTTATATCAATTGAATATAAAGTCGATTAAAGTAAAATAATAAATAATATGAGGCCTACTCTATTTCATTTGTTTTGTTTATCTGAATTCTATACCTTAAATTTAAACTCAAAATCCTAAATTTCAAACTCCAAACCCTATAGTCCAAACTCTAAACCCTAAATCTCAATCCATATCCCAAATCTTGAAAACCTAAATTCTTGACCCCCTATTCCCAAATCAAAATCCCTATAATCAATACCCTAAACTCTAAACCTTAGACTCAAGTTGTCCAGGAGAAGTATGAAATTTATGGAGTACTTGTCCAATTACACAATTATCACCTAAATAACATTTATGTAAGAGTATTTCACAATTCCACAGTCGATCTAGCAAATTTGATAACATAAATATGTTTATTTCATATAATTTAAAACATCAATAGCGAAAAATAAAATGATTCGACACGTATATATATTCATGGTAATATACTTAATAATATTAAAATTTGGCTAAAATGAGATCACAATGCAACATATTAAAAATAGACCTTGCACAATATTCATGTGTTACGTGTTACTCAATCAATTATAAACACCGTTGAAAAATTGATATCATCCGTCATATTTTTGACATCGTGTAAAGATGTCAATCTTATTAGTTAAGGCTAACAGAATATCGACATCCGAAACCAATATATGTTGTAGGATTAGCCGTTATGAGGATTGTTCGATCGACTATTTTAATGCTTGATTTTAATTTGACTTGATTCCATTTGCAAATGCCATAGAAAATTTGTTTTCGAGTTTGTAAAAAAAATTGTGAAAATTTGTTAGACATTCCGAGCCATATTTTACGAATTCTGAAATTAAGATAAATAAATAAAATAAAAATTATTATTAAACATTGAATCTCCACCTTACAGATCAAAACCTTAAATTAATTTAGGGCATAAATTGAAAAAAGTTTCGACTCGGGGTAAAACCCGATCATGACCCGATTTGCAGTCCGCCGCTGTGCCCGACCTGATTCGAAGATCCGACAATTATGGCGCCGATTGGCCACCTCCGGCCACCACACCGGCCAAAATCACACCCTCTCCCACTCTGATACCTTCCAACACTCTCAATTTCCACATGCATGAAGAGAGAGAAACGAATCGATCTCTCCCCCAAACCATTGTCATCGAGGTCGACGAGATTCTGGCAGTTTCGAGCGCAGCCTATGCGCGCAACGAGAGGAGCGAATTGGAAGGTCCGGGAGACGGCGGAGTCGCCGAAGGCGACAGAGGAGGGTGTGGACGAGGCATTACGAGAATTTGGAGTCAAACTGGGATCCAGTCTGCGACGGAAACAAGAGCTTGCTCGCTACCGAGCCCTAATAACCCGGCGGCGGCGTCGAAGAGTCCCTAGGCGTTGGTTTACGATCGGAGGGAGAGAGAAGAAAAAGAAATAAGAAAAGGAAAAAGAAAAGAAAAGAAAACAGTTTTAACCGTAGTTATAATTTACGGGTAAAAATATATCGCTAAATAGTGTTATAAATCTGTTAATGATGCAATGCTCTCATTTTTCAGTTGAGTGTTATCACCTTCTATATGAAAAAAATATATGAAGTCATCTACTAATGATCATAGACTCATACTGATCTGTTGTCAAATATCATTGAAAAAATACGATCAAAAAAATTAATAGTCATTCTAAGAATCATTATTAATCGTGATTTAAATTTGACCGATATCGTCTCTTTAATCTTACCTCGCCTAGTATGACATTTTTTTAGGTTCCAAACACCTTTGTTTACAATAACAGTATTAACAAAATTATAGATATATCGTCATGTTCTAGTGATCAATTGTTTCATGTACAGTTATGATTAGATATGTATCAAATGATGAAATGAATGAGATTAAACAACATTTTAACTGATATAATATATAACTGAGCACCAAAATATTACTCGTGATATAATATACATTTCATGTGAGCTTTGAATATGTTTTCAACTCCGAATTGTAACAGAGGTTTTACTCACCTTCCTTTACGATTACAATTAAATGTCTACTATTTCACCTTTATGTCAAATAACTAACATGTTTTGCTTGATAAATTGATAATACACACATACGTCATATGGACATATATTATCGTCAGCTAGCCAATATACCAACTAAAAACTCATCAAGATTTTTTTTTATTTATATTTTCTGTTTATTATCATCACAAATTGCATTTCCCTTCCGATAGGGGTCATCATTTGGCCCGTGGGTCTCGTGGGCCGGTGGAGGCCCGCAAGCCCGTGGGCTAAAAGCCCGGCCCGGCCCGCAAAAAAGCCCGTAAAAGCCCGCCAAGGTGGTTGGTGGGCCGACCATGGTTTAGAGATCTAAAGCCCGGCCCGGCCCGCGGGCCCGGCCCGCCAAAAGCCCGTTAGGCCCGGCCCGTCAAAGCCCGTTAGGCCCGGCCCGTCAAAGCCCGCACACATATTGACATATATCATTAAATTATTTAATGAATTTTAATCATTATACAATTTATACCTAGTTAATGTTTACCTACACACATATTGACATATATATATATAATATAGTGACTAGTAGTGTAATAGACTAATACTATATAGATATATATTTTATATTTGTGTATATATATTAATATATTACATATACATGGATAGATTGAATATTTGAATTCCATATATAATTAAATTTGTGTATCTATTTTACTATTAAGTCATTATTTAAAGTTTAGCATAAGTTAGGGTTTAGGTTTAGGGTAAATTAGGGTTTAGGAGATTAAGATTTATGGTAAGTTAAGGTTTAGGAATTTGAGGTTTAGGGTAAGTTAGGGTTCCGGTTCTAGGATTTTATTGTAATTTTTTTAGGGTTTAGGGTTTGGGGTTTAGGTTTTAAGGTTTAGGGTTTAGGTCCAAAATTTATAAAAATTAGGGACGGCCTACTTAGAATATTATGAACAACCAATCCGACATTCAATTTTTTATATATATAAGATAGTAGTACGTATATCATTATACCTACACTTATATATATAATATAGTGACTAGTACTATATATATATTTTTTATATTTGTGTATGTTTATATTAATATATTACATATACATATATTGATCAAATATTGGAATTCCATATATAGTTATATTTGTGTATCTATTTTACTATTAAATCATTGTTTAAAGTTTAGGATAATTAAGTTAGGGTTTAGGTTTAAGGTAAGTTAGGGTTTAGGGGATTGAGATTTAGGGTAAGTTAAGGTTTAAGAATTTTGAGGTTTAGAGTAAGTTAGATTTTAGGTTTTAGGAATTTTGAGGTTTAGAGTAAGTTAGGGTTTAGGGTTTAGGGGTTAGGGTTTAGGGGTTAGGGGTTAGGGTTTAGGGTTAGGGTTTCATTGTAATTTTTTTAATCGATTTACACTGTAAAACAGTAAATATAATAGATGGTTCAGATTAGATTTTGTAATTTTTCAATGGTGAGAGTTTAATTGAGAGTGTGTGAAATGACATCAATACCCTTCTCTTATATATTGCTTATTTTTCCATGGAGAAACTTGATAAATTAAATTTTTATATCAATTTTTTTGACACTATGAGATAGATATGTAATTTACAAGAATGTGTGTTAAAATTTTGATCTTAAAAAATTCCTTTAGGGATGGGTAATTTATGTTTTAGTTGTAAGGGTACTACGGTCACATTTAGCGAAACTCATAGATGTAGGTCTAAATCAAGTCCAAAATTTATAAATTTTTAACGGCATGCTTAGAATATTATGAACAACCAATCTGACAGTCAGTTTTGTAAAATGATGATACATGATCGATTACGTTTCACAAAGGACTTTCAACCCATATAACCTAGGAATAAAGGTAAGAACATTAGTGTGCATGTAGAGAATTCAAGCAATATAGGAATTAAAAATGTTTTAACAATAAAGAAGGCCATTTTAACGGCATGCTTAGAATATTATGAACAACCAATCTGACAGTCAGTTTTGTAAAATGATGATACATGATCGATTACGTTTCACAAAGGACTTTCAACCCATATAACCTAGGAATAAAGGTAAGAACATTAGTGTGCATGTAGAGAATTCAAGCAATATAGGAATTAAAAATGTTTTAACAATAAAGAAGGCCATATATAATAGTTCACCTTGTAATAAAAGACACCGTACGTAAAAATTAGCCTAATCGAAGTACGTTTGGATCCCAGTCAATACAATTAAACAAAATTTGTGAAAACACTAAAATACACTCATCTTATTTTCCTTATTTTCCTATGGGGGGAGTAGATAAATCAATTTTTTATGTCAATTTTTTTGATACTATGAGATAGATATGTATTCCATAAGAGTATGTGTCCAAAATTTGATGTTAAAAAATTATTTTCGGGAGGGGTAATTTCCGTTTTAGTTGTAAGAGTACTATGGTCACATTTGGCGAAATACATGGATCGATGTCTAAATCAAGTCCAAAATTTATAAAATTTTAAAGGCATGGTTATAATATTCTAACCAATCAATCTAACGGTCAATTTTATAAAATAATTAAACATGTCCGATTAAGTTTCACAAAAGTATTTCATTCCATATAACAAATGAACAAACGTAAGAACATTAATATACATATGGAGAATTCAAGCAATATACGAATTAAATATGTTTTAATAATAAACGAGGACATGTAGAAAACTCCATCTTATAGTGATAAACATCGTACGTAAAATTTAGACTCGTCGGAGTACGTTTAAACCCCAGTGCATGGATAAAGGTTACGTTTATTTTGAAATGTCTTAATTTTTTAATAATTAAAGCCCGATAGGCCCGGCCCGCAAAAGCCCGCAAAGGCCCGGCCCGCAAAATCCCGCAAAAGCCCGCAAAGCCCGCTTGAATGGGCCGGGCTCGGATCCTTATATAAAAGATAAAGCCCGGCCCGGCCCGCATATATTAAAATGTTGTTGAGGCCCGGCCCGTGCCGGCTATACATGGGCCGGGCCGGGCTTTTTGCCGACCCCTACCTTCCGATTATCTAATTTTGAAAACAAAATAAATAAATAATCCTGTGATCTGTGTGGGAGAAGATGTGAAGAAACTCCGGCCCGAAATTACCTTCGTATCCTTGTTTAAAAAGAGGAGCTTGATCTATCCCATCAGATTCACCTGATCCAGACAAGCAGGACAGTTTGCGGAGGCCTCGAGGCTTTACAGCACCGCCGCTACATTCCCGTCCGCTGCGAAATGTGCTCGTCTGAGCGCTGACCGAGATTCGCTTCATTCTTGCCTCGTCAATCGTAAGCCAAATCGTGTCTCTCTCTGTTTATATTTCATTTTCGCTCAGTGTCGTCAAACCGTCGACTAGCTTCGAAATTCGGTCCTTGTTGTAGCTGAGAGCTTGAGCTGACTGGAAACAATTTATATATATATATATATATTTGAGTGGTTGTTTGTTTGGACCTAGATGCTTATAGTAACGGAGAATTTGCGGATTATTGAAGCTTCAAATTCAGTGGCCTGTTTTGTAATGCTCGTAGTCTTGTCGGTTTGCTTTAATTGGACTCTGCTTTGATCTCGTTGTGTTCGAGTTTTGAAAGATTCTAAGGTGTTTGGTGTATTGTATTATCTGTTGGAAGAAATGCTTGAATGTTAAGCTTCTTTTCAGAAGTGATATTGATACCATAACTGAATTCTGGAATTGTTGTAGTGTGGTGTTTTTGTTGGCTTCAAGGGTTTGTTAGTGTTCGGTTTCTTGTTTTGGAAGACAGATTTGAGATCATGTCAGTTATGGTTCTTGTACTATGTGTTTGGTACTTTTCTTGGTCCATTTCCCTTATACATGTCCCGCTCATTTCTTGGTATCAATTTTCCTCTAAAATTGAAGTGTTAATCTTTCTTTTGCACACATTATATATGTCTGACAGTGACGTCTTGAATATAAAATCATTTCAGCCTCTTGCATTTGTGAGAAATAGTTGTAGAATTGAAAATCCAACAAACAGCAGAAGGAAAACATGTGCGAGATGCCGGACGAAAAGGGCAAGAAAATTGAGGTAGTAGAGATTTCTTCCTCATCATCGGCAGGAGCAGCGGTTTATGAGATACCAGGGGAGCCTGCTATTGTCATTGATGGAATGCTTGTGCTTCCCCCAAGTGATGATGGCTCCATTGCAATCTATGACGCCGTGAAAGATGTAGAGTCCCTTGGAAATACGAGATTTGGCATGTGGTTGGTTGGAAGGGAAGTACGGAAGTTGTTTGGAGATCAGTACTACACTGGTACGGTGACAGAGTTTGATGAAGAAACGGGCTGGTGGAGGGTTGTGTATGAAGATGGTGACCTTGAAGATCTCGAGTGGAATGAGCTGGAACCACTGCTTCAGCCCTTGGATATAATGATGCCACTGAAATCATTAGCCCTAAAGACTATCAAGAAAAACAACAAGCATGTCCAGAAACCAAAGAATGCTGTGGCTCGACCTGAAAAACAGAAATCCAAACGCTCAGGAAGCAAAGGAAAGGAAGTCTCAGCGCAAGAAGATGCTCCAAAGACGATTCCAGCTGCAAAACAGTCTGCTAAAAAAGGCAAATGATTTGAAAGTTGGTTGTGGTAGATGTTGGAAAATGGAAAATGAAGAAGCATTTCTCATACTGATGAATTTGAAGCCGAGCAAGACCAAGGATGCTATGGTATTAGTCAATTGCAGTGTTGTACTGCTTAGGTACATTGCATAGATGAAGGAACAAGATTAGATGACATTGTTCATGAATATTGTACTGCCAAACGTGGCTGAAACTTCTCAAGAATTTGTTGTTGTAGATCTCCCGACTTGGGAATCACCGATGAAAATTATTCGATTAGCTTGGTAATTTTCGTGTCTCTAACTCTTCGATAAGCTTCCTATCAAGCATTTTTACAGTCTTTAAAACACCACTAATCATTCCATCAAAACTTCAACAGTCTTTAAAAATCAACTAGACCATCTCAGGACCTTCCTAATAAACCGCATTTGATTCCCCCGTCTTGTCCTTGGACGTCTTTTCATCGGGGTAACGAATCGTGGTGCTCCACGTCAGCTTCATCTTCCTCAGGCGCGACTTCCGGTATAAAACCATCTTTTTCATCATCAGCAAGAAATGAAAAACATAAACAAAAAATCGAAACCTCTTTCTCAGAAACGTTTCGTCTTCCGTCGTCTCGTCTTTAGTCTCTGGAACTCTCTAGGGTTATAATATGGAATTCTGAGACGAATAGAGATTCTTGGAGTGACGAACAAGGTACTCTCCAAATCTATTATGTTCGAGTATTTTTATACTCAAGGACCTTGTCGTATTTGTTACCACGAATAGTATAAGCTTCTGTTTATGGAAAAGGTGAATAAACCAATTACTTGTATGTAATTGTGATTTTATATATGCTGTTATAGTGTGATTACTGTTTATTAGGTGGTCTGCTCAGTTTGAATTTGTTCTCACCAGTTTTATGTAGAATGTTTCTAGGCCTTCGTCTATGTTATGCTTCACTGTTGATTGTTGAGTAGCTAGTTTTGATTTAAACTTCAAAACTTACATGGTTTTGGATCATTTTCTCTATCGAATGTGTTAATTTCTTGATTTCGCCTCATTTTCGGCACAGACTGAGTTTGAGGTTTGGAAATGATTAGAATTTTTGTTAAATTTATGTGCATTTAACCAGGAGATTGTTGAGGGATAACACAGATTGTGTTTCATATTTCAACCGAGAGGCAACAGGAGAATTGGCCTTGGTGGAATAGTATGTAATCGAGAAATTGGTCTACAGTTATTAGTTATTACTGAGCTACTTCACTGGTAAGCCGGGGCTGGGAGCTTTCTCAATGGAGGCTCTTGACACTGTGATTGAAGAACCGCAGAAAGTGGAGAGCACGGTTGAGCAAAGTCACACATTAGAAAGAGAAAGAAGCAAGTCCGCAGAGAAAGTGAAGCATGGCGAAAATTCAATGGAAGCATCACCATCATCATGTCGAATGGTGACTCAATTGATATGTCATGAGAGAGATATAGTTGCTGCACATACTTTGGTACAGATGGCTAATGAAGATTCTGATTGGCTTCCTCACAGATTAGACTCACATGGAGTGAAGCACAGTATGAAAGGGATGCGGAGAATGAGGTCAGATGACTTTGGAGGTCAGATGGATAATGGAGACAGGGTTGTCTTAGCTTTGTCAGCAGTGCCATGTCCTGGAAGGAGTAAGCCTGGAAAGATGAACAATCGTGTGAAACTATGTTCTCGAGCACCTAAGTATGTGAACAATAATGTCAGTGAGGAGGAGGATAATAACTTGTATGAGACTTGGCTGAGAAACAATGATCAGAAACCTATTGAAGATGGTATGGAGAATCATAATGATACAGTAGGCATGTTAAGGATAAAGAAGCAGAAAAGAGTTGCAAGATCCTACCGTAGAAAAGAAACTGGGGACGTTCCAGTATCTGTAAGGCCTTCCAAATTGCCAGTTCCTGCTGTTCTGGCCAATGTTCCATTCTCTATTATACATCTAGTCACTGCCATTCGAAGAGCAATGATTTCTGGACACGCAGAAGGCAATGCTTTGGTGTATGGCACGGACCAAGAGAAAAGCAATGAAAGGATGAAAGGAGGCATTAGGGTTCCATGACAAATCCCATATGCTTACCTTATCTTACCCTTAACAGGATTGTTAAGCGTGTCAGATCAAATCCTATTGATCCTCGAGAACCCCTTCAGGATTTAGTCAGACGAGTTCTGAAGATATTTTCATCCAAAAAGGCACCTCTAGAATCACAAGGATGGAAGCCACTCACTTTGTATGACTAGTCCAGTGAATGCTGGTTATGGATTGGTTCTCTTAAAAATTGGTACGCAAGCCACTCACTGTCCATAACTCCAGTAAGTGATGAAGAAATAACTTCCGAAGGATGGGGTCTTCCTCACCAAATGCTCGTAGACTTGGTTGCTTCCTTTGCTATTTGGTTCAACAATTTTCAAAAGCTTTATCGAGTTGGCAGCCCTCCTGCACCGCCTCTGGTTTTGACAAGACCAACATCAAATGAAAGCAAAAGGTTTAGGGGTCTGAAACGTAAGATGAACATTGCCACAATCGGCCCAAGTGCTGAAGAAGTAAGAGCTCACTTCACTAAGGAGGAAGCTTTGAGGCCTTTACTCCCGGATAGAGGGTTTCGTTACACAGCTCTGGATGGTATAAAATCTGCAGTGGCTCCTATTAAAAAGCTGAACAAGGTAGGCGGATGGCATGTTATACTCAAAGCCAAGAGGCCCCCTCATTATTCCAGCTGTGTCTTCTGCGAGATGCAGCTGCTAGATTGCCTGGAGGTATGGGCACTAGAGCAGATATCTGTACTCTCATGCGCGACTCGCAGTATCTACTCGAAGATGTCTCTGATGAACAACTGCACACATTTGCTAGCAAAGGCCTGGACAGACTGCACTATGAAGCTGATCCATGTGTCAAATACAATGGGAAGGTGTGGGTCTATTTACATCGATATAGAGGGGAGGACGACTTTGAGGATGATGCTACCGCATGCCTTTATGTAAAGAAAAAGTACCGAAAGCGTAATGCAGCAATTCATCTCTTCATCGTTCACAATTAGGATACAATGCAGCTAGCTAGCTCTTTTGTTTTGGTTCAAAGAAGATTTGAACTCTCGTCTTAGCCTCTTAGGTGCCGCAATATTTGCTGGTTTTGTACATGAAGCCACAACAAGGTCTTACCTTTTGATTCTGATATTGCTACTGAAGATTGCTGATTACAATCTGAAAGAGAAAAACAGCATTCAATTTTTTGCTCTTGAGATTATTTTACTGATCTCATGGTTCTCTTAATGATTCATAGGTGCATTGAAAATTTTCAATTGCACAAGACTTATTTATGTTTGGTGTTAGAAAAGAAAAGGTATATATAGTTGGCTGTTCAACTTAAATGGCTATGTTCTGAGGGATGAATGGAATTCACTTTCAGACTGGGGAAGAAGCTTTCGCAATCTTTTTTACACACAAATTCTGGGCACTTTAAGCCCAAACCATCTCCAAAACTCAAACAAATATTACAAAAAACCAAGAAGCAATCCAACGCTCTGAGAATTCTAGACCTCATCACCACGAAACCAACTTCCACTGCGTCTCATCGCCAAGGCCATCTTCGTGTCATTCAGGACCTTCTAATCTCAGATTCCAATAAACTCAGCAACCCTTCACATTCATCAATACAATTTTCCAATTCGTTCGCTGAGCTGTTCGATTCTAGCTCAGTTGATTGTCAGCCGTATGACCTAGAAAGCTTTGCGTTTGATGCACGAGTTTTGTCGTATGCCATAAGCTCATGTGGGTCTGAGCGTGATCTTCATGGTGGGGTTCAGTATCATTGTGCGGCAATACGAAGTGGGTTCGTTGCGAATGTGTATATAGGAAGCTCGTTGATAAGCTTGTACAGCAAATGTTGTGAATTGGAGGATGCAGGTAAGGTGTTCGATGAAATGCCTGTCAGAAATGTGGTGTCGTGGACAGCTATTATTACAGGGTTTGCGCAAGAGTGTCGGGCCGATGTGTGCTTGGAGCTTTTCAGTGCAATGAGAAATTGTGGTTCGAAGCCGAATGATTATACGTATGCTAGTTTGTTGAGTGCTTGCACAGGGAGTGGAGCTCTGGGGCAAGGAAGATGTCTTCATGGTCAGACGATGCGGTTGGGTTTGGATTCGTACATTATACTTGCTAATGCTCTGATGTCGATGTACTGCAAATGTGGGGATATTGAAGATGCGCTGTACATATTCGAAAATGTGGATGGCAGAGACAATGTGTCTTGGAACTCCATGATCGCAGGGTATGCTCAGCACGGGCTTGCGCTGCAGGCTATTGATCTTTTCAAAGAAATGAAGAAGCAAGGCTTGAAACCCGATGCCATTACGTTGCTCGGGGTGCTCTCGTCGTGTCGCCATGCAGGTCTTGTTAATGAGGGTCGGCATTACTTTAACACGATGATCGAAGAACATGGTATTAAGCCTGAGATGGATCATTATTCGTGCATTGTTGATCTCCTTGGTCGGGCAGGTTTGTTGAACGAGGCTTGTGATTTCATTGACAAGATGCCTATTTGTCCCAACGCGGTTATCTGGGGCTCGCTTCTTTCGTCCTGCAGGGTTCAAGGGAGAGTGTGGATGGGCATCAAGGCTGCAGAGAGCAGGCTATTGATAGAGCCCGAGTGTGCTTCTACTCATGTGCAATTGGCAAACCTGTATGCCAGTGTGGGCTGTTGGGATGAGGCTGGAAGAGTACGAAAATTAATGAAAGATAAAGGAATCAGGACAAGTCCTGGTGTAAGCTGGATTGAGATCAGTAACGAAGTTCACAGATTTAGAGCAGAAGACATTTCAAACCCCAGAATGATTGAAATAACTGGAGTCTTGGATAGTTTGGCGGACCACATGGAGGTTCACCTCAAAACTTTGGGTTGTGAACTCGAAATGCAATTGAAGTGAATAATGCATGATGCTACAACAATAATGCATGATGCTACAACATAGTTTCAACTTATGGTCTTGTATACACCATCAATTATAAATAGAAAATTCCTGAAGAAGAATGTGTATTTCATGTAAACAAGTAATATAGTCCATAGGATTACAATTTTGTGATACTGCATATCCAACACATCCTGAAAGTTTCAATAAGCAAAGAGTAGTCTTATTTCCGGAGAAGCTAAACATTCATATTTGTCATAACAAAGAAACAATCTAGAAATGAAGCGGAAAGTTTAAATGATACTGCATGTCAATCACAATTAGAAACCTACATATCCAATCCTCATCTTATCATGTCTTCCATCCATGCTACACTGACACAGGGAACCAAGAAACCAAAAACTCATTAATGGAGAACATACGTCAAGACTTGATTGTTCCGAATGAAGCCCTTGTTCTTCGCAATGCATGCATTCATTGCCTGGATTTTCGAGGGAAAGCGAACAGTAGCCAATCTAATGGGATCCGGGAATCCTGGTCTGCAATGTAGTTGCAAATAGAATTTCAGTCAAGATCATTTTAAGATGATAAGTGATGTTTATATTAGACTCAAAATACTAGGCACAAACCTCAAAAACATCTGAATGGAGGACGACAAGTATGGAGTCCCAGACAAGAAGCGCCCCACATCTTCTTGCGAAGCAAGTTTATGGAGTCCCTCTATGAGAACCTGAGAAACGCGTGTAAAGGCATTTACACTTCAGATGATATTTAGAATATCATATATTAATCGTCATTAATATGTACAAAAACTTAACATATTCTATGAATATTTTCCTACTGCACGGTCCATCCAGTCCAACTATGACTAACTCTTTTGAAAAATGTAATCATTTATACATTTAGCTATACGCCTAATTGCTTAGACATGAACAATGTACAAAAGATAACCTCTGACTTACAGTTTTCCCATCAAAATTAGTCTCATTAGCTGACCGCTCCCACCTCTGTGGATCACTCTGTCATCCATAACCCAAGCATCAGCAATAAAACATACAATCTACTTCACTACAATATATGGGCAACAAAGTACTCGTGCGGTGGCATTACCCTTTCCAATCTGGAATCCTGCGCCTTCCGGCGAAGCACCTTCAACGCATTGTCAAAAGCTCTTTGCGACGGAAACCGCAATATCCTAATGACAAAACCAACGTAAACAACTGATGTAAATGCACAAATCGCAGAGGAAAAAAAGGGAAATAGAGCATTTCAAAAATTTAAGCCACTCACATTCCCATTGGAGCGCAAGCCGCATTATACTGAACCTTAATATCTTCCAGAGTCAAATCACAGCCTTCCAGAAGATTTAAAGCGTCCGTCTTCAAAGTGTTTCTTGTGATCCTAACCAATCTACCATACACCGGCCCTGAAATTTCGACACAAATTTCGTCAAACGAGAATTGAATCCCTACAAACCCTAAGAGCTTAGCGGAGATGAATAGACGAGTTTTTCAGTACCTGTGTTTGTGTTGTGAACGAATCGGTCGACTGCTTCGTCGTGAGGCGGTAGCGGCGGCTGCTCCGCCTGGGTTGAGAACCGCCTCAGCGGCTCGCGGAGGATGCCGTGGTGGTGGGGCCGGAAAGTGCTGGCGGTGAGTGTTGATCTGATTGAGGCTCGGAGAAGACCCAGCTTTGACATTTGTTTTAATCCGTTCGAGGGTGTTTGCTTTGCTTTCAGTGAGCTGAGGAAAGCTCCCGACTCTGGGGTTTAACAGGAAGAAGAATGCTGCTGATCGTTTTGGAAATCAGGAATTGCAGAATACACCCGTGAGTTTACTGAAATACGACTATTGCCCCTGCTATGAATACGCTGGTATGGCCAATCGGCCCATTTTGTATAAGTTAGGTCATTTCCAATCGTATGAGTCCTATTAAATTTTTGGTCTCCGTTAACAAAATATTATCTCCAATGGTACAATTTGGTCTCCATCTTTTTTTCTTCTTCTTTTGGTTACAACCGAGGCCCAGTAGGCGTACAAAAAAGCAATAAAGAGATCGGGTCTTCATCATTTGTGAGTTGGTTTGGGTTGGATAAGTTGAAAAAAAAAGTTTATTTTTTTAACCCAATATACAACTCATCTCATCTCCATCCCACCTAAAATTTGTGGGTCTACCACCAAGTGTTTTTATTTTTCAAACTTGTAGGCATGAAAATCTAGTCTATAATATTCAATTTTATTATATATAAATAAAATATTATAAATTTTTTATGTAATGTAATGTATAAATTTAAAATTTAAAAGATTTAGTATATTATATAAATACTAATACAAATAAAATTTTAACTTAAATAATGAAATAAGTTAAGTTCTATAATTATGTATCTTTACTAGGGAAATTCTCCATTGAGGACCTCTATGGTGAGGACTTGGTGGGTACCTTCTTATAAGTCATATTTTCTAATAATATTTTGGAAAATCAACCGTTGTATATCTAGTTATATACCACTACCACATTATAGGGCATTGTCGGCGACCTAAAGTCGCCGGGCTTTTTTTTTTTTTTTTTTTTCCGCCGGAAATGACTATTACCGGCGACAAGTCGCCGGTAATACTCTCGCCGGAAATTTGGCACCGGTGAAAGTATTACCGGCGACTTATTTTTCAAGTCGTCGGCAATGCTTAAGGGCATCACCGGCGACTTGAGTCGCTGGCAATACTCAAGGAATCACCGGCGACTGAAGTCGTCGGCAATGATTGAGTATTGCCGGCGACTCAAGTCGCCGGCAATGATGAAGGGCATTACCGGCGACTTGAGTCGCTGGCAATGATTGCTCCGCCGTGGCCGGAAAATGAGGGGTATTGCCGGTGACTTTGGTCCAAGTCGCCGGCAATACCCAGAGAAATTGTCAAAAAAAAGCCGGTTCTGAATTGGGCCCAATTCCAAAACCTGCACTGAAAAACAGAAACCGTACAAATATAAGTTCAACAGTACACACATAATTGTCCAACGTACAGTACAAATAGCAACAATACGAAAATAAACTACAACTACACGTCAGGGTCGAGGAACTCCCGCGTCAGGGTCGAAGAAATCCATGTAATCATTTGAACTCCGGTGGCTACCCTGGTCTTGCTGTGGCGGTGACTGCTGCGGTGGTGGATCACTGTGGAACACAGGGACCGGGGGAGGTGTGGGGACCGGTTGTCCGGTAGTCTGGCACGCGTACATCGTCTGCATCCATGTGAACATTTGTGTCTGCTGCTGGACCATCATTCGGTGTTGCTCGACCAGCACCCGGTGCTCGGCATCTCTGACTACCTTCTGCTCGGCCAATTGCCGCATCTCCTCCATCTGCCTCCTTTGCTCCTCCAACTCCCTCTGCGTTCTCTTAAGCTCCGCTGCTAGGTTAGAGTTCCTAGAAGTTGAATTTCTTGACCTGGTAGAGTATTCCGAAGTGTTCTTCAATACTCATTCGCCCGCCGAGCCCATTCCCCTGCAGTAGTAGGTATTCTTTCCAGTCCCACACGTTTTTTCCATGATCTGAGCCGCTATAGGGCGATCAAGCGGATCGATTTGAGAGGCATATTGGGTCACTTCTTTCTCCGAGCAGTCAGGATGGTTGTTTCGAGCTATATTCATGGTGACTTCTGTGATCGCTTCCTCCACTCTCGCCTAATTGAAAAGCGAATATGAATAACGTATTATTAAACGAGTAAAATTAATAGAGAAAAATAGTTTTATTGTGTGAACTACAAACTAATGAGGCTAAAGACTTACCGCTTCTTCAGGGCACTGCGGATAGAACTTCTGATGAATAAACACCAACGGGTTGACTTCTTGTTGTTGCTGTGCCTTACTCGACCAACCCAAATAGTTGAGTGAACCTGCATGATGGGCCTTTGTGTTTTTCAATCTGTTCTCCCGGTTCGTCTTGGAAATCGCCTTGTTTGATAAATATATGTAAAAAAATTAGTAACTAACTATTTCAATGCGATACGATACATTAGGGTTGTAAGATATATTCAGGATGCATACCTTCGCTTTGGGGTGCTCTAAGTGGGCTACCAGCCACAACCACTCGTACTCGCTAAACTGGAATTCGCTAGGGGTAGAACCTCGGCCTAGCTCCTTGTACTGTGTGTAATATTTTGAAAGCTCGTTCCTCCACTCTTTATACCTATATTAACACCAGAAAAAAAAGTTAGAGATATTAAAACACTTGATAAACAAAAATCTAACTCGATATATACTCAAATAACTCGAATCACATCACCTGATATGTAGTTGACGCTCTACCCACGTGTGAATAAGGCATTCATCCATGTCAAACCACACCTGCAAGATGAATATATAAATGGTAAAATTATATATTTATTCGGACTTAATTAATAAATATAAAATTTACGTAATGAAAATACGATTTAACTCACATTCAGTGCATTATGCACTTGCATCTTCACGTAGAGAGACACAGATTCCCAATCTGGCCAAAGCATTGGGACCTTATCCCGCACGACGGCCCCGGCCATGCTGGCATACTTTTGCGTGGTGTCAAATGTCTCGATCACCTCACCATGCTCATTGGCCCTAATGAGCGTTTTCCTTCCCCCGGTGGCCTGCTCAAGTCTCTTCCCGGTGCAGGTGCCTCTAGTCTTTCGTTTTCCATTGCCATTAACGAAATTGCCTAATAATACAATGTCAACAAATTGATATCATTAATTGAACCTATCGTAAGGCTTAAGTAATAATTGTTGTAATCAATCTTGTTAAATAAAATTTACCTGCATCGTCCGTTTGCTGGTTGGTGCACCTCGCACTCCAAAGATACACGGGGTCGAACGGGATGAAGTCGTACGCTTCCTCCACGCTCAGGAACTCCGGCCGTCCTTCAATATAAATAGGCCTTCCCCTATCATCGAATTCAGGGATCACAGGAATCTCGTCGGGCAGGAAGAGACCGGACGGTGGAGATAGACGAGGCCTGGACGATGAGGCTCCAGCACCATCTGCCTCAGATGATTCCCGTGAAATGGGAGTAGGCACTGGGCCAATAGGGGCATTCGGATGGAGGGAGATTCTGATGCCCCCGTTGACTGTCGCTCGTCTGTGGGTTCGCTGACTGAGGGTCTGCTGACTGAGCGTCTGCTGACTGAGGCTCGAGGCTGGACTGGGGGTTGCACGGATCCGGATCGTGCAGCTTCCTCCTCTCCTCGCGCAGCTAGCAACATTTGTGTGCGAGCATTCATAATTGGCCCACTGCGCATGTTGCTGACTGCGGCTGAGGAACCTTGACTGCTGCTCCCTTCACTATTTCTAGTCCCTCTCTGTTTGATGCCTCCAAGCCAATTTGCCGCAAAACCTCATGCACATCCAACAATTATTCCTGGATACGATTATATGAAAATTAAGGATGGAACCGTTTGGAACCGGAACCATTTGGAACCGGAACCGTTTGGACCCGGAACCGTTTGCAACCGGAACCATTTGGAACCGGAACTGTTCGGTTCCGGTTCCAGTTGTAGCGGTTATAGGTTCCAAACGGTTCCGGTTCCGAACGGTTTCGGTTCCAAACGGTTCCGGTTCCAAACGGTTCCGGTTCCAAATGGTTCCGGTTCCAAACGGTTCTGGTTCCAAACGATTATCGGTTCCAACAATGAGTCCTGGATTCGGTTTTATGAAAAACCGGAACCGGAAACGTTTGGAACCGGAACCGTTTGAACGGAACTATTTGGAACCGGAACCGTTCGGTTTCAAACGGTTCCGGTTCCAAACAGTTCCGGTTCCAAACGGATCCGATTCCAAACGGTTCCGGTTTCAAACGGTTCCGGTTCCGGTTTTTCATAGAACCGAATCCAGGACTTATTGTTGGAACCGATAACCGTTTGGAACCGGAATCATTTGTAACCGGAACCGTAGGAAACCAGAACCGTTTGGAACCGGAACCGTTCGGTTCCGGTTCCGGTTCTAGCGGTTATCAGTTCGGTTACTAACGGTTCCGGTTTCAAACGGTTCTAAATGCGGTTATGATATCGTACATTAAATTAAACATTAAACATTAAATTAAATTGCATCATATCATATCGATCATTACGAATATAATTATCAAAATATCAATTAATTATTACCCAAATGTTTATTTAACCGATTAATTAAGTTAACAAATATACCTTAAATTATCAACTATATCAATTAATCCAAATCACCTTAATTTGCCCAACACCCTAAATTACCTTAAATTACCTATATCAATGAATCCAAATCACCTTAATTTTCCCATATATGCAACACCTTAAAAATACAATATAATTATGAACTATATATATCATTTAATCCACCCAAATCACCTTAAATTACCTAAATATTTCCCACATATATACATCACCTTAAATTATCAAAAATTATGAAAACTTAATTATATACATCACATATATACATATATACATCACCTTAATTAAATTTACGACATATATACATCACATATATACATCACCTTAATTAAATTTTCCAAATATTTTCCACATACATACATCACATATGTACATCACCTTAAATTATCAAAAATTAAAACATCACCCAAAACTTAATTAATCAAGTTAATTAAAATGCATAAAAATATAATTAAAATGCATATATATATATATACATAATTATAAAAAACAAAAATTGAGAGAGAGAGAGAGAGAGAGAGAGAGAGAGAGAGAGAGGGAGCTAGGACCTGTCATGGTCGAACTCGGCTTCGAATTCCGGCGACGGAGGTGAGGGGAGGAGGTAAAGGAGGAGGGGAGGAGGAGGGGAGGAGAGGAAATTGAGATTTGGGATTTTTTTGTGTGGAGAGGGGAGAAGGGAGGAGGGGAGGGGAGAGGGGAGGAGAGGAAGAGAGGTTTGAGGAGAGGGAGGGAGCTAGGTGAGGAAGAGATGAAGAAATGGGGTTTTAGGGTTTGAGAGGGAAGAGAGAGAGGTTTTAGCTGCCTCCTGGGAAATACCGAGAGCATTGCCGGCGAGTTACGAGTTAACTCGTGGGCAATACTATTACCAACGAGTTAACTCGTTGGTAATAGTATTGCCCACGAGTTGATAAGCAACTCGTGGGTAATACTATTACCCACGAGTTGATAACTCGTTGGTAATGATAGTGATTCCCGGCCAAGAATTTCCGACTAGATTTTCCGACTAGAATTTCCGACTATAATTTCCGACTATAATTTCCGACTACAATTTCGACTAGAATTTCTGACTATAATTTCCGACTATAATTTCCGACTAGAATTTTCGACTAGAATTTTCGACTATAATTTTCGACTATAATTTCCGACTAGAATTTCCGACTAGAATTTTCGACTAGAATTTCCGATTACAATTTCCGACTACAATTTCGACTAGAATTTCCGACTAGAATTTTCGACTATAATTTCCGACTATAATTTCCGACTATAATTTTCGATTATAATGTACGACTATAATTTTCAACTAGAATTTCCGACTATAATTAAAATATGTACATCATTAACGTACTAAGGATGATAATCATAATCATCTTCATCACTTGAGTCTGACTCGGTTTCATAGGTAACCTCTGGCATTATGTGCCGCTCCTCGTCATCTGAATCAGCGTCAACTTCATTTGGATTAACATCGAGAAGTTCTGCTCCTGTAATTCGAACCACACTCCCAGATCTCACATTATTAAGGCGAATCGTAGATGATTCCGGAATGTCAAAAGCGTTCGGCTCTTGGTATGCAGTAACTTCTTCATCATCTGCGGTCTCACCAAGTGTGGCAGCACTGTATATGTTTCTATAAGCAACATGGTTTACCACCTTCCACGGGACTTTGTTGAAAAGATCGTCAAGGTAAAACACTTGTTTTACTGATGTGGCAAGAACGAAAGGGTCTTCTTTATACCAGCTTGTAGCAGTATTCACCGAAAATATTCCCTACTGATCGGCCTTGTGTTCTCCGGGCTAGTATCAAACCATCTACACTTGAACAAGTGCACTTTCATGTGGTTCCCATAAATTAGTTCAACAACTGAATGAAGGACACCGTAATAGTCAACGCCATCCTGCCCACTATGGACCATCACCCCACAATTCTGTGTTTTCAGTCGGTCGTCTCGATTTTCACATATAAATTTCACGCCATTGACCTGACACATCGAGTAAAATTTTGAAGCTATCGGTTTCATCGTCAGAACCCTCAATTCGTTTGACCACTCTGGGCAACCATCATTTGCTACATGGTTCATCTGAAAACGATAAGAAACCACACAAGAAATTATGAACATAGAAAAACAAAACCACGTACACACATGCTATATAAGGATATAAAAAATAGATATATACACATATACCCTTACCCATTGACCAAAGTAGTTTGCAAACGTCCTGTTGTGGTAATCAACATTTCCGGCAATAGCAGGGCAGTGAAGATGATAGTTTTTCCAATATTGTACTTCTGCACAGTTAATCAGTACCGACCAGTGGGCAATGGCTACCTCATTTCCATCCAACTTGTACGACTTTGGTAAGCTTCCCTGTACTACCACGTCATTGGAGATGATAGAAAGATTGAACTGGGGTTCATCTATCGGCATCTGTTGTTGGGGGTCCTCAAGCGCTCCCAAATACACGTTGGTGTACGTTACACACTCGTGCGCAATATATGCTTCAGCGATACACCCTTCATGTGCAGATTTATTCTTCACATAGTCCTTGTAGGCTCCCAATTGTCTACAAGTTAACAAGTGCATGTTATGATACTTAAAAATTAAGAATTTACATATAAAAACATAGGCAAACCAAATGTATGAATCATTTGTACATTTCCATGGGATACATCCAAGTGTAGTGTATGGGACCGGTAAGCAATAATTGTTCGGGAAGATGGATCATCAGGTGAGGCATGATGTCGAAAAAATTTGGGGGAAATATCCTCTCAAGCTTGCACATGATAAAAATGATGTCATCTTGCATCTCCCTGAGATCTGATTTTTTAACTTCCATGGTGCATAACTTCTGAAAGAATCTTGACAAGGCCACCAACGGCTCCACCACCTCTTTGGGCAGGTACCCTCGAATGAAAATAGGGAAAATGCATTGAAGCAGTACATGGCAGTCATGACTCTTTAATCCGTACATCTTATTTTCCCGGAAGTTAACACACCTGCTTATATTTCCTGCATAGCCATAAGGATACTTGCATATATATATAGCCATAGGCAACAATTATATTTCTCGCATATAACCATATATAAGTAAAAATTTAAGGCCAATTTCCTGCATAGCCATAAGAATATATACCTGACATTACTCAGCCACCCAAAAATTTCATGCTTATGCTTGGGCTTGACGGTCTAAGGAGTTTGCGGCATTTTTCTCTTACCATCTCTTAACCACAAATGTTTCCGCAGTCCCATAGCTTTCAGTTTGCCTTAGGGATGTCTTTTGTTTTCCCCTCCAAATTAAGAACTGTGCCCACCACACTTTCACACACATTCTTCTCTATGTGCATGACATCTAGGTAGTTTCTAATAGGCAACCTGGGCCAGTAGGGGAGTTCTCAGAATATGCTCTTGTGTGTCCAAAACTTATACCTTTCGGGCTTGTCTGGAATTGACGCCATTATCTCAGGATGATTGCTCAGCTGGCCAAAATCATATTCATTCAACACTTCCAAAATTTCATCCCCTGTCCATCGCCTGGGTGCCACACCTGTTTCCACAGTCCCATCAAAAGCGTCTTGATCCTGCCTAAATGGGTGATCATATGGAAGCCAACAACGGTGACGCATCTGAACAATTTTACTGCAATGAGGACTGCAATAATCAACCGTCATGCACTCTGAACAAGCCTTGTAACCCCTGGTAACGTTGCCCGACAACATACCGCGGGCAGGAAAATCACTGATGGTGCCAACAAGCATGGCATGCATCTGGAACATCTCATTTTTGAACCTATCGTAAGTGGGGTGGCCACACTCACTCAGGTACTTAAGCTCCTCAATGAAAGGCCTCAAATACACATCAAGATACTTTCCTGGATAACCCGGGCCCAGAATTAACAGAGTCAGCATATTGTATTCCTTCTTCATGCACATCCATGGTGGAAGGTTGTACGGTACCAAAATAACTGGCCATATACTGTATTGAAGACTTATGTTGCCAAAAGGGTTGAATCCGTCAGATGAGAGCCCTAACCAAACATTTCGGACCTCTGCTGCAAAATGATCAAACTCCCTCACCATGTGCTTCCAAGCATCTCCGTCGGAAGGGTGTATAAGGGTGTCATCGTCAGGCAAATTCCTCTCAGCCCACCATCTCATAGCTTCAGCCGTGAACGCACACATGAACAACCGCTCCAGCCTATCAATAAGCGGAAAATATCGAAGTATCTTCACAGCTTTCTTGTTGCCTGGAGGAGTCAACTTATACCTTTCTGTAAAACATACCGGGCAGGCTTCAAGGTCTTCAAGATCTTTTCCCCAGAAGAGAATACAATCATATCTGCATGCATGGATTTTGATGTTGGAAAGCCCAAGATCTTTCAGGATATGTCGCACCTTATGATGAGTGGTAGGAAGACGATGACCGAGTGGCAGTAGCGAAGCAGTCCACTTCAGCCAAGAATCAACAGCTTTGACAGACATTTTGTTCTCCATTTTGAGCTGCATCACTCCCATGACACTTTCAAGAACAGTCTTACTACAACCGTCGTACAACGAAGTCTGTTGCAATGTAATCAGGTTGTTGTACTTGTACATACCGCTTGTGTTGACATGAGCTCCAGGTAATGGCTCGACTGGCTCAATATGGGGGAAACCCTGCACGACAGGAGGGACATTTGGTGCTTGATCAGCAAATACACCGCTCTCATGAGGAAACATATCATTGATTAACATTGATGTTGGATCATAGGATGGACTGGCCCTCTCAGCAATATGTCCATGATCATAGGATGGACTGGCCCTCTCACCAAATTGTCCATGATCATGCGGACCCGCTAACGATGTTTCACTGTGATAAATCCAAGAAGTGTACTTATCCTAAAACCCGTATTTACTCAGGTGCTTCTGGACTTTATCAATGGGAAAACGAAATCGATCGTTGCGACACTTACATTCTTTACACGGGCAATAATGAAGTGTAGTGTCTCCATAATTAGCCTTCACAAAATCCACAAAACTCCTAATTCCCTGGTGATATCTCACATCCCATCTTTCGAGGCTCATCCAACTCTTGTCCATCCTGAAAATTCTAACAATATTACGTACTATAAATATATATATATATATATACACATTCACTACTAATTAATTAATAAATCATCATTAATTACATTCGAATTCATCCGATTAATTAACAAAAGTCGACCCATGCATGCATATAAATTAAAAAATATATATATATACCAACAATTCACAATTACAAATTAACATGCATGCCTGTATATATATACACATATTAACAATTAATATTCACAAAATAATTTTATATCCATATATATATATACACAAATTAACATATTTTCATCGAAATAATCTCAAATCCACTCAAAATCAACAGTCAATCACTCGAAATCAACAATATATCCACTCTATTTGCGTATCAAACCAATAATCGATATCTCAACTCTAAATCAACACATGCATATATATATATATATATCGATCTAATTAAATCAACACACATATATATATATATACATACGTATATACGCACCTATATATAGCTACGTATATAGCTTCCCGAGCGGGTTTTCGACACCTTTTGACAATACCCAAGGATTTCAGAGCGTTTTCCTTCTTTCGATTTCACCGGATTTTTTTCTATCCAAATGAATGAGCTGCTGCGATCTGCATCTGATATAAGAGGTATTGCCGGCGATTCATTAAATCGCCGGTAATGGAGTTATTGCCGGCAAAATTCTGGCCAAAAATCGCCGGAAATGCTTGAAACTTATTGCCGGCGACTTTCTCCGTCGCCGGCAATAATTAAGTACCATTGCCGGCGATTTTCCGGCCGGAATTTCGCCGGCAATGGTTGAGAGATTATTGCCGGCGACGGAGAAGGTCGCCGGCAATAATTTTGAGCATTGCCGGCGACATTTCAGACTTTTTCCCGGCGACGGAGCAAGTCGCCGGCAATAATGAGCATTGCCGGCGACTTGCCCGGTCGCCGGCCTTTTTTTTTGAAATATCGCCAGCAATGGTACTTAATGTGGTAGTGTATACGTAGATCATTTATATAAATTTTCGTCCAATTTAAAAATCGTTAAGGTGTCGAACAAGATGAAAGAAATGAACGTTCCAAATTTATCAAACTTGAACCGTTCATGTTTATAATCGATTAACCATGATTTTGAATCCCTTGACGATTTTCGATTTGGTTGAAAATTTACAAAAATGATTTATTCATATATAGCTAAACATCTAACGGTTGATATATCAAAATGTGATCGAAAATTAAGTCTTACAAATTATTGTATAAAAAATACTCACAAAGTCCTCACCATAGAGGTCCTCAATGAAAAAGTTATCATCTTTACCATTGGAGATGATCAAGTTATAGAACTTACTTTATGGATAAATAGTGTCTAATATGGTTCTATTTCTTGCAACTCGACCTGAATATGGCTCCTAACATTGGAGATGGCCTTAGAGAATGGCCTCAATGGCAGACCTTAGAGAATATGGATTTCACTAATTAAGGCCCTTGACAGAATTTTCCAAAGAAATTCACATTTTCAGAAAAATACTCTAAAGACACTAAAAACCTCGAAATTTCGTTTTAAAACAAACCGAGTATGTGACAACCTCTAATAAGGGGAAGTTCTACCATAAACAGTACACTAATGTACTGAAATCACTTCTTTACTAAAAAAAACACAATCACATGCTTTGTACAGTGTAAAACAAGTTTTTTTTTTGGATACAAAAAAGGAAAAACAAGCTAGCCTAAAGATAAGCCTCTAGCCCCTCCGTTCCCTCTAAGAGCATTTGCACCAGACGGCCTAGAGATCGAGCAGATGGAGGGGCCCGCCAGAACCTGTTCGAGCAGTTTTGTTTTGGCGACGCACCGGCGAGCAGGAGGGAAGGGGAGATCGAGTGGTCAACGGGCTCGAGGTCGAGCGGAAACGGGTCGGGATGAAGCTCGATCAGCTGGTGGAGCCCATTGGCACGTGGGTGACGCCAACTAACATTTTTTATTGGCTTGCGCAGTAAAAGGTGGAAAAAAGTTACGCACCAATCATGTAACGACACGTACGTGGCTTACCGAACATATTAAAAATCCAACGGGTCAGTTGATCTGGGCTATTGATTTTGAAATCAAAATCTGATCCAATGGCTGATATTCAAACAGAACAGCTACTTTCTTTTCAGAATGGATATAAATGAGAATACCCAAAATATCTATAAAAAAACCCTAAAAAATTGTAAAAAAAACCCTTAAAATTGCATAACACCCCAAAATATTTCCCTATAAATACTACACCATTTATTTCACAACTCACACTAATTTGTGCACAAAAAATTTCACATCTCTATCCATCTCTACTCTCATTTTCTTGAGCATTTTTTCGTAAAAATGGCCACCAATTGGGTTTCTTCCGAAGATTTACAAATGTGCATCTCTTTCGCATGACACAGTATTGATGAATTCAACTACAACAAACAAAGGAAGGATAAATTGTGGGAGAAAATTCATGTCGATTACATGCAAAATTGGGTGCCATCGGAAGGAGAAACACCTTGAGAGAAGCATAGGTCTCAAGTTGCGCTTGCGTCTCACTACAATAAATTCAAGATACCATTGCAAAAATTGGGTCAATGTTTGCGAGACGCACGTAAGCATAGAGCTAGCGTCACTTCTCACATGGATGAGGTAATTCATTGTATTTATCATCTCATTTTTATTTAATTTCTACTATGTAATTAATTTAGTGCATTTTTAATTAACTTTTTGTATGTCATTTTAATCTAATTAATTTACTGTAGTTTTTTAGATTAAGCAAACTCAAGCATACTACTATGCCGCTAAGAAAGAACTGTTTACCTACTTTGAATGCTATGAAGTTCTTAAGGACCATCCAAGTTACCGAGATGTTGAACCAAGTACTCCGTCTCCGTATGTAAGCTCATATGAAGAGACTCCCTCCATTACCGAATCATCTCCAATCATAAATTTGGGTCACGAGGAAGTGAATGAAGCACCCCCCGCCTACATTGGCACTGGTCCGTCGAGTCCGGTTAGACCAATTGGATGCAAGGTGGCAAAGGAAGCAAGGCATCAAAAGAAACAAGGTAAGACTCTTATTGAGCAACGCACTGAGGTTTTGCAAACCATGACAAGTGATCAAGCATCGTGGCATTCCGCGAGGAAGATGCATAATGAAAGTGATCTCAATTATTATAAAGAGTATATATAACTTCAACCACGAAAGGAAGCAAGAGCGGCAAGTGAGCTCCAACTCAAGAAACAAGAGGAAGAAACAATGATAATGACAATGAATTTGGAGGCTATAACCCTAATCTCCAAAAGGTACTTTACCAAGAGGAAACTAGATATCCTTAAGGGAGCAGAAGATAAGGAATGTGAAGTTGTCAATGATACATTTGGGGATTGTTATCAACCACGCGTACTCTTTCTAGAGTAATTTTAGCAATTGTATTAAGAATAAATATTGTCATTTATATTTCCATTATCTTTCCATTATGTATTTAAATTTTCAAGAAATAAAATTGTAATTCCTTTATGAAATTACTTGCCAAAAAAACACATTATATTTATTTTGTCAAAATCGCAATTCCGAGATGACACGTGTCACGCTCTCATTCGGTCACTGAATAGTAACTGCTCAAGTAGATTGTGAACTGCTGCAATCTGTTTTACTCTTGCTCAACTAGTTTGGTGATTTCAAACTGCTCAAGCAGTTTGGGGAATTGCTTGAACAATTACTCAAGCAATGAGTGTATTTGCTCTAAGATCGTGCTGTAGACAGTGTAACACAAGCAGTTCACCACTGATCCTCACTTCAAAGATGCACTAGTCTAATGAATAATATCAATAGAAATTAAGAAAATGAGTGCATACACTTGAGAAACATGAATTTATCCACGAAAACACTTCAATCTATGAAGAATTTCATTCATATAATGGTAGTCTTTTTTTTCTTACATAACATGATAGTACAAATGTAATCCTTTCAAACTCACTAAAATGCGAAAAAACTAGTCAACAATTTTTTTACTTCGACGAGAATGCTGGTGACTTAAATGGCTAAATATGCATTTGAGCTTCACCTCATGAGGTATAATTATGCTCCCTTATTATAGTG
This sequence comes from Geum urbanum, assembly GCA_946800695.1. Classification (NCBI taxonomy): domain Eukaryota; kingdom Viridiplantae; phylum Streptophyta; class Magnoliopsida; order Rosales; family Rosaceae; genus Geum; species Geum urbanum. The sequence goes on along the minus strand of OX326999.1, from coordinate 76,860,775 downwards.
CACTACTGGAGGAGGGAATCGGGGCGACATAGTTATATTTCTACGTCGCTCCGATTTTCGTTGACGCGACGTACATTGCCTTTGATAAAAAGTACGTCGCTTCAAAAAATTGAGGCGACGTAGATTGAAGTACGTCGCTTAAACAAACTGAGGCGACTAGTTTTTCATTCGAAGCGACCAAACTAATCTACGTCGCTTCGAATAAAAATGAGGCGACGTAGATTGCACAATCTACGTCGCCTAGATTTTATTCGAAGCGACGTAGATTAGTTTGGTCGTTTCGAATGAAAACGAGGCGACGTAGATTGAGCAATCTACGTCGCCTCGTTTTTTTTAAAATCTGGATCTACTCTTCTTCTTAAAGTCAAACCGTTCATAAAGTTAGAATTTTAGAAAAACAGTTCCCCGTCGTTCTGCAGCTGTTTTGGGCGATTTTGGGAGAAATTTGAGGAAATTGAGAAAGAAGGTTGTTCTTGCCATTGATTTGATTCTTGAGTAAGGTTAGTTTGATTTGTATCTCTTTAACCCTCTTTATGACCATAATATGTTAAATTAGAAGTGAAATTGAAGTTTTGGTGAAATGTTTGAAGTTGAATTGAATTTGGTGTTATGTTGTAGTTTTAGTGTTTGAATCATTGAATTGTGTTAAATCATGTTATGGGTTCATGAATAATGTTTGAAATTTTGTTAAGTTTAGTGAAATTTAGTGATGATTAGAAGTGAAATTGAAGTTTTGGTGAAATGTTTGAAGTTGAATTGAATTTGGTGTTATGTTGTAGTTTTAGTGTGTTAAGCATTGAATTGTGATAAATCATGTTATGGGTTCATGATTAATGTTTGAAATTTGGTTAAATTTAGAGAAATTAATTGATGATTAGTGTAGATTATGTGTATTCGAGCCTTAATTAGTAGTGTTATTAGTGTTAATCATGATTTCGAGCGTATGGCTATATATAATTGTGGTGTTTATCAACTTAGAACTCCCGTTTGAGAATCAACAACTCATCTAGTTGATCGAGTTGAGTTGTTGATTCTCGAATTGTCCCATTTTTGGACAGTTTAGGTGAACATGACTTTGTTGATCCTTTTGCTATTCATGTGATTTCAGTTTCAGTTTTGGGATATGGTTTCGACAGTGTCTCCTTTAAATGTTCCCCGAGTGCAAATTAGGTTGTTTAGATATGTGTCCACTCGGGGAACTGTAGGGAGATGCTGCCGAAATTTCCCTAAACTGGAGCTGAAACGCATGGGTGCAAAAGCGTTGACAAATGTCGTGTTCCCCTGAAGGGGATAGGACCCAACCCGGAGGCATAAGGCGAAGAAGTGTGGGGTTTTGGTTGAATCGCAACTGTGGCGTGGTAACTTTGTTCATATTGATTGTTTATGTTGACAGGAAACATGGACGGACTCCCAGACAAAACTTGGATGACATATCATCGTGCTGATCCAAGGTACATCACAGGCATATTCGAGTTCATGAATTTTGCCCGGCTACATAGTAACGGAGCCGATTATTACTTCTGCCCGTGCAAACGTTGTAAGAACGGTCCGTTCAAGGTTACTATGGATGTCATGTATCATCACTTATCACACAGTGGTTTGAGTCCTACTTATACAGTCTGGCACCTTCACGGGGAAGTTTCTGGTGAACCGGCAATGCTCAGTCAACGAAGACAGTGGCTTCAAGACAGAGTCGGTCCTTCTAGTGGTGCCGGTCCTTCAGTGAACCCGCAGTTGGAGATTCTACATGATGCATATCCCTATTATCCTGGATACCATGCAGATGCACCCCAACAATTAGTGGAAGATAATTCAGGCATGAACTTCAATGACATGGTAGACGATGATTATGAAAAGTACGATAGATTATTGAAGGAGTCACAGACCCCATTATATGAAGGCAGTGAGGAAACTGTTTTGAGTGCCATATTAGATGCAATGGAAATGAAAAATGAAAATGGATGGTCGGACACAAGTGTTGACTCTTTATGTATTTACATTAATAAACTTCTTCCTAAAGGGCACACATTCCCCTGTTCATACTCGAGAATAAAAAAAATCTTGAGTGATCTTTCACTGGGTTACGAAAGAATTGATGCGTGTGAGTTTAACTGTGTGTTGTTCAGGGGGGCGCTTGTAAACGAGAGGATTTGTCCAGTGTGTTATTCTGAAAGATATAAGCCAAATATGAATGATATTCCCAAAAAAATACTTCGTAACTTCCCTCTAACACCAAGGTTAAAGCGCTTGTTTATGTTCCCACACACTGCCAAGCATATGCGATGGCTGGGGGAGCGGATATGCGTGGCTGGTAGCCTCAGCCACCCAGCTGACGGAGAAGCGTTTCAACATTTTGACAGAACTTTTCCAGGTTTTGCACGGGACTGCAGGAATGTGCGCCTTGGAGTAGCAACAGACTGTTTCAATGCATTCGAAACAATGGGAACTTTGCATAGTACATGGCCCGTTGTTGTGATGCCGTACAATCTACCACCATCAATGTGCATGAAGAAGGAATATAACATGTTATCAGTGTTGATTCCAGACCCTAAATCTCCCGGAAAGTGCCTTAGTGTACTCATTGAGCCGATGATCGAGGAGCTAATACATTTATGGGTCGTTGGAGTCCATACTTTTGATCGAGTAGACAATGAGGTATTCTTGATGAAGGCAGCCGTAATGTGGACTATTAGCGACTTTCCAGGTTTAGGGATGCTTGCGGGGTCAACTGTGAAAGGGTACAAGGCATGTCCAATCTGTCTAGATGAGCTAACTTCAGAGCATATATGTGGGAGGATAGTTTATGAAGGTCATCGAAAATGGCTCCACCAAGATCACCCTTGGAGATTGAGCAAGGCATTTAACGGGAAGGAGGAGTTTGGCGGAAGACCCTATCGTAAGAGTGGAGATGAATTTTTGGAGGACGTTAGGTCAAACGTTTACCCTATTCTTAGCCAACATGAAGACTTGAAGGTGCCGTACAATCCGAATAACAGACAGTGTTGGACTCACGAAAGCATATTTTGGAAGCTGCCGTATTGGTCATCATTGAAGATCAGACATTGCCTAGATGTCATGCACATTGAAAAAAATGTGTGTGACAACATCCTTGGAACCATTTTTTCGATTAAATCGAAGTCTAAGGATGGTCCAAAAGCTCGCCCTGCTTTGAAGAAGAGGAATGTGCGAAAAAACCAGTGGCAAAGAGCGGGTGACTTGGGTACGGGGAAAGTTCCTCATGCACCCTTTTTAGTTAAAAATGATGATCTAGAAGATGTGTTCCAGTGGTTCAGGGATGTTAAGTATCCTCTTGGTTATGCAGGTAGTTTGAGAAGTAAGGTGAAAGTAAGTTCCCCGTCACAGTTTTATGGATTGAAGACGCATGATTGCCATGTCTTGCTTCAATGTCTTCTTCCTGTGGTTATCAGAGGGTTCCTGCCAGAAAACGTTGTGAAGCCATTGATAGCACTGTCAAATTGGTTTCGTCAACTATGCAGTAGGGAGCTTAAGAAGGAGGTTGTGCGTGACATGGAAACTGAGATAGTGATGATTCTCTGCAATTTGGAGCTCATATTTCCTCCACATTTTTTTACATCTATGGTTCATCTCATGGTTCATTTGCCCGAACAAGTATTCCTTACAGGTCCAGTACACTATACATGGATGTATCCAATTGAAAGGTAAAATGTTTTGTTATTGCTAATATTATGTTCGTTGTGTAATATGTCGGCAATTAGGAAAATATTGTACTAATCTTGAGTGGTGTTTTTGCAGGCAATTAGGAAAATATAAAAAGTCAATGAGGAATACACGTTACCCGGAAGGTAGTATTGCTGAACAGTACCTCGTACATGAGTCAGTGACGTATTGTAAGTCTTATCTCAGACGGATGGACAACGAAGATATCGACACTTCCATAGCTGGGTGGAATGTCAGCTGTGTTTCACTCTTAGTAAGACCAGATATTATCGAGACTCGTCGCCAGTTCAGGTTGACTGAGGCAGAGACTGCTGAGGCTCACTGGCAAGTCTTGGTGGAAACAGACGAAGTCAAACCTTACCTAGAAGAACATCTCAGAAGGTTCGAGGCTAAAAATGGTGAAGATTTCGACGAGCTTCGTCAGAGGAGGAGTTTTCTTCGATGGTTCTTAACATGGGTACATATGCCTATTAATTCTTGTAAGGTTCTTTGAGGGTTTATAACACTTATAACTAACTTGTTTATAACACTTATCTCTCAGGTGTCTCTAAAAGAAAAAACTCGGACCCGAGCTTGGTTGCAGGAATAAATTCATTAGCTCAAGGACCTCAGCAATGTCGGGTTTATAAGTTGTGTTATGTGAACGGTGTCAAGTTCACATCGTTTGATAGAGATCAAAGAACCGTGACTCAAAATAGCGGTGTCATGATAGACATGGGTTCATCCAAGTTCTACGGCCATGTTAACTACGTGGTCGAAGTATTATATGCAAGCCGTATGCCAGTGGTGTTGTTTAAGTGCACATGGCACAACTCCGAGGACCCTGAAGATCTTGCCACCCTTATAAAAGATCATGGACTGATATCAGTGAATACAAACAACAGTTACTATGAGGATTCACCCTTCATAATTGCAACCAAAGCAAAACAGGTATTCTACATAGACGATCCAAATGCTGGTGGTACTTGGAAGGTAGTACAAGAAATGTCGCACCGCAATGTCTACAGCGCCGAAGTACTGGCCATAGATGAAAACATATCGCGTACAGGAGATCATATATTCGAGCCTTACCAAGAGGACACTCCCACGGTGATACAATTTTACCCAGATTTTCAACTACTTTTGGACGAAGAAGGAGGCGAGGAGGAGGAGGAGGAGGAGGAGGACGAGGAGGAGGACGAGGACAAAGACGAGGACGAGGACGAGGACGAGGACGAGGACGAGGACGAGGACGAGGACGAGGACGAGGACGAAGACGAGGACGAGGACGAGGACGAAGACAAGGACGAGGAGGAGGACGAGGACGAGGACGAAGACGAGGACTAAACTAATATTATTATGAATTTGAAACCTAAATTCGTATTTTCTTTAAAGCATAATTTATGTATTCCAGAAAATATTACTAACTTTATAATTCAAAAAAACAAAATTAAAAATTAAATCCAAGCGACGTATATTGAGTCCTTTGTCGCGTGAACGTATTAAGGAAGCATACGAGGCGACGAATATTGAGTCCTTTGTCGCTTCAATTAATCGAGGCGACGTAGATTGATCAATCTACGTCGCCTCATTGGCTTTATAATCCCAGAATCACAGTTTCTTTCTTCTTCTTTTCATTTCGTCCAAACTTCTTCTTCTTCCTCGCGCCGCGCCCCCAAAGCCCTAACCCAGAAATCCCTAACCCCTAATCGACCTATCCTCATCTAAACCCCTCCATCTCAACCCTCCATCAATACCCCCTCCACCAAATCCCCTCCATCTCAACCCTCCATCAATACCCCCTCCACCAAATCCCCTCTATCTCAACTCGGACTCCAAGTGGACCGCCGGCAAGCCCGAGAAGCCCAGTAAGCCCATCCCCTATTCTCTTCTCTCTTCGATCTTCGATCTTTTGTTTCCCATTCCGTTTGCAATTTTCGATTTGTTTTTGATCTCTATATTGTATAGAATTAGAGGCAATGTTATGACTTAGGTTTGGTTAAAGAGTGAATTGCTATCCTCCTTGTGTGCCGAGTGCGAATTAAAATTAATTACTTCTTGTTTTGTGATCTCTACTTATGCTGTACAATAGATTCGTATCCGATTTGTGATCTCTACTTATTCTTGTTTTGTGATCTCTACTTAGACCAACTTTTATACGCTGTAACTGAAGTAGTTAACTATTTCTGGACACAATGTATCACTGGTTCTCACAGTTACATTGGCAATTTAGATTTTCAGCAACATGTAGGTTTCGATGTGTTGTCTTGCATGCTTGGTGTGACATACAAGGTGCTTGTATAATGGATGGATGGAAAGGTTTTTTTTTTGGGAATTATGACTAGCTTTGTGTTCTTAGAGTATGGATGAATGGAACTTTTTTTCCAGGTTTGTCTTCTTCTTTATTTATGATAAAATTGTGTTTCTGTTGGCTTATGGATTTTAAGCAAGGAATGAAAACTTGCTGGACTAGTTTATGATTTTATGATAATGTAGTTGTACTAATTTATTTCTTCACCAACATTTCGTTAAGGTTGCTTAAACATTCAGGTTCATTACTAATCTATCAATACTTGTGATTTCAGAAAGAAGAAGCATTCCGGGTCCGTGTAGCTAAAGAAAACCAAGTGAGCCAACTCGAGAAGGTATGGTGCGACGAGGAAGATATACTGTGTCTTTTCATCATTTTGATTGTTTAGTTGCTGAATGTTCATGTTTAGTTGCTTTTCATGTTTAGACTTTCATGTCTATAATCATTTTCGAATCACTTCGTTTCCTTCTTCGTCTCGAATCATCTTCGAATCATCATTTTAGAGAGTTTATCCCATATCTAGTTGTTGTTCATGTGTAGTTGATAAGCTATATGCGATAAATGACGAGTATGTAGAAGTTGCTGTCCATGTGTAGTTGCTGTTCATTTTTATTGTGTTGTTGCTGTTCATTTTTATTGTGTAGTTGATGTTCAATTTGATGCGACATTCCGAATGTGTTTTGTGTTTTGTGATGATGATGATTCCGAATGTGATGATGCTTTGTGCGAATGCGATAAGCTATATGTGTTTTGTGTGTTGTGTATTGTGTTTTGTGTTCGAGGGATTCAATTCCTTCGGTTGTGATGATAAGGATATATTGAAAATTGATTGCTTATATGCGATAAATGAATGTGAATCTTCCTGTGCGAATGCGATAAGCTATATGTGTTTTGTGTGTTGTGTTTTTTGATGATAAGCTATATGTGATGATAAGCTATATGTGATGGTACTTCGGTTCATACTCTTTTTGATATCTAACCCAACAAACGAAAATAAAATAAAAGTGACTTGCTATATGTGATGATAAGCATGAATGTTTCTGTATTGTTCGATCAGTTTGTTCTTAGTCATCTACATGCTTCTTCTTTTTTTTCATATGGAGAAAAACTAGACATAGTGACATGGTCAGAATTTGTTTAACTGCACCAATGGAAATACTTGAACAAGAATATGCGTAACCTAGGTAACTATAGCATTATAGAAGTACAAACGAGTAAATCATCTAATTAATTAAATACAGTTTAGTTTTAACAGAATGGCTCCCGGAGATACTGGATACAAGAGGAAGAAAGCGGCGATCCGGCGTCGTGAAGCGGCCACGGTGGCCGCGGCGGCAGCTACGGAGGCGGCAGCTGCGGAGGCTACGGAGGCGGCGTGGCGAGCATTCAGCCGAGATGGGCCTTCCGGGTCGGGTTGCCCCACGGGACAATCGGCGACCCCGACGATTCCAGAAGCTCCCATGTTAACGCCCGCCCCTCCACTTGAGGATGCGATTCCTCAAGTGGATGACAGCGACGCCACTACGGCGTCACAGCACCCTCCCGCCCTCAGTATCTGGTGCAAGAAGATCAAACTCCCCGACATGGTGGACATGGCAACCGGAGATCCGACGACGCAACAGCGCGGAGTCGTTGTCGGGACGAAGACGGAGTACCTCATCCGGATGAACAACAATAGGCGACTACAAGTCGCTTACTCTACGAGGCATGCGGGGCCTGCGACGAGGGAAATGAGGAGTCTGATGTGTAGAGACATCGGTAGCATCATCCGCGGAAAAGTTCCAATGCTTGCACCTAGCTTCTTGGGACTTAGAGATTTGCATCGCGATATCGTCAGTAACAGTCTTGAGGTATACTTACTGGCCTTAGCTTACTTACCTACTTGTAGTAAATGTAAATATAACTTTTACATAACGGAATTTAAATGTGTTGTGCTAGACGAACTACGACATCCCGGCGACTGATGTGGAGATGTGTAACTTCATTGATGCGACGACGCAAACAATCTATAAGGATTGGAAGTACGATTGCCATCAACATTATCTCCACGTCAGCCAGGAGACTCCGGCCGAGTTTCTCGGGAGGGAAGACCAATAGACGTGGTAAAAAGCCCACTTCGAAGACCCTGCTTACTTGGTGAGTTTCATAAACTATCCGCACAGTTTTGGTAGCCAACATTCGAAAAATATGCATGTTTATCTGTTCTTATTTTAAAATGATTTTTGAGTGTGTGTGGCAGCGATTGTGCGAACGGAACCGAGGAAACCGAAACAAGAACAAGGAGCAGCAGCTCAACCACCATTCGGGATCCCTCGCCCTCTCGTACCGAAGCGAGGTGTTGGAGAAGGAGGGTCATAGAGCGCCCGCCGTCCAGACGTGGATTAACGTATACCAGCCGGAGAGGAATGCGGCTGAGAAAGTGGTAAGCTCAAATAGGTTCACGTTACGTTATTTCAATTATTTTTGTTTACTATATTGTAATATTATTTATTTTATCTATTTTAATTGAGCAGGCGGCAGTGAAGCGGCGACTCGATGAAGTCTTGTCGCAACAAGATAGTGTTGCGGGCCCAGTTGACGGTTTCCCAACCCCAGCCTCTTCCTCTTGATACACAAATAAATATCATAGAGGAATATGTGAGTTCAAGGCCCGGGACCTCTATAAGAGGTAATAAATCTCCTAAACCACCGTCGTTCATCTCGATTTACGTTTTGCTTTATTTTGGTTTACGATATAGTTTACTAATTTTTGTTCTAGTTCGACGTTACAGGGGTGGGGCGCGCTCTCACACGCGACCCCAAACCGAGAGGAGGGGCCCGGGTACAGGAACGCCAAATCCTAATGCAAAAGGAGATCGCTGAAGCCAAAGAGGCGGCGCGCAGATCGACCGAGGAGGCGCGCAGATCGACCGAGGTGGTGCAGAAGGCCATAGCGGATTACAATGCGCTCGCCCAAAGGATGCAAGAAATGGAGGCCATGATGCGATCATTCCAGGCTGGGAGTCAACAACCTCAAGCTCCTCCACCACCTCCTGGCTCGTAAACTGTATCTAGGCTCCCAAAAAACTTGATTTGTGTAAACTTAATTTGTATAAACTTTTAACGTTTTGATTTGTGATTGAATGCGTTTTTGTGGTTGAATGCGTTTTTGTGTTTCTAAATTGCGATAGGTCGTGACTTGGTACAATAATATTTAATTTTTATTTTTTTTATTTTTGCATATATGAGGCGACGTAGATTGAGCAATCTACGTCGCCTCATTGTCTAAATAAAGAAAAAAAATATAAAATAAATACATTACGGCGACGTAGATTGCTCAATCTACGTCGCTTTGTTTATTCCAAAATAAAAAAAATAAAAAGTAAATACAATGAAGCGACGTAGATTGCTCAATCTACGTCGCTTTGTTTATTTAAAAAGAAAAAAAAATAAATATTAAATACAATGAAGCGACGTAGATTGCTCAATCTACGTCGCTTTGTTTATTCCAAAATAAAAAAAATAAAAAGTAAATACAATAAAGCGACGTAGATTGCTCAATCTACGTCGCTTTGTTTATTTAAAAAGAAAAAAAAATAAATATTAAATACAATGAAGCGACGTAGATTTCTCAATCTACGTCGCTTTGTTTATTCCAAAATAAAAAAAATAAAAAGTAAATACAATGAAGCGACGTAGATTGATCAATCTACGTCGCTTTGTTTATTTAAAAAGGAAAAAAATAAATATTAAATACAATGAAGCGACGTAGATTGATCAATCTACGTCGCCTCGTGTATTAAAAAAAAAAAAATTAACAATAAATAAAATGACGCGACGTATATTGATCTCAATATACGTCGCTTAAGTTGAAGCGACGTAAAAGTATTTACGTCGCGTGAAATGAAATCAAGCGACGTAGATTGGATCTACGTCGCTCCAATGGTGGCGTGATCAATCTGAAGCGACAAGACTAGGCGACGTAGTTTTGGTCACAAGAACTTGAGGCAACGTAATATCCAGCCGAGGCGACCACATTTCTACGTCGCCCCGATTCCCTGGTCCAGTAGTGGTGATAGTATAAGTGTAGATAACTTTAGTTCGAAGGATCGGACCAAACAAAATACCATCAAACATCGCAACAAGTAAAGTGTATAGTATTAAAAAATCAGTAGTTATGCCTTATGAGCTGCATGATCTCGTTCTGTCAAATCTCAATTCATTTAAGAATTGAGAATAGTAGGAGAGTCTCTTCTCTCTCTAGAAAAACCTAGAGATAGTTAGGGTTGCCGAGAACCGGCAGAAGGTGTCTTTGACAATGAATGAGCGCTATATGTACCGTGGCCTGGAGTTGGTAAGTCAGGGGTGGAGAGGCACTACAGATCTGGTGTGTAAGATGGATGAGGTCATAGAAAGTTTTGGGCAAAAACTTTCCCTCAAGGAGACAACGACTGTGGAGGGTGGTAGAGACTGACCACCACGTGAAGAAGGAGGAAGAGCCACGATTCTATTTGGTGGCGGAACTCCAAATGGTGAAACTGTACCGGAGGGATTTCCTGGTAAACAACATGAAACAACTGTGGATCCCTGAGGAGGCAAGATCGGACAAGAAGCGGTTTAGAGCGACGCCACTTGAAGGGGGAAAGAGAATCCTTTTTTCTTTCTCCAACCAGGAGGATCTTAAGTGGGTACTTCGTGGATTCCTTTGGGCGTTCGACAGGGTGGCGATGACGGATGACAAGGAGGACCCGAGAATGGTGGCTCTGAATACCCAATTTTTCTGGGTGAGGGTTCGAGGGTTACCACCGACAAAGATGAAGAAGGAGACAGGAGAGCTCTTCGGAAGTGTTACCGGAAAGTACGTCAGAACAGCTACGGATAGGCTTGGAAGATGTGATTGGTAAGTATCTGAGATTCAGAGTGGGGATTGATATCAAGGAGCCGATCCGAAAAACTGTGGATTACCGGCCGAAAGACGGTGTAGGGGAAGGGATTTAAGACCTGGAATACGAGAGGCTGCCGCATTTCTATTTCTTCTGTGGGTTGCTTAACCACACTGGAACTAGCTGTCCTGTGAAGAGATCGGGGTTGATGGCGGCACCTATCTATGATGCTAGGCTAAATGCGGCAAGAAAGGAGGAATGGCTGACAAAACAACCACCCCCGCCGGTGGAAATACTGAAGGGAAGGAGTTTCAGACTTATCCCGACCAAGAAGAATGGTTGACGCATCTCGGCGCCGGAGATTTCAATAAGCGATTTTATCCGAAGCAGAGAAGAGAGAGATGATGAAGAAGATGACGTCATGGAGATCAGAGCAGAGGCCGGCGGAGAAGACGCGGAGTCCCAGGGACGGAAGAAGCGCCGGTGAATTAAAGATCCGAACGATGATGGAAAGTCCACGGAGGGATTGGTGGCAGAACTTTCAGCAGGATTTGCAGGCAAGAATTTAACACTCGATTTGAATAAGGAGGCAAGAGAGGCAAGACAGGACAAAATTGAATCAGGAGTTAATCCCGAGGTGGATTCAGCGGCGTAGTTAGTGAAGGCAGATTTGGTTAATGGAGATCAGTGTTTAATGAGCATTATGGAGTGATCAGACCCCACAACAATCATTGCAGACAAGACGGAGAATGTCTTTATGGAAAAAGAGATGGGAACGTAGGAAGTGCAGATCAACCCTAAAGAAAGTAGGAAGATTCTGGAAAGTTCCACATGCGAGGGCCAACTTTTACGCGACCAGGCCCATGCACAGCAGAAGGGGGTGAAGGCAGCAGAAGGTGATACTATCTTGAGTCCAAGACGAACTCCAAATCGTTCCTCCATAATGGGTCCGGCCTTGACCCATCACGAGCAATAAATGTCCTACTGGAATTGCCAAGGAATTGAAAACCCTTCGACAGTCGATGGCCTTCAGAGTTTGGTAACAAACTCGTCCCAATTAAATTTTTTTGTCAGATACTAGATGTACGATAGCAGAGATGGTTGTGATCCGGAAAAAATTAGGCTGGGAAATGCCTACACTATTAATTGTAGTTTTGTTGGGAATAATAAAGGTAAACGTGTTAGTCTTTCAGGTGGTTTGTCTTTGTTATGGAATGATGTAGACTTTGTACAGCTGATTTCTTTTTCAAATAGCCATATGGATGTAATGGTGAGAGAGGCACCAGGCCAGCAGAGTTGGAGGTTCACATGTCTCTATGGTTTCCCTAAAACTCAAGACCGCCACAAGACCTGAGAACTCCTAAAAAAATTCGGACCTGGAGGACAGACACTTTAGGTAATCGGGGGGAGACTTAAAGAAAATAAACTTGTTGTTGGATAAGGAAGGAGGTGCAAGGATAAGGGATACTCAAATGCAACGTTTCTCGAAGGCTCTAGCGTATTGTGACTTAATGGATATTCTTTTTTTTTTGGGGCCTAGGGTCACATGGCACGACATGAGAAACGGGGAACTGGTGAAGGTGAGGCTAGATAGATTTGTCACAACGAGGGTTTGTAAAGTTTCCCACCTCCTCCCAAACGAATTGGATCTCCTACCAATTCTTCTTCTTGAGGTGCAAAGGAAGAAGAAACGCAGGAAGAGAAAGAAAAACAAGCGGTTCAAAATAGAGGAGTTCAGGCTTAAAGATGAGGAATACGAGGATGTGGTTCGTAGAGGTTGGATTGACCAGCCATGTTCAGACCCCTTCAGCCTGTTGAGTATCTAAATTCTGAGGATGAGGGAGGCGTTATTACTGTGGATTGACCAGCCATGTTCAGACCCCTTCAGCCAAGTTTGGCTGCTTGCGAAAGAAGATTGAGAAGTAAAAACAAGGGTTGGCGGTGTTCTATGATAAGTCGTGCGTGAGCCCCTCTCTGGACGGAATGTTGGCTTTGGAATCAAAACTTCGTGACCTACAAGCGAAAGAACACTTTATGGAGACAAAGGTCTAGGGTTTTATGGCTTACGGATGGAGATAGAAATACCCCTTTTTTCCACCAGAGTGCGAGCAACAGAAAAAAGAAAAACACTATCCAGGGGATCAGAGACGACAATGGTGTATGGAGGGATGAGGACGAGGAGATTGAGCAATTGATGAACGAGTATTACAGGAACCTTTTCAGTTGTACGTTACCTTCGATTGATGAAGTAATAGGTCGGTTATTCCCACAGGTGATTACAGAAGACATGAATCGGGTTTTAAGGAGAGAAGTAACAAAGAAGGAGGTCTCCAGAGCGCTCAAGCAGATGAAGCCTGCCAAGGCGCCATGGCCAGATGCTTTTGCACCTTTCTACCAAAAGTTTTGGCATATTGTAAGAGGCGCCGTGGTGGTGGAAATCCGAGTGTTTCTTAAGTCGGATGGTGATGAAGAAGGTGAATGACACATATGTCACTCTAATTCCTAAAGTGAAGCAACCTATGTCTGTAAGTGACTATAGACCGATAAGCTTATGTAGCGTGTTATACAAGTTATGCTCCAAGGTCCTCGCAAACAGATTCAAGCCTCTCCTGGATGGAATCATCTCCCCGTACCAAAACGCCTTCATACCAGGAAGGCTAATATCAAACAATTCGTTATTGGCTTTTGAGACTTCTCACTTTTTGAAGAGGAAGAACTCGGAGGAGGTTGGTTACGGGACTTTGAAGCTCGACATGAGTAAGGCGGTACATAGAGTGGAGTGGCCCTCCGTAGATATGGTGTTGAGAAGACTAGGCTTCTGTGAAGAATGGGTAGACATGGTAATGCGGTGTGTACGTACTGTGTAATACGAATTCCTAGTGAATGGCGAACCAGGAGAGTTGATAATACTCCAAAGAGGACTTAGACAGGGTGACTCAATCTCCCCATACCTTTTCCTTCTTTGTGGAGAAGCTTTGTCTAGGTTGCTCACATTTACGGTGGAAGAGAATCTCATGCAAGGGGTGTCCATTTGTACAAGGGCCTCTATGATTAGTCATTTATTTTTTGCTGACGACTCTTTTATTTTCATGAGAGCTTTGAAACAGTACTGCAAGGTGGTTCATGAATTTTTGCAAAGATATGCAGTGGCTACGGGGCAGCAAATCAATTTACAAAAATCGTGCATGTCCTTCAGCCATAATGTATCGACTACTAACCAAGAGAAGTTGGGAGAGTTTCTGGGAGTGAAGAGGGTAGAAAAACATGATAAGTACCTCGGCCTCCCACTCGAGATCAGCTACTCAAAGGAGGAAGCATTTAGAGGTTTAAAAGAGAATCTCATAAAAAAGACAGTGGGATGGAGAGATAAAACCCTAAGTATAGCGGGTAAGGAAATTATGATCAAGGTCATTTTCCAGGCGATTCCAACATATACGATAAGTTGCTTTGAAGTATTTGGTTATATATGTGACACACTCCATCAATTGATGGCAAAGTTTTGGTGGGGTGACAAAGAAGAGGATCGAAAGATTCATTGGGTTGCATGGGACAAGTTTTGTGCCCCAAAATCGGAGGGTGGAATGGGTTTTCATAACATGAAGCTGTTCAAAAGGTCCATTTTGGCTAAGCAAGGATGGCGTTTGATGAAGAGGCCGGATTCACTGCTTGCAAGACTACTCAAGGAAAAATACTACCCGAGTTAATATTTCATGGCAGCAACTTTAGGGTCTGATGCATCCTACGCATGGCGAAGTATATTGGTAGAAAGAGAGGTCCTCAAGGGAGGGCTGAGATACCATATTGGTAATGGAAGCCAAGTCAGAGTGTGGAAAGATCCATGGCTACCAAACGCTCACCACTTTCGACCTTTCTTGTGGCGCCCTAGAAGTGGAACCGAAGACCTTCGGGTTTGCGATCTTATTTTGCCAAACGACGGAGAGTGGGATGTGGAGACCTTAACTGGCTTGTTTTGTGACGAAGAAATTGAGATGATTAGAAGCTTACCGTTGAGTCTAAGGGCATTAGAAGACCACCTAATTTGGCACTTCGACAGGCATGGGCAATAAGTGAAACAAGGATATTACGTACGTAGCATGGTCACAGGCCTGCGAGGCATTGCATGCTTCAACGTCGAAGCAAGGTGAGGAGGGCTATTGTAAGTCAACTTGGAAGAAGATCTGGGGAGTAAGAGTGCCTCCAAAGGAGTGAGCGCAAGTGACCCAGTGTAAGGAGAAAAGGAAACTGCCACCATTAGGAAGGCTTAACATGAACGTAGATGAAGCCTTTAATGTAATGACAAATTTCAAGGGTGTGGGAGTGCGAGTGGTGTTGCGAGATGATACAGGGGATGTTCTTTCAAGCTTTGCCCGGTTAATCCCGACAGCATGCTCGGCACTGCATGCAGAAGCGGAGGCAGTTAGGACTGGTTTTCTAAATGCTATACATGAAGGATGGTAGGACTTGATATTCGAAAGTGATAGTGAAGTGTTGGTGTCTATGTTGAACAGCTCTACACCGCCGGTAGTAGAGGTTAGTAACATTATTTTGGACTGTCGTCACTACATGAAGGACATACGAAGTTTGCAGGTGAAACATGTGTACCGAGAAGCAAACAGTGTGGCAAATCGCTTAGCGTATCTTGCTAGTTATGGGAACCTAGACGCTTACCGGAGAAATGACACTCTGGATATTATCCGAGATGTTTTAGTAAAAGATGGATGTAATATTTATCAAGGTTTAGGCACAATGTCCCCTTGTTGTAATTTTTTAACTTCATCAATAATAATCCAGAACATTGGATGAGCCCCTAACTAATGCTAGGTTCCAAACCTCATTCAAAGAAAAAATAGAATTGAGAATAGTCTCATTCAAAAAAAAAATTGAGAATAGAACCATATAGTGCATATTTCGATCGCTACGGGGACTATCGAAATTTTGGAATACTCGTCGACACTCGTCACCTGGACAAGTTAAGTTTATATTCCTACACTTTTGTCATAGCTGCCATAGCTTCGTATAAATTCCTGCACTTACTCGCTACAAAACAATTCCTACGTCACATTTTGTCCAGATTCATAAAAGGTACATACATATACTTCACTTTGTTTTCACTTTTCAGTTAAAATGTAATCTTTTACTATTCGTTACACGAAAACTTGTGTGTACATAACTAAACACTAAATTTTAAATGTATCCACACGATTTACATATATACTAGTAGAAACCCACATTCAATATGTGCGGAACAATAAAAATATGAATCTGGGATAGTAGAAACATATTTATAACAATTTGTTTTTATTTTCTGATTTTTTTAACCATTTTATTCTTTTATTATTAAAGATAATTTTAGAAGTTTAAAATTTAATATGTTTGATGACACTATACGCTTAACTTTATAATAGTAGAGATTTGATGTTAACTAATCATCTACATCTCATGCATGAGGATCGGTGTGCTCGCACCAATGCAAGGTATTTACATGATAATGTCTTACATATATGAAATACCGAATGCCTCCTTCAGAAGCTATACAATGAAAATGCTCATTCAAATCTAGGTAGGCATAAGATAAGAGACTTGAGATATTGGTGAAAACTTAAAAAGCTAACAAAAAAATAGGGTCTAGGGTCTAGAGAATTTACTCAATGTTAAAAAAAAACGATAACCGACCGTGATTCGTTTTGATACTCATTACTGCTCAGCCGATCGAGCACTCGGGGAGTACTCGGAGTAATTATTTTTTATTTTTAAATAATAAAATTATTATTAATATATTAAATTAAGATATAAAATATCATTTATCAAAAGATAAAATAATTAAAATCGAAATAAAATATCATTAAAGTGATCAACATTATTAAAAACGTATGATCGATCATCCTGCACACAATTGTGAGTTTGACAACCTTAATCACTTGTCTATCTTTTATCGGACACTTTGGACACAATTGTGAGTTTGTGACAACTTAATACATCCTCGAATGCTTTGAAAGCTGCTGGAAAGCCCTACTTTAAGAACAAAAAATACATCTCGGACCCACCCATCGATCCTTGCCACGTCAACCGACGCAATGTCCCCACCCACCAATCCCACAGGGGCAAAACACCGACGTACAGTCCAAACCGTTCCCAGTCAGCATGTCCTTTCCGTACGACCCGTCATTCTCAATCATCGAGTATCAATTCATTCTCTCCCTTCCCAAAATCAAAATAAAAAATCTTCTTCTTCTTCTTCTTCAGGTTAACGACTCCACCAAGTAACTCACTTCCACAAGGGAAGGTCGCTTCTCCTCTCCATGTCTCTCCTTTAAACTATTTGTTCCTCCAGGCACCATCCACAACTCGATCATTTAATTTAATTGCATCATCAAATATGGCATCTTCGTCGTCACTCTTCTCCTCCGTCGCGCAAAACCTTACCTCGTCATCGCCGCTGTCACTACACTCCGAGCAGGTTCTTCTGCTACCGTTCTTTGATGCTCTTCCTTTAATGGACTTGTCGTGGTTGTTGGACTTTCTTAAGGGCATGGTGAAGCCTCTCGCGGCAACTGTGGTGGTGCTTCTGGCCGTGGCGCTGTCGTATATACAGAAGCTGGGCTTGGGTTGGGAGATGGTTTACTCCATCGCCAGGGCGTTTCTGCAGTTGTCCATTATTGGGTTGGTTCTGCAGTTCATTTTTACTAGGGACAATGTCATTTGGATCGTCCTCGCTTACCTTTTCATGGTAATTCTTATCCTCTATCTCTCCCCGACCTTTGTCTGATTAAATCCTCAGATAAAACTTATAACTGCAGAAAGCCCAACACCCTTTTATACTATTGAAGCTCAACACCCTTCTCATCAATTAAGCTATTGTATTTGTGTCTTGGTTAAATACTTGATTTTCTGTAGGTCTCTGTTTTGCTCTGTTTCTTTGTGAACATATAAGACAGAGGAAGTCACTCTGTTTAAGCATGTTTGGTCGTTTAACCATAATAGATGAATTCAATTGCGAATTCTCAGTTATCATGATTGCGATAACAATGACCTTATGTGATTGTTACCCTACTGCAGGTCACTGTTTCTGGGTACACAGCGGGTCAGAGAGCAAAACATGTTCCTAGGGGAAAGTATGTTGCAGGGGCTTCAATATTGGTGGGAACTTCAATTACAATGTTCCTTCTTATTGTGCTCGATGTATTCCCCTTCACTCCAAGATATATTATTCCTGTGGCCGGAATGATGGTCGGAAATGCAATGACGGTTACCGGAGTTACCATGAAAAGACTCCGAGATGATATCCGATCACAAATGAGCCTGGTAGGTTTTTCTTCTTAATTCTTATAAAGTAAAAGTAGTGTGTTACACATGCATGTAACTTTATATGGAGTGTTAGAAATTTAATACAAAACTACGGATTCTTATTTGCAGGTGGAGACGGCATTAGCTCTAGGAGCAACACCACGGCAAGCGACACTTCAACAGGTGAAGAGAGCTTTGGTGATATCTCTGTCGCCGGTTCTGGACAATGCGAAAACAGTCGGTCTAATCTCGCTTCCCGGAGCTATGACTGGCCTCATAATGGGAGGAGCTTCTCCTCTGGAGGCCATTCAGCTCCAGATTGTTGTCATGAACTTTCTAATTGGAGCATCTACAATAAGCAGCATATTGTCCACAGATCTATGCTGGCCTGCCTTCTTTACCAAAGCATACCAGCTAGAGACTAAGGTCTTTTCCAGAGAATGAAAAATAGTTACATCGAGTATTGTACAATATCTGTATCGTCAAGTACTAGTCAGTTTTGTACAAGATGCAAGATGTATTCCTCTGAAGCATGAACGGTTTTGCATAACTTTGTTGTAGCCTGGTTCAATTTTTTATCTTCATTATGGATGTCTTGCCCAACACAAAAAAGTTCAACTTTAGTAGGACTATGTGAAGTGAAACTAGGGTTTTCATTGAATTTCTTCTAAATTGAACATATGAGTGCAGTATTGAAATAGTACGTATGTATGAAACTCCAAATATTAGTTGGAAAAAAGTTGTGGTGTGGAAATACAATTTTAATAACAAAAGAGATCTAGAAAATTTTAATGTGATCATGTTTGCAAAGTTAAATCTTGGTACAAAAATAGTGGAAAGTCATGTTTATAAATTTTTCAATTACATCTACTATTTATTTTTATTTACTTTGATAATAATAAGTCGACATAAATAAACATGTTTAATTTAAATTATAAACATGACATCATAATGCAAATAGAGACACATTGAGTTGTTTTTAATTAATTGATAAAGTGTTTTAGTATTCTCCAATATCTCTCTAATTTTTATATATTTAATTAAAGTATATTAGGTTTTCTATTGTATGTTTTGGCTTGGAGTATGTTTACACCACATTGAGTAGTTTATATAAGATTGACAGGTTCATCTTGCATTAATTTGTGATCACAGTCGTCACACCAATCTTTCCCGCATGGGATATACACGATCGATCAACATCACAAATTTATATACATGATTCATGTTGAATACTAAACATTTAGTGCGTACACAGTTGTTTTGGGAGAAAGGGCAAGAATGAATAGTCAAATATATATTCAAATTAAATATATAGATAGGACTGGTGCCGTGTAATTTACAGTGGTCAAACTTGGTTACCATAGCGCGAAGCGTGAACGAGTCACAGTCAAACCCACCCGCTTTGTTTTCTCCCTTCAGACACGAAACCCAGATTCCACAATTCAACACACAACTCCTCCGTAACACCACCGAATCGCCCCCCGTCGCGGTGGCTCTTCGAGCCAAAAAAAATAAAAATCACAGACGGCGCGTGGTTCTCACTCCCCGATCAGCTGCGCGACATGCCGCTGATTTTCAGGGTTCCGGTTATATTCCTCACCCTCACTCTCTCCATCTTCGTCAGCTGTTTTCCAGGTATGTTTTGAACGCAGTACGACGCCGTTTTTATATGTCTGAAATTGAAATTGAGTAGCTTGTTGTTTGTGTTGGGCAGGATGTATCCAATCGGCGACTGTGACGCTCGATTCGATTACGATATACACGACTCATGAGCTGTTGGAAAATCCGACGGTCTATTTCAAATGTAAAGAAGATCAGAACAAGACGGTGTTGCCCGACGTCAAGGAAAAGAACCAATTCTATAAATTCAATGGCCAAGAGTCTTGGCAGGTCAGACATTATGAAGTAATTTAATAGTTACAGTGTGGTAACTTTATAATTTTGAATTTAGAACAGAACATTTGGACTGGAGTAACTTGTTCAATGAATAAATTGGCTAGTTTAGTATTGGGATTGTGATTTTATTGATGGTTTTCAGCCGCTGACAAAGATCGAAGGAAAGAAGTGTAAGCGGTGTGGGTTGTATGAGGAGGACACCTTCAAATCAGATGACCTATTTGAGGAGTGGGAGCTGTGTCCGGCGGACTTTAATGGCCCTGATGGAAAATACAAGCATATCAAAGAAAAAGAATTCAATGCTACGTTTTTGTGTTCAAAGTGTGACACTACCGGTGAGTATTAGTTTCTTCAATTAGCTATAACATATTTTAGTTTGGGATGAGAAAGAGTTTTATGAGTGAATGCCAAACCTGTCAGAGCTGAATTCACTTGTTGGGATGAATTCCATTGTTATCTTGAATTTATGTTTAGTTTGGGAGGACAAGATAAATTTTGCTTAAACTGGTCAGATTTGCATTCTCATTTTGGGATGAGTTCAGTTGTACTTTATGAGCTCATGTTTCTCATGTCTACGTTGGATGCCGATATCTCTTGTGCTTAAACCGGTCACATTTAAATGCATTTCTGAAATGAGCTCAGCTGAACCTTATGAGCTCATTTCTCGCATGCCTAGTTTAGGATGACAGGGATTTGTTTGTTTATTTCAGTCAGATAGAAGTTCACATTGGGGATGATCTTAAGTTAGGTTTCTTGCTCATCTCCTTGTGCCTCTTTTGAGATGCCAGTGAGTTTTGTACTTAAACTGTTCAGACTTTAGTTCATCTCACTCCTGCTTAGCTTGGTAAGTTAAGGGGTTGTGCTTGTGTGGTTAGACATTAATTCACTTTTACTTGCATCTAAGTTTAAAATCAGTTCTGCAAATTTTCAAATGAATGGCTAGGGAATTCTATTTGCATAAATAGCAAAAGGAGGAGTCTATGGTTTTCTGATTGTTGTTGGTTTCTTTCTGACATTGGGAATTTTAATCTTTCTGGAGGTTTATTTCTTCATTGGCATGACCTAATTGCCAATTAGGCTAGTAGTTGGACTTGAACACTTGAATGCTATGAGCAAAGTTCAGAACTCTCCAACTAATTGTATATTTCTTTTGCCGCTTGTTTGTAGGTTCCAAAACCAAGACGCATGAAGAAGCAAAGGAAAAGGGAATGCATTTAGCTCTAGTGATATTGATCGTTTTGGCCGTGATTGTCGTTTTAGCAGTGTGTATCGCTGGAGGAGTGGTTGGATACAAGCACTGGCAAAAAAAGAAGCGACAGCAAGAACAGGCTCGATTCCTCAAGCTGTTTGAAGATGGTGATGATATTGAGGATGAATTAGGGCTTGATCATGTAATTTGATAATGACTAGTACATTAACATGTTTACCGTACAGTAAGTTTATCTTACAGAAATTTTTGCCTGTGAAGAAAGAAAATAGAGAACAAATAAAAAGTTACATATAGGGAGGTTCTAGTTACACCTCCAAATCTACTTAATACACCTCCATTCTTTTTTTCTAATTTTGTTGACTTTGTCAACTGATATAAAAAGACATAAAAGTACAACTATATTAACTTACAAACTTAAATACCACTAATTCTTGTGTTTTTGACTACAAGAACTGTTATAGAAAGAAGCATAAAACTTGTAAAGGCTACTGGGATCCTCAAGGCCACTAAAACCTCGAGGAAGAAAACAAAATCTACAGGACAGCAACCAACAACAAGAAGCAGAGAGAAGAAACTAGACTACTGGTGCTGCCAAACTGAAGAACGCACAAGGTGGTTGTTGGAAGAGATCACTACATAATGATGACTATAAATGCAAGCAGTCAAAAGGGTCTTGTCAGCTTTCATCATCAAGAGCAGGTGTGGCCTTTTCTGAACAAGTTGAACTACGTAGGTATCATCGAATCCATGGTCCTTGAGAAGCTTAAGAACCGACTCTGGCCCTTTTGGGTTATGAATGTGTACCCTCTTAGACAGAGAGAGCTTGTTTTGAAGACAACCCACATGAGTTTACAAGAAATGAAACAGTAAATTAAAGAGCCATCTTGGCCTTCTTGTGGTTTATCTATTTCAGAACCTAGTGATGATGGGTATGATCTGCTAAACACAGGTGGCTTAAAGAAGCAATGTAAA
The DNA here is from genome assembly GCA_946800695.1 of Geum urbanum. Taxonomy (NCBI): domain Eukaryota; kingdom Viridiplantae; phylum Streptophyta; class Magnoliopsida; order Rosales; family Rosaceae; genus Geum; species Geum urbanum. Next base: position 76,838,562 of record OX326999.1, on the reverse strand, counting down.
TGGGTCACTGAATCAACAGCAAGGTATTTCCAATTCGGTGGTTTAGGGATTGAAACATTTACACTTCACTGACAGACCGACTCGGTCACTCTCTCCAATTTTGTCTCATTTGGTATTGAGGTCGGTTTCTGGGTCTAGTTCTGTTGTTTTTAATTGGGCTTTTTGATCTAGTTTACTTGGGCGTTCTTTTCTTCCTCTGTTGTCGAGAGGGGCATTCCTTTTTCTGTTTGCAATTGGAGCTTTCCTATGGCTCAGACCTCAGTTTCTTTGGGAATGCTAACGATGGTTTGTAGACATGTTGGAGATCGGAGGTATTTCCATGGTTTACATGAAGGTGTTTCGTAGGCATTGCTTGTATGGAGATCGGTGGAGGAGGAGAACGGACACATCAGAACATAGTTGAAAATGGCACATAGCAGGACATGGAAAATTATTCCATGCAATACCTTTTGCCAGAACACGGTTGGTAACAGAAATCAAATTTTTTTGCTACTTTCAGTGCGCAATCTCCAGGCTGATTATTACCTGGTTCCTAGTAGCCAATATTGCTAGTAATGAACTTTAATCTTCAGTTCTTGCTACTCTTAGCTTTGAAGACGGAGAAAAATGAACTTTAAGCAAATTGTTCCAATTACCCATTCATTGTCTCTTTTCACAGCTATGATGTCCCGCAAATTGTGTCATGCAATGAAATGAAATCATTAAAATGTGCTACAGTATACAACAGTGCCTTCATGCAATGAAAAATCAGAATTGAACAATAGATGAGATGAAAAATTTCCTCTGCATTATCATATACAACATCTTATACTACTTGGTCACACAAATTAGAATGCCAACATACAGGATTCCAAAAGGAAGCCCAATAATGTTACAGCAAATGCAACAAGTCTGGCAGTGCTTCTTTCTATAACAGTTCTACAACAAAGAGGAAGACGCCAGAGGGTGGTGTAACTGGCACTTGGATCGTAGGCAATCGATTACGAAAAATTAGTAAAAGGGTACTTTGGTAAAGAATGAAGAGGTGAACTTAGAAGTATAAGCATGTCAAAAAGTGAAGTGGAGGTGTACTTAGCATAGGAGGTGTATTAAGTAGATTTGGAGGTGTAACTAGAACCTCCCTTACATATATTGTGAATATTTTACTGCCACACAAAGTTATGCTCTAGCAGTTGTGTTGTTACTGTCTTACTGAGTACTACCAAGATATGTAAAGTTGAAGAGAATTAACAAAGTTTCATGAGATGGTAAAAACCATACATAGCGTCATTACTTATTACAAGTAGCTGCTACAGAAGGATTTGCCGAAACTGTCTGATGTCAATATGCTAACTTTTCGCTAAAATGGAAAGTGTGTGACAGTATGAGCATCTGCATTGCTCTGGTTCTCCAAGCTTCAAAGAACTGAAGCGTCGAACTGTCGATACAAGAAGCAAGGCCAGTAGCCGAAAATGCTTTAATAAACTCCGATCTCCGGTGGATTGTAGGAGTGTGAGCTCCTCGACTGTTGCTTATTGTTGCCTTGACAGTCAGTCCCTCCAAATGCAAACCAAGAATCATAAGCCAGGTATTCGAGTTACAAGCAGGGTAGTCTGCTTCCTGTGTAACTTCTTCATGTACAGTATGACTTTCATACTGTTGCTCGCATCGCCTTGAGTCTTCTTCTGCTTGCTTCAACCCACAGCCATCTCCATTGTTCTAGTTTCCATTGCCAAGGGAGAAGTAGTTATCTGCCCAACAATGCCTGTATTCGCTAAGCCAATTTCCGCAGCTGTGATATGGCGATTGTGCTTCTCCCTCGTAAGTCTCCTCAACAGGTTCATACTTATTCCAGTAACTTCTTGTGTAATCGGCCTCTTCCATCCCACAAGATGAAGATAAAAAACCCTGAAGAAAATCCTCCTGTGACTCTGTGAGTAATGCGGGTTGAAGAAAAGACAAGGGTACCAAATCCCATCTGCTGAAACATGTTCATCAGTGCCAGCCGTATCGTAACTACCATCATATAGACTAAGTTGGTAGTCCATAACCTCAACTAAGTTACTCCAAGGAGTCAAAAGACTCAAAGCTAAGCATAGAGTTTTGTTCTACGAAAGCATTCACAATGTGGAGCATATTATATTCTGTGCGAAAAGGTTATTTGACTTATTTCTGATGAAAAAGGAAAGGAAAGGGAGTTCGAATACGAATCATATCAGAGGGATCGAGAGGTGAGCTCTATCCACAGATTGATGAAAATTCGATTTCGATCTCGATCTCGATTTTTCTCGAAAAGGCCATGAATTTGGTCGCCCACAAAACCCTTTTCGGAAACCGGATCTCCTTTTTCATGAAATAAAACATGCACCGAAGATGACATAATAGAATTATTAGTGGCCTTGGCATCTTTATTTAATCCTCAATTACACAGGAATGTCAGACGCACACTATTCAACTTTTGCTGACAAAGAATTCGGTGCGACTTTTCATTCATTCATCCATCAGCTTCACTATTACAACACTAAGAGAGTCACAAATGATGGCATCTCTACAAATCTATCGAGATAGATTTTGAACTAAAACTGACACCCTAAAAGTAGTTTGAATTGAGACAATATCAGTACAAGTACTATACATAAAATCACGATACAACAGTCCCAATAACTTTTTTGACAAATATTTCTCAAGGATGCATTGTATCTTTATTCTTCTTGTCATCATGATCAGCAACAACCGGACCGTGTGATCGCCGAATGAACCTGACAACCTCTACAATACGACGCCTTCGAGATGTCACGTTAACCTTTGTTCTTGGCACAACATGGCCCTCATCCATTAACAGGCCAGCAACGCCGTGAACAACGTAAGAATCGTCGACGTGGAGATTCGGGGCGGTGATCGGAACATTGTTGAAGGAGACCCTTGTGCCGTCGGTGCCGAAAATCAAGGTATTTTTGCGGTGGAGAGTAGGGAGGGTGGTTTCGGGTGGGAGACGGAGGAGGGAATAGTGAGGCAAGGCTGAGATGAGGTGGATGTGGGTCTTGATGGTGTCGGGGGAGACGGGGTCGGCCCAGTAAGGCGGAATCGGGCACGACGAAGCAGGTGGGCCGGGAGGCGGCGGTGGAGAGGTTGTGGGAATGTAGGGCGTGGGTGAAATGGGTGAAGCCGTTGAGTGAGAGAGAGGTGATGGTGGAGTGGGAGCAAAGGGAATGTGCGGGTGGAGTTATGAACAAGAAGGTAGCTACGAGGAAGAGAGTTGGGTTTGACATTTTTGGAAGTGAAGAATTGTAGAGGTGCAAGGAGGTTGTGTTTGAGTAACGTTTTAACAGAATTTGGAGGGAACTTGGACCGAGTATGAGAGCCAACGCAAATTTCGCCTTCACCAATTTGAGCTTAATCAGTTATATTTCATAGAGAAGAAAACAAAAAAAACCCGATTGGAAAAAGTGATTTCTAAATTCTAATTAAAATTTAGAGCAAATATTTTCATCGTGTCGAAAAAAATATCGTCGACAAAGGTTTGTTCCAAAAAATGTAGTCAGTGAAGGGAAAAAGAAAGTATGGATCCAAACACGTAACTGATGTGATGAGCTAATATTAATTAGAATATCTAAGCAGAAAGGCTTAATTAGAATATCTAAACAGAAAGGCCTTGGGTCATGAGTCATGACTGATGACCCTCATGCACAAGAGATTGCTTTGACTGTGTCCCGCAGGAGACCATAGGCATAATCAAGGAAAACTGTAAGAAAATTGGTTACAAATACGAATTCGCTTCGATTTCATTTTTGTCTGGACAAGCTTAACGAACATGAGTTGATGTGTATATTTGGTGTCAGGAACACAGTTTGCACCATTCTATCTCTATTAGAAAGACTCGGGTTATAAATTCTCAGAATTTAGTAGCCAATCCACTATCTAGGTGTGTTACTCGATGGTTCACAGTCAATGTTATTGATATACATATTCATAATGAAGGCATATTGCTACAGTATGAATATTTCATACATCACTGTATCTCCTTTTATTTCAGTGTAAAATAGAGCCTTTTCATTATGCTACAAGTTTGGCAATATCGAGAAGCCTTTCAATTTAAGGAAATAAATTGAAGAAAAAAAAATAGCTTGAGAAAACTGAGGTCATTCTACAATAACCATCAATCAAAGTTTAGCTAGAGTGTTCAGTGTTGTACAAAGTAACTGAGGTTAGCATATGGCACGCTAATACAGAATCTCCACGGAGGCTACTTAAAACAGTCTAGAGCAGATATGTTGAAGATCAAAACCACTTTGTGATGACTTCCAATATCATCAGCCTACTCCGTTGTGAAAATGTGTTGCTCTAAGAACTTCATGCTCGAGTGGAATTTGTCAGATTTCCAGCCAGAATCTATCAATACCAGTTATGATGTGCTGAAGGGTCATAGATCTCTTTGGAAAACCCTCACACCTTCACCTTATCCTATCCGAGCAGCGGAGAGTTTAACTTGTACTGGAGCTCGCTATTGTGCTATTGTAGTTACTCAGTTCCTTAGAATAAGGACCATAAACAGACTTGATGGTGTCCGTGCAACTCCTAAACCAAGTTTGAACACAATCGGATTATCAGAAATGCACTAAGAAACCGTTTCCCTATTGAAGTTGAAGCAATTGAACATGTTCTAGCTAATCTCATAGTATGTCTAAGGGAAGAAAAAAAGGACCTGCAAGCTTCCAAATTGAACTTCTTCTTGCTAATCCCATACAATTTGTCAAACACGTCTGCCTCCACGCGACAAAAATATGGACGTTCTGCAATAAACAAGACCAATGGTTAAGTCTTCAAAGTTGCATGCCAAACACTACCAAGCAAAATGCCTTACCATTGTAAATGGAGCACTTGCGTGTGGTCTTCTCGTAGTGCTTACACCACCCATCCGAACCCACCATGCTCTTGTAGAGCTGAAACATCAAACACAAGTCATATCCAAAAGCAATGCTATAATTGAGACATTTCATCGAACACCTCGAAGACACCAACCTCAATGTCAGCAGGGTCGGTGAAGATTTCTTCCGGTGTAGCGAAAGAAGGACCCTTGTCGAGCTTGCAGCAAGCTCCACATCCCTCAACGCATTGCCAAACTGGGTCCTTTCTCTTGCTCATTCCGAAGCCGACCCTCGTCGGCGGCGGCGGGAGTTGCTTTGTCTTTTCCGTCTTTTTTGGGCGACGCGCCATGCTGACTATGCCCAGACATGGCAGCGTCCCTGTGTTTGACATTTGCGGATAAGAGAGTTTCCTCTATTTGCTTTGTTACTCTGTTTGTTCAAATTATGACACATGAACCAAATCAAGCCATTTTTACTGTCGTGTTTACTATTTTCTCTGTGTTCACTAGAGATTTAACACCACAAGACACAAGTGAAAGAATTGCAACAATCTCTTGACAATGAAGTTTCGAAGTTAAAACTCGATCTGTATCTCTCATGCTACATCAAGATAAGGATTATAAGCTATTACTTTGTCACTGGGTCTATCATCAATCAATTTTGGTCACATTGCTTTTGGGACAATCATAGTAGAATTTTTATCAACCTGGAAGTATCCCATTATCGCAGTCAAAAAGATGATTACGAAAGCTATATTTTTATAAAGATCCATGAATGTCTACATAAACAAGTTACAAGTACACACTAGATAGCACTGATGTCTCACAACACAATAAACTAGCAAGTTTAACATCAATAACGAACTCAACAAAGTTTTGAACAAGCACAACAAAGTACAATGTCTCGCACACACAAAGTTTGTCCAACAGAAAGACATTCTTTTCCCAAACACTAGAAGCCATCAAGGAGTGTGGCGTTCATCATCACCATCAATAGGGCTCCTGTCCCTTGGACTAGGGCTACCACCATTAGCTTCAGCAGGGCGAATTGGGCTGTCAACGTCACGGTCAGGGCTAATAGGACTGCCCTTCGGGCTAGGGCTTCTGCTAACATCTCTGGGAGAAAGGCTGCGTCTTCTGGGAGAAGGACTACCTCTCCCATGGGGGCTATCTTCAGGTGTGAGGCTGCGGTTCCTACTCTTTGAAGGCACTGGACTCATGCTAACATCGCGGCCTCTGTAAGAATGGCTCCTTGACGCATCGTCTCTATCCAAGCTCCTTCCTCTCCTGACCGGAGACTTTGATCGTGGGCTGAAAAGACAAAGTGTTCCCAGTTGATTAATCAATATACACACCCAATAAGAAACATCATATGTCTGATAGAAACAAATTATTATAAGAGATTAATCATCCAAGTAAAGCTACACGACTAAATGGATCAGGATGCATGCGTGTACATACGTATAGCTGCGGCTTCGGCTGTAACTTGGGCTACGATCACTGCCACGGCGAGGACTCCGACTCCTCTCACGTCTACAATTTAAATTATTTAAAGAATGTCAAATAAAGAGTTTGAGAAGTATCCTCCTTGATGAAATACATAAAGTCAAACAAGTCTTGAAAGTAAGCACCGACCTTAATTCTTTTGGACTACTTTTGCACTGCCTTTCTATATGGCCTCTTTCTCCACACCGATAGCATTTATTCTTCCAATCCCCAGCCTTACAATCACGAGCCCAGTGACCATCAATACCACAGTTAAAGCATCGCCCAGATCCAGGTGGAGGACCTCTGCCCATGTATTCCCGGGATCCACGTGGAGCCTGCTCAATGTAACAGAAGCAGGACAATATAAGTCTCATGAAAGATAATGAATTCATACATGAGCTGAGGTAACTAGAAACTTACCCCCTTAGCAAACTCCACAATCAGACGACTACCATCAAATTCCCTACCATCTAAGGCATATCTTGCATCATCAGCATCTCGCGTATCATAAAATTCCTGTTAACAAGAGGTGAGCACAAAACAAATATAGTACCCTTGAAATAAGGGCCATAAAGATGTAGAATTCATAATGAGGTTCTTAAGTATCAACAGATAAAATACAGTTTACAACGGTGTAAAAGTAAGTATTGGGAAAGATAAGAGTAAGAAAAACTTACCACAAATGCAAACTCTCTCTTCATGTCCACATCTCGTACTCTGCGTAAACGGTTGCCAGAAACCAGAAACAGTAAGGCTATCATTACTTAACAACTTCAAGTGTATGATACTTCGCCCGTCACAGACGAACTAAACACCAGATTGAGATTGTTGCCATTTGCATAAAAACACGCAATAAGACTACAGAAAGAATCGCCAAAGTCTCATATACACTCGGCAAGAATTTCCACCAAGGCCACCCTCCCACCATAGAGTCATAGACCTCCAAGTAAAGGCCAAACCCCAGGAAACCTTCAACAAGATCATTCAAGTTAAGAAAACACATGACCTAGGGGCAAAGCGCTCCCTCACACAAGATGAAAAACCATATTAAACCAAGCACACTTGGCACAGAACTAATCGTTCCAAACAACTCTGGTGGAAATATCTAACAGCCCTCAAACTGATTAATCATTCAAAATTTAATTTCAAAAACTCACGACACAGTTTTCTTAAGCTTATTATTCAAATTCTAACATTAACACAAAGATGATAGCTGTGCTCAAAACATGCTGAAAATTTAATTAAATCTTACTTACTTTCCGTATCTGCTGAAAAGGCGGTCCAGATCACGCGAACGGGTTCTTGAAGCCAAGCGACCAACATACAGGCGTGAGTTGCCATAACGATCATCATAGCGAGGCATCTTCAAGCTGCAACGAAATGATAGAGCATGCATTACATTAACGGGAAGTTTTACAACTATCTCCAAAATTCTAAGAGTAGTTCAATGCAAACATGTAGTACCCAAGTATTGTTTTTACAATTAATACCTACGAATTGATTAGAAAGTTTTAGATCCAATTCATTAACATATTTCAAACATTGAAATAAGACTTATTCGAAGAACATCAAAAGCACATATCTTTAGCTGACAAAACTAAAATCTGGAAGCACATATCTTTGTTTCCAGTATAACGACCAAGAATCGTTATTCCATTCTGTAATCGATAATTGATGAATTAAGATTATCAATCTATTCGAGGAGCGACCAATCTAATTTGAGCCGTAAAATCGAATAGAAGACAAACAGGTGCGAATTTGATAACAAATTGGGAAAAATATGCGGGTAATTACTGAAAGTTCTTACCTTGAAAAGAAAATCCCAAATACGATTTAGCCCTAGAACCAGTCTTTGGAAAACCCAGAGATAAAATTCTGCTGTCTCGTCCTGTATTTTATAGTACAAGCCGACAGGTTGGACGACCAAGATATGTTTAATCCAACGAAGGTTAGGATCCAGGGAGAGTAAATAAATGATTAAAAAATTGCCTGAACTAGGTACATTACGCCACCGTAATAGGCTGTTGGGCTTCGAGTTTGATAATAGTTCTATGAAATGGGTTTCAGCTTTTGGCACAAAATTGACAGGTGTGCCATTATTCCCATCAACATATGGTGGGACAATTGACCCTATATTAGAGCAACCGCACCGGCGAGTACCTGCACCGATTTTGTTCTAGGTTCAGGTGGGACCGCACGGATTTGCTCGAGCTTCTGGGTTTTGAAGCGCGCACCAGCGAGCACGAGGCCGAGCAGTCATCGTTGACGATTTGCTCCGGCAAACGGTCGAGCACGAGTTGCTCCGGTGTTTGCTCGAGTTCCTCGCGGATCCCACGGCATGTGGGTGACGCCAAGCGAGTGAGTTTTTTTTTCGGTCAATACACGCACCAGTTAAAAAGTTAAAAAAAATATATTAACGGACCAATCACACGCTGACACGTGGCTTACCATTGGTAAATCAAACCCCAACGGTCCGATCCGTCTGCATCATTCATTTTGAATCAGAAAGAAGCAATCCAACGGCTCATATTTGAATGAAACGGCTACTTACAAATCAGAACAGAAATAATCTGTAAAATCTCCAAAAAATAGTAAAAAAATCCCAAAAATTCTCAAACTCTCCCAAATATTTGCCTATAATACTACTTCAAATTTTGCTCAACTCACACAAATTTGTGCACAACAAATTGCACTTCTCCTTCCATCTTCTCTCTCATTTCGTTAAGCTTTTCTTCCAAAATAATGGGCACACATTGGCTTCCTTCCGAAGATTTACAAATGTGTATCTCTTTTGTGCTTCATAGCGTTGATGAATATGACGGCAACAAACAAAAGAGGGAGAAATTGTGGGAGACAATTCATGGGGATTATGTGAAAAATTGGAAGCCAACACAAGGTGATCCTCCGAAAGAGCCGAGGACCCGAATCGCGTTTGCGTCTCACTACAACAAGTTCAAGCTACTCTTGCAAAAAAGGAGCGTATGTTTGTACGCGGCACGGCAACGTATAGCTAGTGGCACTTCGCTACTGGATGAAGTAAGTTTATTTTTTTGTAGCATACATTATATAAAATTTGTTGTAGCATAATGATGAATTAAATTATGTAGCATACATTATTTTTTGGTAGCATACATTATTTTTTTTGTAGCATAATTTATATATGTAATTTGAATAAAATATGTAGCATGGTGAAATAGCTAACATAATTATTTTATTTGGTCAAGCAAGCTCAATCATGTTACTATAAGGAAAAGAAGAAAGTGTTTACACACTTTGAATGTTGGAAAGTGGTTAAGAATCATCCATCTTTCATTTTCGGTGCTACCAAGTACTCCATCTCCATATGCAAGTAGTTACCAACCTACTCCTTCCGCCGCCGAATCATCTCCAACCATTAATTTGGATGACGAAGAAGTGAATGAGACACCTCAAAGCCACGTGGCCGCTCCCTCGAGTCCGCCTAGACCAATGGGAACGAAGGCGGCAAAGGAAGCGAGGTGACAAAAGAAATAAGGTAAGACTCCTATTGAGCAACGAGTTGAGATTTTGCATACCATTGCTAGTGACCAAGCATCATGGCAATTCAAGAGGATAGCGCATAATGAAAATGAGCTTAATTATTACGCGGAGTACATAGAAATTCAAATGCGGAATTAAACAAGGGTGGATGAAGAGTTACAATTGAAGAAACAAGAGGAGGAAACGAGGATCATGACCATGGATTTGGAGGCAATGACCCCAATCTCAAAAAGATATTTTACAAAGAGGAAATTAGTCATCCTTAATGAAGAAGAACCTAGTCAAGATCAACCTACTGATGAAACATATTTGGATTGTTATCACCCAAGTCGCGTGCTCTTTCCATAGAAGTTACAGTATTTTACTAAGAATAAATCTGGGCTTGGCTCGTCATTTTATGTAATTCAAATTTTCAAGAAATAAAGATGCAATTTATTTATTAAGATGAAATTGAAATACACATTAAATTAAAACACAAGCTTAATAATTAAACACACATACAGAAATTAAAATAAAATTAAACACAAACTTAATAATTAAACACACATTTTTAGGATAATATTTAGAGTATCTCGCCGGTTTCCAACCTCCAATTGTGTTTCACCAAGTCCTTCTGAAGCTCTCTGTGGATGTAACCAGATTAAAGATTGGCAACATGGTCGTGAAACTATTGTATATTGGCTCCATCTCTACTAATTGGCTCAAAATGAATTCGATTCCCTTGTTTATCCACCGCCCCATCATAAACCCGGAAAACCCTCAATGGATTTTGCACGTCTTCTTCTTCCTCATCCTCCACATACTCTTCCTCAACAATCATGTTATGTAATATGATGCAGGCTAACATGATGGTAGTCATTACCGATTTGTGGTGCAATGTACAACTATGACGAATAATTTCCCATCGAGATTGCAAGATGCCAAAGGGCCTCTCCACATCTTTTCGGTATGCCTCTTGTTTCTTTAGGAAGAGTTTATCTTGCAGCGTCTGGGGATTAGAAATAGTTTTGAAGAATGTAGAGTACCTTGGATATATTCTGTCAGCCAAATAATAAGCGTGGTTGTACCTCTCTCCATGGACTTCATAGACGGCAGTTGGGCCTCTTCCTGCAAGGACCTCGGAAAACACATTCGATAGGTGGAGCACGTTAATGTCATTTTTAGCTCCAGGACACTCGAAGAAACTATGTCATATCCACGTATCATACGAGGCCACCGCCTCCAGAATAATAGTTGGGCGACCTTTTCGTCCTGAGTATGTCCATTGATAGGTGGTTGGGCAGTTCTTTCACTCCCAGTGCATGCAGTCAATACTTCCAATCATGCCTGGAAAGTCTCAGTGTTGGCCTTTAGCTAGGAGTCGCGTGAGGTCTGCCGATGTTGGACTGCGGAGGTATTTTGGACCATAGATTTGATACACTTGGCTACAAAAATTCTTCATGCATTCCAGGGTAGTCGATTCCCCCATCCTTGTAATTTTTGTGCACTGATTCGCGGTCGCCCCGTACGCCAACATTCGCAGAGCACCGGTCAGCTTTTGTTCGGGAAGAAACCCTAGCAATCCAGTCGCGTCTGGTCTTTGATGCCAAGATTGGTCGTAGTTGCAGAGATCCGTCATGATAATATTGAAGCGGTTTCTGCCCATCCTATACCGCCGACGAAATTCTGCCGCCTCCAAGTTGGGACGTTCGATGAAGTAATCAGCCATGAAATTGCGTCCCCTAGATAGCCTCTGTCGTGGATGATTTGGTTTTTTACTGCGATGTGAATTGCTCGGTCGTGAGGGTTCATCGTCATCTTGTGCTTCCGCCATGACCACCTGATTGATGAATGATTGCTCCATATAGTCATCCTCTTCTTGTTGACGTTGTCTCCGCCTGAAAAAATTGGGGAAGCTAAAAGGATCTATCGGAGTGATGAACAAGGAAATGTTTCTAAGTGTTTAGAGAGATGAGTTATCTACTCGAATTCTTGTAGATGGTGTGAGTCAATTATGAGTGAAAGATGAACGTTTTATAGGCAATTGTAGATAATCCGATCGTTAAAGATGAACACACGTGTCACATCGTAATTGGTCGAAAATCTTACTGGAAATCTGGTTCAATTATTTTGTCGATGACGTTATCTCGCAGTGACAAATGTCGCATCGTAATTGGTCAAAAATCTTACCGGATCTCTGGTTGAATTATTTGGTCAACGACGATATCTCGTAGCGACACATGTAGGATTGGCATTGGTCAAAAATCTCATCTGAAATCTAGTCCAATTATTTTACCGACAATGACACATGGCGGTGACACGTGTCAATTTTTAATTAGTCGAAAATCTTGTGTAATTACTACCGATAAAGACATGTGTCGCATTATTATTGGTGGTAAATCTATCCGGTAAATCATTTTTAAACATTTCACAACATGACAAAACTGATTTGCTTGAAGCAAATAGTGAATGGGTGTGTGTAAAACTTGATTTGCTTGAGCAAATCTTAGATGTATTTTGCTTGGAGCAAAATTTTCTCTTGCTTTACTTCTTGCGCTGCTCATGGGTGCAGATGGTCTTAAGTTTTGGGAGATAATATTGGGAGTAAATTAGGGTATATTCGGTGTTGTTGCATACAACTAATCTCCAAATTTTTTGAAATAATTAATCTCCGTTTATGTCTTCCTAGTTGCTTCAAATGTGTTCACCAGCTTCTATCTTCTTTCTTTCTTATGAAAAATTGGCTCGTATTTAAGCCAAATTGGTGCGAATAACAAAGTTCACGGCCTAATTAAAGAGAAATCGGAAAGCAATTTTCAGGTCCCTAAGTAATTCTTGATAGTTTCTCCGTAGTCCCCTTTTCTTTTCATATATGTTCCTCCATCTAATGATGGTTAATGTGGGATGTCATCGATTCTAGTCTTATACCCTTCATCTTTTTGGTCTTTTATTAAAATATGGTTACCTACTATTATTTGTTTATGTTAAGACCAAATCTACGTAAATCTACACAAATGAAAATCAAGCAGCATAAAGTAAAACTTGCATAATTCACCCATTGCATTGGTTCATCATCAACTAAACTAAGCACGAGCATGAAATAAAATATATGGTAACTTACAATTTCTTCACTGTATTTTTCCAAACAACCAACAACAACATTGCCAACTATCGTCTCCCTAATTAACCACTTCACCTCCTTTTATTTTTGCTCCCCAACAACAAAGTAAAATAAAACAAAATCCTAAAGAAGAACCCCCAAGCAACCGTGATCCACAAGCAATTCCACTTACTAAGATCCGTTATGCCTTGCTGCCTCAGTATGTCTAATCCAGTACTTACGCAACTAGATGCAGTTATGTTCAACCCTAGAGTGTTACTCATGTTCTTCAAAAGCTTCACCTTCAACGACGTCGGAACATTGCCCAACGGCGTGTTGTCGAACATTTGGATTCCGGTCACCAAACACCTGAACGGGTCATCAAACTCGTTTTTCAAAACAGATTCGTAAGGGTACTTGACCAGAGAAATGTAATGGAACCATATCCAATAAGGTGGGATCCGATCTCTGCTGATGAAGAACCCACTAAAGAGTAGAAAGTAGGCTAAAATGGCCACCACAACTGTGTACCCCAACATGACATGAGTGACAACGCCTGATAAGAACGTCACAAACGAAGATCCGGACCAAAACGCTGCACAAATTGTGAACAAGAAAAACATAAATCCCTGAATCCCACCGGCGAGACCCACTGCCCAAAAGGTGGTGGCTGCAAATGCAAGGGATAGAAGTAACAAGGAGGGAATGGAGAGTAGCGAGTGAGCCAAAACATAAGAGGAGCGACGGTAAGCATTATAGGCTGTTTCTCTCATGAATATGTAACGCTCTTGGAGGAAGACCGGGATTGCTTCCGCGCAAGTGTAGAAAGTCGTGGACATTGCGAAAGCAAAGAATCCGAGGCGCTCTTCGATCCCCTTAGGAGAGTCATCGAGGTGCCAAAACATGGTGGCTAGTATGATCCCGGTGACGAGTACCGCCCCCATTCGGATGCCAAATAGTTCCGGCATTCTCGTCGAGTTTTTCATTGAGCGTTTGGAGATGACCAACATTTCGATCCATATCGGATTGGCAAAACTGGGGACTGATGAGGCTAGAGTAGAGTCGTTTGGGGCACCGGAGACTAGTTTCCCTCTAGAAATGCTAGCACTTATTGCGTCTTTGAGGGAGAGCTTCGGCCTAGAGCACGCACCGTTGTCGCAACCATTTGCTTCTTTTTCCTGCCGCTTCTTGATCACTTGCCAAGACTTGTTAAACTCCACCAAGCTCTTGGTTCCGCCTATTGAAAATTTGTAACACACAAAAAATATTATGTGACTGAATTAAGGGCTTGCAAATTAATCGTCACAAACAAAATTAATTCGTCTAGTATGTTTAATTGGCTAATTACGCACCTGGGGTTTCTTCCAATTCTCGAATGAGATCGAGGGCAAACTCAGTCCGGTTCTCGGTTTCCGGTATAGGGTGGCCGAATTCTCCGAAGAATACCGGAAGATTCGCCGGCGAGCCACTGTACACAGTCTGTCCATGCGACAGAAATATTAATCGGTCCAACAACCCTAAAATTCTGTAACTCGGCTGGTGTACGGACATCATCACAATGCTACCGCTCTGAGCTATTCTCTGCAAAACCTTGACCACCATGAAGGCGCTAGTCGAGTCGAGCCCGGAGGTGGGCTCATCGAGAAACAAAATAATGGGGTCGTGAATGATGTCGATTCCGATGGAGACCCTCCTTCTCTCGCCGCCAGAGACGCCGCGGTGCCCCTCGTCGCCGATGACAGTTTTGGCCGCGTTGCGGAGGCCAAGCTGATCGATCAGGGCCTGAACCCTAGACTTCTTCTTAGACTTGGAGAGAGTCCTCGGGAGGCGGAACTCGGCGGAGAACATGAGAGTCTCTTCCACCGTCAGCATAGGAAACAAGAGATCGTCCTGCATGACGTAAGCAGATATGACCTTAAGCATCCTCGAGTTGAGGACTTCGTCGTTTAAGGTGACAGTCCCTTTGAGGCTGTCCTTGGCGATTCGGTCGGCCAATGCGTCGATCAGAGTCGACTTGCCTGAGCCACTGGCGCCTAGAACGGCCATGATCTCGCCTTCTCTGGCCTCGCCGGAGATGCCGTTGAGCAAGACCTTGGTGTTGGCGTTGGGATTGACTCCTAGCTTGCATGTCTTGCTTTGGGGTAGTAGTGTCATTTTGCGCCGGACTTTGACGCTGTAGGTTAGATTGGTGAAGGAGAGGACGAAAGGGTAGGAGTGAGAGATGGAGCTGGAAGGAAACCCTAGGTCGAGGACGTGATCGTTGATTTTCTGCTGGTTAGACGATGTCGTTTTCCGGTCGGGTGTTTGAGACTGTTCGACCCACTGGAGGAGCTCGGCGAGAGTTGGGTGGAAGCGGGGTCGTTTGGGGTTGAACTCTCGGAGTTCGAGAGTGGGTGGCGCCGCCGAAGACATGTTGTTTCCGAGGTGGTGCAACACGTGAAGTGTCGTAGGGGATTTAGTAGTGGAAAGTGTCGAGGAGGATGATTTATAGAAAGGTCCACTTTAGTTGTAGTAGACTAATAGGCAGCTGATGGTTGTGTTTGGTGAGCTTAAGTGTGACTCCAATGGCTACGTCGACATCGCGTGAAATGGTGCAGCTTTCTGGTTAATACTCTCTTACCAAGTCTACCAGGCCAAAGGGGACGTGTTACGATCTAGGATTCACTAGCTAGTGGATAGTAATTTAGTAATTTAGGTTGCATGCAAACGGTAGCAGGTATGCGGAAGCGAACTGTTCGGAATGCACAAATGTGTACTAAAATAATAAAAATTAATTATATATAGATATATAATAAAATATAAAAAATTAAGTAACTAAAATTCAAGATTCTAGTCCTTATTTGATTATTTATGAACACAATATGATCATAAATATTAGAATTTATAGAGGCAACTCAATACATATCTAAAAAATAAAAATATTTCTCTCAAAATTCCTATTTGTTGTCAATTTCGCGCTTCCAAAATATTTCCAAAAAAGAATATTTTCAGAATTACGCTTCCAAAATTAAAATTTTTGGAATGAGAAATTGCTCAAATGGTCACTTAACTATGTCAAGATAAACACTTTAGTAACTATCATTTGACATATATCAAAATGGTCACTCAAATTTAGTATTTGTATATCAAAATGGTCACTCCGTCATCTAGAACGTTAAAAAAAGTCACGTGCCTTCGATGTGGTCAGCATATGCCAAATTATAAGGCTAGGGGTATATGCGTCATTTTTTGTTTGATTAGATCATGTGACCTACATGTGCCTGATTTTAAGGATTATAATTATTTTGATCAATTGGTCCCTCTCTCTCTCTCCCCACCCCCATAGTAGAGGCAAACTCGGCCACCATCTACCATCAATGCTCTCGCCGCCGCAATGCTTCTCCTTTCTCGCCACGATTAGGATCAAACGCTACTTGGACTGCTTATATTCACCACTGTCATCGTGCCCAGTGCTCAAAGGCACACTCAATCTTGCACGGAATCCTTCCTCAGAGACGTGCGCTTCTCATCCTCGATGCTCAAAGTCACACCGACATCGTTTCAGGGATCACAACCAAAGCTCGGCCTAAGATGTCTCGCATTCTCACTATTCCTAGCCTACGCTCCACCTCGAGCCTCAGTCGTGACGACCTCACTCTGCTTGCTCGGTGGTTCACAACGACTATTTTCTTCCCCGACTCCAAAGTTTGATCCTAAATCAGAAAGAAAACAAATCCATAAGGGAGCTCCATTTTGGGGGAGGTTTGGCCAGCTCGTAACGCCTTGAATAGATGGGAGGAGGAGGGCCGACGGGGAGAAGAGATTGGGAGGAGATCATATTGATCGATCTCCAGCTCGAACGTAATTATTCCAGCTATGACTTGTTAACTCAAGTTGCGTCAAAGTAATGCTTACGCAATGTAATTACCGAATGAGGTTTTCTGAATTTTTTTTGCCAAATATGGATACAAGGACGGAAATACCCCTAAAAATAAATGGAATCCTTTTTTTAACGTCCTAGATGATGGAGTGACCATTTTGACATACGTAGACCAAATTTGAGTGATGACTATTTTGATATATATCAAACGATAGTTACTAAAGTGTCTATCTTGACATAGTTGGGTGACCATTTGAACAAATTTTTTTTTTGAAATCGCCATTTCAGACGCTTCCATCGCACTTCCAAAATATTTCATCTTCCGAAACGCGACTAAGTTAAAGCTTCCGTGGACATATAATGCATGATTCACTGCAGAAAGTGTTTGAACGCTTTTAACATGAAATTCTGAACATGCTGACATGCAGATGTCATATACGCAAGAAGTTCATGGTAAAAGTTCTTCTCCGATCTTACACACTAATTTAGTTAATTTAAAACCCTAATGCATATAAGGCATTTAAATGCGTGCATGTGTTTCTGATTAACTGGCTAGAAAAAATCCATTTCCCTCCATCCACGAGTACGTACAAAAACTTATTGGTAGGTTGTCAAAGTCGAACAAACCTCATTATTCATCCAATCATTCCAATGTTTACTTCCAACTATCACCAAATCGTTTCTTGGATATTTTGAGTTGATTAGCGCATCCATTGACGAACCTATCCAAATCAAGATTATATAGAGCATTTTCGGGCAATAGAGCATTATAATTAAATAGTAGTGTCATTTATATACAACAATAGAAAACGAAGAAATAGACCAAAATGTGTGACATGATAACGATTAGTAAATTGTTTATACAATTCTGTAATCTGTATTATTAGATTGTTTTTCTTTTCGAACAAGATCTGTATTATTAGATTAAGGTTTGGTTCGTCACGGAGGAAAAGTGACATGTTAGTCAGCATATCTACTCTCTTTACACGCTTCCATTTCTTTCACGAAAGCGCCATTTCTACACATGGCGTGTGATGTATTTTATGTAGAATTTCCTATCTAACTTGTATCTCTCTACATTAGGTATGAATGTTATATCTGCTGTGGACAGTGTTCCTCTACTGTAAGCTCGCTCACAACCTGTTTATAGCTGAAAAGAGGGAGCATTAATTTGGATTTAGAATTTTAGATAGACTGCCCATATGCGCCGGTTATCTAAGATGTGAGTATGCGACATTTGTTTTTATCCAAGGAATCATGTCAATTGCTGACTTTTGTGCAAAGATTATGTAGTCTTTCCGTATAGCGCAAGTCTTTTGGTCAAAAACCATCATGTTCGTAATCTTTGTTTCGAACTTACCATAACCAAGAAGTTTTACTTTTGCTAATTGTCTTCACCAACATTTACACTCTTCTAATACTACGTACGTTAGGAATATAGGTAAGCAATAAATTGACAGGACCATGCCAGTTTCTTTTCTGGGTGCTTTTCTCTACCTCTTTCGCCTTTAACGTAATGACTTGTTGCAAGAGCATGTGGCAGTTGGTATTGCCAATAGCCAATTTCTGTTTCCCTATCAGTGTGAAATGTGTTTCGTTTTGTTTGGTTCTCTTTTCAGTTGAGTCTCTCGGTTGAGGACTAGTAGAGGAGACCTTTTGTCTCTTGGAGTTTCATTGTCTTTGGCCACCAAATAGACCTTAATACGCTAGCAAAGCCTCAAAGGAAAGAAGAAGGCCACAGCAAAGATACCTAGCTAGTTGATAGGAGAGCCGGGAAGGCAGGCATTTTATGTCTATTTCTCCATATTCTATAAGACCATACTTGAACTCGAAAAGGACAAGAGTCCTATGTGTGCCAATTGTTCTCAAAGCCTACGACCCAGAAATCAGAAGGGCAACCCTCAATGACTAAAGGCAATGTAGTCTTTGAGATTTTGAGTCATTTCAAGAGCTTGTTAGTTGAGGTTAATGATGAGACCAACCAATGCTGCTCTGCTCATGTGAACAACCACCGATCACACGAGTTTGTTAGTCGTGCATCTTAAATTGTTTGCGTCTACATTTTTCTTCTTCACGAAGATAGGAATTCAGTTCTGGATACCGATGAGAATCAAGAACTTTCGGCACAACTGCAACAACAAACCAGAGTGCTTTCGGTGCTACAGTCAATTTGGTAACAAAATTGTAGCATCGAATCAATGCACCAGGATATAAGTTGCTACATCTTTAGCTGCATTTCCTACCAATTATGAGAAGTTATCGCGTCTTTACAAAAACCTAGAAAATATATTTAAGAGAGGACAGCAGACAAAGAAAAGTACTGCTTATCCCTCAACAAATTGGGCTGAGGGTCGCATTAAGACCCACTGCAAGAACTAGCTGTGTTCGAGTATATCCCATTTTCAGGGAATACTAACAATAACTTGGCACCTCACTCCGCCTTGGGCTTTGATGGTTTTCTTCTCCTGGATATTTGAGACTTGCTTGTACATCTGCCGATTAACTTGAGAACCTCGTCAATAAGAATAACCGGCAATGCAACAGCCAGAACCAACAGCCATTCGTTGAGACTCAGGGGCACAATACCGAATATTGAGGCTAGGAAAGGCACATATAGGATCAAGAAGTGAAGGCCAAATGAAACAGACATGGCGACAAGGAGCCAAGGGTTGACCCACGGGGGCATCGTCAACAGGCTTCCATCCTCAGAAAGGGCATTGAGAGAGTTGAACATTTCGATGGCAACCAGCACAGAGAGGGAGAGAGTCATAGCCTTCACTTTGCCTTCATGGAAATAATCGCATGGGTTCTTGTCAAAGGAGATAACCTGATTTCCAGCTGTGAAGGGTGAAGCAGTAAAGTTCTGCCACGATGAACACTGTCCCCAGTTGGCAAGTTGAGAGTATGTAACGAGAGAGTGGCCATCTCCACTGAGGTCAATACCCAAGAAGGAACTTTGAGTATACCAGATGATGAATACGCCAACAGTTGCGACTCCAACATACAACCCAATTACCTGTTTATTATATACAGGTGAAAGTCAGGGACAAAAATCACAGGTAAACTCCTTCAGAAGTCTACAATCAGCACGATGGAAAAAGAGAGACAAAAAAAGTAAGCTACCAGATATCGGAACAATATCCAAACGCTAATAAGTGAATCATCGCTTCTGCGTGGTGGCTTCTTCATTATGTCCTTGTCTGGAGGGTTAAATCCTAATGCTGTTGCTGGTGGTCCATCGGTGACAAGATTTACCCACAAAAGCTGGACAGGAATGAGCCCCTCAGGAATGCCCAATGCTGCTGTTAGGAATATAGATGCAACCTCACCAATATTGGAAGAGATCATGTACCTAAAAAGGGGTTCAGAACGATTAACAATTTAGCTGCTTTCAAACTCCAAATCAATCCATATTGATTCCTTATACATGGAAGATTTAACAAACTGTAAATATCATCATGATTCATAATTTTTTCCTACTAGTTTGTATCTTGAGATCCATATTATGACTGCAATACCATTGTTCATAAGCTACTGGGCTGTTATCAGCATGTAATACTACTTTCCAAAAGAGGAAAAAAAAATATATCATGCAAACCTGATGAAGGCCTTCATATTGTTGTAGATAGACCTGCCCTCACCAACAGCAGCAACAATTGTGCTGAAATTATCATCGGCCAAAACCATGTCTGAAGCTTCCTTTGCGACCTGTAAAATAGTAAACCATGATTGGAAAATGAGTTTGCAACTAACTCAAAAAACATACCAAGCAATCGACATTATAAATTTTTGTCACATTATAAACAAAGGGTTATAGAGCATCGTTTTACAGGACAGTGAGGACACAAGTAATTATATATGGTACCATACTTAATTCATCGATTGGTGACATAGCCACGTAGGAAAACCACTTATCAACAGCGTATATGTATTTTCATCATAGCAATGTACACTACTAAACTACTACACCCCACCCTCACTAATGTTGAAGATTAATACCAAGCTAATATAAATGTCTTCAATATATGACACATAAGGCTAAAAAGACAAGAAACTATATTTCCAGTAATTAAATAATAAGAAATAAAACACTACATGAAAGTTACCCAGAATAGTAGACATGAGAAAACTACTGAAAAAGTAAGTATACAAAAATTACCTCGGTTCCAGCAATGCCCATAGCAATTCCAATATCAGCAAGTTTCAAGGCAGGAGCATCATTCACTCCATCACCTGTCATGGCAACCACCTCACCATCCTCTTTCAGTAACCTCACTATCTCTTGTTTGTGCCTTGGTTCAGCCCTTGAAAATAGCAGACCACCACCTTGTCTCAAAAAAGCCATCTGATCAGGGTGATTCATAAACTCTCTTCCTGTTATGCTCCGTGTGCTTATGTCTTCATGAGAACCAAAAACACCTATTTCACGACAGATAGCCTCTGCTGTGTTCCTGTTATCTCCAGTAATTACCATAACACGGATTCCAGCTGCGCGACAATCTTCGATTGCATCGAAAACCTCCTCTCTTGGTGGATCCTTTGATACGAAAGACAGTTATTCAGTGGATGTAAATTTTGTGAATATTAAGCAAAAAGAGAACAGACAACAAGCTATAACTCACCCTCAGTCCAACCAAGCCAACAAAAACAAGTTCACTCTCTATTGATGAATAATTGGATGGATCAAGTAAGAGCTTGTGAGCTGGATGATCATCACCATCATAGGACTCAAAGTCAGCCAACTCATCTTTGTATGCAAAGCCCAGGCAACGTAGTGCATCAGATGACATCTCATGTAGAGCTTGTAAAATATAGTTCCTTGAGCTATTACTTAATGGTACAACAGTTCCATCAAGCAACTGAACCTTACTGCTTCTCTCCAAAACATTTTCCACAGCACCCTGTCAAAATGTAGAACAGTTTAGTAAAGTCATAGAAGGAGAGAATAAAATGACTTCCCCTAACATCAATCAAACAATTAGTATCATGGCAAAATTCTGTCAGTTAAATGCTTTTGAGAAGGCACAATTAAAAAGTTTATAATAAGAGAAGCCTACCAAAATCAATATCCAAAGGGGTATGGGGTATCAAATCAAAGGTTATGAGGGATTTCAGATACCTCCAAACAGAAACCGTTGTCCGTAATGCTTGCAGATTGCAAAAAGCATAGGAATGTGATTTAGTAAAAAAGGAAATTGAAGGCAAATTTTTTTCATCGACGAATAAAGTCAGATTTCTGTCACTTTACAAGAACACTTTAAAGTTTCCAAAACCAGACAATATCAAATGCCACAGGTTGAGCCATAGAGCTATAGAAACAACGGAAATCCATATAGTTGCGATCCTATCTTTATAAGATACCTTCACAAGCAAAGAGTTTTTCCCCAAACGAGAGGCTGCAATGACACCCATGGATTTTCTATCACGATCAAACTCAAGAGTTGCAATTCGGCGCTCAGATTCATTCCACTGCTGGCAACAACCTAAAGAACAAGTACAGACAGAACAAGCAGTCAATTGTACATATTCAAAAGTTGTAACCACTTTGGTGATAAACAAAGCAGTTCAAGTGCAGAGTTTGACTTACCTAGTAAATTGGTATCTGATGATCCCACACCTCGAGACCCTTCTGGAAGGCCCATCTTCTCAACTAATATCTGAAACGACAAAATGCCAGAGTTGACGAGATTTAATAGAAAAAATATTATGACAGACAGATCCTTCTACGCTCAAATCACTACAAGATTGATCATTAACACTATAGAACAAAAACATTGCAGGGATATAAATTCACCTTAAGAGCTGCTTCAGTAGGCATTCCATGGGCAACATACTTCTGTTCGGATTGGGCAACGCCCGCATCATTACAGACAGCGGCTACCTTTGCGATTGTTTGAAGATTAGTATCCATTCGTCCAGCTGGCCAGTCATGAATTTTGCCATCAGCTGGATTGTAAGTAGTCCCATCCACCTTAAACTTGCGTAGTATGGTAGGTTTAGGACCCAAAGCTACAAGTCTTGCCACTGCCATTTGGTTAGTAGTCAAAGTCCCTGTTTTGTCAGAACAGATAACTGTGGTGCAACCTAGAGTTTCGACACTTGGAAGCTTCCGAACAAGGGCATTCTTCTGAGCCATCTTGCGAGTCCCAAGTGCCAAGCAGGTGGTGATGACTGCTGGCAAACCTTCAGGAATAGCAGCAACAGCCAATGCCACTGCAATCTCAAAGTAATAAGTACACTTCTCAAATGAAAACTTGAAGTTCGTCGGCCAGCCATCAACAAATTCCCAAGTGAGAAAGTACTTGACATTGATCAGCCACACCAATACACAAATGACTCCAATAATCATAGTCAACATCTCCCCAAACTCATTAAGCTTCTTCTTCAACGGAGTGTCCTCCTCACTCTGTGAGGCCTCATGAATCTGCATATGCACCTTCCCAATCTCGGCGGCCATTCCCGTCTGAGCAACCAAGCAAATGCAATGGCCATTCACGATGGTGGTCCCAGCGAAAACCATGGACCTTTTCCCCTGAATATCAGCATCCTCGGCCACCGGCTTGTTTGTCTTGTTGACTGCCTCACTCTCTCCAGTCAACGAACCCTGCTCAACTCTCAGAGTGGAGCTAATCAACTCCACAACACGCATATCAGCCGGAACCTTATCTCCAACTTTTAGCTCCACAATGTCCCCCGGAACAAGCTCCTTTGCTGGTAGACTCGGAATCTTGGTGCCGTTTCGAATCACACTCGCATGCTCAGATTGAATCTCCTTCAGCGCCTCCAACGCCTTCTCGGCATTGCTCTCCTGCCAAACCCCAACTATAGCGTTCACAATCAGAATCAAAAAGATAACCAAAGGCTCCACAAACGCCGTGATCTCCTTCTCGCCGCCTTCATCTCCGTCGAGCCAAGCCAGCACGAACGAGATGACCGCCGCAACGAGTAAGATTCTGACCAGAGTGTCGTTGAACTGCTCCAGCACCAGGCTCCATATCGACTGCCCTTCATGCTTCTCCAACTCGTTCCACCCGTACTCCTCCCGCCGCTTCGCCACGTCATCCGACGTCAGTCCTTGTATCCTGTTCACGCCGAAGTGCTTCTCGCACTCGTGAATCTCTTTACTCCACGCCGGAAAAACATCGCGATCGGCGGAGGACGGCGGCGTCGGACCCGCGCTCTCCTCTCTCTTACCGAAATCCTCGCCTCCTTTCCCCATTCAGATCTATAACACCAAAGCACAACCAAAAATTCTCAGCGAAAGTTGGACTCTTTAAGCTCAACGAATCCAAGGAAACTATATTCCGACGCTATCAAATCACATAAGGCATGCGGAATAACCGAGAATCGGCTTCCAACTCCAAGCGAATCGGAAACTTGAACAAGAATCAAAACAGTAGAGAACAAATGAAACAGCAGGTAGATTTTTATAGGGTTTTTGACTCTTTGAACAATCAAGTAGTAGTACCTTTCGGTCAAAGATTGCGTTTGTTTTTTGTGTAACGAAAATTCAAAACAGTGGTGGAGAGAAAACCAGAGAAAGCAAAAGCTTCAGTCAATTTCAATGGCTCTTGGCTCTTCTCGCCCGCATCGGCTGCTCTAGTACTCCACTGTCACTGGGCTTCCACTCTCTCAATTATAACAGATCAATGTTTAATTGGAATTTCCGGGAAGGAGGATTTGGGACGTAGGTGGGGGAGTGACAGCGATACGGATGACGTGGAGTGATGTGATTGGACGATTCTACGCTCTGGTGGTTTCCTATTGGCTGGCTATCCTATGGACGCGGGGTTCGTGTTCGTTGTTGGTTTCTAAATTAGTTTCTTGTTTCATTGAGACTAGGATGCCCAGTACGGTCGATCACGGGCGTCCAGTCTGTCAACTTTTGCTAGTTGACCTTCTGATCAAAATGCACTAACCACCTTATTCAAAAAAAAAGTTATTAGAATTTATCTTTAAATTCTCATCCTTTTATTAATAACTAAATAAATGTCACTTTTTATAAATAAATAAATCTACTATGTGACTATCGTGACTGAGAATGATTTACTTTTATTTGTTCTCATGCATTATTTGTATGATGCAAGTGATAGGTCTTCTTGCCCTGCTGCTCTTGCTTATTTTTAGTTTATAGAATTTTAGAAGTTGATATTCAAGAAAGTTGTACTAGAGGGATAACTCTTTGTAGTTCTCAACACGTTACCTCTCTTCCACGGAGTTTATAGAATTTTAGAATTTGACATTCAAAGCAAGGTTGACGAGAACTGAATATGTCACCTCAAACACCTTCCAACTGTATCTAAACCATTTTTAATTTTGCCCTTAATTTTATAGTTTTAAAAGTTCTATAACTAAATTTTCTGTAAGTTGAAGATTGATAATAATCCTTCACAACACTTAAAGCCACAATTACAACATTTATAGTTTTTAGTGTAAATGAGAGGTTGCGTTCACGCATGCTTACACTGGCTTCATTATTGGTCGATCGTGACCGAGTCGTGACCACTCCCATGGCTAACTTTACACTTTGAGAGTTGAGAGAGACCTTGAATGTATTTTCCCTTAGCTATGGCGATCGAAATTTTCCTTTATAAGGTGGGTCTAAAATCTAAAGTGATGTGGGGAAATTGGAAACTTAGCCAAAAGGTAACATAGGACTTTAAACTGGAAACTTCCAGGAAGGATCGTCGAGTAAGAGAGAAGGAAGAAAAGGGGTTTGGAATGGATTGGTGTTAGGTGCTGAACATGAATAACCGATACAAAGTGGTTATTTGAAATATGCACAACCAGAATTTGGTTATTAGATATCACATCGCTTCAAAGAATTCGGTCGGAACAAATAATAATGTAAAAAATGATTATTTTAATATTGGATCGTTAGAAAATAATGTCTTTGTGATATATAGACGTGGTTTTATTTTTTTGACAAATGTCTATTTTAAAAAAAGAAGCAAAAGAGGATAAGTTAAAAAAATCTATACGCGGGAACCAAATCTCAAAACACGCGAACTAAAAAACCTCTTTTTTTCTCCTCTGAGTCTTCTCTCTTTCGGCTTCTTCTTTCTTCACCATCTTATCTTTGCTCTCTCTCAATCGCCTGGCGCAACGGAGACCCATCATATGACTCCGCTACCACCGCTGCGCTCGATCTCATGGGATTCTTCTACGACAGTACTCTAAGCTACTCGTCGTATGAGCGAAGAAGCAAACCCTTCTCTTACAGCTGGTCCATCCTTACACGAATGGATCTTGTACCTCGCCGGATGCAACCAACACTGGAAAACTCCAAGAGCCATATGGATCTTCTTCGTCATCGTCGACCCAGAGAAAAGGTACGAACGTCACTCTCTCTCACTCTCCCTCTTTCTCTTTCTCTCCTCAAAATTTTGGTTTGGATTAGGATTTGAACTATGATTCTCGTTAATGGTTTTGTTTCGGATTTCATTGATATGTGTTGCATTTTTGTTAGATGTATGGTTACGATCTCTATTATTAATCGAAGTGTTCGATTTGATTTTGTGCGATTCAAGTTAGGTGGCTCGACCAAAAAAACGATTTCCAAAATTCGAGCAAAACAACGATTTGAAAGTATCTGTAGACCGGCAGAGGCGACGCTCTTTCAGTCAAATGCCAGACCTGGTTTCTGATCTTGTCTCATGGTACGCTGGTTTTCTTCTTCTAGGGTTTAGGCCGTGACTTTTAATCTTTTCTTTGTTTCTTAAATTAGACTAGACTATACTAGAGTTATTGAAAATGAAAACAAAAATGCAAGAAATCATAATATCCTGGAGTTGATTTAGCAACTCATGTTGATGTTCGCTTGATGGCCTCAATGTATTTCAATAATAGTATTAATCGTTACTAGAGGCACAGACGTGATTTCCGTGTGAGTGATTTAATCACTGTTTCTTTGTTTCTTCTAAGTTTACTCAAGGCAGGCTACTCATTTTCTCGTGTGTTGTTTTCAGGAGAATTAGCAACAAGGAGAAACTATATCTCAAACAAAAACTCTTATCACACTTTGGAGAAGACAACTATCATGTTCTGGTTGCATCTGCAACTCTAGGGTCTTACTTTTGGTATGGACATGTATATGTAATCGCAATGGTTTTTCTCGAGTGTTCATTGCTTGTTACCGCAAGAACTATAATATCTCAATCGATCGAGACATCTTATATTAGTACGGGCTCAGAATAATATACATGCTACCATTTTAAAGTTTGTTTTCATTTGTTAGTTGCTAGTATTTTAGCATGTCTACTGTTAAGAGATGAGGAAATTTAATTTTCACGGGTCCTCTAAAACTGTTATAAGTTTTATGAGAAATGATGGAGTTGCATGTCCAGGGATTGATATACAAAAAATCTTCCTCCAGTTACTTTCAAGGTCACTAGAACACCCTAAACCCCACTCTCAGTCTTGTTTTCTTAGCACTCATAATCATTGATTTCTATTTCTTAATTTGTTTGCAACACAGATAGGGCAAATGTTGGCTGTGCTCGTTTCCAAAATTGCTCATATAGATTATCCAACAAAATAGTATGATTTCGATGTTGTGTATTGTGAGGACCCGAATCAGAATTAGTAAGTTAATCGGCTTGGTTTGCATATTTTACGAGTAATCACGGTTTGTCGTAATTGAGCAGTTTTAGCGGGTTCATTCACGACTAATTTATCGGGCAAGAATTTGAGATGAATCTCTTCACAAGAGTTGTAGTATGCATGATTTCGAGTTCGTAGGCAGCTTCGAATAATGAAATCGCGTGATTTAGTCGTGTTTATCCGTTTGAGTTTGAGTTATCCGAAACGTGGATGTGATTCGATTTGGACCGTCGATCGTATCGAGCCGCGAGTATAAATATCAGAATAGTCGTAAAATTGTCGAAAATCACTGTTTTTGGAAGTTTGACGGTCGTTTGACCAAAAATGGACCGTTGACTCGCGTTGACTGAGAGAGAACCGCACCACCGTTTGACCACCGATCGATTTTCCGTTTCCGGCCACCTTAGACCAAATCGTTGGTATGGTTAGCTTCCTATCATGATTTCCTACTATTTTGCAATTGATTTGAGTTGAATTGGTTGAGATTTGGAGGAGAACAAGCTCGGTGTAGTTCGTGGGTTTTGCCGGAATCGGGTGGCCATTTCCGGCCACTTTTGGGGTCGGAGGGGTTAGGGGTTTTGCTCCCCTCAACCCAAGGAATCTTTTGGGTGAAGAGTTTTTAAGGTTGGTCGTCGTTTGAAGCTCGCCGGAAAACTCACCGGAATCCATGGATTCCGTGGGTTTCGAGGTGAATTCCGGCCGGTGGGCTTGGAATTAGGGCTTGGTGTAGAAGAGAGATGTGTTGGGCTTGAGGAGTAATTATGATCTGGAAAGTTTGGTCAGAATCCGCCACTGTTGACGCCGCGCCGCCGCCGGGCGGCGCTCCGGCGAAGGGTTGACTTTTTGGAATTTGACAAGTTTTATGCCGTCTTGCTCGTAATCGCGCCCCGAGCGTAGCCTTGAGGTTTTCGAGTTGTTTTGGATACCAGATTTTAAGTCGAGGGTTTATGTGGAGTAGTTAAGGGTTTTCGACGATTATTTTGTATCCGAGTTATATGTTTCCGGAAATGGTTGGTTTCCGAGGTGTGGTACAGAGTAATGAATTGTGATTTTGATCCGTGATATTTTGTGATTATTCAGAGGATCGAGATCGTACGTTTGGCGAGGGATCTTCCACCGGATCACGGGATTAACGCGTTTGCTCGCTGTGCTTGTCTGTGAGTGGACATTTCTTTTCACTGATTAGTTGCGAGTCCTTATTACACGTTTTACGAGCATGAGCATGCATATGCGATTATGATTTATTCGAGCATATGTTTTACGATTATGCATTCACAAATATGCTTATATAGTTATATATTATGAATACGCATTTATATTATGCTCAATACATTTGCATGAATTATTTACGATTTGGTTTACACAGAGTACAGTCACAGTATATATTGTTGTATCGATACACTTGCATCCCGGCTGATCCCCGAGAATGTTTACCGGGGGAGGCTGTGACCCCTGACCCGAGGCCCTTACCGGGGGGGGGGGGGGGGTTGGGGAGGGGAGACCTCTGATCTGACTAGAATCACGTGTGGGTCTGAGATCCTGTGATTCGGACTATACTAGCGCGGACGTGTCCATGAGTGACCCCTCGGGATTTTACGATGCATGCTCTGTACGCGTGAGGAGTTAGAGTCTCCCTCGTGTACTATATAATATTCATTCATTTAGACTCGCATATGTTTTTATAACATATATTATTTGGCGAAAGACATTTATTTTCGTCCACTCACTCTAACAATTTATATGTCTTTCCCTGAGCTCTTTGTTTTCTATGCCCAGTTTGCAGTTCAGATTCTGGTGTCACACGTCGCAGTCGGAGGCTTAGTATTCGAGCTACTTTTTTTTCTAGTAGGTTTCTTATTTAGTATACTGTTGTATATTTATGTATATATACTAGAGGTCGCTCTTAATACTCTGACTTTTATATTTTCATATGATTTCCCCGGATTTCTGTAAAGTTACAGCTTTTGTTTATTACTTTACATTATGTTATGATATTGAGAAATCCGGATGGGATTGGTGCCCATGGTTTGGCTTTTGTGGCATATGATGAAGTGTGTTTTCGGGTGCAGGTTAATGGTAATTCCACGATATAGTGAAACTCTGCCGAAATTTTTATGGTTTTTGTAAGTTCGTGTTTTCAGAAGGGGTTTGATTCCGGTTTAGGAAACTAAATCGAAGTTAGGTCCTTTCATGTATATTATTACTTTTTTACTTTCTTTGAAAAGAAAAAAATGGACTTCGTTGTTGAAAAAAAGAGATGAATTTCTGAGTCTTAAAGACGTTTATAGGCATACTTTTTGCATCTTTGTAATTCCTTATCCACTCTTCTGATTGTTGTTATATTGACTTTTGTCTTCTTCTTTTTTTGAAAGTTGATTTCTATCTTTTTAGATATGGACATTGCAGTTAACTTTTAAGCTCATAATGTACATGAACTTTGTGGTGCGACAATAACTTGAAAATGAGATGTTTGGTATTATTTGTATATAGTTAAGGGTTCAGAATAGAGGTGATTAGGACCATGTTCTTCCTGCCATTGCATCCTTCATGCTGTTTATACTTTGGTTGTAACATGTCTGTACAAGTATATACTGTTTAATGGAGATTATTAAATATTAGGACTAAAACCCCCCTTTAATTTGGAACGTTTTTGCCTTGCTTTTCTTATACCGGGAGAGTATCATGTTCTTTCTTCTGATTAAGGCTTCTTATCCTAGATATCCTGTGTTGGTGATTTTGGCTCTAATTCATACATGTATAAGATCAATGGGATTGCTAACATCAGTACAATTCGAGCTGCCTCTGAGTAAGGTACATGATCATATATACTAAAATGAAAACTTTTATCTATTTGGCATTGAAAACAACTCATATCATGTTTAATCATACCTTATAAGAACATAAAAGAATTCATTGCTCAAGTACTCTCTTAGTAGATGTTCTCGCTCTCTTGTGAAGTCGTGATCATTTAACAATAATCCTTCTATTTGATGGGAGATATCTTTTCAAAGTGACATGGTATTGTACTTATAACTAGTCAAATTAGTATTTCTATAACTGTATAAGGTCACTTAATAGCCAAGTATATTAAATCTAATTGAAACGTGTCCAGTCTTAACTAATTATAGCAATGCATGGCAATATTTTCTATAAACAGTTTGCTCATGATGACTAATGCTATCCAATTTTTTTTTTACAATAAAAAATTGTTTACTGTGTCTTCGTAAATACAGAGAGCTACTGAAACAGAAATATAACTACATTTCCTTACGGAAGGTGAGCTTTCTTATCATGTATAATGACCTGTTAATTTTGATATAGATTAATAAGCTTGCCTTAGACTATAGTTTGAGCACCATCGATTAAATTTTGCATCCTTATATGGAGCTCTTTTGTGGCTACTTTTTACATGTTGTCTCTCAACCTTTTAGGACTAATTTTGAGGCTTCAGTAGATGCTTTTGTTCCAACATCATTAATTCACGGCGAATCAAAGCTAAAGTGTAGAGGTGGATTGTTTGGTGTTCACCTTAGATTTTGTATATATTGTTTGAGTTTGACATGAATTTTTTGAGTAAATGTAGTGTAGATTGCATGGTTTTCATTGTAGTGATACATCATGTTCCTGATAATTTGGTTTGAATTGAAAGTATTCTTAGTAGTTTATACATCTGTGCCTATTATTGTTTCTAGCTTGTTTATGTGATGTGTGAGAATCTACTATCAAAAAAAATATTATACATCAATCAAGATACAAAGAGTATATCAGTTTACTAACAAAAACTGATGTTAACAACAACATTACATATCATATTATAACAAAAGAACTGATGTCTACAACTAATAAAGACATTGATTTTATAAGACAAATCGTTATCTTTTATTTAAAAATTGATCTCTAAGATTAACATAGACATCAGTTTTGTAATCGAAGTTGATGTTAAATTAGATAATTCTATTACGAGACTTTTATTTCATTAAACATAAAACCTAAATATATGAAGATTTGACGATAGATAGACAAACAAAATGGTGACAATATAAGGGTTAGGACATTAGTTTTGAAATTATAACGGATGTCTTATATGGTTATAGCCATCAGTTTGCCAATAAATGTCTACGTATTTTTGGCATTAGACATTACTCACATACACATCAATTTAAATTTTTTTAAACATCGGTCTCTAAGACCATTTTTTTAATAGTAATGATGAGCCATTGGATTAAAAGTAATGAAACCGAAACATGTTTGTGCTTTATTGCAAGGAGCATATTCTAGCCATTGAGATTTGAGAATGAGTCATACTTTGTAAAAGGGGACGGTGTAGACTCACAGTTTTGAATAACAAATAAGTTATTTCTTTTTCTCATATATATAAACACAAATTAAGCCCTTTAAAGAAAAACACAGATTAAGAATGTTAATTGGTTTAATTTAACAATGACAACAATTTTGTACAACTTAAACTTCCATTTTCTTAAATATAATCGAAAACAAGTTTGGTTACATGATTAACACATTAATCAACTAAATCAGAACAAGTGATCTAGTGGTTGAGACTCCACGTGTAAAACCACGTCCGGCTGTCCTCCACCCCGTATGGAGTTCAAACGTACACGAACTTGTCAAAGTAGCAAAGAACTTTACTGCGATACACAATTGAAGTATTTCACGTGTGTTCAGAAATTTGTCTAACATCCACAAAGTTTTTGAGTTACACCGATAAAGTAAAAAAATGAAAAATAAAAAAAGGGAAACAAAGAACACGTACTATTCAATGATCTATCCCAACCGAAAATATTAGAATGGCAGCCTCTACTGTGGTACGTATGAAGAATGGCAACTATTTCATGCAAGTTTTCTGAACTACCTAGAGGCCTCTAGAATATAGATGCAACACTCGTGATCTGAATCTCCAACGAGCAAAGCAAGCTGGCTCCAATGATTTCACAGCTGTGCATGCATGTCTTCTCTTGGCCGGGTTTCGATCGATGTAATTGAGAAGATCGACAGGATCGATCACTGCACATATATATGCAGGAGCAACAGCTACAATTTTATACCAAGTTAAGACAGATTTGGCAGGATATGTACTCCACGCCCTTCTTCACATGTTCGTTTTCTCTTCCCTTGTTCTTACTCAAACCCGAACCCTTTCCCTAATTAAGTACGTACACTGTACACAGATCGCTTACTTAGCTAGCTTATTTCTGGGATTCGATCCATGCACACACACTCAAATTAGTAATAAAATCAATTCATTTCAGAGCTCGATGAGAAGCTCATAGGTACTTTCCTTGTACTGCTATCTCGATCTCTTTGTTTGTTTTTTAATCCTTCTGGTTATAGCGTGCGTGATGGAACTAACGAAGAAGCATATACGATGAGTAGCTTGGAACACAGCCAAACGAAATAAGATAGATTAATATATATATATAAGTAAGCTGCATGCTGGGTCTGGCGGTCTGCTAGCTTAATTAGCTGGTGTCGCTGTCGGTTGTTGTTTTGGACTTGGGAGATACATTCCAATTTCCAAAGATCCAAGCATATACTATAATTAAGTGAAACGATGAGACCCAAGAAATCAGTGTTGGGTGGAACATATGACATTAATTAGGCTCTCTGTTATTATATACATGGAAAGAGCTACAGAGTCAATCGGAATAGCTTATTTCAAATATAACAATGTTGGTCTTTTTTAATGTTCATCTTCAGTTACTGTTCACGGCATTGCACTATTCATTTTACTGTGCGAAGTGCTAAACTCTCTCTCTCTTTCTTTTGCGATCATTCGTCTCCCGTGTCCGCCGTTTCAGTCGCTCGCTCTGGCATCGCTCTCCTCTCTCTCTCTCTCACACACGCGCGCGCGGTTCAGGTTAGTTCCTCTCCCTTCTTTCTTTCTTTCTTCGTTGCAGTAGCTAAAAGCTCTTGGATGCAGTGTGTATTAACACTACGTAACAACTGTTGGTTGAGCAGTTAAAGCTGTAATAAGGACTTAAAGCTAAAGCAGCCCACGTACCTTGGGATTTAAGAGCCCTGTTTTCTGATAATTACAAGTATCTAGGTATGAGATGGGGTAGACTTTTCATAGCCCAGAGAATTCATAGCTTCTGTTCTTTTTTGTTTGTTGTTATTTAGCTCCCTTTTTATTCCCTTTGGCTTAGGTGTTTGTTAGTTGTATGTCCCTTCACTATAATTGGACTATATAGTGTCTACTTCTGCCCATTTCTGCAGTGCTATTCTTTCCGCGTAATTCAGTCTACGTAATGCATTCTTTCTACATTTATTGGGTAATGCATTTATTCCAAACGGATTACTTAACTGCTCTTCTGATTTCTCTCTAACTTTTTAATTCAATTTTTTTTCAGCTATAAAGTCAAAATTCATTTTCTCCAAGAGCACAAAGCCAACGTTGGATGAGAGAATTCAAAGCCAGGCCAACAAAGAAAATCAGGTAGGTATATTCCCATGGTGTATAAAGAAAAATAAAAATAAAATAATCAATTATGTAGTTCATTGTAATTATTAATAAAATGTTTAACACAAATAATATTTGTTTTAATTGATAGGGTCTTCAACGAGAAGGAAAGTTTTTTTTAGAAACTCGGACAACTTTGTCCGAAGGTTGCCAACACATGAGGAAGTATCACTATTAAACAGGATACAAAATGAAAGTACAAGTAGATCAAATCAAACTAAGAAAAGGAAAAGAATCATTCCAGAAAGTCTTCATTATGTTGGCATCTATGGTATTGATGAAAGAGTCTCAGGTAAGTAATCATGTAGCATACATTGAACAAACTTTTTTTACAGTCATAAAATAGTTAATGTTTATCAGGAATAATATTTTTCATTGATAGAGTCTTTAACAAAAAAGAAAGTTTTTTTTTGCAAACTCGGACAACTTTGTCCGAGGGTTGCCAACCCATGAGGAAGTATCACTATTAAACAGTATTCAAAATGAGGGCACAAGTAGATCAGATCTAGCTAAAGAAAGAAAAGGACCAAACAAAAAAGTCTTCATTCTGTTGGCATGTATGGTGTTGATGGAAGAGTTTCAGGTAAGCATAGTCATGTAGTGTACATTGAACAAAAAAATTTAATTGTCATAAAACTTTTAATTTATCATAATAGTTGACAATAACATTTGTTTTTCTTATTGATAGGGTATTTGATGAAAAGGAAAGCTTTTTTTGCCAACTCAGACAACTTTGTCGAAGGGTTACCAACCCATGAGGAAGCATCACCATCAAACTATGTTCAAAATGAGGGCATAAGTAGATCAAATTCAACTAAGAAAAAGAAAAGAGCCAATAAAAAAGTTCTTTATTTTGTTGGCATGTATGGTGTTGATGAAAGAGTCTCTGGTGAGCATAGTCATTGTAACGTACATTGAACAAACTTTTTTTTACTGTCATAAAGCTTTCAATTCATTGGAATAGTTAATTGACCTTTGAATATAAAGTTTATTTTTTGATATTAGGTCCAATTATTTCTTTCACTCAATTTGGTCAAGCATCTTATCAAAAAAGATGCCAAGGTTAGTATTGTTATTTATTGTCATTGTCAATCGTTCAAGCCAAGGAGTAAAATATCGGGTATCGAGGATATATCGACAGTTCAAAATTTGGATATATCGACGAAATATCGATCCACTGAAAATTCTGACGGAAATGACGGAAACTAATAAAAATATATGGAAATTTGTAATGAAACTTTTGGAGGTTGTTATATGATCAATTACCTACCTTATGTGAAAAGAAAATATTGATCAAACATCAAAACATATGAATTTGCTATATTACTATATGAATTAGTATGTGTTAAGTGCTGATAACTATTAAAATATAATTTAATAGTTCTATTTTTATTTTTTTGATGGCTAAACTTTAATGGGAGGCTAGACCATCACATTTTTGTACAATATGTTACACATCACACATTACAAAATCAAATATATAAATACTTCAAAACCACATAGAGAACCTATGAGGTTCGAAATTCACACTATTTTCCTCATCTCTCTGTGCAGAATCATGTGTGTATTGTGAAGAGTACTCATTAAATGATTGCTCTCCCATGTAATTCTGCACGTATTGACTTACATGCCAACCATATGGGTCAGGGGGCGGTCTTTGAAGATTTTGGAGCTCGTAGTATGAACCAGGCATTGCTCGACTTTCTTCATTGCTATCATCATTTGAGGCATTTGTTTGTGATTGTAACGATGAGTTATCACTTGTTGGAAGACCATAAGACATGATATATGAAGGATAAGGCATTGCAAAATTTTGACCATAATTATAGGGTATCACTTGTGATTGTAACGATGAGTACCAAGCATTCCGCTGTCTCCTCCTCCAGTGCTTGATGAGCTTCCAGATCTCGTACCTGAGGTATCCCTCCTCAACCGTGGAGGTTGGGAAGCATGTGAACTTCTAGGCTTTGGATTAGGTTGAATATTGTCTTGACTCATGAGAGATTCAAATGAGTCATGCTCATCAACATGTCCTATAACTTCTTCACGAAGTACCTGCTCGACATTTATTCCTTCAGCACGGGCAGAAGTAGCAATTTTCTCAGCTGGATTTTGTTCCTCGTCATCCAAGTGTAGTGGTCTAATCCATTGATAAAGTTGATCTCTCTCTTCATCATCAAATTCAGTACCAATTTCAAACACATCCAATGGATCTCTGGCCTCAACATTTGCTTGCTCAGCTTCTTTATCTCGGAGCATAAGCTTCATGTTATAATAACAATAGACCAATTTCTCCAGCCTAGTATATCCCAACTTGTTTCTTTGTTTTGTATGAATTAGAGCAAATGTGCTCCAATTTCTTTCACAAGCTGAAGCTGAAGCAGTTTGCAATAATACTCTAATGGCCAATCTTCTTACGGTAGGTGCACTTGTCCCATACATCATCCACCAATCAGCTATCATATAAGAAAAAAATTATTAATTTTCCTAATCAAGTTCAATTTGCGATTAATGAAAAAATACATAAATTATAAGTATATATTATGTATACATACCAGGAGCCATCTTTTCTCTAGAAGCAACTGCCGCTGACATGGCAAAATTAAGCTTTGAATCTTTGAAATATGTGAGCTGAATGTAAAAGATGAATTCTTTCATTGTCACAATTTTAAATGATAAATTGTAAAAATAATTCGTTATAAGCCAAACCTCTCTTCCAAAATCGCCTAGTGTCGGACAATCAGGGTCCAACTTAGAGAATACATTATGCACAGCTTGAATAAGCATGGGGTCATCTCCAACGCCTTGTTTATAATTATAACGAGGATTCAAATAATAACCTACAAAAAAAATACAAATACAAAAATTTATTATACATTATAATGTTAATACCTTATGGTTAAGTAAAACTAAGAATGAAAAATTAAGATTATTATTACCTGTAGCATGCAAATCGTGTCTTAAAGTTTTAAACCATCTGTCATTGATAATTTTGACAACCCATTTTGTATTTGGCTTTTTTTCCAGCTGCTCTTTCATTATACGCATCAACTCATAAACTGCACCCATAGTCGGATAAACTTCTGTATCCACGACACGTAATACTTTGTAAAGAGGCTCAGATAGTTCACACACATGTTGTGCTTGACTCCAAAATAGTTGATCAAATACTAAACTTTCAACAGTACGACCGTGTTTGGTACGACAAAAGTTGCTAGTGCTCCACCAATCACTTGTGAACAATTGTTTCAACCCAGACTTCCTCTTGAGTAAGCTCTCTAATGAAATGAAGTTAGTGGCAAATCGAGTAGGTGCGGCACGAACAATCTCCCCCTTGCAAAATTCACGCATCTTTGCCAACAATGTATTATGATTATAAAGGTACTTTGAAATAGCTTTACCCTTATCAATCACATCCTTGGCACTCTCTCTTTTCCCCATCTCTTCAAACATGAGATCAATACAATGAGCTACACAAGAAGTCCAGTAAACATTATGGTGCTTCATCAACTTTTTTCCAGCTTTAACATAATTGGCTGCATTGTCTGTCACCACATTAACAACATTATGCTCCCCAACCTCCTTAATAATGTTCTTCAATAATACATATATATATTCATGATCCTTTTTATGCTTAGAAGAATCAACAGACTTCATGAATACAGTGGTACCTTTGCAGTAGACCATGAAATTAATGATAGACAATCTTGTTGGACCAGTCCATCCGTCACACATGATCGTGCACCCATACGTCTCCCATTGACTTTTCAATGTGGCAACATGTTCAGTAATCTCTTTAAACTCTATATCCAAGTACTTGTGCCTGATCTCATAAGGTGTGGGAGGTTTTACTCCCTCTCCGGCTCGTTGGCATCCAACTACCATGTTGTGGAAGTGAGGAGATGCGGCTTTTGATGGAGGGACATTTTCATATATGAAAAATTTGCTTATTAAACGGCCCATTGCCTCTTTCACTGAACCGCCTGAAAACATATTCTTGAGACTCTTTTGCCGTCCTCGAGTTGATTTGCTGAGGTTTGGCGCCAATGGTGCCGTTGGTTGTGATTCTTTAAAGCTCTGGGCTCGTTGCACATTACAACCACTACTTTGTCCTCTGTTAGGGAGTTTGTGGAGATGCTCTCTTTGACATTGGGCTTCCTTAGACTCTCGTATTGCTTGTCGAAATTGTGCCCTTTCCTCATGCCCCATGTCATCACCGTCATAGTCTTCCTCCTCAATTGTATCTTCAAGTTGCACGATCGGATCTCCACGTAGTTCAGCTCGGATGTCGACGATCATATGAGATTTTTTGGCCTTTTCTTTCTTTTTACTCTTCATTATTGAAGTGATAAATTGCTTGACTGCATCCAGAATTGATTCACATCTTTTCACGTTTGAACCGGGATCAAGTCCACTGAGATGATACTTTAAACGTGTGACACCTCCGCTCTTCATCACAAACCCACAATATTTGCATATAGAGCCATTCTTGTTTCCGGGAATTGAATCACCGTGCTCCCATGCTGGATCACGTCTACTTGACCCACTATCCATTGCAATAATTTAATGAACTCCTACATATAATTTTTTTTTAACATAATCAAATCTTAATCAATATGGCATCAATATCACATTATTAACGTAACATGCATATAATTAAGTACTTTAACATAAATACATTTAACAAGAAATAAGAAATATTAGAACAATAATAATAAATTTATCAACATAAAAAGTATAATTAAGTGCTTTAAGCCTTTAACATAAATACATTTAACAAGAAATATTAGAACAATAATAATATATTTATCAACATAGAAAAGACTAACCGACTAAGTAATAACATACCTGATTGGGTAATCTACTATAAATTGTTGAGAGAGTAATAGAGAGATTTGTTAAGAGAGTGAGAGAGAAGTTGTGAGAAAGAAGGTTTTGTTGATAGAGTGAGAGAGAAGTGATCGGTGTGATGAATTCAACCAGAAACTCAGAATGCAAATATGTATATATGTATGAGAAACTGAGAGAGAGAGAGAGAGAGAGAAGTAGTAATGGTGCGATAAATTCGATAGCTTTAATTGATTTTTTATATTTTACAAAAGTCTATAAACACTTGATCATAGCTACTCCGTAGATATCTACTTTACAATGTAAAAGTTTTTAACCTATTATAAAATCTGACATGGACACATGGTCACATAGATTATGCGCCATAAAGCATCGGCTACCAATGTGATTATAAAAGCTGACATAGACGCATAGATATAACTTATAAATATTATATGATTTATATATACATAATTTTGCTTTTGGTTTTGTCAAAGACGGCTACCACGTTTTGTTCTTTAGTATAAACTATAAAGTATAAAGGCTTTTCTATTTGGGAAGCAAGTAAACATGGCAACGTGGGAAGTCTGACGCAAGGATGGAATGATGGATTGATTGAAAAATGACTGACAAGTTTTTAATTTTGTTAAATTAAAAAAGTTACTGAAAATTTCAAAAATTTCGGTAAATATCGGAAAATATCGAAAAATATCGGGGATATATCGGAAATATCGGAAAGTTTTAGAAAATTTCGGAAAGTTTGGAGATATATTCACAGATTTTTCAGGTAAGTTCAAAAAATCAAAATATCGACGAAATATCGCCGATAATTTCGATTTTGCATTCCTTGGTTTCACTATACCTTAAAATACAGATAATTAATAGCAATGATATACCAAATAACTCTACCAAAACTATAGTGTACAGAGACGTTTTGCAAAATATGTGATATAGCACTCATAACAGTATACTTGACAATAGTATTTCTGCAACACAAAAGAAATTCTCGCAACAAATGGAAAAAATTTACACACCAATCAGACCCATATTTGACCCAGCCCCATTACATAAGAAATTCCTAAAAAGAATCTGATCAATATGGAATATGGTCATTTTTACAGAATTTTATTGAATTAAGGCCCAAACCCATGTCTTTTAAATTTTTATTTATTGAAATTGCCATTTTTTCAGCGATCTTTGAACCTAGAGCATCATTCAAGCCTAAATCACCCTCCTTTTGTTTCATCAAATGGCTCTCTTCTATTGTCAAATCATAGATTAGATCAGGCACTGAAATCGTACCCAAATCCATCATCGCCATGTCTAACCTAAAGTGCGCCCTCTAATAGTAATTGAATCGATCGAGATGAGATATGCTTTACTGGGAGTCCGGGTTACAGCCGTGCCGCTAGCTTAGTCACTCAATAAATCCATACCCTAAAACACGATTTCTCGCCTTATTGACACTGACCATGGCTAAGTCGGTGAGTGAAGCAAAATCAACTACAGCTTTCCCGGTGACCCATCTCGATGATGTCATAAAGATGACGATGTGTAGGTAAGTGAGTCCTCTATATAAACTCACATATCTACTCATGTCTCTGCTTTTAATACTTGGTTTTTGGTTTATCTTTCCCCACTCATCGTATTTCTCTTGTTGTTTCATCAGTTCCTTTTGGTGTGGGTGTTTGGTTGTTGTTCCAATTACGCACTCCCTCTTTCACTAGCTTTAATCAATCGGGTAAAGATAATTTATATTCATTTTGATTGCTTTCAATTCTCAACTGGAAAGATACAAAACATAAAGAAAGGGAATTTAAGCTACTTAAAGGGGATGGGGTTTCGTTACAGTTGTGCTACTTGAATATTCTGATGCTATATTCCCTTTCATTTTCAGATCCAACACACATGGCTATCACAATGATCAAGGACATACAAACATTTAAGCATAGCTTCAACATAAGAGTCCGTGCATCTTTAATCTGGAGGCCAAAGAAATTCAACAGTGACTTGTTTGATGGTCTGCATTATCATTTAGTGGACCAAAATGTAAGTTCTCACAACACTGTCATAATTCATATGAAATTAGTTCATTTGAACAGTAATCAAACTGATTGATGGCCTGTATAATGGTTTGCCACAAATAAATGTAGGGAGATGCAATTCATGGTATCATAGATGAGAACCACATACCTCACATGCCACATAAAATGGAAGAAGGGGAGATTTATGATATCTTTAAGTTTGCTGCAAGGAAGGACTATGCAAAGTACAAAGTTGTTGTTCCTGAAGCAACTTTGTATTTCACAAAGAAGACTGAGTTCATCAAATTGGAGATGATGATTCCATTGTTTCCAAAATACTCCTTTCGATTTATGAAATTCCATGACTTGGCAGGAGAATTTGAGCACCAAACAATCCTGACAGGCAAGCAACGTTTACTATTTATACTTTTATATATATTTTTAACATATGACATGTGTATTTATATATTCTTATCTTAGATTAGTTTATTGTTAAGACCTATAAACCCATGTTATACTTTTTTTAACCATACTAACACTCTTTTCCTCCATTGAAGATGCGTATGGCCGTGTGAAGTCAATTAAACCTGCTCATGAGACTTCTGTGAAGAACAAGAAGAGTACATAAACTAAGTTGGAAATAACTATCGAAAATCTAAGGTACTGTTTTCTGTAATTTTTTTGCACATTTAATGTGTTAACCATCTTGATATTGTATATGTAATAAAAGTGAATGATTTAAATCTACATATGATAGTTATAAACTATATAACTTATGCACCAGATCAAGAGTGAGAGACAATAAATCTGAACCTTAAAGATATATACTTTAAGTTTGGATCAGTTCTTAAAACTTTATATGATGGGTTTATCTTCTCTAGAATAGACCGAAAATGAGTGAGATATTAAAATGAAAGTCCCTTATGTAGTAAAATAGAAGAATAATCATGAGCAGTTCTAGACTTTATAGATTGCCTATTTCAATGTGCAGGAGGGAAGTCCTCAAAATAACACTTTAAGGCGACATGGCAAGAACTTTCAATGTGGCAAGCATGCTCAGTTTACCTCCGCCGTCACTTGCTCTCTTCACCAGCTTAAGACTCAACAAGTACCGGGTATATATCTATTTTTTACCTTTTATTGGTCAGTTCAATTTTTTTCCCTGTGACCAAGTGTTCGTTCCCACACTGTACAGATCGTATCAACGCTTATAACTCCAGCCATACCTATGTCATTTTCAATGCAATAACTCCACAAACAAAGGATTATGAAGTCGAGTGAGTACCTTTTTACTGATTTATCAGTGTTTTGTCTGTTTGGAAGTTTGGGTTTTTAGAAATCTTATAAAGTTTTGATTTTCATTGATTTCATTTCATGTAATGTTGTGTGAATTTAGGCTATACTAACATAATGTTAAACTGAATTAGTTAAGATGCAGGACATAGTAAGAAATGATTGGAGGAGAATTCATAATCTCATATAGTAGGACATAATTTTGTTTATTAGTAGCTTTTATTTGGTCAAATGCTAACAGATTGGTGGTGTTTATTTTTGTGTGCATTTAGAGCACTAAAATAAGAGTCTCATTTAATTATATGAATTTGTAATCACATTCTAGCATATGATAACCTAGATTTAGTAGGATTTCTTAATGTCTTACTTCTGTTTTGAATTTCAAAGTTGTCGTTGTTTTGAATGAATGTGATTATTGATCTTTCTTTGCTCATATTGATCTCTCTTCGTAGGAGATAAAGTGAAGGTATATGGCACTGCCTCCGACAACCAAACAATTGGAGAGGTCATTGGAGACAAGAAATCTGTTAGTGAGTTAAATACTCTTGACCCTCAAGAATATAATGTAAGTTCCCCAACTGCATGAAAATATTTTTTGTTTGTTAGTGTAAAAACTGCACGATAACTATTTATTGACAGAATGTATGTCCATGTATTACAGAACAAGACTGTATTCTACTTTGCTAGAATTGTGAGGTTCCCCCAAAACAATGAGTGGTGGGACCGGAGCTGACCGGTGCAAAACTGCTACAAGCAGTTTCTAAAGCAAGAAGAAGCAAAGGGTAACTATTCATGTACACTCCATGGTCTCCGAAAGCCCCGCCCAAGGTCAGTAAATATATGAAACCAATAACAATAAACATATTTAGGCAACCTACAACACTTTTTAAGTTTGAGATTTCCAATCAATATATGTGAAGAAGACTGAGATGGGTTTTAGTTATTTTTGTGAATTATATGTGTATTAGCAATGTATGTGCGAGTAAAAAAAGCTACTGTCATTTTAGCTTCTTATATTTACAAGAGATTTCTCATTGTTTTTGCCATCAACTGATTCCTGATATGTATTTACTGCCTACAGAATACAAAAAGTTTAATTTTCCATGTAGTTGATGTTAGTTCAAGTAAAGATGAATGTGAAGTAGTAAAAATTATATTAATCATCATGGTATGTGAATTAATGAGTCTAGAATAAATCTTCAAAGTGTTTTGGTTATTGAATATATGCCTTAAATATTAGTCACCAATATTGTTGGTTTTGTTTTTTACGGATTATGGATGTGTCAATTGTAACATAGAGTCTGTAATGTGAAACTAAGAATATGTTTCCTAAATTTTAGTTTGCTTATGTTTCATTTTGTTGTCTTTCGAAACTACATTTTCATTGTCCCTTAAACACACTGTGGCTTATAAACCCAATTATGAGTCCTCTTTGTTTTAGTGTG
Source organism: Geum urbanum (assembly GCA_946800695.1). Lineage (NCBI taxonomy): Eukaryota > Viridiplantae > Streptophyta > Magnoliopsida > Rosales > Rosaceae > Geum > Geum urbanum. The sequence continues at coordinate 76,795,105 of OX326999.1, read as the reverse complement.
TTTATTTTTGTTCTGGTTTGTGTCTCATTAATTTGGTTACAACTCATCTCATGAATACCAATCTTATTTCTTCAATTATTTTTTGCCTCCATTGAAATTTTCACTTTTATGCAACTATAGAGTCTATATGATTTGAAGATAAGGATGATCAGGCCAAGGTGACCCTCATGGGAAAACAAGCAGAGGAGTTTTTTGGTGCCACCTGCGAAGATCTGCTTGGTAGGAGGTCTTATCTAATTGAGCAGATTTTGGCACCGGAGATAGAAGACAAACTTGGAGAGACTTATCTATTTGAGATCAAGGTCAACTTCAAAAGTGACTTGGTAGCTCGCAACATCCTTGGAAATACAGCCTCATTTGACCATCCAAATGTTCTGACATTAGCCCACCCTCCTTATGAAAAGAAGCGGCCAAGTGAAAGTTGTGCAAGGTCATTGTTCCTTTTAGAGTTTGAGAAGAAAAGTAAGAGGTAAATGGTATACAATTTGAAGTATTGATATATTGTTCAAGTTTAGTCTTCAATTTATATGTCTGAGTTGAATAAAAAGTTTGTGGATTACTAATCTTTAATAGATCTATCTACAGGCAACCAGATGATGAAAAATCATCATCTGCATCATCACCAACAAGGCAGGATTTGGAGAAGGTCTACAACAAACTAGGTGATGAAATATCATCTTCGGCAACACCACCAACAACCAAGCAGGAGGAGGAAAAGGTGTACAAGAAACCTGGAATTGGAGAATCATCATCACCATCACCAGCCAAGCAGAACTAGAAGAAGAAGAAGAAAGATTGATCCAACTTCAATCACAAGACATGTATTTTCGGTAATTATTCGTTTACTAGCACCTGTAGATCTAACTGCTACTATTTGAATTATCTTTTTGTGGTCCAATGACAATTCATAGAGTCTATGCTGGAGTTTTGTGTGGCACTAATATATTTTTTGTGTGTGAACTCCAAATCAGACTCTTCTTATATAGCAATTTTTATTCAATGAATCAACTTTAGTTATGTATTGTAATATTCAACTTATGTTTGTAAATTTTGATGCTTTAATCTGGAGACATTTCTTCTTCTTTTTAAAAGTTGAATGTGCATGATTCTTAATGCTTATGATCAATGTCTAGAGTGATATATGTTTCGCAGAAAGTGATAGATATTGGAAATATTGGAAATGCTGATGGTTGATAGTAAATAGGTAATGTAATTATCAGAGAGGTATAAAACAATCTCTTACAGATAAATAGGATAACATGGATTGAAGTGAAAGAGATGAGAGCATAATGTTAAAAAGATATGTGATCTTAGGAAGTGCTGATATTGATTAGACATATGATGTGTATACATTGATTTACCCCATAGTTCTAGGAACTTATGTGAAAGGACCTAATCCTAGATAAACTAATAATCTAGGATCACATCCTAACGACAAAACCTAAACTACGAATTTCTGTAAAATTTTTGACATAATTTCCTCTATGAAGTGGACTACCAGAAACCTCCAAGAAAATCACACTTCAGATTTCTCACAAACAATATCGTGGACCACCGATGTCTATCCGGATTTCTCAATAATGTGCAGAAAATAAATTAATTAAAATGCTGGAATAATAATACGAAAACTAAAAATTCATAATCCAGCAACACTAACAATTTACTACTAACATTGAAACATATTTACAACACTAGTATTCAGAGCGACTTTTAGGAGCAAAATAAAACATAAGAAAATACACTGCTAGTGGCCGAAACCTACAGGAATGTATGATAATCCGGTGGACTCAAAGCCTCTTGAGATCCAAAATCCAGCTCAAGAGAAACACTGCAATTTGGGCACGGAAAACTGAAAGGCCCAGAGAAAGGTATTTAAAATATAAAATGTTAGAGTGAGTGAACAAAAATAACAAAAACTACGCAAAACGATATATCTGTATTAACATGTTTTCTGCTAATTTCCGTAAAATAAAGCGAGTTCAAATATAATAAACTAAAATAAAATATGGAGATGGGCGCTCAGGGTGTTTATCCTAACCCGGAGAGTCTCCAAGACTGTAAATAAAAAGGTGATGGGATCGTCCAGGAGGTTTGTACTATCCCAAGACAATCTAGGTCGGTAGGGTGTTTGTCCTAACCCGGTTTGACCTGAACACTAGTCAGTGATCAGCCGACTAGTCAAAGCATCGATGCTGAAAATAAAACAATCACAAACATACCTTCAAACTCGACTGTAATAAAATATAGGAGACTGTAAATCTACATAAACACGAACTCACAGCAACTGTGAAAATAAATAAGCATACACTCACCGTTCTATGCCGGAATGTTCATAAAGTTGTAACCTACTAATTGACGCAATAATTATCTGACACGCCTGCTAACTCGTAATCCTGAAAACACGATTAAAATTAATATCTACTCGTCGATATTGAATAGCTAAACTCGTAATCCTACGAGCAATAATGTCGAGAATCTCGCATTCTCAAATAACGTATTTTAGAATCTCGCATTAACTAAAAACATAATCAATCAATTTTCGAATTCAGTTCCTTGCATTCCTGCACTATAACTAAATTTTAGAGTCACAACATAAATCTCAAATGTCAAGCGACTCGAATTTAAATTAATAATCGAATCATCCGTTAAAATTATCGTGAAATTAATTAATTAATGTCCGATTAAATACCCGTCAAAATTTATCAAGTCCAGATCCATTCAAAAACCTCACCATTGCGTTCGTCATGAAATTCTGAGCGTAACAACATAAAACTTTGCCAAAAATTCCAAACTCCCCGGAACTTCACCGCACACGGCGGCACGTGGGGTCACGCACCACCGCTGACGACGGCCTGAATTCAACAGGCTCCAAATCGAGCAACCTACACATCAACATGTACATCTCAACAAGCCGAATCACATTTTAGTACAACTCGAAACCAAATTCAAGCCGAAAAATACCAGAATCAAGTGATGAAATTCTAAACCATTGCCGGAAGTCTCCACCTCCATTCGTCGTCGTCCGGCCATGGAAAGGACCGAGACCAGTCCTAAACAGTTCGTCTCACCCTGGGCTTTAAAACCCCTATAACCACGACGTCAAACACCGCCATCGTCGCTGCCGATTTCAGTTTGAAGCTGCCAACTTTGTAGCCTTGATTCGTCGTCCTACGACCACCAACACCGGAGATATTGCCACCAAATTGTAGAGGGGCCCAAGCCCAACAAAACCCAACTGAAATCATGGCCAAAGATGGCCGGCCGGAGGCTCACCGTCGGTGAGAACCTCACGACGAAAATTGGGTCGGGATGGTGGACAACGCGGGGTCAACCCGACCCTTCCCAAAATAAAAAACTCAAAACTTCCCAAAATAGAAACCGTATTTATACCCATCATTTTGCGATAAACGTTTTTCGATATTTTTCGTAAAATTTCCTCTGACCAGAACTTCTTCGTCGTAACTTCGATTTCAACATTTGACGTGGCTACAAAATCGTAACGACAAACTCTACAACCTTATCCAAAGAAATTTCTCGAAAAAAATATAATCGATAAATTCACGATAAAATGCCAGTGAAAATTATCGTCGGTAAAAACTAATTACCATCAATGATTAACGTAATTAATTAGCAACTAACCGCTTAAGTTCTAATTATCACATAATATTATTCTGGGTCGTAACACTGTCTTCTTAAAAAGAGATGTATCTACCTGCTATGAGGTGCTGATGTGTACAGATGCCATATTGAACGTTAGGATGTTGTTTTGTAAAGTTATATAATATTTCGCATGCTCTTCTATATATGACGAAGTCAGTATTTTTGATACTTCTCTGTTCTTCTTGAGGGGTTTTTTTTTAATGAATTTGTAGTGTGATGTTGGCTCTATAAATCTATGTATGTTAGATGCAACTTTGGTACATCACTGTTTGTTGGATTTCATGTTTGAAGAGAAAGAAGTTTCTTCTTATTCTTTTGTTCCATAGAGGTGGATACATTCTGGCATTGTTTGTCAGTGTTTCAAATGATAAGTATGCATTTTCAATAAAGAAGAATGGCTATACATGAGGCAGTAAATAACACCACTCTACTAAACCCTATGGTTCTATTGCTTAAATGAACAATATGACCAGTAACTCATGTGTGAGTGAAGCGTGCGAAGTCCTCTTATCTAAAGTCAAACTCTTCTCTCTCTTCACCACATCTACCATCTCTCTCAGCTTCGCAGTCTCATTCTCTTACTATAGTGTACACCAACACAATGTATTTTTATGAAATTCCTCTGTATTAAGATTAGGTTCACGAAATCACTATGGATTTGGTAATTAGGGAAGTGATACTAACAACTCTGGGCATAAACTAGATGAACATCAATAGAATGGTGACCTCTGAATTTAAACTAATACATTTGAAAGTTGTTGGGGATGTCTACTAAGTTCAACCTTCATTTTGAGATTATGGGATTCTCCGATGACTGCATCACCGTACCTCCCGTGCGGGCTTTCAATCTAGTTATAAAACAAGTTGGATGTAAAATTTTGAAATAGTTGTAGTACTGTGGGGGAGGTGAAGACTGAAGAGGATGGAAGAATCTGATCAGACGTACCAAAAAAATAACTTGGCATGTAAGAATATATAGTCCCAATGCGAGAGGGTATTATGATGGTAGGGGTGGACTTTTAGGCACCGAAAAAAATGAAACCGGTCAAAACCGTACCGAACCAACACCGAATAACCGAAACCGAATATAACTGAGACACTCGATTTTAGAATTTCCACAAACCGACTAGTGCGATTTCGGTTTTTGGTTCCGTGTTTCCTAAAAATTGAACCGAACCGACATATATTCATTTACATATTAATACTTAATTTTACTTTACATGTCATGTTCTTATTGATTATGAATTACAAATAGTAGGTTTCCACAAACATGATCATATTTTTAAGTGTTTAAGTTTAGCCTAATTCCCTCTCATGTACTCATGTAGTCTTCCATTTTTTTATATATCAATATTAGAGGTTTCAAATGAATGATGTATAAACTTTATTTTTTCTTTTCCTAACAATTACTTGTTTAAACTCATTCGAGTAACTTATTTGAAGTATTGATAGTTTATAACTTCAATATTTTTATTTTTTATACTAATTAGTTAAGTGTGAAATATTGTAACAACCCGTCCCAAAAATTCTATTTTTATGATTGATTTAAGGTTAATCGAGAAAGATAGTTAGTTTTGTCACCGTCGGTATTTATTGTGAGCTTTTTAGTTAACTTTTTATCAGATTGTCAAAATTGGTTGACTTCAGGTGGAAGTCGTAGAAATTGTCAAGACGAATCTGTAAACGCGAAGAATGCCGAAAACAGAGTTGCGACAAGAAAGTTATGATTATCAGATGTTTATCGAAAATGTAATAGTTGTACGTAGATAATTATATTGAGACTTTCTATTTTAGGAAATTATATTGAAGAAATTCGTAGAGTTTATCGAAACGAGTTTGTGGTCACGTTAAGTGTTAAAATCGGAGTTACGATGAAGAAGTTATGGTCTGCGAAAGTTTTTAAAACGAATTTGCGAGGTGAATTAGTTGCGAGTATAAAAGCGACATACCCAAAGTGGAAACTAAACACTTTCCATTTGGGGTCAGACTTTCCTTTCTCTCTCCTCTCTCTCGCAGCTCTCTCTCTCCTCGTCGGCTTCGCCGACATCGTTCTTCGTCCGGCCACCAAAATCAGCGAGGTTGGTATCAAAAGTTTCGTCTCGCTTCCCTCTTTCAAACCCCCATGGTATTGACCTCTATTATGCAAAGATGAAGTTGTAGTGATGCTCGATAGCTCGTCAGAATTCAAGCTTTAGGGACGGTGTCTCAGGTATAAATCGATCAACAATACATACTAGGTTTTGAAGCCCTCATCACCACGAAGCTAACCATTTAGGTATGACACTTCAATTCCACTTCAGCGTGGAGAATCGATGAATTAAAATTTGTGGAGGTTTCAGTTTTAGTTAATTTTGTCTAGTTAGAGGATGAACTGGACTTTGTGGTAGAAGACAATTGTGTTGTTGGGTTGATTTTGAGGAGGTTTGGCCTTGGTCTTCCGAAAAAAGTCATCGGGCTGCCACGTTGCCGCCGACGGTGGTGGTCATGGCGGCGCTCCGACGAAGGAATTTTTTATGTAAATTTATGTCGTTTTGCCCTTAATTTCGTACCGATTGTTGCCCGTAAAAAATGATGCAACAATGTGGCATGTGTGCATGTCAGATTTAATCAGAAGTCTATCCAAAATAGAGCAAAGGATATTAGGAGAACACACAAGTCATAAATCAACTTCTAGAAAAAAGTAATATTTTTCAAAGCCTTTGACAACCTTTATTAAGGAATTAAAATGTACTGATATGTATACCAAGACTTCGAAGTCTCTCCCTTAGAGTGTGCATAAAAAAGAAGAAGAAAAGAAGCGAGAAATAACATATTAAGGTACACGAACCAAAACAGATATGACTAAACAGAATCTGAGATAGAAAGAAGTTGTCAAATCCCAATTTCAATATAGTTTAGGCATAGACTCACAAAGTATGACACCGATGCTTCAAATATCTTGGTGGCTCAAATTTCATACATGGGTGTATGAATGCAAAGAGAACATTTTTATCATGGTCCTAATAATTAGATTTTAAACATCAAGATGTGTGTGTGCTTAAAAGCTTGACCCATGGGTCATAGTTGGAGCATCAAATGAGATTTGAGATGGTATAATAACATAGATCACATGTGACTTTGTCATAACCAACCTTGTAGCTCCATGAACAACCATTTCAATTTCAGAGGTATATTTTCCATTTAATTTATTAGTTCATGAGCTCATCTGAGAAATCGTCCTATTAGATTCATGTAGCGAAGTAGTTATTAATGACTCTCTGAGAAGATGCTCTAAATGGCAATATGTGTAACAAAGATACTCGATGGATAAATAGTTCAAACTCATCAAATGATAGAATGAATTTCAGGGTTTTTTACTGGTTTCGTGAAAGGTGTAACGTAGTGCACGACTAGCTCTTAATTCATTTAACACATCATCTTTTAGGTGGAGATTAATTTACACTTCAGACCTTTATCCAGATCACAACTTGCGACAATTCCTTTACCCCATTAAAGTTATCTCTAAATCCCTTATGTTTAACACAATTGATTTTTGACTCGATAGAGTCCTCATTATCTTCTAATTCACTCGAGAACTCATTGAGGGATGTTGCTCCAAAAGCCACAAGTTCTTCACAACTACAAGGAGTAATATGCTCTTTGTCACTTGACAAAACATAGATTTCACTCTTAACTAAAGAAGTCCATTACCGGCCATCTCTTCTACTTATAACTTCAGAGAGTCCAATTCATAGTAGATGTCTTACTCTTATTTGGTTTATCTTGAGTTCTTGACAATTTCTCGTCAAATATGGCCTTGTTTGGTTTGCATGAACTGAGGGGAAATGAAAGGAAAGTAAACATTTATTACAGTTTCTTGTGTTTAATATGACACAAAAAATGAAAGCATTTCGGTGATAGAAAGGAAATATAAGGGAAAGTGGTTCCTCCCAAACCCATTATAATTTTGTTTCCATTCTCTCATTATTGTTATTTAATCTTGCAAGTACGATCTAACTCCTTGAGTTATGTGTCTAACCCATTTATCTATGTAAAATATATATATATTTTCTTCCTAAAGATTACTATCATTGTGTTGCCAAACACCATAGAAACTTGATGAATTTTTTTGCATGTTTCTCTTCTTATGAAAAAGAAAAGGGAAAGTAAACGTATGACTTTTTTTTTCCGGAACCCAAACAAGGCTTTTAGGAGGGAGTTGAAACATCCTTAGCCTTGAAGTACATCTAGGATTAAAAATGTTTGATCCGGTTGGTAGAGCTAGAGACTAGTTTAACAATGTTTTCAGTTGACAAAGAAAGAAACAAGTTCCCTATTATATTGCCAGAAGTGGGTAGCTGAAAGTCGTGAAAGAGATCATAGGTTTTCTAGATAAACATCTAAGCCCATACATAATGAGTCATCACCAGTGTCAAGCATGTATGAGGTTTTCTTAGGCCATCTACCTCCCATGCCCAACACATTTCACAAATGACACACATCTCATACACACAAGCAGTAGTAGTCATTACCAATTATGCCAAATCATTCTATACACACAACACAAGTCCCATAATAACATGCTTAATCCCCCATTACATAAAATAATTCACCCCACCTTAAAAATCACCCAACTCCTCTGGCCCTGGTCTCTTTCTTCTATCTTTTCTTGCAATCTAAGTCTCTCATATGAAACTTTATTTCCCTGTGCTGTTAGTTCAACTCATCATCCCTCAATTTATATCACCACTCCAAAACTGAAAAAACCTCCCTCACATAGCTACTCTATGTTTCTCTCTCGGCCTTTACTATTGCAGAACACGGGAATGACCTCATTTGCAGGGTTATGAAAGAAAGGTGCCTTGTGTTGGAATTGTTTGAGCTCAAAATATCTCAAAAGCGAGAGATTCTTTCGTAAACCGTCTCTTTTATTAGTTTCGAATAGTTTGACCGCAGTTGTCGGTTTATCCTGTATGTGTTTCGTGTGCTGGCGTGCCACCATTTCTCAACGGAATATGGAATGTAAAGCTGCCTGACTTCTTGATTATCGATTAAGACAAGGAGAGCACCAACCTTGTCTGAATGGGTCATTCTCGCCTAGTAACCTATGACTTTGGGTTTTTGCATATTTAGCAGAGCCCAGAAATCGATACCTCACACTACCCTTTACCAGTGCAAAGCAGAGCAACTTCTTTCATGATGTGTTGAGAACATTGCTTCCTTGGATATCCGAACTCTTACTCGATATGTGACAACCCCTTCAATCTTCTAGTCGTGTTGCTTCATTTGATCGTCTGGTTGCAAAGATAGAATCTCTTGACGAGATGTCTAGGTGTACTTGCGTATAACAAATGTTTTGTATTTGATCGGGGACCCTTTCTCAAATGTTCTTACTCTCCTTATATAATGCTTAGTAGTCGTCTTTCAATTCTCTTGAAGGTCATTTGCTCTTTGAATCTCAATATAACTCTAACACCTTCCAGCACACGGGTCTTTTCTTTATATAGTTCCAATGTTATCACAACTCCTTCAATGAAGGAAACCTAACTGAAATATAAAAGGTATGCAATCAAGCCGCATGAATCAGCTATCCTAAATCCACAGTCCTAAGTTGATCTGGAAACAGACTCTATTATTCCACTTGACCGCTCGCCAAGCTTCACTTCTAATCGGGCCGCTCGCCAAGACATCGGCTCATTCTAGGCCACTCGCCAAAACTTCAGCCTTTCAACCCCAAAATGAAATATTTATTTCAGGCCCAAACATTGGCCCTCAAGTCTTGAGCTTAAATTACCTATGCAAGCAAAAAGACTTGAATATTACCCGAATGACGCGCTGTTAATCTAAATGGTAACATCACACGCAAGCGCCACATTACACAACTCCTCTAAAAGGTTGCGTCACTCGAATGATGTAATATAAAATTACGAGTCCACATCAACAAAATCTCACTTCCCAACGAGACTCCTTCACATGCCTTGATTTTAGTCTTTCAGCCTTCTCTGCCAAAAGCTAAACCTTTCATTCTCGCCGTCGTTCATCTATTCCGATCAGAAAACATGCCTCCACGCAAAGACATCTCCATCTCATATTCAGACCGAAACGTTGAGAAATTCTCCAGACACCTCAAAGCCGTCGCCAGTCAACAGAACCCACAGGTCATCATCTCTCTGAATGTCAACCCAAGTGAAGGCACTAGCCTACTTGATCCCTTTCTGGAAACTCCGATCAATCCATAACATTTTTCTCTTCTCCGCCATCCCCTCTACAATTCAGCCTTGATATTCCAAGAACATCCAAATGTAGAACCCAGAGAATGGACAAACAAAGATACCCTTTGTTTAATTGGAAAGTGGCCGCACCCAAACGCAGAAGACCTTGCTTGGTACCGACACCGTTGCAGATAAGACATTGATCGATGGGAAGCGGTTGGCATCACCCAACTCATTGATTTATGCTTTTCACTTCCTGTTGGTGGCAACAGAGCACCATTCGCCACAACCATGTACTTTTGGGATTGCACTGCCAACTGCTTTCGTCTCCCATGTGGTGATGTGAGCATTATGATCCTTGATATCTATACTCTTTTTGGAGTTCCTGTGTTTGAAAACTCTTGGCTACACAACCACACATTTGGGACACCAGTTAAGGCCTCTGTCAATCGACCTTCCTCCTACTCTTCTTGGGTTAAGAACTTTGCACAAGAGGAGAAAGACATCGATCAAGGAGGCATAGTCTTTTTGGAGTACTGGCTATCTAAGATTTAACCCCAATTATAGGCTATCTAAATGTGAATAATCCCTATGTGTTGCCCCTTCAGTTCAAGCATGCGAGCATTTAACGATGAGCATGAATGAACTGGATTAAGCTACTATTGAAGGGTCTTCATACTCCTAGACTGGTTGTATATACTTCTTAAGGAAATGACCATTGATAGAATTAGCATGAATTTTGCCATCTCGATCTCGTAAACGAACTGCTCCTTTATCTAAGAGTCGATCGATAATGTATGGTCCTTCCCACTTTTCTGACCACTTTCCTCGGCCTTCAGTCTTCTCGCCAACAGGCAATATTACTCGCCAGACCAATTCTCCTTTTCTAAAACTCATGCCCCTAGTACATCGGTCATAGGCACGAGCCACCTTTTGTTTCTCAGCACATAGACTGTTTTAAGTCTGTATTCTCTTTTCATCTAAGTCTTCATGTTCCTGCTACATTACCTACACATAGTCTTCACCGATCAAAGTGTTTTGTTCCATTACTCTTCAAGACTGGACATTAATTTTCAAAGGCAGGACTGCATCGTGGCCGAACATTAATGCATAAAGAGTGGTGCCTGTGGGGGTTCTTTTACTTGTTCGATAAGCCCACAAGGTTTTAAATAACTCTTCATGCCACAATCTGGCATTGCTCGCAAGCATTCGTTTAAGAATGTGTATGACGATCTTGTTGCTTGTTTCAGCTTGACCGTTGGATTGGGCATAGTATGGAGAAGAATGTAGAAAATTTATTCCAAAATCCTTCATAAGATCATCTATGTCTCCAGACATGATAGCTGCCCCTCGGTCTGAAACAAAACTCTCAGGAATACCAAACCTGCAAATAATATCTTCAAATAAAAACTGGCGGATGGCCTTTGCTGATGATACTCTGAGAGGTTGAGTTTCAACCCATTTTGTGAAGAAATCAGTAGCCATTATGATGTATTTTTGCTCGTCTGATGAATGAGGATGAATCATTCCAATTAAGTCCAAAGCCCATCCTCGAGCTGGCCAAGGCTTGATTATAGGTTGTAATGGTATTCGGGGCATATGGCTAATTGGACCATGTTTTTGACATTCTTCACAACCTTTAGCGAACGTGATGCAATCTTTGAGCATTACTGGCCAATAGCAGCCATGTCATCATATCAACCATCTTATCTTTGGACCGGCCTGGTATGCCCTTGCTATCTCTAGATGAACTTCTCTCATTAATCACTTAGTGTCACGTCCAAAGACACATCTCAAGAATATGTCTTCTTCTCCTCTTCTATACAACTCTTCATCCTTGAGTATATAATTAGGAGCTAAAAAATGAATCCGCTTATCTATTAGATCATTAGGATTTTGGAGATAAGAACATATTCCAAAGTACCATCTGCTGATCAAAGGAACGAAGGTACAAAATAGCTCATATGGATCCAGTCACGCCCAAGAATTGCACTATATGGAGCTGTGCACTCTACTACAAAGAACGTGTATGTACCAGTGGCTGGACCAATGTGTACCTGCAGAAAAACAATGCCCAAAGTCTTAGAAATACTACCTTGAAAGTTTCTGACGTTAAGGGTGGTCTCTTGGTTAGCAGACTTGGGAACACCTAATAAGGCCATTGCTTTGACTGTAATGATGTTTACCGCTTCCCCGGAATTCGCTAAGAGTTTGTTGATTTAGATACCCTGGATATTCCCTGACACATATAAAGGCTGCATGTGCATGGCCATGTTCAAGGTAGGTTTTGCGAACATCATTTGTTCCTTGGTTGATTGTGGATTAGTCTCTAATGGTTTGGCAAGCGCTGATTGTGCTGTTGATCTTGGTTCATCTTCTGGCGCTACCAAATTATTAACATCTCTGCTCGAGACTGACTCAACCACTGCTGGTTTGTGTGAAGATAGGGCATATTTTGAAGATAAGACGAACACCATGTTTATATTAGTGTCCACCTCCTATGTATATTCTTCTATTTCTTCTTCTTCACCTTCACCGTAATCCAACAACTCTTCATTGTCTTCGTTATCGGTATTTTCAGGTTTCTCTTCTTCAAGATCCATAGTTGCAGTGACCTCAAGAGAAGTAACCTACTGCATCTGATCCTCAGGTATAGGATCTATATTTGTTGGCATGAATATCCCAGAACTTTGTTGTTTAGGTGGGGGAAAGTTCTTGTCAAGACTGCCCTTCTTTTGTTCTTCTATAATCAAAGGCTTCAGTTTCCACTGTAAGACCTTAGTCTCGCTTGGAGTGACATGTCCTTTGACATTCTCTCTTTCCTTTTGTGGTATATAGAGCCCCATTGCTTCTATCGCTTCATCGTCAAAACTGAGACGTCGTCTCGCTGGTTTACGCTTTGTGACTTCACGATGAACCCCATGAATAGGTTCTGGTGTTTTGTCTCTAGACCATAGTTCTGGGTTACGGTCAAGGACACTTAGTCGTTGTGCTAGCACTTTAGGCTTGCGAGACTTCTTCCCAAAAAACACTAAAGGGTTTATTGCAAGAGCATTCAATCATCTTTGCAACATTTCTGGGGAACAGACCAACTCTTCTTCTTTGAGCAGGCCCATTTCATAAGCCACTAATTCTCTCTTGGCTTCTCCAAATCGTCGTTGAAGGTTTCGTCTTCTACTTGAAGCTACCTCGATGATTTTCCCCTTTTCCTTTACGTACCATACGTTCTCCTTAGTGATGTTTCTTGATGCTGGTGGAACATACGGCCTGGCGAGCATGTCATCTATCTCTGATTTGGACTTCTTTGCTTCAGTAACCTTCTCTGTCGCTCGCGAACGCTTAGGTGCTGGGGAATCCCTTTGTCTTTCTCTTCGTGGGCTACGTGGCTGAGGATGATCTGAATTTGAAAATAATTCTGGGAAAACCCTGGCTGCTTTTGCCAATTCTTCATAGGAAATCTTCAGCTCGCCCCTAAGCTTACAATAAGCACAAAGGGCTACTAGCGATTCTGCTTTTGGATGTACATTTTCTTTTCCTTTATCTGACCTTATTGGTTGTTTGCTTGATAGACTCTTGCCAGTAGTGTGAAGATCGATGATCTGCTTGCGTTTACTTGGGTTGTCCCTAGTCAATTCTAACATCCCGACCGTCATTGATTCTTTGGTCGCCAAGCTTGGCAAGGGCTCTTCTTCTATAAGTATTTCTCCCTCGTCAATCCACTGCTGAATCCTGAACATTAGATCATTACATGAATTCGTGGAATGGTGACCCCATCGATGATGGTATTGACAGTAAGGTAGACCCCTTACATCTTCAGAATGTGGGTATGGTGTTCCCCAATTATCAGGAACCACTCTTAGCCCGGCCTGAAGTAGCTCTTCAAATATTTTCTCTCGCTTGGATGCATCATAAGTTATCTCAACTCGCCTTAGGTTGGAAAAATGCAATATTGCGTTTAGGCCTCCACCTCGATCTTTTCCTTCTGTGTGTGGGCTCATGTGCATCGCGAGAAAATGATGTTTCTGGGATAGTAGATGACATAGCAGAAGGCGGTGGTGCATGAGGATTTTGCGGGTGCCATTCTACCACTCCTTCTTGCCTAATCACAATTACTTCCCAGTTGATCAAACCTTGAATGTTATCTCAATTTATTGTGCGTGCCATTCTAACACGTTGTTGTTCGATGACCAAACTTATTGTGGAATCTGCAGAAATGCTGGGCCAGCCGTTCATACTGTAAATGTCTCAATTTAAATACTGGGTAATAAAAGATGAGCCCCATTTCATGCAAACGATTCAAGATCTCTTCCACCTTATCCTGTCGTAAAGAATAAGATGAATAGACCGGACTGTTTTCTTCCTCCACACCTCCGACACAGCTATCGGTTGGCGACCAACCGATGTCTATCATATTAACCTAAGGTAGTGGGAAGGGTTTTGAATCTACTAATGTTGCTGCCTTGGTCGCTCCCTCTAGTTCTAGTCTTCCTTCATTGATCCAATTTTGGATCTAATCTTTCAGCTTGATGTAGTCCTTTATAATATGATTCCATGCTCTATGGAATTTGCAATACTTTTTACCTTTTAACTGCTCGGTTGTAGGGAGAGGTCCAAAATCAGCTTTGACAGCTCGCATGTTGTAGAGTTCATCCAGGATCTCATGGGCCATGTTAGCATCGTATGTGTATGTTTCGAACTCTGGCTTGGTGAAAGCCATTGTCGAAAGCTTAATGGGGTCCTTACTCTTCTGAAGCTTGCAGGGTTTCAAAACTTTACTTGTCGATAAATCCACAGCTCCCATTTGTTCTCCATCAGAGTCTGAATCCTGGTCGTCTATGTCTTCTATATAAGCCACAGTTTTTGGTTTTGGTCTGTCGTAAGACCTAACAGTATACGTTCCCTTGGACGCATTCCTTCTGTTGTCTCGTTCTTGCATGGTACTGTAAGCTTTAGTTACAGCCGTGATAAGCTCGTTCAAGGAAAAATACTTACTATTCAAGAATAGTTGGTGGTACGTATCCTCCAAACCATTTTTGGTCATCTCTACTACCTCTTCTTTACCTAATGGAGTCTTGCATAGATTGTATTCTGACAGGAAACGGTGCAAGAAGGTGACTGAACTTTCTATCGTTGATTGGCTCAAGGAAGCCAGCTTTCCAACACTGGTTCGGGTCTAGCCGTTCTGAAGTGATCTATAAACAAAGCCTCCCAGTCCTTCCACTCGTTGATCGAGCCATTTTCCAACCTCGTACACCATATGAGGGCCGATCCTGACAAAGATGATCCAAAGAT
Source organism: Geum urbanum (assembly GCA_946800695.1). Classification (NCBI taxonomy): domain Eukaryota; kingdom Viridiplantae; phylum Streptophyta; class Magnoliopsida; order Rosales; family Rosaceae; genus Geum; species Geum urbanum. The sequence goes on along the minus strand of OX326999.1, from coordinate 76,779,962 downwards.
CCTCAACTTGAGTCCATCGTTATCGGCAAACTGCTCTAACTGCAGTGTGAAGTATGCTAAATGAGTTGCCGTATTGGAATCATCATCGCTAGAAAAAGTCTGGAAGGTTTGATGTCGGTAGTACCTTGGCCATTGCCAAGCATCTGGGTCGTCTTTCTGCATGGGAGGGAATTGTGTCTCGTATGATTCATACATCTTGGTAAGATGTACGCCGCAGTCATTCATAAACATGTTTAACCTTTATTCCCATGCAGGCGGGAAAGACTCTGCTTGTCTAGTCTTTCTGACGAGATCATAAACGGATTTTGTTAGAGATGCTATGTCTCTGTCTGTCCTTTGAGACAGTGTCGCCGCATGTTGGCGGTATTCATCCAAACTTGCTCCCAAGGTTTGCATGATGTCTATCCGTAATTTATCCTGACACTCCATAAGACTCGCTACTTGGGCTCTGATTGCCTCCCTCTCCTCCTGATCTCTATAGAGTTCTACCCTTAACGCTTGGATTTCGGCTAACGCCGAGTCAATTTTGTCACCTTGAGTAGTGAAAAGAGTTGCCTGTTGTTCAATCCTTTCACCGAGAGCTGTGTAGTAGTTAGTCTGATGTTCGTCACGCCTAGCCGCATAAGCTAGGTACTCCGAAAATGTAAGTTCCCTGATCTCATTTTCACTTAAAGTTTTAAATGACATGGTCGAGTGATATTCTTTAGCAAAGATGATTTCAACCGCTTGATTACTTAGTGAACGACACCAAGTAGATGTATGTTCACAATATACCAGTTGTGGATGTTTGTGACACTGAGGGTAATTCCTTTGGTAAAGATCCCCTATTGTCACTTAGAGACACAAAAGACAATCCCACTGGGCGTGCCAAAATGTTTGAGCTCAAAATATCTCTTGGCGAGAGATCCTTTCGTAAACCGTCTCTTTTATTGACTTCAGATAGTTTGACCGAAGTTGTCGGTTTATCATGTATGTGCTTCGTGTGCTGGCGTGCCACCGTTTTTCAACGGAATATAGAATGTAAAGCTGCCTGACTTCTTGATAAGCAATTAAGACAAGGAGAGCACCAACCTTGCCTGAATGGGTCATTCTCGCCTAGTAACCTAGGACTTTGGTTTTTTACGTCTCTAGCAGAGCCTAGAAATCGATACCTCACACTACCCTATATGAGTGCAAAGCAGAGCAACTTCTTTGACGATGTGTCGAGAACACTGATTCCTTGGATATCTGAACTCTCACTCGATATGTTACAAGCAGTTCAATCTTCCAGTCGTGTTGCTTCCTTTGATCGCAATACTTTCACTCGATTGGTGACAATCACTTTGATCGTCTGGTTGCAAAGATAGAATCTCTTGACGAGATGTCTAGGTGTACTTGCGTATAGCAAATGTTTTTTATTTGATCGGGGACCCCTTTCTCAAATGTTCTTACTTTCCTTATATAATGCTCAGTAGTCGTCTTTCAATTCTCTTGCGTTCTCTGCTCTTTGAATCTCAATATAACTGTAACACCTTCCAGCACACGGATCTTTTCTTTATATAGTTTCAATGTTATCACAACTCCTTCAATGAAAAAACCCTAACTGAAATAGAAAATGTATGATAAACAATCAAGCCGCATGAATCAGCTATCCTAATTCCACAGTTCTAAGTTGATCTGGAAACGGATTCTATTATTCTACTTGACTGCTCGCCAAGCTTCACTTCTAATCGTGCCGCTCGCCAAGACATCAGCTCATTCTAGGCCGCTCGCCAAAACTTCAGCATTTCAACCCCAAAATGAAATATGTATTTCAGGCCCAAACAGGAATAAGAAAAGTTCAAGAGCGAAGCAACTATCAAACTGTGTCGACAACGCACGAGACCCGCGCATCCCAGTTCGGGCCACTTACGTGAACCTCTACAAGTGGCTCGAGTCGGACCCGGGTTTGTGCATTCAGTGAGCAACATGGGGAGGCGGTCCAATGTTTCCGGGCCGCCACATTGGCAACACCACCACTACAACCATCCTAGAGTTGTGGACATCATATCATGCAGTCAAATGTACCTGAGGAGCTACACGTTCACGAGGAAAGAGACAGTTCCGGAGAAGACACAGAAGTGCTTTGGCAGAGTCAAGGAGAAGATGGTGAGTCACAGTGATGAGAGGAAGAGGAAAAAGATGAAGAATAAGGGTAAGAGGAGTAACAAGTGTTTGGTTCTGAGGAAAGTGAGGGAGTTTTCATCTGCTGCTCTGTTTACAATCTTTCGGAGGCTCTTGTCTTGCTCTGCTAGTGTAGATGTTGTGAATCATGATCAAGATTAAGTCTTTAATTAGCTCAGCTAGCTATTTTTTGGTACTTTTGTAAACTTAAAAGCCAGAAATGGTGGTTGTTTGTGCTTTCGAATTTCTCTAATTTGTATCAAGTTGGGTCCTGTACTTGCATTTCTTCCTTAGAAATCTTCATTTTCCTCTGTCCATAACTTCACATGCTTTATTTTGTGAATCTAGAAAACAAAAACCCAGGTACCAAAAGAATAGTAATTTGTTTATTATTTGGGTTTTAATCTTGGTTTTTGTTACATATTTGAGTTATTTCCATTAGCTTTTGGGTACTTTCCGTTGGATTACAGTGATTTGGCTTTACCCTTTTGGTATATCTGAGTTTATAGTTCATATATGATTTAGACCAATAATATAAACTAACTTCAGCATATATAGGTAGCTTAACTAATCTCTAGTTGACTAGTGATGCATGCAAGTTTCTCATTAATTAGCAAATACCAGGGTTGATGAGTTTTGGTAAAGAATAGCTAAGCTGCACAGTATTGAAAGTTTCAGTTACTATATGTTTCAAAATCATCCTTTTCATTATTCATAGCAGAGTGGGACTAGTTTTGATTTAGAGGGCAATTCTCATTTGCAAACTATTCTAGTTGTAATTACTTATCCCACAGGTTTGTAGAAAACGATTAAAAGCTTCTCGTTGTTGCAAGTAGTGCGTCTAGCAAATATATAGAAACCTTTGTGCAGAAAGTATTTGCTAATTCTGGCTTTGGATGCTATTGGGAGGGAAGCTATGAGAGGGACTGCTAGCTCTTTTGGGTAAACGAATAGTAGAATAGTTATATATGTTTAAAGGAAAAGCCTACAGTTACGGGTGTAAATTCCACAGATTTGGTGCCAACTACTTGTTCGAAGACGAAGAAAAAGTTACTAAAATGAAATCAAATGGACCATGAAAATTGGAATCTTGGCTTAGGAAAATTTTCATTTCCATCCAAAAGCTGCAAATATTGGTGTTCACACTCGACATTTATTTGTTACTCGATACATTATGAGACGTACTAAGAAGAGCATAATGTGTCAAACTATCTTCACGAACAGAAACGTGGTGTTTATACGAATACCAAGTAAGAACTCCAGGGCATGAATAAAACCATTAAAGAGAGTTGAAATAATGATAACAACCACCAAATGCATAAGCTTTTGCCGATGGAGACTTGCAATCTAAGCCTCTACAGAGTTAACGAATACGCCTGCTGCTATACTTGATTAATCTAAGGGGCTCATCAGTATCATCTGAAATTTGAAATCATTAGCAAAAGATGAGAGTAATGAGGGTTTGAGACGAAAGTTCGTGAAATCTCTAACACCATTGAGATATATACTAAAGCCACACTTTGCGTTGGGGCCTTTCTCCCTCTTGCTACCTTTCAAAGAACCATGGCCCTCTAAGAAAAACGAGTACATTCATTTAGTTATGTACATTGTACAACGACTTGGAAGCCCAACCTTCAAGGTTCATAAAAGGAGATTTACCTACCCACAGCTCAGCTTACTCTCAACAGCTTGATGTTCTTTTGACCCAGTGAGGGGCTACGGATATAATGGTATTGAAATATGTAGGCCTGAACTCGGTACTTAACCGAGGCCATTTTGAGATCAACCGTAACCGAACCAAGAATGTCGATATCTCCAAATTCATGACCGAAACCGAACTGATATTTCGGATACTGACTTTTCGGTAAGTTTCGTAAAATGGCTCGGTTCGGTTGGTATGAAACTCAACCGAAATAGAATTTTGGTACTCTATTTATGAGGCCCACCCAAGTTATTAAGACCGTCATTCTTAAGCTTGTTTGCATTGTTATTACTACTACTACTACTTTGAAAAACCCATTTTGGACCTGAAATCCAAAGGACACTAACAACAACTAGGTGCACATTTAACAAATCGAGTGCTCTCAAAACTGCCAAAATAACTATAGACCTTTGTAGATAGACTCAAAGATCCAAACATCCTCAAAAGAAAATATCAAAGAGACAATGAGGTTTATTGCCAAAATGCAATAAATTACCTTCATATAGACAAACACTTCGGGATTTAAGATTTGAGGATTGTTGGGTTCGATTTATGGGATTGAGGTTGATTATCGGCATTTTGATGCATGATATAAGATTTGATTTGGGGATACTGTAACTTGTGAAGTATTTGATCAATGTAATCAATGATGATGATGAAAAACGAAGAAGCTAGAGATAGATGGGAGATAGATGGGAGATAGATGAGGGATGAGAGATTGAGAGAGGGTGATAGAAACGAAAAGAATTACAAAAATGAATTCGGAGCAGACCCCTTTAGGTTAGTTGGCTTTGGGTTGTGGCAAGTCGTTCGATTCAAGTTTAAATGAAGGGATCTAATGGCTTATAGATGCCATGTATTTCACTTTGTTATAATGCAGTCGGTTTGGTTCTACCGAAAACTACAAAAACTTGAACTTGTAACCTAGCCGAAGTCAACCATTCGGTATGGCTCGGCTGAGCCGACTATTGATTTTATTCGGTACGGTTTATTTTCGGCGTAGTTCGATTATTTTTTAGTTGGTTTCGGTAATCTTGGCTCAGAATGTCAGGGCCACAAATATGTACTAATGATATCATTCATACTAATTCCCGGTTATAATGGTATTGAAATATTTACTGACCAATATCATTCACACTAGATCCGGTAGTCGCCGGTAAGGCGGTGGGCATCTAGACAAATAGTTCATGAATTTTCCCCTCGGACAATATTCAAGTATAGTTTAGGTTGGGGGATTCATACTAAACTAAACTAAAAATACAGAAAAACGAAAAAGAAACAAACTTCTTTATTACATGTTTATTGGGCTACGGCCTACTTCATTTCAGTACCGAAATACCTGTCCAACACAAACTATCAATTTTTTGTTTTTTGACCAATGAAATGATATTACGAAGCAACAACGGGAAACATTCTTCAAGAACTGGGCTCTTGAGAATTGAGTTCATTACGACCTCTTGGATGCCAAAGCTGCCATAAGATCAGCAGCCATATTGGCATTTCTGCTGCCCAACGCCAGTGAATAGTATGGAAGCCGGAGGCCTAAGATGACAAACTATCAATTATGTAGCAGAATAGAGGGTTTGATTCAAAAACAACTTAAGAAGTGGCTTTTAATGAGCTTTGCCACTATATGAGCTCAACACTCAGAAAAGAAACAACCTTAAGTTAGAGTTTCATACATTAAAAGTTATAATCAATTTCTTCCAATATCTAATTAGTTGACATCCATTAGTTTCAAATGATTTCATTGATCTGAATACATCGCCAAAGTATGTATATTTATATACACATACTAAACAAGAACCCAAACCATGTACTAAAATCAAATTTCTCATGAATACGCTATGACGGCATATTTCCCTTGCTGACTATATGTCCATAGTATATCACGCAGAACATTTCCAGCCCCAACAATTCTTGGTAGATCAAACTGGTTAGATTTCGCATGTATTCCTCAAAATCCTAATCAACATCTATGTGATTGGGCTGATCTGATTATTGATACAATCATCATCCTATTCAGATTGCACACAGCAAAAAGTTTTTAACTACCAGCGGGTCGGCTGAACATATACCAAACACAAATTTATAAGGAGTTTAGACATAGGCTACAATTATTTAGCATCTGTGCTAAAAAAATTATTCAGGATTGAGAACAACAAAATCTTTTCCAGGACACGGAATGATAATAACAAAGCACATATGGTATTTCAGACACAAGTTAAAACGAGGCCTGGTCTCCTAGTATAAGAGATGGAAAAAGATGAACACAATAATTAACACAACCCTATTATAATTTTTTTGTTTTTGAATAACCGTTAGATGTGTTCATCTATTTTCTTCCCTTATATTGTGTTCAATAGAAGATCAAACTTGAGTTAAAACAGGCAATTTTACAACAAGGCTATAAAAAGGTTCCAGCTCTAACATAGTTGAAATTCTCGAATTTTTTAGAGTATTTTTTCAACTACATATTAAAAGCCTGTGAACTGAGGCCATTATAGACACATGACTCAAACAACAGAACCATCACCAGCAGAGATTTCTACACTTGATCGATAACCAAACAACTCTACAGAGATGCAGTATAAACTTACCTATAGATGCACACATAAGAGTGATATGACTGACTTAAGACTCGGACGACTTCAAATTTCAAAGAAGATTAGACTTCTTATGTAGCACACCTCTAGATTAGTGCTCAGCGTTAACAATGTAAACTACCATTAACAGCCTTATGATCATAACATGTGTCTTCAACTGAGATCTCCTAGTCAGACTAAGAAAATGTAATGCAATTGACTTTATGAGAAATGAAAGCCTGGTCAGGCCTGGAAAAACTACAAGGCCGTAAACTGTAATGAGTCAGAACAAACCTTATGATCATATCATGTTTCTTCAACTGAGATCTCCTAGTCAGACTTCAGAAAATGTAATGCAATCAACTTTATAAGAGATGAAAGCCTGGTCATGCCTGGAAAAACTACAAGGCCGTAAACTGTAACGAGTTAGAACGTATCTTATGGCCATATCATGTTTCTCTTTACATTTTCCGTGAGTATCCATACCAAAAGCCTAGAATTAAGATTGTTATCATCATGACTGAGATGATTTTTAACAGCTATAGAGTTACAGATCACATTCAGGAGGAAAGTAAAAGAACTACAGACATAATTTGAATGAAAAGACATTATCATGCACAAATCATTATCAGAATTATGAATCCAAAATCCTCGGCAGCATTTAAAGATGAAAATCCTACCAAACAAAACCTACGTTACATGGTATCTTATAAGCAACAAACTCCAGTAATTTTGAAAAATAATACAATTTTAAAGGCAAAGAAAGAAGAGGCAACGGTAGTAGCAGCAGACCTGACCCAGCAATCCTATCCAACAATATGATAAGCAGATCACAAAGCAGGGCAGCATCCATCACAGTCACTAGATAGGGCAGCACATAATCTATACTCCCCAATTCAACTCACAGCTCAAACTCTTCATCCCTTAGAGCCATCTCTGCAGCCTCTTCTTCCTCCTCGTCGAGAATGAAGTACTCGTTCCTCTCCACAGGCCTGAACATATAGAACATGACCATGTAAAACACAAGACTCGCAGTCTCCTCAGCCGCATTGCTCACCCACTGGTACTTATACGCTGCAATGGTCTTCAACGCAAACACCACAATTCTAGTGAAGTACAAGTAACCAATGACCACAATGTAGAACTGCCTGAAAAGAGTCAGCTTTGCCAGATTCCTGGCCGCCTTCCCGTCTGTCTTCGAAGTCTCCCTCAGCGACCGAATCGACCACACAATTGGGAAAATGATAGCACAGCAGCAGATAATGTCAACCAACAAAAACACCTGGTTCCAGGTCACCCAATCTTTGATGAAAGGCCCGGTCTCGCCGATCACAACCGAAGCCAAATTGGCTAAAACCTGTAGAGGGATCACAATCATCAACACCTTCTTCTCCTTATCCTGCAAAAACGGCTTCAGAAATGACCACCCCGTCCCGATCAGCACGATAACAGTGAAGAGCAAGACGACGCGGAGGAATTGGAAGATGTAGAAGAGTACATCCCAGCCATGCGCGGTGCCGGTGACCTTAACGTAGTGCTTGTCCTCGGCAGCGGAGATCAAATTGAGTGCCTTCATGAGTAGCAGCCCCGCCATGAGAAGATGGATGCGGTGGACGGAGCGCTTGTGAGTGTAACAAAGGTAGATCCAGAATGTAAGAAATACGAGATAGGCAACGAAGAAGACGGTGAAGATCGACGGAAGCTGTGTGAGTCCGGCGGAGAGGAAGTCACGCTTGCCGTCGGGGTCGAGGTTGTAGAGCTCGGTGCGGACGATCATGGAGACGGTGGTCTCTGGAGCGCAGTTGGCGAAGAAGAGAGAGTACTCGTTGGGAGAGGAGATAGGGTAAGAGTGGTCGAAAGTGGAGGACGGCGGCGGAGAGAGCGATCGGAAGTCGAAGAGGTGGTTGATGAAGCGAGACTCGAGGACGCAGAGGTTAGGGTTCTGCTGGATCTCGACGAGGACTTGGAGGAGAGACTCTTCCGATAAGAGGAAGAAGCCGAGCTTGGATGGCTCGATGTCGGCGACTTTGGAGGTGACGGAGACGGAGGAGACGCGGATGGACACGTGGCCAGTGTGGGTGAAACCAAACTTCTCGAAGAGGATCATGGGGCGGGTGTCGGAGGAGATCGTTAGGGTCTTGATCTCCGCCGCGGCGAGGGAGATCAGCGCCGTTAAGATGACGGCGACGAGGGGTAGCTTCGTCATTTTCTTGATCTCCGAAGCTTCACCGCTCGCAAATCTCTCTTTGGTTTTGGGTCAAGCGGAGAGGAGACTCACTATGGCAGATCGGAGAAGAGTCGGAAGACGAAAAGGGGATTTTGGGGGCCGAAGGAAGCGAAGACTTGGCGTGGATTTTAAGATTTCTTTATCGGTTTGACGATAATGACCTTTTCTCTGCTACGATTTGTTTGAGTTGAATGTACCTCTAGGCCCAATAGCCTCTTTATGGGCTCAAAGGGACGGCAAGGAGAGGGAGGGTAGGTAGCCAGTTTGCAAAACGTGTACGTAGAATTCGGGAGGACTGACGGCCCTGTATATGGTTTTAGTGGTTTGACCGGATCTGTTTCTGACCCATTTTCGAAGGTTACCAACCCGATTAAATTATGTTAGGGTCGCCCGGATCGCAGCAGGAGAACGTCATCGGAAAAGTAAAAACTGAACGGAAAAGTGAAGGTAAGTAAAGAGATAGAACAGATTTGATATATTTGTTGATAGCCTCCAAAAGGATAATACATCAGTTGATGATATACTACGAGCAGATCAAAACGAAGCAGTAATTGGGCCTGGGTGGGACTATCCTAATATGGATGGTCCTAACAAATTATGCCATCTTTAGCGAGGGCCTAAATGACTAAATATTAAATTATAGTCCTATTTTGATTACCAGCAATAGATAATGACCAAGTTAAAAGGCCAAACCAAAGAAAATGCCAAATTTAGCCGTTTGGCTAACCATGCCAAATAATTGAAGACCATTTATGCAGGTAGATTGATGAGAAAATACCAAGATGTTGACAACTTTAAGTTGTTATAAGATCACTCAAATGTCATTCGGTCCTTCATTACTGAATATAGTTCACTATTTGTCAATAAAAAAAAAATTTATTAGACTATATTATAGTCATGGCCCAAGTTTGACACTCTCTTGTTGAAGATTACCTTATGCAATGTATGGGTTAAGTTGATTATAGGGGGCCCAAATCAGGAAACGCGCTTATTTCATAAGAAAAATCAAGTGAGACTCTACTAGTACATATCGGTTACACAATAATTCTAATCGTACCTCTAATTATTAAATGAACAAAATTAGGTATGAGAATGAGCCTCCTAACATTACACTTAGTTAGACACAAAACTTTTTTTTTAACAAACATAGAAAGCCGATAATTGTTTAGCGTATTAGACACATGATATTACTAAGAAAAATGTGATCGTATAAATTCAATTTGATATATAAGATGTGTTTCTTGTTCCTTATTTTTTTATTTTAAAGACAAATTAATAAGTACACCTATAGTGTACAGAACACAAGTTTGTAAGAATATTTGGAAAAATCTCAACGATTTTAAGATTAAATAAATAGTGAATGATAATTTTTAGACTATAAATTTCATCTTGTATATTTGTGCTCCGCGCACCGTAGAACTACTCCAAATTGATGAGATGGGTCTGCTCTGCACATGCAATCTTGCATTGGAGCGTCACATTCACAATTTCATGCATTAGTTTTGAAGTAACTATTCAAGGAACCAAACACTGCACTTCAATTAAGGTGTATGATTTTTCATTTTGTGCGAGTACTTTTATTTTTATTTTTTATGAAAGTCAGTATAGTTCATCATTTCCTACTTTGTCACCCATGAACTAAATATTAAATGTCTAGATGGTTACGCATTTTGAGTTTGACATAATTGATGCTACAGCCTAATAGCAGCTCGTGATCGGTTGTTCGATTTCTGTCGTTGACTAATCGAAAATTTAAATACTTGTAATATGTTTTCCTTTCCAATAAATGACCCAAACCAATAACATAACACAATAGGAAGACTACCGAAGATACAACCTCTTTTATTTTGAACAGAATCCCTGGCATAGAAACAACAATAACAAGCTTATCTCTCAGTTTGTTGGATACGAAGTCTACGAGGAATGTGTTACATACTTGCTTGAGTGAATCTTGTTACACGGTGGCATATGAATGTTCTGTATAATAGAGCAAAATGAATACGTAACGATGGAACAATATTTGTTGGTGCATAAGACTTTTTTTTTACCTATAATATGCTAAAACAAAAGATTGGACTAATTAATTTCTTGTTCGTTTCGAGACCAACAGTTTGAGCATCAGCACGAGGTGCTGAGGTGGAGTGTCCTCCGACTCCATTCCCATTCAAACATGGCGACACGATAACTATAACGAAGTAGCCCAAAACCAAACTTCCCATCATACCCTCACCAAAACCACCACAACTACACGCGACTCCTATGAAAGTTCCCCGTAAGTTCACTGATGTATAGGGCTGTTCCGGCATTTCGAACCCAGACGTACGTATTTAATGGTATTGTGTTTTCTGTGCCTGTTTTTTTTTCTTTCTTTTCCTTATTATCCAATTAATCGTCCAAACCAAAAATCCAAACTCCTCAAAAAGCCTCAGATTGTTGAACGACGCCGGAAAAAAGATCGTTATTTCCAATCTCCGGCGAAACCCAAGAAGATCAAAGAAACTTGTTCGAGTCTTTTGAGCTGTTTGCCAAAGTCAAGCTCGTAAGTTCAACATCACAAATCAGCAAATTTCGCTCTCCTCTTCGATTTTGTGTATGAAGAGTGAAGCCTTAAATGCATTTAGCTTCTGATAATCTGGTCTTGATTATATAATTGGTTCCGTTCTTCGATTCTGTATTGGAGAATCATCGGTTGATTGATTGCCCTGAAATCTTGGCAGGAAAAAGTTCAAAAATTTGAGCATGTTAAAATGACTGATAGGAAATAGATTGATTTTTCTTCGCAACCAAACAGGGTCTTATTCTTAGGGTTCCAGTCACTTGATGATGTCATTGATTATGTCTGTTTATTTAGATTGCTCAATGAGTGAAGTGTTTTTTGTGTGGATTTAGTTTCATTTTGTGTTTTGCAGATCACAGAGAAGAAGCATTTATTATAATCGAAATAGTCGAGTTTAGATGTTAATTGGGGTTTCACTAAATTTTGAGAGCCTGACCAGATGAATGTGGTTGGCAAAGTTGGGAGCCTAATTTCGCAAGGTGTATACTCTGTTGCCACACCCTTTCATCCTTTTGGCGGGGCTGTTGATGTCATTGCTGTTCAGCAGCAGGATGGTACATTCCGAAGCACACCTTGGTATGTTCGGTTTGGTAAGTTTCAGGGAGTTTTGAAAGGTGCGGAGAAGTTTGTTCGGATAAACGTGAATGGCATCGATGCCAACTTTCATATGTGTCTTGATAACTCGGGTGAGGCTTACTTTATAAAGGAGGTTGATCCTAGCAAAGAAAATGAGACGAATGGGACTATCAAGGATTCGGATAAGTTCAAACGAGAGGATGGTGATGGCCAGAACACTGGTAATGCAGACATTCTTGACCTTCCTAGACTTGAGCATAGTGTCTCTGATTCAGCGGTCCATTTGCATTCCATCGGTGCAGACCGGATGGAGAGGGTCAAATCTGATGGTGATCGGAAGTTTTATGAATTTCAAGATGATCAGTCTTCTCTAGGAGGTTCACCTGGGATATCTGAGTATGGGTCGTCTCGATACGATAATTTAGACCTTGAGCTTCTCGGGGAATCACAGAGTTTAAGCCCAGAAGTTATATTGGTGAGTGTGGATGGTCATGTATTGACAGCACCTATCTCATCATCAGAAAAAAATGCAGAGAATTTGCAATTGGACACGCCTCGGTTTAATCTGGGTCCCGGTGAGGAGACTGATTTCTGTGAAGGAAATGAGGAGTCGGGAGAGAGTGCTTGGGCTGCCGATTATATTAGTAAGCTGGAAGCATCTAGAACCAGTGTTGTGGTTCATAATGCTCGCAGCATTCGAATCGACAACAATGAATTTACTCAGATTAGTGACCAATTTGAACTTTGTGAGGGAAAAGAAGAACATGGATGCGAAGCTCAAGAAACTCCAAATACTACTAGCCAAGAAAGAGATACTCAGATGCATAGTGATTCAGAAGATGCATCTGCTAAGAAGGAAGAGGTTTTTGGGAGCTGCTTGGAGCTAACAGAGCTGGGGAAACATGCTGAAAAAATTGATGGGGAGGATGATGATTCTTCACTGCACTCTCAATGCTTAGCAGAGAAAACTCATCAGATTCTAGATACTGATATTGTTGAATCCAGAAAGAATGATGGCTTGTCTGGTTCTTTTGGTTCAGTTTTACCTGAGAACAATATGTCACTGGATTTACAAGTTGGAAATGAATCAGGGCTTGCATCTTATGCTAGTACTGAAAGCATTCCAGTGCATTCAGTTAGCAATGATTTAGACAGGAAGGATGAACTAACGGGAATTGACAGCAGTTCTGCTAATTCTGTCAGCTTTGATTTCAAAACGAAGGGTGAGCAAGTGGATATTGACAACATTTCAATACATTCTGTTAGCAATGGTGTAGAAAGCAAGGAAGATAGCAAGGAAGAACAAGTGAGTACTGACAGTGTTTCTGTACATTCTGTCAGCAATGTATTGGCAGAAGCTGATGGGACGAAGAGTAGTCAAGGAAGACCTGCAACTAGAGATGAATGCAGTAAAAGTGATCCACTAGAACCTGAAACTGCATCTCCCAGTGAAGTAACACAAGTTTATTCAGGCATAAGTAAGTACCATTTACTGGCTTCAATTGTCATCTGACATTAATAATAATTTTTCCTATACTTGCTTCTATGATTGAATCTCATTCTTCATTATCCATTATGCAATTTCAGGGATCGAGATCTCACTGTGTGGGAGTGAACTTCGGGCAGGTATGGGTGTGACTGCTGCCGCTGAAGCTTTTGATGCCAGTTGTGTGTCCGCGGAGGATTTCAAAACTTCAGCAACATCAATATCGAAAAATGAAAACCTGATAATCAGATACAGGGATAGCTACTTTTCATGGGAGAAAGCAGCTCCTGTTATTCTTGGTATGGCTGCATTTGGTCTAGATTTACCCCTTGAGAGTAAGGAAGCAATTCCTGTAGAACAAGATGACACAGAAAAACCATCGACTCCAAGTGGACGTAGATGGAGGCTGTGGCCTATTGCATTTAGAAGGGTCAAGACACTTGAGCACACCAGCAGTAATTCATCAAATGAGGAGGAATTTGTGGATTCAGAGTCTAGTTTGCATAGCTCTCAAGTTGAAGCAACTCCGGAGATGCCTCAAAAACAATATGTCAGAACAAATGTTCCCACCACTGAGCAGATAGCATCCCTAAATCTCAAAGAAGGCCAAAATGTGATCACTTTCAGTTTCTCAACCAGAGTTCTAGGAACACAACAGGTTCTTCAATATCTGTTTTACATCATATTTTACTATTTCAAAATCCTTGTAATAGCATGCAGCTTTTGATATTCAACGTAATCTATGTATGTTTACCAGGTTGATGCACATATTTACTTATGGAAGTGGAATGCACGAATTGTAATTTCTGATGTTGATGGAACTATTACCAAGTAAGGCTTCTGCCAGTGTTTTAAATGCTCTTAATTGCTAAGGTAGAATTGCTTCAATAATGCTGAAAGTTATGTCTCTCCCTTCTTCATGCTGATGCAAGACTGTCGTACATATTAACTCTCTAACTATTGTATAACAGTAAAGCCAATCTGCACCTATCCTACTTTGCTTAGTTTAATGATTTTTTTTTTATCGAATGCTTAGTTTAATGATAAAACTTTAATCTTGATATATTTTTCCAGGTCTGATGTCTTAGGTCAGTTTATGCCATTAGTTGGAAAGGATTGGACACAATCTGGGGTGGCCAGACTTTTCTCTGCAATTAAGGTACAATTTTTGCTTTGTTCTAAGAGCAACAATGTTAATATTTAGTTCAATAAAGACTCAAATCCCATTTATCCAACTGAATGTAGTGGGACTACTTGCAACTGAAGTTATAAATTTGGTTTGCAAGCAAGCTTCATATTTGTTGGACCCTTGTAATTATGGATTCTTTTACATTGTAACGAAATGATCTGGTTCTCCTGTAATTGGCTATCTAATACCTAAGGCTGCTTTTGCTACAGGAAAATGGATACCAGCTACTGTTCTTGAGTGCACGTGCAATTATACAGGCATACCTAACGAGAAGTTTTTTGAATAATCTAAAACAGGTAATCTAATTACTTGGTTTTTGGTACCAACTACCCAGTGCCAAATTTCTTGTTTGTAGCATTGATATAGTCAGTTGGCATGTTGATAATCTCTACATGCAGGACGGAAAAGCTTTACCCAGTGGACCTGTTGTTATCTCACCTGATGGATTGTTTCCTTCATTGTTTCGTGAAGGTGAGGTTTTCTGTGTAAAGTTCAGAGCGAATTCAGCTTGCATTAACTATAGTGTAGTATTTATGGTGCCTACTCTGTACTGTACTGTCACTTCTTTTTTCTGATTCTTTCTGACGTATATCTCTGTGAAAATTATAGTTAAAAGGGAAACTCGAAATGGAGAAAAATAAACTTAACACGTATGGTGAATCTTATAATCATTTTGAATTACAAATAATTTTAACCATCGTATGGTCAGGTAGAGTGCTTATGCTAAATTAAGAACTATTAGGGTCTGGTACACTGTGCCTGTGTATACAAAATGGGACTATAAATCCTCTATATACAGAGAAGAAGTCTTGAAAACCATTCCCTGAAGGATATATCTTGTTTCTTACTAGACCAAATTGACCATTTGTGTTGTGTCAATTCACCTTGTATATGAAGCACTTACAAATTATATACACATTATAGCACAGCTGCCTGCTGGCTCATGCCCACATGTCTGCATACTATCTGCCATTTAATTTATAGTGACTGAGATCATTTTGCTTATTAACTTGTCTTCACACATTCACTGATGGCAGTTGTAAGAAGAGCACCACATGAATTCAAAATTGCCTGTTTAGAGGTAAACATCAAGAAAGTTCAAATTCGAACAGTTTTGGTCCCATTGGATCAGTTTCTTATGAAATTTAATTGATATATATGTTCACCATAAACTGCAGGACATAAAAAAACTCTTCCCCCAGGATTACAATCCATTTTATGCAGGATTCGGAAATAGAGACACAGATGAGCTTAGCTACAGAAAAATTGGGATTCCAAAGGGAAAAATCTTTATAATCAATCCCAAGGTTTTCATCTTTCACTTGCCTAAGCTAAAGAGAGCAATGCACATATTCTCTGCTGCTTAACAGTCTCTTTTATTGGTAGGGTGAAGTTGCCATCAGCCATCATCGCGCTGGTGATGTCAAGTCCTATACATCTTTACACACTCTTGTCAATGACATGTTTCCTCCAACTTCATTGATTGAGCAGGTAACTTAGTCTTCTACATATTTAGTTCGCAACATGAACTGATAATCATATAGTAGACATATGCAACTTTGTCTTTGTGCTGAGTTGGCTCACACAACATGAAAGGTCATGCCAGAATAAGTGTCCACATTCATACTATGTTATATGATTGATACAAGCCTGGTTTGCAATTCATTTGCAGGAAGACTTCAATTCATGGAACTACTGGAAACTGCCATTGCCAGAAGTCGACATATAGGGATGTTTTTTGACCAAGAGAAAACGTAGATTTCCCTTTTAGCCATCTTTAGCGGCTTGGAGGAGCATGTACAGTACAAGAGAATTACAGGGTCACCATTTTTCCTGATCCTCAGATCTATGCACAGAATTGTCAGTTGTACTTACTAGTTGGTTTTGCTGTCCATTGAGATGTACTTGTATTAAAGACATGGAGTTTTTGCCGATCATAAAGCTCTCTCATAGGATAAACGAGTTGTATTGTATTAGAATTAGATGCAGGGACAAAGTGAACATTCAATTCTTTTCCCATCATCCGGGTAAGTTATAAGTTTCTCGAGTAAATGGACTAGTTCAAATCCTCCACATTTCTTATATAACAACATTTCTTATATAACAAGGAGCCGTTATAACCATGAAGGTTGTATATCTCAAAATGAGAATTTGAGGAAATTTATCTTATTCTCAAAATGAGGATTTGAGGAAATTTATCTTATTCTCAAAATGAGGATTTGAGGAAATTTATCTTATTCAATGGTGAGAATTTTAGGTCTCATACCTTATAATAAAGGTTTTATATCTTAAATAAGGTCTTATTTTGAGACTCGATATAAAATAAGAGAAAAAATTAAAATGAAGAGAGAGAAAAATTTATGTAGATGGTCTAATAGGGATATTTTAGTCTTTTCACCTTGTTTTAATGATGTTTTACTTTTTTATTTTATTTTGTTTTATGTTTTTACAGTTTTAAGTTTTTTTATCTTATCCATTTTTTTACAGTTTACTTTTTTTTTACTTTACTGTAACAGTTTTTGTTTTTTTATTTTACTTTCTAATAGTTTCACTTTTTAATATTCACGCTTTTTTAATCGTTTTAATTTTTACTTTTTGTTTTTAACAATCAGTCTGGACTTTTTGCTTACACTTTACTTTTTTCACTTTTTTTTTGGGTACGATTTCATCTTTTAATTAAATTTTTTATCTAAACCTTAGTATCACTTACGCATCATTTCTGACTTTTTTTATTGCATATTAGTAATACCGTGCTGGAGGCACAAACTTTTTTCCTAGTTAACAATTATTTACTATATAACAAAGCTGGGTCACCAGATTCACTATTCTTAAACAGTTTTTTCGTAATTTTCTTCATTTTCTTGGGCTTTTAGTCATCTTAGAATCTGGCTCATTTTCATATATTTACGAAATTGACACTCATGAACTCTTGCACGTCTTATTCTTCTTCTCCCATGTTCTTTCTTCTTCCTCTCTCCCAGGCAACGCTTGAGCTACTTAGCTACTATATAACAATGAGTGATTACTGTTCATAAAGAGGGTATTTTAGTCTTTCCCCCCTTTTTAACAGCTCATGTTTTACTTTTCTTTTCTTTTCTTTTTTTTATAGTTTTATGTTTTATTTTTTTACTTTATTTTCTAACTGTTTTTTTATTTTTTTACTTTACTTTCTAACAGTTTTACTTTTTAACATTTACACTTTTTTAATCGTTTTAATTTCTACTTTTGTTTTTAATAGTTTGAACTTTTTGCTTACACTTTACTTTTTTTTTCTTCACTTTTTTGGTACAATTTCATTTTTTAATTAAATTTTCTATATGAACCTTAATATCACTTACGCATTATTTCTGACTTTTCTTTCATTGCCTATTAGTCCGGCACGGTTTTTTTCCTAGTTAACCATTATAGACTAGAATATAGTTGCAATTAAGGTTGTGACTGGTTCCACGAAGAACCAAAGAACCAGACCGAATTGACTTGAAATCGCTAGATTCGGTTTGGTTCTTTGGATTTAGTAAAATAATATTGATGATTCAATTTCAAATTCAAATGTTTCGATTCCGGTACCAAACTTGCACAATTTTAAAGAATAAAAAAAATGAAAATATGAAAAGTACACGTGTCAATATGCTATTAGTAGTATTGTAAAGTCTATGTTATATACTATAGAGTATACATAGAAAACCATTCCTTCTCAACTATAAAGTCTATGTAAAAACCACTAAATTTATCCCACCGACCAACTTTTTTAATATTCAAAATGTATTTTTCAAGTATTCAACAAGACATTCAAAGTCTTGGTGTTGATGCTAACATTCATTCTCAATTAATTGGTCGTAAGTTGTAACTTTTTTAGCTTGCAAGTTGTAATATATTTGAATTAAAAGACTTATTGGTTGTAGAATGTATGATATTTGAACTTAAAAGACATGTTAGATGCATTTAATTTTCATTTTTTTCATTTTTTTCTCCTAGATTAGACTATTTATTGTTTTTCTTGTATGTGTTTACGAATCGTTAGAACCGAAGTGGTTTGTAGCGATTTGGTTCCTCGTTTAAAATTACAAGAACCAAACCAAAAAAAAATTAAAAAATTATCACTCGGTTCCATCAATTTTTGCCAAAAAACGAACCGGTCACATGCCTAGTTGCAATCGTCTTCGACAATTCTAAGAAATGCCTTTTTACGTGTCATAGTATCAAATGATATTCTCTCTAGCTAAGTTCTAATCAAATAGCAGTTGGAGAGGTATGCGGATGAGTTCCCAACTAAGACTGTGTTGATTGGTATCCGGAAACATGCAAAACTTTCTCTCGGAAGTCTCAAAGTGTATATCTCCATAACCAGTCTCAAAGTGTATATCTCCATAACCGACGGTGAATACGGTGACCACTGAAAAATATAAAGCATTTGACTATCTTAGTCCTTACATCAGCATGTCATCATCCCAAAACTAATGAAACCATCAATTGTTGTTATGGCCAATAATGTCTTGATTCTCTTTTTTAACGTCTCTGACAAATTTTCAAACAAAACTAGCCCATAATGATGACCAACATAGGAGACTAGGGCACTTAACATTACTTGGATAAAGCCACAACCGATGAAAATTATAAGTAGTGAGGAATCTATGCACTGGCTTACTGGGTGGTGTTTTGGAAATCGATCAAGACCAAGTTTATGTAGAAGTTGTACACCAATTATAACTTTGGCTAAGTGATTGAGATTACATCTACCATAATCAAGGTTCTACTTCCAGAGTTGGCTTTGATTGTGAAAATTATTAACCTAAAAAGAAAGAATAAAAGGCAAATAAATCATATGAGTATATGGCCCAACCAATAGATAAATAAATCAATAGGAGTAGATGCCCGAGAGTCCGAGACAACAAAAATGCTAATTTGTTCTCCCTTTGATTCTATTGATCTTGAACTTCCATAATTGGTGGATTGCCAAAATTGTTACCACCTTCTTGGAAGATCAAATGCCTTGCATGGTCAATTAGCTCCACATATGTTCCTCCATTAAAAGAATAACTAATTTGATCAATCAACCAAGCTTGAGAATACTCAATCGACCTAACCTCATTGAAAGAATACTAATGTGCCAAGCTGGATTCTCATCAAGTCTTCCTTGTTGACTCTCTATTTGATTGAGTTCTTCTGGTTGTACACCATCCGCCTCTATTTCAAAAGGAATAGGATTCTGATCTTCATTCCCTAATTCATCTTTATTGACTGATGCAAATTGATCTTCACTTGTAAAAGAGCTATGCTCACCCCCATCATCCAGTAAAGAAGCTTTTATATCTTTATCATAATTAACATGTGCTTTATTCTTGTTCTTTGACAAGATTTTTTGAATTTTCTTCAGCCCCATTTTTTTTGGCAAATATTTTCTGAACTTTTTTTCATCGTTTACACAGAGTTGAAAGAAAGTCGTTGAGGTGCGACCACTTTACCTGGACGTTGAGAGATGGATGATGATAATAATGGTGTTCTGGCCATAACGGAGGCCAATGTCACTTGGATTGTCATGAGATGGATAATGTGCCAAATCATCTTGTTTTCAACACATACCCGATGATTGCTCCCAAGTGAAGCTTAAAAATTTAAACTTTGGTGTTGAATCTCGTCAATGCACGACAATATGACCGAATACGAAACCGGCTATGTAAACCCTTTCATCCATCGCTGATAGTTTTTGTGGCTAGTTTTGCTGAGTTTCAATATGTCCTACATCTCCATGGTTTGAATGATTTCGTGCTTCAGATTTCACCTACAACTTCGCATTGAGAAAGAACTCTGATTCTCACTTAGGCTGCTTTCAACCAGATAGACGGGGTCATCTAAATGGCCTCACATTTTAATCTTAGTATTCTGTATAGAACAGTTATTGATCTTCGCTCACCACTATGACGGTATAAACTCTAGGGAAAATTTCATTTTATCTACTTGTGGTATACTAGAAACTTCAGTTCACTACCTGACATTACATTTTAATCCTTTTACTAGTATTTTATCATCAATTTCAGTTTATTACCCCAACGTTTCAATTTAATCATTTCACTACCATGACTATTCAATTTTAATTATTAGACCACATAACTTTTGAGCTCCTTCATTTTCTATTTTATGTTAAAAATTGAAAATTGAGGTAGTACAATGATTATTTTTGACAAGTTTAGGTAGTGAAATGATGTTTGACCCAAACCATAGGTAGTGAAATGATCAAATTCGAAAAGTGGCATAGTAAAATGATGTTCAACCCAAACCATAAGTAGGTAAACTGAAATTTGCGTTAAACTCTATCATATTATGGGTTATTTCTAATTATTATTTTGCTCTGAACAATTATTGATCTTAGCTTACCACTATGATTGTATAAGTTGAGTTACCATCATATTATGTGTTATTTCTAATCTAAAAAAAATGTAGTAAGAGTTTATGAAAATAGATTTTTTCTTTTCAATTTATGCAATCATGAAAGAGATTTTTCATTTCATTTTTTGATGGTTTTGGAAGCAAGTAGTATGTGTCCTCGTTTCTAACAAAAATATAATTGAAACAATCAATTTATTTTTTCTATGACTTTTGTGTCGTGTTCGATTATGATTTTATTTGTTTTTTTTTCCTTCAACTTTTGAAGAAGTTAATGTTTTCTTGGAAAATATTTATCGTAGTCATGTGTACATAGCTTTTAGTTCACTTCATATATTGAACCTTCTCTTATTTTAGATTACACTGGCTCCAATCTGATAAATGAATTATTGTCTTTAATCATGTGTACCTCTTCTAACTCTGAAGTTTTCTTTCTTAACCAAACTCATTTCATCCAGCCGTTCACCCTGCTGACATAAGATTGAATAATGCTAAAATTCAATTGAAACTTTTGTTATCAAGATAATACAATATTGGTGAATTCAACAACACTTTTTATCTGACTTGGTGGATCATCCTTGTTGCACACCCTCTATCTCATTAACTTATTCTTTTTCTCCATCTAAAAAAAGCTTATAAGATTCTCATCTTCATTTCAAAAGTCATCTTCATTTGGTGACTCAAATTGATCTTGAACTTCTGTAGATGCCACAATTGTAGAAAAGCCAATGGCATGCTCACCCCATCAGTATCATTCGATATAGGAACTTCTACTTAGATGTCATTTACCCTCTTCTATATCCGGATTATCATCAACGACATTATTCTTATTCTTTACCAAGATATTCTGAACTTTGTTCAACTCCAATTTATTTGCCAAGATTTTCTGAGCCTTCTTCCAGCCTTTTGATGATGGTGGCTTGTTCATCGTTTCCTCCTAACAATGGAGAGATCTTGTCCGAAAGTTTTTTCCTTTATAAGGAGCAAAACTAAATTGTAATTTAGCTCAAATTATTTTTGACACAACTCAATTAATGTGAACATTCATAGTCAAAGGCTGAGAAATATTTTTTTTCTTCCTATTAGCTAATCACTTGGGCTAGTAACACGTTTTTCAAATAAATAGACTAGCTCAAATGCTCCACATGAACCATTAGAGCAATTCCAATAAAAGAGTTGGAGTTGGATTTATAACTTATTCCAGTTTTTTTTATCTCTAATTAGACCTGTTAGCGGAGCAGATTTTGATATGGACCCGCTCCAAACCCGTACTTATTAAACGGATATGGATCTAATTTTTGGATCCATTGATCCGTTTGTGACTCGGACCCATTGATCCGTTTACTTAACGGATCGGATTCAGATCACAAGTAATTCAATCTGTTTATGATCCGCCCCGTTTATTTTTGAACTTATTTAATATAATTTACTTTTATTTATATATATGAAATATTTGTAATCTAAAAGTCTATTTTTAAAAATAAAATCTAAATGCCTTTATCAAAGTTATATAAAAATATTAATCAAATAAATGATTGAAAACTCAAAATGATTGATATGTTTCTTGTCAAGTTCCTCGATGTAATTTGAAACTTTTTTTTAAATTTGGTTTATCTAGTTTGTTTTTAATAAAATATTTTGGCTATGTAACGGGGTTATGTGACATGCATGTATATTGATAAATTTTTTATAGTAATTAGCATATTGAGAAACGTGTCCGGATTCGCTATGTTTATCTATTGATCTACCGGATTCGGATCCAGATTTAATTATTAAAGATTTGCGGGATAAATGTGGAGGATCAGGTCTAATTTTTTCTTCTTAAACGGATCAGGATCTAGGTTGATCCGGCCCGACTCCACTTCATTGACAAACCTATCTCTAATGGTGTTAATTAAGAGTTGGAATCCAAAATTGGACTCAAAATTAAAGTTGGAACCAACTTTCAAACAAACTCTGCTCCTGTGGGCCAACTTGTTTTAATGGCATATCCCATGTCAATTTGAATTTATTCGAAGAATTAAAGCTCAAACATTAAAACTAATAAATACTATATTTGAGACTGAAACTTTTTTTAATTACTATTTAAAATTATAAACTTCATGAAAACAATTAATAAATACTATATAAAATCATAATTATCATTAAAATAATTTTGTATTTTTTTAGTTTTGTTATTTAATTAATTGACATACTATTAATGAAGTGTTAAATTTAATTTAATCTATATTATGAAGTCAAACAAATCAAAAATGCATTCTAGCTCCGCAAATAGAACTCATTGGTGAAGATGAGGGAGCTAGAACTTAAGAAATAGTGACGAGGAGGAGGCAGCGCTGGGAGTAGGAGATAATCTCTATTAATTAATGAAACTCTACTTACGACAGTTGTCAAGGTAGAACATTCAATATCCCTAATTTTGTCCTTCCTGTAATATATGTTTAACTCAAAAAAAATAATTATCAAATGATATAATAGTAAAACACACTGAAAATCACACGTCAGAAGAAACTGACTGACAGTTTGATATTCTTCCAACAACTGCATCTATGGATCGGGATCCTATTAATCAGCGGAAAGAAAACGACCATGACCGATGAACTCAAAACTTTTTCATGTCTGACTCTATTATAGAGATCGATAAAATCGATTGGGATTTGTGAGTTTTAAAGAAGAAGAAATATATGGAAAGTTGGAAACTCATTTTGATTTTAAGCGAGAAGCCGCAAGAGAATGGAAGAGGGAAAGAAAGAAAAGCTTTACATCTCGAAACGACGATGGCGAAGCCAGTGGCCGATTGGCAGAGCAACAAAAAGGCCGTTCAGGCCACCAACGACGACGCTTCCGCCAGCAAACTGTATCACTCCTTCTCTTAATCTCTCTATATCCTTCTATCTAAACCCATCAAAGTTTCTTCTTTTCTTTTGCATATACAAAACTTATGTTTCTGTTTGAATTGTATGCTCATTTTTACTTGCATTCTATTTGGTGTTTCTGAGAAACCCCAAAAGAATTGAACTTTACAACTGTGGTGGTACAAAATTGCTAACTTTGAGCTGTATTGCTAACTTTGATTATGTCCAGTTCTTTGTGAGGAGACATGTTAGAAGATCACCCATTATCAACCGTGGTATGATTCTTTTTGTGCTTAGATTTTTAGAGCTTAGGATGTTAATCTCTGGTTACCCAAGTGATGAGTTTTTGGTTTCTTGGTTGGGTTGTTGTGTTTTGCATAATCAAGGCTACTTTGCCTGCTGGGCGGCGCTACGAAAGCTTATATATGAATCAGTTTCTTGACACTGAAGTCGGCGAAAAGGGTCAGTTGAAGAAGCAGATATTGTCGCTTGGAGCTGGATTTGATACCACGTATTTTCAGTTGCAGGTGACTGTTTTTATATACTTTCAGTACTTGACAAACTTAAGAGATGCAGTGATCCGTTTCTTTATGTTGGCTTTGTAATTGGAAATGAGGATGAACCCTTTATGAAATAGTATCGGAATTGGGACGTACCCAACAGTTTTATGAGTATCTTGCAATAATTTTTTATTTATTTGTTATTTTTATGACTGATAATGTGGTGATAATAGTCCAAATTGTTCTGGGGGTTAATGTTATTTTCTCTTATTCTTTTTGTTGACAGGATGAAGGAAGAGCACCATATTTATATGTGGAGCTGGATTTTAAGGAGGTAAGGAGAATGATACATTAATTTCTATCCCATTAGTACTGTTGGCAACACATTGTCTGTTCTGTATGAATGCAGTGTGCTAACTCATGTTTCAAGTTATAAGAGTCGATACTATGCGTATTTACTCATGCTAACTTCCCCTGAGGCTGTAAGTAGCTTGAGAAAAACATTGGACCCTGTGGTGGTCATAGTGTATTCATTTTTGCCGACTAATTTTAGTTGACATTTTATTTTGTACTTTGTTTTACAGGAAAAGACACTTTATATGGCCAAGTTAGACAAAATGAATGTTAAGTATGAAACATAATGAAGGCTTATAACATGAAACCGGTAAATATATATATATATATATATCCGCATTCTTATTCTTTTAACCATGAAACTAATTTTCTTTTATTTTCAAGTTTGATTATTAGGCTGAGGTATATGATGAGGATGATGCAGATGAAAAAGAGATTGATGAGCTCTGTTTGGTCAGCTTGAGCTGTGTGCTTTAGGGTTTTGAAGAGTGAGGTGGAGGAGCTTGAGTAGAGGGATGGAATCAGACTTTCTCAACAAATGCTTACAGTTTCAACTGCAGCCAAATTCAACTGCAGATAACCGATTCCACATCCAAAGTATGTAGCATTATCATTGATTGGTTAGGCTCTGTAATAATTTTCAAGTGGTTAATGCAACTGTAATAATTGCCAACTTTTATGTATCTTGCTATGACAATGTTTAGAAGTCTACGCTTTCTTTTGTTTTTTAGATTATAAGGTCTTTCGTATCTTATCAGTTAAAGTTTTGTTATAAGTGAATGAGTAGGGTTTATTTTCAATCCTATTGATATACAAAACGAATGCTATGCTTCGTGATTAAGATGCATGTATATACATCTCTGTAAAGATCATTCATTTGAAGTAATTTATATTAGCAAGCATGGTCCAATTCAATAATTCATTTGTTCAGTTTTTCTCTCTGTTAGATGCTTTGTTACAATTTGTGTATATGTATGTGGTTGCAGCAAGGTTATGAGGCTTTCAATAACTCAGGTGTTGACAGTTGTCTCTCATTAAGCAAAAAGCGACTTTTAGGGAAGTCTACAAGAACAAGAAGCTTCTTCCTCTCGATTAGCGACTGAAGAAGACAAGGGCCATCGGGAGTTGTATCTCACCGATAAGTCGCACGTGCGAGCGTGACGCCTTTTGCACGTGCATATGCTCGTGCGTGAAGGCTAGTGTAAGTGTAAAACTAGATCAAAACATGAGTTGGCTTTGAAGTTCAGGGATGGTCTCAATTGCCCCCTAGGTTAATAATATTTTCATCTAATGAAACGACATCGTGGTGATCTATAAGCGATCAATCAGCCGAGAAATCCTGCCCGCCCATACGTACTTCGAGTCAAATTGCAATTAGGAACAACAAACACAATTTTTGCTTTTTGGAGCCAACAAAACCAAAACAGGGACGCGAAACAAAAGGTGTCAAGAAACAAAGCCCCCGAGATCTTCTTCATCCTCCCAAATGATCAATCTGTATCTGTAGCAATACCACCGCAATCAACAGGACTCGATTCTACACATTCTGCTGATTCATATATATAAATTTTGGAGTGGATGATATGTCGTGGATAAAAAATGCGGTGAACTTGGCCGTGGAAGCAGGGGTCAGCCATAGCCTCAGCCGCACTGTTCGTAACTACGCCGACACAATCGTCCTCCACGCTGGAAATGCCGTCGCCGGCGGAGCCAGGCTCCCCCTCCCTGATCGCATTGTACCATTTCCTCTCTCACCTCTATTCTTCTGAGATTTCTGTGTTGATGAAGTTTCATTGTTTCTGAATTGCATGGGATTGTCTTTTTAATACGTTACAGGGTCCTAGGAATTTACAGAGTTTTAAGAATACTATGAAAAGATTGGAGGAAGTGTCTGTTTCGTGTAGAGGGGTAGAGAGGGTTCAGATATTGAGAAGGTGGCTCGTTGCACTTAAAGAAATTGAGAGATTGGCTGCCAGTTACCATGAGGAAAGGAAGTCTGGACAACACAAGCATTCTGATGGAAACATCGATTCCCCGAAAAGACCAACCCTGGTGGGTAAACCCTCTGATGTTTATGTGTAACACATTGTAAAGTATGCATCTTTCTATAATTTTGTGAGGAAAGTAGCTGTTTTTGTAATTCTTGTGGTACTGTGTTCGTGACAGGTTTATTACCTTGACGTGGATATGGGAGATGAACCAAAAACTTTTCGCGATGTGATTCTTCATAGCCAAGCTCTTGAAGGCATTACGTTATCCATGGTGAGTTTTGAGTAGTAGATCAAGTACTAATAAAGGATGGAACTTGGAATTGTTTTGTGCTTCTTCAACTGTTTACTAAAGTCTGATGTCCAGTGTACAAACGATGAGTGGATACTGGATACTAGATTGGGTACATGATCATATAGCAGTAATATCTGAGAAACTCTGGTTGAAACTGGAAAAATTGAAAATGAAATTATCCATGGAGTTATTTATAAAGTTCTAAACTTTGATTTTTACAATGTTCTGTCAGTTTGTTTTAGCTTCATTCTGCATACATTGTTAAGTTTTTGAATTTGCTGATCCATGGAGTTTAACCGCAGCTTAACTCTTTTGTATGACTCAGATTCTTGAAGAACCAAATGAGGAAGAAGTTTCGCTACTTTTGGAGATATATGGGTGAATATCCCTCTTTCTCCTTAGTTTCTCATGACTGTTAGATTGACCAAAAGATTGAAAAATTGTGCATGCAGAAGATTTCTTATCTGGATGATATACCTCAAACATTAAAATATTTTTTTTGAACTTCCTTATGGTATGGTTATATACAGGCTCTGTCTTACAGGAGGAAGGGAAGTACATAATGTAGTGATAAGCAGTGTACAGACTTTGGCGAAATCACTTTCATGCTACCAAGATGAAGTACTGGTAAGGATAGGGTTGTAGTATGTTTCTCAGTTTTTAGTTTTTAGCATGGATTTTCATGGAGTTTAATTTAAGGCTGTATGTTCTATGAACATGATTAAGACTAATGATCAAAAAGACTCCCATACATTCAGTTTTCAGTTGGGGCTCTATAGAACACAAGACCTGACTATGGTACTAGGTTGAGAATGTAACAGTTGGAACCAATAAGTTTGCTACATATGATGCAACTCTCTGGTCCTCTAAGTTTAGTGATTTAGAGGCTATATATATTCATGATATTTTCAAGTCTCAGCTAAAAGCTCATTCTGTAGAGATCTTTCTGATAATTTTATTCAAAGTTTAATATTATAGATTTATACGAGGCTTAAGTTCTCAGCAAATAATTTTGTTTAGTCATGATCAGTAGCATCCTTCCTGTTTTGTTTCCCTTATTTCTTATCTCCTCTTTCAGATAAAGCGAGAAGAATTGCTCCAATTGGCTCAAAATGCAATTTCTGGGCTCAAGTTAAATGCTGAAGTTGGAAGGTGGTCTAGGAAAATCTATTTTTTTCTTTTGAGATTTTGTTTGTTTTTCTTTTATGCATAGCTACTACATATTTAGGCCATGTCACCATGATATGTGCTCAAAAAGATACTTTTGATTGAAAATAACTGTTCTGTTCTTTGATAAAGGAACATCATTTTGTATCTGGAGTTTATGGTTTTGGGAAGTTAAGTTGTTATGCTTACAAGAAGAAGCTATATAACAAGTGACTATTTCATGTGTGGATCTTGATAGATTTGAGTTTTGTGTATACAACCTTTCACCTAATCTCTTACTCCTTGTGATTTTGTGATCTTCCGCTCTCAGAATAGATGCCGAAGCCTGCAGTCTAAGGGAAGAACTTGATAAGATGATGGCACTCCAGCGGCCTATAAGTGAAAGTTGTGAAACCTCATCTGAAAAGGCCAAAGACACAACAGTAGAGGTATGCTTATTCTCTCTTCAAATGCAAATGCACGTACTATACACCGGCAAATATAAGTCTATACTGTACTTTTTTGTGTCTGTTAAAGACTTTGTTTCTTTGTTAAGGGTTCATAATTGTATTTGTATAATCTCCTTGCAGAATTTGAAAGAAGCACTTGTAGAAATTCAACTATGCTCTAGGCTGGAGACTTTGTTACTAAAGAAGAAATCCTTGAACAATGGGGACTTGCCTGAGCTGCACTGTGAAAAGGTCTCAATTTCATGTCATGTCGCCTCTACAGAATTAGATCAAATATTTCTTGGTTGCAACAAAGAGGAATAGAGTGAATAGAAAGCTACAAAGTCTAAATTTAAGCTATAGAAATTAATCAAATTGTATCACTCTATTATTTTATCTGAAAACTGCTTAGGAAGTATACCGATTACTTTAAGTGGCACTGCATGTGCTTTGTCAATTAGGTCCAACTTTCTTTTGCCATGATTTTTTTTAGTAATTTACTCTCCTGTTTCTAAATGCAGGTTGAAAAACTGAAAGTATTGTCAGAATCTCTTTCTAACTCTACGTCACAAGCAGAAAAGCGAATTGTAGACCACAGGTTTGAATTTTTGATTCTCTAAATATACATTGCTTGTATCAGTTGTATGTGTATACGTTTCATGCCTAAGAATCTGAGTTCAATGAGATCTGCCTGTACTTATCACAGTAATCATGTATCTGAGAAAAACGGATATGAATATGCAGCATATCTTTATAGAAATTGTAAGCGCTAACGAATAATAGAGTTGTGCAGGCCAGTTGTGCCTTAACGTTGTGTAAAAGTAGATTTATCATTCGTAAGTAATTAATTTTCTAGGCGATTTCAGGATTGCGTAACATTATGGAGGGTTAGAGATGTTGCATTTCAGCTCAATACACTTTTAGTGCATACCATGCCAGAACGTGCATGTTCAATATATATTTGATATGAGTACTGTGATAATGCTGGTCATTCTTTCATTACTTTGTGTTGGTTTAGACCGGATTTGCTTTGAGTTTGGTAAAATGGTCTTTATTTCTTTCTTCAATACTTGAAGCAGATTTCAGAAAGAAGAAGCACTCAAATTCCGTGTAGCTAAAGCAAATGAAGTGAGCCAACTCGAGAAGGTATGGTGCATCTAAAGATATACTGTTCCTCTTCTAATGTACCAAAGAATCATTTGAATGCATTCCCAACTAAGGATATATTGAAACTTGATAAGCTATACGCGATAAATGAAGGTGTATATAGAAGTTGAATCTCATGTGGACTCTCTGTCTCTAAGCTAAAGTTAAAATGAGATTCAGTTGCTGAGCGCGTATTTGGTGTTTTCAATTGCAGGTTTTCATGTCT
Organism: Geum urbanum; assembly: GCA_946800695.1. NCBI lineage: Eukaryota > Viridiplantae > Streptophyta > Magnoliopsida > Rosales > Rosaceae > Geum > Geum urbanum. Next base: position 76,750,158 of record OX326999.1, on the reverse strand, counting down.
ATTCTCCTTTTAGATTTGATCATTTTAGTTTTGCACCTTTAATTGTTGAAGAGGAATCTTAGTTCTGAAGTTTTGAGGATTAATCTTAATACTGCAGAGTGGAGGATTCCGTGTCAGTGGTAGTTAAGAAATATGTGTTCCTTTTGCTAAGAAAACTTTGTTTAAAAGCCCTAGTTTCTTTCTCCAACAACTGTTAACAGAACCGATATATGATCACTGTATTTAGCTGTTTATGTTGAATATGATTGAGGACCCCTTTCTGTAGCAATACAGATATGGTTGTGTTCCATCTTGCTTTTGGGGTAGAATAATTACAGTATGTTGGAATTTTTCAGGATTTGATGACAGAGATTGAACAACTTGAGAAGCAAAGAGAAGAACTCCAGGAAGCACTGAAGAAGGTCCTTCCATATAGTCTTCTTTCTCTAGTGCAATATGTACTTTAGGAGCTCACCACTAATCTCCAATAATGTTTAATTGAGTTTAATGTCAATTTTTAGGCTTCTTATTAGTGAAATGTGCATTTTCTGTGTTTATTTTCTATTTACAATTGGGTATTCGGAGGTGAGTTGCAAATGTAACTCTTGTCAACTCTGTTGCCTGGATATTGAGTCGTGTTTTTTTTTCCATTTTCTTCCGCTGAAATGGATGCACTACTTCTTATAGGTCATCATCTCATTGAATGGTCTTCGTGCACGCCTGCACAATGCGAGAGAAGAAAGGGAGCAATTTGATGAAGCAAGTAATCAGATTATTGTACATTTAAAATCAAAGGTATCCAAAATTTTGATGTTGCCTTATGTCAAGTGTTGAACACAGTGGTTAGAATGCTCTTCTACTGCTGTCATTAGCTAAGACTCTTTCACTTATCTATAGCTATCTGTTTTGTATTTTTAATCACAGGAAGATGAACTATCAAAATCCATTGATTCATGCAGAGCAGAAGTTGATGTTGTCAATACCTGGATAAGTTTTCTGGAAGATACCTGGGTTCTCCAGGCATCATACACAGAGAGAAAAGAGAAGCAGGTCAAGTACGTAGATCTGATACACACTGATCAGCAAATTAATGACACAAACATTTTTTTTTTTGACTAACTGTATCCCCAAATGTTTGAATCTGATTTAATAGCTTATGACTTACTAATCTGTTTTGATTTTTGTGTTTTCTATTGACTTTCTAGCGATGAACTGGCAAAATATGGAGACTATTTCGTAAATTTAGTAATCCATCTTCTCTCGACCTATAAGGTAAATAACAATATACTTATAGCTATAGTTTCTTTGAAGTATCATAGCATCCACTTATTATCTACCATGATTTCTTTATAAGTTTCCTATTACAATCAGGAAAGCTTGGGTTCATCCATCATGGGTATTAGGAATCTTGTGAAGACATTGAGTTCGAGTCAAGGGTAATTTTCTTATTTGTTCTATTTAATTCTGTAACATATAAATCACTGATCTTATACTTGCACCAGTTCAAATGTGATACCTGGCAACGATGATGAAACTTTGAAATCAAGTAATCCAAGAAAAAGTATTGAAGAGAAGTATTTGGACATGGAAGCCAAGGTTTTTATTCCCTTGTTTTGTATTGTCTATTCTGTGTCTGGTAGGTTCAGTTTACAGCTTATGTCTGAACTTCAGTTTTAAGTTTGCATTAACCCTATCTCTCCGCTTAAAGCTGTCAACTGAGCTTTTTTTGTTACTCGGAACTTGACATAATTAGTTTGGTTTTCTTTGTCTGCATTGCTGCTAATGGCACCTTTTGTTCCATGTCATCTCTGAATACGGAAATAATCCTTGATCTCTCTTCTTCCTTTGTCATTTGTCAGTTATTGACCACCTTGAGTGTAGTGGACACCATGAAGAAGCAGTTCTGTGTTCAAACGGAAGGAATTTACAGGTACTAATATACTTTGGTATACTTTAAGGTTTATAGCATGCTCTTCACTGCCTTAACATGTTTCACTCTTGATCCAGGAAAGATGGCCAGAAGGTCAAAGAGCTCTTTGATGACCTCAAGAACATAAAAGATGAATTTGAGTCCATTGAAAGACCAGTATTGTTAATTGAAGCTTCGCCTTTAGTAAGTACAACTCCTACCTCTTTGTCACCACTGGCAACTGCGACTGCAGTGTTCAGGCGTAACAAATCTTCCTTGGGTAGAGAGGAGAAGAAATTAGACAGAAAAGAACCAGAATCCAAGCAGGATGAAGTATCTAAGTCTCCTCTGAAAAAGGAGGAGAAGAAATTAAACTCAAAGGGACACTTGGTAAGACTAGATCCAGGTTTGGATTCGGATAGCAGAGAAGGTTCGACAGAAGAGATCACTGACTGGGTGTTTGATGAACTTGAAAACGAAGTAATCCCCACTAGTACTCCTGTCAAACACAACATCACTGCTGATGAACTTGAGAAGGAAGTAATCCCCACTAGTATTTCTGTAGAAAACAACACCACTGCTGATGATGATCAGCAAGAGAAATAGCCCCAAGTTCATATGATGGCTGATGCATACTGGTGCCTTTTGGTTTTTGAACAAGGCCAAATTATTGGGACCAGAAAACCAACAAGGCTGATATGACGACATGTTTTTTGCTAATATGATAACATGTTTGGCAAAAGATGTATCTACACTACAGGAAAGGCTTTTCATAGGTTGTAAGTACAGAGTGGAGTTTTTTTACTACTGAGATATACCGAAGAGCTGTAAATTATCCGAGTTTTTGTTAGAAAATGTAGACACCTCAAAATCAAACCAGATTAACAGTGAGCTGTTTATTACTGTTACCGTTCTGTATCAAACTATCAATTGCCTTTTGTTTTCTTATTCTTCAAGTTATTACCTGCCTTATATATTATGGTTAATTTAGTACTTTAGTATGTGTAACTCAATGTTCAAATCAGCACTCCCTGTAAAATAGTAGGTTATATGCAACGATTAATGCTGTCGCCCCCGTGGGCAAAATTTATTCAAAAGTGCTTAAAAGAACTTGATGAAGAAGTTTTAAGGGTATGTATCATTTGTGATATGCCAAGCTAGTTGGAAAGAGAGGAAAGGGGGACCTCTCTTGAAAGTGGAAACCCCAGTGGGTGAACTTTACCTCTGCCGTGAGTGACTTGTACATATCAGTTCCTTTAGTCCCTTACCAAGTAAACCAATTGTGCACGAAGCATGGGAGCAAAAATGTGGTCAATCATGTGCTTCAGTACCAGCACTCATTTACTCTAGCATCTGCCCAGAATAGAATCAGGTGACTTCTCTCTCTCTCTCTCTCTCGTGTAGGCACGTGGTCACTACCATTACCGGCAGTGATCAGCTTCCACTTTTATGCCTTCTTCTTCCATTGCTTCAATCTCATTCCCATTTAGTACCTATAAACCATATCAATAAGAACATGGGAAAAGAAATAGAAATAGAAGTCGACGGTGGCAAATGTTAAGCATGACTAGAAATCATTGCACAGTATGTAGAGAAGATGGTCCAATTTCATTGGATTTGCATTTCATAACTAATAACAGCATTATATATATGTAGGTGAATTTGAAGACAACACCATTATGAATGGATCATTTTGTTTTGACCACCCCTATTTGAATTCAGTTATCGATCACTTGTAAGTTGCAACTAAAGTTTGTTCTTGAAATGTTCCTTCTCCTGGACATTGCAATTGTGCTAATGAGGTCAACACTCAACAGTTGAAAACTCACAAGACAATACTGGTTTAAACAATGAACTATTATAAATCTCTCCAACACTTTGATTGGGTCAGAATAAGGACACCCACACACATTTATAATTGCCCATGTTAGATTTGGAGACATGCAATTAAATTTTCCTTCTTTGTTTCTCAAGGAAAGAAAAATTAATAACCAACAGGAAAAGTCTCTGTTCCCCTTCCCATGATTATAGAATGGTGAGAGTGCAGAATACCAGATTTCGAGAAGTGGGTTTTTTCTCGAAGAAAATAGAAAAACAAAAAAATGGGTTTGGATTTTTTTTTCTTCTATATATTTCAAATTCAAATCTTTGGTTGCAGGGAGGGCTAGTGGAGGTTGCAGAGAAATATCAAAATTACATTATGGAATAAGGCATATGCTTCTAAATTTCATGGTATACTTTATAGCTGATAAGAGTGGATGTACAAATGTAGATGGGACTATACAAGCAATGTCACCCCACTAATAATACTCCATAACATGATGCATTGGATCAGGTACTACTGTTACATTAATGTCTCGATACACAAATATACTAGTTTGATGCAATACGTAAGAGGCTTGTTTATCTAATTTTAAACAAGTATGCTTGGTTGTAATAGTGCATAACAAAATAGTTTATCTATTACGTCCAAGAGTTTATCAGAGACTCTAATTTGATGATCCGTATAAAATGCAATTTAAAGCGTTTTATATCATATAAACCTCTAATTTGTGTAGTTTAATACGTAATGTAGCTTAATAACCATCCAAATCTTAGGGTATGTACCTTTACATTCTTTAGTTTTTTTGTAGTGTATTTTAATCCTTGGAAGCACTCAAGATATGCAAAGAAAAAAGAAAACCGGAGAGATTTTTGTTCAAAAAACTTTGTAACACCGGCACTCCATTGTAGTGCCCTGTCACGTGTTCGACACTTGGAGACACTCCGACGCTTGAGGACATTTAGAGATACTTGGGGACGCTATGTCCAAAGTGTCATGTGGCGTGTCCAAAAATATTCTTTTGGAGACACTCGGGGACGCTCCATAGAAGTTCGGGGATACTCTATGGATTCTCAGGAACACTTTAGCGCATTAAATAATATATATTTTTTATATATTTGTTAACATAAATAAATGAGAATCATATTTACAAATCCCAAAGAGCTCAACATCTAGTATTTGGGCATACAAATGTTTGACTTTTGTCAAGGAAGTCTTTAAACTATGGTAAGAGTTTGAAAACTATGTGGGATCAACATGATTCAATGCCCGCAAGAAGTGCAAATATTCTTGAGCTTGCAAATCTTTTTCTAGACGAATCAACAATAAATGGTATATTATTTGGAACTTTAGAATGATGGGAACGAAGGTACATACAAATAATCAACATACCATGAAATTACATGATGTTTATGTCTTATTTGAACTTTTAGTATTTTTTTAACGACGTAAGGATTTTTAGTTTGTTTTGGATTTTTAAGTTACATGATCTTTATATTTATGAATAATTTTGATTATTTTATTCAAGTAATTGTTTTTATATTCATTAAATTTTTAAAGTTAAATTTAATTAAATTGCCGCATCTCAGCCGTATCTGTGTTTAAAATTTTGTCGTGTCCAGTGTCTCCACGTGTCCGTGTCCGTAGCTAGAAAACATATTTGCTTTAAAGTAGGTGCTCTACCTCACCCAGCTCTCCTCTTCTAAGCATCTTCACACACACTAAACAGTAAACACACAAAGAGGAAGAGAAAGAGGAGTGGAGTGAAGTGAAGGTGAAGTGAGAGCAGGCTAGGCTAGGGGGTCACATGAGAATGGCCAGAAACCAAGCTTCAAGCGATCATCAGACAGCAGATGAAGACTACATAGACATGGAAGTAAGTTCTTCTTCCTCAAACTTGTTCTGCTGTTCCATTAGCTCTAGTCCACCACAGACCAGAGAGTTTGAGTTCCAAATGTCCTCGGCTCCCAACAATGACAAAGAGTCCACAACTTCTCCAGCTGACGAGCTCTTCTACAAAGGTACACTCCTCCCTCTTCATCTCCCTCCTCGCTTGCAAATGGTCCAGACTATCCTCCAGACCTCAAGCACCAATCTTGACAACAAAACCCAACAAGCCATTGAGAAAAGCTTCAACCTTCCTTTCATCAAAAGCTCTAGAACTGTTCCCAACACCAACACAAGTACCCCATTGGATAGGTCCTGCAACATCTCACCCTCAGAGTCTTGCAGGGTCAGCAGTGAGCTAACACCTGATGATTATGTTCCTGATTGGACAGAGGAAATGAGTGTTTTCATTGGTGATGATCAAACAAAAAAGTCTAACTGGGCCAAAAAGCTCAAGCTGATAAAGCAGTCCCTTTTGAGCCATAAGCTCAAGGCTTCAAGGGCATATGTGAAGTCTTTGTTTAGTAAGCCCACTTGCTCAAATCATGAGTTCTCCTCAGCAAAGTCAGCAAGCAATGCAGAACCAGAACATGGGCCAAAGAGGAGTAAGGAATGCTTAGACAAGTACATAAAGATGGCACAGAGAAACCCTTTTGGGAAAATAGACAATGGGAGATATCAGAGTTCAAGTAATACTAATCTCATGAAGAGCATAGAGAAAGAGATGGCTGAAGAGAATGCTAACTTAAGTCACAGGAAGTCATTCTCTGGGGCATTTCAGCAGCATTCTATGTGTTCATCAACAACTTCATCTGTTTCTTCTTCTTCATCTTCTTCTTTCTCATTTAGCACAAGTTCTTTCTCAGATTCACAGTTGCTCAAGAGAAGCATCAGTGCAAACTCAGAGATTGAAAGCTCAATTGAAGGAGCCATTGCTCACTGTAAACAGTCACAGCAGCTTGTGGGTGTGAAGAGACAGTTTTTGGGGGTCAATAGACACCAGGATTTGCCCAATGCCACATCTAAAGCTATGAGAGAGACACACATGATTTCATTATGAGATCTGAGGATTTTAGATGACTCCCAGTACAAGTTGTTTTGCTTGTGTGTTTGAATTTGTACTTCATTTAGTGAAGTATGACTACTATGATGTACAGGCAACTCTGGTTTTCAATCAACTATTAGAGGATTTACCGTTCAAAACATAAAATTAAAACCTACTTCCTCTGGTTCACATTTTGTAGTTATTTGAGTTCGGTCAAACAGCCTTTGGTTTGATTATTGCTGTTGGTTAGTGTAATACATTGTTGTTATTATTGAGTGCGCCAAATACTTTAATAAGAAATCTCAATATTCTCAGAGTTTTTGTTTCTATTTCCAACATTAACAACTTCAACATTGTTTGCACATTCCCAAACTTTTGCATATTATCTGAAATTTGGTCAACATTCAAGAAATTAGGACATTTTTACAGTAGTTAATCGTACTAATTACCATACATCAAGTAAACTAATTCAGTGATAAGTAATTCCATAAAGAGATCACCCGGCTCCAATTTATACATCAAATAAACTACTTCAAATTTAGTCACCTTTGTATAAACTAGTTACTAGTTATGATGTGTACATGAACCACAAAATTATATAGACATTTCTGCTCGTATGCTTAGTAGAGGGGAAAGTAAAGTGTATTATTTACACAACTAGTACAAGCACACCCAAGGGATGGAAACCTTTGTCTGCAAAGTGACCAAAACTTTTTAGAGGAGATTGGGTAGCTTGACAGGTCTCTCTATCCATATAGCTACTAGTTTTAACGTTAGCTCCTTTCGCAACCTAGATTCTCAATATATGAGTCAGGCTTTATGTCCATCATCATCATCATCATCATCATCATCATCACAAGAATCCTTTTAGTTTTACTTGTACACAAACGAAAAAGAACTGTGGTTGAAATTATTCCAGACTTCCAGTTACAGCTGCATGAAAGTCAGGAACTTTCTTTCATCTTTTCATTTCTCTGTCATCGAAATCATGAATTTCTCAAATAAAGATGGACCTCATAATCAACAGTGCATGAAAAGTTTCAATCTTTTCACCCTATGCTGCATTATTGTAATTTTAACTGCAGTGAAAATATAAGTAACAGTGCTGGTAATTCTGCTCACAAAATGTTCCCTGTCTACCTCTGCAGAGCATCCTAAGACTATTCCATTCATAAGAGTTCTATGAACAAAAAAACATGTAACAGCAACGTGACACCAGAATTATTATTAACAAAGACTCGAAAATGGCCTTTCGGGACCAATAACAGTTTAGAATTTCATTTATTTTCATTTTGATTGTGACTGAGCATTTATGTTGAGAAAATGTGTCTGCTGGAGCTTTGACGGGACTAACTGGAAAAAAATGATGTAGAAAACTCATTTGTAGAGCCATGGAGATGCATACATTACAAGCACCTCAGATCCCCACCATTGCCATCAATTATTTGTATGTTCTCGATCAGTAGAGTAGCCCTTGACCCCTTGTACGTCTGTCCTGAAAGTTCTTGTACATTGAGAGCTTCTTCACATTTTTGTGTGGTCATATAGTTCTGAAACTGAGATCTGCTTACCCCTATCACACAATGTAATTCATTTGCAAATACAAAATAATTTTTACAGGAAATAAAGGAAATTATGTAGTGGCATGCAGTGTTGAGGATATGGAAATATGAGAAGGTGGAGCATGTCAGCATGTGGTAGTGTCAGTATAGAGATGTTCAAAGCGCCAGCATTATTTCCTTGCAGGCAGAGAGATATATAGATTTCTAGACTGAATGTTTTCCTGCAAGTAAATTGTCATCTTACTTTCACTTATATTCTGATACATGTCCTCACTCCCTCGCTAACTTGCATGGCCACACCTGTAAAATCAGAAATAAAGATTGCAGAAAGATAAAAAATAAAAAAAAGTTTCTCCTTTTTATCTTGTATCCCTATCTTCAGAGAAGGACCAACCAGGCCCCCTTGTGCACATCAAACAATTTGTTCCCTCCACATATCCAAGGGAAGATGATGAAGATACTTTTCTCTTCACCAGAGTTTAGTATAGTGGTCCAAAATTACTTTACTACAGTAAGTCAATTCTACAATTTTGGAGTGACCATCTTTAGGTAGATATGGTCAATTTTTGGGATCGGAATTACACAAATTTTGACATGGATTACCAAAAAGATGACCTGCCTACGAAAAGTGTGATTTTTTTTTAATTTGAAAATAATTCACTCCATTAAGCGCCACGAATAACAAAGAAGACAGAACCTCCTAAAACAATACAATAAGATAAATATAATAGGAAAATTGTGATTTTAGTTAGGAAAGAGATGATCCATCGATGAGTGCTATTTCATTTAGGGCCCAAAATTTGGTCCTGATAGTTGGGAAGCTACTTCAGTGGGTGTGACCATTGTTATTGACTTGTGAAAAATACATACAGCGAGAATTTGAGAACCCAAACTAGTTGGGTAACACATTTTCACCCCTGATCAATTTACAAGTACAATATTACCAGTCTCTGCTGTTACATATTCAACTGGCTAACCTTGTTAGAAACATCAAGTGCTACTTAACTGTGCTGAATCAAAGATAGTATGAGCTCAGATTGCATACACTTTCTTTTTCTTAAACTCAGTGTTGATAAGCTCAGAATCTGATATCACTGAAAAAGATCCAGAATGTGAGTGTGACCTGGTGCTCATTGATGATCTCCGAGTGCTGCTACGAAGTTTTGAAGCCTCAAGTCTCTGCACAACCATCCAGTAACACATTGTTCCCAATGTCATTCCCATAATCACTGTACCTATACCAGTTACTCCAACAGCCAACCATTTCTCTTTTTCTCCAACAATAACATAAGACAGTGCGAGAAATGCAACCGAAACCATCACACAAGCCATCCACATCAGCTTGTTTATTACTGTCATCAGTTTCTCTTTTTGCTTCCTCTCTATAACAACAATAGAAGTCTGGACTACCACAACAGCCAATGATATGAAGAGTGCAAAGGAGTCAAAGATGAAGAAGACTATGAACTCGGCTTTTGGGGCAATGTTTGCTTCTCCAGGGGTGAAACCTGGTGGAAGATTCTTCTGGTCATTGGGGTACTGGCCAGGGACAGTGAAGATTGCAGCAAAGGCAACAGTGGCAATGAGGACAGCTACAACAGTGGTGGAGTTTATTGCATTGTTAAGCCCATCGGAGTGCATTTTGCTGAGACGCTTCACCATACCATGTACTTGCTTTCCTGTATGTCGTGTTTGCTTGATCTGGTCATGCACTTCATGTTTTATGTCACTGACAGTTTGTTTCAGCTCTCGATTGGCGCTTATGGGTGGTGGTTTCAGGGATTTGGCACTTTTAATGCCTTTCTCTTCTAGAATGGCAGCAATCACAGATTGACCATTTTTCTGAGCAGTGTCAAGAACAGTTTCTCCAGATTTGTTAATTGTAGTTGTGCCAATTCCCTTATAACTCAACAGCTTCTGAACAATCTGCAGAAGTATAATACTACATTTTGTTATTTCGATGTAATAAGGAGTGACCATCTTGATGAATATCAACAAAAAGGAAAAGGAAACAGAAGACAAAAGTGATAAACTAAATTCCCCCCACAACACCACACCACCACTCTCCCCCCCCCCCCCCCCCCACAATGGTGTAAGACTATACGTATCATCCAAATATCAACCTCAGTACCTGCACTCGACCTTTCCTGGTTGCTATATGCAAAGCAGTGTTGTCCTTGTTATCCATCACATTTATCATGGAAGGATTTGCTTTCACTAGCTCATCCACCAACTCAACATTTTGTCCCTTAACTGCCATATGGAGAGCTGTCTGCCCCTTCTTATCCGTTCTTGTTGCAATTTCAGGTTCTTTTCTCAAGAGTGCCTTGATGACGTCAAAATGGCCATTTCTTGCTGCGGAATGCAAGGCGGTTTTGGCATTGCTTTTTGCTATGGACACCAAGTTGGAACCACTCTCCAGTAGGAAATTTACTACCTCAATATGGCCCTGGGCGGCAGCAGTGTGCAATGCTGTGGTGTTTGCTTGATCAACAGTCATCGAAAGTTCTGGAATTTCCTCCAAGAGAACCTTCAGCACCTCTGAGACACGGCAAGGCAATAATGAATTTTAAAATGATTTACCCCCGATATGGCATGCTATTCGATTGATCTTATTTCAATCATTTTTTAAAAGAATTATTTCAGATTGTTACAAAATCACAAACGAAAACCTAAGCTGATGAACATATTGCAGCCATCAGAACAGCTTTAACATATTTATGGTAAGAACCAAGGTTATTTAATATGAAAATAAGCATATCATGGATAAGGAGAGTATCTAAACCTCGAAACATCCATAAAGACTTACCTAAGTGACCTTGCTTGGAAGCAATGTGAAATGCATCACAGCCATTTCTAGCTTTGATACTAGCTAAACTAACATCATAGCACTTCATCATTTCCTTCACCACTTCAACATGCCCACACTCAGCCGCCACATACAACGCGGTTTCACCCGAGTGATTCTGCTTCATCAACACTTCATTCAACTCTGCATCCCCACAATTTGAGATGATTTCCCTAACCAATCCCAAATTTTCTTCTCTTGCTGCCAAGTGCAAGGGAGCATCTTCGCGTTTCCCAGTTAACTGCTTCGTCATCTTCTTCCCGCAGAAGCTTTGCTGTCTAACTAGAGCTTCCATATTTCAAAGCTAATTCCCAAAGACAACCAATTCAAATTGCTCCCCCTACCTAAATCAAAGTTTCTCTCTTCATCATGAAAGCATTAATCAAAGTCAAGCAAAGGGCACACCAGACAATCAATTTGTGAATGATGAGGAGGATAAGATTATTTCAGATGATTCCATGAATATGCACGTGGGAAATCTGGAGGTTTGATTCCTTGATTCCCATAACACACTCTGACATCTTCTGCAATCAAACAAAATAATTCCAGTATTAAAATAAAAAGCTAGCTTGTCTAACTCTTCTCCCTGTCTCTTAAAATTTATAATAAAGCATTATTTTCCATCATCAAAACAAAAGAGCAAAAAGGAAAAGAACAAAAGAGGCGAGCCTATGCAAAGTTGAAAACGTGTTTATTGTTGGAAACTGAGCATGTGCATCATCCACTGAAACTTCAACTATATTCCAAGAACACGAAGAAATGAACGAACTTTGAAACATAGCATGAACTAACTTACTGATCTTGTGCTTGGTCGAATTGATAAGGAAGAACTTGATCCTCACTTGCCCCCAATATTAATTGAACTGATAACACTCGAGAACAAAGTGAAACAAAAATAAGCTGAGGAGTGTGAAAAGGGTGAGGCCCAGAGCTTGCAGTTCAGAGAACCAGTGAGCTCAGCAGAATAACTTTACAAAAGGTGATTTTGACAACCCACTCGAAGAAGATGAAGAAGAAAAAGTTGGTTTCACTGTGCTCTACTCTACAACAACCAGGCTTCTTGCAATAATGATTTCACTTCTATCATCATGTCCACTTGCCCAGTTAACGCTTTAACCCATTTTGGACTGTATCCAGTCATGGTTTCCCACGTCAGCATAACAAACTGGAAGTTAATGGCTAAAAATGTGCTAACTGTGGCTACCAATATCTCTCTCATTCTATGATTATCAAATATGGACTCGGAACTAATTACTGTTAGAAAAGGATTCTCAAGTCTAGTGAAACCGTGAAAGCAATAGTCACATACTGAGAGAGTGAGAGATGAACACACAATTGTATCCACTCGGTAAAGAAGAAACATCCAAACTCATCATAAACTAACAATATATGATGCTAATCCGGTGAGATGAAAAGTACAAATAAGTAAAATCCTATTGATTACTCATATATAACATTACAAGAATCTGCTCAAACTTCGAATCTGCTCTCATAATATGAACAAAATAATAAGTATAAAATGACATGAATTGGATTATCCGCGTGCACTAATTATGGCTTAGTATCAATAATGTTGTTGGTATAAAATTGTGGGTTGATTAGAAGTAAAAATTGATGCATTGACTCAGGCAGAAGATAGGTCAAGGACGGCATTTAGGATATGTATAATGAGGATGAGAAGGAAGCTCACAGCCACTTGGGTTTTCGGCTTTCTGAGAACCACATTGAAACGAACTTTTCTGTTTAGCTTCTAGTCTCAGAAGTCATATATTGAGACAAAGTAGACAGCATCATCCTGATGGAGTGTTACACGCTTCTTTCTTTCTTTGGTCGGTCAAGAATGAAGATGCTAGGCGGCCCATATGCTTCTCCTTTATCCAGCCATTTTGTGAGAGCCTTGTAAAACCTGGCCAAGAAAACAAAATAGCTATCCTTCAAGGCTTCAACATCCTCAATGTCTGCTTTGTTTTAGGAAAATATAAAAGCAGAGAGAATAGTTTGAAGCAATGAATTCTGTAACTTTATTACTGAATGAGCAACTCATATATATAGGAGAGTACAAGAGGTACAATCAGAAAAGTGATCCTATTACATTACTGGATAAGTTATACTTGCCATATCCTGTAATCTTCACCATAACTAGGAACATCAAATATCCTACAACACTCCCCCTTGTGCCGGTGTATGGTGGTGATGCCTCTTCATTTGCTTCATTGATGCCTCATCAAAAACCTTGCCGAGCCAAAAACCTTTGCAGGAGAAAAATCGGTCTCGCTAAGTAAAAAGAGTGTAAATCGTCGTAGACGATGATATGACACATAACTATGTTACCTCATTAAAACTTTGCTAAGTAATAAAAACCCAATGGGATAAAAACAACCTTAGTCAAGGAAAAAGAGTACAACGTGTCCTTCACATCCAGAAACTCTCGTGTGCATGCCAGACTCCCCCTGGAGTCTGCATCTCCCCCTGATATCAACATCAAGGGTAGCTTGAGTAGGCTGAGCAACCCTATGCTCTACACATGCTTCTCAAATGTGGAATTTGGCTAATGACTTAGAAAGTCTGCCACATTATCCTCAAATCAAACTTGGTCAATCATAACCTTAAGGATTTGCTATTGTTTGCTGACTATAGAATAGCTTATGCGATATGTATTTGGTGTTGTCGCCCTACATGTAATCTAGCTTTATCACCTTGATGTAAGCAACATTATCCTCATAATGCATGTAGGTTCATCAGTGGTGATTCATAAACCACTTGATCTTCGATATGTGCGTTTATGGATTTCAACTATATGCACTCCATAACAACTTCATGTTAGATCAATTATCTCAACATGGTTCGAAGATGTAGCGACAAGAGTCTGCTCTCTAGACTTCAAGAGTCAGTAGTGGATTCCAATCCACAAGTCTCACGAATATGTGTGATGATGGACCTCAGCCATATACACACCTTAACTGCCTCATGAAAAGCAATAATCTCATAATGATTCGTGGATGTAGCGACTAGGGTCTGCTTTGTAGACCTCCAAGATATCGCGGTGTTTCCCATGGTAAAGACATAACCACTTGGGAACAACTTTTGTGTAGATCAGAGAGGTATCCAACATCAGCAAAACTGCCAACACATCACAACGATTGTTGGTGCAGGGGGTGAAGGGAAATCAACGCCTCTCTTTATGGTGCCCTTACTTCCAACGCCACTTTCTTTATGGCCTCTCTGTAGGGATAGATTAAGCCCATATCTTTCATACTCTTTGATACTAAAAAGATTGTCTTTAAACCATTCCAATGGCATTGCGTGGGCGCATAGCTACATCTAGCTATTAAGTTCATCAAGAATGAGGAGTTAAGTCTTGTGTATTATGCTAAGTACACTCTTGTACTTAGATGAGGCACTTTAGCCTCTAACACGTCTTCGTCATCATCCCTTGGACAAAAACGGATCCCTCTAAGGGTCAAGACTATAGCAGATCATGGGAGTACTCATAGACTTCACTTTATCATCATAAAGTACAACATATCTTAGATTAAGCCGATGATGAAGAATCTCATCATTACGGTGCTCAAGTTCTCGTCACTAGCTGTGACTCCTTTATTCGAGACAAAACCGTGTCTTCCCAAGATCTTTCATCTCAAATTCGGATTTCAAACACTTTGCAAATCCTGAACTTGTTCTCTAAATGAACACGCATGGACATATCCATTTCCAATCAAGTAGTCACTTGGTGAACGTTTCAATCTCATTGCAAACGTGCTCTGTGGTCTAGAGCCACTTGATTTGGGTAAATGAAGTCCATCTGAGACATTCATATCTATCTCTTATTCTAGATCCCCATAGAGATACGTCATGCCCATGTTTATAAGCTGCATGTCAAGTTTTTCGGAAACTACCAAACTGACAAGGTAGTGGAGTGCAATGACATCCATTATGAGAGAATTTATCTCATCGTAGTCGATTCTAGAGCGTTGTGAGAAGCCTTGCGCCATGAGGCGAGTATAATCTCTTTATTCTCATCACGCTTTCTAACAAAGACCCATTTCGATAGGCTTTACACTTGGGTGTGTCGGCATCACCAACCCAACGACCTTTCTCTTTGTTAGTGAACACAATTCAATCTGGATCGCTTCTTTCCATGTAGGCCAATTTCTACTACGTTCGGGAGTTTCAACGTAGATATGTTCGATAAGTCTCAAAATTTCATAATCTTATGTACACTGGTGTAGTATGTAGAGATCTCTATATTTTGAGGAATTGGTTTTAGCATTAAGGTGTCCCTCAATGATAACCATAATCCAAATATATTCCCATGAGATGGAATAGAGTATAAATGATCAATTGATCATATTGTGCCAAACTCGCTCCCTTCCTTGGACGAATATTTATCGAACATTTGGGTATCCTACGCTCTCCAGCGGAACCCATGGCCTGTGACGACACTATGCCATTTTGTGATGTCACTATGCCACATTCTACGGTGGCAGCGCCATAACCTACTCCTTTTGGTGGCGCCATGTCCTCTCAAAGGTACATGAATCCTTACAGGCATATTTGCAGCAAGTATATGTGATCTCGTTACTTTCACGATACTAGAAAACGTATCAGGCATCAAATCTGTTAAGTTCTATCGTTTGGAGATCATGATGAGACTTAGTGAGGACACGACCCTTCTTATCGTTCCTATTTGAACATGCTTGTTCTTATCTCCCCCTAACGACGGGAATGCTGTCTCATCAAAGTGACATCCGCAAAACTAGCGGTAAAGAGATCGCCTGTTAAGGTTCTTATAGCGGATTCTTGTTGAAGACTCATGTCTAACATATGTATTCATCCGTCTCGATTGACCCATCATAATGTGTTGTGGCAGAGCAATATTTTTGGCACATATTTGCGTAAGTGCGAGATATTATCTTCGCACACAGTCACTAGCTGCGCAAAATAAGATTGATGGTGGATCGTAGACGATGAAGTATAGCTGCATGCGATATTGCATAACCCTAAGCAGAAAATAATTGTGTACATTACCAATGCTCAGACTACTATCGTAGTCGCTAAACAGTAGTTTTCTGCGAGACCATTTAGGTTTGTTCATGAGAGTATGATACCAATATCAAATCTCAATGATGTGCAATATAAGTCATCGAAACTCTTCGATGTAAACTTTCTAGCATTATTGAGTCGAACCGACTATGAATGGGATGATTCGGGTAGTGAGCCCGCATTCATATGATCTAAGCTAGAAGTTTAAGCAGTATTACAAGTGGAAGATGGCACGACACGTGACCAGTGTGTCTGCATTATAAACCAACACCACAGAGTATCATAGTGGTCCGCTAGTTGGTTGAATCGTTCCATAGAATCACCTTAGATTCTATATAGTGAGAACTTATATATCCTTTGCATATGATGGTCTCAATTATAATCTCTTGAATGAGTGGGCTTTTACAATAACGAGTGATGAGCCTTTGAAAATAACCATTGAGGATTTTGGTTGAGGCTTGGAGTTTCCATGAACTCGGGAAGCAAGGTAGAAGACTAGCACGCCATCCTCAGCGTTTAGTTCTCTTCTCTTGGGGGAAGAGGCGTCGATCACTAATCGACGTTTGGACGATGGAGCCACCACTGAATGGTGCCCAACTCCAATCTCTTATGAACCATTTCTGATTCTTGCTTCCTTTCACTCGAAAGAAGGGATGTCCGATTGACTTTCTCAAAATTCGGATCATCATATCACGACTTGGGTATCCCAATTTGTCGTATCAAAGCCTATATGTGTCTGAATCCCTTAAGTCATCTTACATGACATTAGTTGATTCTACAACTCTTTTAGTTGTCTTACATAGCCCATTTGGCTGACACATAAGTTTCTCTAATATTCGGATCATACCGCAAACATTAGAGATAATGCAAAGGAACTCATGTCCATTCTCACTTGAAAACTGTTGGCATATATAGATGATGAGAAGACCCATGCCCATTCTCATAATATATAAACATAATCGACAAGGCACAAAGTCGATGTAAGTTATCTATGTCTTAACATACTATATGTAATTCCCACGTCAATGAGACACTCAAAGTTCTCGGGAGAAATACTTGCAAAGACAAGCCTTGCATGAGGAAAAATCGAAAAATAACTCCAAAGTTTAGTTTTCAGGGGATATGCCTTCGACCCATCGAAGCCCCCCCTCGGGGTTGATCACTCGATCCATCGAGGATACCTTCGATCCATCGAAGGATGTCCTCAGGAAATTTTTCGATCCGTCAAGGATCCCTTCAATCCATCGAAGAGCTTCCTCAAGAAATGTTTCGATACATCGAGGATCCCTTCGATCCATCGAAGGGCCTCCTCGGGAAATATTTCGATCCATCGAGGGCACCTTCGATCCATCGAAGGGCCTCCTTGGATTTTCCTCAGGTTTTGGCTTTCCTCGGGCAAACTGACTTCCGAGTACTTAAACAGATATAACTTTTTCTAAAAAATAGCTTTTGACGTTCCAGATGAAGTTATAGAAACTAGACATCCGTAGATTTCCAAGAATATATTACTCATATGTTGAATTGTTCTGAATCAATCCCAAATTCATGTCAAAATTAAGCAATCTATACAGCCAAATGTGTTATGTCGGTTTCAGACCTCTGTCTAGTAAAACGGGCATAACCTTTTCTAGAAAATAGATATCGACGAGCCGGACGTAGTTCTGAAAACTAGAGGTCCGTATGTTTTCAATCATATTCCATTCATATGTTGGTTTATTCTGGAAAAATTCCAGTTTGTCGTCGAAGTCGACTGATCTGCAGAGCAGATTCTGTTATGCCCTGTTTCTGACCTTTGTCCAGTAAAATAGGTATAACTTTTTCTAGAAATTAGCTATCGACAATCCGGAGGTAGTTCTGAAAACTAGACATCTGTATATTTTCTACCATATGCCACTCATATGCTGATTATTTCTGGGAAATTCTCAGTTCGTTATCGAAGTAGGCTGATAGTTCATCAAATCCTGTTTTCTGTGTTTTCGGGGACTTATAGCACTCTTAGGTATCCCAACTGATACATGGACGAATTTGCAAGTTTTCTAGGAAATCTAAAATCATTTGGGTAGCTCTTTTCACTTATGACCAGGTGAAGAGAGATCAATGTAGGTGAGACATAAAGTCCGCTCAAATACCTTTATCGAAAGTCTCTTATTCTAAGGTGAGCCCTAGTAGATGATAGGTTTGTAGCAACCGCAAAGTATGTACATTACACAGAAAATGTAGACAAGTCTGTTATTAATAAGCCAAAACAATGCCTTTATTAATAATGCCAACATCATACATCAAAGTTTGTTAATCCAAAGTGATTGACCAACATTGTCAAACATAATACTTATGCACACACGCATTTTTACATGGAAAACATAAAAGCTCTAATCAAAATCTGGTATCTCAGCAATTGAGTCCCTGCCAATTTTGAATTTTGCCTTAATGAGATTAGTCTCTGCTCCATCTCTATCTTCTGCTTCGTTGTTTCTTTGATCCTTAAAATTCGCAAAATCTGATCATACTTGCTTGTTGATTTTCTGCCGAATTATTGGTGTGTCGGAATGCAACAAAATTTTGCATACCGAAACTAGACACGTACATGAACACTTCTGCAAATTTTCATAATTTTTCGAGACCTGTCGCTAGGTCTAATAATTTTTACAATAGTATGCAGAAAACAGTTCCGAAAACTGATGTGTTCAAGGATCAAGTAGATTTGGATTTGGTGTTTTCAATATAATGATGATGATCTTGGAAATCCATAGATCCCTTACATCTATTTCTTATCAATGGTAATCAATACCTATTGACCCAAAACTTCCGAAATTTATCTTCTCAAACATTTTGAGAATAAACAACTTGTTTGATTCGAGAAATATCATGCGTCTTATCTTGACCTCTCTTGGCATTGGTACCTCAGCCTCCATGGCTTCCTTGGTCACCACGGCCTCTATGGCCGGCACTTCCTCTATCGTGGTCATCGATCATGACCTTCATGCGCCAACTTATGGTGTCCTTTCTTGTGTGGGCGGTGGTGGAGACCAAAAACTGTCTCATCAAGATTCCATTAACTTAAGGGTTCCGCTCCTTGTGCCATTCTCTTGATGCGCTTTCATAATTCGCATAGGGAACACTTTTAGTTCCAACTTGCCTTGAATTATGATTATGTAGAGGATTTTCTCGATCAAATTTTGCTCTTCAATTGCTTTCCGCATAATTGGAGCATGGATCTAGGCTTAAGCATCTCATAGTTGATTGATGCAATTTGCTTGAAGTCGGAAAACCACATGCTATTCCACTTCTCTTTTAGATCCGGAAGCATGGTGTCAATGCACTTTTGCATATCAAACACCATGAGAAAACAGAAGATGTATTAGTTTTGCAATCGTAAGAGACTTCCTCGACAACTAATTTGTTTTCCAATATAATATTTGGATTAGACCTTTACTTTGATGTATATGGTCTTACGAACTCTCTTTGTTCGTTTTAATCGATGCTTTTATGAACACTCTTTGTTCAATCGATTTTGTGAACGCTCTTGGTTCACTCTTGAACGCTCTTAATTCATGTGTGAACGCTCTTAGTTCCAAGAATGACCACCTTCAAGAAATGTGCGGTGTAGAAAGGAGGGATGAGATGTTATCCCGAAATTCCTACGGAAAAATTCAAATTTCCCAAAAGAGTAGGTTATTTTGAAAAAGATAAAGCTGAGTATATAAAACTTACTTGTTGTTTTATTACAGAACAATTCTTTTTCTTCCTCTTTTCTCTTCGGGATCACAGCAGCTATTGTAGTCGGCGGCAGTGCTTGATTTTAGGGTTTCGTGCTGATAACGTGTTTTAGGAAAATATAAAAGTAGAGAGAATAGTTTGAAGCAATGAATTCTGTAACTTTATTACTGAATGAGCAACTCCTATATATAGGAGAGTACAAGAGGTACAATCAGGAAAGTAATCCTATTACATTACTGGATAAGTTATACTTGCCATATTCTATAATTTTCACCATAACTAGGAACATCAAATATCCTACAACATGCTTGAAGTAATTTTGAAGTTGGAAAAAAGAACTTCCTCATTACTAAAATACATGCTACAGCAGAAATAAGTAACAAATATCTGTTAAATACTCTTGAACATAAAAGAATATTAAATAAACAATATTGGAGTGAGAGCCTAATATTATGTTATGTGAATTCCTGATTAAATCGAAGAAAAAGCATGTTATGTGAATTCCAGTGGCAGTCATCTTTTTAAGCTATTAACCAAACCTGTATAATGGCCACCAGACAATGACCAATTTGACCAAGAACGTACTTGACCTTTGCTTACTAGAAAAGGTAATCACATATTAACATGTGATGGGAACCTGCAGTAAACGGATAATTTATTTGTTCACCTGAAGAACTCTGGATAAAAGTAATATTAAACTTGGAACTAAGCACCCAACATTTTTCAAATGGAGTAATCATTTCCAAGATAATCAAGCGACTTACTTTGTTAATTGTTATAAAGAGCACACGGAGAGATCTCTTGTAGACCACACCATGTGATCAAGGCCCCGGTTCTTCTGATAGCAGATCAAGGCCCCATAATTGACTTCTAAAAGAACATTGCTGCTAGCAAGATAGCACCCAATATTCTCCTGCTGTCATCACACCCTACACAATCTTAATCAGCAGAAAATGACTTCTAAATATACATAATGGCTGATCTCTTCCATGAAGTGGATTTCTCGACATCCACATCTGCACTGTTTTCTGTTGCTAACTTACATCCCATAGATAGCATGTGTAATTTGAGAAACTCAATCGAGCCTTTTCCGCAGATTACTAGAAAAACAAGACAAAGTCCAATTACGGATTTCATAAAGCACCTAACCTTGACTTCCATCTTCTGACAACAAATAAGTGGAAGATGTTGATGAAGTAGTCCTTTCACAGTGGAATAGTGCATATGCGAGAAATATACCACTTGATCTAAGTGATCACCACATCCACCAGATTTGCTGCACTAAATTAAGCTAGTGATCAGCATTTTGTCCTGATAAAAATGAGCAATGTACAAGAATCATAATAAGCTCAAGGTCAGAAGGAGGAAGTGCTAGAGAATATAATTGTGACTGAGACTAATTACGCAATTAGTACACTCATATTTGAGCATTCATTTAAGAGCTTGAAGCGTGAAACTGTGGCCACGCCAGTCATTAAAACCTGCAAAGACACACATTTATATATACATGTAAATGGTACCTTTTGCAGAAACATTGCCACTATTGTCTCCTGATCTGCAGGGACAAGAGCCTCAACGATCACTTTAAATTGGCTAAAAATTATCTTCCTGTGTTGTTGTATCAGATGAGCTATTCTCTAATAAACACCATGGAATCTATAACCCAGAAGGAAAGTCTACAGAAGTGACTCAAATATAGTATATCATATCATCTTTGTGATTAGACATTACTGGGAAAAAGTATATAGAAGTGGAAAGCTGTACCAGAGACATGCATATGGAGCAAACTCAATGTGCATAAAGTCAAGCAAGATCCACCACAGTACATTTTACTACCATACAGACCTTTTCCAAGGAATTCAGTGCTATGGATTTCATTCAATCAGATACGTTCTCTTTTTTCAGTCAAAAATGTTGTTAAGTAACATTCAAAATTTTTGACCAGCTAACAAACCAAGCCACTATCTTTTCTCAAATGTGCATAGATATCACCAGTAAGAATTCTTATATATGTTAGAATGAAGACTGAGACTGTGTATACACCTTACAGATGATATCGCACACTCCCTCCAATCAGTTCCGCTCCAAAGTTCTGTAACCCTTGAGCTTCCTTTCCAGGAAATCCACTCATTGATGCTAATAGTATTACTATGGTCCTTGAATATGTTTTCATTGCTAAGAACCATTCAACTGCTCCCATTCTTCTTCAAGTATTGAAGTTCAGACAGACCACAGGTTATTTCAGAAGCATACTTCTATTAAATGGCGTAGATACCTCTCACTTCTGAACCAGAGTCTGAGTGCAAGGAAGATGCAGTTCTTGTCAGCCTCTTCTCTCTCTTTCTCACTCTACGAATTTTTTAAACTTTATCACATAATATGTCATGGTACCAAGAACTCCTGTCATTGTTATCCCCCCAATAACAGTGATTAGAATTGCAGCCCACCAATTGCCTCGACCAACCGCTATATATGACACAGAAATAAATGATATCGTAGTGGCAACAGAGGCTAACCACATCATCTTATTAACGATTTCCACTACCCTCCTCTCAGTCTTCGTTTCCCCCCCGGACAAGGGTGATCTGTACCACAACAACGGATAATGACGTGAAGAGTGAAATAGCATTGAACATATAAAACATCTTGAACGATGTACTCCGAGCCACCACAGCCAGCCCATTGTCATCGTCACCACCCGGAACAGTAAATATAGCTGCAAATGCTACTGTTGCAATGAGTGAAGCAACCACCGTGACTGAGTTAGTTGCATTATTGATTCCTTCCCTTTGTAGCTTACGAAGCTCATCGGCAATTCCACTAACCTTCTTATTGGTTATGCGGGATTGTTCAAGCTGACTGTGGACATCTTTTCTTATAGCTGTGACAGTGTTTCTTTGCTCATCTCTTGGCTGGTTGAGTTCATTGGCTCGGAGACCACCATACTGAGACAAACTTTCCTTAATTGCATTGGCTTCTTCAGAGAGAGGGAGTGCTTCGGCAATATCAAGGGGTGTTTTCTGTTCTCTTGTTAAGGCATTTACATTTGTGTCACGAATGAGTAACAAGTCATTCACTATCTGCAAGCGTGATGAGGAATAAATTGCTATATACGTTCACCGAGTCCAACACAAGTGTAAGTAAAGAACAATGCAGAAGTGTAACGACAAAAAATGATCTCAGGTCGGCAGCACAACATAACCATATGTGAAGATCCGGTCGTGGAACTTACATACCTCCGTTCGCTTTTTCCTTGTGGCCACATGTAATGCCGTGTTGCCAAACTTGTCCGGAAGCATAACAATAGCCGAATCTGCATCCACAAGCAACTTGACCACATCACAGCTGTGACCTTTAACGGCCATATGCAACACAGTCTGTCCCTTCTTGTCGATTCTCCTCACCAGCTGCAGATCCTTGTCGAGCAAAGCCTTCACAATCTCAACATGGCCTTGGCGCGCCGCAAAGTGCAACGCGTTCTTCCCATTGGACTTAGAAATCTCTAGCAAGCTAGAATCTTGATTTAGTAATACTTTCACTACTTCTGTATGCCCTCTTGTAGCCGCAGACACAAGAGCCGTCGCATTCGACGGTCCAAGTGTTTTGCTTAGCTCAGGGTCATGGTCTAATAGCACCTGAACAATGGCTGCATGAAAATCAAGTTAGCATTTTCAGACTGAAAGTTTATAATGCTGCAATGTGGTGATAATTACCTTGGTGACCTTGAGTGGCGGCGATGTGTAGAGGATCGTAGCCGTTCGATTCTTCAAGTAAACACCTTCCTTGGAGGTGTAAGGCAAAAGCCCCTCCACAACACCAAGGTGCCCTTTCTCGGCGGCGACGAAAAGCGCTGTCTCTCCCAACTCGTTGACCTCGTTGACCACGGCGGACCTGATCTCGGCGACGTTGAGCGTTCTCGTCATCTGAGTGTCGATGTCGCCGATGATCTGCTGGATCACTGCCACGTCGCCGTGCTGCCCGGCTAGGTGGAGCTCGGTGTCGTTGTGGCGGCCGGTGACCTGTTTCAGGTACTTTTTGGAATTCTTGCCGCAAGCCTGGTCGATCCGCTTGCCGAAATTTGACATCATCAGAGACTTGCTGGAATTCAAGACTGTTCGATGCAAAATATCTCCCGCGGAGAGATCCTTCCCGCAAAGCAGTCTCTTTTATTGGCTTCGGATAGTTTGATCGCAGATATCGGTTTATCCTGTATGTGCTTCGTATGCTGGCATGCCACCGTTCTTCAACGGAATATAGAATGTAAAGCTACATGACTTCTTGATAAGCGATTAAGACAAGGAGAGCACCAACCATGTCTGAATATGTTCTTCTCGCCTAGTAACCTAGGACTTTTTATATATGTCTCTTGTAGAGCCTTCGAAATCGATACCTCACACTCCCTTATCAGTGCAAAGCAGAGCAATCTCTCTGACGATGTGTTAAGAACACTGCTTCCTTTGGATATCCAAACTCTCACTCGATATGTGACAAGCCCTTCAATTGTCCAGTCGCAATTTCTTCCTTCTAATCGCAATACTCTCACTCGATAGGTGACAAGCACTTTAATCTGCTGGTTACAAAGAAGATAGAATCTCTTGACGAGATGTCTGTCTAGGTGTACTTGCATATAGCAAAAGTATGTTTTATTGGGGACCATTTCCACAAACCTCTTACTGTCCTTATATAATGCTCAGCAATTGTCTTTCAATTTATTTGAACTTCTTATGCTCTTGCTCTTTGAATCTCAATATAACTCCAACACCAGCATACGAGTTTTACTCCTCTTAGAATTTCAATGTTATCACAACTCCTTGAATAAAGAAACCTATCTGAAACAGAAAATGTATGATAGACATCCAAGCCGCATGGAATCAGCTAATTCATGAATTATAGTTCTAATTGAACGCTATCTCTCTCACTTGGCCGCTCGCCAAGCTCTTTATAAAGTATGGGCCGCTCGCCAAGACTTCAGCCATCTTGGGCCGCTCGCTAAGACTTCAGTCATTCAAGCTCAATATGAAATATTTATTTCAGGCCCAAATAGAGACCATAAGACATTTTCCTGAATTTGAGTTCAGTAAGGACTTGCTGGAATTTGAGAAGACTAGCGCCGGCTGAGATGAAAGGGGTGGCGTCGGCGGCTCCGATTGGGCTCCCGGTGTTGTGGGCTGCACGCCTAGCCCCTTCTCCAGGTCCCTCTCGCCTGCCCATTAAAAATTAAGAATTAAATTCTCCCAAAATTTTCGAATTGAAGGAATGAATAAGGAAGCGATGTTCGTTGTTGGTACCTGCATCGTGTCCAAGTCTCTGACGGACATTGTGCATTGTGAAAATTCCTTTCCCCTTAATTATTCATTCATAACGATTATAGTTTATAATGACGATGAAATCGTTGGGGAAATAGAATTTGTTGTGTTTAGGGTTTTGGAAGGGTGAGAGGAGCTGGTGCGTTGGGACTTGGGATGAAGAGGAGGTGGTGGGAGAAAAATTACTTGGGGGGATTATTCATTTATTCCAAATAAAAATTGTAATTTTTTTTGAGGTGGTTATATTATTATTTTCTTTGTTTTATTTTGGGTTTGAAGCCAGCCCGCGTCTACTATTTTTTTGAAACGACGGGCCACCGTGGTCAAAGCTCAACTGAGGACAGACCAGGTTGCTCACGTCACCCCTTAACCGATATTTTCTTTCCAGAGCGCGCGGGTGAACAAGACACAAAAATAAACTAGAATCACACAAAAGCCACCGTGTTTTTTCTTTTCTTTTCTTTTAATTTTCTTCCTTTTATTTCAACAAACACTACATTGCACTACGTTGTACGTGCTAAAAACAAGCATGCATATTAACATATGATTGCATTACCTATTTGTGTGCATGCATATTAACATGATGAACTTGGGTGCAATTTTCATGTGCTAGCCAGACAAAAGATCGGGCTAATTGTGTGATGCAGTTTCTTAAAACGCTGGTATTAAATACGTACAGTAACAGTTTGATAAAAGATTGGGTAACTAAAATTGCATTGTTAAGATTGCATTTAATAATAACTTTGAGATTGCGGAGAAAACTTAATATTACGGTATGAAAACAACGTGGGGCTTCAAAGACATAATAACGTAAGGCTTCAAGACTTGGAAAAATAATATATCGAATTGTAGTAACGTAACAACTACTTATCTATTTAATAAGTTTCAAATATAATTTGTATGTAACTCTTATTATTTTTTATTTTTTGTTAGATTGGAGATCCCACAAAATATAACAATATTAAATATAATTTAAATGTGGTTGGAGTAATATTAATTGTAGCGATGTCTTTTGTGGATAAAACTCAATATCTTAAAGGTGGTTAAGTTGAGACAATATCGGTACAATGTAAAATTTATGTGTCACGCTTGCCGTTGTTCAACTTGGTATCAGATCGGGTCTTTTCCAATCACGCCGTGAGACCAGTGGGTTCGAATTGAATTGAGCATTCGAAAAATTGTTGTGTTGGCTCCCACTGACTTAATTGGGCTGTGCTAACCTCGTACTTCGGTTGCACATGAGGGAGCGTATTGGATTGGAGACCCCACATCAAAATATGATAATATTAAATATAACTTAAATGTGGTTAGAGTATTTCTAATTGTACCGATACCTTTTGTGGATAAAACTCAACACCTTAAAGATGGTTAAGTTAGGATAATATCAGTACAATGCAGACTTCATAAGCCACGCTTGTCAATGTTCAACTTTTTTTTATACAAAGGAAGAGAAGGCTATAAGAAAGAGCCTCTCAAACAACCTACGTACACTAAATTGGTCTAAAAACAACCTACACCTAATTTGTATGTAACTCTTACTATTATTCCAATATAACAACAACAAATAAGTGAAATACTTCATATGTGGTAAAAGTTAGTGCATCTTTCTTGCTAAAGAGGTGAAATAATGAATGTCTGTTTGGGATTGATTCTCAAAGTTATTTTTCACTGTTAGTATATTCAGGAGGACATAGTCGGCCTTGAGTATAAGCCTGGGCCTGGAGCCCCCATTAAAAAGAGGCCCCAAAATTGGGTCTAAGTATGTACTATATTTCTATCTCACCTAGAGCCCCTTGATATTTTTGACATCTCAGGGCCGACCCTGCAAAAGGAAGCCCACTTCTAAAATAGTACTTCATACAAAACTACTTTTAAGACTAATAAGTGATACTCAAATTTCTCAAAGCACTCAAATTTTTTACCCAAACACTGAAATTAATAAAAAAAAATTTAAAAAGGGCCAATTACATATTAGGTCATTTATATTGTTTTTATTCCAAATCAGATCATCTTATATTTTTATCCCAAATCAAGTAACTAAAAATACAACTTAACCACTAGAAAACACACTATTTACAATATTGTCATCCTATATATAGATGATTAAGAGGCATCATCATCATCATCATCATCATCTCCCATTCTCTCACAAATCCAAAACCGTAGCAGAGCCTCACGTCGTTCTCCTCCCTCTCTGTCGTCGAAGCTTCATCACCGCCACTCTCATCCCTCACTCCCTCGCCATACGTCATCGAACTTCCCATATGACCTCTATCTCTCTCTCTCTCTCTCTCTCTCTCTCTCTAGCTCCGGCCATCACGAATCGCCACACTCAACCAGATCAATGTGCTCATCTCCTCCTCTAGGTACTCCTCCACCTAATTTATGCAAGAAATTTTGTTATTCTATGGATTATGTATGAAGATTTTTGGCAGAGTGGATGAAAATGGCGTTGAAGATGTGTTTATATGCATGAAGTTATATTTTTAGATGAGGATGAGGATGAGGTTAGTAGTGTGGTTGATGGTCTTTGTTGGTGTTTTTGTACGCATGAAATTATATTTTAGATGAGGGTGATGCTAGTAGTGTGTTTGATGACATATGGTAGTGCTTTGTATGAATAAAATAGTATCTTTAGCTGTGATGATACTAGTAGTGTGTTTGATGGTCTGTGGGGTAGTATTTTTTATGGTTGGAATAGTACCTTTAACTATGATAATAGAAGTAGTGTGTATGATAGTCTTTACTAGTGTGTTTCATGGTTTATGATAGTGTTTCTACTAATCTATACTAGTAGGATATTTTGTTGCGTGCAATAGTATGATGTAGTTGTTTTCGATAAGATCATGGCGTAGTTGTAGTATATTTATGCTTCTCTAGTAGTATTTTTACATTGAAGTGATAGTATATTTATGCTTGTGTGGTAGTATATTTATGATTTTGTGGTAGTATCTTTATGCTTCCACGGTAGTAAATTTTCAGTGGTAGTATCCTTATAATTCTTTGGTAGTATGTTTAATTGTCTGAATTAGTATGTTTTATTGTTGTCAGTAGTAAATTTCTTAATTTTTTTGTTTTTGATGAGATTATGTGGGACACTTCTGATAATTAAGATTGTAAAGTAAGAAGGATAAAACTATCATTGCAGGTTTGTCAAAGGGGAAATTGAAGGCAAGGAAGGTAGGGAAAGGGAAGTCGTCTTTCTTCAATGGTCAAAGCTCTGAAAACGAAGGAAGAGTTAGGTGACAAACAAAAACGAGCACTTCAAGTACATAGCAAGAAAGAGACAACAAAGAGTAGCAAAGAAGCCCATGAAGTAACTAGTAGTCTATATGTAATATTTATTTATGTTGTAGTGTTTTTATCAAACAACAATAGTATTTTTATTGTGGTGTAGTAGTGTGTTTAATAAACAGCAGTAATATATTTTTAAAATATGATAATATTGCGGATGATAGTCGCATAATTATGCGTCTATTCGGTATTTAATTTGTTCCCTATGTTTAGTCTATTATTATTAATTGAGTGAATTAATTATGTTTATTTGTTTTTAGGTATTTTGGAGAGTAATGAAGAAAAAGAGATTAAAAAATATATTTTGGAACAGCCTGGCGAGGGAGTTTAAGAAAGAGGTGATATATGTTTGGCGAGCCAGGCGTGAAGTTGGTTTGGAGTAGAAGTCTAGCACGTGAGCTAGCTAAAAGAAGTGGGCTTGAACTTTGGAATTTGTGTTTGGCGAGCGGTTTGCATGCACGTGATACAGGAGGAGAGCTAATTATATATATAGGTACAACTAGAAGGAAGAGGAATGCTTGGCGAGAGAATAAAGAAAGAGAAGTTGGCTTGGATTTGGATTGCTTTGCACGTGATCAACTTGCTAGGTTAATTACCTAGCTTTGTTGCATATATAAATAGAAAGTGGGGGGCTGACTTACGAGACGGCTGGAGAGTAAGAAGTAAAAGAAAAAAACAAGAAAAGAAGAATAAAGAAAGAAGAAGAAGTGGAAGAAAAAGAGAAGATCCGTATTGCGAGCTTGCGATCCCGACGGGGATCAAGAGTTTATTTATTCTCCTTCTTTTGTTCATCTTTCATGAATTCTTTGATGTTATTATTTAAGACTATGAGTAGCTAAATTCCTTTGTTAAGGGCTGATTGAAGCCCTACATATACTTACGATTTTCAACCCTTTTTGATTCTATTAATTATTTGGATGAGTTTTGTTTCACTGTTTTCTCACCGTATGATTTCTATGTTCATGTTTCTTTGAGTGCACGCTTAAATGCATAGCTTAGGATCTATAGTCTTGATTATGTATATGACCACCTTATCATTGCATATTCTCTAGAGACAAACATGAATTTGTGTGAAACGAGCCTTAGTGATGTAAGGTGACCACCTTATCAACCCTTGAAGCTCTGTTATTCTTCAAACATTCTTAGAACGTAATGATTTCAGTTCTCTAGGCTTACATCACCATATGTATAACTCGGTTAAGTGAGGATCAAGATCGAGCGGATTGTCCCTCCATCTTTCATGCCAAGTAAGAGAGTGTAATACATAAGATGACTTAACCAAAGCTCCTGTGTGGGGAGTATTCATCCATGGTTAGTTCTGTTATATTGGGGAGGTCATAAGTATATCTAGGGTGGAGAGAAGTTCTTAACATTCATATCTCATTGGTTAACTCCTAACAATTTACTTTCTACAATTTACTGATTTTTGTATTAGCTGTTGCTTAGCCGATTTATTTCGGTAACCAAATCAACTCAGAAAACCCTAAAATTTTGTGTGGTAGTTCGCCACTGTGTCTATAATATTGTGTCCAAATTTCGTAGCATTTGAGTCTGTCTAGATTAGGTTCATAGTGTCATTAGTGTACTGTAGTCGAGTCTGTTAGCATTTTAGTCTAGTGTTAGGATTTAGTTTCACCAGTTCCTTGTGTTCGACAATCCCTATTTAACTTACTATATTGATATATCCAGGTTGTGAATAGGGTATTTTTGAGATGTGTTTACCCGCCTTGTCAGCGAACATGAAGACTAGGAAGAAGTATTATAAATGTTTCAAAGTAATATTTCTAAGTAATGTGATGATACATTGATGACAAATTATGCTAGTCGAGTTTGATATCTATTGTGATTGGTGGTTCGACTTAATGTTGGTCATGTTTGATATCAAGAAATATTATGTTAGTCAAGTTTGTAAATAAACTGTCACAACAGGTAAATATATATCCCTTCAAGTGAAACATACTACATATGACTAACAAACACACTGTCTGTGAATAGAAAATGTACTTCATCTTCAATCAACTTTGCTAACATTACATCAATGCATAAAATAAGTAAAAATTGAATGAAAACAACAAGAATATATTATTTAAGGTTGCCAAAAAAAATACTAGAAGTGTTCTATAAATAGACTTACATGTCCCACGAAAATGTATATCTCTTCAGTTTAAACATATTACATGTGACTAACAAATACACTATCAATGACTAGTAATTATACTACATCTTCATGTTTCAGTAACTAAGGGGTTTTGTGCAATTTTCTTGTTATGTCTCCCAACCTCACCACATCGACTACATTTAATGGGCCTCGTCTTCCCACCTTCAACAGAAGACTTTCATACGAGTATTCTTCGAACAGCCGGATTGGATTCTCGTCAATGGACGCGTTTCAATGGGAGGTTCATTCAATGCATCATGGTAAATTTTCTCAGTATTTGGTATAATTTTGCAATTTATCAAACAAGAGAGTTACGAAAACTAATAATACTACTATAGTTGACTCAACATACTATCACAGTTGTCTAAACACACTAAGCTGCTGGAACTCGATGACACCAACACTCCATTAAAAAAATACGTAACATACCATTATATAACAACACTACCACTATTTACAAAACATATTACCACAGGTTGCTAAACACACCAAGCTGCTAGAACTTGATGACACCAACACATTCAAAAAGACATAACCTAACAATTGTATAAAAATACTGCCACAGTTTACTAAACATATTACCATAAGTTTCTAAACACACTAAGTTGCTGGAACTTGATGACAATTACATAACAATACTACCCTAGTTGTGAAATAGTACTTTTTTTTCGATCTATAATTTTGTTAGAACCCGAAAATTCAGCAAATGCGAACCCAAATAATTTAGGTTGGGTTGAGTTCGGGTTTGCTTAAAAAATTACTCAACCCTAACCCATATTGTACAATTCGGGTTCGGGTTTGGATCCTATTATTTTATGCACAAACCTGAACCAAGTCAGGCCTAGAGAGAAGTGATATTTTGGAAGAAACAATATAGAATTTTAGCTCTGGAGCATGGACGTAGCTAATTAAGGTTGAGCAGTGCCAAATGACACGGCTCAACTCTTAATTATAGCTAATCAAGTCTATGAAAATAAGATATTGACACGACTGGAAGTTTTCTAGTCCAAGTTTGATTAGTTAATAGTTTAAAATTATTTATTTGTATTTTAAAAAATCATTCCTAATTATACTCCTTTTTCGAAATAAAGTTTGCTTATCATATTTTGATTACTTCCTTTGATTCAAATACGGAATAGTTAATATCTTCATGATTATCGAATCAATTTCATTAATGTATTTAAATTAAATATTTTCTCTCTATATATAACTAAATACACTTAGACAATTTTATTTTAACCGTACACAATTATATTGTCATCGAAATTGCACTGGATGGCAGTCCATTCCACGACCAGCTGATCAGACAGTTGTAGCATAGTAGGAAGGAAACTGACTTGTCTCAACAAGTTGACATAAATACCTAATGTTTACATAATCCTCCCTATTTCTGTGTACTCTATGCCTGACGATGTCTTTCATGTATGCATCTTTTTTATTTTTTACCCACACTTATCAATAAGAGAGATGAATGTGTTACAGTGTCCACTCTTGTATCTTACTGTAAGTAATTTGGACCTGAGCCTAATCGGGGGATTTTCTATTGCGCTTTGAAATTCCGGAGACTCCGAGGCATAACTGCTCGATGTCAAAGATTGGGTCATATACTATTGGAAATCTGAACTGAACTCAAGGAGATTGCGATGAAATCATATAGCAATGTCAATTGATGCATGTGAAAGTTGTTATCGCATTGGGAAATGTGGTGTTGTATAAGATTTTATATATTGTTCGGGAACTATCAGATTCTATTTTGTAAATCATTATTAGAAACTTCTGTTTTACTTTTACTCTATCGGCAGCAGGTCTATGTTGACTTCGCTGTTTGATACTAAAATCTCTGACAGGGCTTACAAATTGTCTTTTTTTCTCGATCGTGTACTTCGTATGTTAGTGTGTCACCATCTTGCGACGAAATTGTTGATTTGTAGGCCGGTTGTTACCTGACTTTTTAATAAGCGATTTATACAGGAAGAGCATCAACCCCGCCTGAATGGATCATTCTTGCCTAATGCCTTAGGATTTGTAGTTTTCGTGTCTCTAGCTGAACCACGGAAATCAATACTCCACACTCTTTCTGGTACAAAGTAGAGCAATCTCCTTGATGCGGTGTTGAGAACACAGTGGCTGCGTCCTTGAATCTTCAAGCTCTCGCTCTTCCTGGTGACAAGCCTCTTTATCGCCGGTTGCAGGTGTTTTGCGTTCTTGAATCGCAAGAATCTCATTCTTCCTGGTGACAACTCTCTTGATGTTAGTTGCAAGGGTTTCTCGAGATGAGAAGATAGTTTGCCGATAGCAAAAGGTGTATGATCGAGGATCCATTCCTCAGTGTTATGCTCCTCTATATATAGGAAACGATGCTCGTATTTCAGTTTAACTGAATCTCCTCACAATTAGACTTGCTAAACAACTCTAACTATTTGGTTCTAATGTATTTTACCTTATCTCGGAATCTAAGACTCTTAGAGATAAGTTTCACCAGGAATCCTTTCCTCCATAGGAAATGTTGACTATTACTCATTAATGGGCCGCTCACTTAAAGCCCAATAACAAAATATAATATTTTGGGCCCAAACATTGCCCCTCAAGCCTTGAGATTAAATTTACCATCGTAATCGAAAAGGCTTGGTTTACCAAACGATAAGCCGTTATGATCCAAACAATAACTCCACACGTAACGCCACGTCGCCTCATTCCTTATGAAAAGCTGCACTACTTTGGCTGATGTCATATTAAAAGCGCACATCTCCGTCAGATTTTACCTCCCAACACAACTCTTCTACTTACATTTTTCAAATTCCAGGCTTCCTTCCAAAGTCACCCTTTCTGTCATTCCGCCGCCGTCACTTTCCATTTATTCAACATGCCTCCTCATAGAGAAAGACAACCAAACCTGACCGAGGATGAAGCAAAATGCCTTGCTGCTGATATTTGCTCAATCGCGTCACGTAGACACC
Organism: Geum urbanum; assembly: GCA_946800695.1. Lineage (NCBI taxonomy): Eukaryota > Viridiplantae > Streptophyta > Magnoliopsida > Rosales > Rosaceae > Geum > Geum urbanum. The sequence goes on along the minus strand of OX326999.1, from coordinate 76,716,631 downwards.
CAGACACTACTCTCACCCTCAAAATCAACTCCTCAAGTAACGGCCACATAGGCCCTTTCCTCGCAACACCCATAGACCCAAAACTTTTCCTCGTCCTCCGTCGCCGCTATTGCAATTCAGTTATGATATTCCAGGACAACCCACTAGCCAGCCCAGATAGGTGGACCAACAAAGACACCCTTTGCTCAATCGGTAAATGACCCAACACTTCTATCAATAACTGTGCCAGGTACAACAACCGTCGAGAACTGGACTTGGCTCGATGGCAAGCGGCCGACATCGACTACCTCCTCAACTTATGCTTCTCCCTTCTCGATGGCGAGAATTGTGCACCCTTCGCTACCGCTATGTGCTTTTGGGATTTTGCATGCAACTGCTTCCGTCTTCCTTGCGGCGATGTAAGTATCACTCTTCTGGACTTCTATACTTTATTTGGAGTTCCTATAGCAAACCCTGTTTGGAAACGAGACCATGTGGAGTGTTTGGTTCAAGCCGACAAATACCGACCTTCTTTATTTTCTGCCTGGACCAATCACTACATAAATGAAAAGTCTGATCAATGAGGCATTGCTTTCCTTAAATTCTGGCTATCAAAGTACATTTTTTGCCCTGCTTCTTAGAAAGTCAATAAGTGTTGGACCAACCTTGCCGAATGTCTCTTCGAGGGCACCAAACTGGGCCTCGCAATCCATCCTCGCTTGTATCTACCGCAACCTAAGATGGATTGCACTATCGTGGCTCAACCTTCATTAGCTCGAACCACTATAAATGGTAGAACTATGGGTCCAAATGTATTTTTCCATCTTCCGCCACCCCGAAATCCTCCCATTCGAGACAGACAAATTTCTAGGCAAGACTCTGGTGACCACCCCCACTTTTGATGGATGAACTTACTAGACATGCTTTGTCGCTTTTTGCTTGCACATCGAGTTTCCTGAAGCTACAGTTGACATCATTCTGAGCCGCAACTTCCCTCTAGACCTTGACACTGGCTTTCTTCCCTCGCTAGACTAGGATGCCCAGGCGAGGCTTATTTTCCTTCATAACAATACTTGTGGCGATCTGGTGGTTCCTGACCTTCCATAATTGAGTACGAGTTGTATGCAACGAACCACTTCGGCAGGCAACTTGAGCTATCCCAACGTGCCCATATGACTCTTATTTCCTTAGTGAACAGCTACAACATTTGACGAGTGTCTTCTCATCCGGACCCTGATGACGGAGCCGACGCCCACTATGGCTTTCCATTGATCATGCTTCCTAAGCAAGACCTTACTCATCCTATCGTAGCCTCCATTTATGTGACCAAACATTTCGTAGAATGGAGAGCGTATCTTTGGGATGGCATACGATCCAAGCCACCGCTCGTCCTCTTTGCCGCCATATTCCGTGACTTCAGACAACAATTTATGAATGATTCTGGCAGGCGGTTGCTGAACAAAACCTATGGGGATACTGAAGACACCCCTTAGCCGACGGTATGTGTCTTTACTTACTTTACCTGACCGCCAAGCTTTTGCCATAGATATCGGCAATATTTCTGTTCTATACTAACCCATTTAATTGGAATCGAAACAATACTTAGAAAAACTAGAAGCTCCTAATACCGCTGTTAACCAAGAACCCTTACAAGATACAGAAGAAGAACCTCCCCAATCTGTAAGCACTCTGTTTTCCATACGCCTAGTCTCTTAATTCGCCAGAGTATATAATTCTCTTATCTTATTTTAGAGGTCCCAGAAAAGGACCCGGACTGACTCGCCAACTGATGGCTCAGGCAAACACTAATGCCGCCGCCGTAAACTTGTTACTGAGGGCAACTCGGAGAGTCAAATGGTACAGAATAAATCTCCCCAACAAGTAGCAATGCAATTCACTTCTTCTACTTCAGCAACCAACCTTGCAACGCCGCCCGGGCCAAAGCCTACCGTCGTTGCTCCCTCGTCACAGTCTGCTGCCACTATCAACAAACAACCACTTGAGCTGGTTGATACCAACCTCTCGTCCCCTCATGACAAGGTGATTTCTCTTCATCCTTTCTTTCTTGAAACCAAAATAGGTACTTATCATTATTTGACCTCCAAAGCAATTCGCATAATCCGTCCTAACCTTCCTCATTTTTCTTAGAATCTATTATCTATCCCTGAAGAGAATGTCGCCAGCAACACTAAAGCTACTGTCATTATGAAGAACAACTTTGACTTGCTGGAAAGGGATCTTAATCCACATGTCTTTAAAGTCATTTCAGGCATCAATTTACCTCAGCCTCAGCATCTTCGAGACTTTGTTGATGACGCCGGCGGGGAGATGCAAATAACTCTCCTACCCCATCCACCTTTATTTTTACTGATGCTCATTTCTCCAACCATTCCTTGCACTATGCTCCAGAGGAACAGCAAGCCATGTTAGAAGGGCAGACAATACCTATCTCCAACCCAGAACCTTCGAGAACGCATGATCTACCAAGCGAACCCAACACTATTTTGGAACAAATGATACTTGACATTCTGCACTCGCCTGAGCTGCATATGCTCGGCGAGGCTGAGGTATATTTACTTAAGCAACCTCTTCTTCCTTTTGTTAATTGCATATTTAGTTTTTTCTTAATCGAGTATTCTCTGACAGAGACGACATCGCCAAGTTTTTTCCTGCAACTCTCGGTTCTCAACTTCCTTCACTGGAGTATTCGACTCCTACTGCCACAGCCAAGGCAGCCCCTAATTCCAAGGAAATGTCTCCCTGGGCCTCTTCATCTTCAGGCCCTTTCGGCCAGATTACCGCTATGCAGCACCAACTCCTAAGCTTGGCAGAACTCTCAACCCAACTTGTCATGATAGACCAATTCCTGCCGAAATCGTGCTCCCTCAAGTGACCCTCAAGGAGCTTGTTAAGGCTAACCTGGATTCGCTTGAGAGTATTAACAACACATTGGAAAAAGTCATGGACTTGAAGCGTACTGCCCCTAACGAGTTCCTTCCTACCGTTGCCCAGTTCGAGCAAGACCTTCACAATCTTTACAAGTTGTATGCCAATCAGGACGACTTGAAATACCATTTCGATTGTAAGAAAGAAGTAGTGGTAGAGATGGCTAGCTAGATACAACAAGACCGGGACCGTGTCCAGGAGTTTTTACAGCTTGCCTCATCCAGGAGGGAAACTCTAGCTGTCAAGGAAGCTGAATTAGAGGTTCTCCAAGCCAAAGTAGATCTCTTGCGAACTGACGCTCGTTCTGCTCATGCCAATGCCCAAAAACTTCTTGATGACAGTATTGGTCACACCAAGCAACTCGCCGAAGCTGAGGACGATGCTTCTGCACTTCTCGAATCATACAGCTTAGCCTGGAGTGATTTTGAGCATTTCAAAGTTGAACTAAAGAGAAAGACTATCTTGTTGTAGTTCCTAGGCCTCTAGTGCCAAGCCCAACTTTGCCTCTTATGTATTACAAATGAATTTTATTTATTCCCCAACGTTTTATTAAGCCCAATCCTAAATTTCCCAATTCACTCAAACTTTGGTCTTAATAATAGGCCTCTGGTATAAGCCCATAACCAGCAAATCCAATCGGTACCTGGCTAATATTTGAGTCACTCAGGTTTTACCGTTGCCATTTGGTTACTCCAATCAATCCTTTTACATGATTAAATTCTATTTTGAAATCCGGATCGTATCCTGTCGCATCGCATCTCTCCGGTTTCAAAGAGGCACGCCTAACTGCTAAGGAATCCGTAATTATGGCTCTATTGGTTTGGAATGGACGAACCGTCGTGTCGTTCAATCCCCTAATGATATGCGTCTTTCATTAATGGGTGTAATTTACTTCGAGAATTTTCACCGCTTCGTTTAGACGTAATGGTTCCATCGTTATTTCCCATATAAATATCACTTCAGTTCTTCACCCTTATACATTCCTTCATCTCTTTGGTTCAGAATGAACTCTCTTTCAATGTATCAACTCTAATTTTTACTCAGAAAGAAACCTTCAAATAAAATCCTTCCATACCAAGAACTCTAGATAGTGATATCCATGTCCAAACATGGACTAGGTGGTGACATCCATGTCCAGGTAAATCCTTGGTGATGTCACTCTATATATATACAGAGTGATGAAGCCTAAACGCCGGGGATGACTTTGCATTGGCCTCATCGCGGGTCCATGCCTGTAAGTGTTCTAGCGAGGAAGGCCAAGGAGTCACGTGTGCTACTTCCCATTTTACATGAGGAGTTAATTCAGGGAGGCACATGACAACTTTTTTCCAGTGCTTGGTTTGTTCCTGGGGAAGAGGCGCCAAGGTGGAAACTAGTACATTGGCACTGAAAGATGAATGAGGGCAACCTTCATCTGCTGAACTAGTTTCCAACACCCTCCAATTCCTGTTTCTTTTGTCTCTTGAGACCCTTCTCCATTTTCCAGTAGAGCTGCTGGTCCTCACTGCGTCTTCATTTCCATGCTCCAAGTTTACAAATTCGATACGAGTGTCACAGAGCTTGGTTATCAACTTTTTGAGGGATTGGAGTGTAGTATACCTCCTTTTGTTTCTTTTGTTCTTCAGTCCATCTGAATTTCTTCTTAATTTCATCCCTATGGTATCAGAGCTCAAGGCTGCCAAGTCTTTGTAACTTGTATTTTTAATATACAAAGTATTTGATATAATCTGCTTATGTTTTGAAGAATAACATCTTTCTAAGAAAACGTTTGTTTATATTGATAAACTTGAACATTGTTTGTGCATGAATCAATACACTTGTATTTGGCCACAGAAATTGGCTAGTCCAGATTAAACACTAAAAGTTTTAGATGCCACAAGGTTTAGCCACAAAATTGGTTGTAAAATGTTCAGACTGCTTAGTCACTACTACTAGCTTTGTGCTGAAATACATGAAGTCCCTATGTGATGCCCCTACAGTTTATTCAGGTGAATAATTGCCTTGGAGCCTGGATGAACTAAATTAATCTACTGCTGGCAGGTCGTCGTATTCCCAAATTGGATGTACATATGTCTTAAGAAAACGACCATTAATAGGGTTAGCATGAACTGTGCCATCTCGGTTGCACAGGCGAATTGCTCCACAACTTTGAATACGATCTATGATGTATGGTCCTTCTTACTTTTCAAACCACTTTCCTCGTCCATCAATCTTCTCGCCAATGGGAAGTATTACTTTCCAGACTAAGTCTCATTCTGCAAAACTCTTACCCCTAGTGCACTTATCATAGGCGTAAGCAACTCTACGTTTCTCATTACACAACTATTCGTATGCCTCTAGTCATGTCCCATCTAAGTCTTCATGCTCTTGCCACATTGCCCGCACATAATCCTCACCGACTAGATCATGTTGCTCCCTGACTTGTAAGGAATGCACGTTGATTTCTAATGGTAACACAACATCATGGCCAAACATCAATGCATAGGGAGTCATTCCTGTTAGTTTTCTTTTGCTTGTCCGGTATGCCCATAAAGTGTTAAATAAGTCCTCATGCCACAAACAGGCGTTACTAACGAGCATTCTCTTCAGGATGTATAAAATTATCTTGTTTCTCCCCTCTGCTTAACCATTTGACTGGGGCCATAGTATGGAGTGGAATAAAGGAAGTGTATACCAAGGTCCTGCATCAAGCTGTCTATCTTGCCAGACATAAAATCTACCCCTCTGTCGGACACAAAATATTTTCAAACACCAAACCGGCAAACAACTTCTTCAAACAGGAACTGGCGAATAGTTTTTACAGAGGCCACTTTTAAATGCCTAGCTTCCAACCATTTGGTAAAAAAATCAGTGGCTACAATTATGAACTTATGTCCCTCTGACGAGTGAGGATGAATCATCCTTATTAAGTCCAAAGCACATCTTCGTGCCTGCCAAGGCTTAATAATTGACTATAAAGGGATAATGGGAAAATGGCATATTGGACCGTGAGCTTGATAATCTTCACAGCCATTGGTAAATGTGGTACAGTCTTTGAGCATTCCTGGCCAATATTATTTATGCCGCCGTAACAATCATCTCATCTTTGGGTCAGCTTGGTATGCCCATGTTGCCCCCAAGTGTACTTTTCTTATTATACGTTTGGCATCACGCCCACATAAACATTGTAATAACAAGACATCCTCACCTTACCTATACAATTCATCATCCTTTAACACATAATTAGGAGCCAGAAAGCAAATCTGCTTGTCCGCAGGTTTGTTAGGATTCTGGAGATAGAGATGATGGGTTGTCGCCAATCTGTGTCCATATAATCTAATGTGGTGACTTACCATTCAATGTTTTCTTCCTGGCGAGTGAAGAAGGAAGGTAGCGTTTGTCACTCAACCTTCAGGATCCGATCACGTACTCGATCTTGTAGACTTACTCCAGTTGGTAACTGCACCAACTCGTTTGCTGCATAATTCTCCTCGCGAGGGATGTGACTTAATTTCACTTCAGTAAACAGCTTGAGTAGATCACAGGCTCGTCAGGCATATGGCTCTAGAACTGGACTAACATTATACTTCTGCACAAGTTGCTTTATGACCAGAAAGGAATCTCCACAAATGTGAATGTCTGTAATCTCCATATCCAGTCAGAGATCCAATCATATGATAAAAGCCTCATATTCTACCTAGTTATTTGTACAATGGAAGTCCAACCTGAAAGAACAAGAAAAAGTCTGGACGTTTGGGGTAACTAAGGCAATTCCTGCCCTAGCCATGGTGCGAGTACTTGAACCATCAAAATATAGGTACCACGGGGCCAAGACGATATGAGCCAACTCTATTTCTAGGGCTTCTCGAGTATTTACCATTAGATGATGGACAAGAAAATCAGCTACCGCATGGTCTTTTATCGCCTTCTAAGGCACATATTGCAATGAGAACTCTGACAGAGCCAATATCAACTTTTCAATTCGACTTCTTAGTATAGGCCTTAAAAGCATATACTTCACCAAATTCGTCTGTGCGATGGCACATGTAGTAAATGACAGCATGTAGTGTCTTAGCTTGCATCCTAAGAAATACAGTTTGGCCTTTTACCGCCTTCTGGGGCACATATTGCAACGAGAACTCTGACAGAGCCAATATCCACTTTCCGATTCGACCCTTTAGTATAGGTAGTAAATGACAGCATGAAATGTCTTAACTTTCATCCTGAGAAATACAAGGCTAGGAACAACTTTTTCATTGGTAAGTACCTTGTTTCACATTTTGTCAATGTATAGCTTAGGTAAAAAATAGCTCGTTCGGCTCCTGCCGTATTGTCTTGTGCCAATAGACTCCCAATAGAATGATCTATAGGTGAAATGTATAACTTGAGAGGTACACCTGGTCTTGGCGGGACCTCAATCTAGTGGGTTCGCCATATATGCTTTGATGGTGTCAAATGCCTCTTGATGAATAGGCTCCCAGATATAGTCCTTCTGATTTTGTAACTTGAGTAATGGTGAGAATGGTTATGTCTTGGCTGCAGCATTAGCAATGAATCATCGAAGGAAAATGATTTTACCTAACAACCTTTGTAACTCCTTGTTCCTTGGTGGCACATTGTGGAAAACTGCTTCTTTCTTATCTTCCGGGACCTCAATCCCTCGCTAGTGGACCAAGAAACCCAGAAAGTCTCCTGCTTGGACCCCAAAGACATACTTGGCCGAATTCATCTTCAACTTACGCTGCCTCATTCGTACAAATACTTTTCGTAAATCCTCGATATGATCAGTCTTGCACTTCGTTTTAACTACCACATCATCAATATAGACCTCCATGGACTTCCCTACGAGGTCATGGAAAATCAGATTCATAACACGCTGGTAGGTGGCCCCTGCATTTTTTAGTCCAAATGGTATGTCTACGTATTCAAATACTCCTGCAGAACCTGGGCACCAAAATGTTGTCTTATGCCTATCAGCCCCCGCCATTGAGATCTGGTGGTGTTCTGCAGTCCCATCCATGAATGATAGCATCTCGTGGCGAGCTGCAGAATCTACTAACAAATTCTCACTAGTATTGGATAAACGTCTTTTGGCTTTGCATTATTAAGGTCTCGATAGTCTACACAAACTCTCATTTTCCCATTCTTCTTCTTAACTGATACCACATTCGAAAGCCACTGGCTATACTTGGCTACACAAATGATACCTGACTTGAGCATCTTTTTGATTTCCTCCTTGACTAGAACTGTTGTTTCTGTATTCATACGACACATCTCTTGCTTCACAGGCTTCTTACCCTCTATGATAGGCAAATTATGGCAGACTAGCTCTGGCGACAGTCCTGGCATGTCCTCATACTTCTTTGCAAAATAATTGACGTATTCGTGTAATAATTCAACAAGCCTCCGTCATTCCTCAGGCTCTAAGAAGGTGCTGATAGCCACAGAAATTGGTTCGTCTGAAGTTCCAAGATTAATCTTTTCGATAAGGTCTTTAACTTTAGGAGGAGTATTGTTTAGCGCTGCTGGAGCTCTCGTCTGACTCATGCAGTACGTTGTCATCTACGTATTCTAATGCTGCAATCATTAGTACGTGTTCGTAGGCTTGGTGCTCTATTAAGAAATTGTGGAATCGTTCATATAGGGAGTCGCAAGCCTCGGCTTCTATGCTCGATAGAGGCTCTAACATTGGGATGATCTGAGTGGTAGCTCAATGGTATAAAGGTGAAGAATTTCCTCATTTACTTGGATAATACCCCATTGAGCTAATTCGGAGGCTGTGACACCTACCAGGTGGCCTTTTTGTCTACGCCACATATATCCAGTGGTCGAAGGTCACTGTTATAGTAGTTGACGTCTAAAGCATTGGCCAAAATAGAAAAAGGATGCGGATCAGTGTGCACAACTTCTATCTCGCCTGACTTCATATTCCAGAGTATCATTTATTGATGAAGGAAAGATGGTACACAATAGCTTCGATGGATCCAATCGTATCCCAAGATTCCACTGTAGGGTGCTGCACATTCTGTCACGAAGAATGTGTACGCCCCAGTGGCTGGGCCAACTTGTACATGCAGAAAGACAATACCCAAGGTTCTGGATATGCTGCCTTGGAAGTTTTGGACATTCAAGGCTGTCTCTTAAATGGCAGATTTGGGAATGTCTACCAATGCCATTGCCTTTACGGTTATAATATTAATAGCTGCTCCTGAACTACCAACAACTTGTTTATCTGAATACCCTGGACCTTTCCCATGACATATAGGGTCGCATATGCATAACCATATTCAAGGTAGGCTTTCTGAACAGCATGTATGCCTTTTTTAAAGATAAGTAAATTTTTGGCTGCTTGGCGAGCTGCTTAGAGAGCAATTGTTGGTTTGACTCAGTGTCACCCTCGCCTTCGACCGCCACGTTGTCGACGCTTCTGGTTGAGCCACTACTGACTACCGTCATTGTTGGGGTAGAATTACTCGCAAATCTTGAAGGTAATACAGACAAAATGTTAACATGAATTACAACATCTACTTCTTCCTCATTATCCTGCATTTCTAGTTCTTCGTTTTCACCGTAATCTACTAACTCCTCATCATTGTCATCCACGTCATCATCAACTTGCTTAGCTTCTACTTCTGCATCTGGTGTGACATCTAAAGTAGCTATGAGCTGTGGTTGAAATTGGACCTCGGGAATAGGTTTGAATAGTGGCTGGTTGAAATGAGTCAGTGCTTCCCTATTGATGAGTGGATTTAAACTTGTCCAAACTGATCGTTTTCTTTTTTTCCTTTTCCACCAACGGCTTCGGTTTCCATTGAAGTCCTTTTGCCCCACTTGAGGTAATACGGCTCTGGGCAATTTTCCTTGGCTGGTGGAGATCTTTTGATGTACTAGTCTATTTATATTCCTCTTTAAAGTGGAGAACTCCTCTGATAGCTATGCCCTTTTTAGGGTCACGGGGAACCTCATGTATAGGTTCTGGTGTTTTGTCTCTGACCCATAATTCTAGACGATCAAAGACATTTGGTCTAGCTGTTCGTACCTTGGGTTCGCGAGATTTCTTTCCAAAAACCACCAATGGATTAGCTGCTAGAGCATTAAGCCACATTTGCAGCTCTTCAGGGGTGTTTGCCAATTGTTTTGGCTGTACCAAACCTAACTTCAAGGCTTCCAGTGTTTCTCTTGGTTTCCCCAAAATGACGTTGTAGATTACGCCGTTGGCTAGGGGTTATTTTCACAGTCTTCCCTTTCTCCTTTACGTACCATGCATTTTCTTTAGATATATTCCTAGACGCTGGCGGGACATATGGTTTAGTTAGTGTATTAGCTATGGCTGTCTCAGGCATTTCTGCTTTAATGAATTTTTCAACTACTCGTCGTCGTTTGAAAACTTGAGAGTCTCTCGGATGAAGCTCTTTTGGATTGCTAGGCTAATAATGTTCAGGAGCATAAATTAATTTAGGTAGACTATGACTTCTTCCATCAACTCCTCGTATGTAATATTGAGGCCACAGTGGAGCTTGCAGGGAGCAGACAAAGCCATTGGCGACTCTGCCTTTGGGTTGACTTTCTCTTTCCCTTTTTCTGAGAGTCCTGGCGACCTCCTCTAACTTCCCTCGCCACTGGTATCAATATCGAGAGTTGGCTTTCTTTTGTATGGGTTGCCCCTTGTCAAATCCAGCATTCCAACAACTAAGTCTCCTTCAGGCTCTGGGTTTGGTGTAGTTGTTGCAATATGTACTTCTCCCACGTCGATCCACTGCTGAATTCTATACATTAGATTATTGCATTGATCAGTGGAGTGTGATCCTTACTTGTTAGGGTATCGGCAATGAGGGAGCCCATTTACTTCCTCAGGGTTTGGGTCTGGAGTTCCCCAGTTATCTGGTACCACTGCCATCCCTGCTCGAACCAACTGCTCAAAAATCTCAGCTCGCCTTGATGCAGCGTAAGTGATATCCGGCTTGGGCTTCTGTCTCGACTTTCTCCTCCGCATCCATTGTGTGGGCTTAGGTGCGCAGTTTGAAGGAGAAAACCCTGGAATTGTATGGTAAGGTGGCGATATTGGTGGAAACTGTTGAACGACATCTTCCTGGCTAACTTTGATTGTATTCCAAGTAATGAAATTATGTATTCTGTCCTTCAATGTAGAACATGAGGATGTCTTGTGCCCGAACTGGTTGTGGAACCTACAAAAATTCTCACTTGGCTTAACGTAGTCTAAATCTCTCAGCCTGGATAGGCCAATACATGACGAGCCTTTGCCTGAGAAGCTCATTAATGATCTCATCCATCTTGACTTATGGGAAAGTGTACGGCGGGTGGACTAGTGTGTTTTCTCCTTCCGCTCCTACCGTAAAACTAACAGTGGATGACCAATCAACCTCCACCATATTAACCTAAGATTCCGGGAGCGGCTGAGAATCGACTAACGAGACTATTTTATGGCCATTTATGGCCATCTCTACGAATGCATCATTCCCCAATGGGGCTCTACATAAGTTATACTCGGACCTAAATCGATGAAGGAAAGATACTGAGCTCTTTGCTGCTGATTGACACATAGGCACTAGCTTACCAATGCTGGTTTTTGGTCTTGTTGTCTTGAAATGATCTATAAACAATGATTCCATCGTTGACCACTCGGTTATCGACCTTTTCTCCAGCCAGTGTACCAGATGAGTGCTGATCCTGACAGGGATGAGCCAAAGACTCTTAGCTTAAGCTCTGAGTCCTCTGCAAATGGCCCTAGTTGCAACGTAAAATAAGCCAAATGCATCGTTGCATTATCATTGTCATCCCATGTAAAGGTCTAGAAATTAATTGGCCTGTAATGTCACGGCCACTGCCAAGTATTGGCATTGTCTTTATGCACAGGCGGGTATGAAGTTTCATGTGGCTCGTGTGCTCTGGCGATATAGATATCGCATTCCTCCATAAATCTCTCTAAGAGATCTTCCCAAGTGGTTGGGAAGGTTTCGGCTTGCCTGGACTTCCTGGTGAGATCAGAGACAGCCTTGGTTAATGCCGAGATGTCCCTGTCCTTCCTTCTATAGAAATTGGCCACTTCTCTGGCCTGGCTCGACTGATTCACATCTAGAGCACGTAGGAGATCAACATGCATCTTGTCCTGCCCCTCCGCCAGGGTTGCAGTTTGAGCCTTTAAAGTTTCCTGCTCCTCCAAACCCTTATGATATTCTAACCCTAAGGATTTTATCTTAGCAATAGCTATATCCATCTTCTCACTACTGCTGGCGAGCAATTCTACCTGATCTCCTATCCTTCACTCAAGAGACGTGAAGTACTCTCCGAACTGCCCCTCTAGTTGGGCGGTGTACGTTCAGAATTTCTCATAACCCAACTGATTAATCTCAGCTTCAGTTAAGAAGTTGAAATCCATTGTTCAACTTTGTTGGACTCGAAAAATAATTTCAACCGTGTTATCCGATAACGAACGACACCTAGAAGAAGTGTGTTCCCGGTAGTTCGGTTGTCGATGTTTACTACACTAAAGGTACTCTTTTTGATAAGGGTTCTCAATTGTCGCTTAGAGACACAGAACATTGTCCCATTGGGCATGCCAAAATGTTTGACACCAAAATCTCCCAGTGACCTGAGAGGCCTTGCAAACTATCTCTTTTTTCGATCGTGTGCTTCGTACGCGGGCGTGCCACCGTCTCGCGACTGAATTATTGATTTATAGGTCGGATGCTACCTGACTCCTTAATAAGCAACTTAGACGGGGAGAGCACCAACCCCGCCTGAATGGATCATTCTTGCCTAATGCCTTAGGACTTGTAGTTTTCGTGTCTCTAGCTGAGCCACATAAATCGATACTCCACACTCTTCCTGGTGCAACGCAGAGCAATCTCCTTGACACGGTATTGAGAACACAATGGTTGAATCCTTGAATCTCTAAGCTCTCACTCTTTCTGGTGACAAGTCTCTTGATCGCCAGTTGCAAGTGTTTTGCGTCCTTGAATCGCAAGAATCTCACTCTTCCTAATGACAACTCTCTTGATCACTGGTTGTAAGGGTTTCTCGAGATGAGAAGATAGTTTGCCGATAGCAAAAGGTATATGATCGAGGATCCATTCCTCAGTGTTATGCTCCTCTATATATAGGAAACGATACTCATATTTCAGTTCAACTAAATCTCCTCATAATTAGACTTGCTAAGCAACTCTAACTACTTGGTTTCTATGTCTTTTACCTTATCTCGAAATCTAAGACTCTTAAAGATAAGTTTCACCAGGAATCCTTTCTTCCATAGAAAATGTTGACTATTACTCATTAATGAGCCGCTCACTTAATCCTGCATCGAAAGCCCAATAACAAAATATAATATTTTGGACCCAAACATTTGCAAATCATTTCCAAGAAAAAAAAAATTATCTCTAAAGTTGACTTGGTCTGCATGCAACATTTACAGATTATTTTGAAAATGTCAATATATATGTCATACTACTTGGATAGAAGAGAGAAGATCTGATCTCGTCTGTATAAGAGTAATATGACCAATTGTAGCCAGCATTGCTATATTTTACAAACCGGAGAACACCAGAAGGAGGACTGAAGACAGACGAACATTCTACCTTTCTGTCTTTAAAATGTTTTAAGATTTTTCTGTTATGTAATGAGTTGCCAATTATCACAAACAACCATAACTTTTTTCACAAAATTAATAGGGAAGACAAGGGCAGGCAAAATTTACGTTGCGCGGAAGCTTCAAAAGGAAGGCGTTTCTTGCTTTGGAAGCGAAAGCTTATCGAAAGCTCTCAGAAGCACTATTCCAAAAATATTCATTTTGGAAGCATTTTGGAAGCACGATTCCAAAAATATATTCCTTTTGAAAACTTGATATTCCATATTGGAAATGCTAAATTATATTTCACAAAGAATCATGAGAGAAATTTAATATTATTATATATGAATTATTTTCTTATGCATGCATGTACTTGTTTGAAAACAATAAAACTGGAATTAAATTCTAATCATGTTTCAAGTTACTTATTAAATTCTATTTTTCTATGTATATATAATTAAATTTTTATTTTATATTAAACGCTTCCTTCGTGTACCCGCTTTCACTAATTTTTGAAAAACAACACTTCCTCGTTTCTTCATGCTTCGCTTCCACGCAACCATACTCGTTTCCATACAACCTACGGCAGAACAACCATTTCCTCTTTTGACAAAGCAATTGTTGCAATTTCTCCTTCAGCTCCTATATCTTTCTTTAACAATCATGCACGTATCTTGCTAGGTTAATCACGTGTTTGAGAAAATGAGAGATCATGTGTTCGAGCTCCATCATAGATAAACAGAGTTATGGGTAAAATTAAAATTCTCACAGTGTGATGTTAGAAAAATAAAATTATATAAATAAGAATTCTCCAATTTTTAAGTTGAATAAAAAATAAATGTTAAATTTCTTTGTTTAGACGTTATCGATTGAACCGTCGGTTTTCCGGTGTGGTCTACAAATGATTGCAAGCTTGTATCCATATGATCACCAACAGTTGCTATGAACATTAAAAGTAATGTGAAAGGGAGACGAATATGAATATGAACACATGGAGCAATTGTTGAAGTTAAAGAAACAGGGGATCACCGTGTGTGATCACAAAGTAAAAGTATGTGTTTCAAAAAGTCGTTACGTATCTAACTTAATAAAATTGTTCTACACACAACATATGTAAAAAAACCGGCAATTAGATACAAAAGATCGCCGGAATTAAGCAGGTTTTAACGTGACCGCCGATGAGATGAAGTATTTACACTCTCCGTTGTCCCCAAATACAATTCCGACAAGTAATTCTCAACGTCTTCGGGGCTTAATCTGACATACAAGGCCAGATGCCTCGCACTCCCAACATTAACCCTATGCGTATCGTAAAACTCCTTGTAAACCGAAACGAGATGCTTCGACACCGAAGCTTTAATCTCGTCCCGGAGCTTCGAATCCGGTACGACGCAGGTTTTCTGTTTCCGGTGCGCTTCGTCCAAGCTAAAGTTAAAGTTCCTAAAAATCAGCCTCGCTTCGTCGGAAGATATCTCCGCCGTCAGATTCTTCGGCAATGTCGTCACCACCTTCCCCCAAGCCAACTCTTCGTAGCTGGCCGCGAACTGTCTCACCTTGCCCTCGTACTTCGCGATCCACTGCTCCCCGAGAAGGTATTGAAGATTCGACGTCCGTACTTTGGTGATGACGTGTTGGACATTGTTGGCTAAGAATAGACACGAAAGCGTTACGTCTTTGTAGTGCTTGGCTTTGCCGTCGAGCTTGCATATGAGAATGAGGACCATCCAAGCCATGTGGTGACAGATAGTCGGTGCAGTTGACTCGTCGAGTGATTCGGGAACGTCGAATTCCGGCAATAAAGACTTCGCCGGTGGAGGGCAGTCGACGTAAATATCGGCGAGTACGTTGCTGTAGTCGGTGAGGATGGAAAGGTATTCCATAACGCGGAGAGTCAAGGGATGCACTCCGCCGCCGGTGATCATAGATTTCGACGAGTCCTTGTGAATAGTAGTCTCGAAGTCTGACAGCATTGATCGGATAGTTTCGCCGAGACGGACGAGTGAGCTGAGCGCTTGCGATTTGACGGCGGCGGTGGAGTCGAAAATGAATATGGAGTCTATGTCCGGCCAGTTTTCCGATATGGCCGTGTACATGTCAAGAAGTCGGAAAATGTTTTCTTCCGAAGAAAAAACCTTCTTGCTTTTCGCCACCAGGACTTGTGGAAAACCGAAGAGCAGATTGGCGGCCTCTAAAGATACGTGAGTGAAGCAAGACTCTCGAATCGAGGCCGAGACGGCAAAAACGGTGTCGCACAATATCTTCTCTCCGTTGAAGAGCGAGGTCATGGCGACCTTCACCGCGTTCAGCCAGCTCTTGATTCTGAGGTCGAGAGATTCTTTGTGAATCTTATTTAGCTGCGACGATGTGAATCTCTCGACTCCGAGCTTGTACATTCCTTCGTCTATGATCGATTTTCTGATGATCTTGTAAATCTGGACGCACTCCTTGGCGTAACCGGACGTGATCATGCATTCCGCTATGGATTTCAAGTCCGACATCGCCACGGTGGAGACTTGTTCATCAGTTTCTCCGGCGAATCGTACCACGCCGTCATCCATTTCGTCATCCGAGGTGGTGCTGACGGAATTAGCGCGGGAAGACCTGGACCGGGTCGAGACAGACTCCGGGTCGAGGTGGGCCCGGTTCGTGGAGAGAATCTGGTAGAACTCCTTCTGCAGCCGCTTCATGGCGATCTGCATGAGGCTGTGGCCGTGGACGAGCTTTTGGGAGGTGGGTTCGTCGGAGACCATGAAGAGCATGACTTTTTGGAGGTCGTTCACGCATTTGATGAACTGGTGAGCTTCTGTTTTGCTCTCGTAGAACATGGAGGTGACCTCGGCGTATCGGCCGTATCCTGAGACTTCCGGGTCCCATTTGATCACCAGAACGGCGGCGTTTTGCATGATCTCCTCAATCATCTTGTCCGAGAACTTAACGCCGGCGCTAGGGTTACGGCGAGGGGTCGGGGATGAGATTGAGGATCTCGAGGGTGAGGAGTTGGTCGCGGACAATGGCTTGTGGTGAAAGAGTAGGCTCCTCATCCCCTTGGTCGGCATTTTTGTTCGATCAAGTTAGTTTAGTCACTTTAGTGTAAATTGTTAGCTTATGGCATGGACTCTCAGTTTCTCTCAGCTCAGAGAATATTTGGTGGTTGCGGTTTGGTACGTAGTGAGGTTAAGAGAGATGTGGGAATATGATTTGGAATGTTGGAAATGGTGTGTGGCGTTACTATATATAGAGGGGAGATGGAAGAACGACGCCGTAGCATGTGCAGGAGGAAATGGGGCTTGGTTTGACTTTAGAGTTTGCTCGAGTCATATAGGACGAACCGAACCCTTCCGATTTGACTCTAACGCGTTCGATTGACAAATCATGCGACAATTTCATACTATGACGTACTCTATATATATATGTGAGTAGAGAGAAGTAAATAAAATCCGACTTTACCATAAGATGTTGTTGTTTTCTTGTGCGTGTTTACCTTATTTGCCAATAGTAACATTTACCGGCCATTTCAAGAGTGCATGTTTATACTTCTGAGTCTTTTTCACCTGACAATGACCAACGTGCAGATCGATATTCAAAACCCCATATAATCGATGGGACGTAAGCGTATAGATCATTTGGGATGCTCAGCTCATGTAATCCGGGCGCCGTATAATGCATGGCGTTTTAAGCTAAGCAAAACAAACAAGGGCCGAAAAAGAGGGACACAAAATAGAAACGAGTACGTATGTGATTATGTGATCTGCTCGAGCAGAGTACGTACGTCTATGATATGTGATAAATTGATGACTTGTATCTGAAGACCTTGTGAGTTGTGAGCTTGGGTACACTTGAATAGTCACTTTAAAGTAAATGGTGATATATAGTTCAGATTGTACGTCTAATCTTACATTTAACACTATCTAGTTTGATGATATAATGATAAGGCAGGGCATGTTAATGATCATATATTGATTAAGTTAATTAAAGGTACTACTTGGAGGATCTTCCAAAATTTTGGCTTATGTAAGAACATTTGCATCGGTATGAAATTTGTTATAGCAGATGGTGGAGCCGGCCAAATTTTGTTTTTCTTGAGCAAAAGAGGAGGAGCTAAATTTTCTGGGTTGATTGTTTGAACAATTAGCGGAGCCCACATAAATCCTACTGATTTTGCTCTTACTCTTGCATCTACCGTTGTATATGCTGATTTTGCTTGTGCTCTTCCGTACCGACTCTATCATTTGTTAGAGTAAAACCCATACCGGTGTAGATGCTCTAAGTGAAATCTTCCGAATCAACATTCCAAAAAACTAAAACGGATCGAGAAGAGTAAAAGAAACTTTTTGAGCATGCATTCTCCTTTTTATCACTAGAGCTAAAGAGTAAAGTCAACCTATAGTCGAGCCAATTAATTCTAGGTCTGTAAAATAGGCTCAAAGTCCATCGGCCCGCCCTAGTCAATCCTATTTCTTGGGCTATGGGTCGGCCCTGCCCATTTTCGACAGGGAAGGGTATGAGTCATACTTTTGAAGCTCTATGCATGCCCAAACCCCTACCCATATATCTAATATTAGGGTCGGGCATACCCTGTCCAAAAATACATGATTTTTTAAATTATTTTATTGATGAAATATATATATATATATATTTATGGTAAGTCATGATTAATTAATATACAAAAGTCAACTAAACTAAAATATGTAGCAATAGATTGGCTAAATAACTATAAAATTTTTACATAAATAAATTTATTTCATGAGATATAAATAAAAAATTAGGGCGGGCTGCGGACGGGCTTTTTAGTCTCAAACTTTATCTGCCCTTGGGCAGGGCTTGAGCTTCAAAAATTAGTATATGACCGGCCATGCCCTATCCATTTTATACTAAGGCCTTAAAAGCCCAGAGCTGGGCCGACCAATTTTACATACCCAATTAATTCTCATTGCAATTGCTAAGTTAGAGCACGAGTGTTCGATTCGATCCTTCTCGTATACAGTAGAACTTTGATAATTTAATACTCGATTAATTAATAATTTAGCTAAAATATTTTTTTTGCCGGTCCCGACTTGGGGAACGTGCTAAATTTATAAGATAATAGAAATTCGAGAATTAATATAGACCATATTGAATAAATAAATTAATAATGTCACTACTAGAAAAAGTGTTATATGTTCGTTGGCCTGTTAGAAAATTTCATCCGTTAAAGTTATAGCCGACGAACCTTTGTTGGCTATAGTGTCGTCGACAAAAGGTCATCGGCTAAAGCAATGTGGTTGTCGTCAGCTAAAGTTTAAACTTTAACCAACAACTTTTCATCGGCTAAAGATTGAAACTCGTTCGCTAAAGTCCGCAGATTTTTGAAAGAAAAAAAACTGCAGATTTGGATTTCTATTCCCAGAACCTTCTGGGAATAGAAATCCAGATCTGTCAGTTCCACAATTTTATTTCACCAAACTATAATCACAAAAGAGCTAAATTCACCAAATCATAATCACAATTTTATTTCACCAAACCATAATCAGAATTTTATTTCACCAAACTAAACCAAAATTACAATTTTATTTCCCAGAATTGAAGAAAAGTATCGTCGGCTAAAATATAGTATAGCCGACGAAAAAAAAATCATTGGCCTGTTTTTTTAAATTTATTGGCTATAGTGTTTGTTTTGGTAGTGTGTCTTAAATACATTTGACTAATTATTTATTTATGACGATTTCTTGAAGAATGACTCAATTGTGACTTGTTGCTTGTATATTCAAATTAATGTCACCTTGAATCTCATCTTAGACAATTCTTAACAGGGTAAGAATTTATGACGTTGTCTTCTTATAGCACATTTAATAATGTATATAAAATAAATTTAAAAATGATATATTGAACAAGGTACGTACAACAATAACAATTTTATAAATTAATAAGTTATTAATTAAAAATAAATTATTAATTTATCGATTATTTAATATCTCACTAAATTAATAGATTTTGTCAATCTCGAGACTATTAATTTATTGAGGTTTAACTGTATTTGGAAATCAACCCATTTCTTTCCCTCTTGAAACTCCAGTTCAGTTGCAAGCTGGTATATTTGTTCAAATTATTTATAATTAACCTTCTATTTTTATTTTTATTTTTTGAAGTAAGGGCTTGCGGCCATCCTTAAGTCTCGATTAATAAAATTGTATAATATAAGGAGAGACATAAAATCTAAACCCCATACAAAGAGAAACATCCGAATTAATGAATTATTTATAACCTTCAACAATATTGAAAGGGGTTAGTCTTCACAATTAGTAGTCAATAATTCCAATTATTTCACTTTTCCATCTTTTAAAAATGCTTTCATTAATTCCCTGAAATGGGATCCAGAAATAACTCAAATAAAAAATTGGTAGGAAACTTAATCTTCCCAGCATGCATAATTAAGCATGTTGCTTTAACAATGCCATTCAAATTTGCATCACACCCTTTCCACTGCGACATATATCCCACGCTTCAGCTTCAGGTAGAATGTGGTCTGTTTAAGGCAAATTAAATTAACCGTAATCTATTATGACATCCACAAACTTTTGGATACATAGACAAGTCTTGGTTCCAATACTTTGCAAAAGCAAACTGCTTTCAACGAACAACTTGACCAGATAGAAATTCTACAGGGAGAACGGAACGTAAATGAAACATAAGAAGCTTCTTCTATATATGCGAATTTCTTACAGCACGTGATATGATCACATCATTTAGTCATTTACAGTAGCATGCACCAATTGATTGCCAATTAATTAAGAAGTTCCGGCCGTGACTGGCCAGTAATTAATTAATTCGGAATTTCGAGGGAATAAAAGTGACAGTTTTATATATCAGATATGGTTCTTGAACTTTTTGTCCTGTAGATACGTTCTGGCATATACTTGACGATACTACGTTATAAAAATTGGCATCAATAAATTTTATATGTATCTACAAGTACGAAGTTTAATATTGAAATTTTAGTGTAAAGTTCTATTTTACTCAAAATCAACAAAATAATTCGATTTTTTGAATCACTCATCTTTTATATGCTTATGCAAGTATCATGCTTTCAAAATTTCAGCTAAATTGAATATCGTTTAACCATTTGATTACTACATTCAAGTTTTGAGCTAAATCAGACAATATGTGTGCATTGTTAAACAATGTCACAATCAAATAGTTAAAACATCTCTGATTAAACTGAAATTTTGTAGGTACGATCCTTGCATATGTAATTATATATGTATGTAAAAGATGATTGACTTTAATTATCGAGTTACGTTATCAATTTTGTGTAAAATACAATTTCATGCCAAATTTTTAGTGCGAACCTTCACACTTGATATGAACAATGTATGTATATATTTATGCACACTACTACAAATCGTTGGTAGATATATTTATGCATGCATGTATGTTACATCTTATATATTGGTTTTTTCTTTTTGAAAGAATGTGAGTACGGCCGTCCCTATGCCTTGATTGATGAAACTGTAGAGTACATGGGGGATATATTTAGGCATGTATGTTAGATCTTAGATCTTATATATTGGGTTAAACCACTAAGAAGAACAAGTATTCAACTAAGCACCCACTAGCAAAGAACGCTCAACATGTTGCTCTATTTGCTTCAAAAATGTGGTGACATACCGGGAAGATAACTAAATCAGCAACATGATTACAACTAAGCATAGTAACCAATGAAACAGCTTCCCCACTATGTTGCCACTGAAAATGGACTCCAGTGGCACTCAGTTTCACCCTACCACTAAGAGGCAACAACCACTTGACAATGCTAGTAGCACGCTACCAACCTAGAGCTGGCACACAACTGCCACTAGACAGAAACTATCTATCTAGAGCAAACAAGACACATAAAATGCCCACACTAGGACCCAACCCCCTTATTCTTCCTACCACAAACCCTAATTGGTAGGACTCAAAGAACAAAAACTTGAAAAACAAACTGCAAATCAAAAACAAAACAAAAAGAAGACCTGATAGGGAGCCCAGCCACACAGGTCAAAAGGAGAGAATAAAGCCCACACCCGCACCAATATTTGACCCGCACAAGGGAAGCCAACCCGACTCGGTTGCACAAACCCATCCATGTAGCCCCAGAATCACATCAGAAACTTGCCCTTACTGCCGATGCACAGACGAACTGCGACACTGCTCCAAGTCCGTCAACCCTGTCAGCCGCCGACGAACTCTGTTGAATGCCTTAAGCCAAGATCCATCCGTACTCCGACCCGGATGGACTTCTTAGTACCTCTTGCTCCAACGATCTCGTTCGCTCGACTTTGGCACCAAGCAGGAACCGCCATACTCCAGCCCCACCTTATACGCCCTCCATAGTGGTTGCGAGTCTCTCCACCACATTCGCTTGACCCGACCTCTCTCTCCCTTCAAAACTGCGTTAGTGCCGCCCCACACTAGTCTCCCCTGTCCAACGACACTTAGGTGACGCACCGCCGGAAGGGCTAGGAACCACGACGAGAAGACTTGGCTGCGTTCGATCCAAATTTCCTGGAGCTCTCTAGTTTTTTTTTTTCATTTTAATTTGCTGATGAAAATAAGCTTGGTCAAGGTGGCTTTGGAGCTGTTTACAAGGTAAGAAAATTAAACACTACAGATATACACCATATATTGGGTCTTTTGTTTGCATCAGTGTCAGGTAGGGTGATAGCTGCACCTAATGAGAGGTTGGAGCAAGCTGATCACCAAATGCTGTAATATAATTAATTCAACTCCATTATTTTTTAAGAGAGAATATTTTGTGCACAGTCACTATTTTATAACAGCTGTTAGGAAAACGGAAGTTAACAAGCAACAAAAATAAATAACAATTGGACTCTTCTTCAGTTAAAAGTTTAAAATTATTATCAGCACATGTCGATAGGTCATTCTCATAAGTTGAGAAACAAGTCGAGAGAGAAATTTTTCAGAGACGCCATTGAGCTTTTACTACATCAATCGATTTTCCTCCCCTTAAAATCGATTTTGAAATTGAAGAGAAGATTATCAGAGCGGTCTTCCGGTTTTCGGTTGCAGGCTTTCCTAGACCTTGTGGAGCTTAAGTCTGCTGTCATCAGGGAAACCCATCTGAGATTTTCACCAGGCGTCGCCCACAAAGGTAGTGAAACTACTCTATTCTTCCTGTATTATCTGATACGAGTAGGGATTGGGAACGTGTATATTTTCTACGTGTTTGTAGGTGTTTGTAGATATTTTCTGCTCATCATGCACTCGATTTCCCCTAATGTTGAAGCTTCTGCTTTACAATCAGTTTCTAATTCGTCAAACCACTTTAATAATTCATCATTGTCGACAGTAGTAACTTCACATTCAGCTTCATACCAGTTTAGAATGTGAACAGAGTCAATTGAGGAGGCTGCAAGTAATTTTACGAAGAGAATAAAAATCCAACAAAACCCCACCAGAGCGAGGAATTAAGGGGCGACCGATGAATTTAACAATGTTAGTGCCAGATCCTAGTCTAGTCTATCTCAAGAAATTTCATTGGTGGTGATCGAAATTTCTTGTGTGAAATCTGATGTTGAAAGCCTTAAATTGAATTTGAGCTGTCTTGAGTCCAAAATACTTAACCTGGAAAAGAAAATTTATGAATTGGAACGGTCACTTTCTAACATGAAAGAAGGGTCTGTTGAATATATTGTACGCGAGATCATCAATGGTTTAGTGAATGTCAACTCCAACGTTGTGCCTCATACGACAAAAAAGGTAACCGCACACAATATATTTGGGCTCAATGCCAAATTATAATTGTTTGGGAGAGCAATCTTTAGGTACTGAATATGTTGTTAATGCCATAGTTTCTTTCTAAATTAATTGAAATCAAATATGTTCACATATTGGTCATATGGCTAATAGGAGAGTGGTGGATATGGGAGTAGAAGGTTTTGTCATTGGCATACCTTGCCAGAAGGTTATCAACCAAAAAGTCAAGTTTCTAGCAATAGAGAATCTTTCAGCGAAGGACTCAAAGATGTTAAAATTCCTATATGGCAAGGCAAGCAGAGGAGATGATAGCCTTAGGTATCTCAAATGTGAACTTTGACTCATCGTTCTATTAATTTATTTGAAAGTTTTGATGTCGAATAAATCTTTAATTTTCTAGAATAATGAATACAAAGTCATGTATTAAAATAAATGATGGTTAAGTTCTTTTGAAGAAGGTTTCTACATAAATTGGGGACATGCATGTAAGAGCTTGATCATCAATGTTATATATACAATAGACTAGGACTGTTTTATTTATGTTCAAAGTAAAGGTGGATGTCAAAGTTCATGTATTCATGCAGGGAAGAAGTTGCCCGGTATGGAGAAATTGTGGTTTGTCGCGGGGACTTACAGTGTCTAAATCCAACTAAGCCAATTTCGCACAAGGTATGTCAATGTTATTTTCTATGTAAGGTACTTGGATTGAATTGGGAAGTATGATAACTCGTATTATTGGACTTCAAAAATTTTTAGGTCGTAGATATTATGGTGGCCTACTTGTACGAGTATGATTGCATATCCTGGTTCCTTCCCACATGTTTTGGAGTATGACCAAAATACTTGATTCAAAATGTGTTAGCAAATTTAACTATACTATTGAAGTATGAGAATACTGACCCTCAAATTAATTTGATTTTATTAGGAACAAGCCTGCTCAAATCAGGAGCCATCAAGTGTACATTTATTGGTGGCGTCCACAATTTCCATTTGTGGGCTACAAAAGTTTCATCACCACTTAAAGTGATGCTCTAAAGTAAGCCTCACACTGATATATCTTATTTATTTAGTTTTTTGGATTGTGGTTTATTATTTATAGCATTTGTCTTTTTCATATTTTCATTCCTCTTCATGATGAAATCGTAGGGCACTGGTATATGTTGGTTATGCAGAGGTATGAGATTGCCTCCTAGATATTGGCTCATCAACATGAAGACTGGAAAAGGCTAGAGCTGTGGTACGCGCTTACAAAATTGTACTTATATTTTTTTATTGATATATATATTGCAAAAAGTTGTAAGCAAGCATATTGAAGTTATAAAGATATTTCCCTTCTTTTTCTTTGTTTTATAACATAACCCGATTACTGATTCGCCACATTAGTATTTCGTTAAATGAGATGTTTGCTAAAATGCAGATGCTGTTGTTGCAATGGATTTTTGCAAATGAAATGACAAGATCTAACGATGTATATTACGACTTTACATCATTTTGGGTAGTTCTTTGTACGAATAACCTATTTAATATCAACAACTGTGACAGTGACATCTATATCATAAGGCTTATGGAGGGTTATGATGAAAAATGGTTGGAAGAGGTATGTCCCTCAACTAAACATTATACCAATGACCTTATCATTATATTGATTTTTTTTAGTCTTCAACTTCTACCTTAAGCAATTTGATCAGTTTAAATCCAGTGAGCAGTGTACTACACTTGCTCTTGAAATATTTAATGATTCAAAGAATGAGATGCTTCAGGGTCAAAATAAGGCAGCCACGAGACACCAGGCCCGAAATGATTTTGGTGAAGAGCTTGAAAGATTTTCACAAAATTATGTGGGCTGCGACAAACCGGTGGTGAAAAACAATAAGCTACCCCTAACCGGAGAAAAATTTAGCAGCCATAGGAAGAGGAGAATCCGCATATGATTTATGATGATTCAAATACTTCCACCATATGTAGGTCTGAAGTTTAATCATTTTGTACTGAATTGTGGTAAGTTGGGATATCCTGAGCTTCCAAAATATTGTCATAATGTACCTTATGCATCTTTTTTATTTTATTGTAGTTAATAAGTACTGAGCATTTATATTTGACAGTATTTACATATAAGGTAGGGTACTTGGTTATGTTAAACACTTTTAAGATGAAAGAGCTGTTAAAGTACTCGCATCTTTCACGTTTACTATACATGGTAGTCACCCAGTTGTTGTTCTCAAGGCCATTCATGGACACAAAGTACGCCGAAGCAGATTCTCACTGGTCAATAATTAAGCCGACAAAAATCAAATGGAAGAAATCTCTCTGGACATCATGGTCTTTCAAATTTTGACACACATTTTGACCAATATACCATGCACATAAACGATGTCTTGCCCCAGGTATAAGATTACTTATAGCTTTTCGCATTGCTTCATCTCCATCTGTTATAACTGAAATTGGCTTCTTCCAATACATTGAGGTGAGAAAGGCTCTGATTACCCAATTGTATGTTTGTTCTTTTTCATCGACAAGAAGAGCACATCCAAATACAATTGTTGCCCTGTGGTTGTTACACCTAACAAATACATCTAACAGCTTTTGATATATGTTACACTTGTAAGTGGCGTCAAAAATTAACACATCCCCGAAAGAATTGTATTCAGTCAAGGACTGCCCATCTCTCCAAAACATATTTGTCAATCTTCCCTCTGCATCTACGCTAAATAGACAATAAAAGTGGTTCCATCGCCTTTGTATTCATCCGTGTGATCAAAGCTTGAGCATCACCATCTAACAATATCTCTTTTTGTTGACCTTGTAATATGTTGTACACACATCTCTCAATGTATAAAATACAAAATTAAAGCCACCTTTTTGATGTACGATATATTCGTATGCACGACAATTTTTGACTGAAACCTTCCTCAATGCCTTAACCTCGGCAAAGTCAATGTCTGGGACATACCGGTGCGATCTCATAAACTGCCGATGTTGAGGTCTAACCAAGCTATGGTTATGCGTAGTAATAAATTCTGAGGCATAATAGACCCCTATTTTGGTATATAGCCTGACCGTCAGTTGTGCTGGACAATTACCTCTTGTTATGCGCCAAATCTTTTGCCATTTGTATGGAGGCTCGGTACTCCTGGGCTTCCTTTCCATAGTATAGGCCTGGTGTTTGTTCTTTTCACTTGCCGGATGCTCACTGCCATCTTTAAACTCCTTGAACCTATCTCTAATACAATCTTTCGGAGCTGACTTTTTCCGTTCTCCTTCCCTTGAACACATAACCACTCTTCTATTTATCACTATCCCCGAACGGTTTTTGTCCAATTTATGCTTCCTCATACTAAACCCCATTGCCAAAGAATAATATCAGTAAAAAGTATCAACCTCATCTATAGTTTTGAACTCAACAACCTTCAAATCCTCGTATGCTTTGCCTCTATATTGTGGTGCACCATCTAGTTTCATCTCCTTTTTCAAATCTCTGTCTCCTATGTCCGAATCCGAGCCCGAATCCGACCATGAACCTTCCTCACCCTCCTCACTTGATGAATAAACCTGATAGTCGCATATTTATGCGTCTATCCGGTATTTAGTTTGTTCTCTATATTTAGTTTATTGTTATTAATTGAGTGATTTAATTATGTTTATTGTTATAATAGGTTTTGTGGACAAATAAAGGAAAAGGAAACAAAAGAAGGATTCCTAGCTCAATACGGAGAAAAGAGGGAGTTATGTACAATTATAGTAGCCTATTCCAATGTGGACTCTAGGAGAGCAATTAGAGGACATATATAAACCTATTTTAGGTTTTGGAAAAGGCTAATCAGCATTTTGGAGAGCATAGCTTCGAACAAGGTAGAGCAAGCAACAAGAGGAACTCAACCTGTCTCGAATTCGACCGGTCGAGAATTCCTTCGACTCGTCGAATTCTGGTCAACCAGAGTTCTTCTTCATCTCATTTGTTTGTTTCAACTTTATGAATTATTTTGATTATTTTAATTATAACTTTTAGTAGCTAAACCTATTGTTAAGGGGTTGCTTGAAGCCTCGTACATGAAGTCTTTTTAATGCATACACTTTAACCTATTTTTGCATATTCTTTGAATGAGGTTTCTTTCTCTGAATGATTCACCGTATGAGTTCTTGTATGTTTTCTTTGGTGGTCAACTTAGTATGCATGCTAGGATTCTATTTTCATGAGATACAGGCGACTGAAGATAATTTCTTCCACCGGATTCTCTATAGTGATACACTGGTTTTACCGTCAGGAGATTGAAATCCATAGGTCTAGCCTGACACGCCTATAGTGTACCTGTGAACCCTTGTAGCTTCTAAAAAATTTTCTAGAGTTTAATGCTTTCTTCTTTGTAAACCTTGGGGGTCCATAACTATGGGTTCAATAGAGGAATAGATGTAGGGGAGGTCCATGACAAACCTGCATAGGCATAAGGATTAGGTAATAGGATGTGGTTGTAACGATCAACTCACCCTGGGAACTTTCATTCATCGGATATGTGCATTAGATTAAGTATGTGTTATATAGATGGAATAACGGTGGTGGATTGCATTCCTCTTAACCCATTAATCATATAGTTTAAACTCATTTGCATTCATTAGCATCTTTACTTTCAGCATTTATTTTCTGCACTTTCTGTAGCTTAGCCGATTTAGTTCGGTACCCAAAACTACTCCGAATATCCTCAAATTTTTTGTAGTAGTCCGTCATTGTGTCTATATTGTTGTGTCCAAATTTAGTGGCTTTTAGAGTAGTTTAGCTTAGGTTCGTAGTGTCATTAGTGTACTGTAGTTGAGTCTGTCAGCATTTCAGTTTTGTGTTAGGATTTAGTTTCACTAACTCCTTGTGTTCGATAACCCTTATAATTAACTATTACAATGATATATCTTTGTTGAAAATAAGGTATCTTTGAATATGTGTTTACCCGGCCTATCAAATTTTAGCGCCATTGTCGGGGAGTTGCTTAATTCTAAGTCTTAATAGTCTTTAATTTTCAGTTTTTTTTTTGTTTTTTTATTTTTCTTTTGAGTCTTACTGTTTCTTCCGTGTGCAAGAGTATTTTTTATGCGTACTAGGCACACTAGAAGCACTGAGCCATTACTAATTGATCTAGAAATTGAACGCTCAATTAAGCAAAACAGGAAGCAGTAGAGACAACGGTCTATGAGTGTGAATAGTGGTGGTGAACCATTTAAGCAAGATATTCATTCAAGTTCAGAATCTGAGTTTGAAGAAAAGCAAAATATTCCAACACCACCACCATCACCAAGAAGAATGGCAAATGCAACCAAGTTGAGAGAGTCATTTATACCAGACATAGGTGCAGCAGATTCACCAATCGCACTACCAGAGAATTTGGGGGCTTATTCTATTCCACCATCACTTATATCGAATCTGCCACACTTCAGAGGAACCTCTTCTGAAGACCCTCAGGATCATCTCAATGAGTTCACAGCTTTGTGCAGAATCCAGAAATCAACAAATGTAGAAGAAGACACTGTGAAGCTCATCTTGTTTTCATTCTCTCTGAAGGAGCAAGCAAAGGCATGGTACAATTCCTTATCTCCTTTATCTACTGACACATGGGAGAAGATGTGTGTTACATTTATGTGACAATCCGAACTATAATCATGCAGTTATCAATTTGTGTTACGCGTTATTGCAAATTTCAGGTAGAATATACAATGGTAATTGAGTATTCCTCTAGCTATTGCCTTGGAAGGAGTTATATGTATACTTGTGGGCACGACAAGTTGTTGTCGCGGTTCATGAAACCATATGAGATTAGTAAGGATATGAGCATTATGGTTTACCGTTTGTGGAAATATTATCAGGGCTGGTATATGTATATAACGTATTTCACGCATCGTAATTATGGACATATATTCTTAATCCTCTCATATTAGCGTGCTTAAGAAAATTTCTGTTGCAGGCAGTTCAGTTTGAGTTGTGGAACCGTTGGATGTTCTTAATGGTCGAGAGTAGATTCTCTGGAACAAGAATATTTTGTTAGTGACAGTGTTTGTATTTGTACAGAAATCATATAGTAAATGTAGCTACATAGCAGCCAGAACAGTTTGTGTGAGCAGTGGCTTCGTTCTCCTAGCATGTATGTAAATTTCGAGGTCTAAATTTTTGTAAGGGGGTGGGATTGTGACAACCCGAATCGTAATCATGCAGTTATCAATTTGTGTTACTCGTTATCGCAAATCAGTCGAATAATTGGGTTTGTTAACGACTATTTCATCAGGCGAGAATTTGGGTTGACTTCCTTCACGAGAATTGTAGAGTATTTAATTTCAAGATCATGGGAATTTTTGGGGAATTTTTCGGATAAAATGTTTTATCGAGTTTTGAAGTCGGTTGGTGAATATATATAAAAGTGTTATTTTTATTGTTGATTTAATCGTGACCGTCTGATCTTGATCAGATTGAACCTTAGCCGTTGATTTGGGCTAGTATGTATATGGTATTTATACGGTATAAATACAAGTTATTTTTGGAAAGTTTCTATTTTGGGAATTATGGGTTAATCGAGTTGACCATGGGTCAAGTCGACCCGTTTTGGTCTTGAAACTTGTCGTTGGCGGTGTGCTCTTTTCCGGCCATATTTAGCCGTGCTTCCTTGATGAAAGATGTTGGGCTCAACCTACTCTTCAATTTGATAGGTGGATCGTCGAGATTGGTGGCCGAAGGAGGAGGATTCGACAGGATGAAAATGAGGAAATTCTGGCCGAAATCGGCGGAGTTGGTGGCGGCGATACCGGCAGCGAGTGGTTTCGGCCCTTGCCGGTGGTGGCCGATCAGAGTATGAGAATTATGGCGAGGTTTTTGAACTTCACGATGAGTTTTGGACGTTTTCCAGTTAAAATCGGGCTTAACTTTGAACTGGAAAGTTGTTGGAAATGTTGAGATCTTCAATAGTCATAAATGCATACTCGTAAACGCATAATCGTAAAATGTTGAGATCTTTTTCCTGGGCTTTTCGGTTTTCTTTGCCCAGATTGTAGTGTGTATCATGAGGATGTTGAATGTCGTCGGGGGCATCGAGTCCACCAGTCAATTCCTTCAGCAGTAGGTCCTTGCTCACTTTCATGTTGTTTCTTATGTTATTGAAGTCACTCTGGATACTTGTTGAGTAGTATTGTCTTCGTGAGACTCTTGTGAATAGGTTGTCACTCGTATAGTTGTCGAGTTGAGTTTCTTTGTATGTGATTTCGTATTTACTGGAATTATGTTTTTCATTTCTGAATAATATATCAGGTTTAAATTTCAGTTTTATGTTGAGAAATTCGGATGGACATCGGTGGTCCACGGTATTGTTTGTGGATTTATCTGTGGAGTGTCAATTTTTCTTGCAAGTTTTTGAGTACCTCTTTCATAAGGGAAGTTATGTCAAAATTTTCACAGAAACTAATAGATTAGGTCCAGTCATTAGGGCTTAATTCTAGATTACTAGTTAATCTAGGGTCTGGTCCTTTCAGTTTGGTATTAGAGCATTAGGTTACATATTTTGTAGACTTTTCTGGTCAGGTCAGTACAGGCGTTTGAGAACGTATGAGACGTCTGGAAGGATAGCCCGACCAGTTGGCGGATGCTCATTATTCCAAGTGTTGTGTTTTGTCAGATGTCTAGAGTCTCCTAGTTTATTCGGTTTGTGACTTCTTTCAATGAGCTGTCAGTTTTGGACTCGGTAGTCAGTCAGTCGGTACGCCTCGACAACCAGCTTATCTGCATGATACACAAACTCTACTTTGGTTATCCGTGATTTGATTACACGCATGATGCCAGTATTGTGAGTGGATTTTGAGAATTAATTAGTAAAGTTATTTTTGTAAGAACAATTTCTTTTACATACTCCTATAACCCTATGGCTAGCGAATTTTGGCTAGTGGGATTGGTCGAGTTTGATCATTTGCAATCTCAATTCATTTCTGAGCAAATAATTGTAGTAGTTGTTGGTCTGTTGTTGGACCATACAGTTTGCCAGTGGCAGGGTATTGAGAAAGATGAAGTTTTCGCTCAGTAGTTAGAGTATCGAGATCATTTCACCTGTTTGGCCCGAGTTGGCACTAAATAATAGCAGGACAGTGAAAGGGAAATATTGAGGTTTTGAGCGGAATTTGCGGTCTGATGTCACTCTATATATATCGGATGTAAATGCGTTGTTTCAAATAGTTGACAGTATTGCAGTTTAATGCAAGGTTAGATGCCAATCTGTGTGTGGCGAAATTCAATGATTTAATGGTACTGTACTTCATCAAAATCCTCGGTGTGGAAGTTTGAGTATTTCAGTTTGCCATATTTCTTCAGTCATAGAAGCTCACATTCCTACTTTCAGTGTATGTTGTCCGACTTATTTTCAGAATTGGGAAGAGTTTACTCTGATTGTAATGGTCAGGAGTCAGTAGTAGTGAAATCAGCAGTTATTAAATTACCATTCTGTACGCAGAGGCTTCTCTTTTATGGTAGGTGCCACATGTATTTTCGAGGACAATATCCTTTTAAGATTTGAGTTATTTTTGTTGTGCCAGATGAAAAATTTGGCAAGTACCAGATTTATTATCGATGGCCTTGTGAGACATCAGATTTATTATCGATGGCCTTGTGAGAACTCTAGCTGTATACCAGATTTAGCAAGTAGAAGTTCCGGTTCGTGGTGCTAGATTTCTCGACTATGTATTATTATTAAAGCATGTTGGTGTTGACCTAGATAAGATTGAAATGGTGTTAAACCAAAGCAGATCAGTGAGTGTAGGAAATATTAGAAGCCTTCAGGGTTTGGACTGGTTGCAACTGCCAGTTGATACAGTATTTTCACCGGGGTATGTCAGTATGGACCCGGATAAGGTTGAAGATGTGTCGATCTGGAGTAAACTTATTAACGTGGCAGTTATTCAAAGCTTTTTGTCAGGTTGTGTGCACTATATGTTCAGCTCTAGATCATCTAGCAGAAAATTGTCCAAAGTTTAGAGCGGAGAAGGAAGTCAATTATGAGGAAGAAGAGGAAAATTACTTTCAGAGGCAGTCAAATACCTATAGTGGGAATAAGGGCCATCCACTGTTGAGTTATAGGAGTACCAATGTGCTAAATCCTCCTAATGCTCCACAAGGTTTTCAGCCAAGGCAGCCTACAGGAGAAGGACAAAAGTTTGGCCAGAGGCGTATTCCTCAACAACAATAAGTTTCGACTCAAACATCCCAGGAACTTCAACTCTAAAAGCCATGATGCAACAAATGATGTTTGATAGCAAGAAAGAACGAGAGGAAAATAGTGCTTTCCGCCAAGATATCAAGGCCACCACTCAAGAACTAAAAGGTACAACTCAGCAATAAGGAAAAGCAATCGATTTGCTAGAAACGCAAGCAAGCCAAATTCAACAAACACTCACTCAAGCCAACCCAGGAGGTCTTCCTAGCAGCACCCTCTCCAATCCCAAGGGGCAATATGAAGCACATGCTATGATCTTAAAAAATGGGAAGGTGTTGGATGCAAATTAGAAGTCAAGAAGCCAAGAAGACAATGGGAGGAGCCGGTCATAGAGCAAATTGTGTTTGATGAACCATTGAAAACATTTCAGGAACCCCAACTCAATCCGTTGAGGAAATTCCTCAACCTGTTGAGAATGCACCTGGAATGAAAATTGTGTAAAAATTGAAACCAGCTCAGGTATGTCCCTCACCATTAATTACTACTAATGTGCCTTTTCCTAGCAGGTTGAAGAAGTTAGGCAAGGAGGAAAAAGATAAGGAGATCCTAGATGTCTTCAAGAAAGTTGGGGTGAACATTCAATTGCTAGATGTGATCAAGCAAATTCCACAGTATGCAAAATTCCTCAAGGATCTGTGTACTACTAAAAGAAAGTTCAAAGGAACTGAAGCATTGCTTTAAGAGAGAGAGTATCTATTGTTCTTCAGAGGAAGATCCCACCAAAACTTGGTGATCCGGGATGTTTTACTATTCCATCCACAATTGGTGATCACAGGTTTGAATGTGCTCTTCTTGATTTAAGTGCTTCCATAAATTTAATGCCATATGTTGTATATGATAGAATGAATATGGGAGAACTTACACCTACTGGGATAACCATTAAACTTGCTGATATATCTAACTGTTACCCTAGAGGTATTATAGAAGATGTGCTAGTGCAGGTGGGAGATTTGATATTCCCAGCAGACTTTTTTGTTTTAGAGATGGACGGTGAACCAATGCCCTCTGAAATACCACTGATTCTTGGGAGGCCATTTTTGCGAACAACTCGTACTAAGATTGATTGTTATGAAGGTTCACTTAGCATGGAAGTAGTAGGAGAGAAGATCCAATTCAACATTTTTGAATCCCTCAAGTACCCAAATGGTGATGATATGTACTCTTGTTGTTCTATTGATGTTTTTGAAAGTTTTGTGCAGGAGTTTATTAATTATTCAATGGAGGAGGACCCGTTGAGAAAGGTCATAGAAGTGGCCGGAAAAAAAGAAGCTCCAGGGCCAATTTTCGACCAGTCAAAAAAGAGGAAAGAAGTGGCCATAGCTATGCATCGATCGGTCGAGAAAAATTCTCGACCCGTCGAAGACGGACAGATTTTGGGCCATAATAACGCATCGACCAGTCGAAAGTTTCCTTCAGAAAATTTTTGACCCGTCGAATTTGAGTCCGTTTTTGATATTGCTTCTACCGAAGATCTTGAGATGGAAGAAAAATACTATGCAATGGAAGAGGAATTTGAATCAATGCCAAGCATGAAAGGTAAGCCTTCTAAACCAATCCCTCTTCCGGTTTCAATTGACGTTCTTGCTCCATCTATTCAGGCAGGGCCTGAGTTAGAACTTAAACATCTACCCAAGCATTTGAAGTATGCTTTTCTTGGTAACGATGAAACTTTGCCGGTCATAATTTCTTCAAAGCTTTCAAAATTGCAAGAGGAGAAACTCTTGCTTGTAGATATCAAAGGAATTTGCCCTACTTTGTGCACTCACAGGATACATCTTGAGGAGGATGCTAAGCCAACCAGAGAAGCTCAACGTCGCCTAAATCTTCCCATGATGAATGTTGTCAAGAATAAAGTGATCAAACTCCGTGATGCAGGTATAATTTATGTTATTTCTGACAGCAAGTGGGTTAGTCCTGTGCAGGTAGTACCGAAACGTTCTGGAATAATGGTGGTGAAGAATGATGAGAACGTTTTGGTGCCTCAATGAATGCAAACAGGATGGAGAGTATGCATTGATTATCGCAAGCTCAATGCCACCACACGAAAAAAATCACTTTCTACTCCCATTCATTGATTAGATGTTGGAAAGGTTGGCAGGACATGCATATTACTGTTTCTTGGATGGTTATTCAGGGTACAACCAGATAGCCATACACAAGGATGATCAGGAGAAAACCATCTTCACTTGCCCTTATGGCACATTTGCTTATCGGAGAATGCCCTTTAGTTTATGCAATGCGCCTGCAATGTTTCAAATATGCATGCTGAGTATTTTTTCAGACATGGTCGAAAAGATCATTGAGGTATTTATGGATGATTTCGGTCTTTGGTGATTCTTTTGACATATGTCTACATCATTTATCTATGGTCTTGGAACGTTGTGTGAAAACTAACCTAGTGTTCAATTGAAAAAAAAATGCCACTTTATGGTTGAACAGGGTATAGTTTTAGGACATGTTATTTCTGCTAGGGGAATTGACGTAGACAAGGCTAAAGTGGATATTGTGCGTACCTTACCACCT
The DNA here is from genome assembly GCA_946800695.1 of Geum urbanum. NCBI lineage: Eukaryota > Viridiplantae > Streptophyta > Magnoliopsida > Rosales > Rosaceae > Geum > Geum urbanum. The sequence continues at coordinate 76,681,666 of OX326999.1, read as the reverse complement.
CCTTCTACTGTGAAGGAGGTGCGATCATTTCTTGGATATGCAGGATTTTATCGCAGGTTTATCAAGGAGTTTTTCAAGATAGCCAGACCCTTATGTGCATTGCTCCAGAAGGATGTGGCCTTCAAATTCACTGAGGAATGTCTACAAGCTTTTAATAAGCTCAAGCAATTGTTGACTACAACTCCCATTATATAAGCATCAGATTGGAGTCTACCATTTGAGCTAATGTGTGATGCTTCAGACTATGTTGTTGGCGCTGTTCTTGGCCAACGACCACAAAGACTTCCATATGTCATTTATTACGCCTCCCAAACTTTGAATGATGCATAGTTGAACTATTCAACTATTGAGAAGGAGCTCTTAGTAGTGTTTTTTTCTCTTGAAAAGTTTAGATCTTACCTACTTGGAACTAAGGTTATCATATTTTCTGACCATGCTGCTTTGAGATATTTGATGACTAAACAGGATGTCAAGCCCAGATTGATTCGATGGATGCTCTTACTTCAAGAGTTTGACATTGAGATCAAGGACAAGAAGGGTTCTGAAAATGTGGTGGCGGATCATTTGAGTAGACTCACCCATGGTTCCAACGCAGAAGAGGACAACCTTCCTCTCAAAGATAATTTTTCGGATGAACAGCTCCTTGTTTTCCAAGATTTGGTGTCATGGTATGCCGACATTGTTAACTACAAGGTGAGTAAGTGCATTCCTCCTAATTTCAGCAGAACTCAGAAAGACAAACTAGTCAAGGAAGCTAGGTATTACATATGGGATGAGCCATACCTCTGGAAACATTGTACTAATGCCATCATCCGCAGGTGCATACCCGAGTCTGAATTTCAATTTTATTCTATCTTTTTGTCACTCCCATGCAGGTGGTGGACACTTTGGAGGGAATAAGACAACTCTCAAAGTGCTTGAGAGTAGATTTTATTAGACAACCTTGTTCCATGGTGCGCATGTCATGTACAAATCATGTGAAAGATGCCAAATGACATGTAACCTCGTCCCAAGAGACCAAATGCCTAAACACCCTATTCTTGTTGTTGAAATATTTGATGTGTGGGGTATTGATTTTATGGGGTCATTCCCTAACTCCCAAAGTTATTTGTATATTCTTCTCGCTGTGGATTATGTTTCTAAGTGGGTGGAAGCTAAATTCACCCGTACTAACAATGCTAAGGTTGTTCTTTATTTTCTGAAAGATATTTTTGCTAGATTTGTAACACCTAGATGCATCATCAGCGATGGAGGATCTGATTTTTGCAATAGAACCTTTGAAGCTTTGCTCTGGAAGTACCGTGTAACACATAAGGTGGCCACGCCTTATCATCCTCAAACCAGTGGGCAAGTGGAGGTGTCAAATAGGGAGATCAAGCAAATCCTTGAGAAGACGGTCAGGCCAACCCGGAAAGATTGGAGTCAACGCCTTGATGAAGCATTGTGGGCTTACAAGATAGCATATAAGACACCTATAGGAATGTCTCGTTATAGGTTGGTGTATGGGAAAGCTTACCATCTTTCGGTGGAATTGGAGCACAAGGCATATTGGGCTGTCAAGAAGTTCAATTTTAACATAGATGATGCAGATTTGCATAGGAAGTTGCAGCTGAATGAGCTTGATGAGATTAGGTACACTGCCTATGAGTCCAGCAAGATATACAAGGAAAAGACTAAAGCTTTTCATGACCAGAATATTAAGAGAAAAGAATTTGTTGTTGGTCAAAAAGTTTTACTCTTCAATAATCGTCTACCCTTATTTCCAGGTAAGCTCAAAAGTAGATGGACTGGACCTTATGTTATCACTAATGTTTTTCCTCATGGTACTATAGAGATTGTGAGTTCAAAAACTGGGAGGACATTTAAAGTGAATGGACATCGACTCAAGCCATTCTATGAGTCATTTATGGAGAATGTCTTTGAGGATGCAAACCTTGAAGAGGCGGCTCCTTGTGTGGAGTGAGGAGACTTGCCGTCTGGCTAAAGATGTTAAACTTAGCGCTACTTGGGAGGCAACCCATGTTAATGGAGAAGCTGGCGACCAGATTTGATTTCTTATCCCTTCTCTTTTACTTTATCTTTCTCCATGTTTAGTATGATTTGTGATGTGTTACGTGTCTCATTCTATTCTTGTTTGATGTATTGTATGTTTTAGTTTTGTTTTACATTGAGGAAAATGCAAATTTCAAGTGTGGGGTGGGGTTTATATCATATCCTTAGCGTCTATGTATAAATTTTTCATTTTTAGGTGTTTTTCGGTACTATGCAGTTTTCTGTTTTGTGTAATTTATTTTATATATCTAGAGGTCTCGCCAAATTCTGAAATTTTGGGAGAATGTTTGTACATGAGTGTAGTTTATGCCCATAAAATTTCAGCTCATTCTGATGTGTGATTAATTCTGTATAAATTATAAAAGTGAAGTTGCGCAGTACATGAGACCCATTTCGACCCGTCGAGAAATTTTTTTAAGGAATTCTTGACCCGTCGAATTTTGGCAGATTTTTAGACAGTAGCATGGCTTCGACCTGTCGAGGAATTCCTCGACCCGTCAAATACTGAGGGGGGTCTTTTTCGACGACCAGTTCGTCGTGGAAGGGTCTTTTTGCCTAGTTTTGTTATTTTTGAGTTTTTTTTGTTTTTCTTATGTGTTTTAGTGTCTTATTTGAAAAACCAAATACAAAAGTAAAAAGTGTCAAGAAAAGCAATACAAGAAGAGTCTCTTATTTCGAGTCTTAGGTGCCCTTAACGTGTCCATGATGTGATTATATCTTCCGTAATTGGGACTAAAAGATGATCATGTTATTTATGTTTCTTTGGTTAATCTTGATATATGGTGCATGTGCGAATATGTAGTGGATGTAGAAATGAGTTAACATGGTACAGATTTTTGAGCATGCTTAAACTTTGTTGAGATTCGTTTAACCTGTGTGCGATTGAGCCTAAATGTGAATTTACATGCTTTCTTTGGTTGAGTGTCAATTGCTTGCCACATATTAAGTTAATGGACTCTCGATATTACTAGAACTTGCTCTTGTGCTATTCAAAGCTTATAGTCAATACATGTTTTGATTGAGGAAGTGATAAAGGCATATAGGGGACACCACCATAGCTATATAAGCCTGTGTCCCAAATTTGTGTACACAAGATGTACACCTCCTAGTTAACCACTTTGAGCCTACATGTTTAAACTTTATGTCGTCACCCACATATCTCTGACCTTGAACTTTATAATAGTTATATATTTACCCTTGTTCTAGGAGTTGGCAGAGCTATACATGAGTCAGGTATGTGAAGAAGACGATGATGTCGAAATGTGATGAAAAGAAATAAGTGTGGGGTATCAAGCTAGTGTTTAAAAAAAAGTGAAAAGAGAAAAAAATCGGAAAAAAATATTTATTCGAAAACAAAAGAAAAGTGCGATGTCTACCTTGATACCCGAGTTAATTGTTGATGAAAAGAATTATGTGAATACCCAACAAGATGAAATTCGGCCATAAAAGTGAGAAATTTCATAGTTGTAAAGTTTGAAGAAGTCTCTTATTTGGTGCTCTACTAGGTTCTAGAATCATATTTGAATTCTATACTCATTTATTCTTTAACCTATGAGCCAAGCCCTATTACAACCCACGAAAGCCCTTTTTGATCCTCAAGATGACAACCTTTGATTTGTGAAGATTAGTCACAAGAGTAAGCATATGGTTTGGTCCATTTGGCAAGCAATTGAGTTGAGTAAAAACCTTAGACATATTTTGAGTGAAACACTTGTGAGAGAATATCTAAGTGAGGTTGAATCTTGACTTATTAGTTGTATGCTGCAGCTTTATATCCACCATGATTATATATGCATCCTATATATTACATTTGTGTCATGCATTGAAATTAACTCTCGAAACTTTATGGAATGTAAATGTGGAGTCATACTAATCTTGGTGTTACAATTGTGGAAGATTGCTGAGACAACACGTTAAAGGCGTTAGAGTCATGTAGTTAGAGTTTTGTTGAGTTATTTTAAAAGTTTTAGTTTAGTGCATTGTTCGAGGACTAGCAATGTCTAAGTGTGAGGTATTTTGATAGTCGCATATTTATGCATCTATTCGGTACTTAATTTGTTCCATATATTTAATTTATTATTATTAATTGAGTAATTTAATTATGTTTATTGTTTTAATAGGTTTATGGAGAAATAAAGGAAAATGAAATAAAAGAAGGATTCCTAGCTCAATACGGAGAAAAGAGAGAGTTATGTGCAAATATAGAAGCCTATTCCAATGTGGACTCTAGGAGAGCAATTGGAGGACATATATAAACCTATTTTAGGTTTTGGAAAAGGCTAATAAGAATTTTGGAGAGCATAGCTTCGAGCAAGGGAGAGCAAGCAGCAAGAGGAACTCAACCTGTCTTGATTCGACCGGTCGAGAATTCCTTCGACCCGTCGAATTCTGGCCGACCAGAGTTCTTCTTCATCTCGTTTGTTTGTTTCAAATCTATGAATTATTTTGATTCTTTTAATTATGACTTTTAGTAGCTAAACCTATTCTTAAGGAGTTGCTTGAAGCCCTGTACATGAAATCTTTTTAATGCATACACTTTAACCTAGTTTTGCGTATTCTTTGAATGAGGTTTCTTTCTCTGAATGATTCACCGTATTAGTTTTTGTATGTTTTCTTTGGTGGCCAACTTAGTATGCATGCTAGGATTCTATTTTCATGAGATACGGGCGACTGAAGATAATTTCTTCCACCGGATTCTCTATAGTGATACACTGATTTTACCGTCAGGAGATTGAAATCCATAGGTCTACCAGGACACGCCATATAGTGTACATGTGAACCCTTGTAGCTTCTCAAACCTTTTCTATAGTTTAATGCTTTCTTCTTTGTAAACCTTGGGGTCCATGACTATGGGTTCAATAGAGGAATAGATGAATGGGAGGTCCATGACAAACCTACATAGGCATAATGATTAGGTAATAGGATGTGGTTGTAACGATCAACTCTTCTTAGGAACTTTCATTCATTAGATATGTGCATTAGGTTAAGTATGTGTTAGATAGATGGAATAACGGTGGTGGATTGCATTCCTCTTAACCCATTAATCATATAGTTTAAACTCATTTGCATTCATTAGCATCTTTACTTTCAGCATTTATTTTCTGCATTACCTTTAGCTTAGCCGATTCAGTTCGGTATCCAAAACTACTCCGAATATCCTCAAATTTTGTGTAGTAGTCCACCACTGTGTCTATATTGTTGTGTCCTAATTTAGTAGGTTTTAGAGTAGTCTAGCTTACGTTCGTAGTGTCCAAATTTAAACTCATTAGTGTACTGTAGTCGAGTCTGTCAGCATTTCAGTTTTGTGTTAGGATTTAGTTTTACCAACTCATTGTGTTCGATAACCCTTATAATTAACTATTACAATGATATATCTTGGTTGAAAATAAGACATCTTTGAATAGGTATTTATCCGGCCTATCAAAACCATGATGTCACCACAATATTCATCTCCAGTGCATTGTAATTCACTAGCCATTAACTGAAGGTTAAATGACACAATATCAAACAAACGAACTATGAATAATTAACAATGAAATTGAAGTTCGGCATAAAAGATTGAATGGGTGTGTAATGTTACCTTATTTAGTAGGGAAACAATAAGTTGACCAGAATTGAAACCAAGATCCTGAAAATCAGAGAAGGGAGGTTGAGTTTGTATGAAAATATTACTGTGTGTGGCGTGAGTTGAACGAGGGAGTTGAATGTGAAGTGAAAAGGTCAACCCCAGTGACTCTAATATACTTAATTTTCCTCCCAAAAAAAACGTTGTGTTTCATTCAAAAATAATCTCCCCATTTTTTAATTTAATATTAATAGTCTCACTAAACCGTAAACTGTAAACCTCAAACCCTAAATCCTACACTATATATCCTAAAACTCCAAAAAAACTTTTAACCTCATTGTCCGGGTCTAATAAACTTTCGAAACTAAATTTTTACACTACATATATTATCATAACGTGGGCATTTTAAAAAAATATCTTTTAACATCATTGACCGGGACTAATGAACTCCAAGAAGGCTAAATTCTGACACGGTACATATATAATTTTTGCCCATCGACAAGTGAGTAGCCATTATGTCATCGACAAGTTCAAAATTTTCACATGTACATATATAATTTTCACACGTACATATATCGATATCACACTCCATCAACAAGGTGATAGTCATTCCGTCATGCATAATGTGAGAGTCGAGACCAAGTTTTATGTACATAATTTTGTATACTTCATATTTATCATTGTGTCAAAAAAAATTACATAGTTAATCGATTTAGTTACTCAATCTATAAAAATTGAGAAGATACATCTCATAGCTATACGAATAAGTCTTTTTTCATAAAAAAATATTGTTTGACCTCATAGACCAAGTCTAAATAAAGTCCGATGAAGTTAATTTTTTCACACCATACATATTATATTATTACAAGTAGATGCATAAATATGATTTACTTTCTCATTAGACTATATTCATTTCTCATATTGTTTATATTTCTGATATGACTACACTAGTGTTGTACACTTTATTTCGTTAGTTTTATGAAAATATAAATCTTTGTGAACCTAAACCATACAAGATCAATCATTCAACGAATTTGACCATTGAATATGACAATTGAAATCATTTATCTATATTGTAGAAAAATGAGAATTTTTTAACTTAAATTTGGCTTCCATCTATTTATCCAACTGTTATGACATTAATATCCTTACAAGTAAAACACCCATATCCATCCCTTTATCCAAAAACGACCAAATTTTGTGCCCCAACTCTAATGGGATTTATATTTATCTCATCCTTATGGAAATTTGAAAGAAAAAAAACTTTATTATGGTTAATTTTATTCTTAGAAAAATTTGAATTTATTAGTAAAGGGTAAGATAGTATTTATAATTAGAGAAGAAAAAACCATTAAAATTGAAGAAAAAAATTGCGAAGTCGGCGCCGGTCTGTTCCAGGTCGTCGTCAGACCATCGCAACGTTCTTGTCGACCACTACTACAGAGATACAAGCTTTCTCAGACTACAAAGGCGACGAATTTGATGGCAGAAGCGTGGAAGATGCCAAATGGCAGAAAAATGCCGACGTGGTAGCCACATAAAGAGCTCTTCTTGAGTCAAACCCTCCAAGCCTCTGAGGCCACCATACCTAAGATTGGCTCTGACCACGGTGTCGAAGTAGATCTGTTCTCGAACTTAGCCATGCAAGAAGAGTATAGATGGACCTCGAGGCGGCCCGTTCGGTCGAGATTTTAGGACTTGACGGTGTCCGGGAAGAGGCCGACGGGGAGGAGGTTGTGAAGTGATGACATGGCGGTGGAAGGGAGAAAAAGAAGAGAGGAAGTGTGAGGAGAGATACGAGTGTCAGGGGAAGACGAGTGTGGAGTGTCTGAGGTTTTTATGGGTTGTTTGTCGACACAGGCAGGCTAGATCTCCGGCTTTCCGGCCATGTACGGTGGAAAACTTCATTTATCCGGATCTCTGTTCTATTTTAACCCTATATCATTTTTCACCATCTTTGACCAAGAATTTTTTTCCCTACTATTTTCAAACTATCAGTTTGACCGGCAAGGTTAATTAACAATCAAGATTGACCACTGGTTAGTAACCAATAATATTTTGACACGTCAATCAGTGTACTTGCACTATTGTGTGCTGAATAATTTTCGATTTTTCAAAAAGATTCTCATCTTTCCATTTAATACAAATTAGCTAGGGTAATAATCCGATAAAGAATATATTTTATCTTTGGCTTCGATCATGTCCACTATGTATGTACAAATTCTAGACGATGTATGAGTAGCAACTCGCCAGTAACCATGCAAGCTTATTTGGGTGGATGCACATGTTTTTCGTATAACTCGTTTGCAAAAATGTATTTTGTTGCAGCTACCCTGCTCTATATATACACATTTGGACATAAGTTTTAATTAATTCCTTAATCAACAGGGTTAAATGATCTTGCCTGGGCTGATGGGCGATAGGGCGGAAATGAGTTAAGTTAAGAGCATCCACACCGGTTTAAGATTTTTTATTGGCCTAGAAATTCTTATTTGAGGAAGTGCAATTACTATTCATCAAATAAGAGGTTTTATTCATATTTTTCCTGCAGCGGTGCAAAAAATAAGACTTCCTATTACTATTTTAAAAAAACTTTAGAAGTGGGTACGCGACAGAAGTGTTGAATTAAATAATAATATATATATATTAAAAATTTAAAACAAAATACTTCCGTTAGCCATTATAGTTTAAATTCAAATGCTACATGAAAAATTTAATTTAAACTGTCATATATAAACAAAAAAAGTGGACTATGCTAAGAAATGAGTGGGCTAATGCTAACAAAAGATTACAAAGCAAATGTGTATAACATGCTAAGAAACACGATAATTAAGCAAATAAGGAACACAACACTACACCCACTGAAAAACGTATCCAATCCATTGATGAATAAGAAAAAAAACATTAAAGCGTTGCAAAGGCTCCCGTCGTTGTTGAGAGAAAAACTTAGTCACTACTGTCGTTGACAGAGAGAGAGAGAGAGAGAGAGAGAAGAGAAGAGGGACAGAAGGACCGAGGGAGCTTAAAGCCTTGCAATCGTTGATTCCCCGCGATTTCGACCTCTTCCGACACGATTCTGATGAGCTACCGATTCCGGGGCGGGAAACGTGACATTCCTGACGCTTCCGTGCAACCTAGGGCATCACCCACGTGCATGGGCTCCACTAGAGAGGAAGTTCTTTCTCGCGATCGATTTCTGGAAGCCGTCGAGGAATTCCTCAACGTCAACTGTCGGTCAAGGCACCCCAAAACCACCGTTGCACCGATTCTAACCCAAGGACTTATTTCGGTGACAGGACCTAGGTAGATGACGTCTTATTTTCGGCAAAATTGCTCACCACTGCAGATACTCTAAGTAGCTAGAAAGATCAAGAACGCGTACGTACTTGAACGAAGACAAAAGATCAATACATATCTAATTATCTATATCTATATTATTCTTTAAGAGAGTGGGGTTTACTCACTTTTGAAAGGGTATAATTATATATTCACAAAATAAGAAGAAAAAAAAAGAAAATAATTAATGGAAATAAACCTTTTTCGCAGGAAAAAAAATCCTACCCCATTCCTACTTTTTCTCTTCATTTCCCTCTCTCTGTAACTTATCTGCATACTTTTTCTCGACATTTCCCTCACTAATTAATTTGAACAAAGTCTTTGAACAACTACCTCCATCACTATTTTCTATTTCTAATAAAATAAAATAAAATAAAACTCCTTTTAGATTCTCATATCCAACGAGTGTGCATATACCGTAGTGTGTGTGTATATATATATACACACACACATACATATTTTGATCACTTTGGGGAAGGTGATGAGGCGACCGATCTGGAGGTCATGAAGAAAAAGTTCTAGAAGTTGAGGTAAAGAGTGAAGTAAATTTCAGAGTGTCATTCGTTAGAATTTGAATCTAATACATTTAATTAATTATAAAAACTTACATCTTCCCTCAAAGAAAAAAGCTTACATTTTCCATCATATTATATCTTTAACAAAAATCTACTCAATTAATTCTAGTCTGATTGTACCACTAAATAAGTTTATAACCTTTGCAAATCGCAATAACTATAATTTTCTCACTAGACATTGGGGCACTCGACGGGTGTGAGATTTGGAGTAGTTATTTTTTTCTTCTAAAAATAGGAAAGAGAGAGAGAAAAAAGAAAGAAAAAGGAATTCTAGTTTTTATTTTCTCTTTTATTTAATTTGCTCCAATTACAATTTTATCTTTAATTTATTCATTATTTTTTCTCTAACATATATAAATTAAAAACAATTTGAAGATTTGAATGTTTTGTAAAATTTCCGTCTCATATAGAGACATATTCGAATCAATTGGTAACTTGGATTGCACAAATTCCATGACATGCAGATGTTGACACTTCGATTCATGCATGCATGTTAATTTGAAGTGGCTTTGTTTTACACGTGGGTCCAATTGGTCAAAACTAACAACCCTCATTATCATCCGCCACACGTATACATGAATACATCTATTTTTTCATATATAGTAACTTGAAATTTCCTTGCCTTGCTGCTGAAAATGCTACACTCCTGCATGTGTACCGTGGCAGATCAATTACACCGTTGCTCCAACGTGACCTGCTTAACACATTAGCACTTACAATTTGAATCGCCAGATTTCTCGACTGACCTGAGAGTCCCTTCATGATGGGATCGATTGCCTTCATGATGGGATCGATTGCCTCAGTTTGCTAACTTACATATGAACTGAAAGCGTGAGAAATCGGCTTTCGGATAATGCGTGGACAAGTACATATTGGTCTTTCTATAAATAAATGTTGTTTGGGTCCAAAATAAATAATTTTTATTTTCTAGAGTTCCGTTAGTGCTACTGGGTCAGACCTGTGTGACAGAAAAATTTCCTATGGAGGAAAATATTCTCTAACGATCTTATCATCAAGTCTTAGATTTTGATTGAAAGAGTTAGGAAGTGAGATATCAATCAATTAGAGTCATTAAGTGATTCTGATTGTTAGAATCTTCAGTTAACTACAACAGGTCTTTGTATTTTCGTATATATAGAGGAAATCTTTACAGAATCAGACCCCCCAACATCACACATAGCTTTTGCTCTCGACAAAATACTTCCCATCTCGAGAAACCCCTAACAACCTACAATTGGAATGTCTTCACCCGAAGGAGCCTGAATATCCAACAGTTCAAGGAAGCAACCTTGTGTTCTCAACACTCGTCAAGGAAATTTCTCTGCCTTACACTGAAGGAGCCGTGAGGTATCGATTTCCGTGGCTCAACAAGAGACACGAAAACCATTAAGTCTAAGTCACTTAGGAAAAACAAATTCATCGGACGGGGTTGGTGCTCACCCCGTCCAAATCGCTTCTTAGAATTTCAGTAGCGGTGAACCAACGTTCAACGTTCTGCCCTACGGAAGTGGCACACCAGACATATATACATGCACACGGTCGAGAAAAGAGACAGTTTGAGTCGGCTCAGCACCTTGAGATTTTGGAGCCAAACATTTTGTGTCTCTACGCGTCAATAAAGGAAGCTTACAGGGCATACCCTCAGTGTCACAAACATCCTTAACCAGCTTACCGGGAGCACAACTCTGCTGAGTATCGCCCATTCTCTGCAAACGCAGTAGAGCTAGTTTTTTTCAACCGTGCATCGCTTAGCAATGGTGTTTGTGTTCCTTTCCGAAGATGAAATCAGGGGCTTGACGTACGAAAACTATCGACTATACGCCGCCATGCGTGACCAGCACCAGGCAAAGCAACTTGCTTTCATTGACCGACGACTAGCCGATCAAGCGGCTATACTCGCCACTAATGACGAAAAGACTGAGGCCATGAATACTGAAGTGGTAGCCTGAAGGGCTGAATTTGCCAAGGGCCTGGAGGAGCAAATGACCCACAAGGCTCAGTTCGCGATTCTGGTCGAGGGTTACAACAAAATGCGCGTCGAGCTTCTACAAGCATTGGAGACCACACAGGCGCAGCAAACGAAGGCTATACTCGATTTATTCAAGAGAACATATGGTAATATCGGACAACTCTCTAAGTCTATGTCCGACTTCACGCAGGTTCAACCGCAAGCAGACAAGTTCCCAGCCGCCTGGCAGGAGCAGTTTGACAGGTTCATAAGTCAGTGCAACATTCAAGTCGCCAAGCATCACTAACCGTATGAAACTCCTTTCCCAGTATTATAAAAGGGCACTAATGCCACTTCACAGTGGCCTAGGAACTATAAGTCCATTAGTTTTCAAACCTTCAGCGAGGATAAAGGCGAGAGCGCATCTACTCACTTAACTCGCTTCACTTTACAATATGGACCTTGGGGAGAGGATCCGCAACTCAAATTGAGGGTCTTCAATTCCTCCTTGTCAGGTTTAACTCTGATCTGATATACTGGCTTGGATCCGTGATCAATAACAGAGTGGCTAACTATGGAGACGTTGTTTATTGATCACTTCGGAACGATAATTCTAGAGACAAGCATAAGCAAACTAGTGTCCATGCGCCAGGCTCCTTCTGAGAGTCTAGTGGTTTTCTTGCATCTCTTTAAATCGGAATACAATTTGTGCAAGACTCCTCTGGTAAAGGATGTCATCCTAGATATGGCAATCAATGACTTGGAAGACCAGTACTACCGCATGTTCCTCAGCAGCAAACACCTTTCTTTGAATGAGTTCATCACCACAGTAACGAAAGCTCATAATACCATGCAAGAGAGGGAAAATAGGCGTAACGCCTCTAAGGGGACATACACGCCTAGGTCACCATATGTACCAGAAAGAAATAAGCCAACTGTTGTGGCTTATATTGAAGACTCTGTTGAAGAAGGCTATGACTCTGGGGACAAGCAAGTTCATGTCGTCGAGCTAACCTCCAAAACAGTGTTAAAACCCCGACAGTTGTAGCAAAGCAAGGGCCAGTGAAGCTCTTAATAGTGACCTTTACTAAGCTAAAGTTTAAGACATATACGTATGATGTCAACTTGGCTCATGAGATATTGGATGAGCTGATCAGTCAACGGGCAGCAAAGATGAACTTCAGACCCATCCCTAGTGCGGAGTAGTTGAAAGGAAAAAAGTACTACAAGTTTCACGGTATGCGGAATCACTCAACCAAGAACTGCGTCAAGCTTAAGGCTCAGATCCAGAAGTGGATCAACGAAGGCAAACTCGCTCTGGAGGCATTTCAAAAACTATTTCAATGGTAGACTCCCAACCATTCCAAGACCCGCAAGTCAATATGGTTGAGCTACAAGGGGTACCAACCAAGCGCGAGGCAGAAAACGCTGAGTGAAAGTCAAGAGAGGTCAAGGGGGATCAGCTGCCAAGGGCACCTAAGCCGCCTAGGCAATATACATTCCAGCAAGATCAAATAAATGAAAACCTTGATGAGCTAATTATGGAAGAACTTATCAACTATAGGTCTGTGAAAAGGCTTGAGGACCTATCCTATATGGGCTGGGTGATTATTTATGCAGGTATCATAACAAGTTCGGACATACCACCTCTTCCTGCATCAGGTTGAAGAACACTGTCCAAAGCTTACTTGACCACCGGGTAATCTACTTCGGTCGAGAAGGGAGCTCAATCAGCAATTCCCGGCCTTGACCACTATTCCACTAGAAACTCAGACAAGTGGTGCCAGCGTCGAAGCCTAAGATGGTGAAAAATCTTGGGCCAGTAAAGAAGCCTAAGTGACAGATTACTTATGATGTGTCACTTGAAAAAGTTTGGGCTGGGTCTGGATTATCTGATTCGAGCGAGAATCTCTGAAGTGTCGTACGGACCCTCGCCAAACCTGACAACTTTGGAAGGTCTCCCTTACTGTTGTTTTCATCACGTATGGACCCATTTGATTAAACAATGCATCAGTTTGAGATTTCAGATTCAATAATGGATTGACGAAGGTGAGATCACTATTGAGCAGCAAGGCGAGCAAGCGGCCCATGATGTTAATGTTGGCGAGGGCCTCGTCGTGGGCATGGTATATGTGCAATGGAATAACCCTAATAAGAGGAAGTAAACAATGGACCTTCAAACTAGTGGAGAGACTACTTAGGTGGTGCAGCCGGCACCATCCGTAAAGGGCAAAGAAAAGGTTAACCCGAAGGCAGAGTCACCAGTAGCATTGTGCTCTCGCTACAAAGTCCATTGCGGTTTGAAGATATCATATGAAGAACTGATGGAATCAGTTGAGGTGTGCCTGGAGTTAGTTTCCCTACCTGAGCATTACCAGCCTACTGGTCTGGGAGAGGTGAACCCGAGAGACTCGCAAGCATATAAGCAGATGTGAGCGGTAAAGAAGTTTTTAAAACCAGCAGCAGCGGAATTAAGTATGGATAAGCATATCGCCAAACTTTACATTTCCTCAGTATCAAGAAACATTACCAAGGAGAATGTATGGTATGTCAAAAAAAAGGGAAAAATAATTGAAGTAACCCCCAGCAAATGGAGGAATTTGCAATGTCGGTTTGGAGCAACCAAGAGAGCATTGGAAGCTTTGGAAGCAGGCATCATCCAACCAGAACAATTGACTTATACACTCGAGCAGCTGCAAAGGCGGCTGAATGCTTTGGCAGTAAACCCCATTGTAGTCTTTGATAAAAAATCTCATGAGCCAAATGTTCGGGCAGCTAGACCTAGCGTCTTTTTTAGGAACCCCGACTTACTCTCAAGGGTTCAAGCTCCCTGAGGTTCAGCATGCTCATAGGAAGCGTAAAAGCAGCAAGCCAAAGCCCAAAGCCCAACGACAACCAAAACCCAAAGATTGTCGCGCTTAAAAGTCTTCACCGAGCTACCGAATTGAATGAGGTACAGATTGCTACAAGTGAAACAAGGGGACTTAGGTGAAAGCCAAAGAAATTAGTGGAAGAGGAATGCAAGGAAGCTATGACCCAGAACAAGATGACTTCTTCATTGGAAAGCTAAAGCAATAGCATGTTCTCTCCAGCGAGTGTCAAACCCACACCTGAGGTTCCATTTAAAGATCCACTTGTGGCTGCTGTGGATGCAATACTCCCCGTCGACCATGATATGGCTGAAGCTAAAACATGGGTGGAAGAAATGGTGCTAAACATAGAGGAAGTTGAGGACGAGGAACCAGAGATGCAAGTATATGATGAGGAGTTTGATGTGAACATGGTTATCGTCTTACCCGTCAATTTTGCATGTTCATCAGCTAGATTAGTGGGCATAACGCCTTTCGTCACCTGAGAAGTCGTCATAGACTAGCCAGACGCAGTCAATAGCTTGGCAATGACAGCTCACGATGAGGATAAATGGGAGCAACTACTGCTTTCCATACATCCAGTAATCGATCTATCGTTGAGACAGACCTACATGATGTTTAGGAAACCAACATTAAATATGGTCATGCACATGAGGCCCCTCTACATCACCGACAAGGTTCAAGGGCTGTAACTCAACAAAATGCTTGTGTATTCAGGATGAGCTGTCAATATCATTACTATCAAAGCGATGGCATTATTGGGCATCTCTAAGTCTGCCATCCAAGAGATAGCTCTCAATGTCCGCAACTTTCAAGGCAGCATATCCAAGACTTTGGGTGTTTTTTTTCTTCATGTGCAGGTTGGACTAGCAACTGGGACGTACACATTCTTTATGGCAGAGTGCACTACACCGTATAATGGAATATTAGGTCAAAACTGGATACACCGCAGTTACTGTGTTCCATCATTGCTTCATCAAGAAATGGTGTTATAGAATATGGAGACAGGTGAAGTGGAGGTGATTGATGTGGACTCTCATCTGTACTCAGTGTCAGCAAACGCTTTGAATGCTAGCTACTACAACTGACATCTAAGGCCACTGAAGGTGTGTGGCGTCAATAATAAGGGCCACATTGTGGGGGTGACGGCCTCTCAGTTGGCTCAATGGGGGATCATGCAGGGGGGCAAGGACATTCGTCGCCCGTATACCATTAAGCTATCCTTGAAATCACCTCAATGATAGAGCCTCTATCAATGATAGTCGCATATTTATGCGTCTATTTGGTATTTAATTTGTTCTCTATGTTTAGTTTATTGTTATTAATCGAATGAATTAATCATGTTTATTTGTTTTTAGGTATTTTAGAGATTAATGAAGAAAATGAGATTAAATAATACAATTTGGGAGTTAATTGGAGAAGTGGAGAACGTACAAGGTGAATGAATCTTAATTTGAGAATGATACTAAGTGTAGCAATCTTGGTGAGGAGCTTGGCTGGTTAATTAGCTTGACTTACTAAAAATAAAGGAGAAGGTTTGCAATTGAGTTGGAGTCTAGTACGTGTCCTTGGCTAGTTAATTGCTTGATTAAAGAAGGACACTGGAAGATGTAGAGCACGTGGAAATATATATATGCAGCTTGGTGAGCTGCTTGGAGAGAGAGGGTTTAAGAGGCATGCTTGGCGAGCAGGCTTGGACTTGGAGATTAAGAGACAAAACAGAAGTAAAGAAGAAGTTGGCTTGGATTTGGAGTCTGGCACGTGAACTACTAGGTTAATTAACTTATCTAATTGATATATATAGCTAGTACTAGGGAGTCTAGGACGACTGGATCTGGAAAAACTGAACAACAAGAGAGAAAGAGAAGTTCTCATGCATGAAGCCTAGCCTGATCCCGACGTCAACAAGAGTTCTTCTTTCTCCATCATTTAATTTATCTCTTATGGATTCTTTGATGATATTATCTAAGACTATGAGTAACTAAACCCTTTGTTAATGGGTAGTTTTGAAGCCCCATACATGAAGTTTAGTTAATATATACACTTCGACCTAATTTTGTTATGTTTTTGGATGAGGTTTCTTTGTTAATTTTACATTGATGATTTTAATCTTGTATGGTTTGAGTGCACGCTTAGTATGCCTGTTTAGGATCTAAATTTATGAGAATTTGATGCATGTTGATTGTATTTGATCTTCCTCAATTTCTCTTGAGTAGAAACTGAGCTTTTCGGTTATAAGAAACCCTAAGTCTAGCAAGACACGCCCTTAGTGTACTTGTGATGCTTTGTAGATTCTCACACCTTTTATAGATCATAATGCTTTTCTCTTGGTAAATCCGACCGTGACTTTTGGGTTCTTTGAGAGATAGTCGCCGGTGATAAGCGAACCTTCACTAGTGTAATCATAAGGATTAGGTAATAGGTTGTGTTCTAAGCGTAATTGAATCTTTCTAAGAACTTTCATCCATTGGCATAGCATTGTTAGGTTGAACATATATTGTCTAGATGGAGTGACGGTGGTGGAGAACATTTTCCTTAACTATTTTGTTTATTGATTTTCGTCACTTTTCCAAAGTTGATTTCCTGCATTCATATTTTTTGTTTATTTTTGTTAGCATAGCAAATTAACTCCGAATCTATTGAAATTTTACGTGGTAGTCCAATACTATGTCTAGTATGTCCAATATTATCTCTGCAATTTTTAGTTGAGTCTTTCTTAGGTAGTTAATTAGGTTAGTGTCTGTAGGTCGAGTCTGTCAGGAAACTGATTTTAGTGTTTGTCTGCGTCTAACACTTAGTTTCATCAATTTTCAGCGGGTAATCACCCATATTTACCATACTACTACATTGATAAATATTGCATAGTAATAGGGATATCTTTAAGGGTGGAAAAAGCGGTATCAGATTTTGGCACCATGTCGCCGGGGATTGATTAATCCTAAGTGTTAAAAAGTGTCTTTTGTTTTCAGTTTAGTTTTAATTTTCCTTTTCTTTTGTGTCTAACGGTGTCTACCTATGTGCAGGAACTCTTGTATGCAGACTAGACATTTAAAGAGTGCTAATTATCTCATACCTTTGAAACCTGAAATCGAAAAATCAGCAAGGCTAAACAGAAAGTAAAAGAGACAAGCAAGCACTAGTGGTAGTGAAAATTCTGAACCAGAACATGAACAAAACATATTTTTTGATTTAGAAGAAGACTTTGAAACACCACTAATGGGAGACTAGAGGATGCTTAATGATGCTTTCCTACCTGATACTTCAGGAGTCTCTTCAGCTATTGTATTATTTGACTCGGGCAATTATTCTGTCCCACCATCGCTACTAACAGCTCTTTCTCACTTTAGGGGAACATATTCTGAAAAGCCATAGCAACATCTTTCTGACATTGAGGAGTTGTCCAAGACTCAGAAGCTTCAGGGTGTGACTCAGGGAGTGTTGCTGCTTATTTTGTTTCCATTTTCATTGAAGGAGGGAGCAAAGACTTATAATTCATTGACTCCTCAATCTATTCGCTCATGGAAAGAGATGAGTGCGGCATTCATGAAAGAATACTACTCTGCACAGCGTACCAAACAATTGAAGAAAGAGATTCATAGCTTTGTGCAAAAAGATGGAGACATGTTTCATGAGGCCTGGGCTCAGTTTAAGGAATTATTGAGGAAGTGCCCACATCATGGTTACGACTTGGAGGACATGATTACATTCTTCTATGAAGGGTTAGATCCAGCAAACAAATTGAAGGTTGATTCAGCCAATGGAGGGATGTTCATGTACCAAACAGGAGAAGAAGCCTGGGTCACCATCGACAGGTTAGCTGAAAATTCAAAGCAATTTCACACTAGAGAGCGCACTTTAGCCAACCGAAAACAAAGTTTATTTAAGGCATCTGTTGATGAGGGGATTGAGAAAAGGATGAAAGCCATGGAAAAGAAATTTGAGACAATAGCTAAGGCTATCAAGAGTCAAACTACACTGTCTGCTACTCTACCTCAGGTATGTTCTCTCTGTAAGCTCATTGATCATTCTATGGAAACATGTCCCTTTGCTACAGAAGAAGAACAGATGAATTTCAAGCAACAAAGGCAAAGGAATGATCATTTCTCCCAATCATACAATTTAGGATGGAGGAATCACCCTAACTTCAGTTGGGGAGGTAACAACAATGTGCAAAATCCAGCAACTCCTCCAAGATTTCCACCTAAGCCTAGATCTGAGGGCTTGCAGCAGCAGCAATCAGTTCAACAATCAACTCCAACAATCAGTTCAACAATCAGTTCAACAATCAGCAATCCCGGTAGTTGTTATTGAAATCTTCGATATGTGGGGTATTGATTTCATGGGTCCTTTCCTTAAATCTAACAAGAATTTGTACATTCTCTTAGCTGTGGATTATGTTTCAAAGTGAGTGGAGGCTACGGTCACCCCGACTAATGATTCTAAGGTTGTTCTTAGTTTTCTTAAATGACTTTTTGCTAGATTTGGAACACCTAGATGCATCATCAGCAATGGAGGATCTCACTTTTACAACAGGACTTTTGATGCCATGCTCAGAAATTATAATGTGACTCATAAGGTGGAAAGGCCTTATCACCTTCAGACGAGCGGGCAAGTGGAGGTCTCAAACAGGGAGATCAAGCAGATTCTTGAGAAGACGGTGGGACCGACAAGAAAAGATTGGAGTGAGCACTTAGATGAAGCGTTATGGGCCTACCAAACTGCATATAAAACACCTATTGGGATGTCTCCCTTTAGGTTGGTCTATGGAAAAGCTTGCCATTAACCGGTAGAACTCGAGCACAAGGCATATTGGGAAGTCAAGCTTTTCAACATGAATATGGATGCCGCGGGTACTCATAGGAAATTGCAACTCAATGAATTGGATGAGATCCGTAATGATGCTTACGAGTCTAGCTGGATTTATAAGGAAAAGACCAAGTTGTTCCATGATAAGATGATAAGAAAGAAGACTTTTGTAATTGGGCGAAAAGTCTTGCTATTCAATTCTCGTCTTTGGTTATTCCTAAGTAAGCTCAAATCTAGATGGATAGGACCCTTTGTTGTGACTAATGTTTTTCCTCATAGTGCAATAGAAGTCAAAATCTTTAAGATGGGGCAAATATTCAAAGTGAATGGACACCAACTCAAGCTTTTCTATGAGTCATTTGTGGAGCACGTCGTTGAGCGTGTACCTCTTCAAGATGTGCCTCAGAATGCAGAGTGATAGTTGGTACCGTCTGGCTAAAGATGTTAAAGTTAGCACTACTTGGGAGGCAACCCATGTTGATGGAGAAACTTGGCTGCCATATTTAATTTCTTATCCCTACTCATTTGTTTTATTTTTCTCCATGTTTTAGTGTGTTTTGTGATATGATATGTGCTTTTGCTTCATACTTGTTTGATGTATTGCATGCTTTAATTCTGTTTTACATTGAGGACAATGCAAATTTCAAGTGTGGAGTGGGGTTTATATCATATCATTAGCGTCTATGTATAAATTTTTCGTTTTTCAGCACTAAGAAATTTGCTGTCTTGTGTAATTTATTTTTCATAGATAGAAGTTTCGTAAAATTATGAAATTTTTAGGGAATGTTTATACATGTATCTAGTTATTGGTCATAAAATTTCAGCTTATTCCGATGTGTGATTAATTCTGTATAAATCTTGCGAGTGGAGTTGCACAGTATAGGGGGCCCATTTCGACCCGTCGAGAAAATCCTTTGGGAAATTTTCGACCCTTCGAATTTTCGCAGATTTTTGGACAGAAGCATGTCTTTGACCCGTCGAGGCCTGAGGGAGTCTTTTCTGACGACTAGTTCGTCGTGGAAGTGTTTCCTCGCCAAAGTTTGGTATTTTGAGATTTTCTTTGTTTTTCTTGTGTATTTCAGTGTCCTATTTGAAAAATCAAATACAAAAGTAAAAAGTGTCAAGAAAAATATAAAAAGTGTCTCGTTTTTTGAGTCTTAGGTGCCCTTAACTAGTCCATGATGTGTTTATATCCTCCGTAATTGTGACTAAAAGATGATCATGTTATATGAGTTTCTTTGGTTAATCTTGACATATGGTGCATATGCGAATGTGTAGTTGATGTAGAAATAAGTTAACATGGTACAGATTTTTGGGCATGCTTAAACTTTTTTGAGATTCATTTAATCTGTGAGATATTGAGTCTATATGGTAATACACATGCTTTCTTTATTGAGTGTCAATTGCTTGCCACAGATTAAGTTAATAGACTCTACATATTACTAGAACTTGCTCTTGTGCTTTTCAAAGCTTATATTCAATACATGTTTTGATTGAGGAAGTGATAAAGGCATTTAGGGGATACCACCATTTCCATATAAGCCAGTGTCCTGACTTTGTGTACACAAGATGTGCACCCCTTAGTTAACCACTTTGAGCCTACATGTTTAAACTTTATGTCATCACCCACATATCTCTGACCTTAAACCTTAGAATAGTTATATCTTTACCCTTGTTCTAAGACTTGGTAGAGCTATACATGAGACAGGTATGTGAAGACAGCGACAACGTCAAAAGGTGATACAAAGAAATAAGTGTGGGGTATCAAGCTAGTGTGAAAAAAAAATAAAAAAAAACAGAAAGAAAGAAAAAGTTGACTGTTGACTGTTGATGAAAAGAATGATGTGAAGGCCCAACAAGATGAAATTCGGCCACAATAGTGAAAAAAAAGGTTCATGGTGGTAAAGTTTGAAGAAATCTCTTATTTGGTGCTCTACTAGGTTCTAGAATCATATTTGAATTCCATACCCATTTATTCTTTAACCTATGAGTTAAGCCCCATTACAACCCATGAAAGTCTTTTTTGATCCTCAAGATGGCAGCCTTTGATCTGTGGAGATTAGTCACAAGAGTGAGCATATGGTTTGGTCCATTTGGCAAGTAATTGAGTTAATTGAAAACCTTACACATATTTTGAGTGAAACACTAATGAGAGCATATCTAAGTGAGGTTAAATCTTGACTTGTTTGTTGCATGCTGCAACTCCTTTCACCATGATTATGTCTTCGTCCTACATATTACATGTGTATCATACATTGAAATTAACTTTGAAAACTTTGTGGAATAGAAATTTGGAGTCATACTAATCTTGGTATTACAATTGTGGAAGATTGCTGAGACAATTTGTTAAGAGAGTAGAGTCATGTAATTAGAGTTTTGTTGAGTCTTTTCAGAGTCTTAGTTTAGTTTTTTGCTTGAGGACTAACAATGTCTAAGTGTGGCGTATTTTGATAGTTTCATATTTATGCGTCTATTTGGTATTTAATTTGTTCCTTATGTTTACTTTATTGTTATTAATCGAGTAAATTAATCATGTTTATTTGTTTTTAGGTATTTTGGAGATTAATGAAGAAAAGGAAATTAAATAATACAATTTAGGAGTTAATTGGAGAAGTGGAGGACGTACGAGGTGAAGGAATCTTAATTTGAGAAGGATACTAAGTGCAACAATCTTGGCGAGGAGCTTGGCTGGTTAATTAGTTTGACTTACTAAAAATAAAAGAAAAGGTTTGCAATTGAGTTGGAGTCTAGCACGTGTCCTTGGCTGGTTAATTGCTTGATTAAAGGACACTGGAGGATGTAGAGCACGTGGGAATATATATATGCAGCTTGGTGAGCTACTTGGAGAGAGAGGGTTTAAAAGGCATGCTTGGCGAGCAGGTTTGGACTTGGAGATTAAGAGACAAAACAGAAGTAAAGAAGAACTTGGCTTGGATTTGGCTTGAACTACTAGGTTAATTAACCTAGCTAATTGATATATATATATATATAGCTAGTACTAGGGAGTCTGGGATGGCTGGATTTGGAAAAACTGAATAAGAAGAGAGAAAGAGAAGTTCTCATGCATGAAGCCTAGCCCGATCCCGACGTCAACAATAGTTCTTCTTTCTTCATCATTTAATTTATCTCTTATGGATTATTTGATGATATTATCTAAGACTATGAGTAACTAAATCCTTTGTTAAGGGGTGGTTTTGAAGCCCCGTACATGAAGTTTAGTTAATATATACACTTTGACCTAATTTTGTTATGTTCTTGGATGAGGTTTCTTTGTTAATTTTACATTGCTGATTTCTATCTTGTATGGTTTGAGTGCACATTTAGTATGCATGTTTAGGGATCTAAATCTATGAGAATTTGATGCATGTTGATTGTATTTGATCTTCCTCAATTTCTCTTGAGTAGAAACCGAGCTTTTCGGTTATAAGAAACCCTAAGTCTAGCAAGGCACACCCTTAGTGTACTTGTGATGCTTTGTAGATTCTCACACCTTTTATAGATCATAATGCTTTTTTCTTAGTAAATCTGAGTCCGTGACTTTTGGGTTCTTTGAGAGATAGTCACTAGTGATAAGCGAACCTTCACCGATATAAGCATAAGGATTAGGTAATAGGTTGTGTTCTAAGCGTAATTGAATCTTCCTGAGAACTTTCGCCCATTGGCATAGGATTTTTAGGTTGCACATATATTATTTAGATGGAGTGACGGTGGTGGAAAACGTTTCTCTTAACTGTTTTGTTTATTGATTTTCGTCACTTTTCCAAAGTTAATTTCCTGCATTCATCTGTTTTGTTTTTTTTTAGCATAGAAAATCAACTCCGAATCTATTGAAATTTTACGTGGAAGTCTGCCACTGTGTCTAGTGTGCCCAGTATTATTCCGTAATTTTTAGTTGAGTCTTGGTTAGGTAGGTAATTAGGTTAGTGTCTGTAGGTCGAGTCTGTCAGGAAATTGGTTTTAGTGTTTGTCTGCGTCTAACATTTAGTTTCGTCAATCTTCAGCGGGTAATGACCCCTATTTTCCATACTACTACATTGATAAACATTGCATAATAATAGGGATATCTTTGAGGGTGTAAAAAGCCATATCAATCAAGCATAGAGGCAGATGCTTGTTTTTCTCTTTATGATCGCCTACACAATTATTTGATAGAGAAACAGACCTACGAGCATGTTCCAATGGTTGCAGCATTAGAATATATGGATGACGATGTACTGCATGAATCAAAAGAGGAGGAGATTATTCAATTTGCCCCAGCAGCTTTGGTTGATACTCCACCTAAAGTTAAGGATCCAGTCTGATGAGCCAATGTTTGTGGCTATTAGTACTTTCTTGGAGCCTGTGGAATGAAAAAGGCTCATTGAATTATTGCAGGAGTATGCAGATTTCTTTGCAAAAAAATAAAATGAGAATATGCCAGGACTGTCGCCAGACTTGGTGTGTCACAATCTTCTAATCATGGAGGGAAAAAACCCCATGAAGCAAGAGATGCGTCGAATGAACACGGAGACGACAATTCTGGTCAAAGAAGAGATCGAGAAGATGCTCAAGTTTGGCATTATCAAAGTAGCCAAATACAATGAGTGGCTACCAAATGTCACCCTTATCACGAAAAATAACGGAAAGTTAAGGGTCTATGTCGACTACCGCGACCTCAATAATGCTACACCGAAAGATGCATATCTCATGCCGGTAGTAGATTTACTGGTTGACTCATTCGCTCGCCATAAGATGCTGTCATTCATGGACGCCACGTCGGGGTATCACCAAATTCTGGTGGCGAAAGTTAACAGACATAAGAAAACATTCCAGTGTCCTGGTTTCGCTAGCGTTTTTAAGTATGTGGACATGCCATTTGAGCTCAAGAATGCAGGGGCAACCTATCAACATGCTATAAATTTAATCTTCCATGATCTCATAGGTAAAATCATAGAAATTTACATTGATGATGTGGTAGTAAAGACCAAACGGAAAACATACCACATAGACGACTTGAGAAAAGTGTTCGGTCGTATGAGGTTTCACCAGTTGAAGATGAACCATGTCAAGTGTGTCTTCGGTGTTCAGACAGAAGACTTCCTTGGTTTTCTAGTTCACCAGCAAGGGATTAAAGTTTCCACCGATACGAAAGAAGCGGTGCTCAACGCTAGCCCGCTAAGAAACAAGAAAGAGCTTCAATGTTTATTGGGCAACTTCAATTTTCTGAGATAGTTCATTGCTAATGCGGCAGGAAAGGTTCAGTCATTTTTGCCACTACTTAAGCTTCAGAATCAGAAAGACTTCGCGTGGGAGCATGTCTATCAAGAGACCTTTGACGCTATTAAGGTGTATCTCACCAACCCGCCAGTATTGATCCTGCCAAGGCCTAGGGTGCCTTTCAAGCTATTTATCTCAGCTACTGAAAATTGTATTGGAAGCTTGTTGGCACAAGACGATACCACAAGCACCAAGCTCACCATTTTCTACCTCAGCCGTACGCTAACATATTGTGAAATGAGGTACTCACCCATGGAGAAGTTATGTCTCACCTTGTACTTTTCAGGATGTAAATTGAGGCATTACATGTTGTCGTTTACTACGTGTTTCATTGCTCAGACGAACTTGGTAAAATACATGATTTCACGGCCTATACTTTGGGGATTCTAGCACTCTCTGAATTTTCACTGCAGTCTGTTCCACAAAAGGTAGTCAAGGGCCAGACAGTGGCTGATTTTCTTACTCATCATTCTATGTTGGAGGTTCACGAAATCAAGTATTTAATATTTGCTCTAATTTTGCTCACTCTTTGGTTCTTGTATTTTGATGATTCGAACACTATTACTATGGCTGGGGCAGGAATAACCTTTGTTAACCTGGACAACGACACTTTTTCCTATTCATTCAGGTTGGACTTTCACTGCCCAACAACCAGGTTGAGTATAAAGCACTTATTATCGGCTTGAAAATTTTGTTAGACTTGGAAGTCACCAAAGTAAATATTTGTGGTGACTTGTTATTCATAATCCGCAAATGGAAACCAAGATTAAGAATGGTACAGTATTAGAACCATATGCTAAAAGGGAAGCCGAGCTATTGGAGTTATTCACAGAGGTCACATTGGGGCACATCTCTCGTGACCAGAATCAAGCGGCAAATGAGTTAGCCCAGCTCGCCACGGGCGTTAGTTTTCAGAATGGCGTTCACGAGCGTATATTGAAGGTCGAGCGATGAACCTTACCTTCCTTCATGGTTAGGAAAAAGGAGGACAACAAATTGTATATGGCAACACTCGACCAAATTGATACTGATCGGTGAGAACCCCTTATTTCCTACCTTTAAGACCCTAATGCTACTGTTGACAAGCACATTTGTTTCCTGGCTCTCGATTATATCCTCTGAAATGGTGAGTTTTTTAGGCGAGGAGAGGAAGGTATACTGCTTTGGTATGTATGTGAATGGGACGCTAAACGTTTAATGCAAGAGGTACACGTAGGGACAACTGAGGCACATCAAACGAGTCCCAAAATACATTAGTTATTGTGGCGTCATGGTTTCTATTATCCTAAAATCCTTAAGGATTATATCACTTTTGTCGAAGGTTATGAGGATTTCCAAGCTCACGGCCCTATGATCCATCTACCCAACATCTCTATGTAGCCAATCATAAAGCCATGACCTGTGCGAGGTTGGACGTTAGACTTGATTGGGATGATCCATCCGCAATTATATGAGGGGCATAAGTTCATCATTATGGCCACAGATTTCTTTAAAAATGGGATAGGCCTCTAAAAGTGGCCTCGAAAGGTACATTCACCAATTTTTATTTGAAGATATTATTTACAAATTTGGTATCCCAGTGTGCTTCGTTTCAGACAAAGGGGCAGTGTTCATGTCTGGTGAAGTTGATACACTCATGAAGGATTTGAGAATTCACTTTTTTCATTCCACTCCTTATTATGCCCAGTCCAATGGTCAAGCAAAGGCCAGTAACAAGCTTATCTTGCATATTCTTAGGCGAATGCTCGCTAGTAATGCTCGGTTATAGCATGCTAAATTTTTCTATACACTTGGGCATATCGGACAAGTAAACGCAACCTAACCATGACGAATCCTTATGCTTTGATGTTTGGGCATGATGCAGTCCTGCCTATGGAGCTCAACGTCCAGTCGCTTTGATTTATGGAACAACATGACTTGATTGGGGAAGACTACGTCCAAGCAATGTGGCAGGAGCATGAAGACTTGGGCAAGCAGTGTTTAGAAGCCTATGAGCAATTGTATGCCTAGAAGCGGAAAGTGGCTCGTTCACATAACAAGTGTACAAAGGGTAAGAGCTTTGCAGAGGGTGAGTTAGTCTGGAAAGCGATTTTACTCATTGGAGAAAATTTTGGAGGACGAGGCAAGTGGTCTGCCAAGTGGGAGGGATCGTATGTAATATATCACATCCAAGGACGCGGTGTCATTCGCCTTCTTGATCGAGATGATACAATTCACTTGAACCCCATCAATAGGTGTTTTCTTAAGAAGTACATCACTTCGATGTAGGAGTTTGATGACCAACCAAGTTCAGCATAATTGAGTTTGCTCATGCTCGCTCTCCAGTATTCTAGAGGCTTCTTTCTTGTTCGCTTGATCAAACTCAAGGGGCATCCCATATACTATATCATTCTCTAGCCAGCATCTATTGCAAAAATACTTAAAAACTCAGAACTTTTTATGTTTTTTAACAAGTCTTGGCCAATTCCTGTGACCGAATACTTTGAAAATTTTATTTTGTTTTACTTCATTTGTATTAAGAATCCAAGGCATATGGCTAATGTTATTAATAATACAAACTCTATTTGTCAAGCTTTTGCTGAAGTGTTCTACTTATAAGCGGAGACAGACTTAGTAAGCAATGCAAAACAACATAGCAGGTGCATGGAATCGAGGTTTATTAAAGATCAAAATTATTACAAATATTTTGTGGCCTTGAGCTCTGCTACCATGAAAATTAAAGTAGGCTTACATGCCGAGAACGAAGGTCTACTAAAAGAAGAATATACAGACAATAAGAAGCAAAGAGAGCAGAAGACAACTTATTAGTCTTTCATCATTGGCACTGATGAGGCGGCTTCAGCCTTGGTGTCTGCCTAGGGATGACCCTACTGTCCTCAACTTCTCGCTAACCACCTCCCGAGATCTACCATCTGCATAAATAGGGAGTGGTAGGACAACAACTCTGTGCTCTTCCCAAAAGGTAAGCTTGAGCATGAGTAGCCTCAAGCTCTCTTGAAAGCTAAATACGAAGCTGCTGCTAGCGAGGCAAAAGACAGAAAGTCATCCCCGGCATACACAGGTCCCCCTAAGAGTCTTAAGACAACTTTACCAAGGTTGAACCTGGGTGTAGATATCACTATCTAGTCCAGGTTTGGGTGTGGATATCATTGTCTAGAGCTTGAGTAATGAGGGGTGATATCTGGAGGAAAGGCCTTTGGGTAGAACCAGAGCAATTAGCTTGAAAAAGGCATTTTGGCTTTGTTATGATGAGGGCTTGATGCTTTGCAGTGTTACGATGGGTTGTATATAGGGGCCTAACCCTAGATGTTCCTCCTCAATGCAAATGCTCCCAATGTTTACTGGTTCAACTCACCCATTAATGGTGTCAATATGTTTACACCGAGATTCTAATATGCTTTTATCATTGTTCGTCTTTTTCAAAAAAGCTATTAAGTGCCATTTATTTCCGGACGGTTAGGGAAGAGGCGTGGTTCTTGAAATCAGAGAGACGTGATTAGAGTGGATTACACGTTTTTCAAATTTGTTTTATAAATTCGAATTTGGAGTGTAATAAGTGGAATGGCTACTGAATGGTTTCATGCTATTCTTGCTTCCTTCCAGGCCGAGCCAATTGATCATTTTGGTACATGAATAGATTAGAGTCCAAATTTCAAAAAATGAGGCATGTATCTGAAGCTCACTTAGATATCTCAAAACAGTTCATGGGCCTATTTCAAAGATATTCATATATAACTGAATATAAATTAGTGTGCGATCAAGTACAAAATGGGGCCTAATAACTTGGAGGCCCAACATAATTAACAAGTATTAAGCTACAAAAGAAAAGCCCAAGTTTACATGCGGATTGCCTTGCATTTGAGCTCCACCTTAGCATGTTCATATTTGGCCCATGCTTATGAGAATGCTTCTAGGAATGAAGAGACTTCTCTTTCGGTGTCTCTAAGGTCATCGATGCGGACTGAGCTTTCTCGCAGCAATCACTCTACAGTCATGTGAGCAGGGATGAACTCGATGTGCATGGCAGCTACTTCTGCCTAATGTTTGGTGAGCTCTGCTTCCTTTTCTACCGGAGCATTATTTTTGTTAGTGACGGTCCTGAAGAAGTCTTGGAGTTGGCGATGGTTAGAGTATAAGAGTTGCACTCATTCTCTCTTTGCTTCGGTGTGTTGCCTAAAGGACAAGTAAACTTTGTGGGCTTGCAGTTTTTGGAGTTTCTTGAGATCATGCTCATATTGGGATAGCATAGGGACAAGTTCACTTGTAGCAATTTTCAGCAAATCTTTGACCTCACCTATCGTCACTTACAGAATGTTAGGATCATCAAGGTCAACTCCAAAGAGGTTCTGAATAGTATTTTTGGTGAGAGCAATCTCTTCCAGATCAAGAACCATCGACATAAACTTGGTAAATAATTCCCCAAGTTCACGGGTCTAAGGAAACTCAGCCGTGATACTGGTGTTGGGCCTGGATGAGCTTGAGGGGCTTGGAAGTTGAGTGCTTACGAACCCTCGTTGACATCATGGGCATTGATAGCATCTTTTATGGCAGCTACAAAGTTGTCGTGCTCAGCAGTCGATGACACTTGAACACTGCCAAAAGTGTTAGTTGGCGGCGGAGATGGCTCGGCTCTGTTTTCCTCTTCTGAAGGTCTCTCCAAAGTTGTTGCATGGATGGTTTAGTTTGGAGTTGAGAAGAATGGAGGCTTCATACTTTGATTGGACAAAAGGGGGGGGGGGGGGGGGGGG
Organism: Geum urbanum; assembly: GCA_946800695.1. Taxonomy (NCBI): domain Eukaryota; kingdom Viridiplantae; phylum Streptophyta; class Magnoliopsida; order Rosales; family Rosaceae; genus Geum; species Geum urbanum. The sequence goes on along the minus strand of OX326999.1, from coordinate 76,652,510 downwards.
GGGTTTGTCAAAAGAAGGTCTAGGCAATAGAAATAAGGAACTCAGGTTTCTCAACAGATAAGTTTACATACCTCTTGCTCGTTAGGGGCGTTCTAAGTAGGTGGAGTCTGGATGTTTGGCGAGTGGTTCGCTAGAGGTTCTTGTTGTTCAAAATCCACATTGGTGTGTTGACCAGCAATTTGACTTGTTGGTTTTTTCATCTGGCTAGCCTCAAAGATGGTTTATTTTTTAAGGCTCGCAGCCGGTGAAGTTTGCTCTTCAGGAGGATAAAATATTGCGTGCCAGTTGAAATGGGCGTCTGCAAAGGTGCAATGGATTGTTTGCCCGTCAGTGGCAAAAGTCTCGCCCTTAACTGCCGTAGTGTGAGGAGTCTCATCCATCGTCTCTAGTGTGTCTGTATCAACGGCCCCTTTAGGGGGTGCTTTGAATGAAGAACTAGCCTCAGGCCGAGTCTCCTCAGGGTTCACAGCCTACAGATGTAAGCAAGTTGAAAGAGATGCAAGGAGTAACCAGAGTTGAAACTTTATGAAAAGTAGTATAGGAGAGTTACCTCGCATGTTGGGTTATTCCCGAATGGAATGGACGTTCCCTGCCATTAATCAGCCCAGTTAAGAGGTTGTTGTTCCTGCCCGTGTTGAAGTTCTGCATTGTCAGCCAAGTTGGACGAAAGGGGTAGAGATTGAGCAATTTTGAAGGTGACGACCTCGTTTAACCCATCAGAGGTTGTTGTTGATGATACCTTTGGGGGAGGGAGTTCTATCTCACTTGCGAGTAGCCTGGGCAATGCATACAGAAGAAACATTAAAGAATTTTGCACACAAATTTAATCTCAAGTGCAAAATGGACAGTGACTTAATGAATTGTCAGGTTCAGCTTCCTCGTTTTAATTGTCGTCTATCTCGCGGTCAGAGTCTGAGGAGACAATTCGTCTGGCATGGCGAGAGTATCGCATGCTAATTCGTGAGATTTATCCCCTCAACCTTTTTGACTATTGATTAGTCTAAGGCTAAGTGAATTTCTCTTACCCGCAAGTATACGGAGTCAAGTTATAGTATTTGTAAGGAAGTCAAGTGTCGAACCCACAAGGATTGACCACTTAATTCCTTAGCTTGACTCGATTAAGCACTTTAAATCACGGATTAACTAGACACAAGATATGACACTAAAACTAAAGCAAGATGTGGAAGTGTATCTCACAAGACTAAGTCTTTTGAAGACTTAGCATTGCAAGGGATGGCTGAACTACAATGAATGATTATCCGATTGATTGAATGTTTACTACTAACTAAATTAAGTGAAAATATTAAGTAAAACAAAACAAAATGTAAATGTTTGGTCGTCTAGAGATGTCGCCACTAGCAAACTCAATGTACCAACAATATATGTCCAAGTTATGAGTTTAGTCTGATTCACATGTGATTGTCCAATTTGTGATCTTTACGAGCCACCATTGGTTGTGAGCTGAATCTCCTAGGCCATTAGGGCACTAGAAGTATTCCGGTCCAACATTCAAATATAAACCAAACCGAAACTAGAATGTAACTCAATTATGAGTTGTATCATAAGCATATCACATGCCTAATGAGTTCAATATGTGTTCACTTATAATAAATGTGAATGGCTTTCCTTCCTAAGTCTTATTAGAGGACATGAAAGTATGTTCTAATGACTTTCTTAATCCATACCTTTTAGAACATGAATTAGAAGAAGTAACGATTAACTACAAAGCCCATTCGAGTCAATGTAAGCTTGATCGAAGCTCCTTGAGTCATTTGGACTTCAAGAAGGCTTCGATCTATGCTTAAGCTCAATGAAAACCAAACCTTAAGTCTATTTTCTCAAATGCAGCCTAAGTTATGTTTACATGTTTATCTTCCTTAGGTAAGTGACTAATTCACTTAGGTTCATTTTTAGCTTCCTTAAACATATCTCAACTTAGTCATGGCTAAGACATGAGTATGAAAACATTGAATCAAGCCCGAACATGCAAACATACCACAATCACATCACAAGCTATCAAACTCATTCACAACATGTAGTAAACTAAACCAAATTCAAATCCATAAATCAAAACATAGTTATATGTACATCAAGTTGGCTGGGCTTACCTTCCAAGAGGAAAGTACTCCCTAAGCATAATCAAATAGAAGACTAGATACATGCTCAAAACAAGAAGAGAGTAGAAATAACCAAGGGTCCCCTAGCCAAAGCTCCACCAAATGACTCTAAGGCTTTTATCTCCACTTTTTCACTCCAAGCTAGCACCAAGTCTTCAAGAGGAAGTGAGATCTCAAGCAATTAGAGTCATTAAGTGAGTCTGATGGTTAGAATCTTGAGTTAACTACAACCAGTTGTTGTATTTTCCTATATATAGAGGAAATCTTTACAGAATCAGGCCCCCCGACATCACACATAGCTTTTGCTCTCGGCAAAACATTTCTCATCTCGAGAAACCCCTAGTCACTTGCGATTGGAAGATTTTCACTCGAAGGAGTGTGAATATCCAACAGTTCAAGGAAGCAACCTTGTGTTCTCAACACTCGTCAAGGAGATTGCTTTACCTTGCACCGAATGTGTTGTGAGATATCGATTTTCGTGGCTCAACAAGAGACACGAAAACCATTAAGTCCTAAGTCACTTAGGCAAAAAAAATTCATCGGATGAGGTTGGTATCACTACCACATAATTTCTCATTGCCGACGACTTATAGAAACAAAAGCCGACGATTTTTTAAGTCGTCGGCAATAGTGTACTATGCCGACGATTTGTTGTAAAAATCGTCGATAATAGTATTATTCCCGACGATTTTTGCAACAAATCGTCAGCAATAGTACTATTACCGACGCTTTATAGCCTACATGGATTTTATACTATTGCCGACGACTTCGTAAAAATCGTCGGCAATAGTCGTGTAAGCTATAAAGCGTCGGCAATAGTACTATTGCCGACGATTTGTTGCAAAAATCGTCGGCAATAATACTATTACCGACGATTTTTACAACAAATCGTCGGCAATAGTACACTATTGCCGACTTCAAAAATCGTCGGCCTTTGTTTCTATAAGTCATCGGCAATGAGAAATTATGTGGTAGTGTACTCTCTCGTTCAAATCACTTCTTAGAAGTTTAGTAGCGGAGAACCAACATTCAACGTTCTGCCCCACGACAGTGACACGCCAAACATATATACATGTATACGATCGAGACAAAAAACAGTTTGAAATTTCTCAGGACGTACTCTGGAATTTCTTAAGCCAAACAAATGCACCACATACATATATCTTGCATCGTTGAATTTTGATGATCGATCTTGATCTTCTTAAATTCGGCGAGGTCTTCTTAGACGGCTTTCATGCTATATACATATATATTTTTGGGGATTTCAAGTTTGTTGAAATCTGAGCCAATCCTTTAGCGTTGATCTATTCGTCACAAATTGGTTTTTAAATGTTAAATGAAACTATAAGTATAAACGGTGTTTTCTTAATTTCAAGGAAAGAGATTCACAATAGGCATTTGCAATAATTAAGCCAAAAAATTAGTTATATATTTTACATCTACTCACCATGTAATGATCGAGGTGAACTATAAAACCCCATGTTGGAGATTTAAAATCTTCTATAAGTTAACTGCTTTCAATCTTGTCCGTAATGCAGGATCTATATATATTGTTCTGATTTTTTCAATCTCTGTGTGCGTCACGTATGTTATATCTCAACAAAGGAACATATTGCATGCAGAATCAACGCTCCAAAGTCAGTAATAGTGACGTGAGTTAAAAATAGGCTGGCTGTCCATTTAATGTATAAATATACAGTATCTGTCAAGTCGTAGCTAGCTAGTCTTAAGCATGCATACGCTCCAAGAACAACAACTTTCACACGATACAACTTACGTAGTGTATTCATTTTGATTGCACACGTTTAATTGAATGTTTCTGATCTATATACTTCACGAGTCCGACTACAATTCAAAACACATGCAACACAAGCATAAGTTATCGGAGGAGCAAGTGCTAGCTCGTTTTCATTTGAAAACTTATATCTTAATATATGATTCTATGCTAAGTGTTTTGAAAACACAAGCCAGTAACACTACACCCAAAAGGGCATGTAGAGACTAATATATCAGTCCCCCTTGTTATCAATAAGAGCATGCATCAGTCCCCATTGAGCAATAGGTACTCTTACTTAAGAGTCCCCTTTTCTTGTGTTCCCATTGCTCTTAATTTAGGACTCTTGATGACATCTGTCCCAAACAAGAGTATGTATCCAAATTGATGCATACATTAGACAAATATGTACTATTCAATAATATATATATATATATACATGTATACATACACAAGTGGCATGGATCCCTGCTTTTTTTTCCTTTTGTAAAATGAATATACATAATAATAATCAGGAACATTAAAGGGCTATGCTTACCCTCTAGCTCTATTTCATATTCAAAGTTAAAGCGCTATTCAAAAACACCATTATTTCATCCATTAAATCTGAAAGTTTTCTCGCTACTTCAATATCATTCATTTCCCAGCCATCTTGCTACAAATATGACATTGCTAAATGACTAGATCTAATGTAGCAAAAGCCATTACCAACAAGTATGTATAGTATTGTTCCATATAATATGTAAGAATAAACAGTTCATCACTCATTATTTCCATATGTCAAACCTAATGAACTTCCTGATCTTGAATTGTCCGCAATCTGATCCTTGCACCATACAAATAAATTTAACTTAAGTTACATAATTAAGTTTTTTTTGTTAACCAAGCTAGTAATTTAGTGTTTCCCCTTTCCGCCGCGCCTCTATTATTTTGACAATCGATCAACATACAAACGTGTATAAATCAAAAATGAGAGTTTTGGGTATTTATGGAGTGTCCAGGATAGGATGCCACGGACTCGCCACCCCGTTCACTACCCAAATTTAAAACACGGCCCTCTCCCATTGTTCTTATAAAAATAAAAAAATGGGAACAAGTAGATATTCCATGGTGAATTATTCAAGCAGATGCATTAACTTTGATTAGTGAAGATCACAATTTGATGGAATTCTTGTGGAGCGCGCAGTGTTGTTATTTATGTTTCAAAATTCAAAAGGCGACGACTTTTATTCCTCAGTCTTGAGTGCCCACCAAAAATTAAAAATAAATGTAAATATCAACATTGCTATCGTTTAGATATTAATTACTGGCCAACTATATATACAATTAATACGTACAATGACATTGATATTTGACATTACATTAGAAGTAGTACATTAGAGACCAAGTCATCACGCTCAACTGCTCAAGGTTCTGTTATAAGAGAGACATAGCTAACCATATGTACGTGTTACACACCATATAATTTAGTAGTGAACTAGTGATCGATCTGCCGATACGGACCCTAGGGTAGTCTGGATCGACGTGATCGAAGTTATATCGTGCATGTACATCGCTAATTTTTTTGCCAAGTCATGTACATCACTATACAGTATCAGTCTTGACTGAGATTAGGCGAGAATCTCATATGTAAACGTCCCCGGCCTAGTCGATCTACCCAACGTTGAGTTGAATTCAGCGCTCGCCAATTATTAAGAGAGTATCCGTGGAGATCTTTCGTGGGATATATAGAACGCATCTCTACCTCTGTTGTGATACTCATAGAGATATTAGATATAGACCTCTGCCATTACCTGGTAATATATGAGCTCCAAGCGTCGAACTGCTGAGTCTCGTAATGTCACAATATATAAGTGGGATTGAAATTGCTTCGCCTATATGTTCTGGGAGGCATGTATTGACGATCATGACATTTTAACTTACCGTTGACATGCACTGGAAATTTGTATACGTAAATTCCTATCTTTCATTCGCGATGCTACTGGCTGACTTGAAATGCTGATGACCTAGGATTTCAGTTCTTGTTGGACATTGTGGCGTTGCAGCCCTTGCGCACATAGTCATATAGAGTGGTCGGCACTCGCAGCAGAAGATTGATCAGTCGGTCAGTCTACTTACGCAACTTGTTTCTACAAATTAAGTTCGAATATAAGAGCTAATGTCTACGAATTGCGATGACGTCCAAGCACAATATGTATACTTGTATCATATCGTGCACAACTCATTTTTTTCGTAAATTTGTTCATACTTGCATATTTGTGATCTATATATATATATATACACACACACAGAGAGTATGGTTATGTACGTAGTAAGAGATTGGCAATCATATTAGGAAGAAAGGTGTCTGCTTAATTCGAACAATTGATATCAACAATCCCAATATGAGTGTCTATAAAATGCATTTTTGCTCACACCCTCTACTTCAGTCGTGAGCATCACACTCCTCTTAAAAGTTGACACATATTATAATTGCAATTAATGTTGAACCATGGTTAGCTATATCTCTCTTTTTTGTTATTATTTAGGTATAAATTTATAGTTAACATTTTAGGAGAGAATCAAACAAATCATATCTTTCTTTTCCTAATTTATAGGAAAATCCACCTAATTCCACATAGGAGATACATACTAGAACAAATTATTTTCCTCTTCTCGTCAAGATAACACAGAACTGCTCACCTACGTAACCGAAATTATGCAACGAAACGGGATCAACGGATGCCAGCCGTCCATTCTATAATTGAACAAATCAACGATTGTAATGCAAAGAATTCACAAAGCCCCACATCTCGTTCTCTTTCTATGGTCGCCGTCTCCATCTTCCTCAATCTCACTTTTCTCTGTTCTCTAAGAGCCCAACTAATCAATAGTTCAGTAGACAAAGACAATCAAAAACTTACCAAAACCGATGGGATGGGCTAAGATTGGAAATTTAGAAGCATTGATTCTTGAAAGCTTCATTCTTGGTAGTGGAGTTTTTGGAGCTCCTATACTTTGATGTCGTCTTCCTCACTTCTTCAGAACTTCTATGCACAAGTTATGGCCTGGTTTCTTGGTTCCAGAGAGAAATTTATGAGTTTTGTGTTTAAAATAGTTCTAAAACTTTGGTTCTGGTTCTTCTTCTAATTATATGTTTCGGTGTATGATTTCTTGAGCTGATCCAATAGATAAATAATAAGCTAGTGATCATTCTTTCCGCAAAATTATTTCGTCCGAAGGAGCTCTCAAGCTATCAAAGTCTATCAAATCATTCGATAGATGGGCTTCGGAGAAGACGACAACATAGAAAGAGAAAAACTGAAGAGCGTGCAGGCTTCCTGGGATCTTTCACAACGACCGTTGATTTTTTCGATTATAGAATGGATGGCTGGCGTCCTTTGATCCCGTTTTGTCGCGTAATATATTTACGCAGGTGAGCAGCTCTGCAAGATAACAAAACTAAATAGCATGTCTTATAATAAAAAAGTAACTAATATAAAAACCCAGAAAAATATATATGAGAAATGATTTTAGGCCTCGATTGGGCCATAATGTGGAGACCTCAATTATATGCGGTCATACACATCACTCTATATTAGATTTTATTTTAGAATTCTTATTTTATCTTTTATTTTTATTAAAGAAATAACTCTATTAAATAAGGAATTATATATCTTCCAATAACAGGAAATATTTCAAAATCTTCATTGTCATCCTTCTTCTTCTTCCCAGAAAATCTGAAACCCTGGCCCTAATCTTTAACCCTAATTCATTGTATAACTCTGTTTGTGCCTAAATTTACGGATACTTGAGTATTATCGACCGACAAGTTAGTCATTGAGGTGCTCGTCGCCGGTGAGTGTTGGACGGTTAATGTTCCGGGTAGGCCGACATGTTTTTTGTTTAGTCAGCCAAGGAAATGTGGTCAGTTGGTATTTGGTGGTTAACATGGTTGATGTCGACTAGTCTTCGGCCATGGGACGTGTATTGCTCCCAAATGACTAAGTAGTTGGTATTTGGACGTGATGGTTGACATTGATTGATATGAATGGGTCGAGTAACTTTTTGGGCTTCGACCATATGTGTTGGATGCGAGTCCATGTGCAACAATCTGATTAAGGGAAGCTTTCAATTCGAAGATATTGATAACTTAGCCGAGTCAGGCACTAATGGGTGAATCGTTGCCAAATTGAAGTAACCAAGTCCGAGAAGGAATGTGTTATGTGGTGGTCAAGATAAGAGAGGTTTTACTCAGCTGAAATCAAGGAATTCAAGTTCTATTGGGATTTATCAGCTGGATGGTCGAGTATCAACCAATCTAGAGTTTTGTACAAATTGTATATAAAGAGTTCTTATAGCACATTGTAAGAGTCCTGCACCAAACACACAAACTTACATACAAGTTTTTCTATCTTTCGTATTCTTAGGTACTTTACCTTGTTCAACCTTTACTTTGATAATATAGATTCACTTTTCGTCATTTATATTCTTGTTCTCTACTTTCTTGCAATTTATTTTATGTTCTTCAGTTTTTGCACTTCAATTCCTTGCACCTAGGAGTAGTTGGTTAACTTAGTACTCTCTACTCATCGATCTCTTTCGGTCAGTTCGGATTGGGTCGATGTGATTCGCCATTCACACACACATCACCTTACAAAGATTTGACAACCGAGTCCACTTCACCTTCACCTTTACTGTGATCTGTGAGTACATCAACCCGGTTGATTTATCGTTGGTCACCCGCACTTTCGAGTTGATTCAGAGCTTGGACCTGATCGAGAACCAAGATTAGTGCCTTGGCCAAGTCCTTTTGTATGAGGTATTCGGACCAACGGTTGAGAAGGTTCCTTCCTCGACCATTAATCTCTTAAAGAAATCAGATCACCGCAACTTATCAAAACCTCGCTTGGCCTACAGGCTGCGAGTTGGCACGTCCCGCGTTATTAGAAGGACACTTTGTTACCGGAAGTCTATCGGCCGTCGTGATCTTGGCCGTGACGATTTTGAGCAAACAAACTTAATTGTGATACTGGTGATTTGAATTTCAATAAAAATCATCACCAAAAGAATACATACATATCATGATATCAATCAATTGTATAAGGTGCAACTGAAACAAAGAGATAGAGAAATCAAGAATTAAATTGCCAATTTCATGAAAGTTTAAGAATCATGATTCACAAATATAATCGGGAGTATATGTATGATCAAGCTATGAATTAATTTGCTTATTACTATATATCATGTAATTGGCAAATGTTAACTTCAGTGAGTACGTTCTTCCACGAAATGATTAATCATGAACTCCTCAAGAACATCCAATGTAGTGTCCTTCATTTATATGGTGGAATATTATTTTTTGTTTCTTCTTAAACCCTAAACAAAAGTTACTAAAATTTAATTAAAACAAGAAGGGTAAATAGAGTTGGAGAAATATGATGCGTCAAACTATGATGACGTGTGAATGATATGGATTGGCCACATAGGAGTGAGGCCTCCATCATGCCTCCATTGAGTCCTCCTAGCATTACCCAACATATATATATATAAGCAGATTGAAGAAACGAAAAGTCAAAAAAGAGATCATCAAGTATATTTTGTGTATAATGAATGAGAAAAAAATCAAGATCAATAAAGAAGAAGAAATATACCACAATAGATCATGACAACTGCAAATTAGGTTTTTGCCTGAACTTGCAGTATTGTTGTTCTTTCTTCTCCCTCTTGACATGAAGGAGCAAAAATTGGAACTAGCTATAATTTCCAGAATTTTCTCCCCTTGAAAAAATTAAGGGTGTGTCTATTCACACCTCCTAAATTAATATTTGCACATTTTCTTAGATTTTTGTCACCAAAATTTTCATCTTTATCCTTCCTCATCTCTTTATAATTCACAACTTTTTTAAAAACAAAAACTACATGCAGTAAAAAAAAACTACATTTTTAGAACCAAACCCTATTGATTTTTTTTCCGATTCTTTCGTGTCCTTGTTCGAGCATCTAGCTCTCTGGTGTCGATTAACATAACTTTACATCGATATTTTCTTGTGTGTGCGTATAAATGTTTTGTTCGAAGTGATTTTGTTTATCAATGGCAAATAGGTGGCTAACACATATAATATATTAGGAATTGTTTCTTCGATCAAGCCTTGGACACCTGACCAGTTTCCTATTCTGCCAACATTGATCAAAAATTTGTTTGATCATTCAGTTTAGTGTTTGCTCAGAATAATACGATCATATAATGATGTTTATAAGTGTTCCTTCTTTTTGAATTCAAATCCGGAACTTTCTAAATCTTGTTGTATATATATAAAAAAAAACTTTCTAATCTTGTGGCAAGGGAGAGAATTGGAGAAAATAAAAAAGGGTGAGAAAGAGAAAGGGATACTGGTAAAACATGTCGAGGTGAGGAATATATGAAAAGTTTGTTTTATAAAAGGCAAAGTTGGATTTAAAATTATACCAAAATTATTGGAGGTGGAAATATCGTATTAAGAAGTGTGAATAGACGCACTTAAAAATTAAAGTTTTAAATTATTAAAAAAATAATAAATTTATAACTACTTATGATTCAATTGCAATTATAATATGTGTCATATTTTAAAGGGATGTGATGCTAGCATTCACCTAGTTTTTGAGTCTCGCTCTACAACTATTACGGCGGTCGATTAGATACAAAATGTCCCCGAGAAAACCAGACTCCATTCCTTCATTAATAAATGTCTGACAAGTAATCTCTAACATCTTCCGGCGTTAATCTCACATACAACGCCACATTTCTCATACTTCCAACTGAAACCCTATGAGAATCAAGAAACTCCTTGTACGCAGAAACAAGGTTGTTCGTTACAGAAGCCTTGATTTCCTCTCCGAGTTTAGCGTCAGCTACCACCTTCATCTTCTCTTTCCTACACGCTTCTTCGAGGCTAAAATTGAAGTTGCGGAAAATCAACCTGGCTTCCTGCGACGATATCTCCGTCGACATATTTCCGGGCAACGTCGCGAGCACATTTCCCCAAGCTAACCGCTCGTAGTTGGCCGCAAACTGTCTCACTTTCGCTTCGTGCATCTCAATCCACTCCTCGCCGAGAAGGTACTGAAGATTCGAAGCGCGGACTTTTGCGATCACATGTTGGAGATTGTTGGCTAGAAATAGATACGAGAGTGAGACGTCTTTGTACTGCTTGGCTTTCTCATCGAGCTTGCACACAAGGACGAGGATGAGCCACACCAATCGGAGAGATATACCCGATATGGAAGAGTCATCTGACAGCTTTGCCGGCGGTGTCCAATCGATGAAAATGTCGGCCAGGACGTGACTGTAATCGGTGAGGAGAGAGAGGTAACTCATCACGCGAAGAGTCAAAGGATGAACTCCGCCGCCCGCTACCACCGAAGACTTCGATGAGTCCCTCTGAACGGCGGACTCGAAATCAAATAGCATTGAGCGGACTGAGTCACCGAGTCTGACGAGCGAGTTGAGCGCTTCGGATCGAACATCAGTGGTGGACTCAAAAGCAAAAGTAGACTCGATCTCCGGCCAGTATTCGGCGATTGAAGTGTACATATCGAGAAGATGAAAGATATTATCTTCTGGAATGTTCTTCTTGCTGTTCGCGACGTGTAGTTGAGGAAAGCCGAAGAGAAGAGTTGCGGCTTCTCTGGCTATGTGAGTGAAGCAAGACTCTCTGATGGATTTCGAGACGCCGAAAACGTGGTCGCAGAGGATTTTCTCTCCGTTGAAGAGCGTTGTCATAGAGACTTTCACCGCATTCAACCAGCTCTTGATTTTGAGCTCGACGATCTCCTTATCCATCTTATGAATCTGACAGGAGGTAACTCTCTCTACTCCGAGCTTATACATAGCCTCATCTATGATCGATTTTCTGATCATGTTGTAAATTTGAACACACTCCTTGGCGTAGCCAGAAGCGATCATGCATTCCGCTATCGATTTCAAATCCGCCATGGCTATGGAGGACACTTGCTCCACTTCCGAGATGGACTCCCCGGCGAGATTAACGTCATCATATTCGATTTCGTCATCTGATGAGCTGGACTTGCGAGAAGAGAGGGAAGATCTGGACCGGGACGAAACCGACTCCGGATCCAGGTGAGCCCGGTTCATGGAGAGAATTTGGTACAACTCCTTCTGTAAACGTTTCATTGCAATTTGCATGAGGGTCTGTCCGTACACGAGCTTTTCGGAGGTAGGATCGTCTGCGACCAAGAAATGCATGACTCTCTGGAGGTCATTCACGCACTTAATGAATCCCTTTGCTTCCGTTTTGCTGTTGAAGAATAAAGAGGTGAATTTCCCGAACGAGTAAGACTCGGTGTTCCATTTCGTGATCAAAGCGCCTGCGTTTTCCATGATCTCCTCGACGGTGGTTTCCGATAAGTCACTGCCGGCGCTGCTGCTGCACCGTGTGGTTGGGAATGAGATTGAGCTCCTTGATGGGGAAGAGTGAGACGAAAACGAAAAGGATTGCATTTTCGTCATCGTTTTGGAGTGGAAGAAGAGGCTTCTCATTCCTTTTGAAGGCATTTTCAAGCTCTAGCTAGGTTGAGATGGATATTGTGTTTGCTACTTGTGGTTTGCGTTTGGGATTTGGGGAGTGGGGTGTGAGATTTGTTGTTGGAATTGGGTGTGGGGTGGAGGGGGTATATATAGGGGGAGATGGAGGACCGAGGACGTTAGCGGAAGACAACGTGGCGCTTGTTTGACTTTAAAACTTGGGGACTTGGGGAGTACGTCATACAAAACCAAGATACGTATGTCTGTGACTCTCACGTGTTCTATTAATCTACATAGGGGTCATCATTTGGCCCTTGGGCCTCGTGGGTCGTCGGTGGAGACCCGCAAACCCGTAGGTTAAAAGTTCGGCCCGGCCTGAAAAAATAACCTGCAAAAGCCCGCCAAGGTGATTGGTGGGCCGAACTTGGTTTAGAGATCTAAAGCCTGGCCCGGCCCGCCAAAAACCCATCAAGACCCGTTAGGGTCGGCCCGTCAAAGCCCGCAATTTTTTATATATATAAGATAGTAGTACATATATCATTATACATACACTTATATATATATATATAATATAGTGACTAGTACTATATAGATATATATTTAATATTTGTGTATGTCTATATTAATATATTACATATACATATATTGATCAAATATTGGAATTCCATATATAGTTATATTTGTGTATCTATTTTACTATTAAATCATTGTTTAGAGTTTAGGATAAGTTAGGGTTTAGGGGATTGAGATTTAGGGTAAGTTAAGGTTTAGGAATTTTGAGGTTTAGGGTAAGTTAGGGTTTAGGTTTTAGGAATTTTGAGGTTTAGAGTAAGTTAGGGTTTAGGGTTTCATTGTAATTTTTTTTTATCGATTTACCTTACACAGTAAAACAGTAAATATAATAGATGGTTCAGATTAGATCTTGTAATTTTTCAATGGTGATAGTTTAATTGAGAGTGTGTGAAATGACATCAATACCCTTCTCTTATATATTGCTTATTTTTCCATGGAGAAACTAGATAAATCAAATTTTTATGTCAATTTTTTGACAGTATGAGATAGATATGTAATTTACAAGAATGTGTGTTAAAATTTTGATCTTAAAAAATTCCTTTAGGGATGGGTAATTTACGTTTTAGTTGTAAGGGTACTACGATCACATTTAGCGAAACCCATAGATGTAGGTCTAAATCAAGTCCAAAATTTATAAAATTTTAACGACATGCTTAGAATATTATAAACAACCAATCTGACAGTCAGTTTTGTAAAATGATGATACATGATCGATTACGTTTCACAAAGGTCTTTCAACCCATATAACTAAGGAATAAAGGTAAGAACATTAGTGTGCATATAGAGAATTCAAGCAATATAAGAATTAAAAATATTTTAACCATAAAGAAGGCCATTATAATAGTTCACCTTGTAATAAAAGACACCGTACGTAAAAATTAGCCTAATCGAAGTACGTTTGGATCTCGGTCAATACAGTTAAACAAAATTTGTGAAAACACTAAAATACACTCATCTTATTTCCTTATTTTCCTATGGGGGAGTAGATAAATCAATTTTTTTATATCAATTTTTTTGACACTATGAGATAGATATGTATTCCATAAGAATATGTGTCCAAAATTTGATGTTAAAAAATTATTTTCGGGAGGGGTAATTTCCGTTTTAGTTGTAAGAGTACTACGGTCACATTTGGCGAAATACATGGATCGATGTCTAAATCAAGTCCAAAATTTATAAAATTTAAAAGCATGGTTATAATATTCTAACCAATCAATCCAACGGTCAATTTTATAAAATAATTAAACATGTCCGATTAAGTTTTACAAAGGTATTTCATTCCATATAACAAAGGAACAAACGTAAGAACATTAATATACATATGAAGAATTCAAGCAATATGAGAATTAAATATGTTTTAATGATAAACAAGAACATGTAGAAAGGTCCATCTTATAGTGATAAACACCGTACGTAAAATTTAGACTCGTCGGAGTACGTTTAAACCCCGGTGTATGGATGAAGGTTACGTTTATTTTGAAATGTCTTAATTTTTTAATAATTAAAGCCCGATAGGCCCGGCCCGTAAAAGCTCGCAAAGCCCGCTTGAATGGGGCGGGCCCGGATCCTTATATAAAAGATAAAACCTGGCTCGCAAATATTAAAATGTTGTTGAGGCCCGGCCTGCCCGGTCCGGTCCATGTATAGCCCTAAATCTACAGATAAATCGATACGACACTATCGTATACCGACTATATGCATGCGCAAAAGTAATGGTCTGTTTACTTACAATAAAAGCAGAGATGAAGTCATGACGATAGATAAGGTGATCTCAGGACTAAACACTCTAGGATTTGATTTTAATTAAAGACATGTGTCACAATTTGAGTCATTGATATTATCAACTTTCTTTAGGTTGACTGATCTTAGGGTAAGCTTTAGTATAGATGATCCTCCTACTTCACCACCTAAACTCGTCCTCCTATGCGCAAAGCCTTTCCTCTGATCCGCCACCTTTACCTTCCTCGGTATCGTCGACTCCTCCGGCATCTAGCCTAACTCCAACCACGCCAATGATTACAGCCGATGACAATGTCATCGTCCTTGACTCTGACCTCATTCCCGTCCCCACCAACTGGAAGAGCAAATGCATCCTGACTTCCCAACCTCCACTTGCTCTGATGAGATCGATCTCAGAGCCAGCCGATCACTGGAGGACCTTTGTGTCGTGAAGTGCAAGAGATCGAGGAGGAGATGGTAAGTGCGAGGGGGACACAAGGTGTTAAAATTAGTGTTGAGTTGAGAGAGATCGAGGAAGTTAGGAGGAGATGGCAAGTGCTACAGGTGCCCAGAGTAAATCTGGGTGTCTGAGTAGAGGAGGAGAGAGGAGGCCGTTTTTATTTATAGTGACGAGAACGGCTAGATCCTTTCTCAAATTTAGGATGAGGTTCTGGTCGAGACAGATGGAAGAAAATTAGTGATTTTTGAAGGCTCTCGGCCAAGTGCGACGGCGAGATAGACAGAGAAGAGGATAATTCTTTGTTATGAGCTTATAATAAGCTCAGTCAATTTTGGAAGAAGTTGACAAAAAAAAGCCACTAATAATGCTACACGTGGCCTTAGCCCCAAGGTGCTTAGCCCCCATGTGCAATGCAGAATTTTCCGTCATGAAGATAGGTAACATGCTAATTTGTGATAGCTAGACCTAAAATCATTAACATCTTTAGCTCAAGTCATAAATAAGTGTAATTAATATTGAATTGGAGGATCCCATCACTACCACATAACTTTTCATTGCCGAAAACTTAGAGAAACAAAGCCCGACGATTTTTGAAGTCGTCGGCAATAGTGTACTATTGTCGACGATTTGTTGCAAAAATCGTCGGCAATAGTACTATTGCCAACGCTTTATAGCCTACAGGGGTTTTATACTATAGCTGACGACTTCGTAAAAATCGTCTGCTATAGTCCTGTAGGCTATAAAGCGTTGGCAATGAGTATTGCCGACGATTTTGTTGCAAAAATCGTCGGCAATAGTACACTATTACCGACGACTTCAAAAATCGTCGGCTTTTGTTTCTCTAAGTCGTCGGCAATGAGAAGTTATGTGGTAGTGCATATTCAAATATGACCAGATAAATACAACTTAAATGAAGATGGACTATTCCTAATTGTTCCAATGCCTTTTGTGGATCAAAATTAACACCTTAAATGTGATTAAGTTGAGACAATATTGGTACAATGACGGATCACACGTGTCACGCTTGTCGCAATTTAACTCGGTATCAGAGCCACACCCGCACACTACACAGCCAGTACACCCACACGCACACCAAGAGATGATGGCTCACACACGGCACACACACCACACGTACACCACGGACAATTCACACCCTCGTTCACCAAGATTTCGATGTGAATCCCGAACTTGGTGGTACGTGCTAACCTCGTAGTTCGAGGTTGCAAGTGGGGGGGTGTTGAATTGGAGGATCCCACATTGAAATATGACAAGATAAAATATAACTTAAATAAAGATGGACTATTCCTAATTGTACCGAGGTCTTTTGTGGATAAAACTCAATACCTTAAATATGGTTAAGTTGTGACAATATCGATACAATGACAGACCACACGTGTCATGTTTGTCACAATTCAACTAAATTAAGAAATATACTATTTTTACAAATTTCTAAAAACAACAATGCATATGTTAAAGAAACTTTATATTCAACTCGTTTAGTATAGCTGGAGTGAATTTAGTTCACCATAAACTAGTCTTAATTCTCACCGTTCATATCACATAAACAATTCATGATTTTTGTTACTTTTGAGTTTTTATTTTGATTCATGGTGAACCAGATTCCGAGAACTATCCGTATTGTGTTAAAGTTCTTTTAGTTGTGTTAACTTAATCTGAATAGTTGTGAATTATTGACACAACGTTATCAAATTTTTACTCTGGGTTTTCAACTGCATGGCTGACCTGAATTATGTTGGAATGTAGGTTGAGTCTCACGGCTAACATTCCAAGCCTGACTTCTTATCTCTGAAATTTTGAATTATATACGTACGTAAGCGTATGTATCATTTTTAGATGCTTATATATGCAAGAGCTTTGATAATGAGTCCAAATGAGTAACAAATAAAAAAGCCATGACGTTTTCGCCTGAACCGAACGAATAAACGTACCCCAAGAAAATAATAACAAAAAACAGGCATGTATATGGGGGACTAAAAATTCAAGGAAAGTGTTTGATAAGTACATCTACTAATTAAGTTACACTTTATATTTTAAAATTTGAAAAATAACAGCGCTAGGTAAATTTACTTTTACTAACCTAGTATGCAACCATTGCAATATCAACTATAAATTTTCAACTGGCTAGCCCTGACCTGATTGATCCATCTCCTAAACTACTTACAGTCCGGTCTATACGTTGTGAAGATTAGATATATAGCTAGTCTTCATGAACATCAGATAAGAATTCTAATGCTGGCAACTCTCAACTCAGTTTTCATCAAATAAACCATGGTGGATCACTAAACTTTTGACATTGGCATTCGAGTTGCATCGCTATCAATTAGACTCCGTCTACGTACTCTCATCATTACAATATTGCATAGCTACCTAGCTAACTAGATCGATCACAAGTAGATAGAGAGCTAGTTAGAAATACCGCAACTATATATACCCGACTGAATCAGATTGAACATAGTTTTAAACTATCCGGCGCATGTATGGAAAATGATGCTCATTTTTTCACGTCTAACTAGTCCAGTCCTGTACGTACAAACCATAAGAAGAATCGAACCTTCTTCTACGAAGATTTTCTTTTGAGGACGAGGTGAATATGGATTAATAATGCTTCATCAACTTGCATTTCTTTGAATTTTTTTTGGTGAAGAAGAACAAAGGAAAAAAAATAAATAAAATAAATAAAACGCACAGAAAACAAACAAAAGGCCTCATGGAAGAGGAGAGACAGCATCCGAGAGCAGGGTACATACATCATGGCAGCTAATGCCTTGGCATATACGTGCCATTATTCACAATCATCATACATCAAATATTCTCTTTTCAATAATCAACACATACATGATACATGTATGGCTGGCTCTTTGTCTCCAGTAGTTAATTTCGAATTAGGGTTCAGTGACCACTGCCTGCCTAATAAGGTCGGATCATTACTCACCGTGTTATTTGAGCTCGATCGATTAATTTTTCTCCAGTATTTCGAATTCCATGTGCTTTATTGCAAAAATAATATTACTATCGTTGTCTCATATCCAACATCACTGTACGGGTTATAGACGATGCAGAGAGCAGTGATCGATCGGTTCATATTTGTATCGAAGCATATGGTGTTTTCCAGAGGACGCGTTTGTTTCTATATAAATTGGTTGGGGCATGTGTTTTCATTGTTTTAGTTTATAAAGAAACGAATGAACTAAGAGTTATATTTGAGGTTGGTTTTGGATTGGTTTATAGTTGGGTCTGTACGCGCATTGCATGCTTTCTTTGAACAAAATAAACATGATAGAAATATTAAAAAAAAAATCTAAAAAATCTAAGAGACACATTAGTTCGACTCCTCGCTCTCGGGGGTACAGCCATATACAGTACAAATATACAATCTACTCCTGTATTGTTCCTTTTGATATTCTCTTCGATTAGATACCTCTGATAAACCATGGTTTAAAAAAAAAATTAATTTCGGCTGATTTTGCCCAATGTATACGCTGTATAGGGAAACAAGGACGGATATGATTTAAGATTATTTACTTCAGAGGCGTCCTTCTAGCTAGATTATACTTTTGAGACGATTGAGTTGTTCACTAGTACGTATATGAGTAACAAAGTAATAATATTTACGGATAAAGCTTGACCACGATTGATGGAAATTTTGTGAAGTCATTAAAGTGAAAACCCACTTGTACGGATCTAAAGCTTGACCTGGATCAATGGAAACATTGTGAAGTGAAACACTTGTATCAGTTGTATGTATAGGAGTAGGAGCTTGTGTACACCAAGACAATTTGTTCATCAAATTTTAGAACTGACATGGCAAGTTTTGATTGGATAAGAGAGTATATATTGGGAATATTCCACAAAATGGAAAGAAAGGGAAAAGATAACCATAAAAACTAAAATAATTTATTTTTACTGGTTAAAACATGCATTAAACTATACAGTAATAAAATTTATTTACCAAATACTTTTACTGTATTTTGCAATATGTAAATTTCATTATTACTGATTTTACACCGTAAATATGTACATTTTTACAATAATAATTTTTCACCGTAAATAGTTTTACACTGTAAATAGTTTTCCATCTCTTATGAGATGAATTTATTTTTTCTATAATTGCTTAAGATTGTGAAGCAACAAAGCAAGAATTTATTTACTAAACCTGCATTTTTTTTCCTGTTAATGATAACGTAACACATGCATGATTATATGTTTGATTTATGTCTGTTGCTTTATATTGCAATGGTGGTGGCTTGGAACTGGGTGGGGTGGAACCTATTTTCTAAGGACAAAGTTGTAGAGCCTATGTTAAGTGGAATTTGCCATTTAGAGATAGCTAGGTGTTTAGAGAGAGAGAGAGAGAGAGAGAGAGAGAGAGAGAGAGAGAGAGAGAGAGAGAGAGAGAGAGAGAGAGAGAGAGAGAGAGAGAGAGAGAGAGAGGTAGCTAGCTAGCTCTCCTCTGTTCTTTAACAAACTCACCTTACAAATGTATAGTTATGCAGATTGAAAATATCGATTGCATAGCACTTATGTTAATTTGTTACAAATGTATGTATGACATCAGGTAATTAATGATCGATCGACAGTTGCTCAATCTATTTCTTGTCCCTTTCCATATTGTATAAAATGATATTTATATTAGGTTTTTGTGATACTAGAACACATAGTTAGATTTTGTGATACGCATTGAAAACCTAGCTCATTTGTGCATGGTTCAATTAAGGGTGGGATCATGACAGAAAAGTGTCTTTTGACAAAAAAATACTTTATAAAATTTAATGGATAAATAACTTGGTATACACAAGTAGATCCCATAAGAGTAATGCAAGTAATATCTACGGATCTAAAGCTCGGAGGGTTGTTTTCCTAAAGAATATTATTTAAGGAATATAATGTGATGAATATATCTAACGATTATAATTAAAGATAATTAACACAATTTTATTACATTTTATTATTAAATGTACTCATCCCCATTTCATCATTTAAATTCATCACTCAAAATAGTAGACTTGCTAAAACTTCACCTCGATCGATGGAAACATTTTGAAGTGAAACTAAAGTTGTTCGAAGTTTAAAAACAAGTTGACCTTCGCCAAGGTTTCACATGCACTCTATGCATGGCATGTGCATTTGGAAGAAACTAATATACACGTATGAACGATGAAAAGGCAATAGTCCCCGTTACCAGCCACTTATGTCAGCTGTGCAGTGAGGCAGAACACACAAACGTTATTCACTGCAACATTGATCTCGCAGTCTGGCGCCATGTTTTTGACCGACAACTCGAGTCTTGGTTTTCTCTCATTTTTAGCTAGGTTTCTAATTTTCCATGCATATGAACAAACCCTAAGACATCGGCTACGGCCTGATTTTAAATCAACGGAGGACCATAAGTAAAATTAAGGGTATGAGATGCATGTATTTAGCCATTCAATTTTGGTGACATATGATGGACTAAATGACCATATTATTAAGATGACATTCCAAGCTTGAAATCCTTGAATACTATATATAAACAACTTGCAAGAATCCCTAACTCAACTAGATAAAATTAAATCTATTTATACGTATCTTCTTAAGTATGCTATGGTATTTTTCAGACGGCATAGCTTAACTTTTCATTTAATTACATACATATTGAGATATAAATCATATAAATCAACACTCTGTTCATCACTCCATGCATCCACCGATCCCATGCCACTCATGTCTTTTTTGAGGCGTAAATGTTGGGATTAATTGTAGAGAACGAGAGAGCTGCATTATATTGAGATTGTGATAAGAAATGAATGATTATTACAGACGTTAACCAACGAGCTATCAAAGTAGCAATATCGACCAACAAGGCAGTGATAGACAGCACCAGCTGGACAAAGACAAAGGCTAACTAGAGTTAATTAACAAGTAAACACGTAACCCTTATTAGCTATAGACTGTATTAATTAACCGTAAACATCTTAGTTTCATTAGGTCACCTACTAAAATCCCATCTCTTTAAAAAATGAAAGGTATGTACGTAGAAACTCATCGGTTGAATGTACAACATCGACTACCAACAGATCGATCCGATGTCGAGATCAATATCCTTATCGAAATTAAATCCGTGAGATCGATGAATGTGAGGTTAAAATCGCTTAGCTAGTTTCTCCGGATGCAGATTAATTCAGAAGTCTTGGGTACGTACGCCCACTTCATACATGGCAGTACGTGCTTCGAATTCATTCTTTCTACGTGGATGGCTGGAAACATTCATTGATTCAAACAAACATGCATGGTCGGCTGCGTGGCTAGTTTTGAGTGATCAGGAACTCGATTGGTTTCGTTTTCTTGAAGATCGATCGATCCTTGCTAGTTAATAATTAAGGAAGTATTTTCCCTTTCAGCAGTCACGTACTTTGGCCGTAATATTGATGGGATGATTGGGATTGAAAAAATATCTTGAGGTGCTGCGCTGTTCTATGTGTTATACGAATTCAAAACAGTAGGACTTTTTATTCATTCATTTATACTCGAGCTGTGCCCACCCCATTAATTTTATTTCTCGCATTAACTCAATAATTCTGGCCATCATTAACAATGAGACGGTATATCGAATCTATACACTAGCTAGTAAGAACTAATGATTCTTATAAACTAACCAAAATTTTTATTTTAGAGAAAAAATACTCATTTTCAACTCCAACATCTCTTGTATAACTTCTTGTATTCTACAAAAATTAAAAATTAAATATATAGAGAATCTCTATATCTATAGAAAACACAAAATTTTATATCAATCTGTAAACCTCTAAAATATATATAATGCTTTCTTATGTTTTCTCTCACTTTCTTCATCTTTCCCTATATTTGTCATTCTCTTTCATTAAATTTAATATATCTCATGACTTAATTAAATAAAAACTTAAAAAATAGATAATTTATATTAGAATCATTAAATTATAAAAAAAGCTATTAAATTGTAGAGAATCATATAGAAGAACGGATAAAATTATGGTAATTTTATTTTAAATTTTTTGTGTTTTCATCTTTTATAATAAAGAATTTTTTACAAAAATTATTATTGTTGGAGATTTTCTTAATTTGTTAGCATGCATATGCATATTGTTTTCGTAAAAGAAAATGCATATTGTTTTTGTAAAAGAATATGTATCTAGCTTATACATATACCTGACTAGCAGACTAGATATTTGTTGGACCGGCCAAGCTAGTCATTATTGTAAGGTTTCATAAGTAGCTAAAACCCTACGCTTCCAATTCTATTATATTTGTTAGTATATGTCATTATATCATTTAATTAAGGAATACAACATCTGGATCAACACCCCTTCCATTAATAGCAAGACAATAATTAGGGCTTCAATTTCACATAAGGAACCATCATCATCCGACCAACCACGTGTCCGAACAAGCACTTCGAATATTTGGACCAGAAACAGGAAATCCCAAATCAAATGACAACAACCAACTACATGCTCAACCACCAATATAACCAACTCATTTATTACAGGTATAACGATCGTCAAACACCCAATTCTTACTATTGTTGCTATATTCAATACATTATCTGACTTAAGCATCAGAGTGTTGAAGGCGGGCAATCCTCGTCTAAGCCTCTGGCGTTTGTTCGTTTTCTATTCTCTTTAACAGCGAGAAAGCAGAGCAGCGTTCGGAAGCCATGCCCGAACAAATACTACCACCACCATCAAAACTACCCTACTCGTGCTTCTACTAATTACCCTATGCAGATTTCGGTAGAAACAACTGACGCCGTCTGTAGGAAGTGAGCAATCATCAATCAAGTACAAACACCACCAAACCAAAAGCTCGAACTAGCAAAACCCAAGAGCAAGGATGGCGCACGAAGCCGGAGGACACATACGCAATAACGATAGCCCAAAGTGCAAAAATCTGACAATTCCTCTCGAGCATGGCTGCAAACGACATCCATGACATGATCGAGGACGAGGCAGTTGACCAGGTCTTTTAAGAATTGCAGAAGGCCATAGCCGAACGCGACCAGGAACGACAGGCCTAACGAAGGCTGGAAGAGAGACTCGACGCTTTCATTTGGGGGAAAGAGGCCCAAAATATAGAAAATCCACGGGACCGGGCAAGATGGGAGATCGAGCGTAATATGGAGATTATCTGGATCAACCCACACGAGGGACTTGGATGACTCATATCCTCAGCTTCCCAGGCCACTCCCTCCGATTAACGACAACTCGGCAATGCTCTGAAGGATAGAGGAGCTAGCAGCAGAGATTTCGTACCTTCGAAAACATAAGCTACTGGGGCAGGGTGGGATGTTCACCACACGAATCAGTATGTTCTCGGTGCAATACTGTAACACGGAAGAGACACGAATGTAAAGACAATCAAGATCAATCGGTTCAATGGAAGGGGAGATCCGAGGATCCACATCGACGAATACCAGTCTACTATCGCTGAGACCGGATATTCGGAACTGACCTTGTGTTTCTTGTTCCAGGAGACTCTAACCGAGGAGGTGAGGAATTGGTTCTACGAGATACCCTATGGTTCGATACGATCATTTAAGAGTTGACAATGTGCTTCCTCAAGCGTTACAGATTACAAGGCAAGTATAACACTGCGAGCATACTCCTAAAGGTCCGTCAAGGAGAAACTGAAAGCCTATCGAGTTACGTCAACCGATGGAGGGCATTGGCTAGCACTTGCAGGAACCTCGACAAGAAGGTGGCCAAGACGGCCCTAACGGAGAATATGATCAGAACACCGTTCGACAAGAAGCTTGTACAAAAGGAACATCTCGGCTATGACGATGTCATGGACCAGATCGTACAGAAGGAACTTGTTGAGACACAAGTCTACAACACGTCCCATCTACCAAACTATCCTGCCCAGCCAAGCCAAGCAGACATCCAACCCCTCCCACAACCAGTCGAAACACCACCCACTCCAATTATCACACATCCGGCCAAAGAAACGTAACCCCGGTTCAATAACCACAAGCGTGGGGGAAATCACCACTAAGAGTAGAAGAACCAAAAGCCATTCCAACAACCCAACAACCGTCCGAATAACCTGCCACAAAATCAAGCACGATCACCAACACCACAATTCTGAAATACTAATCCACCCTGTTTCTCTATCACCCAAGCTTCAAACGAAGAACTCCTCCGACATAACATGGGCTAAATCCGACCCCTCATCCCGAGAGTACCAGGCACACCTGCAATGCTCAACAATAGGAACAAGTGGTGCATGTACCACGAGTCGAACACTCATCACACCAACGATTGCGAGATACTCGCCAAAGAGATACGGGAGTTGCACAAGAATGGAAAGATCATCCTTTCGAAGCCGAATGAGGCTCGCCAGGTCGCAAACGTTAAAACGAGGGGTATAATCAACACCATCTCAGAGGGGAAGCAGAAGTCAACGATGCTGCAGTAGGAAGTCGGTTGCCCGACGAGAAGTGTCTATGCGATCAACTTCAGGAAACCCGTTAAATCAGGGAAGAAAGAATGACCACCCATTACCTTCTCGTTCGATGAGGAATATAGCCAGCACAACAGCACCTTACCATTTGTAATTGATGGTATCGTGGATCATTATCTCTTCAAGAGGATACTGGTGGATAATGGGGTCTCAGTAAATGTCATCTTCCTGGATGCATACACGGCATTGGGCTGACCCAAACACAAGATGACCCCGAATCATGAGAGAATTACCAATTTCACGGGTTAAACATCATACCCGATCGTCAGTGATTATATGCGATTCGAAATCGGAGCATATGAATCTCCGCACAGCGAAATCCAAATGGATTTTGTAATCCTAAATGTCCACTCCCCCTACAACATGATTTTAGGCAGGCCAGGAATCAGCAAACTAAAACTCGGGATAGTAAGATACATTCTCCTATGGAAATTCCCAACCAACCATGGCACGGGTTATATTCGGGGATATGATTTTGTGGAGGCGTTCACCCGCCCGAACGGAGATAACACCCGGTTGAAGGTATTGACAGTTGAGGAAGCATCACCCAAGGAAGAGATACCAGACGACCCGTGCGATGGATTAACTGCAGTCATCCAATGGATTAGCTTCGGACAATCCCTCTTTCGGCCGAACATCCTGAACACACCGTAGAGATCAGTGCCCAATTGGCCCGAGCTCTCCAAACAATTAATCCAGATATTGAGGGAAAGACAAGAGGTGTTCACATGATCCTACGCAGACGTGCACGAGATCTCTACCAATATTATATCACAAAGGCTCAGCGTGATCCCGAGAACAAGGCCGGTTAAGCAACAAAGGAGAGCATATAAGGAAGAGCATCACGCTGCCATGCACACGAAGGTCGACAGACTACTAAAGATCAAGTTCATTAGGAAGGTCGATAATCCCAAGGGAAAGAGCAATGGGAAGTGGTGACTGTGCATTGATTACAGCAACCTGAATAAGGTGTGCCCGAAGGATAGCTTCCTACTCCCAAGGATCAATCAGCTGGTCGACGCAACAGCCGGGCATGAATTGTTATCCATGATGGATGCATATTTGGGGTATAATCATATCTTCATGAACCCTGAAAACCAAGAGGCGATATGCTTCACGACAGACAAGGGCCTGTACTGCTATGTTGTGATGCCATTCGGTTTAAAGAATGTTGGGTCCACCTACCAACACCTCATGAATCTCATCTTCGACGACTTAACGAGCAAGATTGTTGAAGTCTACGTCAATAATATACTCGTAAAGAATGTCAAGGCTGCAGATCACGCCGAGAATCTGAGGACTGTGTTCGACCTCCTCATCAAGAGCGACATGAGGCTAAACCGAACCAAGTGCACATTCGGTGTCACCACCAGGAAGTTTCTCAGGTATATTGTAAGTCAAAGGGGTATCGAGGCCTCACCCGCCAGGTAAAAGCCATTATTGATATGAAACCTCCCACCAAGAAAGCCGACCTTCAGAGCCTCACGGTGAAGCTAGCATCATTGAACCGCTTCATCTCCCGTTATTTTGATAAATGTGCACATTTCTTCAAATCCCTCAAAACAACCAACAAATGGGATGTCATTTGGATGCCCGAATGTAAGGCATCATTCTCCAGTATCAAGCAATATCTAGCTTCTATCGCTCTCCTATCTAGACCCTTGAAAGGAAAAACTCTATATATGTACCTAGTTATTTCACTGACAGCCGTGAGCTCCACCCTTGTTCGCAAGGAAGAGCATTTGGAGTTACATATTTTCTTTTCAGGGAAAGGCATGACAGACGCGGAGATCCACTATCCGACAATCGAGAAAATGGCATTCGCATTAGTCTTTGCAGCCAGGCAATTATGACCATACTTTTAAACTCACATCATCCATGACCCTAATACCCATCAGCCTGCTTGCCCCAGTGCCCCAGTCACTTTGGAACCTCTTTGTGGACGGGTCATGCACGAAGAAGACAAGTGGAGTAAGAGGCATACTAACCGAGCCCGCAGGAGTGAAAGCTGAGTATGATCTCAAGTTCGAATTCAAGGCCACAGATAACGAAGCTGAGTATGAGGCCCTCATCGCTGGGCTACAATTGGCCAAGAACTCGGAGGCCCAGAATGTTAACATATTTAGTGACTCACAGCTTGTAGTTAGCCAGGTAGAAGGGAACTTCTAAGCGAAATGAGAGACCATGGCCGCGTACCTCGGTTACGTGAAGGCCTTTCTAAGTAGGTTCAAGTTTTTTAACATTACCCATATCCCCAGGGGAAGGAACGCCAAAGCAGATAAGCTCACCCGACTAGCCACAACATCCGTACACTCGGAGTATGGACAGAAGGTGGTCAAAGTCAAAAAAGGCCCAAGCATCCCCAAGCCACTGGAGGAGATATTCACAATTGAGCTGCACAAAGATAGTTACATGGACACGCTCACCGTGATAAGACAAATGTCAAACTACCAGCAAACAAAGCAGAAGCTCGTAACATCATTGCCAAAGCGGAAAATTTTAGCATCCAAAACAATTGCATGTACCGACAAGGGAAGACCTGGGCGAACCTCAAGTGTGTAATGCCAGAGAGAGGATACCCCATCTTGAGAGAGATACATTTAGGGGTATGTGGCCATCACGCAGGTACCAGATCCATTGCCCATAAGACACTTCGGAGTGGATTCTGGTAGCCCACGATATACGCAGATGCGGTCGAAGTTGCGAGCAAATGTCATCAGTGCCAGCTATACACACACAAAAACCATGCTCCCGCTGTACCACTCTTGATCCTCACACTAGTACTGTTCACACAATGGAGACTTGACCTAATCGGGAAGTTCCCGAAATCTAAGGGATAATATCGCTTCCTTATCGTGATTATCGACTACCACACCAAGTTCATCGAGGCCTAACCAATGGTGAAAATCACGACTAAGAAAGTAGAAAGATTCCTCTGGTGCTTTCTATATTGTCGCTATAAAACAACGCTCAACATCATCATGGACAACAGACCCTAGTTTAACAACGATGAGGTAAAGACACTTTGCAATCGACAAGACATGAACCTCATCTTCGCATCACCATCACATCCCCAGACCAACGGACAAGTCAAGGCAGCAAACAAGGTCATTAAGGAAGGCATCAAGAAGAAGATCATGGATATCGAGCTTGGAGAAAACTTGTATGGGCGATGGTTCAAGCTTGTACCCGAGATACTATGTTCCATACGAACAACGAAAACGGCGGCCATAGGAGAAATACCTTTTAGCCTAACATTCAGAACATAACCAATTTTTCCTTTGGAGCTCACTCATCAAAGCCCAAGGATCGAAAACTACGATCCGATCATGAACAAAGAAGGATTACGACTGAACAACAACTTGCTCGAAGAAAAAAGGGATGTAGCACATCTACACAACACATCGAACAAGAATCACTTGACTTTAAATCAGCGTGACCGGGACCGCCCATTGCAACTCGGAGACTGGGTCATGAAAGCAATACAAAATAAAGTGAAGAGCCTTCGACCATCCTGGGAAGGACCGTACATCATCGACAAGGTTGTCAGTCTGGGTACATTTTTCCTTAGGGATATGGAGGGATGAATACTTTGTCACCCATGGAACACTTAGTACCTATGCAAGTATTTTCATTAAGTTTTATCCGTTTACATGTACTCTTTTGTTGGTCTTCGCCCAAGTTACCCGATACTCGGGGGACTTGGGGAGAAGCCCATAGTTCACATTCATGATCTATTTTTGTACGGAACTACCAACAACTTAATGAGAATGAGATTATTCAGTAACATTATTTATGTCCAACAGTAAAAAGCAATACGAATTTACGACAGGAGTAAATAGATATACTTGAATAAATTCCAAAATAGCCTCTCGTTAAGCAAGACCATGCAAAACGAAGGCTAGGCGCTTACGAAGAACCTTTCTCGGTCCTACCAGAAATAATATATTCGTTCTCGGTGCCAGAACGCAAAAATCGCACGAAGGCGTTAATATACTTTACAACTAAAACAAAGCAAGAAAAATCCTAACTAGAAAGCAAGAAAAAACTACACACTGAACGTCTCTAATCTTCATCACCCCCCCCACCCTCTTTGCTCGCACCTGGCTCTGTCATTTGTTTGAAAGTCTTCTCAACTGTCTGATCAATGGCTTCCTGGGCTGAGTTCTGGACTGTCTCTTGCATGATTAAGGCTTGAAAATTTCTCGATTGCTCGTCCTTCCAGGCATTGAACTTTTCTGTATCGAGGAAAGGTTCGATGACCTTGGCATAGTCATCTACTTGATTCTGGCCCTCCTCGAACTCAATACTCTCTTTGAAAGTTGCGATCGCGTCCACCCTAGCCGTGGCAATCATCTGCTCGAACTCGGTAGAACCCTTGAAGCTCTCCAATGTGCCCTCCTCAATCTTGACGCAGCGTTCGGAGGTGAGAAGCTCGCCCTCCATCTCGGACATTCGCCTCTGCAAGTCAGACGCTTGCTTCTCGAGTGCCTCTTTTTCGGCCTTGACCAACACCAGCTCATCTTGGGCCTCCTTCAAATCCTTCTGCAAGTTCGACAACTTAATATTGACTTTCTTGAACCGCTTGTCCTTTTTTGTTGCAAGTTCATTGGCCTTGGTGATAGCGGTATTGGCCTTGGCCAGATCAAATTCTAGGGTCCACTTGTCGGCCTTAACTTTTGCTAGCTTAGATGTCTAAAGGAGAGATCCTTCTAAGCCCCGAATGAGGTAGAGTTGATGTTGGAGCTTGGTGCACGTCTCAAAGGCCTTGTCGAGATTCTCGATCGGAGTAGCCCCGAGACACTTATGCAGAGCCTCTCTCCCTACATGCATTGACTTCCGAACATTGGCCATATAGTCAGAAGCATAGTTCGTGTTATCCTTGATGGCAACACTGACATCCGCAGTGGAAGGATAGCTGTGTGCGAGCTTCTAGCGTTTCGAATGAAGAGAGCTACCGATGTTCGACCCATCAAGATTTGCCTTGCTCTTGCTCTTAGCTTGGGAAGACTCAAAGAACGTTCGAGGCTGACTTGTTGGGGGAGATTGATTTACTCCCAATTCAGCGAGTATGCTCACTAGCCTCACGATCATCATTGGAATCCCTGAGCTTCTGGGCCTTAATCAGGTTGCGATTATCTTTGTCACGTCTCTTGATGTTGTTTCTCGCCCTCTCTGCCTCCAAGGTCTCATAACCAACCATCTCAAGAACCGGCGTGTCTGAATAAAGAGGTTTATCTGTTTAGGGGATTTGTTCGGACTCCACCACGTCCGGGTGAATGGTATCCTCAATCTGGGTGTCGGTCCCGATCGGATCCACATACTGAGAAACAGGAAGAGGTCTGATGGTCGGCTTAAATTCCTCGCCAACCTTAAAATTCCCATGCTCGTCCTCGGGAACAAGCTTTCGCACTATTGAGGCAGAGCTAAAGGTCTTCAACATCTGCTCGTAAGCAAGTTTCTGTTTGTCGGACGGACGGTGAGACTTGGCCATTTTTTTTGCAAGACACAACGAAAAAAACATAAAAAAAATAATAATCTTCGAATGAAAGGGAGCATCGTGAAAAAATTTAATCTGAACTTACCCGGGGCCTTAGCAAGTCTTGTTTGCTTGATTATCTCCTAACGAATGCAAGCCCAAAATTTTTGAGCTTCCGGTTCCAAATCGAACACGTACTTAATATGCGCAACCCGTTGGTGTTCCAGAGGAGTGAGGGGAAAGAAATGTCGATCTGCATCAAGCAAAAAATTATATTAAGTACAAAAAACCTATACGAACACGAATAGACAAGCACATAACAGTAACGCAAAGGTTGGAATGACTCGGTCAATCTTATCCCGGTTAAGGGCACACTCACTATCCAAGTTCTTTAACTCCCACTCGCTGAACACCAAACACTGATATCGACACCACGACGTCGATGATATTGGCAGCTCCATGAACCAACACTTAGTTCGAGGATCCAAGTTCATCGTACCTTGATCCTTTACTTGAAGAGAGTACCTCAGCCGGAAGAAGTAAAGAATCTCTGCTCGAGTAGGGTAATCTAATCCACTCAACCTCCAAATGTTGAATATGGAAATGAGCACCCGAGTCATGTTAGGACCGCACTGCCCCAACGTCACCCAGAGCATCGATAGGGCATACTAGAAGAACGGCTTTAAGGGCAGTTGATATTGGCTAAACCTCTCATTCGGCCCCAAATCTCGAATACCTACTGCAACATCCCAGTCCACATAGTAAGATATTGTCAGCTTTGGGTTTCTTCCACACAGTTTTACTTTTGAGCCTACCCCCAAAACGCGTCTTACTATAGAGATGTGAGCATGCACATATAAGCACATCACTTTCCCACTCCCGAGCGATGTGGGATTGCATGCCCATGTAGGAAGCTAGTGCCATTAGCACCCCCACACACGAGTCATCACAATCTACCCTCCTTAGGTGCTGACTAAACCTCTCGTTCGGCCCAAAATCTCGAAGACCTACTGTAACATCCCAGTCCACATAATAAGATATTGTCGGCTTTCACGGTTTTACTTTTAGGCTTACGCCCAACACGCGTCTTACTATAGAGGTGTGAGCATACACATATAAGCACATCATCTTCCCACTCTCGAGTGATGTGGGATTGCATGCCCATGTAGGAACCTAATGCCCTTGGCACCCCTACACATGGGTCATCACAATCTACCTCCTTAGAGGCCCGACGTTCTCGTCGGCACACTTTCGATCAAGACAAGCTCTGATACCATTCTGTCACATCCTAGTCCATATAGTAAGATATTGTCTACTTTGGGTCTCGCCCGCACGGTTTTACTTTTAGGCCTACCCCAAAAACGCGTCTTACTATAAGCACATCACATTCCTACTCCCGAGCGATGTGGGATTGCATACCCATGTAGGAAGCTAGTACCCTTGACACCCCCACATATGGTTCATCACACCTACTCTACCCGGAATGTTATATAACTTGCGCCATTTGAAGATCTCTTTCACCGAGGGTGAACCCATAGGTTCTTGAACTACTTGGTTGTACGGGAACCTATAATAGAGCCACCAGAATTAGTGGCAGGACTAGGAGTCCTAACATCTTCTTCTATCTCTGAACCCGAAGAGTCTGAACAAAACCCTATCTCCGTAGATATTCTCTCACCAGAAGGACCAGGTCCCCCGAAGACTTGCCTAGACTCCATGTTTGGGCGAACTGACCTAAGAATAGCACCGCCACTGTTAGTGGATATGAGGGACACACTAAACACACTATCAAACGAGGTGTCCAAATCTCTAAGGTCAGTCCTAGGTCTAGCTAATCCTACATCGGACATCTGGTCGGGCTGACTATCACCACTCGAGATCAAAGTAGCTTTCATGGTCCTAGTAAACAAGAAAGTTGGATTGTGTGAATGTTTGAATCAACCTTACAGTTAAACTACTCTAGGTCAAAAAATAACAACAACAAACTACCTTATGGTTAGAAAAACAGATCAAACAACTAACTCTCAAGAACACGAGGCTGTTCTTCAGCAAAAACCCATAAACTCATATGAAACCCCAAAAAACCCAAAATGTCCTGTTCTCCCCACCCCAAACAACAAAACATGCAACAAATACCCAGAAAACAGTACCCAAAAAATAGTGCAATATCTACTTATCAAAACACAACAAAAAACAAGTAAAACAAAGCAAGAATCGAGGGTTTACCTTTGTCAGAAGCTTGAAGAAGATTCACGGGTGGTGTAGCTCTAAAAATCTCCAAGAACACGGCAGAGTGAATTCAACAGCGTTTCGGTATGATAGAGGGAGGGGGGGAAGGGGTTTGGGATAGTGAGAAAGTGAAAAAGTGAAAAAGCCTATTTATAAGGAACCGGTTTTACCCTACAAGCAACCCCAGTCGTCCACGCATCAAACTATGGATCGTTGGATCAGTGACACGTGTCCAATGCGCCACACGTGTTCCCGCCCATTTTTATTACCCTAACTCGTTTTGAATTCTGAGGGACACGCGTCAGACATGCAAAGAGTAACCGTTACACATGTCTCGACGCATGGCCACACACAATAAAATAATCGTTACAGTTCCAAGCTCGGAATATGAAAGGCCCTTCCGAAAAGCCAGACATATTCGAACATCTACTCCCAAATTGACGTTTTGAGTTTTGAGGCATTTTCACATCAGAATCATTTCGAGCTAACCCATGGTATTTAAACGGCAACAATGTTTGAAACTATTAGGATCTTGGTCAAATTAGCAACACTAGGTTTGAAACAGATCGGCTATTCTGAAAGTAGTGACTTTGGAATGCACATGGTAACCGAACGAGCAGGAATGTTCGGCCCATCATGGTCAGACCAGGGAGTCGAAACAAGCAAGGAAATTTCGAGGTCTGATCCATGAATGCGCTTTCGAAACAGGCAAGGTCATTTTGAAAGGCATGGGATTGATGAACGACAAGAATTGTTCGGACTTTCTCGACCATGATCGAACAAGCCCCATGGTTCGGTACATGAATGCGCTTTCGGGACAGGCAATATCATCTTGAGAAGGCATGGGATTGACGAATGGCAGGAATTGTTCGGACTTTCTTGACTATGATCGAATAATCCCCATGGTTCGATACATAAATGCGCTTTCGAGACAGACAATGTCATCTCGAGAAGGCATGTGGTTGATGAACGGCAGGAATGTTCAGACTCTCACAGCATGATCGAACAAAACACTTTTGTTCGACACATGGGGATGCTTTCAAAAGAGGCAAGTATGTTTCGAAAGAGCATTCAATTCCGAACGACAAGAATGTTTGAACTATCAAGTTCAAAACCAGCAACATTAGGTTTTAACCATCAGCACTTATGAGACAAGCAACATCATTCCAAGAGCACAAACGACCCCAATTTTCACTAGCATTAGCTAAACACTGCAAGCATCTTACGACTCACGAACAACAATAACGTTCGAACATACAGAAAATAGCAACACTTGCAATCAATCCAAAACAACACCATTCCAATATTTGAACCAGCTCTTGATCGAAAAGTTAGGGGACTCAGGATAATGGGGTGTCAGCCCAGCCTTTTAGTGGTTAAGTATGGTTAATTAGGCAAAAAAGCATTTTCAACTCCTCAATCAAGAGTTGATCGCTTTGACTGGGGACTTGGGGGACTTGTTAGTATAAGTCATTACATCACTTAATTAACGAACACTTAACCACTAAACGGGTCAACACCCTTTTGACTAATGACAAGACAGCAACCAAGGCTCCAACTTCACACAAGGAACCATCATCATCCAACCAACCACGCGCCCGAACAAGCATTTCGAATATTCAGACCAGAAACAGGAAATCCTATGTCAAATGACAACAACCAACTACATGCTCAACCACCAATATAATCAACTCATTTATTGCATATATAACGATCTCCAAACACCCAATTCTTACTATTGTTGTTATATTCGATACATTATCTAACTTAAACATCAGAGTGTTGAAGGCGAGCAATCCTCTTCTAAGCTTCTGACGTTTGTTCTTTTTGTATTCTCTCCAACAGCGAGGAAACGGAGCATCGTTCGGAAGTCAGGCCCGAACAAATACTACCACCACACTCAAAATTATCCTTCCTGTACTTCTACTAATTACCCTCTGCAGAATTCGGTATAAACAATATTAAATTATGAATACATTTGAAACTGATCAAACCTTGGTTGATCCGGTCTTACGTACAGAAAATGATTTCAGCATTGTTCTAGTACAGTGAGATTTGTGCAATGAGTTGAGTATTAGTTATAGATTCGTGTTTATATTGATCTAGCAGTCTTGGCACTTGTGTACAGAACTCGGCATTTCTCCTGGCCCGGGCAAAACACTCTATTCAAAAGCCCAGTGTAAATTTATTCAAAAAAAACAAGAAGCCCAGTGTAAATTTATTCAAAAAAGAAGAAGCCCAGTGTAAATATGATGACTGTTGCAGCTGCCCGGGAGGGACAGTACTCGCAGCAGTTTTGAGATAAAATAAAATTCTGATCGAATAAATATAGTATTTCCGTACCAAATGACCGCATAGCACCGAGGATCATCGCGTTTGACTTCAGATCAGAAGGTCGTGGGTTTGACTCCTACTGTGATCGCTATTTGAAATGTTTGATGTTCATGTTTAATTTTTGCAACCTTCCCACGAATCTTGTTTCAGTTTGATATGCACTTTTGTGAGCGGACTTTTGATCACTGAAAATCTGAAATTGCCTCCATGTTTAAAAGTGGTCTTGCCTTGTCGATTACAGCGGGAGTTGTAATCGAATAATGTTAGAGAAGAGAGAACGAAAATCCAACCCTCCCGATTGTGGTGTATTCATTTAGTATAAAGTTTTGAACTTAGAATAATGTAACACACTCAATTAACTTGTAGGATTTATCAAATATTTTTCGTTCGTTGATCAAATAATATCCACCTAACGAAATATATGAATCTTTAAACACATTGTCGATAAGATAATAAGTAACTTTTTTTATACATTGTCAAATTAGAGAGTTTGTAAACATTTAAGGACAATAATACATTACTTGGACACTTAAAGACAAAATTTAATACATAAGGACAAGTTTGTTGTAAGTTGCCATGTGACAGGTATAAATTTATTTTTATACCCTGTCTTATTTTTTGTGTGTATTTAATATTTTTTTATTTTTTATTCGAAATTACTTAATTTATTTTTATTTTTAATGCTTTTTATTTGATTATTTGTACATTCAATTTTTTTTTGTATTCAATTTTTTTCAACTTAAATTGATTATTCAATTTATTAGCACTATCAATAAACATTCAATATCAATTTAATCACAAATTTAATAGTAATTTCGATACAAATTAATTCCAATACAAATTGAGTAACAATTTCGATACAAACTCAATAGCAATTTTAATACACATTTCATAACATTTTTCAACCTGATAACATAGTAGCAGTCTTTGAACAAAAAACACAATAGCAGTTCTAAAAACACAGTAGTAGTCCTCGAACCGAAAAATCCGAAAATGTAGTAACAGTCCTAAAAATGCAGTAGCAATCCTCACACCGAAAATGTTGTAGCAGTCCCAAAAATACAGTAGTAGTCATCGAATTGAAAATGCAGTAGCAGTTCTAAAAACGCAGTAGCAGTCATTGAACCAAAAATCTAAAAATGCAGTAGTAATCCTAAAAACGCAATAGCAGTCATCGAATCAAAAATATAGTAGCAGTCCTAAAAACGCAGTGGCAGTCCTTCAACCGAAAAACCAAAAAAGCAGTAGCAGTCATTCAACCGAAAACCCAAAAATGCAGT
The DNA here is from genome assembly GCA_946800695.1 of Geum urbanum. Lineage (NCBI taxonomy): Eukaryota > Viridiplantae > Streptophyta > Magnoliopsida > Rosales > Rosaceae > Geum > Geum urbanum. The sequence continues at coordinate 76,616,547 of OX326999.1, read as the reverse complement.
ACCAGTCCCAAAAATACAGTAGCAATCCTAAAAACACAGTAGTAGTCATCGAACCGAAAATGCAATAGCAGTCCCAAAAAACACATTAATATTTGAAAAACACGGTATCAGTTTCAAAAAATGCAGTAGTAGCTTCAGAAAAATGTAGTAGTAGCGCAAAAAAAATTGCAGTAGTAGCGCAAAAAAATTGCAGTAACAGCTTCAAAAAAATGCAGTAGTAGCTTTGAGAATGATTCAATAATAGCTCGAAAAAAGTACAATAACAGCTCGATGCAATAGCAGTAGTTTAAAAATGCAGTAACACCAGTTTGAAAAACACAGTAATATCAGTTGGAAAAATGCAATAATAATTTCAAAAACGCAATAGCAACAATTTAAAATTACAGTATAATAAGTTTAGTAACGGCTATTTGAAAAACATAATAGCAAAAGTTTGAGAAACACAACAGCAGTGATTCAGTAGCAATGAATAGAAAACACACAATTGTAGCGAATAGAAAAATGCAGTAGGAGTGGTTTGAAAAATGCAATAGAAACTATTTGAAAAAAAAAAATGTAGTAGCAACCATTTAAAAAACTCAATAAAAAAATTTGAAAAACACAATAACAAATGGAAAACACACAATAGTAGTGAATAGAAAAATGTTGCAGCAGTAATTTGGAAAACGAAAAAGCAATGATTTGATTATCAATCATTTCAACAACATTTATGTGCAGTGCACTTTGAAAACACTACACTTCCGATCTCAATTTTCTAACAAGCATACAAATTTTTAATTTTAGGAAAAAAAAATAAAGTGCACTACAGTAGCACCTAAAACAAAAAACATAGTGTGTATTTCTTTTTTTTTTGTTCACAAAATGCAAATGCATGGAAAGATGCGGTGCTCAAACTGAGACTAAATCAATTAGACTATACCAAATCCAAAAATTCTTAAAGATGAAGTTCAACGCAATTAATCAGCTATTTTTGTTCTGAAAATAAAATATCTTGCCAAGATGAAACGAAAAAAAAAAATCAAAATATGCTGATATTGTGCCAAAATGATGATGCAACACATTTCAAAACCAGCAATATGCGTAATTTTAACAAAACCAGAAAAGAAAAGAAAAAAGAGAGATAAAAACACAATAGCAGTGGTAACGTGATGTAGGGATCGAGGCTTATGGAGTAGCAAGCTGTGAGGAGACCAAGATTGAAGCAGATGCGAGGGGAGCTAAGCCCAGGTGCTGCGGCAGCACGCGGGGCTGAGACGGAGCGGGGAGGAGATGCTCGACCGATGGCGTCAAAGCAATCGCATGGCGCGACGAGGAGGCATAGTGAGCCCAGATGCGCGTGGCTACGTGTAAGGCGGAGGCACCACGTGGCAGAGGCGACGAGGAGGAGGCTCGCTCCCTGGCCTTGCTAGTGAGCGAATTGAAGCTGGAAGCCGAGGAAGGCGGAGCCAAGCCTTGCAGCGGATGAGTCGAGGTTGGGATTGAGCGGCGGCGGCGGCGGAGTCTAGGTCGAAAGTTAGCGGCGGTGGTGGAGTCTTGGTTCGGAGATGGGCTGCTACTATGTTTGAAGAGCTCGGGTTGCTACTGTAACTCAAAATAAAAGAGAGAGAGAGAGAGAATTTCTTACTTGATTTAGAATTAAAAATAGAAGGGTAAATTTATCTTTTTTGGCTGTATGATGGATTGGGTATGACTAATATTATATTTGGGCTTTAGCTTAATTATTAGTTGTCTAAACATTAGATTGGTTATGTTTTTTGTATTTAACAAGTTTTTCTCTATTTTTTATATTATTTTCTTGTTCAAAATTTATCCAAAAACATCTAAGAGCATCTCCAACAGCTCTTGTATAAAATTTCTATTATACAAGACTAAAACACAAAATTTGTATAATTGTTTGGAGTCAACTCCAACAGCTATTCTATTCTATTCTTAAAAAAAATAAATGCTAATCTCTATAATTTAATGAGTATAGGGATATTTCTCAAATCAAGTCAATAAATTGTAGGAGAGAGAAAAAATTGATGTGTTTTTGTTCATATTTTGAGGAGAGAAGGTTGAATTGTGTAGGTGAGCAATAAATTTTAGAGATTTTTAGATGGTTATACAAATTTTGAGTTTTCTATAGATATAGAGATTCCCTCATCTCTTTATCCATTTTCTATAGAATACAAGACAGTTTACAAGAGCTGTTGGAACCAAAAAGATGTACTTTTTTAATAAAATAGCAATTCTTGTGTTTTTACAAGAGCTGTTGGAGATGCTCTAAGAGCATCTCCAACAGTTCTTGTATAAAATCTTTATTATACAAGACTAAAACACAAAATTTGTATAATTGTTTGGGGTCAACTCCAACAGCTCTTCTATTCTATTTTTAAAAAATAAATGTTGATCTCTATAATTTAATGAGTATAAGGATATTTCTCAAATCAAGTCAATAAATTGTAGGAGAGAAAAAAAATTGATGCGTTTTTGTTCATATTTTGAGGAGAGAATGTTGAATTGTGTAGGTGAGTAATAAATTTTAGAGATTTTTAAATGGTTATACAAATTTTGAGTTTTCTGTATATATAGAGATTCTCTCTCATTTTTATCTATTTTATATAGGATACAAGACAGTTTACAAAAGCTGTTGGAGCCAAAAAGATGTACTTTTTCAATAAAATAACAATTCTTGTGTTTTTACAAGAGCTGTTGGAGATGCTCTAAGAAAGAGCGAGGGTTGCCTACGTTCGTAACTAGTCTCTAAGATTGGCCTCACAGCCTCTGATTAACTCACTCAACAACTCTTAATCCTCTGATAAGAGAGACAACAAACAATAAAGAACACCCGATCTCTCATCATTCTCTCTCTCTCTCTCTCTCTCTCTCTCTCTCTCTCTCTCTCTCTTAAGTCATAATAACTAACCACCTCTCGGAAAACAGACCCTCCAACTGCACCTCCTTAACAAAACTATGATCTCAGATTCTCACATATTCCTCCTCCATTAAATTCTCGGTTGCTTCACTCCGTCACCATCTCCAAACACAATCCCCCCCCCCCCTCAGCTGGAAGAAGCTACATCATCTCTGTCATCACGAACCAAAAACAAAACAAAATAGGCAGAGAGAGAATTAGGTAGAAGCATGAAGCAGTTACACAAGCAATCGAGCGTGAATCAGAGGAGGGAGGAAGAGATCCCTACCTCGCTGCTGTCGTCACCTTACTCACCCAAAGCTTTAAAGCACCCCAGATCCATAAACTACATCTTCAAAGAGCAACGCCTCCTCTTCATCCTCGTCGGAATCCTTATCGGCTCCACCTTCTTCATCCTCCAGCCAACTCTCTCCCGCCTCGGCCCCATCACCGCCACCAACAACCCTTCCTCTCTCCCTCGATCCTTCTCCGCCTTCGACCGCATCTCCTCCGCCGCCGGCAAGGGTGGAGGCCGCATCCCCGCTGGCCTCGGCAAGCGGAGGCTCAGGATCGTCGTCACCGGTGGGGCCGGGTTCGTCGGGTCCCACCTCGTCGATAAGCTACTTGCTAGAGGCGACGATGTGATCGTCATCGACAATTTCTTCACCGGGAGGAAGGAGAATGTCGTGCACCATTTCGGGAATCCGAGGTTCGAGCTCATACGACACGACGTCGTCGAGCCGATTCTGTTGGAGGTCGATCAGATCTACCATTTAGCCTGCCCTGCATCTCCTGTTCATTATAAGTACAATCCAGTCAAGACAATCATATCCTTTTTTATATGTCTTTGTTTTTGGGTTAAATTGTTTTAATTGAGGCATTTGTTATGTGTCATTCATTGTTAATGGTTTTTGAGGTCCTTGACTGTGTTTACAAGACCAATGTTATGGGGACGCTTAATATGCTTGGCCTTGCGAAGCGAATTGGGGCAAGGTTTTTGCTGACTAGTACCAGTGAAGTCTATGGGGATCCGTTGGAACATCCTCAGAAGGAGACTTATTGGGGAAATGTCAATCCTATAGGTGCGTGTTGATAGTAATGAACGTGTGTTGCTTAATATGTTCGTATAATAATATGTGCAGTGTGCTTGAAAATGAGCAGGTGAGCGGAGCTGTTATGATGAGGGGAAGAGGACAGCAGAGACCCTGGCAATGGACTATCATCGAGGTGCAGGTGTTGAGGTAACTGAACCTATTGCTCTGATCTTAGTTATACTAAGATACTATAGAATTTTATAATGTAGTGTCAGGATCATTGGACCTAGATATGTACAAATGCTAGCATATGGTTGTATCATATTTTTAAATAGTTTGGCTTCTATGGTGCATTATATCCATTTGTTCCATACCAGTATAATCTTGAAATTCAGTGGTTTAGTTTGCTTTATTCTACCAGTACCTGCCCTCCCTTGTTTGCCTTACTTTGAGAGCTGTAGCGATATTAGACTTAGCTTTACCTATTTGCCTTTCTACAGAAGCTTTCGTGGTCTAACCCGAGGATTTGTCTTTATGCTTTCTTGTATACTCTTTCTCTTTGTATACACTTTCTTTATTCATGGTGTTTCAGAGTGTCTTTTAGTTAAGCCATAGTTTGAAGTTAATGTAGGGTTGTTGAATTTAGTGTGAATGAAAATGGATATTCATGTCCATGTAGGCTTGCCATTTAGTTGGTCTAGCAGAAAACTAGAGATGATCCTAAATTTTGTTAAGTTAGCTTCCCTTGTATTGTGGCACTGAAGTTCATGGAAATGCCATTTTCCACCCCGGATGTGTTTCACTTCTAAGTTGTAATTTATCCTAAATAGAATCATCAATTCAAGTTCTAGTAATGCTTCCTTTTGGTGTTACCTTGTCTACTTGACTTTGCAATTCTTCTTGGTAGGCAAAGGTTATCACTAATTAAGTTCACACTTTAAAGGAAGATCTGTTTAGATTCATTCTCCACAACTGCCTAGTCGGATTCACATAAAGCTTTCTGTTATCAGGTTCGTATCGCTCGAATTTTCAATACATATGGGCCGCGTATGTGTTTGGATGATGGGCGTGTTGTCAGCAATTTTGTTGCTCAGGTCAATCACTTGACTCTTTCTATAAAAGTGTATTTGAGTCTTTCTGAATCAATTAACTCATGACTTTTGGGTTCTTCTAGTACACTGGGAGTTTGGCACACTGATTGTCACTCTTATTATTCCTAATTACTGTGGCAATTTGTGTAGGCTATCCGCAAACAACCATTGACTGTGTATGGTGATGGTAAACAAACACGAAGCTTCCAATATGTCTCTGATTTGGTATGGATTCCTATATTTGAACTTTTCTTTGTCTTTTATATAGTTGTTTTCCGGTTTTCCCTTTAGAGCCATAGTAAGTGCCCTCTTGTTTACATGTTTCCTTGGACCTTTCTTTTATTAAAAAAAAAACAAACAAAAAAAAAGATTCCTTAACATTTTATTGTCATGACACTTTTAGATGCATGTATAATACATGCCCTATAGTCCGTGCTGTTAATCATGATCATCAGGTTCCAGTTAAACATTGAGCTAAAAAAGCCTGCAAACCATTATTTCGTTTTTTGTATGGATTATCAAATGGCACTGTTTGAACTGTAGAAATGAATTGATAGACACTTGTTTGCAATTTAGGTGAATGGACTGGTGGCATTGATGGAAGGTGAACATGTGGGCCCTTTCAACCTGGGTAATCCTGGGGAATTCACTATGCTAGAGCTTGCTGAGGTTTGTCTTACCTAACCCCTTTCTATAATTTCAATCTATTTCATACATTGACTTCTGGAAATGCTGTGAAATATGTGGATTTAAAGATTCTGTTGTGTTAATCCGTTTATTCTCACTGTGTTAGACTGAAAAAGTTAATAAAATTTGTTGAGTAGTTTTCCTACATGCAAATGGATACATGCAAATGGAGACAGACAGACATACAAAGGAGTTTTCAAATGATCTCTTTTCTGTAAATGATCAGGTTGTCAAAGAAACAATTGATGCAAGTGCGGCAATAGAATTCAGACCAAATACTGCTGATGATCCTCATAAGAGGAAACCTGATATTGGCAAAGCAAAAGAGCTGCTGAACTGGGAGCCAACAATATCTCTGAGGGACGGACTGCCTCTAATGGTGAGTGATTTTCAGAATCGCATTTTAAATGAGGATGAAGGAAAAGGGAATTAATTAATAACGAGAGGAAACCAGTATGTATAGTGTGAAGCATGGCTGTATCTTAATTCATTCGTTTATTTTTGTCATCCTCAACTTGCATTACCTGGCTATTCTAGCAAAATGGTGCAGTAGGAAGATGTATCTCTTGTTTCCCACTGCTTGAGTAGCACAAAATCTATAATCACTAGATTTTGATGACAGTTTTGACCACCGTTCTGGCAAAAAAGTTGTGGTGGTGGAATGTAATCCTCATTATTTATCTCGACAGTTTTCGTATCTTGAAAGGAAATTTTGTTTTTCTATGCAGAAAATTCTAATGCTAGGCTTTTTAGTTTTACACGAGTACTTCGTACCTGTGCAAACATTTTTCAACTTTAGCCGTTTCTGCAAACCCTCGAACCGTTCTTAAAATAGAGGAAATTGATGACTTGCATTTCATCAATAACCTTTTCTCGTCCCTTTGATCATGTTGTGCTTCGCCTAAAATTTGCTAGTTAAGTTAGTCTAGAGGTCTATCCATATGAACGGATTATGGCTTGCAGGGAATCTACAAACATATGATGTTGTGACGATAATTGTGGGTTTGCTACGAAACATTTCAGGGAAATACCCGTGTCTGATGAGTGTTCCTACTTGAATGAAAGATTGATGTGCTCTCGAGTCTCGATGATGTGAACCACTTAGTTGGTAGTAGAATTGTAGAAACTTCAGAACTACTAAAGCTCCATCAACTTCGGCAAGTAAATAATGGAAGTCTCTTGGAACAGCTTTGCCGACCTAAAAAGAGTTTTGTTTGCCTCGACCTCATCTCTTGATGGGGAAATTGGGATCAAAATCGTTCACGGTTGTTGGATAGGGCAATTGGTATAGAAAAAGTACCAAACCCCATCTAACGAGTTTAAAGTCTAGACCTAATTTATAAAGCAAGAAATCCCTACAATCCAACCCATGATATTTGACCCATACAGACACTAGCTAGCTGATATAGATTAAGAAAGAGTTATAAGCTCAGACACTGCAACGATAATAGTCCCTGGTAAGAAGCACAAAGGTAAAGACCCCCTTATTCGTCTTCCACTTAATAAAGTCCCCAATGAAAATTATATAAACTGGAACGTTTACAATTGGAAGTCTCGGAGGGCGAAAGTGCAGGGTTGGCAGGGAGATATAAAGGAAAAGAAGAGAGTATATGAATGAAACACGGCCAAATATATAAGCATCTGATTCTATGAGCTTGCCAAGTAGTATTTTGCTATCCGATCAGTGGTAGCTAGAGAAAGATAGTGGCTGCTTCTGTGTCTCAATGAAATAGAAAGGAAGATGGAAAGAAAAATTCCAAATGGTTTTTGTAATATGCTGGCAGCATTATTCCCATCACCATGAGAATCTGAATAATTGTATGATAAATATCATCTGGAAAGTTTTCTCTACGTACCTATCTTTGTTCCATTGCATGCTAGTATGGTCGATGAGCTTCTTAGAAACGTTTCTGGTGGACCTTTTGCTTTAATTTCTTGTTATGTTGCCAAATGTTGTCTTGCTATAGATTTTTTAAGATGTTAAGTAGTTTGATATATATATATATATATTATGTGCTTAGAACCAACCAGAGCATTACTCAAGGCGTAAGACCTCAAATCCAACCACAACTTATAATTTATTTTTGGCGAGTAAAGAGATCGTGTTCATAGTTAAAATTTTCGATAAATTAGCTCAAAGATTAGAGTTTTCCTTTGATGAAATGCGTCAAAGAGAACTAAAGAAACAACCGATCCGGAAACCGAAATCCTTATCAGCTCCCAAGACAATGCCGTTGGTCTGTCTCTTCTGACCTATGTTTCATTTCAAAAACTGAAATCTGAAGCTGGAAGTTGAGGACAAGTCGCTGTGAATTGAAGCGTGAACATGAATCTTGTAGGGCATGCATTCCCAACAAGCCAACAATGAGTAGAGTACCCTCACATTAATTTAGGGTACCCTCTGCAGCATGTGTTTTATATTGATAGAAGTCATCAGTTTCCTAGTTATATATATATATATATATATATATATATAATCTTCGGGCCGACGCATTCTACGCAATTGTCACGGGCACTCTTCTCCCAAGCCAATATATATGCACAGCTTCTGCTAGCTAGCTAGTTTATTGTATTACATTTCAGATGTTCTAATTGTATAAATTAACGTTTATATTGGCCTTGGCCGGTGTCCATTTATTATCTGCAATATCTTAATTATTCAATCCCTTAATTACTTGAACCAAAAGGATATTACAGGAAATTTAACTGTAAGAAATTTACCTTGTATAGGTCTAATACAATCAGAATTCGACAAAGGGCAAGAACATCTTCAATGGAATTTCCTATTGGAGCTTCTTAGCAAAAAAATTGAGAAAAAACAGATTTTAGTACCCTATTTACACTCTCTATTAGGCTCTTAAAATAGGGAGACTTTGGCTCATAAATTTGAAGAAAGAGAAATGAGCTCCTAAGGTTTTTGAAGCATGAATGATCGAAAGTAGTTTATGAATGATTAAAAGGATGATTATTATAATTTATAGAATTTAATTTATTATATTTTCTGTTATTTGTATTTTGGTCAAAAATACATTATTTGTAAATCATAGTACACCTACATCCCCACTCTTGAAGAAATACACAGAAGATAAAAAAGCCATGGAGATGATGAGAATGGAGTTTCAAGATAAGGTTTTCTCAAGAACAAGAGAAGATCGATGTTGAACACGCTAAATTGTGAAAAAGAAAAACAAGAGGAGGAGAGGATCATGTACGTTACTCAACACTACTGGGATGTCGCCAATTGTAGCAAAAGAATATGAGGTATGTCAAATGAAAATAATTACAAAGCGAAACAGGCGTAAAATGAATCCTTAAATATGACTTTTCTAAGTTCTAAAATTTATCGATTTTGCTTATGTCTCTCTAATATTTTGTTTCTTTTAAAATAAAGGTCATAACGCTTAGCATGACTAAGTAGTATCCTTAAATAATAAAGATTATGAAATTATTTATACTATTTCTCTGTAATTTTTATTAAACATAAATAAATTAAAAAGTTTAGTAAAATTATTAAAAATGTATTTAAAAATAGATGCATTTAATATGGCTCCCTATTTGTTTTGTATGGTTGGAGTATAAATTTTTCGACTATCTAAAAGTTTAACTTTTAGCTATTTTTTCAATAAATTTATTGAAAAAATAGAGAGCATCATTGGAGATGCTTTAAGTGATGGAGATTAGTCTAGTGTTTAGGGTTTGAGTAAAGCAATACTCTTTTAACAAATAAAATTGTGCATGGTTACGGGACGATGATTATGAGCAAACTGTAAACTCGGTCAAGAATCTAGCAAGTTATGAGTATCAAAACACATGAACAAATCACATGATATTTATAATTTGCAAGTGATGTACACGATATCCACTTTTAGCTAGGTGGATATTTTAAATTGTGATGTCTTCTTCAAGAATGTATGAAGGCAAAGATGTTGAAATTGCATATCCCTAATGCAATTGGTATCCCCATTGACATAGATAAAAGAAGCAAGGCACGTACTACACATCATTTTCATCCCTTAAATCCACAGGAAAGTTAGATGCAATTCATAAAGATCTCTTTCTGCAATGGTAGGCTGCTGCATGTTGAGAACGAAATCGTTGCCCCACTTTTCTTCTTCTTCATCTACTTCTTTTGTTTGCTTCCTTCATATTTTTACTACCTCCTTCAATTAGGCTATACAAATACAGTACTTCAGGAATACCTATATGGTGCTAAGACGATCGATCAACTTTTATCTCAATCTCAATTATATATGGATAGGCCCTTTTATTTGGAAAAATCCAATTCATCTCTGAAGACGTTGTCTGGGAACTACACAGGTAAACTCTGCATGTTAGTCATATGATACTGTCCAATTTGGTAAAAACTAACATTGGCACTGTAAAAAAACTAACAGTAGTGTAGGATTGCAAACTCCATAATGTACAATAGTATTACTATATCTTTATTTACACCATATAATGTATAGTTTAATTTGCTTGGAATCCCACAAACCATTTATGATTCTTCTTCACTACCCCTTTTATCTCAAAGAGTAAGCTTCAAGCTGAGTATCAAACTAAACTACCATCTCTTTCTAAAGCTCTCTCTATCTCTCTCTTAGTGATCTGTCCTCTCCTTTTCTCTCAGCATTTTATGAAGATTCTGCAAACCCCTACCACTTTCTAGTGTGTCATCATTATCAAAATGAAGCTGAAAGGCATAGATATCTTCTGTGCATCCCAAGCTTCAACAGCCATATGTTTCAGTATGGAACAAGCCTTCTCTTCTTCATCATCAGTTATCCAACTTGGTGGTCGAGCCATCGATCGCCACAATCCCATTATTCAAGATTCAAGAAGATCAAACGCTGGGAGTACTAGTGCTAGATTCATCAACCCTACTTGCAATTCTCACCCACCCATCAATCCCAAAACTTACCATCAACTCCAAAAGAGCAAGAAAAACTCTTCGGCGTCAAAACCAAGTGATCAGCAGAGCAAGAAGAAGATTGTGAGCTTCTCAAAGGAAAAGTATGAGCAAAAGAGGAAGAGTACTTCTTCTATCCCAAAGAGGCCAAGTACTGATGATAATGTTCAGAAGTATTCTTCTGTCCCAAGAGCAGGAAGTGTTGTTAGGAAGAGCTGTGCTGAGCCAGTTGATCTTCTCAGTACTACTCCTCCTGGATCAGCCAGATACCTTTTGAGTGACAAAGTGTTCTTTGATGGCTTATCAGATTATAACTCGGTTTTGGGATTGGTTCCAGTTGAAGACAATAAGGAGAACCATAACACAGTGATGAGTAAGCAGCAAGAAAACGAATCTGCTTCTTCCGCAAGCTCTTCCTCATCTCTGTCAAAACCACCTCCACCTTCCGACCAGGTTTGTCCATACTGTTCTGCTTTTTGCCATCATGCATGTGTGATATAAGTTGTCAATTACTTGTTACTCTATGAATAGTGCGTAGGTAAAGTTATCTTGTTGGACCTCTACTAATTAAATTATGTTGTTAGGTTGTGAATCTGAACCGCACATTAAGACCAAACGTACACTATATTATCTTGACAATTCGATTATCAAATTTGATGGTGTTTTTTACTGTGTGCAGATTGTAGTGTTGAGGGTGTCACTGCACTGTAGAGGATGTGAAGGAAAACTGAGGAAGCATCTATCAAGAATGGAAGGTACAACAATGTATTTGATCATTAAAGATTCAAACTTTTAGTATATTGGAGCTAGATAGCTACATCTTAATCATGGATACACCCTGCAAATAAAATCATATAGTCATGAACTAATTACTGTTGATAATTATGTGAGCAGGGGTGACATCTTTCAACATCGACTTTGCAGCAAAGAAGGTGACTGTAATGGGAGATGTAACCCCAGTGAGTGTGCTTGCAAGTGTCTCAAAGGTGAAGAATGCTCAGTTTTGGCCTACTGTGTCTGCAACCCCATCTGCCTCACCAGCACCTTGTCCTACCAAACAAGAGGCCAAGCATTAACATAATTACAGAGGGAGAGTGAAGCAAGAGAGAGAGAAGAGTAATCCGAAAGAAAACAAAAACAAAATGGGGAATTGAATAGTAGTATTGTACCTGTTGTGGGTTTGCATGTGAATTAAAAAAACTAATCAATCTGGTGTAAATCCACTGTTAGCCAGCATGGGTGGAAGAACCAGATTCTGTCTGTATTTTGCTTGGTTAGTAGGAATTAGCAACGAACTTAAGTGGTAGTAGATAAAGTCTACTTTGTGTTTCGAACTTTGCTATGTGTTTGGGACCTTTTGTTAAGAAAAGGTGGAGTCTTTGAGTAACCACCCAACAATTTAGAAGTCTGCTTAGCTATATATGAGCCTAATTCGATATGTTCTATTTTATCAATTCCCTTTGGTTTTGTTTAACTCTGCATGCCATGCTTTTGTGCTTCCTAAAAGCTATCCTGTTTTCTATATTTACCACATTGTGTACAAGAATCCTATTTGTTTAGGGTTGCTGGCTCAAGAGCCATGTTCGTGGTTCAAGAAGTTTTAGATTTCAATGGGATAGTGCATGTACCAGATTTTGGATTAGTAACAACAAAATGCTTCTTGTGGTTCAGTTTAGATGATGTTGACACATAAGGAGGTTGCACATGGCATGAAAAAAAGGGGGTAAGAGGAAAACTTACGATATCCAATAGAAGTAAAATGTTCCTTCAAAAAAAAAAAAACTAAAATGCCCCGTGCATATTATATGCATGCAAGAACAACTCTTATGTAGGTCTCGTTTGTTTTGCGAATTTATGGAGAATTCGTGTATAGGCCATATGAACTTTGGGCATAATATTGGTCTTTTAGATAAAAATGAAGTTAGGGTTCAATATAGGCCATATGAACTTAGGGGCCTATCATAGTATTGGGTCGGATCTAGATTGTCAATTAGAATTGAATTTTATATCGACGATTTAAATTATAGATATATCGATAGAAATATCAAAGAGATATCGATTGATACAAAGTTTCAATGAGAAATAAAATGAATTATTTGACTTAATTTCACTTAAATCTTTCAGTTTTTAGCAGATGTTAATTCACTCTTAAAAGATGCCCTAGTGTGGTTGGTTGTAACTTTTCCTCTCTATACCGGAGAGCCAAGTTCTAATCTTAGCGTGGTTAGTTGGTTTTGAGTCTTTTAATTTGGTTTTCTGCTGAGAAATGGGCTTGGCTTACTTGATGTGATATTTTAACCCTTGATAAAATATCGCGATATTATGAGAGTAACGAAATTATCGCCGAAATCGAAATTTAATTCCTTGGATACAGATATATGTTATCGACACAATCAAATTGTCGCCCTAGAATCCTAGGTGGTCTAAGCTAGGGCTTATTCGGCCCACACATTTTTGTTAAGGTGTGATCATCCTAGATCGACCTAGTAGCTTGTGATGTCATAACCTTAAGGGGATGTTTCATCGTGTATTTTTGTTTGTTTGAATATTTTTTTAGTAGAATATGGAGCTGGTAAGTTACAAAGAAGTTTACCGGTGACCAGTACGATAGAAAGAACTCCCCAAAAGTAACCTACACTATTACATGATCAATCTTGTACCCAACAAAACATAGCTAAACGATCTAGTTGTAGAACAAGGACTAAATCGGGGACCTCACACCCTATCTAGCTATGCCACCCCCAAAAAACTACATCACTATAATCTGGCGCTTCTCAGCCTTTGTCTTCGCGAGGGTAACGGGATTTTCTTGCTCGAAATGTCGCTCAAACCTTCTTTGGACAATGTCTGGTTCCCAAACCCAGAAACCACAAAGCATAGTGAAAAGCCCAACAAACAGAGAGTAGCCCACATATAAATAAGCCCAAATAACATGGGGCCCACCTTCTCCTAATTTTTGGCAGCCAAAGCCCACCTTTTGCTGATTTGCTCCACCCGAATTTCACCGACGACTGACCACCGATAAAGGACCATCGTCCAGACTCCGTCGGCCCAGGACTGCCGACAAGAGATTCAGGCCGCTCGAATCGAAGTCGTGCTCGCGGTGGGAGGAGCCCTAACACCAGCGGCTCGATCTGCAAACCGCCGCCGCGACCGGACCTCTCCAGTCGGTACTACCGTTTTTTGCCGACACAGGGTCGCCGGCTGGGACGTCTGACCTAGATCCTCCTGACTTCTTGAGTAGCGTGCGCTGCCTCCACCGAGATCTAGATCCAGCCCGCAGCCTTTCTTTGAGTCATCGCCATGTCCTCGACAAACCCGACCCAGAACCGCCGAGCAACCGAGAAGATCTACGGCCTCGCTTCGGTCGTCTCCTACCGCCGCCTATCCAGCACCATCATACACCGATATCCACCGTCTCGCGGCTGCACGACCCGCACTTGAACACAACAATTGCCACAGCAGGAATCCCCGCTGTCATGGCGAAATCTCAATCAGAACTCTCAACCAAAGACAAAGCTAAATGCCAAGGATGCCAATGCCACAAGTACTGCTTATCCAAACTGATCGGTAGCATTGTCCATTTGTGAAGATAGTTCATGTAGTTGTTGAGTTACTGTTATTTTGGTTCCTACTATAATGTTGTCTTTTCCCTTGAGCAACATTGCTCTCTTTGGCTACTTATTGTCCTTGTATCAGACATTATGGCATCAAGGAATTAAACTATTTTCTTCTCTTTGTTCTCATTTTCTTCTGTTCCACACTTGCTGCGAACATTTGGTATCAAGAGCCTTGTCCATGGTTAGCGACGCTCGAGTTACGAGGGCCACGCCTTCCAACAACGAGCAAACCGCTGCATGGCCGTCTCTTTCAATTCTAGCAAACCAACAAAGGCAGCTTCGCAATGTTGTCGATGTCCTCCAAACCAGCCAGACTTCGGTTCAAACTTCTCTTGACCTTATCATGGAAGAGCTTCGCTATCTATGCTCCGCTTAAGCTACTTCCACCACTCCAAGCTCAGTCACACTAACAAAAACACCTTCCCAAACACAACCACTTATTACCACCACCACCGCACCACCTCACACCATCACCTTTACACCCCCTCTCACTTTCCCACCTCCCTTTCCATTCCTACCCACTTCACCAACAGAAACAGCCTAGCCATCCTCACCCACAAACTCTGCTTTCTTCGTTTCCCACATACCTCAATCACAGGGCCTTCCCACACCACGCTCATTCACCCCGCAAGTTCCTCCATTTTGCCCCACTCCAAAGATAGACCTCCCTAGATTTACAGGCAAGGAAGCCATGGGTTGGGTTTCCATGGGAGAACACTATTTGCGTTTCTACAAGGTCCCTCCGGAAGAACAAATTGCTACAGCCTCTTGTATATTCGATGAGCACACATCACCATGGATGTCGTGGTACGAACAACGATTTCCCACCAACGACTGGGGTTTCTTCGTGGATGTGTTGCTTCAATCTTTTGGGGCAGGGGACACTCCAAACCAGTTGGAATCGACTCTCTCTCACATCGTGCAGACTGGGTCAGTTGATGAGTATATGGAGCAATTTACACTCTTATCTTGCAGAGTGCAAAATTGGTCAGACCACCAACTCAAGAATGTATTTGTTGGTGGCCTCAAGGAAGAGATCCGACATGAGGTGTTGATGCTCGATCTAAACACTTTACTCTCGACAATACAAACGGCGCGGAACGTGGAAAACAAGCTTAGGGCCAACCGCACGTTCCACCGAGCCAACCAAGTCAACGGATCTCCATTCAGTCCCAAAATCCAGCGCGTGCGTTGCCTCAAACGCCGCCGTCATCGAGAGCAGTGACGCGACCTGTGCCTGTTGCTCCACCCAATGCATTTCGCAGACTCACACGAGTGGAATTGGACGAGAAGAAATCTCGTGGGGAGTGTTACTACTGTGACCGGCAATATACCCCCACCCACAGGTGCTTGCGACCCATAATAATCCTCATTGAAGCGAAGCAACCAGAGAAAGAATTCATGAGTGTTTGACGGAAGACAACGTTGGAGATGAGACCAACCTTCCTCTCACTCTCCATGCCTTGACAGGGTCCAAACCAGCACAAATGATGCGACTCCAAGGAAAAATTGGAGATTTTTCGTTTAGGGTCTTCATCGATTCAGAAGCAGCTTCGAACTTCCTCAACCCGCTCATAGCAGAGCAATTGCAGTTGGATATTCAAGAGACTCACTCACTCACCTATACCAACGCAGAAGGAGTACCCATGATGGCTAGCAAATTGGCCCAAAACGTGACTATTCGCATCCAAGGGTATGAGTTCACTGACTCTATTCGCCTTTTGGAAGTTGCAGGTTGTGACTTGGTCTTAGGAGCAGAATGGCTTGAGATATTGGGGTTTTTTGGTTGGCACATCAAAAAGAAACTGATGGTGTTCGAAATCGATGGCCGAGCTAATGTTTTGCAAGGGCTTCAACCCAATCCGCAGCGGGGGTAGATTGACTCGTCACTCCACCATCTTCATTTGATCCTCAATCGATCATCTGAGTCGCGGCTGAGCTCAGAGCTGCGACATCCGCTTCTGAGTCCACTACTTCGGACCTTCTCTCACCTCTTTGAGAGTCCAACACCTCTTCCACCGCGCCGGGATTGTGACCACCGGATTCCTCTCTTGCCAGGAGCGAAACCTGTGGTTGCTAGGTCGTACCGTCAAAACCCAAAGCAGAGGGATGAAGTGGATAAACAGATTAGTGGGCTTTTAGGCCGAGGGGAGATAAGCCAAAGCCAAAGCCCAAGAAAGATGGAACGTAAAGACTTTGCGTTGACTATCGAGCTTTGAATTCCATCACAATCAAGGACAAATTTCTGATTCCATTGGTTGACGAGTTGCTCGATGACCTTTACGGGGCCACTCATTTCACCAAGCTTGATCTCTGCTCCGATTATCACCAAATCTGGATGAGTGAAGATGACATTCACAAAACAAATTTCAGGATTCACGAGGGACATCACGAGCTTGTGGTAATGCCTTTTGGACTCACTAATGCTCCATCTACTTTCCAAAGTTTGATGAATTCCATTTTTAAGCCTTATTTACGCAAGTTTGTACTAATTTTTTTTACGACATACTAGTATATAGTAAGGGAATCGAACAACATGTGGGTCATTTGCATCAAGTGCTAACAATCTTGCAGGCCCACTCTCTCAAGTTTAAGGAGAACAAGTGCTCATTTAGCTAAACTAATGTTGTGTACTTAGGCCACATTGTGTCATCCAATGGAGTACAAGTAGTCCCAAGTAAGGTGAAAGCCATTGTCAACTGGCCCAAGCCCACGACATTAAAGGGGTTAAGAGGCTTCTTGGGCTTGGCTGGGTATTACAAGAGGTTTGTAAAAGGTCTTGACCTCATAGCCCAGCCACTTACAGAGCTCACCAAGAAACATGCGTTCGTGTGGAACGACGCCGCCACCGACACATTCGTCGTTCTCAAAGAAGCCCTCATGGCTACCCCTGTGCTTGCTTTACCCAACTTCCAGAAGTAATTTTTTTATAGAAGCTGATGCACCATGTGGTGGTTTGGGAGCAGTACTCCAACAAGAGGGTTATTCGATAACATATCTTAGCAAAGCCCTTTATGGATGGAATTTGGCCTTACCGTCTATGATAAGGAGATGGTGGCGGTAGTCATGGCAGTCCAGACATGGCGTTCGTACTTATTGGGGCAGAAATTCAAGATTGTGACGGATCACAAGACTTTGCGCTTCTTTTCGAATCAACACCTTACAATGCTAACCTAGAAGTATTGGATAATGAAACTACTGGGTTACACGTTTGAAATTGAGCATCGAGCGGGCAACCTCAATGCTACACCAGACGCCCTATCATGCTGCCACGAACTCTGCATCCTCATAGGTTTTACAGTTCTGGTGTTTGATTGTCTTTCGGAGATTCAACAGGCTTGCTCTACAAACCCAGAGGTTGTCGAGTTGGTTCAGAAGCTACAAGCAAACCCTAATTTGATAAAGGCTGACGAACACGCAAGACACGTGTCAAATATTAACACAAAGTAGACACTTAACACATACTTCACGCGTACGCAATTTAAATCATTTTTTGTGTAGATGTAGCATTGGTAAATAACGATCGTTCTTAATGGAGATTTGAGGGGTGCATGCGAAATTTGTGTGAATAAAAGGGGAGTTATAAAAGTTGATTTTAATTTCCTAAGTTACTACCTAAAAATGTCACAAGCATAAATCAAAATTCATAGGATTCTAGTATGCAAAAACTCATAAACAAGCCACACATAGAAGACTCCTAAGAACTCTAAATCAGGCTTAAGACGAAAATAAACCTAACTAATTATATACATGTGATCGACTTATTCTACACTCAGCTCAATTATGAACACATACAAATAACAATACTACTGAAATCCCATAACCCTAGATTTCGATTAAACATGGATAATTCATATTTTGTGCTAGGTATCCCCTAAACACCGTTGACCTAGACTAGGTATCCCCTAAATCTAAATCAAAGCATTAAGAATCAATTATCTTCATGAAAATCAAAATCTAGAATAAGGAACACATGAAAAAGTTATTGAAATTCATATATGTAATAAAACCAAAATAAACACATTGTCTTTACAAACAAAATAATACAAATACAAGGAGAACTACGGAGCAAAGGTTCCATTAACACTTTTTGATTTCCGGTATCCCGTGCAAAATCTTGAGTGGATGGATCCTTCAGTGGAAGCTACACACCTTCTAAAGGGGCTAAGCGTATTTAGAAGTGTGAGATGAAGATTTTGAGAGGTGGTGGTGGTGTAGTTTTCCAAGCACTTGGAGAACTTCTTTGTAGGAAACTTTGTGAAGATTTTACCATCAAGAGAGTGTAGAGAAGTGATCGGCAAAGACTTTGTTGCAATTTCATACCCATACACTGCTGTTGTGATTGTTGACATTTTTACCAAAGAGATTTTTAAGCTTTATGGCATGCCGGAAGCTCTCATTTAGGACCGCGACCCAATGTTTACTAGCCACTTTTTAAGCTTCGGTTCCCATCTATTCGAAAGACTCTACTATAGTTGCCTCGATTGAAAATTTTTTGGTTGCCAAGGACAGACTCAACCGTACTCTCAAGATCAACCTTAATAAGGCTAGAAATAGGATGAAGTAACAAGCAGACAAGCATCGATCTGATAGAGAGCACCAAGTCAATGATTGGGTATATCTCAAGTTAGCTCCTTCCCGCTAACAATCTGTAGCTTCTTCCACCAATTTCAAGCTAGCTCCTCGCTTCTACGTCCTCTTTCAGATCATAGCTCATGTTGACAAGGTTGCCTATAAGCTACAACTGCCCCAAGGCTCTCGTATTCACCCTGTCTTTCACATCTCTCTACTCAAAAAGCATATTGGTCCTAAGCTTTTTGTGT
Source organism: Geum urbanum (assembly GCA_946800695.1). NCBI lineage: Eukaryota > Viridiplantae > Streptophyta > Magnoliopsida > Rosales > Rosaceae > Geum > Geum urbanum. Next base: position 76,597,493 of record OX326999.1, on the reverse strand, counting down.
CCACAACCTTGCCAACGGTTCTAATGCATGACAACTTCAATGGACTCCAGAACGTGTCCTTGAGCGTAGTATCTACAAGAAGGGAAATTCCGCAAGTGTGAGATGGTTGATCAAATGGCAGGACCTTCCTGAGGAAGACGCTACTTGGGTCGATGCTTATAAATCGAGGAACGCTTTCTGGAATTCAGGCTTGAGGCTCAGCCTGCTTCTGAGGTGGCGGGAATTCTTACATCCAACACTCCTATGCTTGGACCATGCTCTCCAACAGACCCAGGCCCAAGTGATCCCAAGACAAAGCTAAATTCCAAGGATGTCAATGCCACAACTACTACGTATCCAAACTGATCGGTAGCATTGTCCATTTGTGAAGACAGTTCCTGTAGTTGTTGAGTTACTGTTATTTTGGTTCCTACTGTAATGTTGTTTGTTCCCTTGAGGAGCATTTCTTTCTTTGCATGGCTACTTATATCCCCTGTATCAGACCATTATGGCATCAAGGAATTAAACTCTTTTCTTCTCTTTGTTCTCTTTTCCTTCTATTCCACTCTTGTTGCTAACAAGGCGATCACCGAGACGCCGCAAATCGAACCCAGCAAAGCTAGGGTTTACGGGTGCTCCAGGGATTTCGGTATAGTACTCTCAAACATCCTCCTTGTTTGTTTGAACTAGGGCTGATAATTAGTACAAACTTTAACCAGTATAAACGGTTCGGTTACTAGGCCGAATCGAAAATCGAACCGAATTTTTTAATCGATTCGGTTCGGTTATCCTATTTTTTTTTTATAAAAAAACGATTAAAAATAGTTCGGTTCGATTCAGGATTTTTTTGTTTTTTTTTTCAAAAAAAATGAAAAAACACTATTTTTTTTCTTTCTAAAAAAAACTATAAGATGCTTACATTTAGCCATAAAAGGTAGGTCTTTACATATTTGTAGCCACATAGAATACCATTGAAATGACAGAGTAGCCATTGTTATTTATAGACACACAGAGTACCATTGAAACATCAATCACAAATCACACATTCAAAGTTTCAAACTATAGCAAATATAAGATGCTTATCGAAAGTTTACATCACAAATTCAAAGTTTCAAACCCACAGTAGCAGTAAATTAAATCAAACATCAACAAACATAAACTACAGTCTACAGTCTAAGTTTAAAATAGTCTACAATCCATCCAAATAAAAATACAATCAGAATATCACATAAAAACACTCAATTCTCAATTCATACTCAACTTGTCCACCATTCTCACTTTCTCAACACAAGTTTTCATTTGGAAACTGAGAATTCATTTTCTTAAACCTACAAGAACACCAATAATCATTGTTAAGTAATTAACAAACTATTGATGAGTCAATAACAAGGGGTTGCATAGAGTAAAACAAAAAACAAAATGATTAGTATTCTCTTTTTCACAAGCATGCTGCATATTGGTAATTACTAATTACAGGTTGAAGATTGAAGTCATTGAACAAACCTGTGGTTGAGATTGAGATGATGAAGTCGCCACATTTTGAACTTTAGCACGTTTAGTTGTTAAATGCAAAGAATCTCGTGTTCTCTTTATTTTTCTTTTTATGTAAATCACAAAGCAAAAAACATTTCAATTTATAAACATCATGGAATCAGCCTATTAAAGATCAACCAACATTTTAATTTCGTTCAAAATTTCAATCGCAGCATCACACAAGATTACCCAGCAAGCAAAATTAGTCTATTAAAGGCTTTAAAGCTTAACCAACAAACCTTCAATCACAATTTTCACACCAAATTACCCAGCAAACAAAATCAGCCTATTAAAGCTCAACCAACATTTTAACTTCCTTCAAAATTTCAATCACAGCATCATACAAGATTATCCAGCAAACAAAATTAGTCTATTAAAGCCCAACCAACAAACCTTGAATCACAGTTTTCACACCAAATTACCTAGCAAACAAAATCAGTCTATTAAAGCTCAACCAACAAAATTTTAATCACAATGTCGTTCGATTATCTGAAAGTAAGAAGGATATCAGTCTAGATGGATGAGTCAGGAAGAGATTAGCCGTGAAAGTGTGAAACGAGTCATCGTCGGTGTCGCACTTGCTGCCTTCTTCTTCGGCACGTGGTCGGAATGAGAGATTGAGAGATATGCCGTGGTCAATGGTCAGCCGGCGGATTATGCCGTGGTCGGCCGACGAAATACGCCCAGGTCGGCAATGACGACGAGTACCAAAAGTCCCAAAAGGTTAGGGATTGAGATTTAAGAGAGAGAAGGGCTAAGGTCTGAGGGTGTGTGTGTCTATGTGAGTTGTGAGGGATGAGGTTGTGCACCAAAAGTTAGAGATTTTAAGGTAAAATGAGACAAAAACACAAAACAACGGCGTTTCTTTTAATATCAGTTAATTCGGACTAAAAATCGAAACTGAACCGGTTTTATCTGATTCAATTTTTTTTTTTTTTCGGTTCGATTTTTTTTTTTATTTCGGTTTTTTTGATCACGGAACAGTTTCAGTTGGGGGGTTTTTCTGATTTTGGATTCGGAAGTCACCGCCCTAGTTTGAACATTTAGTTGCACTGTTGAATTTTCTCAACGAAAAGTTATCAGCTGCTTTGTCTTGATTAACAATGAATTATTACTTATCCTAGTTTAGTGCGTTTCATTTATATTTTGGATACATTCAACTCTCTTCGGATTTTAATATATTAGTGTGAAACAGGCACCATTTCTTTTCTTTCACAACACTCCCTCTTCTTTCATATTCTCCTAGAAAAATGCACCGGAAATACACATGTAATTAACATAATAAAGTAGTCGCCATTTAAAAAAAAATGCAATTTCCAATCTAAATTTAGGATTGCAATTGCGGAATTCGGAAAGACAACAATATATCATTTCTTCAAAATTCAAAAGAAAAATCTGCTGAAATTATCTGTAAGATTTTGATAAATCCCAACAAAATCGCATAAAGAACTGTACAAGCTTTATTACTTTTGTTATTATCCCACCAATTTCGACGATTTAAAACCAGAGTCCTTTCAGTATCATAAGACTTTGGTAACTACAAACTCGGTTAAATATCTCAACATCCCTCTTTGTCTTCCCTAGATTCCCTTCATTCTGTTGTCTTCCCTCAGTTTATCTTCTCAAATATTGCAGTTGTACGCATCTTCTTCCAGACCCTTTCATGTTCTGAATCCGCAAAAACCAAACCCTAGCTAGATTCCCAGCATGGCACCCTCCTTCCCTTTTGACAAGGTCGATGAAGATGAAGAACATGAACAGGTCGATGAAGAGCTGCTAACCCTTCAACTCGGGTACAACTCAACGAAATCTACTCAACCATCCATCTCGACCCCATCTAGGCCTGTGACTCGTACCGTTTCATCATCAGTACCAGTCACGGCACATATGTCATCTTCAAACCCTAATGGTGCTCCGATCTCGAATGGGAATGTGGTGCCACCAGCACCGGTTGCTCCTCCTTCTCAAAAATCAGGAAGGGTCCGCCGTTTTTCATCCCAAACCCTAAAGGCTGGGAAGACTGAAGAGATACCCGCCCCATATCCTTGGGCTACAACAAAGCGTGCCCATGTGTACTCACTTCAGCATTTGCAGACTCGTGGCATCAAGAAAATCAGTGGAGCTGTCCAGTGTAAGAAGTGTGATGAGAAATATAAGATTGAGTTTGATCTGAAAGAGAAGTTCGTGGAGGTTGCGAGTTATGTGTCCCAATACAGGAGTTCAATGTGTGATAGGGCACCGACTCGTTGGATGACTCCAACACTCCCTGACTGCAAGTATTGTGGTCAAAGTAACTGTGTGAAGCCCGAGATGGGCAAGAAGAAAGTGATCAATTGGCTCTTCTTGCTTTTGGGTCAAATTCTCGGAATATGCAAACTTTCAGATTTGAAGTACTTCTGCAAGTACACTGGGAATCATCGAACCGGAGCTAAAGATCGGGTCTTGTATCTTACTTACTTAGGGTTGTTGAAGCAACTCGATCCCAGTGGACCCTTTGACATATGAAATAGGAGGGACTCCGAGTCTGGCGGATTTGATCGATGGGGGTAATTGCTCTAAAAAAAACTATGTCATCGCAAGTTTTAGTTAAGTTTTCAGGTGTTGTTATGATATCCAAATCTATGTTATTTTGTTTTAGGAAGGGTCTTGAGTCGTTTTAGGAACTTGTTCTTTTTGGTGTTCAATTGGCTTCTCCTGTTTTAAGTGATTGCTGGATTGTAGCTCCACCTAAACTCTATGTTCTTATAAATATTTATTGTTGGATCTTTGAGAACATGTTTTACCATAATTACACTATCAGATACACATATATAGCTGCCGTCGATCAGTACAAGCTAGTAGAGGCCTGAGTTATACCAAGTACATAAATTTGCTCAAGCTTTTCTGCATCTTAAGGACATTATACGTTTCATTTTGACATTATATGTTGTATGTGCGCATGGATTTGTAGCCTGTAGAAATGATCGGACACACATTGATCGAGTACACGCATCTTTTGCAACTTAGCAGTTCAGTGCTGTACGTGTCTGTGGAAATTATGTGTATGAACTTAATGTATTGGGTCAGATATATGTCTTTCATTGCTATATATAATCATTATAGGAGAGAACTAATTTGGTAGGGTAATTCGATTTTATTCTGGTGATGCATTCAAAGAAGACGTACTCATCATGCAAATGCGTTTAGGGAATGTTGTGTCCACAGGATGCCAGAAGGTTCAAAAGTTATTCTTCACTTCTGTTCAAATATATATTGGGCTACGATTGGATGCACGTACATTTTGTCAATTTAATGCTTACTAGCAGAACTTGGACTTCCTCTCAAGTATGAGCTTAGACTGCTACGAATATATTATTCCAATCACACCATTAAGGGCGATGAAACAAACTTTGCAGCCTCGATCTCTTCGTCAGATCTAGATCTTCATGCGAATATTAAGTGCTAGCCTAACATATTGTTTCTATTGGAATAAAATCCTCATAATTTGTGTGTGGAGTGTGGACATTCAAAGTATATACCATACATATAGTTAGCATTGCCTTGAAATTATTATTCGGTAAGAATTGGGAGAAAACTAACCGTATGTAAAGTATTATTTTTTGAAGAAAGAAGATTTCATTAAAACCCTCTTTGTCTGAACTGTGCGTACACAACTAACAAATAGCCCTAGCTTTAAATAAGAGAAGAATAACTAATTAGCAGCAAATAGTCTCTTTACAATATTGAAGTTCGAACAAAGTAGTCGGTTATATTTTTGCCAACGGCCTTTTCGTCGACGGCCGGTCGTCGGTTATGACTATAGCCGACAACTGGTCTTGCTATAGCCGACGACCTAATTTTGTAGTGTAGGGTTATATATGATCTATTTTTGTTAGTGATCTATTCCAAGATTTTTGCCAAATTTGATCGGTCTTTACTACCACATTTTTAACCATTGCCGGCGATTTTTAAATCGCCGGCAATGTTTTTTATCATTACCGGCGATTTTTTCCCCAAAAATCGCCGGTAATGTCTTTTTTTTTTAACATTGCCGGCGATTTTTCCGACAAATCGCCGGCAATGTTCCGCCGGTAATTAAAAAAAAAAATACATTGCCGGCGACTTACATTTAAGTCGCCGGCAATGTTAAAAAAAAAAAGACTTTACCGGCGATTTTTGGGGAAAAAACCCAAAAAATCACCGGTAATGATAAAAAACATTGCTGGCGATTGGTTAAATATGTGGCAATGTTAATTTATATGCAAAACTGAAGTATTACACTATTACTTTATAAAGACATTAATGGTATTCATGATGCAGAAGTACGCCTCAAATCGAAAAGTACTACTGTTTATTTTTCGTAATGAAATTTTTCATAGCTAGATTACCACATATTTAACCATTCCCGGCGATTTTTCATAGCTAGACTACCACATTAATGGCAATGTTTTTTATCATTACCGGCGATTTTTTCCCCAAAAATCGCCGGTAATGTCTTTTTCTTTTTTTTTAACATTGCCGGCGATTTTTTCGGCAAATCGCCGGCAATGTTCCGCCGGTAATTAAAAAAAAAAAAGACATTGCCGGCGACTTACATTTAAATCGCCGGTAATGTCTTCTTTTTTTTAACATTACCGGCGACTTAAATGTAAGTCGCCGGCAATGTCTTTTTTTTTTTTTAATTACCGGTGGAACATTGCCGGCGATTTGCCGGAAAAATCACCGGCAATGGTTAAATATGTGGTAGTTAATTTATATGCAAAACTGAAGTATTACACTATTACTTTATAAAGACATTAATGGTATTCATGATGCAGAAGTACGCCTCAAATCGAAAAGTACTACTGTTTATTTTTCATAATGAAATTTTTCATAGCTAGACTACCACATATTTAACCATAAAAGTCGTCGGCAATGTTTTTTATCATTACCGGCGATTTTTTCCCCAAAAATCGCCGGTAATGTCTTTTTTTTTTTTTTAACATTGCCGGCGATTTTTCCGGCAAATCGCCGGCAATGTTCCGCCGGTAATTAAAAAAAAAAAGACATTGCCGGCGACTTACATTTAAGTCGCCGGTAATGTAAAAAAAAAAAGACATTACCGGCGACTTAAATGTAAGTCGCCGGCAATGTCTTTTTTTTTTTTAATTACCGGCGGAACATTATTGCCGGCGATTCGCCGGCAATGTTAAAAAAAAAGAAGACATTACCGGCGATTTTTGGGGAAAAAATCGCCGGTAATGATAAAAAACATTGCCATGTGGTAGTTCGATAGCTGGTTCTTATCTCTATATATTAAAAGAGTTAAGCCTTTTACAGTTACTTGAGCAGTTACGGTCAAACATCCATAATTTTTTTTTGGGTCCTTATATCAAACTAACTCCTAAAAAAAATATTTCATAAAACATGGATAAAAAATTAAAAAAATAAGGAAAAAAAAAAGAATAAGAATGAACATAAACATCTCTCTCTTAAACATCAGGGAGAACCTAAATATTAGAGATAAACCGACAAACTACGAAAACTTCTTATAATTTTCTCTACACATGAAAATTATATATAAATAAAAAATAATCTTTCAAATTATTTTTTTGAGAGAGATAAAATACTCTCAAAACTAAAAGGAGAAAAAATAAATACCACACCTCATCAGGTGTGCCTTTTTCTAGTATATATAAAGGTAGGATGCTAGGGTTTTCTATCATAAACCAAAAGAACTGACATAGCATAATTGCATGAAGACCAACATGGCCGTTTCATTTAGTTTTGCCAAGTTTTCATGTGTCCTGTTTGTGCTCTCGCTACTTTGGTGCTTTGCCTCTTGTTCAAACCGCCTCAGGAGCTCTTAGCCAATTCAAAACTCCAAGTTGTAGAGAACGGGCGTGTTCCGCCAAGTGGACCTAGCCAGCGCCACAATGATCAGCCAGATAGTCCTTTACCTCCACCGGGAGGCAAATGGCAATTTAGTATGCTACCAAAGGGATCACCAGTTCCACCTTCTGGGCCAAGCACACCAGATCAAATCGTCCTCCCCGTTCTCTTCAGTCTCCTCCAATCATCCATTGATGGCATATAACTTTTAGAGTACCCATCATGTTAGAGGGCGCCTTGACATGAGATCCAGATCGACCACAACTTACTTGATCGTGGAGTTTTATCTTTAATCTGAATAATGTTAATTGCTTTAGTGAACTAGCTAGCTAGAGTACGTAGTAATGTTTTCTTTGGTGAAATACTAGAGTACGTAACAGTATTGTAGCACGGTGGAGTTGCTCGATTACCTTCAGAGTAGCAATACAATTTTGCTACACAGATTAAATAATGTTATTCCCTTTTGAAGTTTTATGATTTATATGAAATGAAAATTTAACATGTGCATGTCTTCCTATTTTTTTCAGCTTTGTTGATTTCCTTCCTTCACTTCAATATTTGGCTTGAAGGTACGGTGATGGATCGTCCAAATATATTGATCTTCTAGTATCTTGTACGCAATTAATGGAATAATCTTGCATTTACACATGGTAAAGAAAATCACTAAATCATGAATACCTGATATCGGTAGACCCTTAGAGAAGAAATAAAATATGGTGGAGACGCTTCAAAGATCAGAGCATATTATGTGCCAAGACGAAGAGAGGTGCCCGAAGGTGTCGAGGTTTAGGATTCGATATTTGTGTGGAGTTGATGCTTGAAATCTATGGCACTGTCAGTACTGAAGACTGCAGGGAATGGCAGCCAACTGAAGCCAAATTCTCAAACTCAAAGAAGCACCTCAATTCATCCTCTGACACTCGTTGTGAAGTTAATAAACTTGTAGATCGGAGCACTTGCATTAACAGAATCAAAAGAGAAAACAAAGAATGATGAAGGATCAAAGTCAGCCTAAACACTTAACGAAGGTGCAAATCGACGACAGCTATAAGTCTCTAACCTTAACGTTTTGTGTTGTTCTCCTAATACACATATTTTTTGAAAGGGTTCTTCTAGTCCACATAGGAATATGTACTGATTACTGAAGATATGAACCAATGATCTCTTCCATGTCAATTTGCTGCAAATAAAGGAACAAGATTTCATTTCCATGCTACTTTGATCAGTTCACTTCTACTACTGCCAAAGTATGATATCACGTAACCATATATCTTTATAGTGAAAGTAAGAGCCATCCCGAAACTCAAAAAAGAAGAGATTGGCATATTCATATATAGTAGCTGAAGGCTGAAACGATATGAAGTTGTTATATACATGACTAGGGTGGGGTTTGGTTAATGAATGGGTTCCGCTGCAGCCCTTGGCCCTTAGGTTGCTCCAAAATTTGGATGCAGGTTGAAGATGATCAATAAAATTCAAGTCATCGAATTTTATGGAGAAATATGGAAAGAAAATTATTTGTAATCATCCTACTTCGCTCGTGCCGCATCAGGTATCCGTTTACTTTGTCTTTGGTTCTAGAGTTGATCTTGATGAATTATGCTAATTCGTTCTTGTTCATCACTGGAAACCAAAGGGTGAGCGCAATCCAACTGGGATTAGATTTGGTAAGGCTACTCTACAGTGGGCATAAGTAAATCAATTCATTGACATGTATGATTTCTTGTAGCGATCGGATTGGTTTACACTCGATCTCTAAGGGCATCTCATACAGATACCATATAGCTATATTTTTTTTTTGAAAATTAACAGATTTTTGACTAAAAAGCCTTCTAACAGCTACCTTATAAGCTAAGTTAAATTTAGCTTTTCTAAAAAATATGTAACTACTTTTAGCTTTTGGAAATGAGAAAATAACTAAAAGTTAAACATTCTAACGTTTCAAATTTTCAGTTTTAGTTTGAATTTCAGAAGAAATATTTAAATAACTTTAAGATAACTATTATTGCTAAATAGAAAGTTAAAATAAGAATAGTTAGATATATCTTTTGAGTAAATATAACTATAACATTTAACTTGACACTTGGAGATGTTCTAAGCATTAATAATCCAATCCATTTACCGGTATGATTTCTTGTCCCGATTGGATTTGTTTCCAAACTACACAAGCGTTGTCATTCTTATAAATACAAACTCTACTACTACATCTTCCATACACAAATAATTCAGCAATTTCATTCTTCAATCAAATTCAAGCCATGAGTGTGCAAACAAGCTTTTTTATTCTGTCGGTTTTCTTTTTGGTAGCACATCCGTCATTTTTTTTACAAGTAGAATCCCGTCGAATTGGAAGCTATGAACACCATGAGATTCCTATTCCAATAGTCGGTCCCGAAGCCTTGCTTTCCACTGTAGAGGGGTTGTCTATATAGTTGTGTTGTTGACGGCCGGATTTTCAAATTTGTTGGGGACCAACATGGGTGGATAGAGTTCGCAACAACGTCCCCATCTAGGCCAAGATGGTGCGATGGTTCAACCAATAAAGACTATAAGCTAATTTGTGGCAGATCACTCGGCCTCAAGTTCAAACGCGTCACATGCGAGCTTTACATAATTGATGCGTACTTTGGCCTCTTGAAGGTGAGACCCAGTTGTGGCGTAGCTCAAACACTTGCACATTCAGCAGAAGGTGTCCCTTTTCGGTTCACTAAGTCTCTGGACATCGATCCGGTGTCTGGAAGTATGTATTTCATGGACACAAGAAAAATTTATCAAAGAAGACATTGAGAGTCATCGTTTAACAGCAGAAATAGAACTGGACGACTAATGTGATATAATTCGTATACGAGAAGAGTGGACATATTGCTCTGTGGCTTGGCTTTTGCAAATAGAGTTGCTTTAAGTGCAGACCAATCATTTATGCTAGTAACTCAAACAACGAAAAAGAACATTCTAAGGCATTGGATTCGAGGACCCCTGAATAATCAAGAACTTTTCAAGACAACTCGAGGCTTCCCAGCAATATAAACAGAAACATAAGAGGAGAGTTTTAGGTTGCTGAGAATAGTAATGGACAAGATAAAGCATCCAATTTTGATGCAAGGAGACAGTTTATAAGAGTGGTGGATGGACTTAATCTGATCAGTCATGCTCAAGAATATTATGGGCACCTTTGGATCGGCTCCCTTATAAATCAATTTGAAGGCGTTATATGTGTTTGAGCGACGTTGTTTTAGATTTGTAGTAGACAATATGTAATATATGTTTTTTTTATTCGTAGTAAACAATAATACGTAATATCTTTAGACTTTTTTTTCATTGTAATATTTTTTTTTTGAAACTAAGCAAGATGCACTATATTGACAAAATGTAAACAATATTACACAGTAGATGCCCACAAGGCTCGAGAGAATTGATTACTTCTAAGCTAATAATCTAGGAAGTTAAACTACTTCACGAACAATGTTCTAGAAATAAAACACAAAGTAACCAGCACATGCCTCACAAGCCAAAGACGAACACCAACATGGAAAGACTAAGGTAATGTTGGCTTAAAGAGCAGGTAAAAACCTACTATTGAGATGTCATACGATCCAGCACCTCCTTACTCGAACTCCAAGCATTGCGGTCCAGATCTTGATCCAAATTAGACTAGAAGCCATGACCAAACCCAAAAAAAAATAAAAAAAATCAGCCCAACTCTAAAAGAATGGTTGAACTAGATCCATTTAGGGTTGGTCAAATAGGTTTGGGCTCGTACAGAAACCTTAGGCCCAACATAGAACCAGGGCAAGCAATCTCGCACCATATCAACTTCATGCCGCAGCATCATTAATCAGCAAACCTTCGATGATGTCTCCCCGTCGCACCAAGACACGCATGAATCCATTACTCTCATCATAGTCGTCAACACTAACGCCTTGCCCCAAATTTTGGGCAGTGGAACATGCTGCCACCACGCCTCCTTCGCTTGAAACATTGACCTGCAAATTCCATTCAATTGTGACGTTGCCGCCTCCGCCAGTGAACTCCTCGGCCACCACACCTCACACAGTTGAATCTTAAGGTGAGCCTGGGGTGGACGACCATCACCACATCCTTCATCGTCCTCTATCGAAGGACATCCACCGCTTCCAACTACAGAGGTAAGGCCATGCACGAAGGTGCACAGAAGAGGCTGACCAATCGAGGGCCTTGATACCATGCCCTTGAGCAACGTAAAGGTGTTGCCCGAAGTGAGAACCAGTAAGAGGCTCCCATGTCGAGACCAGATGGGTGTGATCGCCGTCGCCCAAACCCTAGGTTGAGGAAGGGCGAAGGCCATTCTCACAAATAGGAGCACTTTGTTTATTTTTCTTTTGTTACTAGAAAAATCCCCTCTCGTATGGGTGTGGTGAGCAGTGGGAGAAAAATTTATAATCACTACCAGCATAAGTACTATACCCGACGAAAAGAGGAAAAACATGCCGACGACAATTCAAACAGTCAGCTATACTGCACTTTAGCCGACGATACAAACCGTTGTCGGTAAAAAACACTATAGTCGACGGTACAGAAATGAACCGTCGGTTATAGTAAAAATGCATTGTCGGCTATAGTAATACTATACCCGACGATCGGTTTTACAAAACACCAATGATATGGTCAACTATAGTCGACGACTGTTTTTTATGTCGTCGGCTATAGTTCCTTATCTAAACAGATAAGGCAGCAACTCAGCCATTCAAAAAAATTGGAGGAGGAAAACTCAAAACGCTCTCAAATTGTTGGGTGTTGTCGGTAGCTGTCCAAAATAAATTCGTGAAGTTATTTCCCGCTATATATGTACATATATATATATATGAATTTTGTAGATTGAGTTGAATTAATTAGATAAAAATATATATGTATAAATTTTAGAAATTGAGTTGATTTATGTGTTATATATATAAATTTTGGAGATTGAGTTTATTTAATTAGATGAAAATATATATGTACGTGTGTTTATATATATGTTAATTGTTGATATATAGCTAGTATGTATTTATATATATATATATATGTGTGTGTGTAACTTTGTAATTAGGTAGCTAGCTAGCTAGTAGATGATCGAATTAAAGATGTATATATATATATATTTAAATTAAGTTGAAATTTTTAGGATGGACAAGAGTTGGATTTTGCTTCCAAGATGGGATCGAAATTATAAAATTGGAATGAAGAGTTTTGTGGAATATGTTAAGGCTAATTCTAATGTGAATGATATTCATTATTGCCCGTGTAAACATTGTCAGTGTCAGAGCGATATGTATCGTTTTACCATCGATACAGTATTGGAGCATCTGAAGAAAAATGGGTTTTAGGATAAGTACACGTTTTGAATTTATCATGGTGAAACATCATCAGTGGGTCAGCAGGGTCATGGAAAATATCCTCAGATGGCTAGTACATCCAATGATCCAACAACGAGGTTATCAACGATGTGTTTCCTTATAAGAGCGGTGTATTAGCTCAAGCAGCAGATAATGATCACGTCGTTGGGGGCTTCCCTCATATTGAGCCAGTCCAGCAATTACCTACAGCTGTCAACACTACCGGTATGGATAAATACAACAACCTGGTTACATTCCAACAGACTTCGTTGTACAACGGGTGTAATAAGACTGTTCTTGAAAGTGTCATAGGAGTAATGAAGCTCAAAGTGGAGAACAAAATGAGTGTCAAGGCTATTGATGATTGGCTGAAGTCGACTGCTTCAATGCTGCCCCACCCACCCCCCCCCCCCCCCCCCCCGGTCATCGTTTTCTTACAACTTATCGTAAGGTGCGATATATCTTGAAACATCTTGGCATTTCCTACATCAAAATTCATGCATGCAGATTTGATTGCGTTCTCTTCTGGGGTGAAGATGCTGACATGAATGATCTTGAATGCCTTGATGCCTACCCAGTATGTGGTACGAATAGGTATAAGTTGACTCCTGCAGGGAACAAGAAAGCTGTGAAGATACTTCGGTATTTTTCGCTGATTAATAGATTAGAATGGTTGTTCATGTGTACACACACGGCCGAAGCTATGAGATGGTAGGCTGAGAGAATTTTGCCTGACAATGATACCCTTATACACCCTGCTGACGGAGAGGCTTGGAAGCACATGGTCAGGGAGAGGCTTGAGTCAGATGTTCCAGATGCATGTCATGGTTGTTGGCACCATCAGTGATTTTCCTGCCCGCGGGATGTTGTCGGGCAACGTTACCAAGGGATACAGAGCTTGTTTAGAGTGCATGATTGTTCAGTTCTGCAGACCTCATTGCAGGAAGATTGTCCAGATGCATCACCATTGTTAGCTTCCACATGATTACCCATGGTGGCAGGATCCCGAGGCTCTTGATGGAACTGTAGAAATTGGTGTGCAACCCAGGAGATTGACGGGGGTGAAATTTTGAAAGTGCTGAATGAATATGATTTTGGGCAGCTAAGCAATCATCCTGAAATAGTGGCGTCAATACCTGACAAACCCGACAAGTATAAATTCTGGAGACACAAAAGCATACTCTGGGAACTCCCGTACTAGCCCAAGTTGTCGATCAGGCACTACCTAGATGTCATGCATATAGAGAACAATGTGAGTGAAAATGTGGTGGGCACAATGCTAAATTGGGAGGGAAAAACTAGATACGGCCCTAAAACACGCATTGATCTGAAAATAATAAATTTGCGTAAACATTTGTGGTCGAGAGAAGGGAAGAAAAAAATCCCTCAAGCTCCTTACATCGTCAAGCCTGACCAAAAGAATGAAACTTTTAGGTGGATGAGTAATGTCAGGTATCCTTCAGGCTATGCATGCAATATAGGCCGGTGTGTTAACTTCTGGGATAATAAGATGTACAGATTAAAGTGTCATGATTGCCATATACTGCTTAAAAGTCTCTTCCCTATTTTCATTTGAGGATACCTGCCGAAAGAGGTGATGGAGCCGTTAGTGGCGTTGTCAAGATTCTTTCAGAAGTTATGCACTAGAGAAGTGAAAAAATCAGACCTGGGAGAAATGCAACAGGATATCATTTTTATCATGTGCAAATTTGGGAGGATATTTTCTCAAATATTTTTAATATCATGCATCACCTGATGATCCATCTTCCTGAACAATTGCTGCTTACCGGTCCAGTACACTACACTTAGATGTATCCTATGGAAAGGTATGTATGATTCAACATCTGAATTTGGCTCTAATTTTTTTAACATTATTTGGAAATAATCATAATATGCACTTTTAAACTTGATAGACTACTGGAGGACTACAAAAACTATGTGGCTAATAAATCCACACCTGAAGGATGTATACCTGAAACATATCTTGCGCACGAGTGCGTAACATACATTAAGTTGTATTTAGGAGCGTTGGAGGACCCTCCACAATATATGCCAGTAGATGAACCACAGTTCAAACTTTCTATCATCTCATATGATGTTGAAGTCGGTGGAAATTTGCCAAAGTTATACCAGTTGGGACAATATGAGCTAGTCATTGCCCACTGGTGGGTATTGATTAACTGTCATAAAGTGCAATACTGGAAAAACTTCCATCTATACTGTCATCAAGTTGGCGGTGATCTTGAGTACCACAATAGGGAGTTTGCAAACTATTTTGATGGCTGGGTACGTGTATATATATATATATACTTATTGATATATATAATTTAATATCATGACGTTTGTCATCTAACATGTCGGTTATTATTGCTGTAGATGAACCACGTAGAGTATGATGGTAACCCAAACTAGTCACACAAATTGAGGCTTTTGGCAATAAAATTGATAACTTCAAGAGTGTGTCCGATGTGTAAGGTTAATGACGTGCAATTTATATGTGCACATAAAGACACGAGACAGAAAACATAGAACTCTGGGGTAATGGTGCATGGTCAACAGAATGGTATTGACTATTACGGCGTTCTCTATTCAGTGGTTGAACTAATATATGGGGAAGGCATGACAATGCACTTGTTTAAGTGTAGATGGTTTGATACTAGCCCTCAAAACACAAGGATCAATGACTACAGAACATTTTTGGTGAATACTGCTACAACACGGTATGAAGATGACCCCTTTTGTTTTTGCCACAATAGTAAAACAAGTGTTTTATCTTGATGATCTTGTGCACAAAGGCGCGTGGAAAGTAGTTAACCATGTTGTTCCTAGAAATATATGCAGTGCTGCTACACTTGGTGATGCCGCAGAGAATGAAGAAGTTACTGCACACCAAGAGTCGAACGCAATTATTATTTCAGATTCCTAGACAATTAGCCTTAACAGTGTGAGTCCGGGCAGTGTGGTTCAACTTCCTCGAGCAGAACTTATTGATGTCAATCCAAATGAAGACAACGAAGACTCCGGTGAAGAGGAGAGAAACATATTACCAGAAATTAACATAGACATCAAATCAGACTCAAGCGATGATTCTAATTATGTGCCTTGATTAGTTAAAAATGAATGTGTTAAATTTATGTGTTTGTTGACGGGTGATGATCATAATTTACGTGCTTGTTAAATTTATGTGTTTGTTGAAGGGTAATGATCCCAAATTACTTAAACAAGTTTTTGTGTAAATTGTGTTTTCAAATGATCGAGGCTAATTTTTCAAAATATTTTCAGGGTATACCCGACTATTTTTACCATTTTTTGTCGGGTATACTATACTCGACGATGTTCATACAACAAGTAGTTAGTTATATTATAGCCGACGACGTTCATGTGACACGTCGTTGGGTATAGTATACCCGACAAGAATTCATTTAAGTCGTCGGCTATCCTCCATCCTTTTAACCCGAAAACTTCCCGAGCCCGAGCCATTTCTCTCATAAACCCTCAAAATTGCCATTTCTCTCTCAAGCCGCTGTCGCTGCCGCCGCCGCACGGATTCGATCACCTAACCCCTAAACACGACCTCCATCTCCTCTCCTCCTCCTAAACAATAAAAACCCCAAACTCCAAAAACCCTCGCCATTTCTCTCATCTCCGCCACCCCGCCACCTCCTCTCTCTCCACAGTTCAAATTTCAGTAACTCTCTCTCTCTCTCTCTCTCAATTAATCTACTATGATTAGGTAGTGATAGTGAATTATGTGATTGTGATATATATGATTGTGATTTAGGTGATTGTGATTGTTACTGTGAGTTAGGGGATTAGATTTGTGAAATTATGGATCGAAATTATTGTGATTGTGAAATTAGGAATTGTGAAATTATGAATTGTGATTAGGTTATGAGATTTTGTTTTAGGCTATTGTTTGATGAATTTATTGATGTTGAAGACGCCTAAATTATGTGAATTTTAGGAATCGTGCATTTGTTTTCGGGTAGAGGAAAGAAGGCGACATCTAAGAATCGAGAATGCAGGTCCAACGGCTACAGTTGTGGGTCCGGCTCAAACAACCGGCCTCACCAGCCTTACGGTGGCCCATAAAACAATCGTCGCTGGCAACTGCTTAGAGGCACCCTGGAGATACCTATACATGATGATGCGGCTGGACCCCAACAACCACAGAGCGCGAGGTGGCTTTTGTTCTCCAACAGGAGCTAGACGTCTACGCCCGACTCTATGGGTCCTGACCCTTCATGTCAGGGTATGCCAGACATGAGCCACATATCGAGTACGCCCAGCTATACAGGTCATGCTCCTTCGGGTCCTCATATGCTAGAAATAAACCGGCCAGAGCCAACTCCAGGTCCTTCTCCCGGTCATGCTGGTGGTTCAGGGACATCGTCATCCGGACAACAAGGAGGTGTCTTCCCTTCTCACCTCTATTTCCCCTTGCAGGGCGTACCTGTTCTGCCAGATGTCGATGACACGGGAAACTCTATACCAGTTGTCGATGATGAGGGAAACCTTATTCACATCCACCCGAAGGAAGCATACGTCTTTCAACCGTTTAATACACTTCTGAAAAGTGCGAGGATAGCAAACGCATTGACGTCAGAATCATCGGATAAATAGTAAATATATGCATTATTTAATTTCAAACTTTCCAATAATTTGTATATTAAATTGGGTGATCCTGTTTTAATATTTTTTACTTTGTCTTATGCGACAGACGTCGGATGGGAGAAAAACGTGAGGACCAGAGGCTGTGTTGTGGGGAAGCAACTTCATAAGGACGTCGAGGTGTACGGGCCACTGGTCATAGAGACCGACGAGCAAGGATCAGTGAGAGAGGAAAATATTTGTAAGAGGTACTCCAGCATAGTTAGAAGCATTATCCGGGACAAAGTCCCTGTTCTGTGGTCAGGGTGGTCCTCAGTCCCTCAGTCCTTGAAGGACCAAGTGAATAATGCGCTGTCGGAGAGTTAGATATTCATTGTGTATGTCTACTTATATTAATTAATTCCTTTAAAATATAAATATATTAACATAAAAAAATGGGACATTGTAGGTGTGGTTCAATGTTCAAAAAGAACTTAAATCCACCTGGGCAAATGAGGTTCAATGAGGAAGGTTACGGGAGTTCTATAATATATATTTAAATATTAGAGGGATCATGTAATGTGTTTCTAACATTTGTATCGCATATATTGGTATGAATAGTGGAAGAATGAGCTTTGTAAGTTTTGGAAGAATAATAACATGCTCAATGACCGTTCGGGTACCCCTATGGAGTTCATGCTTAGGGAGTACGAGTGGAAGTAACTTTTAATCCACTTCAACGCTCCACGATTTGAGGTATATATTTAACATCATATGTATTTACTTGTGGATAATTTGGCGTTGATAGTTTCTAAATCAATTTTTTAATATATATTTATGAAACAAGGTCATTTCCTCCATAAATGAGAGGAACCGAGCAAAGAACACGGACAACCATCGCGGCGGTTCTAGACCCTATGCGTCTTATAGGGAGGAGGCAGTGACCCTACACCCTAAAGAAAACTCATTCGTGTGGATGTATGAAAAAATACATCCTCAGTTCCACGAACAAGCTGTAAGTATTGTGCCCTTACAACTTTACAAATTGCTTACATATGTATTTTCCCTAACTTTTTTTCAATGTATGTTTACTAATATGTTATTTTGTTTTCATTGTCAATTAGGCTCATTTAAGGGAAATAGCTGAGGAGGTGTTGACTCAGATTGCGAGGGAGTGAAACCCTAATATCTCGGATGATGAGCTTCCCCATGCTATATCTCAGATTGATCAATCTGATTTAAGGGTTAGGGCGAGGATCATGGGAAACGCTTTCCCACCACGAAGGAGCAATTACTATTGCAAAGGTTTAGGATGGTAAGGCGATGGGATATTGAAGAACACACTCGGTTTCCAACGCAAATTGGGATCTTCCAAGGCCTAGCTAGAAGAGCAACTTCGTAGGTAGACTGAGGAGTTTCAGAGCAAGATAGAAGAGACTCAGCAACGGATGACCCAGTAGATGGAAGGGATGCGTCAAGAGATGGCCCGACAGTAGGCTGAGGAGTTAGCTCGGATGTGAACTGAAATGGCAAGGAATTTTGAAGGCCTGAGCTCAACCCTTCAGGTGCAAGGAATAAATATCCCGGCCCAAGGTTGGAATTCATGGACTCCATCTAACTAGCACCATCACGATGCCCCACATGAGCAGCAGGATCCGCCCGATGATGATGGTAGTGACCCATCTTATCTCCACAACTTTGACTTTGGCAACATTTAGTTTATATGCATGTGTTTCAAAATTATACGCTAAATTTTTATAAGTTTGTGTTTTGTGTTGATTATGAAGCTGTTATGCGTTGTTGGACATTGTGAAAATGAAAATATATGTTTGTTGGCTATTTTGAAACTGCACGTTCTGAGAATGGTAAATCCAGAATCTGTAGTTTTTTTTCTTCAGAAAATTGCATACTATAGCCGACGACATGTACCAAAGTTGTTGGCTATAGTCTAAAATTCCCGACGACTGCCATAACTATACCCGATGGGTTGATTAACTATAACTGACGGTTAAAAAATGTCATCGTCGGCTATAGTATCCTCCGGTCAAATAATTTTGACCGGACCGGGAAGGTTTGCCTGACGACTTTCCATTCGAAAGTCGTCAGTTATTGTGTGTATCTATAGCCGACAACTTATAGCCGTCGACTATAGTTTGGACCTATAAACGATAAGGTGCACCAAAGGTCGTCGACTATAGTATAGCCGACAACCTTTTATTTACGACACTATAGCCGATGACTTTTGGCTAACAAACAGATGACTTCATGTCGTCGGCTATTGTACTTATGCTAGTAGTGAATATAACTCTATTTTTATCTTCTTTTATTTGTAATTAGTTATTAATATAAGGGGTATTTTTGTCAACTTCAAATTTAGTGAAACCTTTCGGTTTGGCTTTATAATAGTAAAGATGTATGTATTTGAAACAAAATTCTATTAGGTCATCTATTAATAAAGGTCATATTTCAGAACCAGTGTACTTATGTTACAGTAAAACGTTGTGTAGTTCTCAACGTTGTGTAGTTCTCAAGGTATAACTCACATATTCACTCATCTTTTCTATGAATCTATATTCATTTTGTAATTTATTAATTGGAAGCTTTCATATGTTTCATAATTTGGTATAATTCACATTATGAAATCTCAATGAATTCATGATAATCAAAGAATATATGGAGGCCGTTCTATGTCTATATTAAGTTGCTCTGCATAACACTATTTTGATTATTAATGTTCTCATCAAACAACCATTTCACTGCCTCATTTACATACTATTTCTCAGCTTTCTAGATCGAAGGGATGTTTGGTTGAAATCTCTGGCTCTTGTGTGCACTACATAACCACTACCTCTGATACTAATTCATCTAGCAACGACCTCTCTACTTCCCTACTTATCATGTCAATGTCATCTCCGAAATGTAACCACAAGGAATCCCTTTCCAGCAGTTTGTCCAGACTCTCCTCATCAGCATTCTCTTCGCTTGCTAGCAACTTAAAGAGACCATCCTGGAGGGCATTTTTGTTGATCCACTGTGGACCAGACTGTATCTTCACAGGCCTAACCCATGGGTGCGGATCAGTGAATTGCAGAAACATCTCCACAAGTCCTGAATTTATTCGGTCGAACAGCAATTTCCTCTCTGATTTTGAAAAAGTGTCATCACAGTACTTTCTCTCTAGCTCTTCAAATAGTAGACGACTTACTGGACACTCGGGAGTGTGCCATGCTGCCAAGAAGGTTTCATGGTCAGCGGTGCTTAAACCCGATTCAGTTAATATATCAATCATGTATGATGACTTCCAGCTCTCTTCTCTAGATATTGCACTCCGAAACCGAGTGGATTCTTTTCCTGTATCGTCATCACTTGAGATTAGCATGGATCCCTCTGCATATGAATCCGACTCCAACTTGAGTAGCTGAAGCTGCATCCGAAGTCCTAGGAGTAGAAAAGAGGAGGATACACCAAAGCAAACAGAAGGTATAGGTGAGTAAAAAGGAAATAATTGAGTGCAAATTGAGAAACTACAATGCTGAATCGCGGTTAGAGAATCAAAGTCGGTTCGCAAACCCAAAGTAAAGTTGCAGAGTTCCATCGTATCATATAGAGATTTAAAAGCCTTTTCTTATTCAAACTCTACATATTCCAATCATAAAGAATATATCAATGTTTCAAAGAAAGCACTGAAACCAGTAAATACATGTATAGCATGGATCAGAGTCATCTCCAGAATATATGTAGGTTTGGATTTATTTTATTTGTTGAGACTTCCATCATAATTCTAAGATCAAAAGTTAAATGGCACCAACAAACAAACAATAATCAATGTAAGTGGTCTTTGAGTTACCTTGCAGGTCGGCACTGAGAGTCTCAAAGCAGTCAGAAGTCGATGAAGCATCATCGGTAAAAGGAACTTCCAGCACTGAAACCGGACTGGGCTGATCAGCCTCTTTAGAACTAGCAAGAGATTCAATACCTGGTACAGAGTGCTCAGAGGGGACTGACTTTTCATTAGATGGTCTAGTTGATGGTTCCTGGAATTTAATGAAGAAATTATTATAGAAATATCACTGATGCAGAACTGATAATCCATTTCCAAATCAGCCCAGTTCTAGAATTTATTATAAAAATATTCTCATAAAGTAATATGATGCTTCTACATAGTCTTGATAGTATATGAGAAAATGATCAAGTTCAGCAAATATTCCAAAGCTGGGTTAACGCACCAGACCTTTCGTTAAGGAATGAAAAGACATAATTAACAAGAGTTTTAAGGCAACAAGTTCAATCACTTTAGTCATATTTAGTTCACTGGTTCATCAGCAGCCATTGGTTTCCAAAAAGACTATTTATGACATTATAGTTTCAATTATATAGTAATAAATATTAAAAAATCAATTAGAAAAATTAAGCACAGACCTGTATAATATGGTTATCTTGAGGACTGCTACAGGAATCGCCTTCCACCAACATACATGCTGAACATTCTGGAGGAAATGCATCAAGTGTTTCAGATGACATGGAAACATCCAATTCCACCAACTTTACCGAAGATGGATTTGAATCTACCCCATTACTAGATGATAACTCAATGACTGCCATATCTTGCTGGGACTGTTGGTTCTCCTCTAGGTTAGTTCTATCTGTGTGCGGAGTTGTAGGAGTTTCAAATGAAATTTCAATACTTTCCCTACTTAAGGTGCGAGAAGTATAAGATCTTTTGTGCCTGGATCTAGAACTTCTGCAGGGACCTTCTCTATGATCGAGATCAACCTTTACTGATTGGTTTCTTTCAAACCTGAATGCCTCAGCTGGTATGAGATACCTATCATCACGTATGGTTTCCTGGCGTCTACTTGTCTTATAACTCCCAAGAGAACTAGAAGAAGAAGGGAGAGATTTTGATCTTGATAAAGTAGTGATGTATCCATCCTTCCAGCCATCCCTACTGCTGATGCCCAGAGGTCCATCCCACCCAACATGTCGATCTTCTCTGGCAAATTTATTTTTGATTTCTGCCTCACCATTCATGGCATCCAATTTTGCAGCCTTCATTTCTTTATCTGGGATAGCAAGCATTTCAGCAAGTGTGCTCCCCCTGCTAGCTGCTCCCCCTTCCTGGGAATGAGTCAATTTCCACCTCTCTGAGAGTCTCTTCTTGGCCTCTCTACTAACAGAGGATTCAGTAGAGTAGCTTGATAAGCGCCTGGAGTGGTTATGTACGTCAAATAAATGTTTTGAAGCCATTGACATGATCTCTGATTCATTTCCTGATTCATTCTCAGACAAGCTACAAGAACTCTCATCGCCAGCATACCCTTTAAATCCAGAAGATGAAAAATTTGCAGAACCCATGCTAAAGTTACTTTTCATTTGCCTTGTAATTTCCTTGGCCACTTCTCTAGACTCTCTAGACTTATGCCTCAAGTGTCCTTCATTGTCTTGGAAGCTTTTCTTTTCCATATTTCCAGTGCTAGTTAATTCTGTGTGGTTCATACAAACTGACATTGAAGCTTGAGAAGAACAAGGTGATGAAATCGTTTTGGCAGCATTCAGTACTTTCCCAATGTTTGGCTTCAGAACAACTATTCTTGTGGGAGTACTGGTAAGTTCATGTTTTGGTGCTGATTGGTATTGTGATGACTTGAGAGAATAACGAGTAGGATGTCTACTATCAGAGTAGCATGAAAAAGAATCACGATGCCTCTGAGGAGATTTACAGTAGTTCCATAGAGGAGCTTCCCTAGCTGAAGTCAAGCCAAGATCAATTTTCTCATACTTCTGAGCCTGTGATGACTTCATAGATGCTACTCGGCCGCAATGGGATTGAGGACCAGTGCACAGATCATGCAAATGCTTTGTGAACAATGAGTCTGGTCGCTGAAGAAACTTCAATAGAAGATCCTTGTTAGAATCCAACACATCAAGTGCATCATCAAACTCCTTTGAGTCTTGTAGCTTCTCATCAGTTGAAAGACGCTTAGCATCCATGAACTTCTGTTGAACAAAAGCCATCTCGGCATCACTGAGCTTATAGTTAGAAGCTGCTCGTGTCGAGTAACTACAACTTTCCACCTTCGAACTTTCCAAAACTTCAAACACATCCTTAAATTCTTGCTGCTCCTTGGAGTTCTTCCTAGAAGACCGATGCTCGTAACACACACCCCTTCTGTGCTCTTTCTCTTCTGATCTGGCCCTCTGATGACGATTCTCTGGAATGCTTTTTTGTTGTTTATGAGTGGTGGGATGCTGGAGTGGCATCCCATCAAGACCCATCAATTTGGCAATCACACTCGGTGACCTCCTTCTGGATTCAGTTTCTCTCAACATCTCCCCAGCTAATAAGTTCTTTATTGGAGCTCCAACTGCTTGTTTTGAAGATCTCCACCCCGATTCGACCGTCAACTGTAAACCCGAAATACAGTTGATCAGAATTCAAAAATGTCAACTCTGTAATTGTTCATTCAATATAAATCTAAAATGAGCAAAAGATACAGTAATGGCATGAATCAATATGCAAAATCACTACACTGTTCACGTTACAAATGAGCAGAAAAGGTAAAATCATATATTTACTACTCATTTAACACAACTAGAATTTAAGCTCACCGGATCTTCGCCCGTAGAGCCACTACTGCAAGAACTAGAATCAGGGACCAAATTCGGAAAGTTCTTCTGCTTCAGAACCTGCCTGTTTCCTGGAATAAAAAATTGCCAAACAACATCAGTACGGGTAATCCAAAGCAAAAAATTACTGGCAAGGTTTAACCCTCATAAATCGAATTCGGCAGATTATCAGCTGAGCATTGAGAATAAGATAAAGAAAGAAAACATGGCAATGTTTGGTAATTACCGTGCAGAAATCACAGGCCTACACTGATGGTTCCTTTTTCACTAATCGAAAAAAGCACTAGAATTATAGCCCGAAAGTTCATTATGGAAACGAAGGAATCATATCAATACCAGCACACCAAAAAAGTCACACTTATTTTTTCCAAATTTACCGAGATAATCTCAAAAATAACCTGCATTACAGAATCAGTTAATAATTCAAAGCAACTCACTAAACAAAAACAAAATCGCCTTTCGCTGATACCAAAATTCAAAAGCACATATCGACAAGGACGAAAAGCACTTTACGAAATTCAAATTGCTTCGCTAATTTTCTCAAATTCCAAGAACAAAAAACAGGTTAATTCTGCTTCAGCGAGCTAAACGAGAATGAAGCAAAATTCAAAAATGAGAGTAAGCGACCTCTAGCAGAAGCTCGTTCTCTGGGAGCAAATCGTTTCCCGGAGCTGCTCCGCCGCTCAGAACCGTTCGAAACCTTGGACCTCGTTGGCCGCAACTTCTCCATCTCCGCACATTAAATATACAAAATCTCACAAAAATTCAAAATTCAAAAACACACAGAGTAACGCAGATCGGAAATTCCGGTCCAGAAGCTTCCACGAGCCTCACAAAGCGAAAAGGGAGCTTCACTAAACCCTAGATTTCGAGCTCCATTACAAAGAACCAGAACGAACAGATCGAAATGCGATGGAGGAAAAGAAAAGGATAGAGTAATAAGGAGAGACGGTTACAGTTACTGGATTTTGGTGCGAGTGAGAGAGATATAGAGTGAAAATAAAAGAGAGGACGTGGAGAAGCCGAGAAGGTGGGTTGTTTGTTTTCGTTTTGGTTTTGGTTATTTTTGAACTTTCAAATACCGATTAGACTGACACACAAAACAGAGAGCGACTATGCACTAGTGACTAGACATTTACTATTTTGTGTTTGTGCCTGTGGACTACGGTAGAGGGCGAGTGTGTGTACACAACTGATTGTGACCCCGACCCCATTTAACACGTGTCGGGGATAAGAGTGGACACGTACTCGTATGGATTGGTCCGGTAAGGGAAAGTGTCGTGTAGGGTGTGTGGATTTTTTGGGCAAGTTAAGATTGTTTTTCCGGTGGTTGTGCCGGTAAAGGAAATAATTAGCTGCAAAATTTGTGTTGTTTAGTTGTCGGATGGGGGGTTGTTGGAAAATGTTATTTTACACGGTTATTATGGTAAAAGTTACAATATCTTTGATTTAGTTATCGTTTTTTAACGGATAATTTGTTTTAAAACAAACGAAGATCTTTAAAATTAGGTGCGTTATATCATCGTACAATGTAAAATTCATATTAATTAATATGATTACAAATTATTGGCAAGACGTTATTGCACGTGAACTATTTGGAGGAAAAGTAACCAACAATGTCGGTCCATGTTTAAAATACAATTACCTAGGACAAGCACATGTAGCTAACGTTAAGATGACAGAACTTATTATGTCGAGGAGATCTCGCTTTGACAAGTATATCGCTGATAAGAGGCTAGGCTTTAAACATACTAGCAAAAACCCTCATCCAATGGGTGCAGAGGTAAGTCTAGGGGTGGAGATTACATTTTCTATTAAAATTTTGTTTTTTTAAAAAAAAATCAGTTCATTTTTGGCAAATTATTTAAAAAATCAAATTCAATTTCTCTTTCCTAAAAAATCCAATAAATTTTTCCTTCTCTAAAAAAATCCTAACACTTGTATCATTTTTTTCTAAAAAGGTCCAAATTCATAAACTAATTCTAAAAAAGCCCAATATTTTTCAAATTCCTATTTTTTTCTTCCAAAATTTCCCTTGAGCTCTCTCTCTCTCTCTCTCTCTCTCTCTCTCTCTCTATTATGTGACCCGCCTCCGCCAACCCCAATCCTCTGACGACTATCACAACCTCCATCTTCTTTGGCGTCAGGGTCGAGAATGCTGCGCATCATCACCGTCGACTCCACCTCGTTCTATCTCGTAATTCAATTTTTGATTCACCGTTTGGGTTTCAACTATGCGTTTATGAATGGATTAGATTTTTGAAGGAGAAAGGAAAAGTGGTGGCGAAGACGGAGAGGGTTTTGATACTAGTTTGAAATATTGGAAGTTTTTGTTATTTGGTTTGTTTGGAAAACTGGGGTGATTGGATGATGCATACTAGGTGTTTGATGAAATGTCTGTGAGTGACGCTGTGTTGATCTCGATTTTCTTGTTTTGTGTGGAGAATGGGGTGATTATCGAAGGTTTGAAGATATCCCCTGGAATGGGTTCTACAGGTGTTGTGGTGGATGAGCATGGGGGGTGTAGCCAAGGCTTGTGGGTTGTTTAGAGCTGATTTGCTTGACCTTTTTGAACGTAGTGTTCATCAGACTATTGTTGCTTCAATGCCCAGAAATATGAAGACTAACTAAGAAAACATTAGAGAATGGGGTTGCTTCTATTGCAACGATAGAGAGATGGGTAGTGAAAGGACATCGGTTAATGGTATAGGGAAGGGGGCTGCTTCTATTTCTTGGTGTTGACTTCTGTCCGTTTATGAGGATGCAAAAGAAATGGAGCATGATGATGGCAGAAATTGGATCCACCCAGTTTGTGGATCGGGAGTGTGCTTGTCAAAGACATATTGTCATATTGTCAAAGACATTATCAAGCATTTTTTTTGCCCATAAGCTACCTATCAAAGAATCAAAAAGGACAGCATTACCAGATTAAATGGTAATGCTTGATTATTTATTGGTATTTGCTTCATGTTATATGGTGCATGTTGTTTTTGTTCTTGAAAGAGAAAAACAAGGGTGTTCATTGAAATTCCTTCGTAGCTAGTTTAAGTTGAACTTGGATTTTTTAAACAATGTTAGTTCATAATTTTGAACCTGAAGGACTACCAATGTTAATGCCTTGTGTAAATTTGTTAGCAGGAATTCCGAGTGAATGGAGTGAAGATTCAAAATTTGTTCTTCTAAATGCTGAAAGAATGATATTTGGTCCACCTGTATTTAGTGGTTAGTTTCGCTCGGGCTATCTGTATATATGCCAACATTACCATGTCATCTTATCAAATGATAGTGAGTTAGCTGTAAGTAGTTGTGAGAACACAATGTGGATAGTTCTACGTGACTATAAATTACTTGTGCCATGAGTCAAATGTGAGACTCACTTTAAGCTAACTGTGGTTCATTATGGGTAACTGGGTGTTCAGCGTGAGTTAACTGTGGTTTATTTTAGGTTAACTGTATATAGCTATAGTAGATTGTTATGGGTTAATTGTTGTTCACGGTGGGTAGCTGAGAGTTCGTTATCAGTTAACTATAATTCACTTTGGGTATCTTTGATAGTTCCTTATGAGTTAGTTGTAGGTATCCATGAGAAAGCATTGTGGATAGCAATAGGTGACTATGAATTACATGCGCCATGAGTCAAATGTGTGACTCACGGTGAGTTAACTGTGGTTCATTGTGGGTAACTGAGAGTTCGATGTGACTTAACTGTGGTTCACTTTGGGTTAACTGTATGTAGCTGTAGTAGATTATTGTTGGGTAACTATGGTTCATTGTGGGTAGCTGAGAGTTCACTGTCAGTTAACAGTAATTCACTTTGGGTATCTTTAAGAGTTCATTGTGAGTTAGCTGTAACGGTTGTGATAATGCATTGTGGATAACTATAGGTGACTCTGAATTACTTGCGCCATGAGTCAAATGTGGGACTCACTGTGACTTAATTGTGGTTAGCTGAGAGTCCATTGTGAGTTAATTTTAATTCACTTTGGGTTAACTGTATGTAGTTGTAATAGATTATTGTGAGTTAACTATGCTTCACCGTGGGTAGCTGAGAATTCTTTGCCAGTTAACTATAATTCACTTTGGGTATCTTTAAGAGTTCCTTGTGAGTTAGCTGTAGGTAGTTGTGAGAATGTACTGGGGATAGCTATATGTGACTATAAATTACTTGCTATATGAGTCAAATGTGGGACTCACTGTGAGTTAAGTGTGGTTCACTGTTGTTAGCTGAGAGTTCATTGTGAGTTCATTGTAATTCACTTTAGGTTAACTGTATGTAATTGTAGTAGATTGTTGTGGGTTAGTTGTGGTTCACTGTGAGTAGCTGAGAGTTCGTTATTAGTTAACTGTAATTCACTTAGGGTATCATTGAGAGTTCCTTGTGAGTTAGCTGTAGGTAGTGTGCAAATGAACTGTCGGTAGTTATAGGTGATTATGAATTACTTGCGTTATGAGTCAAATGTGTGACTCACTTTTAGTTAACTGTGGTTTACTGTGGGTAGTCGAGTGTTCATTATGAGTTAACTATGGTTCACTTTGGGTTAACTATTTGTAGTTGTAGTAGATTGTTGTGGTTTAACTGTAGTTCACTGTGGGTATCTAAGAGTTCATTATGAGTTAACTGTAATTCACTTTAGGTATCTTGAGAGTTCCTTACAAGTTGTTGGGTAACTATGGTTCATTGTGGGTAACTAAGAGTTCACTGCCAGTTAACAGTAATTCACTTTGGGTATCTTTGAGAGTTTCTTGTGAGTTAGCTGTAGCGGCTGTGATAATGCATTGTGGATAACTAAAGGCGACTCTGAATTACTTGCGCCATGAGTCAAATGTGGGACTCACTGTGACTTAATTGTGGTTAGCTGAGAGTCCACTGTGAGTTAATTTTAATTCACTTTGGGTTAACTGTATGTAGTTGTTGTAGATTGTTGTGAGTTAACTATACTTCACCGTGGGTAGCTGAGAATTCTTTGTAGTTAACTATAATTCACTTTGGGTATCTTTAAGAGTTCCTTGTGAGTTAGCTGTAGGTAGTTGTGAGAATGTACTGTGGATAACTATAGGTGACTATAAATTACTTGCGCTATGAGTCAAATGTGGGACTCACTGTGAGTTAAGTGTGGTTCACTGTTGTTCGCTGAGAGTTCATTATGAGTTCATTATAATTCACTTTGGGTTAACTGTATGTAATTGTAGTAGATTGTTGGGGGTTAGTTGTGGTTCACTGTGAGTAGCTGAGCGTTCGTTATTAGTTAAATGTAATCCACTTAGGGTATCATTGAGAGTTCCTTGTGAGTTAGCTATATGTAGTGTGCGAATGAACTGTCGGTAGCTATAGGTGACTATGAATTACTGCGTTATGAGTCAAATGTGGGACTCACTTTTAGTTAACTGTGGTTTATTGTGGGTAACCGAGTGTTCATTGTGAATTAACTATGGTTCACTTTGGGTTAACTATTTGTAGTTGTAGTAGATTGTTGTGGTTTAACTATAGTTCACTGTGGTAGCTAAGAGTTCATTATGAGTTAACTGTAATTCACTTTAGGTATCTTGAGAGTTCCTTACGAGTTAGTTGTAGGTAGATGTGAGAATGCACTGTGGATAGCTATAAGTGACTATGAATTACTTGCGCTATGAGTTAGATGTAGGACTCACTGTGAGTTAACTGTGGTTCACCGTGGATAGCTGAGAGTTCACTGTGATTTAATTGTGGTTCAATTTAGGTTAACTATATGTAGCAGTAGTAAAATATTGTGGGTTAACTGTGTTTCACTGTGTATGGTTGAGAGTTCGTTGGTAGTTAACTGTAATTTATTTTGGGTATATTTGAGAGTTTCTTGTGAGTTAGTTGTAGATAGCTATAAAAATGCATTGTGGATAGCTGTTGGATCAGAAAAATTCCTTAGAATAATTTCTTTTCCAAAAAATAGGTGACTAGAACGGTATAAAGGTTAATGCCTGGGTTTTTGTTTAATAGTGTTCCCGTTTGTGTTCCCGAATCGCGTTCATCCCAAAAAAATCCCCAAACGACCCCTATTTATAATGACATTTTGGGCGGTTTCATATTTAGTGGATCCATTTACTTCACCACCAGCATGAGTAACCTCACTACCTAAAAACACAAATTACATGATGCACGTCCGACTTATCCATACTATGCTTAACTCAACTCATTATGTAAAGATCCCATACCCGCGACCACCAGATTTCACGTCGTTGTGGAACCACTCACCATCGTTCTATGTTGAGGAGTTGTGCCGCTGCATGATCTCACGATCACGCGACTTTCACAAAAAATTTCGCTTCTGATCCCACAATACTCTCTTTTTCCTTTTGATGCGAGTATCTGAGCAGAAGAGAAGGAAAACACAAACTCGTTAAATGCATCTTCCCTTCTTTATTTTTATTTTTTATCTAGTTAGTTTTGCCCTCCACATGTTTGATCAAATGCCTCAATGAACTTAATGCTCATTTTTTACTACCCTGAGACCTCAGCATTGTTTTTCTTCCTTTATCTGCTGAAAGGACTCTTTCTGTTCGAATTGCGTTTTGACATTGGTTGCTCACCGAAATCATCTCTCTAAGTACTTTCATCACCACGCGTATGTTATCATTTTCGCAAAGTTTAATACCAACCTAATGTGATGATTTAGCTTCTAACTCAAAACTCGTTATTTATCCCTCTATGTGGCATACATTTCTATGCCGCCGTATCCCATGACACCAGATATATATTTAGAGATACATACCCCCTATTCAAGTGTTTTAGTTATTTCAGGGAACCATCGAAATAAGCCACCTGCCCTACAGGGATGCCTTGCGCGCCCAGCCAAATGCCCCACCTATTTTCTACTCATCGAGCGCGCAAAAAGGAAAGAAGAATTTGAGATGAACCAAAATGTGATAACCAAGTCTATCTGACAACATTTTTGGTTTGGATGGATCCAAGGCCAACAAGAATGAGGGACCAGATGCTTTTGACTATGAGATGAAAGTATCCTCCTCTGACTATGACTGGTTTCCTGGAATGGATCCAAATGAGAGACCAGTCGCTGACCATGGTTTGGGCTCCGAGGATGAGTGACATCCTAATGGGTAGTGTGTTAGCCTCTGCTTTTCATTGACTTTCATTGGATAATGTACTCATTTTTGTTCTCTCAGATTCGATCTTCATGTGGTCACTTGGTGGATTATTAAATGTGATTGCTACTAAACTTATCGATATCTATATGATTTTGTTGTTACGAGAAATGGGGGCTTCAAAATTAAAAATACGATGGTAACCGTACAACGAGATATTTGATTTAGTCTCCAAGTAAACGAACTTTTTATTTTTCAAAATTTGGCACCAAACGGATTTTGCACCATGAAGCTCAGATAACTACTCTATCTGGAGTTTGAAATTTAAATAAAGAATAGATATGTACTTGTTCTAATATAAATATACTGTTTAGCCAGGCTATATGACCATCCTTTCATTTGAATTCTCCGAATCGCTTCGATCACAAAAGATGGCCCCTAGCAAGTCTCGCAAAGACTGAAAGGTCCTGATGAACTTTAGCCTTTATGCAGATATGCCCATCGACAATCCTATCGATACTGCCACACCAAGAGGGAAAGGAATTGTCGTCAATTCTGGCTCCGAGTCTCGGGCCTCCAACGCTCCAATCCTTATTTCATATGATGGGTCTTCTCGGCGCACACAAGAAATTGAGCTCGATAGCGTGATTCGCCGCCAAATTCAAGCATGTGTCACCCGTCTGGAGAAAGACAAACATCCAAACCTACGTGATGCAAGGTTTAGAAATGCTTCTCGTGACGGTCGATTCGACGCCGGTCCTTCTTGAACACGTCGCAGGAGCCTCAGCTCTGAGAGGTCACGAAGCCCCAACTCAGAGCGACTACGCGGTGTTATAGAAGAACTATACACTCTGAAAGGTCTATACCAACATGCCCGGAGAGAAGTAGAGAGACTTGAGATGGAGATGGCAAACCAGAAAACATTGTATGAGCAAGCTGCTACCCAAGTTTTCATACTTCAGCAGAGAAAAGGATCGGTTCACCAGATCCGCCACAACTTAGTGGAGGAGGGATATCGCATGGGTATCCAGGCATATCGTGAGAGAATCATCTCGATATTTCCCAACATTGATCAGAGTCGCATCCCTAGTTACTACGTTCCTCAAAGGAGGTGTTAGTGGGTTTCCTCATTTTTTCCTGACGTTGTCGATTTTATTTCATGTTTCTTGCCCTTTGTATTCTGTCTCTTTTAAGTATGGAATCTGCATTTTCATTGAATAAATTTTATATGTAGTAGTCGCTTTTTTTAATCAAATAAGACGTCGACGTCCCTTGTTCTAGTTCTTCAATGTAGTTCTATCTTCCTCTTTTTCCTTCGTGTTTGGTTCACACGAACATGAAGGAAAAACAACTCTCATTTCTTCAGCTTATATACAAAAAAAAAGCTTTTTGATTGAGCTGATGCACTTTTTCTTTTTAATCAGATTCAAACATCGTAGAAAGGCGGTGCGAACCCCCGTCAACATGACTTTGACAATCGATACCTTTGAGGCACATCCTTGAGGCATTTTATTGACCATATTCGCGAAACATGCCATAAGGCGGTTTTAATCGCTGATGCCGTAATGCGCTTTTAATCGTTTGATGCCATAAGGCGTTTTAATCGTTAATGTCGTAAGGCGCTTTTAATCGTTTGATGCCGTAAGGCGCTTTAATCGTTGATGTCATAAGGCGCTTTAATCGTTGATGTCGTAAGGCGCTTTAATCGTTTGATGTCGTAAGACGCTTTAATCGTTTAGTGTCATAAGGCGCTTTAACTATTGATGCCGTAAGGCGCTTTAATTGTTTGGTGTCGTAAACCACTTTAATCGTTGATGCCATAAGGCGCTTTAATCGTTGAATCATCAACATATTGAAATCGTTGGCACACATCAATTTGCGAAAGATTAACTTTCATTTAATAACTGGAACGGCAATAACTTGGTACTTCCCTAATACATGCATCACACACATGCCAACTACTTGGAATAGAAAATGATAGAAAACTACTCCAGTACTCTTGTCAAAGATTTCGATAGTCTATGACTAGCACATTATTGAATCATAGAATAATGAAATAAAAATAATGTTTAAAATGAAATTCGTTACCGTCGATGACGACGAAAGGTTTCAGGCGTAATACTTCCTCAAGTGCACTGAATTCCATGATCGACAAAAACCTCCACGACTTCATACGGACCTTCCCACACAGGCTGAAAATTTTCCAATCTCATTTTCCTTCATATTTTCCACAACGCACTTCAACACTATTTCTCCTTGCCTGAACGACCTGGGCCTCAAGCCCTTGTTGAAGTACTTTGCCACTTGATTCTGGTAATTTGCAAGGTGAATCATAGCATTTTCTCTTTTCTCCTCGAGTAAATCTAGACTTTGGATCACCTTCCCGTCATTATCCCCATGTTCAATTGTCAAAGTTCTTGTCGTGGGCAATGTGATTTCGATGGGTATTACTGCCTCCATCCCATAGGCAATAGCGTACGGACTTTCATTGGTTGACTTCCTCCTTGTGGTTCTATACGCCCATAAGACGTGTTGCAACTCTTCACGCCATCTTCCCATCCATCTTTCTAACCTCCTTTTGATTCCATCGAATATAGTTCTATTTGTCTTCTTTGCTTGCTTATTGCCTTGTGGATAGCTCCTTGACGAGAATTGCTGGATGATTCCATACTTGCGATACTGTGATCTGAAGACCTGGTTGTTGAATTGTGTTCCATTATCTGAAATTAAGTATCTCGGTGTCTCAAACCAACATAGGATATTCCTCCAAACAAACTTCACTACATCGCCACATATCACCGTTGTATATGACTCAACTTCCACCCATTTTGTGAAATAATCTGTGGCGAGAAGCACATACTTGTGTCCTCCTGGCGCAGTGGGCAATGGCTTGACTATAGCCATTCCCCATCTTGCAAAAGGCCAAGGTCCCGATATCGTATTGAGCTCTTCTGCTGCCCTATGATACACATGGGTGTGTTGCTGACACTTCTCACATCACCTGGCATACATTTTCGCTTCCCTAGACAAGTATGCCCAGAAATAACCCTGTGTCAGAATTTTGTTCGCTAAACTTCGTCCCTCTACATGACAACCACATGATCCCTCATGAACTTCCTCCAAAACGAGTTGAGCTTGATTGGGCCTCAGGCAACGCATGTATGGTCCAGAAAAAGGCTTGTGAAATAGCTCGCCCTCGATCATCACGTATCATATTGCCTTCATTCTGAGCTTTCGAGCTTCAACTGAATCTTCTGGTTGAATTCTATACTTCAGATAATTTATTATCTTACCTCTCCAGTCATTTAGGATTGAATCCAGATGCATTACTTCTCATGGGTGTGCTTCAGTGGCTATACTTGAGTGTCCAACTTCATCAATTCTTGTAATGTGGATAATGTCGGGTGATCTTAAGGCCGTCAGTGCTAGTCTGTCCGCTATTGCTTTCCCCCCCCCTCCCCCAAAATTTTCACCAAGCTTACTTTCTCAAACTCTACCATTTTCTCTTGAGCTGCCTTTTGATATGCTTCCATTTAATCATCCCTCGCCGTGAATTCGTTATTCACCTGCCACACGATCAGCTGTGAACCACTAAATATTTTGAGTCGTCTGACTCCCAATTTCCATGCGATGCCTAATTTGATCATTAATGTCTCATACTTTGCTATGTTGTTTGTCATAGGAAATCTCAGTCGAATTGCATTTTCTATCTCCAATCCTTCTGGGCTGCGCAACAACACTCCTGCGCTGGATCCATGCACATTCGATTCTCCGTCTACGTACATCTTCCAAGTCTGGAGGTTATCTTCTTCATTAATCTCTGTGTTGCTTGTGTGACACTCCACCAGGAAATCCGGCAAGACTTGGCCCTTTTTGAGCTGCCCGCGACTTATATTTAATGTCAAAGTCGCTCAACTCAATTGCCCATTTTGTCATCCTCCCTGACACATCTGGTTTGGTCAATATAGATCTGATGGGTTGGTCAATTAGTACAGTGACTTCGTGGCCTTCGAAATATTGTCGCAACTTCCTCTTTACTGTGACTAAGGCAAGGATGACTTTTTTAGTTTGCGAATACCGTGTTTCCGCGTTCGCTAAACTTTTTCTCATAAAGAAAACTGGTTCTTGCTTGTTCTCCCTTTCTCGACATAAGGTGGAACTCACCGCCACCTCAGAGACCGCTAGATATAAGAATAGTGGCCTTCCTGCATCCGATACCGCTAGAAAGGCTCGGCTCGACAAGTACATTTTCAGCTTCTGAAGAGCTGCTCGTTGCTCAGATCCCCAAAAATCGGCATTCTTGCTTCGTAGAGCTTTGAAAAAAGTCTTGCATCGAGCAGTCAACCTTGACACAAAATGGCTCGATGCTACTATTCTCCTCGTCAGAACTTGTATATCTTTTCTCATCTTGGGTTCCCCAGTCTGAAGTATTGCTTCCACTTTCTCAGGATTTGGTTCTACCCCATTTTGTTTACTACGTGTCCCAAGAAATTTCCCGACTATACCCCAAAGACACATTTTTGTGGATTTAACTTCATCCTGTAGTAGCGGAGCGCTTCAAGTGTCTCTTTCAAGTGCTGGATATGGTCGTGGCGACTTTTACTCTTCACCACCATGTCATCAATATATACCTCCATAGTGTCGCCGAGTTGCCTCTTGAAGATCTTATTCACTAACCGTTGATACTTTGAGCCCGCTTTTTTCTGTCCAAACGGCATGACAGTATAACAATATAGGCCGCGCTCAGAAATAAATGTTGTCTTCTCTTGATCTTCATGTGCCATAGGGATCTGGTTGTACCCAGAATATACGTCGAAGAAGGATAATCGTTTGTATCCTACAGTCGCGTCCACCATTTGATCAATTTTGAGAAATGGGTAGCAATCTTTCTGGCAAGCTTTGTTGAGATTTGTGAAATCCACGCATCCTCGCCATTTTCCATTCTTTTTCCGCACCACGACTACATTTGAGATCCACGAGGGGCACCAGACTTCACGTATGAATTCAGCTTCTAGCAGTCTATCCACTTCTTCACTAATTATCTTGTTTCACTCTGGCGCGTGTCTTTGTTATCGTTGCTGATATGGTGAAAAATCTCGGTCCACATTGAGTCAATGACACGCGACACTTGGATCAATTCCTGACATATCTTGATGTGACCATACAAACACATCTTGGTTTTTTCGAATGAACTCAACTAATTGTTCCCGCTCTTCTTTACTTTGAAGAGTGCCTACCAGTATCTTCTTGTCACTCCTGACTTCGAGTAGTTCTTCTTGTAATGGCTCAATTATGACTGGCTCTTGATCGAGATCTTCATTCTCCGATAGGTCTTCCGTTAATTACTATGCTCCGCCTTTTGCTCTTCCAGGTGTCCACTCTTCTTTTTCTTGATCTTCATCGCATAAAGCCTCTTTGACATTAATTGGTCCCCTCGAACATCGACTACCTTGGTCTGGTCAGACGAGATAAACTTCAGCACTTGGTACCTCGTTGACGTTTCTGCTTCCATCTTATGTAACCAATCTTTGCCCAAGATTGCATTGTATGAAGAACATTTGTCGATGATGACAAAATCCACCTCTACAGTTTTTCCTCCTATTGTGACCATCATCATAACTTCCCCAACCGGCCATGTCTCAGCCCTGTCAAAGGCTGTGAGCGATGATCTGCAAGGCCTAACATAACTCTCACCAAGGTTTAATTGTTCGAACGCGTCCAAGAACATCACGTCTGCACTACTGCCCGGTTCCACCATAATTCTTCTCATCATGCAGTTGGACACTTGCACGGTGATCACAAGGGCATCACGATGAGGAAACTGCACTCCAATCGCGTCGTGCTTCATGAAACTTATTACTGGTTCATCGCTCAACACCATGACTTTGTTCGCCTCCTTTTCGATCTTACATACCCTTCGGATATTTTTTGCCTGCCTCGCTTCAGATCTAATCCTTGCATCATCTCCCTCCAGGGGAAGCGGGCTCCCATGAATCACCAATATTCAACGTACGCCTTCTTTGGGTGGCTCAGTTGGATTTTCCGCTGTGACGAGATTCTTTACTTTGTCTTCCCTTTTGTATTGAACGAGCTTTTCTTTCCTCATATTATTTTCAATTTGAAATCTGAGAGCCCGACAATGTATAGTTTTTTGGCCGTGATCTTTGTGAAACTCACAGTATTTAGCACGATCTCTATTTTTTGGCGGTCCGTTCAATGATAATGGCCTCATAAATACTCATTCATGCTTGTGGTTGTGCCAGATTTGTGTTGGACTGATGGTGAACGAATTTTGATTCTCTCGAAAGTCTCACTCGTGAGTGTCAGGGTGACGGAAGTCTTTCTTTGCATCCACATATTCTCCTCGTACTTTTGACTATCACTATCATACACCTCGCCGTCCTGGACGCCTCTGCTTCTTCTAGTCTGATTTCTCCTTCAATTTGAGCTTGTATCTCCCCCATATCTTTGGCAGGTCTTCTCACAATGTTTTTGTAAATTTCTATTCCAGGAAGCAAGCCTTCCCGAAAAGCTATTGCTGCATATTCTGAGGTACACCCTCGGGTCTGCATTTGCTCAGCATGGAATCGGTCATAAAAATCCTTGAGCTTTTCACCAGTTTTTTACTTCACCATCATCAATGCTCCTATGTTTTTTTTCCGTTTCCTACAACTGAAATACTAGGACATGAACGCTTCACTTAACTCTTCGAAGTTTGAAATGGATTTGGACTGCAACTCCCGAAATCAGATTCTTGCTTCTCCATTGAGGCTTGATGGAAAAAACTTGCAAAAAAGCCTTTCATCGTTTGTTTCCATCACCATTTGTTGTTGAAACCCTTTAATATGGTCCCCCGGATCTGTGGTCCCATCATATAATTGGAATATTGGTGTTGCAAACTTTTGTGGCTTTTCCACATTGAGGATTTCGTCAGTGAAAGATGACCTTCCTATCTCCTTTGCTACAGACGCGGCAAGTTCGTCGAGGCTCACTCTTCTGACTTCTTGAAGCATCTTCTCCGTGCAAGATCTCCAGGTTGTGCTTTTTGCCTTTTTAGCTTTCCTCTATTCAGAGTCGCCTAAATTCCATCCATTACTTCCCTCAGCAGAGTTTTCTTCATTTTCTCGTGTCAACTTGTCTGCGTCGTTTGGATCTTCTTCGTTGTTGGTGGTTTCTTGGTCATTGTTTGGCTTGCCCACTTTCTGCTTCTGCTTACGTGATGCCCTAAGCTGCTCTTTTTTCCTCAATCTGGCTAACTCTTCCTCCATCTTCTTCATTTTTTCCAGTATTGTTGCATGTTGATCGTTGTTTGATTCACCCCTGAGTTGTTCATTGGACGAATCAAGTGTAACCTCCATACCTACCGTAGTCTTTTTTGGGAAATATCTTTAGCGAGAGATTTCCCATAGACGGCATCAACTGTTGGATCAGAAAAAATCCTTAGAATAATTTCTTTTCCAAAAAATGGGTGACTAGGATAGTATAAAGGTTAATGCCTGAGTTTTTTTTAATAGTATTTCCGGTTGTGCTCCCGAATCGCATTCGTCCCAAAAAATCCCCTCACGGCCCCTATTTATAATGACATTAAGGCCAGTTTCATATTTAGTGGAACCATTAGATTTATGTAAAGATCCCATACCTGCGACCACTAGATTTCCCCTCATCGTGGAACCACTCACCATCATTCCACGTTGAGGAGTTGTAACGCTGACATGATCTCACGATCACGCGACTTTCATGAAAAATTTCGCTTGGGATCCCACAATAGCTATAAGTGACTATGAATTACTTTTGTCATGAGTCAAATGTGTAACTCACTGTGAGTTAACCGTGGTTCACTGTGGTTAGTTGAGAGTTCACTGTGAGTTAACTGTAATTCACTTTGGGTTAACTGTATGTAATTGTAGTAGATTGTTGTGGGTTAATTGTGGTTCACTGTAGGTAGCTGAGAATTCGTTATCAGTTAATTGTAATCCATGTTAGGTATCTTTGAAAGTTCCTTTTGAGTTAGTTGTAGGTAGTTGTGCGAATGAACTGTCGATAGCTATAGGTAACTAAGAATTACTTGCGCCATGAGTCAAAAGCGGGACTCACTATGAGTTAACTGTGGTTCACTGTGGGTAGTTGAGTGTTCACTATGAGTAAATTGTGGTTTACTTTGGGTTAACCATATGTAGCTGTAGTAAATTGTTGTAGATTAATTGTGATTCATTGTGGGCAGCTAAGAGTTCGTTATCAGTTAACTGTAATTCACTTTAGGTATCTTTGAGAGTTCCTTGTGAGTTAGCTGTAGGTAGTTATGAGAATACACTGTGGATAACTATAGGTGACTATGAATTACTTGCGCCATGAGTCAAATGTGAGACTCGATGTTAGTTAAAATGTGGTTCACTGTGGTTAGCTGAGAGTTCACTGTGAATTAATTGTGGTTCACTTTGGGTTAACTGTATGTAGATGTAGTAGATTGTTGTTGGTTAACTGTAGTTCACTGTGGGTAGCTAAGAGTTCATTGGAAGTTAACTGTAATTCACTTTGGGTATCTTTGAGAGTTCCTTGTGAGTTAGTTGTAGGTGGTTGTGAGAATACAATGTGGATAGCTATAGGTGACTATGAATTACTTGCGCCATAAGTCAAATGTGGGACTCACTTCTAGTTAACTATGGGTAGTTGAGTGTTCACTGTGAGTAAACTGTGGTTTACTTTGGGTTAACCGTATGTAGTTGTAGTAAATTATTGTGGATTAATTGTGGTACACTGTGGGTAGCTGAGGGTTCGTTATCAGTTAACTGTAATTCACTTTGGGTATCTTTGAGAGTTCCTTGTGAGTTAGTTGTAGGTAGCTATGAGAATGCATTGTGGATAACTATATGTGACTATGGATTAATTGTGCCATGAGTCAAATGTGCGACTCACTGTGAGTTAACTGTGGTCCATTATGGGTAGCTGAGAGTTCGCTGTGACTTAACTGTGCTTAACCTTAGGTTAACTGTATGTCGTTGTAGTAGATTGTTGTTGGTTAACTGTAGTTCACTGTAGGTAGCTGAGAATTCGTTACCAGTTAACTGTAATTCACTTTGGTTATCTTTTAGAGTTCCTTGTAAGTTAGTTGTAGGTAGATGTGAGAATACAATGTTGATAACTATAGATGACTATGAATTACTTGCGCCGTGAGTTTAATGTGGGACTCACTTTGAGTTAACTATGGTTCATTGTGGGTAGATGAGTGTTCACTATGATTTACTTTGGGTTAACTATATGTGGCTGCAGTAGATTGTTGTGGGTTAATTGTGGTTCACTGTGGGTAGCTGAGAGTTCGTTATCAGTTAACTGTAATTCATTTGGGGTCTCTTTAAGAGTTCCTTGTGAGTTAGTTGTAGGTAGCTTTGCGAATGAACTGTCGATAGCTATAGGTGACTATGAATTACTTGCGTCACGAGTCAAATGTTGGACTCACTATGAGTTACTTGTGGTTCATTGTGGGTAGCTGAGTGTTCATTGTGAGTTAACTGTGGTTCACTTTGGGTTAGTTATATATAGCTGTAGTAGATTGTTGTGGGTTAACTGTGGTTCACTATGGGTAACTAAGAGTTCATTGTGAGTTAACTGTAATTTCCTTTAGGTTTCTTTGAAAGTTCCTTTTGAGTTAGTTGTAGGTAGCTGTGAAAATACACTGTGGATAGCTATAGGTGACTACGAATTACTTTTGCTATGAGTCAAATGTGAGACTCGCTGTTAGTTAACCGTGGTTTACTGTGGGTAGCTTAAAGTTCATTGTGAGTTAATTGTGGTTCACTTTGGGTTAACTGTATGTAGATGTAGAAGCTTGTTGTTGGTTAACTATAGTTCACTGTGGGTAGCTGAGAGTTCGTTACCAGTTAACTGTAATTTACTTTGGGTATCTTTTAGAGTTCCTTGTGAGTTAGCTGTAGGTAGTTGTGAGAATACAATGTGGATAGCTATAGGTGACTATGAATTACTTGTGTCATGAGTCAAATGTGGGACTCACTTTGAGTTAACTGTGATTCACTGTGGGTAGTTAAGTGTTCACTGTGAGTTAACTATGGTTTACTTTGAGTTAACTGTATGTAGATGTAGTAGATTTTTGTAGGTTAATTGTGGTTCACTGTGGGTAGTTGAGAGTTCGTTATCAGTTAATTGCAATTCACATTGGGTATCTTTGAGAGTTCCTTGTGAGTTAGTTATAGTTAGTTGTGAAAATATAATGTGGATAGCTATAGGTGACTATGAATTACTTGTACCATGAGTCAAATGTGTGACTCACTTTGAGTTAACTGTGGTTCATTGGGGGTAGTTGAGTGTTAACCGTGAGTTAACTGTGGTTCACTTTGGGTTAATTGTTTATAGTTGTAGTAGATTGTTGTGGGTTAAATATGGTTCACTGTATGTAGCTGAGAGTTAACTATAAGTAATTGTATATATATGTGGATAGTTTGAGAGTTCACGTTTGAAAATTCATTGTTGGTAGCTTGATGTGAGTTAACTATGTATTGTTATTGGGGTAGTTGTTGTTAAGTGTATGAGAGTTATGAGGGATAACTGTGAATAATTGAGATTAACAGTGAGATAACTATTCGAATACTTTGAAATAACATTCAACTAATTAAGAAGCCGAGAATAAATTTATACAAATTGA
This sequence comes from Geum urbanum, assembly GCA_946800695.1. NCBI lineage: Eukaryota > Viridiplantae > Streptophyta > Magnoliopsida > Rosales > Rosaceae > Geum > Geum urbanum. The sequence continues at coordinate 76,555,835 of OX326999.1, read as the reverse complement.
GAACTTTACTTATTGATTAATATCGTTGCATCTAGCATTCTGCCCATCAATTCATCCACGCTAATGCAGCATAGAGTTTTTAGGATGAGTTATTCAAACCCTCCAAAACCAAACTCTACGTCCAATATTCCACCATCTAAGACAATAATTAATCAAGCTTTGACAATTTGAAGAGCGGGTTTCCAAATCCCCTACTCTAGCTTTGACTGATAACCTTTGGCCATTAACTGCTCCACTATTCTTCTACCCGTGCTTTTAGTAGCATCAGCCACAAAAATTCTTTTCAAGCCACTCACACTAGATGGAAAACTGAACTAAACTACAATTCTAAACAACACATGGCATGCAATCAAATAGGCCTGCCTAATAAAGTAATTTTAATAGTGACTAAATTATGATGTAGAAGTTTCATTTCTCAATAAGGAAGACTACGAGTTGATTTCAATCTTTAAGCAAAGACACCACAGGAATCGACAAGAGTCTGCTGTAACGGTGACCGAACCGATAAGCTCCAATTTTCAAATAGAAAGAGCAATGATCTTGTCCTGTAATACAAGATTTGTAGGTAAGCACAAACATTATATACTATGACGCTAAGTATTATATATGTAATAAAAGCAGAAGATCACTAAATATAAAAATAAATTATAGCAATCATTAGCAATTACGAAACAAATTAAAGTGCAAAGTATAAGAGAAGAAGCATGCAGACCTTTTTAGTTTCGAAGTGTGGCACTTGTTCAGCTACAGTCTCAATCAGCTGCTGTGCTGAGCCATATTTGTGATAAAAAAAAAGCTTCAAATTGTGGAGGTAGAGGATTCAATATAGGTCGATTAGAATCCTGCCAACAACAAAAAAATGACAACATTTTCTCTCAACATCTTTTGTTTTTTATTTTCGGAATAACGAAAGTATACGATTAATCGAAAATCAAGATCCATATTCCACACCTCCTTGTTTGATGTTCTTCTTTATCCCTCTTGGGAACCTGAACTCTTTTCTTGATGAGAGTTATCCCAGTTCCCTGCCATATGAATTCAGCTCGTTCCTCTTCTTCATACTACGAATTATAATCATCGACCAAATTTTCAACACCAGCAACTAGACACTATAAACATCCTCGACAACCAATAATACAAACACAACAACAACATTCTCACTACACATAATTACACAATTCTATTAAACAAGTGTTGAATCTTATTCCTCATTTCATTTATTCAAATTCTACCAGCTCATAACCTTATCAAAAATCCAGAAACTTAAAACACAATCTCTAACCAAAACTTGCTCACATAGCCATCAGACTAAACCCTAACTGCGCGCGCGTGCCTTCTCTCCCCCACCCTCCACACACACACAAAAAAAACCAAAACCCGTAGAGATACAAAAGACTTACAGTATGTATAGGTATCCGAGCAATTGTACGGCTGAGTCGAGTTGGTCCAAAATCGGAAGCATACGAATCGACCTTTTTGTGTGTGATCCCAACAGAAAATAGATGAAAGTTCAATGGAAATGGATATTGAAGTAGACTGATGGGGTGTGGTGACGAGTCACGGTGAGGTCGAGACGCGGGAAGATGGGAGAAACTGGAACGACGCAGATGGTCTGCGAAGGAGTAGCGTGACGGAGGTTGTGGATGCGCGACATTGGAGTCTCGGTGACGCTCGCGGATGTGATGGCGATTGAGACCGAAGCACAGCAGTGAGCAAGACTTGGACGACACTGCCGTATGAAATAAAAACTGATTTGAAATCAAAGGACTATCCGATGGGAATTTCGACTATGATCTCAATCGGAGATGCGATGGCATTGGTCGCTAGAGAGAGAGAGAGAGAGAGAGAGAGAGAGAGAGAGAGAGAGAGAGAGAGAGAGATGAAAACTGATTTGGAATCCAAGGGGAATGCTTTGGAAATCTCGGTGATGTGGTTAGTTATTTATGCCGGAAACATATTAGTTTTTTTTAAAATTAAAAATATTTTGGATTTTTTTTGGAAGGAGAAGTGGATTTTTTTTTAATTAGTCCTTTTTAAAATAATATTAAGGGTAATTTTAAAAATTCAAATTTTAGTGAGGCTGATGACACCAAATTTACACCTGACTTTACTATAATAGAAATAAGATCCCTTCAACTACGAGTAACATGATTAATCTCTACACTCCTTTAAAACTAAATCAGTTAAACGATGAAAAACTCATTAAACTAACTAAGCAGGTAATATCTCTTCAACAAACAACAATGGACAATGCTTATAGATTGAAAAGCAAGTCACTCACTCACCCATGTTGAGAACACATAGGTAAATACAAAATTAACAAAATAAAAACAGGATGGCATCACCAAAAAAAATTTTCATCCTACAAAATACGTCCTAACCACCGAGTACCAAGCTTTAAAACATCCTCAATTGAACAAATACATGCATTTTTTTCTGTTCTTTGTCTTTTGTTTTCGATCAACGTGGGCTGTGGCCATCGATCATCTTAAGAAGTATCAAGTATCCAAGAACATGCGCCGCTCAAACAAAGAGAGCTAGGAATTCCTTCAATAATGAAATGATATATTCAGCTGAAAAAAGTGCTATAGGCAATTTTCTAGAAATTAATATAAGAACAAGTAGGGAGTGTGTAGGTAGACTCTTGTTGATTTGGGTTTTGTTTTTGTGTTGTGGAAATTCACACCATGAAGTTGACACACCCACTCTTTTGTTTTGTTCAGAGCAGGAGCAAACACATGTCCTTCATATAATGGGAGTTGTGTATCTCAATTTAATTATTATGTCATGGATAATGAAATGGGTACAAATTATCAAGTGTTTGGAACCATATCTAAGAACATTTGCAGATTTCAGCACGAACAGTAGGCGGGTTGTGCCGGAAATAGCACGAGCAAGCGGCAAAAACAATACAGCAGTGGAGATAGACGAGGTTGACAGCTTGTTGACAGAGAGCATGAATTCGTCGGCGAGCAAGAATCGCTCGGGTGAGAGCATGAGATGTTTAGCAGGGCCCACACACGTGTGTGACATCAGGCGCGTAATTTTTTTTATTTTTTTGTTTCTAGTGCGTGTAATACAGTGAAATCAGAATTTAACTCGCCAATGATTGCCCGCCACGTGACGAGATTGTCTTCCACAAAAATCCTAACGGGCAATTCGATCTAGGCCGTTGATTTTGATTCAAAAATTCAATCTGACGGCCCAGATTAAACTAAATATTATTATTTTTTAAAATTAAAATTGACAAATAAACATCTAAAATTCATAATAAATAGTTCGAGTGTCTGAAAATTATACAAAAAATTCTTATGATCTCGCAATAAAATATTATACAACTCTCTTGAATAAAGTATAGTTATCTTCGTGTATGAAAAATAGTCGATTTTAAAAACTCGTATTTACGAAAAATTCGTAGTCAATACTATCAAACACATGTCGTCTAGATATTGATTGAATATCTTATCAAAAATTAAAAAATAAAAAATTTAAATCTATGAATAGTCATAAAAAGTATTATTTTTTGTACCGCTACAAGAAAAACAGATATTACTCATCATATATCATATTCGCTGAATTACACATAAGAGGTACTAATACATGAGTGGTTGATTATGGCGGGGAGGAAATGAAGAAATTTCCCGGCCACGCCAACTTTATTTTTTGCATACGGCAAATTTAAGTCACTTCGATTAAGTTTTCTAAATTTAAACAAATAAATGAGGCAAATCCATTACAGTAAACATGGACATGAGCTTGACCCAAGAAAAAACAGAACTACAGAAGCATGGACATGAAATGTGTGTGTATTACTCTTCTCAAGTCTGTATATGATATAAAATGGTATGATCAATCACATACCCCTTCAAACCAAAAAATAAATACAAATCACATACCCCACACATTTGGCCCCTCATATTATGATTTGCATGATTTCCCGGGCTCCTTTGTTTCAGTGACCATCAATGGAATCCCAAGCCTAAGAAGATCATTCTTGTCCCCAACGACTCTTACCATGCATTGGCTAGTTGACAGGGCCAAGCCTACTTTTTGTACCTCTCCGTTTGCATCATCATGAAGACCATTTCCATGTCTTCGTTAATCTCTTTCCTCCTTCACTTTATTGTTTCTAATTCGGTTCATACTTTCCCATAGAAGCATGGCAAAGCAATAGGATTGATCAAACCCCACAAGCCATACATTGATCATACGGCTACCCGGCCAATTCATCAAGAAGAAGACGAACAGAAAAAAAGAGGTATTCGCGTTGGAGTTTTCCTTCTTATTCTTAGTCGCTACTAATTGCTAGTTTGGTAGTGTTCAACAATTATAAAAGCAAAAGTTAAAGAAACCTAAGTTAAGCTAAAGTGATTTGTAATTAGGTGGAAATCCACCTTGACTAAGCACAAATGTGGCTTTAAAACCACAATTATCTTTCAACTTTTGACATAAAAGATGCCCAATTTAGCTAGAACTTACAATGGCACAAGCACATTGGCCATCTACCAAAATATAGATCGAACCCTAAATTAGGCAGCCTGCTAAGTGCTAACCATGAATTCTGGAATTGTTCCCAGCTTAACCATCTAATTAGGCACAATTAAGCTGCTTTTTGGTACCTTATATAAAGTCTTAAACCTTTTTTCAATCAGTTTCAATTATTGTGCTTGTGTTGTTGTGTATCATTTACAGAAACCCTAGTGAAACTAGGACAACAAAAGTCGTATATACACTAGTCCATACATGGCCAATGCATCGAATATGAGCTATATGACAAACCAAACCGTATCTCTACATGAAATACAAATCCATGACAAGACTTCGGTGATAGGGATTGCATTTTTGTTTGTGAAGCATGGTTGTGTGCTATAGCACGGTTTCGGTGCTGTCCAGATGCAGGTAAAGATAACACTTGCTAGTTACTACTACAGTGTTCCGATCAATGATAGCAAACAACTGCCCTATGTGTTGCACTCTTTCCTTTCAGTTTTGCATTATTTCCGATCCGGTTGTTCTTGTGTTGGTTTGTTTCAAGTGTCTTCTAATACGCATGTCGCTCATTTTCAAGTTTATATAGGTACGTATGACAAATTGGCAATTGTCGACCCTCCCCCTCCTATGTCTCATTTTTCGGTGACTTTGAAACCCTCGATTACTTTGCACGACACATTTAATCGCCCACAAAGATAACCCAGAAACCAATCTTCAGGACAAAGGCAAGCCTCCTCATTTGGAGACCTAGCTTGCTAGGTAGACAATACACAACACAAAAAATTAACACTAGCAATGGCTGTAGAATCTCCGCCAATAACGGGTCAGTGCGACTCACATCAAAGAACAGAATCTCGAGCAGAAATTGTGGGAAAGATATTCAAGATAGAAAACGAGGACCTCATATTTCGGGACTCTGCCTTGCATGGACGAGACATGCACACTAGACAATCCACTCCTTTAACATTCGAAACCATCACAATATGGTTTTACAGCGGCTCCATGCAGCTTCCTGGTCCTGTAGTCCGTCCATTCGAGTTCAAAATTATGGGACTCCAAGACGCTCCCATGGTATGATTGCTGTCTTGGCTCCCATGCAATTATTCGTGCGTCACATTATGACTAGTCTTGCTCAACTCCTGAAAGAAAGAAATGAAGTGGTGTGATCTAGGGGTGTTTTACAGTACTTTGGAGTATCAAAATTTCTCAATTTTGGAGCCTTAGATCATTTCATTTTTTTCAAAAATGAGGACCGCATAAGTGATCAAACTCTCTAAAACTGGAGAACTTTTTGTACTCCGAGCACTATAGAATTTCCGTTGATCTGATCACTATGATGTGCCAAGGACAAGGACCAAACACGCAAATTTTGTGCTGGATTTTTGTCTTTGTCATGTCCTATATTCAAAGTGGGGAGATTTGAACTAAAATCTGAAACACTCTGTATGTGAGACCACATTCTGAAACCAACATTTCCGAAACAACAGACATGCCAAGCCTCAGCTGATATATACTTAAAATTAACTTGGGACAGGCGATTCTTGAGAGCGTAGTTAGGGAAACAAGTTAGAATTAAGATTGATTCATCTCTTCCGATGCAACTAGATTACTTTTCAAATGTATCAAAATGAAAAAAACTTATAAGCTGGGAGTTCAATAAATTCCGGCTCAACAAGATTCCAAAAGTTTTGCAAACACTAAAAAAATGACTTTCAGGCGAACCGTCATGGCGACTCGGCATTTGCAGCTGAAACTTGCAGCTGCATCTGTGGATTCCTGGATTGACAAGAGCAGAAGAGTAGCTGCTGCTAATCGTGACATGTCCCCAGAAACAACCGACGCACAGTGAAACCAAGAATGCAAACAAAGCAAGAAACAGATTGTGTGCTGTTTATAAATGTATGTAATGTATGCATAAACACCAATATCTCCACTCCACCACCTCCATAGTAGGGTGCCTATCTATGTCTAATATCAGCAACAACCAAGTCATTAACTGCTACGGGTTATATGCAAGATAAACAGATTGTGGAAAATGATCACCCGTTCATTTCTACTAACCAATACTACCACCACTATATTCTTGTGCATTAATGTTTATAAAGCAATTTCAGCAGCAAGACATCCAAAATTCTTTTAGGCATGCAAGTTCAACAAAATATGAAAGTTTATTGATCAATGTGCAACAAAGCATAGTCTGAACCTTCCACTAGTACTCCTCTATTGATGTTAACTACAGTCTGACCGAAAACTACTAGCTGAACTGCTGAAGCATCAACTGAAAGACAGAAACAACCACTTCAAAGATGATAAATAGAAATAAAATGACTACCTCCACATTCTACATATTCTTAACTTCACCGATCCATGCGTAACATACTATACATACTTATACTGCTAGTCTGCTGCTACTACTACCACCCAACGAAAGTTACCAATACTTTGACTAAACACTTCTGATGAAGCATCAAAATAGGGGCAACCAATTACTGACAAGAAGCTGAAATCCAGTGATTCTCCGTCTCCACATTCTGCTCTTGATCAATTTCACAATCACCGTTACGGACTTAAGTATGTTTCCGGAATAGAGTGCAGAGGCAATTGTGTTTGCCTAATGATATACTCAAAATTAAGAGTCTAAGACAGCTAACAATACAAGATGTGAATACGATATTGTAACTCAGGTGTCAGATCAAAGTTCAAACAGAGTTATTCAACTTCTTTACTATCATGCAGAGATTCTCACAACCATTTCTACTACATCTCATCCACAAAGAGGTATTTGTACATTAACTTACAATTTCATGTATAGGAAGTTATAAAACCATGCTCGTAAGGTAAAATTGAATGGACCAAGATGTCTAAATCAGAATTCTAAATAAAGTTATCTATCTATAACTTCAAAAATGGAGACAAATCTCGTTCAACAAAGCACTTCATTTCACAGCATCACCCTACGGTTCTAAATACTTTCTTACTTATAATAGCACTACTAAAGCTACCTACAGTCTAAACGAACACTATAAGCCCAAGTGTTCACCCGAAAACTGAGGCATCAAACACTAACCATCATCATATGTTCCCAATGACACATTGCCTCACCTCATACATTCGACCCTGATGTCTCCCTCTCCACCTTCTGCCCGAAAAGCTTGGTCGCGAACATGTTGTCATCGAAGTACTCCTTGTATGGATGGTTCTTTGGCACAAGCTTCTTGAACGTGGCAAATTGTTTGTCCGCCTCACTCTTCTTCCTCAACAGAGTATAAATGATTCCCTGACACAAATACGGCCTGAAATCCCTCGGCTCCTCCTTCACAAGCTCTTGATAAAGAGCCAAAGCATCCTTATATTCGGCTTCCATAACACGAATCTGTGCAATCAACAGCTTAAAGTCCCTGACATCAGAAACATTCCCAGTCTTCTTGCAATCCTCCATGGCCTTCTCAATCCTCTTCAACACAACCTTTAATTTGTCTTCGGATTGAGAGAATGCCATGACCAGGCCATGGTAGGCCTCGACTCGAAGAGGGTCCTTGAGCAAAATATCCTCAAATTCACTAACAGCTAAATCATTTTCCCCCAGATAAGTGTACACATTGGCCTTCAACAACTTCCACTCGAAGTCCTCCGGTTCGATTTCGATCAAGCGGTCCAGGACTTGAACCGCTTCGGCCAGCTTGTGGGATTTGATTTTGAGCTCCATGAGTGACCGGAGGGAGTCGACGTCGTTGGGGTCTCGGCTCAGCTGCTCCTCAATTTGCCTCTCTGCGTCATCAAACGGGAGTTTCTCCTCGTCGGCGGCGGCGGTGGGCTCCACGGTAGAGGAGGAAGGCGCGATTGGGGCGGCGATGGCGGGTTTGAACCGCATGGTGAAGACTGCGGCGGCGGCGATGGCGGCGCAGGCGAGAGGGGTTAGCTTTTGGTGGAAAGAGGGTTTAGGGTTTTGGCGCGGTGAGTCGGCTGAGGATGATGAGGAGGAGGCGCGGATTTTGAAGGAGGAGAAGGAAGAGCAAGGCGGGCGGAAGGAGGAAATGGGCTTGGGGAAAGATGGACGGTGGGGATTGATTGAGAGGTGGAGGGGCTGATTGCAGTGGTTGATTTTGGCGAGGGACTCCATGGATGAGGAGAATATAGAACTCTGATTCAGAGAAGGAGGTCTAAAACCCTGACGAAGAGCAGTGGGAGATGAAAACAGTGAAAACGTAAGGTAAAACGATCCAAAACCCTGAGAATATGCCCGGTGTCGATCCACGAATACAAAATAGAGTTTTGTTTCGAGAGCTGAAACGATGTCGTATTCTTTTTTTAATTAGACTGGGGGCATGTTTCAATAGATACTGAATTGGGCTTTTTTTGGGTGCATTTTGGGCCTCCTAACCTGTTACCAAACCGAGTAGGGATGTCTGTACCAACAATGTATAAGGTTTAAGTTTTGTAATACGGAAGGAATCGTCTCATGAGCTGCATGACATTGGAGCTGTAAAACACTAAAACAAGAGGAATACTTTTGTGTGTTGTAATGAGCTAATTACTGAAACATGTTCAAACTCGATCTCGAATTAATTCAATAATCATGTCTATTAATTGAGTTTTCCGATTTGCAGTCATGACTCACGAGAAAAATTCAAAATAACGTTGGACGAAATTAGACGATGAAGTTATTGCCTAGCGCCTATCAATCTAGCCAGAAATTAATTAAATTTTAAGTGGTAGATAGACGGATTGTTATTTTTTTATTTTTAATTAATTGTCTATTTATTTAATATATTATAATATAAATAATAAAGAAAAAATTATAATCAACTCCAGCTGTCGTTGGCATTACGATATTGACTAGCCTCGTCATCACAGCATAGAAAACCTTAGGTTGCTTAAACATTATAATCCACAATCAATTTTACGCTTTGTAATACTCTTACCACCTACGGAAATGCAATGCATTTGTACCAACAACACTAATCACATTTGTATCAAGTTCCATACACACGCATATATGATATATGTGTGTATATATAAATGATATTTTTTTGTCATTTTCAAGTATAGCACATTACACTAATTTTTCGATCATATTTTATCATATTCATCATTCAAATCTTAGTCCTAATGTGTAGATCAAATCTGTAAATTTTCAGCCAAAATCACTACAACATTTTTTAGTATTGCCGGCGATTTTAAATCGCCGGCAATACTTTTTTTTTTATTATTGCCGGCGATTTTTCTTCCAAATCGCCGGCAATAATTGGCCGGTAATAAAAAATAAAAAAAAGTATTGCCGGCAACTTCCAAGCAAGTCGCCGGCAATACCTTTTTTTTTTTATTGCCGGCGACTTGTATGGAAGTCGCCGGCAATACTTTTTTTTATTTTTTATTACCGGCCAATTATTGCCGGCGATTTGGAGGAAAAATCGCCGGCAATAAAAAAAAAAGTATTGCCGGCGATTTTTGGGGGAAAAATCGCCGGCAATACTTGAAAAACTATTGCCGGCAATTTAAAATCGCCGGCAATACTAAAAAATGTTGTAGTGAATTGTGATCATTAAGGTATTCAAAGCTGCAATTGAAGTTTATAAGTATGAACGGTTCAGGTTTGACAGATTTTGTCTGTCCCTTGATTTAATCTAGTTTAATACCTTAACAATCATTATTTTGGCTGAAAATTTATAAGAATGATCTACTCATATAGACCTAATAATTGGACGGTGGAGATGTTAAAATATAATCAAAAAGTTTGTGTAATGTCATATACCTGAAAATAACCAAAAATAGGTATACCTTAGTGGAAGGGCTTTATATATACATATGAATGATAGGAATGATTGAAATATTCCAATCATATATAGGAATGATTGGAATAACATAGATAAGAATAATTGGAATATTCCAAGAGTTCCTAGTAATGAAATATATAAAAAAAATGATTCATCACTTCTTTTAGAAGTGAGCACCATATTAAAACTGTTGAGCAGATTTACGTTGTCAGTTCACAGCACGAAACTTGTCAACTTTTCAGTTCCAAGTCAATTAGAAAACATAAAAAAGATGGTCACAACTTCCTCCATATTAGATTAGTCCAAATAGGGGTAAAACCCCTAACAAGAAGAGGCATAAATGCCTCAGTCTTCATGTGCCTTTGTGATGCTCGGTTTACCGACTTCAATGATAGCACTCTTGGAATAATTGAATCAAGTTTTTTTAATGGTCAAATACATTTTGATTGTTACCCAGACTTCACAGTCAGTCTCAGTGACCCTTATATATTAAAAACTCTAACCTTTAATATGAAAACTTCTGGTTATAATGTCCTTGAATGATCAAAATCTTTAGCCTTAATCTATAGAGTCCACTATAAAGTCACGGGTACAAACATAAATTTCCAAGTTGTAAGTAAAAGTCCAAAGGACCAAAACCCTATTAATCCAAAGTAGTCAAGAAAATACCAATGTTAGAGTACCTTATGCAATCAAATGGTCAGATGTCCATCTCCCTTCGGAATGGTCTCTCACCAATGAAAATCAGCCAATTAACATACAACATAATCAAAGTGATTTAAACTGCATCCATCAATTCAATGATGGAACAGTAAGAATCAACTTTCGCAATAATCCCAGAATACATGAATTAGGTTAATCTTCCAAACATTCTTTTGTTAGTTTCAGTACTACTGAAACTATGTCAAGGAGAGATTGCAACGTAGATAAAGAAATAAAAAAATATAAGAATAAAAGAATTAGAAGAAGAGTTACAAAAATTAAAAATCAAAAACATAAAGTCTACCTCTCAAGTTACCTATCCTAGTTATGTGGAAGTAAATCTTCATCAGGAAACTAATGACGAACAAACTTCTCCCACAACAACTGACTTTGAAGTCGTCACTCTTATAAATCCCCAATTGACCACACTTAATAAACCATTTACAATTAATTATTTTAAATTAGATCAACATATTCAAGCTGAATAAAATATTCCCAGAAGAAATGTTTACAGAAGACAATACCCTTCAAAAGAACAAAGACTAAAATTATTTCAGGATTGGAAAGATTTTATGCTTAAAACCCATTCTGAAATATTCTTTCTTAATTTCATCGACCAAATTAATCAAAAAAAATGTTCAAACTCTAACAAAATCAAGATGGAAAACATCCAATAACACCCTCATTTCCTCTAGTCATCCCCCAGCCGAAACAATAATTCTTGACCACCTTCAACCATCCATAACAGCTTCTCCTTTTAAAATACCACCTACAGACAACCCAGATGTTAAGAAAACAAGCGAACAAAATAATTACACAAACCAAAGTTTAATAACTATCGGTAGCCAATTGGATAAAATAGAAACTACAGTTGACAATATCTTTGCTACCATTTCATCTCGCCTGAAAAAAGAATCACCCTTAAATCATTTCAATTATCTAAGTAAAAATGCTCATAAATCCATTTCTACAACTCAAAAAATAGAACAAATTTTGAAAGAATTAAAACCTGAATCTAGCAAAATTACAATTATTCATACCCACACGTCATCTTCTGATTCTTCAGATGATAATTCCAGTACAATATCCAAGATAAAACAAAAATTTCAAGAGCTTCAATTAAATAGAATAGGTCATTTAAACAAAAGACCTTTCAAAAATTGGAAGAAACGTCTCTTTCCAGTTGACATTCACCCGAGCAATAATTCTTTTAATCAATTTTCTGTTTCTGTGGGTAAAACCTATGAATGAAATATTGATAATCTTTCCGAACAAGAAATTTTGAATAAATTACACCACATGTCTATGGCAGCTAACGGTTATGTTACTGCCCATAATTATTCCCAATCGGAGATCGTTGAAATCCTCTCTTCAGGATTCACCGAAATGCTTTATTTCTGGTGAGAAAAACATCTCACTCCCGAATCCAAAGAATCAATTAAACATGCAGTCAAGCATGATATAGAAGGATCCCCAATCTTTGATGAAGATATTGGATGGGGAATTCTCGATGCAGTAAACACTTTATTTTACATCATAATCCAACATTTCATCAACACACCCAGTCTCATTACCCCTAAAAATTCACTATTAGCTTAATAACCTCAGATGTCCGACACTCAATGATTTTACATGGTATAAAAATATTTTCATCTCTAGAGTTATGCTTAGGGATGATAGTAACCAACCATTTTGGAAAGAAAAATTTATAAATGGTCTCCCAAATCTTTTTGCTCATAAAATTAGACAAGTCTTAAATAATGAATCAGGTCAAATAAATTACGATTCGTTTACCTATGGCCAAATTATCACAGTCATCCAAAAAGAGGGTCTCAAAATGTGTATTGATTCAAAAATCCAAGCAAAGACAAATAAGAAAATGGCCAAATATGAATTAAGAAACATCTGTGAACAATATGGTCTTCCATCTCTACCTCCCTCCAGAAGAAAGTCAAAGATTATTGAGTATAGTTATTACCAAAAAAGACCTTTCAACCGAAATAAATTCTATTCAAAAATTAAATTTGAACCAAACAAATTTTACGCTAAAAATAAATTCCAAAAATTTCAATCTAAAAAACCAATTCATCCTCAAAGAAAATCCTTTGACAACAAAGACAAATGTTTTAAATGCAATAAACCTGATCATTTTGCAAGCAAATGTCTTATAAAAAACAGTATCAACCAATTAAAAATTAGTGAAGAAGAGCGTGAAAACCTAATCAATCTTTTAAAATTAAGAAATACAGATTCTGAAGAAGAAAACTCTTCAGCACCAACTGATAGCAATCCAATAGAAACTTCATCAGATGTTTCTAATAACGGTTCCTCCCCAAGTGTAACTTTCGTTTGCAACGATACTTTTCATTGCAATGATGGTTGATGTACAAAAACAATAAATGTTCTTACTAAACAGGAAGAACAAGAAGAACTATTAATCGATTTAATTAGAAAATTAATGATCCAGATCTAAAAGTTGAATACCTCAAAAAATTATTGAAATTAATCGTACAAGAAAATATAGTAAATACACCACAACCAAAGATTTGTCTTATTTCAACATTTCAAAAATTTCAAGATAGTAAAAAAGAGATAACTATCCAAGATGTCCAACAAGAAATAAAAATTATTAAAACACATATTCAATCACTACATGACACTCACCAACAATTAATCCATGACCATGAGGAAATCAAACAAGAAATGAATATTATAAAAATAGACCACCGATTTCAACATATAGACAACGATATCCTCCAAACAATCTTGAACAGTCGTCTCAAGATGCCATCATCAATACTATTAAACAAATTCAATTAAAAAAATGGTACGCCTAAGTGCTAATCAAAATAAAAGAATTCTAATTAACAACAGTTGCTCTTATTGATTAAGAAGCAGACCTAAATTGTATTCAAGAAGGTTTAATACCCTCTAAATATTTTGAAAAAATAAAAGAGTCATTAAAATCGGCCAGTGATTCCAAAAAAATGAATATAAAATATGAAATCCCTAAAACTCACATATGTCAAAACAATGTTTGTTACAAAACTCCATTCGTTTTAGTTAAAGATTTAACATATAAGGTAATCTTATGACTCCCTTTTCTTACCTTAATTTATCCCTTCACCACAGATTACGATGAAATCACAACTTACCCATTCGATGAACCGGTTAAATTCTTTTTTCTAAAGAATCTAGAAGTTCATACTCTAAAAGCTTTCCAAGAAAACTCAATTTCAAAAATAATCAACTCCATCCAAGCAAAAACTAAACAAATAGCTTTTCTCAAAGAAGAAATTAACTTTAAAAGAATAGACAATCAGTTGCATGACACTTCATTACAAAAAAAAAACTTTTCAAAATAAAATAATCATCGATTTATGTTCTGATATTCCTACTGCTTTTTGACATAGAAAAAAACATATTGTTACTCTCCCTTACATCAAGGATTTTAATGAGAAAAATATCCCCATCAAAGCCCATTCAATTCAAGTGAATCATGAAATTTTGTAAACAAGAAATTCAAGATCACCTCAATAAAAAGATCATTCAACCCAGTAAATTTTCTTGGTCTTGTCCAGCTTTCTACATTTAGAAAAATGCTGAACTTGAAAGAGGAACACCCAGACTAGTCATTAATTACAAACCCTCAACACAGTCTTAGAATGGATAAGATATCCAATCCTTAATAAAAGAGACCTTATTAACATATTGCAAACTTCTATGATTTTTTCCAAAATTGACATGAAGTCAGGTTTTTGGCAGATTCAAATTCATGAATCTGACACATACAAAACTGCATTTGTCACTCCATTTGGTCATTATGAATGGAATGTCATGTCATTTGGTCTTAAAAATGCCCATTGTGAATCCCAAAATATTATGAATGATATCTTCAATCCCTATGGTCACTTCTGTATCGTCTATATTGATGACATTCTCATATTTTCTCAATTAATCAATCAACATTGGAAACATTTACACCAATTCTTCACTATCATCAAGAATAATGGTTTAGTAATTTCTATCTCGAAAATTAAATTATTCCAAACTAAAATAAGATCTTAGGATTCAATATCTATAACCTTCAAATTAATCCAATAGATAGAGTCATTAACTTTGCAGATAAATTCTCAGACGTAATTCTCGACAAAAACCAATTGCAAAGATTCTTTGGATCTTTAAATTACATTGCAAAATTTTATCAAAATCTTAGGAAAAAATGTAAACTTGTATTTGATAGGTTACAAAAAAATCCTCCTTTATGGACCTCTGTCCATACCTCCTTAGTCAAAGAAGTCAAAAGGTATGTCAAAACTTTACCGTGTCTAGGTATTCCCATTACAGATTCCTTCAAAATTGTTGAAACCGATGCCTCCGAAGTAGGCCATGGAGGAGTCCTAAAACAACAAATTTCTCCTAGTCACCCTGAACAAATAGTTAGATTCCATTCAGGAACTTGGTCCCAATCACAAAAAAACCATAATACTATCAAGAAAGAAATTTTATCTATTATTTTATGTATTAGCAAATTTCAAGATGATTTACTAAATCAAATTTTTTTACTCAGAGTCGATTGCAAAAGTGCAAAAGATGTTCAAAACATTGCCAGTAAATAGATTTTTGCCAGATGGCAAGCTATTCTTAGTATCTTTGATTTTGAAATTGCATTCATAAAAGGATCTGATAACCATATTCCAGATTTTCTAACCAGAGAATTTCTCCAGTGATCCAAAAATGAAGTCTTAGTGGTCTAAATCCTCCAAAACACCAATCAAATCAGGACCCTCCTCCCCAGTAAATCAAGAGTCACCCTCAATCAAGCAAGAACATCCGTCCAATATTGTCCCCTTCCCATGACAACCACCAATACCAATTAATTGGAGATTCAATACACTCGGGAACACCCTTGGCCAGGTTCACCCTAATTTTCAATCAGCTTTAGTCAACCAATATAATCCCTACAAAATAGATTCCACGGTTCAAATCCATTAGCAAAAAATATCCCCTTACCTTCATCATACCAGTTATAACCTTTTGTATGTTGAACCTCCCCACAGTCACCTAAAAAACCAATGTCTTTAGCAATAGAATATTTTCCTCCAAATTTTCATTTCTCTCCTAGTCATCCTACTCAAACATTACAATGATACAAATATATCCTTCTTATAATTTGATCAGTCACAATTAAATCTATTCCTTACCCCAAAAATCCGTCCAAAATACTTTATCTTCTTTTTACATAGTCCATAATATCACTCTTGCCCACTGGGGTGATCAACCTTATAATTACCACAAATGTGAAAATCTATCATTCACATATTATGATTATATGGAGGTATGGTCAAAGATGTTCCTCCATCAAACAGAATATTCCAGTCATTCTTGGTTTTTGATCTTCGATAAAAATTTCCAAAGGCATTTTTCAATGTGGTTCATAAGATAGTGGGCATCCTATGGTTGTCCGTATGAACTCCTTCCCCAGTCAATAAAAGAAGCAGTCACTCATTTCTAATCCGTTATGAAATTCTCCAAGTATGATTTAAATTTCCCAGTCACTCTTCATTTAATAGCCAAGTTCAAACTACCCTGAATTTTCAAATGGCATTATGAACTTAATAACAATATTGTATCAAGACATTTATCAGTCAAATGGTGGGACAAATTCAAAACTGAAAGAATCCTATCCCAATTCTCATAAGAATTCCCAGTCATTCCTCCTACTACGAGGTCGTCTGCCGTTACGACACTCTTCTTTCAATAGTCAAGCTCACTGGCCATCATACCAACAAACCAAGATTTACCTTCCTCTTCCAAATCTGTCAGGAAGATTAAATCAAAATCGTCACCCTCTTCCTCCTAGGAAAGATCATCCAAGTCATCAAAATCAAAGTCATCAAAATCAGCTAAATTGAAAGAATTAGCCATGCATCTTTTCTAACAAGCCGCTTCAATAAATGATTCTGAAATAGAAACCGAGTCTGAAGATGATAAGGCCTCATCAAGTTCTTCCTCATCGGCCCACAACCAGTCCAAATGTCGGCCCAGTACTTCAACTAAATGGGTTGATTACCAAGACAACCAAGACCCATACGCATAATTGATCACCATCAGCAGTCAATTTTAAAGTCAACAAAGTATGCCAAAAGTACAGATAGTCACTATTCGTAAAGCAACTTTTACTGTTCATCCTCGGGTAAAAATAAAGCTAATTCATGCTACTTCCTGCTTTTATCCCCCCACGAAGCCAAAAGAAGATTTCCCTTCCGTAATTCATGGTGAAAAATTTCAGTCACCAAAGTCCTATAAATGGAGCCCCTCTCTTTCAGTTATTCCTAAGTTATGAAATTTGGAAGCTTAGAATTTCCAAGTCTCAAATTTCAAGCTTCAGTCACAAAACTCTCCAAATTCCCTTAGTCTAAGGACGGAGCCTCATGTGCTGAGAATGCTCTCATCTTAGTATAGTAAACAACTCACTAGTTACCTCATTCATGTAAGTCTTAAAGATTTTAGTCAGCATGATCCAAATCACACACACACATACACACACAACAAGCTTCCACTCAGGTATACCGGAAAATGATCATTTTCAGGTATATGGTATTACACCAACTTTTTTACCATATTTTGTCATCTCCACTGTTCAATTACTAGGTTTATATGAGTAGATCATTCCTGTAAATTTTTAGCCAAATTGGTTATCGCTAAGGTATTCAAAACTGCAATTGAAGTTCATAAATAAGAATGGTTCTGGTTTGACATATTTGGTCCGTCCATTGATTTAAACTAGTTCGATACTTTAATGATCATCATTTTAGCTAAAAATTTATATGAATGATCTATTCATATAAATCTAGTAGATGGACGGTGGAGATGATTAAATATGATTAAAAAAATTAGGGTAATGTCATATACCTGAAGATGATCATTTTCAAATATACCTGAGTAGAAGCTATATATATATATATATATATATATATATATAGGTGATCAGATCATAATAGAGATGAAGGAGCAGCATGATCTTGTTGTGTACCGAGTTCTTTGACAAGTGCAGCCAATGCCTCTGGGTTGAGGCCCAAATCATAAAGTGCAATGAGGATGGAGAGAGTGTGGCCGTCAAGCCCCGTTTCGAGAATGTTAGGACATCTCAAATGCTTAATCCAGAGACTCCCTAGTTGTTTTTGCAGCATTCACATCCACCACCATCACTATCTCAATCAATCAATCAATCACAAAACCCACCTTGGAAAATAAACAACAAACAAAACAAATCAGCAAACAAACAACATACTGATTAAGGCATAACAGAACAGTAAGACATTGATAATCAAGCTCATTGATATCCAAACAACATAACAGAACTAATAAGATATTGATAAGCATTAATCAAATCGATAGTTTGATTCTGTTAATCAAAAAACCAGATAATCAAACCCATAACCCATTTATCTAAACAACTTAACATAAAAAACAGTAAGTCAGTAAGACATTGATTAAGGCATTAATCAAATGACTCAAATCAATTGTTTGATTAGTTTGATTACTTGATAGTTTGAAGAGAGAGGTGTCAGCCGAGTTGTAGAAGATTGAAGAGCTGACTTGTAGGATGTAGAAGATGAAGAACATCAAGCAAGAAGTGAGCGGCGGGCTACGGAGAGCGGCAGGCGACGACAACGGTGGGCGACGACGAACGGCGGGCGACGACAAGCAGCAAGGAGAGGCATCGTGGCGAGCAGTGGGGAGAGGATCACGACTCGCAACTCGCGATTGAAATCAAATGAATTAGGTTTTGCCATTTTGAGTTTTTGGAATTTTAGGGTAAACCAGGCCGGCTGAAAAGAATTTAATAAAATGCCTAGCAAACCTGACTAGGCGCAAGGTGGCCAACTAATTGATGATTAAGCGGACCACGCCCGGAGAGGGCACCCAGACTCAAATTTCAGCATTTTCCTTCATTTTTCAGCTTAGTCAGTGCCTAGATGAATTCCTTTTCAAACACTGTTCACGAGTGATTGAATGACAAGTCACTGTAGAGTACCAGTAAAAATATCGACCACTCAAGACGATGGTGTTGTAACTTGTAACCCACAATGACACAAACATAAATTATAGGCTACGGGTGTGTTTGGTAGTGCTTAATCTATAAGTTATAGAGCTTATTTGGTGACTTTGAAAATAGAACTGTTTGATAACTAACTTAGTTTCACCCAATTTTTTTTAGAAGTTGGTTTCTTCACTATTTTTAAAAATAAATTCAGAAGTACTTTTAAAAGCTAGCTTTTCAGAAAAACACACGTGAATTGTATTTTTTTTAATGAAATTTAATTTAATTTTTAAAATATCCTTAAACAAGTCTAAAATGACGTGCTATGTCCTGTCTCTTCTTCGCATCTCTTCTGTCTTCCTCTTTCTCTCATTTCGCGTCTTCACAAATGACACAAGTCACCAAAAAGAGAACTCTTCCCTATGGAAACAAGCTTCTCCATAGCACAACACCTTTAGAATCGTCATGGATGACCTTGGAATTACATAGATCAATAAGCTCCCTAATCTCACGCTCAATCAATTCCAATTTCAGGTTTTGTTCTTTCAATTTTAGGGTATTGTTCGAATCTATTAATCTCTTGATTGGGTTTGAAATAGATATAGCATATGAACTTTAGGTTTGCTGCTTTAAGTACTAAAGTTAAGGTCTTTAGATTAGGTTATTCTGTTATGTGATTGACAACTTGTCATTGATGAGTTTGAGGGCTGCAATTTGATAGAGTTGGGAGTTGGGCTGTTTGGGAAGAGAAGGATTTTGGTTAATTGTAGGGATTTCATAGAATGTGAACTACAACTGTGTGTAGTTTTTGTTGTGATGAACGTGAAAATTGAAAATTGTTGTAGGGTTTTATTTGATGGTGTAACCTGGGACATAATTTGTATTAGTATGGGAAGTCCTCATTCTGTGACTATGGGTATAGACAAAAATTAGGTAACGATGCTACCATAACTTCAAACATGCGTGGAAATGATGTTCGATGATATTTTCCTCTATTATAAGCATGTGTGCATATGTTTTAAGTTTGGAGCTGGAACTAATGCGTCTATCAAATTCGAATGTCAATAATCAATACGTAGAGATATGGGTAATATTTTGTTTCTGAATTATAATCTAGTGTCATGTGTGTGCCGACTCTTTTTGTAGTTTGATTGCTTGTGTAATCAAACCAAACTTAGAGACTGGTTTCATTTGCCAACTAGAGAGCTCTAAGCTAGTGAAACATGAAGAATTAATGCATAATTACCCTGATCTCTGTGCTTTCTATCTATAAAAGTATTGTCCAGTTCAAATGTTATTTTCTCTTTTGTACCAGCTTTTGCTGGAACGCCATTTGCTGGTTTTACGGTCTTTGTTGCTTGAGTCTTTCAAGTCTGCTCTTTTCTTGCTTGTAATGTCGTTTTCTTGCTAAAATTGCACCACGAGAGCAAATACTGCTTTGTTGATTTTTTTGTATGGATTGTGTTTCTGATTTGTACTGTATAATATCATTGTTTAGCAATGCATTTGTATCCCTTGTCAAAGTATATATAGGAGGCCAGGTGATTGCGTATTTTGTTATGTGTATGAATTTTACTTGGGAATCTATATCTTTGACAATGGTTTTGTGTCACTTCACTTTTATATATTATTGAGCTGGAAGTAACTATGGGAGATTGTGTGCTTCTGTACTATTCTATAGTTTAATCGAGTGCTGACTTGTTATGCATCATATGATAGCATGTGGTTGTGCTGTGTGTACTGGGGTAGAGAGTCATCAGCTGGAAATGTAGGCTTCTGTACCATTCATTCATGTTTATCACAGCTTGGTCTTGAATTCATACTAGGTTTTCATTTGTCCTTGTTTACAGACTCCCCCTGGTTTCCCTTAGCTAGTAGCTAAAATTTTGTTGTTGGTACTTTTTAATTGGATTTGTACTACCTGCTAGCAAGAAAATCAAAGTAATTCTTTAAAAATAGACTTTAGCTTCAATATTTCATCCCAGTAGTAGTTTGTGAAGACGAATTGATTGCTATATATTAAAATCATTGAAAATGCAGAAAACACTTGGATGTTATATCGGGAACGCTTGTTGTGTGCTTGTAGTAGAACCCTGGAAGTCCTGTTTTATTATGAAATATTCAAACATGCATGGCTTCCATAATACCATTTTTTTTCTTCTGATCATGGACAGATTATCACTTCTTTCTTTGATCTTTTGTTATATATAGGTGGCGGCAAAAAATTATCCAACCTCGCTATAGCATTAATATGTTTACGGGGAGCAATCTTCTAGCCATCTTCATATTTCTATGGAGGTTCATAGCAAAACTTAAAGGTAGAGGATACTATTCTCTTTCCTTTCAGTGAATGAGAGGATGCACATAAGATATATTGTATTCCATTACCATAGATTTTGTTTCTTACTAGTTTCCTTAGTTTTTGAATGTTTAGTGTTGCCCACCACCACCTCAATTTCATGGTTGCGGAGCAGTGAAGTACCTATACTTGATTCTATAAGGAACACAGAGTTTTCAATAGAAATGTCAGGATCACATACAAGCAAGTGAAGATTGTGATTGCAATTATGACCCTTCACAAACTATGTAAGGAGACATTCCCGTCTCGATAAACATTTTGTTGACATTTGAGAAGGACCAAGTAACAATGCAAATGGTGAAGATGATGCAGAAGAATATCTTGTTACCAAAGGTCCAGGAGCTTGACAAATGAAAATAGTGAGGAACAACATAACGCAAAGTCTTATTGAGTAGCCAAAATGTTTGATCAAGTGCAATGTACTATAAATTCTATCTTGAAAACTCACTCAATGTGGTGATTCACATTTGTTTGTGGGACTTATTATATTTGGAGTTGGAGTGTAGATCTTGGTTGTTCTTGAATTTAGGGGGAGGTTATTCAAAATTTTCGGTAAATTTCTGTGTCGAGTCATGTCGTTAGGGCCTCATTTTAGTTTAACATTTAAATCGAGGACGGGTCCTTTTAGTGGTATCATTCATTTAAAATATCAAGCATGACATCAAGAACGTATGTAAGATGACTTATAATTTTACAATCTTTATTATTATAGGCAATATTCAATCAAAATAAAATAAAAAAGAAAAGAAAAAAATAAAATGAAACATACATATACTTGTGACTTTTACTTTTAGGTTTATCAAATACTTCTATTTTTAAAAGTCATTTTAAAAAAAGTATTGCCAAACACCCCATTCCTTTTTTAGTAAGGAGCTCATTTGAATGGAAAAAAGCTAGTTTTTCTTTTTAAAAAATAGAGGAAATAGCTAAACTTTACTCACTCATGTATAACAAATATCATTTTTCTCACTATCGAATTACACTTTACTCACTTTGCTCACTCCGAACAATGGAAATTGGCGGCGCCACTCTAATTTTCGGCAAATCAAAGCTCAATCTGTTCGAAATCAACCAAACAATAATTTTTTCAATTACACCTAAGTCCAATTCATCATGGAAGTGGTTGAATTAGCGTTTGAAGTCAATAACACCAAAAACTTCAAATATTTGATTCTCCATCTTCAGAATGAATTGAGGTTCGATCTTGGTATGAAAAGACTCACAAAGAAGAGAGCTACAATGTCCAATATATTTCCTTGACCGATTATAATTTGAATTCAAAATCCCAAATTTTGCAAAATTTAGAGTGAACAAAGTGATTAAAAGTGTAATTCGATAGTGAGTAAAGTAATATTTGTTATACATGAGTGAACAAAATTTAAAACGAATAATATTTAAATGACATTTTTAACTATTTTCCCAACAACAACAAAAAAACATTGCCAACATAGCCTATATATTTTGCTTCATCTTTAACCGCCAATTGAAGTAGTTGAGTAGTTGAACATCTTTTTGCCTAATATACTTGGCACTCGAGTCTTCTCACTAGAAGTTGAAGGAAAACAGACATTGAAATTAAAGAACACGAAAGTTGAATCAAACGCATAGAACGATCACACATATATGTAATGCATGATCGAGAAACACATACATACACAACTAGTTTGTAATGGCCACGTAGAGCCACGTGTGATATCACAGCCACATAAACACTATCAGAAAAAGAGTCATTAACCACGGCACCAATAATCACAAAAATTTATGACTAATGCCTTATTTTACACTAGAATCAAGTAGAATCAAGGAAAGAATTCATGCCAATATTTATTGTTGTTATTGCTAAATTTGTCTAATATTATTACGGACTGAGTTTCAGTAACTTTTTAGGCACACATGTTCACAATCGGTGGGCAGAGTTCAAATAGCAACGGATGTCTGATACCCACCAACTTGATTGTAGCAACAGATTACCGTTACTATATTTCAACACAGTAAAAAAAACAAACCATGTATCTTCGGTGGGACCCACCCATTTTGTTTACCATTTGTTTTCTAGAAACAGAAATCCGTTGCAAAATGCAACCATTGCCCAAAAACAAAAAAACACAATTTGATTGCAGCCGAGCTGATTAGGGTTTGGCTCAGCTCTTACCAGTATAATATAATATACAATATTATTTATTTGAAACAATAGTGAAAAAATCTAGTTGAAAATACCTCAAGCAAACAAACGCCTTGCTCTAGCAAAACTGGAAAACAAAATCTCCCTGTAGTGCTAGAGGAAAAACAAAATTAATGCTTCAAGAATTCAAGCAAATACTTGCTTATATCCAGCTACTCCCTCCATAACTCTGAATCTCTGATCTTGCAGATTTTGAACCGTCTTCACTGTCTACATATGTATCACCATTTAAAATATCTACATACAAGAGTGCATATACACCCTCAAACCATTCAAATGCTCCAAGTACCTATCACCCACCACCAATAAAACAAGGAATACTGAATTAGTTTGAAGATACATAAAATTCTTTACTCATATGAAGTTTAATCAAATGATGATTGTAAAAGCATCTAATAACAAATAATAAATGACCAAATTATGCTCTCAATATACACATTTTCCAAAATCAAGCATATAAGTTCATGAAACTCACAAATCAACAAATTCATAGAAACAATATGAAATTCTAAAGCTCACAGATATGAAGCAAAAGCAATGCATAGAAACAATTACCATTCACAAGAATGAAAATATGTGACTGCTCATCAATGTGAAGTGGTGGTCTGTGGATATGAAGAAATTGTGAATCCCTGTGATTAAAAAACTATTACATTGAGATTAGTCAGTCATAATCTTAAGATATCAAGTATAATCAATTAGTTGAACAAGTGACATACCACGAGACATATCAAGTATGATCAATCAGTTGAACAAGTGGCATACCGTGAGACACAAATCCAATCTGAAGGTATCCTTCAGGAAATCAAACGAGGATGAAGCTTTAATCAAATATGCTTTAAGTGCTTTGAGGCAACGAAGATCCTACAAAGATTTCAGGCTATCAATTGATATGAGGAAAAAGGTACAAAAGTAGTAAACCACCAAATGTTAAGCTACACATTGCCAACATGAAGGGCAGTCTCAATGTAACAGTTTACAATAGCTTCATAAACTTACATGGAAGCAAACAATTGACAGGATTCTTAACAAGAATTAAAGAACAAAATAGTGAAATAGCATATGTTCATAAGCTCAAATGGCATGAAATCTAATTCCGTCACAGCCACCGAAAACCGTTAAACATTTGGAGTCTGAACTCCTTGCCTAAGGTAGGATAGAAAATGTTCAAACACTAGTCAATTGCAGACGGAAAAAACATGGATCAAACACTACCAGCAGAAATACTATACCCGACGAGTTGTCAAAAAATAAGCCGACGAGAACCCTTGTCGTCGGGTATAGTTAACTATAACCGATGACCTAAGTACCTCGTCGGTTATAGTGATTTAACCGACGATGTATTGTAATTGTCGGTTATAGTAGCCGGAAAATCGTCGGGTATAGTTTCCCACTATTACCGACGACGTTTTTTTAACTATTACTGACGATTAGAATACATCGTCGGCTATAGTTGCTTATTTCAGATCCATTCTTGGCAGCAGCTCTGTCATTCAAAGAAAATCTCCTGCGGAAACTGAAAACGCTCTTAAAATCATTGGATGTTGTCGAAACTGTCCACAATGAGTTCGCGATCGTGCGTGACTCATTATATATAGGTACGTACTTATATATATAGATATATATATATATATATATGCATGCATGTGTGTGTTGATTAATGTTGATGTATATATATATAGCTAGATCGAGTATGTTGAGATATATATTGTTAATTTTGAGTTGATTGTTGAGTTTGAGTAATTGATGGTTGATTTTGAGTGATTGATAGTTGAGTTGGAGTAATTATCGTTGATTATTGTGAATATATGGTGATTTATTTGATTATTGTGATTATTATAGGGTTAATTGTGATTATTATGCATGGGTAATATTGTGATTATTGTGATGTTTCGGTTAATTGTGATTATAGTGTGGTTATTTAGATTTTTGTGATTATAGTTAGAGTATATATTTAAATTATGGGAATTTTAATAATATTTATATTAATTGATTGATTGTTGATTTTGAGTTAAATTAGACGAAAATATATATGAATAATTAGGGATCGAGTAAAATAATTAGACGAAAATAATATATATATATGAATATAAGTTAATTAGACGAATATATATATATATATATATGTGTGTTCATTTGTAATTAGGGATTGAGTAGAATAATTAAATTATGTAATATATGTATAGTTTGAATATCGATATATATAGATATATATATATATAATGATGAATTTTTAATTAATTAGATCATTAGTATATATACAGTTATAATTTTTAGGATGGAAAAGAGTTGGATGTGTCTTCTAAGATGGGATGTAAGATATCATCGTGGAATTAGGAGTTTTGTGGAATATGTGAAAGTTAATTGTGGAGGGATGACAATTCATTATTGTCTGTGTATAAAACGTCAGTGTCGCAGCGAGCGATACCGTTTTCACATCGATAAAGTATTTGAGCACTTGAAGAAAAATGGGTTTTGAGATAAGTACACATGTTGGATTTATCACGGTGAGAGCTCATCAGTTGGTCAGCATGATCAAGGACAATTTTTTGAGAGTGGCAGTACATCCAATGATCTAACAACAAGGTTGATCAACGATATGTTTCCTCATGAGAGCGGTGTACTTGCTGAAGCACTAGATATCCCTCCCGCCGTTGGGGGTTTCCCTCATATTGAGCCAGTCCAGCAATTACCTACAGCTGTCAACACTGCTGGTATGGACAAGTACAACAACCTCATTGCATTCCAACAGACCCCGTTGTACAACGAGTGTAATAACACTGTTCTTGAAAATGTTATGAGAGTAATAAAGCTGAAAGTGGAGAACAAAATGAGTGTGAAGGCTGTTGATGATTGGCTGAAGTGGTCTGGTTTGTTGTTACCCCCAGATCATCGTCTTCCTACCACTCATCGTAATGTGCGACATATCCTGAAACATCTTGACCTTTCCTACATCAAAATCCATGCTTATAGATATGATTGCGTTCTGTTCTGGGGTGAAGATGCTTATGGGAATGATCTTGAATCCCTTGATGATTGCCCGGTATGTGGTACAGATAGGTATAAGTTGACTCCTGCCGGAAACAAGAAAGCTGTGAAGATACTTTGGTATTTTTCGCTGATAGATATGCTAGAACGGTTGTTCATGTCTGCACACACGGCTGAAGCTATGAGATGGTGGGCCGAGAGGAATTTGCCTGACGGTGATACCCTTATACACCTTGCTGACGGAGAGGCTTGGAAGCACATGGTAAGGGAGTTTTCTTATTTTGCATCAGAGGTTTGAAATGTTTGGCTAGTCCTTTCATCTGACGGATTCAACCCTTTTGGCAACATGAGTCTTCAATACAGTATAAGGCCAATTATTTTGGTACCGTATAACCTTCCTCCATGGATGTGCATGAAGAAAGAATACAATATGCTCACTATGATAATTCCAGGGCCGGGTTATCCAGGAAAGTATCTCGATGTGTATTTGAGACCCTTGATTGAGGAGCTTAAGTACCTGAGTGAGCATGGTCATCCTACTTATGACAAGTTCAAAAATGAGATGTTCCAAAAGCATGTCATTCTTGTTGGCACCATTAGCGATTTTGCTGCACGCGGGATGTTGTCGGGCACCATTACCAGGGGATACAGGGCTTATCCAGAGTGCATGATTGTTGACTGTTGCAGACCTCATTGCAGGAAGATTGTACATATGGGTCATCGTTGTTGGCTTCCACAGGATCACCCATTTCGGGAGGATATGGAGGCATTTGATGGGATTGTGGAAACAGGTGAGCAGCCGAGGAGATGGACGGGGGATGAAATATTGTAACTGTTAAATGAATACGATTTTAGGCAACTCAGCAATCATTCTGAGATAGTGGCGTCAATACCTGACAAACCCGACATGTATAAATTCTGGACACACAAAAGTATTTTTTGGGAACTTCAGTACTGGTCCAAGTTTCTGATCAGACACTACTTAGATGTCATGCACATAGAGAAAAATGTGTGCGAGAGTGTGGTCGGCACAGTGTTGAATTGGGAGGGAAAAACTAAAGACGGCCCGAAGGCACGCATTGATCTGAAATGAATGAGACTGCGAAAACATTTGTGGTTGAGAGATGGGAAGAAAAAAATGCCTCAAGCTCCTTATATCGTCAAGTCTACCCAAAAGAATGAAATTTTTGGCTGGATGGGTAATGTTAGGTATCCTTCCGGCTATGCAAAACATATAAGTCGGTGTGTTAACTTCAAAGACAATAAGATGTACTGACTAAAGAGTCATGACTGTCATATACTGCTTCAACGTCTCTTCCTTGTTTTCATTCGAGGGTACCTGCCAAAAGAGGTGGTGGAGCCGCGCCGTTAGTGGCTTTGTCAAGATTCTTTCAGAAGTTATGCACGAGAGCAGTGAAGAAATCAAACATGTTGGAAATGCAACAGGACATCATTTTTATTATGTGCAAATTGAAAAGGATATTTCCTCCAAATTTTTTCGACATCATGCCTCACCAGATGCTCCATTTTCAAGGAACAATTGTTGCTTACCGGTCCAGTACACTACACATGGATGTATCCCATGGAAAGGTACATAAGGCATCTCTGAATCTGACTATGTCTTTAATATTATTTGTTCACTTATTTTACAATAATCACAATATGCTCTTTAATTAAGTACCACTTTATAGACAATTAGGGGACTACAAAGACTATGTGATGAATAAATCCGCACCCGAATGGTGTATCGTTGAAGCATATATTGCGCACGAGTACGTAACGTACACCAAGTTATATTTGGGAACGTTGGAGGACCCTCCACAACATATGCCGATAGATGAACCGTAGTTCAACATTTCGATCATCTCCAATGATGTTGAAGTTTCTGGAAAGTTGTCTAACTCGTACAATTTGGAACCATATGAGCTAGTCATTGCCCACTGGTCGGTATTGATCAATTGTCCAGAATTTCAATATTGGGAAAATCTACACCTTTACTGCCCTGCTATTGCCGGTGATGTTGAGTACCACAACAAGACGTTCGCAAACTATTTTGACAAATAGGTACGTATATAGATATATTTACTTGTATATGAATTTAAGTGTCTCGTATCATATTTATAGTTAAGTTAATAAATGATTATTTTCAGATGAACCATGTACAAGATGATGGTATCCCTCAGTGGTCACACGAATTGAGGCTCATGGCGCATAAACCAGTAACTTCCAGAGTTTATCCTATGTGTAAAGTAAATGGCATGTTATTTATTCGTGAACATAGAGATGTCAGACGAAGAACACAGAATTCTGGGGTAATGGTGCATGGTGGGCATAATGGAGTTGACTATTACGGTGTTCTCCATTCAGTTGTCGAATTAATTTATGGGGAAGGCATGACAGTGCATTTGTTTAAGTGTAGATGGTTTGATACTGACCTTGAGAACACAAGGATCGATCAATACGACATATTTTCGGTGAATATTGTTACAACCTGGTATGAAGATGATCCGTTTGTTTTGGCCACGGCGGTGAAACAATTGTTCTATCTTGATGATCTTGTCTATAAAGGCGCGTGGAAAGTGGTTAACCATGTTCTTCCAAGAAACATATACAGTGCCTCGACACTTGGTGTGGCCTCGGATAATGAAGAAGTTAGTGCATACCAAGAGCCGAACGCAACTGGTATTCCTGAATCCTCAACAATTCGCCTTACTAATGTGATACAGGGTAGTGTGGTACGAATTCCTTGACCTGAACTTATTGATGTAAATCAAAATGAAGACGACGAAGACTCAGGTGACGAGGACCTACACATCTTACCTGAAATTAAATCAGAAACCGAGTCAGTCTAAAGCGATGATTCGGACTATGCGCCTTAGTGATTTAAAATATTAATTTGCAAATGGACGTATACGTATGTTAATTTGAGTATGGACGTGCAATGTTTCTTAATGTGTATGACGGTATGTGACTTGAACGTGTAATTTAAGTATATATGAACGTGCAATTCAATGAATGTCATTCATGATATGTAATTTGGAAATTTTGTTTAATTAACATTTTTTATAAGTAGATATTATGAGGAAAAACAAAGGAAAACGGAAGAGAAAAATATAAGACTATACCCGACGATGTCCCTATAATGAATGTCGTCGGATATATGCTTATACCCGACGACATAAGTATCATCGTCGGGTATAGTTATCTTACCGACGACTATACTTATGTCGTCGGGTATAAGTCTCGGGTTATAACCCCCAGAACGGCAGAACACGAAAGGGAAACTGCGCGAGAGAGAGAGAGAGAGAGAGAGAGAGAGAGAGAAACTGTTCCGGGAGAGAGAGAAGCCCACCGCCGCCGCCGTTCATCCAGCCACCGCCACTGCCGCCGATCTCCATCATAAACAAGTCCCCTCTCCCTCTCTCTCTCTCCCCATAAATTCCTAAATCCCCAAATATGAATTTTTTTTGTCTAAATTTTGTTTAGTTTGTCGATAATGTGAATGTTTGAGTTTAGGGTGTGATTGGATACATATATGTGTGATTGTGTGAATTTTTTTTTTCATATATGGAATTATTTAGAGTATATATTGAATTTTGTTGATTTTTGATTATATATAATGGGATTTTGTTGATTTTTGTTTGCATATATATATGGGAAAACTATGCCGATTTATTTTTTGCATATTATGAATATATGTATATATGATTATCATCATTTTTTTAATTTTATTTCATATATGGGATTAATTATGAATAAATGAATATATGATTTTTATATAATTAATATATATATATATGAGATTATTACAATTTTCTGTAATTTATGAGATTATTAATGTTGTGTTAATTTGAAAAAAATGTGACATTAATAAGGCATTTTGTTAGATTAATGTGAATTAATTTAAATTATTATACATTAATGTGAAGTAATATGGAATTTGGTAGATTAATATGGATTAATTTGAATTTTTTGTAATATATGAGATTATTGATTATGAGTTAATTTGGAAATATGTGAATTAATATGGCATTTGTTAGATTAATGTGAATTAATTAGAATTATTTTACATTAATTTTAATTAATTTAGAATTTGGCAGATTAATGTGAAATAATTATAATAATATTATTTAGATATATTAAAACTATATAAATTTGATTATGTTAGATATTTATAGAAAGTATGAATTGGTTGAACTACGGTACTTCGAGAGGGGAGTCGAGAGGGAGGTCGAGAGGGAGATCAGGACGTGGGGATAAGGGCAGTGCAAGTCAGTCTGCATCCGGATCCGGATCTGCCAGTATCGGCAACAGCTATAGCCGTCCTCCCTGCTCTCGGCACCGTGCACTACTAGGTCAGGGACCGCCTGAGCAGCAGGAAGTCGAGCCTCCCCAACCCTCCATAGCGAGGAGGCTTTATGAGATCAGTCGCACTCCTTCAACGGATAGTGCGACTCAATCCTCGGTCCGTATGCCGGACATTCATCGGCCGACCCCTTCCCCATCCCCTTCCGAGGAGGCTGATGGATCGACTCACTCCTCGGCCAGGGTACGACTATGTCCGCCGTCTACCCTATTCTTACCCTTGGAAATCCCGACGATACCCCTCGTCAATCCCATGGGCATCGATCCCATGGGCATGCCTGTTCCAAGACAGATAGGGTTCATTACCCCGAAGCATGCATACACGTATGTACCCTTCCCGTCACCTCTATGGAGTGTGAGGACTCCGGGATTATGCACCGATGATTCAGGTAAATATTAATAAGTGATATCTTTTTACTTACTAATATTTAAATAAAAAACGGTGTTCATGTTTGAAAAATCGTTTACAAATTGTTATTGGCACGATCGTGGCCGGTGGAAAAGAGAAGAAGGCCAGAGGCCCCGTCGTTGGCAAGTTACTGGATGACGCGATTAGGGCTATCGGTGGTGGACAATTGATGATTAAGACCGGGGCTGGAGGCAAGGTGATCGAAGGAAATCTCACTCGATAGTACGCAGGGATGGCGGGCAGCATCATACAGGATAGAGTCTCAATGCTGTGGCCAGATTAGAATTCGGTGCCGCACTGCGTCAAATACGAATTGAATAATGCGCTGTCGGTGAGTAGAATTGTATATTCATTATATATCTTTTATGTATAAATTTTTAATATTAATATATATGCATTGCACAGGTGGTTCCGCGTGGACAACGACATCAGACCCACGTGGGCAGATGAAGTGCAAGGGAGTAGGTTACGTGATTCATTTGTTATGATTTTTTCATTTGTTCTGATTTTGTATAAGTTTCTAACATTTGTGTTTTATTAATATAGGTACAAGGAGTGGAAGGGCGAGTTGAAGAAGCATTGGAAAAAGTACGGCGACGATCGTTCGGGTACCCCTAGCGAGTTTCGTTATAGGGAGTACGAGTGACGATGGCTTGCGGTTCACTTCAACAACCCGAAATTGAAGGTATGCAACCTGTTCGATTATTGTTTTGTTCTATCGTATTTCCCCCAAATTATTTGGCTAGGTAACAGTGTTTTTTTATGTTGGATTAATTGAACAGGCTATTTTTGAAGTAAACACAAGGAATCGGGGCAAAAACACAAAAAATCATCATTCCGGTTCCAGATCATACTCGGGTTGGATCGAGGAGGCGGCCAAGCACCCAGAAGTCTCTCCGCTTGTCTATACGATGGAGCACGCATATCCGCAGTCCCCCGAAGATGCTGTAAGTGTCCTTACAAAAAAATAAACATATTTCTAAAATTTTTGTATGTTTACATTTATTGACATATTATTTTTCTTTCCAATTAGGCGAGAGTTCAGGAGGTGATCCCGGAGGCGTTGACTCAGGTGGCGAGAGAGCTCTATCCCAACACCCTGGATGTGGAACTCCCGATTGATCAGATCGATCAATCTGATCCTGGCCGTCCTACCATAGCGGCCAGGATCATGTCAACCGCGATCCCTTTAGGGAAGAACACTTTCTACTGCAGGGGGCTTGGAAAGTTGAGTCAAGGGCTGCTGAAGAAGACTCCCGAATTCTCCCGCGGGTCAAGATCTTCCAAAACTAATCAGCTACAAGAGCAGCTTCAGAGGCAAGCGATGGAGATGGAATCTCAACGGCTACGGATGCAGGAGCTGAAGCCGGCCAGAGCCACCGAGCGGCTACGGATGGAGGAGCTGGAGTGGGCCAGAGCCACCAAGCAGGAGCTGCGAGTTGCCTAACAAAACCGGTTGGCTGAGCAGCAGGCAATGATGGAGACATGGATGCAGCACTGTTATGCACAGTTGCAGGCGTCTGGAATCCAGATGGCTCCCCCGCCCTTTTTCAGTGCATCACAGCCGTAGCCATAGCCACAGCCACAACCACAACCATAGCCGCAGCAGCAGACGCCGGACCAGGGAGAGTCTTCCAACCCTTTTGACAACATCTTCTTAGGAAACTCGTAGTACGTAGATAGATATTGATTTGAACAATTTTTTTTATATTGAATTTACGTGTATAGTTTGAAGTTTTTTTGTTGTGAACAATATTGGTGCTTCATTTTTTGAAATGTAGGTTCTAGGATGAAACCCAGAATCTGCATAAAAAATTTAAAAATTCACACACTATAGCCCAACGAGAATAGTCCATGTTGTCAGCTATAGTTCCCTCCATAGTCAACCAGTTTGACCAGGGGAGGAAGTATACCCGACGACTTCTCGTCGGTTATAGTACACCATTATAACCGACGACAACTCTAAACCCTAAACCCTGTCGGTTATGGTTGACCACTATAGCCGACGATATTCCAAACCATTGTCGTCGGATATACTATTACTGATGATTTATTTCCGACGATGCTATACCCGACGAGGCGTTGTTGGGTATACCTATAACTATAACTGACGATATAATTGAACAGACTGACGACTTTATGTCGTCCGCTTTAGTTATTCTTCCGGCAGTGAAACAGAGAGAGAGAAACTCAGACCTGGTAGCTAGTCATGGACTCATGGCGTCGATAAATATCCTTCAGTGTCATTTTCAGTCTGTCGAGACACAAAATTAAACTTTTCCCTTAGCTTAGATTATACACCGAACCTAACAATTCAATTAGCCGATATGGCTGAAACTATAGAATTATGAATAACCATGAAATCATAAAATCAAAGATCAATTTCAACATAAAATTTAGAAAAATCAAGGGGTCAATCAGTTTTTGACGGAGAGGATTCTTTGTGGTCTTTACTTGACATTCGATTTCTCGATGAAAAGCCGACTTGCAATTTGCTTAAACAACACCGGATACTGAGCAATTCCCGATGAACTTATTAAGCTCCGATCCTAGACAAAAACAAACATGCAAACATACGAACCTGAAGTTAACCAACGATGGTGTTATGCTTGTCCCTATCCTTCGCGCTCTATCAGAAGCAGAGGCAGACGAAGAGCTTGGCGGGCGAGAGAGAGAGAGAGAGAGAGAGAGAGAGAGAGAGAGAGAGAGAGAGAGGCCGCTAGGCTACGCAGTTGAGGTTTGTGGATAAGCTGAAATGCTTGAGGTCGACGGAATCGGGAAGCTGGACAGAGGCTCCGATCTCGTCGTCAGATTTGGGAAGCCCTAGACTGTGCTCGCCGAGGGATCGAGCGCCACGAGCAGTAAATTACAACTGAAGAAGTAGAGGAGATTGAGATTTTCTTTTCCCAATCTTAACCTAACCTGAGATTCATACAAACTGGAAACGGTAGGACGATCCGTTGCTTCTCATTCCAGGTTTGATACTATCTAGTAACGGAAGTCTTTTCAACGAGTTTTGGAAGGTAAATTGTGAACGTAAAAACTCAATTCTTATGGAAACGGAAAAATGATCTGTTACCACCATATCCATGTCATCGAGTTTTGACTTGATTCAGTGTTATGCAGCAACGGAAAACAGCTTCGTGACTCAAAATTGATCTGGCCAATCTATAAATATGTTGTAACGGGTAGTTAATCCGTTACTACTTTGACAGATCGTTAATCCTCTATGGTAATGGCTGGAGATTTTGTTACTTACTAGCACCATCTCAAGACAATTTGGTCACGGAAGCCTTTTCTGTTACTAATTGTTACTAATTGTTACTCACTAACACCACACCTGATTTGTATAATCTCAATTAGAAACGGACTCCGTTGCTCTCTAATCTCTATTATCTTCTTGTCACAGATAGATTTCCGTTACAACTGTAACATAATTGACACAATATTGAAGCGGATGTTAGTCCGTGATCAATGACCCGTAGCTATTGGTCATATTTCTAATAGTGATATATGCACATACACTCCATTCCTTTTCTAGTAAAGAAATGGAAAAAAGCTAACTTTTTTATATAAAAAAAACATCGCCAACATACATAGCCTATATATTTTGCTTCATCTTTAACCGCTAATTGAAGTAGTTGAGTAGTTGAGTAGTTGAACATCTTTTTGCCTAATATATATTTGGCACTCGAGTCTTCTCTCTAGAAGTCTTAGGAAAACACATTGAAATTAAAGAACACGAAAGTTGAATCAAACGCATAGAACGCTCACACATATATGTATGCATGATCGAGAAACACATACATACACAACTAGTTTGTAATGGCCACGTAGAGCCACGTGTGATACCCCAGCCACAGAAATCACATTTTTTAACTACACAACACAAGTTCACATCCCAGCTGCTAGCCAAGACAAAAAAGCAAAAGAAGCTGCTGGTAATGATAACAACCGGACGCCGTCGTTTGTGCCGTCTTTATTTGTTTTGCTATATATTACAGACAGGGGAGGCTAAATAACTTTACGGTGATGTTACACATAATATCGATCTAACGGTGATCTAGGTAGCAAAGCCAAAAAAAAGGTCGCCTAACATCGGTATCGATAGCTAGCGTTGTCTGAATCAAATTAATTAATAATATTTGCGTCTTGATTAAGTCGACCAAACTACGTACTAGCTAGCCGTCGGATTCGGTACTAATAGTGCTGCTGCTGTCTGTGTCTGCAGTTTGATGAGAAAGATGACCAGAAAGCATACTCTGGATTCATTGCTCTGTCTCCATCTTGGACTCTCTTGCAGCTTCTCTACTGTTCGTGTACGCTTCAAAGAACTCCTTGTTCTCCTTTTCCAACTCCGTCCACACTGTATACACGGCGCCAGTTAATCAATTGTAATTAAGACGAAGATAGATACGTCTCAAAGCAGAGCTTAATTAGCTAGTTATTGGGTACCTGTGGAGGTAATGATGGGTTTTATGTTTGCATGCTTGGAAAGAGCTTCCATGCACTCTTCTCTGCTCATGTTGAAGATGATGCACTCCTCAATCAAGTGGTGTACCTATTAAAACCATGCATGTATATTGAATCAAATGATGAGACTTCGAAGCCTTCTATATATGACCAACAAAGACATGTAGAAGAACTTATGAAAACGAAACCCAAACAAAACTTACATATCTAACTAGTTAGGTAAGGTAGCTTACCATGTGGATGTATGAAGCTGAAGCACAGTCACCCATGTATACTACTACCTCGATCTAGAAGAATATATGGTTCTTGGTTCTACAGAGAGCTAGATCAACCTGGAGCTACGAGAGATCGTAAGCTAGAAGAGTGAGAGATCAAGATCTATATGAAGAAGGAGAGATGGAGCAGCTAGTTTATTTGCTGGATCATATAAATAGGAAGCTGTGAGTACTGAACTGCGTACTGGATGGAAGCTAAGACTGTTAATCGGTTTAGAACAGGAAAGAGCTAGGCCGGAGACAAATAAATAAATATATAGTGCATGATCGATGTGTTGAGTAAGATCTTTGTGATAGAGTGTGATGTCATCATGGTTGCAACGGCCATGTGGGAGGGAGGAGAGGATTGGTGGAGAGGGGATTAGAGGAGATTCTGTGAGAGCTAGCAGCCTTTGCTAGTCTCCATTACGTGGCACTAACCACATGACACGTGGGGTCCTCTCACCTAATACATGTGTTGAAAGACTATATCCTACTTTGAATGTAGTATGGCTTCTGCCGCACCTTACGCCGCACAAGGCCGCCCACACTCTTCTCATCACAAGTCACAAGCGACACCAACTAAGAAGTGTTACTGTATCTGAGACAAGTTGAGTATGGAGATAGAGGTTGAATCTCAACCGGAAAAATAACATGTCATATTAAATTAATAACGTACTGATGCAATTCTTTTCTGCATGCATGATTCTTGATCATATATAGTCCTCTTATATGATCGATAATTGTTTTATGAAAATCTGTGGTGATCGAAGGTATCTTTTACTCTTTTTAGTTAGGTTCCAATTAAGATCTACTGAAGTATCTTTTACTTTTTTTTAGTTTTCGGAGATTTAGGGACCAGCAAGCAGAAAAACCTTTCTGATATTATCATTTTCTGAGCTCCTGGAGGTTTGTTAGGCGCTTCAATCGGTGGCTCTTGTTTTCTTGTGCATTTTCACAAGTTGTTTGTATGTAATCAACCAATCCTGTTTGCATGAGCTCTGCCTCTGATTATGGTATATGGGAATTTATATAGTAAATGATTTTGGCTACTGAAGGAGAGCCATGCCATTCTGATATGCATGGGAGGCATGTGATTGTGTACTACAAACTAGTACTAGTACATACTCGAACTGGGGACACAACGCACGCGCATACATGGAAGTAATTATAGGTTTTTCTCTTCTTAATTAAAACAGAGGAAACTAAATCAACAGTGTCTTCAGCTGTTAGCTTCTGTAATTTTTCCTGTCCTAATATATTCACATGCACTTGCTGGGAGTTGCTGTAGTTTCTTCATTGAAACCGTGGACCTCACTAGCTGATTAACCGGCACTTGCATGCATGGGGATTCCATTTGCTTTTGCACTCTCAACTATTATCCTATTCGATGACTGACTATACATTTGTTGTGCCTCGACACGAAACTTGACTTCTTTTTTAGTCGACCCTACTAATGAGTAACTATACATATTTACCGGTAATCCAATTTATCTTAATTTATCACTCATCAGATAATGCAAGAAATCACAAAACTTTGACTTTTTTAGTCGCCCCTGCTAGTTCCTTGATGACTGACTATACAGTTGCTGTGGACCACCTCCGATGTCGTTCTGCAGTAATCGTTTTCGAAAGTCGTTTTCCGAGGTGGGTTCTATTTTAACCTAGACGTCAAATTTTGGACTTGGGTCAAACGTTTGACCACCCCAAATTTTAGACTTGGGTCAAACGTTGCTGTCAAGGTGAAAAATCTTGAATCAACGGGTCTCACTACTCATGGAAATCGACTTAGACCCTAGATCTTAGTTGGGTTCACGATGTTTCTGAATTGGTGGGCTGCCTCCCCCGGTTCAAATACCTCTTTTCAAAAAAGAGTTTTCGAACCTAAGTTTGGGAAATGATAAAACTTAAAGCAGAAAATCTTGATCTAATGCCTACGTACTCCACGTTGAATCCATGAGCTAGTATTCTTCTCCATCGGGCCATAATGATATGAAAGGCTGCTGATCGATATAGACAGCGAGATATACAGATCGAGCAGAGAAAGCCATCACGACAGTCCAGTTAGTAGTCAGACTTGATTACGTACTTGCAGTTGCACGTGGAATCCAAAACTTAAGACCAGGTCAAATTTTGGACTTGGGTCAAACGTTTGACCACCCCAAAAATCCATACTATATAATAGTAACACGATAGAGCCTCTTTTGTTCAAGAAACAAGAAACACTTGCCGAAGGCATCATTTCGATCTTCCTTCTGCGTATTAATTATTCTTTTGCTTGATTTGCTTTAGCCAGGAAGAGAACGAGAGAAGTGGTTGCTGGCATAGACATGGCAAAAATGCTTATGCTACTATCATGTGGCAGCGTAGAAACCAAGTTTAAGAAATGCTCGTCTTCACCGAATCATGTGTTTGAGTGCAAAACATGCAACCGCCAATTCCCGTCGTTCCAAGCTCTCGGTGGCCACAGCGCAAGCCACAAGAGGCGGAGAAAGTTAACGGGAAGTGATCAAGAACCTAAAACTAGCGAAACCAATATGAGCAAGCCAAAATTAAGGCACGTGTGCTCCATATGTGAGCTGGTGTTTAGTTCCGGACAAGCATTGGGAGGTCATATGAGAAGGCATAGAATAATTCCGAATGCTGAGTTTTCTTCTTCGATTCCTGCAGCTGACGCAGTTGCTTGTGCTTCGAGATTTCTGGTGCCGATGAGGTCGAATAGTAAGAGGGTCTTGTGTTTGGACATGGATCTCAACTTGACGCCTTTAGAGAATGACTTGAGATTGCTTTTTGGGAATACTGCACCAAAACTCGATCTATTGGTACTAGAAACTACATATATAAATTAAATTATGAATGTGAAGAAAAGACTAGCTTGTTTTTCTTTCTAAAATATACATAACATAATTTGCACATTTTAGAAAGGATATTTTGAAAAGATGTTGTTATTGACCTACGTTGCCGCTAGAATTTGGTTTATTTCAATAGAAAAAGACATACAAGAACAAGTTAAATATCATAATTATAAATAAACCAACTACAACAATATTTAGACAATAAAGAATTGGGCATAAACCCCAAACATAGTATCTATCAAATTCAAGCCATTAAACATAATATAATAATAAAATTACCCTCCTATATATAAAACAATCACAAGTCACAAACAAAGTAGCATCCATATTCTCTCTCTCTCTCTCTCTCTCTCTCTCTCTCTCTCTCTCTCTACAACGAACATAGTAGCAGTGGCTTTCCACTCTTGGAGCTCCCCACCGCCGCCCACTCTAGGCCTTGAATCCGCCTCGCACCTGTGACGACTCGAAACAGAATCAGTATAGTAATCGGCTTAATCCACGAGTTTGCGCGTAATTACAGTTTTTCGTAAATGAATTGAATTAGCGGTTTCGATCACGACTTAATTATCGGGCCAGAATTTGAGTTGAGTCTCTTCACGAGAGTTGTTGTACGTGTGATTTCGAGTTTGTGGGCGGTTCCGGATAATTATTTCGACGACCGAGGAATATTTTATGAATATTTAAAATCACGAAATTTCGTCGTGTTTATCCGTTCGTCTTTGAGTTATCCGAAACGTGGATGTGATCCGTTTTGGACCGTCAATCGTATCGAGCCGCGAGTATAAATATCGGAAATAGTCGAAAAATTGTCAAAAACACTGTTTGGAAGTTTGACCGGCGTTGACCGAGGTTTGACCCGTTGACCACCGTGGAGATTTTGACCCATTTGTGACTCACCGGCGGACTTGCTGTTTCCGGCCACGACCTTGGAAGGTAAAAGATTCCTCTCTTGTATTGCAACTGTTTAGAACTTGGAATTCTGGAAATTGGTGTGGATTTGAGGGAGAACGAGGTGTGTAAAGTTTGCCGGAATTGGGGTGTTTGGACGGTGGCGCTCCGGCCACGGTGGTGGCCGGAGATTAGAAGGGTTCGACTCGTGGGGCCACGGCGGAGCCTTTGGGAGTGGTCTCGAGGGCCGTCGTGCGCCGTGGACGGTGATTCGACGGTGAACAGCTTCGCCGGCCGGAATTGAATTTCATGACTTTCGAGCTGATTTCCGGTGATCTGAGTTAGAATTGGAGGTTGTCACAGTTGAGAGATGTGTTGGGCTTGAGGAGGAGAAGCTACGGTGAGTTTGGTCACTGAAAAAATCCTCCGGTTGACGGCTCGCCGCCGCCGCTGCCGGCGGTCAACGGCGGAGCTCCGGCAACCCGTTGACTTTTTGGATTTTGATGATTTTTATGTCGTTTTGCTTGTAATCGCGCCCCGATCATCGCCTTAAGGTTTTCGAGTTGATTTGGAAGCCGGATTTTTAGTCGAGGGTTTATGTGGAGAGTTTGGGGAATTTCGTCGATTATTTTGTATCGAGTTATATGATTCCGGAAATAGTTGGTTTCCGAGGTGTGGTTCAGGGTATTGAACTGTGATTTTGATCAGTTATATTTTGTGATTATTCAGGGGATCGAGATCATACGTTGGGCGAGGGATCTTCCGCCGGATCTTGTGATTAGCGCGTGTGTGCGCTGTGCTCATCTGTGAGTGGACCTTTTTATTTCACTGTCGTAGTGAGTTCTTGATTTCCTTATTTATTTACGACACGATGTTGAGATTATTTATTGTTTTTGGAGGTATTGTTTTATATTTTATATGGTGATGGCATTTACTTAGCATCGATACATTGGCTACTCGGCTGATCACCGGTAGTCCAGTCCAGGGTTGAGAGATTCCCCTGATGTGCCCACTAGGCTTAAGAGATTCGCCTAGTCTATCACCATCGGGTTTGAGAGATTCGTCTGACACCTCCATTTATTTTAAGAACTCGCATTATTTGTATGTTATGTAAATGGTGAAAGGCATATGTTTATTTTCGTCCACTCACTCTAACGATTTTATTTTCGTTTCTCCTGGGCTTTTCGATTTCCGTGTCCAGTTTGTAGTTCAGATTCTGGTGTCTCACATCGCAGTCGGAGGCTTAGCGTTCGAGCTATCTTTCTTTTCCAGTAGGTTTCTTGTTTTGCCTACTGTTGTATATCTTTGTATATATATACACTAGAGGTCGCTCTGTTTACTTTGTCGCTATACTTTTATATTTTTTCCTCGGATTTCTGTAAAGTACAGTTTTGATTATTACTTTACATTAATGTTATGATATTGAGAAATTCAGATGGGATTGGTGCCCACGGTTTGGCTTTTGTGGCATAGGATGAAGTGTGTTTTCGGGTGCAGGTTAATGGCAATTCCACGTAGTAGCGTAACTCTGCCGAAATTTTTGTGGTTTTTGCAAGTTCGTGTTTTCAGAAGAGGTTTGATTCCGGTTTAGGAAACTAAATCTGGGTTGGGTCCTTTCAGCACCACCATCCTCTGCCTCTACTTCACCTCTCAAAGCCTCCTTCATACTCAAGCTCGACTCACGCTGCTCTATTGGCATCGAGATCAGCTCACGCTTGCCTTGGTCTCAAGTTCGGCGTGCCACCTTCCAAGCAGCCGTCCTCACCCTTGTGCCGCCCCGCGCTCCTCCGCTCACGTCGTACATATGCTTCTCTTTCCTAGCCGTCGTCGTTCCATCGTTGACTGTCTAACCTCGATTCCACTATCGTCGCTCATCACTACGTCGACTCCACCGCTTCAATGTATTGCACCGCCTCTCTCAGCTATCAGCTTGTCCCACAACCTCGAGTTGGACTCTTAGTGACCTGAGACACTGCCCAACCTCGCGCATGTGGTCGACCTAGCCTCCTTGAGCTCAACCACCTTCCGCCTCGGCCCTGTCGATCAGCAGTTTCGACTTCTTCATGTTGGAAAAGTTTGGCTTAGATTTGAACCATTTGGAATCCCACATCAAAAAATGAAGAGTTATTCATTGTTGATAAGGAGTTGTACCACACACACTAATGCCGAGACCTTTTGTGTTAAAACTCCGTACCCGTTGAATCCTGGGTGGCTAAATGAGGAGAGTATCAGCATTTAAGGAATACTATATGCCCATAAAGAAGTTTAGATACGTTCCCATTCGGTAGCAATCATTGAAGGAATATTTTCATATCCCAATTCAATTAGGTCTGTAATTGATATTAATACTCAATAAATCTCATAATAATAACAATATAATTATTAGGGTGAGAAATAATTTAAAGTCATAACGTGCACATCTTACATGATATATATATATATA
Source organism: Geum urbanum (assembly GCA_946800695.1). NCBI lineage: Eukaryota > Viridiplantae > Streptophyta > Magnoliopsida > Rosales > Rosaceae > Geum > Geum urbanum. The sequence continues at coordinate 76,513,605 of OX326999.1, read as the reverse complement.
TATATATTTATACACATTATATACCTCAAATTGACTACAAAACAATCATACCCTCTATAATGAATTATTTATGTATAATAATTACACTACAAGAAAACTCCACTTAGACCACGGAAACTTTAATGTTCCATGGTCTAAGTGGAACTTAGAGGACGGAGATGATCTCCGTCGTCCAAGTTCTACCTGGACGACGGAGATTATGTCTCCGTCGTCTAAGTGATTACTTGGACAACGGAGAAGATTTCCGTTGTCTGAGTTTACACTTAGACGACGGAGAAGATTGTCTCCGTCATCTAAGTGTAAAGTCAGACAACGAAAATCTTCTCCGTTGTCCAAGTCATCACTTAAACGACGGAGTAAATCTCCTCCGTCGTCTAAATGGATACCCTAAAACCCTAAACCCTAATCCATAAACCCTAAATTACGAAACTTGCACTTGGACGACGGAGATGCATGTCTCCGTCGTCCAAGGGTTTACTTGGACGACGGAGAGGTGCATCTCCGTCGTCCAAGTGCAAGTTTCGTAATTTCACATCTAAGACAACGACCATGTAGACCATGTCCCAATGCATATTCTTTCCGTCGAGACCATAGAGTAAACAATTCTTAAAGTGTTTGCATCGACGGTTTCAAAATTGGAGTTACGGATTTTCGTGTATCCATGTTTCTGGTTTGTAAAAATTTTGGATTTGCAGTTAACTGTACCGATGAAACCCTAAACGAACTCAGTATTTAGTGGAAATTATTCTACTTATATATGGTGTTATGGCGAGTATATCCAACGGTCGTTTTGTCCAAATTCAATTTCGTTAATATCGATGTGCAATGAGCCTATACGTACCGACACTTAAGTTATACATATTAGTAGATACTTAACAAGTTTGAATACGTAAATTAATTCATCGTCTTAAATCTCACTTTTTATATATACGATTATTTTACGACAATTTCATTCAAATTACAGGTCCAAAAATTCATTACAAATTATTTTTAAAAAATAATTTTACGGAATTTTCACCTAGACCAAGGAGATGACCATCTTCGTCGTCCAGGTGTTCACTTGGACGACGGAGATTGCCATCTCCGCGGTCTAGGTGAAAATTTCGTAAAATTATTTAAATTAAAAAAAAAATTCACTTAGACGACGGAGATGACAATCTTGAGATGGTGCTAGTAAGTAACAAAATCTCCAGCCATAGTGTTTTACAACCAACATTTAAGTAAGCAGCTGAAAGACGAGGTTTGCTAGAGAATAATAACAGTATTCGAGATTGTTTGTTAGAGGCCTCAAGATTTAGAATATCATCAGCCTTGAGAAGATTGTTTGTCACAATTTTGGTTTACAACCAACCAACTGGTGTTCGAAGATTGTGGGACGAGTTCTATCCTTTTATGATGGAAGATTATCCTTCAACCAATAATTTGGTCAATATAAACAAGTTATTGCGTGATTTAGACAAAATGGTGGAATAATTTAGAAAAAACGTTGGACAATTTGATCTTCTTGCAACGACAACTAGACTAAAAGAAAATTCAGGCATCCCAAGATGTATTGAAGATGAAATGTCGGTACCAGTCCCACAAGTAGACATTAATGCAATAGGTTGCCTTCATAACGATCAAAATATTGCATTCGATACCATAATGCTTGCTGTGGAAAGTGAGGGTGGTGCATTATTTTTTATTAACGGTCCAGGTGGAACCGGAAAAATATATTTATACCGTGCATTATTGGCTAATCTATGAAGAATCAATCGTATCGTCTAAGCCACAGCATCATCTGGAATAGCTGCAATTAATATGCCTGGTGGTAGAACAACTCACTCTAGGTTAAGTATTCCACTTCACGTAGATGCATCAACCCAAACTTTTATAAATAAACAATCTAATATGGCTGAATTGGTTAGAACTGCAACTACAATCACTTGGGATGAGGCACCCATAACACATCGAGATGTCTTTGAATCACTTGATCAAAATTTTAGAGACATAATAGATGTTCGATTACCGTTTGGTGGAAAGATAATGATTTTGGGGGGAGGTTTTCGTCAAGTACTTCCAATTGTTCTAAAAGGAAACAGGTCTCAACTCATTGAAGCTTCAATTGTGAAATCTTCATTTTGGGCACAAACAAAGATGTTAAGGTTGAGGCGTAATATGAGATCCATCAATGACCCTCAATTTTCAGATTTTTTATTTCGTGTTGGCGATGACAATGAACATGTCTTAGATGGTGAAATGATAATGTTACCACAATCCATGGTGATTTCGTGGGTAGGAGCTCAACCTATCAATCAAATCATAGATGAAATCTTTCCCAATTTGGGTGATCATGTATATGATAAGAGTTATACGGTGGAGAGAGCATTAATTACTCATCTTAATGATGACGTGGATATGTTAAATGAAAAGATCATCAACATGTTTCCCGGTGAACAAATCACGTTTTACTCTTTTGACTCAGTGCAAGACGACACCATAAATTTATACCAACATGAGTTCTTGAACTCAATAACAATTGGAGGGTTCCCGCCACACAAGTTGACTATAAAAATAGGTGCTCCGATTATGCTTTTGAAGAATATCGACCCAAACTTGGGATTGATGAATGGAACTTGATTGTTATGTCGTGGTTCATATCAGAATATCTTAGATTCTGAGATTCTAACTGGAAAGTTTGCTAGCAGTAGAGTTTTTCTACCTCGAATCCTGTTGAGCGCACCCGATAATGTTGATCTACCTTTCAAACTCATAAGAAAGTAATTTCTAGTCAAATTGAGCTTCTCCTAAACAAGTCTCAAGGTCAGACAATTCCTCACGTTGGTGTATATCTCCCGGATCATGTTTTCAGATAGGGCCAATTGTATGTAGCATTGTCGAGGGGAACATCAGAGTCCACTACCAAGATTCTGGTTTAAAAAGGCTCCATATCTGGTCAAGATGGTGTATATACTAGGAATGTGGTATTTAAAGAGGTTTTGTTGCCTTCAGATACAAATAATCTTGCATCTCATTAAGTATATCCAATTTGTTTAACATACTAATGTCAGTTACTTACAAAATTATTTGCAATTTTTATGTTTTCTATAAGTTTTTATGTTTGTTCTTAGGTACAAAAACAATTCAAATGAACAAAACCACTACTACTCGACATGTTTTAATATTTTCGGTTGGTTGGCATACGGAAAAGTCAATAAAAATGAATATTGGTTATCTCAATAACTTGGTTTTGAAGGAATTGAAGAAAAATAAGCATGAGCAGTACGAACTTTCAAACACCTTTTCTTTTGTTATATTTCAAGTTTTATAATGGACCTGACTACAATTTTTTGAATGTTATCATTAGTTGGCGCTACAGAATGGCACGAAGAGATTTGATGACAAAAATGTTATATGAAGTTTGCGCTTAAGGTATACGTCATATATTAATTGAAATATGGTACAATTTATGATTTCTCCTTTAAAATGTAACAGTTGCCAATATTGTTACCAGGAAGAGACGTCATCATCAGCGAAATAGCTTTTTACACAAGGTTTTATTTTATAACTTTTTACTTAAACGAGACGTAAGCATTGATGATCAACATAAAATTGTTTAAAACTTTCTAACAATATATTTGTATGTTGTACAGTTCTATGAAAAACGTAAAAAAAAATTGCTGCGAGTAACTGAGGTAATTACATAATACTTTCTATGCTACATATACATGTCTCTGTCTGTTTATAAATCTCTATTAATAACTATTCTAAATTTTATTTGTAGTTGGAGTGGCAAGTCGTTCTATATGATGAAGAATATGGTTGAACTTCATTGGAGATCATGATATTATTGTAGTTAAATTTCTTATATTTATTTTACTACTTTCTTTTCGTATGTTTTCCGTTTCATTTCATACATCTCCATGATTGGGTAACAAAAAGTAGTAGTGATTGAACTATATATTTCATAAAATAGTATAATTGCACAATCTCGCTAAATACACTAACATTGCGAAGAATAACCAATGTGGAATTATCTACTGCGTAAAATAATATTAGCTTACTTCATATGAAGTTCATGTGTTCTGAGGCAATACACTGACAATATAAGTGCACACACACAAAAATATAAGTGTACACACTTAATAAATATACGACAATTCGTCCGTGAACGTGACGTCTTCCGCACGGAATTATGCGCATACAAGAAGGCTAGTCTTTAATTAATTATCTCTGTATTAGAACTTCAATACCTTTCATTAGATTCAGTTTCAATTAATTATACTAGACAAAATTCACACACTGTGTGTAAACTATTCAAGACATCGTTAATTTATAGTTCTATACTATTTATTAAAAAAATATAGGTTGTCAACCAAAACTAGTTTTTTTTTACATTAATACCCTTTAAATATTAAAATACAATAAAAACAGTTAGATACTTAAGGTTAAAAATGTAAAACAGAAAATAGTTATAAAAAATAAATAAAAAGAAGAGTCCACTTTTGAGTAACTACCCAGGCCACGTAGGAACACTATTTGAAAGAGAAGACTATTTTTCTTCGTTGCCTTTGTCTTCCCAATAAACGGTAATAGTAAAAAAAAATCAAAATTTTTTTTCATTACTTATCATTTCAAAACAAGAAATTTACCGATTATTTCAAATTTTATTACTAAATTTTTTAATTACTAACTAGTCTCCGTGCCCTCGCATTCGCTCGTGTGCAAGTTTTGTGCATTGTTAAGTGTTCAGAGTCTTCTAATTGAGCCAGTTTTGATGGTCTAGTTTTGTGGACTAATGATTAGTGGTGGACTCGTAGATCTTAATGTCTCGATAATCAGCTCGTCAGGATGAGGCGCAGTCATTGGCTCAGCAGATGCGTGAGCTATTCACATGCATGATGCCAGCGCCACGGGAGGACCATGATGATCTTGTTAATAAGGCCAATAAGACAGATGTTGTGTCTTTCCATGGTTCTCAAGACCTGGTGGTGTGTGAGAACTGTCTTATCGAGATGGGTCGAGTTTGCGACCGTATGCGCCATTAGCTGACACCTTTATGGTTATATGGATATTTATTAAGGTAGTATGTTCTTGTGAGTTATATATGGTGGAGATATATGGTTTGGCGATCAATATGATTCATGAAGTCAGATAAATATTAGTGATTTAGATTCAAATTATAGTTATGTTGATTTATGAGGAATCCGGACGGGACGTGGAGCCCACAGTTTATATTCTTGAGTTGAGATTAATGGAATACTTTCGTTGTACATGTTTTGGGTTTCTTAAGTTTTAGAGAAGGCTATGCCCAATTTTTTCATAAGTAATTTCGAGAACTGTATATGATTTTGAGTTCGTTGCGGATCGGCCAATTACCTATGTTGGTTGCAAATTTAAACAGGTTTGTTGGGTCCTTTCAGTTGGTATCATCTTGGTGGTTTTAATATCCACCTTAAGGGTGAGTGCCCCTGGTTGGACATCTCAGTCATTTTTCGGTGCTGGGTTCTGATGGCGATTTGTATGTCACTTCTGTGTTAAAACCACATGACTATCCATGTAGTTATCTTTGTAGGACTTTCGTCTGTGCATTTTTGGGTGAGTCTAGCCGATTGTGCTCGAGTATATTAGTAGAATTTGCCATTAGTTTTGGCTCAGATACCAGAAGCTTCTATGTATTCATGTTATCGAGTTTGAATTATATAGCTCCTTGTGTCAGATTTATATGGAGTAGTTATTATGACTTCAAATTTATTGAGCGAGACTTAATGACAGATTGTTAGCTTGGTAACAGAGTTATGGTTCAAGCTAATGACTGTGAATGTTCTTGTGAGTTAAAAGACACTAGCTGGAGTGGTAAGTATGTGAATTCATCTGTTATACGTATATGTATAAATTTCGAGGACGAAATTTTTGTAAGGAGAGTAGATTGTTACGACTTGTAACATCATTATACGATATCCGGAACTTATGTGGTTAGTCGCTAATTAAATACGTTAATCATCGATGGTAATTAGTTTTTACTGTTGATAATTTTCGCGAGCATCTCGTCGAGATTTTATCGATTTTATTTTTCAAGAAATTTATTTGGATAAAGTTGTAGAGTTTGTCAATACGAGTTTGTGACCACGTCAAGTGTTGAAATCGGAGTTACGACGAAGAAGTTACGGTTAGTGGAAATTTAACGGAAATATCAGAAAACGTTTTATCGCAAAATCGAGGGTATAAATACAGGTTTCTATTTTGGGAAAGTCAAGAATTTTCATTTTCGGAAGCGGGTTAACCTGCTTTGACTCGACCTCTGGCGGCCAAAATTTCCACCGAAGGCGACGGCGGCGGTACGACGGATTCTGGCCACCTCCAACGTGATTCTTGGTGGAAACGATTGCGTTTCTTCTCCTCTATCGATTGGTGGGTGCATCTCTGACGTTGGTGGAGCGACGTTGGTGGAGTGGCGTTGGATGTCGAACCTAGAGGGGTTTTGAAGCCTTGGAAGAGTCGGATCGATTACGATGGGTCTAAGACCCTGCCGTGGCTGGACGACGACGAACGGAGGAAATGAATTCCGGCGAGGGTTTGAAACTTCAACGGTGATTTCGTTATTTTTCGGTTTGATTTTGATTTTGAGTTGTACTACAATGTTGTTAGGCTTGTTGAGATGAACGTTTGATGTGTAGGTTGCATGATTTGGAGCCGGTGGGATTTCGGCTGCCGCCAGCGATGGTGTGTGGCTTCACGCGCAGCCGTGCGTGGCGGAGCGCTCCAGAGAGGTTGGATTTTCAGCAAAGTTTTATGTCGTTTCGCTCGTAATTTCATGCTGAATGCAATGGTGAGGTTCTTGAATCAATCTAAACTTGATTAATTTTGATGTGTGTTTAATCGAATAATAATTATTTGATTGTACGATAATATTAACGGACGATCCGACTATCGATTTAAATTCGAGTCGTTCGATATTTGAGATTTATGTTGCGACTCTAAAGTTGATTTACAGTGAAAGAATTCAAAGAATTAAATTTGCAATTTCATTAAATTCGTATTTAGTCAAAAATACGTTATTCGAGAATGCGAGATTCTTGACATTATTGTTCGTTGGATTACAAGCTTAATTATTCAATATCGATGAGTAGATATTAATTATAATCATGTTTTTAGGATTACGAGTTAGCAGGCCGTGTCAGATGATTATTGCGCTAATTAGCAGGTTATGACTTTATGAATATCCCGACATTGTACGGTGAGTGGACGTTTATTTATTTTCAAAGTTGCTATGAGTTCAAATTTACACAGATTTACAGTCTCCTGTATTTTATTAAAGTCAAGTTTGGAGGTATATTTGTGATGGTTTTATTTTCAGCATCGATGCTTTGACTAGTTGGCTGATCACTAGCTAGTCGGGTCAGACCGAGTTAGGACAAACGCTATGTCGACCCAGATTGTCTCGAGATAGGACAAACCCCCTAGACGATCCCATCATCTTTTTATTTACAGTCTTGGAGACACTTCGGGTTAGGACTAATACCCTGAGCGCCTACATCCATATTTTATTTTAATCTATTATATTTGAACTCGTTTTATTTTATAGAAATTAGCAAAAATGCATGTTATTACAGATTTATCATTTTACGTAGTTTACGTTATTTTTTTCCACTCACTCAAACGTTTTATATTTTAAATGCATTTCCTTGGACCTTTCGGTTTTCCGTGTCCAGATTGTAGTGCTTCTCCTGAGCTGAATTTTGATCTCTTGAGGCTTTGAGTCCAACGGGTTATTATACATCTCTGTAAATTTCAGCCTACTGGCAGTGTATTTTATGTTTTATTCTGCTCCAAGAAGTTGCTCTAGACACTAGTGTTATAAATATTTTTCAGTGCTGGTTATGAATTGTTAGTATTGCTGGTTTATGAATTTTCTGCTCCTGTATTATTATTCCAGCATTTTAAATAATTTACTTTCCGCACTTTATGGAGAAATCCGGACAGACATCAGTGGTCCACTGTATTGTTTGTGGGAAATTTGAAGTGTGATTTTCTTGCAGCTTTCTGGTAGTCTACTTCGTAGAGGAATTATGCCAAAAAATTTTACAGAAAATCGTAGTTTAAGTCTTGTCATTAGGGCGTTATCCTAGATTACTAGTTAATCCAGGGTTGAGTCATTTCAATATTTTTCTTTTTAATCTATAAATTACACTCGCACGATCAAGATTTTTTCTATAGTAGAAAGTTCAAGTCCCACCCGGTTTCAAATTTGCATCCTCCCCTGTAACGCCACCACGAAAACTCAAACCACCGCCCTCGAAATCCAGAAATTCGCTCTCACTTCCTCGCTCAGTGACGTCACCACCGAATTCAGTCGCAAGCAGAAGTGTTTAAGCCTCATTGACTCCAACTTCCCCAGCCTCTACAACTATAGTGACGTCGGCGAAAGAGCTGTTGTCCTCATCGGCCTCGACAACGTCGTGCCTGATCTACAACATCGTCAACGTCCACGAGAGCGTCAGACTCCTCTCAAGAAAGTCCAATAACACGTATACCTGGAACGGCTTCACCGTCGTCCCTGACGCCTTACAAGACCTCAAGGAACAAGGCCTAGATCTGACTCCGACCATCACATACCCTAACCTTACCTCTAAGAAGACCAAGAGAGAGAAGTCTCTGGCGCTTTTAGCTCAAAATTTTGTCAATTTTTTTGTCTGTACCGGATTCGAGTCAAATTCAAAATCGATCTCATTAGACAAAGTTGCGAAAATGTTTCACGAGGAGGATCTGACGAATGCAAAGAGGCTTAAGGTGGAGAAGAAGAAGACAATGCAAGGTGAGAATGAGAGGTGTAAGAGCTACTACCAGTTTGGTCCTTTGGCTTTGGTGGCCAAGGAGGTTTGTTGAGCTAGGAACAAGGTTTATTGGGAGAGTTTGGGCGATTGAGAGCAGTGGTCAGCACCGATTTGGATGTCGACCATTTTGCCGAGCTCGCCAGATTTCTTAACGTCAGCGTCGATTTGGATGTCGAACAAAGAAGAAGAAGAGAGAGAGAGAGAGAGAGAGAGAGAGAGAGAGAGAGAGAGAGAGAGAGAGAGAGAGAGAGAGAGAGAGAGAGAGCCTTCCGTTTTTGAAAAAAAAAATGTCGACGGTGCTGTGACAGAAAATAGTTTTAGGCATCACGAAAAAATTGTAAAGGTATTATAGTCTTTTCCCTTCCGTTTTTGAAAAAAAAAATGTCGACGGTGTTGTGACAGAAAATAGTTTTAGGCATCACGAAAATGTAGTTTTGAAAGTCTATAATTTTTAAATTTGAGCATCACATTAATGCTCTCGTGAAAATTCAGATCTTGGTGGTGTATAGTATAGATTAGAACTGATATGAAGCAGAATTTGATATATTTTGGCCGGGTGCATGAGATATGTCTAGTTCTTAAAGAAGCGTTCCAATAAACCATTATTGAAACCATTATTTGAATCTTGTACACATTCGACTGATGGTCTCGTTGCACTTTGAAAATTTTGATTTGTAAGGCTGCATTTGATATTTAGCTGCAATTGAAATGGAGTTAGCGACAAGTCGTGAACGAACAGCAGATTAGATCTATATCAATTGTAACCTATATTGGTTGGCTTAAACTATCTTAATCCTTGCTTATTCGATTAAAGTCCGTAAACCAATCATGTGTTCAAAGTCACAATGCCATAGTTTATTGATATTCTAGAATAAAATAAAGATTAATAGCACCGACATAGCATGCTTCATGCTTGTAAGGTTGATCATTCTAGAGTAATGTTTAGAAAAGCATGTGTTTAATTCTCTACCTAACCCTAGCTTAATGCTTTTGGGAAATGTATATGATCAATTAGCGCTTGTCATATTTGTAATTTGATTTTTCTAAATGAGGTGTGCTAGGATCCATTGACCACTGCATATATAGTACTTCCATACAAATTTACGTCTGATCAAGAAATGAAATGTGTAGTAGCTAGTTCTGTAATTTGTTATTTCTTGAGGGAGAAATTGATTTTGTAGGAGATGAAAGATTTCGCATCATAAAAGTAGCAAATAAAAGATGATTTATAAGTGAATAGAATATATCCAATATTAATCGAGATTTTTTGGATAAAACCCAACACCTTAAAAGTGGTTCAAGTTGGGACAATATCGATCATATATATATATATATATATATATATTAAGAATCCACATGTCACATTTCGACTTGATATCAAAGCTAAATTCCTTATCCAACTTTGGTCCGCTTCACTGGTACATTTCCGGAAGCAATAGGGTCTATTAAAGAAATCAAGTTTCGTGATTTCTCGCATTGATAAGTGATAAATTAAGATAAATTGGATTAATGACAAAAATCTATGGTCACATTTGGTTCACCTCGCTAGTACATTTTCGAAATCAGTAGAGTCAACTAAAGAAGTCAAGTTTCGTGATTTCTCGCATATGATAAATGATAAATTAAGATAAATTGGATTGCTGGTAAATACGTATGGTTACTCATCAGTAGGGTCGACTAAAACTCAAGTTTCGGTCTTAAGTTTTGGATTCCACGTGCAACTGCAAGTACGTAATCAAGTCTGACTAATAACTGGACTGTCGTCATGGCTTTCTCCACTCGATCTATATATCTCGCTGTCTATATCGATCAGCAGCCTTTCATATCATTATGGCAAGTAATATCAGGCCCGATGGAGAAGAATACTAGCTCATGGATTCAACGTAGAGTACGTAGGCAATAGATCAAGATCTTCTGCTTTAATTTTAACATTTCCCAAACTTAGGTTTGAAAACTTTTTTTTGAAAAGAGGTATTTGAACCGGGGAGGCAGCCCACCAATTCAGAAACATTGTGAACCCAGCTAAAATCTAGGGTCCAAGTCGATTTTCATATGAGTAGTGAGACCCGTTGGTTCAAGATTTTTCACCTTAACAGCTTGCAGACATCATAGTTGGATCCTTGATGACTGATGCTCTTTGGATGTTGACACATTTTATCAGTGTCAGATGACTCCAGCTCAATCTCGAAAGACTTAACATTCACAATACTTAGTAATATACTAATAAGGGACTCGTGAATAATAAAATTCGAACTTGGTGGGATTCCACTCAAGTCCGTGACTTACCACTCTTGGTTACATTCGAAAACTAAACAAATATGATCAAAGTTGTTTGTAGTATACATACATGTTTTCCAGATATAAGCATATTGAAAGGGCCCAGCCCCGATTTAGTTTCCTAAATCAAAATCAAACCCTTTCTGAAAACACGAATCAACAAAAACCATAAAAAATTCGGCAGAGTAACGCTATGAAAGGACCCAACCCCGATTTAGTTTCCTAAACCGGAATCAAACCCCTTCTGAAAACACGAACCAACAAAAACCATCAAAATTTCGGCAGAGTAACGCTACTAACGCGGAATTGCCATTACCTGCACCCGAAAAATACACTTCAACCTATGCTACAAAAATCAAACCGTGGGCACCAATCCCATCTGGATTTCTCAATATGTCAACAGTAATGTAAAGTAATAAATATAACTATACTTTACCGAAATCCGAGGAAAATCGTATAAAAATATACATCAGAATACTCAGAGCGACTTCTAGTATAGATATACAAATAGTAGGCCAAACTAAGAACCTACCATAAAAGAAACATCGCTCGAATACTATGTCTCCGACCACGACGTGCGACACCAGAATCTGAACTGCAAACTGGGCACGGAAACCGAAAAGCCCAGGGGAAAGACATGAAAACTGTTAGAGTGAGTGGACGAAAATAAATGTCTTTCGCCGAATAATAAATGTTATAAAAACATATGCAAGTCAAATGTATAAAAATCAAATGGTACACGAGGGAGACTCTAACTCCTCACGCGTACAGAGCATGCATGAAAAATCTCACGGGGTCGCTCGTAGACACATCCGTGCTAGTACAGTCCGAATAACAGTGAAAGGACCCATCAAGTCCATAAAAACTACAGGGCATTGGTCAACCAAACAGCGTGACCAAAAAATCCTGATGTCCGCACCGAGATCCGAAAGCTGTCCAAACCACATCTAACTCATCAAACCTCAACTGATGGTGTCCGGGTCCGAAATCAATCTTCGAAAGGACTGAAACTCCCGCGAGCTGATCAACCACTCACCAATCCGAAGCGGAGGATACTCACTCTCCTCTGAAGCGAATCAGGTTTCCGGTAGTCAATGCACCACCTCGTCGAATCATCCTACGTCCTCACAAATAATGCAAGAGCACACCACGCAAGTACACGGGGTCGCATGAAATCTCTTGAAACCTCCTCTAGCAACTCCTGGAGTCGAACCTGTAACTCCATCAGCTCCGCTGGCTCCGAACGACAAGATGCTGGTAAAATGAGTCCAGCGCCCGGTATAAGCTCAATTGTGTAGTCGGTTTCCCGAACTGGAGGAACACCTGGTAACTCCTCCGAAACACACCTGGCAACTCAGAAACTACCTCAATGTCGCCAATGTCGGGTACAACAACCGTAGTATCCACAATATGAGCTAAGCAAACAACACAACCCGTTTCCACCATCCACTCGACCATCACCGCGAAACAGTATCTCGGGGAAACCTGGTCGTCGAAACACAACCTCCTTCTCGAGGTACTCGAACACAGCCATGATGTGTCGCCAAAAGTCCATACTCATAGTCACATCAAAACCACGACGTCTAGCTATAACAGATCCGCGGCTAACAAGTAACCTCCAACAAGGATCTCACAACCTCCGGTTGGATACAACACTCTCCAAAACCTCGGAAATGGAGATGCAGGTACAATGGCCATGGATATCAAACAACAATAACCTCGGAGAAAAGTCTGTCCTCAAACAAGGTCATGGCACGATCTCCAACATGCCCAACTAGCCGCCCACATCAATTGCGACTTGCCGAATCACTCAACTAAAAGGCTGCGTTGGTCACTCCAGAAACAACATCATGACCTCCTCCTGAACTCTGAGCTGTCGAACTGCTAACACAGCTGGCTGAGGGCGCTCTCTCGTAACGAGACCCTCCTGGCCACCACCATAGCAACTGAGAGTGCTCCACGAACACAAGTCACAGCGACACCTGCTGCGAGAAAGGATCACCAACGATCACCCAAACTCATGCCACAGGAACAAGTCCGCTACTCTGTGATCTCCACCATCGTCAAACGGTCCTCTGCTTTATCTGATGACCCTCAACATAATCGAAAAGGCCACAACCTGATGAAGTCACTGATCCCGAAGTGTCGGAACTCAACCTCATCAAAACATCTCGACTGAATCCATTTTCCCAAACCAACACATCGGAAACCGCGTACACCTTTCCTTCTCAATAGCCTCGCCACTGAGTGCAGCACACTAAGCTCCTCACAGCTAACTCGAGTCATAACAGTCAAAGTCCCTCTGATGCTCAGGTTCAAACTCATCTCGAACCTCGTGCATAGCTCCCTCTGAAGCCACCTAACTCGTGCAAGTAGGGACAAACATGCGGACAATGCATTTCTGCCTCAGGTGGGTAAACACTCCTCATTCAAATGCTGGGTAGTCTGATTAAACCATTACCGTATAAACAACACCCTAAATGTAGGCCATGGAGTCGCAACCGGAACTCACACAATATCAGCCCACCAAATACAATGATCTGATTCAGGCAAACATCAACTGCCACAATTCTCAACTCTGAGGCAACCTGTAGACGCTCATACACACACAACCAGGCAAACCGTGCCACACAATTCTCTTAACTCAGAATACTCATCCAAACCCACAATTCTCTGGAAAATCGCGCGTCGATTGATCCTCAATAGGATCCACAACCGTACCGACACAGAAAGCACGTCAAGGAGGCATCCTAATGAATTAAACATCATTCACAACAAGTGGAACGTAATCATGGAACTTCAAATATTTGAAAGTATACAACACCCGGAATATTGATGAGTATCCGCCGGCCGGTCGGGTCACCATTCCAGACATGTTGTACATTCTCAAATATCCTTAGTAAACACGACTACAGAAGTCTACAGAACCTATAACCTAATGCTCTGATACCAAGCTGAAAGGACCCAACCCCGATTTAGCTCCCTAAACCGGAATCAAACCCTTTCGAAAACACGAACCAACAAAAACCGTAGAAATTTCGGCAGAGTTTCGTTACTAACGTGGAATTACCATTACCTGCACGCAGAAAATACACTTCATCCTATGCCACAAAAATCAAACCGTGGGCACCAATCCCATCCGGATTTCTCAATATATCAACAATAATGTAAAGTAGTAAATATATCTGTACTTTACTGAAATCCGGAGTAAAATCGTATAATATATACAACAGAATACTCAGAGCGACCTCTAATGTATAATCATATAAGTATACCACAGTAGGTAGAACAATAAACCTACTGGAAGAAACAAGGTAGCTCGAGCACTATACCTCCGACCAAGACGTGCAACACCAGAGTCCAAACTGCAAACTGAGCACGAAAACTGAAAAGCCCAGGGGAAAGACATGAAAACTGTTATAGTGAGTGGACGAAAATAAATGTCTTTCACCAATTTATATATGTTAAAATAACATATGTGAGTCCAGATAAATAAAATAACAAAGTACACGGGGTCACTCATGGACATGTCCGTGCTAGTACAGTTCGAATCACGGGATCCCAGACCCACAAGTGATTCTAGCTAGAAAGGTCTCAGGTCAGGGTATCTGTTTCCACCCGGAACTACATCGGCACAAGAAACAGACATCTGTACCCACCCGGAACTACATCTGCACAAGGTACAGAAACCAGTACCCACTCGGAACTACATCGGTACAAGGTACGGTACCCCCCCTGGTAGGCACCCTCGGGGATCAGCCGGGATGCGTGTGTATCGATACAACAACATGAACTACGACTGTAGTCTGTGTAAATCAAATCACAAATAATCCGATGCAAATACAATAAACAGCATATGAATGCATATACGTAATATAATCGTATAACACATGCTCATATAAATCGAAATCTCGTATGCATGCTCAAGTTCGTAAAACATATAATAAGACTCGCAAACAACCCGTGAAAAGAAATTGTCCACTCACAGACTAGCGTAACGCAGTTCGCGTTAACCCGTGATCCGGCGGAAAGTCCTTCGCCAAACGAACGATCACGAACCCCTGAATAATCACAAAGTTCATATCTCAAAGTCATAACTCGACAATTCAAAACAAATCACGAGAAACCACCGTTCTCGGAAACACACGATTCAATTACAATGAACTGTCGGAAATCCGATAATCACACCTCAATATCTCACTGTAATTTCGGACGCTCAACTCGAAAAACGAACCTCCCCACTGCGATCGGGGCGCGATTTCGAGTGAAATGACATGCAACTTGTCGAAAACCCCAAAAGTCAAAATTTGACCGCCGTTGACCGCCGCCGGCGGCGGCGCCACCACCAACCTGAACATTCCTCGGCGGAGCAACCCCTATTCCATTCAAAATCATCCACTGAGCAACTTTCTCAACTGCATCAAAGGCCAATTCTCACTCTAACCATGTCAATTTCAAGTAAAACCGAATTCCAATCAAGATTTCAATTCCAAAATTCTCCATACACAAGCAAAATTAGATCATCAAACTTACATGGTAGCTTCTAGGTGACGAGAGCTTCAAAACCCAGTCATTGGTTTAGCTCGAATCGGCCGGAAAAGTAAAACTCGAATTCACCAATTTTCCCCAAATTTTTGGCCGGAAATCCTCACACCTCCGGCGTCCCACGCCGTGAGAGAAGGCCGGAACCACCACGAGGGGGCCGAGGCGCATCGAACGGGACCAACCCCGAGCCTTGGGGTGGCCGGACGGGCTCGCCGCCGTGGAGCACTGTGGCTGCCGTCGAGAACTCTCTCCTCCACCTCGGTCAAACCGAGTCAACCCAGTCAACAATATAAATGGCAAGGTTTGACTTCCTAAACAGGTAACCTTCTATTTATAGGCCTTCCCAAAATGGAATCCACATAATTCACTTTTCAATAAACTTCAAATGCACGTAACTTTCTCGTCGTAATACCGATTCCAATAATTCTCGCGGCAACAAACTCGACTCGACGTATTCTTCAATTATCACCCAAAGTCAAACACATCGACCAAACCGATAAAAAGTCAACGGTTCAACCAAACACATACTTTAACCGACTAAATAGTCAACAATCGGAAATATTCACAACATAATCCTCGTAACTCGGAATAATACTTCGGAAGTTCCCACGAGCTCGAAATTAAATTCTCAACAACTTCTGTGAAGAAGCCGAAATCAGATTCTCGTTCGGTAATTTAGTCGTTAAGAAATCCGACATATAAAACCGATTATATCAGAACTTCAAATATTCATAACTTATTCCTCGGTCGTCCAAATAACGATCCAGAACTGCCCACGAACTCAAAATCACACGTACAACGACTCTCGGGAAGAGACTCAGCTCCAATTCTCGGCCAATAATTTAGTCGTTATCAAATCTGGCGATTCAAACAACTGTCGTAAATCTGCGACTACGTGCAAGCTCGTAAATTAAGCTGATTCTTCTTACTGATTCCGTTCTGGGTCGTCACAAACGGGATCCTAGACCGCACGTGATTCTAGCCAGAAAGGCCTCAGGTCAGGATATCTGTTTCCACCCAGAACTACATCGGCACAAGAAACAGTTCCCCCTGGTAGGTATCCTCGGGGATCAGCCGGGATGCGAGTGTATCGATAAAACAACATATACTAAGACTGTACTCTGTGTAAACCAAATCGTAAATAGTTCGATGCAAATGCATGAAGTAATATTTAAATGTATATACGTAATGTATAATGGTATAAGCATAATCGTATAACACATGCTCTTATAAAACATAATCTCGTATGCATGCTCAAGTTCGTAAAACGTGTATAAAGACTCGCAATCATTACGTGAAAAGAAATTGTCCACTCACAGACTAGCGTAACGCAGTTTGCGTTAATTCCGTGATCCGGCGGAAAATCCCTCGCCAAACGAACGATCACGAACCCCTGAATAATCACAAAATCCATTTCTCAAAATCATAACTCAGTACCTCAAATCATATCACGAGAAACAACCGTTCTCGGAAACACATAATTCAATAACGACGAATTGTCGAAAATCCAATAATCACACCTCAATACCTCGCTATAATTTTCGATGCTCAAATCGAAAAACAAACCTCACCACTGCGATCGGGGCGCGATTCCGAGTGAAACGACATATAACTCGTCGAAAACCCCGAAAAGTCAACCTTGACCGCTGTTGACCGTTGCCGCCGGCGGCGGTGCCACCCAACCTTGAATTTTCCTGGCGGACCAAAGCTTATTCCACTCAAAATCATCCAACAAGTAACTTCCATAACTACACCGAAGTCCAATTCTCACTCTATCTAGTTCAATTTCAAGCAAAACCGAAATTACACAAACTTTTCAATCCATGAATTCTCCATGTACAAATCAAATTGGAACTCCATACTTATATTGTTAGATTCATGGTGATGAGAGTTTCAAATTCCAGTGCTTCATGTAGCTCAATTTGGCCGGAAATGGAACCACCCAAAAACCCCAAATTTCTACAACTTTCAACCGGAAAACACCTCCCTTCCGGCGACCCACGTCGTGAGTGGTGGCCGGAATCTCCATGAGGAGACCAAGGTGAGTTGAACGGACCCTAAGCCGAGCCCGGAGGTGGCCGGACGGCGTCTCGCCACCGGCGAGCCGTGGCACCGTCGAGCTCCTCCTCCTCCCACGTTTGACCGGTCAACAACATTGAATATCAGCTTTGACTTTCCCAAACAGGAAGCCACATTAAAAACTTTCCCGATTTGGAAACTTCTAAAATACTTTTTACGACAAACTTCGAATACCCGTAACTTTCACGTCGTAATTCTGATTTCAATAATTCTAGCGGCAACAAACTCAACTCGACATGTTCTTCAATTTCCACCCAAAGTCAAACACTTCAACAAATCCGATAAAAAGTCAACGGTTCAATCCAACACATGCTTATCCGATTAAATAATCAACAATCAAAAATATTCGTAACTTAATCCTCGTAACTCAGAAAAATCCTCCGGAAGTTCCCACAAGCTCGAAATTAAACTCTTTACAACTTCCACGAAGGATCCCAAATCAAATTCTCGCCCGATAATTTAGTCGCTAAGGAAGCCGCCATATTAGCAGATTATCTCGAAATCACGACAAGCCACGAAACTCGCAAATCAAGTCAATAATAATTCCATCTACTGTTCGGGTTGATCAACGGTCCAAAACGGATCAAAATCACAATTCGGATAGACTCGAACACGAACGGATAAAAGTCGACAATATACCGAAATTTTAAATATTCATATTATATTCCTCGGTCATCCGAAAAATCATCCGGAATGACCCACGAACTCGAAATCACGCGTACAACAACTCTTGAGAAGAGACTCAACTCAAATTCTAGGCTAATAATTTAGTCGTGATCAAAGCTGGCGATTCAATCAATTATCGGAGATCTGCGATTACGCATAACCTCATAGCTTAAGCTGATTACGCTTCTGATTCTTTTCCGGGTCGTCACACGCTACTAACGCGGAATTGCCATTAACCTGCACCCGGAAAATACACTTCATCCTATGCCACAAAAATCAAACCATGGGCACAAATCCCATCCGGATTTCTCAATATCGTAACAGTAATGTAAAGTAATCAATAAAACTATACTTTACAGAAATCTGTGAAAAAATCATAAGAAAGTATAACATACGAATGCTCAGAGCAATTTATAGTCTATATATACAAATAGTAGGCAAAACTAAGAACCTACCATAAAAGAAACATCGCTCGAATACTAAGCCTCCGACTGCGACGTGCGACACCCGAATTCAAAGTGCAAACTAGGCAAAGAAAACGAAGAGCCCAGGGAAAGACATATAAACCGTTAGAGTGAGTGGACGAAAATAAATGTTTTTCGCCGAATAATATATGTTATAAAAACATATGCGAGTCTAAATGAATGAAAATGATATAGTATACGAGGGAGACTCTAACTCCTCACGCGTACAGAGCATGCATCATAAAATGCCGCGGGGTCACTCATGGACACATCCGCGCTAGTACAGTCCAAATCACGGGATCCCAGACCCACACGTGATTCAAGCCAGAAAATCCTCAGGACAGAGGTCTGCCCCCCCCCCCCCCCCCCCCGGGTAAAGGCCTCGGGTCAGGGATCACAGCCTCCCCCAATAAACATCCTCGGGGATCAGTCGGGGATGCAAGTGTATCGATACAACAATATATACTGTGACTGTACTCTGTGTAAACCAAATCATAAATAGTTCTATGCAAGTGTATAAAGCATAATGTAAATGCATATACGTAATACATAATTATATAAGCATATTTGTCGATGCATAATCGTAAAACACATGCTCGAATAAATCATAATCGCATATGCATGCTCATGCTCGTAAAACTTATATTAAAGACTCGTGACTAATCAGTGAAAAGAAATTGTCCACTCATAGATGAGCGTAACGCGATACGCGTTAATCCCATGATCCGACGGAAAATCCCTCGCTAAACGAACGATCACGATCCCCTGAATAATCATAAAAACCACTGCTCAAAATCATAACTCGAAACCTCGAATCACATCACGAGAAACAACCGTTCCCGGAAACATATAATTCAATATTGACGAAATCGTCAAAATCCGATAAACACACCATAAAATCTTGCTATAATTTCCGATGCTCAATTCGAAAAATAAAACTCACCACTGCGATTGGTGCGCGATTCCGAGCGAAACAACATATAACTCGTCAAAAAACACGTCGCCGGAAAATCATACCGGCCCAGAAAAATGCAACCTACACATGGATTTGAAGATCTCGACATTTCCAACAACTTTCCAGTTCAAAGTTAAGGCCAATTTTGACCGGAAAAGGTCCAAAACTCACATTGAAACTCAAAACCCTCGCCAGAATTTCAAGTACACCGATCTCCTTCCTCCGGCAACGGCAACCCTTGAGACCACTTTCAATAGCTTCCTCTCCTCAAGGCTAACAAAACCCCCCAAAGAAGAGCCACCAACTCGGCCGGAAAAGTCACCTCCGACCACCGCCGAACTCGCCGGAATTTCACCTAACTTCACCGTACCGATTCTTCCTCCTCCGGCCACCTCATGGGTCGATCCACCTCTCAAATTGAAGAGGGCCACAAGCCTAACAAGTTCCATGAAGGGACCCCGGCCAACCATGGCTTGAATCGGCCTCCACGGCGGTGCGAAATCACGGGATCCAAACGGCAAAACGGGTCGCCTCCTTGACCGTGGTCAACGCGGGTCAAGGCCCAGTTTCCCCTTATGGAAAGTTTCCAAATTTGGCAAGTATTCTCCCGTATTTATACCGTACGCGTATC
Organism: Geum urbanum; assembly: GCA_946800695.1. Taxonomy (NCBI): domain Eukaryota; kingdom Viridiplantae; phylum Streptophyta; class Magnoliopsida; order Rosales; family Rosaceae; genus Geum; species Geum urbanum. Next base: position 76,493,175 of record OX326999.1, on the reverse strand, counting down.
GAATCCCAAACGGATAAATACGACAATAACTGACGGCTGAAAATATTCACAACTTATTCCTTGTAACTCGGAATAATTCTCCAGAAGTTCCCACGAATTCGAAATTAAATTCTCTACAACATTCGTGAAGAATCCCAAATTAAATTTTTGCCCAATAATTTAGTCGCTAACGAAGCCGCCATATTAACCAATTACGTTGAAGTCGCGACTAATCGCGAAACTCGCAAATCAAGTCGATAATCATTCTAATTTCGGTTCGGGTCGATCGATGGTCCAAAACGGATAACAATCACGATTCGGATAAACTCGAATACTAACGGATAAACTCGACGATATTCCGAAATTTCAAATATTCATATTATATTCCTCGGTCGTCGAAATAATAATCCGGAACCGCCCACGAACTCAAAATCATGCGTACAACAACTCTCGAGAAGAGACTGAACTCCAATTCTCGGTCAATAATTAAGTCGTGATCAAAACCGACAATTCAATCAATTTACGGAAAACTGCGACTACGCGCAAGCTCGTGGATTAAGCCGATTACACTACTGATTTTGTTCCGGGTCGTCACACATATATACGTATATGTTCACATAAGAGGGATATATATATATATATATATATATATATATATATATAAGACAAAAGGACCAAAAGAGGCCGTAGAAATTACGTATTTAATTACGCCCTACCGATTTAGAGTCTTTTAAATCTTTTTGAAAAATGTCGAAATTTGCCAACTGTCTAAGAAAACATTAACATATATAAGACTATAAGAGGCTCGGTCGATCCATCGATGGGCTCTCTAGCTAGTTTTGATACTCCGCTATGTATGCATGTGTTTACCCATCTCAGTTGTGAATTGTGATCGGCTCTCTCATCCACTTAATTGACTTAATTACATGTTTAATTTGTTCGTGCATGCATGAATGGCTGATCGATGTGCCTCATGCATGCTCGAAATTATAGTTATACGTAGTCTTAAAAAATAATTCATGTAGCTGTTTTCTCTGGCCGGGTAGCCACCCCTGGCTCCGCCAGTGTTGCTGCTAGCTAGCTCATTAGTGTATGAAAGTTTTCTTACGCACATTTGCAAGTATCGATACTTGTATTTTTCTTATTCTTTGCAAGTTTAATTACAGGACAAGTAATTATGTTCCGAACTCTAAATCTAGTTTAATCATTATATATGCAATTTTGGCCTTCTTTGTTTAAATGATCTCTAAACCATCTTAAAGTCGATAATGATGTTATTTGCTTCTAAGAAACATCTCTGCTTAAAAGGGACGCAAAAGACATTGGTTAATTAAACAAGAATGTAAAGGAGCAGTCAATAAAGAAACATCATATATTGAGTACGTTGGAGTATTTTACTTTGTCTTGTTGACATGAACAACGGGACACTAATAAAATGATGCACTATAACCAACGACATAAAGTTGACGGATATAGCAAGATCATTCGTCGACTATAGTCATAGTCGACGACCGACTGTCGGTTATACGGTCGACAGCAAAAGACCGTCGACAAAACTATAAACGACGACCTTATGGTGAGTCGTCGGTTATAGTTTTTACTATAATCGACGACATGAAGTTGTCGGCTATAGTCTTGACTATAGTCGACGACCGGTCAATAACCGGCGTTGACCGAGGGCGACTATAGCCGACGACCAGGACACTAAGTCGTCGGCTATAGTATTTACCTTAGCCGATGATTTTGAATTGTGTCGTCAGTTATAGTAGAAAATTTAAGAAGAAAAAAAACTTGAAAATGTACAATTCTAATCCCCGAACCTACAATTGCATAATATTATTGATCGAAATTACAAAACACATTACAAATTCACTAAAAACAACATAAATTCATTCATATTACACACCTACACTATGAGTGATCCAAATTGATGTTATAAACACCGACGTTATATCAGGGTCTTCGAAATCCTCCTGCGGACGCGTGGTAGGAAAAAGGAACGCAGGTGGAGTCGGGACCGGGAATCCAGATGACTAGAGCTGTGCAGTCCAATCCTGAAACCAGAAAGTCATCGCAGACTGCTTGGCTAACCTCACCCGTTCCATCTCCTCCACCCGCCTTCAAGTCTCTTCCAGCTCCCTCTAATGCTCTGTCGCCTGCCTCTAATGCTCTGTCGTCACCCATTGGAGCTATTCCTGTAGATGAGAAGACCTCGAACTTACCGACCTGCGTGAGAATCCGGGAGTGTTCTTCAAGACCCCGTCCCCCTTATGTCCTAGACCCCTGCAGTAGTACCCGCTTCCCCGTGGTGGGAAAACCTCACCCATGATCATCGCCGCTACAAGCGGGTCAGATTGATCAATTTGAGTGATGGCCTGGGGGAGGTCCGCAACCTGGGTCTCAGGCCATTTCTTTCTCACGATTTGAGTCAACATTTCCGGAGTCACCTCTTGCACTCTCGCCTAATTGACAAGGAAAAAAAATAAATTGGACCAGTAAGCATACATAAAAAAATCAGAGATATATAAGAAAATATGTTAATTAAGTTATAAGGGCATAAAACTTAAAATATCTTCGGTGCACTAAGGATACGCTTTTTGTAACATATTCTCTAAATGGGGGACTTCAGGGTGTTGGGCGGCCTCCTCCATCCAACCCCCAAAGGATCTCAAACCACCGCGATGGTTCTTCGTATTTTTCTCCGGTTTGTCGCATTTATTGCAGAAATAGCCTCTTGGATGAACATATGTAAAAAAAAATTAGAAAACTATTTTCCCTAAATACGATACAAGTAAGCTTAAACGGAGTGTTGCATACCTCAAATTTTGGGGTGTTGAAGTGGACTACGAGCTACTGTCACCCGTACTCCCAATACATAAACTCCATAGGGGTGCCCAACGGAGGTTGCCATACTTCTTCCAGTGCCGTTTGAGCTCACTCTTCCACTTCTTGTACCTGTATATGGGAGGTATATGTTATAAACTGACAATACATGATCAATAAAATGTCTAAAATTTAACTCAATATCTCATCACCTTCTTCCTTGCACTTCAAAGGCCCACGTGCATTTGAGCTCCTCCGGTACAATAAACCATTGCTGCAATGTATATATAATTAAATATAAAAATGGTAGACATACATAATGAATATATAAAGGATAATTATACATAATGAATATATAAGTAACGTACCGATAACGCATTGTTCACACAGTCATACATTGTGGCATGGATGACCACTCTCTCCATAGAACTGGCACTCTGTCCCGTATTATACTCCCTACCATGTCGGCGTACTTCTGCGTATTCTTTCCCACTATCACGTCTCCATTCGAATTGGTTTGTATGACCACTTTTCCACTGTCCTTGACCGCCTTGTCAAGTAGCTTGCCACTGACCGTGCCTCTAGTTGTCTTTTTTGCATTGCCTCTAGCGTCGGTGTCGGCTAACATAAGGGAAACATATTTCAACATAACCACTTAAGCGGTATATGCGCTAATATTAATGAGTTTCAAATTAAATACTAAGTTTGGTAATTTTACCCGATTTGGACGTCAATATATTTGATACCCTCTCACTATACAAAGGTTTATCAAACGGCACATAAAAGTATGGCTCTTCCGGGGTAGTGTAACCACATAAGCGGTATATGTGCTAATATTATGATGTGTATAAATATATATGCCATGTAGGATGTGAGGCATACACGTTATGACTTTAAATTATTTCTCACCCTAATAATTATATTGTTATTATTATGAGATTTATTGAGTATTAATATCAATTACAGACTTAATTGAATTGGGATATGAAAATATTCCTTCAATGATTGCTACCGAATGGGAACGTATCTAGACTTCTTTATGGGCATGCCCATGATATTGTGATTTAATGTAAATCAAAGAGATAATCTCTCTTTTAATGCCGATTAGTTTTATTTAGAAATTTTACTTCTTTACTAAGACTTCTACTTGTATAAATAAGATTACTCTACAACATTATAAAGGGTCCTCGACCAATACATCAATATAATTTAGTTTTTCTTCAAATGCCTTGCATTAATTTTTAGTCAAATTTTATCTTCATTTATGGCTTTCTTTTCATTCTGTAGGTTACTCATTATAGATTTTGTTCTTCAGCTTTTATTTCTATGCACTTTGCATTCCATAATTTACTTTTGCTATTTAGTTTATGCATTTTTTATTTTTTTTTCTTGCAACTGCATACCAGAAAAGCACAAAAAGAAACATCAAAAGTCATTATTTACTAAGGCAAGAGAACCCTGAGGCCGAGGAATGAATTGTTTGAAGAAGTCAATTTCACGCGCAAATATATCAAAACCTCGTTTGGCCAATAAGCCACGAGTTGGCACATCCGTGCATCCAAAGACATTGTGAGCCAGAATCCATCGGTCGTCGACAAAAATCGTGACATTTTGTTGATCACACTAATACTGACTAATGGATATCCATTAGTCTATGGATTTAAATGGATTTGAAATACTGTGTGGTATCCATTGTATCCATTAGTCGATTTTTGTTGATCACACTAATACAGATTTTGTTGGTATCCATTGTATCTATATCTTCACTTTTCTGATGTGGGATTCCAAATGGCTTAAATCTAAGCTAAACTTTTCCAACAATCTCCACCTTGGCATGATTAGAGTCATCTTTAAATGTCCCACGATCCGAATTGCAATAGCGCCACCTCAACCACAAGCATATGCTTCAAATTTTGTGATCCCTAAACAAAGGCAAGCTCCACCAAATTTTAACTCGATCGTACGAGACCAAATTCCAAGCATAGCCTAGGCTCTGATACCAATTGTTGTGTGGAAGCGAGTGGCGAATACCACACACACATTGTCAAAAATGCTGATACTCTCCCAATTTAGCCACTCAGGATCCAACGGGTAAGGAGTTTTAACACAAAAGGTCTCGGCATTAGTGTGTGTGGTACAACTCCTTATCAACAATGGATAACTCTTCACTTTTTTGATGTGGGATTCCAAATGGTTCAAATCTAAGCCAAACTTTTCCAACATGAAGAAGTCGGAACTTCTGATCGACAAGGCCGAGGCGGAAGGTGGTTGAGCTCAAGGAGGCTAGGTCAACCACATGCGCGAGGTTGGGCAGTGTCTCAGGTCACTAAGAGTCCAACTCGAGGTTGGGGGACAAGCTGAACACTGAGAGAGGCGGTCCAATACATTGAAGCGGTGGAGTCGACGTAGTGATGAGCGACGATAGTGAAATCGAGGTTAGACAGTCAACGGTGGAACGACAGCGGCTAGGAAAGAGAAGCATATGTACGACGTGAGCGGAGGAGCGCGGGGCGGCACAACAGTGAGGACGACTGCTTGGAAGGTGGCACGACGAACTTGAGACCAAGGCAAGGGTGAGCTGATCTCGATACCGATGGAGTAGGGTGAGTCGAGCTTGAGTATGAAGGAGGCTATGAGAGGTGAAGTAGAGGCAGAGGAGGGTGGTGCGAGGCGGATTCAAGGCCTACAGTGGGCTGCGGCGAGGAGCTCCAAGAGTGGAAAGCCACTGCTACTATGTTCGCTGTAGAGAGAGAGAGAGAGAGAGAGAGAGAGAGAGAGAGAGAATATGGATGCTACTTTGTTTGTGACTTGTGATTGTTTTATATATAGGAGGGTAATTTTATTATTATATTATGTTTAATGGCTTGAATTTGATAGATACTATGTTTGGGGTTTATGCCCAATTCTTTATTGTCTAAATATTGTTGTAGTTGGTTTATTTATAATTATGATATTTAACTTGTTCTTGTATGTCTTTTTCTATTGAAATAAACCAAATTCTAGCGGCAACGTAGGTCAATAACAACATCTTTTCAAAATATCCTTTCTAAAATGTGCAAATTATGTTATGTATATTTTAGAAAGAAAAACAAGCTAGTCTTTTCTTCACATTCATAATTTAATTTATATATGTAGTTTCTAGTACCAATAGATCGAGTTTTGGTGCAGTATTCCCAAAAAGCAATCTCAAGTCATTCTCTAAAGGCGTCAAGTTGAGATCCATGTCCAAACACAAGACCCTCTTACTATTCGACCTCATCGGCACCAGAAATCTCGAAGCACAAGCAACTGCGTCAGCTGCAGGAATCGAAGAAGAAAACTCAGCATTCGGAATTATTCTATGCCTTCTCATATGACCTCCCAATGCTTGTCCGGAACTAAACACCAGCTCACATATGGAGCACACGTGCCTTAATTTTGGCTTGCTCATATTGGTTTCGCTAGTTTTAGGTTCTTGATCACTTCCCGTTAACTTTCTCCGCCTCTTGTGGCTTGCGCTGTGGCCACCGAGAGCTTGGAACGACGGGAATTGGCGGTTGCATGTTTTGCACTCAAACACATGATTCGGTGAAGACGAGCATTTCTTAAACTTGGTTTCTACGCTGCCACATGATAGTAGCATAAGCATTTTTGCCATGTCTATGCCAGCAACCACTTCTCTCGTTCTCTTCCTGGCTAAAGCAAATCAAGCAAAAGAATAATTAATACGCAGAAGGAAGATCGAAATGATGCCTTCGGCAAGTGTTTCTTGTTTCTTGAACAAAAGAGGCTCTATCGTGTTACTATTATATAGTATGGATTTTTGGGGTGGTCAAACGTTTGACCCAAGTCCAAAATTTGACCTGGTCTTAAGTTTTGGATTCCACGTGCAACTGCAAGTACGTAATCAAGTCTGACTACTAACTGGACTGTCGTGATGGCTTTCTCTGCTCGATCTGTATATCTCGCTGTCTATATCGATCAGCAGCCTTTCATATCATTATGGCCCGATGGAGAAGAATACTAGCTCATGGATTCAACGTGGAGTACGTAGGCATTAGATCAAGATTTTCTGCTTTAAGTTTTATCATTTCCCAAACTTAGGTTCGAAAACTCTTTTTTGAAAAGAGGTATTTGAACCGGGGGAGGCAGCCCACCAATTCAGAAACATCGTGAACCCAACTAAAATCTAGGGTCTAAGTCGATACACAAAATCAATAACCTAATCTAATAACCTAATCACAAAATTCATAACCCATAATCAAAACTCATACAATAACCTAATCTAATAACCTAATCACAAAATTCATAACCCATAATCAAAACTCATACATATTCACATAAAAAATTTAGGGTTTAGGGGAGGGAGGGAGGGAGGGAGGGAGGGAGGGAGGGAGGGAGGGAGCGAGCGAGAGAGAGAGAGAGAGAGAGAGAGAGAGAGAGAGAGAGAGAGAGAGAGAGAGAGAGAGAGAGAGAGAGAGAGAGAGAGAGAGAGAGAGAGAGAGAGAGAGAGAGAGAGAGAGAGAGAGAGAGAGAGAGAGAGAGAGAGAGAGAGAGAGAGAGAGAGAGAGAGAGCTGTGAATCTCTTAAAGATGACAGTTAGAATTCAAATTAGGAAACGAGGGCAAAATCAGTAGAAAAAAAAAAGAGTTTTATAACTTATTGGGCATTTTTGGAAAAAAATAATGTCAGCTGATTTTTTTGAAAAATAGAGTCATAAGTTGTGTCTTTTTTACCTTGGTGTCATAAGTTTTGGAAATCTGATCTGTTTATGGGTTTTTTTTATTTCTCCAATTTTTTATTAGCTTTCCTAGACGTTCATATGCGTGTGCGAAAAGAGCATATGTATTTATATTTTTTTCATGTATCATATAAAAAAATCTATATTAGTTTTTTTATTACAAGTCTCTGTTTAAACCAAGAGCATACAAAAATCTCTATTAAAATCGAGATATCCAATAACACCAAAATATCATATTCATACTCACCGCTTCTGTTATTGGCTTAGAAACATTGAGAAGCCGATAGTATATATTTATCGAGTGTTTGGGGCTTCTAGTATAAAATTTACGTTAGATCTGCAATGAAGTTCATTAACTATAACCATCATGTAGAACGACTCGTTACTCAAACTATAAATAAAAATCAGGAGTGTTAAAACAAATAAAGACATCGTCGCATACATGCATATGTAAAACATGAATGCATCATGTAATTACATCAGTAATCTGCATCAAATTTTTACGCTTTTTGTAGAACTGTAAAAGATACAAATAACCTGTTTAGGAGAGATTGAGACCAATTTGGGGGCGTTTCCGGCGATTTGGGACGTCCTAGAAGGGATTTCGAGGGTTCAGGGTGATTTAGGGAAGTGGAGGAGAGGTTTTGAAGGAGGAGAGGCCGAAGAAGTGAGGTTTTGGGCTGGGTTTTTCGGGTTATAACGTTGAACCATAGCCGACGACTCAATGAATATCGTCGGCTATGCCTTAGCTAACAACTTCATTCATGTTGTCCGCTATGCTTTTTTTTTAACTATACCTGACGACTATTGTGCAAGTCGTTGGGTATAGTATGTAAAAAAAATTGAAGCGCAAGATTCATCGACAAAATTCACCTGTTTCGCAATAATACCTGTTTAATTAATAGTATAATAGAAATGAAGCAATCATTTTAAAAACATCATGATCAACCCACACATGTAGATAAACCCACACATTTAATTAATTAACAACAAATGTGTAAGGAGTTTGAGACTTTTTTTTCTTCCCTTCTCTCAACCACAAATATTTTCGTATACCTCTTCTTTTCAGATCAATGCATGCCTTAGGGCCATCTTTAGTTTTCCCCTTCCAATTCAGCACAGTGCCCACCACACTTTCACAGACATTCTTCTCAATGTGCATGACATCTAGGTAATGCCTGATGGACAATTTGGACCAGTACGGAAGTTCCCAAAATATGCTTTTGTGAGTCCAGAATTTATACTGGTCGGGTATGGGAGGTATTGCTGCCATTACATCAGGATGATTGCTGAGTTGCCCAAAATCATATTCATTCAGCACTTCCAAAATTTCATCCCCTGTCCATCTCCTGGGTTGCACACATGTTTCTATAGTCCCATTAAATGCCTTTTTATCTTCCTGAAATGGGTGATCATGTGGAAGCCAACAATGGTGATGCATCTGGACAATCTTCCTGCATTGAGAGCTGCTGCAATCAATAGTCATGCACTCTGGATAAGCCTTGTATCCCCTGGTAACGTTGCCCGACAACATCCTGTGGGAAAAAAAATCACTGATGGTGCCAAAAAATATGGCATGCATCTGGAACATCTCGTTTTTATACTTGTCATAAGTAAGATGACCAACGTTACTCAGGTAATTAAGCTCCTTAATCAAGGGTCTCATATACACATCGAGACAATTTCCTGGATAACCTGACCCTAAAATTAACATAGTCAGCATATTATATTCATTCTTCATGCACATCCATAGAGGAAGGTTTTACGGCACCAAAATAATTGGTCATATACTGTATTGAAGACTCATGTTGCCAAAAGGGTTGAATCTATCAAATGAGAGCCCAAGCCAAACATTTCAGACCTCTGATGCAAAATGAGAAAACTCTCTAACCTTGTGCTTTCAAGCCTCTCCATCTACAGGGTGTATGAGGGTATCATCATCAGGAAAATTCCTCTCTGCGTGCCATCTCATAACTTTGGCCGTGTGTGCAGACATGAACAACGTTCCAACCTTTAATCAGCGGAAAATACTTAAGTACCTTTACAACTTTCTTATTCTCTGCAGGAGTCAACTTATACCGATCGGGTAGACATACTGGACATGCATCAAGGTTTTCAAGATCATTCCCTTCAGCATCTTCACCCCAGAAGAGAATACAATCATATCTGCATGCATAGATTTTGATGTTGGTAAGACCAAGATATTTCTGGATATGTCGCATCCTACGATGAGTGGTAGGCAAACGATGACCAGGGGGTACCGTTGAAGCTGTCAACTCAAGATAAGCATCAACAGCCTTGACACTCAATTTGTTCTCCAATTTGATCTTCATTATTCCCATGACCATTTTAAGAATAGTCTTGTTATGCCCGTTATACAACGGGGTCTGTTGAAGACAATCAGCTTGTTTTACTTGTCAATACCGGCAGTGTTGACAGCTCTGGGTAATTGCTGGACTGGCTCAATTAAAAGGAAGCCTTCAAGATCGGCAGGGATATCTTGTACTTGAGCATATACACCGCTCTCATAAGGAAACACATCTTTGAGCAACCTCGTTGTTGGATCATTGGATGTACTGGCCATCTCAAAAAATTGTCCATGATCATGCTGACCCGCTGATGATGTTTCACCGTGATAAATCTAACATGTATACTTATCCCAAAACTCATTTTTCTTCAGGTGCTCTCATATTATATCAATGGAAAAACGAACCGAATCGTTGCGACAATGACATTGCGTACACGGGCAATAATGAATTGTATTCTTGTTAGCACTACACTTCACATATTCCACAAAATTCCACATTCCAACGTCATATCTTCGATCCCATTTTGGAAGGAAAATCCAACTCTTGTCCATCCTCAAAATTCCTACTGTATATACATAAATTAATATATACATGCACTAATTAAAAATTCAACATTATATCTATAAATCTCTTTAACCTACAAATTAATTACATTAATTCTTCTATTCTTAATATACATAATTACATATTTATATACATAATTTCATCGAATTCAACTCAAAATCAACTCAACTAAAAAACAACTTAAAATCAACATTAATCACCTCAACATCAACAATATCAACACAAATTAACAACTCAAATTAAATACATTAATTCTTCTATATATTCTTAATTATAAATTAACACACATACATATATATATATATCAACGATTCACTCAAAATCAACTCAACTCAACTAAAACACAATAATTAACTCAAAATCTTCACATTCATTCATATCTATATATATAATTAACATTAATCAATCAACTCTAAATCAATAATATTAATTAACACACATATATACATACATACCTAGCTATATGTATAACGAGAGAGTATCACAAACTCTTTTTGGACAGCTTCCGACAACACCTATGATTTAAGAGCGTTTTGAGATTTTTTGGACGATTTCTTTTCAAATGGTTGAGCTGCTGCCCAGATATGTATAAAAGTAATTATAGCCGACGACTTCATTAAAGTCATCGGCTATAGTATAGTCAAACTATACCCAACGACTTTATAGGTTGTCGGGTATAGTTGCATCACCATAGCCGACAACTTAGGGGATGGTCGTCGGCTATAGTATCATAGCCGATGACTATAGCCGTCATCGGGTATAGTTTTGACTATACCCGACGACTAAATTGTGTTGTCGATTAAAGTGACATATATCCAACGACTTGACCAGTCGTCGGTTTATTTTTTCAAAAATCGTCGGCTATAATATTTATTCTAGTAGTGAGAGCGATAATTGAGTAGGTTTCACGTGTTCGATCTGTATATATTTGAATGGACTTCTGACCTGAAACATCTCGAAGATAGAGTCAAAGTGTCAAACTAATCAGACACGAACTGTTAGCTAGCTACTTCAAAGTGGTTAAAGGATGATACAGAATCATATATAACACGTGTTGTAGAGCATAGATCATTTTCTAATGACAATTTAATGTATAGGTATTGCCGTATTGGTGCATGTTCATTCATAAAAAAAAACCCTCAATCGAGGGATTTATCTTGGGACCAAAGTGCGTGTGTATTTGTTTCACCCTTCCAACGCATGCATTTGGAGAGGCAGTTGTGCATGGAGTCCCCTTGTGCATTTACTTGAGAATATTACCGTTTCTACTCCAGATTTGTCATGGACAAGATTTTTATGCTTCGATGCTGTTTGCCTATGCAAGTGTATTTTGGTTACAGGTGTTTATGCCCCTTTTCTTTTTCTTTGCTTTATGTTTTACAGGAATATTAACCAGCCATCCATGTTGACTAATTAAGAATATTCTGATCAACCAAGTCATTAGTTCATCTGTTCATGTAGTTGTATTATAGACTAATTATATATGTTTTTGGTTTTACTCTACTTGATTCGATCAAATGAATAATATATATATATTTAGCAAAGGTATATATGTTGAAAAATTAAGAACACAAGCAAGAGTTCATAAATCAATAGAAGTAGGGTATATGATGGATGAGTTACAATTCACAACAAAGAATAATTGAATTAATTAAAAAAATTTGGTCAGTACATCAGCGAATAAAAGAATGAATACAACAGCGATCGATCAGTTGGCGACAACACGAAAGAATGAATTAAGATATCAAAGTATCAACTTTTGGTGCCATATTCCCAAACAACACCTTCAAGTCATTTTCCAAAGGCGTCAAGTTCAAGTCCATGTCCAAACACATCACCCTCTTACTACTCGACCTCATCAGCACCGGAATATTCTTGGACGATGCAACCACAACCGTTGACGAAGGAACTGAAGAAGCTGAAAACGTAGCGTTCATCATTCTGTGCCTTCTCATATGACCCCCCAGTGCTTGCCCCAACTTAAACTCCTGCCCGCATATGGAGCACTCGTGCTTCTTCGGCTTACTTTGCGTCAATTTGGTCTCACACTTCGTGTCCTGATCGCCGTCCGTCGATGTTTTCGGTTTCTTGTGGCTTGCTCGGTGACCACCGAGAGCTTGGAAGGATGAGAATTGACGATGGCAGGTTTTGCACTCGAACACATCGTTTGGCGACGACGAACACTTCTTGAACTTGGTTTCTAACCTACAAGAGAGTAGCATTAGACATTTCGCCATGTCTATTCCCATAACCCCTTGATCTCTCATTGCCTTCATGACTAAGCAAGTAAGCAAAGAGATGAATATGTTCTGGTAAAGAAGACGAAGATATACAATGACAGCAAAGAACCCTATTTGTTGTGCTGAATGAGTTGTGATGAAGATTTTGAAGAAAGATATGCAACTATTTATAGGGCTTTGAAGTCTTGCACTTTGATAGTTTGACTTTGATTTCAAATGACTATACTGCCCCTTCTGTCAATGCAAACTTGTGTTTTCAAGGGAGCTTTTGGGAAATGAGGAGTTTGACCGTTAAGCTTTGACTTTTGACATTGCGAATGTTGTCCTTCTGTAATGAATAAAAGGGATTGACTAAGAAAAAACGTGAGAATGGGATTGGTTATTCTTTCTCCACGTGATAATTTTCCTAGCTTAATACTATTTTGTTTTGAAAAGGCTAGGCATATTCTATTATTTATCCACTTTAGACCGAGTGACAGTTGGGGCCAGTCGTCAGTGGCGAGCGAATGTCTATGCATCATGGAGGAAGCTGCTCTGCGCTTCGAAGCTTTTTCCAAAAGTGTTCCAAAAGCGCTTTTTGGTTGTATGTTAACGGTGAAGAATAGTCTGTTCCAAATAAAACCGCAGAAAAGAACTGGAAGCTGAGCTACTGCGGCACCCAGAATCGCAGTTTTTATATATATGGGTAATGGGTTCTCATTCTTGTCTCCATTCTGGTTTGGATTATAAGCTGCATTTTAACACGGTTGAGACTTGAGAGCACCTTCCAGGTGCTTTTCAAAACCGTTGATTACCCAAGAGAGTTGTGTCTCCTTAACCACTAAAGAATAAATGGGAACACTATCGGTGGCTCAATAAATGAGCGGCACCGGAATAGATAGACTTGTTCTGTTCTCAACTTATAAAACTCATCAGTTGATGAGCATGTTTTGACAAATGGATCCGAACAGCTAGCATACACATCATGCAGTGTATATTCTTGACTGCAGTTCAGTTGACATCCGCAAAAGGTGTTCTAGGACACGGGAATTTCGTTTCGATTAGGTTCCCCTTGAACTTGTTATCAGCAGCATTCTCTTCTTTGACTTCAATGGAACTTCTCAGTTCCTCAATAGATGCCAAACTGGGGACTTCTATAACACGTTTCTTAGGAGTTCTGGTATGTTTATCAACCTGTTTATAGACATTTGGATCAGAAACTAAGCGTAATGCAATAAGTTCACCATATTAACTATTAGATGGACACCATACCGCAAAGTCTTGTACAAGGCACTTCTCTGCATGGTTTAGTATGGTTGATACACTTTCACTGTGATTGTCTTGTACTGATTTGAGTTGATCCAAGCACACAGTAGTCACGGAATCCATTTCGTTTGCCTTTTCATGGTCTAGCTTTAGCGAAGCTGCCAAGTTTGAATTCCAGGTTATAAGCCTCAAAGTAGTGAGTTATAACTTATGAAACAGTGACCGAAGGAATTAGTTCAGCAATAGTAAACTTGAATTTACCATTAACGCATGCCAGAGTGTCAGAGGTTACACTGTCGAACTCTGCATCAACATGGGAATATGCAGACACAAACTCTTCATGTGCCAAACGGTTTGCTGAAATGTTTTCCCTGTATAAGCAAGGAATGGATTACTAAATAATAGTACATATTATGACGTCTGAAAAATTTAATGAGGCAAGTAATCGACACTCACTTCACAGAAGATTCAATCTTGGAAACACTGTTCCTGTTCATATGATTAATGGATGACCGAGTACTTTCCCACCGTTGTCTTGAATAATCAACTCTCTCTGAGCTGCTCATACCATAGAAAGAAAAGCCAACTTATGAAATGAAAGATGGATAGCAACACATCATCATGTTAGATAAGTATCATTAACAGATAGAACAAAACAAAAATTGCAACTTTCTAATATTAGGACATAATTGCATTTTGAAAGTCATTCTAAATAAAATTTCTGTCTCATGCTTATTAAACATAAAATTGAAAATGCCAGGAACCATTGAAATGTAACAGCAATTCAACATACCACTCCTGGAGACAGTTTTTCATGATTGCCTGGGATTCCACTGCTGAGAATGTGTCTTCAATAAAATGACTCGAGACTTTTTCCAAATGTTTGCTCAATTCCGTCCTAGCATCTGTTGCAACTTGTTGCATGATAAACACCTCTTTCTGCAAACTCTTATTCTCTTGCGTATCTGTGTCCTTGATCTTGGTTGATGCCTCCGTTACCTGATATGTATCTCTTTATGTCAGTTACAAAATAGTAATAAATGAATTTAACTCGAGTGACCAGAGAAAGAGATGCTTACCATAGAAATCTTCTTAGATGTCAAAGTTACTAATATTGCTGCAATTTTATCAAAGGCTTGTTTTTCCTCTCTGACAGCCTCTTCCTGTTTCAAGGTAGTACAAACATCAGCCTTGGTTCTACCCAGCACTAATATCATGCAAACAAATCACTCGAAATTGATACCTTGAACGTCTTCTCAAAATTCACTAATTGGTGGAATCTATTAATCTGACTGTGTTGAAGAATTTCCATAACTTGAGATGCACGGTGATGGAGGTCGTCAAAGAAGTTGCCAGTGGCCTTTGAAATAACTTGTGCGGATTGCAAACTTTGTTGTAATCCCTACAGTTAAGATAAGGTTAAGAAAATCTGTTCATCCTTTTAAGCAACAGGTCATAACAAGCACAAACGTACCAGCTCCTGCTGTTGAGCAGAGAAAAACAATAGCTGTTTCTGCTCAACAAGACACTTCTGAATATCTTGGATTACCTCGTTCGCCTCCATAACAGCAGTTTCAAGAAACTAGAAGACAACATCATACTATACTCAGCTTAAAATCGACAAGACTACAGTAAATAAAAACAAAAGTTTCAACACAATACCTTCTCAACAGCCACTGTATGTGATGCATTTTTATCATTTATCTGCTCTAGATCAAATGATGCTTTCATTTGCAGCATGTTGGCAAGCTCTTTTAAGGCTGACACTCCAGAACTGTATGTTTCTGATATTTTCTTAATCTTTAGTTCCAATATCCTTGTTGCCTGTACATTTTATTTGTGTTAACAAGCAAGTAACCAAATCAAGGAAAGCATTATTAAAGTAGATGAAACAGAATTTCCCTTACGTCACATTTACTCGCAAGTTGTGAGTGCACATGTTCCTCCATGCATCTTAATTGGTCCTGCTGTTGAGAAACAGACCCTAAGATGGTCTTGTGCAGATCTTTTAAACTCCGGTCAAGCTGCAAACCAAATGTCAAAACCAAGTTTTTATTTCCTGCTTCCATTCTGTCTTTCTGATCTGCAGTGGGAGCGAAGAACAGTCACTTGTGCCAGATACAATAATGAAATAAATCATGTCTCTTAATATTTCATTTCAAACATGAATAGATGCATATATAGGATTGTAACATCTTGTCAGAAAGTTCATGTGAATGCAACCAAAATGAGTAAATGACCATGTAATGTAGCATTCGATCATCGACAATGCAAGACAGAGAGAGTACTTTTCTATATTATAGTTGCTGCTTGATAGATAAAGTGTTATACCTAATTTTTCATGTAGGGAACTTATATCCTCTGATGCAGTCTGCAGATCACTGCATAAGTCCTTGGCTCGTCCAATTAAAAGATTTTCTGTGAATAACAATAACACAGATATTGGCGACCAAGATATCATATATCAAACAAGCAGAACAAAATATTTAATCAACAAATACATAAAAGAGCACAATTCCTCAATTATATATCAGTTGCCTTGCCTGTGTGTAGTAGTTTGGAGATGATATGCTCCTTTTCTTTTATGGTTGATATGGCTACCCAGTAATTCTCTTGAAGTTCAAGCAATGCCTTGTTAGTCAGGTCCAGGTTTATCTGACAAATATCATTTAATTCTTAATGAGATGCACGAACTCAAAATACATAATGATTTCAAGTTGATGATACATACCTTGCAGTCCTTGAGCTCACTTTGAAAATCCAGTTTCTGTTCTTGCTCAACGAGATAAAGCTCACGAAACTTTTCCACTTGCTGCAAGACAAAGTGATATTAATGAAATGAACATTTAACATCATACAACATATAAAAATCCTAATAGAGGGGATCACAAATAGTACCTTTTCTGAGAGACCGAGGTCATTCTCCAACTGCTCTATTCTCTCAATCCTAGCCTGCACGGTTCCAAATTTTAGAAACATGAACCCACACAGCAACGATATGAAAAAGAGCTGATCACAACACATAATGCAGAAAACTTAAGCACCCACTAATCTAAAATGGCTGTAAGTTTCAGGGTTTGCTCTCAGTAAATTTGAAATCATGACTTCCGCGTGTTTAGAAGGAAAAACTGAATTTGAGGATGTTGTGACAAAACTACCCTATTTATAAAGAATGTTCTTGTCAACTAATCTATCAATTTACCTTCTTTTCAGCTTCTTCCAGCACATATCTTTCACTTGGAATGTAAACACCATTCTTCTCCCGTGCTGCTCGTATATCTAAATTGGTTTGAACAGGTTACAATTAATTCAGATCTCTTTCTTACATAATCAAACTAAATTATGCAAGTGTGTTCTAACCTTCTTTCATTCTCTCAATCTCTATATACAGATCTTTGAGCAGAACAGTTTTTGACATCTTCTGGTTTGCCTGCAAGAACAAAATTGATCATTATAAAGCAGTATTTCCGGGGAAGCAAGGTGGAGATATATTACTAAACCAAAACAAACCTCGGGTTTGTTTTTAATGTTCTTAGCTCGATGAGCATAATCTAGTGTGCTTAGAGTCTCGTCAGCGAAATGTGCACAAGGAGATATTGTAGCGATAATGCAAGTTTTTGTTTTGCCTCCTAGCGATTCTCTTAAGAGTCTTGTGAGCTTACTGTCCCTGAGGACAGAGTACAGCAATTTGGTAAAAAAATATTTTCAAGAGAAAGAAAAGAATATTAGATCAAGCAATTTGAAGTACCTGTAAGGTATATGAGGGGAATGCTCCACTAGTGCATTTATGACACGGCCTAAAGTGAGTAAGCTCTTATTTATCTCCCCTGCTTCTCTTGCACGAGCCTGCAGATATAAGCAACAGTTTAAAGCTAGTCTGAAATGCAAACCAACAGTAAAGTTCAGACATTGTTGCAAACTCATGTTAAAGCAAGCATTTGTTTCGGTATGCCTTCGTATTACAAGTCTACAGCATAGGATCTAAGAAGATCAAAAAATTGCTCGCCATATGACAATCAAGATTAGCGTGTGGAAGTTTCTTATAATACCTCGCGTGCACCTGAACGAGATATGTTTTCTGATCCGGCCAAATCGACAAGATTAAGTTTGCCACACTTAATTAGCTCCTCATCACCAACTGCAGCTTCTTTTACAAGGACAGTGATGGAAAACACGGAATGAGAGCGACTGCAGCAATGAGGCAAACAATTGATAAGTTATAGTCTCTTTGAGATAATAATCATTTCAGTGAACAAAGAAAACACCTGCTGTGCTTGTTCAGAAAAGTGTCTGCTGTTCGCCTCTTTGCAGCTCCTCTTTCCATAAGAGTATAGATTTCATTTACAGAATACACATGTTCTTCTTCAAGGCCTCTCACAATCACACAACCCTTTCCATCCTCCATCAGTGAAATGGGTTTCTTTTGCTTGTCCTCAGAAGTTCTGGAGTTGTCTTCAGGAGCTAATAAATCAGTTATTTCTTCATTATAAAGTTCTAAGAATGTTACCCTCATGCTGTAGTCAGCATTCTGTGACTCAAGTGTATCAAAAATCTGATGGACAGCTCGTGGAATTACACCAGCCTCAGTGGGCAAATTGCCATTCTGCAAGAGATGTAATGTACGCATTAAATAACCATGGAGAGATAAAACACTACTTTTAAAATCTGTTATAAAAATTGATGACTTCTAATCAATACCTTCTTTCTCATTCCACCTTCCATTGTATAAGTTTTACCAGTGCCTGTCTGCCCATATGCAAAGACAGTGCAGTTGAAACCATCAAGAACTTCACTCACGATAGGGGAAATGGCTTGGTCATATATTGATTTTTGCAGTGCATTTGGCCCAAAAACCTAACAAATTTGTAAAGTAAGGTAAAAAGGCAGCTCATTACCAAAGATTATCAGTTAAAAAGCTTAAAATTTAGATGCACACCCTGTCAAAAGTGAAAACTTTATCCACTTGTTTATTATTTAGATTTTGTGATACTGTAACTTCTCTTTTTTGATCATTACACGATACCACCCTTTGAACATTCGCCTTTTGCTCATCCTCACTCAATGGCCTGCAATAAATATCAAGGAAAAGCTGATGAGATATGGCTTAACTTTCAATGAACCTAAAATGCACATTAGAAATCAACAAACAGTCGATTATATTTCATTTCCACTTCATAAAGCATATTATGTAGCTACATAACTTCATAGCCAAACAAGAGTCAACAATATACAACCAAGCATTCAATGATCTACATTCTCATTACTTCGTTCACGATGCAGCAAGTTAAACTACTAGTCTATCACCTAATGCTTGTAATAACTGCGATTCTAATCACAAAGCTAAACCAATCCAAAAATTATTGAAACCACAACATTCATATAGTCCCTAACATTTCAGGTCAGACTAAAACCCTAACAAACTCAATGATCCGAATCGATATAAAACTGACCTGCATCTGAGCACAACTTGCACGTTAACTTCTTTCTCCTTATCCTTTTGACTCGGATTCCAATCGAGTGTTCCTCGCCGCTTTTCGGGACGAGGTGTCAGAAACGGAGACGGGGACGCTGCCACCCCCGTCCCAACTTTCCTCGACACATCGGGCGTGAGTGACGTCATTTCTCAGTCAATTCCAAATCCCTATAAACGAACAACCAGCACAGTTAAAAAACACTGCAATTATAGAAAGGATCAAATTCGATTAATCAAACTCAAAATTAACTGCGATGATGAAGTCCCGGTAAAGCCCTAGCATCATTAACAGGAAGAAAAATCCGCGGATTAGAATTGGGAACTGAGAAATTACCGGAGCCGTCAGCGAAATCCCTCAAGCAATTAAGAGGATCGATGGCGAAAACTCGGTTAGATTCGCGATCAAAGAATTAGGGTTTTTGAGGATTCGAATTGGATTCTGTGTGGATTGAGAATTGAGATTTTGGGGGCGAATCTAAAGAGTGTGTGGATTTGGGTGTTTCTACTTTCTACAAACAAAAGGGCAACGGCTACTACGAGGATAATTTGTAAAAGGGAGAGAGAGAGTGGAGAAGTGGGGAGGTGGGACCCAGACAGATTCCAGGCGTTTTTCAAATGGTAGGGTCTGTGGGGCTAAAAATTCAAATCAGGCGCGTAGCCTCAGGCGTTTGGGGTAAGAGAAACTTGGAAAGGAGAAGTTTCCCCATTTTTACAGTGGTCCATTTCCAGTTCTACTTCTACCAAAACAAAAACGGAAGGAGATAACATTATTTTTTTAAAACAAGGGCAGTGCGTCGGCCCTTCAGACCTCGTTGATGAAACAATTGAATACATATCCCAGAGAGGAGGGCATGATACCATTGATACACTTAAACCTCGTATTACAATAGACTCAAACAGGGTGTCTCACTAAGAAGCACGGAAGCGCGGGTTACGCTTGCTTCCAAGAAAGATAGATGTGGAAGCGTATTGGAGTCCTGAGATTCCAATTTGGAAGCGTACTGATACATATAAGACGGAAGCGCGATGAGCAATTATGTGATTTTGAAGGAATTAAAGATAGTAGGTAAAACCTAATCTTCCTTCAAGATTTCTGAGTTGAAGACGAGAACAAAACGCCTCCATTTCCAAGCTCCAAGCCTTGAACCTATTTGATCATCTTTGTTGCCCAGAAGCTTAGAGCTTCTGCCTCTCTCAATTAAACAAAAGTAGCCACTTTTTTCTTTCGGTTGGGAAGCCAAGTTTGATATACCTGTACTCCTGTAATCTTCGAGTTCAGCTTTCATTCTCCACTGTAATGACCATCGATCAACATATAATCTTTGTTTAGCCTAGGGCCGGAATTTCTATCAGTGAGCTCCGTTTTTCATGCTTAATGTATACACAGTAATCATGCTTTCATCATATAATGAATACACTTTCATGTTTTTAAGATATGCCTCATCGATTCGTTGTTTTCGTCTTCTTTCTAATGCTGCAAATGTTTTCATCTAGTTATACTTCTGTTTCATCTAGTAATCATGCTCTGTTTATAATGAATACGCTTTCTAAAGCTCACTCATTGTTTGGCTTTACATACTTAAGTTGCATAGTTATTTCATGGGGTTTTTGGTAATGTAAGTGATTTCTGTTTATCCCAGATTTAGTGTAGGTGGTGAGTAAAGATATCATGTATTGATGTGTTGAAGAGTATTGGATTGTTCGAAGATGAGGGTGGGTCCTTGATATCTAATAAAAATATATAATTTCATATTCTAGTTATTGATTATTTTCTATAATATATATTTGTTTTAGTGTATAACTTTAATATTATTTTAATCAACTCTTTCTTCACGTATCCGCTTCCAGAAAAAAATTCAAAAAAAATGCTTTCACATACTCGCACCCGATTCCATGCAGCTTAGGTATCTCAGATAATAATAAGACTACTCCCGCCACTTATATATGCATACAAATATGCACTTATTAGCATAGAGTACGTGCAATGCAACATTTTCTTAAGAATAAAAAGGGCAAATTATAAACTGCAAAAGAAGAAGAATTTGAGTAGTGTTTTCCAGGTGATGAAGATATGCAGTCATTATACGTACTTTATGCCATTTTTGGTAACATTTAACAAAAAAAAATTTCATTTGGACTCCTTTTCATTTTCTAAATACATAAATGCAGTGAAAATATGTTTGACAAATTGTTCTCAGAAAAGAAATTTCAAAAACAGAAAACATTGAAGATAGAAAATGTACTACATTCCGTAAAACGTCAAAATGAAGTTTTCATAGTTTTATGAATATATAATCTAAAAAAAACATTAGGAGAAAATCATGATTACTTAATATTGAATTTTATCCTTTAAATATACATATATAATCATTTCAATTGAAATCTTAAATCAAACAAAAATGTTATTTCCATATTAAAAATACAGTTTCGTAATTTAACTCACCAGACACATTTTCAAATCTTAAAAATGAAAAAATTAATTTACTATTTTTTTCATTTTACGAAATAATTTTCAAAAACAATTTTAAAAAATGATACCAACCGCGCTCGAGAGCATCATCAATGATAAGGTTCATAATTCCTAAATAAAATGAGGGGTTCTAACTAATGTAGGATATGGATAAACTAAAATGAGCATTATCATTGTTGGAGTAGGGTATTGTACAGTACTAGGACCTAATTTTTTTTATTTTTTGAAAGGACTAGGTCCTAAAATTAGTGTTAGCATAACTAATAAAATGAATTATATTGCAGGTGAATGAGAATTCTCATTTCAAAGTATAAATGATTAGTTACAATTGAATGGATGATTGTTTTTTTCTATAAATCAAAAATTTGTATTAATGGGGAATTCAAGTACAATCTTTATTCAGTGCTCCCAACAAGAAGGTAAGAGCTTAATGGAATATCGTGGGATAGTGGATATTAGCTAAAGCCTACTTAGCGAGTATATGAGCTACATTATTGGCATCCCGCTGAATGTGTTCGAATGAGGAGTTTGAGGACTGTGATAGTAGAGTGGTTATGTCATCACATGAATCTTGGAATTCGAGAGGTCCTGTGTTCAAATCCTAAATGGCTTTGACAAGGATGAGAGGGTCAGAACTGTATTGAACCAGATCTAGACCATGGCTCAAACCGAGTTGGCATGCCTTGAATGCAACTGCAATTTCCACTGAAAGAGGATAGTATTGTCTCTCAATCCGTTGGGCAAATCCCATGATAAAGTTGCCCAACCAATCTCGAACCACCACACCAATGCCCCCTCTTGCCGAATTGTGGTCAAAGGCTCCATCCATGCAAATACAGTAACACCCTACCGGCAGAGTGTGCCATCTTAGGTTGGCGGATAACTTTTAGAGGCTTCTGATTCACGTAGACATAATTCTCATGCCAAGCCATAGTCTGGAGCCTGATTACTTCCCCCAAAAATTCCAGTTTGTTCTGAACCTTATCATTCTGAGCCATCCAGATGAACCAAATAAAAGTCACCATCTGACTGAATACCTCCACGAAATTTCTTGCCACATTTCTGCTTCCAATCTGGGAAATTGTCAAGATGAGCACTCATTCCCGAAGTAAGGGATCGTATAAGAGGATCCGTGAATCGATAGTCACGGAATATATGGAGCTACGTCTTTGGGGCCGCGTTGCAAAAGGCATATTTAGGTGGGACATCTACCATCCATGATCGCAATCGGATATTCAGAGGCAGATAGCCTTTAAAGGTTTTCCAAGCACACATCTTCGCTGTAGGGGCAGCTTAAAGCTTTGTGATGACCCGACTTACTATAATATCATTTAAATCAATAAAATATTTAATATATCTAGTAATTAATCGACCCAGATTAAACTCTATCAAATTTAGTAAAAACTTTTTCCGATGAACCCGTTACGACAATACAGTAGCAACAATATAAGACACACTAAATTATTTGTCGACCGCACCGCCACTGGTAGTGACACGTGACCCCATGAGTCACCACCGCCCACCCACTGAGTCGACGACATCTAAACATGAATTAAACCTCATGACTATACTCATGACTTCATTACGATTCTAACAACATATAACTTGACTGATTCTAGGAAACTTTACCGTCAACCACCGTCGGCGGCGGAGGTTGATACCTTAATCTATTCCTCTCATCAAGCCTTACAATTTCTACAACTATAGCTACACCTGTTTCAGGCTCCATTGGCTGGAATCGGGCCCGAAAGTCAGGGAATCCAAAAACCACCAGAAACTTCCCGGTGACATTGCACCATTGTCTAACCACCCTGAGGCTCAAGGCGAGGTGAAACAAACTCAGGGCAAGGAGGGTTAGCAAAACCTTGAAATCTCACCGTCAACTGTCGCCCTCAACAACGACGATTCAGAGTCAATTTCCATTCGGAAATCTACTCGAATCTCGGCAAAACAACCTACAAATGCACAATTTCACAACTCAATAAAATCCACACATCACAAGGATTCAAATGATATCTCAATTGATGACCAAATAGGCCGAAAAATTATCAACCTCAAAATTTAGGTTTTCACCGTACATCTTCTCAGAATTCCGACTTTCTCTGGAAAAATCGATGACAGAGACCGTATGGGAAAGAGATAGGGGATTGAGCTGATTATTTTGGTACCAAGAACTTCCAATTTGGTGTCTGAAAACCATCGCACCGCTAGCGGCGATTTTGGTGGCCAGAGCCCAATCAACGCGGGTCAACGGTCAGCTACCAAAAATGAAAAGTCTCCCTTTCTATATAAGGAAATCTTTATTTATAGTCCCGTACTTTAGTTGATCATAACTTTTACGTCATAACTCCGATTGCATTATTTCGCGCGTCAACGAACTTGTCTCGAAGAATCCTATGACTTCCTTCCGAAGTCAACCGACATAATTAATTTTTAAAAAAGCCAACCGTAGTTCTTGCGATCTTTAATGTTGATAAATATTATTTACCGCACTCAGTAAATCGAATTAGAAATATCACTAAATACCAATAATCGTATGGAAAATTTGGTATATCACAAGCTTCCAAAAGGTTTTCCAAAGAGTAGTCTGGGCTTGTGTTGTTTTCATAACCTGATTGGGAAATACAATGGTATCTCATGTATTAATGTAGGCACTACTAACCATAAATATGCCCTTTGTTGTGTAATGCCATAGTAGCTTGTCTTTGCACACAGGTTTGCTCAACGGTATAACACGTGCCAAAGTCACATCCTCAAGATCTAGATATTACTCCATCAGTGGTACATTCCAAGAATGATCTGGCAAGATAAACTGAGACACATAGTGGATCGTTGTTGGAGTCATCAACGGTGAAATCGGCTTGAAATTTCCATGGCGAGATAACCATTTGTCTTCTTATACCACTATAGAGGAACCATCGCCTACCTACCAACGAGCCCCACAATCCATTACCAACCTAGCAGCTAAAAGGTTATGCCATGTAAAGGAAGAAGCGTCATTCGTAATAGCATCACAAATAGAACACGAGTGGAAGAACATAGTCGATAAATTTGACTAACCAGTGAGTTAAGATTCTTTAGAATATGCTAGAATTGTTTTGTCAACATAGCCAGATTGAATGCCTAAAGGTTGCGGAATCGCAAGACACCCTGCTCCCTGGGTTATACATGTTATTCCACGTACACTAATGAATTTTCTGTGTGTCGTCAATGTCTCCCTAAAAGAAGTTTGCACCAAAATGTTGCAGCTCATCACAGAAAACCTTGGGCAATAGATAGCATTTCATGCATAATTATGTAAGGATTGAATTACTACCTTAATGAGGAGTTCTCGGCCAGCAACACTCAGTAGGGACACTTTCCAACGAACTAGTTTGTCTCGCCCTCTATCCTTTATTTATGAAAAAGTCAGCTTCTTACTTCTTCCAATATGGGTGGGGAGGCCCATGTATACATCATGATAGGGAACAACCAGCTCCATACCCAGAATTCCAGCAAGGTCCTCCTAGCTACCAAGTTCCAAAATTTGACTAAAGTAAACATTACTTTTGTTATAATTAATTGATAGCCTTGAAGCTTCTCATATGTTTTCAGAATCTCCTTAGTCTTATGGCAAGCCTGTCCCGATGTTGTGGAAAATAACAAGCTATCATTTGCAAAGAGTAAATGGTATAAGATTAGAGCCCGCTTATAGATGTTTATGTCGTTTAGTTATTTTGCATGATGAGCCCGTCGAATATAGGCAAAGAGTCCTTAGATACACATCAAGAACATGTAAGGAGAGATATGGTCACCCTGGCGCATGCCTCGGGAAGGTGTAACGCATCCACGAGGAGAACCATTAATGACTACAGAGTACTTCACAATGGTGACACAAGTCATTACAATGATCACCCACTGCTGAGGGAAGCCATAATAGTCTCCAGAAAATTCCATTCCAACCTGTCATAAACCTTACTGACATCTAGCTTCAATGCCATTTGTCTGGAATCTCTCTGTTTCTTGGTCCACAAGTAATGGGCGACCTCATTGGCAACCATTTTATTATTCGTAATCAACCGGCCCAGAATGAAGGTGCTCTGGCAAGGATCAATAATCTGATCCAGGATCGGTTTCAACCTATTTGCTAGGACTTTGGTGCAAATTTTAAAAATAACATTGCATAAAGCTATGGGTCGGTAATCATTAATTTTG
Organism: Geum urbanum; assembly: GCA_946800695.1. Taxonomy (NCBI): domain Eukaryota; kingdom Viridiplantae; phylum Streptophyta; class Magnoliopsida; order Rosales; family Rosaceae; genus Geum; species Geum urbanum. Next base: position 76,467,158 of record OX326999.1, on the reverse strand, counting down.
GTGGGATTAGGTCCCTTCAGTATTAAACAAATATGTGCAAAATTGAGTCTCTGTAGAAGCTGACCTAAAATGAGAAATTTCTTTACTATGGCGATCACATCAGAGCCAACCACCTCCCAATATTTTTGGTAAAAGAAGGGGACATACCATCCGGTCTCGAAGCCTTGTTTGGGTCCATTTGAAATAGTGTCATCCTAATTTCCTCGCCGGAGTAAGGCGCCAGGAGTTGATCCCTCACATCATTTGTGATAATTGGTGATAAAGAGGTAAGGATTGGTGTCATCCGCTCCATAGTCACCTGACTTGATATAAACAAAGATTCATAGTAGCCAAGTACCACAGATTCCAGGCAGCCCCGAATATCCTGCCATACTCCATCATCATCAAACAATTGGCGTATCCAATTTTCTTTTTGTGGTTGGACGCTCGACAATGTAGGTACTTAATGTTCTTGTCCCTATTCTTTAACCAGTTGTTCTTGGATTGTTGTTTCCAGTAGGTGACCTCCTGTTGCAGTAACGTTTCTTATTTGGCATACAACTCCTTTCTCTTAGGCACGTCAGCAGGATTAGACGACTTATTGAGGAATTCCCCCAACTATTTCTTTATTGACTCTAGCTCTTGTTTCCAATTCCAAAAAACTTTCTTAGACCATTCCTTAAGGTTAGTCTGGTATTCAACACTTGCGTGACAAACTGGTTTTGCATGTGACCTTGATTAGGCCCTTTTCAAGCCTCTTTCACCGTCTTTATGCAAGTTTTGTCATCGACCCGTATAGCCTCAAATCACTAGAAGTGTTGATGACCCGAAAAATGAATTTCCTTTTCTTCTCTAACAAGGATTAAGATAGGGACATGGTCAGAGCCTATGGGAAGGAGATTGAGTACTTGTGCTGCCATAAACTATTGTCGCCATGCCAATGTTGCTAGGCCGCGATCCAAATGACACTGAGTAGTGGAGTCATTCCACATGAATAATCCACTCGTGCAACCTAAATCTTCCAAAGTACAATCATTCATGCACTGGTTCATTGCATCCATATGCCAATTGGGTCGGACAGGTCCTCTCGATTTCTCCAGGGCTCGCATAATCTCCTTTAGGTCTCCTATAACACACCAATTGTCTGATCCAGCCTATTGGGATAGAAATCGATGTAGATCCCATGTTTGGTAATGTGTTTGGACGTAGGGATCACCATACACTCCTATCAACCGCCAATCTCATCCAGATGAAGCTGCTATCCAAATATCGACATCTATAAACCAAGGCGAGTGATCACAAAGGTGAAGGCCTATGTCATCCGTCCATAAAAGCATCAATCGTCCAATTGAAGTATCAGAGCAGGGCACCATCTATCCTTTCTGAAACCCTAGTTTGGATTAGATATGTTCGAATCGGGAAAACAATGTCGGGCTTCTTTGAGATAATAAGAGATCAGAGGTCGTCAATCTTGGCGTCGGCTCCCCAGCCTCTCATGTTCCATGCCAAGACATCATAGCTTGCTTCCATGAATGGGGGTACGACAATCGAAATGAGAGGAATATATCAGGGAGAGGATAGTTGATTGTGGTAAAGGATATCGAGAGAGGATGGGCCAAAATACTTGGGATGTGGGTTGTCAGTAGCAGTTGATAATCAGGGAGGGAGACTAGCATAGGGAGAAGTTGTCGTGACAGATCACGCTGGGCCAAAAATATCTAGGTGGCGCTAGGTTCCGAGTCGTCTCCAAGAAGCTTGAAGCCTACAGTTTTTTCTCTTCTGTTTTGATTCCCAGCTATAGTTCAATTACCTCAAGACGAACTTGAGTCTAAACTTAATTGGATGTCAAGGTCCAAACTACTCCCTTTTATACAAATTTCGGTTTGTGATTTAATAATCGAAACCACCTAACATATAATTTACCTCGTAATGATCATGTATGCAAAAATTTGATTAAATCGGAGATCGTTTGCTAATTAAATTTTATAAAATAGATATACGGTTGTTGATGTAATGTTAAAATTCATAATAACCGTCAATTTATTTAATAAAATTAGATACCCAAATTATCTTCACTTTGATTCATTTTTGGATAAGTTATCTTGAACTCATAGTTTATAAGATAAATAGTCTCGATTGTAAAATTACAAATCAAAATTTATATAAATATGAATAGTTTGGACATTCACCTCCAATTAAATTTAGACCTAAGTTTTGTCTATTCAAGCCCATACAATTGCTAAACCGAAGCAGCCACAGGTAATCCCTGCCCTGTCTGGCCATAAGCCTTTCCAGCGAATGAAGCTACTATGAATGGATGATTGTTAGTTGCTGATAGATGTGAGCTTAATTACTTGAGTGACAATTATCATTTACAATGCGTTAACAAGCACGAGTGACATCACGACATGAAAGATTAACCAACTGAATTACCTAGATCGACCAATGTAAAGTATACGATGAGCAAAAGAAATGAGTACGTTGTTAATAATCAAATCGAGCTGATTCATGTCATTCAAGCAAAAAGCTTATAATTATGACACAAGTTGGATTATATACTACATTACTACTACTTTGCACTGGCTTAATGTTAACGTTAAATCGTCAATTATATCAACGATGGAGTACAAGGGTGGTTTAAGCTCCGATTGGTATTAGGACTTCGAAAACAACTATTTTCTTTCTCAAGTGCTATACAGTAAAAATTCTTTACAGTTATAATGTTGGAACTATTAAAATTTATTCTTATATAGACATTTACTTATAAATTAGTTCACAAATATTAAGAAAGTAATATATTTTTAATTTAAATGAGAAACTTATATGATTAATAAAGGAAACTAGTTTATTTGAATTTTTCCCATTGACATTATATTTCTTAATCGTTCTATAATAACTTTTTTGTCTATAAATAAAGGTATTGTGTTAATTGTTAGTCAAACTCAGTTAAAGTACTTAAGTCATTTCAAGTCAAACATGCTGCCGCGAACAAAGTTAATTGAAAAGATATAAATCGAGATGTACAAGAAAAATAATCAAATCTCAGTTGGGCGCAAAAGAAACTTGCGAATTGGTTAGAGAAATATTATAACATTAAAGTTTCTCAAGCAACAATATCTAAGACACTTAAGCGATCATTCGATGTTCTTTTAGAAAATATGTCATTGAAACCAGATGCAAAACGTGTGAAGATGGTAAGGTACCCTTTAATGGAGAATGCTCTCTATGAATGGTTAACGTACAATCAAAATCATATTGCACTACCACATATACACTCATTACCGGCAATTTTTGGAAAAACAAGGCCGGCGACCGGGAAAGTCGCCGGTAATGATCATCATTGCCGGCGACTTTTCGCCGGAATTTCGCCGGCAATGTCTCCATTTATGGCGATTTAATGAATCGCCGGCAATGCCTCTTATATTAGATGTAGATCGCAGCAGCTCATTCATTTGGATCGAAAAAAATCCGGTGAAATCGAAAGAAGGAAAACGCTCTGAAATCGATCCATCGGTATTGTCAAAATTAAGGCGCGCGTCGAAAACTCGATCACTCGGGAAGCTATATATATAGGTACGTATATATATACGTATATGTGTATGTATGTATATATATATATATATATGTGTGTGTGTGTGTTGATCGATCTAATTAGATCGATATATATATATATATATGCATGCATGTGTTGATTTAATTAGAGTTGAATTGAGATATTGCGTCGATTATTAGTAGTGAATGTGTATATATATAGTACGTAATATTGTTAGAATTTTCAGGATGGACAAGAGTTGGATGAGGCTCGAAAGATGGGATGTGAGATATCACCAGGGAATTAGGAGTTTTGTGAATTTTGTGAAGGCTAATTGTGGAGACACTACACTTCATTATTGCCCGTGTAAAGAATGTAAGTGTCGCAGCAATCGATTTCATTTTCCCATTGATAAAGTCCAGAAGCACCTGAGTAAATACGGGTTTTGGGATAAGTACACTTGTTAGATTTATCACGGTGAAACATCGTTAGCGGGTCCGCATGATCATGGACAATTTGGTGAGAGGGCCAGTCCACGCTATGATCATGGAGATTTTGCTGAGAGGGGCAGTCCATCCTATGATCCAACATCGATGTTAATCAATGATATGTTTCCTCATGAGAGCGGTGTATTTGCTGATGAAGCACCAAATGTCCCTCCCGTCGTTGAGGGTTTCCCCCATATTGAGCCAGTCGAGCCATTACCTGGAGCTCATGTCAACTCAAGCGGTATGGACAAGTACAACAACCTGATTGCATTGCAACAGACTCCGTTGTACGACGGTTGTAGTAAGACTGTTCTTGAAAGTGTCATGGGAGTGATGCAGCTCAAAATGGAGAACAAAATGTCTGTCAAAGCTGTTGATTCTTGGCTGAAGTGGACTGCTTCGCTACTGCCACCCGGTCATCGTCTTCCTACCACTCATCATAAGGTGCGACATACCCTAAAAGATCTTGGGCTTTCCTACATCAAAATCCATGCATGCAGATATGATTGTATTCTCTTCTGGGGAAAAGATCTTGAAGACCTTGAAGCCTGCCCGGTATGTTTTACAGAAAGGTATAAGTTGACTCCTGCAGGCAACAAGAAAGCTGTGAAGATACTTCGATATTTCCCGCTTATTGATAGACTGGAGCGGTTGTTCATGTGTGCTTTCACGGCCGAAGCTATGAGATGGTGGGCTGAGAGAAATTTTCCTGACGATGACACCCTTATACACCCTTCCGACGGAGAGGCTTGGAAGCACATGGTCAGGGAGTTTGATCATTTTGCAGCAGAGGTCCGAAATGTTTGGCTATGGCTCTTATCTGACGGATTCAACCCTTTTGGCAACATGAGTCTTCAATACAGTATATGGCCAGTTATTTTGGTACCGTACAACCTTCCACCATGGATGTGCATGAAGAAGGAATACAATATGCTCACTCTGTTAATTCCGGGCCTGGGTTATCCAAGAAAGTGTCTCGATGTGTATTTGAGGCCTTTGATTGAGGAGCTTAAGTACCTGAGTGAGTGTAGCCACCCCACTTACGATAGGTTAAAAAATGAGATGTTTCAGATGCATGCCATGCTTGTTGGCACCATCAGTGATTTTCCTGCCCGCGGTATGTTGTCGGGCAACGTTACCAAGGGTTACAGGGCTTGTTCAGAGTGCATGATGGTTGATTGTTGCAGTCCTCATTGCAGTAAAATTGTTCAGATGCTTCACCGTTGTTGGCTTCCATATGATCACCCATTTAGACAGGATCCAGACGCGTTTGATGGGACTGTGGAAACAGGTGTGGCACCTAGGCGATGGACAGGGGATGAAATTTTGGAAGTGTTGAATGAATATGATTTTGGCTAGCTGAGCAATCATCCTGAGATAGTGGCGTCAATTCCAGACAAGCCCGAAAGGTATAAGTTTTGGACACACAAGAGCATATTCTGGGAACTCCCCTACTGGCCCAGGTTGCCTATCAGACACTACCTAGATGTCATGCACATAGAGAAGAATGTGTGTGAAAGTGTTGTGGGCACAGTTCTTAACTTGGAGGGGAAAACAAAAGACATCCCTAAGGCATGCATTGATCTGAAAGCTATGGGACTTCGGAAAGATTTGTGGTTAAGAGATGGTAAGAGAAAAATGCCGCAAGCTCCTTACACCGTAAAGCCGAAGCATAAGCATGAAATTTTTGGGTGGCTGAGTAATGTCAGGTATATATTCTTATGGCTTGCAGGAAATTGGCCTTAAATTTTTACCGGATTATGGTTATATGCGAGAAATATAATTGTTGCCTATGGCTATATATATATATATGCAGGTATCCTTATGGCTATGCAGGAAATATAAGCAGGTGTGTTAACTTCCGGGACAATAAGATGTACGGATTAAAGAGTCATGACTGCCATGTACTGCTTCAAAGCCTTTTCCCTATTTTCATTCGAGGGTACCTGCCCAAAGAGGTGGTGGAGACGTTGGTGGCCTTGTCAAGATTCTTTCAGAAGTTATACACCAGGGAAGTTAAAAAATCAGATCTCAGGGAGATGCAAGATGACATCATTTTTATCATGTGCAAGCTTGAGAGGATATTTCCCCCAAATTGTTTCGACATCATGCCTCACCTGATGATCCATCTTCCCGAACAATTGTTGCTTATCGGTACCGTACACTACACTTAGATGTATCCCATGGAAAGGTACAAATGATTCATACATTTGGTTTGCCTCTGTTTTTATATGTAAATTCTTATTTTTTAAGTAAGTTAACATGCACTTGTTAACTTGTAGACAATTGGGAGCCTACAAGGACTATGTGAAGAATAAATATGCACCTGAAGGGTGTATCACTGAAGCATATGTTGCGAACGAGTGTGTAACGTACACCAAAGTGTATTTGGGAGCGCTTGAGGACCCCCAACAACAGATGCCGATAGATGAACCCCAGTTCAACCTTTCTATCATCTCCAATGACGTGGTAGTACAGGGAAGCTTGCCAAAGTCGTACAAGTTAGATGGAAATGAGGTAGCCATTGCCCACTGGTCGGTACTGATTAACTGTCAAGAAGTACAATATTGGAAAAACTATCATCTTCACTACCCTGCTATTGCCGGAAATGTTGATTACCACAACAGGACGTTTGCAAACTACTTTGGTCAATGGGTAAGGGTATATGAGTATATGTCTATTTTTTATATATATCCTTATATAGCATGTGTGTACGTACGTGGTTTTGTGGTTTCTATGTTCATAATTTCTTGTGTGGTTTCATATCGTTTTCAGATGAACCATGTAGCAAATGATGGTTGCCCAGAGTGGTCAAATGAATTGAGGGTCCTGGCGATGAAACCGATAGCTTCAAAAGTTTACTCGATGTGTCAGGTCAATGGCGTGAAATTTATATGTGAAAATCGAGACGACCGACTAAAAACACAGAATTGTGGGGTGATGGTCCATGGTGGGCAGGATGGCGTTGACTATTACGGTGTCCTTCATTCAGTTGTTGAACTAATTTATGGGAACCGCATGAAAGTGCACTTGTTCAAGTGTAGATGGTTTGATACTAGCCCGGAGAACACAATGACCGATCAGTACAGAACATTTTCGGTGAATACTGCTACTAGCTGGTATGAAGAAGACCCTTTCGTTCTTGCCTCATCAGTAAAACAAGTGTTTTACCTTGACGATCTTCTTAACAAAGTCCCGTAAAAGGTGGTTAACCATGTTGCTCATAGAAACATATACAGTGCTGCCATACTTGGTGAGACCGCAGATGATGAGGAAGTTACTGCATACCAAGAGCCGAACGCTTTTGATATTCCGAAATCATCTACGATTTGCCTTAATAATGTGAGATCTGGGAGTGTGGTTCGAATTACTGGAGCAGAACTTCTCGATGTTAATCCATATGAAGTTGACGCTGATTCAGATGACGAGGAGCGGCACATATTGCCAGAGGTTACCTATGAAACCGAGTCAGACTCAAGTGATGAAGATGATTACGATTATCATCCTTAGTACGTTAATGATGTACGTATTTTAATTATAGTCAGAAATTATAGTCGGAAATCGTAGTCGGAAATTGTAGTCGGAAATTCGATCTAGTCGGAAATTGTAGTCGAAAATTCGATCTAGTCGGAAATTGTAGTCGATCGATATATATGGTCGGAAATTATGGTCGGAAATTGGTCGGAAATCGTAGTCGGAAATTCTAGTCGGAAATTATAGTCGAAAATTCTAGTCGAAAATGGTAGTCAGAAATTATAGTCGGAAATCGTAGTCGGAAATCGTAGTCGGAAATTCTAGTCGGAAATTCTAGTCGGAAATCGTAGTCGAAAATTGTAGTCGGAAATTATAGTCGAAAATTATAGTCGGAAATCGTAGTCGGAAATTGTAGTCGGAAATTCGATCTAGTCGGAAATTGTAGTCGATCGATATATATGGTCGGAAATTATATAGTCGGAAATTGGTCGGAAATTATGGTTGGAAATAGGTCGGAAATTGGTCGGATATTCTTCAGGAAATAATGACATTACCAACAAGTTGATAAGCAACTCGTTGGTAATGACATTGCCCACGAGTTATCAACTCGTTGGTAATGTCATTACCAACGAGTTAACTCGTTGGTAATGACATTACCAACGAGTTGCAACTTACTCGCCGGTAATGTTTACTGAATATGGGCGAACCCAGCTCGAGCCCGAGCTCATTTCTCACTATCTCAAACCCTAAAACTCCTCCTCTCCTCCTCCCCAAACAGATCCGCCTCCCTCTCCTCAAATCTCTCTTCCTCTCCTCCCCTCTCCCTTCTCCTCTCTCCACACTAAAAAACCCCATTTCAAATTGAAATTTCCTCTCCTCCTCTCCTCCTCCCCTCACCTCCGTCGCCAGAAAATCACCTCGAGCTCCACCATGGCAGTGCATGCAAGCTCACTCTCTCTCCCTCTCTCTCTCTCCCTCTCTCTCTCTCTCAATTTTTATTTATTTTTATGCATATATATATACGTATGTACGTATGTGGAAAATTTACATGCAATGTATATATATATGTATGTGGAAATTAAATTTAATTAGGGTGATTTGGATTAATTTATATGCAATGTATATATATATACGTATGTTTGAAAAATGTGAAAAATTAATTAGGGTGATTTGGATTAATATGTGATGTATATATATATGTGAAAATTAAATTTAATTAAGATGCATGATGTATATATATGTGATGTATATATATATGTGGAAAATTTAAAGTCGGAAATGATGTATGTATATATGTTAATTTAGGTGATATAGTTGTTAATTTAACGTATAATAGGTGAAAAATCGGAATCGGAATTTAACGTGTTTGGATTAAGGTGATATAGTTGTTAATTTAACGTATAAATTAAGGTGAAAAATCGGAATCGGAACGGTTTGGAACCAGAACAGTTTTAAACCGGAACCGCGTGGAACCGGAACCGTTTGGAACCGGAACTGTTTGTAACCGGAACTGTTTGTAACCGGAACCGTTTGAAACAAAGCGGTTCCAGGTTCAAACAGTTCCGGTTCCAAACGGTTCCGATTCCGATTTGTTATAGAACCGAATCCATGACTATTAGGGTGTCCAGGAGGTTTTGCGGCAAATTGGCTTGGAGGCATCAAACGGAGAGGGACTAGAAATAGTGGAGGGAGCAGTAGTCAAGCTTCCTCCTCAGCCGCAGTTAGCAACACGCGCAGTGGGCCAATGATGAATGCTCGCACACAAATGTTGCTAGCTGCGCGAGAAGAGGAGGAAGCTGCACGATCCGGAGCCGTGCAACCGGAAATTCAGCCTCGAGCCTCAGTCAGCAGACGCTCAGTCAGCAGACCCTCTGTCAGTAGACCCTCAGACGAGCGACAGTCAACGGGGGCATCAGAAACTCCCTCCATCCGAATGCCCCCTATTCGCCCGGTGCCTACTCCCGTTTCACGGGAATCATCTGAGGCAGATGGTGCTGGCGCCTCATCGTCCAGGCCTCGTCTATCTCCGCCGTCTGGTCTCTTCCTGCCCGACGAGATTGCTGTGATCCATGAATTCGATGATAGGGGGATGCCTATTTATGTTGAAGGACGGCCGGAGTTCCTGAGCGTGGAGGAAGCGTACAACTTCATCCCGTTCGACCCCGTGCATCTTTGGAGTGTGAGGTGCACCAACCAACAAACGGACGATGCAGGTAAATTTTATTTAACAAGATTGATTACTTAATTATTACTTAAGACTTACGATATGTTCAATTAATGATATCAATTTGTTGACATTGTATTATTAGGCAATTTTGTTAATGGTACTGGAAAACGGAAAAGGGCTAGAGGCACCTGCACCGGGAAGAGACTTGAGCAGGCCACCGGGGGAAGGAAAACGCCTATTAGGGCCAATGAGGATGGCGAGGTGATCGAGGCATTTGACACCACGCGAAAATATGTCAGCATGGCCGGGGCGATCGTGCGGGACAAGGTCCTAATGCTTTGGCCAGATTGGGAATCTGTGCCTATCTACGTGAAGATGCAAGTGCATAATGCACTGAGTGTGAGTTAAATCGTATTTTCATTACGTAAATTTTACATTTATTAATTAAGTCCGAATAAATATATAATTTTACCGTTTATATATTCATATTGCAGGTGTGGTTTGACATGGATGAATGCCTTATTCACACGTGGGTAGAGCGTCAACTACATATGAGGTGATGTGCTTCGAGTTATTTTAGTATATATCGAGTTAGATTTTTGTTTATCAAGTTTTTTAATATCTCTAACTTTTTTTTCCTGGTGTTAATATATGTATAAAGAGTGGAAGAACGAGCTTTCTTCACATTACACTGTATACAAGGAGCTAGGCCGATGTTCTACCCCTAGCGAATTCTGGTTTAGGGAGTACGAGTGGTTGTGGCTGATAGCCCACTTCGAGCACCCCAAAGCGAAGGTATGCATCCTGAATATATCTTACAAGCCTAATGTATCGTATCACATTGAAATAGTTCGTTACAAATTTTTTTACATATGTTTATCAAACAAGGCGATTTTGAAGACGAACCGGGCGAATAGATTGAAAAACACCAGGGCCCATCATGCAGGTTCACTCAACTATTTGGGTTGGTCGAGTAAGGCGCAGCAACAACAAGAAGTGAACTTGTTGGTGTATATTCATCAGAAGTTCTATCCGCAGTGCCCTAAAGAAGCGGTAAGTCTTTCGCCTCTACATGTGTTAATAAAACTATTTTTCAATATTAATTTATTTTGTTAAATAATACGTTATTCATTTTCGCTTTTCAATTAGGCGAGAGTGGAGGAGGCGACCACAGAAGTGACCATGAATATAGCTCGGAATAACCATCCTGACTGCTCCGAGGAAGAAGTCACCCAGTATGCCTCTCAGATCGATCCGCTTGATCGCCCTATAGCGGCTCAGATCATGGCAAAAACGTGCAGGACTGGAAAGAATACCTACTACTACAGGGGAATGGGCTCGGCGGGCGAAGGAGTATTGAAGAACACTTCAGAATACTCTACCGGGTCAAGAAGTTCAACTTCTAGTCGTAACCTCGCAGCGGAGCTTCAGAGGACGCATAGGGAGTTGGAGGAGCAAAGGAGGCAGATGGAGGAGATGAGGCAGATGGCCAAGCAGCAGACAGTCAGAGATGCCGAGTACCGGGGGATGATTGAGCAACACCGACTCATGGTCCAACAGCAGACACAAATGTTCACCTGGATGCAGACGATGTACGCGGCTCAGACTACCGGACAACTGCTCCCCACACCTCCCTGGGTCCTTGTGTTCCCCAGTTATCCACCACCACCACCGCACCAGTCACCGCCACAGCAAGACCAGGGTAGCCACCGGAGTTCAAATGAGTACATGGATTTCTTCGACCCTGACCCGCAAGTTCCTCGACTTTGACGTGTAGTTGTAGTTTATTTTTGTATCGTTGCTATTTGTACTGTACGTTGAACATTTATGTGTGTACTGTTGAAATTGTATTTGTACGGTTTATGTCTTTCAATGCAGGTTCTGGAATTGGGCCCAATCCAGAACCGGCTTTTTTTTTTCAAAATTTTTCCAACCATTGCCGGCGACATGGACCTAAGTCGCCGGCAATGACTTTAAATTCCGGCCACGGCGGCGCAAACATTGCCGGCGACGTGAAAATGAGTCGCCGACAATGCTATCTCTGGCGGGCAATTTCCGGCGACGGCATTGCCGGTGACTTGTCGCCGGTAATGACATTTCCGGCGTGAAAAAAAATAAGGCCGGTGACTTAAAGTCGCCGGCAATGGGTCTTAATGTGGTAGTGTTGACATGAGTGGAGATCTCTTGAAGGAGAAAAATAACTTATTCATAAAAGCACTTTATCCTGAAGTTCCCATATTTGAGTTTTCAAATTGATGGTTAGGGAAGTTCAAATAATGTCATGCTATTCAATCCTACCGACGCTTTGGACATGGATAAACTTGAAGCTAGCCTACCACCAATAAGAGAATAACTAAACAAGTGAGCTTGTAAGGACATCTATAATATGGATGAAACTGGCTTATTTTACCGAATACAAGGCGATAATTATCTTGCAACAAAATAATTAGAGGGTCGAAAGCGAAACAAAGAGAGAGTTACATTAGTTATTTGTTGCAGTGGTAATGGCTCTGACAAAGTTCCACTTTGGGTCATAGGCAAGTTTAAGAATCCAAGATGATTTAAGAATGTCAATTGTGATAATCTTAACTGCAAGCATCGAGCAAATTTAAATGCATGGATGACACCTTTGATATTTGTGGAGTGACTCAAGTGGTTTGATAATAGATTAAATATGAATGTCCTGCTAAGTATGAGCAATTGCACTACCCATGAAAAAAGAGAGAATCTCTCCAGCTTAAATACACAACTGTCCTATTTCTACCACCTAACAACACTTCCAAAATCCAGCCTTGTGATGCAGGTATAATCAGAAATTTCAAAGGTTACTATCGTACATGGTTCAATCGTGAATTTTTGAAACGAATAGAAGGTCGAGTCGTGGAACCATCGAAAATAAGAATCCTTGATATAATTATCAACACAGTTGTAGCATGGTCAATGGATGTGAAGCCAGAGATAATTGCGAATTGTGTCAAGCATTGTAAGATTATGACTATTGATTACTTGCATGCTACAAATGAAGTGGATCAGGAGCATGAGAGATTAATAAGAGAATTGAATGGTCAGATGCAACAACTTCACTACACTAATCCAATGGATATCAACGTATTTCTTCATCATCCTAATGAGCAACAAGTTGTGTACCCTTTAAGGGAAAGAAAAATTATTACCGCAATTAGACAAGAACAAAAAGAAGATAATCGGGAAGACAAGAGTGTAGAACTACCAAAAATTTCAACTAAAGAAGTCATCGACATGCTAGAGAAGTTGAAAACATTTAGGCTTCAACAATAAGATGAATATGTCAATGAGTTACTACGGACCTGCAAGCTCAAAGATGTGATTGTAACAATCAAGCATAAATCATTGTCTCAAACTAGTATAGATAAATATTTTAATTCTTCTTGAATAATATTTTGTATATTATTATTATTGACAATTATTACTATATGGAGGTAACTTTTTTATATATGGGACTAAAAAATCTTATAACTTATCGCAATGTAAAAGTTATTCTTATTTATAACTGGTCCCGAGTTGGGATCGAGATTTTTTATCACTATAAAAATGTTATTCCTTTATAGAGTATTCTTACATCGAATTTTTATTGTATATGACTTTGGACTTAACAAATTAAGGTCTCATAAATTTACTTTTGCGATTTTAATTACAAAAACCATTTTTAATTATCTATCTGATATTGTTCTCCTTTATTTCTTTTCCTTTTGAAAGAAATTTGGTCTCACTTTCTTTGGTTTAATTTACATCGGTTTTAATTAGCCTCTTCCTTATCTGTGTATGTCATTCAATTACGTTCAATTATCACATTTAATTTGATTCAAACAAACGATTATCACATTTAATCACACACCTCAGCAGCCATCTAAGAGCCTAGTTGTCACAAGACTCGTACATTGAACGTGTCCTATATATGAGAGGAATCTTCTGCCTATCAGTGTGCATTTCCTTGCATTGAGTTCCTTCGCATACAACAATGTCGATCCCAAACTCTTTGTTTCAACCTCGAGACGAGGTAGAAGTGTGTAGCAAACTAGAAGGGTTTGTCGGCTCATACTATGAGGCCAAAATAATAAGCCCCGCCCAAAACTCAAAGTACGGGGTTCGCTACGATAGCCTGGTTGAGGAAAGTAACCCTGATCGTAAGCTTGTAGAGCTTGTGAGTGTGGATGAGGTCCGTCCTCGTCCGCCTCTCATTGGAACTACTGAATTTTCTCTACATGATTGGGTCGATGCATTCGACAAGGACGGATGGTGGGTTGGCCAAATTGTAGGTGTGAGGCAATCGCGGTGCAATAGTTACAAGGTAAGATTTGAGGAGTGTGGAGTGGAGGCTACTTACCGAGCTTATGAGCTGAGGCCACATCAAGACTGGATCAATGGTGAATGGGTAGTTCGTCGGTAATATAGATCTCATCTTAAAGAATATATTGAGGAAGGTAGAGAATCCTAGTTATTCAGAAATAGTGTCATCCCCTCCGATAATGAATCTAGTTTCAATGTTTGTGTTATTGATCATTCGATCTGCTTGTCTTCATATGATAATTCTCATTCCGATTGAATTTATTTTTAAATAGTGACATTTTATCTCTTCGCGCGCATTTTGTGGCGCGAATGCATATCCAACAATTTAAATGTAAACGGTCTTTTATATCTCCAACTTTATATATAATAACAAACCATTTACTCTATATGTTTAATCAATTTTTATTTATTTAGTAAATATTAATTAAGTCATATTTTTAGTTTTCAATCTAATCATCGTTTCCTTAATTATCAAAAGCATCTCTCTCTCGTAGTGGACATGATATTTATTTTTTTACACATTTTTAGCTCCTAAGAAATGCCTTGAATTACTTTTGAACTTCAATTCATTTTAATTAACTAGTGCCATCTGCAATACAAAAACAATAACAAAAGAACACTACAATAATAAAAATAAAAAAGAAAAAAAAAAGATAGATGAATCAAGGCCCAAAAAACATGTTCGAAACCCAATTGGATTGGGAGATCGTGGGTTAAGTTTACCCACTACGCAGTTGCACACATTTTCAATTCCTTTAAAAAAAAGCATCAAAGAAAATGGCTTCCTACTCAAGGTTCTCATTCCAGAGAGGCGATCACGTCGAAATCTGCAGCGAAGGCGACGGCTTTCTGGGCTCTTACTACGAAGCCACCGTCGTAGCAAACATGGGCAACAACTACGTCATCCAGTACACCAATCTCACCCAGGTGTTCAACCCTTCCGAGCCGTTGAAAGAGACCGTCAGGGCCGCCGAGGTCCGACCTCTGCCTCCGGCGACCGGAGCTTCTGGATTTCGCGTCGGCGACTGAATCGATGCATACGATCTCGATGGTTGGTGGGCCGGTACGGTTTCGTCGGAAAAGACTAGCTCCGGTGCGCATTCTGTGTTCTTTGAATACTGCGGACAGGAGCTGACGTACTCAGTCGAGAAGCTGAGGATTCATCGAGAATGGCGCAATGGGAAATGGGTCTCGTCCAAGAAGACCAAGACCAAGAGAAAGAGAAGTGCTCTGTGATTCTGACTCGGTCGTTCACCAAACGATGTCGTATTCGGGTTTCCGGTGCAAAGAATTTTGTCATTTTGGGGTTTCTAAACGATGTCGTTTGGGGAGGGTTTTTAATAATTTTTCATTCCAAACTAGATAGGATTTAGGAAGATCTGTATGTATTGTTTTGTCGATATTGAATGCAATCTCTAATTTTGTCACAGCTTTACATAATAGTTACTAGTGTTTGTCAAAGAAATCACAAGATGATGCTCTGCTGCAGAAAACAACTATGGCATTCATCCTATCACATATTCACATTATCAGGAAGAAACTGAAAACCCCAATCAGTCTTGGTGCGCATCACTAACTTGGTGAGATTCGAGTTATACGAGGAACACCAGATTTTTGAATCACTGAACTTTCTTCTTGCAATTCTACGAAATTCAAATGAAGTTGAGTAACACATTTTATCCTCGTACATCATTTTCTAGTTGAAAGCAATCAGAGTGGAACAGAACCGTAGAAAACTACTTCAGCAGGACCAGTCATGTAAACATGATTGTCTTCCTCTCTCCACTCGATCTGTAACGGCCCTCCAGGAAGATCAACTGTGCAATTCTGTTGGCAAAAAAGAAGCATAAACAGATGAACATTGGAATTCAAGTAACTGAAAAAATAGTTGATAATGAGGTAGATTTGGACACCGATTCTAGCAATCGACAGCTGAGTAATAATCAAAATATGGAGTATTACAAATTTACAATAGAAAAGAAAAATACAACATTCACTTCTATCCATTCATTTGTGTCAACTGCAATTCCGCAAGTGCAGGGAAGGTGTTTCTTCTTCTTCCCATGTTATAAGATTGTTGTTTACGAAACAATTTCGCTACTTAAGTCATCGGTCACATGGATCACACACATATACACTAACCCTGCCTTCTTTTGCATTAAGGGATACTACATACGTAGGAATATCAAACTTAAAACTTCAAAGGAACTGACCGACCAATGAGACAATATCAAAAAGTGGACAAAAACAACAAGATTAACATGTAAGCCGACTGGAAGTAGAGACGACATTATTTCCTCTAAAAATATGGCTCAAAACTTACCCGAGCAGCACGACCCTCGAGAACACCTGCTACAACTACAGCACAAGCACCAGTTCCACAAGCCAGAGTTGCACCTGCAATCAGAGATGATTAAGCTTATAGCAGATTTTGTAATACATCAGAATGTTCTAGATTTTCTTCTGCATCCAAGGGAACCAACCTGCGCCACGCTCCCAAACTCGCATCTTGACGTGTGAAGGAGTGAAAACTTGCACAAATTCTGTACATAGTATCAATTTAGATTCCAGCATATCAATTTGATTAAGATTCTGAACACATGAAGAGATAACCCTGTGGATTTACTGAAAACAAATCTTAAGTTTACTTACCTGTGTTAGTTCGTGCTGGAAACACCTCATGATTTTCAAATTTCGGACCAATTTCAGCTAGATTCAATTCATCAACTTGTAAGTTCTGTTCCATAACATAAAAAATTAGTCAACAATGATGAATTTGGGAGGCAGAAAAGGTATCCAGCAGACCCATAATAGAAGTAAAGAGAATTGAAATGTTTGAAGTTATGCTAGCACAGTTACCTGGTCTTTGTCTGTACCATAAGTTACACAATGAGGATTTCCCATACTAACACAAGTTACATTCCAGGTTACTCCATCAACATTCAACCCTGACTTAACAACAGCTTGGTCTTTGTTTGCAGGTAGTCTCGTAGGTACATCTGACGCTTTAAGGATCGGCTCACCCATATCAACTCTAACCTGTATTTACAGGAATCATTAGCTAACGCAACTGTAAGCATCCAACACTACAGCAAGATGAGGAATACAGTCCAGCAATGTGTGCAGTAGAATATTCATACTTAGAGAGTAGCACTATTTTACAATCATTTCATGCTTAGTGCACTAACTGCAAAATAATAATACTTAAACTGAACAATGAGGTAAACAGCATACCTGTCCATCATCTACAATTTCTGGAACAATTAACCCAGCACCAGTATGTACTGTAAATCTGCAATATGTACACAACCACAATTCCTGTTTAGAAAGTAGTGACCACGAATAGAATTCATCAATACTGAACTGAAAAGCTCCCTCTTCTAAATTTTATAAGCAAGTAAATACAATTACTGATAGATTCAAATCCCCACCGTTGCTTCCCTTGCAAGTTCTCAAGCTCCATGATGAACTTTGCGAAGCATCTGACTCCATTCCCACACATCTGGATTACAAAATTTAACATCAAACAATTGGAAATTGAAACCACCACTCATATACACAGTAGCTCACACATAATCCAATCCAGTAGATGCAAGCAATTCATCTCTAATCACAGACATACAATGTAGCAATGACAAGTATGTTTAAAGCACCAAAATGCAATTCACCTCCGGCTCGCTCCCATCGGAATTGAAAATCCTCATGGTATAATCAGTTCCATTTCCACCAGGAAGAGCAAAGATAACTCCATCCGCACCAATCCCAAAGTTCCGATCACACAGCTTCACTGCTTGCTCCGGAGTCACCTTAGGCTCCGCCGAGTCCCTATTATCAACCTATCACTCACAAAATCCCAACAAACAATCACAAACCAAACCCTAGCTTTTCGATTATTTGATTCAATTTCAATTAGTAGTGAAAGTGAATACCAGGATGAAGTCGTTGCCGAGGCCATGGTACTTAACGAAGTGAAGGATTCCGGCCTCTCTCCGGTCGAGAAATGAAGCCGGAGACACCTTTTCGGCTGCTCCGACGCTCATTGAAGCCGCCGTCGCCGATAAGCGTAGACGTGGACTTTTCAAGGAGACGGTATGGCTGAGAGAGTTGAATTTGAGAACAGGAAAAGACGAAGAAGAGAGACGAGAATCGACAGAGGTGAGTGATCGGCGAGTTGGGGATGTGAGAGGCACTGAAATAGCGGCGGCTATGGCCATGGCTGGCTTTGGAATGGAGTGAGCTGAGTTTTCCCTCTCTGAAACAGTCCCGGCGGCAGCTCTTGTGTTTAGTTGTTTGTCTGGGCCGTTATAAGTAAAATGTACAATTTTACGACAAGAGTTTGAGGGTAAAACAGCACAAACTGGATTTATCTAGACCATTTTGGTAATGGCTCAAAATTTTGTAGTTGTTTGAGGGGAATAAACTGATACACTAAAATTGTAACTCTTTCATTGATAGAATATCTTAAATATAGGCTGATACAATTTATTACAATTAATGTTCCGATATAACAGTGATTCTCTGAATCTATATCGAATCTAGTGTGTATCTAATTAGGACAAGACACACACCGGAAGTAACGGAAAATAAATCTCCTCAAACACTCCCCCTTGTGTCGACGGCCTAATAAATGATGCATAACTTGTTGCCTCACTAAAAACCTTGTCAAGCAAACAAAAACCTCATGGGTAAAACAAAAGCTTGGTCTAAGAGAAAAAGAGTACAACGCATCAACTACAAATGCTACTACATGTGATGTAGACTCCCCCTAATATCTACAGAAATGTAATCCCCCTGACTGTAAACTCAGTCATGGAGTTCAGATAACCTGTGAATACCAATGAGTCTCACATGTTTCACATATGTAGATTTGAGTAACGACTTGGTAAACAAGTCTGCAGCATTATCCGCCGAACCAACCTGGTTCATATGGATAATCAATAATCGTTGCTATTGCTGATTGTAGGAGTATTTTGACAAAATGAATTAAGTATGACACCGTTAATGTAACCCAGCTTCATTTGTTCAATGCAAACCGCATTATCATCAATGATGCAAGTTGGTGATGTCGTAGTATATGACAATCCACTATACCCTTGAATATGATGAATGACTGAACTAAGCCAGACACATTCTCTAACCGCTTCATGCAAAGAAATAATTTCTGAATGATTCGAGGAAATAACAACACGGGTTTATTTAGTTGATCTCCAAGAAATCGTCGTGTTTCCCATAGTGAAAACATAATTGGTCTGTGAACGACTTTTGTGTGAGTCATAGAGGTATCCGGCATCAACAAATCCAACCAACACATCAACCGGTGTTTCAAAATAGGAGACTGCAATAAAACTGCTCACAACAAGGGAGGAGTTCGATGGGTCGAATGAATGGTTCTGTTGGATCCAGTGTACCGGTTTCGATGGGTCGAAACCTTTCCTCAACGGGTCAAAAGACGCCATCGGGTTATCACAATTTGCTGCATTCAACGGGTCAAAAGCGTTAAAACTTGTATGTTGTGACTCAACCATCCCTTTTTCAGGATTTTCCAATTTCTCTCTGTATTCTTTGTAAGGAAAGAATAAGCTCAAGTCAGTGGATCACTTCAAGTACTTGAAGATGTATTTTACTCTATTCCAATGACTTTGCGTAGGCGTATACCGAGAAGGCAATGCTTGGATGTGTGTACCAAACTATATTTAATCAAGCTCTAACCGCACTAAGATATGAAATCTCAGCTCCAAAAGTTTCTCACCATCATCTCTTCAGATAAAATGGATTCTTTTGGTTTTCAGACGGCAAACAACCATTAGTGTACTAATAGGGTGTGCTTTGTCCATTACCTGATTAGACATAAGCAAATTGGTGAATAAGAATTCAACCAACTTGATATTTCATCTCAAAACCGAGACTTAGTCGAGTTCTACCAAGTTCTATCATCTCAAACAACTCATTCATCTACTGAACATTTATGGGTATAACTTTTCATTCTTGTATCCCTTCCCAATCAAGTAGTCTTACTAAGACGTGTATACCACATCCTACCGGATTGCTTTCATCCCTGTAGCGAATGTCTCAATCTAATTATATGAGCACTCTATAGTTTAGAGTTATTTGATTTGGGTAGAACCATGTCATCCGCTATTCTCATGTATATCATTGAATTAAGATCCCCATAGAGATATACAGTAACCACATCTATAAGCTACATACTCAATATTTTAAACACTATTAAACTGATAAGGTAGCGAAAAGTGATGATGTCTATGACCGGAGAATACATCTCCTCATAATCAATAATAGGGCGTTGAGAACATCTTTGCGCCACAAGTCTAACTTTATACCGCATGACGTCATCCTTCTCAATATACTTTCGGAAAAAAGACTCTTTTGTATCTAATCGGCTTACCATTTGGTGGTCATAATACTACCATACCGAAAACTTGTCATTTGTTAGAAAGTCTAGTTCAGCCTAGATTGCAACTTTTCATATCAGTCAATTTGCTCTACATTAACCGTTGACAATCCGCAGCAAAACAATGTTCTACTCCATCGTCGCCAATTCCTAAGCGACAGAATAAGTAAATGCATCATCAACGAACCTGGATGTACCATCTATAATAACGCTAGCATTTATTTAACTTTGTGAGATTTCTTTGTTTACTGACATCGTCATTGACTCTGAGGTGTCCCCCAGTATTTTTCAATGTTGACTTTTAGACACATTTATAGTCAGAAATAATCTCATGTGTTGATGATAAATAGTTGTGCTTTGATGGTTTACCTTTTTACTAGCGACTCATCAGTGGATTTTGACCGATGCTACAGCCCCACTCTGGGCAGGAGAAACACTATCTTGCCCAGTATTGCGTTAACTTGCTCAATTCTAGGGACTTTCAATCTTGCAGGATTTGCAGCATGTAAAACCGATCTCGTCACTCACATGATATCAGTAAAGAAGTAAGGCATAGAGTCTGTTACTTGTTGAAGATCAAGAATACATTGCACTTCATTCTCATATTGAGATGCATGAGGATCATGATGAGACATAGTGGGGACATACCATGTCAATTTTTGACGTTTATCCAAAATGGAACCATTCTTATCTCCCCTTAACGGCGCGAAATATGTCTCATCACAGTGACTCACTGCAAAAAAACTAGCCGTAACGAGATCTCTTGTCAGATGTTCAAAATAACGGACAATCGTTGGAGAATCATAACCAACATAAATGCATAATTGTCGTTGATGACCCTTTTTTGTACGCAGTAGAAGCGTCGTAGGCACATGTACTGCACAACCAGAGATGCGTAAATGTGAGATATTAGGCTCATATCCAGTTACCAACTGGTACACACTAAATAGTTGGCAGTTTGTGGGTATCAAGCGAATAAGCATAGCTACATGTAATATTTCATATCCCCAAGAAGATACCAGCAAATTAGTATGCATAACCATTACTCTGGCCACACGCTTTAACCGTTTGATTTTTGCTTCTACTAAACCGTTCTATGAATGAACATAAGGAACTAGGATATTTAACAACAATCCCAATCAACATGCAATAATCAACAAAATATTTCTATGTAAACTCTCCTGTATTAAACTAATTTGAATGACCTGATTGAGTTGTTCATGCGGTGAGCCCGAATCTTAACAATATGTGCTAGGAGTTTTACAAATGCAGCGTATCATATGGATTGCAAAGACGTGTGACATATGCGTTGATGCAGTAATCAAAACCATATATAAACAGTCTGTATACCGGTTTGATTGATCCAGAAATATATTCTTGGATTCTGTGAAGGAATGGAAGTTGTGTCCACAGCGAAAGAAGATTATGTCTGTAACTTTGCTAATGAACGAGATTTGTAAAACGAGCAATATGCATTGGATATGGCCATAAAGGCATCCGGAGGGAAAAATGCACAACGCCACAATGGTATTTTGAGTATCTTAGAGACGAGTGCATTTTGATTTTCCGATACCAAGTTTTCAACGGTTCAAAAGGTTGTCCAGGGGCATACATTCGACGGGTCGAGCAAATTTTTGACGGGTCGAAGGAAACCTAAAATCAATATTGATTTTTCGATATCTATATTTCGATGGGTCGAGCACATTTTTTGATGGGTCGAAAGTGTATCCAGAAGCATACATTCGACGGGTCGAAGAAAACCTCAAACCAATATTAATTTTCTGATATCTATTTTTCGACAGGTCGAGTATAATTTTCGACGAGTCGAAATTGGACATAGTTCGAGACAGAAGCAAACATTCGACGAGTTGAGTACAATTTTCGATGAGTCGAGTACAATTTTCGACGAGTTAAAAAGTGTTTAAAACCAATCCAGATTGGAACATTCGATAGGTCAAGAAGAATCTCGACAGGTCGAAAATTTTCGGGGGATCAAAATATCCACTTTTTTGTGCCTCATTTTTACTGTATCATTGTGTCATTATGCCTTATAAAATTGTAAACATCAAACCATACACTATATAAGTAGTGAAGTAACATTCTCAACACGTTCATAAACCAAAAAATAGAGAAAATTTTATTGCTTGCCAACAAGTAAAAGTTACATTATATATGTCTTATTCCAAAATAGACTAAAAATAAAGTCTCAAAACATGACTAAAATCAAGTCAAAAATAGAGCTAAACTTGATTGCATAACAAAAACTTGAGCGTAATACATAGACTACTCAAAAAACCGCAGTCTCCAGACTTGCTTTTGTATTGTCTGCTATTATAAGATTGGCTTTACCGCAATCTTCCATCTCATAGTCTTCAAATGAAGTAAGTCTCATGTGCCAAGGTGCACAAATTGTTTGTCCATGTGCTTGGTAGAACTACATATATAACAAGATGACAAGCACGAATTAGAACCAGAATTTGAAGAATTTCTCCCATTCCTAGAACTGGAATGATTTTTATTGGAGTTATGGCTATTGTCTTGGTGAGTCTAAGTCAAGTTCTGACTATATCCTTTACCATGGGCTTTGCCTCGTCCGCCTTTGCCACCAAGGTTTTTGTAAGGTTTAGAACAATCGTTCCTCCTATCCTTACGTGTCTTCCCACCAAGTGTTGTACGACTCATGGATATTTTTAGTACCGGTTGGCCAAACATTATTGTGGAGAAGAATCTCGCGACACCGTTCTTTCTTGACCAACTCACTCATGAGATCACTAAAGGATCTTAGTCTTCCTTTCTCATAATCTGTGTGATATTGACTAGCAAGTGTGTCCATGGAAGTGGGGAATGTGCTTGAAGACTTCTCGATCATAGCTAGATATATCGGTCTTTATAATGCCACAAACATTCAACTCTGATTGTAGCTCCAACATAACTTGATTGAAAGCATCAATGTTTGAATAATCCAATAACTGAATTGAATCTCATCTTTCTTGAAGTTGTGTTTTATGCACATTATTGAATTTATCTTGTAAAATCACCCACAAAACTGCGGGGTCATTCTTTAACAAATATTATTTTTGTAGAACTGGATGCATATGTCGCGTCAAAAATATGAGGGGTTGAGCTTTGTGAGTTGGAGTTGGTGGCTCAATACCAGGTGGTAGTGGTAGTGGTTGGATTGTATCCGTCAGATTCATAATGAGAAGTGCGTTCTCAACATCTGACACCCAATAATGGTATTATGCTCCTTGAGGGTCAAGGATATCAAATTCAGGTCGTTTCGGCTTAATTTATGTCATCTACAAGAGAGACAAAAAATGTAATTAATTACCGATCAAAAAATCACGATCACTTAATATTAAGTTTAGGAAATAAGAATGTGATCAATAATGTTTGATCACAAAAATCGATTACCAATAAATGGTGGCTCAAAATCACACCCAGAAACCGTGATGAACCATCACGTAGTATCGATTTACCTTTGTTTTATTTTCTTTTCTAAACCGTGACTCCCCCAGGACTGTCACTCATACTATATGGATATAAGTCCATAAGAACTAGGGCATAGATATGCAAAAATCACAATCACAATATCACAATTATAAGATCTAGGGTTTTGCAGGAAGTAAGTTTTATTCCTAGATCTATAGGTTGATAGTTTAGAAAGGTTTACCTCAAGGGTGTTATGCTCAGTATGAAAACTTCATTGTGAAATAAGTTTGAAGAAAGGAAACACGTCCACGAAACTTCCAGCAAAAGGAGGATTCATTCTTCTTTTCTTCTTTTCAGGCAGACTGACCTTCATACACATAATTGACCATAACTTTCACTAGACACATCCAACTTGAGATTTTCAAGATGATATGGAAACTAGACATATGGAGCTTTCCATGCATATAAAGATCTCTCTCTGTTTCATCCTGAGTTGCTCGCAATCCTCTATCGAAGTTGGGTATTTTGCACAGGCTCAATTTTGGCCGGAAAATTAGAGATTCCGAGAGAAGAAGATGTTGATTGGTGGAGATCGGCAATGAAGGAGGAGCTGCCAACAGTGGAAGTTTAGTGTTTGGAGTTAGGATATTTTACTGTGGCGATGGCTGGCTATCAACTTAGAGCATACTGATAACGTATTTGAGGGGAATAAACTGATAGACTGAAATTATAACTCTTTCATTGATAGAATGCCTTAAATATAGACTGATACAATCTGTTACAATTAATATCTTGATATAACAAGGATTCTCTGAATCTCAAATCTAGTATGTATCTAATTAGGACAAGACACACACCAAAAGCTATGGAGAATAAATCTCCTTAAACAGTAGTTATCCTAATAGAAAAATACCCATAATGTCATTTATAGCCTAAATTTTTCATTAAAATTATTTATACTTTTTATCCCATTTAAGGTCACTTTCCTTTTTTCCATTTGGATGCGTCTATTCACACCTCCCATTTTAATATTTACACCTCCTCTAATTTTTGTAAAATGATAAATCTAATTTTACCCCTTTGTAAACCTTATTCTTTTTTGTAGCTACATAATAGAGATATCAGAGTTTTCCTTTCTTTATATCTCTTAACGAACTTGATTAATTTGATTTGAGAGTGGAATTAATAAAGATTGATTTTGGATCATGGATTTGTCTCCTTCGTTGCCTAACAATGAGTGCAACATGGATCAAGTTCTTGATTGGATGCACTACTGTCGAACAATCTCGACCCTTGAAGGTCTGCTAGTGATCTTTTTATAAGGTCTACTAGTGATTTTGTAATGACAGATCTTTCATGATTTTGTTTTACCTCTATATGAGTATGTTTTTATTGTCAATCCATCTATCCCTATTCTTCATTTGAAAAATCCAACCCTCTAACCTAAATAGGATTGAAGAAGATTCATTGCACC
Source organism: Geum urbanum (assembly GCA_946800695.1). NCBI lineage: Eukaryota > Viridiplantae > Streptophyta > Magnoliopsida > Rosales > Rosaceae > Geum > Geum urbanum. The sequence continues at coordinate 76,441,877 of OX326999.1, read as the reverse complement.
AATAGATAAATTACTCAAGAATTACGTTGTTCTTAGAAAAGATGGTTGATTGTTTAGAAATGGAGGTGAGAATTATAATACTTTTTAATGATTTTTTTTGGAAGAGGATGTGTATAAGAAAATAAGGGTAAATTAGGAAGTCTAGTAGAGAAAAAAATGTGAAGAGGTGTAAATATTAAAATGGGAGGTGTGAATAGACGCACCCTTCATATTTTCCTGACTTTTCAATTTTACCCCTTATGTATATATTGTTATGATATTGTATTTGAATTCAAACTTTGGGAGGGGGGAGAGGGAGAGGGAGAGGGAGGGAGGGAGGGAGGGAGGGAGGGAGGGAGGGAGGGAGGGAGGGAGCGAGAGAGAGAGAGAGAGAGAGAGAGAGAGAGAGAGAGAGAGAGAGAGAGAGAGAGAGAGAGAGAGAGAGAGAGAGAGAGAGAGAGAGAGAGAGAGAGAGAGAGAGAGAGATAGAGAGAGAGAGAGCGCTTGAGATGCGGGACAACATCGACTCAAAGACTCGACGATTCTGGCAAAAAATTTGGAGCATCGATTCTTTGTATATGTACTACTTTGTTGTTCTGTGCAGTTATCTTGGTATCAAGAGCAGGTTTTGGCTATCAATCCTGGTTCTCATTTTATCTTGGAAGTGGATCCACTCACCAAGCATTTCGAACAGTTCTTCTTATGTTTTGGTGGATGCATTCAGGGGTTATGTCATGTGTTCCTATTTTGTTTGTTGATGTTGCTCATCTAAAAGGAAAGTACAAGGGATATATTCTCTGTACCAATAGAAAGAACGGGGATAATTGTGTATTTTTTCGTTACTGACAGTATATTTTTAACTATTTAATTGTTAGTTTATTGTGATTCACTGTCTATAGCTGAGCGTTCATCGTGAGAGTTAAGTGTCTGTAGCTGTGAGTTAGATGTAGGTATGAGTTCTTTTTTGAGTTAGTTGTGATAGTATGATTATTCATGTGTGGTTCTAACTATCTTGTTTGATAAATTGTAAAATTCTACCATTTTACTTTCGCTGTTGTGGATTCTAAAAATCATGCCAATTGAAAATGGTTTTTTGATCATCTCTACAATATTCTGTCGACACAAGGAATGACCCTTACCTTCTTCAAGGATCGACATGATGGACTCTGTTTTCTTTCGTTTTTGTTTTATTTCTAGTCCATGTGTTGTTTCCTTTTGTTACTTATCAGTTGAAGTGGATTTTGAAGTTGCTTTTAATTTTTCATGTTTGTCTATGTGCTTCTGTTTGTTTCAATATGTATGCAAGAGAAGTTGTTTCATTTTGTGTAAATTGAAGTTGTTTCACTATCCCTTACTGTCAGTTAATTGTAGGTTAACTGTAGTCCACTGATTGTTAATTGAACTTCATTTCTTGGTTTTCAATGGGTAGGTGATGTTCTACAAAACATAGTTCACTGTCTTTCACTGATGGTTTAGTTTTAGTTACCACATTCTGAAAAATCTTTAAAAAAATGAACATGGCCAGCAAAATAATTTCTTCGTATGTAGATTTGATGGTGGCCTAGAAAGCATAGCAAATACAAACATTGTCCAACAAACCAAGACAAGATTAACCTCTAAAAGATGAATCATTTTTTATTCATTATGATTCAATAGATTCGTTTTTACAGATATTTTATTGTTTAGTTAACTGTCCTTCACTGTTCCTTACTGTCAGTTAATTGTGGGTTAACTGTAGTCCATTGATTGTTAATTGTACTTCACTTCTGGGTTTCCAATGGATAAGTGATGTTTTGCAAAACATAGTTCACTATATTTCACTGACGGTTTAGCTTCTATTACCACATTCTGAAAAATCTCAAAACAAATGAACATGGCCAGCAAAATAGTTTTCTTCGTATGTAGAATTGATGGTGGCCTAGAAAGCATAGCAAATACATACATTATCCTATAAACCAAGACAACATAAACCTCTAAAAGATGAATCATTTTTCATTCATTATGATTCAATATATATTTTTTTACAGATTTTTTATTGTTTGGTTAAATGTCCTTCACTGTCAAGTTAACTATACCAAACTGATGTTAATTTTAGTTCACTGATGGTTTAGCTGTTGTTACCACATTCTGAAAAATATCAAAACAAATGAACATGACTAGCAAAATAGTTTTTTCATTTACAGTTCCACATACATGATTTACATTTCAAAAGGAAGTTCTAGTATGTACTCCAAACCAAAACTACATCATCACAAAAGTCTGAAGGAATTACAAACTGCAACAAACCAGATTTTGATAGTGGCCTATCTAAAACATAAACGAAACTATACATGAACCTACATAAAACCAAGCTAACATAATTGTTCACAACAAAGGGCAAGCAAAACATGAAGCAACAAACAGAAAAAAGAAAAAAGGTTGTGCTCTTCATCAGAATGCAGAGTGATCAAACAACATCAGCAAAGCTTCTTCTTCTTCTTCCCCCTTTGTGAACAGAGTGCCAATGAACCCAATTGTCACGCTTCCTCTTGCCAGCTCTAGAGGAAGCCGTTCCTCAGTTTGCCTCATAAGCCTCAAGAACTTCACAAAGAAGGTTACAGATCACCAGAAGATCACCCCGCATATCTCCACCATGACCAACCATGATTTCCACACGGCCTCGAAGATCAGCCACTTCCTTACGAAGACCCTCCAATTGAACTGCATCGAGTGGATGAATGCCAACAACTTTTGCTTCTTGTACTTATTTGTATGTATCATTCCTCGTGCTTTTAAGGTTGTAGAAGAATCTGATGATTTAGTTTCCATTTTAGATTTTGTTTCCAGAGTATTCTTTTTCTATGTCGTCTTTGTTTTCTTTAAAGATGGCTCTGGTTCAGCAGCACGCTTTCTCTTCTGATTTTTTGCCATTTTACTTTCTATGTTAAAAGGCAAATGTTAGTTAGCGGACTTATAATGAAGACTCCAAACAAATATAGACAATTAATACTACACTGAGACAACGTGTGAACCCACACTCCCACAGTAAATTAAAACAACAAACCACAGTTAACCGAAGTGAACCAAAACAACAACGCACAGTTAACCCTAACATAAAATCAACATCAACATCAATAACAACAACAACAAAGTTGAATACAACAATAACCAACAAAAAAAGCCCAATCTGATGGTATACTATGCAAACAAATTCGATAGACAGAGAAACGAAAACTAAAAATCAAACAGAGAAATTAGGGTTCACAAAAGAGAACATCAAAGACTTATAGTCTGGGATCTAGAAGTCGACGAATCGATGTGGGAACAGAGCAAGCGATGAAGAAGTCGACTGGTGAAGCTTCGGGGTGTGTCTTGGTCTCGATGCGGAGAGAGAGAGAGAGAGAGAGAGAGAGAGAGAGAGAGAAATGGAACTGAAAACGAAAATGAGAGCGAACAGTGTTTGACAATATATTTGTGGGCATAAATATAAATATTTCAAACGATAAGGGTATTTGTGCCCGTATTATTATTAATTGACCTGATTTGGGATAAAAAAACATGTAGTATAAAAGTTTCCCATTTAACCTTATTTAAAATTTATCCTTATCCTATTCGCTCATCAAAAGTAGTCGTTTACATTATCCATGATTCTACTAGAAACCAAATGGTGAGGGTAGGGCACTCCACCTAGGATTAGAATTTTGAAGTCCATAATTGACTAGAATTTGGTAAGTAGCTATACTAGCTACATACCGATCGATTACATATCCAATCCATTTACAGATATGATTTCTTGTCAAGATTGGATTATGTTTCAAAAAAACTCATAACATTTCTAAACATATAAATACAACTGCTTACTAGCTCTTCCATACACAAACCAACTAGCAAATTCATTCTCTAGGAATCAAATAAAACTTCCAGACATGAATTTGCAAAGGAGCTTTATTATTTTCTCTTTTCTCTTTTTGGTTGTGGTTACATCATTTTCATCATCAGAAGCGCGTCCAATTGGAAGCTATGAACACCATCAGAAGCCTTGCTTTCGATTGTAGAGGAGCTGTTTATACTGGTGTTGTAGACGACTGGATTTTCAAATTTGTTAGAGGCAAATGCGGGTGGGTAGAGTTCGCAACAACGTCTCTATCTAGACCAAGATAGTGTGATGACACAACCAATAAAGACAATGAGCCTATCTGTGGCAGACCACTCGGTCTCAAGTTCAACCATGCCACATGCAAACTTTACATAAGTGATGTGTACTTTGGCCTCTTGAAGGTGACATAGCTCAAATACTTGCACTTCAGCGGAAGGTGTCCCTTTCAGTTCACTAACTCCTTGGATATCGATCCGGTGTCTGGAAGTGTGTATTTCACGGACACAAGCACAATTTACCAAAGAAGACATTGAGAGTCATCGTTTAACAATGGAGATAGAACTGAGCGACTAATGCGATATAATCCGTATACGAGAATGGCTCTTGCAAATAGAGTTACTCTTAGTGAAGACCAATCATTTGTGCTAGTAACCCAAACAATAGCAAAGAACATTTTAAGACATTGGATTCGAGTACCCGTGAATAATCAAAAAAATTTCGCGACAACTCAAGGCTTTCTGGACAATATAAACAGAAACATAAAATGAGAGTTTTGGGTTGTTGAGAATAGTAATGGAGAAGGTAAAACAACAAATTTTGATGCAAGGGCACATTTTATAAGAGTGATGGATGGACTTAATGTGATCAGCCATATTAAAAAATATCGTGGTAATCTTTGAATCGGCTCTTTGTTAACCCATTTGAGCGATAGAAAAAAGAATTGCCGCTTTAGATCTGTAGCAGACAATAATACACAATATCTTTAGACTTTTCTTTTTTCATAGTAATATTTTCCTTTTTGTTCTTGTCATGTATTTGACCAAAGACGTCTTTGTACTTCTGTTACAGTTAAATTTTGTGTAGATTTTGTGTAGTTCTCAATGAATTCGTGTTAGTCAAACATTATACGTTTGACGCTTGAGATCTTTTAATTTAGACTTCTCCTGGTCGAAGTCCACAATCACACACTTTTTTTCAGATCGAAACATGTAATTTTATGAACTCTGCGTACGTTAATATGATCATGCTTTTGACAAGCTAGGCATTCACAACAATATATTCATGGGATTTAATTTACATTTACATGGGGGGGGGGGGGGGGGGGGGGGGGGGGGCGGCCGGCCTGATCTAAGAAAAGAAAAGAACTAATATTTTCCGGTGGCTGGCCAGCGGCTTCTTTAGGGTTGGTTACAGTCAACGAGTTGAGCCTAGTTGACTTTTCCAGTAAGAGATCCATTAGTAGCAACTCGTCTTGTTTGCCGACAAAGCCAAGCAAGTCAACTCTTTTGAGCTGTGAAGTATATGACTTTACAGTAGCGAAGTCCATCCAGAGATGAGGTTCGTGCCAGTGTTGATGGAACCACGGTGTGGGGAAGAGGCTCAGCTTGCTGTCGATCTGCTTGTTCAATTCCACACAATTATGAGAGAGAATTAGTGACCAAGCGTTATTGTAATTTACGTTCATGTGACTAGAAACTTAGATGTTCGAAAGTGATAGGCTTACCTCGATTGACAACTTCACCAAGGAAGGACATGAGTGTAAGAAGCAAGCAAGAGAATCTCTTTTATCCTTGTTCATCACAGAATCTACCCAATGTAGCTCCTTCAGTTTGTTGAACTTGAACTCAAGCCGCCCAAATATCACTCCTGCCGAACACAACCACTACAGGACTATTGCACATTATGAACCATTTATAGTTCGATAACAGACAGCATAAGGTCACATAATTCCGGGGTAAGAAAAATTCAAGAAGCCAGCCACTTATAGAGAGAAGCTCGACGTCTTTGAAAGAAATTAGGATGGACAAGACATCCTCACAATTAAACTCATTGCTGCCTGGTCCATCTCTCAAATCGAGCACAACATCAACCAAACTCACTGCATTTCTTATGTCCATCTGAGGAAGAAGGCCATGATACTCAAAAGATTTGAGATTTGGTGCTGAAACTAAAATAGAGGCCATGTCTGAAGAGTCTTCCACCACCAAGCTCTGAAGACTCTCTGTCTCTACTTCAAGGCTTTCCAACCCTCCACATTTCTCGAGCTTCAAACTTTCAAGAGGAGCAATTTGAGAACAGAATAGAAGCAAAAGGCTTGCTAAGATTTGTGATTGATCTGACGTGAAGAAGCTTGACCCCGAAGAAACTAGCTTGAGAGTTAGGATTGCTTTGAAGGCTCATACAAGTATTTGCTGCAACTTTCTGGGATTCAAAGAACTCAACATGAAGCTCTTGGTCAACCCCCTTGGTAGCTTTGACAAGCAACTCATCTTTGCTCTCGTGAGTCTTGTCTATGGCTTTGAGATTGAGCTTCAGTTGCTCTGGACAAGCATAAGACCTCAAGAACATGCCCATAGCCTGTTGGATTTCTTCACCACAGCCTCCATAGACTAACTCGTTCGGTTCAAAATTCAAGCTTAGCTGAGTTGGAGACCCGAGGCTTTTTCTCCAAAAAGTTGAGAGAGCGCTTGTTCTTACTGCTTCCTTCAATGGCAGCAAGGAAACAATTCTCTGCTGTATTTCAAATGGTAAGCCGCTGATCGAATCACCAAGCTTTCCTTCCTCCATGACTAACCCACCTCCAAAAAGCCTAGATGCTTGTGAGTTTGTTGGTTGAGGTTCAAGAACAGAATTTATCAGCAAAGCTAATAATAAGAGAGTATGTGTTTCCTGGACTAAAAAAACAAAAAAAATGTGCTCGATCATATACTTATATACCTATGAGAAGAAAAAATTAAAGGATGAGTGCTCATGTGATTTGGTGAAGACATAAAGTGATTGTGATCGGATGCAATGGTAGTTTGACTGATCAGGCAGCCTACGATATTGATTAATTTCAATTACTCAAACCAATGTAATGAAGTAAACAAATCTCGTGTTCTTAATTAATAAACTAATGAAGGTTTCACAAAAAATAAACGAATCAAATGGCAGTTGCCAAGCTAGGTGATGGGTAAAGTATTAGAGACATGAGGGATCGATGGTGGAGATATGTTTCTTCTATTTAACTAATTTGGTGGTTGTCCAAATCATGTTTGTCAATATTTACGGGCTACACCAACTTTTGAGCGCTGCTTCGACGTAAGTGAAAAAGTAAACAATTGAAGATTCATTTTCGAAAGAAAACGATTCGTTTAGGCTGTTCTGGCATGTAGAGAAGCAAATGAGATTAGATATTAGACAATATATCCAACGAGAAAATTGAGTCAAAGCAAGAAAGTAGATAAAATTGCAAATAGAGCGACTTGGTTTTGATCCTTTTCAGATATTGAGTGTGACATTAGCTAGATTAATACATGAGAGCATACGTTGGCGTGTTTGAGTCCCTTGATTATAAGGACCGACGTAACGTGTTATCATGAGGTACATATATTAGCAAGAGTAGCCGAGTTGGGCCGATGTGCCATGTGTTCATACTCTTCATTCCAGCCTTCCAGGTCCCGTGGTTAACTGAATTTTGAAGGTTATATTTAGATTAAGGTTTATGATCAACTCATATCGAGTGACATGCAGCCCGTGTACGTTGTCTTTAAGCCATGAAGTTTATACGATAAATAAGTTGGAGCATACCAATCACAATTAATAAAATCAAACTGGTACTAGCTGTTAGATATATATACATGCATTTGATTTAAGGTATTTAAGGTTACCGGTGAATCAAGGTTCATTAGCAGTGCAGTATATGGAACTGAGGTTTCCGCATAGCAGTAACAACCATATTGGATTGGGATAATGAAAGACAAAAAGGGAAGTTAGAGACCAAATCCCACTGATTACGGGGAATTTGGTGACATATATGAACAGAGACATGAGTATAATATTGTTACCAGTAATGTTTTAAAAAAGCTTTCAATGTCATACCTTATTATCTTTCCACCATTTAAGATTACAACACTCTGGAAATGGTAGCTCGCTGAATTGTAGCACTTCTGGCTCTTCCTCTTCAATTTAAAAGTCGGCTAGTCTTTGTTGTTCTACATCTCTTCTGTTTTGTTACAGAGCAGAGCCTAAGACAGAATGGTTCACATTTCGGATGATCAAGAGGTGAGCAATTTCTTCAATCCAAGAACATGGGGTTGGATCTGTTACATGTGGTTTCATTCACTTTTAACATTCATTTCGCATGATTCATATCTTTAATAATTTTGGTTAAAATGATGTCAGTTGATTTGAAATTTACCATTCAAGCTTCATGGCATAAATTCGGTTTCAGTCCCCATCTATTTCATATATACCATTCGTTTCTTATAGATGATGATTGCAGGGTCTTAGTTTCAGCCAAAAGACAACAAACATTCACTTGATCAGCAAGTTCTTCATTCTGCTGTGTTTTTAAAATAGCTAGTCCAACTCTTCTATACTTGATGCATTCATGCATGTCATGAAGTGATGATAGGCCAAAGTAGAAATGTGATGCTTTTTCTCCATGTTTCAGATATACATGTGTCGATTGTATGTTTCAATCAAAACTAAAGTTTCTTTTTGAAACAGAAATTGGTTAGAGTTTGGGAACTATATATGATCTTTGAACTATGATGTTCAATTTTTTTGTTGTTGTTGAGGTTTAGGATTTAGGGAGGAGCTGTTTTTGATTGAATATTAGCATGTTAACTGATTAGTTAGGCCTACTTAGGCTTTGATCATGTTCGTATCGTGTATCTGATTTAACTCAATTTGTTATATGGTAGAGTGCTGATGAGCTGAGAAACAAGCTTCTCTGCATGAATTATGAACTAGAGTCAGCAACAATGAGGGCAATCCAGGAAGTAAGCAAGAACGAGGAGATCACAAAAGAATTGCTTCATCTATTGAAGGTAGCTTATCAAGAGAGAGATGAAGCAAAATACCAGTTGCAAAAACTACTCAACATGTTCTTGCCTATACCAACTGAAAATGAAACCAATCCTGTAATGCCAGAAGCCAAGAATGTAAGCACATTTCCTCAAAATGCCTCAGAATTCTCAACAGTTCAAGGTTCTGATGTTGCATACAAGACTGCCTCATGTCACACCAAATACAACTTTGCTGCTGATTCAAGTAACTTTGGATTTCACAATAAGGCTGGTGTTCAATCATATGATGAGTCCATCCACCCTACCATGCCTTTATCGAACTCGAAGATTGTTGATCCTGCTGATGTTTTGATCGATAATATCGTAAAGGTAAGACCACTGCCTAAGAAAGGAAGACTGTTCCAGGCTGTAATGGAACATGAGCCTTTACTTCAGACTCTTCCTGTTGCTCCTCTTCCAAAGTGGAAAAACCCTCCACCTGTTCCTCCATTGAAACTTTCATCAAATCCCATTTACGGATGTAATTTAGGCTCATCCGAGCAGATTGAAGCAGTCAATCCGATTTGTGCAATACAAGGCTCAAGCTCACTAGGATATTCTCAGATACCATCTTCATCTGTGTTGAACTTTGCACATAGTTCTGCTTGTATGAAAAACGGAGTTGGTAACAGTTCAAGTGATTTCATTCAACGTCAGATTGGAACATGTAAGAGAAGAAAAAGAATGTTCTGATGAGCATAGCAAATCCCTCTTTTCTGTTTCTTATAAATCTTGGTGTCTAAATGTTAGTTAGGGTTTTGGGGTGACTTGTAGTAAAAGAAATCATCTTTTAATTATGAATACAATAAATTTTACAAAATGTTGTTTTTTGGGTTTGGTATCTGTTGGAAATGATATATTGATATTGGATTCACTAAGTATATTGGACTTGCATGTCTATCATATAATTCAATCTTAATTTTAAAACGTGACAAGCAGTTATTTAATAAGATCCTCACTGGTCCTCACTCCCTTCACAAAAATGTAAAAACTGCTTCTGGTTCCAAAGAAGAAAAGCTACTCGGCTCTCCCACCCATGAAACCCATATTTACTCGGAACCCTATCTCTAAATTCATAGAAAGGAAAATCCACAGTTGCTCCATTCTTAGTGAAACCCAGAAAGCTAATGCACATGTTCTTAAGCCTAATGTATCTCTGGATGCACGCCAAATGTTCGATGAAATGCTTGACTTAAATGTGGCTTCGGCCACAAGAATAATAGGCATCTTTTCTAGGAAGCACAGTTACAAAGAAGCTATATATCTCTTTTCAAGGATGCTTGCTTTGAATATTCGACCTGATGAGTACACGTTTGGCACTGTCATTCACTCATCAACAGCCTTTGGGGACTTGAGTATAGGCAAGCAATTTCATGCATGTGCAATAAAGATGGGTTTGCGTTCTATTGTCTTTGTGGGGAGTGCAATATTGGATCTTTATGCCAAGCTGAGCACAATACAGGATGCTCGAAGAGCTTTAGAAGATACCCCAAACTCGAATGTGGTTTCCAACACTACGTTGATATGTGCTTACCTGAAAAAGGAGATGCTTAAGGATGCTCTCGAGCTTTTTCGAGTGATGCCAGAGAGGAATGTTGTGTCATGGAATGCAATGATCGGAGGGTATAGCCAAACAGGGCACAATGAAGAGGCTGTGAATCTTTTCATTGAATTGCTTCGTAATGGTTTGGTGCCAAGTGATCTACTTTTCCTTGTGCTATTATCGCAACCGCCAATATAGCAGCATTAGGAATTGGGAGGAGCTTTCATGCCTGTGCTGTCAAGTTTTTGGATAGGCTTGATGTTTTTATTGCCAATTCTCTAATAAGATTTTATGCAAAATGTGGGAGCATGGAAGATAGTCTCTTGGTTTTCGATAGACTTAGGGGGAGGAACATTGTTTCTTGGAATGCAGTGATTTGTGGCTATGCTCAGAATGGTAAAGGAGAAGAAGCGATAAGCTTTTTCGAAAAGATGAGGCTTTTGGATTGTAGACCCAACAGTGTTTCACTTCTTGGCTTATTGTGGGCTTGTAATCATGCCGGTCTTGTTCAAAAGGGTTACTCGTATTTTATGAATACGAGAATGGAGAACGAAGGCATTCTAAAGCCTGAGCATTATGCTTGTATGGTCAATTTGCTCTCGCGATCAGGGCGTTTCGAACAAGCTGAGGAGTTCATTAGTGACTTGCCGTTTGAACCAGGCATCGGTTTCTGGAAGGCATTGCTTGGTGGCTGCCAAATCCATTCCAATACGGAATTGGGGGAGTTTGCGGCAAGGAAGACACTGAGTTTGGATCCTGGAGATGTATCATCATATGTTATGTTGTCTAATGCACATTCTGCAGCTGGTAGATGGGAAAGTGTGTCAACAATAAGGAGAGAAATGAAAGACAAAGGAATGAAGAGGATTCCAGGTTGCAGTTCGATAGAAATTCGAAACAACGTTTGATGTGTAAACAGAGATAAGAATCATAACCAAAATAATGATATTTGTTCTGTATTAAGTATTCTCTTTATAGCATTTGAGAGTGAATAACAAGAGGAAAACTTTGCTTCTATGCTTTACACACTAAAGCATCACAATTTAGCAAAGATTATCAGATTCTCCTGTGTTTATTGTAAGTAGAAGGCTTAAAGATTATCAGATTAATTCTCTTGTATTTATTGTATTTAATTAGCTAGACCAAAGTTCGAATCTGTAGGCATGTTTACTAATTGGGAATAAGAATCAAATCTCTGGAAATGATTCTGAGATGAGAGAGTTCCAACGTTTACATGCACATTTAGGAATCGGAATGGAGGTGGGTTCCACCTCTTTATCAGGAATCATTCCCTAATAAATCCGGAATTGGATTCCCAATGGGTGGAAGGTGGTTTAGGAATCATTCCTACCGGAATCAATTTTTGTACCAATAATACCCTTATGTATATATATATATATTAAAGAACCTTATGTATTATTAAATGACTCATATTTCTTTAGACGTGATATTTTAATTTATTTTCTAAATTGCTACTACGAATTTTTATATTTCAAATTTTTGTAAATGTATTATGATTATTATTAGTTGAATTTGAAGTTTTGTCTAACTATAGAGTTTGCTATATTTGACTTTTGGTTTTTGATTTTTTGGTATTTAGTTAGCTCATATGATTTGTTCGTATGTCTGTATCGTTTTAATCATTTTTTCAATAAATTTTGCTCAAATTCATAAATAAAAGAAATTTATTGAATATGAAAATATAGCTATTGTTTTGTATGAGTATTTCAGTAATCAAACTAGTTTTGATTCTAATTCCTGCTATAATTTTAAATGGTAAGTAAACAACTCAATAAAAATGACATATTTTCATTCTGATTCTTTGTGATTCAGATTCCTGGTGATTCCGATTCTAAGTAAGTAAACATGTCTTCCTTATGTACTATATGCGAAAATATCATAGACTAACCGAGATTTTTCAGAGATTTTTCATATATCATCACCAAAAATATGACAACTCATGTCAATGGGTTTCTTTTTAGCATTAGCTTCTACTATTATGAGTCTACGAGTGTCTTTTACTTTTTGCGGTTTCCTAGTCAGATCGAAAATCTTAATAATAAAAGGAAAAATATGGAAATTATAACCTTAAAATGACCTTCACAAAATATTTTTTTGGGGTACGACTTTATTAAATATGTTTCACTTTAAATAAATTTTAATTTCATTGTTCGGATTACATACACGATTAATAATTCTAATTACTTTAAAAAAAATTGTCTGTATTTACAATGAACTCAGTTTGTACGATAATTTTTTCCCGAATTAAGATTTAAGCTTAGAAAATATTAGTATTTGTATTGTATTTTATTTTCAAATTCAAATTTTGAAAGGGAACATGCGAATGGTACATCACGGGGTCCGCCACCGGACACGTGTCCGATAACGGCAATGGAAAAAGGCGCGCAGAATACACAAACGTACGGGGGTGGGTCGGTCCCCGCGCCCGCGTTTTCAATCAAAATCTGCGGGACCCACTGACCTAACCAACCCCAGTTAAGCAGCTCCCCCTTTAACCAAGGTCACTTTCCCCACCCAATTCTCATGAAAGCTTCAGATCCAAAATTAGGGTTCTCCACAGCTCAAAAATCAAAATTCCTTTTACCAAATTCTCCAAATTCCATCGCCAATATTTCCTCGTTTCAATTCTCAGCAGCCTAATTACTTCCTCAATTTCTGGTTTCCTTAATTTTTTTTCTTGATCATCTGTTGTAAATCTCAAAAATCAAAATTTGGGGAAAAATGGAGACGCAGAGAATAATTGAATTTCCTCACCAGAATATGGATAAGCGACCGAGGAAGCGCGCTCGATTAACATGGGATATGCCTCCTCCTCTCCCGCTTCCCGAGGTTTCTATCTCTTTTGATCTCAAATTTTGTTTCAGATAATCACACTTTTAAATTTTGAATACTATAACCTAAATTTTACTTATTCTCTTCGTTTTGATGATGATCGGATGATTAATATGATGTCAAGTGCTCATTTCCGTCCTTATAGTTCAAATTTTGAAGAAAAATGGATCTCAATAGTATTATTTATGATCGATAAGATATACAAATTTTAAATGCAATTTAGGCTCTAGAATTTAGTGTAGCAGATAGTGGAAATTTCGTGATAGGAGTTAGGAAATTTTATATACTTATGGTCTGTGTATTCTGCAGCTGCTTCCGGCAATGTATTACAGGCAGGAGTTTGCGAATGTGCCAATCCCTAACTATGCGTTTACATCTATGATCTATGGTGGAGTGCCTCACAATGCATCACCTCCGTGGAGGCCTGATGATAAAGATGGTCATTATGTGTTTGGGATTGGAGATAATCTCACCTCTCGATGTACGTTTTTTCAACTATAGTCTAATCTAGATGTCTGTCTAAGTAGGTCAAATTGCGTCACAACTTATCGATGAATTTTTTTTTTTTATATTTGTACTCGGGTTTTTTACCTGGTACTTACTATTTGTTTACTGATACATTTTTCTCATGAATTTTGGCAGATAGGATTCTCAACAAAATGGGAGAGGGTTCGTATTTCATTGCTTTCATGGGACTATAGTTCACTTTCCCTAGAAAAAGTACATATCTTTGTTGTACTTCTTAATTAATCTTTGGTTTGACTTTTCTCAGGGACTTTTGGCCAAGTGTTGGAGTGTTTTGACAATGAAAAGAACGAATTTGTGGCAATTAAAATCATCCGTGCAGTACATAAGTATCGTGAAGCTGCGATGGTTGAAATTGATGTCCTACAAAGGCTTGCTAGGCATGATATTGGTGGCACTCGGTAAGTATATCTTAATTTCTGTCGACTTATTGAATGTAGAAGTTGGAAGTGATATTGGCATAAGCGAATTCATTCTTTGCAGTTGTGTGCAAATTCGGAATTGGTTTGACTACCGTAATCATATTTGTATTGTAAGTATTCATTGGTACTTCTGATTTAATTAGCTTGAAGGAGCAAATATTTAATCCTTCATGCCTGAATTTTCTGTGAGTTAAAAAAACTTGCGGATGGATTTAAATGGTTTCAACAGGTATTTGAGAAGCTTGGACCTAGCTTATACGATTTTCTTCGCAAAAACAGCTATCATTCATTTCCCATTGATCTGGTTCGGGAGCTTGCCAGACAACTTTTGGAGTCTGTAGCATGTGTGTGGGCAATTCTTTGCACAATTTTTGTCTACTTTTTTACAACTTAATTTTATCAAAGCTGAAATCTAAATTGATACATATTTTTATGGCATATCAGTTTCTCCATCTTTGTAAACAGGGAACTTGTTGGTCTAATATGTAGTATTTCATAATAATATGGCAGTTAATTCACTTCTCTTACGCTGGTTTACTTTGCAGTTATGCATGATTTACGCCTTATTCATACCGATTTAAAGCCAGAGAATATTCTGCTTGTTTCCCCTGAGTACATCAAAGTGCCAGACTACAGGGTATTGATTCCAAACTCGTGCCTTGTCTTTTTGTTATATTAACATAGTATCAACTTGGATAATTTTCCTGCGGATTGTTGTATTTTTTTGACTCATTCTAGTAACACTGAATCATGGATTGTTGTGCAAGCAAATTTTCTGATTTGCTCATTAATTTAGTACATGTTTATTTAAGATCTTGTTACTCTAAGTTCATAGTTCTGACTGGATTAATATCACTGGCCATCTTTAGATCTTGTGTCCCAGTATATGTTCATACTTCTGACATTCAACTTTGTTATGTTTTCTTAACTACAATGAAGTTTCTAGCACGGCCAACTAAAGAGGGTTCCTATTTTAAGAATCTGCCCAAGTCTAGTGCCATTAAGCTCATTGATTTTGGAAGCACTACATTCGAACATCAGGATCATAGCTATGTGGTGTCAACGCGCCATTATCGTGCACCAGAGGTTATTTTAGGTAAACAAAGCTTGGGTAGTTGAATACAAATCTTGATATGGGTTTTTCTTGCGCATTCTTGATTTGCATTTTCAATGACACTCTTATGACTTTACCTGCAGGTCTTGGGTGGAACTATCCTTGTGATATATGGAGCGTGGGATGCATACTTGTTGAACTTTGTTCTGTAAGTACCTGTGAATTGATATTACCCTATCACGTTACTTCCTTTAAAATTTGCTAGCTATGGTATGCTGGAAGATTATTCCCTGTATGAAAACTGTGCATATCCCCAAAAGCTGAACTTCTCATTTGGCTAACTAAGAAGTTGTGGGCGCTACGGACACACAATTTTGAGGATCCCAATAATAGATTGCCTAAATGTCCATTACAAGTGCTCAAATAAAAAAGGGCAAAAGAACTAATTTTTGGTAGGTGTGTAACTGTGTATGAGAATTCACCTTGTATGTGTCACATAGTGAGAATTATACTTGGGACTGATCAAGGAAAAAGAAGACAAAAGAACTAGTTAATAGAGAGGTGTACATGAATGCAACCTGTATCAGAAACATTGTGAGAAACAGAGAAAGTGAAAACTATGTAGTTTCCATGCTTGAGAGGAATATTTGGTTTTCTCACATTAGTAATTATTTTTCCATTCCTTCTATATTGTCTTTGGACAGGGTGAGGCCCTCTTTCAAACTCACGAGAACTTGGAACATCTTGCCATGATGGAGAGGGTTTTGGGGCCACTACCGCAGCATATGGTGCTCAGAGCTGAGTAAGAGTCTTACTCTCTCTAAGTCGTGTTTGTGGAATGAAAGTGTGGCACTCTAATGTTGTCTGTTGACTTTTGCAGCTGTCGTGCTGAGAAGTATTTTAGGAGAACACGACTGGATTGGCCTGAGGGGGCTGCATCTAGGGAAAGCATGAGAGCAGTATTCAAACTGCCGCGATTACCGGTACAGATTCATAACTGATTTCTTTCATCATAATTTATGTTTTCACTTTTCTTGGAGCAATTACCAGCAGACTAATGTTGCTTTTGTTGAAACATGGCTTTGCAGAACTTAATAATGCAGCATGTGGATCACTCTACTGGTGATTTGATCGAACTCCTGCAAGGGCTCTTAAGGTATGAGCCTGCGGAGCGTCTCACTGCAAGGGAAGCACTAAGACATCCCTTTTTCTCCATGAGAAGGGGTGGCTATCTCTTGTAACAACCTTCCTCATCTCTGTACGAGTCAAAATCCACTTCTGTTTCTTTTTTTCGTTCTTTGCGAATGTACGATTGTCAATATATAGTAAAGGGTCTCAGTTCTCCTCTCCAGTCATCGTTTCCTGGTGGTTTTGATGTCCAAATGCTTAACGTAAAGAATAAATTCCAAAACTTTTTTAATTCTACTCATTTGCTTGGTGTGCCTTTCTTTTCCAAGTGTAGTCGTGTAGATAACATGATTAACATCCAGTAATGAGTAGCAGTTGATGTTGAAGTGGGGGATTTATTGGTTAGTCCCAGCTCAAATTAAACTGAATATTAGTTTTGGCCTCTGAGTCTAATCTCTCCAGCTGCAATGTAGGTAATATGTTGATCGCCTTGTTTTTCGTGTATGTTAAGGTTCTTTTAACCAATAAAAGAGAAGAGAGTAGACTAATTTACTTCAGCAGCCGTTTTAGTGGTTAAGTTACTAATAATAGAATAAGATAAGATCGTGATTAGTAAGCCATCAGGGCTAATCCCCCGAAAAGCGATTAGCCCCTTAAAATGAAACAGCGATGTGTTTCTAGTCTTAAAACTTAGGCTCCACTCTACCCCGTCCTCAATCCCTCTTTCTCTCTCTCCAGTCTTCACTTTTTAACTCTCTTCAGACTTCAGAACAGCCCTAGAGAGTAGTTTGAGAGCTTTCAGAATTGTGAGAATGGCAGGAAAAGAAGGATCATGCTAATATGCACCCACTGGCGGAGCCAGGAATAAATTCTTATCTGGGCTAATTATAGCACTAATTTTTTGCTTCAAGAATATCAATGATACAAGAAAATATTTATTAACAAAAAAAGGGGAACATAGTAAGCCTTACTCTCGTACACATTTGCATAAACAAAAAATACAACATAAAAGGAAAATTAACTAAATCTTACTCTACGCGAACCCGAAGATTCAAAATCTTTAATCACCACCTCATTCTTAACCGTTTCACCAAATTCTTTTTCAATGTGAAGCACCATACAGTCATCAAGAAAATCATCCTCTATCTTATTTCTAAGCTTGTTTTTGATGATGTTCATGGATGAAAAAGCTCTTTCAGTGGTTGCAGTAGAAACAGAGAGAGTCAACACCAAACAAATCAACCTATAAATCATAGGAAAGAACTCTGACCTTCTTGTTTGAACAAGTTGCCGACACAAATCAGAGATTGAATCTAAGTTGTGAAATGTTGAATCCGTAGCCATATCTTTCTGATAATATGCACACTCTAACTCAAGAGAAAGAAGTTCATCTTGCACAAAATCTAGAGGATAAAAGCTCTTAGCAAGACGGAGCACCTTTTCGATATGAAAAAGACTGAACTTATCACGAGGATCTAAAGTTGAACTGAGCAAAAGAAGTTCACAAGATTGTTCATTAAACCTCTTATCTAACTCACTCAATTGAAAGTCAAGTACAACATTGAATACCTCTGTATGAAAGTGGTGCTCATTTGTGATATGATTCATTTGTTGAGAACGGCGACGAGTACCATCCATGTAGGGAGCACTCATATCAGGCATCTCAATATCATGTGTGTCACAAAAGGAAAGAAGGTCTTCAAACAAATCATTCCAACCATCTTCTCTCATCTCTTGAAGAAGTGATTTTGTTAGTGTAACAAAATTCATGGCTTGTAAGATGTCGATAGCTTTTCGTTGTACTACTTGACAAAGAACTTCTGTGATCTTCATAACTCTATTCATCAAAATCAAGCAAAACACGAACTCAAAGGATATCATAGCTTTAAGAACACCACTAGCTTCTCCTTGAATGGATGATGATGCAGTATCTCTCATATGTTCTATAGTTGTTACAGTTGCACCATATAACTCGATCAAACTCTTAATAGAACGGAAATGAGAGCTCCAACGAGTAGAAGCAGGTCGTTGTAAAGTACAAATTTGATTAGAACCCATACCTGTTTGAAGATTGCCAACAGCTATTAATTCTTGGATTTCTTCCTCCCTTACCGCTTTTAGCTCACCCTTACGCTTAGCAGAAGAATCAACAAAATTCACAACCAGTAATAGAGTAGTAAAGAATCGGTTAGTATCATGAACACCTTTAGCTGCACCAGTTAGTGCTAGTTGCAAACGGTGAGCAAAACAATGAACATAATATGCATACGGGCAATCTTTAAGAAACAATGTTTTTAAACCATTCCAAACACCACTCATATTACTAGCTCCATCATATCCTTGACCACGCATATTTTCCACTTGCAAATTGAACATACCGAGAACTTTAACTATCTCCATTTTTAGAGTTAATGAGCTTGTGTTAGGCACACTGACTATCTTAAAGAACCGTTCTCGAATGAAACCCAAACGATCAACAAACCTCAAAATAATAGACATTTGCTCCTTGCCAGCTACATCAACTGCTTCATCAGCAAGAATACAGAATTTCGCATCACCAACTTCTTCACGAATCATTTGCCTCACCCTATTACCTAAAATGTTCAAGAGTTGTTTCTGCACAGGCGGGGAGGTGTACTTGGCATTTCTGGGAGCATTCTCCAAGATAACTCTATCATCATCACTAGCCATTCTTTCGTAAGACTTTCTTACCTGCTTAAAATTTCCAGCATTAAGAGAGCTTTCAGATTCATCATGACCTCTAAAAGCTTGTCCCTGATTTGCTAGAAGTCTCACACCCTCAATTGAAGCCGTCAACCTAAATCGATTGTGCTCCACCTCTTTTGCAGTTTTTTTAACAAAAACTCTCTCAATTTCTGTTGCAACATTCCTCAAGATATTCCATTTCTCCATAGCTTCATGATGTGGACCATTTACAGACCCAACATGTACTCTTAGAACATTCTTATCCTTCCAATTTCTCAGCCCTCCTATAGTAAATGCAGGATGATGAGGGTTGTCTTTATCGAAAAGAAAACATGGGAAACAATAAATCTTGTCAAACTTCTCCGAGTACTCAAGCCATGAATGACCTTCAAACCACTCATAACTAAACTTACAATTCTGTGTACCATGGAGTGAAAGTCGATACCGATCCAGCTTAGGTTGACATGGACCCAATGCAATATAAGCTTTTCGAATAGCATCATGCTCATTCATAGGATATTTCCATATAAGACACCGTTTGCCGGGATCACGTTCAATGGCATTAATATTTCCATGTGGATCATACTCATTCCTTTGGGACTCAAGAAAAGAAGACGTTGCAGACGGTTCCTCACTTACTTGAACAGCAATTGGAGTGCTAACAAAAGCTTGTGAACTAGCACATGATGATGGTTGTCTTGGTTGATCATTCTTTTTAACAAACCATGAACTAATATCTTTAGTTTTAGGTCGTTTGACATGATCATTTTGTTCATCAGACATTCTGAAAAATAAAGACATCTATAAATATAACAAGCCTAAAATCTATATACTCTATGAGGTATAACAACGTAAGCAAACATTTCTCACCTCTCTCCCAGCGGGCTGTTGCAATGCATATGTGATTTCAGCAACCTAAATGAAACAATTGAATCAGTGTCCTCAGTCTTCATGAAATATAAGAAGAAAAGCATGTGCATAACATCATGATTAAATCAATAAGACTACTAAAATGAGTTCTTTTTCTTCTATAGCACACAGAAATAAACGGTGGCTCTCATTGGTCTTAGAGTTTCAATCATGTTCTCATAATCCAAGTTTCCAACAAAACACAGTTTACATTTGTCTCCTCCATGTCCCGCACATGATTCTTTGCTTAAACTTAAACCTCTAGATTAATCTAGTTTCTGGATGTGCACTATGCATGCAATACAAACTCCCCTTGGAAACTACAATAGCACAAACTATCTTTCACTAACACAAACCAATTTAAAACTGCACTTCACATCTATTAATGCATCTTACCACTAAATTGAATTCAATCGGTGAGAAACAAACAGAGCAAAATCCCAACCGCATAACATCAATTACCTGCCAAATTCCAAGTTGAACTCCTACTCTCCTAGACCGTCGTGCTGCGTTGGCAGCGTCGCAACACCAATTCTCCTCAGCATATCCAACAACTAAAAAGAAAAGTGAGAAAAACACAACAATCAAGAGGAAGAAGAAGATGGTCGTGATGTTCTGATTCCGACGTAAGTTTGTGATTCGATCGGATGACTCGGATCCCACTCTCACTTCCACGATCTCGCGCCGCTCACCACCACCACTCTCTCTCTCTCTCTCTCTCTCTCTCTCTCGTTTCTAACCTCTTTTTTTTTCTTTCTTTCGTTTCTCTCTTGGGCTCTTGGCTTCTAAATGTGGTCGAACACTTGGCTTAATTAGTTCTTCTATTTTTTCTCAATCACTTCATGTGGGCAGTGGGCTCACATGAGCCTAACATCTCAATTGTATCTATTAATCTAATTAGGCCTAGAAAAATTGAAGTAGTTTTGGGTCTTTGGTGTTTTGGGTTTTATTGAAGTAGTTTTTTTTTTTGGGCTCAAAATTTTCACCCGGGCTTAAGCCCAGGGGAGCCTTGGGCTGGCTCCGACACTGTATGCACCCAGATTAAATACTCCAGGGTCTAATAACTCGTGGCGCGATTTGATTCGTTCAAAGCCTATAACTGAGCTTATCTTATGATAAGCTCAGTACACTCGATCTCATCTTTGCTCAAGATATTACCCACCGTAAAAGATCTCTGTCGCTGGCACGGCTCTGATGACCGACCACGTCGCATTTCGACTCAAGGACGGGGAGTCGGCAGGTTTTGAGATCGATCTGGTCTCTATCTCATCCTATCCACCAGAGCTTTTGACGACGGACGAACGTGAAAACTTTATTCAAATTAGATCATCTTTTGGCTTTTTCAGTCGGGAGTTTCCTATGTTTTTGTCAAGTACATATGATAGTTTCAATTGGGTGTTGGTGGTTGTTTTTATTTGCTTTCATGTTGGTGTTGGTTGTGTGTTGCTTAATGTGGGTTTTTTGATGGAAAGTGGATTCCTTTTAGTGATTTGTGAGCTTCCGTAATTTCATTGTGATTCTGGGTTTTGGTTTATATTGATGGAAGCGTGGGTTTTAATGTACTGTTGTTGCTGGAAATGAATGCTGGTTGAGCTAGGAGGAATGAATTTTGTTGGTGATCCAACTATGACAAAGAAACAAGCTCAGAAAAATGCTGTCGTAGCTGCTTGGACATCCCTGAAGAGATGTATGCACAATTTCATGATCAGTCATAAATATTTTTGCCTTGAAAAAATGCATACACCATTTCCTGCATATGCCTGCTTACAATTCAATCAAGAAATATGTCTAAAAAGTCTCAGAACAAAATCCATGGCTTTCGACGGAACCCTAGCCCCCGTCACCGATTCCAAGTCCACCGCCACGTCTTCAAGAATTTCGACACCAACGGCGACCGCAGGATCCTCCGTCTCCGAGCTCGGCAACGTCTCAAGACCCTTGGCTCCCTTGTCGCTGCCGAGGAGCTCGAGTGCTTAATGGTCTTCTACGACACCGAGCGCGACGGTTTCATCAAAACCAGTCGGGCAGAGAGAGAAGGGAGAGAGGAGATAGGATGATATAGATTGAGCTTATCTCAGTCAAATTTCAAAAATGTTGGACAAAAGTAACCACCCATTGATTGACACATGTCACATGAGGCAATAGTCTCTAGCGAGGATAGTCTTGGATGCATTCCACAATTTTCCGGAAAAGAAAAGGAACTCGCAATTGGGATCGACCTTGGTACCACCGACTCGTGCGTTGGAATTTGGATGAATGATCATGTTGAGATCATACCAAATGATCAAGGAAATAGGACAACTCCTTCCCACGTTGCCTTCAAAGGCTCTGAAATACTGGTCGGAGATGCTGCTTTCAACCAGGTGGCAAAGAACCCCACAAATTCCATATTTGGTACTCTACTAAACCTCCTTAATCTATTTAGTTCATTTCACAATTTTTGTTGCGTTCCTCTATCAGTCTGAGAGACCAGTGTGATTATGAGTACAAGTAATTTAGAAGCCAAGTCCGTTGCTTTTTAAGCCTAAGTCAAGTCTGAAACTTTAAGGTTCTTATATGGGGTCCAATCGGCAAAATTGTCAAAATGTCTCCTCAACTTACACCATAAATTATCAATTGCGAATTTTCGTCTCCTCAATTTGGAAACAATTGTTGATTTGTGTCATCTTCGTCAATTTTGGCGGACTTCATCCCAATATTATCATATGTCATACACATGATGGATATAATTGTATTTTCATGTAATTAAATTTTAATATTATTTATTAAATCAAAATTCAATCGTTATGAACTAATTTTCCAAAGTTATATATTCCACGATGGAGAAAAATTACTAAATTATTATTATTATTAACACCGTATTATTATTATTATTCCACGACTATATATATATATTGAATATATTTATATATTCAATATATATTAGTGGCTTAGTGCTCGTTGACTCACTACTTTTATGCCTAAAACAACAACAAAAATCTGAAATATTAAAAGCGAAGATTAAGAGCACAAAAAATATTTTATTAAAGAAAATATAAAATATTATTAATTTTTTTTTAAAAGTATGTATTAATATTATTTATTAAATCAAAATTCAATAGTTATGAACCAATTTTCCAAAGTTATATATTCTAATATGGGAGAATTTTTTTTCTAAATTCATAACACAGTATTTTTATTAATTCTACGATTATATATATATATTCAATATATTAGTGTTCGTCGACTCACTACTTCTATGCCTAAAACAATAAAACACCTAAAATATTAAAAGCGAAGATTTATAGCATAAAAGATATTTTATTAAAGAAAATAGAAAATACTAAAAATATATTTTTTTAAAGTATGTAAAATCCAATTTAAATATACGGAAATACAATTATATCGCACATGATGACATTTGGATGGAATCCGTTAAAATTGATGGAGAATGTGCAAATCAGCAATTGTTTTCAAGTTAAGGAGGCAAAAGTTTACAATTGATAATTTAAGGTGTAAACTGACATTTACTACCAAATTAAGGAGGCATTTTGAAAATTTTGCCGGTCCATGTCCGATACTTTTTATGCCAAGTCAAGTCGATCCGAACCTTTTGTGTTTCTGTATGGGTTTCAACTTTCAAGACAAGTCCGATGCTTTTTCAGCCAAGTCAAGTAAGTTTTTTAGTATTGTGCTTTTGAGAAATAAAACGATTAATTTGTCAGACAATTAGGGAATCCAATCCGTTGTTTCTATGTGAAGCATTTTGGCTCAATTCCTCTTGTTTTTCTTTGCTGTAATGTGATCGTGGTTTTGTTGCAGAGACCAAGAGGTTAATTGGCAGGAGGTCTAGTGACTGAGTGTTCAAGATGAAATGAAGCTTTGGCCATTCGAGGTCACTGTAAGTCTTCATGACAAATTGTTGAGAAAGTAATGCACATTGCTCTTGAGTTTGCTAGATCAATCTAGAAGTAAATAGGTGGATGATTCTAGCTGTGGGGGGGGGGGGGGGGGGGGGGATTTAAAAAAAACAACCAAAATCCTGGAAATAGGGAAAAAAAGTGAAAACTGATCAACCCAATCAGTTTTGTACCCACTGAGTTTTGAAGCATGCATGATTACCATTGCACTATCACAAAATTCATGTTTATATAGGAAAACATATGACATTTATCCCCACTTAGGGGTGGCCATGGCCTCCTCTAGGCCCAACGTGACTCCGCCACTGTGTGAGAATATAATGAAAGAGTAAATCACCAAGTATATGTCGGTGGACTGAGATTAGGCTAGAGAAGTTTAGAATGATCAAGTAAGTCGGTGACCGTACCTTAGATGAAGAAGGTCGGTGTAATCAAGTAATATGAGGAAGATAGGAAAAGAAGAGTGATAAAAATAGAGTGAGTTTAAGAGTTGTAAAACTAAGGGTTGTACAAGTAAAATAAAAATAAGAGTTTATGTGTGTGAGTTCCTCCTCTATCTAAAATCCTCCTTCCTATTTTCTACAGTCAAGTCCTCCCCTATATCTAACAGTAGTATCAGATTCCCAATTCTAACAGTGGTATCATAGCACGCTCCAATCAAATTTGGGGTGTTACAAAATCTTCCGCTATGTCGACCAAAACAAGTTCAACCTCAATTTTGCTTTCGATCTTTGCTTAAGAAAACTATGACTTTTGGAGTATCAAGATGAGAACGTTCTTCATGTTCGAAGATCTCTTGGACATTGTAGAAAAATGGCTCTTAGCATCCGGAAATACTGTGGTGGACAAGAAAGAGTTAGAGACTAAGAGATGCAAAAGCTCTTTTCGCCATACAACAGGCGATGGATGATGCAAAATTTTTAAGGATCAAGGGAGCAACAACATCGAAAGAATCTTGAGATCTGCTAAAGGAGGAGTTCTAAGGAAACGCCAAGATACGTTCCGTCAAACTTCAAACTATGAGGAGGGATTTAGAAAATATGAAAATGAAAGATTCTGAGATCATGCAAAATTACCTTTCTAGACTTAAGAATTTAGTGAATCAACTAAGAGTCTATGGAGAAAAGATTAGTGAGGATAGAGTAGTATAGAAAATACTAATTAGTCTCAATGAAAAATATGATCCAATAGTTACTGGGATTGAAGAGTCTAAAGATATATCAGTCACATAATTAATAGGCTCTCTAGAAGCTTTCTAAAAAAGATTGAGTAGTCGAGATAAAGACTACACAGAACATGTCTTCCAGTCTAGACTCAATCTACGATCTTAGAAGAAATATTAAAAAGACGATGAAGAGTCAGAAGAATCATCTAGAGGAGTACAAAGGCCCAAATATCGAGAACGTAAATAATATAAGGAGAAAGAAAGCTATCCACAGTGTGGGATATACAAGAAGAAAAATCATGCGGAAAACTTATTTGACATGTGTTTTAAGCATGAAAAAAAAGGCTAGGTAAATAGGCAGGATGATCACTTGTGAATAATAGTGTAGTGTTTATTTTCGGTTAGAAAGCCTGTTTAGGATTATATATTCTTGTTTGTTTTGCTTGTCTATGAGTTTAAGCATGATAGAACACAAGATTTCTCTACGTATTTTATGCCATCTTTTTTTCTTCAATTTCATAAGA
The DNA here is from genome assembly GCA_946800695.1 of Geum urbanum. Classification (NCBI taxonomy): domain Eukaryota; kingdom Viridiplantae; phylum Streptophyta; class Magnoliopsida; order Rosales; family Rosaceae; genus Geum; species Geum urbanum. The sequence continues at coordinate 76,416,263 of OX326999.1, read as the reverse complement.
TATAGAATCAAACTTTAAACCCCCCTACAAACAAGTGTATTCATGCATGCACCATCAATCCCCGATCAAGAACGATCCCTACTTATCAATGCTACATCTACAAGAAAGGGTTTTAATTGTTGTGTCTTTTCTGATTATTAAGTGTTTAATTTAGTAGTTATTTTTGGCATATCAATTTTGGCGCCGTTGCCAAGGATTATAAAGAATTGTGTGATTTCGTTTGTGTAAATATATTTTTATTTTCTGTTTTCGGAACTGTGCACTACCCAATTATTTGACATATCTAGATATCTCCTAAAAATCTGAAATTTTTCAGAACTGTTTATTTTTGTGTCTTGTTTGTGTCTGTAAAATTTTATTATATTCGAACAAGCCAATAATTCTGGAAAAAATTGACAAGTAGCTGTGTTCAATTTTGCGCGATTCTGGAAATTTGCATGTGTTCTTTGTGAATTTGTGAAATTATGTAAATAGAAAGTATGTCTGTATCGAAATTCTTACATACTTATTTATAATACTAATACTTATTCATACTTAACTGTTTTGCAGCCATGTACATGTTAAAGGAAGTCTTTGATTTAAATTGAGTACATAAACTTGGTTAATTAAGTCGCACTCTTTGGAATAGATGACACATCTTTTCCTTATTTATCTCCTTAACTCATCATAATGTGTCAATTTGATTACCACACATCATAACTTAAGTGAATTTATGTAAATGAGATTGAGGGCGGAGTCTACAAAAAACTTGAGAGAGTGTGAATTTTTGAAAGATTGGCTGAAAGTCGGACATGGTGTCTAGAAACGAGTTATGACTGGTGACAAGTTCTGGATCTAAGAAATACTAACACCAATAGAGTATATACCATTGACCCGGTTAGCCAAAGGGTATTTTGTCGAAATTAGTCCTGCCTCTCGCGTTATCTCTATCCCTAAATGGTCATATTTTTCGATTGAACCAATGCCGATTGATTGAGAATTTATACTTTATCGCGCAGGTCGCACGTCCATTGAACAACCTAAAGATCTAGCTAATGTACTCTCTTTAAATCTTAGGCACACTCATTTTGGACAATACTTGTAAATAATGCATGTCAAAATTGTGTGTTTTTACATTAAACTTGTAAGAACTAACAAAACGTTGGATTTAACATTACATAACTTTCTGAAGGCTTTGTGATTCTCGGATTTCATCATCGGGTACCCTAACTTAAGTGAAGTTATGGACATGAGGCCAAAAGATAGGGTCACGTTGCATCATGATTTAGCACATAACTTGTGTGTTTTTTTGCAGGTTTCTAACGTTTTTCTCTTATGCATTCACTCCATACTTCACTTAGGTTCTTGTTTGATGCATTTAAATGACGATTTGAGTGTATTATAAATGAATTCGATGTGCTTATGGTGTGCTTACATTTTAACATGTATATATGTGTGTTTAACGTTTATTCTAATTCTTTACATTGTATATATGCCTAATTTTGCAAAAAACATTGTATATTGTGTCTTAGCTTGTTTTTAGATCATTTTAACAACTTTGCATACATTTTAATATTTTTAGAGCATTGTTTTCATGTTTAAATTACTTGAAGTGTCTAAACATCATGTCTTAGTGTTTTAGAGTGATTTAAAGCTTTTGTGTGATTTTGGTGTGTTTTCAGCTTGTTTAATTTCGTTTGGTGTGTTTTGGTATGTTTTCGTGTGTTTTTTGTTGTTTTCTTTTAATTTCCAACGTTTTGGTTAAGTATCATGCATTCATTGTGTATTCTTTTGATATTAACACTTAATCTTTGGTGGATGCTCAGATTTCTATGAATATCCAACTCCCATTCTATACCAAAATTTGATCTACAAGTACTTACAAGCCGAATTGCCCATCTCAAGTCTCAAGTAGTTTCGGACCAAAGGGAGCAAGACTTTGATCATCCTCTCATTGAGGACGGATCTGAATCTCCACACTCACCTCATCACTCCACCGAGTAGTTTTCAGAAAAAAAGCAAGAGCCAGAACAAATGGCTGGCATAAACCTAAACAACAACATCCCACCCAACAACAATGAGAAGCGGTCACTTCGCCAATGCACTTGCTCAACCGAGTGGAGTAGTGGTCATTTATGCATAGAATTTTCACAACCCCAAGCGGATAAGAAGGACATCGAGTTGAAGAGTGGCTTCTTACACCGATTCCCTATCTTTTATGGGCTATCAAACAAAAATCCAAACATGCATCTAAAGCAATTTCGTTTCATTTGCATGAGCATGAGGCCCTCGGAAGCTGATGAAGAACTCTTCAAGCTCAAAGATTTTCCCTTCACCATGACGGATAGAGCTCAAATATGGTTTTTGGAACTTCCGCCTAATCACATCACAACATCGAAGAAACTTGCGGACCTATTCTTGCTAAGTACTTTCCAGCCTCAAAGATCACTGTTTTGAGGAAGAAGATCACAGGGATAACACAAGCGTCAGATGAGTCCTTTGGCTAGTACTACGATCGTTTTAAAGTCTTATGAGCCTCCTTCCCATGATTTTTTCGAGACAAACCTCATGAATTACTTCTATGATGATTTGAAACCGATTGATAGAGAGCTTCTCGATGCAGCTGCAAACAGAGCATTCATGGACTTGAATGAGACAGAGGCTCGTACATTGTTGGAAAACCGAGCAATCAATGATGCTCAACATGGGATGGCTCCAAGGAAGATAGTAGCCGAAGTAAGTTGAAAGCATGTTGCGGATGAGAAGTATGACAAGCTAGCTTCTATGCTAGAATAAGTGCTTGAACTCGAGACAAAAAGAGCAAAGGCAGCTCAATGACCTATTTGTGGAGTATGTCATATGCAATGGTATCACAATGATCAATGCCCTACTTTGATGGAACAAGGTGTTGAATCGGAACAAGTGAATGTCATTGGCGGATATCAAGGGGGTCAACGTTACAACAATTATAACAATGACAATTTTGGCAACCGAGATCATCCGGGTTTCAAATGGAGTAGCAATGGGGGATGTGATAGTCGCATATTTATGCATCTATTTAGTGTTTAATTCATTCCCTATATTTAATTTATTTTTAGTTAATTGAGCATTTTAATAATATTTATTATTTTATAGGTTTTATGGAGGAATAAAGAAAAAGAAAATAAAAAGGGATTCCTAACTCAATACGGATTCAAGAAGGAGTTTTGCGCAATTAAAGAAGACTATTCCAATGTGAACTCTAGGAGATCAATTGGGGGACATATATAAACCTATTTTAGGTTTTTGGGAAGGCTAATCAGCATACTTGGAGAGAAACTCGAGCTAGAGAAGAGAGCATCCGCAAGGGAACCTGAAGGCCGGATTCGATCCATCGAAACTAGACGGCAGTTCCAGTTCTTCATCTTTTCTTGGTCTTTATTCTCTATGTTTTGTTTTTATTCTTTTAATTATGATTTTTAGTAGCTAAACACCTTGTTAAGGGGTTTCTTGAAACCCTATACATGAAGTCTTTCTAATTCATACACTTTAATCTAGTTTTGCATATTCAATTCAATTGAGGTTTCTTTTTCTAAATGACTCAATGCACGAATTCTTTTATGTTTGCTTTAGTGGCGAACTTAATATGCATGTTAGGATTCTATTGTCATAAGATACGGACGACTGAAGATTGTGGTTCTTCCACCGAATTCTCTACAGTGATACACCGATTTTACCATCTAGTGATTGAAACGCTTGGTCTAACAGGACACGCCTATAGTCTACCTGTGAACCTTTGTAGATTCTCAAACCTTTTCTAGATATTAATGCTTTCTTCTTTGTAAACCTCGGGGTCCATGACTATGGGTTCAATAGAGGGATAGATATGGGGGAGGTCCATGACAAACTCACATAGGCATAAGGATTAGGTAATAGGATGTGTCGTGTCTATCGATCTTCCTGGAAACTTTCATTGATTGGATATGTGAATTAGATTAAGTATATGTTAGAGAGATGAAATAGCGGTGGTAGATTGCATTTCTCTTAACCCATTTATCATATAGTTTAAACTCATTTGCAATCATAAACATATTTACTGTCAGCATTTATATTCTATATTAGCTGTAGCTTAGCCGATTCAGTTAGGTACCCAAATCAACTCCGAACACCCTATAATTTTGTGTAGTAGTCTGTCATTGTGTCTAGTATTTTGTATCCAAATTTTGTAGAATTTGAGTCAGTCTACATTAGGGTCGTAGTGTCATTAGTGTACTGTAGTCGAGTCTGTCACCATTTTACTTTCATATTAGGATTTGGTTTCACCAATTCTTCGTGTTTAATAACCCCTATTTATCATACTACATTGATATATCCAAATTGAGTATAGGGTATCTTTGCATAGGTGTTTACCCACCTATCAGGATGTTTAAACCCTCCGGCACCTCAACAAGGTTACCAACGTGCTCCATTTCAGGCAAGGCCGCCAATGCCTCAAGCACTTATACAACCGATGCAGCCTATGCCTCAAGCTCCTCCTGTGCAACAATTCACTAATCCAGTTCGTGATAAGATGTTCACCCAATTGTCTACTTCAACACAAGTTCTTTTGGATGGTCAAACCAAGACGAAGGAGACTTTGGAGTCATATGGCTGAGATATTTCAGAAATGAAGAAACAAATGAGCCAACTCATAGACTTCATGGGCCAATTTAGAGAATCCAGACACCTTCTGTCTCAACCACAACCACAAAATCGGAATGTGAGTTTTATTGTTACAAAGAGTGGGAAGACGTTGGCATCTCCCTTGCCAAAGACAAGCAAGATGCCTCATAACACCATTTTTAAGGATGAATACTTAGAAGAAGATTCGACAACTCAAGAGGCCGAGAAGAAGAAGAATGTGGCATTTCACGCCACTAAGGTACCCCCATCTACATAACCTGCCCCAACCAAAGGTAATAACTCTGTCCCTTCAAGTTTGGTTAATACTAATGCATCGTTTGCTCGTACACCATTCCCTTATAGGTTGTCAAAATCTAAGAAAGATAATCAATACGATGAAATCTTGGATATCTTTCGAAAAATGCAAGTAAACCTTCCCTTAATCGAGTGCATAAAGCAAGTGTCTATCTATGCCAAGTTTTTGAAAGAGCTATGCACCCAAAGGAGGCAAACGAGAGCGAAGGATATTGTGAAGGTGAATGTAACCGTTTCAGCAATGTTGCAACATCGGCTACCCCCCCCCTCCCCCCCAAATTGAAGGATCCAGGGAGCTTTTCCATTCCTTGTGTGATTGGTGGCAAAAGGTTCGAAGATGTCATGCTAGAATTGGGTGCATCAATCAATGTTATGCCATACTACTTATATGCATCCATGGACTTAGGCGAGCTCAAGCATGACAATGTCATCATTTAACTAGCCGACCGTTCTCATAAGTATCCAAGAGGGTACGTTGAAGATGTTCTTGTGCAAGTCAACAACTTGATATTTCCAGCAGACTTTTACATCATTGACATGGAAAGTCCATTGAATACCACGCCATTGCTACTCGGACGACCTTTCAAGAGAACCGCAAGAACAAAGATCGATGCTTTTGAGGGAACATTTTCCATGAAAATTGATGAAGAAAATATCGAGTTTAACATCCTAGATGCCATGAAGGTTCGTACGGCAAGTGTCAATGCATGTTTTTCGTTGGATATGGTTGAAGACATGGTGCAACAACACTTCAACGTCATCGGAGAATATGAGCTTGACATTGCAATTCAAGAAGGAGCAGGGCTGACTCAACTCGGGGATCAAGCCCTTTTTAATGCCTTAATCAAGATCTTGAAGCCAAGGATCCATGAAATGGCTATGATACTCAACGAGGCTCCCAAGATGACCACTAGACCGCTACCTATCCCTTTGGCCTACTGTACAAAACAGCTTGTTCCCTCCATTATACAAGTACTAGAATTAGAGCTCAAGGCGTTACCAGATCATTTGAAGTATGCATACTAGAAAGAGAATTACACTTTGCCGGTTATCATCTCATCAACGTTGGAGGAAGAACAAGAAATCAAGCTAGTTTGTGTGCTTCAAAAGTACAAGACTGCCATTGGTTGAACACTCGTGGACATCAAGAGTATAAATGCAGCCATATGTGTGCATCGAATTTTGCTTGAAGATGGAGCCAAACCTTCGAGAGAAGCTCAAAGAAGACTCCATCTACCAATGGCGGAAATAGTGAAGAAGGAGGTTATCAAACTCCTTGATTGTGGAGTCATTTATCAGATTTTGGACAGCCGTTGGGTTTCACCCGTGCAAGTAGTGCCTAAAAAGTCCAGAATCATCGTTGTCAAGAATGCGAAGAATAAGCTTGTCCCTTAAAGAACTGTCACCGAACATCGAGTTTGCATCAATTATAGAAAGTTAAACGCCACCACTCACAAGGACCATTTTCCATTGCCATTCATTAATCAAATGCTTGAGAGATTGGTTGACCACGCATATTATTGCTTCCTTTATGGATATTCCGGTTATAACCAAATCAACATCGCGGAGGAGGATCAAGAGAAGACAACGTTCACCTGCCCTTTCAGAACGATTGTATATCGACGGATGTCTTTTGGGTTGTGCAACGCACCAGGTACGTTTCAACGTTGCATGTTTTTTATCTTTTTCGATTACATTGAAAACATAATTGAAGTATTCATGGATGATTTTAGTGTATTTGGAAGGGATTTCAATGCATGATGGGGTAACTTAGAATTAATTTTTCAAAGATGCGTTGAAATTAACCTAGTGTTTAATTGGGAGAAATGTCACATTATGGATACTCAAGGGATCATTTTAGGACATATTGTTTCATCTAGGGGAATAATAGTTGATAAAGCTAAGGTAGATCTTGTGCGGTACTTACCATTTCTGACTTTGGTTAGAGAGATTCGTTCTTTTATTTGTCATGTAGGTTTCTATCACAGATTTATCAAGGACTTTTCCCACATCTCTCGCCCTTTGTGTAAGCTGCTCAAAAAGACACTCCTTTTGTATATGATAAAGATTGTCAAGCTGCCTTTGAGAAATTGAATGAGCTTCTTACGAGTGCTCATATTCTTTGTGCACCGGATTGGTCTCAGCCTTTTGAATTAATGTGTGTCGCCTCAGACTATGCCGTTGGAGCTGTTTTAGGCCAGCGAAAGGACAAGAAGCCCTACGCCATATACTATGCCTTTCGGACACTTGATAAAGCTCAAGCAAATTATACAACCACCAAGAAGGAGATGCTTGCTGTGGTGTTTCCACTTGATAAGTTTCAGTCATACTTGTTGCAAAACAAGGTGATTGTCTACACGAGCCATGCAGCCTTGAAGTACTTGATGGTGAAAAAGGATGACAAGCCACAACTCATTAGATGGATACTTCTACACTAAGAGTTTGACATCGAAATAAAAAACAAGAAGGGAGTAGAAAACATGGTGGCTAACCATTTATCAAGGATTGTACATGAGAGGGAAGCCATTGCAATAGAGAAAAAATTTCCGGATAAACAACTCTTCGGAATTCAGGTAAGTACTTCTGAAACTCCATGGTGTGCGGATATTGTTAATTACTTAGTTACCAATGAGTTTCCATCTTCCATGCATATTTCTCAGCATCAAAAACTTAGAGATAATGCTAGGACTTTTATTTGGGATGAACCTTACTTGTGGATACAATGTTCTGATTTGGTTATAAGGAGGTGTGTTCCGGATAGTGAATTTCCGTCCATTCTTGAGTTTTGTCATAATGATGCATGTGGAGGTCATTTTGATTCTAGAAAAACAGCTCTTAAAGTGTTAGATTATGGATTCTTTTGGCCTAGTTTATTTCATGACTCTCATGATTTTTGTGCTAAATGTGATAGGTGCCAAAGATCCGGTAATTTAGGACATAGAGATCAAATGCCGCAAGCTTACATTCTGTCGAAATTTTTGATGTGTGGGGCATTGATTTTATAGGACATTTTCCTCTTTCTAATGGTTTTACTTATATTTTGTTCGTTGTTGATTATGTCTCAAAATGGGTGGAAGCAAAGACCACCAGTACTAATGATTCGCGAGTTGTTACAGATTTCCTTAAGACTAATATTTTTACAAGGTTTGGAATGCTGAGCGTTTTAATTAACAATGGGGGGAGTCATTTTTGCAACAAGACAGTGGAAGTATTATTGAGGAAATATGACGTCAACCACAAAGTTTCTATGCCTTATCACCCTTAAAACGAATGGAATGGCTGAAGTATCCAACCGTGAGATTAAGAAAATCCAGGAGAGAACCCGTTAAGCCAAACCGAAAAGATTAGAGCCAATATTTCAATGATGCATTATGATCCTATAGGACTGCCTACAAAACTTTCTTCGGAATGTTGCCTTATCGATTAGTTTATGGGAAAGCATGTCATCTTCCGGTGGAGCTAGAACACAACGCATGGTGGGCTGTCAAGAAATTTAATATGGATCACGATGAGGCTAGTTTGCATCGAAAGCTACAACTTTGTGAACTTGAGGAGATTAGGAATTATGCTTTCAATAATTCTTGGAATTATAAGGAGAAAACAAAGAAAATGCATGACAAGATGATTCGCGCGAAGATTTTTGAAGCTAGGAAGAAAGTTCTACTTTTTCATTCACGACTTAAGCTTTTTTCAGGCAAACTACGATCTCAGTGTATAGGACCATTCATTGTCACTCACATCCTTCCCCATGGAGCAACTCAGATTTGGTCTTTCGATAGTGGAAGAGAATTCAAGGTTAATGGTCATCGATTGAAGCCCTATTATGAGAATTTTTAAGAGCATAACATGGAAGAGCTTCCTCTTGATGAACCAACCAAACAAAGTGACAAGGAGCCGGCCACTTCAAACACTTAGAGAAGCATCAGGTCTAAGCTGTAAAACGTTAAAAAATAAGCGCTTATTGAGAGGCAACCCAATGGAGGAGTTTATAGATCAGATTTGTTTTCTCTTCTCGTTAATTTTTTTATTTCGTAGCATTTTAATTTTCTTAGTTAGATTTCCGTAAATCCTAGCCTTCATGCTGAATTCTATGATTTACTTTAGTACATTGAGGACAATGTAGAGTTTAAGTGTGGGGGAGGGGTTTACAACTTTATTTGAGTCATAAACTGTAAAAACTGGGCGGACAATGGAACTTTCTGGCGGATGACGCCCTAAAAACAATTTTTTGTTTTTAATTAGTGTATTTCTAGAGTCTAATTTAGTGTAGTGGGTGAACACTTGTCTTTAAGTAAGAAATTCTTGTGAATTAGTGTCTAAAAGGGGACGGCTGCTAGGACGAATTTTGGATGTGAGAAAAGACGAGCTCGAAAATTACTTCTACTGCTCTTGGTCTCTCTCGCCAACTGGTCATTTTATTAAGGTTGCCCAAAGAATACAAGAGCTAAATCTACGCTTGTTTGAGTGTTTTGAGTCTTTTTGTTTCACTTAGTGTTTTAAAATAGTCTTTCGCCCTTAGTTAGTCTATGATAAAATTGGACTGAAAGAATACATTGGCGATTGCAAAATCACTTAAAACAATTTCTAGTGCTAGTTGGGATATTTTGATTGTCATAACATGTAGTGGATATGGTTTGCATAGACATGATACAGATTTCGCATGTTAGAATAAGCTTTTAAGATCATACAAACCTTAAAGTGAGTTTTTGAGCCTAAATTATTTCGTTATTGAGTGAATTTCATGCATCATGGTCTCAAAAAAAGTTGTGTGCCTCATCTAATTGTTTGTCATAGATTTCAATAAACTAGAGAATGCTAGAACTTACTCATGTAAACTTGCAAAGATTTTAAGTTGATATATGCTTTGATTTTAGATATGATTAAAGGCATTTAGATTTTCTACCACTTAGCCAAATTGCCATGTGTCCCATATGTACACACGAGATGCGACACCCATAGATAGTCCATTTGAACCCACATTAAGCATTTCTTTCATCACCTTTAATATCTAAACACTAAGCCTAGTGTAAGACTTCTTTACCGTATGTTTTGCAGACTTAATGTGAAGTAATGTCAATAAGAGGAGATGATGACATTTTTGGTGAACATTGAAGAAGTTTAAATGTGTGTATAGGGAAAGACACTTCCAAAAACTTTGTAATAAAAATACCTAAGTGTTCGAGATAGAAGAAAAGAAAGAAAAACAGAAGAAAAAAATGTATAAAGATCTCGAGGCATTGTGTTTAGATTATATAAGTTTGGATTAATATCCCCCTATAGTTGCGGATTTGGAGTGTACTACGAATTGAAGGCCCAAAAAATGAAGAAATATGATTTTTGTCCTGTTTGTAAAGCTCAAGTGAAGTTTAGTATGAAGTTAGAGCCCGAAAAGATGAAATTTGGCCCCCGTTTTTGTAGTTTGACACATGAAGCTTGTAGAAAGGATGAAGCTCGAATTGACAAAGTGTTGACTAAGTCTTTTGAACCTTTATATATCAAAATTTGAATGCATTAGCCTCAGCCCCATCAGAACATTTCTAAAGACCTTTTTGATCCTTAAGATGAGTAGCATTCGATTGGTTGAGTAAGTTGCATGAGTAAGCATTTGGTTTAGATTCATTTATGCAAGTAATTCATCATATTCATGAGGTTTTCGATTCAATTTATATATATTTTGAGTGAACCCTTTTCATGGGTGAAAATATGATGTGTGCATCTATGTGAAATTTATTTAAATTTGTTCGAAACATGTATAACTTTCACTTCACCATTATTTTCTTGAAGTCCTACTTGTTCATGACATGATCACATCTCTATTATCTCTCAAAATTATTGAGCTTTAAAGTCTAAATTCTTGTGATTCCATCGCCATACACTTACAGAATTTCTAAGACATTTTTAGCTAAGGGTTTAGAAATGTTTTTAGTATTTGAGTCGTTAAAGTCCTTGGAAATTTCCTATGTGGAGATTAGCTCCAACGTTGGATTTGTGTGTGTTGGGTTTGTGTGTTTTATTTATTTCTAGTTTTTCTTTTGCTTTAGTTTTTGCTAGGGACTAGAAAAGTCTAAGTGTGAGAGAATTTGATCTACGCATTTTATGCTTGATTCTTAACGTATTTCTCTCTACATTTAGCTTAGTTATGACCTTAGTATTTTTGTTTCTAACTTATTTTGTTATTTTTAGGCCCTAAATAAAGAAGATGGAGTAAGTGAGGCAGAAATGAGCTCAAAATATGCTAATGAGGAAATTCCTAAAATGAGGAGGAAAGATGAAGAAAAATGGGCCACAATTTATAGAGATTGGATCAAAGTTCATTGAGATGGGTCAAGACCATATTTATATGATCAAGAAGGTCCAAAATCATGCCAAGATTTAGCCACAAAGAAGCCCAAAAGAAGAAGATGGATCAAAAGGTAGAAATCAGAAAATCTACCTGTGTAGATCAGCCTATTTCAACAGGCCACCGAAAATGGCTCAGAAGGAATTAGGGTACGAATAATATGTCCCCGGAAAGCTCTAGAAGTCTTCTTTCTATCGCCATAAGAATCACTCAATTCGAACATCTAAAACTCTGGGAATCACTGATTTAATAAAAAATGATCAACTTACCCAAATGAGAAATTTGTTTCCATATTGGAGTTGAACTAGGTTTTGGCAAATTCGTATTTAAAGAGGATTTCGACCAGCAGCCAAGAATCACCTATCTTAGAAGCTAAAGCTCTACAAAAATACCTCTCCTCCACAAAGAAGCTGCCCAGCCTCTCCAAAGCCGAAGTGTTCAGCCTCCACGAGCCTCGGTCACTCACAATACGCTAAGTCCCTTATGAGTGAGAATCATCCTCCCTAGAAGTCATCAAGCACCTCGAGTTGCAGTGTTATTCATGGATTCAAAGTGTCACCATAAGTATTGGATTTGTTTCGGTTATTTGATGAAGAATCAGTTTGGTTTTCAAGGTATATGTTTGATTTCTTTTAGTAGCTTCCATGTATTCATAATTCTTAGTCTTATGCATATGTTTGGTTTAATCTTAATGCTTCGATTCCTTGCTTTTGATGATACGCTAAGTCCCTCTCTTTTCCAGGTTTCGATGATCATATATTGTTTAGGGTGTTTAGACGCTAAGTTGCATTCCTATTCAATAAATCAAGCATATGTTTTAAGTTTTGAGTTATATGTGGAATTTGTTGTTTACTAAAATCTTCAAGCATGAAAAAAAGGCTAGGTAACTAGGCAGGATGATCACTTGTAAATAATAGTGCAGTGTTTATTTTCTGTTAGAAAGTATGATTAGGATTCTATGTTCTTGTTTTTTTTTTTGCTTGTCTATGAGTTTAAGCATAATAAAACTCGAGATTTCTCTATGTGTTTTCTGCCATCTTTTTGTCTTTAATTTCATAAGATATAGAATCAAACTTTAAACCCCCCCTACAAACTAGCGTAGTAATGCATGCACTCTCAATCCCCGGTTAAGAATGATCTCTACTTATTAATGCTACATCTACAAGAAAGGGTTTTAATTGTTGTGTTTTTTCTGATTATTAAGCGTTTAATTTAGTAGTTAATTTTGGCATATCAAGAACGACAAAGACAAGTTCACAGAAGAGAAGGAGCACAAGGAGCTACTATTCTATATATGCCAAGAGGAGCAAAAGAGAAAATGGTACATCGACATCGGTTGCAGCAATCACATGACAAGAGACAAAAGCATCTTCTCCGAGCTAGATACTTCAAAAAGATCGTAAGTGAAATTGGGAAATAGAGATGTAGTAGAGAAGACAGGCAAATGTACGATCTCTATCCAAATTAATAGGGGAACTAAATATATTAATAAGGTACTATTAGTTCCTGGCTGAGAGAATGATTTATTAAGCGTCGGACAACTAATAGAGAATGGATAAGCTCTACTATTCTCTGGAGACTCTTGCAAGAATGGATAGCTACAGCTGGAGATACTCATCTCGATGGTGAGGACATTGATAATCTAATGGTGAATTTCCGTGTGAAATAATTCAGGATAAAACATCGACTGGACATCAGTAAAAATCCCAGGGCTCTTAGGATGCGGAGAGATACCTGTGAGAAGGCAAAGAGGAGGCTTTCACATACAACTTCCATTGAGACTGAAGTAGACAACTTGGTTCAAGGAACCGACTTCTATCTAGCATTAACTCGTGCCAAATTTGAACAGCTAAACAATGAGTTCTTTGACAAGTGTTTGGAACATGTAGAGCAGAGTTTGAAGGATGCAGATATGGATATAAACCTTGTTGATGATTTTGTTCTTGCCGGCGGATCATCTAGAATTCCCGAAGTGCAGGAACTATTGAAGGATGTTTTCGGAGTAAAGAGGCTATGCAAGAGCATTAATGCAAATGAAACAGTAGCATCTGGTGCTGCTATTCAAGCTGCAATCTTGAGTGGGAATGGAAATGGGAAGCTTCAAGACCTCACTCTCCTGGATGTCACACCTTTGTCTCTTGGAGTGGAGGTTAGAAATGAACATGATATGCATTTTGTTATTCCAAGAAACAATAGAATCCCCCTGAAGAAGACTACAACACTAGGTATTATGACAGACAAGCAACATAGAATCCATTTCCCAATATTTGAGGGTGAGAGTGCCGTAACCTACAAGAATAACTATTTGGGTGTGTTTTGGCTCGAAGGCATTCTTGGGCCCTAAGGGGTACCCATTCGAGAATTGCTTTGAAATTAATGAAAATGGTATCCTAACTGTCTCAGACGAAGACATGACCATTGGTGAGAAGAAGACGACTCGCATTCAGAGAGGCCCAGAGCTAGGCATGGAACTAATCGGACTGTGATGCAATGTTTGTGCTAATAATGCTGATTAGTTGACTCAAATTATCTTATTCTCTCTTAGACTCTGATCTACACAGCCATTTTTGTTGTGTTGCTGATATTAATACTCGATCTTTGGTAGTCACTAGTCAGTACCATGTTTGTTGTGCTGTAGTTTTGAGATTGTCAGTTGACATGTTAATATTCTGTACAGGATGGAACTTTATTTTTAAAAATATAAGAGGGAAACATTTAAGTAACTTTGTGATATCATTTTATAAGTAAAGAAGCTATGATTGATGATTCTTTTCTTTTCTTTTTTATTAATATCATTATGAATGTCAGTTTTCTTTTTATGTATCGTGTTGGATATTATTAATTTTATTTTATTTTTATGTATTATGTTGGAGCATCAGTTTATATTAATTTGGTGTATAAGTACTTGATTATAAGTTTGTATTTAATTTATAATTAACAATCAAACATAAATGTTAGTGTACGTATGATTCGTATTTGTTCTTGTAGATACGAGAAAAATGTAAAAGTAGATTGGTTGAATACCTATATAAAACTAGTGTATACTTGTCATTTTTTTTGTATGATCATGAGAGAACACTATTTTTAATTCTCGCCTCAGGTCTCTAATTTTCAAGTCTGACCTTAATTTTCAGTTGGCTTAATTTATTGTGTTCTCGCTTAGACTCTAATTTATAGCCCTATTTTCTTGCGTATCGGTCAGTTTCATACTCCGATCTTGATCTATAGTGATAAACTATTGCGTTTCATGATTCTCTAATGAATTGCTGGTATATACACTATAGTTTTCCATTCCAACTCCAATGATGTTTTATGTGCCATTGTTGGTTACCCCGTCTTTGAGGAAATGATCAATACTAGGTTAGCTTATCAAGAGAGAGATGAAGCAAAAGACCAGTTGCAAAATCTACTCCACGTGTTCTTGCATGTACCAACTGAAAATGAAACCGTCCCTACAATGTCTGAAGCCAAGAATGCAAGTCCAATTCCTCAAAATGCCCCAGAATTTTCAACAGTTAAAAGATTCTGAAGTTGCATACAGGACGGGTTAATATCACAAAGGATTTCCCAATAAAGCTGTTGTTCAAGCATACACTAATAAATCCATCCAGGCTACAATGCCTTTATCGAACTTGAAGACTATTGAACCTGCTGATATTTTGATTGATTAGAGCATTTATACCCATATAATACTTTCTATTTGAGGAGACACAGCCATTATTCGGCGAATAGGAGGTGTAATTCTTATTTTTCTTGCAACGATTTTGGTTTTCAGTTCCGTGCTTCCTAAAAATCGAACCGACATATATTCATTTATATATAAATACTTAATTTTACATTACATATCATGTTCTTATTGATTATGAGTTATAAATAGTAGGTTTTCTCAAACAGTGATCATATTTTTAAGTGTTTAAGTCTAGCCTAATTCCCTCTCATGTACTCATATAGTCTTCCATTTTTTTATATATCAATACTAGAGGTTTCAAATGAATGATGTATAAACTTTATTTTTTTCTTTTCCTAACAATTACTTGTTTAAACTCATTCGAGTAACTTATTTGAAGTATTGATAGTTTACAACTTTGATATTTTTATTTTTTATGCTATTTGGTTAAGTGTGAAATATATAAGGCATAGTCGGTTTTGTAACCGAAATCGCACCAAAACCGAACTGATGTTAGGTTAACCGACAATTGCGGTTCTTATATATTTTTATCAGTTTCGGTTCTATTAAATAAAAAAATCGCATCTTCGGTTTAATTTCGGTTATCAGTTAGTGTCTAAAAACTGAAACATGGGGACTGAGTTCATCCCTACTAGTAGGTTTCGTCGCCTAAGTTCAAAATTTTTGCGATTTTTTTTTCGTCAAACCAAAAATTCAAAATCTTTTAAGCGACGAAACTTGTTGATTCCGTCGCCTAAGTTCAAATTTTTTGTGGTAAATTTTTCCCACCAAAATTTTTTTAACAAAAATTTAAGTCATTTAGGCAACGAAACATATTGGTTTCATTGCCTAATCGATCGCCTATAAAAAAATTTCATCCCCTATTTTTCGCAATCTCTCTCTCTCAAACCATACACACCACCACACCACCACCATCACCACCACCACCATGTACACAAACTTCGCCGCCGCCAACACCACCATCATTAAATTATCTCCTAATTACAATTTTTGCATTAATTAATAATTAAAATTTAATTATTGAATTATTATTTAATTAATTGTTATTTATTTATTTTAAAATAATTAAAAAAACACTTAGACGACGAAGTCAATAGTTTCGTCGTCTAAGTTGTTTATTTAATTTTTTTAATTAAAATTTACCACTTAGATGACAAAAAACTTTCGTCGTCTAAGTGGATTATTTTTTTTATTTTTTATTTTTTTTAAAATTCGACACTTAGGCAATGAAAATCTTAAAATTTCATCGTCTAAGTGGTAACACTTAGGTGACGAATTGTGAGTTACATCGTCTAAGTTCTCACTAAAATGACAAAATAAAATCGTCATTTTTCATTAATTTTTCGTCATACAGAACTCTAAACGACAAAGTTTATTTCGTCGTCTAAGTGGCTACTTAGATGACAAAAAATAAAAATTTCATCATCTAAGTACTTAGACAATTTTTAAGCGACGAACCTTAGACAACAAAATTAGCGACGAAAGTTTCGTCGCCTAAGCACGTAGGTACGAAAAAAGTCACTTAGGCGACTAAAATGCTTCATCGCCTAAATGTGTTTTTCTGGTAGTGACCATTTTTCACATACGAAGATAACTATACTTTCTTCATGAGAGTTGTAGAGTGTTTTATTGCGAGCTCATAGGAATTCTTGTATAATTTTTCAGACACTCAAACTACTTATTACGAATTTTAGATGTTTATTTGTCAGTTTCAATTTTTTTTTTTAAATAATGTTTGGTTTAATCTAGGCCGTCGAATTGAATTTTTGAATCAAAATTAACGGCCCAGATCGAGTTGCCCGTTAGAATTGTTATGACTGACAGCCTTGCTACATGGCGAGCTGTCATTTGCGAGTTAAAAAAATTTACTCTTTTACTAGCGTGTGCGCCATAAATAAAAAAATTACAATGCCTAGCATCACCCACCAGGGTTGCTTGTGCTCTCTGTCGAGTGATTCTTGCTCGTCGGCTAGCTCGAGCTCGTGCTCTCCGTCAACGAGCCGTCAACGCCCCGGATCTCCATAGCTGCACCGTTACTGTCGCTTGCTCGTGCTATTTATGACAGGACCTGCGGCTGCTCGTGCTGAAATCCTCTCCCGGTGCAAATTCTCTAATATTATTAGGGTAAGACCACTGCCTAAGGAAGGAAGATTGTTCTAGGCTGTAATGTAACATGAGCCTTTACTCCAAACACTTCCTGTTGCTCACTTGCTCCTCTACCAAAGTGGAAATATCCTACACCGGCCTCTTCCTCCCTTGAAAGTTTCATCAATCCCATTTACGGATGTAATTTAGGTAAACGATAAAAATGAAGCAGTCAATCTGCTTCGTGTAATACAAGGCTCAATTCATTTGGATATTCTTAGATACCATATTCGTCTGTGTTGAACTTTGCACATAATTCTACTTGTCTGAAAAATGGAGTTGGTAATAATTCAAGTGATTTCATTCAGGGTCGATCAAACAAGAACATGTAAGAGAAGAAGAAAAATGTTCTGATGAGAAAATCCCTCTGTTTTGTTTCTTATTTTTCATGGAGTCCAAAAAATAGTACAAATAGAATGACTTGTAGTAGAAGAAAGTATGTTTTGTTTTGGAGAAAGAAATCTTTTATTGGAGAAAAGCAAAGAGGCTGTGCACCAGAAAAATACAAGAAGCTGCAAGAAGTTGAGATATTTCGACCTGAGAAACATGAATTAAACGCATAAGAAATAAAAATTTAAATTAAGATTTTGAAATTTTATTAATACAACAACATAAACATCAATTCTTGATAAATAACGTTACATAAATTCTTTAAGAAATAAAAAAAAAACTTTTACAAATAACAATGTTTGTAGATGATTACATAAATATCCAACTCTTTGATGAGGCAAAGATTGACTTCGAAAGCTAGAGCACGGATCTTACGCCTTTTAATCTATAGTGTAAGACAAATTATGCCTTTTACATAAACTATTAATTACGCCTTTTATTTGCACAAGACAAATTATATTTTCTTAAGGATTAATGAGATATTTACTAACAAGGGAATGTGAATCAAAATGGGAATAATTCCGAAGGGGAAAATTCCGTCGTGTATTTTCACATAAATGAATTACAATAAAGGTAGATCCCACCTCCTTGAGGGGGTGAGGGAGATGGGGATCATTACTCTCGAAATCAACTTTTCCCCTCTCTTTAACAGCTTCTGATCGATTCTGCAATCACAACTGAATCACAAGTATAATGAACATGACGCCCCCCAGCTAAAACACCTCCACTATATCTGATTATGACACCTAGACCAGCTTCTAGTAGTTGCATCCCACCCTGCGTCACATTCCAGAATCAGGCCTACTCCATTTTGCAGTTCTCCTATCTAGTCTTCTAGTAACCATGTTAACACCAGAGAACTCAACAAAAGCTCGATGGGTTTTGTTAATCACCACAGCAGGCTCAAGTTAAGCATTTTGTAGACAAAATCCAACCTGGCCATCCATATCCCCCAGCAACAAAAGCTAACAACAAACATAATTCCAATTTGGCACGAAAACATTCCTACGTCCCCTAGGGGTTCTGCATTTCTTTACCTTTCTTGGAACATATTGCCCTTTCATTATTAGATTTTGTCTCAATCAGTTTAGTCGAGTATTTTCATAGACTTCTCTGTATCTGTATTTTGACCACATGCACGGTATCCATTGGTATCCATAGATTTCAGCCATTTGGAATTCATTTTAACTGTGACAATTTGAGCTATTTGGAATCACACACAGTATTTCCATAGATTTTTCTGTTATCCATTGTTAATAAGGAGTTGTACTACACACACTAATGCGAGATCTTTTGTGTTAAACCTTGTACCCGTTGGATACCGAGTGGCTAAATGGGGAGAGTATCAAAATTTTCAACCCCGTGTGTGTGGTATTCGTCGCTCGATTCCACACAACACACCAAATCTCCCGTCGCAGCTCGGCTTCGCGTTGCTGCTCCTCGACCTCTACCACTAGATCGAGTTTCGTCTTTGCGTTAGAACATCAGGCGGTCTCCTCCATTTTGTTTTTGTATTTGTTGCTTTAAGATATGAGATGATTCATTTGTAGGAATCTATATATGTTGCTACTGTTTGTTATTTTTATTTTTATTTAGTTTTAAAATAGAAAAAGATTGAGTTGATGTTGAATTTGTTGATTTTATTCGGTCAGAGTTTGTTGTTTTTAGCTAACACGGTAACAAATTGAAACTTGAGAGTGGTGTTGCTACCGCTCAAGTTAAGTTGTTGATTTTAGCACAATAGCGATGGCTGCTATTAGTGCTTCCATTTATTTATTGGTAGCAAATGTTTGATTTAAGGAAATGGTATGTGTTTAGTAACAGTTTTGAATTATTTCTTAGTAGTGGCAATTGTTAAGTGTGTTAATGCATTTTGTGTGACTGTATATTTCGATGATTAGTAGTAATAGTGGATGAGTGTGCTAGCAGTAGTTTTTATTCCAATTAAAAGTATGAGTGGTTTAGTAACTTTTAATGTGAGTAGTTGAGTTTGAGTTTTTTTTTTCAATATATAGTAGCAGTAGTAGATTGACGATGAGATCTTGTAAGTTTAATCAATTGTTAGTGTTGTTGTAGTTCTATTTTTATAAGCTGCTACTATAATTTTCGATACGGCTATGCGTTTTTTTTTGTGAAATTGTCATTACTACTTTCTAGTGTTAATATGTTTCTTACTGCTACTATTACTATATTTTTCAAAATTACTACTGCATTTTTTTTTCAAAATTGTCATTACTACTTTTTAGTGTTAATACATTTTTTAAACTTTTGTTACTATGTTTTTGAATTGCTACTTTGGTACTGTGTTTTTTAAACCGTTGCTACCGTATTTTTTAAATTGCTGTTACTGTGTTTTTAAAATTGATATTCCGTTCTTTAAACTGTTGCAACTAAATTATTCATCGAGCTGCTACTACATTGTTCGTCTAGCTGCTATCGAAGTTTTGTTCGGCTGCTATTGAATCATTCTCGTACTGCTACTGAATCGTTTGTTGAGCATGTTATTGAAGTTTTGTTTGGCTGCTACTGGATAATTCTCATAGTGTTACTGAATCGTTTGCCGAGCTATTACTGAAATTTTAATCGAGTTGTTACTTCGTCGTTATCGAAATTTTAAAGTATTTATATCGAAAGTGATACTTTATTTATTTTTTAATGCTACTATTGAAAATAAGTGTTATTGAATATAAAGATCGAAATGCCACATAAAGTTTAGGTAAGTTTTATTATAAAAGTGATATTGAATTTTTTTTATGTTGCTAATGAATTTGAACAAGTTTGCTGCTACAGCTTCGCAGAAAAAAAAAAGTAGAACAAAATGTTGAAAAAGAAATTTTGAGTGCAACAAAATTGAAAATAAAATTGTCAATATATATCAAAAATTGAAAAATTGGAATTTTTTTCGACCAATAAATAAATATTAACTTAAAAAAAATAAGTAGGGCAAAAAAGTAAACTTATCCTTGCACATGACAACCTATAAAAATTTTATCTTTTTGTATAAAATATTGTCATTCATTATCTAATTAAATAAACGCCCTTTGTCTTTAAATGTAAATAACATCTTTAAATTAGCTTTTATTGTAGTTTGCTATTATTTTAAATCTTCAAATTCTTCATACGCGCGCTTTATCTTTATTGACCTTTATGTAGTTAATCATCATTGTTTAATTTGTCATTCTTAAATTTTTTCTTCTTCTAGATATATACATACTTCACAAAAGTTCCATCTGAGATTTTATCAAACTTAATTTCCTCCTGTACATCATGAGGCCTAAATATGTATGTGTATTAATTTGTAAGTAATTCATCCATCCAACCTCTTTTTCGACGATTATATAGTGTCTTCTCCCAGCAGACATGAATAAGCGAATCGAAAATGTGTGACAATAAGTTGATAAAAACAAACATTGATCGGATCGAATATAAGATGCATGCGAACAAAATGCATAGTCGCTTCAGACTTTACCATGTAGTTGGCATTCTTTAATTACCATGCAGTTACCATGCATGCTATCACTAGAGACGTACGGGTCCATTCAAATATTATTTCATTTGAGTTATGTTCGCATTGGGTAGTTCCTTCACTTTCTTGAGTTTCGAGGAAGTAAAACTAATTTACACTTGGGTTTCGATCTGGCCGAACCAGAGACGAAG
The DNA here is from genome assembly GCA_946800695.1 of Geum urbanum. Classification (NCBI taxonomy): domain Eukaryota; kingdom Viridiplantae; phylum Streptophyta; class Magnoliopsida; order Rosales; family Rosaceae; genus Geum; species Geum urbanum. Next base: position 76,395,108 of record OX326999.1, on the reverse strand, counting down.
TTAGGAATTTATTTCTAATTAGTGTATGCTAAATTTACTTATAAAGCGAAAAAATAAAAAATAAAAAATTCATCAAGTTCTTGATAGAATAATATCTTGAATTCCATCGAGTAGCTCTGAATCTTTGCAAATTACAAGTTTGATTAGCCCCTTGCCAGTTTCAAGTTCCCTAGCAGGAATTTGTTCCACAACTTCAATTTCTTGAATAGACTTTAAATCAGAAACACGCTTAGCAGATGAATCCACAATATTGATGATACTAGCATTTGAAAGAATAGATAAACAACTTTCACTTCTTTAGCGGCACCATTCAAAGCTAGGTGCAAGCGATGGACAAAACAATAGACATAATATGCATATGGGCACTCTTGTAAAAATAGTGTCTGCAATCCATTCAACTCACCACGCATGTTGCTTGCACCATCATATCCTTACCCACGCAAGTTTTCAACTTGAAGATTGTATTCTGCCAGAATATTGTCTATCTTACTCTTAAGAGTTGCAGCACAAGTATCACTAACACTTACAACGTGAAAGAACCGTTCACGAACAAAACCATGAGAGTCAACAGATCTCAAGATAATAGCCATATGTTCCTTTTTAGAGTCATCAAGTGATTCATCAACCAATAGGCAAAACTTAGAATCTCCAACCTCTTCACGGATTTTTCTTCTAACTCTATTGGCAAGAATACTTCGATTTTCCTTTTAAATCTTTGGTGAAGTATAACTAGCATTTCGAGGGGCATTTGCTAAGGTGACTTTTGCAACTTCCTCGTTCATTCTCCCATAGGAATCCACTAACCCTATGACATTCCCACGATTAAAGGAGTCAACCGATTCATCATCTCCTCTGAAAGCAAGTGCTTGCTTAGTCAATAATCTCACTGCCTTTATAGTAGTCTTAAGCCTCAACCTATTTTGTTGTACTAACTCTGGTGGTTGTTGATTCATCACTTTATCACTATGCGTACACACATTCTTCAAGCTAAATGAATCCTGCATAGATTCATAGTGTGGTAAACCAGTCTTCCCTACATGCTTTTTAAAGCAACAATACTATCTCCCGATCCTTCTCCAATTATCAAATCCACTAGAACTTAATTTAATCTATTTTGAGTTATCGGTATCAAAAATAAAATATGGAAAACAATATGCCTTATCTTCATCAACAGAGTATTCAAGCCAATGATACTTCTCGAACCATTTTCCATTAAACCTGCGTTCCTGATCTCCACAAAGATGTGTTGGATACTCTTCTAATTTTGGTTGATAGGGCTCACAAAGTATATACTTTCTTTGAACCTCATCACACTCATTAATAGGATATGATGAAATTGCAAGACATTTTCCTGGATCATGCTCTATATGGTTAACATCAATCTCTGGAATCTCAACTCTGCAGAACTAGAAGGTCCTTGATTATCTGCACTTGGAATATCACTCAAAACAACATCATTTGTCTGAAAGTATGAACTCACTTTCTTTTAAATTTTTCGTGGCCTAGAATTTATAACTTAATGTTCCATTGTAAACAAAACCTAGAAAAAAAAATAGAGAAACATATAGCAATGAGTAGTTTATAGTTGGTCTCTGTGACTAATCTATGACTTACAAACCAATCAATCACAATTTTTTTTCAATTACAAGCATATATTAAAACCTACAAAATTAAACCTATATCATTTACATATTACAAAACCTATATCTACAAACCCCCCAATTTCAATTGGATTCAATTGTAGAAGATTGAATATAAATAAATTGAATTCTGAGATTAGTGAGATACCTTGAGAGTTAGAGAGACCACAATAGATAGAGATTGAGAGATAGATCGTGGTTCGATGATTTAAAAATCCAGAAAATGACACCGATTGACATGTAGAAAGAAAGAAAGACTAATCAGTAATCAATAATAGAAATTGGGAATCAAGGTTCAGTCAGGGAGAAGTTCAATATATGTAGCAAGAGATTCCTATCGGGAAAGCTGTGATTCCAAGGGACAAGATCCAATGCCCTCCACGGCTCCACGCCTCCACCAAGAAGATCAGTATGGTTGTATGGAGGTGAGATTGTTTTGTAGAAGAGAAGATCAGGTTGGAGAAAAGTTGAAAAGGTTGTCGGCTTGGGCTGAAGTGGCTGGACTCATTTTTAAAAAAAAAATGTACACTTGTAATTTTTTGTGGGCTTAAAATCTTAGATGGGCTGCACATATCCCACCCCGACTTTGGGTCCGTCTCTGGCCCAACCCTCTCGGCCTCTCCTTCCCGGCCTCCTGCCTTAGATACTGATGAAGAGAATCCAAACTACAACTCTGCCTTGGGTTAATCAGACTGGCAAACATCCTTAATTACCTCAACTCAACTAGAGAAAAGAAAACAAAATCAGAAATTAATTAATATCTCCTTCTTTTTAAAAGGAAATTAATATCTTTATAATTAGTCTACTAAGTACGACACTAGCTATCAAGTTGATGTTAATTCATCGTAAACTTGTATATATGATCCTCCATACGTACGTCATCCTCACACATAGCTAGGTACTGATCGAATGACTTCATACATTTTCTGTGCGAATGCAAAATGGTATAGTTTTGTTCATAATAAACAGTACGTAATACTATACATCCCTGTTTTGTTGTGGATCCCTAGCCTAGCAGGATTTCACTATTAAAATGACACTGAATTCGTCAGTCATGACGTACTTGAGAACCAGCAGTCCAATATCAAAATGCAAATTTACTCGGGCCGGGGATGGCTAGCCTTCACTGCGTATGGAATTAAGGAAGCTTCTAGTGTTTCGAGATCGATATCAAGTTATTCGTGGATTAAAATATAAACTGACCAGCTTACTTCATATTATTCTCGTTCTATTGTTCTGGAAGAGTGGCAGCAGGAACACTGAATCTGAACTGATAATTTATCAATGAGAACTACTTTAAGTAGTGGTTGAATTTACTAATGCATGACTCCAAGATATTGGCGATCATATTGCGACCGACTACGTGAACCATGTTTCTCCTGTCCAATTCAATTCTATTCTTAATCACAACAAAAACTATCCTGGGAATTAATAGAATACGTCAGTGTTTGGAGCACGGAAACGTCTCGAATATGGAAGGAATTCAACGTACATATAAGTTTCTGCATAAAGAACTTGCTCGGTGATGCACACAGAAAGTTGTTTAATGAGATCAAAAGAGATCGTAGGAAGCGAAAATTAACTTGTTTAAGGAGCAATTGTTTACGCTAATGAGCTAACCATTAAAAGGGGTTCGGAGAAACAAACCATTTCAGCATACAAACCATGTGAAATTAACGTTAATCTAAGCAAGCCATTACAAAAATAATAATCCAGCTTCACTTTTTCGACGCCCAGTATGCCAATGCCTACGTACATTATAGAACAGAAAACTTTTGCTGCTTCAGGACAGTTTTCTTAGAGCTAGCTATACTTAATTAGTGGTCGAATTCACTTATATATATATATATATATATTCACATTGCATCAGCGTATATCATGTTTTTGCTGTCAGTTCTGTCTTTCATGGAACAAAGTTGCTGAGAAAATAAGAAACAGATCCCTATAGTCGGTTAGTGCCATTTATAAATCCCGTGTGATTATAAGAGATCGAGCTTGCGATCATACGCGAACCAGTAATCCTGACTAAATAACTTGCTTAATTAAGCGTCGACGAATATTATTTGCTCTAATGCGTAGTTGTTGAAAGAGCTAGTCGTCGGCTGGTTTAATTCCGTTGAGAATGGTCTATTCAAAAACCATGTGAAATTAAAGAACATAGATATAGAACATACTGTCCGAGTGTACGTCACCGGCGGAGCCAGCCCAAGGTTCCTCTAGGCTTAAGCTACAGCTGGATAAGAATTTTGGTCTAATAAAAATATTACTTCACATTAAAAAAAAAAAAATTAGTTAACTTCTATATTATTTCGGCCCATTGATCGTGAATGAGATCTATTCTACAGAGTAATCGTCTCTTAATTGAAGGCCCACTAGCCTTCATCGTCTCTTAAGATCTTGATTAAAGAGTTTTCTACGTGTCGACAATTTGATAGCTCTGATCCCGGCAACCCTTCGTTGGCTATTTCCAAACCAACATCGCCTCACTCCGCCTAATTCACCTGAGTTTCATCCCTCACTTTCAATCTTTATATCGCGATTCACCCGCTCAAATCTCAAATATCAATCCATTGCCCGATCAATTCAACACACCTAGTCTCAATCTCAATTGCACAATCATAATTCGTATTTCATAAGTCACACGTATTTGTTATAGTTTTGTGCTATTGTTTGCTATAGTAATTCCATATTAGATTGAGTATGCAAGTTTTGAATAGTGAAAATGTCTAATAGTCGCAATTAATGCTCTTCAGGCATTTACTTAATTGCGTCTTTTAATATCGTTGTCTCTCTTTTTAGTAATTTGGGCAGAAGACAATTAGAAACTAGAATCTAAAATTATAACATCACCTCAAACCAAAAAAAAAAATTGCACTTTGTGCACTAAATAATTCCTTGACTAAAATTAGCCCGAATAACAATCTTATTCTGGTTTTGCCACTGATGTACATACGTACATATGCCAGTAGGTTGATTACTTCTTGATATCTGTACTTCTATAAGAGTAGCTAGGTCTACTAAGTACGTACTAACTAATTTGTTTGTTGTTATATGGAGTTGAATACGTCTATATATACATCGTAGTAATATATAACAAAAAGTAAAGTAGTTTATGAGAGTAACGATATTTTTCCATAAAGCTACTACTGTATCGGATCGATTCTGCTAAATTAAGTGTAAGTTGCTATCAATAATTCTAAAAAGAAAGTGTAATAATCCCCATAGAATTGAAGCACGCCATTAAGAAATGTCAGCTGGGATCGATTTACATGTTCTCAAAGGCTCAAGGTAATCAAGCTTTTAGTACACTATTTCGGTTGTTAATTTAATTACTGAGTTAAGTTTAAAGTACATCATGCTAAGTGGGGTGACCCCCGCCCCTTCTTTGTGCATAATTAGCTCCATGAGGCTAATGATTAGGGCACTAAAACCTAATCATGGGAGTACTAGCTGAACTAATATGTTAATTTGGTTGGCTTTCTGCGTATTGTTATAGGAATAGCTTTCTGATGATTAACTAATCCACTTTTAATTTCAATGCAAGCAATTATTTGTTATATCAATTATAGCTGATATCCGACCTCCAAGCATGGCCAGCCAACTTTCCTTAAAAATAATACCAACCTCAACGCCAGTCACCACATGCATCATATATCCGGAAAATTAATGTATCTGAATTTAATTTAAATTGGCGTATATAAATGGCGAAAGCTAGGAGCATTCACATCGGAGACAAAAGAGTACGTTTTCATCTAGTATGTGCGCACACAGAGTAAGTTTAGCATCAAATGATGTAATTGATGTTTATAAATGCTAGATGCTCAACAAAATGTTTAATTGGCGGATGTTCAACAAAATGAAAACTGTAGAAAACGAAGGCGAAGAAGAAGAAAAGATGAATTTTGTACTGGTAATATGTACAAAAGGCTTAATGGATTTAAAAGAAGGTATGCAGAGCTTTCCGGTTTGTGCATGCCAATTGAACAATAGCTGAAACCAAACTACGTACAATTCATTGTCCCACTTCTTAAACCAGTTAGAATCTGTTAACAACGTGCGTAAGCAGATTGAGAGTAAATGAAGCTGTAAAACCTCGATCAGCTAGCGAATTGCTTGCTTAATTACGTACCAAGTTTTCTACCAATCAGCTGGCCGGCCTAGACTATATATATGTCCAGGTGTTCCCTACTTTCGATGACACTATATATGGAGCCTAGAAAACAATTTGGACATCTAGAAGAGCCTAGAATCCAGACCCGGCCTTTGAATCGGAGCTTAACCTTCCAACTGACAGAACCTTCTGAACCTTGAATATATAAGGAAATTTTAGGGTTGAGTAATTTTTTTTTATATTTTATTCACTAATTTTGTTATTATAATAGTAAAATGAGATTATTTTTTGGTAATTTTGTTCAATTTTATGTAAATATTTCAACGAATATATTTGTATAAATTTGAGAACAAATTGTTGTTAATATTGTATTTTAGTTCAATTGTTTGTACATGACAAAAAAATGGTCGTAATTTTGTTCTAAATGTAGTAATTTTTAATTCAAAAAGTTGTAATTTTGTTCAATTAATTGTAAGTAAATATTTAAGGTAGATTCTCCAACCATAGTCTTACACACACACACACACACACACACACACACACATACAGCACCATTCCACTAAGGTATACCTTTTCTTTTTTGTAATTTTTAGTTATAGGGCATTACACCAACTTTTCGATTATATTTTACCATCTTTACCGTTCAGATCTTAGGTTTTAGTGTGTAGATCAAGCCTGTAAATTTTCAGCCAAAATTGTGATCGTTAAGGTATTCAAAACTGCAATTGAAGTTTATAAGTATGAACGGTTCAGGTTTGGCATATTCGGTCTGTCTCTTGATTTAACCTAGTTCGATACCTTAACGATCACCAATTTGGCTGAAAAATTACATGAATGATCTACTCATATAGACCTAATAATTTGACGGTGAAGATATTAAAATATGATCGAAAATTAGTGTAATGCCCTATACCTGAAAATAACCAAAAATAGGTATACCTCAGTGGAATGACTACACACACACACACACACACACACACACACACAAGCCCATCTCCTCAAGTATCTATTTTTTTTGTCCATTTTCAGGTATAGGGCATTACACAAACTTTTAGATCATATTTTAACATATCTACCCTTCACATTTAGTTTCTAATGTGTATATCACTTACGCAAATTTTTAGCCAAATTGACTATCGTTAAGGCATTTAAAATTGTAATTGAAATTTATAAGTATGAACGGTTCAAGTTTGACTGATTTGGTTTGTCCCTTGATTTAATCTAGTTCGATACCTTAACGGTGACTATTTTGGCCGAAAATTTATATGAATGATCTATTCATATACTCCTAATGATTGACGGTGGAGATGTTAAAATGTGATTGAAAAGTTGGTGTAATTTCCTATACCTGAAAATTGACAACAAAAAAAGGGATACCTGAGTGGAATATATATATATAGACACACAGTATGTGTATATATACACACACACAACACCCTTCCACTAAGGTAACATTTTTTTTGTAATTTTCAGGTATAGGGTATTACACCATATGTACACAAACACACACACACATAGCACCCTTCCACTAAAGTACCTTTTTTTGGTAATTTTCAGGTATATGGCATTACACCATATGCGCGCGCGCGCGCGCACACACACACCCACATATATATACACACACACAACACCCTTCCACTAAGGTATACCTTTTTTTTTATAATTTTCAGGTATAGAACAATACACCAATTTTTCGATCATATTTTGCAATCTTCACTGTTCAAATCTTAGGTCCTAGTGTGTATATCAAACCTGTAAATTTTCAGCCAAAATGGTGATCGTTAAGGTATTCAAAACTGCAAATGAAGCTTATAAGTATAAACGGTTCAGGTTTGACAAATTTGGTCAGTTCCTTGATTTAACCTAGTTTGATACCTTAACGATTACCATTTTGGCTGAAAATTTACAGGCTTAGTCTACACATTAGGACCTAAGATCTGAACGCTGGAGATGGTAAAATATGATCGAAAAGTTGGTGTCATATCATATACCTTAATGGAAGGGTCTTCTCTCTCTCTCTCTCTCTCTCTCTCTCTCTCTCTCTCTCTCTCTCTCTCTCTCTCTCTCTCTGTATATATATATATATATATAGTTCATATCCATAACGGAGCTTCGCTTTTAAAAAAATGAAGTGAAGTTTCTAATTTTACAAGATTGACAAAGTTGCTCACTCATTGAAACCAATCATCTTTTAGATTATTATTAGAGGATTGCGCTTGCAAAATATTAGCCTAATCGGAGATAATTTGGTTATTTTATCATCACATTCAACTTTTTGTGAATACAGTTTATCAGATATAACTTAAAAGTTTGATGTAACAATTAAATAGTCAAATTATCTCTGATTGGGCTGATTTTTTGTAAGTATGATCGTCTAATAGTAATCTAAATGGTGAGTTATTTCAATGGGCAAACAACTTTGTTAATCTTATGAAAATTGAAACTTCACTCCAATTTTTGAAAATGGAACTCCATTCTGAATATATACACACACCTGAACCAGTTAGCTAGAGTGTGCACTTACCAATAATCGATCATGACCGTCCCGCAATATTGCACCACGTTTCTAGCTATATGTAAAATTGATGGGATATATCTTGGTAATTATTGACTTCATGTAATTTGGAATCACACTGAGCCACTGAGGCCGACTTCCCGACATGGCAATAGTTTCTTTAGAACAATAGCTAGAATCACGACGAGTCAAATATGACCTAATATGGATCCTATGTTAAGTTTTTGATCGGTGATAAGCAGGGGCGGATCTAGCCCAATGTGCAGCCCATCCCAAATTTTGAGCAATGAAAAAAAAATTAGCTATGCTGCAGCCAGCCCATGAGCCTAACCCCGGCAACCCGATCTGGTACAATCCTCATTCTCCCCAATCTCGAATTCTCCATCTGGTCTAATCCTCATTCTCCCCAATCATCTCCCGGTTGGTCTTCTATGAAGACTAAGTTCTGTCCCCTGCTTGACATCGACCCAACGACCACTGGTCCACCGACCGCCATACCCACCATCACCGACCATTCCGCGGTCCCGCCCACTTTCACTTGGGGTTTCAATTAGAGGTACCATTTTCTTTTAAAATTAGTTGAATGATTGAAGATTGGGGTTTTGTTCTATGATTGGTTTGTAAATTTGGGAACTTTGTGTATTTGGAACAAATGCAACTGCTATTAAGACAACAGCTGTGAGTCCGCTTCGGCTAATCGGCTTCCTGTTTTGAGTTCCCGAAGAATTAGGACAGCTTTTGCTACTAGTTCTCCACTCAGTAATCACTTTGGTTCTTGAAACTTTTATTGTCTCTAACTCTCTACTATTTGTTGTTTACCTTGAATTTTTATTGTTGCTAACTTGGTGTTTTTGCCTATTTAGTATAGCCTATATTCCTTGTAATATTAGTGAGAAACTGAGAGTGATACTAACAAAAGCCAACTCCTATTTTGCTTGATTTGATTGAAATTCAGTTTTTGATTTCGTTTCATGTCAGAGTTTTCTCTTGTGTTTTAATAGTTGAGCACCACGCTATTGGTAGCATTCTTAAAACCTTGGGGGCAGAATTCGACTTCCTAGGTCATATTAGAGAATATTTAGGAAAAGTATCTAAAGAATGCTCCAAGCCCCAATGCTTCGAAAGTATTAAATTTCAATGAGGGAAGGGATGTGAGATGAGTAGAAACATCACGCCCATGTAGCTGGCTGCTTAGTACCAAGAACCATTAATCCTCAAAATGATTCATCTGCTAGATCAAAGTCATACTAGCTTGTGGATAACATAGTTTCAGCTATATGGTACTGTACTATAGCTAGTATACTATGCTTAAATAGGGAATGGAGTCTTACTGGTTTTCCATGCCCCTTCTTGTTTCGCGCTCATCCACTGGCTCTCGGAGGCATGCTAGGTTATCTTTAGAAGACTATTGGGGGTTTCACTTGACATCTAAACTTATGCACTTATAGAAAAAGTAACATACTAATCTGTAATCTTTAATATGACCCTTAACAGGCCAAGTAAAAATGCCTTATATCATCTTTAGTGGTTACTCTTTCCAATTGGAGACTAGACCAGTATGGAAGTATGACTGTATGGAAGTATGATTGTATGTAATGTAGCCCACTAGGTGAGTTGGATTTTTTGCACATAGAGGAGGATTATGTGAAATAATTATGTTGTTCTGAGATCACTGGACTTGTGCTCTACTAATTGGAATTAAATGTGATTGCTCAATTTTTTGATTAAGTCATTATGTCCTAATTAGATGTATAAATTTGTATAGGTTTGACAGTTGACACATTAACTACAATGGGAGATCACCGTAGACTCAAACGTTACAAAAATATTCTTTCATAGTTTACAAAAAATAATTCGTCAGGTGAAAGAAATGATAATGAGATTGGGAATGAGGGTGGGAGTGGGAGTATACCTGTGACAGAAGATTCGGTTAATGACATCCCTAATTTTGTGAACAATGATCATGTTGATCCTTTGGTATCCTTCTCATCAGAAGAATGTCATTTTGATTTGAGTTGCCTTGAACGTGATCCGGGAAAGAGAATACCAATTTGTTCATATCTTTTAAACGATCGTGAAAATATTCGAAGAGCATATGTGGTTATGGGACCGTTTCAACCCGAGTTGAGTGTGTATCAGGTCTCTACTGAGAGTGGGAATCAAGGCCGGAGATTCAATTTTAAATGGTTTAAAAATTGGCCTTGGCTTGAGTATTCTTCTATAACAGATGCAGTGTATTGTTTTCCTTGTTTTCTCTTTGATTCTTATCCATCTCAACATCCTGCATTCACTGAGAAAGGAGCCCGAGGTTGGAAGAATATGATGTCTAAGCAATCTGTTACTCTCAAGCATATTGGGTTTGACATTAACAGTGTGCATAACACTTCTATGCTCAAATGGGAAAACTTAAGGAACCCATCTGTACATATTGAAAGAGTGATTAACGCCCAATCAGCTCAGAAAATTACGGATAATCGACTTCGACTTCTTACCACAATTGAGGCAGTGAGGTTGTCAGCAGGACAAGGATGTGCTTTTAAAGTTCACGGTGAATCAGTTAACTCGATAAATGGGGGTAACTTTGATGAAGTTATAGATTCATTTTCAAGAGTAAATGTGGAAGTCAAGAAGGTTGTCAAGCAGAATGCTCCCGGGAATGCCAAGTATATTTCTCCAACAATCCAAAATCAAATCTTGAATATACTTGGCAACAAAGTCAGAACCAAAGTCCGTGAAGAATTGGGAGATGCAAAGTATTGCATTCTTGTTGATGAGTCGGTTGATTCTTCTAAAAGGGAGCAAATGGTTATTATTTTTCGGTTAGTTAATCGTGATGGATTGCTTGTTGAAAGGTTCTTCAAAATCGTTAGTCTCTCAGATACTTGTTCTCTAACTTTGAAAAATGAGATTTCTAAAGTTCTTGCTCAGTATGATATTCCAGTGGAAAATATGCGTGATCAAGGATATGATGGTGCTAGCAACATGAGGGGTGAGTTTCATGGTCTTCAAGCATTATTTTTAGAAGAGTGTCCATATGCTTATTATGTGCATTGCTTTGCTCATCGGTTACAACTGACATTGAATGTTGTTGCTATGGAAGTTGATGATATTTGGGAGTTTTTCTCTAAACTCAATTTGGTAGTGACTTTTGTGGATTCTTCTGCAAAACAACATTCAATGCTAAAATCTATCAGAGAAGAAGAAATTGCAGAGTTAGTAGCTGCGGGTACACTTGAAACAGGTTCAGGAGTTAATCAGATTAGCGGTTTGCAACGAGCATGAGCTACTCGTTGGGGTTCGCACCATCGCTCTATCTCAGGTTTGATAAAGTTGTTTAGAGCTACCCAAATTACTTTTACAGATTTGAAAGCAAATGGGCCGTCAAAGGTGAGAGGCCAAGCAAAAAGTGTTGGTAAGATTTTGAAGGACTTTGATTTTGTGTTCTGTTTATTGTTGATGGATGATGTCATGAAGATTACTGAGTTTCTTTGTCAAGCATTGCAACAGAAAGCCATAGACATCTTAAATGCTTTGAGCTTTCTCAGTTTAACAAAATCTAAACTTCAGACGGTGAGAGAGAATGGTTGGGATCAATTGATTACAAAGGTAATATTATTTTGTGAGGAACACGATATTGTTATGCCAGATATGTGTGCTTCTTACACGGAAGGTACAAACCCAAGAACATGCCAACAAAGAAATTTTATTACAAATGAGCATTATTATCGAGTTAGTGTTCTAAATGTTGTGATAGACTTTCAGTTTGCAGAGTTGGATACTAGATTTACAGAGACTTCATTGGAGCTCATTGTTCTTAGTGCAACATTTGATCCTCATGATAATTTCCAATCTTTCAATGTTGCAGATATTCGTACTCTTGTTGTGAAATTTTATCCTGACGATTTTACGTCTACTGATATACTTTTTCTTGAGATGGAGTGTGGATATTTTCTTGAAGATATTCAGAGGGATGTACGATTCAACATGACATCATCTTTATCAGACTTGTGTCGATGGTTGGTAGAAACAAGAAAGTATGCATTCTTCCCGATGATCTATAAATTAATATGTCTTATGTTGACTCTTCATATGTCTTCTGCAACAACATAGAGAGCATTTTCATCTATGAAGATCTTGAAAAATTCTCTTCGAAATAAAATGTGTGAAGAGTTTCTTGATGATAGAATGATTCTCTATATTGAAAAACAATATGCCAATAGTATTGATAATGATTCGGTTATTGATGAGTTTGAAGTTAGCGGACTTCGGAGAGTGAGATTTAGTTAGTAAAAATGTACGTAGATCTTTTAATTCACGGAGTTTGGTTTTATATCCCCTCTGATGTATGTTTTTCTTATATATAATAATAAATGCGTGAGGATGAGTCTCCCAATAGCTTACAAACTTCAAAAAAAAATTATGTGCTGCACAATAATTTATACCCCACCTAAATTTCAAATCCTAAATCCGCTCCTGAGCACATAAAATTGGCTGTATTCGATCGATCTCCATCTGTCCATCTCGATCAGATGTGGGTTGCTTCTGCCGAATTTGGAGGACTTTGCTTATATTGGTCACGTCAAAAAGGTGGTGTTCATGTAAATTTAGTATACGTGTCTAGTAAAACAATAGGTTGTATACCTAGGCCCTCAGTATTATAATTTATTTCCTATTTTTTCGGTTGAAATTGTTATATTATATCGTTTCAGATGGAAAGGGACGGTGACTTGTATGTTTCTTGAGATCGATCCATATATAAGACAGATTTAAGTTACTCTCATAATCCTCATATCATGAGTTGATGACCGAAAAGCTTATCCAAACCGTGTATAGTCTCTTCCATGAAACCAGAATAATATTACTTTACCAGAAGAATTCCAGAAACAGTCTCTTCCATGAAAACAATTTAAACTAAACTAAACTAGCTTCCTTTCTTTCATGCATCCTCGATCGTTTAATTAATTTGGTTTAGCACTTTTGCAACATTGTTCTTGCATTACAGCTAGCTGGGCTAGCTGATGCCATCAAGTTCCAGTCAAGCTAGTACGCTCCCTCTTCCACTTTTTCACTCGCTCATTCGTATTCGTTTCCCTACTCAATTAAGTATAATAATCAAAGCACCATCGATGCCTCCCTTAAGATGAACTTGACCAAGCCAATATCATTCTTAAATCATATTTCATTCCAGCAATATTGGGTTAGGTTTAAGGGCTTGATTTCTCGAATCTCCTCGGCCACTGCATGATGGCCACCGCGCCTAGCTAACTCTAACTCTTCCACGACACCTTTCTCACGAGCATTGGCTTCAAATCTTATTATATTTCCATGAGCTTAAACTTTCTATACCATATTAGCGTTATATATTTGTTCATATCTAGGACACATGATTAAAGTCCCTAAATCCCACTTTTAATTATAATTTTGATTTGGATTACTACAGATTTTTGCCTAATCCTCGTCGATGTTTGTCAAACTAACCTTGACTATTGCACTAAGCAGTGGCAGGTGTACGAACACGATCAAATTTGGTCGCTTTTACTCCTTAAGCTCTTGTCATTGCAGGTTAATTAGTAGTCTAATTGTACGAAATAGCCTCAAACGTATAGTGATCTGTGTATATACCCGACTACGTAGATAACTAAGGTTTTTAGTACTATTGTAAATTAGGGCTTGATGTCCTTGTGACTTGTGAGTTCCACTTGTCAAGAGATGGGCATAGCCAAGTGTTGGGCCGGTAAAGGACTAGAGGCCGCCGAACCATCTGAATTGTGGATTTGTGGAAAGGATCTGCTCCTTGTATCAATAAAAAATCGCGGGACAATGTGTTTTTTATTTTATTTTTATACAAAAGGATAAAGAACTAATAATTAAAGAGAAAATTCTCTACAGTAGTCGGGGCCAGAGAAATTAAACAGAGTAACAATTTGAGCAGCATTAGGAAGAACTCGATTTCATACTTGCATGTCAACCACGGAGTGACATCTGTTTGTCATCTTGTCCATCAGAAAATTAACTTCATGATATATATGAAAGAAACTAATTTCCTCAAAGTCTATTGTCTTCATCAAAGGACATGTATTTTGTCAAAGAAACTATGTTGTTTTTGACCCTTTCTAATAAATGGTTTTGTTCTTAGAATATGAGCAATTAAGACCATGAACGTTGGTGGTTCATTGTTGGTTATCATGAATCCTGTCCTACTTGTAGCAAGTATTGAGGAAAATAGATTACTAGTTATGAAGCTGGACGCTGCACGTCCTGCAGCGTCTTTATCAATTGAAAGTAGAAGTGTAGTACTTTTCATAATCATTTCTCTAGCTCTCTTCATGCTTACTAATTAGCTATGCACTAATTGTCATATCAATAGCTGTTTAGGCTTTTAGTACCTACGGCCACCATTTTATTTATTGAATGGCTACCAACAGTGAACCTCTATGTAACTCGATCCTTGAGCTACAAGTTACGTACAATTTTCATCCAAGCTACCTAATGTTTCTTTTTTGAACCACTAATAACATTTGAAACAAATGCTAAATCCCGCAGCCAGATCAAAAGCGGTGCTTATTCCGTTTGGCTCAAGCGCTATATATTACTGTGTTTTCCTGCATATTTTTTCTTAATATATACCGTATCACTATTTGGTTCTAGTTAATCTCTTTCACCACTTGTTATAATCAAGGAAAATATATACAGGGAAAAGAACAACAAAAACAAAAGATGCCTAACAGCAAATTAGGCTCCCTTTTATTTCTCCATTTGCATCTTTAGCTATAATTGATTTGTCACGTTTATTGCACCCCATATAATTTTGGGTCCAATCTTGTTGGAACTTGTTTTTCATTTATGTAATTATAATGTGAGTGGAGAATCACTGATCGATACAGATTAGTTGGAAGCTTCAGCTCGGGCATGAAGGCCTACTACGTACTTGTCTGATGTCTTGCCACTCAATATATTAAGTAGTCTGCTTCAAATATCATCTACACATATAACAGGAACCTAACTATATAACAATGAGACTAACGTCCATGCATGTGGACATGGACGTCTTTAATTGCTTGTCAATTAGAGGGGTTAAGATTGAACTTTCATATCAATCTACACCTTGTCTGTTCTTGAGTGTGTAGAGATATATATATGGCAGCATTAATTCATTATATGGCAGAATATGAACAGATGGGTCGTAGGGTTTAATGATGATTTGATGCACGTAGGGTTTGATGATATGATTAGAGCAATACAGTATAAGAATCATCTGCTAGCTCCAAGTCCAATACGTATTTGAGTACATAAAACGCCTTATATGCAATTATGCATTTGGCACTAGTTATTTTCAACGAGATGGTGCAGCTAGTCCAAATTGTTGTATATATAAGAGCTAAACTTGTGGGTACGTGGACCCAGAAAGGAATTGAAACAGTACGTACTGATGGTCTACTGTGGCTCTAGCTGGGTTTGCAGCTGCAGCTGCAGCAGGCACCCCATGCAAACAAAGGGCACGAGACCGATGGAGCTAGCACTGGAAAGTGGTACACAGATACCATTAACCCGATTTGACTATTCTCTCATTTGTATTGGTTTTTGGCTTTGCACTTCGATCTGTTGCTTGCTGCGAGATGCCACCCGATGTTACTTTACTGCTGCATCTTTGCTCAGATCAGTATTAACTCTGCGCGCTGCTTCTGATGTGAGTTTTTCGCTCCCCCAACAGTAAAAATCCATAAGGAGCAAATGGAGCATTGAATAGAATTTAAAACCGATCTGCGCATCGATCACTCTTTGATAGTTTGGACGTGGACTGCTCAATTGTTCAACGTCTATTGGCCAATGCCTATAGGGCTACATAAAAAATCGACCAAAATGGTGATAAATACATAAAAATTTGTATTTAAATTTATGAGATTCTTATATGATCAATATATGTTTTGAAACTTGTAAGTTGTGTTTTATTGATTATTTATAAAGATTATTTAGTTGAACTTTTGAGTTATTGGCGTGGAGGATTTATGTTTTTGATTTAAATGAGATCAACATATATGTAAAGTCAAAAATCTCGAATAAATTCAAAAATATCGAGGATTTCGGCGATATATCGAAAAATGTCGAATATTTCTGGAAATATCTGACAAAAAATATTAATATGTACAAGGAGTAAAATATTGAATATCGAAAATATATCGAATATTCAAAATACGGATATTTCGACGGAAATATCGATGAAATATCGTTTTAAAAAAAATCGACGAAAATTGTGATAAATACAAGAAATATCGGAAAGTCTAAAAAATAAAAATATCACAAAAATATCAAGGATATTATCGATATTTCATTCCTTGGACTTACTAATCACTAGGTTGTGCAATTCTTTTTTTTTTTGGTTCTGAACAGGTTGTGCAATTCTACAACTACAGGCATGCAAGATATATTTGGAAGTGTGGAAGGAAATTAGCTGCTAATTGGGAATAGTGTTTTTATTGATTTTACTATGGATAAATCTTGTAATACGGATTGTTGTTTTTTACCTATATGCTATATGAAGTATGTGTAATTCAAAAACTTTGAACTGTGCTAGCATTGTAGCATTATAGCAAATTGCTCGATCACTTTGACAATTTTATGATTTTAACTTGGGTGGAGGATTCTATTAGAGCATTTGCAGCGGTGTGCACATAGCAGTTGTTATTGGTGGGTCATGTTAGAAAGGAGCACGAGCACCTCAAAATTTTGGTGCAGCGATGATGAAGTCGAACGACGATTGAAGGTTCATTGAGCTTGCGAGCTCGAGCACGAGCAAAAATCGTTCGGCGGAGAGCAATTGCTACCTAGTGGATCCCACGCATGTGGATGATGACAGGTTGTGACTTTTTTATTTTCTTTTAGGCGCGTGTAAAACACACGCCAGTAAAGAGTTTTTTTTTTACGGTGGATAAATGCCCAATTATAGGCCGACACATGGCCTTACGTCTGCCAGAGCAATATCAACGGACAAGTTGATCTGGACCGTTGATTTTAATTTAAAAATTTGATTCAACGACCCAGATTCAACTGAAACGACTACTTTGGGAAATTATCAGGCAGAATGAAATATTTTGTTAACAGAGCCCTAAAAAATTGCAAAAAAAAAATCATAAAAATTTACAAATAACACCCTACAATTTTCCTATAAATACTACATCTCAACAAATTTATCATCTCCTTCCTTCTCATCTCTCATTCCTTTGTATTTTTTGCCAAGAAAATGACCAATTGGCTTCCTTCCAAAGATTTGCAATTGTGCATTTCTTATGTTCGTCATAGCGTTGATCATCTCACCAGCAACAAGTAAAAGACTGACAAATTGTGGAAAAAAAATATGTGCCGATTATTCAGAAAATTGGGTGATTGCTCATGGTGAATCAAGCAAGGAAAATAGGACCCAAACCGCTATTTCATCTCGTTTTACTAAGCTGGGGCCAATTTTGAAAACTTGCGGTGATGCTCTTAGTTATGCACGAGGAATCCACCATTCGGAACAAATTTGCAAGATGAAGTAAGTCTTTTGTAATTTTTTCATCTCTACTTTATTTGCTTTTATGAATTAAATGTTGCCATCTCCATTATATTAGATAATATTGTGACATAAAAATTCGTTATGTTTTGTAGTTAAGAAAAACTCAATCATGGTATGTGATACAAAAAAGAAAAAGTTTACGAAGCTTGAATGTTGGGAAGTGGTGAAGATTCATCCTTATTTTAATTCCATCGAAACTACTACTCCACCTTCTTACCATTTTAACTTCGAAGCAACTTCTCCTGTTAGCGCAATGTCTCCCACAGTCAATTTGGATGAGGATGAAGTGATTGCAACACCACAAAAGAACCGTCAAGGTCTCTCGAGTCTGGTTAGGCCCAAGAAGCAAGAAAAAGGGGGGGGGGGAATCATGACTCCTACAAATGAGTTACGAGATGAGGCTTTAAAAAGTATTGCGGCCAATCAAAAAATATGGGCCGACGGACAAAACGTGCGTGAGGATAACAATTTTTCTTTACACAAAGTGCAACTTATCTTTCAAGAGAAAGACTACAAATTGAGATTGCAAGTAGAAGAAACAAGGATCATGACCATGAATATGGAGGATATGACCCCAAATTCAAAGAACTATTTCATAAAGAGGAAAACATAAATTTTTAAGCAAGAAAATGACAATGAAGGAGAAGATAGTGAGGCAGCATTTTTAAATTGTTATCACCTGCTTTTCAAATGTTTTGTCTTCATAATAAATCTAGTTTTGGCTTGTCATTATGTAATTTAAATTTTTAAGAGATAAAAATGTTCTTTCTTTATTTAGATAATATTCAAACATATTACGTTAAAACATAGCAAATTAAAATCAAGCAACATAAAATGCAAACACACAAAATGCAAACACATAAAATTCAAACAACATATTTAGAGACGTTCACCAATTTCTATATACTAGTTTTGCTTCAGTAAGTCCTTCTGAAGCTCTCTTGGATATAAGTAGATTGGAGATCCACAACACGGTCGCGAAACCGTTGCTCATTCAGTCCATCTCTTCCAACTAGCTCAAAAGGAATTTGATTACATTATTCATACACTGACCCATCATAAACTATGAAAGCACTCGACGAGTTTTGTAGATTTTCTTCTTTGTTCTCCTCAAATTCTTCCTCAACAATCACATTGTGCATTATGATGCAAGCCAACATGATCATTTTTAGTGTCGATGTGTGGTGACACCAATCACATCTCCACATCTTTGTGGTACGCCGTTTGTTTCTTTATGAACAACTTATGTGGTAGATCCTGGAGATTGAGACTTTTTTTTGACAAACGAGGAGTACCTTGGATATATTCTGTCAGCTAGATAATAAGTGTTGTGGTACGTCATACCATTGAATTTATAAGTCTGTTGCGGGCTTCTTCCATCAAGGAGCGATTCGAAGATTTCTAATTGGTGGAGTAGGTTGATATCATTTTGTGCTCCAAGAAATTTGAAGAAGCTGTGCCATATCCACGTGTTATATGAGGCCACCGACTCTAAGATAATAGTGGGATGTTTCTTTCACCCCGAGAATGCCCCTTGCCAAGCTGTTGGGCAGTTCTTCGATTCCGAGTGCATGCAGTCAATACTTCCAATCATACTAAGAAATCCTCGATGCCTTGCCCTCCTTAGAAGTCGAGTAACGTCTGCTGCATTTGGAGCACGGAGATAAATGTCACCGTAAATCTCGTACACTTGGATGCACCACTTCTGTATGCATTATAGTATTGTTGATTCACTCATCCTTGTGATTTCAACACATTGATCTGCAGCTGAGTGGTACGCCAATATTCGAAGAGCACCGATCATCTTTTTTGGGGGAAGAAGTCCGAGTATTCTAGTGGCATCTGCTCTTTAATGCCAAAATTGGTCATGGTTGCAGAGATTCGACATTATACGGTTGAATAAGTTTGTACTCATTCGGTACCTCCGACAAAAGACTTGTTCATTGAAGATAGGGCATTTGATGAAGTAATCTTTCACCAGATTTTGTCCCCTTGACTCCCTCGACCTTTCGTCATTTGGACGGCGGGGAGGTCGTTCATCATCGAACGTTGTAGCTACCATGACTACGTCAGTGACGAAGACATTAGCAATTTTTGCATATTGTTGACGTTGTTGTCGCCTCCTCATGAAAAAATTGTTCAAATCACAAGGATTCGTCTTATTGATGTGGGAATGTGAGAAAATGTTTGAAGAAATGTGATTACAAGTAGAATAACAAGTGATTTGTAGATGATGTGAGCATACAAGGAGTTATAGATGATTCTTTTATAGTCAATTCCAGATTATCTGATGTTTGGAGATGATGACACGTGTCACATCATGATTGGTTAGAAATCTCACCGAAAATCTTCTTCAATTATTCAGACGACAATAACACGTGGCAGTGACACATGTCGTATTGTGATTGATAGGAAATCTTATCGAAAATTTGGTTCAATTACTTAGACGATAATGAACTTTGAGAGTGACATGTGTCATCTCGTAATTGGTCAAAATTCTTATTGAATTATTCAAACTATAATGACACGTGTCGTCTAGTTATTGGTTGGAAATCTAACAAAAAATATAAAAAAATAATTTATGATTATAATAATATAAGGTGTTGTATTTTTGTACTGTTGCCCGGAAAACATAAATTGCACATCCTTTTTGGATGAATAATGACTACTTAAAAAGGTGCAAGGGCAATATAAAATGCTACATTGCTGCATATGCTCTTACTAAAAGTTCGACCACTTGGCAACTTTGAGATACTGTATATCAACACATATGGTTATTTTATGAAAATAAGATGAAAACTATTTCAATAAATAACACGTAGTATACTTTGGAGTATAGGTAACTGTGAAATAGGAAATAAATCATTTGACAAAAATGACTTTTACATGTTCTGACATTAACTTTTTTGTCGATAATTTATAAGTTTGCATATATTTTTTTGAAAGGAATAAGTTTGCATATTTTAAGTGAATAAACATGTCGCATATTTTTATCACCTCACACAGAGAGATCAAGGAGTTCGAATCACACAAAAAAATGTTTATAAATTTTTGAATAAAATAAAATTTAATTCCAATGCAAATTTTTTGCTGGGAATTAGGTTCAATATGACTTTTGTTTCTGCGTCACATTCTTAGAAACATATTATGCATTTAAAAAAAAAAGTTGGGTACAATACATTCTTTAGTTGTAAGTTCTAGATTGCTCATCAGATAGAGGATACGTTTTTAAAGTATCATCCAATCCAACACATTCTATGCGTCTTTTCATTTAAACCAAATCTGATCAGTTTTTGAAAAATAATAAAATGAAAACATCACTTGGTGACAAAATTTCATTGTAAAATTGGGTTGACTTTTAATTTTGAAATGAGCAGATCTAAGAAATATCAGACTAATTGGCATCCCCACATGATTTAATCAGTAAGTACCATTTGATGAAAGATTCCCTGGTCTCAGTTACCAAATTGACCATCTATTGTGGCATCAACAAGAAAATCCCCAAAAAGTTGCACAAGAAACTCAAATTACTTAAAATCATGGACATATATTAGAGTTCAAATGCTCCACTAGTAAAATTTTGTCCACTTAATTCCACTAAAATGGTAATTGTATTGCTCTAATTTTGTCACAATGACTAAAGTTACCAATGATCGAAAAGTGAAATGTGCTCCAAAAGATGGACTTCAAAGTTCGACACCTCCATCCTCACTTTCTCTCGCACAAGAACCTCTACGAGACCTCCTCGATCATTTTCTCTCTCTAGATGTTTATAAGTTCGAGAACCAAACTGCTTCCTTTTTGCTTTTACGAGGAACGCCCCCAAAAATTCGTCTGCATTTCACTCCTCGAACATCTTCTCCAGCCAACCAAAAGAGGCAAAGAAGCCCACATCGAGCTCGCCTTCTTGTCTCTTTGACCTGAACGAAAACGAAAGCTCCTCATACAGAGAAGCACAAGTTTAAGAAGCCAGCCTCTCCTCTTTTTTCAGTCTCTTGTCGATTCTGGTGAGTCCCCCTCTCGTCTCTCTTGGAAACCACAAACCAAATTATTAATCTTTGCTTCACTTTTTGTAACTATTGATTCGAGTGACCAAATGCGTCCATTTCATTTCCAGTTTGCAATGTCATGCACAGTTTATGGTTCTCTGTTTCATTACTTTCATCCACTATTTATGTGAACCTCTGTCATTTTCTTCTTCTGTGTCCCATTTGATCTGTTTTTCACTCTTTACTCACTTGGGTTTTTCAATAGGAATCCGATACCCTTTTGCCTAAGTCAAATTCTCAATCTCTGAAACACACATCATTCTGGGTTTTGTTCTTCAAGCTCAAATCTTGTCTCCTAGGTCAAATATAGCCCTGAAGCTCAAAATAAACCCCCCCTCCCCCTTCTAGTTAAATAGATTTGGTCTCTGGCTAAAGATCTGAAACAAAAGAAAAGACCAAGTCTTTTTGCTTGCTATTGTTCATCGTTTAATTGTTGGTCTTCCACTCTGTCTTCCCTCGCTGTAAAGGCCATCATCCATCAGAGCGTTGCTTGTGAAGAATATATTCCTCACCAAAAAAAGGATGAACCTGGCCTACTCAATTTCTTGTTCCCCCATAAATTATATCACTTGAGCTGAAAATAGGACATCTTTAATATAAATTCTTCAATTTCGGCTTGAATACGTTGATTCCTAAGCTGTCTCCATTTCCCCTGCAAATTGGTCTTTTATATTGCCGTTGAATGCTTCATTTGACGTTTAATTTAAGCCCTCTCTTAGATATTTCGTTCTCTTCTTCTCGCCGGAGTACATCTCTGTCAATAAATATTGCTTCTTTAACTCCCTCTTGGTATTTGATTTACAACTCCATTTTTGTTTTGCTTTGATCACCTTGATGACTTTCACATCACAAATCAAATATTTCTAGTTTTAGTACTATACACCTCATTTACTCGTTACAGATTCGGATAGCACCTAAACCAAGTTGTTAATACTCTGGCTTTCTTCCCCATTCAGATTTCAGAGCCGCCTAGATACAAAACAGTGTTTCAGTATTCGAACCAATGCGGACCAACATGGGAAAAATTCCCAAGGTACGAATTTCAATACTAGCTCCTAGCCAGTTCAAATTGTGTGTATCGGATAATACCGGGTCGGGTGTAATCGAAATCCGAAATGGTTTTTCGCAGCATAAATCGTGGCCGGGAGCTGTGATGAGAAAATGGCTCAACATACCAAGCAAAGGAGACGAGTTTCATTCCGATTACTCTATCCAAAGTAAGATTCCGGTTCACTGTTTTGTTTTTATCTTAACGTTTTTGGGTTTGGCCGTATCGGGTCGGGTTTTTTGTCCGTTTGGGGAAGTCGAAGCTGAACTCAATGTTTGTTGTGAACTGGGTTTTTTCAGATGTAACTGAGAGAAGGAGGAAGAGTTGCTCGGATCAGGACCACTACGTTGTCGTACCGGACGAAGTTGCAGGTTAGTAGGGTTTTACATCTCTGTATCGCCACCGTATCTTTCCTCGGTGCACCTTAGAGTTTCTTTACCGTACACGTGTCAAGTGCCCAGTAATCTTGCTGAAACCAACCCTCGTTCCACGCCTTTATGTTTAACATGATTGGACGCGAAACGAGTCGAACCTCGTTTCCGAATTTGCGTCCATTTTGGGTCATAGCGATTGTGTGTGCGCCACGTGTACGGAGAGGATGTGAAAGCTAATCTAGCCGTGTCCTTCGCCACTTTCTGTGAAAAGCTTTTGAGCTTTTTGCCAGTTTTTGGGGTTTTCAGCTTTGAGTATTAATCTAATTTATTTAATTTATTATTTTTCAAGATGGGTGGTTAACGGAGGAAACTTACGGCACAAGTCTTGCGCCGGAGGCACCAGCTGTCACAGACAATCTCAACCTCAGGTAACGATTGTTAATCGTAGAAATAGGAGAATGAGTTGTGCTTATCTTAAGTGGGATTCAATTTCCGCAGTGTAACTTCTTTGTGACAAGTTTGTAGTTTTGGACGTTGACAAACAAAATGGTACTTTTGGCATTGTGTTGTTTGGATTGGTATAATAGGATGTTCGTGGGGACATGGAATGTTGGAGGCAAATCACCACACGAGGACTTAAATTTAAGGGAATGGCTTAGGTCCCCGACTCCTGCAGATGTCTATGTTCTTGGGTAACTTTCCTTTTTTCCATTTGCGTTCCAACTAAGACTCCTTTCTTGTCTGTTTTAATAGTCTCTAGCCGTAGTGGTCCAGCTTATAATGACATTAGATATTTCCTACATTCCATTTACATTATAGGCAAATGTTACTATGTTTTCTTATTAGTTATGTATCATTATCATTAAATGCGTATCTCACTATTCAAATTTGTGACTTATCATGTTGTGATATTAGGTTTCAAGAAATTGTCCCATTGAATGCGGGAAACGTATTGGGTGCGGAAGACAAGGGTCCGGCGGACAAGTGGCTTTCGCTTATTCGTGACGCTCTTAACAAGAATGACCCCGAAGGCCCTCATAGTTACAACAATGCCACACACAATGAGCCTCAAGCAAATCTTGATCACCAAGGCACCATGATGCCAAGGCTCAGCTTCTCGGATTTGCTATCCTTGGAAGATGAACTCGGCACTGCAGACTTCGAGAGACTGCTGAATTTGAATCCGGCATCAACTTCCAGTGGAGAAAACTCACCGAGCTCCCCATTTGGGCAGCTTAAGGAGGAGACTAGTCCAATACAACAGCGTCGTTATTCCTTAGCTGCAAGCAAGCAAATGGTGGGAGTTTTCTTGTGCGTGTGGGTTCGTACCGATCTCTGTAGAAACATTAGCAACATGAAGGTCTCCTGTGTCGGCCGAGGCATTATGGGATATCTTGGAAATAAGGTAGCTACTTCCAAATTGCTATGTCACATCGCAAAGTTAATGAATCACGTACAACCCTCACACTATCTAGAACATGTCTACATAATGACTACCTTTATAATTCTGTGTTGTTCTTTTCACAGGGTTCAATATCAATCAGTATGACATTGCATAAAACGACCTTTTGCTTTGTGTGTGCTCACTTAACTTCTGGTGAGAAAGAAGGGGATGAGATGAGAAGGAATGCAGATGTCATTGAAATATTAAAGAAAACAAAGTTTTCCAACTCATCTAGTACACGACCTCTTCCTCCTGATAGCATATTGGACCATGAGTAAGTCCCTCTGCTCTTGTATCATTAGACATTTTTCTATGGTCCTGATTCAAACTTTAGCAACATAAATGCATTCTCATTAGTCAATAACCTTAACCTTACAAACTTGTTTTCCTGTTCAGCAAGATTATTTGGCTTGGCGATTTAAATTACCGTCTAGCAGCGGCTTGCGCTGACACGCATGAGCTTCTGAAGAAGCAAAATTGGCAAGCGCTTTTAGAGAAAGATCAGGTAAGACACTGTTGTGAGTACTGTAATATGTGGTTCCTCTCTAAGTTTACATGAAATAAAGCATTCTCAATCTTATGCTTGGTACGTGATTGTTGTTGGCAGCTAAAAATAGAGCAACAAGCTGGTAGAGTATTTAATGGTTGGGAAGAAGGGAGGATATACTTTGCTCCTACTTACAAATACCTTGCGAATTCTAATCATTATGTTGCCCAAACTTCAAATTCTAGAGAGAAGAAACGCACTCCTGCCTGGTAAGAAGAATTCCAATGATAGTTTCCTATTATTTGAGCTGCAAGTGAATGATAGCATATAACTTGAATAGTCCGTTGATTGGATTAAAATGAGGGCTAAGTAGTGATCACCATCATCATACGCACCTATGTAATTATATGTTTCATAATGATTTATAATGAGTTTTCTAATCATACACATCTTTTGCATCTTTGAACTCGTTCGGAGATGTTGCTCGTAATGTGGTAGATAGCCTTAATTCATTATAATGCTATACCTTGACCAAAACTTTTGTTAGTCGAAATGATATATGGATAACTTTACTATAATCAGTTAGCGTAAACATTATCTTAGAATCTTCATATTCTTTCTATTAGCCCACAGTCTTCCTATCAACTTCAATGAAACATGTTTTGACTCCAGGCTGCAGTCTACAGTTTGTTGAAAAGTTGTTTCAATTGTTTTCTACTACCGACTCTTCAAATATCTATTTAGCTGCTTCACAACTATCACTTACTGCATTAGTCTTTAGAATAAGCGCAGAGCGTGGAGGATTAAACGCTTCTAAACAAGACACCCCTTTCTAATTCGTGTTTCCGCTGTAGACCTTATAAAATCAATATCCTCGTAAAACAACACAATCATTTCTGTTGTATACTAGTTGAAGCTATATCTTAGGGCAACTCCCTTCCCCATATTTGAGTTTTTCTCCAATTTAGGAAAAATTTGGGTTGTTTTGTTCCAACAGATTCCCTAAATACATTTTTCATTTTAGAGAATTTGATGAGAGAGAAAACCACATTCCCTAAATTTACAGAATTCTTTCTATATAGAGAGAAATCTTTAAAATGAGAAATTTGTTGGAGTTGAAACACAAAATGCATTGTAAGTTGTGTTTTTTGCTTCTCTATAATGAAGAAATTATAGAAAAATTATTGGAGATGCTCTTATCGACTAATTATAAGTGGTAGAGTTTGGCAGGTGAGACCTGGTTAGTTCACCTAATAATAAAACATATACATGTGACATTTACAGACCAGCCATGTCTGCCATATCTTAAATCAATAAGCATCATTATCATCTTATTAAGAAATTGTCACTCTCAAACAACTTGCCTTGTTATTTTATCTTCTCCTTGTACTTCTTTTCTCTAAAAACTAAGCCAAATGGGGTTTAGGAATCTAGTTTTAATTACACTCCTATTGTTTATGTGTAATA
Source organism: Geum urbanum (assembly GCA_946800695.1). Lineage (NCBI taxonomy): Eukaryota > Viridiplantae > Streptophyta > Magnoliopsida > Rosales > Rosaceae > Geum > Geum urbanum. Next base: position 76,368,423 of record OX326999.1, on the reverse strand, counting down.
TTTTTTAAGAAGCTAATCTGTGATTCGATGCACAATGCAGGTGTGACAGGATTCTATGGAAAGGAGAAGGACTTAAGCAAATGTGGTATTTAAGAGGAGAATCAAAGTTCTCGGACCACAGACCAGTCTATTCTTTGTTTTCACTTCAAATATACTTGGCCAGAAAGAAAAATGGCAAACCTCCTGCTGTTCCCACAAGCACAGCAAGTAGCAGAGTTGGTCCGAATGCTCGGATGCCAGTGACATGCGTGGCCAAGGTGCAAGCCGAAGAGCTTTTGCTACTCACTAGAGCAAACAGCTGCTTAAACACAGGCTCCTCTTCCAGATTCTGAGTCACTGACTGTCTTACAAGGTCACAAGCTAAGTTCAGCTTTTGAAGACCAGTACAAGACCTACAGCGACAAGATCAGCAGTTGGGTTTCTGACATGTGTCCCGGGAAGTTTTCCCCACAGTTTGGGACGGTGGGTGATGATATATGTACCGAGAGGAGTGAGTCACAAGCATAAGCATTTAGGACAACTGGAGAGTGAAGAGGAGGCTGGGTGGCTGCAGCTCTGAGGGTTTTGAACATGCGTGGGAAGCGTGGGTTTTATATATAAGCTAGTTCTACTGAAAACCAGCTTTTAATTCAAGTTAGTTTGGTGCTGGTTACTAATTGTAAATACTTCAGCTTTTGGCAGAAGAATTCTCCTTCCCTTTATTTAATCTAATAGAGAAAATGGAGGACAATGTTAAGTGAAAGTCTTAGAGGAACTTAGAAGTTAGAACTTGAAAGCGATTTTGGGAAGCATTGATTTTGGATGAAAATGCGTATGAAATTATCCAAAAGTGCTCTTTAAAGTTAAAACTGTGAGAAAGACGGAACAGATCATAACCTCGTAGTTCCTCATTGTGGCCGCTTTCACAAACTATTAATGAATTACTTTTATATTTGCAAGTGTTTATCAAAATTTTAATACGTTGTCATTATTTATGTAGTGTGTATCGTTTACTAGGGAAGTAATTGTTTTTAGTAGCAGAGTGAAATATAATGCGATTAGTGTCGATAACTTAATTATTGTTCGATAGCATACTAAGGAGCGGTCCAAAAATGAGTATTGATGGAATACTTTTGCGAGGAAAGTAATTATTTCTTTTCAGTGTGCCGCCATATTTGTGAAGTAGATAGAATAGTCTGTAAGGTATTCTTTGTTAATTGGTGCATGTTTGATTACATAGTTATTGTAGGATGTTCTGTGACTATGCATGTTTGATTACATAGTTATTAATTGTAGAATATTCTGTGATTATCTATAATATTCTATATGTGGTTAATGTATTATAGAGTTCAGGTGTCATGTCTCTCCCTTCTTATGTACTCAACAGTTTCATTCGTAAATACTTTCAAATTGTCACATTGTCTTTATTTAAAAAAAAATTCTGAATTCATCAACTCCGAAGTGATTTTATTGATCAAGAAAAAATGTGGAACTTATAATGCTACATTTTTATAGTACCAAAAAGCTTGGAGGAGGCTAATTGGGACCTAACCTATAGTCCTATATTATGGAGTACGGTTTGGATAACTTAGTTCACCTCCAATTAATTTTAATTTCACCCGTTGATATTGTATAGACGATTAATAATTCTAGTTATTTTTTAAAATTTTGTTTTAATCGACGGTGAGTACATTTCACCACCCGAGAACTTCCCTAACTTCATTTTCCAAGTTTCTCATTACCTCAGAGAAGAGAAATTGAGCAGAAGAAAATGAAAATGGTGACACGGTGGTGAGTGGTGAGCGGTGAGCAAACTGCAGTAGTAGGCATTATCACCCTCACCTGAAAATTAGGGGACCCCGGCCCGACCTCTTTCGTGAGTTTCGTCCTTGTGGAACGAATGAAATATCGACACGTTTGCAATGACGCCATCGACCTTCGCGGCTACGCGACTCTCGACACTCCAACATTACGCACCGCCCGCTGAACTGAACCTTCATCTGCCACGTGTACGGCCAATAACGCCACGCATTCCTCATCGTGCAGGGCACCCATATCTTATTTTCCCTTTTTTTTGTATTTTTTTTACAACTCTAAAACAAAAACAAGACACAAAACTGTAAACCTCAAAAATCACAGGAGAGTGCGCTTCAACAACACACAACAGTGTTAGATCTCGCCACGACTTCCTCCTCCACCTCCGACCCTACTTACTCTCTCTCTCTCTCTTCCGCCGTGTTTCTCGCTACTCCCGACGACGGAAAGCTCATCGGCATCTGCTCACGGATCGCGCGATCGCTTAAACTTCAGGTTCGCATTAATACGATTCCAAATGTGAACTGAAACCACTGTCGTCACTTGAATCAATGTCCTGTTTCAACTGTTTGAATTCTGAGAAACCGAGAAGCAAACCCAGTGGAAACTATCTACTATTATAAATGTAAACTTGGGTAACATATGTGTCTTCATTTTTCAACTTTTACTTATTGACTGTTGGATCATGAGTGTAGTTTGGTTGTGTTTCTTGGTTTTTGCAGATACATCAATGTGCATTGTTGGTGACAAGAGAATCGTGTCGGAAGGTGTAGTCAGAAGTGTGAAAGCAGCGAGTGCAGACCATTTTGAAGTGAAGCGACAAAAATGGTATGGTTGCTTTCTCTTTTTGGAAGTTTGGCCATTTCGGGAAATGGTGCTTCTTTGCATGCACTTTTTAGCAATGTAGTGGTTTAGGGCTGTTGTGTGTAAATTGAGCTATTGGTTCTGGACATCTGGTGATGGGGATTATATGGAAATGTGTTTAGTTTTTGTTGGTTCTATTGTTGGGGTTCATATGGAAATGTGTTTTAATTTCGGTTGGTTTTATTGTTGTGGTTCTAAAGAAATGTGTTTAATTTTTGGTGGCCATATTGTTGGGGTTCATATGCAAATGTGTTTTAACTTTCGTTCGTTCTTTTGTTGGGGTTTATATGGAAATCTATCTTGACAGTGCAAGTATAGTGTAGTGCACCTACTCCTAAGAAAATGAACACAAGAGTGGGGTGTTTGTATATGCAATTTGTCTTTTTTATTAATGAAAAGTAGTTGTATCTAGTTAGAAATATACAATTTGTTTTTTTTATTAATGAAAAGTAGTTGTATCTAGTTAGAAAGTTTTGGCTATAATGTTAACATTGATATTAGTTTGTGAATTTTCAAATGGATCATTGCACATCAATAGTTCTGTGTATAGATTAGCCATCTGGTTAAGATATTGAGTTGTTATTTGTGACAGTCTTTTCAGAATCAAGAATTTTGGATGGGAAAGGCTAACGGCAGCGTTAATCATGGTGAGAATCTTTATGATAATTCTTCTGCGACCGAGCCTAAGCGTTCTCATCAATGGTTTATGGAAGGTTCTGAGGTAGAGTCACTCCCCAACAAGAAACAAGCTATTGAAGTTCCAACCACCAATCTGTTTTCAGGCTTGTTGAATGGTAGTGTTTCTCCATGGGGAAATGTTCCTGGTTTTCAGTCATTCTCTGGCCAATTCACTGAAAGGTTTGATTCTGAAACGGACAGAGCCATGAGTTTTGGGGATAGAAATCTTTCTTCAGTTGGCGCAGAAAAAATGAGAAAAATTAATGAGGATCTCTTTGGGAATGACTCTCCCTATGGTTCATCTATGTCACATTCACTGGAGGATCCTAGACTCAATGCTAATTATGGTGGTTTTAGAAAAGTCAAAGTCAGTGAGGTAAAGGACTCTGAGAATGCTATGCATGTTTCAATTGAACATGCTTATAATCTGGGAGATAGTGATGCCATGTTGAAGCCTCATGCTTACAAGGAAGATGACAATTCAGGATCAATGGCTCTCACCTACAAGAAAGAGGAAGATAACTTCATATGTATTAATGACTCCTATAACAGGACAGATAACAGTTATATATCAATGGGGCAGCCCTTCAATAAAGGGGACGAGCACTTAGGGATTGGTCCAAAATACAAGGAGAATAATAGTATTCTGTCGATGAATCGAACATTCAGCAAGGGTGATAGTAATATCATCTCGATTGGTGAGGCCTTCAACAAGGCAGATGACACCATGTCAGTTGGTCATATCTACGGTAAAGAGGAAGATGGTACCATATCGATGGGTCATGAATATGGTAAGCCAGACAGTAATTTGTTATCAATTGGTCACTCTTACAATAAGGGAGAGAGTACTATCATATCATTTGGCGGGTGCGATGATGATGATGATGTAGATACCTCAACCATCTCTGGCTATGAACTTCTGATGGGTCAAGCTTTTCCAAAATCAGAAGCAATGAATGAGAAAAACTTGGGTAAACTACAAGCTGATGCTTTTTTAAATCGGTCTCATATAATTGCGGGAGCCGAAAATGTTTCAAGAAAGAAAGATGATCAGAAAATGTCTAAGAAGAATCCGTCAAACAACTTTCCTTCAAATGTGCGAAGTCTGCTATCGACTGGTATGCTGGATGGAGTTCCCGTAAAGTATATTGCCTGGTCGCGGGAGGTAAAATCTAGTTCTCAAGCATTCAGATTGCAGATTACCTAATCTTTCATGACAATGTTGACATGTATGTCTCATGTGCATATTAGAAGGAGCTGCAAGCTGTAATTAAAGGTTCTGGGTATCTATGTGGCTGTCAAGCATGTAACTTCTCTAAGGTGAGCTTGTCAGTATTTTCTTGTAACATCAAAGAGGTACTTTGTGCAATTTTTTTACACAATGGTCTGACAATTTCTTATTAGGTTATCAATGCATATGAATTTGAGCGTCATGCTAGTTGCAAAACAAAGCACCCAAATAATCACATATATTTTGAGAATGGGAAGACTATTTATGGGATTGTGCAAGAGCTAAGGAGCACACCCCAAAGTATGCTGTTTGACGTGATTCAGACTATTACCGGTTCACAGATCAATCAGAAATCCTACCGTCTCTGGAAAGGTGATGACAAATAAAGTTATGCTATTGCTTCTTTTTGCTGTTAGTTGTTTCATGATATGGATTTTTTTTCTAATGCTTTCTCTTACTGTTTTCCAGAATCCTTCTTGGCGGCAACATGTGAACTTCAACGTATATATGGCAAGGATGAGGTGAAGCCATTATCATGAAGCAAGCACCTTCAATCTTAAGGCAGTTGCATCTGTGCATACTAATAACTTCTTTTTTCTTCTCTAACATGTACTTTCATTGCTGGTGAGTACTCCACTGGCTCAAGGACTCCGGGTAATCATGTGAAGGACATATTGTTGTCATAAATCTTATAACCTGTTTCTAGGAATATGTTTAGTCCTTCAATATTTGATACCTGGGTGTAGTTTGTAGCATAACTCATGAACAAATATGTAACATAAGATGTTTGTTACCTGTTTCTGGAATGGTTATATGGATTTCTTCTTTCTTTCTTTTTCTGAAATTTAAATTTCTTTATTACTCGGTATTACCAAAAATGAAATGTTCTTAGAGCATCTCCAACAGTTTATGTAAAAATTATCTATTATACAAGATAAAAACACAAAATTTCTATAAAAAATAATACTAACTCAACAGCTCTTCTATTCTACTATACAAAATTAAATGTTTTATTGTATAATTTAATGAATCCATATAATATTATATATCAAACTCTAAATACAATGTTAAAATTTGCTCTTTTTTAAGAGAAAGAGTGAGCTATGGTAGATGGACATTAATTTTTAGAGGTTTTGTGATGAATATACAAGTTTTGAGAATTCTATAAACATAAAGAATTTCTATATATTTTTTTCATTTTCTAAAGGATACAAGATAGTTTACAAGAGTTGTTGGAGCTAAAAAATGGTGTTTTTCCTCAAAAATAGCAATTTCAGAGTTTACAAGATGTGCTCTGGTTAATCATTTATTGTCATATAGGATGCAAATGTTCTTGCTGGATCTTGTAGAATTAAATGATACTAGTTCAGTGCCGATTGTTATCTAATAGATTGGACATACTGTTCCCATTCATTCCTTTCCATCCATTTGGGCAAACTCGACTCTTTTAGTCAATAAACTCGACTCTTAGATAATGGATATGTTCACTACTGCTGTTTTCTTTTGGAATTCACGAATTCACGAAAACATTTTAAAAAGTTATACAGATACTAGATTCCTTCAATCATTGTTTACTAAGCTTCATCTATAGCTACAACTCATTTGCAAGATGATGCAATTGTGATGACCTCAAGATTGGACCTATCTTTTGCCTCTCCGACGTGCTTACTGGTTGCTAGTTCCTCTTCTGGGCAGTTATTCTCTTTGCTCTTTCCCCATACAACAAGATACAGGCCGATGATTATGACAGCGGCACCAAGTAACCTGTAAAAATTGATCTAGTCAAGTAATTTCTTCTATAGTTGTGTGATTTCTGTTGTGAATTCCGCGTTATACAGATTTACCTTCTGAGAAACAGTTGCTCTCTCAGAAGGAAGGAGCTCATGACAGCAACAATAACCATGCTTAGGGGACTAAAAGCTGTCACAAACACAGGCCCTCTGTGTTTTATTACCACTCCTTGTATGTAATAAGCTAGACCTGAACAGAAAATTCCCTGCACAGAATTGATTCATAAGTATAGGGCAGAATTATTTTATCTTCAAGTGTCAGCGGTTACTATTTCTTACACTGTACACAGCAGCTAATAGTTTTTCGTCCCAATGTATAGCCCAGACGGCGGCGTTTCCCCTTTCCATGACCAATGCTACAGCAGTTCCTTCCAAAGTGCCCATCAGGCATATCCAAGCTGATAGAGAGAGCTCAGCAGGGTATGATTTTAGTGTCACTGCCTACACAAGTGTGCTAAATGGATTAGTAATATTACTGAAAATAGCATGTAGATATAACTTGATGATACACTCACCAGCAGAATCATGAAACAAGCCCAGCAGAAGCAGCCAGCTGTGATCATTAAAGCACCCTTGATTGAACTTTGGAGATCTACCCCATTTGTTTTCTGTTGCTGATCAGTGCTTGCTCTTGTCCAAAACAAGTCTAAAAGTGGCCCTTTTACTAATGTCATGATCATGGCACCTGCAACTGTTGCTGCAGCTCCAAGCACCTTGCTTTGGCTACGGGTGCATTTCAGTTTTACTTTCTCAGGCCTGAAGATAAATATAAACATGAAAGTGATCAGCTAGACAGATTAGAGCTCGGAGGTTTCGATCTACTCACTTGTTGGAGTTCAAATACCAATGCAGACAACCACTAAACTCAAAAGAACTTTGTTAGAAACTACCTTAGAATCCAAGCCATAACAAAAGTAAGGGCAGGAAGAATATTGGACATAGCTGCAGCAAAGGTTGCTGTTGTGTACTTCATTCCTAGGTAATACAAATTTTGGTCAAGAACTGGCCTGCAAAAGAGATCACAGGAGAAGAAGTAGTTCAGAATCTACTGAACATGAAAGTAAGAGAAACCTTGTATAGCAAGAAAATCAGAAAATTACTCTAGCAATCCTAGCACCATTATCTTAATGAATCTTGATAGTGTCATCGTTGGCCTTACTTTTCTGCACAACCAAAATCAAACACCAGTTAAGTGACTACCAATCTTTCTAAAATGTGTGTTTGTGTACAAAATCGCGAGAAAGAGACAGAGTTAAGACTTACTTGTCCCGAAACACTACAAAAGGAGCAACAACCATGGTGGCAACTGCATGGCGGTACACAACAAGCACATAATTGCTCACCCCTTGGTATAGTGCAGCCTTGCAAAGAATATCCATCCCTGCAAGTCCAAATTGCAAGAAAACAACAGCAAAAAGGTTTTGTAGCCTTGAATCTTTCAACCAAACCATGGCTGTTCATTTTGTACAAAAAAGGCTTGTTTGAACGTCTACAATGAAAACACTTCTAATACATGCGGAAGTTAGGGCTACAATGGAACATGTATAGCTATGAACCTCTTAGATATAGAAAGCTTACTACACACAAACTGCATGTAACATCATCAGGAATTTATAGCATACATGGAAATCCGTACTTAAAATTACAAAGATTCCACTGAGGGTATTAAAAGCCAATTATTAGCCAAAAACTATTTATGCCAAACATTCGAGTGTAGATATTAGAACTACTAATTGGTCCTTTCAGGTCCATCAGTGCCTTTAATTAAGTTTAAAGCCTCTTCTTCTTTTCTGACCAGAAGTTAAAAGCCTCTTAGTGTCTGTAATTTAGTATAGGCTATCTTTTGCATGAGTTTGTTAGTGCCTACACGCTTTTGGAGACATCAACCAAAGTTGTTCTGTACAATTCCATGAACCCCTGCCCTTTTAGACTCGTGTACGCAAATCCCCCTATCTGCACATGAATTATTAGTTCAGAAAAGAGAGCAAGAGTGACATAATATTGCTGCCCACTTGAAGCACTACTACAGCTTTTGCTTTTGAATTAAAATGACTGTAAAGTATAGCACATTTCATTTGAAAATTCCCCTGTAAGGCTAAACTAAGATACCCGTTCTCTTATGCTTCCGCATTCTCTGATTAGAGGGTTTATTCCGAAAGATGGATCGAGTAATCGAATACTATACCATAATGCATTTGTTGAAGGTGACACATAACGCTAGTAGCTCAACAGCAAAAGAACCTCTCAATTCAAAGGCATTAGTTGATTTGTTGTGGTTGTTGCAGTAGAGGCCAGTTTTGCAGTCAAAACTAAGAGCACCCTGTTCCCACTATTTGTAGTTTTAGGCTTCAATAATTTGTTTCCTTATGCTTTTATTAAGATTCATCTATATAGGCACTACTGTGAGGATAAATGGCTATTCAGAATATATATATGATCTGGAACCCATTAGATTTTAGTTTTAGAGGATTATATGTTGGAAATGCCTCCACTTACTAATTATGGGAGTTCTGTAAATGATGGCGGGTAGAATATGCAGTTTGGACACACAGCATTCGGACGAAATCGATCTCTAGCTTATTTTGGTCTACAAAAGTTCGAATTCGTCCCTGAGAGAATTTGAGTTTAAAGATTTTTTCAGAAAAAAATTGAAAAATGATATTAACTTGAGCTGCTTAACATTATGCTCCACTCAAGCCAAAGGAATCTGTAGCTAATTAATTAGTTCATATCCACTAAAGATTTGGGGTTGGTACTGAGTATCTCGTATTGCATCATAGACTCAGTAGTGGGAACTTTTATTTTTGGGTATGTACATAGATTTACAACATATAATTGTATAAGTCAATTTTGATTTCTTGAGACGTTTGAGAGTTGAGAGAGAACCAACTATCGAGAAACCCTAGCAGTAACTTTCTTCCTCCAAAACCAATTGGCACCGCTTGGCCCCTTTGGAATCCCTTGCTTCAGCCTCTCGACCTCTCCCTCATTCCTCCCTTTCCCTTGGCTCTCCCCACGCCTCATGGTGGAGGAGACAGATGAAGTTTCTGATCGATTAGTAGCGACTGGCTTCGACCCAGAGCTTGACGAGGTCAAGGTTGTCAATCTCACCCCCGAGGGCGATGAAGATGCTGATGATGAATGCCAGTACACCGTAATACGGCTGCTCGGGCTGATGGATTTGCTGGAGGTCCAAGAACAATCGTTGAAGGCGACAATAGTTCATCTTTGGCACGACCCACTTAGCCCCGCTGAGATCTCCCTGCAACGGCGCGGCCCAGACTGCTTCTTTGGCAAGTTCAAAGAGGTGACAACGCTGTGGCGCGTGGTGCGGCAAGGACCATGGTACTACCGAGACCAAACTGTGGTGGAGGAGGAGTTCGATGGTTTTTTCCCTTTGATGGCGCTGGCGGCGAAAGTCACGATAGAGGTGATGGTGCACAATGTTCCGAACGTGTCCATGGACAAGAAGTGGGTGAAATGGATTGGGGACGCCATCAGCTCCTGGCACCTCCATGATAAGCCGTTTGCATATATGATTCTTACAAGATAAATTATATAGTGATTTCAATTATAAAATAACAAACCGAAAATTGTATAAATGGAGTAGTTTGAAGCTAAGTATTTTTCTATAGATATTCTTGAGGTATTGAGGTTAAATCTTGCGTGCAACCTCTAATTATGCTTCTCTTAGCTGATTACCCACATGGGGATTCCCTAACCGAACCATTTTGTTCATATTGTTTGCTCGTAGAATTCCCATGGTCCTGAGAACTCTCACATTGTTTCTTTTATGCGTGTTTGATGTGTTACTTCCGAGGGAAGAACGTTGAACATCGGTTGCGTCGTTGCTGATCTTCTAAGAAATGACTGAAACGAGGAGAGCACCAATCTCGCTCGATGGATTCTTTTTGCTCAGGTGACCTGAGACTTTCGCTTGACGGATTAGACTCATTTGGCGAGTGTTGAGAACACTGGATATGACTCATTTGACTGCTGGAACATTCACATCTTATCTAGTGAAACCTCCTTTGATCTCTGTCGTCTAAAAAGAGTAAACTTCTGAATTCGTCAAGCCTTATTTAGTGAAAAACCCGTAGTCCGCCCATGTCGATTTGACAAGATACAATTGTTGAATCATTCAAGCTCTGTCTGGTGAGAATTCTAAATTCGTCATTGTCGGTTTCTCTCGCAAGGAGAGTTGAATTTTCTAAGAGCAAATTATGTATGTGTTGAGATGTGTCTTTGATCTGGTTGAAAGGACCCAACCCCGATTTAGTTTCCTAAACCGGAATCAAACCCCTTCTGAAAACACGAACCAACAAAAACCATTAAAATATCGGCAGAGTAACGCTACTAACGCGGAATTGCCTTTACCTGCACCATGAAAATAACACTTCATCCTATGCCACAAAAGCCAAACTGTGGGCACCAATCCCAACCGGATTTCTCAATATCATAACAATAGTAACATATAGTAAACAAAACTATATAATATAGAAAATCTGGGGAAAAACCACATAAAACATGTATCAGTATCGTATCAGAGCGACCTCTAGTGCATACATATACAAAAATATACAACAGTAGGCGAAACAAGAAACCTACTTGAAAACACAGGTAGCTCGAACAACTAGCCTCTAACCGCGACGTGAGACACCAGAAACTGAACTGCAAACTGGGCATGGAAACCGAAACGCCCAAGGGAAAGACATGAAAACCGTTAGAGTGAGTGGACGAAAATAAATGTCTTTTGCCGAATAATATATGTTATAAAAACATATGCGAGTCTAAATGAATGAATATGACATAGTACACGAGGGAGACTCTAACTCCTCACGCGTACAGAGCATGCGGCGTAAAACTCCGCAGGGTCATTCATAGACACGTCCACGCTAGTACAGTCGGAATCACGGGATCCCAGACCCACACGTGATTCTAGCCAGAAAGGCCTCAGGTCAGAGGTCTGCCCCCCCCCCCCCCCCCCCCCCCCCCCCCGGTAAGGGCCTCGGGTCAGGGGTCACAGCCTCTCCCGGTAAACATCCTCGGGGATCAGCCGGGATGTAAGTGTATCGATACAACAATATATACTGTGACTGTACTCTGTATAAACCAAATCATAAATAGTTCTATGCAAGTGTATAAAGCATAATGTAAATGCATATACGTAATACATAATTGTATAACACATGCTCATATAAATCATAATCTCATATGCATGCTCATGCTCGTAAAACGTATATTAAAGACTCGCGATTATCAGTGAAAAGAAATTGTCCACTCACAGACGAGCAAAGCGCGCACTCGCGCTAATCGAATAAAACCATTCTCCAGCAACTCCTGAAGTTGAATCTGCAGCTCTTTCAACTCCGCTGGCGCCATACGATACAGTGCCTGTGATATAGTCCAGTGCCCGGCAACAGCTCAATGGTGAAATCGATCTCCCGAACTGGAGGTATAATCGGTAACTCCTCCAGAAAAACATCTGCAAACTCGGAAACTACCTCGATATCACCAATGCTCAGCACAGCAGCCGTAGTGTCCACAATATGAGCTAAATAAGCAACGCAGCCCTTCTTCATCATCTGGTCCGCCTTCATCGCGGAAATCACACATGGCAATGAAGTGTTCTTCTCGCCGCGAAACAGTATCTCGGGGAGGTCTGGTCGTCGAAATGCAACCTCCTTCTTGTGACAATCGAACATGGCCCAATGTGTCTCCAAGAAGTCCATACCCAAAATCACATCAAAATCGACGATATCCAGTAATAACAAATATTCGGCTAAGCCATGGCCTCCAATAAAAATCTCACAGTCTCTGTACACCCAGCCAATACTCATCACCTCACCGGACGGATACAACACTCTCCACAACCCCGGAAGTGGAGACGCAGGTACAGTAGCTAAAGATGATAGTCTATATGACATGAATGAATGCGTAGCACCTGGATATAACAATGTAAGTACTGGAAAACCGAAAACATGTAACGTACCGATAACAACCTCCGGTGAAGCTCTGCCCTCACGCAAAGTCATGGCATGAACCCTAGCCTGCCCGGCTGGTCATCCACGCTGAGGCTGTCCCTGCTGTCTACCCTGGCCTGCAAACTGTACTGGTCGAGCTCCCAAAGTGGCACCTCGCTCAGCTCCGGAATTCTGGGCCATCTGTCCATCAGCACCATCAAGTTGTAAACACTCTCTCGCATAATGATCCACCTGGCCACAACGAAAACAAGTGACAGGGCCCCGCTGACATGGACCATAGTGATGCCTGTTGCAGAAGTTGCATAGTGGATATTCCCTCGGTACGGCAAACATGCCTTCAGTACGCCGAGGATGACTGGAACCACTAGAACCCCCACTAGACTGTGGTCGCTGCGGTCGATCTCTCCTCCATCTCTGCCTCTATCTCGGTGCACTAGCTGGTGGTCGATATGGTCCACTGCCCGAGGATGAAGCCAAACCGGAAGTATCAAAACTCTGCCTCTTGGAAGGCCCCTGACTCGGTCAGCCCTCCTCAAATCATCTAGGCTGGTATCTCATCTGTCTCTCCTTCTTGATATCCTCACCTCGGAGCGCTGCACTGACAAACTCATCAAAGTTGTTCCGAGGCATCGTAGTCAGAGTCCCCTTGATGTTCAAGTTCAAACCCAGCTCAAATCTACGGCACTTGGCTTCCTCAGTAGCCAACATGTCACGTGCAAACCGAGATAAGCGGGTAAATCTGTCCCGGTACTCAAGCACAGACAAACTGCCCTGCCTCAAATTCGTGAACTCCTCATACTTCCGCTGCTGGGTAGCCAGATTGAAGTATCTCCGCATAAACAAATCCCAAAACAAAGTCCACGGAGTATCAACTGGAACTCTATCGGTGCTAACCCACCAGAAGTACGCATCTGACTCAAGTAATCCAATTGCTGCCACTGTCATCTGCTCAGGGGTAAATCGCAGACGCTCACATACACATTCAACCTGAACCAACCATGCCTCACAAATCTCTGGATTAGCTAAACCTGAAAAGACAGTCGCACCAGCAGTACGAGCTTTGACCACAGGGTCAAAACGCTCCTCCAAACGCAACACTCGCATCAGCAAGTCATGCATCTGGCGATCCTCATCAGGATCCACTTCCCGATCAACACGGGGACCACGTCGAGGAGGCATCCTACTTATACAAGACAAGCATTAGGTACAAGCAGAAGGAACGTAATCATGAGACCTCAGATATTTGAGAATCCACAACACCCGAAGCATTGATGAGTACCGCTGGCTAGTCGGGTCATCACTCTAGTCATGCTGTACAAACTCAAATACCCTAAGCATCACAACTACAAGAGTCTACAGAATCTGACAACCTAATGCTCTGATACCAAGCTGAAAGGACCCAACCCCGATTTAGTTTCCTAAACCGGAATCAAGCCCCTTCTGAAAACACGAACCAACAAAAACCATAAAAACTTCGGCAGAGTAACGCTACTAACGTGGAATTACCTTTACCTGCACCCTGAAAATAACACTTCATCCTATGCCACAAAAGCCAAACCGTGGGCATCCCAACCGGATTTCTCAATATCATAACAATAGTAACATATAGTAAACAAAACTGTATAATATAGAAAATCCGGGGAAAAACCACATAAAACATGTATCAGTATCGTATCAGAGCGACCTCTAGTGTATACATATACAAAATATACAACAGTAGGCGAAACAAGAAACCTACTGGAAAACACAGGTAGCTCGAACAACTAGCCTCCGACCGCGACGTGAGACACCAGAATCTGAACTACAAACTGGGCACGGAAACCGAAACACCCAGGGGAAAGACATGAAAACCGTTAGAGTGAGTGGACGAAAATAAATGTCTTTCGCCGAATAATATATGTTATAAAAACATATGCGAGTCTAAATGAATGAATATGACATAGTACACGAGGGAGACTCTAACTCCTCACGCGTACAGAGCATGCAGCGTAAAACTCCGCGGGGTCACTCATGGACACGTCCACGCTAGTACAGTCAGGATCACGGGATCCCAGACCCACACGTGATTCTAGCCAGAAAGGCCTCAGGTCAGAGGTCTGCCCCCCCCGGTAAGAGCCTCGGGTCAGGGGTCACAGCCTCTCCCGGTAAACATCCTCGGGGATCAGCCGGGATGCAAGTGTATCGATACAACAATATATACTGTGACTGTACTCTGTATAAACCAAATCATAAATAGTTCTATGCAAGTGTATAAAGCATAATGTAAATGCATATACGTAATACATAATTGTATAACACATGCTCATATAAATCATAATCTCATATGCATGCTCATGCTCATAAAACGTATATTAAAGACTCGTGATTATCAGTGAAAAGAAATTGTCCACTCACAGACGAGCAAAGCGCGCACTCGCGCTAATCACGTGGTCCGGCGGAAGATCCCTCGCCCGAAGCACGATCTCGATCCCCTGAATAATCATAAAATATATCTGATCAAAATCACAATTCACAAAACTGTACCACACCTCGGAAACCAACCTTTCCCGGAAATATATAATGCAGTGCAAAATAATCGACGAAATTCCCGAAATCTCCACTCAAACCCTCGACTTAAAATCTGGTACCCAAATCAACTCGAAAACCTCAAGGCGACAATCGGGGCGCAAATATGAGCGAAACGACATATAACTCGACACATTTCCAAAAAAGTCAACGGTCGCCGGAGCTCCGCCGTTGACCGCTGCCGCCGCCGGCGGTGCGGCGTCAACGGTGAAGTATCCCGGCCAAAATTTCCAGATCACAAGTCCTTCTCAAGCCCAACACATTTCTCTTCTACACCGAGACCCAATTCCAAGCCCACCGGCCGGAATTGAGCTCGAAACTCACGGAATCCATGGATTCTGGTGAGATTCCGGCGAGCTTCAAACGGTAACCAAACCTAAATTCCTTCTACCAAAAGCATCTATAGGTTGAGGGGAACCTTTTCCCCCAAAGCCTTGACCCCAAAAGTCGCCGGAGAAGGCCACCCAAATCCGGCAAAATCACCCAACTTCATCGAACTCGTTCTCCCTCAATTCTCAACCAAATCAAGAAATTCCAAGTTCTAACTAGTTTAGAATCACGAGAGGAAGATTTTACCTTCCAAGGTCGTGGCCTAAATCGGCCGGGAACAGAAGCTCTGATGATGAACAGTAACCGGGTGAAAAGTCCCCTTGGGTCAACAGGTTCAAATTTTGGTCAACGCTCGGTCAACGCCTCAAACAGTATTTTCGACAATTTTTTTGACTATTTCCGATATTTATACTCGCGTCTCGGGACGATCGACGATCCAAAACGGATAACCATTACGATCGGATAAACTCGATACGAACAGATAAACTCGACGATATTCCGAAATTTCAAATATTCATATTATATTCCTCGGTCGTCGAAATAATCATCCGAAACCGCTCACGAACTCGAAATCACGTGTAAAAAAACTCTCGAGAAGAGACTCAACTCAAATTCTCGGCCAATATTTAAGTCGTGATCAAAACCGGCAAATCAATAAATTTACAGAAAACGGTGATTACGCGCTAACTCGTGGATTAAGCCGATTACACTACTGATTCTGTTCCGGGTCGTCACACTGGTAATGAAGCCTGTATTTATAATGATCGCTCAAGCGTATCTCTTGCTGATAAGAGTAAGGAATCAAAATCCTTAAATGATTCTGAATACTGAATTTGCTAGATTACATATTTCTTGCTCAACAAGGGATATAGAGAGATAATCTAATTTTTTTTTCCAAACTAGGCTTATTAAGTGGGCTGCGAAAATCAGCCCAAATAAAATATTATTTTTAGTTCAAAAATTTCCCCTAGGCCTCGAAATTAGGCCTCAGGAACTTAATTGAAGAGGCCTTATTAATCCAGCGAAGAAAAAACTTTGTCCCAAGCGAGGAAAGCTGTGTAGTCACTAAAGGTTTGATGTAGACATGCTCACGAGTCTCATTGAGCAAGCTATTTTGGAGATGTCTGCATCCCCGAGAAGACCACTGACGTAACCTTTTTCACGTTCTGAGAACTATACGATGTTTTACTGCACCTTTCGGCTAAGCCTAACTTGATGCAGGATGTAATTCTTGAAGAGCTCCATCCTTAGGTGAACTCTTATGTCAACTTGCCCTTTAAAAGGGAAGTTGATACTAAGGAGGCAGCCGGGAACTCAGAAATCCCCTAGCCAGCGAGCTATGTTCCCGTGGGACTAGATAAGCGAGAGAGCAATAAGCAAGGGGAGAGTCAGTGATAGAACAACTCACGAGTGGAACTCAGGCGAGAGATGACCAACGTGTGGAATTTAGGCAAGAGATTACTAGGTTCCTCTGTCCCCCAGCCTGTTTCGCTGAGCCATCTAATTTCCTCTGCCTCTCAATAAAGAGATGAACCACTGACTGATATTGAAACTTGTACTAAACAAAATTTGAACAAAAATTTGTGGTACAAAAAATTTGACCACGGGTATTGGCCATTATAGTATTTGGTTACCCCTTGTTTTTCTAGGTGAGTGAGAAAAGACAGGCCTCTGATATAGGCTGTATGCAAACTTAAGAAAACTAAGTCACTTAATCTGGTAGATTAACTAAGTCCCTAATTTTCTTTGAAGTTTTGACGGTAAAAGTCATTGCATCTTCGTGTGTCATTACAAACTTGTCCTTGACCTCTGAAGACGATAACCCATGGCAGGCTGATGAGTTATGTGCAAGGAAAGCTGGTGTTTTCTGCAACTAGGACGCATCTTCTTGAGAAGGGTTCTCTACCATTGCAACGAGACACTAAAACCTTTGTCCCACTAAGCGTGCCAAAATATTTTGTCATTGAATTTCCAGGGTCTTGAGAAGTCTCAAACTGTCTCTTTTATGCGTGTTTGATGTACCATTGCCGAGGGCAGAACATTGAACGTCGGTTGCGTCGTCGCTGATTTTCTAAGAAACGACTGAAGCAAGGAGAACACCAACCTTGCTCAATGAGTTCTTTTTTCTCAGGTGACCTGGGACTTTCGCCTGACGGATTAGGACTTGAGTTCATGTCTCACTGCAGAGCCATGAAAATCGATGCTTCATACACCATATCCGGTACAAAGCAGAGAAATGTCCATGGCGAGTGTTGAGAACACTAGATATGGCTCATTTGACCGCCAAAACCTTCACGCCTTATCTGGTGAAACCTCATTTGATCATCGTTGTCTGATAAGAGTAAACTGTCAAATTCACCACGCTCTATCTGGTGAAAAACTCGTAGTTCGCCCATGTCGATTTGACAAGATAGAATTATCGAATCCTTCACGCCCTGTCTGGTGAGAATTCTAAATTCATCGTTACTGGTTTCCCTCGTGAGGAGAGTTGAATTTGCTGAGAGCAAATTGTGTATGTGTTGAGAGGTGCCTTTGATCTGGTTTTGAAGCCTCTATTTGTAGTGATCGCTCAAGCGTATTTCTTGTTGATAAGAGTAAGGAATCAAAATCCTTAAAGAATTCTAAATACCAGATTCGCTAGATTAAGTCTTCCTTGATCAACAAGGGATATAATAAGATAATTTGATTTCTTTCCTAAACTAGGCTTATTAAGCATACCGCGAGAATCAGCCCAAACAAAATATTATTTTGGGTCCAAACACATATGAAAATTGTGGTTTGAGTAAATGGATCCTACATCACAGTTTTCATCACACACTCAACACTTGCACGAAATTATCTTAATCTCTTACTACTGTTGGCAATCCAATCTTTGCATTTGACTGGAGCATTTTGAAGTATTGCTCTTTTTCTGCACTTTTTCTCAAAGCAAACACACGCGCAAGCTAATCTAAATTGTATGAATTTGCATGGCATTCTTGCCAGAGTACGTAACATGTGCTCAAATGGGAATAAGAAGACATCAACTAACAATGAGGAATGGTAATTGGTATACAACCTTTTTGGGTGATACAGCTCCTTAACTGTGTAAACAGAGAGTTAGTAACTTCTATATTTTCAGAGTAGTTTCCATCATACTATGTAAGTTTGAGGTTGAAAAATGAAGAACTCGAAGGAAGTGGCATCTGAGTAAGAAAGACGAACTTGCAGAGAGCACTAGGCAACCCCAGGTATAAGACCAGACCAGAAAACAACTTTGATTACCTGTTTTCAATTAATATTGCCACTAAGGTAACATTCAGAATCATATAATTTGTAAAAAGGGGAAATGACACCACTGGCAGTGGAGTCTGACTGAGTAAGAGTAAGCAACAATATATTTGATGCCACATATTTGATATATGGCTCATGTCATTCCCATGGTTCAATCCCGTGTATCAGAAAGAAGAAGAGGTACTTAGTATCAGATAAGAAGGAATTAGTGAGTTGAGGTTGTTTGGTCGCAGATAAGAGGTACTCATGTCATTCTCTGAGAATTATCAAACTGTCCATTTTCTCACGCGTGTGTGTTCTAGGCGTTCCACTGTTGATGGGCAGAACGTTGAACGCTGGTTTGCCGATATTGATCTTCTAAGAAGTGATTGAAACGGGGAGAGCATCAACCCCTCTTAATGAATTCTTCTTGCCTAAGTGACTTAGAACTTGGGTTTTTCGCATCTCGAGCTGAGTCACGGGAATCGATACCTCACACACCTAATCTGGTACATAGCAGAATAATTTTCTTGGCGAGTGTTGAGAATACAGGCTGTCACATCCTTGAATCGTCAAATTGTTCACACCCTATCTGGTGAAAATCTTCGGATCACTAGTTGCAAGAGTTTCTCGAGAAGAGAAGAATTTTTCGAAAGCAAAGTTGTATATGAGATGAGGTG
Organism: Geum urbanum; assembly: GCA_946800695.1. Taxonomy (NCBI): domain Eukaryota; kingdom Viridiplantae; phylum Streptophyta; class Magnoliopsida; order Rosales; family Rosaceae; genus Geum; species Geum urbanum. The sequence continues at coordinate 76,349,255 of OX326999.1, read as the reverse complement.
CCCTGATTGTATAGAGACTTCCATTATATATAAGAATTATGCAATCACTGTACTTTCTAACACGAATTCTAACAATCAGTTTCACTTAATGACTCTAATTGCAAAGAACTTTGAATCCTTGGCTCTCCCATCAATCTAAGATCTATCGAGATCATTTCGGATTCCTTTTCGCTCAAGGAAAGCTATTTCTCGCACAGACTGCAAACATCGGCCCAATATTGAAAAACCCTAAAAATAAAGAATATTTATTTTAGGTCAAAACCCTCAAGCCTCATGCCTCACACGAACTGCAAACATCGTGTTACTCTTTCAGCCTCCCGGCTCCAATCTCCTAAGCAACCAATTCCAATTCCAACCGAACTCCAAATCATTCTCATCCAGAATCATGCCTCCAAATCAAGTCAGATCAAACCCATTCCTAAACGAGGACGCCTCTGAGGCTTTCGCTACCACCGTCTGCTTCGTCGCTTCACTCAAAAAAACTGACCAACCCCTCACACTCTATGACTGGCCGATAATGATATGGCACGTCTGAGCTCGTTCATCAAATCACCATTAAAGCCAGATTTTTACCAAGCTCTTGACTCCTCCGTCTGCTGCCCAGCACTCATCTTCTGGGACGAGAAAGCCTCACCACAACAATGGACAATAAAGACATCAAATGTAAATTGGGCAAATGGCCCTCCGTTACCGAGGAAGATAGGAGCTGGTATAGAGCCCATGCTAAAATTGATTCGCACTCTGGGAAATGACTAGAATCTCTCGCTTCCTACAACTGTGCTTCACTCTACCTCAAGGAGGCAATCGAGCGCCATTTTCCGCCATTATGTGTTTTTGGGATTGAAGCAGCAATGTTTTCCACTTTTTCTGCGGCAACACGAGCATCACCTTGCTAGACATGGTGACCATATCCAAAGTTTCAATTGATGAGCAGCCGTACACCCAAGGTTTTCTCAACCAATACTGCCCTAAAAACATAGATTGCACCGGCCGTGAAAGTTTTACTCAGTCCTACACTGCCTAGCGAAATTATTACAAAGAGTATTGGGTGCTCGAGAGGGTATTTCATTCCTTGAATACTAGCTATGTAAGTACATTTCTGTACCTCCTCCAAAAAAATCATAGGAAGTTGGACTCGGATTACTGAAGCGTTATTCGACGGTCACAAGGTTGGACTTACTCAACCTGTTCTAGCCTCTCTCTATCACAACCTTGGATGGATTTCATTAGATCCTCTAAAATTTGACTTCGTGGGGCCATTATAGATGTTGGATCTGTGGCTTCAAGTTTATTTCCCCATATTTCTCCATCCGCACACAAGGCCGTTCAGGGAGAACAAGCTATTAGGTTTAACCTATCTCAAAAATTTCACCTACTTCTGCTTGATGAATAGGTTCCTAGAAGAGACAACACTCATCGTCTTGGTTTGGTGATATCATGAGGATCTAAGTACCGGATTCTGTCCCTCGCCTGGCTAAAATGGCTAAATAGCTCCTGCAAGGCTCATCATTGTTCAGAGAAACGCTTGCGCCGACCTGCGGATTCCTGAGCCAGGTGTCACGCATGAACTCTACGCCCTCAATCATTTCACTAGGCATCTTAGCACCACCCAAGGTGCACAACTCTCTCTCTCTCTCTCTCTCTCTCTCTCTCTCTCTCTCTCATCTGCTTTGTGAATCATTACACCTCCTAGAGGTCTAATGCATACCCAAGTGCTAGTGCATATGAGGATAGCCACTTCAGCTTCCCATCTCTAATAATCCCTGCTGAGGCCTTCCACACTCGAGGCGACGTACAACTATCTTCTCTGCCGAGCTCTTCACTGGGACAACATTTGTCACCTCAAGCATGTCGCCCTTTTCACGAGAATTTTTAAAGACTTCTCGCACCTCTTCACTGTTCCATCGGACAGGTATGCTCTTCAATATGAAGAGGCCCAAATTCTTGACTCACCCCAAACTGACCAGAGGTAAAGTCTTTCTTTAATCCTGAAGCGATAACGCCACATTAATTGGTTGTTCTTCTTACATACCCATGATTTTTAGGAAACTCTTCACCAATAGCCGATGCTATTGAGAGTGCTGACGCAAGCTCCTTTACCAGCAAGCACAGACCTCACCCTGCTAGGCGAAACTCGCTGACAAATTTCGACCCTGCTATGGACAATGAGAATGAACAAGAAGAAGACGAAGCTAACTCAGTAAGTCACTGTGTACCCAACCATTGACTAAACAAACTATTAAATAGCCAGTAATTCTAACTTTTTTTCCGTTCACCCACCACACAAACGGAGGCGAGCCTTCATTCCCGATGAAGACGAAGATATCCCAATCGGTCAATGGAGTATAGGAGGCCGCTTCCGCCCCTACGCTACAGCGAGCTCTTCTCGCCAACCTACCTGCCCTCCAACAGATGATAGAGAAGAAGAAGAAGAACCGCTCCCTATCGGGTTGACCAGTCCCAATGATCAATTGCTTATGGGAGCAACCCTTGTTGCACTCCTCACTCCCTCATGCTTAGCGAGGAGAAGGAAGATTTGACTGGATGCGGAATTCCTTGTCTCATTCAACCAACATGGCCACCACCAAACTCTCCTTCGAAAAATGAACCAGTGGTAACCTCAAACCTGCTTTGAAAATTCACATGATTACTGTTTGGTGTTTAGCTAATTTCCCTTCATCCACAACCGATAATCCCTGAAGAAGCTCAACCTAAGGTTGCCTCTATGACCAACATGCCCCTAGAAGGAACAACTGATGCAAACGAGGAACTTGCTACTACAGAGCCTCTCCCCTCGGCAAAAGATGACCATGCCCCTAGCAAGCATACTGAAGAGATTGGGATGAGTTCCAACATTATGGAAACTACTCAGTTGCAGGATGCAGGCGAACTTCATGCGGTTGAAATTCCAACAAGCATTCCTCTAGCAAGAGATGACTTGGTAGTTCTCGAGCCCGAAACAACCTAAGCGAGCAACCTGCTCAACCCCCAATTTGAGGCAAGTACCATTCCCTCTTCTCTCATAATACCTCCCCAAGCTCAATACTAAACCTGAATAAGCTAAAAAATTTCCTGTCGCATGTGACCAACTCTCCAACCCAAGAAGCTGAACTTCCAAGTCTGACTGAAAGTATCCCCGTCGTTGTTCTCGAAGAAACACCTGTGGCAGGAACTGAACATAAGCCTGTTACTCCTTATCCCAGCATGTCTCATGTATTACACATAACCTTCTTTAATAATCCTTCGTACTATTAAAAAACTATTGGCTCAATCGTGCTTTGTTTGCAGGGCACTACTCTTCCATTGAACGTCGAACGCGTCGTTGTTGTTGCGGCTGTGTGGGAAGCCACTACTGCTTTTGACCATGGTGTTAAGCAAACTCTCTCTTGGGTTTCCAAATCCGCCAGCTTTTTCCTCGACTGAACCCAGCTCTTCAATCGCTGCCGACTCTCCCAAACTAGCCGAATTAAAGACTAAGTTTGAAAAAGTCGCTTCAGTTGCGCCTCAACCCCGGGAGATTGTCCTCGCCAAAGCCTCGATTTGGGATCTGTATGAGATGAACCTTAACACTCCCTTTGTCCTAGAGATAACCCTAAAATAAATGGAAGATCTATAATGACACGCTCCAGAAGCATTTGTCCCCACTCTTCGTCTTTTTGCTGAGAGTCGTGCAAACCTCAGAAAGCTACAAGAATGGAAAGACTGGCTACACAAGCAACTCGACCGACGACAAAGTCACATGTGGGAATGGGCGAAAACGATGCAGACCAACCATGGTAGCCTCATGGCTTTCTTTAATAAAGTCACGAACCAAAACAACACATTAGCTGAGAAAGAAGCTAAACTTGCCAGACTCCAGTCTGAAGTATCCAAAATGCGAGAGGAGTTCTGACCTGCTTTAGATGTCATTGTAGCATTGCTGCAAGAAAGCGCTACCCGAGCCGATGGTCTCCGGGTGGTAGAAGAAGAAGTGGCCCAGTTCCATAAGTCATCCGCAAAGGCATAGGTCCAGTACAAACATGTCAATGTTGAAATTCAACAGTGGGCCCGTCAAATTTAATTCCAAGCATGGATTGTAAAATTCTGTGAATTATGGGCCTCAAATTTAAATCTCATTTTCGTAAACTAACTCAATGACAGCACTAAGTTATTTTCATCCAACCTATGAATGAACCGCTTAACACAAACTCAAATGTCAGCACACCCCTTCTTGGTTCCAATGAATTACACGTATTCCAACTGTTCAGGAATAAATGGCCTTAAACCGCTTTTCCTCATAAACATGAACCATGATTAAAGCGAGCCAGTGTACCGATGCAAAACACACCATCCTTATTAAATGGGTGCATTGACTTGGTAAGCACCGCTCCGCTTTGATGAAGAGCCTCTAGGGTTAGGTCCCTATAAATATCCTCTTTAGCCAAGCCGAAATCAAGTTCTTCACTCTAGCACCACAAAAATGTTTCTCTTGGCCTGCCTCATCTGGTTCTGCCTAAAAGCCTTTCCACCAGACTCCCTTCTCCGTTTCTTCAGCTCTAGATAGTAATATCCACACTCAAACTTGGACTCAATAGAGATATCTACGCCCATGTTCCACCTTGTTCTGGCTCACTAGCAGCAACTCTACATTTGCTAAATCTTGGGAGCTTATTTTGCGAGAAAAGCACGGAGTTGTTGCCCTACCACTCCCCATTGTATAGATGGTGAGTTTTGGGAACAGCGAGCAGAAAATCTAGGAGTCCTGCACGAACCTCGATTAGCAAACACCAAGATCAAAGCTGCTCCATCAGCACCAATAATATGCCTACCTCTTGTTTTTCTTGAAGGTCTTTGGTCTGTGAGATAGCTTTTATTCTTAAGCCATTAACTTGGACAATTTATATTGGTGTTCGATATACATGGTATCAAAACTTGATGCTGCAAAGCTTTTGTAACAAGTCTGAATAAATTCGACCAATGCTATCCGATGTATTTGCTCTGCATATTCAAACAGCTTGTCAACAAGAATATTTGGCTAACAAAACACTTTACATTATTATTTGATTGTTAAACAATAGCTTTGCCACAGGCACTGGCTCTAGCGATTAAAACAGAAGAAAATAAAAAATAATTTTTTTAAGGCCACAGGAAATGGCCATACAGAATACAGATAGAACTATGCTATGGTATGACCCTTGAGTTTGGGCAAGTACGAGAAATCGAGCCTCGCAAAGGCTGGCAAACGGTTGGCGGGTCGTCGAACTCCCATACTGGACTGATATACTTCTTGAGGAAATGATCGTTGATGGGATTTGGATGAACCATGGCATCCTTATTGCGTAGGCGAACTGCTCCCCTACAGATAATTCGATCCATAATATATGAACTCTCCCATTTAGCTGACCACTTTCCACATCCTTCAAGCTTCTTGCCAACGGGTAAAACTGCTTGCCAGACCAACTCTCCTTCCGTATAACTCTTGTTTCTCATGCACTTGTCATATGAACGGGCCACTCATTGCTTCTCAGTGACCAAATTATCATAAGCAGCCAAGCATTGCTCATCTAAGTCTTCATGTTCTTGCCACATAGCCTGAACATAGTCTTCGCCAATCAGATCATGCTGGTTCATTATCCTGAGGGAACGAACATTAATCTCTAAAGGAAAAACAACATCGTGGCCAAACATGAGAGTATATGTTGTGGTTGCTGTAGGATTCCGCTTGCTTGTCTGATATGCCCAAAGTGTATTGAACAACTTTGCATGGCACAACTAAGCGTTGCTAGCCATCATCTGCCTAAGAATGTGCAATATAAGCTTATTGTTAACTTCCTCCTAGACATTAGACTGAGCATAATAAGGAGAGGAATGCAAGAACTGAATGTTCAAGTCTTTCATGAGTGTATCCACTTCGCCTGACATGAATGATGCCTCTCTGTCTGAGACAAAATACTCTGGAATGCCAAAACTGTAAATGATATCCTCAAATAGGAATTGGCGGATCATTGCCGCCGAAGCCACTTTTAACGGTTTAGCTTCTACCCACTTCGTAAAGAAGTCCGTAGCCACTATGATAAACTTATGGCCTTTAAAGGAATGGGGGTAAATCATTCCAATCATGTCTAGTGTCCAACCTCTCGTAGGCCAGGGCTTAATAATAGGTTGCATGAGAATATTCGGGATGTGACTAATCGATCCATGAGATTGACAATCTTCACAACTTTGGGCAAACATGATGCAATCCTTGAGTATTATAAGCCAATAATACTCATATTGTCGTAACAACCAATGCATCTTAGAACCAGCTTGATGTGCCCCAACTGTACCTAGGTGCACTTCCCTCATCAACCTCTTAGCATCTCTACCATAATCACACCGGAGGAACAAGCCTTCCTCGCCTCGCTTAAGCAATTCATTGTTTCAAAGAACATAACTCATGGCAATGAATCATTTTCTCCTGTCAGCTAGTGCATTGGGGGATTTGTAGGTAAGCGATAATAGACTGTCTCCAGTCGGTATCAATGTGGTCAAGCGCAAACACATATCAATCCTCTTTCTCCTCATTCCTTACTATAAATGAAGGTAAAGTACGCCGTTCAACATTCAAAATACGCTCGCGGCCACCGTCCTGGAGACTAATGCCCGTAGCTAACTGGGTAAGCTCGTTTGCTGCCTAATTCTAGTCCCGAGGGATGTGTTCCAAAGTAACCTTAGTGAATAACTCTAATAACTCGCTTGCTCGCTTAAAGTATGGTTCCAGCACAACGCATGCCTTGTACGTAGTTTTGAGTTGGCGGATGATGAGCAACGAGTCACCAAAAATATGAGCATTGATGACCTCTAGATCAAGAAGTAGTTCCAGGACTATGATCAATACCTCATATTCTACCTAATTGTTAGTGCAATGAAAGTCTAGCCTAAAAGAGTAAGCAAAGGTAACACTTTCTGGATTGACCAAGGCTATGCCTGCCCCAGCCATCGTACTGGTGCTGGATCCATCGAAATGCTGTGACCAAGGGGAAAGCGATATGAGAGATAACCCCAAGTCTGGGGTTTCGTGAACCTCTACCATGGGATGATGGGCTAGAAAGTCAGTCACCGCTTGGCCTTTGGCTGCTTTTTGTGGAACATATTGCAGAGAGAACTCGGATAGTGCCAAAATCCACTTCCTTATCCGCCTTCTAAAGATAGGTTGCGATAACATTTATTTCACCAAGTTCGCCTGCGCAATGACATAAGTAGTGAATGACAACATATAGTGTCTCATTTTGCAACTCGAGAAGTAGACAGCAAGACATAACTTTTCCATGGGGGAATATCTCGTCTCACAATACGTCAACGTACGACTGAGGTAGAAGATAACTCGTTCGATGTTGGTCGTGTCATCTTGTGCTAACAGACTGCCTATGGACACCTTAGTGGCTGAGATATAAAACTTGAAAGGTACCACTAGTCCCGGAGGTACCAGCACTGGTGGGCTAGCAAGATATAGCCTAATGGCGTCGAAAGTCTCTTGATGAATAGGCTCCCACACAAAGTATTTCTGGTTTTGTAGCTTGAGCAACAACAAGAAAGGTTAAGTCTTCTCTGTCGCATTTACTATAAACCATGGTAGGAAATTAATCTTTCCCAGCAAACGTTGAATCTCCTTCTTATTTTTTGGGAGACTAGCATTGAGCACGACCTCCTTCTTATCATCGGGCACTTCAATACCTCGTTGGTGGACTAGACAACCAAGGAAATCTCTCGCCTAAACTTCAAAGACACACTTAGCCAGATTCATCTTCAACTGGTGTCACCTTATCTGCTCGAATACTTGTCTCAGGTTGTCGACATGATCAACCCTCCATTTGGATTTAACCACCACATCATCGATGTAAACATCCATACTCTTCCCTATGAGATCATGGAAGATTAAAAGCATAGCGCGCTAGTATCTTGCCCCTGTGTTCTTGAGACAAAACAGCATGTCCACATATTCGAACACCCATGCGAACCTAAGGCATCTGAAGGTAGTCTTGTGTATGTTTGTCTCTGTTACTGGAATTTGTTGATAAACCGTTGTACCATCCATAAAAGACAGCATCTTATAGTGAGTGACCGAATCGACCAGCAGATCCTCCATGGCCATAGAATAAGCATCATTTGGTGTTGCATTATTGAGGTCGTAGTAATCAACATAGACCCTCATCTTTTCATTCTTCTTTTTGACTGGGACGATTTTTGATAGTCACTCATTGTATTTGGCCACCCTTATGATACCCAAGTTAAGCATCTTTTGGACTTCCTCTTTAAAAAAATTGTTGTTTCGATGTTCATCCTCCTCATCTCTTACTTCACTGGCTTTGTACCCTCTAAGTTTGGTAATTCATGGCATACCAGTTCTAGTGACAAGCCTGGCATGTCCTCGTATTTCTCAGTTAAGCAATCTTTGTAATCGAGCAGCAATTCAATAAGCTTCTTCGTTTTTCAGGCGCTAGGAAAGTACTGATACCCACATGCATTGACTCTTCGATGGTCCTAAGGTTGATTCTTTCCAAGGGATCCTTTACTTTAGGTGGAGCATCATCCAAAGTTGTTAGAGACAGCTGGATCAGCTCCTCCTCCTCAGATTCGTGCAGTACATCATCATTCACATATTCCAATATTGCAACTATTGGAACATGCTCATAAGCTTGCTTCTCTGTCAGATATGTGTGTAGGCGACCGTAAAGAGAAAAGCAGGCCTCCGCCTCTATGCTTGATAGATGCCCTATCATTTACGCGGTATAGAGGGTAGCTCAATGGTGTATGGACATATTGTATCCTCACTGGGCTGCACGATGCCCCATTGAGTTAATTCTGAGGCTGTCACCCCCACGGGGCGGTCCTTATCGTCGACGCCACACACTTCCAATCGGTGCATGTCCCCATCGTAGTAACTGGCATTAAGTGCGTTTGCTGAGACCGAGTAAGGTCGCGGGTTGGCATTAACTACTTCAGCCTCGCCTGGTACCATGTTCCAAAGCACCATCTATTGATGCAGCAAGGAAGGAACATAATAACTCTTGTGAATTCAGTCTCTTCCTAAGATACAGTTGTAGGGAGTTGTGCACTCTACGACAAAGAAAGTATGAGTTCCTGCTGGTGGACCAACTTGTACATGAAGGAAAATAATGCCCAAAGTCTTGGAGATGGTTCCCTGGAAGTTTCAAACATTGAGAACTGTTTCTTGGATAGCCATCTTGGGAATGCCCAATAAGGCCATCGCCCTTACGATGATGATGTTCATTGCTACCCCGGAATCCACAAACATTTTTATGAGCTAAATTCCTTGAATGTTGGCAATGATATATAGAGGGCTCATGTGCATGGCCATGTTCAGGGTAGGCCTTCTCAACGACATGAAATATTTCTTCATAGATGGATTGACCACTGGCGAAAGCTCTATTTCTTCATCCTCGACTGTTGTTGCCAAGGTATTGACATAGTTCAAGCGAGCAAGTACCACTGCCTTAGGCATGTCAGATGGTGAACCCATGGCTCTCGCTACTGCAAACCTGGTGAGGAGGACGAATTGTGTCCTTTTATTCACATAGCTAATTCTTTGAATTTTTCAGCAGTAATGTTTCGAATTTTAAAGTAGCATTGTCATATTTTTCAGTAGTAATGTTTGAATCTTACAGTAGCAGTGTTTCTAATTTTACAGGGTCAAAATATCAATTTGGATTGTAATTATTTTAGACTAAAATCCATTTGTGCCATTGTTTTTTTGTGCGCAAATATTCTCGAATTAATTTCAAGATATCAATTGCTATTGTGTTTTTGTATTCTTTTTCTTCTTTTTCATGTTTTTGGAGACTGCAACTGTATTTTTGGAGGTTGATACTGCATAGGTTTGTGGACTACTGTTGTATTTTTGGTTCCGAGGCTGCTACTAAAGTTTCTTCCACCTGCTAGTGAATCATTTTTGAAGCATTACTGAATCGTACTCTGAGATGCTATTGAAGTTTCTTCCACCTGCTACTAAATCATTCTCGAAGCGCTAATTTCTCTGAGCTGCTACTGAATTTATGTCGAGCTGCTACTAGATTCATTTTCAAAGCGTTACTGAACCGTTATTCAATAACATTTTCTATTACAATTCATTTCCAGAGATCACAATATTAGTCCCCAAAATATAGAAGCAGTCTTTAAAATGCAATAGTCATCTTCGAATCAAAAACGCAGTAGCAGTGCCCAAAACGCAATAGCAAGCCCTGAAAATGCAGTAGCAGTTCCCAAATACCACATTAGCATTTTCTCAAAAAACATTATCACACATACGAAATATAGTATCAATATCCAGAAGAAAAAAAAACACATAATGACAATTTTGAACAAACACTAGCATCACTTACGAAAACCCAATATCAATCCTTAAAACTGCAGTAGTAGTCCCCAAAATATCGTAGCAATCCCTGAAAATGCAATAGTAGTTGCAGCTTTAGTAGCAGTGTTTCCTTCAATACCAGTGTTTTTTTTCAATACCAATGATTTTTCAGTAACAAAGCCAACAACGTGATGTTCTTATTTTTCTAGCGCTATTTTTCAAGGGAATCTTTTTCAAGCAGTACATGTTCAATATCAATGCATGTTCATTTGATTTCTATTTTCATCAATGGAGGAATATGCACACAGTAGTAGTCCAGGGTTATGCGATATATTAAACTGCGCAACGGTGAATATTTAGTATCAGTGCATGTTCTAATATTTTTCCTTGGTAGCGATTGTTTCTACCGGATTACGCGGGACGTAATCAAGCAGAAGCAAGTACAATTAATCTTCTCTTTCTAGCTATCCGAACGTTCGGACTGTTCGGATGATAGGGTGCCTTTTCTTCGGGTGTTCGGGTTATCGGGTATGCGGGCTTATGCGTTCGGCTTCAGTTGTTAGAAGAATACAAACAAACCGGCGGTCAGATGGTCAAGACAGGGTCGCCCTGCCTTCGACGCTCCGATGCCTAAGTTAGAGGATGTATTGGATATAACAGTCAAGCGAACGTGTAAGAAAGTAGGTTGGAGTATTTAAGATTGGAGTCAATTACTGGGTTGAACTGAATTCAATTGCCCTTACCTGTAGTAAATGCCTTACCTATATGGGTGGGTGAGATTGTTGCTTGCTTGTGCTCTTCGGTGTGGGATATGGCTGTATTTGCTATCATATGGGCCGAGCATTCAGATGTGCGCCTGTCGGGTGCGCGTGCCTGATCGGATGGGTTTGGTCTTGCGAGTGAAGTTGTAGTCCGCTTGGTGGTTTTTCGGGTGGTCGGGTAGGTGTTGATTACCTGCTTAGGTGGGTAAGTATGTTTAATCCATGAACTAATGGTGTTATACTAACAAGTCCCCCAAGTCTCCAAGTAAAAGAGACATTTCTTGATTGGGGAGTTGAAAAATGGTTCGTGCGATTAAACAAATACTTATCCGATTTGAGCAGTGATGCGCGGTCCTGTGACCCCCAAGTCCCCCAACTCTCCGGTCAAGAAAGAGCTCGCTTGATAGAGTGGGTGCCTGTGCGTCCGATCGTGTACCTGTTCGGGTGATCCTGTATCCGGGTACCCGACTCCCAAACGAATCTTGCTGTTTTGGAGCCGTGTGCCCGGTCGTGTACCTGTGGAGCCATGTGAACGAGTATGTATGTTTATGTATGCGGGTGTATGTCAGTATGTAGGAGTGAATGTGTATGTATGCGGTACAGATATACAAGTAGGGATGAGTGAATGAGTATGTGGATGTATGCGGATGTATGTATGATCATGTGATGTGATTGAGTGATGATGCGTTTTGAGTGAATGAGTTTGATGTATGCGTGTACGCGGATGCATGGATGGTTCCGAGCCACTTACCCGGCCCCGCGACGAATGTTGCTGTCCGGAGTCCGCCAAGGATAGGCCTATGGAACGGCCTTTCTTGAAATCCATGGATGGTTTCGAGTCGCTTGCACAGCACTCCCGAACGAATCTTGATGTTCGGAGCCCGTCAAGAATGGTCCTCGGAACGGCCTTTCTTGATGCATGAATGGTTCCGAGCCGCTTGCACGGCACTCCCGAACGAATCTTGCTGTTCGGAGCCCGTCAAGAATGGTCCTCCAAACGGCCGTGCTTAGGTGCCCGAGAGGAGATCCTCACTCTCGGCGCCGACCTATCGTAGCATCAACGGTGGGGCCCTGACCGTTACGTACATGTGTTGCAGCGCGCACGGAGGAACGGACAGCATGCCCGTTCCGCTCTTCGGTTTAGCGCACGCACGATAGGAGCTTACCACTATTGTGCCGCCTAATTCGGCGAATGGTAGCGTTATGCCCTCGGAAGGAATGGGGCCACTCCCGAGTCGCCCATCATTCGGCACGCGCTCCGAAAGGTGCATGCCGCTTTCGAGCCGCCCGAATGTTCTTGCGGTTTGCGTGCCCTGGAAGGTAACGAGTGACATTAGCCGCTTCCGTGCCGCGTAGCCCGAACGGTAGGTCACCTCTTACTCGGTGCTGGCGGAGTAGTTGTTCGTTTGACTGCCGATCGATTGCGTAGACCTCCTGCTCGGCCGGTCGGTACTGGGGGATCTCTTGGGAGTGGATTCCCTGCAGTGCTGGTGCCCTTGCCCGGTCGTGTCGGATGCCTTGGTAGCCACAGGAAGACGGCCTCTTGTTATTTTGCCCGTGCGTATCTCGGCTCTGCTTGTAGCCTCCACCTGATTCACCTCTGTTGTCGACTATTTGTCGCGGTTGGGCGTCCGCGCTCTTTGGTTGGTCGGTGTTGGATTTGGAGGCGGTCCCGTACACTCGTGTCTCCACCAACGCTTTCTGTACGATCAGGTCCATGATCTCGTCGTAGTCGAGATGCTCCTTCCGTACGAGCTTTTCTACGAATGGTGTTGCGAGCATGTTGTCCATCAGGGCGACCTTAGCCACCTGCTTGTCGAGGCTCCTGCATGTGCTCGCCAGCACCCTCCATCGGTTGATGTAGCTGGACAGGCTCTCGTCTGCCCCCTGTCGGACCTTAAGAAGGATGCCCGTGGTGTTGTATTTGCCCTGGAGCCTGTAACGCCTTTGGAAGCTTTCCGCCAGTTCAAGGAACGAGTGGATGGAGCCTGGCGGAATCTCTTAGAACCAGCTCCTCGCCTCCTCGGACAGCGTCTCCTGGAATAGAAAGCACAAAGTTGAGTCCGAGTACCTGGTTTCGTCCGTAGCAGACCGAAATTCGTCGATGTGCATGCGGGGGTCCCCACTTCCGTCGAACCGGGTGACCTTCGTTGTTTTTGCGTTCAGGTCTTTGCCTCTCTCTAGTATGTGCGCCGAGAACGGACTGACTCGGGGGGTGAACATCCCACCTTGCCCGGCAAGCTTGTCTTTCCATAGGCGTGATACCTCCTCCGCTAGTTCTTCCATCCTCCGAAGGATCAGGGTGTTGTCTATTGGGGGCGCGGGTTCCTCCGTTGGCGTGGGTGTTCGGGTCACCCGGGGGTTGGCCCTGCCGAACGGGTGCTGGTGATCTTCGGCGTTGGTGTCTTCTTGGGCGGGACCCCGCCCGTGTCGTATCTGTTGCTGGTTGACGAGCGCGTCCAGCCTTTCTTCCAACCTCTGCTAGATCTGGCGCTCGTGGTCTCTTTCGAATGCTGCCTCTCACAGCTCCTGGAGCAGGCAGTCGGCCCGTTCCTCGCCACTCAGTCCGGGGCTGCTGCCTGTCCCCAGCTCCATTACTTGTCGCGCCCGTGCGCTCGGGAGTATCTCCTCGACGGGCGTGTTGCTAATGCTTGTCTCTTGGGTATTCATGTGGGATTTTGGTTAGTGGTGTTTATACGAGGTTTGCAATTTGTAAGATTCCCACAGACGGCGCCAACTATTTCTACCGGATTACGCTGGACGTAATCAAGCAGAAGCAAGTACGAGTAATCTTCTCTTTCTAGCTATTCGAACGTTCGGGCTGTTCGGATGATCGGGTGCCTTCTCTTCGGGTGTTCGGGTTATCGGGTATGCGGGCTTATGCGTTCGGCTTCAGCTGTTAGAAGAATACAAACAAACCGACGGTCATATGGTCAAGACAGGGTCGGCCTGCCTTCGACGCTCCGATGCCTAAGTTAGAGGATGTATTGGATATAACAGTCAAGCGAACGTGCAAGAAAGTAGGTTGGAGTATTTAAGATTGGAGTCAATTACTGGGTTGAACTGAATTCAATTGCCCTTACCTGTAGTAAATGCCTTACCTATATGGGTGAGTGAGATTGTTGCTTGCTTGTGCTCTTCGGTGTGGGATATGGCTGTATTTGCTGTCATATGGGCCGAGCATTCGGATGTGCGTCTGTCGGGCGCGCCTGCCCAATCGGATGGGTTTGGTCTTGCGAGTGAAGTTGTAGTCCGTTTGGTGGTCTTTCGGGTGGTTGGGTAGGTGTTGATTACTTGCTTAGGTGGTTAAGTATGTTTAATCCATGAACTAATGGTGTTATACTAACAGCGGTGCCAAATTTGAGGTTACAATATCACATGTTTTAAGCATATCACTTATAAATGAAGAATCTGTGACAAAAGACAACTTATCTTAACAATAAAAATATGTCTATGAAAACATTAATAGTCTAGAGCATAAAAACAGTAGTATCAATACTAGATGTTAAACCCTACATAACACATTTACATGTCCTAATTTGTACATAATATAGTAACAGTCCCCAAAAATACAGTAGCATTTCTTGAGCCGAAAACACAGTAGCAGTCCTTGAGCTGCAAACATAGTAGCAGTCCCCAAAATCAAAAGACAAAATAGTGATCCCCGAAATAAAAAATGCAATAGTAATTCTCGAAAATGTAGTTATAGTCCCAAATTAGCAGTAGTTCCCAAAAACGCAGTAGCAGTCCCTGAAAATACAGTAACAATCCTTGAACAGAAAACACAGTAACATTTCCCAAAATTGTAGTAGCAGTCCTTCAACCGAGAATGCAGTAGCATTCCCAGAATTAAAAATACAGTAGCAATCCCCTAAAAATGCACTAATTAATAGTCCCAAAAACACAGTAGCAATCCCTAAAAATACAATAATAATCCCCGAAAAATACAATAACAGTCCACAAAAACGTGATAACAATAACAATTGATAATTTAAAATAAAAAAGACAAGATTTATCCAATAAAGAGACAAAACTGTAGCAACAAAAATTGGTCTAAAAGAGCATGAAGTAGCAAAGTTCCTAAAAAAACTAGCAGAAAAAAATCCAAAACAATAGCATCAATAGATTTGACATCTAAGCAAAAATCAGTAGCATATTCTTGTTTTCAGTAAATTAGAGCACATTTTCAAATACCCAAAATACACGCATTATTTTGATGCAAACAATTAGCACCACGAAGAGTGGGAACACTGGTCCCTCGGTACAAACAACATTCACAAACAAATCAGATCTTCTGCTGCTGTATTTCCTAAACGAAGAAGCTAAATTCCATATTTGATTCCAAATTTGTTGCTACTGCATAAACCAAAGTGAAAGCAAACACAGTAGCAGTCGAAATACCATACCAGTTGCTATTGTATTTCAAAATGGTAGCTCCACATAAATTGCAATCTACAAACATTTCCAATGAAATCTAGCAACGATTCAAGAGTGCTACTACAAAAAATAACAATCACCGAGATAAAGATATAAACCAGCATTGCTTTGATATTGTGATCCATCGTCGCCAAACCTCGGCGCACTGTGGCTGCAAGGGAGGAGCTGAGCCGCAAGCCATGCACGATGGCCGGAGAGACATCGATCTTGAGGCTTGTCTGGAAGTCGAGGACGCGCACTATTGAACTTGAGTGTTCTCCACTGCTACTGAACTCGAAGCCTTGGAGTGCACCGTTGGCGAGGAGGCTCTGTTTTCAAGGTGACGCGAGACGTGGTTGTCGACCGCGAGGTCAGGCGAGGCGAGAAGTTGGCCGGAGGAGGCGGAGGCCGTAGGCAGAGAGCTCGAGGTTGCGGTGGAGGGCTGAGGACGTCAGCGCGAGGGGGGTGTGAGAGCTGCCGAGACGGACGAAACGTCTTGAGCAGCGGCCGGCGACGCCGGACGACGTGACGCGCGAAAAATGGCGTCGAAAACCGCGAGGGTCCTGGAGTCAGACGGCCACGAGGTTGTGCGGTAGAGGCTGAGATCAAGCTCGTCGTGGCGCGAGACCGTGGAGGAGGGTCGAGCGATGGTTGAAATCGAACTCGTGGCGGAGGCGCGTAGAGGACGAGGTCCAGGCAAGCTAGCGGCAGCTGAGGCGGCGAGATCTCGAGGGGAGGGAGGGGGCGGCGACCTCAAGAATGCAGAGCAATTGCTACTGTGTTCGACGCCCAGACAGAGAGAGAGAGAGAGAGAGAATGTATCCGTTGGCAGGGTTTTCAATATTTATATGAGGGCAATTTTGTATTTTCGGGCTGTTTGGTGGGCTGGATCGACTGCTGCTACTGCGGCCTATCAACCCAATCTTGTCTAAATATTATGATAGAAGAATTTTTTAAATTTTTTGCACGTTCTTTTTCTGAAAAATAAAATAAAATATCTGAAACAGAGGCTAATGTCCCCCATATTATGCTAAACCAGATCTTTTTCTTCTTTTTGGTCCAATTGAACCACTCATATTACTGACAAAAATCACTCAGTTCAATGGAACCTTTTCATATTTTCACCAATAATCTTTGTAAGCAATCACTGAATCAATAATACTATGGACGACTCCTTTTACTTCCTTCTTTTGTGTTTCTGCACAATGGCTATGGGCCAACAATTATCAAGACTCGAGAGCTTTTACTCTAGTGGAGAAATTCTATTAGCTGATTTAGCTCTACTGGGCTACACATAAGGAGGCACCCCCACGTCCTAAAATCCTCCATATTCAGTAAAGCTGATGATGTGATACAAGCTTTCCCGGACAAGAATTTCAGCCTCACAAAAAAAACCAATTCTGAATTATAAGATTTATATCACCAAAACGCGCAGACAGAGAAAAACAAAGAGCACCATATCAGTGCTGAGAGGCATGAGATTCATACCATACACAAGAAAGCTAACACCAAACTATGGAGTAAGACAGACATTGGGATAGGGTTAAGCAGATAACCCATCATGACATCTTTTTTCCAGTGATGACAAAACAAAGACACGAGGCTTGTACCGCTTTCAAGGAGGAATCCTCGAGAGTAATTTCTCAAACAATCACCATACTACTGTAGTACTGCATGATTGATATTATAACTACAATGGATTACTCTTCAGCAAGTGTCCAGACTCTGGGTACGCACGAGTAAACAATGTTGGCAACATAATTCATCACTTCTCACCTCAAATGTAAGCAGCAAGGGAACCCATGAAGGATGATACAGCCTATTTTATTAGCCATTTCAAGATAAAAGGGAACAACTCAAGTTAAAGTCGACTAATATATATATAATTGACTTCTCAAAGTATAAAGATCTACCATTCACACCCAAATCACTTTTAGTTATAAAATAATAAGTAAACAATACAAGCACCAGTTACTCAGTTGTAACAAATCCGTTTCTTTCCTAGCAGAGTGGTTGCTTTGCCTAGAAGATATACCCATCATTTCATTTCCAATAAAGTATTCTTAGGAGCCACAGCAAGCTGATTTTTGGGTAGTTTGAGCAGCCCCAGCTCCCTGATCTGGTTGGTTAATCCTGATTGTCTGAGGCTGCACAAATACAACAAAGGTAAATTCAGCTTAAAGATCACGGATAATTTGAAATCGGCCAAACAACCTACTCCAGTTGGTATGTAAAGACTAAATATATGATAAGCATGATCGTTTTAAATGAATACATTTTCAAAAGAGACCCACGGTTCATATGGTGATTATCGGCTGGGCTATGCCTCACCACATACTTAGATATGTAAATATTGCACAAAGACAGCCAATAACTAAGAGAACATACTTATTCCTCGTCTAGAAAAAGATGCGCCAATTAATGCGTATCAAGAACCACAAGCCCAAAAAAGAGAAAAATGACACTGAATGAACTCAACTGGAATGTTCACATTGATTTTAACAATTTATATACACAGGCGAAGTTACGCTCGTAGCATTCAGGAGGGAAAATGCAGCAATAAGAGACTTGATTGTTTAAAAAAAAACTACCTCAGCCCTCGAATCGGTGTCAGCAAGTCTTTGCTTAATATCCCTAGCTATTGAAAAGAAGACCTCCTCCACATTCAGATTTGTCTTTGCACTCTGTGAACACAGTGCCTTCAGCAAGTGCCCAAAAATAGAAAAGCAGCTTGCTTTGTAAGAGAAGATAAAATCACAAGACTTACTGTCTCAAAGAATTTGATGCCATATTCATCAGCAAGTGCTTGACCTCTTGAAGTTGGTACAGCCTGAAAAAAAAAAGTTGATTCACCAAGTCAAATAACTGCACCAACTGGAAATACCCACACACACAAAAAAAGGGAGAGAGCCTGGGAACAAACCCTTTTGCTTTCATCCATGTCAGCCTTGTTACCCACAAGGATCTTGTTGACATTGTCAGAAGCATGTTGTTCTATGTTGCGAATCCAGTTCCTGATGTCTGGATGAAGATAGAAATTAACTTGATCAATATGTATATGTAAATAAAATAAGAACCCAAAAACAGAACATATTCAGGATAAAGGACGAAACCCATCCCATCCTCACAGTTCAAGTTTTAACCCTCAATAATAATGAAATCCACAATTTTGGGAAACCCACACAAATGATAAAACTAAGTAATTAAATAATAAAAGTGATTAAGAAAATACTGTTGAATGATGACTCATCGGTGACATCATACACGAGCAAAATACCCATGGCTCCACGATAGTAAGCTGCACAGAAAACGTTAATTAAGAAAACTAAAAAAGATTTCACAAAATACAAGAAATATATAAGGTGATATAAGAAGATAACTCCGATGTTAACTCACTGTAATTTCACAACTACAGCAGAAGGGAAGCCAATCTTTCAAGGGTCACAAGACAGGTATACACTACTCGCTTAAACTAAATCGAAAAATCATACATCAACTAGTAATCACAAAATAAATAGATTGGTTTTCTCCTTTAAAGCATCAGGTAAACATACTTCTTTCTGAGCAACTGAAAAGAGAGGGTTATAATGAAACTTGTCAATATCTGTGGTTACAATAACACCGAACAGACTATTCGGTGTTTTTTTTTCTGCAGGTATTACTGCCAGATTGACATATAACAATACTGCTCCCGTAATTAATTAAACCGAACATAGTGAAACTGGAAAGGTAAAGCACTCCACACAAAAAAAGTTGTTACATGAGAAGGTGAGAATTTATACAGGAAACATACTGGGAAACAACATTCAGCCTACACAAAACTACAATTCATTTCTTCTTCTTCTTCCTATTTTGCATATACTAAAACTACAACTGCTAACATCTGCAGATTGCCAATCCAATATGAATTATCAATCACCTGTCCTGACATTTTGGGTAAACTTTAAAAGATCAGACAATATTGGTTTGTACATGCTCCTTCATGAAAGAACACCTCTGGTAGGCAAAAGCATGCAAGCACTGATGGAAGCAGCATATAATCAACTTGCATTTAATAAAGAGTTACAAATGGCTGAGCCTACAAGTTGAACTAAAAACACTTTAATACCACAGAAACTAACCAGTCGTAATTGTTCGAAACCGTTCTTGACCTGCAGTATCCCATATTTGTAATTTGATTCGTTTCGCATCAAGCTCTATTGTCCTTATCTTGAAATCGATACTTTCATATAAATGGCATGGAAAATTCAGAAGCAGTAGTAGTAGAAAGAGAAAATAAAACCATATTACATTCATGCATAGAACTTCCATACCCGATAGTTGTAATAAAACTAGTAGTAAAGGACCCATCAGAGAAACGCAAAAGAAGACAACTCTTACCAACACCTGCAACATCACATTACAAATGAAGGAATGGAATCAGACTCAATCCCAATAGCATTGCTTCATACAAGCGGTTAAACAACAAACAATCAATAGTCTTAATTTGACACATAACACTTAAAAGCCATATAATAAAGGCAATTTATTGTTATTTTGATGATACCACTTAAGGACATGCAACATATATTTACATTACAGATAAAAGACCAAGACAGAATGCCTCAAAAAATATCTAGGAGATCAAAATAAAGTTCAACACGCTGCTCTCAATCCTGCGCACATAATGCTGTTATTCTTTGTGACAATTTTGCAATGTACAACTTGCTCCTACACCAACAATCTTCCCCAATTTTAAGTGTAAAAATATACCCTCAAGAATTCACCATAGGATAATTTAACGCATTAGCTTAGACATAGTGAAAATGTGTCTAGATGTGCTGTTCCCAGCAGCAACTTCCCAAGGTGACATCCCCTACATCACTCACTAATCATCATACTGAAGCAACCACTGAGGATTATGTTACGCTACAAAGCTATGTCCTAGAAACAAGCATTTTGTTGTAGCTTGCACAATCGGTGCAAAATTCAATACTCAACAGAAGGCTATTTCATAACTAAAGAAAATGCACAGGAACCAAACCTCAGCAGGAGCTCCACTCAGGAGTTTATTCAAACTAAATTCAATTCAAAACTAACCAACTCAGATCAAAATCAATTAAGCAGCAATTAAAAGTTGAGCATCATTTCCCACACAAAAAGCCTAATAAGAACCCTAAATTCCCAAACGAAATAAATGTCAACACATGCATCAGAACACAAATTTCGAGAGGGCTCAAACGTAAAATCGTACCGCTGTCGCCGATCAGGAGAAGCTTTATAAGGTAATCGTAGTCGGCGCGAGCTCGGACAGGTGGTGCAGCCATGGCGAAGAAAAATTTATATCCCCAAAAGCCACGAAAATAAATATATAAAACCCTAGAGAATACAGAGACGATTCTTCGGTGAGTTATACAATGAGTGTAATACAAACTAAACTAAATTAAATTAAAACAAAAGGCAAAAATCAGAGAAATTAAGAAAAAATGAGGAGGAGGAGAAATACCAGATCAGAGAAGGAGGAGGAGAGTGAGATCTAAGCAGATGAGAGAAAAGAGGGGGGAAGCTCAAGAGAGTCCCTGATACGTCAGCACCAGTCCGGCCTTTGTTTTTTTCTTTTTTCTTTTTTTTTGGGTCTGATGGCGGTATTGGGTGTTTACCGTGTGTCCAAGTTTGACTATCAAAAAGCCGTGAGATCATGTGGATGCGATGGCACTTTGACACCGTTATCAAATTATTAACTAGTTATCAAATTCTTAACTAATTTGATATGTTGGGCCAAAATTGGGGACTAAAAATAGGCCTGTCAATGGGACGAATTTGTACCGGATCAACCTAGACCCGAATCCGTTTAAAAAAAGAAAAAATTAGACCCGACCCGCCCTGTTTATTCGGCGGATCTTTACTAATCAAATCCGGATCCGGATCTGGCGGATCAACGGGTCAATGGAGCGGATCCGGACCCGTTTATTAATATGCTAATTACTAAATTTATTTCTTTTATTAATATATTAATTATTACCAATGTAATACCCCGAAAATTAGTATAATAATTTAGATTATTGTACGACTTGTTAAACTTAGAAATCACAGTAATTTAATTTAACCTTAGAGCTTTTAGAAATTCGATAAAAAAAATTGTCTGGCGAAAACAATGTATAAAAACGAGCATTAGAGAAATATTAACGGAATGGAGCAAATGGTCCAGTGGATACTCAAGTTCAAGTCAGGTACTCCCTGGTGTTGGGTTCAAGGCCACAAGCTGGAATCGTGAAAAATTCAATTTTATACGTTAGTAAAAATAATAAAAATATTTTTACTCCAGTTTGAAACGGTAAGAAACTCTAATTCCAACTAACCAATTTTCGGAAATGGAGTTTTAGCAAAACGACCAAATTTTCCTTGTTCGAATCTCTTCTCCGAATCGAACTTTGTATTTTAAGATTGCAATTCATACTTTTAGAGGTCATGCTCATATATCAATTTGGTGCTAATTATTATTGGTTGATATATATATATATATATTACACTTTATTAGTAAAACCATACATTTCCACACATCACATTACATATTGCATTCACATGCATACATAATCACATTTCAACATTTTAATCAGATTTTCAACCACATTACTATTGTTTTTACAAGTGCATTTTAACCCTAGAATTAGTAGCCCAAATATTCCATTGTCAACTTGTCTACAAAAGTCTACAAAAATAGTTATGAATTTATGAAAGGACCCAACTCCGATTTAGCTACCTAAACCGGAATCGAATCCCCTTCGAAAATACGAACCAACAAAAATTTTCTGAAATTTGGGCAGAGTTTCGTTACTAGCGTGGAATTACCTTAACCTGCACGCGTAAAATACACTCCATCCTATGCCACAAAAATCAAACCGTGGGCACCAATCCCATCCGGATTTCTCAACATCAATATAATCAACAACAGTAAACATACTGTACTATATATATGTATATCCGAGAAAATCCGTATAAACAAGTATCAGAATGTATCAGAGCAACCTCTAGTATAAAATATATATATATAACATGTACATCAGTTGGCGAAACTGAAACCTACTGGAAAACACAGGTGACTCTGATCACTAGCCTCCAAACCGCGACGTGAACACCAGTATCCGAACTGCAAACTGGGCACGGAAACCGAAAAGCCCAGGGGAAAGGCAATAAACACGTTAGAGTGAGTGGACGAAAATAAACATATGCCTTTCACCAGTTATATATATACAATCAATATAAACAATGCGAGTTCGGAACACAACACATTTATACAAGGAGGTTGTCAGGCAGATCTCTCAAGCCCGACGTCGGGTGAATCGCTCAAACCCGACTGTGATAGGCCAGGGGAATCTCTCAACCCCGGCGGCACTCAGGGGAATCTCTCAACCCTGCTTCAGAGGAATCTCTCAACTCTGGGCCAGAGGAATCTCTCAACTCTGGTAGCATCGATGCAATAAATGCCAATCACAATAACACATAACAATACCTCCGAAAATAACATATATATCAATCATCGTATATAATAAATACGGAAATCATAAATTCCACGAACTCGCAATTCAACAGTGAAAATAGAAACTTGTCCACTCACAGATCAGCTAGCGCGAACTCGCGCTAAACTCGTGGTCCGGCGGAAGTCCCCTCGCCCGAAGCACGATCACGATCCAGATCTCGATCTCGATCCCCTGAATATATTCATAAAACACAACTGATCAATATCGTAATCCACAACACTGTACTGATGCACGGAAACCAACCGTTCCCGGAAATACGAAATGCAGTGCAAAATGAATTACGGAAATCCCGAAATCCCCACTCGAAATCTCGACTGAAAATCGGCTAACCAAATCAATACGAAAACCTCCGTACGATAATCAGGGCATGATTACGAGAAAAATGACACTAATTACATCGAAATCTGAAAAGTTGACTTTCTGACCACCGTTGACCGCCGCCGCCGCCGGCGGCGCGCCGTCAACGGTGGAATTACACGGACAAACTCTCCAGTTCTCTAGATCTCATCAAGGCGAGCAAGATTCCCTTCTACCTCACCAACCAATTCCAAGCCGAACTACCTCAACCGACAAGAATCCGATCGGAATTTCCAACTCCGGCAACCCATTCGGGTTCACCGGAAAACTCCACCAATCACCAAACAAAACACATAGGAAGCTTCCTTGGGGCAAGGCGAGGTGAAGCCCTCACCCCTCGGCCTCCAACTCTCACTGGAAAGCCCTCCACCGTTAAGGCCGAATTCCGGCAAGGTTACCCAAATCGGGTTCCACAAAAACCTCAACAATTCTCACCATACTATACATCATTCAACTCGAAATCATGCAAGGAATCTAACCATACCTTCCTCGAAGTCCAAGGTGGCCGGAATCCGGTCGCCGGAAATCAACTTCCCGTTTGGGAAACTTTCCTATTCGGTCCGAAAGTTCACTTTCCAAATATGGAAAGTCAACACAATTTCCAGTTTGGTCAACGCCCAAATGAAGTTTTCGACTAACTCTCGACTATTTTTCGACTTTTCGATATTTATACTCGTCCCTCGGGTCGATCGACGATCCGAAATGAAAATACGAAATGATTCGGATAAGCTCAAACAAACGGATAAACTCGTCGAACCCAAAACTTCAAATAATCATAAAATATTCCTCGGCTATCGGAAAAATCTTCCGAAACCACCCACGAACTCGAAATCACATACTCTACGTTTTCCGTGAAGACACTCAACCCAAAATCTTGACCGAAAACAAAGTCGCGAATCGAATCGACAAACCACATAATATCGCAAAACTGCGACTAAACTCAAATCTCGAGAATCGTGCCAAACGCACCTCTGATTCTGGTTCGGGTCGTCACAAATCTACCCCCCTTAAAGAAATTTCGACCTCGAAATTTACGTACCTGTCAGGTGAACAGATGAGGATACTGCTCCCGCATACGCTGCTCGGTCTCCCAGGTGGCCTCCTCAACTGAGTGGTTCTGCCACAAGACCTTCACTAGCGGAATCACGCGGTGCCTCAACTCCTGCTCACGACGATCGAGAATCTGCACTGGCTCCTCAACATACGATAAATCCTCTCTGATCGGCAACTGCTGTGGGGCTATCACATGTGAAGGATCTGAGATGTACTTCTGCAACATCGAAACATGGAATACATCATGCACGCGAGCCATCTCAGCCGGTAGCTCAAGTCGGTAAGCAACAGCTCCAACCCTCTCCGTAATCTCATACGGACCAATGTACCGCGGTCGAAGCTTGCCACGCTTCCCGAAACGCACTACTCCCCTCCACGGAGACAGTTTCAGGAAGACCCAATCACCGACCTCAAACTCCAAGCTCTTCCTCCTCACATCCGCGTAACTCTTCTGCCGATCCTGGGTGATCTTTAACCGATCTCGGATAACCTGTATGTCCTCCATCGTGGTTTTCACTAAATCCGGACCAATAAGCCAACGCTCGCCCACCTCACTCTAACACAATGGAGTGCGACACTGCTTCCCGTACAGAGCCTCATACGGTGCCATCTCAATACTGGCCTGATAGCTGTTGTTGTAGGCGAACTCAATCAAGTGTAACTGCTGATCCCAGTTTCCACGAAACTGCAACACACATGATCTCAACATATCCTCAAGAGTCTGAATGGTCCGCTCGGACTGCCCGTCAGTCTGAGGATGAAAAGTTGTACTAAATCGCAACTTCGTGCCCAAACCTCGCTGCAACTCCCACCAAAACACGGATGTGAACTGACTATCACGGTCAGAAACAATGGACACAGGCACACCATGCAAGCGAACAATCTCCGATAAGTACAACTTGGCCAATCTGCCCACTGATACCTTCCCTGGAAGTGCTAGAAAGTGTGCGGATTTCGTCAGTCGGTCAACAATAACCCAAATACCAGTGTTGCCCGCCGAAGTACGCGGCAACTGATAGACGAAATCCATCGTAATGTGCTCCCACTTCCAAACCGGAATCTCAAGTGGCTGTAACTTCCCTGCAGGTTTCTGCCTCTCCGCCTTTACCTGCTGACAAATCAAACACCGACTCACGTATGTGGCAATCTCCCGCTTCATATTGCGCCACCAATAGTACGCTCGAAGTGTACGAAACATCTTCGTACCTCCGGGATGCATCGCATACGCTGAACTGTGGGCCTCATCCAGAATCTCCTTCTTCAAGTCCTCGTCTCGGGGCACACATAGCCTGCTTCTGAACAACAATGTACCGTCGTCGCTCAAACGGAACTCTGTAGGCACACCATTCCGTATCATGGTCTTCTTGCCTAACAGGTAAAGATCTGAATCCTGTGCCTCCCGCACCTGATCAACCAACATTGGTCGTACCTGAAAGCTAGCCAACAAGGCTCCATCATCATCATAGTCAAACACAGCACCCGTAGCTCGAAGCTCAGCTAACATCGACACTCGGGTCACACACATGTGGAACAACGAGGCTCCCGATTTTCGGCTAAGCGCATCTGCCACAACGTTAGCCTTCCCCGGATGGTACTCAAACGTGCAATCATAATCGTTGATCAACTCCATCCATCGGCGCTGCCTCATGTTCAGATCAAATGTGTCCGCAAGTACGTGAGACTCTTGTGATCAGTGAAAATCTTGCACTGAGCACCATACAGGTAATGTCTCCGACTCTTCAACGCTAACACAATAGCGGCTAACTCCAAATCATGCGTTGGATAGTTGACCTCATGTGGTTTCAGCTGTCTGGAACCGTATGCCACAACTCTACCATGCTACATCAACACACAGCCAAGGCCCAACTTCGATGCGTCGCTGTACACAACATACTCACTACTGACATCTGGCAGCGTCAGAACCGGTGCGGTAGTCAATCTCTCCTTCAGGAGCAAATAACTCTCCTCGCACGCATCAGACCACTCAAACTTGACGCCCTTCTTCGTCAATCTGGTCAGTGGTGTAGCTATTCGGGAGAAATCCTGTACAAACCGTCGGTAGTAGCCCGCTAAACCCAAGAAACTCCGAATCTCTGGCACAGTAGTGGGTCTACTCCAATTCAGCACGGCTTCGATCTTGTCAGGATCAACACCAACTCCCTCGGCCGAAATCACGTGGCCCAGAAACTTCACGCTATCCAACCAGAACTCACACTTGCTAAACTTTGCGAACAACTGATGGTCCCGCAAAGTCCGCAATACTGCTCGCAAGTGCTTCTTGTGCTGGCCCACACTCCTCGAATAGATCAAAATGTCATCAATGAACACAATCACGAACTTGTCCAGGAATCGTCGAAACACCCGATTCATCAAGTCCATGAAAGCTGCGGGGGCGTTGGTCAACCCAAACAGCATAACCAGAAACTCATAGTGCCCATACCGCGTCCTGAAAGCTGTCCTGGCCACGTCAGAATCCCGGATCCTCAACTGGTGATATCCGGATCGAAGATCAATTTTCGAAAAGACTGATGCTCCCTTGAGCTGATCGAACAAGTCGTCAATCCGCGGCAACGGATACTTGTTCCTCACCGTAACCTGATTCGGCTTCCGATAGTCGATGCACAAACGCATGGACCCATCCTTCTTCCGCACGAACAACACTGGAGCACCCCACGGAGAAACACTCGGTCGAATGAATCCCTTCTCCAATAACTCCTGGAGCTGAATCTGCAACTCCTTCAACTCTGCAGGCGCCATCCGGTACGGTGTCTGGGATATCGGTCCAGTACCCGGCAATAACTCGATAGTAAAGTCAATCTCCCGCACAGGGGGTATACCAGGTAACTCCGCTGGAAACACATCCGGAAACTCAGACACAACCTCGATACTACCGAGATCCGGCACTGCAGCTGTAGTGTCCACAACGTGGGCTAAGTAAGCAACACAACCCTTCTTCATCAACCGATCCGCCCTCATTGCAGAAATCAAACATGGTAGGGAAGTGTTCTTCTCGCCTCGAAACAGTATCTCGGGTAACCCTGGTCGTCGAAACACGACCTCCTTCCTGTGACAGTCGAACATGGCCCAATGCGACTCCAAGAAGTCCATACCCAAGATCAAATCGAAATACACTATATCAAGCAACAACAAATCTGCGGCTAAACCATGGCCATCAACAAACACCTCACAATCCCGGTAAACCCATCCGATGCTCACAACCTCACCTGACGGATACAACACTCTCCACAACCCCGGAAGTGGAGATGCAGGAACCGTGGCTAATGATGACAGTCTATATGATATGAATGAATGTGTGGCACCTGGATCTAACAATGCAACTACAGGAATACCAAAGACATGTAACGTACCGATAACGACCTCCGGTGATGTTCTGCCCTCACGTAGAGTCATAGCATGAACTCTCGCCTGTCCGGCCGGTCGTCCTCGTTGGCCCTGTCCCTGCTGCCTGCCCTGGCCTACAAACTGTGCTGGTCGAGCTACCGAAGTGGCACCTCGCTCTCCTCCGGAACTCTGGGCCCCCTGTCCTCCGATAACCTCATGCTGATAACATTCCCTCGCATAGTGACCCACCTGGCCACAGCGGAAACATGTGACAGGATCTCGCTGACATGGACCCACATGATGTCGACTACAGAGACTACACAACGGGTACTCTCTTGGTACAGCAAAAGTGCCACCGGTACGCCGAGGATAACTAAAACCGCTGGAACCTGCACTAGCCTGCGGTCGCCGCGGTCGGTCTCTCCTCCACCTCGACCTCTGCCTCGGTACATCAACTGGTGAACGATAAGATCCACCGCCTGAGGATGAAGCTGAACCGGAAGTATCAGAACTCTGCCTCTTCGAAGGCCCCTGACTCGGTCCACCTTCCTCGAATCGCCTCGGCTGGTATTTCTGCTGTCTCTCCTGCTCAATATCCTCGCCTCGGAGAGCTGCACTAACAAACTCATCAAAATTGTTCCTCGGCATCGTAGTCAACGTCGCCTTAATGTTCAGATTCAATCCCAGCTCAAACCTGCGACACTTGGCTTCCTCTGTAGCCACCATATCCCGCGCAAAACGAGACAAACGGGTAAACCGATCCCGATACTCAAGTACCGACAAACTGCCCTGTCTCAAATTCGTGAACTCCTCGTACTTGCGCTGCTGGGTAGCCTGATTGAAGTACCTCCGCATAAACAAATCACGGAACACTGTCCACGGAGTATCAACCGGAACCCTGTCGGTGCTAACCCACCAAAAGTATGCATCACCCTCAAGTAAACCAACTGCGGCTACTGACATCTGCTCAGGAGTAAACTGCAGACGCTCACAAACACGCTCAACCTGAACCAACCATGCCTCGCATATCTCTGGCTCAACTGAACCCGAAAACACAGTAGCACCCGCAGTGCGAGCCTTGACCACAGGGTCAAAACGCTCTTCCAAACGCAGCACTCGCATCAGCAAGTCGCGCATTCGGCGATCCTCATCAGGATCATCATCCCGATCAACACGGGGACCACGTCGAGGAGGCATCCTACTGATACAAGACAAGCATTAGGTACAAGCAGAAAGAACGTAATCATGAAACCGCAGATATTTGAGGACATACAACACCCGAAGTATTGATGAGTACCGCTGGCCAGTCGGGTCATCACTCCAGTCATGCTGTATCAACTCAAATACCCTAAGCGTCACAACTACAAGAGTCTACAGAATCTGACAACCTAATGCTCTGATACCAAGCTGAAAGGACCCAACTCCGATTTAGCTACCTAAACCGGAATCGAATCCCCTTCGAAAATACGAACCAACAAAAATTTTCTGAAATTTGGGCAGAGTTTCGTTACTAGCGTGGAATTACCTTAACCTGCACGCGTAAAATACACTCCATCCTATGCCACAAAAATCAAACCGTGGGCACCAATCCCATCCGGATTTCTCAACATCAATATAATCAACAACAGTAAACATACTGTACTATATATATGTATATCCGAGAAAATCCGTATAAACAAGTATCAGAATGTATCAGAGCAACCTCTAGTATAAAATATATATATATATATAACATGTACATCAGTAGGTGAAACTGAAACCTACTGGAAAACACAGGTGACTCTGATCACTAGCCTCCAAACCGCGACGTGAACACCAGTATCCGAACTGCAAACTGGGCACGAAAACCGAAAAGCCCAGGGGCAAGGCAATAAACACGTTAGAGTGAGTGGACGAAAATAAACATATGTCTTTCACCAGTTATATATATACAATCAATATAAACAATGCGAGTTCGGAACACAACACATTTATACAAGGAGGTTGTCGGGCAGATCTCTCAAGCCCGACGTCGGGTGAATCGCTCAAACCCGACTGTGATAGGCCAGGGGAATCTCTCAACCCCGGCGGCACTCAGGGGAATCTCTCAACCCTGCTTCAGAGGAATCTCTCAACTCTGCGCCAGAGGAATCTCTCAACTCTGGTAGCATCGATGCAATAAATGCCAATCACAATAACACATAACAATACCTCCGAAAATAACATATATATCAATCATCGTATATAATAAATACGGAAATCATAAATTCCACGAACTCGCAATTCAACAGTGAAAATAGAAACTTGTCCACTCACAGATCAGCTAGCGCGTACTCGCGCTAAACTCGTGGTCTGGCGGAAGTCCCCTCGCCCGAAGCACGATCACGATCCAGATCTCGATCTCGATCCCCTGAATATATTCATAAAACACAACTGATCAATATCGTAATCCACAACACTGTACTGATGCACGGAAACCAACCGTTCCCGGAAATACGAAATGCGGTGCAAAATGAATTACGGAAATCCCGAAATCCCCACTCGAAATCTCGACTGAAAATCGGCTAACCAAATCAATACGAAAACCTCCGTACGATAATCAGGGCATGATTACGAGAAAAATGACACTAATTACATCGAAATCTGAAAAGTTGACTTTCTGACCACCGTTGACCGCCGCCGCCGCCGGATCTGATCCGTTAAAAAGTAAATTATATTTAATAAGTTAAAAAAATAAACAGGACTGATCATAAACGGATCAAATCGCTTGTGATCCGGATCTGATCCGTTAAATAAACGGGTCAACGTGTCCGGATCACAAAACGGATCAACGGGTCCAAAAATTAGATCCAGATCTGCCTAATATGTATGAGTCTGGAGAGGGTCCGGATCAAAACCCGCTCCATTGATAGGCCTAACTAAAAGTAGCATTTATATGTTGGGCCCACACAATCTTCCATGACAGCTCAGTAGCCCATGTTGGCCTATACTCGTCTGTATCCATCTTCGTCATCCACCAGACCTAAAAGGCTAAAACGGTGTGGCTACTCCCATTCGAAGCATTACCAGCAAAGGAGCTGAGGAGATGACACTTGCCCACCATTCCACCCAGTCTTCGTATGCCAGCAGGGAGTGGTCGTTCGTGGTGTTTGGCAGGGGTGTATGGTAACCCCTATGTTCCATCTAGGTACTAGACGTGGAATCCCCTTCGAACTCTGACACAGCAATCAAGATCTGATATGTGGTTTGTTGTAGGTGATTTGAATGACATTATGAGACAGTCGGAGAAGTCAGGAGGTCCTTCCCGAGCTGATTGGCAAATGGAAAATATGATTCAGTGCATGGATGATTGTGCCTTGGAAGAACTTGGCTACACAGGTGTGAAGTTTACATGGCATGACTATCACCCAATGCCGACTGGATGGAGGTGTAGCCACAACTTGATGGTGACAGCAATTTCGGTTGACTCAAGTAGTAAATCTGTTATCGATATGCTAGGATCATGTTCCTATTTTAGTTTTAGTCAAGTAGGAGAAAGAGATTCATTTCTCAGGTAGACAACACTTCTTCCGTTTTGAAGCTATGTGGGTAGATGATGAAACCTGTATGATGCAGTCAGAGCAGCATGGCTAGATACGCCCCTTGAGTCTGAACGGGACCATAACTAGAATAAATTTTTCAGTCGAGTATCGAACACGAGGATGGGATTGAAGACTTGGTCACAAATGGTATATGGACATTGGAAGCAGGAATTAGAGTCGATCTAGCGTGAACTGGGGGAATTTTTGAGCAAAAAAATTCAATCTTACAGATGTGCCACGGCGAAATGAGCTTTATGTCAGGCAAGAAGTTCTTTTACAACAAGAAGCTACTTACTGGGAACAGCGGTCTAAGAACTGGTGGTTTCGGTTTGGAGATAAGAATACAAAGTATCTCCATCAGCGAGCTTCTAATTGGAGAAAGAAGAACTTGATTAAAGGTCTATTTGTTGATGACAATACCCGGAGGGGCTGGAATCAGTTTTTTTGGGTTCTTACCAGAAGTTGTTCACCTCGGGTAACATTACATGAGATCAGATAGACCATATTCTCACTTCTCTGCCACCAGTCATTACGGAGGATATTACCCGACAACTCTTAGCAGATTATACAAATGAGGAGATTAAAGAGGATATCTTTCGGATGGGACCGCACAAAGCACCAAGACCAGATGGGATGCCTCCACTATTCTATTAGAAGTATTGGGAGGTGGTTGGCTCTGATGTTACCGCTACTGTCAAGGAGTTCCTTGTTACAGGTCAGATTTTGCAATGCCTTAAATTTACTTATATTTGTTTGATACCGAAAGTTTAGATACCTACTAAGGTAACAGACTATCAACTTATTGCTTTATGTAATGTTATTTTTAAGATATGTACGAAAGTATTAGCAAATAGGTTGAAACCTATTATGGGTCAGATTATCGATCCATGCCAGAGTGAATTTGTGTCAGATCGGTTAATTATTGACAATAAATTTGTAGCTAATGAGGTGGCTCATTATTTGTGGACCAAGACTCAAGGTGATCCCAGACAGATAACTTTGAAGTTGGATGTTAGTAAAGCATATGACAGATTATAATGAAATTTCTTGGACGCATTTATGTTGGGCATAGGGTTTCCTGAACGCCTGGTGAGCCTCATTATGAGGTGTATGCATACGGTTAGCTATTTGGTGGTTATTAATGGCTCTCCACGTGGAAGGCTTATTCTTACTTGAGGTCTTCAACAAGGCGATCCTATGTCCCCGTATCTATTCCTCTTATGCACTTTGGGTCTTTCAGCTTATATCCGGAGGGTCCATAATGCTATGGAGCTTAAGGGTATTAAAGTTTGCCATGGGCCCCAGAGTTACATCATCTCCTATTTGGTGATGATAGTCTATTGTTTTCGACGACATCGAAACAAGCTTGTTATAAAGTGAAAGAAATTTTGTAGACTTATGAAAATGCCTCTGGCCAATCAATTAACTTTAATAAGAGCAGCGTGTGTTTCAGCCGGAACCTATCCCTGGGTAACCAGGAGGACTTGGTGGGGCTGTTGAGTATGGAACTGGAGCCATACCATGACAAGTATTTGGGTATGCCTACTCGTGTGGGGCGTAGCAAGAAAGTGACATTTGTCTATATTAAGGATAAGTTAAAAGATCACATGGCTGGTCGGAAATGTTCTCTTCTGAGTGCGGCTGGTAGGGAGGTTCTTTTAAAGATTATGTCTCAGGCACTACCAAATTATGCAATGAACTTCTATCTACTGTCAAAGGAGTTTTTTAATGAGCTACAATAGATATGTGCTAATTTCTACTAGGGAGATAAAGTGGACAAAAAAAAGATACATAAGTGTACTTGGGACAGTATGTGCCATCCTAAAGATCTAGGAGGTTTAGGTTTCCGGAATTTATATGCCTTTAATTTGGCGATGTTGGCTAAGCAGTTCTGGCAGATTCTTCAAAATCTGGAATCATTAGTGAGTCAGATTTACCGAGCTCATTATTTTTCTTCTTGCTCTATCTGGGAAGCAACTACTAGTGACGCTCCTTTCTATACATGGAGTAGCCTTTTAGCCGCTATGGCGATTGTAGATGGTGGGGCTCATTGGAAAGTTGGTGATGGTTCCTTTATAGTAGTTTGGGAAGACAATTGGTTATCCCGCTATGGCATTGATTTCGACATCTTTCACCGTTGAGAACTCCGACAACTATCCGCTATGTTTCTCAGTTTATTCGCCCTAACCGTACTTGGAATGTACCTCTTATTGCGAATTATCTGGATGCAGAAGATGTGGCTTTGGTACAGAAAATTCCCTTGAGCCATCGACTGTGCAAGGATCACCTAATCTAGCACCATACTGCCCAAGGTCTCTTTAAAGTGAGTAGTGCATACATAATTGCCCGAGACACGATTGTATTACCTAATCAGGCTGCCCATATTCCACATGATCAGTCAACATTCTAGAAATCTTTGTGGAATCAACAATCTACCCCGGCGTCTAAAATGTGTGCGTGGAAAGCTGTGAAATGTTATCTCCCTTTGAACAATCGTTTGAGGTCCAAAATGGTGGATGTTCCACTATAATGTCCTTTATGAAATTCAGCTCCTGATACAGAACTTAATTTATGCCGAGACTGCCCGTATACTGCATCGTTAACTCATCCTATTACCTTAGGTGTGGGGGTGAATGCTGCATCTTGTTTTCATTAGCTACAAGAGTGCAGCGAGCATATTTCGGTTGAGAACTTTGGTCGGTTGATTGCATTCCTTTGGTTTATCTGGATAGGACGAAATGACCAAGTCTGTAACCACCATAATTTTGGCAGCGAAACCATCCGAATACAAACTCTGGCTTGACATGAGCACTATATTTTTGTCAATAGGAAACCTCCTCGAGTGGGACATCAACCCCAGAATTGGCGAGCTCCACCCATAGGGCACTACTATATCTGTATGGATGGTACCTTTGATAGACACTCTCATCGGGGAGGAATTGGAGTGGTGATTAGAGACTGGTTTAGTAATTTTATTATGGGCTACAACTGACGTATCAAGGGACAATATTCTCCTTTATCAGTAGAGGTTGCAGCTGTTTTTGAAGCTTGCCAACTCAGTTTAGGCTATGGCTTGGATACAGTCAAGTATAGTCTAGACTCTTTGATCTTGGTTAGGGCATTCGAGGATCTGAATTCTAGCCTCCCTGGAGTTCCGAGACGTCTGTGAGGATATTGTTACTCTATTAGAACATTCACTGAATTCGGCTTCTGTGCATGTTCCACATGAAGCTAATAATGTAGCCCACATTTTAGCAAAATTGGCTCTCCAACAATCAAACTTTACCACAATATTCCATACAGCCCCCTACTTTTAGAGGCGCTCCATAAAGATTATAACTGAGTTACCGTGAAATGAATTTTTCGAGTTCTCAAACAACAAAAAATTAAAATTGTTTATATATTATATATTATTGGCTACATGCCAATAATTGTAGGTAATGAATCACTGCTTTGCATATACATACATATTGACTTGTTGATCCTTTCTAGAGAGATTGATCTCAAACTAAGATACCATACACTTTTTTATTATGCCTTATCTATACTATTATAGAGACGGTAGGTAGCATTTTTTATGTCACATCCATACTATTATAAATATGGTAGACAGTGTCGATTATAACAAAATTATATTACTAAAGAGTCTTTCAATTATTGAATCAAATCCATCAAAGAGACATCATTTTTTTAGAAACCACACCCTCTATTCTCATATTACTACAAAGTGTATTTTGGATAAAACAATAAATTACAAACACGTGAATTTTACAAAAGAACAAAACGCAAACTCACCCTGTGAGTTTATATCCTTGCCTTGTATAATTTATGTTTATATGTAACTTGTATAACATCACCTTTTAGTTTACTCCAATATCTTCGATCTATAACTTGTATAATTTATGTTTATATATAGCTCGTATTGTCAAAATTTTACTCGAAATGTATAAGAGTGAAGATGCCTAGAACCTACGTAGAGAATGGGATTTAAATCATTCACTCATCATGTTTATTCAAATAAATGTTATGCATAGCATATGATGGCCATCATCATGCTAATTACATTGCATTACCTTGAATTCCTGCACATACCATTATACCAACTCCTCCAAATAAATTTGTTGTGTTCTAAAAAAGAGAAAACCCTAGCGCTTCTCAAGAGCGCCGCACGAGATAACAAAAAAGCTCTTCGTCTCTTTCTCTCATCTGGCAGCTTCGGGTCTCGTCAGTGACCTAGGATGCTGTCGCATGGGCCCTGTCCCCAGCCCGCTGATGGGCGATGGTGAACGACAAAGCCAGATGTTTGGCGTGGTGAAGCGAGGCTTGAGTTTGCTAGGAATTTGCGGCGACAATGGAAGGGAAGGACGGCTGGATGGTGGTGGTGGTGGAGGCAGGGCTTTACTTAGGTCGAAGAGATCGCCTCTTTGCTTCTGGCATTGATGTGTGTTCCCTCAAAGCAAGGCCGTCTCAAACTTTTCGAACGCCCTACGAGAAAAGTAGGAAGCGGCCCTCTAAAGTAGAACAACAGAATAAAAGTGAACAATTCAACTCATTTTCAAATTATAATTCATTAGATATGCCAAAATTATGATAAATGTAACCAAAGAGAGCCTTTTAACCAAGCTCCAACCAAAGAGATTACTTCTGTCTCTCTCAATAACCATCTAATTGCTACTATCATCTGATTCTCTTAACAAGAAGTTACTGTTGAGCTAAGTAACTTTTGAATTGCCTTTGATTAATGACTGGAATGGGCTTGAGCATATTCAAATAAGAGAAATTGAGAGCGACTGAGAAAAATAACTCATAATAAATCATAAAATTTAGGAATATGAAGGGCCCTCTTCTATTTTTGTACTATTTATATATTTTTAATGTTTAATATATGATTATACATGTGAAGAGGTAGAGAAATCTGGAGCCTTTTCACTTTGGGGCCTTGTTTGGTCGCATGGGTTGCACTCTCTCTAAGTCGGCTTTGCCTCAAGGCCTGGAATGCGTCGAATATTGGTTCCGAGGATTCGGCGAGAGGTGCACATTGGTTTAAATTATTTGATGATAGAGAGATGGTGACTGATCGATATTTGGAGCGATCCGAATCTGTTTTGGCTGATGGAACATTGTCAGGAACGAGAGGCGAGACTGGCGCCGGTGTGAGGAAAAATGAAGGGACACTGTTGCAAATTCTTGGTTTGAATTTGGGTTGGGCTTCTCCCTTGCTGGATTGTGGGCTCCAAGTTTGGGCTTGGTTTAAAACCTTATGCCCTTTTTATTTTCCTTTGTGTTTTATTTTTAGTTGCTTTTAATTTTTTGTTTTTAATTATCTGTTAAAAATAAGCCTACACTTGATCAAGGTGGGCAGAAGTGGGCTTTATCCCGGGTTGTGCACATTTGGTACCTTGTCTTCTCGAAGACATGACGTTCGTTGGTTAATCGCATGGGCGCACCCTCCTAGTGACAAGATGAGATGTAGAGTCGATAGTCATTATTGTCGGCAATATACTTGAAAAGTTGTTAAAAGAGAATTGATGCGTCGCCATAATCACGTTATCTTTCTGGTACTGTGTCACCTTATTTGTAAAGTAAATGGAGTAGCCAATGATGCACTCTTTAGTAAATAGTGCAGTTTAGAATACAAAATTTTAGTTGAATCTCCTGATAGTATTTCAGGTGTTTCTCTCCTCATGAGGTTTAGACCCTTCCCCTATGGCTTCTTACTAGATGGCCTAAGGCCTTGTTCAATAAAGGGCGTTAAAGGGCCAAATATCAAATTTTAGCCCTAAAACAATCTGCAGTAAGAAATGGCTGTAGGATTATATTTAAGCAAAAAAAACTAAACTTGGGGATAAATATAATTCGGGTCAAATTTTCTGTAAGTGACAGAGATGGAACACACGGTCATGTGGCACTCTTTTACTGATTGTTATGATATATTGACACTCTTTTAGCCCTTTTTTATTAGAGATGATCAACAGTTAACCCATGCTAATATTAAACCAGTATTATTTCAATAGCCTCGAGCCCAATATAACCCCTTACTGGAGTAGAGGCCTAGTTACTGACATCGGCTCCAAACGTACACTCAAATCGTCGAGCTTTGACCGACAAGATGGGCCTGAGAAGGTTAATAGTGATCCACCTAAACAACTATCTATCAACAACAAAATTGAAGTCATGGAATACGATAATTTAAGGTTTAGGTCATTTTCTGTCCAACGCATTAGCTGAAGGAAAGCACGACGGCAAACATATGGGAAAACACGTCCTGCATGCTGCCTTAGTATATTCATTAGAAGATCTCAAATCAAACTTCTATCATTTTAAATACGCCAACCAACTATATAAAGTTCACCGGCCACAAATAAACTCAAAGCTGTGCCTCTATAATTCTTGTAACCAAAGTTTTGTCCAAGATTTCCAAAACAATGAAACATGGTCCCAAATCTTTCATTGCGTGAACAGAAAATAATTGGCTAAAATTATGAAAAATTGAGAATAGTGGTTGCAACTTGCACATGCCCACCCTTCCTTCTATTCCTAAGCATCGAAGCTAACACTATCAACCTTTTTCAATTTCGTGTATATTATCGATTTACAAAGGTGTGCAGAGTTATTGTTTTTTTTCCAAAATATCCTTATTATACAGATAAAAACTAGAAGAAAGCAAAATAGTTTGGAAAAAAAAATTATCTTCGTCAAGTCACGAATTCACTTATAGCCTTAAGTCTTTTGAAGTTACTTATGCGGACTAATTCATTGCTTAACTAAGACAATTTTAAGAATGACTTTTCTCTGAACTAGATTACTTTCTAAGATACAGAAAGCTACTAGAACTAAAGAGAAAGATGCAAACAACTCATCTTTTTCACCTCCTGGGTGGTAGTCCGGCTCTCGGGAGAGTTTAAAGACTTTTTATGAATAGAGAAGTTGAACAGTTTGCTTTGACTCTATCTCTCGACTCACAAGCTCAACTCTCAGGCATTCTACTCTCAGATAGATCTCTTCTATTTTAATTTTTCATACCCTGAACTAAGACTCGAAGCTCCTTATATAGGGAGAAGAACTCAAACTAGAATTGAAATCTACATAATCAATAGTAAAAACAGCTCCATTAAAAATGGGGACCCTTATTTGATAAGGTTTCGGCTCTCCTGCATTGTCTTCTTTTGAAAAACAGATTCATTATCGATAAGAGGTGTTCTCTTCTTCAGAAAAAGACGATACGAGTTCTCATGTTTTTACTTGTCATCGTATATTTTTGAATTTTCTCCAAGATCTTCAAATTCAATCATTTTTCTTGTTCCATTTTCTTCCATTATCTTCGGGATTGACTTTATAAGAAGAATTTTTTTCTTATTCAATGTCTTCTTCCTAATTATTTATTTCAAGGATATAAACCCCCCTGGGTTCATAGTCCTCCTCATAATCTGTTTTTGATTCTTCTGACGATTCATTTTCTGTCCAGACTGAAAAGACAAATATATTATCGGCTTCGTCTTTTGAATAGATTACCTCGTAGCCTTTCATATTGGTCATCTCTATGACCTCCTTATATTCTCTAAAAATAGCTTTCGAACTTCTCTTATCTTTCTTAGGACATTCATTAACATAGTGCTCTTCGGCCTGACATAACCAACCCATGCATGTTTTCTTGTTTTCTGTTTCTTGAAAGAACCTTTTCTTCTTAAAAAATCTCTCTTGGATTTTGTTTCTCTCTTTTGTAATTGAAGTTTTTTTTTAATCTCCAATTCTTCTTTTTGTATCCTCTAGAATGTTTATGCAAGTGCTTCCCTTTATTTTTTTTGCTTATTTTTGTCGTATTCCCATTTGATTGGAATATCGACCATTCTGGTGCAGAAATTGTCAGTTCTTTTAAGTTGCTTCTTTGCAGCTTTTGCTTTTGCTTTTGTGTTGGCTTTGCATTGTTCGTGCATCAACTGTCTGATTCTTTCAGCAACTCCCCCTACTGAAAAATTTTATAGGGGTTTTTCTTTTATGTTTTCCCTCATGGTTGTCTTTCAATGCAAGAGATGTCTTAAGTCATTGTTTTCCAACTCTCCTATTGTGCAGTAGTATTCTTGGAGTTCATTTAAATATTCTTCGAAATACTTCATGTTGCATATCTTGAAAGCATATATGTTAGTTTTTTTCTAACTTTTTAGCTTTATCTCCAACATATGAGATATCTCTACATAATTATTCATAGATTGGAGTTGCAAAGGTGTATGGAGACTTGTCGTCTTATATTTTCTCAAACCATTCGTTTTCCATGAAACTTTGTTTGAAGGCAAAATATTTTTTTTTTGTCATTTCTCTGAGAGTTGATTCAAAAATTATCTGCAAGTCGGGCGCTTCAAACTTTCCGTAGGTAGTGCATGTTGCCATGAATAAGTTAGAAAACCACTCATCTATGTCTTTCTTCTTGTCTAGAGATTTGTCTAGATCAAGCCATACACCAAATTGTATATTTGGTATTTTTGGTGTATATTTCTGTGGAATGAATTTTTGAGAACTTTTTTTCCCCTTCTTCCCAGTAAGACCTTTCATGTTTAGAAGTTTTGTATTTCCACCGATTTTGATGATGGTGGTTTTTGTAGCTCCCGAAGACTCTAATTCTTCCATTTTTATCTCTTTGTAAGGAAAGACTTCTTTTTTTCCCATTTTGAATGTGAAACTTTCGATTTCTTTGATAAATTGTTCCAAACGAGAGAGAGCTTTGCAGCTTTCTGATTCCTCATAAAGCTCATTGAGTTTTTTTTTATTTTAGCTTTTCATATTTTAACATGCTGATATCTCTTTCAAATTCTTCTTCCATCACTGGGTTGGTTTCATCGCTTATTAAAATTTTGTTACTTCTAGTACCATTTTCTCTATAAGAGCTGCATCTTCTGAGTGATCTAGAGTTTTCACCTCTCAAACTTTCGAGGGATACATCACTGCTCCTGTGTCCTTCGAATTTTTGGTTAATGTGTCAAGTTCTTCTATTCTCATAGACTGCTGCTTTTACACTTTTTGGCTTTTCCTAAGCCAGACAATTTTCATTCCAGTGGAAAGGTTACCTCATCTCATGTAACCTTATGAATCTACTCTGAATTATTTTTTCAGATTTGTGAGGATTTAAGTAGTAAGACTAGGAATATTTGTTATTTTGGTCTTCTGTTCTACTGTCATGCTCATTATTTTATAGTAAATCCTATAAACCAAATCAAGTTCTTCCATGTCTTCTTTCATTGAAGTGCTGTCTATTTTAACTCTCAGTCGTAAACAATAAGCTGCATCAGTCAGGCTAGTTGAAAAGTTTGGGAAGCAGTTGAAATATGCAACTTGGTTGCATAACGATGCTTGGAGGGTTCCTAGTAGACTTTTCTAGAAATCAATCAATCTATTGTCTTTTAAGACACATAAGACTGAACAATTTATGCCTTCTCTAGCAAGTAATTTTATGCCAACTTGGACTGCTCCACTGTGTTTAAATTTGTAGTTTCGCTTTCTGGTCTTAGCAACCTCATCAGGTGTTATCAGAAGGAGATATGTTTCTCCTGTTGTTGCTAAAGTGGCAAATTCAAGGATTTTAAACTGATGGCTATCAATCATGTCAAAATTTTCTATTCTATAAATATAATTGAATTCAAATTTTGGAATTGAAGAATTTCAAACATTTTCTTCAATTTTGTTGAATTTTAATTCTTCGGAATTGAGCAGATATACTGCTTTTTCTTTCTAAAGATACTCAACATATTTATGTTACGAATATCTTCAGTTTTGGATTCTTGAAATCTAATACTTGACAGATTTGTTATCAGATAAAAAAAACGGTTTCGGTGAAGGGTTCTCTTTTGGAACTTCTAATGATTTCAAGTCATTAGTTTTCCTTATGATTGTTCGAGGTGGACTTTCTCTTGAAGTC
The DNA here is from genome assembly GCA_946800695.1 of Geum urbanum. Taxonomy (NCBI): domain Eukaryota; kingdom Viridiplantae; phylum Streptophyta; class Magnoliopsida; order Rosales; family Rosaceae; genus Geum; species Geum urbanum. The sequence goes on along the minus strand of OX326999.1, from coordinate 76,308,012 downwards.
TTATGTTCTCGTGCTATCCTTTGAACATAGTTAAAATCTTCATCTATTGAAGATTCAGTTACTCGATTTTACTATTAACCTTTGTTAATAGTTCTCTATTATTTTTTGAGTGATTTTGGATATAGTCCATTTTAGTTTTCAACCTTTTCAATTGGCTACTTATCACCGAAAGTATCTCTAGATACTCTCTGTATCTAGAAATTTCTAATGGAGATTCTTGATGCCTTACATCAATCAGTTTTAATAGAGAGATTAGTTTCTCTATTATTTTCTCAGAAGTTGTTCTCGTCTTTGGAAATTTGTTGAGTCATATCAAGCTCTAAAACCTGTAAAATCTACGAATCTAACCAACAAGCTCAAATGGATAGTTTAAGTAAATGAAGCTCAACTTTAGTTTTATCACGCATATAAGTAGTTACAAGAGATTGTTGTTTAGCAATCTCAATATCAATTTTTGCCTGATCTTGAGGATGAGCTAATCTGTTTAGGCTCTCAAATAATTTAATTTTTTATTTTATATTTTCAGTAAAGTCTCGAATCAACTTAAGTTTTTTACTTAATTCTTGAGAAGCTGGAAAATAAAAAATTTTGATAGTAAGAAATAACTGTTTAGTTTCGAATATTAAAGAGACTTTAGTTACAAGTGTTATAACGAATAAATTATAACCCATTGTGCTTTAAAAATATATGATAAAAAATTACATAGACACAACAAAAGTTAACAAAGTTTTGAAGGAGTGAAGGACTTTGCAATCTTTGCCTCCTTCGCACATTTGTGGGCCGAGCATCGGAGAACTTATTAGACATTGGTTTATTGTACCTGTCTATTTATGTGGTGTGTCGGCCAGATCCAATCAAATTCGTTTTACTCGGTGATAGGGATTTGCTACTAGTTTGGAGTCGCCCATATGGCCATTGGAGGTGCACCTGACCGTCAGTCCAACACACATAAAATCTCGACATGTGTTGTTTCAGAAAAATTTAGCAAACGGCGTTTTAGCAGTTAACGCTAGTCTCTCCCACATCTTCTCTGTTTTCTCATTAATTGTGCAGTTGCGTGAGTGAGTTCATCATCTTCTGCAATTGGCCAATTCCTTCAACATTCTTGCATTTGCTGCATATTTGGCTCTTGATTATACATCAATTCTCCAAAACACACAACTTTCTCCAATTAATAGTACTTTTCAATATTTAGTTTCTTTGATTAAATTCGATTCAACATTGGCCCTTTTACTCCATGTATAAATCTTATGAACCCATGAAAAATCGTATATGATTCTGGGTTATTTTTGTTTCATACTTTTGGTTCTTTATCTTACGCAGATCCATCAATAGGTAAACTCTATGCGAAATTCTCATATGGGTTTGGGATTGCTCGATCCAGAATAAGATCTGTAAACCTAATTGAAATTTGTGCCCGAGATCAAAATGGTGTAAGGAGAGTAATCAATACATGTTCAGATCTTCTCATGAAACATGAATGGCGAAGAGAAGGACAAAAACAGATGACAAAAGACTGAGATCAATCTGGGTAAATCTGGGCCCATGGATTGAGAGAAATCTCTATAATCTGACAACTTGTTGAGAGGAATCTGGCCTCGTGGATTGTAAGAGGTTGTGCTTTGACCAAGAGTTGAGAAAAAAGAGGAGGAGTTTCCCAGAAATCTCAGTAAAAGTGACGACGTTAAGAAGAAAGCCATGTAGAATCTGCACATATACACGTGTCGAGATTTAATTAGGACGTCAAATATATGAGTTGAAACGACGGTCAGCTGGAAAAATTTCTCATGCACCACACGGATCTCATAAAAGTCATAAAACTAACATTCTCTCGTTCACTTACTTTTCCGACGATTTTGACGTTACAATACATTATGGTAAGATTCGCGGGAATCGCGGCACCTATGTACTGTCCTATTTGCCCATCTTTTCAAATATCTCTCAAATTGGATTACATATACTAGAAAAAATCCGCACTCGATGTGTGCGGAGAGACGCAAATGAGAATTTAGGAGAGTAAAAACATATTTATATAAGTTATTTTCATTTTGCTGATTTTTTAAAATGAAGAATAGGAAATAAATACTTTTTTTATTATGAGTATTTTGGGAAATCAATATTTTGATGAAGCTGATGACACCAAAGACATACTTGACTTTATTAATAGAGATAACGGTGTTTTAAAATATTTTGTGTTATATTATTAGATTTGGATATATTTATTGATATTCGATTATTTATAAATCGAAAAACTAGCTCAAAAGTAATGAACTGTTTGAAGTAAGTAGTGTGAAGTCGACCATAAGTTTTATGTCAAAAAGAGCGATGCTTATACATTTCGTTATAAAACTTTAAACTACTAAACAATAGGAATGTCTTAACTACTTGTTCTTCTATAACACAAAATTATGTATTAAAAAATAATGTTGATAAAAAATAGATACGTAATCAATGTAGACTAAACTTGTATTTTATTTATTGATAGATGACCTTAAATATAGACATTACAATCTGTTACAATCAATATCTCTACAAATCAAAAATTGAGAGAGTATCTACTTCTACTTTAATTGGGACAAGACACACACACACACACACACACACACCGAGATAACAGAAATATTATTCCCTTAAACACTCAATTTTGTGTCGTATCCTGATTGATGATGCATAATATGTTGTCTCACCAAAACTTTGCCAAGCAAACAAAAACCTCATGGGTAAAACAATTTTTTTTTGACTTAAACTCTCATGCATTATCCAATCTAATAGACCTGATTGTTGTCCGGATGATGAGCCCGAAGCTTAATAATCTGTGCTAGAAGTTTTGGAAATGCAGCATTAGCATACCATGTTGATAGCAAAACGACGTATGACCAAAGTGTCGATGCAGCAACCAAGCCATAACATATATAATTAGCCTTTAAACTGGTTTGATTGGTCCACAAAAATATCCTTGGATTCTTTGTAAGAATGATATTTTTCAGTGTTGCTAACCACAAATGAAGGTCTAGTATGTAACTTTGCTAATGAATAAGCTTTGCAGAATGAGCGATGAGCATCAAATATTGCTACAGAGGAATCTCGTGGACCAACACTAGGTGTTGTACTCGTCTTAGAGATCAAGACCGAATGAAGATGGTGAATCTCATCCACTTCATCAAAATCGATGGTTTTAGGTATTCTCACATGCTTCTTTGCTCTTAAAAATTGATGACCATGAGAATTTTTCAATATTTTGATCATCATAATATCAAAACTTATATGAGGTCAAGTCACATATAGTAGTATGAGTGACTGCATTGGATTCAATGATCTGAATCGTAGTAATAAACTACTACAAATCCTTATAAACCTCTTCATTATGCTTTTTCTACTGCAATTTTTGGAGGTAACACACAAGTATTCTTTTCTATTCTTTATTTTCAAAACTTAGCAAGGTTCGATTAGAGTGTTGATCATGTTAACAGTCAAAAATCAATATATAACCACATCTGATATAGAGTACCAGGCAAGGAGTGTAATATCGATAATTTCGACGAAATTTCGTCAGATATCCTTTTTTTAAGCATCCTGATACAATTAAGAAGTTATATTGCCGATATCACTCTTTCCCACTCTTTCCCGTCTAAATTGAGGTGCACATTTGATAATAGATAGCCCAAGCCCAACGTCTATTGTTTTGAAGTAAATTTAATATCTAAAACTCCCCACCAACCAAGGGATTCAAACTTTGGTGAGTTGAATACTCATCCACGCACCAAACCAACTGTGCTATGCATGATTATTAATCTATAATGAATATATACAGTCTTTAGCTGTAAGTTTTGGAAGAAAAAAAACTCAATCTCTTGTTTAAATCTCTATAATATCTCAAAATTGTACTTTATATTGATATTTTCTCGATATATCCGTCAAAAAATTTATATTTTTGATGGTCGATATATCCTCGATGACCGATATTTTACTCATTGGTACCAGGCGCAGAAGTAGGAGAGGGTCAAAAAAAAATTTCTGAGCCTTTATTTCAAAGTGTCGAAAGGTATTCCCGGCAAAATCGATGTACAAATAACATCAAAAACATCAATTCTAGTTATGAACCTCGACGGGTCGATATAATCCACTCGACGGCTCGGAAAACCTTGAAATCGTGTCCAGAACACCATATTTGAAGGGTAAAAAAAAAAACCTAAAACCGATATGAATTTCCGATATTGATTTTTGACTGGTCAAAAATTTCCTTCGACGAGTTGAAATTAGGACACTTTGGAGACATTAGCTAGCCTTCGACATGTTGAGACTAAGCTTCGATGGATTGAAGATGCATTTTGGTGACCGAAGGACATACTTTTGAAGGGTCAAAAGGGAACCAGGCAAAATTTTTGATGGGTCAAAAAATGCCAAAATTGATTCAGAAGGTAGTCTTCGACAGGTTGATCGAGATAGCATCTCAATGAGTCGAAAAATCCATGGGTAAAACCATCTTATCTTTTGTCTCATTTTTATGGTATTTTGGTGTCATATTTCCATTGAATATTGTATATTTTGAACCACTCATGCATTATGAAATAAAAGAACCATTTTTAACACTTTAATATACCGAAAGGAAGAAATTTTATTAATATGCCAACACAAAATTTACATCAAAAATGTCTAACCAAGACTAAAAGTTTTAAACCATGACTAAACACCAACCCAAAAACAAAAACAAAACTTGATTACATAGCAGAATTATGAGCCTAATACACAAACTAATAAAAATTCATAGTCAACAGACTTACTTTTGTGTCTTCTGCTCCAATAAGATTGGTTTCACCGCCATTTTCCATCTCATAGTCTTCAGTGTAGTTCATCTTATGTGAGAGGTATTGCTTGCACTTCTTGTAAGCGTTTTGAACATTCGTAGGTGCATGACACTGTTTATGCATATGCTTGGTAGAATTTCCATCATTCCTAGGACCGAAATTTGAGTGATTATTGTTGGAGTTACTTTGGCTTGTGTCTTAGTGAGTCTAAGTCAAATTTTCACTATGTCCTCTACCATGACCTCTGCCCCACCCTCCGTTCCCACCACGAGTATTGTAAGGCTCATAACGACCATTATTCTTATCCTTACGTGCTTTCCCACCAATGTTATATGTCTCATGAATTTTCTTAATATCATCTAGCCTAGCATTGTTGTTGAGAAGTACCTTGCGATATCTCTCTTTCTTGACCAGAATGTTCATGAGATCACTGAATGATCTAATCCTTCATTCCTCGTAATCCCTCTGATATTTGTATGCAAGCGTATCCATGGAAGTAAGGAATGTGCTTAAAGATTTCTCGATCATAGCCTGATCAGTGTTTTCAACGCCACAAATGGCCAACTTAGATTGAAGCTTCAACATAACTTGATTAAACTTATTAATCGTTGGATAATCCAATAACCAAATTGAATATCATCTTTCTTGCAGTACTAGAAGTTGTGCATCATGCATATTATTGAACCGTTGTTTTAAAATTGCCACAAATTTGCGGGGTCATTCTTTAGTAAGTACTACTTTTTTGAATTGGACGTATGTGTTGCCTCAAGAACATGATGGCTTGCGCTTTGCGACTCAAATTGAGTCTGTTTTGATCTGGAGTTCGTGCCACGACGTTTTCACCAGTTGGTAGTGGTGGTGGGATACTATCAAATTTTTTTTACCAAGAAGATTATTCTCAACATCTGATATCCAATGATAGTATTATGTTCCTTGAGGATCAAAGATGTCAAACTCAGGCCTAACCAACTCTGTTGAAGTCATCTACAAGAGAGACAAGATATGTAATTAGTACCGATCGAATACCCGGCCCACGATCACTAATATCAAGTTTAGAAAATATGAACCGTGATCAATGATGTTTGGTCACAAAAATCGATGCAAAAACGGGGGCTTCATACCACATCCAGAAGTCGTGACTTTCACAATTAGTCACGAATATCAATTTTTTTTCCAATGTGAAATCACAATAACCGTGATGTTCACCAATAACCTTGAATCCCACATGACCATCACTAATATTAAATTTTTTATCAGCATGTATTAATCCATATGAACTATGACATAAAAAGTAAATTACGGTATAATAAACCGAAATCTAGACTTAAATTTATGGTGTTGTGGTAATTAAGTTCATAAATCATAACAAATCATGATGTGAATTAATCAACAGATCGAGTCTACGACTTGCATGCCCTTGTGTCCTCCCTATGAACCTTCTTCATCTCGGATACAACCTCCACTAGACTCACATCCATCATTTCACCGCCTTAATCCATTTTGCTACCATTTCAATACTTATAATGTTTGGGTATTTGTCACCACGTTAAATTCTCAAAATTGTATGTATTGAGTTTACATGAATAGTGCATAAAAAGAATAAATTGTAAATTATTACTTTGCACATTTGTGTTCTGAATGCCGTAAAACTTGTTATAACTACTGTACAACTTCTATTATATCAAGATTGAAGCTAGATCCATCAACTTGGACACAATCACTTAAACATCAATACAGTAAAAATACTCTATAAATGAATAATCTTTTTATAGTGATAAAAAATCTCGGTCCAAACTTGGGACCAGTTATAAATAGGAATAACTTTCACAATGTGATAAATTATATAATTGTTTGGTCCTATATATAGAAAGCTACCCCCGTATAGTAATAATTTTCAATAATAATAATATATAAAATATTATTCAAGAATAATTAAAATATTTATCTATACTAGTTTGAGACAATGATTTATGCTTGATTGTTACAATCACGTCTTTGAACTTGTAGGTCTGTAGTAACTCGTCGGCATATTCACCTTGTGTTGAAGCCAAAATGTTTCCAACTTCTCCAGCATGTCGATGACTTATTTAGTTGAAACTTTTAATAGTTCTACACTCTCGTCCTCCGGATTATCGTATTTGAATTTTCGCGGCGGCATATTTGACTTGAAATGACTTAAGTACTTTCACTGAGTTTGACTAACAACTAAGGGCATCTCCAATAGGAGGTACTAAACCCTATAATTTTGGGGTACTAAAAAAAATTGGGCTCCAATGGTAGTTTTGTGAAGTCCTAAACCCTATATTTATAAGACTTGGTCTCATCCCAAGTTTTATTTTGAGACTCCATATGAGACTTGGTCTTATAATTTTGGGTTGGGGCCACTTGGTAGAGGGGAGAGAAATTAGAGGGATAAGACCCCATTATAAGACCCTTACCATTGGAGATGGTTGAAGTGTTATATGAATAGTGTCTAAATAAGGTCTCAAAATAGGTATAAGACCTCATTATAAGACTTCATGATTGGAGATGCCCTAACACAATACCTTTATTTATAGACAAAAAATTATTGTAGAATGATTAAGAAATATGATATCAATAGAAAAATTCAAATAAACTAGTTTTTTTTATTAATCATATAAAATTTTCATTTAAATTATAAATATATTATTTTTCTAATATTTGTGAATTAATTTACAAGTAAACCTCTATTTAGGAATAATTTTTTTATTATTTTAAAAATAAAAAAATAACTTATATAATAAATTTTAGTAGACTAAATATTATAATTGTTTATACTGTATATCACAATTGCCTGTGGTACAAATGGAAACACCAATATATCATAAATCCATTTGATCCTCGCATATATTAACGGATAGAGAAATCACATTATCAAAGAACCCTAATGGAGCACATGGAAAGTAGTTAATGGCTTCACGCCTTCACAATTCCACAGAGATTTGACGAGGTCATAAACAAGAGTTTAATCCTTCTAGACAAAATCGAGTCCATATCCAACACGACCAAAGCGAGACCCAAAATTTAATGCAGTCTGAACTGGTGATTAGTTATTTAGCCTAATTGCCTTATCCAAGATAAACCAAAACATTAGAAAAATAAAATAAAGAAAAAATAAAAATGACCAATATAGAAAAGACTGTTAGGTAAATAAAAAGTCAAAATATGGAAGGAGGAGTAATGGATTGGCAAGTTGGCGTTCCCACAGACCTCTCCACATGCCCAAGATAAAGGAAACGATAACCTCCTCTATGGCCGTGGTTGCTTCTACGACATCCTTCTCCCACCAATCACCTCCCGCCAACTGGCCTCCTCATGATGTGGCGGATCACTATAAGTTAAAACTCTCACACCACAGAATAAGTGTATGCTCCGTTGAGTAGGTGATAACTCCCCTAGACTATTCACCGTCGGATTGACGAAATCGGAAGCCAACGAGAAGGAGAAATGGGACTCACGACCGTTAGGAACACCGTCTCTGTCCGAGTGCGGGTAGGCGAATGAGGCGAGGACACGTCAGCTGGAGACACGTTATATTCGGGTAGCCAGAATATCCCCATTTTTCGCCAGTTAGTAGTAGTAGAGGGAATTTTTATGTTAATGTGAGATTGTGAGTTGTGCCTTTAAATGGGAGAGAAGAAAGAGAGCGGGAACACGTACAGCCAGCAAGCCTGTCCTTTCTCCTCTACTTGAGCACACACACCGCTTCCTCTTTCATTCACTCTCTCTGCGTTTTTCGTCTCTCTTTGAGATCTGTGCTTCCTCTCCGGCGATTTGATTTGCTCCGATCATCTGCAGGTAACGCCTCACTTGCCTTTTCGGATGGCTAATTCGTCGGTTTAGTCTCTTTGTGCTGTTGATTTTAGCGTCGTTTTTACTGCGCTTGTGAGATCTGGCTTTGATTTTCATCCAGCCATCGAGGTTTAGTGCGCGTTTGTTCTCGTGTAGTCGTCGTATGTGTCTTGGTTTTGCGTCTTTGACTCTGTTTGTTTCTCTGGGAGATGGTTGTGTGGAATTGGAATCTGTGGTAGTTTTGTTTTTGAGATCACGTTTTTTAGGTGTTGAGGAGGTGGTACTGTTGTTTGTGATACTGTTCATTCATGGAGACTTTGTACTGTGCGGGAGTAGTTGCTGTATTTAGAGCTAAGTTTTGGCAGATCTGACTCGATTTCGCGTGATAAGAGTTAGTAGGGATTCAGTATGCGTTTCGGTTGCTCCGAGTTTAGTCTTTGTGGAAACGCTTTTGCTGGAAGCGTTTGGAGAAAACGCTTTGACTTCATATTTTGTTTATTGTCTGGAATGAAATAAGAGCTTTTAGGAGTGTTTGGATTTGGTACGTGTGCACTTCTCTGATTCTGTTTATCCAGATTCTTGAGTCATTTGGATCTGATGGCAAAGGTCCCTTAACATATGATATGTCCCTTACATTTATTGCTGTATATGAGAAATTGATGTTGGTTTTGTTTCTGAGTTCTTTACAATAGAAATTGTTGTTATGCCATAGAAAGGAAAAATATGATGTCGATTGGCCTTCAAATGTTCATACAAGTCATTTTGCTTGATATATGCTGTTGGGTCTTTGACATTCTTATGGCTCTTATGATTCTTATAATATAGATTACTCAAGTCATATGAGAAAAGCTCATTTTGCTTGTACATTTGTGTCAAGTTACTCTAGATATGAGATTTTTAGGTATCACAAACTTTGGTTTTCCATATTGCTCATAGCATTGCCAATGTGGTTTGGCTTTTGAATAATGTAATGTGTTCTATCTCGTAGTAATGGCTCCACCTGTTGAGGCTATTCTTACCGAGATTTCTCAGAAAGTTGTGGAAGCTCCAAAAAAAGTTGCTGAAACTCCCAAAACCGAGAGTACCCACAGAACTAACAACCATTACTCCTCACATCCACCTCTGAATGAAAGGATTCTCTCTTCCATGACCAGGAGGTCCATTGCTGCACACCCTTGGCATGATCTCGAAATAGGTAAGCAATACCTCTGTAACCTTTATTAACCAATTTAGTGTTTAATTGTTACTAAATTATGTGTGTACTTTTCTTATCACTTGAATGCAGGACCTGAAGCTCCCAAGATCTTCAACTGTGTAGGCTCTCTGAATTTTGTTATAATATTATCTTCAAATTAAACTGATGCTAATTAAACTCTACTGTGGTTGCCATTACTGCAATACAGTTTATATGAATGACTTAGTAGTTTAATTTGAACTGACCCTTCTGAATATAGTTACATTCCTCATGTTAATGTAATCTGCTCCAGAAGATATATTGCTATCATTTGCTACCATCTAAATCTCAGTTTTTCAGAATGCCAATATCTTGCTGTTAGTTGTTCACGAGAACTATCAAACTTTTAATGCAATTTGGAATCCTACTGACTATTCTTTCCCTGGAAACAATACCTCATGCAGGTTATTGAAATAGGAAAAGGAAGCAAGGTGAAATATGAACTTGACAAAAAAACTGGACTCATCAAGGTATCTCTGAATCTAATCTTCTGGTACTTAAATAGATCAAGAAAATTATGATAGCTAACTGGTGCTTGTATGTGTAGGTTGACCGTATACTGTACTCATCTGTTGTCTACCCTCACAACTATGGCTTCATCCCCCGTACACTTTGTGAGGACAATGACCCTTTGGATATCCTGATTATCATGCAGGTATTTTATATTCCTGTAAATGATTATTGGATTTTTTGTTAGTGTATCACAAAATCAGACATAGTCTAAGAGTAATTTTCAACCAGTTGGGTACATACTGAACATGTTCTATCTTGCCTCATCAACATACAATTATATCAAGATGTTAGTGAGGCTCATGTTTATATGAAACCCATGTTTATATGAAAGCTATTTCTTGTATCTGATCTATTTTCATTCTACAAAAACTAACAGGAGCCAGTTCTTCCTGGTTGCTTTCTTCGTGCTAAAGCTATTGGCCTGATGCCCATGATTGATCAGGTAAATATTCAGAATGTATTAGTCTCTTTTACTTTGCATGAGATTCTAATTTCTCATGAAAACAGGGTGAGAAAGATGACAAGATCATTGCTGTCTGTGCTGATGATCCTGAATACCGTCACTACAATGACATCAAGGAGCTGCCACCACATCGTTTGGCTGAGATCAGACGCTTCTTTGAGGACTGTATCCTTGTTTATGAAGCATTATTTCTAGTGTTATATTTATCCTGTTTCTTCAAAGCTCTACAAATATAAAATCTTCCCTTAACAAACAAAAATAGACAAGAAAAATGAGAACAAGGAAGTTGCTGTTGACGACTTTCTCCCTGCATCTGCTGCTTTTGAAAGTGTCCAGCAGTCTATGTAAGTGTTACTGTTTTTCTTTAAGTTTTATAGCTGACTGGTAACGTATGAAATTTGATTTGTTAGGCTTAGTTAGTTCCATTTAACAAATCCAAAATGGTATGCGACTATGCGTCTCTTAATGTTTCAAAATATTTGTTAAATGTGTAGGGATCTTTACGCGGACTACATCGTGGAGAGCCTCAGGCGGTAATGCCAGAGATGAATCTTGGTGCCATCTTCATATAGTTGGATTATCTATATGTCAGTATCTGTAATGATGATGATGAAAATAACTCTACAATTTCGTCAGTTTTGCATACTTCGTCTCGCAACGTATATGCTTCTAGATGGAATTTTTCCTATATATGACAAGTATTAAGTCTTCTATACAGTATGTGGAAGAACATAAGATCTGTGTCCCCAATTTTTTGTATGACCCCTCATGGGTTTCAGACAATTATTTTGATTTGCATCGTGGTTGCGTATTCTTTTATAAATGTATTCTTTTTAGTGTTTGATGTAAGCGGCCAATTCTTGTTTGACCATTACTAAACTTGGGATATGCTCAAAGTTGGGAGTTTGTAAAACACTAGATTGGAAGTCCGCTCGCGAGATGTGGTTATGTAATTATTTGAACTCAGAGAGAATGACTCCCAATTGAGAATTATACATATAAGAATCATGGAGCCAACATGCGAATTTATGCCATTATTTAGGACATTTTGCAAACTGTGGATAACCACCACTCATTTGTGATCAAGCTTCTTTGTTTGGCAATGTCCTAACATGTTTGACACTTATTCTTATCTCTGTCGAGTTCTGTTTCCGTGGCCAATGAATTTTATGGTCATTTGTGATTAATTGTTGTTAGATTTGTATTTTATAGTAGGTAATTAAAAAACAGTTTGAAGACAATATAATATCTGTTGGATGCAGATCTAACAGTAATTAACCACCAAAACATGAGTCATGTTTATCATAAAACAAACATGCTGAAACATTAAGAAATTTGTATGGCATATATAGTAAAGAAATCGGATATTAGCTAGGAGTTGCGTGGTTTATCATTATACAAAAATTGAAGCTAGCTCTAGGTTATTACAATTTGTAACTGTTAATACTATTTTAAGAAACACTTATTTGTTGAGGATCTTTGACACATCATCGATTCTTTTTGTTCTTTTTCTATAACCATACTCAAGTTTCTCATCCAACCCAATCAAGCGCATGTAATATTTACAAAATTGTAAACACATTTGTCTTTCTTACTATATAAAAACATTCAGTCTACTACAATAATCACTCTCAATTTGGGCTGATGTAGCTCTTTCTACCAGCCCGAGTCCACATATTTGGCACCTAAAGGAACAATCAGATTATACTCCAAAAGCTTGTTTATAATCTGTGTCAGTTGCTCTTTCACATTTACTCATTGGATGCCTTTCAACAAAGGATTTTGTATAATTCAGCAGAGATTCATACAGATTTAAAATATTCGTGCCTAATCCAAAATCGAGCTCTTTCCCAAATCAAAGTTCCTTCAGATCGACCATTTTGTACCTAAGTTGGCAAGACTTCTCCACTGTTGTTCTTGTTATAGCGATTGCAACCCAAAGCTAAATTCTCCTTTAAATTCGCCTCCCTTCTGCCTCGATGATAGGAAATATTTGCCTGATGCGCTCTGAGAAAAGAAAGAATAAGATCTTCATTAAGAATAAGAGATCAATTCAATTTATACTTTGGTGTACACTTTACAACTGTATGGAAGATAATGAAATCAAGGAAAATTTAGAGGTAGAAAGACCTGCCAAAATTAGTCTTGTTCCAATACACATGCGTTTCGGTAAGGAAAAGGTAGGAGGAAATGGCCAACACCATAGATGGGAAACATAAAAAAGAATGGAGAAGCTAAACTCAGTGGGCGAGGATTTAGACCAAAGGGCAAAGTCATTGGTCCGGTGGAACACACACCTCCAATGCTCAGATAATCAATACATGCTTCGCGCATCTCTTTCCTTACGTTGTTAGCGGAGGCAGAGAACATTTATAGGGCACCTGCTAAAGTATATATTGTAGATGAAACCGACAGCAAGACCAACATTAAATAACAGTAGATGAGTAATGTATAATGTGCATAGCTTATCTCTAATACAAAACACTCTTCCTTGAACATAACTCAAACAGTCAAGCTCTTACATATCTGTCATGTTGATCCTTTTGATTTATATTAGTACTTTCATTTTAAATCATTTCAATAAAGAAATGCATTCATACCCTTTGTTACATGATTTCATTTTCTTTTCAAGCTATAAATGACAGCCAACTTTGGTAGTGAAATCTGCAAATGCTAGATAGGAATTTCTAGAGAGGTTCCATGAAAAAAAGAAAAAAAAAATTAATATCATATTAAACTTAGTAATATACCAAAGCAAACTGAAACCCAAGGTTCAAAAATCTTGATCTAATAACATAGGACTCCAGCAAAGTATGAGCAAATCCCTATAGTATTAGCATACACTTCCTAGATCACCAATAGTATTAGCACAAAACTGAAACGCCACAATGACATAACAGTAAACAACTTTTCCGAAAAAATGAAAAATAAAGCTCAAAGAATATCGACCTTAGACAAAAAAGAAACAACTTGCTAATTGATTATCTGTATGAAATTAAACCGAGCAAACTAATGCAAAACCTAGTTTCAGGTTTAGGTGAAACCTGCTGCCAATATAATTAAATCTAATACACTGATTCAGGAGTCTTCATTAGAAAATAAGTTTACTTTCAACAAAAAAGTGACTTCAAACAATGAAGCTAATGAGTTTGTGCAGTTCCTAAAGAGGAAAAATGACCAATAACACTAACCTGTGGCTAAATTCATAATGGGATAGAACTCCAAATGGATCTTTGCAGCATATCCAATGAAATTTCCTTGTTCACTCATTGTCATTGTTGGTTTGCCGCTGCATGCATTTACCAATACATCATTTTGTTACCTTAACATAATACAAAACTATATAAAGATGCATTGCATCCAAACACAGTGAAGTTTTAGAACAATTTAGATGGACACAAGAACTCAGAAAGCCAGCAAACGAAGAAGATAAAATCACCATGTAAATAACATAGATATATTAGCAAAAGAAACAAATCAGTTCAACCTTCTTGTCAACAACAACCTACTATGAAGGAATAGAAAATTTGAGAGAAAGACACAAACACACAAAAGTGAACAGAAAGACACAAAGGCCAAACCGGAGGCGATTGGGAATCTAATTCAATCATATCATCTCAATTTTCTCTACGCAAACCAAACAAAGAGCTTGAGAAGCTTTCAATTTTCACTCTTTACTGCCACTTTATAACCTATCTGAAGCTGCTCATAAAGACAGAATTGAATTGCATCAAATGGCAAATCTCGCAACAAAAAAGATCTGCATCCCTCATATAGTCCTTTGAAGAAGAGAATAATTGGTCTATGAGAGTAGGCAGATATTTTGAACGAAACATGTACCCAGTTGAAGAATTAGTTGTTTTCTCTTTCTGGGTTTCCAACTGAAACACCGTCGTTTGTGTCGCCGGATGGAGTAAGCAGAGAGAATTGGATAGACGGAGGATCAGAGAAAATGCGAAACCGAGAGAAAGATAGGAATATTCCCAACACAACCAATAAATACTCAAAATTCCCTAGTTCCAATCTCAAGCTTTCGGTTCAGACATGCACATTGAAAAGAGAGAGAGAGATCCGTATTGGTGGGAGAGAATACAATACCCAGACGGAGGCGGAGATGCAAGCCACTACGAAGGTGGAGATCAAAGTTGAGACGATCGACGGAGATGGAAGACGTGATCGAGATGGGCCTTAGAACCCAAACAATTTCAAAGCCGCACCGAACCTCAGATCGAAAAGTGATCAGAGGAATCGGTGAGGGGGTTGCAGTGTGCGATGAGAGTAAGAGTGAGGCTTTCCTTTCTTTGATCGGATAACAGTGTGATAGGGCTGAGTGGGAGAGCCACACTGGAAGAGAGAGAGATGCTGCCACAGAAGGGCTTGGGCCCCAATCAGGCCCATATGGAAATCCACTAATAAACATCATTATATTGCATTTATCATCTCTCACACCACCAAAGTGAAAATATTCCAAAAACCTAAAAGCATAAAAGCCATAAACCCTCAAGTTGTGATGTGCTAAAACCCTCCTTCATTTTTCTCCAATATCATCATGAGCTCCTTCACCAGCACCACCAACTTCGACAATCTCATGCTCCAAACCCTCATGAACCGCCTCCAAATCCGACCCCCTACCACCACCACCGCCACCTCCGCCAACAACTCCTCCTTCCTCTCCCAAACCCTCGAAGACCTCCTCTTCGACGCCGCCAATCTCTCCGGCGACGACGACGACGACAACGCCGACGAGAGCAAGACCCAGCTCGCCAGAGAAGAGTCCAAGCTCGAGAGGGAGATCATCCGTGTCGTCCTCAGCGGCAAGACCGATATGCTTAAGCCCAATTCGGGCCAGGCCGTCACCATCGGAGAGCACCACATTTGCGTCGGGTTTCATGAGGAAACCGGGTCGGATTATCGGGTCTGGGAGTGGCATGGTCACATCATGCTCTTCGATGAAGAAAACGGGTACACGCCGGAGTACATATACGGCAACTACTTCGAGAGATTGACCGGTAAGGCGAGTCAGGCGCGTGCTGCTCAGGAGGAGAAAGAGAAAAAGGAGGAGGAAGAAGAGAAGGTGGGGAATTTTGGGCTCATGGAGTTGATTGACGGTGGAGATGATTCGGGTCCGGCTCGGATTGTTCATCGGAATATCAATGCAGGTTCTTCAAGTACAAGGTTTGTATGATTACCCTTTTTTGTTGCTTTGTCATTTGTTTTTTTGAAGGTCTTTATAGGTTGAGAACTGCCTGAATGCAATTCATCATGCTACTTGTGTGTGTAAGGAACTGAAATGAAATTTACTGTGACTTCAGTTTTTATCATATGACTTATAGTTTAGCTAATTTTCTTATGTTGATATACTGAATGGTTTGGAGTATTAGATTAAGGACTGTACTTGGAAAGATGAACAGATAGGGACGGAAGCATTTAGTTTTAACTTAGAACTAGAATGTACTCTAACTCCAAATTCAATTTTGTGCTCATATGCCGAGTAATTTAGGTAATTTCTCATTTACTTCTGTCAAGTATAGGCACGGAATCAATTAGTTTGTAGGTTTTCTGTTTGATTAAAGATGTATTGTAATTCACCGTCCCCATCCTTTGGCGTGTTGGTTAGTGATTGTTATGTATAACGTCAAAGGCAAAGATTTTGAGCTTGATGTGCCCCCTTGCCAGAGAAGTTTTTCATTTTTATTTTTGTTCAAGATCAGTTTCACATTCTGTAGCAGTCTCGACAGTATTGAGGACCTGAATATTGAAGCCACTACTTGCTCTTACCATCAATTTCTTTTGTGTTTTAATTTCCTACAGCCATTCTTGACGTTATACTTGCTAGCTCATTCTTGGATCAGTTTTCCTATCTAAACATAAGATATTCATTCGTTGCTGTTATCCTCATTTTCCTGATTGGATTAGTAAAGCATTTCAGAACATCAAAAGTGAAAGGAAAAATATGCAGAGTGATGTAGTTGTTTGTTTTCTTTGTATGCACTTCAATTATGCGATCTGTCCAAAGTCCTGCCATCCTTGCCATTAAGGTGGACCTTTCATGTACATTTTTCCTCACAATGTTCTGAATGACGTGCATGATTCCCCCTTCATGATCATGGTGTGATATGGTTCAATCTCCGAAAAGGGGGATGAGGGGAAATTGCTTAGGGCTCTACAGGATATCAAAAACTTTCCATGATATCTTACCCGATTCAATAATTCAGTCCTTTGCTTGTGTTTGGTGTGCTTGTGCTTATGCGATAAGCTAATCTTCTTAGCACGTTTTCTGTGGTTTATTTTTCTTTTACAGGATTTAAGACAAAAGCTTTGGTTTGCATAAGAAGTTTGGGGTGTCAAGGAGGGAGCTACACTGAGCTTCTTGTTGCTTTAGTTACTTGAAGTCTGGTTCAAGATTGCTTATCATTTTACATGATGCTTGTATGCTGCATTCTCTAGTTTTTGGCGGGATTGCCAGTACTTTTGGACGATACAAAAGGAAAAGGAATGTATTGTGGAACATAAATCTCTTTTAACGTAGTCTGTAGTCTTCGGTGGACTAATAATTGCATAAATCTCTTATACACACACACACACACACACACACATATATAGATCCTATCAAGTGTGAAGCTTCGCACTGAAACTTTGGTATGAAGTTCAATTTTACATAAAATCGACGAAATAATTTGATCATTGGAATCAATCACTTTTTAGATATATATGGAATGATCGTGCTTGCAAAATTTCAGCCCAATCGGAGATGTTTTGACCATTTGATCACACTCAAAATTTAAGTTGAATCAGACAACTTATGTGTATTGTTAAACAATGTAACGATCAAATGGTTAAAACATCTCTGATTAAGCTGAAATTTTGCATGCACGATCCTTGTATATGTATCTAAAAGATGATTGACTTCAATTATAGAATTACATTGTCAATTTTGTGTAAAATACAATTTCACACAGAAGTTTCAGTATAAAGCTTCGGAACTATATATATATATGTCTTTTATACTATTTATCTATAAATTTTAGTTGCTTGCGGAGTTGATGCCAAGGAGTAATATATAGGCCTACTTATATGCGTTTCAGAATCTAAGCTGCTCTAATTTCCCTGCACATTGGTCCCCAGATTCCTACTTGGCATTAGAAGCAACACAAGGGACAATTGGTGTCAAGAATAGCTTAGAAACGTGTAGGGATATGTACATTGATGGGACACTCCCTCCTGAGACTATTATCAAAGGAGTTTCCTAAGTTATCGAATTGAATCGCAGTGGAAGCCTCATGTGGCCAAACGATGCAATGGCTGGTATAGCTAGAAAATTGTTGTTACCATATGTTATCGAAGATCATATGCTGCAATGATCTTGATAATGTCAAGATCCTCCAGAGCGTAGTTACTTTGCGGATGAGGCGGAAAATCTTGTAGTCATCTCGATTATTAGATCGATGAATTGAATTGCAGTTTGATGTGAATGTTTCACTCGGCTTACAAAAACCATCATGATCATCAAGATTCAAGAACAACATTTCCTTGCGTTGGTAGAATGAGAAATCTAATAACAGTCTAGACTCACCTCGAATTTCCAAATCCGCCACGTCACCGTCCCCTCCACTCCCTATATAACGTACAAATCCCCCACTCTCTCCACATGAAATCTGACCAGTTCAAAATGGCGCCAACCAAGACCGAGAAGAAGATCCCAAAAGAAGGCGGAGAGACGATCAAGAAGAAGAAGAAGAGCGTGGAGACATACAAGATCTACATCTTCAAAGTTCTGAAGCACGTTCACCCTGATATAGGGATCTCGAGGGGATCATGAACAGCTTCATCAACGATATCTTCGAGAAGTTCGCTCAGGAGGCCTCCAGGTTGGCCAGGTATAACAAGAAGCCGACTATTACGTCCACGGAGATCCAGACCGCCGTTAGGTTGGTCCTTCCCGGCGAGCTTGCCAAACACGCCTTCTCTGAGGGGACCAAGGCCGTCACCAAGTTCACCAGTTGTTAAATTCTTAAACGCTTTACAATGAAATGAAATAGTTTTTGGTTCTTGTTTGGTGCAATAATTCCCCTGTTCAATTTGTAAGGTGGAAATTTCTCATTTGTTTGAGCTGGAATGGAAATTGGTTTATTGATACATGAAATTAACAGGTATGGATATAGTGTTAAATCACTGGTGAAGTCAGGATGAAGACATGAAACCGAAGACAGTAGGATATCTGTAGACTCAAAAAAAGTACACATTGCTATTGACAACTCAAGTTGGTAGATATTTGCCTTCTATGTGTGTCGATGACTCAATGTTGATGCCAAGAACATAATGCAGTCACAATGCAATGCATATGGTATCCTTTGGGATTCAGATTTCAGGATGTCCAAGGCTAAATGCATTCCGTGGAATCTCAATGCCTGATCGGTATTTACGTGATGCTGAGGCAGCTTACAGTTTTGCAATCAGAAATCAAATGGTATGGTTCTCTTTGCTAGTAGGGGAACTTTACTCTTCTCAACTCAGAAGGCTTAGCCTTGCCAGGACATGGTAAGTTGGTCTTGCTCCTGCTCTAAACCAGGTCATTGCAGCTGAAAGAACTCAAGAACCAGGTCATCCCAAGCGTTTTTCCAGCATTCAACTTCAGCCATTTCCCTTTATTTTTCCGAAGCCCCCATGCCCCAAAATTGCATGTATTTCAACACCAAAATATATACAAAGAACCATAAGTATCAACATTACTGAAAGTCCGAAATATTTATTCCAACTGCTATTCATTGGCGAAAACTTAGAAGTCGGGACAAATTTCATTTCTATTGAAATGAAAGATTGATCACTGATGTTCTACAGAGAACTCAACATAAAGTTTGTACAACGATATAAATCCCAAGGGCATGATGAGCAACCCTTGAAATCAAGTACAGACAGGTAGATTTCTTACAAGGAGATACATGACTACCAACCACATAAACGACACATCAGAGTACTGAGCAAAGTTAAGCCTAAGCTGCCTTCTTAGGGGACTTGGTGGCTTTGGATGGAGACTTTGGTTCCTTGGCAGCCGTCTTCCCGGTGCTCTTTGGCAAAAGCACAGGGTTGATGTTGGGAAGCACACCACCATGAGCAATGGTCACCCCAGAAAGCAGCTTTCCAAGTTCTTCATCATTCCTCACAGCCAACAGCACGTGCCTTGGGATAATGCGATTCCTTTTGTTGTCTCTCGCAGCATTTCCAGCCAGTTCCAAAACCTAAGATAAGCAGTTCCATCAGTCATCACCAATGTATTAAACATAGTTCATGCTATATAAAATGATTTACTTGAAGCTGAAACCCAATTAGAACCCAGGACAGAAATATTAACTGCATATAGAATCCCAGATATAATGCTTACAAATCAATCGCATATTTAAGTTACATTCTCAAAATGCAAGAATCTTCCTTTGAGAAAAAAGATAGTAATGGAAATGGATCACATGTGGGCCCAGCTCTCGGTACGATTCAATGTTACATAGCATCCATTTGTTAGGTCTCTATTGGCAGATCATCTTTACCAAAATCTATCGAATCGGCAATCATTTACTCATTTAATAACAACCACTTTAATGGGTGATCACAACATTTCTGAGACTACAGAAGCAACCATGCTACCATCCAATGATTAACCGATTTCCAATTCTGCTTATCATCAGAAGATCCATTCTTACACGTGGATCTAAAACACAGATCCTAGACTGACATTGCAGTATCCTCATCTATGTGATTTCCTTTTACTATTAACAAGGTATTTTTCTAACAATATTCACTTCAACAAAGTAAATGCGAGCATGCAACCAAATCATCTTAATGCAAGGTTCGAACTCCCAATACATTAGCTCAGCATAATCACCACTACACCTCACAATTCAATTTAGTTTTATCATCTCAATTGTACACGGAAATATGTTCAGTGTTTGAGTTAAGCTGAGGTGAGACCTGATTAACGATTTGCTCTACCATTACAAACCCCTAACTTCCCCTTCAAATTATCAGCATTTTCCACACTAAAACCACACAGATCTCAACTTATTATCCAAAACCGCAGAAAACCCTAACAATAACACTAAGCAGCTGATCAGCTCAATCACATCAAACACACAACAATCTGAAAGAAAGAAAATCAATTATACCTCGGCAGCAAGGTACTCAAGCACAGCAGCAAGATAAACCGGAGCTCCGGATCCGACTCGCTGAGCGTACCGGCCGTTCTTCAAATACCGGCCAATTCTTCCGACCGGGAATTGCAAACCGGCTTTGGTGGACCGGGTGACCGGCTTCTTCTTCGGACCGCCGGCCTTCCTCCCTCCGGCGCCCTTCTTGAACTTCCCTCCGCTCTCCATCTCCGCCTGAATTTTCCCAAAAAGGTAATAAAGTAAAATCTGGGAGGAAATGGAGCTGTCGACAGAAAATATATATATATATATATATATATATAGAATGAGTTGTGTATGATCACTATGATGGTTAAGAGCATCAACCATGGTTCGGAGTTCGGGGAAGCTGGGCCGTTGGATGAGGTGGATCGGACGGTTGTGAGGGGAACTGAGTTGGCATGGTAGAGAGCGATTCGCACACAGTAGGACGCTGATCACATGGAATGCTGCCTTTCCTTTGCTTGGGCCCACTGTTTCAAAGTGTTCTTTCATTCCCGACACACGTCGTTTTGTGACTAAGCCATGTCGTTTAGGAACTAGTCGTTGAGCATTCATTTCATTTTTGGTTTTGTCAACTACATATACAAATTACGAAACAACGTAGAAATAAATGTATTCTTCTATCAAATACGATTGAATACTGTTCACCATGATTAGGGGACGCCAACGGGATTTTCCACCGAGTAGATTAAAGGCACCGAAACTACTTCAAAATTGAGCTAATTATTTCGTATTGCCATCAACTTAAACAGAGGCTGAGAACCAGATTGAAGTTTATGGCATAAACCCCGTCTGGTTTCCAGTGTCTGCAAAATAAGGTTGTTCATTGCCTTTTTTAATCAAAATGCAATGCAAAAACAAGCCAAGCCCAGAAAATATCAGTTCCACAAGAACAGTTCTACAAATCACGCTTTATACATATAAGTCTCTTAGTCGTGGGTAAAGATACCATAACATATCAGAAAGCATACAAGCCAGGCCAACAAAATCCAGTTCGAAAAGAACATAAGCAATATACATCATACATATAAATAGATCGCCGCATTGGGTCAGCACAACATGGGCACACATCAAGTAGCTGAATGTTACCAGTCTTTCAATCACCAAAACCTCTCCGTGGATTATTATTTATGTACAATGCAGGGTGATTTTGAGATACTCGTCAAAATCAGTTACTCACAAGGCCTCCGCAACAGGGTAATGCATGCTGGTGAGCGAATTTTTCAAGAAGGAACTACCACAATAAGAATGCGCTTCTCGGCTGCCAACAAGATCACCATATTCATCATTTGTGTCAGCTGTCATATCGCGTGGATCCACAGATTTGTGACCCCTCTCAGATGCCCCACCTTTACGATATTGCTTCTTATCCTTTCCTCGAGAAGTGCTGCTTTTTTGCCCCTTCTTTCCATCTCTCTTCCAGTTCTTCTTGTTCCTAGACTTCTGCTGTTTGTTGCCTTTAACTGTGTGCGACATCAACGTAACTGGGGGATCATAAACATCAGCAGCCCATTTGACTGTGAGTTTCTCAGTAGATAAACCCTCTCTCTCTCTGCTGCCTTTCATAGCAGAAAGAAGCTTCACAGGAGACTGCGCAAAGCATAGAAAACAATAGCAATATATTAGCCAAAGATCTGAGAAAGCTCTTTCATTATTGTACATTGCATTACATGATAGGTAGGAACATCGAGTGTATCCACTATCCATCCAACTCTGATAGTCAAGTCCTACCAACATCACAACAATTCCAAGTAGCCATCCCAAACAATCAAAAATTACTTATATACAACACAGTGATCTACCACCCCTATAAAAATTAACGATACACAAGTGCAATTTAAAGATGAAGATTCTACATTCTTTTTAGCTGGCAATAAAATAAGAAAATTATTCATCTTGAGACTTTCTGGGTAACTTGATACAGGAAAGCAGCTTTTAGAGCAACAATGATATGCTAGGTAACAACAAACATATGACATCATGAGAACAGAGGACTAGAAAACCAAAATGCACATACACGTAAATAGGGATGGACTTTTAGGCAACGAAAAAACCGAAACCGGTCAAAACTGTACCAAACAGACATTGAACAACCGAAACCGAATATAACCGAGACACTCGATTTTGGAATTTGCACAAACCGACTATAGTGCGGTTTTGGTTTTTGGTTCCATGCTACCTAAAAACCGATTAAACCGAACAGACATATATTCATTTACATATAAATACTTAATTTTACATTACATGTCATGTTCTTATTGATTATGAGTTACAAATAGTAGGTTTCCACAAACATGATCATATTTTTAAGAGTTTAAGTCTAGCTTAATTCCCTCTTATGTACTCATGTAGTTTTCCATTTTTTTATATATCAATATTAGAAGTTTCAAATGAATGATATATAAACTTCATTTTTTCTTTTCCTAACAATTACTTGTTTAAACTCATTCGAGTAACTTATTTGAAGTATTGGTAGTTTACAACTTTGATATTTTTATTTTTTATACTACTTGGTTAAGTGTGAAATATACAAAGCATAGTCAGTTTTATAACGGAAACCGCACCGAAACCGAACCGATGTTAGGTTAACCGACAAAAGTAGTTCTTATATATTTTTATCGGTTTCAGTTCTATTAAATAAAAAACTGCATATTCAGTTTTGGTTATCGGTTAGTGTCTAAAAACCAAACCGTTGGGACCGAGTCCACCCCTACACGTAAACACAATAATGAACCAGGGAAGCTGTAGTATGTGGGGTGCAAGAAGGTACATATCACTTTCAGTAAAGTAAAGCTATGATATCCAATTTTGAGGCTTTATCAATAAGCATTAGTAACTTACAGGCAAAGACACTGAGCGTGAGTATCCTTGGTTATAATGTTCCTCCCCAAATAGCCAACGCAATGCTACTTCAGGTTCCTCTTCATCCCCGTCTGACGAACCATTGGGAAGCAGCGCTGTATTAGTACCAGGAAATGTCGCACACTTGTTCAAACACTTCAGCTTGCACTTCTCTTCCTGCTCTTTAAGGCTTGTGCATGCATTCCCCTTCTCCATGCCACGATTACCATCCCTATTAGAATCGTGTTGTTCCACATCTCCATCAAGTTCAGCATCAAAGAATTCTTCTCCAACATCTCTGACAGTAGTAAAAGGCCCTCGTTCTCCGACTTCTTTGATGTTCAACGACTCGCCAAAAGTTGATTCAAGGTTACTTACCGAATCCTCATATATTGAGCTACAAGGACGTTGCTTATGGTCCGCAGAGCACTGCAAACCCAGAGAACAGTCTACATTTTCCAACACCGAATTACCACACAAAGAGCTTATGTCCATCTACAATATCAGATTCTACACAATTCCAAAACACACCAGTTTAACTTATATCACATTCCATGCTATAAATTACTCAATTAAAAACTTAACAATCTTATACACATAGATTAACCCTAAACAAGAAGCACGTGAGCTGAAATTAATACAATATCTAAAAAGTTGTGATATTTACCTCGTAAAATTAAAGAGCCACAAAACCCTTACAGAACGAGCCCCACAGATTCTTCGATCCCCAAATAAACTACTAGCACAAATTTCTCTACAAAAACAGTCTCGAAATCTCGCAGACAACCAAAAGATCCGACGAATCTGGGAATATCCGAATGCAAGCAGAAAACGAATTACTACGACCTTATGTTAACTAAGATTACCGCGCCGATCACCTTTTTCGAGACGTTTAAGACGATGAGAGCAAGAGCCGCCGTGTAAAGAGGAGGCCAGTGGTCGTCGTAAACCGGGCACCGAAGGCATTTTAGTAAATGCTCTCCGAAACCCCCTAGGCCCTTTCCTTATCCAGATCGCCGATCAACTGTGACGGAGAGAGAGTTTTGCAGGGAACGAATAGTAGTGTCTAGAGCAGAGAGCACGGTGAAGGAGGACGGCGATGTATGGGCCTGGTTCGGGTTTTAGGATCAGAGAGGAGGAACCATCGGAGATCGGAGCAAAACGGATCAGAGGGAAAGAG
The DNA here is from genome assembly GCA_946800695.1 of Geum urbanum. Taxonomy (NCBI): domain Eukaryota; kingdom Viridiplantae; phylum Streptophyta; class Magnoliopsida; order Rosales; family Rosaceae; genus Geum; species Geum urbanum. Next base: position 76,282,985 of record OX326999.1, on the reverse strand, counting down.
AAAGGATCGGATTTGGGTTTTGAGTTTTGGACTTGTTTGTTAATCACTTATCTTTTTTATAGCAAGATGAAGGATGGCCGCGACATATGGCCCATGGTTCGTGTGATGCGTATCGAGTACGTCAGTACGTCCACGTTGCCACGTCGGATTTCCTATCCATCATGCAGTCAAGTCGCCTCGCAGACTTTTAGTTGGGTTGAGCGGGTCAACGTTCGCCATCTACGTCCATTTTTTCTTTTCTTTTTTAACAAGTTACACATGATATCAGTGTAACTTCATTGGGCAAGTTAGCCATAGGACACACTCGATTATCAGAATATGCTTTCGATGCCCAACACGAATATGATAAAGAATTGAAACCATGGTACAAAGACTATAAGTTAGAAGCAATTATGCTTGTACTTAATATGGCTACAATTGTAAGGCTGTGAGACCTGGCAACCAAATTGAACCCAGTAAGCAGTGCATTTGGACTAGGAGCGAGGTTGAAACTGATAATGTACCAATTCTTCAGTCTAATTCTGGGTGAGGGGGAACATGAGTACATTTATGTAGTGTACTCGGCATTTATTTTGACATAATCGTAACTCAAATCACAGCCCCATGCTTGACCACATCCCGGACCGTCACCTGTTAGAAAGAAAGAGGCACATTAAATACGGTACATACTGATATAAAAAAAATGTACGATGGGGCTGAGATGTGCAGGATTCTAGTAAAAGTGCAAGTATTCATGGAAATAAGAGTATTGCATACAAAATAGGTTTTTCATTTATATTTTGCAATGATTTTAGATCATATGCTCCGAATACTTCAGAAACAGACCTACAGATACATTAATCACAACTGTGCCATGGGTGTCACCAGCTTTCCCGAGGTATTCACTAGCCGCATCCCTGAAAAGATACCTCAAATAGTCAGTCAAACTGCTCATTTAGGATAGGAGTAACAAGGAGGAGACTTGCTGCAACAGATAATGTGCTTGAGCACTGTATTTTTATGGATAAATCAAAGGACATGGACAAATTTATTTGTATAAAAGATTAACGCCAACCAAAATTTCATTGTTAAACAATACAAAAATATGTGAAACTGGAACTCGTTTAGGTGATCGAAAATTCATGATTTTCTCCAACTAAGTGCCCTCACCCCTCCAAATGGGCAGGGTAGAGATAGTCTGCTTGCACAACACTGTAAAGTAAAGGCAGGCATTATATGCAGATTCTTATGGTTGGAACTAGGAACTAAATGAAACGAAAACTCTCGTACTGTCCTCACAAAGAAGCTGGTCTTTTGTTCAATGCAAAGTGTCAGCAAGAAACCATACTAATACCTGTCAAATGGTTGCGGTTCACCACCATCCATCAGCAGGGTCTCCCCTAACAATATTTGAAGCTTAGTTTGATCAAAAGAAATGCCTGCATAGGCCGCAGCAGCGGCAATGCGTCCCCAGTTTGGATCTCTGCCATATACTGCAGCCTGTTGACATTTTCAGATATTAGTAATACTGTCAATAGAACATATAAAAAATAAAAAATAAAGTGGGGATGGGATATCATGCCTTTACAAGCGAAGATGATGCCACAGACCGTGCAATTTTTGCTGCCTCAGCCTCACTGCCAGCACCAGTCACTGTAACCTGCACATATAACTCGGGATTAGCAAAAAGTATATATGATGTCATAGATGAAAGAGCACATGCAACTGTATCGACCAGTACTCATAAAAACAAATCCCACATAGAAATTGAGTTAAACTTAGGATTCTATATCTGGAAGAGCCAGAAACTAAATTCATTAATTCACAATTTACTTTTGCATACTTCTTGTGTCATAACTAAGCTTTGAGTTGCTAATACAAAGAGTGGGAATAATTGCGAACCTCAATTAGGCATGTTGCTCCTTCTCCATCCCAAGCTATTGACTTGGCAAGACCTTGCATAACCTGGAACATGAATACGTTACAGTTTGACTGAATAGGATCCCCAAAACTGGTTTAGAGGATGAATTAAAAGCCACAGATATGCAGAAGTTTAATGGATCTGAGCTCACCACATCGAGGCATGCTTGAAGCTGTACTGCCTCATTGCTGTTAAAGGTTGATATCTTGGTTGATCCAGATAATCCACTGGCCAAGGCAATGACAGTATCATTGGTACAGGTATCTCCATCTACCTGCCGCAAACCATACCTGAGGTGGGTTATCATACTACCCAGAAAAGGTAGAGGGGAGAATAAGGTGTATCACTTAGGTCTAAGCATATGAAGTTACGATGTTAACTTTGTGAGATAAGAGTATAGGTACAGACTGTTATCTGGTTGAAGCTTCTATTTACAGATATCTGAACCATTTTTCTCCAAACATCACTGCTGACCACAGCATCAGTGGTTACTACCTGTTCAAGGTAAAATTATTAAACCACAATGAGTTGATATGACAACCTAGTCAACACACTAAGAATGAAACATGAGAATACACATACACCAAGCATGGTAGCCATATTGGGATGGATCATTCCAGAACCTTTGGCCATTCCACCAACTCTAATGCTTGTCCCTCCAACCTGATCAATTCACTGGTTTCTGTAAGGGATCTGACTTGTTTTCAACTACTATAACTACCCCAAGTTTCAGATTTCAATTTTTTTTAACTCTCTACTAACTAAAGCTGGATAGTGATTCCAAAAATTTCTCTTACTAAGTATAAAGTTTCAGCAATATTGGTGTCACAACATGCTTGCCACAACCAATAGAAAAGTAGCAGATGAAACAAACAAACAAAAAACAGCATAATCTTTTCTTGATAGTTATTAGTACCCACTGATTCAAACAGTTATTAAACAAATTCTGCTACTAACTGCATTTGAAAACTCCACATTCATATACATGAAATAGGATACAAGATCTTCACACCTGAGACTGAATTGCCACACTCTTGCTAACAAGATCTGTAGTTGTGATTGCCACTGCTGCATCATCTGCTCTGCAGAAATGAACAAAGAGACCTACTAAGTAGTTAACAATTTAATAGAATGCCAGGAATCAGAAGATGTGAAGACATTCAATAAAGGCTATATCAATAATAAAAATCAACTGAAATTTTAAATACAATCGAGTATTTGAAATTATGGAAGTATGTCAATCGTCTAGCAAAAGTTGACTTACCCCTTAGCTGCCGACGATAGTGAATTCACCAGTCTTGGAAGAGTCTTTCAAAGTGCCTCCTGCATATGAGACTTAGAGAATGAATGATTTTGTACAATAACACATCATAATATGTTCTACAATGTTGTCATACAACATTTCAGCTATCTGTTTAATCTTTGAAGACAAACTGTGCAAATCAGATTACAATTAGCACAATACAATGATCTGCATATGGTCTATATGTTACCTTTTTTATCCTTTGACCAATCACGCCAGTGGATTCAATTAACACTTCCTCTGGCCTTATCCGAAGTAACTGTAGGAAAAAGAATTATATTAGAAGGCATCGCAAAACCAGCCTATGCAGGAACCTATGAAATCCACAAATTCGTCAACCTGAAAAATGTGACATACCTGAGAGAGGCTGTTGACACTTTCTATAACATCTTGATAACCAGCATCGCCCTGGACAGGATTGGAACGTTTCTTAGCCACGTAAATATAAACGTAACATCATACTGAGAGTGAGCCGGGGAGCTCACATGTTTATGGACAAAATTAAAGTAAATGAACCACATGCATCAGTAACGACAAGTACTAGTAAAAGCGTAAGACATATCTTAGTGTTCTGGAAGCTCACCGTTGCAGCATTGGCTTGACCAGCATTAATCAAAACTGCTCGTGCCTAACAAGTAGTGAAAAAATTTCTTTAGCTGATATACAACGAAACTAAAAACAATACCAATATGAAACAAAGGTTGAAGTTATAGCATTTGAAGGTCCTAATAAATATATCATCAATGAATAACAGTAACGATTAATTTAGAAATCAAATCACTAGAAAGCAAGGTGATCACTCTCATCATTACCGTTTTCGAAGTGTTCAATATACTCTTGCAGTACAACACAGGTGCGGCAGCCACCACATTTGTAGTAAATGATCCTAAAAACAATTCCAAACAGCATCAATTTATCAATCAGGTAATAACATGATCGATTTGAAGAATGAACATCACACAAAATGTAACGCGCACCGGCAGAAACAGCATCAACGTCACAAGTGACGAGTGCAAGATCAGGTTTATCTCCTTTGGCGCGCAAACCGCCATATAAACCCGCCGCTTTGAATCCTTCAGCAGCTGTAACTCCGCCTGAAATCTATACAACACTTAACAGTCGATTTTTCGTTGACTAGCTACTAGCCAGTGATTGAAATGCAGTAACCGATGTCGTTTCAAAAAGGCTCAACCTGCTTCCAAGGACCTTGAGGAAGCGAAATCGGAGCCGCTGGAACGTGATTTGCGATTTCAGTTGCGGACATTGATACCGCGCAAAGCTTAAAGTTTCTCTGAGACGAATCAAAACGAGCTCAGAATGAAAAAGAGGCATACTGAAGTTGTTTGGGAGTGAGAAAAAAGAAGAAGTGAAAACTGACCTTTGGAGAGTGAAAAGCTGGTAATTTGATGGAGACGTAGTGAGGAAGACATAAATACATCTCTAAAGAAATCGAGGAATTTTACTGCGTTCTGAAAAACGAAAAAGTCTCGAAACCCTTGCAGAACGAGCCTCACAGATTCGTCGATCCCCAAATAAACTAGCACAGAATTTTCTCTACAAAAACAGTCTCAATATCTCGCAGACAACCAAAAGATCCGACGAATTTGGGAATCCGAATACAAAGCAGAAAACGAACTACGACCTAATGTTAACGAATTATGATCGGAGCAAAACGGATCAGAGGAAAAGAGAAAGGATCGGATTTGGGGTTTTGATTTTTGGATTTGTTTGTTAATCACTTACTAGGCGTGGCGTGCGAGCTGTCGGTGTAATACTCAAAAGTTCAAAAGTGTACAATTATATTGTTAGTGTATCATTGCATAAGCCTACTATAGCTGTCACTGTCTATTGTGCACTTTCAAACCCAAATACAGAAATTCGAGCACTGCTCGAAAATCCCGGAATCTTCCACCGCCGGCAGCCCCTGTTTTCAGTCGATCTCCGTCCACGGCACACGGCGGCCCTCAAGACCACTCCCAAAAGCACCGCCGTGGCCCCACGGGTCGAAACCCCCCAATCTCCGGCCAACACCGTGACCGGAGCGCCACCGTCCAACTCACCCGATTCCGGCCGAAAAATTCCAAAATTCAACTCATTCGTTCTACCTCAAATCAACATCAATTCAAACAATTCCAAGTGCTAAACTGTTGCAAATCAAGAGAGGAATCGAAATATACCAAATTCCAAGCCGGAGGTGGCCGGAAAATCCGGGTCAGCCGGCGAGTCACAAACGGGTCGAAAATTCTCCACGGGTCAACGGTGGTCAACAGTCAGCTCCTTGGTCAACGTCGGTCAAACTTCCCAAACAGTGTTTTCGACAATTTTTCGACTATTTCCGATATTTATACTCGCGGCTCAGAACGATCGACGGTCCAAAATGGAACACATCCACGTTTCGGATAACTCAAATACGAACAGATAAACACGACGAAATTTTGTGATTTCAAATATTCATAACATATTCCTCGATCGTCGAAATAATCATCCGGAGCAGCCCACAAACTCGAAATCACGCGTACAACAACTCTCGAGAAGAGACTTAACTCAAATTCTCGCCCGGTAATTAAGTCGTGATCAAAACCGGCAATTCAATCAATTTACAGAAAACTGCGATTACGCGTAAACTCGTGGATTAAGCCGATTACTGTACTGATTCTGGTTCGGGTCGTCACATCCCGCCACACAAGTTGACCATAAAAATAAGTGTCCCGATTATGCTTTGGAGGAATATCGACCCAAACTTGAGATTGATGAACGGAACTCGATTGTTATGTCGTGGTTCATATCAGAATCTCTTAGATGTTGAGGTTCTAACGGGACAGTTTGCTGGGACTAGAGTTTTTCTACCTCGAATCCCATTGAGCCCACCCGATAATGTTGGTCTACCTTTCAAACTCATAAGAAAGCAATTTCCAGTCAAATTGAGCTTCTCACTCACTATAAACAAGTCTCAAGGTCAGACAATTCCTTACGTTGGTGTGTACCTCCCAGATCATGTTTTCAGTCACGGCCAACTGTATGTGGCATTGTCGAGGGGAACATCAGAGTCCACTACAAAGATTCTGGTTAAAAAAGGCTCTATATCTGGTCAAGATGGTGTATATACTAGGAATGTGGTGTTTAAAGAGGTTTTGTTGCCTTCAGACACAAATAATGTTGCATCTCATTAGGTAATTTAATATCCAATATGTTTAACATACTAATATCAGTTACTTACGTAATTATTTACATTTTTTATATTGTCTATAATTCTTTCTGTCTGTTCTTAGGTACAAAAACAATTCAAATGGACAAAAACTCTACTCGATGTGTTTCGATATTTTCGGTTGGTTAGCGTATGGGAAAGTCGACAAAAATGAATACCGGTTATCTCAGTAACTTGGTTTTAAAAGAATGAAACAAAAAGAAGCATGAACAGTATGCACTTTTGAACACTTTTGTTTTTGTTATATCTTAAGTTCTGTAATCAACTTAACTATGAATTTTGAATATTATCATTAGTTGGCGCTACAAAATGGCACGAAGAGAGTTGATGACAACAAAAACGTTATATGAAATCACACAAACATGGAGTAAAGTTTTGCGCTTAAGGTATATGCCATATCTATATTAAATTAGCTGCAATTAATGATTTTCCTTTTAGAATTTAACAGTTGCAAATATTGTTACCAGGAGGAGACGCCATCATCAACGAAAGTGTTTCTTAAATAAGAACTTATAACTTTTTACTTATAATAGACATAAGCATTGATAGTCAACATAAATTTATTTGAAAATTTCTAACAATTTATTTGTATCTTTTACAGTTCTACAAAAAGCGTAAAAATTTGCATACCAATTGCTCAGGTAATTACGTAATGCATTCATGTTCAACATATACATGTCTGTGACCGTTTATTAATTTGTTCCTTTCGGAACAACTGGAAGCACTTGACGAAAATCTCCCCCCAAAATCATTATCTTTCCACCAAATGGTAATTGAACATCTGTTATGTCTCTGAAAGTTCGATCAAGTGCTTCAAAGACATCTCGATGTGTCATGGGTGCCTTATCCCAAATGATTGCGATTGCAGTTCTGACCAACTTTGCTAGATCAGATTGTTTATTTATAAAAGTCGGGGTTGATGCATCTACATGAAGTGGAATACTTAACCTTGAGTGAGCCGTTCTACCACCAGGCATATTAATTGCAGCTATTCCGGATGATGTTATGGCTAAGACAATACGATTCATTCTTCTTAGATTAGCCAATAACGCATGGTATAAATATGTCTTTCCCGTTTCACCTGGACCGTCAACAAAAAATAATGCATCACCATCACTTTCCACAACAACCATTATGGTATCGAACGCATTTTTTTGTTCGTTGTTAAGGCGACCTATTGCATCAATGTCTACTTGCAGGACTGGTATCGACATTTCATCTTCAATACATCTTGGGATGCTTGAATTTTCTTCTAGTCCACATGTCTTTGCCGGAAGATCGAACTGTCCAATGTTTTTTCTAAATTTTTCCATCATTCTGTCTAAATCACGCAATAACTTGTTTATATTGAACACATTATTGGATGAAGGATAATCCTCCACCATGAAAGGATAGAACTCGTCCCACAATCTTCGAACACCAGTTGGTTGGTTGTAAACCAATATTGCGACAAACAATCTTCTCAAGGCTGATGGCATTCTAACTCTTGAGGCCTCTAACAGACAATCTCGAATACTGTTATCATTCTCCAGCAAACCTCGTCGCTCATCCGCTTGCTTAAATGTGGGTTGGAGTACACCGTTGACAGTAAGTAATTCATGAAATGATCTTGGTCCTCTAACATGATTGAGCATAACCCGTAGGTAAAACTTTTCACCCTCTGACGGTGACACGTTGTATATTCGCCCAAGAGCCTTATATTTGGTTATTCTTTTAGCCCAATATTTTTTTTTATCCCACCTATAATTTTCAGGAATTTCTCGATACAAATACGCTCTTGCATTCACATCCGTTTGGTTTAAATGAAAAAATTCAGTAAGCATTGATTTTTCTGCATTTTCATCTTCCAAAATATCCTCCACACTTTCATCTGCATTGAAGTTTATTTGTTGCATGTTGGGGAGATGTATCTGCAATCGTTCTACTGTTGGATATATTCTGTTTAGTACAAATTTAAATATCCTCCATAAGGCTTCAGGTGCGCATACCCACCTAGCATTAACAAATTGTCGAATTTCATCAAAATTTGGATTAGACTGGAGCTGTAGTGCAACTCTATCAGGACCCTTGCAAATTGTCGTACATAGATGTACTTATCAATGTATTTCAACATTGATGTGACAATCATATCGCAGTAACAGCCACGGGTTGTATGGAACTACCCAACTGTTATCAATTGTTACATCACTTCGTCTTCTTAGAGGTACAGGTAAACGATCTGATCGTCTTTGATATGTAGGATAGGCTTCAGTTCCCTGAGCAGTGTAATTTGAAAATGATTTAGGGTATCATTTACTACATTTACCGCCTTTCATACATGAGAGGGTTCTGTTTACAGCTCCACACGGACCATGAATCATATGTGTACACACTGCTTCATAAAGTAGAGGTTCTTCTTGCTCGGCAGGCACCTCTGCTCTAACAATGCGGTCATATTCATCTGGATTATTAAGGTTATCACCATCTTCTAGCATGATCAACATATGAACGTGCGGTAGATCCCTCTTCTGAAATTCAATGACATAAGCATGAGCAACCACATTTCCCAACACTTTCTTTTTTATGATGTCCTCTTTTAAATGTTCGAGTTTCGCATGGAACACTCGTGTGACTAAATCTGGGCGTTCTTGGGGTGTTTGACCAGGGAGTAGTCTATCTCTCACTTCTTTCCAATCAGGATTGCAAGTCATGGTGATAAAAAGATCTGGTATTCCATATTGTTGAACCAAAGCCATAGCATCCTGATACCGTTGATACATGTCACGCGGGCTCCCAATAAATGAAGATGGTAAAAAGATTCTCTTACCCACATTACCTAAATTTTTTTATATTACAATGGTGAGTTGGCTATTTAATAAATTTTGATTACTACATGGAGTTATATAATTTTAAGTTTAATGATATGCATTCACACCTGCATTATTTTCTCCTGCATGTAGAGAGTCTTGAAGTCCCTGACGGGCCTCTCTCCGAAACTTATCTTGGTTTAGCCGAAAATATCTAAGTTTTTGTGACTCAATCTGTACATAATTATCTACTGCATATTGTTGAAAGAGACGTCCACCTCGATGTAAAATATTGTCATGACCTTGGCGTATCTACAAAATTTAGTGAGTTAACTATGTTTTAAGGCATATTGGCTATGTTATGAAGGAAAAGAAGAGATAATAGACACTAACCTGTAACACATATGAGTAATAGTCACAACAACTCATAGACTTTCCATTATTTTCTGTAGTGTTAATATCCCATCCATATGACCCATACGGTAATAGTAACGGATACTGCATAGGATCATAATATCCCACAGAGTCTTGTATATTTCGAAGTTGTCCAGAAGTGGTTTGAATCACAAAGTCTCTTCCATTTGGATTTATATTGTCCCCTTCTACTATAACAGCAACAACCTGAGATGTTGATGGTAAGTTGTACTAACGACGATCAGAAGGTTGTTCTCTTAAGATCAATCTGCAATTAGGCAAGTCTCGACGTTGTCCAAGACTTCATAGTGTATGAACATATGGGTTATATTGGTTCAAGATATGTTGTATTCTCTCAATTGTTTCCCTCTCTAAAACACTACTTTCTGACAATTTATTCTCAAGTTCATGGTCAGTATCGTATATATAAGTTTGTAGATATCGTGGTCTTCTCCCATCAATCGGCTGAAGGCCACCAATCTTATGGTATATTGAACCCTGAGCATGAAAGGTGTAATGTGATCGAACGTTAATTCTCTCATCAACATGAACGCCCATTGAGGTGAATGAAAAAATATTATTGCATGCACGAATGTTTTGTCTGAATCTCTTTCCCATTGTTGTTTGGTCACTGAATAAGTCAAGTATTTCTTGGGGACATTGAATTAGAGGCAGACAAATTCCCCCGTTCAAACAACACAAACTTGATGTTTCTTTATAAAACAATTGTGCATTGCACTTGGGGCATGTTCTCGATTGTGGCAATTGACATATTGGTACTCCCATTTCCTCATGAAAATTTCTTGCATCATTGGACCTTATCCTTGCTCTCCTTGTTTGTGGCACAGGCCGAACTTGACATTGCATTTCACCAATAAGCATGTTCCCATTATTGTTAACTTCTTCATCAATAACCAAATGTTGCTCCGTTGCAATAATCATTGTAGTATCGGGATCTTCTAATTTATAATAAAGAAATATGGTACTTTAATAAATATAATTTTTGTTATTATTCAACTATAATGTTTGGTCAATATTTTTCAAAACAGAGATTATTTAATGTTTAATTACATCTCATATATAAAGTGAAATGATGCAGTACCTGAAACCTCTTCGTTTGTATCATTCGTAACGGGTTGTACTCGATTACCATCATTTATCCGTATCCCTTCCGAACTTGCTCTTTGCCTAATGTGAGTTAAGCGCACTCTTTCTATAAATAAATAAAATAAAAAATGTCAATATGTAAGAAAATGTATGAACACTACTAGTTCAAAAACTTGCATAATCGACATTACCTCTGGTTGGTTCGTTTATATTTTCTGGCTGAAAATTTGGGTGATCATCAACAGATTCAACCACATGTCGTTTTCCTCGAGCATGGTCTCGTCGTCGAGCCAAATAAGTTTGATATTGTTCGGGAGTCAATGTCTCTAGCCATTGTCGACTCGTTCGAGTACGTGAACTATTTGCTTGATCCATAAAATGTTCGATATATGACCTAAAAATAGAAGTAATTTTTTGTTTTGGTGATTTTGTTGATGATATAGTTAATTATCGAGTGTTACTATTTTTTTGATAATATATTTTCTAGTTCTTTAGTGATTTTGTTGGATGGTGTGTGAGACTAAAGAGGCACGTATTACTAATTTGTGTGTTCAAATTATATGACGCATAAGGGAAAAATTAGGAACATCAAATGTTATGCCTATGACAGATGTCGTAGTGGATCAAATTTCTTTAATTAATAGAGATTTTATGTCATTCATACAATGAAATTCAAGTATGTAACCCAAAAGATACATGTAATGGTCGACATTTGTTCTACCTTTAGCAGCCAGGCTCAACTTTGGTGACTAAGCTGAGCTGCACCAAGGGAAGGAAAGTATGGAACGTACTGTGAGTTAAATAGAACGAAGTTGTAAAACCTGCATAGAAACCAAAGTTCAAATTTTAGAATGCAGGATAAAAAGTGAGTTAATTAGATCGAGAAGAAAACTCTAATCTCATATTTATTCCCTATAATATGCACGCAAAGACAAACAGACATGAGAACGACAATAGAGAATTGTTACAAAAAATAACTGTAACCTCACCTCTAAGAAAGAGAAGTAACCATGGTCTATCACAAACCTAACATTGAATCAGGTCTTATGTAAAAAAAACAAAGCATATCCTAACCATGATGACCGTCACAACTTCCATTCCACTCTTACCAACTCTACAATTCATAATATCGACTATTCTCTCTACTCTTACCCAATCACTTATAGCTCATCGTACCCAAAAATCACTACCCATGAACCCAATCAATCCCTCGCCTTTTCTAATTCAATTTCTTATACATTTATGAAGATGCAGAACTTTTCCTACAAATTGAAGAGCAAAAAAAAGCTATACCAGAATAGAAAAATCCATCCATCATTCTGCTTCTCACCCCACTTTCCAGAAAACCGATGCAAGAATGAGGAGACAACTTTTCATTCCATGTTTCAATAATGTACTTACTAAATCAAATAAAAGGCAAATGCACAGATATACTCCAAGTCTTCAACCAACTAAACAGTAAACAGAATCCTTTAAACAAACCAGATGAAAATTGAACATAGTTGAATGTGTGCGGCAATAGTTGAAATGCCACTTTAGGGGTATAAGGTAGAAGGAATAATACCCCTAAAATTCTGCATGTATCAGGTTTGTATACAATAAAAATAGAAATCCAATCGGCAATCAACAATCAGAAATCCAATTAACAACCAATCGGCCTTATATTAAAACAAAATAAATTCCAAATACACGAAAACTATATGGCTATTCTTACTTATGGTGTTTAGAGTTCTGGTGTCTTTTCACAGGCTGGTGTGGTACCCAATCTTGCTTCTGTAGTGAAACCAACATTTCAAATATAAGTGAAGTATGAATTGAGTATGCACAAACAAATAGAATGTGCTAAAATGTATCCAAACATGATTTCATCTTCAATCAGCCATGAAGCAACCCAAAATAAATTTGTGGCAAAAAGAAACAAAATTGTGAATTGTTTATAAATTTCAAATACAAAAGTATTGATTATAACCAAAACGGAAATAGAAGTGCAGAGATTCAAAAAAGAAAAAGAAAATTGGGATCTGAACTCTCACTGTTTTCCCAAAGTAGAAGGAAGACCTCTCACCCTGAAAACGTATAGAGAGGGAAGGGGAGAATGAAACCTCCTCTTTTTATGATTTCTGAGTGAAAATTTTGTAAGTGAACACTATTGTGACCCAAGAATAGAACGATAATTGTAATTGGAGAGAAGGTGAATTGCCGATAAAACTAACAGTTTGAGGTTACCCTGGAACAGTCAATGCACTCTTCAGTCTAGACTTAACAACATCAGAGAATCATTTCACCACAAAAAGCAAAGCATTTTTCAAGTTGAGATTCGCCCCAAAAATCAAACCTTTTGCTTGGCTGCAGCATGATTGCAAATCCTAGATATAAGATATTTCAATTCGTTGTTACTAGAGTTCTCAACCAAAACACAAACCTGAAAAGTTAAAGAACATGTTTTAGTAAAAATATAAAATTCATCTTTCGATTAAAGGCGATTAGGTGAGACTCAGTTTACCTTAGTTTGGGTTGTCCTTGTGGAATACAGTAATCCATTGAAAGTTGATTTTCAACAGATCACTCACTGTAACAGCAAGACAGAAGCCTGTATTATCGAAGAACAAAAGCATAAGATGATTCATAGTAATGTCTATATGCAGTGCTTCCATAATCAAAGCATTCATATGAATTCAAATGGCAGAAAAAGAAAGAGACATGAGAATCAAAATTGAATAAGACTTGAAACGGTGACCTTACCTTAGAAAAAAGATTTGACATATGAGAAAGCTGATGGGTTGGCGTCCTATTTGTAGAAGTATACAGACTTCGTAACCATTTAGAAGTATCAATTATGTCTTATCACCGAAGTGTGTTTAGTGAAGTTTGAAATGGAATATGATTGTTTCTAACATGAAATGGAATAGGACTGTTTATAAATTGAAATGGAATAGGTCTGTTTGGTACCGCGGTTGAAATTTGGAGTACTCAATAAACTCAAACCCACAACCATATCCTAACCCAGATGACCGTCACAACTTCTATTGCACTCCTACCAACCATACAATTCATAATATCGACTATTCTTTCTACTCTTACCCAATCACTTCTAGCTCACCGTACCAAAAAATCACTACCCATGAACCCAATCCATCCCTCACCTTTTCTAATTCAATTTCTTATACATTTCTGAAGATGCAGCTCCAATCAAATCATTCTTGATGAAACCTTCGAAAATGGTCGCCTATTCCGATGTAGAGGAAACCCCGATTTCAAAACCATGATAAGTCAGCATATCATTTCAGTGAAGCTCCCCCGCATGTAGTCATCACTACGAATTCATTACGGTTGAAATCTCGCGGCGCGTGATGAGGTGAGTCCTTCCATCTCGCCACCGGTCCAAGGCTATCTGACCTCTCGTCCTTCCTTTCCTTGAAGAAGTCTTTCCGATCCCAAGACAAAGGTTCCGGCGGCATCAAAGCCACACCCGACCTTTACTCCTCCTCCTCCTCCTCACACCTAATCAACAACACCACCTCCGCCGCAAAGATCTTCGCCTCCCTAATTCGCCCTACACCAAAAACACACTCTGCATCATCATCAATCACCTACCTAAACTCCGCCGTCGCCGCCGCACTGAGACCAAACCCCGTCGCCAGCATAAATCAACACAGACACCAGCAAAAAATAAAAAATTGTGGCTGCCGCCATATGGAGTGTTAGATCAGATAAGATAAAAATAGAGGCCAGAGAATTTTGCTTGTGAAGGAAAATTGGTCCTTTCTCTCTGAGATAAGGGACGACAGAGTTGGATTTTTGATTCCTGATCTGGGTTTTGAAGAAGAAGAAAAAAGCTGTGATTTTTTATGTGGGGGTGATTGGAGATTTTTGATGGGAAGCTAGCTCGGAAAAAAGATGGGTTCTTTGGAGAATGGGGTACCATTGAAGAGAGACCCACTTCTTCGTTCTTCCTCTAATGGCAGAAGTGACAGACACTCGTATTCATTATTAGGAAGATGAAACTGATCAGTTTTCACATGCAATCGATCAGTTTTTTTTGTACGTGTCATTTTGCAACATATGTCTCTTGTTCTCACCATTTTGCACCTAATATTTAAATTTTGAAGAATTCTGATTATGCTTAGCAAAGGGCAAATTCATGAATTACTAATGTTCTACTTCCTTAACTGCTTTAAGGCCTTCTGACTTAATTAATAGAGATGGGTGTATTCAATTAGAATTTAAAAAATTTGAAGAATTTTTTATAATCCATTGTGAATTTTTTTAATCCACAAATTTTTTAACTCTAAATAAATTGTTTTGTATAATTTTCTTTGGATTTGTTTGAATTTTCAAGGATTATTCAAATAAGAAAAAAAATCAAGATATATTACTAATAATTGAAAGATAAATACACCGGGTACAAGATTACAAATGCCGATGTTATATATATGGCCTTATGCTGCCAAGAACTCAGCCACTGAGGTTCCATTAGAAATGTTTCTGAATATGATATTGGTTAGTTTGTAAAATATCATACTATTAAATACAAGGTTACAACATATGCACACACTAATTACAATTGTTATGTGTTGTCAAATCAACGAAACTTGTAAGACCTCCACACAATTGTTATCTATGGCCGAAATCACATTTCTTAGTTTCATCCACACATACCCCTTCCAAGCTTGTTTGGCTTCTCTTTTTTGGTCAAAACAACATCACTTGCATATTAGTACTTGGAGAATGTGTAACTGCTTTTTTGTCTTGAGAAAAGAAGAAATTTGAGATAAGAATGTTAGCCATAAACCTCTTACATCAACTAGTATATATGTACGTTTCTTTGATGATGGAACCAGAACCTGAAAAATGTAAAAAGGTTTTGTTAACATATTCAGACCAAAATTTGCTAATGTGGCATTACCTAGTATGTCTTAATACTTCACATTATTGAAGATAACAACACAAATAATTCCGTAGTCTAAAAGCTTAGAGAATATTTCACATCCCTATGGTTTTGATTCTCGAAGATCAAACTTTTATCACATTATGATCTCTAGAAACCAAAGACGCTAATTTTGTTCAGAACATAAAAGTTGTACAGAGGTAAGAGTTAGGATACTAGACAAAGACATCTCATAGCTTGCAGCCATTGGTCGTCTCTTTCTTCCTCCAACAAGCAAACCAATAATTTAGCCATCAAAAATTGAGAAGTGTAGTTAATGAATAGACAATAGGGAATAGATAAACTACACGTCTCAAGTCATATTATCAATGTGCAAGTACTTTTTTTACTTTATTCAATCTAGCTTGGACTATTAAAAAAGAAAGTATCAGGCTCTGGGAACTTCTATAGAACACCATAGTGACCATATTAGAGAACAACCAAATAGCAAAAACTGAAAAAATAAAACCAGTAAAGAAGTCACAAAAGACATCGGAACTCATCCTCATGCCTATTTAAATTTTGCAAACCAACAAATGCAGAAATTGAACCACCACCATACGTAGCTCATGTACAACAATCCAAACCATCCGTGCCATGAAACCAAACACCACAGCCATCAAAACTATGCATTTCAAAGCAAATACCAACAAATGCGCACAAATATACCCTTGTCATATCTATGATAGAATTGAAATGATGCTAGATAGAGTATACACCTGATGTAAGAGCCTATATGGTTCTTAAATATATCTGTAACATTCCATTGGATTACATAGATGTGCAAATTGTCTCTCAGACATTTAATCAAACACCTTCTAGGCATACCAAATTCATGTTCAAATTCCATAAGAGCATTAAAACTAGAAACTATGGTCACTACCCATCTTCATCATACCTTCAATTCGTGTAGTTGGAATCAGTATCGATTGGAGAAGACGAGTAGTTAACCACCAGTGGTCGTTGATTTCTACACCATGCCTCTCGGGATTCAAGGAACTCAAGGGATATGAAATCGAAGAAGAAGAAGAATGAAGAGGAAGAGGAAGAGATTGATCAAAGATAGAAGAGAAACAAAGGTGCAAGAGATCGCCATTAGAGCACTATGGAAGCTCACAATCTGTTCATCTTCAGAGAGAGAAAAAACAGAATCCGGGAAATTCCACAGGGTTAGAGAGCTGATTTTTGATAAGGGCTGGTATTTATACTTGGCCTATGGAAATACAACAAAATCGGTGATTTCTCGCTGTCCTTCGTAGATTGTTTAATACTTCAAAATTTAAATGGATTTTTTAAAATTCAGATCGAATACAACCAAATTTTAAAAGATTTTTTAAAATTTAAATTAAATACATTAATACTTTTAAAGATTTTTAAAATACAAAACAATCATTACCTAGTCGAATACACCCACTTAATATTTTATATGAAGGAGGAAGACGAGATATTTGAGTCAATAGTCGCAACATATAGTAGTTCGTGTGATGCTTATCGAGTACGTCTACGTTGCCACTTTGGATTTCCTATCCATCAGTCAGTCAGAGCATATGCAGCGGTAGAGCATCTTTTGTTGCCCTTGCACCTCCTATTTGAGGAGGTGTAGTCACTATTCATCGAATATGAGGTACAGTTTATTGTTTTTCGTGCAGCGGTGTAAAAATACAGCACCTCCTATCACTATTCATTGATTATAAATTATTATTTTTGTTAGATTTCCAACCAATTACTAGACGACACGTGTCATTATCATCTGAATAATTCAATAATATTTTCGGTAAGATTTCTGACAAATGCGAGACGACACGTGTCACTCCCAAGTTCGTTATCATCTAAATAATTGAACCAAATTTCCGATAAGATTTCTGATCAATCATGATACGACACGTGTCACTTCCACGTGTCATTGCTGTCTTAATAATTGAAGAAGATTTTCGGTGAGATTTTTGACCAATCGTGATGTGATATGTGTCATCATCTTCAAACATCAGATAATCTGGAATTGGCTGTAAAAGAATCATATATTGCTCCTTGTATGCTCACACCATCTACAAATCAATTGGTATTCTACCCGTAAACACATTTCTTGAAATATTTCTTCACATTCACACATCAGTAAGATGAATCCTTTTGATTTGTATAATTTTTTCACGAGGAGGCAGTAACAACGTCTGCAAAATGCTGAAATTGCTAACGTCTTCGTCACTGATGCGATCATGGTAGCTATAATGTTTGATGAAGAACAACCTCATCGCCGTCAAAATGAAGAAAGGCTGAGGGAGTCAAGGAGACATAATCTGATGGAAGATTACTTCATCGAATGGCCGATCTTCAATTAGCAATCATTTCGTTGGAGGTACCGAATGAGTTCGAACTTATTCAACAGTATAATGACGGATCTCTACAACCATGACCAATTTTGGCATCAAATAGCATATGCCACTGGATTGCAAGGACCGGTGAATATATCTAAATATGTTGTTTGAATTATATGCTTTTGTATTATGTGTGTTTGAATTTGGTGTGTTTGCATTTCATGTAATGTTATTTAATATCATTTCTAAATAAAAAAAAGGCATTTTTATTTCTTAAAAATTTAAATTACATAATGACAAGCCAAACCTAGATTTATTATGAAAACAAAACTATTGAAAAAGTGGGCGATAACAATTTGAAAATGCTTTCTCGCTATGTTCTCCTTCATTGTCGTCTCCTTGCTTAAGGATTTCTGCTTTCCTCTTCATAAAATAGCTCTTTGAATTTTGGGTCATAGCCTCCATATTCATGGTCATGATCCTTGTTTTTTCGGCTTGCAATCTCAATTTGTAGTCTCTCTCTTGAAGGATGAGTTGCACTTTATGTAAAGCAAAATTGTTATCCTCATGCGTTTTTTACTCGTCGGCCCAAATTTTTTTATTGGCCGCAATGATTTTCAAAGTCTCATCTCATAGTTCATTTGTAGGAGTCATGACTTTTTCCCCTTTTTTTTCTTGCTTCTTTGACCGCCTTCACTCCCATGGGTCTAACCGGACTCGAGGGATCTTGACAATTGCTTTGTGGTGTTGCAATCACTTCATCCTTATCCAAATTGATGGTGGGAGACATTTCGCTAACGGGAGGAGTTGCTTCGAAGTTGGAATGGTAAGAACGTGGAGTAGTAGTTACGATGGACCCAAAATAAGGATGAATCATCACCATTTCCCAACATTCAAACTTGGTAAACTCTTTATTATTTTTTGTCACATACCATGCTTGAGCTTTTCTTAACTACAAAACATAACGAATTTCTATGTCACAATATTATCTAATATAATGAAGATGGCAACATTTAATTCATAAAAGCAAATAAAGTAGAGATGAAAAAATTACAAAATACTTATCTCATCTTCCAAATTTGTGCCGGATGGTGGATTCCTTCGTGCATAATTAAGAGCATCACCCCAAAGTTTCAAAATTGGTCTCAACTTGGTAAAACAAGAGAAAATTACAGTTTGGGTCCTAACTTCCTTGCTTGATCAACCATGAGCAATCTCCCAATTTTTCGAATAATCGGTATAAACTTTTTCCCACAATTTGTCGATCTTTTGCTTGTTGTCGGTGAGAGGATCAACGCTATGACGAACATATGAAATGCACAATTTCAAATATTCGGAAGGAAACTAATTTGACATTTTTTTTACAAAAAATACAAAGAAATGAGAGATGGGAAGGAGGGAGATGATAATTTGTTGTGTACCAATTGGTGTGAGAGGTTAATGAAATTATTGTGGTATTTATAGGGAAAGAGTAGTTTCTATCGTTGTTGTTAATAGCTACTAAAAGAACTATATGTTTGATTTAAATGTAAGCCGTTAGATCAATTTTTAAAAATCAAATCGGATAGCCCAGATCAACTTGCTCGTTGGGGTTGTGATGCCAGACTGCTGAGCCATGTGGCAAGGTCCTATTGGAGCGTTAAACAACCGTAAAAAAATTAACTTTGACTAGCGCACACGCACCTTAAAGAAAGAAAAAAAACTATTGCCTGACATCACGCACGTGCATGGGCTCCACTAGGTAGCAGCTTCTCTCCGAAATGCAATTGTTGCTCGTGCTCGAGCTCCCCAACTCCTTTAACGTGCGGTCGCCAGCTAACTACCGCTACACCAAAAAACGTAGCTCGTGCTATTTTCTAGCAGGTCCCCCCGATTGCTCATGCTGAACGGTAACCACTACAGATGCTCTCAAGTCGCCTCGCAGATTTTTAGTTGGGTTGGGCAGGTCAACTTTCGCCATCTACGTCTATTTTTTCTTTTCTTTTTTAATAATTTACACATGATATCAGTGCATAACTCATTGGAGAAGTTAGCCATTGGACACCCTCGATTATCAGAATATGCTTTCGATGCCCAACACGAATATGATAAAGAATTGAAACCATGGTACAAAGACTATAAGTTAGAAGCAATTGTGCTTATACTTAATATGGCTACAATTGTAAGGCTGTTGTTTGGGCCCGAAATAAAAATATCTCTTATTGGGCTTCTAGGGCTGGATTAAGCGAGCGGCCCGAGTGGAGTGTGCAAGTTCATAGCATAATAAGCTCAAAAGGAGTAAGGTTAAAAGCTGATACATGCAGCTTGTTTTTATCTATTCTTCCCTATAACGAGTATGACTCTATTGAAAGGCTTAGAGATAAGAATCAGGTGAGAATGAACACCATTCAGAATTGTATTGCAAGTCTAAGTATCGATATTAGAAAAGTTCTAAGTGAAGTAGAACGCAGATACGATCTTCTATATAAAGAGAAGAAAAACGATTAGAAAAGGATCCTCAATCAAATACATATTTCGCTCTTAGCAAATTATCCTTCTCATCACGAGAAAACCTTTGCAACCGGTGATCAAGAGAATTGTCACCCGAAGATCATGAGATTCTTGCGATTCAATGACGCAAAAACCTGCAACCGACGATCAAGAGGCTTGTCACCAGGAAAAGTGAGAGTTTCGATATTCAAGGAGGCAACACCCTTGTGTTCTCCACACCGCGTCAAGGAGATTGCTCTAATTTACACTAGGAGGAGTGTAGAGTATCGATTTCCATAGCTAAGCTAGAGACACAAAAACTACAAGTTCTAGGTTACTAGGCAAGAATGATCCATTCAGGCGAGGTTGGTGCTCTCCTCATCTAATTCACTTATCAAGAAGTCAGTAACCGCTAGCTTACAACTCAACATTCCGTCACGAGACGGTGGCACACGAAGCATGATCAAGAAAAAAGACAGTTTTACGAGATCTCTCCAGCATCCTGGGAGATTTTGCCGTTAAATATTTTGGTACACCTAGTGGGACAAGCTTTTTGTGTCTCTAAGTGACAATTGGGGATCCATATAAAAAGAAATACTCTCAGTGTCGCAAACACCCACGACCGAAGTACCGGGAACACACTTCTTCTAGGTGTCATTCACTATCCGAGAAGACGGTTGACATCATCTTGAGAATAGAATATCATTCGAGTATGGACATCAACTTCTTGAGTGAAGGTGATATTAATCACCTAAGTTACGAAGAGTATCGAGCATATGCCGCTAGGCGGGACGTACAACTCAGAGGTTACTTTGAATCCATCGGGCAAAGGTTTGAAAAGCAAGCAGACCTGCTCGCTTCCATTAGCGAGAAGACAGACACGACAAAAGCTGAGATCAAAGCTCTAAGGCTAGAATATAAAAAGGCCTGGAAGACCAGGAGCTGTTGAATGTTCAAATAGCAACCCTCGCAGAGGGTCAAGAAAGGATGCATGCGGAGATTATGCATACCCTAGATACAAGCCTCACGAAGCAGGCCAAAGCGATGGCCACGCAATTTCAGAGAATAGAGAGACATCTCAGCCTTTACTAAGTCTGTCTCTGATCTCACTAGGAGAACACGGCAAGCAGAGGCTTTCCCGGCTGCATGGGAAGAGCGCTTAGAAAGGTTTACGGATGAATGTGATATTCACATCGCCAAAGCACATGAGTTGTATGAAACTCATTTCCCGCCTATCAAGAAAGGCAACACCGAATCTTGGCAATGACCCAAACATTACAAACAAATCAATTTCCAGACCTTTACAGGGAATGATGATGCCAACGCATCAACACATTTGGCTTACTTTACCCTACAGCTATGGTAATTTGTTGAAGATGAGGAGCTCAAATTGAGAACCTTCGGTTCATCTTTGTCTGGATAGGCCTTCGTTTAGTGTACAAGTTTGGAGAAGAGGTCCATCACTGAATGGGCCATGATGGAAGCGTTGTTCATAGACCATTTCAGAACAATGAGACCAGAAACCAGCATCGAAAAGCTAGCAGCCATGATTCAATCATCATCAAAAACACCAGTAGCTTTCCTTCACCATTTTCGATCTGAGTATAACTTATGCAGAACCCCGTTAGGAAATGATACAGTTGTTGAAATGGCATTAATGGCTTGGAAAACCAGTACTACAATTTTTTTTTCAACAACAAATATTTTACCTTAAATGAGCTTATTACGGCTGTGACAAAAGCTCATAGTGCCATGTAAGAGCATGATAACAAGCGCAACTCATCAAATGAGACGTATGCATCAAGGTCTTATGATAAACACAAGCCTAGAACTATGTCTTACATAGAGGATCAAGTTAACAGGAATCAGACTCTGAAGAAGAAAAAGTAGGTGCTGTCGAGTTAGCGACAAACAAGGTGCTGAAACCCCTTAAGCTTAAGAAGAACAAAGTTCATATAAAACTCTCGACAATGGCTTTTGCAAAGCTAGAATTCGAGACATATACCTATGACGCCAACGTGGCTCACGAAATACTTGACAAGTTTTTCAGTATGCGAGCCGCCAAGACAAACTTCGGCTCATTACCTAGCATAGAACAATTAAAAGGGAAGAAGTATTGTAAGTTCCATGGCACATGGAACCATATGACTAAAGACTACGTCAAGCTCAAAGATCAAATCCAGAAGTGGATTAATTAAGGCCAGTTAACTCTAGAAGGAGCTCCCAAGACGGCCTCACTAGTTGATTCTCAGCCATTCCCGACACCTCAGGTTAACGTGGTGAACGTCGATTGGTCATCAACTGTTAGCTTTGCAATATGAGCAGAGGAAGAGAATAAACCAATCCACCCGCAGTATACTTTTTCATAGGATAAGGTGGAAGAAGTCGTAAACGGGTTGCAAGAGATGAAACTTATCGTCTATTGGCCAGTATTCAAGCTAAAACATCTAGAATATAAAAAGGCCAGGATAGCATTTTTGCAGGTTTCACAACACATTTGGACACCAAACAACAACGTGTTTTGCTCTAAAGGATAGAATTCAGGGTTTAATTGACCGGGAAGTGATCATAGTTAGACAAGAAGAGGTGGTAGAATGGCATCATAACACGTCACCAGCTTTTATTACAATTCTAGTAACTTCCCCGTCTCGCGATGCATCATGGAGAAGATCAAAGCGAAGGCCTAAGCCCAAGCGCAATATCGCATTTGTCCAACCTAGGCAAGCCGAGATCACGTATAATGCAACTAGGCGAGCAGATATTGAAAGGACCCAACTCCGATTTAGTTTCCTAAACCGGAATCAAACCCCTTCTGAAAACACGAACCAACAAAAACCATTAAAATTTTGGCAGAGAAACGCTACTAACGCGGAATTGTCTTTACCTGCACCCGAAAAATAACACTTCATCCTATGCCACAAAAGCCAAACCGTGGGCACCAATCCCATCCGGATTTCTCAATATCATATCAATAACAATAAACAATGAACATAACTGTAATTTATAGAAAATTCAGGGAAAACCACATAAAAACATGTATCAGTAACGTATCAGAGCGACCTCCAGTGTATATATACAAAATATACAACAGTAGGCAAAACAAGAAACCTACTGGAAAAGAAAGGTAGCTCGAACGACTAGCCTCCGACTGCGACGTGAGACACCAGAATTCGAACTGCAAACTGAGCACGGAAACCGAAAATCCCAGGGAAAAGACAATAAAACGTTAGAGTGAGTGGACGAAAATAAACATATGTCTTTCACCAATTCCATATACATAAAACAATGTAAATATAGCGAGTTCGGAAAAAATATATGGAGGTGCCAGGTGAATCTCTCGAGCCCGACGGTCAGGCGAATCTCTCAAGCCCGATGGTGATAGGCCAGAGGAATCTCTCAACTCTGGTCAGACTACCGGTGATCAGCCGAGTAGCCGAAGCATCGATGCAAGTATGCTATCACCATAAAAATATAAAATAATACCTCCGAAAATAATAAATAATCTCAACATCGTATATAAATAAATACGGAAAATCATGAACTCGCAACGACTGTGAAAATATAAAAGTCCACTCACACGTGAGCAAAGCGCGCACTCGCGCTAATCACGTGGTCCGGCGGAAGATCCCTCGCCCGAAGCACGATCTCGATCCCCTGAATAATCACAAAATATATCTGATCAAAATCACAATTTTCACAACACTGTACCACACCTCGGAAACAAACTGTTCCCGGAAACGTATAACTGATACAAAAATAATCAACGAAA
Organism: Geum urbanum; assembly: GCA_946800695.1. NCBI lineage: Eukaryota > Viridiplantae > Streptophyta > Magnoliopsida > Rosales > Rosaceae > Geum > Geum urbanum. The sequence goes on along the minus strand of OX326999.1, from coordinate 76,258,793 downwards.
TTCCCGAAATCTCCACTCAAACTCTCGACTGAAAATCCGGTACCCAAATCAACTCGAAAACCTCAAGGTGATGATCGGGGCACGAATACGAGTAAAACGACATATAACTCGACACATTTCTAAGAAAGTCAATGCCCTCGCCGGAGCGCCGCCGTTGACTGCTATCGCCGGCGGTGGCGCGCCGTCAACGGAGAAATTCTCCGGCGAGGAGAACCCAGTTCTCAAGCTTACATCAAGCCCAACACAATTTTTAACTACCACAAGTCTCAATTATCACTTAATCAACCGGAAAATAGCTCGGAAAACAAACCAAAATCCAGCTCCGGCAACCACCACGGGTTCCACCGAAAATCCATCCTCGTCCAAAATTAACTACCCAGAGAGCTTCAATAGGGTGAGGGGAGTCGAAACCCCATCACCCCCGACACCACAGCTCGCCGGAGCTCCTCCCTCGTCACTGGCGAAAACCACAAACTTAACCCGATTTGAAACCCCACAAATCTCAACCAATTCATACAAACTCAAGCATAAATCAATAAAGGAACTCAAGAGGAGTCTACCCATACCAAGGGCGTGGCCAGAGGTGGCCGGAAAATCCGGGTCAGTCGGCGAGTCACAAACGGGTCGCGTTTCACCACGGGTCAACGGGTCAACAGCAAAAGTCAACGCCGGTCAAACTTCCAACAGTGTTTTCGACAATTTTTCGACTATTTTTGATATTTATACTCGCTTCTCGGGACGATCGACGGTCCAAACGGATAACAATCACGATTCGGATAAACTCGATACGAACGGATATACTCGACGAAATTCCACAACTTCAAATATTCATATTATATTCCTCGGTCGTCGAAATAATCATCCGGAACTGCCCACGAACTCGAAATCACGTGTACAAAAACTCTCGAGAAGAGACTCAACTTAAATTCTCAGCCAATAATTAAGTCATAATCAAAACCGGCAAATCAATCAATTATCGGAAAACAGTGATTACGCGCTAATTCGTGAATTAAGACGATTACTTTACCGATTCTGTTCCGGGTCGTCACAGATATTTTTGAAGAGTTGCTCTAAGCAAGTATAGCAATGGTGCCAGATAATTGGAGAATTCCATATCCAAATCCGAAAGATGCGAAAGATCTACCTCATTACCGATACCATAACAAATAGGGACGTCACTCCATTAATGATTGCATTAAATTAATGTATAGAATTTAGCAGTGGATAGACGAGGGAGAAGTGCAAATTGCAGCACCCTCTCTAAATCCTATGATCGAAGAGGCGTTGATGGTTGGAATGATAGAGCTGCCAAAGGGCAACCCAAACAAAAGAAAACTAACTCTCGACCTTCAGACTAGTAGTGAGGGTACCTCAAGGAGATAACAAAAAAATACATCAAAAGGAAAGGAGGAGGTTGACCCGAAGAAAGAATCGCCAATGGTTTTGTGTTCACGTTGCAAGTTCCATTGTGGGCTGAAGATCACGTATGAAGAATTAAAGGAAGCAGTCCAAGTCTGTCCAGAGTTGATCTCAACACCTGAACATTATCAGCCAAGTAGCCCAAGGGAGCTAAGTCAAAGGAATTCCCAAACCTTCAAGCGAAGGAGAGCTATAGAGACTGGCCGACTAGAGAAATCTGAAGCAGCTGCAATCGATACACTCGCTAAACCATATATTCCACCCGCTTCAAGAAATATCACTAAAGAAAATGTATAGTACGTGAAGGAGAAAGGTAAAACAGAAGAAGTGACTCCGAGTAGGAGACACAACTTACAACAGAGCTTTGGAGAAGCTAAACGAGTGTTGGAGGCGTTAGAAATGGGTTTGGTACAGAAAGAGCAGTTGGTATACACCTCAGAACAGTTGCGAAGGCATCTGAATACCTTGGCCACTAATCCCCTGGTTGTTTATAGAAAGAGATCTCGTAAACCCAAAGTCCGAGCAGCTAGGCTAAATGTCTTTAACCACAACCTAGAGTTATGGGCCAAATAGAAGACACCGGAACCTGTACCCGAGGTTCCCCGCAATCCAAGGAAACACAAAACGGTTAGGCAACATCTCCACTTTTCTGAAGAAGCTACACAATTTGCGAAGAGCCCTCCGCAAACTAAGGAAGTTGTACGGGGGTATATCATGATAAACGAAGCAAAGGGTCTTTGTTGGAGGCCAAAGCCTTTGATTGACGAAGAAAAGAAGAAAAAGGCTAGCTTGAACAAGTCTTTTCCTACCTCGGGAAAGAAAAGTTCTGGTTTGTTCCAACCAACTACGTTAGAACCTATACCTGAGGATTAAGCGCAACACGTTGCTGTCGCAGATATCACTGACGATGCGGATATGAACGTTGGGAAGTCTGAAGAAGGTGTCGAGGGCAACGACGAAGAACTAGTAGACTATAACGAAGATGAGGAAGATGTAATGCAAGAATACGAGGATGAGATCGATATTAATGTTAATATGGTGTTTGTCTTACCCTCCAAGTTTTCAGGACCTCCAACAAAAACGATAGAGGTTGACTTTAACCCAGTAAAAAGTGTGAACAACTTGGCGACCACAGAAGAGGACACTATATCATCCGATCAGCAGTGGCTCGCCAAGCGAGCAGAGGTTGACTTGTCTTTAAAAAAGGCATATATGTTGTTCGCAAAGCCTATCCTGAATATGGTCATGCACATGCGACCATTATACGTCACAGGGAAGGTCTAATGTATCCAAATCAATAAGCTTTTGGTGGATTCAGGGGAAGTTGTCAACATCGTAACTGTCAAAGCAATGTCACTACTGGGTATCCCCAAGTCTGCTATCCAAGAAACAGCCCTGAATGTTCAAAACTTCCAAGGCAACATATCCAAAACTTTAGGAATTATCTTCCTTCATGTGCAAGTGGGACCAGCCACAGGCACATACACATTCTTTGTGGCAGAATGTACAGCACCATATAGCGTAATCATGTGACGACATTGGATCCACAAAAAGCTATTGTGTACCCTCTTCTCTTCATCAACAAATGGTGCTTTAGAATATGGAGTCAGGCGAGGCCGAAGTAATTGATGTTGATCCTTGTCCTTACTCCGTATCTACAAATGCTTTGGATGCCAGCTACTACAATAGTGACCTCAGACCACTGGAGATGTGTGGCGTAGATAACAAAGGCCGCCTAGTTGGTGTAACAACCTCTAAATTAACTCAATGGGGTATCATCTAGGTAGGCGAGGACAGTCACCGACCCTATACCATTGAGCTGCCACTCAAATCATTCCAATGTTAGGGTCTCTATCAAGCATAGAGGCCGAGGTTTGTTATTCCCTGTATGAACGATTCCACAATTTTCCAATGGAGAGTCAAGCCTATGAGATTGTTCCGATGATTGCAACATTGAAATACGTAGATGATGATGTACTGCAAGAGTCAGATGAACAGGAGGAAATCAAATTAGCTCCAGCAGCTTTAGATGACACACCTCCTAAAGTTAAAGATCCCATCAAAAAGATTAATCTTGGGACTCTGGAAGATCCAATGACTGTGGCTATAAGTACCTTCCTGGAACCCGAAGAATGACAAAGGCTCATTGAATTGGTGAAAGAGTACGCAGATTATTTTATAGAAAAGTACGAAGACATGCCACGGTTGTTGCCAGACCTAGTGTGCCATAACTTACCTATCTTAGAAGGCAAGAAACTTATGAAGCAAGAGATGTGTCGTATGAACACAGATACAGCCATTCTATTCAAGGAAGAGATTAAAATAATGCTTAAATCAGGCATTATTTGAGTAGCCAAATACAACGAGTGGCTTTCAAACGTAGGCCCGGTAAAGAAGAAGAATGGCAAGATGTGAGTCTGTGTTGATTACCGAGACATTAACAATGCAACTTCGGAGGATGCATACCCAATGTCAGTAGCAGATTTGTTGGTATACTCAGTCGCACGCCATGAGATATTATCATTCATGGACGGGACAACTGGATATCATCAAATTTCGGTGGTAGAAACAGATAGGCATGAGACAACGTTCCAGTGCCCAGGTTTTGATACCATCAAAATGTATCTGGCGAACCCACCAGCTTTGGTACCACCACGACCAAAGGTCTCTCTTAAGCTATATATATCAGCTACAGACCATTCTATTGGGAGTCTATTGGCTCAAGATGATATGGCAGGGCTCGAACATGTTGTTTTCTATCTTAGCCGTACTTTGACAGATTGTGAAACGTTATACTCGCCCATGGAAAAATTGTGTTTGGCCTTGTATTTCTCAAGATGCTAGTTGAAGCACTATATGCTATCCTTCACCATTTGCGTAATTGCATAGACTGATCTGGTGAAGTATATGTTATCAAGGTCCATAGTAAGGGGGCGAATTGGGAAGTGGATCTTGGCACTTTCTGAATTTTCACTATAGTATGTACCACAAAAGGCAGTAAAGGGCCAGACAATGGTTGATTTTCTTGCCCATCATCCGATGATTGATGCTCGTGAAGATCCAGAACTAGACTTGGCTCATATTAATCTTGCCCCATGGTGTTTATACTTCAACGGCTCAAGTACTAGCACTATGGTTGGAGCAGAAGTTGCCCTAGTTACCCCACGTCGCCAAAAATTTTTGTATTCTTTCAGGTTAGAATTCCAGTGTATGAATAACTACGCTGCCCAGAAATCAGCGGAAAGGCACAGATAGAATATTTTATTATTTTACACCAATTGTGAGATTTTGTCCATTCACGCTAACATTTTTATGTTTTTATCTGCATTTCCCTGGGCCTTTTGATCTACGAATTTTATGTTTGATTCTTAACGTATTTCTTTCTACATTTTGCTTAGTTATGACCTTAGTATTTTTGTTTCTAACTTATTTTGTTATTTTTAGATCCTAAATAAAGAAAATGGAGTAAATGAGGCAGAAATGAGCTTATAATGTGCCAATGAGGAAGTTCCTAAAATGAAGAGGAAAAATGAAGAAGAATGGGCCATAATTTATAACGATTGGATCAAAGTTCATTGAGATGGGTCAAGACCATATTTATGTGTCCAAGAAGGTCCAAAATCAAGCCAAGATTCGGCCACAAAAAAGCCCAAAAGAAGAAGATGTATCAAAAACTAGAAATCAGAAAATCTGCCTGTGCAGATCAACCCACTTCAATGGGCCACCTAAAATGGCTCAAAAGGAATTAGGATTTTGGGTGAAGGAGATATTGTAGGGGAGTAGAGAAAACTACACAAAACCAAAAACATAAACAAAGAGGCCATGTTACAGTTTTGATCCCGTGAAATCGTACTACAAATCTTGGTGTAGAGACTTCTTTGGTAGATGGAGGACGCAAATATCCAAGGCCAAATCGAGCCAAGAACACTTATGGATGGAGGAAGGACTTCTAAGAGGTGGTGTTTGGTGGTATTTTGGACTTGGGAGGAATACTTTGACTTTTGGATGCAGGGAGGTGATTTGGGTAGAGCTTTGGCTATTAGAATGTGTGATGCTTGGCTGCTAGTCAAAATCCTTTTTAAATAGGAATTTGGAAAACCCTAGTCCAACTCTGATAAGGAAACAAATTTCTCATCCGGGAAAGTTGACCCTTCTTCATTAAATCAGTGATTCCTGGAGTTTTAGATGTCCAAATTCAGCGATTCTTGCGGCGTTGGAAAGTAGACTTCTAAATCTTTCCAGGGACATAGTAGAAAACACATAGGAGAGTCACAGATCAAATACAACCAATATATCAAATGGGCTAGACAATGAGCAACGAATTTATTGAAATCACATATTCACAGATCATAACATAATATAAGCACAGAAAATCATTCGGTTCCATCAAAACACTGATAATTCGATTCCACCAAAACAGAAATAAAATAAAAGCATGAGTGAATGTCAAAACTTACACTGTAGATAATCTAAAGTGGATTTGGGTAAGAATCAACCTACCAATCTGAAGAAGACGACAACCTCCAAGCAAAATTCAATCTAAATCCCTGAAAAATTTATAAAAAGTGATATCAACTTCTTGAAATAAACAACATATATATTCACTCCTTTAAAAAAAATTGATCAGATTGAAATACAAACCGAAGCTTAGATAAGCCAATTCTACTAACATAAAGTGAATTACTTTTCTTTTAAGATTCAAACATGGATTAACGGTTAGCTATAAACTTTTGGATTCTAATTGTTACACCATTTTTTGTGCGTGGTCGAAGTCTCATATTTTCCACGCATGGATTGAGGTGTTAAAATCGAGGTCAATATTGCGATCAAATGAGGGTTAGCCAAGATTGACCGCACGCTTTGCATGCTCATTTTTTCCAAAATGGCAGTATGCAATAGTAAAATGAATAGGAATGAACAGCAAAACCCAATTATGTTATATAGTAAGTATGCACCAATAGGAGTTGCTCTTTGGCTTGCTTCTCCTCCGAAGAGAAAGAACAGACACTATTCAACAAAGAGGAGGAGCAGAGCAGTTTTTTAATGCAGCAGTAAACAAATATGAGGTGTTGTTACTATTTATCACGTTGTAAAATATTAATATACTATTTCCCAAATATATTTTTTACCAATAACAATGTGACACGTATCACTGCCACATTTCGTAATCGTCTAAATAAATATAAAAGGTTTTTGACTAATAAAAATGTAACACATGTCGTTATCGGCAAAATAATTGAACACAATTTTTGGTAAAATTTTCGACCAATGATTATGGGACATGTGTCACTTCCAAGTAGCATTATCAACAAAATAATTGGACAAGATTTTCAGTAAGATTTTTCGACCAATGGTGATGCGACACGTATGTTTATCTTCTAGGATCAGATTATCTAATGTTTGCTGTAAAACTATCATGCATCACTCATTATATACTCATACCATCTACAAGTCTCTTCCAATCTGAGCAGATAGCATATCTCTCTAAACACTTCTCAAGATTTCCTGCATCACTATGATGAATCCTTTCAGATTTCACAATTTTTTCAGGCGGAGGCAACAATAAAACTAAGAGGATGACGAGATGGAGCAATCCTTCATCAATCTCATGGCCATGGATGAGGCATAACTTGACGATAAACCATAAGATCGCGGCTCACGTCTGGGTCAAAAACCAAATCAACCAAGACAGAGGGAGTCGATGGGACATAATCTCATGGAAGTTTACTTCATCGAGCGCCCCATCTTCAACATGCAAGAATTTTGTCGGAGGTACTGGATGAGCATAGACTTATTCAACATTATCATGAAAAATCTCTACAACCATGACCATATTGGCATCAAAGAATAGATGTCATTGGAATGTTAGGGTTTCTTCCCCAACAAAAGATGTTCGGTGCTCTACAAATTCTGGCGTACGGCGCAGCCGCAAATCAGTGTACTGAAATTACAAGGATGAGGGAATCGACTACATCAGAATGTATGAAAGATTTTTGCAGACAAGTGGTTGATATTTATCGTCACTGTTACCTCCGCACTCCAACATAGCAGGACCTTATTCAGCTTCTAGCTAAGGGCCACCATCGAGGGTTTCCAGGTATGATTGGAAGCATCGACTGTACTGGGAATGGAATAACTGTCCAACTGCTGATCAAGGGGCATACTCAGGGCGAAAGGGTTGCCCCACTATTATCCTAAAGGTGATGGCCTCATATGATACATGGATATGACATAGTTTCTTCGGGGTGCCAGGAGCTTAAAATGACATTAACGTGCTCCACCAATCTGATGTCTTCGACCAAGTCCTTGCTGGAAAACGCCCAACTACGATCTATGAAGTCCACAGAGAGTAGTACTCTAATGCTTATTATCTATCTGACAGAATATTTTCGCGGTACTCTACATTAGTCAAAATAATTTCCAATCCCCATACGCTGCCAGATAAGCTCTTCGCAAAGAAACAAGAGGCATATCGAAAAGATGTGGAGAGATGCTTTGGCATCTTGCAATCTCGTTGGGCAATTATTTGTCATAGCTGTATATTGTACAAGAAATTGGTAACCACAAACATCATGTTTGTAATACCCCGAAAATTAGTATAATAGTTTAGATTATTGTATGACTCGTTAAACTTAGAAATCACCATAATTTAGTTTGACCTTAGAGCTTTTAGAAATTCGATAGAAAAATTGTCTGGCGAAGACAATGTATAAAAATGAGCTTTAGAGAAATATTAACGGAATGGGGCAAATAGTCCAGTGGATACTCAAGTTCAAGTCAGGTACTCCTTAGTCTTGGGTTCAAGGCCACGAGCTGGAATCGTGAAACATTCCATTTTATAGGTTAGTAAAAATAATAAAAATATTTTTACTCCAGTTAGAGACGGTAAGAAACTCTAATTCCAACTAGCCGATTTTCGGAAATGGAATTTTAGCAAAACGACCAAATTTTCCTTGTTCGAATCTCTTTTCCGAATCGAATTTTGTATTTTAAGATTGCAATTCATACTTTTAGAGATCATGCTCATGTATCAATTTGGTGCTAATTATTATTGGTTGATATATATATATATATTACACTTTATTAGTAAAACCATACATTTTCACACATCACATTACATATTGCATTCACATGCATACATAATCACATTTCAACATTTTAATCAGATTTCCAACCACATTACTATTGTTTTTACAAGTGCATTTTAACCCTAGAATTAGTAGCCCAACTATTCCATTGTCAACTTGTCTACAAAAGTCTACAAAAATAGTTATGAATTTATTTCCCATGTCTCCTCCCATGTCTATATAAATCACCCTTGAGTTCAATCTGATTTTTTGCACCACTTCAATCTTCCCCTTACGTACTGATTTGAAGTCCTCTCAAAGTTGCAATGCAACTCTCCTAAAATCTCATACCAAACTACCTTTCTTCCAAGTACTTTAGTAGTTAATTCATTTGCATCAAGAGGGTCACTTGAGTTAAGTAAATACCTCCATCACCTACTGAAATTCTTGAGTAAGTATATGAGTATATTCATATATTTTTTTATCTTTAGGCTTACATCAAAGTGCATGACTAAGAATAAAAGGGAAATAATGAACCTTAGTGTAAATTTAATATTTTTGTTTCTGTTAAATTTTAATTAGTCAAATATTTTTACATTTTCAGATTCTACACAAAAATTTATTCAACTTTGGCTTTTGAATCACTTAAAAAGGTTAAGTAATGAGAAAGTTATGGGTAAAACAAGTTTTGTTAATCTTTTCCTTAATCATGTTCGAAAACTCTTAAGGTGCTCTTAACTTGAAATATTCATATCTCACTCATTTCTTAACCAAATTTAGTGTTCTTTATATCAAAATGAAGCTTAGGAGTTCAACTATCAATCTAGAAAGTTTGAAAGGCATTGATTAATACTTACTAACTAATTAATTCGTGCAAATGAGCTTAATAGCGAGCGTAACCATTTCTGGACAATTGCTAAACATTTTTATTTCTGGACTTGAGAACTCCCTACCGAACTTTGTGATTATTACCATTGGATTCCTCTCGAAAAACACTTTGAGATGGTATACTCACTTCTTTGTTTTGGACATAATATGGATTAATTATAAAACGGATCAAATGGAGAATTTCAGACGGACTACCGTCGAATGATACTTTTGGTCCAAGGATTAATAATTTTATTTTCTGCATTTGTACTTTATTTTTATTTACTTAATCGCATTATTTACTTCTTAAGTTTGATTTGGGACTAATGGAGGATTTCGGACAGACTACCGCCGAATGAAACTTTTAAACCAATGATAACTAATTTTTATTTCAAGTTTATCTAATTAATCACTCTATCTATTTACTTACAAATATAATTCGGAACAAATGAAAGATTTCAAGTGGACTACCGCCGAATGAAACGTTTGGACCAAAATTATTAATTAATGAAATACGTTTAAGTTTGATCTTTCTTCCTTTACAAATTATATTACGTATATATTCATTACAAAATTATGATGTAAATATATACTCTATGATCTATATACATAGTCTTAATTAAAGACTTGTTGTGATCGTTATGGTTGAAGTTTGAAGTCGGGTGTATAGTACGAATTAACTCGTGCTTAAGTAAATTGCTGGTAAATTATTTTGTTATTGTGGGAGTTAGCCAAGGGCCCTAGTCCCTTACAGATAGTGCACTATTATACTCTAAGGAATGAATTGTGTCAAACCGGGAGTATACATGCTTTGGCAGGTGGCCTTAGAATGCTGTGGCTTTATATGTGTGTTGGTATTGTGAGACTAAGCACATGATTTTTTTTGAGTAATTACCAGTTAATCTAAAAGAATTCACTTCGGAAGTATTGGCGTGTTTGTGTGTAGATGTGAAGTTTTACAAGTATATATATTATGTACCTAATTGTATATATTACAAAGACGCAAGTATAAGTATGGAAGAATAACCGGTTTCAATATTTCAGCTTTTTGAATTGGTTGTTCGATTTGATGTTTCTTAAAGATAATTTAGTATATGCTTGTAAGCTGTACTTACTGGGTCAGTGTGACTCATGATACTACATCTTTCTCTTTTTCAGGTGATGAGTAGAATGCTTGGGGAAAATGGGATACGTCGCCTATTAAATAAACAAATTATTTTTTTACTTGTATTTTGAATTGAATAAATGTAATGACTATTATTTTCAAAAACTTCGGTATTGTAATATTAGCACTTTCTCTTTTCAATAAATGTACTATTCAGACGCCTTGATTTTTTTGAAATTATTTGGGTTTCTTGTTCACATCACAAATCCTTACACCATATTTCAGTATAATACTGGCCCCGAATTTGGGGGTGTGACAATGTTAGCTTGCATCATATTGCATAACATGATTGTTGAGAATGAGTTCATGGAGGAAGAGTTTGAGAAGAATGAAGAAGAAGATATACAAAACTCATTAAGAGCTTTCCAGGTTTATGATGGACCAGTGGATGAACAAGAGAATCAAATTCTTTTTGAGCCAATGAGAAGAGATGGACATAATATACAACAGTTTCACGACCGTGGTGCTGATCTCGAATCCGTTTATATTCATACAGAGCTTTAGAAGGACTTAGTGAAGTACAACTGGATGCTTGAAACCGGTGAAATACTCTAAATCTTTATGTTTCAATTTTATTATGTGTTTTCATTTAATGTGTGTGTTTCAATTTTAGTATGTGATTTACTTTAATTTGTGTAACAAATATGCCGTTCAATTTTATCTAAATAAATAAATTATATTTTTATTTCTCAAAAATTTAAATTACATAATGACAAGCCAAACCTAGATTTATGCTCCAATATAATATTATAACTACTATGGAAAGAGTACGCGTGGGTGATAACAATCCGAAAATGTTTCATTGGTAGCTTCTCCTTCCTTAGCTTATGCTTCCTTAAGGATATCTAGTTTCCTCTTGGTAAAGTACCTTTTCGAGATTGGGGTCATAGCCTCCAAATTCATTGTTAGGAACCTTGTTTCTTCCTCTTGTTTCTTGAGTTGGAACTCATTGGCCGCTCTTGCTTCCTTTCGTTGTTGAAGTTGCATGTACTCTTTATAATAACTAAGCTCACTTTCATTATGCATCTTCCTTAAGGTATGCCACGATGCTTGATCACTTGCAATGGTTTGCAAAACCTTAGTGCGGTGCTCAATAGGAGTTTTACCTTGTTTCCTTTGCGGCCTTGCATCCCATTGGTCTAAACGGACTCGAGGGACCGGACACGTTGCGTTGTGGTGTTTCATTCACTTCCTCCTCACCCAAATCGATGATTGGAGATAATTCGATAATGGAACTAGTAGCTTCGAAAGAGATTGCATACGAAGACGGAGTACTTGATTCCACCTCAACGTAAGTTGGATGTTCCTTTAGGGCTTCATAACATTCAAAGTGTATAAACGGTGTTTTTTTGGCCGCATAGTAAAATGCTTGAGCTTGCTTTATCTAAAAAAAATAATATTAGCTATGGCATAATATTATATATTTACAAAAATTTGATATATCAATTACATAATTTATTTCAAGTAATCAAATAAAATTGAGATGAGAAAAGTATAGCTTACCTCATCCATATGAGAAGTGCTACTAACTTTACTCTTTCGTGCGTCACACAAACATTGATCTCATTTTTATAAGAGTAGCTTGAACTTATTATAGTGAGACGAAAACGCAACTTGTGTCCTATGCTCTTCTTGAGTAGATTTACCTTGTGTTGGCACCCAATTTAGCAAATAATCGGCATGAATTGTCTCCCACAATTTGTCATTCTTTTGTTTGTTGCCGGTATATTCATCAATGCTATGACGTGTGAAAGAGATGCACATTTGTAAATCTTCGAAAGAAAACCAATTGGTGGCTTTTTTTTTGGAAAAAAGGCTCAAAGAAATGAGAGAAGAGATAGAGGGAGATGTGAAATTTGTCGTGCACATATTGATGAGAGTTGTGAATAAAATGAAATAGTATTTATAGAAAAATATTAGGGTATTTTCTACAATTTTCAGGAATTTTCTTGCAGTTATTTAGGGTTTTTTTTATGCAAATATTTGCATTCTTCCCGTTTCTTTCCGTTGCCAAAAAAATAACCATTTTTTAAATATGAACCGTTGGATTGAATTTTGGATTCAAAACCATCGGCCCGGATCAAATGGGCCGTTGGGGAGTTACTGACAGAGTAACATGACACATGGCGCATTCGTATTCGCGCGTCATTTTTTTTACAGTTTTATTGGCTGAAACAAAAAAAAGGATGTGTTTGACGCTACCCATTTGGATGTGGGCTCCGCCAAGAGCGCTTCCTCTGGCGCGAGCAACTCTTGCTCAGTCAACGTCTGGTCGCCGAAGTTTTTTCTCCCATTACATTCCTCCATCGCCTCTGCTCATGCTCCAACCGTCCGGGCCGGCCTCTACTCGTGTTGCTCTACTCCCCGTATCCAATGAACCATGCAACTGAAATCATCAAACTTAACAAAATGAAACATTGAAATATATAGGCAGCATTATGCATGAGAAATCATCGAGTTTCCTCCACATTAAACTCTTTTACAATAAATAAAACAAAAGAAGATAAAAACTTCGGTGAATTACAAGTTCAAGAACAAGCTAGATGGCGAAAGTAGCTATATATGTAAGAAGAATAGATATGTCGCAAGCCCTTGGCGTTGCTCTAGCAGTACAGTACTTGCGGACTCAAAATTTAGAGGCTGGTATCGAAAGGTCAAAGAAAATAGGCCAAGCAAATATAACATGCAAGAACAAAACGCAAAAGGTGCCGAAATGAAATGAATTCAATTATTGAAAACACTTCTGCGCCTCATGAAAAAGGACATCCAGAACGAATGGATCATGTGGAAGAATGTGATTAAGTATACTTTAATTTTCTACATTTTTTTTTCCGTATAAAGGTGGGAGCCAAGTAGCCTGATTAATAATTCAAAATTATATGTAGAAAGTGGTAGCGTTGAATCGACGCTCAAGAGAATCAGTGGACCACCCGGAGTGCTCTCGTATTTTTAGTATTAGGCTGTAAAAAAAAATATATGGCCCAAAAATATCCGGCAAAAAAAAGTTGTGACGACCAAAATATCAAATTAGCTCCTTACTGAGCCTATCTGCTAACCACCTTACCAGCTTAGCTATCTCGTCTGCTTAAGCCATTTTCTTTTTTGAAAGGGGTTAAGCCATTTTGCTTCTCTCGCCAAGTTATATATATTACTATTATTTCTTTTTCTTTCTTTCTGTTCTATTTCTATTTTTGTGCTCCATTTCCATTCTTCAAATCTCATGTTAAAGAATTTCAATAATGATATGTTTAAAAATTTATGTTTCACATGGGACAATTGATCGAAGATATATATTATTTAGTCTGATGCGTTGAATTGGAGATCACATATCGAAATATAAAAAAATGAAATACAACTTAAATGCGGGTGAATTATTCTTAATTATACTTAGACTTTTTTAGATAAAACCCAACTCCTTAAAGGTATATTATTTGGAACAATATCGGTATAATGATGGAACCCACTTACCATAATTGCTAACATACTCTTGTTTATGGTGTAGTTTGTATCACATAGATACAACACATACCACGATTGCTAACATACTCTTGCTTATGGTTTAGTTAGGGATCACCATTTGGTCCCAAAAGTCCGCGGATGGCCCGAGACTCGAAAGGTCCAAGCCCAGTCTGACCTGAATTTAGTCCCGAAAAAGTAGCCCTATGGGCATAAGGTCAGGCTTGGGCTGAGGTCCCAAAGTCCATTGACCCAAAAAAGCCTGGCCTTGCCCGTAAGACAAAGCCCATTTAGCTCATCAATTGTATATATTATATATTATTTTATCAATATAAATATCTAAACTCTCTAATTTATCTTAGTATTATTCATTCATATACTAATTATCAATTTGTTTAATCTCATATATTAGTTAGTGCATATAATTGTTGATATATTTGATAGTTAAACACTATTAATTTCTAAATTTAATTACTTAATACCAAAAAAGCCACTCTTGGCCCGACCCTAAAAGTCTGATAAGGCCCGGGGCCTAAAAAGCCCATGGGTTTCAAATTTTTGAAATAACCCAGCCCAGATTTTGGAGAAGTTACAGTAAAGCCCGGTCCGACCCATTGTCGAGCCCTAGTTTAGTATCTATCACATAGATACAATGAAGAAGAGAGCTTATTATGAAGAATATGCTAACCACAAACATGATACTTGTCTTAATCTTGGATCTTATGTTTTATTACGAAAAATTTACTGGGTAACGTTTTTTTTTATCCAGCATTAACTCATTTATTGATCAGCAATTGTATGCATAACATTCCACCATGTAGGGCTGACAAAAGAAACGTTACCTAAGAAGGACCACCTTTTTACATGAAACTAGACTACTCGAAAAGACTTATAATCTAATTTCCATAAAGCTCTTTCAACACCCTAGACACCGCCCCCAAAAAACAATTTAATACTAAAAAGTGGCAACTAGCAGATTGGCGATGAAGATCAAATCTCTATTGATTCACCTCACTTGCCATAGGAACGAGGCCTCTAGAAAAGGGTCCTCTGCTGACACGTTCTCAATCACCGAAACACTCACCTCCGTCATACCAACACTCACCTCCAATAAAGGCGAGGCCACCTCACTACTTGATGCAGAAACTTCCAGAACATGCTCCTCTGGACCCACATCAAATTTCTTCTTTAGAACCCTCTTCTTACGCTTGAGCTTATCATCAGCTCCAACCTGCTCTTTCTTTATCTTTGTCGTGGACCTTTGATGATGACCCCTCTTACATTTCGTTGGAGAAATAATAATGGCTCCATTAGCAGGAGGGAGCCTAAAATTCACATCAACATCAAGATGGGATTCATGCTCAAAATCTAACAACCACAGTCTCTTCACCGAATGGGCAAGCTCATCACTTGTTGCTCTACCACCCATGATTGAAGGTGACTACCCTAATGACACGGGTCAGACTTCCTCTGTTGGTGTAGGTCCCGTCGTTGTCGGTAGAGCCTCTGTTGCTATCTGCACCACCACTACCTAACTCTGGATTTGTCCTACCACCGCAGGTTAATATTCAACCACTTGGAGCATTGTAGCCGTGATAGGACACACCACTCGTATCCCACCACTCAAAGCCCCCACTGTGCCCTAGGTTTATGGTTCAAATTTACTGGCACAAACCTCCTCGGCTGCCTAAGATCAGCATTTCCATCAATATTGGCTCAGTTCTTGTCGCTTTCTCCCTAAGCTCTTCCTTTTTCAGGATCCAAACCATATCGTACTTCTTAGTGCCATGAAACAAGTATCCACAGCCTCAACATAAACTGTGGACCTTCTTATAGTTCGTCTCCACTTTCACTTGCGCCACACCTACAAAATTGAAAGCACGCTGCGTCAAAAGTAGCCTCTTAGTGTCTATAACCACCCGCAACTGCTAGATCTCTGCTTCCTCATGAAGAGAGACCATATCAAGTCAAAGATACCGACCTAACGACGCACCACTATATGAATTTTTGGTGCACGGACACGGTGGAAGTCCCTTGATATTCACCCATGTTTCCAATTCAAAGAGAGGTACCGACTGCACATCACTTACGCCGTCATACGCCGCAAACAACAACATCATGTGCTGCACATGCCATGGTCCTCCATGGAGTATCTTATTGCACTCTTGCAGACATTGAAAGTGAAACAAAAAGCGCCCCTATGATCTTGTGTTGATATTGCAAGCCGATCACGTAGACCCAAAATAGGTGCCAACGTCGCTTTTACTCCCTGTTCTTCGTTACCCTCCTTCGCAACCAACTTACCAACATGAAAGTGGTAGTCATCCGCTAGCGCCGCGTCACTGCCAGCCCCAAGCTCCACGACAACATCTTCAATCATAACCAAGGCCGTGACAAAATGAGAATTGTCTGACATGATCAAAACTCCGAAAAATCGAAAGAGAAGCTCTCTCTACAAACCCTAGACTGCTAGAAATTTTCAAGTGTTACTCTCGGATAACGTTAGTGATATCTCATAAATATTTTAAGTTACTAATGTATCCCTATAGACTTGCTAGAATTCAAATCACAAGGTATTATGACAAAATATTTAATTTACAATTTTGTTTTCTTCACTCAACAAAACAAAACCAAATACAAAAGGGATTCTCACATATTTTTGAAACTTGGATTCCCTATATTTACAATATCATTATATCATGATTTAATGTTTTCACACGTTTTAGCACTTCGATCACTGTCAATTGTTTTCATCATCTTATTATAATCTAATTTTCTTGAATTTTAATTTCTAACCTCACGTGTTATTATGATCATTTTTGGGCCAAAAGCAATAATAAGAAAGAAAGTATGTGGTGTCCAGCGGCTCAAGCCGTGTGGAGTCAATCAGCTGGCTCAGCCACTCACACACTCACAGTCGTGGTCGCACGCCATTGGCCCAACTATCTACTACACGCTCCTCTGGCATACGACCGCCTCCACGTTATAAATCCTGTGTCGTTCGCCGAGTCACCGTATATAAACACCTCTTCTCTTCTCTGCAAGTCGTCGTCATCGGAGAACCAAGAGACTCGTTACCCCTATATTTTCTGCCCACAAATACTTCGTCGTGAGCTGAAACCACACAACTACCGCGAAAATGGTGAGCTTCTTAGATTCTTGTCCGATCGATTTCGAATAGATTCGTTTTTTCACTGTCATCTGTTTGGCTGCTGTTGAAGTATCACCGTTCAAACTTTTCGTGTATTTTTTTTAACCGATTGCGATTTCTTAGCTGCTAGATAGATGATCGGGTTCGATTTTCGGAGCGGTGTGGTTTGATCTGTGGTCGATCCGATAAATTGAACTGAGTTAGATGAATTTGACAGCTCGTTTACTGTTTTGCTGTAAATCGTTAGCTTCCGGATCTGATTTTGGTTATGTTCTTGTTGAACACTATGATCTGCGTATGTTTGTATATGTAATTTGTTGGGAGAACAGCTGATGATTAATAATACTGTGGATCTTAACAGAGGTGTTCAGAGCGGTTCGTGTTAGCTTTAATTGCTCATTTGTTGCTTGGTCGTATATAAAGTTTTCTTGTGGATCTGTTAGTTTTGGGCATTTGATGTATATGCATGTACTTTGAGGTGCGATTTCGTAAATATGTCTATTCTACATGAATAAAAGAGTTTGATTTTTGTTCGTATTTTATATTATGATGTATCTATTTAAACAGGTGGTGTCCGAAACAATTTCAGGTTTTTACATTGTCTTTACTTTTTATTGTTGTCCGGTAATCGTAGAATGAAAAAAGTTACCTTAGTATAATACAAGTTGGACATGACTATTTTTGGTGTGACTGTGCGTCTGTACATGTACTTGTTTATACATTGTCTTTAAAAATCACCAAAGTATAATACAAATTGGAAATTTAAGCTGCACATGTACTTCACAAAGAAGAGGGATTTTGATTGTTATATGCATGACAAATTACCCAAGTAATTTACCAATATTGGCGAGACTGCATGTGGGACATGTACTCTCTCTCCCCACCCCCCCCCCCCCCCCCCCTCTTCCCCCTCTTTATCCCTTCCTCTCTCCGGTGTAGTCTTAATGAGTTCTCAATATATTTGTTTACTTGTTTGCATGTTTTAGTCTTTGTTCATCCAGGTTTTAATTTGAAAATGGTGTTACTAAGTTGTCTTTCTTGGGGAATCACAGGCCAATGCAGCATCTGGTATGGCTGTAGATGATGAGTGCAAACTGAAGTTCTTGGAGCTCAAGACAAAGAGGACCTACCGATCAATAGTTTTCAAGATTGAAGAGAAGCAAAAGCAAGTTATTGTGGAAAAAGTTGGTGATCCAACACAAACCTATGAGGAATTTGCAGATAACCTTCCTGCTGATGAATGCCGTTATGCTGTTTTTGATTTCGACTTTCTTACACCAGAGGGTGTCCCAAAAAGCAGGATATTCTTCATTGGCTGGTAAGACTGATTTGCTTTGAATCTTATCAATCATGTGTATTACTCTGTCATTTACTCATGAACTGTGTACCATTTGTTTGCTGGTTTTTATGAAGGTCTCCTGATACGTCAAGGGTGAGAAACAAGATGATTTATGCAAGCTCCAAGGACAGATTCAAGAGAGAGCTCGATGGGATCCAGATTGAGTTACAGGCAACTGACTCATCTGAGATTGGCCTTGATGTCATTAAAAGCCGTGCCAGCTAAATATGAATCATAGGATATCTGGTGGGGAATTCCTCCTTTCAGCCTTTGTTACTTGAGTGGAATGTTTATACATTGTGGGATGGCGACTTGGCTAATGATGAGATCAATTTCCAAGCTCCGTCTTTGTTTCTTATTCGTTTTAAACGTGTCCCTGGTTTGTCGTATATCATATGATATGTTATCTTATAGAACATATATGTTGAATGGCTGCCTTGGTAGTTCTATGTCAACAAACTAATATGTAGTTGTTTGTGGGGTTTAGACGACACCTTACCTCTTTTCAAGTGTTGTAAATGACCCTTGTCATTTTACTTTTGGAACGCTATAAAAGGATCATGCTTTAGGACCTTCCTTGTTGCTGATTAATTTGGCTTGTTTTGTATGACCATGCATTTTATTGGATATTTGATTTTTTTCTTGTAGTAGTAGTTTGTGTAGTGAGCAGAAAATTTTCACCCTTGAAAGCTTTTTTCTTGCAATTGCTCTTGGTTACATTCGTGAATTTTTCAGTGAACATCAGTTCATGGCTTTTGCCATATGGTATCTTTCAGCAACGTCAGCTTCTTTTGTCAATTTACTCCTCCCCTCTTATGTCCAGGATCTCTTCCGGCCTCCTGTCCCAACTTTTCTGTGAAGATCCAGTCTTTAATTTTTGACATGATTAAATGTATCTTTTTATTGATGTTTTCGATTATAGGTGCTTCAAATACAGGTAGTCGCTTAGAGCTCGGAAGTAGATGATGATCCGATACATATCTGAGGGATACAGATATATATTCATCTGACTTCCGCCAACAAAATATGCACTGATGTGATATGACATGATTTTTTTGTTCATATTGGAATCATTTACAGTTCTCTCTTATATCTAGTTTTGGACAACCTTCCAAAATTAAGGTCTCCTACGACGACACACAAATGGTGGAAACTGCCTGCCTGTTGAAATGTTGAATTGTTCTAGCTGCTCAACTGTAAAATTGTCTAGAAGTGGGTCAACTGTAGTAAAAACTAGATATCAACGTAAAGTAGCACAGAAACGACGTCGTCGCCCTGATTCTGGTGCATCACAATTATCCGTACTTGAGCTCTTCAATTCAAAACACTCTCATCGAAATGGCTTAGAAAACCCATTCGAACCACTCCAATGGCTTTTGCTTTCTGCAACCACTGTTACTCTCCCCCTCACACCCACCACAAACCAAACCCCTCTCTCCTCCTCCCTCAAACCCTTCACCTCCTTCCCCTTCTCCTTCCCACACCATAAACGACTCGTCGTCCAATCATCACTTTCCACCGCCTACACTCTCCAGCAGCTCCTCGACTCCCTCCGCCCCCTAAACGACGAGTCGTCCGCGCTCCGCCTCTTCGACTGGGCCTCAAAGCTGCCCAACTTCACTCCCACCTCCACAATCTACGAACAACTCCTCACCAAGCTCGGCCATGAGAGACGTACTAAACGACATGAAGCTCCACAACTGTCTCACCCGAGGTACTTTCTTGATCTTCATCGAGAGCTACGCCTCGTTTGATTTGTACGATGAAATTCTGGGGCTTGTGGATGTAATGGAGAACGAATCGGGTTGAAACCCGGTACCCATTTCTATAATCATTTGCTGAATGTGTTGGTTGATGGGAATAAGCTTAACCTTGTCGAAACTGCGAATTCGGGGATGAATGATAGGGGAATTAAGCCTGATGTGTCTACTTTTAATATTTTGATTAAGGCCCTTTGTAGAGCTCATCAGATTAGGCCGGCCCTTTTGTTGATGGAGGAGATGGGGAGCTATGGTTTGAATCCCGATGAGAAGACGTTTACCACGATAATGCAAGGGTATATCGAAGAGGGTGAGATGAAAGGTGCATTGAGAATTAGGGAGCAGATGGTGGAGTATGGGTGTTATTTGTAGTAATGTGACTGTGAATGTGTTGGTTAATGGGTTTTGTAAGGAGGGTAGAGTCGACGAGGCGTTTAGTTTTATTGAGAAGATGGCGGAGGAAGGGTTTTTGCCCGATCAGTATACTTTTAATACGTTGGTGAAGGGGTTGTGTAGGGTGGGGCATGTGAAGCAGGCTTTGGAGATTATGGATGTGATGCTGCAGGAAGGGTTTGATTTGGATATCTATACGTATAACTCGTTGGTTTCGGGTTGTGTAAATTGGGGGAGATTGAGGAGGCAGTGGAGATTCTCGATCAGATGGCTTCGAGGGATTGTTCACCGAATACTGTCACGTATAATACTTTGATTAGTACATTGTGTAAGGAGAACCGGGTTGAGGAGGCAACTAAACTTGCGCGTGTACTTTCTAGCAAGGGTATCATACACGGATGTTTGTACTGTCAATTCGCTGATTCAAGGTCTGTGCATGAACAGAAATCATAAAGTTGGTATGGAACTGTTTGAGGAGATGAAGATGAAAGGGTGTCAGCCTGATGGGTTTACTTATAGTTTGCTGATTGATAGCTACTGTTCAAGAGGGAAGCTAGAAGGGGCTCTGAGGTTGCCGAAAGATATGGAATTGAGCGGCTGTCCACGCGATGCAGTAATTTATAATACTCTGATTCATGGGCTGTGTAAAAACAACAGAATTGAAGATGCGGAGGAGATTTTTGATCAGATGGAACTCCATGGGATTTCGAGAAACTCAGTGACCTACAACACCCTTATTGATGGTCTTTGCCAGAATGGAAGGGTTGAGGAAGCTTCTGAACTCATGGACCAGATGATAATGGAAGGCCTAAAACCTGATAAGTTCACCTACAATTCACTGCTCACGTATTTCTGTAGGGCAGGGGATATCAAGAAGGCAGCAGATATTGTTCAGAATATGGCTTCAAATGGATGCGAACCAGATATTGTCACATACGGGACCCTCATTCAGGGGCTATGCAAGGCCGGAAGAACTGAGGTTGCAAGTAGACTCCTAAGAAGTTTGCAGATGAAAGGGTTGGTTCCGACTCCACATGCCTATAACCCAGTAATTCAAGCACTGTTTAAGCGAAAGAGAACAACAGAAGCGATGCGGCTTGTTCGAGAAATGATGGAGAAGGGTGATCCTCCAGATGCTGTAACATTTAAGATTGTCTTTCGTGGGCTTTGTAATGGTGGAGGACCAATTGGAGAAGCCGTTGATTTTGCCATTGAGATGATGGACAAAGGGTATTTACCTGAATACTCATCATTTTCTTTGCTGGCTGAAGGACTTTATACTTTATCCATGGAGGATACCCTGAGTAAGCTTGTTGATATGCTCATGGAGAAAGCAAAAGTTTCAGATAGTGAAGCTTCCATGATAAGGGGTTATCTCAAAATCCGAAAATTTAAAGATGGATTGGCCACTCTCGGTGGTATATTGAATAGCCGAAAGCCCAGAAAATCTTATTGGTCTGGAAATTAGTCTGAGCTGGTTTCAGTTAGCTTCATAAAGCATGGAATCAACATATGATAGCACTGTTGGATGTCTTTGGGATCTCTTCCAACTTCCCAATACGTGCAAAAGGAAAAGTCAGGTACTGTTCTTACCATAAGCACCATCATCAGATACTTTCACATACCACTCTGCCAAAAATGATTTCAAGTTTTCTTCTGATACTGAATTATAAGCTAATGTAGTAGATATTGAGGATGTAAAAGTATCGCAGCTCATTTTTGAAATGTATTAGCTGCCTTCCTTAGGTTGCTGTATTGAAGATTGTTTAAAAGCTCATTTTGTAGAAATATAATTCAATAGATTTATTATGATATCTCTGAGTGGGATTCTGATGGTTCATGTTGTATACAAATACAACAGCTCAATATATAT
Source organism: Geum urbanum (assembly GCA_946800695.1). Classification (NCBI taxonomy): domain Eukaryota; kingdom Viridiplantae; phylum Streptophyta; class Magnoliopsida; order Rosales; family Rosaceae; genus Geum; species Geum urbanum. The sequence continues at coordinate 76,236,303 of OX326999.1, read as the reverse complement.
TAAATTGCAACGGTTGGGTAACTTGGGTTTAAAAAGGCTTATAACCCAGGTAATTCTTTCTTTTGGGGGCCTTGGTTTCTGTATCAGTACGCTGCTGATGGTACTGAAAGAGAGATGGACGAAGATTTTCAAGGACAACCCTTCAAGCCATGTTGTAGACTTGTAGTATGAAATCTCACATGGCTGAGAGCTAGCTCAGACTTTCATGCTATTGAGCTCGTTCTCAGCATACTGTGCCTACTTTCCTTATACGAGCTAGCTCACAGTCTCAGATTTCCTACCAGGCTACTAACATGAACTTGTGCGTTTGTGGGTTTGCTGCTAACATTCCTAACAACCTGGTATAGCTTCATACAGCTTGTATGCAAGTCGATTTCGGCAGTTAAAACTTCTGATACCAAATTTGAATACCATAGTATGTTAGAACTTAGAAGACAACACACTCTTTTCACTATGTGAGTGAAGGTAAGAAATTAAAATTGCTCCCTGATTTTGACGCTTCTGTTCAGCCGGTAAACCGTTGATAACTTTGTAAATCGCAACATTATAATTCGTACATGCATCGATTATAGTACAAAATACAAAAAAAGCAGTGCTAGCTAGGTCGTTGCAGATCGAAAGGGACAAAGGGTATATATATACTGTACAACAGATTAACAGGATATCATATAATTTTGCCTACTACTGAATCTAATTGTCCACATTCAAATCATCCATGATCGTCCATCAGCTAGCAAGAAACATTCCCCACATGTTATTCGATCAAATAGCTAGGTGGCAAGCATGCTAGCTGCTTTGATCTAATCTTGAATACCATCATCATATTAGTTAAAAAACTCAAAACGAAAATTCGGTTCGCGAATTGGGATTAAACATTGATATCTCTAATCGCGTGGTGTAATTTGGGTAAAACATATATTTCTAGTCTTTTAGGTCTTGATCTCTCATTTGGGTAAAACTATGTCAGTGTTCACTGGTTGCTGGTCGATTTACATCTGCTATCAAGTCCATCACCATTATAGTTTCTGCTGGAGCTTTCATTCAAGCCATAATATATATCTATGGATTCTTCTAATATACAGGTTAGCACTATTTGAAATTTGATTACATCTTTGTAAAGTTGAAATTGTTATTGCAATTTACTAGCTTGAAGATTCCGCCATTTCTTATTTCTTGTTAATCTCGCTATCATGTAGCCCAGTGAGCGGAGTTCTTGGAACTGTATATCCTCTTCTAATGGCTGCTGGATTGGGAATTGGTGATGGAGTCCTGATGACACAGCTCAGTGCTTTGCTTGCGATCTTCTTCACGCACGATACTGTATTTGACTAACCTTTTCCTAGAATGATTCTGCAAGTGGCGAGTTTTAGAGCTGTGGATCTATAGCGTTAACGCCTTTGCTGTTTTGGGGTTTTTATAGGAAGGAGCATTTGCACAGCTCAAGGTCTGGCAGAGTGGTACTATTGCAGCCGTCTTCTTTATTAGTCCATACATCTCATTACAGGCAATGCTGGTGGTCACGCTTGTGACAATCTGTCGCTCATGGTGCATTCATCTTTCTATCTCTTCGAGACAGAGCACTCTCCCATTCAAGTTCATAACCTCAAAAGAATTAAAGACAACTTGTATGTATGCAAGCAGGTACATGTCATGTTGCTACTTGTTGCTGTCTAGGTTCTATCTACTCCGAAATCTGTTGTTTGCAACATGCACTGCTTCAATAGTTCAATACATATAGTCCCAAAGCCGAAAGATTGATAGCCCATTTCTCCCTTGTATTATCGTCAGTATAAAAATGTTTACTGTCGAAACTCAAAAGTTAAAAAGATTATGTGAATATTTCACAATCAGAAGTTTTGAGTTTTAGCTAAAAATGTTTACTGTCAAAACATCAGAAAGAATTAGCCTAGATGACGAAACCGTTTTGTCATCTAAGTGAATTAGCCTAGACGACGAACCATTTTGTTGTCCAAGAAATTGTACACGACGAAAAATTTCGTCGTCTAGAAATTTAGACGACGAAGTAAATTTTATCGTCTAAGATGTGACTTAGACGACGAAAAAGACCTCTTAAAACGATGAAATTGTTTCATCGTTTAAGTAATTTTTTTTGGTACGTATCATTACTTAGATTCTTATTTTTATTTTTTATAAGAAGTAAGATTTTTTTTTGTATATAATTAATATGATTTGAATATAAATTTTTAATAATGACATAGATATAAGTGTTATGTCATGAGTTAGGGCCTCTATATCATTAGCCCCAATATAATAATTAATGACATGGATATAATCAGATAGATAACCTACGTAACATGCTGCCCTTGCGCTTAAGATCGATTGATAATCGACTTGGCTTCACATATTCTCTTAATTCCTTTTCATGTTTAAAACTGGAGATAAAATTCAAAGTCTAGCTACTGTGGTGGACTCGGAGCAATGCCAGTGCCACCATCAACAACCAGGTTGCGATCGGTGACAAACTCCGAGTCCTCAGAGGCCAAAAACACCATAGCATCCGCCACGTGCTTTTCCGTCAGCACCCCATTGGCTCTCGAATACATTGCCGCCACCATCTTTCTCACCTCCTCCATCGCAATCTCGTTCACACTCGTCGGCTAGCAGAGGCATCGCCACGGTTCCCGGAGACATGCAGTTCACGCGCACCCCACGCGTTGCCAACTGCCTGCTCAACTGACCTCACCAGTCACAGTACTGCGTGCTTCGACATGGTGTAGGCCGTGAGGTCTGACCCACTCTCTGCCGCCAAAGTCGCTTTGCATATGATGCTCCCCTTGACTCCCCTCTCCACTATTGCATGCGCTGCGTGCTTCACACACGCCGCCATCCCGCGCGTGTTGACCGCCATGACCTTGTCGTAGAGGGATAGATCCAGGTATAGTATGGTCTGCTTAGAGCTGCCTACAACGCCGGCGTTGTTGTGCATGATGTTCAGTCGTCCGTACAACCTGAGCGTGGAGTCAACTAGGGCTTTAAATTGGTCCTCATGGGTCACGTCGCAGTGGACGTAGGTGCAGCGGTCGATCGATGCCGCAATGTCTTGGCCCTTTTCGTCTTGTATGTCAGCGATGACTACGGCCAATGCACCGTCATCAGCGAAACGGCGAGCTATGACTATGAATGCACCGATACCGCTCCCTCCATTGGTCATTATGGCTATCTTTCCCTGAAGTTTCATGGAGTCGCTCATTTTTGTAAGTTCATCTCGATCATTTTGTGCAAGGATTGCAATCGTTCAATATATAGCAAATTTAAGTGGAGTGCAAAAATTATTACTGTTTTTAATTTCTCGGCTACGTGTTTCAAGTGTCCCATGTTTCGGTCAATTTGTTAGGGTATATTTGAATCAAGTGCCATATATAAGACGAAAGTTGTAACTAGTGCACTACCAGAAAAAAATACTTAGGTGACGAAACATTTTTGTCGTCTAAGTGACTTTTTTCGTCGCCTAACAATCGTAGCCTAAATACTGAGATGACAAAATTTTGTTTTTCGTCGCTAGCTATGTTTTTTAACGACGAAAAAGTAATGAAAAAATGACAAAAATTTTCGTCATTTTAGTGAGAACTTAGACGATGAAACTCACAATTCGCCCCCACTTAGACAATTAAAGTTTAGAATTTTCGTCGCCTAAGTGTCAAATTTTAAAAAAATATATATATAAAAAAAAATCAATCACTTAGATGATGAAGGTTTTTTGTCAGTCTAAGTGGTAAATTTTAATTAATATTTTTAAAATTAAATAAACAAGTTAGATGACGAAACTATTGATTTCGTCATCTAAGTGTTTTTTTTAAATAAATAAAAATGAATTAAATCGTAATTAAATAATTAAATGTTAATTAATACAAAAATTGTAATTAGGAAATTAATGATTTAATTGTGGTGGTGGTGATGGTGACGACGACGTTTGTGTATGTGGTGGTGGTGGCGTGTAGTGGTGCCGTGGTGGTGGTGGAGGTGGTGGTGGTGCCGAGGTGGTGGTGTGTATGGTTTGAGAGAGAGAAAGTGTGTGTGAAAAATAGGGGATGAAATTTTTTTGATAAGTGACTTAAATTTTTGATAAAAAAATTTGGCAGAAAAAATTACAGCAAAAAATTTGAACGTAGGCGACGAAACAAACAAGTTTCGTCGCCCAAGTGATTTTGAATTTTCTGTAAAAAAATTTGGCGGAAAAATAAATTGCAAAAATTTTGGATTTGAGAGAGAGAGAAAGTGTGTGTGTGAAAAATAGGGGATGAATTTTTTTTATAGGTGATTACTTAGGCGACAAAACCAATATGTTTCGTCGCCTAAGTGACTTAAATTTGTGGGAAAAAAAATTTGGCAGAAAAAATTAAAACCAAAAATTTGAACTTAGAAAGCGATGAAACAAACTAGTTTCGTCGCCTAAGTGATTTTGAATTTTTTGTAAAAAAATTTGGCGGAAAAAAAAAATCGCAAAAATTTTGGACTTAAACGAATGAAACCAGTAGTTTTCGTCGCCTAAAATTATTAAAAAAATAAAAATAAATAAATAAATTTCACTTAGTCGACAAAACAACTAATTTCGTCGCTGAAGTGATTTTTTTTTATTTACAAAAATTAAAATAATTTTTACTTGGACAACGAAACTTTCGTCGCCCAAGTGAAATTTAATTTTTTAATTTTATTTAAAAAAAATCATTTAGGTGACAAAATTAGTAGGTTTCATTGCCTAAGTCCAAAATTAATTTGCATATATTTTTTAAAAATAATTCACTTAGGTGACAAAAACTATTAGTTTCGTTGTCTAAATGAATTTTTTTTTTTTTTTTTACAAAATTCACTAGGGCGACGAAACTATTTGAATAATTTTTTAAAAATATATACAAATTAATTTTGGGTAGTTACTTAAAAATCTTCAAAAATCAACTGTCAGATGTAACAATTACATTTATACAATATTGTAGAAAATAATTGAACCTAATTCGGATTAGTTTAGGATTCGAATGAATTTAGTGATTATCGAAAAATAGCTAAAATATGAAAACAATCGTAAAAAATAATTCGTAAACTGTTTTCGAAGTTACGAATGTTTGTCTTGTTGTAAAAACTTAATTTATCAACTAAATACAAATTAATTAAAATTTGACATAAAAAATTTATTTAAGACTAAAAACTTGTTATATACCTACTAATGTTGTATAGCTTAAGTGTTTGTATGCCTATATTCACTCCACACCAACATCAAAGTAATTGAATTTAGACCAAAACAATCGTTGGATATATTCATCATAACATAATATGTATGTGGATGAAATTTCATTTAAAACGAGGTTCGTTAAGGGTTTGATCGACGTAATCAACCATAAAACTAAAATTTCAATGAAACGGACACGTTGATATACGAATATTCGTAACTTCGATTTTCGAACCGTCGACACTCACAGTCAAAGAATTGTTTACTCTATGTCCTCGATGAAAAAATATATATATTTTAAGATGGTATACATGGTCATGCTCTTAGACGTGAGATTGTGAAACTCTATGTAGGCAATGAAAATAGTTGTATTTCGTCATCTAAGTACTACTTAAAAATCTAAGTGTGATTTTCTTGTAGTGGTGGAACTTGTGACGTGCTAGTAGTACATTGTACACAACTAAATTACTAAATTACGTAGTTGGTGATTAGTCCAGTGATAATGACTAATAATGTGATATTACTAAATTACATAATTGGTGCGTTGTAAACTTGTAATCCATCGTAATAACTCATATTGTGATCTTGATATTACATGTTCAATTTTTCCCCAAAGAAAAATGATATTCCCCCAAAGAAAAAAGATAATAAACCTAGCATGTACACATTATTATTACTAGAGTTTATATCCGTGCATACGCGCGTGTAAAGAGAACCGCACGATCATTTCTCTGTTTGTACTGTTCTGTGTGATTTACTTTATTGTCCTTTGATTTTTTTTGGTTATACAACTAATTTTTTTTTTGTGATTGAAATATTTGTCAGTTGAAGTTGATGACCCTATAAGGAGAGCTTCATTTTATTATAATTAAAAAATACTCACACTCGTTATGTGCGAAACAACGAAAATATAGTCTGGGAAGGTAAAAACATGTTTATAGCAATTATTTTTATTTTTTAAAGTTTTTTTTAATAAAAATTAAGATTAAATATGAATATTTTTTTTAAAAATATGAATATTTTTAAAAGTTCATATTTCAGCGTCCAAAAAGGACTTGATTATTAATAGAGATAATAAAGATTGAGAGCAAAAAAAAAAAAAATTGGTCCCCTCTATTCATAACCAAATTAGCTCCCATCTTCTCCCACCTAAACTCCGAAGTTCACAGAGTCGTTGAAATTAGATTTTCTTCATTAACTCTTGACTTTCAACTTCTTCACATTCATAAATTCATATAAAACCAAGTCCTTACTACTCCTCACACTACGACACCAATTTCGGCCCCAACGACCCAATTAAACGACACCGATCATGCTCCCTTCCTGCTTGCCAGTCCTAATCTACGCCGCCACCTGGACCCTCTGCCTCACTCTCACTGTGGCCATTCCCTCATTTTCTCCCGAGGTTGCATGCGTCTCCGCGATTTCGTCGTGCGAGTCAGAACCGTCGTCTATAGGGATTCTGGGTGACGTGCCTTGAGAGATATCCTCTACTTGCCGGCCCACCTGTTCAGCAAGTCCAAAATCTACTTCGTCGTGCCTCCGGTATTCGCGGCCGTTGTTGTGGCCGGGTCAGCCTTCCTGGTGCGGGCCATGGGCCTGCTGTGGGAGATAGACGAAGCCCATTGAGTTATTGGGTTCCCGCCACCTGGCGCCACAACGCTTCTCTTCCCGCCAAATCGATTTGAAAAAATAAATCATGGCATTCCACCGCTAGGTTGTTGGTGATATGGGTAATATATAGATGTGGACTGTGCCAAAGACATCAGTATATTACGTTCGTAGTAATCAACTATTATGATTATTTTGATACAATTTAAATCAACCATTATCTCTGCTATTATAAAAGCAAGCAAAAAAGTTTCACCAAATTTAAAGTTGACAAAAATATTATTTATAATAATAATTAATTATAAATAAAAAAAATTATATTATATTATAAATTTTTCTCATTACACACCACACCCATTACACACCACACACCCGTAAGGGTGGAGATTTTTCTAGTAATAATAAAAGAGGATGGCTGAGGCAATTACCCCATCACAATAACTACATACATACATACCAAACATCATCTTTGGTGACTACATAACAAACTAGCATGATGGGACCATTGCCCTTGTTCACCCACATTCAAGTGGTTGGCGACGATACACGACAAGGCACTAGTGATCACAGATTCACAGAATGTTCCCGATCAACTTTTGGAAGAAGCTCCATCAATCAACTTGTTGCTGAAGTCCCACAGCTTTTTTGCCAACATCTCATCTCTGGCATACGAGCTCGGTTTCAGCTCGTTGCAGTCGACATAGTACTTTCCGGTCACTCCTTTCAGTTTCGGATGAAGTGCTGCAAAGCATGTTGTGGCTGCTCCCTAAGTAAGATCATCATTAATAAACCGAGCAACATTATAGTCAATATATGCCTCTACCATCCATAAGAAATCGAAAGACAATATATAGTTGGCGCCTACGTACAAAAGTTTCATCTGAAAAACGTTAGTATTAGAAGTATCACCTGAGGGACATTCTTCCATATGCAAAAGGTGAATAACTTCAGAGTTTCTGCATATATTTAACACAAGGGATCGAATTAGAAACTAATCGAGCGTGTAAGAGCCTATATTCCTTTGTATTTTGGATCATATATATATATATGCATCTGAACTGAACATACTCATTAGAAGAGCAGAGTGCCTCATTAGAGGTGTCATTATAATTCCAGGGTGGACCGAGTTGACTGTGATGTTCGCACCCTCCTCCTGCACGGCAAGGCAAAGCAACAATACAATGTAAGAGCAGAGTGATCACTATCTACCGAATTCATTTTGGCCAAAGATATATACTCTTCATTAATAGTTGACTCGATCATGAGGGACGAGGACAGAAGAAGACAAATGCACCATGACACATTTTATACATCATATACCAGATCGACTCAATGTTCAAGTGTCGGCGTACATAGTTGCATATTACATTTCTTTGATTTCTACATTACCAACTCGAGGACAGTAATTGAATTCGACTTCTCTATAAGACCCATCTCTGTCCATTAATTTGTTCTTAAATTCATCCTTTATGGAGCACATGCCAAAGGACACGTCGATACCCTACTTGAGGACAAATGAATTACAAAGATACAAAATCAACACAACTAACCACTAGTAAATTTGCACTGGCAAAAACTCCAGACATTTTTGTTAGTAATTTTTTAAAGAGGTAAAGAATTTGGATAATAGAATTTACCTGTAGCCTACGAGAGAGCTCATTAGCATGTAGAATGTTGGCTAGTTTGGATTGTCCATATGCCCTTTTGTCCGAGTAACTGAGGGAAATAAATGAATTCTAGAGTTACTATGAGCTATATAAGCTGCTTAATTATGAAGTTTTTAGGGTGATAATTAGAAAGAAGAATGGTTAATTCGTCGTTAATCATGGATTACGTACCCACTTCGATCATTGAGGCGATCAAAATGAATGCCACCGCTGTAGGTGTGCACATGAGCAATTGATGACAAATTGACAATTCTTCCTTCTATACCAGTAGTTCTAGCAGTGTTTTTCATCTTCTCAAGGAGGAGATTAGTCAAGAGAAAATGGCCTGTACTTGATTAAATTTGGTAGATGTCTTAATTGAATTGAATTATCAACAATGGAACATGACAATTGAAAAGTAACCAATGCAAATTAATAGGTCTTTAGAAAGAAAGAAGAATAGTATTGCGCGCAACAGCATTTATCACATAATTTTAAGGCTGCGGTACTGATAATTATCATCAGAAATAGTTACCAAGATGATTGGTCGCAAACTGGACCTCTATTCCATCTTCTGAAAGTCGGTGAGGGCAAAACATAATACCAGCATTGTTTCTGCAATACATATATACAAACAAATTTAACAAAACTGAAAGAGATAAAATCACACAAGGGAAATCAGGAAAGATATATATAGAGAGAGTGATCATGATCACATTAGGAGGTTGAGAGGTAGATCAAGGGCATTGAAGCTATCAACAAATGCTCGAACAGACTTGACCGAGCAGAGGTCAAGTTTTAGAACATCCACTCTGGCTTTTTCATTCTCTGAAAGAATGAGCTGCTTTGCTTCATTTGCAGCCTCAATGTTTCTAGCAGCAATGATGACATGAGCTTTTCGAAGTGCCAAGATCTTTGCCGTCTCCAATCCAATCCCACTCGCGCCGCCTGCATTTCACAGTCATGAATCATGATCTAATTAAGCTTGCTGGTCTCAAGTTTAATACAATTTCATCTGTTTAACAATAGTAAATGGCCTCCATTTAAAAAGAAGAAGAAAAAAGTACATGGTCTTGACAGTATTAGGTTTCTGAGAACAACAAAAGTACAAGAATTCACAAATGTTCTATTTGGTTCCCATTTGAGGGAAATGAGAAATTAAACCAAATTGGAACAAAGAAAAAGACAAGAGAAATGAGAATCCTAATACAACCGCACAAGCTAGTCAATATAAGCCAGGTGGTGGGTTATAACTTCTTTCTTGTTTTGGCCCAAGTTGAAGTAACATGAATCAAGAGTATGTTTTGTACAGATTTAACAAACAAGGAGAAGGCTAAAAAGAAAACGTAGGACAATAATAACTGGAACTGAAAGATGAATAATTTGAGCTGACCAGTAACAATGGCAGTGATGTTTTTCGCATCAATTCCCTCAGTGACTTGCTCAGCAGTTGAAGCTGATCCAAACCCACTTGCGCCAAGCCTTCCCGTCACCAATGAGAAGATGCTCATCTCTTAAAATCCACAAAGATATACACCCAATCAAATTCTCCGGAAAGCTCGGACGGAACTCTGTCGAGACTCGAGACCCAAACCAATGGAAGTTTGCCAAATTGCGGAGTTCCAAACCAATGGAAGTTTGCCAAATTGCGGAGTTGTTTATTTATTGATACTCATTGGGGGGGTGGGGCAAGAGCCTGGAGAAAAGAGAAAGATGGTGATCGAAGCGTAGGAATGAGAAGAGAGGAGCGAATTGCATGAGAATAAATATGAGTTGCGGTGGGTTGAATGTAGGTAACAAATTATGGGGGTTCCCAAATGTGATTTATTACACTTTTCTAGGGAATTAAATGCTCGCCGGTGAAGAGCTGTTTAATAGCTTCAACAACCTCTCAACTGTGTGAACTTCTTTTACTTGCTGGTGGTGAACTGCCTTCCTTTGGGTTCCTTTAGGTTTTGACATTTGAAATTAGAAGCAGGAAAGAAGAAGATAGATAGATCGACACTGGCCTCTACTTTGCATGCGTGTGAAAACTGAAAACTGACAAAGCTAGTAGAAATATATCTTCAGTTTCTTGACTAGCACAGTAGCACTTAGAAGATAAGATAAGATTGAATTGGTTGAACATTGCTAGATTATTTTATGAAACTCTTACAAGAACACACAACAGTATGCACCGGTTGTTATTGTTTTTTTGCTTGCTCCTCCATTAAATAGTAGGAGGAACATACACTATTCAACAAAAAGGAGGTGTTGTTATTATTCATTAAGTTGAAATTTTTTAATATTTTGATTCTCATATACATTTTTGATCGATATCGAGATAACATGTGTTTGTCAGTTTCATCGTTACGTGATTAGCGATATTGACGAATTTTCTTAAATACAAGTTTTTAAAATCGACTATTTTCCATACACGGAATATGACTACACTTTATTCATGAGAGTTGTAGAGTATTTTATTACGAATTCGTAGAAATTTTCGTATAATTTTTCAGACGCTTAAGCTATTTATTATGAATTTTAGAATTTTAATTTTAATTTTTTTAAAATTATTTGTTTTAATTAAATCTAGACCTCCTGATCGATTAGTTTGATCAAATCAAACGGCTCAGATCAATTAGAGAGAGATCCTATCTATATACACCACGTGGTGCAATTTGGGCATTTTTTTTCAATGGTGCTTGATCATCCACGTGAATGTGAGCTCTGCTAGACATAGCTCCTTTCACTAGAGAAACTCTTGCTCCTTTATTCCTCTACTCCATCTCTTCTCGGCCATCCCCACCATTTTCTCTTGCTATTTAACCACTATCGCAGTTGCACTTAGAGCATCTGCACTGAAGGGCTTGTTGCTCGAGTAGGAGGTAAGGTCGGCCAGGAGAAACAAGAGCAAGACGAAATCGGGGATGCAGCGGCCGAAATTGGCCGGTTGACTGCTCGTTGACGGCAAGCTTGAGTAAGAACTACTCGCCTCTTTGATCGATCGCCTGGTAGAGTCCACGCCTCGTGGGTGACGTTAGACCCCTTGTCTTTTTTCAGTAAGCTCCGTGCACACACCAATGAAAAGTAAAAAAACAAGTTAACAGCTAGTTATGCTCCAATATAAGGATACCATGATAGAATTTTAAGCACACTGACAATGCTTGGAGAAGTGCGTTTAGAGCAGCAGTCGCGCTAGCGTAAATAACACACTTGAGGTCACCATTTTGTTAAGTTAGATTCCTTTTCTATATGAACTACCATACAATCATCAAGAAAATCACCATTCATCTTGTTTCTACACCTATTCTTAATGATGTTCATGGCTGAAAAAGCTCTCTCAATGGTTGCAGTAGAAACAGGAAGAGTCAACATCAAACAAATCAATCTAATCATGGGAAAAGAATATGAATTTCTTGTTTGCACAAGTTGCTGACACAAATCAGACATAGAATCTAAATTCCAAAATCTCAGATCTATAGTCATAGTTTTGTGATAATATGCACACTCCAATTCTAATGTAAGAAAATCACCATGCACAAAATCTGCAGGATAAAAATCTTTAGCAAGAAGAGTAACTTTCTTAGTTTCGAAAGAACGGAAAATGCCATAAGGGTCCAAAGTAGAGATGAAATGCGTTATGGAAAAAATAAGAATATTTCATAAACCTGGTGTGTCTCTATGCTTGTTGTGTTTTCTTGAAATGCGTTAGCTAGTTTTTGGCATGGTCTGACCACTATGCGTTGCTTCCGTTTTCTTGTAGCCAAGAGAGCCGTCATTAGCACAGACAACCGGATAGAGAGGCGAAAGTGGCCGGGCTAATTAGGCGGTTGATGGAGCAAGCACCTAACACCGCACGCTTGGTGCTAAACATGAACAAGACTTGGTTGCGAGGAGACAATGAGTGTGATACCAATTTTCCATTAGCGGCAGAGATTAACGAAGCTGTAGTCATACGGCCTAGAAAAGAGTAGGAGCGGCCCTTGCAGAATCCGCGGTCCTCGTCAGCCAAGTAGTAATGAAGAAGATAAGGCGGAGAGCAGTCTTGTGCCCCGACATGAGCACTCAAGTGTAGTTGAGCAACCTACGGCTGCCCAGATTTTAGTTGCATCTGAGGCGGCCCGTGCCGCCCAGCTGGCCAGGAACAAGAAGCGCGCTACTGGGAAGCGTCTGGAGTACAAAAGAAAGAGAAGCAAAATTGTGGGGCAGGACACCGGGTCGCCAATGAAGAGATAGATGCTGTGCGAGAGACGACAACCTGCTCCATGAATGAGGGTGATGCGGTGGTTGTCAAAGAAGGAGAGGAAACAAAAGAGGAGGATCAAATGTCGCTTAACTTTCTAGGGCGCTCACCCGTGTAGACGCCCAACAGGTATCCAACTCGGGGGCTGACACTGAACAAGCGCACCAATTGCTAGCATCTGTGTATGGAGGTGGCGCGGTGGGTGCACGATCTTTATTAAATTCTGCTGCTCGATGAGACAAAGGGTGGTCTAGAGGAAATCACAGTCATCAAAGATAATGCTTGAAAGCTAGAGGAGGATATGAAGGCCAAAGAGTCGGTGCTACTGACGACAAACGCAAGGCTGATGATGTTAGTCGTATGGAGGGAGAGCTTGGGGAAGAACTGGCTATCTTCAAGCAAGGCACTGAGGACTCCCTGATGGCTAAGAAGGAGTTACATGAGAAACATGATGAACTCGACGCCATGCGAGGCCTGTTGCAAGCGGAAAACGATCGCTGGAAGATGTATAGACGCAATAAGGGGAGCACTTGGACCAAGTTTTGGCTTAGGTGGAGGCCTTAAGAGCAAAAGTTGGGTCTCTTTTTACTCAAGTACTAGATGACATGGCTAAGTGTCAGCTAGAGGCGGATGTTGAAGCTGTGTTCAACGCCTCAGCCGAGTTCAAGCAAATCAATGAAGAAACCGTGGCAGCGAGTGTCACCATGACCTTTGATGTGCTCAAGGAGAGTCCTTACTTCAACTGGAAGCAGTTAGAAGCGAACCAACAAGCGGGGAAGGTGGCAAGTTTGCAGGATTATGTACAGCTTTTAGTTTGATGTAATTTGGAACAATGTTTGTTAGCTATCTCTTTGCATTTTGCTTTCCTAGTTTGATATACACAAGCTAAAAAAATAAGGATACCAAGTCTAATACATAATTATACCAACTATAGTTCATAAAGATACCAACTCAAGTTCGTAAAGATACCATGACTTATTTTTCATTTTTTTCTTCACAACTTAACACAAACTCAATCAACAAGGATAATATATCGCTTTCATGAGATACTATGATATTAGAGAGAGAGAGAGAGAGAGAGAGAGAGAGAGGGAGAGAGAATAGGGTTAAGGTTTAGGGTTTATGATGTTTGGTATATGATTTAGGGTATAAGGTTTAGGGTTTAGGGTGTATGAAAATATTATAATGATACAATATAAGAATACCATGACAAAGTTTTAAGGATACCATCTTAGTGTTATAAAGATATTATCATAGTGTCGTAATGATGTCATCGCAGTGTCAAAAGGATACCATGAATGTGTTATTATGAAATTCGCCACATGACGCATCTTTTAGCAAGATAAACTTACAACGGGCCTCTAATCTGAGTCATTGTTTTCGAATGAAAAATTTGGTCCAATGGTTGACATTCATATAACGGAAATCTTACCAGAAATCTGATCCAATTATTTTTTCGATAATGCTATCTGAAAGTGACATGTGTCGCATCATCATTAGTAAAAAATCTTACAAAAAGTCTAGTCTAATTATTTTTCCGATAACGACACGTGACAATGACAAGTGTCACATTTTTATTAGGCATAAATCTTACTTGAAATCTTGTATATTATATAGTCGATAAGACATGACAATGACATGTGTCATATTGTTATTAGTTAAAAATCTATCCAGGAAATAATATATTAGTATTTACAACATGATAAATAGTAACTGTTCGTGTTCTTTGTGTATTGATGCGGTCAAAATCTACTTTGCTCTTGCTATTTGTTGAATAGTGTTTGCTCTTGCCTTTTGGAAGAGTTGTAAGAGCATCCGCACCGGGAGGTGGTTTGCTCGATCAGATGGTGGGTCCGGCCAGGAGGTGCTCAAGCAACCAAAAATCAACGATCCAGTGGTGAAAATCGTCAGTCGGGCTGCTCGTTGACCGAGAGCTCGAGCATAATTTGCTCTGGTGCTTGCATGAGCGTCTGGCAGAGACCACACCTCGTGGGTGACGTTAGGCGCATAAGTTTTTTTTTAGGTTAGGCCGACAATGAAAAGTGAAAAAAAAAATTACAAAAAGTTACGAACCAATAAGAACATAACACGTGGCCTAGCTGTCATTCTTTTAAAACTATAACGGGCCTCTAATCTGGGCCGTTGATTTCAAATGAAATTTTTGATCCAACAATTCACATTCAAATGTAATGGCAATTTTTTTCCAGTAACAGGAAAATTGCATAATATTTGTAAAATAAACCCAAAAAATTGTAAAAAAATTCCTAAAAATTATAGGAAATACCCTAATTTTTTTCTTATAAATACTAGGTCATTATATTTACAATTCACATCAATTTATGCACAACAAATTTCATTTCCCCTTCCATCTCTTCTCTCATTTTCTTGAGCATTTTTTCCAAAAAAATGGGCATCCATTGGCTTCCTTCCGAAATTTAAAAATGTGCATCTCTTTCGCACGTCATAGCATTGATGAATGCAATGACAACAAACAAAAGAGGGACAAATTGTGAGAGACAATTCATGTTGATTATATGTTAAATTGGGAGCCAACACAAGATGAAACTCCCCCGAAGGAGCCAAGGACTCAAATCGCGCTTTCATCTCAGTACAATAAGTTCAAGCTACTCTTGCAAAAATGGGGCAATTGTTTGCACGATGCACATATACGTATAGCTAGCGGTACTTCGCATATGGATGAAGTAAGTTTCTATTCTTTTATCATATATGATATAAATTTTATTTGATTATATAAAATAAATTATGTAATTTGTTTAAATATGCGGTATTTTGAAATAGCTAATACTGATTTTTTGTTAGATCAAGCATGCTCAATCCTTTTACTATTCGGCCAAGAAGAAACCGTTTACACACTTTGCATGTTACGAAGTGATTAAGGACCATCCAACTTACGTTGAGGTGCTACCAACTACTCTGTCTCCGTATGCAAGCAATTTCGAGTCTACTCCTTTCGTTACCGAATCATCTCCAATCATCAATTTGTATGATGAGGAAATGAATGAGACACCTCAAAGTAACGTGGTCGCTTCCTCAAGTCCAGTTAGACCAATGGGATGCAAGGCGACAAAAGAAGCAAGGCGGCAAAAGAAATAAGGTAAGACTCCTATTGAGCAACGAGTTGAGGTTTTGCATACCATTGCAAGTGATCAAGCATCGTGGCATACCTCGAGGAAGATGCATAATGAAAGTGAGCTTAATTATTACAAAGAGTATATAGATATTTAAAAACAGAAAGAAGCACAGTACCAAAAAACTCACTTAGACGAAGAAGCAGTTTCGTTGCCTAAGAAACAATTTTCATCGCCTAAATACCTAGACAATGACATCTTCGTTGTCTAAGATTCGTCGTCTAAGTACCATAGTCTAAGTACTTAGACGATGAAACAATTAAATTTTGTCGTCTAAGATTCTGTTAGACGACAAAAAATTTGTTGTCGCTTATGGCCTTAAACGAAAAAATATTATAGGCCGAGACGACGAAACATTTCGTCATCTAATTCAACTTAGACGACGAAATGTTCCGTCATCTACGTTGGAATTTTGGATAACGAAATTTTTCGTCGTCTAAGTGGGAACTTGTAACGACGAAATTTCTGTCATCTACATGTATGTTTAAAATGACGAAAACTTTCGTCTTCTAAGTATATTGTTTACATGACGAGTTTCTCAAGTGCGTCGTCTAAGTAGGCTGACCTAGACGACGCCAGTTTTCATTTCGTCTTCTTATGCTATTTTTTTCTTTTTAAATTAATAAATTGAATATATTAAATATTAAGTTAATAAATTTATTTTAAAATTAACTAATAATAATCGAATATATTACATATTAAGTTTGTACATAATTAATCCGATCGAATATAAAAATACATAATATATACATATTAAACCTAATCTCCGGCTAACTTGCGACACTAGGAGTTTGGACCCCCCCCCCCCCCAATGCTCGGGCCATCGTCATCATCGTGTCCAGGAGGATCCCGAGGAGTGCCAAACGGCTGACAAATAGAATTGGGATCTATGCCTAACTTAGCCGACATGAAGTAAATTAATTGATCCATCCGAGCTATCGTTTCTTGTGTCTCCTCCCGAGCCTCCTCTCGAGCCACTCAAGCATCCTCCTAGGCCGCTTGTATTTTCTCCTGGTTAACCGCCACATTCAAACGCCGACTCTCCAATTGTGACGACTTGCTCAAATCTTGCTCGACTCCCCGTCCAAGATCAAGAACCTCCTTTTTAGGTTGATGGCCGAAGACTTCATGTGCAATTTCTATCTGAGTCTCCTGCGAAAGAGGAGGCATCTCTTTAAGCGTCATCTCTGACAACTACACGAAAACTAAAACACTTCGAATAACCTCAAAACCGAATCTCATCCTCATTTCTCAAGTTCACTTACCTATGTATCACGCATATAATCACAAAATGGACCCTCTAGATAGTTTATCTCTTTATGCACAATTGAAGAAGCATTCTTGATTATAAGTCACTGGTTGACAACCTCAGGGCTTGTTAGTCAATTAAAATACCTTGATTAAAACACTTACAAAAACTCATATCTTTGTTATCAAATTAATTTTACACATGTTACTAACACACAACTAAGTATTATAAAGCATTCAAGCACTTGTTGTAATACACAAAGCCACAGTCTTATGCTCATAATTATATTTGATTTTGCCAACTAAACCATATTTCAAGAGAATTGAACCAAATTGAATGTTCTAATTAATCATGATCCAAATTCTGGATAACCAATAGTAAAATTAAATTCATTTAATTTGGATTTTTTTTTTACTTACGACGTGTTGAGTCCCGAAATGTTCGTCTTGCCCGAACCTATTTTAAGCAGAAATGTCGGCTGATATTAGTGGGTATTTTGAACCCTTTTCCAAGTGTTCCAATGTCAGGTTGATCATCTTGCAGGAGCCCGATCCATGGTGTAGCTGTTTCTTGTCACGATTAGCTCTATTCTTCTCTGATCTTAACTATTTCACAACAATGTAAATTATTATGCAGTTAATCATTATTCAATACTCTAACTTTTTATATGTTATTTTCAGTGATCTTCTTTTATAGAACTTGATAGTAATCATTTTTTTAAGTTTTTTGTGTGTATACCAAATAGAGTGTAATGATGAAATTGCAAGTTACTCATATATTGGGTAACAAAGATGTTTAAGAATGTGGAGGAACATGAACTACGAACCTTAAACTTGTCGGACTCAAAGTGTGCTTTCAACCACTCTCA
Source organism: Geum urbanum (assembly GCA_946800695.1). Classification (NCBI taxonomy): domain Eukaryota; kingdom Viridiplantae; phylum Streptophyta; class Magnoliopsida; order Rosales; family Rosaceae; genus Geum; species Geum urbanum. The sequence continues at coordinate 76,218,373 of OX326999.1, read as the reverse complement.
TTCGTCTTCCCTTCCTTTTTTGAACTCCTTTGGTGTCTTTCCGGGGTTTTCCTTGTACTTCTTGTGCAATGTGTACTTCCAATCCTTGTAGATATCGTGAGCGGTCTTGTTTTTGTAGTCCACCATCTCCTGACTATGATCATAATTAAAATATGGAAACTACTTCAGTGCTTTAACACAATTTACAATAAAAAATATGTTTATAAAATAACCATAAAATGGTAAACTAATTTACGTTTTTACGGTTGTAATACAAAGTTTCGTTTTCTCATAAGGAATAGTACCAAACCTAAATAAGTAACTTTTTATTTAAAATTTACAATTTAATCTTGGAAAAATACTTCAGTACTTTAACACAATTTACAATAAAAAAATATGTTTATAAAATAACCATTAAATGGTAAACTAATTTACTTCTTTAAGGTTGTAATATCAAGTTTAGTTTTCTCATAATGAACAGTTAAATAAATAAATTTTTATTTCACGGTTGTGTTAGATCAAATTTTAAAAAAATAATTAATAGTCAAGATTAAATTATAAATTTTAATTAAAAAGTTACTTATTTAGGTTTGGTACTGTTCCTTATGAGAAAACTAAACTTTTTATGAGAAAACTAAACTTGATATTACAACCTTAAAGAAGTAAATTTGTTTACCATTTTATAGTTATTTTATAAACATGTGTTTTGTTATAGATTGTGTTAACATACTGAAGTATTGTCCTTAATCTTGACCATTCATTTTTTTTAATTTGATCTAACAGACCGTAAAATAAAAAGTTACTTATTTAGGTTTAATATTGTTCCTTATGAAAAAACTAAACTTGATATTACAATCTTACAGAAGTAAATTAGTTTACCATTTCATGGTTATTTTATAAACATGTGTTTTATAGTAAATTGTGTTAACACACTGAAATAGTGTCCTTCAAATATGCCTAACAAAAAATTTATTTAAAAAAATTAAGAACAATAAACCCTATAATTTGTAATCAATTACGAAAAAAATAAAATAAAATACTCTATTATCGTGAGTCCGCGGAACTCATTGAACCTGACCTCCTCGGGGAGCTCTTCCCAAGAAGAGGCTATCATACATACATGGCCCCATACAATACCCCCGATTTGATGAGTAGTCAAATTAGTCAGCTTCCTTCCTTCAGGGCATTGCGTGAATGCATTTAACGGCACATTGATCTTTTGTCCTCTCATTGTCTTTTTTAGGTTCTAGGCTTTGCTTCCATTGCAAATTCCTCGAGTGCGTTTGGGGGGTAGAAGTGAGGGGTCTTTCCTATTTTTGTTTCATCGTCTCGGAAGATTGAGGCGTTTGTGACGACATCGACGCGTCCTGAGGTAGAACTATTTCGTCAACCGTAAAATCTGTGCCAGCTACATTGGGAGCATGCGGAATCCTCCATGCGGGTGCGTTACCCATTCTGGACTCATATGACAGTTGGGTTTGCGGTTCAGCCTATCTCATTTGTCATGATAGAGATTGATAATATCCATCATTCCCTTCTGTTGTGCGTCTCTTTGGCATATTAACGGTCTACGACAAAAACTAAACATCAACCATCATGTCTAAAACCTATATCTACCAAACTCTCCATAACTTACATTAACTAATTCAGAACGGTCCAAAACGGTAAAACCATTCCTAAATAACCATACGAGAACATTAACACATATTTTCAAATAATACTACAACACACATACTTCAACATATATACATGTCAAATCATCCTCTCAAATGCAAACACACAAACCACAAACCTTAGCACAAACCACAAATCAGAACAGTCCATTACATCATATGTTTTATCCAAAATTGCGGCTCAAACTAATATCATCACTAACGTAACCCGAAACAACACATATCCCAAACCTCAATCACAATAGATATTATCACAATATCAATCATCCAAATTCCTTGTAACCTTAACAATCCTATGTCACAATAGATATCACAATAGCAATCCAATATCCATTAATCATCCTTAATCACAATAGAATTCATTAAGTTCAATCATCAATCACACCTCCATCAATCATCAAATTCAAAACATCAACCATTACATAGAGAGAGGGAGAGAGGACGAGAGTTAGCACAATTGGGTCGGGTCCGATGAGGTGAGGATTGATAGAGAGGATGACGGTGACAGTGGTGAGGTATGGACGAGAGAGATGGTAGCATTAACAGGACGATGTCAGAGGAGAGAGGTGGCGCAGGCGTCTGTCAGTCAGACGAGAGAGAGAGCCAAAATCAGGGCTACGTCAGTGGTGTTGGGGGGGGGGGGGGGGGGGCAACAGCGCTTTCGAGAAATCGGAGGGAATCAATCGGTTTAGGGATTGGAGGTGTGTTTTGTGAATTTAGGGAAAATGATATAACTACCCAGACTTATTGAAGGGACTTAGGCGATGAAACAAGACAGTTCATCGTCTAAGTGGTTAAAAACGACTTAGACGACGAAAAGTCCTGGTTTGTCGCCTAAGTTCTTTTTAAAATTTAACTAAAATATTTGGTGGATGCATTTGACCCGCCAAATAATTGACTTTAGACAACAAAACATGTTTATTTCATCGGCTAAGATCCCACTTAGGCGATGAGACTACAATGTTTCGTCGCCTAAGTATATATTTTCTTTATTTTGGGAGAAAATCATAATTTAAATACTTAGGACACATGCATAAGAATTATAAGAAAGTAACCGTTAAATGGAACTGTGGTATTAATATGACATTGAAGAAAAAATTGAAGCTATTTTGGAATGTGTTCATATTTGATCAATGTAGTTTTGCGAATGTCAACTAAAGTTTAAAAAACGGATACAATTGTAAATTTTAAATCGTAAATTTATTTTCGACATTACGAGCATTTTCACTGATGTCGATATTTTATATAGCAATTAGATATAAATTATTAGAAATTTTACATAATAAGTATATTAACAATGTTTGTTAAGCGTTTGATCAACGTAGTCAACCACATCGTCATTTTGGTCAAAGAATTACTTAGACGACAAAAGTCTTAGTACTACTTAGCCGACGAAATAATATGGTTCATAGTCTAAGTACTCCTTAGTCGACAAAACATATTATTTCGTCGTGTAATATTTTCAGGGTTTAGGGAAAAGGGTTTAGTACATTAGGGTTTAACGTTTAGTGCAGTTGGATGACGGAATACATTGCATCGTCTAATTCTACTTAGATAACAAAACATGTCAATTTTTTCATCTAAGAAGATTTAGACGACGAAACCGTTCTGTTTCGTCGTCTAAAAATACTTCTTTAACTTGTGATCCTCCTTTCACTTATTCCAGTATCATTGCTATAAGGTTAAGACAAATTATAAATACTCTAAATTTGTACGTACGCGTACAAATTCTAATATCATCGATCGATATCATATTGCATACTTATCGATCGATCAAATATATTTGTACGCTGATAATAAATTAATTAATTAGTTAAGTTTGATCTCGATCTAATTCTTGCGATCAATTAATTAGTTAGACTTAATTAAGTAATTATATATAGGTATATGAATCACTTTCATCATCAGAATCTCCATCAACGTCTTTCTCCTCACTCTGAACATGTTCTTGATCCTCATCATCATCATCATCATCATCATCATCATCATCATCATCATCATCATCATCATCATCATCATCATTATATATGACGAAATCTTCACCCTTTAGCTCCTTTTCAGAGGCATAAATATTGTCTAGGTCCTCCATCTCCTTTTTAGTAAGATCCATATCAGCATCAGGTTCCGGTAAGATTTTGTTAAATTGAATCAGTTGCCTTGTGTTTGTGATGATAGAAGTACTAGGCTCTTGATATGCATCAACATTATTCCCTTGAGTATTTAATGTTGATGTCCCTTCAAGTGTTGCGGCACTTCATATTCCTCGGTAAGACACATTGCAGACTATTTTCCAACATCCACCGAATTTTGGATCATCCATATAGAACACCTGTCTGACTAAGGTGGCAAGAGCGAATGACTCATCTTCATACCAACTTGAGGTTTGTATCGACAGATATAAGGCCTAGATATTTCTTTGTACGCTTGAACCATTTACACTTGAATAGAAAAACTTCTATATTCCCATATAGCAGTTGAACAACATTAAGAAGAACCCACTGTTTTGTGTTCTTCTTCCTTGTCCTACCGCTATCCCATTGTTTTGTGTTCTTCTTCCTTCATCTCGGTAGACTGAATGAAACTTTACACCGTTGACAAAATATCTGGGGTAAATATGGTGTTCGATCGGCTTGTGGGCCAAATTATGCTTTTCCCATGACCACCACCCCTCGTGGTCATCCGAATTGTGTAGATCATTAATCTGCAAAATTGTGAACAAGATATAAGAATGTCTATTTAATTAATAAATTCCTACTGAAAATTTGGCATAGATTCCCCTAAGATTAAATAAAATTGCATGCATGTACAAAAGAAGAAGAAATACTACGAAGGCACAAACACCAAAAAATCAACATCCGAATTTATCAACTTCAAATAAAGTAAGCACAAAACCTATAGACAGAGGTTTTAACATACCAATTGGAGGAAATAATTAGGGAACCACTTCTTAACTTGTCTTTCAACCCAGAGATCACTCTTGCCCGGTTCGAATGCCTGAATTCTTGCCCTGTAAGCTTTCATGAAGTGGTCGACCTCGTCACAGTCTCCCAACACTACCCAATGGGCTTCTTTAAGTTCTACCTGAGTTAATTTTTCTTTTAATACTCCTCTAAATGGTCGCACAATATCTATGATGACTGAAAGATTGTGGATAACATGTGTATTGGAGGCAGTCTGGACTGGATCTTTGAGGTACATGTTGCCGTGTGTTACACACTCATGCATTTTGTAAGTTTCGGCTATAGAGCCATCTGGTGCACCTTAATTTTTGACGAATTCTTTGTACTATCTGAGTTATCTACAACACAATGAGTAAGAAAATAGATATATAAATGATAAAAACCATGTTAAACAAATTTAGTTACATGTAAAAATTGTACATTTCCTGAAGATACATCCAAGTATAGTGGATCATACCAGAAAGCAGCACCTATTCGAGAAGGTGGACCATGAGGTGAATCATGACGTCAAAGAAATCAGGGAGGGAAATCCTCTCTAATTTGCAAAGGATATGGATAATTTTCTATTGTAGTTCGAGAAAATCTAATTTCTTCAACTTTCTTGCGCATAACCTTTGCCACCATCTGCATAATGCAACTATTCGTTCATGGATGTCTTTAGGCAAATAAGGTCGAATTATCATTGGAATTAGACGTTGCAACATTACGTGACAATTATAAGTCTTTAGATCGTAGAACTTGTGATCCCCAACATTGACACATGCATCAATATATATTTGCTGCATAATTAGACAGATATCGAACACTTTTAAACCAGTTGAATACAATATCCCTCTGTGCAGGCTTCACAGTGTAAGGTGCATCAGGCATCTTGTTGTACACACCCTTTCCATTCCTCTTTAACCACAAGGTACAATACAAATTGTAAATTTCAAGATCTTTTCAGGCTTTGGGGGTATCCTTAGTCTTAAGCTTAATACAGAGAATTGTTCCCATCATGCTGTCACACACTTTTTTTTTCTATGTGCATGTTACGACCCGAACCAAAATTACACTCTTATTGAATTATATTAAGCTTTATTACGGATTAGTCGTGTTACCGAAGTTGTTAACGAATTTTTCACTAGGCGAGAATTTGATTTAACTTTCTTCATGAAAGTTGTAGAGTATTTAATTTTGAGCTTGTAACAATTTTTTGGGAATTTTTCAGATAAGCAAGCTATTTCTTATGCTTATTGAAATTCTGCGCGATAAGATTATTTTTAGGCGGCTAAATCTCAACTGTTTGATCGCGATAAGATTGATTTCGGGCCATTGATCTTTTGAGGAGGTTAGGGGTATAAATAGCTAATTTTGAAAATTTGAAATCAGAAATTCAGGAAAAATCAGAAAAAATCACCACGAGTTCGACCCGTTTTGCTCCCCCACCGACCCAAATTTCTTGACCCATTTAGTTTGCCATTTTTCGGCCACCTCCGACGTCATTTTAGGTAGGAAATTGAAGCTCCTTGCTTCCTTATTGTTGTATTGTGAGATTTTTTGGGAAATTTACAGGTTTCGTTGGACACCTGTAACAGGTTTGCACCATGGGAGTCGCCGTCGTCGGTGGTGGTGTTCCAGTGTGTTTTAGACGTCAGGGTTGGAGGGTTAGGGAGCTCTCCCTTCCCTGAGTCTATTAAGGGTGGTTTCGAGCTCCGTCGTGGCTCGACAACAGTGATTTGAGGATCAGAATTTTCTGACCGGTTTTAGTCGTAAGCTTTCAAATCAAATTCCGGCCATGGGAGGGTGAGTTAAGGCACTTCGAGTTAGAGGTTGGGTTGGGCTTGAGGAGAAGATCATTTTGAAGGGTCAATTGCCGCCATTGATAGTTGTTGCTGAAAAATGGATTTCCAGCCTGTTTACACAATTTTCGGCCAAATGCTATCGAATTGGACCTCGGTCCAGTTACGAAAGTTGTAGGAATGGTCGAGAACTTTCCTGCGAGGGGTCAACTTCCCCAATCGGAGAAATTTTACCAAAGGCACGTGTAACCCATGCGTTGCCGCCTGTGGAGGCGCGTAAGGGCCATGCCTTGCCGCTCAAGGCGGTGCTCCAGCGAGACAGTTTACAGAAATCATCGGCGGGACTTTCGGGGTTGTTTTTAAGGCCGATTTCTATAGTTTTATGCATATTCGGATATCGTATTATCCGTATTTGCAGGACATCGAGATCGCGACCCTAGCAGCGAAGGTAATTCCGCTCGACCCTAGCAGTAGTCGCTAACTAGTGAGTGGACTTTTATTTTCACAGTTGGTAGCAAGTTCATACTTTTATGCATTACAGTATGTTTTCAGAGCATTTATTTGGATGTTTACTTTGTGATGGTTTTATTTAGTTGCATCGATGCTCTAGCTATGCGGCTGATCACCGGATAACCAGTCAGACCGATTTAAGACAAACATCTTACTCGACCCAGATTGTCCCGAGTTATGACAAACACCTTAGACGATCTCATCACCTAAATTTTTATACATACAGTTGTTCCAGGTTAGATCAAGCACCCTGAACGGCCACCTTTATTATATTTCAGTTTCTTATATTTGAACTCGCTTTATTTTAAAAAAAAATTAGCAGAAAGGCATGTTAGTATAGTTTTATCAATTTATGTAGCTTACATTATTTTTATCCACTCACTCTAACATTTTATATTTTAATTGCCTTTCCCTGGGATTCGGTTTCCTTCGCCCATGCTACAGTTTAAATCTTAAATTTGCATGGTGTCGTCGAAGGATTTAAGTCCACTTGTCAGCTCCTCATTCAGTAGGTTCCAGTCCACAATTAGACTTTTTCTTATGTATCATATGTTCATAGAAGTCGCTCTGAATTCAAGTTGTATGATGATATTTTCAGTTTCTTGAGTAGCAGTCGAGTTATTTTTCTTTGTATTCAGAACCAACATATTGTAAATACGTTTTTAAATTCCACAATTAAATTCATAGTTCTTGTTTATGTTATTTGTAGAGAAATCTGAATGGACAATAAGTGGTCCACAGTTTGTTTGTGGGAATTTGTTTTAGAAGTATTTTTTTTCTTGAAGATTTTTGTGTTGTCCAGTTTTCAAGGGGAATTATGTCAAAATTTTCGTAGAATTTCTCAGAGTTGGTTAATCGTTAGGATTTAATTCTAGTTTACTAGTTAAACTATATAGTTTACTAGATAAACTTGGGTTGGGTCCTCTCATCTTGGTATGAAAGCATTAGTTTATAGATTTTGTAGACTCTTTGGTCATGTCAGTATATGTATTTGATAGTGTACAATACTTTCGGGAGGATGGCCCTACTGACCGGCAGATCCCCATCACAGCTCCAAGTATTGTGCATTGTTAACTATCTAGAGTCTCCTAGTTGAGCCATATTCTTGGTCTCTTTGAGTGAGCTAAATATTTTTTGTAGACTCTTAGGTCATTATGCCTCGACAACCAACTCAACAGGATGAAACGCAGTCTTTGGCACAACAAATGCGTGAACTAATTACACGCATGATGCCAGTGCCACGTGAGAGTCATGGAAATTTAGTTACCAAAACTAAATCAACAGGATCAGTTCCCTTTGCATGATTCCATGACCCTGAGACTTGTGAGAACTGAGTTATAAAGATTGGCCGAGTATGCGAACGCCTGTGCCTCTAGTTGACTTCAGAGTAGCAAACAACGATATCTGTGGGTCTATTATATGACCATGCTTACCATTGGTGAGAAAGCACTGAGGAAAATGAAACTACCACCCCATGGGAAGAGTTCAGGCAGTTGTTCATTAGTCGCTTCTTCTGTGAAGCTACAAAGCAGAGGAAATATGAGGAGTTTATACATCTCTGGTAGGAAGACTTGTCTGTGATGGAGTATCAGGATCGTTTCACCAGTTTATCCCTATTTGCACCAAATTCTGTCAGGTAAGTGAAGAAAATATATTGGAGGTTTGAGCAAGGTTTGTGACATGAGATTGGTGTATACATGTTAAGTGTATCATGCACTGATTTTGATGAGTTTTTCGGTGCGGCTGTGAGATGTGAAGATACGCTTATATCTGAGCGGGGTCAAACTCGACAATTCGAGGAAGGTGGGCCTAGCTACGGTCCTTCAAAAAAGGGAGGCTCCAGCGTATCTGGTTCCACATCATCTTTTGGTAGGGGATCTTAGACCTTTAGCGCATGTCGTCCGAGTTGTTTTTCTAGATTAAGGCAAAGTCGATCACAGAGGCAGAGGTCTAGGGCCAGTTCCAGTAGATCTAGTGAGTCTCGATTTACTCCATCGACACCCAGAGATTTTCCTCTATGCAATAGATGTAACAAGCACCATTTCGGATAGTGTTAGTTTAGGACTTCAGCTTACTATTGTTGTGGCCAGATAGGCCACTTTACGAGGGAGTGTCCACAGAGGGACACCCCAGGTGAATTTATGGTGCAGAGTTCTAGTGGTAGTCAGGGAGCCATTTCAGGGGTTAGAACCGCACCACCGCCCAAACAACCAGATTATCAAGACCGGAGCCAAAGAAGGCGACCGGCTGGATAGACTGGACAGGCCCGACTTCATCGAATGAATCTACAGGAGGGCCGAGCATCTCCAGAGGTGATCATTGATACGTTACATGTTTTTGGTTATGATGTTTATACTTTAATAGATCCAGGGGGACACACTCTTTTATCTCCATGAGATTAGCATCAATAATTTACGTACTTGCCACTTCCTTATCGAAAATGTGGCGAGTGATATCTCCTTCTGGTGAGGTGATTTTAGTTAGGCTAATGTATCAACACTGTAGCATGATGGTTGGAGGTATTTGATTGTCTACCGATCTGATACCTCTTGACATCGCAGATTTTGATTTAATTTTAGGCATGGACTTTTCGAGCAATCATCTAAATTTGGTTGATTGTCATCGAAAAAATGTAGTATTTAGAAGTCAGGGGTTCTCTGAGATTTTATTCTGTGGGAAAAGAAAATATTCTTTCATCGCGCCTAATTTCGGCTGCGAAGGCTAAGAGGGTGTTGCGGAAACGGTCTACCGCATATCTAGCACATGTAGTGAATACCAGTATTTCCACCCCTAACCTTGAGCAGATTAAGGTGGTTAGGAAATATCCTGACGTCTTTCCTGAGGAATTACCAGGTCTTCCTCCAGTAAGGAAAATATATTTCATGATTGAGCTACTTTCGGGTGCAGGTCTCATAGCTCAAGCTCCATATAGGATGGCTCCAGCTGAGTTGAGAGAGTTGTAGATTCATTTTTAGGAACTAATTGATAAGGGTTTCATCCATCCTAGCATATCACCATGGGAAGCTCCAGTTTTATTTGGAAAAAAGAAGGATGGATATACGAAATTATGCATCGACTATCGAAATCTAAATCAGGTTACAGTGAAGAACAAGTATCCATTGCCACAAATTAATAATTTGTTTGATTAGCTTAAAGGAGTTACAATGTTTTCTAAGATCGATTTGCGATCGGGATACCATCAGTTGCGGATTACGGAGTCAGATGTCTCTAAGACCGCGCTCCAATCTCGATATAGGCCTTGAGAAAATCTCAGTTGTATGTCAAGTTCATTAAATGTGAGTTTTGGTTGGATATAGTTAAATTTTTTGTCCATGTAATTTTGGCAGATGGAGTTAGTGTTAATCCGGACAAGGTGGAGGTGGTGTCGAATTGGAGCAAACCCACAAATGTAGCCGATATCAGGAGTTTTTTGGGCTTAGTCGGTACGATCGTTGGTTTGTGCTAGGCTTTTCAGGTATCGCTGCACCTCTTACCCGACTTACAAGGAATGAAATTATATTTAAATGGCCAGAGACTTGTGAGGAAAGTTTTCAGGCGTTAAAGATAAGGTTGACCACTGCTCATGTGTTGACTTTACTAGATGATAGTGGGGAGTTTTCAGTTTTCAGTGATGCATCCAAGTTAGGCTTGGGATGTGTGTTGATACAGCAAGGCAAAGTTATCACTTACGGTTCCCGACACCTGAAACCTCATGAAGTGAATTACCCGACTCATGACTTGGAGTTATCAACGATTATTTTCGCGTTGAAGATTTGAAGACACTACTTTTATGGTGCCAGGTGTCAGATCTTTACCGACCATCAAAGTCTTATGTATTTCCTCACACAACAAGAACTAATTTTGAGGCAGAGGAGATGGATGAAATTGTTGAGTGATTATGAGTGCACCTTTGAGTATCATCCTAGAAAGGTGAACGTGGTAGCTAATGCTCTTAGTTGAAAATCAAGAGTTTTTCTATCACATATAAAAGGACTCGGATACCACTACTTTGAGTACCTACCTGGAAAGGAGAACGTGGTAGCTGATGCTCTTAGTTGGAAATCAAGAATTTCTCTGTCACATATAAAATGACCCGGATACCACTACTTTCTGAGTTGCGAGCCACTGGCGTATTTCTGTATACCGATGATGATGAACTGGGAGTCTTATTAGCCAACTTTCAGGTTTGACCTGTTCTTATTGACAAAGTTCATGACTTACAAGATTCTGATGCCTCATTGCTGAAACTAAAGGAAGCAGCATGTAGCAGTGGACAACCAGACTTTACATTGCAGAGAGATGACTTGCTGGTGTTCAAAGGTAGACTTTGTGTTCCGAACAATGAAGAGTTGAAACAAGAAATACTTGATGAAGCTCATTGTTCGGCTTATTTAATGCATCCTGGTAGTACAAAAAGATATCAAACTCTTAAGGAGTATTATTGGTGGCCTAATATGAAAAGAGAAATAGCGACATATGTGAGCCAGTGTCCCATTTGTCAACAAATAAAGGCGGAGCGGCAGAAACCTTCAGGCTTGACACAACGCCTTCAGATTTCGGTTTGGAAATGGGAGCATGTTACTATGGATTTCATATACAAGCTACCTCGTACATCTACAGGTATTTGGGTAGTTGTGGATCATTTCACTAAATCTGCACATTTTATTATAGTTCCAGAGAAATTTTCTGTGAGCAAACTAGTTCAGTTGTATATGTAGAAAATTGTAAAATTACATGGTGTGCCTATTTCTATTATCTCGGATCGAGATTCCCTTTTTACTTCACAGTTTTGGAGAGCTTTACAGGAATTTATGGGAATCAAGTTACGAGTCAGTACAAATTGTCACCCCAGACGGATGGTCAATCCGAGAGAACAATTCAAATGCTGGAGGATATGCTAAGATCCTGCGTATTGCAATTTCCATAAAAATGGAATAAGTACCTGGATTTGATGAAATTTTCTTATAATAACAGTTTCCACTCCAACATTGGTATGTCACAATATGAAGCCTTATACGGAAAATAGTGCAGGTTCCCTCTGTGTTGGAGCGAGGTAGGCGAGAGAAGCCTTATTGGTCCAGATATTGTGGAAACGACGAAAAACGTACAGAGCATTCGAGATAGATTAAAGGTTGCCCAGGATCGACAAAAGAGTTATGCAGACGTTAAGAGAAAGAAACTAGAATTCAAGGTTGGTGACTGGGTATTTTTAAAATTGTCGTCATGAAAGGGTGTTATGAGATTTGGAAGGCATGGCAAGCTTCAACCACGATACACCGGACAATATGAGAATATTAAATGTGTTGGTGATGTTGCTTATCGTTTGGAGTTACCATCAGAACTAGCACATGTTCATGATGTATTCCATGTGTCCTTGTTGCAGTAATGCATCTTCCCCACCCTTCTCATGTTATTATGCCTCAGCAGATCCCGTTACGTGAGGACTTGGTCTATATTGAGGAACCAGTGAAAAATTCTTGACCGTAGGGAGAAGGTTCTCTAGAACAAGACTATTCCTTTAGTGAAACTATTATGGAGAAATCACGCAGTGGAAGAAGCCACCTGGGAACCAGAGAAGCACATGAGAGAGCAGTAGCCTCATCTTTTCTAGTAGGTATGTAAATTTTGAGGACTACCATATCGGAGAACTTTCACCAGAGGCGCGTGGGTTCGCCGCCTGTGGAGGGACGTGAGGGCCACGCGCTACATTCCATAGTGGTACATCGGCGAGACAGTTTTTAGAAATCATCGGTGGGACTCCCGGGGTTATTTTAGGGCCAATTTCAATAGTTTTACTCATACTTTGATATCGTATAATCCATATTTGCAGGACATCGAGATCGCGACCCTAGTAGTGAAGGAAATTCTACTGGACCCCAGTAGTAGTCACAGACTAGTGAGTAGATTTTTATTTTCACAGTTGGTAGCAAGTTCATGCTTTTACGCATTATGGTATTTTTTTCAAAGCATTTATTTGGAGGTTTACTTTGTGATGATTTTATTTAGTTACATCGGTGCTCTAGCTATTCGGCTGATCACTGGATAACCGGTCGGACTAGGTTAGGACAAACACCCTGCTTAACCCAGATTGTCTCGGGTTAAGACAAACACCCTAGACGATCCCATCACCTAAATTTTTATACATACAATTGTTCCGGGTTAGATTAAGCATCTTGAACAACCACCTCCATTGTATTTCAGTTTATTATATTTGAACTCGCTTTATTTTACAGAAATTAGCAAAAATGCATGTTAGTATAGTTTTATCGATTTACGTAGCTTACGTTATTTTTGTCCACTCACTTTAACATTTTATATTTTAAATGTGTTTCCCTAGGATTTTTCAATTTTCGTCGTCCAGGCTACAGGTTGAATCTTGAATTTGCTTGGTGTCGTCGAAGACTTAGAGTCCAGATGTCAGCTCCTCATTCAATAGGTTCCAATCCACAATTGGACTTTTTCTTAAATATCATATGATCATAGAAGTCGCTTTGAATTCTAGTTGTATTATGATATTTTCAGTTTCTCGAGTAGCAGTCGAGTTATTTTTCTTTGTATTCAGAACCAGCATATTTTTCATGGTTTATGTTATTTGTTGAGAAATGTGGATGGATAATCGGTGATCCATGGTTTGTTTGTGGGAATTTATTTTAGAAGTGTTCTTTTCTTGCAGGTTTTTGAGTTGTCCAGTTTTTAAGGGGAATTATGTCAAAAATTTCGTAGAATTTCTCAGAGTTAGTTAATCGTTAGGATTTAATTCTAGTTTACTAGTTAAACTAAGGTTTAGTCCTTTCATGTATGACATCTAGGTTGTTCCTGGGTTTCAACTTCGACCAGTAAGGTAGTTCAAAGAAGACACTCATGTGGTGCCAATATTTAAGCTTATCTGGAGGGTTTGAATTAAGCTTATCTAGGTTGCAGATTATCCTTTATTTTCCCATCGAAATAATCCTTAGCATGTCAACAAAAGTAACCATGAGGAAGTCATCTATGGTGACTCATGTAACACACCTTCCCCATATGCCAACTAGCGTTTACATCGTCCAAGCAGACAGGACATGCTTTGTACCCTTTGGTTGTGCAAGATACCAACATCCCATACGCAGGAAAATCATTGATGGTCCACATTATAGCTTCTCTCATCATAAACATTGTGTTAGTGAACTTGTCATAAGTTGCGACTCTATTTTTCCACAACAGTTTCAGCTCATCAATTAATGGTCTGAGGAACACATCTAAACATTTTCCAAGAGATTTATGACCTGAAATTAGCAGACTAAGAAAATTAAATTCTTTGTTCATACACATCCATGGAGGCAGGTTGTACGGCATGAGAATAATTGGCCAAGTGCTGAAAACAACGCTATTATTACCCCAAGGATTGAATCCATATGTAGAAAGTCTGAGTCTAACATTTTGAACCTCTGTTGCAAAGTCTTGATATTTCATGTTGAAATGTTTAAAAGCCTCCCCATCAGCCGGATGTCTGAGCACATCGTCATTTAGTCTTTGTCATTCCGCTACCATCTCATAGCTTGTGTTGTATTTAGAGACATGTACAAACGCTGTAGTCTGGGAATCAACTGAAAATAGCGAAGCACCTTCACGACAACCTTCTTCTTCGAACTCCTTTTATTAGACTTAAATCACGTGGACTTGTTGCATAGAAGACAGTAGTCCAAATTTGCATTCTCCTTGTAAAACAACACACAATCGTTTCTGCATACGTGAATTTGCTTGTACTTTAGACTGAGTGACTTCAAGATCTATTTTTCCTTATAATGGGAGTCAGGAAGGTTGTGACCTTTAGGCAACAAATCACATATATATTGCTGGGTATCGTTAAAACCTTCATCCCAGATTTTGTTCTTCACTTTGTACGACGTTTGAGTCATTATGGAGCGCAAGACATACAATTCATATTCATCATACAACGGTGTTTGGGCTTGAAGTAGCACGTTGTTGTACTTATCCATGTCAGTAGTATCAATGTCTGGAAAGGCTGCAGGGACTGTGTCATAATTACTATTATCATAACCTCTATCTTCGTGTTGGTGTGTAACATGACTGAATGTCAAAAAAGCATCATGCACTGCATCTATAGCGGGGTCCCAAGAAGCGACGCCAGTACTGCTGGATGATGCACCCTAGTAATTTTATCTTGAGCTGAAGTTTGGTGTTGAGCTGTAGTCTACTTCTTCACTGTGCTCACTCCATGTAGTGTAACTCCACATCATACCGTGCTTATACAAATGTTGAGACATAACATTGACCTCTAAATACTGATTGTTAAGAAATTTTCACAACGAACACTTGTAACGCTGCTTTCCTTGACCGTGTTGCATCGCAAACATCACAAAGTCATGAATTCTATACATATACCTTACATCACTTCTATTCGACAACTGTATCTAACTCTTGTCCATATTTCTGTGTAAGTTAAACGAAACATAAAAATTATTGAATAAACCATAATTAGTTAACAAAAAATTGTCATTCTTACAATATATATTCATCTAGCTAATTACGGAAATTTTTTTCTTAATTATCATTCATAACCTACATTAATTATATTCATTTACTACTATATATATAATTAAATTACATAACACAATAATATAAACATGCATTCACTTATTTAAATCTATAAATTAACAACTAATTTATCTCTAACATTATTTAATCATGAGATTAATCAACAGGTGCATTTCAAGTAAGCTTAAACAATAATTAGTTAGCTCACAATTAATTAAACAAACTAGCTAGACTCACATGCTATATATATATATATATGCAAACAAATTAAATCGCTAGAATGATTTGTCGGAATGATTCACCATATGTACGTACGTAATTATATATATATATTAAAAAAATCGGGAGAATTGAGTTAATACCTTCACCAATAATGAGCTAGATAGGTAAACTAGAACTCTGGATATGAAAAAACTAAATTAATTAATTATTTAAAGAAATCAGAATTATGGCCGGAGGAGGTGCATGTTGAGAGGTTTTTGAGAGAAGTTGAGAGATGAGTGAGAGAGAAATGCTCGATCTGGAAATGAAATCTGATCTAATAATTAAAAATTTCTTATCGTTTAAGTACTAAGTTACATTGTCTAAAGAACCCTAAAGCGAGGAAACTATTTTCGTCGTTAAGTGATATTTTAGACGACGAAATAAATGTTTCGTCGTCTAAGTATAATCCATAGGACGAAGAACGCTCCTTCATCGTCTGAAAGCGTAACTTAAATGACGGAACAGATGTTTCATCTAAAATATCGCATAGATGAAACAAAACTTTCGTCGTTTAAGTGGTCTCGTAGACGACGAAAGTTTATTTCGTCGTCTAAAGATCACTTAGACGACGAAATTATATTATGCCGTGTTACTTTGTCCTAGACGATGAAGCATTTAAAATTTCGTCGTCTAAGTGAGGTTTTTTCGTAGTGACAAGAGCGGCCGAAGAGTTCCAACTCAAGAAACAAGCGGAGGAAACAAGGATCATGACAATGGATTTGGAGGCTATGACCCCAATCTCAAAAATGTATTTTACCAAGAGGAAAATACAAATCCTTAACGAAGGAGAAGCTATCGATGAAACATATGAGGATTGTTATCATCCACGCGTACTCTTATAGTAGTGTATTAAGAATAAATATAAGTTTGGCTTGCCATTATGTAATTTAAATTTTCAAGAAATAAAAATATAATTTATTTATTAAGATGAAATTAAAAAGCATATTTGTTACACATTAAATTAAATCACATACTAAAATTAGACATAGTCTTAATGAAAACACATAATAAAGTTGCAACTCACTGATTTAGACTCGTATTTAGAGTATTTCACCATTTTACATCCTCCAGTTGTGTTTCACCAAGTTCTTCTGGAGCTCTATATGGATATAAACAGATTCGAGAACGGCAATACGGTCATGAAACCGTTGTATATTACGTCCATCTCTTCTCATTGGCTCAAAATGATCTCGATTCCCTTGTGCATCTACCGGCCCATCATAAACCTGGAAAGCTCTCGATGGGTTTTGCATGTCTTCTTCTTCATTTTCCTCAAACTCTTCCTCCACGAACTCTTTCTCAACAATCATGTTATGCAATATGATGCAAGCTAACATGATAGATGTGATTACCGATTTCTTGTGAAATGTATAGCTATAATGAATAATTGCCCAAAGAGATTGCAAGATGCTAAAGCATCTCTCCACATCTTTTTGGTACGCCTCTTGTTTCTTTGTAAAGAGCTTATCATGTGGCGACTATGGATTGGAAAATGTTTTGACAAATGTAGAGTACCTCGGATATATTCCATCAGCCAGATAATAGGCGTTGGAGTACATCTCTTCGCGGATTTCATAGATGGTAGTTGGGCTTCTTTCAGCAAGGATCTGGTCAAACACATCAGAATGGTAGAGCACATTAATGTCATTTTTAACTCCAGGTACCCCAAAAAAACTATGTCATATCCACGTATCATACGAGGCGCCCACTACCTCTAAGATAATAATGGGGCGACCCTTTTTCCCTGAGTATGCCCCTTCATAAGCGGTTGTGCAGTTCTTCCATTCTCAGTGCATGCAGTTTATGCTTCCAATCATAATTGGAATGCCTCGACATTGGCCTTTATCTAGGAGCTGAGTTAGGTCCTCCGGTGTTGGAGTGCAGATGTATCTTGGACCATAAAGGTCAACCACTTAGCGGAAAAACTCCTTCATACATTTCAGGGTAGTCGATTCTCCCATCCTTGTAATTTTAGTACACTGATCCGCGGCTGTCCCGTATGCTAACATTTGTAGAGCACCAATAATCTTTTGTTAGGGAAGATGCCAGAGTATTCAAGTGGTGTCTGCTCTTTGATACCAATATTGGTCGCGGTTGCAGAGATTCATCATGATAATGTTGAATCGATTTCTGCTCATTCGATACCTTCATCGAAATTCTTGCACGTTGAAGATGGGGTGTTCGATAAAGTAATCTTCTATGAGATTATTTCGCATCAACTCCCTTTGTTTTGGTCAATTCGGTTTTCGACCACGACGTGAACCACGACCTTGTGGTTCATCGTCGTATTGTGCTTCCTCTATGACCACCTAATTGACGAAGGATTGCTCCATATCATCATTCTCTTGGTTATGTTGTTGCCTCCACCTGAAAAAACTATGGAAGTTGAAAGGATTCATCAGAGTTATGATGTAGAAAATCTTGATAAGTGTTTAGAGAGATGTGTTATCTGTTCGGATTGGAAAAGACTTGTAGGAGTGAGTATAGAATGAGTGATAGATGAACGTTTTATAGTTAATTATAGCTAATCTGATTTTTGAAGATGAACACACGTGTCATATCGTCATTGAAAAAAAATCTTACCAGAAATTTGGTCTAATTATTTTGTCGATACCGTCATCTTGTAGTGACACGTGTCGCATCGTCATTATACAAAAATTTTACCGGAAATCTAGTCCAATTATTTTGTCGATAACGACACATGGCAGTAACACATGCCACATTTTTATTAGTCAAAAATCTTATTAGAAATCTTGAATATTTATTTAGTTGGTAACGACACTTGTCACATTATTATTAGTCGTAAATCTATCTAATAAATCATTTATTAAAATTTTACACCATGATGAATAGTAACTGCTATTGTATTTTGTGTATGGCTGCATTCAAAATCTTATTTACTCTTGCAAATGATGGGTTTGGTTTGCTCTTGAATTGCTTTAGCAATTTCTAGAGCAACGGGTGTGGATGCTCTAAGAGCAATTGCTCAAGCAATGAGTGTATATGCTCTCAGGTCTAACCATTTGGCTTAAAGTCTCAGGTCTCTTTTAAGTCTGCCCAGCCTATTAGGCCATAGTCCGACTCGACCTCGTGTTAGGGCGGGTTAGCCTAGTCTCATTAAAATTTGGTAGGGCTTGGACTATGTAAGTGAATCCCGACCTGGCCTCTTTGAGCCCTAGTGGCCAAGTCTAGCTCGACCCATTTTGGTCCTTTTTATTAGAAAAATTAATGTAATTTATGATTATTATCATGCTTAATTCTCCTAGTCTTCTCTTCACACAAAAACATATTTACAAAATAACATCATAAATCAATAATTACAATACCTTAAACTTTTTATATATTAACTTTTTCTCAATTTAACCAAATTGTTGCCCGATAAGATGTACTGATCGTCTCATGGTTTGAGAAGCCATCATAATCAACCAAAATTATTGTCGCACTCTCCAAATATTAAGAGGAAATACTCGGTGCTCGTTGTTTGCAGTGGTGGACCCAAGATTTAATTCTTTGGGGGACGTAATAAAATAAATAATTAGCGTCAAGTACAAAAATTAGAGATAATTGTTGTTTAACACAATTTGTTTAACAAAATTCTCGTAAACATTCGAATAACAAATCTAATAAGTTCTTACCTAAGTTACTATAAATTTTAGCAAGTAATATTAATTTTGTTGCATTTATGTAATTTTGTTTCTTTCTTTTACTATATTTTGTGTTTTTTTTCTCTTTTTAATAGCACTTGTGCCAAAATTGTTGTGATCCTACTACATATTTTGCTTTTCGTATTCCTTATTAGAGTTAGACTTCTATCTTATAAAATATTATATTAAATGGGGCATATATTAATAAAAATATTGGATTAATTGAGAATTTGTTAATAAAAATATAAGTAAAAATACAATGCAGCCAAAATTTCAGGGTAAGCATCAGCCCCCTTGGCCTCAATTGGGTCCGCCAGTGGTTGTATGTCCGCCAAGTTTCTGAAGCGATAAAGAAATTTTCTGGCCGAAAATCTCCATCATTTATGCAACTTTTCACCCATAAAACTGCAAGTACATACAAATAAGGGAAAATGGCTAGAAAAGTCACTCAAGTATGACACGTTCTAAATTTTGCTCACTCATGTATGGCAAATATCATTTTGCTCACTATCGAATTACACTTTTACTCATTTTGATCACTCCGAACCGGAGAAATTGACTGCGCCACTCCAATTGGCGGAGCTCAATCTGTGCGAAATTAATCCAAAAATACTTTTCTCAACTACACCAAAGTCCAATTCATCATGGAAGTTGTCAAATTAATCTTTGAAGTCAAGAACACCTAAAATTTCAAATTTTCGATTCTCCTTCCTCGGGTTGAATTGAGGTTCAATCTTGGTATGAAAAGACTCACAAGGAAGAGATCTACAATGCCCAATATATTTCCTAGGCCGATTATAACTCGAATTCAAAACCCCAAATTTTGCAGAATTCGGAGTGAGCAGAGTGAGTACCAACGTAATTTGATAGTGAACAAAGTGATATTTTTTATACATGAGTGAACAAAGTTTAGAACGTGTGATACTTGAGTGACCTTTCTAGCTATTTTCCTACGAATAATGTTATTTTCGATATCTACACACAAATAATGTTGAAAAGAATCAGGTCTATACATATGAAATTATCAATAATGTTACCACTTGTGTAGTGGTGTCACGACGTAGAGGAATGCAACTTGATGGAAAGATGGTGCCTAGTTATGACTCCAACTGGACATGATTAACGTGATACGAAGCCCCCAGTAAAATGAAGCTATATAGCCGCCTATGCATCGTTACGGCCGCCGGAACCAATTAAGCTAGCTAGCTCCAACTGGTCCACCTTAAAGATGACAGAAACCACCTTAATGCCTCATGAGACTAGCTTGAGAGATTGATAAAAGTTTTGGTCCTAAGGCCAAATCTAATGAAGTATGCAAAAGATATTGCATAAAACGATAATTTTTGACTAAGAAAAAAAAGACAATTTCATCTTTCTAGCAACAGAGATGTTAAAAATACGTGGATGACTATTTTGATCGGTATTGTCAAATTTAATCGTTTCAATTGAAGTTGTCGAAACTCAAAAATCTTATTTCTCTCTCTCTCTCTTGGCCTGAAACTGCATCTTAGACTTGAAGTCATAGTGTCTCACCTCTTCTTGAAGCGGCATCTCGACGCACCTCATCGCGCTTCGTCTTACATCAACCTCGTCGCGCATTGTTAGACGTCATCGTGCTTCACTGCCACTTGACTCCGGATGATAGAATCAAGTTCAGCCCAGTTACTTGAATTAAATCTCGGCTGAGGCCAATCAAATCATTAGATGCATGCTACTAGATTCATTTGAGTTGAGCAGCATCTTAGTATTTCCATCTTAATTATCTATTGATTATGGCCTAGAATCTTATGATATGAACTTATAATTGATCAATTGAGTTTTTTGTTTTTGATAAAGAATTTATGAGTTCTATATTTTTGTCAAATTGAGATCAGATTGTGATGAAGTTAATGGTTCATAGAGTCTGCAAGTAATTTTCTCTAGATGGTTGTAGTTTCATAGATTTTTGAATTTAGATGTACGTTGGTTGGTTCTCTGTTTGTTATAGTGATTAAGAGCTGTACGATCAACTATCCAGATTCGTGGTGATTGTCGGCCAATAGAGTTATATGGATTGAGTTCTGTTTGATATGATGATCGAATTTATTGATATCTTCCCTTCAAAATCTTTGACAACTGATTTAGCTTTTGTTTATATTCAATTTCCTTTCACATTCACTTGTGGGTTCATAATCTGTTATGTATTCCTTTTTATCAAAATATTGTTTTGTTTTATGAAACGATTAAATCAGCTTCTATATAAAAAAAACCCATATCATTTATAACTTATATGAATTGATAATATTAGCTCATTTCTTCAGTTTGCATATTATTTATCTCAATTTATCAGTTTTTATGAACTTCAACAGTTAATGTACAAGAAAAGGTTCAATGTTTTTGATATCTCCATTCGACATGAATTTAGCAAAAATAGATAATTGCCAAATTCAAATTTGACAAAAATGGTTCGCCTATTCTATTAGACTCTGCTCTAATGGAGTCAATGCCATCACACAGACACACAGCTTTAAAGTTAACGCGCACAGCTTCTTACTTCCTTTCAAAATGGGTAAGCTCCACAGAGTGGTTGAATATGTTGGTACTTTCACATGATCCATCTTTATTTGAATAAATTGGCCACACACTACCCGGGCCTCTTGTTCTATATTTTATCTGTTTATGAGCTTATTTGGTAAGACTGATGTCAACTAATCTCTTATCTTTAATTATATGTCTTTGCATCCTTATAAATTACCAACAAAAGCAAAAATTAATCAAACTCACTACCCCCAGTGCTTGTCCTTTGTTCGATTCGTCTTCCTCCGCTGGACTCGATCCCAATGTGTTTGAGTGCAGTCCTCAGTTTCTGTTCCGAGTCATTGGAAATGAATTTTCTCTTTTCTACGTACAGAATACTTTTATAGGTCATTGCGTGCGTGCGTACATGTCGTATCTATCTGGATCTCGAATTCTCCATCTACTCGTGTACGAGTTTTTAACAAAGTGAGAGTTCGTTCATTATGATAGTGGGTAAGTGGGATCTACCACCTCGATCTACCTCGAGGTGATGAATGACCATGAATCTATCTCCAACTTTGACTCGATCTGCGCAGGTGATGGATCCAAACTATATATGAATCTTACCTTAATTAACAAAAACAACCTTACCTTAATTTCTATACGAAATTAAATTCCCGGGCATATATATCTTTATATTTATATATAGAGAGAGCTATATTGCAGGCTTGCCAGCAGTACTGTTGAAATACTCCATAATCACTGTGCAAACTGCAAACTTGAGTAATCTCATCCATGCATGACCATAGGTATATGCCAGCGGTGTATGTTGAATTAATTAAGGCCACAATTCTTATTCCACGCATACGCATGGCATATATGTATATTCATATGTGGTTTCAATTCAGAGTAGATGCATGGCTGGTATATATAGCTGGCGGACGGCTAGCTAGGGAAGAAGATGAACAGTCATAAATGTACACACTAAATATATGAACGGACCACTACCTCATTTCGGAGGAGGCGATATATCTTATCAATCTGGGATTTGTCTAGCTAACCGCGTGATCGATCTTCTTTCGATTCATACGTACCGGCGCCAACCGAGCGAAGTGGTGTTAGAAATTATATTTTTATTGTAATTAAAATTAATTTGTGTAGATATAACATAATTGAGTAAAAAAAAATTTCTTATGAGAAATCACTTATAAAATCATATTAATCCCAAAATTATGATGAATGAAATCATTGAATTCTCCCTGAAATATTCTTATACTTGACATTAGAGCTGAACATCCTGAAATTTAAAGAAACCCGAATTGAATTTATCCTTGAATTTCCCCCACCACCAAATTTTTCGCTGTATCTGAACCTGAATTCTATATTTTCAAGAGATGGCCCTCACCACCAACAACAATGGAGAATCCTCTATCATCAATGGAGAAGCACACACCGTCCACAATTATCAACACTACCATAACACCATTCAAGACAATTTTGCTTTTCCTACTAGCGATCGCTTAACCGAAACCAACTATTCTAGTTGGGTTCCTCTCATGAAGATCCGAATTGATTGACGCAATAAACTTAGTCTCCATACGAACGAAGCACTTGAAATCTCCTCTGAAGGATACTAGTATTGGGCTACTGACAATGGAAAAGCGAAGTGTTGGCTCTTGAAGAACATGTCCCCAGGATTGAGGAATCGATACCTCACATTACTCACTGCCAAAGCAATCTAGGATACCCTGTACAAGACCTATTATGATGAATCTGATGAAACCCAAGTTTTTGAACTTCATCGCTTGTGTTTTTGGGCGAAGTAGAATGAAAGACCTCTTTCAGCCTACTACAATAAACTTGTCGGATGGCTGGATGAGATGGATCAGCAGCTATCACATCATACTACTACTTTTCATGACATTGTGTATAAATCCTCGTATAAGGCTCATCAAAGAGTTCTCCTGTTTTTTATCGGACTTGATGTTGAATTCAATCAAGTATGTGAATAACTCACTACAAGAAAACTGCACCTAGACCACGGACCATTTCCGTCGTCTAGGTGACGTTTTCCGTCGTCTAAGTACCTGGACGACGGAATCTCCGTCGTCCAAGGTCCGTGCTCCAAGTGCTGTCGTCCAAGCACCTGGACGACGGAGAATTAGTTCTCCGTCGTCCAAGTTCACTTGGACCGCGGACATTATCCGTGGCCCATGTATGCACCTGGACGACGGAAACGCTAATTCTCCGTCGTCCAGGTGACTACATGGGCCACGGACATTGCTCGTTTCTCTGTGGCCCACGTGTTCACCTGGACGACGGAGAATTAGCGTTTCCGTCGTCCAGGTGCATACATGGGCCACGGATAATGCTACTTTCTCCATGGCCTAGGTGTTCACCTGGACGACGGAGAACTGATTCTCCTTCGTCCAGGTGAACATGTGGGCCACGGAGAATGGCAGGGTTTAGGGTTTAGGGTTTAGGGGTTAGGGGTTAGGGGTTTAGGGTTTTTCACCTGGACGACGGAGAACATAATCTCCGTCGTCCAAGTGACTATTTAATTTTTTTTTTAAAATAAATTGAAATTAAATATTATTAATTTAATTTATTATTAATTTAATTTAAATAATGAAAAATAGCCGAAAATAATTAATTAAACTAAATTTTTAATATTAATTAATGTATTAATTAAATAATTAATTAATTTGTACATACACATCCAAATTAAAAACCCACAAAAATTATAAAATATTGTTCGGAACTCGGAAATAAAGAAACGCGATAATTAACTAGCTAGCTAATACACTGGAGGAGCAGATGCGCCGCCGGGTCCTCCGCCTCCAGCCGGGTCGTTGTCGTCGGGGTATGGGTTCGGAGGAGGTTAACATACTTCTCGATTTTGGTTCATGAGCGCGATGAGTTGGGCTATTTGTGCTTGTTGTTCGTCAAGTCTTTGCCGCATTGACTCATTCTCCTCTCGTGCCAGTCGAGCCTCTTAAATGGCTGCTTCGACGGCCGCTGCCTGACTCCTTCTCCGCTGCCCCGAACCTCCCGTAGATGATGAGCTGGAGGTCGTCGACAAATCTCGTACCACCCTAGGCCCAAAGTGCCTAACCTCCTTACCAGCTCTATGACCGTCGACCTCATCCGCGATTGCAATTTGGCTCTCTAAGGATAGAGGAGGCAGGTCTTCCGGCGACACATCTGGGAACGCAAGCTGAGTGTTAGCCAACTCTTCATGGGCACGCTCTATCACCCTTGCCTACAAAAGAATAATTAATTTATTATAATGAAATCATATTTAAATAATCATTACTATAATTAAAAGCACATAATTAATATATCACTTACGCCGCATTGATTCGCTTCATTATCAAACCCTGGCGTCACGTACGCGCTTACGCTTGCATCAAGATAAGGGTGTTTGGAGCCCTTATCCTTGTGCTCCTTGGCTATTTGAATGAACTGCTTGGCGCCGGTAGTATGGTGTTTCTCCTTCTTCCCCCGGTTGGCTTTGTTGACACCGGAGAATTTCTGTTACACAACATAATTAAATCATTAAAAAATGAATAACTACAATATAAATAATTCAATTATCTTAATTGAAATAAAAATAAATAAATTAATACCTTAAATTGTTCATCGGCAAAGTGGTTACACAACCACTCCCACTCATCTTCTCTCTCCCCTTGCAGCTCTACCGGGGGAGGCACGGGACCGACATCTTGGAAGTACTTATGGAGCTTGTACTTCCAATCTTTGTAGATGGAGTTGGCGGTTTGGTTGATATGCCTCAACATAGCCGGTGTCGGATCCACGTCAAATTGTTCCTATCAAAAATAAATAGAAAATTATAATCGTATATATTATGAAATTTTAACTAATATTAACAATATTATATAATAACTAAATTGGACGTATTACGTACCGAAAGATCTTTGAAGACTTTCGCCTTCTCATGATCCGGCTCCTCCTTCCAAGTAGGGGCAGTGATACGAACCCTGTTACGGATGATTGACCCTATCCCATGCGCCGAGAGACTTGCTAGCTGAGCTGTGGGAGGGCCACTGGTGAATTCGTCGTACGGCAAGTCGATCTTTTTACCGGTCTCCTTGCAAATACGCTCCGCTTTGCCCCCTTTAACGAGACCCCGAGTCCTTTTCGGTTCCGGGTCAGTGGGGGCCCTCATTTGCCTACGGCGGGCGCTGTACATGATTGATTCGGCGGTCGAGGACGCCTGAGTACTTCCCGTTGAACCGGTACCTGGCGTCGGAGATTGGAAGGGGTCGACGTCATCACCGCTCGAGATGAATGGGGGAGCAGAAATTTCCCCAGAGGGCGCTACGGACGGACCAGATGATCCGTCCGGATTGAGAGCGTCGTTGCCCTCCTGTTGAACCAAACCGACTTGGGCCGCCAACATTCGGAGCATGGCATCTTCTGCCTCCTGTTGAGATTTCTTCTTGCCGGATGTCGTCTTTGGCGGAGCCATTTAAACCTAAGAGTACGGTGTTAAAATACCTACTTACCATAATAATTACAACTTAAAAATTTACGCTAATTAATTAAGTACGTTTAAGATTTAAATAGAGTACACTAGCTTGGCATTTTCGGTCGTTCAATGGACGTGCGACCCGCGCGATAAAGTGTAAATTTTCAATTAATCAGCCTTGGTTAAATCGAAAAACATGGCCAGTTAGGGATAGAGATAACGCAAGAGGCAGGACTAATTTCGACAAAAGTCTTTCTTAGTCCAAATCTTGTCACCAGTCATAACCCGTTTCTAGACACCATGTCCGACATTCGGCCAATTTTTCAAAAATTTACACTCCCTCAAGTCCTTTGCAAACTCCACCCTCAACCTCGTGTCCATAACTTCACTTAGGTTATGGTGTGCGGTGATGAAATCCACACATCACGAGGGGTTAAGGAAGCAAGGAAAAGAGGCGTCATCTATTCCAAAGAGTGCGACTTAATAAACCAAGCATATGTACTAAATTTAAATCGAACACGTACTACTAATTAATTTACTAGAAAATAAACGTAAATATTAATTAATAATTTTTAATTAGATGCAATAATTTATATTTATTTATCATGCATTTAATAAAAAATTGATTCATTTAATAAATTATGAATAATAATTTATTCATTTAATAAATTTAATAATAAATTCATTTAATCATGCAACTAATAATAAATAATTACAATAATTATGATTTAATAAATTAATAACAATAATTAATCATTTATTAAATATTTAAACTAATTAATCAATTAAATTCTACTTCTAAATTATATTTAGAATTTCATTAATTAATTAAATGAAAATTATTTTAATAAGGGAAAAATAGAAATTTACCGAATCGGAGTTTTCGGGAATATCGCCGGAGTTGAGTCGTCGGAGAGGAGGAACCACGCCGGAAAAAATGTTGTCAGAGCGTCGCCGGAGGAGGATCGCCGGAGGAGGAGAGGAGAGGAGAGGAGGAGATGAAATGATGACAAAATGAGGGGGGGTGCAACTCTATTTATAGAGTTTCACCTAGACGACGGAGAACAATTCTCCGTCGTCTAAGTCCACTTGGACGACGGAAACAGTGTTTTCCGTCGTCTAGGTGGCGGTTTCAAAAAAATTCAAGCGGCGCCAATTAATCGGCGTGACGCTTTGAACCGCCATTATTTTGGACTTAGACGACGGAGAATACATTCTCCGTCGTCTAAGTGAAAATTCAAGCGGTCCCAAAAACGGAAGCGGTAAATTGAACCGCCATAAAAATTGAACTTGGACGACGGAGATGGTCAGTATCCGTCGTCCAAGTGAAAATTACATGAAAAAAATAAACAAAAATAAATTTGAACCGCCATTGTTTTTGAACCTGGACGACGGAGATGGTCATTCTCCGTCATTTAGGTTAACACCTGGACGACAGAAAATGACCATCTCCGTCGTCCAGGTTCAAATTACGTAAAAAAAATTTAAAAAATAATTCGCAAGGAATTTAGCGATCTGTCATTCGTGTGAAATAGTCGTACAATATCGATGAACGCATCGTATATATGAACAGTTAAATTTGAACCGACGATTAATTTTACGTATTGAAACATGTTAAGTATCGACTAATCTTTACGACTTAAGTGTTCATGAGTAGACGCTCATTTGCAGCAGAGTATTAACGAAATTGAATTTGGACAAAACAACCGTTGGATATGTTCGTCGTAACATAATATATAATTGTCTTCAAAGGACCATAAAATAATAAGTTCGGGAAGGGTTTGATCGGCACAGTCAACCGCAAAACCGATAATTTCACAAACCGGAAACGTGGATACAAGGCATTTCGCAACTCCGATTTTCGAAACGTTGAAGCTCACACACCAAGAATTGTTTACTCTAAAGTCTTGATGAAAAGACTTTGCATTGGAAGAAGGTCTAGATGGTCGTTGTCTTAGAAAAAATTACGATATCTGCACTTGGACGACGGAAATGAGTGTTTCCGTCTTTCAGGTAATCACCTGGATGACGGATATGAAGTTATCCGTCGTCCAGGTTCTAACCTGGACGACGGAGAATGACGTTCTCCGTCGTCTAGGTGTATAGACCCTGAATTCAAGGGTTAGGGCCTTACTGTTTAGGGTTTAGGGTTTTTGAACTTGGACGACGGATAATGACCATATCCGTCGTCCTAGTATGTACCTGGACGACGAATAATGACCATTCTCCGTCGTCCAAGTTCTAAAGCCCGATTTCAGGGGTTAGGGCCTTAGGGTTTACGGTTTAGGTAGTCCCCGGTCATTTGTGTGTCCGTTCAATTATTCTGATTCAAAAATATAATTAAAAAATTGATCGATCGATCCGAACTGCTAGATTTAGGGTCCAGGATTTAGCTAGGGTTTTATATGAGATTGAGATTTGTCGACAACCTGCAATTAATTTCTCTGTTGTCCAAGATATATAATTCGGATTAATTTCTTACCGTAAACCGGCATCGATCATATATATATTACAATAATTACAGTAATTAATTACCAATTAATCTCCCTCGTCGTATGACCATACTCTTCGTCATAATCATCATCGTCCTCATCCCCGTTAGACGACGGCTCATCCTCGTCATCGTACTCAACATCGTCCGACGAATAACCTGAGTCCTCGTCTGCGTCCTCTTCCTGCTCGTCTTCTTCATCTACCTCATCGATAATCTCATCTTCAGTTAGATCTGTACAACCATCAGGCATGGGTAACCGTTCACCATCTTGAACCAGGTCCATTATATCGGAGCGGACCATAGTAATATTAGGCTCTTCATAGGCAGGAATGTCTCTTTCTGGTTCAGCAGCATCTTCAGTCGTCGCCGGTGTCCCTTCAATTGTCTCTGTATTCCATATTCCTCGGTGAGAGATATGGTTCACTATTTTCCACCCTTCACCGGCTTTCGGATCGTTGAGATAGAACACCTGCCGAACTAAGGTGGAGAGAGCGAAAGGCTCATCCTCATACCAGTGCGAGTTTGTATCGACTGATAATAGTCCCAGGTGTTCCTTTGTACGCTTGAACCATCTGCACTTGAATAGGAAAACGTTGACATCATTCCCGTAACATAGCTGAACCACATATACAATATCCCCGTAATATAGATCATTGTCTTTCCCAACCGCTACCCCACTGTTTTGTGTTCTTCTTCCTTCGTCTCGGGCCAATGAATGGAACTTTACACCGTTCACAAAACATCCGGGATAAATATAGTGTTTAACCAGCTTCCCTACTAGCAAGTGCTTTGGCCATGACCACCACCCTCCGTGGTTATCAGATTTTTGCAGATCAATCATCTGCGAAAAAGGGCAAATTAATATAAGGGTTTACTTTCTACAAACATGAGCGATATGTATTTAAATAATTAATACCGAGACGTACGTACGTACCCATTGGAAGAAATAATCGGGAAACTTCTTCTTAACCATTTTCTCAATCCACGCCGAACTCTTGTTTTGATTTAACTCCTGAAGCCTCTCCCTGTATGACAACATGTACGGCTCAACTTCGTCACAGTCTCGCAACACTACCCAATGTGCCTCAATAAGTTCTTCCCGTGTTAACGATTCCTTTAATACTCATCTAAACGGTCGGACGACATTTCTCACGACAGAAAGATTGATGCGGGCACTGCGATCGGAGGCAGTGGGAGGGGGTGGATCTTTGAGGTACATGTTGCAGTAAGTAACACACTCATGCATTAGGTATGTCTCTGCTATGGAGCCATCCGGGGCCGACCTGTTTTTGACGAATGACTTATACTGTCTAAGCTGTCTACAAAATCAAACGTACACATTACATAAGTACATATAGCTAGCTAGTATATATATAATCTCCAGTGGAACAAATTAATTAATTAGTTGTACGTACCTTTCTTGAGGATACATCCAAGTGTACTGGACCAGACCAGAAATGAGCACCTGCTCGGGCAGGTGGATCATTAGGTGAATCATGATGTCAAAGAAAGCAGGGGGGAAAATCCTCTCTAGTTTGCAAATGATGTGCACAATTTGTTGTTGCAATTCCACCACATCTGACTTCTTTAATTTTCTGGCGCATAACCTCTGCCACCACCTGCACAATGCTACTATTGGTTCTACGACGTCCCGAGGCAAGTATGGTCGAATTACCACTGGAATCAGACGTTGCAGCATAACGTGATAGTCATGTGTCTTTAGACCAACAAACTTGTGTTGCACCTCGTCCACTGCTCCAGTTATAGTAGCTGCATACATAGCCGGATAACGAACGCCATTAAACCAGTGAAATACAGAACGTCTAAGCGTCGGCTTCACTGTTTAAGGTGCATCTGGCATCTTGTTGTACACTCATTTCCTATCCCTCCTCAACCACAAGGGACGACGTAGATTCATTGATTCCAAATCTTTGCGCGCTTTGGGAGTATCTTTAGTCTTGAATTTAATACCGAGAATTGTTCCCACTACGCTGTCGCACACATTCTTTTCTATGTGCATCGCGTCCAAGTTGTTCCTCAGCTTCAACTTCGACCAGTAAGGGAGTTCAAAGAATATACTCTTGTGATCCCAATAGCTCAGATCATGTGGAGGAATTGGATTGCATTTCTTTACATCCGTGTCATTGCTCAACACACCAAAGTCGAAATAGCTCAACCTCTCTAAAATCTCTTCGCCCGACCAACTACGGGGTTTAGGATTGTTCTCTACCGTACCGTCGAAATGAGCTTCATTCTGTCGCCACGGCTGGTCGTGAGGAAGCCATCTACGGTGACCCAAGTAACACACCTTCCCCGTGTGCCAACTAGAGTTCACGTCGTCCAAACATATAGGACACCCATTATATCCTTTTGTCCTGCAGGCTGCCAACATCCCATAAGCTGGAAAATCGATGATCGTCCACATTACGGCAGCCCTCATCGTGAACATTGTGTCAGTGAATTTGTCATAAGTTGGGACTCCATTTTCCCACAACAGTTTTAGCTCGTCGATCAAAGGTCTGAGGTAGACATCTAAGCACTTCGATGGAGATTTAGGACCTGGAATTAGTACGGTAAGGATATTAAATTCCTTGTTCATGCACATCCACGAAGGCAAGTTATACGGCATCAGAATAACTGGCCAAGTGCTGACGGCGGAGCTATTACTTCCCCAAGTATTGAATCTGTCTGTAGATAGGCCGAGTCTAACATTTCTAACCTCTGAAGCAAAGTCTCCAAATTCTCTGTCGAAATGTTTGAAACCCTCCCCATCAGCGGCGTGTCGCAGGACATCGTCATCTATTCGCTTTTCTACGTACCATCGCATCGCCTTTGCTGTGTGTAGAGACATGTACAGGCGCTGCAATCTGGGAATCAAGGGAAAATATCGAACAACTTTCACAGGAATTCTCTGTTTCGAACTCTTCCTATTCAACTGGAATCTGCACTGGCCACATACGGGACAATAGTCCAACTCTTTATACTCTTTGTAAAATAGCACACAATCATTCGGACATGCGTCAATTATCCTATACTTTAGGCCGAGGCTACTCAGGATATTTCTAACCTTATAATGAGATTTAGGAAGATTGTGATCATCAGGAAGCAACTTACATATTTGCTCCTGAATTTCGTCAAAAGCACTCACTGACATTTTGTGCTTCACTTTTATCTTCATTTTCTCCATCACATATTGCAACATATTCTCTCGACATCCAGGGAACACCGGGGTCTGCGCTTCAAGTAGCATCCGGTTGTACTTTTCCATCTCACTGGTGTCAGTGGCCAAGCTAGCTGCGGGGAATGTGTCATCATGCTCATTAGTGGTACTGTAACCTCCGTCTTGGTGTTGGTGTCCACTATGACTACATCTCGGAAACGCATCATGGACCAAATCTGCAGTTGGGTTGCAAGCTGGGGGTCCGGCACCACTGCCGCTGGATGAGGCACCATGGTAACTGTACCCTGAGCTGAAGTCTGCTGCGCTGAACTCTACTGCTTCACCATGCTCGCTCCATGTAGTGTAACTCTACATCATACCATTTTCGTACAGGTGTTGCACCATAACATTAACCTCCGCATACTGACAATTAAGACATTTCTGACACGGACACCTAAAACGTTTCTTTCCCTGACCATGTTCTATCGCAAAATTCACAAATTCGCTAATTTCATCCATATACCGGACATCACATCTATTCTTCAACTTCATCCAACTCTTGTCCATACTGCTACAAAATATTATAATTATTTAATTATTACATATATATATGTCCATTAATTTACGCTTAATTATACGTACTCGATCTACATCGATCTATCAATTACGTACGTACGTAATTTAATCGATCTGTACATATATATAGCTAACATCCTTGCATGTATGTACGTACGTTTTCACTAAATATATATTAATTAAGTAAATTTTAACTGCGTACGTACGTACCTGCTAGCCTTCTCGATATCTGTACGTTAATTAAGCTAGCTAGCTAGTCAGCGGAGATCCCTTATCGATCCTGATTCTTCTCGGCCTTCTAGCTAGCTAGCTCCCTTCTCCTTCTCCCTTCTCCTTCAATTCTTCTTCAAATGGAATGAAGAGATCGAGGAATGAATTCAGTTTGGCATCGGGCTTATATAATGCTTCACTTAGACGACGGAGGTGTCGGTACGTCGTTTAAGTGGAAGTACGTTACGTACTCGGACGACGGCGTGTCGGTCCGTTGTCCAGGTAATCACCTGGACGACGGAGAATACCATCTCCGTCGTCCAGGTGATCACCTGGAGGACGGAGAAGACTCCGAGGTCCAGTTGATCACATGGACGACGGAGAATACCGTATCCGTCGTCCAGGTGATCACCTGGACCTCGGAACAGACTACGTGGTCCAGGTGACCACCTGGACGACGGAGATGGTATTCTCCGTCGTCCAGGTGGTACTTGGACCACGGAGTCTTTTCCGTGGTCCAGGTGTCACTTGGACCAGGGAACAATTACGTTTCCGTGGTCTAAGTGCTGTTTTCTTGTAGTGACTTTTGAGGAGAAAATCGAAGTTGGATCTTGAG
Source organism: Geum urbanum (assembly GCA_946800695.1). Lineage (NCBI taxonomy): Eukaryota > Viridiplantae > Streptophyta > Magnoliopsida > Rosales > Rosaceae > Geum > Geum urbanum. The sequence goes on along the minus strand of OX326999.1, from coordinate 76,184,983 downwards.
CAGACTTATGCCCACGTCAAACGTTTTCAGAACAATCGGGTCACGCTCTCTACAACTCCCTCAAAAGCCTCTATCATGGCCACCTCCACTCCGCCCCTAGTGTCGCCAATGCTGCAAATTCCCAGCGACGCTAGGGCCCTCCTCATACCTTCTCTGGTCCTCATCGTTATGGTGAAAAACCTCCAGCAAAATTTCTTAACCTCACATGTAATCATTATAAGGAGGTTTGTCATACAAATGAGCGGTGCAATGAAATAGTTGGATATCCTAAATGGTGGGACTTCTCTCGGAAGCCGTGTAAGAAAATCCCTAAAGTCGTTGTCACCACCACTGAATCATCTAAACAGTCATCTGCACTCATTGTCGAAACAGGTATGAGGGGTAAGACATATTCTCTCACCACATTATTTGCGGATAGATCTTGGATAATTGATACTAGTGTAATTAACTAATCACATGACAAATAATGTTAGTGTTGTAGACACCTTCAAAATCTCTCTTGAACATGTTATTTCTACTGTTGATGGTTCTCATTCTCCTATTCTTGGTGATGGATCTGTGCAACTTTCTCATGAATTAACTTTTGATTTTGTACTTGTTGTCCATTCTCTAGCATAAAACCTCTTATCTATCAGCCAATCACTAAAGCTCTCTCTTGCTTTGTAACCTTTTATCCCGATTTCTGTATCTTTCAAGACATTCTGACACAGCGAATTCTTGGCTATAGTGTTAGAAGAGGAAAACTGTACGGCTTGGAGCTGACCAACAATGGACATGAGTAGTTAAGTTCAAGTCAAGCAAATCATGCCAGTAGTCTGAATAAAGCCAAAGAAGTGGTGTGGTTATGGCCTTGTCGCTTAAGCCATTTGAATTTTAGATATCTTAGAAAGTTACAACCTCAGTTGTTTTCAGTTGTTGAAGAATCCTATTTTAATTATGATATTTGTGAATTGGCCAAGAGCCATCGTATTTCTTATTTTCCAAGTATGAATAAATATTCACTTTCTTTCATTATGATTCATTCTGATGTTTGGGGTCCTGCAAGAATCTTTTCTCTTTATGGATTTCGCTATTTTGTGACTTTTATTGATGAATGCACCAGAATGACTTGGGTTTCTTTGATGAAGTGTAAAAGCGAAGTGTTTTTTCGATTCACTGAGTATCAAAAGATGGTGGCAACCCAATACTAGCAGCCAATCCGAGTACTTCAATCAGACACTTCACTATACATATACAATCCTAGTTGATGATTATGGATGGTGGGTGCTTCTCCATTGATGATAGAGAATTCTACATTGTAGTTTGTGGCGAGGGCCATCTCCTAAGAAAAATACAAAATTCAAGTTCAAGTGCAGCAGAAAAATTTGGTGGTGGTGGAAATTCAAGTTTTTCAATTTAATTGAGATTTTTTCAACTTCCAGGATGTTTGGCTCTAATGCCAAGTAGAAAAGTATTTCAGGGGAATTCAATGAGTTCATTTTAGGGTTAATATAGTTTTACAAGTAGTTTCCCAAAAGGAAAAAGATATCTACACAATCCTGTCATATCTACAAAAATTATTTTGAGACTAACAATTGGCATCTGAAGGAATGTCTATGTACACTTCTTTTTCCAAATCTCTGTTCAAGAAATCATTCTTCAAAGAGTGGTGAGTTTGGAGTTACGTGATATACTGATGCGGATTAGGCGGTGATAAGACTAACATGGCATCTACTTCTGGATACTTAACATTCATTGGTGGAAATTTAATAACATGTGATAGTAAGAAGTAAAATGTGATTGTCCGCTCTGCTGAAGCTGAATATCGTGGAATAACATATAAAGTGTGTGAATTGTTATTGATTCGAAATGTATTGAAGGAGTTAGGCTTTAGCTTTATAAGGTCATGGGTTTGCATTGTGACAATATAGCTGCAATTGAGATTGCTCATAATCTTGTACAACATGATAGAACCAAGCATGTAGAGGTTGATCGACATTTTATCAGGGATAACCTTGATAAGAAGATTATACATTTTCCATTTGTAACTTCTGAAAAGAAATTGGCAAATGTACTCACTAAAGGGTTGTCACACCAATCATTTGCAAACTGGATTGACAAGTTGAGTATGATTGACATTTATGCTCCAACTTGAAAATGAATGTTGGAAAGTGTATTCCTATTGTAATTAGAATTAACTTTTGTAGATATGACATGATTGCATAGATATCTTTTTCTTTTAAAAAATTACTTTTATAAAACTATATTAATCCCAAAATTTAAATAAATAAAATTATTAAATTCTTCCTAAAATATTTTTTTATTAATTGAGCATACATGAAGGAGGCAAATGCTTCTTCCGGCCCCGGCCGACTTTATCTATATATATGTGATCGATCTCGTAAACATGTAACAAATGATCTCCTTCCTCGATCTTTTGTTTTTTCTTGTTCTTTCTCAATTCTTTGTTACACGTATAAGCTAGCTGTGAAATCGATCTTTTAATTAACTTCTGAGCTTTCTTAGCTTGGCCGGTACCTGTGTTTGATTTTTTTCCTATTACTACTATATATCATAGCCTCTTGAATCTGATTGAATGAGAATTTCACACTTTAAATTAATCTTTGATTTTCATATCTTTATTAATTAAGAGTGTAACATAAAGTACCCATTAGCAAGAATTGGCGTAAATCACAAAATCCAGTATGTCAGTAAACAAACAAATACAAAATTCAAGTTTTATTTAAAGTAGCGTGTATATATATTTGAAATAACTTAATTCTAAATTAACTAGTAATTTAGGATCACACTCTGACGACAAGACTTAAACAACGGATTTTTGTAAATTTTTTGACATAGTTTCCTTTGAAGTGGACTACCAGAAACCTACAAGAAAATCACACTCCGGATTTCCCAAAAACAATACTGTGGACCACCGATTTCCATCCGGATTTCTCAATACAGTGCGAAAAGTAAATTAATTAAAATGCTGGAATAATGATACAGAAACTGAAAACTCATAATTCAGCCATACTAACAATCCACAACCAGCACTGAAAAATATTTACAATACTAGTGTTCAGAATGACTTTTAGGAGTAGAATAAAAAAATATGAAAATACACTGCTAGTGGGCTGAAACTTACAGAAATGTACGATAATCCGGTGGACTCAAAGCCTCTGGGGATCAAAATCCAGCTCAGGAGAAGTACTGCAACCTAGGCACGGAAAACCCAAAGGCGTAGGAAAAAGTAGATAAAAACATAAAAATGTTAGTGTGAGTGGACAAAAACTCACAATCAGTGTAAAACAGTAAAATATTCTATCTGTGCCTTTCTGCTGATTTCTGTGAAATCATGCGAGTTCAAAATAATAAACTGAATAAAATATAGAGTTTGGCGCTCAAGGTGTTTGTCCTAACCCGAAGCGTCTAAATAAAAAGTGATGGGATCGTCTAGGGTCGTCAATGTGTTTGTCCTAATCCGAAACAATCTGGGTCGACAATGTGTTTGTCCTAATCCAGTTTGACCCGACTAATCAGTGATCAACCAACTAGTCAAAACATCGATGTTGAAAATAAAACCATCACAAACATACCTCCAAACTCGACTGTGATAAAATACAGAAACTGTAAATCTTCACAAACATGAACTCGCAGCAACTGTGAAAATAAATAAACATCAACTCATGTACTTTACTGAGATATTCATAAAGCAGTAACCTGCTAATCGGCACAATAATCATCTGACACGGCCCACTAACTCGTAATCCTAAAACCACGATTATAATTAATATCTACTCGTCGATATTCATAATGAATAGTTAACCTCATAATCCAATGAGCAATAATGTCGAGATTCTTACACTCTCAAATAACGTATTTTCTGACTAATTACAAACTTAATCAAATTTTGAATTCAATTCCTTGCATTCCTTCACTGTAAATCAATTTTAGAGTCGCAGCATAAATCTCAAACATTGAGCGACTCGAATTTAAATCGATAGTCGGATCGTCCATTAATATTATCGTAAAATCAATTAATTATTATCCAATTAAACACATGTCTAATTTAATCAAGTCCAGATCCATTCAAGAACCTCACCATTGCATTTGGCAAGAAACTACGAGTGGAATAACATAAAATTTTGCTGAAAATCCAGCCTCGTCAGAACTCCGCCGCGCACAGTGGCGCCTAGGGCCATGCACCACCGCCGGCGGTCGGAATCTCCGGCACCAAATCGAGCAACCCACACATAAAAATGTTCATCTCAAAAAGCCCAACAACATTGTAGTACAACTCAAAACTAAAATCAAACAAAAAATTAATGAAATCCATCGTTGAAATTTCAAACCCTCGCCGGAAAGTATTTCCTCCAATCGTCGCCGTCAGGCCACGGCAAGGTCCTAGACCTGTCCCAATACATTCGTTGTTGTCTGGGCTTCATAACCCCTATGGTCACGACCTCTATCGTCGTCGTGTGCACAACCACCGTCGCCGTCGAAATCACCCGGAATCTGCCACCTTTTCGACCTCAATTAGTCCTCCATAGGTCATCAATGCCGGAGATGCTACCACCAATCAATAGAGGAGAGAGAGAGGAACATTTTGACACCGGTCTCACCGGTTTTGGTGGCAAGAATGGTGAGCTCCGTCGCCGGCGAGCTCGCAGCTGTGAGAGGGGAGAGAGACATGGGGGAGAGGAGAGAGAAAAAGGAAAAAAAAAGTTTGCTGACTGAAATGGAAAGTCAAAACTTTCCATTTCTGGAAAGTCATATTTATTCTTGCAAATTGCGACCAACTTAAATTCGTAAAATCGTACAAAATTTTTATTAACCAAAACTTCCTCGTCATAACTCCGATTTCAACACTTGACATGGCCAAAAATTTCTTTCGACAAACTCTACGACTTTATCTAAAAAAATTTCTCAAAAAATATAGTCGATAAAATCTCGACGAAACACCAACAAAAGTTATCGACGATAAAGACTAATTATCATAGATAATTAATATAATTAATTAGTGACTAACTGCATAAGATTCGATTAGTGCGTGATATTATTCCAAGTCGTAACAATATGTGTGTGTTTATATATATATACATATAGTCTTTTTCAGCTAAGGACATCCACATGGTGCAGGTTTTTCCGTTTTACTTCAATTAGACATCAAATCTTGGCAATCAAGACCACTCATACTATAGATACTACTTCAACTAAGTTACCTACAAAATTTGAGTCCAATCGGAAATCATTTGGTCATTTGATTTGTCATTTATATATCATCAGCATTTATCCGACGCTTCTTATTTGTCGTAATGTTTAACCATTTTAGATGACCAAACGATTATCAAATTGGTTGAAATTTTGTAGGTCTAGTTCTTAAATGAATATTTATAACTTCAGTAGTTTAAATTGTTGAAATCAAATGTGAAATGATCAAAATAATCAAATTTTTACTGTTCGCACGGTACAAACGTCCGTATTTGAAAATCTCTCTATATATATTTATATTTATATCCCTCGCATATGTTTGTGTGTGCTGTCTCCTTCGTCGATCAAAAACGATGGTACGAGTTATTAAGCCTTACTGACTCGTGAGGGACATAAATACATATTGGTACGTGCACTTGCATGGCATGATATTTGAAATGACAAAGTGTTGAGATTGTGACGACACCAAGACAAATTGCTTAGGCAAAGAGTGCAAGTCGAAAATTGGTGCATGGATTGACCAGTATTTAAACTCATTTATACAGCTATTTATTGCAAACCGGCATCTAAGATTCAACTCTCTTTTTTAAGTAAACGCAAATTTTATTAAAAGGAAAAATAAATTACATCATCTAGCAACACTCCTTTTAAGAATATTGGTACATTAAGGAAAATCATAAAATTTACCGCATTAAAAAGTACGCACCTAACTAAAACATATACTATCGTATTACATTCAACTCTTAATATTAGAGCTAGTATGACCCTTAATCGAGTTGAACATCTTTGTTTAGGCTGTCTGATCATATTGGTCTTACCTCTTTAACCTCTTTTGGGAATCCTTTAATCATCGAAATGGAAATAAGTTTTCAATGGAATTAATCGGTGAGTCTACCTCAAATTTTGGTGAGGCTTTTGATTTGAAATACTCTGTGCGATGCTGCTGGTGGTAGTTCTCATCGGAGTCGGCGTGTCACGGTGGTCTTTTAGGTGTCGCGCAAGGCAGTGTGCTCGACTTTCATGTTGCAGGATACATATTGGGCCTGGGTGAGAAACTGGCTTTGCGCTTCTTTCTTGACTTACTGTTTTTAGTTGTGGCCTCTTGGCTGGTGCAGGGTATTTGTTTGGTTGCCTCTTGAGATGACCAAGGCTCCGGATTGAGGCCCAATGTGGTCCAGTTCATGGCTCGTTTCGTATGAGATGGCTGGTGAGTGGTGACGATGCTAGTCTTGGTTACCCATTATCTCTTTCCCATATGCTGGTCAAATAGGCCTGATGTACGATACCAGCGAGTACCCAACTGTTTTTGGACGGAAAAATTTTAAATTTCGTAATGAATTTTAAATGATGGTAATTATAATTTTATTATTTAAATTTTAAAATAAATTAGTTTTTCGGTGTTTTGATAATCACATGATTTTTTAAAATGATGTTATTGAGATATGGTAATGTAATGATAAATAAAAAATTTGGAAATAACACTTATATTGGAATTTAAAGTTAAAATTTTGAATCTTCAAATTCTCTTTTATTTTTTCACATAATTTCTTAATTTTTCAATAGTTGTTTGCCAAACGAAGAATTTTGTTCATAAAATTTGACTAATTCTAATTTTAAATGAAATTTCATGTTTTTTTTTCGTCATCTAAACACACCCTTATGTCGATTCGTTTATTTACTTGGTCTTAATTTCTTTTTTCTTTTTTAAGATGTTAGTGAGCTTGATATTACATCAAATTAGATTGTCAAATAGACTCCCCACTGTTTTATAGAAATATAACCAATTCCATGTTCTTACTAATTACTTTAAGATGCAATTGCGATGTAAATGTCTATGCCGAAATTGAAGTTTACATTCATTTGGCATAGGGGTTACTATTTGGCTCATTGGCTCATTATATAAGAGATAATATATTTCTTATATTAAGGGGTGTTAGATAAGGAGCAAGTTTTTAGGCTCCTTGTATAAGAATGTCAAAATGGTGTTTTAATCTCTTTAATGGCTTACATGAGCTCATTTAAAATAGTCTATTATGACACCAAACATGAGATTTGATTATTTTCATAATATGCTAAGAATTCTAATATAAGGAGGTGTAACAAACATGTTCTTAAGGGCTTACATAAACTCATTTAAAACCAAATATCATATTTGACTATTTATAGAATAAGCTAAGAATTCTAATATAAGAGGGTGTAACAAATATGCCATTATAGTCTTATAATTAACTCTAACTATAGTGATATTTAATTAACTAATTATAGTGTTACTATTACAATAGAAATTTTAGTCTTACAGTATTTTTTTTCCTTACAGTACGTTCTATCTTATTTCCTATTTGTTCCAAAAAAAGTCTATTAATTATTAAAGTAGCAATAAAGTCTCATTTAAAGAGTTCTTTTATAGTAGTCTCACTTAAAGAGTTGAAGATAAAAGAAATTGTAATATTTTTTAATTTTCGTATTTTTATGTTATTAAATATAAAAGGCCCAATAGGCCCAGCACTATGGGCTTAGCCTGTTAAGACTCGGGTCATGGGCATGAAATTTTTGGAAAGCCCGGCCCGGCCCCGCCCTAATTTTAGTGAAATAGTGTTCAAACCGGCATGACCCATTGTTGACCCATAATTTTGACACATCAGTTCATCGAATCATATCAATACCTAAAAATGTTCAATTTATTTCTCCTCAAAAATTCAAAATTACGTTAGAATCAGAATTTATTTTTTTATTAAAACCTAATGTTAAAATGAATAAAAAAAATAAGTAAAAACAAAGTAAATATCATACAAATAAACTAACAATCATAATATTTAGACAACGGAATGGAATACTAGGCTCGAAGTCTAAACATAGTATTATTAAACCTAACTCATTTATTTATCGAGACAAAAGGACAATATTACCCTCTCATTTATATCTAAACCCCTAAATCCAAGTCCTTTTATTCCCTCAGTCAGTCACTCTCTCCTCTCTCTCTCTCTCTGCCGAAATACAGTAGCAGCTCGCTACCGTTGCCGCCGCTCGCCTAAACCACGCCGCCATGACCTCCAGCATTAATGTCCGATCACCGGCGACTTTTTCCACTCCTTCCAGCCAATTTTCGGATGCCGACGCCTCTAGCTCCACTTGGCCTCAATCTCCTTCGGCGCTTCATCACCGCACGGCGCCTCGTCGTCCACCAGCTCACTGATCCGGCCTCCGTGACTTCCTGGCATCCACCGGCTTTCCCAAGCACGCACGACCTCCGCCGCCGCTGGGAGCTCTGCCGTTGGCCTCATATCTTCCGTGCTCGATTCGCGCCTCCGGCCACGTTGCACTCCGCCTTCCTACCGCGGCCAGCTCTGTCCACCACCAAATTTAATGAGAAGCCTACCTTTTCAATTTTCACCCACTCGAGCTCGAGTTCCTCTGATGCTACAGATCTACTACTTCACTGCGGCCTCATCCGATGCCATGGAGCTGTTACTCCAATACATATTTATTTGATGTTTGTGATTTTTTGTTCTTTTCAAAACTTCCTCAAAATCGTGAGGTATTTAGTGTTTTTGAAGTTGATGTGGAGCGATAGCAGCCAAAATCAGAAAATTGTGTGTTACTGTTTAGTGAAAGAAGCAGATCTGCCGATTTGTTACCGTGCTACTTGTTTTTGTTTGTCATGTGAATTTGGTTTCTAATTTCTATTCTATTTGGTTTAATACTGCTAATGATTGTTGTGAAACACAACAAATTATGTTACTATTTTTTAGAATTATTAGCAATCTTTTTCCTTTTAAATTATAGGAATTATTGTGTTTTCCTGCATCAATATAGAAAAAGTGTTATGAGTTATTGTGGTGCTACTTTGTTTGCCTAAAGTGTTATTATAGTTTTGTTCTGTTTTCTAAACTGTTACCTTCTTTTTTACATTGTAAATGTATTTTTTTAGAGTGCTACTCTTACTAAAATTCTGATTTTTTTCATTTACTAGCACTGATATTGTGTTTTTTGAGTATTAAAATTTTTTTTATCGTTTGTTTTGAAGTTGTTATTGTGTTTTAAAAATTGAGGCTATTACATTTTTTTCAGTCGCTAATACCGTGTTTTTCAAATTGCTACTGAATCGTCCATCGAGCTGCTAATGAATTGTTTGTCGAGTTGCTACTGAAATTTCGTGCACTTGTTGTTGAATCATTTTTGAAGTGCTGTTGAATCGTTCATCGATCGAGCAACTGTTGAATCGTTCGTGGAACTACTACTGAATTGTTTGTCATTGAGTTGCTATTATTCCTTGTTTTTTGTATGTTTAATAACAAAAAAAAATTATTAAACATACAAAAAATAAATGAGGGTAAAAATATAAAATTATTCATGCCACATGGCAACATACAAGTTAATTGTCCATTTTTTTAAAGTAAAGATTTATGGGCTACCTTCAAGCCTTGATTAATGAAATGGTAGAATACAAATGGGGGACATAATGCCTGTACCCCATAAGAAGAAAAACGTTCGAAATACTATCAGGCGACTCGACTAATACATGGTATCATAAAGTGCACTATTTAGCAAAGAGTACAATATTGGCTGCTCTATTTGCTTTACATTTGAGGCGACATAATAATGGAAAGATAACACGATAACGATGACGCATAAATTCATTTTGAACAACTTCCTAACTATGTTGCTAAACGAAACTTTCGTCGGCATTACATCTCATCCTGTCACTAGGAGGGTGTGCCCACTTGACGAACCAAAACCTACTTAGGGCAGACAAGGCACCAAAGGTGTATAGCCTGGGACATAGCCCACTTATGTCAATTTCACACAAATATTGACTTATTATTGACGAAATAAATAAAGATAACAAATAAAAATAGCTAAGCTTTAAAATAACAAAATAAGCATAGGTCAGGCCTAAGATAATTACCCGGGCCCACTTTGGGAGCCCAACATGCAACTTTGTGAGATTCGAGCCCAAATCAATCCACAACATCCACCATCTTGAAAAACCACCGCCTCCTTCGTCGGCCGCCCACCAACTACCATCCCAAATCAGAGCCTTAAATGAATCGTTTGTACTCCACCATGGTTGTCTTCTCCTTGAAACCTTGGTACACCAAGAGCCGAGACATCGAAATCAAAATTCGAAGCACTCCAAGCTTCGCCGAAGTACTGATCTCCTTCCACGTTGCGCGACCCAATAGGGTCAGAGATAATAACAGGGAGACAAGGTAACCCCACTCGCCACCAATCATCCTCCATCCCTCGCTACGGGCACCACTGCAAATCGATTGAACCAAAAAACTTCCTCTACCGCACTTTGGAATCCGATCTCCTCCATCACCCATAACTGAGTAAGGAAACATGACCCGTCTGGCAACACCCCAGAACACACGCCAACGAGGCCAAGGGTCACCACTTACGGGGCCAGAGGTCGCCGGACAAGTGAAGGCGACGAAAGTATATATGGACTCAGGCGACGCTAGAGATGTTTTCCTTTGCAAGGGTTTTTCCTTTCCATTGCTAGGGTCAATAGATTCTATACAAGTTAATTGTCCTTATTTACAAGTTTTTGTTCTTAGATGTTCAAATAATGTCTCATTGTCTTTAAGTGTATGACACACCTCCATTTTGTTATTAAGAGTAGTTTGTTATATAAAAAAAATTATTTCTTAAAAAGAAGAAAAATAAATCGCACTTGCGAGCCGAGCCGAGCCATACACGTATGATTTGCATTAGGTGACTAGTGTGAAAGGAAAGAGAAAGACTCAGGATGGGTGTTGTTTATCTGTTCGTTCATTCATTCTGATCAAAGTCACCGTCCATATATACAAAAAATGTGCTCACCGATTTGACGGTGTCGGTGGATCTCCTCCCCCAATTCTCTCTCCTCCCAAAAAAACCATTCCTCAGAGAGAGAAAAAGAAACCCCATCGTTTCTCTCTCTCTGCCCCAACACATTCCTTTTCTCTCGATTTTTCGATTTTTTTGGTTGAAAATTTTAATTGAAAATCGTTGATCCGATTCAGATCGGAGCGGATCGGACCTTAAATGGCGGCATCGAGGCGGCTCCGGAATCTACAATCGCAGCCAGGCAACAAGGTCTGCGTGGACTGCTCGCAAAAGAATCCTCAATGGGCTTCGGTCTCCTACGGCATCTTCATGTGCCTTGAATGCTCCGGCAAGCACCGTGGTCTTGGCGTCCACATCTCCTTCGTCCGATCCGTCACTATGGACTCGTGGTCGGAGATCCAGATCAAGAAGATGGAGGCCGGTGGCAACGACCGCCTCAACGCCTTCTTCTCCACCTACGGCGTCACCAAAGAGACCGACATCGTCGCCAAGTACAACACCAACGCCGCCACCGTCTACCGCGACCGCATTCAAGCCCTAGCCGAGGGTCGACCCTGGCGGGACCCGCCTGTGGTCAAGGAGTCCGCTTCCTTCGGGAAGACTAAGCCGCCGCTCACTCAGGGAGGAGGTGGCAGAAGCGGCGGCGGCGGTGGAGGTTGGGATAGCTGGGACGACGATGGATTCAGATCCACGGATATGAGGCGGAATCAGTCCACGGGTGACGTCAGGGGAGGGTACGGGAGCGGCGGAGCGATTCCTCCATCGAGGTCGAGATCGACGCAGGACATCACGAGGCAGCAATTCGAGGCGTCGGCGGCAAACAAGGAGAGCTTCTTCGCGAGGAAGATGGCGGAGAATGAGTCCAGGTCCGATGGGCTGCCACCGTCGCAGGGCGGCAAGTATGTTGGGTTCGGGTCCAGCCCGGCGCCGTCGCAGAGCAATTATAACAACAATTCACAAGGGGATGTGCTATCTGTTGTTTCTCAGGTTGCATTATGTCTATTTTATATTTTTATTTGAATTCACGTTGGAACATTCATTATTGATATTGATACGTCTGTGCATATGCATATTGGTCCTGTCATTTGTGTAGGGAATTGGTAGGATATCTTTGGTTGCTGCATCTGCAGCTCAATCAGCTGCAACTGTAGTCCAGGCAGGCACAAAAGAGCTCACCTCAAAGGTACTTTATATAACTCATTATTCCCAACATTAGGTGATCATTGTACCAGTGCTTTTATATAGTTTGAAATGATGGAAACACCATTCTTAGTTAGTTTGTTGATTTTTAGTTCGTTCATTATTAATGTAAAGAATGCAAAAAATCAGTTACTCCCATATGCAGGGAAGTGACATTGTACCATCACATTTTGAGTACATCCAACTTCACATATCAACCTATAAAATTGATAAAATTTGAAATATAAGGCAAATCTATTATACATTGTCAATAAAACTTTACTGTTCTTGTCTTTTAGCACCCTGTTATAGCAATGAACATTGTAATCAATGCTGTATTGGCCTATTTTAGTTGAATTTGTGGTTCTCATTTTCTATTTTCCCTAGACTGTTACCCATGATAGTTGGTTTACAGTTGATTTGGAAGCATGAGTAGATTGTTCTTATTTGCATGGTAACTGAGACTAATAGTCAGATCTTGAACGAAGTACAGCCCGACGATTAGCCTTGCATTGATGTCAATTGGATGATTGGTGCGAGTGTAATGTGCAATGTCAGTTAGTAGTAAAGAATAAGGTGTAGACAATGAACAGGGCCGGCCCTGAGTTTCAGGGGGCTCTAGGCGGTAAAAAAATTTGGGGCCTCACATGTAATGATAGAAAGAAAAAAAAAATGTAACAAAAACTCAAATGTATACTAAGAATATCGTTGTTTTACAAAATAACCTTCAAGCTATTCAAAAGACCACTACTCAAACATAACTCTTGCATTTTTTGAAGCAAAAGTATTGATTAAGCTCTCATATTCAAGCTTGTCAACAAGATGCTTTTCAATCGATAACATAGCCAAATCATTCAATCTTTCTTGTGACATGGTTGAACGAAGGTAATACTTGATCAACTTCAATTTTGAGAATGTTCTCTCAGCAGAGGCAACTGTGACTGGAATTGTTAGAAGAATTCTGTAGACAATCCAAGCATTGGGATAACAAGCCTCAAGATCTTTCAAAAAATTCAAAACCTCAACTGCTCTTTTTGTTCCTTCTGGTACAGCTTCGCTTAAGCGACGTAGTTCCAAGAACAATTCAAACCCATTGATGTCTGAAATATCTCCATGCTTCAGTAACTTTTCAAGATTCGAACAAAAGTTCATCAAACTCGTTTTATCATACAAATGATACAATACAAATGAGTACATCAACAAATTATTTAAAAACGAAAAGAATTCCCAAACCGTGTTAATCTATTCACCCAAACAAATTGATGTTCAATACTTCAATGTTCAATTGTTCATAACTTCATATACTGATTACAGTAGCAAAAGGATTAAAGGAATAAAGGATTAATCTCTAATCAAATTCTTAATTCTTAGAATGAAAATAGATTAGAAGTTTACATCAATGCAAATTAAAGAGATGATTTGAAAAGAAAAATACCTGAATGCAAGACGAGATGATCAGATGAATGAGGAACTTGCGATGATCAGATGAATGCAAGATGAGATGATCACTCTGTGTCTCTGTAACTCTGTTCACTCTGTTGCTCTAGCTGTAGCAGACAAGACGATTGAGATCAGTGAGATGCAATAAAATAACAGACTTTTGGGTATAGCCATAGGGTTTTATTTTAGTTTGGGCTTACCTACTGTTTCCTTGTTTGGGTTGGGCTATTAGAGTATTGGTTACGTACGTAACTACGTAAGTGATATCTTGTTATTTGAATAGTTTTTTTTTATATATATATATATAATATAAAATTTTCAAATTTGGGGGCCTCAACATTTGGGGGCTCTAGGCCCCGGCCTATATGGCCTATACCCAGGGCCGGCCCTGACAATGAAGTATCCTAAGTGGTTAGAAAAGTAAACTATAATAATCTGTTTGCGGGACCTTCTACAAATCCCAAATTTTATTTAAGCCAGAATCTTCATTAATTGGAGCCTGGAAGCTTTAACTTCTATACTGCCATAAAGTGAAGAACGAATACTCGAATAGTAAAGGATATAACTCTTCTAGGGGTTCTAGCATAGTCAACAAGAGAGTTGGTTGGAATTAAGGCATATTCGTCATTCCATTTAGCTCACAATTAGAAATGGTAGATAACAAAAACAATGTGAACAAGCTACATTTTGCATACTATATGTGACACCCTCCTTTTCTTCTAATAATCTGTTTTTTGGACAATGTTGGGCCAACTTCTGAATTTTGATTCGTGTGTATAAATCATTATGCCAGGTCAAAGAGGGTGGCTATGACTACAAGGTGAATGGAACTGTTAATGTCGTTACTGCAAAGACTTCAGAGATAGGTCAAAGAACTTGGGGGATTATGAAAGGGGTCATGGCAATGGCATCCCAGAAGGTTGAAGAGTTTGCTAAAGATGGAAACTGGAAGACTGACAACTGGGAACGAAATGATAGTGAGCAAAATGGATATTATCAAGATTTCAATAAACAAGAGAATGCAGGATGGAATTCTTCTTCTGGACGGGGGCAGTCATCATCTAGTGCACATAATAATTCTTATAACTCAAATTCTTGGGATGATTGGGACACCAAAGACAATAGGAAGGAAGTCTCTACTAAGGGAACAGCGTCCAATAGCAGTGATGGTTGGGCTGGCTGGGATGATGGAAAAGATGATGGATTTGACAATGGGTACCAGAGTGCACCTTCCACGAAAGTTGTTGGTTACAATGGGAAGTCTGATTCAGCTTGGACTGGTGGAGGTTTTGACTAAGGTTAGTTAGTGGATCGATTCTTGTTTTCATTGTTCACTTTAAACTGTTCGATGTCCCTACCTGGATATAATTTATTGTTTTGAAGTTTATTGACTGAAGCCTTAGCAAGGTTATCGTAACATGAATACAGAAATTAGTTGGGGATATTTGGTTGTAGAGTCTTCAGAACTTGGTCTCAATATGTAATGATTTGAAGAGGATGTTAGGTGCTTCTATGCAAGCAACCTGGGATGTGAAAGCTAGTTCTGTTGTTACCGATGGCTTGAAAATTGGAGTATGGTTTGTATGTATAAATCTTGGTCTTAAGTCTCATATTTTTGTATTGGTTTGTTCTTCTTTGTATGTGAAGGCAGAATCTGACATGGTCTCAGGAATTTCTTGTTTATCTGCGGATACAATGAACAGTTAAACTGATGGCAGGCAATGGTAATCCAAAGTTGATGGATGTAAAATATGCTAGTGGCTGCTGCTGACTGCTCAATTGGTGTTTGAAACTGAAATTTGGATCCATTTTTTTAATAGAAAAGATATTTCTCTGAGGTTAGTATATTTTGTCAAATTTTTTCCTTCGAAAGGTTTATGTAACGTATTGGGGATACTTGTTGCTTCCATGTTGTTTATAGTATGTACAATTGTCCACAAGGGTTAATTGCCCGATTCAAATGAGGATTTGATGATATTCTCGTGAAAGTTTGATATTCGTGAAAGTTTGAGACCGGAATATATTTTGATTTGTAATTGTACTAGTTTATTGAATAAAATTGGCGTTTTGATACTTGCCACAATTCGAGCTGTTATACATTAGCTCATGTGGCAAGCATCTGTGCCGTTTCCGACTCCTGAAATTTGCTGAAATCTGAAATTTACCAAAGACATTAGCAAGGTCTTTTGTAATCTCCATAGCATACAAACTCAAACAAAGGACGATATTTTACAGTAGGAGAGATCTAGTGAGAAGGTCGCCGATCAAAGTAAAATGAAAAGAAATAGTATACACTGCAAGTACGCTATTCTGGGCTGCGGATGCTGTCCAAGCGCAGATGTCCTTTGCTAGTTTGTGGTGTACGTATCACGAGCACAGAGCACAAAATTTGATTTGAGGATGATGCTAAAGTCTCTCCGATCAGTCCCAGTTCGTTGTGCTCCAGCTGATTGCGAGCCGATTCTGCAACTATGTTTGAAGGGTGGTGCTCCTTCCCCACGATCACAAGGTCGTACTCCCCGCTGCCAACTATGCCCACCACTGTGTCAGTAATGTTGCCAACTACCACTTTCTCTATGTATTCCATAGAAGGGTTCCGCCTTCGGAACTCTGCCACTGCAGCCTCATCGAGTTCCCTCTCGGGGTTGGTGACGAGGCTTATGCGGGTAGCGGTCCGCTCCAAGCACTTCACAATTGTAACCGCGACGCTTTGATCTGTAATTTCGGAACCATACTCCATTGCTCTTCGGTCATAAGTGTGAAAATTACCTTCTTCTCTTTGCCAATATTAAGAACAATAAGCTCCACCAACCCTTTAGTGTTCATCAGCACACCAAGAGCTAATGACTCCCTCACTGGTATCGTAAACATAATCGCAACCAAAAACGTTCCCAAATTTTTTCCAATGCAAGAACCTGATATAACCAGAGCCAGTAGACCCCATGCCCTGATCCCATGTATCTTGGTAACATCAGTCTTCAGACCACTTGACGCAAAGTAGAGAGGGAGAAGCAAACCAGACACAAAATCCCCAATCCTCTTAGTTAATTTGGATGCAAACACACCTCCTTTCGGAATGGTTAATCCGAAAATAAACGCTCCAAAAATGGCATGGACACCGATTAGGTCCGTCACGAACCCGGATAACATGATCCCGGCTAGTGTTAAACAGATATAAGCTTCATCCTCAATATGAGATGAGCAGCACTTAGCAACCCAAGTCATCATAGGTCGGATTAGAAAGAGCATAAAAGCAACGAAAGCCAATCCAGAAAGGAGACCCAGATTGTTACTAAAGGGCCTTTATGGTTGCCACCGGCTAATGCCACTGCGAAGGCCTGAAAGATCCATTCAGCCACGTCGTTGAGTGCTGCCGCAGCCATTGCAGTCTCACCTACGCGTGTAGTCAGCAATTTGAGTTCAGCCAAAATGCGTGCGAGGATTGGGAAGGCTGGATTCTGTATTTTACTGATTTGGGAGTGTTTCTTTATTCGTTTAATTATGTAGCGAATATATTTAGATGTGTCAACGTTGACCAACACAAGTTCATTGGTCTAAAGGCTCATGATTGTCACGTTATGCTGCAACGTCTGATTTCAGTGATAATTCAATCATATTTTTCCCGAACAAGTACTACTTTCTGATCTGGTCCATTATACTTGGATGTATCCTCTGAAAATGTATAATTAATTATAACGGTTTTTCATCAATTATATATATTTTTGTGTTTCAACTATTCGTCAAATAATTAATTATATCATTTTACAGAAAACTCAGACAGTATAAAGGATTTGTGAAAAATAAATCTGCCCCCATAGCAGAAACATACCTAATACATGAGTGTGTTACCTGCTGCAAGAGGTACCTCAATGATCCAGTCCAAACCACCGCTTGAAATCTATATGTCCGCAACAATCTTTCAGTCGTCACAGATGTTGTACGACCGTTTAGAGAAATATTAAATGAAAGATTAACTCAAGAAGAACATATTGAAGTGCATTCAGTAGTGTTGCGAGACTGTGACGAGGTTGACCCAGACATGCAAGCTTACAGAGAGAAAACTCAGACAGTCAAACTTGACAAGAGTCATAACTGGGTTGAAAAAGTGCTTAAGAAAAATTTCCCTGATTATTTCCTCCAATGAGTTTGTTTAAACCATATACGTTTGTGATTTCTTTAATTATGTTGAAATTGAGAAATACGGAGGGGAATAGGTGCCCACAGTAAATTTGACCTAATTTGGTGTTTGCTTATGTAACATCCCGACCCAAAATTAACCTCTTAGATTCTGATTAAGTGTTAATCGATGATGGTAATTAGTTTTTACCGCCGGTAATTATTGATGACTCTTTTTACTAGAATTTTATTTGTTAAGTTTGTCAAGAAAGCTTATTGAGGAAAGTCATAGAGTATATCAAGACGAGTTCGTGGCCATATCAAGTGTTGAAATTAGAGTTACGATGAAGAAATTTTTGTCAATGGAAGTTTTGAAGAGAATTACGATATCAAATATGAAAAATAGACGAGTATATATACGAGTTTCTGTATTTGGAAACAGGGAGACTTTCCATTTTCGGGCCAGAGGCGTTGACCAGCTCTGGCGACCAAAATTGCGTCGCCGTCGTCCGACTACCAAACTCGACAATCTTTGTATGGAAATGATCAGCTCGGGACACCTATGCTTTCCCCTATGGTCTTCGACGTCAATTTGGACGGAGTTGGCCATAATTTGGAATTGAAGTTCGGCCAAAACCTAGGTTTTGGGCTGATGAGTTTTTCGGTCAGTTGGTCGACGATTCAGGTATGGTTTGATTCCTAGTGATGTGTGGATTATTTTGGGTTGTGAGAATTTTGATTTGCAGGTCGTGATCGGTGGAATCGAATCGATTCCCGATCTGATTTTCGAATCAGTTCGCCGCCATCGCAACCATGGATGCCAGCGATAATCGACGGCGAGGTTAAGGGGGTTTTGATTTTCTCCTTCTCTTCGTTCGATTGGGCTACGCCTCGAGCCCAGGGGTGACTCGATGGCGGAGTTGCGTCACCAGAGAAATTCCAGTGTGGGATTTCTGGCCTAATTTCGGTCAAACGAGTAGGAATTAGGCAAAGGTTCTTTGGAAGAAAAAACCATTGGGCTTCACGATAGGAAGAGATTGATGTATTACCCTCTGCCGCCGGTGGTGGCATGTGAGCGGCACGCTCCGCCATCTGTGGCGGCGCGTCTGGCGGAAAATGTGGTCCAAATCAGTCGAGTTTTATATCGTTAGATTCGTTTCGATGCTGCGAGTTTTTTTTGGTGAGGTTATTAAATTCATTAGATGTAGTCTGGTGTGGACTTAGAATTAATCGGTGTTAATTAAACGTTTTTATAATTTTATTGATCGATCAAGGTTAACTTCGATTCGACCTTGAGTCCCGCAACGTTAGGGAATGTATTGCGAATTTCAAAGAGAATTGAGGGTCCACAAATTAGAACTAGAATTAAGCTTGCGAGAATTTTGGTAAGTGCGATATTCGAGAATGTGACGTTCTTGACGAGAGTTGCTCATTGGGCGAATGAGCTTAGTTATTCGATATGACTTTCGATGATTAGTTATTAATTAATAATCGTTATTTCTGGACGACATATTAGCAGGCAGACAAACGTATAGAAACGCTGATACACATGTTGTGAGTGGACACTTTATTTTTACTATTGTTTTGCGAGTTTACAATTGTGCATTTTTTAGTTATGCATTAGCTTGGAGGCATACAACACATTATTTTATATAGAGTATAGTTATAATTGTTGCATCAATGCACTGCCTTCTCGGCTGATCTCCGAGACGCTCCGGAAGGGTTAGGGACCTGACCCGTATTATTTAGCACCCAAGAGGGTTAAGACAAATACTTGACCTAAGCGTTCTTGTGGCTTGAGGACGATTGAATCAATTACTGCCTCCACACATGACACAGTACGCAGGAGGGTTAGGACAAACACCTGACTTGAGCATGTACATTTTTAGACTCGCATCATTTTAAATATACTCTTTGGAGAAAGACATGATAGATATATCTTTCAGTGTAAAACGAAACATTATTTTCATCCACTCATACTAGTAGTTTTATTATTTTATATGTCTTTCTATGAGATTTTTGGTTTCCTATTGCCTAGTTTGCAGAGTTTCTTCTGAGGTCGAGCGTGCATCCATCGAGCCATAGTGGTATCTATCGTAAGATTAGAGGTAGATCGTATGAATTAGTATTTTTATCAGTGTAGTTAGTTTAGAATGTTTAGCTGCTCTGATGTCGCAAATTATTTTCTATTGCTATTTATAGCTTTCATTCGGTATGGGAAAAATAGTTCTTCAATTTATTTTTTGGATCTCCAGTTCGATTCTTGTGGAATTTGAGTAAAAAATATGATTAATAGAGTTGTTAGGGCCTAATTCTGGTTTAGGTAGCTAAATCGGGGTTGAATCTTTTAAACTTATTCGAAGTGTTTTTCTTTAGTAAGTGCATGCAAGTTTTTGGTTTCCTTTTGTTTTAGGAGAAACTATGTCAACTTTTCGGTAGAAATTAAATACACATTCATATATCTTCTTCAAAATTTTGCAGATGATCGATCTAGAAAAATTCGATAACCACGAGAGATGGTGGTCATGGTAAAAACACTTATTGACCCATAAGCCGGCCCAACACTATATTTTCCCCGATGTTTTGTCAACGGTGTAAAATTTCAATCATTGGACCGAGATGAAGGAAGAAGAATACAAAAAAGTGAGATCGCGGTTAGGGAAGGTGCTGATCTATATTACAGGGTTTTTGTTAGTGTCGTTTAGCTACTTTACGGGAATGATATCAAAATTTTTCTATTCAAGTGTAAATGGTTTAAGTGTACAAAGGAAGATGCGAGTGTTTTATCAGTCGATACAAACTCAAGCTGGTACGAGGATGAGCCTTCGCTATTGCCACCTTAATTAGGCAAGTGTTCTATCTGAATGATCTGAAAGCTGGTGAAGGTTGGAAAATAGCAAACCATATGTCTCACCGAGAAATATGGAGTGCCACAACACTTGAAGGGACGTTGGCAACTGACACTGAAGCGCATAATGACAATGCATATCAAGAGTCTAATACTTCTATCATCCCCGACATAAGGGAACTAATTCGGTCTAACAAACACTTACTCATGCCTAATGGAGCCAAAGATCTTACTCAAGAGGAGATCAACGACCTAGAGAAGAATGCCTCTGAAGTAGAGTTGGAGGATGATGACGACGACGACGTCGTATACGATTCAGAGGATGAAGATTATGATGATGAGGATCATTCAGTTGAGAATGAGGATAATGATTCAAACGACCATGAAAGTGATTGACATATAAATATATGTAATACTTAATAATAATTAATTAATAGATGAATATATTTGATCGAATTTCAAACTTAATTTGTACATACGAGCACGAATGTAAATATATATTTGCACGCATGCATAATTATTAACTAATTAATTATGATGCACTAATTAAAAGAGGTTTATTTAGAGTGTTTGTAATACTTATTATGTCTTACAGGAATGATTTTAGAATAATCGAATGCCAGATGCTTTTTTGGTAAAGAGGACATCTTAGACGACGAAATCATAGAATTTTGTCGTCTAAGGTGCACTTAGACGACGAAATAAATTAATTTTTGTCGTCTAAGAACTACTTAGATAACGAAATGAATTAATGTTCGTCATCTAGGTACATTTACAAACCCTATACCCTAACCTCGACCCTAAACCCTTTCTCTTAAACCCTAGAAGGGTTAGACAACGAAAGCAATATATTTTGTCGAGGGCATGCATAGAGTAAATATTTCTTGGACTATGGGTGTCGACTGTTCAAAAATTGGAGTTATGAAGATTTTTATATCAACATTTCCGTTCAGTTGAAATTTTGGTTTTATGATTGACTACACTGATCAAACCCTTAACAAACTTTGTATTGAATGAAAATTCGTCTACTTACATATTAAGTTTTGATGAATATATCTAACAGTTACTTTTTCCAAATTCAATTTCGTTAATATGGATGTAGAGTAAATACAAACATACAAACCCTTAAGTTATACAACATTAGTAGATGTATAACAAGTATTAACTCGTGAATCTAGGTTTTTATGTCAAATTTTAATTAATTTATATCTAATTGATATATAATGTTTCAACGTAAGTGAAAATGCTCGTAACATTGAAAATCGTTTTACGATTAATAATATTTACGATCGTTGCCGTCTTTCATACTTTTGTTGGTATTCACAAAACTATATCGATCGAATACAAAAATGACCCAAATTGGAGTCAATTTTTTAAAAAAAATATATTATATAGACATAGTGATTACATCTGACGACTGGTTTCTTCATATTTTTGGGCAGGTAACAAAATTATTATTTTATCAAATTTCTAAAAATAAAAAAATTATCACTTAAACGACGAAACGCCTAAGTTTCGTCGTCTAGTTTCCTTCTTAGACAACGAAATCATGTCATGTTATTTTGTCGTCCACCCCAAATATTTTGCAGAGTTTTTTTCTGTGCCAAATATTTGGGGAATTTTTTAAAAATGACTTAGATGACGAAATACCTAAAGTTCATCGTCTAAGTCGACTTAGATGACGAAATCCTATTTTTTGTCGTTTAAGTCGATCTTATAGATCGACTTAACTTAATCGAGCCGAGCTTTAATTTTCCCTAAATCGATCCTACACTTATTTTCTCTCCCTCTATCCTCTCTCTCGATATGTTCTCAGTTTCCTCTCTCTCTCCTCGCCTTCGTCTCTTTCTCTCTCTCGCATGGCCGAGCTAGGTCCCCATCTCCGTCTCTCTCTCTCTCTCCTCACCTCTGTTTGCCTCGTCTCCATCTATCACTCTCGTACTGACCCTGACACCACCGAGGTCTCTCACTCTCTCTACTATATTGGATCATTGATTATGGATTGTGGATTATTGATTATTGATTATGGATTAGGATTATGGATTGTTAGATTGAATGAATTTATGGACCCGAATATATATGGATAGTTGGATTATTGATGAAGATTATGTAGAATTTTTATTGATGGAGATTATGTAGATTATGTAGAATTTCGGCTGTTGATTATGGAGAATATGTAGAATTGTGTTCCGATTATGGTGATTATGTTCCGATTATGGAGTTTGTATATAATTGTTGTTGATGATCCTTTAATTATGTACTTTGTTGAATGAAAATGGATAAGGCATGAATGAATAAGGAGGAGCATGTAATGAGGCTTAAGTTGATTACGTACTGGATTAGATGAATTTTTTTTTTGGTATGGAAGTGTTTCGATGAATATGGTTTTGCTGAGTAAATGTTGTTAGTTTCCAATGTTGTAGAGCATAATTAAGATACCTGGAGGTAGGAAGAGGTGCACTGCACAAGAGAAGGTTGTCGAATTTCAATCCATAAGATGATAGCTGGGTTGGGGTCAAACTTTAGAGGAGACCGTTACGGCTCCTCAGACGATATTAAATGCTCCAAATGAAGCAGCTTCAGTCTATACAGTCGAGCTAGAGATTTCGGCTTCGGAGGCATCACAATGTCCCCAAGAATTCGTCAACGATTCTGTTTGCAATAGCACCCGACTCAAAAGTGAACACGAAGGCTCCCTCAGTCCTGGCCCCCAAATGCACTCGAGGACTTGTGAAGGGAGCTAAAATTAGAGGATAGTAAAGTCAACGGGGAAGAAGATCGAGGTACCCTTCGGCGAGTTCACCAGAGGCCTTCTGACGTCAGAGCTGAGTAGTTTGTGCTTGCACAACATCAGATCTATCATACGAAACAACATACGTTTGAAGACTCATTCTTGGGACGAGTTTCTCCAAGCCGAAAATTTCAGGGTGTACCGCGAACTCTCGGTAATTAGATTTATTTAATTTTATGTAATTTCATAATTAATTACAAAGCAAAGAGGCATAAGATCTAGGAATTTAATTTTTTTTATGTATTTTTTCTTTGGTACATTATGACTATGAAGCCGAACCGAAGATGTGGAAATTCATAGAGGAGATGGCTACCTGCATTTACAAGAATTGAAAGTACAACCTACACAAACACTACAAGGAACACAGCGCCTCGAGTGTCCCAAAAGAGTTGCAGAAGGAAAGAGAAAACGAGTGAGAATGGTTGGTCAGGCATTTTGAGTCCGAGAAGTTTAAGGTTCGTCTTCATTTTATTTAATGTAATTAAAATGAATCATTTCTTATTTTTTAAACATTTATTTATAATTTAATTTTCCTTGTTGTGAAATAGATAAGGTCGGAGGCCAACAAGGCTAATCGTGAGAAGAACACCAAGCTCCAAAAGGATGATCGACATCGCAAAGGCTCAAAAATATGTGAATTCGAAACATTATTTTCTTAATGCTAGCGTGTCTACTTACGTCAAGTCCGGGCAGGCCGATACCTCGAGTGAACGTGGCGTAAGTGACTCCCCTTTTTCTGAAATTGATTGAGTTTAATCTTACCGTTGATTTAAAGAAAATTGAATCATGATTAGGACATTTATTAGGTTGTGCTATTGAAATTTGGTTTAGTTTTCTAAATTAAACATTATTCTGAACTTGAGAAAACCGGATGGGAATCGGAGCCCACAGTTTGTTATTTTGGAATTGGTTATTCGAAGTGTTTTCTTTCAAGCAAGTTTTTGGTTTCCATCATTTTTATGGGAAACCATGTCAAATTTTCTTTATAAAATTACATTCATAAATTGTTCACAATATTAATTTCAAGAGAGGTTGATGCAATTGGCCGGGGAGAAATTGACACGTGCACATTCGCAGAACCCGGAGATGACTCTCGAAAAGTTGCCTCCTCTATCGAAGGAGGCTCAGATCCATATTGCTGATACAATTTTTGGCCACTATCTTGGGAAGAAGGTTCGTGGCCTTGGAAGCGCAGTTCAGCGAAATTTGAGCTAGTCTTTGATTTCATTGAGTAGGCGTTCGAGTGCGGCGCCTGCTGAGGAACAGGTCCGAGCGGTGGAAGAGGTGGCTCGAGCGGCCCAGACTCGGACTGCTACGTTACAGACTTAGATAGATCATATACTCAAGTTCCTCAAGACTAGGCTAGACATGGATCCTGATTCCGTTTTTCATCCGATTGTCAAGCCTCGGGATTCTGAACACGACGACGACAACTCGGGTACCGGAGGAATCGGTGGGGTCTAGACTCCCACAAATGTCAATATTTTTGTTTAGTTTCGTATGTAGTTACGTTTATATTTCGATCAGAACAGTACAATTTTTATGTACAAATTATTTAATATATTCAATGAGTATTTTCTTAAATTATTATTTAATTTTTAATTCAATTTATATTTCTGAAATAATAAAAAATAATTACAACTTTGACGACGAAATATTCTAACACATTCACTTGGACGACGTAATGGTAATAGTTCGTCGTCTACATGAACATGTTAGATGACAAAATATTCAATATTTCGACGTGTAGCAAGAATATTCAGACGACAAACAATAAATTTCGTTGTCTAAGTGAATTCATTTAGACGACGAAAAAGATTTCGTTGTCTAAGTTACAACATGTAGATGACGAAAACGTTTTGTCGTCCAAACGTGATATCTTAGACGAAGAAAACTTTTTTGTCATCTAAAGTATTGTACATGACGAAAAGTTTCGTTGTATTTTGCAGAAAATTTTTGTCGTGTAAACACTTAGATGACGAAGTAAGTTTCGTCGTCTAAGATGTAATTTAGGCGACGATTTTTTTTGTCATCTAAGTGCTTACATGACGACACTTAACCAACGAACCTTAGACGATAAAAATGTCGTCGTCTAAGTACTTAGATAATGAAGTAAGTATTTTTCTGGTAATGAATATTTTGAGAACTTTAATGTCTTCCAAGTTTTTTTTCACGAACCTCAATAAAAAAAATAGAATATTTTATTGTTAAATATAAACTGTAAAACAGAAAAACTATTAGAGTTAGAACATAATTTTTTTAAATTTTTTAACTTTTATTTCTCTATTTTATAAAAATTATAAAAAAAAAATAGTTGAAGTTGCTCCAAGGCGATGATAAGAGGCAATTGGCAGGAAAAGAAGATTTCATTTAACGATGAAGTCTCCACCTATGGGTGAGTGCTGACGTGCTGTCAAACCTCGATCATGTCTCTGTGATCATTTAGCTTTATAGTAATAGTTGTGCTGAATTACAACATGTCATTAGTAACACTAAGCTAATTGTAACATTAAAATGCACTGTGCAGGTCCAACTAGCTAATTCTTTCGACATTTTTTTAGAAAATCTTCTTAATACTATTGATCGATTACATGTATAGTAAATTCTCCCCTAATTAGGTCTTCTATCTATTATTGGTTTAAAGTATGTCTTGAATGATATTTTTAAGTCATCATATCTCTCAGCCACTCAGTGTCGCACAATTGCAATCCTTAGCTAATACAGCTTCCATGATCATAATCAGCTAGAACATATATGGCAAACTTAAAATAATCATAATCAGATTAGGGCATTCTTGTTCACAAGTTGTCACCTGGTACTTATTCCAGATTTGCAGGCTAGGGGACTAAAGTGCTTCCGAATCCACTATAAACCATGGACCAGAGGGCATCAAATCTGCACCATGTATGGCCGGCATAGTTAATCCACAATTACATTCTCGTCCGCACTCTGCAGGAATCGATATGAATAGAGCATATAATCGACCTATCATTATGCACTTTTACCAATAGATTGTATCGTGGAAAGCTATAAGTAACCTAACCTCTTATTAAATGTGCATGT
Organism: Geum urbanum; assembly: GCA_946800695.1. Taxonomy (NCBI): domain Eukaryota; kingdom Viridiplantae; phylum Streptophyta; class Magnoliopsida; order Rosales; family Rosaceae; genus Geum; species Geum urbanum. Next base: position 76,158,524 of record OX326999.1, on the reverse strand, counting down.
TAGCCTTGATGATCTTTCCCCTCATCGAGGAGGCATTTCGATCATCGATCCTACATTCGGACTTTTTGAGCTAGCTAGTGATCGAGCAACGCCTGCAAGGATCGATTGTGGTCTAACATCAATTAGGAAGCCATTATGAGAAAGCCACTCATTTTAATTAGCATTGATACTTGGAAGCTAGTGCATCCTGCATAGTACACTAGCTCATTGAACCTGAAGACCAGAATCTATCCCATTTTAGGGTTCAGCGCACTTCAGCCGGTCAGGCTGGGCACCAAAATATCCCACGTTTAATTTGTTTTATTTTTGGATCGAGAAATGACTTTGATTTCTATATGGACGCATCACTATCCATGCACCAATACTATCTTCTTTAATCTTGATCATACGTACATATTCCTTACATATATGATCTTGCTAGGTAGGCTTAATTATACCCTGAAAGATTCATCGGCGGTGAGTTTTTCCGAGTCACCGTGCACTATCTTGGACACCGGAGCTTCCACTGCATGAGCTACATCGTGCTGTTGAATCACAAGGACTGACGAGACCACACCATGCCCGGAGAAGGCCAAAACATCTCCAATAGGCCCCAGCTCGGCATGCTCGGCTTGTCTGTCCGCCAATTCAGCTACCATACTCGATGGAAACCGTCCTTTCCCAACAATTACAAGGTCATTATCCCCATTGCGTCCAATTGCCAAGACTCCCTCCACAACATTCCTATCCGCCACTTTCTCTTTGTACTCTACTGTCCCATCCTCCACCCACTTACTTCCAAACTCAGCTATTGCAGCCTCATCCAGTTCCTGATCCATTTAATCAGAAATCATTACATACTTCCGAAGTTTTAGTAATTCTACACTAATGTGGCAGAATTAGTACGTACGTGGTACATGCATGCATTCAAAAAATCAAAATTATAGCAAAATAGGCGAGAGCCCGCGTCAAGGCGCGGTAGTACCAAGGTAAAACTAATAAGTGATGAAAAAAGGATCGCTAAGGGAGCTTAGAATTTTAGTAAAAAAATTTTTTACAGTAAAATTTAATTAAAAGTTGAAATTGTAAGGAAAAAAAAAGTTTTCGGTAGAAAAGCTTTTAAAAGTTTTTTTAATGTACATGATCAGGTAAAAAGTGAAACAAAAATAAGAAAAATGAATTTAACTTGTTAAAAAATAAAAAGTCAAACTGTTAAAAAGTGAAGTAAAATAAGATAGGTAAATATTAAAAAGTAAAAAAAAAAGCAAAAGAATAAATGAATAAAAAAGTAATGACATAAAAAGGTAATTTCGGCTGCACACTTCCTAAGTACCCATCATTATTATATAGTAAATTAATATTGCATACCTTTTCTTTGTCTCGATCCATTTTGGCTGTGGAGAAGCTATAAGTGTTCTCTGTGGACTTGGTGGGTGAGGGCTTTAACGTAAGCCCATCATTCTTCAAACCTTGCTTCTCAACAAACCTCACAACCTTCACCTTAACTGCTGGGTGTTCAGCCATCCGGCCCCCCAATTCCAAGGCCTCTCGGTCATCAGGCCCACCGAAAAATATAATGCAGATCCGTTGGGCCACAAAGTTACCGGGCTCAGGCTTTAGGGACCCAACACTTCCGAAGCCACGGTCCACGAGCACCGCCACCGAGCACGGTGCATTTCGAAGCACTCTTTGGTTCACCCCTCTCCATCCATGTCCCACATTGATCTCCTTTTCATGACCTTCGCCCTCAAATCTCCATTGCTTGTGGAATGGCAACACGATCATCGTAACCCTTTTGTCTTCCGCCACGTTGCACATATCCTCGTACATTGTGGACAGGGGTGATACAGCTGTCGTGGGCCGGACCGCGACTTGGCCCAATTGACTATAGCCTTGGAATGCCGCAACCACTCTATCGTGCCACTCGCCTCTAGGAGTGCGATTGAAGAAAGGAAACCCATTTTTCCGGGCCCGTTGGAACATGATTATTGAAGATGAGCGCTCGGTGAGCTCCACAAGGTGCATTAGGAAGAGCTTAAGTTGGGATATCTTGTTGCTTCGAAGTGAATCTACTAGGGTAATAAGCGAGGTTGCATTATTTGGACCATGAACACATGCAAGGATTCGAAGCTCGTCTTTCACTCCCTGCTTAGTTGAGATTGAGGAGAGGTCGCATAGCTTACGGTGAGTGCTAATTGAGATTCCACGTGCTGGTTTGTAAAGAGCCATCACGAGTGGACTCGTAATGAAGGTGGTGAACAATGCCATGAGGACCAGAATTGCAAAAGATTCGTCGTTAAGCACCTGCAGTAGTTCAATGAGCAATTCATAAGAATGCAATTATGCACAACATATACATCTTACTTTTGATCCTTTACGAAACATATATACACCTTACTTTTGATCCTTTACGAAACATATATATGCATGTTCATATGTTCTTATAAAATTTGATTTAATTAAATCCATGATTGTCGTGATTCCAGTTCTTTTGCTAGACACGTACTGAACCAAAATATTGCAGAGGGCCGAGAGAAAATTGTTTTAACTCACCAAAGTGTTGAAAGGATTGAGAATAGTAGGAGCAATATTTCAAGATCAAAGCAAAGCTAGAACTTATGTGGTTTACAATATAACAAATTAAACACATGCCAGAACGTAAGGGACAGATTGCATATATAGAGTCCCCTTTAATTGCTGATTGATTATGGTACATGGTCCTCTTCAACCAACACTTAGCATCCAGAACATGATTTGATCCACTAGCGATAGCTCGTTGACATTTGGTTTGAAATTGCATGCACATGAAAAATACACGTTCAAAAATGAACTTATCTACTTCGAGTGATCAAGTTTGAAATGAATATATACTAGGATTTTTCTATTTATTTTTTTGGCATGGGAACACTAAGGTTTTGAAGGTAACGTAGTTTGGTATGATATGAGAATTCACATTCATGCAATTATCCGACAACTCATATTTTATTAGGACTAGAATTATCCGCTTGTGGGAAATGACATGTTTCTTTTCTGTCTGAGTTTGCTACTTGACATTTTTTTTTCTGGCATCACCTATATTAATTCTTCCAACATGGGACGGGTACGTACGTAATGATATACTAATTAATTAAGGTACGTAAAATGTGACAGAATTTCTCGAACTGACCTTTTTCTCCTTGCCAATGTTGAGAACGATGAGCTCAACCAAGCCTTTGGTGTTCATGAGCACACCAAGCGTCAACGACTCCCTTGCCGGAATCATAAACATCATCGCCACCGCAAACGTCCCTAGAATCTTGCCGGAACAGGCTGTTGTTATCACCAGGACCAACAGCCCCCAGGAACGTCCACCCTGTATTTTCGCCACATCTGTCTTTAACCCACTGGACGCAAAGTAGAGAGGAAGCAACAAGCCGGACACAAAGTCTTCGATCCTCTCTATCAACCTGTCTGCGAACTGTCCTTTAGGAATTGTGAGTCCAAAGACAAAAGCTCCAAATATAGAATGAATCCCAATAAGGTCAGTCATGAACCCGGACACCAATACTCCGGCTAAGGTTAGGCAAATATAGGCTTCGTCGACGACATCCTGCTCTGGTGTGCACCGGTTGGCGACCAATTTCATGGCTGGTCGTATGGCGACCATCATGAAAACCACAAAAGCGACACCTGATCGACCACAAAGTACATATGTATGTTACTAGAATTAATCTCAATCCTTTTTAAATTTACATAAGAAACTTCTCAAATATATCGTGTCACATCAAGTAAATTATAAGAAAAATAGTCTGTCTCAAGTATCATTCTAAACAGTAAAATATGATCACCTGAGAGGAGTACCCAAATGGATATCAAGGGGCTCTTGTTGTGGCCACCATCGCCATCACCATCACCGGCCAGTGCGACCGCCAAGGCCAGCAAGATCCACGCAGCAACGTCGTTAAATGCGGCAGCGGCCATGGCAGTCTCCCCAATACGAGTGGTCAACAGCTTGAGCTCTGCCAAGATGCGAGCAAGCACAGGGAAGGCGGTGATGGAGAGGGCAACCCCCATGAAGACAAGGAACTGAGTAAAGCCTACTTTGTTAGCTCCGTCAATGGTTTTTCGGAAGACCAAGGCCACTCCGATTCCACAGAGGAAAGGGGCAGTTATTCCGGCAAGGGCTATGCCAAAAGCCCTTTTGCCACTTCGGCGAATGGAGCTCAGGTCAAGCTCTAATCCGACAAGGAACAAGAAGAACAAAAGACCAATACTTGCCACTGATTCTAGTATTGGGGTGCTCCATGAAGGAAATAGTTTCTCCAAGTAAACCTTGTTTCTTCCAAACGCTGAAGGTCCAAGTAGAATTCCACCCTAATTGCCAATTCAAAATATTAAATATTATTTAGTAAGACATAAAAATTGCATTGTATAAGTGACGGTCACATAAGAACATAACATTTTCTTTATATCATAATTAAGAACGTAGCATACCGTAACAATACACATAGTTATCCGGTGAGAGATTACTTACGGCAATTTCTGTAATGACCTTTGGTTGGCGGAGGGGTTTAAGGAGGAAAGCGAGCAAGCGGCTGACGACGATGATCAAGGTGGTCTGAACTATTAGGAGTGGAAAGGCAAAGTTTAGAGGATTGTCCCCTTGCCACAGGCCATTTGATGCCGTTTTGATGGAGGTTATGTTCACCATATCAAAGTTTGGCTAAAGCTTCCAAGCTTGAGGGAGTTGAAGTTTCATAAAGCTTGTAGCTTTGGAAGGTTTGTAACTTAGCATGAACTGAGTAGGACGAGAAGTGAAACAATATATAGATGGAGGATAGTGGGCGGGGCAGAAAGTCTTGGTTCCTGTTGTTGTGTGTGTTTGTATAAAGTAAGCTCAATCACGTACGTAAGTAATATGTGTAACAGTAAGTCAATGGATAATGGCATTCCATGTGGTTCCATTAAATCGCTTCCTTAGAATACCAGGTGAGTTGTTTTAACCTAAAACGATTTAAATAAATAATTGTAAATTAACTTCATCTTGTGTACATATTTTATCATAGCCTTTGATTGATTTTCAATAAAATATTTTTTGTTTACCTTTAAAAAAAACATTATCTTTTATGGTTCTCCCCCTCCGTTAGAGCATATTTAACAATAAAGTTATATCTATTATTATTTTCAATTAAAAAATTAAATATAACTCATATTTTTTACTTCAATTTTAGTAGTTGTAATTAAAGTTAAGTCATTTTAAATACTTGAACCATTAGATCAATTGTTGGATAGTGAGACTATTTTTTGGATAGTGGGAGATATAGTTTTTGAGTTATTTTTTCTCTCCTTTGTAGCTAAATATACTTACTCAAAATCAAATGTAGCTTAACTTTAGCTATTCTGTTAGAATAATTTTTAACTATAATTATAATTTTTTGCTACTCTAATAGAGATCTCCTTATCTCCAGTTAGCCCTCGCGATCGTACTCTTATGGTCAAATTCTAAAGTCTAAACATGACTTAAGTTTTAGTACAAACATAATTAGCTTAATTTATTCGACAAACATAAATACACAACTGATTAATAGAATCAAATATTCGTGAAGTGCATGCATAAACCAAAAGGATCGACTCCATGATTATCCTTTGTAATATCACGGGAGTCTTGCAAAGGATCGTCAATTTTGTTCACCACAGCTAATTGGACTAGTGGCACCCCCCTCTACCTCAGTGATCACAGGCTAGATCGATAACCAAACAGATTTGGCTAAGATAATATTCATGGCTCTCTTTTCATATATATGAGAAAGGAAAGGAGCAAGGTAACCAGCTCCATTTCCATAGCTACTCGATAATAACCATATCCCCACCAGCACTATCCGTCGACTGTTCATCGATATGGATCATATGATGCTCCATTATCACGGGGTCCAGTACTTACGTACCAGTGAAACTCATTTCACATTTATGTGGAGGTACTTGAACTCTGTAGATGCCTTGTAGGTCGGCTATGGTCTTTTTGTAATGGCACTCAAGAAAATAGATCTCTCCAAATATTCGATCATCAAGTTATATTGCAGTGTATCATCGATCAGTATCATCGTGTATTCCTGTGATAATGAGTCGTACCCTTTTGATTGTTTGGCATTCAGAAAAATCAGGCAAATAATAGTAGTGCAAAAGGGACATGCATGTCCGTGATTCAAAGCATCAATCTGCAAAAGAAAACTTGCTCGAGGATGGATGTCGGTACAGAGATATTAACGCGATTCTCAGATCCTGTCCAAAAGCTAAAGAACAAGGTGACTGATCGAGCAGCCACGAAGCCACTCGATCTTATAGGCATCTGAACCAATTGAGAATCTTTGCCGATCGATGATCGATTATATACATTTCAGTTTCATGTAATAACTTGGGGACACGACAGGCTTAATATGATTGAAGTACGTAAATGCTAGAAGATTCAGTAGATTTTGAAGACTTGAAAGGTTTGTCCTGTTAGAATTTCTAAACCAAATTAAGTTCATTAATAATAAAAGAAAAATAAATGATGGAGGACTGTTAAGTTTCTCAAGAATGGTGGAGAGTCCTAGAAATTTCATGAATATGGAAGGTTCATGAATTGACATTTATGGTGAAAGACACTAATGAAGATCTATAGGGCTCCTCCTTAGTATATATAAGGAGAGGTCATTGACTTATTCTATCATCTCATCAAAGAAAGATCATCTACTCCAAGTAGAGAGTGAAGAGAGTTTCCACTCCAAGTTGAGAGTGTTGTAGTTGTTAGAGAGCAAAACAAGTGTGTGTGTGTGTGAGAGTTTCCTTCAAGTAGTGTTCTTGAAGTTGTGTATCTCTTGTACCCATATCTTTGATAGTGAAGGTTCTTGTTGTTGTTGCCTCGTGGATGTAGGCGCATTGCCGAACCATGTTATATCTGATATTCTCTATCTTTTATTCTTTTATTTTCTTGCATATTTCTATTTTGTAGTTTGCGTTATTATTTTCATTCTACTATTTTACCCAACAGTGGTATTAGAGCATTTAGGTTGTGTGTGTTAGAATAGAAGGTGTAAGGAGTACCATGGTTTGACTCAACCACTTATATTTGATTACATGGAAGCCGAGAATGAAAGATATTCTCTATTGCAAGGATTTGCATGAGCCAATTGAAGAAACGGAAGCCAAGCCGGAGACTATGAGTGATGAGGATGGGAAGAAGATGAATTAGAAGGCCATCGACATATTCGAGAATGGGTGGATGATAGTGTGTTCCATCATGTGTTCAACGAAACCGATGCTCATGCTCTTTGGTTGAAATTGGAGTCGCTGTTTGAGCAAATGACCGCCTCCAAGCAAGCCTTTCTTATGAAGGAGCTTGTCAATATGAAGTATCGAGACGATGTGAATGTGACCAAACATCTCAACACCTTCCAAAACATCATTAATCGATTGGCTACGATGGATATGAAGATCGATGATGAGATGCAAGCATTGTTTCTTCTTGGTTCATTGTCGAATAGCTGGGAGACCTTTGTGATAAATGTAAGTAACTCTGCTTCTAATGGTGTATTGTCTATAGATAATGTTAAAGATAATATGATGAATGAAGAAACAAGGAGGAGGTTATCAAGTTCCGACAATATCCAAGTATTTGTTGCAGAAAATAGAGGAAGGAGCAAAAGTAGAGGTCTCAACTGAGATCGTGGAAGGAGTGCTAGCTGTTTGAGGACAAGATTCAATGGAAAGTATCATCATTGTGGTCTTTACGGCCATATGAAGAGAAATTGCAACAAATTGAAGAATGATAAGAAGGAAGGGAAAGATGGCTACTCAAACCAGAAGAAGGAGGACACTACCAATAGTCCAATACTATGGTTGATGCACCTTATCAAGAATGTGAGTTTCTTTGTCTTGATGATGAATGCCTACATGTTGATGAAGATAAAGGCGTTCAATATGCAGTTGATTCTAGAGCACATTTCCATGCCATGACGCACTCAAAATTCTTTACCACATACAAAGATGGAGACTTTGGAACGGTGAAGATGGCAATGATAGCTACTTGAAGATTTCAAAAATCGGTGATGTTTGTTTTGAGACTGATTTGGGCCACAAGTTGTTGTTGAAGGATGTGAGACATATTCTAGATCTACGTCTCAATCTAATGTCAACCAGTATGCTTGACCACCAAGGGTTTCATCATCATGGTGGTGATCGAAAGTGGAGACTTACGAAGAGATCACTAGTAGTTGCAAGAGGGAAGATGTGTTGCACCCTCTATAAGACATATGGCAAGATTCTCAATGGTGGCGAGCTAAACATAGTGGATGATTCGCCAAATCTTTGGAACAAGAGATTTGGCCACATGAGTGAGAAGGGACTAGAAGTCTTGGAAAAGAAGTCGTTGATCCCCTATGACAATGGTACCTCACTTGACTCTTGTGATTATTGTTTAATTGGTAAACAACATAAAGTTAGTTTTGCAAGCACATTCACTAGAAAACAAAATATGTTAGACCTTGCGCATTCTGATGTATGTGGCCCTATAGAAGTTGAATCACTTGGTCTTAATAAATATTTTATTACTTATATCGATGATGCTTCACGAAAAGTTTGGGTTTAATTTTTGAAATCAAAATACCAGGTGTTGGAAATCTTTGAGAAGTTTCATGCCATGGTGGAGAATGAGACTGAAAAAATCCTTATGGGGGCATCCGAATTGACAATGGAGGAGAATAGACCTCGCATAAGTTTTGGGATGTTTCCGAAAGCATGGCATCTGACATGAGATGACTATTCCTGGCACTCCGCAGCATAATAGTGTAGCTGAGAGGTTGAACCACACTATTTTGGAGAAGGTCAGATGCATTTTAAAGACAGTAAACTTATCAAACAAGTTATAGGGCGAAGCTGTGACAACTGCTTGTTACCTCATCAACTGAACACCATGTGTACTTTTGAGCTTTGAGACTCCTAAAGGCATATGGAGCAAATGAAGCGTTTCATACTCTCACCTGAGAGTGTTTGGATGCAAAGCTTTTGTACATGTACCCAAGCAGAAAAGATCGAAGCTAGATGACAAGGCTATGCCATGCATCTTTCTCAGGTATAGCAACGAAAAGATGGGCTATGATTATGGAATCCAAAGACCAAAAATTATTCAGAAGCAGAATTATGGTGTTCCATAAAAATCAAACAGTTGCGGGTATTTACAAAAAGGGTAGTTGGTAATGTAGAACATCTAACCTATGATTCATCACCTTTACAACTAGATCTCAATGTCAGACCTCAAGAGATTGTAAATGAAGTTGCACCTGAGGCGGCTGAAACATCTAATACTCAAGTAGATCCTCAACTTGAAGACAATGATCAGGACGATCATGGACAGGGGGAACAAAATTAGGGGGAGCAGGTAGAGAACACTCAATTGCAACTAGAGAATGCTCAAGAGCCAGTTCAAAGATCAAGCAGAGTGCCGAAACCAAGTACCAAGTATCCTTCATTGCAATATATCTTGGTGACCAGTGATAGAGATAATCCATATTCCAGATACATTCTATTGACCGATGATGGAGAACCTGAGAGTTATGACTTGGCAAAGACTCATGTCAATGCAGATAAGTGGATGTTGGCGATGAAGTCTAAGATGGAGTCCTTGTTCAAGAATGAAACCTACGATTTGGTGGAGCTTTCAAAATGCAGAAAAGTACTCAAAAATAAATGGGTATTCAAGCTGAAGAGAGACAAGAATGAACAACTGACAAAGTTCACGGCTCGTTTAGTCGTCAAAGGCTTTGGGCAAAAATAATGAGTATATTTTGACGAGAACTTACCACCAATCTTCAAATTGACTTCTATTTGAGTTATTCTAGGAATGGCAGCTAGCATGGATCTTGAGGTGGAGCAATTAGATGTGAAGACTGCATTTCTCCATGGTGATTTAGAAGAAGAGATATATATGGAGCAGTCAAAAGATTTCAAGGTTGAAGGAAAAGAGCACATGGTGTGCAAGTTCAAGAAAAGCTTGTACGGGCTGAAGTAAGCACCAAGATAGTGGTACGAGAAGTTTGACTCGTTCCTGGTGAGTCATGGCTATAAGAGAGCTGATGGAGATCCTTGTGTGTACATCCAACAGTTCATTGGATGTAACTTCATAATTTTGTTACTGTATGTTGATGATATGTTGATTATTGGCCAAGATGCTTCTATGATTTGCAAGTTGAAGGAGGATTTGTCAAAGTCATTTAACATGAAAGATTTAGGGCAAGCCAAGAAATTTTTGGGCATGTAGATTACTCATGACAGGAGGGCAAGGTAGATATGGATGTCGTATGATAGGTATGTTGAACGGGTGCTTGAAAGGTTCAACATGAAATGAGCTAAACTATTGAGCTCACTTCTAGGTAATCATTTCCAACTAAGCCGAAGGTTATGCCCAACCACACAAGAGGAGAAAGACAAGATGACAGGTATTCCATACTCATCAGTTGTTGGTGGTCTTAGGCATGTTATGGTATGCACTCGCCCAGATATAACACATGCAATTGGTGTTGTTAGTAGATATTTGTCTAACCCTGGCAGAGAACATTAGGAAGCTGTTACGTGGATACTCAGATATTTGAGGGGCACCTCAAAGTTGTGTTTATGTTTTGGTGGAAGAAAGCCGATTCTAGAAGGTTTCACAGATGTTGGTTTAGCAGGAGGCCTTGTTAATAGAAAGCCTACTTATGGATACTTGCTCACTTTTTTTGGGGGAGCTGTGTCATGGCAGTCCAAGTTATAAAAGTGTGTTGCCTTTTCCACCATAGAAGCCGAGTATATAGCAATAAATGAAGCTGACAAAGAGATGATATGGGTTTAAAGGTTTGTCAAAGAGTTGGGTGTGAAGCAAGATGCATATGTAGTTCATTGTGACAGTTAAAGTGCAATTCACTTGAGCAAAAATTCAGTGTATCATCCCACACTAAGCACATTGATCTCCAATATCATTGGATTAGAGATGTAGTGTAAAATAAGCTTTTCCAGTTAAGGAAAATTCACACCAGCAAGAACTCTTCAAACATGTTGACAAAAGTTGTTACGCAACAGAAGTTTGAGTACTGCACCAAGTCCGTTGGGATGGACTCCAAGTAGAAGTCATGCACCACCCCAGTTGGTTTGGAGGGGGATATTGTTAGAATTTTCAAAACAAAATAAGTTGATTAATAATTAAAGGAAAAATGGCGAGGGATTCTTAAGTTTCTCAAGAATGATGGAGAGTCCTAGAAGGTTCATGAACATGGAAGGTTCATGAATAGACATTTATGGTGGAATGCACTAATGAAGATCTAGAGGATTCCTCCTTAGCCTATATAAGGAGATGTCATTGGCTCATTCCATCATCTCATCGAAAAAAAGATCATCTACTCCAAGTAGAGAGTGAAGAGAGTTTCCACTCCAAGTTGAGAGTGTTGTAGTTGTTAAGGAGTAAAACAAGTGTGTGAGAGAGGGATTTCTTGAAGTAGTGTATCTCCTGTACCCATATCTTTGATAGTGGAGGTTCTTGTTGTTGTTGCCCCGTGGACGTAGGCACCTTGTCGAACCACGTTATATCTGGTGTTCTCTATCTCTTATTCTTTTATTTCCTTGCATATTTTTATTTTGTGGTTTGAGTTATTATTTATATTCTACTATTTTACCCAACATGTCTTTCTTTCTTGTTTTTCATCAGAAAAGACTGAGAAAAAATGAGCGTATGATACATGTCATCTTACGAGCATGTCAATATGGTACCCGACCTCTCCAAACTATCAATATGGTACCCAAACTTTTAAAACACTATAAATATGGTACCTCTGTCTAATTTTCTGTTATTTCTTGTTAACCTGATGATGTGGCATATTTTTTTCAAAAGTTTTGAGGGTAAGTTGGTCATTTTACATATATTTGAGGAAAAATTAGTGTATGATACTCATCCTCTTGTTGCCTTGTCAATATGGTACCTAACTCCTCAAAACTATCACTATGGTACCCAAACCCGCATTTAGTTTTTTTTTTACGTTTTTCTTCCTTCTCTCATCACATCGAACCACACTCCTCCACCGCCACTGCTGATTCACAACCACAATAAGAGTCTCAGATCACCCAAAGCCGTTCAACGATCTACAAATTCTACACCCCTCAAAGTCACTTCAGATCACAACTTCCAAAGCTCAATCTCGATTTTGATTCTCTAACCCCCACGAACACGCCATTGATGTAATTTCTTCGCTGGCCCATAGTGACATGGTGGCCCTTAGCTTCTTCTACTAGGCATTTGAGTTTCCCAAATTTTGATACTTTATGCGTGTCTTTACATCTTATGCGTTGCGTCGCTATTCGACAATGGCAATAAGGAGAGGACCCATAAGGTGGTTTAGTCCATGCTAAGAAGCTTCACTAATATTGAGAGGTTTAAAGAGGTTGTGAATATGATTTTCGAGATGCAGAATATTATTTCTTTAAGCTATATATGTATGGTTGTCGGGTATTGTTGAAACAGAGACGTTATGGAGGTGGACATGTGAGAATGGTTTATTGTGGATAATACTACATTTACTTTGGTTATAAGCATGTTTTAATAAGATGTGTAAGATAGATGTGAAGCCAAATGTGATTAAAAATACGTCGTTGATTCATGGGTTGTGCAAGAGGGGGAGCGTTAGGTAGACGTTTGAGATGTTGGAGAAGATGGCTATGAATGGTTGGATGCTTAAGGTGTATATGGATACAACATCAATAGATGGTTTGAGTACCATATTGATAGTTTTGAGAGGTTATGTACTATATTGACAGGGCAGGAAGATGATGGGTACCATACACTTATTTTTTTCCTCAAATATATGTAAAATAACCAATTTACCCTCAAAATTTTTGAAAAAAATGTCACACCATCAAGTTAAGGGAGAAATGACAGAAAATTAGATGGAGGTACCATATTTATAGTGATTTAAATGTTCGGGTACCATATTGATAATTTTGAGAGATCAGGTAGCATATTGACATGCTCGTAAGATGACATGTACTATACGCTCATTTTTTCTAAAGACTGATCATATTGTTCTAGCAGCTACATAGTCATCAAGTCCATCATTATATATATAAGCATTATTGTTCTTGTGGGAAAAGATGGCAATTAAAAGGACAACATATATTGTTCGTGAGTCATGACTTTGTAAACAACTACATTTCAGTATAAGTACGTTCGTGCATTTCTTTCATTTGGAAACTTGATGAGCTTGAGATTGAGCTCATTTAAATAGGGATGTGCAAAAATTATTTTACAAGTGGGAACTGTACTGTACTGATCCGAAAAAGTAAAATGGGAACTATACCGAATAATGTGGGTGTAAGTTCACCGACGAACTACACCGCTATCGAATTAACGGGGTGGTTGCGGGTTGAGCAACCAAACCACCCGAATATATTGCACCGCACCACGTTTAATTTTTTACATATATAATATAATTTTTATTATGTTTATATTTCATTGGTATATTTAATAGAGATCTACCTTTATCTAATTTTGATTTTAACCAGTTAAAAGTGAGAATATGACAAACTTCACCCAAAATCCTAATAATATATAACTATCGGAACTATTAAAATCTCTTGTCACTTTTTTCTTTACAGTTCTAGGGTTTAAAAAATAAATATAAAAGACTCTCTACTCACTTCTCCATTTTCACCAAGACTAAGTTAGTGATTATGTAATATTTAAATTGTTGATATTCTTAGACACTGATTATGTAATATTCAAAATTTTAAATTTACTTTTTATTTTAAAATTACTAAATATGGGTTAAATACCAAAATCGTATCGCCCTGCACCGACAATATGGTGCACCGAATAAGTAAAGCAGTTGTGATTTACATTTTTAGCAAATCGCAACAAGTGAAGTGGTTGCAATTTAAGCTTCAAACCGCACTGATTTAACCTGCGCCCGCCCTACATTTAAACATGATACTATTAAACTAAAACCAAATGATAGTAGACTAATTATATAACCACGATTTGGTTATGAAATATGTAATTTATTAATATAACTCGATAGAATTTGTTTTTGATTACAATTCGAAAGACAAAAAAGTCATTACAGTACATTAAAAAAAATTCCAAAAAAATTGCGTACAACGTCTACGAAGTGGTTCACTAGCTAGCATATCCATAGATTACCACGGTATTGATGTGCATGGCTTATCGGATTAAGGCCATCCAACACTCCTATGAAATGTCCCATTGCATTAAACTTGGTCTCTTTATCTTGCCTATTATTATTCTCAGCAACCCGAAAATCTCCATATATCTTTATGTTAATATTATTCGGGAAGCCGGCATGAAAAGTTCTTGATTATTTAAGGGTCCTCGAATTGAACGTCTTAGAATGTTCTTTGCTATTTTTTGGGTTACTAGTACAAATGATTGGTCTGCACTTAGAGCAACTCCATTTGCAAAAGCAAAGCCACATAGCAATACGTCCACCTTTCTCGTGTAAGGATTATATCGCATTAGTCATCCAGTTCTATTTCCACTGTTAAACGATGACTCTCAATGCCTTCTTTAATAAATTGTGCCTGCATTTTTGAAATACACACTTCCGGACACGTGATTGATGTCCAAATAGTTAGTGAACTAAAAAGGGATGTCTTCCGTTGAATGAGCAAGTGTTTGAGATAGGCCACCATTGGGTCCCACCTTCAAGAGGAAAAAATACGTATCTGTTATGTAAAACTCACATGTGGCAATGTTGAACTTGAGGCCAAGTGATCTACCACAAATAGGCTCATTGTCTATATTGGTTGAGTCATCACACCATCTTGGCCTAGATGGGGACGTTGTTGTGAACTCTACCAATCTGTTTTAGCTCTCAACATATTTCAAAATTTGGTCCTCTACAACACCTATATAAGGTGCTCATCTGCAGTCGAAAGCAAGGCTTTTGGGGTCAACTACTGGAACATGAATCTCATGGTACTCAAAACATCCAATCGGACGTGCTTCTGCTTGTAAGAAAGATTGATGGAAGTGCTACCAAAAAGAAAACTGACAGAATAAGAAATCTTATTTGCACACTAATGGCTTGAATATAATTGATTATGAGAGAATGAAATTGCTGAATTGGTTTGTGTATGGAAGATGTAGTAAGACTTTGTATTTATAGGGATGGCAATGCTTGGTTTCAAATTAGTGGTCTTACTCCAGGTAAGATGAACAAAGAGAACGCCTTAAACATTGGTTATGAAATCTGTTTTTTCGAGGCAAATGAAGACATGGTGCCAGAGGAGGCCTTCCGCAGAGGTTACCTCCGCCTGCAAATCACGCTAGATGCTAGAAAACCTTTTCCTATTGGGTTTTGGCTTCCACTATCTGAATATAAGTGCATGACAGTCTAGTACCGTTATGAGAGACTAGGCAATTTCTGTTGGAAATGTGTCTGTTTAAGTCATATCATGGATCAGTGTAACCTAACCTATCGTGCAAATCCGGGGATGACGAAGGCAGAAGCGATCTGGTTGGGTTCTTGGCTATCTATTAAACCAGGGAAGGATTATGTTTCTATCAAAGAGATCAACCTCAGAAGCCAAAGGAAACTACATCCTCTTCATTGAATTCTACTTCATGTGGAGGCGGAAGGTCTGAAGAGGAAGATAGCTAGTCGCAACTCTAACCCTAGGGGCCATTTTGTAAATGTGACTTTGAATACCAGTTCTCCTTTTCCTGATTTTGACATGAGCCGAACGAGCATTAATAGTGGAGTGGCTTTCCTGCTAATGACAGGGACATCTTTAGTTTGTAACTCCCTGCAAAAAAGGTTTTTGACTATGCCAACAGTTCTTCTAGTACTGACAAATGACAAAAGGGTACGGCTTTGGGGGTTCATATGTCTCCTTTTGATGTAGCTAATGATGATAGGGATTGGCAAAAGGGGTTTGAGGTTAAATCTGGAGGGAAACCTTTATTGTTGAACCCGTATTCTAGTCATCACTGGTTGCGGGTTGCAGTAGTCAAAGCAACAACTCTGGCTGAATATGCTCAGAACGGCCAGGTTAAAAACTTAAATCTCCCTATTCCTAGTGTGTCAGCATGTGAGCCATGTGTTTCCAATAAATGAGATTTGAACTTGGCTATTGGGCTATTGGGCCATCACTCCTCAAGTTACCCTGAGTTGTCTAACCCCATGTATCCCCAACTGTCTCAAAAGCCCTCTTCAATTAGTAAGTTCATTCATTCCCAAACCCACTTAATGCATCCCATTACTAGGCCTTTTGTGCGATCTCATAACCTCCAAAATACCCAAAAGTATAGAGCTAAGCAAGATCGCCCTTTGCTAATCTTTGTTGGTCCGTTGAGATCTGACTCGATGATGACTTCTACTACCCTCGTTCCTCTGTCCGATGTGAGGCGGGATCCCCATGATAAGCTTCTTCTTAAATCCACTGGTAATGAAAGGATTACTGGTACACCCAGGCCGTCAGTCTCTCTTGGTCTTTCGGCCTGTCGGCGAGAAACAAGAGGTTGAGCTTCAATGTGTCTTGGGAGCAGAAAGCTAGCCATGCAAAGTGTAGAGTAGTGGAATTAGGGCCTGACTCGGTTGATAGTCGATATGGTGTTCCATGTGTTGTTGAAACTGATGGTAGGAATGGGAATATGGGATCTACAGGTTGTAAGAAGTAGAAGGCAAAGCGGGTTTACAAGAGTAAGAGGAGGAGGTCAAAGACAGGTAAAAATCCTATCCCTTCTCTTGTACCGGACCTTAATTGCTCTCCTTCCCCCAGTGTTATCTCTAAGGTTTCAATTGAAGTACTTTTCGATGATATATCGGTTTCTGATTATGTTAATGGTTTAAAAGGGAACCTCTTCTCTCTAGAGTTATGGTGGCTGGCCTGCTGCAGCCACACGCCATTAATGATACAACTTCTAGCTTGATATTGTCAAGGGTTGGGTCACCCCTTGATGATTCAGCATTTAGGCGATGTTGATCCAAAAGTTGGCATTTCTATGATTTTTCTTAGTGAAACTAAGCAGAAGAGTTATAGAGTGTCCAAGGTTAGAAGACAATTTGGGTATAATAAGGGGATATCAAACCTGTTAGAATGTCAGGTGGGCTTTCTCTGTGGTGAAGGCCTGAGGGGGAGGTTCAAGTTATCTCGAAGTCGAAGTTCTGAATTGATACTATGGTCTATGTGAAAGCTCTGGGAATCTCGATTAGAATTTTTTGGTTTTATAGCCCTCTGAGCGCCTCAGCCAAAGCGGAGTTCTGGAACTCCCTAAGTTCTTTTGTTACGTCTGAGTATGTGGCTTGGATATGTCATGGAGACTTTAACGATTTGCTGTCCAGTGATGAGAAGGAGGGAGGCGCTTGTCTCAATTGAAATAAGCCTACTTTTCTTAGAAGTTTCATGGATTGTAATGCTTTGGTGGATCTAGGATGTTGTGGAAAAAAGTTTACCTGGTCCAATGTTATAGAGAAATTGTTCCCCTCTAATCTTAACTATGACATTAGCTAAGATAAATGTTGTAATTCTTCTAAAACTTCAAGTATTTGGTGTCCAAATAATATGATTTATCAGGAAGTCGAGTGTCGAATCCACGAAGATTGACCACTCTAATTCCAAAGTTTGACTCGGTTAGGTCCTAGACTACGACATTATCTAAATATGCAATATGACCCCAAACTAATGAATGAAAAGATGGAAATGTATCTTACCTAGCTAAGTTCTTTTATAACCTAAATAGTCAAGGGGTGGTGTAACTAAAATGAGTGATTGCCTGATTGAATGGTTGAATAACTAACTAAATGTAATCTTGAGGTAAAACAAAACAAAAACAATGTAAATACTTGGTCGGCTAGAGATGTTGCCACTAGCCAACTCGATGTATCAACAACGTATAAATTATGAGTTTTAGTCCAGTTTACATGCTCAAATGCATTTTGGATCATAAGAAATAATCATTTCATTGTCCAAATCATGCCATCTCGAGTCACGCTTGGTTATGGGCTGAAACTCCTAGGTCTTTTGGGATTCTAGAAGGTTTCGGTCAAGCTATGAAGCACAAAGTAAACCAAGATTAGGAGCTGATTTTTGGTGCTAGACTCCTAATATATTTCATATGTAATGAGTTTAATTGCAAACACATGTGAAGATTGTGGATGACTTCCCTTCCCAAGCCTTTATTGAAACACTTGGGAATGAGTTCTAATGAAACCTCCCAACTCACACTTATTGGGTTACGAGTCGAAAGAATCAACAAATAGCTACAAAACATCTTGGTTCAATGTAAGGTTAACCAAAAACCCTTGAGTCACTTAGACCTCAAAAGTATTTCGATTCATGCTCAAGTACAAAGAATCCAAATCTTAAGCTTAACCTTTTAAGTCTAAGGCTAAATCATGTTACATGCTTATCTTTTTTATGTGAGTGACTAGTTCACTCAGGTTCATATTTAGCTCCCCTAGACATATCTCAACTTAGTCATGGCTAAGACATGAATATGAAAATAATTAATCAAACCCAAATATGCAAACATACCACAGTCATATTACACACACAACAAAGTCATTCAATAGCACCAATTAAAAATGCATTGTTTTTTTTTTACACCTGCTTAAATTCATTCAATCTAATATTCATTAACTCAATTTCATCATCGATAATCATTATTAAAACACATACACACCAAAACACACAAATTTTTGGGTTACATTTTCTCAAAAATTTCAAATTTTTATGGATTTTAGGATAAAGAGTGATAATGACTTAGTCTACTACCTCATACTTTAAAACCAAATTATCCTCAATTTGCATCAAGCCACATAGTAGACAAAAGTGTAAAAGAGATAACATAGACATCATCAAACCATATTTTATTTTGCTAACACATGTTCTCCCAGACATAACAACTAGCATGCATTCACACTTAAAGTGTCATATAGTCTCTAAGAAGTAATTGAGCTATTAGAGTCCTATCAATCACAATGGGGGCATGCGTTCTAATCATATTTCAAAGGAAAACTACAATGTAATCAAGCATATAACATAAAGGACTTCATACTTAGAACTTTCAAACACCTTCGCATGAAATGATCAGAAACTTATAAAGACATTAAGTTCATAGCAACAAAAATCTCAACATGTATCACACAAAACTACAACACTCTAACATGACTCCAAACAATACACTAATGGTACTTAGGTATCTCCTTCATCATGCACCATGATCCATCAAGATTAGTCAAGGTTAATTACGCTCTAATTATGTTCCTAACTTCATGCTTATTGCTTGCCATTTATCAATAAAGCATCATTTTTATTATGTTTCCTTGTTATGCTAAAAAATGAGGGATTGACATGGAAAAACTCTAAGAGATGGAATTTAATCACTTTTTGGAGAAGCCGAACACATTTTCGAGGCCATTGGAGAAGATTGAGCAAAACTGGGAAAATGACAAAAATTCAATGTCGGTCAACGATCAAACTCTGGCAAGTCATCACCAGTCAATGATAAGGTCAACTCAAGTTGAGCCAAGGTCTCAAGACCCAAGCCCACTTGGGAGATATTTTGAGAAGATGGGTGCACATGCAAGTCACATGACTTGGGGTGAGTCACACCTCTTTGACCACTTAAAGCCTAAATTTGTGGATCATGTCTAAGCATCAATTTTTGAATTTCAAACACCAAAATATCTTCTTATTGAATTCTAGGTCGAGCTCACCACACACACAACACCACACTTTATTTTACTCATTTTTCCCAGTTTTGAGCTCTTTTCTCTCTAGCTTCTCTCTTGGGTTCTTAGTTGGGTTCTCTAGAGAGAAGATAGATTTATCTTCCTCTCTTCTTCCCTTCCAACAATCTATAAATCCAAGAGACTTAGCCTTGTAAGCCTTGGCTGAACCTTTTCCACTTTCTCTCATCACCATATATCACTTTCTCCTATCATCCTTGCCTCCAAGGTTTGAGTGATTCTCTAGAGCTTGATGTCTAGGTTTCCGTGAAAATCGTAGAGCATTTAATTTTGAACTCGTAGAAATTTTTGGGAAATTTTTAGGTTATGCGAGCTAGTTTTTATGTTTATCAGAAGTCAGCGGGAGATATAAATACAAAATGAATTGATTTTTAGTCGGTCTAATCTCGACCGTTCGATCGCGATGAAATTAATTTTGAGCCGTCGATTTGGTGAGGTGCTTAGGGGTATTTAAGGAGAATTTTGGGAAAAATCAGAAAATTAGGAAAAACCCCGATCGTCCTTGACTCGTATCTTCGGTGAAGACCCAAATTTTGACCCACCGGAAAACACCACAGTTGCCAGCGATTTTGGCATGGTTTTGAAGCTCATGTTACGCTCTTTCTTTTCTTGTATTTGTTGTTGAATTTGGTTGTGTGTGGCGTGCAATTTGACGAGGTGAACTCATCGATTTTCTGGGGCAACGAACGGTGGCGGTGCTCCGACGAGTTTGGGTCGTCGAAGGTTGAGGGTTAATATAGCCCTCACCCTTCTACGTCATTTGCGTCCAGCCTCGAGCTCTAAGGAGGCTCGACGGCGGGAATAATTTTAGGGTTTTTGGAGCCGGCGACGTTCAAGCGTGTTTCCGGCTAATTTAAGTTGAATCGGTGTAGGGTGTAGTTAGGAAAGTGTGTTAGAATATGCCTTGACATAGGTATGACATCGGCGTACGCAGGTCTGGCTAAGACAAGCGTCTTTGGCGAGAGGGTCTCGCGAGTAAGAGTCTTTGGCGAGAGAGTCTTTGGCGAGCAGTCTTTGGCGAGGAGAGTTAGAATTCCTTGGCGAGCAGGACTACTACTCAGGTTTCCATAAGGAATAAGGATTCCTCAGTCATTCCGGTTTAGGATTCCTCTGACATTTGGGTTTGAGATTCCTCTGGTATTCAGGACTCTGTTAGGCTATATATATACAAGGTTATTAGCTAAGAGAGGTGTGAATGAACTCTGGTTCTATCCTATAGGTTAGGCTTAACCTAGTGTGGTATATATTCTGTATACTGTAATCCTAGGTTGTTCAACCTAGTGTGATACTCTGTAATCTGGTATTCTCCAAGATAAATAAATATGTTCTCCTTCTGCCGTGGACGTAGCTAACTCGCGTTAGTGAACCACGTAAATCTGTGTTCTTTCTTACATTCGTTTGCTTCCGCTATAACAAACTGGTATAAGAGCTTAGTGTCACGAGCTTATTTTTCAGCTAGCACTCGTGCGGCCTTAGCACTTCCCTTATGCTAAGTCAGCCTAACTCTCGCGAACGCTTGGCTAGAACAACCAAAAGATCGAATGGAGAAGAGCTTTGAAGGAAGAACTTGTATTGCTAAAGAAATATTTACAAGAGTGTTTGATAGCTTGCTCATAAGCTAAGCTCCTTGATTGAGTTCCTACCTCAAATGGGAGTGGTGGTTCCCTATTTATAGCCTTCACCTCCAAGCCTAAGTGTTCTAGCCTATTCTAGCACATGTACAAGTATAGGGAGTTCTAGACCTATCTATACAAGTCTAATATGTCACATGATGGTTTTAGAGATCTCCGGAGTGATCTTGACCCACGAGCCTCTCTAAGGTTCTAGAGATTTCAAGACTTGTAATGATGCCTCCCAAGTCTTTCGGAGACTTCCGTGACCTTTTATGGCCTTCCACGGCCTTCTGGCACCTTTCGTAGTGTTCCGGGTGCCTCCATACAGTTCTGGACCCTTCCGGATGTCTCCGTGATGTTCCCCTCCGGAACCGTCCCTACTGTTCTGAACCTTTCCAGAACCTCCCAGGCCTACCTAGGTGTTGCTGGCAGCCCCCGGGGTGCTTCTAGCACCCCCCATGTCTGCCTTTGGCAGCCCCCGAGTGCTTCTAGCAGCCTCTGCCTGCCACCCGTTTGCCTCCGGATGCTTCTGGCTGCCCTCTGGCTGCCCTCTATCTGCTTCTGGCATCCCCCTTCGGGTGCCTATAGCTGCCCTCGACTGCTTCCAGAATGCTCCAATCCTATCCTTGAGCCATGCTTCCCTCGCGAATGCTCAAGGCTACCCTTAGAATGTTGACGGGGCGTGACATTAGGCTTAAGATGTTCAGGGTGAATGTGAATATCAACAAATTCATGGGCAAGAATAGTTTTAGTTTATGGCAGATCAAGATGCGTGCCTTGTTAAAGCAACAAGGGTTGTGGGCGCCGCTAATGAAGAAGGTAGTGGGTCTCGAATCCGCTGAAATGGCCAGTCTGGAAGAGAAGGCACACTCGACTATCATGTTGTGTCTTGTAGATGATATCATCACCGAAATAGCAGAAGAAGAAACTGCATCTGGTCTGTGGTTGAAGCTTAAGAGTCTATACACGACGAAGTCTTTAACCAACAAGTTACTTCTGAAGCAATGTCTGATTGGTCTGCGTATGCAAGAGGGTGCACCTCTGAGAGATCACTTAGATCAGTTGAACACAATTCTGTTAGAATTGCGTAATATCGATGTTAAAATCGATGATCAGGATGCTGCCTTAATTCTACTGGTATCTTTACCGTTATCATATGAGAATTTTGTGCAATCCTTTATTGTTGGGAGAGACACGGTGACTCTTGAGAAGGTTAGATCATCTCTTCATACCAGAGAACTGCGCCATAAGGTGATTGGTATAGGTTTAGATAATCAGGTTGCTGGGTTAGTAGTCAGTGGAAGTAAAGGACAGGGAAATTCGAATGAAAAGAAATTCAAAAAACCAGGTTTCAAGGGTCCCAAATCCAACGATGTCTGTAACTATTGTAAAGAGAGGGGACATTGGAAAAGGGAATGTCTAAAATGGAAGCAGCATGAGAAACCATCAGGAACTACTGTCATAGCAGAAAATGACACCAATTCAGAAGATGATACTTCTTTAGTTGTTGATGAACATACACATCACATTGATGTGTGGGTTCTAGATTCGGGGGTGTCTTATCATATATGTCCCCGCAGGGAGTGGTTCACAACCTATGAGCAGGTAAATAGAGACAATGTTTCTATGGCTAATAGTGTTGCCTGCAAGGTGGTTGGAATGAGCTCAATTAAAATACAGACACATGATAGTTAATTTTGTACATTGAACGAGGTTAGGCATGTTCCACACATGACTAAGAATCTGATATCGCTGAGTTATTTGGATAACAAGGGGTTCAGTTTCAAAGGAGAAGGCGGAGTTCTACGTGTCTGCAAGGGTTCTAATGTGGTTCTGAAAGGTGTCAAGCGAGGTACTTTGTATATTCTACAAGGTTTTATGCTGTCAGGTTCTACTGCTGTTGCATCATCGGAGGTTCACAAGGATGATATGACCAAGCTATGGCACATGAGACTCGGTCATATGAGTAAACGAGGGATGCAAATTCTGGAATTCTGCTGGTCTGATTTTAAGGAGTTCTGCAAGAATGTATGGATTGCTAGGCACCATACAGTCAAGGACACACCGGAGCAGGATGATGTGGCAGAACATATGTATCAGACACTTCTGGAGAGAGCGAGGTGCATGCTCTCTAATGCTAGACTAGAGAAGAGGTTTTGGGCAGAAGTTGTTAATACAGCTTGTTGTTTGATTATTGTATCAGAGAATCGTAGTGTTGAGAAACAGGTGGAGCAACAAGTCACTCAAGATGAGAGTGAACCACAGTAAGGAGATCAACACTCACATTCAGAATCAGAGCCACTAGTAGTTAACCAGCATAGTTTGTCTCTTAATCGGTCTAGGAGAGCAAACTTTGGGAAGCCTCCTACAAGGTATGGCTTTCAGGATATAGTGGCTTATACACATCAGGTTGTTGAAGAGGTGGATCCTCGCGAGTCATCCACATACACTGAAGCAGAGTACATGACATTGACAGAGGCAGCCAAGGAGGGAATCTGGTTGAAAGGACTGGTTAGTGACTTTGGTCTACATAATGATCAAGCTATAGTGTAATGTGATAGTCTGAGTGTAATCTGTTTAGCCAAGGATCAAGTTCATCATGAGAGGACTAAACGCATCGATGTCAGGTATCATTTTCTGAAAAGTGATAAGAGAATCAAGGTGAACAAGGTGGGTACTGCTGATAATCCTGCAGACATGTTCACCAAGCCGGTTTAACATAGCAAGTTTCAACATTGTTTAGATTTGCTGAATGTTAGAAGCTGTTAGTTGCCCGTGGGGGAAAACATCTGGGTCCTTCTCTGGGAGAGGACAACATCTGGGTCCTTCTTTGGGATGGGCAACATCTGGGTTCATCTTTGGAGGAACAACATCTGGGGCAGAAGAGAGTCTCGTACATCTGGCACTGTTGTGGTGCATCGGGTACTTCTGGTACGTCTGCAACATCTGGTTATCTGGGAGAGGATTCAAGTCAAGGTGGAGATTTGTTAGAATATGCCTTGAATCAGGTATGACGTCGGCGTACCCAGGTCTCGCTAAGACATACGTTTTGGCGAGAGGGTCTCGCCAAAGTAAGAGTCTCTGGCGAGAGAGTCTTTGGCGAGCAGTCTTTGGCAATGAGAGTTAGAAGTCCTTGGCGAGCAGGACTACTACTCAGGTTTCCGTAAAGAATAGGGATTCCTCAGTCATTCAGGTTTAGGATTTCTCTGACGTTTAGGTTTGGGATTTCTCTGGTATTCAGGACTCTATTAGGCTATATATATACAAGGTTATTAGCTAAGAGAGGTGTGAATGAAATATGATTTTATCCTGTAGGTTAGGCTTAACTTAGTGTGGTAGATATTCTGTATACTGTAATCCTAGGTTGTTTAACCTAGTATGATATTCTGTAATCTGGTATTCTCCAAAATAAATAAATTTGTTCTCCTTCTGCCGTGGTCGTAGCTAACTCACGTTAGTGAACCACGTAAATCTTTGTTCTTTCTTACATTCGTTTGCTTCCGCTATAACAAAGTGTTTGGGCTCGTTGAGAGAAAAAGTTTAGGGTATTTAGTGTCGCCGTTGGTGGTGGTTTCCGGCAAAGAGGCCACCGCCTGTGACGAAGATTTGGGCCTCAACGCCACTGATTTTGGACTTGGTCCAGTTATAAATGTTGCAGGGTTTTCTTCAAGATTTCCATTGATATATCAAACGCCCACATCAGAGCATTTTGGCCGCGGCAGAGCTCCGGCGATGGAGGATGTAGGATTTCGCGATGGGGTTTCTGGGGTTATTTTTAGAACATATTTTTATAATTTTATCTGTTCTGATATTATATGATCCTTATTTACAGGACATCGTGATCGCGACCCTAGTAGTGAAGAGAATTCAGCTGGATCCCAACAATAGTTGCAGACTTATGAGTGAACCTTTTATTTTCACAGTCGTAGTGAGTTCATATTTTTATCAGCATGCTCTACAGATTATTTTACAGGTTTTTAATGTGGAGGTTATTTGTGATGGTTTTTTTAGTTGCATCGATGCTCTAGCTATTCGGTTGATCACTGGATAATTTAGTCAGGGGATGTTAGGTGGCCTTGTCTGACTCAGATCGGTTCAGGTTAGGTGGCCTGAGGACGATCCCGTCACATTTATTTATTTTTCTTACATCTAGCCGACTCATGTTAGGTGGTCTGGGCGAGCACCTCCATTGTATTTCAGTTATATGATTTTAAACTCGCATTATTTCACGAAAATCAGCGAAAATGTAGGATATGATAGTTTTATCAATTTACGCTGATTATTTTATTTTTGTCCACTCACGCTAATGTTTTATATTTTATTGCTTTTGCCTAGAATTTTCGGTTTTTGTTGCCCAGGCTGCAGTTTATATCCCAAGAGTGCTTGGTACCGTCGAAGGCTTTGAGTCTACCAATCATCCCTTCAGTAGTATGTCTCAGCTCATTGTCAGTTTCTTCCATTTGTAACCTATGTATATAGAAGTCGCTCTGAATACAAGTCGTATGATGTTTTTTCTATATGGCTCGTGTAAATAGAGTTTTTATGTAAATAGCTGAATCAACTTCTCATGTTATCATAGAGTTACTTTCATTTGTATTCAGAACAAGTATCTTGTAAAAATGCTTTTAAATTCCTGAGTTGAGTTTCTGATTTTGGTTATGTCATTTGTTGGGAAATCCGGATGAACATCGGTGGTCTACGGTGTGTCTGTGAAATTAGTTTGTGAAGTGTTTCTTTTTGCAGATTTTTGGATAGTTTCAGTTTCAGTGGAGGTTATGTCAAAAAAATTGTACAAATTCTCAGTTTATGTTCAGTCGTTAGGACTTAATCTTAGTTTACTAGTTAAACTAAGGTGGGTCTTTCAAATATTTAGTTATTCTCGTAAAGTGATCTCGATGTCTGCTAATAATAGAACTATGAGACTATGACTATGTCTTTGGTTGGCAGGTAGATGCAGGCGAAAATCAATTTTTTTCTTTCAATAAAACTAGAATTAGGTAACAGACCCAGAGCCAGGTAATTTAGTAGTACAAATAACAATAGGCACAAGCATACAACCATCAGCCTGAAGAAAAAGAAAGCACAACTAAACATAGTCTATATCATCTACCTCTATATGAAGGCAAAGAAGTAAGGTCACTTCTATAAGCCAAAGCTATCATCTTTGGAGGTCGAGTCGACCAAATGTTATCAGTAGAAGAGACACCATAGGTCGCTAGAATATCTGCAATCACATTCTCCTCTCTATAAATATGAGAAACTCGAAAGTGAATTCCTTTGAAAATATTGATACAATTAAGCCAATGAATACAAAACTTCCATGGAACAAGATGAGGAGCCTTGAAATAATGAAGAACTAAAGCCGAATCTGATGCGAGCCAAATATGTGACCAATTCCTAGCTGCAATTACCCTCAAAGCAAACAAAACAACAAGAATCTCTGCCTCAATTGTTGAGCCAGCTTGAGCCCTACAAGCATAGGCTCCTACAAATCTGCCATCGTGATCACACACCACCTCACTATAACAAGCCTGCAGCACACTTGAGAGAGAGCCACCTTTGTTTTTCTTAAGCCAACCATACAAGGAAAGAGACCAAACCACTCGAACAAAACTAGGAGTAGTAGCTCTAAAAGATGAAATCCTCAGCAAGGAGAAGATTGGCCTCGTGGAAGTTGCTGAATCACTTGCACTGAAAAAAGGCAATGTCGAGTCGCGTATTGAAGCCACTGCAAAAGACTTAAACCGATCCAAATTGAAAACCAAGTTATCAAAACGCACCTTATTACGCATACTCCAGGTGCACCACAACATGCTGCAAACTAGTAAATACCAAAGCAATTTGGTGGTTGCCGACTGAACATGATCACAAATATTAATAAGTAGATGCATCCTTTCAATATGTGGTATAGTAATCATGAACAAAACTGCCAACTATATCCACACATGATGAATCGGTAAGCAACTAAAGAAGAGGTGCTGAACACATTCCACATCATTACCACAAATGGAACAGATTGAACAAATAGTCAAACCCCGCTTCTGACGATAATCATCAGTTAAAACTCTTTCATGGAAAACCTTCCAAGTTAATATGATTTTCCTCGGTTGTAACGCTACATGCCATAATTTGTTACCCAAAGAAACTTCATCATATTGCGTACGAAGCTCATCATAAGCTATCGACGAGGTAAGTTGACCCGATGAAGCTGAAGCCCAAACCAATTGGTCTTGCATTTCTGAATCAGGTAACTCAATACCCATGATAAAAGAGGCCGCATCAGGGAAAGAATTAACAAACTGATCCGGCAAAGACCAACATTTGTTCTGTATATAGTCACCCACATATGCTTGCAACAATGTTATACTTAGTAACCAAGCGCACCCTGAAACTTCGGGACACAAACCTGATCCCACGCAATGAGAGGTGACCCACGTTTCAGAGCATCTCCAGTCCAGGAAAAATTACGCATCCACGACTGCATCTTCTTTATAAGAGAGAAAATCGAATTCTTTCACTGATGTTTCTTTTTTTTGCTAGGAAAAGAAAACTAACTAAAGAAATGTTTGTTTCACCCATGTTGGCTACATGAAATAGTAAAGAACAGAGCTATAAGCACCGACTGATTGAACAGCAAACAATACAAGAGTAGTAGCTGCGAGACTTAATAAGTGAACAAGCGCACTGCATTCTGATAACTTGCTTCGGCCACACTCTCCTTGTCCATCTCTAACAAAGAAGCAACATAAACAAGCACACTGTGAATATTAGCCGGGTGGTTCAGCGAACCATCATCGTCGCCTTCAATCAGCTGCAGAGACTCAGACACCAACTCCGACTTGGGCAATGCATCAGGCGCATCCGTCTCCAGTAGTACCCGATCAAGGGGCACAGCTTTCAGCATCTTCTTGGCCTTGTTCGTTTTCAAAGGCATCAGAAACCCAGAAAACGAAAAATACCCACCCAAATTGGCGAATTGAGGAACCATCTCGGCAGAGCCCAGATAAGAATGAAGTATGAATCCCTCAGGAAACGGCCCCATTGATTTCATTATCTCCAAAAGATCACCAAAAGCCCGAACGCAGTGTATGGAAGCAGGCCTCTTCAATTCTTTAGCCAACCGCAGTTGTTGTCTGAACACATCAACCTGATCAGCAAAGTCACCCTTCACCTTTTTACCTCTGTCTAATCCAATTTCTCCGACAGCAGCAGAGGGTGTGGCGTCGAAGCACTGCTTGAGGGCTTGGAGCCAATTGGGAGTTCTGTCTGCAACGAACCAAGGGTGGAGACCGAAGCAGGGGATTATGTGAGGGTGATGAGACTCGGCCATCTGCTTCACCAGAGGCCAGTCTTGCTCGGAGACACCGTTCACGGCGAAGCGGACGACGCCGGAGTCGATGGCTGACGCAATCAATTGTGGAGCTTTGGTCAACACTCTCGGGTCTTGCAGGTGACAGTGTGCGTCGAACAACTTCATCTTTTGCAATTGGTGTTTTTCTGAGAGGCTTTAAGCCTTTTAACAAAAACGGCAAAATCAAAATGAGCCCAACGAATGGCCCAAAACATTTGGCTGCCACCTATTTTGGGATTGTGCAATAGTAAACTGGCAAACAAAAAGGTAAAAGCATTGCAAATGTCCCCTGGAGCTTATACACAAAACTGTTGCAATTTCTTATAAAGACCAACTTGCAACAGTGTGGAAGTCTATGGTGACAAATTGGTATTGCTTGGTAAAAGTAATTGGAATGTAAATGACACTGAATACAACACTTGCACCGAGTCAAGAAAACAAGTCTTGTGTTGTGCAAGGAAATAAGCCTCTGTTGGCCTCCTCTTCTGTGGCCCAGATCCGCTTCCTTACCACAAGCAAGACATATTGTCGGCAGCATGTATTTAAGTATTTCAGTAAGCCTGAGAACAACCTAAGCAGTGAAAGTGAATGAAACTTAAAATCACAAGCATGAAGTTATAATGGCTCTAAAGCTGCAGTGATGCATGTCATGGGTAGTGTGAAGCTATTAGTAAAAACAATTATATATAAAGGGGGTAAAAGAACCAACTCAACATAATTTACAAGATACAGACCTATTACTGTTAGCCTGTTACCATAATAATTCTTCTTGAATCCCAGTAACTCCACGATCCTGAACATACCACCAGAGACATTCAATTGCAAGGAGCTAATCAGGAGTTAAAAGCCAGATTACCAGTTACAGATTATGTATATATATTTAAGGATATTCTGCAGTCAACCACAAAATAAATTACTCTTATTTTCCTCATATTTTTTATTCTCCTCTATGTAAGGTTGTAAACAAATTTCAATAAAAGTAAATTCTACTATTAGCAAATGCCAAGTGCATGCCCAGTTGTAGCTAACAGCTTTGCGAACACCAAAATAAAAATAAGGAATGATGAAAATGGATGTATAAAGGAAGTGTACAGTACCACATCATAAATTGCCTTCTGATTGCGCCAGAATTCCAAGGGAGGTAAACGTAGTCTCCCTGCAACATGGATTATTCTTGTCTGTTAAAACTTGATATGTGCTTCTTCTATTAAGCACATACAAACCAATGAAACAGAGTATAATTCTGAAGTTTGAATTTCTAAAAAGAAAGAAAATCATATGAAATGCCAATTTATGTTTAATTCATTTAATATAGTACCACATACAGTATAAACAGGATTCAGATTCTATGAACCAATACTAACAAAATCTATATACCAATGTCCCTCATACTATTATGGGCTTATTTATATCCAAACTTAAATTAAGTAAACAATATACTACTGTCTCTGTGTGTGTGATCCTCACATCGCATATGTACAGAAGCAGAGCAAAGCAACTCACCTGATCTTGACCGTCCAGTACTCCTAGATTCTGGAGAAACAATAATCTTGTTCACTGTTGGAGTGGTAAGAGACCAAAGAGTTGTCTCTTTTTTCACCTGAGGAATCAAAGAAGTCACTTTTTTTTTCTTGTTCACATCCAGAGTTGAAGGCGTTACTTAAGTATTCTTGTTCACCTTTGGAGTGGTAACAGCAGTGGAAGGAGTAGCATTTTTTCTCTTCTTCACCTCAACAGCGCTTGCAGTTTCCTTTTCCCTCTTGTTCACCTTTGGGGTGGCAGGAGCAGGGGAAGGAGTTGCTCTTTTTCTCTTTTTCACCTCAGCAGTGCATGGAGTTTTGTTTTTCCTCTTGTTCACCTCCAAATTTGACGAAGAGACCTTTTTCCCCTTGCTCACCTTAAAAGTGGAAGGAGAGATCTTTTTATCCTTGTTCACTTTCAGAGTGGAAGGACCAAACTTTTTTTTCTTGCTCGACTCCTGAGTCAAATGAGTTTCCTGAACATGAGAAAAAAAAGAGGCTAATGATTAGCAAAGGGCTCTTAAAATTAACAAACTACTCTCAGAGGACAGCCAAAGAAGCTGAAGAGCGATCGACTTGAATTTACAACCGACTTGTGTATCAATGGTTTTTGTTCTCTTCTTTCCCGTCCTGGTGGCAGCACCACTTTCTCCTTCTCCAACTGTGAAAATCAAGTCTTTAGTTAAATTCATTCAGCCAAGGTTTACAGATGAACAAGTTAAAAAATCGGGTCCCAGAATGCATACTACCTTCAGCCGTAGGATTTCCACAATCATGTCCCTCTTTTCCATAGGAAGTATGCTGCATATCATCTTCTACAAAATCAAAATCTAGTTTTCTTACCACATCCATGTCCACTGGTTCTTGAAGTTCAGAATCTGGATGGAACATGTCATTCCCTCCTGCCTGACAACTATCATTATGTGATGTGTTGCCTACAATTTCAGAGACTACTGGAATAGAATCTAAAGTATTTGTTTCGGAGTTCAAGCCATTGGCAACCACTTGTTTCTTCTTCCCTGTTCGCCTACTGATTCCTGATAATAATTTGGACACTCTGCCTGCAAAATGACTTGGAGATCTCTCTAATGTATCCTTTTCTCTCCCAGACTGAGGAGATGCATCCGGTGATCCATCTAGGTTCTCAATGGCTTCTGACGCGGAACCAGATTTTGTACTTTTAAGCTTCACAGAGCATAGAGATGCTTGATCCTTCTCATTTTCTTCTACATTCAGTGGGCTTCCTATGTACTGGGAGTCAGTTGACCAAAAATTCTCTTGGTCTGGTTCCTCTTCAGCATCACCATTCATCGGGTCATCTACTATTGCGTCATCAATAGTACTTTTCGAGGAAGACTGTGTGCACAGCCGTGTTGGATCTTCAACACCAAGCCTATCTTCATGGAAACTTTCTTGAGCAAAATCAGAAGTTAAACTAGAACTTATTACGCCTGCAGCCATTCCACAATAAGAGAAAAAAGATTCGAACAAAGATCTCCCACCAACTTCACAGTCACCATTTCTTAAAGTGTTGCTCACAGTTTCGTCAGCTGGTACAGTGTCCTTTGAATGTTCTTCAGAGTTCAATCCACAACCTCCTACTTCACAGACATCATTTTGTAAAGTTGTGCTCACAGTTTCAACTGCTGGTACAGAATCCTTTGTCTTTTGTTTAGACTTCAATTTACAGACAACAAATTGCTTCATCTTTTCTTTGCTCCTTGTAAATATTGACGAATCTCTAGGACCTCTGCCAGCAAAAATCCTATTATATATAGCTGATACGCCTGGTACTACTTGACCTGCATCTGACGTAGGACTGAATTGTGTAGTATCCTTCTCAGCAGTAGTGTTAGAGCCTCTTCCCAAGAACTCCTCAACACACTTTTCCCAACCCATAGGAAAGCCTAGTTGAAAACGGGTTGCAACCTGTTTAGATCAATGCCAAACATTCACTCCATGTTACATAAAAATAATTACAAATTTAACACTGTAACAAAGAAACAAAGCTTATGTAGATTTATAATTGCTAAAGCTTTACCTTTTTCAAACGATCCAAACATCAGCTAAATATCAAGTTATCCTAGTAAAATCTAAAGCATGAATTGACATTTTCCCAAATCTTTACTGATGTTCATCACCATTTAACTCAGTCAACAATTACAATGTAGACCAGAACAATTACAGGAAATTATAAAATAATAAAAAAGTTGAGTTCTTTAGTACCTACCTCATCAGGAAACCCATTCGCTACAGTCTGCTCTTTGTTAATAAGCCCTCTGAGAATAATGGTCACTCCATCACTCGTCTCCAGAGTAAAAATATCGTACTTTTTACTTATGGACGCAGAATGAAAAACTCTCCGAGGAATCACCCTCCTACAAAAAATCGAAACCACACAAATTTTCCGATCTTCAATTCCCAAAATTCACAAACAGTAAAACCCTAAATTAGAGAATTTGGGGAGAAAATCGAGCTCACTCGATGGAAGAAACGCCAGCAACGCCAAGTCTCTGTTTCTTGCCGTCGTCTTCGGATTTGACCAGCCACCAATCGTAGAGATTAACCTAACCCAAAATCAAGGCGTTTAAATCAAACTGATTATCGTATAAAGACAAAAAAGATTGAAACTTTGAGTGGGGGAAGCAGAGATAGATAGAAGTTAGAACTGACGGTAGGCTTGAAATGCGATTTTTCGGCGACGGAGGAAGGAGGAGAAGCCATGGATGTGAAGACCAGGAGCTCTGCTGTTTGCGCCTCTGATACTTTTGGGCGCGGAAACCGAATCAACAGTGATGAAATGAATATTGATTCTCAGACTAGTCGGTTTAATAAAAATTCTGATTTTGTTATTGTGCTTTGCGAGCATTGTGGCTGTAGTTTAGTGGTAAGAATTCCACGTTGTGGCCGTGGAGACCTGGGCTCGAATCCCAGCAGCCACACTACTGTTAATCTTTTTATTTTTATCGATCAGCTAATACGACGTCGTATGCAGAAACAGTCTCATATTAAAACGTGGGTACACAGCTCCATCTTTCTCGACACGCACAGAACTGACCTGAGCTTCGAAAGACCAATACTCTGTGGCATCGACTGATCTCTGAGCTCCACAACTGTAAGATGTCCTCTGTTTCTTATTCAATTTTGGAACTTGTTTCACTCTGGTTCTTTAGATCTCATAATACACCAAGCCAATTCCTTTATGATCTTTTTTTTAGAGCAATTAAGATGTTGTTTATAGGATCAAAGTAGATCTGGAGTCCGTGAGCTATGTTAATTGCAATGTTTTTTCTCTTGAAATTTGATAATGGGTAATATTAGAATGCTCAAGTTTGTGCAAAGAATTCGTTTTCAATCGTAGTTGGGTTTGCTTATTGAATTGGATCAGTAGTTTCTAGAATGAGTAATTTGGCATATTGATTTGCGATATGTTGCTAAAGGGAAGATAAATAGGAATGCATATCTTTATTCAATTGTGGTGAGAATCGGAGAAATGTTGAGCTTTATTCAATTGTGGAGTATTTTCAAGAACAAAGATTGGTGTGGATGCAACTCATTTGGATAGAAATTGCGTTACTATCACCATCAGCTGCTTTAGACAACTTTAGACTGGAATTGAAGCAGGAGCGTTAAAGCTTTGTAGGTCGAGACTATTAGCATTTTAAACTCCTGCCTCGTAAAGATGGGTATGTTAAGGCTTTCTGTGTACACTGACCCCTTTTCAATTGGAAACAGCCGTAAACTTCTCAGGGACATCTTAGCATCCCCTATATCTCATACATATCAACAGTTACAAGCTTTCAGAGCTACTGTTGATTTTGACCATGTTTCATTTTGTGATTTGTTGGACCAACAATGGTCACCAAGGAGTTGGTGGCTGAGGTAGTGATAGTGATACTGCTCAGTGCTCACATAACTCCCTTGATGCCCCATCATGTGGCATATTCTATGGCACTTGGAGCTTGAGGTTCAAGTTGAAGAGCAATCCAATTTTATATCTTGATCTCTTGAAGTTATGGAGTTATTTGGTTTTGTGATTTCATAGATGCCGAATATCTTATACCAACACTCGACTCAAAAAATAAAATTCATTTATATTCTCTGAATAACTTTCATTTTGCTTGTTAAAAATTTGTTTATTGGAACTCCTTGTGATATCTGTATGGGGTCATTTTTAAGTGATAGTGTGGTGGAATCCACATCTTTCTAAAGTTCAAAATTTGTTTGATGTGCCAGATGTTTGACGATCAGGACCTGGGCTTCTTTGCCAATTTTCTTGGGATCTTCATCTTTATTCTGGTCATCGCGTATCACTATGTAATGGCTGACCCAAAATACGAATAGACAAGCATTTTTTGCTATTGATAGAGATGTCACTTTTGTAGTATGAGCCGTTTCAAAATGGTTACAACTTGATGTAGTGAAAGACATCATATGCAATATAAATTTTCAGTGTTATAGACATGTGATTTGCAATGACCTTTAATATCTGCTTCATATGGAGTTTGCAGCACTTCCATGTTATATATGGAGACTTGCTGTGTTGTTACCGAAATCTGGTTATTCTTTTTTATCTGATGTTGGTCGTGTTTCGACTTGCTATTAGGATTTGTAGTGGCTTTCTTTCAACTCAAAGTGCTATATCTGATACTCAAAGTGCATTACTCAGTTAACTTGTGTTTATACGTCCTGGAACAAAAGAAATGCTTGGGAGATGAAATAAATTCCTGTTTGGTGCATAGAAATAAGGATTAGAGTATCTTCATTAGTTTGTATATGAACTTCCCAAATTACAAATGGTATCAGGGAAGGTAGAAATGATCTACATGAAAGATTTGACAAATTATTAGTATCTACAGTAAAACTTCGATAATTTAATACTCGATTAATTAATAACTTCGTTAAAATAATATTTTTTACCAGTCTCGACTCGGAGACAACGTGCTAAATTAGTAATTCGTTAAATTTATAAGATAATAAAAATTCGAGAATTCATATAGATCTTAAGCAATATATAAATTAATAATTACTTAATACATGTAAATTATTATTCATTTATGATAATTTTATGAAGAATTATTCGACTTATTATTTCTTGAAATTGATGTCATCTTAAATCTTTTTTTGGATTTTTTTTAACATGATAAGAATTTATGTTGTTGTCTTCTCGTAGCATATTTAATAATGTATACATAATATATTGAAAAATGATGTAT
Organism: Geum urbanum; assembly: GCA_946800695.1. Taxonomy (NCBI): domain Eukaryota; kingdom Viridiplantae; phylum Streptophyta; class Magnoliopsida; order Rosales; family Rosaceae; genus Geum; species Geum urbanum. The sequence goes on along the minus strand of OX326999.1, from coordinate 76,123,097 downwards.
ATTTAACAAGATACAACAATAATAATTTTATAAATTAATAAGTTATTAATTAATGAATAAATTATTAATTTATTAATTATTTAATATTATTATTAAATTAATAAATTTCACTAGAGATTATTAATTTATATAAGTTTTAACTGTATGTACCAAAGGGTTAGAATGTTAGATAGTCAATGAAACACATTTGAACTCTTCAGAGAGTTGGGGGCTATATAGTATGAATACAGGTTCTGCTTCTCAATACCTAGGAATCTCATTTAACTAGTTTTTTAACTTCTTCCTTGATGTTCCTTGTTTCTTCTATCAAACTCCGGATGCAGAATCCCAGGCTACTCAAACAAAGAACCATTTGGCTCACATCCTTCACTTCACCATCACTGTTCTGTACTCTGTCAACCGCTTCTTGCAAATCTTGAAGGAAATTACTTACAGTGGTCTCAACCTCTTTATCATACGTACCCAAAATCATAAACGGGTTTGGTGAAATGCCCATTTCGCTGTCGTATTCGCTCTGCACCTCTTTCTCAAATGCCGCAAGGGACTTCATCAATGTCACCTGCGCGAGGCATTTTAGTGATGACCCAATTTTTTCTTTTAGAAGCTCCAGATCAGTAGTCATATGCTGTTTCAGTTTCTCTGAAGCACCTTCAGACTTCTTTGAGATAAACTCTATGTTATGGGCCACAAATGGTAGTAGATCCACCATTTTCGACAAAGATCCTAGGATTTTATTATAACAGTCACCTTGAAAGGGCACAAACCAGAAATTAGGCTCTGTTTTGGCTTCGACAATGAAGTTCCCCAGTTCTTTGACATGTGATTTTAGCTTCATGTGCTTTTCTCTCAGTTCACTAGCAGCTGGTATGGAAAGGTTTATGTCTAGGACACAGACTCTGAGTGCTCCCAAGCTCTGGGCAAATTGATTTTTCACTATGGTTGCTGCTCTCATGGGATAAAAGAGAACCTCTACTAAAGTGAAACACAGCAATCCAATGCAAGCCTCTGCAGTTCTTGCAATTGCAAAGCTACTTGGTTGACCGTAGTTCTCTCTACCTAAGATTAGCAACGCCCCAATGGCTGCTGAAATCCCACCAGCTTGGCCATACATCTTGCTATGCCTAAGAAAATGAGTGAAAACAATCCATGGTAAGGTTGGTAAGAGCCTTAGGTGGTCAGTTTTTTGAAACAAAAATAGCCATAAAATTCCATAGACTGATCCCATTGCCGTTCCTTGTGCTCTCGCGTTTGCAACTGTAAATGTGGCTTGCCTTCCTGTTACGAAGCTGATGGCAATGGTGAGGCCGGACCAGTATGCTTGCTGTGTATTGTAATTCAAACCAAGTAACACAGCAAGGCCTAATGCTATTGAGCACTTGAGGGCAAAAATAAAATTCTGAAGGCTCGGCCTTATGCCTCTCCAGACCACTTTGCAGATACAATGCAATTCACTTTGTGACTTGCAGCTGCTTGGATTGTTTCCAGGATGTCGAGCAATGGGGAGGTCACCGAGGAGGAGTTCCATGCAGTACAAGAAGAACAAAGCGGGGAGATTCTGATGGTTTATGGTGGTGGTTTTCTTAGTCCAAAGAGGCTTGTCCGAGATTTCTCTCTTTCCCTCTGGAGCTGTTGTTGCCTCATAAGGCACAGAGTACTTGGTTTGCAGAAGCTTCAGGCTTACTTGTAATTCTGCTAGTAGTAAATGGTGTCTTAGCTCTTCATCAATCACGTTAACAGGAAATGAAGGACAAGAAGATAAAGCCATCTCCATTCCCCTGATAGGTATCTCCATTTCCTGTAACTTGTTACCCAAGTCTTTACAATTGGGTCTGAAGAACCTAATGTCTGGTCTCTCCCACAACATACCTTCCTGCTTAAATTCAAACCGAAGACTTCAGTTCACTAAACTATTCATCTTACTATTAAGGTTATCACACCCATGTTTTGGAGTTTGAATATATGGGCAAGCTAGCTTACCAGATTATGGTTGATACTCTGATGAAGCTTAGCTGCGGCTTTGGAAAGAGATTTTCCTTCAGCAATGGATTCAAGTGCAACTCTACTGTCTTCCGCCGTTATCGCCTTGACAAAACGAGTTAACGTCAGGGAAGCATTTTCAGCATAAAGTCTCCATGATTTCTTGACCTGCAAAATCGTGTCACTAACAGCGGTTAACAACTGGAAGTCTAGAACTGAATTAGTTGTATCTCTTATATATTGTTCAGTTTAACTGCTCCAAAATTTAGGGAGGAACATACTATTCAAGAAGACTGAGGTGAACTTGCATGGGGTGTCCTTATATGTAATATGTTACAAGTTTTCTACCTCTTAGTTAATTTCGCTCTCCAATTACAACAAACCTGTGTTTAAATACATAATCACACTAGCTGGATGTTTAGACATACAGGGATCCGACCAGGATGCATGAATGTTCACAAAGTTGTAATAAAGCAGTAAATGGAGTAACTATCTCTAATAGAAATTTAATCACACCAAAAGTGACATATATATATATATATGAGAACAAAATGGTCGTTGTAAGTTAATGTATGTAACATATGTATCAATTTCAAACGTTATGCGAGCCTTGAAAGATATATAAAGTGGCATGCATGCATATATTACATCGATTGTGTTCTGTTTAGATTAAGAAGACAATGAGGCAATAAGAGAAGACTTAAACATGAATTAAAAACTTCCTGTCATACGGGAATAAATCTCAGGAAGCTGCCATTTGCCGTTAGAGAAACAAAATGCTTATGCATGTTGTCAACTTCGCTGCCAAGTAGCCGAATTGGGAGATGATAGGTTTTATGTTTTATAGTTGCCTTCACTCTGATTGGTTATTCGGTCAATTATGTTAGATTTCGACTAGTTCAACTTGCAATAATATAGTAATCGGAAATATAAATCAACATTAGCTGTAAATTAATTGGTAATATCTTCAAGAATGGCTCTATTTTGTACTTGTTCCCCAAAACACCTCATGCACTTTTGTCAGATAACACTGTTCTGTAAAATGACATTGTTTTTGTCACAATATATTTCTCATTACCGAAGTATACGTTCTAATTTCTCTTTCAAGTTGATAAAAAGGTGATTTCAAAACCACAACCAAAGAGTACGTAACTTATTCTACATTCCCTAATAGCTTAATTAGGATTTTAGGGAACTTGTTCTATCTAAAACGCGCAACCAAAGAGTAACTTATTCTATTCCATTCCCTAATATATAACTTAAGTTTCTTAGGCATAGGAGGCCGGTTTACCTTAATTTGCCTTGCGGAGATTACTTTGTTCAGTTGTTGGTCTACAAGATGATATATATAGAACCTACGTGAGGCTAGGCTACATTATATGCTTCTCCATATATATGTACTTCTCCGTCCAAAGCTAGTTAGTTAATAACCTACTTTCATGATCACTAATTAATCTCAACGTTCTCGTCTTTGGAATCTGAGAATTGAAACTGTATCCGAGTGACCGAGGATCTTACTGAACTAAATATTCGGCTATGGCTTAATTAAGGCTCTGAGTAACTCAGGTGAATTGCTACCGCAAACAAGTAAAACAGAGAGAGCGAGAAAAGTAAAGAATGAAGGTAAATCAGATTAATTAATATCTAGTAACTTAGTATATAATTAAGTTAATTACCTCATGATACGCTAGCCGAGGATACGGAAACACCATGGCAATAACAGAAGCCAAAGCTCCGAGTGCCGTACTCGCTGCCACATGAGTCGGATGCATGACGATATCCGTACTAGGACCAAACACAACAACACCCACGTAAACATTCACAAACTGCCCAAAAGCAATCCTCTTGGACATCAAGTGCGTCGACCCCGGCAGCGCCACAAGAAACACGCTGATGGCCACCGCGGCGCCCGCCACCTCCTTAGTGAACCTTGCCGGCCCGAGTAACCACAGGGCCAGTACGGAAGAGGCCATCACCTGGACCGTGGCGTATGCTACGTGCCAACAGCTCCTGAGGGTCTCCCCTAGGGTTGAGTCTGATACTATGAGAATTGTGGTCATGTAAGAGAAGGAAGGGTAGGTCAGGAAGTGTCGGATATGTGCTGGGCTGTAGAGGGTGGTGCAGCCAACTATAGTGCAGGCCAAGGCGGTCCGGAGAGCGGCGGCTAAGCGCACAAGCCATAGGGGATGCATTTGGCTCGCCATTCTTGAAGAGAGTACTAAAGTCAATTTGAGGGGTTAGGATGAGAGGAATTGAGTGAAATGATAACAAGCTTTTAGTAGAGTACAACCTGATGAGCATGAATGATCGAGTTGGTTTGTAGGAGAGGGAAGACACACATTTGCTCCTTGAGCTGAGCTGCTGAAGGAGCTAACTATCTATTACTTATAGAGAGAGAACGCTTAAGCTTGTCCAGCAATAAAATATCTAGACAGAATTGAAGTAGATTTTCATAGGTTTAATTTTTCATACATGGAGAGAAGTAGTGGTATATATAGGTAGTTTTACCATTTTGGATAAAAATGAAATAAGAGTAGTGAGAAAATATAAAAGATAAAATCAGATGGTGGAAACTTGAAAGAATGGAATGGTATTGAGTTTAATTTCAAGATTGGACAACTCATATCCAAACTTACTCTACTTTGATTGACCATTAGAACTGAAAGAGAGAACACAACCAAAAACAACAATCCAGGCTAGGAATTTGAAAATGAATTATGGATATTTTATTGATGTATATTTCTCTAGAAAACTATAGAACACATGGGACAATTTTGATAACAATTGCATTTCTTGCTTTCTATACTTTTGTGAGGAAGGTAAGCAGAGAAAACAAGAGAAAGAAACTGAGAATAGAGACCTCAGTATTATTGAGAAGAAAACTTTCACATCAGCAGCTCCTTATATATGTTATATAATTGAATTATTTCTTAACACCTAGTTTACGCTTCTAGTAGCATAAATTATGTAGTAAAACAAATTTAAAGCTACGTACGTATTAGTATTTTGTATGTCAATTTTGATTAAGAATTCAGCCTTTTTGAACGGGGTTGTCTTTTACCTTTTGTTAGCATCATGCACGATTGAGTTGTATTGTTCTTTTTGTTTAAGATTTTAGTAGAACCCCAAACTTGAGGAACCGTTTGTGCTTATACAATTCTTACAAATATATAACGTGAAAGTGACTTGAAATTGGTGTACTGGAATTGATGGGCATTCGACTTCATAGTCCAAATCAAAAGATGTATGATTTGCAACAGCATCTCAAATATATGTCATTTATTATTTATCTACTGTAACACGGAAATACGTGCGGGTACATAAATATAAAATGTTAAAAAATATGAAAATGATTTTTTTTTGAAAATAAGTAAAAGCAAATACGCAAAATATAAATAATATATTATTTATTTATATTTTTATATGTAATTATGGATGAAATAAAGCAAATAATTCATATATGAGTTATAGCAGAATACATACTCATGTTTATAAAGTAGGTGTTAATCTATTATTGGTTAGGTCTATATTAGATAGTATAGATATTCACGCATTGTATACTTCCTTTAATTACTAATCTCAACTTAATTGACCACAAGTATTTCCTCTCCGCCGCCGACTTCTCAACATCTCTCTCATCTCAAAATGGAGATCAATAACGGTGCAAGTTGGTTATGGAAAGCATAGCCCATCCTCTCCCAGTCTCCCGTTGCGTGACTCTTAGCCCAAACATATCAATTTTTTGCAGAGCTTCATGGTCGCTCACTCGTTTATCGATGCCTCTGATACAATACTGCGGTCGAACAACGCCTTTGTTGATTGCTTTAGCGTGTCATAAATCCTCACTATCTTCTTGAGCTTATGTGGTATTGAAGGTCACTTTTCCATTCTGGATACTCAGCAAATTCCCCGCGTTTCCAAATCAATTTTAAACGGAATCGTGATTCCAGTCAATTTCGACCGATTCCATCGCGTTTCGTCCCTGTCCCTGCTTCCGGTACGAGAAACGTGACCAAGTTCACGCTTCCGTGCTTCTTAGCTTATGTACCTCAACTTTCGAAACTATCATATATGTACCTTAACTTTGTAAACTTATACTATAACAGTACCTGCCGTCAACTTTGGTGTTAACTTTTTATAAGGTGTTAAACTTTTGAGGGTAAAATAGTCTAACCAACTCTTGACATCAAAACTCTACATTAGTATTTAATTTTCTCCAAAAATATAGACAACTCATCTTTTTCCCCTTCAGAATTAAAACACATAATCTATTTCTCTCGCTATAACCAAAAGACCTAGAATTTAAAAAGAGGTGGACTAAAAAATAATTTTAAAATTTTTGGAGTGGTCGAATTTTTAATTTTCATATTTTGAACTAAAATTAAGTTACGATATAGTTTTTTTTTTGTTCAATTTTGATAGGTTGTGACCCATCGTAATCCAAGTATAGCTCCATCTTTGCATAAGACAAAGGTCATGCTCGTTAATTACTATTTTTCTTTTGGTGGGTTGTTAATTTTCTCTTATTCTTATGACATTAAAATGTAACATACTATGACATGAAAATGCAGCATAAATAAATGTGGTAAACATTTTACATTACAACAATCTCATGTTTGGCATGCACCAATTAATGTCTTGAAAACATACAATTGAATAAATAGACATTATAAGATGATTTCACGACTTTACTATCAATTTTTAGAACTTAGTGATTTTACAGCACTACCAGAAAAAACACTTTAGCCGAAGAAAAAAATTTCGCCCTGTTAGACATTTTCGTCGGCCAAAGTAAAAGCCGATGAACGTTCGTCAGCTATAGTGTCGTCGGCTAAAGTCTTCGGTGATACTTTAGCCGATGACAATTGTAATAGTTGTCGGTTTAAGTGTGGACTTTAGCCGACGACAAATTTAGTCGTCGGCATAAAGTTTGGATTTTAACCGACAACTTTGTACACTTTTGCCAACGAAATGTCGTCCGCCAAAACTTCCTCGATGGTCAAAATGGTTGACCAGAACTGGACTTTAGCTGAAGACTGGTAAAGAATTTTTTCGGCTAAAGTTTTTGCTCATCGTCGGCTTACGTTTGAAACTCATCGGCTAAAGTCTGCACTTTAGCCTACGACTTTGACTATTGTCGTCGGCTAAGGTTGCTAATTTCTGAAAAAGAAAAAAACTGCAGATTCTGGTTTTTATTCCCAGAACCTGCCAATTCCACAATAGCCAACAACACATAAAATGAAAATGAAAATGAAACACATATTCACCAACAAATCCACAAAACACCTAAATTAAGGGTTATCCAAATCTATGTTCTGGAAAACAGATAGGGTACTACCATCATCTTGCGAATCCTCCTGCTGATGTAAAGCATCGAAAGGGAGCTGGATTAATGGCAACAAAGGTAGGGCCGGGAGTCCAAAAGCCTGAAATTGTTCACACCACGCCTGATACCAGGAAGATATCTGAGCCTGCTGGCCGGCCACGTAATCACGGGTCTCAGCCTCCTGCGTTAATCTCGCTTGCTCCATCGCTTCCATCTATCTCTGATGCTTCATCGCATGCCTATATAGTTGCTCATATAGCTGAGCAGCCTTGGAAGATGCCGACTTGCGTGAGAAACCGGAAGTGTTCTTCAATACCTCATCACTTGTTGTCTTAGACCCCTACAGTAATAATTGTTTCCTCGTGGTGGGAAAGCATGACCAATGATCCTCGTCCCTACCGTCACATCAGGTTGATCAATCTAAGAGATGACCTAGGGGAGGTCCTCATCCTGAGTCTCTGTCCATTTCTCCCTCACCATCTAAGTCAACGCCACTTCAGTCCCTTCCCTCAATCTCGCCTAATTGACAAGGAAAACAAAACATATTAGTAAACATATATTAAAAAAATTGAGTGAAAATAAAACTATAAGCAAATATGTTAATTAAGTTATAAGGGCATAAGACTTACAATATCTTTGGTGGACTAAGAATACACTTTCTCGTACGTATATACGTACGGGTTGACTTTATGGTGTTCGATCGTCTCCTCCATCCAACTTGCAAATGGTCTAGACCCATCATGATGGTTACTCGTGTTGTGCCCCCGGTTTGCCCCGTTTATTGCAGAAATGGCCTTGTTAGATAACATATATTAAAAGAATATTAGGAAACTAATTTTGCCAAATAGAATACAAGTAAATATAAATATGGTGTTACATACCTCATATTATGGGTTGTTAAACTGGACTAGAAGCCACTGCCACTCGTACTCCCTATACATAAACTCGATAGGGGTACCCGAATGGTTCTTGCCATGCATCTTCCAATGGTTATGTAGCCCATTTTTCCACTCCTTGTACCTATATATGCAACACAAACGTTAGAAAGTGACAATACATTATCAACAAAATATCTCATTATATAAAATATAACTCCCACTACCTTTTTCCTTGCGTGTCATTTGCCCACGTGGATTTAATGTGCTCCAGAACAACAAACCACACTTGCAATGTATCCATTTATGGTAATATATATTATGACTTAATTAATATAGGTAGGCATACATAATGAATATCTAATATATTCACTGACATAGCATTGTTCACCATATGCTTCACACACTATGGCACCAAGCACCACTCTCCCCACAGAAAAAGGACTATGTCCTGTATTATACATCATACTTTGCCGGAGTACTTGCGTGTCTTTCCCCACAACTTCATTGATCCATCCTTCGTGGTCTCTATGACTAGTGGTCGGCTGTTCTTGACAGTCTTGTTAAGACCCTTGCCGGTGAGGGCATGGGGGCCCGCTGTTCTTGACTAGTGGCCCTCTGGTCTCTTTTTTTTGTTGCATACGGCGTGTGTTACATAAAACAAAGTAAAAAGATTAAAACATAAGCACCCAATTTAATATACAAATTATTAATAAGCTATAAATTAAATAACCAAGGTATTTAATATTTACCTGATTCTGACGTCGATGTGTTTGTTACCCTCGCACTAGCAAGAGATGTATCAAACGACACATAAACATATGCTTGTTTCAAGGTAATGTAACTAAGCTATCCTGGAATAGGCACTTCCCTCTCATCAACAACAGGTATGGTAGGTACGCTCTAAGGCATGAAGAGGTTAGGCGGCGACATTTGTACCCCAACAATGAGCTACCGGAAGCACCAGCCAAAGAGGTAGAAGAAGGTTGAGCAGTAGAGGGAGAAGGCTCTTGCCGGTTAATGGGAGGCATAGGGACACCCGAAGGAGAGGGACCCTTAGAGTTGGCCGGTGAGGGCATGGGGGAACGGTCTTGCGTGAAAAGTTGCTTCGTGCTCTATGGTCGATGGTGGCGGCCCACTACATCCTGTTGTAGTGGTTGATCAAGTAGTTGACGGTGTCGAGAGTTCAAATGGCGGCGAAATGTGGTGTGAGTGTTGTTGTGCATAGAGGTGGCCTCAGAACTGTCGACGCTAGATTGTTGTCCCTTAGATCTCTTCTTGGACTTGAAGATATTCATGATGCCTACAATAAAAATCACCCATAAATCACACAAATACATATAATCTGCAATTACCAATACCGATCTGTTTATCCAATATGCAATACCAATATTAATCTGCAATACATATAATCAATACATATAATCTGTCTACCAATACCAATCTGCAATACATATAATCTGCAATACCAATACCAATACCATAACCAATCATACACAATACATATCCAATCTATAATACCATACCAATACCATTATAATCTGCAAGCCACTGTTTATCCAACAAACAAAAATTCATAACCTAATCTGAAATTGCCATAATCTAATTCATACTAATCAATTACCATAATCATTCAACATAAACATAAACAATTACCATGTATCATTCAACATAAACATAAGCTAAACCATTCCAATACCAATACATATACATTAATCTAAAATTGCAGGTGCGTGCGTGCGTGCGTGCGTGCGTGCGTGCGTGCGTGCGTGCGTGTGTGTGTGTGAGATAGAGAGAGAGAGAGAGAGAGAGAGAGAGAGAGAGAGAGAGACTCGGTCTGGCCAGTGGCGGTGGTCTGGGCGAGCGGACGGAGAGAAAGAGAAATTAGGGTTTCTAAGCAAGAGAAGCGATAGTCTGGGCGAACTAAGGATATAAACCTGATAACTTTAGCCGACGACGTAAAAAAGTGGTCGGCTAAAGTATAGCCGACAAAAATTATATGTATTATCGTCGGCTATATTTTAGCCAATGACATGTGTTACAGTCATCGACTAAAGTAACTTTAGCCGACGACTTTTGTCTATTTCGTCGAGTAAAAGTGTGAAAATGCTTTAAAAAATTAAGCTCATGTGAAAACACGTTTCACACAAATTCTTGTTTAACTAAGGCGCATAATCAGAATCATAACAATCATGTGAAGTGTGAAAATACTTTAAAAAATTAGGCTCATGTGAAAACATGTTTAATACAAATTCATGTTTAACTAAGGCTCATATTCAAAATCATCGCTTGAGTCTTCCTCGGTGTTCGAGTTAATTTATGGTAATATGTGCCGCTCCTCATCACAGGAGTCTTCGTCGGCGGCATTTGGATCAACATCAATGAGCCTTACATCTTCATCACGAATTCGAACCACACAACCCGGTCTCACATTATTAAGGCGAATTGTAGAGGATTCAGGAATACCAATTGCGTTCGGCTCTTGGTATGCAATATCTTCTTCATTATCTACAGCCTCTCCAAGTGTAGCAGCACTGTGTATGTTTCTAGGAATAATATAGTTGACTACTTTCCTCGCTTCTTTGTGCACCAGATCATCAAGATAAAACACTTGTTTTACCGCTGTGGAAAAAATAAAAGGGTCATCTTCATACCATCTTCTAGCAGTATTCACTGAAAATATTCCATATTGATCGGTCCTTGTGTTCCTCAAATTAGTATCAAACCATCTACACTTAAACAAGTACACTGTCATGACTTCCCCATAAATTAGTTCAACCACTGAATGGAGAATACCGTAATAATCAATGTAATTTTGCCCACCATGCACCATTACCTCAGAATTCTGTGTTATCTGTCTGCCGTCTCTATGTTCACATATAAATTGCACGTCATTGACCTTACACATCGGATAAGCTCTTGAAGTTATCAGTTTCATCGTCAAAAGCCTCAATTCGTATGACCAGTTTGTGTGACCATCAAATTGTATATGGTTCATCTGAAAAATTGATCGCAACCATTAACTTAAAATATGAACATTGATATTTATTTATATATATAGTAGTAAATATATATATATGTACCCAACCACCAAAATAGCAAACTCCCTATTATAGTACTCAAGATCACCGGCAACCTGGTCACAGTAAAGATGGAAATCTTTCCAGTATTTCACTTCTGGACAGTTTATCAATTCTCATCAATGGGCAATGACTAGCTCATATGGTCCCAACCGGTATGAGTTTGTCAACTTTCCATAAATTTCAATATCATAGGAGAGAATAGAAAGATTGAACTGTGATTTATCTACCGGCATATGTTGTGGAGGGTCCTCCAATGCTCCCAAATATAACTTGGTGTACGTTATGCATTCGTGCGCAAGATATGCTTCAGTTATACATCTTTCATGTGCAAATTTATTAACCACATAGTCTTTGTAGTCCCCAGTTGTCTATCAAGTTGCAAAGTGCATGTTATGATTATTGAAAAATAATTTTATATAAAAACAGATTGATCTTTGAATGTTAAATCAGACATTTCCATGAGATACATCCACATGTAGTGCACTGGACTAGTAAGCAACAATTGTTCAGGAAGATGTATCATCAGGTGAGGCATGATGTCAAACAAATTTGGGAGAAATATCCTCTCAAATTTGCACATGATAAAAATGATGTCATCTTGCATTTCCCTTAGGTCTGATTTTTTCACTTCTCTAATGCATAATTCCTGAAAGAATCTTGACAACACTACTAACGGCTCCACCACCTAACGAGGCAGGTATGATCGAATAAAAATAGGGAAGAGACATTGAAGGAGTATATGGAAGTCATGACTCTTTAATCCGTACATCTTATTATAGCCTAAAGGATACCTGAAGTTAAAACACCGACCTATATTTCTTTTATAGCCTGAAGGATACCTAACATTACTCATCCACCTAAAAATTTCATTATTCTATTCAACCTTGACGGTGTAAGGAGTTTGAGGCATTTTTTTCTTCCCTTCTTTCAACCACAAATTTTTTCGTAAACCCATTCTTTTCAGATCAATGTGTGCCTTAGGGCTGTCTTAAGTTTTCCTCTCTCAATTCAGCACTGTGCCCACCACACTTTCGCACACATTCTTTTTTATGTGCATGACATCTAGGTAGTATCAGATCAACAACTTACTCTAGTACGAGAGTTCCTAGAATATGATTTTGTGTGTCCAGAATTTATACATGTCGGGTCTGTCCAGTATTGCCGCCACTATATTATGATGATTGCTGAGCTGCCCAAAATCATATCCATTAAGCACTTCCAAAATTTCATCCCTCATCCATCTCCTGGGTTGCATATCCTTTTCTATAGTCCCACCAAATGCCTTGTCATCCTCCCGCCATGGGTGATCAAGTCCAAGCCAACAACGGTGACGCATTTGGACAATCTTTCTGTAATAAAGTCTACCACACTCATCAGTCATGCACTCTAGATAAACCCTATATCCCCTAAAAACGTTGCCCGACAACATCCCGTGGGCAGAAAATCACTGATTGTGCCAACAACCATCGCACGCATCTGGAACATCTTGTGATTGTACTTCTCATAAGTGGGATGATCAATGTTCCACAAAAACTTAAGCTTCTCAATCAAGGATCTCGAATACACATCTATACACTTTCCTGGATAACTCGACCCTGAAATTAACAGAGTCAGCATATTGTATTCCTTATTCATGCACATCCATGGAGGAAGGTTGTACGGTACCAAAATAACTGGTTATATACTATATTGAAGACTCATGTTGCCAAAAGAGTTGAATCCGTCAGATGAGAGCCCAAGCCAAATATTTTGGACCTCTGATGCAAAATCAGGATACACCCTAACGACATGCTTTCAATCCTCTTCGTCAGTAGGGTGTATAAGGGTACCATCGTCAGGAAAATCCCTTCTCAGTGTGCCATCTCATAGCTTTGGCCATGTGTGAAGACATGTATAACTATTCTAGCCTATCCCTCATCGGAAAATACCGAAGTATCTTCACAACTTTCTTATTCCGTAGAGGAATCAACTTATACCTATCTATGTGATATACTGGATAGGCATCAAGGTTTTCAAGACCATTCCCTTCAGGATATTTACCCTAGAAGAGAACACAATCATATATGCATGCATGATTTTGATGTAGGTAAAGCCAAGATCTTTCAGGATATGTTGCACCTTACGATGAGTGGTAGGAAGGCGATGACCGGGGGACAGCATCGAAGCAGTCAACTCCAGATAATCATCAATAGCCTTGACACTCAATTTATTCTCCACTTTGACCTTCATTACTCCCATGACCATTTCAAGAACAGTCTTATTACACCTGTTGTACAACGGGGTTTGTTGGAAGGCAATCAACTTGTTGTACTTATCAATACTGACAGTGTTGATAGCTCTAGGGATATCTTATACTTGAGAAAATACACCACTCTCATAAGAAAACACATCGTTGATCAACCTCGTTGTTAGATCATTAGATGTACTGGTCATTTCAGGAAATTGTCCATGATCATACTGACTCGCTGATGATGTTTCACCGTGATAAATTCAACATGTGTACTTATCCTAAAACCCGTTATTCTTCAGGTGCTCCCATACTATATCAATGGAAAAACGATACAAATCACTGTGACACTGACATTTCCTACACGGACAATAATGAATTGTATTCCTGTTAGCATTAGCCTTCACATATTCCACAAAACTCCATATTCCAACGGCATATCTTCGATCCCATTTTGGAAGACAAATCCAACTCTTGTCCATTCTGAATATATATATATACACATGCACTAATTAAAATTTCATCATTGTATTTATATATATCTTTAAACTACAAATTACAATAATTTTTTTACTACTTAATTACAAATTAACACATACTATATATATGCATAATATCAACAATTAATATTATAATTATCTATATATTTTTTCATCGAAATCAACTCAAAATCAACAATTAATATATATAATAATTCAATTCAAAATCAACTCAACTCAAAATCAACAATCAACACACATATATATATGTACATATATATATGTAGCGGGATATACCTTCACGAACTCATTTTGGATAGCTTCCGACAATACCCAACGATTTGAGAGTGATTCGTGTTTTTCTGCCGTTTTTTTTTCTCGAATGAATGAGCTACTACCCAGATCTGTAAACATAAAGAACTTTAGCCGACAATATTATTATTTCGTCGGCTAAAAGACATAATTTTCGTCGGCTAAAAACAAAATTTTCGTTAGCAAAAGTCACACTTTAGCCGATGATTATTTTCGTGTAAAGCCGACGACATTGCTTTCCCCGTCGAATAAAATACTTTAGCCGACAAGTAGAAACTTTAGACGACAACGCAAAGTTGTCGTTGGCTAAAGTATAGTATTATCGACGAAAAAAAAAGTCGTCGGCTTGTTTTGCTTACTTTTGTCGATTAAAATATTTTTTCTGGTAGTGTAACTTGACTAAAGTGTCACTACAAGGTTTTTTTTTTAAAGAAAGTAGAGTTTAAGTTGGATATTGTTTGTTTTACCTTTAAAAGTTTAACCCCTTATAAAAAGTAGGGTTTAAATTTCTAAAAAGAAAACTATATTGTAGCTTAATTTTAGTTCAAAATATGAAAATTAAAAATTCGACCACTCTAAATTTTTTAAATTATTTTTTAGTCCACTAATTTTTAAATTCTAGGTCTTTTGGTTGTATAGAGAGAAATAGATTAGGTGTTTTAATTCTGGAGGGCAAAAAGATGAGTTGTATTCATTTTTGGAGAAAATTAAATACTAATGTAGAGTTTTGGTGTCAAGAGTTGGTTGAACTATTTTACCCTCAAAAGTTTAACACCTTATAAAAAGTTTACACTAAAATTGACGACAGGTATTGTTCTTATATAAGTTTAAAAAGTTAAGGTACATATTTAATAATTTTGAAAATTGAGATACATAAATGAAAAATGAGACACCGTTTCTAAAATTTTCTCAAATAAAATAGTCATGTTTTTAGTTAACATTTGATGCTGATAAACAAAAGCATCATCCTCTTCAAGAGAATGAGAATCTTTTTTTTTTTTGGTTTTAACTTTTGACCCTCCTCTAAACGAGACTGAAAGGTCCCGAATGTGGCCAAAGGAAATTCCGATACAAATCTGAAGATTTTTTTGTCCATACAACCATTACAACCTAATGATCTTGGTTAAAACGTGAAACACAACTGTCCCTTTTTTTCTTTAATTTTTTAACGGAAAATGGCTATGATGAATCTCATCTGAAAAAAGGAAAAAGAAGCTCTCAGGTCTTGATCGAGGATTTCCGCGGAAAAATAAAATTGTCATTGCAAATGTAATTTATCTAACAAAGCCATTACGGTCGGCAAAGCAATAGGCACCAGATCAACTCATTTCCTTTTTCCTGGGGATACTGCAGAACAAGCATCGGCGCCGGAAGTTGGTACATAAGCCAACACGATATGCATTTTTGGTCGGCACAATTATAGATGACTAATGTTGTTCTCTTAAAAAAGTTTTTTTTTTTTAACTTTGTCCAAGGTAACCAAAGAATTTCTAAGAAAGCAAACAGTCGCACATAATGGAACCATATGGTTCAACTTTTATAAGCATTTATAGTCATCACACCCAATACGTTGTTCTGGGTGCGGGTTAAACACTTGATAGAGAAACAAGATGGTGGAGCAACTACAAATGTGATTTACTGCAATAATTCCAATCAGTTTAAATAATAAAATGTCATCTAGAGGTTCACTATCATCATGCAGGAAATGGACATGGAAACATACTTGAACACATATGCTTACGTGCTAATCAGAGAATCAGAGATTCATCAAGATTATCAGGCTGTCAAACATGACCACATTCAAATACACTACCTAATCAGATCATGCATATTTCACAAACCTTGCTTGTTCTTGAAATCGAAATCCTGACGATAAAAAATGTATCATGTTTGAGCCTGAAATAAATATTTCATATTGGATTTGGATGGCTGAAGTCTTGGCGAGCGGCTGACGTGTTATAAAGAGCTTGGCGAGCGGCCAAGTATGATAAGTAGAGTTCAATTAGAACTATGATTCATTAATTAACTGATTTCATGCGGCTTGGATGTCTATCATACATTTTCTGTTTCAGATAGGTTTCTTTGATAGAAGAGTTGTGATAGCATTGAGATTCTATAAGGATTGATAACCCGTATGCTAGTGTCAGAGTTATATTTAGATTCAAAGAGCAAGAACAGAAGAAGTTCAAAGTAACTCAAAGACAACTGCTGAGCATTATACAAGGAAAGTAAGAGCTTTGTGGAAAGAGGCCCCCCGAAAAAATACATACATTTGTTATACGCAAGTACACTTAGACAGACATCTCGTCAAGAGATTCTATCTTCTTTGCAACCAGCAGATCAAAGTGCTTGTCACCTATCAAGTGAGAGTATTGCGATCAGAAGGAAGCAATTGCGACTGGAATGTTGAAGGGCTTGTCACCTATCGAGTGAGAATTTGGATACTCAAAGGAAGCAGTGTTCTCAACACACCGTCAGAGAGATTGTTCTGCTTTGCACTAATAAGAGAGTGTGAGGTATCGATTTTGAAGGCTCTGCTAGAGACACATATCAAAAGTCCTAGGTTATTAGGCGAGAATGACCTATTCAGACAGAGTTGGTGCTCTCTTTGTCTTAATCGCTTATCAAGAAGTCAGACGGCTTTACATTCTATATTCCGTTGAAGAACGGTGGCACGCCAGCATACGAAACACATATAGGATAAACCGATATCTGCGGTCAAACTATCCGAAATCAATAAAAGAAACTGCTTCGCAGAAGGATCTCTCCGCAGGAGATTTTTTTGCATCGAACATTTTGACGATATTTTTGCATCGAACACATCCTCAATTTCTCATATAAGCACAGGTAAATACCCCGCTGTCTCAATAAAAACAACTAATTAATGTTTTGATTACTGAAAAGAAGCGTAGCTTAGGCCATTTAAATGCTAATGGATAAGGTTCAAAATTGATGTAATAGGGGTCTTTTATGGTGTGACAAGATTTGATTTCCTCATCTGACTTGAAGTCTTGAAGGATTAAAATTATATAATTACGGCAAAGAGGTGCCTCAAACCAGTCAAATGCTCTAATATAGCAAGCTTGTTGTGCAGAAAAAAAGGTTACCAACAAGTAACATGTAAAAGACCTAATTGCATGTCTGAAAGATAGAAAATATATATATATATATAAATAGTTTATACAACACTCGAACAATAGAAATTAGAAATTAGGTCCTAAAGATTTGGACAACAAAGCAGATGTAATCAGCTTCAGATCATATGTATATTTGGTACAATTTTTTCTACAGTCTCAGTGATAACCTATTCAAAGGTTATTACGTAAAGATATAAGATAACCTCAAATATTTGTCCGTGCCAAAACTCAGCAATAACACATCTTTCAAGTACCTAATATGCATTTGCATATCCTTCTCATATAGAAGCTCAAAAGTGGCCTCTAAGTAACACCAAAGATGTGGACTCCAAATAGCTATCATGTTTTAAACTCAAAGCGCATGTCACTATTTGCGCACCAATTCATGATGTCTCAACTGTTGCATAGCGTGGTTGGGGTTGGAGGCATTCAAGACATTTTTTTTTCCTGATATACAGATCTAACATAAGCTGAGTGACAATGATCACATTCTGCTACCTGACATGTAATTCTGCAGGCATAGGAAATCTAGCAGCAGATGGCAGATAGCAAGTCCTAAAGAGTCATCATCATTGGCTCATTGCTCGCTCATGCATCCACAAAACATTGATCTTATTTACACATATGCATTACCTTAGATTACTTTCAGAATTTCTGTTTCTTAGCAATAAACTTTCTCTTACCAATCCCCACGAAACTTTTTTGCTTCATTGTGTGTCAATTTGCTGACTAACAAACAACTTAAGACTTGTTTTATGAACGAGTGCAAGGGAGGGACCTTAATCGTGGAGAAAACCGCTGTTCTTGCTTACTGGAAGAAGTAGACTTCCTCTTCTGGCCTTGACTACTGCCACCACTGCCTGTCATTTTTCCTGCACTTTGGCCAGTATGAGGCATTAGATACCAAAATAAAAATAAAATATAAAGTAAAAAAATGAAAAATGAAAATGGTGCGACAAGGCAAGAAGAAAGTAGGGAGACACGTTAAAAACAATTTCATTGAACATAGAATTGAATAAAAATCAATCACGACCTAATTGGGTCAGTTTCTGAAACTTCCAATGGTGATAAAAGCCAGAATGTGAAACAGAATTCGGTTTGATATGTTCTAAAAAGAAGACACTTTCTCTGAGATGAGTGACAAGAAAATAATACATTTAATAGAAGTGCACTAACCTTCAGATTGTGGACTGTTTCTGAGTATTCTGACAGCATTAGATGTGTGCTTTCTGTTACTTTCTTCACTAGGCCTACTGTCATTCTGAGATGATAATGAGGCAGCTTTTATGTTTTTTGCTTCACCCTTTTCCTTTTCCAGTACATGGCTGCTGTCAAGAACTGTCAAATTCTCTTTGGAGGAAACTGAGGAACGAGTCAATCTCCTCATGTTGGTTGAAATGCTTGACTTGGTGTCTTTAGCACAATTCTTCATCTGAACATATGCATCTTGAATGACCCCAAAATCATGAGATGCCTTAGGGATCTTACTCTCTGAATGAAGTGATGAGGAGATTGCTTCTTTGATTTCATAAACTATTGCATTTTCTTCAGAAGAGTATGATTCTGTATTATGAGCAGAGTTACTCTCTTGCAATCCTTGCTCATTTACCATAGATGATTTGCCTTTTTCTTCTTTGACTGCTGAACGAGTTAATCTTCGTGTGTTAGTTAAAGCCCTTAACTTGTTGGCTTCAGCAGGATTAAGCAAATCACTATTCTGAGTTTCAAATACTTTTCCAAAACCCTTCTGAACTGTTGAACGAGTTGGTCTAGCACCTGATGAGTTCGAAATTGCATTAGTAGGTGATTTGGTTGTATCAGAAGATACCTTATTAGACATATCGTTACTGTCACTGGAGTTGAAAAGTTCAGTCTCACTTATAGCAATATGCTTATGCGTCAGCGATACTAGGGAGGCCAAAGCTGCACGAGCAGCAAGAGGACTAATATGAGTTCTATGCCCTGAATGCAATTCTTGATTGGATGAGATAGGAGCCTGTGGATCCTCATGCTCTTTGTTTACTTCCAAGTCAGCAGATCTCTTGGTAACAGATTTAAATTGACCCTGGTCATCAGAATTCTCAACTCTTGAAAAGCCTACTTTGGGTGCATCAACATGTCCATTGTCATCAGCTGCATGCACAACATGGAAGCATATAAATATTTACCACATGTGACAGCATGCAAGATATATATGTGTTTACCCTAAGTAGGTGAAACTCTTTTACGAGAAAAAGAAGTAATTTTGAAGAGGCTAAACTTATGTAACACACAGATATTCTCTCACCTCAACTGCAGGAAAAAAAAGATAACAGCATGACACTAGAATATACACACACACATATATATATATATACACATAATTCTTCAGTTATGCAAAAGGCACGGATCATACATTTCAATAAGTGAGGTGCATCTACTAGGGCATCATTATGCAATCACCAGATTCAAGAGACTATATATGTTACAAAGAGCTAACAGAGGGTCTACATACACCCAAAAAAAATATAACAATGACAAATGGAGAGGAAGACATATATAACCTCAATAAACCAGAATTCATTCAACAAAGTAGTGAGTAGGGGGTTACCTTTAGCCCCCTCTAATATGTCTACTGAAATTTCCTTTGTGAATCCATCAGCTAAAATATTGGTCATGTCTATCTGCTTTTCAAGTATCTTATTAAGGTCGAATTCAACATTAACTTGTTCATGCATGATCGGAAAGGGAGGTGCAGTATGTAATCCCATTTGCTCAATTTTCAGTAGGGCAGCAACAGCTGGATGCGAATTGATGCTTCTGCTCGCTAATTTCATGATTGAACTAGATGGGACAGTGACCATCTGCCCTTTGAGGTCTTGGTGAAGCCACTGAATCATAAAAGTGCATCTGCAGTAGACTCTAGTGGAATGTTTCACTCTGATAACCTATTCACCATGATGTTCAGAAATGAACTCAATTAACAAGCAAATGAATGAATTCACCAAAATACAATGTAAGCCGAAATCCTATAACCCACTGAAACATGAAAAATAACACAAAATCTCCTTGTTTTTGTCTTACAACCTTAAAGTCTTCCAGCAAGTGCAAAGTAAAAACAAATCTCTCAAATCTTAAGTACCTAGGATCATTCCAATTACCCTCTTGGGAGATATATAAAGTTCATAATACGATAAAACCCCTGTAAGTAAATCGGGATGCAGCTAGATACCTTTTCCACCTTGGCATCATACAGGTAGCTCTTAAACGGTGATTTTTGGATGCAAAGAACATGGTGTCCTTCTATGTGAGAGCAGTCGTTGCCCAGAATAGGAGCAGAGCGAAAACGAACACGCATAAGTGCTTCATCCTTGTTCAACACCATATCCTCTAACTCCTGCCTCCCAAAGCTAACAATTAGACTATCTTCAGTAGAGCTGCGGACCATAATCAGGAGCTACCTCAATAAAATTGCAAATGGTAGGGCAGGACCAACACTAATATTTGAAGAAGAAAAAAAATCAAAATGCAATGTCTAACTTGAGAATTCTGGTTCATGATAATCAATTACAAGTAAACTTTCATGGAAGTAACTGCAAAAACTAGTACGCAATTTGAGTAACTGAACGGCCAAGCCACACAAATGAAACAACTATGTGCATCATTTGGCTGTGAAATTCTAAACATAGCATCACTAAGTAGTCATTCAGCTGCTTCTCAAGAAGAACATATATGATTTTACCATCTGATTTGAAATGATCAAAATATTAGATGCAATAAACAAGATCTGGACTGTTTCTAACATAACATAGACATTACATCTCGAATTCTCGATGATCTTGAACATCAAAACACATTGTTTCGTACTCAACTACTCATGATCCAAGCGGACCACATATATGTCAAACCTGATCGAAACCCAGTTCGCGATTGTAAAAAAGCTCACTCAGTGAACAGTACCCAACAAAATTAAAACGGGAACCAGTTTGGGATGAGCGAGGCGTTAGACCTGAGAGAGAGCTGACATGGATGCCAAGACGAGTCCTCGTTGCACATGGCTTCAACTTGAGTGGCACTCTCTGCATCGCTCAGAGCCGCCATTTGTATCCTCCTTAGGCCAGTCTTGAGCTTCTTCTCTTTCTCTCTCACTTTGGGCCAACAAAAGCTGGCTGTACTAGATTCTTTTGGTCACTTTGATAGGAGAACGGAAGTCACTCTGGTTATTTTAGTGGCGTAATTCCTATAACACCCCTTATCAGTCTTGAAATTACCTTGACCCGAGTCCAAAGCTTCCCGGTGACTCACTGATTTAAGAAACCGAGTTTTGCATGTTTGTTTCGCCATCAACTCTTTTAATTAGCTCTCTGTACTGCATGGTAATATTTGCAATCGTTGATAGTGCAAATGTAAATGTAAATGTAAATGTACGCTCATGATCATTTCTTGGCTCAAACAAAGTTTTATTGGAAGAATTAAAGACTTAAATTTAAGAGTTACAAATCCAGGAGTGTAACTTTGGGTGCCCTTTTAGGAAGTGGTGTAGGCCACCATGGTACATGAACCGGGTAATGATAATCGTAGAGATGAAACGGTGCTGCTAGCTTTGTCAACTTCTTTGTACGAAGGTTGAACATGACGATGTCTTTGAGTTGATATCTTCCCACGATCAAGATATCATCGTCACTCGGGTTGAAGGCTAAGAGCTCGAGATCAACACTCTGCTGATCCACAACCGGGACCAATTCTCTGTCTAGTGAATACACCTTAGCCTTCTCCACAGAAAATCTGCCAGTTTCTTCATGAATATCGTCTTCGACCAAATCTATAACGGACAGAACATGGATAGGCTCGCCGTAGTAGTACTTGAATAACCGTAAACCCTGCTTGTGTACACTTGAGTCCCAGAACTCAAAGTAGTCATACTCTTTCTCTACCTTCAAGAAACGACATATGTACTGATCAGCACCCATGTCGTTGTTGATCATGAAGGGATCCAATCCAATAATAAACCCATCGCCATCACGACTGAAGCCTTTCCAGTAAAGCATTCTGTTGCAAGCAAAGCTAATACCATAAAGCTGCTCAAAAGCAAACGCTGACGGACATGACACAATTATCTCTATTCATTCATCGTTGTCGGAAGAGAAGATTTGCAGTCTTATGTCATTTGAAACTGTCGAGAAATGATCGGCGGGACAAACGATTCTAACAACCTTGCACTTACAGTCCGGGTTGAGCTGGATGACATGTCGTCCTTGGTCGTCTTCGTCACAAGTATAGTAGGGAAGATCATAGATGAATCCCACTTGTGTGTACTCGTGGACTTGAGGAGGTCGAGGGAGAGAAGCCATTGGAGTGTGCATGGATTGAAGATGAAGTAGTCACATTCGTTATCAGACTCGGCTGCACTGCACTTTGTGCACAAGACTGGGTCATTGATACGTGGCTACTATAACCGGACGATATTCCAAACCGTAGAACGTCATGAGTTTTGTGAGCAAATGAGCCAGTAGATCGTTGGATGGGGACATTCTGCCAAGGAATTCATCTCCTTCACAGCTTATCAGAGATTTTATCATTGGTGTTTGGTTTTCGCTTTGACAAGTCAAAAACCGGATAGTGAAACAAGTATTGGACGTGGAGAGTACCAAGGCTTGGAGGAATGAACTTGTAGGAAGGAAGTCGGCAGAGAATTTGGACCAATAGATCTCGGGGAGATCCTCGATTTGTGTGTATTTCGGTGCATTTTTCTGGCTAGGGTGTGCGTTGAGAAGTTGAAGATTTAGAAGCGGATCTTCCTGGGGCTCCGGCGATGGAGGGACGTTAAGATCAAAATCAAGAGCGAGCAGTCTTCTAGACACTTTGCATCTCTTTGAGTGATGAACATGATCACGGCAGCCATTGGTGCTCCAATTTCGTATTGTTGTGCGGAAGTTGCAAACAATGCGAAAACGAATATGAAAAATAAATAGAAAAATCTATAATACACAAATTTACGCGATTCACTTAAAACAGGTTACATCCACGGACAGAGATGGTGAGAAAATTTCACTAAAATCAAAAGGATATTATAAGGTGTTTCACACACAAACCCAAAATCCAATTACACCCAAATCACTCAATGAGAGGAAAGACTAAAAAGATCATGCTGAAATATAGATGCACAAAAAAGATGATACAAAACTGTAAAAATAATTTCAAGGCTGCAACCTATACTAGTTATTTTTCTCCTCTCACACAGATACCTGTGGCCGGATTCTTTCTCTCTGCCTCTGCTGATATAACAGAGCATATATATAGGGATGCATGGCTGACCGTGTACTCTACTTCTCAATATATAACCTAATAGGAATATGAGACACATAACCTAGTTACCCTAAGTTACGTACGTAGACCTTAATTAAACCAATTTGGGCTTAGTACAAAATTGATCATCGAATGACCAATGCATGACTCAATAATTTAAGCCATAACCAATAATGGTCGCATTTAAATTACCAAAAATCTCCAAAGTTAAATTTCCTCCAAAAATCTCCTCCACCAAAAACTACTAATTACAAGTAGCAATGAAACCCAAGCAACGCAAATAAGAACTAACTTAATCACAATATGATGACTCCGAAGAAGAGATTGAATTTCTTCAAACAAAACAACAAAGTAGAACTAAAGTTGTTGCTCTTCAATATCACCAACAAAATCGAGTACATCCTAACTAGGCTGAACAAAACATTGAACAAGTTCCACCTGCTTACTAACACCGTGATCTGAACCTGTGTTAAACTCTTCTATACATAGCATGGCATACTCCCCAAAGTGCAAAACTTCGCTGATCACAAATTTGGGTGACATAAACTGGAGATATCCCATGTCATACAAATTCACCTCACAAACAAATCTATAGAAACCAAATTTTGTCCTTGTCTCATGTTTACCATCACTCACATGAGCCACAAAAGAATAAGTATCAAAATAACCGGCATGACTATCAAACCATACCTCAAATAGAGTCTTCACACAAAATGCAGTCGATGGAGACCAATTCACCAAATAGCTGAAATTACCAAATTCAGCACCGAAGTCCATACACTCAATCACATAAGAAAACATGCATACTGCTTTCTCCACAAGAGAACCAATATGTTCTATGAAAGATGTAGGTGATGTCATTAAGATAGTGTGGTGTCTCACTATCACATCTTCACAAAACTGATCAAATTGGGCTTCAACAAATACAACGGATGTATATTCGTTGCTCAAATACAACCGACTTGTAATTGATTTGGTCATATCTAATCTCTCAAGCTTTAGCTAAAGGACTTGCATCTTTACATGCTAAAGGTTGAAATCATTCATCCCCATGAGTTTATCGATCTCATATTTCACCGATATAGCAAACTTGATCATTGTAGACAAAATCACAAACCTAGATGCAGCCTGAGTTCTGATACCACTTGTTGTGCGGAAGCTCCAAACAATACGAAGTATCAACGAATATGAAAGATAAACAGAAAAATATAACATACAGATTTACTTGGTTCACCGAAATCAGGTTACATCCACGGGCGGAGACGGTGAGGAGATTCCACTAAAATCAAAATGAGATTACAAGGTGTTTCACACACAAACCCAAAACTTAATTACACCTAAATACATTCAATGAGAAAAAACTCAGGAAAGACTAAAAAGATCTAAACAACTACATCAAAATATAGATGCACAAAAATAATGATACAAAACTCTAATAATAATCTCAGGACTGCAACTTTTCTTTTTTCAAACAGATACCTGTGACCGGATTCTTTCTCTCTGCCTTTGTTCATATAATATAGCATATATAGAGATGCATGACTGGCCGTGTACTCTGCTTCTCAATATATAACCTAATAGAAATATGAGACCCAAAACCTAGTTACCCTAAGTTACGTACGTAGACCTTAATCAAACCAACTTGGACTTAGTCCAAAATTCATCATCGAATGACCTGACTCAATAATTTAAGCCATAACCAACAAGGACGACTAGGTACTGCTTTCTCTATCTTTTGCTATGGATATGCATGTCAATGTTGCTTGCTTCGTTGGATTTTCGTTTGTAAGAAACTCTGGATCGGTTACATTTATACATATAGCATGAATAGCCAATTAACTTCAGCAGTCCAATAGTACGGTAACAGGACACAAATTAAATACCATATCTGAACAGCAAACAAACAACACATGCATGCATACAATCACCCTACGATCCATTCATTTCAGTAAATATATGTCAGATTTTTAAGACCCAATTTTCAAGTCATATGTATACATAAA
This sequence comes from Geum urbanum, assembly GCA_946800695.1. Lineage (NCBI taxonomy): Eukaryota > Viridiplantae > Streptophyta > Magnoliopsida > Rosales > Rosaceae > Geum > Geum urbanum. The sequence goes on along the minus strand of OX326999.1, from coordinate 76,097,393 downwards.
CTCAGTATATATATAGCTAGCTAGCCAGATAATCATGTACGTGGGAAATCCAAAAACACAATGTATGTACGTACGTAGGCTTGTACAGAAAACAAGAAGAAATCTGGGGAAAACTTAAAGTTACACACCTAAAATTTATAATCCCGGAATTCCACTGATGAAGAGTGATGCGCTTTGAGAGCAGAAACCGCGAGCTAGCAGCTGAGGAGATTTTTTATGACGGAAGATGTCGAGACTGATAATCAGTTGGCCGGAGTCAACTAAATTTCTACTCAAAATGTTTACATTTTAGCAAACTATATAGAGATGAAAGAGAAGAAGTCCATTAAGGCCGACGACGCAGAAGTTCTCATATTCCCTCAATGATCATGACTTCAATGTTGTGCAGAAACCCAAGAAAGCTAGCTAGGTAATTTATGGCTGTTCGAGCTACTGTGCAAATTCATCTTCACAAGCTAGCTTTCTTATTTTCTATGATCACCACCTTTAATATCTTTGTCCTTAACTTCCAGAAATCTGAAGCTTTCAAGTTATCGTCGCATTTTTAATGGACCAGATATTAGAGCATCCGCACCTGTTGTTTGAGCAACAACTAGAGCAAATGAGGTTTTTTGCTCAAGCAAACCAAAATCCTCTTTTGCTCAAGCAAATCAAATTTTGGATGCACCAATTCATAAAATATTTGAGAAAATCCAATTCACCATGTTGTAAAATATTATTAACTTATTTACCGGTTATATTTACAACCAATCATAATGCGACATGCGTCGTTATCGACTAAATAATATATACACAATTTGTCGTAACACATGAGCTTTTAAAATCGACTATTTTTAATAAATGAATACGAGTACACTTTCTTCATGAGAGTTGTAGAGTATTTTATTGCGAACCCATACGAAATTTCGTATAATTTTTAGGATTCTCGAACTATTTATTATGATTTTTAAATGCTTTAATTTTAATTTTAGTTTATTAAAACATAATTATTTTCTTTAAATCTGGACCGTTGGATCAAAATTCAAAATCAAAATCAAATGCCCAAATCAAGTTGCCCGTTGGAACTTAAAAGTAGACAGCCCTTGACAAGCGGCAGACTCCTATTCGTCCATCAAATTTTTTTATTGAATTATTGTGCACGCACCTGACATAAAAAAAATACGACTAATATCACCCACGATGTGTGGGCTCCGCCCGGCTGGTCAAGCAATCGTCGAAGCATTCTTTGCTCGATCGATTGATCAAGCCAAAAGTCAACGAGCAGCCCGACTGCCTTTCTTCCCCAGTGCGAGCATCCTTCTGGATTTGCTCGAGCAAAACCCACCGGTCCCACCACCTACTCGAGCAAGAGCTCGTTGGTGCGGATGCTCTCACTATTGTCCGGATTAAAACCTACCCCAAGATTCTTCATTTCTTTGTCCAGTGAGTCACTTCGGGAAAATCGTCATTTTGCGATTTACAAATTGAGATACACATTTTATGTATGTTGCAAAAGATAGTATTTTACGATACACTTATAATGTATATCGTAAAAGAATCTTATTTTTATCTTTTACGATGCATTTTTTGTGTACGTCATAAAAAATGTACTTCATTTACAACACACTTTAAACGTGTGTTGTAAAATACTCAAAAAATTAATCTTTTACGACACACACTAAAATGTATGTCGCGAAATCTTTTACGACACACTATTTTAACATGTTGCAAAAGACAACATCTCATTTTAAGCTAAAAACATAAAATCAAAAAAATGGTTTGAATGAAAAAGAAGGGCGCCTCTTGAAAAATCAAATACGCGCACTTTTCACCTTAATTTTCAAGTATTTACACTACTGCCGTTAGATTACTTCACCTGCCTCTCTCTCTCTCTCTCTCTCTCGGTCTCCCTCATTTGACTCTCTCAGTCTCTCTCTTGTCGAGCTCAACTCACCAGAGCTGAAGTCTTCCCTTCTCATCGTTTAAATCCAAATCAGATTGGGCGAGAGAGAGAGAGAGAGGGAGAGAGAGTACGAACGCAGATCCAGTCACCGCCACTTCCACCGCCAATCGCTCTTCCCAGACCGAGCTACTCCGAGCTCTCGAAGTAGTCAAGAAGGACTCTCTCGCCATCGCCATCGTCGATCGCTCGCTCGCCAGAACATTCACCTTCGACTTATTATTACTGCAAGTACTGTATTCACTGTACTCTTGTAATCCTTATGGTGTCAAATCGACGTCGTATTTGACTCTGTGTTGCTATTTTCTTCGTTTCGATGTGTCCATGAGCTTGCTAATTTTGCTGTATATTTTGTATTCTACACACGAAAAATGAGGAAAAATAATTGAAAACTAAGAAATAGAGTAGCATAATATCAATGATTTAAGAAATCGGTGGTTTGATAGTTAATCTCCGATGTTAATTAACTTAGAATTGAGTTGTGAGCGAAGGCATTTTACATTTAGGGATCATGTTTCAAGCGATTGTGTTTTATTTCATATTTTTGGTATCAGTGGCTTTAGAAATCGGTGGTTTAGTAGTCAATTTCGGTTTTAATTTGATTTGGTTTTGACTAGACAAAATGTTGAAACTCACTACAGCTGCATCCTCTGTATACTGTAACATATTGACACCCATTTGTTCCGAATATGGTATAAAAGAGCCACTGCCGGTGGACATGTGGGGATTCACCTTTTGTGACTACAAAATTGCTAGATGCATAGGAGAGTAGATTACTGAGGGTCATTTGTAAGATGGTATGATTTAGATTTATTATGTCATGCTTAAAGCATGAAATCCTTGCTTCTCATGATGAAGCAGGATTGTGAATTTGGCCTATATGTGTCTTAATATATATAGAGTTCAGTAGGAGGGTAAGCTATCTTCAGAAGTACAAAAAATCAATATCATTATATTGTGGTTGTCGAAACTAGTTATGTTAGTATTGTCTCATGGTTAAATTTTTATATTATTGTTAACTCTTGGTGGTTGTGACATTGAAAGGTTTCAAGTAAATGCTATTAAATTTTTTTATTTAGCCTTTGTTTCTCTCTCTGAATTGAACATATTATGATTCATATATTCTCTAAATGGTTAAAAGCTAAAATAGTTTCAGATTTTCATTCTGTAGGACCGAGAGGCCTGAGGTTTGTGAACACTACTCGCGAGGCTGCTCTTCGGTATGTCATGCTGATTCACTTTTGGTATCGTTGATTTACATTAGGTTCAATTCTAGATGTTGGCCGAATTAGCATTATGTAGCTACTAATTGTAATGTAGGTTCACTTTTGATATCGATGATTCACCAAAATATATAAAAGATATTAAGGTTCCATATAGATTTAACTACATCAAAATATGTGATATTCAAGACTCTGATCATCAGCTGCCTGAGTCGACATCTTTGATCGAACATTACTAACAAATTTAAAACGTTTTAGTTTTATATAATCATTGGGAGTAAAACTGAAACACATTGCTCCTTGCCTGCTTAGAATGACTTTAAGCCCGTGCAAAGCTAGATTCATTATACGGATCTTGCGAAATTCAAGTACTAATAATGCAGCAGATATCGAGCATGAAATAGCAATATCATAGCATATTAGTTAGCATGAGCAACTCGATCATCATCATCTTCCACTTTTCTAGTTGTCGACCATTTGTCTCCATTCATATCTAGCTTAATTTGACAAACCATCCATCAATTATATATATACACACGTTTACATATACATGTGGACTTCCTTTTGTTCCTTTCTTTCCAAGCTATCTTTCGTGAAAAAAAAAATTAAGCATCTTAGCTTTATACTCGAACATGTGATAAGATCATGCATCATAAGATAAATACTCTAAGTAAGATCATTATGTACATGAGTGATTAAACTAAACTTGGCAGTTTTCATGTTATTTCTGATCTCCTCAAGAGAATGTTAAACTAATTTTTTTTAGAAACAGACCTAAAACCAGGGATATGCTTCTTAGACATGGTACGATCGATCTGTGTGAATATATGCCCTCTCTCTATAAATCTGTGGAAGAGACTATATCTCATATTTTGAATCTGAAATGCTCTAGTACTTCTTAAACAAATCACAGAGCGCAAGATGTTTTATTTATCTATTTTGGAAACATGTCAGGAGTGCAAGGTCTTTATTTATCTATTTTGGAATCATGTTGGGAGTGCAAGGTCTTTATTTATCTATTCTGGAGACATGTTGAGTCACTTGAGCTAAGATTACAATAGCTTCTCAATCTATTTACAGCTTTCTTTATGCTATCTAATCATGTTAAAGGCTAGCAACCACCAGAAGGGAATCTCTCCTGAAGGCAAAAACCAAAAGAACAAAATATTGTACATAAGTGAATAAACATCGGAGGATACCATATAGTAATGAAGAAGAAACAACTGCATTTTTAGTGATCTAACTTTTCATTTTGTGCTATGTTAAGTGTGTATAGGTGGATACAATATCAAATGACACAAAGTTGAGTTGGTTTGAAGTTGTCAGAGTATTGCTAGATTGCGGAACGGATTGCCGACCATCCATGGATAAAGAGTGGACTAAGCATGAATGGTTTGCTTTTCAAAGTCACAAACTTTGTTTTATTGTAGTATAGACTGTGTTATTGTAGTGTAGACTGTAGATTGTTTTTAGTAAATGTCTCATGATTTTTTTTTCTTTCAATGTAGCAACATTACGTTGTTGATAACTATTACAAGAAGCATGTGTTCCGAAGGATAATTAAGTTTTGGGAGAATCACAAATCAAAAACAATGACAAAATGAAAAAAGGTGAAGAGGTGGGTTTATCACGTGCGGCCTGAGAATGTGGAACCATTGGCTTGGAATGCTCTTGTGAAATCCAGATACACAGAAGAATTTAGGGTAAGTTGGTATCCTTAATCAAGCTAATGCTTATTATTTAATATATATATATACACTATATATGCTAAGGAAACTGATTTTATTTTCTCACTTTGGTTTTATTAGAAGAAGTCTGGTAACGGCCGAAAGGACCTTGATGCATAGAACAAGTAGGAAAAGCTCTGCATGTCTTATAGAGGAAATGGTCAGTGAATGAATTCCATCAGTATTATTTGTATGTTTATAATGTGATAAGCTAAGACAACTCTTTACTTCACAGAGGAAAGAAAGTGAGAACCCTGATACATTATCGAGGTTCGATATATGGCTTCGAGCTTATGAATTGAAGAAGAATGATTCGGATGAAGGACTTGATGATCCGGAGATTGTGGTAAGAATTATTTATTATATAATTTCATCAATGATATTAAATTTTCAGATATGGTATATATTAATGGATGTTGGTATTATGTAGAAACAAGTACAAAAGTTAAGGGAAGAAGAAGAAGAAGAAGAGGGTTGTTGTTCAAGATACGGCGTTGTTTCAAAGATTTTAGGTTCTGATCCACGAGGACTTGTGAGAGGACTTGGATTTGGTGCCCTACCATCAAAGGTAGATGGACAAAGACACGCTGCCCATAAAGTGACCATTTTAGAAAACTAAGTTGCCGCTCAAACAGAAGCTTTTATTTCTCAAAACCAAAAAGTGGATCAGTTAATGGAGTTGGTACAAAGCTTCGCTGCTCGACAAGACAAAGCTGAGAATGGAAATGTAAGTCCTCAAATAATGGTTGTAGTTTATCACTTAGTTTATAAAATCAATTGGGGCAGGTGGTTAATTGCTGAATTCTTTTCACTTAAGGATTACTCAAGTGTGAAACACTCTGGACAGAGAAAAAGGAAAGAAAATTCAAGTGTTCGACAATCAAATAGGGCATCACAGAACAGACATAAAGGTGGAAGCATTATAAGTTCTAATTATGAATCAGTTATTGGACATGTTGATGGAAAGAAGAAAAAAACCAAAAGTACCGGACCAAAAAAGATACAAGAAATTGATGGATGGAAGATCTATTTGCTAAAATGATTTGCAAAAGAAGAAATTGTTGTTGCAACGGGTGAAATTTTGTCAAGAGACCCACGAGCTTTCTTTGGTGCATCATGCTCCTCTAGGTGACGATTGTTGGAAAGTTTCGGTCCACGAGGTTTTTCCTGACATTCCTCTATTTAGGACAACAAGTGAGCTCACTAATCTTGAAGCATCTATTGGAGGTATTATAGCGTGGCCTATCAAATACATCAAAGTCAACTAAATCAGTTTTTGAGGTAAGTATTATAGCGTGGTTAAGTTATTGCTTCATTAGTCTGATACTTGTTACTTTACAAATTTCAGTTTGGTTTTTTTACGGAGAACATAAGAAAGAGCAAAACTGGTACTATTTTCATCTTGGTATGTGTCTTCTTACTTGAGCTTCATAAGATCAACTTGTTTTCATAAAGCTAAATTTGTTTCATTTATCAAGTTCACAGTGAGTCATTTTGTTTTGATGAGTCATCTAACTTGAAATTTGCATATTGAGTAGAATTGTATTTCTTTACTCCCTGTTTGAAACTTTAGTGTTTGGTAGTGCAGTACCAATTAAGTTGCTATTAGTCTCTATCTTGTAATGGATTCTTAACACTTTTGGTTTGGTATATATTTCTGAATTTGGGTTCTTGAGTACTTTTGATGTCCATATCATTGTAATGAAAAGCTTGAAACTTTAAGTAGAGTTGGCACTTTGAGATTTTTATTTGATTCTTGATGCTTTGGTTTCACACATAGAGTTTTTGCTGCCTCTGTAGAATTAGGCTGCAAGTTTCATACATAAAGTTTTTGCTGCCATCCTAATCAGATGAATGTGATTTCCCTGAAGATAGGTTAGCCATTGAGGGGGTTGAGTTGATAACTTGTTCAGCTTGAGATTTGTATACCATACAGATGAGATATAATCTATCTAAATTGAAATATGAATAAGAGTAAAACCGTAGCAACATTTCTCTGTAGGCAAAATTAAAGCAATAAAATCCGAGGAAACGACTAATTTACTTGTAGGAGGAATCTTAACTCTATTTTTTGGTCAATTCTTAAAATAATCTGGATTTGCTACATTCAAATGGTTTGTGATTTATTTTTGTGGAAAGAGTAATTAGTGAGGTTGAGTTAATTTATCTTGTTTTTAGTTAGGTGTTTAGTTCCATCTTGTATTTGGCACTTGATTTTATCTGATCTTTGAATTGTGAAATCTTGATTATGAGTTTCATATGGATGTACATCAGTATTAATAGAATGGTTGTTGCATTATGTGTCTCTCTTTTCGGCTATTTGCCTCGTTTTATTTGTTGGTAGTACTATTTGTTTCATCTTTATGTGCTTGCATATATATAGTGAATCTCGCATGCTTTCAATCATATGAAATACGCTTCCTGATCAAAAAAACTTTTGTTGTAGATTTGGATTTTTTTTCTTTCTCTTTAGCTGAATTGTCACATGAACTTTCTCTCCAATATAACTTCAAGATTTTGTTGCCACATAACAAAATCTAGTAATGGTTTTGTTCTTGGATTGAGAAGTGTTTGTAGTAAAAATAGTGATTTTTTGGGTTCATAGATCCTCTTCTAAATAGTCCAAGTATAAAGTATGAATAAGAGTAAAACTATAGCAACATTTCTCTGTAGGCAAAATTAAAGCAACGAACAGATTAGCTGTGGATATATAGTTTGGTTTCGCAGCAGTTGATTACCCTTTTGTAATATTATATCAGAGAGGCCATTTCCTTATTTATGTAATGTTTGACTGTTGATCTAGTAAACACTGTTCTATATAGCTTGACTTAAAGTGTTTTGCCTTATTTTCAATGACTACAGGAGAGAGTCCTTACAACTGAAAATGAGAGGCTAACTGAGAAGGTAAACCTATTTATTATTTTATCAGTATTCGTTCATCTTATTCTTAATATTTACTTAATTTTTCTTCCTTCCAAAGAAAATGTGTTTCTGTCATCACATACATAGTATACATAGTACGCTTTACTTTTCATGTCTAATGAGTAGAGCAATTCTATAATAACATATTGTTGCATAAATGCTGCAGGAGTTGCTTCCCTTGTATGGTATGACTAAAGCCCTACTTAATTTGTATGCTGCATGAGTTGGTTTAGAACAATTTTATACGAGTTTTTGCAGTCCTATATATACAGTTTGAAATTGACGGAAGTTTCATAAGTAGGTTGCAAGCCCTACTTATACAGTTTGATTTAGAACAATTTCATGGCTTCTGCAGTAGACTAGTGCTTGGCAATGTTTAATTCCTACAAACTTAACCGAAAATGTGTTTTCTTTTACTTTTGCTTTGAATAGTGTAGTGCTCTGCAACTAAAGGAACCAAAAAATGAGCTAAGAGAAAGTTTAGCGCACATTGATAGTAGTCCAAGTTCAGATGTAGAGACTGAATTGTACATTTGATTACCAGAAAGTAGATCAAAGTGTTAGTCTTGCCATCATCAGAGAACTACATCCTGGGTTGATAATCTATCCAAGCCATGACGATCACCATAAAGATAAAATATTTTTATATGGGAACACATGTCGAGAAGGGGCTAGACAGTAGACTTTTGGAACCTCTTATGAGCAGATTCATACCAAACTATGTATTTGTAATGATGTTAACTTGGATTATTGAATGAATGTGCAAGTTTGATTGCCTATTTGTGGTTTGAATGAATGTTTGTTAACTTGTATTTACGACAAGCGAAATGTCTTGCGATGCGTTAATTAGTCTTTTGCGGTACACTAAATAGATCTTTTACGGCATACATGGACATTTTTTGCGATGCACTTAATGTCTTTTACGACACACATATTTGTGTCACGAGAAAATTTTCTCTTTTCCAACATAATCTTTTGCAACACACATTGCTATCACAAAAGACATTTTCTCCCATAATGAGTACACACCTTCACCAAATTTCCATACACAAAGATTAGAAGGGCTATTCAGTTGTTTGGTGACTATAGCATGTTCCCTTCGAGTTGTTTTTCTTCTTTGAAATGCCAGAAATCAAGCGTGGAGCAATCTCGGCTGAACGAGATCTTTCTTCGACTGTTGTCAACAGTAGCTAGCCATGGTGCAGCATGCAGTTGTCTATCTCCTCAAATCAAGGGAAAAGATGCAAGTCACTATTGCATTGTTAGTGTAATTTATTTAGCTGATTTTCAGGGATTGTACGTACGTCTTGCTGGAATCGCATTCTAGATTGTACTTGCGTCTTTCTGGAATCATATCCTTGTTTACTTTGTTGTTCTCTTTTATTTCTTATATTTTTGTATGCAAGGTTCTAAAAAATGTTAGGTGATCCTAGAGACCTAGACGGTGGGTATACCTTCTGGCGCCTAACCGGAAATTAGTCGAATTCTAGGCAGTTTCGAGACGGTTTGTATTAAATATATATTAATTGATATATATAATAATAAAAATTCTTATAAAGTAAAATTAGATATAGTTATAGTCACAATAACTAAATAAAAAATATATTATCGAGTCTTAATTTATCATAAGTTATATGACACAATGTTAAGATTTTATAGTCATTACAATTCATCTATCCAAATAATACAAAACCATAACACAACGAAATGCTGCAAAGTGAGGAAATCGAGTTTAATTAGTCAGGATTGACTTTAGCAAGGCAAGACTTCAGAGGCCTTGTGTTGCGAGTCAATTTAGGAATTTAGAGTTAAATCCCTAAAATTAAAACATTTATATTTTTGAAAAAAATAATAAAAACTGACCCGCCTAATATCGCTAATAAAAAATAATAATAAAATATATTTTTTTTAAAAATAAAAAATAAAAAAACTGACCGCCTAGATCCGCCCAAGTCCACCTAGACGAAGAAAACGATTTTTTATCCGATTTGAGGTAAAATTCAACGATTTGTGGCCACCTAGTAAACAGTAAACGTATATACTCATAAAATTGTATCCGATTTGAGGCAATATATTGTTATCCAAATTCGTCGTCTAAGTAGAGATTCACAATCTGACCTCTAAGAGCACAACCATGTATTCCATCTTAAAATACATATTTTTTTCGTCGAGGGCATGTAGTAAACAATTTTTGGACTGTGAGTGTCGATGGTTCGAAAATCGGAGTTACGAAGATTTGTATATCATTGTTTCCGTTTCGTTGAAATTTTAGTTTTATAATTCACTACGCCGATCAAACCTTTAACGAACTTCATTTTGAATGAAAATTCATCCACTTACATATTCTGTTATGATGAATATATCCAACGATTGTTTTCTCCAAATTCAATTTCGTTAATGTTGATGTGGAGTGAATATAGACATACGAATACTTAAGTTATACAACATTAGTAGCTCATAACAACTTTTTAGTCTTAAATAATTTTTTTTTGTCAAATTTCAATTAATTTATATTTAGCTGATAAATTAAGTTTTTATGACAGGACAAACACCCGTAACTTCATAAACGAGTTTACGAATTATTTTTTACTATTATTTTCGTCTTTTAACTATTTTTTGATAATCATTAAATTGATTCGGTCGAATCCTAAACTAATCTGAATTAAGTTAATTTTTTTCTACAATATTGTATAAATGTAATTGTTACATCTGATAGTTGATTTTTGATGATTTTTAAGCAACTATCCAAAATTAATTTTCATATTTTTAAAAGAAATAATTTCACCTAGGCGACGAAGTTGCCTAAGTGAATTTTTTTTAATTAAAATAAAATAAAATAATTATATTTTACTTAGGTGACGAAAACTATTAATTTCATCGCCTAAGTATATTTTATTATTATTATTATTTAAATAAAATTAAAATAAAAAAATCACTTAGGCGACAAAATCAGTAGGTTCGTCGCCTAAGTCTAAAATTTAGGCGGTTAATTTTTTCTGCCAATTTTTTTTACAAAAAATTGAAAATCACTTACATTTTCGTTGCCTAAGTTCAATTTTTTTGCTATAATTTTCTTCTGCCAAATTTTTTTACCAAAATTTGAAACCACTTAGACGACGAAACCTACTAGTTTAGTCGCCTAATTAAATGCCTATAAAAAAAATTCATCCATTTTTTTTCACAATCTCTCCAAATCACTCTCTCTCTCTCTCTCTCTCTCTCTCTCTCAAACCACCACCCCCACCACCACGACGCCACCTCCGCCACCACTACACACCACCACCTCGGCACCACCACCACACAAACGTCTCCACCACCACCACTATCATTAAATTAAATTATCTCCTAATTTTTTGCATTAATTAATAATTAATAATTAAAATTTCACTAATTAATTTTCATTTAAAAAAAAACACTTAGACGAAAAAATCAATATTTTCGTCGTTTAAGGTATTTTTATTTTTAAATTTTTTTAAATTCGACACTTAGGCGACGAAATGTAATTTTCGCCGTCAAAGTTCTCACTTAAACGACGAAAATTTTCGTCATTTTTTAATTAATTTTACATTGTCTAAACACCTAAACGACGAAGTTTATTTCTTCGTCTAAGTACTTTGGCTACAATTGTTAGGCGACTAACTTTAGGCAACGAAAAAATACACTTAGGTGACGAAATTGCTTCGTCGCTTAAGTGTGTTTTTCTGGTAGTGGAATAATGTACTTTCTAGTTTGTGTAACCTGTCTGGTGTTTGCCCTTTGCCTGCGAGGCTGCAACCATTTTGAAGACATAGAACACCATGCATGTGTGGTTATATTTGAAGCTAATGTATAATATAGGTGTTTATTCTCCTAAGAGATACAATTTAAGGGATAGAATGAGATGGACACATTCAATAGCTAGGATTGAAGACAATTAATACGACTCCACCATAGTTTTTGTGTCTTGTAATAACTGTTTGAGCTCAAAATATCTTCTGACGAGAGATCCTTTCGTAAACTGTCTCTTTTATTGGCTTCTGATAATTTGACCGTAGTTGTCGGTTTATCCTGTACGTGCTTCGTGTGCTGGTGTGCCACCGTCTCTCAACGGAATATGGAATGTGTAAGCTGCCTGACTTCTTGATAAGCGATTAAAACAAGGAGAGCACCAACCTTGACTGAATGGGTCCTTCTCACCTAATAACCTAGGACTTGGGGTTTTTGTGTCTCTAGCAGAGCCCTAGAAATCAATACCTCACAGTACCCTTTACGAGTGCAAAGCAGAGCAATTTCTTTGACGATGTGTTGAGAATACTGCTTCCTTGGATATCTGAACTCTCACTCGATATATGACAAGCCCTTCAACCTTCCAGTCGCGTTGCTTCCTTTGATCGCGATACTCTCACTCGTTCGGTGACAAACACTTTGATCGTCTGGCTGCAAAGATAGAATCTCTTGACGAGATGTCTAGATGTACTTGCGTATAACAAATGTTTTGTATTTGATCGGGTAGTCTTTCCCAAATGCTTTTACTCTCCTTATATAATGCTCAGTAGTCGTCTTTCAATTCTCTTGAACGTCCTTGCTCTTTGAATCTCAATATAACTCTAACATCATCCAGCACACGGGTCTTTCCTTTATATATTTATAATGCTATCACAACTCCTTTACTGAAGGAAACCTAACTGAAATAGAAAAGACATGATAGACATTAAGCCGCATGAATCAGCTATTCTGAATCCACAATCCTAAGTTAACCTGGAAACGGACTCTATTATTTCACTTGACCGCTCACCAAGCTTCATTCCTAACCGGGCCGCTCTCCAACCTATCGGATCACTCTGGGCCACTCGTTAAGACTTCAGCCTTTCAAGCCCATTATGAAATATTTATTTCAGGCTCAAACAATAACAACCGTTGGATGTGCTCGTTCCATTCCATCTCATCCCTTAGGAGATCATACTTGATATAATATAAGTAATAATGGTAATATATATCTTGATCTTATCTTTTTTCAGTGAAGATGAACCGATGAATGGGTCTATATCGTATCGGCGCGGCAGATTCCACTTCATCTTGTTCCGGTTTAAGGTATCAAGGAGCCTAGCGTCAACCGAGTAGAAACATCGTTAAATAAGACGTAGCAAAGAAAACAAGAAATAGAAGCAACTCGAATTTCAAACATCCGATTGTTGCAACTGCATGCACACCGGTACTGTGACAAAAAGAGAGTAATGGATTTGGCAAACAAAAATGTGAGGGGTGAAATGAAGCGTCCGCCTCTAGCGCCACAAGGGGGACGAAGAGCGCCTTGGCGTCCTATGACAAAGGCTGTAGCCTGTAGGTTGAGGGGCAGGATGCAGCTGCACTGTAAGGTGAAGTTGCTGAGGTTCACAATCCTGAAGTCGTGCATGAAATGTAGCAAACAAGGGAAAGTCGTGATAGCAGTGACCTAAGCTCTATATACCATGTGAAAATGAATCCTTTTATGATTATTATTACGACAGTATGATGACAAGGTATTAGCTTTTTTTTTGTTTTGAGAATTAATATATAGTAGTTATTATACTTTGTTAAGAGTAGCTAACGACTTTTTAGGTCCATGACAAATCATTCGTTACATGCGAAATGTTTTCAACTATCCATTGCAGAACAATTGATCTGACCATGCACATTAGCATCTCTGTGAATAAGGAGGTTTTACACCTTGAGGCTAGGGCTGCTAATCTTGAACCGAAAATTGGAAAGAAAAAAAGATCAAGCCGAAATTGAACCGTACCCGAAAAAATCGAAATTGAATAAAAATCGAACCGAAAAACAAAAAAATCGAACCGAACTGAATTTGAAAAATTCAATTCGGTTTCAGTTTCAGTTTCGGTTCCAAAAAAATCAAACCGAATCGTTTGAAACCGAAATGAATAAAACGACGTCGTTTTACAAGTGTCAATCAAGCTTGATGTTGTTGGATATGTTGTTGGGTATCTCTCTTTGTCCCATATGAAAGTAGTATTTGGTATGTGTTATAGTTTGATACTTAACAATGATTATTGGGGTTCTTGTAGGTTTAAGAAAATGAATGCTAAGTTGTCAAAGGAAAACCTCCTAGTTGAGAAAGTGAGAATGGTGGACAAGTTGAGTATAGTTTGAGAATGGATTCAATTGAGTGGTTTTATGTGATATTTGGATTGTATTTTTATTTGGATAGACTGCAGACTGTTTTAAACTAGGACTATGGAGTGTGGATTTTGGTTTAATTATGTTTGTTGATGTTTGAAACTTTGAATTTGTGATGTAAACTTTCGGTAAGCATTTGCTATGGTTTGAAACTTTGAATGTGTGATTTGTGACTAATTATATTTGTTGTAGTTTGATTCAATTTGACATAAAATTTCGGTACAAAGTTATTGAAAAAAGTAGCTAATAAAGATCTGCTTCAAATTTTCGACCCCAATCGAAAGAAACAATATTTTTTTTAGAAAGAAAGAAATGCTGTGTTTTTTAGTTAAAACAAAAAATAAAACAAAAAACCGAACCGAACCGAACCATTACTAATCGGTTTTAAAAAAAAAATCAAGATAACCGAATCAAACCGAACCGATTAAAAAATACGATTCGATTTCAGTTCGGCCTAATAACCGAACCGTTTGTACCGATTAACAACCCTACTTGAGGCTCACCCACGTATAAGGTCATTTGCAGTGGTTGACTAATATATACTGTTGTAGCTAGGTTGAAGTCTAGTCATTCACATTAAAAGCTGAAAATTGTGTTTGATATACAATAGTATCATAACCAATTTTTTTCTTCTTCAAATTTCTCTGTAATTTATGGGTCATGAATGTAGTTGAATCGGCTCAATCATGAATTTGGGAACTCTGAAACTTTGAATTCGCCAATACCTCCTTTTAAAAATGAATTCAGCAATACCTAAACATGACTGAATCGCTGAATAGCTGTGGAGCATGAGGGCTCTTCTCTCTAAACCTTTTAGGGTTCTTGCGGCAGCTTCTCACTGGCTCCGTCGCTCGGACCGACTTTCTGTTGTCCTTTGCAACTTGGCAGACTCGACGTCATCCTCCAATGGGATAGCATCCCAGATCCTCTCGGGAGGTTTCGTTGAGGCCGAGTTTGGCAATGGTATTTCGCGACATGAGTCGTGGTGGAAGGTTCTACCCTCCAAGTATGGTCTGCGATTTGGCTTGCGACCGCGGAAGCGATTGAAGTCACGAGTTTATGCACTAGCTTTTGGATCGATCTCCGTTCGGTTTGGGCTGCCAGGACGAGATGAGCGACTGAGTTCACAAGTTTTGTCATGGTGTGGTTGAAGCATCATCCAGAGGTTGGAGGCTGGCCGAGTCGTTGTGCTGAGTCGGCTGGTGCAATAGTTGCGGTTAATGATCGATGATCGGCGAGGCAAACTGGTGGTCGACAATGTGGATGAAGACAAGTCACGACACCATGTCGAGATGCAGATGCAGAGTTCTGAAACTCTAGCTGATTTGGACCAGGGCTTTGGGCTTTATAGGTTGTTTTATTTAGGGTTGAGGTCTTTCCTTGGACAAGATTTTTGAACTCTTTCTTTTGCGTTTGGATTTAGATGCCCGACATGCTTGGATAATAAAATTTGGGGTCCAGGGAGATTGGATAGTAGCATACAAAGGGGGGTCCTGTCCCTTTTGCATAGGTGGTCAGACAGTTTTAGACTAGGTTCATGTCGTTCTGCCCGTACCTTTGCTTGGTTTGTATTACTAGTACTAAGAACGTTGTATGATAGTAGTATGAAGGTAGTTTAGACTAGCTTAAGCAGTGATTAATATTGTCGTAGCCCATCGTAAAATGGTCATTATATACTCTATCTATTACTCAATAATAAAATGGTTCTCGTTTGTCCTAAACAAAATGTGACTGAATTGCTCATATAACAGTTGGTATATCCCCAACCAATTGACACGAAAGTATTGTTGAGTTAGATTCCAATGATAAGGACTTTTATCAGCACGAATATTGTCGTCTAACCTCAAAATTTTGTTTCCAAAAGCCGGGAATGCTACTAGCTTGCATTGTATACAATAATGTACTGCATAAAAATTATGGAAAGAGAAAACACTTGATATCAGGTTAGTGATTAACGTACCTTAAAGCCTCTCTGTCGAGCTATTCCATCTGTATCTATCTTTCAGTGAGGTCATTCGAAGAGCGAAGCTAGCAGCACATAGAAAAGTGCAGCAGAGTTTATATCAATTATATGCAATTAATTATTAAAATTTGATCAATTGGTTCGATCTCTACCAGATATATTTTTCTAACTAGATTGAGGCGCAAAGACGAGCTCTTTCCTAGATCAAAGCCATAATAAAGTCCCATAAACGACATAGGACAAATTAAAACCGCACATAAGTTTTTGTTTTTGAACAAGCCGCACAGAAGTTTGTTATATGTTGTGCTGCAGTTTACCTAACCTTACTATGACACACGTATGAGTTTCATATACTCATGAGGCTCCTCTTTATGTTTCACCAACACCGATCGAGGAATATTGTGCTGCTCTCACAACGGCCAACATGGAACACTAAGAAAGAAATGGCCAGTACTCCCAGAGTCCCGGTAGTAAGTATTTCGGCACGCAATTAATACAATGTCTTTATCGAGGCCGGACCTGCATATTTAGAGGCCTGGTGTAAAAGTTAAAATATGGCCCCAATTTTTTTACAAATCGTTATATATTCGTCAAAATTTAATTTAATATTCTTGATTTTAATTATAACTGAATTTATAAACAAAATAAAAGGCATTTTATATGCTTTGATCAACTGAGATTATAATATAAGAGGCAAAAGTTACAAAAAAAATGTACGAGGAAAAATAAGAAGATATATAAAAGGAGGGAAATTACAAAAGGAAACAAGTAAAAAGAAAAATTGGGTGCGGTGAAATTTCTTAACTAAGTTTAACCAATTCAACACCTCTAATCGTTAATATATGATTTTTTTTAATTTAATCAATATCATATAATTTTTTTTGAGGCTCCCAAAAATGGGATGTTCAATGCGACCGCACCTACTACCAAAGGCCGCCCCTGCTCTCTATCTACCTTTCTTTCCAGCTTAATAGTTATTGCCCAGGACGAGCACATTTACCAATTACTATAGAAAAATCCTCAATCAAACGAACAAACAATCTTAGCACTGTTATTGTATATTTCTCCTCCAACACTAAAATGTCAGACAATCATGGCATTGATTGAAAAAAACATAAGGAACGAGCTCCACGTGCCTGCTCTCTCCCTGAACCCTGACGGTCTCTCATTCTCCTTTTCCTCTTCTGGTTGATCGATTGGAAACCTCTCTGGCCAAATTTTCGAACCCAAAATTCAGTTCCTTGCATATTCAGATTGCTCAATTTGATTGATATCACCCCTGCACTTTTCTTGTTTCTGTTCGTAGCCCTAACCCTAAAATCCCAAATTTACCCAAATTAGGACTTATGACCTGTGCAGCCACAGGAGCTTTCGTATTTGATTACCCTTAATAATGGGGCCCTTACCTTAAGATTTGCAAATCATGTTCGGTGTATATGATGCGTTACCCACTTGTGGACTTACCTAGAGGTGGAGTCGGGGTCCCAACGGTTCAGTTTTTATACATTAACCGATAACCGAAATTGAAGATGCTGTTTATTTCATAGAACCAAAACCGATAAAAATATATAAGAACCGCTCTGTCGGTTAATCTAACATCGGTTCGGTTTCAGTGCGGTTTCGGTTACAAAACTGACTATGCTTTCTATATTTCACACTTAACCAAATAGCATAAAAAATAAAAATATCAAAGTTGTAAACTATCAATACTTCAAATAAGTTACTCGAATTAGTTTAAACAAGTAATTGTTAGAAAAAGAAAAAATAAACTTTATATATCATTCATTTGAAACCTCTAATATTGATATATAAAAAAATGGAAGACTACATGAGTACATGAAAGGGAATTAGGCTAGACTTAAACACTTAAAATAATGATCATGTTTGTAAAAACTTACTATTTGTAACTCATAATCAATAAGACCATGTCATGTAATGTAAAATTAAGTATTAATATATAAATGAATATATGTCGGTTCAGTTTAATCGGTTTTTAGTAAGCACAGAACTGAAAACCGAAGCCGCACTAGTCGGTTTGTGCAAATTCTAAAATCGAGTGTCTCAGTTATATTCGGTTTAGTTATTCGGTGTCAGTTCGGTACGATTTTGACCGATTTTATTTTTTTTGGTGCCTAAAAGTCCACCCCTAGACTTACATATTCAAAGGATCATTTGTATCCAGCTACTACAGATCAATACCACCGTCAATACTTTGGAGCCATTCTTATCAAGAATGAAGAGCTTGACCAATCATGGTAACCCATAGATTCACTCTTTAATCATGATTATCCCATTCTGCAAGCCTATCAAGGTATGTCTTCTTCTCCTGACTTTTTATTTAAATAGTGTCTTAAACTATTATCTCGTTAATAATAGGATTATAGATGTGTCAAGACTCAGCAATGCAAATCTGATTTGAATACCTATGGTCATCGTTTTCCATGTGAGATTTGATTATTTGAATGATCAATATGACAATACTTGGTATGATCAAGATGATGGTAAGGACGAAGTTGAGTCCGCTCCAAAGAGTGATAATGTGGTTATCCCATGAAGATAACCACTTGGAATAGCCGGAGTAGTTTCTAACAAGGCTTCCATGTGCATGAAGGTTTTTATGCAGCTATGTATGTCTTTGATGTTTTGTGTATCCTGGATACCAAGGCATCAACTTATTTAAGAAATAATGTAGCTAGGAAGCTCTATTTTGATGATCATTTTGTAGAACCTGCACTAGGCCAAAGTGGCGGCCTCATTTTGCTTAGGAAGTCTAAGAACATTATTAATATGGATTTTCCATCATGAATGTTCTCTAGATTTTGGAACAGAACAAAATACTTGTAGAAGTACTTTCAAGTTTGAAGCAATGTGGTTAAATCACCTTGATTTTATCAATCTTGTCAAAGAGTCTTGGTCTAATGTCTATGATACTAACCCCATTAAAAATATTGTGACTATCTACAGAAGCTTTCTTGCTAGAGCTAAAACCTTGAACAAAAATACTTTTGGAAATATACATGACAAGCTAAGAGAGTTATAGGACCAACTAGAAGTGGTACAACAACAATTTTAGAATAACCACGATTCTGTCTATCTGCAGGAAAAGGACTATATTGAATAATGAGCTATTGCAGCTACAAAAGGATGAAGAAATTTTTTGGGCCCAGAAGGCAAAAGCCAATGGGATTGTTCTAGGGGATAAGAATACTAAGTACTATCAACTGCAGGCCAAAATTAGGAAGAAAAATTGGATTACTAAAATCAAAGATAATAATGCACTACCAGAAAAACACACTTAGGCGATGAAGCAATTTCGTCGTCTAAGAGGCATTTTCGTCGCTTAAGTACTTAGACGACGAAATTTTCATCGTCTAAGTGTCGTAGTCTAAGTAACAACTTAGACGACAAAAATAAACTTCGTCGTCTAGGTTTTTAGATGACAAAAGTTTACTGAATAAACGATGAAATATTTCGTCATTTTAGTGAACACTTAGACGACGAATGCAACAATTCATCGTCTAAGATAAACCACTTAGATGACGAAATGTAATAGTTGTATCGTCTAAGTGGTTGAATTTTTTTTTAAAGTAAATAAAAGTAAACAAACCACTTAGACGACGAAACTATAGTAGTTTTATCATCTAAGTGGTTGAATTTTTTTTAAAAATAAATAAATAAACCAATTAGACGACGAAACTGTAGCAATTTCATCGCCTAAGTGGTTGAATTTTTTTTTTAAAAATAAAAAATTTATTACATGCTAATTAATTCATTATATGCTAATCATTAATTAATACAAAATTTGTAATAAATAATTTAATGGTGGTGGTGGTGGTATTTTGTGTGGTGGTGGTGTCGAGATGGTGTGTGGTAGTGGTGCCGAGGTGGTGGTGGCATGTGGTGGTGTCGAGGTGGTGGTGGCGGCATGTGGTGGTGGTGATGGTGATGGTGATGAAAGAGGTTTGATTGAGAGTGAGAGTGAGAGTGAGTGAATTTTAGGTAAGAATAAGAGATTGTGAGAAATGGTGGCTGAATTTGGTGAAAAAATTAATTTCTAGTTATTTTAAATAAAATAAAACAAAATTCACTTAGGCGACGAAACTATATATATAGTTTCGTCGCTAGTTTCGTCACCTAATTAATTTTTTTTAAAATATATAAAAATTAATTTTGGTTAGTTGCTTAAAAATAATTAAAAATTAATTGTCAGATGTAACCATTATATTTATATATACAATATTGTAGAAAAAAATTCAATCCAATTCGGATTAATTTAGAATTCAATCAAATGAATTTAGTGATTATCGAAAAATAGTTAAAAGACAGAAACGATCGTAAAAAATAATTTATAAACCCGTTTTCGAAGTTGCGGGTGTTTGTCTTGTCGTAAAAACTTAATTTATCAACTGGATAGAAATTAATTGAAAATTGACAGAAAAAATTAATTTAAGACTAAAAACTTATTATATATCTACTAATGTTGTATAACTTAAGTGTTCGATTGTCTATATTCACTCCACATCAACATTATTTGGACAAAACAACCATTGGATATATTCATCATAACATAATATGTAAGTGGACGAACTTTCAGTAAATACAAAATTTGTTAAGGGTTTGATCGGCGTAGTCAACTATAAAATCGAAATTTCAACAAAACGAAAATGTTGATATATGAATCTTCGTAACTCCGATTTTCGAACCGTCGACACTCACAGTCCAATAATTGTTTACTCTATGCCTTTGATGAAAAAAATATACATTTTAAGATGGTATACATGGTCATGTTCTTAGAGGTCAGATTGTGAAACTCTACTTAGACGATGGAAGTGGTTAACTACTTAAACAACGAAATATGGGTTTCGTTGTCTAAAACTTTTCGGGTTTAGGGGAAAGGGTTTAAGACTTAGGGTTTCGGTTTTAGAAATGTTCTTAGACGAAAAAATTAATATATTCATCGTTTAAGTGCAATATCTCAGATGACGAAATAACTCTTCGTCGTCTAAGGCCACTCTTAGACAACGAATTTTGTTGTTTGTCGTCTAAGATACTGTACTTAGACGACAATTTTTTTTCGTCATCTAAGATCTAATTTAGACGACAAAAAATAGAATTCATCGTCTAAATTTAACCTAGAGGACAAAAAAATTTCTTAGCCGACGAATTTTTTTTTAGTTGTCTAACTTCGACTTAGACGAAGAAACTATTAAAGTTTCATCATCTAAGTGCAAATTTTTGGTAGTGATGGCTTATGAAATTCTGATCCTATGGGAGTTGCTAATGTGATTGTCAAGGACTTGAAGAAAATATTTACTCAATGCGATGAACCTAATCAGCAAGCCATGATTGAACTCCTAAGCAACATTGAACCTTGTGTGTCTGATATTGATAATGCTAAGCTTAATATGCAGGTTACTGATGAGAAAATTGCTATTGGACTGAGGTAAAACATTATGTTCATACAATGGTAAGAGATTTCTTTGAAAGAGGTACTTCACTTGATCTAAATAATTACACTAATATAGCTTTAATTCCCAAAGTTGATCAACCTGAGACAGTGAACCATCTTAGGCCAATAAGTCTGTGTGATGTCTATTAAAAAATTATTATTAAAATTATTGTAAATCGACTGAGGCCCCTACTAAATTAATGTATATTTGTAAATCAGAGGGACTTTGCACCTGGAAAATCTATACATGATAATATATTGATTGCACATGAAATGTTTAATGATTCCAGAAGAAGAAGAAAAAAGGTAAACGGTCCTTAGCCATTAAGCTTAATCTTGAAAAGGCTTATGACATGATCAATTAGAGATATATTAAATCTCGCCTACAACATTCTGGCTTCAATGCAGTTTGGATTGATAAAATTATGAATTGTCTGACAACTGTTTCTTTTTCTGTTCTCATCAATGAAAAATCTCATGGTATATTCTTTCCTAATAGAGGTATTAGACAAGGTGATCTCCTATCACCCTATATTTTCATTCTTTTATCAAACATCTGAATTTTTTAGCTAGAAACTTTAAGTCAAATGTAGGTATTTTATCATCTCCCAATGGTTTCAGAATTTCAAATTTAATGTTTGCTGATGTGATGACCCAAACCAGAATCGGTAGAGTAATCAGCGTAATTCACGAGTTAGCGCGTAATCGCAGCTTTTCGATAATTGGTTGATTTACCGGTTTTAATCACGACTTAATTATCGACCGAGAATTTGAGTTGAGTCTCTTCTCGAGAATTTTTGTACACGTGATTTCGAGTTCGTGGGCAGTTCCGGATGATTTTTCCGATGACCGAGGAATATAATATGAATATTTGAAGTTTCGAAATATCGACGAGTTTATCCGTTCGTATCGAGTTTATCTGAATCGTTATGATTATCCGTTTTGGACCGTCGATCGTCCCGAGACGCGAGTATAAATATCAGAAATAGTCAAAAAATTGTCGAAAACACTGTTTGGGAAGTTTGACCGGCGTTGACCGAGCTGTGACAGTTGACTTTTCGTTGACCGATTCACCACCGCACTGCCGCCGTCGGGTTTGATGATTCCGGCCACCTCCGGCCGAGATATTGGTATATTTAGATTCCTCTCTTCATTTGCTATTAATTAGAACTTGGAATTGCTCGATTTGGTGTTGATTTGAGTTAGAACAAGTGGTTTGAAATTTGGGTTTTCCGGCCGGAATCGGCCTCGTCTGGGGGCGGCATTCCGATGACTTTCCGGTGAGGAATTGTGTTGGGTTTTAGCTCAGGATCATTTCCCCTTTTGTTTGGAGGGACGAGGTGGCGCGACGGCGCCGGAATCGGGCCGGGAAGTTTTTCAGCCGGTGGTGTTCATGGATGGTTCGAGCTGATTTCCGGTCAATCCCGCCGGAATTGGACTTAGCCACAGTTGAGAGATGTGTTGGGCTCGAGGAGTAGAAGTTATGGTGAGCTTGGCCGCCGGAAAATCTCTCCGGTTGAAGGCGCGCCGCCAGCGGCGGCGGCGGTCAACGCCGGAGCTCCGGCGACCTGTTGACTTTTTAGAATTTGATGATTTTAATGTCGTTTTACTCGTATTTGCGCACCGATCGTCGACTTGAGGTTTTCGAGTTGATTTGGGTATCAGATTTTCAGTCGAGGGTTTTGAGTGGAGATTTCGAGAATTTCGTCGATTATTTTGCACTGTGTTATATATTTCCGGGAACGGTTAGTTTCCGCGGTGTGGTACAGTGTTGTGAATTGTGATTTTGATCAGATATATTTTATGACTATTCAGGGGATCGAGATCGTGCTTCGGGCGAAAGATCTTCCGCCGGACCACGTGATTAGCGTAAGTGCGCGCTTTGCTCACCTGTGAGTGGACATTTTTATATTTTCACAGTTGTTGAGAGTTCGTGATTTTCCGTATTTATTTTATACGATATTGAGTTGTTTATTATTTTCGGAGGTATTATTTTATATTTTATGGTGATGGCATTACTGCATCAATGCTTCGACTACTCGGCTGATCACCGGTAGTCTACCAGAGTTGAGAGATTCCTCTGGCCCAGAGTTGAGAGATTCCTCTGGGCAGGGTTGAAAGATTCCCTTGTTATGCCGCCGGGGTTGAGAGATTCCCCTGGCCTATCACCGTTGGGCTTGAGCGATTCGCCTGACCGTCGGGCTTGAGAGATTCGCCTGGCACCTCCATATATACTTTCCGAACTCGCATTGTTTTACATTGATTATGTATATAAAACTGGTGAAAGGCATATGTTTATTTTCGTCCACTCACTCTAACGTTTTATTGCCTTTCTCCTGGGCTTTTCGGTTTTCGTGCCCAGTTTGTAGTTCGGATTCTGGTGTCTCACGTCGTGGTCGGAGGCTAGTTGTTCGAAATACCTGTGTTTTTCAGTAGGTTTCTTGTTTCGCCTACTGTTGTATATTTTGTATATGTATACACTAGAGGTCGCTCTGATACATTACTGATACATGTTTTATACGGATTTTCCCAGATTTTCAATATATTATAGTTATGTTTACTGTTTATTGCTATTGATATGATATTGACAAATCCGGATGGGATTGGTGCCCACGGTTTGGATTTTGTGACATAGGATGAAGTGTTATTTTCTGGGTGCAGGTAAAGACAATTCCGCGTTTGTAGCGTTACTCTGCCGAAATTTTAATGATTTTTGTTGGTTCGTGTTTTCAGAAGGGGTTTGATTCCGGTTTAGGAAACTAAATCGGGATTGAGTCCTTTCAGCTGATAACTGTCTGGTTTTTTGTAAAGCCACCATAAAGGCTGCAAAGCAGGTAAGAAAATCTTTGGACATGTTCTCTAAGGCCACTGGTCTCAAGGTTAACTTCCAAAAATCCTCACTTTATTTTCCCCCAAATGTTAATACAGCTGATAAGAATAGAATTGTTTCAATCTTGAATATACAAAAAAATTGCACTATTAGGAGATACTTAGGGATACACAATGTAATTAATTGAAAAGATCCTATCAATGCTAAAGAAATGCTTCTGATGAATGCTAAAAGCTTATAGGGAGGAAGAAAGGCACCCTTTCTGATGGGATGAAGAATGAGGACGATGAAGCCTCTATTTATACATGAAGGAGTTGGAGTCTACCATAATAGCCGGCCACCAAAAGGTCATGTGTTACGCTCCATTAACCATGCAACATAACTTTGCCAATAAACACCATAAAACTGGCCAATAATGGTGTGAAAACCCACCATAAAACCGAATAAGTTGAAAGGCCAAAACGGTTAGTAACATATGGAATGTGGAAAGCCAAAAGTCATGTCAAATTTTTCTGAGTGCAAAAGAAAACCTGTGTGGCCCGGCCCAAATCAGAACGACATTCATGTTCACAGGATACAGGCACACAAAAGTCTATTTCGCAAGCACAGTCACTCACTCAAAGCATACTAGAGTGCAAACATACTTAAAGCCCTCCACATTCCTAATTTCTCCCATGTGGGATAAAATTTATTTATTTTATTTCAAGTGGCCAACTTTGGGTGACAATTTCTCATTCACCCCTTAACCAATTTAAACAAATGAATACATAATCTTTATGTACTCTTGTAGGAAAACAAAAATCCATGTTTCCCTTACATCAATATTAAGTGCATCTCACTTAATTATTTTGTTTAAATTATCCTATTAAAATGGTGGAAAACAATCATTTTTCCAACAACACAAACTTACTGATGCAAAGATTTATGATAAAGATTGTTTGGCTATGACTCTTAATATATGCCGGAACATTTGGCATGCCAGAAATAATCTCATTTTTAGGAATGAGGAATTCATTACAAGCTCCATTGCCGCTAGACCAACTACAAAAGCAACAATATCATTCCTAGTCCAACCAGGAAAAGGCCTAAGATAATCAAGTGGAGGCCTCCTACCATGGACAATGTGAAGATTAATTTTGATAGTTCTGTCTCTTCCTTTGGGGGCAGAAAGGCTGTTGGAGGCTTTGTTATCCATGACCAAAAGGGTGTTGTTCTTTCTGCAGATGCAAGGTGCTTTGGCTCTACAAATGTTCCTCTTACCAAAGCTCTTGCCCTAAGGAAAGGTTTGATTCAAGCTAAGAGAGAAAATCACAGAAGTGTCATTGCTGAAGGGGACTCCCTTCTAATTATCAACTGTGTCAAATGTAACTGTACAATTCCTTGGAGGATTAAGATAATTATGTGACGACCCGAATCAGAATTAGCACGATAATCGGCTTAATCCACGAGTTTACGCGTAATCACAGTTTTCCGTAAGTTAATTGAATTGGCGGTTCGGTTCACGACTTAATTATCGGGCAAGAATTTGAGTTTGGACTCTTCACGAGAATTGTAGTACGCGTGATTTCAAGTTCGTGAGCGGTTTCGGATAATTGTTTCGATAACCAAGGAATATATTATGAATATTTGAAATCGCATGATTTTGCCGTGTTTATCCGTTTGGATTTGAGTTATCCGAAATGTGATTGTGATTCGATTTGGACCGTCAATCGTATCAAGCCGCAAGTATAAATATCGAAAATAGTCGAAAACACTGTTTGGGAAGTTTAACCGGCGTTGACCAGACTTGGAGGCGTTGACCCGCGTTGACCGAAGGAGAAAACGGACCACCGTTTGACTCGTCGACGACCTTTAGTTTCCGGCCACCTCCGGCTTTGATTTTAGTATATTTCGATTCTCCTTGAAATTTGCAATTGTTTAGAAATTGGATTTGTGGAAATTGGTTTTGATTTGTGGGAGAACGAGTGAGTTGAAGTTTTTGATTTTCCGGCCGGAATCAGGGTTATTGGACGACGGCGCTCCGGCCACGGTGGTGGTCAGAGGTTAGGAGGGTTTGGCTCGTGGGGCCACCGCGGAGCCTTTGGGAGTGGCCTCGAGGGCCTCCGTGCGCCGTGGACGAGGATCGACGGAAAACAGGGCTGCCGGCCGGTTTTGGTTTTTGGATTTTTTGAGCTGATTTTCGGCGATTTGAGGTAGAATTGGTGGATGGCATAGTTGAGAGATGTGTTAGGCTTGAGGAGGAGAAGCTACAGTGAGCTTGGTCGCCGGGAAATTCATCCGGTTGACGGCACGCCGCCGACGGTCAACGGCGGAGCTCCGGCGACCCGTTGACTTTTTGGAATTGATGTGTTTTATGTCGTTTTGCTCGTAATCGCGCCATGATCATTGCCTTGAGGTTTTCGAGTTGATTTGGGTATCGAATTTTTAGTCAAAGGTTTATGTGGAGAGTTTGAGAAATTTTGACTATTATTTTGTATCGAGTTATATGTTTCCGAAAATGGTTTGTTTCCGAGGTGTGGTACAAAGTAGTGAATTGTGATTTTAATCAGTTACATTTTGTGATTATTCAGGGGATTGAGATCGTACGTTGGGCGAGGGATCTTCCGCCGGATCTCGTGATTAACGCGTTTGCGCGCTGTGCTATCTGTGAGTGGACCTATTTATTTACACTGTCGTAGCGAGTTCTTGATTTCAGTATTTGTTTCCAGTACAGTATTGAGATTATTTATTGTTTTTGAAGGTATTATTTTATATTTTATATGGTGATGGCATTTACTTAGCATCGATGCATTGGCTACTCGGCTGATCACTGGTAGTCCAGATCCAGGGTTGAGAGATTCCCCTGATGTGCCTACTAGGCTTGAGAGATTCTCCTAGTCTATCACCGTCGGGCTTGAGAGATTCGCCTGACCGTCGGATTTGAGAGATTCGCCTGACACCTCCATTCATTTTATGAACTCGCTTTGTTTTATGATATATATAAATGGTGAAAGACATATGATTATTTTCGTCCACTCACTCTAACGATTTTATTTGCCTTTCCCCTGGGCTTTTCGGTTTTCGTGCCCAGTTTGCAGTTCGGATTCTGGTGTCTCACGTCGCAGTCGGAGGCTTAGTGTTCGAGCTACCTTTCTTTTCCAGTAGGTTTCTTGTTTTTCCTACTGTTGTATATTTTTGTATATATATACACTAGAGGTCGCTCTGATTACTCTGTCGCTATACTTTTATATGTTTTCCCCGGATTTCTGTAAAGTACAGTTTTGATTATTACTTTACATTATTGTTATGATATTGAGAAATCCGGATGTGATTGGTGCCCACGGTTTGACTTTTGTGGCATAGGATGAAGTGTGTTTTCGGGTGAAAGTTAATGGCAATTCCACGTTATAGCGAAACTCTGCCGAAATTTTTGTGGTTTTTGCAAGTTCGTATTTTCAGAAGGGGTTTGATTCCGGTTTAGGAAACTAAATCGGGGTTGGATCCTTTTCAATTTATTTGTGAGGACCCAACCCTAATTAGTTGCCTAACTGGGATTAGGCCTTAATGATCATTATAACCTACACAGGCTAGTCCAAAAGAAAATCGAAGGAAAATTCAATAATTTGAAAATCACGAATTAAAGAGACTAAATTTTAGAAACAACTCTTAAGAATTGAATTTAAAATCATTTATGACACCAAAACTGTTAGACTCTCTACATTACCCATGCTGACTAATTTTCTAACTTGTAGGATCAACCATGGATCATACGGCAGATACTGTTATGCTTCGATCTGCGTGTGCGCCCGATCTCAACTGAGACTTTGCAACATGGGCATTTGAAATCGAATGGCTCAGGGAAAGACATATAAAACAAGGAATTCGTTAAAATGAGTGGACAAAAGAAATCATATATAATGAAAGAAATATCGTAAGCCTTTATCCAAAGAAAAATAAAATGAAAACTAGCGAGTCAAGATAAAAGTAACGCAAGCGGGTAGAGCCGAAAGCGTAGGAGTCATCGGGTAAGGAATTCCTAGCCCACCCGAGGCATTGTCGGTGATCAGCCAAGTAACCTATGTATCAATGCATAATCATGTACGTGACGTGCATAATAATCGTGAAATATAATGCAATGCCTCCATGCATAAACATACTCGTATCATATCATATTTAGTTATAATTATAAAATAAATCATGAGCATAAAATAGACTCTCTATGCAATAGTGAAAAATAAAGTCTACTCACCTGGCTTGCTGAAACATGATTAGTTGATTACCAAACTAATAGATCTTAGTCGACGTTCCTAAGATAAAACGAGAGCCTAATCTTAATTAATGACATATGTTACGAGCATACGACTAAAGTGAGAAAGGAAATCGAGATAAAATGTCCATAGATAACTCACATTAACTTTATGATAATCACGAGCCGATATCCAAATTTCTCGTGTCGAAAAGCCCCAAGCTTGGTCTTAGTCGTCATGCCTTGCAACAGAACTCGGCCGAAGATGAGCCTCAACTTGACACACGTCGCATGAAAGTGTCGAGTTGACCCGAATCCTAAAAATAGCCAAAACATCACTAAAATTGTCGACTTGCACAAAACTATGAAAAATTCAATCAGAAATGGGCTTAGGAACCTCCCGAGAGAAAGTTGGTTTACTGGTCGCCGGAGCTCTACCACGCGCCACCACTGGCGACGGCCAGAATCCAACCTGCACAGATCCAAACAATCCAGATATCAATTTTTTCATCTCAACAAGCCCAACAACTTCCATGAACATCACGAATCTCAATTAGCAAAGAATAAGTCAGAATTTACCTTTGAATTCCCAGAACTCTCACCGGATTTCATGGTGACCGACCGACGTCATCCAGCCACAATGCAACCCGAGACCGGTTGAATTTGACTCCATGAAGGGTGGGTTTCAAAATCCCTAAGGTCTCGTCGACCAACTCTGGCCCAAGCTTGGTCGTCGACGACGACAGTAAGTAGAGGGTTGTTACACCTTAATGCCCCTTGCATGATCAATTTAAGGCCTGGAACTGGTTGAAGGCGTGATGAGCTTTGATTTTTCGGAAAGAGGAGGAGGAGAAGGGTGGACAGATGGACGTCGTCGATGTCGATTTCAGCCAAGTCGGGTCGCAAGTGAGAGAGAGGGAAAGAGAAAACGTAATTGGGTTGTGGTGGATTTTTACCCAACTCAGGTAGATTTGAAAAATTACCCTCACAAGATCAACGACTCATAATGAATTCGATAATGATCAAACAATCCAAAAATTTCAACAAATGATAATTTCCAATTTAATTAGTTTTAACCATAAACCTCTAAAATTTGTAGAAATTAGCTCAAACTTAAGAAAAATTCAAACAAAGTATTAGTAGGCTCGATATAATTTTCTCTACAATTTCTGTGAAAAAAGCGAATCCAAATTCATAATCTATAAAAAATCAATTTTTAGTCGCGACAAATCTCCATAAACGTGACGTATGATATTTAACCCATCAATTAGCGCAACTAACGATGATTAACTCGCTAATTTGGTCCCGGTTGTTACATTATTCAAGACATAAGAAGACTTGCTTATAAGTTCGAAAAGATTGTCTTCACTCATGCACCCCGTGAGACAAATTTTGTTGCAGACAGATTAATTAACATTTGACACTCCTCTCCCAATCTCAAAACATGGAACCGATCTCTCCTTGCTATTGCTGCTAGAGTTCATCTTTTTTATTCTTTAGACATTGGTTGCCCAATGGACTACTCTATTTTGTAATATTTTCTTCTACCCAACGAAAAAAAAAACTAAAATGTCAGACAAAATTAAAACCTAGTAGCATGTAAGTTGCAAAGAAATCCTAGCCTCGTGGAAGCTCACACGGGTTTGAACTTGCTGTTTTGATTAATTACTTTATTGTTTGCAACTGTGGTTGGTGTAATGGAGTATTCAGAGTACGTAGCCATGTTTCGCATCATGAGATAGAGTCAGCTGGATTCGTGCCACGACTGTGTGAGAATTAGTGTCCCGAATCCCGATGTTATCAAGTGTCAACAGAAAACACGGGAGCCAGGCTAGCTGGGGCTGATTTACCGTCCGGAAATTAAACCATGCCCGACCTTCTGAGTTACCGTCGATTTCTGAAAATTTCTGACTCTAAACCCTAGCTAGCCTAATTGGTCCGCCTTCGGAACTCGGAAGTCCAATTTTTGGGTCAATTGGGACAGCCCGGCCTAGTTTAATTGTTCGGGTCAAAGATATTTTGTTGGTGCACGCATAATAAGTCTGGACTGTGATCTACCTCTAAAGTTTTGCACACACAATCTCGAGCTATCATATACACTTAAGAACAAGATCAGTCATTTATTTAGACAACAAATGATGATATCTAACAATTAATGACAAATTAATGTGATTTGGACACGTGTCAACGCGTGTTTTACTAATTTATTCCTAAGTTGTTTAAAAACAAATAATCTTTTTGTTTAAAGAGATTTATTCTCTATTAATCCCGGTGTATGTCTTGTCCTAGTTAGATATGGTTATTAATTAGGTAGATACAGAGAATCCCTGTTATATCGAGATAGTTATTATAATTGATTGTATCGCCTGTATATAGGGCATTCTATCAATGAAAATGGCAACTACTTTTCTGTATATTCTACTTTCTCCTGCAACACGTTATCAGCACGACTCTCATAGATAATAGAAAAACCTAAAACTAGGAGAAAGTCATTGACCACCGCCGACCACTACCGCCGCCGTTGATCACCTTACTCCACCGTCGGCCTCTCTCTCTCTCATCTCGGCATCCCTTACTCAAGCACAAGTTCTTCAAATCATTTTAAGATTGCTCGTCTTCTGAGGAATCGTTTCAGAATGGCTTCTACCTCAAATCAATCAACAAGTGTAGCGGTCATACCGAGCATAACACCCATCGAGGTAAACTTTTCTAAACTTTCAATCTCTAGATCTAACAAACTTACTTACAGCAAAACCCTAGATCTAAGTTGATGATAACTGTGATATGAGTTATGAATATTACATGTTTCTACCCTAACTCCTATGGACATATATCCATAGAGTATACGTGACAGTGCTGGGGGAGTCACAGTTTGGAAAAGAAAAGAAAAAGAAAAGAAAAGGGAAATCGATTCTATGTGACTGTTGTGTCACGGTCGCTGGGTGTAGTTTTTACCACCGTTTTATAATCAATTTTGTGACCATGCACCATGGATCACTTTTTTATTCAATTAAACTTGAAAGTTTTGTGATTGTAGTAGTCGATCGTTTCTAATAAAACATCTCTGTGTGTTTTTGTATATGGGTTCGAATGAGCCTGTAAGGCCGGAATTCAAGATCCTTGACCTTGAAGGCAAGGCGTACCATCGTTGGGTCTCTGATGTAGAGAACACATTCATCGGAAAGAGACTGACCAACACCATCAAACCCACTGGGCCCGGAACAAACCTCCCCCCACCTACTGAAGAGACAAAAGCTCAAGCCCTTATATTTTTGAGGCGTCATATCCACCCATCTCTGAAGAAGCATTACTTGAACAAGATAGATCCCATGGTTTTGTGGGATGTTCTAAAAAAAGATTCAATAATGTGCATAATGCACAGCTTCCTGAGTCGACTGCGAAATGGAACAACACCAGAATGATGGATTTTCCAAAGATCAACGCTTTTAACCAAGCTATGCTCGATCTGCAGTCTGAACTAAGCTTTTGTGGTGTGGAAAAATATGAGGAAGACATGATCGACAAGGCGTTACAAACCTTCCCCACATCTATGCGTCTTCTAGCTCATCAGTACCGGATTGAGTACGAGCAAGGAAGAATTACCAAATTCAGTTATCTCATTAACAGTCTTGCGACTAAAGAAAAGCACCATGAGATCATCTTGAATAATAACTCAAGACCGGCTGGTATCAAAAAGCCTTAGAGTTATAATATGGGAGGAAATGCTGGAAAAGATAAGAAGGTTGCTCGTTCAGAACCTTATAATCGTGGTGGACATACTCCACGTGGGGGAAGATGAGGGCGTGGGCGTGGCCAAGGCAGCAACCAAAATATGACTTGGCATAGAGATCATAATGCCCATTCTCAAAAGAACCAGTCTGGTTCGGTTCCTGATGGTCAACGGTATCAACAATCTGGTAAACTTGGTTGTTTCAAGTGTGGCTCTTCTAGACATATGCACAAACAGTGCCATGCTAGTAGAGAAATCCAGAATATCTACAAGAAGCACAAATAATATTTGGCTTAAGAGTCGACTTACACTAGAGAATATGAGATGGAGGTTGACACCAACCTAGTTTTAGCAGATGACAAGGGGAAAGAACTTGCTACCCCGGATTTTGATTAAGCCTATGTAAAAGGCAGTTGTCTCTGTAATCTTTCAAGTTTTAGTTTTATTTTTGGCTTACTTTTCGGTCAAGAATTTTAAAGACATTTGTCTTTGTTTATGATTAAGAACACATCTATGATGTAATTTTTGTTGGCAAGCAATGAATATTTCTCTATTTTCGATATATGAAAGTGTTTTGAGAATGTTCTATTCCATGCGATTCTTATGTATGGTTCGATATTTACTTATATGGCAAAAGGCAAGCCAAGATATCATTTTGAAAAGAAAAAAACTTCGAAATTTTTTTTGAAGCAGTGCACAGAGCAGCTTCGACCAGTCGAAAAATTTAACTGAACAATTTTCGACCGGTCGACGCCACGCTTCTATTCGACATTGATTCGAATTTGACCTGTCAAAAAATTGAACTGAACAATTTTCAACCGGCAGATGCCACAACTCTGTCCCAAAATTGGTCCATTTTCGATCCGTCGAAAATTTTCTCGACCGGTTGAAATCTAGTATCGAAAAAGCATAAGTTATTTTGGGTTTTCTCGACAGGTCGAAGCCTTTATTCGACCCGTCGAAAATCCAACCTGAATGTGATCTATTTAGATGAGTTTTTCATCTGTTTCATTGGCTTATGATGTTATTTATACATCAATTCTATTGGATTTCAGCACTAGATGTTGTTATTACATCGGTTTATGCCATGTCATATCAGCACTCAATAAGGGCTTTAGATACTTGAAAGGCTCCATTGACATGGGTTTATTCTTCCCTTACAAATAATACAGAGAAAAGCATGAGATTCTTGGAAAAGAGAAAGTTAAGACAAATTCTGAGGATTTCAACCCATCGAGGATTTTCCTCGACTCGTCGAAACCTGCACCCTGGATTGATCAGAGTCACTTCATCGACCCGTCGAAAGATTCTCTCAACCCGTAAAAAAATGGTCATATTTCAAATAGTTTTCATGTTATCCCCTATTCCAAAACACCGGTTGATGTGTTAGTTGGATTTGCTGATGCTGGGTACCTCTCTGACACACACAAAAGTCGTTCACAAACCGATTATGTTTTCACTATGGGAAACACGGCGATCTCTTGAAGATCAACAAAGCAAACCCTTGTTGCTACTTCCTCGAATCATTCTGAGATAATTGCTTTGCATGAAATAGTTAAAGAATGTGTTTGGCTCAGGTCAATCATAGGTCATATTCGAGGCTCTAGTGGATTGAAATCTACTGTTACTGATCCTACTTGCATCTTTGAGGATAATGCTGCATGCATTGAACAGATGAAGTTGGGTTTCATTAAGGGTGACAATACAAAACATATATCGCCTAAGTTTTTCTTTAATCAACATCAATAGTAGCTGTTGAATATTCATGTGAGCCACATAGGTTATGTTGATAATGCTGTAGACTTGTTTACCAAGTCACTTCCTAAATCTACTTTTATGAAACATGTGAAAAGCATTGGTATGCGCAGGTTATCAGAACTCCTAGACTGGGTTTACAATTAGGGGGAGTTACATTTATGTAGACATCAGGGGGAATCTACCTCACATGTAGTAGTTTTAGTAGTTTGTGCGTTGTACTCTTTTTCTCTTAGACCAACCTTTTGTTTTACCCATGAGGTTTTTGTTTGCTTGGCGAGGTTTTTAATGAGACAACAAGTCGTGCATCATTCTTATGGTCATTGACACAAGAGGGAGTGTTTAAGGAGATTTATTCTCCATTAATCTCGGTGTGTGTCTTGTCTTAGTTATATATGGTTATTGATTAGATAAATACAGAGTATCCTTGTTATATCGGGATAGTTATTGTAACTGATTGTATCAGCCTGTATATAAGGCATTCTATCAATAAAAATGGCAACTACTTTTCTGTCTATTCTACTTTTTCCTGCAACACTTTTTTCTTTTATTCTTTTTTATTCAGTAATTTTTTTCCAAAATAATTAATTTTCTTCAGTATCAGCCATTCAACTTCTTCTTTTTTCTGCTAAATTTTTTATCTTACAACTTTTTATTCGAATAACGTACTTTATTATCAGTTTAGTGAAAATTTAGTAGCAATCTCGTATACTTTCAGTATCAGTTTCGATACACATTCATAGAACTTTTTATACAAAATTTGGTAAAAGTTTCAATAGACTTTTAGTAGTAGTTCAAATACAATTTCAATCACAACTATTCCAATACAAATTTGATAGGAATTTCTATACAACTAGAATAACACATTTGATAAAATAAAAATAAATAAAAATGTAGAAGCAGCTTGACAAAACTTCAGTAGCAGCTTAGAGAACGATTCATGAATGATTTAATAACAAGTTGAAGAAACTTCACTTGCAGCTTGACAAAACTTTAGTAGCATCTCGGAGAACGATTCAATAGCAGGTGGAAGAAACTTCAATAGCAGCTCGACAAACAATTCAGTAGCAACAATTTGAAAAATACAGTAGCAGCTGTTTGAAAACGCAGTTGCATTTTGAAAAAAAAAAGTAGCAGTTTGAAAAATGTAGTAGCAGTTTCAAAAAACTTCAGTAGCAGCTTCAAAATAGCTTCAGTAACAGCTTCATAAAAACTTTGATCAGTGGCAATTTCGAAAAAACTTTAGTTGCAGCTTCGAAATAGCTTCAGAAACATTTTCGTAAAAACTTCAGTAGCAGCTTCAAAATAGTTTCAGTAGCAACTTCGTAAAAACTTTAGTAACAACTTTAATAGTAACTTCAAAACAAATGATTGAAAACTCAAAAATATAGTAGCGGTCCGTTTTCAAAAAACGTAGTAGCGTCTTCAAGAAAAATGAAATAACTCGTAAAAAACACAATAACAGTAGCGATTTCAATATATAAATTACAGTTTTAATAAACACCGTAGCAGTACTTGAAAACACATTAAATACAAATTTGTTTTCAAAATAAATCATTTCAATACAAACTTGAAAACAAAACGTGAAACAAATCAAATCTACCACTGCACATTTTCGAATAGGCTTCTAGCACTCACTTTTCTATTTTGTATTCGAAAAAAAATAGAAAAATAAATCCAATTTGGCCAATGAAATAAGCAAACGAAACCATTCACAAACACACCAACAAAAGTAAGGATTGATTGTTGGAGGTAAAGATCACTTTGTGGTCAACTAGAATACTCTAGAAAGACCAAGAAGAATTGAGAAAGATGAAGAGTCGGTGGTGATGTAAGACTAATCTAGAATAAGCTTGATTAATCAAGCTAAGCTAGAGGGTTCTAGAATAATCAAATAAGAAGAGAAGAGAAGAGATGAGATAGTCGGTGAAGGAGAAGATTAATCAAGAAGTTTCTTGATTAAGAAGAGGCGGTGGAATACCTCTATATATAGAGGTTTGGTGCTCCTCACCCCGTACATCTCAACCAAGCAAAGCCTAAAAAGCTTCTTCAAAACCATCATCCCATTATAGTTAGTAAATTCCTCTAGGAAACTCCTCTTAGTATAGAGAGAGTTGTAGTGTTATAGAGAGAATTGTATCCTTTGTAATCCTTTTATTCTCCTAGTGAAATCCTCCTACTTGTCCGTGGTTTTTCCCCGATTTCTTTTGGGGTTTTTCACGTAAATCCTTGTGTCTCCTCTTTATATTTTCATTCCGTATCTCGATTATGTACTAACTTCCTCGTGTAGCTCCTAACAGTGGTATCAGAGCACTAGTTGTGCGATCATATAGAGAGCTGGTTCTAGAGGAAAGTCATTCAGTTCGAGATGGCGACAAAGTTTGATATCGAGAAGTTTAACGGGACTAACTTCTCGTTATGGAAAATGAAGATGAGAACACTATTGCGGAAGGACAATTGCTTAGCCGCAATTGGGACAAGGCCCGCAGACTTCACGGATGATGCAAAGTGGGATGAGATGGACGCCCTCGCCATGGCGGATCTTCACCTTGCATTAGCCGATGGGGTGTTATCAAGCGTGGAGGAGAAGAAGATGACAAAGGAGATATGGGATACGCTTACAAAGCTGTACGAGTCGAAGTCGCTGCACAACAAGATTTTCTTAAAGAGAAGGCTTTACACTCTTCGTATGGCAGAATCTACATCAGTGACCGAGCACATCAACACTTTGAATACTCTATTTTCACAGCTCACTAACATGGGGCAGAAAATAGATTCAAGTGAACGGGCGGAGATTCTACTCCAAAGTTTACCTGACTCGTATGATCAACTCATCATCAATCTGACGAACAATATCTTCACAGACCACCTAGTCTTCGATGAAGTTGCAGCTACTGTATTAGAAGAAGAGAGCAGGCGTAGAAACAAGGAGGACAGGTTGGCAAGTTCGCAGCAAGCGGAAGCTTTGATGGTGAGAGGAAGATCAACGGAGCGTGGCTCAAGTGGGAACCAAGGTCACAGTTGATCGAAGTCAAGGCCACAGAAGAATTTCTGGTGTTATCACTGTGGCAAGAAGGGACAAGTCAAAAGAGACTGTCGACTTCTGAAGAAGAGCAGAAACCCTGAATCATCAAACACTCAAGGGAACGTGGTAAGTATCTCCGATGACGCTAAAATTTTATACAGCGAGGCAACAACTTTTGAAGGCAGGAGAAAATTTGCCGATGTCTGGATTATAGACTCGGGGGCAACATGGCACATGACTCCCCGGAGAGATTGGTTCCATCAATATGAATCTATCTCTGGTGGATCAGTGTACATGGGAGACGACCATGCCTTGGAGATTGTTGGGATAGGTACCGTCAAAATAAAAATGTTTGATGGTACAGTTCATAGTATTCCGGAGGTACGGCACGTGAAAGGCCTGAAGAAAAATCTATTGTCCTGGGGACAATTAGATGGCAGCGGGTACAAGATGAATAGTCAAGATGGGATCATGAAGGCTACAAAAGGTGCACTTGTGGTTATGAAGGCGAAGAAGATCGGGGCAAATCTATGGATGCTTCAAGGAGAGACATATCAGGAAGTTGACGCATGTACTGCTGCAGCCAACAATGGAGAAGAATCGACAATGATGTGGCATCTTAAACCTGGTCACATGTCAGAATGAGGTTTGAAGATTCTCTCTGATCGGAAGCTACTTCCAGGGCTCAAGCAGGTAAATTTACCTTTCTGCGAGCATTGTGTTACAGGCAAGCAGAGTAGATTGAAGTTTGATAGGTCGGTCTCCAGAAGTAAATGCATCCTAGACTTGCTACATTCCGATGTGTGGGAGTCACCGGTTGTGTCCCTAGGAGGTGCAAAGTACTTTGTGTCTTTTATTGATGATTACTCCAGGAGATGCTGGGTGTACCCGATCAAGAATAAGTCCGATGTATTTTCGGTATTCAAGGCCTTCAAAGCAGAGGTGGAGCTTGAATCTGGAAAGAAGATCAAGTGCATGAGGACTGACAATGGGACAGAGTACATGGACGACGAGTTTCTTGCACTTTGCAAGCAAGAAGGTATCAAGAGACAGTTCACAACCACGTACACTCCTCAGCAAAATGGAGTTGCAGAGCGGATGAACAGAACTCTCGTAGAAAAGATGAGAGCCATGCTAAGGACTGCAGGATTACCCAACTCATTCTGGGTGGAAGCAGCCAAGGCCACTTGTCACGTGGTAAATCGGTCTCCATCAACATCAATTGAACTTAAAACACCGATGGAGATGTGGACTGGTAAGCCGGCCAACTACTCTGATCTACATTCGTTTGGATGTCCTGCGTATGTAATGTACACTGTTCTAGAAAGGAAGAAGAAAAAGTTGGATCCTAAATCTCGGAGGTGTATATTCTTGAGGAATGCTGACTGAGTAAAGGGGTATCGCCTGTGGGATCCCACTGCCCGCAAGGTTATTGTCAGCAGGGATGTGATCTTTAAAGAAAATCAACTACTACAAGGAGGTCGTGATGATAGCAGTTCAAGTGAGAAGACTGCAGTCATACGAGTCAATAGTAAACCAGAGGAGGAGAATTCAAGTTCTTCTTCTGAAGTACCTGAGCACGAGGATGAAGAACCATCTGAGATGGAGGACCAAGAAGTTCGCAGGTCTACCCGTGCGAGGATGCCACCAGCTTGGCAGTCTGAGTATGTTACAGAGAGCAATGTTGCATACTGTCTTCTAACGAAGGATGGAGAGCCATCAACTTTCCATGAAGCCAAATGCAGTTCAGATGCAGCTCTGTGGATGACAGTAATGAAAGAAGAAATTGAAGCTCTACATAAAAACAAGACATGGGATCTTGTTCCTCTACCACAAGGAAAGAAAGCCATTGGTAACAAATGGGTCTACAAGATCAAGCGAGATGGCAATGATCAAGTGGAGAGGTATCGCGCTAGACTGGTGGTGAAAGGGTTCGCTCAGAAAGAAGGTGTTGACTTCAACGAAATATTCTCTCCTGTTGTTCGACTCACAACTATCCGAGTAGTCTTGGCGATGTGTGCTACATTCGACCTACATCTGGAGCAGTTAGATGTGAAGACTGCATTTCTTCATGGAGTGCTTGAAGAAGAGATATATATGCTCCAACCAGAAGGTTTTACTGAATCAGGCAACGAGAACTTGGTTTGCAGGTTGAACAAATCTCTATACGGTCTCAAACAGGCGCCGAGATGTTGGTATAAGAGATTTGATTCCTTCATCATGAGCCTTGAGTACAACAGACTCCATGCAGATCCTTGTGCGTACTACAAGAGATTTGGTGATGGTGACTTCATCATCTTGCTGTTGTACGTTGACGACATGTTGGTAGCAGGCCCCAACCATGATTGTATTGAAGACTTGAAGGCTCAGTTGGCTAGGGAGTTCGAAATGAAGGACTTGGGACTAGCAAACAAGATTCTAGGGATGCAAATTCACCGAGACAGAGAAAGTAGGAAGATTTGGCTGTCACAGAGGAACTACTTGAAGAAAGTCTTGAGCCGCTTCAACATGCAAGACTGTAAGCCAATCTCTACCCCTCTTCCTACTAATTATAAATTATCCTCAAGTATGTGTCCTAGCAATGAAGCGGAGAGGATGGAGATGTCTCGAGTGCCGTATGCATCAGCAGTTGGAAGCTTGATGTTCGCCATGGTTTGTACACGACCAGACATTGCACAAGCAGTGCGAGCAGTTAGTCGGTACATGGCGAATCCTGGTAAGGAGCATTGGAACACTGTAAAGAAGATCCTGAGATATATCAAGGGTACCTCAGATGCTGCACTATGTTACGGAGGATCGGAGTTTACCGTCAGAGGCTATGTTGATTCAGATTACGCAGGTGATCAGGAAAATAGTAAATCTACCACAGGGTATGTGTTTACTCTTGCTGGAGGTGCTATAAGCTGGGTTTCAAAACTGCAACCACTCGTGACTACGTCTACAACAGAAGCGGAATACGTCGCAGCTACACAAGCCAGCAAAGAGGAAATATGGTTACAAATATTGCTGGAGGAGTTCGAACGCAAACAAGAGAAGATTACTCTATTTTGCGATAGTCAGAGCGCTTTGCACCTAGCAAAGAATCCAGCATTTCATCCAAAAATCAAACACATACGAGTTCAATATCACTTTGTTCGTGAGGTGGTGGAAGACGGATGTGTGGATATGCAGAAAATCCATACAAACGATAACCTAGCGGATGCTTTGATGAAGTCGATTAACGCAAACAAGTACATTTGGTGTCGATCCTCTATTGGCCTAGCAAAAACGTAAGCAGCATGAAATCGGCAAGTGAAGGAAGGATGAAAGGACCCACAAAAGTGACTTTAAGTGGGAGAATGTTGGAGGTAAAGATCACTTTGTGGTCAACTAGAATACTCTAGAAAGACCAAGAAGAATTGAGAAAGATGAAGAGTCGGTGGTGATGTAAGACTAATCTAGAATAAGCTTGATTAATCAAGCTAAGCTAGAGGGTTCTAGAATAATCAAATAAGAAGAGAAGAGATAAGATAGTCGGTGAAGGAGAAGATTAATTAAGAAGTTTCTTGATTAAGGAGAGGCGGTGGAATACCTCTATATATAGAGGTTTGGTGCTCCTCACCCCGTACATCTCAACCAAGCAAAGCCTAAAAAGCTTCTTCAAAACCATCATCCCATTCTAGTTAGTAAATTCCTCTAGGAAACTCCTCTTAGTATAGAGAGAGTTATAGTGTTATAGAGAGAATTGTATCCTTTGTAATCCTTTTATTCTCCTAGTGAAATCCTCCTACTTGTCCGTGGTTTTTCCCCGATTTCTTTTGGGGTTTTCCACGTAAATCCTTGTGTCTTCTCTTTATATTTTCATTACGTATCTCGATTGTGTACTAACTTTCTCGCGTAGCTCCTAACATTGATGCTTTGGAGGATCTCTACAATTGGGCAAGATATTTGGCGAACGGTGGAGCTGTTTCTTGGGAGAGTTTTCTTCGACCCGTTGAAATTCGTGGTATCCCAAGTCTATTTTTTGGAACACATGTCTTAACCCGCCGAACCAAACTCCCTGGAAGTCTTTCGACCTGTCGAATAATCACTCAACTGCTAGCGCTTCATCTTCTTGGAATGTAGTCCCATATTCTTAGACACCGAATGATTGGGTATAATTTCCTTAAATACTTCCATGAAATGTTTGTTTCCCCCCTCAAAAAAGTATGAAAGCCATCACATAAACACTTATCAACAAGCCTCATTTCCCAATCCAAATTTGTGAACCAATTATAGAAAAC
This sequence comes from Geum urbanum, assembly GCA_946800695.1. Taxonomy (NCBI): domain Eukaryota; kingdom Viridiplantae; phylum Streptophyta; class Magnoliopsida; order Rosales; family Rosaceae; genus Geum; species Geum urbanum. Next base: position 76,056,190 of record OX326999.1, on the reverse strand, counting down.
AAAATAAACCTGAATGAGTCACTTGGCCTAACTCCAACACTCAACCTTAGCGTAACAAAAGTATTGGGCTCTTCAGATTTTTCATGTAGCCGCTTATTTCAAGTCGACTTCACTGAAATTTGCAGCATTGCCGATAAAAAAAAGATTAAAATAATTGTTCCACACATGCTCCATGCGCTACAAAGGAATAACTATTGCAAGTTTGCAACACCAGCCACTAGAGCCGGTTGCTCCACTGCAACAACGGCATCAACATTGTCTACAATCGAGGAAGGAGCTCACCCTTGGATAGAGGAGGCTATCTACCCAAACCCTCCAAATAGATAATAAAAGACTAGACAACAAGAACACTAGAAGGTAAGGGCTTCATCTTCCCTAATTACACTCTCGAAGCTTCCAATGGAAGAGACAAGGTGAGACAACAAAAGGAATGAAATGATCAATAATAATTAAGGCTAACAAAGAGACTAGATCAAGAACGGAAAATTGAGAATGTAAAGGATGTAGAGCGACCTTTTTTTCGCTTCTTACCATGACGAAAAATTCATGACTACACATTATGAAAAGTGTACACGCCAAAAAGCCTGAAGGGTTGCCCGCAGGAGTTTTAAGCCCTAAGTTTCCCTTCGACTGATTAAATGCAAACCGAAAAGGCATGAAACCGTCTATGATCTATCACCTAGACGCCTACTTTACCGCTGCCAAACCCAATGTCAAAATGTCTAATGGGCCTAAATCTTAAAGCTCAATTTGAAGGTGTGTAAGACATCACCATCGAGTCCAAACCTGGTGTGGGCCTGACTTGACCGTAGACTATACTATAACGCGGGAAAGCGTGCGGCAGTTGTTGGAGAACTAGTGGGGGAGGGGGAAGGCCCATTAGGTTAGAGCAGCAAAGCAGTCGAGGAATCGTATTGGAGGGGAACCAAAATCAACCACGAGTCTCCTTCTGCAACGTGGGCACCAATCGAACCGTCCACTCCCACCCCCACGATGATCCCACGGTTCCAGCACTCGATGGTTCGAACATTCTGGAACTCGAGGCCCACAGACCCCTATAAAAGCCCATCTAAACAATCTGTGCTCCTCCGCATAAACCAACCCTAGTCGCTTCTCTCTCTATCTGTACTTTTCGCCTCCCCTTTACTCTCAGTTCAGTCAATCTCTCTCTGCGCCGTCGACTAAATTACAATGGCCGGCAAAGGAGAAGGACCGGCCATCGGTATCGATCTCGGTACCACCTACTCATGTGTCGGAGTGTGGCAGCACGACCGTGTTGAGATCATCGCCAACGACCAAGGTAATAGAACGACGCCGTCGTATGTAGCCTTCACTGACTCCGAGCGTTTGATCGGAGATGCCGCTAAGAACCAGGTCGCAATGAACCCAATCAACACCGTCTTCGGTAAGATCTCGGATCCGGATCCTATTTACTCGTTTTCAGTAGGCTGTAGCTAGCAGTTGATTTGTATGCTTAGAGGATCTTAGATATTGTGCTGCGATTGATGAACTATTTATGCTAGAGATTTGTAGCTATCGAACTGTTTCTGTTATGATTTGGATAGCTGATTACTTTGTTTAGATCTGGATTAAGTTACATTTGTGACGTATTATATTAGCTGGCTGAGAGTAGATCTGATATGAGATTAAGCTTATGGTATATGAATTTGAACATATGAATCTGTACTGTTTATAACTATCCTGCTGAGTAACCAATTGTAATTTGAAATTAGTTTGTTAAAGAATTAAGATGAAATTTGATGCTCTGTGGGTATGTCATGTTTAATGGAAAACAGATCTCAAATTGCCAGGTTGATACACTTTAATTTGAATTGCATCGAAATAGATGGAAACTCGTAGTCTGGTAAACTTAATTGCACAGAATTAAATTGCTGTAGATAGGTGTTAGGTTCCAAGTAAGGCATTTAGAGCCTGCTATACATAGTAGTAATACAACTCTCGGTGTTAATTTATTAGCTTATTATAGATCAGATATGGTTTCTGAGTTACTGCAACACGTGATTGTTAAATGATGATGTCCTAATTGACTTGTTACTGCTGCCAGATGCCAAGAGATTGATTGGCAGGAGATTCACAGATGCTTCAGTTCAGGGTGATATGAAGTTGTGGCCCTTCAAGGTCATTGCTGGACCTGGTGACAAGCCTATGATTGGAGTTGCCTACAAGGGTGAAGACAAGCTCTTTGCTGCCGAGGAGATCTCCTCCATGGTCCTCATCAAGATGCGTGAGATTGCTGAGGCTTACCTTGGCTCCACAGTCAAGAATGCAGTGGTCACAGTCCCTGCTTACTTCAACGACTCTCAGCGTCAGGCCACCAAGGATGCCGGAGTTATTGCTGGCATCAATGTTTTGCGTATCATCAACGAGCCTACAGCAGCTGCCATTGCCTACGGCCTTGACAAGAAGGCCACCAGCATCGGTGAGAAAAATGTGTTGATCTTTGACCTTGGAGGTGGTACCTTTGATGTCTCTCTTCTTACTATTGAGGAGGGTATCTTTGAGGTTAAGGCCACAGCTGGTGACACCCATCTTGGTGGCGAGGACTTTGATAACAGAATGGTTAACCATTTTGTTCAGGAGTTTAAGAGAAAGAACAAGAAGGATATCAGTGGCAACCCCAGAGCTCTTAGGAGGTTGAGGACATCTTGTGAAAGGGCGAAGAGGACCCTCTCATCCACTGCCCAGACCACCATTGAAATCGACTCCTTGTATGAGGGTATTGACTTCTACTCCACCATCACCCGTGCCAGATTTGAGGAACTCAACATGGACTTGTTTAGGAAGTGTATGGAGCCAGTAGAGAAGTGTTTGAGGGATGCTAAGATGGATAAGAGTACAGTCCACGATGTTGTGCTTGTTGGTGGATCCACCCGTATCCCCAAGGTTCAGCAACTCCTCCAGGACTTCTTCAATGGAAAGGAGCTGTGCAAGAGCATTAACCCCGATGAGGCCGTTGCCTATGGTGCTGCAGTTCAGGCTGCTATTCTCAGTGGCGAGGGTAACGAAAAGGTGCAGGATCTTCTTCTGTTGGATGTCACCCCTCTGTCTCTTGGTTTGGAAACTGCCGGAGGAGTCATGACTGTCTTGATCCCCAGAAACACAACCATCCCCACAAAGAAGGAACAAGTCTTCTCTACCTACTCCGACAACCAGCCTGGTGTGCTCATCCAGGTCTATGAAGGAGAGAGAACCAGAACCAGGGACAACAACTTGCTCGGGAAGTTTGAGCTTTCTGGAATCCCTCCTGCTCCCAGAGGTGTCCCCCAGATCACAGTGTGCTTTGACATCGACGCCAATGGTATCTTGAACGTTTCAGCAGAGGACAAGACCACAGGGCAAAAGAACAAGATCACCATCACCAACGACAAGGGCAGACTCTCAAAGGAGGAGATTGAGAAGATGGTTCAAGAGGCAGAGAAGTACAAGTCCGAAGATGAAGAGCACAAGAAGAAGGTCGAGGCCAAGAATGCTTTGGAGAACTACGCCTACAACATGAGGAACACCATCAAGGATGAGAAGATCGGCGAGAAGCTCCCAGCTTCAGACAAGAAGAAGATTGAGGACGCTATCGAGGCTGCTATCCAGTGGCTAGACACCAACCAACTCGCAGAGGCTGATGAGTTCGAAGACAAGATGAAGGAGTTGGAGAGCATCTGCAACCCAATCATCGCAAAGATGTACCAGGGTGCTGGCCCTGACGGTGCTGGCCCAGTTGATGATGATGTTCCTGCTGGAAGCGGCGGTGCAGGGCCCAAGATCGAGGAGGTCGACTAAGTTTTCTGAGCCAAGCCTGAGTGGCCTCATGTGTTTTTTTTTGCTTGAGTAGGTTATCATGAACAATATCTATCGGTTTTTATTCTGCAGCCCCTGATCTTTGATCGGAGTCGTAATTTTAATTTTGCGGAACCTATAGGCACCCTTTTTGCTGGTATTGCCCCCTGGCATTGTGCCTGGGGCCTCAATTATATAATTTTCAGTATTCGGTGCTAAATTGTTTTGGTTCTGAGTATCAATGTAACGGATCCAATCTAGTACATATTGTGCCAAATGGTAGTTCTCATGTGATGCCGTCGAGCACGGGGTTGAAGTTGAGCTTATAATTCTGTGGTTATCAGAAAAAGAGTAAATGAAAAACTATGAATATTTCTTGATGTATAGTCTTTAAAGTATCCCAACAATAGTACAAAAATTTTAGTTAAATTTGTCAAAAAACAGAAACATAGTAAAATTGTAAGGATTGTGGATATATTTTTTTTTGAAATTAGAAGAGAGACAATTTAAATATCACTAGAATTTTTAACAAAATATTATATTTAAGTTATTTTAAGGACATTTGTTAAAACATTATATTGAAAACTAGTAAAATTTAGGGGAAATTATTTAAAAACTTAAAAAGAGATAAGTTTTCAAAAAAAAAAACTAACTTATGTCATCAAGTTATAAAACTCATTTTTTTTCTGACAATTTTGTCATTCTTTCCGAACTTAAATTTTGTCTATTTCACAGCTCTCTTCCCTCCATTTTTGCCGAAAAAGTAACTCTCTCTCTCTCTCTCTCTCTCTCTGTTCGCAATCGCGATTCAGAAATCAGCCGCAATAAAAACTCTGCTCGATCTCGACATCGTACGAAATTTCAAGCGTTGTAAGTTTCAAATCTCTCGCCATCTCTGTACATAAATTGATGACTTTATATGTTCAATTCTGTTGTACATTTAATTTTCACTCTGTTTTTGTATATGATAGAAGACTTGAATTGTTGTTGCACGAATCTGTTTTCGTTCGTAGTTTATTAATCGATTTCATGATAGTATTGATTACTTTGCTCCTCAAACTATATGCATCGCGATATCGAAAATCTACTTAATTATGTTTGGATATTATTTTGGTTCTAAAATGCGTTTTAGTATATGATAATAGTATCTGCCTGAGTATTTGTCAAATATCTGCCTGAATATCTGTCTGAGTATCTGTCTGTAACTCTATTTTTCTGTTAAAAATATCAAACCTTACTATTAGTTAACCAAAGCATTTACATGGATTTCTGCAACTCTTTTGAAGGTATGTTCAATGGAAACAACACATTCTCCAATCATTGTGAAATATATTTATGGTCGAGAAGGTGTGATGGATATTTTAAGTGATGATAACACATTTGCAGACATTGTGGATATTGTTCGTCAACGATTCAAAACACTCAATAACTCAGTCTTGACGTACAAATACTGTATCCTATCAGAGGATGAACACATTTTCCTGGAAACTGACTGTGACATGTTTTTGATGATGCTTTCTATCCAAAGACTCAATTCAAAATATATTGAGATTAGAATCACTGACTTGGATGAGGTAGAACATCCAAAAACTCATTTGAATATCTGCTGCAATATTATGTCAAGCTAAAACATGTATACGTATCCTCTTTCTAGCAAACAACAAACATCAGTTCCAAGCAATCGGCGGTCTGTAGAAATCATAATGAAAACTCAGGCCAGGATGTGCAGATGGATGGCTACTTGGAAATAAGTAATGTTGCAGACGTCGGTTTTGGATGCTTTCGAGAAGAGGAGACAAAAGATTACTTGACAAAACCATGGGCTAAACTTATACAAGAAAAAGGGAAAAAAATTCTTAGGCGGGGTAACTGAGTTCAGATTGAAACTCATAAAGTACTCAATCAAAAGTGGATTCAAGTTTACATATGAGAAGAATGAGCCCACACACATAGATGTACATTGTAGATACAAAGGGGGCAATAAATACAACTGGTTTGTGAAGGCAAGACTATTCCGCGTGAATAGATCATTTTACATCATTGAAATAAATAATAATCATATATGCAAAGAAAATGTCTGGAAATAGACCAGTGAGATGATGAGATCTTCTATTGTTAGGTATGATACGTTTTTCTAACATCATTGGCTAGTTACTTCTCCAAAAAAAAAAAAAAAATCTGGTGTCTAAAGATATTGTATTCTATACTTGAAACTTATCATTTATTCAATACAAAGCTCAATCATTAAGGCCAAATTGCGCGCTGACTTGAACAAGGGAGCCAAGGCCTTACAGATAGAAATCAGAGAGAGTTTTGGCCTGAAAGTCCCTTAGAAGATGGTGTGGTATGGAAATGAATTGGCAATGAGCTCACTGCATGGAAACGAAGCAGAATCATACACAAACCTTCTCTGGTTTCGAGACGAATTTATGAAGACAAATCCTGGCTCTAGAGTTGTTGTAGATATTGATTCGGAAACACAGAGGTTTCACAGTCTTTTTTGTGTCATTTGGTGCCTACATGCAGGGATTCCAATACTGCAGACCCATGGTTTTCGTTGATGCAAGTTTCCTCAAGAATAAATACAAATGACAGATTATGGGGCCTCTGCAAAAGATGCAGATCAAGGTAATGTAGACAAATGAAAGATGTTTGGATCTCTTGTGTATCTGTCTAAATAGCTGTTTGGGTAGCTGATTGAGTATCTGTCTGGGTATCTGTTATTCCTTTTATAAACTCCATTTTAGTACTTACTTTGCACCTGGCTAGGAACCTTACCTTTTTGTTTCTTTTTGATTCATTTTAGGACTATCCAATTGCATTTGCGATAGTCGATGCCGAAAATGACAGCAACTAGAGGTGGTTCTTGATGAACCTAAGAGATGAGATAGACAGACAAAGCATAAATCAAGAAACTAATACTCGGAGGAAAATAACATTCCTCTCTGATCGTCATAATGGAATTATGAGTTCTCTTCCATATGTGTTCCCCAATGATGAGCATGGCTACTGTTTTCGGCACTTGGTTGCTAACCTCAAAGACAACTACAGAGGACACGCCAAAGATAGAATTTCTGAACTCTTCATGCAATGTGCATATGCTAGAAGTGAGAGGCAATATGAGTTCCTTTTTAACCAGCTTAAGCTAGAAGGAGGATAGCAGAGATAACGAAATTCTTCAAGGATCTTCCAAAAGAAATATTGGGTGCTGCATTCTTCGGAAGAGATAGGTATGGCGAAATGACAAACAACATCTCAGCGTACTTCAACAGCTGGATAGTATATCTTTGTGCACTGTCTGTCTTCTACCTTGCCAACGAAATCAGGTCATCCGTTACAACCTGATTAATTCTAAGGGTTATTTCCAAGATATGTATAAAAATGCATTGTTTCTGAAAAAAAATATCATGAGTATCTGTCTGAGTAGCTGACTGAGTATCTGTATGGGTATTTGCTTTTTGGTTACATTACAACCATTTACAAAACCTGATTCATTATGCTATTTTTAGGATAATGAACTGTTTAATTCATTCTTTTTTCTTTTCTTTTCTGTTACTACTCTCACAGGAGAAAGGTGATGGAAAGGATGACAAGCAAAATACAAGAATTGGAACAATGGTACACTGTAATGGAACAAAGAATGGAAGAAAAGTTCAATTAAACACTTAAAAATGGAAGGCTTTTAAGAGTGATGCACTCCAGTGATTTTGTCTACAAAGTTCAAGCTGACAAATACAACAGTGCAGTCAACATGGAGACATGGACCTGCTCATGTGGACAGTGGCAATTGCTAAGGTTTCCCTGTGTCCATGCCCTTGTTGTCATTCAAGAGAATGACTGAATATTTACAATTATGTGGACAAATTGTACAAAGTTCTGTTTTACAAGTAAGCCTACTCATTCACACTCAATCCAGTGCCAAAGATTGAGAAATCCATTCAGGACATGTCACAAAACGGACCGGATGTCAGGCCTCCACTAACAAAGAAACAACTGGGAAGACCAAAAAAGAAGAGAATGAAGAAGAAAAGCGAAAAAGAAACAATGTTGACAAAATGCTCAAGATGTCACCACATTGGTCACATCAGTAGAACTTGCAACAACCCTATCGATTGAAAACATAAATGTTTGTGTGATTTATTGAAGATGTTATCAGAATAATTTTCTAAAAGTTTGAGTATTTGTCTGGATATCTATATAAGAATTTCAGATCTCTAACTTGTTAGTCGCAAAATACAAACAAAAATGGAGGTTGTTTTCAGTTCTCTTGATATTTTGTTGTTGTTTTGTTTCATACTGCATGGTAAAAGAAGGGGGAAAAAGATATTTTAATATTTTATTGCATAAGTTACTACAATGATTCAATAAAATTCAAGGATAGTTGTCTGAATATCTGTCTGAGTATCTGACTGTGTATCTGTCTCCGTAGCTGTTTGAAAATCTGTTTAGACTTGGATTATGATTCAATCATTTCATACACACATTCATTCGTCCAAGATCATTGCAAATAAAAACATAAAAGGAAGAACAGAAGATAAAGAAACATAAACTTCATTCATTAATAGGATATTTATTCAATTACAAACACTAAAATAAACAACAACTAATAACAAAATGGGATTAAAATCTTATGTTTCACATCTTGGCCTTCTTCCTGCTTCTCCCTCCAAAACCTAGTGGAACACGAGATGCAATGCCCATAAGAAAATCAAGCATCTGGTCCTGTTCAGTAAGGACCAGATCCATATCTTCCTTCATCATCTCCACTCGATGCTTCATACGACCCATTTTCTTCACAAAAGGTTGAAGAGGGTCATCAAGAATAACACCTATAGGAGGTCGAGCAGCAATAGGAGGAGGAGGGCCTGATACAGATTCTTCAGAGGAGGAGGAGGAGGATTTGAACTTTGATGCATCAAAGTCTTCTTCGGTTGAATGGCCAGAAGTGTCTGAATGGTACGGGTTCTTCTTCCTTGGTGCCATAGTTTTTTCTGTTGATAACGAGAATTAGAGAGAAGAAGAAGACTCGATCAGAAAGAGTTGATAATGAAACACAAACACGTTATGGATAACATGGAAAATCAGTCTCATTTATAAAGAACGAACCATTATGTCTTTTGTGACTGAAGCGGTTTATTCCCGCGTCTTTTCAGTTTTCTTTATCTGACAAGACGGTTTATATATATTATATCTCCCTTCTCTTTTTACTACAAAACTCTTGCTTTCTCATTGTTTCTCCCAAAAAAACGTGCATAATAACATTGAAAAACATTAAGGGACCTTAATACATAACACTTCATCCAAGAAGAAGAGACACAACTACTCTACTACTCCACCAACACAACCTTTCATGTTCTATAAATAAAAACGCACTGACCATAACTCATTCACAAAAATAAAAAAAACATTTCTCTTCAACCCTCAACCCTCAACCCTCATTTCCTTCTGTTCAATAGAAAAAATGGCCAACATCTCTAAGAACAACAAGTCCAAGAAATCCAAGAAGGAACTTGAGGACTCCGTTGAGGAGATGATCAAAGAAATGGTGATGGAAGGCAAGGAAACAAGACGCCGCCACCATCGCACTCAAGAAGAAACTTCTGCACCTCCAACTATCCTGCAACAGTTATCCAATAGGATGAATGACCTTGAAGATGGCCTTAAGGATCTCAAGGGAAAGCAGAAACTCATCAAGGAGAATGATGAGACAATCCTTAAACTTCTTCGTCAAATCTTCTAGATGTTGCCTCCCCCACACCAGTACAATTTGATGGAGCAAGCCGCAGCAAGAAAATGAAGCTTTGAAGATGAAGAATTTTAGTTTATTATGTACCTTTTATAATTTCTACTATTGTATTTTCATATTATCAATGAATCAGTTTTAATTTAGAGAATGAATGGTGTTGTTTTAAAGAAGGGAATGAATCTATATTATTCTATCATTTTCAAAGCCTATCTGCTTAAGTATCTGTGAGAGTATCTATTCAGGTATCTATGAGATTATCTGTTCTTGTACCTATCATTCAAAATGAACAGGCGCGACAGAAAAAGACATGTCGTTTTATGAACAACAATGGGTATCTGTCTAATTTGCTGCTTAAGTAGTTGTCTAAGTATCTGTCTTGAAAAACATACACCATGATTTCATTGAAGGGACTATCAACTCCACTGGATCAATCCATCAAACAAATGAAAAGCATGGCCATCAATCAAAAAACATGATTACAAAAAAAGAAGTTCTAGTACTCCAAACGAGAACAATGCTTGAAACCATATTTGATGGTGACCTCCCTAGCATACACAACGAAAAATGAAACGAAACTAGAAACCCAAAATACAAGCCGAGACAAACATAATTAACATAACACCCAAAACAGTTAGTATAACCAATCTTCAAACTTCTTTTCCAATTCTTTAATCCTCTTAGTGACCCTGTCAATCTTCACTGTGGCCTCGACAATCCTCTGGATAGCCATTTCTATCATTGCCAGCAATTTGACATTTAAAAGTCGATTTGCTGCAATTCCATTCCTCGCCCATCTGATCTGGTTGTCAATTGGATATGTCGATGAACCAGCGTTGATACGCTGAGACGAAGCAACAACTGAGGGTGAAGCTCCTCTGTTAAGCCCAGAGAATCTGCCAGTAATGGGAGCCATGATTTTTCGGAGATGAGTTGTTTTAGGGTTTTTATAGAGTCTTAAATATGTTCGTAGCTGCCAAAACTGTTGTCTAAGTATCTGTCTTTAAGGATAAGACACATGCGGAAACACACGTATGTTCTGATCATCGTAAATCATGACAGAAAACTACATGTTGTTTTATGAACAACAATAGGTATCTGTCTAATTCGCTGCCTAAGTAGCTATCTAAGTATCTCTTTTTAAGTTTAGTTTATGACTGCTGGGTTTCAATCAAGTATACAAACATATTTGAGTAGGTTTTTTCTTGTACAATGGACCAGAGAGTGAAATCAAACGCTTTAGTTCTCTGATTCAAACATTCAAGAGCAAACACAAAAGACGTATTACGCAGACAGATATCCAAATAGATATTAAAGTAGATACTCATGCAGATACGAAAAAAGGGATCAACATTCATTGACAAAATGTCATTACAAAATTCTTCCCCATACTAAGACAAAGCAAAAAGGGATCAATGTATCAACAAGGTCATTACAAAATGGTCTTACTCCAAAAACATCCATAACTAACCACATAAAATGTACGTTTTGGAGTAGACAAAATGGATCCCAAATCTCTAAAACATCGAAACCTAATTAAAAAGGACCCAACAACTACAACCCATCAGTCTTCATCCCTAGCCCTGAGCTTAAGCACAATATCTGTAAACAACTCAACCTTGCGCTCCACATCCTCTATGATAGCCAGACCCTCCTCAACCTTCCCGGTTATCACATCGATCTACTCCATCTTCCTGACCAAACCATCAACTCTCCATGAAAGACCACGGAGCTCTTGCAGAAATACTTCAAAGTTGACCTGCATAATATCTCTTGAGTGCTGAAACTCTGCAGACATAGTGGAGGATGCCTGTGGCAGAGATGGCGATAGCTCTTCCACTGGGAAAGGGGTTGAGGACGAAGGGCCGGAGCAAGACATTGATTTTGGGTTTTGATTTGTGGTTTGTGGGGAGAGAATGAATTTTCTGGGAGAGAAATTTTGATTTCGTTTAGGGTTAGGGTTTTCATAGAAATGCGTTGAGAGAAAGTGACGAGGTTTGTGGCTTTTTATAGAGGCATCGAGAAGACGATTCTAGAGAATAAGACACGTGCTATCTGATCATCGTAAATCACGACAGAAAAAACGACATGTCGTTTATAAACCACCATAGGTATCTGTTTGGATAGTTGTCTGAGTATCTGCCTAAGTATCTGTCTTTAAGATTAGTTGGTTTATGAACTGCTGTGTTTCTATACCAAGTATCCACAAAGATTTGAGTTGGTTTTGTGTTGTAAATTGGATCAGAGTGTGCAAAAACAAACATTTCATTTCAAAAAGGCTTTATACATTGAATCTTTCTTTCAGTAAAACTCAAGAACAACACAGATAGTATTACGCAGACAAAAAACATACACTTGTTGATGAACTCATTCATTCCTTAAATACAACACGTAGGGGAGAAACGCGTGTGTTAGAGTCAGAAACGCAAAACAAATACCATAACAGATAAATAAACAGATATCTAGACAGATACTCAAATCAGGTACTCAGTAAGATAGTAATATGATCGCATTCATAATACTCATAGGCTTTATGGAATGATTCACTCATTCAACATTTCCAGAAGAAAAAAAAAGTTTCAGAGACAGATACCCAAATAGATACTCAAACAGATACTCAAAAAAGAGAGTCATATGATTACATTCATACTACTCTGATTAATAGATTCAAAAAGATAGTCATCTGATTACAAACTAACAACAATGTTCATAGAAAATGATCACTACAACAAAAATATACACACCGATTAGTGTCCTACTCTTGTACATCATCTGATTCTTTCCTTAAACTTCCATCTTTCTTCTTCAAAACTCATGATAGCTCATGATCTATAAATGATTCCAACATTCTTGCTTTGAACTGAGAAACTCATCAATATTCAGGTTTTGCTTTATTTCTTTGCCAAGAGCTATACTGTACATGACATAACAAACAACAGTTTCGCAATCAAGGCCAGAAGGTTGTTAAAGACTATTGCTGACGGAGTACATGAGAATTTTGCCAAAATCAATCTTCTAATCTTTGATCCACTGAATACTTTTTGGTTCCTTCTCTACTAAAATGATTTCTTTCATCTTCAGTACCTTATCTGTGCTCTGAGAGTCATCTACCAACATTCGAGCATTCCATGATTATATATCATCACTTACATCCCTCATAGAATCCATCCATATAGATGCCAAATGAACCTGAATCAATACAATAAACAATCTGTCAACCCATCTGTAACCTGTAACTGCTAAAAATCCAGAAAATAAAAAGAAAAGAAGAAAGAGAGAATAAACATTACCGTTTTTAGTGCCTCCCGCATGTGCGCGTTGTCCATCGGCTTATATTTCCTTTTGAGTGAGTCATAATGATACCAGCATGGAACACTTTTATCAAAGACCAGAAGGTGGAAATGTTTATGGGAAAAGATCGGGAACATCAGCTTGCCATTGATGCCCAAAACCTTGAACAACCTCTCAAAAAGACGTTCATGCATCATCTTTACTTTCAGAGTAGACACAGAAAATTGTCAAAAGCAGCACACAACAAATTACACATAAACCTAAAAAAAAAGACACTCTGGAGACACACACAAATTAAAAATATACATAGGCTAAAAAAATAATATTACGATTACATGAGTCAATGTGTGGAATGCATAGGGACTTTGATCTCCTAAACCATCCGTAAATTCACTAACAACATTAGAACAACAATCCAAGACAGAGTTCAATATCTCTTGGCCATGAATAATACACTCCAAATCATCATGATCAAAGAACTCTAAAGACTGAATACCAGTCCAAAATACATCTCTGTTCAAAACAAACGGAGAGAACAATTAAAAACTGAAAACATTACTATAAACAAACATACCCAAACAGATACACTAACAGATAATCACTTTTTTTCTCAGTTTCCGTCCCCTACGTCACCAAATCAATCTAGTATCTCTCTTCCAAATACTGGAAAACATCATGTTGATGAAACGGTACAGCCTTCTTCTGCTCATCGATCAAACTCACATATATTCTTTTCGGCTTGCCTATATTCTTCTTGTATGATTTCACTATCGATGGTGAAGGTACTTCCAAAATTGTAAACTCTCCACTGGGCATTAGCTCTGTCACATCATCGTTTTTGCTCCCTGCTCTAGTCTGGGGCTTTTCCTTGACTTCAATATCGCTCGGACGCTAGTAGATCTTCTCCATCGTCAAGGGCTTCCTAGAATTATCATTTAAACTCTTAACATACGATCAGAGATAAATGTCTCTGTTGAGTCTCACACCAAGTCCAGGGATTGGCTTGTGAATCAAATTTGTGCGAGGGACTAACGGAAAAGGAGGAGGAGTCACCAGGCTTTCCACCACCTCTGGAGAAACAACTGTAGGAGGAAGGGTAATCCCTATACTGAAAGATGGTGCAGACTCTACCCGCTGGGAACTCTTCTTCGTTTGTGAAAAATTCCTTAACAGAGATACAAGAATAAGAAAAAAAAAATTCACTTTAATGAAAAGCTACAAAAGATACGAAAAAAGACAGATTACACTACATGTCCAGAACAAAAATAATCGAAAAAAAAATACCCAGACAGATACCCAGACAAAATACATAGACAGATAAAAAGATATTAAGACAGATACTCATACATCTGAAATGACTGAGATCTAATCAAATGTTAGAATCGGTACCAGGTAGTGATTTTTTAAATGCAGCAACATCTTTCGTCAACTTCTCATTCTGTTCAACAAGCGACTGATTGAAGATCTCAAGTGTCTGATTTGTATCTTCAGCTTGTTTCTTTTCCTCCTCAAGAACCTTCTTTTGACGTTGCAAAGCATCTAGTCTCTTCTGAAGCTCCTCATTTTCGGCTTGAGACGATTGAAGTACCTTCAGCACCATTTTCAACTTGCTTATGAAATTTTCTATTTTCTTCAGTAGAAATATGTATCTTCCCTTGAGCAGCAAGTTGAACTTGTGCTTCAGCGAGTTTCTTTTCCAACAACGAAATCTCTCCATCAGCAGTTTCAACTTTAGCAGTGCCATCTTCAACTTGCTTCTTCAAGTTAGTATTTTCTTTAGAAGCACTTTGTATCTTCCCTTGAGCTTCTTTCAGTTGAAGTTCTGCTTCATCGAGCTTCTTTTTGAACTCCATAACCTGTAAAGCAACATTTGTTGCACTAGATTCACCAGTATTCTTTGCTTGTCTTAATCTGTTCTCAAGCACGGATTTCTCCTCGAGGGATGCTACAAGTTTGATCTCAATATCCAACAGTTTCTTCTTAGCATCCAACTGTTTCTCTGCCATCGTTACTGCTATCATATCCGTATTATCATCAGTATTTGTTAATTGATTCTTAAGAGAATCAATCTCCTTCAACAGAGACAATTTCTACCTCCCCATAGAATCCTCTGTAGTTGCTAGTCATTTCTTAATAGACTTAATCTCCAGGTTCTTCTTTTCATTTTCAAAATCATTGTACTCCTTATAATTCTTAAGAGAATTCAAATCTTTGTTCAAAAATTTAATGACAACCAAAAGAACTGCATTGAATTTCTGCAATTTTTGGATCTCTACATTCTTCTCCATGTTACTATCTTGCAAATGGGAGCCAAATTCTTTACTTTCCTTCAACTGTAAATCCCTCTCCTTAATAGTTTCTTGCAACTTCTCAGCAAGCTCTTGACTATATTTCAACTCAATATCCTTAGCAAGCAACTCGGATTCAAAATTGGCATAGTCATCGTTGGCCATATCATTAATACTTGATAGGACAGGAACTATAATACCATCAAGACAGGACAGGAACTATAATACCATCAACTTTAGTTTTCTTACTTTCCAGGACAGGAACTAAAACATCATTAACTTTAGTTTTCTTAGTCCTTGAATTTAAAAAATAATTGGCCTGTGAAAAAAGAGATCAAGACAGATACTTAGACAAAATAACCAGACAGATATCCAGACAGCTAGACAGTCAGATACACAAACAGATACCCAGAAAGATACACAAACAGATACACAGACAATTATTAACAACAACAACAATAAACAACAAAAGTTAGATATGCACCCTCAGCATTTTCAAGCTTCTGATGTTTCAGAAATGATCCAAAATATCATGGAGGCTGTACTTCACCATGCCAATCTTTGAACAATCCTTGCCAGCTTTTGGTTTGAGAATGTTAAGGATTGAACAAAGATAAAACTGATACAGAAAAACAATAATGAAACACAATAAAAGGACCAGATACAATAGACAGCTACTCAGACAGAAATACAAACAATTACTCAAAGAAAATTTACTAGAATAATAATGCTGCAACTACCAACATTTATCACATTACTTCTATCCGACTTCTTCTCATCCTCATAATCTTCATCATCATCATTCTCAGCCTTCTCCACCTTCTTCTTCTTCTTCTTCTTCTTCTTCTTCTTCTTCTTCTTCTTC
The DNA here is from genome assembly GCA_946800695.1 of Geum urbanum. NCBI lineage: Eukaryota > Viridiplantae > Streptophyta > Magnoliopsida > Rosales > Rosaceae > Geum > Geum urbanum. The sequence continues at coordinate 76,040,211 of OX326999.1, read as the reverse complement.
TTCTTCTTCTTCTTCTTCTTCTTCTTCTTCTTCTTCTTCTTCTTCTTCTTCTTCTTCTTCTTCTTCTTCTTCTTCAGCTTCTTTTTTAACTCCTTCTTTATGGTTGCTTCTGGATTAAAGTTCTTTGTGTAAATGTCCAATGCATTGAACATGTTATCATAAACAACAGTTTCCCAAGCTATATCGCTCATTCCTTCAATACTGGACACAAGGTTTGCAAAGCCAAGTGCCAAACCTCCATTGGAATTAGGCAGCAAAACACTATCCAGCAGAAGCAAGACCAATAGACGAACACAGTCGTCAACCCTATCTTTGGCACCAATTAAATTCTTCAACCTACTCTTAATAACAGTCTTGCTGATTGTCTTGACGGCCCGAAACATGTTATACATCCAATATGTAATCCTCACTTGGTGGTCATTCAATGGAATTGGTCTTCCATCCGTGCTCAAACCCAACAAAGATGAGACATAATCAGGAGTGATACGGTGAACACGCGTCGCATGGAACTAAAACACTCTATTCTCCTTCCTGTATGCATCAAGCATAATAATTGCATCATCCGACTTCAAGCAGTCACGACGATCAATTTCACCATCGATGAATGCACAAATTAGATCATAGAAGGGTGTAACCTTCAGCATCTTCTTCACATTATCACTGATTTTATGCTAGTTATTAAAAGTGAACTTTTGGAAATTAATCAAATAGCACCGGAACTGACACTTCCAAGTCCGTACCACCAAAGGAACAACTTCAGGCTCATTCACTACTTTCTATCGTTGTTTAACAGGTACCTCATCATCACTATCTGTCTCAGAATCAAAATCAAAATTTGACTTAGAAGACTCCAATTTATTCTTGGCCTTCCCCTTAATCTCCTCCTTCTTCATACCCTTAGTCATCATCATCATCATCATCATCATCATCATCATTATCATCTGAAAGGACCGAACCCCGATTTAGTTGCCTAAACCGAAATCGAACCCCTTCGAAAACATGAACCAATAAAAACCAACAAAATTTCGGCAGAGTTTCGTAACGAACGTGGAATTACCATTACCTGCACGCGGAAAATACACTTCATCCTATGCCACAAAAATCAAACCGTGGGCACCAATCTCATCCGGATTTCTCAATATATCAAAAATAATGTAAAGTAGTAAATATATCTGTACTTTACTGAAATTCGGAGTAAAATCGTATAATATATACAACAGAATACTCAGAGCGACCTCTAATGTATAATCATACGTATACCACAGTAGGTAGAACAATAAACCTACTGGAAGAAACAAGGTAGCTCGAGCACTATGCCTCCGACCACGACGTGCGACACCAGAGTCCGAACTGCAAACTGGGCACGGAAACCGAAAAGCCCAGGGGAAAGACATGAAAACCGTTAGAGTGAGTGGACAAAAATAAATGTCTTTCACCACATAATATATATATTATAAAAACATATGCGAGTCGAATGAATAAATATAATAAAATACGCGAGGTAAACTCATACTCCTCCAGCGTACAGAGCATGCAAGTAAAAATCCCACGGGGCCACTCATGGACACGTCCGTGCTAGTACAATCCGAATCACGGGATCCCAAACCCACACATGATTCGAGCCAGAAAGGCCTCAGGTCAGGGTATCTGTTTCCACCCGGAACTACATCGGCACAAGAAACAGACATCTGTACCCACCCGGAACTACATCAGCACAAGGTACAGAACCCCTCCTGGTAGGCACCCTCGGTGATCAGCCGGAATGCGTGTGTATCGATACAACAACATGAATTACGACTGTACTCTGTGAAAACCAAATCATAAATATTTCGATGCAAATGCAATAAACAGCATATAAATGCATATACGTAACATAATCGTATAACACATGCTCATAATAATCATAATCTCGTAAACATGCTCAAATTCATAAAACGTGTATAAAGACTCGCAATCAATCCGTGAAAAGAAATTGTCCACTCACAGACTAGCGTAATGCAGTTCGCGTTAACCAGTGATTCGGCGGAAAGTCCCTCACCAAAAGAACGATTACGAACCCCTGAATAATCATAAAGTCCATTACTCAAAGTCATAACTCGACAATTCAAGATAAATCACGAGAAACCACCGTTCTCGGAAACACATAATCCGAATACGACGAATCGTCGAAAATCCGATATTCACACCTCAATACCTCGTTGTACTTTCGGACGCTCAATTCGAAAAACGAACCTCCCCACTGCGATCGGGGCGCGATTTCGAGTGAAATGACATGCAACTTGTCGAAAACCTCAAAAAGTCAAAGTTTGACCGTTGACCGCCGTTGACCACCGCCGGCGGTGGCGGCGCCACCCAATCTGGAAATTTCTCGACGGAGCAACCTCTATTCCATGCAAAATCACCCACTGAGCAACTTTCTCAACTGTATCAAAGGCCAATTCACACTCTAACTAGTCCAATTTCATGATAAACCGAATGTTCACACAAATTTCAATTCCAAAATTCTCCAAGCACAAATCAAATTAGGACTCCACACTTACATAGTTAGAATCATGGAGATGAGGGCTACAAAATACAGTCCTTGTTTGAGCTCAACTCGGCCGGAATCGAAAACCACCATTAACCCCAAATTTCTCAAACTTTGGTTCAAGGTTTCTCTCTCCACCGTGAGCCATGCCGGAAAAAGAGGCCGGGGATGAGTAGAGGGCGTCGAGGCGAGTCGTTTGGGTCCTCCCCCGTGGCCGGAGATGGCCGGACGGCAGCTTGCCGTCGACCACCGTGGCCACCGTCGCGCTACACCTGCACTAAGCTCGAGTTGACCAAGTCAACACCAACCATACCAGGTTTGACTTTCCCAAAGGGGAAACCCCCCATTAAATACTCATTAAATGCTTTCCCAATTAGGAAACTTCCATAATTATCCTTTTCGACGAACTTTAAATACCCATAACTTTCACGTCGTAAATCCAATTCCAATAATTTTCGCGGCAACAAACTCGACTCGACACATTTTTCAATTATCACCCGAAGTCAAACACATCGACCAAACCGATAAAAAGTCAACGGTTCAAATCAACACATTTAAACCGACTAAATAATCAACAATCGGAAATATTCACAACTTAATTTTCGTAACTCAGAATAATGCTCCGGAAGTTCCCACGAGCTCAAAATTAAATTTTCAACATCTTCCGTGAAGAATCCGAAACCAAATTCTCATTCGGTAATTTAGTCGTTAAGAGCATCACCATTTAAATCCGATTCCGTCGAAACTTCAAATATTCGTAGTATATTCCTCGGTCGTCCAAATAACGATCTGGAACCGCCCACGAACTCAAAATCACACGTACAACGACTCTCGAGAAGAGACTCAGCTCCAATTCTTGGCCAATGATTTAGTCGTTAACAAATCTGGCGATTCAAATAACTGTCGTAAATCTGTGACTACGCGATAACCTCGTAGATTAAGCTGATTCCTCTGCTGATTCTGTTCTGGGTCGTCACATCATCATCATCATCATCATCATCATCATCATCATCATCATCATCATCATCATCATCATCATCATCATCATCATCATCATCATCATCATCATCATCATCATCATCATCATCATCATCATCATCATCATCATCATCATCATCTTCTTCTTCTTCTTCTTCTTCTTCTTCTTCTTCTTCTTCTTCTTCTTCTTCTTCTTCTTCTTCTTCTTCTTCTTCTTCTTCTTCTTCTTCTTCTTCTTCTTCTTCTTCTTCTTCTTCTTCTTCTTCTTCTTCTTCTGCTCTTCCTGCTTTATAGTTACCCTAATCATCTTGAAAAGATGATCATCAGGAACAGCAGAATGAGATGAAGAGGAAGCCACTATTCTCCTCTGTTCCTTTTGGCTCTTTTCGAATCATTTTCCCTTAAAACAATCTGCTCCTCCTCCTTGGAAGAAAAAAAGAAGATGATGAAGAAGAAGGCACATCAGATTCTGACGATTGAGCATACTGTTTTATTCTCTTCCTAGATGATCTCGGCCTTCTTTCGACTTCACTGTCTGATTCTTAGACTGCTCTATTGTGTTTCACCATTTATCCCTATAGAATAACAACAAATGATCAACACATATATAGTTAGACAAAAATCAAAAATAGATACCCAAAAATAGTAAGATAAACAGATACCCATACATATACTTACAAATGATGTACATAAAAAGACCTTCTACTACAAACACAACCGCAGGAAATTAATACAACAAACAACAACAACAACAACAACAACAACAACAACAACAACAACAACAACATGAAAATGATACTCAGACAGATACACAGACAAATACTTCAATATATCCAGACAAAATGCCTTCAATCATAAACACAACAACAAGAAACAAATAGCATAAAAAATCATGAAGAAAAAAAAGTGAAAAATTACCGAAAACAAATTGAAAACCACGGAAAAAGAATATGCAAATAACAACATTTCAATACTTCATAAACGAACAATGAAAAAAGAACATGTAAACTGATTAGAACAAATGAAAATAAAAAACCCAGGGTTTTCAGAATAGAGATTCTTACGAAGAACACAAGACGACGAACTAAACGGAGACAACGACCGACATGAAAATGGGCGACGACGAACTAACAGCAAAACTCGAACACGACGACTGCGAGAAAAAACACGACTGGAGAGGTTTTAAAAAGCACGAGAGAGAGAGTGAAAAAAGTATAGGTAGAACGTGAGAGTTAGAGAATGACAAATAACGTAAAAATGACAAAAACGAAAGTATGTTACATACTTAAAAACAGAATGGGCCTTTTTGAGATCGAAAATATATGCCGAGTTTTTTAGGAAAGATAAAATCTAAACTAGGTTTTTCTTTCATTTTCCTTAAAATTTAACTTTATATTTGAATTAACAAGACTATTGGAGACGCTCTAACAAATACCTTTAAAATAAACTAAATATAATTTTTTGTTAAAAATTCTAGTTACATTTAAGAGAGAATTTAACTTTAAGAGTGAAAAGTTAAATTTTCACTCCTCAATTCTTACGTTTTTGTTTTGTCACAAATATAACCAATAAATTTGTCTTAGGATAATATATATTGATGAACGATTTTTTTCGAGGAGATAGAGTTCTTCCTTAGAATCGATCACTATTCTTCATCTGTATCAGGAATGAACACTGTCAATATAAAATGTTGGGGAAATTTGTGACTTCTTATACCAGTGCAACAAGCCTATACGGTACCATCAGATAACACAATGTGGATTTGATTCCAGATTAATCTCGGATATTTATGTGTAACTGTGTCATCATTTTTTCTTTTTTACTGTTAAGTTTTTGTTCTCAAGGTAGATAAATGCAACCTCTAATTTACTTATTACTAATTCATGTCTAGTGAAAAGGTACGGATTCCTCGTGACAAACCGTACGCCTTTCTTGAAGTTGATCCTAATCATCTGACTGGGAATGAGAATTGTAAATCGAGACCATATTGTAGAATGGCAGAGCCATTATAGCACCGGAGAAATTTTGGAAGGGGAAAGTATTCTAGAGGATTAAGATCCTTTCTGTATCAATGATCAGTTAATGCTAATTCGTTCTTGTTCCATCACAGGAAACCAAATGGTGAACGCAATCGAACATGGATTAGAAGTCCCAATTCAACTAGAATTTGTAATAAGTAGCTACACGCCTACACTGCACTATTAGAACACTACAACAGTGGGCATAAGTAATCCAATCCATCTACGTGTATGATTTCTTGCCCCAATCGGATTAGTTTCTACTCCTTGAGCATTAGTAATCCCTAATCCAATCCATTTTTTGTGCCTATTGGATTAGTTTTCAAAATATCCAAGCGTTTTCATCCCTATAAATACAGTTGATTACTGCTCTTCCATACACAAACCATCAAGCAAATTCATTCTCTCATAGTTAAGTATCTTTAAACCATGAGTGTGCGTAGAAGTTTCATTATTTTCTCTTTTTTCTTTTTGGTAGCACTTGCATTATATTCTTTACAAGCTAAAGCACGTCCGATTGAAAGCTTTGAGCACCATGGGATTCCAGTTCCATGTTCCAGTAGTCGGCCGAAAGCCTTGTTTTTTACTATAGAGGAGCAACTTATACAAGCATAGCAGACGGCCGGATTTTCAAATATGTTGGGGGCCATTACGGATGGGTAGAGTTCGCAACAACGTCCCCATCTAGGCCAAGATGGTGCAATGACTCTACCAATAAAGACTGAGCTCGTTTGTGGCAGACCACTGAGCCTCAAGTTCAACTTCACCACATGCGAACTTTAGATAACCGATGTGTACTTTAGCCTCTTAAAGGTGGGATCCAATGGTGGCGTAGCATAAATACTAGCTTGCACGTTCGGGGGAAGGTATTCCTTTTCGATTCACTAACTCTTTGGACATCGATCCAGTGTTTAGAAGTGTGTATTTCACGGCCACGAACGCAATTTATCAAAGAATACATTGTGAGTCATCGTTTAACAGTAGAGATAGAGATAGAACTGGACGACTAATGCAATATAATCCGTATACGAGAAGAGTGAACGTATTGCTCTGTGGCTTGGCTTTTACAAATGGAGCTGCTCTAAGTGCAGACCAATCATTTATGCTAGTAACTCAAACAATAACAAAGAACATCCTAAGACATTGGATTCAAGGACCTCAAAGTAACCAGGAACTTTTTGCGCCAACTCAAGGCTTTCCGAACAATATTAACATAAAAATATATAAAAAATTTTGGGTTGCTGAAAATAGTAATACGCAAAGTGAAACAACCAATTTTTATGCAAGAGTATATTTCATAAGAGTGGTGATGGACTTAATCTGATTAGCCAAGCTCAAGAATATCATGACAATCTTTAGATCTGCTTCCTTGTGAACCCCATTTGTAGGCATTATACACAATGTTTTTTAAATTTCTTTGTCAGTAGCTAAAGTATTTTTTTTTGTAGTTATTTCTTTATGTTATTGAGGATTTTTTTTTTGACGAAATGTTATTGAGGATATGAATGCATATTAAATAAGTTCATGTTTGAGAACCAATATTTATACATTTTTCACTAGGCCTTGGATATTTCATACTTTCCAAGTTCACATTATATAATCGACATTTTTATATCCTTCGTTACTCTGTCTAAATCAGATTAAAGAATGTCTACGGCTTTACCGCCTTTACGCACTTTAGAAAGTAAAACTATCCATCAGATTTTACTTAACCGGAAAATAAAAATAAAAATAAAAATTGAGCAAGTATTACTCTCAGTCACATCCTCCAATCCTCCCTCAATCGTTTTACTTCGACCGAAACCAAAAGCTCCACTGAACAAACAAAACAATTGTGATAATAAGCGGCTGTAGAGAACCTCAAACAAGTGTTTGGCAACACAATGGAAGAGCAGTACAAAAATCTTTGATAATCCTGCCATGAAACTGTTGCAACTTGCAAGTCTTAAATGACAAAAATGGGCATCGAAGAACACTCGAACACTCGCTCGTTAGTTCTTACTAAAATTAACGTCACTCATCAACAATAACCACAGATAAAACCATAGCCTCCACAATTGCAAAGGCCCTGCAAAAGAAGCCAGTTAAAGGGAGAAGATGAATGATAAAGAGGATTGGAGGAGATCGAAACGGCCAAATAGTTAATGAACATCAGAAGAAATACCCAACCAAGAAAATTAGAAATAACGAATTTGACTGATTGATTCGGAGGGAAGCTGAAGAAGAACATCATACAACGGCTGACAAAACAGCAAACTAACAATGGAGGAGGGAGCCGATCCTACATCCATTTTACAATAAAATATGGAGAATCAATTGAACCAATAACAAGATTACAAGTCAAATCAAATGAACCTTTCTGGGGAATTGATAAGAGAATAAAAGACAAATGAATAAATAATTCTTTGAGGTCAGAAAGAAAAAATGAAGATTTACGGAGGATCTCTGGAAGCTTAACTAGAGGAACTGGGTTCAACGCATCATGAAACAAGTCAAGGCAAGATTGAATTGGGGCGCAGAACAGATTGCTAAAACGTGTAGTGGTTTTAAGAGAGAAACCCAGAACGAATTTGATACGAAGCTGTAAGCCTGGGCTCGGGTAAAAAAGTCCAAATTGAAACCGAATCGAATGGGTTATCATCGGGTCAAGTTGTACAAGAAATTTAAAAGAATCGAATTCAAACCGAACTGACCAAATTTAGGTCGATTTTTCAGGTTTTAAGGTCCAAAATATAGTTTATTTGAGTCAATTTTTTTGCTCGAACCGATAATTCTTATCAAATTTATCACCTTACAACAGCCCAAAACCACATTTTTTTTGGTTTTGAAGTTCTCCGGCCCATTTTTATATAGTCCACGACCCATTTTACTAAAACCTATCTAATCAAACTTGTTTCAAGCACAAATTCAATTCAAATCCTGCCTATTAAACTGCCAATCACATAACACATCACATATTAAACTGCCTATTAAACTGCCAATCACATAACACATCACATAATATATGTCTATCTCACAAACACATGAAATATTGACATCCTGCCTATGTCATTACATCCAAATACTCAAGTCACAGAGAAGTTCAAGCCCATCACAAACAATACAAAGTTTCAACAACAAAATTACAGAAAATTAGTCAATATAAATGTCCATGATGTCCAAAACAGTCCAATATAGTCCAAAACTGAGCAGAATTGCGAAAAAAGGAACATTGAACTACTTGCAAAAAGAGAACGAAAAAAAAGAGAGCAGCATCAACACGAACTGCCAGCACTCACAGCAGCACAACAACCAAACAATATAGTAGCTATCCCAAGCTACCAGCCTGTAATTACACAACAAACAGTAGCGATTAAACAAAGTAAAGCTACTACCCTACAATTAAACAACAAAATAGTAGCTAAACAGCAGCAATTAAACAAGCCAGCAATTAAACAACAAAACAGCACCCTAACAACAACAACAAATCAACGCCACCTTCACAAACAGAAATACCATTTCAACTTCACATTTTAAAACAATAACAATAGCACCAAATCATATATCATCTAACAACAACAAGAAGATTTTACATCTTTAAGAACTAAACATAACCTGCATAAAACACTAGCACCACTTATTCAAGCTAATATGAAATTCTGAATGAAACACTCAAACACACACAAGCATATAACATATTGTTGCAAACCCAATTGCCTCTAGTTTGTAGCACATATTAATCTACGAAAGCTCCTCTAGTCAATTAGAAATACATCACTAAACTAATTGACAAAGACCAAACCCTAATTTTACCTTGATTTGGGATTCGGTTATCCGAGACTTGGAGACTCAGAGGAGTCGGAGGGACTACGTCGTAGAGAGAGAGAGAGAGAGAGAGAGAGAGAGAGAGAGAGTCACGTCAGAGACGTTATATACGACTGGGCGACGAAGTAAAGAGCACATCGGCACCACGACAAGGAGAGAGGACTGAGAAGTGGTGCTATGCAGTGAGAGGCGGTAACGAGACTATGAGAGCAAATCTCGACCATCTCAAGGAGAAGAGGCGGCAACGAGAAGTTGAGAATGAGAGAGCGATGAGGAATGGGGGTGAACTGCGAAGTGAGAAATGGGGGCCGACTGAATTAGGGTTAGAAAATTTTCTAATATACCTGGGATTCGATTCATCATGAACTATTATAGTAACATAAGCTCGCTTGTATAGACAAATAGAGGAGCGACACGTAGTATGTTCGGTTTGTTATATTCTGGTGTGTTGTTTTTACATAAAACTGAACCGGTCTGACTTCGATTCGGTTCACTTAAAAACTGATAATTAAAGCAAAAAACTGAACCAAACCAGCCGGTTCAAGTTCGGGTCGGTCCGGTTCACCGTTTTTCTGCCCAGGCCTATGAAGCTGATGAGGGGAGAAAGAAAATACAGTTCCGAGAGTGATGAAAGGTTGTCATTTAGATAATTGTTGAGGGTGTTATCTGTGTTTGAAATTTTCATTAAACTCTCTGTGCTTTCAGAAACCGAGTTCTGGAGTTGAGCCGCTTCTCGAATTTCGTGTTTAATGAGCTTTAAATTTAATTTAATGTGGATTTAAGAGTTTTACTAAACATCAAATTGAGCTTAATGGTTTTCAGCCCCAAACCACAACCCAAACGGGGTCGTAGACTTGTATGAGATACCCGATTTGTTCAGAATTCTCTGCCAGAGTACAATATTAGTATATAATACTTGTTTTGGTGATGGTTGTGGGGGCGAACAGTACACTCAAAGAACCATAACTTGTCTAATCTCAAATTTCAGCGACGGCGGTCGCCCCCATTCTGTCAGAATTGGCTCCGCCACTAATTTTCAAATCCAAAATGCACTTGACTTCTCTGTTTCAAACCTTCCCTATATCAATGTCCTCCACATGTATAATATAAAGAATTAATGGATAAGATTAAAATAGTAAGCCTTCCCTTCTGAATGATGTGATCGACTAAACCTCTTGCAAAGAACAAGCCAATTTGGGTCCAACTACAACAATTTGGTATGAAAATTAGACTTTTGATGAAAGAAAAAAGGAGATTAATCCAGTTAAAACTAAAAAACACCCATAAATTGGGTTCCTTTACTTTCTTTTCGTTTTTGAAAAAGATAATTAGGTTCAAAAACACATATTTACACTATTTTTTAAAGAGAAATCACATTATTTTCCCTATTTTCTTAAATTTTACAATTATAACTTTATCATTTTGATCTATCTAAATAATAAGAGGCATTTTTTTTTCAAAAATAATAAGAGGGCATTTTAATAATTTCAAAAATAAGAGAAAAAGTAAATAAAATAGAGAAAAAAAATTATTTCTTATATAAACTGCTTCGAAAAGTAAAACCGCCTCCACACCGATTGAATGTGCATTTTGTCTAGTATGTTATACCTTCGAATGCAATTTCAATTTACCAAAAAAAAGGTGCAATTTCAATATATACACAATTCCTGCTCGGGAAAATTTATTAGTATTTTGTATAATAATTTTTTTTTAATTTAAAAAGTACTTTATTTATCGTTAAAAAAATTTCGCCCCACGAATATTTTCTTGCAAGTCGGTCTTTATAAGAAATTGCAACAGTTTTGTGTATAAGCTCCAGGGGACATTTGCAATGCTTTTACCTTTTTGTTTGCCAGTTTACTATTGCACAATCCCAAAATAGGTGGCAGCCAAATGTTTTGGGCCATTCGTTGGGCTCATTTTGATTTTGCCGTTTTTGTTAAAAGGCTTAAAGCCTCTCAGAAAAACACCAATTGCAAAAGATGAAGTTGTTCGACGCACACTGTCACCTGCAAGACCCGAGAGTGTTGACCAAAGCTCCACAATTGATTGCGTCAGCCATCGACTCCGGCGTCGTCCGCTTCGCCGTGAACGGTGTCTCCGAGCAAGACTGGCCTCTGGTGAAGCAGATGGCCGAGTCTCATCACCCTCACATAATCCCCTGCTTCGGTCTCCACCCTTGGTTCGTTGCAGACAGAACTCCCAATTGGCTCCAAGCCCTCAAGCAGTGCTTCGACGCCACACCCTCTGCTGCTGTCGGAGAAATTGGATTAGACAGAGGTAAAAAGGTGAAGGGTGACTTTGCTGATCAGGTTGATGTGTTCAGACAACAACTGCGGTTGGCTAAAGAATTGAAGAGGCCTGCTTCCATACACTGCGTTCGGGCTTTTGGTGATCTTTTGGAGATAATGAAATCAATGGGGCCGTTTCCTGAGGGATTCATACTTCATTCTTATCTGGGCTCTGCCGAGATGGTTCCTCAATTCGCCAATTTGGGTGGGTATTTTTCGTTTTCTGGGTTTCTGATGCCTTTGAAAACGAACAAGGCCAAGAAGATGCTGAAAGCTGTGCCCCTTGATCGGGTACTACTGGAGACGGATGCGCCTGATGCATTGCCCAAGTCGGAGTTGGTGTCTGAGTCTCTGCAGCTGATTGAAGGCGACGATGATGGTTCGCTGAACCACCCGGCTAATATTCACAGTGTGCTTGTTTATGTTGCTTCTTTGTTAGAGATGGACAAGGAGAGTGTGGCCGAAGCAAGTTATCAGAATGCAGTGCGCTTGTTCACTTATTAAGTCTCGCAGCTACTACTCTTGTATTGTTTGCTGTTCAATCAGTCGGTGCTTATAGCTCTGTTCTTTACTATTTCATGTAGCCAACATGGGTGAAACAAACATTTCTTTAGTTAGTTTTCTTTTCCTAGCAAAAAAAAGAAACATCAGTGAAAGAATTCGATTTTCTCTCTTATAAAGAAGATGCAGTCGTGGATGCGTAATTTTTCCTGGACTGGAGATGCTCTGAAACGTGGGTCACCTCTCATTGCGTGGGATCAGGTTTGTGTCCCGAAGTTTCAGGGTGCGCTTGGTTACTAAGTATAACATTGTTGCAAGCATATGTGGGTGACTATATACAGAACAAATGTTGGTCTTTGCCGGATCAGTTTGTTAATTCTTTCCCTGATGCGGCCTCTTTTATCATGGGTATTGAGTTACCTGATTCAGAAATGCAAGACCAATTGGTTTGGGCTTCAGCTTCATCGGGTCAACTTACCTCGTCGATAGCTTATGATGAGCTTCGTACGCAATATGATGAAGTTTCTTTGGGTAACAAATTATGGCATGTAGCGTTACAACCGAGGAAAATCATATTAACTTGGAAGGTTTTCCATGAAAGAGTTTTAACTGATGATTATCGTCAGAAGCGGGGTTTGACTATTTGTTCAATCTGTTCCATTTGTGGTAATGATGTGGAATGTGTTCAGCACCTCTTCTTTAGTTGCTTACCGATTCATCATGTGTGGATATAGTTGGCAGTTTTGTTCATGATTACTATACCACATATTGAAAGGATGCATCTACTTATTAATATTTGTGATCATGTTCAGTCGGCAACCACCAAATTGCTTTGGTATTTACTAGTTTGCAGCATGTTGTGGTGCACCTGGAGTATGCGTAATAAGGTGCGTTTTGATAACTTGGTTTTCAATTTGGATCGGTTTAAGTCTTTTGCAGTGGCTTCAATACGCGACTCGACATTGCCTTTTTTCAGTGCAAGTGATTCAGCAACTTCCACGAGGCCAATCTTCTCCTTGCTGAGGATTTCATCTTTTAGAGCTACTACTCCTAGTTTTGTTCGAGTGGTTTGGTCTCTTTCCTTGTATGGTTGGCTTAAGAAAAACAAAGGTGGCTCTCTCTCAAGTGTGCTGCAGGCTTGTTATAGTGAGGTGGTGTGTGATCACGATGGCAGATTTGTAGGAGCCTATGCTTGTAGGGCTCAAGCTGGCTCAACAATTGAGGCAGAGATTCTTGTTGTTTTGTTTGCTTTGAGGGTAATTGCAGCTAGGAATTGGTCACATATTTGGCTCGCATCAGATTCGGCTTTAGTTCTTCATTATTTCAAGGCTCCTCATCTTGTTCCATGGAAGTTTTGTATTCATTGGCTTAATTGTATCAATATTTTCAAAGGAATTCACTTTCGAGTTTCTCATATTTATAGAGAGGAGAATGTGATTGCAGATATTCTAGCGACCTATGGTGTCTCTTCTACTGATAACATTTGGTCGACTCGACCTCCAAAGATGATAGCTTTGGCTTATAGAAGTGACCTTACTTCTTTGCCTTCATATAGAGGTAGATGATAGAGACTATGTTTAGTTGTGCTTTCTTTTTCTTCAGGCTGATGGTTGTATGCTTGTGCCTATTGTTATTTGTACTACTAAATTACCTGGCTCTGGGTCTGTTACCTAATTCTAGTTTTATTGAAAGAAAAAAATTGATTTTCGCCTGCATCTACCTGCCAACCAAAGACATAGTCATAGTCTCATAGTTCTATTATTAGCAGACATCGAGATCACTTTACGAGAATAACTAAATATTTGAAAGACCCACCTTAGTTTAACTAGTAAACTAAGATTAAGTCCTAACGACTGAACATAAACTGAGAATTTGTACAATTTTTTTGACATAACCTCCACTGAAACTGAAACTATCCAAAAATCTGCAAAAAGAAACACTTCACAAACTAATTTCACAGACACACCGTAGACCACCGATGTTCATCCGGATTTCCCAACAAATGACATAACCAAAATCAGAAACTCAACTCAGGAATTTAAAAGCATTTTTACAAGATACTTGTTCTGAATACAAATGAAAGTAACTCTATGATAACATGAGAAGTTGATTCAGCTATTTACATAAAAACTCTATTTACACGAGCCATATAGAAAAAACATCATACGACTTGTATTCAGAGCGACTTCTATATACATAGGTTACAAATGGAAGAAACTGACAATGAGCTGAGACATACTACTGAAGGGATGATTGGTAGACTCAAAGCCTTCGACGGTACCAAGCACTCTTGGGATATAAACTGCAGCCTGGGCAACAAAAACCGAAAATTCTAGGCAAAAGCAATAAAATATAAAACATTAGCGTGAGTGGACAAAAATAAAATAATCAGCGTAAATTGATAAAACTATCATATCCTACATTTTCGCTGATTTTCGTGAAATAATGCGAGTTTAAAATCATATAACTGAAATACAATGGAGGTGCTCGCCCAGACCACCTAACATGAGTCGGCTAGATGTAAGAAAAATAAATATATGTGACGGGATCGTCCTCAGGCCACCTAACCTGAACTGATCTGAGTCAGACAAGGCCACCTAACCTCCCCTGACTAAATTATCCAGTGATCAACCGAATAGCTAGAGCATCGATGCAACTAAAAAAACCATCACAAATAACCTCCACATTAAAAACCTGTAAAATAATCTGTAGAGCATGCTGATAAAAATATGAACTCACTACGACTGTGAAAATAAAAGGTTCACTCATAAGTCTGCAACTATTGTTGGGATCCAGCTGAATTCTCTTCACTACTAGGGTCGCGATCACGATGTCCTGTAAATAAGGATCATATAATATCAGAACAGATAAAATTATAAAAATATGTTCTAAAAATAACCCCAGAAACCTCATCGCGAAATCCTACATCCTCCATCGCCGGAGCTCTGCCGCGGCCAAAATGCTCTGATGTGGGCGTTTGATATATCAATGGAAATCTTGAAGAAAACCCTGCAACATTTATAACTGGACCAAGTCCAAAATCAGCGGCGTTGAGGCCCAAATCTTCGTCACAGGCGGTGGCCTCTTTGCCGGAAACCACCACCAACGGCGACACTAAATACCCTAAACTTTTTCTCTCAACGAGCCCAAACACTTTGTTATAGCGGAAGCAAACGAATGTAAGAAAGAACAAAGATTTACGTGGTTCACTAACGTGAGTTAGCTACGACCACGGCAGAAGGAGAACAAATTTATTTATTTTGGAGAATACCAGATTACAGAATATCATACTAGGTTAAACAACCTAGGATTACAGTATACAGAATATCTACCACACTAAGTTAAGCCTAACCTACAGGATAAAATCATATTTCATTCACACCTCTCTTAGCTAATAACCTTGTATATATATAGCCTAATAGAGTCCTGAATACCAGAGAAATCCCAAACCTAAACGTCAGAGAAATCCTAAACCTGAATGACTGAGGAATCCCTATTCTTTACGGAAACCTGAGTAGTAGTCCTGCTCGCCAAGGACTTCTAACTCTCATTGCCAAAGACTGCTCGCCAAAGACTCTCTCGCCAGAGACTCTTACTTTGGCGAGACCCTCTCGCCAAAACGTATGTCTTAGCGAGACCTGGGTACGCCGACGTCATACCTGATTCAAGGCATATTCTAACAAATCTCCACCTTGACTTGAATCCTCTCCCAGATAACCAGATGTTGCAGACGTACCAGAAGTACCCGATGCACCACAACAGTGCCAGATGTACGAGACTCTCTTCTGCCCCAGATGTTGTTCCTCCAAAGATGAACCCAGATGTTGCCCATCCCAAAGAAGGACCCAGATGTTGTCCTCTCCCAGAGAAGGACCTAGATGTTTTCCCCCACGGGCAACTAACAGCTTCTAACATTCAGCAAATCTAAACAATGTTGAAACTTGCTATGTTGAACCGGCTTGGTGAACATGTCTGCAGGATTATCAGCAGTACCCACCTTGTTCACCTTGATTCTCTTATCACTTTTCAGAAAATGATACCTGACATCGATGCGCTTAGTCCTCTCATGATGAACTTGATCCTTGGCTAAACAGATTACACTCAGACTATCACATTACACTATAGCCTGATCATTATGTAGACCAAAGTCACTAACCAGTCCTTTCAACCAGATTCCCTCCTTGGCTGCCTCTGTCAATGTCATGTACTCTGCTTCAGTGTATGTGGATGACTCGCGAGGATCCACCTCTTCAACAACCTGATGTGTATAAGCCACTATATCCTGAAAGCCATACCTTGTAGGAGGCTTCCCAAAGTTTGCTCTCCTAGACCGATTAAGAGACAAACTATGCTGGTTAACTACTAGTGGCTCTGATTCTGAATGTGAGTGTTGATCTCCTTACTGTGGTTCACTCTCATCTTGAGTGACTTGTTGCTCCACCTGTTTCTCAACACTACGATTCTCTGATACAATAATCAAACAACAAGCTGTATTAACAACTTCTGCCCAAAACCTCTTCTCTAGTCTAGCATTAGAGAGCATGCACCTCGCTCTCTCCAGAAGTGTCTGATATATATGTTCTGCCACATCATCCTGCTCCGGTGTGTCCTTGACTGTATGGTGCCTAGCAATCCATACATTCTTGCAGAACTCCTTAAAATCAGACCAGCAGAATTCCAGAATTTGCATCCCTCGTTTACTCATATGACCGAGTCTCATGTGCCATAGCTTGGTCATATCATCCTTGTGAACCTCCGATGATGCAACAGCAGCAGAACCTGACAGCATAAAACCTTGTAGAATATACAAAGTACCTCGCTTGACACCTTTCAGAACCACATTAGAACCCTTGCAGACACGTAGAACTCCGCCTTCTCCTTTGAAACTGAACCCCTTGTTATCCAAATAACTCAGCGATATCAGATTCTTAGTCATGTGTGGAACATGCCTAACCTCGTTCAATGTACAAAATTAACTATCATGTGTCTGTATTTTAATTGAGCTCATTCCAACCACCTTGCAGGCAACACTATTAGCCATAGAAACATTGTCTCTATTTACCTGCTCATAGGTTGTGAACCACTCCCTGCGCGGACATATATGATAAGACACCCCCGAATCTAGAACCCACACATCAATGTGATGTGTATGTTCATCAACAACTAAAGAAGTATCATCTTCTGAATTGGTGTCATTTTCTGCTATGACAGTAGTTCCTGATGGTTTCTCATGCTGCTTCCATTTTGGACATTCCCTTTTCCAATGTCCCCTCTCTTTACAATAGTTACAGACATCGTTGGATTTGGGACCCTTGAAACCTGATTTTTTGAATTTCTTTTCATTCGAATTTCCCTGTCCTTTACTTCCACTGACTACTAACCCAGCAACCTGATTATCTAAACCTATACCAATCACCTTATGGCGCAGTTCTCTGGTATGAAGAGATGATCTAACCTTCTCAAGAGTCACCGTGTCTCTCCCAACAATAAAGGATTGCACAAAATTCTCATATGATAACGGTAAAGATACCAGTAGAATTAAGGCAGCATCCTGATCATCGATTTTAACATCGATATTACGCAATTCTAACAGAATTGTGTTCAACTGATCTAAGTGATCTCTCAGAGGTGCACCCTCTTGCATACGCAGACCAATCAGACATTGCTTCAGAAGTAACTTGTTGGTTAAAGACTTCGTCGTGTATAGACTCTTAAGCTTCAACCACAGACCAGATGCAGTTTCTTCTTCTGCTATTTCGGTGATGATATCATCTACAAGACACAACATGATAG
Organism: Geum urbanum; assembly: GCA_946800695.1. Lineage (NCBI taxonomy): Eukaryota > Viridiplantae > Streptophyta > Magnoliopsida > Rosales > Rosaceae > Geum > Geum urbanum. The sequence continues at coordinate 76,022,299 of OX326999.1, read as the reverse complement.
TCGAGTGTGTCTTCTCTTCCAGACTGGCCATTTCAGCGGATTCGAGACCCACTACCTTCTTCATTAGCGGCGCCCACAACCCTTGTTGCTTTAACAAGGCACGCATCTTGATCTGCCATAAACTAAAACTATTCTTGCCCATGAATTTGTTGATATTCACATTCACCCTGAACATCTTAAGCCTAATGTCACGCCCCGTCAACATTCTAAGGGTAGCCTTGAGCATTCGCGAGGGAAGCATGGCTCAAGGATAGGATTGGAGCATTCTGGATTAGACAGAGGTAAAAAGGTGAAGGGTGACTTTGCTGATCAGGTTGATGTGTTCAGACAACAACTGCGGTTGGCTAAAGAATTGAAGAGGCCTGCTTCCATACACTGCGTTCGGGCTTTTGGTGATCTTTTGGAGATAATGAAATCAATGGGGCCGTTTCCTGAGGGATTCATACTTCATTCTTATCTGGGCTCTGCCGAGATGGTTCCTCAATTCGCCAATTTGGGTGGGTATTTTTCGTTTTCTGGGTTTCTGATGCCTTTGAAAACGAACAAGGCCAAGAAGATGCTGAAAGCTGTGCCCCTTGATCGGGTACTACTGGAGACGGATGCGCCTGATGCATTGCCCAAGTCGGAGTTGGTGTCTGAGTCTCTGCAGCTGATTGAAGGCGACGATGATGGTTCGCTGAACCACCCGGCTAATATTCACAGTGTGCTTGTTTATGTTGCTTCTTTGTTAGAGATGGACAAGGAGAGTGTGGCCGAAGCAAGTTATCAGAATGCAGTGCACTTGTTCACTTATTAAGTCTCGCAGCTACTACTCTTGTATTGTTTGCTGTTCAATCAGTCGGTGCTTATAGCTCTGTTCTTTACTATTTCATGTAGCCAACATGGGTGAAACAAACATTTCTTTAGTTAGTTTTCTTTTCCTAGCAAAAAAAAAAAATCAGTGAAAGAATTCGATTTTCTCTCTTATAAAGAAGATGCAGTCGTGGATGCGTAATTTTTTCTGGACTGGAGATGCTCTGAAACGTGGGTCACCTCTCATTGCGTGGGATCAGGTTTGTGTCCCGAAGTTTCAGGGTGGGCTTGGTTACTAAGTATAACATTGTTGCAAGCATATGTGGGTGACTATATACAGAACAAATGTTGGTCTTTGCCGGATCAGTTTGTTAATTCTTTCCCTGATGCGGCCTCTTTTATCATGGGTATTGAGTTACCTAATTTAGAAATGCAAGACTAATTTCTTTGGACTTCAGTTTCATCGGGTCAACTTACCTCGTCGATAGCTTATGATGAGCTTCGTACGCAATATGATGAAGTTTCTTTGGATAACAAATTATGGCATGTAGCGTTACAACCGAGGAAAATCATATTAACTTGGAAGGTTTTCCATGAAAGAGTTTTAACTGATGATTATCGTCATAAGCGGGGTTTGACTATTTGTTCAATCTATTCCATTTGTGGTAATGATGTGGAATGTGTTCAGCACCTCTTCTTTAGTTGATTACCGATTCATCATGTGTGGATATGGTTGGCAGTTTTGTTCATGATCACTATACCACATATTGAAAGGATGCATCTACTTATTAATATGTGTGATCATGTTCAGTCGGCAACCACCAAATTGCTTTGGTATTTACTAGTTTGCAACATGTTATGGTGCACCTGGAGTATGCGTAATAAGGTGCGTTTTGATAACTTGATTTTCAATTTGGATCGGTTTAAGTCATTTGCAGTGGCTTCAATACGCGACTCGACATTGCCTTTTTTCAGTGCAAGTGATTCAGCAACTTCCACGAGGCCAATCTTCTCCTTGCTGAGGATTTCATCTTTAAGAGCTGCTACTCCTAGTTTTGTTCGAGTGGTTTGGTCTCTTCCCGTGTATGGTTGGCTTAAGATAAACATAGGTGGCTCTCTCTCAAGTGTGTTGCAGGCTTGTTATAGTGAGGTGGTGTGTGATCGCGATGGCAGATTTGTAGGAGCCTATCCTTGTAGGGCTCAAGCTGGCTCAGCAATTGAGGCAGAGATTCTTGTTGTTTTGTTTGCTTTGAGAGTAGTTGCGGCTAGGATTTGGTCATATATTTGGCTCAGCATACGATACTTAAAACTTATGTGGTTTGTCGCTAATTAATTACGTTAATCATCTATGGTAATTAGTCTTTACCGTCGATAATTTTCGTGGGCATTTTGTTGAGATTTTATCGATTTTGTTTTTCAAGAAATTTATTTGGATAAAGTTGTAGAGTTTGTCGATACGAGTTGTGACCACGTCAAGTGATGAAATCGGAGTTACGACAAAGAAGTTATGGTTAGCAGAAAATTTACGAAAATATCGGAAAACGTTTTATTACAAAATCATGGGTACAAATACGGGTTTCTATATTGGAAAAGTCAGGAATTTCCATTTTTGGAAGCGGGTTTATCCTCGTTGACTCGACCTCTAGCGGCAAAAATCGCCACCGAAGGCGACGGCGGCTGTGTGACAGATTCCGGCCACCTCCGACTTTGATTCTTGGTGGATACGGTTGGGTTTCTTCCTTGATTAATTCTGATGTGTGTTTAATCGGATACTAATTATTTGATTTTACGATAATATTAATAGACGATCCGACTATCGATTTAAATTCGAGTCACTCGATATGTGAGATTTATGTTGCAACTCTAAAATTGATTTACAGTGAAAGAATGTAGGGAATTAAATTCGTATTTAGTCGAAAAATAAGTTATTCAAGAATGCGAGATTCTTGACATTATTGCTCGTCGGATTACAAGGTTAGTTATTCAATATCGACGAGTAGATATTAATTATAATTGTGTTTTCAAGATTAGGACTTAGCGGGCCGTGTCAGATGATTATTGCGCTGATTAGCAGGTTATGACTTTATGAATATCCCAACATTGTACGGTGAGTGGACGTTTATTTATTTTCACAGTTGCTGCGAGTTCATTTATGCAAATTTACAGTCTCCTGTATTTTATTACAGTCAAGTTTAGAGGTATGTTTGTGATGGTTTTATTTTCAGCATCTATGTTTTTACTAGTCGATTGATCACTGACTAGTCGGGTTAGACCGGGTTAGGACAAACGCCCTGCTAACCTAGATTGTCTCGGGATAGGACAAACCCCCTAAACGATCCCACCACCTTTTATTTACAGTCATGAAGAAGCTCTGGGTTATGACAAACACCATGAGTGCCCACCTCCATATTTTATTTTAGTTTATTATATTTGAACTCGCTTTATTTTACAGAAATTAGCGAAAATGCATGTTATTACAGATTTATCATTTTACGTAGTTTACGTTATTTTTTTCCACTCACTCTAATGTTTTATATATTAAATGTATTTTCCTGGGTCTTTCAGTTTTCCGTGCCCAGGCTGCAGTGCTTCTCCGAAGTTGGATTTTGATCCCCTGAGGCTTTGAGTCCACCGAGTTATCATACCTTTCTGTAGGTTTCGACCCACTAGCAGTGTATTTCATGTTTTATTCTTCTCCTAGAAGTCTCTCTGGAAACTAGTGTTATAAATATTTTTCAGTGCTGGTTATGAATTGTTAGTATTGTTGGTTTATGAATTTTCAGTTCCTGTATTATTATTCTAGCATTTTAAATAATTTACTTTCCATACTTTATTGAGAAATCCGGATGGACATCAGTGGTCCACGGTATTGTTTGTGGAAAATTTGAAGTGTGATTTTCTTCAAGTTTCTGGTAGTCCACTTCGTAGAGGAATTATGTCAAAAAAATTACGGAAATCAGTAGTTTAAGTCTTGTCGTTAGGGCGTGATCTTAGATTCCTAGTTAACTTAGGGTTGGGTCCTTTCAATAACCACCCCATATATCAACATGGATTAAATCAAAATAAGATTCAGTAGAAGTAGTGCTCAAAGGAAAACATTGTCTAGTGAGTTTAGCTAAAGGGCAAATGGATCAGTTACTTGCATTGCAAGACTTATTTGCGAGAAACGGAAACATGGAAGAAATTTTGCTTGAGGGGTTTCCAAGTCGTTGATGCCACAGGTTGTGTACTTTGGTGTGTACCACATTGCATGCTCCCATCTTCTGTGACTTGTTGAGGCAGTAGAGGCCCTTCCTCTTAGTTCCCGTCCTGATCATCTTCCTCGATCGTAGGTCCTTTATGATACAGAATTGTTTGAGAAAGATTGTGACGTAAAACGAGTCATATGCTAGCTTACTCACAGAGATCAAGTTTAGGTAGAATATTGGAACACAAAGAACATTATGAGGATTAAAAATGAGGAGACAAGACTACTGTGCCAATATTAGTGACTTATGCTGACTTCTCATCAGGGAGTTTAACAAACCGATTATGGACAGGTTTGAGACATGTGAGCAATTTTGGGTTACACACTATGTGATCACTAGCACCACTATCAAGTATCTAAACAATATCTTTACCATTTTGCGAAAAAGAGAATGCTTTTCCTGAGAGTTCTTCAAAGTTTGGAATCGTCGTGGCAGGTTTTGGAATCGTCGTGGCAGGTTTGGCTTTGCTCAAAAGGCGAAGAAGCTGTTGGCATTCTTCTTGTGAGAAAGGAAAATTTCTCATGGAATTGTCACCAGAGGAAGCTACATGATTTCCCTGGGATCATGCTTGTCCTCCTTACATTGTAGCCTTTCGTTTGCGGCACTCATCATAGACGTGCCCTTCCAATTACAGTAGGTGCATTTGAGGTATGCTCTATAGTGCTTTGTGGCATGGTTAGTTTTACCACACTTGTCGCACTTCACTTCTCCTCCTACATATTGAGTCTCACGACCTGCTTTCTTCACAGAAAAGGCTGATGCTTCAAGTGTGTTGACAACTTTGTCATTAAAGACCTCGATCTACTTCTCATGGCATAGTACCATGGCATATGCTTTGTTCAAACTTGCAAGTGGATCCACGCCTATCACGTTGCCTCGAACAGTCTCATAATTGTCATTGAGTCCCATCAAGAACTTCATAGTCTTTTGTGTCTCCACATACATTTGAACTTTGGTGACTGATTCACAGCTACAAGGAGGAAAAGCACATAGTGCCTCCTTCTTATCCCATAGGCCTTTGAGTTTTGTAAAGAAGGCTGTGACTGAACTTGCATTCTCTATGTGGAATAGCTGGACCATGTTATTTTGAGAAAATCTCTCTTGTAGTTCAAACCACATACCTCTTGCATCTTTGCAACGTTTAACACTATTTGATATCTCCTTCGACATAGATCCCAGCGGCCATGTCTTTACAAGCATGTTGCAGCGATCCTACTGTTATTGCTGATTAAGATCTCTAGTTGGTCTTTTGAGCATTCCATCAACAAAGCCGATCTTATTCTTGATGCTTAGTGCCATGCTCATAAACTGCACCCAGTTGTTGTAGTTGTCCTCCATCAAAGGTTGTGACCCAAGTACTGAGCCAGGTTGATCCGAGTGATGGATGAAAATGGGATGATTTAAGTTCTCCCATGGTTCTGGGGCTTTCTGTGATGCCGAGGGCTTCACGTCACTCTCTCTTGTCATGGAGGATTTGGTTGTGTTTTTCTTAATTGTTTTGAATCTTGTCTCAGAGTCAATGCTCTGATACCATGAAGAAAACACAATGGTGTATAATATTTTTGTATCTTTGATTCAACAGTCAGCTACAACATATATACAGCAAGGCTGTGGTCTAGATTCACCATTCTAGCTCTAGGTAAGGTATGTTACTGATTACAGGATATTTAAAAAGTCAATGCCTAAACTACAAGCAAATCAGATATCCTAATTACATGGGATAAGATCTTTTCCTTCTATAAATTCACAGCAAGGGCGGATCCAGGATTTCAAAACGAGGGGTTGCTCAATTTTTTTAAGATTTGTAACCCATTGGGAGGCTCATCCCCACGTCTTTGTTATTATGATATAAGAAAACATACATTGTGAATAACAAACTAAACCTCACCCTCCGAGGATCGCTATCTTCAACTCAGCAACAACTAAATTATTATCAATGCTTTTGGCGTGCATACTCTCTTTCAATATAAAGAATAACTTAATCACCAAGGAACTCTCATCACTCATCTTATTTTAAGGAGTAGTTTTCAAGATCTTCATAAGTGAAAATGCGGCGAGTCGTCGAGTCGTCGACGGCTGGAATGAAGCAAGCTAGCGGAGCGATTGAAGTTGTGAAGGTGTTTTTTCTTCTTCTATGTAAACGGAGAGTATCACATGAGATAGGGTGATTTGGGGAAAAGCAAGCACGTGCAGGGCAACTTGTTTTATTTTTTCTTCTTTTATGTTTTTGTATATCTCTATTTTTTTTACACTGATTTTAAGCTCGGTTGTAGCCAGAGTAGCCTACCCATTGTCTTCGTCCCTGATTCAAAGTGAAGCATGTTTGAAATTGAAACTTCTCTCATTGTTATGTAGATCGAACAGATTATACCCAATAAAGTCACAATCTTTTTAACTATTTTTCATTTAAATAATGATGAATGAATGAAAAAATTCATGTAGAAAATTCCACATAGATAACAGTTAGCAAAAATGATGAAGTGGCAAATACCAACTCATTTTGTATCAGTTTTTTGCATAAATTTTTGGAACTCAAGCATTTTTCGAGAAAAATTTGGGGTTGCAGAGAATAATAATTAGACAAGGTAAAACAGCCAAGTTCGATTCGAGGGACATTTATTAGTGTTGGATGGGCTCTCAATTAGTGAAAGAAACCTTTCTTCTTTCGCCTGCATCTATGGCCCGTTTCTGCAACCGCCGGTGACTAATTACCAGTCATGATACGCTACTCTTTCCACACCGTTACTTTTGTTAATTGTTATAGTGACGGGCAATAATGGAGTAATAATCGAATATCATCGACGGATCCAGATTAACAATGACAATGCCACATTCCCAATTCGCTACTAAGTTTCTTTGCCAACCACTTTGCATTCTATCGGCCTAACAATAACGAAGCTATCATGTCCGATATGATGTAACACCAATGGATGGCAAGAACCTACATCTTACAGGAATATCCAATGCATCCGAACACACTCTTATCCTGTCACATTCAGGAAAATATCTGCTTCTCTTTGACATGTTATCCCTGTAAGATAATGGCTACCACAATTTTGTATCTTGATAATAAGAATGATAAGCCAATTGGCCACACAGAAGGATCAAGAGGTGGGAAGCCATTTCACTCTTCCAACTCCCACTACAGTCCCCAAAGACCTTCCACTTAAAAGATACGACTCTGATTAAAAAGGTACGTGGTGACGAACTGACAACCACATATATGAGTATCATACAAACAAAGAAGACACTGCATACATGATTCATACACAATAATAGCTAAGCAAATCATGTAACACCAACACGTGGCGCGCTGCAAGACTACCGAGTCTTGATACATGGTAATCGTACAATGACTTGCAACAATTTACTGTATAACAAATCTCAAACAGTCAAACCACTGTTCATAAGTGTTTTTTTTTGTAATTTTTTGCTCTTTTCTGGGCTTTTTGTCATTCAACATTTTTATTTTGTACTTTTTATCTTTTTAACTATAACTTTTTATTACAGTTTTTTTTTTGAAATGATTATTTTTAACAGTTTTATATTTTAACTTTTTTACGTTTTCATTTTTTACATCTCTTACAATTTTTTGTTTTACTTTTTTACTTTACCTTAATACCTTCTTTCTTTCTTTTTTACAATTTCATGTTTTATTTTTTATTCACTTTTTAACAGTTTTTACTTTTTGACATTCACATATTTTTATAAGTTTTATTTTCTACTTTTTTTTATAAGACTTTTTTTTGAAAGGTTTTTTATATAAGACATTTTATTTTTTATCTGTTTGGTCTTTGCTTACACTTTACCATTTTCAATTTTTTTTAGGTTCATCTTATAATTAGATTTCCTTATCGCGCCAAAAGGCGTAGTCACACATCTTTTCAAAAAAAAATTTAAAATTTTTTAACAAAATTGAATAATAAATTTGGCAAAAATTGACAACTAAATAATCATCGAATTGACAATCGGTAATTCTACTTACAGATTCGATCTAATTTCAATTTCATTTATAAAAAAAAATCAACCACGCAAGCGCGGTGGCCCTCTTTCTAGTCCTTTACAAAAGTGAACAACTACTATTAGTTTAATACATGGTCGATACTGGATACCACTATCTAGGGGTCATCATTTGGCCCGTGGGCCGGTGGAGGCTCGCAAGCCCGTGGGCTAAAAGCCCGGCCCGGCCCGGAAAAAAAGCCCGCAAAACCCCGCCAAGGTGATTGGTGGGCCGAACTTGGTTTAGAGATCTAAAACCCAGCCCGGCCCGCCAAAAACCCGTCAAGGCTCGTTAGGCCCGGCCCGTCAAAGTCCATAATTTTTTTTATATATAAGATAGTAGTACATATATCATTATACCTACACTTATATATATATAATATAGTGACTAGTACTATATAGATATATATTTTATATTTGTGTATGTCTGTATTAATATATTACATATACATATATTGATCAAATATTGGAATTCCGTATATAATTATATTTGTGTATCTATTTTACTATTAAATCATTGTTTAGAGTTTAGGATAAGTTAGGGTTTAGGTTTATGGTAAGTTAGGGTTTAGGAGATTGAGATTTAGGGTAAGTTAAGGTTTAAGAATTTTGAGGTTTAGAGTAAGTTAGGGTTTAGGTTTTAGGAATTTTGAGGTTTAGAGTAAGTTAGGGTTTATGGTATAGGGTTTCATTGTAATTTTTTTTTATCGATTTACCTTACATAGTAAAATAGTAAATATAATAGATGGTTCAGATTAGATCTTGTAATTTTTCAATGGTGAGAGTTTAATTGAGAGTGTGTGAAATGACATCAATACCCTTCTCTTATATATTGCTTATTTTTCCATGGAGAAACTAGATAAATCAAATTTTTATGTCAATTTTTTTGACGCTATGAGATAGATATGTAATTTACAAGAATGTGTGTTAAAATTTTGATCTTAAAAAATTCCTTTAAGGATGGGTAATTTACGTTTTAGTTGTAAGGGTACTACGGTCACATTTAGCGAAACCCATAGATGTAGGTCTAAATCAAGTCCAAAATTTATAAAAAAAATTTAACGGCATGCTTAGAATATTATGAACAACTAATCTGGCAGTCAGTTTTGTAAAATGATGATACATGATCGATTACGTTTCACAAAGGTCTTTCAACCCATATAACCAAGGAATAAAGGTAAGAACATTAGTGTGCATATAGAGAATTTAAGCAATATAAGAATTAAAAATGTTTTAACAATAAAGAAGGCCATATATAATAGTTCACCTTGTAATAAAAGACACCGTACGTAAAAATTAACCTAATCGAAGTACGTTTGGATCCCGGTCAATACAGTTAAACAAAATTTGTGAAAACACTAAAATACACTCATCTTATTTTCCTTATTTTCCTATGGGGGGAGTTGATAAATCAATTTTTTATTTCAATTTTTTTGACACTATGAGATAGATACGTATTCCATAAGAATATGTGTCCAAAATTTGATGTTAAAAAATTATTTTCGGGAGGGGTAATTTCCGTTTTAGTTGTAAGAGTACTACGGTCACATTTGGCGAAATACATGGATCGATGTCTAAATCAAGTCCAAAATTTATAAAATTTTAAAGGCATGGTTATAATATTCTAACCAATCAATCCAACGGTCAATTTTATAAAATAATTAAACATGTCCGATTAAGTTTCACAAAGGTATTTCATTCTATATAACAAAGGAACAAACGTAAAAACATTAATATATATATATGGAGAATTCAAGCAATATGAGAATTAAATATGTTTTAATGATAAACGAGGACATGTAGAAAGGTCCATCTTATAGTGATAAACACCGTACGTAAAATTTAGACTCGTAGAAGTACGTTTAAACCCCGGTGCATAGATGAAGGTTACGTTTATTTTGAAATGTCTTAATTTTTTAATAATTAAAACCTGATAAGTCCAGTCCGTAAAAGCCCGGTCCGTAAAAGTTCGCAAAGGCCTGCAAAGCCCGTTTGAATAGGCCGGGCCCGGATCCTTATATAAAAGATAAAGGCTGGCCCGGCCCATCTTTTTGCCGACCCCTACCACTATCACAACTTTTTTTGTATTTGTTGCTAGCTGCTTATCATCTTTATAGACAATTCCTGCATACTGAACCCTATTGCAAAACTTAAACCTAGGAGAGAATAGCAAGGATAAGGTTGACTGCTTCCAGGAAATGCCAAGCTGCACGACTAATTCAACTTGTATGATGGAGTGTAAGAATGTGCTGATTATGGAATTCAACAAACAAGAATGAGATTAAGACATACTAACATGTTCAACTGAAAGGAGCAGGAGCATAAGTTACCGAAAGTTGTCGATAAGGTACTGAAGAAGGTATTGAAGAAGCAAAAATTGAACAATCAAGCAAGTAGAGACTGAATGTAAGTTTACTAATATAACCTTACTGGATATAAACCAAGAACAGAGACTGTCAAACTACAGATGCATAGAAACGGAGCGAAGGCTACTATGACAAATATGAGAAGCAGCATTCGTTTCCTTCATGAAATACAAAAAGACACTTACACTATATGGCACACAGTTAGAAGAACAATGAAAGCACCACTATCATGGCAAGAAACCTTAAATCTCTAACAATGCCTATCTCAAGTCAACATAAGGTCGTTGCCTCCAAGGTGAGGGCGAAGGCAGACACGAACCTCATGTTCTTCTGGCCCAACGCGTAGTTTTGGAACCATAATCTCAAGCACCGACCCTGGCCCATCGTAATAAGCTTCTATGTTAGCATCTTCAGGAATGCGGGTGGAGAGGGGGATTTCTCTAACAAACTCTCCAGGAGGACAGTGTTCTGAGGCAGGATCTGTAAGCCTGAAAGTGCGATCATGTCTCTTGATGAATGGCATGCGAGATGTGCTTATACAAGAGACCTTGATGATACCATGAGTGAGAGTGTTCCTCCAAGAAACTTTTACCCTCTGAAGATCCACAAAGGGTAAGCTAATAATGATCAAGTAACCCACATCATCCTCATAGATTGTCTTAGCAGCTGTAACAGGTCCATAAACGTTCTTCATTACACCACTGAAGTGATGTAGCCACTGTGACTCATTTGGGTTGACTTCCATATCTGTGATCCGATCAGGAGGAGAATTAACACCCAAGAAGCATTCAACATCATTCCCAGTAGGAAAAAACTCCTTCCTCCTCTTACTACTGACAGGAGATAGGTCCATTCCATTTCCATTGCCATTGCCATTTCCAATTCCATTTCCATGTCCATTTGCATTTCCCTCACAGTGGTTGTTGTTAGATGGTTGAGTAGACAGGTTCAATCCAGATCCATTCAGCAGTTTCTTTGAGTGGTTGTTCGGCACAGTCTTGATAGGAGGTGGAGGCCTCTCAAGCTCAAAATCTGTATTTGGAAGGTTCCTCCATGAGCTAAAATCACTTGCTTCCATAGGGATTGTGAAGTTCATATCCCTTCCGGTCAGTTCCATCCACCTCTTGCGCTCTTCATCATCAAGAACCATGAGATTTGGTGCCCGGACAAGTTCAATCCCATGCACACACTGAGGGTTTGACAGACCCCTATAATGCTTCCGCTGCATCCTGTGGGATCGAACAAATCCCTTGTCAACACTAAATGGAAAGGGACGCTCCCCTTGGCGGGAATGCCCGTTCATATAGCTCCTCAGCTGCATCTTCCCCAGTGCATTCTCGGGCCTCTCCTTGAATACCCACATGTACATATTCTCCATGTCGTGCTGAACCATGAACACATCAAGCTTGAGATCAGTTTTCTCAAACCCTGACACACCATTACAATCCCGAACAATCTTCGCCTTGGATTTTTCGCTCAACGCAGGCCTGAAGTAAAAGCTGAAGAAGAACCAGGCTCCCCATATGCTGTCTATCCGCTTGGCACATTTCCTCCCAACCTTGGGGATTGCAAGCAAGCTCTCAGTCTCGTAAACCTGGGGTCCAAGCCCAACATCCAGAATATCACAAGGGTCCGAATTCCATGATGGCGGAGGTGGGCTGCGCTCGGCTGAGAGGGGCAGATTGATGTCTGGAGGGCGCGAGAGAATGATCTGGCGATTCATCTCCAAATCCAATTCGTCGTGAGAGGAAGCACTGGAATCCATTGACAAGAGTGTTGATGGGTGATGATTATTCTCCATTGACAGGGCAGTGAGGAGAGAATCGACCATTTCAGCTCAACAACAACTCCTGGATGGTTGTTGCTGATGGATTGAATATTGCCATTTTTTTTTTCAAAACACAATTCAACAAAGTAACCTTATAAACACCTTCATCATCATCATCAAATCAATCTCCACTATATCTTCCCTCCATCAAAACCCTAGTTTTACCAATCAAAATAACAGATTCCCTTCACACTCAAATCAAATATTCAATGAAAATACAACAAGATTCAATACCCCCAACTAAAAAGAACTAAAATTTTAAAGGTAAATAAAGAAACAGAAATTAAAGTATCCAACTTTTTATTTTTGTTTCCAAATTTGTATAAATCTCTTCAATCTCTACCCAGAAAGAGGAGAATAAGAGATTTCTAAAAACGCTAGAGAAACACTATATTCAACCCTAGCCCAAGATTCTCTTTAATTCCTCCCAACCCAGTTGGGAGACAATGAATCAAGACCATCATATCCATAAAATCATTTTTTTTTCGCAACTAAAAACAATATCCGTTGAAAATCAAAAGACCGAAGAAGATGGATCTTGAAAGAGATTACCTTTTAGGATAGGCATCTGGGAACCTGAAGCAAGAGGGACCTCCATAACTGACCATGATGCTCATTTCCAGCATATCATCAACCACCATATTTCTTTTTCCTTATTCGAGCTTTTATTTTTGTTATTTCCTATTTTTCCTTTTTGGGGTTTTTTTGCCGTCCAAAAATACTACTGAAATTAGAGAAAAAGGGCGAGAAATTTTGGGGAAAGAGATGAGATTTGGGAGTAGGACGAGGAGAAATCAGAGTCGTGTGGGAGCGTCTAATTATAAAGAGAGGGAAACTCTTCTAGGTGGGAGAGGTTAAAGCCTGCACTGGCTGTCACCCATTTCGCTCTATCGTTGCTTACCGCCGTGACGGTGCGAGTTTCTCTTTTTTTTTTGTGTGTGGTTTTTGTTTTGTTTCTTAACCGATCGATGCGTTTTCTCTCTTTTTTTCTCTTTTCTGTTATTTGTTTCTGAGATTTTCTTATGCCTAATCAAAACTATAATTTTTTTTTGTCTTTTCAGAAGTAAGTTGGTAAGTTTTTTTTAGGGCTTTTGGAATTAAATATATATACGTCGCTTATGTTCTATATTTAGAAGAACTCCACAGAAAGTATCACGTGACATAACCGTATCAATTAAGACGTTACATTGTATTAGATTACAGATATAATGACGTGAGTTTTGTTTCGTGGCAGATGTTGGTGCTCGGTGACCTAGCAAGGTGTGGCAAATTTGGGATTCTATGTTTGACATATTGTGTCGACGATGTGCACAATCATGCACAAAAGAGTATGTGTCGCATGCTCGAGAAAACTACATGTCATGCTACGTTAAGTTATTTTCACATATACATATCGGTTCGGTTCAACGCACTTGTCATATCTCTCTCCCTCTATCTAAGAATGTGGTCAAACATATATTTTTTTTTAAATATGAGATGTGATTTTGCCACTCCCTTTTGATATTCCATACCTCCTCTTTCATTTGTGGCGTTGAAATCCATTCAGGTAATAATTGTTTTCATTTTTTTTATAAGTCGAAAATACATTCATGGAAAAATTCAAGTACAATCTTTGTTCAGCTCTACGAACAGAAAAGTAGGTGTTGTATGGTAAATCGTGGGAAGATGAGTGTGATGAAGAGCCCACTTAGCTAAATTATGAGCCACAGTATTTGCCTCCCTTTAGATGTGCTCAAAGGAAGAGTTCGGAGAATTTTCAAGTAGGGTGACAACATCCTCGCATAAGTCCTTAAAATTTAGAGGACTTGTATTCAGGTCTTGTAACACCTTGACCAGCATAAGGGAGTCTGAACTGTAACAGACATGATCCAATTCATAGCCCAAACCAATCTGACACGCCTCAAAAGCAGCTGTGATTTCTACTATAATGGGGAGTACTAACCCTGAATACGTCTAGCAAATCTCATAATGAAGTTGCCAAACCAATCATGAACCACCACACCAATATCACCTCGGTTGGAATTTTTGTCAAAAGCAACATCCATACAGATATAATACCGTCTAGTAGGAGGAGTGCGTTATACCTAGGGTTGCCGACCCGGATAGGGGGTCTCCGATTGACATATACATAATGCTCATGCCATGCCAAAGTGTGGATTTTATAGATTCGCCCACGAATGCCAAATTGTTCCAGACCTTAGCATTTCTTCATTTTCAGATAAACCAAATAAAAGTGATTAAGTGCCCAAAAATCATCAGCAGAAAGTTGCTTACCACATTCTTGCAACCAGTCAAAGAAGCTGACAATATCTGCACCAATTTCTGAAGTGATAAAGTGAATTATAAGTTCTTTGTGTGAGCAGCCACAGAACATATGTAACTCAGATTTAGGGGCTGTATTGCATAATGGGCAGTCCAACAGAACATCTACCATTATGGACCGTAATCGGGTATTCAGTAGAAGGTATCGTTTAATCACTTTTCAAGTACACATCTTTGCGGCAGGAATAGACTTTTGTTTCTATAGGGACTTCCAGAAGATAGTTTGGGCCGGAGGAATTGGAACAACATGATTTGGAAGGACAATGGTATCCCGAGCAGTAATATGAACACTACTGACTATAAAAATACCCTATGTCATATTATGTCAGATCAACTTGTCCTTGTAGATGTGGCGAATTAAAGGAATCTCTCTGTCTAGGGCAACATCCTTAGAGGCAAGGTGCATTTCCATTAGAGAGATATTCCATGTAGGGTAAAATAAATTGAGAGACATAGCGGATAGTTGTTGGAGTCCTCAACGGTAACAGTGGCCGAAGTTGACTAGGGCGGGATAACCAGTTGTCTTTCCAAACCGCTATAGAGGAACCATCACCTACCTTCCAACGAGCCCCACCGTCCCCAACTGCCTAATGGTTAAAAGGCTATGACATATATAGGAAGGAGTACCACTCGTAGTTGTCTCCCAAATAGAGCAAGAATGGAAGTACCGAGCATGATAGATCTGACTTACCAGTGAGTCCGGATTATGGAGAATCCACCATAATTGCTTTGCCAGCATGATAGAGCAAGAATGGAAGTACCGAGCATGATAGATCTGACTTACCAGTGAGTCCGGATTATGGAGAATCCACCATAATTGCTTTGCCAGCATAGCCAGATTGAAATTATATAAGTTTCATAAGCTCAATTTCCTTTGATCTTTAGGCCGACACATGTTATCCCAAGTACACAAATGTATCTTCCGCTTAGTTGTAGTATCTCTCCAAAAGAAACCGTCACACATCTCTTGTAAATCATTACAAAAGTCTTTAGGTAACAAGTAGCAGTTCATAGCATAGTTGGGGAGGGATTGTGCCACTACCTTAATAAAAATCTCTCGACCAATAGCACTAAGCAGATAACCTTTCCACCCCTGCTATTCTATTCCAGACTCTGTCCTTAATATAGGCAAACGTCATCTTCTTTCTACGACCAACATGTGTGGGAAGCCCAAGATATTTGTCATGGAATGGGACCAATTCCATCCCTAGTATTCCTGCAAGGTCCTCCTGACAGCCTATGGCCAGATTTTGACTAAAGCAAACACTGCTTTTATCATAATTGATTTATTGTCTCGAAGCATTTTCATAGGTCTGTAAGATCTCCTTAATCTTGTGGCATGCCTGGCCCGATACTATTGAAAAAAGGAGACTGTCATCAACGAACAATAGATAGTGGAGAATTGGAGCTCGATTACAGACTTTTATACCTTGACGTTTCTTCACTTGATGGGTTTGTCAAATGTAAGCTTATAAACCTTAAGTACATAGTAGGAAAATGTAGGGAGAAATAGGATCCCCTTAGCGTAAACCACAGGAAAGGGTGAGATTGCCTCGGGATGAGTCATTTATAATGACTGAATACTTGATAGTTTTCACACAAGTCATAACAAGATCCACCGATTGTTGGGGGAAGACCATCCAGAGCATTACAACTTCTAGAAAGACGCATTCAAACTTGTCATAGGCCTCGCTCACATCAAGTTTTAGAGTCATCTGTCTAGAATCTCCTTTGATGTCCACATATAGTGAGCAACCTCATTCGCAAAAAACCTTGTTGTCAGTTATTAAAAGGCCAACCAGAACAAATGCTCTTCGACATGGATTAATATTCTGATCCAATATAGGCTTCAACTTGTTGGCTAATACTTTTGTGCATATTTTAAAAATAACATTACATAAAGCTATGGACCTACACTCAGTCACCTTCGTGGGATTAGAAACTTTCAAAATTAGAGAAATGTGAGTAAAGCTAAGACGTTGTAAAAGCTGACATATAGCAAGGAATTTTTTAACTGTAGAAATGACGTCAGGTCCAACTATCTCCCAATACTTTTGATAGAAAAAAGGGGCATGCAATCAGGTCCATGGGCTTTATAGGGACCCATTTGAAAGAGTGCCGCATTTATCTCCTCATACGTATAATCAGCAAGAAGTTGGGTCGTCATGTCCTCAGTTATAACAGGTGAAAAAGATGTTAGAATAGGAGCCATACATTCCTGAGTGACATTGCCGGAAGTGAACAATGCCTCATAGTAACCAAGCACTACAAATTCCTAGCCGGATGGTGTGTCCTGCCACTCTCCCTGGTCATCGAATAGTCCTCGAATCCAGTTTTTCTTCTTTCTATGAGAAGCTTGACGATGAAGGTACTTAATATTCTTGTCCCCATATTGTAGTCACAAGTTATTTGAGCGCTGCTTCCACTATGTGGCCTCTTGTTGCAAAATCACCTCTTATCGGGCATAAAACTCTTTTCTCTTAGGGACGTCCGCCGGATTCAAAGGATTTGTTGAGGAATTCCCCCAGCTGTTTCTAGATAGATTCCAGCTCTTGCTTTCTATTTTCGAAGACTTCTTGTGACCAAGTTTTAAGACTCATTCTAGTGTTGGTCACCCGACTGACAAATTAATTTTGAAGATGACCTTGGGTGAGTCCCTAAGCTGGTCCTTGCCAAGCCTCACGGACCGCAACTACACATATCTCATCATCAACCCACATTGCTTCAAATCAGAAGAAATGCTGCCGACCTGGGAAACGAATCTCATTCTCTTCCCTAACAAGGACTAATATAGGAACATGATCAGAACCAATAGGTAATAGATTCACTACCTGTGCCGCTTTGAATTTTTGCCTCCAAGTTGTCGTAGCGAGACCCTTGTTGAGTCGACACTGAGTGGTAGAGTCATGCCACTTAAAGATACCTCCTGTACAACCTAAATCCTCCAAGGCACAGTAATTCATGCATTAAATCATGTCATTCATCTGTCAATCCGAACAGACAAGACCACCTGATTTCTCCAAGGCTCGCATAATCTCATTTAGGTCACCCTCCACAACCAATTATCCGACCCAACCTGTTGTGAGAGTGTTCAAAGAAGATCCCAAGTCTGATGGTGTGAAGACACATAAGGATTGCCATATCCACCTGTAAACGACCAAGATCTTCCTACCGTTTCCGGTACACGGACGTCTGCGTCCATAAACAATTGCGAATGATCCCGAAGGTGAAGATCAATATCATCCACCCATAATAACATCAAGCCTCCTGCCGAAGTATTCGAACAGGGAACCATTTCTCCTTTCCAAAACCCTAATTGGGATCGGATTTGCTCAAATCGAATCTTAGACTTACATTTAGTTTCTTGTAAGAAGACAATACTTGTTTTTTTTTCACAAAAATGAGGGATCGTAAGGCATAGGGATGGCAATATTACACATCGGGTATTCGACCCTACTAGAGAATAATTACGGGTAAAAGTGGGTAACAGATACAGGTGTACTCAATACCAGTTTTTTAAAATGGGTACGGGGCGGATATGGTATTTCACTATTTGTATCTATACTAACCCATTAAGAATATTAAATATAAAAATATTATATATTTATTATAGAATTAATATTATGTATAAAAATTTATTTACCTAGTACTGTAACCTAGTTTATTTACTTTTGTTATAAATTTTAAATAAGTTAGACTTGTGTTACTAGTATTTAGAAAATTGTTGCACGAAATCAATTTATATATACGTGATATGTTACTAGTATTTGCTTATAAAAGTTTTTATTTTATCTTTTTGAAATATTCTTTTAAGGGTAACAAGTGAGTATGGATATCCTAGTATCTAACGGATAAGAGGATGTGTAATAAATAATATAATATAATGGGTATCAGGGCAGGTACGAGTACAAAATATGGACTCGGGTATGGGTACGATATATTGATATTCATACCCTACCATACCCATTGCCATCCCTAATAAGGCATCAATCTTGGCATCTGAACCCGAACCTCGCATATTTCATGCAAGGATGTCATAACTGGTCGCCATATGGAGTCGACCGATGATGGTGGCAGAGGAAGAGGAGGGGTCGATGTTCGTGGGAAAGAGAGGTGAGGTGTCAAAAATCGTGGAAGAGGGATGAGGCATCAACGTCGCAGCTGCAAGCGAGGCAGGAAGTCGAGCGACTCAATTGAAAGGAGATGAAGGAAGAGATCGATCTCGGGAGAGATTAAAGGGGAAGGAGGAAGTCGCGAGGACTAAGATAAAACAGGGTTACGTCGTCATGAGAATCACGCCAGACGATCATAATGGCGGCTAGGATCAATCGCCTCTGACAAGGGCGGAACTAGGGTTTCACCATTACTTTGTGTATGATTATACGTACATTCTCTTTTCTTTTCTGGAGAGTATTGTAGTAATATTATTGACACCTCCCATTCATCTTGTTTTAATGATGGATTGCTTAATTTATCTTGCTGGTCGGCTTACTACATTTTCTTGACACACGGCTGGCCACACCTCATATCAAATAGGGAGCAGTACTTCGGTGGGAAATCCACCTGGTAAGGCCAATAAGCTAAGAGGCCAGCAAATCAAAATTCATCATTACAAAATATTATGTCTATAATGTCCCTGTTCTTGTCCTGCAAAAGCTCATACTTACCCTTCAATCCCCCTGCAATTGGTTGGGCCGTAAACAAACAGTATAAACGGTCCCGCCCAAATACTGCTCTCAAATAGGACTGGAGACTCATGATACTGTACGTACCATTGTTATTCTTAAATTTTTTAATTGTTAACGTGATTGATTCATCACAGGGAAATCTTGATTAAATTATTTCGATCAGTTGAGGATGTATAAAATGTAATCCATATATAGGTATGTTACGTGGTACTTTATCATAATACATATTTCTTATACTGTATGTATATATATATAACGAGATTGAGAACTTGATAGAAGACTTGTGATGGCGAAGCTAAGCTTTGTATTAAGTTAAAATTTAATAAAGACACAAGGGAAATTTGATGACCTGATAGTTCACTTGTATTTGATAATTAAAACGGATTGGTCACTTATGTTTTATTTTGTTATTTAGATTTGTCACTTTGTCTATTTTAGATGTTAAAACTCACACTTATGACACACATGTGATCAAGTTAAATGAATATTTTTGTCATTATCAAACTAATAAACTTACTTATACGAACTTTACGAAAAAATATATTTTTTTAATATCTAAAATGGACAAAGTGGCCAATCTAAATGACAAAATAAAACATGAATAATCAATCAAATATTTGTCAAACATGAATGACTAATCCGTCTTAACTATCAAACATGAGTAACATCTTCAATAATTTTCTTAAAAAACAAGTTCGATCCCATCACTGCAGCTTGTACGTAGTCGCGAAGAGGAAGATCTAAACAGAAAACCGGAACCAAAGGGGATTGATTATACACGCGGCATACAGACCAACTTGTACCTAGACCAAGGAAAAGAGGAACAAAAATGGCTTGATTGGTATTGAATCAAACTTTCAAAGATTCCCGAAACTGATTTGACATCCTTCCATGCATGGCCTATCCTTCCATTTCAGCCAACTCTATAATTCTCAATACCACTCGATATTGATCATCTACTATCTGAAAAAAAAGAGGGAAAATAAAACTGTAGCTGGTGTGAAGCTCCTTACATTATTAAAGCGAGCTGTCTAGTTAATATGCTAGAAGAAGGAAGTGTACGTTGTCCAGTGCTTCTTTTAGTTCCAATAATATACGGTGGGTGTGGCTATCAGCAGTCGTATCGCAATTCGCAAGGGACCTAGCCATCGATCCCTCCTCTCCACTACCCAGCTGAAACCCTATATATCAAGTATACTATCCCACACAAATGAGAGAAAGTGGAACTGCTCTTTTAAATAATGTTGGTTCATTTGTTCTGGACTTCTGGTGGATATCCAAGATTTGAGATCTTTCTAGCTTTCGAGGGTTATGCAACAAACTAGATATGATCTATGTGATCATTCTTAGTTAAATATAGAGATCGAGGGCAATCGACCAATGAGCGAAGCCATCCGGAATATATAAGCTAGCTAGCTAGGTTTATTTGGCTTCAATTATTAGCATATTAAAACTACACAATTAAGTCATGCTTTGTAATTTAAACTCTTATAATCAGCACCACCAATAGCTTGAGGTCTAGTGGGGGATATGCTGATAATTGGAACATTGTTTGGAAAAAAAATTAAGTGGATCGGAATTATCTCAGTACAGATAAATCATCATCTTCTGTACGTACGCACGACACCAATCTCTAAAGTATCCTTAAATCTCAAGTTCGCAACATGTCGCTGGAAAAAGGGCAAAGTAAAGTGCAATCTCATTAGGATAATCACCTTCCGGCCACTGATTATATATACAAATTTAGAAACAGATCGAAGCGTGAAACCTTATAGGGCCTTAATGACTTAATTGGTTTCCAAAAAACAAAAACAAAAACCTTATAGGGCCTTGTAATATTCAGCGGTGATATGAAACTGAAGCTAGCATTTTAGAAATCTTCAGTTCTTTTTCCACTTCCATACGAACAAAAGAGCATGCAACTAAATACTGGTTTTATCGCTTAACGATTAAAGAGCAGATTTTAAATATACTAGCTCCCTGCTCATCACTGGCCAGCCACAGATAAATATGCCTCGCTCAGGTATATATCACCTATGTGGCTATGCGATATCATATGGCCAGGTTTGTTTTGTTTCTCTGAATTAATTGAAGCTTTGGAACTTTGGACACGTACGAGGAAGACGGGTGCACAGGGCAATTGGATTATTGTTTATAGACAAGAGGCTGGCGGCAGGCTTCCTGCTTATCATAATCGATGGAGATAATGTGTATATGCTTCGACTTAATGGATTCATCTGGCCCGGTCGCTATTGTACTGGCCAATCTTTAGCCCCTAAGATAATAACCGAGGAAAACAACGAGCGAGGGAATTCTCAGCTGGGCAAAGCGGGTTTAAGTACTTAGACTGGCCGGCGAGCTGGGACGGTTAATCATGTTAATTACAGCTGGCTCATCACAACACTCACCGGCCTTACTGTACGTACGCAGAAACATGCATGGATATATAGGCCACCTAAGAGTATTATGTAAGCCATGCATGTAATTAATTAATCTAGTTTCAAGAAAATAAATTAGCAGATCGATAGGGTGAAATTCGGCCATTAGTGATTAGTTAAACACTAAACAAAAGTAGCTCCTATATGTTTCATGATCTAATCTAAAAAATTAGAAGACCGAAATGTGTGTGTATATATATATATGCAGAGAGGATCAGGTAGGGATTTTTTTATTGTGTCCATGGTACGGATGTGATTAATTTGATAATCCTCCGAAGGAGTAAACTTATAGAATTTCAACCAATTTAGTAATCGTTTGTTGATCCAAAATAGTGAAACAACATTACAAATAAATAATGAGCGTCAGATAAATACTGACGATAAATAAATGACGAATCAAATGGCCAAACAATTTCCGATTGGACTCAAACTTTGTAGGCGACTTAGTTGAAATAGGGGTCAACAATGGGTCAGGCCGGGCTTTTTCGTCACGTCTTCGGGTCAAGCCGAGCATTTTAAAAAATTTGAAACCACAAGGCCGGGATGGGCCAAGTTTTTTTTGTATTAAATAAAAAAATAAAAATTAAAAATTAAGAGTGTTTAATTATCAACTATATCAACAATTATATATATATATATATTAAATAATAAATAAGCCTAAAAAATTAATATTTAGTATATAAATGAATAATATTAAGGTAAATTAGATCACCGCCGCAAATACTATAGCCGACGATATATATAAAACTATAGCCGACGAGATTTTTTATCTCGTCGGCTATAGTTTTATATATATCGTCGGCTATAGTATTTGCGGCGGTAGTGAGAGTTTAGAGGTTAATATTAATAAAATAATCTATAATATATACAATTTATGGGTTTGACAAGATTAGCTCTACTAGCCGGGCTGGGAGGGCCTCGACGGGCCAGGCTTTTTTGGGCCCATGGGCTTGAGACCTCGGCCCGAGCCCAGCCCTATGCCCATAGAGCCGAATTTTTTCGGGCCTGAATTCGGGTCAGGCTGGACTTGGATTTTTGGGACCTCGGGCCGCCCACAGGCTTTTTGGGCC
Organism: Geum urbanum; assembly: GCA_946800695.1. Taxonomy (NCBI): domain Eukaryota; kingdom Viridiplantae; phylum Streptophyta; class Magnoliopsida; order Rosales; family Rosaceae; genus Geum; species Geum urbanum. The sequence goes on along the minus strand of OX326999.1, from coordinate 75,999,548 downwards.
TCGGGCCAAGTGGTCTTGATTGTCAAAATTTGATGTCTAAGTAAGGTAAAACGGAAAAATTCGCACGATAATGATGTCTTTAATTAGCTGAAAATTTCTCCAAAAATACATACATACATACATACATACCTCTTTTACTCATGTATTTTTTTTTTTGGTCATTTTCACGTATAGAGATACATACATACATACATACATACATACATACATACATTACATAAACTTTTCAATCATATTTTAACATCTCCACCGTCCAATTATTTGGTTTATATGAGTGGATCATTTATATAAATTTTCAGCCAAATTGATTATTTTTAAGACATTCAAAACTGCAATTAATTTTTTTTTAAGTATAAATGGTTCAGGTTTAGCATATTTAATTCGTCCATTGATGTAATCTAGTTCGATACCTTTACGATCACCATTTTAGTTGAAAATTTTCAGAAATAATCTAGTCATATAAACCAAATAATTGGACGGTAGAGATTTCAAAATGTAATCAAAAAGTTAATATAATGTCTTATACCTAAAAATGACCCAAAAAATAAATACCTATATAGAAGGGATATATATATATATATATTTTGGAATAGAAACCTCCTAGCTAGCTCATTGAAACTTGAAACATGTATAATGTGTTATGTCACTTATGCATGTGTATAAGAAGTTCAAATAAAGTTTCGTCATCATATAGGTGCTAGGTGATTGTGACTTGTGGGAAAGTTTTTAGAGCATCCGCACCCATGAGCAGAGCAAGAAGCAAAACAAGAGAAAATTTTGCTTCAAGCAAAATATCTTAATAAATAAATTGCATCTTTATTTCTTGAAAATTTAAATTACATAAAATTTAAATTACATAAAATGACGAGCCAAGCCCAGATTTATTCTTAGTACAATACTATAACTTCTATGGAAAGAGCACGCGACTTGGTTGATAACAATCGGAATATGTTTCATTGGTTGGTTGATCTTGACTAGGTTCTCCTTCATTAAGGGTGGCTAATTTCCTCTTTGTAAAATATCTTGTTGAGATTGGGGTCATTGCCTCCAAATTCATTGTCATGATCCTCGTTTCCTCTTCTTGTTTCTTCAATCGTAACTCTTCATCCGCCCTTGCTTCATTCTGCCTTTGAATTTCTATGTACTCCGTGTAATAATTAACCTCACTTTTATTATGCGCTATCATCTTGGATTGCCACGAAGCTTGGTCACTAGCAATGGTATGCAAAACCTCAACTCGTTGCTCAATAGGAGTCTTATCTTGTTTCTTGTGTCGCCTCGCTTCCTTTGCCGCCTTCATTCCCATTGGTCTAGGCGGGCTAGAGGGAGCGGCCACGTGGCTTTGATGTGTCTCATTCACTTCTTCGTCATCCAAATTAATGGTTGGAGATGATTCAGCGGCGGAAGGAGTAGGTTGGTAACTACTTGTATATGGAGATGGAGTACTTGGTAGCACCGAAATGAAAGAAGGATGATTCTTAACCACTCACTACCACATTTTTCACCATTGCCGGCGATTTTGGAAAAGAAAGGCCGGCGATGGTGGGAAAGTATTGTCGGCGACGGAGAGTATCGCCGACAATAATTTCCCCCTATTTCCGGCGATATTCCGGCCAAAATATCGCCGGCAATAATGCTAAATTATTGCAGGCGACGGAGAAAATCGCCAGCAATAATTTCACTTTATTGCCGGCGATATTTGACCGGAATATCACCGGCAATAACTCTTATATCAGATCTACTCCGCAGCAGCTCATTCATTTTACAAAAATCCGGTGAGAAAGAAGGACAACGCTCTGAAATCCTTGGGTATTGTCAAAAGGCGTCCAAAACCCGCTCGGGAAGCTATATAGCTAGCTAGGTACGTACGTACGTATGTATATATATGTGGATCGATGTATATGTGTGTTGATTTAGCTATATATGCATGTGTTGATTTAGAGTTGAGATATCGATTAATGGTTTGATATGCAAATAGAGTGGATATATCGTTGATTTCGAGTGATTGACTGTTGATTTTGAGTTGATTTGAGATTATTTCGATGAAAATATGTTTGTGTATATATATATGTATATAAATTTATTTTGTGATTAATTGTTAATATGTGTGTATATATATACATGTTAATTTGTAATTGTGAATTGTTGGTATATATATATTTTTTTATATGCATGGGTCAACTTTTGTTAATTAATCGGATGAATCGAATGTAATTAATGATGATTTTTTAATTAATTAGTAGTGAATGTGTGTATATATATATTTATAGTACGTAATGTTAGAATTTTCAGGATGGACAAGAGTTGGATGAGCCTTGAAAGATGGGATGTGAGATATCACCATGGAATTAAGAGTTTTGTGGATTTTGTGAAGGCTAATTGTGGAGACACTGCACTTCATTATTGCCCGTGTAAAGAATGTAAGTGTCGCAGCGATCGACATCGTTTTCCCATTGATAAAGTCCAGAAGCACCAGAGTAAATACGGGTTTTGGGATAAGTACACTTGTTGGATTTATCACGGTGAAACATCGTTAGTGGGTCCGCATGATCATGGACAATTTGCTGAGAGGGCCAGTCCATCCTATGATCATGGACATTTTGCTGAGAGGGCCAGTCCATCCTATGATCCAACATTGATGTTAATCAATGATATGTTTCCTCATGAAAGCGGTGTATTTGCTGATCAAGCACCAAATGTCCCTCCCGTCGTGCAGGGTTTCCCGGATAATGAGCCAGTCGAACCATTACCTGGAGCTCATGTCAACACAAGCGGTATAGACAAGTACAACAACCTGATTGCATTGCAACAGACTCCGTTGTACGACGGTTGTAGTAAGACTGTTCTTGAAAGTGTCATGGGAGTGATGCAGCTCAAAATGAAGAACAAAATGTCTGTCAAAGCTGTTGATTCTTGGCTGAAGTGGACTGCTTCGCTACTGCCACCATGTCATCGTCTTCCTACCACTCATCATAAAGTGCGACATATCCTGAAAGATCTTGGGCTTTCCTACATCAAAATCCATGCATGTAGATATGATTGTATTCTCTTCTGGGGAAAAGATCTTGAAGACCTTGAAGCCTGCCCGATATGTTTTACAGAAAGGTATAAGTTGACTCCTGCAGGCAACAAGAAAGCTGTGATGATACTTTGATATTTCCCGCTGATTGATAGGTTGGAGCGGTTGTTCATGTGTGCTTTCACGGCCGAAGCTATGAGATGGTGGGCTGAGAGAAATTTGCCTGACGATGACACCCTTATACACCCTGCCGACGGAGAGGCTTGGAAGCACATGGTAAGGGAGTTTGATCATTTTGCAGCAGAGGTCCGAAATGTTTGGCTAGGGCTCTCATCTGACGGATTCAACCCTTTTGGCAACATGAGTCTTCAATACAGTATATAGCCAGTTATTTTGGTACCGTACAACCTTCCACCATGGATGTGCATGAAGAAGGAATACAATATGCTCACTTTGTTAATTTCGAGCCCGGGTTATCCAGGAAAGTGTCTTGATGTGTATTTGAGGCCTTTGATTGAGCAGCTTAAGTACCTGAGTGAGTGTGGCCACCCCACTTACGATAGGTTCAAAAATGAGATGTTCCAGATGCATGCCATGCTTGTTGGCACCATCAGTGATTTTCCTGCCCGCGGTATGTTGTCGGGCAACGTTACCAGAGTGCATGACTGTTGATTGTTGCAGTCCTCATTGCAGTAAAATTGTTCAGATGCGTCACCGTTGTTGGCTTCCATATGATCACCCATTTAGGCAGGATCAAGACGCTTTTGATGGGACTGTGAAAACAGGTGTGACACCCAGGCGATGGACAGAGGATGAAATTTTGGAAGTGTTGAATGAATATGATTTTGGCCAGCTGAGCAATCATCCTGAGATAGTGGCGTCAATTCCAGACAAGCCCGAAATGTATAAGTTTTGGACACACAAGAGCATATTCTGGGAACTCTCCTACTGGCCCAGGTTGCCTTTCAGACACTACCTAGATGTCATGCACATAGAGAAGAATGTGTGTGAAAGTGTGGTGGGCACAGTTCTTAATTTGGAGGGGAAAACAAAAGACATCCCTAAGGCACGCATTGATTTGAAAGCTATGGGACTGCGGAAACATTTGTGGTTAAGAGATGGTAAGAAAAAAAATGCCTCAAGCTCCTTACACCGTCAAGTCGAAGCAGAAGCATGACATTTTTAGGTGGCTGAGTAATGTCAGGTATATATTCTTATGGCTATGCAGGAAATTAATATAATTTTTACTTATATATGGTTATATGCAAGAAATATAATTGTTGCTTATGGCTATATATGCAGGTATCCTTATAGCTATGCAGGAAATATAAGCAGGTGTGTTAACTTCCGGGACAATAAGATGTACGGATTAAAGAGTCATGACTGCCATGTACTGCTTCAACGCCTTTTCCCTATTTTCATTCGAGGGTACCTGCCCAAAGAGGTGGTGGAGCCGTTGGTGGCCTTGTCAAGATTCTTTCAGAAGTTATGCACCAGGGAAGTTAAAAAATCAGATCTCAGGGAGATGCAAGATGACATTATTTTTATCATGTGCAAGCTTGAGAGGATATTTTCCCCTAATTTTTTCGACATCATGCCTCACCTGATGATCCATCTTCCCGAACAATTGTTGCTTACCGGTCCGGTACACTACACTTAGATGTATCCCATGGAAAAGTACAAATGATTCATACATTTGTGTTTGCCTCTATTTTTATATGTAAATTCTTATTTTTTTAAGTATCATAACATGCACTTGTTAACTTGTAGACAATTGGGAGCCTACAAGGACTATGTGAAGAATAAATCTGCACCTGAAGGGTGTATCGCTGAAGCATATCTTGCGCACGAGTGTGTAACCTACACCAACTTGTATTTGGGAGCGCTGGAGGACCCCCAACAACATATGCCGACAGATGAACCCAAGTTCAACCTTTCTATCATCTCTAATGACGTGGTAGTACATGGAAGCTTGCCAAAGTCGTACAAGTTGGATGGAAATGAGGTAGCCATTGCCCACTGGTCGGTACTAATTAACTGTCCAGAAGTTCAATATTGGAAAAACTATCATCTTCACTGCCCTGCTATTGCCGGAAATGTTGATTACCACAACAGGACGTTTGCAAACTACTTTAGTCAATGGGTAAGGGTATATGTGTGTATATATATTTTATATCCTTATATAGCATGTGTGTACGTGGTTTTCTTTTTCTATGTTCATAATTTATGGTGTACGTGGTTTCTTATCTTTTTCAGATGAACCATTTAGCAAATGATGGTTACCCAGAGTGGTTAAACGAATTGAGGGTCTTGGCGATGAAATCGATAGCTTCAAAAGTTTACTTGATGTGTCAGGTCAATGGCGTGAAATTTATATGTGAAAATAGAGACGATAGGAGGGCAGGATGGCGTTGACTATTACGGTGTCCTTTATTCAGTTGTTGAACTAATTTATGGGAACCGCATGAAAGTGCACTTGTTCAAGTTTAGATGGTTTGATACTAGCCCGGAGAACACAAGGACCGATCAGTACGGAATATTTTAAGTGAATACTGCTACAAGCTGGTATAAAGAAGACCCTTTCGTTCTTGCCACATCAGTAAAACAAGTGTTTTACCTTGACGATCTTCTGAACAAAGTCCTGTGGAAGGTGGTAAACCAAGTTGCTCATAGAAACATATACAGTGCTGCCACATTTGGTGAGACCGCAGATGATGAAGAAGTTACTGCATACCAAGAGCCGAACGCTTTTGACATTTCGGAATCATCTACGATTCGCCTTAATAATGTGAGATCTGGAAGTGTGGTTCGAATTACTGGAGCAGAACTTCTCGATGTTAATCCAAATGAAGTAGACGCTGATTCAGATGACGAGGAGCGGCACATATTGTCAGATGTTACCTATGAAACCGAGTCAGACTCAAGTGATGAAGATGATTATGATTATCATCCTTAGTACGTTAATGATGTACGTATTTTAGTATATATATAAACGTACATGTATGTTTGTTATATAAACGTACATGTACGTATTTATAGTATGTCGTAAATTATAAAAATTTGGTCCTGCCAACGTCATATCGATCGGTGTTTATGAATTAATACTTAATGAACACTTAATTAAAAAAGACCATGATCGAACACTTAATTAAAAAAGACCATTAGATGTATGGCCGGTATAAACTTCCGGAAATTCTTGGGAATCACTATCACCGACGAGCAACTCGTGGGTGATAGTATTACCAACGAGTTACACTAACTCGTTGGTAATAGTATTACCCACGAGTTGATAAGCAACTCGCCGGTAATACTCCTATAAAATCCCAGCCCCTTCGGGGGCAGCAACCATTTCTTCAGCTCCCCCAACCTAGACCCTAAAATCTCTCCTCCCCTCCTCGCCGCCCACCCTACCCAAATCTCCTTAAACCCTCCTAAAATCTCTCCTCCCCTTTTCCCTCTCCCCTGCCCTCCTCCTCTCTCCCCTCTCCCCTCTCTACATATACCCTACCACTTCTAGCTCCCCTCTCCCCTACCTCCTCCCCTACCTCCTCCCCTCCCTTCATTCCGACCACCGCTGCCAATGACAGGTCCCCCCCCCCCTCTCTCAATTTTAGTAATTATGTATTTTAATTATATTTTTTAAGTTAATTATGTAATTATGCATTTTTGTGTTGGTTAATTATATTTGTTAAGTTAATTAGTAGAATATATTTTTGTAACATTATTTTTGTGTTGGTTAATTAAGCATTTGTGTTATAATTAATTGATATTTTGATAATTATATTGGTAATGATATTTTTGGTGATTTGGTTATGTAGGATATTTCGGTAATTGATATTTCGGTAATGTTATGTAGGATATTTCGGTAATGATATTTCGGTAATTGATATTTCGGTAATGATATTTCGGTAATGTTATGTAGGATATTTCGGTAATTGATATTTCGATAATGATATTTCGGTAATGATATTTCGGTAATTGATATTTCGGTAATGATATTTCGGTAATGATATTTCGGTAATTGATATTTCGGTAATGATATGTAGGATATGTTTGTGTACGTATATCACTTTGTGTTGGTTATTTTTGGCATATAGAATATTTTTTTGGGGCTATTATGTGAAATTGTTGGATGTGCAGGAGGTTTTGCGGCAAATTGGCTTGGAGGCATGAAACGGAGATGGACTAGATCCAGTGCAGGGAGCAGTAGTCAAGCTTCCTCAGCCGCAGTCAGCAACACGCGCAGCGGCCCAATTATGAATGCTCGCACACAAATTTTTCTACGTGCGCGAGAAGAGGAGGAAGCTGCACGATCCGGATCCGTGCAACCCTCAGTCCAGGCTCGACCCTCAGTCAGCAGACAGTCAGGCGAGCGACACTCAACGGGCGCATCAAAAACGCCCTCCATCCGAATGCCCCACATTGGCACGGTGCCTACTCCCCTTTCACGGGAATCATCTGAGGCAGATGGTGCTGGCGCCTCATCGTCCAGGCCTCGTCTATCTCCGCCGTCCGGTCTCTTCGTGCCCGACGAGATTCCTGTGATCCATGAATTCGATGATAGGGGGATGCCTATTTATATTGAAGGACGGCCGGAGTTCCTGAGCATGGAGGAAGCGTACAACTTCATCCAGTTCGACCCCGTGTATCTTTGGAGTGCGAGGTGCAACAACCAGCAAACGGACGATGCAGGTAAATTTTATTTAACAAGATTGATTACTTAATTATTACTTAAGACTATAAATAGTCTCAATTAATAATATCAATTTGTTGACATTGTATTATTAGGCAATATCGTTAATGGCAATGGAAAACGAAAGACTAGAGGCCCCTGCACCGGGAAGAATCTTAAGCAGGCCACCGGGGGAAGGAAAACGATCATTAGGGCTAATGAGCATGGTGAGGTGATCGAGACATTTGACACCACGCGAAAGTATGCCAGCATGGCCGGGGCCGTCGTGCGGGACAAGGTCCCAATGCTGTGGCCAGATTGGGGATGTGTGCCTCGCTACGTGAAGTTGCAAGTGTATAATGCACTGAGTGTGAGTTAAATCGTATTTTCATTACGTAAATTTTACATTTATTAATTAAGTCCGGAGAAATATATAATTTTACCATTTATATATTCATCTTGCAGCTGTGGTTTGACATGGATGAATGCCTTATTCACACGTGGGCAGAGCGTCAACTACATATCAGGTGATGTGATTCGAGTTATTTGAGTATATATCGAGTTAGATAAATACTTTATCAAGTATTTTAATATCTCTAACATTTGTTTCTGGTGTTAATATAGGTATAAAGAGTGGAAGAACGAGCTTTCAAAACATTACACACAGTACAAGGAGCTAGGCCGAGGTTCTACCCCTAGCGAATTCTGGTTTAGGGAGGACGAGTGGTTGTGGCTGGTAGCCCACTTCGAGCACCCCAAAGCGAAGGTATGCATCCTGAATATATTTTACAACCCTAATGTATCGTATCACATTGAAATAGTTAGTTACTAATTTTTTTACATATGTTTATCCAACAAGGCGATTTCCAAGACGAACAGAGAGAACAGATTGAAAAACACCAAGTCCCATCATGCAGGTTCACTCAACTATTTGGGTTGGTCAAGTAGGGCGCAGCAACAACAAGAAGTCAACCCGTTGATGTTTGTTCATCAGAAGTTTTATCCGCAGTGCCCTGAAGAAGCGGTAAGTCTTTAGCCTCATTATTTTGTAGTTCACATATGCATGTGTTAATAAAACTATTTTTCTCTATTAATTTATTTTGTTTAATAATACGTTATCCATTTTCGCTTTTCAATTAGGTGAGAGTGGAGGATACGATCACAGAAGTCACCATGAATATAGCTCGAAACAACCATCCTGACTGCTCGGAGGAAGAAGTGACCTAGTATGCCTCTCAGATCGATTCGCTTGATTGCCCTATAACGGCTCAGATCATGGCAAAAGCATGCAGGACTGGAAAGAATATCCACTACTGCAGGGGAATGGGCTCGGCGGGCGAATGAGTATTGAATAACACTTCGGAATACTCTAGTGGGTCAAGAACTTCTTCTAGGAACTCTAACCTAGCAGTGGAGCTTCAGAGGACGCAGAGGGAGTTGGAGGAGCAAAAGAGGCAGATGGAGGAGATGCGGCAATTGGCCGAGCAGCAGGTAGTCAAAGATGCCGAGTACCGGGTGATGGTCAAGCAACACCGAATTATGGTCCAGCAGCAAACACAAATGTTCACATGGATGCAGACGATGTACGCATGCCAGACTACCGGACAACTGCTCTCCACACCTCCCCCGATCCCTGTGTTCCACAGTGTTCCACCACCGCAGCCGTTACCGCCACAGCAAGACCAGGGTAGCCACCGGAGTTCAAATGATTACGTCAACATGGATTTCCTCGACCCTTAGTGTAGTTGTAGTTTATTTTCATATTGTTGCTGTTTGTACTGTACGTTGGTCAATTATGTGTGTACCATTGAACTTGTATTTGTACGGTTTCTGTTTTTCAGTGCAGGTTGTGGAATTGGGCCCAATCCAGAACCGGGTTTTTTTTGTCAAATTTCACCGGGTATTGCCAGCGAGTTGGACCAATCTCGTCGACAATAACTCTCATTTCTGGCCACGGCGGAGCACCATTGCCGGCGACAAACTCGACGGCAATGGTTTAGTCATTGCCGGCGAGTTTGTCGCCGGTGATGACTTCATTGCCGGCGAGTTTAGTCGCCGGTGATACTTCAAGGTATCACCGGCGACTAGCACAATAAGTCGCCGGTGATACTTTCACCGGCGCCAATTTTTCGGCGAGAGTATTACCGGCGACATGTCGCCGGTAATGACTATCACCGGCGACTTATAAACAAAGGCCGGCGACTTATAGTGTGTAAATACCTAAAAATGTGGTAGTGACTTCCCAACATTCAAAGTGTGTAAATACTTTCTTCTTTACCTTATAGTAACATGATTCAGCTTGCTTGACCTAATAAAATAATTATATTAGTGATTTCACCATGCTACATATTTAATTCAAATTACATATATAAATTATACTACAAAATTAATAATGTATGCTACCATAATTTAATTCATCATTATGCTACAAAAAAATCATATAATATATGCTACAAAAATTATATAATCTAAAATGGATGGTCATTATATAATGTTCCCGAACAAAAATATTGGGATAATGCATAGTTTGTATACATTATATAAATTGTATACATTATATAAGTTTATATAATTTATAAATTTGTATACATTAAATTTTCTACGCATGCAAATTTATATAATGTATGCAACATAATTTAAATTATATAATCTATATAATATAATTCATCATTATGGTACAAAAAAATATACTTACTTCATCCATTAGCGAAGTGCCGCTAGCTATACGTTGTCGTGCTGCGTACAAACATACGCCCCATTTTTGCAAGAGTAGCTTGAATTTGTTGTTGTAAGACGCAAGCGCGATTCGGGTCCTCGGCTTTTTCGGAGGATCACCTTATGTTGGCTTCCAATTTTTCACATAATCCGCATGAATTGTCTCCCACAATTTCTCCCTCTTTTGTTTGTTGCCGTCGTGTTCATCAACGCTATGAAGCACAAAAGAGATACACATTTGTAAATCTTCCGAAAGAAGCCAATGTGTGCCCATTGTTTTGGAAGAAAAGCTTAACAAAATGAGAGAGGAGATGGAAGGAGAAGTGTAATTTGTTGTGCACAAATTGGTGTGAGTTGAGAAAAAATTGTAGTATTTATAGGCAAATATTTGGGAGAGTTTGAGACTTTTTGGGATTTTTTTACAATTTTTCAGTATATTTCCGTTCTGATTTTTCAGTAGCCGTTGCATTCAAATCTGAGCCGTTGGATCGATTTGACCGTTTGACTTGATTTTACCAGCCGGTAAGCCACGTGTCGGTGCCTGATTGGTCCGTCAAAAATTTAATTACTTTTTTACTGGCGCGTTTAATACACGCGCCAGACAGAAGAAAAAAAACGGAACGCGCTTGACGTCACCCACGTGCCGTGGGGTCTGCCAGGCGGTCGAGCAGTCGCCGGAGCAAAATTTGCTCGATCGTTTGGACGAGCAAAACGTCGCCGTTGACTGAGCTCACACTAGCATACCGGTGCGAGCTCGAAAATGAGTTTGCTCGAGCAAACCCCCCCTGCCTCACCACCTGCTCGATCAAAATCTAGCCGGCTGCTCGCCGGTGCAGATGCTCTTATAGTAGTGATGATCTATGTCAGCAGTGTCGCCAGCACTTTGTCATAATCAAGCTACTAATTAATCACATTATTGATAACAATATTTGAAAAGAATAAAATGGCATAGCTTACTCCTCCCAGTTGATTAGACTCTTCTCATACATATATAATATAGGAAAAAATTACTTTTGGGGGTATGAATTTTTTGTTTGAATTTTAAAAATTATTAGATGATGTTGAGAAAACAACATTTTCACGATATCTGATATCTGTAATTATTTTTCGTCACGACATCATTTATGTCGCAGATCTGATAATTTTTTAGAAAAACATAAAGAAAAATACTGTAATATCCTTACAAATTTTTGTTTTTTATTTTTATTTTCCTTTTTGTTATTTGTTTACTCTCTCTCTCTCTCTCATCCATGAGGGCAAATCTCTCCCATGATTACCTATTCCCGCAACCAATCCCAGATCCAGCTCCGCTGCATCAGCTCTGGTCGGGTCACCAACTCCGACGCCTCCGAATATCCCCAGAAAAGACCTAGACCAATCGGAGATGAGTCATCCAATGACAATGTGCTCCACACCACTCTATTTAAGGGATCTCCGCGTCAAACGGGTCTCCACCCAAATTCATAACCCGCCGGAGAATAAGAATCTATTCACCGACACTAAATTCGGCACCAAATTTTATTCCAAGGAGGCGAAGACTGGTGGCGATGATTTCGAGAGCGAAAAGATCAAAAAGTCACAGGTTGGGTGCTTGGAGATTACTGAAGCGACGACGGGAGGAGTGTCTTTTTGGTCGGCGGCGGTGGCGATTGAACTCGGGGACATCAAAGCAGAGCTCAATGGAGTTGTCCTCCAGTCCCATCAGGATCTCGGCCCAGTCCAGAATCCAGTTCTGCCCGCTTCTGGCCCAAGTCGCGATGCCTCTAATTCGGAGTCAGAGCGTCTCTCGACGACGCCGTCTCATGTCTTCTTCGGTCTCATCTTCACGATTTGATCTATTCTCTTCCTCGGCCTCGGATTCTTCTTCGTTCTACTGATCGCCGTAGAACTCGACGCCGCGATCGTCGTTGTCCCATCCGTCGGGCTCGATACGGAGAAAGCGTCGTTGTCGTTGGGGTTAGGGTTTTGCAAAACCGGAGGCGGCGACATCGTCGGAAGACTACAGATCAAGATCGACGAAGGAGGTATGTGGGGCGGTGATTTCTTAATTTTGACGGAGACTTTGTTGAGCTTGAGAGGAGCAGAGCAGGGCCTGGGAGCTACACCTCTTTTTTGGGTGTGGAGAGAGATAGTGAGAAACTAAATAAATAACAAAAAGGAAAATAGAAAATAAAAAAAATGAAATTTGTAAGGTGTTACAATATTTTTTCCTCTGCTTTTTCATAATAAATTACCACGCCAACGATATAGATGGTGTTTTGACGAAAACTACTATAGACATTGCGAAAATGTGATTTTAAAAGTTTAGACTTCACTTTGATAGTTTTTAAAATTCAGAAATCATATTGATACAGCAACGAAAATTCAGACATTAAGAGACTTTTTTTTCTATAATACATTGATCTAGAAGTACGATTGCTGTTTCACGTAACAAAAGAAGTGATGGAATTTTGGAAAGAGATGGGTTTTAATTCATAAAAACAAGAAGGAAAAATAAATGAACTACTACAATAATTGAGACAAATTGTATAGGCTTGAAATTGAGTCGCATTGGTATCATGGTATATAATAAATGAGAATGGGGCATGGAGATCGCAAGTGATTGGTGTCATTTGGGATCCTACTCCACAGATCTAAAAGAACAAATTTTTGACACATGGAAAAGCAAATCAAGTTCAACCATCTTATGGATGATGCTCTGATTCTTTGAGTTGATTGGAATCAAATCTTGCAGGGTCATGGTCCATTAAGATTGCAAAGTTATTGGGGTACAAAATAAGAGCTAATCAGTTGGACCAACACAAACTTGCCAAGTTATCACGAAAATGCTTGAAGTGGGAAAGGCTGGGGGCGTAGTACAACGAAAAAAAATGTCAAACTACTTTTTAATTATTCTCTGTTCTAATGTGTCAAGGAGATATGTGAGGGAATAGTAATTTAGCAAGTGCTCTTGTCTAATAGGTGTTGAATGTGGCATCCTTTATGTTGGTATGTGATACTTTCCATCCTGTTTCTTTTCTTTACTAAGAGCATACGTATAGGCAAGCAGTCCGCGAGCTCTTGCTCGAGCAAGTGGTGGGACCGGCGACGAGGTGTTCGAGCAATATGAAATCAGCGACACAACGGTGAGATCGGGTCGATATTTGCTCGAGAAAAACGGAGCTCGATCTCTTGCTTGAGCATAAAATGCTCCACTAATTGCTCGACCGCCTGACGGAGCCCACGACTCATGGGTGACGTCAAGCGAGCGAGACTTTTTTTTTTTCCAGTAAGGCGTGTGTGTTACATACGCCAGTGAAAAAATAAAAAAATTGACGCATGAATGGATATGATCTACTCATTTTAGGCGTATTAATTAATGTACTTTTTCTACATTTTTACTTTGTTAATTACTTAGTATTATTTGTTTTAACTTATTTTATTATTTTAAAGTTTTTATCAAAAGAGACTAAGTAAAAAGGTCTACAAGCATGAAAGGTGTGGCAAAATGGAGCAAAAATGGAGAAGAAGAAATTGGTTCAAAAATTCCAAAGGAAGAAAGAAGAAAAAAATGGAGATAAAAAGAAGTCATTTGTTAATTAGAAAATATTTCTTATTTTGACTAGGAAAAGGAAGCTTCTGGAAGAAACTTGGAAGAAGAACAAATGCAAATAGACCAAATTATTTAGAAGACCATTTGAAATGTCCAAATTTGAAGACTAAGTCAGCCAATTTCATGGAGAACAAGATACGAAAAGAAATGATTTCTAAGTTTAGTAGGAGAAGGAAATCATGAAGAATAAGAAAAGAATAATCTACCTGTGCAGGTCAGCCAACTTCGAATGACGACTGGAAACATTTCAGTAGGAGTTAGACATCTATCAACTAGTGGTTGGAAATCTCTTTGAGTCTTCTTTCCAACAAGCTAAAAATCTTAATTTTTGGAGGTCTACAACTCTGAGAAAGCACGATTTTTTGCAGACTTCCAGACCATCCGAGTAGAGTAGGAAAACCTTTATATACAAGAGACATGTCCCAAATCTCAATCATTACTCATTCTATAGCCTAAATTCAGCCAAAAAATCATCTCCATCTCACAATTCAAGCCGACACACCTTAAAGGCCGACTACACCATTCCAACGCTTCACCATCACTTCCATCGGTGTTTAGAGGATATCTAGCATCATCCATAAAAGAAGTTGTGCTCTACATAAGTGTAATCATAACCTATTTACTCCATAGTTCTCTTTTGATGTTTGAAACTTTTTTTGTTTGTTGAATGATAAATTTTGTTTTTATTCCATATATGAATTTCTAATTTTTTTCCATGCGTTCCTTATTTTAAAATTCGATTTGCATGTGTTAATTAGTTCTTAATGCTTTGATTTAGATTTAGGGGATACCTAGTCTAGATCAATGGTGTTTAGGGGATACCTAGCACAAAATATGAATCATGCATGTTTAATCAGAATTTAGGGTTATGGGATTCCAGTAGTATTGTTATTTGTATTTGTTAATAAATGAGCTAGGTAAATGAATAGGTTGATCACTTGTATATAATAATTAGGTTTTTTTTTTCATAACATGAATTAGAGTGTTTAGGGGTCTTTTGTGTATTGCTTATCTATGATTTTATGCATGTTAGAATCCTAGGAATTCTTATTTGTGTTTATGACGTTTTAGGTAGTAATTAGATAGAAAATTTAGGTAATTAATCAATCTTCTAACACCCCTTTTTTTATACACAATAATTGCACACACCCTTCAATCCTTGGTTAGAACAATCTCTACTTGCTCAAAATACTACATCTATAAGGTTTTAAATTGTATGTTTTACTTATGTGTTAAGTGTTTATTTTATGTACTTATTTAATGCATGTTTCAACTTGTATCAGGGTACACGACACCTGTCGGGCCAGATAGAAAATTTAAAAGCAATGGTCCACTAGATCTGGGCCTTTGATTTTGATTTCGAATTTTGATCAAACGGTCCAGATTTAAAAAAGAAGAAGTTATTTTTAATAAACTAAAATTAAAATTAAAGTATATAAAATCATAATAAATAGTTCGTGAGTCCGAAAAATTATATGAAAATTTGTACGAGCTCGCAATAAAATACTCTACAACTCTCATGAAGAAAGTATACTCATATTCATTTATTAAAATAGTCAATTTTCTTAACTCATGTGTTACGACAAATCGTGTATATACTATTTAGTCGATGGAATTTATTTATTAAAGATGAAATTAAAATACACACTAAATTAAAACATATACTAATATTTAGAGTATTTCACTGGTTTTCAACCTCCAATTGTGCTTCACCAAATCCTTCTGGAGATCTGTATGGATATAAACGGATTCGAGATCGGCAATACGGTTGTGAAGCCGTTGTACATTACATCCATCTCTTCTTATTGGCTCAAAAGAATTTGATTCTCTTGTGCATCCACCAGCCCATCATAAACCCAGAAAACTCTCGATGAGTTTTGCATGTCTTCTTCTTCTTCTTCATTCTCCTCATCATCATGCTCCACGTACTCTTCCTCAACAATCATGTCATGCAATATGATGCAGGCTAACATGATGAATGTGATTACCGATTTGTGGTGCAATGTATAAATAAGATGAATAATTGCTCAACTAGATTGCAAGATGTCAAAGGCCCTCTCCACATCTTTTTTGTATGCCTTTTGTTTCTTTACGAAGAGCTTATCTTGCAGAATCTGGAGATTTGAAATTGTTTTGATAAATGTAGAGTAACTTGGATATATTCCGTCAGTCAGATAATAAGCGGTGGAGTACCTCCCTCCATAAACTTTATAGACGGTAGTTGGGTCTCTTTCGTCAAGGATATGGTTGAACACATGCACTAGAGTGGTGGAGCACATTAATGTCATTTTTAGCTCTAGAATACCCGAAGAAACTATGTCATATCCACGTATCATACGAGGTCACCGCCTCTAGGATAATAGTGGGGTGACTCTTTCGCCCTGAGTATGCCCCTTGATGAGCGGTAGGCAGTTCTTCCATTCCTAGTTCATGTAGTCGATGCTTCCAATCATACCTAGAAAGCCTCGGCGTTGGCCTTTAGCTAGGAGTCGCGTGAGGTCCTCCAGTGTTGGACTGTGGAGGTATTTTGGACCATAGAGGCAAACCACTTGGTGGAAAAACTCCTTCATACATTCTAGGGTAGTCGACTCCCCTATCCTTGTAACTTCAGTACACTGATCCGCGGTTTTCCCGTACACCAACATTCATAGAGCACCGGTCATCTTTTGTTGGGGAAGAAGCCCTAGAAATCCAGTGGCGTCTGCTCATTGATGCCAATATTGGTCGTGGTTGCAGAGATCTATCATGATACTGGTGAATCGGTCTTTACTCATCCTGTACCTCCGGCGAAATTCTTGTGAGTTGAACTTGGGTTGTTCGATGAAATAAACTTCCATGAGATTGCGTCCCCTAGACTCCCTCTGTTGTGGTCGATTCAGTTTTTTACCGCGACTTGAACCGCTTATTCGTGGTTCATCGTTGTATTGTGCTTCCTCTATGACCACCTGATTGATGAATGATTGCTCCATGTCATCATCATCTTCTTCTTGTTGTTGTCTCCGCCTAAAAATTATGGAAGCTGAAAGGTTTCATCAGATTAATGTTATAGGAAATCTTGATAAGTGTTTAGAGAGATGTGGTATCTGCTCAGATAGAACGAAACTTGTAGATGGTGTGAGTATAGAATGAGTGATAGATAAACGTTTTATAGCCAAATGTATATAATCGGATATTTGAAGATGAACATACGTGTCGCATCGTCATTGGACAAAAATCTAGGGCCGGGCACAAATCCCGCAAATTCCGGTCCCGTCCCGATCCCGGCGGGATTTGAAACTAAAAATGTTCATCCCGTCCCGTCCCGTCCCATCAGAAAAACAACGGGACGGGACGCGGGACTGATATTTCTCGTCCCATATATAAATTAAAATTGATCTTGTGTGACGACCCGAACCAGAATTAGAGGTGTGTTTGGCACGATTCTCGAGATTCGGTTATAGTCGTAGTTTTGCGATATTGCATGGTTTGCCGATTCGATTCGCGACGATATTTTGGGTCGAGAATTTGGGTTGAGTGTCTTCACGGAAAGCGTAGAGTACGTGATTTCGAGTTCGTGGGTGGTTTCGGAAGATTTTTCCGATAACCGAGGAATATTTTATGATTATTTGAAGTTTCGGGTTTCGACGAGTTTATCCATTTGTTTCGAGCTTATCCGAATCATTTTGTATTTTCATTTTGGACCGTCGATTGACCCGAGGGACGAGTATAAATATCGAAAAGTCGGAAAATAGTCGTGAAATAGTCGAGAATTTATTGTGGGAGTTGACCAACCGTTGACTTTCCTATTTTGGAAAGTGGAAGAGCTGCCGAGAAGGGAAAGTTTCCCGAACGGGAAAGTGAACTCCGGCGATCTTTTTCCGGCCACGAGCGACTTCGGCGAGGGTATAGATCGATTCCTTGTTCAATTTCATGTTGATTCATGCTTGAGTTTGTTGAGTTTGGTTGGTTTTTGGTTGGGTTCGAATGGAGGCCGAACCGGGTTGATCGCCGTTAATGGTGACGGCGGTTCCGGCGACGGTTGAGGGCCATGTGGTTGGGGGTTTTGCTCCCCACCTCGTGGTGGAGCTTCCTGGTTGATTAGTTTTGGACGAGGAGGCGAGTATGGGTGAACCCGAATAGGGATTTGGGTTTGGGTTTTTCGATTTGTTTTCAAGAATTGGGGCAGTTCTGTTTGGAATTGGGTTGTGAGGTAGAAGAAGAAGTTGCTCGCCTTGTCGAGACCATGGGAACTGGAGGAGATGGCCGTGAAATTCCTCCGTTGACGGCGCGCCGCCGCCGGCGGCGGCGGTCAACGGCGGTCAACGGTGGTCAGAAAGTCAATTTTTCAGATTTCGATGTAATTAGTGTCATTTTTCTCGTAATCACGCCCTGGTTATCGTACGGAGGTTTTCGGGTTGATTTGGTTAGCCGATTTTCAGTCGAGGTTTCGAGTGGGAATTTCGGGATTTCCGTAATTCATTTTGCACTGCATTTCGTATTTCCGGGAACGGTTGGTTTCCGTGCATCAGTACAGTGTTGTGGATTACGATATTAATCAGTTATGTGTATATGTATTCAGGAGATCGGGATCGAGATCTGGATCGTGAGCGTGCTTCTGGCGAGGGATCTTCCGCCGGACCACGAGTTTAGCGCGAGTGCGCATTTCACGTGTCTGTGAGTGGACAATTTCTTTTCACGGAAATCTTGCGAGTCTTTTATGTGATTTATGAACTTGAGCATGCAGTATGATTATGGTTTTACGAGCATGAGATTTCATACGAAATTATGATTATATGAGCATGTGTTTACAATTATACGAATATGTTATACGGATATACGTATACGAATATGCATACACTTTATATATTGTTTCATGCTTTTGCATCGAATTGTTTATGATTTGGTTTTCACAGAGTACAGTCTTGGTTACGTTGTTGTATCGATACACATTGCCTCTCGGCTGATCCCCGATGGTAGGCCATCCAGGAGGGACGTCGTCATCCCGACCTGACCGGTGAGGGGCGTTTTCCCCGGAACCGAGGCCATTTCTGGCTTAGAATCACGGGGACCAAGGACCTCGTGATTCGGACTGTACTAGCACGGTGTGTGTCCATGAGTGACCCCGTGGGATTTATACTTGCATGCTCAGTACACTGGAGGAGTATGAGCTTTACCTCGTGTACTATGTTATGTTTTTATTTACCTGGACTCGCATATGTTTTTATAACATATATACTTGGTGAAAGACATTTATTTTCGTCCACTCACTCTAACGTGTTTATTGTCTTTCCCCTGGGCTTTTCGGTTTCCGTGCCCAGTTTGCAGTTCAGGTTTGGTGTTTCACGTCGCGGTTTGGAGGCTAGTGATCAGAGTCATCTGTGTTTTCCAGTAGGTTTCAGTTTCACCTACTGATGTACATGTTGTATATATTTTATACTAGAGGTCGCTCTGATACATTCCGATACTTGTTTATACGGATTTTCTCGGATATACATATATATAGTACAATATGTTTACTGTTTGTTGATTATATTGATGTTGAGAAATCCGGATGGGATTGGTGCCCACGGTTTGCTTTTTGTGGCAAAGGACGAAGTGTTAATTTCCGCGTGCAGGTTATGGTAATTCCACGCTAGTAACGAAACTCTGCCGAAATTTTGAAAAGTTTTTGTTGGTTCGTATTTTCGAAGGGGTTCGATTCCGGTTTAGGGAGCTAAATCGGGGTTGGGTCCTTTCAGCTTGGTATCAGAGCCTTAGGTTGTCAGATTCTGTAGACTCTTGTAGTTGTGACGCTTAGGGTATTTGAGTTGATACAGCATGGCTGGAGTGATGACCCGACTGGCCAGCGGTACTCATCAATACTTCGGGTGTTGTGTGTCCTCAAATATCTGCGGTTTCATGATTACGTTCCTTCTGCTTGTGCCTAATGCTTGTTTTGTATCAGTAGGATGCCTCCTCGACGTGGTCCCCGTGTTGATCGGGATGATGATCCTGATGAGGATCGCCGAACGCGCGACTTGCTGATGCGAGTGCTGCGTTTGGAAGAGCGTTTTGACCCTGTTGTCAAGGCTCGTACTGCGGGTGCTACTGTGTTTTCGAGTTCAGTTGATCCAGAGATATGCGAGGCATGGTTGGTTCAGATTGAGCGTGTTTGTGAGCGTCTGCAGTTTACACCTGAGCAGATGACAGTAGCCGCAGTTGGTTTACTTGAGGGTGATGCATACTTTTGGTGGGTCAGCACTGACAGAGTTCCTGTGGATACTCCGTGGACATTGTTTCGTGATCTGTTTATGCGGAGGTATTTTAATCAGGCTACCCAGCAGCGCAAGTACGAGGAGTTTACAAACTTGAGGCAGGGCAGTTTGTCTGTACTTGAGTATCGGGATCGGTTTACTCGTTTGTCTCGTTTTGCGTGGGATATGGTGGCTACAGAGGAAGCCAAGTGTCGTAGGTTTGAGCTGGGATTGAATCTGAACATCAAGGCGACGTTGACTACGATGCCGAGGAACAACTTTGATGAGTTTGTCAGTGCAGCTCTCCGAGGCGAGGATATTGAGCAGGAGAGACAGCAGAGGTACCAGCCGAGACGATTTGAGGAAGGTGGACCGAGTCAGGGGCCTTCGAAGAGGCTTAGTTCTGATACTTCCGGTTCAGCTTCATCTTCAGGCGGTGGATCTTATCGACCACCAGCTAGTGTACCTAGGTGGAGACAGAGAGGGAGGAGAGATCGACCGCAGCGACCACAGGCTAGTGGGAGTTCCAGCGGTTCTAGTTATCCTCGGCGTACTGGTGGTACATTTCCTGTTCCGAGAGATCATCCATTGTGTAGCTTTTGCAACAAGTATCACTCTGGTGTATGTCAGCGGAGTACAGTCATTTGCTATAGTTGTGGCCAGGTGGGTCACTATTCGAGAGAGTGTCCTCAGTCGTATGGTACTGGTGGACAGGCGTCCCAGAGTTCCGGAGTTGAGCGAGGTGCCACTACGGGAGCTCGACCAGCTCAGTTTGCAGGCCAGGGCCGACAGCAGGGACAGCCCCAGCGAGGACGACCAACCGGACAGGCGAGAGTTCATGCTATGACTATACGTGAGGGCAGAGCATCACCGGAGGTCGTTATTGGTACGTTACATGTTTTTGGTATTCCTGTAGTTGCATTGTTAGATCCTGGTGCCACACATTCATTCATATCATATAGACTATCATCATCGGCTACGGTACCTGCATCTCCACTTCCGGGGCTGTGGAGAGTGTTGTATCCGTCAGGTGAGGTTGTGAGCATCGGTTGGGTTTACCGAGATTGTGAGGTGTTTGTTGATGGCCATGGTTTAGCCGCGGATATGTTATTACTTGATATTGTGGATTTCGATCTGATATTGGGTATGGACTTTTTGGAGTCGCACTGGGCTATGTTTGATTGCCACAGGAAGGAGGTCGTGTTTCGACGACCAGGGTTACCTGAGATATTGTTTCGCGGCGAGAAGAACACTTCCCTACCGTGTTTGATTTCCGCGATGAGGGCGGATCGGCTGATGAAGAAGGGTTGTGTTGCTTACTTAGCCCATGTTGTGGATACTACAGCTGCAGTGCCAGAGCTTGGTAGTATTGAGATTGTGTCTGAGTTTCCGGATGTGTTTCCAGCGGAGTTACCTGGTATACCCCCTGTGCGGGAGATTGATTTTACCATTGAGTTATTGCCGGGTACTGGACCGATTTCCCAGACACCGTACCGGATGGCGCCTGCAGAGTTGAGGGAGTTGCAGATTCAGCTTCAGGAGTTGTTAGAGAAGGGATTCATTTGACCGAGTGTTTCTCCGTGGGGTGCTCCAGTGTTATTTGTGCGGAAGAAGGACGGGTCTATGCGTTTGTGCATCGACTATCGGAAGCTGAATCAGATTACGGTGAGGAACAAGTATCCGTTACCGCGGATTGACGACTTGTTTGATTAGCTGAAGGGAGCAGCAGTCTTTTCGAAGATTGACCTTCGATCCGGATATCACCAATTGAGGATCCGGGAATCAGATGTCGCCAGGACAGCTTTCAGGACGCGGTATGGGCACTATGAGTTTTTGGTTATGCCGTTTGGGTTGACCAACGCCCTCGCAGCTTTCATGGACTTGATGAATCGGGTATTTCGACGATTCCTGGACAAGTTCGTGATTGTATTCATAGACGATATCCTGATTTATTCGAGGAGTATGGGCCAGCACAAGAAGCACTTGCGAGCGGTGTTGCGGACTTTGCGGGACCATCAGTTGTTCGCGAAGTTTAGCAAGTGTGAGTTCTGGTTGGATAGTGTGAAGTTTCTGGGCCACGTGATTTCGGCCGAGGGAGTTAGTGTTGATCCTGACAAGATCGAGGCTGTGCTGAATTGGAGTCGACCCACTACTGTGCCGGAGATCCGGAGTTTCTTGGGGTTAGCAGGCTATTACCGACGGTTTGTACAGGATTTCTCCCGGATAGCTACACCACTGACCAAATTAACGAAGAAGGGCGTCAAGTTTGAGTGGTCTGATGCGTGCGAGGAGAGTTATTTGCTCCTGAAGGAGAGATTGACTACCGCACCGGTTCTGACATTGCCAGACGACAGTGGTGAGTATGTTGTGTACAGCGACGCGTCGAAGTTGGGCCTTGGCTGTGTGTTGATGCAGCATGGTAGAGTTGTGGCGTACGGTTCCAGACAGTTGAAACCGCACGAGGTCAACTATCCGACGCATGATTTGGAGTTAGCCGCTATTGTGTTAGCGTTGAAGAGTTGGAGACATTACCTGTACGGTGCTCAGTGCAAGATTTTCACTGACCACAAGAGTCTCACTTACTTACGGACACAGCCGGATCTGAACATGAGGCAGCGCCGATGGATGGAGTTGATCAATGATTATGATTGTACATTTGAGTACCATCCAGGGAAGGCCAATGTTGTGGCAGATGCACTTAGCCGGAAATCGGGAGCCTCATTGTTTCACATGTGTGTGGCCAGAGTATCGATGTTAGCCGAGCTACGGGCTACGGGTGCTGTGTTTGGTTATGATGATGATGGAGCCTTGTTGGCTAGCTTTCAGGTACGACCCGTATTGGTTGATCAGGTACGGGAGGCACAGGATTCAGATCCTTACTTGCTGAGCAAGAAGACCATGATTCGGAATGGTGTGCCTACAGAGTTCCGATTGAGCGACGACGGTACGTTGTTGTTCAGAGGCAGATTATGTGTACCCAGAGACGAGGACTTAAAGAAGGAGATTCTGGACGAGGCCCACAGTTCAGCGTATGCGATGCATCCCGGAGGTACGAAGATGTTTCGTACACTTCGAGCGTACTATTGGTGGCGCAACATGAAGCGGGAGATTGCCGCGTACGTGAGTCGGTGTTTGATTTGTCAGCAGGTGAAGGTGGAGAGGCAGAAACCTGCAGGGAAACTACAGCCACTTGAGATTCCAGTTTGGAAGTGGGAGCATATCACGATGGATTTCGTCTATCAGTTGCCGCGTACTTCGGCGGGCAACACTGGCATTTGGGTTATCGTTGATCGATTGACGAAATCTGCACATTTTCTTGCACTTCCAGGGAAGATTTCAGTGGGCAGATTGGCCAAGTTGTACTTATCCGAGATTGTTCGCTTGCATGGTGTGCCTGTGTCGATTGTTTCTGACCGTGATAGTCAGTTCACTTCTGAGTTTTGGCAGGCTTTACAGCGAGCGTTGGGTACGAGATTACGGTTTAGTACAGCTTTTCATCCTCAGACTGACGGGCAGTCCGAGCGGACCATTCAGACTCTTGAGGATATGCTAAGATCGTGTGTATTGCAGTTTCGCGGAAACTGGGATCAACAGTTACATTTGATCGAGTTCGCCTACAACAACAGCTATCAGGCCAGTATTGAGATGGCACCGTACGAGGCTCTGTACGGGAAGCAGTGTCGCACTCCATTGTGTTGGAGTGAGGTGGGCGAGCGTTGGCTTATTGGTCCGGATTTGGTGAAAACCACAATGGAGGACATTCAGATTATTCGAGATCGACTGAAGATTGCCCAGGATCGGCAGAAGAGTTACGCGGATGTGAGGAGGAAGAGTTTAGAGTTCGAGGTTGGTGATTGGGTCTTCCTGAAACTATCTCCGTGGAGGGGAGTTGTGCGTTTCGGGAAGCGTGGCAAGCTTTGACCGCGGTACATTGGTCCGTATGAGATTACGGAGAGGGTTGGAGCTGTTGCTTATAGACTTGAGTTACCGGCTGAGATGGCTCGTGTGCATGATGTCTTCCATGTTTCGATGTTACGGAAGTACATCTCAGATCCTTCACATGTGATAGCCCCACAGCAGTTACCGATCAGAGAGGATTTATCGTATGTTGAGGAACCAGTGCAGATTCTCGATCGTCGTGAGCAGGAGTTGAGGCACCGCGTGATTCCGCTGGTGAAGGTCTTGTGGCCGAACCATTCAGTTGAGGAGGCCACCTGGGAGACCGAGCAGCGTATGCGGGAGCAGTATCCTCATTTGTTCACCTGACAGGTACGTAAATTTCGAGGTCGAAATTTCTTTAAGGGGGATAGATTTGTGACGACCCGAACCAGAATTAGAGGTGTGTTTGGCACGATTCTCGAGATTCGGTTATAGTCGTAGTTTTGCGATATTGCATGGTTTGCCGATTCGATTCGCGACAATATTTTGGGTCGATAATTTGGGTTGAGTGTCTTCACGGAAAGCGTAGAGTACGTGATTTCGAGTTCGTGGGTGGTTTCGGAAGATTTTTCCGATAATCGAGGAATATTTTATGATTATTTGAAGTTTCGGGTTTCGACGAGTTTATCCATTTGTTTCGAGCTTATCCGAATCATTTCGTATTTTCATTTTGGACCGTCGATTGACCCGAGGGACGAGTATAAATATCGAAAAGTCGGAAAATAGTCGTGAAATAGTCGAGAATTTATTGTGGGAGTTGACCAACCGTTGACTTTCCTATTTTGGAAAGTGGAAGAGCTGCCGAGAAGGGAAAGTTTCCCGAACGGGAAAGTGAACTCCGGCGATCTTTTTCCGGCCACGAGCGACTTCGGCGAGGGTATAGATCGATTCCTTGTTCAATTTCATGTTGATTCATGCTTGAGTTTGTTGAGTTTGGTTGGTTTTTGGTTGGGTTCGAATGGAGGCCGAACCGGGTTGATCGCCGTTAATGGTGACGGCGGTTCCGGCGACGGTTGAGGGCCATGTGGTTGGGGGTTTTGCTCTCCACCTCGTGGTGGAGCTTCCTGGTTGATTAGTTTTGGACGAGGAGGCGAGTATGGGTGAACCCGAATAGGGATTTGGGTTTGGGTTTTTCGATTTGTTTTCAAGAATTGGGGCAGTTCTGTTTGGAATTGGGTTGTGAGGTAGAAGAAGAAGTTGCTCGCCTTGTCGAGACCATGGGAACTGGAGGAGATGGCCGTGAAATTCCTCCGTTGACGGCGCGCCGCCGCCGGCGGCGGCGGTCAACGACGGTCAACGGTGGTCAGAAAGTCAATTTTTCAGATTTCGATGTAATTAGTGTCATTTTTCTCGTAATCACGCCCTGGTTATCGTACGGAGGTTTTCGGGTTGATTTGGTTAGCCGATTTTCAGTCGAGGTTTCGAGTGGGAATTTCGGGATTTCCGTAATTCATTT
This sequence comes from Geum urbanum, assembly GCA_946800695.1. Classification (NCBI taxonomy): domain Eukaryota; kingdom Viridiplantae; phylum Streptophyta; class Magnoliopsida; order Rosales; family Rosaceae; genus Geum; species Geum urbanum. The sequence continues at coordinate 75,973,943 of OX326999.1, read as the reverse complement.
TGCACTGCATTTCGTATTTCCGGGAACGGTTGGTTTCCGTGCATCAGTACAGTGTTGTGGATTACGATATTAATCAGTTATGTGTATATGTATTCAGGAGATCGGGATCGAGATCTGGATCGTGAGCGTGCTTCTGGCGAGGGATCTTCCGCCGGACCACGAGTTTAGCGCGAGTGCGCATTTCACGTGTCTGTGAGTGGACAATTTCTTTTCACGGAAATCTTGCGAGTCTTTTATGTGATTTATGAACTTGAGCATGCAGTATGATTATGGTTTTACGAGCATGAGATTTCATACGAAATTATGATTATATGAGCATGTGTTTACAATTATACGAATATGTTATACGGATATACGTATACGAATATGCATACACTTTATATATTGTTTCATGCTTTTGCATCGAATTGTTTATGATTTGGTTTTCACAGAGTACAGTCTTGGTTACGTTGTTGTATCGATACACATTGCCTCTCGGCTGATCCCCGATGGTAGGCCATCCAGGAGGGACGTCGTCATCCCGACCTGACCGGTGAGGGGCGTTTTCCCCGGAACCGAGGCCATTTCTGGCTTAGAATCACGGGGACCAAGGACCTCGTGATTCGGACTGTACTAGCACGGTGTGTGTCCATGAGTGACCCCGTGGGATTTATACTTGCATGCTCAGTACACTGGAGGAGTATGAGCTTTACCTCGTGTACTATGTTATGTTTTTATTTACCTGGACTCGCATATGTTTTTATAACATATATACTTGGTGAAAGACATTTATTTTCGTCCACTCACTCTAACGTGTTTATTGTCTTTCCCCTGGGCTTTTCGGTTTCCGTGCCCAGTTTGCAGTTCAGGTTTGGTGTTTCACGTCGCGGTTTGGAGGCTAGTGATCAGAGTCATCTGTGTTTTCCAGTAGGTTTCAGTTTCACCTACTGATGTACATGTTGTATATATTTTATACTAGAGGTCGCTCTGATACATTCCGATACTTATTTATACGGATTTTCTCGGATATACATATATATAGTACAGTATGTTTACTGTTTGTTGATTATATTGATGTTGAGAAATCCGGATGGGATTGGTGCCCACGGTTTGCTTTTTGTGGCATAGGACGAAGTGTTAATTTCCGCGTGCAGGTTATGGTAATTCCACGCTAGTAACGAAACTCTGCCGAAATTTTGAAAAGTTTTTGTTGGTTCGTATTTTCGAAGGGGTTCGATTCCGGTTTAGGGAGCTAAATCGGGGTTGGGTCCTTTCATCTTGACCGTTGATTTTAATTTTGTATTGCTATATTTTTAATCTTGTATTGCTATGTTTTTAATCTTGTAGTGCTATTTTTTTTAATTTTCTTCTTTTCTTGTTAAACTTATGATATGTGAACTTGTGTAATAGATTATGGATGCTATTCTTGTTATGTTTGATATTATTAGGTTAGGATTGTGACTTATGAATGTAAGCAAGTTGTGTAATTGTAATTAGATCATAGATGCATGTTGTGATTTATGAATGTAAGCAAGTTTTTCTTCTTTTTTGTTTCCAATTTTGTGGTGGGATTGGGCCCGTCCCGTCCCGATCCCGTCCCGATCCCGTCCCGTCCCATCCGGGATTGGGCCCGGCGAGATTTACTCTCAAAATGTAAGACCCGTCCTGATCCCGTCCCGCGTGTAACAACCGGGACGGGACGTGGGATGACCTCAATCCCGTCCCATGCCCAGCCCTAAAAAAATCTTTCCGGAAATCTGGTCCAATTATTTTGTCGATAAAGTTATCACGTAGTGACACGTGTCACATCGACATTAGTTGAAAATTTTACCAGAAATCTAGTTGTACTATTTTGCTGATAATAATACGTGGCAGTGACACATGTCAATTTTTTATTAATCGAAAATCTTGTATAATTATTAAGTCGATAATGACACGTGTCACATTATTATTGATTGTAAATCTATCCGGTAAATAATTTTTTAACATTTTACAATATGACAAAATTGATTTGCTCAAGCATTTTGTGAATGGGTGTGTCCAAAATTGAATTTGCTAGAGAAAACAATCTCATTTACTTGAGTTGTTCAAGCAACGGGTGCGGATGCTCCAAGAGAGTGTTTATTATATGTAACAAGACTAGAAACTAGAAAGGTGTCGGTGAATGACTTAATTCAAAATTGTAATTTTTTTTTTTGAAAAAAATTGTAATTTTTCTATCATAGCAAGACGTCATACGATTATCATTAATTAACGTACGGTTTGTGTATAATTAGTACGTAGCTAGTAAACATTAAATTACACAATAAAATCATCTTATTACGTAGTAGATGTCTATTTTTTTTAAGAAAGTCTAATTTTTTTTCTTTCTAAAGACGTAATAACATTGGATTGAGTTAAAATTCCAAGAAAAACTCAATTGGTCTTATTTATGGTTGTCGAATTTGACCATCCTTCAAAGTTAAAATATTTCGAGTGAATCCGTTGATGTAGGGTTCTCTACAATATAATCTCTTAAGATTTCCACGACAATAGAGTAATTCCTCGAGGTCCGTGACAGCAGGACAATCCCTCGAGGTCCACAACAACAGAACATTCCCTCAAGGTCCACGGTAGTAGGACACCATATCTTCTAGGACGGAGGAATCCTCGGACATTGAAGATTCCAGAATCCTATCGAGATATGATCATGAACTTGGCCAAGATATTAGCGAAAGAGCATGTGGTACTTGGAAAAACTCAATTGGTCCTGAATAAGGAAATGAATCATATTCTTGATCTATCTCTATCTTCTTATTCAATAGGAGAAAAAATGTCTCTTTATCCCTTCTCTATATAAAGGGAGCTACGGAAGACATTAAACGGTATCGCATTCTACACGAATACACACTATTATTCAGGTATCTTCATTGATTTGATCGTCGGAAGGTCTTTGCACGGTACCACACCGTCATCAAACTTGTTTTGCAGGTTCACAAATGAGCAAGCTTGAGGGTCGACAAAATCTATTCTCAATAATATCCCCCCATCCTACGATTGATTTATTCAATTTTGTTTTATTTTAGGATTTCACATCCAAAAGTTCATATTTCTTCAATAGCCTTAAACAAGTTAAAACAATTCTAGTAGACACGTGGTTAGTTATTGGAATCCAACTATTCAAAAGACTTAAATGACCGATTTGACTTCGGGCAGATGTCTCTTATGCATAACTAAATGTGTTTTATTTAAAAATTGGCCTCGTTGATTGACTTTTGGTATCAGTCAACTCAGTCAACTTTTATTCCCCGTGATTAACCATCAAATTCGATCATTCAAATGATAAATGGATGTGATAAAATCTTTCGTGTTAGTGAGTAAGTAGACGCGCGCATCGTAAGAAGTACATTTAATAGTTTTTTTTTTATAATTTTTAATAATTAGAGCTATTTATTGTTATTGTTACAAAATTTATGACTTAAAAAATTGTTAATTATGACAGTGTAAATCAAATTTAATGGGTGTCAAAGTTAACACTAAATTGTATGATAAATAGTATATTCGAAATATATTGCATTTATATGTAGCCAATTTCTCATATTTATTCAACAAATGATAAAATAATATGATTATTTTGCAATCAATACCAAATGGGCTGAGAAGTGAGAACAAAGCCCAAGCCTAAGCCCAATTTGCTTAATTAAGAATGTTAAGTGATGTACCCAGTTATTCTGGGCACCCTGCAACACATCTCAATCACGGTCGCTGCCCACCACCCTCTCTCTCTCTCTCTCTCTCCCCCCATAACAGAATTTGATTCTGCCGATTCATACTCCGATTGACTGTGCAAGAACGTCGGGCGACGACATGCCGGAGGAGGCGAAGACCACCGTTGACTACAACATGGAGGCCGCGTCTATGTCCCACTTCTCGGGTCTCTGACTCGACGTCCTCTCCCCTACTTCTTCATATCTTCTCCGCCGCCGGCCTTCACACCTTGTCGACTCCGCCACCGCCAAGCAACCCTTAGTCATCGGTCAACTCACTCTCTCACTCTTTCTCTCTCAACGTCAACAATTCCACCATCGACAAACCTGAAATTTCTAGTCACATCGCCAATTCGTTGGCTTTAATTACCTCACTTTATTACCACACGCTAGCTTGAGAAACAATCCGCTACAAAAACTATAGAAAGACCATGATTAAATCAATGGTTGTTATTAATACGTGGGATGCACTCTCGGTTGTGAAGATTCACAACCGGTGGAGAGAATGGGCTTCGCCTTTACATTATCGAAGATACTCATAAGGAGATGAGGTTGCAATTGCCTCGAGTTATTTGGAAAAAACTAGCAACGTCTTACTTACTGAAGGTTTGCGCTGCTAGCCAGAATACGATCGGTACCCTTGAGGGAAATGATCCCCAAACTTTCTGACTTTGTGACTCGAAGCTTGGTTCTCTTAAGGAGATGATGTAATTTCTAAAAAACTACCACAAGATCCAAACTATCTTTAGTATGGCATCTTCACTCTAGCTCAACGTTGACTGTCCCTAAGGCCCGTACACCACTACTGCATCCTTAGGAAAGGTTGAGTATGGACTTTGGTTCTCTTAAGGGGATGATGTAATTTCTAAAAAACTACCACAAGATCCAAACTATCTTTAGTATGGCATCTTCACTCTAGCTCAACGTTGACTGTCCCTAAGGCCCGTACACCACTACTGCATCCTTAGGAAAGGTTGAGTATGGACTTTGAGCCTGGACTTGATAGTGGGTAGATAACAAGAATTCGATGCTAATCCCTGATCATGACTGTGACACCCACTTACACATGATATATGAGGTGGTGCAATAGGAGTGATCCCAGTTGGGGTATCCTTTCGAAAGATAAGCTTGACAAGAGGAAACTAACTTTGGCGAGGTACAACTGAGGTAATTCATGGTATTGCTATACTTCAATCTAATTTACATGAAACCCCGTATAGTTAACCTTGACTACAAGAAGCGGAAAAAACTTCATACTCATCAAGAAATCTTGAGAGCTCAAGGGATTCTAGGAAATCGAAGGAAAGTTTGAGGGTTCTGTTTTACAGGTTCTTATATCACGTGGAGAAGATGACGCTAAACTTTCTTTAGGATGCCTTTCTCACACGTCCACACCAAGTCTCCTTGCATTCAACTTGCTATAGATGGGGGGCATTTGTGGACGTTTAATTTGGCCATCCTTGAAAGTTAGAATATTCTGAGTGAATCCGTTGATGTAGGGTTCTCAGCAATGTAACCCTTAAGGTTTCCATGATAACATAGTAATCCCTCGAGGTCTACGACAACGGGACATTCCTTCAAGGTCCGAGATAGAAGGACACCATATCTTCCAGGAAGGAGGAATCCTCAAACATTGAGGACTCTAGAATTCTATCAAGATATGATCATGAACTTGGCCAAGATATTGGCGAAAGAGCTTGTGGTAATTGGAAAAACCCAATTAGTCCTGAATAAGGAAAGAAATCATATTCATGATCTATCTCGATCTCCTTATTCAATAGGAGCAAGGACATCTATTTATCCCTTCTCTATGTAAAGAGAGCGAGGGAATACATTAAAGTATCGTTTTCTACACGAATACACTATTATTCAGGTATCTTCACTGAATTGATCATCGAAGGGTCTTTGCGCGGTACCACATCATGCTTAGTGTTTTGCAGGTTCACGAAGGAGCAAGCTTGTGGGTCGACAAAATCTACTTTCCCACTATTGGCCTTGCACCTCCTCAAAAAGTATTCATCGAACAAGAGGTGCAAGTCTTATTTTTCGTGCAACAGTTCAAAAAATAGCATCTCCTATTACTATTCATCGATTTGATTTGATTTGATTTGAATTTTTTTATTCTTAGTAAGATAGTTGATCAATAACTAGACAATACATGTTTGTTAGTCTTGTCATTACGCGATTAGTGTTAATGATGAATTTGTTGTAAATACGAGTTTTTAAAAACGACTATTTTTTATACACGAAGATAACTATACTTTCTTCATGAGAATTGAAGAGTATTTTATTGCAAACTCATAAGAACTTTCTTATAATTTTTTGGACATTCAATCTAATTATTATAAATTTTAGATGTTTATTGGTCAATTTTAATTTAAAAGAAATAATGTTTGGTTTAACCTAGGCCGTATGATTGATTTTCAAAAAAAATTCTGACGGCCCAGATCGATTTTCCAGTTAGGGTAATTTTACTAGAAAACTAATCCACGTGGTGACCATCCATTCGTTCGTTAAAAAGAGAAATTACTAATTACTGGCGCGTGTATTAAAAAAACTGATGCGCATGCCGTCACCCACTTGTGTGGGATCCACCAGGCGGGTCATGCTCTCGAGCGAGCAACGATTGCTCGTGCTATGGCTCACGACCTCAGTCAACGACCGGTCACTGTCCCTCTCGTTCACCGCTGCACCTTTTTTTGGGCAGCTCCGTGTTATCATCGGTGGTGGCTACACCTGCTCGTGTTGAAATCCTCAACCTCTGCAGCTGCTCTTGGAGACGTAATGATGAGCTAATTATACTAAATGATATCAAGAATAACAGTTAGTCAACCTAGCTATATATGTTAAGAAATCATAGATTATTGGAAAATAAATAAAGAAACGGAAGAACATAGAAATGTAAATCGCAAAGATTGTAAGGAGTACAATGTTTTCAGTAATAGTGAAGAATGATGTTAGAACAATTACAAAAACATAAATGTCCTATTAGAATAGTTTTAACTCTAACAATATATACTTTCTAGTTTCTATAACCATATACAACAAGCAGATTTTAAATTAAATGCATAAAATTCACCATCAGGGTCTCAACTCTTTGGATGTATAAATTTGATGTCCAACTTTCAAAAACTATCAAAGTGATGTCTAAACTCTCGAAATCTTATCAACGTGATGCCTACCGTCGATTTTCATCTATGCTCGGTTAACTTTGTTGACGTGTCATTTTTTTGTTCGAAAAAATATATATAAAATGACTTTAATACCCTTGTAATTTTTTTTTTTAAAAAAATAAATTATTCTCTCTCTCTCTCTCTCTCTCTCTCTCTCTCTCTCTCTCTCTCTCTCTCTCTCTCTCTCTCTCTCTCTCTCTCTCTCTCTCTCTCTCTCTCTCTCTCTCTCTCTCTCTCTCTCTCTCTCTCTCTGTGTTGCAACAACCTCGACCTCCAACACTAGAGTCATTGGCAACTTATTCTCGACCATATAACAATGCATCACCCTCCCTTGCTGCAGCCCACCTAGGTGCGAGAAGGCACCTAGAACACTTACCATAGTCACATTGTTTGCTTTTAGCCTTGTAACCCGCATCCTCTCAAACACTTTCAAAGCCTCTCCATACTCTCCACTCTTCACATACTCATAAATCAAAGAGCTCCAAGACACCACATCCATCTCTAGCATCAACTCAAACACCTCCATCACTGCAACTATGTCACTACACTTAGCATACCCATCCATCATCGAGTTCCATGACACCAAATTCCTCACAAGAATTTCATCGAACACCTTACATGCATCCCCAATATCTTTACAACTACTGTACATATAAACCAATGAGTTACTCACAATTCTATATTATCAAAACCCATCTCTCACAATGCGGCCATGCACCGCCTCGCCGAGCTCTTGCTTCAACAAACACGCTGCCGCCTTGACCACAAAAGGGTATGTGTGGTCAAACCTTTGGAACTGCTCAATCTCATCCTGGTAATGTATGCAAGAATGGATCGAGGCTTCCTCCTCATCATTTCGCTTGGTGAGGAGTCGCCAGATCGGACCGGAATTGATGATGATCTACGTTGTTCTTCTTTGCCGCCGATTCCTGATCTATGCTACCGATTTTGGATCTCACTTAGAGATCGACTCCTCTCCGCTGCTGCTGCTCGACGAGGAACGCGATGTTGCTCTTCTTACATCTCACAACTACCTGTCATAGATCCAAGGCTGAAAAACACACACACACACACACACACAGAGTAAAAAAACATTACAAGGATAGTAAAATCATTTTACAGTTTTTTTCGAACAAAAAATTAAAAGGATATGTCAACAAAGTTAACCGAGCATAAATGAAAACGGACGGTAGGCATCACGTTGATAAGATTTTGGGAGTTTAGGCATCGCTTTGATAGTTTTTGAAGGTCGGACATCAAATTGATACATTCTAAAGAGTTCAAACCTCGTGGGTGAATTTTTTCCAAATGAAATTGAAGGTAACTTAATTTCACTTGATCTGAAGGGCTCTCTTGATCTGAATTAGGTTTCTGATAAGTTGAAGACTTCCCATTTTGATTTTTCTCACTGTTGACTGCTACCTTGATCATATTCAAACTTATGCAGACACATTTAACCAGAGGTATATTTTTCAAAGTCCTTCTCTTCCTAGCTTCCTGCGTATCACCTACGTTTAGTATACAGAGCCTTTGTTTTGTCAACATTGTCAAAGACAATGCTCTAGTTAACAGTTTATAGCCAATTGAACGTCCCCCATGTCTTCACGGCCACCATCTCTCCTCCTATTCAGTCTTCACAATGGATGAATCACACCGGCATTTCCTGCAGAGCCCCTTGATCATCGGCCTCCTTGGTGTCGCAGCAGGAGCCATAATCGTTGCGACATATCAGTGTTTGGTGAACAACTGTTGCTTCATCCAAGGCCGCATATCAAGGTCACAAGACAGTGAACAGAGCCAAGTGCTTCCAAATATTACCACTACTACCAACCACAATAGAACTAGAAACATTTCGAGAAACACTTTCCCGGGGAATTTGATCCCCATTTACAGATACACCAAGGAATGCAGAGAAGGAATGTGCGCCGTGTGCTTGTGTGACTTCACCGACGGCGAGGCGATTCGGGTTCTACCCGAATGCATGCACTTGTTTCATGTTGGCTGCATCGACATGTGGTTGAACTCGCACAGTAACTGTCCGTTATGTCGCACTGATATTGTGCCTCGTCGCCAACATGTCACGGTGGAGCGGCTACTTGAGATGACCCAAGTCACCGAGCCTATCACCCTTCCTGATTCTAACTCAGCTTCTCAACCTCCGCTGCACCACGTTGTGCTAATGCCACATTTGCATGGTATTCCAGCTTAATAATCAAGAGCTAGCTACATGTACAGAAAGGTTTTCTTTGTGAACTTTGCAATCATGGACGTGGATTGGCTTCACAGCCTTCACTTATAAGTTAAGCCATGTTCGTTCAAAATGTGGGCCTTTGCTGAACGAACAAAAACGGGCCTTATCATGTAAATGTTTGGTTAACTTTGTATTCTCTTTCTTATTTTTGTTATGAGCAGAACTTAGTGCGACAAATCAAGTGGTAAAGACATGTTGTTAGAGCATCCGCACCGGCGAGCAGCCGGCGAGGTCTTGCTCGAGCAGTGAGTGGGACCAGCTGGATTTGCTCGAGCAAACCCAGAATTGAGCGTGCACCGAGACGAAATCGATCAAGCAGCCGTCGTTGACGTTTTGCTCCGTCAATTGGTCGAGCAAAATATGCTTTGTCGAATGCTCGAGCACCTGGCGGAGCCCACGGCACGTGGGTGGCGTCAGGAGAGTTCTTTTTTTTGTTTGTTAGTGCACGCACCAGTTTAAAGTTAAAAAAAAGACGCTGACACGTGGCTTATCGGGCTAGGTTTTACACTCTAACGATCCAATTGATCTGAGCCTTCCATTTTGAATCTGAATTTTGATCAACGGTCTGGATTCAAAAGCAACGGCTATTATAATTTCAGAACGGAAATAAACGGGAAAGTGATCAAAAAATTGTAAAAAATTGTAAAAAATTCCCAAAAATTTCAGAACTCTCCCAAAAATTTGCCTATAAATACTACTTCATTTTTTTTATCAACTCATACTAATTTGTGCACAACAAATTTCACATCTTCCTCCATCTCTTCTATCATTTTCTTAAGCATTTTTTTCGAAAACAATGGGCACACATTGGCTTCCTTCCGAAGATTTATAAATGTGCATCTATTTCGGATGTCATAGCGTTGATGAATACGACGGTAGCAAACAAAAGAGGGACAAATTGTGAGAGACAATTCATGCCAATTATGAGCAAAATTGGGAGCCAACACAAGGCCCAGAGCCAGTTAGCTGAGAAGAAATGGCTAACTTGATCACGGATACGTCGGAGCCATTGAGCTGATGACCAATGATGAGGAGCCTTGAGGTTTTTATAACCGAAATTAAAGAAAGACAATCGGCTTCGATATAGAGATCAGAAACACCTACTTTTACAACAAGAGTCGTCGCAAGGAAAATTGCTTGAGCCTCAGCAGACTCAGCCGTGATTGCTCGACTAGTATGGACACTTCCCTGAATCAAATTGCTCGCTGAATCCCGACAAACAATAGCCAAATTGGATATTAGAGTACTAGAGGACCATGTTGCATCCGAGTTGAATTAAAGCTGTCCTTGAGGAGGGTAGTGCCACTGAATTTGAGAATTATAGTGACTATGCTACTCCGGAGAAAAAGGCTGATGAAAGAAGGAAACCTGAATCCAAAAATTCCTGAGCTGCCACAAATGAAGTTGAAGTTGTTGACACTAGATTAGGCTGAGTGTATTCTAAGATAACTTTGCAACGTTGCTTCCATATGTTCCACAAAATAAAAGAAATATGAGTATGGAATAAAGCAGTATTCTTAGTACCTGACTTATTGATGGATAGTAATCGATTTAACCAAGCCGTAAAATTAGATATTCTATGCAAGTTAAAACGTAAACCAAAAAGGAGCACAAGCCAGACTTAACGAGCCCAATCACATTGGATGGGTGCATGTTCAAAAGTTTCCACATGAAATTGACAAATTAGACAAAGATTGTCTTTCTAAATATGCCGGAAATGTAAAATAGCACCCACTTGGAGGATATTATGAAAGATTCTCCATATGAAAACTATGATATTTGGAAACGTGTGAAGGCGCCAAAGCCATCGCCATAGCTGCATTGGAAAGACGTATGAAGTTGAAGGCCGATTCGAAAGCGTTGATGAAGTAGTTGAAATGGAGAACAATTTATAACCTGCCTTCATAGAATAAACTCCGGTGTTACTTGACTTCGAAATGAATCGATCTACCGTGCCTGGAATAGGAGGAGGGAGGGCCTGAATTGTTGAAGACTCCTCAGGAGCTAGAATGGATCAGAATCTCTCCAAATTCCATGATTGAGTAGAGTGATTAAATAAAGAGCCTACCAAAATAGAATTTTGGACAAGGTGCCTGATGAGAGAAAGTTGAGGCAAATTAGGAATTCATGGATCAGTTTACAAATTTGTATTGTTGCCATCATCAATCTAAACAATTAAACCTTGAAGAAACTGGCTACGAACAGAAAGTAAATTCATCCAAAACCAAGATGGATTTGATGAGTCAGTGCTTGTTTTAAGGATTTCAGTTGGAGTAGGTTTCTCTGTTTGAATAAGTTCCTATCATATAGGATGTTAGTTGGATAGTTGAATGTTTCCTTGTTATCAATTCCACGATGCTGTTAGTTGAGCATATGTGGGCTGCTATTTCTGCATTCTGTTTCTTTGTAAAGGCTATTTAAGCCAAAGCTTTAGTATTGAATAAACTAAGTCATTCAATCAGATTGTTGAGTCTCTGTGCATATTCCATACTAGGTGTTCAGTTCTCAACAAACTGGTATCAGAGCCCCATCACGGGGCCTGATTGTGAGAGAAAGGAAGCTGTGGTTTCCTGAAAAGACAGTCTAGGAAGAGAGAAAAGAGTGAGAGAAGCATGGCAGCAAAAATTAGCTATGCTCAAGTAACTGTTCCCAAGTTTGATGGTCACTACTATGATCATTGGTCGGAGCTTATGGAGAATTTCCTTCGTTTGAAGGAGATGTGGAATCTTGTAGAGACAGGAATTCTGGAGGAGATACATCAGGCAGAATCCAGTGATCAAAGAACATTCTCCTCAGTTGTGGCAGAGAGAACACAACAAATAGAAGGGCAGCGTAAGCAGATGGAGGAACAGTTGAAGAAGCAAGAGGAGCAACGAAAGGAGAGAGAGGTTCTGAAATTGACAGATCTCAAGGTCAAAAAATTTCTGTATCAGGCCATTGATCGGACTATCATGGAGACGATTCTTAATAGAGACACTTCCAAGCATATCTGGGACTCTATGAAGCAGAAGTATCAAGGCTCTACGAAGGTGAAAAGAGCACAGCGTCAATCTCTTCGTAAGGAGTTTGAGACCTTGCAGATGAAAGAAGGTGAAAGTGTTGATCAATACTTTGCTCGAACATTAGCCATAGTAAACAAGATGAAGGCTCATGATGAGCGCATGGAGCAAGTGGTGATAGTAGAGAAAATCATGAGGTCAATGACTTCAAGGTTTGACTATGTCATATGTTCGATTGAAGAGTCCAACAATGTAGACATTTTGTCCATAGATGAGCTGCATAGTAGCTTGTTGGTGCATGAGCAGAGGATGAAGGCACATGAGCGTGTTGGTGAAGAGCAAGCTCTGAAGATAACCACGGTTGAACGAAACAATGGAGGTGGAGGTCGAGGCAGAGGTAGCTTTAGAGGAAGAGGAAGAGTGGAGTGTTACAAATGTCATAAACTTGGACACTTCCAATATGAGTGTCCAAGTTGGAGTAAGGAAGCAAACTATGCTGAATTGGATAAAGAAGATGAGATGCTGCTGATGTCATATGTTGAGCTGCATGAGGCCAAACGAGAAGATGCTTGGTTCCTTGACTCAGGGTGCTCAAATCATATGTGTGGAGTTAAAGCCATGTTTGCTGAGTTAGATGAGAAGTTTAGTCATTCGGTGAAATTGGGGAACAACAGCAGGATGAATGTGATAGGAAAAGGTAAATTGAAGTTGTTGATAAATGGTGTTAATCTTGTTGTCACTGATGTGTACTATGTTCCAGAGTTGAAAAATAATCTCTTGAGCATAGGACAGCTGCAAGAAAGAGGCTTGGCAATTCTGATTAAGGGAGGGATGTGCAAGATCTACCATCCTGATAGGGGCTTGATTATCAAAACAGACATGAATGCAAACAGGATGTTTATTTTGTTTGCTCAATCACAAGAGATGTTTCAACAACAAAACCAGTGTCTTCACACAAGCTCACAGAATCTGTCTCATCTTTGGCATCGGAGATATGGACACCTGAGTTACAAGGGTTTGAAAACCTTGCAAAACAAGGAAATGGTACGTGGCCTCCCTAAGTTTCATGTCTCAAATGAATTGTGTACTGATTGCATTATTGGGAAACATCACCGAGATCCCATACCAAAGAAGAGTTATTGGAGAGCAAGTCAGGTTTTGGATCTTATTCATGCAGACATTTGTGGTCCGATCACTCCCATATCTAACAGTAATAAAAGGTACACTCTGTGCTTTATCGATGATTTTAGTAGAAAGTCATGGATGTATTATTTGGTTGAGAAGTCAGAGGCTTTGTTTCATTTTAAGTGCTTTAAGAAGATGGTAGAGAATGAGACAGGCTTAGCTATCAAGTGTTTGCGGACTGATAGAGGAGGAGAGTTCACTTCAATTGATTTCAACAATTTCTGTAAGGAGAATGGCATCAAAAGGCAGCTGACTACTGCATATACTCCACAACAAAACGGGGTAGCCGAACGGAAGAATAGAACGGTCATGAATATGGTTCGAGCAATGTTATCAGAGAAGAAAATTCCAAAATCATTTTGGCCGGAAGCAGTCAATTGGAGTAATTATGTGTTAAACAGATGTCCAACTGTGGCAGTCATTGATGTCACACCAGAAGAAGCATGGAGTGGAATGAAGCCTTGTGTGGAGCACTTTCGAGTTTTTGGCTGCATAGCACATGTTCATGTGCCAAAGGTACGAAGAAGTAAACTTGACAATAGAAGTTTGACTTGTGTTTTCTTGGGTGTTAGTGAAGAATCCAAGGGTTATAAATTGGTTGATCCTGTTGAAAAAAAGGTACTGGTGAGTAGGGATGTTATTTTTGAAGAAGAAAAACAATGGGATTGGGATGTGAGTTATGAAGAACAGATTATGGTAGATTTAGAATGGGGAGATGATGGTGCAGAGGTGAGTGATGATGACGGAGAAAATGAAAACAATGATGGAGTTGAAAATGATGATGAAGATGTAGGTGAGACTAGCAGTAGTGAGAGAGAGGGAGATGTTTCCCCTAACATTGAGGACAGTGAAGATAGGGAAATTGGTGAGGGTGGAGAAAGAATGAGGCGGCCTCCACCGTGGATGAAAGATTATGTTAGTGGGGAGGGTCTTGGTTTATCTGAAGACGAAACTAATATGGCACTAGTGGAGTCAAATGATCCATCATACTGTGAAGATGCAATGAAGAATGCAAGCTGGAGGTTGGCTATGGACAGTGAAATCAACTCTATAGAGAAGAATAAAACCTGGACATTGGTTGAGTTGCCTATTGGAGCCAAGAAAATTGGAGTAAAATGGGTTTATAAGACCAAGTACAATGAGCATGGGGATATTGACAAGCACAAAGCACGACTGGTTGCTAAAGGGTATTCTCAAGAACATGGAGTTGATTATACAGAGGTTTTTGCACCTGTGGCGAGATTGGAGACTGTGAGGATGATAATTTCTTTAGCTGCTCAGAAGGGGTGGAAGATTTTTCAGTTAGATGTCAAGTCAGCCTTTCTTCATGGTGAGCTTAGTGAAGATGTCTACGTGGAGCAGCCTAGAGGTTATGAGAAGAAGGGTAATGAGCACTTGGTTTATAAACTTCATAAAGCATTGTATGGACTAAAACAAGCTCCACGAGCCTGGTTTAGTCGCATTGAGGCTCACTTCATCAAAGAAGGTTTTCAGAAATGTCCAACAGAGCAAACACTGTTTACCAAGTTGGGAGAAGGAGGTAAAATTCTTATTGTGAGCATTTACGTAGATGATCTTATATTCACTGGTAATGATGACTTCATGGTTGCTGATTTTAAGAGTTCAATGTTGAGAGAATTTGACATGTCTGATTTGGGAAGAATGAGGTTTTTTCTTGGAATTGAAGTTTTGCAAAGGGCTGAAGGTATTTATATCTGTCAAAGAAAATATGCACTTGATGTTTTGAAACGCTTTGGCATGGAGAAGAGCAATGCAGTGTGCAATCCTATTGTTCCAGGTTTCAAGATACACAGAGATGAAGATGGTGTCAAGGTTGATGAGACGTATTACAAACAAATTGTGGGTAGTTTGATGTATCTCACTGCTACCAGACCGGATATGATGTTTGTGGTTAGTTTGATTAGTCGTTATATGGCTAGACCTACTGAGTTACATATGCAAGCAGCAAAAAGAGCTTTGAGATATCTTAAAGGTACTGTAAATCTTGGTATCTTTTACAAGAAGGGAGGGACTGAGGAGTTATTAGCTTTCACTGACAGTGACTATGCTGGTGATGCTGAAGATAGTAAGAGCACAAGTGGTTATGTCTTTTTGTTGAGTAATGGAGCAGTATCATGGTCGTCTAGAAAGCAGTCCATTGTCACACTTTCTACTACTGAAGCTGAATTTGTGGCTGCAGCTGGTTGTGCGTGTCAGACAATTTGGATGAGAGGAATTTTGGAGGAATTGGGACATTTACAACAAGGGAGCACCACAATTATGTGTGACAATAGTTCGACTATTAAACTCTCCAAAAATTCAGTGTTTCATGGTCGAAGTAAGCACATAAGAGTGCGTTTTCACTTCTTGAGGGATCTTACTAAAGATGGAACTGTGGAGTTGATGCATTGTGGGACTCAAGATCAGTTAGCTGATATTTTAACTAAGCCTTTGAAGTTGGATGCTTTTGTGAAGTTTCGGGGACAACTTGGAATGTGTTCAATTTCAAAAGCAAACTAACTGCTTCACTGCAGCTAGTTTAAGGGAGGGAATGATGAGTCAGTGCTTGTTTTAAGGATTTCAGTTGGAGTAGGTTTCTCTGTTTGAATAAGTTCCTATCATATAGGATGTTAGTTGGATAGTTGAATGTTTCCTTGTTATCAATTCCACGATGCTGTTAGTTGAGCATATGTGAGCTGCTATTTCTGCATTATGTTTCTTTGTAAAGGCTATTTAAGCCAAAGCTTTAGTATTGAATAAATTAAGTCATTCAATCAGATTGTTGAGTCTCTGTGCATATTCCATACTAGGTGTTCAGTTCTCAACAGGATTATGACCACGTGAATCTTCCCGAATAGAACAATGGGGGAAAGATCGACTTTTGATTAAGCAAGACCAGAATGCATTCAGATTCTGGATGAACCACCAATCCTATTTAGCAATGAGAGCAGAGTTGAAAGTTTCAAGATCATAGAAGCCAAGACCGCCTAACGTTTTCGAGACACATAAGTTATTCCAAGATTTCCAATGAATCGAGGAATGTCCTGAACTCCACCAAAACTCAGCTAACAGAGCATTAAGTTTCCTCCAAAAACCTTTAGGATAACGAAAGCAATGCATCGAATAAGCCAGAACAACTAAATCCACTGACTTAATGAAAATGTTCTTTCCAGCCAGAGAGAGAAGTTGTTGTTTCCACCCTTTAAGTTTTTTTGCCACAGTCTCGTATATAAATCTCAATGTTGCAGTCTTCGATCCACCCCATACTGAGGCAATCCCTAAGTATCATCCAATTGAGTTGCTTACTTTCATATTAAGGACAAAAGCCAAAAGCCACTGAATCTCAGGAGCAGTATTCGGGGAAAAAGTAATAAGAGAATTGTTTTTATTAATTGCTTGCCCTGAAGCCGCACAATAATGGAAAAGAATATCCGAGAGTACTTCACAATTATCAAGGCAAGCTTCCATAAAGAAAAGAACATCATTCGCGAATAGTAAATGACTAATGAGATGGCTGACTTCTGAAAATTGTATTGGACGGATAATGCAAACTGAGGTAAGCTTTCTAATGATGATGGAAAGAACATCATTGACCAACAAAAAGAGAAAAAGTGAGAGTAGATCACCTTGGCGTAAACCTCTAGTTGGTTTAAAAGCTTGTCCTGATCTGCCATTGAGAAGAATAGAGATGGAAGCTGTCGATAAGCCCGACATTATTAAGGCAACCCAATTAGGATGAAAGCCTAGCTGGAGCATCACTTGAGGAAGAAAACTCTATTCCACTCTATCATAAGCTTTGTTCATGTCCAATTTCAACGTCATAAACCCCAGTGAACTAGAACGAAAATTCTTCAGATGATGAAAGAGTTCATGGGCAATGATGATTTATCTTGAAGTTGAAGCTCTGCACCAAACGCAGCTTGATTGTTTGATATCATGGAAGGCATAAGAGGCTTCATACGGTTGACCAACACCTTAGCTAAAATTTTGTAAGAGAAATTTCATAGACCAATGGGTTGGAACTTAGCAGCATTTTGTGGATATTGGACTTTTGGAATGAGAACCAGATGTGTACGATTAAAATCCTCTAGTAAAGATGTAGAAGCCATGCTATCAGAGATCGCAGCATTAATGACTGGGGCTATAATGTGCTAGTAGGATCTGTAAAAAATTCCTGAAAAACCATCCGGCCCTGGAGCTTTTAATTTACCCAGACTAAAAGCCGCATCCTTCACTTCCTCCAGAGAAACCGAAGAAAGAAGAGTTTGATTCATCTCCTCTGAAATGATTGGATCCACAAAAGATAAAATAGCTTGTGTAGAACCTGTTTCCTAGCAGTAAAAAGATTTTGAAAATAAGAAGTGAGATGACTTTCAATACTGCTATTATCGGTCAACCAACGACCTTGATCATTCTTGAGCCTACAAATTTGATTGAAATGTCTACGCTAAACAGTAGTCTGATGAAAGAAAGCCGTATTGCAATCTCTGTCCCGTAGCCAGTTGATTCAGGAACGTTGATGCCAATACATCTCTTCCAATTTCCAATAACTGTCCAACTCTGAAATAACCTCAGTAACTTCAGAAAGGGAGTCGGTATCAGCATGCAAAGTCTCAATATTCTCAAACAAAGAGACCAATTCCTCAATCTGAGAGCACATCTTTGAAGGTTCGCAGACCAAGTCTCAGCTGAACTTGACACTGTTATAGGGTACAAAACCTCTTTCACTACATTTGAAATATTAGAGTGTTGAAGCCACATCTGTTCAAACCGAAAGATTGGAGGACCATTAGCTGAGATAGGAACAATATTCAGAAGAATAAGGTTATGATCTGAGCCAATCCGTGGAAGATGTAAAACCTGAGAGTTTGGAAAAACATCATTCCAACTGGAATTGACTAGAGCTCAGTCCAATCGTTCCGTAAAGATGTCCATTACGATAATTAAACCAGGTAAAAAAAGGTCCCTTGAATAACAAATCATAGAGCTTATAATGATCTACAAAGGTTCTGAAATGTTGCATATGCCACAGAGGCTGAGGATAACCACCCCATTTCTCAAATGACCACAAAATGTCAATGAAATCGCCTATGAAAACATGAGGGATGCTATCAACAGGAAAATCAGAACACATCTCATACCAAAAACTAGCTTTATTTCTATTACTAGGAACCCCATATATACAGGTGATGATACAGGGAAAACCCTCATATCTAACCTAACTCGGACTTCAATACAAGACAAACTACTAGATAAAACATCAATATGAAATACATCGGACCAAAGCAACGGTAATTCCCCCTGCCACTGGAGAAACCACATAACAAGACTGAAAATCTAGAGTATTACATAAGTTCTCAATGTCATCTAAGGAAGCACGAGTCTTCATCAAGAACAGTAACTTGGGATCATGTTTCCACACCAAACAACGGAGAGATTTAACTGTCAAAGGAAATCCCATTCCCTGATAGTTCCAACTTATAATCTTTTTTGTCATGCATAGCCAAATCAACTCGTCTACGAGAGCTATCAACAAATGTAACAGAAGTAGACATTAGATGTTGTAGAAAGAACCTGTGAGTGGGCACGATACACGACCGAGTCCAAAGTGCCTGAAATTAGAGTCATGAAAGTAGTTGCACTGAGAGTCCCATTTTAATTATCACCATGCACATAAATGGCCAAAGAAGGAGAATGAGTACCAGGAACAGGGTCTTCATTCAAAACATGGACAGTTTCAGTTGTCAAAAGATCTGGTTGTGAGTGAGGAACTATTTTGCTCGATGGATCCGAAGACGAACCCCTAGAAATAAATGATGTAGCACTGCTTTGGCTCTCTTTGCAAGGACGTCCCCTGCGGCCTCGACCTCTAGTAATTGCATGAGTGGTACGAGTACGTTTGTCCATGCAAGGCGATGCCTGTGGAAAAGCTTTCCGGTGGCAGAGTAGGAAGAGGCTCAGGAGAAGGAGATAGATCAAGGCGAAACCTTTTAACTAGCTGGAGAGACTCATCAATCATCTCTTGGATACGCCTCTTGAGATTAAGATGTCGAATCTGAGAGGCTAACACAGACAAAGACCCAATTAGTGAAATTACAAAATTTGAGCCTGTCACTATTTTGAGATGGTAGATGCTGTCTACATTCATCCTTTGAGATTAGGTCTCCATACAGTAATCAGTAGTTGGAGAATGAGCTATTACTGTTGGAGCGGGGGGGGGGGGGGGGGGGGGGGTGTGGTGTGTTGTATCCATGATGAATGAAGGGCCTGGTTCAAAGTTAGGTCGTGGTGGAGGAGTGGAGAGCGGCATAGACGTGAGAAGGCGGATCAAGCCTTGTCTCTAACTGCACAAGGAAGCGGTGTAGAGTTACAGGATTAGGGATTGATCCAAAAGCATGGGTCTGCACCGATTGTTGATTAGGAGAAGCAATAGTAGCTTCATAATGCATAGGGTCCATGTTGATTGCACGTTGGGCCAATTCAGCATCATATATTTGCTGGAGAGACAGAGAAATGGCCCATTGTACATCAATCTCCATTTCACTTGGCTCAAGTGAGGCCCACCATAAACTTGGGAGGACCAAGTATCCACCGCCAACCCTTTGCCTTTGCGTAGTCTCTCCGAATCAAGATCGTTCCCTCTTTGTGAAGAAACCCCACGTTAGTTGGCATCAAAATCCCAAAATATCATCTCTTATTTGCCATGTTTTTATGGTTTTATCGAAGTCCTTCCATTCGGTTGGTGTTCTTTTTTTTTTTGCAGAGAATTGTCGTCCTTCTTTTCAATATACAATTAAACTTTTATAAATTAATGACTTTGAAATTGATAAAATTTATTAATTTAACAAAATATTAAATAATCGATTAATTAATAATTTATTTATTAATTTATAATTTATTAATTTATAAAATTATTATTGTTGTACCTTGTTCAATATACATCGTTTTTAATATATTGTGTTTACATTATGAAATGTGCTAGAAGAAAATAACACAAGAAATTCTTACCATGTTAAGAAAATCCAAGATGAGATTTAAGATGACATCAATTTCAAATAATTCTTCATAAAGTCATCATAAATGAATAATTAATTATATGTGTTAAGTTATTATTAATTCATATATTGCTTGGAGTCTATATGAATTCTCGAATTTCTATTATGTTATAAATTTAACAAATTATTAATTTAGTACGTTGTTCTTAAATCGAAATTGAATAAAAAATATTATTTTAACAAAATTATTAATTAATCAAATATTAAATTATCAAAATTTTACTGTAATAGGTTAATATTCTAATTTTTCACACTTGATTTAAAACACACTGATAGTTCGATTGAGTGACCAGCAATCTCCAATGGAACATAATCTTATTAGTGAAGTTTGTCCTTGAACTGTCAACGTTACAAACTGTGCTAGACTGCTGGGATTTAGCAAGGATTGATGTCGTTGCAAATCCTCCCCTGGTACTGTGAATTATGACCTCAACAAATTAAAGCGCCCCTAACCGCGGGGGGACATGCACCTTCTCTTTTTGTCCATTTGTTTTTTCACTTGTGGAGCCGCCCATCTTGAGCATCGATCGTGACCTGCACAGCTGCTTCTAACTAGTATGCTCTCTTTGCTCATAAACGATAGTGTACTATGCGCTCTACACTCTTAATTATCGAATTGACAACCATGTGCAGTTTGTGCCTTTGTGTACTTAAAGCTCCGGTGAGTTTTTGGATGTACATATATAAGTTATGAGTAATAGATGTTTACATGTGATAATTTTGATACAGTTCGTTAAGTTCTAATTGTACAACAACCACGTTCGACTCCCAATGGACTTTTTCATTTTCTTCCCATCTTCTTCTTTACTTTCCAGTCTCCTATATTATTTTCTCCTCTCTTTCCTCTTCCATCTTCTTCTTTACTGTCCTACCCTCTTCCATTTTTTCTCTCTTCTGTTAAAATTTCTTCTTAGCATACAAAGTTTAAAAAATTCTTTTCATAATTCTCAAAAAGACTTCTCCAAATTTATTTTTTTGTGTATATTGAAAAAGCATTATCAACCTTGAATAAAAAAAAAGATAAATTTTACCCCCTTGAGTTTATAATTTTGGATCTGCCCCAGTAGTAATACATTTTCTAAACTAATGGAAAGTATTATCATATGAAGCTTGAGTGGTTGACCGTTTGATCGCTTTGATATATATTCAAAAGCGCTTTGAAGAAATAAAAAAAATGATAATAAACACTTTAAAATAGTTTCATGAGAAGCATTTTTTATGTGGTGACTCAAGGAAAAGCTACGAGTAGAAGTACTATTAACGAAAACCAATTTTAGAAAACAATCCCAGACAACAAAATTACAATGACACTTGCGATATCAAGTATTTACTTGCAAATCCTGCAATGCCATGATCAGAAAACATTATTTTTACTTCAAACACCTATAATTTTGATTGCGATCCCATTTTTAAGAAGAAGATCAGGCTCAGAAGACTGAATCTATAAAGGATGAAGGTAGGATTTTAATTCAAATTTTGAAAATATACCAAGGTGTTTTTCGACTTTTTCCTAATTGAAGCCGAAGAATTTGAACCAGCTTCCCTCACTCTACCTGGACTAGAACATCATCGTCGCTAGGTATTATGAAGATAAGTGCATGCAGTAAAACTTGTATCCATCATGACAATAATCTAAGCGACTAAGCTTGTCCTCAACACCCCCACTGCCCCACAGACATCAATAATTGCAATTCTCCAAAACATCCAAACAAAACACCTCCACAGCACACAACGCAGCCCACGCCCAAAACAAAAACTTAAATAAAACTCCAAAACCCTCTCAGCTGTCTCTCAACTACTTCTCTCACTATAGTTTCTCTCTTTCTCTCTCCTATGATGGAGAGTTCTCCGGCCATCCTAAACAGACCGCCGCCGCCCTTCCCCGCCCCGCCCGGCAGCGTCGACTTCTCTGCCCTCGAGTTCATCCTAGGCCTCCTCGCCGTCATCACCATCCCGGCCTTGATATACGCCGTCTTCTTCGCCATCAAGTGCCCTCCCAACTTCTTCTGCGCCTTAACATCATCATCATCACGCCACCGCCGCAGCTCCGCCTCCGTAACCCGACCCGATGTCATCTCGGAGCTTAAGTACGAGAAGGAAGCCCACGTCAAGGAAATCGGGACCGAGTGCCCGGTCTGCTTGTCTGTCTTCGCCGACGGCGAAGAAGTCCAGCAGCTCAGCTTTTGCAAGCACTCTTTTCACAGCTCGTGCATTAACATGTGGTTTAAGGATCATTCCAATTGTCCGATTTGTAGAGCCAACATCGCCGTCTATCGGAGCAGCGGCAGTAGTAGTAGTAATAACAGAACGTCCGGCAGAGATGATCTGCAACAAGGTTTGCCTGATGCTTCCGCCATGGTCTGAACACTATAAACCTGGTATTTTTTGTTTGTCTTTCTTTTATTTTTTTTGGTTGACTTTTGGTGGATGATGAAGATCGTCGATCCACTTGATCGATGACAACATGTGAAGTGGAGATATCCTCTATTCCTCTTTGTAGTTTCAGAAACTTACCGACAGAGTACGTAGAAGTAGCCAGTGACTGTGATTAGTTTTTACTAGAAATTAGTACGTAGTGATTAAGTCTTTAATTAGTTTGTTTCTCAAAATTTGAAGAGAAATTAAATTGTTCAATTCCCAAAATTTTTGCTGAAGAAAAGGCAGTGGAGTCGAACGATATGATGTATATGAGTATATCTCATGGTGGATCGGATATGTATGCAGGTGGCTAGAGCCAGGTATTTTTGGCCTTTTGCCCTCTAAATTTTATTTCATTTTCTTAGATATATAAGCTTCAAAAGCGGTTTTTCTGCGGGGTTGGATCATGTTCTGCTTCACTGAGAAGACACTAATTTAAGTTGGTATTTATACTCAGAAAATTGAGAGTGCGTGTTATTTCTAGGCTTCTTAATTGATCATGGAGAATCTTCTTCCAAGGATGATAAAAAATTTCTTAATATTATTAATCTAGTAACTTACCAGAAATGGTATTTCCAAGTTATCATAGTCATAGATAAAGATTATATTTTCAAAGGCATTGTTCTTATTGACAATGGAGCAGATTTAAACTGTATCAGTGAAAGAATCATTCCTACACGATACTATGATAAATCATCACAGTCTTTAAATACTGCTGATGGTTCAAAACTTAGAATTAGATATAAGTTATCTAATGCTTATGTTTGCAATTCTGGGATGTGTTTTAAGACCACCTTCATTATGGTTAAAGGTCTGACACAACAAATTATTTTGGGAACTCCGTTCCTAAGTCGTATTGAACCTTTCACCAAAACCTCAGAAGGGATTATCTGTGATATTGAAGGTCAAAAAATTGTTTTTGACTTCATTACCAAACCACAGACAACTGAAATTGATATAATCAAAAATACTCTTATATTTAAAGAGAATCAGATAAATTATATCCAATCTGATTTAAAAATTATGAGTATTTCTGCTCAAATCAATTATCGCCAAGATCAAATCAAGATCTTAGCTAACAAAATTACAAGGGAAATATGTAGTGATCTTCCTAATGCCTTTTGGGAAAGGAAAAAACATATTATTACCCTTCTGTATGAACCTGACTTTAAGGAACAAAATATTCCTACTAAAGCAAGGTCAGCTCAAATGAATGCTGAGCTTATTGAATACTGCAAAGCAGAAATAAATTCTCTTCTACAGAAAAATCTAATCAAAAAATCTTATTCTCCTTGGAGTTGCACGGCTTTTTATGTGAATAAAAATGCTGAAATTGAACGGGGAACTCCTCGATTAATTAGTTATTAACTATAAACCTTTAAATAAGGTTCTTAAATGGATTCGATATCCATTACCTAATAAAAAAGATCTCTTGGCAAGACTCCAAGAAGCTTCAATATTTTCAAAATTTGATTTAAAATCTGGATATTAGCAAATTTAGATAGCAGAAAATGATAGATATAAAACGGCCTTTACTGTTCCATTTGATCATTATGAATGGAATGTAATGCCATTTGGGCTAAAAAAATGCCCCTTCTGAATTTCAGAATATAATGAATGATATATTCACTCCCTATTCTTCTTTTTCGATTGTATACATAGATAACATTCTCATCTTCTCACATTCGGTTGATCAACATTTCAAGCATTTAAATATTTTTATTAATCTTATTAAAAAAGTAGGCATGGTAGTATCTGCTAAAAAGATGTCAATTTTCCAAACAAAAATTCGTTTCCTTGGTCAAGAAATTGAACAAGGACGGATAATCCCTATTGAAAGGGCTATTCAATTTGCAGAAAAATTTCCTGATGAGCTGCGAGATAAAACCCAGCTCCAGAGATTTTTAGGAAGTCTAAATTATATTGCAGATTATTATAAAAACCTGTCTATTGATAGTCTGCCTCTTTATGAAAGGTTGAGGAAAAATCCTCCAATGAGCACCCAGCATGGCACCAAAAAATGGGATCTTTCTTTTTTTGTTTTTGTCGGCCATATTGTTTAGGCTTTTTCCTTTTTTGTCTTTGTTTAGGCCTTTTGTTTACTTGTTGAAAGGAAACAAAGACAAAAAAGGCAGACTATCAATAGACAGGTTTTTATAATAATCTGCAATATAATTTAGACTTCCTAAAAATCTCTGGAGCTAGGTTTTATCTCGCAGCTCATCAAGAAATTTTTCTGCAAATTGAATAGCCCTTTCAATAGGGATTATCCGTCCTTGTTCAATTTCTTGACCAAGGAAACGAATTTTTGTTTGGAAAATTGACATCTTTTTAGCAGATACTACCATGCCTACTTTTATAATAAGATTAATAAAAATATTTAAATGCTTGAAATGTTGATCAACCGAATGTGAGAAGATGAGAATGTTATCTATGTATACAATCGAAAAAGAAGAATAGGGAGTGAATATATCATTCATTATATTCTGATATTCAGAAGGGGCATTTTTTAGCCCAAATGGCATTACATTCTATTCATAATGACCAAATGGAACAGTAAATGCCGTTTTATATCTATCATTTTCTGCTATCTGAATTTGCCAATATCCAGATTTTAAATCAAATTTTGAAAATATTGAAGCTTCTTGGAGTCTTGCCAAGAGATCTTTTTTATTAGGTAATGGATATCGAATCCATTTAAGAACCTTATTTAAAGGTTTATAGTTAATAACTAATCGAGGAGTTCCCCGTTCAATTTCAGCATTTTTATTCACATAAAAAGCCGTGCAACTCCAAGGAGAATAAGATTTTTTGATTAGATTTTTCTGTAGAAGAGAATTTATTTCTGCTTTGCAGTATTCAATAAGCTCAGCATTCATTTGAGCTGGCCTTGCTTTAGTAGGAATATTTTGTTCCTTAAAGTCAGGTTCATACAGAAGGGTAATAATATGTTTTTTCCTTTCCCAAAAGGCATTAGGAAGATCACTACATATTTCCCTTGTAATTTTGTTAGCTAAGATCTTGATTTGATCTTGGCGATAATTGATTTGAGCATAAATACTCATAATTTTTAAATCAGATTTGATATAATTTATCTTATTCTCTTTAAATATAAGAGTATTTTTGAACATATCAATTTTAGTTGTCTGTGGTTTGGTAATGAAGTCAAAAATAATTTTTTGACCTTCAATATCACAGATAATCCATTCTGAGGTTTTGGTGAAAGGTTCAATAAGACTTAGGAACGGAGTCCCCAAAATAATTTGTTGTGTCAGACCTTTAACCATAACGAATGTGGTCTTAAAACACATCCCAGAATTGCAAACATAAGCATTAGATAGCTTATATCTAATTCTAAGTTTTGAACCATCAGCAGTATTTAAAGACTGATGATTTATCATAATATCGTGTAGGAATGATTCCTTCACTGATACAATTTGAATTTGCTCCACTGTCAATAAGATCAATGCCTTTGAAAATATAATCTTTATCTATGACTATGGTAACTTGGGAATACCATTTCTGGTAAGTTACTAGATTGATAATATTAAGAAATTTTTTATCATCCTGGGAAGAAGATTGTCCATGATCAGGTTGGACCTTCATAGTGGAAGAAAGTTCTCCATGGTCAGGAGTTATTTTTTCAATAATATCTTTGAGAAATTTAATTTCTCTTTTCAGAATATTAATTTCTGTTCTTAAATCAGAAATAGAAATTTCTCTTTCCTTAAGAATATTTACTTTCATTTTTATGGTGTTGACTTCTTCTTGAAGATCAGAAATAGATAATTTTTTCGAAGAGTGGGTTTTAACCCATTAAAAACTTCTTGAAGAGAGTATGACTCTTTTGGAATAAAATAGGAGTCTCTCGGTTTATTTTCTCTTTTAATCGTTTCTAAATAATGTTCGATCATATTTCTTTTTGTTTTAGGATCTTGAATCTCGTTAATAAGGTCAAGAATAGACTTTTCTTGAGTTGTTAATTAGCACATTTATGCTTAATCCATTCATTTCAAGAATAGTTTTGTAATGACTGGCATTACAACCACAGTCTGACGAAGATGAAGAAGACTCAGAGTCAGAACTGTCAGATTCTTGGTCAATGATATTGACCTGATCTTTTGATTCACTGTCAGAAGGGTTTAATAGAATAGCTAGAAGCTGTTTTTTCAGACCTTCATCTGAAATCTCATTGATTTTCTTTTTAGTCCAACATTTATTAGCACAGTGGCCTATTTTACCACATTTTCTGCAAATTATGTTGCTAGAAGAATTCTGGGAATAATTCTTCTTATAATATGGTCTTGAGCTTCGTTTCTTCTTCTTTTTGGAGGAGCTGAAGATTTTTTGTCGAAGCGTCTTTTCTTTTTCGAATATGATTTTGAATCTGATCTTTTATGATTTTTAGGGATCTGGAGATCAAAACCAAATTGGTCACAAAATTCACCAATTTCTTTTTTGCCAGTTAAATGTTGGCGTTTTAATTGAGCTTTTAATTTAATGTCATTGCAAAGGGATAAACCTTCAGCCACACATTCACTAATAAACTGACCATAAGTATAATCGTGATAAGGAATAGAGTTTCCTCCATGTTTCCTTAAAATACGATCTTTAACTTTTTGAGCAAATAGAGTAGGAAGTCCTGCTATGAACTTCTCTTTCCAGAAGTCTGCATTAGCATCTGTCCTGATCATAACTTTGGATAAAAATACATCCTTATACCACCTAAACTGCGTTAAGGTGGGGCATTTTAAATTAACTAATAAGTCTTTATTTCTTTCGAAGGATACTGGGTTGGATCCTACGAAAGCTAACAAAATAGAAGTAAGCAGTGTATAAACCGCATTTGGAATTGCAGTTTCAGTATAAATAATATTGTCATGACCTTGTTCATCTTTTATGGTCACTGGTGTCTGAACCAATTTTTTCGCATTTAGAATTTGTTGCTGCTGATCTTGGGTAATAATATTATCCCACCAACCTCTTACTTGACCAGCAAAACCAGCAATAATATATTCTGCAATCTATCTATCTGTATTATGCGCAGAAATGCAGACTGTAGAATACATTGTCATTCTATGGAGTAACGTAATTATCTGATA
Source organism: Geum urbanum (assembly GCA_946800695.1). Classification (NCBI taxonomy): domain Eukaryota; kingdom Viridiplantae; phylum Streptophyta; class Magnoliopsida; order Rosales; family Rosaceae; genus Geum; species Geum urbanum. The sequence continues at coordinate 75,946,035 of OX326999.1, read as the reverse complement.
TTCAGATAACCCGTCAATATTCCATTCATAAATGGTTCTGGCGCTATAATTGGCTGTAATATTTGAATTTTCTTCTTCAAATAATAAACCCTGTGGAGTAGGACGAGTATAATAATGTATGGTTGAAGCAGTAGGAATAGATTTTCTGCCAAAAGCAGTGCTTCTTCCCAAAATATTTTGGTTGATACTGGGAATTTGATCTTTATTAAGATCATTTTCCATAGCAAGAATTTGTTTTTCAAATTCACTGATATTTGATTCTTTGTCAGAATCTGAAAATGTTTCAGAAAGAGTAGCTAATTGAGTTTTTTTCTCTTTTGTTTTGTGATTATTTCCAATCTGTAAAGATTCTAATTGTTGGGTTAGAATTGAGACAATATCAATATCCCTTTTTTCGAGGACAATAATATTGATACTTGGCTTAATAATAGAAGGTTCTACTATTTTTGGAGTAGTTGAATATGAGAAGAAGAGGATAATATTTGTTTACTATCCTGTATAATTGGGGACGTAGGAGTTTTTTCAATTTTTTCTTCAATTCTCCCAAGTTGAGAACACATAGTTTGAAGAGTCAAATTTGTATAATTATGCTGCTTTTCATGACTGAAAGCAACTGACTCAATAATAGTTTCTACAGCCTTAATTTTCAGATGCTCTGAAGGTGGATGAATAGAAGAAACAATATTGCCTTTTGCTGTAGTCCAATTTTTCTCAAAAGACTTAAGCATATTCAGACAAGGAGAATTTTCTTAGAACAAAGATCTAAAAACCATATAGGAAAAGAGATAATTTTCTCTGTGGCCTCAATAGTGCCATAATAAAGAGTTTTAAAATTTTGTTGTTCTTCTTTAGAGAAAGTAGAGAAGAACCATAATCTAAAAGGAGTATATTTGTCTTGTGCAAAATTTGCATTACAAGTTTTTCTATCATAAGTACAGGGAATAGAAATGACATTTATTGAAGCAATATCATTAAATTCCGATAAAGTTTCAGGTTCCTCATGATATATACCTTGAGGAATCTGCTGAGAATTTGTACAAGTTCCATCAAATACCAGATTTGGAATTTTGGTGCTTGATGAAGAAGCTTGCATAGATTGATTGGGAGTATAAAATTTTTGAGACTGCATATTCTCATTTTTTTCTTGATGAAATAGAAGATCGACTTTCGTCAGAAAAAGATAATCTAGTAGATCTTCGATTATTGTCAAATTTTATAATAATATCTCCATCATCAAACTGTAGAATTTTTTCTACTTTTTTCTCTTCTAACGGTTTGTGTGGAGAAACAGATTCAAGCATCCATTCGTCTGGAGTTTGAATATCTTGCCATTGGATGGTTTGACGAATAGATACATATGATTTAAGTAAATTGGTCTCAATTAAGTCCCTTTTTCCTTTAGTATCATAATTTTTTGCCCTTGGGCTTAATGTATTCATAGCTTTATAATATACTCTATAAGTAATATTTAGAGGTTTATATCCCTCTTTCAAATTATATCCACTTGTTTTAACATTTAATGTTAAAACGTCTAGAATGTTTTTGTCTGTCAAAGAGACACAAAAATTAGGAAAACAGTTAAAATAAACTGGTCCATTACATAAACTGGTTTGGATGATTCCTAGTAAAGAATCATTGAAATTGAGGTGCCTACAATCACGTAAAGCAACTAATAAAAAGGCATTTATGCTTTCTCTGGACAGTGGTCTAATAGTCACTTGTACTAAACCTAGATGAAAATATTTAAATTTATCTTTGTATCTCCTGATTTCTTCAGGCTGAAACAGTTGAATATTTTCATGTTCTTTCCCATTGAGAATAGTTTGTTCAATTGTTTTTATGGTCAAAGCCATATTTAAATTGAACATATTCATAGAATAGATCATAGAAGGTTTTACCTTCGGAAGACTCCAGTTTTGGAGTTGATTCTCAATATTTGAGAATTCAATATCTTTTTCATTCTTAATATGATTAATAATAGAAGGAGGAATATAATTCCTTGAGCTAGAAGCTCTGGATGAGGATGTTCTTGAAAATTTATTTAACATTTAAAATAAATGAGTTCAAGCACAAGATAGAAATGAATAATGAAAATATCAAGAGTGATTCCTATACAACTGTCAACGACTTACGGATTACTTACCCTGGGGCGCTTTCTTCGCGCAATTGGGGATGGATCCAACGCGACTTGGGTATTGTGCGATTAGGTAATTGCTCTGATACTAACACTTTTGTAAAACAGTAGGTGGGAAGGACTTTAGTGGGGTGGGTAAATCATCATATTTCTTTAAAATGGTCATGGCTCATCACACTACACGTAATGATGATGTTCTTACTTATATGTGATTTGTATTGGTTAAAGAAGAGTAATCGTGGTTATGGGTGTTTCCTTCCTCGTCTCTCTAGGTCTCCTACTTTTACCCTAAAACCTACCGTCCAACTTTTTTGTTCTGATCTCTCTATATTCTTTCCCGATCTCGGTTATTCTCATCGTTTCCTACTCCGATTTGAAGTCTTTTCTCTACTAGAATTTGATTAAACAAAATCAGTTCTTTTGATTCTCTTTATTCACGTTCTCTCTTGTCTCCATCTTCTTTGGTGCGTGAATATTAGTGATCTATGCCTTCATCCATGGAGAAACTCGTGGATTTGGTTTCGTCTTGAATGTGACTTCTTGGAAGGGGTGGCGAATGAGGAGTCGGATTATGGCTTTGCTACAATCTGAATCTTTTCTCCAATGCTCTTGTCGGATGATACTGCGAAGACTCTCAAGCACTGGATGACCCGCCTTTGGCAGGGAGTTCTGGGATCCAGCACAATCCAAATTTGGTGTTCTACCCATGATCGGTTCATGGGAAGATTAAAATACAAAGGAGATCTTCGAAGGGCGGTTGATCAAGGACCCTGGTTTTTCAAAACATTACTATTATAATATAAGAGTTTGATGGTTTAACCCCGGTGTATTTGATTCTAGCAGCCAAGGCTCGAGTGTGGGCGCGAGTGGAGGTGATTAGTAGGGACCTCACGGGTTATGTGGAGGATCAGCATTGGTGGAAGTATTTGGGGAACTGCATAGGTAGATTCCTCGACTATGACAAGATTCGGTTGGAGGAAGGAAGAGAAATTTAACTGTTTGTGGAGGTGGACTTTCGTTATCCATTGAAAATGAAGGCATGTCTTGTACTTGGTCTGAATGCTTGGGCTGTGTTTGATATTGAGTATATTACCTTGCGAGACTTCTATATGGGTTGTGGTAGCTTTAGTCACACTTTGGATGGTTTTCCGATCCAATATGGTAAGATGGAAGAGGCTGAGGAAGTAAAGATGAAGGACGACAATGGGCTAAAGAAGAAGCTCAAGGAGAAGCAACTGTCTGGGGATGGGATCAAGCGTCAATATTCCTGTTTGGTCCTCGGGATGGAGCTGGGAACCGGGAGGAAGAGACTACGGATAGTTGGGTCATAGAGACAGAAACGGAAGTGGCTGCAGTCGCAAAGCAGGAAAAATTAGAGAAGTTTCTTGATAGGCCTAAGAAGAGGCAAAAACCATCTAAGCTTGAGCAGAGGAAGCAACAGGTTATGATGCCCAAATATGCTGGCAAGATAGATAGAGAATATCGATCTAACCTTCAGCCAGCAACTAAGCGTCAGTTAGAGGCTAGAGAGTTGAGGCAATTTTCCCAAGAGGCTACTAGCGCTCAAGTGGTGAAGATATTGGCAAGTCACAGCTTGGTGCAATGGGATTAGACATCAGAGAGCCAGTAAGGAGGAAAAGCTCCAGACTTGGCAATTGACCGTGAGTAGAGGATGTGCCTAGCTAGTTAAGGGATGGTACAACTGGATTATTTAATAGACCACGTGTTATCTGGATGTGCTAGTCTAGGCTTTTTGCTAGAACCTGTTACCTAGTATAGTAGTACGCATAGGTCTTCGCTTTATAAAGCCGGGTAATCCAGTGGAGTCTTTGTACTATTGTCACATTTTATCGAAATATTATCGACCTTCTCAAAAAAGAAATTTGGTTAAAGAAGAAAACAAAAAATGAGTTTCTTGCATGGTGGTTGAGTAAATAAATTAAATGGTGTTGATATCTGCTAAATTATATTTATGAGAACCTTTTTTTGGACTTGTGGATTGGAGAAAATTTGGTGAGGACTTTCGATGTTGTCGATATCTGCTAATTACAGAATAGTCACTATTCTTAAATACAAATGGACTCATGCTAACAAAATTTATCCACTGTATAAGAGCAAGTTCACCCGTTGGGTCAGAAGGTCAGAGTCATTGGGACTTTAGGTTGGAAGGTTAGTGATTTGTCGTTCGCCTTCTGATAATTCTTTCCACCTATTGGGTTTGAGTCATGGTCAAAACTTAATTGATCTTTTTATTATTAATTTATAATCAATTTAAATAATATATAATTAAAATGCACCTTTTTTTTGACACTGTATTTTTCATTGTTCCTACTTCCTTCATCCTTCTTTGTGATGATACATAGTTACATACATAATCATGTACACTTATAATCGAAAAAATTATGTCACTTAATTTATTTTTCCATCAAAATGAATATGAAAAAATAATACAATGTATTTATTTGACTACTATTGCTATGTGCCATTATACTTTAATATCAAGTTCATCTACTAAAGTTTATAATTACTTCGCCAACAAATGAGTCATTTTCCTAGGGCCTTGTTCTCGAGTGCTTCATGAATCATGACACATTGTAAAGGTCTCAACAACATCCATATCTAAAATAGATCGAAATCAGTGTAGAGATAAATCCTCTATCGTTACAGAGAAATCAACAACTGTAGCATTCACAAGGATGTTGAGCCTCCCAAATGCTTGACAATTGCTTCCAAAACTTGAATTGCATCATCTCTTTTGTGAGCATCACCCACAATTTCAATAGCCTAATAAAAATGACAAACCAGACATTGAGTCAGCAAACTAATTAGCTCCTAGGAGCAACTCCTTCATCAGTTTGCCACCATTATGATGTATGAATGCTATTAGATAATACTGAATGGTTGTAAAATAAGAAAAGGAGAAAATTGCAGCACGCTTGTTAATGACTCACTGTGTAGGAAGAGTAGCCAGGATCAAACCCAAGGCACTCACCCTAAACAATTGATCTATTCTCTAAACTACACGACGAATTACAATTGAGACTGCAAAATCACAATAGTTGAAAGCTTAACACATGATCAACATAAGCAAATAAAAAGAACTACTGCATTTTGAAAACTACCATACAAGAAAAATTCAGATAGCTAACATAGTACCACTACTGAAGCTCAAAAGTATCAATGATAGTTTAGAGTAGTGACTAATGACAAAGAAAGTCATTTCCAAACTGCATCAAGAGATCTATAAACATACGTATTACAGTTTCAAGCCTATGATACTCATTGGCATGATGTCTTCTTCTAGCACTTCTTCAAAGTAAAACAAAACTAAGAAGCCCAAGTCATATACTTTACTAGCACTGCCGATTGAAAGGACCTCCTCTTATTATATTAAAAATTCAATTCATCGGAAACTAATCTAACAGTTTTAGTTCATACAAGTATCTCAATTTCATTTAGTTCAACCAATTTCACACAAGAATAGAGAGATTAAAAATTTGAGAATTGTATAATGAGAATGGCCAAGAATGAAGGAAAAATAGTGTTAGACAAGGACAAGAGAGTATCTACAATCGGCCGAATTGAATTGATCGATGACGGAGTTGAGATTCGGCAAGGAAAGGCAGTGGCTCAGTTCAATTATGGCGAGGGTTTTGTGGTCGGGCATGAGTTCTTACGATAGCTCGTTTGCCCTCTTGCCTGAGCTCATATATGAAATAAATCACAGAGAATGATCTGTGCAACAACGACTATGTGTACGACCAAGATCGAGAGTGACGTATGGCAACTAGGTTAGGTCAAAAGGCTAGAATTACCCCAGAAATTGATCCAAGGCAGTTCTTGCCTGGGCAAGAAAATGTTGAAATGAATGCTTACTGACTTGGGTATTCTAGTTGAGACCCAAGTGCTCGCCTGGTTCAAGTGCTCGCTGACTCAAATGCTCGCTCGATGATATTCTCGCTGGACAAGTGTTCCCGCTGCGATGGGTTACTGTAGTGGTTGTATCTATCCTTTTGCTTTACGTTAGATATCTAGATATTTCCTTTGTCATCTTTTGTTAAAGTCCTATGTTGACTTTGGCTATAACATAAACTATATAAGGTTAAGTTTATGCCTTTAGAAAGTAGAAGATCAGATTTGTAAAGCTGAGCTAACATTTCCTCATTGTTGTTGTTCTTGCTCTCTATTGCTACTACAATAGTGAATGACAAATACCACAAGTTCTGTTAAGTGATCTGTTGTTTGTGTGATTGTTAACTAGCTTCATACTTGTAAGATATCAAAATCTAACATGGTACAAGAGCTTTGTTCATCAATATCAACTGGGTGTCTGTTTATCAAAGTTATTTAAAAAAAAATTTGAACTTTAGCTACAATGGCTAGTTCATCTGGATCTTCAGAAATCAGAACTCCAATATTCAATAGAGAAAAGTTTGATTTCTGGGTAATTAAAATGAAGACTATGTATGCATCTTATGATTTGTTGAGCTATGTAGAAGATGGCTACTCAAAGCCAGTTGGAGTTAGAGGAGTATTATCTGATGTACAGAAGACTCAACTAAAACTAGACACAAAGAGAGATCCAAAAGCTCTTGGTCTACTGCAAGGAGCTCTTACAGATGAGACTATTCCCAGAATATTAAATGAAGTCACTACCAAAGGATCTTGGGATGTGTTGGTTGATGAGTTCAGAGGTAACCAAAATAATAGAGCAATAAAGCTACAATCTTTGAGAAGAGATTTTGAGTATACTAGGATGTTAGAGTCTGAGTTTGTAATACCCCGAAAATTAGTATAATAATTTAGATTATTATATGACTCATTAAACTTAGAAATTACCATAATTTAGTTTAATCTTAGAGCCATTAGAAATTCAATAAAAAATTGTCTAGCGAAGACAATATATAAAAATGAGCTTTAGAGAAACATTAATGGAATGAAGCAAATGGTCTAGTGGATGCTCAAGTTCAAGTCAGGTACTCCCTGGTCTTGAGTTCAAGACCACGAAGTTGGATTCGTGAACATTCCATGATGTAGGTTAGTAAAAGATAATAAAAATATTTTTACTCGATCTAAAAACGGTAAGAAAATCCTAATTCTAAATAGCCAATTTCGGAAATGAAATTTTAGCGAAATGATCAAATTCTCCTTGTTTGTATTTGTTCTCCAAATTCAACTGTGTTTTAAGATTACAATTCATACTTTTAGAGGTCATGCTTATATATCAATTCGATACTAATTTGGTGCTAATTATTATTGGTTTATGTATTTTTCATTTTTACATTATATTACACTTTATTAGTAAAATTACACATTTTCTTCACCCATTTATTCTACATTTACATTCACATATCTCTACATACATGTCTATAGCATCAAGTGCACATTTCAATCAGATTTCTAACAATATTACTATTATTTTTACAAGTGGACATTTATCCTAGAAGTAGCCCAACTATTCATTATCAACTTGTCTTGTGAAAGTCAATAGAAATGGTTGTAAATTAAATTCTCATGTCTCCTCTCAAGGCCTATATGTACATCCCCTTGAATTCAATCTTATCACACACCATTTCAATCAAGTATTCATCGATTGAAACTTTCCCAAAACTGCAATGCAACACACCTAAAGTCCTATACCAAAAACCTTCCTATTAAGCATATTTTAGTAACTCTTTCTTTGCTGCAAGGTCATATTGATTTAATTAAACACTTTATTTATCTACTACAATTCTTAAGTAAGTACATGAGTACATCCGTATACTTCTTTATCTTTAGGATTACATCAAAGTGCATAGCTAAGAATAAAAGGGAAATAATGAGCAGTAGTGTAGCTTAATATTTTCATTTCTGGTAAAGCTCTAATTACTCAAATATTTTTACATAATGATATTCTACACAAAAAGTTATTCAATTTTGGATTTTAAATCACTTTAAAAGGTCAAGTAATGTGGAAGTTATGGCTAAAACAAGTTTTGTTAAGTTTTCCTTAATCTTGTTCAAAAACTCTTAAAGTGCTCTGAACTTGAAATATTCATCTCACTCATGTCTTAACTAAATTCAGTATTCTTTATATCCAAACGAAGCTTAGGAGTTCAATTATCAATCTGGAAAGTTTGAAAGACATTGGTTAACACTTAGTAACTAATTAATCTGTGCAAATGAGCTTAATACTAAGCGTAGCCATTTCTGGACTGTTGCTAAAACATCTTTGTTTCTGGACTTAAGAACTCCCTACCTTACTTTATGACTACTACCATTGAATTCCTCTAAAAAAAACTTCGAGATGGTGTACTCACTTCCAAATTTGGACATAATATGTATTAATTATAAAACGGATCAAATGCAGGATTTCGGAGGGACTACCGCCGAATGATACTTTTGGTCCAAGGATTAATAATTTTATCTTCTGTATTTTTTTTTTTACTTTGATTTCAATTACTTACTCGCATTATTTACTTCTTACATTTGATTTGGGACTAATGGAGAATTTCGGGTGGACTACCATGTAATGAAACTTTTGGACCTAAATTGTTAATTATCTAAATGTGTTGAAGTTTGATCATCTTTTCTTTACGAATTCAATTACGTATATATTTATTACATGATTATGATATAAATATATACTCAATGATTTATATATACATAGTATTAACTAAAGACTTGTTTATGGTAATTATGATTGAGGTGTGAAGTCGGATGTAAAGTACGAATTAACTCGTGCTTAAGTGAATCATTGGTACAGTGTTTCATGATTGTGGGTGTTAGCCAAGAGCCCTAGTCCCTAAATATAGTACACTATTATACTCTTAGAAATGAATTGTGTCAAACCGAGAGTATACATGCTTTGACAGGTGGCCTTAGTATGTTGTGGCTTTACATGTGTGTTGGTATTATGAGACAAAGCATATGATTTTTGAGTAATTATCAGTTAATCCTGAAGAATTCACTTTTGAAGTATTGGTGTGTGTGTGTGTGTTGGTGTGCATTTGTGCAAGAATGTATATTATATATAACTATATGTATATATTATAAAGACGCAAGTATAAGCATGAAAGGATATAACCGGTTTTGATTATTTCACCTTTTTGATTTGGTTGTTCGGCTTAATGTTTCTTAGAGATAATCAAGTATATGCTTGTAAACTATACTTACTGGGTCAGTGTGACTCAGGATGCTACACCTTTATGTTTTCAGGTGATGAGTAGAATGTTTGGAGAAAATGCGATGTGTCGCCTACTAAATAAACGAATTATTTTTTACTTGCATTTTGATTGAATAAATATAATGATTATTATTTCCATAAACTCTGGTATTATAATATTGACGTTTTCACTTTTCAATAAATGTACTATTCGGATATCTTAACTTTTGAAATTATTTGGGTTTCTTACTCACATCACAAATCTTAACACTATATTTCAGTATAATAGGATTTGGGGGTGTGATAGAGTTACTTAAAGATTATTTCACTAGGTTTTCTATGTTGTTAATCAAATGAAATCATATGGTGAAACCATTCCTGAGGAGAGAGTAGTGCAAAATATATTTATTAGTCTTATTGCTAAGTACAACAATATAGTTTCAATCATAGAGGAGACTAAGGATATGCTATTGCCATGAGCAAGAACATCCAACTCCAATCCTCTGTGATAACAAGTCTGCAATTGCCATAAGCAAGAATCCAGTTTACCCTAGCAGAGAAAAATACATTACTCTTAAGTTTCATTACATCAGAGATGCTATAGAGGAGAAATAAGTGGATGTGGTCTACTGCATTACAGATGATCAAGTGGTTGATATCTTTACCAAAGTATTGCCTAAAGACAGGTTCTTCTATTTAAAAGGGCTTTGAGGAGTTAAGAAGCAAAGAATTTAAGGGGAGTGTTGAAATGAATGCTTACTAACTTTGGTATTCTCGTTGAGACTCAAGTGATCACCTAACTCAAGTGCTCGCTGACTCAAATGCTTGCTTGAAGATATTCTCGTTGGACAAGTGTTCCCACTGTGATGGGTTACTGCATTGGTTGTTTCTATCTTTTTTCTTTACTTTAAATATCTAGATATTTTCCATTTTCAGCATTTGTTAAAGTCTTATGTTAACTTTGGTTGTAACCTAAACTATATAAGGTTAGGTTTATGCCTTTAGAAAGTAGGGATTAGATTTGTAAAGCTGAGTTAATATTGCCTCTTTGCTGTTGTTCTTGCTCTCTGTTGCTATTGTAATAGTGAATGAAAAATACCACAAGTTGTGTTAAGTGATATGTTGTTTGTGTGATTGTTAACTAACTTCATACCTACAACATATCAAAATCCAATAGAAAACACTGGTGGAGAGTTGAAATTGTATTTTTTTTTTACTTTTTGGGGCTTTAGGACCATAAATTAAAATCTTAATTAGTGGGCTACAAGTCAAGCCCATAGGACGATTCCTACAACCTATTGAGCAAGCCTAGTTTCGGAAGGAAATCGATATGTTCAGTAAATGAAATGTAATCTAGTGAATCCGCTATTCAAAATCATTTAAGGATGTAGACTTCTTAATCTTTTCAGCAAGAGATATGCTTGAGCAATCAGTATAAATAGAAGAGTTCATAACCTTGACCTCGGCACCCCTATACACATACAATTTGCCCTCAGCAAACTTAACTCTCCTCCCAAGAAAAAACAGCAATGATGGATCTACAATTCTCACCAAACAGGGTGTGAGCAGTTCGACAATTCACTATTGTCAGATGACGATAGGGATGGAAAAATAATCCGAACCCGCGGGTATCTGCCCGACCCCAACCCAACCAAACCCAATTTTTAAGATAAATAACGGTATCGAGTATTTACCGACTCGAACCCGACCCGAATGATGGTGGGTTCCGGTCGGGTACTAATATGCATCTACTGGCCGATTTTTATATATGAAATTTGTTATATTTTTTAAATGAAATTTTTTATATTTTATAATTATATCTAATTTTTATATATTTTATATAGAATAGTATATATATAATCCTATTTATATATATTTTATTTTATTTTATTCGGGTAAACGGGTCGGGGTCGGGTTTTATATATTCGACAGGTTCGGGTAGGGTGAAAACCCGAACTAAAATTTTTTGGATTCCTGTTGGATTCGGTCGGACGGGTTGATTTCGGGCTCGGGTTCGGGTTCAGTTGCCCAAAATCCAGCCTCGACCCGACCCATTGCCATCCCTAGACAACGGCGACCAAAGAAAGTTTCACTAGACAGGGCGTGAAGGTTCTAGCGATCAAAGGAGTCATATCCAATGTTCTCAACACACACCCAGAAAATTGTTCTATGTTGTATCAAACAGAGTGTACAAGGCATCAATTTTCATGGTTCTGTACCGAGATCATGAAACAAGTTCTAACCAGTTAAGCATAAGTCCTATGTCACCTAGGCAAAAAGAATCCATCAGACGAGGTTGGTACTCTCCTCGTTTCAGTCGCTTGTGTAGAAGCAAGTCTAGTGGCGGAAATCGACATTGATGTTCTGCCCTCGGGAATGGCACGCCTAACACATAGTAAAAGAGATAGTTTGTAACTTCTCCAGTACCCTGAGAATTAAACAACCAAACATTTTGCCACGCCCAGTCGGACCACACTTTCATGTCTCGCTACAATAAGGGACCCGTACCAGAAATGGTACCTCTATTGTCACAAACATCCAGTACCATCTTTCCAGGAGCATAACTCATCGGTCTACCGTAGGTTATTGACTGCAGCAGTTAAGGAAAAGTTTGAAAACAAACCTCTATCAACTATGACGTTTACGTATCTAGCACCCGGAGAGGCTAATGAGATGACCTTTGACCTTTACCAAAAGTATGTCATTGAGCGAGATCAATATAAGGCAGAACAACTTGATAACCTGGTGAAGCAAATAGAGTCTCAGACAAGTCAACTTTCACTATTCAAAGAAAAGTCCACTAAGGTAGTTAATGAGTTAGTTGCCTTGAGAAGAGACTTCCTCAGGAAACGTTAGGAAATAGATGAGCATAAGGCAAGGCTCAACAACCTCGCTACATGCCAAGAAAAGTTGAGGATTATCACTAGTGGCTTGGGATCAGACCCTGGTATCCTCAACAAGAAGTTGGATATCCAATTCTCCGATAAGCCTAAGGCTATCTCCGACATCACCCGGGAACAATATAGCGGTTATAAATTTTCAGAAAAGTGGAAGGATTAGTGCATACAGTTCATTGAGAAATACCTTCCTCAGGTTGCGCAGGCAGTTTATAAATATGAATAACTTTCCTTCCAATAGCAATGGCAATGGTCAAAGGGGTACAAGCTAATCAACTTTTAAATCTTCAACTGCAGCGAGAATGATAGTGTTGTCACCTACATGGCCAGGTTCAGATTGCAGTGTGGACCATGGGAAGATGATGATGAATTGAAACTCAGAGTTTTTGGATCATCCTTATCTGGCTCCGCTCTCGTGTGGTATACTAGGTTGAGTCCATGGTAGATTAAGGATTGGTCAACAATAGATAGGCTATTCTCAGACCACTTCAGAGTTTTGACCCCAGAAGTAAGCATAGCAACCCTATGCCAGATGAGCCAGCAGTCTTCGAAGACACAAATGGATTTCTAGCATCGGTTCAGAGCTGAGCATAACAAGTGTAAAGAAAATCTAGACAAGAATACAGTCATAGAGATTTTTATAAACGACCTCGGGGACCGTATGCACACCAATTTCTTTGGAAACAAGTTTAGTTCCTTGAATGAGCTCATTGACACAGTAACAAAAACTCATACAACCATGAAAGATATGGACAATAAGCACAATGCCTCAAAGGGTATGTGTACTCGAAAGGCACCATACACTTCCGAAAGAAGTAGGTCGATAGCTGCGGCTTATATCGAGAAACCCACGACAGGGGACTACGACTCTGATGAAGAGCAAGTCGATGTTGTAGAGTTGATAACCAAAAATACCGTGAAGCCTAAGAAGTTGCATCAGAGCAAGAGGCCGATCGCGTTATCCATAGTGTCATTCACAAAGCCAGAGTTTGAAATATGTAGTATAATGCTAATCAAGTGCACCAGGTTTTATACGAACTCATTGATAAAAGGATGATCAAAACTGACTTTGGACCTATCCTAAGTCCAGAGCAACTAAAGGATAAGAAGTACTGAAAATACCATGGAATATGGAATCATGCCACCAAAGACTGCATTAAGTTGAAGGTTGTCATCCAAACGTGGATCAATGACGAAAAACTGGCCGTCGAAACTCCAAAGACGGTGTCCTTGGTGAATACTCACTCTTTCCCTGACATATAGGTGAGCATGGTAGAGTTGGTTACATCGACAAGATAGGGGAGCCTAAGTAGCGAGGAGCATAACAGTGGTGCCATTCGAGTGCAAGTGATAATACAATTTCCAGGATGACAAGGTCCATAACATCCTGAATGAGCTCATAGCAAGGGAGTTTATGGATTACAGACCAGTAAGGAGGCTAGAGGATTTGGCCTACACGAGGCCTGACAAGATTTTTACCGATACCATAACAAGTTTGGCCATGATACCTCAGCTTGCAGAACCCTAAAAGAGAGAGTCCAGGACAGAATCAATAAGGGCAAGATCGAGTTTGGCCTACTAGCTATCTCAGCGAGTAACTCCACTCTGGTTGTGAACCTGGTGCCGAGGAAACCCAAGCGCGAGATCTCATACGATGTGACAAGGATGCCCCAGATTCTGGATAATCTTGTCGTAGCAAGAATAGCTAGAGTACCTTTCTGTTTGTCCCCAAACCCTTAATAGTTAAATGGGAAGCCTTATGGTCGCTTCCACCATGTTTGGACTCATTCTACTGAGTGGTGTACCAGCCTTAAGTATCGCATCCAGCAATGGATTGACGAATATGGATATCACCGTGTGGTCGCTCAGTGAAGAACCTAAGCAGCAGAGTGAAGTAGAAGGAAGCATCATGGTAAGCATGCTTGATCTCCAATTGTCCAACAAGAATAAGAGGAAGAAGACCCTGGATATTTACACTTCCAGGAATAGTGCAACAACTGGCAGGCAGGAACCTACCCTGAAATGGAAAGAGAAAGTTGATTTACCGGAGGCTTCACCAGTCGTGCTTTGTGCTCGTTGCAAGGTTGAATGTGGTTTATAAGTTTCATATGAATAATTGGTATGGGCAATCAAAGCTTCACCCCCAACCATTTTCCCCACCAGAGAACTATCAGCGGGCCAGTCCCAAAGAGGTAAACCTTCGCGCTACACATGCTTACAAGAGGATGAGAGCTACTAAGAAGTTTATAAAACCCTAAGCTAAAAGCACGATGGGTCAGATGAAGCAGATTTCCAAACCATATGTGCCACCAACATCTAGGTCAATAATCAAGGAGGATGTCTGGTACGTCAAGGAGAAGGGGAAAGCTATGGAGATTACCCCAAGTAGGAAGAGAAAGCTTCAACGACAATAAGGTGCTGCCAAGAGAACATTTGAAGCTTTAGACAAAGGATTAGTCAAGCCAGAACTAAAAGGACATGACCCCGATATAGCTGCCTAAACCAGAATTAGGCCATAACAACTTTACTAATCATAGTCTCTACTGATAATAACCAATAAAAATAAATAACAATAAAAAAATGTTTGCGACATCAGAGCAACTAGCTAACTACACTGATAAAAATACTAACTCGTAAGATCTGCTTGGGATCCTACAGTAGATACTGATATGCCTCAATCTGCATGCGCGCTTGACCTAAAAAAAAACTCCAAAAACTGGGCAATTTAAAACGAAGGGCCGGGGGAAACACAGATTTAAAAATGCTAGAGTGAGTGGACGAACTAAACTGAACTAAAAACTGGAATATAACTATGTTCCCACTGAAATAAATAATAAAATTATAAGTGAGTTTGTAAAGTCGCAAAAATGGAAAAAGATACATCGAGAGAAGTCTATTGAACCTTTCTCTAGTATCATGCAATGGAGGCGTCATCGAGAGCCACCTAACTTAGACGACAAACTAAGTAAAGTGGTGACTAGAGTACTCAGACCTCGAGTCACCTAAAATCTTCAAGAGCCCCCTAACTCAGACGAGGTGAATGCCGGGGTAAAGCCACCTAACTCATCTTGGAGCTACTCGAGGATCAGTCCAGTAACTGATGCATCGATGCAATACAGAATGTATGTAAAATATCTAGCCCCCCAAAACTGAAAATGATATTAAAATTAAAATTGAACACAAGACAGAATATAAATAATATAAAAGACTCACTATAACGACTGTGAAAAAATAAAAGTGTCAACACAGTGGTGTGTCATGTTTTCCATCAAGCCAAAGCATATATGTCAGTGTTTATATACGTCTGTCACTAACTGCTAATATTTCATCCTGAAATAATGATTATTAATAAATAACTAAACGTCGAAGGTCATATCGAATAACTAACCTCGTTCACCCAACTGCTAATAAATGTCGCATTCTCGAAAGTCTCACTTACCAGAATTTTCACAAGCTTAATTCCAATTCTAATTTGTGAAACTTTAATTCTATTTGAAAGTCGCTATACGTTCCTTAACGTTGCACGATTCAAGGTCGAATCGACATTCAACTCGACTGATCAATTAAATTATAAAAATGTTTAATTATCACCGATTAATTCTAAGTCTACACCAAACTATGTCCAATGAATTTAATAACCTCTCTGAAATACTTGCAGCGCCGAAATTAATCTAACGATATATAATTCTACTGATTTGGACCACATTTTTTGGCCAGACGTGCCGACATAGGCGGCAGCGCCTGCCACTCACGCGCCACCGGTGACCACTGCCGGTGGTGGTGGTTAACCCACCGTTGGAAATCTCTCGGCAAGCCTATCCAACTTCCTAACTACAACTTGACCTGAATCGGTCTCAAATGGCCGGAATTTAGCCCGAAAGTCAGTGACTTAAATTTTGCCAAAAAACTTTTCGATGTGATGCAGGCGTCGTTGTGGCTCGAGGCTGGTAGGAAAATGCTCACAAGAATAGGGGATACAAAACCCCCAACCTCAAGCCTCCAATCGACGCCGTCAACCACCGTCCCTAACGGCGACGCTTCGGTTGTGATTTCCGAACAAAAATCGCGTTGATTCGCCTACGATTTCATCTGCAAATTTCAAAACTCACAACCCATATAATCCCACACATCACAAGGATTCTAAATATACCTCAATCTTCGCTAGAGGTGTCGCCGGCACCGGCGACTGATTTTACTCGAAAACCTAGAATTTCATCCCTCAAATTCTCCCAACTCGGTCTTCAATCTCCATAAATGATGCCATCAATTAAAAGAAGAGGTTGAGACCTTTTGTTTCCAACCAAATTCATGGCCAGAATCTGCTGCACCGCCTCCGTCAACTTCGGCGGCAATCTTGGCCCGCTCGAACTCGGTCAACATAGGTAAACCCGCTTTTCCCAAAATGGAAAAGTCTCCTCCTTTCCAAATACAGAAACTTGTATATATCCTCATGTATTTTTCGTATTTCGATATCGTATTTCTCGTCAAAACTTTCGTTGACCATAATTCCTTCATAGTAATTCCGATTTCAACACTTGACGTGGCTACTAACTCATCTTGACGAACTCTACAGCTTTCCTCAATAAATTTTATCAAAAAACTTAACCACTTAGATTTGGTTGGAAGGCCATCGATATAGATAAATACTAACGGTAAAAATTAGTTAATTTCCTCGATTAGCATTTTCGAAATAAGATCAACTCATTAATAAACTCAACGAACAAAGATTAACTTACTAATTTGGGTATGGGTCGTTACAAGAACAGCTGACTCAGACCCCATAGCAGTTTCATAAGCGGATGAACATGCTTTCTACTAACCTAGTGACAACCTTTGACAAGCGATCATAAGAACCAAAGGTCAGAGCAACTAGACCTAGTGTATGTTCTCAAGAATTTCTCAACTAGAACCAATACCTTCAACAGACTTCCAAGAAGCCAATGAATGGCATGGGGAAGGAGAAAACCAACGAAGCACTAGACCTTTTGTGCTTAAAAGTCTTCAGAGAGCTTCCGAGCTTGATAAGGTTCAAATAACTTCTAGCGAATCCAAGGGCCTCCGATGGCAACTAGGCCTGCATTGGTTAAAGCGATGGCATCATTAGAGCAAGTGTCATCAATCGAGCAGTTAAAGGTTGCTAGCACAGTTAGGCCTGCATTGGTTAGCCTCGAGCAAGTGTTAAAGTTGCTTGTTAGCCAAAACAAGACTTTCTTGACTCCGGCAAGCATTGAGCCTACACCTGAGGCTCAGTTTGATAAGATATTAAAGACAGCATTAGAGGCGTTGGTCCTCAATGAACAAGAAATTATGGACAAGTTGTTATATACCAAGGAACACAATGATGACCACATCGAGGCGGATGATGAGGAGATCATGGATTACAGAAAATAAGAGGACACGGCTAAGACTTATGATAAGGACCACACGGTCAACCTGGTATACATTTTTTCTATTAGGTTTGTAGCTCCAGCAGTGACGGTGTATGCCCACTCAGGTCAAGTTAACAACCTTATGTTGGCGAAGCTAGAGGACGAAGAAGAAACTTAGCCTACGATTGATGTGTCGTTAAAGAAGGCTTTCATGTTGTTCAAGAAGCCTACCTTAAACATGAAAAATGCATATGAGACCTCTCTACATTATAAGGGATCCAGCTCAATAAGATGTTGGTGGATTTAAGGGCAATGGTGAACATAATTACCATCCGTGCCATGACACTTCTTGGCATTCCAAGCTCAGCTATTCAGGATACTTTCCTAAATGTCAGGAACTTTGCATGATCAATCTCCAAGATGTTAGGCATCATCTTTCTCCACATACAGGTTGTACCTGCAACAGGAACTCATACCTTCTTTATGGTGAATAACTGCTCCTTATAGCGGTATCCTTGGGGAGAGATTGGATACACAGAAGCTAGTATGTTCCTTTGTTGCTGCACCAACAGTTGGTGTTGTGGAATATAGAGACAGAGGAAGCTGAGGTGGTGGATGCTAATCTTAGACCCTATTATGTTTCTGCTAATGCACTAGAGGCCAGTTACTACAATGGAGACCTGAGGCCGTTGGAGATATGTGTCGTCGATTACAAAGGTAGCCCCATTGGGGTGACTCCCTCTAAATTGACTCAATAGGGGTTTGTGCAAGCCAGTGAGGACACCCAGCTTTCTTACTTTATTGAGTTACCCACAACACCACATCAATGATAGGGCTTCTTTCAGGCAAAGAGGCAGAGGCCAGGTTTTCTGTCCATAATCGATTACGGAATTATTTGCTTGAGAAGCAGGCCTACGAGCATGTTCCGACAATTGCAGGGTTGGAATGCGTAAATGATGATGTGTTGCATGAAATGGAAGAGGGGGAGGTGATTCAACTAGCTCCAGTAGCTTTGGATGATACTCTACCTAAAGTCAAAGATCCAATTAAAAAGATCAACTTAGGAACGGCAGAAGAGCCAATAGACGTGGCTATTAGTACCTTTTTAGAGCCTATGGAAAGAAAGAGGCTTATTGAGTTACTTCAAGAGTTTAAAGATTTCTTCGCTGAGAAGTACAAAGACATGTTAAGTTTGTGCCCAGACAGAGCATGCCATAGGCTTCCAACCTTGCTCGACAAAAAACCAGTGAAGTAGGAGATGCGAAGGATGAATACAGAGACAACAACTCTAGTAAAAGAAGAGGTAGAGAAGATGCTAAAGTCCAGGATGATTCGAGTGGCTATCAAATATCATCCCAATCAAGAAGAAAAACGAGAAGATGAGGGCCTGTGTTGACTGTAGAGACCTCAACATTGCAACTCTGAAAGATGTATACCCAATGTCAGTGGCTTACCTACTCGTGGATTCAGTCGCTGGACATGAGATGATCTCATTTATGGATAACATAGCAGATTATCATCAAATTCTTGTAGCTGAAGAAGATAAGCACATGATGGCCTTCATATGTCCAGGTTTCACGGGAGTATTTGAATATATGGACATTCCCATTAGACTGAAAAATGTCGGGGCCAGCTACCAGAGGGCAATTCACTTCATCTTTCATGACCTTTTAGGCAAAACTATGGAGGTCAATATTGATGATGTAGTGGTCAATTTCTAACATAGGGCATATCATGTGGATGACCTGAGACAAGTATTTGAGAGAATGAGAAAGCACCACCTAAAAATTAATCCTGCTAAATGTGTCTTTAGAGTGCAAGAAGGAGACTTCTTAGGCTTTTTGGTCCACCAGCAAGGAATAAAAGTTCCAGATGATAAGAATGAGGCAGTAATTAATTTCAGCCTTCTAAAGACCAAGAAGAAACTGCAACGCCTATTGGGAATGATCAATTTCTTACGCAGGTTTATTGTTAACGCCACTTGCAAAACCCAGCCATTTTTTCCACTCCTCAAGCTTCAAGGCCAGAAGGAGTTCGTTTAGGAGCTTGTTCATCAAGAAATATCTCGCTAATCCACCAGTTATAGTGCCCTAAAGACCAGGAGTACCCTCTTAAGTTGTACATATCTGCCACATATGGGTCCATAGACAACTTGTTGGCACAAGATGAAGTCGTAAATACGGAGCAAGCTATTTTTTATCTCAACCGTACCCTGATAGATTATGAGACCAGGTACTCCCCCATGGAGAAATTGTGCCTTGCTCTATATTTTTCAGGTTGTAAGTTGAGAAATTACATGTTGTCCTTTATCACTTATGTCATCGCTCAGACGGATTTGGTGAAGTACTCTCGGCCTATTCTCAGAGGCCGTATTGGGAAGTGGATTATAGTATTGTCAGAGTTCTCACTGCAGTATATTCCATAAAAAATAGTAAAAGGCCAGGCAGTGGTTGACTTCATAGCTTACCATCTTATGTTGGAGACACAAGAGTTCAGAGAGTTGGAGCTGGCTCGAATCAATCTTCATTTGTGGAAGTTGTACTTTGATGGCTCTAGTACTACTTCTCTCTCTGGAGCAAGCATCGCATTAGTCAGTCCAAATGGCAAAAAAAATTCTTACTTTTTTAGACTAGACTTTCATTGCACCACTAATCAAGCCGAGTACGAGGCCCTAATCATTGGTGTGGAACTATTGTTGTATTTAGAGGTCACTGATATACACATTCTTGGAGATTCTCAGCTCATCATCCGGCAGTTAGAGTCTAAATACAGAGTAGGAATTGTATTGGAAACAATACACTAAGCGAGTGGTAGAGTTGCTCGACCTATTCATAGAGGTTACCTTTGAGTATGCCTAGGCACGGATAGGGTTGACCATAAAAATAGTGAAACCGAAACTGAAACTGAACCGAAATAGTATTATCCAGGTCAAGTTATGCGTCAAAAATAGAGGAATTGAGTTGAACCCGAACCGACTATTTTCGGGTTGGTTATTCGGGTTCTTGGCTATAGAAGATCAATTAGATTTTTGCATTATCATGGTTCAAAATCATGATTTTTTTTCCTTGTATTGTCCAGATATATGCATCTTTCTTTGCTTGTGCAAAGATTCCAAAAATAACTGGATTAAGTACATCAATACCTGCCATTTCATTCAACAACATAGCTTATACAAAGTTTATCTACTCGAGTACAATGCACTGAGCATTAAACAAAGAATAAAAACATCACATCAACACAATGAACACGCGAAGTGACGAACACTGAATTATGTCTTAGTGATTTGACAAATGGGAAATGGGGAGTTAGGGAGTTGAGTTGGGGATTTTGTTTAAAGGTTGATGGATTGAAGAAATTCGAGAGAAGAGAAGCACTGATTTGAGTGGCTATTTAAGTGAAGCTGATTTTTGGGTTCATGGCAGTTTGGGTTTTCGGGTCAGAGATTAGAGAAGAAGGAGATATAGAGACTCAAAGTCTCAGAGAGAATTGGTGAGAGAGAAAAGAGTCAAAGGGTCAAGAAGCTGGAAGCAAATGAGGAATTATGTTAGGGTTCTCAACTTTTCCTTTATATATCTAATGGATTCTATGCGGTAAGCTTTATCATAAAAGTATAGATTCCATGTAACTCTCCTATACCACAGTCGGGTTGCTTGGATCCTATATTTCAGTTTTATGTGAAACCAACGCCGAACCGAACAAGTCTCATTTCGGCCCGGTTCAATAAAAATTTGTTATGTTATCAAGAAAACTGAACCAAACCCACAAGTTTTGGTTCGGACCGATCTGGTTCATCACTTTTCAGTTTATTTTGCCCAGGCCCACCTTGGAGCATATCTCTCGAGGGCATAATCAAACTGCTAATAAGCTGGCTCGGCTAGCTACAAGTATCAGCCTTAGCGATGGCGTCAAAGAGCACATCCTGAAGGTTGAGAGACGAACTCTACCCTCATTTATGGTGAAGAAAGAGGAAAAATATGATTGGTACGTGGAAGTTTTGGATCACATTGACGACGATTGGACGCGACCCCTGATTACCTACTTAAAGGACCTTAATACAACGACAGACAAACGGACGTGTTTCCTCGCTCTCGACTATCTGCTCTAGAACAATGAATTGCTTCAACGAGGTGAGGACGATGTTGACTTCCTATGCGTCTACGGTAAGGAAGCGAAAAGGTTTATGAGGAAGGTTCACTTAGGGATGTGTGGAGCTCATCAAGCAGGCGCTAAGATGCAATGGTTATTATGTGGGCACAGATACTACTAGCTGACTATTTTAAAAGACTTCATCTCATTTGCCAAGGGTTATGAAGATTTCCAGGCCCACAAACCACTTCACCACATTCTTAAAATTCTCATACAGCTAATTATCAAACTGTGGCCTGCACAAGGTTGAGCATTAGATCTGATTGGTATGATTCATCCCCACTCATCTTTGGGCCATAAATTTATAATTAAGGCTACAGACTTTTTCACTATATGGGTTGAGGCCAAACCGTTGAAAGTGGCCTGAGCGGTAGCGATTAGGCAGTTCCTATATGAGGATATTATATGCAGGTTTGGCATTCCAAAATATTTTATCTCGGGCAGGGGGCAACATTCATGTCTGGAGAAGTAGAACAGTTGATGATGAACTTTGACATTGTATTCCTTCATTCTTCTACTTATTATGCCCAGTCTAACAGACAAGCAAATGCCAGCAATAAGCTTATCCTTCACATCCTGAAGCGGATGCTCCCTAATAACTCAAGGTTATGGCATGAAGAGCTTTTCACCACATTTTGGGCTTACAGATGTCCAAACATAATCCCATCGCAACGACACCTTATGCTCTCATGTTTGGCCATGATGTTGTTTTGTTGTTAGAGATAAATGTTCAGTCACTATGGGTTATGGATCAACATAACTTGATTGGTGATCACTACGTTCAGGCTATATGGCAGGAGCATGAAGACTTGGATGAGCTTCTCTGAGAAGAAGCGGGTTGCCAGCTCATACGGTAAGTGCACTAGGAGCAAAAGTTATACAGAATGGGAGCTAATTTGGAAGGCGGTACTCCATATCGGTGAAAAGTAGAATGATCGAGATAAATGGTCAACAAAGTGGGAAGGACTATATATCATTGACTGAATATTGGGCAAATCAGCTTTTCGACTTCTAGATAAGGATGACACAATTCACAGAAACCTCATTAATAGTCATTTTCTCAAGAAGTACATCGACCAATTTGAGAATATGAAGATCCATCAGCCCAGGCTGACTAGCTTTCCTACGCTCGCTAAACAGCCTACTCAAGTGGCTTGTTCTTTGCTCCCCTAGCCTAACTAGGGACAACCTATATACTTAACGGCCAACACCTGTGGCCAAATTTTTTTCTACGTTCACATACGACATGTTCTAGAGGCGTGTTGTACTCATTCATCTAGTAAGACTAGGGGCAACAATTTACTATAATGGTCAATACCTATGGCCAAGAATAATTTTGTACTCCAATTTTTTAGCAAAATACCAGTAAGTGATTATCAATTTTCCTCGTTGAATAAATACTATCTACATGGATTGTATTAGAGTCTAGTTTTTACGTAATATAGTAGGTCCACTACTCATGCCCAATTAAAGCACTCATGTTTGACACCTCAGTGGTATCCCCGTGGGTTGTAGACGTCTCCGGGGTGGCTAACTCAGCGGGACTCATAGGCATCTCCGCTATCAAGCCCTAAACAATTATGTGATTTCCCTCACTGAAAGAGGTCGGAATGGACGAACCCACATCAGACTGTTTTAGACGCTTAAAGATCTGCCCGATGGGCAAGTGAAAGAAGGGACGTCATCCTTAGGAACATTGGGTATTGAAAGGGAACCATGCTGCCTTCGTCGACGAATATTTGAAGAAGGAAGAGTAAAGATGAAAGAGTTATTTCTACTCAGCATAGTTTAACTTTAGCAGAGAAGAATTAGTAGCATAGCATATTTGTAGCTTCATCATCATCTTCTATTGGTTCTTCCTCCTCCTCGATAGTTTGATCCTTAAACGACTCGCTTGCACTTCTGGAAATAGGTTGATGGTTTCCCTACTGCTCAAAGAATTGGCATTCTTGCTTGCTGCATCAAAAGATGTCTGGCCCACCTATCAGAATAGAAGTTAAATTTCTCGTTTGGCTAAAACTAGGGAGAGAAAGCTTAAACAGTGACAGAATGTACCTTCAGAGTAGGTTTCTCCATCTTCTTCTTCTGAGCTTCAGGGAATTCCTTAGAAACTATTCCAATTGTGGTCAGATCCACCTCAGACGTGAGGAACCCGATCATCCTTTAAAAATCTTAGCGAATATTTCTTCAGGGAAGTCGCACCCCGACTAGTCTTCCATTGACGGTATGGTCCAGTAATCCCAAAGTCTGGCCGAATGGTTTAACCCGCTTGATGGCAGCCTCACAAGAAATTGTTTGAAAGATAAAGTTGTCCTCGCCTGCTACATCCATTGTCTTAGTATTTGATGGCTTGGCAGTGAACCTCCATAAGGTGTACTTGTTCGGCAAATCAATCAGCGGGTATGGGACTCCTTTCTTCATCCCGAATTAGCGAGCAAAGGGATTAAGGGCATACAGCTCATAGTTGACTGCAACCTCTGGGATTCTAAGGTCTGTATAGGAGATACTTTGGATGAAAATGTTGCTCGCTTCTGGAGTCTACTGTGGTGGCAAGAAGAATTTTCTAGTTAGGTTTGGTGGAAATCTTTGATAAATCATCATGTTCTCAGGTTTGGTTTCTTACAAAGCCTCTTCAATTGCGTTATTGGGGCCTAATTTCGAGGATTGGGGGCAATGTTTGGACCATAAATTAAAATCTTAATTAGTGGGCTACGAGTAAAGCCCACAGGATGATTCTCGCGGCTTATTTAGCAAGCCAAGTTTGTGAAGGAAATCGATATGTCCCGTTGTAATCCCAGTTTAATAAAGAAAGTGTAATCTAGCGAATCCGGTATTCAGAATCCTTCAAGAATTTAGATTTCTTACTCTTTTCAGCAAGAGATATACTTGAGCGATCAATATAAATATAAGGGTTCAAGACCTCGACCTCGGTACCTCTACACACATACAATTTACCCTCGGCAAACTCAACTCTCCTCGCGAGAAAAATTGGCAAGGATGAATCTAAAATTCTCACCAGATAGGGCGTGAGCAGTTTGATAATTCATTCTTGTTAGACGACGGCAACGAAATTAAGTTTCACCGGACAAAGACGTGAAGGTTCCAGCGATCAAAGGAGTCTTATCCAGTGTTCTTAACACTCACCAAGAAAATTTCTCTACGTTGTACCAGACAGGGTGTACGAAGCATCAATTTTCGTGGTTCTGCAGTGAGATCACGAAATAAGTCCTATGTCACCTAGGCAAAAAGAATTCATCAAACGAGGTTGGTGCTCTCCTCATTTCAGTCGTTTTTGTAGAAGAAAGTCTAGCGGCACAAATCGACATTGACGTTCCACCTTTGGTAGTGGCATGTCTAGCACATAGTAAAAGAGACAATTTGTGACTTCTCCAGTACCCTGAGAATTTAGCAGCCAAACAGGGGCTCAACCAACGTACCAACCAAGCTAAATAGACACCGGTGAACTTACTCTAAGGAGATGATGTTAATTAGGGTTGCGGCGCTTTAATTTGCTTGCTATCTTTCACCATTACAGTTAAACCGGAGCGCCTTCTCTTCACTAGCAGTAAGAGATCACTGCATGTAATTACCTTATATGCCCTCAAGAAGAATGATTAATTATGTAATTACTCTTGATGTTCTAATGGGTACGTCGGCTTGTATTCTACGTACGTCGGTGTGCATCAGTGGCGGAGCCAGCCCAAGGCTCCCCTGGGCTTAAGCCCTGGTAAGATTTGATAGCCTAAAAAAAACTCACTTGACTTAAGAACATCAAGAAGAAATTAGACTGGAAAGATGAACCCAAGAAGTGGACAACACTATCATTGAAGATCAAAATCAAGAGCAAGCTTGACTCACAGATCCAAAAGCTAAATATCTCAAGAGATTGTGATTTCCCAAATAGGGAAGGACATAGACAACTCACAGAAGACCATGCTAACCACGCCGGTGAGGCCAAACTCAAAAGAAGGCCAACACCATGTGGACAAGGCCAAAAATATGGCCATCTCAGCAAAGGAATTGATGCAGATGTCGGACGACAAGTGCAAGCCAAGGCACCAGGAGCTATCGATGTTGTTAAGAACGTCGCTTCATGAACGCTATTAAGATCAGAGTTATGTCCATATATATATATATATATATGGTTTATAAAGAAAAGAGCTCTGAGGCTCTTAGATCGACCTCTAAAGTTCTTTTCATTTGGGTTTGGTAATTTTGTTCACAACTAGAAATTAGGAATTTTCAATTCAAACATCATGATGAAGTAACAAATCTAAAAAAAATGTACGTTGCACAGTATAAGTGTTGGTTACAATTAGCCCGGCTAATCTTTCGATCCTGGCTCCATAACTAGTGTGCATCGGCCTGTATTTGTACCCTGCAGTAAAAACATGTTAAAAATCAGAGGTAGATCCAATCTGGGACAGATACCCACCGTCACCGTTGTTTCAATGAAGGCAGATTCTTTCCAATCTAGGTTAGATTTCTTTTATCCTATTAACTTTCTGAGCCGTCGACGAGTTTAATGAGCTAGCCTCCGCCAAAACCAAGATTGAGAGTCTCCAATCGTATCTCGTCTTCCGGTAACCCAAGAGAACTTAATTACAAGACCAATTGATGACCTAACAGTCTCACAGCTCTCACACCAGGCAACAATTTCGGTGATCAGCAAAAATATCGTCTGTCATTGAGTAATGGGGTCAAAATCGGAAGCCAAATATCTATAAAACATGCCATGGTTGGATTATCTCAGATGAAGGGTGAGGATTGAGTCCGTGCAGTACAATCCGGTTGTAAATATCCACTATCAGTTGAGAGAAATCATTCCGCAGTTAAACATCTCATATGATCGATGGTAAAACAGTGGTACGTGGTTCATGTAGTCTCGTGTACTACTTTGGCTAGATAGCTAAGAAGGACGTGCGTGCGTGCGTGCGTGCGTGCGTGTGTGTGTGTGTGTGTGTGTGTGTGTGTGTGTGTGTGTGTGTGTGTGTGTGTGTGTGTGTGTGTGTGTGTGTGTGTGTGTGTGTGTGTGTGTGTGTGTGTGTGTGTGTGTGTGTGTGTGTGTGTGTGTGTGTGTGTGAGGTAATAAGTAGCTCAGTGACAGAGCCACTTTGGGGTCGAATGGTCCCCCCCCCCCCCCCGAAATTGAATAAGTAGTTTATGTTTTCCCATATGGATATGAATTGTATGGTAGCATAGTGGTATTCTTGTTCTAAAGTGTCCAACATGACACTGGTTCGACACCCAGTGCTGTATAGTTACAGGTCTAGCTCCGCCACTGAGCTAGCTAGTGTCCACGTATTATTGTCTACTACTTTGGTTAAATTGGGAAGAAAGTCAAACAACGTGACACATTCTGTTTTACTATAGAAGGAAAATTTCTTTTTATTTGTCATCAATCAAACATGAGTTACATGTTGGTACGAGAACCTTATTACTTCTCGCATGCCATGTCCCTCTCTCAATCACCCGCACTCTGAAGTCTAAACTACCCCCTTGTTACTAGTGCACATTTCAATCTTTGTTTGGTGTCTTTTCTCCCTAGAGATATATCTTTTATTAATGAAATAGATATATGGAACCATAATTTGTTTTTGCTAAGATATTGGAAAGCATAATTTTTTTGTGCTCACGTACATGAAGGTTTTAGGACATCTAAAGAGTGAACCATCTGCTCGATGGCCAGGGGTTGATTCAGCCTCGTACCTGAGGTGAGGTGAGGTGAGGTGAGGCACAGGAGGTCGCCGTCTCAATTTTTGGGGGCCTCAATTTTTTTATATATTTTAATATATAAATTATACTTGTATAAATATTTTTTAAAAACTAAATAGAAAACTAGTACTCTTTTTTTTTGCTCAGTGAAAATTGTTTACATTAGTTTGACCATCTTTAGATTTTTAAGTACTGGGTTATAAATTTGTGTTTGATTTTGTGATTAACAAATTATTCTGGATACTATGCAAATAATATCGAATATTCATCGTCTCTCCCCCTTTTTTTTTACCACGATGAGGAATATCATTTTTTATTCTCGAGTCAGGTCCATAAATTTCAGATTCTCGACCCTGAGTTAATTTTGACCCTCACATGTCAGCGATGACATGTCAGCTCCTTCGTTGGTATAACAGGGAGAAAGGCCGAGATTGAGCCGACGTACGTTTTCAAATGTGTTTAATAGAGCTTCGAGGTCTAGGTACTTGGTCTTGGTGGCAGATAGCATGGCTGGTTCACATTCGGCGATGTTTGAATGTAACAAACAATCCAATGGTTAGCATAGAAGGGTGGCTAACACTTTTTAGTTCACTCGGAAGGCAGCTAAGTAGGTGGTCAATCAATGATAATTTTGTTTCTTTCTGGTCAATGGATACCTTTGGGTTAGATTTTTGGCCTATATTGTCAAATGGGCCTAGTAATCTAACATTAAGTGGTGTTTGGGCCTTGTCAATTTTGGGAAGACAATGTGTTCATTGGAGGACTGGGCTTGAGATGATCACACTCAAGTTGAAGGAGTTCTCTTAGAGCAAGTTCACTCGTTAGGTCACGGGGTCAGAGTCGTTGGGGCAATAGAAAAATAAGTCAGTGACGTATCATTAACTTCTTGATAATTTCTTCCACCCGTTGCGTCAGGGTCTGGGTCAGAACTTTATTTTTATTTAATTTTTATTAACCATTTAAAATGACGTGGAAGTATATATGGTCATCAAACATCACTTTGATAACGTAGAAGTATATATGGTCGAGATTAAGAGCGCCATGTGGCAATTAGGTTAGGTCAAGAGGCTAGAAGTGCCCCAGGGATTGACCCAAGGAAGTTCTTGCCCGGGCAAGAAAACACCATTGGAGTATTAATTTTTTTACTTTTTTCCCTTTTTGGGGCTACATCTACATGACAACCAAGGAAAACACCTCCCGGTGAACTTGCTCTTAGGGCCAACGTTGTATCCAAATTCTGGGATACGCACATTGTTTATTCAATTTCTGTGCAGACTAGCTATTGTCTAGTTTCAGTCATGGGCGTAGCCAATGTAGAATGAGGAGTGTCAAATGACACTGCTCAAGTTTTTATGCTTCCTTAATTATCTACTTAATTTCTTTCATTTAACAAAAAATTACAAAATTAAATTCATTTTGACAACGCTAATGTTTAGAAAAGTTCAAATTGTCTTAACTATTCAATGATAAATTTGTTTCATACATTCCAAACTCCAAATTGACCAAATTCTAGTGAAATTATTAATATACTGATGATTATAGTGTACTATTTAGAGTTTATTTTTTTCATTATAAGTAAGTTTAATCGATTAGTGTCTCAAATTTCAATTTTTTTTTAGTTATCGATGAGTTTAATTTTTGTCTTCTTTTAGATGAAATTTTTATTCGACACTGCTGAGTAAAATTTCTGACTACGTCACTGATTTCAGTAGTTTGATAATCAAGTGTCTCCTCCTTAGAGCTTCTCTACATTTCTTCTTGATATGGCGTGGTCTTTTCATAACTTAATCGATCGATCATATGGACGAGTTTTTTAGTTAGCTTTAACTTTTTAGCTTTGATTCATTCGTCTGTTCCCCCAAAATAAACAAAGTACAATCTTATTCTACATTATGAATACATTTGCAGAGATTTGGTACACTCTTTATAGTGGCGGAAGTCCTAATTTCTAGTTCATTTGATCGATCCAGAGTTTAGAAACTGTAAATGATCAAATTAGTTAGCATTACTTACAAATTAAGTTTGATCTTTCCATATATGATCAAATCTTTTATAGATCTTGATCTTAATTTAATTTAAACCAGACTTTTGTTGTTGTCTTTCACAATGGGTTCATTATGTTAGAAAAGCACCAACATGCACCAGTTGAGGCCAAATCGAAACCCCAACACGTACCAATTGAGACCAAATCAAGGCATCAAATAGACAAAATATGCATCAATTTCAATCATTTTTAACCATGAAATTAATTATGGGCATTTATATCACAAAATACACAACTCTAAACATTGAAAAGAAGCCTAACATAAATGCTAATTAAAGCCAACAACTCTTATAAGTACAACAAACAACTCCATCTTCAAGCCCCTTAATCATCTTCTGCCATATCTCATACCTACATTCCATATATGCACAGATGACAACCAAATCACTGCCTTTCTTTTCAGATCTAATCATCTGAATCCACAACACTATAAGAATTGCCCAAATCAACATCTCCTGTTCCTTTTCTTTTTCAATTTCATTCTCCAATAACTATAACCGATGTAGCAACTGATGAATCACTTCTTGTCCTCACGCACAATAAGGATGATCTACCCAAAACACAAACTCACTTCCTTTGCACCTCACTTTCAGTACGACCACATCCTCAATATCTCCTATCATAATCTTCTGAGTATCCCCTCCACATGTATAACAAAACCTTCTTCCCACATGGACATATATTTTTTGAGCTACTAAACCTCTTTATCTTTCTATCCCCTGACATATCCAACTTACTCTATGTTTTTATATCCACAAAAATTTGGAGGGAAATATCTACATTACATTACATACTCTACAGTACTTTTTGGAGGGAAAGAGAGTTGTGGGAACAACCCAGTTAGAGTTTGGAGGGAAAACTCTAAAGTGGGAGTGTTTAAGACTTTTTTTGAGTAAAAATAAAAAACGGAGATGCCACATCATCAACTTAACATTTCACTGACAAAAAATCAACGGATGTATTACATATATAGCGAAAATGTGGTTTAGGTACTACATTAATCACTTTGTAACTGCAAGTACTAACTTGGTGGACACAGAACAGTTCAAACACTGTTGGTGCAATTTTCCCTTAAATATATAGTGTTAGATGTGTTTTAAGTTATTTTCTCTCTCCATGGTAGCTAAATGTAGCTATAGATTTAACTAAAAACTATATTTTCCTTTAACTATAGCTACTATGTTGGAGCTGATTTTAGCTAAATTCAAAAAAAATAAATTTAGCTACTCTGTTGGAGATGCTATTAAGTGGACGGTCAATCGATGATAATTCTGCTTCTTCCTGGTCAATGGTCATCTTTGGGTTAGATTTTTGGCCTATATTGTTGAATGGGCCTAGTAATCTAACACTAAGTGGTTTTGGGACCTGGTAAATTTTGGGAGGACAATGCGTTCATTGGAGGACTGGGCTTGAGATGATTACACTCAAGTTGAAGGAGTGCTCTTAGGCTCTGTTTGGTTCATGGAAAGTAGGGGTAAGGAAAGAAAATGGTGGACTTTCCCTTGTTTGGAAAAAGGTAGGAAGGTAATGTTGTTCCGGAGGGAAGAGGATTTTGGGGGGAAATTGTTTCCCTCCACTCCCCCCTAGGAATTCGTTTCCCTCCAATTTCCAGCCATCATTACAATCTTTTGTGACCAAATTAACCTGGCTACACACATGATATTTCAGTTTCTATCCCCATTAGAACTTACTCCGTACGTTTATAAACATAAACCCAGCAATTTAGTCTACTCTTCTATTGGCAAAAAAAGCTCTCTATACCCGGCCATCTTCAATCCTCTTCCAGCAAAGAAGTAATCGATCATCTTATCCTCCTCATAGCAACTTCAATTCAGGTACAAATCAGATTTTAGTTTCTGTGCTTATCAATCATCTAAGAAGTATCTATAAAAAAGAAGAACTTGATATGAGTATAATAGTAAATGGATATAAGATTTCTTGCGTTTCCTGTCCCGTTTGGGTTTGTTTTAGGATTTGATCACTCGTATGATTTCTTACGAATCTAGTGTTTTCTTACATTTTTTGTGATTTGATTTCGGTTTTGTACCATCTTGAGTTTTACTTTGTGATTTTAGACTATCTAAGTTTGCAATGTATTACATGAGATATGTGGTTGGAATTTTAAAGTATGAGTGATATATGACAATATGATAAGACTTGTTTGTAATCATGATAATGCATTTCTTATAAGAAGATGAAGAAGTCTAGGAGTCTTGTTATGATGTTGTGGTGATGATGGCAGATAAACAATAGAGGTGAGAGAAGATGAAGAAGTTTAGGAGCCTTGTATTGTTGTGATGTTGTGGTGATAGATGGCAGAGAATTGATAAACGGGTAAGGGAAGCATTTAAATTGTTATGTAGCTAAATAGCAAACCAATCTAAGAGAGAGATGCATTGTTTTGGTTTCGTTAGTAAATGACTGGCAATGTATAGAGGCATAATATTATTCATGGATAAAAAGGAGACCCTGTTGGCTTTGGGTTGGAGTAGATGAAGGTACAGAGAATCTAACAGAGTGAGATTCGAAAAACACAACTTACATGACCAGCAAAAGGAACCTAATCTCCCGTTCAATTTCCGAAAGTGCATTCGATTCATTGGGTGGATGTTTATCTATTTTATCATAATGTAGTACGATAATCATGAGAAAGAGGATTTTTTTTTTCTTTTGCATTACTGTGATTGAGGATGTAATACAACAATCATGTGATACTTGAATTATTTTACACACTGCATCAAATCGACACTATTTATTTCTTTATTTGATTTGGAATCTTAATTATTTTTTTGTCTTCCTGATATTTCTTACTTCTCTGCAAGCTTATTGAATGATCTTTCACACTAGATTTTCTTTTTGTATTTGTATCTATGACTATTCAGTTAGTTTAAATTTTACTACTTGTATTTGTTAATCTTATATATACATATATAATTGGTATGCAGTTATGGCTCGTATGAAACTGTCAAGGAAAAGAAAAATTCTCTTAATGCTCGACCAGATTAAGAGCCTTCTTAACTTTGTCATCATGATCTATGTTGTTATGTTTATCATTGCTGAACGTCATTATCATAAGTATAGGCTCAAATCAGTTTTTATTTATGATCACTTCTCAAGAATGGGAAACTTTTATCGTATGGTGAATGCAAGTGATGTAAGGTGTGTGAATAGTCTTCGTATGGATAGGCACACATTTAGCACATTATGCTCTATGCTACGCACATATAGTAGGTTGCGGGGAACAAGAAATGTTTCTGTGGAGGAAATGGTTGCTATGTTCTTGCATACTCTTGCACACAATGAAAAGAACCGAATTATACAAGATAGATTTCTACGCTCCGGGGAAACGATTAGTAGATATTTCAATGTTGTGTTAAAGGCAGTTCTAGGCCTACAAGGGCACTTGTTAAAAAAACCCGAACCAGTGCCGGAGAATTCAAATGATGCAAAGTGGAAATGGTTTAAGGTAAACTGATGTATATAACAATTTTTTTTATAACAGTATGAATCTATACACAATATGCTAAGCTATTTATTATTGTAGAATTGTCTTGGGGCACTAGATGGGACATATATTAGAGTGCATGTGCCGGAAGTTGATAAGCCTAGGTATCGAACTAGAAAGAATGAAATTGCCACAAATGTCTTGGGAGTATGCTCCCAAGACGTGCAGTTCATTTATGTATTGCCGGGTTGGGAAGGTTCCGCTGCTGATTCACGAGTGCTTCGTGATGCCATATGTAGAAGATATGGGTTGCGAGTCCCTTATGGTGAGATGATATGACAATGGTTTTTTTAGTTTATTCTTTATATCTTTCTATCCGTAATTGATCTGCCATCCTTTTAATCACAATTGTGTTATTCAATAGGACATTATTATCTTGTGGATGCTGGGTATCCAAATGGGGAAGGATTTCTTGCTCCTTATAGAGGACAGAAATACCATTTAAGTGAATGGAGAGAAGGAAAACAGCCTACCACTCCTGAAGAGTTCTTTAATATGAAGCATTCATCTGCTAGGAATGTGATAGAGAGGTGTTTTAGGTTACTTAAGATGCGTTGGGCAATTCTAAGGAGTCCTTCTTTCTTTCCTTTGAAGACGCAATGTCGGATTATTATTGCTTGTTGCCTTCTTCACAACCTCATAAGAAGGGAAATGGCTATTGATCCATTAGAAGAGGAGATGAATAGAAATATAAATAACCAAGCAGAAGAAGAAGATGATGATGATATGATCACTTTTATTGACTCATCAGAGCAATGGAATGATTGGAGGAGAAATTTAGCTACATATATGTTCAATGAATGGGCAGGAAGTAGAACCACAACATAAGAACCTGATTTGGAGACTTCATCACACTAAGGAAGAACCAGAGACCCCTTTTATCTTTTATTTTCTACTTGTGGGGATGTGATTTTTGTGTGTCTCTGTATATAGTGTTGGAGGTTTTGTTCTAAAGCTCTGTAGGTTCTTTTCTATAGAACTTTGGAAAGGTTTGATCCTTGTACTTGCTGACTTGTATGAGACTAATTCTATCTACTGGCTTATGTTATATTAATTATGGTATTTCAGTCTTAATTTCTTTGCTTTCATGTTGCTATTTATTTTATATTGCATTAATTTATTGGTCTGTATCATTGAGCTCCATGTTTATGAGTTTTACATGGATATGTAGGATGAGCTCGCAACCTAACTTAGCATCTTCTGCTCGTAATGTTGGGGGAAGGAAAGAGAAACAGCCATCACACACATGGACTCCTAATGAAGATGTAGCTCTAGTTGAAGCTTTAACTGAAATTTGTGTTAGTGGAAAGTGGAAGGCTGACAAAGGATTCAGGTCAGGATATTTGGCACAACTAGAAAAAATTATAGAGGAGAAGCTACCAAACTGTGGATTAAAAGCAAGCCCCCACATCGAGTCTCGTCTAAAAACACTGAGGAAACAAACACTTGCTATCTCCGATATGATTACCAATTCAAGCGGTTTCTCATGGGACCATGAAAAGAAAATGATTGTATGTGAGAAACAGGTGTTCGACGATTGGGTTAAGGTAATATTGAGTTTCAGTTTATGTTCAGATTTATTAACTCTCACCATGTCCATATTTAGCTAGATGAGCACTAGTCTCCTTGGTATACAATAGAATGGTAGAATGTTGTTTTGCTTGGTTTCTGTAATGCAAGAACTTTCAGGTCTTGGGCATTTTATGAAGTAACATCAGTAGAATGCAAACCAAGTAGACATAGTGGTTAACCATTAGTTGAATAGCATTGGTGATCATATTTGAGTATTGCGGATTGAAGCTAATGATTTTACTTTGCTGAGTACTGTTTACGGCAGGTTCATAAGTATTGTTTACAAGTAAAGTCGTTTGGTGATTTTACTCATCAATCCGCATATTTGGTGACCATATTTGAGTACTGTTTACAATTCGTTTTATTTACTTTGCTTATTCACTAAAGTTGAATTGTGAGAATTTGAAATCTGTCCAGAAGTATATTCCTTTTTTGTTGTATTAGTAATTTTCAGTTTGAAGTATGATTCTTTTTCAGTGCATTGTGATAATCATGCTGTGGATTTATGTGTGATAATTTAATTTAAACTCTTAGTATTTTTGAGTTTAAGCTTTACCTGGTTAAAATTTTTTCTATGCAAGTGCATCCTTACAATTACTGGTCTGCTTGGTTAAAATTTGATATCTGTCCAGAAGTATCATCCAGACGTCACTTGTTAATTTTTTTCCTTGCAAACCTTAGTCATGCCAGCCTATTGGTATGTTTCTTATGTGTACTAGTTCTGATTTAATAAGCCAAAGTTGTGCTGATTTTTCTGATACATTTTCTTTGAAGTTCTCCAACTGATCTTTTCCTTTAACTAAATTATAATTTACTACAGCAAACAAATACATTATTTGATTTGATATGTTATTGTCAATTCTTAGCATGTGCTTGTTATATGACAGGTTCATAAGGATGCCAAAGGACTAAGAATGAAACCATTCATTCATTATGATAGTTTGGTAGAATGCTTTGGCAAAGATCGAGCAAATGGGCTCAGTGCTGAGGGGCCTGGTGAGGCAGCAGAAGACATGAATAATGAGAATGAATTTGTTGAACTTGAAGGAGATGGTTTGGCTAAAAACACAACTCCTAATCCTGTTATTCCCACACCACATTGTCCTACTAATTCAACTCGAAGTAGGAAAAGACCACGAGATGCGTATTCTCAATGCTTGGGAGACATGGCTGGCACACTACAATCCTTTGTGGAAGTGACCAAGTCACACTTGGAGACTATGGAAGGAGTCGTTTTGAATGAGCATGTGACATTGCAAAGAAGGGGTAATCTTGTTAATGAACTCATGAAAATTGAAGGTTTGGATGATCATGATGTGCTTGAAGCTGCAGCTAAACTAGTTAGTGATGACTCGAAAATTGAGCTCTTGTTTAACCTACCAGATAACTTGAAGAGCTTATTTATTCATAAGCTTATTCGCAACTAAAAAGTGGAAGTTGAAGACAAACGTTTAGGGTCAGGAGAGCTTTTGTTTTAGAACTTGGATGTTGGCAACATGGTGTTCTATTTTGCATATAATAGAGCCTAATCTCTAATCTGGATGATGACAACGCCATGTATTTTGCATGTATATAGTAAAACTTATGATCTAATCTGAATTTGTATTCTAGTATTTTGAGATTATTGTGATATTATCTAAGGAGTTCTCTGTTTTGCTTCTTTTGAATTTTCTGGTATGATTTATAGGCTGGGTTACTGATATGAGTCTTTCATATTGGTCTAACTTCTAAGCTATGCAATATTCTGAGAATGGGACCTATGTATGCAAGCAGGTTGTTCCACATATGACACCATCTTTTATGCTTGAAACTTTTCAGCCTTTTTGGTATAGCAGAGGTTTGTTCTTATTTTAGGTATACAATTGCAGCTCATTTTTCAGACCAATGTTATAGTTCAGCTCAAATGGCATTAAGCTACAAATGAACTACAAATATTGGTCTGTTCTCATTTGCTGTGAGCTACAAATGAACTACAAATACCATCAGATTTGCTAGACATATTATAGCAACATTGTAGCTCATTTTTCCTATTGTGGCAGAGTATTGGTTCATGTCTAAATAGAAGTCGGAGATTATTTGGTCGATCACTGAACCAAGTTTCCTAAAAACTTGAATAACTGATGAGGCTAGTTTGGTAAGTAAGCATATTTTTCCTTTCCATTCTTGACATATACCAAACATAGTTGAGGAAACATAAAGCTACTTTCCTTTCTCTCTCCCGGTGCTAACAAACACCTTAATGGAAAATTATTTGTTCCCTTCCCAAGGGAAAGGAAAGGGGAAGTAAATACTTTCCTTTCCTTTCCAAACAGCCAAACGAGGCCTTAGGGCCAACGTTGTTTCCAGATTCTGGGATACGCACATTATTTATTCAATTTCCGTGCAGACTAGCTATTGTCTAGTTTGAAAATAAATCAAGCGTCTCCTCCTTAGAGCTTCTCTACATTTCTTCTTGATATGGCGTAGTCTTTTCGTAACTTAATCGATCAATCACATGGATGAGTTTCGTAGTTAGCTTTAACTTTATAACTTTGAATCATTCGTTTGTTCCCCCAAAATAAACAGTGTAATATTATTCCACATTATACATACATTTGCAGATTAATTTGTACACTCTTTATAGTGGTGGAAGTCCTAATTTCTAGTTCATCTGTTCGATCCAAAGTTTAGAAACTGTAGATGATCAAATTAGTTAGCATCACTTGCAAATTAAGTTTGATAATTTTTTATGACAAATCTCGATAATTAGACAATATATATCAATTCATCTAACAATAATCTCCCGTTGGTCTAATTGTTAACAAAAATTCAAGAAGGGAAGGGATCTAGATTCTCTCCCAACGGAGAGTACCTATCATCTGCCTTATCCATAAATTTCAGCCGTGCAATTTAATGTACGGCTAAGATTAGTTTAATTTTCTTTCTCTCTTCGGAGAGTCGGGTTTGCAGTCATATATTAAGCTTGCCATCACTCACTCGTTGTCGAAAAAATCCCTTTTTTTCTCTCAAGATTCGAGGACGACGGGATTACATCTTGCATCTCTTTTATCCCCAAATCGTTCAACTTGTTGTTAATTTTTAGGATCATTGATTGATTGAATTGATTACAGTGTTTTTTTAGGTGGATTTAATTCTCGAGATTTCCAAATTTTCTGGGTTAATTGGATTAATCTTACATGTTTATCATCCACTAATCAATATATCATGATTGTATTGATAATCTCATCCACTTTTGATATGTTAGTTGAGCTTCTCGATCTCTCACTCTAATTACGAAAGGCAGCCACTAGAAACATTAGAAACTGGGAACTGGGTTCTCTGGGCAGAACTGATGTATGAGAGAGAAGAGTCTATGCATGCAGCAGTGCAAGATAAAAAAAAACATGAAAATAATCTTACCCGGACACGAAATCGGATGGCTGATATGTGTAGGTTAGACAGATTGCACTCTCGGTTCCGAGTCCTTTAAGTCTGAGTTGTAGCGAATCATTACCTCCAATTCAAATTTAATTTCAACGGGCAACCTTTCCCTCTCCAATTGGCCCTTTTTGTGACGAACCTTCACGCCGACACCACTACCTCACTGCCCACTCCACCCGCCAAAACCACCCAAATCTCCGATCCCCACCACTTCAGATTTTCAATTCTCCATGAAACTGATAAGATTTAGTCTTAGTTTGTTATTCTGTTAGAATAAAAGTCCTAGTACTTAGGAACTATTGTTATTTGATTTAGTCAAGTCTATTACCATGTTTCTAGCAACAACGTGGAAGAGTAGTTTGTTTTGCTTCAGTCTGTAAAGCTATAAGTAGCTTTTGAATCTCATTCAATAAATGTAGTCATTTCTCCAGTTTGCTGAGTTCTTACTTTCATAATCTTGTTCTAGTTCTTAACATTCTGGTATCAGAGCTCCAAAAGGGACCAGGTTGTGAGTGAAATACCATGAGAGAAAAGTGTGTGTGTTTGAGAGTGAGTGTGAAGATGGCAGCAGAAACAAGCAATTTCGCTCAACCTTGCATCCCAAAGTTTGACGAGACTATGACCACTGGAGTATGCTAATGGAGAATCTCCTTAGGTCAAAGGAGTACTGGAGTCTCATTGAGACTGGCTTTATTGAGCCTGCTGCTGGAACTGAGTTGGCTGCTCCACAAAGGAAAGATCTAGAGGAGCAGAAGTTAAAGGATTTGAAGGTAAAAAATTACCTTTTTCAATCAATTGACAAGTCTATTTTGAAGACTATCACCCAGAAGGAGACATCGAAACAGCTGTGTGATTCAATGAGGACAAAGTATCAAGGGAATGCTAGAGTTCAGCATGCTCAACTTCAAACTCTCCGCAGAGATTTTGAGGTTTTAGAGATGAAGGTTGGAGAGTCGGTCACAGATTACTTTGCAAGGGTGATGATGGTGGCCAATGATATAAGGAACTTTGGAGAAGACATGCCGGATGTAAAGATTGTTGAGAAGATTCTGCGCACCCTTACAGAAAAATTTAACTACATTGTTTGCTCAATAGAGGAGTCAAAAGACATTGATCGTCTTTCTGTAGACGAACTGCAGAGCTCTTTGCTTGTTCATGAGCAAAAGTTCCGAAAAAATGGTGGAGATGAGCAAGCGTTGAAAGTCACCTATGAGGAGAAAGGTGGAATAGGAGGAAGAGGCAGAGGCAGAGGATTTGTTCGAGGAAGAGGACGAGGCAGGGGTCGGCAATCCTATGACAAAGCAGTTGTTGAATGCTACAAATGTCATCAACTTGGACATTATCAATATGAATGTCCAACTTGGGGTCGGCAGGCAAATTATGCAGAGTTAGCAGAACTTGATGAATATGAGGAGATGCTTTTCATGGCCTATGTTGAGTCGCATGGAGTTATTCGAGATGATGTGTGGTTCCTCGATTCAGGTTGTAGCAATCACATGTGTGGTGATTCATCTCTATTTTGTGAATTAGACGAGAGTTTCAGACAAACAGTCAGGCTAGGCAACCATACAAGGATGAATGTTGTTGGAAAAGGAAGTGTGAGGTTGTCTTTGGAAGGTGTTAATCATCTTGTAACAGAGGTGTATTATGTTCCAAAGCTGAGGAATCACCTTCTCAGTATTGGTCAGCTGCAAGAAAAGGGACTAGCCATTCTTATCCAGTCAAATCAGTGTCGTATCTACCATCCTTCGAAAGGTTTGATCATTCAAACCAACATGACAGCGAACAGGATGTTTGTTCTTCTGTCCAATACACAGCTAATTAAAAGGGAGTCGAAGGAATTGTGTCTTCAAGCAGCTACTCAAGATTTAGCTCATCTCTGGCATCGTAGATATGGCCACCTCAGCTACAAAGGTCTTAAGACTCTACATTCAAAGGAATGGTGAGAGGGTTGCCAAGGTTTTTTGAATCCAAGAATGTTTGCACTGATTGTTTGAAGGGGAAGCAACATCGAGATGCCATTCCAAAGAGAAGCACATGGAGAGCATCAGAGAAATTGGAACTTATTCATGCTGATATATGATGACCAATATCTCCTGCATCCAATAGCCACAAGAGGTATCTCATCTGTTTTATCGATGATTTTAGTAGGAAGGCTTGGGTACACTTTCTTGTTCATAAGGCAGATGCATTTGCTTCTTTTAAATTATTTAAAAGTTGTGTGGAAAAGGAGACTGGTTTGCCTATTAAATGTCTAAGAACAGATCGTGGAGGCGAGTTCACATCAAATGAGTTCAACGATTACTGTAAACAGAATAGGATTAAGAGGCAGTTGACCACTGCTTATACACCTCAGCAAAACGGTGTAGCAGAGAGGAAGAACATGACTGTGATGAATATGGTGAGAAGCTTATTAATCGAGAAAGATGTCCCAAAGACGTTTTGGCCGGAGGCAGTGAGTTGGACATTTTATGTTCTTAACAGATGTCCAACATTATCAGTAAAAGATATAACACCAGAGGAAGCTTGGAGCGGAGTGAAGCCTTCTGTTGAACACTTGCATGTTTTTGGAAGTATAGCACATGCTCATGTGCCTGATGCTCGAAGAAGAAAGCTTGACAAGAGTCGCAGCTGTGTATTATTTGGGGTGAGTGAGGAATCAAAGGGATACAGACTTTATGATCCCGTGGCAAAGAAAATTTTGATTAGCCGAGATGTTGTTTTTGTGGAAGACAAGAAGTGGAGTTGGGATGAGAGCTTTGAAGAGCAGATTAAGATGGACTTGGAATGGGGAGATGAAAAATCGAGCAGTGAAGAGAGTGATGAGGAAGATGTGGAAGAGAGTGAAGATAATCTTGAACTTGAATTTTCAAATGCAAATGAAGAAGCAGTTCGAAACAGAGAAACCCCATTTTGGATGAGAGACTATGTTTCTGGTGAAGGTCTTTCTGATGAAGATGTGCAAGCTCATATGGCGTTATTTACTACTTCAGATCCGGTTTGTTACGATGAGGCAGTGACGGATGAAAAATGGAGGCAAGCTATGGATTCAGAAATAAGGTCAATCATGAAGAATGGCACATGGTTCCTGGCAGATTTGCCGAAGGGAGCTAAAAGCTTGGGTGTCAAATGGGTCTACAAAACAAAATTGAATGAATTTGGGAAAGTGGAAAAGTACAAGGCCGGGTTAGTAGCAAAAGGGTATGCACAGCAACATGGGGTTGATTATGAAGAAGTTTATGCTCCAGTAGCTCGCATGGACACAGTTCGGATGATCCTAGCTCTTGCGGCACAGAGAAGTTGGAGTGTGTTTCAACTCGATGTGAAGTCAGCCTTTCTTCATGGGGAACTAACCGGGGATGTCTATGTTGAGCAACCAAGAGGTTATGAGGTGAAGGGTGAGGAGCATAAAGTGTATAAACTCAACAAAGCTCTGTATAGACTAAAACAGGCGCCAAGGGCTTGGTTCAGTCGGATTGAGTCGTACTTCAAGAAAGTAGGGTTCGAGAAAGATGCTAGTGAGCAGACTCTGTTTACCAAAGTCAACAAAGAAGGTAAACGTTTGATCATTAGCTTGTATGTTGATGATTTAATTTATACTAGAGATGATGAGGTTATGATGTGTGAGTTTAAGAATTCCATGATGAAGGAGTTTGATATGTCAGATTTGGGTAAGATGAGATATTTTCTTGGCATTGAAGTAGTACAGTCAGGTGAAGGGATATTCATAAGTCAAAAGAAATATGTGATGGAAGTGTTAAAGAGGTTTGGGATGGAGCATAGTAATTCTGTCCAGAATCCAATCATTCCAGGGTTCAAAATTTCTGAAGATGAAAATGGAGCAGGAGTGAATAGCTCCCTGTATAAGCAGCTGGTGGGAAGCATGATGTATTTAACAGCCACAAGACCTGACATAATGTATCTGGTTAGCTTAATCAGTCGGTACATGTCAAAGCCAACAGAGCTTCATTTTTTGGCAGCCAAGAGAGTTCTCAGATATTTGCAAGGAACCACTGATTTTGGTATATTTTATCAAAAGGGAGGGAATAAGGAGTTAATTGGTTTCACTGATAGTGATTATGCTGGATCTATGGAAGATAGTAAAAGCACGTCTGGTTATGTTTTTATTCTGAGTGGGGCAGCAGTGGCTTGGTCTTCTCGAAAGCAGCCGATAGTGACACTAAGCACAACTGAAGCTGAGTTTGTTGCTTCTACAGCATGTGCTTGTCTGGTGGAGTGGATGAAAAGGGTGTTAAAGAAGCTTGGTTATGATGGCAGTGAGAGTCCTGTCATTTTCTGCGACAATAGCTCAACAATCAAGTTGTCAAAGAACCCTGTAATGCATGGTAGAAGCAAGCACATTAAAGTGCGTTACCATTTCTTGCGTGATCTGGTAAATGAAGGAGCTTTGCAGCTCAAGTTTTGTGGAACTAAGCAGCAAGTAGCAAATATACTTACAAAACCACTCAAGCTGGAGTTATTTCAGGAGCTCAGAAAGAAGTTGGGAGTCTATGATGCGCCCAAGATAAACTAGCTGCTTAGGCAGTCTAGTTTAGGGGAGGGAATGATAAGATTTAGTCTTAGTTTATTATTCTGTTAGAATAAAAGTCCTAGTCCTTGGGAACTATTATTATTTGATTTAGTCAAGTCTATTACCACGTTTCTAGCAACAGCGTGGAAGAGTAGTTTGTTTTGCTTCAGTCTGTAAAGCAATAAGTAGCTTTTGAATCTCATTCAATAAATGTAGTCATTCCTCCAGTTTGCTGAGTTCTTGCTTTCATAATCTTGTTCTAGTTCATAACAGAAACGAACCAACACCTCTCAGCCTCAATGGCTCGTAATCCTAACCGCCGTCTCCGCTCTACTCCTCCTCTTCCTCCTCGCCGCCACCATCACCCGCGCCACCAAATCCTCCGATTCCGTCTACGACCACCGCCGCTGCACTAACCCCGACCGAAACTTCGTCGCCGAAAACGAAAACGACGACGAGGATCAGCTGCCGCCGAAGCTGCCGAGATTCGCCTACTTGATTACGGGATCCAAAGGCGACGGTCCACAGCTGAAGCGGCTACTCCAGGCGATCTATCACCCGCGCAATTACTATCTTGTCCACCTCGATCTGGAAGCTTCAGACGACGAGAGGCTCGACCTGGCCAAGTACGTGAAATCGGAGAGCGCGATTCGAGCTTTTCGGAACGCCATGGTCGTCGGAAAAGCCGATTTGGTGACGTCGAGAGGTCCCACTGCGATGGCGGCGACGCTTCACGCGGTTGCGATTTTT
Organism: Geum urbanum; assembly: GCA_946800695.1. Taxonomy (NCBI): domain Eukaryota; kingdom Viridiplantae; phylum Streptophyta; class Magnoliopsida; order Rosales; family Rosaceae; genus Geum; species Geum urbanum. The sequence goes on along the minus strand of OX326999.1, from coordinate 75,902,808 downwards.
CTCAAGCGTGCGAAAGACTGGGATTGGTTTATTAATCTCAGTGCTTCGGATTATCCACTGATGTCCCAAGATGGTATAATTTAGGTTTTACTTAATTTGTGGATTTTAGGATTAGGTTGTGTTCATGAAAATGCTAATTATGTGGGGTTTTTAGATTTGCTGCATATATTTTCGCACTTGCCGAAGGACCTCAACTTCCTGGAGCATAGTAGCAACATTGGATGGAAAGAGTGAGCAGCATTCTATTCGTAAGGTCTATTTGAGTTTGTTACCTTCTAGTGTTGGAGTTGGTTTTTGATGTTCTTGTGAAAATGTTGTAGAAATCAAAGGGCGAGGCCTATTATTATCGATCCTGGTTTGTACCATACTAAGAAATCCGGGGTGTTTTGGGCCAAAGAGAGGAGGCCATTGCCAGCTTCCTTCAAGTTATTTATGGGTATTACACTTATCCACATTAAGCATTACTACGGCAGCTGGAATTTCTTAACATCAAATGTGTGGTTTGGTTTGTGGAGTAATCGTTGCAGTTTAGCATTGATCATTGTTGCTCATGACACTATGATTTTCAAGTTCTTAATATCCGAGAACTATCTGATTGTCATTTTCTGACCTACCACAATGAAATCTCCAATGGGTGTCATCCACTCATCCTAACTAGTTTTTTTAGAACTTTGAGCAGTTTGTTGTAGCAGTAGTCCAGTGTAGCTATGTAGGGCTTCGGTTTTGTTATGCTGATCGTAGTCTAGTGTTTTCTTTCAAACAAAACTACACTGTCAGGTTTTGCAACCTTGATTGAAAACCTTAAAAGACCGTTCTAACATGACGCAGATGGAGTACTAGTTTGAGACTTGTTATGGAACTGTGATATTTCGTGCTTTGTTCCCGTCTTTGTCTCACTTTCATATCTTTAACATCAGTCTCACTTTCATATCTTTAACATCAGTTCGGATCTGGTAGTCAATAAATTTTGTGATCAGTCGTGATCAATTATTGTTAGATCTTTATCCAACGACTGATAATAAATTATTTTTCAACTGTTTTTTAATCATTTATTATTAGATGTAAGTCTAACGACAGTTAATTACAATTAACTACATAATTTATTGACCACCAAAATTCTCTTCAACATAATGCTTTAAATTTCCAGGGTCTACATGGGTGGTCTTGACAAGATCATTTCTTGAATTCTGTGTTTTGGGATGGGACAATCTTCCCCGGACTCTGCTCATGTGCTATACCAATTTCCTGGCACCCCCAGAAGGCTACTTCCACACTGTCATCTGCAACCACAAGGATTACCAGAACACGACTGTGAATCATGATTTACATTACTTACGGTGGGATAGCCCTCCAAAGCAAAATCCGATTAATCTAACACTGGAACACTACAAAGAAATGATCCAAGGTGGAGCTCCATTTGCCGGTACATTTGGGCGTGATGACCCGATGCTTGACAAAATTGATAAGGAGCTCTCGAGGAGATCAAGCGGGCAGTTGACACCTGGTGGCTGGTGTTTAGGGAGTCTAGGTAAACAAAAATGTAAAGTTTATGGTAATCCAGTGGCTGTAAAACCAACTGTAGTTTCAAAGAGGCTAGAAAAACTCATCGTAAAACTTCTTGATTCTGAAAATGTCAGGTCTAAGCAGTGTAAATAGTCTATCAAGTATGTGTTTTTCGTTGCACAACTTTCTTCTTTTAGTCAAGCATACCGAAATCACTGAATCATGTCGCTGTCTAGTAAAATGCAGTCATGCAACTAGCCCCTCCGAAACCATACCTATAACAGTATAACATCGTACTGTAACGTCGTTCGACGAATAAACAAAGAATCAAAATCCAAAACGTTCAGAAAGAAAAATTAACTGGCTTCGCCCGGGTTCGAACCGGAGACCTTCAGTGTGTTAGACTGACGTGATAACCAACTACACCACGAAACCTGGTTGAACACTTTTCCCGTAATGTTTTTATAATACAAAACATTCTAAAAAAGAAACTGTTCAGTCTCTCTCTCGGCCTTGGAATCTCGACGATGTTTCGTATTCGCCGAAGCGGGAACTACCAAGCCCATTTGTGAATTGTGTGAGCTGTTAACATTACTCTCTACTCACCAGCCTCCAACTCTAATCTGTATATTCTAGGGTTTCGCCATTCAAACACCTCTCGTTGTTTCAGGTCAGATGCGTCTCTCTCACTCTTTCATTTAACTTTCTACTCCACGCTGTACCCAACATATTCGTTGCCTGTAACTCTACCCAATTATCTCTCTTTACTTAACAAAATCAGGCTTCTAATTTCTCCAGCAAATTGGGAAAATTCGCTGAAATTTGTATGAATCTGTTAGCTCAGTGCTGTTGTAGTCGAAAATGTATGAGGTTCTCAGATCATCCTAACTTTGGAATCGATTAATTAACTGCAAAAGATAAAATGTCGCTCTTAGATTGCTTCAAAACTACGCTAGAACTGAGAAAATTATTGTCATTTTGTTTTCTAATAAAAAACTTAGGTATCACAAATCTGTAGAGCAATTTAAGTTATACATATATATTCTGAATTGCTAGCCTTCAATATGATCTTTGTAAACACCGGCATAGTTTGTGAAGAACTGTTCTAGTGTTTCCTCACTGTCAATACTGATATTTGCAGCTTCCTTGTTTCACGGCGAAGCGTAGTAGCTACTAGACAGCAATGGAGGTTGAATACTCAAGTTATTCTCTTGGTGGGTATTGTCAGATGCAATCTAGCCCAAAAACTCCTGTGTCGGCTTCGGTGAACAATGCAGCTGCTTCTGAGAGTGTCCGGAGCTCGTGCAGTAACAGTTTCAATTGTGACAATACAAGTACACCAAATGTTGACAAGTGAGTAAAAGTGAACTATGCCTCAATGTAATTCTGTTTGATAATTGAACAAGGATCACTGCAGTACTTTGTTTTCCTTAGCATCATTCTTTCCCAACTTATTTAAGTTTAAGCTCACTGGCAGGCTGCTTCAAGCAGTACTTTAGGCCTTTTCTGTTGTTGTTCTCTCTCTGTGTCAAGTTGTGTATTGTCTGAAATGCTTTCGCTGCTGCAACAGAAGTGCGGGGAAGAAGAAAAGGGGCTCAAAAGTGACAGCTGGTGGTCTTCGCCAGTTTACTGCCATAGGTAAATGTTACATGCAACTAACTTTACAAGTCATAACAGTCCTTTTCGATATGAACGAGAGAGAAATGTCCTGCTGTATTTAATCATCCAGCATCTGCATATATAGTTTCTCTTTTAGTGTGAAACTAAGAAGCCTAGATATGTAAAAGAGAACAGTTTTAAAAGATGTGTTTAGTGAACATCTAGTTTTCCTTTTCAGTTTGTAGCAAGTTGAAGATCAAGGGAAGGGCAACATATAATGAGGTATAATTTCTTTATTTTGTAGAGTAATAATGTAGGTTCTATTGTGGAGAAGCATAATGGAAATAGCCAAGAAATTCATTATGTTGTAGTTGTTTCCGTGATCAAGTTATAATGTTGTCTTTGTTTGTTATGTGTATGGCTTTCACTAGAAACATAATGAGTAATACCTATTTCCAAAGTCAGAAATCAATGTTTACAATTGAATCCTGTAATTTCTTGCTTACAAAGAATCCACTTTCCCAGAAGCATTGGATTCATGTCACTTGGTTGTGCCTTCTTTGACCATTGAACGCATAAGTATATATTAGTAGTTATGGCGATGATATGCAGGTCGCAGATGAGATTATCACAGACTTACCTGGACTTTACGGTGAAACAGATGCTTTGAGTGAGGTTAGATATATGACTATAACCATCATCATCGTCACAAGCATCCCTATCCTTTTGGCTTAATGAAAGTTTTTAAATTTTTTCTTACAATTATTATTTAATGTCTCAGTATGATGAGAAAAACATACGCCGGCGAGTATATGATGCATTGAATGTTCTTATGGCAATGGATATTATCACCAAAGAGAAGAAACAGATTTTGTGGAAAGGACTTCCAGATACAAAAACTATTGATCTGGAAGGTATTAAGGTTAGTAGATCTCGCTGTTTAAATCAATTGACATACGACATAGAACAATTTATTTTATATTGGGTGCTTTTGATGCTGATATTATTTCTGATCCTGTCAGGCTCAGCGTCATAAACTGATGCGTAGGATTGGCACAAAGGAGGCTTACTTGAAAGACTTGGAAGAACAAGTAATCATAATGTGAAATCTTTGCAGTCATATAACTTCTGTAAATATTTGTCGTCTTTTCTAGTATTTACTTGTAGTGGAGTGTCACTGGTGGTTTTAGTCTTAATCATTATTTGAAATCTTTGCTACCATAAATTGCATTCGATCTCTTCTTATAGATATGCACTAACCAATGGATAGTAATGTGATTGCTCATAGAAAGGGTTAAACCAGTAGCTATACTTTAATACTATACATCAGATAAGAATATGAAGTTTGATAGTATGTGGCCAAATGTGTTGCTTAATTTATACCATAATCTTAATCATGTCAGTTGCATTTGTGCAGGGAAGTTTGTTTGGTTATTTCATTAACAATGTTTATGTTCAGCCTGATGAAGTACATCTATTGGCTTTATTTTCTCATATTCTGTGTTTCTGTTTTCTCTTTGTTGTGATCAAAAGATGACAGATCTCCAGACTTTGATGGTGCGGAATAAGCAGTTGCTGAAAAGTGGAAACAGTTGCCACAAAGGATTTTCTTTTCCTTTTCTGCTGGCTCAGGTATATAAATCTCTTGCTTGTTGTTTGGGTGGATGAGGGTTAAAAGACAACCAAATAGGTCTAACTGAATTCCCGATTTTTTGAAGCATGCGTTTTTCTTTCGTTTGTTCGTTCGAGCTATTCACAATTGCTTATCTCACAGTTCTACTCTAGACCACTAAGGACAAATTAGTAACTAGGTTGGCGGAGATTTCAGCTGAGGCATAGTATGTCCTTTTTATTAAATCAATACGGGACATCAGATATCACAGACCTGTATAAACTTCATCGCTGAACATTATTGTAATTACAATCTTATTAGGCTTTTCAACATTAAAAAAATAGTTTTAATCAGCTTAAAGTTTATATTGATCCTACCATTACTTTTTACTAGGATTAATGTCAATTTAAGCGTAGTGAGTGACCTGTATGCTTGTTTTTTAAGTGGATGAGTGGGAAGAAAAATATTCTCTTTCTAGCTAGTTTTACGAATTAGAGGGAAACTGCATATAAGTTTGAAATAAAACATGACTTATGCCTAGTATTTTCCATCACTCTACTAGCTAGTTGCTGAGAGGTGGTCAAGGTTCTTTCCTTTTTTGTTCTTTGCTTAACAGATAGTTGTACTGTGAAAGATGAAATAAAATTAAAAAAATTGCCCTATGGGAAATTAAAAAAATTGCTGCTGGTGTAAAGTTTTCGCTTGTTATACAGTTCAGTTTCCAGCCCCTCTGCTTGAACATACTTATCTATCATAGTTAGAATCAAACTTTCTTGATTATATAAGTAGGCTTAGCAATCACAATCAATGTGAACATTTACAATCGATTTGAACATTTCTTCTCTCTTTAGACAAGCAATAATGCCACGGTTGAGATTGAGATTTCTGAAGACATGCAGTTGGTGCACTGCGATTTCAATAGGTACAAGTGCTTTATTTTAGAGACACTCTAATGTTATTTTTCACCGCAAATATCTGACAAGCATGCCTTTTGCAGCACACCATTCTCTTTGCACGATGACAGTTCCATTCTCAAGTTACTGCGGTGCCACCAATTGCCGGAAAGTAGAAATATATCTCAAAGCTCTTCAGTTTACTCGTCTTCAAACTCTGGCATGGCTTCTGGAGGAACCAGACCCTTTCCTTGGAACTCTGAAACACAAACTCCAAAATGATGAACAGATACTGAGATGTTGTACAAGAAGGCCATATTGGTTCACGGGTAGTTACAAAGAAAAGGAAAGTATGATATATTTGTACAAATTGTCACGAGTAGTTTTAAGATTTCAGCAAAAGTTAGTGGTATTTGACATATCCAATGATATTGTGGAATTTGTCTTGTGAGTTCATTAACATTTAGAACCGTATAACAAGCATGTATCGAATATTCAGTTTTGACCTTTTGATTTTATCATTTTCCTTAGAATCGTTATACTGTACCAAAGAACCAAATTGTTTGATATCTTGTAGCATTAGGTATTGAGACTGAGTTACAGCATCTTTCCAACTAGTGAGGTCAGCTTGTGTTTACTCAATTTTAGTAAATCGAAACAAGGAAGAGAGTGAATCGAGACGAGGAAGAAAGGAAATAAGAAAAAGGGAAATTATAGATAGTATGAACCATCTCAGATTGTGGGATTAAGAACGCGATTAATACGTATGTCCGACAAAGATATTAATTAACAGAAGAAACATATCTGAATGCTTTTCATTTTACAAGTAGAGTATACTACAAACTTACAAAGCCTCTTTCAAAGTTGGGAAGGTTCTCACTTTGACTGAAAATAGTTCAAGATAAACCAAGTTCACACAAGTTGTATTCGAAAATTGTCCCAAGTAATTTCATTGATTACAATTTTTTACAAGGAGTGCGTAAGCTAGTCTGCTAGTGTGAGCACACGGTGGTTATACGCGCGTGGAAATGAAGGAGTGAGAGAGATGCACGGATAATATTCCCCATGCAAAAATAAAGCAAGAGTGGGGAAGGAAGTAGACAGCGGACCGGGCTTAAAGGGTTCGTTCGGTTGGACACTTGGACTGTGCCACTCTTCCAAGTTCCACCAACAAAGCTATCTAGCTCAATCACACTCCTCCCATAGAGTCCCATGCCCATCCATACATACAAGAACCACCTTTTCTTTTTCATTATTTTGCCTAACTAATTACTTAAAATTAACCCCATGCATTTCTTTTCCTTAGTATCACCCATTACATAATTCCACCTTACTATACAAAATATTAATTCTCAAAATGTGGGTTTGGTCATGTACTACAAAGAGAACGATGATTATTAAAACTAAAAACAAGCATGGTCTACACCAACTTTTTCCATGCAAAATGAGGGCCACTGATCTCTTTTGCTCAAGCACATAGCATCCACAATGTCAGTGAGAGAGAGAGAGAAGCTTATGGATTAAGAAAAAAATCATACATCCTCTTCTCAAAACCCTAAAAAGCAATAAAACAAAAGGAGCAGTAAGTCTTAGTGAGGAGGTAACATTAACAGCAACTCCCAACATCATCAGCAACATAACTAAATTATTAGTATATAAATACCCAAAAGCCCCCTCCTTTATTTTTGCTCCTTCATCCTCATTGTTCCTCTCCTTCCTCCTCCTCCTCCTCATCTTCCTTTGGCCTTTGCCCTTTCTCTTTCTTCCTCACTCTGTGTCTGCAAATTGTTGATGTGATTCTCTCCACTACTTGGCTTGCTAAGTATTATCTCCCAAAAAAAACCCCATCAACCTTTACAAAAGAGATAAAAGAAGTAAAGGGCCGCCACAACACTACAAGATAATAGAGAGATCACCATGGTGTTTTCCTCCATTCCAGCTGATCTTGATCCGGCCAACTGGCAACAGGTAATGGATTCATCCGATTTAGCTCGCTCGCTCGATCAGTTTTCTCCTCTTCATTTCTTTTCCAAAAGCTAAATAATATTCTTGCTGCTTTTGTTTTTTTCCATCATCCATGAGCTCTTGTTGAATATACCGCACATATTTGATTTTCTGCTTTCTAATCTTTGAATATGTTCCTCCAATCCTATTTACTTGCAGCAACCAAATCACCACCACCATCATCACTTGTTATCCGGAAACAACAACAATAACAACATCAACGTCAACAACAACAACAACAACAACAACAGCTCTCAGATCCATCATCCCCTCCCGCCTCCCCCGCCACCACCGCCAGGTTCAAACCCTGTCGGCGGTGGCAGCGGACCGGGGGGTGCGGGCTCAATCAGGCCGGGGTCCATGGCCGATAGAGCTCGCATGGCCAACATCCCCTTGCCGGAGCCGGCACTGAAATGCCCCCGCTGCGAGTCCACCAACACTAAGTTCTGCTACTTCAACAACTACAGCCTGACTCAGCCCCGCCACTTTTGCAAAACCTGCCGACGCTACTGGACACGTGGTGGTGCGCTGAGGAATGTCCCCGTGGGAGGCGGCTGCAGGAGAAACAAAAGGAGCAGCAGCAAAGGAGGAAGCAGTCGCTCCAAGTCTCCGACCAGCAGCTCAGACCGGCCGACCGGTTCGGTCAGCTCATCCGGTCATCAAGCCATCCCTTCAAACAGCTCCACAGGAGCTACTGTGGACATGATAGGAGCCGGTTTGAGCCCTCAGATCCCGCCACCGCGGTTCATGAACCCTTTCGCTGATCACCACTTTGCACCTAGCGAGAATCTCAGCTTGAACTATGGGATGAGCTACGTCGGAGGAGACTTGGGATTTCAGATAGGGAGCGGCTTAGGCGGAGGAGGAGGTATCACAAGTACTCCTACAGGGTCGCTCTTCGAGCAGCAATGGAGGTTTCAGCAGCAAACGCCGTCGTTTCCTTTCATGAGTGGAAGCTTGGATCCTTCTCCTGGTGGATTGTTCGACACTAATGGTGTTGAGTTATCGGGTAATTATAATAATCAGGTGAGACCGCCAAGGCTGTTATCTTCTGGCAGTACAGTTGGAGTTTCTTCGCAAATGGCTCCGGTAGTCAAGACTGAAGATCCTCACCATCAGAATCATCAACAGCAACAGCAACAGGAGATGAACTTGTCGAGGCAGTTGTTAGGGATTCAAGGAGGGAATAATGACAATCAGTACTGGATGAATGGCGGCGGAAATGGTACTTCAACAACTGCGTGGACTGATCTTTCTGGGTTCAGCTCTACTTCTACTAATACTACCAATCATCCTCTTTAAGTTCTTCTGTTCTACGTTTATGCTTGCATTGTGTGACTGCAGCTTCATTAGCTTTATAGGAATTAACTTGGTACTTCCACGTACATCCGACTCGTTTGTCGAAAGAGTATGAAGAAATGTAAAGAAGGGGGGATGGGATTAATTTATTGATCTTCATCAGTCATGATCAGAAGAAACCCTAGAAATGGTAGGTTTTAATTTGTTTTTTCTAGTGCATTTACGAACGTACGTAGGGTTTTTCTCTAGCTCATTTCAGCTGTCGAAGGCTGTGTACGTATGAGCTATCTAGCATGTTTGTAATACTGGTGAGTGTATGAGTTTATGGAATTTTCTTTGAATCAGAATATGAACATGTTTAGCAAAAGTAGTCCTATTATATATATCTGTGTGTTTTGATCTTACATGTGGCCGTGATGATAATGTACGTGATATGATTCTGTGCTGGAAGTAAAGCTCTTTTGCTGGCATTATCATCTCATCCTCAATTCATTATGTGTACCAATTATTTCATTGCGATTGGATATTCAATTCGTACAGGCAAATGATCTCCATTTTGTTGCTAAAGATCAACGATTTCTTTAAAGGACGACACTGCTATAACCTTCTCTGCTGCTTGCTTTTGTGTCTGTCATAGAATGAAATCGATCTCGGTAAAGGATAACTTGAATTGTTAATCATCATCTCTAGTAGAAAATGTGTACGTCCACAAAACATTCATTGAAGCTTTGGTCCATTTTGGGGGGCAGATACCATCGTAGCAGTAGCTACCAGCTGAAGAGTAAAGTATCCAAGTGAGGTGATTTCTTTTTTTGATCGACTTTAATTGATGCCAACCATTTAAAACTTGAAAAGTTCACTAGTTATAGTCTAATTAGTATGCATTTAGCTTGCAAGCGTATACTATTTTAATGTCGAAGCAAAAAGGCCAACTTTGTTTTGACAACAATTACTAATAAAATCAAGGAACTGCTAAGCTTCAAGTCTAAGCAAGCTTCGTTGTGAGTTCTGACTTGTGTCACCAGCCATGCTGTTCGAAAGCTTTGAAGTATAGCTGTTTCGAAATCTGGCATATGTACGATACCTCTATGACCAAACAAAAGGATTATGTGAGAAAGACCTACAACTTTTTCTTTTAGGTTTTAACCAACAAAGAATTTTGTTGGTCGTTCTTAACCGAATCATTTTATGGACTAGCAGGAAACAAAAAGAACATCGCTAGCTAGAATATTGACTGGGGACGAGTTTTGATGCATACTAAGCCATAGAATATGGCAAAATCAACGTCACAAAATCGTTTTGATCTGCTCCCGATGCAAACTTCAATGAACCACATTCCCTAAGGAAATTGGGATATAGAGTTAGTTAAGAAGATGCTTTTACTATGTCTGTGGGACAAAGTGTCATATTTTTCAGTACTTCGATCACAAACTATTCTGATATAGTTTCTATGGCTTCCTTCCGTTATGGAAGAACGCAGAGCAACAGAATCTTTATGAAAGCTTATGAGATATATTCTTTCCACGAGTACCTTCTTTTTAACTAATTGTCTAAATAATAATGGAGACGTATATATACATCCACCGTGAGTTGAGTGACATCCAACTCTCCTACAAAAACCAAATCTTAGCATGCAAAAATTCTATATCATTTATTATAGTAAACCCTAATGCGCATGCATGCATTATTTAAATGATTGACAACCCAATAATTGGAAGGACACAAATCAGTGATTGGTTAGGTACAATCTGCATGAGAAGTAAGATATTGTTGGAAAATGATTCTGTAATAATAGTATATGTACGTGGTTACTTAAGCTGCTACTTGATCGAATATGTTGAGCTCAGAAAGAATTAAAGAGATGATGGTTTTGGACAAGTCTCTCAAAAGACGCCAAACGACCCTCAATTCCATACCCACAGAAAATTCTATTCCATTCCATTCTATTCTCCAAATCATATAGAATTGACACACACAGCGAGTTAGATTCCTTTGCTTTAGGTCTTCGACTACTTTCATATATAGAAATAACATATATATAAACCTCTCTCGCTCCTTTTCTTCCTCTTGTTCCTGTTCATGTTCATGTTGTTGGTTTCTAAGTATCTCGAACTTCGTTTCGTTTCGTTGCGCAGGAATATATATAACCTAAAGGATCTCATCACAACTACTCATTTTGTCATAGATTGATGAGTCAAACAGAGAATATATGTCTGAGACTGAGAGATTCGCTAGGAGACAAATTACTGTTTTGTCAGGTCCTCAAAACTCTGACATGACTTGTCAGGACTCTCCCCAGTCTTCCAGAGTGATTCGATGTATCGTCAGCACGCGCCTCAGAGCTGCGTGCATGTTAAAGCTTACTCAAAATTCTTGACCTAGCTCGAATCAGCCCTAGCTTGCTACTTCTGGGTTGGGAGCTCTGACAAGTTCTACTTTGTTCTTTCAATTTGCTACCATTTCTGACGCAAACACTGTGCGCCGTTCCAAGCTAAGCTAGCTTCTCACTGATTTATGTTGCTGACCCAAACTTTACAAGTTGAGTTTATGCATGATATTTGCTTAGCTAGGGTTGGTGTACATATGGAAATGAAAATGGGCCACTGTACTTAAGTGTGGATAATTATAATGGTGTCTGTGTTTGTTTTGTATTAGATTATAACGAAAAGGAGATTTGCGAATGATGTGGATTGTTGCATGCATTTTAGTCTATCGATCTCTTCATTGGAGAATATATGGCTTAACAAGGAGACAATAAAAGTATTAGTAAAATGGTTCCTTGCAGGTTAAGTATTTAGTGCGCCAGCCTAGACATGCATAAAGACTACAATTTGCATTGGTTCTTGCTAATTTGCTATTAAGCCAAGTACGTAGGATATATTGCTAAACCATACATGGTAATATTGCCTTGATTTGTGCAAATCGTGTGCGCCGAGCTATAGTTAGGACAAAAGGAGAAGAGCATCAATTAGTAATTAGATAATTAGTCAATAGGCTTTGCATGGCCTCCATTATGAATTCATGCACCTTAATTAGTCTTACAATTTAAAGAGATCAGATCGAGCAGATATAGATTCATGCTCATCTAAGGTAATCACGATGGGTATATATTGTGACGTAAATTTTGACATTCGGACATGAAATATGCTCGAACGCCATTGTTTCTTTCTTAATCAAAATAGCTATAAGATGCTTGTCTTAGACTTTGACTAATTAATTAACACCAACGTATCATGAGAACATTCACTTTGAGGAGTAGAATTCAAGTTTGACAAACTTGAGTGATCGATGTTATTAGGAATATATACAAAGTAAAAATATGGTACGTAGGAATCAATTAATTACATGTACATATTATCAAGACTGGACAGTCTAACTATTTAACTGTATACCAAATTGGCCTAGTCATACACTGAAAGCAAGGAATCTATGTAGGGATCGAGAGGGAACTCGGATTTGCTTTTGCAAGAACCAATAAAGCACGTTCAAAATAGAAAAGAAAGAAGACTCTCTCTCTTAACACTGATACACTGGTACTCATAGAATAATGATAGGTTAACAAGTTAGTTGCATCGCCATCTTTCTTGGGTGAGTAGTAATCAGAGGAATTATACGGAGTACTTGAATATAATTATGATCCCGAAATTGGATCGGAGTAGAAATAAAATCTGGGCATCTTCTTCGATCAGTTCTCTATAAGCTGAGCTAGGTGTGAGAAAAGTCACACCATGACTGGTCCTACAAACTGTTGTACGAACAATTGCATGCTAGCATTAGTTGGAAGGAATTTTCAGAGGCTCAGAAATCCAAGCCGGCATATATTCCATCTTTATATGGTATACCGTATACCAGAACTTGTGCCTCATGTTGATGATGACCACATGGGTCTGTGCGATCAGTCATGACATGCGCCCTGGCCTTCTTTCTTTCCCTATCTCTCTCACGCACCAATATATACGCAGAGCAGAAGCGCGCAGCTTTCGCTTTTAACAATGTCGACCTAGCTAGCAAGCTTGCCTTGATCGATTGAATATAACTCATTCACTCTGCAACTGCATTATGTTATATATCTGATCTTGATCATTAATAGATCAAGCTCGATAGTCGATATTCTGAAATAGAAATAGCTTAATCACGTTCTTCTACATGTTTTCAAATACATATATATGTGTGTGTGTGTGTATCAGGTGCGTTTCCCAATATATCGTCAACTTCCATCAAAGCTATTCAAACAATGTAGTTTACCATTGGAGCGAAATAATATTGTAAAATCAATACATGCAAACACGTACATTCATTAGATATTATTATTATTTTGACGAATAGAGGATTAAGTTATCGATGTTACTATGTTAGCATCGTGAGCAATCGTGCACGAGGCGCCAAGTTGAAGCTAGCAAAATGACATGCATATATATATATGGATATCGATCGGTGAATTGAAACTAGAATCTTATCAAGTCACTTCCCCAACTTGGGAGGTATATGTATGCATGGCGTGTCTATAAAAATCAAGATTTAGTGCAATTCAAAGTTGTATGGAAATATTAATTTTGTTTTAAAAGTTCAAAGTTCAAAACAACTTGGTGTTCGGGTAATAAAACGTATGTTTGCTTTCTCATAGAAAATGTTTTCCGAGGGATGATCATATTGGTCAGATTCTTATTCTACATTGAAAGTAAATGAGTAATGGACTAAGACCACTTGGATATGTTCCAGATATATCTTAGCTAATGGACAATTGGGATTTTGTATATATTTAGCTAGACTAGTTTATAGTCTTTTACAAAGTGGCTTGTCCTATACGTGCCTAACAAAATTATTATTGTCCTTCAATTAGTGTACGTAGGATGGGAAAGGTATCCAAATATCGTAATTTACGTTGCCATACATGGTGGTGTGGTGTTGACATGATTGATAATTTGATACATAAAGGTGATTAAAATGACAAGTCGTTTATATGTGCATGGAATGGATGCTTATGTGAGATAGCACTCAGTATGTTTATGAATTTATAACCATAACAAACAAGGTTTTCTATATATGCTAAAAGCTTCAAAGAAAAAAGAAAATTCTTATTGATCATACATTAATGTTGGTCCACGCTATCTAGGACGCGCAGAGAAAACGCTCTTTCAATATCACGAAGTGGACCCCCGTTAATCCATTGATGAATTGGTTACTCCGGTTCTGTCCTTTAATTAAGGGGCCGGGGAATTGTCTATGTACCCCAAATATGAGATACCAATCGGCAATCTACTTAGAAGTAGATATGGTCGATCATACGCGAATAGTATCAAACACTTAGATATCAAGGTACGGTGGACTTAAATAGAATTCTCGTCTTGCGAATCTCCTTAATTCTACGACTGTAAGGTCATTGAGTTGTAGTTTAGTAACAACTGAGGTCATATACTCGAATCTCATCCGACACCAAATTTTTTTTTCCAGAATTTCATTAAATTTACACAACCATGAGGTGTGAGGTGAGATGGCATAGTTTCCATGAGCTTTTGTTAGTCTAAAAAGAGATCTAATTAAATTTGTAGCGTTACTGTTAGACAATATGGAGAAACTCTATTTCCTTGGTTAGTACATTGTACATTTATATATACTACACAATTCCTTAAGAACCAAGCATAATCTATACAATATAGGATTTACAGAATCTATGTAATTAATCTAGGAGATTCTTGATTGCTTGAAGGCAAGAGCCAATTTTGCTAACAAATCTATACAATATAGCTAGGATTTACGGAATCTATGTAATTAATCTAGGAGAGGCAAGAGACAATCTTGCTAACACAATACACTCATCAGCAATGAGTTGGACTAAAGAAAATGGCCGCGAGAATCTTAATTGACCCTTAATTTTGTTTGATGAAGGTCATTGTATCTTATTTTTGGCCAACTTTTTTCTGCGTTCTTCTTGGTTCTATAATGTGGTCCTGGGCCTGTTTCAACTTTCGAGCCATACATGTATATATGGTTGCTGCTTTAGGTCCAATAATTTTGGAGGGTTTCGTGGCGGGGGGATCAATAGTTTCATTGCAAAGCCAAGAACCAACGAAAGGTACGTTCGCTGGGGAGATTGTCTCTTTTATAGAACTGGGCAGGTGCATGGTGGCGACTGGACGATGACTTTTGATCAATCTTGCAGTTACGTCGAAGAAACACCAGCTACATACTGTTCATGCATGTAATTCGGATCAGATATATAGATTCTCTGATCTCTTCCTCTCTCTAGTGCCAATCTCTTTCTGTGTGCTGATTGATGTTGATTAGCACCCTACGTGTCCCAGTGTGATAGTGAAATCAAGCTTGTTCTAAACTTCTATATATGAAGCTAAAGACCATGAGCAAATGCTAGAGGGAACTAATATTGGAAGTTTAAGAGACCGTTAAGAAGTATCTGATACATGAAAGTTTGTATAGAGTTGCATATTTCGACACAATAACTTCCCTTTTGTATAGACACGCCATGTACAGATGCCATGGGAGTTTAAGAATTAAACTTCCCTTCTGCCACATTCACAAAATGTAGCAGATACAGCAATAACGGCAAGAAATAGAAGCAGGACAAAGAGTGTTTGGTCTTTGGTGTATTGCAAATTCCTAAATCTAGGTTCTGCGAGCCATCCATTGACATAGTATCCAATCATAGATGATTGATCGTGCCATTAATGTTCGACCATAAACTTTAGGGTGATTGGCAATGAAATTTGGTAGAAATGTAGAAAAATGTTAGTCCGACTTAAGTGTTGACATAGAACGTGAGACATGAGACATGACATGGTAATTCTTAGTCTATTTTCTCTAAATTAATCTTGTTCTTGCATCAAATTTGATTTGACCAAGCTTTAACAAGAGACCCAATTCTCCTAGGAGGCCTCAACGGCTCTACCGAAGAAGCAACATAGATGAGTATATAAGTATATTGGTAATGTTTTGCTGATGATTCAGTGAAGCATCACCACCGGCGGTAGAGACTAACTCGGACTTCCGCTCCTGTAAATCCTATGAATGATGATAAAATGCCCAAGGTACTATCTTGGCTGAGCCAGAATGATTATGAAACCAATCATGATCTGAACCAACGAGACAAGACAGCCTCTAGAGCATCTATACCAGAAAGATTCTATTACAATACATATTTCTAAGCCATTGCACTGATCAAATTTGTAAGTTATTGTACTCATCAAGCAGATAATGTGAACCCAATTTTTGATATAGGCATCAGTTACTATCAAGTAGATCGATAGATCAGGTGAGACATTGTGAGCACAAGGTATAATAGTAGATAGTCCTCCACATCAAAATCTGACAAAATTTCACTTGATAAAAACAGAATGGTCTAAAGTAGCAATAAAAGATACAGCTCTCTAAGTTTGTAACAAGCTGAGAGACAACTACACTTCAGATCTTAAAACTTCAAACTTAATCAGCTCACTTGGTCGCACCACCAGACCTACAACAACCAAAACAAGAAAATCACATTTAGCATTGCAAGTTTCGCAGTCAACTAAAACAGTTAAAAAACAAACAAGCCTGCAAAATAGTCCTCAAAACTATCTCAAGGCCAATTCCTATATTTTCTGTCAACCACATTCCAATACTAGTTCGCAATAACAGAGCACAAAGGGATGCTTAGCTCAGTGGTGGCCAAAAGTTTAGGTTTGATTCTGCTAACAAATTTCCTCAACTTTTAATAAGAAGAGGGAGCTTTGTATCCTCATAGCAACTTCCTTTTCCCACATACATTCAGGAAAAAAAACAGCCAACACAAACAATTGTATGTCAAAGTGTCAAACCCAAACACTAAAGACTACCAATTCTTAGATTGAAAGAACATGAGAGATGGCTCAGTTCAGCAGGGTTGTCGACACGCAAGTCTATCTAAATAAGAAAAACCTGCATTCCGGTCTGTTGAGCTTGAATTTATTGATCACCACTGCCATTCTTCTTTCCCCACTCAACTTTCTAAACCAATCATAACATCTAAGCTACATGCTAAAATTGATAAAACTAATTGCAAATGCCTATAGTCAGCACAACATTTTACCTATTTTTGAACACATTTAGTTAACAAACAAAAACATCAGCAAATATATATATGCTAAACCCTTTAAAAATTAGTATAAACTATATAATAACCATCACGGAAACAGTATTAAATGAAAACACATTATGTATTGTGGAAAACGAAGCCTTGCCTCATCTTGCGAAGAACACTAGACATCTCCTCTCTCTTCTTCTTGGCCCTCTTGTGAGTACCCAACTTCCTCTTGGCGACCTTAAGAGCACGCTTGTCCTTTCCGACCTTCAAAAGCTCAGTGATCCTCTTCTCATATGGAGCAAACCCAGCTACTTCCCTGATCAAGTTCCTCACAAAGTGAACCCTCTTGCTAGTTTTCTTCACAAACCCAATACAATTCACAGCTCAGTAAATAAATCACATTAACAGATATAGATTCATATAATAGTGTAAAAGATCAAAAATTACATACCCCTTTACGGTCAGAAGGGCGAGGAGCCAATTCCTTCTTGGTGGTGACGTGTCCCTTGTTCAGTCCGACGAAGAGCCCAGTCTTGGGCTGCGACGGAGCCATTTCCTGCATAGTGAAATCGAGATCAGTACGAGCTCGCCTGAGATACAATGAAGATGAGATTTGAGGTTAGTGATGGGTTACCTTTAAATTTGGTGTCGAAGAAGCCCTAGATCTTGGCGCGGCAGAGAGATGGCGGCTCCTGGAGTGTAAACTGAAACTAAAACCCTAATGCTTGTGTGTTTTATATTTTTATATACTGCGTTATCTGTCTAATGAGCAGTACGACGTCGTGTGGGCAAAATGTTTACATCTGCAATGTGGGCTAAATCAAAATTGGCCTTTAACTATGTAGACAGGCCCATAATGTTTTGTGTGGGCTGATGGTAATTGGATGGAATGGATGAACACCGAACAGGTTCTTTGTTCGTCCATAATCCATAAATGACGATCACGTCACACCCGCTTATAGCATCCGCACCCATGCAGTAACTATTTATCGAATAGGAAGAGGTTTCATGTTTTTCCTGTAGTAGTAAAAAAAAATAGCACCTCCTATTACTATTTATCAATTTTTATTATTTTTAATTTTAATAGATGGATAAGATTTTTTACCAATAATTAGACGACATGTGTCATTATCGTATAAATAATTGAACCACATTCCCGATAAAATTTTCAACCAATGACGAGATGACATGTGTCGTTATTATCTAAATAATTAAATCAAATTACCGATAAAACTTATGACCAATGACGAGACGACACGTCTCACATCCACGTGTCGTTATCGTCTAAATAGTTTAACCAAATTTTTGATAAGATTTTCGATCAATCATGATGTGACATGTGTATTCATCTTCAAATATCATACAATCTGGAATTGGCTATAAAAGTATCATGTATGGCTTCTTGTATACTCACACCATCTATAACTCATTTGTTATTCTACCTGTGAACACATTTCTTTAAACATGTTTTCACATTCCGATATCAGTAGGATGAATCGTTTCGATTTCCACAATTTTTTCAAGAGAAGACAAAAACAATGTCGGCAAAATGCCGAAATTTCTAATTCATTCGTCACTAACGCGGTCATGGTAGCTGAAACGTTTGATAATTCTGATGAGCCACCTCGCCGTCATCCAAATCAACCAAGGCTGGGGGAGTCAAGAGGAAAAAATCTAATGGAAGATTACTTCATCGAACGCCCTATCTCCAACGAGTAAGAATTTCACTGGAGGTTCCGAATGAGCACAAATTTATTCAACCGTATCATGACAAAACTCTGCAACCACGACCAATTTTGGCATCAAATAGCAGATGTCACTGGAATGCTTTGACTTCTTCCTCAACAAAATATGACCGGTGCTCTGTGAATATTGGTGTATGGCTCAGTCGCAGATTAGTGTACTGAAATAACAAAGATGGGGGAATCAACAATGCTAAAATGTGTGAAGAAGTGGTGTACCCAAGTGTAGGAGCATTATAAAGACTGTTACCTCTGCTCTCCGAATGCAACAGATATCCTACAAAACGCATCAAGTGCTTTCACAGTTTATGATGGGTTTATGGATCAATATGGTAACTGAATTCCTTTTGAGTCAGTTGGAAGTGATCAGTATGAACAACGGTTTCGCGACCGTGTTGTAGATCTCTAATTTGCTTATATCCATGGAGAGCTTCAAACGGACTTAGTGAAACACAACTGGTTTCTTGAAACCAGTGAACAACTCTAAATATGTTGTTTTAAATTGATGTGTTTGCATTGTGTATGTTTGAATTTTGTGTGTTTGAACTTTGTGTGTTTGCATTTTGTGTTGATTGAGTGTAATTTACTATTTTTTATGTAATGTGTTTGAAATTTATCTAAATAAAGAATGTGCGTTTTTATTTCTTGAAAATTTAAATTACATGTAGACAAGTCAAACTTAGATTTATTATAAAGACAAACTAAACTAATCACTAAAAGCAAGTGGGCGCGGGCGATAACAATTTGAAAATGTTGCATCACTATCTTCTTCTTCATTGTCTTCTTGTTGCGTGAGGATTACCGTTTTCCTATTCATGAAATACCTCTGTGATGTTGGGGTCATACCTTCCAAATTCATTGTCATTATCCTTATTTCTTCCTCTAAGGCCCTCAATTTGTAGTTTATATCTTGAATGGTTTGTTGCTTTTGGTATAAAGCAAGCTCACTATCATCACTTATTTTTTCCCTGACGAGCCAAATTTTTTGATTAGCCGCAATATTTTTCAAAGCCTTATCTCGTACCTCATTTGTAGGAGTCATAACTTTATCCCCATTTTTTCTTGCTTCTTTGGCCGCCTTCACTTTCATTGGTCTAACCGGACTCAAGGAACCTTTGAAGGTGCTTGATGTTGCAATCACTTCATCCTCATCCAAACCAAACGGTGGGAGATACTTCGCTAATTGATTGTGGAGTATCTTCGTAGTTGGCATGGTAAGAAGGTGGATTACTAGTTTGGATGAGGATAAAATAAGGATGCCTCTTGACCACTTCCTAACACTCAAAGTATGTAAACTCTTTTGTCTTTTTTGACACATAAAATGATTGAGCTTTTCTTGCCTAAAAAAATAACGAATTGATATGTCACATATATAAAGTAAATGGAGTTGACAATATTTGTTTCATAAAATCAAATAAAATAGGGAGAACCAACATAATTTAATCTTTACCTCATCTTGCAAATTTTTGCCGAATTGTGGACTCCTTCTTGCGAAACTAAGAGAAGAACCCCAAAGTTTTAAATTTGACTTCAACTTAGCAAAACGAGAAGTAAATGTATTTTGGGTCCTAGTCTCCGGCCTCAGTTCACCATGTGCCATCTCCCAATTTTTCTTATAATCGACATAAACTTTTTCCCACAATTTGTTGACATTTTATTTGCTTCCGATGAGAGGATCAATGCTTTGACGATAAAAAAAATGCACAATTGTACATCCTCGAAAATAAGCCAATTGGTAGCCCTTTTTTGCAAAAAAACTCAAAGGACTGGGAGAAGAGATAGAGGAATCGAAGATAAATTTGTTGTGCACAAATTGATGTGAGATGTGAATAAAATGAATGTAGTTTTTATATAAAAAAATATTAGGGTGTTATTTGTAATTTTTTAGGATTATTTTTGCAATTTTTAAGGAATTTTTATGCAAATATTTGAGTTATGCCCGTTAATAACAAAAAATAGCCGTTCTATTTGAATCTGGACCGTCGGGTTGAATTTTTAAATCAAAATGGACGGCCCAGATCGATTTGACCATTGGAGCTCAACTACCAGACACCCTCGCCACGTGGCGGGCTGTCATTGGTTCGTTAAAAAACTGCAATTATTGTTTTACGACACGTCTATTACACACGTCGGGTTTAAAAAAAATTGCAACGCGCTCTGGCGTTACCCACGTGCTTGGGCTGCACCAGAGCGGACGTTCGCTCCTTCGATCAATTTCTGATCGCCGTCGAGGACATTCCCTCGGTCAATGGTTGGTCGCCGTTGTAGATTTTTGCCACAGCACCGGATTTTTTCAGAGGACGATCAATTTCCGACGGGCCCCATCGATTAGACATTTGGTTTGCCCACTTTTCCCCCTTTAGTGCATATGCTCTCATAGTCTCCATATTCATAGTCATCATCCTTGTTTCTTCCGCTAGAGCCCTCAAATTGTACTCTTTTTGTTGAAGGTTGAGATGCTCTTTGTATAAAGTAAGCTTACTATCATTACTTTCACGTCAGTTTGCCAAATTTTTTGATGCTTTTCATGGCCTCATCTCATACCTCATTTGTAGGAGCCATGACTCCTTTTCCTTTTTTTTTTACTTCTTTGGCCGCATTTACTCACATTGATCTAACTGAAATTGAGAGAATTTGAAGGTTGCTTTGTAGTGTTGCAATTACTTCATCCTCATCCAAATTGATGGCGGGAGGCATTTCGCTAACGGGAGAAGTAACTTCTGAGTTGGCATGGTAAGGAGGTGGAGTACTAGTTTCGACGGAGATAAAATAAGGATACTTCTTGACCACTTCTCAACAATCAAAGTTCATAAACTCTTTCTTCTTTTTTGACACAAATCATGATTGAGCTTGTTTTAACTAAAAAATAATAATGAATTGCTATGCCACAATAATATCAAATAAAGTGGAGTTGATAACATTTATTTCATAAAATCAAATAAAATGGAGATGACCAACTTATAAAGACTTGCCTCATCTTGCAAATTTTGTGTCGGATTGTGGATTCCTTCGTGCTAAACTAAGAGCGTCACCCAAAAGTTTTAAATTTGGCTTCAACTTAGTGAAATGAGAAGAAAGTACATTTTTGGTCCTAGGCTCCAGTCTCGATTCACCATGAGTCATCTCCCAATTTTTCTTATAATCGGCATAAACTTTTTCCACAATTTGTCGACCTTTTGTTTGTTGCCGGTAAGAGGTTCAACTCTATGACGACAATAGGAAATGCATAATTATAAATCTTCTGAAAGAAGCCAATTGGTAGCCATTTTTTGCAAAAACTCAAAAGATTGAGAGAAGCGATGGAGGGAGATGATAAATTTGTTGTGCACAAATTGATGTGAATTGTGAATAAAATGAATGTAATATTTATAGAAAAATAGTAGGGTGTTATTTGTAATTTTTAGAATTTTTTGTTGTTGTAATTTTTAGGAGTTTTTATGCAAATATTTGAGTTTTGCCCATTATTTACAAAAAAAAAACAGTTAAAATTAAATCTG
The DNA here is from genome assembly GCA_946800695.1 of Geum urbanum. Classification (NCBI taxonomy): domain Eukaryota; kingdom Viridiplantae; phylum Streptophyta; class Magnoliopsida; order Rosales; family Rosaceae; genus Geum; species Geum urbanum. Next base: position 75,880,603 of record OX326999.1, on the reverse strand, counting down.
GGCTGTCATATTGAAATTCCAAATCAAAATCAACGCCTACATCAATAGGACCGTTGAGAGACAAGTGGCAAATAGTCTCGCCACATGGCAGACTGCTATTGGTACGTTAAAAAAATGACAGTTTTACGGCGCGTATAATACATATGTCTAGAATAAAATAAAAAAACGTACTCTGACATTATCCATGTGCGTGGGTTTCACCAGACGGGCACATCCTCTCCAACGATCGATTATCACTCGCTGTCTTGCTTGCTCTCTCCATCAATAGTCAGTCATCCTCCACTAGAAGCACCGCTGTATTGTTTTTCGGCCTTGATCGTTCGATTTTCGATGAGACCCAGGCCTTGTTCGTCCCATTTGCAGCCGTGCTGTGCTGCAGATGCTCTTATAGACAATTTGGAAGGCGGAATGACGATCGACCAAAGGCTGAAATAGTTCCATCCATGCGGCTTACCACCTAAATATAGCAAGATACAATCTGTCGCCATGTTGTCCTTAGTACAACTTCATCCAGTAGTTACCAACCCTACCCATCCCATTGTAGTCATCATTAGGTAATGAGAACGAGATCATGAAAATGGACGAGATGCAACAGCACTCAATCTCTTTAGTTCCTTGTTTCTTCCAACTAACTTGGATACCATATTTTAACTTTTTCTTTTAAGTTGTTAGTGAGGTTAATTTTGGATACCTCCCATCCTACATAAGCCATGCATGATCAGCTAGCATATGCGTATTAAAAGCCTTTGGAGTTCATATATAACATTTTTTTCTTCACGAAAGAATTCTCAACGCAACATTGTTATCATGATCAACAATATTCTAATAGCATCGTGCATGATAATAGTTTACAGAAGAAATTAAAATGGATTAAAATGGCAGGTGGGGATTCGTATCCTTATTGTCGACTCACTCCTCCAACCTAGGCTCGATCATTCTTCTGCTACTCATTTCTCCAAGAAGCATAAAACCAGACGAGGTAACTTCCTTTGTAGTTAAACTCCGAGTCACTTTTCGGCCAACAGAGGCCACCAATTAAGGGCCAAATTAGTTAAACGTGGAGTTTACACAATAACCAATGGTCAAAATCTAAAACCACCAAAATTCCCCCCCCCCTCAATGGAACCGAAGAGGTCTCCATCCCATCCAACTCAACAAAAAACAAAAGCAATAATACACAAGTTGATGATCCGTTTAACTCCTCTTTATAAAGATCCATACTTTCATTCATACCTGAACTATCTACATGTATGGTGTTTATATCTAATTTTTAAATGGCTCCTCCCATTTTAAGCGTAGAATTTCATATATCTATAACAGTTAACTTAATTTTGAGTATGTTTTGTTACTTTGAACTTTCTATTTTGAACCTATTGACCACATTCAATTGAAGTCATTTTTATACCAAACTTGCTTCTGGAAAACGCAAAGTAGGCTACCCAAAATTTATAGAAATAAAATACACAACTAAGACCAAGTCTTTCAACTATAAATTTCAAAGTAGATTTATGAATTGGCCGCACACAATGAACAAGGGTGACAAATGAAGGGCCGTGATCCAATAAACACGTTGTAATTGACTATTTTTTTTTTGAATTCTACTCTTCTGAGAAGAGTCCGGAAAATGAAATGTTTACTAGAAATAATTTGAAACGATTACAATCGTTGTTGTGGCATCATTAGAATGAGCAGATTCTAGCCTCACACAACTAATAACTATGACTAAAGCATAACAATACAGTAGCAAGCTAACCGATTGGTCTTTTACATCAGTGAAGCACCTGTCTAAAAAAATAAAAACATTGCAGCTATAATCTGAAGCTGAATATCCACCTTGAAATAATGGCGAAAACCGTTCATCATTTGATGAAAGATATCTTCATACCAACTGAACTAATTGAGTTTCACATTAAGACACGTAATTGTGGTACGATTAAAACAATAGTCCACATGGACACCATTGAAACAATAGAGAATATGCATCACAAAAATGTAGTAAATAACCTCGATGTCCCAAGCAAAGAGCCAACCCAAAATTAGAGGAAATTGCAACGACTCCCTTGGTTCAAAATAGGAGATGGAGGGACCAGAAGATCCCTCTTCCAAGCCCAAGCCAAGCAGACACCAGCGCTGACCTTGTCCTTTGGGTCGCCGTCGTCGTCATTATCGCATCGCTGCCCGTCATCAGTCGCGCCTAGGCGAGATCGAACCCAATCCCAAAGTACCCATCGACACTGGAATTCTTGTCGATGCTCTTTTAGCCGAGCTCGCTTTGGTCTCATTGCCACGAGAGCCCTAACTCTCATTGCATCCGCTGACTTGTGGCGTGCTTGGACATCTCACTTCCCCCACCAAGCGAAGCCAACGACTACACGACGAGGAGCCTTCTCTCTCGGTATCCCACACGACACATAAGCCGAAGCAAAACACTGAGAAACAAAATCAAGAACCCATCGGGAAGAGGGGGGAGATGCCAAAGAATGGCGTTCTAGAGACGACGTCAGAGGAGAACATCGTATAGATCTCGCGACAAGGCCGAGAGAGGGCCGCTGAGACTGTGGTTAGGAGTAGGTTAGAGAGAAAAGACATCTCTCTTAAAAATAAATTTTTTAGACGATGTCTTACTTCTATATAATATTGTAATCGACTAATTGGTAAAACACCATGTGTGAAATACAACTTAATTTTTACCACAAAAAATAATAAAAAGCAGACGCCAAAAAATAAAACATAAAAGTCATCACGCATGATATAAGAGGTCTATAAAATCTATCACATTTTTCCGGGACAAATATCTGACAAGTGCTGCCCGAACACCGATATTGCGAGGACACCCCGGTCAGCCTGCCCGAAATCTCGGCGGTCAGGGTCCCGGACCCCGAGATAAGCCAAGCCCATTACTACTAGTACTAGTAGTCGTCCTACAACGACTACCGATTGCATATTCACACGAGTGACAGCGAAATCGCCTCACTGGTGAGGGTGGCGCGTGAGCTTCACTCGAGCCGCCTCTTCAATGCGAAATGGGTCAAGGACTGAGTTGCAGAGAGGCTCCGGAAAGTGGTCTTTTTTGGGCCGTCGAAAATGGTGAGTCGCAGCTGATAGAGGAAATGGTTGAAGCCGACCCGAGTGTTTTGGAGCAGAGAAAAGGAACTGGGAAGCTCTCTGCTTTGCATGTAGCTGCAGCTAATGGTCAGATCGAGGTGGGTTTTGTTTGGTTTTCGTGATTGTATTGATCGCTAGTGAAATATTTGATCTTTTGTGACTCATTGTGTTTTGGTTTTTGGTGATGATGCCTTAGGTGATGTCTGTGCTTTTGGATCGGTCTGTTAATCCGGACATAGTGAATCGACATAAGCAGGTCAGTGTTGGATCATAATGACGCTAGTTTTCTGGTTTTGATTTGATTTGTTTGTTAATAGTATCTGATCGGTTTGTGTTTGTTTTGTTGTGTGATCGGTTTCAGACTCCTCTGATGTTGGCTGCAATGCATGGGAATATAGCTTGCGTCAGAAAGCTTATCCAAGCTGGAGCAAATGTATGTTCCGTTTTTCTTTATGTGAATTATGGAGATTTGATTTGGTTGAGCTACTGATGATGGGTTTTCATGTGTATGATTTAATTAGATATTGATGTTTGATTCCGTAAATGGAAGAACTTGCCTGCATTATGCTGCGTACTATGGCCATTCAAACTGCCTGCAAGCGTTTCTCTCTGCTGCACAATCCACCACCGTTGCGAATTCTTGGTTAGTTTTGCTTCTTCAAGACTCTCTTTTCATTTTTTCGATGATTTTCTGTTTGATTAACGGGGTATGGAATTGGCAGGGGATTTGCAAGATTTGTGAATATTAGAGATGGGGGTGGAGCAACCCCATTGCACTTGGCTGCCCGCCAAGGACGGCAGGAGTGTGTTCGTGTTCTTTTAGATAGCGGGGCTCTTGTTTGTGCTTCTACTGGCGGATACAGGTGAGTAAAGTTTCTAGTGATGTTGTAGATCAATGGTGATTATTTGACAGTGAGATTGATGGATCTTACATATCTGCAGCTACCCTGGCAGCACACCACTTCATTTGGCAGCTCGTGCGGGATCTTTAGATTGTATCCGCGAGTTGCTTGCCTGGGGAGCAGATCGGCTTCAATTAGACTCATCAGGGTAATTGAATAATTGCCTTTTGATCTTGCTTAAGTTTGAAAATTTATGAGATCCATATAAGTCAAAACCATCGACTTCTACTGCGTGTCATCGACTTTAGTTTTTCATTCCAGTCCATTCGTAATCAGGAAAGACTCTTTCATTTTTACTTTGTCATTCTTAATTGGTCGATGCACTCAGCTTTGTTGGCATGTTAGAAAAACTGGTGATGGAAATGATATGTGAATGTCATTAAAAAGACTCTTTCCACTTGATTTAATACACTGCAATGTATTTTGAGCCCTTGTTTGTCTGAGGACATCCATATACACTTGATATGAATCTGATGGTATGTGATTTTATTCATCTACAATAGCCTGTTGATCAAACTTGAAGTAATGGATCTCCAAGTATCATTCTCAAATTATCAAAGTTCTGAATTTGGTTAAAGTGTGACCGCATTGGTGTGTAACGTCAAAATAAATTATCTCTGCAGGAGAAATCCACACCTGGTTGCTCTGAAGCACAAGCATCGAGCATGTGCAGCGATACTGAACCCTTCATCAGCAGAGCCTCTTGTATGGCCATCACCTTTGAAGTTCATCAGCCAACTTAATCCAGAGGCTAAAGCTTTATTGGAGAGAGCGTTAAAGGAATCAAACATGGAGAGGGAGAAAGCTATCTCGAAGGAGATAGTCTCCGTTCCATCTCCTTTGCATTCAGATGTAGAGGCTGATGATAATACCTCTGAGGTAAATTTTCTTCAAGATAGCTCCTGTTATTATGTACTTTTGACGGCATACTTTATAATAAGTGGCTCAATATAATGATTAAAATCACTTACGAGCAATATATTTTGTTGTTGTTGGAGTTACCAACATAATTTGAGGATTGCAAGAATATTTTTCACCAGCAATTATTTCCTGTTTCTGTTCTTCCTTGAATGTATCTTATTTTCCTGAGAGGGCAACTGTAGATACACATTGTGTTCACCACTATAGTGTAATGACTTTACACATTTTGCACAGGTCTAATCAAGTGTCTTGAAAAGATATTAAAGCTAATTTTGTATGGCAATGCATGTACCTTTCTTAATAGTGACATTTTGTTGAACAGGCTAGTGATGTGGATTTGTGCTGCATATGCTTTGATCAGTTATGCACAATCGAGGTTGGACCTTGTGGTCATCAAATGTGTGCACATTGCACACTAGCCCTATGTTGCCACAGGAAGCCCGACCCCTCATCTATCTCTTGTCCTATTGTCCCTGTTTGTCCCTTTTGTCGAACCAGCATCACTCAACTAGTTGTAGCTAATATCAAGGGCAACGATGATTTGGAGGTGGAAATCTCTAAGCCAAGGAGATCAAGGAAGTCTAATGTCAGTGAAGGCAGCAGTAGCTTCAAGGGCTTGTCGCCTTTGGGCTCATTCGGAAGGTTGGGCGGTCGCAACTCAGGAAGGGTATCTGCCGAATTCATTGAAGACATCAAGCCTTGACAGGTGCTGTTGTGGATTTGCCCCCCGTCTTAACAAGTTTGATAATCCACCAGATGAGCTAGCTTTCTTGGATATGCTCGAGCTGAGACCATCACCGGTATGAACATCCTACTCACCTTTTGTCCTTTTGGAGGTCCCAAATGCTCCGAGCATATGAGATTAGAGTTGTTGTCGGCACTCCCTAGTCTTGTCCAGTCTCTGCTTTTCTTTACATTGAAGAAACAGCAAAACTTTCGAGGGTTTGTCACCCACATTATAAATATTATTCAATATCATATAAATAAAATTTCAATTATCCTCTCCTTCTCATGAAAAGAAATGAAGGGGTTCATTTTACTATCTCAAGTTCATTCTCGTCTTGTTTCGCTTGAACATGAAGTTTACGGTGACATACTATAATACTGAATTATTAGTTCCAAATCAAAATAAACAACTTTATAGCAGGTTTAAGCTGCATTTTCTTTATCAGAATGGCACGTGAAGGTGTGGATCTGACACAATTAGCACTAAATAGAATTGAGCAACATATACTAATCAATAATACATCCTTAATCAGAGCGCTTGCTCCCAGTACGTATTAGTATAATGTTCCTGAAAATAAGACTATTCTGACATGAGCTCAATGGCAAAGTTCTATTAACTAAAAGAACTTATGTTTAAACAATATAAGTAATCTGACTTCCAGTAATTGAAATGAGAAATCTAGTGCCTCAGATTATTCCAATTGAGGGTTCATTCAATGAGTTGTCCACACAAACATTAAACCAGTAATGGGGTTCTGAATCCATTCCCATATTCTATTTACTCTGTTAGATCTTGTTCCACCATGAGCTGCAGAAGCACTTGAAGCCTCCTGCGCAGCTGTAACTACACCATCAACAAATAGCCGGTTGGCGTCTGATACCGCCGTAGCCAAATGAGAAATCATCAGGCCCATATTCAATTGTTTGTCCACTGTGATTTCTTCTGTTAATGTTGCTACTTCCTCTCCTTTCTGCCTCAAGAAAGTGACCAAGAGAAGGAGTGTTATTTCTCACATTCACAGCTTCTGGCGTTAGCTTGCAGCAGAATGAAAACAACCAGTGCTTGGATTTGCAAGTCTTTTTGTCTTTTGAGGCTTCTAGTGTCCTCCTTCCCATGCTTGATCTCCGAGAGAGGTCGAAAATGCTAGAAGCACCAATGAGGCTCCCTAATGTGATGCCATTGTGATGGAATAAAGATCCAGTTGACTGTAACCAGTTTCATTAACAACACCATACCAACAACATAAAAACCAATGTGATAAATGATAAAGCTCGATCATAACCAAAGCAAAGCCAAATTTAATAGCATATAACAAAAGGTACGTGCTGACCTCTGTATCAAGATCTGAAGAAGAAGAACAAACACTAGAAGCAGGAGAGCCAGTGACCAAAGTACTAAACGAAGTCGAACCGGCAGAGAAATCTCGGCTTCTCATCAGCCCAACTATTTCATTCAGCGGACGCAATCCCAAAGGCCACCCTTCATCCTAAACATCAAAACCAGAAGTCCAGAAACATACTTGGTTTGGTAACTTTATGTACTTAATTCAATCAAAGCAGGAGTAATGAATTACACTAGTGCTGGGAATCGTACCCGATTAGCCATAACTTTCTTCCTCGTACTAGTACCCAGAAAATGAACCACAGTGAACAATGTACTTTATTGAAACTCCGGCGTGATCACTTCTCTGAAAGAAGCGTCATGTCCACAAGCAATGATCTAATTTGTACCCGCAGACTATGAAGAGATGGAGAGAATATGAAAAGATAAAGACAAGAGGAAAGAGACTGGCTAAAGCACTATGAGTCTATGACCAACGGCATTGCTCGCTTTAAGCAGATTCACCCAAACATGGATTGGAGATAGAGATGTGATGAGATTGACGTCTTACCATTTTAGCGAAAGCTCTACTGGCATGGTTTGGGAGGCACAGAAGATGAAGACTCTTTTATTGATTACTCACAATGACATTGAAAGGTTCCTTGCGTCCTTAAGGAGCAAAACCATTACTCCCATTATATATTAGTACACCAGATTTTCCTTTGAAAGTTTTTTGTGCATCACTTTGATTAATCATGGAGGAAACATACAGAACATTAAGGAGTCATTTGGAATTTTGGATTGATTTTTTTTTTTTGGTTCCAATTTTGGATTGAATATTTTAAGAACAATAAAACATAAGGAAATTGGATTTTGGTACTGAGTCCATAAGCACAATGTATTTGAAGGGAATGTACACAATCATGTATTAATTAGTAAGGGTGAATTAAAATCGATATGATTTGATTTTATTGAAAGAAAAGCTATATCGGTATAAATTTATGATAATTAATTTGATATCAGTAAATGTGATGCTGGCAGATGTACCACCACCTTCAATTATATAACTGAGATGTCAAATCCTTCAGTGTTTAAAAGAAAAAATGAATTTCTAGTTCAAATTAAGTTAATTTCAAGAATTCAATCTTTAATCAAACAATAGAATGAGAAAAACAGGTCATGATTGTAAAGAATATGAAACAAATTTGTGAGGATAGGATACAAGTATTATGGGGGGAGAAAAGAGAGAAAAGAGGACATGAAGGCCAATAGCCTCAAAGATTTGTTATATGAATGATGATGAGTGAGGAAGAAGATACCAGTTTTGGGCACTCTTTTGGTGTACATAGACTGTATCAGTTCTGTCTTTTGAGGACTCTTTTTCTTTTTGGTCCACAGGCTCTCTGTCCAGTTAAGTCCAACTCCAATCTGCAGCACTGTCTACAAAGCAATTGAATTATCAGTGTGAAGAATATGCAAGCATGGTGCTGCACTGCGGCATATATAACACTCGCATTACCAGACCAGACCAAAATTACAAGGACAGAAGTAATTGAACAAGGAAGTGCTAGCAGATACTCGATATGATCCACTCGTTTTTTTTTCTTCCCATTATTCTTTTACTTATAATGTCCTTTTACCTTTTGTTATATAGTATTCGGTTCTCCCTTTTCTATCAAAGCTCGAACACTGATTTTTTTTTTTTTTGTGGTGCTAACACTTTGATCTCTTTTTTGGAATAATATCACGTAGACACAATCTCAGTAACGGCGGTTATAGAATTTGCCGGTTGCTTTTTGATAATTGCTACTTTTTGGTGCCCGAGATTGGCTATTGGAGTGTATCTGTATATTCATGCATTGTACTCGGTCTCTCACAAAGGCTAGCAGAGTAACAGTATTGCTCAATACAGAAAAATATTAACCGTAATTAGATCTTCTGATGTAAATGAATAAATCAGCTTTATAAATTGATCTTTTAAGGAAATTGATTTTCCAACAATGTGAGTAGAACCAAATAGCACATTCTATTATATCCCATTCAATCAAAATTCAATGTCTGTGTACTACCATCAATACCATGATCACAAAGTGAATCTAACTACAGTAGAATGATTTGCATCGCTTCCCACAAGTACAGAGGTTATACTTTTCCAGAGCTCCAACTCAAATTTCACCTTTCTCAATTATGTGCATGATTCTATCTGTCTTAACTTTCAAAAGGAAAAAAAATGCATAATGTCTCGGCTAAGAGTATATACAGCACAGACCATAAAAGACAATCAGGAACCCTTTTCATCATGCATACAGATGGACTTGATTTGCACCCGGTCTGTAATCCCCAATTCCTAGCAAGTCCTGCAAATGTGAAGCTACTTAATAATGGATCTTTCATTACAAAGCATCCTAGAGAGGGAAAAGAAAAAAACACTGCAGTGAAGTATATCTCTATTTGTTTACCATCACAGGGAAGCCAAAAGAAAAGAACATATGTTTAAATTAGTAAAGAGACTGTCCTATGATAATTTGCTATTATAGAGTTTTTACGCATGGGTAAGCAAATAAAGTCTGGAGGTAAGTCTACATATAGCACATGTATGGTCCAGAGTTCTGACACTTATAAACTAAATTATCTAAAACAGATGAATGTGTCTTGAATTTTACTCTAAAGCAGACAAGAAACTTGTGTGTTAGGTGATCTTCCCAATGGCCAAGCTCTAATTTAACGCTCACCAATTTCTGATTAAGAAAATTATTAGTAAATATTCTTAGTGTTCAATCAGAAGGGACATGTATTTTGATAATCCATATTTACTTCATGTGCCCTTGAAGGAAAGCTTCAAGACATTTAGAACCAATTATAAGAAAGAACCTGCTGCATAGCAAGGTTATCAAACTCCTAGCAGCCAGGAGACATTTTATGGGGTTCAGCATAACTGTTATGCTATCATTCCATGCTATAAACATGAATCTATGAATCAAATATTCAAATATTGAGGGAGTCATTGCTTTGCACACTCTCGTTTACTTACAATGGAAGAGGGATCTAAATGATATGTAGCGATGAAAGCTACCATGTTCTGATACGCAGTAGATGACCATTGGGTTGGGCTAAGCTCAACTTGAACAAAGGCATACAATGTGCATCAATGACATTTAAACAGAGCATCTTTAATGCAATAATGAAATTCATAAAAAAATACATATACACCAAGATACCAGTAAACCACAATACTAAACGTATTTAAAGAAGGAAAAATGACACTCACCGAGGATGCTTTATTTTTTGCCCTGGCCTCTGCTGTACTTGGAATGTCATGATTTGGTTTGTTGAATCTCTTCTCACGCCGATCACACGAGCCCCATCCATCTGAGAACCTACCACCCCTATTAAAACAAAGGGAATCACCACATTATCAAAACAGCGATCTAAATCATAATGAAGCAAGACATGATAAAAAATCAGACTACTATCTAATGCTTAGTTCCCAAAATCCTTACTGCATGTATGCCCGAACCACGAATTCTGCACGCAGAACATTTCGACTCTCATCATACTCAATGCTCTTATCTTTAATCTCAAAAGAGAGATTGAAATAAAATGAAATCTTCCTCCAACCTGTACAACACATAATACGCAGCTCAAGTTCAATCTTTCATTCCATTCCACCTTGAAACAAATCATACAACTACTGAACTACCAAAAGCTCTCCACAATCCTTTACCTGACTTTTTAATATAAGTACTCCCATGAATCTTAACGTAATCGCTTTTCTCCAGAATCTGTCAAATTGACAAAAAAGAATTACGCCAAATCTGTCTAGGCCAGCCGAATTAATTAGTTCCATTACAGATTTTACTAAAAAAATTAAGCAATTGAAACAGAGCTGAGTACTCACCGCCATAGCTGCATCTTGATACTCCTTAAACAACGAAACCGAAGGGAACATTCCAGACAAGCTATGCTGCAGCGGCTGCACAGGATTGTGACCTCTCTCATCTCTCGACGCATAACTAACCCCAGGACTACTAAACCTCCCGATTCCCGGCGACAAACTCGATTCCGGCGAGGCGTATACCGGCGTGGGCGGCGTCGACGTAGGCGTGCGCTGCACAGTTCTAACTACCGCGAGAGAGTTGTTGCCGTCGTTTGCTGACCTGGCGATCTTCCGCGGCGGTTGTAAAGCCCAAGGCTCCTCGACGACCTCGCCCTCGGATCTGGCGTCGGACTCGCCGGAGTAGGATATCCGAGGCGTCTTGTAGAGCTTCGGCGGCGGCGAAAGGTTTGAGATCGGCGGCGGCCGCTGAAGGTGGTGGTTAGGGTATTGGATCGCGAGCGAGTTGCGGGATTTGGATTTGGAGTGGAAGGAGGAGGCGGCGGCGGAGTCGATTACGGCCCATAATGCGGCGTCGTCTAGGTCTTTGTCGTCCATGGTTAAAGTTTCTGGGAGCTCCGGGTTTGGATTTGACGGTGGAAAGTTAGGGTTTGGAGGAGAGGCTTGGGCGTTTGGGAAATTGAAGGACGAAGATCTGGTTTGGCATAGTGAAGCTGAAATGTACAGAGCAAGCTAGAGGAGGCGCGAAATTCGAATTTTCGATTTCAATTTGGGGAAGAACATTTTAGGTAATTGGATAGTTTTCAGACAAGGCTTCCGGGAGGAAGATGATTCTACCGGGCCTAGCCTAGCCATAGGGCCCAATTGTTACGCCGCACTTAATGTCAGTCCAAAGAACCAGGCCCGCTTATTATTGACTCTTTTTTTACTTTATGTTTAAGGAAAGTATATTGCTGGCCCGACGTGTCTTGTCCTAATTAGAATAAATGTATATATTCTAGCACTCTCTGATTTATAGGTATACGAATTGTAATGGATTGTAATGCATGTATTTAATGCAATTTATCAATGAATAAAAATACAGTTCCAGTCTGCAGTTATTCTCAGTTTACTTTTCTCATTCAACATGTTATTAGTAGCTCTTGAATTGATAGTCATCACTCCAAACCCAAACCATAAAAAATACCTAATCTTGATCACCACCTCCGATCACCTTCTCCACCATCAACACCGTCGACTACCACATCATCACCACCGGCAATCCCGGAGTTCCCTCATCAATTCATCAAGATTGATCGTCTTCCCGCTTTGCGTATTTGACGAGCTCTTCCTCTTTGTTCTAGATCTCTTCTTATTTCGAGCATAACACCCTATAAGGTAAATTTTTTAATCTTTTTGAATTTAGAAATTCAGTTACAAAACTTAATTACCGCAACACTCTAGATCTATGACGAGATTTTAGGTTGATTATTGTTGTGATATATATATATATATATATATATTATGCCTTAGTTTCTTTGGATTGATACATGTTATGAGAAAATAGGATAGTATCACCTCTTTGATCAAAAAGTTTGATATTAGTGACAGACATGGGGGAGTCACGACATTGAATAAAAAGGGAAATCAATATGTGACGGATTTTGATTGTCACAGATTCTAGATGTGGTATGAAGTCACCGTTTATCGAGCATCAATTTTTGTGACCATAAACCTTTGATCATGTTCTTATTCCCTAAACTTGATATTAGTGATCGTGGTTTTTCGATCGTTACAAATAATATATCTAGTCTCTTTTGTAGACGACTTCGACTGAGCCGGTTCAACCTGAATTTGGCATCCTTGATGCTATTGTAAAAGAGTATCATTGCTGAATTTTCTGATATGGAAAATACATTCATCGATAAAAAACTCACCAACACTATTTACCCACCACTTGGTGAGAATGCTATACAACCTACTCCAGCTCGTAAAGCTCAAGCCATCATATTTTTGAGGCGCCACATCCACCCAATTCTGAAAAAATAGTATTTAAAAAAGGATGATCCCAAGGACTTATGTGATCTTTTGAAAGAATGATTCAATAATGTGTATGATGCACAACTACTATAATTGATCGAGCGATGGGACATCATCAGTTTGTTGGATTGTCCGAAGGTTGATTCCTTCGACCAAGCTATGCTAGAGCTACAATCAGAGCTGAGCTTATGTGGAGTTGAAAAGACTAATCAGGCTATGATCGAGAAGTCTTTGAACACCTTCTGTTTTTCCATGAGTCTCTTCCCTCATCAATACCGGATTGAGTACGAACAAGGAAGAATTAAATTATTCAGTGAGCTCATGAACATCCTAGACAAAAAGGAGAGGCATCATGAGACAATTCTTTACAACAATGCAAGGCCTGCTGGGACCAAGAAAACACATGAGAATTACAATACTGGTGGAAAAACATGTAAGGAGAAGAAGAACAACCGTTCTGAGCCTTACAAGGACCGTGGTGTGACATGAGGATAAGGTAGAGGTCGTGGTCATAATTTGACTTGGACTTGCCAAGACGTAGGCCCTAGTAACTTCAGCAAGAATCAATCCATTTCTGATCCTAGGAAATAATGAAATTTCTTCTCACTCTGCTCCATCTGGCATGTACCCATGCTATAGATGTGGTTCTATGAAACATATGTACAAGCAATGCCATACGACCAAGGATATCCAGAATTCCTACAAGAAGTGCAAGCAATACTTAGCGCAAGAATCTAACTTTACTGGAGACTATGAGATAGAAGATGATGGTGAAGCCAATCTTATTGTAGCAGATGACAAGATAGCAAGTCTTGAGACTTCAGATTTTGGGTAGTCAGGTTGTTGTTTCTGCTATGTATTTCAAGTTTAGTTTAGTTTTTTTGCTTGTTTTAGTCATGTTTTGAGACTTTAATTTTAGTCTGTTTTTGGAATAAGACATCTTTGATATAAGTTTTGTGTTAGCAAAATAATGAAATTTCTTTCTTTTAGTATATGAAAGTGTTAAGCATTATATTTTACTTTATAATGCATTAATAGTTCAAAATATACAATGTTACATGTCAATATGACACCAAAATACCAGAAAATCGAGAAAGAAAAGAGTGGACGTTCTAATCCCAGGTTTCTCAACCCTTCAAGATTTCCTCTTGACTCGTCGAGACGTAGCTCCTGGATCATTTTTGACATGTTTTCGACCTGTCGAAAGTTTTGCCTGGTTTTACTTCGACCCATCAAAGATAGTCATCTGTCCACTTCCAAGCACCTTTTGACACGTCTAAGGATGGACTTGACCAGTCAAAACCAAGCTTATGTATCGTTCTTTAACATTTTCTAGCCGTAAAGATGTATTTTCGACCCGTAGAAATAAAACCCAAAATCCGATATCGATTTTTTTTTTAAAATCTCGACTCGTCGAGAGGGGTACTCTGGACCCAAAGTGAACCATTTTTTGACATGTCGGAGTTCCCTTCGACCCATCGAGGTTCATGTCCCACATCGGTATTACCTTGATGTTTTTTTATACATCGATTTTTTTCCATGTCATGTCAAGCACTCTTCAAGGATCATAACCTTTTTGAAAATCTTTAAGTATTCACTTAAAGTGTTCACCATGTTTTGAGTACAAAGATTGATTGATTTACATTCTTTTGTAGATGTATAAAGGCGAGATTAAGTGTTTAGCAAATAGTGGTACTACCCATACTATACTGCAAAATAAGCAATTGTTTATAGATCTCAGGCCATATAGTTCTTTAGCGACAACCATGATTGAATCATCGCCAGTTAACAAAGGCGTAGTTCAGGAAATTTTTTGCTACCCCATGGAACAAGAATTGATGTCATGGATGCCTTATACGCGCCAAAAACTAATTGAACCTTGCTGAGTTTTAAGGACATTAGAGCCAACCAACGATTTTCACTTGGAAACTTATTGTGAGAATAGAAAAGAATACTTATGTGTTACCTCCGTAGATTGTTGTAGAAAGTGAATTTTGGAGAAGTATTTTGGCATTCGTAGTGGTCTATATCTAACTATGGTTTGGATTATTGAATTCAATGCATGGTGGTGTGAGTGTAACTCAACCTTATATAAGCTTTGGCACTTTCGACTGGGATACCCAGGTCGGGATATGATGATCAAAATATTGAAAAATTCTCATGGTCATCATTTCTTTAGAGCAAAGAAGCATGTAAGAATATCCAAAACCATCGGTTTAGATGGGGATTTAGATTACTCCTCTCATTCTGGGCTCGGTCTCCAAGACGAGTGTTATCCTACCATATTCGTGGCAATCTCTGATGCACACTACTCGTTTTAAAAAGCTTGTTCATTAGCAAAGTTACAGGCAAGTCCTTTTTTTTTTCATTGACAAGACTGAAAACATACCATTCTTACAAAGAATCCATGGTGATATTTGTGCACCTAAAAAATTTGAATGCAGACTATTGAAGTACTTTATAGTTTTGGTAGATACATCAATGCGTTGGTCACACATTACTTTGTTATCCACAAGGAATGCTGCATTTGCAAAACTCCTAACACAAATTATTAAGCTTCAGGATCACCTCTCGGACAATCCAATCAGGTTTATTAGATTGGATAATGCAGAAAAGTTTGCATCAATTTTTTTTTTATGATTCCTGTATATCAGTTGGGATTGAAGTTGAACATCCTGTTTACCATGTTCATTCACAGAATGGTCTTGTAGAGGCACAAATCAAGCGGTTACAGCTTGTGGCCAGAGTTTTGGTAATGAACACAAATTTATCGGTATCTTCATGTGGATATGTAGTGTTACATGTAACTATGCTTAATCGTTTTAGACCCGTAGCACGCCAACCATTCAGTTCATACCAGTTGGTAACTGAATATAAGCCTGACATTTCACATCTACACATCTTTGGTTACACAATATATGTGCCTATTATGCCTCCATTGTGTACAAAAATGAGTCATCAATGATGTTTAAGCATGACGTTTAAGCATCTATGTTGGTTATGAGTCTTCAATGATTATCTATTATCTAGAACCTTTAACTGGAGATCTCTTTACTGCTAGATTTGCAGATTGTCACTTTGATGAGACATGCTTCCCGCTGTTAGGGGGGAGATAGGAATGGTTATATTCTGGTTGAGCGTTAGGAATTGACGTGGTCTAACTCCACTATGTCTCATCATGATCCTCGCACATCTCAGAGTAAGATTAAAGTGCGATATATTCTCGATCTTTAGAAAGTGGTAGACTCGATGACTGACTCTGATACTTTACTGATATCACGAAAGTGATGAGATCAGATATACCTGCTGCAAACGTTCCTGCAATGTTGGAAGTCCCCGGAAAAGGGCAAGTTAATGCCACTCTCAGGCAAAGAAACGTTCATCCCGCCCATATGGAGGGTGTAGCATTGGCCTCAGCTCCCTCCAACAAGATGGGGAAACTAAGAAAATCCATAGATGAGCCACCGGTGAAAAGGTAGGTCATCCATGCATAAAGTGATCTGTTCATCATCAACACTGTGAATCCTTCATATGAGATTGTTCCTGACTACAGTTATGTCCTAGAATCACAATTGGCACCATTGGGGGACACCTTAGAGTCAATTTTCATGTCAGAGAACAAGGAAAACTCACTAAGTAACAATGATGCACGTGTTATTATGGATAGATCTTTTATGTTAGGTTATGATGCATTTGCTTATTCCGTCGCTCAAGAGATCATTGATGACGATGAAGTAGAACCCTGCTCTATTGATGAATGTCAATATAGATTATATTGGCCAAAATGAAAAGATGCAACCCAGATTGAACTAGACTCTCTGAAGAAAAGACAAGTTTGTGGTCTGGTAGTGTTATGCCCACTGAATGTTAAGCCGGTTGGACATAAATAGGTCTTTGTTCGCAAGCGTAATGAGAAGAATGAAGTCTTGCAGTATAAAGCTAGACTTATGGTGTAAGGAGTTTCTCAACGTCCTGGTATTAATTCTAGGGAGACGTATTATCCAATCATGGACATCATTACTTTTCGCTACCTTATCAGTTTGGTAGTGTCCGAAAAACTAAGCATGCAACTGATGGATGTTGTTATAGCATATCTCTATAGTGATCTTGATTCAGAGATATACATGAGAGTGCTGGATGACATAGTTATACCCAGTTCAAGTAACTCTAAACCATAGAGTGCTCATGTGATTAGATTGAGATGTTCACCATATGGATTGAAGCAATCCGGTCGGATGTGATGTACACGTCTAAGTGACTACTTGATTGGGGATTTATGCCCATGCGTGTTCATTAAATGAACATGTTCAGGATTTGTCATTGTAGCAGTCTATGTAGATGATATGCACATCATCGGTTCTCTTGATGAGATTAATGAGACGGTTGGCTACTTGAAATCCGAGTTTGAGATGAAAGATCTTGGTAGGGCTCAATTTTTTCTTGGTTTATATATGGAACATTGAGTTGGTGGAATTCGTATTCATCAGTCTGCTAATGTCTAAAAGTTGCTCAGGCGATTTAACATGGACAAGGCACACCCTCTTAGCACACCAATAGTTGTTCGCAACTTGAAACCTAAAAAAGATCCATTTTATCTGAAAGATGATGATGAGGAACTTTTGGGAGCTGAGGTACCATACCTTAGTGTTTTAGAGTTTTGTTATATTTAGCTTAGTACACACGTCTAGACATTGCATTCTCTGTGAACTTGTTAGCTAGGTTTAGCTCTGTCCCAACACAACGTTATTGGAATTGAATAATGCATATTTTCAGGTACTTAAAATGGTCAATTGCCTTGGGCTTGTTCTTTCCCTATAAAGAAGCAAGATAGAAACTTGAAATTCCAAAAAAATGAATTGTTGAAAAACAAAACTGTTAGACTCTGCCCATGCGTTCGGCACAGTCTTGCCAGACTGTACACAGTTGTTGAACATGGATCTTTACCCGTCAAACCATGTGTTTGAGATGGTTTCGCCAAAGTCATTCGACTCATCGAGTAGTTCTCTCGACTTGTCAAAGATTGCACCCTAGTCGGACCAGAAAGGGTTACTCGACCAGTCGAGTGATATTTTCGACCCATCGAAGGATGCTTCGACTGCAAGCACTAAACCACATTTCAGTATAATCCCCTATTCTGAGACACCATGTGATGTGTTGGTAAGATTTGCTGATGTTGGATATCTCTCTGACCCACATAGAGGACATTCCGTTATGTTTTCACCATCGGAAACACGACGATTTCTTAGAGATCTACAAAGTAAACTATTGTTACTACTTCCTCTAATCATTTTGAAATCATTGCTCTACATGAAGCGGTTAAAGAGTGTGTCTAGCTTAGGTCAACAACACACTATATTCTAGTGCATTACAATCTATTATGATAACACCAGCTTGTATCTTTGAAGATAATGTGGCTTGCATTGAACATATTAAGGGTGATCACACTAAACACATTTTGCTGAAAGTACTTCTTTAATCAGAAACAACAATAGTTAATGAATATCCATGTGAACCACATTGGTTCGGCGGATAATGTTGCGGACTTGTTCGCTAAGTCATTTCCAAAATCTATATTTGTGAAACATGTGAGACGAATTGGTTTGCGAAGATTATATGAACTCCGAGATTAAATTACTAATCAGGGGGAGTCATATTTTGTTAGACATCAGGAGGAGTCTAAATCACATGTAGTAGCTTTTGTAGTTGATACGTTGTACTCATTTTTCCTTTGACCAAGTCTTTATTTTTTCCATGAAGTTTTTGTTTACTTGGCAAGGTTTTTAGTGAGGTAATATATTATGCATCATACATTAGAAGCACAACACAAGGGAGAGTGTAAGAAAAATATATGTAACGACCTGAGCCCAAATTAGTGATTTAATCTTCGTTAGTTGAGTTAATTATTGAGTTAATCACTATATAATACATTTATAGATATTCGTCACGACTAAAAATAGACTTTTTATAGGTTATAATTTTGGATTCACCTTTTTCACAGAAGTTGTATGGGAAATTATAGCGAGCTCGTGCATATTTTTATTGGATTTTTTGGAGGTCCGAGCTAATTTTTATGAATTTTAGAATTTTGTTGTAGAAAGAAATTAAATTAAAAAATCTACCATTGGTCAAATTATTTGGACCGTCTGATCAATCAGTGATTTAATCTGGGTCGTTGATCGATTCAACCTTAGGAGTATAAATTCAAAAACTTTTAACCGGATGGAAAAGCCCATTTGTGCGACCCGAATAGCTGAATTGTTGACCCGGTCAGATCCTCGCCGTATGGCCACCTTGGCTCGCGTCACCGCCCTAAATTGATAGATCTCTCTCTCCTCGACCTTCCCATGCCTTCAAACCTGCCATGCATCGCCACTCGGAGAGGAATCAAACCCATGAAGGTTTTTGGGTTTTTCGTGGCACCCTCGTCATCATAGGCGGCGCTCCGACGACTGTTTGGTGGTGCAATGTCTGAGGTTTCATTCCCTTCTATCCAAGGAGTCGAACGCGACAAGCTTTTGCCATATCTTAGCCTATGGACGACGAATGGTCAACGCCAAATTTTGATGGGTTTTCTGAATTTTTAAGGTATTTTTGGGTACCTTCCGAACATATTTTGAGTTTGTAGTGAACTAGAAAGTTGTTGGGTTTGTTGTGATCTTCAAATTGATATGTAGGATGAACAATTCAGAGGTGGTTGATTTTGGCAGCGCGTGGTCGTCGCATGTGGTGGCGTGTGATCCCCACGCGCCGTTGTACACAGCCAAGCTTTAGCGACTAGAAACTCAGTTTTTCACTAGAAGTTTCCTAAACTGTTTCTTAAGCCTTTTGTAATTGTTTTCATGTAGTTTCATGTCGTTTGATTGTTTTTGTAATATTCGGCTATGCACAGATTTTGAGGGGACTTGACACGCCCACTCAATTGTTCGTCACGTGCCGAGTCAAAACGAAAGCTTGGTAGTGAACAAATTATGAACTACGATGTTCAGGATCGTGGCTCGACTCATAGAGTACGATGGCGAGTTATGGTAGCATTATTTAGAATATTGAAAATAAATGTAAGATCCGATTGACATTTCGTCTCGGATTACTTTATCCACTTTAGTCGCAAGATGGAACTTCTATTAATTGATTGAGATCTTCGACTTCGCTTAAGGGTGTGGCGTTAAGTATGATTTACTAGTGAGTGGATCAATCCAGGTGAATGGACACCTTTTATTTTCACAGTTGTAGCGAGTCACTATTATTTTACTTATTGTCGTGCAAGTTTCAGTTTTTAGTGTTTAGTTTTCAGTTTTTAGTGTTGAGTCTTGTGTGCAAATTTACATTATTGCATCAATGCATTAAGTACTCGGCTGATCTCCGAGGGCTCCAGGATGGGTCAGAGGCCCTAAGTTGGCACACACGTCGTCCGAGTCAGAAGCTCCAGGCGACATGCATATACAGTTATCGGCTCGGATCAGAGGTCCCTAGACGATGCCTCCACTTTACTTGCATACCGAGGATTTATCTTAGACTTGCTTAGGTTTTATATTATTGTTACTATCAATGGAAATACATAGATTATCTTTGTTTTCATGCACACTCAGTTATTATTTTCGTCCACTCACTCTAACGATTTCTATATTTTTATATGCCTTTCTCTGGGCCTTTCGAATTCAAATGCCCAGATTTACAGATTTATTATGAAAGTCAAACATGCACATGGATCGAGGCATAACCATAACCACTATAGGATCTGATAATGATCGTACGAGTTAGTAGTATGATTTCGTATAACTAGTTTAATATGTCTAGCTGCTCTGATGTCTAAAAGAGTATATATATTCAATTTTGAGAAATTGTTTCTTTAAGTTATGATATTTTGATTATGGATCTTTACTTCGATCTTTGGTTTAGACTATGTAGGCACTAATGGTATTTAGGACCTAATCTTAGTTTAGGCAGCTGAGTCGGGGTTGGGTTCTTTTAGTTTGTATCAGAGCATTAAGTCATAGGTTATGTAGACCGTACTAGGTTGCTTTTGTTTTTGTGTTCGATTACGCTCAACATCTTCCGAGGATGGCCAGACTGTAGCGGATCCCCATCAAATACTCAAGGTATTGAACGTTGTCGAATACATGACGAATACGACCGAGTACTAACCCTAGCTTGTGAGTTAATTTACCTTATTCGTTATGCCTCGTGTGCGCGACCTCAATTTACTTTTCCAAGGTTAAAGTTTTCTCAAAAGGTTAGTAGTATTTCTAGGCTCCAAGTAAATATAGTAAGTTGAATTTTTGTTTTACTACGTTGAAATATGAGATTATGACGCCAAGTTTACAAGCAGTGGGGTATGTGTCAGATAAGCGAGCGTGTTTTGATTATCAAGACCTTGTTCGATATGTGACCAGTCGATGGATTGCGTTTATGCAATATATAAGGGTAAGATGTGTAATGATTTTGTTGGGTAAAAAGTGCTTAGTACTTTGGATATTAGAATTTCACGGGGTACTGTTATATTAGTGCAAATTTATGTCGATTTTAGTCGTAGGAACTCTTGTGATACTTTTGTTTCCGCGAAATGTCTTCTGACATGATTTGTGAATCTTCTTACATGTTTTGGTTGATCTTGAAATTACGGAGAGGTTATGCCAAATTTTTGGTAAATTATATGAGCTATGTCAAGTTGCATATTATGATGGAGCGTCATGAAAAGACCGTTAGCGATTAGCCATTGGGAATTAGCGTTTTCATAGATACCTCATGAGCAATGGTGTAGCGTCAAGCTAGTAAATTACCAGCTATGTCAAAGAATCATGTGTGCATTATCCTTCCTTTCACCATGTTTAGTTTTGCACTCTTCTTAGTCATGTTCAGCTAAAACCTTCAAGTGTCTCGTTTAGCTTTCCAATTTTCTATTTCACGTTCAGCCTCCCAGCTTTATGCTTCATGTTCAGTTACCTTAGATGCCAAGATCTTTTGTCGTACCATCACCCAGATCTATTGTCGTACCATCACAATTACATCGAGACCCTGGAATAGCCTCAGGATTATCGCACATAACCATTTTTGTGAAACAGTCATGGGTAGCTTTGGCTAATTATGTTCTTTTCTGATTGAAGTTTCGCTTTGTTTCATTAACTTCCTTTTGTCCATTCCGTTTTGTTACTTTAAGTTCCTTGATTTCATTCGTAACCTCCCTCGCTTTAGCTGAGAAAGTTGTTCTCAATTTTGTCACTTCGATTTGTTTTGTTCTCTCAGCTTTTTATATATGCAAATGGAGTCCTTCATGAACTTGGATATAGGAGAAGTAGCAAAGTGACATGTAATTGTTTATGATTTGTTGTCCCTAGCCGCAGTTGTTTTCAAATTTCGTCATGTATTGTTTAGTAGACTTGTCTCTTTCCTGTTTAGTCAGCGTTTCATCTTTCGGATAACTATGTTGATGAGTAGCAATTTGATTGCGCAATACGAGAGTAGTTTGATAGTTGAGTTTTAAGTCTGGGACCATTCATCATTCTAAGCCAGAATTGGATAAGCGGTGTCATCTTTTAACAGCCGATTGAGGTTATTATTATTGGACTCGTTGTATTTGGAAATTTTCTAGAATATCATGTACGCTTGTACTTTGCTATTTTTGGAGATTTGATGTATTGGTTAAGGGTGTCAGATTTGCAAGTTTTGGTTTCGACTATAAACGAATAGGTCATGCCGAAATTTTTGTAGAAATTATTTTGATTTAGCGTTATTGGAATCGCCTCTTTCTTCGATCATCAACTAGTAAACCAACTTTCTATGAGATTTGTATTTTGATTACGTTTGAGAGAGTTGTGTGTTGATCTCTTTTTGTGTTCAACGAATCAAGATGTACTTTGAATGCAGTTTTGTATAGGCGGTACTAATGAGATTTCCCCGTACATGATACTCCTCTTGAGTGTACTTGAGGCTCGGGGCTTCACGTGGTGCTAGCATCTTGAGGAGTCATATTGACTATTATCTAAGTGTGCTTTAGACTTGGTATCTCAATGTCTACCGATATGATGATTTTGTATTTTGAATTATGTTAAGCTCGTCAAGTTTCTGTGTACTCGATATCTTGTGTAACTATGCAGGATCTAAGATTGAGAAAATTCGAGCTTACAAGACTATGGATATGATGTATAATTGTTTACGCTCTTTCTTCGAAGTTATCATGTTATGTCCCATTCTTGAAATTTATCACGATAAGTGGAGTCATTTTTGAAAGCTTAAGCGTTTGATGTGGGGACATCCTTTCGTAGAATACTAACGCTTTCGATTCTCGAGTCATAGCGGGAGTTTGGACAAGCGATTAAATTATTTCAAGGGTTAGCGCAGACGACAATACAATTGTGATTGATGATGCAGTTGTGCAGATGCATGGAGAGAAAAAATTTCAAGTAGTAGCGGTTTGGCATTTCGATGTTTTCATTCATAAGCAAATTATTTCTTTAAGTTATGATCTTTCGATTATGGATCTTCACTATGATATTTGGTTTAGAATTTGTAGGCATTAATGGTTTTTAGGACCTAACCTCGATTTAGGCAGGGTCGGGTCATTTCAATATATTCTTGCTATTTCAGTATGTGTCTTGTCCTAATTAGAATAGAAGTAGATATTCTAACAATCCTTAATTTATAAGGATATGAATTATAATTGATTGTAATGCTTATATTTAAGGTCATCTATCAAAGAATAAAGACACAGTTTCAGTCTACAGTTATTCAGTTTACTTATCTCTTTCAACACTATATTAATATTTCGTCAAATATTTTCTCATGTTTACCCAAGTAGAAACTATGAAATTTAATGTAAACTACAGTTGGATAGGTATTAGGATGTTATAATTAGAATTGTTGTGTAATATGTATTATACTCTATGTTGAATGGTGTTTGTTTGAATGTATATGTGTTAGGAGTATTTTTGTTATTATTCTAAGATGTTCTAATTAGTTGTATTGTACTACGGAAATTAGGCTTCATGATTCGGATCATCTTGAACTCCACGAGTTTTCTTTTTGCTACACTTGAGCTCCAAGAGTTCTTGTTGGAAATGAAGTGTAGGGACGATTTAAAAATATCTAAGGAGCCGAGCTCCATGGTTCACCATTTCTTCTTTCGGACTCGACAGTTTTTGTTTCGACGGGACTGGTGGTGAAGCGTTCTATAACTTTGTACTGTCAACGAAGACTAAAGACTAGTAATTATGTTTCTTTGGAATTGTTGGTTAGTTTAGGTGTTTAGGCCGCTTATTGCTTGAAGAGATGACCCCACTAATTTTCTAGGAACCGTCACAAGGTGCAAGTATAGGGCTACATTTATTTATTTCAATCTTGTTGCAGGAGAAAGTAGAATAGACAGAAAGTTGTTTACTTCTCATTGATAGAATGCCTTAAATACAGGCTGATACAATCAGTTACAATCACAATCCCTATATAACAGAGATTCTCTGTATCTATCTAATCAATATCCGTATCTAACTAGGACAAGACACACATCAGGATTAATGGAGAATAAATCTCCTTAAACACTCTCCATTGTGTCGATGGCCGTAAGAATGATGCATGACTTGTTATCTCATTAAAAACCTCGCCAAGCAAACAAAAACCTCATGGGTAAAACAAAAGCTTGGTCTAAGGGAATAAGAGTACAACGCACCAATTACTAAACCTACTACATGTGAGGTAGACTCCCCCTGACTGTAAACTCAGTTTAGGAATTCTGATAACCTACGCATACCAATGCTTCTCACATGTTTCACAAAAGTAGATTTAGGAAGTGACTTAGTAAACAAGCCCGCAACATTATCAACAAAACTTATCTGGCTCACATGAATATTCAACAGCTGCTATTGTTGCTGATTGAAGAAAAAATTCAGCGATATATATTTTGTATTGTCACCCTTAATGAAACCCAACTTCATCTGTTCAGTGCATGCTGCATTATCCTCAAAGATGTAAGTAGGATCGGTAACAGTAGATTTCAATCCACTAGAGCCTCGAATATGACCTATGATTGATGTAAGCCAAACACATTCTCTAACTGCTTCATGCAAATCAATTATCTCAGAATGATTCGAGGAAGTAGCAACAAGAGTTTGCTTTGTTGATCTCCAAGAGATCGCCGTGTTTCCCATAGTGAAAACATAACCGGTCTATGAACGACCTTTGTGTGGGTCAGAGAGATACCCAGCATCAGCAAATCCAACTAACACATTAACTGGTATTTTGGAATAGGGGATAACATGAAAACCTTTTGAAACATGACCAATTTTTGACGGGTCGAGAGAATCTTTCGATTGGTAGATGAGATGACTCTGGTCGAACCAGGGTGCAGGTTTCGATGGGTCGAGGAAATCCTTCGATGGGTTGAAATCCCCAGAATTTGTCTCAACTTTCTCTTTTTCGAGAATCTCATATTTTTCTCTGTATTCTTTATAAGGGAAGAATAAACCCATATCAATGGAACCTTTCAAGTATTTGAAGACTTGTTTCACTCCGTTCCAATGACGTTGCATTGGTGCAGAGCTAAATCTTGCCAACAAGTTCACTGAGAATGCAATATTTGGACGTGTGCACTGAGCTAATTACAACAAAGCTCAAATAGCACTAAGATATAGAATTTCAACTCCCAAGATCTCCTCATCATCATCTAATGGACAAAACGGATCTTTCTTGGGGTCCATACTGCGTACAATCATTGGTGTGCTAACAGGGTGTGCTTTGTCTATATTGAATCGCATGAGCATCTTTTGGACATAAGCAGACTGGTGAATAAGAATTCCACCAATTCGATGTCCTAGCTCTAATCCGAGACAAAATCGAGTCATACCAAGGTCTTTCATCTCAAATTCAGATTTCAAGTAGCAAACAGTCTCATTGATCTCTTCAAGAGTTCCGATGATATTCATATCATCAACATACATAGCTACTATAGCAAATCCTGAATTTATTCTTTTAATGAACACGCAAAGGCATAAATCATCATTCTTATATCCCTTCCCAATCAAGTAGTCACTGAGGCGTGTATACCACATCCTACCGGATTGCTTCAATCCATACAGTAAACGTCTCAACTTTATAACATGAGCACTCCGTGGTCTAGAGTTACTTGATTTGGGTATAGCAATGTCATCTGGCACTCTCATGTATATCTTTGAATCAAGATCCCCATAGAGATATGCAGTAACCACATACATCAGCTACATACTAAGCTTTTCGGACACTATCAAGCTTATCAGGTAGCGGAAGGTGATGATGTCCATAACTGGAGAATAGGTCTCCTCATAATCAATTCTAGAGCGCTGAGAGAAACCCTGTTCTACAACTCTAGCTTTATAACGTAAGATCTCATTCTTCTTATTACGCTTCTGAACAAAGACCCATTTATGTCCAACTGGCTTAACATTTGGTGAGCATAGCACAACCGGACCGAAAACTTGCCTTTTATTAAGAGAGTCTAGTTCAGCTTGGATTGCTTCCTTCCATTTTGGCCAATCTGCTCTACGTTGACATTCATCAACTGAGCGGGGTTCCACTTCATCGTCATCGATAATCTCCTGAGCGACGGAATAAGCAAATATATCATCAACTAACATGGAAGATCTATCTATAAGAACATGCGCATCATTTGTTCTAAGTGAGATTTCTGAGTTCTCTGATATCACAAAAGTTTCTTGAGCGTCCCCCAGAGATGTCAATTATGATTCAAGGACATAACCATAATCAGAGACAATCTCATGTGAAGGGTTCGCAACGTTGATGATAAGTGGATGTTTTGGTGCCTTGATGACCTGCCTTTTGACCGACGACTTATCTGTGGATTTTCTTGGTCTTCCCCTCTTTCTGGTGGGAGCCGAGGCCGAAGCAACACCATCCACATGAGCAGGAGGAATGTCTCATTTACCAATGTTGCTATTAACGAATCCCTTTACAGGGATTTCCAACCTTGAAGGAACATTAGCAGCAGGTATATTTGATCTTGTCACTTTAGCGATATCAGCAAATGAATCAGGCATGGAGTCTGCCACTTGCTGAAGATCGAGTATCCTATGCACTTCCATCTCACTCTGAGATGTGCGTGGGTCATGATGAGACACAGTGGGATCAAACCACGTCAATTCCTGACGTTGAACTGGAATAAAACTATTCCGATCTCCCCCTAACGGCGGGAAATATGTCTCATCATATTGACAATTTGCAAATCTAGTAGTAAAGAGATCTTATGTCGAAGGTTCAAGATAGCGGATTATCTTGGGTGATTCGAAACTAACATAAATGCCCAATCTTCGTTGAGGACCCATCTTAGTATGTTGTGGAGGTGCAATAGGCACATAGACTGTGCAACCAAAAATGCGTAAATGTGAAATGTCAGGTTCATATCCAGTTACCAACTGGTACGCACTGAATTGTTGAAGGGCAACATGTCTAAAACGAAGGAGCATTGTTGCGTGTAACACTGCATAACCCCAAGCAGATACCGGTAAATTTGTATGCATTACCAAAGCTCTAGACACAAGTTGTAGCCGCTTTATATGAGCCTCTGCTCAACCATTCTGAGAATGGACGTGCGGAATGGGATGTTCAACATCAATCCCAAGAGACATGCCGTAATCATCAAAAGACTTTGATGTAAACTCTCCTGCATTATCCAATCAAATAGACTTGATTGGATGGTCCGGGTGGTGAGCCCGGAGCTTAATGATTTGAGCTAGGAGTTTTGCAAACGCAGCATTCCTTGTGGATAGAAAAGCAACGTGTGACCATCATGTTGATGCGTCTATCAAAACCATGAAATATTTAAATGGTCCGCATTCAGGTTTGATAGGTCCCCAAATATCACCTTGAATCCTTTGTAAGAATGAAATATTTTCATTGTTATCAACATCAAAAGAAGGACGAGCCGTCAATTTTGCTAAGGAACAAGCTTTGCAGAATGAGCGATGCACATCAGAGATGGCAACATAAGAATCCGGTGGGATGACGCACGATGCTCCAACAGTATGTTGTTGGGAAGGTGTTATACTTGTCGTGGAGACCAAGTTAGGATTGAGATGGGTAGTCTCATCCTCAACATCTAAACCGATGGAAATAGGTAATCCCACATGTTTCTGGGCTCTAAAGAACGGATGACCATGAGTATTTTTCAAGATTTTGATCATCATATCACAACTTGGATGTCCCGGTTGTACATGCCAAAGCCTATATGAATCAGAATCACACGTAGTAGTATGAGTCACGACATTGGATATAATAATCCAAACTGTAGTTAAGTACAAACCAATACGAATTGCCGGAAACTTCTCTGGAATGCGCTTTCGGCCACATTCAACAGAGGTTATACACAAAAATTCTTTTCCATTCTCACAATAGGTTTCCAAGTGAAATCCGTTGGCACGAATATCCTTGAAGCTTTGCAAGGTTCGATTGGCCTTTGGCGCATATAAGGCATCAATGATATATAATTTTGTACCATGGGGCAGCAAAAACTCTGCACTACCACGCCCCTGAATAACGGGCGCTGCCCCTGAATTTTTTTCCGATGTTTTCCAATAAAACCGATGTATAAACAACATCATAAGCCAATAAAACAGATGAAAAACTCATCTAAAAACATCACATTCAGATTGGATTTTTGACGGAGAAAACCCAAAATAACTTGTGATTTTTCGATACCAGATTTCGATCGGTCAAGAAGATTTTTCGACGGGTCGAAAATTGACCAATTTTAGGACAGGGTCGTCGCATCGACCGGTCGAAAATTAGTCAGTTCAATTTTTCGACGGGTCGAAATTGAGCCATTTTCGGACAGAAGCGAGGCATCGACCGGTCGAAAATTGTTCAGTTCAATTTTTTGACGGGTCGAAGCTGCTCTGTGCACTGCTTCAAAATTTTTTGACGTTTTATTTTTCTTTGTCAAAGTAGTATCTTGGCTTGCCTTTTTCTATATGTGTAAATATCGAACCATACATAAGAATCACATGTAATAGAACATTCTTAAAACACTTTCATACCAAAAATAGATAAATATTCATTGCTTGCCAACAAAAATTACATCATAGATGTGTTCTTATTCATAAAACAAAGACAAATGTCTTAAAAATTCTTGACCGAAAAGTAAGCCAAAAACAAAACTAAAACTTGAAAGATTATAGAGACAACTGCCTTTTACATAGGCTTAATCAAAATCTAAGGTAGCAAGTTCTTTCCCCTTATCAGCTGCTAAAGCTAGGTTTCTGTCAACCTCCATCTCATATTCTCCAGTGTAATTCGACTCTTGAGCCAAATACTGTTTATGCTTCTTGTAGATATTCTGGAGTTCTCTACTAGCATGACACTGTTTGTGCATATGTCTAGCAGATCCACACTTGAAACAACCAAGTTTACCAAATTATTGATACCGTTGACCATCAGGAACCGAACTAGACTGGTTCTTTTGAGAAAAGGCGTTTTGATCTCTATGCTAAGTCATATTTTGGCTGCGGCCTTGGCCACGCCCACGCCCTCCTCTTCCCCCACGTGGAGCATGTCCACCACGATTATAAGGTTCTGAACGAGCAACCTTCTTATCTTTTCGAGCCTTTCCTCCCGTATTATATCTCTCAGGCTTTTTGGTACCAGCCGGTCTTGAGTTATTATACAAGATGATCTCATGATGTTTTTCTTTAGCCGCAAGACTGTTAATGAGATCACTGAATTCGGTAATCCTCCCTTGCTCGTACTCAATCCAGTACTAATGAGCTAGAAGACTCATAGATGTGGGGAAGGTTTGTAACGCCTTCTCAATCATGTCTTCCTCAGATTTTTTCACACCACAAAAGCTTCGTTCAGACTGCAGATCGAGTGTAGCTTGGTTAAAAGCATTGATCTTTGGGAAATCCACCATTCTGGTGTTATTCCATTTTGCAGTCAACTCAGAAAGTTGTGCATTATGCACATTATTGAACCTCTTTTTTAGAACATCCCACAAAAACATGGGATCTGTCTTGTTCAAGTAATGCTTCTTCAGAGAAGGGTGAATATGACGCCTCAAAAACATGAAGGCTTGAGCTTTTGTCTCTTCAGTAGGTGGGAGGAGGTTTGTTCCAGGCCCAGTGGGTTTGATGGTGTTGGTCAGTCTCTTTCCGATGAATGTGTTCTCTACATCAGAGACTCAACGATGGTACTCCTTGCCTTCAAGGTCAAGGATCTCAAATTTCGGCATTGCAGGCTCATTCGAACTCATCTACAAAAACACACAGAGATGTTTTATTAAAAATGATCGAGTACTACGATCATAAAACTTTCAAGTTTAATTGAATAAGAACGTGATCCATGATGCATGGTCACAAAATCGATTGTAAAACGGTGGTAAAAATCACACCCAGCGACCGTGACACAACAGTCACATAGAATCGATTTTCCTTTTCTTTTCTTTTTATTTTCCAAACCGTGACTCCCCTAGGATCGTCACGTATACTCTATGGATATATGTCCATAGGAGCTAGGGTAGAAACATGTAATATTCACAACTCATATCACAGTTATCATCAACGTAGATCTAGGATTTTGCGGTAAGTAAGTTTGGTAGATCTAGAGATTGATGGTTTAGAAAAGTTTACCTCGATAGGTATTATGCTCGGTATGACCGCTACACTTGTTGATTGATTTGAGGTAGAAGCCCTTCTGAAACGATTCCTCGGAAGACGAGCAATCTTGAAACGATTTGAAGAACTTGTGCTTAAGTGAGGGATGCCGAGATGAGAGAGAAAGACCGATAGTGGAGCAAGGTGGTCGGCGGTGGTTGGTGGCTTTCTCCTAGTTTTAGGGTTTTCTATTAACTCTGAGAGTCGTGCTGATAACGTGTTGCAGGAGAAAGTAGATAGACAGAAAGTTGTTTACTTCTCATTAATAGAATGCCTTAAATACAGGCTGATACAACCAGTTACAATCACTATCCCTATATAACAGGAATTCTCTGTATCTATCTAATCAATATCCGTATCTAACTAAAACAAGACACACACCGAGATTAATAGAGAATAAATCTCCTTAAATAAACCCCACTTTCTATTCGTTCGGTTTATTATTATTATTATTATTATTATTATTATTATTATTATTATGTTCTATCAAAATATCGTTTTCACTTAAAATAATTTATTTTATATTTTTAAATGTCATTACGGCAAAAAAAAAAACCGTATACAAATTAATTATGTGCCATCATGGCCAAAAAAGACCGTATCATATCTACACTTAGTATAAATCTAATCGTTATTATGATTTAGACCGAATTAAAATAAGATGAGTCCAATATCTACCATTTATGGACTCTTTTTCTTCTAAATATAATAAATCGCATTTATAAATCTGTATCAGATATATAAAACTACAAAAGGAATGATATTCGAATTAAGGATACGATAGTCAATTAATTTTGAACAATTACCAAAAATTCTCGTTACAATGCGAGTATAAATAGTCGAAATTCTATGTGATTTATGCATCAGAATTAACCAAATGATATAACCGAGTGATGAGAGTTGTGATGCCTCTTAGATCATCGTCTCATGATTTTCATGTCGTTAAATGTTTTCACCTTCGAAACACTTGCACATTGTAAGACAAATTATTTCTTTGAAGCATATAAATTGCATTTTCACATTTGTGTTTAAACTTATCAAGAAGGCACGTCGATTACTTTTGTAGACATGCTTTTCAATTTCCTTGCTTAACGTTTCAATTGTTTTTCCTCTTTTTGCAGCATTTTTTGTATTTTATACCACGAAAGTCAAAATGAAATATTATTTCAAATTAGAAACATAACTTCAAAAGTTCTTCTCGCTGCATTGCTTCGGATCGACGATTGCCCAGAATAATAAGGTATGTCCCTTTTCTGTTACAACTTTGATACTTTTGGTTTATTAGTCTATGTAGACAGGTCATTTTATTGTAAATTGAATCCATGAGTTGGATGTTCTTATTGATTGCAGCCTTGCATGGTCTTGTCCGGTGGTGGTGTGGGACATCAGTCTCTAGCTACTTGGTCTCGGCGGTCTTGCACGTGGGACTCTGCATTTTCAGGTGTTCCAAGATCAGTTCGTGTCCATTCGTTAGACGACCTCATCGATTCATTACGGCCACGGAACAAGTCGGAAGCCTAGGCCAAGATAAACTCTCCGGAGCTAGGTTTCATGGAAACACGTGCGAATAGTTAAAGGATAAAAGGGATTTTTTCAAAAAAATTAGAGAAAGCGGTTGCACGAACGTGTAATAAGATAATAAAATTAATTATATATAGATATATAATAGTATATAAAAAAATAAATATTTAAAATATAAGATTTTAGTTCTGATTTGATTGTTTATGAACACAAACATTCATAAATGTTAAAAAATATAGAGAAAATTCAATACATATATACCTAAATAAAATGTTTCATTTCCCTTAAAATTATTCTTTATTTTCAATTTCGCGCTTCCAAAACGTTTCTAGAAAAATATATTATTGGAATCACGCTTTCAAAATAAAATAAAAAAATTGGACGCGCTTCCGAGTGCTTCCGTCGCGCTTCCAAAATGCTTCCGCTTTCGAAGCGCGAAACGTGACTAATTTAAAATTTTCGTGCTTCCTAGCTCCGGAGAGATTTCTGGTTCGGTTGATGGTCCAGATACTTGTACCAAGGGTAGATGAACTCTTGAATCAACTGCAAGACGTTCACTCTAATAGGAAGGGAACCTCAAAACTCCTACCAAGTAATTGGTCTGCAGATCACCTTGCCACAATCGTGGCTTTGACCCTGTGTCAAGGGTCTGCTATAGCAAGCATGAACTTTCATCCGATCCTTCCAGCAATAGAAGCTCCTAGTTTGATGCTTCCACCAGAGAGATAAGTCTATGGGAAGTTCACCGGTGGCAAAGATTAGTGAATTCAAGGTGTTCCCAATATAACTCGGATACTGCTGATAATCTAATACGATTCAGATACTCAAGTATTTTTTTTTTATAAGTCGATCAAAGGTTGGCACGAGATATTACAAACCCCTTCATTGCTTTCATTCGTTAGGCGGCCATAGGCCTTGTCGGTGATGGCCTCTGACATCGTCGGCATGCGCTCTGGGGCATGGCCGGACGGGTACTGTCCTGCGGCCCGGTAATGGGCGGCGGAGGAGTTAGGAGGGCGACGCACGGTGGAGGATAGCTACATTTGAGTTGGTTAATGCAAGGTCAGTGGTGGAGAGGTCAGAGGTGAAGCTCGTGGGGAGTGAAGAGTGTTGGGCTTCCGACTTTTGTCTAATATCCATTCCTCTTGTTAAGCGCCATGGACGGCGATGTGTTTTCCAGTGAGCTCTGGGTTGGGTCGAACATTGATTTCAACGACTCACCTTTGGGGGAACAATGATTCACAGGAAGAGGACGACCGAGGTTTGGCGATGGAGATCCGACGTGATGTGCGGCTCCATTCTGCGACAATGGGTGATGGTTCCCCGGGGAATGACGACGACATTGGTGATGATGTGCGGCATGCTGAAAGGTTGGCAAGTGACTGAGTTGGGCTGGCTTTTTTCATTTTGTATGTTGGGCTTCAAAGAAGGGCCCCAGGCCTTTATGTTTATTTTAAGTACTTTAAGTTTAAGTTGAGTTATTTTATTCCAGCTAGTTTTTAACTCAAGTATTTTTCAAGGGTTTCTAGTTTTAGTTTAGGTCTAGTTTCCTTTGATTTTCTAGCATATTTTATCCGGGTTCGGTATCCTCGAATCTGGCTAAGATTCCAATTCTATATGAATTCTTATGTATCAATAATACATCACTGCCTAGTTTATATTTTCCTCTCATTGAGTTATGGAGTGTTAAACTAGGTGTTTTTCGGTGTACTTAACTATTTATCAATGCAATATTGTATGATTTTCTTCGTAAAAAAAAGGCTAGAACTATTTGGGTTTGAACTTAGGTAGTGAGCGGAAAGCACACTGTCTTGGCCACTATACCAATCTCAGATGCTCTTCGGGTACTCAAGTTGTTACAGCATTAGAGATTAGTTATGCTTTTTGCAAGATATTTTCCCTAATTTAGTTTAATGTATGACATTGTTGTCACAATACCTACACTAATTAATTTTGTGCATTTTGAAAGGAAAGGAAAAATTAATTCCTTTCAAAAAAAAATTTGTGCATTTTGATATGATAGATCAGATTGCAACATGAGGGACATGAACTATATAATATTGCCTCATTTAATTAGAATTGTACATTTATAAACTAGATCATTGTATCGAGCAAATGTGTAAATATGTAGTGTCTTAATTGTACATTTATCCATTCATCAATACTAAATCATTGTTGGAATTTCCAAATCTTATTCTTACCTTCAAATTAAAAACCTACCCTAAATTGCAATATTTTCGACAAAACAATTTGAAGGAGCCAATGCGTTTGTGACCCTCGCTCTCCGAAACGCCGCAACGCACTTGGCTCGAAACGCCGAAACGGAGTGCACGTTTCTACATTTCCGTCCTCAAATTCCTTGACCCGATCTAAATTGTCGTTGAGATCCACAGCTCCCTTTTCCGACTCCACCACCAGAACATTCAATTCGTTGACCTCTTTCTTCACCCACCTCGTCTCCAGATCCCGAGACTTCTTCGCGCGGCCGAGTTTAGCAGACACCTCGCCGAGCAGATTCAGATCCAAGTAGTCTTCGATCTTCTGGATCTGCACACGATGACGATCTCCCCTGCAAAAAATCTAATTTGAGACCGAAAATTGAGTGTAATTAGCTACTCATTTTGAATCGGAGAGCTTGAGGGTATAGGGGATCGTACGGCGGTGATGAGAAGGTCGAGATCGGCGGCGGAGGAAGGGCGGATGAGGCGTCTCTGAATTTCATCGACGGTGGCGAGAGGGCTAGATGGCGAAGTAGCTCTGGCTCTTTTCCTCTCTAACATATTTGGCGGGTGATTTTGGAGTTTCAAAACTTGACTGTAATAACCAACTGTATTTCATTTTAGCCTTAAATAGACTCACGAGTCATGATAGCAAGCTTAGACATCTCTACTGATATAAAGCCAAGAGTGGCTTTTGGTGTCATCCCATACCAAATTATGAAAACCCGAAAATATCCTTATGAAAAAAATAAAAACATCTCCAAGAAAATATATATATATATATATATATAAATGGAGGACATTGTTGTAATGCACCAGAAAAAAAAAAATAAGAGAAGAAAAATCAGGCGGGAGATAAAAAAAAGTGAACAACAGTGTTGTCCAGCAAAAACTGTCATAGAAGTTGATATAATAGTGGTTGATCTAATTTGACACGTGTGTATACACGGATGGTTAAGCTAGTTTAAGGCTAAAATGAAATACAGTTGGTTAGACATTTTCAACTGTATTTTGGAGTTTCAAAACTTGACTGTAATAACCAACTGTATTTGTACTATGCTGTAAATGTTACAATCAGTTCATAAACGCAAATGCAAGTATAGATGCATCGTGAGACTGCAGACTTTTCGCAAAAATTGTACAGATTGAAAACTGATTGTAACATTTATAGCATAGTACAATTCTTCTCTGGTCTGATACAACAGTGTAATAGACTGATATATGTATACAAGCATCCACATTCTGGAAAATTGGATTGTGATGTACAAAACTATCTGATGATGCTGATGAGAGCAAGCTTAGACATTTACAACAAAATACCATTCGCGCAGTTTTCGATGCTACTCAGGTTTCGCTGCAGTGAAGGGATCTTACTCCTGATATACATAGTGTACAAACTATAAGTTGATCAATTTGAAAAAAAGAATGAATGTTCCTAACCTCACCGGTGGCAAAAGTTGAATGTGAATTAGGTAGGACCTCCAAAAAGATTGTTCTGCACTCTTCTTGGTAAGCCAAAATTTTGGTAAGCCCTGATTTCACCTTCCAGAGTGGCTGTCACAATGACCATTCCCCATGCTGATGCTTGTGTTGTTTGGCTCGATTGACTACCACCGGTGTCAAACCAGGACCAAGAGGAAGACCAAGATGACGTTGATGCGTTGCCAGCAGATATTGAAGGTGAATCAGCACCGTACCTAATAGAGGAAGGGTCCATGCTGCTGAATGACTCGCCAATGCCAGATTCTGTTCGGGATATTTCAGATGGATCCTCCTCTTCTGGCGGGGCAGTTGAAGGCCTCTCTGGTGTCATATTGGGAGGAGTATTAGGATTAGTCATTGTAGCGTTTTTCTTTGGGAGAGGTGGCAACTGTTTCTTGTTGTCTCCTCCATCTTGAGTAGGTGATGCAGTTCCTGAGATTGGCTGTACATTGGAACGTTTCGAGTGCCTCTTGGAAGTGTGCACAGGCACAGGAGGAGGGTCACCTTTTACGGTGCCAGGCCATGGTATTGCTACTGAAACATCTTTACACTCAAAGTGTTCATGAGAAGTGACTGTGAGTGTCTTCTTTGCTGTGGCTGAAGCTTCATGCTTCCAAACAAACACATTAGAATCTTCACTGGCACATATAACGTACTTTCCATTGGGAGTGAATGACGCTCCAATTTGACTGCTTGTATTTCGGAAACCTGTTACATATCCATGCATTACTGAAATGAATAATGTGGAAAGGAATGAAGTAGTACTGATCATTGGATTCTTACATACCTTTAAACTTATGAGTGACATCTTTACCATCCACAACCCGAATTCGAGAATCAGCAGATGTGACAAGCATTTCAGTTGGATTTATGGGAGAAAACTGTTCAAAAGACATTGGGAGTAAAAATCTTTCAAAGGTACTTTCAGCAGAAACAATTCGTTCGCGAGCAATTAGAAGGATGACAGTTGCATTACCTGGAAACCAGTGATTTTCTTGGGAGTTTTCTTCTTGTTTTTAATATCAATCTCACCTTCTTGACTTAATTTATTATCTGAATTACAAAACAAGAGCAGCTTTAGAAGACGAGAACTTTAGAATAAAATATCTGCAGGGTTGTTGACGAATGAATACACTGTGTATATAAAAAACTTATACCTTCTGCATTGTACAAGCGACAGTTTCCTTTGTGTGAGCCAATGATG
Organism: Geum urbanum; assembly: GCA_946800695.1. Classification (NCBI taxonomy): domain Eukaryota; kingdom Viridiplantae; phylum Streptophyta; class Magnoliopsida; order Rosales; family Rosaceae; genus Geum; species Geum urbanum. The sequence goes on along the minus strand of OX326999.1, from coordinate 75,843,727 downwards.
GCAGACTGCAGTTACAAAAGGATTACATCACTTAAGGCAAGTGATACAATTGCAAGGATGGTAGTCATAATGCAACTTTTTTTACTTTATGTAGATTAAAAGAGCAAAAGCCTATTGTAGTGTTCATGAAACCAGAAAAATAACAATGTGAAAAACCAGAACAGTATATTCATACCTGTCCATCTGGGGTATAGCAGGCAGCAGTGATCATTTCGTGAAGATCAGTCCAGTCTACTACTCTTCGATCAGGTATGTCCCATAACCGAAGCTTGGCATCAAGTGAACCGCTGAGAAAATAATTGTCGTCTAAGGGATTGAACTGTACGCATGTTACTGCCAGACCAATTCCGCATGTTAAAACTCAAGAACCAAATAAAAATTTAGTAACCAAAACGTGACATATAAGCGGCACCATAGGGTCAAACAACAAATGAGCAGTTGTTGTGTGAAAACCCAATCTGTTTACCATATACCAAGTTAATTTGAAAAGATCATTAATAAGGATCTATATCAGTGTTATAAATGCTTCTTACCATAATCGTTGTGGGCAAACATCTTTAGACATGTCTTGGTCTCCATATCCCATAATCTAACTGTTTTGTCCATTGAAGAAGAAAGTAATAACTGCATAGCAAATAAAAATGAGCCCAAAACCAAGTTATAACAAATTGAATATGCATAGGCATTCAAAATTGAAGTTTATCATTAAGAACAGCTTCAACCTTGATCACAACAAACCAATATGATATATATGAAGAATGATAGTTTAAAAACTGACCTGATCTCTAGACCACGACAGGTCCAGTACAGCATCCAAATGACCTTCAAAAGTGCACACAGGTTTTTCCGAAAGAGCAAACACAAATTCGGGCACATGGACATAATCAGGAATAGGATTTGTTTTCCTAGTCGATCCTCCCTTCCCCTTCTTCTTCCTCTCAGAGGTTATTGAAGCATCAGAGCTATGAGACGGTGACGATGATGGTCTATCTGGAGATTGGCAAAACGAGTGATGCAGTGGCGTTGAGTTGCTGTCCATGGACATAATCTCACACTCTTGAACTTCCCACACATGAATAACCCTGTCCTCTCCTGCACTAGCTAGGAATCTAGCATCCAAGCTGAACTTTATAGTCCAAATTGATCCTTTATGAGCCTCCGGAATCTCCTGGCACATATGCAATGCCGATAGCTCCTTATACGACTTCTCTTTATGCCTAACTTTGATCCACTCTGACAAATTAGACCCCGAATTCTTCCCTGACTTCTGGTCCTGCGGCAGAGGTGGCGGTGGCGGTGGCAAAGCATGTTGATCCTTATCCCTATATAGTACACTCACAGCCGTCGACATGCCTTTAATACTCTGCTTCAATAATGCAACCTGCTTCCTACTTAATGACTTCAAACTCTTTGGCACAAAGGAAATGGTCTTGCGTGCACTCCCGGCTTCGGCGTCGCCGCTGTTCACATTTTGGCGCCGCATCACCTCCTTCACTACAGGCGAGTACCCAACCGACTTCTCGTACTCGTCCATCGTCAATTGCTTCCCCATTTGAAGATCACTGAACTTGTTCCAGCACCCGTTCTGGTCGAACTCGTTCACTATGAATTCGGTCCCGTTGTCCTGGTTTTTGATCAAGAAGAAAGCCTCTATTTGTCTATTCGCGATCACAGGAGCCACTCCGCCGCTGCGTACGGCCCTGCCTCCTCCTCCTCCGCCGTCGTTTTTCGGCGTCGTCGTCACGGCGGCGACTTCTGTATACGTGCAAATTGTCGACCTCGGTGCGGCAATCGCCGACGAGGTTCTCGTGAGACGCCGTTTGGAGACGGCGCCGATCACCTCCTTTTTCCGTCGCTTATCGGCCGAGAAAGCCTCGATTTCTCCCTCCGATCTTGACCGCACGAGAACCACCGTCACGGGCGAACTCGGCACCTCAGGATCCGTGTCGGGTTGGGGCGCCGCTTTCTCCTCGGGACCCGACTGCGTTGCAACGGGTTCGACTTGTATTTGCTCGAAAGAGCGCGTGGGCGTACGCGTAACCGTGGCGACGACGCTGTTTGGTATTTTACCGGAATAGATGGTCTGGAGCAACTTCTTCCGGCGCTCGGAAATAGATAAAGCGCCCGGCCCGAACTTCCAGGGGTCGTAAGGAGACTCGGCTAGGGCGGTGGTCAAGGCCACGATTTCAATGTCGTTTCGGAGGGAGGAGGCGCAGGAGGTGAAGGACATACGACTGTCGTTGAATTCTTCTTCATCGCCGGAGGAGGAGCCTTCGTGTTCGTCAGGCGCGGCGACGGAGGACATTCTGTTCTGGGACTCGAAGAAGTGGTCGTCGTCGTGAAGGTGGAGGGCGTCCCAGTTCATCGTGAACGTCCTCTTCCGCTCCATGATCATCCTGTTGCATTAGGGTTTCGATTTGGGGATAAAATTGTTAGAGAAGAAGCAAAATCGCATTTGGGGGGCAAACAGAGCGAAAAGAGAGGGCGGGTGTTTGGTGGTTAATTGCCGTTATGTTTTGTGGAGGCAAAGAGAAACAGTCAAGGGGAAGCTTTTGTTTATTTATTTTAAGGGTGGATTTCGCGCGTTCTTGCATTACTTTCTTTCACGTCTATTATAATATGCCGACACTCTCTGGATGTCGTTTGCCACTCATTCTGGAATCGTCAACGGAACTTGGACGGGTTGGTTCTTCTCTTGAGAAAGCCCCAAGCACCAAAGCTGGCGTGGGGAACTTGGACCTCAGACAAAAGGCCCAATTTGATATAGCCCAACTTATAAACTGGTGAACTTTTTTGAGACTTGTGTAACCAGTCATTCATGTTTTTGTGGTTAATGAGTTCGTTGTCAATTACCGTTAGATCAGATGATATTAAGTTTTTTTTTAACTATTTTTTAATTATTTAACATTAGACGCAAATCTAACGATAATTGACTACAATTAATCACAGAATTCACTGATCACCAGAACATAACTCTTTGTGAATCACTTTAACGTCTTGAGCAGATAGTTATTAGTCGAGCTAGATTATCAATAAATTGTTGTTGGTTCTGAGTTTTTATCCCCAGTTCCAATTATATAAATAAATAAATAAATAAAAAGATTATCAATATGTACAAGGTACTCTAGGCACAAGAAATTACTAGGTAAGCACCTATTAAATATTATAAGTTTATAACTGGTACACAGTAACCTAGTGTTCTGCCATTTTGGTTGTTTTATAATTCCACATAGGCAGAGGTATAAGAGTTCCTCGAAACTTTGTTTCGATAAATATCCTGAAATAAAGAGAGAAAATGACCTAGAGAAAATTACACAACAATGCACTTACACCGTTGATGTGATATTCATGTTTTACCCACACCTTTCATGATTCACAATAGTCGTCTTCATCTCAATTTATCAACACCCAGAGGTTGTGTCGCCTACCCTTGTGTGCGCCTCGAGCGCTCTCTCTCTTCAACCCTTGCACGTGCTCAACCTCGCCCCAAACCTCGCGCACCGCTGCCCTCTGCCTCGTTGTCCTTCTCCCTCTTCCTTTGCCATCTAGACTACAACGACCCCCACATATCGCTCGCACAATTGCATCGCAAGTAGAGGCGTGACGACACCGACCCTCCAAACTCGAGGTATTCGTTTCCTGTCATAAATTACGAGGTAAGATAACTAAGATTTAAGATACCCAAACAATGTGAGCCCTTGAGTTCATTTTTCAATTTTTTTTCTTCAATCAAAAGTCGACCACCACTAATTTTTTTCATTTTTTTAATATACGACTATTTTCAAAGTTAGTTAATAAGATGAAGAAAAAAAACACGCGTAGAGAATTTTGTAGAGAATTTCAGGGAGGGGGAAAAGTGTTTATACTGTTCAAATATACCCATAAGAGCAACTCACTACCAGAGAAAAGCCCTTGTTTCTACCGAATTACGCGCGGGGGCGTAATGGGGCAGAAGCAACAAGAATGAGCTTCCTCTTCCTTCCTCGGTCGTACGGTGGACCTCCTCTCCTTGGTGCGTCCGAACGGTGTGACTGTTCGGATGGGCGGGCTCTCCTCCTCTCTCGGGCGTTCGGGTACAGCTGTTAGAAGGATACAACAATGAAGCAGGCGGTCAGGGGTCAAGACGGGGTGGCCCGCCTTCAACTCTCCGATGCCTAAGTCAGAAGATGTATTGGATATAACAGTCAAGCGAACGTGCGAGCAAGTATGGGTTGGGGTGTTGAGGGATCGAATGGAATTAGATACCGTTCGATGGAGTGATCTTACCTGTAATAAATACCTGATATATATAGGTGGTTGAGTTTGGAACCTGGTGGTGTTCTTCGATGTGGGACTGATGGTTCCTGCTGGTGTGTGATCCGCATGTTCGGGCGCGCCCCCCACGGGCGCGTGCGCGCCCGGAGGGGGTGGGTCTGGTGAGTGAAGTTGGAGCCTCCAAGGTGGTCTTGCGTGTGGTCGAGTAGGTGTTGCTAATCTTCTTAGATGGATAAGTATGTTAATCGTACAACTAATGATGCAATACTAACAAGTCCCCCAATTCCCCAAGTCAAAGAGAACTTTCTTGACTGGGGAGTTGAAAAAGGGTGTGCGATTAACAAGGATACTTATCCACCTGAGCAGCGGTCATGATCCTGTGACCCCCCAAGTCCCCCAACTCTCCGGTCAAGAAAGGGCTCGCATGACGGAGCGGGACCTGGGTGTCCGAGCGTGTAGCTGTTCGTTCGGTGGTGTACCTGTGCATGTTCTGGGCTCGGCATCCCAACTGATCTTGCTAGTCTGGGACCCGCGTGCCTGTGGGTTGTTACCTGTTGGTGTGAGGGTGTACCTATGGGCTCGGCCCCCAAGCAGGACGTGCTATATATGTTTGGGAGCCGCGCGCCCAGATGGGGTGGGGTTGTGGAGACACTTTATGGTGTAACAAATAGGTAGATAGGTAGATAAGTAACAAATAGGTAGATAGGTAGATAAGTATATATGTATATAGATATATAGATGTAGTATGATATGATGCGTGGATGTATGGCATGAGGTGTGTGTATGCGAAATGCTGTCCGTGCGCCAGTTATGGGATACACTGCGCACGCCGTACGTCAACGGGGATGCCGTCGCGCACGCTGTAGCGTCAACGGGGTGATCAGAACCGCGACCTACAAGTGTTGCAGCGCCCACGATCACGTACTCGTGCCGCTCTTCGGCATTAGCGCGCGCAGAGGCCTCTGCCGCCTAACCTGGGGAGATTTAGCGCCCGGGGAGGGTGGACCTCACACCCGGTCTACGCTCATCGGTCTCGGGCCTTTAGGAGGAGAGGACGGACCCCACACCCCCCATCCGGAACCCGAGTCGGCGAATGTAACGTTACGCACACGGAGGGAAAGAACCCCACACCCGTGCCGCTCATCGAGCTTAGCCTCGCTAAGTCGGCTTGTATTTTTTTGCGAACGTCGAATGAAGGGCGCACCCACCACTCGCGTCGTGTATGTCGCCTATAGGGGGGACGGACCTCACGTCCCTACTAGGACTTTGTTTGGCACGGAGGGGAAGAACCCCACGCCCGTGTTTTGCCTATCGAGGTTAGCGTACGCAAAGAGGGGGCGGACCCCATGCCTGTTGCGGGCTACCGATTTTCGTCAGGAGAGGGGACGTGTCCCATGCCTCTGCTAGGAATGAGCCGCCGTACGGAGGGGAAGAACCCCACGCCCGTGGCGCCCATCGAACTGTGGAATACTCAGAGAGAGGGCGAGCCCCGTGCCTCTGCTAGGAATGAGCCGCCGTACGGAGGGGAAGAACCCCACGCCCGTGGCGCCCTTGGCGCGCGCAAGAGAGGGGGCGGACCCCATGCCTGTTGCCGCCCATCGGTTGCCTGGGACATACAGAGAGAGGGCGGACCTCATGCTTCTGGCGCTTAATCCGACCAGCACTGTGTGCGAACGGAGGGGACGTGCCCCACACCCGTCGCCCGTTGGTTCTAGGGACTGCAAGGGGAGGACGGGCCCCTTGCCCTTTCGTGTAGGCAACCTGTATCTTTGTGTACGGGGGGGCGTACCCCACACCCGTCGCCCGTTTAGCCTCGGCGCCTGCAACCTGCCAGGGCCGAGCTGGTGTGTGCGGGGAGAACCCAATGCCAGTGGCGCCTGGGGAGTTTTACGCGCCATGCCTGTTGCCGCGTAAACCGTGTTGCCAGTTCGTGGTGGTGCGTATAGTGGCGTTTACCTTGTTTGGACGTGCGCTTTGTGATCTGCTTCCATTGGTCGTGTGGGTGGTGTGTGACTTGCCTTGGATTTTGGTGGTGTGCTGGTGACGAAACGGTTTGAGATGACATTCCCCTTTCCCTTGGGAACCGTTGTGATGAATGCTGGCCGGCGTGTTTAATGCTGCTTGTCATCATGATTGGCTGAAGGGCAGGCATCACGCGCGTGGGCGCGTGGGTTGGTGTATGGGAGACACGTGTCGAACTGTTGGGGGTCGTGCTAGGGTTGAATTTAAGGCGGGAAGACGATGGGTTGGCACGGTTACTGAGGAGAGGTGAACCAGGCCGTGCCACGCGTTCCAATCCTACGGTGGGTATGGAGTGGACGGCTGGCGATGGCTGGCTGACGTCGATCGATTAGTATAAATAGGGGTGTGGGTTGCCTGTTCCAATACGTTTATGATTCACAAAAGCTCTGCAAAAATTTTCCTGTGGTCTGCCTCCTCGAGATTTTCTACGTTTGTGTCCTCTGTTGCCGGAATACGTGCCCGTCGTTTATACCCAGTGGTACCATCTCAAGCTGGTGAGTCCCGCACCCCTGATATTTGTGTATCCGTTGGGTTTGTGTTTTGTGTTGTTTCTGGGCTGTGTTTGGGTTTTGCTGGATTTTCTTGTTTGTTTTGCTCAAAAACAGGGTTGGTTCTTGAGGTGGGGTGGGTTAGATTGGATTTTGGGTGATATTTGGTGGGTTTTGGTGTTTTAAGGTGTTTTTCCTCTGTCTGCTGCTAAGTGTTTGGCTCGGTCGTTTATAAGGCTACATGGGCGGAAGTCCCCCAGTACACGCGCGCGCCTAGTGCGGGCGAGGGTCCAACGAGCGCGGGCGTGGCAGTAGTGAAGTAGAATTCAAATGTTGCGAAAGTGTTATCTGGTTTACTAACCTGTCTGCGTGTGCGTTTGTAGCGAAGAAGATGGATGAAGTGAGCACGCGTCGAATGCTTAGGTTGCTGGGTGCCTAGGCGAAGGTCCGCGGGGTGGCGGATGATGGTGGTGGTCCGCCAGTTGTGGTGGATGATGCCGAACGTGCGCCCCCAATGGGCGGTGTGGGTGCCCCTGCTCTACATGTCCAAGTGCCACAAGCGGATGTTCCTCTCCTGCCGGCAGGCGATGTTGCTGGAGCCGAGACGCAGGTCGAGGCAGAACGTGAGCAACAGTTAGTCGTGCGGAGTGGTGGTACGAACAGGCAGGTGGGTGGCCCTGCGCTGGCACCGATGAGTCGTGCGCTTGCTGTGGTGCCGTCTCCAAGTCGGGCGGTTGTCCCAAGTCGGCCTCCGAGTCCTCCCCAGAGTTCTTGTTTTCTAGATCCTCCTCTTCTGGCCTTGGATGCGCCAAAGTCTCCCCCGCACGGGAAAGGTGGGAAACGGGCGCGAAAGCGTGCGTAGGTGGAAGACTCCCCTCCCGGCCCCGCTCCTGGGTCGGGCGATGATGTTGTGGAGAGAGTGCGTCAGTCCCTGGAGGATGATGCTGCTGCGCTCGCGGTCGCGCTGCCCTCGGTGGAGGAGGCCCCTGCTGATGGTTTGGATGGGGTCTTTGGTTCCTGCGCTCGTCTGATGCAGCAGGTCTTCCGCTACCGCTCGCGGGAGATTGTGGAACTTGCACGCCTCAGGGAGGGCGCGCTGGAGCACCAGAGGGCGATGGATGTGGTGGTGGCCGCCAAGGAGAAGGCCAACGATCTGGCGCGGTGGTACGTCGCTCGTGTGAATGAGGCAGATATCCGGGCGGGAGAAGCTGCTGCCAGCGAAACTCTGGCCAAGATTGACAGAGATAAGGCTGTGGCCGAGGCGGAGTGCCTGCGCGGCGAGCTAAAGTGCGTTCGTGCTGAAGCGGCCGCCCGGGTGGCGTTCCTGGAGTCTGAGGTCGAGAGGCTGTCGGGCGTCGAGGTTCCTGCGTACGAGAGAGTGGCGGGGCCTTCCAGGGGACGTGCTGAGGCTGCGCCAGTGGTCAGGCGGATGGGGCCGGGCGAGCAGGCGGAAGCTGAGGTTGTGGTGTCATCGGATGAGGGTGAGGAGTTGGATGTGGAGACGGGGGCGGAGTAGAGTAGTTGGCGTTTTTTTTTTTTTTGTAATAGAGTAGGTGTTTGTAATTGTGAACTTGAATGGAACTGCTTTACCTCTTGCCCGTGTGCCTCTGTTTTTTTTTTTTTGCATCTTTTGAATAACTTGTGCGAGCATGCAAAGCAACGTTACATTTAGTGGCCTATCCCCAGTCCCCTAGTCCCCCGAGTACGTGGGCGGGCGGGTCAAGGACAAACGAACGCGCAAATATAAACTAACGGAAAGAGCAACAAAAGTATAATGCGATCAACATAGTAACAATACTTCCCCAGATGTTGGACGTTCCGTGGGCGGGGCGTTCTCTCGTTGGACGCGCTGGTCCGGATGATCGGGCGGTCCGTTTCCTCGCCCTCAGTAGATTACTCGAAGTGTGGTCCTGCGCCGTTCGTGTGTGGATCGCGCCTCCCGATCCGTGGGTCCCAATGCGAGAACCTCCTGCCTGCCCCGAGTCTCCGTGGTTTCCTCGTGATTGTATCCCCGGACGTGCCCGATCCCGTGCTCGGTTGGGAATCTTCCCAAGAGCAGGTGCCCTGCGATGATCAATTTCAGTTTGCAGATTCCAGGCCTCCCGAGTATGGCGTTGTAGGGGGAGGGGGTATCCATGATGATGAAGTCCGTCCGGATCTCGCTGTACGGGGAGTTGGGCGCGCCAATCTCGACCCGCAGGTTGTCGCTCCCGATAGGATACGAGGTCTCGCCCGTGAAGCTGGCGATGCATTCATGGTCCTGTGTCATCTTGCTGGCGGGTCGGCCAAGCGCCGTGTATGCGTCGAAGTAGATTATGCTCACGGACGCCCCGTTGTCAACTAGCACCCTCTTCACTAGGAATTGGCCGATGATTGCGTCGATTACGAACGGTAGGGCGCTGTCCCTCGGATTTTCTTCCTCGTCTTTTGCTGTGAAGCTGATGGTGGGCGCCTCCTTCCTTCGTGCCCTGGGCGCTCTCCCCACCCCGATTGCTAGCACATCCCTGCTCGAGCGATCGGGCGACGGTGCTCTCTTCTTGCGTTTGCCCCCGGATATCGTGTTGATAGTCCCACGGGTCCTGGCGCCCACCTGGCGCTGCTGTCCTTCCGTCCTGGGAGCATTCGTCCGTTCGTCCTTCATGTCTTCGAGGGCCTTCTTCAGCATGATGCAGCTGTTGGTATGGTGGGTGGTGGCGTTGTGGAACTCGCACCATACGTCCGGGAGCTGGCCAGCCGGTACCCCCGCCCTCGTCATGTTGTTTGGCGGCGGTTCAGGTGGAGCAGGTGCTCGGGTGACTGCCCGTCGATTGTGAAGACCTCCTGTACTGCCGGCCGATAGCGTGGGGCTGGCGGAAAACGGGCACCCTGCGCCTGGTTGTAATTGTTGCCCTGATATCCGCGGAAGACGGGCCTTTGGTAGTTCTGTCTGTATGTATCCCGGTTCCTCTTGAGGCCCCCGGTTGGCCTCCCGCTGTCTGTCAGCTGTTGTGGTTGGGCTCCTGTTGCCTCGGGTCTGATGGAGCTAGGTTCGGAGGCGGCTCCGTACACCCGCGTCTCCACCAGTGCCTTCTGCACAACCAGGTCCATGATCTCGTCGTAGTCGAGATGCTCCTTCCTTACGAGTTTCTCTACGAATGGGGTGGCGAGCAGGTTGTCCATCAGGGCGACCTTGGCCACTCGCTTGTCAAGGTCCCTGCATGTGCTTGCGAGCGTCCTCCATCGGTTGATGTAGCTCGACAAGCTCTCGTCCGTCCCTTGGCGGACCTTGAGGAGGATGCCCGTGGTGTTATACTTCCCCTGGAGCCGATAGCGCTTCTGGAAACTTTCCGCCAGCTCGAGGAACGAGTGGATGGACCCCGGCGGGATCTCGTAGAACCAGCTTCGTGCCTCCTCCGCCAGCGTTTCCTGAAACAGGAAACACAAGGTTGGGTCTGAATATCGGGTCCCGTCCGTGGTGGATCGAAACTCGTCCACGTGCGCTCGTGGATCCCCGCTCCCGTCAAACCGGGCAATCTTCGTTATCTTGGCGTGGGGATCCCTTCCTCTTTCCAGTATGTGCGCCGAGAACGGGCTGACCCGGGGGGCGAACGTCCCGCCCTGATCGGCCAGCTTGTCCTTGCGCAAGCGTTAGACTTCCTCCGCCAGCTCTTCCATCCTCTGTAGGATCAGATTGTTGTTCGTCGGGGGTGTCGACTCCTCCACAGGTGAGGACGCTCGGGCGTTGGGTCTGGCGAACAGAGGGCGCTCCTCGCTGGCGGTCTCCTGTGTTTCTTCGTGCTGCTCTATCCGCTGGCTAATGAGCGCCTCCAGTCGTTCCTCCATCCTTCGGCGGATTTGGCGCTCCTCTGCTCTCTCGAGCGCTGCCTCCCGCAATTCCCGGGCCATGTCGTTGATGCGCCTGTCCTCGTCGTTCCTGTCGACCGCCTGCGCGTTCCGCTCCCGTGAGCCTGGCGGAGTCCCTCCCTCGGGTGTGTTGCTGCCGTTAGTCGCCGGGTTGAGCATGTGGACCTTTGGTTTCGGTGGTGTTTATACGAGGTTTGCAATTTGTAAGTTTCCCACAGACGGCGCCAGATGTTTCTACCGAATTACGCGCGGGGGCGTGATGGGGCAGAAGCAACAAGAATGAGCTTCCTCTTCCTTCCTCGGTCGTGCGGTGGACCTCCTCTCCTTGGTGCGTCCGAACGGTGGGACTGTTCGGATGGGCGGGCTCTCCTCCTCTCTCGGGCGTTCGGGTGCAGCTGTTAGAAGGATACAACAATGAAGCAGGCGGTCAGGGGTCAAGACGGGGTGGCCCGCCTTCAACGCTCCGATGCCTAAGTCAGAAGATGTATTGGATATAACAGTCAAGCGAACGTGCGAGCGAGTATGGGTTGGGGTGTTGATGGATCGAATGGAATTAGATACCGTTCGATGGAGTGATCTTACCTGTAATAAATACCTGATATATATAGGTGGTTGAGTTTGGAACCTGGTGGTGTTCTTCGATGTGGGACTGATGGTTCCTGCTGGTGTGTGATCCGCATGTTCGGGCGCGCCCCCCACAGGCGCGTGCGCGCCCGGAGGGGGTGGGTCTGGTGAGTGAAGTTGGAGCCTCCAAGGTGGTCTTGCGTGTGGTCGAGTAGGTGTTGCTAATCTGCTTAGATGGATAAGTATGTTAATCGTACAACTAATGATGCAATACTAACAGCCCTTAGACGAAGAAATTGTTTCATCGTCTAAGAGACATTTTTCGTCGTCTAAGGTTCGTCAGCTAAGTATCGTAGTATAAGTACTTAGACGACGAAACAAAAAAAATTGTCATCTAAGTCACATCTTAGACGATGAAACCTACTTCGTCGTCTAAGTTTTTACACGACAAAATTTTACTAATTGATACAACGAAATTTTTCGTCGTGTACAACTTCTTAGACGAAGAAAACATTTTCGTCATCTAAGTTAGAACACTTGGACGACAAAACAGTTTCGTTGTTTAAGAAATTCTAACTTAGATGACGAAAATGTTTTCGTCGTCTAAGTGTTCTAACTTAGACGAAAATATTTTCGTCGTCTTAGTGAATTATTCTAGACGACGAATTCTTATATTTCGTCGCCTAACAGGTTCCATTCGAGACGACAAAAGTTTTCTCATTGTTTGAATGTTCTTACTAGACGACGAAATATTAACAAATTCGTCGTCTAACATGTCCACTTAGACGATGAAATCTTCAATTTTGTCGTCTAAGTTGTATATATTTTTTATATATTATTTTTATAATTATTTCACAAATATAAATTATTAAAAATTAAATAGTAAATTATTAAAATACTCATTTGATATATTAAATATTAAATTTGTACATAAAAATTGTACCATTCCGATCGAAATATAAACATAATTACATATGAAACTAAACAGAAATATCGATATCGGCGAGAGTTTGGACCCCGTTGATTCTCCCGGTGCTCGGATCTTCGTCATCATGTCCACAATCTTGAGCCGTGACATTCGGATGACAAACTAAATCAGGATACATGCCTAGCCTAGTCTTGAGGAACTCGAGTATATGATCCATCTGAGTTTGTAACGTATCAGTTCAAATCTGAGCCGCTTGAGTCTCCTCTTCTGCCACTTAGACCCGTTCATCGGCAGCCTCTGCACTCGAACGCCTACTCTACGAAACCGAAGCCTGGCTCAAATCTTGCTTGACTTCTAGTCTAAGGCCACAAACCTTCTTCCCAGATCAGCGGCCAAAAAATGTATCTACAATATTGATCTGAGTCTCTTTCGATAGAGGAGACAGCTCTTCAGACGTCATCTTCGGGTTCTACGAATGTGCGCACGCCAATTCCTCCCCGACCATGTGTATCAACCTCTCCATAAACTAATATTATGAACAATATATGCATATCTATTTCTAAAGAAAATTTGACATAGTTTCCCTTACAAATGGAGGAAGCCAAAAACTTGCTTGAAAGAAAACACTTTGAATAACCAGTTTCAAAATAACAAACCGTGGGCACTAATTCTCATCCGGATTTCTCAATTTCAGAATAATGTTTATTCAGACAACTAAACCAAATTCCAATAACACAACCTAATAAATGTCCTAATCATGATTCAATTTCTTCAAACCAACAATAAGATTAAACTTAATCAATTTCAAAAAATGGGTTACTTACGCCACGTTTACTGGCGATATCTTCTTGCCCGGGCCTGACGTAAGAAGACATGATGGCATCAAGAAAATGGTGCTTCGAACCCGTATTTCTGTGAGTTTTTGCGATGCTGATCATCCTTTTGGAGCCCGACTTATGGTGCATCGTTTTCTTCTCACGATTAGGAATGTTGGCCGCCGACCTTCTATGTTTCACAACAAAAGAAATTAAATAATCAATAAATATTTAAAACTAATAAATGATTCATTTTCATTACATTAAAGAAAACAAAGATGAACTTTAAACTTATCGGACTCAAAGTACCCGACCAACCATTCTCACTCGTCTTCTCTTTCCGTCAGCAACTCCCGTGGGACACTGGAGGCGTCGCGTTCCTTGTAGTGCTTGTGCAGGTCGTGCTTTCAATCCTTGTAAATATCTGTAGGTGTCTTCTCTACGAATTCTCATATCTCTGGTTTGGCTTCATAGTCATAATGTACCTACGAAAAAATAAAAATTAAATTAAGTTCTTAGACCCTATACTTTGTAATTAATTATGAAATTAAATAAAACTAAATAGACTATATTAATGGGAGTTCACGGTACACCCTGAACTTGTCAGCTTGTGGCAACTCGTCCCAAGAAGGGGCATTCATACGTATGTTGTTCCGTATGGTAGATTTGATGATATGCCAGCCCAAACTGCTCAGCTCCAGCGTCGGAGGGCTTTTGGTGAACTAGTCGAACAACACCTTGATCTTCTTCCTCATTGACTTTACTATCTTCTCGGCTTTAGCACCCTTCACAAGTCCCCAAGTGCGTTTGGAGGCCGGGGCTGAGGGGTCTCTCCTATTCACTTTGCGTCGGGTGTTATAGCAAACAGAATCGTCGACGAATTCTTGGGGAGCTTGTGACGCCTCCGTAGTGGAAATCTTTGGCTCGACTGTATAGGTTGTCGCCACTTCATTGGGAGCATTCGATATTGTTTGTGACCTATGTTGAAGGATTTTGTACCACTTAAACTTATGAACTATTGACTAATTCATAAGTATAAAGAGTTCTTCACTCGCAAGTGTATGAGGTCAAGTTTTAGTATAAATGTAGGAAGTCGAGTGTCGTACCCACAAGGATTAACCACTTAGACTTCCGAGCTCACAATGTTTAGCACAAAGTCTACGACTACCTAGACACAACTTGACACAAAAACTAAAATAAAAGGTGAAAATGAATCTCACACTACTAAGTCCTTTGGAGACTTAGCATTGCGAGGGGTGGTGAAATTATGATGAGTGATTGACGAAGTTGATTGGTTGATTTGATTACACTAAAATGTGAAAGCTAAAATAACACGAATTCAGTATAAGGAAAGATGGTCAACTAGGAAAATCTCCATTAACCATATGATGCATCAAACAATGTCCCGGTCTATGTAATGGATTAAAGTCCGTTCACACAAGTTAATCTCCAAATCGTGACCTTTTGGGTCACGATTGGTTTTAAACCCAAGTTCCAAGGTCACTTCGAACTCTAGATGATTTGAGCCCAACATTGAAGTATTTCGTGAATCGGAACCAAGACCCAAGCCATTTTGGGCTTGCATCTTAATCATATGTCACATTGTGAAGTCGACAAGCATATCGTGTGATATATATGGAAGGTTCCCCTTCTCAAATCTCTATTGGAGAATCTGAGAGAAAGTGTGTGTGATTCCCCTAACTCGCACTTATTGGATTACGAGTCAAGTGAGTCTACTATTAGCTACAATAACCTTTTGGATTTAATGTGTGCTTGACTAGAGTCACTCAAGTCTATTGAGACTCAATGGATCTTTAGTCCATTCTAGGTGCTAAGGCAACCAAGTCTCAAGGTAATCCTCTTAGAAAATACCCTCATCATGTTTACATGCTCATCTAGCCTTAAGTGAGTAGCTAATTCAATCAAGGTCCATTTTTAGTCTCTTTACACATACATTAACTTAGCTAGGGTCCAAACATGCATAAGTGTAATTAGACATAATGCTCAAGCACAATAAACATCCACAAACACATAATTGCTCATTCACAACACACAATCACATAACATACACATATATCATAAATCATACATAATCCAAGAACTCATTTGAACCCTAGCCTCCCAAATAAAAATGCTCACTACACATAACTAAATACAAGAGTTGATACATGCTTAAAGTAGGAAGAGAGTAGAGATAACCAAGGGTCCCCTATCCAGAGCTTCACCAAGTGACTCCAAGCCTTTTAGCTCTACTTTTTTTCTTCAACAAGCACCAAGTCTTCAAGAGGAGGTAATGTAAACCCTTAGGATTCCAAGAAACAAGGGAAGATGGATTACTTCCCACTCTTTTGAACTCTAAAAGCTTAGCCAAACCCTAGGAGGCGAGGATGAGAGGAGGAATACCCAAACTAAGCTAAAGTGGTGAAGATGTGGTGAAGAGGTTTGGCTCTACCCAAGAGATGGGAGAGCTAGGTCTCTAGTAGTAGTGGTTATGGAGGTATTTTAGCCTCAAAAGGGAGGATAATAGAAAGAAGAGAGTGCTAGAGGGTTGGTATATGGATAACGGGTGTAGAGAGAGTGTAAAACTATGAGAAATTTGAAAATGAGGTGAGTTGTGTGAGTGGGGAGAGGGGACCTCGAATTTGGTTGAGTTAGGAGGCTCCTTTTTAACTCTAGGATGATAATAAATGAGGAGTTAGAAGATCTAAGAGTTAGCTTTGAATTAGGGAGACCATGATCCACTATTTTAGGCTATGGAAGGCTAAGCTCCAAATTAGTGACATCATGTGGTCTAATTTCTTCTTTTTATCTCCAAATCAGATTGGTAAACATAAATGGGCTGAATGAGCCTGCATTGTGATGGACACCATGTGATTGGGCTGGCCAAGGTGGGCCGGTGACTGTGACAAATTCTAGCGGGTTCCGGGCAACTTTCAGCGACTTCCAGTGAAGCTATTTCATCATTTTTCCAAAGTTGCTCCAAATTCTCTCGTGACCTCGTAAATGTATACATCTTCTCCAATAAGTATATAATTCTTCATATTTAATGCATTTCCGAGCCAACTCCATATTTCCTAGCAAGAACAAGAAATGTCATAAGAACAATGCTTTATTCATAGAAAACAAGCTATAAACATAGAATTAGGAGCGTAATAGACACATAATTATGGTCCTAACAACTACCTCACACTTAAGCTTTGCTTGTCCTCAAGCAAACTAAGGCAAAAACAAATAAGCTTAGGTAGACTCAAAGCACAAAATCACACAAAGCATGTACAAGTATGTAAGTGTCTCGATTTAATGATCGATATCCCTCAAAGAACTATGGCTAAATGGATTGAACTACTTTTGAGCAACACTGTTAAAACATGAAATCAATGCATATGTAATAAGCCGAAATGAGATATGCTAAGCCAAATGCATCACATTTAGATATATTCAAATTGATATGTTCCCATCAAACTCACTAGATATCACTCAATGCACATAAGTGTTTGAGGGTTTGTGTTTGCACGTAAAAATCGCATCAATCACATATTCTCCATAACCTCTATTTTCAACCAAATGCTCTAACAATCAAAAAGCACAAGCATTTTAAATCAAGATGACTTTTATTCGGATTGTAACGGGGCTTAAGGATCTGGTTTAATGAAAGAAGGGTATAGAAATTCGAGAACTAAGAAACCTAGCAAGCAATTCACATGTCGAAGTTCCTTACTAAACATCTAGGTGCCATTAACTTTTTTTTTTACACAAAACTACTTCCCAAAACTCTTATTCTTTATGTACAACTCATACTCTTTTTGTGAAACTCTTTTCTTCTTTCTATTTGTTTTTCTTTTTTTTGATACTCTTTTCTCATTATTTTTTTTTTCATTTCATTTCTTTTCTTTTTGAACAAAACACAACACAAATAAACATCACAACGACCTTCTCCACCTCACAATTAAGGTTTTGCTAAACTTCACAATAGGTACAAACTCTAAGCACATCCTAATAAGACTACATTATCGCTTGCTCGATTGCCTAGTTAAGGGTAGGAGTAAGTATTTAGGCATGATAAGGATTTATGGTGTTCAATAATTAAAATTCTAAATAATAGAAGGCTCAAAGTGTCTCATTAAAGGATATATGCATCATAGGGTTCAAAAGCAATTTGGCCATGGTGGTAATCCTAATGCCTCTATCGTTTTCAAAAATAATTCATGATTTGAAAATTGTTTTGCATGGTTTAATGCAAGTTCTAGATTACACTATGATTGATCGATGTCACACATGAACGAATAGGTGTATAATGTAGCTATGTATGCACAATAAGACTCAAAAATATCACATGGGCATGGATAACTTCGAAAACATAGCAATCCTTGTTTGTCTCATGTGAACTCATTTTGAATGACATATGCACTTTTCAAACTGATTAGATATGCATTGTTTGAGGGTTAGTGTTTGCACGCAAAAATCACATGTTCTCCATAAGCTCAGTTTTTAACCAAATGCTCCAATAATAAAAAAGCACAAGCATTTCAAATCAAGATGACTTTTATTCAGGTTGTAACAGGGCTTAAGGAAGTGGTTTAAAGAAAGAAGGGTATAGGAATTCGAGAACCAAGTAACCTAGCAAGCAATTCACATGTCGAAGTTCCTTACTAAACATCTATGTGCCATTAACTTCATGATTGGTTTTGAACCCAAGTTCTTAGGTCACTTTGAACTCTAGATTATTTAAGCCCAACATTGAAGTATTTCGTGAATCGGAACCAAGACCCAAGCCATTTTGGGCTTGCATCTTAATCATATGTCACATTGTGAAGTCGACAAGCATATCGTGTGATATATATGGAAGGTTCCCCTTCTCAAATCTCTATTGGAGAATCCGAGAAAAAGTCTATATGATTCCCTCAACTCGCACCTATTGGGTTACAAGTCAAGTGAGCCTACTATTAGCCACAATAACCTTTTGGATTTAATGTGTGCTCGAATAGTGTCCCTTAAGTCTATTAAGACTCAATGGAACTTTAGTCCATGCTAGGTGCTAAGGCAACCAAGTCTTAAGGTAATCCTCTTAGAAAATACTCTAATCATGTTTACATGTTCATCTAGCCTTAAGTGAGTAGCTAATTCAATCAAGATCCATTTTTAGTCTCTTTACACATAAATTAACTTAGCTAGAGTCAACACATGCATAAATGAAACTAGACATGAAGCTCAAGCACAATAAACATCGACAAACACACAATTGCTCATTCACAACACACAATCACATAACATACACATATATATCATAAATCATACATAATCCAAGACATCATTTGAACCCTAGCCTCTCAAATAAAAATACTCACTACACCTAACTAAATACAAGAGTTGATACATGCTTAAATTAGGAAGAGAGTAGAGATAACCAAGGGTCCCCTAGCCAAAGCTTCACCAAGTGACTCCAAGCTTTCTAGCTCTACTTTTTTTCTTCAACAAGCACCAAGTCTTCAAGAGGAGGTAATGTAAACCCTTAGGATTCCAAGAAACAAGTGGAAGAGGGATTACTTCCCACTCTTTTGAACTCTAAAAGCTTAGCCAAACCCTAGGAGGTGAGGATAAGAGGAGGAATACCCAAACTAAGCCAAAGTAGTGGAGATGTGGTGAAGAGGTTTGGCTCCACCCAAGAAATGGGAGAGCTAGGTCTCTAGTAATGATGGTTATGGAGGTATTTTGGCCTCGAAATGGAGGAGAATAGGTAGAAGAGAGTGCTAGAGGATTGGTATATGGATAAGGGGTTTAGAAAGAGTGTAAAACTATGAGAAATTTGAAAATAAGGTGAGTTGTGTGAGTAGGGAGAGAGGAGCTCGAATTTGGCTGAGTTGGGAGGCTCTATTTCAACCCTAGGATGATAATAAAAGATGAGGTGGAAGATCTAAGAGTTAGCTTTGAATTAGGGAGACTATGATCCACTATTTTAGGCTATGGAAGGCTAAGCTCCAAATTAATGACATCATGTGATCCAATTTCTTCTTTTTCTCTCCAAATCAGATTGGTAACATAAATGCGCTGAATGGGCCACCATTAGGCTGGACTCTATGTGATAGGGCCGGCCAATGTGGCAAATTCTAGCGGGTTCCGGGCAACTTCCGGTGAAACTATTTCATCATTTTCCCAAAGTTGCTCCAAATTCTCTCCTGACCTCGGAAATGTATACGCCTTCTCCAATAAGTATCTAATTCTTCGTATTTAATGCATTTCCGAGCCAACTCCACATTTTCTAGCAAGAACAAGAAACGTCACAAGAACAATGCTTTATTCATAGAAAACAAGATATAAACATAAAGTTAGGAGCGTAATAGACACATAATTATGGTCCTAACAACCTATCAAGAGTCACGAGAGCTGTAGAAGTCGTAATGGTCTCTTTTGAGGTTTGACATCAACCCAACTGTCGTCCTATAGATTGAAATTCGGCATTCTTCTCTTGTGCAATGCGTCTCTTCCACCCGTCAGGCATCTTAAGCTCTACGACATTGAAAATTAACAACATTTACTCAACAAAATTATATTCATCAAAACATATCCATACCAAAAAATAAAATTAATTAATCCAGTACCTATTCAACACAGCCTCATTACATTCTTAAATTCCTCCAACACAAACCAAATCATCAAACACAACCTAAATCCTTGTTGTTTGTATCTTGACCGTGTCCACGCTTCCCTAACTATATGTTGTTGGGGAACTCTGCAAGGGTCTTACCACCTTCTTGATTTACAATATTTGAGTCTTTGGAGTACTTGGGGATTATAGTCCGCACTGAGGATTTGTGCTTGTGGGCTATGGTGAATATTGCAGACCAGCGGATCTGGTAATTGACAATCGTTCAGACTTGATAAAGGTTGTCGCAACACCTATAGTAGGATATAGGACTTATCGCGATGCCCATTGACTAATTTATGATATCTCCGTCACTGACGTTCGTCAAGCGAGCCACGTGGATTGGCCAGGGTCTTCTTTGGCTAATGATACCTCGATCCCGAAGCCTTCAAAATATCTTTTTGATACGCGCCTCTATTTGTATGGGGAATTTGCTGGTGATAGATCTCGACCAGTTTCCTTCTCCTTCCTTTGACATGCACCTCCATAATCAAAACATACTCTCCATTCTCAATAATTAATCTCCATAATCGGAAAACAATTCTACATAATCTCTATAATCAACAACAATTCTTGTATGTCTAATTAGCTTAAAGCATGTCTAATTAACACACAATACAACCTTCATTCATCAATCAACACATAGTACATAAAAAAAAATACTACCACATAGTATGTCTAATTAGCACAATTCAACACAGAGGTATCATTCGAGACAGTAATCCAAAAAATCAACAAAGTAATGCAAAAAATCATACCAAAAAATCAACACAAATTGGAATCGAATGGGAGAGAGGGGGGGGGGAGAGAGAGAGAGAGAGAGAGATTGACCGAGAGAGATGGAGAGGGTGTGGGATGGCGGACATAGGAGTGGTAGCGATGGTGGAGTGTGGTGGCGTCCGTGGAGTAGGGGTAGGCATCAGTGGGTTGTGGCGGTGATGGAGTCGGGGTGAGAGAGAAGCGATTGAGAGAGGGGTGCATCAGTGGAGTTGTGGCGGCAGTTGAATGGTTGCTGGCATTGGTTGGGCTGTGGCGGTGGCGTCGGTGTATCCACGGAGAGAGAGATGCCAGATTGACTTGGGGACGAACAGAGAGAGATATGACGGATTGATTTGGGGAAGAAGATCGACAAAATCAATCTTAATAAAGCCACTTAGCCGACGAAATGAACTCGTTGTCTAAGAGAGGCTATTTCGTCGTTTAAGTGGTTGAAAAATATCCCAAAAATTTTGGCGCAAAAAAATACGCGCCAAAATATTTGGTCTTAGACGATGAAAAAAAATTAATTCGTCATCTAAGTGTTAAGTTCTGGTCTTAGGCTACCAAAATAAAACGATTTAGTCGCCTAAGAATGAATTTATTTGATTTTTCAAATTATATTTGAAAAATTAATTATTTGTACCTGCTTAAGAATCTTCATAAATCAACCATCAGATATAGCCATTACATTAATATAATATCGTAGAAAAAAATCGAACTCAATTCAGATTTTTTTAGAATTTCATTCAATTTAATGTGTAATTATTGACAAATAGTTAAAAGACGGAAATGATTGAAAAATATAATTTGTAAACCATTTCTGAAGTTTTGAGTGTTTCCACTGACGTAGAAACTATATTTATCAACTAGTTATAAATTATTTAAAATTTTAGAACAAAATTGGATGGGAGAGTAAAGATTTATTGTACGTCTACTAATGTTGTATAACTTAAGTGTTCGTATGTCTGTATTCACTTCACATTCATATTAGTGAAATTGAATTTAAACAAAACAACCGTTAGATATATTCATCATGACATAATATGAATTTTCCTTCAATACGAAGTTCGTTAAGGGTTTGATCAATGTAGTCAACCATAAAACCAAAATTTCAACGAAATGGAAATGTTGATATACGAATCTTCATAACTCCAAGATTTGAACCGTCGACACCCACAGTCCAAGAATTTTTTAGTCTATGCCCTCAATGAATATGATCCGCAATCTAACATGGTACACATGATCGTGCTCTTAGATGTCAGATTGTGAAACTCTACTTAGACCACGAAAGTAGTTAAATTTCGTCGTCTTAGTGGCACTTAGACGCCGAAAGTTAGGGTTTTCATCATCTAACACTTTCAAAGGTTAGGAGAAAAGGTTAATGGCTTAGGGTATAGGGTTTATAAATGTACTTAGACGATGAAATGAATATATGTTCATCGTCTAAGTAGTTCTTAGATAATGAAACAAACTTAGACGACGAAATTCTATGATTTCGTAGTCTAAGGTGTCCTCTTTACCAGAAAAGCATATTGGATTTGTTTATTCTAAAATCATTCCTATAAGACATAATAAGTATTACAAACACTCTAAATAAACATCTTTTAATTAGTGTCTTATAATGCGCACACATATTCAAATTCATACATGTATGTTTAAATTAAGTTCGAATTCGATCAAATTATCTTCATCTATTCATTAATTATTTGATTACATTAAAAAAGAACATCTTTTAAGCATACCCTATTCATCAAAATCATCAGCAATAGATGAATAAGTAGAGCAAGGTCACTCTTTTACAATTCGGTACCTCATAAACTCATGTGGGTTGTCCCTAACACTGCTAGCTCCTTCTGCTTCTAAAAAGATGAGTATAAATTTTGAATCACCAGTGAAACCAGATTTCATTATCAAGCCATTCAAACAAGTATTACATACATTTATATATTAATCACTTCCATCATCATAATTAATATCATTTGAATCCTCCTCCTCACTCTCAACTGAATGATCATCATTATCATAATCTCCATCGTCTGAATCATATACGACGCCGTTGTCATCATCCTCCAAGTCTTCTTCAAAGGCATTCTTCTCTAGGACATCTATCTCCTTTTGAGTAAGATCCATGGTGTGATCAGTTTTAGGTAAGTGTTCGTTATACCAAATCAGTTCCCTTATATCGGGGATGATAGAAGTATTAGGCTCTTGATATGCATTATCATTATGCATTTTAGTGTCAGTCACCAACGTCTCTTCAAGTGTTGTAGCACTCCATATTCCTCGATGAGACATATGGTTAACTATTTTCCCTTCACCCTCTTTTGGATCATCCAGATAGAATATCTGCCTATCTAAAGTGGCAAGAGCGAATGACTCATCCTCATACCAGTTTGAGTTTGTATCGATTGATAAAAGACCCAGATCTTTCTTCGAAAGCGTGAACAATTTACACTTGAATAGAAAAA
Source organism: Geum urbanum (assembly GCA_946800695.1). Classification (NCBI taxonomy): domain Eukaryota; kingdom Viridiplantae; phylum Streptophyta; class Magnoliopsida; order Rosales; family Rosaceae; genus Geum; species Geum urbanum. The sequence continues at coordinate 75,820,946 of OX326999.1, read as the reverse complement.
ATTTGATATCATTCCCCTAAAGTAGTTGAACCACATTAACAAGAACCCGGTGATATACATCAGCGCCTTCCCCAATCACGATCCCACTGTTTTATGTTCTTCTTCCTTCATTTTGGTCCATTGAATGAAACTTTATACCGTTGACAAAATATCCGGGGTAAATATAGTGTTGGACCGGCTTATGAGACAATAAGTGCTTTATCCATGACCACCGCCCCTCATGGTTACCTAACTTTTCTAGATCGACCATCTGCAAAATTGTGAACAAGATATATATGAATGTGTATTTAATTGATGCCAAAAGTTTGACATAGTTTCCCCTAAAATAAAAGGAAACCAAAAACTTGCATGCACAAACTAAGGAAAAACACTTTGAATAAGCAAACACCAAAATAAAAAATTAATTTACCGTAGGTACCTATTTTTATCCGGATTTCTCAATTTCAATATAAAGAAATCACAAACCTATATGGTTTAAACATATTCATTAGAGGAAATAATTAGGGAACTTTTTCTTAAGCACTTTTTCAACCCAGTTATAACTCTTGTCTGGTTTGGTTGTCCAAATTTTCTCCCTATAAGCTTGCATGTACGGGTTGACCTCGTCACAGTCTCACAACACTACCTAATGCACTTCATTAAGTTCTTCTTGAGTTAATATTTCGTTTAATACTCCTCTAAAAAGCCGTAAAATATTTTTGATGACTGAAAGATTGTTGCAGGCATTTGGATTGGAGGCGGTGTTTTGAACTGGATCCTTGAGGTACTTGTTACAGTGGGTAACACATTCATGCATTAGGTATATTTTTGTTATGGAGCCATCCGATGCAGATTTATTTTTGACGAATCCTTTATATTGTCTGAGTTGTCTGCAAAATGATAAAATTAATTATTTAACGAATAGTAGAAACACAAAAATATATATAAATGATGAAAAACTGTGTTATAATTAATTGTACATTTTTTGAGGATACATCCAAGTGTAGTGGACTGGATCAAAAAGCAGCACTTATTGGGGAAGGTTGATATGAGGTGAATCCCGATGTCAATGATAGGGGGGAGGGGTTGAATCCTCTAATTTGGAAAGGATGTAGTCAATTTTGTATGATAGTTCGACCACATTTGACTTCTTCAACTCTCTAGAACATAGCATCTACCACCATCTACATAATGTTAGTATTGGTTCTACAACGTCACAAGGCAAATATAGTTGAATTACTACTGAAATCAGACGTTGCAGCATAACGTGATAGTCATGACTCTATAGACCAATGAACTTGTGTTTCCCAACGTTGACACATCCAAATATATTCGTTGCATAATTAGACGGATCACGAACACTTTTAAACCATTTGAATACAGTATCCCTCAATGTCAGCATCACTGTATAAGGTGCATCTGCCATCTTGTTGTACACTTCTATTCTATCCCTCTTTAACCATAAGGGGTGGCCTAAATTCATATATTTTAGATCTTTTTGCGCTTTGGGAGTATCCTTACTCTTGAACTTAATACTGAGAATTGTTCTCACCATGCTATTGCACACATTTCTATTTGCATGACATCTAGGTTGTTCATGAGTTTCAACTTCGACCAGTAAAACAGTTCAAAGAAAATACTCATGTGCTTCCAATATGTAAGATGATAGGGAGGGTGTGGATTCATCCATGTCACACGATCGTCTTTGCTTAACACACCGAAATAGAAGCCGTTTAACCTCTCAAAAATCTCTTCACCAGACCACTGTCGGGGTTTAAGACTATTCTTTATTCTTCCATCAAAATTCACCTTATCTTGTCACCACTGGTGATCATGAGAAAGTCATCTACGGTGACCCATGTAACAAACATTCCCTGCATATCAATAGGAGTTGACGTCGTCCAAGAAGAGGACAAGAATTGTACCCTTTGGTTGTGCAAGATGTCAACATCCCATACGCCAGAAAATCGCCGATGGCCTATATAGCTACTCTCATTATGAACATTATTTCAGCGAACTTGTTATAAGTTGGGACTCCATTTTCCCACAAGTATTTCAGCTCGTCAGTCAATGCTCTGAGGTACACATCTAAACACTTTCCAGGAGACTTAGGATCTGGAATTAGCAAAGTAAGAAAATTAAATTTCTTGTTCATACACATCCACGGAAGCAGGTTCTACGACATGACAATAATTGACTAAGTATTGACGGAAGCGCTATTATTACCCTAAGGATTGAATCCATCTATAGAAAGTTCGAGTCTAACATTTCAAACCTCTGATGCAAAGTCTAGAAATTCCATGTCAAAGTCTTTAAAAGCCTCCCCATTTGTCATGTGTCTGAGCACATCGTCATCTAATCTCTGTTCTACGTACCATCTCATCGTCTCTGCTGTGTATAGAGATATGTACAACTGTTGTTGTCTAGGAATCAACGGAAAATAACGAAACACCTTCACATAAACTTTCTTCTTCGAACTCCTCCTATTAGGGTGCAAATATCGGGATTGGTTTCATACAAGACAGTAGTCCAAATGTGCGTACTCTTAGTAAAACAACACATAATCGTTTATGCATACATAAATTTTCTTGTACTTTAGGTCAAGGCTGCTCAAGATCTTTCTAATCATATAATGGGTTTCAGGAAGTTTGTGATGATGTTTGCTCAAAAATCTTCACGGCCAAAATCAAGATGACCGGTAGACTTCTGGTTCAAAGTGTCATTCTGATTGACGTAGGGCGTGCCAACTCGCGGCCTGTAGGCCAAGCAAGGTTTTGATAGATTGCGCTAGATCTGACTCTTCAAGTGATTGATGGCTGATGAGGGAACCCTCTCGGCCATTGGTCTGAATGTCTTGTATAAAAGGACTTGACCAAGACACTAATCTTTGTTCTCGATCACGTCCAAGCTCTGAGTGAACTTGAAAGTGCACTTGACCAATGAGAAATCAACCGGGTTGATGGACTCACATATCACAGTAAAGGTGAAGGTGAAGTGGACTCGGTCGTCAAATATTTGTGAGGTGATGTGTGTGTGAACAACGAATCGCATCGACCCAATTCAGCCTGGTCGAAAGAGATCGATGAGTAGAGAGTGCTAAGTTAACCAACTACTTCTAGGTGCAAGGAATCAAAGTGCAAAAACTAAAGAACATAAAATAAATTTCAAGAAAGTAAAGAACAAGAATGTAAATGGCGAAAAGTGAATCTATATTATCAAAGTACAGGATGAACAAGGTAAAGTACATAAGAATACGAAAGATAGAAAAACTTGTATGTAAGTTTGTGTGTTTGGTGCAGGACCCCTTACAATGTTCTATAAAAGTTCTATATATACAATTTGTACAAAACCCTAACCTAACCGACTCGTCCATCCAGCCAACGAATCCCAATAGAACTCGAACTCCTTGATTTCAGCCGAGTAAAACTTTTCTTATCTCGACCATCACTTGATACATTCCTTCTCGAACTTGGTCACTCCTTGATTTGATGACATCCATCCATTAAAACTTGATCCGGTCAAATACTATAATCTTTGTTTTAAAAGTACTCCTTATCTAAATGGCTAATTCCTATCAGTAGACGCAAATCCAACTCATTCTCGGTTGAAGCCCAAGAAGTCATCCGACCAAATCACATTTGAGCTCGGCCCATTTTAGTCGCCCAGCCTTTGTACGTCGGTCGCCTGGATCCATCATGCCCAAGTGATAAATACTTGGTTCTCTGGGTCAGACATCCCACTTAGCTCGTACGATAAAATGTTACTTTTATAGGACACCAAATGAATGACATTGGTCACAAAATGAGTTAGCGTTAGTCTCCGTGAGTGTCGGTCAAAATAAGGCATTGGCCAAAATGGCATCACTTACCAAGCAAAATGAGGGACGCCCAAGCAAAATGTTAGTCACCCAAGTACTTGGTCACCCATGTACAATAAAATCCGAACGAGAAACTTGGTCGCCTAAACAAAATGAGAGTCGACCAAGTAAAATTGGAGTCGGCCGAGCAACTTGGTCACCCGAGCAAAATGAGCCGGTCAAGTAAAATAAGTTGACCAAGTAAAAGGAGTCGACCGAGTGCGTCGGCCAAACAAAATTAGAGACGGCCGAGTGCGTCAGCCATGAAAATTAGAGTCGGCTAACTGAAAAATTACAAGGCATTGGTCAAAATGACATTGGTCATCATAAACCACCTTAAACCTTCATTGGCTGACTACAAACATTCATCGGCAGATGAACCGCTTGCAATCACAAAATTGGGTACAAACAGATGATCAAGAAGCAACGTACATATATGCTCATGCATTTCATCAAAAGCATGGTCTGACATTTTGTTCTTCATTTTTATCTAAATTTTCTTCATTACATATCGCAACACATTCTCTGGACATCCAGGGTACACCGGAGTTTGGGCTTCAAGTAGCATCCTATTGTACTTATCCATCTCAGTAGTGTCAGTGGCCAAGGCTGCAAGGACTGTGTCATAATGAGGTGTATCATAACCTCTCTCTTCATGTTGGTATCTATCATGATTAAATTCTGGAAAAGCATGATGGACCAAATCTACAGTGGGGTTCCAAGAATGGGCGCCACTACTGCTGGATGATTCACCTTGGTAATTATACCCTGAGCTGAAGTCTACTACTTCACCGTGCTCACTCAATATAGTGTAACTCCACATCATACCTTGATCATACAAATGTTGAGACATAACAATAATCTCTACAAACTGATGGTTAAGGTATTTTTTGCACGGACACCTGTAATGGTTCTTTCCTTGACCATGTTGCATCGCAAACAACATAAGTACCTCTCATCATTTCTATTCACCAACTGTATCTAACTCTTGTCCATATTTCTGTGTAAGTTAATTATTATATTATATGATTTTTTCAACTAATAATCTAATATACTATATTATTAAATTACATAACACATTAATATGCATTTACATATTATATATAACTTTTTAACTAATTAATCTAACATATTTATTCATATATATAATTAATCAACACATGCATGCAATTAGTTTAACAATTAAACAATTAATTAATGCAATATGCAAATAAGGTCGCTGGAAACTATATTTACTGGAATATTTCACCGGAGAACTCTATCACCGTACATTATTACATACTTAATTAAATTCAAAAAAATTAATCGAGAGAAACGAGTTAATACATTCACTGATAAGGAGATAAGTGGGTAAACTAGAACTCCTAAAGTGGGAAAACCTAATAAATTGAAATTGTGGCCAGAGGTGATGTTGAGAGCTTTTGAGAGAAGTTGAGAGATGAGAGAGAAATGAAATGCTTGATCTGGAAATGGAATCTGATATAAATAATTGAGTTTTCTTAGACGACGAACTAATTCTTATTGTAAGTGTAACACTTTGTCGTCTAAGTACAAAATTAGACGATGAATATAGTTTCGTCCTCTAAGTTAGGTTTTAGAAGACGAAATACATAAGTCGTCGTCCAAGTTGAGCTTTTAGACGATGAATAATATTTTCGTCGTCTAAGAAGTTGTACTTAGACGACAGACATTTCATTTCAACAGTTAAGATTTCATCGTCTAAGTGCATATTTTTGGTAGTGACTCCATGCCAACAACTTTCTCATTCTAGAGAAAAAAAAGAGATTTTGAAGAATATTAGGCATTTTTTCACTCAATAGCTTTTCCATCTCATTCCCCAAAATAGGGAAAGAGATGATAGAGAACAAGTCATTCCCCAAATTTACAGCGATATGCAATTTTTTGCAGAATGCGCCATCATTAATATTTTACAATTTTCAATGCAGAAAAATAAAAATATATACTTTATTGTTATTTAAATAGAGAATATTTATTACATGTTCTAAACAAATTTATTATTATAATAAAGAAGAATTTAGTTGTAATACAAAAAAAATTAAAATAAAAAATTTATTGGAGTTGGAACATAATTTTTTTTAGATATTTTAATTTTAATATTTATATTTTATAAAAATTACGAAGAAGCCGTTAAAGTGGATCCAAGTCTCATATGGCTTCAAAAACCAAAATTCTCATCTCAAAGGCATCAAGACAAAAGTGGTGACGGATCCTATATATATTACAGCATTGATGACAGTAATGATTATGTAACGGGGTTATATATTGGGGTTAATTACAAAGTCAACAGATATATATATATATATGTGTGTGTGTGTATATAAAGATCATGGCATGTGGAGAAGCCACGTTACGACAGAGTTTAACATGATCACATCAAATGCATACTGAAAATCGACATGGGCGTGCCTTAACCAAATTATCTTTCCAATAATTACAGAGACTTAAGTTCATTTTGATTGGTGTTCGGTGTTCCGTTTACTCAAAGCTTATAAAAGTTAATACGGGGGTGACAAAAGGGAAACAGTAAAAAAAACAAATATTGCCTCGTTTGAGAGAATGTTGCTTGTTCTTTTGTTAGCTCGGATATGTGATGCCAATATTTAACCCAACATAGAATTCTAGTAGTAGTCGATCCCATGTCATCCAGTTGTTGAGCATGTTTTTGCCTTTATTGGAGAACTAAGTCTAAGATTATTCTAGTAATTAACTAATTATACAAACCTACCAAAGATCCTATAAGCTAATAACTTATGGGGTTTTGGAAGCCTCCCAAAGTCCCAAACCTTCTCTAATTCATCAATTATATCAAATGTCAAAGTTCCTTTCTGTAGCTACCCCTCATAAACAAATCTTAGTTCACTATTTTGTTTTTATTTTTATTTTTTATACATTAGTTCACTATTTTTGTAATACGCATATCTATGTTCTTTCTTTACTTTATGGTAGCTTACGTTTGGTGTAACCAACAACATATATATTTTGCATATTGTCAAGTATGTTGGAAATCAACGGTTGGATGTTTAAATCTGATTTCGATGAATTAAACCTCACATACTCTATAAGACATGACGATAAAGGGATATACCATGTTAATTAAGATTTAGGATAATTACTTGTTAATGGATCGATGAATAATTTCGGATAGAGGGAATAGAAGCTATAGGCAGTAGTCACACGATTTTATGTACATTAATTTGCAAATTAAGTATCATTACTTTAGTTTTGTGAGCTTAAGACTCGATTGAGAAGGAAACGGATAGATCGAGTAGTGAAATGGTTTCAAGAATGTAACCAAAAAAAGAAGAAATATGGTTTCAAGAATCAAGAGCTTTCTTGGTTTCAAGTACTAGGGAGTAGGCTAGGGGTTTAAGTGTGTAATTTGTAACAGCTATTTGCGGCCAATAAAAGTAAATGGAACTCTTATATTTAATTAACAGGAAGATTAACTACCGCGCTAACGTTAAAATTGGCTTCTTCTTCTCCATTGGTGATGATCACATAGAATCCAAAGAGACTTCTTCTACGCGACATCGACATGGAAACAGAATCTTGCAGGTAACATAGAAAACAAGAACCACGAATCTTCCTCACACCAGAAAACAATTCGAAGAGTAAAATTCTCCAGAAACTTTATTGCTTTTTTCATTCTTCATCATCATCATGATATATCTGATATCTCAGTCTCTGAGAATCCTAGCTCACTTCCCTTTTCTCTTTAGAATAACAGAATAACACCTCGAGCACAAAAGAACGTACACACAATATCTCTATCACTCTTTCTTGTTCTGTACTTAATCTCACTCAAACTTTACACCAAGATCTCTCAAATTAGGCCACAGAGAAAAAAAAGTAAACTAAATATTAAATGGTACGTTAAATCGCAGAGGTTGCGTATAATTAACTACATTGTTTACCGGAATATCGAACGGAAAAAGTTATTGTAACCGAGAAAACTGAAGACCGCATCAGACGGCGCCATCAGGGCCGATGGCTTTGGAAAAGAGAACGTGGAAGTCTTCTTCTGTCAGATCAATCTGGATTCTTTTCCGCGAAGCGTTTTTTTGCGAGCTGACAGCAGCAATAAGCGTTTTTCGTTTCCGCTGGGGCGTTCTGGTCTTTCTCGGTGCAGGCGGGCATTGTGTGATAACGGGGATTCTGTGATGCGGATCAGTCGGAGTTCTGAAACCGTCGTTGTCTTCCTCAACGACGTCGACGTCTTCGTTCTTCTTCTTCTTGTTGTTGTCGTCTTCGTCGACGACCTTGTTGTCGTTGTCGTTGCTGCCTGCAGACTCCTCCGTCACTGAAGACGACGGCGACGTCGACGCTTCGCATGGTCCTCTATGTTTCTTGGCGTCATCTTCCAACATGGGGCGGGGGGGGATCTTGTCGTCTCTGGGAAGAAGAAGACAATTGGGGACGTCGGAATCGGGCATTGTAGGCTTCACAAATTTTGGGTCGGGTTGCTCGGAAGCCATGATTAATAACCAGTGTCGATCAAACAAGAAACAGAGGATGAGGTTATATATATATAGCTAAGCGGAGAAGATCGATGGAACCCAGATAAGAATAGGAATAATATATTGACACCTGATTCTATAGGAATTGTACAGAGAAGAGGAAACTGGGTTCGGAAGGAATGTGAACCAGAAAGATCGAGTCTTTTAGAGAGGAGAGGATATGAGAGAAAGATAGAGATAGAGAGATGTCATGCTAGATGGGACTGAGGAGGAAGACGAGAAGAGAGAGGTCGAGTCTGTATTTAGTAGTAGAGACTAGAGACATGGCATGACGTCTTTGTTATGGTTGTTTGAGGACTAAGCTAGTACTTTTCCTTTCGTGCCTTTTTTTTCTATTTTTGTTTTAATTTTTCTATTTTTGTTTATTTGAGACGTATAGCAGAACTTTTTGGTGCATCTATGAACGTGTCATGTTATTTCGGGACCATGGAGAGATGAGAGCTCGTTCTCGTGGTATTTTTCTCGGCGGGGATTGGCCTGATATATCGAGATGCTTTGTTTACCTAACAAGGAAGCAGCTAGCGTAGAAATTTGTATACAACTCTGTTTGGTAAAACAACTCATGAGCATTGTAACACTAAATCAAAGTTGTGCTTCTGCTTCATCGCCCTTTAACATTCCTTAAAGGCTCTTCAAGCACAACTTTATAATAGTAACAATATTAAGTAAGCTTGTCTATAAAAGATTGAAGCTATCACAACCTTTAGCTAGTAAAGCTATGAGTGAACCCCCAAAGAATCTTTCCAACAATGAGGGGGGTGGTTGGAACCACCGACTTACAAAGTAGGTAATATAACTAATAATAAATAAACTTACCATCTACTGCAGCATTTACCAGTGCCACCCAAATCACTCCATCAAATAATTAATAACCATCTACAATGATATAATCACTATGTACGTACTTACTGGATATAGATCATGCATTCCGAGCAATGCTTGCTGGTATGGTACTGGTATGCTTCATCACACCCAAGTTTGAAAAAAAGGAACCGTACATTTACCAAAACAATTAAGGCACTGCATGCATGCAGCACCAAAAATCAATGACCACCCCAAGCTAAGTTGTAGGTGGCGATTAAATTCTGAAATTGGCATAAGGTAGCTAGTATATATTAGTTTGATCAAATTATATCCAGAGTTCCAGAGTGGGAGGGAATAGATAGCCAGATAGAGTGGTAGGTCGCCTGAGTATACATACCTAATAAATCTCAACTACAAATGAACATTTGTAAAAGCAACAAAATTCAAATTCAAATCCAAATCTTATCGCCCATCATAATAGTCGTATGTGCTTGGGGAAAAAATAAATATTCTTTATTTTGTGGATTAGTTACAATCTTTGGGCCGACGTCTGCAGCCCGTGCGAGTAAAGTTTTTCTGGCGGAGGATAGAATCCTGAATGATCTTGACAATCTTAGTTGGAGTGGGAGAAGAAGGGTCAAAAATTCTTAGTAATCAGAGTCATTTAATGATATCAATTACTAGAATCTTATGACAACTATGACAAGTAATTGCATGATGCCTATAAATAGAGGAAATCTTTGGGCAATCAGGACGGGCAATCAAACATACAATTTGCTCTCACCAAATTCAAACTCTCCTCGCGAGAAAAATCCTACATCCAACAATTCAAGGATTCTCACCAACAGGGTGTGAGGCATTTAAAGATTCAAGGGCGTAACTACTTGTGTTTCTCAACACTCACTAAGGAGATTGCTCTGCTTTGCACCAGACAGAATGTGTAAATCATCGATTTTTCGTCATTCAACGACGAGATCACGAAGCAAGTCCTAGACCACTAGGCAAAAAGAATCCATCGAGTAGGGTTTGTGTTATCCCTGCCCCAGTCGCTTCTTAGATGACAAGAGGCAACGCTACTGACGTTCAACGTTTTGCTCCACGGCAGTGGCACGCCTAGCATACTCACACACGTGAAAAGAGACAGTTTGAGACTTCTCCGGCTTCTTGGGAATTTTGCAGCCAAACATTTTGGCATGCCCAATAAGACCAACTTTTGCGTCTCGTTGTAACAATAGGGTACTCTTACCGGTAGTAGTACCTTAGTTGTTGCAAGCTTCTATAACTTGCTTTCCAAGAGCATAACTCTGTTGCTTTTCGCAGATTATCAGTGAAGGCAATAGAAGTAGCGTTTGGAAACAAACTTCAACCAATGATGGCGTTTACTTACCCAATGCCCGAGGAGGTTGACAATATAACTTTCAATATCTATCGCCCATATGCTGTCAAGCGTGATCGACATCAAGCGGAGCAGCTCGACCATCTGGCCAAACAAATGGAAGCTCATAAGTCTTTGTTGTCACGTAGAGAACTACCACTCAAAATTAAAGGGGTGAGAGTCATGCCCAGGAATGAGAAAATTCTGCTTAGAATTTGATGCAGAACCTCGATCGTCGGATTTGCTGTCACACCCTTTAATTTTCTCTGGCACAATGGAATTGCTAACGGCAGGTTCATTAAGCCCTGGCCTGCTTGTGGTTAGGCATTAGACTTGATCAGAGTGATCCATTCTCATTCCTTAGAGAGCCATAAGTTCATCATGGTGGCCATATATTTCTGTATTAAGTGGGTGGAAGCTAAGTCATTAAAAGTAGCTTCAGCTACGACAATTTGACAATTCTTACTCAAGGATATAATTTGCAGGTTTGGCATTTCAAAGTACTTCGTCTCGGACAGAGAGGCAGTTTTTATGTCAGGGGAGGTCGAGCAATTGATGACAAACCTCGACATTCAGTACCTATCTCGTCTCCCTACTATGCTTAGTCCAATGGCCAAGATGAGGCTAGCAATAAGCTCATCTTACATATTCTCAAAAGGATGCTTGTAGATAACACTAGATTATGGCATAAGGCACTATTCAACATGCTTTGGGTATACTGGACAACCAAGCGTAATCCTACAGCTACCACGCCCTATGCACTCATGTTTAGTCACAATTTCCTATGGAAATAAACGTCCAGTCTGCGAATGATGGATCAGTACAACCTGATATGCGAGGATTATGTCTAGACTATGTGGCAAGAGCACGAGAAATTAGATGAACATTGGATCACAGCTCTCGACAACTTGCTTGCTGAAAAGAAACGAGTGGCTCATTCATACGACAAATGTACAAGGGTAAAAAGTCACGCGGAAGGCGAGTTAGTATGGAAAACAGTCTTAGCCATTGGTGAGAAAACAGAAGGTCGCGGCAAGTGGTCCGCCAAATGGGAATGTCCATACGTTATCGATAGAATCCTTGGGAAATGGGCAATCCAACTTCGAGACAAGGATCACACAGTTCACAAGAATCCCATCAATGACCATTTTCTTAAGAAATACATCACATCGGTATGAGAATTTGAAGACCCGCCAGAGTAATTGAGTTTGCCCACGCTTGGTCGCCAACCTTCTCGAGGCTTGGTTCTCGCTTGTTTGTTCAAACTCAATGGGCAATCCATATCCCACACTTAGTGAGGCCAGTCCTTGTGCACAATTTTTGTTTCAAAATTTTTGCTGTACTTTTTCTAAGGCCAATTTTTGTGGCAACTTTTTTTTTTGTATACTATTTCTTCTTCGTATTAATGAAATTTTGGTTTTGGTTTTGGTTTTGGTTTTGCTCAAACTAGTTGTGGTTTACAATATTAAATCATGCTAAATGCAGTGTTCTCGCTGGAAATGAACAAGGCATATATGAAAACGGATCGGGGTCGAGTTTTATTCAAAGAAGTTGTGTGGCCTCAAACTCTCATACCATACATAAAATACAAACTACAATATGGCCAAATACAATGGCCTAAAACAAAGAGAACAAGCAAGAGATAGTCGATCGGCGACTCGTCAACAACCTCTGGTATATCATTGGCGCTGATGATGATAGATTGGTCTTTGAAGGTGTTTGGTTTCAAACATGATAGGTCACCCAAATTCACATCTTGCCCCATCCACAGCTTCATTACTGCTCCACAATTCCCCTTCGTAGGGAAAGATTTGTGAAATGGATTGCTTCAAGGTCTCTCTAAACACATCTCTCCTCAAATCGTAGAAATTCAGAGTAGCCACGGCCGAAGATGGAGTTAGGACCGACTCCCCCACGTCTGAACCTGGTTGTCCCTAAGTTCCCTGGGGCAACTACACCATTGACGAACCTGGGTATAAGTATTGTCACTTAACCCAGGTTTGGGCATATGTATTGTCACTTAAGCAGAGGCTAACAACAGAGAGAAGGATTAGGAGGAAAGGTTATTAGGCATAGCCAAAAGAAGAGAAATAAGGACAACATTTTCTTTGTGCTAAGGTTGGAAAGTTTTCCTTGACGATTTTTGCCGGGTGACGATGATATTTATAATGGCCAAACACTAGTGGTTCTTCACCAAATCAAAGCATCATTTCATCTATTCAATGTGCCTATTTAATAGGTACAGGCATGGGCGCACTGGTACATAATCCTCATTTAAACCAAATTTCCTCCTTTCCAATGAAGGCAATTAGATGTTATTTATCACCAAAACGGTTGGGATACGTAAGATGCTTTAAACCAGGGTGAATAGTGTTTATGTGGATTACGTGCATACTGAATCTGAAACCTAACATGGCCCATTAGTGGCATAGACTTGATTAAGATTGAGATTAATTAAGTTTGTTACAAAAGATGGCCCAATCCTGGGCCTAATTACAAAATATAATAACTAAACTAAGTCTAGATGAGCCAGGCTACGCGCTTGATCTCGACTTTGGCGTGCTCACAGTTCGCCCAAGCTTTGGTGAGAGCTGTCTTGAATTCCTCAGTGTCCTTCTAGGCATCCTTTAAGTCATCAACGAAGAAGGCGGTGTGCTTTAGTAGTGTTGTTGCCTTGTCTCGGACTAGCTTGAAGTCCTCTTGCATCTTAGCCACCTCCGCTTGCAGTTTGGCAAGCTCTGCTTCTTTTTTAGCAAGAACGTTGTTCTAAGCTGAGAACTTCTTGAATTAGGCCATGAGCTGGTCATGCTTTCCATGCAAAGCTTGTGCTAGGGTTAGCCGCCTATGCTTGTGGAAGCGAGTCTTTTTGTCTAGCCAGTCAGCCCGTTGCTTGAGGTTTTTTAGCTCCTTGCATGAGTTTTTTCTTCAATGACCTCAAGGAAAAAGGAAGAGCAGTGGCCAAATTTTGTCGCGAGAGCATAACCTTGATCAAGGCTTTCTCAAGGAGGTCTGGCGAGTCAAGGTTTGCATCTTGAAGGTCTTGAAGAACGACTTTGGCGAGAGAAACTTAAAGTGGCTAAAGCTTGGCAGAAGCAACTTTCTCGAAATGGCCCAGCAATTTCCTAATTTTGGGAGATGTTGTGGCAACAAGAGGATCATGGCCGACTGAGGTAGAGGCTGATGATCCCGGAAAACTTAATGAGAGGTTTTTCGAGACGCCCTGGTCAAGGACATTAATTGCATCCTGTAAAGCGGCCAGGATATCGGCAAGGTTTTTGCCTTGTTAGGAGTTGGCATCTTATGATGGTTGATCGGCCCGTTAGGAGGCTGGAAGTTAAAATATACGTCAAGAGAAAAAGTGTTGAAGGGAAACTTATCGGGGTTGTGCCAGACTGTGACGACTCGAACCAGAATCAGTAGAGTGATCAGCGTAATTCTCGTGAATATGCGTAATCATAGGTTTTCGTTAATTGTGTGGTTTGTCGGTTCTGTTTACGACTTAATTATCGGCTAAGAATTTGAGTTGAGTCTCTTCTCGAGAGTTATAGTACACGTGATTTCAAGTTTGTGGGCGGTTCTAGATGATTTTTTTCCGATGACCGAGGAATATAATATGATTATTTGAAGTTTCGGAATATCGACGAGTTTATCCGTTCATATCGAGTTTATCCGAATCGTAATGGTTATCCGTTTTGGACCGTCGATCGTCCCGAGGCGTGAGTATAAATATCGAAAATAGTCGAAAAATTGTCGAAAACACTGTTGGAAGTTTGACCAGCATTGACTTTTACTATTTGGGGCATTGACTGAGTTGACCGGAGGAGGAAAACGGACCGTTTGGATTCTGTCGCCGGACCGGTTGATTCCAGCCATTTCAGACCACGACCTTTGAAGGTAAAGCGTTCTCCTCGTGATTCTAAACAGTTTAGAACTTGGAATTTCTTGATTTGGTTGAGAATTGAGGGAGAAATGAGGAGTTGAAATTTGGGGAAAATCTTGCCGGAATCGGGTTACTGTGACGGCGGTGCTCCGGCCACGGGGGTGGCTGGGGATGGAGGGGTTTTGGCCGTGGGGCCACAGTGAGTCCATTGGGAGTGGCCTCGTGGGCTGCCGTGCGCCGTAGGTGGAGGAACGGCGGTGGACAGGTTCGCCGGAGGTTTTGGACCACCGTGGCTTTCGAGCTGGATTCCGGCCACGGTGGTGGTTGGATGGTGGTGGTCCCTTTGTTAAAGTTGCTTGGCTTGAGGAGAGGAACAGTTTGGCAGCTCGGTCGCCGGGAAAACTCTCCGGTTGACGTCGCGCCGCCGCCGGCTCCGGCGACCCGTTGACTTTTTGGATTTCGATGTTTTTAATGTCCTTTTTCTCGTAATCGTGCCCCGATCGTCGTCTTGAGGTTTTCGGGTTGATTTGAGTATCGGATTTTCAGTCGAGGGTTTTGAGTGGAGATTTCGGGAATTTCGTCGATTATTTTGCAAAGTATTATATGTTTCCAGGAACGGTTAGTTTCCGAGGTGTGGTACATTGTTGTGGATTATGATTTTGATCAGATATATTTTATGACTATTCAGGGGATCGAGATCGTGCTTCGGGCGAGGGATCTTCTGTCGGGCCACGTGATTAGCGCGAGTGCGCGTTTTGCTCATCTGTGAGTGGACATTTATTTTCACGGATTGACTGCGAGTCATTTATATACGTTTTACGAGTATGAGCATACAAATATGATCATGATTTTTATGAGCATGTGTTTTACGATTATGTTTACACGGTTTTTCCCGGATATACTATATATTACAGTTATGTTTACTGTTTATTGATATTGATATGATATTGAGAAATCCGGATGGGATTGGTGCCCACGGTTTGGCTTTTGTGGCATAGGATGAAGTGTTATTTTCCGGGTGCAGGTAATGGAAATTCCACGTTAGTAGCGTTACTCTGCCGAAATTTTAATGGTTTTTGTTGGTTCACGTTTTCAGAAAGGGTTTGATTCCAGTTTAGGAAACTAAATCGGGATTGGGTCCTTTCACAGACAGTGGAGTTACAAGCTCCATGATGGCTTATGCAGCGTGAGTCTTCTCGAAAGTATGCACGAAAGCAGGTTTTGTTGGGGTGGAGGAGCTTGAAGCCTCCTCATCACGAGTAGAAAGTGTGACATCCTAGTTGACACAAAGGTCGCTTAGTGAATGAAGGTATAGACATGGGAATAAGTGTAGTACATCCTTCTGGGAGACCTACTGTTAATACACAACACTGTAAACGCCTAATTAAACACGTCTAACGCTAAATGTTAGTCAACGCCTTATAATCCAAAGTGAAGATCACCCAGAAAGGAGAAGCTTCACTGAGGACGTTGATCGAATCCAGTCATGTCCTAACGAAACACACGCTGATCAAAACTGACGGATAAGGTTTGGATTACGGGCAGCGTAATAAATGTTAATCCCACATCGAATAGTAAATGCTCAACCAACCGCCAACCGCCTATTTAAAGCACCATTTATGGCGGGAAAGAGGTAACGCATCTTACGCTAGTACTTTGCTAACACTATTACACTTCTTATTTGTTGACTTAAGCATTGAAGTCTCGAAGGTGGGTCACCCCGTCTCGACTTCAAATGCATTTTGTAAATTGTGGTCTAATAGGTGAAGTGCAGAGGAAAGTGAGATCCGTCAAGAGCGATCAATATAATTATCTCACTGTAAATTATCATAATTCCTAACGAAAACTGGTCAAAACACCTACCTCAGAACCTAGGCGAGTGTCTTTTCTAGCCTGAGTATCTCCTGCTTGATTTCCACTCGCGAGGGTCATCCGTTGGCTCTCCCCTTGCCTGTTGTTGCCCCGCCTAGGTTATTTCCACATGTTTTGGTTTTGCGGGAATATTGCTTGTTGACTAAGGAAGTTATGAGTTCCCGGCCGCCTCGTTAGTATCGACCACATTTTCAAGAGGCAGGTTGATCGAAGAGTTCACCTCAGGATGGAGCTCCTCAGAATTATATCATGCATTGATTTAGGTTTAGCCGAAAGGTGTAGTAAAACATCTTATAGTTCTCAGAAAATTAAAAGGGTTACCTCAGTGGTCGCCATCATCGGGATGTTCTGGGAATTTTCCTTGGGAGGTGGTGGAGCCAGCTTGGTAGGAGTAATCTCAGGTATATTTCCTTCAACGTTATCATCTTGTTCCTCGCTTATAGTAGGAGATTGTGGGATGACAAGGTTGACAACCCCGAGGAAAATGGGTTTCTGATATTGGTCAGCCCAGTAAGTTCCCGCTGCTCTGTCTTCTTCTCCAATCTCCTCGTCTTCTTTTTCTCTAGCATCATATGGGGGAGTAGAGGAAGAACCAACAGCTTGGTGACGATGACAGCGGGCCAGGGGTGTTTCGTCGTCCTCTTCATCATCAGAATCATCAAATATGATAGTCCATCGACGTTTAGGGTGTCACTGGAAGGAAACAAAAGTAAAAATACTACGTATCTAGCATGATGACTTAGTTGACATATAGATAGGAGGCGACTTATTGAGTGAGTATCTTCTTCTTCCTCGTTTTCGCCTTCTCATTAAATACTGAAGAGAGTCTGTGGTTTCCGCTTGGAGGGAGGAGGTCCTGTCCTGCTACCAGATGGGCATGTACGTACTTCCACGTTGGCGTTGAGGGCCTAGCAAAATGGTAGAACTTTAAAAACCAATAAATATGGCTACAAATCAAAGCGAAATAATGTAGTATTTATATAGAGACATACATGTGGCTGAGTTAGGGTTGCAGGGCATCTTCGCTGCGGGGAGGGACTACGATCATTATGATCACTCCTAAGGACTTCTTTATCAGCCATAAAAGCAAAGAAAGTTGAGGGCAAGCTCGATTTTAACATCGTCAAACATTGCCTCAGCGATCCGAGTCCAACTCGAGATGATTTTCTTTGAGGAGGTGCAGAAGACGAATCTGCAGAGCCAATATTCTAAAAAGAAGTTTCCTCCTTGATTATCATCGACCCCTTCATAGTGCCTCATCCAGGCTTTGTAAGAGTGAGCGAAAGCTTTGCGGGCTATACATGCTTTGGTGTTGGGGTAGTACTGGTCAGATCGCCATATTCGTACTGCACGGCGGTTGTGGGTAGCCCGAGGATTGCAACCATATAGAGCAGGGTAATGTTCATATCCTCTCACAAAAACTTGAAAGTGTTACAGCTCGGGTCCTAGAAACACATAGCAGCAACAAGAGTTGCTTTATTGCCTCTAGAAGGAAGATAGAAACATAGTTTCAGGAGGGGAGCGATTTCGGCGACTTCCCATTTCCAAGAGTCAGTTTTGTTGCGGGTTTTATACCACGCGATTTCCTCTTTGAGAACGGTGGACCATTTGCCTAGTTTTCACTCGACCTCTTTACGCTCCCACTGAAGTGGCGAGGCACTTTCTCGACTGAAAATGAGTGCTTGTCGACAGACGGGAGCTCAGAGGATTTCGATTAGAGCTGGATGGAGTGGCTACTTAATGAAATGACCAAGGTGAGCCATGTCGTTATCTGCTAAGCGGAGCGGGATGGTGGTACTAGGTTTTGTTCGGACGACTATTGCCTATATGTCGTTGGCGAATGCTTGGGTAGTGTACTCGATATGAATGGGGTTATACTTGGTCTTGTGCGGAGGTATGTTTTCAGGGGTTAGATGGTTGGATTTTGATCAAAAAGTATAAAGCTTTGCAATGAAGTTTTGGGTACTTCGAAGATCAAAGGGAAAAGGGAGAAGTAGGGTTTCGATTTATGTGCACTACTAACGGTCGTGCCGCTTCAAATAGGTGTGATGTCATAAATGCACAACTTTTTAAGGATGGTGATGTGAAAGGATGAAGCGAGTCAAACGTTGCCGTTTGGTCCTAGACGACGTTGGGTAATTTCAAACTTCTTCGATTGCATCTGGGCCTTATCTCAAGCCTTGATAGGCAATGTTGGGCCCAAAATAAATATTATTTATTTTGTGGATTAGTTACGATCTTTGAGCCGACATCTGCGGCCCGTAGAAGTCAAGCTTTCCTTATGAAGAAAATAATCCTGAATGATATTGACAATCTTAGTTAGAGTGGGAGAAGGAGGGGTTGATGATTCTTAATAATCAGAGTCATATAATGATATCAATTGCTAGAATCTTATGATAACTACGACAAGTAATGGCATGATGCCTATAAATAGAGGAAATCTTTATGCAATGAGGACAGACAATCATACATACAATTTGCTCTCACAAAAATCTAACTCTCTTCACGTGAAAAACCTTACATTCGGTGATACAAGGATTCTCACCAGACAAGGTGTGAGACATTCTAAGATTCAGTGGCGTAATTACCTGTTTTTCTCAACACTCACTAAGGAGATTGCTCTACTTTGCACCAGACAGGATGTGTAAAGCATCGATTTTTCGTGGTTCAGCGACAAGATCACGAAGCAAGTCCTAGACCACTAAGCAAAAAGAATCCATCAAGCGGAGTTGGTGCTCTCTTCGTCCCAATCGCTTCTTAGAAGATCAACGGCGGCACTACCGACGTTCAACGTTCTGCCTCACGATAGTGACACGCCTAACACACTTACACATGTGAAAATAGACAGTTTGAGACTTCTCCGATTTTCTAAAATTTCTGCAGTTAAATAGTATGTATATTCTTGCAATCCATTAAAAAATCTATAATTACAAGTAAATGATAGCAGAACAAAAAAATGGCAAATAATTTCATTCTGTAAGCTATGGTCCATGAATCAAGACATTGATGGGAGCATAACAAAACAAGAGGGTCTCAACTCTCAACTTTTGTTCGTACTCTATCATTTCTTCCTTATGGGATAACGAGGTTGTGGCTTGAGGTTTTTTTTATATGAGAAATAAGACAATTACAAAGAAGATCATTTGGGATCCCAAGACCTCTCAGATCATGTTGCAAAGCTAATGCTGCTTCTCCAGGAACACAGTTCTCCCAAACTTGAAGATTACTTCGTGAATGTCCAGTGTTTGCGATAGCATCAGCCACGAAATTAGCCTCCCTGTAGATATGCTGGAAACTTATATTGTTGAAGCTGTTAGCTAGAGTCCGGATGTCTTCTATTGTTTTCCTGATGCGTCGGGGTATAGAACATTCCCCCTTTATGCTTTTGATCGTCGGGAGTCACTTTCAGCTATAATGTTATCTAAACCTTTCCTTTAAGCTTGAACTGGACCTTCTTTTAAGGAGAGAACTTCGACCAGAGAAATGGTGGTCCTCCGGAGTTTATGGAGGGTTGTGGCTTAAGGTTGGTTTTAGCTGTGGCTTCACGGCTTGAGCCTATTATACACGTTGCGTAATGCGTATAGAATTATGGGAGCATTTTGTCTTGCATGCACACATTGACCAGGGTCATATTCATCTCCCTCTTCATTGAGAATAATAACAAAGCTCCATAAAACAGTGTAAGACAAACATTTACCAAATGATGTATAGTGTTTTTATAGGGTACCTGAAATGTTTTGCGATATTAGTGCCACTGCATGCAGAAAGATAACAAAAAAACCACGACACATAAGTGCAAATTGAACAACTCTCAATTCCCACCATGCTCCCTGTCAACAACCTGACATTTTGTTTTAGTATATTATCTATATGAATAATGCTTTGGTTGATCAGTAATAGTCATTGTAAGTTGTGGTCAGTCAGTCTTATATATGACTGTAGTGGTCAAGAATAACAAATTAGTTTAGTACACAATATTCTCATTAGATGTATAGGGATTTAATGAAAGTTAACCACAACGATTCGAGATGTATATCTCGTCAGCATGAGATTGAATGTATTTTCTTCACTTTGTGAACAAAGTTGAGGTTCTTAATATTCATCTTTTCTTAATTAATTTAGTTGAAGATTAATGATGAAGTAATAACAATTGAATCACAATGATCACATCATTAATGTATAATAAAAAAAATAAACAATGATCACATCTTCTACATAGGATGCATTATGATTTTCCTCGTATTGGATTCTTGATCGGGTACGGAATTAAACATGAAGTTATTGAAGATTTGGAGCTTAGGATTCTCCCCGAACAAAAAGCTGCATGTTTAGATCGAGAGAGGTTAGGATTTGGTAAACCTTCAGCGGTTAGTGAAAAAGAAAAGTGATTTGGTAACCCTTCCAACTCAAGCTTCAATGAACTTCGATCACTCGCGACATGAGATCTCCAACGAGAAGCCAGCAATATATCGCGCGCTTGAGTGTAAAGTAATTAAGGACTTGGGCCGTTGGATTATGTGATGTCATCATCAGATATTGTCGAGGAACTCTACTCACGCTCCGTCAGAACCGTGAAGATGACGCTCTGGAAATTAATCTGATATCTATGATTATGTTTGAGATTGTTTCATAGATTTCTACAAAAAATTTTAATTTTTTTTGGAAATGTTTTTAAAATCAGGAAACATTTATTATGTGCTTTAGAAATACTAGTATTTCTAGAATTCCACCAAATCATTTTTTTAATTTTCTGATTTTAAAATTATTTTTAATAATTCAAAAACTTTTTTAACCCTATACATTCCCCCTCTGCAACCACCATGTAGTCAATAGAAAATCCGTTAGAAAATCCGTTTATTTTTATTTTCTCTAGTCAATTTGTTATGAGAAGAAAGGTAGCCAGTGAAGCATGCATAATCCACTTCACTCCGATTCTTTGAAGTATGTAACACTAGATCGATGAGTAATGAAATACCATAGAATACGATGAAATTCTTTGGAAGTTGAATACCGTTTAATTTTTTTTTTGTTTAAATTTGTATCTTCAAATTGTAGGCACCTTGAAATATTTGAAATATCTCGATTTTATGTGCTAAATATTTTGTCATTCCTTGAACTTTATAATCAGATTTTGCTTGTTTAATATTGTTAGTTTTATCTCAGTATAGATGAGTTTTATATAAGTCTCGTATGAGTAAGAAATATGATATATAATATTATAATATAAGTTATATTACTGATCTGTGAAGCATTATATGAGCAGTGTATGTTGCCTATCAATAATTTTAAAGCTGTGACACTTGGTCAAGCGATATCAAAGAGCTGAAACTTCAAAAAAAATTGGAAATTAAGAAGATCAATCGAGGTCACCATGAAAGATAATCAATAATGTGTGAATAAGTTAGAGTCGCAAAAGATAAATAATGAAAACAAGTACTACTGGCTACTGAGGACACAGACTCACATGGGAGGTAAGAGTATTCTAAAGTCGTTCTGGTTGATGAATGATTTTGCCAACCATCGTTTCTCGTGCACACAATCAATCAAATCTCAATTCTGCTGGTCCTTTCGTTCGACTTGCTCCAGATTAAACGCACAATGCAATCCTTCTAAATAGCAAACCCCCCCGTACGTTAGTGTATAAGGCTGACACTTGAGGTGTAAACATAAGAGCCCTACTAGAATATACTTTAATCACTTTGCTTGAATTGCTTCCATTGTTAGCTAGCTAGGTTTCTTGCCTTGGCTTCTTTGTTTAATTTGGGAGGGTAAGCAGTGCTCATATAGTCGCTCAATTGTAATCATATTTTGTGTACGCCAGAATTATTGTAGTGATAGAGTGGAGGGCTTGTTAACGTGCGCAAAACACATCGATCACTTTATCTTTCTTTTAATGATTCAGAAATGGCACGCACTAAATTTAGAGGAAAATGAATCACATTGTAATTAACTAGTAAAAGTGATACAATAGAGAATATTACATAAGTGCTCAAGCTTATTTGAGATACTACTCTTGGCCACTAATTGTGACATGAGTTTGGAAACAATCCCTCCATTGTATTATTTGAGACGTACGTACGTGCATGGTGCTACATTCAGTACATTATACGAGTGAAGCTCTTGTGAAATCTTTATTCGAGGAGCTATATATTATTCAACATTGCTTATATGCTTGCCCATGCATGCTCTCCCTTAGGGTATATAGCAGACTACTTACATCATCGATGATCGATCAGTTCGATCTTCCTATACATTCGGCTATATTCCATACATCGATCACATTAGAAGTATATCGATCAGTACTATAATATCCCTCGTATCCAGCACTTTGGTGCCTAATATTCTCTCAATCATGAACCATCCACGTGATGGATCTGGTTTCTAAGAAGAAATTTGGGACCATACATTCACTTCACATAATCACACCTTGAACTGATTCATCGGTCGCCAACTTTTTTCAGGTTTGCCTGCACTCGATTATCTCAGCTGCACACAATGAAGCTTTTTTCTTTCTTTCTTGGAGTACAAAGGAAAGCCATTGCCCACTATCTTGTGTCTCGCTTGTTTAGTGACTCAATAGCCATACCAATACGGCTTCTTTCATATTGTAGATCACCCTAATCTTACTTTTTTGTCTACTTCTCTGATCTAAGCTAGATATCGGACAAACATATATACCGAATGAAAAACCTGACTGAACTCTTCGCCATAAGTTTGGTGTTGAAGCTTGAAATGATAAGTCTTACTTCTTGTATCGACATACTTCAAGATGTCTAGCATAACTTCTACTTGCTATCATACATTAATTTGAGCATCTCTGGGTAGTTAGTCGAGAAATAATTTTGAATTTTAGTTGATTACATTCATATTCAAGAGAATTTGCGTGAAAAACAATATTCAACTCACTTCCATGCATGGAATGCTTCAAGTTACCATATCATGATAGCAAAATTATAAAAGTTTTATTCAATGAGTCATAACAATCATATTACACTTACACTTATGTCAAGTGAGGTATTTCATATAAACCGTTTGTTTAATTGTTTCTTATTATTTTTATTTCGTACCAAAGATTTGTTAGAGTTAGTGTTTGAAATAGTCAGTAATTGTTTGCTATTCTTTAGGGATCCCATAATGTTAGTAGGGATAGTGGGTAGCTAGTCATTCCTTATTTTTAGTTAATTCTGTTTATGTACGCTCTATTAGTATAGAGCTTGTTTTCAGTTAATAGGGGTGAGATTCCCAGATGAATACAATGTAGTTTTTGATTTCAACAATTGGTATCAGAGCCCATGGTATCCGATCTGGTACCTTCTAGTTTCTGTGAAAGTATATTAGTTTGTTTAATTAAGTTTTTGTTTGGGGCTGAGAGAGCGACGGTAGAGAGAGAGAGAGAGAGAGAGAAGAGCGCGAGGCCGCCGCCGCTGTTGTTGAGCCACCGTGCGCGGAGGCTGAGAAGCCAGCAGCCGAGAAGTCTGTGACCGAGAAGGAGGCTGCGCCGGTGCCGGAGGCGGAAGCGGAGGCCGAGAAGCCAGCGGCCACGACCGAGGAGGAGATTGATCCCAAGATCGTCGCCCAGTCCGTTTCCTTCAAGGAAGAGAGCTACGTCGTCTCAGAACTCCCCGAGCCTCAGAAGAAGGCTCTCGATGAGTTCAAGTTGCTCATCCAGGAGGCGTTGAACAAGCACAAATTCACCCCTCCTCCGCCGCTGCCGCCGACCAAGGAGGAGGAGGAGAGGCCTGCTGCCGCCGTCGCCGTCGTCATGGAAGGAAAGAAAACAGAGGAGAAGTCTGTCTGCGAAGAGGAGGCTCCTAAAACTGAAGAGGCTCCAGACTTCCAAGGCCGATGTGTGCAAACCAGAAGAAGCGAGAGTAGAAGAGACCGTTGTTGCCGAGTTTGGGATTGCAGAGGAGAAACCTGTTGAAAGTGAGGCAATCAAAGAAGATGAAAGTGGTTCTCATTCGTCACTTGGTGAATCTGTGTTAGAAGCTGTGGTTGATGAGACTGAAAAGACGGAGAAAGATGCTCCAAAAGAGAAAACAGGAGCCGGAGAAGATCCTGAGTGCAAGGAATTAGAGATGGATGATTGGTTGTTTGAGTTTTCTCAGTTATTCCGTAGCCACGTTGGCATTGATCCAGATGCGCACATTGATTTGCACGAGCTTGGAATGGAGCTCTGTTTGGAGGTTCTCGAAGAGGCGATAACTAGTGAAGAATCTCAGAGTCTTTTTGACAAGGCCGCCTCAAAGTTTCAGGAGGTGGCTGCATTAGCTTTCCTTAATTGGGGAAATGTTTATATGTGTGCCGCGAGGAAAAGGATTCCTCTGGATGAGTCTGCCGGCAAGGATGTAGTGGCAACACAGCTTCAAACTGCTTATGATTGGGTGAAGGATAAATATTCCTTGGCTAGAGAGAAGTATGAGGAGGCACTCTTAATCAAACCTGAATTCTATGAAATGGCCAATATGATAGAGATACATCTGCATATTATTGGGGCAGCAACAATTTGAAATGGCCAAACTTCACTGGTCATTTGCACTTGCTAAGAAAATAGATCTGTCAACTTGTGATTCTACGGAAATGCTGAACTTTTTCAACAGTGCAGAGGAGAAAATGAAAGTAGCAACTGACATGTGGGAGAAGCTGGAGGAGCAGAGAGCAAAGGAACTAAAAGATCCGAGTCCAAACAAGAAGGAGGATTTGCTGAAAAGAAGGAAAAAACAAGTAAGCGGCACCGAGGTTAAGTCGTCTGGAGCAGCTAAGTTGACAGCAGATGAAGCAGCAGAACATGCAGCTGTTATGAGATCACAGATCCATCTCTTCTGGGGCAACATGCTTTTTGAGCGATCCCAAGTTGAATGCAAGTTGGGGTTGGAAGGTTGGGACAAAAAACCTGGATGCTACGGTTGAGCGCTTTAAACTTGCTGGCGCTTCTGAGGCTGACATTTCAATGGTCTGAAGAATCATTGCTCGAAGGTTGAAGTAGTAGAGGAAGGCGAGAAATCTGCTCAGAATATTGAAAGTGAAGTGCCTGCGAAGAAGTGAGAAAATTGATGTTGCACCGATGAAGCCTAAGAGGCCCAAGAAAGGTGAAATGGGAGATGAAGATGTGGACATTGGCGATGATATGCCAATGAGCAACTTTCCACCAGTTGAGATTGAGAAAGATGTTGGTGGCAATGCCAGTAGTAGTGTACCGGAAATGCTTAGGGGATTTTTGGGTCTTTCAGCAGAGGAGATTCAAAAGTTTGAAGGTCTTGATTATGTGATGAGTGATAATAGGCCCCAGAGGATGAATGCCATTCGTATCAGGAAGGAAAACCAGGTTTACGGTGCCGAGTGAAGTAGGTAGTCTGCGAGTGAAGCAGATGTGGTTTCAAGTCATCCAACAAGTAAGAAAGAAGAGCTGCGGTTCTCGCTTGTTGGGGAGATGACAGATACAGAGGTATCAAGGGATGGCCCGAGAGGAGAGGCACAGTAAGTCCCAAGAAGAAACCATGAGTGAGTGTTTGGCGATGACTGCAGTAGATGCAGTAAGAGTTGGCTGCAGTAGATGCAGTAAGTGTTTGTAGAGTTGTGATAATCACAACTTTGCTGAGTTTGAGTTTGTTGTGGATGAACCAAATAGAGATTGGTAAGAGGTACCAAGAGTAAACTAAAACGAAGCGTTTTAGTTTAAGGGAGGGTGTTAGAGTTAGTGTTTGAAATAGTCAGTAATTGTTTGCTATTCTTTAGGGATCCCATGATGTTAGTAGGGATAGTGGGTAGCTAGTCATTCCTTATTTTTAGTTAATTCTGTTTAATTACGCTCTATTAGTATAGAGCTTGTTTTCAGTTAATAGGGGTGAGATTCTCAAATAAATACAATGTAGTTTTTGATTTCAACAAGATTATCATGTGGAACAAACTGAACATGGAGTGTGTAGTTGATCTCCATTCGAATCATTTCCACAAAGTTTCGTCTTCTTTGCCAAATATTCCCCCTATCAATTCAAAATTAACCAGAACAAAATTCATTAATTGGCCAGAGGAAAAAAAACAAAATCCATAATGGCCTTCATTCCCTTCAAGGACACGCCTTCGGTAAATATGCCTACAAACTGAGGGCTAAGTTGGTACTTCAAGAATACCCCCCAGTAGAACCGGATTGTGGAAGTGACAACTGGATCCACGAGAGGCCCAAATTCGAAGTGACGCGTCGCATGGACCGCAGATCCAGTACTGTACAAGGCGAGACCGAATTTGCTGTGCATTTAAGACGCATTTCATTTCCTCATTTCAATCACTCCCTTTGTTTCCATTTTGAACCCAAAGCTCACTCTAACGCGGGGGTAGCTCAGCCACACCCTCGAAGCAAAACCGCACATTCTAGGGTTTCTTTCTCAAAGGTAAATCTCCCAAACGTTTCGATCCGATTTTCGTAATGTGCTCATAATCTCCAGGTTTTGCTTGATTTGCGTTTGGATTTTCTCGTTTTCTGGATAATTTTTGCTGCATTTTGTGTTGGATTTTTAGTATTTGCATTTAGTGTTTGAAATTCGTGGTTCTTCGGTTTGGTTTTTGGTAGATTCGTCTCCTGATCTGGTGATGAAGATTTGGATTTATAATTTTTTAGATGCGTGTTTTGCTTTTTGTTTTTCGCTTGAGATTTTGTTATGTTTTGATCTGATTTGATGTTTTTTTTAGCTCAGTTTATGTTGGCCTATGCATCAATGGTGATAGGCTTAGAGTTGTTAATAGCAACGAACTCTTGATATGTGATGAATGGTTGTAACAGAATGTGGATTTGCTTTCAGGAATAGAAGATGGCCGAGACCGAGGATATTCAGCCTCTTGTTTGTGATAATGGTACTGGAATGGTCAAGGTAATTACAAAACAGATATCTGTTTGGGTTGGTGTTGCTTTAGCAAGTGGCTTGATTTGATCGATATGTGTTTTGTTTGGTAGGCTGGATTTGCGGGAGACGATGCGCCTAGAGCCGTGTTCCCTAGCATTGTTGGTCGCCCGCGTCATACTGGTGTTATGGTTGGAATGGGGCAGAAGGATGCGTATGTTGGGGATGAGGCTCAGTCCAAGCGTGGTATCTTGACTCTGAAGTATCCGATTGAGCATGGAATTGTCAGCAATTGGGATGACATGGAGAAGATTTGGCATCATACTTTCTACAATGAACTTCGTGTTGCTCCAGAAGAGCACCCGATTCTCCTGACTGAAGCACCTCTCAATCCTAAGGCGAATCGTGAGAAAATGACCCAGATCATGTTTGAGACATTCAATGCTCCAGCCATGTATGTGGCCATTCAGGCTGTTCTTTCCCTCTATGCCAGTGGCCGTACAACTGGTAAGCTTTTCATTCCTCTTAGATATTGCACTTCCATTATGTACTTTGGTAACTGTATAGTGACTGAAACTAATGATTTACTTGTGATAAGTTAGCACATCGATGTGAGTTGAGTTGGGTTCTAAGTTGTTTTATGTTTGAGAAGCTGGGTTGTTTTGAGTCTCAATCTAACATTTACAAAAAGTTTCTTTGGTGACTTCCTAAAAATGGGAATGCCCAAAAGACAAGTAGATCATGTGCATGCATTTGTATGATTAATGAATGAATATGAAGAGTTCAGGATGAGTTTTGATACTTGAGAATGATATTGAGCATATAGATTCAGTATGGGTGTGTGTATGCTCTTTGGTGTCATCAGGTTAGAACTTGTACGGAAATGATGCAAATAAAGATCACAATGCATATGTTGAGTTAGAGTTGTTAAGATAACCCAACTCACTATTGCATGTTTGATCTACATATTCAATATAATTCTATGTCCAATCAAATTTGATATCGGATTCTTATGTTATGTTTCTATATTTTTTATGTGCTTCTGTGCAGGTATTGTGCTCGACTCTGGAGATGGTGTCAGTCACACGGTTCCCATTTATGAGGGGTATGCCCTTCCACATGCCATCCTGAGGCTTGACCTGGCAGGTCGTGACTTGACTGATGCTCTGATGAAAATCTTGACTGAGCGTGGCTACTCATTTACCACCACAGCTGAACGTGAAATCGTGAGGGACATGAAAGAGAAGTTGGCTTATATTGCTCTTGACTATGAACAAGAATTGGAAACTGCTAAAACCAGCTCTTCTGTTGAGAAAAGTTATGAGCTGCCTGACGGTCAGGTGATCACCATTGGAGCTGAGCGTTTCAGATGCCCAGAAGTCCTCTTCCAGCCATCCATGATCGGAATGGAAGCTGCTGGTATCCACGAAACCACATACAACTCAATAATGAAATGTGATGTTGATATTAGGAAGGACTTGTACGGTAACATTGTACTCAGTGGCGGTTCCACCATGTTCCCTGGAATTGCGGACAGAATGAGCAAGGAAATTACTGCTTTAGCCCCTAGCAGCATGAAGATCAAGGTCGTTGCCCCACCAGAAAGAAAGTACAGTGTGTGGATCGGAGGCTCCATCTTAGCATCCCTCAGTACCTTCCAGCAGGTTTGTTTCTTGATTTGGTCTTATGTAGCTTGTGTTTTTGTACAAACTGCACCTGTTCCTGAATAATCTGATTTTGAATGCAGATGTGGATCGCGAAAGCTGAGTATGATGAATCTGGCCCTTCAATTGTGCACAGAAAGTGCTTCTGAGTGCGATCAAGGATTTGTGGACTTCAGTATCTCTACTTGGAAAGAAAATGCTGCTTGCATTATGTTCTCTGGCTATGTTGTCCGTTTTTCTTTGCTACCTATTGCCATAATATCTGGACCTTTATGACCTTGTAGGCTTACTGCTGGATTATTTTGTAATACTATCTAAGATGCTCTTATTCTCAGTGGTCATTTCCCTAGCATGGTTCCGTTCTCACCTTTCTTTATCTTGCTCGATTCCTCTGTGATTAGCCTTCAGATTTAGAATGAGTTACCCGGTTCTTTTTTTGGCATGAATGGATTAGGAAGATGATGTGAGACACTGAAACTAATATGGTTGTCCTTGCTGGTTCCTTTTACCCGATACTGCTTGCGTGATAAAAGTACCTGTGCTAACTGTCATCTGTGAAAACTGTCCATTCAGAGTTTCAGACATGTCAAGCCCAAGGCTACAATAACTCTCCATAACAACAGTATTAGCCTAGGACTGCAAGCTTAAGCTTGAGCCTTGAGGCCAGAATCCTCATACGGTCGTGAACATGTTCGGATCAAATGACGAGTCCAGACAGCAAGTTGGTTCAAAACAACCCGATTTTGTAGAATTTACTCAATTTAGCTCATCGCGAACAAATGTGAGCTTAAAATCGATAAGGTCTGTAAAATATAGGCCCTTTTCACAACGAGTACCAAACCCAAGGCCTTTTTATACACTCTTTGTGAGTCTTGGGATTGAGAAGTTCTGCCAAGTATAAAGACGAGGGGTCAAATCTGCTCAGAGGCTCAAAATTTCACAGCTTAAACCGGTCTCTATTGCCCGAGTAATTTAATCGTCGCCTGAGTCGGAAATCAAATCAGAATCGGACAGTTACGACTCGCGGTCAAAGAAGGAGGGCTATCGCCTGAGTAACTCAATCGTCGACGGAGATGTTGGGTCCTTAGAATTTGATCCGGCGAGTACAGCTTAACAGAGACTAAAAAATGGGTCGGATAGCTGTGGCAACAATTGTGAGCTTATGGGCAATTCCAATCTCCGTTCTTGTCAATCACATTGTTCCTGAACCGTACATGGTAAACTCCCCTTTCATCAATTCCAATACTTGCAGATTTTGGTCGTGTATGGTTTCGTTGACAAGTCTATGAATTTGTAGGATGAGATATTCCATGTGCCTCAGGCTCAACAGTACTGCAGGGGCAACTTCAAGAGCTGGGATCCCATGATCACCACCCCACCTGGCCTGTATGTTCCCAACCCATTTCTAATTTTTGAGCTTCCATGTATGTTTTGATTGACAGTTTGATGAATGTGAGTTGAAATTATTGCAGGTACTATCTTTCTTTGGCACATGTTGCTTATTTGTTTCCAGGCATATCTTTTATAATGGGAGCCTCTTCGTTTTCTGATCTCTGCTCCACGGCGATTCTTCGCTCGTCCAATGGTGTGTTGGCAGTGTTGTGCAGTGTTCTTGTGTATGAGATAATCACGCACTTGAGACCGAATCTTGACGAGAGAAAAGCCACGCTGTATGCAGTGGTTCTGGCCTTGTACCCTCTGCATTGGTTCTTCACTTTTCTCTATTATACAGATGTTGCATCGCTTGCTGCGGTGCTCGGTATGTATCTTGCGTGTTTGAAGAAAAAGTACTGGTTCAGTGCATTGGTGAGGCTGTCATCTAAATTTTCTTGCACAAGTCACTGTGTCATTGTTTGAGCGTAGCAATGATTTTCTAGTGGTAACTTTGTTGGATGTTTATAATGCAGCTAGGTGCCTTGGCAGTTGTTATTCGGCAAACAAATATTGTTTGGATACTTTTTGTGTGCTGCAATGAGGTTATAAAAATTACTTTGGTCGGTCAAAAAGATAAGATAGATGGAGATGATATTCACTTCTCAAATAGAAAAGATAGTCGGGTAGCTCCTAAAAGCAGTGACTTGAGAAAGCGGAAGGTCAGCACTTCTGCAGATACAGAGATATATGCAATGTCAACTTCAAGTGTTTCTTCTCAATTTTGCACGTCAGGTTCGCCCTCACATTTCTATTGAACTTTGAATAGTTTTGTGTTAAAAGTTTATGTTGATTCATTAGCCTAGTTGTTATATGAGATTAAGTCCTAGTTTAAGCTTTCCAATCTGGTTGTTGGTTAAATTGCCGCGTATGTTTCATTTCTCAGTGCTTAATGTGGTGGTATTGTATTGCAGGTATTCTTGATGAAATTAAGACCATCGTTGAAAAACTGTGGCACATGAAGTTGGAAATTTTGGTTTCTTTTAGTCCTTTTATGATGGTGTTCGCAGCCTTTGTTGCTTTTGTTCGTTGGAATGGCAGTGTTGTTCTAGGTGTGCGTCCATTTTTTTGGGTTCTTTCTCTTGTTATCAACTTTGTAGATAATGATATTCTCTCATCACTGCTGTCCCTTACTTTGTTCATGTTTTGCATAGGTGCGAAAGAAGCTCATGCAGTTTCTCCACATTTTGCGCAGATCATGTATTTTGGTTTGTTCTCTGTTCTTGCATTGCCTCCCATGTGCTGTAATGTCAGTCAGGCTGCAGAATTATTCCAGTCAATGTGGAAGAAGAAATCCCTTAGTTTCTTTCAAGCTTCCTTAGCACTCGTTGCTGGCTTCCTCTCCATTCATTTCTTCAGGTCAGGCCTGTATAACATCTTTAGCCCAATGCTCATAAAAGAAAAATGTTTCTAATGAGCAAAAATAGTAGACTTTGCTACTACTGGCATTCAGTCGGCCTGCTGGTTTGATGTTGCAGGATTTTTTTTTGTTTTGTTTTGATGATTAGAGATGTAGCAGGAAATTTATGTTTAGTTTTAGGTCTGCAAAATTACTTTTTCCCAATTGCTGCAATGTCAAGACCAATTTCATTGCACTGTTTCCACTTCCACTGCAGTGTGTATTATGTTACTATTTCATACGTAGCTCATTTTCTGTGGCAGCATAGCTCATCCCTATCTTCTTGCCGATAATCGGCATTATCCCTTTTACCTTTGGCGGAAGGTCATCAAAGCTCATTGGTCAATGAAGTATCTCTTAGTCCCAGTTTATGTTTATTCATGGATTTCCATTGTCACTGGATTGGGTTAGTGTATAGCTCTTACTCATTTCATCTGACCAAATCTTGATTATGTTTCTTCGCTAAGTTTGTATTTCTATCTCACTCCGGCAGGGAAGGTTCAGAGGAAGATCTGGGTCCTGGCATTTTTCTTGGCTACTGCTGCAGTTTTGGTTCCAGCACCACTGATTGAGTTTAGATACTATACAATTCCATTTTTTTTCTTGATACTAAATTGTCATTTTGATGATTACCAAAGTTGGATCATCATGGGGTTTCTGTATACAGCGGTTAATGCCTTCACAATTGTGATGTTCTTGTATCACCCGTTCCATTGGTCCCATGAGGCTGGGACACAGAGGTTTATATGGTAGCAGGATATAGAGGGAGAGAAATGGAATCAGTAGAACACTATCCTGACTTTTGTGCAATGTAACATTATTTTGTCAAATTTTGTGTTAAATGTAACTTGACATCGAAGTTTTAATGTGAAGTTTCACCTATCCAAGCTTGGGACTAATGCACTATGCTTTGCTGCTTCAGAAATCAGTTTCTTCAATTCGTCACTGTCGAATTTCAATCTTGTCATCTGATTCATATATGAACTTCGACAGAAAATTGCAGTGTGAGTGATTGGTACTTTGGTCTAATTAACTGTTGTAGAGCTATTTGATAACCCATTTCCGTGCAATCCCACCTGCTATATCAGGAAACTAAGTCTAAACATGCCACGTGTCGCAACACCATTGGTTCGATTTGTCACCCTTTATTAAGTTTGACTGAGCTTTACAATAAGCGCGCGCTCTCTCTCTCTCTCTCTCTCTCTCTCACATCGATGCGATGCGATGCGCCTGTATCCAAACCGGAAATATCAACGACACCGACACTCAGCGACAGATCGTACATTGCCGTCGCCGCCGGATCTGACAGCGTGGCGTACGTGTCATAAACCTCGATGAAATCCCTGCCGTTCGATTTTGACGACGACGCGTCCGGGTGGTACAGCTTTGCCAAGCTCATGTACACCGTCTTGATCTCCATCTGAGTCTCGTTGTTGCTGACTCTTAGCACCAAACCAGCCCCTTAAATTGCGAAGCCGATGACCAAACGTCGAGTTGAAGCGCGACCACCAGAGAACACACCATCGTTGGTCACTGCGGAGCCGCGCGAGAGATCGACCACCACAATATTTGAGTTGCATGTAAGGGTAGGACATACATCGTCATATAATTTGAAGGATTATACTTTAGATGACTCTTTAATCATGGGAGTCAGAACCACCATGCTCAGAGAGAGAGATAGAGAGAGATAGAGACTCTCTCCTCTATGTAAGGGTGCGACATACATCGTCATATAATTTTAAGGATTTTACTTTAGACGACCCTTTAATCATGGGAGTCAGAACCACCATGTTCATCGCGAGAGAGAGAGAGAGAGAGAGAGAGAGAGAGAGAGAGAGAGAGAGAGAGAGAGAGAGAGAGAGAGAGAGAGAGAGAGAGAGAGAGAGAGAGAGAGAGAGAGAGAGAGAGAGAGAGAGAGAGAGAGAGAGAGATTGACGGTGGCGGTAGTGGTTTCCCGGCACCGGAGGTTATATCCGCAGCGGTTTTTGCTGGGGAAGAAGTTTTTCGGTTTTTTCCATGGCCTGAACTTATTGTAAGCTCGGTCAAACTTAATAAATGTTGAAAAGTCCATCCAATCATTCTATGACAAGTGTTTGTTTGAAATTTTAGACCCAAGAGTGTTTAAAACCGTGGTTGCACAACATGATTCCTGCTATCATATGAATTTAGTATCATGCTGTTATGCACTCAAGGGTTAAACACTCTCTAGGGGATAAATATTTTATATAACATGTATCATAATCTAAGTGGTTGGTATGTTCAATTTTTGCAATAACAGTATGTGTGATCACTTCTTTTCCATCACTATTAATCTCCTCATTCGGGGAGAGGGAGGGAGGGAGAGGGGGAGGGAGGGGGGGGAGGGAGGGAGGGAGGGAGAGAGAGAGAGAGAGAGAGAGAGAGAGAGAGAGAGAGAGAGAGAGAGAGAGAGAGAGAGAGAGAGAGAGAGAGAGAGAGAGAGAGAGAGAGAGAGAGAGAGAGAGAGGCTACGGTGGTAGGATGAGAATGTAGAGATAGACCACTGGGAGAACGAATATTGCAACCAACTCACACATAACCATGGTTCCAAGATGGTTCCTAACCTTATGACATGTTTGTACTTTTGTTAGCTTGCTCAATATAGTTGTTTATCTTGTTTGTTCATATGTCCTGGGAGACAATTGTTATAGTATATGATGTGTGGCCATGTGTGGCAGTCACAACTCATTTTGAAGGCTATATTAGCTTGTAAGTTTACTGTTGAGGTTATGAAAATTAAATAGTACTTCCTCTTTCTCTCAAATTTCTCTCTTCAACCCTCTTTCTCTTCCTCTTCTCTTCCCTGATACCTATCATTGTGGTATCAGAGACCAGGTATGGCTGGGAGCTTTTGAACCCGTTCTAACTTAGCCTCCGATCCAACAGATCCACCACCCTCCCAAGGCCTTTCATCTGAGCAACTCCCACCTTTACCTCCTTCCTCCTCCACTGTTCCTACCACCAATTCCATCTCTGTTCTCTCCTTTCAACATAAACATACAACTTATGGCCACTATAGATTTCCTCCAAACCATACAAACCAACATGCTCAATACACAAGACAACTTCCAGGATGCTTTTGACCGCCTTATCTTGATGCAAGCCGCCTTACTCGAGGAATTTTTTTGAGTCCACCCACCCCTACCATCTTCCAGTGTGGCTCACACTACACTACCACTCTTGCCTCTACCAAACCAAGTTGTATGGGATGACCGTGGTCTCATCCATCCACCAAAATCTTTTACCATACCTACAAATTTGTCCTCCACCTTGGGACTTATCATTGCTGCTACTTACACACCCTCCACCATCACTATAGTTCCACTCCCACCACCAAACAGCTCCTTCCAACCCCAACTTTCTACATACCACTTCTCACAACCACTTCCACTTCTTTATCCAAATATTTCTTTCCACAACAGCTCCTCTTCTCACCACCACCTCCCTAACCCAGAACAACAAACCCATCATCCTCCACAGTCCCCATTTCGCTCCACCCCAAAGGTGAACCTCCCTTGATTCACCGGCAAAGGCACTCTTGGGTGTATAGCCCTGGCTGAGAGATACATGAAATATTACAACATCCCTTCGGCAGAGAAGGTGAACATGGCTCCTTGCTCCTTTGATGAATTTACTTCCCATTGGCTTACTTGGTATGAGCAGAGATACCCAATGGATGATTGGTCTTTTTTCCTCGATGTCCTCATCCAGTCGTTTGGCATCGACGACGAGGTATTGAATGTCAAAGTTACACTTTCTCATTTGAAGCAAACTAGTAACGTGGACAAGTTCCGTGAACAATTTACATTGTTGGCTTGTCGCGCTCCTAACTGGACTGATAACCAGTTGATGAATGTTTTCATCGGAGGCCTTAAAGATGAGATTTTCCATGCAGTCCTTATACTGGAACCCACTTCCTTACTGGCAGCTTTTCATATGGTATGGAACGTGGAAGACAAAATCAAGGCTCGGCGGGCTCTGCACAGATTGATGTCAAGTCGACCCACAACCTATTCCACACAGTCTACTTCGTCTGCTCAACGTGTATCTCTGAATCAGAGTTCGTCTTCCACCATCACGGTTCTCATTCCTCCCTGCTGATGTATTGACGCTTGAGCAAGGAAGAACATGCCAACCATCGTGCCAAAGGTTTATACTTCGCTTGCCCAGAGCGGTATTTCCCCATACAAAAATGTGTAAAGCTCATTACAGTTTTGTTGGAGGTTGACTCAGGCGAAGATGAATTCTTGGAATGTATCAAAGAGGCCCCACAAGAGGGCACTGACTACCCACCGACGACTATTCATTCAATCACCGGCTCAAAGAGTAGACAGATGATACGTCTCAAAGGGAAAATTGGTGAGTTCCTGATTAACATCTTAGTTGATTTTGGTGCTTCTTGTTATTTCTTGAGCCCACGAATTTCTCGTCATCTTCACCTTGACATTGATACCTCCGAACGGTGCACGTTCACGAATGTTGATGCTCAGATCATGAACACCATGGGGTTGGCTGTGGATGTGACTTTACGCACCCAAGGATATCAATTTACTGACACAATCCAATTATTCGAAGTGGCGGGCTGCGACTTAATTCTCGGTGCAGAGTGACTTAAGGCTTTGGGACTCATTGGGTGGCTTTTCAAACACAAAATTATAGTGTTCTCAGTTTTCGGTCAAGCTCAAGTTCTTCGTGGTAAAGTTTCCAAGGACACTCTACCCCAAGATCTTCATTTAATTCACTCCATCTTCAACACCACTAAGCCCAACACCTCACCCTACTCGGTATACCAAGCACTAGTTGCTTTCCTTAAGCTCTTGTTGACCCAATTTGAGGAGTTATTCCTAGAGTTCAAAAAACTCCCACCCAGAAGGCTTTGTGATCACAGGATACATTTATTACCCAATGCTAAACTTGTCACAGTAAGGCCTTATCACCATTCTCCTAGGAAAAAAGATGAGGTGGATCGACAAATTGCTGAGATATTGAGCAAGGGGATTATTTAACCAAGCCAAAGTGAATACTCCTCTCTAGTGTTGTTGGTTCCCAAAAAAGACAACACTCATCGGTTTTGTGTGGATTATTGGGTTCTCAACGCCAACACCTTTAAGGAATGATTTCCGATTTCAATTGTGGAAGAACTACTTGATGAGTTACACGAAGCCACACACTTTACCAAGCTTGATCTCCACTCCGGGTACCATCAAACTTGCATGCACCCTTTGGACATCTACAAAATGGTGTTTCACACCCATGACATGCATTATAAATTTGTGATAATGCCTTTTGGTCTTAATAATGCACCTTCCACCTTTCAAAGTCTTATGAATTCGGCTTTCGCCCTTATTTATGCAAGTTTGTACTTGTCTTTTTTGATGATATCATTTTCTATATTAAAGGGCTCGAAGAACATATGCACCACTTGCAATTAGTACTAACAATTATGCCGAAAAATTCCTTGAGAATTAAATCCTCCAAGTGATCTTTCGGCCAATCCTCAGTGGGCTATTTGGGCTATATCATCTTTGATATTGGTGTGCAAGTTGAGGCTGCCAAGATTGTTGCCATAATCCACTGGCCCAAGCCCACCTCGTTGAAAAGTTTGAGAGGCTTTCTAGGTTTTGAGGGGTATTATTGCAAATTTTTTCAAGGCTTCAGTGTCCTTGCAAAACTTCTTGCATACTTAGTGAAGAAAGACAATTTTGGGTGGAACACAGAGGTAGCAATGACATTTGAAAGGTTGAAGATGTTGTTAACCACCACGCTTGTCTTTTCCATGCTTGATTTCTCTAAGAAATTTGTAGTAGAAACTGATACCTCTGAAGCTGGTATTGGTGCAGTCTTGCAACAAGAAGATCACCCTATAGCCTACCTTAGTAAGGTTTTTTTGGGAAGGAACCTTGCCTTGTCTGTCTATGACAAGGAGATGATGGCCATCGTATTCATAGTGCAGTCATGGATGGCATATCTTGTGGGTCAGAAATTTAAGATCGTGACGGACCATCGTACATTGAAGTTCTTCACCGATCAAAAATTGACTACCCTAACCCAACATAAATGGCTCTTGAAGTTGTTGGGGTACACACTTGAGATCGTGCACCGATTTGGATCCCTCAATGGCGCTGCAGATGCTCTCTCTCATTACTTTGATATCGGTCTGATTTTGAGAATTTCCACACTAGTATTCGATTGTTTGGAGGAAATTGATGAAGCTTGCCTTGTTGATACAGAGGCTTCCTCCCTGATCTAAAAGCTCAAGACCGGCGAGGAGTGTCGAAAAGGATTTCGGTTGTTGCAAGATCGATTGATGTACAAAGATCGTGTTTATGTTCATGTGCATTCTCATTGGCGCCAGCAGCTTTTGCAAGAATTCCACTCATCACCCACAACGAGGCACTAGGGGTATTTGACTTCCTATAAGCACTTGGCTCACAGCTTCCTCTGGCTAGGTGTTCGAAAGGATGTCAAGAAGTTCGTGGCTCGTTGCGATGAATGTCAAAGGCAAAATTATGAAGCAATTAGATCATCAGAACTTCTTCAACCATTACTTATCCCAGATGGAGTTTGGTTATCAGTTTCGATGAACTTCATCGAGGGTTTACCTCCCTCTTGGGGTAAGAATGCTATTCTAATCATTGTCGATATATTTACAAAGTATGAACATTTTGTGGCTCTTGTTCACCCCATCACAGCCGCCATGATAGCTGAAGTGTTCACCATAAATGTGTTTAGGCTCCATGGCATGCCAAAGTCTATCATAAAAGATTGGTATCCTGTGTTCACAAGCCAATTTTGGGAAGCATTATTTAGGCTCCATGGATTTAAGCTGTGTAGAAGCTCAACGTATCATCCTCTTTCGGATGGTCAAACTAGTGCTCAGTTATCACCCTGGAACCACAACTATTGCAAAGGTGGACACAACTTTCATGGATCGTGACAAGCTATTACTCTTGTTGACGCAGAATTTGCACCACGCGTAGAACCGTAGGAAAGAGAAAGTTGATAAGCATCGCATGAAGAGTGAATTTGAAGTGGGAAATTGGGTATATTTGAAGCTCAAACCTTATCGACTACACTCTCTTGCAACACCGTAGTGTCACAAGCTCTCTCATAGGTTCTACAGACCATTCCAGATTTCTACTCGGATAGGCAAAGTTGCTTACAAACTCAACTTAAATGATGGCACTAGGATGCACCCAGTGTTCCACATTTCACTGCTAAAAAAGAGAATCGGTGGTAGCACAACTATTTCCACTGAATTGCTTGTTGTTTCTTCTACGGGTTAGTTCCTTTGAATCCCTGAGAAGATCCTTGAACATAGCATATATATAAGAAGAAGAACAAGATAGGAATCAGGTTGCTCATCAAATGGGTTGGCTTGCCAAGTGAGGACGCCACTTGGGTGGATGCACATGAGTTTGAGGCAAGATTTCCTAATTTTCAGACTGAGGACATCCCTGAATTTGCAAGGGGAAGGGAGTTGTTGTAACCAACTCACACCTAACCATGGTCCCAAGCTGGTTCCTAACCTTATCACCAGCTTGTACTTTTGTTAGCTTGCTAAATATAGTTGCTTATCTTGTTTGTTCCTATGTCCTAGGACACAACTTTTGTAGTATCTGATGTGTGGCCATGTGTGGTAGTCACATCTCATTTTGAAGGCTATATTAGCTTGTAAATTTACTATTGAGGTTATGAAAATGAAATAGAACTTCCCGTTTCTCTCAAATTTCTCTCTTCATCCCTCTTTCTCCCCATTTTTTCTTTCCTTGTACCTATCAGAGAAATAAATGAGAAATTGGAAAACAGAAACCTTACCGACCCAACCCGTAGCCTGACCCGCTCGTCATCTCTCAACTTCTATAACCCATCTTATTATGGTTTTGGTTGAGCAAATGTAGTGGATCTAATTATGATTTGAGAGTGTTTACATTCCAGAATCAATGAGATTTATGATTCAATTTGAACATGTATTAATTTTTATTTCTTGAATGATCAAATTTTGTTAAGTACATAGATGCACCCGGTGTTCCACATTTCACTACCAAAAAAGAGAATCGGTGGTAGCACAACTATCTCCACTGAATTGCTTATTGTTTCTTCTACGGGTTAGCTCCTTTGGATCCCTGAGAAGATCCTTGAACGTAGCATATATATAAGAAGAAGAACAAGGCAAGAATCAGGTTGATCATCAAATGGGTTGGCTTGTGATAGTCGCATATTTATGCGTCTATTCGGTATTTAATTTGTTCCCTATATTTAGTTTTTTGTTATTAATCAAGTGAATTAATTATCTTTATTTGTTTTTAGGTATTTTAGAGATTAATGAAGAAAAATAGATTAAATAATATATTATGGAGTGCTTGGCGAGATAGCAATTTGAAATTAGCCTTGGCGAGGAGTGATTTATATATATACTCATATGGAGGCTGTTTGGCGAGCAGGACAACAAGAGGCCCATTTGCAATTTTGACTAGCCTGGCATGTGTCCTTGATCTAGTTAATTAATGGAGATATATAGCTTGGCGAGGAACGGAAGAGAGACCAAATATGAAAAGAAAATAAAGGAAGAAGTAGAATTGGAGTGGGAGTCTAGTGCACGTGGACTAGCTAGGTTGATTAACCTAGCTATGTTGCATATATATATATATATATATATATATATATATATATATAGCAAGTGGAACTGGAAGAAGAAGGGGGAGGACGGCTGGAAGAAGATGAATATAGAGAAAAGGAGAAAACAATAAAAGAAAGAAGAGGAAATTCTCGTGCATGAAGAGGAGGACGATCACGTCGTCACCAAGAGTTCTTCTTTCGTCCTTTATTTAATTTATCTTTTATGAATTCTTTGATGTTATTATCTAAGACTATGAGTAGCTAATTTTCTTTTGTTAAGGGGCTGCTTGAAGCCTCGTACATGAAGTCTTTTTAATATATACACTTTAACTTAATTTTGCATATTCTTTGAATAAGGTTTCTTTCTCTGAATGATTCACCGTATGAATTCTTGTATGTTTGCTTTGGTGGTCAACTTAGTATGCATGCTAGGATTCTAGTTTTATGAGATACGGGGGACTAAAGATAATTTCTTCCACTGGATTCTCTATAGTGATACGCTGATTTTACCGTCGGGAGATTGAAATCCATAAGTCTAGCGAGATACGCCCATAGTGTACTTGTGAACCCTTGTAGCTTCTCAAACCTTTTCTAGAACTTAATGCTTTCTTTTTTGTAAACCTTGGGGTCCATGACTATGGGTTCATAGAGGGATAGATGTAGGGGAGGTTCATGACAAACCTGCATAGGCATAAGGATTAAGTAATATGATGTGGTTGTAATGATCAACTCTTCCTGGGATCTTTCATTCATTGGATATGTGCATTAGGTTAAGTATGTGTTAGATAGATGAAATGGTGGTGGTGGATTGCATTCCTCTTAACTCTTTAATCATATAGTTTTAATCCATTTGCATTCATTAGCATTTTACTTTCAGCATTTATTTTCTGCATTAGCTGTAGCTTAGCCGATTCAGTTCGGTAACCAAATCAACTCAGAATTTTGTGTGGTAGTCCGCCACTGTGTCTAGTTCACTGTGTCCAAAGTTCGTAGCATTTGAGTATGTCTAGATTAGGTTCGTAGTATCATTAGTGTACTGTAGTCGAGTCTGTCAGTATTTCAGTTCCGTGTTAGGATTTAGTTTCACCAATTCCTTGTGTTCGACAACCCCTATTTATCTTACTACATTGATATATCCAGGTTGTGATTATGATATCTTTGAGAGGTGTTTACCCGCCTTGTTAGCTTGCCAAGTGAGGACGTCACTTGGGTGGATGCACATGAGTTTGATGCCAAATTTCCTAAATTTCAGACTGAGGACATCCCTGAATTTGCAAGGGGAAGGGAGTTGTTGTAACCAAATCATACCTAACCATGGTCCTAAGATGGTTCCTAACCTTATCACTTGCTTGTACTTTTGTTAGTTTTCTAAATATAGCTGTTTATCTTGTTTGTTCCTATGTCCTGGGAGACAAGTGTTGTAGTATCTGATGTGTGGCCATGTGTGGCAGTCACAACTCATTTTGAAGGTCATATTAGCTTGTAAATTTACTGTTGAGGTTTATGAAAATGAAATAGAACTTCCCATTTCTCTCAAATTTCTCTCTTCATCCCTCTTTCTCCCCCTTTTTTTCTTTCCTTGTACCTATCAATGAAACAACGAACGAGAAATTGGAAAACAGAAATTCACCGACCTGACCCGTAACCCGACCCGTTTGTCATCTCTCAACTTCTATGACCCATCTTATTCTAGTTTTGGTTGAGCAAATGTAGTGGATCTAATTGTGATTTGAGAGTGTTTACATTTCGGAATCAATGAGATTTATGATTCAATTTGAACATATATTCATTTTTATTCCATGAATGATCAAATTTTGTTAAGTACATAGATGCAGACGTGTTGAAGAGTTTGAGCAGATATGGTTACAATTATGATTGCATTTGATTTTTGGTTTTTAGGCAGCGGGGGATACACCTCTTATGACACGGCTCCTCTTTCGCTCATCTGAGAGACTACAACTCCTCTCAGTCGAGAATCTACAATGGAGGAGGAGGAAGTGACCGCAACGACAGACGAGGCAATTAAAGTCGCGGTTATTAGGCCGAACGACCATATTCGAGGAGATCGACCTCGACGAATGACTTACTGGGGGGGGAGGGTTTGTGAAACTCGGTCAAATGAGAGAGAGAGAGAGAGAGAGAGAGAGAGAGAGAGAGAGAGAGAGAGAGAGAGAGAGAGAGAGAGAGAGAGAGAGAGAGAGAGAGGATGGTGGCGGTGGAGTTGGATTTGGATTGTTAGCGTTGTCTCTAAGCAAGATGAGGATCACATACACTAAGCTTATAATAGGCTCAGTCAAATTTTAAAAAAGTTGAAAAAGGAAACTATAATAGCTTCACATGTGTTAGCTTTTGAAAATAGCCTCAATGTGCTTAGCCCTGGGATGCATTCTAGAATTTTCCTTGAATTTAAGGATCATGCTGCTATGCACCCTAGAGCTAAACACCATATATTCTAATTTCTCATAAAGACACATGTCACAATTTGACTCGTTGATATTGTTGGCTTTCTTCAAAGTTGACTGAGCTTATGATAAGCTCAACATTGGTGATCCTCCTTCTTCTCTCTCTCTCCAAGTCGTCACTATGCATTCGTGCTCATCTATGACGACCTCGACCATGTTGCGCTGATCAGAAAGAGTCCCAAACTTTTGAATTAAAGTTTAGACCTTGATTTCTTGCTCCAAGAGTGATTCTTGTACTGGAACATTAGCCTTCAAACCACTCGAGGGAACACTAATGTTGGGAAATTCTCAACGGAAAATCCACAATTCATATACTGCAAAAACCAAACAAAGTTTAGCACATATTAAGTTAGACCTGTAGATCTATAGTATACAAATGATGAAAGGATTGGAAAGAAACCAGTTTCTTTGAGGATGAGAATAGTAGCGCTGATGTCGGGTCTCCAACTCTTCATGCCAATGTGTGATCACCCAATAGTTAATTTGAGTGTGAAAAAGTGTGGGTTTGGGAATCGATCATTCCAGAACTAATTAAGCAAGTACTGATCGATGGAGTTCAAAATTTGGGGGCCTATAATTAAATTAGCTGGGCTTCAAGTTTGTGTATATATATGAATGCCAGAGTGATATCATAGATCGAAGCACAACATGACATCTCCAACAGAGTAGCTAAAAGTTATATTTTTTAAAATTATAGCCAAAACCTGCTCTAACAAAGTAGCTAAAGCTAAGTCATATATGACTTTGAGCTATATTCACAAGGTATAATTAGCTACAAAGGAGATAGAAAATAACTTAAAAGCTAAATATCTCATCATCCAAAAAATGGTCTCACTATCCAACAAGTGATCCAACGGTTCAAATATTTAAAATGACTTAGCTATAGCTACAATTGCCAAAGTTGAAGTTAAAAAATATGTGAGTTATATTTAGCTTTTTAGCTGAAAATAGCTATACATTTAACTGCTTAATATATTCGAAATTGAAGCTTGGACTAAGTACACACACACAGAGAGAGAGAGAGAGAGAGAGAGAGAGAGAGAGAGAGAGAGAGAGAGAGAGAGAGAGAGAGAGAGAGAGAGGGAGAGAGTCTTCCGTTTGACCAGACCAACCTTCATAGCTCCGCCTCCAATCTTCATAACAACAGGAGGTAGAGAATCAGGTCGAGCAACCTTGGTCATGCCTTTTTCTCAAACACTATCCATTCCAGATCTTAAGGTCTTAGAAATGCTTTTCAAGCACGGAATCAATACCTCAAAGAACAAAACCATAAATTGAATTCTATAACTTAGTCAAGATTACATTATGATATTCCGATTCGATGGACTTTCACGATGGCGATGGCGATAGGCCGATTGTTCTCTAGGAAAAGACACTAATTACATAGGTTGCATTAAGCTCATAATAAATTCAGTCAACATTGAAAAAAGTTGAAAAAATAAATGAATAACATGCTGACACATGTCATATTAAATTTTAGCTCCTAGGGTGAATAGTCGTGGGATGCATTCCAAAATTTTCCTAAATTTAATTCAAATTTTTTTTCACAAGGTTGATTGGATTCGCGGCATCATCATCATCATCGTCGTCATCATCATCACCACCACCACCACCATCATCATCTACCATTAGTTTTCAGAATGTAATAGATATTGAGAGTGAAATGGATGTATATTACTAGGAGTTTACACTTTACAGTGATTTAACAATTACTTGTCTGTAGTGCACTACTAGTACTAGATGGTCGAAAGACCTTTGATTTCCATGTAGCAGTCATGTATGCAATCGTGTATGCCGTGAATGGATTTCATTTTTTGTGTGTGTACCCTTTTTGCTTGATTTTCTTACAAAAAACTTTCTGGAAAATGAATGATCGAATAAACGTGATGTGTTGGGAAAAAAACTTTCCCTCTTGGTGATACACCGAAACTCTCTCATTTCCCTTGAAATCCTAGCCGTTCTTTACATTTTTGATCCAATCTCCCTTGTTTC
This sequence comes from Geum urbanum, assembly GCA_946800695.1. Lineage (NCBI taxonomy): Eukaryota > Viridiplantae > Streptophyta > Magnoliopsida > Rosales > Rosaceae > Geum > Geum urbanum. The sequence continues at coordinate 75,776,222 of OX326999.1, read as the reverse complement.
ATCTCAAGTTCCTATTATGAGATTAGATCCTTGCTCCTCTCATCCCTCTCTTCCTCCTAGTATCTTTGCACGTTAGTTTTGGAGAGAGGGGGGACTGTTTCGTCCTGCCCGATGATGGGGTTTTGGACCCGTACCAACTGGCAGCAACGTTCGGCGAGGTCGATTTAGCCTTTTCGTATGATGAAGAAGGAGATGAGTGGTTTTACATGGTGGCGCACATCCACTCACTCGAACCATTGACAACCGTGAATGTTCAATCCTTTAATCTCCGAATGATAAGGTTGTGGCATTGTTGTGTGACACCACCAGTTTGAGGATTGGTGGCTTTATGCAAGTGTTAGAAGACAAGTTCATGTGCAAGCTCAAGTTTGTGGTGGATTGGTGCTGTGCGATTTCCAGTGGACCATGGTATTTTCATTCAAATACTGTTGTGGGGGAGGCGTCTGATAGAGTGGCAAATGCATTGGGAGTGGGTGTAATAGTAGGCTGCGTCTGGGTGGTGGTGTAGCCAATCTCGAGCCATTTTTTTGTTGGTGTGCTTCAAGAGAAGTGGTGTCAATGGATAGGAAATGCAATTGGAGTTTACAATGAGTATGATCGACATCTGTTGCAGTATCACTCAGAGATGAAGATCTGAGTGGAATTGGATTAATGTCAGCCATTGGTGGTAATATATAAGTTTCAATTCTCTTCTACTTATGTTGTTGATGTGGTATTGACTTATGTGAATATTAAGGGATTTTGCTTGAAGTGTGGATCTTTTGTGCATGGGGTGGATGGTTTTTCGGGCCTAGGAGAGGAAGGGGATTCTAGAGGTGAGGGAGTAAGGACATAGCTTGGTTCAGATTCAGGTTGGAAAGGTGGTAAGGTTGGTTCGGCTTTGGGGGCGGTTTTTGGTCCGTGTTGGGATTCTAGTATGTTGCATGGTGTACCAAGAGTATCATCGGGTTTTGGAGGTGCAGAAGAATTGGGAGGAAGTTTCTAGGGCCAACAGGGAGAGGGAGGATCCTTTTCTATGTTGGATTTATTGGCAATTGTGCACCATTACGAAGCAGCACAACCAGTGAGTGGATAAAAGAAGGATTGCAATCACCATATCCGACCGTCGATGGATGGCATGATACACTTGCGATGCAGATGCAGGAGGAGTCTCAAGAAGTAAGCATGGAATACATGACAACCATGCAGGATAACCTTCTCTACGCGGGTAATCCCACTGACCAGTCTCAATCCCATGTGATCCGTTGGTGTAGGAGGTGGAGCCATTTGTGGCCGTATTGGATGTAACTGTTTCTCTTATCACGATGTTTGCATGTTTTGCTATTATGTCTGTGTGGGTTTCTGAGCTGCCAGCTGGATTCTCTGGGCCAGGTACGGGTCTTATGGAGCTGAGTAGAGGTACCCTACAACCGACTAGTTTAGGGAATTGTATGTTGGGTGGTTCTTATAGTCCTTCTAAGGGGCTTCCTAGCACATCAGGGGGCAAGGGAGGACATCATCCACCATTCAGAGAACAAGAAGAGTCAACCAAGCTTGGTTTGGCTCTTGTAGTTACCAAGAGGGAGTCACCAAAAAAGAGACCGGTTCTGCTTCTGACGGACATAGATTTAGAGGGGTTGTGGCGTGGATCAACTCAATAGAGATGGTGTCAATCTAGTTAAGGAGTACGTTTAATTTTGACAGTTTGCATGCTACTATGATTTTCTGGTCTAGGTATGGGCTTGTTTGATTGTTTAGTATAGTGATGCGATAGAGATTTTGCTGTATATGGCCGGATAATCTGGTGATACTCTGTATTACTGTCAAATTATTAATAAAATTGATCAATCATCTCATAAAAAATAATAAATGAATAAACAAAACCCAGAACCAACAAATTAAATAGATATTTTTTTAGTCAATATCACCATAAGGTGTCATAGTTTCATTTTTTTTGTTTCTGTTAATCTCACTACAATATCACCATAATGTTAAAATGACCCAACTCTAGTTTAGCTAGTAAACTAAGATTAAGCCCTAATGACTGACCATAATCTAGGAAATTCTACGAAAATTTTGACATAACCTTCTCTGAAACTGAGACTACCGAAAACCTGCATGAAGATAACACTTCAGAGACTAAAGCCCACAAACAAACCGTGGACCACTGATGTCCATCCAGATTTCTCAACATAAGTCATAAACAAAACCAGAACTCAACTCAGGAATTTAGAAGCATTACGAGGTATTAGTTCTGAATACAAAGGAAAGTAACTCATCGACAACAAGAGAAGCTGACTCAGCTATTTACATGAACACCACTGGAAGTAACATAATACAAACGGTATTCAGAGAGACTTCTACTAGCATATATTACATATGATACAAATCAACAATGAGCTGAGACATACTGCTGAAAAGATGACTGGTGGACTCGAAGCCTTCGACGATACCAAACACTTCCAGAATATACATTGCACCCTGGGCGATGGAAACCGAAAATCTCAGGGAAAGGAATTAAAATATAAAATATTAGCGTGTGTGGACAAAAAATAATATAATCAACGTAAATCAATAAAACTGAATTATCATGCATTTTCGTTGATTTTCCGTGAAATAATACGAGTTCAAATATAATAAACTGAAATGCAATGGAGGTGGTCGTTCAGGGTATTTTTCCTAACCCATAACGATTGTATGTATAAAAGATAAGGTGATGGGATCGTCTAGGCTATTTGTCCTAACCCAGTCCGACCGGCTATCCTGTGATCAGTCGAATAGCTAAGGCATCGATGCCACTAAATAAAACCATCACATAATAAACCTCCAAATAAATGCTCTGAAAATATACCGTAAAGCGTAATGCATAAAAAATGAACTTGTTATCGACTATGAAAATAAAGATCCACTCACAATTCTGCGACTACTGCTGGGGTTTAGCGGAATTTCCTTCATTTCTGGGGTCGTGATCACAGTGTCCTGTTCATAAGGATCATATAATATCAGAACAAATAAAACTATGGAAATACGCTCTAAAAAATAACCCTGAAAACCCCGTCGTGAAATCCTATAACCTACCTTGTCAGAGCTCCGCCGTGGACGACGGTGCATGGCCTTGTCCTCCACAGATGGTGGCGCGTGGGTCTTACGTGCCTTCGGCCAAAGTGCTATGATGCCGGAGGTTAATACCTCATTGGAAATATGGTAACAAGACCAACAACTTTTATAACTGAAATGGAGTCCAATTTGACAGCGTTTTGCAGGAATTTACACAAGCCGAAAAACCTATTTTCGGTGGTCGCCACCAACAACCGTGATTGACTCCTGAAAATACTCCTCTTCTCAAGCCCAAACTAACCCCTACACTCACACACCTTAACTCAAACTCGTGTGGCTGGAATCGCCCTCGAAAGCTATGACCCAAAATTTGCAGGAAAGCTTCATGGCGTCGAAGCTTCGTCGTGGAGCTTCGTCGGTCCAAACGACCCAGATAGACTCATGAGGGGGAGATCTTCAAAAGCCCCCCATCTTCGACCCCCAAAACTAGCCGGAGAACCGCCACTGATGGCTGTGATTCGACGAACTAAAATCTGATTCAGGTGACCTTGAAATAGTAGCAAATCCCAAAAATATCCACATCAATCAAACAAGGAAGCCTCAAGCTTCAAATTCTTGCCTTAATCGACATCGAAGGTGGCCGGAAAATGGCGGTCCAGTCGGATCAACGACGGCGCATGGGTCAAAACTTCATAAACTAGTCAATCCCGATGTGTTTTCTGATTTGGGTTTTCCGAAAATTCCTATTTATACCTCTAAGGTCCTCGATAGATCAATGGCCCAAATTCAATCTCATCGCAATCAAATGGACGAGATTAAATCGACTAAAAATTATTTATTTTTTTATTTATTTCTCGCGCCGACTTTCAATAAACATAAAAATTAGCTCGCTTATCCGAAAAATTTCTCAAAAATTCCTTCGAACTCGAAATAAAATACTCTACAACTTTCATGAAGAAAGCCAAGTCAAATTCTTGCATGGTGAAAAATTTGTTAACAACCTCGATGGTGCGACTAATATATGATAAAATTTAATACAATTCAATAAGTTCGTAATTTTGGTTCCGCTCATAAAAAATGTGTCATTCTTTTAATTACGAGTAGCACTACAGATATAAACAAGTTATACAAAAAACCAATACCAAATGCCACATCATCATTTTTTTAGGAAGCCACCTCCAATGTGAGGAGGATTATTAAGATTAACTTATAAGACTAAGGTCGTAATACATAGCATCCAGGATTAGGTCTAGAGTAGTGATAAACCAATCCATGCTTACATTAGAGTCATATGGATGGTTGGAAAGTCTGTGAGCAACTATATTACAAGATCTATGAGAAAATACAGTTGCAAATTTGGAAATTCTTTGACAATTGCCTTAATGTCTTCTACCAGGTTGTCAATAGTAGACAAGTCCATTTCCTCATGTAGAATTCGTTGCAATCCTTCAGCACAATTTGTCTCCACAATAACATGAGTAACTTCTAAAGACTGAAGGAGAAGCAAACCATCCCGTATGCTGAGTAGTTTAGCATGTAGCACTGATTGCACATAAGGGTAGTGTTTGCTGAAAGCTGCTTGGAAACAACCAGAGCTGTCACGTAACATACCTCCACCACCACCAATATGAGCTACCTCTAGATAAGCTCCATTGATATTAAGTTTCAAGATGTACCCTGAAGGAGGCTGCCAATGTTGAGGTGCCACCTTATTTGGTTTCTGGATCTGAACCAACGACTCTTTAGCTGCATGATATTCGGTATATAAGGCCATGGCACTAGCCGAGATTGCTAAGGCTTGTTTGACCTTATCATTATGATTTGACCATAAACCCAATAGTACCATCATCATCTGCTCAAAACGAGAAATGCTCAACGTAAGAGATTGTTCTAGCAACCATTATTTGAAGCTAAAGCTAGGAGGCATGAACACATTGAAGTTGAAAGGATGCATCGATAATAATGCCCTAGCAATTAGGCATTCACAAAATAGGTGTTGAGCCATCTCATGAGGGTAAGAGCACAATACACATCCCAAGTCACCCAAGAAACCCTTATAACTCAGCAAGTCCTTGGTAGGTAAGATATTGTTTGAATGCACCGATAATAATGCCCTAGCAGTTGGGTATTCACAGAATAGGTGTCGAGCCATCTCATGAGGGTAAGAGCATAATACACACCCCAAGTCACCCGAGAAACCCTTAACTCAACAAGTCCTTAGGAGGTAAGATATTGTTTGTAGCTCGCCACATGCACATGGCAACCTTGCCGGGTACTTTAGCTTCCTACATCTTCTTCCATAGTGAATTGAAACCCGAAGAGCTAGACCCCAAAGCAATACTAGGGTTACTCACCATTACTTTAGCAATCCAATACGCTGTTTTGACTGAAAAATAACCCATTTCTCCATCTTCCAAGTCATATGGTCAATACTCCTATTACTAGTAGGAATCGCTAAGATGTGAGATACTATATCATTAGGAAATAAAGTTGGAAGTAATATCTCATTCCAATTGCGAGTTTCAGGCCAGAATAATTGAGATGCCTTTGAAAAGCGACATCCATTCGGCTTCACTGAAGATACTGGAGTTGACATTGGAATCCAAGAATCATTCTATATATCAATCTGTTCTCCATCACCCACCTTCCAAATCACCCTCGCACGCAAAATAGATGAGGCTTCTAAGATACTTTGCCATGAAAAGAACCCTCCCTTCCTTGAGATAGCTCCCAAAAAAGAAGATACGTGGATGATACACTGCTTTAAACAAACGAGCTATCAAGGTTTCCGGGTTGTTCACAACTCTCCAACCTTGCTTTGCTAGCATGGCAAGGTTATGTGCCTACAAATTCTTGAAACCTAAGCCACCATCATTCTTGGACAAACACATTATCTTCCAAGATCTCCAATGTATCTTCCTAGTGTTTTCATACCCTCCCCAGAAAAATTGACAACAAAATTGATGTAAGGCATCACATAAACCTTTTGGCAAAAGGTAACAACTCATGGAATAGATTGAGCAGCCGCCTTTATTAATACCTCCTTACTAGCCAAACTCTACAACTTTGTCCGCCAACTAATAAGCTTTCAAGTAAGTTTGTCCTTTAAATACTCAAAAGCAGCTGTTTTAGATCTACCAAAAGCAATAGGCAGACCTAAATATCTCTCATAGTCCTCGACACATTGCACACCCAGCAAATGTGCCAACTCATTTGGTATTAGTTTTTTGTAAAAATTCTTTGTAACCCAAGCATTTTTCTTTAATTCTTTACCTGTAAAAGAATGACCAGTTAAGGAAAGTCCAATTAAAGAAATCTTTAGATCAAACCAGCTTCATCACATCCTTGATATCATGAAGAAGAATTATCCCCAATGATAACTCACAAATGGGTTATTCATCACTTCGGTATCTTCAAATCCATACCTAGGATTAGTACCCGCTGTTAGTAACACTATTAATTTATTGACTTTTATTTTGAAAAAATGTCAAAATTTATGGGGTAAAATTTCAATTCATATTATTTCCTTTCTAGTTTTTGTTTTTTTTTCTTATTCTTTTTCTATTTCTTTTTTCTTTTTTCTTCTCTAAAAAGTTAACATTTTTTCAATAATTTTTCGATAAGTCAACGGTGTTACTAACGGCAAGTATTGATCTTAGGTAGAGATTTGAATATGAGGTATTGAAGTGATAGTTTTCAAAAGTGATGTAATGAAGTGATGAATGACCCATTTATGAGGTATCATTCATGATAAAAACTCTATCATGAAACAAACAGACTAATCTGAAAAAATATTAGGTTACTAGTTTTACAATGTTAGTTTACTTTTGTTTTGCAAAGCAGTCTACTTTGTGTTTGGAGACCATCTAATTTAGTCTACTTGTTTCCAAGCGAAGGAAAAAAAAAGAAATAGCCAATATAAAGAAAAAAAACATATACATATATGTACATATCATATCCAGAGAGGAGCTTCGCTGTGAAAAAACAGAGCAGAGTTTTGATTTTCACATGATTGAAGTACTTATTCGATCATTGAAACCAACCATCTTTTAGATTATTATTGGAGGATCGTGCTTGCTAGAAAATTAACTCAATCAGAGATGATTTGGCCATTTGATCATCAAATTCAACTTTTGATGAACATAATTCATCCGATATAACTTAAAAGTTTAACATAACAATCAAATGGTCAAATCATCTTTGATTGGACTGATTTTTTGTAAGCATGATTTCCTACTAGTAATATAAATAATGACTAGTTTCAATCGTCGAACAACTCTATCAATTTTGTGAAAATTAAAACTTTGCTCCATTTTTTCAAAGCGGAACTCTGCTCTGGATAAGATATTTATATATTGATAGTTTGGCAATCTCATAGTTTGGCTTCAAATTGACAGTCCCGCTCTCTTATGGAATTGCATTTAAGGGGAGAAAGTAGAGAGCAAATCAGAGCCGGATTCATTAAAAGAGAATTATTAAATGAGAAAAGTAAACACAAAAATTATAGATTAAAATTATATTTTTATTCATTGATAAATAACCTTAAAATACATGTATTACAATCTGTATAAATCATGAACTGTTAGAATCTCTACTTCTAATATAATTAGGATAAGACACACATCGGAAGATCAATAATATACTTTCCTTAAATACTCTTCCTTATGTCGAGCTCCTAATATATTCCTAATATATGATGCATAACTTGTTGTCTCACTAAAAACTTTGCTAATTAAACAAAAACCTCGAGAGTAAAACAAAGACTAAGTCGAAGGGAAAAAGAGTACAACACATTAACTACAAAAGATACTCCATGTGATGTAGACTACCCCTAATGTCTACCAAAATGTGACTCCCCTTGATTGGTAACTCAATCTCGGAGTTTAGATAATCTACGTAGTCCAATGCGTCTTACATATTTCACAAATGTAGATTTTGGAAGTGACTTAGTGAACAAGTTCACAACATTATCCACATCACCAATATGGCTCACATAGATATTCAAGAACTATTGTTGTTGCTGATTGAAGTACTTTGGCGAAATATGTTTAGTACTGTGTCCCCTTTAATGTAACTCAATGCAAGCAACATTATCCTCAAAGATGCAAGTTGATGCTGTCATATTAGATAGTAATCCACTAGACCCTCGAATTTGGTGTATTACTGACATAAGCCAGACATACTCTTTAACAGTGTCATGCAAAGCTATGAGCTCAGAATGATTCAAGGAAGTATCAACAATGGTTTACTTTGTAGATCTCCAAGAAATTGTTGTGTTCCCCATGGTGAATACATAACCAGTTTGGAAACGTCCTTTATGCGGGTCAGAGAGATACTCAGCATCAGCAAATCCTACTAACACATCATTCGGTGTCTCGGAGTAAGGGATATACACTGAAATATAGTTCAATTCTTGTAGCTGGAAGGTCCTTCGACGAGTCAAGTGAGTCATGGTGATTTTTCCAGGGTGTCATCTTTGATGGGTCGAGGGAATAGTTCGACGGGTCGAATAACCCAGGTTGATCGGTCCCAATAACCCAGGTCGAATAGCTTGACGAGTCGAACTATGCAGAATCAAAAAACTATGTTTCAACAATTCATTTTTTTTGGAATTTCAAGTTTCTCTCTTTTGATACCAAAAAAAATAATCATTAAACCCATTACGTAATAAGCCCAAATTGAAGTCAATTGCCCGTCTAATGTCATGATGTAAAAACGCAACACGCCATACTTAATTATGTTTTGACCGAGCAACCATATTCTTAATAAGGCCCAAGCCGTAGTCATGCATTATTCGGGTCTTATGATCGTGGATATGGTATGGAAGGTAACGAAAATACACATCCGCGTCGTTGAGTTATACAATAAGTAATTTTGGTTTTGGGCCCAAAATTCATGCTTGATAGTTTAACTCAAGGGTCAATAATGATTTGGGAGTTAGACCCTCTTTAAAGCCCAATGCCCAAAAATCTATTAAAAAACCCAATTTGAGAACCAACTACTATGCTACAACCCAAAATGCCAATCCAAACCATTTAGTTGCAATCCAACTAAAAGTAACCTGAAACCAGCATATGCTCGTTCAAAACTAGCCATGGAAGTGATAGGAACACTGGGCAAACATGTGCTTCTCCCTTTTCTTTCTTCCATGGCAGAAGCCTACAATCTTGAACGCCACAAATGCCCTCCTATTAGCATTGAGCCGTGTACCTTGCTCTCATAAAATTCTCGAGACCTACGAATTGTCATCATCTAACTTTATGAAACATTGCCAGGGCCTCTTATTGCATCGACTTCTTCCTTCCTTGTTTCATTTTGAGATTCTCTACACTGGAGAAAATGTATTTCACTCTATTCCAATGATGTTGCGTAGGTGCAGAATTAAACCTAGCTAGTAAGTTCACTGAGAAGACAATATCTGGACATGTGTACTGAACTAGATACAACAAAGCTCCAATAACACTAAGATATGGAACCTCAACTCCCAAAATCTTCTCATATTTATCTTTTGGACAAAAAAGATCTTTTTTGGATTCTAGACTGTGAACAATTATTTGTGTGCTAAGAGGGTGTCATTTGTCCATGTTAAATCGCATGAGTATTTTTTAGACTTAAGCAGACTGGTGAATAAGAATTTCACCAGCTTGATGTTCCATCTCTAAACCAAGACACAATTGAGTCCTACCAAGGTCTTTCATCTAAAATAACTTATTCGTTTAATGAATACACATGGGCATAACTCATCATTCTTGTATCTATTTCTAATCAAGTAGTCACTTAGAATAGTAAACGTCTCAATTTGATCACATGAGCACTCCATGGTTTAGAGTTATTTGAATTGGGTATAAGAATGCCATCCAACACTCTTATATATATATATATATCAATCAAGATCCCCATAGAGATATGCTATAACTACATCTATAAGCTACATATATATATGTCAATGACTGGAGAATACATCTCCTCATAATCAATACCAAAGAGTTGAGAAAATCCTTCCGCCACAATTTCTTCTCATTGTACTTCCGAACAAAGACACATTTATGTCCAACTGGCTTAATATTCGGTGATCATAGCACTATCAGACCGGAAATTTGTGTAAAAATACAACCCCGATTTAGTTGTCTAAACCGAGATTAGGCTCTAAAGACCATTAGAATCGAACCAAATCATGCTAATCCCAAAAGAAAGTCAACAATCCAAAATTCATAAGTTAGAGAAGCTAATTTCCAAATACAACTCATGTAATTTCGTTACTAAGAGCATAAAACTATTTATGACACTGGAACTATTACACTTTAAACTACCTATGCTGACTAAGATTATAAGTCATAGGATCAACCCTAGATCTTACGATGGATATCGATATACCTCGATCTACGTGTGCATCCGATCTCAGCTTAAAACCTGCAACCTGGGCAGTAGAAGCCGAAGGGCCCAGGGAAAAGGCATATAAAGCATGGAAACTATTAGAGTGAGTAGACGAAGAATAAATAGTTTTAAGAAATCGTAAAAACGTAAGTTTATGCCTTTCACCAAAAATATGAAATAAAACTGAGCGAGTCTAAATAATGGTATTGCAACTGTGTGGAGGCGAAACATATAAATTATCGGCTAAGGCATTCCTAGTCCCCCGGGACGTACTCGGTGATCAACTGAATTGCCTATGCATTGATGCATAATCGTGTACGTGAAATGCATAAAAATTGTAAAGTATATGCAGAGCCTCTATGCATAATCATAAAACATATAACATGTCGTGTCATGGAAATATAAGATAAATCATAAACATATGTAATCAAGACACGATAATGACAGTGAAAAACAAAGTCCACTCACCTGGATCGTCAGAAATGTAAATTAATCTACTAACTCGATAAGCGTACTTAGCGCTCCTAAGTCAGACAAAGATATAATTTAATTAATACAATATTCTAACTGTACATTAGAGTATATAAGGAACTCAATACGATTTGTATCTGAAGTACTCACATTTCATTTCGATTACTAAGCGATGTTACTCCTCCAACTCGCGATAGAAAACATAATCGTCATGCTGTGACTCTAAGCTCCATAGAAAGGTTTACATCGACTCGACACACAACGAAAGATCGTGTCGAAGATGTCGAGTCGCATCCGAATCCTATACATATAGAGAAATATTACACAAGTTCCCAAAATCTATGAAACTACTCAAAAAATAATACAAATCGACTAGCGAAACTTCCCGTGAAAACTGGTCTTCGGGGTTGCGAGAGCTTCGCCGTGCACGACGGCATGTGGGGCCCACGTGCCACTACTGGGGACAGCCAAAATCCAACCGGCTCCAAATCAATCAACCTTTATATCCAAATATTCCTCGCATCGATCCCAACAACACTGCAAAAAAAAAAATAACTTCAAAATCTGGACGAAAACTAGCGAAATTACGCGTTGAAATTCGGAACCCTCGTCGGATTTCTTGGTGACCGATGACCAGCGTCAGGCCACGGCGTGACCTAAAATTGGTCGGGTTCAACTCGTGCCGTGATAGCCTTCAAAACCCCCAAGTATTGGCAGTGGTTAATCGCTTGTGACATTGCCGGCAGTGGAGGCCGATTGGGCCTCGAACCCTTTGAAATATGGCTTTCGTGGATGCAAATTAGAGAGAAATATGTTGGAAAAGAGAAGAGGTGACTAAGAAGAGGGTTTTTAGACCAAGACTGACCAATTTAGTGGTTGGTCAGTGATGGGTTGACGTTGTCGTCGACCCGGAGAGAGAGAGAGAGAGAGAGAGAGAGAGAATCGGGGAAGAGAAAAGAAGGGAGAGAAAGTGGTTGGACCTTTCACCTAACCCAGTAAAAGACCCATATTCTCTTAATCAAATAGACAGGCCAGATTAAACCTAAGGATGATCGAACAGTCTACAAAATTACCATATAGTAGATTTCTGAATTAATTACTTTTGAATTGAAACTTCTAAAATTTGTAGAAATTATCTTAGACCTCCAAAAAATCCAATCATAGTATAGACATTGTTGAAATAATTTCCTCTACAACTTCCGTGAAGAGAGCAAGTCCAAAATCATAATTTATAAAAAGTCAATTTTTAGAAGTGACGAATATCGATAAACGTAACGTGTGATGCTTAGCTCGTTAATTAGCACGATTAGCAATGAGTAACTCACTAATCAAGGTTTGAGTCGTTACAACTTGCCTTTTCTTAGAGAGTCTAGTTCAACCTGAATTACAACTTTTCATTTCGGCCAATCAGTTTTACATTGACAATCTGCAACAGAGCGAGATTCTACTTCATCGTTGTCAATCCCTGAGCGATGGAATAAATAAATGTATCATCAAAGAATATGAATGAACTATCCATAATAACACTAGCATTTGTTTAACTTGGTGAGATTTTTTTATTTTCTGACATCGTCATTGACCTGGAGCGTCCCCCAGTATTTGTCAATGTTGTCAATTGTAGTCAGAAATAATCTCATGTGTTGATGACGAATAAATTATTTTTTCCCTTGATGGTTTGCCTTTTCACTGACAACTCATCAATAAATTTTGAGCGACGCCACACCCCCACCATGGGTAGGAGAAACGTTACATTGCCTGGTGTGGTGTTAACTTGCCTAATTCTAGGGACTTCGAACCTTGCAAGATTGTTTGCATCATGTATATCCGATCTTGTCACTTTCACGATATTAGTAAAGGAGTTCGGCATCAAATTTGCTACTTTTTGAATATTGAGAATACGTCGCATATGAGATGTGCGGGGAACATGATGAGACATAGTGGAATTTTAACACGTCAATTCTTTACCTTCAACCGGAATAGAACCATTCATCTCTCCCCATGACGGCATGATGTATGTCTCATCAAAGTAGGCTTGGCAATATAGGCGGCTACCCACGAATCCGCCCATTACCACTCGATAAATCCACCTTGAATCCACCCATTATCATAACGGGTGTTATTAGTTAACTCGTTAAGAACTCGTCAATTTAACGAGTAGGTTTAAGATTTCCACCAGGACCTGTTTAATCCATGAAACCTTTTTTTATTTTAATTTTTCATTAAAAATAGTGAATTTTTTAAAAAAATGTTAAAATTAAAATAAAACACACTCTCCTCTGTCTCATTCTCCTATCCATCTCTCTTTGCTCTCCTTCTCTCTCTTTTCTCTCTCTCTCTCCCCTATATTGTAACATCCCGTCACGAGAATTTTGTTTTTAAGATTTGTTTAAAGTTAATCGAGGAAGATAGTTAGTTTTTACCGTTGGTAATTATTGATGACTCTTTTTATCGGGATTTTATTGATTAAGTGTTTCAAGACATTTCTTTGAGGAAATTCGAAGCCATGTCAAGTATTTAAATCGAAGTTATGACGAAGAAATTATGGTCAACGAAATTTTTTTAACAATTTACGTTTTTTGCTAGTCGTGGAAATAAATAGGAGTTACCAGAAATGGAAAGTCAAAGCTTTCCATTTTTGGTCAATTTTTGTCTTCTCTTTTCTCTCTCTTCCTCTCCTCGTCCCCGTCGGCTTCGTTGGCGATGGATCACCGGCTGACCACCAAACCGGTCATCCATGGTGTCAAAATCTTCCTTTCATTCTCCTCTATCATTTTCCAATAATCCCAACACCCATCTCTCCTTAGTTTTCCTCGAATTTGGAGAAGAAAGCTCGAAAACCTTATGAACCCTAAAATTTGGGGTTGATTAATTCGATTTTAATTCGATCATGGAGACCTACTGGGCTTTGTAGACCTCTTCATTGTAAGTATTTTCATACTAATGACGAGTCTTGATTCAACATGAGGAGGGAGAATTGAAGATTTGAAGTTTGTGAGATTTTTGGATGTTCTTGACTTCAAAGGTAAATTCGATGACTTCTATGATGAATTGAACTTAAATGTAGTTGAGAAAGTTGTTGTTGGGTTGATTTTGTACATGTTGGTGTTTGGGTAGCCGGAAAAAGTCACTGATGTCGCCGGTGGTTCACGGCGGCGCACAAGCGGAGGAAATTTTGATGTAAATTTTATATTGTTTTGCTCGTAAATACGTACCAAATGTAATAAAGTGGTTATTGAATTGATTTGGAAATGGATGATTAAGACCGTGTAATTAATCGAATATTAATTAAATGGTTTTATGATTATATCGAACGATTGTGTCATTAGTTGATTCGACTTCGAGTCGGGTAACATTTGATGAATGTGTAGCGACTTTAAAAAGGATTCAAGAATTAGAATTTAGAATTAGATTAAAGCACGTCATTAATTCGGAAAGCACATTATTCGAAAATTTGAGGTTCTCGACGATAATGCTCGTTGGTTTACGAGTTTAGCTATTCATTATAATTTTTGATGATTTGTTATTAATAATAATCGTTGTTTCAGGATGACGTGTTAGCAACCAGTAACAGATTGATGCAAATGCCAATGGACAGGCTTTGGCTTGGTGGAAATCACGGCACAGTACAGTGAGTGAAACTTTTATTTTTCACAGTCGATAGCGAGTTCATATTTTACCAGTATGCTTTACAGTATATTTCAAAGCATTTAAATTTGGAGGTTTATTTTGGGATGACATTAGTTAGTTTCATTAATATACTGACTATTTGGCTGATCACCGGATAGTCCGGTCAAGGGATGTTAGGATAAACACCTCGTTTGACCACACATGGGAGGTTAGGATAAACACCTCGTCTGACCCATCACTTATATTTTCATACAGATAGTCGACTCAGGTTAGGTGGCCTCGGCGATCACCTCCATTTGTATTTCAGTTATACGATTTTGAACTTGCATTATTTTACAGAAATTAGTGGAAATACATATAGTTATAGTTTTACAGATCTACATAGTTTATGATTTTTGTCCACTCACTCTAACATTTTATGTTTTTCCCTGAGCCCTTTGTTTTAAATTACACAGTTTTCAGATTTGCCAGTTGAAGTCGATAACGAGTTCATATTTTACCAGTATGTTTTACAGTATATTTTAGAACATTTAAATTTAGAGGTTTATTTTGCGATGACATTAGTTAGTTGCATCGATGCACTGACTGTTCGGCTGATCACCGGATAGTCCGGTCATAGGAGGTTAGGACAAACACCTCGTTTGACCGGTTATGGGAGGTTAGGACAAACACCTCGTCTGACCCATCACTTATATTTTCATACAGATAGTCAACTCAGGTTAGGTGGCCTGGGAGATCACCTTCATTTGTATTTCAATTATACGATTTTGAAGTCGCATTATTTCACAGAAATCAACGGAGAGACATATAGTTATAGTTTTATATATCTACATAGTCTATGATTTTTGTCCACTCACTCTAACAATTTATGTTTTTATGTCTTTCTCTAGGCCCTTTGTTTTAAATTGCCCAGTTTTCAGGTTTGCCAGTTGAAGTCATGACCGTCCAGAGTACGAGGCATGACAATCCAAAACTTCTATTTTCTTAGTGTAGGTTCTTAGTTGAAGTTCTGGGTTGCACGTGCTAGGGTAGCTGGTACCGATTAGTCGGTGCTAGATACTCTAACACGAGTTCCGCAAGACTTACCTTGGATTATTGCGGTAATCTGGGGTGGGTCTTGTCATATATATATATATATATATCTCTGCTTTCCTTCTCTCTTCATCCTTTCTCTCTCATTTTCCTTTTCCTCTCTCCCTCTCCCTCTCTCTCTATACAATTCAATACATATTTTATATGAATAAAAAAATCAATACAGAATTTAATAAAGAAAGAAAGTAAAGCAAGAGAACAAAAAAAATTATTTCAAAAGAAAGAAAAATGATTACAAAAAAAGAGAGATAAACGGGTTCCCTGGGTTAATTTGCGAATCCATAGGACTGATCCGTATAATCTGTTACAGTAAATGGTTAAATGAGTTTCAGCCTGTTTAAAACCCCACCCGTTTTCCAGGCCTACATCAAAGTGATAATAGATTTCTACAATTCAATACATATTTTATATGAATAAAAAAAATCAAAACAAAATTTAATAAAGAAAGAAAGTAAAGCAAGAGAATAAAAAAAAAATATTTCAAAAGAAAAAAATTGATTACAAAAAAAGAGAGATAAACGGGTCTTAACGGGTTCCCTGGGTTAACCTGCGAACCCATAGGGCTGATCCATATAATCTGTTACAGTAAATGGTTAAATGGGTTTCAGCCTGTTTAAGACCCCACCCGTTTTCCAGGCCTACATCAAAGTGATAATATGTAAATCTAGCAGTAAAGAGGTCTCCTGTCAAGGGTTCTAGATAGCGGACAATCGTTGGAGATTCATAACCAACATAAATGCCAAATCATCGTTCATGACCAATTTTTTGTACGCAGTGGGGGTGTAATAGGCATATATACCGCGCAACCAAATATGCATAGATATGAAATATCATGCTCATATCCATTTACCAACTGGTACACACTGAATGGTTGGCATGTTACAAGTTTGAAAAGAATAAACAGAACTGCATTCACACTTGCATAACCCCACACAGAGCCACACACTATAACTGCTTGATATATGCTTATGCAAGACCATTCAAATGATGAACATAGGGAACGAGATATTCAATATCAGTCCCAACAAACATGCAATAACTATAAAAATTTATAATGTAAACACTTATGTATGATCCAATCTAATATACTTGATTGGATAGTCCAGGCGGTGAGCCCAGAGCATAATGATCTTGAGCTAGAAGTTTAGCAAATGCGGTATTCCCTATGGATAACAAAGCAACGTGAGACACGTTAACGCATATACTAAAACTATAAAATATTTAAATGGTCAACATTCAGGTTTGATATGTCCACAAATATATCCTTGAAATCTATAGAGGGATGGAAGTTGTGACTACAACAAAAGAAGGTCATGCTTATAATTTTGCTAATGAACAAGCTTTGCAACACAAGCGATATGCATTGGATATTGCCATAAAAGCATCTGGTGGAAAAAATGCATAATGCCTCAGCATTATGTGGCCGGTGCCGCACTGATCTTGGAGACCGAACCTAGATCGAGATGAGTAATCTCGTTCCCTCCATCTAAACTGATTGTTTTAAGTATTCCCACGTGCTTCCTTGCTCTGGTAAACGGATGATCAAGAGAATTTTTTAATATTTTGATCATCATATCGCGACCTGGATGACCTAGACAATAATGCCAAAGCTTATATGAGGCTGAGTCACACACAATAGTGTGAGTGACTATATTAGATTCAATGATTTGAACTGTAATAAGATATAAACCATTACGAATGGCCGAAAACTTCTCCAAAATACGCTTTCTGCCATATTCTACGGACGTTATACACAAAAATTCTTTTTCATTCTTATAATATATTTCCAAGTGAAAAATAGTTGTCGCGAATGTTTTCAAAAGTTAGCAATGTTCGATTAGGGTGTTGGACCATGACAATAGCTAAAACTGATGTAAAACAACATCTGACTTCAGAGAATTAGGCTGAGAACTATGTAAGGGACAAAAAAAATTTCATAACCATAATTTCTTCAGGTCGAAAAGTATCCTCGACGGGTCAAAATTGTGTGAAAAATAATCCAGAAGCTCAATCTCGACGGGTTGAGAGAGCTAAAAATCAATCTGAGGAGTACCTTCGATGGGTCGAAGGAAACATGACAAACTTTTCGACGTGTTGAAATATACATCAAAACAATCTAGAGTGATCTTCTCGACGGGTTTGAGAAAATGTAGATAAAAAAGCTGGGATCATAATGTCTTCGTTTTTTGTTATTACTTTTTTGTGATATTATGGTGTTATGGTGCCATGGAATATCGTATATTTCGAACCATTCATGCATTATGAAGTAAAATAGAATTCTCAACACTTTCATATACCAAAAATAGAGAAATTTTATTACTTTTCCAACAAAAATTACATCAAAAATGTCTTATTCTAAATATCGACTAAATAAAGTCTCAAAACATGACTAAAAGTAAAGCAAAGAAAACTAAAATTGAATACATAGCAGAAATAACAGTCTAATACATAGACTTCTCAAAGATGCTAGACTCTCTACACTAGAGAAAGTTGGTTTACTGGTAGTCGGAGGGGACCACGCGCTGCCAGAAACAACCACCTCTGATCCCTACAAATCATACATCATTCGAAAGCTCTCAACAAACCTAATAACCTCACAACTGGACCCAGGCCTAATCCCAAACGTAAACCATCGAAATTTACCTTGAACGTTCGCCGAAAAATAAAATCGGTTGACTGGCCACATCACGCAATGAAGAGACACAAGGCCGGTGGAAAACAACTTCTAGAAGGGTGGGCTTCAAAACCCCTAAGGTGATGTCACCCAAATCTGGCCGAGACGCTGCCGTCGACGGAGACCGAAACCACGAGTTCCGGCTGAACTTCGTGGCTTCGAAACGTGCTCCAATGGTGATGCATGGAGATTTCAATAATAGAGGGAGGCGGAGGACGGCGAAAGCTTCAATTCCTGACCGAAGCGGCGTCCAACAATGGCCGAAAAACTAAAAACCGACCGGGTAACGATTCGGGTTCGAAACAGGTCGGGTCGGCATTGCAGGTTGACCTCGGGTCAACCGGGTAACCTCCTTCTCACCCAGGTGAGGTTTTGGCTATTTATACCCCTAGTTCAAATTGAAATCGATGGCTGAGATTAGATCCACTGTTCGATCTAACGGTCAGGTTATATTAACCAATGGTAGATTTTTATTTAATTACATAAATACTTCAAATTTCAAAAATTCTTAAAAATTAGCTTGGACCTCCTAAAAATTCAATAAAAATATGCACGAGCTCGAAAGAATATCTTCTACAACTTCCATGAAGAAAGAAAATCCTAAATTAAAACTTATAAAAAGTTAACTTTTAGTCGTGACTAATCTCAATAAATGTGACGTATGAGACTTACCTCGTTAATTAGTACAACTAATGATGATTAACTATCTAATCTAGGTTCGAGTCGTGATAATCTACCGCCCTAATAAAAAAATTATCCTCGAAATTTACATCTCAAAAGATGAGGAAGCGAAGATACACATGCAGCTTAAAGATTACCGTACCCCTAGATACTTCATACTTCTCACAACACCAGAACTAGCATAACAATGGACAACAAGGATACGACACCAATTTTTTCATCATGAGCAAGACATCAAGCTTTGAAGTGTTAACATATATAAGTGATACGATATGGGATTACAACATCTACTTACTGCCTAAACTCCAAAATTGGAGTTGTTAATGTAACCTGAGTCGCTGCAAAGTTACATTCCTAGGTTCCAAAAATTTGTGAATCTTTCGTGTTGTCTAAAACCTGCCACTTCAGACCATAAATGAAGTTGTGAATCCAAGTCATTTAATCTTAGACTAGAGGACGTTTCCACATCCTATGCTCGAGCTTTCACAAACAAGTGGATTGGAAAGCCACCAACTTCACCAAGTTGAAAGGAAAATACTTTACTGCCCACTCTTAAGTCAATATCTTCCGAGTCTCCAATACACTCATGCTAAGTTTGGTATACCAAGAATTCCATTGGCATAATCCATGTGTTATCATATTTAGGGTGCTACTCGCCTCGATGGGTATAACGAAAGGTCCACGCATAACCTTGGAGGAGATAACCATGATACATATCTTGCACAGCACTGGTTGCTAATCTGAGATCACGTGACTGCATTCCAAACTTGGTTCCACATCCAATTGCACATCACGTAGGAAGTAAATTTAATAACCCTAAATCGAGAGAATTCTACCAAAAATCCAGCATGACCTATTCGTTTATGGTCGAACCTAATACCTGCAAATCCCACACATTTCTCCAATACAATACCAACAAACTCCACAACTATAAAAATTCAATTGTCTAGAATAATCCATAAGAGTATAAAAAGTATGATATATTACATAGCGGTAATAACAGCTCATCTGCTCATAAATTCAATATGAAGAAGTGACCTCAAAAGTGTCAGTTCACCCTCATTTTGAATAATCAAACTGCTTCCCATCAAACGAGTTAACCGAAAGATGAAACGGCGACATAGGAAAAAGATAGGTCCACCAATTAGATGAAATTCAGAAACGATTAAAGCTAGGAACAACAACCATGATGATAGTGGATCATAAGCAATTACCTATGTGACTTTGCTACACTTTGTATATCCTGAATCAAGAAGTACACCATTTGTATCATAAGCTTACGCAAAATTGAAATGACAAAATTTTAGAATATGCATTCCAATAACTATAGATGAACAACCTTCTCGACCGAAAAAATTGAGAAATGTTACGAAACCAAACTAAAGAAGCAGATTGAAACTAATGAACGAAGTGAACATCAGAGAAAGTGAAACAAAGTTAGCCAAAACTATACACGATGATTTCATCAGATCATTTGTAGGCAATGTTCCCAAAATTATTCCTGGATCTCGATAAAGTTGGAAAGAAACGACAATGGACCTTGACATCTACAACAATGATACATTTGAAATTGGTAAAATCAGTAAATAATCTTCAAGATGCACATTGTCGAGGGTACAACATGAAAAAATAAAATGATCTAAACTCTAGTGATTACAACATGGCAGGGTGAAACGAACTAACAATAGGAAAACTTATTGGAACTGAATGGAATGAGAATGACACATCTTTTCTTTACTGAGGACACATGGCGGCACACCCTAAATATCTATAACCTTCCAAGTAGTATGACCAATGATATCATACATCGAGTGACTTCAAATTCTCTATCTATGGGTGTTGTCCAAGTGTAATGTCCATGCTAATCTTCTCTGTATCATTCTAATTTTATCAAATGTCCCCTTAGGGACCCCATAATCAACATAATACTCCAAATAGTTCCTCAAACGAGACACAAGAAGCTGGAGAGTTGAACGCGAATTAGCAATTGAAAATGTTAGACATAACACATGAAGCTTGTAGCTAAATGTAATCATAGAGACGCATGTCTAAACATGAAAAAGAGAGGATTTTTTATTACCATGACTCACTGATATGTGTATGAATTTTCAGACTTCGTGTCGTACCGAGGCTCCTAAAGTGTTCGTGTGATTAGCAACGATCCAGTCATAACATTCTTTTCTACTATGTAACATCACATAATATGATTCCACGTCCAAGAAATTTTCAATCCTTATAAGGTAACTGAACATGAAGTATAAAGCTTGGAGATTAAACTTGAAAGAGAAGACCGAAAAGCTAAACGAAACACTTGAAGCTTTTGTGGGACGTGACTAAGGAGACTGAAAAAAATTAGATATGGCGAAAGACAGAAGTTTATGCACACGATTCTTCGACATAGCTAGTAATTTACACATTAATGCTACACCATGGTTCATGAGGTATCGATTTAATCACCGAACAATAATCGCTTAAGGACTCACCGTGACACTTTTTATAATACGCGACTGGACATAGCTCAGACAATTTACCGAAAATTTGGCATAAACTTAAAATTATCCAAAACCTACAGGGAGATTACATTTTGAAGATAACAAGTTCCAGATACTAACTATGAGCCACATTTGCTCAATCAGAATACCCATCATATAAAGCACCTAATTTAATTCAAAAAAGAAGTCTTCTCAAATTAAAGAAAACATTGCAAAAGTTTCTACGTCTAAAACCATTTAGGATTGCACTTTCGTAATAACCCCTTTTACCTTATGGAGATCGATACACATCTAAATTCTACTTATCGTAAAGTGGCAATCCACCAACAATTTGCATAACGAACTAGATCTTACTAATCAATACACGTTCGTTTATATGACACAAACTATGTTGCTTGTAAACTTGGCATCATACTTTCATGTTTTAACATAGTAAGGCAAAATCGTGGAAAATCAAGAGATGACACGTATGTAAACTTGGATGTACTACAAACTTAATGAGAAAAACTTATACCTTATACTTATGAGAAGAGAGATCGAGATCAGCGCACACGAGGCATGGCAACAAAGGCAGGCTGATTCACAGGCTGGCTTTGGTACTCGGTACCATCCACCACATATTCGACTACGTTCAACACCTTGCATATTCGATGGGGATCCTCCGGCCGGTCGGGCCATCACTCGGGTGATGTTGAGTGTAATCAAACACGAAAACAAAAGTGGCCTAGTACGGTCTATAGAACCTATAACCTAAAACTCTGATATCAATTGTGAGGACCCTACCCCGATTTAGTTGCCTAAATCGAGATTAGCCTTTAGTGATCATTAGAACCTAAACATGCTATTCCAAAAGAAAACCAAAGGAAAAATTCAATAATCTGAAAATCATAATTAAAGAGACTAAATTTCATAAACAACTCTTAACAACAGAATTTAAAGTCATTTATGACACCAAAGCTACTAGACTCTCTACACTACTCATGTTGACTAAGTTTCTAACTCGTAGGATCAACCCTGAATGCTAAGACAGATACTGCTA
The DNA here is from genome assembly GCA_946800695.1 of Geum urbanum. Classification (NCBI taxonomy): domain Eukaryota; kingdom Viridiplantae; phylum Streptophyta; class Magnoliopsida; order Rosales; family Rosaceae; genus Geum; species Geum urbanum. The sequence continues at coordinate 75,753,736 of OX326999.1, read as the reverse complement.
TGCCTCGATCTGCTTGAGTGCCCGACCTTAACTGAGACTCTACAACCTGGGCATTTGAAACCGAAGGCCCATGGAAAGGCATATAAAATAGGAAAACCGTTAGAGTGAGTGGACGAAAATAAATATTTATAAGAAATCGTAAAACGTATGTTTATGCCTTTCACCATAACAATACAAACTTATAATGAAAGAATAGCAAGTCTAGTATAAACATAAAATCATAAGTGTGTGGAGGCTATGACTAGAGCATAAATCCTTTAACCATAATAAAAGTAATCGTAGCCGACTCAGGTGCATGTGGTGACATGTCCGGTGCCACTCGGGGATCATCCGAGTGGATGCATCGATGCACAACATAGACATAGCGTGTGGAAAACAAAAAATCATAGCATAGATCCTATGTGCATAAACATAAATATATCCATGAGTCATAACATAAAGCTTTACGAAAATAAATTCATAAACATATTCTTAGACTCGCACAATCAGTGAAAAATCAAATTGTCCACTCACTTGGCAAGTTGAAACATGATTAGTCGATTACCATACTCATAGATCTTAGTTGAGGTTCCTAAGACAAAATGAGAGCCTAATCTTAATTAATGACATATGCTACGAGCATATGACTAAAGTGAGAAAGGAAAATGAGATAAAACGTCCATCGGTAACTCACATTTATTTTATGATAATTGTGAGTCGATACCCAAATTTCTTGTATCAACAAAAACCGAGCTTGGTCTTAGTCTTCATGCTTTGCAACATAACTCGGTCGAAGATGAGCCTCGACTCGACACACGTCGCATGATAGCATGAAAGTGTCGAGTCGGCCCGAATCTTAAAAATAGTCGAAAAATCATTAAAATTTTCGAATCGCACAAAACTACAAAAAATGTAATTAGAAATGGGCTTAGGAACCTCCCAGGCTTAGGAATCACTAAAAGTCAATGTTTAGTTGCGACTAATCTCAATAAACGTGTGTATGATCCCAGTTTATTCAGTCTGACCGTACATGGAATGTTCCCTTACTGGAAAGATATTTATCTACCTCTGATGTAGACTTAGTGAAGTCCATTCCCCTAAGCAGGAGAGTGGGGAAGTATCGACTAATCTGGCATCATACCTCGCGTGGTGACTTCAAGGTTAGTAGTGTTTATCTTATTGCCCATGATTTTGTTACTCAACCCCAGCAGATCGCTCATGTCCCTTAAGCCATTTCAAAATGTTGGAAATCAGTATGGTGCCAACAGGTTGATCCTATCGCACATATGTATGCGTGGAAGGCTTTCAACGGGTATCTACCTCTGAGATAAGACTTCGGTCCCATATGGTGAATATACCACGGGAAGGTACGTGTACTATGTGAAACTACACTGGAAACAGAACTACATTTGTTTAGGGATTGCAATCGCATAACACAATTAGTCTGATCCATAACTGCGGGCATTGGTGACAATGAGAGCTCGTTTAGGGATTGATTACAATCTTGCGAGGCGAATATGTCCTCTGACCTCTTTGGGCAGTTAATAGCTCTCTTCTGGTTTCTTTGGAAAGCACAGAATGATAAGTACTGGAATCATTCCGAGTTTGTGGGAGACACAGTCAGGTTACAAGCATTGACTTGGCATGAGCACTATATTTTTGTAAAGGGTGCTGATTTTCACACTCCTAAATTTACTATCAGCACTCCTCTACTGCTTACTTTTATCAAAACACCTATTTCCTTATGTCTCCATCCTCTCCCTCAAGAGTGTTTTGGTAAAAAAAATAAGAGAAGCGCAGATTGTAAATTCGGGAGTGGGAAAATCACTTCCCTTTGTAAATCGCAAGCCACCTAAGCTTGGCCGCCTTAAACAGAGTTGAGTAGCTCCTTCGTTTGGTAGATATTGCATTTGTATGGATGGTGATTTCGACAGACTTTCAGCCCGTGGTGGAATTGTCATTCTGGTCCAAGATTAGTTTGGTAACTTCATAATGGGCTTTACAAGACGGATAGAGGGTTGTTACTCACCACTTTATGTGGAGATTATGGCTGTCATTAAAGCCTATTAGATAAATCTGGGCTATAGTTTCTCACAAGTTTGACTTAGCTATGATTTTTTTTATCCTTGTCAAAGGTTTTTAAGAACTTGATAGTGTTCCCTCTGAATTTCGACACCTGTGAAGATGTGATTGACCTCTTGGACTAGTCTCCAAAGGAAGCACTTCCTTTGGGCACATTCAAATGGAAGCCAATAGAAAATCTCATCTGTTAGCCAGATTGAGCCTTCTTAATTCCAATCATCCCACTATTTTTCATGTAGCCCCTCCTTTCATAACTGAGACGCTATTGGCCGATTGTACTTGATCTCTTTTAGTAATGAAATTTATTGCCTTATAAAAAAAAAGTAACAACACTGTAACAAACTGTTCATTTTTTCAAAAAAGCCCATAAACTTCGGCCTGCTATTTCTCACCGAGAGAAATGACCTGACCTGACCCGACCTATCCGGTTTGAACTCGACAGATAAACAAACCCGCCTTTTATCTCCGTTGTTTGAATTACTCTGGAAGCGAGAGACAGATTCATGGCGGGGTCAACGGCGAGCCAGACCCTACGACTCCGCAGCTTTCTCTGGTGGCGCAAGTGGTCCCAAAAGGACTGGGCAATCGCCTCCGTCATATTCACCGTCATTGTCTTCCTCTTCACTCTCATCTCCAGCTCTTGGCCTGACTCCAACTCCTCCGCCAACCCCGTCCGTCCAATCTCCGACGCCGATTTGGTCGACTTGACCTTGCTTCAAAACGCCGAACGCAAAGGCGCCCGTACTGGATCTCACTCTCAGCTCAGTTTCCGATTCTCTTAAATCTCTAAACCAAATTTGTTCAACTCCTAAATCAGTTCTTATCTGTGTTTTGGATTACAGTTTGCTTAGATGGGAGTGCTCCAGGCTACCATTTCCGAAAGGGCTTCGGATCCGGAGTTGACAAGTGGCTGCTTCACGTTGAGGTTTTGTTTCTATCTTCATGACTTAGTTCACTCTAATGATTTTACTTGGTAGATCTGTAGATGTGATTATTGAGAATTGGAAGGATAGGTGAATTGGTTTGGTTGATATGTAGGGTGGAGGCTGGTGCAATACAATTGAATCTTGTTTGTTTCGTAAGAGGACTCCATTAGGGTCATCCAAGTACATGGATCCTAGAGTTCCATTTTCCGGAATATTGAGCTCTCAACCATCACAGAATCCTGGTAAATAGAGCTTAGTTTTGTAATTTGGGTGCAACGTTGAAAGTTTCTGAGTAACTAATTGATGTGTGTTTGGTTTTAATTTTGGAGTGTTGTCCAGACTTCTTTAATTGGAACAAAGTTAAAATTCGGTACTGTGATGGTGCGTCTTTTGCTGGACACCCGGAGAATGAACCCAAGGTAAATTTGTGTGGAGTTTTATGATTAAATTTGAACTGGTTATAGTTTACGAGTGGAAGGATGTTTTGAAACTTATATGGAATTGAAGTTTAACTTTTAACATTGCCTGTTTTTCCATTTCATAGAAAGGATCAAAACTGTTTTTTAGAGGACAGCTGATCTGGGAAGCACTTATGGAGGAACTCTTGTCAATTGGCTTGTCAAAGGCGAAACAGGTATATATCATTGTGGTTACTTGGATAATTGAATTAGCTGTAGCTGTTAATATTCATGTCTACACATGTATATAGCTTTATGATTATGACCAATTGTGTATATATATCATGTTTTTTCTTTCATTTTGCAAGCCAATTGGTTTAGAATTTTCCTCATGATATGTATTTATAGAATAGTAGTCCATTTCTAATGCATAACACTAAGATATAATCTTACAGGCCCTTCTTTCGGGATGCTCTGCTGGTGGATTGGCAACTCTTATACACTGTGATGACTTTCGAGGTCTTATGCCTAAGGATGCAACGGTGAAATGTCTTGCTGATGCAGGTTTTTTCCTTGATGAGTATGTTTTATGAGTAATAGTGACTTCTGTATCAATATCTTTCTGCTCATCAATTTAGTGTGTAGCCTTTTCAGGATAATATTTCATATGCGAGCATTTGAAGGATCATTTTTTTATCTAATACCTCCTGGATTACATGTTTTCAAACTGATACTGAAGTTGCCTGATCTTATGTATACATCACGATATAATGCATATAATTAAAGTTAATACTATTCCCTTCCCATCAGGGTACAATAGGGTGGAAACTTTTGCATGCTTTTACTACTTGTTGTCATGTCGGTAACTCTTTAAGTTTCTTTTATGCATCGCATCCTCTGTGCCCTGGGGATAGTATATTGCACTATTAAAGCATAGATAGATAGAGCTGGATATTTGACTACTTTCTGCCTACACTACAGAAAGGATGTTCTGCAAAACTGGACAATGAGATCTTTCTATTGTGAAGTAGTCGTCCTTCAGGTTATACTCATATGAGTCTTATCCTTTTTTTTATTCTTTTTATTTTTATATCTTTTTGAATTTGAGTACATTTAAATTATCTCTATGAAAATGAAAATTTTGGTGAGGCTATATATTGATAAACCGTACCTTCTTTGACACTCAGGTCTAGCTAGACGTTAACTGATTAATAGTAGAATTTTTTTTGTTGTTGTAATGCTGGCAGGGTTTAGCAAAAACTTTGCAGAAAGATTGTGTTTCTAGAATGGAACCAACTAAGGTATGTTTTTCATTCTTATATATGATATCACTATCCAATTTGAGAAGTCATTACTTCTCTTTCTAATCCATACTGACGTGTTCTGAATTTTAATGGCAGTGTCTCTTTCCCGAGGAGATGATTAAAAGTATTGACACTCCAGTGTTTCTTGTGAACCCAGCTTATGATTTTTGGCAGGTAATTCTCGGAACACAACCTTCATTTACTCATTAGGATATATGAATTTCACATTCTTTTGTTCTTTTATTGCTAGATACAACATATCTTGGTACCAGAAGCATCAGATCCTCAAGGCTACTGGACAAAGTGCAAACTGAACATTTATAATTGCAATCCAAACCAGGTTGAAATACTACAAGGTAAACTTATTTCAAATTCATTGCTTTACGTTTGAGGAAAACCACATACACCTGATGTTGGTCTGAGATTAGGGAAGGCAGGGTATATATCCATTCTTTCAAGGAGTGGTGTTTTACGTGAACACATGAGTGAAATGACTTTTGAACTCACACAATTGTGGCATTGGTTCATTTAACATGTGACTGTAGAACTGTAGATTGACTAGCTTCACTGGTTCGAAGCTTGATTGATTAATTGGATTCATGCATCAGAATTGGGGACCCTGTAAGTTATGACAAATAACTCGTCATCTTATATATCATACAGGTTTTCGTGGTTCTATGATAAAGGCACTGAATGAATTTCAGATGAATAAGGAGGGAGGAATGTTTATCAACTCATGTTTTATTCATTGCCAGACATGGACTACTGAGACTTGGCATTCACCAAGTTCTCCACGGATAAACAACAAGGTCATTTTCCATTTATTGCTCTTGCTTTTCAGATTTCCTAACCATTCAGATAGCAACGAAAAGCCTAAATACTATATAAGCTTTAGAAATCTGTTTCTTCAATTATTGCTAGTGTCAGTAATTTAATTTGTTATCTGATTTATACATGAACTTTGACAGACAATTGCAGAGTCTGTGGGTGATTGGTACTTCAGTCGAAATGTTGCAAAGCTAATTGACTGCCCATTCCCGTGCAATCCCACCTGCTATCATATGAATTTCACAACATTTTCACGAGGTTGATTGAACTCATGATTCATGAAGACTCTCAAGGCCCAACTCCAGATATGATTTCATTGTTGTTCTGAGCTAGTAGATATTAAAAATGAAATGTGTGTATATATTTATAGCAGTTTACAAAGATATAAGGCCACAGTTGAGCAAAAAACTTTCTTTGATTCCCAGATGAAAGCTTTGTCTTAAATTTGGTCAATTCCCATGGCAGTAGTTATTAACGTGAGCTCTTTCTTTTATTGGAAAATGACCCATTAGAATTTTAAGAATGATGTGAAAAAAAAGTCAAAGCGCAACATAGTAACAGAAAAACATACATACCAACAGGAAAACGTGTCCAAGATTAACGAGGGTTTGGAATTCATCGGGTGTGTACTGACTATCGTTATCGTATCTCCAAATCCCCTCTACATAACAGAAGTTTCTAATTTTTTAAGCAAGATTTCAAATGAGAATTCTAGAACTAGTATATTCCCAATGATGATACGCAAAGTTTACTGTCTTCCTTTGTTTTCTAATATCGGAGGAGAATACGAACTCGAGGTCCATTCCGGAACCCCCACACGCGTTAGAGCTAAGCTTCAAACCCACTAATGCTGATTAGAGCTAAGCTTCAATTAGTCAATATATACTTGGTGAGAAGAGGGATGAAGGGTCAGGAGTCTTCTGACAAAATCTACTGCCGTGAACTAGAAATCTAGAATCTTTAACGATAATTATCGAATGTGAGGGCAACTTTAAGATAAATCTTAACGCAAGTCTTGATCTTAAAGGAGTGATGGAGGGCAATCATCTTCGGCTAATACCGTTGTCCCTTTGTGCTCTTCACCGTCCTTGGATTGGATTGGATTGGAACGGCTCGGGAAAAGGTGTTGATTATGCTACAACGTAGACTGCTCTAAATTTCTAGATTTGGTTAAAAGCAGGGGTGGTGTGACGTCATAATATGGAACCTTATTTGGTTGAACTGAACTACCATTAGCATCAACATCAACTGCTCCATTTCCCAACATTACGACTCTACGGTTTCACTTTCTTACTAGTATGACCGTATATGATGCTCATCTACATCATCATAAAGTGAATGTGACCATAGATGCCATGACAACTCCAACTTAACTACTCCTCTCTGTTTCTTTTGTCCCATGACAAAGAAATGAAGCATCGGAGAAATATTAGTTAGGGTGGGGTTATGACATTTGAGATCTAACCACATGAGCAATGAACTACTTGGTCTCAGTTTCTCGCTATCACAAGGGTTATGTGGTTTGTGTTACATTTTAATTAGGACCAAACCAGGAAACTTGGTGTAATGCCTTTCTCTTCTCCAAACCTTTACATGGTAATATCAGCATCTCTTTGCAGTGCAGCCAAAGGGGTGTGCTACAAAGATAATGTGAAACACAAAAAGGTACAAAAATGAAACAATGAGTGTCAAGGTCTTGGGACTGTATTGTATTTGCAGAATTCGTGTTTATTCAAAGCGATGAACGCCAAATCCTTCCTTCCAGTGAAATGATAATGATGGAAATGTCATCGTGGTACCGACGGCGCTCCCCTTGTGGGATATCAAGAAGTTCATGGAAGGCCATTCCTGCAAATCCCAAGATGCACATTAATCCCATGAAAACAGAAACTACATTCATTTTAAATGTTTGGTAAAAGTGAAAGGGTTATATAAAGTAATTACCAGCTTTCTTTGCTGCCCTGAACAACACTTCTTCAATAAGATGTTGTGCAGGATCTCCATCAGGAAAGGAAGAGATGAATAACTCTACTTCGGACACGGCTTCTTCATTGGTGAAGTACTGATAGAGACCATCCGAGGACAATATTAAAAGGATGTCTCTTGGTCTGAGTTTGTGGTGATAGACTGATGGCATACATGTAATGTAGGGGGCAGTTCCAACATAGTTGAGTCTAAACATCTCTAGCAGTGCATCATTCCACTTTGGCTGCACAAAAGTAGTCAGACTTTAGACCAGTTAACCTAGAACCTCATTTTCACCCTAAACACTGAACTCACAAAACAATCTAGTTTCTGTGTGATCTGCAGAAAACAAAGTAAATGTTTCCCATTGTGAAAACATAAGTTTAAACTGAAAGTACCTGTTTTAGAAAGCCGGCACCAAATGCTCGAGTAACCTTCAAATAACCCTTCACTCTATTATTCACCACCGCAGAAGCATCATCCGGATGTTCACGCTTTATTCTTTGAACTTCCTGATATTCAGATGGCCTTCAATTTAGTATCATTTTTGAAAGACTTAGTGATAAAAAATTTGAACAAGATTAAACATTTGGGCAAATTACCTCTTTCACACTGGTGCTGTGATCCAATGTCAGCTGAACTGTAGTCAAATTGTTTAAACTGTAAAACTCATCAGCATTAGATGATCTACTTTCACACAAAGCTTCCTCATTGATCCTCTCCAAGTTTCGCTTGATCTTGGGATCGGCTCTCTGAGCTAAAACGGCACGACTATCCCCAACATTCATCAAGTAGACATCATCTCCCTTCATCAACATCACCAACACACAAGACCCCATCAGAGCCAACTCAGGATTTTGAGTAACCATGTTATCAGTCACATCCAAAAAGGCCTCCTCAGTCTTTCTCAAGGCCTCCGAAAGCGCCTTGAGAACATCCAAAGGATTCGCGGCCGCCACTCCATTCCACACCTTAGCCTCCAAATTCTCCTTCACTTTCCTATCAAGTTCCTGCCTTTCCCTGTCCCATTCACACTTCCATCTCCTCTGACTCTCCTCCCACTTATACTCCTCCATCTCATTACTATCACTCCTCAAATGCCTTGTCCGTTTCCTATTCAATGCCACATTTTCCACCACGCAATTCTCCTCCTTGTCAACTCCATCAGTCTCAAGCGCATCGTTCCACAGCAAACCCTTGAGCTCCTCATGCACAGCAGAGTACAGATTAGACAACAAGTAATCAGGAGCATCAGGACCATTGAAACCATCATAAATCCCAACAAAAACCCAGCCACACTCATCGGAGACCACCACATGAACTCTGTCCTCACCCGCCTTCCCTTGTGCCCACTGAAGATTCTGACTTTCCATCGATAAATCACTAATCCCATTCTCATTTCCACCCAAACTCGCATTGCAACTCGAATCAGTACTACTACTATTACTCGTATTCAAATCCGACTCCGTTTCCTTGGGCGTCACAGCCGATTTTCTCTGCCGATTCAGAGTCTTTGAAATCGCCTGCTTTATCATCTTCATCAAATTCTTCTTTCTCTTGCCCTTTTTCACTAGACCAAAAGAGAGATTTGTATCTAACTTCTCACACTGTTTCTCAATCGGACCGGAACACACCAACCGGTCCACGGGACCGGACATGAACCCCCGCTCGATCGGACCGGACAGGAAACCTCGGTCGGAAGCAGTGGGCCCGGGTTTCCTCGGAACTGGCTGTAAGGGAATGGAAGAGAACGAGGTTGAACTGTCGAACTGGGCAGCTCGGTCGAGGACTCCTGAGTTGTTGTCGGAACAAAAGTCGAGGAGAGTAGTGGAGAGTGGCGTGTACGTGTTGGCGCTGACGGAGGCGCCTGAGATAGACCGGAAAGTGGTGGTGGTCGGGTTCTTGACGACTTCCTCATTTGACGAGGCATCTGACGACGACGTTGTCGTCGTGGGGGAGATGATTGTTTCGGGGCGAATGTAGCAGAAGGAGTGGCCGAGGCCCTCGTCGAGAGGGTCGGATGAAACGACGACGTGGAAGTCATGTCGGCCGGAGATGTCGCCGGGGGCGAGGGAGCAGCATTGAGCGAATCTCCCGGCGCCGTTGCCCATTGTAGATTGAGATGAGAGAGGAGAAAGCAATGCCGGGGATGAGGAGGTGTAAGGGTGTGGTGTGGGGTTTGTGTTTTTAGTGAGTATCTGGATGGGGAATACGATTCTTGTTCATGGGGGGAGGGAGGGGTTGAGAAGCGGACACAGGGAAAGTCTGAAAGTCGGAGAGAGAGAGAGAGAGTTGACATTTCAGGGAGGGATTTGTTTGCTTACTACTTTTAAAAATTAAATATTTTTTAGAACAAAAAGAGGAATAATGCCTTTGAGGTTGTTTTATTTAATTGTTTTTAATTGGGGGGAAGTTGACTTTACGATTTATAGTACAACCCGTGTGGGGTTGAATGGTAAAAGATTTGGATTTAAAAAAAGAGGTCAACATCCCCGGAGTAGCAGCAGTAGTACTTGCTTGTGAGCTGCTCTTTCTGCTCACTGAAGGTAACTGAATCACTGCGGCGGTTTTTGACGTACTCCGTTGAAAACCATGCTTCCCAACAGACACGGTATTCCTCCAATTGTATAGCTCCGTGACTCCACATTACTGTTTATATTAGTATGGTATGGATTTTCATATAGGAATCGTATCAAGAAGAGAAAAAATATAGTACATGGTGGAGATTGCTCACTGTTGCCTAATATTGTAATGTGAGCCTCTTATTTTTGATCATGTACGTTTCCACCAATTACACATTCGAAACTAATGAACCCATGTTACACTAATCTTTGATCTCACCACTAAGAGAAGATCTAAATCCAGTGAAGGTTGGCCATAGGCTTCTATAATCTTACACGTCTTATCATAATTGGAATGCGTTTTTTATATTGTTGGGATTTATATTTCAATATAAAGCGAGTTATTTCTGCACTTGGAGATGTATATTTCATATTGTGAATTCCATTAACAATTAAATTAGAGTAAAACTGTAGCTCTGACTTTGATCCCATTTGCGCGTATGAGGGTGGTGAGCTGATGCCTAATGGTTTTGGTTGGATAGTCCGATGTATGATGGGAATATACGGATTTCTTACGATCACAAAGGAAGTATATTCTTGGAAGAAAAAAAATGAGAGAGCATTATGAACATCGAAGAAGTCTTAAAAAATCTATCACATGTTATTCAAAAGATGATCGTGGTATGGTTATTTTTTGTCGTGCACTCATATGACAAGACATTTGATCTGAAGTTTGAACTACTTTAATCGTGATAATCATAAACCCTAAAGTTTGCGAGTCCACCAAATTATCAATTCGATCAAAGGCAGAGATACTTAATTAACATCTTAATTTCTTAATTAAAGATCTGTTACATTCTTCTTTTGAGAGGAAAAAGTAAGTTAATTTCAATGTTTCATGACTGCAGAGGCCCATCCTCGCTAAAAGGCCCGTCTTGGTTCGAGTCCATAGGCCCGTATACTTCCCGCCACCATTTGCTCCGTTGGGTTTACGACTTACAATCACGCCGTCACACTTGCTCGGCAAATTAACCTCCCACATCGTGTTGAGGTTATCACCCATATATATAAATCGTCGCCTCATCTCCGCCGTGGGATCTGCCACAATGGTTTTGCTTTAGAAAATTTTTGGGTGTAGTGAGATGAAATAATTTTCCTCTTTTATTTTTTTCATGGCATTTTTAGGGTTCATGTTATATTGTTATTGGCTGCGCTCGCTTCCTTGAGTTCCTTCAAACAGGTTGATTTCACAATGGATGATGCACCGGTGATTTGCCGGAAAATAAATAAAGTTGCCGGTGAGAAAAGTGAGGGTTCAAGTTACCGTGAAATGACCAAGTCCACAAGCATATTAGCGTTTGCCACTATTTCGATGCTACTGATCATTTGCCACATACCATATATGGCTAATTAAAGGACCATCCACAAAAGACCTAACCGGAAACAGAGGATGACTTCCAAATACGTTATTTGATTTGCAATTGGGTTCTTTTTCTCCTCAAATGTATGACTTATGAAGAACCAAACAGAATTCGTTTCAACTTTTACGTTCATGGTATGGCATCTCTCTGTTGGACTCTACACATGGTAATCCAATCAATCGTATTCTAAATGAAATATTCTGCTTCCTCTTTTGTGTGAATTTGGCTACAGGATCGATTCCAAAATATTGAGATTTGTGTGATCGAGTACGTTTTATTACCGAATTGCTTTTTAGGGTTTGATCATACAATTGCATTGTTTGATTAAGTCAACCAAATAATGAGCACGCTCAAGAAGCATCAACTAAAATCCCATTAGGGTTCTTGATCGTTCAAATCATTTGACGAAACTGTTCCATTTGTTTCTCGGTAGCTAGGAGATGTTTAGTCGTTTAGATAATTAGATATATCATGTACCTTGATATTACTGATTGTAACCACTGCAGGTTTGATATATAGGCTTGTAGCTGAGGTCATCTTTCACTTGATAACATTTTTTGGAGGTGAGTTTTGTGAACCATGGGATTTCGAAGGATCTTTCGAGACAAACCGCCCGGTGAGGCATCAGGGAATGAGCATCCAGGGTGTGTTTGGGGATTACTGCATATCATGAAATATCACCACTGGCATCATGTCAAGAAAAGACTCATGTACAGGAGGCGTGGCGGTAATAAAACAGCTGCAGCTACAGGTAGGTGGAATATGTCAAGTGTTAAAATTGACACTTCGCACAATCGTTTTCATTCGAGGATGTTTCATTACAGGAGTTGAACATCATAGCAACTGTGGCGATGATGCATGTAGTTTTCAGAGTATGAAAATAGACAAAGATGCTAAAATGGACACAACTACTTCTGTAAGTTGAAGAAAGATAACCAAAGATCTGTTGGCTAGGTTCTTGTGCTGTTATTGAATTGGGGATATCTATTTGCAAAATGAATCTAACATGTTCACATTATTATATGAATTTTATTAGGCTGAAGATAAGATGAATCAGTCCAGTCCAGCAGCCAAAACTTCTGTTAAGGCGCGACTAAGAGCGCGAATTGTTGAAGAACTGGCTAAGAAGAGGGGCAGAAATCACCAGACTTCAAGCTCTCCTTTACGATCACAATTAACTCGAACAGAATCGATGCATCGTTTTGATTCAGCTTCAAATGTGGATCCAATTGCCGAAATGGTACTGAACGAGGCAAGTCCTGTAAATGTTGCTCATGAAAATAAGGAGAGCTCTTCTTATGAAGAACCAAGTACTAGTGGCAACACTAGTTGTCCACACATGAGTCCAATGAGTGTTGCTGAAGATTCAAAAGTGAATCATGACCAGGTTATTGACATTCAAAATGATCATGCACTTAGTCAAGAACAGCTAGACAATGACATGATGCAAGATATGCTAGACAAGAAGTTGATACATGTTAAAGAACTCGATACAGATTCTTCTCTCCACCATCCAAAGGAATATCTAGAGGCTTTGGATATAATCAACGTAAACAAAGAGTTACTGGTGAAATTTTTACATGAACCAGGTTCTCCATTGGCTCAGCACTTCCAGATTCAACAACCAGTTAGTGCCAAAATGAGTTTAACCAAGTCAGAGTCATTTCCTATCCCTGGTTCATTACACAAACTTGGTTCTGAACCTAGCAAGCTCAAATCCAAGCATGAGTTGAAGGATGGTAGTCCAGCTCCAAAACCTACAGGGTCAGCTTCTTTGAAATATGCTGGCAAAGGATCAATGCCATCAATCACTGATTATAATTTGGACAGTTCCTCTTCCCCTTGTCACGCAAGTCCGAAGCGCCAAGGTGAGAATCCGGCAGCAATGAAGCGTTTCAAGGATCTTAGACAGAAAATAAAGCATGTGATTAAGGAGAGTGATCAAGAGAGACATGTAATTTCTATGGATGCCATCCTTCACAAGATTCCTCATGGTCAAAAGCTTACTAAAGAATTGGAGAAGGAGATTGTTAGCCTAACCAAGGACCCTGCATTGCATAGAGAAGGTAAAAATAGTCCAAGTAGTTATGGAAGTGATCTTTCATCAGTTTCTCCCTTTATGAATAATAAAATGCGCCAAATGAGAAGAGTATCATCTTTGGATGCATCACTTGATAGATACCGTAGGTTGTATGAGACAACAAGTTTCAACAAAGAATCCAAATGCCATCCATCATCTGAAAGATTGAAAGTCAGAACAGAAGGGTCAGGCTCAGCTTTCAGGGGCACACCTTTCAGAAAAGTTCCCAAAAATTTAGGAAGGATTTTCTCACTCCCAGATATGGAGTCATATTATCAGTGTGAAGAATGTACAGATGGTTTTCCGCCTGGACCGGTATTTAAGACTGGTCAGGATGGCAATGCAAGCAAAAAAAGCAGATTTGGTGACAAAAAGAGGCAGGACAATTCTATTGGTTCAGAACATGAGTTGCAACTAAATTCTCTTATAGCAATTGAAGCCCAAGGAAACTTGGCTAACGTTACTGAAACTGATACAGTTGCTAGAGATAAGATGGAATCAACTACAGTTGGACAAGTAGAAACAAGTTCTGAGGTGGGTTTGAATTTTGATGAATGTGAAAAATTGGCAGCAGTGAACAGTATTTCTTATCGAGGTACTCAGGCGAGTGTAGAAGCCATTGTCAATGTTGCAGACCCCTTTCCACTCTCCATGCCTGCATTTAGTACTCTACAGGACACTTCAAGTTGTAGAAATTTTTGGCAGTCTGAAGGTTTTTCATCTCAATTTTCATGAATAGATATTAGCCTGTTACCTTAACATTTTCTAAAAGACGAGTATGTTGTGGATTATCAAACTGTTAGTCCTCAGATTTTATCACGTAATAAGTGGTTATACACACATAAAATTGAGAAAACAGGATTTGAATGTAATTGTCTTGTAAAGTTAAGCCATATAAATCGTTAAGTTTTGATAGTATTTAATGGATCGATATTGGTTTTACAGAAGAAGAACTGGAACTGAAGCGGGAAGACAGAATAGGTAACTTGGAAAACAAGCAAGGCAAGATGCCTGAAAGTGATACCCCTGAAGTTGTCAGTGTACTGGATGCTGAGGAAGTAGAAGATTCTAGAAAGCATTCCAATTATGACATGACTCATGTTCGAGTTAATGAAAAAGACAAGATTAAATTTAATTATGTCAGAGATGTGTTGGAGTTTTCTGGATTTAGTGGCAACGAGTGCCGTGGGACTTGGCGTGCTGACGATCCTCCAGTTTATCCTTTGGTGTATGAGGGTGTTGAAGGCTGCTTTGTTCTTGATCCTGATTGTGCAGGAAATCAAGAAGGCGGCGAATGTGATCACTTGCTCTTGTTTGATCTAATAAATGAAGTGTTGGTGGAGATTTACGGGAGATCATACAACTACTGTCCGAAGGCCTTGTCTTCCCTATGTAACATTCGTTTAATGCCAGCAGGACACCGTGTTCTGAAGGAAGTATGGTCCCTTATAAGCTGGTACTTGAGCTTGACACCGGAGGTTGATCAGTCACTGGATTATGTTATGAGTAAAGATCTAGCAAAAAATGATGGTCGGGTGAACCTGCAATTTGATTCTGAATGTATAGGGATCGAACTGGAGGACTTGATTTTTGATGAGCTTTTAGAGGATGCTATCTGGGATTGATTGAGCTTGTGAATACATTATATCACATCTTAAGGTACTGTACATTCACTCTTCTATGAGCTTGTACTCTGTTATGTGCTCTCTGATAGTTGTTTGCTTAATTAAATTAGTCCCTCTCAAATTCATGAGAGCATATGGAGAATTATGAAGAAGGAGCATTCTGTACAGTTAACTCTAAAGTGGTGTAGGAGTCGGGATTAAAAAAAGGAAAGAAAGATATATAGGCGAGAGGATTTGATTCCTACTAAATTAAAATGTATCAAAGTACAAGACAACAACATTGTAAACTATTCGATCTGTAAAGTAAAATTTGTAGTTGTGGTCTTGTGGATAGTGAAATTTTCTGCCGATTTCTTTCACTTTGTGAGATCGATCTTGAATTCTCCTAGACTCCTAGGCCTCGTTTGGTATTTGGAACGGAAAGTAAAACATTTACCTTCCTTTCCCTTTCCCTTGGGAAGAGAAATCAAAACCTTTCCCTTCTGGTGTTTGGGAAAACCAGGAAAGTAAGCATAAAGGAGGTATGTTTTACAATACTGTTGTTTGGTACAGTAATAATTGCTGAAGTTTGGAGGTTAATTTGGCCACAAAATATAGTAATAATTGCTGAAATTGGGAGGGAAACGATTTCCGGGGGGGGGGGGGGGAGTGGAGGGAAGCAATTTCCCCCCAAATTCCTCTTCCCTCCGGAACTGGATTACTTTCCTGGTTTCTTCCAAACAATGGAAACTCTACAATTTCCTTTCCTTACCCCCACTTTCTGGGAACCAAACAGAGCGATGTGTTTTTTGCCCAAGTAAGATCCTCATATGAAACTTTGTGACTGTAAAAGTCAATATATAAGATATAGTACGTATTGATTTTTCTTTTTCTTAATTAATGAAATTGTATTTATGTTGCAAGATTGTAGCCCTTGTTTGACATAGATGAACTCTAAACTTTTTCTTGTCTGTACATCGGTCCTAATGCATCAACAAACCAACCCCAGAAACTATATCACTTGGTCTCAAATCTTAAAGTCCCTTGCAAATTGCAATTTAATGTGGTAGTCTTAACTCTTAACCATCTTATATCAGTAAAACTTCCATGAAGATATCCATCAGACTTAGCTTGGTATCATCCGATATATCTACTTGGACAGTTTGGGTTCTCGAGCTCTAGGAATTATAGTATAATATACAACTCCTACATCATTTTCTGAAGAAAATACTGCTGAATATGAACATATATACCATTCATGCATGCGCTATGTTTTCTGAGTGGTAAACCAAGCTAGCTCATAAAAGGGCTAGCTAGCTTAAGAAGACCGATAAATAAATGATGGGATTTTTGGCATGGTATGCTTGCATCTACATCAAAAAGGACTTGACCATCCACTGCAAACGGACGACGTTCGTTTGGCTCCCACCACTATATACCGTGAAGGCGTGAATGATAGAGCATGCAGCCATCCAAACCTTTAAGTACGCGTACGCCCTCTTTGATGGATAGGCCTTACCGATTCCCATATTAGTGCTCTGAAAAGAGAAAGCATGGGCAGTGTATCCCATCATTCTCATGTGCTGTTGATTTTCAGGGATCATTGGAGTTCATCAATACAGATCGTGAGTGTGAGTCCGTCTGGAATTTAAGATTGCTCATTGTTTCTGAGAGAGACAAAACTAAAAGCTTTTGAAGAAACATGCATCACCAAACTCATAATCTTTACAATGTACGTGTGATTCACAAATTACTAACATGATCGAAATGGTTCTTTTGTTTCATGATCTTTTGAAGTATTAATTAGAGCATTATAATCTGGAGAATTGGAGAAATATGCATATGATACTTGCTTTAGTCCTGCAATTAACATTGTTTCGTTTGTTTGTCATGGAATATTGCTTTCCAATCAAGGACAATGATCCTTCTAGCATATATGTATATACATAGCTTTTCGATTCCGGAGAAGCCGTACATGCTCAAGAGATCGATCGATTTGTTTTTGTCCATCCACATGAACGATTGATGATCGATCGATCGGAATACCAAATATATATTCTGATTATTCTCTATTTATCTTCAGTAATCTGTAATCTTATAGAATGATAATTTGTTCAATGTAATCTAGATTTTTAGATACAAAAATGAAGGTGTGGTGTGTTAGAATTTAGAACCCACCATCGATCTGTACAATCGTTCACTTATCTTTGTTTCGACCTTTAGGAATATCTACCTACCAGAAAATGATCGCGTAAATGAAAACTATCCACGATCCGTCGAAAACTAATGGGACGCACACAACCAAAACTGAAACCTACTACTACCACGTATGTACATGCATCGATCATATGATATCATATGTTAACTCCGATTGTTTGTAAACCAACTAGATTAATTGTATACGTAGAGTTTAAGGTGGACTGAGAGTGATCTATCTGATCCCGATCGATGAGATAGATAGATGGTTAATTAGGTCACATTCTCAGTTGAGGTGGTTGCATACTAGCTAGATATATACTGTATGACTGTATCACATTGTCGCAAACTTGCATGTGCCTTTCGATGTCTCGTTCATCAAAATATCAACTTTAAATTAAATTAACCTAGCTCTCTTGTCAGTTTTCGCTTCTTTGAATTATTATTGACGGGTCTACGTACTCACTGGCGGATCCGGTATGTGCCTAAGGGCCTAAGGCTGGTGCCCCATTAAATTTTTTGCGTATATACAATTTGTTAAAAATTGCTTTCAACTAATTACATATTTTTATTAATATATGCTTCTATTAGTCACAAATTTTTGTGTTTTTTTATTTTTATTTTGCCCCTTCACAAATAAATTTTTGAGTCCGCCACTGTACACTATACCAGAAACTGAGGAAGAAACCAAAGGTACTGCTGTACCATGCCAGTATATAAATAAAACGATTAATCCCCCTGTTACTACTAACTATCACGTACTGCAAGAAAAAAATGTATTCAGCGAAAAATAAAGTTGCAACAACTGTGAATTCGTCACTGAAAGTCACTCTAACCGACCGAGGGAACTAATCTCATGCATGGAAAGTCAAGCTTCTTAACATCAATTAATTATTGCTTCTACTCTTTAGTACGTGATGGTCTCTTGGATGTTTGAGTAAACAACTATCAACCAGTACAAGTGACAGGAACGAATTGGATTGCCATAACTTGACCATTCCTAATTATCCATAACTTTCGAGTTTGTGGCACGTCAGGCTTGGTTTGGTTGGAAGAACTGGATCGGCATCATACGTTGCATATCTAGCTAATATAATTTGTCGCGTTTATAGTTCAACAAATTACATTACGTCAACTACAATATTTAACAGCAAGATAATAAAATTACACATCTTCAACTTTCAGCATCAATAATATCATGTCATGAACATATACCATAACTTGGAAATTTTTAAGGATTCTATACCATGTATTATAAAAGTTGACACTATAATCTGACTTCATTAGGGATATCTTCCTAACTTGTGGATAACATCTTGGTCTGGTAAATTATATTCGTTAAGAAGGCAAAGATATTTTCAAAGGAATTTTACCTTGCTGAGGCTATAGCTCGCCCGCAAGTATGATCCATGAACATGATTGAGAGGGCAAGTCTCTGATGTTCCTCACAACCGCCCATCAGCAATCAGACGGTAGGCAAGCTCAAGCGTAAGGTACACGTCTAGAGCACACCAGAATCACCCACTTAAAAAAGGAGGACAAAGGTACCCTATTAATATAGGGGCGATAAATAAGGTGAGGAAAAAAATAACGAGACGTGGAAGCAAAATAGAAATAGAACAGATTTGGACTGAAATGCATGGATAGACACGGACGTCTGATCCATACACGTGGACGGTCGATATCGACCACTCTCCCTTTAAAAATTGAGCCCTCCCCCCTTCCCCTTCAGAAATACTCGTTCAAACAGAGCTAGGTAATTAAGCATCAAATCCTAATCTCTCTCTCTTTGATCATTTTAATCTCTCTCTGAAAGAAAACAAAGATGTCGTCTTGCTGCAGTGGAAAATGTGGTTGCGGATCAGACTGCAAGTGCGGCAGCGGCTGCAATGGGTAATGTTTTGTTTCGATGTCTACCAGTGTTTCTTTTTGTGGTTGGTTTTGTTTTTTCAGATCATCAGGGTTTGCTAACGAGTTTTGGCTGTGTTGGTATTTGTGTTTTTCAGATGCGGCTACTCTGCCGATATCGCCGAGCAGAGCTCTGCCTCTGAGACTCTCGTTATGGGTGTCGTGGGAACACAGAAATTGTACGTTTTGGTCTCTAGGGCACATCTTTCCTTTCAATAATCGAATTTGTTCATAATTTGATGTTGAATTTCCATTATTTGAGAAAGAAAGGAAAATCATATCCAAATAGGGTATAGGTTTTGTTAAAAAAATTGAACAATTTTTAACAGATTTTAGTCTTATAGTATAGTTTTATCCATCTCGAGAACCTACAAAAAATGAACGGTTTTGATTTATAGATTGCATGTTCAAAATCCTACTTTCTCCACAAAGGGATCTCAAAATTTAATGATATAACTCAAATGATGCAACTTCTAAGTTTCTAACTAGTTATTTTGGGATGTGATTTGCAGCAGCTATGGAGAGGCTGAAGCTGCTACTGAGGGAGGCTGCAACGGCTGCAAGTGTGTGAACTGCACCTGCGACCCATGTACTTGCAAGTGAGGGTGATCTTGAAGCTTGTGATCGATGGAGTCTCTTGCTTGAAGAAGAAGAACAAGAAGATGACAATAATAGCCTATATTATAGTTTAATTCCGGACTATGTGTGTTTTAGGATTTGTGTTTCAGAATAAAGTAGTCATGGCTTGTCACTGTGCAGATTCTACTAAGCTAGGATTTGTGGAGTGATGATCTTGGGCCATGCCTGCTTGTGTGTGTTTTATTATGTGTGTTGGGGGAGAAAGAGAGTATGTTTTCTAGTTATGATGAATGAGGATGATGATGGTAATGACTTTTGGGAATGAGGATGATGATGGTAATGACATTTGAAAAGGAAAATTCAACAAAGTCAATTAATTCCAGAAAACAATGACAACGATGAAAGCTAAATAAAGCACTAGGAATTACATACCATACAATCTTTGCCTGATACAACAATAGGGAGCCTCCCTCGATCTAAGAGGTCTCTGTTAAAGAAAATAATACATCATTAAACTACATCTCAACACAGATCGTCTTTTAAGTGCTACTAATATGATACGTCTGATTCAAATTTCTATTGAATCCGAGTCTTGTCAAACTACAGTATTCGCTCTCTGATGCTTACTGGACTTGCGAAACCACTGAGCACTGTGAGCAGTTGTTTGTCAAATAATCCTGTAGCAGCTTTGTTAAACAGGTGGTGAATCTGTAGAGAGAAGGGCAGTTAGTAATATTTCATTGTTGATGGCTAAAGACCGCTATGCAGATTATTGCCAAGTTCACCTGCTTAGAAGAGAGCCCTACTTTCTCCAAATCGTTCAGCTGAAACAAGACCGAACTCTACAACTTCAGTACAACAACTCACACAAGTGTGATTCAAAATTCATCAATGTAAGAAATCCCCAACTAAATTCGCTTACCGATTGCAGAGGGCTTGTTTCTCTTAGTTCAAGTATGTAGTCTGCCATCTTGAGTCCAATTCCCTTTATGAACACAGAAAGTTTAGAAACTTGAAAAGAAGAGACCGAAGCAAAATAATGATAAAAGAGTAAATTAACACTGATATAAGACATGGACCTTTATTTCCAGCAGTTCCTCCCTGCAGTCATGGAAATCAGTTAGAATATTAGTTGAATTTGCTATTTACAACTTGCAAGTAATGAGAAGAAAATAAATATTACCTGTTGGCTGCATTCAAGAAGTCGATGTACTCTTGAACAAGGTAGTTCTGAGCAATTAAATCAAGAGAGATAAGGTTCACATGTTCCAAAGTTTAAACAAATCATACAGTATACAAACAATAATTGTACCTTCACTTGAGACCCACGAGCAGTGAATTTCTCAAGTGGGGTTCCCACATTTTGGAATCTGCTATCCATGCAATTCAGAGGAAAAGGTGTCTTAGGTGTCCTGGGCTCAATGGATGAAAATTCATTTGAGGGTTTTGAATTTATATTTGTGTTGACAAGGGATAGAGCTTTTCTCAAAGGACTTTTGTGTGTGCTTTTCCTCTCACCAATAGGTGATGAATTAGCAAAGCTTGTGGAGTTCTTCTCATCGTTTGATGGCTCACCTATGTATATAAAAGAGATTGAGTATTCGATACATGGAACAAATTCAGTAACATTTCATCCCAGCTGAAGCTAGGAAAACAAGCTTTAAATTGTATAAATTATTCAAGTATTCAGTTTGTGCAGGGTGTTTAAGGTTTGAAGCAGCATAGCTAGTAAACAAGTCAGACTTAGATGAAGCGTACCATGTAAGCTTGTAGAGCCACCAGCTTCAGCACAACCCTCTTCTTTATTAACCTTGGCAGCATTATGAAGGTTCTGAAAACAAACTTTAGCTTGTAAACAAACAAAGCTAACTAACTCGGAACAAATTCAGTTGCGTCTCAGGTGCAGCAAGAAACTCAAACTGTGTCCCAAGATTCTTAAGAGGTTATCCTCAACCATACAATGTCATCTCAGATCGTACTCACAATCAACATCATGATTTAGTACAATATGAGAACTGTGTTACAGAAAGACATCATAAGCGACTCAAATTGTCAGATGTGTATCACGACTCAAGTGGTCAGATACACGATAGCCTACTCCCAATTCCATCATTCTCATTTATCCTATTGCTAAAGTCTAGTAATTACCTCCATATTAGTATCAACTGAATCTTCATCAAATAAATTCCTGACAGCTGTAGTGATTGTCCTGCAAACAGATTAATCCAATCAAGTAAAAGTGACTGATACATATCAATATCAAGAAAGATGTACAGTTCAATGTTACTCATACCTTTCCTTTCCATCACGTCTATTAGTGAGCTTCTTCAATGAGCTAAGGTTGATGTTAAATTTCTTGGAAGCGGTAACTGAGCGGGGAGGTTTTCCCAAGACAGGAGAATTCAGTGGTTTAACTCTTTGAGCACTGTTTGTCTTCCCTTTGGATTCACGCCAAGCATGAAGTTTTGCTTCCATGTCTACTTTAACCATTGGTGTCTCTTGCTTTTGAGCCGAAGGAACCGAATTGGTGATGTGGCGTGACCGAGCTGCCAAGCTGACAGTGTAAACTGACTCCTGGTACTCTCCTGGATTCTGTGATCAGAGCAAACAGATATTAATGAAACTTTCAAAAGAATATAAATGACAGGCCAGACAGCATTACTAACTCAAGCTCCTTACCAAGCAAGCAACCATCAATGCCTGGCTCATCCCACCAAGTGAGTCTTGCAATATACGAGTCAATTTACTCTCTCTATAGGGAACTCGGGATAAGTTGTTATTCAATGCATAAATCACATTTGACAAACAAAACAATGATTGGTTGATCTTTGCACTTTCTTGTAGACGAAACCCTTCGTTGCAAGTTCTTCTATTATCTTCATTACCTGTTGAAATAAATACATAGTTAAGACCAGAAACAAACCCAAATCCCGATGTAATTCACCATATTTAATCCAATTAGAGAGATATAAGAAACAAAACCAAACTGACAAGTCTATGAGGTTTGACCTCCAAGTAAAAATGCCTAGTTGAAGTAAATACATAAATTAAGACCAGAAATGAACCCAATTTCTAATTTTATTTATTTATTTTCAAACTATTTCAAGAAATTATCAGAAAGAGTAAAAGACCACCTGCCAAGTCTATGAGGTTCAGTTTCCCAGTAATCATATCCCCAGAGACATCATCACAAGGAGTGGAAACAGAAATCACAAGAACTCCATGGCTCCTACTAGATACGTCATTAAGGCCTGTATGTGCGGTTTTCCGCCTCTGAACCCCACAAGAAAAGGCCTCATCAAACTCTTGCATAGACTTTATAGGCACCCGAGAGAGCCCCTTAAGATGAATCCGACCTTTTTTATCATCCAAAACAGAAATTTCCTCAGATTTGATCTCTAAGAGGTCATAACACCTGTCCATGTAGACCTCATAGTACGAAATCTCAGCTGTAGCTCCTGTGCCCTCGCACATAGATAGGACTGTGGACATGGCCAGTGGCATTAGACCCGGCATCTCATCCGCCCCCTAGAACACAAATCACATGCTGAATCAATCATCCAAGAGCTAAATGCTTCACAAATAAAAGACTCAATCTAGCTTTACACACTAAGTCATACATAACATAAGCTACATACCACAGTTATAGACAACGAAAACATAATGTCGGACAAACTTCGTAGACCAAAGAGATCAAATTCAAACCTGCATAGTATAAGTCTTTCCACTACTAGTAGCTCCATATGCAAACACAGTTGAATTCAAGCCCTGGAATATTCTCGGAATCAATGGGCTCACTTCCCGGTAAAAAATCCGAGCCACATTGTTGTCCTCCTCAGAGAAGAACGAGTCTAGCAGATAACATTCCTTTCGGCTACACCCAGAAACAAACATATACCCACAATCAATTATCTCACACAGTAATTCAAAAATTCAAAAATTCAAAATTCAAAAAGCCCCAAATTCAAAAGTTGCTCCACCTCGATTCTTTATCTTTGAGATGAACAACCACTTCTTCAGTAGAGGACTGAGATTCTTGTTCAATAATCGAAGCGCAGGGAGTCTGATCTCCGTTCCAGGTTGCGATTTCGTGAGGAAGAAAAGGACGAACCCTAACGATGACCCTAACCTTGGAGGTCAAATTAGGGTTCATACCCTTCGCCGGAGTCACAGAGGCGTCTTGGACCTCCATTAAGGCTGGAGAATATGACTGAAATCGAAGAAAACGAGAGAGAGAGAGAGAGAGAGAGAGAGAGAGAGAATGCTGGAGAATCTGAGTTAGTGTTTTTCTAAGAGGAAGTGAATTGTGGAAGAAGCTTTGGGTATTTTGAAAGTGTTGACCGTTGGAACTAACGCAAAGACAAATGGTGGGCTTTTTATTTGAATTTGGATTGGGCCGTTTGCGGTGGGGTCTTGTTTAAAATTTAAAGTGGGTCTCACGAAATGCCCAGATTTATAATTTCGGAAAAGTTGGAGGGCCTGTTAGAAAATAGATTGGGGTTTAAGAGAGAGGGAGCTGAGATGTTCGAAGTGTTAAACCCTTTTGAAAGTTGAAGATGGACAAGAGCATGATGCAAGGGGCCGACTTGGAGAATCCCTCAGAGGAAGATCAGAAGAAAATGACTAGCATGATCGACCAGCTTCAGATTCGTGACAGGTTTTTCACATAATTCAAATCAATCTTCAGTCAAACTTGTTTAATACATGTAGACAATGCTATAAATTATGATTTTGTATTGGAAAATTTGGAATTAGGATGTGAATTTTAGTAGAAGAAAGTACCGGGGTTACAATGATTGCATAGATAACTTTACGCGTAAAGCTCTGACCAAGCAAGAGGAGACATGCGTTCGGAGGTGTGCAGAGAAGTTTCTGAAGCATTCGATGCGTGTGGGAATGAGGTTTGCAGAGCTCAATCAAGGAGCAGCCACTCAGGATTAGGTTCTCGTCGAATTAGTTTTGGTATGTGAATCCTGTGGAACTTTCATTTCGCTTAGTTTTTGGCCTTTGGACCTAGAATAATTCATGTAGTTACGATGGAGGAGTATTAAGTACTTACATTACAGTTTGTATGAATGAAGAAATGGTTTAACTGGATACTGATGAGTTTATGATATGGATGACTTTGTTTCATATTTTCTGGAAGATAATGGCATGCTAAGATATTTCCCCCCTTAAGGTATGCATCAAGTAAGTTAGTATTTAGAGAATCATCATTAAGGGGCAGTAGATTAGTAGCTTGTTGTTGTCTTGGAAAAGTGAGACAAAAACAAACAGAAGTTAGCTTGCTGTAGCCATTAGGTTGTGTGGCTTTCTTAAATTGGCAAACTCCTCAAGTATTTGAAGTGATGTAGTGAGAATGTAACCTCTTGTCCCTGATATACATAATAACTCTTAGCTCCGTCCCCTGTATGTTGAAAATGATAGAGGTCAGATTATCTTGGAGTGGAGTTTTCATGCGTTATATGAAGAGCAATCAGGCATAAGAATAGGCAAGCAGGTGCAGAGCCTTGAACTGATTTTTCTATGATAATCGTTCATCTGGATAAATACCACTGCTAGAGGGATTTCTGGTCCCATCTTCTGTGAGCTCGAAATTACCTGTGTGATATTTCTGAAATGTTCCCTCTTTGTCTGAAATGGTTGTTGAATTGTTTAGCGTGGCTAAATTGATAAGACTAGTGATAAGTTATAACTAGGTCTCCTTTGGGATAATGTTGGCACCTGCCCAGTTCTGGACTTGTGAGTTGGTCTTCTTCCTCGAGGATAAACCATGTGCAAGAGCTGAACAGCAGAGTGATTTGGTATTGGCTTGGTGAGCATTATTGAGGTATCAGGAGCCAGAGTACAACACTTGGGGTTGGCTTAGTGATATGCATGAACTGATTTGGTTTACTGAACTTATGGTAGTTGTGAAATATTTAGGTACACATTAAGTGATTGGTACTTGTAACAGTAGAACTAGACTTGCATGTAAAGCTAAACATTCAACCTGCAGAATGAGCTCTAACTTGCCATTGTAGATAGATAACATATGTTAGAGAAACCGTGCACCCTTGTGGATTGTTCATTATACTCTTGGCTTGGATCTAGTCATCTCAGAGTTGGTCGAAACCAAATGTTTTCTCCGAGCACAACTTAAAGATAGATCCATTATTGAATAGAAGCCATCAGGTCCTGTTGATGTCGAAAAATTTCTCATCAAGTTTTTAACACCCACACGACTATTTTGATTGGAGCAAACGCTTGACTCTTGATCGATGAATATGATTATGAAATCACGGAGTCATCAAAAATCACGAGGGGAGGGGTACCTGCAAAAGAACAAACACTCTGACGCCCAAGTTAGAGTTTTCCTTAGATGTTGAGTAATTCAAAACTAGAACGTACTTACCATTCTCCTCTTTCTTCCCCCTTCCTCAATTCTACTCATCTTCTATTTATAATAAACACTTACAGAAGTGGCGTGTGGTTCAGCCACTACCTCCACCAAGTTCATGAGTTTGTGGGTTTATGTTTCCCATGACTCTACTTCTCCACGTACAAGTTATGCTCCCACTCTCACCACTACATCCACGTTCAACCTGCACATTAGAATTCAAAACTACTTTGACTAGACCAAGTCAAAGTATGATCCTCATCCCCTACAACATTGTCTCGTGGACTATGTTCACTTTGACCCTATCCATTCTTTCTCGAGTCTTGTTGGCCTCCATGCCTCAACCTCCATTCACTTCTCTATTTGCTCGAAGCCTCACATCATTCACTTACGGGGTCGCCTCGAGCCTTCGCTTCTGGTCTTAAAGATTATCCTTTGATATTCATTCATCACCACCTTCTTCCTCTGATTGCAAATTTTCCCTCTCACAGGTCCAAACTCGCAATGCATTGAAAAGGAAGCCAATTTGGACCAAGTTCACATGACCAGTAACTATAAATGCAATTTTTATTAGCCATGGATCTGAACAAAACATAGCCATTTACTAGTATTTATTTGATAGGCTTTTACATTCAATTAGGTTTTGGTTACATATATATATTTATTCCGATGCTTCGTTCGTACATTTATCAATTGTATGAATTTTAGTTAGAATCTGTATGATAAATTGTAAAAATAATGATATAGGTGTTTGGGCCTGAAATAAATATTTCATATTGGGTTTGAAAGGCTGAAGTCTTGGCGAGCGGGCCAAGATAAGCTGAAGTCTTGGCGAGCAGCCCAAATAAAAGATGTAGCTTGGCGAGCAGTCAAGTGAAGAAACAGAGTCCGTTTCCAGATCGACTTAAGACTGTGGATTGTAGATTCCGGATAGCTGATTCATGTGGCTTAATGTCTATCATACCTTTTCTATTTCAGATACGTTTCTTTTAGTAAAAGAGTTGTGATAACATTAGAACTATATAAAGATAAGACCCGTATGCTGGATGGTGTTAGAGTTATATTGAGATTCAAAGAGCAAGAGCAGAAGAAGTTCAAGAGAATTGAAAGACAACTACTGAGAATTATATAAAGAGAGTAAGAACATTGTTGTAAGGGTCCCCGATCAAATACAAAACATTTGCTATACGTAAGTACACCTAGACATCACGTCAAGAGATTCTATCTTTGCAACCAGCCGATCAAAGTGCTTGTCACCTATCGAGTGACAGTATTGCGATCAAAGGAAGCAACGTGACTGGAAGGTTGAAGGGTTTATCACATATTGAGTGAGAGTTCGGATATCCAAGGAAGCAGTGTTCTCAACACACCGTCAGAGAGATTGCTCTGCTTTGCACTAATAAGGGAGTGTGAGGTATCAATTTCTGGGGTTCTGCTAGAGACACAAAAACCTAAGTCCTAGGTTACTAGGCGAGAATGACCCATTTAGGCAAGGTTGGTGCTCTCCTTGTCTTAATCACTTATCAAGAAGTCAGGCAGCTTTACATTCCATATTCCGTTGAGAGACGGTGTCACGCCAGCATACGAAGCACATACAGGATAAATTGACAACTGCGGTCAAACTATCCAGAGTCAATAAAAGAGGATCTCTCCGCGAGGGATATTTTAACGTCAAACATTTTGGCACGCCCAGTGGGACTATCTTTATGTCTCTAGGCGACAATAGGGGATCCTTACCGAAGGAATTACCCTCAGTGTTGCAAACACCCACAACCAGCTTATCGTGAACATGCATCTACTCGGTGTCGTTCACTAAGTAATCAAGCGGTTGAAATTATCTTCGCTAAGGAATATCACTCAACCATGTCATTCAAATCTTTAAGTGAAGCGGAGATCGCAGAACTTACGTTCCCGGAGTACTTAGCTTACGCGGCTAGGTGCGACGAATATCAGACTAACTACTACACGACTCTCGGTGAAAGGATTAAATAACAAGCAACTCTTCTCACTAACCAAGGCGATAGAATAAACGTGGCGTTAACTGAAATCCAAGCATTACAGGTAGAACTCCATAGAGATCAGGAGGAGAGAGAGGCAATTGGAGCCCAGGTAGCGAGTCTCGCAGAAGGTCAGGATAAGTTACGGATAGAAATCATGCAAATCTTGAGATCAAGTTTGGATGAATACCGCCGACATGCGGCGACACTGTCTCAAAGGACAAACAGGGACATAGCGTCTCTAACTAAATCCATTTCTGATCTCGCCAGAAAGACTAGACAAGCAGATTCTTTCCCACCTGCATGGGAACAACAGTTAAATAGGTTCATGAACGACTGTGACATACATCTGGCCAAGATGTATGACTCATATGAGACAATGTTTCCTCCCATGAAGAAGGATGATCCAGATGCTTGGCAATGGCCAAAATATTACCGACATCAAACCTTCCAAATTTTCTCTGGTGACGATGATTCCAATGCGGCAACACATTTAGCATATTTCACACTGCAATTAGGGCAGTTTGTCGATAATGATGGACTCAAGTTAAGAGTTTTTGGATCATTTTTGTCAGGATCGGCCCTCGTATGGTATATGAGATTAGAAAAGGGTTCGAACAACGAGTGGAAGGATATGGAGGCTTTATTCATAGACCACTTCGGAATGGCGAGACCTGAAACTAGTGTTGGAAAGCTAGCTTCCTTGAGCCAATCGGCAACAGAAAGTCCAGTCACCTTCCTGCACCGTTTCCAGTCAGAATATAATCCATGCAAGACTCCACTAGGTAAAGAGGAGGTAGTAGAGATGGCCAAGAATGGATTGGAGGATATGTACCACCAATTATTCTTGAATAGCAAGTACTTTTCCTCGAACGAGCTTATCACAGCTGTAGCTGGAGCTTACAGCACCATGCAAGAACGAGACAACAGAAGGAATGCGTATAAGGGAACGTACACTGCTAGGTCTTACAATAGACCAAAGCCAAAAAATGTGGCTTATATAGAAGACATAAATGACCAAGAATCAGACTCTGATGAAGAACAAGTGGGGGCTATGGATTTATCGACAAATAAAGTTTTAAAACCCCGCAAGCTTCAAAAGAATAAGGGCCCCATCAAGCTTTCGACAATGGCTTTCACTAAGCCAGAGTTTGAAACGTACACGTACGATGCTAACATGGCTCATGAGATCTTGGATGAGCTCTATGGCATGTGAGTTGTCAAAGCAGACTTTGGACCTCTTCCTACGGCTGAGCAGTTAAAAGGTAAAAAATATTGCAAGTTCCATGGAGCATGGAACCACATTACGAAGGACTGCATCAAGTTGAAAGATCATATCCAAAAGTGGGTCAATGAAGGAAGACTAGAATTAGAGGGAGCGACCAAGGCAGTTGCATTAGTAGACTCGAAACCCTTCCCATTGCCTCAAGTCAATATGATAGATATCAAATGGTCATCACCTGACAGTTGTATTGGAGGCGTGGAAGATTGGAATCAGCCAGTCTTTTTTTCTTATTCTTTCCCGTATGATAAGTTAGAAGAGATCTTGGACAGGCTGCGTGAAATGGGGTTGGTCTTTTATTACCCAGTACTCAAACTCAGACATTTACGGTATGAAGGTCCAACTCAACATTTCTGCAGATTCCACAATCAGTTTGGTCATCGAACAACAAGGTGTTCAACTTTGAGAGGTAAAATTCAGGGGTTGATCAACTGGGAGGTGATTAAAATTAACTATAAGGGAGTAGTGGAATGGCATCTGCACAACCATCAGACATCACCACCTCCCGACATATCATTTCCTTCCCCAGACACCTCTTCCGCTCGCAACACATTTGAACCAATTTACAAGAGGAAAAGGTCGAAGTGGAGGCATGGACATAATATTACATTTGTCCGATCTAAGCGGGTTAAGATGACATATGATGCATCCAGGTGGGAGGAGATATTTGAAGAGCTAATCCAAGAAGGGATAGCAACAGTTCCTGATAATTGGGGAACACCAGACCCACATCTTGAAGATGTTAGGGATCTACCTTATTGTCGGTATCATCATCGATGGGGTCATCATTCCATGAGTGTTTGTCGTGATTTAAAGTTCAGGATTCAGCAGTGGATTGACGAGGGAGAAATAATAATAGAACAGGAGCCCTCGCCAAGCTTGGCGACCGAAATGTCATTGACGGTGGGGATGTTGGAGTTGACAAGGGACAAACCAAGTAAACGCAAACTGACTGACAATCATCAAACTACCGGCGAGAGTCCACCAAGCAAGAAAAAGACAAAATCAAATAAAGGAAAAGAAACAGTGGATCCGAAAGCAGAGTCGCCAGTGGCCCTTTGTGCTCATTGTAAACTCAGGGGCAGGCTGAAGATTTCCTATGAAGAATTGGCTGAAGCAGCCAAGGTCTTCCCAGAGTTATTTTCACAAACAAATCATCAGTCCCATAGCTCACGGCGAGCAAGACAAAGGGATTCCCCAGCACCTAATCTTTCGTGAGTGACGGAAAGGGTCAGTGAAGCAAAGAAGTTTGAATCAGAAATTGCTGACACGCTCGCCAGGCCGTATATTCCACCAGCTTCAAGAAATATCACAAAGAAGAATGTATGGTACATAAAGGAGAAAGGAAAGACCGTTGAGGTAACTCCAAGTAGAAGAAGAAACCTTCAACGGCGATTTGGAGAAGCCAAAAGGGCATTCGAGGCTTATGAAACGGGCCTACTTAAAGAAGAAGAACTGGTCTACTCTCCAGAGATACTGCGAAGGCGATTAAACGCTCTTGCAGTAAACCCCTTAATAGTTTTTGGGAAGAAGTCTCGCGAGCCTGAAGTGCGAGCACAACAACCAGGTGTCTTTGACTGTAACCCAGAGCTATGGTCCAAGGACAAACAACCCGAACCTATTCATGAGGTTCGTCGTGGAGTCACAAAACGAAAACCAACAAGACGACGTCTTAGTTTCGATGATGAAACGATAGAGACATTGGGGCTACACACACCACCGAATGAGGGGAAGCATGTTCAAGGACATGTCACTCCAGGCGAGACTAGAGTTTTGCAGTGAAGACCGAAGCCTTTAATCATAGAAGAACAAAAGAGGGTTAGTCTTAACAAGACTGTTCCCCATCCTAAAGAACAAAGTTATGAACTACTTATGCCAGCAACCATAGATCCTACACCTGAGGATCAGCTGCAACAGGTTGCTTCTCTGGAGGTCACTACAACTTTGGATCTCGAGGGACAAAAAGTTGAGGACAATAACAACGAAGATGATGAAGAGTTGTTGGATTCGGTGACGGTGAAGATGAAGAAACAGAAGAATACGTAGAGGAGGTGGATACCACTGTTAACATGGTGTTCATTTTATCTTCCACATATGCTTTACCTTCACCAAAATCAATGGATGAGTCAGTCGCAAGCAGAAGCGTTAATAACTTGATAGTGCTAGAAGATGAACCAATATTGATAGACCAATTAGCACTCGCCAAGATATCGGAGACTGACCCATCAATGACAAAGGGACAGATGACGTTTGCCAAGCCTACCATGAACATGGCCATGCACATGCGGCCATTATATGTGATGGGAAACATCCAAAGAATTCAAATTAACAAACTTTTAGTGGATTCAGAGGAAGTGGTAAACATCATCACAATTAAAGCAATGGCCTTATTAGGCGTTCCCAAGTCTGCTATCCAAGAGACCACCCTTAATGTTAGAAACTTTCAGGGTAGCATTTCCAAGTCTTTGGGCATTGTCTTTTTGCAGGTACACATCGGTCCAGCCACCGGCACATACACATTCTTTGTAGCAGAATGCACAGCTCCATACAGTGTAATTCTGGGGCTTGACTAGATCCACCGGAGCTATTGTGTACTTTCGTCCCTCCATCAGTAGATGTACTTTGGAATATGGAGTCGGGCGAAGCAGAGATTGTCGATGCTGATCCTCGTCAATATTCTGTATCTGCTAATTCTTTAGAAGCCAGTTATTATAACAGTGACCTCAGGCCACAGGAGGTATGTGGCGTTGATAAAAAAGGCCGCCCAGTTGGTGTTACGGCCTCTGAGCTAGCTCAGTGGAGTATTATTCAAGTAAATCATGATAATAGCAGACCCTACACCATTGAGCTACCACCCAAACACTCTCAATGATTGGGTCTCTATCAAGTATAGAGACCGAGGCTTGCTACTCTTTATACGAACGCTTCCACAATTTTCTGTTGGAGAGTTAAGCCTACGAGAGGGTTCCAATTATTGCAGCATTGGAATATGTGGATGAAGATGCGTTACACGACCTGGATGAGGAGGAAGATATCAAATTAGCTCCAGCAGCCTTGGATGATTTACCTCCTAAAGTCAAAGATCCCACTGAAAAAGTCAATCCTGTGAACAATGAAGAGCCAATCTCTGTGGCCATTAGTACCTTCCCAGAGCCTGAAGAATGACTGAAGCTCATTGAATTGCTACATGAATACGCTGATTGTTTTGCAGAAAAGTATGACGACATGCCAGGACTGTCACCAGAATTGGTTTGTCATAACTTACCCATCATAGAAGGAAAGAAGCCGATAAAACAAGAGATGCGTCGAATGAACACAGAAACAGCAATTCTAGTCAAGGAAGAAGTAGAGAAAATGCTCAAGTCAGGGATTATACGAGTAGCCAATCATCAACAGTGGCTATCAAACGTAGTCCCGGTAAAGAAGAAGAACAGAAAAATGCGAGTTTGTGTTGATTATAGAGACTTGAACAATGCAACTCCAAAGTATGCATACCCAATGCCAGTAGTGGATTTGTTGGTGGACTTAGTGGCTCGTCATGAGATGTTAACATTCATGGATGGGACGGCTAGTTACCATCAAATCCCAGTGGCAGAAGCAGACAGACACAAGACTGCGTTTCGGTGCCCAGGATTTGCAGGAGTATTTGAGTACGTGGACATGCCATTTAGACTCAAGAATGCAGGGGCAACCTACCAAAGAGTAATGAACTTAATCTTCCATGATCTTATTGGTAAGACTATGGAAGTCTACATTAATGATGTGGTAGTTAAAACGAAATGCAGAATTAATCACATTGAATACTTGCGGCAAGTGTTTATCCAGATGAGGCAACATCAACTAAAGATGAATCCTGCTAAATGTGTGTTTGGAGTACAAGCTGGAGATTTCCTGGGATTTCTGGTTCATCAGTGTGAGATTGAGATACTGGACGACAAAAAACAAGCGGTTCTTAGTGCAATCCCACCAAACAGTAAGAAAGAACTACAACGCTTATTAGGAAAAATCAATTTCTTACGACGGTTCGTTGCCAATGCTGCTGGGAAAACACAACCATTTTCGACGTTGCTCAAGCTTCAGAATCAGAAAGACTTTGTGTGGGCGCCTAACCATGAAGAGGCGTTTGAAACCATCAAAGCATATTTAACAAACCCGCCAGTCTTTGGTACTTCCAAGGCCAAGGGTTCCTCTCAAGCTGTACATTTCAGCTACTGACCTTTCTATTGGGAGTTTATTAGCTCAGGACGGCACATCAGGCACTGAACGCGCTATTTTCTATCTCAGTCGTACCTTGAATGAGTGTGAAACGAGATACTCGCCAATGAAAAAATTGTGCATGGCCTTGTATTTTTCAGGATGCAAGTTGAGGCATTACATGTTATCCTTCACCACATGCGTCATAGCACAAACAGACTTGGTGAAATACATGCTTTCAAGACCCATTCTCTGGGGACGGATTATGAAGTGGATTTTGGCTTTGTCAGAGTTTTCTTTACAGTATGTTCCCCAGAAAGCGGTTAAAGGCCAAGCAATGGCCGATTTTTTGGCCCATCATCCAATAAAGGATGTTTGCGAGGGGCCAGAACTAGAACTCACTTGGATTGATCTGGCACCTTGGTGTTTATACTTTGACGGGTCTAGTATGAGTACTATGGCTGGGGCAGGAGTAGCATTGGTTTCTCCACGCGGCCAAACTTTTTCTTATTCTTTCAGGTTGGACTTCAGGTGCACAAATAACCAAGCAAAATACGAAGCTCTTATCATTGACTTGGAACTTTTATTAGATATGAAGATCACAGATGTGCATATATTCAGAGATTCCCAACTAGTGATCCGACAACTTGAAACCAAGTATAAGGCTGGACCAGTATTAGAACCATATGCTAAGTGAGCCTATGAATTACTCAAGTTGTTTACCGAGGTGGAGTTGAGCCATATTCCTCGCGAGAGGAATTATGCAGCAAACGAGTTGGCCCAACTAGCAACGAGGGTGAGCTTGCAAGATGGAGTACGTGAATGTATATTAAAGATTGAACGAATGACCCTGCCATCTTTCTTAGGTCGCCAAGAAGATAAAAATGAGTGGTATGTTGCTACCCTTAATCACATCGATGTGGATTGGAGACATGATATTATTTCTTATCTCCATAATCCTAATAATCCGGTTGATAAGCAGATTCGTTTTTTAGCTCCTAATTATATACTCAAGGATGATGAGTTGTATAGAAGAGGAGAGGAAGGCATATTCTTGCAATATGTCTTTGGACGTGAAACTAAGCGATTAATGAGGGAAGTTCATCCTGGAATAGCAGGGGCACATCAGGCCGGTCCAAAGATGAGATGGTTAATACGACGCCATGACTTTTATTGGCCAGGAATGCTTAGAGATTGCATCACGTTCGCTAAAGGTTGTGAAGAATGCCAGAGACATGGTCTAATCAGCAATATGCCCAGAATACCGTTACAGCCTATAATTAAGCCTTGGCCAGCTCGAGGATGGGTTTTGGACTTAATTGGAATGATTCATCCTCATTCATCAGACTGGCACAAATTCATCATCGTGGCTACCAAATTCTTCACAAAATGGGTTAAAGCCCGACCTCTCAGGGTATCATTAGCAAAGGCCATCCGCCAGTTTTTATTCAAAGATATTATTTGTAGGTTTAGCATTCCTGAGAGTTTTGTCTCTGACCGTGGGGCAGCATTCATGTCTGGAGATGTGGACAAGCTTATGAAGAATTTCGGAATACATTTTCTATACTCTTCTCCATACTATGCCCAATCTAATGGTCAAGCTGAGGCAAGCAACAAGATCATCATACATATCCTTAAACGGATGCTTGCAAGCAATGCCAGATTGTGGCATGAAGAATTGTTTAATACCCTATTGGCTTATAGAACAAGTAAAAGAACGCCCACAGGTACCACTCCTTATGCATTGATGTTCGGCCATGATGCGGTCTTGCCTTTAGAAATCAACGTCCAATCTTTACGGGTGATGGAACAACATAGCCTGATCGATGAAGATTATGTGCAAGCAATGTGGCAGGAGCATGAAGACTTGGATGAGAAGAGAATATAAGCTTATGACAGTCTATGTGCTGAAAAACGAAATGTGGCTCGTGCCTATGACCGATATACTCGGGGCATGAGTTTTGCAGAAGGAGAATTGGTCTGGCGAGTCATTCTGCTTGTTGACGAGAAGACTGACGGCCGAGAAAAATGGTCAGAAAAGTGGGAATGACCATACATCGTCGATCGACTTTTAGGTAAAGGATAAGTTTGTTTACGAGATCAAGATGGAACCATTCATGCTAACCCTATCAATAGTCGTTTCCTTAAGAAGTTTATACAACCGGTCTGGGAGTATGAAGACCCTCCAACAGTGGCTTAATCCAGTTTATTCATGCTCATCTCATCTCACTCGCATGATTAAACTGAAGGGGTAACACACACGGATTATTTTCATCAGAATAACCTATACTTGGAGCAAAAATTTTAGTTTCGGACTATACTTGGGGCCAAGATTTTATTTTGTTTTGTTTTGTTTTTCTTCTGGATTAAGAGAGTTCATGTCAGCCAATTACTGTGGCCAACGTTATGTACAAACTATATCTGAGTTTATCAATATAAATTTATTATTTGCATGAAGAACTCTTTACTTTAAACGAAAACATTACATTATTCAGAAGAATACAAGGGCTTTGCAGCCTTAAGCTCTGATACCATATGAGAAACAAACTACAATCAGTAA
The DNA here is from genome assembly GCA_946800695.1 of Geum urbanum. Classification (NCBI taxonomy): domain Eukaryota; kingdom Viridiplantae; phylum Streptophyta; class Magnoliopsida; order Rosales; family Rosaceae; genus Geum; species Geum urbanum. The sequence continues at coordinate 75,717,493 of OX326999.1, read as the reverse complement.
CATAACAGAAAGATAAATACAGTTTATTTTTCCAAATCCTCAAACAATTGATAACCTGTCCTTGGGTCCACATATCAAATATGCATACATTGAAAAGAGAGTGCGACCTCAAGAGACAAAAAAGAGAGGATTTGAAACGTCAAGGAAGCTAGTTCAGCAGATCAGAAGACCATTTAAACTAGGCTTGGCGCTTGTTGCCTTTCCCCAGTTGAACTCCATGTTCTTCCTCTTCAGTGCAGCCATGTCCATAGGGCTTGCAGCCTCTATGCATTTGGAAACGGAGCGGGTGCCTGTGAGGAAGACGAGGTGAGTTTTCCCTCGGGATTGTGGCTTCGTCACCCTATAGAAACACAAGGTGAGTCAGCCAAGGCAACACCTGGACGTAGATATTGCTATCTAATCTAAGTATGGACATGAATATTGCTATCTAGAGTCTACAATATGGACGGTTCTATCTGGAGGTTCTTTCAGATAGAAGAACCAGAGTAAACACACAAAAAGGGAGTTCATTCTCGTAAACAAGTTTGAAAGGTTTGATCACAAAATAGTAAAGAGGAAACCTTTTATAGAAATGAGTCATAGCGGTAAGGCTTGGCGAGAGTAAATACACTCGTTAATAGAGGACACGCGTCTAATGGAAATTGGGCCATGTTACGGTTTATCTACCCCCAGAGGAAAGCGTGATGAATGAAAGATTTTTTTGGCAGGTAAAACGTATTTTGAAGATTTGATGGTTGACGCGATACGGATTCCAAGCTTGGAATTAAAGTCCATTTAATCCGGATTATCAGGGCATGCGAGCAATTATAGTCTATAAATGAAACTAGTTCCGTTCGAATAAGTTCTTGAAATGTTTGATTCTGAGGCCCAACTTGGTGTCCAAGGCCCAATTGACACACTGATTCCAAAATTTGGACTAGACAGACAAATACTCAAGAATTTTGGAATACCATAAAAAAAGGGCTTAAAATCTGTGGCCTAATATTTACAAAATGAGAGTTTTTCTCTTTAACGATATTTTTGCCAACTCGAGGTCTTCCCAAGATTGTTTTTACATGTGTAGAGCGTTGTTGGCTTCTTCTTCTGCATCCTGCAATAGTTGAGCTTGGCTCTCTCCTTCAATTGAGAGTTGGCAAGCGGATGCTTGATTTGAGTTAATATTGGACCTTAGGCGGTCCATTTCAGCCTGGAGCACAGCTAATTCAGCTTCTTTGATTGCCAAAGCCTCTTGCTGAGTTGTTGTGTCTTTCAGAAGGGTCTGGATTTGATGGTTTTCTTTTTGTGCCTGGTGAACCAATGTCTCCACCACCTCTTTCTTACGTTCAGCTTCAAGTTTCAGACGATGGTGGGCTTCGCTTCGGCCAAGAAATTCATGAAGTTCTTCTTCAAGATCGAGTATAGTATGGAGGAATTCAGTAGGATCAATGACCTTTAAATTCCTAACTTGTTCTTGGACGTGTTTGATGTCTTGAAAAGAATCCAGACTACCAGAAAAAACTTTCTGGAGAGCAATATCAATTGTAGTAGGGAGGCTCTTTGCACTCAGTTTGATGGAAACCTCTCGCAGGATTGTCATTGTTTCTTGCGGGTTGGGTGCGTGAGAGAGAAATCCCTCTGATGAAGACGGAGCTTTGATTTTCTCAAGAAGAGTTTGAGGTTCTTCATCAATAACATGCAGTGAGCTGGAAGGCTGGTCCATGACGGCCATTGTAGAAGGCTCAGGCGAGTGAGGTTGGCCTTGCGAGTTGACAGGATCCTCTGAATTTGTTTGTGAGTCAAGCACCATTTGGTCATTTGCCAGAGGATTGGGTTTGGACTAAAAGGAAATACAAAAAGTCAATGGGCCAACCAAAACAAAAGAGATTAATATACAGAACGAAGTAAGCAAATGAAATCCTTACTTAGACAGGGAACAGTTGTTGTGTTTCTTCAGTCGTTTGAAGTGCAGGCTTTGGCCAAGGGGGAGTTTGGTCCCTTAATTCTGGAATAGCTTCAACAAATGGATGTGGTTCTTCAGTTACGACTTGGAGCCCTGGCGAGGGAGGAATTCGAATTTCTCGCTTTGAAATGACTTGGTCATTATGAGAACTTGTGCCCTCGCCAGAAGAGGAAGGAATGAAGCAAGATTGGAACTCAATCTGAAGACGCCGAAACAGAATAGCAATATCAACTAGCTTATGCTTCTCTTATTCCTAGAGTTCCTTTAGTATGATTCCAGCCAGAAACCTAGCTATGAAGTCTTTACAGCACTCTGTGCCGCTGTTTATGAATTCGAACCCCGTTTCATGATCTTCAGTTCCAAACATGATGCTGGAATCATCAAACTTCAAAATATAGGCTTTGCCACACCCTTCAAAAAGCCTTTCTCCGAGTGAGTTAATACTATAATAGGCTTCATCTTCAGCTTTGAGGATGAAGAAATGATCGTTCCAACTCACTAAGTACACCTGAGGCTTGGTGCTCTTGCTGATGTACTCCCATATCATATCAAACGATGCAAGATCACCCAGGGCTGCAAACCTCTCTAGGTTGAAATACCCAATAAAGGAGTCATCAGATGAAATCTTCAAGGGTCTGATGTGACGACCCAGAACAAAATCAGTATGAGAAATCATCTTAATCTACTGGCTTGCGCGTAGTCGCGGATTTCCGACAGTTGTTTGAATCGCCGGACTTGATCACGACTAAATCATTGGCCGGGAATTGGCGCTGAGTCTCTTCTCAAGAGTCGTTATACGTGTGATTTCGAGTTCGTGGGCGGTTTCGGATCGTTATTTGGACGACCGAGGAATAAAATATGAATATCTGAAGTTTTGAGATAATCGGTTTAAAATGACAGCCTTCTTAGCGACTAAATTTTCGGACGGGAATTTGATTTCAGCTTCTTCATGGAAGATGTAGAGAATTTAATTTCGAGCTCGTGGGAACTTCCGGAGCATTATTCCGATTTACGAGGATTATGTTGTGAATATTTCTGATTGTTAATTATTAAGTCGGTTTAAGTATGTGTTTGGGTTGAACCGTTGACTTTTTATCGGTTTGGTCGATGTGTTTGACTTTGGGTGATAATTGAAAAATACATTGAGTCGAGTTTGTTGCCGCGAGAATTATTGAAATCGGAATTACGACGCGGAAGTTACGTGTGTTTGAAGTTTGTCGAAAAGATAATTACAGAAGTTTCCATTTTGGGAAGGTATTTAATGAGCTTGCCATTTGTGGAAAGTCAAACTTCCATGTGTGGTAGTGAGAGTGAGAATTGTCCTTTGATGCAGTTGTGAAAGTTGCTCAGTGGGTGATTTGGAGTGGAATAGTGGTTGCTCCGCCGAGAAATTCTCCGTTCGGGTGGCGCCGCCGGCGGCGGCGGTGGTCAACGACGGTCAATGGTCAACAGTTTGACTTTTTGGGGTTTTCGACAAGTTGCATGTCGTTTCACTCGAAATCGCGCCCCGATCGCAGTGGGGAGTTCGTTTTTCGAATTGAGCGTCCGAAATTACAGTGAGGTATTGAGGTGTGATTATCGGATTTTCGACGATTCGTCGTTATTGGATTATGTGTTTCCGAGAACGGTTGTTTCTTGTGATTTGATTTGAATTGTCGAGTTATGATTTTGAGGAATGGTTATTGTGATTATTCAGGGGTTCGTGATCGTTCGTTTGGCGAGGAATTTTCCGCCGGATCACGGGTTAACGCGAACTGCGTTACGCTAGTCTGTGAGTGGACAATTTCTTTTCACGGATTGATTGCGAGTCTTTCATATATGATTTACGAACTTGAGCATGTAGTTTGATCATGATTTTATGAGCATGTGTTTTACGATTATGCATATACGAATATACGTATACGATTATACGATTATACACATATATATGATGTTTTATGCATGTGCATGGAAAGGATTTATGATTTGATTTACACAGAGTACAGTCTCAGTTATCAGGGTTGTATCGATACACATTGGCTTCTCGGCTGATCCCCGAGTACGCTCCGGGGGGAACAGATATCCTGACCCGAGGCCTTTCTGGCTAGGAATCACGTGTGGGTCTGGGATCTCGTGATTCAGACTGTGCTATCGCGTGGTAGTCCATGAGAGACTCCGCGATATTTACGATGCATGCTCTGTACGTGGGTTGGAGTCAGCGTCTCCTCACGTACCATTTGATTTTCATGCATTTGACTCGCATATGTTTTTATATGTATATATATTAGAGCATTAGGTTGGTATCAGAGCATTAGGTTATAGAGCATTAGGTTATAGGTTATGTAGACTTTTGTAGTCGTGTTTACTAAGGATATTTGAGAATGTACAGCATGTCTGGAATGGTGACCCGACCGGCCGGCGGATACTCATCAATACTCCGGGTGTTGTATACTTTCAAATATTTGAAGTTCCATGATTACGTTCTACTTGTTGTGAACGATGTTTTATTCATTAGGATGCCTCCTTGACGTGCTTTTCGTGTCGGTACGGTTGTGGATCCTATTGAGGATCAATCGACGCGTGGTTTGCCAGTGAACTGTGGGTTTGGATGGGTATTCTGAGTTCAGGGATTAGTGTGGCACGGTTTGCCTAGTTGTGTGTGTATGAGCGTCTACATGTTGCCTCAGAGCAGAGAATTATGGCAATGGATGTTTTGCCTGAGTCAGATTGCATTTGGTGGGCTGATATTGTGTGAGTTCCTGTTGCGACTCCATGGCATACATTCAGGGTGTTGTTTATACGGTAATGGCTTAATCAGGCTACCCAGCATTTGAATGAGGAGTGTTTACCCACCTGAGGCAGAGATGCATTATTCATATGTTTGTCCCTGTTTGCACGTGTTATGTGGCTTCAGAGGAAGCAATGCACGAGGTTCAAGATGAGTTTGAACTTGAGCGTCAGAGAGAGTCTGATTGATGTGCCTCGAGATAACCGTGAGGAGCTTTGAGTGCTGCACTCAGTGGCGAGGCTGTCGAGAAGGAAAGGTGTGCGCCGCGGTTTCCGATGTGATGGTTTGAGGAAAGTGGACTTAGTCGAGATTTTGATGAGGTTGAGTTCTGATACTTCGGGATCAGTGACTTCATCAGGCTGTGGTCTTTTCGATTATGTTGGGGGTCATCAGATCAAAGCAGAGGATCCGCTTGGTGGTGGTGGAGATCACAGAGTAGCGGACTTGCTCCTGTGGCATGAGTTCGGGTGATCGTTGGTGATCCTTTTTCGCAGCAGGTGACACTGTGACTTGTGTTCGTGGGACACTCTCAGTTGCTATTGTGGTGGCCAGGAGGGTCATGCTACGAGGGAGCGCCCTTAGCCAGCTGTTCTAGCGGTTTGGTAGCTCAGAGTTCACGAGGAGATCCTCATTTTGTTCCTGAAGTTTGACCAATGTACCCTTTTGACGAGTTAATCAGCAAGTCGCAATCAACGTGGGCGGCTAGTTGGGCATGTTGGAGTTCGTGCCACGACCTTGTTTAAGGATAGACTTTTCTCCGAGGTTACTGTTGCTTGATATCCATGGCTATTGTACCTGCATCTCCATTTTCGAGGTTGTGGAGAGTGTTGCATCCAACCGGAGGTTACGAGATCCTTGTTAGAGGATATGGCTTAGCCGCGGATCTGTTATAGCTGGACATCGTAGTTTTGGTGTGATTGTGAGTATGGACTTACTGACGATGCATTTGGTTGTGTTCGAGTGCCTTGAGAAGGAGGTTGTGTTTCAACGACCAAGTTTCCCCGAGATACTGTTTCGCGGTGATGATTGAGCGGATGGTGGAGACGAGTTGTGTTGTTTGCTTAATTTATGATGTGGATACTACGGTTGCTGTGGCCGACATTGGCGACATTGAGGTGATTCCCGAGTTGCCAGGTGTGTTCCGGAGGAGTTACCAGGTGTTTCTCCAGTTCGGGAGACCGACTACACCATTGAGCTTGTACCGGGTGTTGGACTCATTTTACCGGCATCTTGTCGTTCGGAGCCAGCGGAACTGATGGAGCTATATATAGTTTCGACTCCAGGAGTTGCTGGAGTAGGTTTCAGGAGATTTCATGCGACCCCGCGTATTTGCGTGGTGTACTCTTGCATTGTTTGTGCGGATGTTGGATGGTTCGACGAGGTGGTGCATTGACTATCGGAAGCCTGATTCGTTTCAGTAGAGAGTGAGTATCCTCCGCTTCGGGTTGACGATTGGTTTGATCAGCTTGCGAGAGCTTCAGTCTTTTCGAAGATTGATTTCGGGTCCGGATACTGTCAGTTGAGGTTTGATGAGTCAGTTGTGGCTAGGACGACTTTTGGATCATGGTGCGGGCATCATGAGTTTTTGGTCACGCTGTTTGGTTGACCAATGCCCTGTAGTTCTTACGGACTTGATGGACCAGGTGTTTAGACGATTCTAGATGAGTTACGGTCATGTTCGTCGGCAATATCCTAATTCACTCCGGGAGTGTGGGCCAACACCTGAAGCAATTGTGAGCGGTTTTGCGGACTTCGCAAGGTGATCAGCTATTTGTGAAGTTCAGCCAGTGTGAATTTTGATCGATTAGCGTGAAGAATTTGGGCCACGTGATGTTAGCTGAGGGAGTCAGCGTGGATCCTGACCAGTTAAAAGCCGTGTTGATTTGGAGTTGATCTACCATTGTACCAGAGATCAGGGGTCTCTTGGGTTTGGCAGGCTATTACCGACGACTTGTGCAGGATTTTCCCGGATTGCCACTTCACTTTCCGGATTGACGAAGAAGGCGTCAAGTTCGAGTGGTTCGATGCACGCGAGGAGAGTTACTTACTCCTGCAGGATGGTTGACTGTTGTTTCGGTTTTGATCTTACCTGACGATAGCGACGAGTTCGTGGGTTATGGCGATGCATCGAGGTTTAGATTTGGTTGTATTTTGATGCTGTGTAGCAGAGCGGTGGCTCATGATTATGGGCAGTGGAAACCTTATATAGCTACGTATCTTATGTATGATTTGGGTGTAGCTGTCCTTATGTTAGCATCAGAGAGTTGGAGACACTACTACTACGGCGTGCAGCGCAGTGTAGGAGGTACACTGATCACTTGAGTTTCATCTACTTGCATTTTCGGCCAGATTTAGGCTTGAGGCGACGTAGATGGATGGGGTCGACTAACGACTATGGCTACACATTTGAGTTTATTCGGGAAAGGTTAGAGGTTGTACTTTGACTATCCATTTGGGATGTTGTTGCTGATGCATTCAGTCGGAAGTCAGGAACTTCAGTGTTTTATGTGTGTGTGGCTCGAGTTTCCGTGTTAACCGAGTTGCGAGCTACGGGAGCTGAGTTAGAGTGTGATGATGTTGAAGCTCATTGTTTTGCATGAGTTTGGCGCTAGTGATGCGGAGATGGATCAAATACTCCGAGTTTACTACTCGTGACGCAACATTAAGAACAATGTAGCAGCTTGTGTGTGCAGATGCCACATTTGTCGGCAGACGATGGCTAGGAGGCGGAGACTTGCCAGAGAGTTACAGCCATTTAAAATTTCCGGTTAGACGTGACATTTGTCGCTGTGATCTTGTGTTCCAGTACACACTTCGGTTTGTAATACCAGCTGTCAGGTCATTGTGGACCATTTGATGAATTTAGTACATTTCCTTGTACTTTCGGGAAAAAAAATTTCAGTGGCAGGCTGGCATAGCTATGTTTGACAGAGGATGGCCATTCACGTGGTGTACCTGTGTCTTGGTTCGCTGACCGAGATAATCAGCTACGACTGTGTGTTGGCAAGTTTTGCAGCGAGGATTGGGGACCAGATTACAACTTAGTATCGGTTCTTATCCTCAGATTAGTGGGTGATCTTTGAGGACTATTCAGACCTTGGAAGGCATATTGTGGACCTCGGTATTGCATTTCCGGAGGATTTGGGACCAGCAGTTTCAGCTGTTCGAGATTGCTTGCAGTACCAGTTTGTGGACCACTATAGTTTTGATGTTGCATGATGTCGTTTTGAGGAATGATGTTGTACTCCATTGTGTTGGAGCGAGTTCGATGTGAGTTGATGTTTGATTCTGATTTTGTGGAATGTGCTACCACAGACTGTCAGATTAGCGGAAACGAGATGATAATTGCTTGAGTTCGATGTGTGAGTTATGTTGATGTGTGTAGACTGAGTTGTGATTTGCCATGTTGTTTTGATCCGTATGTGGTCATAGGCGAGTTTGTGTTGTGCCGTATAGTTCGGCGTCGCCTATATCGTTGGCTTTTGTATGTTGTGTTCCGTGTGGTGGAACTATATTTCAGGTTTGTTACGTGTTGTGTACCCTACATGTTCCTTATGCAGGAACACTTGGCAATTGTGTGGAGCCAGTTCAGATTCGAGATTTGAGGGTACAGAGATTTCAGCACGGAGCTATCTCCTATTGTGGAGTCTGTTGTCAGAATTGTTCAGGTTACATTGTCGCTGGAGAGTTGAGCAGTATGCAGAGCCAGTGCTCCTACTTCTAGTCGGCAGACTCAAAAATTTCGAGGTCGAAATTTTTTTAAGGGAGGTGGATTTGTGACGACCCAGAACAGAATCAGTATGAGAAATCAGCTTAATCTACTGGCTTGCGCGTAGTCGCGGATTTCCGACAGTTGTTTGAATCGCCGGACTTGATCACGACTAAATCATTGGCCGGGAATTGGAGCTGAGTCTCTTCTCGAGAGTCGTTATACGTGTGATTTCGAGTTCGTGGGCGGTTCCGGATCGTTATTTGGACGACTGAGGAATAAAATATGAATATCTAAAGTTTTGAGATAATCGGTTTAAAATGACAGCCTTCTTAGCGACTAAATTTCGGACGGGAATTTGATTTCAGCTTTTTCACGGAAGATGTAGAGAATTTAATTTCGAGCTCGTGGGAACTTCCGGAGCATTATTCCGAGTTACGAGGATTATGTTGTGAATATTTCCGATTGTTGATTATTAAGTCGGTTTAAGTATGTGTTTGGGTTGAACCGTTGACTTTTTATTGGTTTGGTCGATGTGTTTGACTTTGGGTGATAATTGAAGAATACATTGAGTCGAGTTTGTTTCCGCGAGAATTATTGAAATCGGAATTACGACGTGGAAGTTACGTGTATTTGAAGTTTGTCGAAAAGATAATTACAGAAGTTTCCATTTTGGGAAGGTATTTAATGAGCTTGCCATTTGTGGAAAGTCAAACTTGCATGTGTGGTAGTTGACTGGGTCAACTCGGTTTGGAGATGGTGGTGCGCGACGGTGGAGAGCTCGCCGGCGGTGGAACTCCGTCCGGCCACCTCCGAGCTCGGCTTGGGGTGCAACCGGTTCGCCTTGGCCTCCCCAAGGTAGCCCCGGCCACCGTCGACGGCGTGGGATGCCGTAGGTGGGAAGAATTTCCGGTTGAAAATGGAGGTTTTTGGGGGTTTTTGCTCAATCCGATTCCGGCCAATTTGAGTTGCAAAAAGGAGTGGGCTTTGAAGCTCTCATCACCTAGAAGCTACCATGTAAGTTTGGTGATCCAATTTTACTTGTGTATGGAGAATTTTGGAATTGAAATATTGATTGGAATTTGGTTTTACATGAAATTGACATGGTTAGAGTGAGAATTGGCCTTTGATGCAGTTGTGAAAGTTGCTCAGTGGGTGATTTGGAGTGGAATAGTGGTTGCTCCGCCGAGAAATTCTCCGTTCGGGTGGCGCCGCCGGCGGCGGCGGTGGTCAACGGCCAACAGTTTGACTTTTTTGGGTTTTTGACAAGTTGCATGTCGTTTCACTCGAAATCGCGCCCCGATCGCAGTGGGGAGGTTCGTTTTTCGAATTGAGCGTCCGAAATTACAGTGAGGTATTGAGGTGTGATTGTCGGATTTTCGACGATTCGTCGTTATTGGATTATATGTTTCCGAGAACGGTTGTTTCTCGTGATTTGATTTGAATTGTCGAGTTATGATTTTGAGGAATGGTTATTGTGATTATTCAGGGGTTCGTGATCGTTCGTTTGGCGAGGAATTTTCCGCCGGATCACGGGTTAACGCGAACTGCGTTACACTAGTCTGTGAGTGGACAATTTCTTTTAACGGACTGATTGCGAGTCTTTCATATATGATTTACGAACTTGAGCATGCAGTTTGATCATGATTTTATGAGCAAGTGTTTTACGATTATGCATATACGAATATACGTATACGATTATACGATTATACACATATATATGATGTTTTATGCATGTGCATGGAAAGGATTTATGATTTGATTTACACAGAGTACAGTCTCAGTTATCAGGGTTGTATCGATACACATTGGCTTCTCGGCTGATCCCCGAGTACGCTCCGGGGGGAACAGATATCCTGACCCGAGGCCTTTCTGGCTAGGAATCACGTGTGGGTCTGGGATCTCGTGATTCAGACTGTGCTATCGCGTGGTAGTCCATGAGAGACTCCGCGATATTTACGATGCATGCTCTGTACGTGGGTTGGAGTCAGCGTCTCCTCACGTACCATTTGATTTTCATGCATTTGACTCGCATATGTTTTTATATGTATATATATTACTTGGTGAAAGACATTTATTTTCGTCCACTCACTCTAACAGTTTTCATGTCTTTCCCCTGGAATTTTCGGTTTCCGTGCCCAGTTTGAAGTTCGGACTCTGGTGTCGCACGTCGTGGTCGGAGGCATAGTGCTCGAGCTACCCTTTTTCTTCCAGTAGGTTTATTGTTCTATATACTGTGGTATATGTATATGATTACATTAGAGGTCGTTCTGAGTATTCGGTTGTATATTTTATACGATTTTACTCTGGATTTCAGTAAAGTACAGATATATTTATTATTTTACATTACTGTTGATATATTGAGAAATCCGGATGGTATTGGTGCCCACGGTTTGATTTTTGTGGCATAGGATGAAGTGTATTTTCAGGGTGCAGGTAATGGTAATTCCACGTTAATAACGAAACTCTGCCGAAATTTTTACGGTTTTTATTGGTTCGTGTTTTCGAAAGGGTTTGATTCCAGTTTAGGGAGCTAAATCGGGGTTGGGTCCTTTTATCTGATGTTGGCCTTCAGAATAACCTCGAGATCATAATGTTGATCCGGGTAGGAGCTGGCGAGGGCTTCATCTTTGCATAGTTTTTGCCACTCCAAAGAACCTTGGACTATAAGGTCATCGAATTCGGAGACCGTGGGCATGCTGTTTGGGTTTCCACATAGCCAGTGTGCAATGGTGAAAACCAGTGCCGAATAGGCGCTTGCTCCGGAGGCTTTGTCACTCCGTTGATCGAAGGAGGCATGAAATACGTGAGCTTGAAGCTTGGCCTATCCATCTCTGCTTCTGATCTCCGTGGCTGTCCAGATGCCACTTGGGGGCCCCTCAGGCCTGGAGTGGGTCTTTCTGTGCTTATGAGACTATCAAAAGATTGGGTCAGCTATGGTTCAGTGACAAAGTTGAAAAAATAATTGTTCTGGGTAAAGGATTTGCAATACTTACTGTTTTACCAGAAGGGTTGGACCTCTTTTTCTTAAAAGCTTGCTCCGCAACAGTCACGTCTGGTTCTCGGGCGTGCTATTGATCATAAGAAGGAAGGATTGATCAGACATGATATAAGAAATTGCTAAAACATGTGGCACATTTGAATGTAAGAAGTATACCTGTGGCCAGGGAGTTCTACTCGTGTTCTTATACAGTTTCCCAATAACCGCCAAATCTTCTTCATTTGAGAACCTTTTGTCAAATCGCAGAAGATGTTGGCAAAACGAGAAAGCGGTCATATGTGTCGTATATCTTCCCAAAGTTGGGAGCGCCATACTCGGTACGACTCAGTGACTGATTGAGAGATCACAAGTGGCTTCGTCAATTCAGGAATAAGCACCGTTGGAAAGCCAAAGTGCTCATCCTTCATATCCAATGCTGTAGGATGACTTTTTCCTTGCCAAAGGGTATATTTGTTCGCAGAACAAGCGAGGGACATGGGGGCATCTTGTGTGAGCCCGAGTTGTCTTGAGAAATGGTTTGGAGCATAGAGCTCATACCCGGGGCTCGAAGAATTAAGGACTGGCAGGTCCTTGCATGTGTGACATTGAAGGAAAAGGTTCCTCCTAAGGTTATCTTGCTCTGGCGAGGGCATAAATCCACTCGCAAGACCGCCAGGGTAACGATGATTCAGATTCACTTCAACTGCTGCGATTGGAAAATCTTTATACGAGCAGAGGTGGTTGAAGCAAAGTAGATAGGACCACGCTCTAGTCCTAGTTGGTGCAAATACCAAAGTTTGGCCCAGAAGCTTGTGTTCTTCAAAAGGAGAAACTGTTGCAGGGCGAAAGAAAGGAAAGTACATCTGCAACCAGAACTCTACCATCCAAAGTGGCCCTGGTTGATTAAGGTCGAGCTTTGAAAGGACGACTCGCCTCAAACCATAGTAGATGTAGGCGAGAATGGATTCAACCAAGCCTAGTTGTTCACGATTGAAGAAGCGTTCGGCAAGGTTGGTCCAACATCTGTTGACCTTTGCGGAAGAAGGACAGAAGATGTACTTTGATAGCCAATATTCCAAAAGGGCTATGCCTCCTTGGTCGGTGTCTTTCTCCTCCTATGCAAAATGCTTAACCCAGGAAGAGTAGGAGGAAGGACGATTAAGGGAGGCTTGAACTGGTGTCCCGGTTTGGTGATTATGTAACTAAGAGTTTTCAAATGCTGGAACTCCAAAAAGGGTATATAAATCAAGGATAGTAATGCTCACATCACCACAGGGAAGGCGAAAGCAGTTGGCGGTGCAATCCCAAAAGCACATAGCTGTGGCAAACGATGCTTTGTTGCCACCAGCTGGAAGTGAAAAACACAAATCAATGAGTGGGGTGATGTCAACCGCTTCCCCTTGATCGATATCTTGTCCGCGACGGTGCCGGTACCAAGCTAGATCCTCTGCGTTTGGGTGCGACCATTCCCAATTAAACAAAGAGTATCTTTGTTTGTCCATTCTTTGGGTTATGCTCTGGGATGTTCTTGGAATATCAAAGCTGAATTGTAAAGGGGATGACGAAGAAGATTGAAAAATTCTGGATTGATTGGAGTATCCAGAAAGGGACCAAGTAGGCCAATGCCTTCATTTAGGTCTGACATTTAAGGAGATGACTGCCTCTGGATTTTGTTGTTTGGTGACGGCTTTGAGGTGTCTAGAGAATTTCTCAACATTACGTTCTGACTAGAGAATGGAGATGTCTTTGCGTGGAGGCAAGTTTTAATCGGAATAGATGAAAGGCGGCGAGAATGAAAGGTCTTAACTTTTGACTAAGGAGGTTGAAAGTTTATGATCAAGGTAAGTGAGAAAGTCTCATTGGGGAATGAGATTTTGTTGATGTGGACTGGTACTTTTATATTACGTCATTCGAGTGATGCAACTTTTTAGAGGAGTTGTGTAATGTGGCACTTGCGTGTGAGGTTACCGTTTGGTTTAACAACGAGTCATTCGGGTAGTATTCAAGTCTTTTCGCTTGCACAGGTAATTTAAGCTCAAGACTTGAGGGGCAATGTTTGGGCCTGAAATAAATATTTCATATTGGGCTTGAAATGCTGAAGTCTTGGCGAGCGGCCCAAGATGAGCTGAAGTCTTAACGAGTGGCCCAGTTAAAAGATGTAGCTTGGCGAGCGGTCAAGTGGAGAAACAGAGTCCGTTTCTAGATCAACTTAGGACTGTGGATTGTGGATTCCGGATAGCTGATTCATGCAATTTAATGTCTATCATACCTTTTCTGTTTCAGATAGGTTTCTTATAGTAAAGGAGTTGTGATAGCGCTAGAACTATATAAAGATAAGACCCGTCCGTATGCTGGATGGTGTTAGAGTTATATTGAGATTCAAAGAGTAAGAGCAGAAGAAGTTCAAGAGAATTGAAAGACAACTACTAAGCATTATATAAAGAGAGTAAGAACATTGTTGAAAGGGTCCCCGATCAAATACAAAATATTTTCTATACGCAAGTACACCTACACATCTCGTCAAGAGATTCTATCTTTGCAACCAGCCGATCAAAGTGCTTGTCACCTATCGAGTGAGAGTATTGCGATCAAAGGAAGCAACGCGACTGGAAGGGTGAAGGGCTTGTCACATATCGAGTGAGAGTTCGGATATCCAAGGAAGCAGTGTTCTCAACACACCGTCAGAGAGATTCCTCTGCTTTGCACTGATAAGGGAGTGTGAGATATCGATTTCTAGGGCTCTGCTAGAGACACAAAACCCAAGTCCTAGGTTACTAGGCGAGAATGACCCATTCAGGCAAGGTTAGTGCTCTCCTTGACTTAATCGATTATCAAGAAGTCAGACAGTTTTACATTCCATATTTCGTTGAGAGACGATGGCCCGCCAGCATACGAAGCACATACAGGATAAACCGACAACTGCAGTCAAATTATCCAGAATCAATAAAAGAAACTGTTTTGCGGAAAAATCTGTCCGCGAGAGATATTTTAACGTAAAATAATAGGGTATTTTTCTTTTACCGCCAAGCAAGATCCTGATATAGAGTACGTACAACGCAACACATCCTTCATTCAATTATTCTATAGGCAACTTATCCTTATTCTATTTTAGTTTCTTTTAATTTTGGCTAAAAAAAACGCATCTTTCCAAACTAAACCGCGTCCCATTGAAGCCCAAATCCAACGGTCAATTAATGCCCGCGAAGCAAGCCGCCACATCCAACACACCTCGTAACCTCGGAAACCAGTTCGACATTTAACCCCCGAACAAAAGCAAAACCCAGAGTGCCGTTTGAGGTTCAAACTTTTCTCGGGTCCCCTAACGTTTTCCGTCATTCACCGTTACCCGATAGGGTTTCCAAAATCCCACGAGAACTCATATTCCTCTTCGCTAACGGTAGCTAACGGCGACGTCGGTGGCGCTATATATTTTATTTTATTTTTTCGTTTTTTTTTCACCCTTTCTCTCTCTTCGTTTCAACGGGCGAGGATTTTTCGAAACCAGAAAAAGCTTCTTCTTCTTCTTCTTCTTCTTCTTCTTCTTCTCCTATTTGATGTTTCAGAGAGAAAAGGGTTGAGGAATCAATTGGGTTACAATCGATGAGCTCCAATTCAATTCCCTCTACTTCTTCGCAACCACAGGCACTCAAAGTTCATGTCTTTATATGTTTCCCTAATTGACTTTGTTTTTTTGTTTTGTTTTGTTATGTTTTGGGATTCTTCGTTCTCTGTGTTTTGAACTAATCTCGATCAAGTTTTGCTGGGAATTGGATTTGAAATTGCTCTGCTTTGTGCTGGGTTTTGAATTGGAGGCTTGGAATTGTCTGTAATTTGGGGTTTTCTGATCGGAAAACTGAATTTAAGATCTGGGTTTTGCTTCTCTGGGTCTAAGGCGGTGGGGTTTTGGAGATTTTGGAGTAAAGTTGAGGACTTTATAGGGTTTTGGGGTGCTTTTGAATCACTATAGGCATTAGTTTGTTAGGGTTTTTGGTGTTTTTGTATCTGTGTGGTTATGTTGATATTTGTTTGATTGGAATTTGGGATTGTATCTGCAGAAGGTGAGGAATGAAGTACAGATAGAGGAGTGCTGCCTTGTGAATAAGCAATCCACGGCTGCGTTGAGCTCAGATTCCGAAGGCAGTGAGAGTGCTGTCCTCAAGTCCCTGGGAATTGGCAGCCCAGTAGAGGCTTCTCCAGTCAACAAGTATGATTCTTTTAAGTTCTTAACAGCTGCAGTTGGGTTTTAACATTGATATTGTGATTCATATGTGTTGGATCTTTGAGTTTTCAAGTAGTGGAAAATCCATATGCAGCTTTGATTTGCCTCATGACCTGTTTCTTTAATTTTTTATGAGCATAGTGCTAGGTTATGTAACTCAGTTATGTTAAATTTATTTTGCAGGAGGATCACTGGTCCTATTAGGCGAGCCAAGGGTGGTTGGACTCCACAGGAGGTTGGTTTGTTTCTTCTTCTTTTTTGCATTACCTCACCTGTTTGTACTATTAGCTAGAAATGTCAATGTCTTCCTGCTTTATTGTCAGCTACCAAATCATCTAACATGGAAGCTTGATGGTTTAGTTTAGTCTGGAATTGATGGTCTTATCTTGTGGTTTTAATGATGCTTTGACAGCACAGTTTCAACGGATTAGCTAACAATATGCCAGCATTGACCCATTTCATTTGTTATTGCTTCCAAACATGCTTACTTATTGTTCTTATTCATACATCTTGTGAAACATTAAAGTATTTTCAATGTGTTGGATTGGCTACAGGATGAGACGTTGAGGAATGCAGTTGCAAAGTTTAAGGGGAAGAATTGGAAGAAGATAGGTTTGTCTTATTGTCTCATTCACACCTAAGATTTATATTGGTATTTTCCAACACAGTTACTTCAGTTGTAACCTTTAGGTAGTTATCTGAATACATGTTCAACAAATTTGATGTTTTAGTGTTGGAGACCTTGATAAGAAAATAGTGCATATATCTTTTGCTGAACGATGCATATAAATCTAGAATCTAGAAACTGAAAATAAAGCTAGCTAGCTAGACCAGAATATGTTGGTTTCCATTTAGCTGTCCAATTGTATGCCAATGTTGTGAATTCCCACAAGGGGGAGACCGTGTAAAGATATATATGCATTTAGAACCAGTTTTCTTGGCTTACCTAGTATTATCTATGGTTGTCTTGTGAAGATATATATGCATATAAAACCAGTCTTCTTGGCATACCCAGTATCATATATGTTTGTCTTGTGAAGATACAGGCACATATAGAACCTTGTCTATTTTTGTATTGCCCAGTATCATTTATGGTGATATTATGTTGTGTATGCAGCTCAAAACTTTCCTGATAGATCAGAAGTACAATGTTTGCATCGATGGCAGAAGGTTTTAAATCCGGAACTTATAAAAGGACCATGGACTCAAGAGGTTGGAACTTACCATCTCTACTTTTATGATTTGTTTTTGGTTATCTTGGTTCAAGCATTGACCTTCAGTTTTTTCTGTCTTCATTTACAGGAGGATGATAAAATTGTTGAACTGGTAGCAAAGTACGGACCTACAAAATGGTCATTAATATCAAAGTCTTTGCCTGGTCGTATAGGAAAACAATGCCGAGAGAGGTAACCTATATTAATTTCGCTCTTCTGATATTCTGTTAAAAATCTAACACCATAGTGATATGTGGGGCCCTAGGTCCCTACACTTATAGATGAAATTGTCCTTGAAAAAACTAAGCCTATTTTATTCTTCATGAACACCGTTCTGTATTTTTTTTCCTCCAGGTGGCACAATCATCTAAATCCAGATATAAAGAGAGATGCCTGGACGTTAGGGGAGGAATTAGCTCTTATGCATGCCCACCTGATGCATGGGAACAAGTGGGCCGAAATAGCTAAGGCTTTACCTGGAAGGTATCCTTCATGCTTGATTTACAATTTAATAAATAACATTGAGGTGCTAATCTTCCAGCTGCCCGCAGCTGTAAGCACGCATGCTTGTAACCCAACTGGTTCTTTTTCAATTAATAAAAAAGTAATAATAGATTATCAATGTTAATATTGCTTGTATGGAGTAGTCTTGTCTTCTGGAGGCAAACTGTCCACAAAATCCAACTGGTTGCATACCATGAGCCCTTGACATCTAATATGCCCAGTTAAATAGAATATTTGAATATGGAAACAAATCTATAAAGGTGATCTGTCTTGTTTCCTGCCGAATGTTGAAGACACGTGTAAATGATCTTTCTGATTTTCAAATATTTATAGTTATGTGAAAAAGAGAGTATTTCATTTAAGGGACTTTTAAAGCGCAATTGAAATTACTAAGCCAAGTCTTTTATTTAACTTAATTTTGTGTATGCAGAACTGATAATGCAATAAAGAACCATTGGAATAGTTCCTTGAAAAAGAAATTGGAATTCTATTTGACGACCGGGCAACTTCCACCACCACCAAAGAATAGTTACACAACTGTTGCTAGAGATGCAAATAGACCCATTGCAATCAAAAGTGTGCCTGTTAGCTCAGATAGAGGATCGAATTCACCAGCTCAGACATTAACTGGAAATTCAGACACATGTAAATGTAAGATAGATGAAGTTGGCAGGGATCAGTTGCAGTCCTCGGAACCTCTTGACATGGACATGTGCGCTTTCTATTTGGCAACCGGGCAGCTTCCACTAGTACCGGGATCTAGTTACCCGATTGGTACTAAAGATAATAAAATATTTGCTGAAACTCAGATATTGATTGCTGGGTCAGATAAAAGAATGGATTCAATTGGTCAGACCTTGTCTGGAAATGCAGACAGAATAGAAGAGAATGGGAATGATCAATTGCAGTCCTCTGGATCTCAGGATTTGTGTGGTTCATCAAGTATTCTTCCAGATGACCATGTTGAGTCTGAAGGTGTAGAGGGCAGGTTAAGATTATCTCTAATGGATAGTTGCAGCAATTCAGCGCCAGTGCCAAAGTATTCAAACATCAACAAGCCTCATATTGAGAACTCTAATAGTAGTAGTCAGCCGAAGTATGAGACTTCTGGATTCAACAATGCACAAGTTGAAGACAAAGTTAACGGTGCATCCGTGCCAGTTGGAACTCCTAACTATGGTTCGTTGTACTATGAACCACCACCGGTGGACAGTCCTATTCCATTGGATTCAGGGTTTTCACATGTGCATTGCTTTCAGCATGACTACAAGTCAAGTCTAAACATGTCACCTATTAGTTTTTACACTCCTCCTACTGTAAAGAGCAGTAGTTTATGTAATAGAAGCCCCGAATCTATTTTGAAAATAGCTGCTAAAACCTTCCCCAACACTCCTTCAATTTTGCGGAAAAGAAGGTCTGCCCCCGCCCAAGGACATCTACCTCCGAACAAACTGAGAATAGTTGATAGTGAATCCGCCAGGGAAATGCTTAATGTTACTGAAGAACAGGACAGAAACAACAATAGCTTGGAAATGTCTGGGTCTCAAGATACAAGTTTGTGTGAGACTCCAAGTAGTCATGGTATTAGTACCATTGGTCCTAATGGCAAGGCTTTTAATGCATCTCCTCCATATCGGTTAAGATCCAGGAGGACTGCTGTTTTCAAGTCTGTAGAGAAACAACTTCAGTTTACATGTGAAGAAGAGTATGGTGGTAATTCTAAACCTGTGGAGTTATCTGCAAATGGGGGCAACACTGTAACCATAGATAGTTCACATGATGCAAGAGAGATGGAAGTTACCTAGGGCACACACTGTAAGGTACAATTTTACTTCTTGTTGTTCTTATAGCTACTTTTGTCTATCCCTTTGGTTAGCATGTTTTTTTTTTTCAACTGGTGAACCAACTGGTTGACAAATTTTTTCAATGTTGATTATGTGCATGGTATTGTAAATGTTGCAGTGACACATATCACATTCTATTCCTTGTGGATCTCAAAATTTACAGTCATTCAATGACCTATATCCCTTTCTATATACTTGGAACTCTTCAACCTTCATTTGCTTCCATTGAGTAATCTCCTGGAGTCATTCTGGTCAAAGATATAGTTTGCTTGTTCTCTCTTTTCTTGAGGGTTATGGTAATGCTGAACTAGTCAGATGTATAACAAATTCATTTCATCATCTTTTTGAAATTGAGTTGGTAATGAAATAAACCAAAATGATTGGTTCGCGGATGTTTGATTTGGTTTCCTCTTTTCTCTGTAGGTACAGAGGGAGATAGATGCTATTGAAGTTGGCAGACAGTTTTGAACGGGTGATCTTCAAGTGCAGGCTTTTTGAAAAGTGATAAGTTTATATTGATACATCTGAAGAATGGTTTTGGATCTTCAATGAGTTGGAGATCTTGCAAATACAGTACACGACATGAAAATTAGTTACAAATTGGGAGCTTCTTTATCATACACCAGCTTGAAAAAATCCGGTTGCAACGGGGATCATTGTGTAGAATAAAAATGATATGCCCCAGATGATAGTGAAGATAAATTATTTTTTGGTACATTATTTTTTTAGGGAAAATATATTTCGGTACCCAGATTTGTACAGAAAATCCATCATGGAAACGAGCAATGATGCTTCATGCTTGAATGTTTTCGTAATGAAAGCGTAGCTCTACTCACTCCCCTATCAAATTATTACTGATTGATTCACATTTGCGTCCAAGATACAACTATGATGTATTTTACCAGCCATTTTCAGATTTTATTGAATTACATGACTTCCTTTATTAGAAAAAACAGACAGGGATAGTATCATCGATATAAAAAACTCAATTAGCCTATGTAGTGGTTATGATATTAGGCTATGCAACTCATGTGGCCTGTGCTTTGAGTCAAGTTCGAGAGCTGATAATGCAATTTCTCGAAGTCCATGAGATTTCAAATTTGCAGGGAATGAGTGCCCTGGTGCAATTTTTCTCGTGACTGTTACTGCATTTGTCACAGTACAGTCTCTGCTACTAAAGAATTTTGCTAAGCAAATCCTTCGGAGCATATGTTGTGATTGATTATGAGGTTGGTTTTAGTTCAGTAGGTTTTTAAAAGGAAAAAATGTTTCCATGATAGATGAATTTATTCGGCTCTATCAACTTGATACCTGAATTTTAAAATGTATCAATTTTATATCTAGATTTAAAAGCAATATGTATGTGGTATCTAGAACTAATTTTCCGTCCATCTTTACCAATTTTGATGATGTTAAAAATGAAATTTTCAAATCCGAAGTTAAAATACTAATTTGTCCTTTATTACCATTTTGTATCATTTTGTATTTATTATTATTTATTTCTAGATTTGGTGGATCGTATCCCGTACAATTTTGATCCGATCCGCAATTTTTTTAATAATTTTTTGTTTATAATTTCCAAAAAATACATTGTACGACATCGGTCAATGAGAGTGAGAGAGAGACGGCGTCGTTGCGCTCGGGTCTAAACTCGTTGACGAAGCTGACGGCGTATAGAATGGTGAAATACCAGCAGTCTTTAGGCAGAGAGATCGGTGAGGTTGGGGCGGTAGGCGGAGTCGAGAGAGGTAGCGGCGGTGCGATTGAGTTAATCTTGGAAGGTTTGGCTGGGGCGCAGAGGTCTAGGCAACGGAGGCAAAAAGTTGAAGCGGAGAGAGTTGGGAGTTGGAAGAGGGTGGCTTGTTTGAGGTGCGTCGCGAGCTGGGGAGATGCGTCAAAGCCAGTCGGCGAGAGAGGAAAGATGTGTCGCAGTGAGTATCAAGAATGCGCGGCGCCGCACGGCGGTCGTCCGGCGGAGGATTGTACATAGTGGTGGTGGATTTGTGAAATTGTGATAATGATGACAGAGATGACAAGCGAGTCGTCGGCGAAGGTTCTGTACATAGTATTGGTGGATTGCGAGGAGAGCAAACTTTGCTAATGCTACTGAACGAAGAAACGAGAGAGAGGGAGTGATTTTTGTTGAGAGCAAATGCTGAGCAATTGCTCAAGCAATTCTCTTAATTGCTCAAGCAATTCCCTTAATTGCTCAAGTAGTTTGAAATCACCAAACTACTTGAGCAAGAGCAAAACAAAATACAGCAGTTCACAAACTGCAGTTACTATTCGGTGGCCGAATGAGGGCGTGACACGTGTCATCTCCGGTTAACGATATTGACGAAATAATTAAAGCCGGTTGTCGATGAGATTCCAACCAATGAGGTTGTGACACGTGTCATCTCCAGATAACAATATCGACGAAATAATTGAAGTCGATTGTGTGTTTAATTTTCATTAAGTGTGTTTCAAATTCAGTATGTGTGTTTCAATTTTCTGAGTGTGTAATAAATATGATGTGTTTTAATTTTAAATGTTAGATTATGCCTTTAATCAGGTTTATATGCCAATAGCATCGGAGGTCTCGCTGGATCAGATTGTAATCCGTATTAAACTAGGATTAGGTTTTCTGCCGTTGGATCAGATTTTGAGTTCAAAATCAACGACCCAGATCAACTGGCCCATTTTTTTTTCAACCGGTGACCACATGTCGTCCTCTCATTGGCGTGTAAATTTTTATTTTTTACTTATTACACGCGCCTAGATTAAAAAAAATTACGGAAGCTGGCGTCACCCACGTGAGCATGGACTCCACCAGCTGGTCGAGCTTCAGCTCTACCCGGAATTGCTTGAGCTCAAGCTCAAGCTCGTTGATCGGCGATCTGCTCGCGCAGTTTCCTCCCCGATGCATCACCGATTTTTGACTTGCTCGAGCAAGTGGAGGGACCCAGCAACGACGGGTCCCTCCACTTGCTCGAGTAGCTTGTCCGTTTTCGGCATCCCAGTGCGGATGCTTTGAGGGAGGTGAATCGATCTCCTTATGTCGTAGGGAAAATTATAAAAAAATTCATGAGATAAATACCCTTATGAATACAGGGTTGATGAGTTGTCTTTGTGATCTAGTGGTAGTGATTTTGTTGTGTATCCATAGGGTGGCTAATTCGAATCCCAGAGAGCAAAATGTTTTAGCTTTCTTTTACATTTTAAAGGTGAAAAACAATACTAAAGTAAAATAAAATTTTAAATTATAAAATTATTTGTTTATCCTTTGATTTTGAAATTTTTTCGTTTGCCACGTCATCAAAAGTGATGGAGATGGAAGAAAAATTTGTTATAGGTACTACAAAGATATGGTTTTTGAAGTCTAGGTATAAGATTGATACATTTTAAAGTTCATGTATCAAGTTAATAGAACCGAGTAAGTTTAGCTATCATGGAAAAAAAATTCCTTTTAAAAATGCAGATGATGGATATATTTGTATTGCACATTTGGTCAGAGAAATCTTTTTCCTACAAGTTTTATTTTATTTATGTATAAAATCAAAAGATGCTATTGTTGTATTGAAATATATTTTTTATGAACACTGTGCAATGGATACATTGAAATGTTAAGTAGCACCACTCTTGAAATGAGCGACTCCTAATTTTGGATGCAATTTTTAAA
This sequence comes from Geum urbanum, assembly GCA_946800695.1. Taxonomy (NCBI): domain Eukaryota; kingdom Viridiplantae; phylum Streptophyta; class Magnoliopsida; order Rosales; family Rosaceae; genus Geum; species Geum urbanum. The sequence goes on along the minus strand of OX326999.1, from coordinate 75,694,656 downwards.
TTGCTGCTATTGTGGTTTTGGAACTGTTCGTACCATAAATTGCTGCAACTGAATCTTTCGTCGAGTTGCTACTAAATCGTTACTTGCTACTGTACTTTTCGTCGTGTTGCTGCTGAAATTTTGTTAAGCTGCTATTAAATCGTTCGTCGAGTTGCTACTAAAATTTTCTAAGTTATTAAATTTGTTTCAAATTTGATATTGCTACTGATAATGTTTCGAAACTGCTATTATGTTTCTCAAAGTTACTACTGATACTATACTTTTCTAACAGCTATTGCATTTTTCAAGTTGCTACTACTAAATTAATTATCTAACTGCTACTAAATTATTCGTCAAGTTGCTACTGAAGCGATACTGTAAGTTTCGTCGAGCTATTAAATTATTTGTTGAGCTATTACTAAATCGTTAATAGAACTGCTATTGAATTGTTCACCGAACTGTTATTGAATACGGAGTAGACTTGGAGTTCAATAACAGCGGTTCTATTTCTATTGAATACGAAGTAGAGTTGGGGTTGTGGCATAACGATTGATTGTAACGAGAAATTTAATTTTTGATTTTTTAACTAAGTTGTATACTTTTTTTCGGTAGCAGTATACTTTTCTAATAGCAGTATACTTTCCAATTTAACTGTATTGCAGCATTACCTTTATGATGTAGTAACACTACCATGTAATATAATAGTACCACCTTCAAGTGGGGAGTAAATCGATGTTTTTTCCAATAGCACCAAAAATAGTTTTGATGTTATCATACAAGCACTGCTACTGGATTGTTCAGATTGTTAGTGAATTTTATTGTTACTGAATCAGTTGAGTTGTGATATTGCTAAAATTAAACACTAAATAAACACTTAACATTTAACAATAACGTATTTAATTTAAAATTATTTCTTATAGATGTAGTATTGATAAGTATAGATTGTTCTTAACCGGGGATTGAAGGTGCATGCGTGACTATGCTAGGTTTATAGGGGTGTTCACAAGTTTGGTTTCTATGAAAATAAAGACAAAGCATGGCATCAAACACAATTCGGAAACCCTAAAATTCTAACATGCTTAACTCATAGACAAGAAAATAATCAATAACCCTAGAACTTCTAAACATGTTTGAAACCGAAAATAAAACTACACTATTATTTACGAGTGATCAACTCATTCTTTTTATCTTGCTCGTTCATAATCTGCATTTTAGACAATACCAACGAAATCCTAACTTCTTAATCTTGTAAAACACATGCTTATAATCATATTTAGTGCTCAGGATTGCCCTATATCCAAACCAAAGCATTAAACATATATAAACATGTTAAATAAAAACTAAGAAACTACAACACATAGAAGGTAATTCAAATATATATATATATAAGTTAAGAAAAACCGAAATACTTTCAAACCAATTCATAAAAATTAATTGTTCATATAAGAAGAAGCTACAAAGTAAAAAAAGAATCATGTTACACTTTTTAGTCTTCGAAATTTCCCTATGGAGCTAAGTGCACCCGGCTCTTCTTTGGTGGAGACACTCAGGATTGCCCTATATGTTAATGGAGGATGTTTGATGGTGGTGGACGGTGGTGGCTGCTCCTTGGAGAATTCTTGGAGTTTTGAAGAGGAGAGACTGTTTTGGCTATAGAATGAGTGATAATTTGTGAAGAGGCCAAACATTTTCTTATATAGGTGAATAATTGGAGTTTTCCTCTCAAAACTAGGTTTTCCTAGTCCACTCGGGTAGATCTGACAGTCTGTCTTCAAACGAGCATTCCGAGAGTTATAGAGCTCAAAAAATTATGATCTTATATTCGTTAAAAATATGACTTCAAGAGATTTCTAGAGAGGTATAACATCACTATGTTTGGAGTTGATTTGCATCCTCAATGATTTCTTGAAGTTACAAGTCTGCAGCTTTGATTTTCTTTCCCTATTGCAATGAGGAGATATTCACTTTCTAGATTTTGTTCTTCTTGCTTTCCAAAGAAATATCTAGGCCTAACTTTCCATATTCTTCCAATATATTTTGATCTTCAAATCAGGAATTTTTTAGATGCATTTGATACTCAAATATTTTGGTCATCTTCTCTTGCTTGATCTGCCACCCTTTTCTTAGTTGATTTAGGAAACTTCATTTTTCAGCTCCTCAAACTTCTATAATCTTGGACAATTTGCATTCCTAATTCAAGTAGAAATCCTAGTCAAAGTAGGAAAAGGCAATTTTTCCTAGTCAAAATATGAAACCTCCATTTGTTGCGTTTTAAGCTCATTTTCACCTCCTTTATTTATCTCCTTTATTAAAAACTTAAAAACAACCAAGTAAGAATATAGAATACTAAGGTCAAAACATAGCTAAATGCAGAGAGAAATAGAATCAAGCATAAAATGTATAGATCAAGCTGCTATTGAATCTTGCTTCCATTGAAGCATTGTTACCGAATTTAGAGATGCTACTAGATTTGAACTACTATTGAGTTTTGCTGCTACTGAATCTTGCTACTATCGAATCATTGCTACTGAGTTTAGCGATATTGCAAGTCGTTTTACAAAGAGAAGTTTCAAATGGAGAGATCACAAAATTATAGCGACCAAAATCAATAGCAGATGTGATTTTGAAAACTAAAACAACAACAATTTCAGATTTACTCACCATCAACAAGAACAACAACCTAACTATGTGTTTTGACATCCCGACTAAGAGAAAGAAAATTTCAAAACCACTAATATTATTCAGAATTCAGTGGCTTATGTGTATTATACATATTACTCACTGGCAATCGAAATATTCAGTAAAACACAAAATAACACTCACTCAAAAACCACCGCTAGAAGACTCAACCATTGCTACAACTTTTCAACATATGTAGTAACACAAAATGCAGTAACACACTCAACCACTGCCACTATTAATCAAAAGAAAAACAATTCAGTGATGCAAGTTATTCCGAAAAGAATTTGATATGACAAAACTCAAACAACTGTATTCCCTCATGCGAAATGGCAGATGTCCACCATTTGCCTAATCAACAGCCTCCTTGTCATTCTCAGCTTCCACTTCCTACACACACACTCATCCATGTTATTGCTATTCCAAAATAATTTTAGCCACAAAAACACCAAATCACTCGTAAAATAGTCATAACAAATAAAAAATGGACATATTAGAATAAAGAGAGCAACATCTTCCAGGCTAAGATCTCCAAAATCAAAATATCTTCTTATATGAGCTTGTTACAGTAGCAGTTTCAGCATCAAGTCAATTCCTTCCCCATTTTCTATCATTTTCTTCCCGATCAGAATGTCAAGACTCTAAAAGTTCAGTAAAACAATACTTATAATTATCGCTTTGATTCAAGCATCAATTCCACAATAAAACTCACATAACACAAGAAACTAACTGATACTGCTCATAACATTTGAAGCCTAAGAACACAAAAACTAAGCAAATGCTACTTGGATCTAAACGTCATAAACAAAAAGTACAACCATAAACAAATCGAAATGCCACACCAAACATCACACCGATCTAAAATTCAAATCATTATTTGGAAAAAAAATCCAGCAAAACCCTAATTTATCAATTCAATGTGCAATCAATATTATACTGCTACGAGACAACACAACAACCACATGCACAAAAAAAAAATGGCATTTGATATACTGTTACTAAGACGATATTCATTCCAACAACCCACACAAATCCAACCTTCAATTCGCAATAATATACATTGCCTAGCCCTCACATGTTTGGCAAACAACTCAATCGAAAACACAAGTAGCAGATTTCAACGAATTGCAATTTAGTAACCTTTGAGCTAACGTGAGTGGGATGCTACGACGGCAGATATGGCGCGAGCCGAGGGGTGACGACAGAGTCGGCTCGGTTGGAGTGAGGCACGGCAGAGGCGGGCTCGGGGTTTAAAGGCAACGTCGCTCGGAGGTGATTTGTCGTGCTGCTGCTGCTCCTGGCTAGACCAGGCTTCCGCTATAGAGGCAGTGAAAAGAGGCACTGAGGTGTCAAGGAGAAGTCGTTATGGTGGCCAAGGAGCCTGGCAGTGGGATTTGGACCTACGGCAAATGATCCCAATGCGGCGGCGTGCGAAGCTTGTCGACAACAACTAAGAGAGGGTTTTCTTGTTCAATCAATTTTTTTTGATATACACATAAAAAGTACATCTAACACATAAAAAAATTTGTCTTTTAAGTGTCCAAATAATATCTGGTGCTTAAGTATACAACACAGAAAATATTACCCACAAGTGCAATTTGCTATTCCTTTTATTTGATCCGAACTAGTCAAATCTTCACATTTTTGCCCCCACATCACAACAATTTGCAAAAGCTTCAATAGTCGAACCATTTTCACTACTTTCCTCCAAAGTTCTAAAAGGCGCTAGGCGGAATTAGGCGGTGGAGCTACTGCCTAGCGTCTAGGCATTTAAGCGGAGTTTAATCGGTAATTAAGCGGTAATTAGGCGGATCATTTTTTATATATATTTAATTAATTATATATTTATATGGTATATTGTGATTTGAAACATAAAGTAAAAATTATAAAGAAATATCATAAAAATTCTAAACTAAGTTAATAAATAAATTCAATTAACCATCCATCTCAATTTTTTGAAATACATGCGCATAAACTGGAATCCCAGAAATATAAAATCATCTATTTCGAAGCCGATAATTCATTAACACTACCATAACCCACCCATTTTCAAACCCGCCGACACTATACTCTTACCCACATTTAATCATATCAAATTATCAATATATAACAAACAATGATGAATCTTGTTTCCCAACTCAGGTTTGTCTCAAAACGTACCAATTGATATTTAAGAAAGGATTTAGAAGAAGAGAGGATTATAAGGGAGAGAAGTGAGAAGAGAAAATCCTCGAAGGTGGACGGCGAGCGGGCACAACGGCTGTGGACGACAAGTGATGACGACGACGGTGTTCGACGAGCGGTGTCCAAGTCGCGGCATTTTCAGAGGGAGAGAGACGATGTTTCACAAAAGAAATTAGATTAGATTTTCTATTTAAAAATCCTTCCTTTGCGCTGTACCTCTTAATTTTAAAAAAAAAAAAAAAAAAAAAAAAAAAACCGCCTAGGCGGCGCCTAATTGCCGATTAGTCGTTAGTCGCCCGCCTAATTGCCGATTAGTCAGTTCCCGCCTAACTACTCCGCCCAGGACCAAAATTAGGCCATAACATGGTTTTTTCCGATTAGTCGGCGCCTAGGCGGCCGTTTTTTAGAACACTGCTTTCCTCAACATCTATTGGATTGAAAAGAATGCTAATTAACAAAATAATACCACAAAGTGAGTGTGTTCCTCTCAACTAAAACCAACACATTGCAAATGCACTACTTTACCCTCAAGCAGTGGTCATGACTGGTGTTACAATATATATATATATATATGTACAACAGTTCGATGGTCCACTCCACAATCCTGTACAGGATAGTGAAACCTGCGCTTCAGCTCTCACCTTCACATTGAACTGTACAACCTTGACAGCAGAAGGAACAATCTGGCACTTCTCCTTGATGAGAAACCCCGAGGATCCTCGAGAGGATCGGTCCTTGAAGAGACACCCAGAGCATCTGACAATGTTGGTAAGAGGACAATACATGAATTTGTACCAAAGCTTGTCCAGCAAGACAAATATGTTACACAAAAAAGTAAGCCCCACAGAGGTAGAAGATAAATGGTTCTGGCTCGTTCAAACTTCTCAATAGTGAAGACAAACCAATTAAAATGAAAACCAAGCAATGGACTGAACAAAAAGAAAGTAAAGTGCTATACTAATTAAGAACGCTAGTAGTCAATCTCCTGCCCACACAATATAGTACCACTCTTTTTGGAAATGCTCCTTTCACTCTCTCCATAAATATACGACATATTTTAATTCACCAAATATATAAGGTACATTCATAGCCAGTAACTAACCTCAATGTACAGTAAATCCCCAAGGTCCAGATATATTGTGATAACTGGATATTCCCAGCTGTTAGCCATCAAAAATCATTTGCCATCATCCCAATCACATGAATCTGTGATACAAATTATAATATCAGCAACAAGATGTAAATGAAGTAGCATCCAGTTTATTCATTTGCCTTTACCTTACCATCAAACTAAACCATGAAGAAAGAACCGATGGTAGTTTGCCCAAGCACCTTCGAACTTCGATCAAGGCCATGCGAAGCAACCTACCATGCAACAGATCATAATTAATCCGAAAGATATAACATAAAACCAAAGCAGAAACTTCTTGGTTCAAACAGATCATTTAAAAAGGTGATTCTCCATACACCCACAAACTATCGACCACAACCCTTCCTCAAAATGTTTCAACAAAATGACACTATCTTGGAGGGGCAGGGTAGGTAGGGCCCAAAAACTTGTTAATGTGAATTCAATTAACAAGGGTACAGGTGATAATACGGGATTTAAGGGGAGCAATGGTATTGAGTGCAAATAGATTACTGATAAAGTAATAAGTGATCAACTAACCATGAAATGATTGTCAAGAATGAGTTTTGATTGTTGAAATATGACACAATCTAGCGGAATATTCTTACCAAATATGTTAAAGCTGCATAGCGTTCCTCATTTAAGAACAGTGGTTTTCCTCTCTGCATTTCGATGTCCTGCAATGAAGATAATTCAAAATTTAGTAACACTGAGTCCACACAAAGTACGAGTAAAAATCTCCACTCCTTTGCATGCATCACCATTTTCTCAGGCATTAATTACTTTCAGGAAGGATCACAACTATATGAATGACTAGTAGAGATAGTTGAACAACATTTGAAATGAAATGGCAATAGTTTATAATAACAGAAACCAATTTACCTCTTCACCAAAAGCATCTAAGTAGGGTGATGGCCAGGGAGCCTGTCGAGCAGATCTTTGCAGCAGAATGGTTGTTCTCTATCAGGAAGACAAAACACAACAAATGGAAATAAAATAAGAATCTCTTACTTTCAAAAAAGGAAAAAGAAAAAAATCTCTTCAGTGCAGAGTGGTCAAACATATTAACATGATATATATTATATATATGTATGAGGCATATATACTGCACAGGGAATCTAGAAATCATATTTCTCACCCTGATCAGCAGGAAGACCCCAGTACCAGAACCACAAGAAAGAGCATGCGTCTGGCATCCACTTTCCCTAATATGAAAAGCCAAACTTAGAAATCATAAGCAGGGCAACAGGGTATCAAACAAATGAGAAGTAGTATAATAATAAAGCTTGATCAACAATATACCTGCAGCAGGCTTTCCAGCTTGGTGAACATAATCTACCACAAAGAAGGCAAAGTGCAGGTTCATCGAGAGTGTTATTGCAATCACGACACCGCTGTTTTATATACCTGATAAATCACAATCTCTCTGAATGAAATCTATTGTATAATCAAACAAAATCAGAAACTCTAGAAACAACCAAGAAACCGCAAAACCAACCTCTGCAATAGATCCTGGTAAAGTCGAGGTAGGCGCATCAACTGGAATGGAGCTGCAGGGTTGCAGTGCATAGTGCCTTGAAATCTTTTGTTCTCAAACTCTTTGCCAATATGACAGACCCATTTATGAGCTAATGAACGTACCACTTTATCCTCAAGTATAACATCCAATGTAGGTATCTTGAGCAGGCTTTCTATCTCTTGAACTTCAGTAAGCTCAACCAGTGGAACGTAAGTGGTATCCAGTACATCACTAGTGCCACTAGATCTATCCAATGCATTATACCTTTCACAGAATGACGCTTGGGCATAGGAATCAAGTAGCTTCAACAGCAATGCACACCTTCTCAAATAAGGGAAACTCAAGCTACGGACTATATTCTTAATATCAGAAGAAGAGTCGATGTAATTTGAAACAAAATACTGCTGAATGGATCCAAATTTTTGAATTAGTTTGCCAATATCAGTAACCAAACAATCACCAACACCTAATCCACTGATGTCGCATTGATTTTTGCCAAAATATGTAATTATACCCTGCAGTCAATATATTGGATTATACTAGCTGTTTTAACGGAAAGAGGAACACCATAAACGAAGTTAATTAATAACTAATGACATACCTGAACCACAGAGACAACATAAAACACGTGCACTAGAGATAATAAGGAATCTTCACATGATAAATATCGGTATGGAAGACAAAAAAGGACCCACATCAATGAAGAAAAAGGATCACGAGCAAGGACAGGATCAGATGCTCGCTTCCAGAACTGGATATCAGGATATGCTACTGGATCATCAACATGTTCCAAGATACGCAGCATAATACCTGTGAGCCAAAGGCATGAATTAGTACACTGAAGTGTATATTATATCCAGAGCCAATAATTTGTGACATACTAGTGCCCAGGTCCTTTCTACATTCATGTATCGAGTTTATATAATTACAATCTGTTCCAGTATTGGTTGTGAAATTGATGTGAGCTCTATAGAAATTGGCTTTAGAAAAATGTAATTTGAGTTTAAGGAAATAGAAACATTCCACTATCTAAAAATTATGTTGTAAAATTCATCTTCACAGAAAAGATCTCTCAAAAATTAAAGCATGCATCGCATCTGTCATTCTGGATTGTGCATGAGTGATATGAATATAAAAGGCCACACAAAGATCACAAAGTACCTTGTCCACATGTGGTGCCATTAACTGTGGAAACTCCAAGGCATGTAGATTCAGCGAAGCTTTGAATACCTATAAATCTCTGAAGCACATGAAGAGAATTCTTACACGTATTTTGGACAATTTTCAGCAACAAAGAAAGTATGAATTTGCTCGAGGATTCAAGCTCCTTATGCAATGCATTAAGACCATAGCTTGGTGCTGCATATTTACCCCCTGAACGAGAAGCAATCTCCATTGACAGTAGGGAATACTTAATTAAGTCCCACATAAGCATTGGGTGGCTGACCCTGTCAGATCCTAACATCTTATCCAGATCATTTGGAAAATACATCTTAGAGAGCAGACGTGACATTGGTTCAAGATTTGAGCTCATCTTCTCATATCTACCCAGTGGGAAATCTTTAAGAGTGGCAACCTTTCCAGCCACATTTGATGCATATTGCAAGAGAGCTAAGCCTTTCTGAAGGGAACTAATTTCTTCACATGAAGTATTAATATATGATGAACTAACCCCTGTGTCCAAAGGCTTGTTGCAAATCTTTTGGAGCTCACTTGTTAATTCTGGCAAAACCGAATTTGCAAGTCGACGGCAGACAGGGCAAAGGAATTCACCCTGACAAATCACAAATTGCAAAGAAATAAGTAATAGAACCTTTTCCCCATCTCTGCTAGAATGAAAGAGAAGAAACAGTATGTCACAGATTGGCAAAATTTTGTACCTTGTCTGGATCTACAATATGTCCTCCTTCAAAGACAATTCTTCTGAGGTACCTGCAAACAGAATTTAGAGCATGGGGTAGATTAGGCCTCTGTCAATAGTGCACTAACATCGTTCAAGGGAATTTATTTCATTTGGGAAGACTTACCTTTCCTTCAGAGAAGATAAATAGCGATCAAGACATTTCTGATGCACAGCATGCCCACAAGAAGAAAGATATATTCCATCACAATCTGCAGGGCCAAATCCATCATATGCTGACAGGCGAGAAGATTCAACAGGCCCCTTACTATCGGGAGCATTTTCAGAAGATGAAGGATCTTCTATTCTCTCTCTACAAAGAGCAGCTATATAGCTTCCGAGCAACAAAACTTCAGCATACTCTGTATTCTCTCCTCCTTCAGAGGATACCAACAACTTTCCTTTAAGCTTAGGATGCAGTAGCTTATCATGCAATTCTTTTTGGATAGAGAAGTACATCTCTTCTTCCATTGTCTCAAAGGTATATAAAGTTTTTTCCTTTTCATCATTGGATTCACGTGGCACTTGGGAATTCCTTGAGTCATGCAACCGGCCCTTCAGAAATTTTTGAAAAGCATCAACATCTCTAGGTTTCTGATGTCGAGAAATCTCAGTGACTGCCTTTTCAACTAATTGCATTAGATCAGAAGGTAACACCACTCCTGAATCACTTGTACCAGTACCCCTTTTTGTGTTGTAGCGTTCAAACACCATTTTCCTTACATCAGATGATGATACCACTCCTGAACCACTAAATAATCTGCTTCTCTCAGAGTTAACAGTTGCCTCGCTTTTGGTTTTAGCGACACGCTCCTTCTCTGTCGAGCGAGGTTGTTCCCATGACAGTGGACCTCTATCAATGAAACTCAAAAGCCTAGACTTTTGAAGAAGAACCAAAAAGGAAATTGGATTCTTGGAATTCGGATCATGGCAAAGTGAGCAAACAACTTGTGCAGGCACTTCTAAATTATCTTCAACGTCAGAGTCAACATCCTTTTGTTCCGCTTTTGAGCCATCATCTACAGAGGAATCATTGCTAGCTAAAAACTTTGATTGCTCTGCTCTCATTTTTTCCAATATGGCAGCCTGTCTCTCTCTAGCTTTTGCCTTCCGCTTCTCAGAGTCAGATGTCGAACCTGAGGAACATGTTGAAAAAGTTACTTGACCAACCAATTCAGGTGCAAGTATTTGTAATTTGGTCATACATCCGGAATCAATCTCTGCAAACTTCTTCAGTAGGCTTCCAATTAATGAGGAAAGGTTGCAACTTCCATCTTCCAAATTGTCGAAACCCTCTTTCTTATACATCCTCATCAAGGTAACAAGAAGTGACAACAAGCTCTGTTGACCAGCATGAAAATATTGTCCTTCATTTATTTCTTCACTGGCAAAAGCAAATGTGGGAATGCAGTCTCCATCATAACAAGACTGATCACCAGATTCTTTATGTTGAGAGCAAATGTCTAGTGCTAATGAGAGTAAGTGCAATGCGGCTAAAAGGATACCATCAGGAGCTCGTGACTCGATTGATTTATCAGAAAATACAGCATAAAACAGCACTGCACGAACAATTTGGAGGGCAGTTTTACAAGTTGCTACTCTAGCTAACCCCTTGAAAGGAGGATAAGCCTTAGTCCAACTGGGTAGCTGACTGGTCAATGCAGACACACTACGGAAACGCAAGTACCTTTCCTCTGCAGCTTGTACATCCCTCGAGGTCCAGCGATGGTAGTACAAATCCATTTCTTTCCAACAATTCCACTGTAGTGAATATGTCCCTTGATTCAAGCCAGAGGGATTGGAATACACAGAAACAGTATCCAAGATTTCATTAAACTTGTCAAACTTGTTCAGATCACGTGGAAGTGATTTGACCAATTGACTGTGAGTAGCATCTGCAACGCTCAATTTATGAATCAATTCTCTTTTCACACTTTCAGCTTTAGTTAGACCACAAAATCGCCGTTCTTTGACTATTTGTATGATAAGCGTGAGCATTTCCTGCACTAGAACTGGTTCATATTCACTAGAGCGATCAAGGTTCAAAGAAAGGTAGCTTGACAGGCCAAAGCGTTCTATAATTCTCTTGACATAAAGATCAGCTGGAGCCAAGGCAGCACAGCACTGAAGCAGAAAAAGATCAAGCTCCAAAAATTGTTCAGACCTGCAGTAACAAACCATGACAAAGAACCTTCAGCTGTGAGAATGAACAAACAGGAGAAAACAGGAAGAAAAGAGCAAGTTCCAGAACTGACTATTGTTCCCCCTAGATGGAATGTCTTACATCAGCATAAATCACTTACCAGCGAATTGAACGATACCACTCACAAGTTATTAGGGCAGCATCCCCATTTTTACGCCACATTCCAGCATGAACCTGGGCACAAAATGCTCTTATACGAAGGGGATGCTCCATAACAAATGCAGAAAAGCCACAAGGGTGGCAGCCTCCCAGAATATTTCCAAAGAAGTCGGTAGAAGTAGCTGATGGTAAATTTGCAGAATAAGCACCCGCGGAATCTGGCACCTCAAAACACCTTTTCACTACTTTCTGTATTATCAACGCAAGTAATCGATGCAAAGGAATGTGAGCAGATATATCCTGTGAACTAACATCATATGTTATGTCTGGCCAGTCAGTCGAACTCAGTAGACGTAGAGCATCCAAGTCCATGGCACCATCTACTTCCATTGCACTATCACCCAATCCTGACGAAGTACAGCCATTAGCTAAATCGATATCGTCGATAACCATTAATTTAGTTTCCTGCCCTGAGACTTTACCATTCTGCAAGTCAACACTCATATCACAACTACTATGTACTTGTGATGAACACTGCTTGCCATGGTCTTCACTTGAACTGGCAAATCTACCAAATATATTTTTACCTTTCCTAAATTTGGATAATGTTCTCTTCAGTGCTGAAAAATTGCTTCCAGAAAAACTGCTAGGACTAGAAGAAGATGCATCAAGAATTGTACCAGAGTTATTATTAACTCCCAGCCAAGTCTCGATAGCCCTCAAACACTCAAATGTTAGTATAATCACAGATGATGGAATCAACAAAGAAGGAAGAGGATTTGATTTATCTTCAGAACACATCGATGCACATGCAACTGAACTACTCCCCACCGCACTGCATGCAGAACTTTCCTGGGATAGGCGTCCTACTTTTGCATGCCTTAGGCTATCCTTGTCATCCATATCTTCCTTATCTGTGCTGAATAGAAAATCTTCTTCTGTCTCATCACTAGCCACAGAAAAAGCCCCATCCACCAACAAAGAATGAAGATTGGCAATTGAATGACCCAGAGCAAATGGTAGGTGCAGAGTGTCATTCTCATCTTCCATATGGAGGCCTATCTCCCTCTTTTGTGGGCTCATCTCTTGCACAAAAGCTGAGAGTCTCATCCAAATTCTTGAGATTTCTTGCTGCTCATGAGTTACATATTTTGGCACTACAGTGTGACTCATAACAAATCGAAAATCTTCAATCACACGAATAGTGACGTCATACAAATTTGACCACTTGGTAACCTGTGAGAAGAGTTTGCAAACAAACTCGCCTCATTAGATAATAATAAAACAAGAACTGCTGGGGAGTGGAAGTTAGAAACTATAAGTTAAAAAGAATAAAAAAGACCGACAGATAAGACCCTCAGCACAACGAATCAACTAAAGAACAAAATAACAGAGAATGCACTAGTTAGAACAGCACATACACCATTAACAACATGATTTCAGCAATTACTTAGTTGATTGTAATATATGCACTTGAGTGAATGATATAGTCCCAGTTGTATTTGGGAAGCTTAATACACAGATAACTTCCTGATGGAATAATCACTGAAATCATGTTGTAGATGTTGTATATTAATTATATTGGTACATAATATAAAGGGCCTAATTGCTTTAGTATTAGGATTACGTTATGGGAAAGTTCCTAATATTAATCCTCTATATATGTCTAGGTCCCTGCATTCTCTAGATACGACAGTGATCAATAATCAATTTCATTATGAATATACCCAGAAGACAAATAGGTGAGTCTGCAGAGTCATAAGATCAATCATACTGTAATCTGACATTCTCGAGGAAAAGACATTATTGCATTACCTGTAAACGGCCATCTTCATCAGCACAGGAATTGAATATATCTTCCAAACATCCTAACAGCATGGACAATAGGTTCATTTCTTTCACAAGTCGGGGTGTTAATGTTGGCACAGTGAGGATTTGTACAGAGAATATAGAGAGCATCGGATACTTTTCCAATGCAAGGTCAGTGAACTCCTTTATGGCTTGACTTACAACTGTTGGGTAATAACTAAGAAACACTTTGGCAAACTCATATTTGAACACTGGTTCCCCCATCAACTTCAGGAGCAACTCATGGAGCTTCTTCACAACACCATCACTCAGAAACCTCTCTGCTCTCACCAAAATCCCCAAAACATCATCTGATGCTAAAACTTTCTTCGATATAAAACTAAGCAAACTCTCACTGCACTTACAAAAGTCCAGAAGCATCTCAACAACAAAATAAGTGAGCTCGTTTGCAGCCTTCTTACGCTCTGCAGCAAGGTCAGTTCCCCTAGGGTTGTCCCGGCAGGCAGCTTCAGCAACAAGTAGCTTGTTCTTCCACGAGCGAAATAGGCACTCAAGAACCGGCCCCATCTTCTCCGCATACTCCTTCGGAAGGGGCTGTATCTGCTCTGCTCCCTTATGCCTCGAGCAAAACCCCTGGCGTTTCCACGCCGTAACATCACCACAATCACAACACCCTCCGCCAGTATAGATAATCGAGTAATCGTGATCCTTGTGGTCCCCATTCTTAAAACACGGCACGCAAATCGCACAGGTGGGATCGTGTTCGCATGTCTTGCACCTGTAAGCAATGTCATTATGTCCCCAAACAGCACCGCAGATACCGCGCTGGCCAACACTCATTCTCGAAAGGTTCCTCATGACCGTGTTAGGATCGTGCTCAAACATCAGCCACTTCAACCACAGCATGCTCTCCCGGAAATGCAATTTCATGGTCACACCAGATGACTTGGCTTTCGAACCAGGTTTCGCGTCCCAAAGAACCTCGGCTACTTCCTCATCAGTAGGTAAGATGGCGTTAACAAGCTCCGGTATCATCTCCCTACTGAGTTTCGCATAAGCAACTAAACCAGGTTGGCGTAGTTCAACAAACCTCCTAGTCACTCCAACTTCAACAAGCCTCTGATACAAAAAATCGATCCAATAATACAACACAACATCTCAATCACACACACACACACACACACACATACACACAAACACAATTTGACAACACGAACAAAAACAACAGCAATTCAACTCAGAAAAATTATTGAAACTTAAGTGTTATTACCTCGATGATTCGATCACGAGGGGTGGATTCAGTGGGAGAAGGCGAATCGACTTCCATGGTGATGTAGCAATCGACTGAATCAGGAGCGGCGGCGCCGGGAAGTGAGAGCTTGGAGCATTTAAAACCCTAAGAGGAAGAACAAAGTGTGACGGCGAATTTATGTTGTGAACTGTGGCGGTGTATTTAGCGAGTAAAGGTCTGAGGTCTCTCTCTCACAGCTGTTGTTGGCAAAGAAATTAAGAATCTCTTCTTCTCACTTCTCAGGATATATACGGGTAAATAAAGAGAGGGAGACGGAGTGTGTAGGACTTTTGTATTATCTGTCACAGAGATTGCGTGTATATAAACCAAGGGAAACTTGACCAGCCCAACCCCACTCAATATGTACGTTCTTCTTTTCATTAAATAAAAAACTCAAAAAAATAGCATAAATAAATGAAATTTATAATGATCCACATCTAGTCTAAAAAAATAATTTACTTAAAATGATATCCTGTAGTCACCACGCCAAATACTATTATATGCTAAAATTTTTGATTTTGTAGTTACTTCATCCAGGTTGCAATCAGAGCTGGCAAGGATCGATCTGGGCCATTCAGGTTACTTTTGCTTGGTCGCATGATTGGTTACATATGCTTCACAAATCACAATGATTAATGTGTTGTTGGGAATAAGACGGGTACTGAGTAAACTCTATGAAAACTGAGATCAGCATCCCTCAATGCGTTAAAAGTCTTGCCCCAACAGAGTTGAAAGTTGTACATCACTAACACATAAAAAGATTCTCGATTACATTTCTCATTCAAGCAAATCAGACACGGCGTTCTTCTTGAAAGGATCCACTAGTGTTAGCTTCCCAAGCAAAGCGTTGCTGGGAGATATATTATCTGCCTTCATTCTCTCAGAGATTCCATAGAATGGAGCTTTGGCATTTATATGGGCATGGATAAGACACTGGAACTGACCAAGTTGAGCTGTATAACCAAACTGTTTCATCCTATAATAGATCTTCTCTGTGTTATGGATATCACCCCTCTTTGAATACTGATCGATAATGGCCATAAAAGAACTGAACAATGGCTTCTTCGAGTTCATCTCAGCAGCCTTCCGCAAAATAGAGTCTGCCTTTTCAAGCTGCCCTGCTGCCACGTATAGTTTTGCAAGTGCATCCCAAACAGATGGGCCAATCACGCATTTTCTACCTGCCATACGCTGAACGAGATCTTCGCCCTTATCAAGCATCCTATGGTGTGTATATACCTTCAAAAGTGCAGCACACTGCCTGGAATCAAGTTTATTCCTCATTTTTACCATATTTTCAAAAATTGCTTCTGCCTCATCAATTTTTTTCAACTTTCCAAAAGCTTCAATCGCAGCCAAGCACTCTTCAATCCGAGGTTTTGTACAGGCCTTCCAAACTCTTCTCACTTCATCAACCTTTCCCAGCTCTGCATAAAGGAACAGCAGATATCTACGAGCCATTAAGTTCTCCGTTGAGTTACCTCCTTCCATCTCCTTCAAAAGCACCTCAGCTTTTTCTTTATGCCCACCATAGACATAATACTTAGCCATAGAAGCTTGTACCACAATGTGTAGTTCAAAGCCTTCAGCCTTCATTGTCTCATAAATTTGTTCCATTCCAGCTATGTCATTGGATCGGCCTTTGGAATCGATCAACATCTTATAAGTGAAGATAGTCGGCTTCACATTTTCTTTCTCCATCAAAAGTAAGACATCTGCTATTTTCATCTTGTCAAGCTTGGTGTAGAGAAGGAGCAACTGGTTGCACGTAAATGTGGTAACTGGGAATTTTAGATCCTTCATTTTGTTGAAAATGTCCTCGGCTTTCTTCAAGTTGTTGGCAGCGACGAAGTTAGCCATCAGGGTTCGGTAGATTACCTCACTTCTAAAGGATTGTGGAATCATCTCAACATATTTTTCTGCCTTTATGAGGCCACATAATTTAGCTATTAAGTCAAGGCGACAAACATAATCTCTTTAAGTAAATTCAATCTGCTTATATGCCTCCAACCACTCTGAGAACTGCAAAATGACAAACCATCATAGAGAAATATAATAATGTCAGGCACTCAATAAGTGAGAATCAAAAGCAGGAAAGAAACATGCAATTGAGGTACCAGAAACACTTATGTTATACCTGTGGCCAATTTGAAAACTGAACACAAAGTACTTATTCTGCTTTAAATCTAACAACAAGATAAGCAAAGTGGAAGAATATGTGCCTAAATCAGATAGTTCCAACTTTCAACATAAAACTATAGGATTTTTAAATGCTTCTGAACACTCCAGAGTGATCACTGACAACCGAATTTCAGGTTATCTCACCTGTTGAGTGCAGCTGCATCAACCAATAAAAGGAAGAAACCAAGAACCGAAGTGTGTCATGACCAGGAAAAAAAAATACACTAACCTACAAAGGAAAGAGAAAAGGAAAATACAAAATGCTATAACAACTTTGCAGAGAACAACACTTATAAGGCCACATGAAACTATTAAAACAACTGAACAAATGAGAGTTTATACTACAAATCCTCCAAACTAAGATTTAAGAGAAGTTTTGCTGCAATTATCTGCAGAAAGATAATAACATTTAAAAAGTTCACAATAGTTCTACCTAAGAGAGGAAGAAAAAATAACAACAACCAAGTTCAAGATTATGCCATAATATAGATCTAATGACCATATATAGTAAAAATAACAAAAAATTGCCCAAATCACAAAAACTCAAAGCATAATTGAAAATTTAAAAAAACATGTGTAAATCACCTCCAATGCCTTCCAAAACATTCGTAGCCTGCGTAAGAGTAGCATGGCTGTTGAGATATCATCCCTGCTAAGATCTTTTCCATCTTTAACCCACTTATCCAGAATCTTATGAACAGAAAAATTAGGAGAATCGGCAATGGCTTTGAAAAGTGCTGGATACTCTTTCCTTAACAAAGTTTTCTCATGTGGATCAGTCTCAGTCTCTGATAGCTTCATCCCTTCTTGAGAAGGTTCAATGAGTTCTTCATCATCAGAGACTTCTAGTCCAGTGATTAATTCATCTTCATTATCTTCCTGTGTATTGCTCGCTGGAATTGCCTCAGCAGTTGATGCCATTTCAAGTTCAGAATCATCTCCACTGATTTCAGTACCAGCTTGTGAAGAAAGGCCACGTCTATCCACAGCAGAGAACTTTGGCAACAGTAGTGTTGTGTTGTAAAATCCCTTGGAAGGCAGATATCCATCAGAAACCGACTGTGGGGACGCGAGGAAACATGACTTCTCTAGTATGTTAGTAATTGGTATCTCTGAACTACGACGACAAAACATGCGAAATTCCTACACAACATCCTGGTTTCCTGAAATTTAAAGGAAACATACATCAGTACAAATTTAAAAAATACCAATCGACATGATAAATTATAATAAAATACCATCCCATATTCCCATGAAATTCAGAACTGGGTGACTGCTGTTTCAAGATTAACAGTAGAAAGACACATGTTGTTGATAAACAAAGACAACACTCGTATCAGTTCCTTAACATTCTAAATTCAAAGCCTAAATTCAATTAGACAGACAACAGTGGGTCAATCTCTCCTCAACTGATCCTATCATTTAACGATTGTTTAACGACAGAATAAAATTTAACGACTATGATGAATCGAGAAAAGAGATAGATAATAGAGAGACGTGGATACCTGAGAGGAAGAGATGCACGACGAAGAGCCCACATGGTGACGGGGAAGTCGGAAATGGCGGTGCTCCCGGAACTCTCTTAAACCCCCCCGAGTTGTGGGTTTTAGGCTTTTACATCATTTTTCGGGTTTTAGTTTTGTTTGGGGGTGATTGTGTAACTACATTTTGTTAGTTGTTACTAATTAATAATCCTTCAGCTCTCACCCACCCAGAAGCTCCGAGCAGTACTCGCGAATCGCGGAAGCAGCTGTCATTGGACTGTTGGAGTTACTGAAACGTCCACATACTCTTGAGGTTTTTACCCATAATCCTTCCTTATATTGGGCTGCGGCCCAAGCAACCAACAACGCATTCTTTTTTTTTTCCTTTCCGAAAGCTATATGTGGCATAATCTGAACCTTCTATCGTTTCTACTACTTTGATGTTTGACTAAGCTTATGATAAACATAATATATGGGATATATTCCTTTCCCAGAACCGAAAACATGACTTCTCACCTCCACAGAACCGATCAAGCTCTCTTCGCCTAAGTTGCCTCTATCCTCTCTAACTCCTAGTCTCCTACCCTCCCTCCTCCACCGCCTTTGACCCCGAACTCAAATCCTTATTATTCCCTCTATTTATCTTCCTACAGCAGAATGAATCTCCTCTCATGGTTATCGTGTATCCCTACTTCAGCTAATTGAACAGCCATGGCGAGAGCTACTATGACGGCGGCGGTGTCCAGAGTCGACGAACGACGGTGGAGACAAGATTGGGTGGTGGCCAAGGAGGAGATTTGGGCGGTAAACCTTGACAAAAATTGAATAAATCAATGAATTACATTGAGACACGTGTCAACATGACTAATTAAACCCCGGGTGTTTAAACTTGTGGTGCGTAGCAACATGATCCATATGAAAAAAGGAATGTGAATGTTGTTCTTAGTTTAATTTTGCTATCCCTTACCAATGAGGCAATGGGAACTTCATAGTCTTCTTTAGCATTAACCTTGAGATAAATGTGTATGAATCTGAAGACTGCTTCCTGCTTGTGATATTTGGCAGTAACTTGGACATATATGTGCATTTTAGCTATTTTTTTAACAAGAAACGGACTATTATTGAACAAGTAAAACTATGGGCTGCTTGTGATATTTGGCAGTAACTTGGACATATATGTGCATTTTAGCTATTTTTTTAACAAGAAACGGACTATTATTGAACAAGTAAAACTATGGGCCAAGACAACAACACAACAACCGATGGGCCAAAACCAGATAGGCCCAAAAAAACACACCCAAAGACGCCGTCAGGAGGAGAATCGTCGTGCCGACACCATCGGGAACTGGAACTAGAACCAGCCAACAACCATAACAACAGAACCACAAGAAAAAATAATCAATATCAACATCAACGCACAAAACACTTTCGATCACACCGTACTCAAGAGAACCCGTCACCGATACCGAAGGAACCAGAACAAAGTGAAGAAAAAAACTTGGCACATCCACAAAGGGATGAAACGTTGGGCTGCCACTAGACAAGGGAGGAGACCAACAACAAAGCAAAAGGGATACACCCATGCTTTCCTGCGAGGTATACTCGAATAAAAGCTTGTTGCAAAGATCCGAATAAAAATTGACGGCGTGAGAAAAGGCGTGGAAATCAGTGGTGCTTACGGGAAACGGATCGGAAAGAGTGAACAAGGTTTGATATGATTTAGGTTTCAAGGATATCATGAAGGTGGGGGGCTTTATTCGACACCACACGAATAGGACAAGCCCTGGAACCCAGGGAAAGAGAAAACTTAGAAAATCAACAAGGAAAGGGGGAAAAACGGGAGGCAGTAGGCCTCAGATTTGGGACAAGCCCAAAGGAAATCCCCATCCCATAAAGGGGGAGGAAGAAACTGCCACCGACCTTCAAACCAGAGGAAACCCACTAGAGAAGGAAATGGGAGGAGAAAAATACTTTTGAGCGGCTTATCTTAATCCAAATGTGAAGGTAGTGTGGCGTAATGTTGGACATATGTATTAGCTAGTCTTTTTGGAGATGCGAATAATCCGAAAATAGAGTTTCACCTACTAGTTTACGATAAGACTGTCACTATATTTTTTGAATGAATGATTGAGACACCAAAGTCGAAATTGAGTTTGAGTGCCCGATCAGCACAAAATCCCATTACATGGTTGCAACTTTCATGAAAGTAGCTAACGAGAGTATAAAAAATTTATTATGCCTAGCTAGCTAGCAGTGCCATATGTGACTAATTAGGGTATGATATATATAGTAGCAAAGAGTGACAAGAGTAGCGAGACTCGCAGGAGTTCCTTCGATCAACCAGCGTTCCAAATTGCATATTGAGTTGTTGTGTTTTTAACTCCTAATTAACTAAACTAGTACAGTGGTTGGGGACTCTGATATTATTATTATAGACTGAGAGGTCGGTATTATACATAACCATGAATATCACCTGGTCCTAGAATTGTCAATGTCAAGACACGAGATCACTTAATCCTAAATCAGTTGACTATAAGTGAGGTTTCTTACTTTCAAGCCCTACAATAGGGAAGTTGTGATTCGAATTTTCTAAGGTTTTGGAGAGTTTCTAGCAAGGATAGAGTTCAAGAACATGGGATTCAATGCATGTTGGCTTTTGACAATAAAAGTGATAGGAATCGGGTTATCAAGGGTAGTCCTTGGGCGCTTTTAGTGATGGGGAGAAATCTTAGCCGTAAGGTTTTCAATGTTGGGGAAGCTATGGGTGAAGCTGCTAGATAAGTTTTGGTTGTTGGCGATCTTTTGCTTGGAAGTCCTATTATTGCAACGATAGGAGTAAAAGAGGGAGGTTTTGATGATATGGGCAAAGCAAAGATGCATTAGACACTAGGGTGTCCTATACTAGTCTCACTACAAGAAATCAGCATTAAAATGACGAAATATGTTAGGTTTCGTCGTCTAAAAAAAACCTAAACGAAGAATACTAAATTTGTCGCAAAAGATGTAAATTTCGTCGTCTAAGAAACACTTAAGCGATGAATTTATTTTTCATCGTTTAATTAATTGTAAGACAACGAAACAAAGATTCGTCGCAAATTTTTTCGTCTATGTATTTCCTAGACGACGAAATCTAATTTCGCCGTCCATTTCTTTGTGTAAGTGACAACTTAAAAGACAAAATAATTTCACCATATAATGTCTTTCTTAGATGGCGAAACTATTCTCTTATACGACGAAATAATTTGTTGTATAAGTGACATCAATTATTGGATCAGGATTTGTCGTTTAATGGTCATTTAGACGATGAACATTTCTCTTATACGATGAAAAATTCTGCCGTCTAAATGGATCAATTATTCTTCACAAACTCTCAAAAAATATCCCAACACCACTACAACGGTATTTTTTTATTTCTAACGAAAATGGTTCGATTGAGGACTCGTAAAACACTTGTCCACCTCTTCTTATATTGGTTAGTATTCGTATAATCTCTTTTCTCTTTTCTTACAGGAATTAAAATTTATTTGGAGTGTTTGTAATACTTTTAATGTCTTAAAAGCCGGTATGATTTTAGAATAGAGTTTACGTAAATGGTTTTTTATTAAAGAGGACAACTTAGACGACGAATTGGCTCACATTTCATCGTTTTAGCTCTTCTTAGACGATGAATTTTTGAACTCTTTGTCATCTAAGAGCTTACCCTAAACCCTAGCTCCTAACCCTAAACCATAAATCATAAATCCTTAGATGACAAATCTATTATATTTCGTCTTTGTAGTTGCACTTCGACAATGAATTGTACACCTATTCGTCGTCTAAGATAAGTTTGACTGCTGAAAAGCCTAAGAACACGATCATGTATATCATCTTAAAATGTGTATTTTTTCCGTCGAGGGCATAGAGTAAACAGTTTTGAGACTGTGAGTGTCGACGGTTCGAAAAACGGAGTTACGAAGATTCATTTACGAACGTTTTTGTTTCATTAAAATTTCAGTTTTATGGTTGACTACGCTGATCAAACCCTTACCGAACTTAGTATTGATCAAAATTTACATATTATGTTGTTTTTGAATTTATCTAACGGTTTTTTTGTCCAAATTCAATTTCGTTAATATCGATGTGGAGTGAATATAGACATGTGAACACTTAAGTTATATAATATTAGTAGATATACAACAAGTCTTTATTCTCGCAACCAATTTTTATCTCAAAGGTCAAATAATTTATATCTAGTTCATAAATAAATTTTCTACGTAAGTAGAAATGCTCGTAACTTCGAAAAATGGGTTTTTGCATTATATTTTACGATCGTCATTTAACTATTTTTCAATAATCACTAAATTAAATTGATCTAATCCTAAATAAATTTGAATTAGGTAGAATTTTTTTCTACAACATTATATACATGTAATGGTTACATCTGACGGTTGAATTATGATGATTTTTAAGCAGGTACAAAAGTTAATTTTTCAGATATGATCTGGAAAATCAAATAAATGAATTCTTAGGCGACGAATTTTTATTCTTTTCATCGGCTAGCACCAAAAACCTAATTCTTAGATGAAAAAAAGTTTTTTTTTCATCGTCTAAAACCAAAATATTTTGCGGTAATATTTTTGGCGCCATTTTATGGGAAATTTTTAAAAAAAATCGCTCTATGATTAATTAATAAATCGCGTTCTTCATCCCAAATCAATTTCAAATCTCTAATTCTTAAACTCCTCTCGATCTCTCTCTCTAACCCCTAAACCTGACGCCGACACTAACACCATCAACACCACAACGCCAATGCCTCTCTGACCCGACCCATAAATCTGACGTTGACTACTCTCTAACCACCACGCCGACGCCACCATCACCTCATCCTTCTCCCTCATCTGACGCCCTCACCTCCTTCATCGTTGTTACGACCCAAACCAAAATTACGTACTTATAAAATTGTATCAAGCTTTGTCGCGGATTAGTCACACTAATTGGATTTTTACGACTTTTACTAATTGGGTTTTTAACGACTTTTACTAATTGGTTTTTTAACGACTTTTTCACTAGGTTAGAATTAGACTTGAACTTTTTCACGAAAGTTGTAAAGTATTTTATTTCGAGTTTGTTAGAATTTTTGGAAAAAAATTTGGATAAGCAAACTATTTTTTATGATTATCAGAAGTCGGTATGAGAAATTATTAAAGGAAATTATTTTTTAGTCGGTTGAATATGGACCATCATATCTAGATCAGATTAAATCTACCGTTAGATTTGGAGAGGAGCTTGAGGTATAAATAGGAAATTAGATTGAAACCCTAGTCCATTTTATTTTCGATGCTTGACCCGTTTAGCGAGGAGAGACCCGTGTCGAGCCCGACCCGACCCGCCAAAAAATCTCATCGATCGACCACATTTGACGGTGATTCAGATATCAATCGAAAGCTCTCTTCTTTCTGGTTATATTTCTGGGTTTGATTTGGTGATTGGTAGTGTTCTTAAAGCGACCCGATTCGGGTTTTAACAGTGGAGTTGTCGTCGGCAGCTGCGCTTCGACAAGATTTGGCGGTCGGGAGTTGAGGGGTTTTGAAGCTCTCCTCCTCCTAAGTCATTTTGGGTAGGTCATAAGGTCCATCGAGGCTCTACGCTAGAGCTTCAATGATGAGATGTTCGGCCGACAATTTTGGGCAGCCGACTTTCGACATTCGTAGCGGCTTAACGCCGCAAATTCAGTGGATAGAGTAGTTAGGAAAGGGATTTAGCTCTGCGAGAGGAAGATGTTGGGGGTATATGGCACTGCCATATGTGGTAGTTGCCGATGGGGAGGCCGCCGTCTTTGACGGCCATTTGGGCCTCAACGCTGCTGATTTAGGTCTAGGCGTAGTTATAGAATCGTTGCAACTGGAGCAGTTACCATTGGAGGCACGTGGGACCCATGTGCCACCGCCTGTGGAGGCGCATGGGACCCATGTGCCACTTCCTGTGGAGGTGCGTGATGGCCACGCGTCACCTCCTACGGCACAGCTCCGGCGAGGCATGTTAAAGAATATATCGACCGAGTTTTCGGGGTTGTTTTTAGAGCCGATTTTTGTCATTTTATATGTTCTGAGATTATGTGATTCCATTATGACAAAACATCAAGATCACGACCCCGACAAGAGAAATTTCTTTGGACCTCAACCGTAGACGCAGATTTGTGAGTGGACTTTTATTTTTCATAGTCGCTTCCAAGTTCTATATTTTATCATTCCATTTTACGGTATATTTCAGAGCATTTAAATTTAGAGGTTTACTTTGTGATGATTTCATTTAGTTGAATCAGCTCAAGTTAGGACAAACACCTGGGACTATCCCATCACCTATGCTTTTTATACAGTCGTTCTGGGTTAAGGCAAACACCACGAACGACCACCTCCATTGCTATCTCAGTTTACGATATTTGAACTCGCATTATTTTACGAAAATCAACGGAAAGGCATGAAACATCATTTTTATCAATTTACGCTAGCCATATTATATTTTTTCCACTCACACTTTTAATATCTTTCCCTAGAACTTTTGATTTCCATTGCCCAGGTTGCAGTGTTTATCCTAAGAGTGTTTGGTTTCGTCGAATGCTTCGAGTCCACCAGTCATCTCTTCACTAGTAGATTCTAGCTCTACTACTAGAATGTATCATATGTACATAGGAGTCGCTCTGAGTACCAGTTGTACATTGTTGCTTCCGTCTGTATATTTGTAAACAGTCGGTTGCTCATGTAGTTCTTGAGTTTAATTTTCACTTGACTTCAGAATCAGAATATTGTATATATGTCTTTGATCCTTGAGTTAAGTTCCTCATTTTAGTTATGTTGATTGTTGAGAAATTCATATAGACATCGGTAGTCCACGGTTTATTTTTGGGATTTGGTTTTTGAAGTGTTCTCTTCATGCGGGTTTTTGGGTTACCTCTATTTCAAGGGAAACTATGTCAAAAAATTTGTAAAATCCTCCTAGATTATGGTCAGTTGTTAGGACTTAACCTTAGTTTACTAGTTAAGCTGGGGTTGGGTCATTTCAATCGCTACCCCACCTGATGTCCTCACCGCCTCTTTCTCTCTCTCTCTCACACACACACACACACATAGTTCATAGTCGCCACGCACCACCCTCTTCGGCTAACCCTAACTGACACGATAAACTTCTCTCTCTCTCAAACCCTAAAAATTGATCAAGTTTTTAGGTAGTATTTATTTTTGATTTGTTGCTTGATTTTTGATTTGATATACAGCAATATATGAAATGATTGATGATACATGAAATAATATATTGATTAGGTGGAACGGATTTGGAATTGTTATGATGACGATTTGTTTAAGATTTGGAATTGTTTGATATTGTGTTTGATATTGGAAATTTGTTATTGGTATTGTTTGTTGGCGTAAAAATTTGGCCATGGATTTGTTGAATGTTTTGTGTTTTTGGATAAGGAAAAAGATGTTAGGCGAGAGGAGGAAACAAAAACAACAACAGATGACCAAGAACCTTCAATGGCTGATGCAGACCCATGGAAAACCCACTCCACAGGAGTCCCCGAGTTGGCAGGCACCTTCAAGATTGGCCCCTGATATGGACCTGCCAAATTCGACTAAGACCCCACCAGCTTTGACTGAGACCTCACCGGCTCCATTCTCATCGGACTCTATGTCCATCAACGTTCGATGCAATGCCACTGACCCTTCAGGTAATTTTTAAAACATATTTATATTGTTTCATGGTTTTTTAAATTAAGTATTATATTAATTAATAATTTTTTTTGTCTCTTTCTGTAGCACCACCTCCGAAACGTATTCGGGGGGTGGTGAAGGGGGTGAAAGCTGAGGTGATCGTTAAGGCGACAAGGAAGAAGATCAAGGTGCAGTACGACGAATTCACCAAAGGCCCTCCGACTGTGTCAACCAAAAACATTCTATAAAAGACATCTGGGCTGCCATACGGAGCAAGGTGGCGTTCCTAAAGGCCACTTGGGTAGAGCAAAGTATACTTCGATATCTCGGTAAGAGTTTTCATTAATTTAATTTAATTTGTATATTAATATAAATTAATATATATTTGATTTCTCTTTATACTTTTTGTAGGTTAATTATAATGTAAAGTAGGTCCGGAGATGTTTACTTGCATGGAGGAGTGAGCTACGAAGATATTTTCTGACCGGAAGCACAACATGAACAAACACTATCTGAAGTACGAGGTATCCAAATTCCCTAAAGAGCTCAAAGAGAGAGAAAATGGAGAACATCAATGGAAGTGGTTGGTCGAGCATTTCAACACCAATGAATTTAAGGTAATATTCTAGTCATGAATAAAGTATAGAGTCGCTTTGAATTACCAGTCGTAGTGTTTGTGTTTTATCGTAGTTGATCAGGTTTTTGTGGACACAATATGTTGTTTCATTTATGCTTTAGACTCTATACTTGACTATTATGTACTTTTAGTTCCTCAAATTAACAAATTGTGGTATGCTTTTTATGAAAATGTAACTTGTTATGATTATTAAGACTATTTGGCACTTGAGTGCTTTACAGGTTATAGGTTTGGGTTTCACTTATTTAAGAGAGGTCATGTCAAAAAATTAAAAGAATTTTGCTTTACTTAGTGTCATTAAGGCTTGATCCAAACTTAATGAACCTAAGTTGAGGTTGGATTCTTTCAGTTGGTATCAGAGAAAAAAAAATTAATTTTTAAATAATTTATTTGGTGTAATAGAGAAGGTAGCTGCCAACACGACCAACCGAGGAAAGAAGTATAATCCTCATCGCACGAGATCGAAACCGATCATCTACAAGGCGATGGAGCATAGAGAAAAATGTTCGGTGATGTTTCTCGTCGACACCTACCAAGACGCATACGTGAGGCTCAAGAACAATGATATTGCGGTTCAAAATGCTCCAAGTAAAAATTTATTTTATTTTATTTTAAATAACACTAAATAATATATAAATATTTATTTTAATGCAGGAGAAGATGAAGCAATTGGCTTATCAACGCTTAGTGGAGATGGCATCATAGAACCCGGAGACTTCGCATGAGGACCTTTGTTGCTTCGTTTAGACTTCCCTACTCAAGTCGAGTTGTACGAAATGACACTCGAAGTCCGACCAAGGAAGGAGATTCGGGGTCTTGGACGGGCATGCGTGCGGGATTTGAACCAGTCAGTATCATTGATTTTGTTGCGCCCTCGTTCGAGCGCCGAGGAGCGGGTCTGAGCGACCGAGGAAGAGGTCCGAGTGGCCAAGGAAGGGGCCCGAACGGTCAGGGAGGAAGCCGAGCTACATAAATAGAGTTACGGTTCGCGACCTTGGAGCGCATGATTTTGGACATGAAGCTACAACAGAGTACTTGCCATCCAGATGGACCGCCTCAGAGTTCGGGAGACCATGACGACCATGATGGAGGTATCTTCGGGATGGGTTTCTCACAATTTATAGTGTAGTTTAGTTTCTTTTTGGAACTTTTATGTACATATTAAATATTTTAATATATAATTTATTTATATTTTGTATTTCTTCAATTTTGTATTTACATTAATTTTGTTGAAAAAACAAAAAAAAAAAGTTACTACCACTTATACCACGAAATGCAAAACTTTCGTCGTACAAGAATACAAAACAAGATGACAAAACTTAAATTGTTTCGTCGTCTAAAATATCATACTAGAAAAAAAAAATTCATCGTCTAAGACATCAATTCTTTCGTCAACTTAAGTGTACATTTTAGACGGCGAAATGTTTCTTCGTCTAGGTGGATATATCTAGGCGACGAACCGTATATTTCGTCGTCTAGGTGAAACATACAACAAAAAAATTTACGTTTCGTCGTCTAAGCTCTATCTATGCGATGAACAGTTTTGTCTTTCAAGTTCACTGACTTTCATCGTCTCATACATTAAATGATGACATTAGTTTCGCCGTCTAAGTGCTTCCTTAAACGACGAATATTTTTCATTTTCATCATCTAAGTGCCTAAACTAAGACACTTATACGACGAACCTTAAACAACAAATGTTTCATCGTTGGAGTCTTTAATTAGACTACAAAAAACATCTCTTATATGATGAATTTTTGTCGCGTCGAAATCGGGTATTCAGGTAGTGTCTCGTCTAAAGATCTCGGTTAGACTAGGCCTAGTTTTCTATGTGCTTCATATATCCGATCATTGTTTAGTCTATATTTGTCTCTCATTAAATTAGGGAATGTTAGATTATGTGTTTTTCAATGTATCTAACTATATTGATCTATACAAAACTGCGTTTTGGTCAATAAAAAATAAATGTATTAATCTCGTTAAAGAAAAAAAAATTGTATTAGTTCACTGCTACAATTTTGTTAAGATAATTCCTATTCATACCTCCAAATTTGCTCTTGAGACCTCCTTACTTTTTTGTCATTCTAATACAATTTTGTCCCTAACAAAAGAAAAAAGTATCAATACCCAGCTCCTCACTATGTAAGCTGCTTACTCTGTAATGCTAAAGTGGCTCCGTCCAATTTCAAGCACAACTTCTGCAGCCCATGTATAGAGAATTGGAAGTTAATAAAACTAAATTTGTTCTATTGGATACACGTAGTGGGATTCTAAAATCGGTCAAAGTCATGCATGATCCAAGTAGAAATTAACCAGATATCATATCCGATCAAGACTCTAAATTGTTCTTCATACAATTAATAGCAAAAATAGGCCTAGCCTAATTAATTAGCAAGATCAATAGATTGAATTGTGATAAATGAGTGGACACTTCTTACAATTATTTGAGCACAGTTCCTAAGTTTGCAAATCAATATTTTTAGTCATACGTCGCTACATACAAATCATTGAATAGATGACCATCAATTATAGACTACAATCATATCATTCATATGTCTCTCTCTATATATATCTCCTTCCGGATCAAATACTTGTAATAGAATTATGCAAGAATTTGGTTAAACGGAAAGAAGAGATGGAGAGTTATAGAAGATTCAAGAGGAAGAAAGGAAAAGTAGAAAGGGTATAATTAAAAAGTTGGTGATAAATTTTTTGAACGAGATTTAAAGAATAAATTTGGAGGTCTAAATAGAAAAACTCTTTTATTAATTCTCTTTACATTGTCTCGGTCTTATTTAATTCGATCTAAGACGGATCTCTCTTTAATTATCTAGGAGTACAACATAATAAGATTTTCGTACAATGTATTGATTGATTGATTGATATGTGGCGTGACACGTTTATTAAATAAACATATAACCGTTAACTGTTAAAGAGAAATCTACTACAAACGGAAAACAATTTAAGATAATAATTTTATTGACTATAACCGTACCTTCTACTATGAGTTATCCATTATAGAATTGTCTCGAAAATTCTAGAAACTACGAACACTCTTTTCGTTATTTGTAGATACGAGTTTATTAGATCTTAAGAAATGACAGCATTTCTAGCGCCAACAAATTAGCATTTTTATGAAGGAATATTCTTATTCCTGGCTATGTAAAGTATATTTCTCAAAGTTGGTAACATTTTGAATCCAATTTCACCACACCTATCGCCAAAATGAGATGATTTTAAAAGAGAAATTGAGGATGAAGTTTTGGAGCCATATACTGTCAGCATGCAATGGACGTTTAATCTTTGACATGATTTGTAAGGCCAGCTTAGATAGTAGAATGCAAACAATGAAAATTATGAATAAATGGAAACAAATTTGAAATATGATTTGCCACATATGTGAAATGATTAGACCACATAATAACACATTTGGAATTCCATGTCAGAAATCTGTCAAACCTGCAATTTCTTTATATTTGGGTCACAGTTTTTCATAGTTGGAAAGAAAATGAAGTGCTTCTGATTCAGTTTTCTTTGTCAAACAAAAAGCTGTGTTTGGTGCAATGTAATTGGGATTTAAGCCATTTAAGAGACCTGCCTTCATCCCCTATAAATTCAGACCTAGCTCTTCCCTAAGTTCCATCACTCTCACTCTTCCCTAGCTAATATTCGATCTTCTTGTTCGTAAGTATAGATTTTTCATAGAGATTGTTATATATTTAGATCTATAGCTAGCTAGCTCACACTATCCTCCAAAGATGTCTCATCAAGTCCCTCAAAACAATGGGTCTAAAGAACGATTCTCAGCTGATCAAAGTGTGTCTAACCCTACCGAACCCACCACTGCTCCGCCACATGTGTCGTCCTCAACCGATGCAGTCGAAGAGAACCACCATCAAATAGTCGCTTCCTCCTCTGCTCAAGAGTGTACAAATCAAGTGGATCGGAGCATTAACAACAACAACAACGTAACAACAACAACAGAGATGAGTTGCATGACGAGATCACAAAAAGACTGAAAAAACTCGTAGTTGTAAGTATCACTGACTCTTGTAATTAACTTTTTCTACTATGTCTATGTGGTTAATTAGTTACTAGATATATATTAATTGATTAACTAACTTTACATTTTACACAGGAAACTATATATAGCGGCGGTGGGATGCAAAATGGGAAGCAGCAACCCTAGAAATCAATTGCAACCATCTCAAGCAGCTGATCAGCCAGCTAACCTGAATGAGACAAAAACCAAGAGAACGAAACATCCATCATTACTCGCCGGAGAGATGGAAGTCTCTTTTGAGCTTCCCGAAGATCTTCAGAATGTAATTATTTCTTCCTCATTTCTCCTCATATATGTGTATATATATACATGGTATTTGTGAATGTTTATTAATTATTTCGTATATATATATTGTGTTTGTGATTAACTCCAGTTAATAAAGAGGTGTAAAGCGGAGAATGATACAAGTACTTCTTCAAATGCTCTTCCGGATCGATATAATCTGTATGAGACTCCAGGGATGTGGAAGATCGAACGCAGACAGAGAGTCGGTGATCGGGGTTCTTATGATACATATGATAGGGTAATATATTTAATCAATTAGTAAGATTTACTTCTTAGAAAAGAGTTTTTTTTTGTGTGGAGATAATTGGATTGGATTGCGGCTTTATGGAAACATAAAGACGCTGAACTTCTAGTTATAAAATCTCACCCTTTTTTTCCAAAGATCTCACTGTCTTTTGTATAAACAATAAGAAAAGATGGAAATGTATCTTTTTTTTTCTTTCTAAAAATCACTTGAAGCTTTATTTTATTTATTTATTTTGCAAATAGAGAAAAGAATACTACCCTCCACCTGTAATTAAAGTTTTTATTTGGTAAGAGACGTACAAAAATGCAGATAATGTTTTGACTTTATAAGAAAATATATATACATGTACTCAAGTTATGAAATCTCATATTCAAATCTTATCAGACACCAATATTTATATCGGTCAATTAAAAAAATGTTTTGAAATCTCATGAGCATTGGCTACGAGGTATATATATTTTACTGTACTTTTTTCTGGTGGTAAATAATCAAAATTTATCTCAATCATTTAAAGAATTCAATTTAGTGATATACTAATATAAAGAATTTTCAAGGCGTTTTGCTAATATTTTTTTTTTAAATATGCGTTTTGCTAATATCAGAAGAAATTCAATTTTGGATATGAATCGTTCATATGTCTTTCCTAAATTAGTTTATGATACACCGTACTGTTTGTCTTTTGGTCAAAATGTTTAAAATCAATTTAAAAAGGAAATGAGTTTGACCTCTATTTCTTTATTTTCCACCTCAATATTATTATGCTTTAAAAAGGATATGTGATCTTTGCTTCAATGTAGATTGTACAAACTTTATAAAAAAAATTATGCATCATCATTGCAGAAGAGGAAGAAGGCAAAAATCGAGGAACATAATGAATAAGGAAAGACAAAAACCAATACTTCTAATTATCCGTACAATATCACTGCATTGTGTGGAAGTTTGATGAGGGAAAAGGTCGCAAGATGGGTGAGAAATGTCGAAGTCAAGGGCCATTTCGAGGTCGGAGAATGCAGTAATGCGGTGACGCGACTGCCATCTCCTCGAGTTGATGCATCACATGATGCAGAAGCATCCTATAGAGGAACCTCTTCGACAAATGTCGAAATGCCCGTTGAACCCATCGTCGACCATCAAATTCAGGAGCTTTATCAGGAACATTATTTTAATAATCTATCCCCTATCACCGTAGATGGTCCTGCAGTCGAGACCACGGAAGATTTAGAAGCGAATGAAGTTTATCTTCATCACTTCCCCATCTCTAACATCGTTGATGACTTCGCGGATCTTGAGGTCATGCGGAACGACACGACTGATGTACAGTCCGCCCTAAACACTATTGGAATACAGCAACTTAGCAATGAATGGTAAATTTCTTCGTCGTTAGAGGCCACCCGAAGTGACGAATAATACATTCGTAGCCTCAGAAATATCCTTCGTCGTTAGAGGCAAACTGAGGGGACCAACATTGTTCTACGTCGCTTCAGAAAAAGGAAATAACCAAATTTAAGTAGTTGAAACGACAAGGAGAAACTTGGTCGCTTCGACAATCTAAGGCGACAAAAATTGAACAATGTTCGTCGCCTCATTTTTTTAAAACTGGATCTACTATCCTTCTTAAAGTCAAACCCTTTATAAAGTTGAAATTTTGGGGAAATAGGTCACTCGCGTTCTAGAGTCGTTCTTGACCAATTTGGAGAAAAAATTGAAGAAATTGAGAAAGAAGGTTGTTCTTGCCATCCATTTCATTCTTAAGTAAGGTTAGTTTGATTTTTATCTCTTTAACCCTCTTTATGACCATAATACATGTTAATTGAGAAGTGAAATTGATGTTTATGTGAACTTTTTGAAGTTGAATTGAATTTGGTCCTATATTGTAGTTTTAATGTTTGAATCATTGAATTGTGATAAATCATGTTATGGGTTCATCAATAATGTTTGAACTTTGGTTAAATTTAGTGAAATTTGTGATGATTAGTGTAGATTAGATGTATTGGTCTCAATTAGTGGTGTTATTAGTGTTAATCATGAAATCGAGTGTAGGGTTATATATAATTGTGGTGTTTATCAACTTAGAACTCCTGTTTGAGAATCAACAACTCATCTAGTTGATCGAGATGAGTTGTTGATTCTCGAATTGTCCTATTTTTGGACACTTTAGATGAACACGACTTTGTTGATCCTTTTGTTATTCATGTAGTTTTAGATTCAGTTTTGGGATATGGTTTCGACAGTGTCTGCTTACAATGTTCCCCGAGTGTAAATTAGGTTGTTTAGATATGTGTGTACTCAAGGAACTGTGGGGAGATGCTGCCAAAATTTTCCAAAATTGGAGCTGAAACCCATGGGTGCAAGAGGGTTGACAAATGTCATATTCCCCTGAAGGGAATATGACCCAACCCGGAGGCATAAGGAGAAGAAGTGTGGGGACAAGTTTTGGTTGTATCATAAATGTGGCGTTGTAACATTGTTCATATTGATTGTTTTCGTTGACAGGAAACATGGAAGAACACCCAGACAAAACCTGGATGACATATCCTCATGCTGATCCAAGGTACATCATAGGCATATTCGAGTTTATAAATTTTGCCTGGCGACATAGTAACGGAGCCGATTATAACTTCTGCATGTGCAAACGTTGCAAGAACGGTTCGTTCAAGGTTACTATGGATACCATGTATCATCACTTGTCACACAGTGGTTTGAATCAGGAATATACTGTCTGGCACCTTCACGGAAAAGTTTCAAGTGAACTGGCAATGCTCAGTCAATGAAGACAGTGGCTTCAAGACAAAGTCGATCATTCTAGTGGTGTCGATCCTTCAGTGAACCCGCAATTGGAGATTCTACATTAAGCATATCCGTATTATCCTGGATACCATGCAGATGCACCCCAACAATTTGTGGAAGATAATTTTGGCATCAACTTCAATGACATGGTAGACTATGATTATGAAAAGTACGATAGATTATTAAAGGAGTCACATACCCCATTATATGAAAGCAGTGAGGAAACTGTTTTGAGTGCCATATTAGATGCAATGGAAATGAAAAATAAAAATAGATGGTCGGACATAAGTGTTGACTCTTTATGTAGTACGTTAATAAACTTCTTCCTAAAGGGCACACATTCCCCTATTCATACTTGAGAATTAAAAAAATCTTGAGTGATCTTTCACTTGGTTATAAAAGAATTGATGTGTGTGAGTTCAACTGTGTGTTGTTCAGGGGGGCGTTTGTAAACGAGAGGATTTGTCCAGTGCGTAATTCTGAAAGATATAAGCCGTATACGGAAGACATTCCCAAAACAATGATTCGTAACTTCTCTCTGACACCAAGGTTGAAGCGTCTGTTTATGTCACCACACACTGCCAAGCATATGCCATGGCTGGTAGCCTCAGCCATCCAGCTGATAGAGAAGCGTTTCAACATTTTGACAAAACTTTTCCAGGTTTCGCACTGGACTGCATAACTGTGCGCCTTGGAATTGCAACATACGGTTTCAATCCATTCGGAACAATGGAAACTTTGCATAGTACATGACCTGTTCTTGTGATGCCGTACAATCTACCACTGTCAATGTGCATGAAGAAGGAATATAACATGTTATCGATGTTAATTCCGGGCCCTAAATCTCCCGGAAAGTGCATTCATGTACTCATGGAGCCTATGATCGAGGAGTTAATACATTTATGGGTCGTTGGAGACCATACTTTTGATGGAGTAGACAATGAGGTATTCTTGATGAAGGAAGCGGTGATGTGGACTATCATCGACTTTCCTGGTTTAGGGATGCTTGCGGGCTCAATGGTGAAAGCATATAAGGCATGTCCAATTTGTCCAAATGAGCTGACTTCAGAGCATATCTGTGGGAAGATAGTTTATAATGGTCATCGGAAATGGCTATACCAAAACCACCCTTGGCGATTGAATAAGGCATTTAATGGGAATGTGGAGTTTGGCGGAAGACCTGTTCAGAAGAATGAGGATGAAATTTTGGAGGACGTTAGGTCATATGCTTACCTCATTCTTAGCCAACATGACAACTTGAAGGCACCATACAATCTGAATGACAGACAGTGTTGGACTCACGAGAGCATATTTTGGAAGCTGCCTTATTGGTCATCGTTGCAGATCAGACATTGCTTAGATGTCATGCACATTGAAAAAAATGTGTGTGACAACATCCTTGGAACCATTTTTGCAATTGATAAGAAGACCAAGGATGGTCCAAAATCTCGCGCTGCTTTGAAGAAGAGGATTGTGCGCAAAAACCAGTGGCAAAGAGAGGGTGACGAGAGGACAGTGAAGGTTCCTCATGCACCCTTTTTAGTTAAAAAGAATGCTCTAAAAGATAAATTCGAGTGGTTTAGGGATGTTAAGTATCCTCTTGGTTATGCAGGAAGCTTGAGAAGTAAGGTCAAAGTTCTTCCCCCGTCATAGTTTTATGGATTGAAGACGCATGATTGCCATGTATTGCTTCAACGTTTTCTTCCAGTGATTATCAGAGGGTTCTTGCTAGATAACGTTGTGAAGCCATTAATAGCACTGTCAAATTAGTTTCGTAAATTATGCAGTAGGGAGCTGAAGAAGGAGGTTGTGCGTGATATAGAAACTGAGATAGTGATGATTCTATGCAATTTGGAGCTGATTTTTCCTCCACATTTTTTTACATCTATGGTTTATCTCATGGTTTATCTTCCAGAACAAATATTGCTTAACGGCCCAGTACACTATACATGGATGCATCCAATTGAAAGGTATAATATTTTACCATTGCTAATATTATGTTAGTTATGTAATATATACTAACCCCCTATATGTAATTGCAGGCAATTAGGGAAATATAAAAAGTTAATGAGGAATACACGTTACCCGGAGGGTAGTATTGCTGAACGGTACCTCGTACATGAATCGGTGACGTATTGTAAGTCTTATCTCAGACGGGAAGACCACGAAGAAGTCGACACTTCCCCTAAGTGGAATATCAGTAATGTTTCACAACTAGTAAGGCCAGATATTATCAAGACTCGTAGCCAGTTCAGGTTGACTGAAGTAGAGACTGTTGAGGCTCACTGGCAAGTTTTGGTGGAAACAGACGAAGTTAAACCTTACCTAGAAGAACATCTCACAAGGTTCATCGCTAAAAATGGTGAAGATTTCGACGATCTTCGTCATCGGAGGAGTTTTCTTCGATGGTTCTTAAAATGGGTACTGAAAACTATTAGTTGTTGTAAGGTTCTGCAATGGTTTTAACACTTATTTTTCACGTATCTAGCACTTATCTCTCATGTGTCTCTTAAGGATAAAAACTAGGACCAGGGCTTGGTGCTAGGAATAAATTCATTAGCCTAACGACCTCAGCAATTCTGGATTTTTAAGTCATGTTATGTGAACGGTGTCAAGTTCACCTCGTTTGATAGGGATCAAAGAACCGTGACTCAAAACAGCAGTGTCATGATAGACATGGGTTCATCCAAGTTCTACGGTCATGTTAACTACATAGTCGAAGTATTATATGCAAGCCGTATGCCAGTGGTGTTGTTTAAGTACACATGGAACAACTCCGAGGATGAGGATGAAATTGACACCGTCAAGTTAGATCATGAACTAATATCAGTGGATATAAACAATAGAACTATGAGGATTCACCCTTCATTATTGGAACCAAAGCAAAACAAGTATTCTACATGAACGATCCAAAGGCGGGTGGTACTTGGAAGGTAGTATAAGAAATGTCGCACCGAAATGTCTACAGTGCCGAAGTACTTGCCATAGATGAAAGTAGGTCGCCTACATGAGATCATGTATTCAAGTCTTACCAAGAGGACACTCCTACAGTGATACATTTTTACCAAGATTTTCACCTAGTTTTGGATGAAGAAGGAGACAAAGATGAAGACGAATCTAATGAAGACCTATTAGAGCAATACAAAGAAAAGACGAAGACAAAGACGAAGAGAATGATGAAGAGAACGACGAGGAGGAAGACTAAACTAATATTATTATGAATTTGAAAACTAAATTCGTATTTGTAAACTATGAATTATGTATTTGAAAACATTAATTCTAATTTTTGAATTTTTAAAAAGAACACAAAATGAGACGACTAAGACATCAGTACTCGTCGCCTCAAATTGTACGAGGCGTCGAGGAATCTCAATCTTCGTCGCTTCAGATGTTCCAAGCAACCAAGAGTCACGCTTCCTCGCTTCAGTTCTCTGAGGCGACAAAGAAACCAATCTTCGTCGCCTAAATTAGATTATATTTCCAAAGCCAGGAACAATTTCTTTCTTCTTTGTTTATTCTTCTTCTTCGTTTCTCCTCCGCCCCCAAATCCTTGATTCCCTGAACCATAAATCCCCTCCCCTAAACCTAAATCCCCTCCCCGTAAACCCTAACCCACCCCTCCCCGAAACCCTAAAGCCCCTCATCTCCCGTGTCTATCCCTAAACCCGAGACCAAATCCAGGATTTATCCAAGTCCAGCCATCATCACTTCAAGTCTGGGAATCCTCCAACTTTCTTCATCTTCGTTGTATTGCGTCAAGGTAAGCGATTCTACTCATCACTTCAAGTCTGGGAGTCCAACTTCAACTCCGGCGCTCTTAATCAAATTTGGGGATTTATAGTAGCTTGACTTGATTGATATATTAGTAGCTTGGATTGATAGTTTTAGGGGACTGTCATACATATATCAAACTATTTGATAGTTTTACAGTAGATATATCAAACAATTTGATAGTTTTAGGGGACTGCCGTACATTTTCTAGAGCAAGAGAATTGTTTGAGAAATTTGGATATATGCTTCGTGTATCCAACATGATCTGCCAACAGAAGCTTGGATTGATTACACAAAAACGAAGCCAAGAATGTAGCCTACAATCTAATATCTTCAAAATTGAGTTTTAACTTTGGTTTTGTTTTTAATTGTGGACATGTGGATTTGTTTTTGCGATGCTTATGTGATAGTGTACATATGTGTGATGCTTATGTGATAGTGTACATATGTGTGATGCGATGCTTACAGAATGGCTCCCGGAATACTAGTCACCGGATGAGAAGAACGGCGCTCGAGCGCCGAGAAGCAGCGGCAGCGGCAGCGGGTCCTTCCGTATCCGCCGCCCCCACGGGACAATCTGGGTCTCATCCGCAGCCTCGTTCGGAGCATGAAACACCTGCCCCACCACTTGAAGATACTTTTTCATTAGTGGAAAACAGCGGTGCGGTATCCACCAGCACCACTACCGCCTCTGGTAACTCAGAGCGCCCGCCCGCCCTCAGCATCCGTTGTAAGAAGACCAAACTTCCAGGTCAGGTCCACTGCTTGATTTTAATTTGTTCATTACTGTTTTGATTTTGTAAATGTATAACTGTTAGTAATTTTGATTTAAGCAGACATGGTGGACATGGCAACCTGAAATGCGACGACGATGCAACGCGAGGTCGTTGTCGGGACAAAGATTGAGTACCTCGTCGGGCTGAACAACAATCAGCGACTATAGGTGCCTTACTCTACAACGTATTGAGGGCCTGCGACGAGAGAGTTTAGAAGTCTGATGTCTAGAGACATTGACAGCATCATCCGCAACAAAGTTCTTATGCTTGCGCCTACTTTTTTGGACTTAAAGATGAGCACCGCGACATCTTAAATATCGGTATTGAGGTATACTTTATGCGCTTAGCTAAATTTTTTAATTTAAAGTTTATGTATTTAGTAAAGAAAATTAACACATTTTTAATTTATGTGCTAGACGAACTATGATATCCCTGCAACCGAGATGGATATGTGGAACTTCATAGACGTGACGACACAAAAAATATACAAGGACTGGAAGTATGATTGCCATCAGCATTATCTCCACGTCAGCTAGGAGACTTCTGTCGAGTTCCTAGGGAAGGAAGAAAAATGAGAGTGGTTAAAAGGTCACTTCAAAGACCCTGATTACCTGGTAAGCTTCATAACCTATTTCAAGATTTCTTGGGCATGATTTTAAATTTAAATGTTTATCTATTAATATTGTTAAATTATTATTTTGTATGGCAGAAAATGTGCTCACGGAACCGGGAAAATAGAAACAAGAACAAGGAGCAGCAGCTCAACCACCATTCGGGCTCCCTCGCACTCTCATACCGGAGCGAACTGTTGGAGAAGAAGGGTCAGAAAGCCCCGGCCGTCCAGACTTGGATCAATGTATATGAGCCAGACAAGAATGTAGCTGAGAAAATGGTGA
Organism: Geum urbanum; assembly: GCA_946800695.1. Taxonomy (NCBI): domain Eukaryota; kingdom Viridiplantae; phylum Streptophyta; class Magnoliopsida; order Rosales; family Rosaceae; genus Geum; species Geum urbanum. The sequence continues at coordinate 75,655,052 of OX326999.1, read as the reverse complement.
GCGAAAATATGTTAAGTTAAGTTACGTTATTACTATTATTTTTGTTCGCAATATTTTAATATTATTTAATTATTATGTTTTAATTGAGCAGACGACAGTCAAGCAAAGGCTCGACGAAGTCTTACCGCAACAAGATAGTGCAACGGCCCAGGATGACGACGATGTGGTTTCATGAGAGTTTCCTCTTCCTCTTGATACGCAAATAAATATCATAGAAGAAGAGATGGGTTCAAGGCCCAAGACCTCTGTAAGAGGTAATACTGCATAACCTAAAGTCGTTTATCTCGTTTTTCATGTATGATTGATACATATTTATTTCTCAATGTTCGTCATGGCAGGGTAGGGCGCGCAATCACACGCGAGCCCAAAGCTAGAGGAGGCACCCAAGTGAACAACAATTCTGAGGAAATCGAGATGCTGAAGAGGGAAGTCGCGGAAGCGAAAGAGGTGGCGCGTAAGTCCAGAGATAATTATAATGCGCTCGCCGAAAGGATGAGAGAAATGGAAGCCTTAGTAATCCAAGCAGGGAATCAACAAGGTCCAGTTCCTACCCCCACTCCTGGCACCCAATCTAGCTGCAATTTGGGTGCCGACCAAGACTCTAATTTGTGAGCAATAATAGTTAGGGTGTGTATAGGCATCAAAACTGTGTACGTTTAGATTTGCGGTTTATTTTTGTATATGAATGATTGTGTGTTCATTGAGTTTGTTTTGTGCATATTTTATGTTGAGAATGATTTTATGCACATTGTGTGCATAATTGTGTATTGTCGTAACTTGGTACGTAAAAATTTGAATAGTTTTTTTTTTAATATCATCCAACGGAGCTACGAAAATTGGGGTATGTTCGTCGCTCCATGTGTTAAATAAAGCGACGAAGATACCTCAATCTTTGTCGCTTCATATAACCCTCCTTGGTCGTCCTAACCTCACCAATATTGGTCGCTGAATGTAGGAGCGACCACTCCAATCTTCACCGCAATATTCTCTAGCGACCAACTTAGCCTTCGTCGCTTCATTGTTCTGTAGCGACAAAGTTTTTTAAAGTTACGCCGCAACAACGTAGAGAGACGAACATGAGACGACGAGACTTAAGCGATGAACACTTGGAACTAGCCGTCTAGGCAACAAGTATGCGACTTGGCTCCTCCTCCAACAATGAAAGTTCCACCTGAAAATGACGACACAAAGTTGTTATGATGAAATTTGTATATTAAATATTATAGTGTAAATATTTGGACGGTTTGTACAATTCCTATGATAAAATACATTTTATGTACCACTATAAAGAATTTATTTTCATTTTTACTAAAGACTTATACATAAAATTATATAAGCAAGAAAATCCCTTAATTGGTTAAAATTTGATATTCATGATCAAACCCTTCACATAATCAAGAAAAATTAAATTTTATGGATGATAAAATATAATGAATAAGAAATGAATTATACCTCTTCATCTAGTAAGTCATTGATCCGATAACTAAACTAAACATTATTGGGGAGACCTTGATAAATTGTCTCATCTTCTTCTTCGTCTTCGCCTCCCGAAGTTGCAGAAACATCGATCTTCATCATTTCGCTTTTGAGAACTAAACCTCCTCCGAGGGGTTGGCTTGAGAAGAAGAATAGTCTATATGTAAATAATAACTTGTTTTAGACCCCTATTTATACAGCATAAGGTGACGGTTTTGAATACATAAACAGTGGACTACGCCGTGGTTTTAAAAACTATGGGGAGACACGTGGTTTTAACAAAAGATAAACCGCTCTTACATATTGCACTTTAATTAACGTATATATTTGATTCCAAACAGGGCAATCAATTCTCTCTAGAGCGAAGAAGAGCTATGAATCATTCTCTGTGTTTGGAAAAACAATGTAAGATTCAATGGCACAAAAAAATAATAAATTGCATATACAAATGACATTTCTGTATATGCAAACAAATCACGGTAGATGAAAGTTTCAAAAATAATAATAATTAGGGTAGATGAAATAAAGACCGATTATGGTCAAAAAAACGTAAGGGCGTATGATTTAAGAAACAATAAAGTTACCATACACAATTTTTATTATTGGTAAAGGTATTATTAATATATTACTATTTCTCATCACTAATATTATTGGACAAAATAAGTCATTATTGTTGGAATATGCGTAAAAATAGAATGAGTAATATTCATCTTATTTCACAGTGAATGACCAATTATATAAGAATCCACATTACATAATCCTAATAAGAATATAGGATACAATGAAATATTACTTGATTACGTAGATACTGAATATTTATGCAATATGGATAGGAAATCTATCTAATCTAAGATGAGGATATCACATATATATCTTGATATATTTCAACACTCCCCCTTGTAGTGTCTGAATCGTCACTCGGTGTAGACTCGATAGATTCCTGCTCGTTGACGCATTTTGGTTGCCACGTTAAAACCTTTCCGAGAAAATCCAAAACCTACTTGTAGGAGAAAGTCTAAAACTCGATCGAATGAAAGAGTACACCACGTCTTTCACTTCATAAGCACAGACGCCTAGATTCCATCAGCTCCCCTGACTTTGGCTTCTCCCCCTGATGAAGACATCAATGGGTGTTTAGACAAGCGGCACATGCCTATGTTCCGTACATACTTCTTGAAAGTGGTCCTTGGCAGGGCTTTGGTGAACAAATCCGCCAAGTTCTTCTCAGAGCTCACTTATGTAATAGCAATGTTAAGTAGACTTTGTTGCTGCTCATTATAAAAGAATTTCGGTGAAATATGGTTAGTGTTATCACCCTTAATGAATCCTAACTTCATTTGTTCAATGCAAGCAGAATTATCCTCAAACAAAATTGTTGGCTCGTCAGTGGTGGACCTTAGACCGCCTGCCAACCTAATATGGGAGATAATACTACGAAGCCATCACATTCGCAAACTGTTTCATGCAACGCAATAATCTCCGCATGATTAGAAGACGTAGCAACAAGTGTTTGTTTTGTGGATCTCCAAGAGATAACAGTATTTCCCATGGTAAAGACATAACCCATTTGAAAACATCCTTTATGTGGGTCAGAGAGATACCCCGTATCGGCGTAACCAATTAGAATGTCGATAGGACACTGGTCATGAGAGTGTTCAATGTCGTCTGTAGAAAAGACCATGGCCAAGTTTATGGTAGCAGTCGGGTTTAGGCAACGGCCATTATGACCCACAACTGTAGGGTTTGATCCTACACTGTTTTTCTCTCTATAAGATAGAATAAACCAAAATCCGTTGTACCTTTCAAGTATCGAAAGATGCATTGGACTCCAACCCAATGTCTGCGAGTTGGTGCTGAACTATAAGGTGCAAACAAGTTCACCGCAAATGAAATATCCTGTCTAGTACATAATGCCAAGTAGAGCAAAGCTCCAATATCACTAAGATAATGTAACTCTGCTTCAAGCAGTTCTTCATCCTTTTCACGGGGATGGATAGGATCCTTAAGAGGATCGAGGCTCTGGACCACAATGGGAGTACTACTAGGTTTACACTTATCATGATTGAAACACCTAAGTAGCTTTTCTGTGTAACCCTTTTGATGGATCAAGATTCCATCATCACGATGCTCTAGCTCCAGCCCTAGACAGAAACATGTTCTCTCAAGATCTTTCATTTCGATTTTAGATTTCAGTTCTTCCACAGTATCATTGAGCTCGAGTAGAGTAACAATGATGTTTATGTCATCGACATATACTGCAATGATCACGAAACTAGAATCTGACTTCTTGATGAAAACGCAAGGACACAGCTCATCGTTTGTATATCCTCTTCTTATCAGATAATCATTAAGTCGATTGTACCTGATGCATCCGAATTGTTTCAATCCATACAATGATCTTTTACGTCTCATTGAAAACGCACCGTTTGGCTTGTGAGTACTTGATAAGGACAACTGAATACCATTAAGAACTTTCATGTGTAATACTGTATCTAGATCCCCATTTAGATAGGCAGTAACTACATCCATTAGCTGCATGTTCAATCGTTCAAAAAGGATTAAACTAATTAAGTATCGAAAAGTGATGACATCCATGATGGGACTATAAGCTCCTCATAATCAATTCCAGGGCGTTGTGAGAATCCTTGAGCTACAAGGCAAGCTTTGTATCTGACAATCTTGTTCTTCTCATTCCGCTTCCTAACAAAGACCTACTTATTACCAATAGGCTTGACACCTAGAAAGGTTGGCTTAACAGGACCGAGTACGTTCCACTTTTTTAGTGAATCAAGTTCAGCTTGGATAAAATCTTTCCATTTGGGCCAATCTGAACGTGCCTCACATTCAACGATAGTCCGAGGTTCGACATCATCTGCATCGATAATATCTTGAGCAACTGAGAATGCATAAGCATTGTCTACTATTGTCTCATGTCGATACCATATGTCATAAGTATGATTAGTATAGTTGACAGAGATTTCCTGGCTTTCGTTTATAGGAATAGAATCCGGTGGATCACTATAATCCGGGACAACCTCGTGAGATGGATCATGTATATCGATAACCGTATGTTCGCTTGATCTTTCAGTCTCCCCCTCTTGCGTGGAGGATTTATGGCCTCATGGGACTCCACTCCTGCGGCAAAGTCACCGTCCCTCCCTCAGGTGATGGTTTGCCGTAGTCCTGGGTGCATACCTAGAACCATTATCATTTCAGGTATATTTGCAGCTAGAATGTGTGATCTTGTCACTCTTATTGTATCTGCAAATGAATCAGAAAGTTTGTCCGTGATGTTTTGTAAATCAACAATGCGTCGAACTTTAGTTTCAGACTCTATAGGATCATAATGAGAGAGTGTGGGGACAGATCATGACACTTCCTGTCATTCCTTAAAAACTCTATTGTCCTTGCCCCCTAACAATCAGAAGGCAGTCTCATGAAAATGACAATCAGCGAATCTCGCCTTATAGATCTGACCTGTCAAGGGTTCGATATAGCAAAGAAGGTCAAGCGCGTCAAAGCCTATATATATATATACCTTGTCTAAGTTGAGGTCCCATTTTTATACGCTTTGGTGGAGCAATGGGAACATAGCAAGCACAACCAAGAGTCCTCAAGTATGAGATGTTAGGCTCATATCCTATAGTCAACTGTATTGGAGTGTAGGTTTGTGAAGCTACTGGACTCAAGCGAAGCAAGTTCCTTACGTGCAATATTGTGCGGCCCCATGCAGAAGTAGGGAGGTTAGAGCGCATTAATAACGTCCTAACCATTTTAATGCATGCTTCTACGAGCCCATTCTGGATATGAACATGAGGAACAAGATGTTCCACTTCAATTCCCATGGCGGTGCAATAATCGTCAAACATTTTTGACGTAAACTCTGCAGCATTATCAAGTCGAATCAATTTGATTCAGCAATCAGGGTGTTGATCCCTAAGTTTGATGATCTCTGCTAAGAGTCTAATATAGGTGGAGTTTCTTATGGACAACAATTCTACATGTGACCAACGAGTTGATACATCAACCAGAACCATAAAGTATCTAAATGCTCCGCTTTCTGGATGAATAACTCCACAAATGTCACCTTGGATATGTTGTAAGAACGAGTAAGACTATTTCTCTACCCTGACATACACAGGGCGGGTACCAAGCTTGCCTAGGCTATAAACTTTGCAAAATCTTTGGTGAAAATCTCCAGCGGAGTATAAGGTACTCGAGGAAAGTGGATAAGTCCATAAGACGGTGACATCCCTAGGAGGAGGTGCATCACCGCCGTTCCTACGATGTGACGTGTTAGGTGATAGTCCATATGACCTTTCCACAGCTATGGCCTCATTTCCATGAAGTTTTTGAATCTTCCTATGAAAAGGGTGACCGTGTGTGACCTTCAAGATCTTAGCCATCAACATTAGATGCCCAATATGGTAGTACCATAACCAGAAGACATCCGATCTGTAGTCCATTAAGTCTTGACGGAGCAAGTAATGAACTTCAACTTGTTGGGTGGTTGTAGAGTCAAACCATTCAGAATACTTGGACACTTCTCTAAGATTTACTTGACTCCACAATACATTTAAGTAATGTAGAGAACTTCTTCTCTATTCTCAACTTGGGTTTCAAGGTGATAACCATTGGCACAAACATCCCTAAAGCACAGTAGAGCTCGAGATCCTCTAGGGGTGAATAGGGCATCCTGGACGTTCACGGGACTTCCATTCGGTAGTGTAAGCCGAGCTGGGTCGTGACCCTCAATGATATTGAAGGGGCCGTCGAAGGTCATCACAGACGACTTGACTGAGATTAGGTTAATGAACAAAGATCTCTTCTTAAGCACAGTATGAGTCACGCCACTTTCAACGATACAATGATAATCGGTTGAATCCATACCTGTAAAAGTAAAGGGTTTAAGTTAGTCGCTTAACTCTACTAAGGTTACTTTTATTAAATGCCAATGGTGGAAGGTTTACATAATTTCATTTAAACATTACATATTCCATTACATTGTAAGTACAGATCCATACAAAGACGAATATCAAAAACTTTTATGTCTTCTCATAAATTTTTGGGTAGATTCTATTTTTCGTGACCAAGCGAAGTAATCTATGTAGGTGGGACACAAGGTCTGCTCAAGTATCTTTATCAAATAAATCTTTCTAGACATCACTACTAAATAAGGTGAGCTGTACTAAATTAAAAAAATAGTAAAAGCAATCTTTATTTGAACTTGATATCACTTTTTAATACAATAGCGTCTAATGCGCAAAACTTAGAAAAAACTAGATTGAAGGGGGATAATCGAGCGCGCATACGTACGATGAACGGTACACCTACGAGGTCTCAATTCGCAATCCTATACTCCTTGCTACGTTATATCTTCTAGCCCTTGAGAGGGATCTCGGTCGCGTACGATGAACGTGAGGCTAGAGCCAACCTTCGTCGATGATATGGAGTCGGCTGGTATTGATGCGTTGACGTGTCGTTGGCTGAGTTTGAGCAATAATTCTAGCTTTTATCTCGTTCATCCCTTCATGAAATTCGTCTAACATTGAAGGTCCATTGCCATTGAAGATTCACGAAGAAAACCTTCATAATGACGCATGTGGATGGGCAATGTCGAAATTGTCTTCTCGATTTTCTCCTCACCCGTTTTACGGATCCTGAATATCTCAAATTGTTGGCATATTCGAGTCATCTCTATGGCGAATTCATTGATTGTACGAAATCTCTCATAAGTGAGTAGAATCCATTAGTATTCCACCAAATTTAAGAATTCTCTATGAAGTCCACTAAATCGCTTATACAGAGTTTCCCATATTACGATAGGTAGATCCTCACACGCAAATTCTCTTTACAGATTTGAATCGAGTTGTCGAATCAAATCTTGAACACATTGTTCTCACTGCTTTGTGTTTGAGTTATGATCACGTGTTGGAGTATTGTAGGGCATGAGTTATCCATAAAGGCCATTGCTCACTAGATGCGTAAACGTATCCGCCCTCCACGTCTCATAATTGTTTCGATCAGAGGTGAGAGGAGCGAAGTATAATCCATTCAGGTGCGACATTTGAAAGGCAGGAAACAAATGTTATTAGTTCTAAATCTGGACTAAGCAATCAGAATATATATAGGTCACGTGCGTGAGAGGCAAGGGGCATTTCGCTCCCTTCATCACATGAATCCCCACTATATTTAGTTTTTATGTCTATTGATAAATCAATAAGTCGGAGTGTGAGGGAGTAGAATACCTTCAAAATGGGAAAACGCAAAGATACGACAAGGGGAAGAGACAACTTATAACAAGAAATTTTATATCCTTAGATTTTTAATCATGTAGTCTTCTTCTTCTTTTTCTCGGTGAAAGAGGAGGTAAGCCGTGACCGCGCAAGGAAGAGCTACAGAGGAGAAGAGCACCTCGGGGTGCGTGCAACAATGGAGCTTACGGTGTAGGTGTGTGTAACAACCCGAACCAAAAATTACATACAAATCGGCACCAATTAGGATTATCTTTAATTAATCGTATCATATGGTTTGTTAACGACTTTTTCATTGAGCGAGATTTATACTTTATTTTCTTCATGGAAGATGTACAGTATTTTGTTTCAATCGCATAGGCATTTTCCAGGAATTTTTCGAATAAGCGAGCTATTTTTTTGTAATGATTTTTGGAAGTCTGCGTGGAGAAAATATTTAAAAGTATTTATTTTAGGTCGGTTTAATCTGAACCGTTGGATCTTGATCAGATCAAACCTCAGCCATTGATCTGATCAGGTGATTTTGGAAGTGATTAGGGTTGAACCCGAATCAGGTTTTAGGGCTTGGAATCAGCGTCGCCGGTGATGGCGTTCCAACGAGTGTTGGAGGCCGAGGGTTGGAGGTTTCGACTCCCCTCAACCTCGTGATGCTTTTTGGGTGGTCCTTTTGGACTGAGGTGGCGTCACAGCAGAGGTGCGACGGCGAGGGCATAACGGTCCGAATGTTTGGACCGTGGTTTTTGGGCCATTTTTCGGCCACGGTGGTGGTCGGATGGTGTTGGCCCTTTGGGAAATGTTGTTGGGCTTGGTGAGGGCTTTCGATTGGAGTATTGAACACTCCTATCAGAGCTGTCACCATCGGAGGTACGTGTGGCTCACGCACCGCAGCCTATGGAGGCGCGTGATGGCCACGCGCCGCCGTCTACGGCGGGGCACCGACGAGGGAAAAATCCAAAATTGACCCAGGGGTTTCCAGGATAGTTTCAAAGTGTATTTTCAAACGTTTCAAATTTCAGTATTAAGTGAATATGTTATTTATTCAGGAGACCGTGATCGAGATTTTGGCGAGGGGACTTCTGCCGGACCACGGAGCTAGCTTTGTACTGTGTGTTGACACTTTATTTTCACTGTTATTTTGTAATTCTATAGTTATGCATTTACAGTTATGCAGTTTATAGTTATTCGCTTTTTAGTTATGCATTATTATAGTTATGCATTATCTTGGAGGCATACAACACATTATTTTACACCGAGCATAGTCACAGTTGTTGCATCGATGCAATGCTTCTCGGCTGATCCCCGAGACGCTTAGGGAGGGTCAGGGACCTGACCTGAGGATTTATAGAGCACCCACGAGGGCCAGGAACCTGACCTGGGTAGTATTAGGACTTGAGGTTGGATGACCCGAGTTGTACCCTCCACACAGTTTATAGTACCCAGGAGTATATGACAGTTTTATTATTTCGTCAACTCACTCTAACAGTTTTATTATTTTATGTCTTTCCCTAGGGTTTTCGGTTTCCTCCGCCTAGTTTGCAGTTTGTATCTTGTGATTGCACGTCAGCGACGGAGGCATCGAGTCTGTGTCACTGTAACACAACTAGTAGGTTCCTGGTTTAATCTGCTAGTCATGTTATGTAAATTATAAGTTGCTCTGAATATTGTATAGAGTTTACTTCCGTTGTGTTGTATTTTCCATTCACTCTTCGGATTTCTTATCACTTTCTGTAAACAGTTTGCATTTCTAATGGATTCAGTGTTTGACTAATTTGAGAAATCTGGATGAGATTTGGTGCCCACGGTTTGTTTTTGTGGACATTTTAGAAGTGTGTTTTCCTTGCGGTTTTTTGGGTTTCTTGATATTCGAAGAAATTCTGGCAAATTTTTTGTAGATTCGGTTATCATTGGGGATTAATTTCGGTTTAGGAAACTAAATCGGGATCGGGTCATTTCAGTTGGTATCAGAGTATTAGGTTATAGGTTCTGTAGACTTTCGTGGTTGTCTTACTAAGGACATTTATGAATACATAGCACTTCCAGAGCGATAGCCCGACCGGCCCGCGGATCCCCATCAATGCTCACTGTGTTGTGTGTTTTTAAATGTTTAAGGTTTCATGACGTATCCTTCGTGTTTTATTGACTAATGTGTTTTCTCATCCATAGGAGATGCCTCATAGATGTGGATCCCGTGTTAATAGGGCCGAGGATCGTGATGAGGATCAGTGAACGCCTGACTTGCTTATGTGAGTTTTATAATTAGATGAGCATTTTAATCTTGTAGCAAGAGCAAGAACAGCTAGAGCAACCACTTTGTCTGGTTCTACAGATCCTGAAACATTGATGCATGGATAGTCCAGTTGAAGCGGGTATGTGAACAACTTTATTTCACTCCAGAGTAGAAGACTGTAGCAGCCATTGGTTTACTTGAGTCATATGCTTACTTTTTGTGGGATAGTATCGAGAGGGTTTCTATTGATGCCCCATGGCGTACATTCAGAGAATTGTTCATGCGCCGATATTTCAATCAGGTTACTCAACAGCGGAAATATGAAGAGTTTACCAACCTGAGGCAAGGTAGTATGTCAGTGCTTGAGTATAAGAAAAAATTTACTCGTTTGTCTCGATTTGATATGGTGACAAGTGAGGAATCCAAATGCATGAGGTTTGAGCTAGGTCTGAATCTGAACATCAAAGGGACATTGACAACTATGCCTCGGGATAATTTTGATGAGTTTTTTAGTGCATCAATCAGAGGCGATGATGTGGAAAGTGAGAGACAGATGCAGTTTCAGTCTCGCCTCTTCGAGGAAGGTGGACCCAGCCAGAGTCCTTCAAAGAGATTGAGATCAGGTACATCATGCTCAGCCTCTTCTTCTGGCAGTGGACCTTATAGATTTCTTTTTGGCACATCTGGTCAGAGTAGGAGCCAGAGATAGAGAAGGAATCGACCTCAGAGGCAACAATCAAGTGGGAGTTCTTGTGGGTCAAGTTACCCTCGACGCTCATATGACACACCAGCTACACCGAGAGAATTTCTATTATGCAATATCTGTAATAGGCATCATTTGGGTCGGTGTCAGCAGGGCATCAGAGGTTGTTTTTATTGTGGCCAGGAGGGTCACTTTACTAGGGAGTGTCTGCAGAGGGGCACATTTGGTGGTGTAGCAACCCAGAGTTCAGGCGGAGATCAGGGTACCACTTCTGAAGTTCGGCAAGCGCAATCCACCAGGCAAGCAAATCAGCAAAATCACAATCAGCGTAGACGATTAGCTGGGCAGGCCCGAGTGCATGCCATGACCCTGCGAGAGAGCTGAGCTTCCCCAGAGGTTATCATCGGTACGTTATATACTTTTGGTTATCCAGTCCTTACTTTACCAGATCCGGAGGCTACACATTCTTTTATGTCATATAGATTAACATTTTTGGCCGCTATACCTGCCTCTCCACTTCCGGGACTGTGGTGAGTGTTTTATCCATCTTATGAGGTTGTGAGTATCGGATGGGTGTATAGGGACTGTGAAATTTTCTTAGGGGGTTATGGATTAGCTTTATATTTTTTATTGTTAGACATTGTAGATTTTGATGTAATTCTGGGGATGGACTTCTTAGAGGCTCAATGGGTAGTCTTTGATTGTCATAAAAAGGAGATAGCCTTTAGAAGTCTAGGAATGACAGAAATTTTATTTTGCGGCGAAATGAATACTTCTTCATCTTGTTTGATTTCGGAAATAAAAGCGGAAAAGATGTTAAGGAAAGGTTGTGTGGCGTATTTGGCTTATATAGTCAACACGAAGGTATGCTTGCCTAATATTAGAGACATTTCTGTAGTTTGTGAGTATCCAAATATTTTTCTCGAGGATTTACTTGGTCTTCCTCTAGTGAGGGAGATTGATTTTAACATTGAGTTACTTCAAGGTACTGGTTCTATTTCTCAGGTACCATATTTAATGGACCCAAGAGAGTTGAAGGAGTTGCAGGTTTAACTACAGGAGTTGATCAAAAAGGGTTTTATTTGACCCAGTGTTTCATCCTGGGGTGCTCCCGTGTTGTTCGTAAGGAATAAGGATGGTTAATTAAGGTTGTGCATTGACTATCAGAAATTGAATTAAGTCACGGTGAAAAATAAGTATTCTTTGCCACGGATTGATGATTTGTTCAATCAACTAAAATGAGCTACAGTTTTCTCAAAGATTGATCTCAGATCAGGATATCATTAACTTCGAATTAGAGAATCAAATGTTTGAAAGACGGCCTTTCATACACGCTATGGGCATTATGAATTTCTTGTTATGCCTTTTGGATTGACAAATGCCCCAGCTGCTTTTATGGACCTCATGAATCGAGTCTTCAAGCGATACTTGGATAAGTGTGTCATTGTATTTATCGATGACATCTTAATATATTTCAAGGATGAGAAGCAACACCGGAAGCATCTACGCGTTGTTTTGCCAACTTTGCAGGATTCTCAGTTGTACGCAAAGTTTAGCAAGTGTGAATTTTGGCTAGATAATGTGAAATTTCTGGGTCATGTGATTTCAGCTGAGGGAGTTAGCGTTGATCAAGATAAAATTAAAGTACTGTTGAATTGGAGTAGAGCTACAAGTATAACTGAGATAAGAAGTTTCTTAGGTTTAGCGGGTTATTTTTGCTGTTTTTTACAAGACTTTTCGCGGATTGCGACTCTCCTTACTCGATTGACAAAGAAATGAGTCAAATTTGAATGGTCTGATGCTTGTGAAGAAAGTTATCTGATGTTGAAGGAAAAATTGACCATGGCACCAATGTTGACATTGCCTGAAGAAAGTGGGGAATATGTTATTTATAGTGACGCTTCGAAATTGGGCCTAGGTTGTGTTTTGATGCAGTATGGCAAGGTCATTGCATATGGTTCCAGACAATTGAAGCCATATGAAGTTAATTATCTCACACATGATCTTAAGCTTGTTTCCATTGTCTTGGCATTACAGAGTTGGAGGCACTACTTGTATGGAGCGCAGTGTAAGATTTATACTGATCACAAGAGTCCCCACTTACCTGCGTACTCAACCAGATCTGAACATGAGGCAATGAAGATGGATGAAGTTAATTAATGATTATGACTGTACTTTCGAAGACCATCTAGAAAAAGCTAATGTTGTGGCTGATTCTCTTAGTAGGAAATCTGGAGCCTCTCTATTTCATGTACGTGTCGCGAGGGTATCGTTGTTAGCTAAGTTGCAAGCTACGGGAGCAGAACTGGAATGGAGAGATGATGGAGCATTGTTAGCTAGTTTTCAAGTCCGACTAGTGTTGTTTGACCAGGTGCGGAAGACCCAGGACGCGGATTCCTATCTATTGAGTAAAACGAATGATTCATAATGACGTACCAACAGAGTTTCAACTCAGGAATGACGGTACTTTAATGTTTAGAGAAAGACTGTGTGTTCTTAGGAATAACGAGCTGAAGAAGGAAATAATTAATGAAGCTCATTGTTCAGCCTATGTTATGCATCCAGGAAGTACAAAAATGTTTCGTACACTTAAAGCTTACTATTGGTGGCGTAACATGAAAAGAGAAATAGCAATGTACGTGAGCAAGTTCCTTATTTGTCAACAGGTAAAGGTAGAGCGGCAGAAACCTGCTGGAAAGTTACAACCATTAGAGATTCCGGTTTGGAAGTGGGAGGATATTACCATGGACTTTGTATATCAACTACCTCGTACATTTAATGGTAATATTGGCATTTGGGTAATTGTTGACCACCTTACGAAATCAGCTCATTTCTTAGCTCTTCCAGGAATACTCTCTGTGAGCAAATTAGAAAAGTTATACAATATTACCATGCATGTGTCTATAGTTTCTGATCGGGATACACAATTCACATCAGAATTTTGGTGAGCTTTGCAAAAGGCGTTTAGGAGCAGATTACATTTTAGTACAGCCTTCCACTCTCAGACTGGTGGCCAATTGGAGAGAACCATTGAGACTTTGGAGGATATGTTGCAATCCTGTGTTCTGCAGTTCAAAGGAAATTGGGATCAACAGCTTCATCTGATTGAATTTTCTTACAACAGTTATCAAGCCATCATCGAGAGGCTCCATATGAAGCTTTATATGGGAAACAATGTCGAACTCCATTGTGTTGGAGCGAAGTGGGGAAAATGTGGCTTATTGGTCTTGACTTAGTGAAAGACACCACAAAGGACATTCAAATTATTCGAGACAGGTTGAAAGCTGCACAAAACCGACAAAAGAGTTATGCTGATGTAAGGCGAAAAGATCTCGAGTTTGAGGTTGGTGATTGGGTATTTTTGAAATTATCTCCTTGGAAGGGTGTTGTGCATTTTAGGAATCGTGGCAAAAACAGACCCACGTTATATCGGTCTGTATGAGGTTATTGGACGTGCGGGTGCGGTGGCGTATAGGTTGGCACTACCTTCTGAGATGGCTAGAGTACATGATGTGTTCCATGTGTCTATGTTGCAGAAATACATTTCTGATCCATCTCATGTTTAGACACCTTATCTGCTTCCTATATGGGAGGATTTGACATGTGGAAGAGCCAATCTAGATTCTTGATTGGAGAGTCCAGGAACTACGTCACAAGACCATTCCACTTGTGAAGGTCTTATAGAGGAACCATGCAGTTGAGAATGCCACTTGGGAACTAGAGCAGCAGATGTGACAGTAGTACCCCTATCTCTTTGATTAGCAGGTATGTAAATTTTGAGGACAAAATTAGGGGGGTAGATTGTAACACCCCGAACAAAAAATTACGCACAAATCGGCACGAATTAGAATTATCATTAATTAATCATATCGTATGGTTTATTAACGACTTTATTTTCTTCACGAAAGATGTAGAGTATTTTGTCTCGAGCGCGTAGGAATTTTTGAGAAATTTTTCGAATAAGCGAGCTATTTTTTTTAATGATTTTTGGAAGTCTGCGTGGAGAAAATATTTAAAAGTATTTATTTTAGGTCAATGTAATCTGAACCGTTGGATCTTGATTAGATCAAACCTCAGCCATTGATCTGATAAGGTACTTGGGAGGGGTATACATACGGTATTTACGATATAAATACGAAGAAAATACAAAAAATATCAGAAACTTGTCAACCTGTTTTCCTCCACCGAACCCAACGGGACCGTTCGACCAGACTCGGCTCTTCCGGCCACCTCCAGCGAGGTTCTAGGTATGAAATCAAATCACTTGATCTGTTGAGTTGTTTGGTGTGTTCAATTATGATTTTGGAAGTGATTAGGGTTGAACCCGAATCGGGTTTTAGGGATAGTAATCGCCGTCGTCGATGACGGCTTTCCGACGAGTGTTGGAGGCCGAGGGTTAGGGGTTTCGACTCCCCTCAACCTTGTGATGCTTTCTGGGTGGTTCGTTTGGACCGAGGTGGCGTCACATCGAAGGTGCGACGGCGATGACATAACAGTCTGAATGTTTTGACCGTGGCTTTCGGGCCGTTTTCCGGCTAAGGTGGTGGTCAAATGGTGTTGGCCCTTTGGGAAATGTTGTTGGACTTGGTGAGGGCTTTTGATTGGTGTATTGAACGCTCCCATCAGAGGTGTCGCCATCGGAGGCGCGTGACGGCCACGCGCCACCATCCATGGCGAGGCTCCGGTGAGACAAAAATCCAAAATTGACCGGGGGGTTTCCAGGATAGTTTCTAAGTTGATTTTCACACGTTTTATCAAATTCCAGTATTAAATGAATTTTTTATTTACTCAGGAGACCGTGATCGAGATTTTGGCGAGGAGAATTCCGCCGAACTATGGAGCTAGCTTTGTTCTGTGAGTGTAAACTTTATTTTCAGTGTTGTTGTGAGTCTATAGTTATCCATTTACAGTTATGCATTTTATAGTTATGCACTTTTCAATTATGCATTATTATAGTTATGCCTTAGCTTGGAGGCATACAACATATTGTTTTACACAGAGCATAGTCACAGTTGTTGCATCGATGCACTGCTTCTCGGCTGATCCCCGAGACACTCCAGGAGGGCTAAGGACTTTACCCGATGATTTATAGAGCACCCAGGAACTTAACTTGGGTAGTATTAGGACTTGAGGTCGGATGACCCGAGTCGTAGCCTCCACATATTTTATAGTACCCAGGAGTGCTTGGATGATCATATTTTTAGACTCGCATTATTTTTATGTACATTTATAGTGAAAGACATATTATTTATAGTTTTCAGTTTTATTATTTTCGTCCACTCACTCTAATAGTTTTATTATTTTATATACCTTTTCGTAGGCTTTTCGGTTTCCTCCGCCCAGTTTGCAGTTTGTATCCTGTGATTGCACGTCAGCGACAGAGGCATAGAGTTCGTGTCACTGTACTCATCTAGTAGGTTCCTAGTTTAACCTGCTAGTCCTATGTAATTTGTAAATTAGAAGTCGCTTTGAATAATGTATATAGTTTAGTTCCGTTGTGTTGTGTTTTCCATTCAGTCTTCAGATTTCTTATCACCTTCTGTAAACAACTTACATTTCTAGCGGATTCAGTGTTTGACTGATTTAAGAAATCCAGATGGGATTTAGTGCCCATGGTTTATTTTTGTGCACATTTTAGAAGTGTGTTTTCTTGCAGATTTTGAGTTTTTCGATTTTAGAAGAAACTCTGGCAAATTTTTTGTTGAGTCGGTTGTCGTTAGGGCTTAATTCCAGTTTAGGCATCTAAATCGGGATCGGGTCATTTCACGCGGCGAAGGAGAGGTGGAGGCGCGGCGACGCTAGGGAGGAGCCGCGACGGATGATGTGGCTGGAAGAAAGATCTCAGCGAGAGGGCTGCCGAGAGGGATTTTAGGTGGTGGAGATGTTTTGGTATTTTTTTCTCAGTGTTAAAGATCGTGCTGATAATGGGTTTTGAATATGCGCAAAAATAGAATGAACATTATTCGTCTTAATGACCCCTTATATAGGAATCCATATTATATAATCCTAATAGGAATATAGGATACAATGAAATATTACTTGATTACATAGATATTGAATATCCATGCAATCTGGGTAAAAAATCTATCTAATCTAATATGAGGATATCACACATAAATCTTAACATATTTCAACAATTATAGCTAATTTATTTTTCTTTGGTTGAAAAAAATTGTGCAATGTACTTTATTTTGTTGGGCCGAGCATTTGGGCTAGGAAAGAATTCGAATATCGGATATAAAAAAGGGTTACTTTTCAAAAAAAAAAAACTTAAATGTTTTCCTTGCTATCTTCAGCAATTTGGCGGTGCTATAGTTTCTGATTTAACGAAGGACTTGAGAAGTTGGGCTCATATGAAAAATGGGGCTAAAGAGATGAGAGGATATCATTTTCTTTTTAAAAGGGGATTGGCCGAGCGGATATCATTTTCATGTGGAAATATTAGCCGGATTAGGTTTCTCAAATCTAAAAGGATTTTTTTTTTTGAAAAAATAACTTTCCGGTTTGGAAGACGATTTTATTACATAATACGACTAAGGTCGTAATTGATGACATCCAGAACAAACTCCGGAGCATGACTGAACCATTCCATATGAATGTTTAGATTATACGCCTGATTAGCGAAATTGTGAGATACTATATTACATTGCCTAGGAGCAAAACAAAGAGATTAGCCTAGTTGCTTCTTGAATTTTTTTTCCACATCTTCTATTGAACCTCCAAGGAATGACTGATTGAGCTTCTTATTGGAACACCACTTTACTGCTACAAGGATGTCCGACTCCACGATGGCTTTTAAGAGTCCTAGTTCACTCAGAAAATCAAGCCCATCCTTTATAGCTCCCACCTCTTCATGTGCTGCTGAACACACACCATCATAATGATAAGCAAAGCCTGCAATGAACTTGTCCCTAGCATCTCAGAGAACCCCGCCTCCGCCATCTACATCCGTTCAATTTCAACTCTCCTTCAAGTGAAGGTTTCCAATGCTTGAGTGCCTTATTCTTATTCTTCTGTTGTGCATGCATGATAGGTTTTGCATTAGCTTGATTAAATTCTTCATACCTTGTCATGGCTAATGCAACGATTTTCTTGACCTCTTTTGCAGAGTCTCTCCATATCTTCCCGTTCCTGTTTAGCCACAAACTCCATATTACCATCAACAACTTCTCAAAATTTGGTTTTGAAAGTCGACTGACTTGCTCCAGCAACCACTCCTTGAAGGAAAATGTCAGAGACATGAACACATTGAGATCGAAAGGACTATGTGTTATGATTTCTTTGGCAGTGGGACAAGAACAAAAGAGATGACCTGTGGACTTAAATGTCGCGCCACATAGAACACACCTGAGGTCACCGGAGTAACCCTTCATGCTTAAACACTCTCGAGTGGGTAATATGTTATTGACATCTCTCCATATGCAAATACGTACCTTCCTTGGAACATGCGCTTGCCATATAGCCTTCCAAAGTGACTTGAAATTGTCCCCTGCAGAAGTAGAAGCCAAAAAGGAACCCAAAACCAAGTCCCTTGAAATAAAGTAACTCGACTTCACAGTGTATTGACCTCGACGATCCATCTTCCACGTCCAAGAGTCCTCCATATTCCTACTTCTCATAGGAAGACACATGATCCGTTGAGTTACCTCTGCCAAAAAGAGTTATTGTAACTTATCAACATCCCACCGTTTAGTACAAGGAGAGAACAACTCGGCTACCAACTCTACATTACTGGTTGTAGGATGAGAAAGAGTATGAGAAGCTACATTTCAAATCCAGTCATGTTTCCAAATATTTGTTGAAGAACCAGCGCCTATCCTCCTAATTAACCTGGGTTTTAATACCTACACTGTAGCTATACTTCTCCATGAATAAGAAGGAGAATCTCCTATTTTGGCTTCCAGTAAATTAGAAAATGGATGGTACTTAGCTTTATATAATTTTGCAATGAGTGAGTCAAGAATCATAATCATTCTCCATCCTTATTTTGCAAGCATTGCTAAGTTGTGAGCATACAAGTTTTTTAAGCCCATACCTCTTTCATCGTTTGTCAAGCACATTCTATCCCAGGACCTCCAATGTATCTTGCGTGTCATATCATCATCACCTAAAAAAAGCTGGCAAAAAAGTTTATCTATGTCCTCACACAACCCTTTAGGAAGCAAGTAACAATTCATGGCATAATAATGAATAGTTTGAGCCACCGCTTTGATAAGAATCTCTTTCCTTGTAGAACTCAAGAGTTTATTCCTCCAACAAATTAGTTTGTTCACCAATCTCTCATTTAAATATGAGAAAATAGACGTTTTAGATTGACCTACCAGCATGGGTAAACCCAAATACCTACCATGATCATTCACTCGTTGTACACCAAGCACCACCACTAATTCCTTCTGAATAGTCAATGTCACATTCTTACTGAACACCACACTATATTTCTATAAATTGATGAGTTGACCGGATGCTTTCTCATACACCGTCAAAAGCCTTTTAAAAGTCGTACATTCCATAACCTTAGCTTGACCAAAAACAAAGGAGTCATCCACAAATAATAAGTGATGAAGACCTGAGATTTCCCCAGATGAGATAGTAGCCGAAATCAATGCCGAGAGGCCTTCCATGCATAATATGAACAAATATGGTGACAAAGCATCACCTTCACGAATTCTACATGATGAGATGATATATCCATGAGGAGAATCTCTATGTAATACTGAATAGGTCACGGCTTTCAAAGTGCACATAACTACCTCGATCCATTAGGCCCCAATCCTAATTTAAATAACATCATTTCAACAAATTTCATTCAAGTCTATCGTAGGCCTTGCTGATGTCCAGCTTTAGAAAAAAGAAACCATCATTGTTTCTTCTTCTAAGTTAATTTAGAAAATGTGCCACTTCATTGGCCACCAAATAATTGTCAGAGATCATCCTCCCAGGTATAAAGGTGCTTTGCAAAGAGGATATAATATGAGGAAGAATTTTCTTGAGTCTATTGGCGACCACTTTAGACCCTATTTTATAGGCAACATTGTAAAGTGAAAAAGGTCTATAATCCTTGGCCATCTTCAGTTCTTTACCTTTCGGGAGTAAAGTAGGATGAGTAAAATTTGACACTTGTGGTATACTACCCGTAGTAAGGAATGTCCTCATTGCCAAGAAGGCGTCCTGATGTACCACATTCCAATATTTTTGAAAAAATAACGGAGATATGTCATCTGCTCCTGGAGCTTTAGAATGATGCATTTGAAAAAAAAAAGCAGCTTATTTTCCCTCATCTGAGTATGATCGAAGTAAACCTTCATTCATCGTATCATCTACTAAAGGAGAGACACAATTAAGGACTTCGTTAAGGGCTTCATCATCCACATCCTCAGATTTTTGGAAAATATCTTCATAATAGTCAACTAGCACACTAGCAATTTTGGAGGACTCCGTCTGCCACACACATGCATAATCTTCAATTCCCTTGATGATATTTCAACTTTTCCGGTTCGAGGATTTTTTGTGAAAATAAGGCAAGTTCCTATCTCTGCACCTTAACCAAAATACTTTGGACCTTTGTCTCCAATATGTCTCCTATTGGGAAAGAAGATCATTATACCTGACTTGCAGGTCGTCAAATTCCTCATGCTGTGCTTCCTCATGGGGCAAACCGGCAAGCACGTGCATCTTGTTCTGTAGTAAGGTCATCTCATTCCTTCTTTGCCTCACCATACCCTAATTCCACTGTTATAACACATTTCTTGTATGTTTGATTTTTGACCCTAATTGTAAGAGAGGATCTCCAGTAGAAAGAAGAGACCATCCTTGCTTTAATTTGTTCTCACATTCCGGGTACTCCTCCCACAACTCTTCAAACCGAAAACGATGTGCTTGTCGTTCATCCATAATTGAATTCCTGGCTACTTCCACCAATAAAGGTAGATGATCGGACTTATCTGGTGGTAATGTGAGCACACAAGAATAAGGAAAGAGATTTAACCAATCTGGTATATAACATGCACGATCAAGCCTCTCCTTGGTAGACAGAGAGAACCAGATGAATCTAAAACCCACATATCCCAGATCGCAAATATCATAATCCATCAAAGCTTCCCGAAATAGTTGCATCTGTCCTACTAGACGTAAAGGGCCGCCAAATTTCTCCTCATTATTCACTATCTCATTGTAATATCCTGCTATTAAGCACGGTAGAGAGCTCCTCACCCTGAGAGAACGAAGGAGATCCCATGTGCAAACTCGGTCTCCATTCCCAGCATAACCATATATTCCTATGAATCACCACGCTTCTTGTGAGCCACTCTCCCTAATCTCTACTTCAATATGGTTTGTGGAGTATGTATTCAAGCAAACTGAATCTGCCTTTCTCCAGAATAGTGCTAGCCCTCAAGAATCCTCGGATCGCTCCTTACAATACAGTACTCCGTCGAACCCTGCATCACGTCTCACTTTCTCCACCACTGCCCAAGGAGCTAGGGTTTCTGAAAGGAACGTAAGACTTAGTTTACAATGCTTAACTAGTGCGATAATAGCATCTTGTGTTTCTTTGTTGACTAGACCGTGGCAATTCTAGACCAAAATCTTGAACTCCACCATGTCTCGTTGTAGAAGAAATGTTGTCCGACAGAAAAACGTCGCTAGGGAATTAGGGTTTGTTGAGAGAGAAAACCTAGTAATCAATCTATAAGGAATTGTGATGGCTGCCATAAGGAAAATGTAGTTCATACTTGCATACCACGTTATATTTCATTTTGTCACGGCCATACATAGACAGTAAACGTAATTAGGAACCTATGATAGCTTTTCTGAATCGCGTACACACAAGATCATAGAAATAAGGACAAAACTAAAACCAGAAATTCAGATTGAATGGGGCAGATATAAATACATCACCGGCCATTAGGCTCTCCAAGACTGGGTGATTTACCGCCCATTTGCTCAAGAAACTTAGTGAGACGCATATGCTTCGCAGACCATTGATCAGCCAACTTCTGCTCCTTCATTTCGGCATCTCTCCTTAGTCCTGATATTTGTTCCCTGTATTCTGATTCAATCCTATCCAGTGCAGCCTTCTGTTCTTCCCTTAAAGTCTTCACCTTCGCCTCAATCTCATCAGATTTCTCCCTCTTTCGACTAGCCTTCTCCGATTCCAGTTGCAACTCTACCCTTCTTAGCCTCCATGAGGCTTCCTTCTTATGTGCTGCCCAAGCACGGTGCACTTCCTCCAGCTCTCCCGAGCACTCCACCAATTCAGATATCACGTAGTTTTCTCCGCAAGGAACTGAGCCAGGAGGAGGCAGATTGCTCATCCCAAAGCTGTTTTCGGGTCCTCTATCTGCCGCTGGCTGCTGCAGCCACGGGATTGGAGGAGAGGTTCGAGATGGTGCAACTGTAGGGGACAGACTCAATGTAACAGAAGGTGATGGTGGCCTAACATGTGACTGATGTGAGCTAACATTTGAATTCGAGAGCCAAGGTGGAAGCATTGACGGCGCGGGAGATTGTTCACTATGAAGAAAGGGCCCGTTGGAAGTAGCCATGAGATAAGCTGGGGCAGGACAACGCTCCTTCACTAACTTCTCGGCAAAAGTTTCTAGAATTCTATCGTACTTACCCTCCTCAAATGGACGATCAACTGCCTTATCATTATTGTTTTTCTGTTCTCTCTGCTGCTTCTCTTTGAACACTTCCCACCACTTGCCTAATCTCTTTGAAGTACGACCGGGGACTTCAGCAGCGATTTTCTTCCACTTATTACCGTGTTTCTCCTGAAGACAAATGACAAGACGCTGTTCCTCTTCAGTAAGAGCTCCCTTCTTGATTCCCGGTTTTAGATAATTCTTCCACCTTTCCAAGCAAGATTTAGCGTCCCTGTTTAGGGGTTTGTTCATGCGCTGCGAAACAAGGTTCCACTCCTTTGGTCCATATTGTTTCACGTACGCACGCAACAATTCATCCTCTTCAGGTCTCCAGCGTTGTCTCTCCTTCATATCCATGAGCAAATGTCCATTGCCTCACATATACACTCTTCATAATGTATCTGCAATTCAAATGTCATCTTGTTAGACAAAGCTCAACTAGGATTAAATATCTAAGATACATTTGACCATTTTACAAATACAACTTTATAACAAGCTAATAAGGAAATGGAAGTATAATAGAATAGATAAAAAAAAGCCACACGAGGAGAAACAGAATTTTAGCACAGACCAGTAAAACCCAATTAGGCAGTCCAAGGTTGAAACCAAATCAAGCCACAAAAGCTTTAAAATACAAGTTTGCAACAACCAAGTTTTATGCACTTTTACTTCCAGGACAGTAACTGTTAAACCATTTGATCTAGCTCCATGCCTAGTAGCTAAATTGAAGAAAACCACAAAGCTAATAAAGATGCATTATTCTCATTGTATGCTACCCGCAGCTAATTTACACTTGAAACCACTAGGCTTAGCAAAACACATCATATTTCGATACAAACACAAAAAAGTACCAAACTTTTCCATCTGTTTAAAAAGTATATTAACCAAAAGAAATATGTAAGAGGCAAATACTAAATAAATATAAGGGCAAACTTCAGTTTAGTATCTTCTGGTTTGAGTTGTTTTACAAGTCACTACCTGAGGTTTTAAAATTTTCAATTTATTACTTGAGATTTGAATTTTTCTTCATGTTACTAGCTACCTGAAATTTTATATTTGTCAGTTTAGTACCTTAGGTTTTATTTTCTCTTTACTTTTTATCTTTTCATTAAAAAATTGTTGAAAGAGGAGGATATTTTAGTCAATTTATTTATATTTAATAAAAAATAATTTTTAAAATTTTTTATTCCTACCAAAATAAGTTTTATTAATTTTTTTAAATAGTCGGTTGGCGAAATATATCATGCTTACTCTTGACTGTTTAATTAGTGTTGTATGAATATCAAGACATATAGGTTGGCGACATAATTTATGAAAACTCACAAAGCTGACTCACTTGGCCGACCCTTACGTTTAAAAAAGAAAATTTAATTTTTTTTCTTAACAGTCACTGAATCACCATTTGTATTTGACTATATAAAGTTTATGAGTATGATTCAGTTCTTTATTATAATTAATAAGTTTATCAAATCACTATGAGCATGATTTTAATTTAAAAAATTAGTATCACTTATTTAGTTAAGAATAACAATTTTACATTTTTTTTCTATAAAATAATTGAAGGTTAGCCAAGCACGTCAATCTTATGAGTTCTTACAAATTATGTCACCCGCTCATGTGTCTTGATATCTATACGGCGATATATAATCAAGGGTACGCATGACATATTTAGCCAACCGACCATTTTATATAGAAAATTAATATAACTTATTTGGTTAAAAATAACAATTTTAGAAAATATAAACTTTTCTTTTATTAAAGATAAATAAATTGACCAAAATACCATATTTCTTTAAATATTTTTTTAATAAAAAGATAAAAAATGATGAGAAAATGAAACTACACTAACATGAATAACAACTCAAACCAAAAGATAATACTAAACTGAAATTTTTCCTAAATCACGAGATGAAGAGCCTGGAATTATGACGGAATATGGACCACTGGGATACAATAAATTAAAGTTCTCTTCTGAAGGCTATAATTCCTCAAGATCTAGTGATCTACCCAATATCTAGTTCAAACTCCAAAAAAGCAAAACAATTTAACAACAGAAACTACTCAACAGAGAAAATTGGCAACAGTCCTACAAACTACACAGAACTGGTAATAATATTATACTCGAAGTAGCTTTGAATTTTAAGCAGAACAGAACAAAAAGAAAAGAGAAAGAGAAGTTTTGCAGAAAATAAACACACAATTGATCAAAAAGTACAAACCTTTTTCGTGCTCCGTTCAAACCACACTGTAATAGAATCAAGCAACTATCTTTGAGAGAGTATGAAGGAGACACAAAAAGAGAGAGGTGTTTGAGTTTGAGTGGAACTTACGTTTACGCTCAACTCCTCCTCGTCCACCTGAAACCAGAGCTTCGTCTTCGACGCATCCTCCTCCTCCTCAACTGCACCACCTCGTGAGATATTAGAACAACAGAGCACAGAACACAACCAAAGATACTAGCTCTAGACGACTCAAACTCCAAGACAGTCCAGCCCTAGAGAGAGAAAAAAATAATTCAGCAGGCTGAGAGAGAGAGAGAGAGAAACAGAAACAGATGAGACTAGACTAGACCAGACTAGACGACTTGCAGGACGATGATGAGTCTACGAGTCTAAACGAAAAATGAGAAAAAAGAGAGAGGAAAAGGGATCTGACAGCGAGTGCCAAAGAAGGGCACGCGGAAGGGTAGAGTTACAGCGGCCCTATGACGTCACTTCGTCGTCTCAGGATAGATAGAGCAGCTCCACTACACAAGCAACCAACGCCCCAAAGCTGCTGCTGCTGCTACTGTGACTCAAAGAAAGAAAGAAAGCACATCACAATAATAAGGGAGAGAGAGAGAGACGAGAGACTGATAGTGAGACTGTGAGAGAGAATATATAGAGAGATTGATTGGGGCCTCGACCTATGCGCTTTATATAAATTTGAGTCGTCTCCTCCTCCCCTAGCGCGGTTTTTTTATTTTTGGGCTTTCTGGGTTTGGCGGACGAGCTAATAATTAACCAGTGTTTTGCGGGGAGTAAATATTCGACTAGGGGGAGAAGCTGAAACCGGTGGTGGGGACGGGGGAATGTTGTTGACGTTGAGAACTATACTTTATTTCAATGTTCAAAACGTGTTAGGCGGAATTTGGGGTTGGAGTTATTGTCTAGTGTCTAGCTGTTTAGGTCGAGATTAATCCAATATTAGGCGGATTATTTTTTTATATTTTTTAAATTAATTATATAATTATTTAGTATATAATATATAGATATAAAATGAATAATGAAGAAAAATAACAACAAAGAAATACCATAAAAACACATTATCTTCGAGTTCTTTAACTTATTTTCTTGTGAACTCCACAACACTATCATCTCTAATCTGAAGTCAAAAAGTAAAATGCGAAAGTTTAGGTTTTGTCGATTTATGAGATAGACCGCCGCCTAGGCGTATTAAGCGACCAAGGTGGTTGCCTACACTACCAGAAATGGAGACATTACCGGCGACTTGCCGTCGCCGGCCTTGTCTTTTTTTTTTGCCGGAATTGTCATTACCGGCGACAAGTCGCCGGCAATGACGTCGCCGGAAATTCCCCGCCGGTATTAACATTGCCGGCGACGGAGTTTCACGTCGCCGGTAATGTCTTGACATCACCGGCGACGGAAGTCGCCGGCAATGTCAGCGCCGCCGTGGCCGGAATGTGAGACATTGTCGGCGACTTAGGTCCATGTCGCCGGCAATGTCTGGAAAAATTTTGAAAAAAAAACGCGGTTCTGGATTGGGCCCAATTCCAGAACCTGCATTGAAAGACATAAACCGTACAATCATACAAGTTCAACAGTACACATAAATGTCCAACGTACAGTACAAATAGCAACGACGATACGAAAATTAACTACAACTACAGGTCAGGGTCCAGGAACTTGCGGGTCAGGGTCGAAGTAATCCATGTACTCATTTGAATTCCGGTGGCTACCTTGGTCTTGCTCTGGCGTTGACTGGTGCGGTGGTGGATAGGTAGGGAACGGAGGGACCGGGGGAGGTGTGGGGAACGGTTGTCCGGTAGTCTGAGCCTCGTACATCGTCCGCATCCATGTGTACATCTGAGCCTGCATCTGTGTCTGCTGCTGGACCATGTTTTGGTACTCGGCCATCTGCCTCTTTTGCTCCTCCAACTCCCTCTGCGTCCTCTGAAGCTCCGCTGCGAGGTTACGACTAGAAGTTGAACTTCTTGACCCGGTAGAGTATTCTGAAGTGTTTTTCAATACTCCTTCGCCCGCAGAGCCCATTCCCCTACAGTAGTAGGTATTCTTTCCAGTCCCGCACGCTTTTGCCATGATCTGAGCCGCTATCGGGGGATCAAACGGATCGATCTGAGAGGCATACTGGGTGACTTCTTCCTCGGAGCAGTCAGGATGGTTAGTCCGAGCTATACTCATGGTCACTTCTGCGGTCGCCTCTTCCACTCTCGCCTAATTGAAAAGCGAAAATGAACAACGTATTAGCTAACAAAATCTATTACTATCGAAAAATAGTTTTATTAACACATGGAGAGGCGAAAGACTTACCGCTTCTTCAGGGCACTGCGGATAGAACTTCTGATGAATATACACCAACGGGTTCACATCTTGTTGTTGCTGCGCCTTAGTCGACAAACCCATGTAGTTGAGTGAACCTGTATGATGGGCCTTGGTGTTTTTCAATCTATTCGCCCGGTTCGTCTTCGAAATCGCCTTGTTTGATAAACATATGAAAAAAAATTAGTAACTAACTATTTCAATCTGATATGATACATTAGGCTTGTAAGATATATTCAGGATGCATACCTGAGCTTTGGGGTGCTCGAAGTGGGCTATCAGCCACAGCCACTCGTACTCCCTAAACCGGAATTCGCTAGGGGTAGAACCTCGGCCTAGCTCCTTGTATACAGTGTAATGGGAAGAAAGCTCGTTCTTACACTCTTTATACCTATATTAAAACAAGGAAAAAAAAGTTAGAGATATTAAAACACTTGATAAACAAAAATCTAACTCGATATATATTCAAATAAGTCGAAACACATCACCTCATATGTAGTTAACGCTCTACCCACGTGTGAATAAGAACTTCATCCACGTCAAACCACACCTGCAATATGAATATATAAAAGGTAAAATTATATATTTATTCGGACTTAATTAATAAATGTAAAATTTACGTAATGAAAATACGATTTTACTCACACTGAGTGCATTATGCACTTGCATCTTCACGTAGATAGGCACAGATTCCCAATCTGGCCAAAGCATTGGGACCTTGTCCCGCACGATCGCACCGGCCATGCTGACATATTTGCGCGTGGTGTCGAATGCCTCGATCACCTCGCCATCCTCATTGGCCCTTATGGGCGTTTTCCTTCCGCCGGTGGCCTGCTCAAGTCTCTTCCCGGTGCAGGTGCCTCTAGCCCCTTTCCGTTTTCCAGTCCCATTAACGAAATTGCCTAATAATACAATGTCAACAAATTGCTATCATTAATTGAACCTATCGTAAGTCTTAAGTAATAATTAAGTCATCAATCTGATGTTAAATAAAATTTACCTGCATCGTCCGTTTGTTGGTTGGTGCACCTCACACTCCAAAGATACACGGGGTCGAAAGGGAGGAAGTTATACGCTTCCTCCACGGTCAGGAACTCCGGCCGTCCTTCAACATAAACAAGCATCCCCCTATCATCGAATTCAGGGATCACAGGAATCTCGTCGGGTAGGAAGAGACCGGATGGTGGAGATAGACGAGGCCTGGACGATGAGGCGCCAGCACCACCATGTGTCTCAGATGATTCCCGTGAAATGGGAGTAGGCACCGGGCGAATATAGGGCATTCGGATTGAGGGAGTTTCTGATGCCCCCGTTGACTGTCGCTCGTCTGAGGCTCTGCCACCGGAGGGACGTCTGCTAATTGAGCGTCTGGAGACTGAGGCTCGAGCCTCGACTTCCGGTTGCACGGCTCTTGATCGTGCAGCTTCCTCCTGAGCTCGCGCCTCTAGCAAGGCTCTCGTGCGAGCAGTCATCATTGGCCCACTGGGCGTGTTGCTAACTGCGGGCGAGGAGGAAGCTTGACTACTGTTCCCTCCACTATTTCGGGAACCTCTCCGAAGCCAATTAGCCGCAAAACCTCCTGGACACCGTAATAGTCATGGATTCGGTTCTATAACAAATCAGAACCGGAACGGTTTGGAACCAGAACCGTTTGAACCTGGAACCGTTATGTTACAAATGGTTCCGGTTCCAAACGGTTCCGGTTCCAAACCGTTTCGGTTCTATAACAAATTGGAACCGGAACGGTTTGGAACCGGAACTGTTTGTAACCGGAACCGTTTGTAACATAACGGTTCCGGTTACAAACAGTTCCGGTTCCAAACGGTTCCGGTTCCAAACGGTTTCGGTTCTATAACAAATCGGAACCGGAACGGTTTAGAACCGGAATCGTTTGAAACCGGAACTGTTTGTAACCGGAACCGTTTGTAACATAACGGTTCCGGTTATAAACAGTTCTGGTTCTAAACCGTTCCGGTTCTAAACCGTTTCGGTTCTATAACAAATCGGAACCGGAACGGTTTGGAACCGGAACTGTTTGAACCTGGAACCGTTTGGAACTGGAACCGTTATGTTACAAACGGTTTCGGTTACAAACAGTTCCGGTTTCAAACCGTTCCGGTTTAAAACCGTTGTGGTTCCAAACTGTTCCGATTCCGATTTTTCACCTTAATTTATACGTTAAATTAACAACTATATCACCTTAATCCAAACACGTTAAATTCCGAAGCCGATTTTTCACCTATTATACGTTAAATTAACAACTATATCACCTAACTTAACATATATACATACATCATTTCCGGCTTTAAACTTTTCACATATATATACATCACATATACAATTTGTATACATCATGCATCTTAATTTCACCTAATTTTCACACATATATATATACATCACATATTAATCCAAATCACCCTAGCTAATTAATTTTCCACAATTTTCAAACATACGTATATATATATACATTCCATATAAATTAATTAATTTTTCACATATATACATCACATATATTTCTCCTTCACCCCACAATTATCCACATTAATTTCCCACAATTTTCAAACATACCTTAATTACATTTTCCAAATATTTTCCACATGCATACATACATCCCACAATTATCAAAAATTAATTAATCAAAATGCATAAAAATTAAATGTGGAATGAGAGAGAGAGAGGGAGAGAGAGTGAGCTATTACCTGCCATGGTAGAGCTCGACCCAACTGTTGTCCGGCGACGGAGGTGAGGGGAGGAGGAAGAGGAGGAGGCCGGGGAGGAGGAGAGAGGGGAGGAGAGGGGAGGAGAGAGGGGAGGAGAGGAAGAGAGGGGAGAGGGGAGGAGAGGAAGAGAGGATTGAGGAGAGGGTTGAGATGAAGAGAGAGGGGTTTTAGGGTTTGAGAGGTTTTGAATTTTGAGAGGTTTTAGGGTTTGAGAGGGGAGAGGGAGAAGAAGAAATGGGGAGCAGCTCGAGCTGCATGTTCTGGAAATACCGCCACCATTGCCGGCGAGTTACATGGTAACTCGTTGGTAATGACATTACCAAAGAGTTGATAAGCAACTCGTTGGTAATGACATTACCAACGAGTTGCTAACTCGTGGGTAATGTCATTACCAATGAGTTGCTTATCAACTCGTTGGTAATGTCATTATTTCTCGAAAATTATCCAATCGACCTATTTCCGACCAATTTCCGATTAAATAATTTCCGACAACATTTCTGACCATATATAACTACAATTTCCGACTACGATTTCCGACTACGATTTCCAACACGATTTCCGACTACAATTTCTTTTGACAATTTCCGACCACGATTTCCAACACAATTTCCAACACGATTTCTGACTACGTACAATTTCCGACTACATTTTTCGACTACAATTTCCGACTACATGTTCCGACTACAATTTTCGACTACAATTTCCGAACACAATTTCCGACTACAATTTCCGATTACAATTTCCGACTACAATTTCCGACTACAATTTCCAACGTACTAAGGATGATAATCGTAATCATCTTCATCACTTGAGTCTGACTCGATTTCATAGGTAACCTCTGGCAATATGTGCCGCTCCTCGTCATCTGAATCAGCGTCAACTTCATAAGGATTAACATCGAGAAGTTCTGCTCCAGTAATTCGAACCACACTCCCAGATCTCACATTATTAAGGCGAATCATAGATGATTCCGGAATGTCAAAAGCGTTCGGTTCTTGGTGTGCAGTAACTTCCTCATCATCTGCGGTCTCACCAAGTGTGGCAGCACTGTATATGTTTCTATGAGCAACATGGTTAACCACCTTCCACGGTACTTTGTTAAGAAGATCGTCAAGGTAAAACACTTGTTTTACTGATGAGGCAAGAACGAAATGGTCATCTTCATACCAGCTAGTAGCAGTATTCACCGAAAATGTTCCGTACTGATCGGTCCTTGTGTTCTCCGGGCTAGTATCAAACCATCTACACTTGAACAAGTGCACTTTCATGCGGTTCCCATAAATTAGTTCAACAACTGAATGAAGGACACCGTAATAGTCAATGCCATCCTGCCCACCATGGACCATTACCCCACAATTCTGTGTTTTTAGTCGGTCGTCTCGATTTTCACATATAAATTTCACGCCATTGACCTGACACATCGAGTAAACTTTTGAAGCTATCGGTTTCATCGCCAGGACCCTCAATTCGTTTGACCACTCTGGGCAACCATCATCTGCTACATGGTTCATCTAAAAACGTCCAGTAATACGTACACAAGAAATTATGTCATCTTGAAACCACAAAACCACGTACATACATGAACAACCGCTCCAGCCTATCAATAAGCGGGAAATATCGAAGTATCTTCACAGCTTTCTTGTTGCCTGTAGGAGTCAACTTATACATTTCTGTAAAACATACTGGGCAGGCTTCAAGGTCTTCGAGATCTTTTCCCCAGAAGAGAATACAATCATATCTGCATGCATGGATTTTGATGTAGGAAAGCCAAAGATCTTTCAGGATATGTCGCACCTTATGATGAGTGGTAGGAAGATGATGACCGGGTGGCAGTAGCGAAGCAGTCCACTTCAACCAAGAATCAACAGTTTTGACAGAAATTTTGTTCTCCATTTTGAGCTGCATCACTCCCATCATACTTTCAAGAATAGTCTTACTACAACCGTCGTACAACGGAGTCTGTTGCAATGCAATCAGGTTGTTGTACTTGTCTATACTGCTTGTGTTGACATGAGCTCTAGGTAATGGCTCGACTGGCTCGATATGGGGGAAACCCTCAACGACGGGAGGGACATTTGGTGTTTCATCAGCAAATACACCGCTCTTATGAGGAAACATATCATTGATTAACATCGCTGTTGGATCATAGGATGAACTGCCCCTCTCAGCAAAATGTCCATGATCATAGCGTGGACTGGCCCTCTCACCAAATTGTCCATGATCATGTAGACCCGCTAACGATGTTTCACCGTGATAAATCCAACAAGTGTACTTATCCCAAAACCCGTATTTACTCAGGTGCCTCTGGACTTTATCAATGGGAAAACGAAATCGATCGCTGAAACACTTACATTCTTTACACGGGCAATAATGAAGTGTAGTGTCTCCACAATTAGCCTTCACAAAATCCACAAAACTCCTAATTCCCTGGTGATATCTGACATCCCATCTTTCGAGGCTCATCCAACTCTTGTCCATCCTGAAAATTCTAACAATTTTACGTATTAATTATATATATACACACACACATTCACTACTAATAATCGACGCGATATCTCAATTCAACTCTAATTAAATCAACACATGCATGCATATATATATATATATCGATCTAATCTCTGAATTCGATTCAGTACTCGATGATGGTATTCTTCTTTTTTCAATTCAAAACGTATTTGACTAGGTAGGAGGCTCTGTTAAGCCTGGCTCCGATAACACTACGATAATACCAGTCGTTGATTCAGACACAAGATAAGATTAACTACAAGCAGTTTTCTCGTTTCGGTGACATCAACAACATTTCATATATATCTCACGAATTGGATTTGATCAACACACACACACACACATATATATATACATACACATATACGTATATATACACGTACCTATATATATAGCTTCCCGAGTGATCGAGTTTTCGACGCGCGCCTTAATTTTGACAATATACCGAAGGATCGATTTCAGAGCGTACGTTTTCCTTCTTTCGATTTCTCTGGATTTTTTTCGATCAAAATGAATGAATGATCGATGCATCTAATATAAGAGACATTGTCGGCGACAGAGTAAGTCGCCGGAAATGAAGACATTACCGGCGACTTTAGGCCGAAAAATCGCCGGTAATGTTTCAAAACATTACCGGCGACTTCAACCGTCGCCGGCAATGTCGAGCCACACATTTCCGGCGAAATTCCGGCCGGAAAATCGCTGGAAATGTTCGGCTTGACTTTGCCGGCGACGGTTGGAGTCGCCGGTAATGTTTTGAAACATTACCGGCGATTTTCCGGCGACATTACCGGCGACGGAGTAAGTCGCTGGTAATGATGAACATTACCGGCGACTTTTCCGGTCGCCGGCCTTGTCTCTGGTGATCTCGCCGGTAATGATGGCAAATGTGGTAGTGCTAGGCGGAAGAAAATTTAGGGCAAAGTTTAAAAGTTTTTGCTCTTTTTAAAGTGCCTAAACGAAGTAAGTGGACACCTTTTCGAACAGTGCTTATTTAAGAATTTGAGACTTTTCAACCATAATAAATCACGATTTTATTGTAAACAAAATATTACATTTTTCTCGTAGTTGAATCACAGAGTTTTGTCTATGTCTAAAAAATTTGGGAGCTGATATTGATTTTGAGATTCTCTCCTCAAAATTATTATTGGAACTTCCTTTTCTAATTTAAGTAAGTTTTATATAATATATAATTATATTTGTTCCCCTTCTATCCTTCATTTTGCTATGTATCGATTTTTTCTTTATGCATCACCAACAACGCTTTGACAACGGCGGCAAAGCCTGAGGTTTGCTTGGGTTCCCTTCTCCGATTGCCATGGACAATAGGGAATGGTTGCTTGACCCTATTTCACTCGCCCTTTCTTGAATGCCAAGTCCTATATATTTTCATCTTCTCATTTGTGTTTACTATCCTTTGAGCAATAAAACTTAATTAATTTCATGCCAGATCCTTCTCGTTTAATTGCATGTGTGTCAATCTATCTCAAACAAATTCAGCTCGGTGCATTAAGAAGAAAGTCACGACAGAAGGCTTATATCACTTCAATCTCATGCAATTTTGATTCTTGTTATATCATACATATACATATCGGCCATCAACATTAATTTTTCTTAAGTTGAGACATTGAGTTGCTGAGAACTCTTTCAATGAGAACCATTATAATGAAGACTTGATGAATACTTTTCATAAAATTGTCATAAGAGTCATTTTTTGATAACATTTTTACAAAGTTAACCGTTAAATGTTCAGATATTGATGAGTAGATCATTTCTACAAATTTTCATTTTAATTGAAAATCGTTAAGGTATCGAACAAGATCAAATTAATAAACGAACCGAAACTATCAAACATACACCGTTCATGTTCATAAGTGATAAATTTTGATTTTGAATGACTTAATGATTTTTAATTTTTATAAAATTTTGCATGAGTGATCTACTCATCATTATCTATCTAACAAATGGTGAATTTGTCAAAATATAAAGAAAAAATAGATTTAATTAAAAAGTACTCACTAAGTCCTCATTATAAGAGTCCCCAATGAAAATTTCCCTTGAGTTGATAATGTGAATTCTTAGGCGATTGTGCACCTATAAAATTTTGAAAATGTCAATGTTGGGATAAAAGGAATATTAAAGAAGGAAAAACAGAAATAAAAATACAGATAAAAAAAAGGTAAAAGTGGAACAATGAAAACTATGTCCATTGAAAATCAATTAAAATTGAAAATAGAGTCTCATTAATAATTTTAGAGGAGGGGAGTCCAAATATCACCTCCTAAAATTTTATACGGTTTAGAAATTTAATCCCGATAACTGATATAGGATATTTTGTATATGTCCGTATGGTTTTAAATTTCAAATAACAAATTAGTTGTTGTTTTACTGCCGTGAATTACTGCACTGTACAAACACTATTGACTGCTTTATTGAGTTGCGGATGATGGATGATGCTACCTGGGGCAGATAGGAACCGAGATACCCATTTGAATTATTGAGTTGCGGGGGGCCACGGTGTGCATGTGCCTTTGTGGCGTCTATATTGGTTAGGGTAATCGGATTTCCTACAATCTTACCCAAATTAATTGTGTCTTTTATGTCTAGGGGTTCCTTTCTACTGTGGGGCACATTTTGAGGTCACACTGCAAAATGGGGGAGAACCAGATAGGATGCATGTTTTTAGTGTTCTAGTTCATTTACTCCGACTCTAAAACATGAACCACCCGTTCAAGCTAGGGTTAACCAATGATACTTTCTTCTGAAAAAAAAAAACCAATGATACTTTAACGTGTGTCCATAGTCAACCAATATACATGACAAAAAATCAAAAAACTATAAAATCACATACTAAATTAAGCTCTATATGATTTATAATCTATTTGTTAGAAACTTATTTTTGCCTACTAAGTTTTGGATGACTATTCAACTAGCAAACTTGTTGGCAAATATTGATCTCGTAGATATTTTAGATTTTTATTGTAATTAGATTTGATTTATTCTTTATTGTAGATATTCTCTATCTATTAAGAATATGCATTGTCAAGATGTATATATACTCAAGTTGGGAGTGAATGCAAATTTTGCATTCTACTCTAAACACTTCTACCTATACTTTTCTATTTGGTATCTGAGTCAAACCTGTAGATCTACCGACAAAACTCTATTTTTTGTCACACGCTACACCTAAATTTCGTTGCCTTGGAAGGAAGATCCGACTTTGCTGTGATTTCTTCTCCCAAACCTCAACATCAGATTCCACCTGCTATTCACTACCACCAAGAAAACTCATATTTTCTTATTGGAGTTCTCTTGAATGATTTCAATTACTCTACATGGGCTTCTGTTATGCATATGCGCATTGGAGGTTGTAATAAGCTTGGAGTTCTTACCGGTGCTTCGGCTACTCCTTCTATGGGCACACCTGAGTATCTTACTTGGGCTACTAACAATGAGAATGTGAAGAGTTGATTGATAGACAACATGTCTCCATCCATCATTAACCGTTATCTTCGTCTCAAGACTGCCGCAGAAATTTGGAGTGCCCAACACCACACCTACTATGATGATTCAGACTTTACCCATATTTATGAGTTGCACCGCCTCTGCTTCACCACCAAACAAGCAGGGGCCCCCCTCTTTTTCTACTATAATGAGTTGGTTGCTTGGCTCGAGAAACTTGATCAACATGTTACCTCGTTTTCTAATACCGTGACTATAGTTGTCCAAGACAACAACTACAAATCTATTCTCTAAGTCCACATGTTCTTAGGAGGTCTGGATCCTGAATTTGATCAAATTTGAGGAGAGCTTCTTCGTCGTGAAGAGTTATTAAATCTTGAAAAGACATATGCTCATGTTCGTCGGGCTCACAACGACAATCTCACTCACATTGTAACTCCTGTTCAGCAAGCGGTCATGACTACTACCACCACCATACCTCTACCGCCACTTCTACCAACGCCGGCCTCAACTGCTCAGGCCACTGTGGCTCACCGACAGCCTCCCTCCTCTCGCTCCTCTTACTCTTCCCGGTTTGGTGTTCGTCCTCCAAACCCTTATGCCAACTCTAAATGCCCGCTGTGCAAGGATAAAAGTCACTCTAAAGTTAACTGTTTTCCAGCTATTGGATATCCTGACTAGTGGGGTGATCATCCACGCAAGACCCTTCATTCCACAAGTACATATGTTGCTTCTGCTAATGTAGTCTAATCAGGTATGTCTGGTAAGGCCTCTCTTGCTACATTTTCCGAGAATACTGCTTAGATAATTGACATCGGTGCATCTGATCATATGACTAATACCCCTAGCTTAGTTCATTCTATTCGTCCATCTTCTTTACCTAGTGTATCTACTTATGATGATTCCCCTTCTTCTGTTGTTGGTGAAGGCTCTGTTACTCTTTCTTCTCACTTAATGTGACAACTCAAACCGGAAATTGTATGTTAATTGGTCGATTTGGCGGTCTTGTTTGCGACTAAATTATCGGGCGAGAATTTGATATGGGTTCCTTCGCGAAAGTTGTAGAAGATTTAATTTTGAGCTCATGCGAATTTTTGGGGAATGTTTCAGATAAGCGAGAAGTGTTTTATCGAGTTTTCAAGTTGGTTAGTGAAATAGTCGAAAATGTTGATTTATTCGTGATCGTCCGATCTTGATCAGATTGAACCGTAGTCGTTGATTTGGGGCTGTATATGTATGGTATAATTGTACGGTATAAATACGTGATATTTAGGGAATTTTCCATTTTGGGAAACCTGGGTCGTTGACCGAGTTGACCACGGGTTGTTTTGATCCATTTTGGGCCGAGCCTTTGTTGCTATCAATGTGCCATTTTCTAGCATCTTTTGGCCGTGGTTCCTTCATGAAAGTTGTTGGGCTTGAGCTCCTCTTTCTTTTGATAGGTGGATCACTCAATTTGGTTGCCGGATGAAGAAGTTATGGCTTGTTAAAGTTTGGAGAATTCCGGCCAATTTCGCCGGCGACAGAGGCGGCTGAGTTTGAGGTTGAACTTGTAGGGGTTTTGTAGCCCTTGTGGAGAGGAAAATTTTAGAAGTGTTCTTGCACCTTGCCGTGGTCGGTGGTGGCAGATCGGAGGTGGAGAATTCCGGCGAGGGTTTTTGACTTCAATGTGAGTTTTGGGTGTTTTTCGGTCAAAATTGGGCTTAGCATTGAACTACAAAGCTGTTGGAAATGAAGAGATCTACAAATCCATATATTGGTTGCAGTTTTTTGGGCCGATGAGTTTTTCGGTGGCCGGTGGCAGCGGCGGCGGTCCCACGTGCCGCCGTGCGCAGCGGAGTTTTGGCCGAGGTGGTTTTCGACAAATTTTATGTCATTTTGCTCGGATTCACGCACTGATCGCAGTGGTGAGGTTTATAGTTTGAATTGAGCATCGGAATTTGTGGTGAGATTTTATAATGTGTTTATTGTGATTTCGGTTATTCCCGTCAAGATATGAGTTTGTGTTTTCCGGGAATTCTTGGTTCTCACCACATGGTTCAGTATATTTAATTATGATATTAATCGGATATTTTTGTTATTCAGAAGGATCGTGGTCGTTTTTGTGGCGAGGGATTTTTCCGCCGGATCACTGGATTAGCGCGTTTTTGCGTTGTGCTTGTCTGTGAGTGGACATTTCTTTTCACTGTTGGTTGCGAGTCTTTTATATACATTTTACGAACATGAGCATGCACTTATGATTATGAATTATACGAGCATGTATTTTATGATTATGCATTTACAAATATGCTTTATAATTATACATTACGAGTATGCTTTTACATTACGCTTTATGCATTTGCATGGAAACCTTTATGATTTGGTTTACATAGAGTATAGTCTCAGTAGTAGTTGTATCGATACACTTAGCATCCCGGTTGATCCCCAAGGATGTTTACCAGGGGGACTGTTACCATGACCCGAGGTCTTTACCGGGTGGGGGGGTGAGCAGATACCCTGACCTGAGGATTTTCTGGTTGGAATCACGTGAGGATCAGAGATCTAGTGATTCATACTGTACTAGCGTGAATGTGTCCATGAGTGACCTCATGAGATTTTCGATACATGCTCTATACGCGTGAGGAGTTAGAGTCTCTCTCGTGTACCATATGATTTTTATGCATTTAGACTCGCATATGTTTTATAAACATATATATGTATTCGGCAAAAGACATTTATTTTCGTCCACTCACTCGAACGGTTTATATGTCTTTCCTTGGGATCTTTGTTTTCAATGCCCAGTTTGCAGTTTGGATTCAGGTGTCGCACGTCGAGATTTGAGACTTAGTGTTCGAGCCACTTTTCCTTTCTCAGTAGGTTTCTAGTTTGGCCTACTGTTGTGTATATATGTATATAGAGGTCACTCTGAATACTATTATGTTTATATTTTCACATGATTTTCCCGAATTTCTGTAAAGCTACAGTTTTGTGTTTTGCTTTATGTTATGATATGTTTTTGAGAAATCCGGATGGGAGTGGTGCCCACGGTTTGGCTTTTGTGGCATAGGATGGAGTGTATTTTCCGCTGCAGGTTAATGGTAATTACGCAATATAGTGGAACTCTGCCAAAAATTTATGATTTTTGAAAGTTCATATTTTCAAAAGGGGTCTGATTCTGGTTTAAGAAACTAAATCGGGGTCGGGTCCTTTCACTTAACCATTGATTCTGTCTTATTTGTCCCTTCTCTAGCATATAACCTGTTATATGTTAGTCAAATCATTATGGCTCTCTCTTATTCTGTTACATTTTACCTTTTTTTTCTTCTTCTGTATTTCAGAATATTCTGACTCGGCAGATTCTTGGCTAGGGTACTAGATGGGGGAAGCTGTACTATCTCAATTTGACATCCAGTAGAGAAAAACAGTTGAGTTTGTTGAGTCAAGCCAACAGTGCTAGGGTACTAGATCGGGGAAGCTGTACTATCTCAATTTGACATCCAGTAGAGAAAAACAGTTGAGTTTGTTGAGTCAAGCCAACAGTGTTAGCAGTCTAAATAAATCCAAGGAAACCATCCGGTTATGTCATCATCGTTTGGGTCATCTTTCTTTTGCTTGTCTTAGGAAGTTACAACCCCATCTGTTTTCAAGTGTTGATGAGTCTGATTTTAAGTGTGATATTTTTGAACTGGCCAAGAGCCACCGTATTACTTATTTTCCAAGTTTGAATAAATGCTCAGTTACTTTTATGAAAATTCACTCTGATGTTTGGGGTCCTGCTAGAATTTCTACACCAACTGGAGCTCATTATTTTGTTACTTTTATTGATGAGTGTACCCGAATGACATGGGTCTCCTTGATGCCTAGCAAAAGTGATGTCTTCTCTCGCTTCACTGAGTTTCATAAAATGGTGACTACCCAATACCAACAGTATATTCGAGTTCTTCAATCAGATAATAGAGGTGAGTATGTTAACTACGCCATGTCTTCTTAACTATCCTCTCATGGGATCCGTCATCAAACCTTTATAGCCTATACTCCTCAACAGAATGGTTTGGCAGAACGTATGAATAGGAAATTACTAGAAGTTGTTCTTGCTTCATTGTTTGGCATGAATATGCATCGGTCTTATTGGGGTGTAGTTGTTACTTCTACTGCTTACTTGATCAACTGTACTCCATCTCATGTTATTGAGTTTTCGAGTCCCATTCTAGAAATTACAAGAATTGTTGAATGTTTCTTCCCTTCCTAATCATGAGCCTCGCGTGTTTGGTTGCACTATCTATGTTCATATTAATAAGCTTCTTTAGGGTAAACTTGATCCTTGTGTTGTGAAGTACGTCTTCATTGGTTATGTTGATTTTCAGAAAGGTTATCAGTGTTATCATCCTCTCATTAAGAAAACTCATGTCTTCATGGATGTCTCTTTTCGAGAGTCTGAACCTTATTACTCATGGGGAGTGTTTGAGTCTTCCCTTCTCGGGGAGAGAGGTTATGAAGGAAATACTCTTAATTTACCAGAATTTGATGAGCTTGGGCAGTTGGAGGCACGTTTTGGAAGATCAAAAAATTCTAGACTGGAAACGAAAGTTCTTGACCCTTCAAGTGAGAAGTCTCGACTCTTCGAGAATGGTGCTCCGGAGGG
Source organism: Geum urbanum (assembly GCA_946800695.1). Lineage (NCBI taxonomy): Eukaryota > Viridiplantae > Streptophyta > Magnoliopsida > Rosales > Rosaceae > Geum > Geum urbanum. The sequence continues at coordinate 75,614,883 of OX326999.1, read as the reverse complement.
AAAGAGGCTTACCATCGACCTGTCGAGTGAGACTCGACCCATCAAAAATGGTTCTCTGGAGGTACATATTTTTACTATCGACTTGTCTAGTGAGACTCGACCCGTCGAAGATATTGCATCAGAGGGACAGATGCTTGCTTTCGACCCGTCCAAGATTCTACTGACAGGGAAGAACTGCCAATTATACAGCATTGAGATAGTACTGAAGAACCTACTCCCTTATCTACATCATCAACTGAGATCTCCGTTTAGGGTGCTCCATCTGAGGTACGTAAATCTAACCGAATTACTAAGGGAATTCTCAGACAACAGTATGAGCCTAGAATAGATGCAAAAACCAAATAACTTATTGCTAACTATATCTCCCACCATAGGTTGTCTAAATCTCATACACTTATTATTAGTCAATTATTTTCAGTATCTATTCCTAGCAATGTACATAATGCTTTGGAAGATCCCAAATGGAAACAAGCTATGAATGAGGAGTTAGAAGCCTTGCAGAAGAATGAAATTTGGGACATAGTTTTTATGCCACCTCGTAAGATGATTGTTCGATGTCGCTGAGTGTTTACTCTGAAACTCAAAGATGATGGAAGCATTGATCGCTACAAAGCGAGATTGGTTGCCAAGGATTATACTCAGAAATATGGCATTGATTACCAGGAAACTTTTGCATCTATTGCCAAAAATACTATAAGAATCTGTATTGCCCTTGCAGCTTGTTATGATTGGTCCTTACACCAGTTTGATGTGAAGAATGTATTTCTTAATGGTGACTTAGAATAAGAAATATACATGGATACTCCACCAGAAATCAGTTGCAAACCAGTAATGAGGGAAATGTATGTCATTTAAAGAAGTCTGTTTATGATTTGAAGTAATCACCTAAGGTGTGGTTTGTGAGTGCAACTCTGACCACATCTTCTCCAAGGAAATGAAGAAATTTGGGTATCGCGAGTGCAACTCTGACCACACCTTGTTTGTCAAACGCAAGGATGGTAAGACTACTGCCTAAATTGTGTATGTTGATGATATGGTTATTACAGGATATGATCCATGCGAGATGGAGAGTCTTCAGAGGCATTTGTCACAAGAATTTAACATGAAATATCTGGGTGACTTAAAATACTTATTGGAAATTAAAGTTGCAAGGTCTAAGCAAGGAATTACATTATCCCAAAGGAAGTATATTTTGGGTCTTCTTGCTGAGACCAGATTGTAAGACTATAAGCATGTTGCTACTTTTATTGAGAAAAATCATAGGCTGGAACTTCTCCTAGATCAGGTTACAATAGACAAGGGTAGATATTAACGTTTAGTTGGGAGACATTTATTTATCACATACTAGACTTGATATTGCATATGTTGTGAGTGTGGTGAGTCAGTTTATGCATAGTCCTGAAATAGAGCACATGAAGATATCTGAAGGGCACACCTGGTAAAGGTTTGTTATAAGCAAATAACACTAGTGAGATGTGTGTTTCAGGCTACACTGGTTACGTGTGTGTTTCGGGCTACACCTATGCAGATTGGGCTGGTGATCATATTAATAGGGTGTCTACTTCTGGATACTTTACTTTTATTGGTGGGAGTTTGGTGACTTGGAGCAGTAAGAAACAAAATGTGATTGCCCGCTCGAGTGTAGAAGCTGAGTATCATGGGATATCAAATGGACTATGTGAATTGCTATGGATCAGGAATGTTCTAAAAGAATTGAGTTTCAAGCCTCAGAAGCCCATGTATTTACATTGTGATAATACAGCTGTTATTGAGATTGCTCATACCCTAGTACAGCATGACAGGACCAAACATGTAGAGATTAATAGACATTTCATAAATGATCACCTTGACAAGAAAACTATTCAGTTTCCCTTTGTGACATCTGAGGAAGAATTAACTAATGTTCTTACTAAGAGGTTTTCACATTATACTTTTAGTAAATAGTTGAATAAGTTGGGCATGATTGACATTTATGCTCCAAATTGAGGGAGAGTGTTGACAAGTATTGATCTTGTAGATATTTTAGATTTCTATTGTAATTAGAAGTGAATTATTCTTTATTGTAGATATTGTTTACCTGTTAGGAATATATCTTGTAAAGATGTATATATACCAAATTTGGGAGTGAATAAAAATTTTGTATTCTATTCTAAACACTTCTACCTATACTTTTGTACTCAACCAACTTTGTGAGTTGGAATTTTAACGTTAACACCAAAGTTACTAAACATTGATGACCTAAATTCGTTGGATCCTCTAGACAAACGTGACATAAAAAGCTTAGTTTCATTGAACTCGAAAGCCTAGCTTGAAGCTTACAAGTTAGAAGAAGTCATGAATTGGACCATTTACAACTTACAATCAATTGAAGTCATGTTCAGTCTTGGGTCTTTTTAACATGACCACGAGAAGTCGCAGGAACAGCTCCTAAATCATCCCAAAACTAGTAAATCTTCACGGCTCTTTCCAGTCTCTTCTGTAACTCCAGATAAACGCTTGTTTTTCTTCTCGTATTTTACTACCATAGATACTCCCGGTGCAATAATTCACCTCTGATTCTGGCCGTCGATTTCGAGATCAGATTCCATATGACACTGACGCACGTACGCCACGATCGCAGAAGAGAGAGAGGCTTTTGTAACGTCTATCAGCTCGATCACACAGTATGCATCTCGACCTTGTTTGGAGTAGCATCATAATCATTATAGGATGGGACGGTGACCAACAAGTGACTTGAAACTTGACCGGAAGTCATGTAAAGTGATATTTGTCGTATTTAATAGTAAAATGATAATATTTAATGTTAAAAAAAACGTATTAATGAAAAATGATAACTTTTTCTCCATAAAAACATAATTAACTTTCGTTATGCTAATGCAAACGGACTCACTTCTGAATGTTTTTTAGTTAAGAAAATGTTAACTTTTTTATCGACAAAATTAAACCCAGATAAGTATATTCTCTGTGTTATGGATATATACTATCCATGTTATGTAAGTATACTAAGATGCATGAATTTGTTAAATGTACTAAGTGTTCACAAGAAACATATTAAGTGCTAAAGATAAGGATACTCGGTATAATAAACAATATATTTGTCCACCTTCTGGGCGGTAAACCGCCTCCTAGAGGATCAAACGAGTATGAACAACCCACTTTTTTCCTTCTTCTGGGCGGTAGTCTGCATCTCAGGAGAATTTAATGAGTTTTTATGAACATGTTAATAAAAAATTGAAAGACTTGTAGTGGAAAATCATAGCTTATTTATTCCAACATAATTACATACTATAAATCTAGAGCCTATCTGTCTGGTAAACAACCACTCATAATAGTAGAAATATTTGGAAATAGAAAAGCTGAACAGTTTGCTTCCACTTAATCTCTCGACTCATACTCTACACTTAGACAGTTATACTCTCAGATAGATCTCTTATATTCTGATTTTCGATGTCTAGAACTAAGACTCAAGGCTTCTACTATAGACAGTAGAACTCAAAATGGAATTGAAACACACATAATTAACCGTAGCTCCACTAAGGATAGTGACCCCATGCTGATCAGGTTTCTGCTTTCCTCTATTGTTTTCTTTTGGAAAGTTGATTCCTTCACGATAAGAGATGTTCCACACTTAAGAAAAAGACAATATGACCCCACTTGTCTTTACATGTTCTCGTATATTTCTAAGTTTTCCCCAAGATATGGTTATTCAAATTCAATTCTTCTTTGTTAGTATTGCATCATTAGTTGTACGATTAAACATACTTATCCACTTAAGCAGGTAATCAACACCTACCGGACCACCCGCAAGACCACCAAGGAGGCTTCAACTTCGCTCACCAGACCAGCCCCATCCGAGCGCGCACGCACCCGTGGGACGCATACCCAAACGCACGGATCACATGACAACAAGCACACCAGTCCCACATCGAAGAAACACCACCAAGCTCCAAACTCAACCACCTATATAGGTAAGGCATTTACTACAGGTAAGGACATTCAATCTCATCCCATTCGTTCCATCTTAACGAATCCAACCAATTCACTCGACCAGAATACTACTCGCACGTTCGCTTGACTGTTATATCCAATACATCATCTGACTTAGGCATCGGAGCGTTGAAGGCGGGCCACCCCGTCTCAACCCCTGACCGCCTGTTCATTGTTGTATTCTTCTAACAGCCGCACCCGAACGCGCGCACCCGATCATCCGAAGGAAGAGGAAGCGTCCGAAAGGAGAGTCAGCCGACGGAAGAGAGAGAGCCCGCACGCCCGAAGGAAGAGGAAGCGCCCGTCCATCCGAACAACCCCAACGTTCGGACGCACCAGGAGGAGAAGGAAGTCTATCGTACAACAAGGAGGAGGAAGAAGGAGTATTCGTGTTGCTTCTGCCCCATTACGCCCCCGCGCGTAATTCGGTAGAAACAGCTGGCGCCGTCTGTGGGAAACTTACAAATTGCAAACCTCGTATAAACACCACAAAAACTAAAGGTCCACATGCTCAACCCGGTGACTAACGACAGCAACGCGCTCGATGGGGAGACGCCGCCAGACTCGCAGGGGCGGAATGTACTAGCGACCGACTGGACCGATAGCGAGGGACGCATCAGCAGCCTGGTCCAGGAGTTACGGGAGGCGGCGCTCGAGAGAGCAGAGGAGCGCCAAATCCGTCAGAGGTTGGAGGAGCGGCTGGACGCACTCATCAGCCAGCAGATGGAGCAGCACGAGGAGACCCAGGAGACCGCCAGCGAAGGACAGCACCTGTTCGACGGGACCAACGCCCGAACGGCCCGAGCGCCCTCACCCGTGGAAGAATCGGCGCCCCCGACGAACAATGCTCTGATCCTTCAGAGGATGGAAGAACTGGCGGAGGAGGTCTCGCGCCTGCGCAAGGACAAACTGGCCAGTCAGGGCGGGACGTTCGCCCCCCGGGTCAGCCCGTTCTCAGCGCATATACTGGAGAGAGGAAGGGACCCCCATGCGAAGATAACGAAGATCGCTCGGTTCGACGGGAGCGGAGATCCATGCGCGCACGTGGACGAGTTTCGATCTACCACGGACGGAACCCGATACTCGGACCCAACCTTGTGTTTCCTGTTTCAGGAAACGCTGGTGGAGGAAGAGCGGAGCTGGTTCTACGAGATCCCGCCAGGGTCCATCCATTCATTCCTCGGGCTGGCGGAGAGCTTCCAGAAGCGCTATCGGCTCCAAGGCAAGTACAACACCACGGGCATCCTCCTCAAGGTCCGCCAGGGGATGGACGAGAGCCTGTCGAGCTACATCAACCGATGGAGGACGCTCGCAAGCACATCCAGGGACCTTGATAAGCGAGTGGCCAAGGTAGCCCTGATGGATAACCTACTCGCCACCCCATTCTTAGAGAAGCTAGTAAGGAAGGAGCATCTCGACTACGACGAGATCATAGACCTGGTTGTACAAAAGGCGTTAGTGGAGACGCGAGTGTACGGGTCCGCCTCCGAACCCAGTTCCAGCAGACCAGAAGCGACAAGCGCCCAACCGCGACAGCTGGCGGACGACGAAAGGCCAAACATGGGCTTTAAGAGGAGCCGGGACACGCACAAACAGAATTACCAGAAGCCTTTCTTCCACAGTCATCAGGGCAACAGCTACAACCAAGCGCGGGGGCAAGCGCAGCAGAGCGCCCGCTTACCACCAGCCTCACGCTATCGACCAGCGGGACATGAGGTCTTTACGATCGATCGGCAACCGCTCGAGCACCTACTCCGCCTGCATCGACACCGAATACCGCCACCAAATAACATGACGAAAGCGATGACTCCGACCGGCCAACTCCTGGACATATGGTGCGAATTCCACAACGCCACCACCCACCATACCATCAGCTGCATTATGCTGAAGAAGGCCCTTGAAGACCTGAAAGACGAGCGGACAACCCCTCCCTGGGCGGAAAGACAACAACGCGAGGCGAACGCCGGGACCCATGGAACTATCAGTACGATATCCGGGGGCAAGCGCAAGGAGAGAACATCATCGCCCGATCGCTCGAGCAGGGAGGTGCTGACGATCGGGGCAGGGAGAGCGCCCAAGACCGGAAGGAAGGAGGCGCCCACCATTAGCTTCACAGCGAGGGACGAGGAGGAGAACCCGGAAGACAGCACCCTGCCGTTCGTAATCAACGAGATCATCGACCGATTCCTTGTGAAGAGGGTGCTGGTAGACAATGGGGCGTCCGTGAACATAATCTATTTCGACGCGTACACGGCGCTCGGGCGGCCCGCCAGCAAGATGACACAGGACCATGAGTGCGTGGCCAGCTTCACAGGCGAGACATCGTATCCAATCGGGAGTGACAGTCTGCGGGTAGAGGTTGGCGCACCCGACTCCCCGCACGGCGAGATCTGAACGGACTTCATCATCATGGACACCCCATCTCCCTACAACGCCATACTCGGGAGGCCAGGGATCTGCAAACTAAAACTGATCGTCGCAGGACATCTGCTCTTGGGAAGATTCCCAACCGAGCGTGGGATCGGGCACGTTCGGGGATACAATTACGAGGAAACCGCAGAGCCTCGGGGCAGGCAGGAGGTTCTCGCCTTGGAGCCCACGGATCGAAGGGCACGATCCACGCATGAACGACGAGGGGCCACGTCTCAGTAATAGACTACTGGAAGGGCGAGGAGACAGACCGCCCGATCGTTCAGACCAGCGCATTCAGGCTTGCCCAAATCCAACTGGGGGACTGGGAGGCAATCCGGCAAGGAGGGACACCCCGCCCGTGGAGGGAAGCGCCAGCACTTTTTACCTCCGTAATATGCAAGCGCAACAACTACGGCACCCGTGGAACGTCAACATTTGGGGAAGTACTCGTTAGAATCTTATTGTATTTTACTTTTGTTGTACTCTTTCCGTTGGTTTATATTTGCGCGCCCGTTCGTCCTTACCCCGCCCGCCCATGTACTCGGGGGACCGGGGATAGGCCGCTCGCGTAAATGTAACACTTGGTTAAAATCCATTCGAAACAAATGAGTGGGCGCGCGTTCGCGTGAGTCACTCAAAAGATGCCCAAAAAAAAGGCACACGTACGGAAAGAAGCACTTTATTAATGGAAGGCACAAAGACCCGACTACAAAAACCTATCGCACTACAGAAAGAAGGGACAACCTACACTACGCCCCAGTATCAACATCCAACTCTTCACCCTCCTCCGACGACGCTGCCACTTCGGCTTCCACCTGCTCGCCCGGATCCATCCGCCTGATCACCGGCTCCAGCTCCGCCCCAGCAGGTTCCCCAGAAGGCTCCACCAATCTCTCGCACGCAAAAACCTGAGCGCCCGCCCGCCTCTCAACTTCAGACACCAGGAACGCCTCCCGGGCGGCTGCTTCAGCACGAACGCGCTTCAGCTCGGCACGCAACCACTCCACCTCGGCCACGGCCTTATCCCGGTCAATCCTCGCCAGAGCTTCACAGGCAACAGCTTCATCAGACCGGACAGCCGCCTCCTCCGCAAGGGCGATGTACCGACGCGCCAGATCATTAGGCTTGCCCGCCCTAGCCACCAACCACTCCACCACCTTTCGATTCTCCAGCGCGTCGGCCCTGAGGCGTGCAAGTTTCGAAATCTCCCGCGATCTGACGCGGAAGACCTGCTGCATCAGGCGGGTGCACGCAACGAAGACCGCATCCAACCCATCAGGAGCGGCATCCTCCAACGGCTGCAGCAGGGACCCAAGAGAGGCAGCACCATCTGCCAGCGCACGGCGCAGGCCGTCCACAACATCACCACTCGACCCAGGAGCGGGGCCGGGAGGGGAGTATCCCGTCCGCGCCCGCTCCTCGCCTTCCCCTTGCTCGGGAGACTTCGGCGGACCCGAAGACATGAGCGAGGGATCTGGAGAGCAAAAGTGTCATGGAGGATTTGAAGGTCGACTTGAAGACGGAGGCGCGACGGGCGTACAACTTGAAGACGGAAGCGCACGAACAACCTCCCGCCTGTCCCCGACATCATCTCGCTCGGACTGTTGCTGCTCGCACTCCGCCCGGGCCTGGGCCTTGGGTCCAACCGCATCACCTGGTGGCGGGCGGGGAGCATCCGATCGTGTCTCTTGGACGGACGGGGCAGGGGCAGCCACGTTGGAGACAGGGGTCTTGGGCTGGGTACTATCCCCCGGGACGAATGGGCCACCACCGTCATCCGTCACCTTGTGGACCTTCGCGGCAACATTCTGCATTCTGAGCAGACGACGCTTAAGCGGTTCATCCATATCGGCGGCCTTGGACTTCGATATTTTTCACTGCAAGCGCACACACGAAAGGTTAGCAAACAGATACAACAATAAACTTATCCTATTCCTATTTTTTGGTAGAAAACTACAACACAGCAAGCACGGTCTGGTGGCACGCCTGCGCCCATCAGGCACTCACTCGTACCGAGCGCACGAATGGACTGGGGGACTTCCGCCCGTGTGGGGTGGCCCAGCCCGTTCGAACGGAGGCAGAATCGGAGGAGCGCCAGGGTATATCAGAGGAACGGGCGAAGAGGCAACACTTAGCCAAAAATAGGGAAAGGCAAACCACCAGAAACACCAAAACCCACAAAAAATCACCGAAAAACAGATTAAACCCACCCCACCTCAAGAACACGCCCTGTTCTTGAGAAGCAAAAACCCAGAAAAAGCCCAACAATCCAGAAACACACAAACCAAAAATGGGAAACAAACAGCAATAGGATGAGAGCCTCACCAATTCAGTATCACACGAAAGACAGGAGAAACGCCGACGAAGGAACTCCGGCAATAAACAAAGAAACAGCAAAGAATCCAAGGGAACAGTGGACAGAGCTTCGGCAAAGTACGAAAGTGATGAAAAAAGATGAAGACCACACCCCTATTTATACTGCTCGCACGACGTCAGCCAGCAAACGCCAGCCGTCTATTCTCACACATCCACCGACGGATTACGACACGTGGCACGGGGCGGTTCACTCGCCCTCCTTAGTAAAACGTGCCAACCCATCATCTTCCCGCCTTGAATTCAAACCCTAGCACGGTCTCCAACAGCTCGACGCGTGGCACCCATGCACCACTCCCACGCGCCCACGCGCGTGACGTCTGCCCTTCAAGCAATCATGACAACATCAGCATTTAATGCCCAGGCCACGCCAGCATTAAACGCGACGGCTAGCACTTATTGCGCACCGATTCTCGAGGAGAAGTCAAAAGGAATGTCACCTCAAAAAACATCTTGCCAGCGCACCACCAAATCCAAGGCAAGGCACACTGCCCGCGCGACCAGTGAACACAGATCACTCACGCACGTCCAAACAAGGTAAACACCACCGCGGGCGAAGGGCACCTCCCAACGGGCGCACACCTATAAGAACTGGCAGGTCGGTTTAGGCGGCAATAGGCATGGCGCGCTAAACTCGATGGGCGACACGGGCGTGGGTTCTCCCCGTGTGCGCAAACACTAGCGATCGACGCACCAATTCAGTCCTGGCAGGTTGCAGGCGCTGAAAACGACGGGTATGGGGTTCGTCCTCTCCGTACGCAAAAATACAGGTTGCCTACTATGAAAAAGGCAGGGGGCCCGTCCTCCCCTTGCAGACCCTGAAACCAACAGGCGACGGGTACGGGGTACGTCCTCCCCGTTCGCACAAGTACAGGCCGGATTAGGCAGCAGAGGCATGGGGTCCGTCCCCTCTCTTGCGCGTGCTAAGGGTGGAACGGGTGTGGGGTTCTTCCCCTCCGTGCGCCAGCTCTTTCCTAGCAGAGGCATGGGATACATCCCCTCTTCTGACGAACATCGGTAGCCAGCAACAGGCATGGGGTCTGTCCCCTCTTTGCGCGTGCTAAGCTCGATAGGCGACCACGGGCGTGGGGTTCTTCCCCTCCGTACGCCAACTAAGTCCTAGTAGGGCTGTGAGGTCCGTCCCCCCCTATAGGCCCCGAGACTGATAAGCGACGCGAGTAGGGGATGCGTCCTCCTCGCCATTCGCGAAAGTACAAGCCGAATTAGCAGGGCTAAGCTCGATGGGCCGCACGGGCGTGGGGTTCTTCCCCTCCGTGTACGTAACGTTAACGATCGATTCGCCGACTCGGGTTCCGGCAGGGGTGTGGGGTCCGTCCTCTCCTTCAACGGCCCGAGGCCGATGAGCGTAACCGGGTGTGGGGTCTGTCCTCTCCGGCCGCGAAATCTTCCCGGGTTAGGCGGCAAAGGCCTCTGCGCGCGCTAAAGCCGAAGGGTGGCATGAGTACGTGATCGTGGGCGCTGCAACACTTGTAGGTCGCGGTCCTGATCGCACCGTTGACGCTACAGCATACGCGACGGCATCCCCGTTGACGTGCGACGTGCGCAGTGTACCCCATCGCTGGCGTTACGACCAACATTTGCATACACTCGCACCTCATACCATACATTCATGCATCATACCATACATTCATACTTGCATACCTATGAGTCTGTATATCTATTGTACTTATTTGTGTTTACAAGACCGACCCCATCCGGGCGCGCGGCTCCAAACTAGCAAGATCAGTTTGGACGCCGGGCCCAGAATACAGCAACAGGTACACATCCGAACGTATAGGGACACGAACGCAGGTCCCACTCCGTTATGCGAGCCCTTCCTTGACCGGAGAGTTGGGGGAATTGGGGGTTACAGGATCATGCACCACTGCTCTACCGGATAAGTATTTTTGTTCAATCACACGACCCCTTTTTTCAACTCCCCAGTCAAGAAAGTTCTCTTTGACTCAGGGACTTGGGGGACTTGTTAGTATTGCATCATTAGTTTTACGATTAAACATACTTATCCACTTAGCAGGTAATCAACACCTACCGGACCACCCGCAATACCACCAAGGAGGCTTCAACTTCGCTCACCAAACCGGCCCCATCCGAGCGCGCACGCGCCCGTGGGACGCATACCCAAACGCACGGATCACATGACAGCAAGCACACCAGTCCCACATCGAAGAAACACCACCAAGCTCCAAACTCAACCACCTATATAGGTAAGGCATTTACTACAGGTAAGGACATTCAATCTCATCCCATTCGTTCCATCTTAACGAATCCAACCAATTCACTCGACCAGAATACTACTCGCACGTTCGCTTGACTGTTATATCCAATACATCATCTAACTTAGGCATCGGAGCGTTGAAGGTGGGCCACCCCGTCTCAACCCCTGACCGCCTATTCATTGTTGTATTCTTCTAACAGCCGCACCCGAATGCGCGCACCCGATCATCCGAAGGAAGAGGAAGCGTCCGAAAGGAGAGTCAGCCGACAGAAGAGAGAGAGCCCGCACGCCCGAAGAAAGAGGAAGTGCCCGTCCATCCGAACAGCCCCAACGTTCGGACGCACCAGGAGGAGAAGGAAGTCTATCGTACAACAAGGAGGAGGAAGAAGGAGTATTCGTGTTGCTTCTGCCCCATTACGCCCCCGCGCGTAATTCGGTAGAAACATTCTTCTTGTTTCATTCTCTTCCATGTCAGTATCAACATACATATTGTAGTGTCTTTCTTTCTCGATCTTTTTGAGCCACTGGACATATGTAAGGGTGGAATCTATTTCTTTTCTCTTAAGGGCAATAAATAGATAACTGATTACCTCCTCTGGGTGGTCATAGACAATGACAATTATTTTCTCTCCTGATGCAAGAAAACTAATCTCTTGATCTTCTTCAATTATTTTCTTGACGTATTCCAATGCTATTTCTTTTATCCATGGGATACTAGAGTTTAGAGCTCTATTGTATCCAACACAAGTTGGTTCCATATACTGACCTTAGATGATCCTGACATAGTAGTATGGAGAAATATACTTAGTTTCTCCATTGGACTTCTACACCTATTCTAGAGGTGTAGATCTGAACTTGAGTCTAAGAATTCAATTACTTTTTCTTACATTCTTGACTGTATTATAGACGATAGCGCTGGCAATCCCTTGAGATTATCATTTGTTTTTGTCCACAAATTATGAACAAAACCATTTTCAACCAGTCATAGTTTATGCTCTTCTGGATGTTCACTTTGAAATTTCACCACATATCTTCTTAGGAATGGTCCTGGAACTATGAAAAGTGTATCAAGGAGAACTGACCAGGATGAATGTTTTCCAATGGTATTATGGAATTTGAATCATTCTGTCTTTTTTAGTGCCTGAATCTGTACCCTTGCACTTTTAGGGGTTCTGATGTACAGCATTGTTGGTTCATTAACAGTACTTTATTGTTTTTCTTTAGGCTCAGCTCTTCATTTAAGGCATTCATGGCCTCCACCATAAGCCTTTTTATCTTGCTCCTGAAAGACAAACATTAAATTATCTAGCAAAGTCTTCAGGTGAAATGCTAGACCTGGGTTGGTTTGGAAAACTGATACTAAGAAGGTATTCAGTTGATAATTAAAATATTTACAAACTTTGTGGGAAAAATTTTGCTTTTTGGCAAAGCAACAGCCATCAACGGTCTTAATAAACCTTTACCGTCTGTCATTTGAAACGGGTTAGCCAATCCTTTCTTTTGGAATTGGTAAGTTAAGGCTGGTCTTTTAGGACACGGTAGAAAACACTTAAGAACCTTTTCAATAGACTCCTTTTATTGTTCAGGTTCTTTTCCTGGCCTCCTGCTCCTGGGATTCCAACATTTTTCATTCTTTTCATTCCCTCGGAACATTGCCAATTCCCTTGTCAAAGCATCTGGAAGATAATTCTTGTTACCTATAATTAATTCAACATCATAATCATATTGGTTAAGAAATAATTGCCAATTTTCTAATCTTTCTCTATCAGCAGCTTTATCAAGTTTGAATTTTTAAATTTTTTTCACTCTTGCGTAATTTGTTCTCACCATGAATGGTTTTCCTAAAAAGGCGAGACATTTTCAAATTGTTTTTTTTATTGCCAGAATTTTCTTTTTCCATGTGGGATAATTCTGTTTTGTAAAATTGAACTTTTCACTACAAAATTTTAAATTTTTCTCATTGTTAGTGTATGGCACTCTCGTTAGCTACCCAGAAGTTATCACTAGCATATGTTTGAAGAATGATCTCATCATTTTCTTCAGGTTGATGTAGTGGAGGTAAATTTTTGCACAGTTCTTAGATTTTCCTGATGATCTTTTCGTCACCTTCTGTGAATTTTCAAGCTCACTTTGAGCTTGTTTTGGAGGACAATATTGATGTTAATCCAGCAATCTTGGGAAGAAAATCTCTTCCATAGTTTATGACCCCTAAAAATCTCTGTAGACTTTTAGTGTCAGAAATTTTGTTTGGGAACTTTCAGACATTTTCTAAGATATGATGTTGAAGCTTGATAACCCCATTTCTTATGTTAATCCCTAAGAAGTTAATTTCATTCAGGATGAGAAAGTATTTCTTTTCTCCTAGAATGATTCCACGTTGAACTATGAGCTTGACTACTTCAAAGAGATTATTCATGTGTTCTTCCTTATTCTGTGACAAAATTAACATATTTTCTATATAGACGATACAAAAGTCTGTCACTTGCTTGAATATATCCATTTTTCTCTAAAAAATGGATGGAGCTTGTTCTAGCCCGAAAGGCATTACTAGCCATTCGTAGTGTCCCTGTGGAGTTCTGAAGGTAGTAAGGGGAATGCTGTCAGGATGCATTTTAACTTGCCAGAATCTTGATTTAGCATCGAATTTTGAGAACACTTTGGCTATTCAGAGCCTGTTGATTAGCATTTTTGCATGTGTTATCTCATAACCGTCTTTTACTGTTTTCTTATTGACATCTCTATAATATATTACCATTCTTGCTTTTCCGGGAACTTCTTCTACATGATTTCTGACATAGAAAGTTGGAGCGTGACGAGGACTATTTAATGCTCTTATCAATCCTTTTCCTAATAGATCAGCTATGTCTTTTCTGAATTATTTCTGATTTTCTTCTTTGTACCGAGGGATTGCTTTTACATGACAGACAACATTCATATCATGTAGCTTAAGCTCACAGACCACTGGGTCATTTTCTTAGAACTTCAGAGGATTGATGTCAATATTTTGTTTGAGCATTTCCTTGATCTCTCCAAGGGTATGTGTCTTCTGTTTCTCAAGCTTAGACCTAAAGTGCTTGAGATTATGCTCATGAATAAAGATTGTTTCTTCATCTTCGTCTTCATCCTCTAACAATTCTTCTACAAGTAATTCTTCTTGTTGCTTTTATTGTAATATCATTTAGAATTTTTTATATATATCCACCACTATTCTGCTGTAATCTCTGATATTGCTTTGTAAATTCTGGACCAACAACACTTTTTGCTTGTTTTAGCCGCTCGGTCCAAAAGATTTTGTTATGCTTTTCGAAGCCCAATAAGTTTACTTCTGGCTTCTGGATGAAAGTTTTTTGTAGAAAAAAATTATTGCCAATTAGTATGTCTGAGTCTTGGCCTTCTGATTGCCAAATATTTTCAATTACAAAGGTTCCTCCTCCTATCGAGATTTGAATCTTTTTGACAATTGTATTCATGAAAATTCTTCTTCATTTTACAGTTTTTCCAATAGCACTCCTTTTTGGATTAGTTGTCCAGAGTTTTTCAGGTATAGAAATTTTTTTTGCTAGACTGGAACCAAAACCATCATCTACAAAGGCATGTAGATGATATTTCTTGTATTATGAAAATATAATCCAATTTTCATGTAGTTACTGAACCTACTTGTAGAAACAGTCGTTGCTTTGCACAAATTTTGTTTCGAATAACTTTTCTCTTCTACCATTTCTATAAAAGGACTACATTGTTGTTCTTCGCAAACTGGACTTTTTGCGGATACTACTTCTTATTTCTCAGTAGTAGTATCAAACTTCATTCTTTCTAGATCTATTTCTATAATTTTCTTTCTTTCTTCTATCTCATAGAAGTAATCATATTCTTGTTTAATAATCTAATTTATTGAACCACTTTTTGTTTTTTTTTCTTGCTTCCGCTATGAAGCATTCTTTGTGATACATTTTTTCCAACACTTTACAAAACATGGGAAGACCATTCTTCTCAGAGCAATGACAATAGTCACAGACAAATGATCCGGGATTGACTTTGTAAGAATAAATCTTTTCTTCTTCAGTGCTTTCTTCCTAATTTTTTATTTCAAGGAGATAAACCCCTCTGGGTTCATATTCCTCTTCAGAGTTTGTCTCTGATTCTTCCGACAACTTATCTTTTGTCCAGGCTGAATATACAGATATATTATCGTCTTCATCTTCTGAAGAGATTACCTCATAGCTTTTCATATTGGCCATCTTTATGACTTCTTCATCTTTTCTAAGAAGAGCTTTCGAACTTTTTTTTATCTTTCTTGGGGCATTCATTAGCATAGTGTCATTCGTCCTTGTATAACCAGCATCTGCATGTTCTCTTCTTTTCTGTTTCCTAAGAAAAAAATTTCTTCCTGAAGAATTTCTTTCTTTGATTCTGCTTCTCTCTTCTATAATTGAAGCTTTTCTTGAATCTCCAATTCGTCCTCTCATTTCCTCTAAAATGTTTATGGAAGTGCTTCCCTTTCTTTTTCTGCCTATTTTTGTTGCATTCTTAATTGGTAGGAATTTCAGCGATTTTAGTGCAGAAATTGTCAATTCCTTTGAGTTGGTTCTTTGCAGCTTTTGCCCTTGTATTGACTTTGCATTGTTCACGCATCAACTGTCTGATTCTTTTTGCTACTTCTCCATCAAAAAATATTTCTAGAGGTTTTTTTTTCTATGCTTTCTCTCATAGTTGTTCACCAAGGTTCAAGGAGCTTTCTATGCAGAAGATGTATCAATTCAGCATTTTCTAATTCTCCTATCGTGCAGTAGTATTCTTGGAATTCATTCAGATATTCTTCAAAATATTTCATATTGCATATTTTGAAAGCATATATGTTAGTTTTTGCTAATTCTTTAGCTTTGTCTCCACCATATGAAATATTTCCACAGAATTGTTCATAGATCGGAGTTGCAAAAGTATATGGCGACTTGTCAGCCTTTATTCTTTCCAACCATTCATTTCCTCTGAAAGTTTCTTTGAAGGAAAAATATAACTTTTTTGTCATTCCCAATAGGGTTGATTCATAGATTATTTGTAAGTCTGGTGCTTCAAACTTTCCATAGGTGGTACAAGATGCCATGAATAGGCTAACAACTCATTCATCTATGAATTTCTTCTTGTCTATAGATTTGTCTAGATCAAGCCATACCCGAAATTTCTTAATTGGCACCTTTGGTGTATTATCCTGCAGAATGAATTTTTGGGAACTTCTTTCCCTTTTCTTTCCAATAGGACCTTTCTTGTTTGGAAGTCTTATATTTCCACCAATTTTGATGATGGCGGTTTATGTGGTTCTTGAAGGCTCTCCTTCTTCCATTTTCACCTCTTGATAAGAAAATACTTTTCTTTTCTTTTTGAATGTGAAACTTTCAATCTCTTTGATCAATTGTTCCAAACGTGATGGATCTCTACACTCTTCCGCTTCCTCATAAAGTTTAAAGAGTTATTTTGATTTTTCAGAATTTAGTATGGTGATGTATTTTTCTAATTTAGCATCTAAATCTTCTTCCATCACTGGATTGGTTTCCTCTCTTATTGAAATTCTGGTATCACTAGTACCATTTTCCCTGGTAGAGCTGCATCTTCTGAAAAATCTAGAGCTTTCACCTCTAAAGCTTTCAAGAGATACATCACTATTTCTATGTCGTTCGAATTTAAGGTTAATGTCTTCAATTCTTCTGTTTTCATGTTGCCTTCATACTTTCTGGCTTTTCTTTAGGGCGAAACAATTTCCACTCTAGTGAAAATGTTACTTCATCCCAACTAACATTATGAATTTTCTCTGAATGATTTTTGGGATTTGTGAGGAATCCAGTAGTAAGACCTGGGATATTTGTTATCTTGGTCTTTGGTTCTACTGTTGTGCTCATTAGTGTATAGTAGATTCTATAAACTACAACAAGCTCTTGCATGTCATTTTTCATTGAGGTGCCATCTGTTTTGACTTTCAGTCATAAACAGTAAGCAACATCAGTTAGGCTGGTTGAAAAGTTTGGGAAGCAATTGAAATATGCAACTTGATTGCATAGCGAAGCTTGGAGGGTTCCCAATAGACTTTTATGGAAATCAATCAGTCTATTGTTATGTAAGGCACAAATAACTGACCAATTTATGCCTTCTTTGGCAAGTAATTTTATGTCAACTTAGACTGTTCTAATATGCATAAATTTGTAGTTTCTTTTTCTGGCTTTAGCAACCTCTTTAGGTGTTACCAGAAGGAGATATGTTTCTCCTGTTATTGCTGGAGTGGTAAATTCAAGGATTTTGAACTTATGGCTATCCAACATGTCAAAATTTTCTCTTTTATAGATCTGATTGAATTCAAACTTCGGGATCGAAGCATTTCGAACATTATTTTCAATTTCATTGAATTCAAGATCTTTTGAATTCAATAGCTGTACCATTTTATTTTTGAAGATACTTAACATGTTTATGTTACGAATATCTTCAGTTTTAGATTCTTGAAATCTGATACTTGACAGATTTGTTAAGGAATCTAGAAGAAATGGTTTTGATGATGGGTTTCCTTTTGAAACTTGTAGTGGTTTAAAGTCATTAGTTTTCCCAACGACTGTTAGAGATGGATTGATTTTTTATGTTCTCGAGCTATCCTTTGAACATAATCAAGGATCTTCATCTGTTGAAGATTTAGTCATTTGATTTTACTATTAACCTTTGTTAATAGATCTTTCTTTTCTTCCGGATGATTTTGGATGTAATCCATTTTAGTTTCAATTTTTGTAATTGGATACTAATTCCTGGAAGAATTTCTAGATACTCTTTATATCTAGAGGTCTCTGACAAAGATTCTTGATGCCTCGCATCAGACAGATTTAATAGAGAATCTAGCTTCTCTATTATTTTCTTAGAAGTTGTTCTCATATTTAGGAATTTGTTGAGCTATAGCAAGCTCTTATACCAGTAACACTGTGGATCTAACAAACAAGTTTAGATAGATAGTTTATGCTAAGAGCATCTCCAATGGCAAGTCCTATACCCTATATATATAGCTTTGCTTGTAATTTTTCTTTTCCAATGATGTGTTTTGAGGTCCTAAAAGCTATCACAACTAGCTTGAAGTCCTAAGAGAAGTCCTAAACTAGATCCCCATATAAGACTTGATCTATAATTTTGGAGGGAAAAGAAGTGGGCCAACGCCATAAAGATATTTACAATATAGGACTTCACCATTGGAGATAGTGAAATCCTAAATCATAAGTCCTAAATTGAGGTCCTAAATATAGATCTAGCACCCCATTTTAGATCCTCCCATTGGAGATGCGCGCCCTAATATTCTTGAAATTTATCCTTATCTTTTAGACAAGCAGCTAAAAAAATTGCTCTAAAGTAATTTTTCTTTCAACTCTTGCTCTATTGTGAGGAGAAACTTCTCTTTCTTATTTTTTTTAAATGTTTAATTTTTTGATTGCAGGTGTTAATAAAGTCTCGAACTAATTTAAGTTTTCTTCCTAAATGACGATTGATTCTAAAATAGGAAATTTTTATGATAAGAGATAATTGTTTACCTTTGAGTATTAATGATAGATGTTTAATTGCAGGTGTTAGGACAAATAAATTATGGGTCAACTAAGCTTTCGAAAAAGACATACTATTATAATAACATAAGTATATCATGTATGACATGCAAGTGTACTATCTACCATAACTAATGATATCAGTTATAATGATAATTTTGACAATATGAATGAATAGTATTAAATGCAAATGAATAGGTGAAAAATTTAAGTTTGGTGACATAATGGTCATCTAAAAATAATAAGAGTGACGTTCGGATAAATATATGATGTATAAGTGAACCTCTGAATCATTATCCCTTATAGGATAGGCTAGGAGGAGGAGCAGGGCAGAGGCGGAGCAGAGATCGGAGACGCCGGATGGGTAAGGGAAAAAGGGAGAGAGGAGGATGTTTGGGACTTGGGAGCTAGCTAGCTTAAGGTAGAGCACGAGAGCCATCAGCCATGAATGAATGATGATGATTACTGAAAAGGGATACTATATTGTGTATTAGCTAGGGTGTGAGGGAGGGAGGCCCAGTACGTACTGATAAGTTGTTGGGTGGGGAGGACTGTAGTCCGGGTTTCGCGGCACAAGGAGACGAGTCTGATCGAGACTCGACCATCCGCTCCGTTTCAGGGAAAACTCCTTCGCAGTGCCCATGTCAGTGATGCGTTACGTCCTTATTGGGCCGGGTCTGGGCCACAGTTCTCTCTCTTCAAAGTTCTTCATTTTTAGGGGCCAGTTGGGGGGGGGGGGGGGGGGGGGGGGGTTGGTTCATCAAGTATAAGCATTTGCCACGCTTGTCCTTGCACTCCCCCTCCCTGCATGCTCTCATCAATTCTCACACTCTTCTCTTGTCCCATCCCCACCAACTCCACAATTTTACCCACCCCCACTCATTTACCAGTCTCAGATTCCTTTTACGTTTCAACTTTCCTTCATTAATTTCCCTCATGATCACCTTGTATATGTATTCCCTAAATTCTCTGGCATGTAAATTCTTTGGCGTGTTGCAATAGATAATGGTGAGTGCGTAAAACTGTGAACACGTACAGGGTCGATCCGATCGATCTGTATAGGCACATATGCCGACCTAGGACGTACACTTTGCCGTCGTAGCTAGCCGAGCCTTTAAACAATCTAGCCAGTAACCGAGGTACATATGGAACTATATAGGCGAGATTAACTGTGGAGAATTACTGTTTGAAAAAGTCGCAGGGCATGCAAAGAGAAAGAAAGAAAGGGAGAGCGGGAGGACTGACTATATGAGAACAGTAGTACACAAGAGGACTGGCTTTGGACTGAACTGAAGTGACCCATCAAAGACACAATATCATGGAGAGAGAAATTGAGGGAGATCCTCCTCCGCCCCGATCTCCAAACCCCCCAGTGGGGACTCTGATTCCCACTACTGACACCTTCTGGGTAAATCTGCCTCTCTCTGCCCTCCTCTGCCCTATACAAAAAAAATAAAAATGAATAAGTAGTTTATGCAGTGAGAAACATAAACATAAACATAGTCTAAATTTTGAACTGTCGATATATCCTCGATATCTGATATCAAGGTATGTAAAATCGATATTATCGGCGATATTTTGTCTCGATATTTTGGAGTTATCTGAAAAATCTTCAAATATATCCTTAAATTTCTTGAAAGTTTCTGATTTTTATCGATATTTTCGATATATCCCCGATACTTCCGATATTTCTCGAAATTTTCGTAAACTTTTCACATTTAACATTTAGTTTGGTAAATGTCCAATCTTTACATGCTCAATGTCCAATCCACCATTCACGTGACATGTCCGATACATGCAGAATTACATGGGACAACAATCATTTAATGATTATTCTTTACAATACACACATGATTATGCACAGGGAGATGGAGAAAATAGTGTGAATTTCGAACCTCATAGGTCTCATACGTGGTTTTGAAATATTTATATATTTGATTTTGTGATGTGTGATGTGTAATATATTGTACAAAAAACGTGATGGCCTAGCCTCCCATAAGTTTTAGCCATCAAAAAATAAAAATAGAACTAATAAATTATATTTTAATAATTATCAGCACTTAATACGTACTAATTCATATAGTAATATAACAAATTCATATGTCTTGATGTTTGATCAATATTTTGTTTTCACATAAGATAGATAATTGATCATGTAACAACCTCCAAAAGTTTCATTACAAATTTCTATGTATTTTTATTAGTTTCTGTCATTTCCGTTAGAATTTTCACTGGATCAATATTTCATCGATATTTCCATCGATATATCCAAATTTTAGAACGTCGATATATGCTCGATATCCGATATTTTATTCCTTGTCTAATATTTTACTACTCGATGAAAAACGACTGAAATGGAAGTAAAAAAACAATGATAGGAAGAGGGAATGTTTTATTTAATATTTTTGTACTTTAGAGAGAGCACAGTGTAAAAAAAAATATACACAAAATAAAATTGAATTGAATTGAATTGAAAACAAAAACTAATGTACCCCAGATAAAGCTGATATGGGGATCGAGAACAGGCTAAAGTGATGTGACTTATGTGAGTGAGTGAGGTTTTACTTCAGCAGTTGTAAGTTGTTGTCTGAGTGAGCACTGAGCAGTTGAGTGGCCTCGTCTGGTTTCAGCCTTTTTCCCCAACTTGGTTCGGTGAAAGGGAAACATTTACGGATTCCATTCAACAAATTCGCCCCCTTTCTTCATTACACTCTCTTTTCAAAATTCAAACCCCCCACTCGTAGCTATACCCATCAAAATTTTCAAGTAACTTTACATGATGCCCATTAATGCTAGCCTGTAACTGTAACTGGGACTTACTCTTTACTAATTCATGAATCATTTCATATCAGAAAATGGATAAAAAGGTTTTTTTTCCCCCTCTTTTGAGGTGAAGAGGTTTAAAGAAACACAAGTATAGCTGTTGATCATGATACAAGTGCTAAAATTACTGCAAGTGGTATAGTAGTTATTGTTTAGTTAAGTTTTGTTCTCAAACTTAAGTTTGAACCACGAAATGTGTTGCAATACACAGTTGAACCATTTCACATAAATTGAGAGATCTGTTTTAAACCTAAGAAGCATTTAAGCTATCATTGACAGAGTAAAAAAAATGATATAGGTGCCAATGATTCTTACATTTATGCCTAATTTCATGGGCCCAACAATGGCTCATATCAGTTTTAAGATTTAATCAGTTATACACCAAAGAGGCTAGTATTTATGAGCCCAGAACTTTATGGAGTATATGCTCTTCAGATTTTTTTTTCTGAAAGGATTATACATAATTTCATTTGCTAGCATTTTCAAGTATTGTAAAGCAATTGCAGCCAAATATCCAATAGCTCAAACATGTTATCGATCGATCGATCTATTTGATGGTGCCGTCCACCCACCTTCATAATAAACACAAAGATGGAATCGAGCTCGATCATCCATATTGGAGGGCTCTCGGTGATTGAGAGGATAGACGAGAGCTATCGTATATCACCAATTTTTCTCTCCATGTGTTCCGACATGAGTTGGACATTGATACCTTAGAAAACTAACGTGGGGACGTTAAATACTTTTCAATGGAAATGGGGCAGCGTCATTGCTTCCATTATTTAGGTTAGAGCAAACAAATGAATTTAATGTGTTTTTTTTAGGAAAGTGCATGTGATCAGGATTAACTCATTATCCTAGCTTAAAATTTTATTGATAAAAAATAAATAAGACGTAGTTTGGGAGACATGGATCAAACCAACCGATCAAAATACATAATGTTATAGTAAATAAAATACGAAACATAATGAAACAAACAAAATATATGCAAACTAACAAATTTAGTACGCCGACATTGATGCCAATTCCCGACCATAAACTTTCCAAATAAATTTAGGCACCTCACACCACTAAATTCATCTAGTCGCACCATAACAACCAAGACCATCTTCTACTATATTTCCTTCACAAAAAGTATAAGTGATTTTAACATTCATTAAACTAACTAAATGCATACATTCTAACTAAGCAATATGAAACCGCCACGGAACTAAAGGAGGAGTTTTGACATAATGCAAAATCAAAGCTGAATCTGTCTCCAACCAAATATTATGCCATTGCTTTCTTCAAGCCTCCTTAATAGCCTCCACTATCGCCCACACCTCTGCATCAAGAACACTGGTAACAAAATGATGATAAGAAAAACCACCAAAAAAAACTACCATTTGCATCTCGAAAGACCCATCAGTATTTATTTTAATCCAACCAGTATCAGGAGGCACCCATCTTACAGGAACATAGTTCTCTGCACACCGCCTCAAAAGAGAAACACCCAACACACTAAACGCATTCTAAGGCCCAAAGGTAGAAGATGTAGCAGCAAAAGAACAAACAGCAATCTCCTCAAAGAAAAGAAAGTTCAATGCATATTGTTAAGGGATGCATGATGCTATCGTTTGCAAGAGAATGGTATATGCTTAATGCTTATAATTAGTTAACTTGTAGGCATATATATGTATCGAGTTACAGCAAAGTGATAAAACAATTACAAGGTCGAGCTCGACTCAAACCAAGTCCATGATTTTTACAAGTTGGTTTAGCATGATTCCTACCGAGGGAGTAAAACGTACGATTACAGTTGGTCGATTAGACTACGAAAAAAGCCCGCGGAGATTCAATCATTTACATTTAGTGAGGCAAAAAATGAATTTATAGATGAAAATTAAATAACAGACATATTATAACACATTATACGGATTCAAAATGAATTTGAGTACTTATCCAAGATACAAACTCAGTAACAAATATATTGTCCAAACATTTTAATTAGAGTCAGTGTTACTGATTAGTACACTTTTAAGTTTTTACAAACCAATCAAATGAGGCAATTTTGAAGAAGGCAACGCTTTTAGCTGAAGCTGAAGATTGATGCTAACGACTCCAACCGCCCATTTTCATTTACTTGTAGTTTCTGATAACAACATTCTAACCAAACACAGTGCCTCAAGTTCGTATCTGGAAGTAGTATTCATGGAAAACTTTCATAACATAGTGTTATAGGTAGTATTCCTGGAAAACTTTCACAGTACAATGTTATAGGTAGTAGACTTATAAGAGACATACTAAACTCATGTTTTTTTTTTCAATTCAGTTTAGTTTTGCCGTTTCAAAAATAAACAACATCATGGAAAGGAATTCCAAAACAAATATTCATCTATTAGATTTTTAATTCAACCTTCAAACCTATTCGATGCAAAAAGAAATTGGAAGAAACCTTGATTGAATGAAAACGAAAGAGTTCACGAAAACCTAACTAACCGCGAAATCCAAAACAGAAACAACTATAGGCTGATGAAAGGAATTTAAAAATAGTTTACAAAATACATTTATTTATAAAACCACATCCATACTGAAGAAGCAGAAAAGGTCAAAAGGAATGTGGCTCCTGTGCAGTATTTATGACTTTACTGTGATGTGATATGCTAAAAACTAATGTGGTATTTTTTTAAGGGCAAATGAGAACCATTTCATTACCGGAGTAATAGATAGTGTATACAATGATCACCCTGCGGCGGGCTACGACAATATTGATCACTGCTTAAGTTAGCCTAGACTAACTTCATACTACTATCTTGCGACACTCTTTAACACTGGTAATCCAGACAAATTACGGGCAAATCCATATGAGCCAATACGCCTGTTTAGATGATGCAGAAGAGATAGGACCCTCTTCTGCAAAATAATAATAAATCTACCTGGGTCCCAAGTTCTATTTCCCAACCAGATTTGGCCTTTAGAGCAAAGCACAATAAAAGACCTCATGCCTGTAACAAAGGTCCAGGCCCAGCCCACACCACAAATAGCCCTAGCACTGAGCAACGCCAATCTCAGCCGGTTGAGAGATGCAGCCACCGGAGAACACCGATGTGGTATTTTTCTTAGTAGACAGTCAAACTTTTTGGCGTATTTTAATTGTATTTTATTCGTAAACCCTTTAAAGAACAAAATATTAGAAATGATTTCCATGTTATTTATTCAAGCACTTAAGACTTAATTCAATGAGCATCCTGTGAGTTTTCAAAAAGAAGACAAAGAAAGATAAAAGATAAAAAACACACAGACCCAGTTTTCTATTTAAAAAGAGAGAGAACAACTTTGAGTTGTATTACCTGAGAATTCAAATTACAACACTACTCACCTCCTGTGCTCAAGGTTTTAAAAGGTGCTAGGCGGAATTAGGCGGTGGAGCTACTGCCTAACGCTTAGGTGCCTAGGCAGAGTTTAATCGGTAATTAAGCGATAATTAGACGGATTATTTATATATATATATATAATTAATTATATATTTATATGATATATTATATATTATATATTTATATATTAAATATTTTTTTATTTGATTGGTTTGGTCGTTTATGACCTTTTAATGAAACCACAAAGATCGAAATCAATCATCACTTCCCTTTCTTTTGTTGTTTGTTCTTCTTCTTCCTTATGGCCGCCGAGTTGACTCAGGCGAATGAGGTGAGTTCGTACTTGCCCACAACCATAACCACAACTATGACTATTCAAGTCTGGCGAGCCTTGCTTAATTGGCTCGGCTTCTTCTTCCAGTTCTTCGTACAAATCCTCAAAGCTCTCAGCCACCATCCTCTACTCTCTTCCTCTTCTTCGTCGTCGTAAAGATGTTCTGTTCAAGTCGTTACCCGCCGTCGAGATGCTGGAGCACAACTCCTCCGCCGCCGTAGAAATTGCCAACTCTCCGGATTCTGGCTCCGACGCGACGACAAGCCTCTACACATACTCATGGTAACTTCAACATAACTCAATATAATAACTTTTTTTATTTTTGGTTATTTGTGTTGTTTGGAATTTGATTGGTTTTTTTCCAGGTGGTTCTGGACTTGGATGAGACGGCGACGATGAGCAGCGAGCGGTGACGGCGAGTGCGTCCAAGTCGGGGTGAATTGCGATTGGGTTTTTCGGTTCACCGTTTCTAGTTTTTTGCGAATTGCAATTGAGGTTTTTCAGTTTTGGGTTTTGGATTTTTAGGTTTTTAAAAAAAAAAAAATGCCTTGGCGCTGCCTTTCCTCCGACTAATCGCTAGTCGGCCATTGAATTCCTGATTAGTCGAGCTCCGCCTAACTAGACCGTCCATAGCCAAAATTAGGCGTTATTTTGATTTTTTTCCAATTAATCGACGCCTAGGCGGCCTCTTTTTAGAACAGTGTCTGTGCTGCAGGCATAAAAGCAAAACTACTTACATCTCAAGTAAGCTTCCAGCTATTGGAGAATGATGAAATTAGTAGGCTGCTTCAGAAAGAGAGCAAGAAAGGGAAGAATGTCAAATATACATTCTTAGTTTTGTCATAGGCTTAATGAATGCTCAGTAATTTACTATATAACAATTTTGATCCTCCATTCGCACTGTTCACAGTTACTATTGCATATTGCCCTTTTGGTCTTTTCTCCAATTTTGTGTGAAGCGTGTGAGCCTCTCTCTCTCTCTCTTTGAAGATCTGACGCTCTCTCATCCTATCGATCAGGTTGCTCTGAGCTTGTTATCTTTCTCCCTTGCTCTGAGCCTGTTAACTCTCTCGATCATTGCAATTTCAAGGTTAGAGTTTCCATCGATTCTGAGTTTGAGATCTGTTGGCGATCGATTTCGTCTATTTTTCGATTGATTTCTTTGTTCATCTATGCTCTCCAGGTTCACCAAGAACGAGTTCAAGTACCTGACATTCTGTCTCTCTCTGCACCACTCATCGCTCATTATCTTGCTTACGCCGAGTTCTCACGCCTCACTCACTCGATTGTTTCGATTTCGATTTTTCCTTCGAACTATTTATTAGATTTTGTCTAGGTTCATATAGGTTTGGATCTGGTCTTGCTTGCTCAGGGTTCGTTGCATCGTCTAGGTTCGTTAGGTTCGGCTTCTGCTTACTTTGTTTCAAAGTCTGTTTCTCTCTGTGTGGACGACGAGACCTCGCTCTTCGTTGTTCTTCAATCCAACTTTAGTGCCCAGGTAAAAAATTCGAAACACCCATTGGTAATTCCATTTTCCCAATTTGTTATCATGTTACAATTCAATTCGTCTCGATTTCCCGATATGTTTCTGAATTGTTTGAACTTGGTCTCTATATTGTTTACAGTCACTTCTCACCCTTCTCTAAGAAATAGGAAAATAGTATACCTCCTTCGGCTATTTGGCGATTTGAAAGAGAGACAAAGAAAGTGAAGGTAAAGGTGTCAGGTATGACATCTAATTCAACCTGGAGTCTAATTCAATTATTTGCTATGCTCTTTGGAGTTATTTGATTTGCTCATAGTATTTGCGTGCTTAGTATTGGGTTTATTGATGAATTACAGAAACTTGAACTCAATGGTGCAGCAGATTGAAGTCGGGTGTGTAGGTACTTGATATATACGATTGGATTGAATTGGATTAAATAGGCTCCTGTAAGTGATAAAAAAATTTCAGAGGAAAACCACCTAAGGAGAGGAACCAAATTAAGCTTTTGTTCCTGTATGTCTCGTTCCTGTATGTCTCTCTTTCTTCGATTTTTTGTCCACGAGTTCAATCATACCTAACTGATAGGTGTTATAGATTTCTCTTTGCACACAAAATTCTCATCACTACTCTTTGTTATAATATCATTTTTTTTTTGCTGTGATTCATAATCACCTCACTTTTATCTCATTGCTCAACTCCCTGCATGATTAATTATTACATGGCGAAAATCTGTCTTTACCACTGCATAATTTTACTGTTGCCATTTTGTGATGCCAAGTACCTAAAGGTTTTGTTCATAAAAAAGAGAGTAGAGTTTTCAATTCTTGCTCTTCAGTGTGAAAATAGCAGTTGGGTAATGCCTTTATGTCTGTATCCCCAAACTAGGCTACTAGCTAGCAATACCGTTCATAGTTACTATTGCATATTGCCCTTTTGATCATTTTCTTCTATTTGTGCGAACCATGCGACTTCATCTCTCTCTCTCAGCTCTCTCAAACTTGCAATCTGACGCGCACTCTCTCTCAAACTGTTTTTCTCTCAACTCTATGTCTTGCTCATATCAATCCATTCCCGATTTGCGATCTTAGCCTTTGCTTTCGATCGTCTGTTAGAGTTCAGCCTTGCTACTCGGCTTGGGTTCCCTATCTCTACGAAAATTCGAGATCGCTACTCTGCAAGGACGGCGTTGTAGGACAATTGTGGGGTTCAGTAATTTCTGGACAACCGGGAGTCTCTCTTGGATTGCACCCGATCTTGCTTACCCATTTCTCCCTCGGTTTATGATCGGTAAGCTTTGTTTTTTTATGGACTTTTTCTTTTTGTACATTGATTTAGTATTCAATACTGTCGATCGCTCATCTCCTCTCACATGCAAACTGCCAGCTTCTCTGTTATCTTTCCTTTCTCAATCGATCGCAATCGAAGCATCCAAGTAAGAATTGGGTAAATCTCTCTATCTCTTCTCTAATCTATTTGCTTCGTTTTTGTTGAGGACCTTGCAACCAACTGATCTAATATTACTGGAATTTTATTGATGATAATCGTGTTTCTCCTTAAACATGGCTCTGATTTGTTTGGATTTCATCTTTTTCGTTCGAACTTCCTTTGTAATAGCTTGGATTCTATCAATTTTTTGTTGAGTCTTTCATCAATTTGTTGACGATCAAATTTGTATGTTTAAGTTGATTTGGTGGTGGCTTCTATTCTGGATCTTTTCTTTTCAATTGATTTTGTTGTTTCTATTCTGGGTCTTTTCTTTTCGTCTCGATCATTCTCAGTTGACCATGCCATAGGACTACACTATGACGTATAATTAACAAACGTTTGATATTGAATTAAGGTCTAAAGCAAACGGAATCATAATCTTTCATGCTTTTACAGTTTGATATTGAATTGAGGTCTAAAGTTCTGGGCATTACAATTTTTTATGTTAGTGGTATGAGTTGTATGTTGTTGGGTTTTGGGGATTTTGACTTTGTTTGTAAGATGGAATTATGGTTTAGGAGATTCGTAGGTGTGTGTTGATTCGATTTACATGTATATATTATGTTGTGGGATGATAAGCATCTCAAAACACAAACTTGGATCGGTCATCACATAGAGTATTTTGTTGGTCAGTAGATTAGGTGGCTGGACTCCATGAGAGTTTTTTTAAATCTTTAACTTTTGATAGCTGAGTTCTGAGCTCTTTAAACCTTTGATGTAGTTTTAAAACCTTAACTTTTCATAGATGGGTTCTTAACTCTTGGAACCTTTGATTATTTTTAGAGTTTGTTAGAGACCATGATGTAAATTTAGCTCAAAGGTAATTTATCTTTGTAAATGGGTTGAACTGTGAGATTTTGCTTATTTATGTGCTCTTTTTTTTTTCTTTTGAAGGAGAATTTATTCAGAATTTTGCATCACTCAATTTGTTGTTGTAGTCTCTCCCTCAAATCAGATATTGCGTACCCGTTTCTCCCTCGGTTTTCGATCGGTAAGCTTTGTTTTTTGTGAATTTTTTCTTTTTGTACATTAATTCAGTATTCACTCCTTTTCTGATCTTCTCTCTGGTTCTCGATCTTCCACTCTCATGATCTCATGATCTGCTCCATCCTCTCTGTTGCATCCTCTCTGTCGCTGTTGGATTACATCATATCTTGCATACCCGTTACTTTCTCGGTCTCTGATCGGTATGTTTTTTTTGTGTGGATCCTTTCTTTTTTGTACATTGTTTCGGTATTTATGTTTTTTTGTTATCCTTATGTATCAGGTGTACCATATCAATAAATAGACTAGCTTTTGCTTTTGCTTTTGCTTTTGCGTTGTGGTGCCGACAAGGCAGGTTTATTCTTTTGCTTCAGTATATTGGACTAGAAATGATCTATATATTGTTGAAATCACACTTATAGAAAGTTTGTTTGACTGAAATATCATGATAAAGTTCATATGGCTTCAATGTATAAATGGTCAAAATAGATTATCTTTTCTTGGTTTGTTTTTATGTTTGTGTGGATGATTCTCTATCGAGATTGTTGTTTCATTTGTGATGTATTTTGGGGATTAATATGACATGTGACCAATCCATTATACTAAGTGATGATCTGTGAATATCATGTTTGTATTAGTGAAATCACACTTGGTCCGAGTCTCTCGCTCAAGACCACCAGAAGCTCACACACATACACAAACTCGCTAGGAATTGATATGAGATTCTAATTGAGATTAAATCTAAAATTATTTGATATGAAATTCTAAGAGGAGGTAAATTTCTTCTATTTATCTATATGTGAGTTCTCTGTGTCTGTCTTGATTGATGATCTTATGTGAAATATTGAGTGTTATGACTTTCTTCACCCATTTTCTCTTTGATGGCTGTTTCATTGAATCTATGCTCAAAACGGAGACTTGGGTATTAGGTAGTTTATTTTTGTGTGTCATCTCTATGTTGTTGGTTTGGTGAAGTTGAGAATAAAAAGTTGTTTGCTTTTAGCTTGAAGATCAAGGATTTGTGTTGTTTGTGCTTGAAGCCAATTGAGTTTTGATAAATGTAAAGTAAGGATTATGTTTTCGAATAAAAGAGGTTTGTATCAGTGATTGGGTGTGTGCTTCATGTAATAGCTTACCAAGAATGATGGTGCTGATTATGATTGGCCTTGGAAAGGAATGTGGTTGAGCTTGAGTCTTTCTGTGTTTTTGGGTCATTGAATTTTTGATTAATGATTTGATTTTTTCGATCAATACGACTCATGAAACCTGTGTATCTATCAGTTTTGAATGGGTTTCTCTATCAAATTTCTTCATTTTCAGCTGTAAGAGAAAATCTCTAATGACCAGATTCATGTTTCTTTGTAGAATCGATCAGTATTGATACTAAGCAGTTCGTAGAGGCTTTGACAGCTAGCTCAGGTATAATTTATTCTTTTCAAATTTCTAAGGGTTTGGCTGACCTGGTTTCGCATAGCGCACATCGATCCCATCGGGTTCTATTGATTTGATCGTTTGAGTGCCACCAGTTTGGTTCCATTGATTTGATCGTCCACAGATTGCAATTCTGCTGGTTTATTTGAAGTTTTGCATCACTTTGGATCGTTTTGAGTCTAGAAGGCATCTCCGATATGATATTGATATTATTGGTGCTTGCGGTTTATGTTCTCAGAACTCATCACTCTTTGATTGGAGACAAATCAAATACCCTAAACCAGTGATCCAAAACACTCAATCCCCACCATCGACTTCTCCCAACTCACCTCCAGCTCCCCCCAACTCCGTTCCAAAGCCATTGAAGATATAGGGAAAGCTTGCGAGGAACGGGGCTTCTTTCAGATATATATACTTTTTCTTCTCTAGATAAATATCTCACAACTAGGCCAGTCAAGTCAAGTTCTTCTTCTTCATCAATGAAGTTCTCAGAAGTAAAGAAAAGGTAGGTGGGTTTTTCCCAGCTTTGTTAATCTGTTTTTTTTATGTGGGTTTATGCTTTTGAATTAGTGATCTGTTGTGTGTATTGGGTTCCTGGGAATATGAACTTGGGTCTTAACTGATTGAAATCTCATTTAACTGTTAGTATAAAGATTTATGCTTTTGATGCTGAATTTATAGATTGGATGCTTATCAGTGTGTAAAGTTGATCAATATATCTTTGTACCATTTGGTCTCCGATCAACTGATACAATTGAATAAAGGCTCTGGTATATAGTGTAATGAGGTATATATGTAGATTTGGGATTCATATATCTTTGTACCCTTTGGTCTCTGATCAACTGATGCAGTTGAATAAAGGCTGTGGTATATATGTAGATTTGAGATTCATATATGGTGTAACTTCCATGTCGTTTGATACGATTTCAGTTAAACAATTATGTAATGTATTTCTTAAATTCGGATTCAAGTGATGCGTATATAGGTTGCATTATTTTTTATGTTCAATGGTGTAATCTTTACACTATTGAAATCAACTGGAATTGAAATTGCAGTAGCACAATGCTTAAGACAATGTATATTAACAAATTCTCTACAAGGTTGTAAAACAATTGAAGTAAAAAGAGATCCAAAGTGGCTTATCAATGCCATCCTAAAGTATAACAATCGTGGAAAAACCGCTCCAAGGGACGGGCTGCCACCTAGTGTAATCCAATAGGTAGACCTTATACTGACCTTGTAAAGCTCAGTAACGTAGTCAAATAGGTACTCCTTATTAAATTATTGGAGTTTTAACTCGTATACTCTAGAATTGAAAGAGTAAAGTCCAAATTTTTTTACCGGGCAAACTGAACCTAGAAATTAATTGTCACTTATATCATAAGTATATATTCACCAGCCATTATTACTTCAAAATTGAAGATGATCAAAATTAATTTGCATGAAACATACAATTTCACATTGTAATCAACTACTCCACAATATGAGGAAAAAACATAGAAATTTCAAATATTGGTCTAGTTTCCCAAGAAGCTTATGGAGTACCTTTCTTGTAACTGATCAGATGATGAAACACAAACTCATGGAGCAAACGTCTTGATAATTTCATCCATCTCCTGTCTTGATACTTCATTTATGTCTCAAATCTGCAGTCAATACATAGAGATACAAAGTCAATGCAGTTATTAGTAATCACTCAAGCCATAAACAAATAGATATCGATCACAAAGCAAGAATGTTCAGATTTATCAAAAAAAACTCATTATAGATAGCTCAAGATTGCCAAAGCAGGAAAAACTAAAATTATGAATGCATAGATACTTCACAAAGTAAATGAAACACAACAAACAAAACCGAAGAAAGTAATAGAGATCAGAGAGTACAATAGAAACTAAACATTGATAATAGAATTTTACTGAACCTTCTCATATGGGAGGGGCGTTGGTGAAGCTTGCAGGGACAAAGAGGTTGCAATGGACGCAATTCCTTCATCTAAAGTTGAAAGGTATCAATCAATTCATCATTTCTCTCTAAATTTTTAAACCATGATCCCAAATACCAAATTGTTTCAAAACCCACACAACCTATATGCAATTCCAATTCCAAATAAAGAAACTGAAAAAAGAGAACTCACCCAGACCAATCAAAACAACAAAGCTTCTAAACCGTGATGAAATCAGAAACTAATAGTCCAATACCATAGCTTTGAGCCTAAAAAATCTGCGATGTTCACACAACAACTGGGCAAATCAATCTAAAGAACCATTCATCCAGTAAAAAGTTTAAGATTTTAATCTCAGATATTGATGTCTTCAAAACCTTATTCGAGAGAGATTTGGAGGAGCCGAGGAAGAGTGGTAAGCAAAAGAAAACACAACTAGAATGTAGAAAATAAAAATCCAGATACCATAAAAACCCGTCTTCTTTCTCTTCTCTCTTTTTTTTCCTTTCTCGTGGCTTCCTCCTCCTCCCTGCTTCTGCAGATGTCTCCGATTCTAAAAGAAGAAAAAATATCAAAAGAGGAATTATATACCAAACAAACTACTAAAGAATTAAAATGAAATTAGAGAAAGTACCTAGAACGGATTGTAAGATAGAGAAAGAGCTGGTGAGATATCAAAATGGTTGGAAGCGGCGAGTTGGGTGAGATCGGCGGAGATGGGAGCGGCCTTAGTATCAGTGAGTGACTGGAAATCTTAAGAGAGGAAGGTCGCAAATGTGGAGAGAATAGTTTTAAGAGAGAGATATCACTAGCTTTAATTTCATCAAAAATCTGAAATCTTATCAAGAAGAGTGGAACAACGTGCGAAGCGTGCGGCACCCTATGACGGTTATGCAAGCGTACAGCTAGGGGTCATCATTTGGCCCGTGGGCCTCGTGGGCCGGTGGAGGCCCGCAAGCCCGTGGGCTAAAAGCCCGGCCCGGCCCGCAAAAAAGCCCGCAAAAGCCCGCCAAGGTGGTTGGTGGGCCGACCATGGTTTAGAGATCTAAAGCCCGGCCCGGCCCGCGGGCCCGGCCCGCCAAAAGCCCGTCAAGGCCCGTTAGGCCCGGCCCGTCAAAGCCCGTTAGGCCCGGCCCGTCAAAGCCCGCACACATATTGACATATATCATTAAATCATTTAATGAATTTTAATCATTATACAATTTATACCTAGTTAATGTTTACCTACACACATATTGACATATATATATATATAAAATATAGTGACTAGTAGTCTAATAGACTAATACTATATAGATATATATTTTACATTTGTGTATATATGTTAATATATTACATATACATGGATAGATTGAATATTTGAATTCCATATATAATTAAATTTGTGTATCTATTTTACTATTAAGTCATTATTTAAAGTTTAGCATAAGTTAGGGTTTAGGTTTAGGGTAAATTAGGGTTTAGGAGATTAAGATTTATGGTAAGTTAAGGTTTAGGAATTTGAGGTTTATGGTAAGTTAAGGTTCCGGTTCTAGGATTTTATTATAATTTTTTTAGGGTTTAGGGTTTGGGGTTTAGGTTTTAGGGTTTAGGGTTAAGGGTTTAGGTCCAAAATTTATAAAAATTAGGGACGGCCTACTTAGAATATTATGAACAACCAATCCGACAGTCAATTTTTTATATATATAAGATAGTAGTACGTATATCATTATACCTACACTTATATATATAATATAGTGACTAGTACTATATATATATTTTTTATATTTGTGTATGTCTATATTAATATATTACATATACATATATTGATCAAATATTGGAATTCCATATATAGTTATATTTGTGTATCTATTTTACTATTAAATCATTGTTTAGAGTTTAGGATAATTAAGTTAGGGTTTAGGTTTAAGGTAAGTTAGGGTTTAGGGGATTGAGATTTAGGGTAAGTTAAGGTTTAGGAATTTTGAAGTTTAGAGTAAGTTAGATTTTAGGTTTTAGGAATTTTGAGGTTTAGAGTAAGTTAGGGTTTAGGGATTAGGGGTTAGGGGTTAGGGTTTAGGGGTTAGGGTTAGGGTTTAGGGTTAGGGTTTAGGGTTTAGGGTTAGGGTTTCATTGTAATTTTTTTATCGATTTACACAGTAAAACAGTAAATATAATAGATGGTTCAGATTAGATATTGTAATTTTTCAATGGTGAGAGTTTAATTGAGAGTGTGTGAAATGACATCAATACCCTTCTCTTATATATTGCTTATTTTTCCATGGAGAAACTAGATAAATTAAATTTTTATATCAATTTTTTTGACACTATGAGATAGATATGTAATTTACAAGAATGTGTGTTAAAATTTTGATCTTAAAAAATTCCTTTAGGGATGGGTAATTTATGTTTTAGTTGTAAGGGTACTACGGTCACATTTAGCGAAACTCATAGATGTAGGTCTAAATCAAGTCCAAAATTTATAAATTTTTAACGGCATGCTTAGAATATTATGAACAACCAATCTGACAGTCAGTTTTGTAAAATGATGATACATGATCGATTACGTTTCACAAAGGACTTTCAACCCATATAACCAAAGAATAAAGGTAAGAACATTAGTGAGCATGTAGAGAATTCAAGCAATATAAGAATTAAAAATGTTTTAACAATAAAGAAGGCCATATATAATAGTTCACCTTGTAATAAAAGACACCGTACGTAAAAATTAGCATAATCGAAGTACGTTTGGATCCCAGTCAATACAATTAAACAAAATTTGTGAAAACACTAAAATACACTCATCTTATTTTCCTTATTTTCCTATGGGGGGAGTAGATAAATCAATTTTTTATGTCATTTTTTTTGATACTATGAGATAGATATGTATTCCATAAGAGTATGTGTCCAAAATTTGATGTTAAAAAATTATTTTCGGGAGGGGTAATTTCCGTTTTAGTTGTAAGAGTACTATGGTCACATTTGGCGAAATACATGGATCGATGTCCAAATCAAGTCCAAAATTTATAAAATTTTAAAGGCATGGTTATAATATTCTAACCAATCAATCTAACGGTCAATTTTATAAAATAATTAAACATGTTCGATTAAGTTTCACAAAAGTATTTCATTCCATATAACAAATGAACAAACGTAAGAACATTAATATACATATGGAGAATTCAAGCAATATAAGAATTAAATATGTTTTAATAATAAACGAGGACATGTAGAAAACTCCATCTTATAGTGATAAACATCGTACGTAAAATTTAGACTCGTCGGAGTACGTTTAAACCCCGGTGCATGGATGAAGGTTACGTTTATTTTGAAATGTCTTATTTTTTTAATAATTAAAGCCCGATAGGCCCGGCCCGCAAAAGCCCGCAAAGGCCCGGCCCGCAAAAGCCCGCAAAAGCCCGCAAAGCCCGCTTGAATGGGCCGGGCTCGGATCCTTATATAAAAGATAAAGCCCGGCCCGGCCCGGCCCGCATATATTAAAATGTTGTTGAGGCCCGGCCCGGCCCGGCCCGTGCCGGCTATACATGGGCCGGGCCGGGCCGGGCCGGGCTTTTGCCGACCCCTACGTACAGCAATGATAGTTATAAATGAAAGGTTAGAACTACCTTAGGTTCCTAAGCAGCCTCTCAAACATTGAGTTTCACTATAACTTTTTTTTTCCCTTTCCAAACCTTCCGTCACTTTCCAGGTTTACTTTTGTTATAGTAAAAAAAAAATAGAAGAAAGAGGAAAAGAAAATAAATCTACAACTTTATCTATCTATAAACCAAATACGAAATAATACTTACCAAAACACAATTTTCTACAGCAGAAAAATGCACCAACAGCTGAACTATAATGCAATCTAAAGTTATCAGCAGAGATCAACACAGAAATATAAAAGGAAAGCATGATCTAATTAGCACCACAATGCAGAAGGAAAAAAAAGGCAAAAGAATATGGAATAGACAAATCTTAACCCAACGAACTGTCAATTAGTTACATATGATGTCAATAACAGATGAGATGCAAGAGGTTCATTACTGTGCATTGTTTGAACTATGCAAAAGTAGGATATACATATACCCAAACCCTCACCCTTTTTCTTTACCATAGCCTTCTCTCCATCTTTGTGTGGTGTCTTTACATATAGAGTGAAAAGAATAACATAACAAATTCCAATAGGCTGAAAAGAATAACAAAACAAATGCATACTGTTTCTACCGAATTACGCGCGGGGGCGTAACGGGGCAGAAGCAACACGAATACACTTCCACGGATACTCCTTCCGGTCGTGCGATGGACTTCCTTCTCCTCCCGATGTGTCCGAACGCTGGGGCTGTTCGGATGGACGGGCGCTCTCCTTCTCTTTGTGGGTGCGGGTTCTCCTTTCGGGCGGTGGATTCTCCTGTCGGGCGCTTCCTCTTCCTCTCGGGCGTTCGGGTGCAGCTGTTCGCGTGCGGCTGTTAGAAGAATACAACAACGAAACAGGCGGTCAAGGGTCAAGACGGGGTGGCCCGCCTTCAACGCTCTGATGCCTAAGTCAGATGATGTATTGAATATAACAGTCAAGCGAACGTGCGAATAGAGTGATATGAATCGAGTGAGTCAGCTGGCTCTCGATGGGATGATCTTACCTGTAGTTAATGCCTTACCTATATAGGTGGTTGAGTTTGGTGCTTGGTGATGTTCTTCGATGTGGGACTGGTGTGCTTCTGTTGGTGTGTGGTTCGTGCATTTCGGGCGTGCGCCTGGCGGGCGCGTGTGCGCTCGGGTGGGGTGGGTCTGGTGAGTGAAGTTGGAGCCTCCTTGGTGGTCTTGTGTATGGTCGAGTAGGTGTTGCTAATCTGCTTAAGTGGATAAGTATATTAATCGTACAACTAATGATGCAATACTAACAAGTCCCCCAAGTCCCCAAGTCAAAAGAGAACTTTCTTGACTGGGGAGTTGAAAAAGGGTGTGCGATTAACAAGAATACTTATCCGGTTGAGCAGTGATGCGTGATTCTGTAACCCCCCAAGTCCCCCAACTCTCCGATCAAGAAAGGGCTCGCCTGACGGAGTGGGACCTGGGCGTTTCGAGCTTGTACCTGTTCGTGCAATCGTGTACCTGTACATGTATTCTGGGCCCGGCGTCCAAACTGATGTTGCTAGTTTGGGCCCGCGCGCCCGTGGGGTGGGTCTTGAAAACATACATAAGTGCAACAGGGATATAGACATATAGGTATGCAAGTATGAATGTATGGCATGATGCATGAATGTATGATATGGTGTGCGAGTGTATGCAAATGCTGTATGTACGCCAGCGATGGGGTATACTGCGCACGCCGCACGTCAACGGGGATGTCGTCGCGTACGCTGTAGCGTCAACGGGTCGATCAGGACCGCGACCTACAAGTGTTACAGCGCCCACGATCACGTACTCGTGCCGCCCTTCGGCCTTAGAGGACGAACCAGAGGCCTCTGCCGCCTAACCCGGGAAGATTTCGCGCCCGGAGAGGACGGATCCCACACGCAGTCTACGCTCATCGGTCTCGGGCCCTTGAAGGAGGGGACGGACCCCATACCCTTACCGGTACCCGAGTCGGAGAATCGATCGTTAGCGTTACGACCACGGAGGGGAAGAACCCCACATCCGTGTCGCCCATCGAGCTTAGCCCCGCTAATTCGGCTTGTACTTTTGGGATCGTCGAGGAGGGGCGCACCCCACACCCGCGTCGTGTCCGTGGCCTATAGGGGGGGACGGACCTCACAT
Organism: Geum urbanum; assembly: GCA_946800695.1. NCBI lineage: Eukaryota > Viridiplantae > Streptophyta > Magnoliopsida > Rosales > Rosaceae > Geum > Geum urbanum. The sequence goes on along the minus strand of OX326999.1, from coordinate 75,576,748 downwards.
CCCTACTAGGACTTAGTTGGCGTACGGAGGGGAAGAACCCCACGCCCGTGGTCGCCTATCGCGCTTAGCCCGCGCAAAGAGGGGACGGACCCCATGCATGTTGCGGCCTAAACCGATTTTAGTTCGTCAGGAGAGGGGACGTATCCCATGCCTCTGCTAGGAATGAGCTGCTGCACGGAGGGGAAGAACCCCACTCCTGTGGCACCCATCGATTTTGCGGTACCCAGAGAGGGGACGGGCCCCATGCCTCTGGTTTGGAATGAATCGGCGCACGGAGGGGAAGAACCCCACGCCCGTGGCACCCTTAGCGCGCGCAATAGAGGGGACGGACCCCATACCTGTTGCCGCCTAACGATTTTGGAACGCCCAGAGAGAGGACGTATCCCATGCCTCTGGTATTTTGGTCCGACCTGCATTTGTGCGAATGGGGGGACGTACCCCACACCCGTCGCCTGTCGGTTTTTTTAGGGTCTGCAAGGGGAGGATGGGCCCCCTACCTTTCACGATAGGCAACCTGTATGCTTGTGCATACGGAGAGGACGTACCTCACACCCGTTGCTTTCAGCGCCTGCAACCTGCCAGGACTGAGTCGGTGCGTCGATCGCTAATATTTTGCGCATACGGGGAGAACCCCACACCCGTGTCGCCCATCCAGTTTAGCGCGCCATGCCTGTTGCCGCCTAAACCGTGTTGTCAGTTCTTACCGCTGTGCGCATGGGGGGGAGTTCCCTTTGCGTGCGGTGGTGTTTACCTTGTTTGGACGTGCGCGAGTGATCTGTGTTCACTGGTCGTGTGGGTAGTGCGTCTTGCCTTGGATTTGGTGGTGCGCCGATGAGACGGTTGAGGTGATATTCCTTTTGACTTCTCTTTGGGAACCGTTGCGGAATGAATGCTGGTCGTCGCACTTAATGCTGGCGTGGTCATGATTGCTTGAAGGGCAGGCGTCACGCGCGTGGGCGCGTGGGGGTGGTGCATGGGTGCCATGTGTCGAACTGGTGGAGATCGTGCTAAGGTTTTGAATTCAAGGCGGGAAGATGATGGGTTGGCACGGTTACTGAGGAGGGTGAGTGAACCGGTCTGGGCCACGCGTCATGATCCAACGGTGGACATGTGAGTGGACGGCTGGCGTTCGCTGGCTGAAGTCGGGCGATTAGTATAAATAGGGGTGTGATCCTCGTCTTCTCTTCATCACTTTTATATTTTGCCGAAGCTTTGCCCACTGTTCCTCCTTGGTTTTCTGCTGTTCTTCGTTTTGTTGTTGGAGTTCCTTGTCGACGTTCTTTTTTTCCACCGATAAAAAGGCCGGATTGGTGGGGCTCTTTACTCTTTTTCTGTTTGTTTTCCGTTTTTGGTTTGTGTTTCTTGGATTTTTGGGTTTTTTCTGGGTTTGTTGTTTCTCAAGAACAGGGCGTGTTCTTGAGGTGGGGTGGGTTTGATCTGTGTTGGGTGGTATTTGGTGGGTTTTGGTGTTTCTGGTGGTTTTTGTCTGCTGCCAAGTGTTGCCTCTTTCGTTCGTGCGCCCAGTGTACCCTGGCGTGTGTCATGCGGGCGAAAGTCCCCCAGTCCTCTCGCACGCTCGGTACGGGCGAGTGCTCGACGGGCGCAGGCGTGCCGTCAGGCCATGCCAGCTGTGTTGTAGTTTTCTAATAAAGAATAGGAATAGGATAATTTTACGAAGTGTTTGTATCTGTTTGCTAACCTTTCGTGCGTGTGCTTGCAGTGAAGAATAAAGTCCACGGCCACCGATATGGATGAAGTGGTCAAGCGTCGTTTGCTCAGAATGCGGAGTGCTGCCGCGAAGGTCCACAAGGTGGCGGATGATGGTGGTGGCCCATTCGTCCCGGTGGATAGTACTCCACCCAAGACCCCTGTTGCGAATGTGGTTGTCCCTGCCCAGCTCGTCCAAGAGATGCAAGCGGATTCCCCACGCCCGCCACCAGGTGATGCGGCTGGGTCCAAGCCGTAGGCCTGGGCGGTGCGCGAACAGCAGTAGGTAGGGTGTGAACGACGTCAGTCCGAGCGAGATGATGTCGGGGGCAGGCGGGAGGTTGTTCTGGTGCTTTCATCGTCAAGTCGTGCGCCCGTGGCGCCTTCGTCTTCAAGTCGAGCGCCTGTTGCTGCTCTGTCTGCCAGTCGACCTTCGAGTCCTCCACGATACCTGTCTCATCAGTCTTCTCCGTTTCGGTCTTTGGGTCCGCCAAAGTCTTCCGAGCAAGGGGAAGGCGAGGAGCGGGCGCGGACGGAAGGCTCCCTTCCTGGCCCCGCTCCGGGGTCGAGCGGTGATGTTGTGGATGGGCTGCGCCGTGCGCTGGTGGATGATGCTGCCTCCCTTGCGTCCTTGCTGCAGCCGCTGGAAGATGCCGCGCCTGATGGGCTGGATGCGGTCTTTGGTGCGTGTACCCGCCTGATGCAGCAGGTCTTCCGCGTCCGTTCGCGGGAGGTTGCGGAACTTGCACGCCTCAGGGCCGACGCGCTGGAGCACCGGAAGGTGGTGGAGCTGTTGGTGGCCAGTCAGGACAAGGCTAAGGATCTGGCGCGTCGGTACGTTGCTCGTGCGGACGAGGCGAATGTCCAGGCGGATGAAGCTGCTGCCTGTGAAGCTATGGCGCGGATTGACCAGGATAAGGCCTTGGCCGAGGTGGAGTGTGTACGCGGTGTGCTGAAGCGCGTTCGTGCTGAAGCAGCCGCCCGGGAGGCGTTCCTGGAGTCTGAGGTTGAGAGGCTGACGGGTGCTCAGTTTCCTTCGTACGAGAGGGAGGTGGGGCCTTCTGGCGGATCTGCTGAGGCGGAGCTGGAGCCGGTGGTCATGCGGATAGATCCGGGCGAGCAGGTGGAAGCTGTTGCGGCGGCGTGGTCGGAGGAGGGTGAAGAGCTGGATGTTGATACGGGGGCGGAGTAGAGTGGTCTTCCTTTTCCTTCCCTTGTAATAGAGTAGGCTTTGTAATTGGGCGAAATGAATGAAGTTTCTTTCCGTTTGTGTGCCTTGTCTTTTTTTTTGGCATCTTTTGAGTAATTTACGCGCGAACGTGCGCCCACTTCGTTGCTTTGAGTGGCTATGGGTTTTAACCAAGGGTTATACCTACGCGAGCGACCCATCCCCAGTCCCCTGAGTATAGGGGCGGGCGGGGTAAGGACGAACGGGCGCGCAAATATAAACCAAATGGAAAAGAGCACAACAAAAGTACAATACAATAAGATTCTAACGAGAGTACTTCCCCCAAATGTCGGGCGTTCCACGGGCGGGGTGTCCCTCTTCCGTTGGATTGCCTCCCAGTCCCCCGGTTGGGTTGGTTGGGTTCGAATGCGCTGGTCTGAACGATCGGGCGGTCCGTTTCCTCGCCCTTTCAGCAGATTATCTGAGGTGTGGTCCCTCGTCGTTCGCGCGTGGATCGCGCCTTTCGATCCGTGGGCCCCGAAGCAAGAATCTCCTGCCTGCCCAAGGCTCTGTGGTTTCTTTGTGGTTGTATCCCCGAACGTGCCCGATCCCACGCTTGGTTGGGAATCTTCCCAAGAGCAGATGCCATGCGACGATCAATTTTAGTTTGCAGATCCCTGGCCTCCCGAGAATAGCGTTGTAGGGGGAGGGGGTGTCCATGACGATGAAGTCCGTTCGGATCTCGCCGTGTGGGGAGTCGGGCGCGCCAATCTCGACCCGCAGACTGTCGCTCCCGATCGGATACGACGTCTCGCCTGTGAAGCTGGCTACGCACTCATGGTCCTGCGTTATCTTGCTGGCGGGCTGCCTGAGCGCCGTGTATGCGTCAAAATATATGATGTTCACAGACGCCCCACTGTCTACTAGCACTCTCTTCACAAGGAATTGGTCGATGATCGCGTTGATCACGAACGGCAGGGTGCTGTCCTTCGGGTTCTCCTCCTCGTCTCTTGCTGTGAAGCTGATGGTGGGCGCCTCCTTCCTTCCTTCCTTGGGCGTTCTTCCCGCCCTGATCGCCAGCACTTCTCCGCTCGACCGATCGGGCGATGATGTTCCCTCCTTGCGCTTACCCCCGGATATCGTGTTGATAGTCCCACGGGTGCCGACGTTCGCCTGGTGCTGTCGTCCTTCCGCCCTGGGAAGGGTTGTCCGTTCGTCCTTCAAGTCCTCAAGGGCCTTCTTCAGCATAATGCAGCTGTTGGTATGGTCGCCGCGTTGTGGAATTCGCACCATACGTCCGGGAGTTGGCCGGTCGGAGCCCCTGCTTTCGTCATGTTGTTTGGCGGCGGAATCCGATGTCGATGCAGGCGGAGCAGGTGCTCGGGCGACTGCCCGTCGATCGTAAAGACCTCCTGTCCCGCCGGTCGGTAGCGAAGTGCCGGTGGAAAGCTGGCACCCTGCTGCGCTTGCCCCCGCGCCTGGTTGTAGTTGTTACCCTGATGGTCGCGGAAGAAAGGTCTCTGGTAATTCTGTCTGCGCGTGTCCCGGTTCCTCTTGAAGCCCCCGGTTGGTCTTTCGTCGTCCGCCGGCTGTCGTGGTTGGGCGCCCGTCGCTTCTGGTCTGCTGGAACTGGGTTCGGAGGTGGACCCGTACACTCGCGTCTCCACCAACGCCTTCTGTACAACCAGGTCCATGATCTCGTCGTAGTCGAGATGCTCCTTCCTCACAAGTTTCTCTACGAAAGGGGTGGCGAGCAGATTATCCATCAGGGCGACCTTGGCCACTCGCTTATCAAGGTCCCTGCATGTGCTTGCGATTGTCCTCCATCGGTTGATGTAGCTCGACAGGCTCTCGTCCATCCCTTGGCGGACCTTGAGGAGGATGCCCGTTGTGTTGTATTTCCCCTGGAGCCGATAGCGCTTCTGGAAGCTCTCCGCCAGCTCGAGGAACGAGTGGATGGATCCTGGCGGGATCTCGTAAAACCAGCTCCGTGCCTCCTCCGCCAGCGTTTCCTGGAACAGGAAACACAAGGTTGGGTCTGAGTATCGGGTTCCGTCCGTGGTGGATCGAAACTCGTCCACGTGCGCGCGTGGGTCCCCGCTCCCGTCGAACCGAGCGATCTTCATTATCTTGGCATGGGGGTCCCTTCCCCTTTCCAGTATGTGTGCCGAGAACGGACTGACCCGGGGGGCGAACGTCCCGCCCTGACCGGCCAGCTTGTCCTTGCGCAGGCGCGAAACTTCCTCCGCCAGCTCCTCAATCCGAAGGATCAGAGCGTTGTTCATTGGTGGCGCTGATTCTTCCACGGGCGAGGGCGCTCGGGCCTCTTGGGCGTTGGTCCCGCCGAGCGGGTGTTGTTCCTCGCTGGTGGTCTCCTGGGTCTCCTCGTGCTGCTCCATCTGCTGGTTGATGAGCTCGTCTAGTCGTTCCTCCAACCTCTGGCGGATCTGGCGCTCCTCTGCTCTCTTGAGCGCCGCCTCCCGTAACTCCTGGACCAGGCTGTTGATGCGTCCCTCGCCATCGTCCATGTCGGTCGCTAGTACATTCCGCCCCTGCGAGTCTGGCGGCGTCTCCCCATCGGGCGTGTTGCTGTCGTTAGTCACCGAGTCGAGCATGTGGACCTTTGATTTTCGTGGTGTTTATACGAGGTTTGCAATTTGTAAGTTTCCCACAGACGGCGCTAGATGTTTCTACCGAATTACGCGCGGGGGCGTAACGGGGCAGAAGCAACACGAATACACTTCCACGGATACTCCTTCCGGTCGTGCGATGGACTTCCTTCTCCTCCCGATGTGTCCAAACGCTAGGGCTGTTCGGATGGACGGGCGCTCTCCTTCTCTTTGTGCGTGCGGGCTCTCCTTTCGGGCGGTGGATTCTCCTGTCGGGCGCTTCCTCTTCCTCTCGGGCGTTCGGGTGCAGCTGTTCGCGTGCGGCTGTTAGAAGAATACAACAACGAAACGGGCGGTCAGGGGTCAAGACGGGGTGGCCCGCCTTCAACGCTCCGATGCCTAAGTCAGATGATGTATTGAATATAACAGTCAAGCGAACGTGCGAATAGAGTGATATGAATCGAGTGAGTCAGCTGGCTCTCGATGGGATGATCTTACCTGTAGTTAATGCCTTACCTATATAGGTGGTTGAGTTTGGTGCTTGGTGATGTTCTTCGATGTGGGACTGGTGTGCTTCTGTTGGTGTGTGGTTCGTGCATTTCGGGCGTGCGCCTGGCGGGCGCGTGTGCGCTCGGGTGGGGTGGGTCTGGTGAGTGAAGTTGGAGCCTCCTTGGTGGTCTTGCGTGTGGTCGGGTAGGTGTTGCTAATCTGCTTAAGTGGATAAGTATATTAATCGTACAACTAATGATGCAATACTAACACATACCACACTTGATTGGACCGTTAATATTTTGATAGAACAACTTGCTCATAGCATACCAAAGATGGTTACAGGTTCCCTAAAGGCTACTTTGGACACATAGACAGAAACCCAAAGAGGCAAGAACGAATCAGCCAAATTATTGAATCACACACACCAAATTCTCTTGTTCCTTTGTAGTTTGTTAGTCAGTCGATTAACAAATTGATCAAATAGCCTTAATTAAAGTGAATGCATTTGAAAAGATTTACTCTTTATAGCCGGATAATTGAGCTAAGTATTGTTCCTAAATTCTAAGTCACCCATGTTTCTACCAAATTCCGTGAGGGACTTTTAGCAGAAGATCGGATGGAGCTATTTCGGATGATTTGGACTATCGCGCGTATGTCATCCTTTACCTGCTGTTAAGAATAATATACCAAATGGGAATTAGAAGTCTTGACGGGGTTTTCCCGTCTTCGAATCTCCGACGCTCTAGTTAGAATGTATGAAGTGTAACATTAGTATTAGTAGAGTAACGGGCGTACCATGTATATGTCATAAATGTATTACTTATATTGCTGGTTAAGTGTGGTCTCTTTTGCTGTTCTTCGATATGGGATCCTATTTTTGTACATGATCTATCCTGGTACCTTCCATTTGTCGTTCCGAACACGTGGACGTTCGGATGGTGTTGTTTCGTTGTTTAAAGTTGAACCTGTATTGCTGTCTTGTTTTTGGTCTAAGTTGTGTTGACCCGTTTTGTAGTGATTACGTGTGTGGTAATTGTGTGATATGGGATCACACACTGACAAGTCCCCCAAGTCCCTAAGTCAAGGGGATCAGATCTTGATTGGGGATTTGTAAAGCTTTTTTCTGGTTGCGCACACGTGGTCACTCGGGGAGGGGTCCGCACCCCGAGACCCCAAGTATCCCAACTCTTCGATGAAGAGCTGGTCCGACGTCGGATGTCGAATGTTCGTGTCGTGGGGTTATCTTTTTAGACTTTGAAACTTGATGTTGCTATGTGGAGCTTATGTGGCGACAAGTGATGTTGCTACTTGTGCTACCATAGTGCGAACGTTGTTGTTGTTCGACTATCGGGGTGGACTCTAAAACTTGATGTTGCTATTTGAAGCCGTTTACGTGGTGACAAGTAATGTTGCTACTCGTGCCACGATAGTGTGAATGTTGTTGCTGTTCGACTATCGGGGTAGCCTCCGAAATTTGATGTTGTTGTTTGGAGCCGCTTACGTGGCAACAAGTGATGTTGCTACTCGTGTCACGATAGTGCGAACGTTGTTGCTATTCGACTATTGGGGTGGACTCCGAAACTTGATGTTGCTGTTTGGAGCCGTTTATGTGGCGACAAGTAATGTTGCTACTTGTGCCACGATAGTGCGAACATTGTTGCTGTTCGACTATCAGGGTGGACTCCGAAACTTGATGTTGCTGTTTGGAGCCGCTTATGTGGCGACAAGTGATGTTGCTACTTGTGCCACGATAGTGCAACCGTTGTTGCTATTCGACTATCGGGGTGGACTCTGAAACTTGATGTTACTGTTTTCGAAGTGGGCCCCCCTTGTCTTTTCACATTCTGACTTGTTCGACTTCATAACGATTACCTGTCATTTGACATGCCCGTGTGTCAGACATTTTTTCAGTTGTTTGCTACATGTGTGACGCCGCGTGGCTCGCCGAATTCGAAGCAGTAGGGTAATTAATTTTGGCAGGAGCGCGTGGGGCTCGTGAGACACATGTCGTAATCCTGCGGTAGGAAGCGCTGAGAATGAATGGTAGGCATTCGCCTAGGGTTAGTTTTGCTACCTATAAATAGCCTTGCTTTCACTTTCTCAATTTTTACATGTTCGCTCTCAACTGAAATTCTGCCAAAATGTTACCCCGAAGCTTTTGTAACCAAGTTGGAGCTTTTTAGTCTCGTAAATCTTCCTGTCGTCTTGTAAAGGTATTTGCTTGTTCCTTTGCTTTGCTTCAAAACGTATGGTTTTTAGTGTTGCTTTGGTACGTTTATTTACGTTTTGTTACTGTTTTTGTGGTACTGTCTGTGGGAAATTTCTGGATTTAGTGGTTTTTTCTATTTGTGGAGTGCGTTTAGCTAGTTTATGTTCTGCATTCTTTGCTGTTGTATAGAATTTCTGGGGTTTTTGCCGTTTTCAGGCATTTCTCTGGGTATGTAATGAAGAACAATATTATTCTTGAAGTTTTTGTTGCTTTTGGGGTTTTTGATCTGTTTTTGGGTGTTGCAAAATGGTGGGTACCTGTGTGCTATGTGAAGAATTGGGATGGTGACATACTCCACGTGTTCGCCGTTTAGCTTATTCTTCCGTTTGCTTTTCTCTTAGGATTATGGAACTGGTAGCCGTGTCCAGCAATGAGTCCCTTCCGCAAACCCCTAGGTTCCGTATAGGGTCACACGGTTCTGCTAATAGTGTTTCGGACACTTCGTCCGATAGCGTACTGAGCATCACACCATTGTCCGTTAACACTAGTGGTGCTTTGCGTAGGTCATCTGTCTCGAATATGCAGCAGAGCGAATCAGTGATTGTGCAGTCTGAACAACAAGGTGCCTCGATGGTGCCGAGCGGTGAAGCGTCTACCTCTTCTTCCAGGGGCTCTCACGGTTACGTTATCCTACCCCGCGGTGGACGTGCATCAATGGCTGCTCTCCCCATACTCCCTCGAGGCGGGCCCGTGCTGTGGCGTCTCGCAGATGGCCTAGTGGTTCAACAGCTGGAGGGGTCCCAGTCTATTCGTGAGATCGAGTGGTGGTACTGGGACTACCATATCCCCCGAACGGTGAAGCTGAGGGTCCTCCGTCAAGGTGAGTCATTCACGCGTCCTCCTCACAGTTACGTGTGTGTGAGTGAGTTCTAGCTCAAGGCTGGGTTGAAGCTTCCACTCCACCCGTTCTTCCAGTACGCGCTTGCCCTCTTCAACATCTCGCTAGGCCAGTATGGTCCTACATTGACGCGCGTGCTGATCGCGTTCCATAACATCTGGAAGCTCAATGGGCTGCAGTTCCCCACCCATACAGAGATCGGTCACTTCATCCGTTTGAAGTACTCCCCACCAATGAAGAACAAGGCACGATAATGGTGGAGCCCCAAACAAAGTGGTGGTTAACGGAGCCCCCTTCCTCTTCGACTGCTTGGCATTGGTATCACTGCCTTGTTGGTAGTGAGTAGGAGTTCGATAAGCCTGATGGTGCTCTATCACATGGACGCGATCAGATACATTGAGTCCTCGAGTCTTTTCAATCGTTAGGTGTGGTGTTGTATTGCCGGCTATCGGCGTTTGCCTGCTCATTTCGTTTTGTAATCGTGTTTGCTAATGCCTTTGTTTTTTTTGTAGATCAACGATCGTATCCCCTCACCCGTTTGGAGGAAAGGCGTTTGGCTCGGACCAAGTTTTGCTTCGATCCTCATCCGGATGCAAGAAACTTTTGGGCGGCCAACCACTGGGAGCTAGTCAAACGCTGTGGCCTCTCACGCGCTCCTGGTACGTTCGACTTCCCCGTTTACAGCGTTTGTTCGTACCGCTTGTGTGGGTTTTCAGGCTAACATTTCCCTTGTAATTTTTTTTTGCAGCCAAGATGAAGAAGTCTCGTTCCTCAACCAAGCAAGATGCAGCCCACCAACGTATGTTGGTGCTGATGGAGAGAGCCAGGCATGCACGGATGGTCATGGAGGATGGAAACAGCCATCTCATTCAGAGCGACACTCCGAATGCCCGTGCTACATGCCCCCGACTGTAATCAGTACCTCTATCCGGTACCAGAGGTCGATGAAGAGGTGGAAGCTGTGGGCGCGGCTGTTGGGGATCCAGCTGTTTGGGCCGTGACTCCCGTGGACCTGGTCGAGGAAGCCACCCTTGACACCCGTTGAGGGGAAGAAGGTGAGCATGCCTGAATAGATTACCTTTGTCGAGAGAAGGAGGTTTGAAGCAAAGAGCGTTGCGAGCGTCAGATCGACCGTGGTGTCAAATGCCAAAGTGAAGATCGGCCGCGCTCCGGCTCTCGGAGCAAGTCCCACTCTGCTAACACGGGCTCCTCCAAGAGTTCGTTCGAGCTCTCTCCTATCCGTCATGCTGAAGATGCGAGGGTGCCCCCGCCTAGGTCTTCGGTGAGGAGGCCAGATGATTAAGGGGCATCTAGCCGTCCCTTCAAAAGCGCCAGGGGTCTGTCCACCGAGGCTTCGCCAGGCGTGACCGTTGTTATGGCGGGCGAAACAGCCCTATCTTTGGAGTTCCTTGCTCTCATCCAGAGCTTCATGGGAGCGGACATAGAATCTTTGCAGAAGTGGCGTCAGCTGGGCGCGACTCCGAGCGTGTCCCTAAACGCAGTGTTTGACACCTGCACCCAGCTTCAACACCAGCTGTTCTTGATCAAGGGCCTGGAAGGGTCGATGATGCAGACAACCGCACTATCGAAGGCGAAAGGCGAGAGCAGGCGGCTAACGGCCGAAGTGGCCAAGATGCAAAAGGCTCTGTCGAGGTCCACGAACATAGCAAACCGTAAAATTTCCCAAGTGAAAGAGCTGGTCTGTGAGCTCGATGAGCTACAGAAGGAGCTGGGGGAGTCTCAGTCTGGGATTGTCATCCTCGAGACGGACCTTGCCGCCCTCCGATCATCCAGCAGTGCCCGAATTGCGGAGCTGGAGCGCGAGCTTACTGAGGCTCGGACGCATGAGATGACGGAGGAAATTCGCAGAAGGATTGTAGAGGATGCGGTGGCTGAGTTCAAGGCGTTGTCTGAGTTTAAGAAAGTCAAGGCCGATGCGGTCGAGGCTTTCAAAATTTCGGACGAATTCGAGGATTTGGTTGCTGCTGAGGCCAACGTCCAATGTGAGGAATTCTCCTCGCTCGTGCTTCCATTTGTCAAGGTGGATGAGTTTGAGGCATGGCAAGCCGTTGAGGCTGAAAAGCTGAAGTGTTCGCTCGAGGAGCCTGAGGTCGATACGCATGCTGATGGGGTGGGGGAGCAGGAGGGTGGGGCTGATGCAGTGGATGAGGCCAACTGATTATGTACTTTTTCTTTCTTTCTTTGTAATATTTTGCTCTTGTGCCTGCGTGCATTTTGCTGGGCATGTATTGACTTTTATTTTTGGAATATATCTAAGTGCCTTTGGTTCGCTTACATTGTGTCTGAATGCGTTTGATGTATATTTACTTTCATTCACTGGCCAAAAACAAAACGTGTTATTGAACTCATACAAAAAGTTACAAAGCAAGCAGATGTACGCGCGTTAGTGTCAATCAAACACAGGCAGATGAACACTTAGTGGAAATATTTTCTGAAGTGCTGTGTGTTCCAGGGGTTGCCTATCCTTCTTCCAAACATGTCTTTGATGTAGAACGTACCCGGGCTTATGACTGCGTCGATGACGTAGGGACCTTCCCATGACGGGCATTCAAACTCTTTAGCTTCGTTTGGATTGCCTACATGACCCAGTCCCCCAGTTGAAGCGGGCACTCCCTGACACGTTGGTTGAATAGTCGAGCAACTCGCTGCTTCTTCGTGGTGTTGTGGAGATGTCCCATGTCTCGTTTTTCTTCAAGGAGGTCGTTGTCGAGTCATAGTCCTTCTCCGTTTGTGGTGGGGTCATAGCTTTCGATTCTTGGGCTTCTGTATGTGAGCTCGAGTGGTAGTAAGACATATGTTCTGAATGTGAGGCTAAACGGGGTTTCTCCTGTTGCTGTCGTTATGGTCGTTCGGATCGACCATAGTATCTCGGGGAGGAATGTGGGCCATCGTCCGTACCAGATGTCTCCTTTCTCAATGAGTTCAATTTTCTTCTTGATTCCCTCCTTGATGATTTTGTTTGTTGCTTCTTCTTGTCAGTTTGTCTGGGGCTGTGTTGGTGATGTGAATACCAGATTGGTGCCTTACCTTCAGTAGGATGCTTTGAGCTCGTCGTTGGGGAATTGCGGTCCGTTATCCGTTATGATGTTGAGTGGGGTGCCATATCGACAGTAAAGAAAACGCCATATGAATCTCTTCACCTTTTCGGTTGTGATCTTTACCATCGGTTCGGCCTCGATAAACTTGGTGTGGTAGTCAATGATCACGATGATGTAGCGATACTGGCCCTTGGATTTCGGAAGTTCTCCGATGAGATCGAGTCCCCACTGTGCAAACGAAACTGGAAAAGTGAGGATTGATAGGGGAACCGCAGGCGTATGGTTCTTGTGTGAGTATAGCTAGCATTGGTGGCAGGTCGTAGTGAAAGGACCCGACCCCGATTTAGTTTCCTAATCCAGAACCAGACCCATTCTGAAAACATGAACTTTCAAAAATCATAGAAATTTCGGCAGAGTTACTCTATATCGCATGGTTACCATTAACCTGCAGCAGAAAATACACTTCATCCTATGCCACAAAAGCCAAACCGTGGGCACCAATCCCATCCGGATTTCTCAAAAATATATTATAACGTAAAACAATAAACAAAACTGTAGCTTTACAGAAATCCGGGAAAATCATGTGAAAATATAAACATAATAGTACTCAGAGCGACCTCTAGTATATACTTATATACACAACAGCAGGCCAAACTAGAAACCTACTGAGAAAGGAAAAGTGGCTCGAATATTAAACCTCTAACATCGACGTGCGACACCTGAATCCAAACTGCAAATTGGGCATTGAAAACAAAGAGCCTAGGGAAAGACATATAAATTGTTTGAGTGAGTGGACGAAAATAAATGTTTTTCGCCGAATACATATATATGTTTATAAAACATATGCTAGTCTAGATGCATAAAAATCATATGGTACACGAGGGAGACTTTAACTTCTCACGCGTACAGAGCATGCATCAGAAATTCCGCGGGGTCGCTCATGGACACATCCGCGCTAGTACAGTCTGAATCACGGGATCCCCGATCCTCACGTGATTCTAGCCAGAAAGGCCTCAGGTCAGGGTATCTGCTCCCCACCCCCGGTAAAGACCTCGGGTCAGGGTAACAATCCCCCCTAGTAAACATCCTTGGGGATCAGTCGAGATGCTAAGTGTATCGATACAACTACTACTGAGATTGTACTCTGTGTAAACCAAATCATAAAGGTTTCCATGCAATGCATAAAGCGTAATGTAAAAGCATACTCGTAATGTATAATTATAAAGCATATTCGTAAATGCATAATCATAAAACACATGATCGTATAATTCATAATCATAACTGCATGCTCATGCTCATAAAATGTATATAAAAGACTCGCAACCAATAGTGAAAAGAAATGTCCACTCACAGACAAGCACAACGTAAAAACGCGCTAATCCCATGATCCGACGGAAGATCCCTCACCAAACGCTCGATCTCGATCACCTGAATAGCAAGGATACGATCAATACATATAGAAGTACGACATACAGAGCTAATAAACCCTCGTCCCAGAATGGAGTACCCAAATCAACTCAAAAACCTCACTGTTGCGTTCAGCACGCGAAAACAAGCGAAACGACATAAAACTTGCCAAAAATCCACCTCGCCAGAAATCACCGCGCGTGGGGCCGCCGTCGGCCGCCGGAATTTCCACCAACCCAGAAAATTTCGACCAATACATCAGTTTAAAGATCTCATCATTTCCAACAACTTTGTAGTTCTATGCCCAATTTTGACCAGAAAACACCCAAAGCTCACCTTGAAGTCAAAAATCCTCGCCGGAATTCTCCACCTCCGATCTGCCACCGCCGGCCACGGCAAGGTGCAAGACCACTTCTAAAAGTTTCCTCTCCCCAAGGGCTACAAAACCCCCATAAGCTCGACCTCCAACTTAGCCGCCTCCGTCGCTGGCGAAAACCGCCGGAATTCCCCAAACTTTAACAAGCCAAAACTTCTTCATCCGGTAATCAAAATGAGTGATCCACCTATCAAAAGAAAGAGGAGCTCAAGCCCAACAACTTTCATGAAGGAACAACGACCAAAAGATGTCGGAATAAGGAACATCGACGGCCACAAAGTCATGGCTAGAAATGGTGAACAAGGTGAGTCAACCCCGAGTTGACTCGATCAACTCGGCCCAGGTTTCCCAAAATGGAAACTTCCCGAAATATCACGTATTTATACCATACAGTTATACCATACATATACAGCCCCAAATCAACGGCTACAGTTCAAAACAAATCCGATCAAGATCGAACGTCACGATTAAATTAACATTTTTGACTATTTCACTAATCAACTTCAAAACTCAATAAAATACTGCTCACTTATCCGAAAAATTCCCCAAAAATTCTCACGAGCTCGAAATCAAATCCTCTACAATTTCCACGCAGGAACTCAAATCAAATTCTTGCCTGATAATTTAGTCGTTAACAAGCCCGCCAAATCGACCAATTACGGCAATACTGCGACTAATCGCGAAACTCGCAAATCAAGCCGATTAACAGACAATTTTTGGTTTGGGTTGTCACACGTAGTAATTACGATTGCATGAGCATGGATGGTAGGCCACCAAAATCCACTTCGAAGTGCCTTCTGTGCGATGGATCGTGCTCCTGCGTGGTGGCCACATACGCCCGAATGGATTTCCCTTAGTATCATGTTGCCTTGCTCTAGTATGATGTATTTGAGGTTGGCCCACATCTTCCCCTATCTATACAGCCTGTTGTGTTGGATGATGAAGTTAACTGCTTTGGCTATGATGTTTCGCGCTTGTGCTCGGTCTGTTGGGAGTTCGCCCTTTGTTTTATATTTGATGATGGGGTCCATCCAACTGGCCATGTGTGGCTCGATGGCAAAGATCTCTCCTAATATTTTCATGATGCTTGGTCCTTTTAGGACTTCAACTACCCGTTGCCCCAGCTCCTTTTGTACGGGCGAGTGCGTCTGCCTTTGTGTTTCTTCCCCTGGGGATGTTATTGATGTTGAAAGACTTGAACTTGCTTAGCATCATGTGGACGTGACCGAGATATGCTGTCATTGTATTGCCCTTTGTTTTGAAGTCACCCCGGATTTGGCTAACGACCAGTTGCGAGTCACTGAAGATATTGATGCTTGGGGCTTCTGAGTTTCGGGCTAGTTGTAGTCCGGCAATGAGAGCTTTATATTCTGCCTCGTTGTTTGTTGCTTTGAATTCGAATCTGAGTGCGTACTATGCTCGTACGCCTCCTCGATGCCCCCCTTGCTGATGAGGTATCCGAGAAACTTGCTTGTAATTACGCCGAATGTGCACTTAGCCGGGTTTAATCGCATGTCATGCTTGATCAGGAGCTCGAGTACGGTTTGCAGGTGTTCGATGTGGTCCATTGCCTTGGTGATTTTGACCAGTATGTCATCAACGTAGACCTCCACGATTTCGCCCATTAGCCCATCAAATATAATGTTCATCAATCTTTGGTAGGTGGAGCCTGCGTTCTTGAGGCCGAACGGCATGACAACATAACAGTGGAGTCCTTTGTCCATTGTGAAGCAAGTGGCCTCCTGGTCTTCATGATTCATTAGAATTTGGTTACAACCTGAATATGCATCCATCATGGATAGCAATTCGTGTCAGGCGGTGGCTTCCACTAGCTGATCGATCTTGGGCAACGGAAAACTGTCTTTCGGGCAGGCCTTGTTCAGATTGCTGTAATCTACACACATGCGCAAGATCCGTTGTGCTTCTTAACTATACCGACGTTGGAGATCCATTTTGGATAGTCGACTTTTTGGATGAAACCGATTCTCTGCAGTCTGTCTACCTCCGCGTGCATGGCCGTGTATCGTTTTTGGTCATGCGCCCATTGTTTATGCTTCACTCTTTTCGCGATTGGGTTGATACTGAGCTTGTGGGAGATGATGCTTAGGGCGATTCAGGGCATGTTCGTGTAAGACCATGCAAACACTTGCTGGCAGTCCGATAGGACCTGAACCAGTCGGGCTGCTACGTCAGGTTCTAGCTGTGCATTGATGCGGATCGTGCGCTCTGGGTATTCGCTGGAGATGTGTATCGTGTGTAGCCCATCTCGCTTCGTGGCGGGCCGGATAGTGTTCAGTCCATCTCGTGGGTCATCAGGTTGCTGTTCTTTGGGAGAGCCCTCTGCCACCGCGAGTACCTCCAATCGCGTGCTGTCTTCGTCCGGTCGTGCAATCTTTACAACGAAATCGTATCCCCTGATCGTGCCGATTCTGTAGTCTGTCGGGAACTTTGTTAGGAGCATATGGCTTGCGATAATCAGCCTTAGCTTTGAGATGCCTGGTTGTCCAATGATTCACATCTTTTCAAGCATTTAATTAAACACTTAATCAAACACGAATACAATTAAAACCCTTCTTTGTAGATGTAGCATTGATAAGTAGGGATCATTCTTAACCGGGGATTGAGGGTGCATGCATAACTATGCTAAGTTTAAATGGGGGTGCGAGATTTGTTTGTTTAATACCTAAAAAATTAAAGATAAAAATGTGGCAATCATACACATAGAGAAACCCTAGGACTCTAACATGCTTCACTCATAGACAAGCAAACAATCAAGAATCCTAGAAACCCTAAACATGCATCATTGCCGAAAAAACCTAAACTAGTTAATTACAAGTGATCATCACATACTAATTACCTAAGCCGATTACTTCTTCTTTAAACAAGTTCTACGAAATTCATAGCACAAATTAAAACACAACACATGCTTACATCGAATTAGAGAGCAACCAAATCATCTAGTTAACTTCCTAACTCAATTTTATCTTGATTAATTCGGTGGAATATGCTAGGGTGAACCAAATCATCTAGTGTCATCCCAAACAAGTTTCAAAGCATTAAGATCATAGTAAGCTAGCATACATATTCGAATTCATACTAAGAACACATGGAAGAACTCATAAAAATCCAAAACAATCATCTTTACACTAAAACATGTTGTCTTTCTACAAAAAGTAAGAAAACCAATACATAACCGAAATTTGATACAAATATGTCATGTTACACTTTTTTCTCCGAGGTAATCTCTCTCTGCAAGCTCCAAGTATAGTAGCCCCTTGTTGGCGTGAGGGAGGACACAAGTGTTCAAAGCCAAATCTAGCGTAAGAACACTTATGGGTGAAGGAGGGATGTTTTTGAGGTGGTGATGGTGGTGTTTCGGCTAAGGAGAAGAGTTCTTCGACTTTGTGTGAGAGGAGGTAGTGTTTGGATAGAGATTCGGCTCCTAGAATGTGTGATCCTGATGAATGAATCGAGCTCCCCAATTTATAGAAGAAGATTAGGTCTTTTCCTACCAAAACAAGACTTTCCTTATGTACCCGGGTAAATCTGAAAGTCTGTCTTCAAACGCGTTTTCCTGGAGTTTCAGATCTTGGAAAATTCTGATTCTTCTTTCATTGGAAATCTTATTCAAAGGGCTATAAAATCCATATAAGGAACGCCATATTTGGAATTGAATTGGATTTACTACGGATTTTAGAAGTTAAGTGACCTGGCTGCCCTGTTTTCTTCTTCTTCAAGGAAAAGGAAATCTTCATAACTTCAAATCTTGCATTCCTTATTCCCCAATATTCCTTGGCCGAATATACCATATATTTGCACATATTTTTACCCTCAAATTAGGCATAAATCTTCATGGAATATCCTCCAAATTCGTCCATCATTTATGCTCCATATATTCCGCCATTTTTGCTCATTCCTGGATTGCGCAGGAGAAATGTCTTCGATTTTTTGTCCACCATTTTGGCATCCATTTCATTTGGAATTTGGTCTTCAATTCTTGACACAATGTGGGAAAGCATTTTAGTAACCATTTTGAAGACCATTTCTCGGACCATTTCTCCTCCGGAATTAGGAACTTCCTCCTTATGCCTCTCGTATGCCTCTCGGAAGATGATGTTGACAGAGGCCCCGTTGTCGATAAGGATACGCTTGACCAGATATCGATCCACTATTCCGTCAATGAAGAATGGGAGTGTGATGTTCTAGTTGCCTTCTTCTCCATTGTAAGAGAAAGTGATTGGAGGCCAGTCCTTCCTGCCTGCCTTTGGCGGATTTCCAGGGTGTACTGCGAATACGTCCCTTGGGCAGGGCTCTTCTCGTTTGCGTGGGCACTCGGGCTTCCGCTTCCCTCCCGAGATGTTGTTTATGGTACCCCTCATTCGTATGTTTGCGATCTGTCGTTTAACGTTCAGTTTTTGGAAGATTAGCGTTTCCTCCGTATGCAGTCATTCGATTTCCATTGCCACGATTTCGCAGTCATTTATGTTGTAGGTGTTTGAATCATGGTACATGCACTATGTTCCCTTGTTATTCCGCGTGGGGGCGATACCGGGCGCCCTCGACATTGGTGGGTGGATCTGGCGTTTATTTTGCTTGAACACATCCTCGTTCGTGGCCTGGGTAATCGAGAAGATTGTGCGGTGTGTATGGGGATCTATGGGTGGTGGTGGGTTCTGTCAGGATGGTTGTTCGCGTCCGCATTGCGCTTGCCGATACTGTTTGTTGTTTTTGTGTTCGCGGTAGTGACTCTCGCGTTTGCGGGAGGTTAATTCAGGCTGTGTTTTTGGTGGTGGACTTTTGGCTATATGGGGGGATTGTGGGCGATTGGGTGTGTAGGTTATTTTCGAGGGTGGAGCTGGGTTCAGACCTTGTGCCCCGTATATATGGGTTTCTACTGGTGCCTTTTGGACGATCAGGTCGATGACCTCGTCATACCCGAGGTGGTCCTTTCTGACCATCTTCTCCACAAACGGGGTTCCCGTCAGGTTCTCCAGTAATGCCGTTTTTGCCACGTTCTTGTCGAGGTTCCTGCACATGTTCACAAGGGCTCTCCATCGATTGATAAAGCCGAATAGGTTTTCATTGTCCCCCAGGTGGATCTTCAGAAGCGTGCTGGCGGTGTTGTACTTACCCTGCAGCCGGTACCATTTAAGGAAGCACTCTATTAACTCCTCGAACGAGTGGATGGATCCCGTGGGCACCTCGTAGAACTAGTTTCGTGCTCTTCCATCAGCGTTTCTTGGAATAGGAAACAAAAGGTTGCGTTCGAATACCGGGTACTTGCGGTGGCGGATTTATATTCGTCGATGTGTGTTCGTGGGTCTCTCTTCCTGCTAATCTTGACGGTTTTGGAATACAGGTCCCTGCCCTGTGCTATGATATCGTCTGACAATGGGCTTACGTGGGGAGTGTACATCTCTTTTGGCCTAGTGTGCGTGCTTTTCTTGAGTGATGTGATTTCGGCCTCCATCTCTTCCATTCGTCGAAGCATGGTATCCTCGATTGTCGCAATTGGTTCCTCGTCATCGTATTCTTGTATTCTTTTGGGCGGTGGAAGTGGTCCCGAAAATTGGTTGTTTCGCAGTCCCCATGGTGGGTGATTCTGATGACCTGCCTGCCTGCCCTTGGTTCCTCTGTGGGTCCCGGCTCATCGCGTTGGGTCTCCTGGCTTCGTATGAACATGTCAAGTCGTTCCTCCTATCGCTGTCGGGTTTGGCGTTCCTGATCTCTTTCGGTTCTTGCCGTTTGGAGTTCCTTCACGAGGTGGGTTGCAGCCTCATCCTCCATTAAGTCGTTAATGCTGCTGATCATGTCTATTAATGTGTTTCTTGTCTTCCGGCTTTCGGGTGTAATGTGGTCTGCCGCCATTTATGTTGTCGGGTTTGGTTTTTGGGTTTCTTTTTTTGCGGGTTTGTGCGTGGTTTACGATTGCTCACTTACCACAGACGGCGCCAATTGTTTCTACCAAATTTCTTGAGGGACTTTTAGCAGAAGATCGGATGGAGCTATTTCGGGTGATCTGGACTATCGCGCGTATGTCGTCATTTACCTGCTATTAAGAATAATACACCAAACGGGCGTTAGAAGTCTTGACGGAGTGTTCCCGTCTTCGACTCTCCGACGCTCTAGTTAGAATGTATGAAGTGTAATAGTAGTATTGGTAGAGTAACGGGCGTACCTTGTATCTGTCATAAATGTATTGCTTATATTGCTGGTTAAGTGTGGTCTCTTTTGCTGTTCTTCGATGTGGGATCCTGTTTATGTACATGATATGTCCTGGTACCTTCCACTTGTCGTTCCGAACGCGTGGACATTCGGATGGTGTTATTTCTTTGTTTAAAGTTGAAGCCTGTATTGTTGTCTTGCGTTTGATCTAAGCTGTGTTGACCCGTTTTGTAGTGATTACGTGTGCGGTAATTGTGTGATACGGGATCACACACTAACAACCTACACCCACCGATCATAAAGAATGAGCAAGTACAATAAAACCCTGACACCCAAATGAGCAAAAACGAAATTCCAAACCTTACTTCATTCAATTTGATCGAACAAATTAAAAATCCAACCACAAAAAGTAACTTACCGTCGAATTTTCCGGAGAAACTAAATGAAGTTTTTAGCTACTAAAAAACTAAATGAAGATCGGAGAAGGCAAAAAGATGAAGGACCGAAGGGATTCAATCGGAGACTGAGATCGATGAGGAGAGATGAGAGGAGATTGTGAGAGATGAACAACAAGAGAGACAAAGTGCAGATAAGAGAGTGTGCGTTCGTGCGAGCCATTCGAAACCTAATGGCCGAAATAACCCCCTTATAAACAATGATAGTATGTACTGTACTTTGGCTGCTTCAAGAATGTTATAGAAAATTATTAATGAATGAGTTTTCTATAATAAAAATGGAGAAACGAGACCTTTACTAGCTGTCCAGCGCACAGATTAATAAGACTAAGAACTGGTCAATACTGGTTAATAATTAATGTGATGAACTAGGGTTAAATACCCTGATCCAAAATTGACCAATGATTGCATAAACGGTTTAACTAACACCAAGAAATCGAGAGAAATTCGATTAATAATGGATGGAGAATCTAACAAGGAGACGCCGACAGGTGACAATTAAGTAATATCGAATGTATTGATGCATCACTAATTCTGTATAATATTATAATAATCTCTTCAACAGCTTTTTTATAAATTCTATATTATCGAACATAAAATTACAATTTTCTTTTATAAAAAAGGAGTTAAACTCTATCAACTATTCTATTATTGTAAATAGAAAAAAATTGTCGAAATGATTACATAATTATGTTAAGATAGACATTTTAGTAATTATTGTTTGTCATATATCAAAATGGTCACTCAACTATGATCCATGTCTAACAATTTAGTCATTCCGTCTATTTTAGACGTTACATACTTGACATGTGAGGGATAAAAATATCATTCTATCCTTTAGTTCTCTATATTCACAATAGCGTCATTACTTTAATTATTCAAAAATTACGAAATACCATTGTAGACTCTCTCTCTCTCTAGAGAGAGAGAAAGAGAGAAAGAGAGAGAGAGAGAGAGAGAGAGAGAGAGAGAGAGAGAGAGATCAAAAGCAGAGCAGAGAAGGATCTCGACCATGCCGCCGCCTCCTTGTCGTTTCAACCACCGTGGATCATTATCTCTGTGGCTTCCCCGTCACTCTAGAACTTGACTATGCCTAATATTTACAACAATACCATTGGAGATGGCATAACAGCCATGTTCATCAAAACGGGTCGACCGGATCAAAAATCGACCAATACGACAATCGATTGTGATTTTTGGAAAGTGGTGAATGGCAATCAACGATTGCTCAAGTCTGGATTGTGGTCGCGCGCGGTAGAAGGAGGAATCGCGATCTCGGTCGTCGACGAGCAATTGTTCAATTCGAGAGGTGACCTAAGTCAGGAACGATCAAGATTATTTTTGCACATGTCGGAGGTTGTGGAGACCGATATAGGCAGTTGTGGATCTTGAGTGCTGAAGAGATGTCATACTTGTTGTCGAGATTTTGCCTGCTTCAATTTCAAAGATGAGAGCATGGAGGACCTAGAGGAGCTGGGGAGGAGACGCTGAGCTTCTCTCCTCTACTATTGCAAATCTATCGGGGATAGATGGTGGGCCTCTAAATCGGATTCTTTGGGTCACCATATAATTAATCTGGGTGCTAAAAGTAATTGAAAAAAAAATTAAATGTTTGAAAAGATGTGAATACCCTCCAGAAATAACAAAATATTCTAAGATTTAACGTTCGTTGTGAATTAGTGACCATTTTGATAGACGGATAACAAATTTGAGTGACTATTTTGATATATGATATATAATAGTTACTAAAGTGTCTATCTTGAGATAGTTTGGTGATCATTTAGAAAAAATTTCCTTTTAAATATTATATATTTGTGGATATCTATGTAATTATTTATTAGTCGTGTACTTACCATGTAAACCCTACCTCTGTATATAAAGGCTTAATGAGATGAATAAGATTTGACTCTACACATTCTCCCCATCTTTCTATATCTACTTTCTCTCTATGTCTCTCTTCTCCCTAGTTTATAACACGTTATTAGCACGTTTGTTCTATATTTTCTAATTTGATGATGATCAAAGAGTTTTTAGTGTAACATCGATATTTGCTTTGACCAATACTTTGATCTATGAGTTTGTTTGTTTTAGGTGATGAAGAGATATTTTATTTTAATACCATTCACGATCTATGCGACCTTAAGTGGGCCTGAAGTTTCACTTGAATCTCAAATAAGGGATTTTGAGTATAATATGTATTTAAACCAGAAGTTAATATTACCTACAATATTAGAACTTGAAGTTCTAATTTTGAAATATAGAAGTTGAACAATCAAGTACAATTGATCTTCCGCGAGTCTCGTCTATATACTAAGTTGCATATGACAAATTATTTACCAAATTTTTGGTTGAACAAATGATTGTCCACTGTAGTGATCCCTCAGACATAACATACAACCTTGAGGTTGGATTGTTTTGTTTCACTACAAATAGACGGATTAAATCTATAGCGAGACTGAATTGAAAGGCTTTTGGACTTCATTGGGACATGAAATTCCTAATTATCAATGGGAAAACCTGTACTCAAGGGGATCCAAGGTTCTGCTACAATTAGTGGTGGTATAAGTCATACTTAGTGCACCACTAGTGTGATCGTTATAACTCCCGTTATCATTGTATATTATGTGTTGCTTTGTAATTTACTTAACAACTTTGTAACCAATGTAACGGTCATCTACCATTATTTCTGTAATCATTATAGGTTCATCACATCTTCCTATAAAAGAAATGTGAAACCTTGCAATAAAAATATAGGCCTGAAGATCTATGTTATATGCGACGGAGGACCTGAAGTTTCTCAAACTAAAATTGGTTATTCAAACCCAATATTTCGAGTGTAAAATTTTTGTAAATCCAAAAGTTTCAAATACCAACTCATAGAACCTGTAGTTCTAATAGTGAAACTCGAACTTAAAGATTTGAGTGAATGGTTATACAATAACCAAAGGACCAGAAGATCCCCTAAATTATGAAATTGAAAATATGAAACATATGTTTCTCAATCCTACAAAGACTTGAAGTTCCTCGACGTTATTTAGGATTTCTCGTTAGAGAAAATGGTACAGTAGTCGAAACTGAAGTTTTTTGACTATATGTTTGAGGGTAATATAAATTTATCAGGTAATTTGAAGTTGAGTAGACCTGGAGTTCTGCCGCTTTTCTTCATTAATAGAACCAGAAGTTCCAGTGTTTATTTCTCTGTATTTCTCTTATTACGTTATGTGTATTTATTTATTTTCAATGATATTAAAGTAATTTTGTTCATATGTACCTACAATCCTAAAACATAAAACTCGAATCCCGAGTGCATTTTGGCCAGAAGTTCAAAATGCTTACATGAACTTGGAATTTATGTATAAATTGGATTTATTTCTCAAACCTATTTCCAAATCTGAAGTTTTGGATATATTGCTAATTAAGCATGACGAGGCTTTATATTACCCATGATCCAAGATGATCATCAACATTCTTCAAAAATGGTGTTTATGAAAGCCAATTCATCAAGCAGCCACACCGTTTTTGAGGTTTATTACCACCATAATCACGTGATAGTTGGTGACTGGATATGAGTGAACTACCTCGTATTTCGCAGATATGGTTGAGCATCTTATGTGCCAAATGCGATCGTCGCAACGTACCAAGTGATCACCTCAAAACGAAGGATGAGTATGTATTGGGAATATGATACTTCATCGATAAATATGCAAGAGTGAAATACTTGCAAGCTAACCTCATTACGCAAACTTTGCAAATAGTCACTTGGATGAGACAGTCTTCCCGTCGTTAGGGGGAGATAAAAACGTAATTGTTCACGAAAACGACTAGTAATTGTTGTGGTATGTGTTCACTATATCTCATCATGATCCTCAACTTTTGATATGTGCATAGAGCCTTGATATTCTTTCTATTAATTAACGGACGTGATCATACATACGTGCTGCTAAAAAACCTGCAAGGAAAGACGTCAATGACATAGTGCCTTTGTGACGACCCGACTTACGATAATATCATTTAAATCAATAAAATATTTAATATATCCAACTATTAATTGACCCAGATTAAACTCTATCAAATCGAGTCTAAACTCAATCCGATTAACCAAATGCGATAATAAAGTTGTCACGATATATGACACCTAAATTATTCTAACGACCGCACCGCCACTAGCAGCGACACGTGACCCCACGTGTCACTACCGCCTAACCACTGGGTCGACGACATCTAAATATGAATTAAACCTCACCACTATACTCATGACTTCGTTATGATTCTAATGAAATATAACTTGACTGATTTTAGAAAACTTTTTCGACAAGACGCGTCGCTGTTCGTGAGATTTATCCCCTCAACCTTTCGACTATTGATTAATCTAAGGCTAAGTAAATTTCTCTTATTCACAGGTATACGGGGTCAAGTTATAGTATTTGTAAAGAAGTCTAGTGTCGAACCCACAAGGATTGACCACTTAAACTCTTTAGCTTGAATCGATTAAGCACTTGAAATCACTGATTAACTAGATACAAGACATGATTTTAAAACTAAAGCAAGATGTAGAAGTGTATCTCACAAGACCAAGTCCTTTGGAGACTTACCATTACAAGGGATGGTTAAACTACAATGAGTGGTTAAACGAAAGGTTGATTGAATGTTTACTACTAACTAAATTAAGTGAAAACATAAAGTAAGAGCAAAACAAAATGTAAATGTTTGGTCAGCTAGAGATGTTGCCACTAGCCAACTCAATGTACCAACAATGTCCAAGTTATGGGTTTAGTCTGATTCACACATGATTGTCCAATTCATGATGTTTTGGAGTCACCATTGGTTGTGAATCGAATCTCCTAGGCCATTAGGGCACTAGAAGTGTTTCGGTCTAACATTCAAATATAAAGCAAACCAAAACTAAAATGCAACTCAATTACGAATAGTATTCTAATCATACCATGTGCCTAATGAGTTCAATATGTGTTCACTTATGATGAATGTGAATGACCTTCCTTCCTAAGTTCCTATTAGAGGACATGAAAGTATGTTCTAATGACTTTACTAATTCACACCTTTTAGAACATGAATTAAAAGAAGTAACGATTAGCTATAAAGCCTCTTCGAGTCAATGTAAGCTTGACCGAAGCTCCTTGAGTCATTTGGACTTCAAGAAAGATTCGGTATATACTCAATCCCAATGAAAACCAAACCTTAAGCCCATCTTCTCAAATGCAACATAAGTTATGTTTACATGCTTATCTTCCTTAGGTGAGTGACTAATTCACTTATGTTCATTTTTAGCTTCCTTAAACATATCTCAACTTAGTCATGGCTAAGACATGAGTATGAAAACATTGAATCAAGCCCAAAATACGAACATACCATAATCACATCACAAGCTATCAAACTTATGCACAACATGTAGTAAACTAAACCAAATTCAAATCCATAACTCAAAATATATTTGTATGTACATCAAATTGGCAAAAGGCAACTACTCACTAATCATAATGGAAAACAAAGTTTAGATACATACTTAGAACTAGAAAAGTAAAGAGATAACTGAAGAGTCCCCTTAGCCAAAGCTCTACCAAATAACTCCAAGGCTTCTAGCTCCACTTCTTTACTCCAAGCTAGCACCAAATCTTCAAGAGAAGATAAGGATAATCCTTAGGATTCCAAGGAGCCAAGGGGGAGAGGGATTACTTCCCACTCCTTTGACCTCTAAAAACCAAACCAAACCCTAAAGGCAAAGATGAGAGGAGGAACACCCAAAATAGGCCAAAGTGATGGTATAGTGTTGTAGAGGTTTGACACTATCCAAGAGAGGGAAGAGCTAGGTTTCTAATGATGGTGGTTATGGAGGTATTTTGGCCTAGAAAGGGAGAAGAAGAGGTAGAAAAGAGTGCTAGATGGTTGGGATAAGGATAATGGATCTAAAGAAAGTGTAAAACTATGAAAAATATGAAAATAAGGTGAGTTATGTGAGTGGGGAGAGGGGAGCTCGAATTTGGTTGAGTTGAGAGGCTTCATTTTGACTCTAGGATGATAATAAAAGAGGAGGTGGAAGATCTAAGAGTTAGCTTTGAATTAGGGAGACCATGATCCACTATTTTAGGCTATGGAAGGCTAAACTCCAAATTAGTGACATCATGTGGTCCAACTTCTTCTCTTTCTCTCCAAATCAGATTGATAAGCATAAATGGGCTAAATGCGCCTCTATTGGGCTGGACTCCATGTGATTGGGCATGCCAAGGTAGGTCGGCCGGCTGTGGCTAATTCCCGCCGGTACCGGGCAACTTTCGGCGACTTCCAATGAAACTATTTCGTCATTTTCCCAAAGTTGGTCCAAATTCTCTCATGACCCCGGAAATATATACGTCTTCTCCAATAAGTATTTAATTCTTCATATTTAATGTATTTCTGAACCAACTCCACATTTCCTAGCAAGAACAGGAAACGTCATAAGAACAATGCTTTATTCATAGAAAACAAATTATAAGCATAAAGTTAGGACCATAATAGGCACATAATTATGATCCTAACAGTCGCTGTAGACGGTGGCGCATGCAGCCCACGTTCCACCACCAGCAACCACTGTCGGCGGCTGAGTTTGACCCATAAATAGAAAGCTTATGACGAGCCCAACATTTTCTTTCACTGGGCCCTTACCAGATTCCTGTTTGTTTAGCCAGATTCAACCCCAAAACATAACTAGTCGAAGATCTCTCCGCCATAAAACCACCACTCGGCTCGAGGCGTAACCAAAATGAACGAGAAGAAGGAGGACATGAAAACCCTTTAACCTCGCCCCAATAAACTCTGTCAACCACCGCTAGCGACTGTGAAGACCTAACCCTTGTCAAAAATCGTTAAAATGACAATTTATTTAGATAATTCTAGTAAATACTCGACTAGAATTAAACTCAATCGATATGAGTCTAAAACTTTATTGATAAAACCCAATGCGATAATACGATTTTAACAATATAAGGGACACCTAATTCTTCATCACCTGCACCGCCACGGGTAACGAAACTCGTCACCACCGCCCACCCACTAAGACGACGATGTCTAAATACGAATTAAACCACATGACTATACTCAAGACAACATTATGAATCTAATGACATATAACACGACTGGTTTTAGAAACTTTTTTCAGTTAGACGCGTCGTCATAGACGGTGGCGCGTGCAGCCACCAACAACCCCACTGACGGTGGAGAATAATACATCATTATATTCCTCTCATTAAACCCAACATTTTTTTTCCAAAAACCCTATGCCTTATTCCGGCTCATTTGGCCGGAATTGGGCCAGAAATATATTTGGTCGGAATTCTTCGACCAATGCAGCTTCATCGTCAACCCACCTCGGAACTCAAGATGGGTCGTGTTAGGATCAAGAGGAAGGGGCTAACCGTTCTCCCTTGACCTTGCCGACCACGACAACGCCCGAAAACGAAACAGACGAAGATCAATCGATCTCCAATCCTCCTTACCAAACCTAGAAGCACAAAGTCCCATACACAAGTACAATACATGCTTCAAGAGGAATTGAACCATACCTTGTTTGTCGCCAGAGACGTCATTAGCGACGACGACGATTATATTCTGAAGACCTAGTTTTCCTCTCCATCAATTATCTTACCTCGATCATCAATCACCGAAATTGAAACCAGAAATAAGTAGAGGGTGATGAGGCGAGTCGATTTCGACTGGAATCGCGGCCTAAGGTGGTCGGCCAGAGTCTCGCCGGAGGCGAGCAACTTTGCTGTGATTTCGGGTCACGAGAAAGTAGGTCAACTGGTCAAGGTAGCCCGAATGAGAAAATCTAACTTTCCAAAAAAGGAAAGTCCTATTTATACTCGTCCATCTACGGTATTGTTTAAGTCAAACTTCCATTAATTGTAATTCCTTCGTCGTAACTCCGTTTTCGACAATCCACTTGTCAACGCACTCGTCTCGACAAATACTATAACTTCCATCCAAAGTTAGCCGTCATAATCAATCTAATAAAAAGTCAACTGATATCTCTTGATATTCACTATCGATAAAATTATTAACTGTGTTCGATAAATCAAAATCAGAAATATGGCAAAAATACTTCTAATTATATGAAAGGAACGGGATATCACAACAATGACGATGATTACGACGATGAAATTCGAATCGAATCGATTCGATTTCCCAAATCTCGACTTGCAATCATCAAATCCCATACACAAGCATATAGAGGAGGTAGAGAGCTTTTGAATTATACCTTAATCATCGTTGGAGGTATCGCCGGCGACTGCGGGGAATAGAAACCCTAGCTTTTCTCTTCTTCTATTCTCTCACTCAGCCATTAATCCTAGAAATCAAGGCCAACCCGAGGTAGAGGACAAGTCAATCCAAACCGGAATCACGACCTAAGGTGACCGGCCGGAATCTCACCATTGGTGAGCAACTCTGTTGCTATTCTGGGTCGCAAGAGAGAGGGTCAACGTGGGTCAACGGGTCATAGCTCCAAAATGAAAAAGTCCCTATTACTATTTCAGGAAACCTATATTTATAGTCCCTTCATTTCGTTTCCTTGATTCCCGACAAACTTTCGTTGATCATAACTTTTACGTTGTAACTCCGATTATAGTATTATTAGGGTATTTCGCGCGTCGACGAACTCGTCTCGACGAATCCTACGACTTTCATCCGAATTCAACTTACATTATTGATTCTTTAAAAAGTCAACTGTAGTTCTTGCGATCTTAAAGGTTGGCAAATATTATTTACCACACTCGCTCGGTAAATCGAAATAGAAATATCGCTAAATACAAATAATCATATGAAAATTTTGGGATATCACAATCTACCCCCGATAAAATAATTTCGCTCTCAAAGTTATAAATCAAGATTGTAGAATATTTCTGCGAAAAATTGGGCAGAGTTTCCCCTATATTTAGGAAACCCAAAACCTACAAAGTGTCCAAATACTCTTCAATAACACAATTCCCAACTCATACCATGAGCCACCGATGCTTATCCAGATTTCTTAACTATATACAATATTCTGAAAATTAATACAGAAATCTCAAACGATGCTCATCAATACAATATCCATCATATCAAAAATCATAAACAAAATTCTCGCATTCTCACTTGCCAAAAATATAGCTACAACGACATAACTTTTAGTATATCGTCCTTGAAATCAAAGAACATAGATTATGAGAATAACATGACTATTGAAGCATAAATTCAATAATCGCATACTCATGTAATCTTTGAAAATCACTAATCATAGTTTCAGAATTCAAATACCACATCACCGTAGAAACACGGATAATTCACAATATCACATACTTACACTCGTTTCACGAATTCACTTGCACTAAGACTTTAATTGTCTTGATTCACATACGTGAATCATATACAATTATATCGATTAATTAGTTTCTGATTATATTGTGAATCAAGCCAACATAATTTACCATCGAATCATGATCGATAAGTTTATAAACGTACCTTGCCCATTGGCTAATTCATCCAATTCCATGAACTCATCAAATGCTCTCTTGCGATGTTTTCGTATCCATTTCTTGTTGTCTTCACTCTCATCAGCTAGATCTGATATCCACGCCCAACCACTGGGTTCCGATCAGGTTTTATGTCTCTTCACCCCAATCCATACTTCATTTGGATACCGATACCTAACCAACTCCCTCGATCATCCCGATATCCACTCATTTTAAACGACCCCCTCCCCCCAATCGGGGTTTGGGTCTCTGCACCCCGAGGAGTCACGATCTAAGCTGCATGAAATCGGGTATAGGTACATAAAAACGTAGAGTTTGAAAACGCAGAAGCATTTTTTCTTCAAAACTTTTGGAAGCGGGTAAGTGAAAGAAACGTTAAATATATTAATATATATATATACTAAAAAGAAAATAAAAAAAACTTAATAATAGAGTTCAAAATTATTGTCTATATATAAAAAAATAAGGGTAATATCAAGAAGAAGGAGCATTCTTTCTCAAAAAAATAAATATAGAATAATGAGCATTATGGCTTTATACCAAATGGTATAGACATCCACACCCAATAATTTTGATCCTTTAGAAAAACTATTTCTTTTACTTTGTCTAGAGTCTTACACTACAACTAGACCACGTATGTCTTATCCTCTCCTCATTCTATTATTTCCTCCACACCCAGAAAATATAACGATTAGCTCCCCCACTCCTCTTTTGATCAAGCTTCTCCGGTTTGCATGGTTCACGGGAGATTATGATTTCATGATCGGCCACCAAAATTAGTATCTCCTCACTTTGGTTTACTGAGTCAATGTATAAACCACACCTTTCGATCTCAGAGTTGTTTTAACCATGGAAATCACGCAAATAAGCAATTGGAGTATGAACAATGTTGTTGAGGGAGATCGAAGCCAGAGAGATAGAGTATGTTTAATTGTTTCAAAGATGCACATTAATTTTTAGCTTCCATTGTAATTACAAAAGTTCATGTTTCCAATCTGGAAGTGAGTGTTTCAAATACGTTTCCAAACAAGTTCAAAATGGAAACACAATTCCACACGATTTCGTGTGATTTCACCGCACTTTATTCCAGTCCCCGCTTCCGATACGTGAAACGTGACCAAACTCAGGATTTCGTGTTTCATAGGTCACAATCCCTACTTAATGGATATTTGGCATCTAATAGAATCAGGATCCAACATCATGTTGCACAACAGATCAACAAGATCAGTCGAACAAAACAATTTAATGAAATTAAACTCGGGTATGTGTCATACCTGCATTTAAGGCTGTCCGCCACTATTTTCGTTGAAATAGCTGAAATAAATCATGTACAATTTAGATCTACGAAGTAGTTTACAAGAAGAAGCTACAAAAGAATTCTCATCTACACGAGAAAACTATTATCCGAATTCATATTTGTTAATTCAAATCATATCATATAGCACATAACAAACAAGTTTTAGCCCAAGTAATTTACTGCAATTTAATAGTAATTTTCAATTATAGTCGAACAATGGATATACTCAATTCAAAACTCTTTCCGAGTAATGGGTACATAAGACATCTAAATTATTCTGTCGACCGCACAGCCACTTGCAGTGACATGTGACGACACGCTTAATCATTGTCCATCCACTGGGTCAATGACATCTAATCATCAATTAAAACTCACCACTATACTCGTGACTTCGTTATGATTCTAACGATATATATCTTGACTGATTTCAGAAAACTTTTTCAACCAGACGCGCTGTCACAGCCGGCGACGCATGCAGCCCACACGCCACTACCGCCGGCTGCGGAGATTGACCCATCTATAGAAAGTACATTACGATCCCAACATTTTCTTTCACCCTTACTAGATTCTGGCTCGTTTGGCCGGAATCAACCCCGAAACAAAATTAGCCAGAGATCTCTCCACTGATGCAACTCCGTCATCAAACCACCCTTGGCTCAAGACGTAACCCAAACATATGAGGAGAAGGAGGGCATCAAAACCCCATTTACCTTGCCGCCAATAAAATTCATCAACTGCCTCTAGTGACGGCAACTTCAAAATCTGAATCGGATCGATTTGAATTCCCAAATCTCGACTTGCAGTCATCAAATCCCATATATAAGCATATATATGAGGTATATCGCTTTCAAATTATACCTTAATTGTCACCGGAGGTATCACCGGCGAAAACGGCGATTACAAGCCAAAACTCTAGCTTTTCTCTCTTTCGATTCTCTCGCTCAACCATTAATCTTAAAAATCGAGGCCGATAGCGAACAGAGGTAGACGACGAGTCAATCCAAACCGGAATCGCAACCTAAGGTGGTCGGCCGAAGTCTCACCACCAGAGAGCAGCTCTGCGATTTTGTGTCTGAAGAGAGAGGGTCAACATGGGTCATAGGCCCAAAATGGAAAAGTCTCTATTACTATTTCGGGAAACCTCTATTTATAGTCCCATCATTTAGTTTTCGTGTTTCCTGACAAATTTTCGTTGATCATAATTTTTACGTCATAACTTCGATTACTATATTTCGGGCGTCGACAAACTCATCTCAACGAATCCTATGACTTCCATCCGAAGTCAACCAACATTATCGATTCTTTAAAAAGTCAACCGTAGTTCTCGCGATCTTAACTGTCGGCAAATATTATTTACCACACTTGGTAAATCGAAATAGAAATATCGCTAAAGACACATAATCATATGAAAATTTTGGGATATCATAGCCACCTAAGGTGGGTGTGCATGGTACAAGCTATGATGGTTAACCAGTCACTGATGTTGATCAGTGGGTTCGATGGACTGTACCAAAGGAAAAGGGTATAGATGACACATTATTCCTTCTTCTTTTTTATCTCACATCGCTATCTTCATTGACCCATCTCATGTGTATATTTCCGGATTAGGATTACTACTAAGGGACACGACAACATTAGTACCTAGTCCCGAGAAGAAGGAAGTTATCGGTTTATGCATGCATGCTTACATGAGATATGAAATTCAAAAAAGAGAATATTATCAATAATAACTTGACCTATAAGGTCGCGCTAAAGTATATCTTGAAATGATTATCAAACCCTAATACATTAAAAAGTTTCAAACTTTGAAACGACTGGCCAAAATGGAAATAACGATTCAAGATCTAACAAAATAGTTGGTATATGGCTCTATACTTCGGACTTATCCAAATTAAATAACTAGCTTATAAATCAAAACACTCGTTAGGAAGCATTATGAGAAATTCGAAGGTACAGATTTACATCTTATCTCAAGGCGCAAATTTATATCGATGCCCTAGAATCAAGTACGAGGATTTTTTTTCCCATAATGAACATAATAATGTTCTACTACCTTATCACTTCGGTAGTTTCCAAAGAAGTAAATATACAACACTTGAAAGTGGTTATTATATATCTATATGGGATCTAAATACAAAAAATTATAAAGGAGCCTAATGGACTTCATATGGTTGAATCAAGTAGCTCCAAAACCATGGAACGTGTTTTCGATTAGACTAAATGCTCATTGTACGGATTAAGGAATTCCAGGCGGATGCGATATAACTACCTAAATGTAAATTTTATCATAATATGATATATAAACGATAAGTTAAACCTATTTGTGTTTAGACAATATTCAAGGCTTGCTATAAGCACCTAAAGTCATAGTTCATATTATTTGGAAGTTAGATCTAAGGAAAAATCAATTCCGCTCCAAGAATTGTGCATGCATGACTGCTAGAGGCAGCTGATGTCTTAGCTAAGTTTCAATCCCGCATTATTGTACCTAGAACTCGAACAACTCGTTTGATGTGAAATTGTCTGTGCCTGGTATGAGCGCACTGTGCCAACATGACACCAAACATATTTACTATTTATTTATGTTTCTACATTTTACTAATATCTCAATGTTTTCATATTACAACAACACTTATGGTAAGTGTTTGAAAAAAAAAATTGTAGTTTCATTGTGCTACTTTTAATTTGTTTATTTTGACAGGATTCAAAGTTAACCATGAGCTCTTATATGCAAGGTACCCAAAGCTTGCAATGATCAGGGGGAGATTCTCATCAAAGGGAGCATCCAGAAGCATGCTACATAGGGCATAAGTGCGTTGTGATCTTTTCCTTTTATCGAGGTTATTTCTCTCCCACTAGATTTTTGTTACCATACAAAGTTTTTAACGAGGCAACACTAGGCGCATCTAACATCGTATTATTCATTTGTAGACATCCAAGGGGAAGTGTTGTAAATATTATATATTTGTAAATGTCTATGTAATATTATAATTACTCATTAGTCGTGTACCTATCATGTAAACTCTACATCTATATTTAGAGACCTGATGTGATGAATAAGACGTGACACTACACTTTCTCCCTCATCTCTTTGTGTCATACTTTCTCTCTATATCTCTCTTCTCCACAGTTTATAACATCTATTCTATTTTACAAAAATGAATATTTTCATGCATAATTTAATGAATATATATGAATATGATTTATTTATTCAAATAAAACCAAGAAGAGAGAGTGAATTCTATTGGGCAAACATTAAATTTTACAAGTATTTTGATGAATATATAAATCTTGAGTTTTCTATAGATATATGGATTCTTTATTCATTTTTTCCCATTATCTATATAATACAAGATGGTTTACAAGAGTTGTTGGAGTTAAAAAGATATGTTTTCTCCATAAAATAGATATAATTGAAGATTTATAAGAGCTGTTGGAGATGCTCTAACGACATAAATTATAGAAAATAAGCAAGTAATTGCTTAAATAGAGAAATTATCACTGCCATGTTGAGTGTCGTCTATGATCTATCTAGTCATCAAATTTTCACTGATAGTTGAGTTGGTTAATGATCCGAATCCGGCCCATGCTAATTCAAGATGAATTTTAATTTGTTCCTAATGAAAACAGAGAAGTGAAGGAAACATTTTTTGAGCATTGAATACTGGTCGAGTGGCCGAGGCAGTGTGTCATCTCCAGTGTGTCATTTCGTTAATCACCTAATTTCAAAACCTCCCTCCCCCAATTATCGACTTATAAATAATAATAAAGAAAATATTTTCAAAAAAGTTCATTATACAAATGAATATCTAGCACTAGAATGTATGGTAAATTATTATCACACATTGATTCAAATTGTAATCTCTAAATTATTATTTTAACATTTACTCTTACTCAACCCGCACTCTTAAGAGATAGAATTTAAGGAATAGAAAAAGATTAACACATTCAATAATTGTGATTAAAAAACATAAAAAGTATTGTAGAATTGTTTTAATTACTTTCAATTGCAGCCATAAGAGATGTGATTATCACTTAGGAGAGCATGATTCTTATTTTCTATCACTCATCCTAATCTAGCAATTAGCTAAAGCCAATGGTTAAGCAAATGTATTCACAGGGGCCCATACAAGTGATTGATCAAATAGTATCACCATATGTTTTTTAAATTATCGACAAATTATGTAATTTTCTAAAATATTTATACTGCTTTTATCTTTTTTTCATGCATATAATTAATTGCGGTATAATTTAACTATATCGAAAAACACAATCACAATCTCAAAATTTTATTTATTGGTAACTAATTTCTCAATTTGTAATTTGAGATGTAAAACCAATATAATCTTTACATCTTTTTTCATTAACAAAAGGTTCATTCGCGTCTGATATGTCCATTATTGGTATACTTAAATCTGCTATTTTTTATATTTTTTATATATATTCTTTTAAAAATTCAATTCTACGGAAATCAATTTTATAAAAAATTTAACCACCGATTTCTAAACTTATGAGAATAACATTATGATGATTAACCATTGATCTCTTATCCAATGAGAATAGCATCATGGTAATCCACCAGGGCACTACAAGCAGCTGGTTAAAGCTACTGGTTAAATACAGAGAATTTCGAAGATCCGGCAGTACAAATTTAGTTACTTCCGAGTAATATGAGAGAAATTTCATAATAACAATTCTCCAACTGTTGCAACTTAATGATATTCCAAATTATAAATGTCACCGTGGCAGTGTGTCTGTTCGTTGGAGCAAAAGACAATAAGCTAGAAAGCAAGTCAACCGTCTTACCTCTGTGTTTCCTACCTAAAGTCTTCAAAGGCAACTCAGCAGGAAGCTCCAAGTGACAAAGCCTCAAACACCCTTTCTCTGAATTTTTTGCGCTCAACTCTTTGGCTAGTAAAGCTTATCATCCAAAACCCAAATCCAAGAAAAGATAAAGCAGCCCAAAAAAGCAGAATCATTTTACTGTTAACAATGGGCAGCTAGGATCCCTGTAAAGCAAAAGTTGTACTCTTTTCCGTGTATGAATTGGCTGTTTGTGCCCAGAGAACAAAATCTCACTCTGCAAGAAGATCTCTCTGTTTCTTTGAGGGTTCTTGAGCTCACTATTATTATTTATTGAGGTTCTGCGCAACTTCAAGGTTTTGTTTTTTTCCTTGTTGGTGGTGGATGAGTGGTTTCTTCGCAGCTACTCTTGAATTATAAAAGAACTGGAGTGAGAGATTTGGGGAAGTTCTGTTTTGATGGGGGTTTGCTGGAGTAACAAAATCAAGTCTGTGAGTCCTTCTTATACAGGTATCAAATTTTGTTAAGCTTCTTTACTTATTTACTGAATCGGAGTTAGATTAATTGAATTTCATTGCTAGGAGTTGGTTTGGAATTGATTGTTTTAGTTGCATATGCGCTAAGTTGGTAGCTTTGATAGTGTTAAAGAATCTCAAATCATCTTCCTTTATGTTGTAAATTTGTTTGACTTCTAGAATTCAGGGATTTGTCAAGTTGAAGATTATAGTGATGAACTGATGATTGAACTCTGCAGTAGGTTAAGAATGTTTTCAGCATTAACTGAATCTTTGGTTTAATGTGCTTTCTGTGTAGGATTCAATTCTAGAAGTAGAGCCTCATCAAGTTCCACCCCAACGACTCCTCGGAGTGAGGGGGAGATCTTGCAATCCTGCAATTTGAGCAGCATCAGTTTTAATGAGCTCAGAAATGCTACACGAAACTTCCGTCCCGACAGTGTACTAGGAGACGGGGGTTTTGGTTCTGTTTTCAAAGGTTGGATCGATGAGAGTACTCTTATAGCTACGAAGGCTGGGTCTGGCATGGTCATCGCTGTCAAGAGGCTCAATCAAGACGGTTTCCAAGGGCACAAGGAATGGTTGGTAAGTGGAGCTACACCCTTTTCATGTTCATTAGTTTGGATACCATAAATTATGTGCATTGTATGTTTTGTAAGTACAAGTCCATATCTCTTGCAAGTTGTAAAATTCGGATCAATTTGCATTGCAACATTGTATATTGATGATTGGCATGGTTTCGGAGCATCTGTGGGGTAATTAATCCTAGGTCTTTGGTCA
Organism: Geum urbanum; assembly: GCA_946800695.1. Classification (NCBI taxonomy): domain Eukaryota; kingdom Viridiplantae; phylum Streptophyta; class Magnoliopsida; order Rosales; family Rosaceae; genus Geum; species Geum urbanum. The sequence continues at coordinate 75,539,308 of OX326999.1, read as the reverse complement.
TACAGACAGAGATCAACTATCTTGGGCAACTACAGCATCCTAATCTTGTGAAATTGATTGGTTATTGCATAGAGGATGAGCACCGACTCCTGGTTTATGAGTTCATGCCTAAGGGCAGCATGGAGAATCATCTATTCAGGAGTGAGTTCCTAGCATCCTCTGAAGTAGCAACTGACAATCATTTTTAAACTTTGTCTTTTTCCTTCTTATAGCAGCTTAGTCTATTTTGTATATTATATCCTGTTATTGAAGCATTTGTTACTATCTCTATAGGAAGTAGTCACTTTCAGCCACTTTCTTGGACCCTGCGAATGAAAATTGCCCTCGGTGCTGCAAAGGGACTTGCCTTTCTGCACAATGCTGAACAGCAAGTTATACATCGTGACTTCAAGTCTGCCAACATTTTGCTAGACTCGGTAGGTAACTCATTGGCATACTATATTCTATAAATAACTCAGATTCAATATGGTGGTTGAATATGCCAAGTCTCAGTGTTCATTCTATCCTTGTTTTGTCTCAGAACTATAATGCAAAGCTAGCAGATTTTGGGTTGGCTAGGGATGGACCAACTGGTGACAAAAGCCATGTCTCGACTAGGGTCATTGGAACCCAAGGATATGCTGCCCCTGAGTATTTGGCCACAGGTACAATATCTTCTGTGAAACCTTTGATCTCTTTAGCTCTTAGAAGCGAGCTATTCTCTCATTATCTTTTACTTGATATATCAGTTTGAGACATTGTAGTATTGTAGTCTTAGAGCTAACAACTAGCTGTTCCAACTAATTGAAAGTTCTACATAGTAAAATCATGGATGGTTTAATTATCACTTAATTGCACTTAGAAAATACCTGCCCCTTATCACTACAATAGTATCTGTTAGTTGCTTCCATAAAGCATTTTCCGACCCATCTCCAATTTGGTATATTCCTGAATCTAACTTGTCAGTTTTTGGCATCTGATGTAAATCAGAAATGTGGCTTCAAGTACAAATTCTGTGTATTAAATAAATGATATTTAGTGCTTATCACTAATTGGATCCTTCGGCAGGTCATCTTACCGCAAAAAGTGACATATACAGCTTCGGAGTTGTTCTTCTAGAAATGTTATCTGGACGACGAGCTATAGATAGGAACAGACCATCTGGTGAACACAACTTAGTGGAGTGGGCAAAACCGTACCTAACCAACAAAAGGCGAGTTCTACGTGTTATAGATCCAAGACTCGAAGGTCAATACTCACTCAACCAAGCCCAAAGGGCGGCAAACCTAGCACTTCAATGTCTATCTACTGATGCAAAGTTCAGACCCGACATGAATGAAGTTGTAACTACACTGGAGCAGCTCCAGGACACAACAAAGGATGTGCCCAAACGTTCTCTGAAAGAGCAGCATGTAACTAGTAGTGACGAGCCTAAGTCTCGCGGAAGCAGTGCCAATGATGCTTCCAAGAGAGTAACTGTTAATTATGCAAGGCCATCTGCAAACCCACTCTTTGCTTGAGATGTTTTCCTGCTGCGGTGTTACTTGAAGAAGGAGCAGGTTTGGGGAAGGTTTTAAGTAAAGTCTTGGGCGTTGGAATTGTACATAGCCAAGATTGTTCGAGTAGCAAGTATGGAGTGATTGTTTATAAAATGTTACAAATGTTTTCTGGTTACCCGAGAAATTAGTGTAAAAGGTAACCAGGGTATCTGAAGTGTGATTATGCTCATTAGGTATTTTTGGTTTCCTCCGGATCTCAAGTGACCTTGTTGAACATCCACAGAATCACAATGAGTGTTTATATATACATACACTGTCAAATTTTATAATCTTCATCTATTGTGATACCAGGATTGCGAGAACTTTTCCAGCAGTGCAAGCTCACTGAATCACAGAGTAACATGACTAACATCATATCAAAAATACACTCGACTCTGAAATATTGATTATGTGAAGAACATTAACACCACCTAGTCTGAACAAGCTCAAGCCCATGTATCACCACAGTCCAACAGGTAGCACTGAAGTATATACACAACTAACACGAAAACCAAACGAGGGTTTTAGCCTCCTGTCCTTTCTTGAACTTGCACCAGTTCATGCAACAACTCCAAGCTTTCTTAAACAATTTATTAGGCGTCTAACTAATTATATCTCATCAAAGAAATTAGAAAACCCACCATAACTACTGTAAAACTAAGTCAATTCTAAATTCCACGAAGAGATTGAAGGCCAGAACTCACAAGACGTGTCTGCAGATATTAAACTTATTAGTTTATGTACCGTTAGCGTATAGAAGTGTGATTAGGATTTAGGACTAATCTCTCTGGCCAAAACATATTCCCCAATTATATCGCATTGGTTTAGGTAGACAACTGGATTATAATGACAAACTAATCATGTAATTTTCTTAGCACAAACTTAGTACGTACGAGAAAAATTAGCGTCAATTCCGTCAAAATTAATGTAAAATCCCTCAATTCAAACAAGACCAACATGACAGCATCAATACAAGCATTTACCGATCAACGATTCGGAAACAAACACTGGGAAGATTCAAAACACGTCAGGACAATGATGTGATGAAGTTCGTCACATACCTCACATTCACAACATTAAGCAAAACGAAAAGGAATTACAACGTCGAAGGTTCTGACGTACCAAAATAGATGACAGCTAGATACGTACAAATCGAAATGTAGAAGTTTCTGACTTGGTTAATTGCTTGTGTATATATTATAACACAAATTGCATGAAGAGATCGACGACCAAGACTTCTTCTATTCTCCACAAGCAAAACCGTTGAACATATATGTTCCTGATTAAGTCTTTAAATTACTCATCAAAGAGAGAGATGGCAGGTTTAGAGATGGCGCTGGCAGATGGTATACTGGAGGTGACGCTGGTCGAAGCAAGAGGCCTCAAAAACATGGATTTTGCAGGTAGCTAGATATGCATGTTATGACTTCGTTGTTCTTTTCATAATTAGTTCTTTGTTTGAAATCTGTACATATTCTTGAAACTTGCAGTGAAGATGAACACGTATGTTGTGATCGAATATGGAAATCAGAAGCAGAAGAGCAGCGTTGCAAAAGGTTAATTAGCATTTCCGACTTACTTGAGCTGATCTACCTACATAGAAATATACGCATGCAATGAGGCATCACATATTAAATGGTGACAAATTAATGTATCATTGTATCTCGATCTTTTCAAAACAAAATGCATACATTGCTGCAGGAAAAGGAACCAAACCGGTGTGGAATGAAGCAGTCCGATTCAAGGCAGAGTATCCGGGTGGGGAAGATCACAAATACATGCTTCATTTTCGTATCATGGACACGCATAAGATCTTCGACCACGATGTATTGGTGGGAAAATCTACGTAAGTCCTACTGCTATATATATGTGTGTACCTTTACCCTTGTATACACACATGCATGTAGCATTTTAACCCTCTTTTTGTTTGTACGTAGTTTGTTTAATTTCTTAACTAAGTAATGTAACTGTGTGTGTGCAGAATTTATGTGAAGGATTTGATAGCTCTGGGCACAGAGATTGGGAAGGCTGAACTCCGAAACGCCATGTATAGAGTTGTTCTTGAAGACCAGACTTATGCTGGAGAGATCTGTGTAGCTTTATCTTTCTCCACACAACACTAGCAAACTTGTTTTGTCAAAGGCTGTATTCTTGGTGCGGTGTTATATTATTTGATTCATTTGTCAAGTAACACCCGTCTCAGCTCAGCTGGTAGAGCCCGTTGCTTTTAACCACGCGGTCGTGGTTCGATTCCCACAGACGGCGTGCTTTTATGTTTATACATACATACACTACTCTTCTCTCGAAAACAGAAGAGATCAGTCATAACTTGCAACCAAGCCAAATGATATCGATATCCAACTTCGGACGTGACATGTTTTTTTAAACAAGAATTGCGTTGCAATTTTAAAGGTCGTCCATCTTTTTGAATAGAAAAACAACAACTGTTAGAGACTTAGAGCCGAAGAATAATATCACATTTTTCTTGTTGCTTGACCAATGAATTACAAGTCAATGGCCTCTGCATTAGGTGACAAAAGATTCCTGAATATCGAGCAAGTTTTTGATAGGATTCCCAAGCATAAATTCAATTATCCTCTCCCTCACCATCTGTGCATATAAAACCTGATAATCCCGTTTGCACAAGATTCCCAATTTTTCTGAGTCTCTACTTGACAGCCTTGACTGACTTTCTCAAGATAACATAAGAATAACAATATCAGCACTCTGAGGAATATATCCTCCTAAAATTAGACGTTGTCACTTTGCCTCATGGCCGCCTCTCTTTATTTCACCGAAAGAAGGTATACACTCTTTTTATCCTTTACCCATTTACTGGACACAGTCGGTCCTTTCTCTTTTTTATGGCTCCAAAAGTATCCTATCTATATCAACTATCTAATCAGAAAACCTTAGCCCCCAGGCGCCAATACACTATCTCTAAACCTTTTGTAAGCCATAAAATGAGTGGTTCATTTGAGGCATAGTTTGGAAGCAAATGAATAACACCACCTATATCCTATGTGAGCATATCTTGACACAAACCCTTCTTAATTGGGTTTTATTTGTATTTGCAAGATGCAGAAGGACCACTACTACAGATTGAAAGCTAGCCTTGAGAAACAAAATGAATATTGCAGCAACAAGACAAGTAGCTAGACAAACAATCTTGATTGCCTTACGAGGCAACATAGAATATGAAATTGAAGGCGTATAGCAACTCGGGTATTGTTCCGAATGAGGATAGGAATCATATTTCTGCACCATGGATTTGAAGTTTTGAGCTCAAAGTGGTGTGTAGTATACTAAGTTAACCAATGGAATATGATGTTAGTGCTTCAGGGCTTTAGCAATATTGAAAGGTGAAAGAAGCTAGTATGTATACAACTACCATGAACAAGGAATTTGAATTTTCAAAAGGACTGGAATTGGTACCAAATTAAAGAGTGGGAGGGTGAAAAAGAAGGGTAAGAATGAGTTGAATTTAGACAACTGATTCAGTGGCAGAGGGAGACTGAGAGAGGCAGGTAGATGATGATACCCAGAACATGCATTACTGACAAATAGATGGTCTACATGAGAAGAATGGTTGGTGCAAACTGCCAATATTCCCAGTCAAATAATCGATCAAATAAAATCTGATGATCGATACACGTAATAATACAGTGAAAATATTGGGAAGTGCTGGCTAGTAAAGTAACAATCTTTCATATTCACCATTTCATCCTGCAATTTTTCATTGGAATTGTATTCTTTTGGATCAAATTTTATAGATCTTTCGATTGCCACTGATATTCTCTAATTATTAGCAGAATTGTGTGACTGAGTGAGTTGCAATTGGTTGAGTTCTCGCAGATGTAATATATGTAACTAAAGTTAATTATAGGACTACATTTCTATATGAACCGAAATGTACACTATTCGGTGAAGTCTTTCTCTTGAACAAATGTGCTCGAAAGTTCCTGTAAAAAACTTGTATCATTGTTGCTTGATAATAGAGTGGATGGAGTGAGCTGAACAGAATGATGTGGACTCATAACCAGAGATAAACGAAAAGCAGACATTTAATATTAACTGTGACAGGGACCTCATCACTCATCAACAGCGATCATCGTGGTGAGTGTTGCAGCTGCTGCACAGACTGCTAGATATGGTAATGAGGTCACAACGGCAGTTGCAGAGTTGGGTAGGATATCCGACATCTATCAGAGAACACAAGTACTGGGTAACCTCCTCACATTCATGTGTAGCTTTCTTCATTTAGGCATTCGGAACTAAACTTTCTAGAGGATTAGCTCAACATGATAAATAGGAAAGAACGGTGGTGAAGTAAGAAACCAAATGAATTGAATGTGCCTGCAAGGTTAGTTAGTGAGTTACCATCTGAGCTAGCGGAGCCAACTTCTTTTCCAGGTATTCTGGTAGATATCATGTTCTTCTGGTAAGGATTTTATCATTTGCTGCCATTGTTTCTTGTCCAGTACAAGTTTCGAGGCCAACGTCATGTATAACTGATTGCATGCAGCATTGAATTCGAAATGGAAAATTTCTACACCATTGATGATAGCAGAAAGAGAATAGAGCAGTTAACATGAACATGATGCTGCGGTCATTTTTGTTATGTTCTGTTAATTGCATTCTATTTTTCTCATCAGAAAAAGGTGCGAAAATAGTAAGAATAGTCGACACTGAAGGTCGTCATGAAACATTTAGACATTTCAGAATCCATCTTCGATGATGAATCTTTTTCATTTCTTCATTAAAATCAAAAATAATGAGGTGGGGATGAGCATTCTCTAAGTTTTAAGGTAACCTGTTTACATTCCCCAAGCCCATAACCACACTATTGATCAGCACTATTGCTTCCACAAGACCACAACCACCATATTTGGCATTCATGTGGGCTTCAACTTTCTTATGACCTAAAGAGGGTCTAGAGTAATGTGAGGAAGTAAAACCATTCAAAAGCAAATGGGTAAAAACCCAGAGACAAAGTAAATAATAAGCATTCAGGCAAACAACCACAATTATAGGGTTCAATCGTAACCGAAATATATATATATATAACTATGATAGATGACATAAAAAGAGAGCTGCGGGCAACATGTTTGTTCTTGCAGCCGCTTCAACCCCCACACATTTTGCCATTTCTGCTGGCTTACATTAAATCTCACCAGCAAATAAGGCAAAAGAGACACCCATCATCACCCACAAAAGTAAACAAATTAAAAATATAAAAAAAGTAGAAACCGACACACTTGGACTTGGTCACTTTCCTAAACCCTAAAAATATTATCATCACTTTCAACCCAACCCAACAAACAATTTCCCTTCCTGCCCTCTACCCGAATCCCATTACAACCCATAATTCTTTTACTTTACCTCCCTCCACTTCGAATTTTACCCGGGAAATAGAGAGGGCAAAATACCGAAGGCGGGAACGGAACTGACACTGGAGTTAAAATAGTAAAAGTAAAAAAACATAATAGTCGGTGAGCTTCTTGCTTCAGACACGGAAATTCTTTCCGGAATAGGTCTGCCCGAACTGCCAATTAGCTGGTGCCACGTTGTAGGTCGTGGAGCTGCGCCTGTCGCTGCCTCGAACTCTGAAGGAAAGTGCCTGGCCCACCAGTACTGAATTGGATTGCCAGTTTTGCCCCCAGTTCCGGCTCATTGGCATCCACGGGGTGTTGGTGCCCTTCACGCTCACGCTCACGATATCCCCTGCTCCCGCGACGTTGGTGATCAGGACCAGATTGAAGTATTTGTGGCCGTTGATTGTGAATCTGATGCCTCCCTTCTTTACGCATGGGACCCTGAAGAAAGAATAAAAAACAAAACATTTATGAGCACCGATGTTCTTTTTACTTATTCACTGCGGTTAGAAAAATAGTTAAACGCCTTTTTGTTTTGACTGTCTGACTGGTAATTTTACGATGCGGGAAAAGTGGTGCGCGTGGTCCCGAAATAAAGGGTGGTTTGTTCCTTCACAACACACGCGTCGGAGTATCTCTAACTAATCAAATGTAATGACTCTTGTGCCCTTTACCCTAGCACTGTTTTTAGCAAACCGAGCGACGAGGGTTTCTTTAGAAATAAGGGGCCGTGTGGTCATTTTCTACAACAACGACCTGACTAAGGGCTCTGACATCCCGAGACTGATTTATCTGGGGAAAAAGAGTTTCACCGTTTTGGGTGGCGTGTTTGGTTTCCGAGAAAGACACAAGAATGTTCCGAAACACGCCGGATTGGACGGTTCAAACTTTCACTTACAAAAGCTAATTTCACGGCGACCAAACAGGATAATTGTAGCAGTAAAAAAAGGAAAGTAAGGAGGGAGTCACGTTCAGTAAACAGTGCACAGAATCTGAGCGTACGAAAGATCGAGTGTGCTAAAACAGAACAGAGAAAAAGAGACTACGAGAGAGAGAGAAACTGACCGGCGGTAAGAGACGGGGACGATTCCGGCCTTGTACTCGGCGATCTTGAGGAACATGGGCATAGCGAGGTCGAAGTGGGTACGGGGAGGGTTACACCATCCGCCATTGTCGCTAGCCTGAGCGAAGTTGGGAGGGCAGAAGTTAGTGGCGGTGACTAAGATGGAAGGCTTTCCTGGGGTGCACCACCTCGGGTCGTCGCCGCACTTAATCTCAAAACAAGCACCGCAGCTCAGCCCGTTGTTGAACAACGCCGTGCTCAAAGCAGCAGTGTTGACTCCGTAGCCTTGGCTGTAAAGGTTTCCATACCCACAAGCACCACCTAAACCAAAAACAAAATCATAAACCCATGCTTAGTTAGAGATGAAAGATGAGAAAAATAATGACTAGGAGGGTTGGGCTGGGTTGTATACGTACCCATGGTTCCAGAGGCATCGCTGCCGCCGTAGAAGGTGGCGTGGGCTTCCTCCCAAGGCCCACCAGTGTAAGGACCAGGGATTCTGGCATTGGCGAGAAGGAGAAGAGAGGCGAGTGAAGCAATGCAGCTGAGGAGGCCAAGGGAAGCCATGGCAGAGAGAGAGAGAGAGAGAGAGAGCAGTAGTGAGTAAGTAGCTAGGTTGAGTTGGTGTGGGGCGAATAGAAAAGCGGGAAGGAGGTGGGTGTACTTATGGAGTAAGAGGGAGGAGGGGTATCAGGTAATTAATGCAATCTCTCCACTCTCTCTCTCTCTCTTCCAAATTTTTTTTATCTACAAAAAATTTATTTTTTGGATTTATTTTGTTTTTGTTTTTTTATTGGGGGCAGAAATGAATTGATGTGCATGTGCTGCACACATGGGCGCTTTTCTGCAATTCTGCTTCTTCAGTAGTCCTTGTTCATGTTGATTTTGTTTGGTCAAATTGAAAACCCCAAATGGGATGGGGGACACCCACATGGATCAAAATTAGTTCCTTTTCTTCTTCTTAACTTGGGCAGGATTATTAAAGCCAGTGAATATTTCACGCTGTTATGGTGCGAGCCTTAAGCTAGCATATATGCTCATAATCCATTGCATCATTATTCATAATTTGTTCAAATGTGAAAGGCACCCTGAATTGGGCAAGAGGAGGAGGATATCTCGTTTTGAAAGCAATTTTCAGTTCCCACATGATCTTGTTTAATGAGAAAGAAGGGTTTTGATCATACGATGAATCTTATATATGAAATGAATGCGCGCGCGGGATTAGTCCCTCATTTTTATTTTTTTCTCAAAGAAAATTAATTCCTTATGAGGTCAGAATAAGTTGCTATAATGCCCATAATTACGGGTAAAAGAACTCAACGGAGGAGAAATCCTAACGGTCTGCTTCGGTGGACAATGAGCAGTACCGAAAAAGGCTAAGGGGCTCTCGACGCATGAGTCTCTAAAGAAGATAGTAGCGCTGCATTAGGCAACGGCAACAAAGGCGTAAATTGAAACATTGTGTCTGACTTTAATGTAGTTTATGGTGCATAGTTAGATATGGTATGTGACTTTGATTTTTTTTAATCATTTATTTTACACCTAGATATTTAACTATGTTAAGTACTTGGTTGAAATATACAATTAGTATGCTCTAAAAAATTCACATCTATTAGACCGAGAATGTGATGAATCTCTTTGTACTTATTACCTTCATCAATGAAGTTGTTATAAATTGATTTCTCCTCTTGAATCCGTGAGTGTTCAAGTAGTGATTTATCATATATAAATTTACAAGGTAGATCTTATCATTTGATTTGGTTTTGAAAAAAAGTGAAAAGTCGAAATAATATAATGTGATAAAAAAAATGAAATGTAGTTCTATATAGCTGTAATTATTGAAAGAAAAAACAATAAATATAACTTGATGATCAAAGCAATGTCAATTTGCATGTGAGAGTTCAACAAAGATTGCCTCACCATCAACCATTACAATTCAAACGGTCATTAGACGACACATGTGTGATTATATTCTATGGTCGAAGAATATAAAACTTCTGCTGATATTATAGACGATAATCATTTCTCTTAAAAATTGCCCTTCATTTATTTCAAAATCTTTTTCCAAACATTATAAGTGAACTGACTCTAACTATATACACTACCAGAAAAATGCACTTAAAGGATGAAGCAATTTCATCACCTAAGAAACTTTTTTCGTCGCCTAAGTACTTAGACGACGAAATTTTTTATCATTTAAGGTTCGTCGGCTAAGTGTCTTCGTATAAGAACTTAGACAACAAAATACAAAGTTTTCGTCGCCTAATGCACATCTTAGATGACGAAACTTACTTCATCGTCTAAGTTATTAAACGACGAAATTTTACTGCAAAAGATGACAAAATATTTCGTCGTGTACAATCACTTACACGACGAAAGAGTTTCGTCGTCTAAATAAATTACTTTAGACAACGAATACTCATGTTTCATTGTCTAACTAGTTAAATTCGAGACGACGAACATTTTTCCTTCGTATGAATGTTCTAGCTAGAGGACGAAATTGTTACGACCTGGAACAATATCACGTGATAATCGAAACTTATGCAGGTAGTCGCTAATTAATTAAGTTAGTCATCAATGGTAATTAGACTTTACCATCAATAACTTTATGTGACGTTTCGTCGAGATTTCATCGACTATGTTTTTCCAAAAATTTCATTGGATAAAATCGTAGAGTTTGTCGAAATGAATTCGTAGCCACGTCAAGTGTTGAAATGGGAGTTACGATGAAGAAGTTATGGTCAACGAAAATTTTACGAAAATATCAAAAAACACATTACCATAAAATCGCGACTATATAAAGGGGTTCCATTTTGAGAAAGTAAAAATAAATAAATTGGGTAACCAGGTCGACCCCGCGTTGACCCCACTCTCAACCCGTTTCCTCGCTGTGAGATTCTCACCGGCGGCAAGCCTCTAGCCGTGGGATTGGTGGAAAACTGTTGGGTTTCATCTCCTCTGTTGATTGGTAGCAATATCTCCGGAATTGGTGACCGGTGCAGGATGATTCAAGGTCAAGAAGTGGCGGTTCCGGGTTATTTTTGATGGCGATGGTGGCTGGGCACACGATGACAATGGAAGTCGTGACCATGACGGTTTTGAAGCCCAGGCGATGACGAGTTGAACGCGATGTGTCTTGGACTCAGCCGTGGCCGGACACCGGTGAACAAAGGAAGTGAATTCCGGCAAGGATTCGAAACTTCAACGGTTGATTTCATTATTTTTCTGTTTGATTTTGGTTTTGAATTGTACTACAATGTTGTTTGGATTGTTGAGATGAACGTTTTGATGTGTAGGTTGCTCGATTTGAGACGGTGAGATTCCGGCCGCCGTTGGCAATGGTGCATGGCCCCACACGCTGCCGTCCGCGGCAGAGCTCTGGCGAGGTTGGAATTTTCTACAAAATTTTATGTCGTTCAGCTCGTAATTTCGTTTCGAATGCGATGGTGATGTTCTCCAATGGATCTGGACTTGATTTAATTAGACGTGTGTTTAATCGGATAATGATTAATTGGTTTTACGATAATATTAACGGACAATCCGACTATTAATTTAAATTCGAGTCGCTCGATGTTTGTGATTTATGTTGCAACTCTAAAATTGATTTACAGGGAAGGAATGCAGGGAATTGAATTCAGAAATTGGTTAAGTTCGTAATTAGTCAAAAATACATTATTCGAGAATGCTAAATTCTCGACATTATTGCTTGTCAGATTACAAGCTTAGTTATTCATTATCAATATCGACTATTAGATATTAATTATAATCGTGGTTTCAGGATTACGAGTTAGCGGACCGTATCAGATGATTATTGCGTTGATTGGGAGGTTTTGGCTTTATGAATATCTGGCCATAATACTGTGAGTGGACGTTTATTTATTTTCACAGTTACTGCGAGTTCATGTTTATGCAGAAGTACAGTCTCTTGAATTTTATTACAATTGAGTTTGGAGGTATGTTTGTGATGATTTTATTTTCAGCATCGATGCTTTGACTAGTCGGCTGATCATAGACTAGTCGGGTTAGATCAGGTTAGGACAAACACCTTGGAAGATCCCATCACCTTGTATTTACAGTCATGGAGTCCCTTCAGGTTAGGATAAATACCCTAAGAGCCCACCTTTATAATTTAATCAGTTTATTATTTTGAACTTGCATGATTTCACAGAAATCAGCGGAAATGCACATATATAATATTTTACTGTTTTTACACTGATTGTGAGTTTTTGTCCAATCATACTGACGTTTTTATATTTTCATCTGTCTTTCCCTGGGCTTTTCGGTTTTCCGTGCCCAGGTTGTAGAGCTTCTCCTAAGCAGGATTTTGATCCCCAGAGGCTTTGAGTCCACCTGATTATCATACATTTCAATAGGTTTTGGCTCACTAGCAGTATATTTTCATATGTTTTATTCTACTCCTAGAAGTCGCTCTGAACACTAGTGTTGTAAATACTTTTCAGTGTTGGTTGTCAATTGATAGTATTGATGGATTATGAATTTTCAGTTTCTGTATTATTATTCCAACATTTTAATTAATTTACTTTCCGCACTTTATTGAGAAATCCAGGTGGACGTCAGTGGTCTACGGGATTGTTTGTGGGAAACTCGAAGTGTGCTTTTCTTACAGGTTTATGGTAGTCCACTTCGTAGAGGAAACTATATCCAAAATTTTACAGAAATCTGTGATTTATGTGTGACGAGCCGAATCAGAATTAGTACGTTAATCGGCTTGGTTTGCATATTTTACGAGTAATCACAGTTTGTCGTAATTGAGCAGTTTTAGCGGCTTTATTCACGACTTAATTATCGGACGAGAATTTAAGATGAGTTTATTCACGAGAGTTGTAGTATGCGTGATTTCGAGTTCGTATGCGGTTTCGGATAATTATTTCGATAACCGAGGAATATGTTATGAATATTTGAAATCGCGAAATTTAGTCGTGTTTATTCGTTTGAGTTTGAGTTATCCGAAACGTGGATGTGATTCGATTTGGACCGTCGATCGTATCGATCCACGAGTATAAATATCGGAATAGTCGGAAAATTGTCAAAAATCACTATTTTGGAAGTTTAACCGTTGTTTGACCAAAAATTGACCGTTGACCCACGTTTACCGAGGAGAAACCGCACCGCCGTTGACTCGCCGTTGACTTTTCATTTCTGGCCACCTCCGGCTCCAATTTGGGGGATCGAGATCGTACACTGAACGAGGGATCTTCCGCCGGACCTCAGGATTAGCGCGTTTGCGCGCTGTGCTTGTCTGTGAGTGAACATATTTCTTTTCATTGATTAGTTGCGAGCCCTTATTACACGATTTACGAGCATGAGCATGCATATGCGATTATGATTTATTTGAGCATGTGTTTTACGATTGTGCATCGACGAATATGGTTATATAATTATAAATTACGAATATGCATTTACATTATGCTTTATACAATTACATAGAACTATTTACGATTTGGTTTACACAGAGTACAATCACAGTATATATTGTTGTATCGATACACTTGCATCCCGGATGATCCCCGAGGATGTTTACCGGGGGAGGCTGTGACCCCTGACCGGATGCCTTTACCGGGGGGAGGGGGGGCAGACCTCTGACCTGAGGCTTTTCTGGCTAGAATCACGCGTGGATCTGGGATCCCTTCATTCGGACTGTACTAGCGCGGACATGTCCATGAGTGACCCCGCGGGATTTTACGATGCATACTCTGTACGCATGAGGAGTTAAAGTCTCCCTCGCGTACTATATCATATTCATTTATTTAGACTCACATATGTTTTTATAACATATATTATTTGGCGAAAATCATTTATTTTCGTTCACTCACTCTAACGGTTTATATGTCTTTCCCTGCGCTCTTTGTTTTCAATGCCCAGTTTGCAGTTCGGATTCTGGTGTCGCACGTCGCAGTCGGAGGCTTAGTATTCGAGCTACTTTTCTTTTCCAGTAGGTTTCTTGTTTAGCCTACTGTTTTATATATATATGTATATACTAAAGGTCGCTCTGAATACTCTGACGTTTATATTTTCATATGTTTTTTCCCGGATTTCTGTAAAGTTACAGCTTTTGTTTATTACTTTACATAATGATATGATATTGAGAAATCCGGATGGGATTGGTGCCCACGGTTTGACTTTTGTGGCATAGGATGAAGTGTGATTTTCGAGTGCAGGTTAATGGTAATTCCACGATATAGTGAAACTCTGCCGAAATTTCTATGGTTTTTGCAAGTTTGTGTTTTCAGAAGGGGTTTGATTCCAGTTTAGGAAACTAAATCAGGGTTGGGTCCTTTTTAGCTTGGTATCAGAGCATTAGGTTTTAGGTTCTGTAGACTTCTGTAGTTATGATACTAAGGGTATTTGAGATTATACAGCATGTCTGGAGCGATGACCCGACTGGCCAGCGGCTACTCATCAATGCTTCGGGTGTTGTGTTTTCAAATGTCTGAGGTTTCATGATTACGTTCCTTGTGCCTTGTATCTAATGATTTTCTCTTATCAATATGATGCCTCCTAGACGTAGTCCCCGTGTCAATAGGGATGTGGATCCTGATGAGGATCGCTAGACGCATGACTTGCTTATGCGAGTATTACATTTGGAGGAGCGTTTTGACCCTGTGGTCAAAGCTCGAACTGCTGGAGCGACTATTTTCTCGGGTTCAGCTGATCTAGAGATGTGTGAGGCATGGTTGGTTCAGGTTGAACGAGTTTATGAGCGTCTGCATTTCACTCCGGAGCAGATGACAGTGGCACCAGTTGGTTTACTTGAGTCTGATGCATACTTCTGGTGGGTTAGCACCGATAGAGTTCCGGTTGATACTCCGTGGACATTATTCATGGATTTGTTTATGTGGAGGTATTTCAATCAGGCTACACAGCAGCTAAAGTATGAGGAGTTCGCTAACTTGAGATAGGGTAGTATTTCAGTACTTGAGTACTGGGACAGATTTACTCGCTTATCTCGTTTTGCTCGTGACATGGTGGCCTCAGAGGAAGCCAAGTGCCGGAGATTTGAGTTGGGATTGAACCTGAACATCAAGGGAACATTGTCTACAATGCCTCAGAACAACATTGATGAGTTTGTGAGTGCTGCACTTCGAGGCGAGGATATAGAGAAGGAAAGGCATATGAGATTCCAGTCTCGACGATTTGAGAAGGGTGGACCGAGTTAGGGACCTTCCAAGAGGCTGAGTTCAGGCACATCGGGATCGGCATCATCCTCTGGAAGTGGACCATATAGACCACCGAGTAGTACAGCTAGACAGAGACAGAGACGGATAGGGGTCATCATTTGGCCCGTGGGCCTCGTGGGCCGGTGGAGGCCCGCAAGCCCGTGGGCTAAAAGCCCGGCCCGGCCCGCAAAAAAGCCCGCAAAAGCCCGCCAAGGTGGTTGGTGGGCCGACCATGGTTTAGAGATCTAAAGCCCGGCCCGGCCCGCGGGCCCGGCCCGCCAAAAGCCCGTCAAGGCCCGTTAGGCCCGGCCCGTCAAAGCCCGTTAGGCCCGGCCCGTCAAAGCCCGCACACATATTGACATATATCATTAAATTATTTAATGAATTTTAATCATTATACAATTTATACCTAGTTAATGTTTACCTACACACATATTGACATATATATATATATAATATAGTGACTAGTAGTCTAATAGACTAATACTATATAGATATATATTTTACATTTGTGTATATATATTAATATATTACATATAGATGGATAGATTGAATATTTGAATTCCATATATAATTAAATTTGTGTATCTATTTTACTATTAAGTCATTATTTAAAGTTTAGCATAAGTTGGGGTTTAGGTTTAGGGTAAATTAGGGTTTAGGAGATTAAGATTTATGGTAAGTTAAGGTTTAGGAATTTGAGGTTTAGGGTAAGTTAGGGTTCCGGTTCTAGGATTTTATTGTAATTTTTTTAGGGTTTAGGGTTTGGGGTTTAGGTTTTAAGGTTTAGGGTTTAGGTCCAAAATTTATAAAAATTAGGGACGGCCTACTTAGAATATTATGAACAACCAATCCGACATTCAATTTTTTATATATATAAGATAGTAGTACGTATATCATTATACCTACACTTATATATATAATATAGTGACTAGTACTATATATATATTTTTTATATTTGTGTATGTTTATATTAATATATTACATATACATATATTGATCAAATATTGGAATTCCATATATAGTTATATTTATGTATCTATTTTACTATTAAATCATTGTTTAAAGTTTAGGATAATTAAGTTAGGGTTTAGGTTTAAGGTAACTTAGGGTTTAGGGGATTGAGATTTAGAGTAAGTTAAGGTTTAAGAATTTTGAGGTTTAGAGTAAGTTAGATTTTAGGTTTTAGGAATTTTGAGGTTTAGAGTAAGTTAGGGTTTAGGGGTTAGGGGTTAGGGTTTAGGGTTTAGGGGTTAGGGTTTAGGGTTTAGGGTTTAGGTTTAGGGTTTCATTGTAATTTTTTTTATCGATTTACACTGTAAAACAGTAAATATAATAGATGGTTCAGATTAGATTTTGTAATTTTTCAATGGTGAGAGTTTAATTGAGAGTGTGTGAAATGACATCAATACCCTTCTCTTATATATTGCTTATTTTTCCATGGAGAAACTTGATAAATTAAATTTTTATATCAATTTTTTTGACACTATGAGATAGATATGTAATTTACAAGAATGTGTGTTAAAATTTTTATCTTAAAAAATTCCTTTAGGGATGGGTAATTTATGTTTTAGTTGTAAGGGTACTACGGTCACATTTAGCGAAACTCATAGATGTAGGTCTAAATCAAGTCCAAAATTTATAAATTTTTAACGGCATGCTTAGAATATTATGAACAACCAATCTGACAGTCAGTTTTGTAAAATGATGATACATGATCGATTACGTTTCACAAAGGACTTTCAACCCATATAACCAAGGAATAAAGGTAAGAACATTAGTGTGCATGTATAGAATTCAAGCAATATAGGAATTAAAAATGTTTTAATAATAAAGAAGGCCATATATAATAGTTCACCTTGTAATAAAAGACACCGTACGTAAAAATTAGCCTAATCGAAGTACGTTTGGATCCCAGTCAATACAATTAAACAAAATTTGTGAAAACACTAAAATACACGCATCTTATTTTCCTTATTTTCCTATGGGGGGAGTAGATAAATCAATTTTTTATGTCAATTTTTTTGATACTATGAGATAGATATGTATTCCATAAGAGTATGCGTCCAAAATTTGATGTTAAAAAATTATTTTCGGGAGGGGTAATTTCCGTTTTAGTTGTAAGAGTACTATGGTCACATTTGGCGAAGTACATGGATCGATGTCTAAATCAAGTCCAAAATTTATAAAATTTTAAAGGCATGGTTATAATATTCTAACCAATCAATCTAATGGTCAATTTTATAAAATAATTAAACATGTCCGATTAAGTTTCACAAAAGTATTTCATTCCATATAACAAATGAACAAACGTAAGAATATTAATATACATATGAATAATTCAAGCAATATAAGAATTAAATATGTTTTAATAATAAACGAGGACATGTAGAAAACTCCATCTTATAGTGATAAACATCGTACGTAAAATTTAGACTCGTCGGAGTACGTTTAAACCCCAGTGCATGGATAAAGGTTACGTTTATTTTGAAATGTCTTAATTTTTTAATAATTAAAGCACGATAGGCCCGGCCCGCAAAAGCCCGCAAAGGCCCGGCCCGCAAAAGCCCGCAAAGCCCGCTTGAATGGGCCGGGCTCGGATCCTTATATAAAAGATAAAGCCCGGCCCGGCCCGGCCCGCATATATTAAAATGTTGTTGAGGCCCGGCCCGGCCCGGCCCGTGCCGGCTATACATGGGCCGGGCCGGGCCGGGCCGGGCTTTTGCCGACCCCTAGAGACGGAGGAGGGATCGACCACAGAGACCACAGTCCAGTGGGAGTTCTAGCGGATCCAGCTATCCTCGACGTACCGGTGACACTTTTGCTATACCGAAGGAGTATCCATTGTGCAAATTCTGTAACAGGTATCATTATGGTCCTTGTCAGCGAGGTACTACCAGTTGTTATCGATGTGGCCAAGAGGGTCACTTCGCAAGGAAGTGTGTCCAGCCGGTTGGTGTTGGTGGTCAGGCAGCTCAAAGTTCAGGAGGAGATCGAGGTACTACTTCTGGGGCTCGGCCAGTACAGTCTTCTGGACAGAGCGGACAGTAGAGTCACCCTCAGTGTGGACGACCAGCCGAGCAGGCCAAGGTTCATGCTATGTGATTGCGTGAGGGCAGAGCATCACCGGAGGTTGTTATTGGTACGTTGCATGTTTTTAGCTATCCAGTACTTACTTTGCTAAATTCAGTGCCACGCATTCATTCATATCATATAGATTGTCATCTTTAGCTACTATGTCTGCATCTCCACTTCTGGGGTTATGGAGAGTATTGTATCCATCCGGTGAGGTTGTGAGTATTGGTTGGGTGTATAAGGATTGTGAGATCTTTGTTGGAGGTTATGGGTTAGTCACGGAATTATTATTGTTGGATATCGTCGACTTTGATGTGATTTTGGGTATGGACTTCTTGGAGACACATTGGGCTATGTTTGATTGTCACAAGAAGGAAGTTGTGTTTCGACGTCCAGGTTTTCCAAACATACTGTTTCGCGGTGAGAAGAATACTTCATTGCCATGTGTGATTTCAGCGATGAAGGACGAGCGGATGATGAAGAAGGGTTGTGTTGCGTACTTAGCTCATGTTGTGGATACACAGGCTGTTGTACCAGACATTGGTGATATTGAGGTGGTTTCCGAGTTTCTAGATGTATTTCCGGAAGAGTTGTCAGGTGTTCCTCCAGTTCGAGAAATCGATTTCACCATTGAACTTTTACCAGGCACTGGACCCATATCTCAGGCACCTTATCGTATGGCGCCAACGGAGTTGAAGGAATTACAGATTCAGCTTCAAGAGTTGTTGGAGAAAGGTTTCATACGACCCAGTGTATCACCGTGGGGTGCTCATGTACTGTTTGTGCGGAAGAATAATGGTTCCATGCGGTTGTGTATTGATTACCAGAAGCTAAATCAAGTTACCGTGAAGAACAAGTATCTGTTGTTGCGGATTGATGATTTGTTTAATCAGCTCAAGGGAGCTTAAGTCTTTTCGAAGATTGATCTCAGGTCTGGATACCATCAGTTGAGGATTAGAGAGTCAGATGTGGCTAGGACAGCTTTCAGATCACGATACGGGCATTATGAGTTCTTGGTTATGCCGTTTGGGTTGACCAATGCCCCTGCAGCTTTCATGGATTTGATTAATAGAGTGTTCAGGTGGTTTCTGGACAAGTTTGTGATCGTGTTTATCGACGACATTCTGATTTACTCCAGGAGTGTGGGCCAACACAAGAAGTATTTGCGAGCTGTTTTGCGAACTTTGCGAGATAATCAGCTATTTGCGAAGTTCAGCAAGTGTGAGTTTTGGTTGAATAGCGTAAAATTTTTGGGTCACGTGATATCTGCTGAGGGAGTCAACATGGATCCTGACAAGATTGAAGCTGTGTTGAATTGGAGTAGACCTACCACTGTACCGGAGATCAGGAGTTTCTTAGGTTTGGCAGGCTACTATTGGCATTTTGTGTAAGATTTTTCACGGATTGCCACTCCGCTTACCAGATTGACGAAGAAAGGTGTCAAGTTCGAGTGATCCGATACATGTGAGGAGAGTTACTTTCTTTTGAAGGAAAAGTTGACTACTGCGCCGGTTCTGACTTTACCTGATGATAGTGGAGAGTTAGTGGTTTACAGCAATGCATCGAAATCAGGACTTGGTTGTGTTTTGATGCAGCATGACAGAGTGGTAGCGTACGGTTCCAGGCAGTTGAAACCACATGAAGTCAACTATCCGACGCATGATTTGGAGTTGGCTGCCATTGTATTAGCCTCGAAGAGTTGGAGACACTACTTGTACGGAGCTCAGTGCAAGATATACACAGATCATAAGAGTTTCACATATTTGCGCACGTAGCCAGACTTGAATATGAGACAGCGTAAATGGATGGAGTTGATCAATGACTATGATTGCACCTCTGAGTACCATCTAGGGAAGGATAATGTCGTTGTTGATGCACTCAGTCGGAAATCTTGAGCCTCATTGTTTCATGTGTGTGTGGCCAGAGTTTCCATGTTAGCAGAATTACGAGCTACGGGAGCTGAGCTTGAGTGGGATGATGATGGAGCCTTGTTGGCTAGCTTCCAGGTTTGACCGGTATTGGTTGATCAAGTCGGGAAGCTCAGGATGCGGATTCCTATATGTTGGACAAGAAGACCATGATTCAGAATAGTGTGCCCACAGAGTTCTGGTTGAGTGATGATGGTACATTACTGTTCAAAGGCAGATTATGTGTACCCAGAGACGAGGGTTTGAAGAAAGAGATTTTAGACGAAACTCGTTGTTCTGCATACGTGATGCATCCCGGTGGTACGAAGATGTTTCGTACACTTCGAGCTTATTACTGGTGGCGAAATATGAAGAGGGTGATCGCAGCATATGTGAGCAGATGTCTCATTTGTCAGCAGGTTAAGGCAGAGAGGCATAAACCTGCGAGAAAGTTACAGCCCTTGGAGATTTCGGTTTGGAAGTGGGAGCACATCACCATGGATTTCGTGTATCAGTTACCGCGTACTTCTGCTGGTAACACTGGTATTTGGGTTATTGTTTCGATAACCGAGGGAATATGTTATGAATATTTGAAATCGCGAGATTTAGTCGTGTTTATCCGTTTGAGTTTGAGTTATCCAAAATGTGGATGTGATTTGATTTGGACCGTCGATCGTATCGAGCCGCGAGTATAATTATCGGAATAGTCGGAAAATTGTCGAAAATCACTGTTTTGGAAGTTTGACAAAAAAATGACCGTTGACCCGCGTTTACCGAGGAGAAACCGCACCGCCGTTGACTCGCCATAGACTTTTCGTTTCCGGCCACCTCCGGCTCCAATTTGAGGGATCAAGATCGTACACTGGGCGAGAGATCTTCTGCCGGACCTCAGGATTAGCGCGTTTGCGCGCTGTGCTTGTATGTGAGTGGACATATTTCTTTTCACTGATTAGTTGCGAGTCCTTATTACACGATTTACGAGCATGAGCATGCAAATGCGATTATAGTTTATTTGAGCATGTGTTTTACGATTGTGCATTGACGAATATGCTTATATAATTATAAATTACGAATATGCATTTACATTATGCTTTATACATTTGCATAGAACTATTTACGATTTGGTTTACACAGAGTACAGTCACAGTATATATTGTTGTATCGGTACACTTGCATCCCGGCTGATCCCCGAGGATGTTTACCGGGGGAGGCTGTGACCCCTGACCGGAGGCCTTTACCCGGGGGTGGGGGGGGCAGACCTCTAACCTGAGGCTTTTCTGGCTAGAATCACGTGTGGGTCTGGGATCTCGTCATTCGGACTGTACTAGCGCGGACGTGTCCATGAGTGACCCGCGAGATTTTACGATGCATGCTCTGTACGCGTGAAGAGTTAGAGTCTCTCTCCTGTACTATATCATATTCATTCATTTAGACTCGCATATGTTTTTATAACATTTATTATTCGGCGAAAGACATTTATTTTCATCCACTCACTCTAACGGTTTATATGTCTTTCCCTGGGCTCTTTGTTTTCAATGCCCAGTTTGCAGTTCGGATTCTGGTGTCGCACGTCGCAGTCGGAGGCTTAGTATTCGAGCTACTTTTCTTTTCCAGTAGGTTTCTTGTTTAGTCTACTGTTGTATATTTATGTATATATACTAGAGGTCGCTCTGAATACTCTGACATTTATATTTTCATATGTTTTTCCCCGGATTTCTGTAAAGTTACAGCTTTTGTTTATTACTTTACATAATGATATGATATTGAGAAATCCGGATGGGATTGGTGCCCACGGTTTGGCTTTTGTGGCATAGGATGAAGTGTATTTTTGGGGTGCAGGTTAATTGTAATTCCACGATATAGTGAAACTCTGCCGAAATTTCTATGGTTTTTGCAAGTTCGTGTTTTGAGAAGGGGTTTGATTCCGGTTTAGGAAACTAAATCGGAGTTGGGTCCTTTTCATTATGTCTTGTCGTTAGGGCGTGATTTTAGATTACTGGTTAATCTAGAGTTGAGTCCTTTCTGAAATATTACCATTTCATTGTCTAAGTTGTAATTTTTTTTAAAAAAAATTAGAATTATTTCAAAAATAAAAATTAAATTTTAATAGTAAATTAAAAAATACTCATTGAATATACTAAATAATTTGTACATAAAAATTATACTACTGTATTTACTGAAATATAAATGTAACTACACATAAACTAAATGAACATCTGCAAGAGTTTAGACCCTGCCGATTCCTCCGGTGCCCGGATCATCATCATCACGTTGAAAATCCTGAGGTGTGGCAATCAGATGACAAACGCAATTGGGATCCATGCCTAGCTTATTCTTGAGGAAGTCGAGTATATGATCCATCTGAGCTTGTAACGTATCAGTCTGAGTCTGGACCGCTCGAGCCTTCTCCCGGGTCGCTCGATCCTACTCTTCCACGGCTCAGACCAATTCATCAGCAGCCGCTGCACTCGAACTGGAATGCCTAATCGAGAAAATCGAAGACTGACTCAAATTGTTGAACTGCCCGTTCAAGGCCACGAACCTTCTTTCCAGGTCGACGGCCAAAAACTGTATCAACAATATGGATCATAGTCTCCTTCGATAGAGTAGGTAACTCTTCAAGCGTCATATCTGGGATCTGCGAATGTGTGCGCATCAATTCCTCCCCGGCCAATTGTATCAACCTCTTCTGAAATTGTGAACAATTTATGAATGTCGATTTCTTAAGAAAATTTGACATAGTTTTCCCTAAAAATGGAGGAAACCAAAAACCTGCTTGAAAGAAAACACTTCAAATAACCAATTCCAAAATAACAAACCGTGGGCACCGATTCCAATCCGGATTTCTCAAGTTCAGAATAAATTTAATTTAGACAACTAAACCAAATTCCAATAACATAACCTAATAAGTTTCCTAATCATGATTCAATTTTCCTTAAATCAACGGTAAGATTAAACTCGATCAATTTCAAAAAATGAGGGGTTACTTACGCCATGTTCACTCGCTTCATCGGCTTGCCTGGTGCTGACGTAAGCAGACACACTGGCATCCAGAAAATAGTGTTTCGAACCTGCATCTATGTGAGCCTTTGCGACGTCGATCATCTTTCAAGAGCCAAAAATATGGTGTTTGGTCTTCTTCTCACGATTAGTCTTGTTGGCCTCCAACATTATCTGTTTCACAACAAAGGATATTAAATAATAAATAATTATTTAAAAGTAAGAAATTATTCATTTTCATTACATTAAAGAAAAGAAAGACGAACCTTAAACTTCTCGGACTCAAAGTGCCTGACCAACCATTCCCACACGTTTTCCCTTTTCGTCAGCAACTATTTTGGGACATGCGAGGCACCGTGTTCCTTGTAGTGCTTGTGCATGTTGTACTTCCGATCCTTGTGACTACCCCAGCATTTCAATAAGTTCTTCTTTAGTTACTATTTTTTTTAATACTCCTCTTAATGGTAGTACAACATTTGTGATGACTGAAAGATTGTTGCGGGCATTTGGATTGGAGGCGGTGGTCTGGACTGGATCCTTGATGTACTTGTTGTAGTAGGTAACACACTCATACATTAGGTATGTTTCTGCTATGGATTTATCCGGGATAGATTTATTTTTGACGAATCTTTTATATTGTCCGAGTTGTCTGCAAAATGATAAAATTAATTATTTGACGAATAGTAAAAACACAAAAAAATATATAAATGAAGAAAAATGTTATAACTAATTGTACATTTTCTGAGGATATATCCAAGTATAGTGGACCAGACTAGAAAGCAGCACTTATTCGTGAAGGTAGATCATGAAGTGAATCATGATGTCAAAGAAAGCAGGGGGGAATTCTCTCTAATTTTCAAAGGATGTGGACAATTTCGTATTGTAGTTCGACAACATCTAACTTCTTCAACTCTTTGGCACATAACTTATGTCACCATCTACACAATGCTATTATTGGTTTGACGACGTCACGAGACAAATTTGGTTGAATTACAACTATAATCAGACGTTGTAGCATAACGTGATAGCCATGAGTCTTTAAACCAATGAACTTGTATTGTTTAACGTTGACACATCTAAATATATTCGCTGCATAATTAGACGGATAATGAATACTTTTAAACCAGTTGAATACAGAATCCCTCAGTGTTGGCTTCACTGTGTAAGGTGCATCTAACATCTTGTTGTACACTCTTCTTTTATCCCTCTTTAACCACAAGGGACGACATAAATTTATAAATTTCAGATCTTTTCGCACTTTGGGAGTATTCTTAGTCTTCAACTTAATACTGAGAATTATTCCCACCACGTTGTCAGACACATTTTTTTCTATGTGCATGACATCTAAGTTGTTTCTGAGTTTCAACTTCGACCAATAAGACATTTCAAAGAAAATACTCATATAATGTCAATAGCCAAGATCTTGTAGAAGGTGTGGATTGCGTTTCTTCACATCGTCGTCATTGGTCAATACAGCAAAATAGAAGTTGTTTAACCTCTCAAAAACCTCTTCACCAAACCATTATTAGGGTTTAAGATTATTCTTTACTACCCCGTCGAAATGATCCTTATCTTGTCTCCACAGGTGATCATGAAGAAACCATCTATAGTGACCCATGTAACACGCATTCCCCGCATGCCAACTAAAGTTGACATTTTCCAAGCAGAAAGGACAAGCATTGTATCCTTTGGTTGTGCAAGATGCCAACATCCCATATGCAGAAAAATCATTGATGATCCACATTATTGCTACTCGCATCATGAACATTGTGTCAATTAACTTGTCATAAGTTGGGACTCCATTTTTTCACAATAGTTTCACCTCGCCAATCAATGGTCTGAGATACACATCTAAACACTTTTCAAGAGATTTATAACCTAGAATTGCATAGTAAAGAAATTCAGTTCCTTGTTCATACACATCCATGGAGGCATGTTGTACGACATGACAATAACTAGCCAAGTGCTGACAGAATCGCTATTATTACCCCAAAGGTTGAATCCATGTAGAAAGTCCAAGTCTAACATTTTGAACCTCTGCTGCAAAGTGTGGAAATTCACTGTCAAAATCTTTAAAAGGCTCCTATTTGCCACGTGCCTGAGCACATCATCATTTATTCTCTATTTTGCATATCATTTTATCACCTCTGCTGTGTAGAGACATGTATAACCACTGTAATCTAGTAATCAACGGAAAGTAGCGAAGCGCCTTCATAGAAATTTGCTTCTTCGAACTCCTCCGGAGCAAATATTTGCACTGGTTGCATACATGACAGTAGTCCAAATGTGTATACTTTTTGTAAAACAACATACAATCATTTATGCACGAGTGAATTTTCTTGTACTTTAGGCCGAGGCTGCTCAAGATCTTTCTAACTTTATAATGGGTTTCAGGATGTTTGGGATGATCAATAAGCAATTTACATATATGCTCCTGTATTTTGTCAAAAGCATGGTATAAAATTTTGTTCTTCACTTTTATATGAATTTCCTCAATTACATATCGCAACACATTCTCTAGATATCCAAGGTACACAAGAGTCTGGGTTTCAAGTAGCATCATGTTGTACTTATTCATCTCAGTAGTGTCAATGGTCAAGCCTGCAGGGACTATGTCATAATGAGGCATATCATAACCTCTATCTTCGTGTTAGTGTCTACCATAACTAAATTCTGGAAAATTATCATAGACCAAATTCACAATAGGATTCCAGAATGGGCGCCACTACCGCTGGATGAGGTACCCTGGTAACTGTACCCTGAGATGAAGTCTACTACTTCACCGTGCTCATACCATGTAATGTATCTCCACATCATATCTTGGACATACAAGTGTTGAGACATAACATTAATCTCTAAAAACTGATGGTTAAGACATTTTATGCACGGACACCGGCCTGTAACGCTTCTTTCCTTGATTATGTTGCATCACAAATAACATAGACTCTCTGATTCCATCCATATACCTCTCATCACTTTTATTCACCAACTATATTCAACTCTTGTCCATATTTTTGCGTAAATTAATTACCATGTTATATAATTTTTTAACTAACTAATTAATTAATCTAATATATTATATTATATTATTAAATTACATAACACAATTAAGTTAATATACTATAATTAATCTAGTTAATATATTATATTATTACGTTAATACGTATTTACATATCATATATAATTTTTCAAACTAATTATTCTAATGTATATTAGTTTAACAATTAAACATTTAATTAAATAATTAGCTTAACAATTAAACATACAATTAAGCTTAAATAATTAGCTTAACAATTAAACATACAGTTAGCTTAATCTAACATTTTTCAACTAATAATATCTTTATTAATTAATAAAAGCATTAACAGTTAAACAATCAATTAATGCAATATATATGCAAACAAGGTCACCAGAAACAATATATTCGCCGGAATATTTCATTGGAGAACTCTATCACCGTACGTTATTACGTACGTAATTAAATTCAAAAAAATTAATCAAGATAAACGAGTTAATACATTCACCAATAAGGAGATAAGTGGGTAAACTACAACTCCAAAGGTGGAAAATCGTATGAATCGAAATTGTGGCCGGAGGTGATTTTGAGAGGTTTTGAGGGAAGTTGAGAAATGAGATATAGATGAAATGTCTGATCTAGAAATGAAATTTAATCTAAATAACTGAGTTTTCTTAAACCACGAAATAATTTGTCGTTTAAGTGTAATGTTTTGTCGTCTAAGTAATTTTTGTTTTTGTGGCTTAGAGCCTCTAAAAACTTAGGACTAGCTACTTGTAGTGTATGGGATCATTTTCCATGCCACAATAGATAGTATGAAACTTAATAAATAATTTTAATCAACAACACTGAATTATAATCAAGTGGTAAAGACTCTTATTGTGATCATTATTAATGTCACTTGTCCAAATTACGTAACAGACAATAATATTGTTTCTAATCTAAAAGTAGAAAGATGGATAAAAAAGTAAATTCCTTTTGCATCGAAATACAAGCTTTATCTTTGAGTAGCAATGCTTTTCTCAACTTGAAATTGAGACAAATTGTACTCCACGATCAAAGGAACAAAATGCAAAATAATATCTATGAAGCAGAAAAAGAAAATGGGCAAGATAGAGGAATCCATTTTGCTTGGATCACAAGCTGATCGATGGAGAGACACCATAAGCAAACGGCTGTGATTGGTTTCGTCAAGAAATTTGGTATCTTTCTCCATTTTCGTTTGTAATTTTGCAAACCCGTGGTGGGAATCCAAAGCCCCGAAACCACGACCTTTCTTGTCTTCTGATTAATTTGCAACCGAGGTCTCAAACTTAACAGGAGTTTGAGTTTGAAGGACTCTCAGAACGTACAATGACTAAGTGCGTGAAATGTGGACCCGGGTCGGGTCCGCAAAATAGTAAAAGGCAGTGTCATGTGGCTGACGGAGGCTGGTTTCAACCGACATGGGACCCGGGGGGAATCAATTACGGTTCAGGATTTTCCGGATGGATGATCCGAGCCCTTTAACCTATTTGGGGATGTGATTGGATTACCCACATGGCATGGGCACACCCACCAACACCGGCGACTTAGCTAGTTAACATCTCGATAAATATCCTATTTTAAAATAAAAGTTAAAATTTAAGAAAAAATTAACAAAATACTGTTTTAATAAATATTCTAAATAAAAATTAAATTTGATATTTTATTAAATTTTTAGCTATATTTAACAAAAAATTTAATTTAATGTAAAAATCTCTATCTCGATTTTTCGCGCTATAATTGCATAGATGAATAATAACAAAATAATTCAAGATAATTTGGAAATGACTTTCTCTGCTAGAGTGAAAAGTAAAGGATTGTTAAATATGATTTTTTGATAAATTTAACTAATATTTATATCATCACCGTTAAGAACACTAAGGGCATCTCCAATGGGAGGTGCTAAATCCTAAAAATATAGACCCTAAATAAAAAAAAAGGTTCTCCAATGGTAAAATTTTGAGGTACTAAACCCTAAAAAAATAGGGTGGGGTGTTATCAGAAGTGCTAAAATAGCACCTCATTTAGATCTCGTCCCAAACGATTTGACACCTGCAACGTGGGCCCCAGCTGACGCAAGAGAGAGGAAGCCATATGGGTGTGACGCGCTAGGCAACTGGACGAAGCTTCACGCACGAAGTTGGAAGAGAGAAGGTGCGCCGAGCGACGCGCGACGCGCGAAGGAAGGAGGCGTTTAGGGGACAGCCGGACAGACGTGGGTCCCATACCACGTGATGAGCTCAATTGCCATTGCTCCCCAACGGTCCGAAAATGGACGGCCCGATTTCAATGTCAATTGAAATCAACGGTCAGATTTCACTGAATTAAAATTTTGGGTTTTTTTTTTAATTTCTGATTTTTATCCAACAGCAAAGAATATATCCCGAATTCGATCCAACGATTGTTATTCGATTCTACTGTAATTTTTCAAAGATATTTATAATATAGGACTTCACCATTAGAGATGAGTGAAGTCATAAATCATAATTCTTAAATTGAGGTCCTAAATATAAGTATAGCACCCCATTTTAGATCCTCCTATTGGAGATGCCCTAAACTTCCTTCGCTCTCATCCTCTGTTTTTAGTTCCCATTTAAAGCCATTTTGCACTTTATTTTTTTATTTTTTGAAGTCCGGAAATTAAATGATGGATATTGCATATGTCAAATGATCTGCATTTTGCACATATTTTTATTTGTCGGTCGAGATCTCAATATGGATGAGGTGCTTGCGTCATTTTCTTCTACCGATCATATAAGATTGTCGCGCAATTATATTTTTGGAATGAATCGTCTATATTGTCGCCGAATTACATTATATAAATTAATTCTTATTATTAATTTTTTTCTCGATTGATAGAAAATACCACATGAGTTAAGAATTGTAGGCAAGCCTGTAAGAAAAGAAAACAAACAGATATTACTAAAAAAAATATGTAAGAAAATAAATCATCACAAAATTAATTGTTGTAAGTTTTTTATACAAAATTAATTGTTGTAAGCATATATGTACAAATAAGATAGACTTATTTTGTTTTTTTATTTGTTTTTATGTTCGTAACATGTCATATAATGACATTAATGTTGACAAAAAATCGAATGTGACTTTGAGTTTGTTAAAAATTTGAGTTACATCCTCGTTTAATTTAGTTTCCTTCAAGAACGATATACCGACACAATAATCATTTCTTTTAAGAATGATATACTGACACAGTATATACACGTTGGTAAGAGATTTTTTTTCCCCTAAACTTACGATATATGAATATATCATATACTCTAATCTTGACTAGCTTGATTATCAAACTGCACACTAGCTATCCAAAATGGAACAACTCCCTCTCTGCAGTTTCTCCACCCTGTGACTTATGTGGAAGCATGGAATGATATCTAAAGTGAAGTTAAGACTTAATAACATGAGCATGTATGGAAAGTTGAAAACGATAGAAACCCATTGGAAATTAAAGTTTTCTAGTCACCAAATTGACCAAACTACCAAAGACCTAAATTAAAAGCGTCGTGAGTCAAAGGGTGGAAGGAGGGAAAGGCTAAGAGGAGTGACAATTTAAATTATAGTCAATACAGATCTTTACTCAATTTGCAACTCCAACTTAGAGCTAACTCAATTGCGCATGCATGTGAATATAATTATGTTTGTTTTTTGATTCTTCTTCCTCCAGATGACTCATCCTCTCCTCTCAGTGCCATCTTAATCCATATATAACCTGCCACCATCACCATGGCCAAACAAGTAACATGAACGTTTGATCATCGAAACGATAGCCTACGTTCATGCACTTTCTATCGGCCGCATACTAAATTTGACCAAAATGTGTGTGTGCAATATTGTGCCAATGTAATTGTTCTTGAAGGGTATAAAACCAAGCCTCCATATTCTCTGCTTCTCTTTTTGCTTCATATGAATATGGAGTACGTTAGTTAAGTTGATGGAATTCTCGCAAGGCTACACATGACGATGTATGAAGTAGGGGGCACATATATATGTTGCTTTCATCTTCAATAGTACATGCATGTCGTGCCAATTGTACACGCTACAACATTGTATATTTTTTACATAGAAAAATTGTTAGTTTGGTCACTCATGTTTGACAGTTCAGACAAATTGATCATTCATGTTTGACAAATATCAAATTGGTCACTCATATTTTACTTTTTCATTCAGATTGATCACTTTGTCTATTTTAAACATTAAAAAATATATTTATTTATTTGTAAAATACATATAAGTATGTTAATTAACTTGACAATGACAAAAATAAAGCATGTATGTGTTATATATGTGGTTTTTAACATTTAAAATGAATAAAGTGATCATTCTTATATGCACAGAGTAAAATATGGATGACCAAAACAATATTTGTCAAACATGAGTGACTATATCGTCTCATCTGTCAAACATGAATGACCAAACTAACAATTTTTTTTTTCACATCGTACTCAATTGTTAAAGAACTAGAAAGAAATTGTACCTAGTTGTAGGCCTAAAAGAATATCGCTTTGGAAGCTCACTCGTCAACTTCTGTGCATCCTTTTTACTCGGAATCCTTTTTAGATTTTTACTAAAAGAATAGAAAATGAGCTATTTTATTGTGTAAAATTTGGACTATCTTAGTGTAAAAATTAAAATCATGAAATGTTTCAGACCAATCCGCGCAATGAATAGTTATAAACTGATTTCGTATGACATTCTAAGGTGATTATTTAGTTAATTTGGGAAAATACTAGTATTGAGATCAAAAGATATAGTAATGCATGTACAAATATATCGGATACTTGATCGATGATGTATATTGGAAAAAGTGTAGTTAAAATTTTAGCATTTTGGAATCTCATATTAGTAAGGTAAAGAATTATTTTTTTGGATATAAGAGCAAGTGTAATGGATATGTCAAAATTCATTGAAGCAAGATACTTGCGATTTTTGACAAAAAAATTTGACATTTTAGTCTCTCTAATCGATGTGTCAAATTCACGTGGATGACATATCTAACCGAGAATATCAAATCTGACATAAAAATTTGATATGTCAAACTCTCTTTTTATCTCTATTACATTGACAATTGATCTATTTATTTTGACATAACAATTATACTTGAAATTTGACAAAATAACATGTTACCTAGTCAGCCTATAAATTTGTTTTAACTAAGGAGTTGTACTATATACATTAATGTCAAGACATTTTGTGTTAAAATTCTATACTCGTTGGATCTTATAATATTGACATTATTTATCCCATATATATGTGTGGTAATCGCGGCTGACTGCCACGTAACAATGTTCAACAATTCAACAATGTTCATGTTGTCATTGATCGGTCTCACTACCAGTGCCACGGGATGATGTGAAACTTGTAGCTAATAATCACGCTAACTAGTTCTCTGGTCATTAAAAGCGAAGGTGGTGATGTGGTGCACTTTTGACACGCACCGACCAACCAGATCTAACAAATCCTCCGGATCACTCAGTAGTTATGAAGCTAGGTAGCGTTTAGGTGCCTGGCTCAACTATATTACATCACCAACCAGGATGTACTCATCAGTACTCACATATATTGCCATTCCATGCATGCTAATTAAGCTCGCAGAGAAGACATGTGAAAGTGGCACCAATAAGATCGTCTTCTTCGATCTTCTCGTCTCTTCGATCCCTTGGATCAAGTCCCTACCCGCGCGCCTACTCCAAACTTCCCACGTTTGTAATCGGGGCATGTGATTCCACTGATTCGTATATTCAAGTCATACTCGTATATATATTTCTATGAGTATATGGTTTGATCATCTGTATAGTCCTCGCGTACGTACGTATTGCATGCAAAACATTTATCTAACTAATTTATTGTCTATAGATGAACTTTATTCTAAAAATGCACTAAAAAGCTTACAGAGCTGAATTTAGAAGACGTGTATAGTGTGAAATTCACCCAATACGTTCAAGATTAATTTGAAAGTGGTAAATAACACCAATTGAATACACAAATTGTATGCAAGATATTACTTGCACACAAGATCGTGTTTGGCAAAAATCCACGTGTAATTGCTCGCTATGCACATTTGCTGGTCGATTATTTCAAAAGACGTTGTGTGAACTTATTTTAGAATGGTAAGAGAAAGTAGTAAAGGAGTTTGTTCATACTAAGAATAACGAAGGTATTTGAGATACGACGATAAATAAAAGACACAAGATTTATAGTGGTTTACCAATTTACTACTCTACTTTGAACTTTTACTATTGATCTCGAGCTCAAATATTGTTCGGGCTCAAGTGATTGAAGTAGTGAAGTGTAGTGAGATGGATTAATTCTAAGTGGGAGAGAGGCCTCATTTTTTAGGTAAGGAGTGTCTCTGGTTATGATCTTTTCAATGTGGGAGGCTCTCCTCCTCACCCATATCAACTATTCTATGTAACTTTCTTGATGGCTTTGGAGGGATGACTTTCGGTGGCTATTTTGGCTGGCGCTCGTCATCAATGGGTAACTCCAGTGTCGACCTTCATGACGTAGTCTTGATTACGCTTAGTGATTGCACTAATATAGGATATATATGTACAGAGCTAAAATACTTTCGCTTGAGAAAATAATTAAACCCATCTTTAGTGAATGAAAATCTGATCAGACTTAATCTTCTTTGTAGATTGTAATGGATGCATATTTATAGCATCAATGCACATGTATCCAAACAGAGACGGAGCTACTAAGGGACCAGCAGGGTCTCAGGTCCCCCCTCATTTTTAAATAAATATTTACAGTGTCATATATGAGCATAAATGTTTGAGTGGTGAGGCTAATGAATTGCTCACATGAGGGAGAGGGTTCAACTTCTCATCATGTCAAGTATTAAATTTGTAATTTTTTTTATTCTTTTCAGTTTATTGACCAAAAGTTGTATATGCTTTTCAATTTTTTTACCATAATTGACATTTATTTTTTCTTCCGTTATTTTGTTTATTTCAATTTTTCACCAACAAGCATATATAATTTTTTTTTTCTCTGTTTTTTGTTATTTTTCAAATTTTCTATAAAAAATATTTAGACCTCCCCTAATATTACATCTTGACTCCGTCGTCCCTGTATCCAAATGCACAAAACTTGGATCTTACAAGAAATGAAAGAGTACCTACTCTTATTTAGAGCCAAGCCGAAACCAAAACGGAAAGCGTGAGCATTGACATGACGTACTATTGGTAATTTGCCTATTAGGATTTGCTTTAGGAACGGGCAAAGCAATACTTTAGGCAATTGTTAACCAAATTATATTCCCCACCATCAAAACATATGTAAATTAAAGCACCGCTAGTTTAGGGTTTCTGGCTTTCTGCTTCTTCGATTCATCTCGTTCTACTTGTCTCATTCATAATGTTCTAGCAGATCGAGATGGTAGGTACGTGATTTGATTCACTTCATACACATCTAAAAGAGCTAGTTTTGACTTTGATAGCTTTGAAATACAGATATGCAAGTATTTTAACGGTTCTAGTTCTAGGGATCCAAAGCTCCATCTGCATCGATCTGCAGTATACTATGATGACTAGCTTCTCGGGCCACGTAGCAAATACATATCTTACGGATTTGACGAGAATAATTGCACTTTAGTTAGTTATCCCTAATCACGAGCTTAATTTCCTTCGCACACAAGATTATATATTTGCTTGTTTGTTAGCCTTCGTACAAGCTAGTTCAATCCTGCCAATAGATATAATTAATATTGGTGCTTTTTGCTTAAAAACTAGGGTTCGAGTTGCGTGATTCTCACATCACAATCATTAAGAGATTAAAACCATTTTCAAAGCTTAAAGCAACTCTAACAATTTCTCTATTATAGAGAAAAAATAGATTTTAGAAAATATTTAACACTTTTTCACTTTAACGGTTTCTTCATCTTATTTTTTAAAATAGAGAAAGACACGAGAGAGAACAAAATATTTTCCAACTTACCGCAATCTACAAAATTTTGAAGAACAAATTACCATTAATATTTTGCACATTTTTGCAAGTCTCAATGTCTTTTAAAGTTCTCCCAACCACATTTTTGTAAATCTCGATGAAAGAAATGAGTATTTTATTGTTATAATAAATAAGAATGTAGCTGTAAGAAATATAAATGTGTAAAATAAAAACTCTTGGTTAAAACATATATTTTTTTTGAAGATTTCGACTTATGTTTTCCTATTTTATAAAATTCATAGGAAAATTGTTAGAACGAGCACTATTGTCATTAGTTTGTTAGATCCACTTGATAAGTATTCGATCAATGGATAAAACTGTATATATTGGCAACTAGCTACACTTAAATTAAACAGATTAATAATGATAATGAAGAAGACCTCTTCTAATTACGTCGATCGTACATAACCTAGTTCAACTACGATCACGCACATGAAAATTATCAAATCGCTAAAAAGCAATTTGATCGAATCGGATACGGCGTGATCTAGTGCATGGCATCAGCCAACTAGGCTAATTAAGCTCCATCTTCACCACTGCTGGCAAATTGGCAATACATTATACGTGCATTCTATGATATCGATGAATTTTTATTTTATTTTCTGATAATGCTATCGATGATTTTTGTTGCAAAATGTATGAGGGAGGCAATCGATTATACAGTAAGTTAATGTGGCTGCATGGTTTTTTTCTATGATTAACACAACTAGTTAGGTTCTCATTTCTTTTATTTATATATTAAACAGCCATATATGTATAGGAGGAATCCATGAGTT
This sequence comes from Geum urbanum, assembly GCA_946800695.1. Lineage (NCBI taxonomy): Eukaryota > Viridiplantae > Streptophyta > Magnoliopsida > Rosales > Rosaceae > Geum > Geum urbanum. The sequence continues at coordinate 75,504,415 of OX326999.1, read as the reverse complement.
GGCCAGGTGTCATATATTTAGCTCAAAGCATTAATTCATGCATGTAATTCAATGTTTGATGTTTATCAATTTCTATTTATAATCTAAGTCAGCAGCAGACTGATCATGTTATACTTAAATTCCTCTGTATTTTCTAAGCATATTAGAAGGTCGACAGACAAGACGGTACTCCATTTTTATTCCGTACCGGCCATTTAATTTGATAAGCCAAACCACGACTCAATCTCATAATTATACTTTAGGATCACTCTACTACCCATATGATTTGTTAAACATGTACACACTAGTTTAGTTATTTTCTAATCTGCTAGTAGAACATAGTAACATGCACCTACATGGCCTCGCTAATTATGTGATAGTGCATAATTTGGCTTCATCTGATCTGTTGACTTTGAGAATTTCTAAATTGCCTTGTCGAATCTTGACTTCATGATTAGTTGGTGTATTAACTATATCTTTGGTTTGGAATAACATTTGACTGGTTTAATAAGAAAAAAGAATGATATTTAGAGCACAAACAATGCGCTTGTCAAAAAAACAAGAGAGCACAAACAATGCATGTGTACGGCTAATTCTATGTATGTGATTGAGTTGATATTATACATAGATGCGTTTATTTTATATAAATTCAAGAATACAATAGTTTTTTTGACCACTAGATCTATATATATAGCTTTGTCACTTTGCATGTTACAAACTTACAAGGATTGACATTCTCTATAGATAGTCTTTCTTATTTGAAGTATTGGGTAGTTGCTCAGCGAACGTGGGCATTGTGATGCCGCCCCCATAGGTATTACAGTTTGTGTGTGTATATATATATATATATATGGGTTCTGTTGCAAAGGTTTATGATTTGTATATATATAAACGACTACCCCAATAGAATGATTAGATGTATCATGTATATCACGTAAGCAATGACTTAATTACTAGACTTATCCATCGGTTCTACTTCTATTCGATTAGTCTTATATTTCATGCGCAGCCGAATAGGAATATGTTTATGAAGCTTTTTATCTTCCAATTTTCTGCCTGCCAATCTTTCACCACCTTTCCATCGTTTGTTATCTGATCATTCCGATGTATCTGGAAGGTAACACAAATTTGAAATTTCAATATGTAGATTCTATTTTTCTTTTTAAAATGAGAGTAAAATCTAGTCGAGTGATCGAGAAGGTCAACACTCTGCGTCCGGATGAGGCATGATTTTTGAAAACCATACTTCATTAAAGAAACCAAGCAATCGCTAGGGGGAAGAAAGCTACAGCAATCACCACCAAACTTCCCGGACAAACTCACTAACACCGAGTTGGCACACAGAGAAGAGGTGTTACAAAAAACGGTGTCATGCACCAAACCAGTTATCATGAGGGCAGGGACACCCATCGTTCCGAAGCACTCCGACAAGGGAAGGTGGTGGCGTTGCCGCCCATCGGTGAGGATCCACCCTACCGTAACCTAGCAATGCCGCTGCATTTGCAGCTCCATTTGCGACTCTAGGAACCCAGCTCCAACCGATCCTACTAAAAGAGGAGGCCATGCTCCTTATCTCTGAAAAGATAGCTTGTATTCTCTCAGGCTCTCGATGAGACTATCAGCTTGCTAAGTTAGCTAACTCATTATATATGCATGCCATTTCGTATTTGAGGACCAAATGAAGACACAGCGACGTCTATATAAGCTACGGCAGGTAATATCGTTAACTAGCAACCTAATACAATATGCCTAAACGGCCTTCAAGCAGTTAAGTTTGGTATGGTGGTAGTGCACTAAGGCACTAATGGAGACAGACGTAATGTATATGGTGGCCAGTGGGATCGATCATATGTTAGTGCACTAATTGCACCAAGCATATTATTACAAGCATGGATAATCCATGCACATGTATTGTGCATGATCATCATGAGCACTAAAACCCTACTTCCAAATCCTCACCATCTTAACGCCTCGATCCACAACATGTGAAAAACTTCACATACAAGTATTAAGCAAACTAAGATTTGTTTGTGCAGGTCATGAAGCTAGGAACCTGTACGTGAAGGATTCTCGTGAGCAAACTAATTGCACCATTTGCACGTAGTAGTATTCAATGTAGAGCTTTTGCAATTTCCCGATGTTCTTCTGCACAGAAGTTTAGAAAGCATGCGTCCCGTGGCGTACGCAGTTAATATGTTGGTTAAGTATCTCTTATCTTCTCAGTTCTCACATGACCGACTGTAAAAGCCAGGTTTATCTTCTCAGTTCTACATTTGTGATCTTAACAGAAAGGCCCAGAAACCGGATTTAGTTACCTGCAGATTCATTTACACCAGTAATTCTACTAGTTGACATATCATGATGACCAATACCTGATTTCATCACAGGGCAGTTCGTCTGAGATTATAATATACAAAATCTAGCTTCTTAAATTGACGTTGACCAAAATTTGCGCTCAGAATCCAAAACTGCTCTGCTATACTTGCTATGATACATGAACGCTACCAATTCGATCAGCTACATCGAGAAATATAGCCGACAAATTCCAATTCCATGGCCCATAAAAATTTATGTCGAGAAAGGCCTCAAGGGGTTGATACAAATCCAAGTTGTCTTGATACGTTCTCGGAGAAGGGTGCAGCTCGAACACCAACTGCTGCAGGTGACAACAGTGCTTATGACAATTCCTTGCTGATACTTTGTCTATAGAGAATGTGGAGCTTGAGTTGGCAGGTGTTACAGTGGCATCAATTCTGTCACACTAAAAGGGCTGTGTCAGTAAGAGCCTAGTAACCTATGTGCCACAAATAACTTGATCCTACAGCTGATAATAGGTGAAAAGTAGCTCACCCAAATGTATCAACGATAGATCAGCTATAAGACCATCTCTGATGATAAGGTAAAGAAGTAAGCCTATTTCATCTATCAATGACCACCTCTTTCAGAAAAAGTACGTCATCACGTGGATGAGCTTCTTCTACTCGAACTAGAACTTCATCTCCAATTTGTGATCCCACAGATACCCATGCAGAAGCCTGAAGTCCCACCTGCAAATTTAAGTTCCACACAATCAATATTTATATTAGTGTAAGAGAGCACCAGTGATCTGCACATTAAAGCCATTAAAGCTTAGAATAGCATTCACACCAAATAACAGAACAGACTGAAGCAGAAGAGAAAACAAGACATGATACCATACTAAACAAAAGAATACAGCATCATAAATTGACATCTACCCCATTATATATACACACACTACATTTGCGTGGTATACATGGATATTCTTCAAAATCACTTGTATCATATAGCCTGAACTTTAACATCAATTATTCAGAAACTGGCATGACATGTTTTTTATGGGAAACAAATCTAATAAAATAAATAAAAGGTCATCCCCGGCAATTTTTTGGCTTCTTTCCCCCATGTCTCACATTTTGAGTTGTATGGGCATTGTGTGTAAAACAATGATTTAGCACTCATCCTTCAGACTGAGATACATAATTGGATTTTAAATTCAGATAACTCCGATGCATTAATAATACACATTATTGGAAGTTTGTTCACCATGGACCCATAGCTACAGCTTGCAAATCAGATTTGTATATATTTCATATCAGTATCCAATAGTTGCAGGAAGAATGAGAAAGATATAATAACATGCTTACCTCAACTAATAGTAAAGCAGCAATCCGATCCTTGATGAATCTAAGAATCAATGCACGAAATCTTTTCTCTTTTGGCTGCCTCCTCAGATATTCTAATATCCAATACCGAAGACTGCTGTTAAAGAGTCGCTTTGCTACTCTGGTATTCATGTTTACAATAGATGCCATTCCTTCCAACTGGCCAGCTGAGAAAGGAGGAGAATCCCCAACTAGAAATGCTTTGATCTGCCATACCCATTCAATAGCATTTAACAAGCAACAATTTTGGCTGTAAACAACACTATACATGTATTCACCTAAAAACATGCCACAGTAATTTAGCATGCAGAGAAGTCATAGCTCTTGACTTGGCTAACTTTGGTTAATCTAGGAGCTTGGGTATTTAAAATCTACAAAAGTTGAAGAAAAATGTTCGGTTAAATTTTAGCTTGATTAAGCACGACCCTCGTTATATGAAAAAGTATTGCTGAAGTACAATTCTCCCAGAAGAGCTCCCACACGGGAAGAAAAAAGTACTTTAAAAAATTGTTTAAATTCTGGATTATCTCCGTTCATTCTATGTGCTAATAATGACTGACAGAGGAAATATTCGACAGAACATTTTCATTATTCCGCTCTGTTTTATTTATTTATTTATTATTATTATTATTTTTAAATGTCTTCATTTAGGACCAACATAGCTTTCTTGTCTGCTCGAAAAGGCAGAACGAGATCAAGGCATTGCATGGTTTTGGTGCAGTAAGATATATTAAGGCAAGGTCATGATTTATAAAAATCAATAAAATAAAAGGTAAGAACTCACCTGATAGTGAGCTAGTAGATCTAAATATCTACGGATGGGAGATGTAAACTGAACATAACCAGGGAGTCCTAAAATCCCATGGCGTATAGGTTTCCTGAAATCAATTTCAGCAGCACGCATTATTTTGACAAGGGCAGAGCTTCTAACTGGTCCTTCTGGAAGATGTGCAAATACAGATGTGTCGATGTTGGATTGTGGTTGTCCCCTGTAAGGTAAAGGAATGTTATTGGTACAACCATAAGTTGCGATAACTTCTCCACAGAGTATCATCATCTCAGAGACCAGCCGCATTGCAGGGTCAGCCTGGTCTTCCACATACAGATTGATGACAGGCTCTGGAACCTCTGGATTAACCACTTTTATGCGTGCTTCCAATGTTGATGTGTCAATACCCCCCTGAAAATTTCAGATGGTTACTCGCACTGGAGAATTGGAGAGCTACTAGATGGGTTTAGCTTTTTTTCTGAAAGAGGATCAATAGGAAAAGGAATTGAAATGGCTACAGAGATGTTTTCTTCTCAAAAGGTCTTTACCATAGTACATGGGAAACCAAAAAAAAATAATGTCATAATCACAGAGGCTGAAGATTATTAGAAAAAAGTGACTTAATAATCTATACATGCATATACCATGTGTATGTTGAGTCCTTGAACTAACCTGCCATATCAAAATGTGACAAAAGAGCAATCAAATACCATGGAGACTTTAGGATCAAGTTTCTTCGGACTAGTAAGTCTAACCTGTTCAAGACGCCATCTTCTCCGGAGAGTGGCAGCCTCAGACAACATTTTCAGTTCAGCCTCCTCTTCCAGGTTCAAGTGAAGAAGCTCAGATGCACTCTCATACGTTAGCATATATGTTGGTCTGATGATGGAGTTATCCACTGAATACTCTGCAATACTGTTAAAAAGATCTAAGAGAATATACCGAGTTTTGTGACTTTTTCCTTTTCAAGTTTCAGGGTAGTAAAATAAATATTCCTTTAAATTAAACAATATTCATGATGTCTAAAAGAACTGTCCACCTTGATCCCAATGATTGGAGAAACTGTGTACTTTAATCGTATAACATTTAGCCCATTTATTGGAAGTCCAGGAACTGAAGATATGCTGGATTTCACATTAAAATTTAAACTCTTCCGTGATTCCAAACTCGTGTTCAGCATACAGATAGCAGTGACTCATTTTTACAAGATATATTTTAATGGCACAAAAACCAAGTAGTTCTTATAGGTTTTCACATTGATCCTCTTTGAACATTGATTAACCAGAATATAGTTCTTCTAACTTCACAACATATCTAGTCCCACCCATCTCCAGCCCCAGATATTTCCAAATCCATACTGACAAATCTATGCAGGATACAGAGGCCCAGAGCATAGTGAACAGTGTTACAGCTATGATTCTATATATTTAGTATCTGGTAATCACTGAAACTAGATCCATTCAGGATGCAAAATCAAATATGGGGTAAAACACCTAAAAATAATTGTTTACCTGCCATCAGAGTGCAATACAACAGATACCGAGACAGCGCTGCAAATCTCTCCTTGCTGCAAGCTCATTCCCTCCATGGCAAGTTTTTCTGGGAACATGGGATAAGTGGCAGTTGGCAAGAAGACAGAAGTTCCTCTTCTCATAGCCTCTCTTCACACATGATGAGAAGGAAATCAATAAGTGCACAGATATCGACCACTAATCTTTGAGTGTGTTTCAAGAGCTAACCTGTCTAGTAGGCTCCCAGGTTGAACAAGCCTAGTCGGGTCTGCAACATGAATCCATATTTTATTGCGTCCATCTTGTAGCCTCGTCGCACTCAAGGCATCATCAAGCTAAATTTTTACAATCAACAAATCATTATATGAAGAGATCAATCAATTCTGAAAGAGCGGAGCATGTAATTTTTTGTTTGTAGAACATCATTATTAGACGTGTAAGAATTACCTCATCGGCCTCATCCACATCAATAGCATAGACCTTCAAGTAAGTGAGATCACTCCTTTCAATCTACAGAAAATAAAATTTTAGAATCTTACGACTATCAACCCCAATCTTGCCTCATTAGTAATTATTTATTAGAACAGGGAGTGGGTCAGCCTATACAGTATGTTGCATATAGCCTAACAAATCAATATAAAATTCATAAACCGATAGAAAAATTAAGTAATCTGAAAACCTACTACTGAATTATATCTTGCCCGTGAGCATTACATTCATAATAGGAAGTCGGCTAACCTCATCCAGAGCAGATGATTCAGACAGAAGACTTTCTGCAGCTGATATAACTTCATCTGAATGATCCGTATGGATGTTGAACTTCAACAAGTCAAGATTCACATGTACAGGAAAATACCCAATATCTATAAGGAGATTCAGAGCTGATGATGCTGTTTTCACCATCCCCATTGCCCTTAAGATCTGAAAAGAATGTATATGTGAGGGAATAACTAATTAGGAATGCTGATACTGAGTATTATGTATCGCAAATAGAGCAATATGTCATACAAGACTGTCACAATATGTTCTTCTCCTCCTCCACAGATAAAAGAAAAGCCTAAAGAACAACTTATCTGATAAGAAATCCCAAATTGCTTATCTGAAAGTGCTTCTGTTATGTAGCAGTTCCATAACAAGCAGTTTTGCTAGAAGAATATTGTTTTTGTTTTATATTAGAAAAGCATTTTCTTTTGTAGAAGGCCCTGAAGTGCTCTGTAATTCAAAGAATGCTTCCAACTCTCTCTGCCAAATGTGTTTCTAACAGTTTTTGAATTTCACACCTTAGAAGTTCCTTTTAACTCAACAAATTAAAACACTATCATTCAGCCAGATCGATTACCGTTCCGGCCATTTTCCTTTGGTCATCGCTTTTGCAGTCATCAATAGCGTAGCATTTAAGAGCCTCAATTTTTTGTCCATTTTTTTCTTCAGCCATCCAAGAATATTTGGGAGGTTTAGCATCTAATGGCATAGCTTTTGCAGATTTCAGCAGGGTTACAAATTCCTGCTCTTCTTTGTCAGCTGCCTCCTTTGCAATCTTCCTACGAAGAAGTTCCTCAACCTAGTTTCTCAAACGAAATTGGAGTTCATGTTTAAATTATCAGAAAAGAAAGGAAGCAATCAATGTACCAATATCAAGAGTTACTGGACTTATAACATTTATTCTCACACTAATAGAAATTTAACAGAAGATAGCGAAAGTAAACCTTTTCAAACAAAATCAAGGATATTTACTCAGATACTGGGGCAAAACAACCAACTTTTAGCAAAGCCAAGTATAAGATAATAAGAACCCAATAAGACAAGCCAAAGTATAGAAGTACCTGCACAGCTGGTCGAGGTCCATATATAGAGCGAGAACCTTTTGTCTCTAGGACACTGAAGTATATATCGTCTTCTGAAAGCAAAAGGTGAGCACAGTAGCATTCAAGGGACTCCACACTACCAAATATCATCTGTGGAATGAGGTATGGTCATTCAAGGAGCAACAATGTGCATACAAATATTATAACTCAAAAGTAATTTACCTCTGCCAATTCTTCTACCTTCACCCGCTTATTCTTTTCAATGAGTTCAACCCAAGCAAATTCTAGCAGAGCTGGATCCTGCACCAGATTAAAACAAAATTTCTTTAATAAACACAGAAACCACCGGATGACACTAAATTCCACATCCACATCTTTAACTAACTAGGTAAGAACCAACCAGATTGTCCTTAGCTGTCTGAATAAAGTCTGAAATCTCTGCATGATCAAAATTTTCAGCACCCGGAACAATAAAGGTAATTTGTTGTGGCTTGATGGATGATGTAATGCCATTCTGAAATATGCAAGACAAATAACAACGAAATGAATAAAACATCACAGGAACCGGAAATGATGCTATTAGTTTGTAAGTGTGAAAAGGAACGATGAGTTCCAACACCTAGCAACCTATTATATTTGTCGCATTAGTTGTTTTCTAGTAGAACCTGATCGGACACCATCCAGTTCTTCTTGCCGTCAGGCTTCAGCGCAACGGCCAGCAATACTCTCTCGGCGTCTTTCTTGAACTCCAGCAGCACACCTTTTGTCAGTGTTCGGTTCACCAGCTTATCCTCCACTATCTCTCCGCTAGTTGTAAGCTCCACTCTACACAATTTACACTACATTTTTATGAATCATACACATATAAGTGATACAACCTCAACTTATTTCATCATCATCACACAATTACACAACCAATTACATCATTCAATTACTTATAAACTGTTAAAAATTATAATAAATTGAAGAAAATGAGAAAGAGAGAAGGCTACTACTTGGCGGCGGCGACGGTGGCGCGGAGTCGCCTTTTAGGTCGGAATAAGTTGAGCTCTTCCATGACGGTGTCGACGAGGCTGTGGACGGAGCTGGAGTGAGAGGCGCCGCCATGGCCGGAGGGGAGCTTGTCGGAGCAGAAAGGCGGGAAGCGGACGGCGAAATTGGAGAAGCGGCGGAAGTGAGAGTGGCAAGGGAAGTAGCGGAAGGCGAAGAGAGTTGGAGAAGAGGCGGAGCCGAAGATTGAGCAGCTGCTGACGGCTCGGACCGCCATTGCCGAAAAGCTTGGGGAAAAAATGGGAGGGAGACGATGATATATATTATTATGTGGATATTATGACTGCGACTAAAACGACCCGCCCTTTTTTGTTACATGACGCTGTAAAAAAGAAACTATACTGTCTACATGTGCAGGTTAGTATCTACTATTTAGTAACCACAAGAAGTTTAGGTAAACAACACTCTATCAGGATTCATTTCTCGCCGATTGGAGTTGAATCCCATCTATTTTTAGATTAAAAGAAGATGAATTTGCATGATGATTATAATTCTATCCGGAGTTTAGGTATTACGTGCCTATGATCTTTCTATTTTTAATGTTTAATCAAAACAAGCGTGTAAGAATGAAGTTGCATAATCCTAACATAAATTAGTCTACGAGTAAACTCTTCTAAAAATCGGTGTGATGTCGATCAACAAACAGCCACTCCCAAGATGTTCATAGAAGATGATGTATGATTTAAGTAGAAACCAGAAGGAAAAAATGAACTCATGATGTCTGAATTTTTTAAATTAGGTAAAAAAAATGTCCGAATTTTAAAAACTATCAAAATGATGTCCAAACTCATAAATTACTATAAGTGTGATATCTCCTATCTTTTTCCGTCATAGTTCTTTTGACGATGTGGCACATTTTGTTTGAAAATAAAATAAAATCAAAAGACATTTATGCCCTCATATGTTTTTTATATAATTTTTCTTATTTATCTCCCCTCTCACTTCCTCTCTCTCTGCCTAGAGAAACACAGTAGCAGAGCACGTGCGTCTCCCGCTTGAGCTTCGCCTCGGCGCCGTCGCCTCCCTACTCCGCCGACATCCATGACAGGTTGATCGAATCTCCGCCACCTCCCATCTTCTGCCTAGACTTGTGTGAGCATCGTCCCCCGGAACGAGCGCATCGGGCACCTTAACTTGCAAACACCCCCTGCCTCGCCGCTCGGTCTTCCTTTTCAGGCCCCCTCTCTCGTTGATTCGACGTTTTCAGGTTGCCTCTCTTGTTGAAGATAGGTGTCTTGTTGGAAATACAGTGGACTTAAACACAGTCTGCTACACTTGATGTAGTTGAATTAGAATTCATCTTGGATAGCTAGAAACACTAGATGTCATATTCTGATTCATATAAGGTTTCCAAGTTGTATATCAGTTGGAAATCTGAAAGATTCATGGTATAAAACCTGTTATACAAAGAATTAGTATTGTGGAAGGAAAGATCTTTAAGTTACTTTCATTGTTCAAATAGGATTTTGATTATGGGATGAAATCTTATGATGATCACTATATATAGAAGTCTTAGTCCCTGTGATCTACACTGGTTCTGTCTTCATTAGCTTCCCATTGTGCTAGCAGCAAGGTGCAGATTCACAGAAGACCAGTCTTCAATCTAGTGCAGGTATTCTTCACAAAAGAGACATGGCTTCTTCATCAAACGTGTCTTCTAAGTCATACTGGAGAAGCAACGAAGGTATGTTCTTATGTAGTTTGTGACCCTTATGTAGTGTTGTATTAGATCCTTTACTTGAGCTAAATTGTATTTTAACTTAATCAAAACTTGAGTTCATATTTTAACATGGTATCAAAGCAAATTTTTACAAAACTTGCAAAATCACAAAAAAATTGTCTCTTTATCAAGAACAAGCTTTTCATAAATTTTTTGTCCTTGAAGTATACTTGAATTCGAAAAATCTTCAAAATTTTGTTTAAGCTATCTGAGTATGATCATGATATCTGATGATGTTTTGATTAGTGTTTGATTTATGTCTTACACAAAGCATGCATGAATCTAAATAAACAGGCTACAACAAATCACTTAAAGAAAACATCAAATTGTGCAGCATTATAAAATCTTGTTTTTTTCTGACTTCCAAATAAGTAATCGAACATGATTCTATGATGAAAGCAGTGATATGTGTGTGTGCAGGAACCTATTCAGATTTTTTTGAAAGCTTTTCCTTGTCTAAAGACTTAGACTGTTTTAAGCAAATATCTTGTTCCTGATATATACAGAATATCAGCTCAGACTTCAGGATTTTCAAAATCATATGTCACAAAGGCATTGTTTTTGTTACTTTAATTACATGGGATATATATACATATAAGCAGTATGACATTATGAAAGTATAATTTTATGTTTGTGTTCTATATGTTTTCTGTTATGCTTGAAAACTTTAATGAAACTAGTAAAATCACATAGGGAAAAAACTCTTACTTTTCGAAGACAATTTTGCTTCTATTGGAGAAGTTGTGGAGCTGAATGAGAACAACTTTAGAAAGTGGAGGAATGATGTAGAGTTTTACATGGGAATGCATCAAAACATAGATTACTGCCTCCTCAATCTCAAACCAGTAGGCACCCAAGAAGAGAACAGTTCAGATGCTGATAGCTCATGGCATTTCTATGAATGGTTTAGAACTAATAAGATGGCTAAGAATGTGCTTAGGAGGACTATGTCTGAGGTTGTTAGAGGATCAATAGAGGAACCTGAGGATGCCGTAGACTTTATGGCAGCAATAGCTGAAAAATACGAGGAGAGTGAAAATGCTGAAGCAGCTAGGCTCCTTAAAGAATTCCATGAACTTAAGTATGATGAGAATGAAAGTGTTAGGGAGCATATAATGCATAAAGTTAAGCTAAATGGGCAGCTCAGGGATTTAAATATGGGAGTTGCAGATGCACAACTTGTGCATGATGCACCATGGTCTCTCCCATCAACCTTTACTCAACTGAGGTCTACCTATAATGCTCTAGAGGTCAAGTGGACAATTAACAAGCTAATTTCAGTATGTGTGGATGAGGAAAATACAATCCGTGGAGAGGCTCAACCTGCAGCTACAGTAAATCTCGTGGAAAAGCCTAAATGGAAGAATAAGAATAAGGTTACACAGACTACCAACTTTAAGGCATCCGACAAATCTGCAGATTCTAAGGGTGACAAGTCCTTTAAAGTCAAGTATTTTTTCTGTAAAAAGATGGGACACATTAAGAAGGATTGCCCTGGATTTAAGGCTTGGATGATAAAGAAAGGTAACTGTTTTTCTAATTCAGTTTTTTCCTTAGAAGTTAATTTTGTAAATGTTAGTTCACACACTTATTGGCTAGATTCAGGCTTACCGATACATATTACCACTTCATTACAAGGTATCATAAGGAAGAGAGCTCCAAGGACAAGTGAGCAAAATGTCTGCGTTGGAAATGGCCAGAGAGTAGTTGTTAAAGCCATAGGATGCTTGAGGATAGATTTAGGAGAAGGAAGTTTTTGATTTTAGACAATGTTTTTTACATTCCCTCATTTAAGAGGAATTTAATTTTTGTAGGTCTTTTGGTTGACATTGGTTGTAGTCTTACTATTGATTTCAGTGGAATAAAACTTTTTCATAATTCAGCTTACATTGGTTCTGGTTCTTTTTCAAATAAATATCTTATGCTTGATTGTTCTGGTGTTAAGAATGAGATTCTTCTGCTTGAAAACAGTTCTAGGACTAATGCTGAAAATCAGATTACTAGAGTTAAGAGAGTTTTGTTTAACAATAAGTCTGCAACACTTTGGCATAAAAGACTCGGCCATATATCTAAAAATAGACTCAAAAGACTTGAAAAGTTGAATATGTTGCCTGCATTATGTTATGATGATTTGAATGATTGTGTGGAATGTTTTAAGGGAAAATTAACAAAAACCAGAAAACTTACAGCAACAAGAAGTGGCAGACTTTTAGAACTCATTCATACTGACATTTGTGGTCCACTTTCACACAAGACTATATGTGGGAATTTTTACTTCATTACATTCATCGATGACTATTCTAGATATTGTTATATTTTCTTACTTTCAGAAAAGTCTCAAGCTTTGCAAGCATTCAAAATATATAAATCTGAAGTTGAATTGCAATTAGAGACTAAGATTAAGTCTATCAGATCAGATAGAGGTGGTGAATTTTATGGGAGGTATACTGTAGCAGGCCAGCAAAAGTGACCTTTTGCAATGTTCTTACAAGAGCATGGCATTTAGGCTAAATATACCACTCCTTACAGTCCAACTCAAAATGGTGTGGCAGAGAGAAAAAATAGAACATTATTAAATATGGTCAGATCAATGATGTGTGCTACGGGTTTGCCTCTATTTTTGTGGGGTGAGGCTCTTAAAACTGCAAACTATCTTTTTAATAGATCACCATCGAAAGCTGTAGATAAGACACCATATGAGTTGTGGTGTGGCAAACAGCCAAGCCTGCATCATCTCCATGTTTGGGGATGCAAAGCTGAAGCCAAAATTCCTTATTAACTAAGAGTGAAACTGGATCCCAAAACTGTCAGCTGTAATTTCATTGGTTATTGTGAAAAATCTAAAGGCTACAGGTTTTATGCACCTCATAATTCAACTAGAATTATAGAAACCAGCAATGCAAAATTTCTGGATGAAGCTTACAGTAATTCAAATTTTAGAGACTTATCTTTAGAATTTGATGAACTAGTTGAAACTGAGGCTACAGTTAATAAAATGCCCTTAAATACTGACATCACCATGAGTGATGCTTTTATTCGAAATCAAAATAGTAATAATACAGTAGCTGAATTTCCTAAACCTCAAAATAATGTTGTTGAAGAAATTCAGCAACCTATAGAACATCTTATACAGCCTGAACCTCAAAATTTACATCTTCAGAATTTTCAACCTCAAAATTTAGAGCAACCTCAAAACATAGAGTCATCTCCATTAAGAATATCAGAAAGGCCTAGAAAACCAGTTTGTGGAGAAAATAGTGATTACTATGTTTATCTTCAAGAACAGGATGAACTTGTAGAACTGGATGATCCACTGAGTTTCAAACAAGCTCAGGATTCAAATGAAGCAGAAAAATGGGATGCAACTATGCAGGAAGAATTAAACTCTATGCATAAAAACCAAGTCTGGGATTTAATGAAACCAGACCCCAACCATACGCCAATTGGTTGCAAATGGGTTTATAAGACAAAAAAAGATGTTGAAGGCAACATAGAGAGACATAAAGCCAGACTGGTAGCTAAGAGTTTTACACAAAAAGAAGGGATTGATGTCAATGAAACTTTTTCTCCTGTATCCACTAAAGATTCATTCAGAATTATAATGGCACTAGTTGCGCATTATGATATAGAACTTCATCAAATGGATGTAAAAACTGCGTTTTTAAATGGAGAGTTAGAAGAAGTAATTCATATGAAACAACCTGAAGGTTTTGTGCAAACAGGAAAAGAGGATTATGTATGCAAACTTAAGAAATCAATCTATGGTTTAAAACAGGCCTCTAGACAGTGGTACAAGAAATTTGATTCAGTTATCACTTCTTTTGGTTTTTTAGAAAACATAGTTGATGAATGTGTGTACATTAAGAATACAAATGCAAGATTTATTTTTCTGATTTTGTATGTTGATGATATCTTTTTAGCTAGCAGTAGTGTCAGATTACTCCATGAGACTAAAGATTTTCTCTCAAGAAATTTTGACATGAAGGATTTAGGTGAAGCCTCTTTTGTTTTAGGAATCAAAATTAAGAGAGACAGAAGATTAGGGGTTTTAGGGTTATCTCAGCAGAGCTATATACAGAAAGTCCTGAAGAGATTTCATATGGACACTTGTAACACAAGTGATGCCCCAATGTCCAAATGTGACAAACTGTCCAAAATTTCTAAAAATGGGGGGAAGATGTCGCCTATGGAGAGCAAACCTTATGCACAGCTTATTGGTAGTCTTCTGTATGCACAAGTTTGCACTAGAGTTGACTTAGCATTTTAAGTTGGAATTTTGTCCAGATTTCAGTCTGCACCAACTTAAGAGCATTGGATTGCAGGAAAAAAAGGTTCTTAGGTATTTACAGAAAACTAAAACTCACATGTTGGTTTACAGAAGGTCTGACAAGCTTGAACTTGTAGGTTATATTGATTCAGATTTTACTGGTAATTTTCCAAAGTCAAATAAATCCACCTCAGGTTACATATTCATGTTAGCTGGAGGTGCTGTGTCCTGGAAAAATGAGAAACGTACAAAAATTAATCTCTACATCCACAATGCAAGCAGAATATATTGTTGTGTATTCAGGGGTCTGTCATGGACTGTGGATCAAATTTTTTTTGTTGTACACAGAAGTTTTAGGACATATAGTTTTAGGTCCATTAAAGATTTTTTGTGACAATGAGGCTGCAGTGTTTTTCAGTAAAAACAGTACGAGATCGAATAGTTCAAATCATATTGATATGCCCTTAACTAACTACTAAATTAAACACTTAATAATCAGAAAAGACACAACAATTAAAACCTTTTTTTATAGATGTAGCATTGGTAAATACAGTATCGTTCTAACCGGAGATTGAAGGTGCATGCATGACTACGTTTATAAACAGAAATTTAAATGTATGGGGGGTTTGAAAGTTTGGTTTAATTAACTATGAAAATAAGAACATAAATTGGTAAGCAAACATATTAAGAAATCCTAGATTCTATCATGCTTCACTCATAGACAAGTAGAAAACAAACAAGAACAAAGAACCCTAAACATGCTTGCTAGACTGAAAATAAAACACTAACTAATATACTTACAAGTGATCGACACATTATATCCACCTAGCCAATTCATGCTCATATTTATTTAGTGTCAACGAAGTTCTTAATCTTCAACCTAAAATACATAGACATGCTTTTAAATTGTAAACGAAGAGCACAACAACTTAATCATCTAAATATCATACAAAACATGCAAGAGAGGAACGAAGAGCGTATCACCTAGCATATTAAGAAGCTTTAAGCACATAAGCATGCATACGAATTAAAAGTTAAAAACTAAGAACACATGGAAGATACTAAAGTAAATCTGAAACATAAAACCTTTTGTCAAACTTTATTACAATCATACTTGAACAAAATCTATTACAAGGAAGAGATGAAGTAGAGAATCTCATGGTTACACTTTTTGTTCCGTGAAGAGCACTGCAAACGCCAAGTGGTGATTCTCAAATGCAAGACGAAGAGCGCCGATTACACTTGATCCGTGGAGAAGATGGATGCTCGGCCTTGGATGAGGAATTTGCTAAGTATGAGAGGAAAGGTGTTTGAGGCAGAGGTTTGGTTTTGTGTGATCCTTGCTTCTGGTCGAGCTCCCCTTTATATAGGATATGAAAAACCCTAGTCCATCCCCAATTAGGAATGAATTAACTCCACCCGGGTAAGTTGATCTTTTTTGATTAAATCAGTTATTCCCGGAGATTTATATGTCTGAATTGAATGATTCTTTTTGCATTGGAAAGTTAACTTTCAGAGCTTTCCAGGGACATATTATTAGTACCATAATTTCTTCTGATCCGTTTTTGGTGGCCCGTTGAAGTGGGCTGATCTGCACAGGCAGATTTCCTGATTTCTAGCTTTTGATCTATCTTCTTCTTTTGGGCTTCTTTGTGGCCGAATTTGTTCATTATCTTGGACCTTCTTGGACACAAAAACATGGTCTTGACCTATCTTAGTAATCTTTGATCCAATCTTTATAACTCGTGGCCAATTCTTCTTCATATTTCCTCCTCATAACAGGAAATTCCTCCTTAATACGTTTTTAGCACTTTTATGCCTCATTTACTCCATCTTCTTTATTTAGGACCTAAAAACAACAAAATAAGTTAGAAATAAGAATACTAAGGTCATAACTAAGCTAAATGTAGAAAGAAATACGTTATGAATCAAGCATAAAATGCGTAGATCACATATTGGTCTAAAATATTACAGTGTAAGACAACAAGTTAAGTATGGTGAGATTGAAGTTTTAAATATAGATATTGATTCACAATTAGCTGATCCATTTACTAAAGCTCTTTCCATGTCAAGTTTTCAGAAACATGTTGAGGATATGAGAATTCTTTCAGATTTGTGTTCTTAAGTTCAGTGGGAGCTGATACTAGAATTATGATGTTTTTCCAAGTGTAATTTCAGATTCAACATATTCTTGTAATTTTCCATTGATCAATAAAGTCTCGAGGTATTTACAGATTACAAGTATTCATTATGTTGTTCAGAAGTTTCTATTTATATTGTTACCTTTATAGAACAGATCTTATTACTTATACTTATAAACATAATGTCATTTAGTTTGTGCATTTTACCATTTTTAGTCCAGTACTGGTGGAATGTTTGCTGCAGGATTTCATTCGGTTCTTGAAATCATTAATTTGGACTGTGAATTTTTGACACATCAGGGAGATATACAAGTCAAAATTTATTCACCCTTTCACTCATTAGCTTATGTGATTGCAATAACTGTTGGTTGTGATTTTTGGCCGAGAGGATTACTTGTTGTCCTTTAGGTTCTTGATTCAGCAACAATAGTTGTATATTGACCAAGCTGGATGAACCAAGAATTTTCTTTTGTTTCAAAATTGTGCAACTTCAGTTGTTATCCTTCATTCATAAGTTTAGTGATCAGTTTACAGACAGTGTTAGTCCAAGTGGGAGATTGTTGGAAATACAGTGGACTTAAACACAGTCTGCTACACTTGATGTAGCTGAATTAGAATTCATCTTGGATAGCTAGAAACACTAGATGTCATATTCTAATTCATATAAGGTTTCCAAGTTGTATATCAGTTGGAAATTTGAAAGGTTCATGGTATAAGACCTGTTATACAAAGAATTAGTATTGTGGAAGGAAATATCTTTAAGTTAATTTCATTGTTCAAATAGGATTTTGATTATGGGATGAAATCTTATAATGATCACTATATATAGAAGTCTTAGTCCCTGTGATCTATACCGGTTCTGTCTTCATTAGCTTTCCATTGTACTAGCAGCAAGGTGCAGATTCACAGAAGACCAGTCTTCAATCTAGTGCAGGTATTCTTCACAAAAGAGACATGACTTCTTCATCAAACGTGTCTTCTAAGTCATACTGGAGAAGCAACGAAGGTATGCTCTTATGCAGTTTGTGATGCTTGTGTAGTGTCGTATTAGATCCTTTACTTGAGCTAAATTGTGTTTTAACTTCATCAGAACTTGAGTTCATATTTTAACACGTCTGCCTCCTGATCACGGCAGCGTGGCTCAAAAAAGGAGGGAGGTTGATTCCTCCTCAGACTCGAGTCCAACCGGATCGGCTTTCTGGTCACGAAGGAAGGTGCTGCGGCGCGAGCTCTGGGTCTCCAAGTGATACTCGGCAACGTGGGAGACCAAGGCCGATGCCAACGACGGCATCGTCCCACGAGGTGATTTCCTAACGACTTCAGATCTACTCGAGCTCCTTATGCTCCGCCGCGAACCTCCTTCCATTTCCCGTCGAGGCCAGATATGCTCGACCTCGACAAATAAGCAGTGATTTTGTGGTTTTGTTTGTGTGTGAATTTAGAATCTTCTGGATGTTTGTCTGTCTTCCGACTTCCGATTGTCTTTCATGACTTCGTAATCATTTGATGACATCAGCTGAGATTTGAGGTAGAGAGGTTTTGGGTGATGGTGGTGAATTGGAGCGCCGAGATGGAAACCGACCGTCTTGAGAGAGGGGAGAGAGTAACAAATCTGATGTGTTGAGCTTACCATGAGCTCTTTTTTTCTTCAAGAACAACGGTTGAGATTTAAAATGGGAGATGAAATAAACAGATTTAATTGACACTAATACCCTTATTTTCGTCTGCTACGTCATAAGGAAACAGAGGACTGACGAGGCACCACACTTATAGCGTTTTAGGAGTCTGGTCATTATTTTGTTAGTTTTTAGAGTTCGGACACTTTTTTGACCTAACTCGAAGAGTTCAGGTATCATGGGTGAATCCAAACTAGAAAGAAAGTTTTTATGTTTGCATTTTCATAACTGGATTGCGGCTAAACCACACTGCGTCTGCGATATTCTCAAAAAAAAAAGACGATTGGATACAATATAGGGATGTTAATAGCAGTGTCATTCCAAGTCACACATGGAATAATACAAGTATATAACAATCAAATAATGCTTTCCGAACAGAAACTACAGATTACGAATGAAGGTTACAAGATATAGATACAAGAAACAACAAGTTTGCGGTAATTGATTACACTAAAACCAGTATGCAACTGTCAATTTATACACTAGACCATCACATCCAACTTAACTTACTCCCATGTCCTCATTAGACGATCAACTACAAAGCTGAGAGCATAATCCCTGGATCTGAGAACTGCTTGCATTCGGATACGAGTATGTACCATTTTTCCCATTGCTCGAGCATGTTAAAAAGAGCTGGTCACCTGTCTGGGTTGACTGCAGTAAGATCATGGCACACATGAATCAGATGATGCAGTTATATATCCCAGGATCAAATATCAGACACACTTTTTAATCACAAGTTAACTTTGTGTCAAATATTACTGGGATAAAACTTGTTCTTGTGCCAGAAACAAGAGTTAGCACATACAGTTCATCATTGCCAATAAATAGATTTAACACACCACAGCTTCAAAATCAGCACCTGATATAGCTAATAAATTAAATGTGCATAACTTGTGTTTGCATCATTTCATACTCGTTTCCGTCCTTGGATGATGATTTAATTGATCATTTATATAGTATATAAAAAGCCCTCTTACCAAGCCAAAAAATCATCCCAATTGAAGGAGTGCGTTCTGGCAATAAATTTACTATATATCTTAAATGACATCCAGAGAAAGGAACCAGAAGTGTTTGCATTACTTACCGAACAATATGCAGGCTGTGAATTGCAGCTCCATCTTGAAGTAGGGACACAAGACAAATAGTGACACCACGAACAATGTTTATTTGCATCGACACCCTTAAGGAGCATAACCAGGCCAACAGTAAACCTGTCAAATGAGTGAAACAATATTCAGATTTAAGATTTAGAATGTATTACAATATTCATGTAGCAACCTTCCAAGTTCCTTAAGCTCTCTGGAAACAATGAAGAATGAAGATAGAAGCTTGCATTATATGTCTCCCTAAGTTTTTGTTTGAGGTTTCATCGCGAGCATAACCTTGCCTTATATGTTCCCCTTATTTTTGTTTGAAGTTTCATCATCAGCGTCTTCTGTACAGTAGTAATGCAAGAATAAAGCTTTTCCATGATATACATGTTTTTTTTTTTGGATTATCAAGGAGAAACAACCATGTCTCAAAAAGTTTTTTATGATTCTGTTATTTCTGTGTATAGGCATGTACAATATTGGTCAAGCTTGCTTGTACTACTACTTGCATAAAAATTAGGGTCTGCATTCCTATCTAGAAGAAGGTTGAATACTCGAAACCTCAGTTACCATGCAGTCCAGTGTTTCCATCATATTTGGTGATGGAAGTGTTCAGAAACTCACTTTCAGTACAAACACCTAGAGAAGTTGGAGCTGAAAATGCTCCGTGAACATAAATTAACGTTCAAAAGAGATTGTGATAAAACCGGTTATTTGGGTAGAAACAACTACCAGAATATTGTGATATATCACAATTTGGAGCTAGTTCAGCAGTCAAGCAAATCTTTAAGTTCTGTAATATTTATAATTTTAAATGAACTATTTTATTCCCGTTGCAAGTAGATCCATCTGATATTTAGTTCAACAAAGCAACCTGAATATGAGATTAGGCGAAGAACTTCTGAAAGAGAATATGAAGAGATTGGCTTACCCAAAAATTAAAATAACCAAAGAAACAATCCACAATATGCATTGATATGTCTTGAACTTAGATTTAGGTTGAGATGATCTGAATTCTTGAGGACAATATCTCTGGTTAACCCATCCGAACTGAGGGCGGATAAGAAATACAAATCCCAAAAAGAAACCCGAAAGAAATCCTCCAATGTGAGCAAAGTTGTCAACGTGTGGGAGAATTCCCACTGCCAAATTGATTGCTATGATGACCAAGAGTGTGAAAAGTGCTCCAAACTGTACATTAACCGTGAATTAGATCTCTGATTTTCATTATCACCAATATTTATTTTAAATATATAGCTTGTTATGCAGTTGAAACACTTACCTTACTAGCATATATAGTCCAGTTAGTGATAAGTTCAGAGAGCATAGCTCCCAACAATCCAAAAAGCGCACCAGAAGCACCAACAGATATGTTTGACTGGATGAATAGCGAAGACAACAAACTCCCACCAAGTCCAGAGATAACATATACAAATCCAATCCTCACTGCAACGAAAAAAACACAGGAGAGCTGAGCTAGGCGCATAGTGTCTTATCATAAAGAAGTAAATTACGAAGCCTTTATAACTAAACTGATCAATCATAATGTAAATCATCAGTCTCATACACCCAAATTTGCATTTTGCAATCAAGAAACCATTAATTCCTCACACGATAAGAAAAATGCCTATGATTATCATCCAACAACAAAACATACTTGAAACAATACCAAGTGTTGGCATACATACCGAAACCGAATTCTTGCTCTAGCCGGTACCCAATAACCAAAAGACTCAACATGTTAGCTAACAAATGGAAAACTCCACCATGTAGCCAATTGCAAGTAATGAGTAGCCAACCCTGGTGATCATCAACCACCTTACTCACATCCAACGCCCCCATCTTCTGCAACCTAAAAACCAATCAACAATACCAAAAGTCAAAAACTACTCAATTGAGATGAGACCAAGTGACAATAAATCTTCTTCTTCGAAATTCTGACTTACGTGGACGACGATGGCCCGAGAAGAGGATTCTCCTTAAAAGGCTGGAAAGAGAATCTACCCAGAAACGTGGCAATGCATTTGATCGAGTTCTTGGGGCAGTTGTTGACATACATAGTGATAATGAACATGATCACATTGGCGACAACGAAAGTGGGTATCAGCCACACTACCCATTTTTTGAAGTGTTTGATTTCTCTGTACACGACGGGAGTCGCCGGAGCCGGAGAAGTCAACGGCGGCGTCTCGATGTCTACGGGGTGTACGACATTGTAGTTCCGCCGCGAGTTGACGCGTAGCTGCGTGCCTGATTGAGACTCTGCCGCTGCCATCGCCTGTTGGATTTGAGACTCTGCGGGAGGATTGGTTTTTATCAGTACTTAGTAGTTGAGCAACTGCTGCTGGGTTTATGGTGGTAGATGGCCTATAATCAACTGCTTCGGGTCGCCGACCAATTAGTCCGGATTTGACTATTGACGACGTAGAACAGAAATATATACATGTATAAATAACAGCTGCCACACGTTTCCTATTTTACCGCCTTTAATTATGCAAAGGAAGAGGAGAGATTCTTGGGGGCGTCGGCGGTGCCATTGCGTTTAAAAATTTAAACCTAAATATTGGAAAGATACAATTGTTAGCTTAAACAATAAACTCGTTTTCATCTATGAACAGTTGAACACCAAGTACAGGTACGTACTGCATGAGCCAGAAAACAATTTTATTTTCTTAAGTAGCTTTAAATTCTTTGAAGCCTAATAATAATTAACGAATCTAAATGGATTCAAAATTTACAATAATTCGCCTCCAGTTAGTTACTTTATCAAATTCAAAATTAAGCGTCCAAACTTATGAATTACATGAAATTTGGCCAATTACTTTGTGGAAGACTGAAAAGGTACATAATCGAATATATATCTCCAAATTAACACATTGCTTTGTCATGTCATGCTAAACAATAAACATAAGCTTAAACATGTTGTCGACACCGGAAATATCTGAGGATATATTTTTCTTTCAACGAAAAGTAGATATCATGATTCATGAGGATATATATTGTCATGTCGCTGCATAAATCAACAAAAGCACCACGTCATTTTTATTTCTAATTATTGTGGCACTGATATTTAGTGAATAGTTAAAGTGATTGAGTAATGCATGCACAAAAGTTGTATGATAGAGTTTTAAAAAGACTAATGCACATATGCTATGTAGGATGAGTGCATGACTTTAGGATGAGTGCATGACTTTACGCTACGCAATTATATCCACATCAAGTTGTTGGCGATGTACTGGATGGAGTCTGTTTGTAAAAATACATTCTAAACATAGAATTTAATCATCGAGATTGAGTGAAATTCCGCATGACATTGCCTCTCATGACGCGAACATCAATACAGATAAATCAAAATAATGCTCGTCTATATCACAGAGGTTTAAGCATCGGACTCCTAAATTCGATCCCAGAAGTGACCCAAGCCATCCAAAACTCCAAAGAGCAGGGTAGGGACAGGACCCCTACCCTTAAGATCATTTTCCAAGACCAAATTACAAAGCACAATTCAAAACAAAATAAGACTTAATGCCTAGTAGATGCACACTGGACCTTAGAGCCAACCCGGCCGAACATGAAAGCCTCATTGTTGACGCACGACTTCTGAACGTCCCGGACTCGACTCGCACCAATCGCCGGCCGATTCGACACTTGCCACTCCAGTTTGTTCGACCATCCCTCCTGCGGCGCGAAGCACGATTCAACGACCGGAATCTGCAACTCAACTTGGATCGATGAATCCAGCCTCCAGTTCAACGAGGCCGTAGTCGGACGGCGTGCACGCCCCAAAAAATAGGAATGAACCACCTCCAGGAGCGGGACTACGACCCTCTGACCCTTCAATCGAGTGCGCACCGGTCGCCTGAACACCGAGGCTAACCGACGTAAGGCCTTCAGAGCAGCCAGAACACTGCCATCTTCAGATCTCCTCCACAGTGTCGGAGATGATGTAAGTTTCGTCTGCTCGGAATCAGACCATGGTAAAGAAGCGGATAGACTTCTCGGGATTCTCGGAGCCCGTGATAAGGCCGACTGATAGTCGCATATTTATGTGTCTATTCGGTATTTAATTTGTTCCCTATGTTTAGTTTATTATTATTATTTGAGTGAATTAATTATGTTTATTTGTTTTTAGTTATTTTGGAGATTAATGTAGAAAAATGAGATTATATTACAATTTAGAAGTTAATTGGAGAAGTGGAGAACTTACGAGGTGAAGGAATATTAATTTAAGAAGGATACTAAGTGCAGCAGTTTGACGAGGATATCTTGGCGAGCTGCTTGGCGAAAGGAAGCC
Organism: Geum urbanum; assembly: GCA_946800695.1. NCBI lineage: Eukaryota > Viridiplantae > Streptophyta > Magnoliopsida > Rosales > Rosaceae > Geum > Geum urbanum. The sequence goes on along the minus strand of OX326999.1, from coordinate 75,480,426 downwards.
TGACGAACAGATTAAGAGGAGAGATATATGTACTGAAAATAAAGAAAGAGACAGCTAGGCAGGTGAGCATCAATTAAGATGATTAACCTGACTCTAGCTATATATATAGAGCTTGAAAGAAGAAGTTGGTTGAGATTGGGAGTCTGGCACGTGAACAGCTAAGGATTAACCTAGCTAAAATGGTGTGTGTGTGTGTGTATATATATATATATATACACACACCTAGTGGAGCAGAGACTTGGAGAGGAAGATGGCTGGAACCTAAGATTAAGAAGAGACAAAAGTAAGAGGAACCAAAAAATTTCATGCAAGAAGCCTAGTCCGATCTCGTCGTCATCAAGAGTTTATTTTTTTCTCTTTTATTTAATTTATCTCTTATGAATTCTTTGATGTTATTATTTATGACTTTTAGTAGCTAAACTCATTGTTAAGGGGTTGCTTGAAGCCTCGTACATGAAGTTTTTTTAATGCATACACTTTAACCTAGTTTTGCATGTTCTTTGAATGAGGTTTCTTTCTCTGGATGACTCACCGTATGAATTCTTGTATGTTTGCTTTGGTGCGTAACTTAGTATGCATGCTAGGATTCTATTGTCATGAGATACGGGCGACTGAAGATAATTTCTTCCATCGGATTCTCTATAATGATACATTGATTTTACCGTTAGGAGATTGAAATTCATGGGTCTAGCGTGATAGGCCTATAGTGTACCTGTGAACCCTTGTAGATTTCTCAAATCTTTTTTAGAGTTTAATGTTTTCTTCTCTGTAAACTTTGGGGTCCATAACTATGGGTTCAAAAGAGGGATAGATGTGGGGGAGGTCCATGACAAACTCACATAGGCATAATGATTAGGTAATAGGATGTGGTTATAACGATAAACTCTTCCTGGGAACTTTCATTGATTGGATATGTGCATTATGTTAAGTATGTGTTAGATAGATGGAATGACGGTGGTGGATTACATTCCTCTTAACCCATTAATCATATAGTTAAACTCATTTGCATTCATTAGCATATTTACTTTCAGCATTTATTTTCTTCATTAGCTGCAGCTTCGGTAATCAAATCAACTCAGAACACTCTCAAATTCTGTGTGGTAGTCTGCCACTGTGTCTAGTTTATTATGTCCACTTTTCGTGTTATTTGGGTCTGTCTAACTTAGGTTCGTAGTATCATTAGTGTATTGTAGTCGAGTTCGTCAGGTTTTTAATTTCGGTGTTAGAATTTAATTTTACCAATTTTTCGTGTTCGATAACCCTTATTCATCTTACTACATTGCTATATCCACGTTGAGAATAAAGTATCTTTGTACAATGTGTTTACCCGCCTTATCACCGACTTGATACTCCAACGGTGGAGATAACCGCGTCGCCAGGTTGGGAAAAGGTTGAACCATAACCCTAGCAGAGCCTCCATGTGGAATTCTAGTTAATTAAACTCAATTAGAGATCGTTAGATCATCTATTAGTTTTATAGTTTAAATCCGCCACCAGTATTACATCATGTCCAACCCAATGCATTTTCTGTTTTATTTGGGCCGAAAAATTATTGTATTCATTAGAATGGACAAGTGAAGTAAGAGCCCAAGATGAAACAATTATGTTTTGAAATAGCCCAATTTAGATTCATGGGAAAAGACCGGCCCAACTTCAATATCACAATGTAAACATGCTAAACAAAATTGATTAATCGAAGCCATGATTGCCTACATATTTTGGGTGCACTTTCAAACCCACAATGTGAATTGGAGTAACATAATTTGGATAATGATCGCGACTAATAAAACATATCCAAGAATCCGTTTTCCCCATAGTTTGGTGGCTAAGGCTCCCTACTGTAGGGGTTCGAATGTTGGTACAGTGGGGATGAAGGAGGTGATTGTTGTCTATTCTTAAACTCCCAAGATTGAAATGGAAAAACTATCTCTAACAAGTAGTTGCATATTGAACAGCTACAAGTAGCCTAATGGTTCTTGCTTAGTTAGTTGTGGTCCTTTACATAAGTTCGAACCCCTCAAGCTATTAAAGTGTCTAGACACTATGCTACGATACTTGGACAATTTTATATGCGTCGAGAGATTCATTTTTGGGCTCAAGAAACCTTTGCGGTACATAACACTAAAACAAAAGAAAAATTCCCAAATCAGCAATATAGGCTATTTTGATCCGAGTCCCAAGTCTCAACAGGGGATATGGACTATACCCTTTGTATTATCCTAGGTACAAAGCCCGCGCGGGAGCAGTGGTTACTCAATCATCTAAACTCATATGGAAAAAAAAAACTTAACTCGCATATGACTCTAGGTTAAGTTATTAGCATAGTTCCATTACTTGCATATTACTATACACATCTAGTTTAGTACTTAAAATCCACTTCGTCATGGTTACAAAAGTTAGAGTTGAACCGCTTGCACCTTAATCCTCAAATAGTAAGATGGTATTAATGTCTCATGAGTTATTATATCCTATCAAATCTCGTTCAAAATTTTGGGCGTTTTAAAAAAAACGTAACTCACTTTTAAAAATCTTTTTAAAATCCCTTTTGAACTCATGAAGAAAATAACACTTATCAATAACTAATTGTTGGATAATAACGGCTACATAAGAAATTGTTATATGGTTCATTTTGTTGCTAACAAATGTGCACAAACGCTGCCCCAAGATTATAGTGACTAAGGGCATCTCCAATGGCAAGTCATATACCCTATATATATATAGCTTTGCTTGTAATTTTTCTTCCCCAATTGTGTGTTTTGAGGTCCTAAAAACTATTCCAACTAGCTTGAAGTCCTAAGAGAAGTTATAAACTAGATCCCCACATAAGACTTGATCTATAATTTTGGAGGGAAAAGAAGTGGGCCAGCGCCATAAAGATATTTACAATATAGGACTTCACCATTGGAGATAGTGAAGTCCTAAATCATAAGTCCTAAATTGAGGTCCTAAATATAGATCTAGCACCCCATTTTAGATCCTCCCATTGGAGATACCCTAAGAGTATGTGGGTAGCAGCCCCACGTATCTTTCAAAAAATTGACCATATTTCATTCATTGAAAGTTACCCTTCATAGCTAGGGTGCTCTAAAGTGAAAACATATATTCATATACTAAATACTTCTTACGGCAACGAACAAAAATGTAGCTCTCGTTTTGCATAGTGCGACCAGCTAAATACTACCATAAAACATGTGAAATTCAATCCAACAAAACAGCAAAACAGATTTCACGAAGACAACACAATCCATTAATCAACAGACTCTAGGTTTCATTCATCACACTACAAAACTGAATACAACAACATGGATGAACATATCCCAATAACTTACATCATAATCAACACAATACATCAAAAGTGAATTTTAAATCACATCCAATGCAATCATTAATTTACGGTCTACGATTCGCTTTGGTAGTTCATTAAGGACAAAGTAGTTCGATCTAAGAAGAATCAAACGCCCTGAACTGCACACAAAGAAATTGCACACAGAGAACTCTTGTTTTGTTTCTCATATGATCTGTCAGATGTATATGCCTGTAAATAAACCTATCAACTTTGGTGATCCGATATGAATAAGAAAATAGAAAGCAAATGTATGGGAGAAATGTAATTTGCATGAGTAATGTTGCAGATAACCAAAATACTTGGAGAAATTAAGAGACTTCCGAAACAAAAACAAAAAATCTATTGATATTCGAAAGACTCGAGAAGACAGAAGTAAAAAATGAACTCTCTGGCTTCAAATCAGATAATGAACAACTCTATAAAACCATAATTGTATGTTATGATTTCTTTTGCTTCACATGGACTATCTGTTTGGGCCTGAAATAAATATTTCATATTGGGCTTGAATGACTAAAATCTTGGCGAGCTGCCCAAGATGACTGGAGTCTTGGCGAGCGGCCCATACTTTATAAGAGCTTGGCGAGCAGCCAAGTATAAGAAATAGAGTTCGAATAGAATTGAAATTCATGGATTAGCTGATTCTATGTGGTTTGGATGTCTATCATACCTTTTCTATTTCAGATAGGTTTCTTTAATAAAGGAGTTGTGATAGCATTGAAGTTCTATAAGGATTGAAACCCGTATGCTGGTGTTAAGAGTTATATTGATATTCAAAGAGTAAGAGCAGAAGAAGTTCAAGTGAATTGAAAGACAACTACTGAGCATTATATAAGGACAGTAAGAGCTTTGTGGAAGAGGTCCCCGATCAAATACATACATTTGCTATACGCAAGTACACCTAGACAGACATCTCGTCAAGAGATTCTATCTTCTTTGCAACCAGCAGATCAAAGTGTTTGTCACCTATCGAGTGAGAGTATTGCGATCAGAAGGAAGCAATTGCGACTGGACGATTGAAGGGCTTGTCACCTATCGAGTGAGAGTTTGGATTCCAAAGGAAGCAGTGTTCTCAACACATCGTCAGAGAGATTTCTTTGCTTTCCACTGATAAGGGAGTGTGAGGTATCAATTTCGAAGGCTCTGCAAGAGACACATATCAAAAGTCCTAGGTTACTAGGCGAGAATGACCTATTCGGATAGGGTTGGTGCTCTCCTTGTCTTAATCGCTTATCAAGAAGTCATGCGGCTTTACATTCTATATTCCATTGAAGAACGGTGGCACGCCAGCATATGAAGCACATACAGGATAAACCGATACCTGCGGTCAAACTATCTGAGGCTAATAAAAGAGACTGCTTCGCGGGAAGGATCTCTCCGTGGGAGATATTTTTGTATCGAAAATTTTGGCACACCCGGTGGGACATCTTTGTGTCTCTAAGTGACAATAGGGGATCCTTACCGAAGGAATTACCCTCAGTGTCGCAAGCACCCACAACTGGCTTACCGTGAACATACATCTACTCGGTGTTGTTCATTGAGTGATCAAGCAGTGGACACCATCTTCGCTAAAGACTTTAACATTATGTCGTTTAAGTCTTTAAGTGAAGCAGAGATAGCGGAACTTACGTTCCCAGAGTACCTAGCTTACGTGGCTAGGCGCGACAATCACCAGACTAGTTACTATGCGACTCTCGATGAAAGGATCGAGTGACAAACAACTCTTCTCACTACCGAAAGCAACTTAATAGACACGGCGTTAGCCGAAATCCAATCGATACAGGTAGAATTCAACAGAGATCGGGAGGAGAGAGAGGCTATGGGAGCCTAGGTAACAAGTCTCGTGGAAGGTCAGGATAAACTACGGATAGACATCATACAACACTTGGGAACAAGTTTGGATGAACACCGCCGGCACGCGGCGACACTGTCTCAAAGGACAGACAGGGACATAGCGTCTCTAACTAAATCTGTATCTGACCTAGCTAGAAATACCAGACAAGCAGAGTCTTTCCCTCCTGCTTGGGAGCAACAGTTAAACAGTTTTCTAAATGATTGCGACATACATCTGGCCAAGATGTATGATACATATGAGACACCGTTTCCTCCTTTGCAGAAGGATGATCCTGATGCTTGGCAATGGCCAAAGTTCTACTGGCATCAGACCTTCCAGACTTTCTCTGGCGACGATGATTCTAACGTGGCAACACACTTAGCTTACTTCACGCTGCAATTGGGGCAGTTTGCCGATAACGAGGGACTCAAATTAAGAGTCTTTGGATCATCCTTGTCAGGGTCGGCCCTCGTATGGTATACGAGATTAGAGAAGGGTTCGGTCAGTGAATGGAAGGATATGGAGGCTTTATTCATAGACCACTTTGGAATGGCTAGACCTGAAACCAGTGTTGGAAAGCTGGCTTCCTTGAACCAATCGGCGACAGAAAGTCCAGTCACCTTCCTGCACCGTTTTCAGTCGGAGTATAATATATGCAAGACTCCACTCAGAAAAGAGGAGGTGGTAGAAATGGCTAATAATGGTTTGGAAGATACATACCACCAACTGTTCTTAAACAGCAAGTACTTTTCCTTAAATGAGCTTATCACGGCTATAACTAAAGATTACAGTACCATGCAAGAAAGAGATAACAGAAGGAATGCATCTAAGGGAACGTACAATGCTAGGTCTTATGATAGACCAAAGCCAAAAACTGTGGCTTATATAGAAGATATAGATGGCCAAGAATCAGACTCTGATGGCGAGTAAGTGGGAGCTGTGGATTTATCGACAAATAAAGTTTTAAAGCCCCGTAAGCTTCAGAAGAACAAGGGTCCAATCAAACTTTCGACAGTGGCTTTTACTAAGCCAGAGTTCAAAACATACACTTATGATGCCAATATGGCTCATGAGATCTTGGACGAGCTATATAGCATGCGAGTTGTCAAAGCAGATTTCGGACCTCTCCCTACGGCTGAGCAGTTAAAAGGTAAAAAATATTGCAAGTTCCATGGAGCATGGAACCACATTACAAAGGACTGCATCAAGCTTAAAGATCAGATTTAGAAATGGATCAACGAAGGAAGACTAGAGCTCGAGGGAATGTCCAAGGCAACTGCATTAGTTGATTCTACGCCTTTCCCACAGCCTCATATTAATACGATTGACATTGAGTGGTCATCACCCGATAGCTGTATTGGAGGTGTGGAAGACTGGGATCGACCTGTCTTTGTGGGATATTCTTTCAACTGTGACAAGTTAGAGGATATTCTAGACAGACTACGTGACATGGGTTTGGTCTCTTACTACTGGGTATTTAAACTTAGACATTTACGGTATGAGGGTCCGGCTCAACATTTCTGCAGATTTCACAACCAGTTTGGTCATCCAACAGCAAAGTGTTCGACCTTGAGAGATAAGATTCAAGGGTTGATCAACTGGGAGGTGATTAAAGTTGACTACCAGGGAACGATGGAATGGCATCCACAGTATCATCCCACAACATCACCATCTCCCTGTACACCAATTCCTCCCACTGATACCCTTTCCATCTACGAGGAATCTGAACAGACCTGCAGAAGGAAGAGGTCAAGGAGGAGGCCTAGATGCAATATAGCATTTGTCCGGCCTAAGCGGACTAAGATTACATATGATGCGTCTAAGCGAGAGGAAATATTTGAAGAGCTAGTCCTAGCAGGGATAGCAATAGTTCCTGATAATTGGGGAACTCCGGACCCACATCCTGAGGATGTCAGGGGTTTACTTTACTGTCGATACCATCACAGATGGGGTCACCATTCCACGAGTGCATGTCGTGACTTGAAATTCAAGATAAACAGTGGATTGACGAGGGAGAAATAATGATAGACCAAGAGCCCTCGCCAAGCTTGGTAACCGACATATCATTGACGGTTGGAATGTTGGAGCTAACACGAGACAAATCAAACAAACGTAAACAGACCAACAATCATCAAACTACTGGCAAGAGTCCACTAAGCAAGCAAACGACGAAATAAGTTAAAGGAAAAGAGAAAGTGGACCCGAAAGCAGAGTCGCCAGTAGCCCTTTATGCTCATTGTAAACTCAGAAGTGGGTTGAAGATTTCTTATGAAGAATTGGCTGAGGCAGCTAAGTTCTTCCCAGAGAGTTATTTTCACAAACAGATCATCAGCCCCAGCAAGCAAGACAAAGGGTTTCCCTAGCTCCTAAGCGCCCGCGAGCAACAGAAAAGGTCAGTGAAGCCAAGAGATCTGAATCAGAAGTTACTGACATGCTCGACAGGCCATATGTCTCTCCAGCTTCAAGAAATATCACAAAGGAGAACGTATGGTACATGAAAGAGAAAGGAAAGACTAGAGGTGACTCCAAGTAGGAGAAGAAATCTTCAAAGATACTTTGGAGAAGCCAAAAGAGCATTAGAGGCTTATGAGGCAAGCCTACTCAAAGAAGAAGAATTGGTGTGTTCTCCAGAAACGTTGCAAAGGCGAATGAATGCCCTTGCAGCAAACCCCTCAGTGGTTTTCGGGAAGAAGTCTCGTGAGCCCAAAGTGAGAGCACAACGTTCAGGTGTCTTTGACCGTAACCCAGAATTAGGATTTAAAGGAAAACAGCCCGAACCTGTTCCTAAGGATCATCGTGAAGTCATGCAACGAAGGCCAGTACGAAGACGTCTCACTTTTGATGATGAAGCGATGGAAACAATGGGGTTACATACACCTCCAAAGGAGGGGAAACATATTCCAAAGCAAAACACTCCAAGCGAGACCAAGGTCTTGCAATGGAGACCGAGACCTTTAATTATAGAAGAACAAAAGAAGGTCTGACAACCATTTTCCCGTCCCAAGGAGCAAAGTCCAGCACTACTCATGCCAGCAGCCATAGATCCTATACCTGATGATCAATTGCAACAGGTTGCTTCTCTCGAGGTCATAACAACCCTGGACCCCGAGGAACAACAGGCTGAGGGTAACGAATGTGAAGATGATGAGCAGTTGTTGGATTACAGTGAAAGTGAAGATGAAGAAGCTGAAGAATATGTCGAGGAAGTGGATACAACTATTAACATGGTGTTTATTCTGTCTTCCAAATATGCTTTACCTCCACTAACAATAATGGATGAATCGATCACGAATGGAAGCGTCAACAACTTGGTAGTGCCAGAAGATGAACCAATATTGCAAGATAATTTAGCACTCGCCAAGACACCAAATATGGATTCATCATCAACAAAGGGACAAATGATGTTCGCCAAGCCTACTATAGACATGGCCATGCACATACGGCCGTTATATATAACAGGGAATACAAGTCAACAAACTCTTAGTGGACTCAGGGGCAGCGGTGAATATCATCACAGTCAAAGCAATGGCCTTATTAGGCGTTCCAAGAAACCACACTTAACGTAAGAAACTTTCAGGGTAGTATTTCCAAAACTTTGGGCATTGTCTTCTTGCAGGTACACATCGGTCTAGCCACCGGTACATACACGTTCTTTGTAGCAGAGTGCACAGCTCCATACAGTACAATTCTAGGACGTGACTGGATTCACAGGAGCTATTGTGTACCTTCGTCCCTCCATCAGCAGATGTTGCTCTGGAATATGGAGTCTGGTGAGGCAGAAATAGTCGATGTTAACCCTTATCCATATTCCGTTTCTGCTAACTCTTTAGAAGCCAGCTATTATCACAGTGACCTTAGGCCATTGGAGGTATGTGGCGTTGATAACAAAGGCCGCCCAGTTGGTGTTACGGCCTCTGAACTAGCTCAGTGGGGTATAATTCAAGTCAATCATGATCATAGCAGACCCTACACCATTGAGCTATCATCCAGACAGTCTCAATGACGGAGTCTCTATCAAATATAGAGACCGAGGCTTGTTACTCTTTACACGAACGCTTTCATAATATTCTGTTGGAGAGTCAAGTCTACGAGAGGGTTCTAATGATAGCAGCACTGAAATATGTGGATGAAGATGTTTTAAACGACTTGGAAGATGAGGAAGAGATTAAATTAGCTCCAACAGCTTTGGATGATTTACCTCCTAAAGTCAAGGATCCCATTGAAAAAATCAATCTTGGGACAAATGAAGAGCCAATCTCTGTGGCCATTAGTACTTACCTAAAGCCTGAAGAACGACTGAGGCTCATTGAGTTGCTACGTGAGTACGCTGATTGTTTTACAGAAAAGTATGATGACATGCTAGGCCTGTCACCAGACTTGGTTTGTCACAACTTACCCATCATAGTGGGAAAGAAGCCCGTGAAACAAGAGATGCGTTGGGTGAATACAGAAACAACAATTCTAGTCAAGGAAAAGGTCGAGAAGATGCTCAAGTCATGGATCATATGAGTAGCCAAGTATAATGAATGGCTATCCAACGTAGTCCTAGTCAAGAAAAAGAATGGAAAAATGCGAGTGTGCGTTGACTATAGAGACTTGAACAATGCAACTCCAAAAGATGCATACCCAATGCCAGTAGTGGATTTGCTGGTGGACTCAGTGGCTCGTCATGAGATGTTAACATTCATGAATGGAACTGCTGGTTACCATCAGATTCCAGTGGCAGAATCAGATAGACATAAAACTGCATTTCGATGCCCAGAATTTGCAGGAGTCTTTGAGTACGTGGACATGCCATTTGGACTCAAGAATGCAGGGGCAACCTACCAACGAGCAATGAATTTAGTCTTCCATGATCTTATTGGTAAGACTATGGAAGTCTATATAGATGATGTGGTAGTTAAAACGAAGTGCAGAAGTCATCATATTGAAGACTTGCGGCAGATGTTTCTCAGAATGAGGCAACATCAACTGAAGATGAATCTGGCCAAATGTGTATTTGGAGTACAAGCAGGAGATTTTCTGGGATTTTTGGTTCATCAGCGTGGGATTAAGATACCGGATGACAAGAAACAAGCGGTTCTTAGTGCAATCCCACCAAAGAGTAAGAAGGAGCTACAACGCTTATTAGGAAAGATCAATTTCTTATGACGTTTCATTGCCAATACTATTGAGAAGACACAACCATTCTCAATGTTGCTCAAGCTTTAGAATCAAAAAGACTTTGTATGGGAGTCTATCCATCAAGAGACGTTTGAGACCATTAAAGCATATCTGACGAGCCCACCAGTCTTGGTTCCTCCAAGGCCAGGGGTTCCTCTTAAGCTGTATATCTTAGCTATTGACCTTTCTATTAGGAGTTTATTAGCTCAGGACGACATATCAGGAGCTGAACGTGTTATTTTCTATCTGAGTCGTACCCTGAATGAGTATAAAACGAGATACTCTCCAATGGAACGATTGTGCCTGGCTTTGTATTTTTCGGGGTGAAAACTGAGGCACTACATGCTTTTCTTCACTACGTGCGTTATAGCACAGATAGATTTGGTGAAGTATATGTTGTCCAGACCCATTCTCCGGGGACGGATTGGGAAGTGGATTCTAGCTTTGTCAGAATTTTCTTTGCAATACGTTCCCCAGAATGCGGTTAAAGGCCAAGCAGTGGTTGACTTTCTGGCCCATCATCCATCGATTTGGCCCCTTGGTGTTTATACTTTGATGGGTCAAGTACGAGTACTATAGCTGGGGCAGGAGTAGCATTAGTCTTTCCACGCGGCCAAACTTTTTCTTATTCTTTCAGGTTAGACTTCAGGTACACAAATAATCAAGCAGAATATGAGGCTTTAATCATTGGATTGGAACTTCCATTAGATATGGAGATCACAGATGTGCATGTATATGGAGATTCCCAACTAGTGATCCGACAACTTGCAACCAAGTATAAGGCTGGACCAATACTAGAACCATACGCTAAGCGAGCCTGTGACTTACTCAAGTTGTTTACTGAAGTGGAGTTGAGCTACATCCCTCGCGAGAAAAATTATGCAGCAAACGAGTTGGCTCAACTAGCAACATGGGTGAGCTTGCAAGATGGAGTACGTGAACGGATATTAAAGGTTGAACGAAGGACTCTTCCATCTTTCTTTGCTCGCCAAGAAGATAAAAATGAGTGGTATGTTGCTACACTTGATCACATTGATGTGGATTGGAGACATGATATTATTTCCTACCTCCAGAATCCTAATAATCCGATGGATAAGCGGATTCATTTTTTAGCTCCTAACTATGTACTCAAGGATAATGAGTTGTATAGAAGAGGGGAGGATGACTTACTCTTACGATGTGTCTTTGGACGTGAAGCAAAGCGATTAATGAGGGAAGTCCATCTTGGGATAGCAGGGTCACACCAGGCTGGTCCTAAGATGAGATGGCTAATACGAAGACATGGATTTTATTGGCCAGGAATGCTCAGAGATTGCATCACGTTTGCTAAAGGTTGTGAAGAATGCCAGAAACATGGTCCAGTCAGCCATATGCCTAGAATACCACTACAACCTATAATCAAGCCTTGGCCAGCTCGAAGATGGGATTTGGACTTAATTGGAATGATTCATCCTTATTCATCTGATGGGCACAAATTCATCATTGTGGCAACTGATTTCTTCACAAAATGGGTTGAAGCTCGACCTCTCAGGGTATCATCAGCAAAGGCCATCCGTTAGTTCTTATTTGAAGACATCATTTGTAGGTTTGGCATTCCTGAGAGTTTTGTTTCTGACTGTGGGGCAGCATTCATGTCTGGAGATGTAGACGAGCTTATGAAGGATTTTGGAATACATTTTCTACATTCTTCTCCATACTATGCCCAATCTAATGGTCAAGCTGAAGCAAGAAACAAAATCATTATCCATATCCTCAAAAGGATGCTTGCGAGCAATGCCAGATTGTGGCATGAAGAATTATTCAACACCCTGTGGGCTTATAGAACAAGTAAACGGACACCCATAGGCACCACTCCTTATGCAATAATTAATGTCCGGCCATGATGCGGTCTTGCCTTTAGAAATTAACGTTCAGTCTTTACGGGTGATGGAACAACACAGCCTGATCGGTGAAGATTATGTACAAGCAATGTGACAAGAGCATGAAGACTTGGATGAACAAAGAATACAAACTTATGATAGTCTATGTGCTGAAAAACGAAAGGTGGCTCGTGCCTATAACCGATGTACTAGGGGCATGAGTTTTGCAGAAGGAGAACTGGTCTGACGAGTCATTCTGCCTGTTGGCGAGAAGACTGAAGGACGAGGAAAATGGTCAGAAAAATGGGAAGGACCATATGTCATCGATCGACTTCTAGGTAAAGGAGCAGTTCGTTTACAAGATCGAGATGGCACCATACACGCTAATCCTATAAATGGTCGTTTCCTTAAAAAGTTCATACAACCGGTATGGGAGTATGAAGATCCCCCAGCTGTGGCTTAATCCAGTTTATTCATGCTCACCACTCGCATGAGTAAACTGCAGGGGCAACACACATGGATATGCACATCATAATAGCCTACACTTGAGGCTAAATCTTTAGTTATGGCCTATAGTTGAGGCCAATTTTTACTTTTTTTGTATTTATTCTAAGTCAAGAGAGTTCATGATAGCCAATTACTGTGGCCAAAGCCATGTACAAACTATATCTTAGTTTATCATATAAATTTACACAATGAACTCTTTGCTTCAAACGGCTTTGCGGCCTCAAGCTCTGATACCATTTGAGAAACAAACTACGAATAAGCAACAGAACAAAAAGATAAATACAGTTTGTTTTTCCAAATCCTCAAACAGTTGATAACCAGCCCTTGTGTCGATGTATCAAATATGGACACATTAAAAAGAGAATGCGACCTCAAGCGGCAAGATGGAGAGGATTTGAAACGCCAAGGAAGCTAGTTCATCAGATCAGAACCCCTTTACACTAGACTTGACGTTTGTTGCCTTTTTCCCCGGTTGAAGTCCATGTCTTTCCCCTTCTATGCAGCCATGATCATAGGGCTTGTAGCCTCTATGCATATTAAAACTGATCGGGTACACAAGAGGAAGACGAGGGGTTTTCAACCTCGGGATTGTGGCTTTCCCTTCTTATGGAAGCACAAGTTGGGTTAGCCAAGGCAACGCCTGGACGTAGATATTGCTATCTAGTCCAGGTTTGGACGTGGATATTGCTATCTAAAGAACACGATATGGAAGGTTTTATTTGGAGGTTTCTTTAGGTAGGAGAACCAGAGCAAAAACGCAAAAGGGGAGTTCATTCTCGCAAGAAAGTTTGGAAGGTTGTTCACAAGACAAGGAATGGGAAACCTTTTATAGAAAGGAGTCACAGCGGTAAGGCTTCGCGAGAGTAATTACACCCGTTAATAGAGGACACGCGTCTAAATGGAGTTGGGCCAAGTCATGGTTTATCTACTCCCAAAGGATAGCATGATGAATGAAAGATTTTTGGGGCAGGTAAAATGTATTTTGAAGATTTGATTGTTTGACACGATACGGATCCCAAGCATGGAATTAAATTCCATTTAATGTTGGACAATCAGAGCAAGCGAGCGGTTAGAGCCTATCAATGAGGCTAGTTCAATTTGAACAAGTTTTGAAAATGCTTAATTCTGAGACCCAGTCTTGCTGTCGGGCCCAATTCACACTTTATTTCCAAAATTTTGATCAAACAAATAAATACTTAAAGAATTTTGGAATAAACAAAAAAAGGCTTAATATTGGAAGCCCAGTGATTCTAATAGGAGGGTCTGTCCCCTCACGGATACCTTGGCATATTCAAGAGCCAGCCAAGCATTTTTGAGTGTTTGTAGAGCCAGCCAGGCATTTTTGAGTGTTTGTAGAGCGTCTGCAGCTTCTTCCGTTGCTTCTTGCAATAGTTGATCTTGGGTCTCTCCTTCATTCATGAGTTGGCACACAGTGGCTTGGTCTTTGGAGGTATCAGCAACCATACTGTCTACTTCAGGCAGCCACTTCAGCTTTAAGGATAGCTAGTCTAGCCTTTTTAGTTGCCAGAGTTTCTTCATGAGTTGACATGTCTTTCAGAACAACCTGGATTCGTTTTTTCTCTTCTTGAGCTTGGCAGACCAATGTTTCCACTGCTTCTTGTTTGCGGTCTGACTCAAGTGTCAGGCGTTGGTATTCTTCACTTTGGCTCAAGAGTTAGTATAGTTTCTCCTCCAGGTCAGGAATATGTTGAGTAAGTTCTGCAGGGGCAATAGCCTTTAGTTCCCTGACCTGTTCGCAAACGTGTCGAATGTTCTAAGGAGAGTCTAGGTTGCCAGAGAGAATGTTCTGAATGGCAACTTTGATTGCAGAAGGAGAGCTCAGTGTACTCAGTTTTCTATAAAGTTCTTGCAACTTTATTGCTGCTTCTTGTGTTTTGAGTACAGGAGAGAAAACTGTTTGCGATGAAGGCGGCGCAGTAGTCTCTTTGATTAAAGGTTTAGGGTTTTCATCACTAACACATAGTGAACTAGCAGGCTGACCCATGGCAGCCATTACAGGAAGTTCAGAAGATTGGCCTGGCGAGCTCATGTGTTCCTTTGGACTTGCTGGTAAGGCAGGAGTCATCTCATCGATGCCCACATGAACATTTTTGGACTAAAAATAATAATATAAGTTGTCAGGACCAATTAGAATTAATAAACCAGAACGAAGTAAGTAGATAAGTTCTTACTTGTACGGGAAACAGTAACTGTGTTTCTTCAGTCAATTGAAGCTTAGGCTCTGGCGAGGAAGGAGTTGGGTCCTTGAGTTCTGGATTAACCTCAACCAGTGACTATGGTTTGGCGACTGAAAGCTCTGACGGGGAGGAAATTTGTTGTTCTTGCTCTGAAATGACTTGGTCATTTTGAGCACTAGTGCCCTCACCAGAAAAGGAAGGAATGAAGCAGGACTGGAACTCAATCTACAAGCGTTGGAATAGAACAACAATATCAAGAGGCTTGTTCTTCTCTTCTTCCTCAAGTTCTTTTCGATTGATTCTAGCCAGAAACTGGGCTATGAAGTCCTTACAGCACTCTTTGCCGCTGTTGATGACTTCGTGTCCTGTGTCATGATCTTCAGTTCCATATATGATGCTGGAATCATCGAACTTCAAAATGTAGGCTTTACAGCATCCTTCGGAGAGCCTCTCTCCCAGTGAGTCAATAATATAATAGGCTTCGTCCTTAGCTTGAGAGCGAAGAAGTCATCATTCCAGCTCACTATATATACTTGAGGCTTGTGGCTCTTGCTGATTTGCTCCCACGACATATCAAAAGAGGCAAGACCATTCAGGGCTGTAAACTTTTCTGGGTTGAAATACCCAATGAAAGAGTCATCAGATGAGAACCTCAATGGTCTGATGTCAGCCTTCGAAATAACCTCTAGATCAAAATGTTGATGTGGGTAAGAGCTTGCGAGGGCCGCGTCCTTGCATAGTTCTTGCCACTCCTTGGAACCTTGAATCAGAAGGTTATCAAACTCGGAGACCGTGGGCATGCTTTTTGGATTTGCACATAGCCAGTGTGCAATGGTGAAAACCAATGCTGAGCAAGCGCTCGCCCCCGAGGCTCTGTCACTCCTTTGATCAAAAGTGGCATGGAAAACTTGAGCTTGAAGCTTTGCTTGTTTGTCCCTGCTCGTGATCTCTGTAGCTAACCAGATGCCACTTGGAGGCTCCTCAGGCTTGGAGTGGATCTTCCTGCGTTTCTGAGACTATCAAAAGGTTGGGTTAGTTGCAGTTTAGTGAAAAAATCAGACAGTCTGTTCTGGGTAAATGAAATGCAACACTTACCACTACAAGAAAACAGCACTTAGACCACGGAAACGTAATTGTTCCGTGGTCCAAGTGACACCTAGACCACGGAAAAGACTCCGTGGTCCAAGTACCACCTGGACGACGGAGAATATCATCTCCGTCGTCCAGGTGGTCACCTGGACCACGGAGTCTTTTCCGAGGTCCAGGTGATCACCTGGACGACGGAGAATACCATCTCCGTCGTCCAGGTGATCACCTGGACCTTGGAGTCTTCTCCGTCCTCCAGGTGATCACCTGGACGACGGAGATGGTATTCTCCGTCGTCCAGGTGATTACTTGGAGGACGGACCGACACGCCGTCAGCCGAGTATACGAAACGTACTTCCACTTAGACGACGTACCGACACCTCCGTCGTCTAAGTGAAGCATTATATAAGCCCGATGCCAAACTGATCGAATTCATTCCTCGATCTCTTCATTCTATTTGAAGAAGAATATAATTGAAGGAGAAGGGAGAAGGAGAAGGGAGCTAGCTAGCTAGAAGGCCGAGAAGAATCAGGATCGATAAGGGATCTCCGCTGACTAGCTAGTTAGCTTAATTAACGTACAGATATCGAGAAGGCCAGTAGGTACGTACGTACGCAGTTAAAATTTGCTTAATTAATATATATTTAGTGAAAACGTACGTACATATATACATGCAAGGATGTTAGCTGATGTTAGCTATATATATATATGTACAGATCGATTAAATTACGTACGTACGTAATTGATGGATCGATGTAGATCAAGTACGTATAATTAAGCGTAAATTAATGGAAAAATATATATATATATATATGTAATAATTAATTAATTATAATATTTTGTAGCAGTATGGACAAGAGTTGGATGAAGTTGAAGAATAGATGTGATGTCCGGTATATGGATGGAATTAGCGAATTTGTGAATTTTGCGATAGAACATGGTCAGGGAAAGAAACGTTTCAGGTGTCCGTGTCAGAAATGTCTTAATTGTCAGTATGCGGAGGTTAATGTTATGGTGCAACACCTGTACGAAAATGGTATGATGTGGAGTTACACTACATGGAGCGAGCATGGTGAAGCAGTAGAGTTCAGCGCAGCAGACTTCAGCTCAGGGTACAGTTACCATGGTGCCTCATCCAGCGGCAGTGGTGCCGGACCCCCAGCTTGCAACCCAACTGCAGATTTGGTCCATGATGCGTTTCCGGGATGTAATCATAGTGGACACCAACACCAAGACGGAGGTTACAGTACCACTAATGAGCATGATGACACATTCCCCGCAGCTAGCTTGGCCACTGACACCAGTGAGATGGAAAAGTACAACCGGATACTACTTGAAGCGCAGACCCCGGTGTTCCTTGGATGTCGAAAAAATGTGTTGCAATATGTGATGGAGCAAATGAAGATAAAAGTGAAGCACAAAATGTCAGTGAGTGCTTTTGACGAAATTCAGGAGCAAATATGTAAGTTGCTTCCTGATGATCACAATCTCCCTAAATCTCATTATAAGGTTAGAAATATCCTGAGCAGCCTCGGCCTAAAGTACAGGATAATTAACGCATGTCCGAATGATTGTGTGCTATTTTACAAAGAGTATAAAGAGTTGGACTATTGTCCCGTATATGGCCAGTGCAGATTCCAGTTGAATAGGAAGAGTTCGAAAAAGAGAATTCCTGTGAAAGTTGTTCGATATTTTCCCTTGATTCCCAGATTGCAGCGCCTGTACATGTCTCTACACACAGCAGAGGCGATGCGATGGTACGCAGAAAAGCGAATAGATGATGATGTCCTGCGACACGCCGCGGATGGGGAGGGTTTCAAACATTTCGACAGAGAATTTGGAGACTTTGCTTCAGAGGTTAGAAATGTTAGACTCGGCCTATCTACAGACGGATTCAATCCTTGGGGAAGTAATAGCTCCGCCGTCAGCACTTGGCCAGTTATTCTGATGCCGTACAACTTGCCTCCGTGGATGTGCATGAACAAGGAATTTAATTTCCTTACCGTACTAATTCCAGGTCCAAAATCTCCATCGAAGTGCTTAGATGTCTACCTCAGACCTTTGATCGACGAGCTGAAACTGTTGTGGGAAAATGGAGTCCCAACTTATGACAAATTCACTGACACGATGTTCACGATGAGGGCTGCTGTAATGTGGACGATCAGCGATTTTCCAGCTTATGGGATGTTGGCAGCCTGCAGGACAAAAGGATATAATGGATGTCCTATATGTTTGGACGACGTGAACTCTAGTTGGCACGCGGGGAAGGTGTGTTACTTGGGTCACCGTAGATGGCTTCCTCACGACCACCCGTGACGACATGATGAAGCTCATTTCGACGGTACGGTAGAGAATAATCCTAAACCCCGTAGTTGGTCGGGCGAAGAGATTTTAGAGAGGTTGAGCTATTTCATCTTTGGTGTGTTGAGCAATGACGCGGATGTAAAGAAATGCAATCCAATTCCTCCACATGATCTGAGCTATTGGGATCACAAGAGTATATTCTTTGAACTCCCTTACTGGTCGAAGTTGAAGCTGAGGAACAACTTGGACGCGATGCACATAGAAAAGAATGTGTGCGACACCGTGGTGGGAACAATTCTCGGTATTAAGTTCAAGACTAAAGATACTCCCAAAGCGCGCAAAGATTTGGAATCAATGAATCTACGTCGTCCCTTGTGGTTGAGGAGGGATAGGAAATGAGTGTACAACAAGATGCCAGATGCACCATACACAGTGAAGCCGACGCTTAGACGTTCTGTATTTCACTGGTTTAAGGGCGTTCGTTATCCGGCTACGTATGCAGCTACTATAACTGGAGCAGTGGACGAGGTGCAACACAAGTTTGTTGGTCTAAAGACACATGACTATCACGTTATGCTGCAACGTCCGATTCCAGTGGTAATTAGACCATACTTGCCTCGGGACGTCGTAGAACCAATAGTGGCATTGTGCAGGTGGTGGCAGAGGTTATGCGCCAGAGAATTAAAGAAGTCAGATGTGGTGGAATTGCAACAACAAATTGTGCACATCATTTGCAAAATAGAGAGGATTTTCCCCCCTGCTTTCTTTGACATCATGATTCACCTAATGATCCACCTGCCCGAGCAGGTGCTTATTTCTGGTCCGGTCCAGTACACTTGGATGTATCCTCAAGAAAGGTACGTACAACTAATTAATTAATTTGTTCCACTGGAGATTATATATATACTAGCTAGCTAGCTATATGTACTTATGTAATGTGTACGTTTGATTTTGTAGACAGCTTGGACAGTATAAGTCATTCGTCAAAAACAGGTCGGCCCCGGATGGCTCCATAGCAGAGACATACCTAATGCATGAGTGTGTTACTTACTGCAACATGTACCTCAAAGATCCACCCCCTCCCACTGCCTCCGATCGCAGTGCCCGCATCAATCTTTCTATCGTCACCAATGTCGTCCGACCGTTTAGAGGAGTATTAAAGGAATCGTTGACACGGGAAGAACTTATTGAGGCACATTGGGTAGTGTTGCGAGACTGTGACGAAGTTGAGCCGTACATGTTGTCATACAGGGAGAGGCTTCAGGCGTTAAATCAAAACAAGAGTTCGGCGTGGATTGAGAAAATGGTTAAGAAGAAGTTTCCTGATTATTTCTTCCAATGGGTACGTACGTACGACTCGGTATTAATTATTTAAATACATATCGCTCATGTTTGTAGAAAGTAAACCCTTATATTAATTTGCCCATTTTCGCAGATGATTGATCTGCAAATATCTGATAACCACGGAGGGTGGTGGTCATGGCCAAAGCACTTGCTAGCAGGGAAGCCGGTTAAACACTATATTTATCCCGGATATTTTGTGAACGGTGTAAAGTTCCATTCATTGGCCCGAGACGAAGGAAGAAGAACACAAAACAGTGGGGTAGCGGTTGGGAAAGACAATGATCTATATTACGGGGCTATTGTATACGTGGTTCAGCTATGTTACGGGAATGATGTCAACGTTTTCCTATTCGAGTGCAGATGGTTCAAGCGTACAAAGGAAGACCTGAGACTATTATCAGTCGATACAAACTCGCACTGGTATGAGGATGAGCCTTTCGCTCTCGCCACCTTAGTTCGGCAGGTGTTCT
This sequence comes from Geum urbanum, assembly GCA_946800695.1. Taxonomy (NCBI): domain Eukaryota; kingdom Viridiplantae; phylum Streptophyta; class Magnoliopsida; order Rosales; family Rosaceae; genus Geum; species Geum urbanum. The sequence goes on along the minus strand of OX326999.1, from coordinate 75,460,318 downwards.
ATCTCGACGATCCGAAAGCCGGTGAAGGGTGAAAAATAGTGAACCATATCTCTCACCGAGGAATATGGAATACAGAGACAATTGAAGGGACACCGGCGACGACTGAAGATGCTGCTGAACCAGAAAGAGACATTCCTGCCTATCAAGAGCCTAATATTTCTATGGTCCGCTCCGATATAATGGACCTGGTTCAAGATGGTGAACGGTTACCCATGCCTGATGGTTGTATAGATCTAACTGAAGATGAGATTATCGATGAGGTAGATGAAGAAGACGAGCAGGAAGAGGACGCGGACGAGGACTCAGGTTATTCGTCGGACGATGTTGAGTACGATGACGAGGATGAGCCGTCGACTAACGAGGATGAGGACGATGATGATTATGACGAAGAGTACGGCCATACGACGAGGGAGATTAATTGGCAATTAATTACTGTAATTATTGTAATATATATATGATTGATGCCGGTTTACGGTAAGAAATTAATCTGAATTATATATCCTGGCCAACGGAGAAATTAATAAATATTGGCGCCAAATCTCAATCTCATATAAAACGTACCCTAGCTAAATCCTTGACCCTAAATCTAGCAGTTCGGATCGATCGATCAATTTTTTAATTATATTTTTGAATCAGAATAATTGAACGGACACACAAATGACCGGGGACGACCTAAACCGTAAACCCTAAGGCCCTAACCCCTGAAATCGGGGTTTTGAACTTGGACGACGGAGAATGGTCATTCTCCGTCGTCCAGGTACATACTAGGACGACGGAGAATGGTCATTGTCCGTCGTCCAAGTTCAGAAACCCTAAACCCTAAACAGTAAGGCCCTAACCCCTGAATTCAGGGTCTATGCACCTGGACGACGGAGAACGTCATTATCCGTCGTCCAGGTTATCACCTGGATGACGGATAACTTCATATCCGTCGTCCAGGTGATTACCTGAACGACGGAAACGCTCATTTCCGTCGTCCAGGTGCAAATATCGTAATTTTTTCTAAGACAACGACCATCTAGACCTTCTTCCAATGCAAAGTCTTTTCATCAAGACTTTAGAGTAAACAATTCTTGGTGTGTGAGCTTCGACGGTTCGAAAATCGGAGTTGCGAAATGCCTTGTATCCACGTTTCCGGTTTGTGAAATTATCGGTTTTGCGGTTGACTGTGCCGATCAAACCCTTCCCGAACTTATTATTTTATGGTCCTTTGAAGACAATTATATATTATGTTACGACGAACATATCCAACGGTTGTTTTGTCCAAATTCAATTTCGTTAATACTCTGCTGCAAATGAGCGTCTACTCATGAACACTTAAGTCGTAAAGATTAGTCGATACTTAACATGTTTCAATACGTAAAATTAATAGGCGGTTCAAATTTAACTGTTCATATATACGATGCGTTCATCGATATTGTACGACTATTTCACTCGAACGACAGATCGCTAAATTCCTAGCGAATTATTTTTAAAATTTTTTTTTACGTAATTTGAACCTGGACGACGGAGATGGTCATTCTCCGTCGTCCAGGTGTTCACCTGCACGACGGAGAATGACCATCTCCGTCGTCCAGGTGTTCACCTGAACGACGGAGAATGACCATCTCCGTCGTCCAGGTTCAAAAATCATGGCGGTTCAAATTTTTTTTTTGTTTATTTTTTTCATGTAATTTTCACTTGGACGACGGAGAATGACCATCTCCGTCGTCCAAGTCCAATTTTTATGGCGGTTCAATTTACCACTTCTGTTTTGGGACCGCTTGAATTTTCACTTAGACGACGGATAATTCATTCTCCGTCGTCTAAGTCAAAAATCATGGCGGTTCAGAACGTCCCGCCGATTAATTGGCGCCGATTGAAATTTTTTGAAACCGCCACCTAGACGACGGAAAACACTATTTCCGTCGTCCAGGTGGACTTAGACGACGGAGAATAGTGCTCCGTCGTCTAGGTGCAACTCTATAAATAGAGTTGCACCCCCCTCATTTTCTCATCATTCCATCTCCTCCTCTCCCTCTCCTCTCCTCTCCCCTCCTCCGGCGATTCTCCTCCGGCGACGCTCCGACGACATTTTTTCCGGCGTGGTTCCTCCTCTCCGACGACTCAACTCTTCCGATATTCCGGCGACATTCCGACGAGGTAATAATTCTATTTTTTACCTCTTTTACATTTTTGTTAATTAATTAATTAATTAATTAATAAATAGTTTTAATTTATTAATTAGTTTAAAATAATTAATAGTTATAATTATAATCATTAATGAGTTGTTATTATTAATATTGGGATAATTATTATTAGTTGTTAATTATTTGGTAATAATTTTATATTTGTTAGTTAAAATTAAATAATAGCAATAATTATTATTGTTAATAATAATTAATTATATTGGTAAATGAATAATTATTATTATATGCATGATAAATAATAATTCATTATTGTAATTATTTATTGTTTTAATTAATTGATAATTAATTACGTGTATTTTCGAGTAAATTGCATGGTAGTACGTGTTCGATTTAAATTTAGTACATAGGCTTGGTTTATTAAGTCGCACTCTTTGGAATAGATGACGCCTCTTTTCCTAGCTTATCTCCTTAACCCCTCGTGATGTGTGGATTTCATCACCGCACACCATAACCTAAGTGAAGTTATGGACACGAGGTTGAGGGCGGAGTTTGCAAAGGACTTGAGGGAGTGTAAATTTTCGAAAAATTGGCCGAATGTCGGACATGGTGTCTAGAAACGGGTTATGACTGGTGACAGGATTTGGACTAAGAAAGACTTTTGTCGAAATTAGTCCTGCCTTTCGCGTTATCTCTATCCCTAACTGGCCATGTTTTTCGATTTAACCAAGGCTGATTAATTGAAAATTTACACTTTATCGCGCGGGTCGCACGTCCATTGAACGACCGAAAATGCCAAGCTAGTGTACTCTATTTAAATCTTAAACGTACTTAATTAATTAGCGTAAATTTTTAAGTTGTAATTATTATGGTAAGTAGGTATTTTAACACCGTACTCTTAGGTTTAAATGGCTCCGCCAAAGACCACATCCGGCAAGAAGAAAGCCCAACATGAGGCAGAAGATGAGATGCTCCGAATATTGGCGGCCCAAGTCGGTTGGCTTCAACAGGAGGGCAACGGCGCTCTCAATCCGGACGGATCATCTGGTCCGTCCGTAGCGCCCTCTGGGGAAATTCCCGCTCCCCCATTCATCTGGAGCGGTGATGACGTCGACCCCTTCCAATCTCCGATGCCCGGTACCCATTCAACGGGAAGTACTCAGGCGTCCTCGACCGCCGAATCAATCATGTACAGCGCCCGCCGTAGGCAAAGGAGGGCCCCCACTGACCCGGAACCGAAAAGGACTCGGGGTCTCGTTAAAGGGGGCGAAGCGGAGCGTATTTGCAAGGCGACTGGTAAAAAGATCGACTTGCCGTACGACGAATTCACCGGTGGCCCTCCCACAGCTCAGCTAGCAAGTCTCTCGGCGCATGGGATAGGGTCAATCATCCGTAACCGGGTTCGTATCACTGCCTCTACTTGGAAGGAGGCGCCGGATCATGAGAAGGCGAAAGTCTTCAAAGATCTTTCGATACGTAATATGTTCAATTTAGTTATTATATAATATTGTTAATATTAGTTAAAATTTCATAATATATACGATTATAATTTTCTATTTATTTTTGATAGGAACAATTTGACGTGGATCCGACACCGGCTATGTTGAGGCATATCAACCAAACCGCCAACTCCATCTACAAAGATTGGAAGTACAAGCTCCATAAGTACTTCCAAGATGTCGGTCCCGTGCCTCCCCCGGTAGAGCTGCAAGGGGAGAGAGAAGATGAGTGGGAGTGGTTGTGTAACCACTTTGCCGATGAACAATTTAAGGTATTAATTTATTTTTTTTATTTCAATTAAGATAATTGAATTATTTAAATTGTAGTTATTCATTTTTTAATGATTTAATTATGTTGTGTAACAGAAATTCTCCGGTGTCAACAAAGCCAACCGGGGGAAGAAGGAGAAACACCATACTACCGGCGCCAAGCAGTTCATTCAAATAGCCAAGGAGCACAAGGATAAGGGCTCCAAACACCCTTATCTTGATGCAAGCGTAAGCGCGTACGTGACGCCAGGGCTCGATAATGAAGCGAGTCAATGCGGCGTAAGTGATATATATATGTGTGTGCTTTTAATTATAGTAATTATTATTTAAATATGATTTCATTATAATAAATTAATTATTCTTTTGTAGGCAAGGGCGATAGAGCGTGCGCATGAAGAGTTGGCTAACACTCAGCTTGCGTTCCCAGATGTGCCGCCGGAAGACCTGCCTCCTCTATCCTTAGAGAGCCAAATTGCAATCGCGGATGAGGTCTACGGTCGTAGAGCTGGCAAGGAGGTTAGGCACTTTGGGCCTAGGGTGGTACAAGATTTGTCGACGACCTCCGGCTCATCATCTACGGGAGGTTCGGGGCAGCGGAGAAGGAGTCAGGCTGCGGCCGTCGAAGCAGCCATTCAAGAGGCTCGAATGGCACGAGAGGAGAATGAGTCAATGCGGCAAAGACTTGACGAACAACAAACACAAATAGCCCAACTCATCGCCCTCATGCAACAAAATCGAGAAGTATGTTAACTTCCTCCGAACCCACACCCCGACGACAACGACCCGGCTGGAGGCGGAGGACTCGGCGGCGCATCTGCTCCTCCAGTGTATTAGCTAGCTAGTAGTTTATTATCTCGTTTCTTTCCGCATTCCGAACAATATTTTAATTTTTAATTTATGGGTTTTTTCGATTATTCATGTATGTACAAATTAATTTAATTTAAGTATTTAATAATTAAGTAATATTCAAATTTTAGTTTATTTAATTAATTTTAGCATTTTTCATTATTTAAATTAAATTAATAATAAATTAAATTAATAATATTTAATTTCAATTTTTTTTTTAAATTAAATATTCACCTGGACGACGGAGATTATGTTCTCCGTCGTCCAGATGAAAAACCCTAAACCTAACCCTAAACCCCTAACCCCTAAACCCTAAACCCTGTCGTTCTCCGTGGCCCAGGTTCACCTGGACGACGGAGAATTAGTTCTCCGTCGTCCAGGTGAACACCTGGGCAACGGAGAAACGAGCAATGTCCGTGGCCCAGGTAGACACCTGGACGACGGAGAATAAGATTTTCCGTCGTCCAGGTGTCTACCTGGGCCACGGATAATGTCCGCGGTCCAAGTGAACTTGGACGACGGATCACTAAATCTCCGTCGTCCAGGTGCTTGGACGACAGCACTTGGAGCACGGACCTTGGACGACGGAGATTCCGTCGTCTAAGTACTTAGACGACGGAAAACTGCACCTAGACGACGGAAATGGTCCGTGGTCTAGGTGCAATTTTCTTGTAGTGTACTGATTGCCCAGAAGGATTGGACATCTTCTTCTTGAATGATTGCAAGGCATGGGGCGTGCTGTTTTTAAGGAGAAAGGTTAATCAGATACAGTATAAAGAACTTGCTAATACATGTGGCATTTTTGGATGTAAGAAGTATACCTGTGGCCAGGGAGTAGTACTTATGTTCTTGTAAGACTTCTTAATAGCAGCCGAGTCTTCTTCATTCAAAAATCTCTTGCCAAAATTATAAAAGATAGTGGCAAAGCGTGCAAGCGGTCACTTGTGTCGTATGTCTTCCCAAAGTTGGGAGTGCCAAGCTTGGTACGACTCGGTGATCGATTGAGAAATCACTAGTGGCTTCGTTATGATGGGAAGTATTACTGTTGGGAAGCCAAAGTGTTCATTCTGCACTTCTACTGTTGTAGGATGATTTGTTCCTCGCCAGAGAGTATACTTGTTTATAGAACAGGCGAGGGGCATAGGAGCATCTTGAGTGAGCCCGAGCTGTCTTGTGAAGTAGGTTGGGGCATAGAGCTCATATCTGAGGCTCGCTGAATCTGGGACTGGCAGGTCCTTGCAAGTGTTACACTGAAGGAAGAAGTTCCTCGCAAGAGCATCTTGCTCTGGCGAGGGCATAAACCCACTCGCGAGGAGGCCAGGATGGCGACGATTCAAATTTACTTCAACTGCTGCGGTTGGAAAGTCTTTATGCAAGCAGAGGTAGTTGAATCAAGTTAAATAGGACCATACTCTAGTCCTAGTTGGTGTAGATACCAACGTGTGGCCCAACAGCTTCTGATCTTCAAAGGCAGGAGGTGTTGTAGAGCGGAAAAAGGGGAAGTACATCCGCAACCAGAGCTCCACCATCCAGAGCGGTTCTGGTTGATTAAGGTCGAGTTTTGAAAGTACAACTCGCCTCAGGCCATAGTAGATGTAGGCGAAGGCGGATTCAACCAAGCCCAGTTGTTCATATTTGAAAAGGCGTTCGGCAAGGTTGGTCCAACATTTGTTGACCTTTGCAGAAGATGGACAGAAGATGTACTTCGATGGCCAGTATTCCAAAAAGGCTATGCCTCATTGGTCAGTGTCTTTCTCCTCCTGAGCAAAATGTTTAACCCAGGAAGAGTAGGAGGAAGAACGATTGAGGGAGGCTTAAACTAGTGTCCCGTTGTGTTGGTTGAGCGACCAGGAGTCTGTATATGCTGGAACTCCAAAGATGGTGTACAAGTCGAGGATTGTAATGCTCACATCACCACAGGGGAGACGGAAGCAGTTGGCCGTGCAATCCCAAAAACACATGGCTGTGGCAAACGGTGCTCTGTTGCCACCAGCTGGGAGAGAAAAGCACAAGTCGATGAGTTGAGTGATTCCAACTATTTCTCACCGATGAATATCTTGTCCGTGACTGTGCCGGTACCAAGCGAGATCCTCTGCGTTTGGGTGCGGCCATCTCCTAATTAGGCAAATGGTATCTTTGCTGGTCCATTCCTTTGGGTCTGCCTTGGGGTTTTCTTGGACTATTAGGGATGAATTGCAGATGGGATGGCGGAGGATATTGAAAAGCTCTAGGTTGATTGGAACATCCAAAAAGGGACCAAGCAGGCCAGTGCCTTGGTTTGGGTCTATGGTTAGAGAGACAATGGCCTCTGGGTTCTGTCGTGTGGCGACAGTCTTGAGGTGTCTCGAAAATTTCTTGGCGTTACGGTCTAAGTAAGGGATGGAGATGTCTTTACGTGGAGGCATTTTCTAGGTCGGAATAGATGAGCGACGGCGAAAATGAAAAGTCTTAGCTTTTGACTGAGGAGGTTGAAGGTGCAGGATCAAGGCAAGAGAGAAGGTCTCGTTGGGAATGAGATTTTGTTGATGTTGACTAGTGCTTTTATATTACGTCAGTCGAGTGATGCAACTTTTTAGAGGGGTTGTGTAACGTGGCACTTGGGTGTTATGTTACAGTTTGGTTTAACAGCGCGTTAGTCGGGTAATATTCAAGTCTTTTCGCTTGCATAGGTAATTCAAGTTCAAGACTTGAGGGGCTATGTTTGGGCCTGAAATAAATATTTCATATTGGGGTTGAATGACAGAATTCTTGGCGAGCGGCCCATACTTTATAAGAGCTTGGCGAGCAACCAAGTATAAGAAATAGAGTTCGAATAGAACTGAAATTCATGAATTAGCTGATTCCATGCGGCTTTGATGTATATCATACCTTTTCTATTTCAGATAGGTTTCTTTAATAAATGAGTTGTGATAGCATTGAAGTTCTATAAGGATTGAAACTCGTATGCTGGTGTTAAGAGTTATATTGATATTCAAAGAGCAAGAGCAGAAGAAGTTCAAGTGAATTAAAAGACAACTACTGAGCATTATATCAAGACAGAAAGAGTTTTGTGGAAGAGGTCCCCAATCAAATACATACATTTGCTATACGCAAGTACACCTAGACAGACATTTCGTCAAGAGATTCTATCTTCTTTGCAACCAGTTCACAACCCAATAGTGCCTGGACAGGAAATTCATAGCGATGAAGGTGGAAAACAAGTTGATGCCAGGTTATTCAAATAGATTGTGGGAAGTCTGATGTACTTAATGACCACCAGACCAGATCTTATATATGTTGTAAGTCTCATTAGTTGCTACATGTCCAAACCTACACTCTTACATTTTGCTATTGCCAAAAGAATTCTGAGATACTTGCAGGGCACCGTTGATTATGGAGTGCTCTACAAAAGAGGAGGTAACACTGAGCTAATGGGGTATACAGACAGTGACTATGTAGGTGATGTTGAAGACAGTAAGAGCATGTCAGGTTATGTGTTTCTGTTGAGTGGAGCTGTTGTTGCTTGGTCTTCAAGGAAGCAACTGATAGTTACACTTTCAACTACAAAGGCAGAATTTATGGCATCCGTGGCCTATGCTTGTCAAGCTGTTTGGATGAGGAAAATCATGGAAGAAATTGACCATCAGCAAGCTGGAGGAACTATTATCATGTGTGACAACACGTCTACCATCAAGCTTTCTAAGAACTCAGTCTTTCATGGGCGCATTAAGCACATAAGGGTGCGCTACCACTTCCTTCGTGATCTCACTAAAGAGGGAGTTCTTCAGCTGAAGTTCTGTGGGACTCGTGATCAGTTAGCTGATCTCATGACCAAGCCACTTAAGTTTGAAACTTTCCAGAAGCTGCGAGAAGAGATAGGTGTTTGCAAGGCGCCTGATGTGAACTGATGCTTTAGTTCAAGGGAGGGAATGTTGGAGTTAATTGAATGAAGACTGTTAGGTTGTGTGTTACGTGCACTATGCATATGTCCTAGTTTTTAGGAATAAGACTCAGTCTTTAGCTAGTTTATTGCTTTTTGAATTGTTCAAGTTCTGATCTACCACTTGCCGATATAAGTACAAAGCGGGCTGCTTTTCTAGATTTCTGTTTTCATTGTAAAGGTTGTATAAAGCCAAACAGTTACATTCAATAAAACCACGGATTATTCATCCATTTGTTGTGAGTTCTTAACTGACATTTGAACCTTAACAGAAAGTGATTCCACCTAAACAAAAACCTAAAATATCTGAACTTCGAATCCGAGTCTAAATCTGACCAAGAGAGATAGAGAGAGGTGGTTTGTTGTGGCGGGGCTGAATTTTGGAGAGAGAGAGGTTCGGTCAAAACGTCTCAAATGACTTTATTGATGAAAGTCAAGAATACTATCATAGTGATGAATAATAGGTTAACAGAAAAAAGAATAATAACCGATTGTTGGATCAGCTTTGTTATATAAGAAATGGCTTGAATTTAGTGCTTGTTTGATGTGCTGCACGCCTGCACATGGGCTTTACTCTACGATTTAGGGTTCTAGGCCGAGGTTGAAATTGCAGATTCTTTTGACTAATTTCAAACCAATGGTTTGAACACTGTTTGAACAGTGAAAGTCCTCACAGATCGGGTCAGATCCAATGGTTGATTCTTTCTCAAAAAAAGATCCAATGGTCGATTCGAAAAGATTCATTAATTTCAAACCAACCATCATTTCACATGAAAATCATTCCCTGTGCTTCAAAAGAACATAACGAATTTGTTCCTTAGCTTATAATAAACGACGGCCCTAGTTGTAACCACATGGCCACGTCAAAATGATAATGGACAACCAGGCGTCCAGGCCCAGGCCCAGGCCAGGCTTTCCTCCGATGCGTCCGATCCAAATTCCACCGCCTGCAAGACACGTCGTTAGGCTTCCCCATTCGATGCTTACAACGCTGCCTCTACGCCTGCCGCCTCCATTGAGTAGAATGAATGATTGACTTCAAAGCCATTGCCATAAATAGCGCCAACGCAGAATCGTCTTGCTAATCTTCGCTGTTGCTCATTTGCTTTTTTAAATTTAAAAAGAAAATCAGAATTTCCACCTCATCTTTTTATCTCTCTTGGTTCAGAATCAAACTCCAAACCCCCCCCCCCCCCCCCCCCCCCCCCTCTCTCTCTCTCTCTCTCTCTCGCTGTGGAATTTGGTTCTGCGAAGACTGCAGAGAGACTTCGCCGGACTTTGACTTAGGGTTTTGAATCGGAGATGGCGCCTAAGGATCCCAAGCAAGGCGGAGGCTTCTTTGCCTCCATAGCTTCTTCGATCAGCGCCATGACCAAATCCGTCAACGGGTACCCAATCCATTCGCTCTTTTCTGATCTCTATTTTTTTCAGCTTGATTTTTTTGCTTGTTGAATTTTCACTTCTGCTACTATGACGGCTGATCTGGATTCTGAGGCTTGAAATGCTTCGCTTGCTATGGAAGTAGTTGTTGATTTGGTTAGATGATCTTGGTTTTAGTTAGAGTTGTTTAGTCTGCAGCAATTAGGTTTTGTATTAGAGCATGTTGAAGCAATTAGATTATTATTATTATTATTACTTTAAATAAGTTCAAAAAGTATTGATGCTGTGAATTATTAGTGTTTGATAGATAAGCTGTGGCTTTTTTGGTGTACAGATTAGTGGGATACGAGGGTCTGGAGGTTATTAATCCGGATGGAGGGACAGATGATGTTCATGAAGAAGCAAGTAAAGGAAGATGGAAGCAGGAGGTATGTTACTTCCTTGTTATGGAAGTACCAATTGTGCGTATATTGATTGTCAAAGGTTGTATTTCGAGCTTGATGGTGAACCTTGGTAGTTAGATTTAAGTACACAAATTGAACATGTTATTCTGGACCACCAGGCTGTTCTCCATTGGACTTGGCATTAGATCTATACGTAACATGAGAGCCTTTTTTGCTTTACACTCCTTTCTTTGGCAATCACGTTTATTGGTTTAGAAAGTTTTCCGGCCTAGCTACCAAGTAATGAATCAAACAACAGAAATCTGTACAATGTCATGTACTTGTGGCTGCTGCCATGCTGCAGTGGGCTCATTTTTGAAGTAACAAGACTGTTGCGTGAAGAAGGTGTTGTGTTTTTCTACTTCCTAGTGCTTGAAGTCTGCTCATTTCTCTCTCTTTTTTTCTTCTTCACAGGATCGGGATGGTTACTGGAAGGTGATGCAGAAGTATGTAGGTGCTGATGTGACGTCAATGGTGACCCTTCCAGTTCTTATTTTCGAGCCAATGACTATGTTACAGAAAATGGCAGAGGTTTGTGTTGTAAATTGTTGTATATTTATTTTTTTCAAAATTTAAGTGTTCTGCTCCTACGGTGTACCTTACAATTTTCCGACCTTTTCTCAGTTGATGGAATACTCCCATCTGTTAGATCTGGCAGATGAATGTGAGGATCCATACATGCAAATGGTATACTCTGGTAAGTAGTTTCTACATCTCTGTCCCTTCGATGTATATGTGTGTCATATGATGTTTCCACTACCTGTTTTCTGTTTCCATGTTCTCTCTGTCTCCTTAACTGTTCTTGCACGTTGTATGATGACTAACTTACTATTACTTGTTGCAGCATCCTTTTTTATATCTGTTTACTATGCCTTTCAACGAACCTGGAAGCCCTTTAACCCAATTCTTGGTGAGACTTATGAAATGGTTAACCATGGTGGCATTACATTTGTAGCAGAGCAGGTCAGTTTTAACTTTCAAAGCTGTCATTCTCTGGTTACTTTTTAAGTTTTGGTACGTTAGGATTGGAAAGAAAATGAAAGTTGTTTTCTCTCACTTGAAATCTTATATCATTCAATATTAGAGGTAGCTATATATCATTGATTAACCTGTGTTAAGAATGAGAATATTCATATGTTATTATGTTATCTTAGAAATTATTTGTTTATATCTTTCAGGTTAGTCATCACCCACCTATGAGTGCTGCTCATGCAGAAAATGAGCATTTCATATATGACATTACCTCAAAGGTGAAGACCAAATTTCTAGGGAACTCGATTGATATCTATCCAGTTGGAAGGTAAACCTTGGTTATTTGATTTTCTCAGTTGCTATAGTTTGTTGATAAATATTTTTCTTTCTTGTCTATTCAACTCATCTGAAGTCATATGCTGGCATTCAACTATGAAATTTAATAATAGGGATTTCTCCGTCATCTAATAATTTCTGTTTATGTGAGAGTTAAAGTTGCATACTAAGCATATTTTATTAATTAATTTGCTAAATAAAATATTTTTAATGCAGGACACGTTTGACCCTAAAAAAGTCTGGTGTAGTTTTGGATTTGGCTCCCCCACCTACAAAAGTTAACAACTTAATCTTTGGACGGACATGGGTTGATTCACCAGGAGATATGGTCCTGACCAATCTAACCACAGGGGATAAAGTTGTACTATATTTTCAACCATGCGGCTGGTTTGGGTATGATTACTTGTTTCTTGAAGTAGAGTTACAAGTGCTTTATTGAGTGGTATCCTATTGGAGGTTATTCTAGGAATTCAAGGAAAAATTTTGGGTCAAAATCTTTCTTCTAGACTTTACCAAGTAAAATGTCTTTAAACAGTAAAATATGTTTTTTGTGAGTTGCCTCGTATAATTATTTTTTCATTAAGATGCAGCGGACCTGTTTTCAACAATTAGCAACAAATTTACCTAGTGGGATCTCAATATTATATTCACTGGGATGTTTGATAACAGTTATATTTTTTTAAGTCTCAATGGCAGGGGAGAACATCCAATAATTGAGGTTAACAACTAGTTATATTCATAAGTAGCTAACTGAAGTATTCTGGCATAGTGATAGAGTTTATGTTAAATGATTGGTCTTTAGTTAACTAGTGTCAGATCTATGTTAATTTCGCAGTTATCTTCATTTTCATTTTTGCTTACAGAGCTGGTCGATATGAAGTTGATGGATATGTTTATAATTCTACCGAGGAACCCAAGATATTGATGACTGGAAAATGGAATGAGTCAATGAGTTATCAACCTTGTGATTCAGAAGGTGAACCACTTCCTGGCACGGAACTAAAAGAGGTTGGTTTCTTACCGCATACTAGCTACACCTTGAAGTATGAAGAATCCAATTTAAGCTCTTGTACAAACCATGGACTTGTTTGAGTTTATCACCACCACTAATGTCTTAAGAGTCAATTTTGAATGTTAAAAATGCATTCTCATGTTCACCATGAGATATAAAGTTGACTAACTACTTTACTTTCCTCCTTTTCTTTTGTCATGTAACTCCGGAAACTTAAATGTTCTTTTTCGTCCTTCACTCCTTGTATCAAGCTCATATTGTTTGCTTTTGTTGTTCCATTTCAGTCGTGGAGAGTTGCTAAAGTTCCAGATAATGACAAATTCCAGTACACATATTTTGCACATAAAATAAATAGCTTTGACACTGCTCCTAAGAAGTTATTGGCATCAGACTCTCGGTTGCGTCCCGACAGATTTGCCCTGGAGCATGGTGACATGTCCAAAGCTGGTTTTGAAAAGAGCAGGTACCCTCTTTCTCTCTCACACACGCGCACACACACACACACGCGCCCGCACTGCAGTAAGAAGGTTGAATAGAGAAATGAAACTCATTGATTGCAAGAAGCCACTACGCTGTTGCTTTGAGCATTTATTTTCAAGACAACTCGGGGAAAGAAGCTGACATTTTAAACCCGTTGACCTATTATATTTCAGTCTGGAAGAGAGGCAGAGAGCTGAAAAGAAAAACAGAGAAGCAAAGGATCATGACTTTGTTCCAAGATGGTTTGACAAAACAGATGAAATCTGTCCTACAACTTGGGATGATTTGCAAGTGTACCAATACAATGGCAAATACACTGAACACCGGGCCGCAATAGATGACTCAGACAGTGTTGAAGCCATTGATGTCAAATCAATAGAGTTCAACCCCTGGCAATACGAAAATTTGGCTGCCTGAGGTGTTCTTAATATGATTGTGCTTGTCTGTATTATATCTTCTCTGATTTATTTATTTTTTCACCTTGACTCTCCTTTAGAGTCGGTATCACGATGGAACTGTAAGTCTGATTAGGCTCTTTTCTGGCTTTGCTATGACATTAATGTGTTGTTAGATCATATATGAAAGCAGTTGAATGTCTGAAAGAGTCAGGCTTGTGTTGTATTGTGGAGAGTTTCTATACTTATTGTTATGAGCCTGAGTTATGACTAATAGTCTTAAAGACTATTGTGACGGAGGACGTGGCTTGCACGTGTGAGAATGCTAGCTACTTCTAAATTTCTTGGCAAGGCGCATTCTCGGAAAAGCTTGGGTTTGGAGTTGCCTGATGGCACCGACGTGGGGAAAATTGTGGTGGACCAATTTTCCTCCTGCATTTGCTTTCAGTCTGTTTCTCAAGTCTCAAACTCAAACGGACCCATTCCGACAGTTTCTTTGTTCACTTGGTCCTCCCTTATCTACTTTCTCTCAGACCACAAACTAAGTCAACCCGAGTCCTTATCTTTCCTAGCTTATCGTTCTTTGCTCTTTGTTACGACTACGTTTGTTCTCTCTCCTCTCTCTCATGGGGGGACATAGACTTCATGCTATTGTGATGTAGGAATGTGGGTAAGGTTTGGTTTCGTTCCTTACTTATTTTCGGGATGGAATAGTGGTCATTTGATATGCATTTTGTAGCTAAAATAGGATGTCACGATAGGTTTCTTGTCACAACTTCTTTCCAACAAACCCCTAGGAGAAGAGGGACATGTCCTTTACTTTTTATCAAGACAAATAAGATGTGACAATATGTTTCTGTTCATTGTGCAATTGCCCCCACCGCAGCAATATTTAAGGTCTCTATATATAATAACAAGACATGAGAAAACTATGAAGAGGACTTGAGAAATTATATCGCAGGTGACTGTTATTTTTTAAAAGGCTTGATTGGTACATTAAAGTTTGGAATGTTGTCCGTATTTTGAAGTAATTCAACTGCAAGGACAATGTACCACATAATTATGATCACGGATATTATGTTCACCAAATGTATAAAACAAATACGTGATCACTAAAAACAGATAAAATTTACGTGCGTAAATCAAATTATCCCCCAACAATAGACACATGGTATTTCAGAACTCCTCGATAACTAATCCAAATGAACGACCTCATTTTTACCAAAATGAGAATTTTCTTTATTTTCTTACCTCTTACATGGAAAAGAATCGAGACTTTTACTCTTATTTGTGAACGAGATAAGACTAACCCCAGATAGTGGAGAGACCCGCACGTGTCAAATTCACAAGTGATGTATCCCCATACGCAGGAACTGGTCCAAGTGGTTTTGTTAACTAGTAAGGTTTACCGGTTATCTCAATTATGAGGACGAGGAAAGGAGTTCAAACTCTATAAACAAACAGTTGGGGGGTTTAACAAGGGTCGTTTTTCTGGAGGTTTTGCTGATCGGACAAGTATCCATTTTCATAGGTGTGAGGATATTCTTCTGCAATTTACAACAACCAATCAGTTTTTCAGAAATATAAACAACTCTACTAATTCTCTCTTTTTCAGGTTGAGATTTCTGTACCCACCGATCAAAGGTATCAACTTGTTCATGAAAAATGAGGACCCAGATAGATTGTTTTTGCATTTCTGTTTTACAAAAGCTCAGTTTTTCTGACGCTTTTTTCAATTTTTTCTTCAGAGTTTTGATCTTTCGATTCTCCTGTCATTTTCATGTCCACTCACTTTTTTTTTTCTGGTGGGATTGAAATTCCATCATTTTCTTTTAAGGTATCAGAATTATATGGAACTCAATCTCTCTCTTTCTTTGTAAGATGTATATTTATGTATAAATTGTAGTATATTATTTGGACTAGTTAACTGTAAGAGGGTCTGGATTAAATAAATGGGGGTGAGTCAGGTTTGGTCTGCCTGACCATGAGGTGTTTGGGATCTGCCGTTTCTTTGTTTAGCCAGGGTTTAGCACTTTAGCGTCTGGTACTTTATTGTTTTGTTCTAATGTATGTATGTATATATATGTAATTTTATATTGGTCTTTCTGAACCAAGATAAATGTTGCTTGTTTTGTTTTGCAGAAACTGCAGGTAACAATTTGGGTTCAAGTTTGCATTTTTCTACTCTTGAATGGGATGAATTGGCGGCATAACCCTTTAAACTGTAAGCAATCTTGTCATTTTTACCTCAGGAGCTTCAGCATGAAATTTCCCTTTGTTTTGTTTAGGTATACTCTAAAGTCTAAACTATGATGTGATAATAAGAATGTAGATGTTTTTTCTTAAGTTTTTTTTAGATCGGATGAAGTTATTTGATGACGTGAAAAAAAAGGATGGAAAAGAGAATTAATACTGCATTTGGTTTGACTGAATTTTTTTGAGGAATTTGTTTTGAGTTTGACCATGATCTCCTGTTGTTCATGTCTCTTAAATTACTTTGCTGAATTAGACTGGTCCAGAAGTTGTGCTCTTGTTAGTTGCAATACAGTATTCTACTCTATTTGTGTTTTTCAGCAATTGGAATGGCCTCTTAGAAAAGGCTTAAGAAATAGTTGATATGTTCTCATCAAAGTGTATTTTTTGTTTTCAGAAAGGAACTGTGTGATTCATTTGATGTTATTTTTCTTCTGTCATTTTGGTTACAACAGGGTCTCAATTGGTGGGCCTTTGAACTTAAGGAAGCTCGTGAAGTTTAGCAGATGACTTTTTATACTTGTGATGAATCTTTGAGATATGGTACCACAGAGGAGAGTGGACTATGGCTTCAATGGATACCAAATGCCTCAGGTTCCTCGAGCTTCTAGATCAGCTAGGGTAACTAAAACTAATGGCTGCTTAATAATCTCTATTTTCTGTGTAAGTAGTAAGAGCTGATCCCATTCTGTCATCATTGGTTTAGGGGAAGGGACCTATCAGAAAGAAACTTGAGGGAAATCAAATTCAAGCGTTTGAGATTTTAGCCAATATAGCTGCCAAACTATTGGAAAGCGAAAGTCCTCTACCAACTAATGCTCCATGCGGAAAGGGTCCGCAGTGCACTTCTCAAGAAACCACTAAAAGCAAGCAACAGAATGAAGGAAACTTGTTGAAGGATGAACCTTGTGAGTGTGGAAGTTTTGATGATGAAGGCTCTTTACGTGGTTGTGAGGTGCAAGAGCATCAACAAAGTTACACTCTGAATCAGTTTACACATCCAGAAGAAAACTACAGTTCTGAGGTGAACGTGACATCAAAAAGTAATGATCACCCGATGATGGTTTGTTGTGCTAAAAAGTTGGGTACAGTTGATAGCAGTTCTTCTTGTGGAAGCTATTCTAATAAAGCAGTCAGTGACCTCACTCTATCTGGGGATTTCATTGAAGAGAAAGTACAGCCTATACGTAAGAGGAAACTAGAGGCTGAACCATCAAAGGAAACAAGTATAAAGGATGGAACATCTCATGTTGTAGGCCATTCAGAAGATCTAATAAAACTGGAAGGAAAGACTCCTGACATTTCTGAACTTGATGTAAATGCACCTTGTTCAGGAGACTGCAATAGTCATGTTCATTTCCTCTGCCAGTATGATAATGTAAAAGTAGTTAGTAGAGATGATGACGAAAATCCTGTTGCATTTGTTCAACCCTGTACTGTGATCAAGGAATTTGAGCACACACCAGATGTTGATGATAAGAAACTAAACAATGTTTCGGCATCCAAGCACTGGAGAATAACTTCAGATATGAAGGTTGGGGGTTATTCTAGAACTGGTAATTGACTTTACAATGCACTCTTGTTTTAAGTAAGGTAGACTGTAGGTGCTTTGATTACTCTATCAGGAATCATACCACCACTGTTTCATTAGTGTTATGATACATAATTATTCTGATGTTGAACTACTGCTTTTAGATGGGAAAATAAAGCAAATTTACTGTAATGGGAGAACTTGCTATGCACATCAAAGATCCCAGAAGATTTATCCTTTCAAGAAGAGAAAGTTTTTTAATCGAAGGCCATTCACTACATCTGATCATGGGTGTAACTGTGAAAGCCCATTTAGTTCTCCTGACAAGAAAGAAGATTGTGGCAACTGCAACGCAGGTCCAAAAATGCTTGCTGCTTGCTTTCTACTTTATCTCTATTTACACTTGGGGTTGAGCTTTAAGGGATACCATCAAGTTTGATTTTATAATGAGGCTCTTACATGTAGGAAGTGGACCATCATCGTTAACGACAGGTCGACAACCACTCAAATCCAGCGATCGTAATGGTAGAAAGTTTGTGATGACCTGTTCTGCAAGTATTACTTGACATTTATCATTTAACTGAAGTCTTCTTACACTTCCTTTTGCTAATCAGTGAAGCTCAGTATTAAATCCTTCAAAGTTCCCGAGCTATTTATAGAAGTTCCTGCAACTGCAACTGTTGGTTCATTGAAGGTTTCTGTTTTTCCCTTCTTGTATCTGTGATTATAGACATCTAATTGTCTAATTGATTAACTCTGTTACATATTGGTTCTCTAGCATGCAATCAAGCATATAGTGTGGCTTCTAGAAGCCCTTATAAGACAACTATAGTCCAATCTGATGTGTTATATCCAAGCCTCTGCTACTTTAATACTTGTTTTTTTCTTTTGGAATTATTTTGATAATTCATAAGCTCATCAACTCAAGCGTGGAGCTGAAAATGTTGATGTGATCATAGCAATTTTTTCCTCGGTTGTAATTTTGCGAGCACCTTTATCAGGAGTCTGGAGGCATTTGCTTTCCGTTTTTGCATACACTATTATCTTCTTGATTATGGTTGGGAAGATAACATATATCAAAAAAGTACTATTATTAATATTCAGATTTAGTTGATTATATATACGTGATATGGGTAATTTTTCTGTAGATGTCAGTAATGGAGGCAGTAACTTCTTTACTTGGAGATGGACTGCATGTTGGAATCCTGGTTCAGGGGAAAAAGGTCAGAGATGATGCCAAAACTCTACTTCAGACTGGAATTTCTCGGGATGACAAGCTCCATAATTTGGGTTTTACATTGGAGCCCAAACATGCAAAACTTACATATTCTGCATGCGGCGATGACCCTCCCTTTGTATCTGGAAGACCTCAGGACGTATCCAAGTAATGGCATGAATTATCAATCTTTTAATGAGTTTTTCCCAGCATGTCAAAGCCATATTTATCCCCTAATTTTCTGTCTTCAGGCATTCAGCGCCTTTGGTTTCACGGCAAGGGACTTCAAATGTATCCACAAATCCTCCAGTAATGAATTTGGGTGGCTGTGCTGAAAAAGACTTTAAATTAGCTCCCTCCCTTTTTAGTACTTCAGTTGACAAAACCCCATCATCTTCCCAAGCTCTAGTTGCAGTTCCACCTATTAGTGCAAAGCCATTGGCTGTGGTTCCTTTTCATAGGAAATCTGGGCATCCGGCATATGTACAGCGCCGGATGAGGAGACCTTTCTCTGTTTCAGAAGTAGAAGCATTGGTTCAGGCTGTTGAGAAACTTGGAACAGGAAGGTTGGTTTTAATATCACCATGTGCGCTGTGATTGATGAATATCTAGTTGTATAACTCACCTACTTTCTTGGTTTGCAGGTGGCGTGATGTTAAAATGCGCGCTTTTGATAATGCAAAACATAGAACTTATGTTGACTTGAAGGTCAGTGTTGTATTTGAACGATCCTCAAGTGAAACGCATTCCTAACTCAGTTGATTTCTTGTCTAGCCAATTACGTACTAGCTTCTTTTGATGATGTTTTCTTCTCATTCTATAATACTGTTGTTGGAAGTTATAAAATGTTCATTGTGTTGGGTTAAACAATGAATGGTGTAGGACAAATGGAAAACATTGGTGCACACAGCAAGAATTGCACCTCAAAAGAGGAGAGGGGAACCTGTTCCTCAGGAGCTTTTGGACAGAGTTCTAGCCGCTCATGCCTACTGGTCTCAGCGGCAAGCCAAGCAACAACTCAAAGCAACAGTTTGAGAACTGAGAAAGAGCATGTAAATGAAGCTTTATCTCTAGAACTCGCAATCTTGCGATTTCCTAAATTGTATTTAAAGCTCACAAATAGAGAAGTTATCATGTAAATGGTCTTAATGTAATGTCACTTTTGCTTGATTCATTGGACGCCAAGCTTTTCTTTCCCAGTTGAAGAGTCTTGTGTGCTATGTAAATGATGGTTTCTGCAACAAAGCACATGCGCAGAGAGCTAATTCAACTTCACTCTCATGTTGAATTCCAAGTTCTAGTTTTTGGGTTTCTTGCAATGGAAGTATCAAGACCTGAGAGTCTGATTGATATCATGTACTAGCAATGTACCAGGAATGATCATTTAGCACATGAGCTTATGATATTACCAATTGTTGGATTCTGTCAGAGATTTTATTCTACAGCCAGTCAATTTTGTCAATCCTCCTTATCACTGTTTTACTGAAAAAAATCAAGATATCCAAACTCCACTAATCACATGGATCGCTACGAACTCCATCTGCATCAGACAAGGTCACAAGGAGCATGTGTCGTGTCAGCTTCTCATTGGCCGTTTTGGCATAAGCATGTGATCAAACATGGATTAACAAGTTTTCTAATGCTTAATTGTAACCAGGATCATATAGGGTAACGAGTAGGGATGACAACGGGTCGGGTCGGAGTCGGGTTTTGGGTAATCGAACCTGATCCAAACCCGAAACCAACCCGACTTGAACTCAAAAAACTTTAGTTCAGGTTTTCACCCGACCCGAACTTGTCGGATATATAATATTCGAATTCGATCCGTTTATCCGAATAAAAAAGAAATAAAATAAATATATATAATAGAATTGTATATATACTATTATATAAAAATATTTTAAAAATTAGATATAAATTATAAAATATAACAAGTTTTATTAAAAAAATAGGTGAGTCGAATTCGGGTTCAGATTCGATAGATGCATATCCGTATTTGATCTTAATACGACATCATTCGAGTTAAATTCGAGTCGATAAATATTCAATATCCCCTTATTTATTTTAAAAATCAGATTCGATCAGGTTCGGGTGCGTTGAACTTATTTTGCCACCCTAGCAACGAGAGCATTGATGTAAAGTGGTATCTGTTTCCGGTCATCTCTTAAAATAATCAAAACTTGTAAAGATGCAGGATTGAATATAAGATACGGCGCCGAAATGCAGATTTGGAGAAAAGAAAAGTCTCGTGTGTTTGGTCGATGGCATTAGTGGGAATATGATGGATTTGATAAATAAATGTTATTGGCTGGACGTGTTCTTGACCAATGAACATCAAATACCATCCTCGATTCTTCAAAGTCCGGTTCTTTATCTCTATTCCTTCATTGTTGTACAAAGAAAGACGAACCAGTCAACGTACGTACTCTCCTCCAAAATGGGATGCACACGTTTTTTTAAGTGTGCAAGCAACTCTTCTCTTCTGCCGTCACTGGGAACCTGATATGTAAATTTGGTTCTAAACACAGTGGTCCTTTCTGCTTTTGGTAATAACGAATGACCTTCTTGGTGTCGGTTCTACATGGTTCTAAACATAAGCAATATTTCATTCTTAGGTTGGTGGCCCTTTACCACTTTTGGTAAAGATGCCTCTCATGTTCTTATTCTTCTCCCTTCTATCATTGCTACGTTCTCCATACGAATGAGATTCTTATCGAAAATGTTAAGAACACATTTGGTATACTAGTCATTTGATATTATTATTCACAAAGAGTTTGTTAGAGGTTCAAATCACCAAAAAAGTCGAAATGATCGCCCGTACAAAGATAAGTAATTTTCGATATTTTACTTTACTCGCGTCTTTGATATGATGAGGATTGAGGAGCAAACCCTCACTTGAAGGTGATCTCCATTAGAATCAGAACCATGAATCGTGAAAGTGAGAGACGTCAAATTGGTGACATGATTCAGATTCATTGTTTGAGACAATAAAAAGGGAAAAGAGTGAGATTAGTCTTGCGAAACTAGAGAGGGACGAGACGCGTGCCCCTAGATTATTGGGAACAGAGTTGAAGTCCACAGGAGCATTATACAGGGGAAGACAATAGATAGAGAAAGAGAAAGAGGTCGATGAGTTTCCCGGTGGACATTTGAAAAGCTCCCCCGAAATCAACGGCTGTCTTTCGTTTAATACAACCTTAATAGCAACAGCTCAACTCTCTCTCTTCTGTTATGTTCTGTTCTATCTTTCAGTGAAGCTCAGGCGACTTAAAGGTAAGAACTTTGGCTGTTCGTGAAGTTTTGTTTCTGAGCATTCTTGTGTTGTTGTCTTATTTCTCTGCTGTTAGTTGACCTTTATATTGAATTGGATAATGCCCATTTCATTTTACACACGATTCAGTGTATTTCACTATTTCTGTGATTTAGTTCTTGAAATTTATAGTCTTTTTGGGTTCAAGAAGCTTGAGTTTGTGAATCTATGAGGCAATAGAGTGTTAAAGACTACAGGGTTGTAAATGATTCTAACTTTGAAAGAAAATTCTGTTGCTTTTGAAGAAGATACCAAGTGGTTTTGGATTTGGCGGAATTGAGATTCATAATTTAATGTAGTTTGAGATACATTCTGTTTCTGCATCTTTGGAAATTTGAAGTATATATTTTGTAGATTTATTTGTGGAGGTTTTCATTTTCTTTTTTTCTTCGAATGTCTTCTTTTTAAGGGTTGAAGATGAAGGATACTGAGTTTCAGTAATTTGGAAGAAAAGGGTTTCAATGTTGAGTTGATGACAATGGATCCACGGTTTAGGAGTTTCTCAGGTTCTTTGAACGGAGTTTGATTAAGCAACCAACCTTTGTCCCTTTTTTCACATCAGAACATTGTTCCCCAATCCCAATTTGGCAGTCTTCCTTTCTTGGGTAACAATTTTAGTGAATTAGATTATCCTAAACCCAATCCAATCCCGAATGGTTTTTCATCTTCCTCAAGTTTGAGCCCCGAGGAGGAAGATTGTGACTTTTCTGATGAAGTCTTGAAGTACATCAACCAGATGCTCATGGAGGAAGATATGGAGGACAAGACTTGCATGCTTCAAGAGTCTTTAGAGCTTCAAGCGGCGGAGAAGCCATTTTATGATGTCCTTGGAAAGAAATATCCCCCTTTCCCAGAAGTAAACCATGAATTTTCAATTCCGTATGTTGAGATCTCGGAAGAGGGTTTCTCCAGAAATGGCAGCAACTATATTACTAATAGTAGTACCAGTGGTTTCTCTGGAAATGGCAACAATTATATTACTACTAGTAGTAACAGTGATGGCTATTTCAGTGATAGTAACATGATGCAAAGTCCAGGTTCATATATGTCTCAGTTTCAAGGTCTTCCGCCTTATAGCTTTTCTCAATCGTCTTTTGCCTCTTCAACTAGGGTCAGTAGCCTGGATGGGCTGGTAGACTCTCCCTGTAGCAGTGTACATGTCCCTGATTTCAATACCGAAAGTCAATCTATTTGGCAGTTCAATAAGGGGGTTGAAGAGGCTAGTAGATTTCTTCCTGATGAGACTAATTTGGTTGTGGATCTGGATGCAAATTGGGTGTCGGCTCAAGCTTCAAAGGTTGGGACCGATGAGGAAGTTGTCAAAGTGGAGAAAAAGGAGGAAGGAGAATACTCTCCTGGCGGGTCAAGGGGGAGGAAGAATCCTTATAGAAAGGACGATGAGGATATAGAGGAAAGTAGGAGCAGCACGCAAGCAGCAGTTGCTACAGAATCTACTCTGCGCTCAGAGATGTTTGATAAGATATCGCTTTGTAGCCTAGGGGAGGGTAAAGTGCACTTGGAATCTAAACGAGAGGAGTTGCAGAATGGAATGATCAAATCTGTGCCACAGAATGAGAAAACCAAAGGATCAAATGGAGGAAAAGGCCGTGGTAAGAAACAAGCCGGGAACAAAAAGGATGTGGTGGATCTGAGAAGTCTCCTAATTTCTGTTGCACAGGCAGTTGCAGCTGATGATCATAGGACCGCAAATGAGCTGCTAAAGAAGGTGAGGCAGCATTCTTCGCCTTTTGGGGACGGGACTCAGAGACTGGCTCATTGTTTTGCGGATGGCCTTGAGGCTCGCTTGGCTGGTACAGGTAGTCAGATCTATAAAGGCTTTGTTAGCAAAAGAACACCAGCTGCTGATCTCTTGAAAGCTTATCATCTTTTCCTTGCTGCATGCCCATTCAAGAAGATGTCTAATTTCGTCTCAAACAAGACAATAATGGATTTATCAGAAAAGGCGACAAGACTCCATGTCATAGATTTTGGTATCCATTATGGTTTCCAATGGCCTACCCTTATTCAGAGGATTGCAATGAGGGATGGTGGACCCCCAAGGCTTCGGATTACTGGAATTGAATTTCCACAACCAGGATTCCGGCCAGCTGAAGGAGTTGAGGAAACAGGACGTCGCTTGGCAGCTTTTGCTGAGACATTCAAGGTGCCGTTTGAGTACAATGCTATCGCAAAGAAATGGGAGACCATTACACTTGAAGACCTTAAACTTGACAGGGATGAGTTTCTTGTTGTAAACTGTTTGTACCGAGGAAAGAACTTGCTTGATGAAAGTGTGGCCGTGGACAGTGCAAGAAGTAAGGTTCTTAATCTGATAAGGAGAATACGTCCAGACATTTTCATCCATGGAGTTATAAATGGTGCATACAACGCTCCCTTCTTCGTCACCAGGTTTCGAGAGGCTTTGTTTCATTTCTCTTCTTTGTTTGACATGCTTGAAACAGTTGTACCCCGTGAGGATCGGGAGAGGATGTTGATTGAGAAAGAGATCATTGGCAGGGAGGCTTTGAATGTGATAGCTTGTGAGGGCTGGGAGAGAGTGGAAAGGCCAGAATCCTACAAGCAGTGGCAAGTCCGCAACATGAGGGCTGGATTTGTGCAACTACCTTTCGACAGAGAACTTGTGAAGAGGGCGGCTTGGAAAGTGCAATCGAGTTACCACAAGGATTTCGTCATCGATGAAGATGGCCGCTGGCTGTTGCAGGGATGGAAGGGAAGGACCATTTTTGCTATTTCTCTTTGGAAACCTACATGAGGAACTTGAAAAGCTGCCACATTTACTGCTTGTGTTGTGCTCCTTTATCTCTTTTTAGCGGTTAAACCATTTTGGGCACTTTTTGGTTCCACGTAATCGTGCCCTCACCATATTGCGATTGCTTCATTCCTAATCTGGCAGGTGACTGGTTTTCAGTTGTTGATCTTGATTATAGTAACAGACAGACGGTCATAACCAAGTGGTGCTTTAATATCCCTTGGCAGAGTTCTTTCAGAATTGTCAGTGTATAACAGACACTTGTCGTTCTCATTTGGAATTCAATTACAACTGTGCGACACATTTATACAAACAAACATAAACACCCGCAGTTTCGTCCGAGGAAGAAGAAATGTGAGATTGTGTTACTCTTCTTCTTCTTCAGGTAACCTCGTCTCGTCGAACCATCGAGGAGGATCATATCCAGAACCACCCGAAAAATGAAACGAAATTGAATTAAATTTACACAACTTTCATCGACCAACAAAATAAATAAATAAAGGAAAAGAGGAAATACCAAGGGGATTACAGCACAGTCAAGACTGTTCCTTTGGCAACCCCATATTTCTTGTAAGCTTGCATTGAGTACTCACTGCAAGTCGGTTCGCCATCAACGGTGAGATTTCCCCTGTTTTGTTTAAATTCAACAAAAACCTGCGTTAATCTTGGGTGTGTCAACTGTCAAGTAAAGGAGACTTCTGTAGAATTTGAGCATGGACAAAGCGGCTTTGACTCCCAAACTGTTCTCTTCCTTGTCTGAAAACAGAAGCCAAGTTCATCCGTAAGCCCATTTCAGATTTTCAGTAGTTGCAGAAATCGAGGGAGGGTGAGTTGATAGTACCTTGTGTAAGGTTAGTTCCTACTGTCATATGAATTACTATATCAGATGAAATTTGTTTTAGTATGAACATATATACTTTTCTGAAGTCTGATACTAGATTAATCTAGGAATGAATACAATCACAGTTTATTCTGTTTAGATAGAAACGTACTTGGATTGTTGTTGCTCATTGTTGATCTTCTCCTTTAGACACCTCTATACTTCTGTGGCAAATGGGTGCCAAAATAGATGAAGGATACGTGTTTAAAGCAGGGACCAAAATCACATATATATAGTCTAATTCAATCTGATCTCGTTGGCAGTTTCTTCCATAAAGAAACTGTCAAGAATTCAAACTTGAATTCTTATTCTGATCTATACTGAATTCTGTTATAACTTATAACTAATGTTGTTATAACAGACTTTATTTATTTCGTTAAGATCAAAAAAGCTCTTCTGTTATCATAGTTCATGTCTTATATTATATCTGAATGATGTCTGATTCTTAACTATCTAACACCTTGTGGACTGTTTTGGTCGGAATCGGAGTTCAGACAGTTGGTTATTCGGAGATGAGGTTTCAAAGTATTGAGCTGGGTTCGGTAGAGTTTCTGGGAGTTCGAGTTTGGGTGTTGGGATTGAGACTGGAAAACTAAAACCAGAGGTTGATTGTAGTTCACAACCGCCATTTTTAGCTGCGGTTCACTAGTGAGCAAATCTTGCGATATTTATAGGTTCCACTCAACGACGTCGTTCAACTCAGCGAAACTTGACACAGGAGTCTATGAAACGTGATCATATCAGCATAGCTTCAACTATGAACTAAAGTGAAGCTTAAAATCAAAACAGGTTAAAGCAATCAGTTGGTTATTACAAAAGTGCAACGCAGCCATTGAAGATGTGCACAATAAGAATGCATCCTTGAATACAACAACTCCTAAGATTGTTTCACTGCATAATCATGTTCATATGCTAGTTGCTTAATTTACTGGTGTTCGTTCCCGGAAACATACAATAATGAAACCATAAGGGTGATGTTCTAGAATGAAAATTCCGCGGAAACTGTTGTTGCAACAACAAGACAGCAGAAATCAAAAGCGGGTGGTGATCTGGGAAAAGAGAGCCTTGAAATCCTTGGTAGGCGTTCCGGTTCCCTCAGGCTTTGAGGCCAGATCAAATGCCTTGTTCTTTGCCTCCTCAATTTGCAACGCCTGACAAATAAACAAAGGGATAACAACGAGGTTAGCAGATCGGTAGAATGCACTAGCAGTGACAGACTGTTTTAAAAGGTGAAAAAACGGATGCCTCACAGGAAATTGGAAAATTGTTCATTTTGATAGATATATATACCTGAATGCAGACTTCTGAAACGTCAGCCCTGGCAATGGTTCTTGTCTCTGTCTTAAGGAGCTCGTCGTCCTTCCCAATGAGAAGTTCACGGATACCACCTTCTTTGTCTTGCAAGCCTCCAGCCCTAACGCACCCAGAAAGGTCTGAGTTAGTCAGCTAGTCAAAGAGATAGCAAGAACAGATGATCCAAAAATGACTAGTTTCGGGCTTCCATGGGTTTACTAGAGGTTCTGTGGGTTTTCTAGAAGTTCTATAACATTCTGTTGAGGATTAATTTAATAGAACTCCATGAAAAGTAGGCAACTATTCTCCGGGTTACTACTACTTCAAATGTGAGGTTCGTTGTCATAAGCACACATTTTTCTTTAACAAACTGGTACAAAATCCAATTGATGACATAAAAAGATCTCTTAAATAAGAATATAGTGCTGGCATAAATGTGATTACAACTGGACCAACCTTATGATTGTGTATGGAATACCAGAGTCAGCCAAGTACTGCTCAGCCTTCCTCTTCCAAACCTGTTTGAAAAACATTGGCATGACAGTTTTATAATTGAAGTATTAGCCGGAA
Organism: Geum urbanum; assembly: GCA_946800695.1. Taxonomy (NCBI): domain Eukaryota; kingdom Viridiplantae; phylum Streptophyta; class Magnoliopsida; order Rosales; family Rosaceae; genus Geum; species Geum urbanum. The sequence goes on along the minus strand of OX326999.1, from coordinate 75,432,817 downwards.
AAATCCATTTGTTTTTTGACAAAAAACAAGGCTGCAAAGCTACCAGGAAAGGAGGCAATCAAACATAGAGAGGGATTACTAACCAATATGTTTCCATTACCCAAGCTGTTTAATGGATTACTCAAATCAGTTCCGCCCATAGACCCAACCAACACAATTTGCTTCACTCCTGCTGCCTTAGCTGTTACATACATTATATTAGACACCTAGTATGAGACACCAATAATCTGTAAAAAAAAATGTACATGTTAAAATGCCAGGGGAAGAAGTATAAGAATGCTTACCAGCATCAATTTGGTTTTTCTGTCCAAGCCAATCAACCTAAGAAGCAAAACCATGTTTTAGTAACAAGGATAATAAAAAACTGAGGTGTCGCTTAATGTATAGCAACTACCAAGATCTAAAAAACCCATTTGGTGAAAGTACCTGTTCAGGATATGCGCCATCCTCAAAATAGAACTCAGGTCTCCCACCTTTGCTAGGATCAAAACCAGGTTTCATCTTTGGTACAGCACTTGTAAGGATTACAAGAGCATCGATACCTTGGACCGCAGGTACAATGCTGTCAGCATTTGTTATGTCACCAACATAAAGGTCATCAGCTCCACCGATTTTTGCTTTGCTTTCTTCTGTTCTAACCAGGCCTCTAGCAACATACTGATCAGACCTCTCCTTCAACTTCTTGTAAACAATTTGGCCTGCCAAGATTTCATCAGCAACAAACTTCTACCACAATCTCTTTATTCTCATAGACCACAAGTAACACCTCTAAACATACACAATCCAGAAAATGATATCATTTTAGTCCTATTCTCCTATACTAGGCCAAACTTGCAATCACATGCTACTCCACAATTCAATTGTTACTCATACACTGTTGGGTCCACACTTCAACTTCAACCCCTAAATAACCATTTTTCTATTGCAGCTACAAACTAGAGCAAATCTCTCTAATCGTAAATTTGTTTACTCAGCACTAAAAACCCAGTAATACAAACAATAAACTCTATCCACAATATCCCATCTCGAATTCAACAATTAACATTGGAAAAGATCCAATCTTTAAACAACTAAACACAACCATGAGAGAATGTGACCAAAAATAAAAAGAGAGAGTACCAGTTCTGCCACCAGCTCCAGTGACAAGTACTGTGCTTGTACCCGAATCCGCCATCGCCGTTATAATCACTCCTCTCCTGAAACCCTTCTTGACCCTCTTCTCAATGCACAAAGATGAAGCAGAAAACAATGAACTGGAAAACTGAGATGATGAAAGACTCAGCCTTTCTGGAATTGTCACCCAACTACATTTATGACATTGACGGACCTTATTATTGTAATTATCTGACACCACCATAGGGACACGTGGTGCTGTTGCCACCGTTGCCATCTCTGATTATCAGACCACCACTCTTAGAACCAAATTCCCATAAACCCACAACAATGCAACCCCAAAAGTCTTGAACCAGAGAGCTAGCTTGTATCACTTGTATGGTATAGAACTTATTGGTTCATTCTTTGCCTATCAGATACAACCTTATCTCTGACAGCTAAATTTTTTTAACCCTCATCAAGTTTTTGTTACTCATTTACTGTCTCAGTTTCAATTCTCAGTCTTTACCACTCATTTACGTATAATGTAGTCACTTGGCGCATGTCCGCTCATATTTCACATGTTATGAATAATTGTAATCTCTTTTCTATGCCAAACTACTGATCTACGCATTTTAGGTGTATTAATTAACATATTTTCTCTACATTTTTACTTTGATAATTGTTTAGTTTTATTAGTTTTAACTTATTTTGTTAATTTCAGGTGTTGACCAAAAGAGACGTAGTAAAGGAGTCTACAAGCATGCAAAACACTGCAAAATAATGGAGAAAAGAAATTGGTTCGAAATTCCAAGGAAGAAAGGAGAAAAATTGAGGAGAAAAAGAAATCATTGGTTGACTAGGAAAACCTTTCCTATGTTGACTAGGATTTGAAAGCTTCCGGAAGAATCTTGAAGAAGAACAAATGAAAATGGGTCCAATTAATTAGAAGATCATTTAGATAGCCCAAATATGAAGATCCAATCAGCCAATTTCGTGGAGATCAAGCTTTGGTAGGAAAAGGATTCCCAAAGTCAAAAGAAGAAGGAAATCATGAAGAATAAGGAAAGCAGAATCTGCCTGTGCAGATGGGCCAACTTCGACAAGCTGTAGAAATTGCATATCAACTCCGATTGAGGTAATTAATGAAGATATTTTATAGCTCTCGGAATGATCTTTCCAATGCCGCAAGAATCACGCAATTCGGATATGTACAACTCCGGGAAAGTGCAAATCTTTACAGACTGTCAGATTTGCCCGGGTACACAAGGAAAATCTTGTTTTGGTAGGAAAAGACCTAATCTTCTTCTATAAATTGGGGAGCTCGGCCTCAAAGTGGATCATCACATATTCTAGGCCTAAGCTCTGCAAAATTACTCTTCAACCTCTCCCTCAAACACCAAGACCAAGCACGGAGTTGACAATACCGCCATCCACCATCACTCGGATCGCTTGCACACGTTAAGTCCATACAAGTGAGAACCACCATCTTTGGATTCATCTACACCTTGGGAGTTTGCAGCGTTAAGCGGGATTTCTTTAAAGTGTAACCATGAATCCTTTACTCCGTAGTCATATTTTGTTCTTGTACTCTTTTTGTTTGACATTGGGTTTTGGTGAATATTTTTGGATTTTTAATACTTACTTGAGTATATCTTCCATGTGTTTATGTTCTTAGTTTTGTTTGAGGCATGCTATGTCTAGTTCTTAATGCGTTGGGTAGTGCGGGATGATTGTGTTTTAACCTTTCGCCTGGAAGTTATTCAATGATTCTTAGATTTTAAGGCGTTAAGCTTTAAACCACATGGCATGTTAACAATAAGAATTAGGAGCATAAATTTCGAAGGTAGCTTAATTAGGTAGAGAAAATTGGTTAGGTTGAATATGATGATCACATGTAAATAATTAGCTTATGTTTTATTTTTGTCGAAATTTATGGTGGGATTTTTGGGATTCTTTTTATGTGTTTTGCTTGTCTATGAGTCGATGCATGTTAGAGTCCTAGAATTTCTTGCTATATTTTTCAACGTTTTTAGGTAGTAATTAGATAGAAAATTAGGTAATTAAAATCAACTCACACACCCCCCATATTACACAATAATTGCATGCACCCTTCAATCCCCAGTTTAGAACGATCTCTACTTGCTTATATTATACTACATCTATAGGGTTTTAAATTGTTTATGGTTAATTTATGTGTTTAATTTAAATGCATATTTTGATCATATCAACTACCAAGTAATCTAAGATTGGGTGAGGGGAAAATCCACTATTCACTAAACAACACGAAAGGGTAAAGGGTAGACCAATTGCAATTATCTTTTAGATTTTTAACTCATTAAACTAAATTAAGGGGTTCTCAAATCTCAATGCATGACATCAATTAACTATTTAACTTAAGACTTTAAACACATATGATAATCACCTGTGATCTTGGAGACTTGGACCATATCGTTTTCACACTGTTTGAAGTGTTTTGTAGCGCCTCAATTATGGTACGCATATGAATTATCAAATTATTTGTCCATGACTATGTATCTTTCAGTACAAGTGTCGAGTTCTTTACCTACAACTATCTCAATGTTATTATAAGCCTCGCGTGATAAGAATGAATTTGCATTCTAATAATTGTGTACGTATTAGAATAATTAGATTATGCTTCCATTGATAGAGGCAAAGGAGTAAGATAGACGGCATTACAACGTCCATGTTAACAATATAAAGAGTAAAGACAATAATTTTATCCTTGGTTCATTTTTGATAACACAAACTAGGCCCCCAATATTACTGTAGTAATTCCAAAATTACCAGGACAATTTATGAGACAGGAAAATGATATTTGAGACCAAAGATGTGAATATAAATTTTTATTATAAACTAATGTGTAACCAGGACAATGAGACAGGGAAATGGGATTTGAGACCCCAAAAACATTGATTTTTTCTTTTCTTCCTCTGAACATACTACATGTTGGTACAACTTTGTACTCTAAGCTGTAACCGAAGTCTCCACTGCAACTTTTCCAGGGTACCCAACTTCAGATTTCCTATCGGCCTCCCAAAGCTCTGGTAGTGCTTCCCTCAGATTGTGGATGCTTTCTAGTGCAAAGTCAGCACCTTTAACTCTCTGGGATGTGCCAACCTGTTCATTCAATAATCATAAAAGCCATTAGTTAGTGCACATCCTTGGTTGAGTTATTTTATCTGCTATGTTATCTAAATTTTGCCAATAAATTGAATTATAAATGTTCCAGTGGCTTACCAGCACAGTGTGAAGACCCGCTCTTTTGCCAGCTTGTATGTTTCTGATACTATCTTCAAAGAACAGCTGAACACACCAGAAGTTCAAAACATAAGTATGGTAGTTGTTGGTAAAAAAAAATTCAATTAAAAACAATAAGAGATAAGTTTGTATCTTACTGTTCTTTGAGGGTCAATGTTGGCTATCTTGAGGGCTTTTTCTATGGCAGCTTCTGATGGCTTGCACACAATTGGGGTTTTGGGTAGTTTTATGGAGGGATTTGCTTGAGCAAAATGGCCAATGATGTCAAAAATTTCTAAGCTACTAGTATTTACTGTGGCTGGAACTTGAGCAGCGCTTAATCCCACAAACTCAATGTCATCTTCATCATCAGAAACGGTGCTTTTGTGAATAGGGTTTAGGGTCTCAAAGCACAGAATTCCCTCAAAGCAGTCTTCTAACCCAAGCCTGCTTAGTGCTTTAGCGGCATGGACCTTGTCTGCATTTGTGAATATCTGTTCCACATAGAAAACAAGAGTCAGTAATCAGAGAAAGTTTCGAACTTATTTTGGCCTAGACAAGATGTAAAGTACTTGATAATTAATTAAGGTGCTTACAATTTTCCTGTAGGGCAGGCTGAGCAAAAGACTCCTTAAAACAGGGTCTGGTTTTATGTTCTCATAAGGTAATCTCCCATGGACAAAACTGTAGCATAGAAAAGGAAAAGGTTATTAACATCTCATGACCAAAAACAATAGAAGATGTCAAATGATCAAAACAGAATGGCTTTCTCACCTGTGGTATTCATCATAGTCAAAGTCATAGCCAATTGCCTGCAAACAAGAGAACCCCAAATACATATTCAATAAAAAGCCTCTTAGAAATAAAAGTAGATATAAAAAAAGAAGGGAAAGATTAAACAGTACCCTAAGTCCAGCCATAGTAGTTCCATAATTCTTGTACAGCAGGTTACCCAATTCGGGGATTATGCTCCTATCAATGCCAAGCTTTTCAACCATATAATCTACAAGAACAAAGAAAATAAGGAATCAATTTATGGACGAAAATGAATAGTCACTGAACTATGACCTCAATTAATTGAAGAAAATTAATCACCTTCTATATTGATGCGGCAAGCTGTAGCAACACCAGTACTTAGAGGATAAAGGGTGTCATCTAAATCTGCATAAACGTTCATGAAAGTGGTCAGGATGGTATTATCCGAGGTGAATACTCAGAGTTTGGCTTGAAAATTACCACAGGTAAAAGGGCTTACCAAACAGAAGACAATCATATTTTTGCCTCTGAGCCTGCATGTAACAGTCTTCATGGAACTCCATTTGATCGGAAACCTTCAGAAGATGGCAGAAAAAGTGAATAATTAGTTACCTGATAGGTTAAACCCAAGCTTTTATATATATATAAAAGCTCCATCTTGATTCTGATACTTCTGTTCTTCATTGCAAATGTAATTAGTGGCACTTAAGCCTCTTACTGACTCAGATTACCACCAAAAAGTGTCAAAGCATATTAAAGGTGACAAGCTGATACATTGTTAGGCCAATACCAAGAAACTAGGTTGGATAAGTCTTTCTCGAATGGACAATCCACAACCTCTGGTATAAATTGAATCAAGAAGAGGTGGACCAATGGCTTTAATAGGTAATAATCAAACTCTAATTTATATTTCACCTACTACTAGCTAGCTCAAAGTTGTGCATACTTACATATGTTACTGCCTAAAGCTACAATCAAAGTAAGCTTAAATAAACAAAATTCAGGGGATTTTATGAGGCCCTTTATGTAGTGGATCATAACTTTAGGGAGCAAGTACAGCACATTGAAGGGTCTTTCCAAGTAGAACTAGTAAAGAATGATAGTTAATTTGGATCAAGAAGAAAAGATTATTATGTCAAATTGAAATGATCGGATCAAAGACCAAAACTTTCTGCAGAATGGATGGTATATGAAATGAACAAGTGTTTATATGATATGATCACAACCCGAATCTTCGTTATAGGAACCGGAAATGCAGTAAAATTTCTGTGGACATGAAACTCACCAGAGTAAAATGTGAGTACCAATATGGGAGAGAAAGAAAGAAACCGAAAGATATCAGAGTTTCTTTCTTGCAAGAAGAGAACTTTGAAGAGAGAAAGCAATGCTGTGTTGCTTAAGGTATTGAAGAAATGAAGAAGTGGGAGGAGGAATAAGAGAAGCAGAGGCGGGTTTATATAGAGGCCAAGTTGCTTAATTCCCACGAGTTTCTGATTTGTTTAAACACTTTCACACTATTAGCTTTCGAAATCTCAATCACGTTCAGTTAAATTGTTTAAATAATTCCATTAAAGTAAAGAATAAAACTATGAGGAGAAGGTAACAGGAAAGAAAGCAGGAAATTCCAAAGGACTGAGCAAGTAGAGCAAGATGTTGTATTTTGTGGACTCCCTCTATTTGTCCAGAAATTTCGAGTTTTGCCACCATCTTTACTCTAGCTACCCTTTCATGTCCAAATTGATCCTCACAAAGACATCCTTGTTTGAGCTTGGAAGATTAGACTAACTAGCGGTGACTGGTTAATTAGCTTTCGAAAACTAGTGGATGCCAACCATTATGATAACTCTTATATATGCTGTAATCTAATCAAAAAATAAGCTAGCTATGCGTGTGGAACATACTTGGTATACAATGCCGTGAGAGACTGATGCTAATTCAGGAGAGAAAAGAAAATCATTTTATTAACAAAAATATTGTACTTTTGACAATCAAGTTGTGCGAGATTTACAAACTGAATTTCTAATAATGATACTAACTTGGGTTCTAAGTGAAATGGTTGCTAGCTAGCATGTCTTCTTTTGGATCCAATAATCTGGATCCTTCTGGAAACATGTTCCATCCAACAATGACCAGCTAAAATGAGCTCTAGCTAGTGAGGACAAAATCAGCATATGCAACGTAAAGGGTAGTCTGGTTCATTCGTTCACTCTCACTCATAATTAATAAATATTCCTATTAAATCACTCTCAACTTTAAGGGCAAGAACATCAGTAATATATAGGTCAATAAGAAAACTGATATTGTATGCCTTTAAACGGTCATTGAGGCCTTGAAGTTGTTCATTACTATTGACTTGGTACACTGGTGTATGGGGTTCTTTATTTGTTCGTGAAAATTTGGTTGAAAATGAACTTAATTAACTTTCACTTATGTAAACATACCATTCCGGTATAACGAGCAAGTAATAGTTAATCACTTCATCTACACGCATTTTCCATGCTGAATAAAAAAAACGAACAGCAAAGCAATTACATCATCATATATTTACATGAAGAACACACACTGTTTTTGTAGGTTCGCACTGCATACAAATATAAACAAATATGAATACTTGTATGATGCGGATCAATTGCTCAAACGTACTATTGATACCAGCTGCTTAACTCTTTAATTTATTGTTTAAGAGTTCAATGGACTTTGGATGAAGTCATCTAGCTAGATATGTCTTGTATCTTTCATTATTATTTTCTCTGAATTTTATACCAGAGATTTTATAACCTAACTAGCTCCATAATTGAGGGGGCATATATCAATATGCATGTCATATTCAAATTTAAATGATTATAGATGGTATATATGATTGCTACGATATCTATCTTATACAATTTTTGCAAGAATAATTGATCATAGTAGTCTTTAAATAATACAGGTGTGATTGCAATGATGCAGATCGATATGCATCGTGTTTGGATACCTTACATGAACTTGCCAGTTTGCCAACGCAAAGATATAGTGTGGTTTGTGATTCATCTTGCTGCTTCCACCAAATTCTAATAGTGCTATATATGATAGATGACAATCATGACATCGATAAAACGTTTCCTATGTTGGCCTTATCGAACCCTCTATTATATAGCTAGTCTGTATCTGTATGTACAGATATATGTCTCACCTGCAATTTTTTTGACTTCCACACACCTTATTTGATGCTACATAATCTCTTTTTAGTTAACATATATGTAGTTACAAGCTTAATTTACGTTTCTTCGAATTCGTCTAAGATTTTACCGCGTTTTTTTTTACGTACGTAGTATCGTACGTTCTTATTGAGTTTTGAAAATGTACGTGATGAATTGAATTGAAGATGCATGTCACTAAGTCCCGGAGATGCAACATGCAATATTCTAACTTAGAGCTGATTGAAGCTCATATTTCATATGGAGCTACTTCACCTTTTCCTGCACAAATCAAAGTATGCATAGTGGCCATATTAACCTGTTATACACAGTGTTAATTAACTCATTTTGATACGATGCATAGTGATGAATACACTGTTGATTACATACCATCGAAGGTAGTGCCGCCACTAAGATGGTGCAAATGACCTTCCATAATTTAGAGCAAATGACACAGCACCTTGCTATATTTAAAAAACAGTGAGGAAATGATTGGAGCCCTAGTCTTAAGAGAATAAGGAAAAGTACAAAAGAAGCAGATGAAAAGGGACGGAAAAGGAAAATGGGTAGATCCTTGTACGTTTATTCACCCTTTCCCATTCACCATATCCTTAAAATATATATAGGAAAGATATGTAGCTACATATGCTACGTACTCACTCTTAGCTCCGGTGGGTTGGTCTGTCTTATGAAAGATCCATTTCTGACTCTTTCCCCTAGCCTCAATAATTATAAGTACCTGGGCTGGCTGTGATCACGACCCTTGCATTGTTCTTATTATTACTTACTTCTCTTATTCATATTATACACCATTTTAATAGCATTATAATTCAGAGAATTAGCCTCCAGTTGGTGAGGTTGTTATGCAGAAAGCTACAGCAACGGAGAGATGTAAATTTCAATGACCTGGCATTGCCAGTCAAATGAGGAGAACCTCATATTTTTAATTCCATACCAGAATATGGTTTAGTTTTTTATGTGAAGCTGAGGAGCTAGTACTTGTTTAACTTCTGCGTAAAGCCAATATATATGGTTCAAGAGGATAAATTCCATGGACATTTGTACTGTGTAACATTTGAGATTTCTGATTAGTTCATTTTGTGTAAGAAGAGAACCTAATAATAAAGCTTGGCACCCCCAAAAATATCTAGCGTACTGGCATGCATGCACGCTTAGATATTTTTTTGGCTACATTTTTTAAATCCCTTAACTTCATAACAACTAATTAGGTCCGGTATCTTTTGTGCCCTCTACTAAACTATCAGCTTAATCAGTAAGTTTCCTCTCATCTTCCACTCTTTGAGATATATCTGAAGTTCTAATTATATACTTTCATCAATTTTAAAGTTCTTCGATCATGAGTCAAATTAGAATCGAACTAATCAATGATGTGTTTAACTTTGGAAACATTTGTCGTGAGATGGTGGAGGGAAATGCTAGTGCCAAATACGATTGAGGCCAATAGCCAATTTCCAGTTGCAAGAGGAGCAGCATGATTAACTTTCCTATCTAGGTTGAGGGTGATTGATCGAGGTGCCTGTTTTTTTCTTCTAATTAGCTGAAATACTTGGCTTATATCAGTTATTTGAAGGCCTAACCTGCATAAACATTAACCATGACAAGGACTGGCCAACAGTTTAGTTTCCATGCGATATGTATGTATATATACCTGGTTTTGTCTAGCATATACACAAAAGAAATGAAAATACATACAAAATCATTCATATTTATTTCGACGTTGAATTACACAATCTAGAGAAAGAATGTGTGATCAGTACACAACATGCAATGTCATCTCTATTTTGTAGATGTAGTAAATAAATTCTCTCTCTAATAAGTAACAAAACGTACTTATACGAGTTATAGGAGCATAATGCCAACTCCAGCTCCAACTAGGTTTATGTCAACGTACAAGCTCTTGTGCAAATTAAGCCAAATGGAAATCATTCGCTTTTAAATTAATTCAGTATCAGAAGTTAATTACTGTTTGAATATGCACTTGCACCGATTCACCAAAATTAGAGGAATCAAGTATTTGTACTATGAATCTAAGATTACCAAATATTAATACTAGAACACGTGATCGGTTATGAGTTGGGTGGACGAATTGGTTCTTATCTCTGAGAATGATTAAGCTATATATTGTACATTTTGTACTTCATCATGCAAAGCTTATTCAGTAGTACGTTGATACCTTACGTACACTAGAAAAAGCTTATTAGTTGCCTTAATTAAACTGGCATTAGAGACTGCTAATCGAAGTGGAGCTAGATCCCCCACTTGCTACGTACTTTGATAGTTGGCCGGGGTTGGTAGATGATAATATTAACAAAAATAATTATGTAGTATGTTGTTTAGTGCAACTGCCAATTACGTACATAATTTTGTGCTAGGTAGCTTGCAATTGGAAGCAAACCATACAATGATCGTGCATCTACAAGATAATGCATATATAACAACTCTAAATCTCAACCATTCAGTTTCTAATTAATGAGGTCTTAGATAAGACTCTTTCTGTATCACAATTCGCAAATCAGAAATAGTATTTTGAGAATTGCATCTCATCATGATTGGCAGCTAAATCCGCACAATATATGGTTGATGTGATTAATTATACCCATTTTAAACCACATATACATTGGTTAGTATGGTTGGAAACTATGGACCTTAGAACCAGATATATATATATATATATATTACATATATATAATGAGCCATGTCATTCCATTCTAAAGGTGCTAGAGCGAGTGAATTGGCATTTTTTTAACTTTTTTGTTTAAATTGTACTCGGGGATAACAGATTGGCAACCTATCCCGAATTACAGGATACGAGTGTTTGAACTGTAAAAGCAGCAAGTAAAAAATAACACGAGGATGTTTTTCTTTAACGCAGAAACCCTGCAACCAGAGGAAAAACTGTGTGCCCCTAACTCTTGAGGGACAAATATTTCCACTATAAAGTAACACACACAATTAAAAGACTCTTGTACTATGGGGATACATACCCCGTATGCTATCCTAACTAGTCTGACTACCAATTCTAAACAGAGCCACACTACTTGACTTATGTGTTTACAACTTGGAAAGTGTCTAGAAGCATCAACTCAGATCTTAACTATTCGTAAGCTAAATCTTCTTGATCTACTTCTTCGGGTTGAGCATCTCCATACATATCTCAATGGAATACACTTATGCAATCATGCATATGGGTTTTGAAAACAGTTTTTGTGAATGATAATATGACTTACATGCATAGCAAAGAGTAAGCATAGACACAAAAAGGGAAGAGAAGTGAAGAGAGAAAACTACACAATTTTGTGCTCTCAAAGAATCACCCAAAATAATACTCACTCATGAAACCAAGAAGCCAAGGCTACCTTGGGATCCCTTATATAGGCAGAACAACTCAGTCAATTTTGACAGCAAAGGAACGTGATAAGCAGACCTAAAACCGACCTATAGCAGACCTATAGCAACTGCCATTAGTTGATGGGACAATAACATGCTCAAGAGACAAACACACAAGTCAACTCTAGGGTTTCCATTTAAGGTAAAGTGTGTTAAAAAGAGGCAAAAGCTTTTCAAACTCTGATACCAGAAAAACCAATCGGTGGTCAAAAGGTAAGCACGTTTTGCAACACAAAAACAGATTTTAGGGATGGCATAAAGTAGACACAGCTGTAAAGCAAAACAGATTCCTAGGAGACAAAACTAATCCCAAGAAGTCACATGTGAACCAAAAGTAACTTTCTCCTAGAAATCTTCCTTAATTCAAAAACAGTTTTTCAAGGTCAAAGTTCACACAAATTGAACACATATAATCTGGATTTAGAGGTAACCTTAGCTACGAAATATCACACATGAAAATGTTCCAGATTATCAGGGATGTATGCCTAGTGTGTTATCCTAAATGAAAACATGTTATGCAAATGAATGATCAACCTGTTTTCCATTCAGATAAGTAGGCTATGTCAACATCTTCATTGGTAGTCTTTCATCTACTGTGTTTTGTCCAATTGCAAGGAATAACCAACACTTGTATGTCTTCACATTAAGGTATACTTATTTTTGGTCATTTTCAAGTATAAAGTATTACACCAACTTTTCCATCATATTTTAACATCTTCACCGTCCAATTATGAATAGATTATTCATGTAAATTTTCAGCCAAAATAGTGATCGTTAAGGTATCGAATTAGGTTAAATCAAGGGACAGACTGAATCTGTCAAACTTGAACCGTTCATACTTATAAACTTCAATTGCAGTTTTGAATACCTTAACGATCACCATTTTGGCTGAAAATTTACAGGTTTGATTTACACATTAAGACCTAAGATCTGAACAGTGAAGATGGTAAAATATGATCGAAAAGTAGGTATAATGTCCTATACTTGAAAATGACCAAAAAAATATATACCTGAGTGGAAGGATGCTGTATAAACGATTATGCAACATCAAGTGATCGATCAAATGCATTAGGAGAAATGATGCTATACTTGTCAATCCCATCGCTGTATCCCGACACTACCACATTTTTTAGTATTGCCGGCGATTTTAAATCGCCGGCAATAGTTTTTCAAGTATTGCCAGCGATTTTTCCCCCAAAAATCGCTGGCAATAATTTTTTTTTTAGTATTTTTTTATTATTGCCGGCGATTTTTCCTCACTACCACAATAAACACTATAACCGACGAGATCTGTAAAACTATAACCGACGAGATAAAAATCTCGTCGGTTATAGTGGAAAAATTATTTTTTTTTAAATTTTTTTTTAAAAAAAATAAAAAATCTCGTCGGTTATAGTACTATAACCGACGATAATGGCTAAAAATCTCATCGGTTATACTATTACCGACCTCATTTAACCAACGGACTATATCCGACGACCCTTAAACATCGTCGGTTATAGTCCGTTGGTTAACGGGAGTCGGTAATAGTATAATCGACGAGATTTTTAGCCATTATCGTCGGTTATAGTACTATAACCGACGAGATTTTTTATTTTTTAAAAAAAAAAATTTAAAAAAAAATATTTTTTCCACTATAACCGACGAGATAAAAATCTCGTCGGTTATAGTTTTACAGATCTCGTCGGTTATAGTGTTTATTGTGGTAGTGCCTCCAAATCGCCGGCAATAATTGGCCGGTAATAAAAAAAAGTATTGGAAGTCGCCGACAATAATAAAAAAAAAAAAAAGTATTGCCGACGATTTTTGGGAGAAAAATCGCCGGCAATACTTGAAAAACTATTGCCGGCGATTTAAAATCGCCGACAATACTAAAAAATGTTGTAGTGCGAGCTCTCGGATTAGTCCAACTGATGAAGAAAGGTACGTAGGAGGTGAGTCGGAACCAGATAAGTTCTGATTCTCTCTGGATCCTGTTTAAGAGATTCAATTAGAGCCCCTTACCTTTTCTTGGAAGTTATACTTTGATCATGTACTACTTAGCCCCCTCAAATTATTGGTAAAGGGTTGGCATCATCGATCATTACTACTAGACTTGTTTGCTTTCCACCAAGGATGGGCATTAGTGCTGGCATGGGATTTTGACAATACCTTCTCAGTGAAAGGAGTTTGTCCATTTATGATTCTCTAGCTTCAATCAACCTAGCTAGAGTACGTACGTACCAATACCATGCACGCATACATACGTACAGCATACTACATTCCAGGCTTTACAGCTATCAAGCATATATCATACGTCCAGTACGTAGATGGAGTTCCATATATCCAACTCATTAGTACTATCAAAAAGAAAAATGCCAGTACTGTGATCAAGTTCATTGTCAGTTTGTCGCCTTCTCTTTATCTTGTTCGATCACTACAGAAGATGATGGATATTCTTGTTGCTTTTGTTTATGAACTGATAATTGAGGGGTAGATCAATACGTGTCTACTGCATGCATGCTTTGAAGCTAAGCAACTAAAGGTGAGTGTGTTCGTACTGATCGAGAGTTAAATACGTACAGGAATACAGGATCATAAACCTAATCGAATTAAACTTAGAAAGTTAGAAGACGTACAGGTGCATGATGAGTTCTTCGAGTTGAAAGACCAGTAACAATCCAGAAACCAGTGCAGTGGTAATGTAGTAGATATTAGGTTTTCTGGGAATACGTGAAGGAGGAGATATCGATCAGGTGCATATATAATTGGGAATATTGCAGCAATGTACACCGCAACAGACTACCAAGCTCGAAACTTCCTTTTACTTTTAGGCGTCGTTTGGTTTTCGGGTAATTTGTTTCCTCTCCCATTCTTTTTCGTTGGGAATGGAACTAAAATTTTGTTTTGGTTTCCTTGCAATGTTTGATTGGTGTTAGGAAAGAAAAATTTATTTTTTGTTGATTTTACAAGTGTCCTCATGTGTAATGCATGATTTCAAATGATTTCAACTGATTTTTAGGTGGATTGAATTTTTGAAAATTTTTAAAAAAGAAAACTCTTAAGAAGGTTAATTTGATAAAAGATAAATGTAATGATTGCTAACAAGTGGAAGAGAATTAAAAAGGAAACCACGTACTTTCTCCTCATTTTCCCTCTCCCTGGGGAATTGGATTCCCCCCAATTTTCTTTCCCAATTTATCCCAAACACTAGAATCTCCCTACTTTCCTTTACTTTCATTCATTTCCTGCCAAACAAACGAGGCTAGCTGATTTGGAACTTGGAAGTGATTACTAATCAGGGGCGGATGCAGCTTGTAGGCTGGAACCCCGGCTGCAAATGCGTATATCTTGTAATTAATTTCACACAAAAATTAATATACGCATATATTTACATACATTTATATACAAAAAATATCAGCGAGATGTCTGCCGATTCGGAGTTCTCGACTAATATTATTTTTGATTTTGCCTATACAACCTAAACATTGGATTTGAATTCTAAAATTGGTGTTATATTACTTAAATATGTAATTAAGACATTTAGTTGGATTTTTTAGAAAAAATAGGCGGAAGTGTGAAGAATTTTATGTATTGAGTTTATTTTTTTGTTTGCTATGCTTTACTTTTTTATTTTTCGTGTTAAAGTTATTTTGTTAATATTATTGATTTTAATATATTGTTAGTGATTTGAGTTATTATCTTTGTGTATGACATACATATAAACTATATTTTTTTGCATTTTCGTTCTTATTTTCTACTATTTTGTTGTATGGAGTTGTTAATTCGGTCTTGTTTATTTTTACATTTTAGCTAGAAACAATATGTTGTAAGTTTAAGTTTGTTCAATTTCATATAACTTCAGTATATGAGAAAGCAAATAATAATCTCTTTAAGATTATACCCATCGTAACGATTTAAAACTTAAAAAAAAAAAATATGCGTCCCCAATATCAAAATTCTCGATCCCCCCTAGCTGATCGATCACATGCAATTGATAGACGACTTGAGGCGCCTACTCATTTTTTTTATAAGAACTTGTGGGTAGCGTTTGTCCAAGCCACACCACTGAAAAGAAGTAACGAGACAAAGCCTTTGGTCATAATCAATCACCAATTCACTTCGCCCACAGATGCTTGAAAACGACTTGCCCTAGTTTCCTCCCCTTGATACAAAACGTGAAAGACAAAAATATATATGGTACCACCACCGTCCATCGAATTGACTGGCTGGTGCTTGCTTTGTATTAGTTCACAGCCATGTGCCAGAAGTCCCCTTGTGGCTTAATGATCACCTAACCGCCCTACTGCCCTAGCTATGGAAGCCACAAGCAGCTCAGTAGCTTAGGGTAGGAGTATCCCACGGTTTTTGACCTTTTATATCAAAAAATTTGATGTTGAAGCTCTGATTTGCAACTCAAAGTCCCACATCCTGGCTTAACCCCAAGGGCACTGAAATTGGTTTGCCTCAACATTCAACACAATCGGAAACAGTTGATATTTATAAGTCAGGATTCAGAGAAGACTACTGTGAATGTTTTCATTTGCATCCCATAAGAAAAAACCGGAAATGACTAGATCCTTTTCAAGACTATTCGAAAGATATTTCTACGAACAGAGAAGTATAGATGAATTTCGAAATAAATGACACCTTTCCATATATACAACTTCTACGTACAATCAGTTAGAATGAGGCCGACTCTAAATAGAGGTGGTGGTGACCGACCCTCCCGTCAGTGTGCTATCATTACTTAAGCAGGTACCACATCTGGTTGAAGAGGTGGTGAACGACCATCGTTCACACCCTTACCATCATTGGTTGACTCTTTTCCCTTCTTACCTTCTTCTTCTTCTTCTTCTTCTTGGAACCCTTGCTTGATTCTATCATAATTTGTGGGTTCTTCCAACTTCCATGGCCGCTCTCCCAAAACTCGAATCAAGTCTTCTTGGTGAAGGACCTCCTTTTCCAGCAAAAGCTCTGCAATCTGTCCCACGTGCTCCTTGTGCTCTTCTATCAGCTCAATAGTGCGTTTATAAGCTTTGGCCACCCATTCTCTAACTTCACTGTCAATTATTGCACCAGTCGTGGTACTATAGGGCTTCGTCATCTCAAATTCTTCTCTTTGAGGAAATGAAAGAAGACCTACTTTCTCACTGAAGCCATGCACTGCAACTTGGGCGTATGTCATTTTGGTCACTTTCTCCAAGTCGTTTTGTGCTCCAGTTGATATCTTCCCCAACAAAACCTACTCCAAGAGTAAAACCACTCTATGTGAGTTAAAGACTCGATCGAGGAGTCAGTTGACATAGTCTACAACTTTTTAGATATAATGTAAAACCAGTCACAATTTTTTATCTGTTCTAAACAACTAACTAACAAGTATATCACAGATTTAGGTATCTTACTATAATTTTTTGCCCTCAATTCTGAGAACCTATATAGTTTAGTAAACTTTAATTTTCAAGTCTACAGCATAGATGCTTGATCATTTTATGAGTTAATCAACTGAGAACAACTGGAACAACGATCATGAGTCACTACTACTCAGACATTGCATGGAACAGGGGTCAATCATTATGCATGTAGGAAAAAGGGTTGCATGGAAAAAGACCAAGTATGTATAACTTTTAAAGAGAGATGAACCACTTCCCATTCATTTAACTTCTATGAGACATAAACCAAGCTAAACTATGTACGTATGACCTTTACGAGTTAAAGGTAAAACTCAATAACTTCAGTCCATATGAGATTATATTCTAATAAGCACCCTTACTTGTCGTGTGATTATAACTCTACTTGCTGATTCATAAAAGTTTAGGAATAATATTCACCTGCTCAGAAGCTCTACCACCAAGGGTCATGCATGTCATATCAAAAAGCTGCTCTTTGGTCATAAGAAGATTTTCACTGGGAACATACTGAGCAAACCCCAGTGCTGCAGTGCCACGTGGAACAATAGTTACTTTAAGCAAAGGTTCTGCATGTTCCAAGAACCAACCAGTAACAGCATGGCCAGCTTCATGGTAGGCAACAGTTCGTCTTTCCAGCTTGCTTATTACGTACAAACAGAACCCTGTAAATGTTTACCTTAACAGAAATATAAAGAAAGCTCTCATTTTCAACTAGTTGTCTACTACAACTGTTAGGCAGTTAAGTAAACCTTAGAATTAGAGACACCATCTCACCTCCAAAAAAAAAGAGAGACACCATCATATCAATAAAAGAAACTATCGCAATTGGGTATTAACATTTTAATCATAAAGGAGGTAACCTAACTATAACATAAGGTATGATGCAGTGGCAACCAATACCTTGTTCTTCTTCCCAAGACCACCAATTACCCGATCGATGGCTGCCTCAAAATGTTTCATTGTGATCTTTTCACTCTCATGCCTTGCAGCAATCAAGGCAGCTTCGTTGCAGACATTTGCTATATCAGCTCCAGCAAATCCAGGAGTGAGAGCAGCAAGTCTCTCTGAGTAAAAGGATGGTTCCTTATCAAGTTTGAGTTTGTTCAGATATATCTGAAAAATCTGGTTGCGACCTTTAATGTCAGGTTTATCAATAGTAATGTGACGGTCAAACCAACCAGGCCTCAAAAGTGCTTTATCCAGAATATCAGGCCTATTGGTGCCAGCAAGTACAACAACTCCAGCAGTCGTCCCAAATCCATCCATTTCTACTAGCAACTGATTGAGAGTACTTTCTCGCTCATCATGACCACCTGAAAAGCCTCCATGCCCTCTTGCCTGGCCAATTGCATCAATCTCATCAATAAATATTATACTAGGTGCACATTGTCTTGCCTCTTGAAACAATCTACGAACCCTTGATGGCCCAACACCAACAAACATCTCCATAAAATCGGAACCAGATATAGATAGAAAAGGCACCCCTGATTCACATGCAGTTGCCTTTGCAATTAGAGTTTTTCCTGTTCCAGGCGGACCAACAAGAAGAGCACCTTTCGGAATTTTTGCTCCTAACTCCTCATATTTCTTGGGGTTCTTGAGAAAGTGCACAAATTCCATAATTTCTTGCTTAGCCTCATCACAACCAGCTACATCTTTAAAGAATACCTGCCACAAAAGGAACATAGTGTTATTATTGAACATAGCTAGGTTTAAGTTTTATTAGATTACATTTCATCATAAAACGAGATAAGGCAAACACAAGTAAACAAAACCCATACTTAACCTTGTTTTTGGTATTCTTATCCACTCTTGTGATCTGTGATTTTCCTATACTGAATATTCCTCTTCCACCTTTTCCACCTGGACCACCAAAGCCAGGCATTGTTCGTACGGTGAACGAAATGGCTTCCAGAAGCAACAATAATGGCGCATACTTTTTCATCTCTTGGAGCCAATTGACCTGTGAAATATAAATTACAGGAACAAAATCATGGTGGTCAACCCCTAAAGCTTCTTGGGCTTCCTCCAACTTTTCCTCAAAAGTTTCCACACTCCCGATGTTAAAATAGTATTTATACTGGCTTATATTTCCTCCAGGAGAACCATTTTCAGGACTCCTGAGAGCTTCATCACCAGTCTCATTTGAAGTACGCGGGGAGCTCCTCACGTAAACCTTTGCAACTGATTTGTTTGCTACTTCAATGTGATCCACCAATCCACGTTCAAGTACATTGTTTTTAAATTCTTGGAAACTTATCTGAGAAAAACACCATGATGCTTTGACATAAACTAATAAGTAATAAAAATGGAGAAAAAATAATTCATGGAGAATGGAAAAGACATTAAGAGAAGAATAAATATGCACAACCAAAATGACCTTGAGCAACCTATCTATCTATTTAACACAAAGTAAACCTATTGCTCTAAGAGTAGTGATTGCCTGGTTCTGTAGCTCAGGAAGGAGTATGAACATCAAAATGAATCCCACGAAAGTTAGAGAAGTTAATAAATCTTGCATCTGCTTTGAAAAATTTCCCTGTGCATTCCCGTCCTCACCACTACCTGTGCCGTTTGAAAATAAATCGAAACTAATGAAGCAGAGTAAAAATAATGTACCACTTGCTCAAAAAACACATGACACTGGAAAAGCCTTAAACATGACACACCTTTCGACTGTGATTTCTGACCATCCCCTTTCAGTATTTCCTTCTTATCGTTCGGATAATAATTTTCATAATCTAAACATTACGAAATAACACAAACATTAATACATTACCCAACGCATCACATACATTGAACCAAACAAAGAGTAATTGATTTTTAAGGTAAAATCTGTCTTACTTTTCTTCCCAGGCCTTTCGCTCGAGAATAGGCGACGAAGTCTAGGGTTTGCTAGAGGAGATTTCAAATTGGACAAGTAGGTATTCGAAACGAGCTGCTCCCAGCTCCATTATAGCTCAAATAACTCCTCAGAAGCCTTAACCCGCCGGAAATGCATGCATTTCCGACAAGCGGCGCCGACGGTTCGTTCAGAACCGCCGCCCTTCCATTATAACTACCAGAAATTACATTCTACAAAGCAAAATTTCAACTCCATCAGCAAAAAAATCGCAGAAATTTAAATCAATAAAAGGAAAGGTGTGTTTTATGCATTTTTTGGGGGTAATTTGACCTTTTGGAACGTGGAACGAGCCGAACGAGAGAGGAGGCGTCCGCCGGTGGAGAAAAGCATCGTGCTGAGAATTGAACCAGGTAAAGACGGCGGCGGTTTTGAAACCCTAGAGAGAGAGAAAGAGAGAGAGAGGATTTAGGCTTGTTTGGTTGGTTGAGAAAATTTGAAGACGTCTTGAAGAGGAAGAGAGCGAGAGAGAGAGAAATTGAGGGCTACCGGATTAAGGAGGAGGGGGCTTGTGAGTGTTCGGAACAGAACCAGGAGAAAAGAGAAATTGGCTCATAACCAGAAGAGACCGCCTCTCCGGATTTTTCAATGACGAAATCACGTTATGGCCCTTAGTGATGGGAGATACTCGGCCACGGAGGAAGGTTATTTGTGGTCATTAAGGTGAAGAGTACTTTGTTGAAGAGTTTGTTGAAACTTCAATAAAACTTATGAATTTATTTGATATATGGAACAAGATGTCCTGGAAGTAAAAGATTGATCGCACTTGAGTTTTAATAAAACTTTTGCCAACGGTCTATGAAGTAAAAGCTTTGCAGAACCACCCTACAACGCACTTTTTACGCACGAGAAGAAAAAACTTAAGTAGTATAATTTTGCTCGTCCGGCGGCCCTATGTTGGGCGTTGAACTGTGGCACCACCGGCGTTGTGGTACAGCTGGATGAGGCTAAGGTGGATTGCTGGCCGGTGGCCTGAGATGAGCAAAGTCTGTGGTTGGAGTTCACACGAACGAGAGGAGAGTGTGGATCCAAAATTGGGTGAGTTCAAGGGTTTCTTAGGTTCAGTTTTACGACGAGATGTATAGTGTAGGTCGATGAGAACATCCAGGGTGCATCGAGGTCGAGTTCTTCTCCTGATTTCTCCGACGGGGTTGCGACTTGTCCAGGCAACAAGAAGTCTATATGCACCTGGCATCTCGAATAGGTGGCGGCTATTGGTTTGGACTCTATTTATTCCTCGTTGGGCTCTTGACTAGGGAAAAAATAGTAAGCCCAAAAAGTTGTCTAATGATTGCTATATATTTTTATTTTTAATAGTTTTTTTATATTTTATGGTTTTAGTTTGTGTCCTCAAAATAAACCTACATGTTAAGGTAGGCAAAACTGGGCCTTGTCTCAGTTTGTCACCGTTTGTGCACATTGGGTGTCTTAATGCTCTAGGTCAGGATTTGTGTTGGTTCATCAAGTGAGCTCACCCTCCTAGTGGCAGAATGAGATATAGTGCCGACGAAAATTCCGTTCGGCAACATAGTTGAAAAGCTGTTCAAAGAAAATTGATGGGCCGTCATTATCGCATTGCCTTTTCATTACTATGTCATCATTCTTGTTAAAAAATAGAATAGCCAATGCTGCACTCTTTGCTATTTGGTGCAGATTATGATACAATGTTGTAGTTGAGTCACCTAATAGTATTTCGGGTTGTTCTCTTCTTACGAGGTTTACACTTTATGTTCCCCTTGTATTTCAAGTTTCGGCAATGCTGAGCGGTTATCCGGAATCTTCCGATATAAGTGTAAAGCGACTCATGCTCAAACTGATGAATAGCAACAAGGCGTCAGCATGCAGTGTCATAATGGCCTTGGAGCCTATACCGTTTGAGGAAAGCATCTGTAAAGTCGGAGAATGAATTGATGGAGTTCGGCATGAGCTCGAAGAACCAGCTGAGTGTTTCAGCTGTTGACATCTCCAAGAACAAGTAACAGAGAGTAGGATTATCATGAAGACGCCCTGTCGCTGCAGAGAGAAAAGTGTCCACATAATTACTCGGATCGCCTCTACCAAAATAGCATGAATCTTTTAAGGATTTTGCATGACAGTCACGCCCTGCTCTTGTAATTATCCTGGAAAATGAAGTGGTGTGAGGCGTATAAGCGATGCCCGTGTATTCCTATTGAGCGATGTGTCCCTGGCATACCTCATCTTCGAGTTCTGGCAGGTGAGCGAGGATGAAAGGGTTGGGGTCCGGAGCCTCAATATGCCTGGTTGGTAGTGGTGGAGATACTGGTAGAAGCGAGTTGATAAGCTGAGTGAGTATATGTATGACGTTTGCTCGACTGCTACTGGGGGTAAGAACAAAATTCACAAACCCTTTCTCTAGTGGGTCCCCTTGCTCGTCTTGTTTCAGAAGCCACCAGAGTCAGCATGTTCTCATCGCCGGCGGCTCTCCGACGACTGGCGAGGAACACAGAGTAGAATATGAGATATTAGAAAAGATAAAGATAAAATGAATGAGGCCATATGTCACCTGGTAATTGGGTAAGGGTAGGAGGGGTTGTCCATGACTGGACAACCAAGAATCACTACAAGAAAAAATGATTTTGGCGACGACCGAATTTTGTCGCTGAAAGTTTAAATTCCTCACAAAAATAAAATTGCGACACTCTAAGTCATCACAAGTTTATCACCCTATCGGTTTGGTGGAATGTAAAAAGCGACAAATAATTTGCTTTGTCGCATTTTCTATTGGTGACGTAATTGATTCGTCGTATATCATGTTTGACGAGGATTATGAGTGTGTTACAAAACATAAGTTTGATGCTTCATTTTTGTCGCAAATATTGAATGCGACTTTTTCCGTTTGTCGCAAACATTAAATGCGATGCTTTATGTTTATCAAAAATATAAAGTGTGAGGTTCCTTATTTGTTGTAGATAATAAATGTGAAGAATACTTTTTGTCACAATATTATAGTGCAACACTTTGTTTTTGACGGAGATTTCAAAAATGAGATTTTATTTTCGTCGCATTTAGTAACTTTGACGATTCTTTTTTTGTCGCAAGTACTATATCCGACAATAGAAAATCGTCGCTAGAAACTTAAAACAATAAATAAATACGATGTTTGATATTCATCGCAACTATCAAATGTGATACTTTACGTTTGTCGATAAAAATAATTGTGAGGTTCTGTATTTGTTGTAATTAATAAAGGTGAGGTCATACGTTCATTGCTAAAAGCAAATGCGATGTTTAATTTTTGTCAAAAATTTTAAAATTGAGATTTTGTGTTTGTTGCTAATACCAAATGCAACGTGTGTCATTTGTCGCAAAGAGTAAATGTAACGCTTAGCTATTGTTGCAAAAAAAAAATACAAAGTTCTATTTTTGTCCCAACTAATAAATGCGAGGTTTTACATTCGTTGCAGAAAATAAATGTGAGATTTCATTTTTGTCATAACTGTTAAATGTGATGATTTATTTTTGTCACAATTCTTTAATGCGAGGTATGATTTTTCTCACACATGTCATATACGAGAATACAATTTGTCACAAGTAGTAAATGTGCCGTGATTGTTACTACTATAAATATAATTATAAATATACTGAACTTTTCTCATATATTTTGAGGCAAAAAATAAAATTAAAAAAAATTATTTTAAAAAATATCCTTGCCAACAAACAAAATTCTAAAACATTATTCAATTAATAAACAACCAAAATATGATATCCCGATCTTTTTATATTATTTATGAATATTTTGAGTTTGATTTAATGATTGCGGTAAAAGATTTTTACCGTCGGTAAGTATCTCGGTATCTCGGTTTGACTTTTAATTGAATTGTCGAAGTCGGTTGACTTTGGGTAAAAATCATAGTAGTTGTTGAGACGAGTTCGTGGACATGAGAATAGTCGGAATTAGAGTTACAATGTAAAAGTTATGATCGAGGAAAGTTGTCAGTAGTAATTTCCGAGTTTCCGTAAATGGAAAGAGTATTTAAAGAGGAGATTACCATTTCTAGAAAGGGGGGATTGTTTTTGGGAGAGTTGACTTCGGTCAACTTTCTCTCCCGTGGAGAGAGAAAGCCAGCCGAGGCGGTGGGGTGGTGCACCGACGATGGGCCACCATCCGGCCACCTCCAACCTCGGGACATGGTGGGAACGACGCGGCTTGGTATTCCTAACCTACTTTTGGACATGATCAACGGTGATTTGGCCAGAGAATCGACGGATTGAAATTTCGAGAGTTTCGGGCTCGCTGTCGTCATTTACGGCCGATTCAGGTATCATACGAGGTCATGAGAGCCTCTTTATGGGTTGTTATGCTTGTTTGGATTGAGTATTTGTATATTTGGTATCGATCAGAACCGGAACCAATCGATTCCGTTCGGATTTGATTCGGTCTCCGCCGGACATGGCAGAGCCGATGTTTAGTGGTGGCGGGATGATAGGGCTTTAGTTTCCCTCTCTGCCCCATGTTTATTGGAACCACCCTCGAGGTACCACCCTCGAGCTCTAAAATGGCTCGACAATGGAGATCGGTGCCAGAAACCGATTCCGGCCAAATTCCTTTCGGGGTAGTTTTGAGGTATTTCCTGGCGGAATTGGCCGTAGCTCTTGTTGGACAGTTGGTTGGGCTCAATGTGAGCTTTCCAACGGTGTATTAGTCTCCGCCATCGGTGGTGGCGTGTGACTTGAATTTCTGACCGGAAAACTTATTTCTGAAACATATTGAGTTATATGTCGTTGGGTTCATATCTGCGATATGAACACAATCGTGAGGTCTAAAATGTCATTTAGGCTTCCTCATTTCAGTGGGTGGGCGGTGGCGACGGGGTTTGCCACTAAAGGCGATGCGGGCGACGAAGAAATTAGTTTTGTTGTATGTCATTACGACTGTTTCGTCGTAACAAGTTATCAAATCTGTTCTTCGACTGATTTAGTTGAACTGAGTTTTCTGATCGAGTACATCCTCGATTATCTGATTATTTTATTATTATTTTCATTTTGAGGATTTTGGACAAGGGTCGGGTCGTCACAGAAAATTAAAAAACCTAGATAGGTATTAGCTAGAATAGAACATATTATCCAGATATTCAATCATTCTTGCGTTGTATCAGAATCTTCACCGTCTTCATCATCTTCTTCACCTTCTTCGTCGGTATCAACTTCTTCGTTGGAATCCTCATTTTCATCAGAACTGACATCTTTATCTTGATCATGAACCGGGTTTGCATCATTGGGTCCATATCTATATTGAGTTTCTAGTACTCTTTCATTCAAGTTTATGTCGATACTTTGGCTAGGGTTATGCAGCTGCATCATTATTTTCAGTTTTTCCATCAACTTGGCATTCAACTCTCTTATACTAGCATTCTTCACTCGCATATCAACCACCTCTGCTTCCAAACTCTTCATTTTATATTTCTTTTGGATCATTTGAGAAGTGAATGTTAGACCATCTGCTGCAGAGGATACCTGAAGTCGAGGAAATGCTCTTATTCCACGTACAATACTTCCTTTTTTGTCACATGTATCAACCATTATTGAGATCTCATCATATGCACTCACTTGAACAGATGTCATTGGTGTACCTTCTGGTAATTCTTGTGTCAATTTCTCCCTTACATCTTCTCTCTTACTCTGAAGTGTTTCCTAAGAAAAAAAAAGAAGGTTAACCTCCATATACATAGTTGATTCTAAACAATGTAATAATAACATTGTACTCACTAATCAAAATTCACAATATAATAAATTGTACTTACATATTTCTGTCGTGCTTCATCACTAACCCAATTACCATTTTTGTCTTTAAACATGTCTGTAAAATTGTATATGAAAGACAAAGTTTTACCCTCCTAATTGAGACATAAAAACCATAAATTAAAGTAATATAGATAAAATACAATAAATTTAATTAAAACTCAATTTATAATGTACCTGTGCTCTCTTCAAATTATGTTAGCTAAAAGACATAGCACATCCACGATGCACACTCTTCACTTTACCTTAATTTGCCTTATTTTTCTTGCACGTTTCCTATATAATGATAGTTCAAATATTATTAGGATGATAAAACCAAACGTAATTACAACCACAATTAACCAATACTAAAAATATCATATAGATCACATGACATGAAAAAAAATAGATTATACTTACGATGTACTTAGGATCAATGTAGAGTAAATCACATAACCAATGCCAATGTTCCACCGATCTTTTTCCCCAAAAATCTTTCGGAGGTGGCATGGCTCGTGCTTCTATATTATTGGCAAAGCGTCTATAATGATCATACGATTTATTTTTAAAACTACCATATGTACGACCCATCACATAATTTGCATATTTGACAAAGCGAGCTTTGTCTACGTCTACATCAAATTGGACCTAGTGAAGAAAAAAAATGTTAGAAACCAAACATGTTACTAATCCAGTAAAACGTATAGTTTGAATTAAAATTAACCGTAAATCCTTCTCTCAATATGAAATAACCCGATCCCGATTTAGTTGCCTAAACCGATATTAGGCTATAACGACACTGAAACTTACAAAAAAAATTCCAGAGTTTCCTTTACAAATCAAGGAAACTCAAAACCTGCAATGAAATCACACTTCTCAAATTGTTCACAAAAATAAACCATGAGACACCGAATCTCATCTGGATTTCTCAAATTAACCAACTACTATATAGCAACAAATGTACTAATTTCAAAGGTTACAAGAAATCCAGTAATTATTTAGAAATACAAGACAAACAGAAGTAAACTAAATATAGTACTTAGAGCAACTTCTAATTTACATAATATACAAAACTAGCGGGTTAAGCTAGGAACCTATTAGAAGAGAAGTGTTACTCGAACTCTAGGCCTCTGACGATGACGTGCAACCACAGGATAAAAATTGCAAACTAGGTAATAGGAAACCGAAAAGCACAGGGAAAGACATATAAAATAATAAAACTGTTAGAGTGAGTTGATGAAAATAATATTTCATTTCAAACTGAAAGATAAATCTATCATGCTTTTCTCCAAAGAGTAAACATAAAATGATGCGAGTCTAAAAATGTAATGTGTGGAGGCGGTGACTTAGACCAAACGACCTCAAGTCCTAATACTGCTCAGGCTAGGTTCCTGGCCCTTTTGGTGCTAAGTAAATCCTCATATCAGGTCTTTGATCTTCCCCAAGCATTTCGGGGATCAGCCGAGAAGTCAATGCATCGATGCAACAATTGAGACTATACTCTATGTAAAACAATATGCCATATACCTCTAAGCTAATGCATAAATGTAATAATTCATAACTTAAAAATGCATAATGTAGACTCACAAAACAACAGTGAAAATAAAGTGTTCACTCGTAGTACACAGCTAGCTCTGTGGTCCGGCGGAAGTTCCCTCGCCAAAATTTCGATCACGGTCTCCTAAATAATAATAGTCAATTAATACCGAATTTCAATAAATAGAGCGAAAATCAACTCAGAAACTACCCCAGAAACCCCTCGGTCAATTTTAGATTTTTGCCTTGCCAGAGCCCCGCCATGCACAACGGCACGTGGATCCCACGCGCCTCTTGTGGTGACTACTCCAAAGGGAGCGCTCGATACATGGTTGAGAAGGTCTCAATAAGCCCAACAACATTCATAACTAGACCCATTCCCAACTCGCCGTCGTTTAGTCGGAAAACGGCTCGAAAATCCACGGCCAGAAAATCGTCGAAAACGAATTATGGCTGATTTCGACGCTATCGTCGCTCCTCGGTCCTCCAACCCATAGGGGTTCGACTCCTGGGGTGAAACCCAATCGATTTTACCACACCCCATCACTGGAAAATGGCCAGAGCTCCGCTATTGGTTAAACCCAAGAACCGACATGTTTATCGACTCGATTCGCACCCAAAATTCAACAATACATATATGAATTGAAAGAGGGAGAGGAGAGCTTCAAAATCATACCAAGAAGGCAAGAACGCTGGAAACAATGGCGTTTTCCAGCGGGTTCGAAATCGGGTCGGGTTGGACGACGAAATGGGTCGAGGGAGAGATACGGATCAAGCTGAGGTACTTCTGATTTTTTTCAAATTATTTTTCACCATAAATATCGTATTTATACCCCTAATCTCCTGATCAGATCAACGATTGAGGTTTTATCTAATCAAAATTCAACGGTCCATATTAAACCAACATAAAAAAACTATTTAATATTTTCCTCACGCAGACTTCCAAAAATCATGAAAATAGCTCGCTTATCCGAAAAATTCTCCAAAAATTTCAACGAGCTCAAAATAAAATACTCTACGACTTCCATGAAGAAAATAAAGTATAATTCTCACTTAGTAAAAATTCATTAACAAAACTCACAATGCAACTTATTTCGTGATAAATCTAATTTGTGCCGATTTGTGCGTAATCTTGGTTCGGAGCATTACACAATATTTTTCGTGGTCCATCTTTTATTTTCTCCAACTTTTGAAACATACCGGAGCATGATTACGTATTTCAATTCCCATTGTGGTGCTTAGTTTTCTAGCATCGTTGAGGGTATTGGGAGCATTATACATAGGAT
The DNA here is from genome assembly GCA_946800695.1 of Geum urbanum. Classification (NCBI taxonomy): domain Eukaryota; kingdom Viridiplantae; phylum Streptophyta; class Magnoliopsida; order Rosales; family Rosaceae; genus Geum; species Geum urbanum. Next base: position 75,404,271 of record OX326999.1, on the reverse strand, counting down.
CCATAGTCACCTCTACCAACTTGTTTCCATTACTTGTGATGGACTCGGTCAAACCCTTTCCAGTTGTTTTGTCTCTCTTCCTTTTAATTCCTGTAGGGAATGAAATATATTTTATAGAGTACGTTAACCAAAGAATTTATCAATCATTGATGCTAGTATTTAAAACTTACCATAAGTATTAAGCGTCGGAGTAGGTCTTTGACTTGAGACCTCATTAGTTCTTAGATGTGGAGATGAAGTACTCATAGTTGGTGCCACATGTGATTCTGAAGATGGTCTCGATTCTACATTAGAGGTAGTAGACATGGTTTTTGTTTTGGACTTCGTCTTCTTTCCTCGACTCTTAGTCTTATGTCCTTCTTGTGATGCCATATGCAACCTATCAAGTGAGTTAAACAAATTATTTGCTTAAATACAAAGATTGCAAACAACACTTGGATTTGTATCAACACTTGCATGGATTCGTACGTAATATAACAGAAAAAGAATAGAAATTAAGGAGGCAAACTGGAAATTACATGAAAAGTTAAAGGATTGAGAAGAGTTTGAATGATGAAGGCAACAAGAGCTCGGTCCTTTATATATGACATAAGAATTTTATTTTGGAGCTTCCTTGTAAAAAGAAGGGAGAAAATTTTCGTTATTTCTGCCATTTAGTTATGCTAGGAAAAGAGAAAGGGATATGAAACCCTAGCTCATTTGATGCGTAGAGAAGAGAAAGGGATATCAGACATATCTTTGATGCGTCTGATATAATAAGAGAAGAAATCCTAGCTCCTTTTTCTTCTTCTCCATCTACACATATATGGAATGAGATAAACATTATACTATAAAAAGGATACAGTGTTTAAACATTTTTAATTAACATTATATGTGTGCATATCTTTGATTCTGATTAGCAGTGACCGGGTTATAATTAAGGAAGTAATCCTACCACATATATGCTTCAGTGCACATATTCTTCTTATATAAACGCATGAACGCCTAAACATGAGGATCGGCCGAAATCATGCTTGTTTCCTCAATTCACAACACAAAGACTTACCAAAGATTCTCGCATGGTTATAAATGTTGCATTGAATATTATTTTAGTTTTAAAAGAAATATTACATGAAGACCATAACAGGTAATAAATTTTTTTAGATAAACACATAAAGAAGTAATTAGCTTAACTGTAAGCAATATGATACGTCAAAGTTATGAAATCAAACGTAAGTAGTGGTTCCGTAAAGATTTGAATTTTGGAAAGTTGACTGCATAATATGCCCAAATCAAAATCTAATTGCAAAATACGTTCATCATATCAAATCAAATCTAAAAAGTTAAGAGTTGGTGTCTAATTAAAAAAGAAAAAAAAAATTATTCCTCCGACATGTGGTCTTCATCTGCAGAGTCGTCATCAATGAAATCATCATCGCTTGCTGCACTCCTTTCTTGATCGACGTCGGTGAGAATAACAACTTCCGGTTCTTCATCGTGTCTACGCAATGATGTCGCACTAATTTCTTTGTCTTCTGCATGTACATACCATACATTAGCTCTATCAACATCTTGATCATCATCATCCTCATCTATCTGTTCTTCATCTTCTTCTTTTTCTGGAACGTTCCACACATGTTTATACTCAATTTTCTAAACAACCTTCCAAGGATATCTCAACTTTAAGTCATTAAGATAAAATACTTTATGGGCATGTTTCACAAGCACATAAGGATCATGCTTGTACCACTGTCTATTTGTGTTCAACCAGAGGTGGAGCCAAAATTTGATTTGAAGGGAGGCCCAAAAACATTGAAAGAAAAATACATACATACAAACATGTAAAAAGGTAGTATATACATATAAATACTCAAAATAAAAAATATTGGTTCACATTGTATAAAAGATAAGCATAACTATATAAAATAGTAGCAAGAAATAAAGAAAAATGAATGTCTACAAAACTGTATAAAAATGTAGCAAGAAAAAAAAATAAAGACAATTTATCAAAAAAGAAACCATATTAATATATAGCAGGAAAGATTATATATAAAAAAAAAACCAAGTTACATGGCTGAGACTCAAACTCAAGCCATTTGAGAAAAACCTCAGAGACTTACCAAATATTTGTGCTCTGAATTATACCACGCACATTTAAAAAGATATGTGTGATACCCTCTTTGAAAATTCAATTGGACAACTTTAACCAAACTACCATAGTACGTACATGATAGATTATTGTGGGATCCAATAGTCATAACTCGGCTATCTTGTTTGGAACGGTAATGATCAATCTGTTTAACACATCATTTAACATCATATGCAATGCATCCTGTATACTGTATACTTCAATTGTCTGCACCTTGTGTCAATGCATAAATCTCTACATCATTTTTTTCTTCTGTAAACAAAGTTGTAGCATAATTTCGAAATCATTTCGGAAACTCTTTCCTATGTATTTTGTCTATGTTTACAATACTCTCTTCTTTCAAAAGTTCTTGATGCATATTACAAAACAACACACTAATGTCAGCATTTTAACGTATTTTCAAAATAAAGTTATACAGGTAGTTGATACCAATAAGATTAATTTATTACCCAAAAGAAAAACTGGACAAAGATTTCTATTTACTGAATAAACTAATAAACTGAAGAAAGATTGCTATTCCGTTTATAAACTAGACAAAAGAAACACTAACATGCCCCATGTTTAACCAGTAATCAAGGGACGCACTGTACATTTTTACGTTCTATTGTTATTAGGTAATTAGGTGAGAAGTACATACTTTTTGTAGACCTCAATCTTCTCGCAGTTATTGTAGATAAACCAATTAGCTATTTCCAATTCATCTTCTATCATCTGATACATTTTTAGTTGCTCAGTAGGACGTACTCTTTGAGAAAACACATAAACTTTTGCATTCGGTTTACTACTTACAGGATATCGTTCTGGTCGGTTGAAAGTTGTCTCAACATCACATAGATACATTAAGCAAAATGTCAAAGATTCATAGGAGATATGAGCTTCTGCAATAGAACCTTCTAGTCTTGCTTTATTACAAACATTTCTTTTGTATGTTCCGAGCAACCTACAGTACCAAAAAAAAAAGTTACCTCTCAAGCAAATACGAAAAAAGTAAAAAATAAAAAAGAAGAAATTACCTCTCAATAGAGTACATCCAACGATATCGTACTGGACTAGCAAGTTTAGCCTCTCTTGGTAGGTGGACGGCCAAATGAACCATGACGTCAAAGAATGCTGGGGGGGGGGGGATATTTTCTCCAGTTTGCACAATATTAGCGCAATCTCAACTTCCCACTTGTCTAAATCTGTGAATTTGAGTGTCTTGGCACATACTTGCTAGAAGAAAAGTGATAATTCCATAAGTGGAGTGCAAATCTTTTTCTTCAGATGTTTTCATATGGCTATTGGAAGAACACGATGCAGTAACACATGACAATTATGGCCTTTTAAGCCAAATATCTTCATCTCGTCTAAATTCACATTATGTGATATATTTGCTGCATAACCATCTGTGAATTTGACAGATTTCAAGAATTTAAAAATAATTCTACGTTGCGGCTCAGTAAATACATACTCTGCTAGAGGAATTTCAATCTTAAGTCCATTATGATCAACCCACAATTTTTTCTTGATATTCATCTTCTTCAAATCTTGCCTTGCCTTGTATGTGTCCTTTGTTTTCTTCTCAAGATGCAATAATGTGCCAACAACGCTATCACATATATTCTTCTCAATGTGCATGACGTCCAAATTATATTTGATCTTCAACTTTGGCCAATATGAAAGCTAAAGAAATATACTTTTCGTAGACCAGTTTAGCTCTTTCTTCTTTCTCTTTCTTTTTTTGTTATTTGGATATTTACCGGGCTTGCCTGGAATATCAAAGCTACATTGATGAAGTATATCGTCACTTGTAGGAAAAAAAAAAAAGGTAAGTCCTTGGAGATGAGTTTGTCTCAATATATATAAATCAAATTATATTTGTAGAAAGACATAGTGATAATTAATTTAATTACTCCGTGACATTACAACATTTAAATTCTCAAACTTTTAAACAAGATATAGTGGCAAGCTCTATGGAATTTTGAACATGATGGAAGACAGAAAATACAAGTCCACCCTTCTAATTAAGTTCTAATTTCTAAACTTTCTCTAAACAAGTATAAAAGAAACAGTAATTTTGATGAGTTGCATCATATCTTTAAGAAATTTATATATATATAAAAAAGTTTCATTACCTATAAATTCTCTTATGGTGGTTCTCCTCTTTACCTTTCTGTTGAAAGAATCTCTATGAGTATCTCTGCACATTGAATAATTAATTGATAAGAACCGTCTATGTCCAGAATAGCCTCTTTTTTTTTTTGAATTTGACAGATTCTCAGATGAATGGTCAATATTACAAATTGGGCATGCCATATAACCTTTTGTGCTCCACCTAGACAAATTTGCATATGCTAGAAAATCATTGATTGTCCATAACAAAGCTGCACGTATTGTAAAAAAGGACTCAGTTGCTTTATCGTAGGTTTTAACACCTTTCTCCCACAACTCTTTTAGCTCATCAATTAACGGATGCAAAAATATATCAATGTCCCTTCATGGAGCATGCGGTCCTAAAATTAACAGTGTCAGCATAGAGTATGAGTTTTTCATGCACAACCACGAGGGTAAATTATATACGGAACACTTGACACATGCTATAAGATGTACTCATGTCCCCAAAAGGATTAAAACCGTCAGTTGCAAGGCTAATTTGACATTTGGTGGGTCCTCAGCAAAGTCAGTAAACAACTGATCAAAGTGTTTGAAAGCAAGAGAATCTGCAGGATGCCTCATCTCACCCTCAACCTCAACACGTTTATCCTTGTGCCACCTCATATTATTGGTTGTGTGTATCATCATGAACAATCTTTGTAACCTCAGTGTTAGAGGAAAATATCGCACTACTTTTTGGGGAACTTTCTTATTCTGCTGACGAAAGCGACGAACTGTCCATCGTCTTAATAATTTACTTGGACGACAAAACAAAGAGTGTTCGTCGCCCAAGTTGAATTTTTAATTTTTTTTTCTTTCTAATTTGTACTTTTTAAATCTAAATTATAATATAAATTTAAAATATATAAAAATCTATTAATTAAATTAGTAAACTATTGATAAAATATTAATTAAATATAAAAAGTGTACGTACATCGATAGAAATAATAATAAAATAACAAAAAAATAATACAAAACTAAACCGGGGGTAGACATGTTGTCAATTCCTCAGCCGCCGCTTGGATCATCGTCGATGGAGCCACAAGTGGGGCCGGGGGGGGGGGGGGGGGGGGTGGGTTACCACACTCGTCATCAAAATTAGGAGCTGGCAACTCCATTTGCCTGCATGCCTCGTAGAAGGCGGTCATCTTACGGTTGTGAGCGACAAAACGCGCCTATACCAACCTCGAATGCTCCAATGCACGATCGGTTGACTCCTGTGCCAATCGCAGGGCGGCTCAGAGTGCCTTAGTATCCTCCCTATCGTGCCGAGTTGACGAAGCAGATGAAGTGGATAAATCTCTCTGCACCATCCGTCCAAGCCCACGAACCTCCTTGCCAGGTCGGTAGCCGTAAACAACATCGATAGCAGCGATCTGACTCTCCATCAATAGGGTAGGCACCTGTTCAGGCATCATCTCTGAGTTGGCCAGCCGAGTTGCGGCCAATTCCTTCTCGATCATATGTATAAACCTCTCCTGAAATTAATCAAGTGAAAAATACATAAATATAATATTAATTTCTAAAAAAGAATTTGGATTAATTTTCCCTAAAATTTTTCGCAAACCAAAAAACCTGTAGGCAATATTACACTTTGAATAACCAATTACAACAACACAATTATACCGTGGGCACCAATTCCCATATGAATTTCTCAAGTTGAAAATCATAATTTAACCAACTAAACTAAAGCATAACCAAATTTAAGTTCAAAATCATATTCCAATAGTACAACCTAACTAAATCATGCACTAATCATAATTCAATTTCTTCAAAATGCAATTAGCGTTATACTAAATCTCGATATGCTCTGAAAGTACGAGTAAATTCAATTGATTTTAGAATTGTGAGTTACTTACCCCTTGTTGGCTCACTTCATTGACGACCATGGGCTTCACATAAGCTTGGACGCTAGCATCTAAGAAGCAATGCTTCGAACCCACATTTTTGTGCTCCTTTGCGATGTAAATAAACTTTCGCGAGCCCGATACATGGTGTTTTCCCTTCTTGTTTCAATTTTCCTTGTTGGCCTCCGACCTTATCTGTTACATACACAACAAAGATAATTAAACAATAAAATAATGGTTAAAAATAATAAATTATACAATTTTCATTACATTAAAGAAAATGAAGACGAACATTATACTTGTTAGACTGAAAGTGTCTGACCAACCATTGTCACTCCTCTTCCTTATTGTTTTGGAGCTCCAGAGGGGTAGGCGAGGCGCCGTGTCGCTGGTAGTACTTGTGGAGGTCGTACTTACAGTCCTTGTAAATATGGTAAGTCGTCTCCTCTATATCCTCCATCATCTCCGCTGAGCCGGAGATTTCAAAATGTGTCTAAAAATATAAATAACAAATTAAAATTATTGATAGAAATAATGCATTTATATTTGTAATTACTTTTAAAAAAATTAATAGTATTACCGTTAGTTCACGGTACACCCTCAACTTTTCAGATCGGGCCAGCTCGTTCCACGAAAGGGTAACCATACGAATGCTGTTCTGTATGATTGAGCCGATGGAGTGCAAGGTCTGACTCCCGGGCTGCGCGGTCGGAGGGCCTCGGGTGAACTCGTCATATGGGATGTCGATCTTCTTCCCCGTCGACTTCACTATTCGCTCTCCTTTGATGCCCTTTCCAAGTCCTCGAGTTCTTTTCGCAGACGCGTCTGAAGGTTACCTCTTGACTTTACGCCGGGCACTGTAGAGAATCGAGTCGTCGACTAACTCATCCGAATCGTCTGACAGCGCAGTCAATCGGGCCCCGTTCGGCTCGTCCATAAAAGCTGAGGCCTCATAATGTGGAGCATGAGGGATGTGGCCTGTCGCCGGAACCGAATATTGTTGCCGAGAATTTGTAGTGGCTTCCTCTGAATCCTACTTATATATATTACTTAGCACATGCCTGTTTTAATTAACTAAATAATCAAATTAAAACATATATACCAATTAATTAATTAACTAATTAATTAACCAATTAGGATATAGCTAGCTTACAATTAGCTTAACAATGCAATACAATAATGGAAGTAATGCTAAGGTGGCCGGAAAGTACTATATATTCGCCGAAAAAATCAATCGCCATACGTAATTACGTACGATATTTTAAAAAATTAATCGAGAGAAATGAGTTAATACCTTCACCGATAAGGAGATAAATGGGCAAAACTTGAACTCCGGGAGTTGAAAAATCGAGTTTTGATGAAATTTTGCCGGCTATTATTCAGAGCCGCCGGCGGTGGGTTTTTTTTAAGTGAGGAGAGAGAGATAGAGAAGTGATGAGGAGACAAGAAAATCAGATTGAGATATCTAATAATTAACTTTTCTTAGACGACGAAATATTTCGTCGCCTAAGTTTCGTGTTTCGTTGCCTAAGTTATCACTTAGGTGATGGAAACAATTTCATCGCCTAGGTGGTCAGTTAGGCGACGAATGACCCAAGTCGTCGTCTAAGAGTCCACGTATGCGACGAAATGTGTATCGTAATCTAAGTGTGTAATACTTAGACGACGACGACAAATGGCCGTCGTCTGAGTGTGCATCTTAGGGGACGAAACGACATGTTTTGTCGCCTAAGTGAACACTTAGGCGACGACTTGTGAGAACCGTCGGCCAAGTCTCACTTAGGCGACGAAACTATTACTATTTCGTCGCTTAAGTGCAGTTTTCTAGTAGTGATTTTGTCGGTCAAGTCCCACTTAGGCGACGAAACTATTAAGGTTTCATCGCCTAAGTGGCTTTTTTCTAGTAGTGCTAGTTATATTTAACAAAAATGGAGAGAGAAATTGACTTGAAGTCATGTTCTCCAACTTTCAGTTTTTATTGCTTTCACGTGTAATTTTTTGTAGTTTAATTTATAAATAAATTTTTATTGATATATCACAAACTAAATATTGGCTAGCTATATTTAACTTTTAGACGATTTAACTTTGAAATATAATTCTAGTGCTCCGTTACATTTAGAATTGATATAGTCTATGAAAACTCATATAAATTTTGTACACGTTTATTGACAATCTTTTGTCACTTTAATATAGTTACTGTTCATTAATTTACTGTACAAAATAGTAAACATATTTTTGGTCCATGTATACATATCCTATATTAAATTTTGCAATGCTTATGCATTCTACGTAGCATAATTCTTATCCATTCCATGAACTCTAAAAATCAGAAATGTCCTTACTACACTGACGAGGAAGTCTGCGTACGTATACTGGAATATAACATGTATTGAAGATCATTACTGTATATTTGCGGATATAGAAACCACTAAGATTATTTAGATCTAACAACTGAAAATATATAGATTCATCCAATTCTATGATCGAACCCAACTTCAAAATAACTCGTAGTCCATGACAACGGAGAAGGCGAGGTTGGAGGTGAACGGTAGGAGCAAGATGAAGAATTTGAGGAAGCTGTGGAAGGATTCCTAATCTTAAATGGCACCATATCCTGAAGCAACCCTTGTGACCCCCTTTGTTCTTCCAACATATTTTGAGGCTGCTCCATAAATGCGACGGAATGTGGTTCTGGTATGGATTCTTGCTCGGGTTCGGGTTGTTTGTCCGGTGGGCTTGAAGGAGTTCCTTGGGCTTCATGCTCGTCGTTGTCGGGTTGTGATGTTGAGGATTTCTTCTTGGGCCTTTTCATCGGTGGATTCGGGTTGTGGGCCTGGGTTATGTGGAAAAATGGATATGCGAAATGTAAGTGGAGTCCTTCATAGGTGATGATGAGTGTGTCTGGATCTTCACTAGACCTCTCCACTTGCTTCTTAGCACTGCATCTTGGGTTTGTGCATCTGTAGTAGCTCCTGTATTGTTTTACCAACACACAATCCAGAAAACAAAAGCTTGTTAAGAAATTGCACCAAGAAAAAAAGGGAGGAACAAGAGATCGAGGAGAACTGCAAGCAATTTGTGAGGGTGGGTAGAATAGCTAGGACCCAGGATGGACCTTCTCATTAACTTAATTGCATGGTATTTAAGGATAATATTCTATGGGGTTGAGGAATGATCAAATAGGGTGGTTGGGTTTGAGACTTTGAGTTCATCATGCACTATGCATAAGCATTGCAAAGAACTATATATGTCATTGGTATTATTGAGATAATAGAAGAAATAAGACAATGAAGTGGTTAATGTAGGATGCTAAGGCTGCAAAGTTCAATGATTTGGGTCCTACTCTAAATTAAACATATTTTATCAGACTTGTTTTTCATTACATAAACATATGAATAAGTAGAAAAAATCAAAGATCATAGAATTCTTAACGAAGAAAGATGAGCTATATATGAAACATATTTACCTAGGATTTGGGCTATTCTTGATGGATTTCTGCCCATATTTTCTCCATTTGTATCCATCATCAGTCATTCCACTGTCACAACTTTTGATCCTCAGAGTGTACTTATGCTCAACCTTGCTCAAACCCTTCTCCAATATTGAGAGTCTGCACTTAGGAACAAGACACATATCAAATAGTGAACTATCTATACGCCAAGTTTTACATAGAAAACCCGATCAAATAATTAAGTTGATGTAAAGGAAATGCTAATTACAAACCTGGCTTGTGAAAGTTCTTGGGGTTGGACTGTTATCCCAGTGGTGACAGACAAGGCATTCTCGATATCATGGATTGTTGGTCCAGAATAGACATTCTGTACCAACCGGTTAAGTCCTTCTTTGTCCGAGAAACTCATCTGGGAATACTCTACAGCCTGCTCGGGTAACACAAAGAAGGGAGTCTCATTGTCCAAAAGCTCTCTCACAAGCTCTTCTTCTATCCCATCTGTCCAATTAGTACTATTTGCTTCCTCCATTAATGCTGGTAGGTAGCTCCAACAAGTAAAAAGCTAGCTTCAAGGAAGTAATCGATCGGGTCGATAGGAATAGAAAGAGCGACTCTTACTTAGGGCAGGAAAGGAGAGGGGAAAAAGTGGAGTAGATGTAGAGGAAGTTGTCACCTCTACGTGTTTGCCTCTTGGCTTTTAAAGTAAGCTAGCTGAGGAAGAAGGGATGAGGAGGGCTAGCTGTGCTGGTTTTGTAGGGGTTTTAATTCTACTTTGACTTAAAACCTAAGAATTCTATCTATTCCCGTCAAACAGTTCATATATATTTGGTAAACTGAACACAATGGCCACCACCACAAACCTCATTATTTTAGATTTGAGGTACTTTTGCCTTCTTGCTTGTGCATTTAGCAGAGGTAAAACTTCATTCACATACAAGAACAACAGGTACGGTTGAAATGTTATAGGCAGAAAGATTTCCTTTTACTTTGCATGCTTTGCTGTATTCTCTGTGATTTGATTTAAGGGCGTCTTGTCTTGTTATATTGTGTTTTGCATGAAGGAGAATGGGAGGGTACTGAACCATGAAGTGGACCAAAGCTATACCTGAACCATTTCAACCCAAAGCAAGAGTAAACCACTAAAGAAAGGGATCAATAAAATTATAGTCTTTTCATTAGGTTACGAGAGTTGTTCTCTCACTGGTTTGGATAAACGAATCAAAATAAGAAAGGAATCGAAAATATATGCTGGTCAGCTATGAAAAAGGAGGAGTTGAAATGTAGGATAATTAATTTGGGACTCGATCTGATATTACCGCGCGCTCGATCAATCGTTCAAAAATACCTAGCACGGTAGCTAATATGTTAATCATATTGAGAGTGAAGATACATCAATTTCTTGATTTGCTTATCCAAATTAGAGTTGAGGGCACAAGCATCAGTGTACGTAATCCAGGCAAAAGATATATGTACGTGTTAACTGTTAAGATTCTTTTTCAAGTGAATATGAGTTATGAATATGATTAATTATACGGATGTGACTCGAGTATATTCTTTGAACATTACAATATGCTGTTCGATCTATCGAGCTCGATCATTTCACTATCGCTAGCATGGAAATATATGGCAATTTCATGGAGAATATAGCAAACATTAAATCTCCAGTATTTAAGATTTATACTGATATAGAAGATACTAATTAAAGCATGCTTATTATGAAAACGAGCAAGCACACCGAGATAGATCGATGAGTGAAGCTTTTTCTTTTTCTCTATAAATGACTCAACTTTCGACTCACTACGCTAACATTACTAAGATAATTGGTAACATTATATGCAATTCATAGGCTGGAGATGTAAACACTACTCAGAGCCTCACAGCAACAGCCTAGTGGTCCAGAAGATACAAGATTACAAGCCTCGATCTTTATAAAAAGAGGAAAGAACACTATATATTCCCTGCCACTTATTCACTGATTAAGAGATCAAGTAGCTGTATATATCAGCATTACAATTATGAGAAGTGAAAGATTAGACAGCTTTATCAGCATTAAAATTATTAGACAAAAGTTACAGACCAGTCATTCCGACTACAAAATCCAATATACGAATGAGTGAAGGCGCCACCTTACCGTCATTTGCAGCACAAAGCTGGTTTAAGACTAATTGTCTCACGCCAGCTTGTCTAGCTTAATCTAGCCAAGTAATTGTTTGATTAATTAGACAATTTTTCAAATAATTTAATGATCGATGCTCCAAAAAGAGCTTGAAATCAACATATAATTATGAGTTCATGTGTGACATACAGATCGAATTGTACGTGGATGATCGATTTACTAATTAATGTGCCATCCACTGAATAATTACATGTAGTTAAGAGAAGAACAATTTACCATTGGCGGTGGTAAATGTAAAAAAGGGTTTCAAAAATGTGCCTGTTGGTGTACTCTAATTTTCTGCAGCAAAGTTTCAAACATGGCCATCACAATTTGAATGAAGCAAAATATACAAAAACAAAAAACAATGAAGTATACAACCACGTACGTTGACAATCCACCACAGTTCCATGCATGTCACGGAATTAAGCACGACAAGTCGTGAAAACAAACAACAGCCATTTAATTAAAAACCCTAGTCTGAAGTGTATAATTCAACTACCATCACCACGGCTATGGAGAATGGAGGCTGGCCGGGGAGCTAGTATACAAGTTTTTCTTTAATCTTCTTCGATCGGCCGAGTGGTTACTTCAGAGCTAGGGCAGGTTTGGAATTATGAGGCTTTGAGTTTGTGATCGCCCTAAGAAAAACCAAAGAAGCACTACTAAAATATAGGGCAATAGGCGCACACATATATGTAGTCAATAAGAGGATGACAAACAAAATTAGTGGCTATTAAACCTTGAAAAATAAGTTGCCACAAATATGTTGTTTGTGGTCAATAAAAGGGTGATAATTCATATTTTTTGTGGCAAGAATAAGTATAGTGATGACAAAAATAGATATATTGGTGATAATAATAGATATATTGATGATAATGAAAGCAGACCCACCATTCTATTTTTTAGAGGAAAAATTGTATGTGAATTTTGTTAGGCGGTGACCCGATCCATCCACGCGTCCAAACAAGCGGAGCCGTTGACCGTCAGACAAATCGGAGAGAGATAGACGGCGTCTCGTTTTGCGAGCAGGAAGGGGCGAAGTGGGTGTAGGTTAGAGACCATATCACCAAATCTTTGGTCGGACGTGCTTTGCAAAAGTCAAACCCCCCGGGGCCAGCTCGATCGCCACACGTGTGAGGCGTGCAGTGGGTTCTGTCTCTGTTGGATTTCACGAGTGAGGGGGCAGTTAAGGCTGTCGACGTCCGGCGCTGCTGAGGAGGACGCGGGATCCTCATAGGCTCTTAGCTGTGAGAAACTGATGAAGGAGATAGATCGATGGAGAGGGATTGCTGCCTTGCTGGGGACGTTCCTAGACTCCTAATTAATAATCGTCGTCGTAATAGGGTAGGGCAAATTCCTCTCATGCAAGTAGTCAAAAACAATTCCTCTTCTACCTGCATGGTGGACTTTCTTTGAGAAATGAGAACCAAACGCAGAAAGAATCAGGAAACATGTGATTCTTGCTTCTTCTAGCTTTTCTTTACAAATGCTTTAGATCTTTCTGGTATTCGAATTTTCGAATCGATCATTGTCATTGTCAAACTTCTTGTAATCGTGTTCGATGCTTGGATTCATACTTGTAAGACGTGCTCCTTTGTTACTTATGTAGCAAGTAAGAATGTGTAACAAAGGAAAAGACTCATTTACTTACATTAATTTCGGAGTGAAAGAATTGGGATCAATCAAGGCCAATGTGAAAACTATAGCCACATGTATCCAAGGTATGTAAAATCGATAATATCGGTGATATTTCGTCGATATTTCAATTTTTTGGAGTTACCTAAAAAATCCTCAAATATATCCCTAAATTTCCCGAAATTTTTCGATTTTTATCGATATTCCCGATATTTTCCGAAATTTCTGAAATTTCCATAAACTTTTCACATTTAACATTTAGTTTGGTAAATGTCCAATCTACACATGCTCAATGTTTAATCCATTTTTCATGTGGCATGTCCAATGCAGAATTACATGGGAGAACAATCATTTAATGATTATTCTTCACAATACACATATGATTATGCACAAGAAGATAGAGAAAATAGTGTGAATTCTGAACCTCATAGGTCCTCTACATGATTTTGAAGTATTTATATATTTGATTTTGTGATGTGCGATGTGTAGCATATTGTACAAAAGACGTGATGACCTAACATCCCATTAAGTTTTAGCTATCAAAAAATAAAAATAGAACTATTAAATTATATTTTTATAATTATCATCACTTAACACGTACTAATTCATATAGTAATATAGCAAATCAATATGTCTTGATGTTTGATCAATATTTTCTTTTCACACAAGGTAGATAATTGATCATATAACAACCTCCAAAAGTTTCATTACAAATTTCTATGTATTTTTATTAGTTTCCGTCATTTCGGTCAGAATTTTCACTGGATCGATATTTCATCGATATTTTCGTTGATATATCCAAATTTTGGAATGTCGATATATCCTCGATATCCGATATTTTACTCTTTGCATGTATCAAACCAGGGATCCTCGAAAAAAAGTCGATCAATTTTCATATTTGCTATCTCACTAATAAGGTGCGAGCTTTTTGTTGGTCCCTTAATTTATCCATTGATCGATCGATATTTTGATCCAAGAAAAGTTCAATAGTTTGGTAATTGGATTCCTTTCGCAATAAGAGATCATCATCTACCCCTATGATCGAGTTTGCCTCTCGCATGTACCACTACCACCAGAAAAACATATTTGGACGACGAAGTAATTTCGTTGTCTATGTGTGTGTTTTCGTCGCCTGATAATCGTAGCCAAAGTATTTAGATAACGAAATTTTTTTATTTCGTCGTCTGGCTGTTTAGACGACGCAAAATTAATGAAAAAACGACGAAAATTTTTGTCGTTTAAGTGAGAACTTAGACGACGAAAATTACGTACAATTCATCACTTAAGTGTTAAAACTTAGGCAACAAAATTAGTAAAAAAAATAAATTAAAAAAATTAAAACACCTTAGACGACAAAAATTATTTTCGTCGTCCAAGTATTTTTTTAAAAATAAATAAATGAAAATTAATTAAATCATAATTAATTAGTGAAATGTTAATTATTAATTAGTACAAAAATTATAATTAGAAAATAATTTAATTTAATGATAGTGGTGGTGGTACGTCGTGGTGGTGGTGGCACTACCGGATTAAGACACATTGCCGGCGACTTTAAGTCGCCGGTCTTGTTTTTTTTCTCGCCGGAATTGTCATTACCGGCGCATTGTCGCCGGCAATGCCGTCGCCGGAAATTGCCCGCCGGAGATAACATTGCCGGCGACGACGTTTCACGTCGCCGGTGATGTTTAGGACATTAATGTCAGCGCCGCCGTGGCCGGAATTTGAAGACATTGCCGGCGACTTAGGTCCATGTCGCTGGCAATGCTTGGAAAAATTTTGAAAAAAAAACCCGGTTCTGGATTGGGCCCAATTCCAGAACCTGCATTGAAAGACATAAACTGTACAATCATACAAGTTCAACAGTACACATAAATGTCCAACATACAGTACAAATAGCAACGATACGAAAATTAACTACAACTACACGTCAGGGTCGAGGAACTTGCGGGTTAGGGTCGAAGAAATCCATGTAGTCATTTGAACTCCGGTGGCTACCCTGGTCTTGCTGTGGCGGTGACTAGTGCAGTGGTGGTGGTGGATAACTGGGGAAACTGGGGAACACAGGGACCGGGGGAGGTGTGGGGAGCGGTTGTCCGGTAGTCTGAGCCGCGTACATCGTCTGCATCTAGGTGAACATTTGTGTCTGCTGCTGGACCATGAGGCAGTGTTGCTCGATCATCCCCCGGTACTCGGCATCTCTGGCTGCCTGCTGCTCGGCCATCTGCCTCATCTCCTCCATATGCCTCATTTGCTCCTCCAACTCCCTCTGCGTCCTCTGAAGCTCCGCTGCGAGGTTAAGACTAGAAGCTGAACTTCTTGACCCGGTAGAGTATTCTGAAGTGTTCTTCAATACTCCTTCGCCCGCCGAGCCCATTCCCCTACAGTAGTAGGTATTCTTTCCAGTCCCGCACGCTTTTGCCATGATCTGAGCCGCTATAGGCCGATCAAGCGGATCGATCTGAGAGGCATACTGGGTGACTTCTTCCTCAGAGCAGTCAGGATGGTTATCCTGGGCTATATTCATGGTCACTTCTGTGGTCGCCTCCTCCACTCTCGCCTAATTGAAAAGCGAAAATGAATAACGTATTATCTAACAAAATAAATTAATATCAAAAAATAGTTTTATTAACACATGGAGAGGCGAAAGACTTACCGCTTCTTCAGGGCACTGCGGATAGAACTTCTGATGAATATACACCAACGGGTTCACTTCTTGTTGTTGCTGCGCCTTACTCGACCAACCCAAATAGTTCAGTGAACCTGCATGATGGGCCCTGGTGTTTTTCAATCTATTCGCCCGGTTCGTCTTCGAAATCGCCTTGTTTGATAAACATATGTAAAAAAATTAGTAACTAACTATTTCAATGTGATACGATACATTAGGCTTGTAAGATATGTTCAGGATGCATACCTTCGCTTTGGGGTGCTCGAAATGGGCTATCAGCCACAGCCACTCGTACTCCCTAAACCGGAATTCGCTAGGGGTAGAACCTCGGCCTAGCTCCTTGTATAGAGTGTAATGTGAAGAAAGCTCGTTCTTCCACTCTTTATACCTATATTAACACCAGAAAAAAAAAAGTTAGAGATATTAAAACACTTGATAAACAAAAATCTAACTCGATATATACTCAAATAACTCGAAGCACATCACCTCATATGTAGTTGACGCTCTACCCACGTGTGAATAAGAACTTCATCCACGTCAAACTACACCTGCAATATGAATATATAAACGGTAAAATTATATATTTATTCGGACTTAATTAATAAATGTAAAATTTACGTAATGAAAATACGATTTAACTCACACTCAGTGCATTATGCACTTGCATCTTCACGTAGATAGGCACAGATTCCCAATCTGGCCAAAGCATTGGGACCTTGTCCCGCACGATCGCCCCGGCCATGCTGACATATTTTCGCGTGGTGTCAAATTCCTCGATCACCTCGTCATCCTCATTGGCCCTAATGGGCGTTTTCCTTCTCCCGGTGGCCTGCTCAAGTCTCTTCCCGGTGCAGGTGCCTCTAGCCCCTTTCCGTTTTCCAGTACCATTAACGAAATTGCCTAATAATACAATGTCAACAAATTGATATCATTAATTGAACTTATCGTAAGTCTTAAGTAATAATTAAGTAATCAATCTAATGTTAAATAAAATTTACCTGCATCGTCCGTTTGTTGGTTGGTGCACCTTACACTCCAAAGATACACGGGGTCGAACGGGATGAAGTTGTACGCTTCCTCCACGCTCAGGAACTCCGGCCGTCCTTGAACATAAATAGGCATCCCCCTATCATCGAATTCAGGGATCACCGGAATCTCGTCGGGTAGGAAGAGACCGGACGGCGGAGATAGACGTGACCTGGACGATGAGGCTCCAGCACCATCTGCCTCAGCTGATTCCCGTGAAACGGGAGTAGGCACCGGGCGAATTGGGGGCATTCGGATGGAGGGAGTTTCTGATGCCCCCGTTGACTGTCACTCGTATGAGAGTCTGCTGACGAAGGGACGTCTGCTGACTGAGCGTCTGCTGACTGAGGCTCGAGGCTCGACTTCCGGTTGCACGGCTCCGGATCGTGCAGCTTCCTCCTCTGCTCGCGCAGCTAGCAAGGCTTGTGTGCGAGCATTCATCATTGGCCCACTGCGCGTGTTGCTGTCTGCGGCTGAGGAGGTAGCTTGACTACTGCTCCCTCCACTATTTCGGGAACCTCTCCGTTTGATGCCTCCAAGCCAATTTGCCGCAAAACCTCCTGGACACCGTAATAGTCATGGATTCGGTTCTATAACAAATCGGAACCGGACCGTTTGGAACCGGAACCGGGCGGAACCAGAACCGATTGAACCCGGAACCGTTTGGAACTGGAACCGTTTGGTTTCAAACGGTTCCGGTTACAAACAGTTCTGTACCCAAACGGTTCCGGTTACACGCGGTTCCGGATTAAAATCGTTCTGGTTCCAAACCGTTCCGATTCCGATTTTTCACCTTAATTTATACGTTAAATTAACAACTATATCACCTTAATCCAAATTAAACACGTTAAATGCCGATTCCGATTTTTCACCTATTATATGTTAAATTAACAACTATATCACCTAAAGTAACATATATACATACATCATTTTCGACTTAAATATATACATATTAATCCAAATCACGCACCCTAATTAATTTTTCACACATATATATACATCAGGCATCATAATTAAATTTAATTTTCACATATATATATATATATATATATACATCACATATTAATCCAAATCACGCACCCTAATTAATTTCCCACATTTTTCAAGCATTACCGGTATATATATACATTGCATATAAATTAATCCAAATAACCCTAATTAAATTTAATTTCCACATACATTTATATATACACATTGCCACATACGTACATACGTGTATATATATATGCATAAACATAAACAAAAATTGAGAGAGAGAGAGAGAGGGAGAGAGAGAGAGAGGGAGAGAGAGTGAGCTTGCATGCACCTGCCATGGTGGAGCTCGAGCTAATTTTCCGGCGACGGAGGTGAGGGGAGGAGGTAGAGGAGGAGGGGAGGAGGAGAGGAGGAGGGGAGGATAGGAAATTTCAATTTGAAATGGGGTTTTTTAGTGTGGAGAGAGGAGAAGGGAGAGGAGGTGAGGGGAGGGGAGAGGGGAGGAGAGGAAGAGAGATTTGAGGAGAGGGAGGTGGCCGGAACAGTTTGGGAGGAGGAGAGGAGGAGTTTTAGGGTTTGAGATAGTGAGAAATGAGGGAGAGCTCGAGCTGAAGCAGCCCATATGCAGTAGACATTGCCGGCGAGTTAGTTGCAACTCGTTGGTAATGTCATTACCAACGACTTAAACTCGTTGGTAATGTCATTATTTCCCGAAGAATATCCGACTACGATTTCCGACTACGATTTCCGACTACAATTTCCGACTACGATTTCCAACACGATTTCTGACTACAATTTTCGACTACAATTTTCGACTACAATTTCCGACTACGATTTGCGACTACGATTTCCAACACGATTTCCGACTACAATTTCAGACTACAATTTCCGACTACGATTTCCAACACGATTTCCGACTACGTACAATTTCCGACTACATTTTCCGACAACGATTTCCGACACGATTTCCGACTAGAATTTCCGACTACAATTTCTGACTACATCATTAACGTACTAAGGATGATAATTGTAATCATCTTCATCACTTGAGTCTGACTCGGTTTCATAGGTAATCTCTGGCAATATGTGCCGCTCCTCGTCATCTGAATCAGCGTCAACTTCATATGGATTAACATCGAGAAGTTCTGCTCCAGTAATTCGAACCACACTCCCAGATCTCACATTATTAAGGCGAATCGTAGATGATTCTGGAATGTCAAAACCGTTCGGCTCTTGGTATGCAGTAACTTCCTCATCATCTGCGGTCTCACCAAGTGTGGCAGCACTGTATATGTTTCTATGAGCAACATGGTTAACCACCTTCCACGAGTCTTTGTTAAGAAGATCGTCAAGGTAAAACACTTGTTTTACTGATGAGGCAAGAACGAAAGGGTCATCTTCATACCAGCTAGTAGCAGTATTCACCGAAAATGTTCCGTACTGATCGGTCCTTGTGTTCTCCAGGCTAGTATCAAACCATCTACACTTGAACAAGTGCACTTTCATGCGGTTCCCATAAATTAGTTCAACAACTGAATGAAGGACACCGTAATAGTCAACGCCATCCTGCCCACCATGGACCATCACCTCACAATTCTGTGTTTTCAGTCGGTCGTCTCGATTTTCACATATAAATTTCACGCCATTGACCTGACACATCGAGTAAACTTTTGAAGATATCGATTTCATCGCCAGGACCCTCAATTCGTTTGACCACTCTGGACAACCATCATTTGCTATATGGTTCATCTGAAAACGATAAGAAATACGTACACAAGAAATTATGAACATAGAAACCACAAAACCACGTACGTACACACATGCTATATAAGGATATATATAAAAAATAGACATATACACATATACCCTTACCCATTGACCAAAGTAGTTTGCAAACGTCATGTTGTGGTAATCAACACTTCCGGCAATAGTAGGGCAGTGAAGATGATAGTTTTTCCAATATTGTACTTCTTGACAGTTAATCAGTACCGACCAGTGGGCAATGACTACCTCATTTCTATCCAACTTGTACGACTTTGTCAAGCTTCCCTATACTATCACGTCATTCGAGATGATATAAAGGTTAAACTGGGGTTCATCTATCGGCATCTGTTGTTGGGGGTCCTCAAGCGCTCCCAAATACACTTTGGTGTAAGTTACACACTCGTGCGCAACATATGCTTCAGCGATACACTCTTCAGGTGCATATTTATTCTTCACATAGTCCTTGTAGACTCCCAATTGTCTACAAGTACACAATTGCATGTTAACTTACGTAAAAAATAAGAATTTACATATAAAAACAGAGACAAACCAAATGTATGAATCATTTGTACCTTTCCATGGGATACATCCAAGTGTAGTGTACGGGACCGGTAAGCAACAATTGTTCGGGAAGATGGATCATCAGGTGAGGCATGATGTCGAAAAAATTTGGGGGAAATATCCTCTCAAGCTTGCACATGATAAAAATGATGTCATCTTGCATCTCCCTGAGATCTGATTTTTTAACTTCCCTGATGCATAACTTCTGAAAGAATCTTGACAAAGCCACCAACGGCTCCACCACCTCTTTGGGCAGGTACCCTCGAATGAAAATAGGGAAAATGTGTTGAAGCAGTACATGACAGTCATGACTCTTTAATCCATACATCTTATTGTCCCGGAAGTTAACACACCTGCTTATATTTTCTGCAAAGCCATAAGGATACCTGCACATATATATATATATATAGCCATAGGCAACAATTATATTTCTCGCATATAACCATAATCCGGTAAAAATTTAAGGCCAAACTCCTGCATAGCCATAAGAATATATACCTGACATTACTCAGCCACCGAAAAATTTCATGCTTATGCTTCGGCTTTACGGTGTAAGGAGCTTGCGGCATTTTTCTCTTACCATCTCTTAACCACAAATGTTTCCGCAGTCTCATAGCTTTCAGATCAATGCGTGCCTTATGGATGTCTTTTGTTTTCCCCTCCAAGTTAAGAACTGTGCCCACCACACTTTCACACACATTCTTCTCTATGTGCATGACATCTAGGTAGTGTCTGATAGGCAACCTGGGCCAGTAGGGGAGTTCCCAGAATATGCTCTTGTGTGTCCAAAACTTATACCTTTCGGGCTTGTCTGGAATTGATGCCACTATGTCAGGATGATTGCTCAGCTGGCCAAAATCATATTCATTCAACACTTCCAAAATTTCTTCCCCTGTCCATCGCCTGGGTGCCACACCTGTTTTCACAGTCCCATCAAACGCGTCTGGATCCTGCCTAAATGGGTGATCATATGGAAGCCAACAACGGTGATGCATCTGAACAATTTTACTGCAATGAGGACTGCAACAATCAACCGTCATGCACTCTGAACAAGCCCTGTAACCCCTGGTAACGTTGCCCGACAACATACCGCGAGCAAGAAAATCACTGATGGTGCCAACAAGCATGGCATGCATCTGGAACATCTCATTTTTGAACCTATCGTAAGTGGGGTGGCCACACTCACTCAGGTACTTAAGCTCCTCAATCAAAGGCCTCAAATACACATCGAGACACTTTCTTGGATAACCCGGGCCCGGAATTAATAGAGTGAGCATATTGTATTCCTTCTTCATGCACATCTATGGTGGAAGGTTGTACGGTACCAAAATAACTGGCCATATACTGTATTGAAGACTCATGTTGCCAAAAGGGTTGAATCCATCAGATGAGAGCCCTAGCCAAACATTTCGGACCTCTGCTGCAAAATGATCAAACTCCCTGACCATGTGCTTCTAAGCCTCTCCGTCGGAAGGGTGTATAAGGGTGTCATCGTCAGGAAAATTCCTCTCAGCCCACCATCTCATTGCTTCGGCCGTGAAAGAACACATGAACAACCGCTCCACCCTATCCATAAGCGGGAAATATCGAAATATCTTCACAGCTTTCTTGTTGCATGCAGGAGTCAACTTATACCTTTCTGTAAAACATACCGGGCAGGCTTCAAGGTCTTCAAGATCTTTTCCCCAGAAGAGAATACAATCCTATCTGCATACATGGATTTTGTTGTAGGAAAGCCCAAGATCTTTCAGGATATGTCGCACCTTATGATGAGTGGTAGGAAGACGATGACCGGGTGGCAGTAGCGAAGCAGTCCACTTCAGCCAAGAATCAACAGCTTTGACAGACATTTTGTTCTCCATTTTGAGCTGCATCACTCCCATCACACTTTCAAGAACAGTCTTACTACAACCGTCGTACAACGAAGTCTGTTGCAATGCAATCAGGTTGTTGTACTTGTCCATACCGCTTGTGTTGACATGAGCTCCAGGTAATAGCTCGACTGGCTCAATATGAGGGAAACCCTCAACGACGAGAGAGACATTTGGTGCTTCATCAGCAAATACACCGCTCTCATGAGGAAACATATCATTGATTAACATCAATGTTGGATCATAATATGGACTGCCCCTCTCAGCAAAATCTCCATGATCATAGAGTGGACTTGCCCTCTCACCAAATTGTCCATGATCATGCGGACCCGCTAACGATGTTTCACCGTGATAAATCCAACAGGTGTACTTATCCCAAAACCCGTATTTACTCAGGTGCTTCTTGACTTTATTAATGGGAAAACGAAATCGATAGCTGCGACACTTACATTCTTTACACGGGCAATAATGAAGTGTAGTGTCTCCATAATTAGCCTTCACAAAATTCACAAAACTCCTAATTCCCTGGTGATATCTGACATCCCATCTTTCGAGGCTCATCCAACTCTTGTCCATCCTGAAAATTCTAACAATTTTACATATTATATATACACACATTCACTACTAATAATCGACGCGATATCTCAATTCAACTCTAATTAAATCAACACATGCATGCATATATATATATATATATCGATCTAATCTCTGAATTCGATTCAGTACTCGATGAGGGTATTCTTCTTTTTTCAGTTCAATATTTGACTAGGTAGGTGGCTCTCTTAAGCCTGACTCTGATAGCACTACGATAATACCAGTCGTTGATTCAGACACAAGATAAGATTAACTACAAGCAGTTTTCTCGTTTCGGTGACATCAACAACATTTCATATCTCACGAATTGGATTTGATCAACACACACACACACATATATATATATACATACACATATACGTATATATACATGTACCTATATATATATAGCTTCCCGAGTGATCGAGTTTTCGACGCGCGCCTTAATTTTGACAATACCGAAGGATCGATTTCAGAGCGTTTTCCTTCTTTCGATTTCACCGGATTTTTTTCGATCCAAATGAATGAGCTGCTGCGATCTGCATCTAATATAAGAGGCATTGCCGGCGATTCATTAAATCGCCGGAAATGGAGACATTACCAGCGACTTTTCGCAGTAATTTCACCGGTAATGTTTCAAAACATTACCGGCGACCTCCTCCGTCGCCGACAATGTCAAGCCAAGCGTTTCCGGCGATTTTCCGGCTGGAATTTCGCCGGCAATGTTTGGCTTGACATTGCCGGCGACGGAGGAGGTCGTCGGTAATGTTTTGAAACATTACCGGCGAAATTCCGGCGACATTACCGACGACGGAGTAAGTCGCCGGTAATGATGAACATTACCGGCGACTTTCCCGGTCGCCGGCCTTGTTTTTGGAAATCTCGCCGGTAATGTTGCAAAACGTGGTAGTGTGGCGTGGTGATGGTGGTGGTTTGAGAGACACTACCACATTTCTTCCAATTGCCGACGACTTAAAGTCGTAGGCCTTTCATAATATCTCGTCGGTGATACTTATAACCGACGACATGTCGCCGATTATAAGATCGCCAGAAATCAATCGTCGGTGAAAGTATCACCGACGAGATATTGATGATATCGTCGGTGATAACTTGGAAGTATCACCGACGATATCTCATCGTCGGCTATAAAAAAATCATCACCGACGACGTAACTCGTCGGTGATGAAGCTCCGCCGGGGTCAACATATTGACCGCCACGTTTATGGCCGACGATTTTTTGAAGAATATCGTCGGCTATAAGCAAAGCATCTCGCCAGAAATTGGGAATTATTGCCGACGAGATACGTCCTTTTCGTCGGCTATACCCGGTGACATTTTACAAAAAAATGCAGGTTCTGGATTGGGCCCAATTCCAGAACCTGCAGTGAAAAACACAAACCGTACAAATACACATCCAATAGTACACACATATTTGTCCAACAGTACAAACAACAACAATACAAAAATAAAATACAACTACACTAAAAGTCGACGAAATCCATGTTTACGAAATCATTTGAACTCCGGCGGCTACCCTGGTCTTGCTGCGACAGCTGCGGTTGTGGAACACAGGCATCAGTGGAGGTGTGGGGAGCGGGTGTCCGGTAGTCTGGCACTCGTACATCGTCTACATCCATGTCATAATTTGTGTCTGTTGCTCGACCATAACTCGGTGTTGCTCGACCATCAGGGCACTGCGGATAGAACTTCTGATGAACAAACACTAACGGGTTGACTTCTTGTTGTTTCTGCGACCTACGCGACCAACCCAAATAGTTGAGTGAACCTGCATGATGGGACTTGGTGTTTTTCAATCTATTCTCGATGTTCTTCTTGGAAATCGCCTTGTTGGATAAACATATGTCAAAAAATTAGTAACTAACTATTTCAATGTGATACGATACATTAGGGTTGTAAAATATAGTCAGGATGCATACCTTCACTTTGGGGTGCTCGAAGTGGGCTACCAGCCACAGCCACTCGTACTCCCTAAACTGGAGTTCGCTAGGGGTAGCACATCGGCCTAGATCCTTGTACTTTGTGTAATGTTTTGAAAGCTCGTTCTTCCACTCTTTATACCTATATTAACACCAGAAAAAAAGGTTAGAGATATTAAAACACTTGATAAACAAGAATCTAACTCGATATATACTCAAATAACTTGAATCACATCACCTGATATGTAGTTGACGCTCTGCCCACGTCTCAATAAGGCATTCATCCATGTCAAACCACAGCTGCAAGATGAATATATAAATGGTAAAATTATATATTTCTTCGGACTTAATTAATAAATGTAAAATTTATGTAATGAAAATACGATTTAACTCACAGTCAGTGTATTATACACTTGCAACTTCACGTAGTGAGGCACAGCACCCCAATCTGGCCACAGCATTGGGACCTTGTCCCGCACGATGGCCCCGGACATGCTGGCATACTTTTGCGTGGTGTTTTCTGTTTCGATCATCTCATCACGCTCATTGGCCTTAATGATCGTTTTCTTTCCCCCGGTGGCCTGCTCAAGATTCTTCCCGGTTACGGGGCCTCTAGTCTTTCATTTTTCATTGGCATTAATGAGATTGCCTAATAATACAATGTCAAAAAATTGAAATTATTAATTGACACTATTTATAGTCTTAAGTAATAATTAAGTAATCAATCTTGCAAAATAAAATTTACCTGCATTGTCCGTTTGCTGGTTCATGCACCTCACACTCCAAAAATACACGGGGTTGAACGGCTTGAACACGTACGCTTCCTCCACGGTCAAGAACTCCGGCTGTCCTTCAATAAAAATAACCCTCCCTCTAGCATCGAATTGAGGGATGACAGGAATCTCGTCGGGCACGAAGAGACCGGACGGCGGAGATAGACGAGGCCTGGACGATGAGGCGCCTGCACCATCTACCTTAGATGATTGGCGTGAAAGGGGAGTAGGCACCGGGCCAATAGGGGGCATTCAGATGGAGGGAGTTTCTAATGCGCCCGCTGAGGGTCGCTTGCCTGAGTGTCTGCTGCCTGAGAGTCGAGGCTGGACTGAGGGTTGCAAGGATCCGGATCGTGCAGCTTCCTCTTGTTCTCGCGCACGTAGCAAAACTTGTGTGCGAGCATTCATAATAAAGCCGATGCGCGTGTTGCTGATTGCGGATGAGGATGTTTGACTACTGCTCCCTCCACTGGATCTAGTCACTCTCCGTTTGTTGGCCCCAAGCCAATTTGTCACAAAACCTCCTGCACATCCAACAATTAAACAGAATAGCAACAATTCAACAAGTACATCTGTGACAACAACAATAACAAAACAACATGTTGATAGCAAAAAATTTGCTTATATATATAGACCTTTATACATCAAGTATATGCAAAAATAAATTGCCAACTAATTAAACCAGCAGTATATACATGCCAAAAATATATTCTATATGCCAAAAATAAATTCTACATGCCAAAAATATACTACAAAATATATTCTACAAGCCAAAAATTTACACCAAAATATATTCTACAAGCCAAAAATATATTCTAACCAATTCTTAATTAACCAACACAAAAATATCATTACCAAAATATATTCTACATATATACACAAAATTATATTCTAGCTAACATCTCACAACTCCATCAACGATATGTAATTAACAGAATATATATTCACCATACTATATTCTATAAAATATATTTTACACAAAAATATATTCTACAAATATATTCTTAATTATACCAACACAAAAGAATATACACCAAAATATATTCTACATACACAAAAATGTATTCTACATCTCACAACTCCATCAACGATATTTAATTAACCAAAAATATATTCACAAAATATATTCTACAAAATATATTCTACACAAAAATATCCTACACAAAATCATATTCTACACAAAATATATTCTACAAAATATTTTTTACACAAAAAATTATACCAACGCCAACTTAATTAAATTTACACCAACTTAATTAAAATGCCTACACAATAATTAGGAGAATTTCATGTAATTAAAATTGAAGATGATAAAATCGAATTGAGAGAGAGAGAGGACCTGCCATTCTGTGTCAGTGAGAGAAAGGGCGGGGGCGGTGCTCGATTTCCGGCGACCGGAGGGAGGGGAGGGGGTAATTTATGAATTGGGATTTTTTTGGGGAGAGGAGATTTGAGGTTTTTTTGGGGGGGGGGGGGGGGGGGAGGGGGGAGAGGCGAGAGGGGAGGAGGGGAGGGGAGGGGAAGAGGGGTGATTTTGGCACGGTCGGCGGCGAGAGGCGGATGGGGGCGATTCTAGGGTTTAAGAGTTTTTGACGAAATGAGTCTCTGCCTCGTCGGGCTGGGATATAAGGACAGGGTTATCACCGACGAGTTTCTTATCGAAGGCTCTGTGTTCATTTTCCCTGAGACGTACAGACATCTTAGATTCGTCATCTTCTTTCAAGTCTAATGTAGTATAAACACTGACGTGGCTGATCGATATGACGTTGGCCACCTTTTTGTAATTTACGAAGCTGTGTGAGTTCTTCTATTTCGGTGATAGTATTTTCGACGAGTTTCTTACTAACTCGTCGGTCATAACAAACATACATGCACGTTTATATATACTAAAATACATACATCATTAACGTACTAAGGATGATAATCATAATCATCTTCATCACTTGAGTCTGGCTCGGTTTCATAGGTAACCTCTGGCAATATGTGCTGCTCCTCGTCATCTGAATCATCGTCTACTTCATTTGGATTAACATCAAGAAGTTTTGCTCTAGTAATTCGAACCACACTCCCCGATCTCTCATTATTAAGGCGAATCGTAGAGGATTATAGAATGTCAAAAGCGTTCGGCTCTTGGTATGTAGTAACTTCTTCATCATCTGCGGTCTCACCAAGTGTGGCAGCACTGTATATGTTTCTATGAGCAACATGGTTAACCACATTCCACGGGACTTTGTTCATAAGATCGTCAAGGTAAAATACTTGTTTTACTGATGTGGCAAGAACGAAAGGGTCTTCTTTATACCAGCTTGTAGCAGTATTTACCGAAAATATTCCGTACTGATCGGTCCTTATGTTCTCCGGGCTAGTATCAAACCATCTACACTTGAACAAGTGCACTTTCATGCGGTTCCCATAAATTAGTTCAACAACTGAATGAAGGACACCGTAATAGTCAACGCCATCCTGCCCACTATGGACCATCACCCCACAATTCTGTGTTTTCAGTCGGTCGTCTCTATTTTCACATATAAATTTCACGCCATTGACCTGACACATCGAGTAAACTTTTGAAGCTATCGGTTTCATCGCCAAGAGTCTCAATTCGTTTGACCACTCTGGGTAACCATCATTTGCTACATGGTTCATCTGAAAAAGATAAGAAACCACACAAGAAATTATGAACATAGAAAAAGAAAACCACGTACACACATGCTATATAAGGATATAAAAAAAATATATATACACATATACCATTACCCATTGACTAAAGTAGTTTGCAAATGTCCTGTTGTGGTAGTCAACATCACCGGCAATAGCAGAGCAGTGAAGATGATAGTTTTTCCAATATTGAACTTCTGGACAGTTAATCGGTACCGACCAGTGGGCAATGACTACCTCATTTCCATCCAACTTGTATGACTTTGGCAAGCTTTCATGTACTACCACGCAATTAGAGATGATAGAAAGGTTGAACTTGGGTTCATCTATCGGCATATGTTGTTGGGGGTCCTCCAGCGCTCCCAAATACAAGTTGGTGTACGTTACACACTCGTGCGCGAGATATGCTTTAGCGATACACCCTCCAGGTGCAGATTTATTCTTCACATAGTCCTTGTAATCTGCCAATTGTCTACAAGTTAACAAGTGCATGTCATGATACTTAAAAAAAAAGAATTTACATATAAAAACAGAGGAAAACACAAATGTATGAATCATTTGTACCTTTCCATGAGATACATCCAAGTGTAGTGTACCGGACCGGTAAGCAACAATTGTTCGGGAAGATGGATCATCAGGTGAGGCATGATGTCGAAAAAATTTGGGGGAAATATCCTCTCAAGCTTGCACATGATAAAAATGATGTCATCTTGCATTTCCCTGAGGTCTGATTTTTTAACTTCTCTGGTGCATAACTTTTGAAAGAATCTTGATAAGGCCACCAGCGGCTCCACCACCTCTTTGGGCAGATACCCTCTAATGAAAATAGGAAAAAGGCGTTGAAGCAGTACATGGCAGTCATGACTCTTTAATCCGTACATCTTATTGTCCTGGAAGTTAACACACTTGCTTATATTTCCTGCATAACCATAATGATACCTGCATATATAGCCATAAGCAACAATTGTATTTCTTGCATATAGCCATAAGCAACAATTATATTAATTTCCTGCATAGCCATAAGAATACCTGACATTACTCATCCACCCAAAAATTTCATGCTTCTGGTTCAGCTTGACGGTGTAAGGAGCTTGAGGTATTTTTTTCTTACCATTTCTCAACCACAAATGTTTCCGTAGTCCCATAGCTTTCAGATCAATGCGTACCTTAGGGATGTCTTTTGTTTTCCCCTCCCAATTCAGAACTGTGCTCATGACACTTTCACACACATTCTTCTCTATGTGCATGACATCTAGGTAGTGTCTGATAGACAACCTAGGCCAGTACGGGAGTTCCCAGAATATGCTCGTGTGTCCAAAACTTATACCTTTCGGGCTTGTCTGGAATTGACTACACTATCTCAGGATGATTGCTCAGCTGGCCAAAATCATATTCATTCATCCCCTGTCCATCGCCTGGGTGCCACACCCGTTTCCACAGTCCTATCAAAAGCGTCTTGATCCTGCCTAAATGGGTGATCATCTAGAAGACAATAACGGTGATGCATCTGAACAATTTTACTGCAATGAGGACTGCAAAAATTAACAGTCATGCACTCTGAACAAGCCCTGTAACCCCTGGTAACGTTACCCGACAACATACCGCAGGCAGGAAAATCACTGATGGTGCCAACAAGCATGGCATGCATCTGAAACATCTCATTTTTGAACCTATCGTAAGTGAGGTGGCCACACTCACTCAGGTACTTAAGCTCCTCAATCAAAGGCCTCAAATACACATCGAGACACTTTCTTGGATAACCCGGGCCTGGAATTAACAGAGTGAGCATATTGTATTCCTTCTTCATGCACATCTATGGTGGAAGGTTGTACGGTACCAAAATTACTGGCCATATACTGTATTGAAGACTCATCTTGCCAAAAGGGTTGAATCCTTCAGATGAGAGCCCTAGCCAAACATTTCGGACCTCTGCTGCAAAATGATCAAACTCCCTGACCATGTGCTTCCAAGCCTTTCTGTCGGCAGGGTGTATAAGGGTGTCATCGTCAGGCAAATTCCTCTCAGCCCACCATCTCATAGCTTCGACCATGAAAGCACACATGAACAACTGCTCCAGCCTATCAATCAGCGGGAAATATTAAAGTATCTTCACGGCTTTCTTGTTGCCTGCAGGAGTCAACTTATACCTTTCTGTAAAACATACCGGGCAGGCTTCAAGGTCTTCAAGATCTTTCCCCCATAAGAGAATACAATCATATCTGCATGTATGGATTTTGATGTAGGAAAGACCAAGATCTTTCAGGATATGTCGCACCTTATGATGAGTGGTAGGAAAGCGATGACCGGGTGGCAGTATCGAAGCAGTCCACTTCAGCCAAGAATCAACAGCTTTGACAGTCATTTTGTTCTCTATTTTGAGCTGCATCACTCTCATGACACTTCCAAGAACAGTCTTACTACAACCGTCGTACAACGGAGTCTGTTGCAATGCAATCAGGTTGTTGTACTTGTTTATACCACTTGTGTTGACATGAGCTCCAGGTAATGGCTCGACTGGCTCAATGTGGGGAGAACCCTCAAGGACGGGAGAGACATTTGGTGCTTGATCAGCAAATACACCGCTCTCATGAGGAAACATATCATTGATCAACATCGTTGTTGGATCATAGGATGGATCGGCCATTTCAGCAAATTGTCCATGATCATGTGGACCCGCTAATGATGTTGCACCGTGATAAATCCAACAAGTGTACTTATCCCAAAACCCGTATTTACTCAGGTGCTTCTGGACTTTATCAATGGGAAAACGAAATCGATCGTTGCGACACTTACATTCTTTACACGGGCAATAATGAAGTGTAGTGTCTCCACAATTGGCCTTCACAAAATCCACAAAACTCCTAATTCCATGGTGATATCTCACATCCCATCTTTCAAGGCTCATCCAACTCTTGTCCATCCTGAAAATTCTAACAGTACTATATATTTATGTATACTAATTAATTAAAAAATCATCATTACATGCATCTATATATATATATATATCTATCATTAAACTAGCTACACTAATTTAATTAATTATTCGTCTATATATATATATATATCTCCCTAAACAAAAGTTGACCCATGCATATAAATATATATATATATACCAACAATTCCCAATTACAAATTTACATGTATATATATACATATTAACAATTATTCACAAAATGAATTTATATACATATATATATACACAAGCATATTTTCATCGAAATCATCTCAAATCAACTCAAAATCAACAATCAATCACTCAAAATCAATAATATATCAACTCTATTTGCATATCAAACCATTAATCTCAACTCTAAATCAACACACATATATCTAAATCAACACACATATACATCCACATATATATATATATATATACGTATACGTACCTAGCTATATAACTTCACGAGCGGGTTTTGGATGCCTTTTGACAATACCCAACGATTTCAGAGCATTTTCCTTCTTTCTCACTGGATTTTTGTAAAATGAATGAGCTGCTGCAGAGTAGATCTGATATAAGAGTTATAGCCGACGATTGTCGGTATTCTAGCCGAACCATCGTCGGCCATACCAAACATTATAGCCGGCGACGAGGATGTTATTGCCGACGAGTCATCGGCTATAATATCATTGCCGGCGATGAGGAAAACAAATTGTCGGCGAGTGACATTTTCGTTGATGATACTTATTATAGCCGACGATATATGATATCGTCGGCCTTTGTTTTCCCATTTCGTGGGCAATGGGAAGAAATGTGGTAGTGAGAGACAGAGAGAGAGAGTAGAGAGAGAGATAGAGATTTGGAGAGATTGTGAAAAAAAAAGGGGATGCAATTTTTTTTATAGCCAACGAAACTAGTATGTTTTGTCGCTTAAGTAATTTTCAATTTTTAGTAAAAACAATTTGGCGAAACCACCTAAATTTTTGATTTAGGCGACGAAATCTACTAATTTCGTCGCCTAAGTAAATTTTTTAAATTTTAATTTTTTTAAAAAAAAAAAATTTAAAAAATTAATTTCACTTGTGCGACAAAACTTACTGATTTCGTCGCCTACGTAAATTTTTTTATTTTAATTTTTAATTTTTTAAATAAAATAAAATAAAATATACTTAGGCAACGAAACGAATTATTTTCTTCATCTCAGTGATTTTTTTTTAAAATATGAAAATTAATTTTGGGTAGTTGCTAAAAAATTATCAAAAATCAATCGTCAAATGTAAACAATTACATTTATACAATATTGTAGAAAAAAATCAACGTAATTCGGATTAGTTTAGGATTCGATCAAATTAATTTAGTAATTATCAAAAAATAGTTAAAAGACGAAAACTATCGTAAAAACTAATTCTTAAACCCGTTTTCGAAGTTATGGGTGTTTGTCTTGTCGTAAAAACTTAATTTATCAGCTAAATATAAATTAATTGAAATTTGAAAAAAAAATTATTTAAGACTAAAAACTTGTTGTATGACTTAAGTATTCATATGTCTATATTCACTCCACATCAACATTAACGAAATTGAATTTAGACAAAATAATCGTTGGATATATTCATCATAACATAATATGTAAGTAGATGAGTTTTCATTCAAAATGAAGTTCGTTAAGGGTTTAATCGGCGTAGACAACCCTAAAACTGAAATTTCAACAAAATAGAAACATTGATATGCAAATCTTCGTAACTCCGATTTTTGAACCGTCGACACTCACAGTCCAATAATTGCTTACTCTATGCCCTCGACGAAAAAAAAATGTATTTTAAGATGGTATACATGGTCGTGCTCTTAGAGGTAAGATTGTAAATCTCTACTTAGACGACGAAATAGGTTGTATTTCGTTGCCTAAGTTTTTCTGGGTTTAGGGGAAAGGGTTAAGCTTAAGGTTTAGGGTAAGATCTTAGACCATGAAATGAAAATTTTCGTCATCTGAGTTCAAACTTAGACGGCGAATTCTGTTTTCGTTGTCTAAGTCAGTTCTTAGACGACGAAACTTAATTTCATCGTCTAAGTCATTTCTTAGACGACGAATTTTTACTCTTTTAGGTGACGCTTTATTTTTTTTCGTCTAAGTACACTTAGACGACGAAATTTTGTACTTAAACAACGTAATTTGATTTCGTCGTCTAAGTGATTTTTTCTGGTAGTGTATCTTCTCCATATAAGCATGTCTCTAGGTTCTACATCATCACAATGTTCAGACTCAGCCGTGGCATACCATTTGGTTTATTACAAAACTTTCTTTTCACGTATTTGGCTCAAGTCGAGTTTTGAATTTGCATGATTAATAAAAGTTTGAAGAAAACATAAATATGAGTAAAATATGCAATGTTTCTTCTAAGAAAACAACTTCAATTCATAAGTTTCCATTTCGTATTGACCCGTGGACACTATTGAGCTCTTTATTCCCCTTTTTTATTGTTTGATT
This sequence comes from Geum urbanum, assembly GCA_946800695.1. Lineage (NCBI taxonomy): Eukaryota > Viridiplantae > Streptophyta > Magnoliopsida > Rosales > Rosaceae > Geum > Geum urbanum. Next base: position 75,370,696 of record OX326999.1, on the reverse strand, counting down.
TCCTTCCTAAAATTCTTGTATTACATCCGATCACCGCAAGTCTCAACATTACATTCTTGGATGAACCGATGAAGATCAACTTAATTCAACGTTTAAGTTACCGAGTGTGCGCCGTGGTTTGCTGGCTAATTTGACTTGTTAACAAGATGAGGATCATGAGTTTAAAACATATTAGTATCGGATTAAGAAGATCGTATGAGTTGTAGGATGGATAAATTTTATAATATGCGGAACATAAATGTATAAATAAATAATATACAGTTTAATTTTCTTATACACTATTATCCTAAACTCAACACAGCTGAAATTGTCACAAATACAAGCGCGTGGAACACTATAACTCGACTACATGTGCTTATCAACATTATTGTAACAAACATTTAAACTCACTCTGACCACTTGTGTGAGTTGTGTCCACAAGACCTCAACACTGAGTCCCGACACCTAAGGGGCGTTTATTTGACAAGATTAACTGGCACTGGTTTAGGTAAAAGCCACTATTTTGTTTGGCTCATGTTCAGTGCGGCAGGCTAAAAACTATCGTGGACTGCGCGTGTCTTTCTTGACCTCCTTAGCTAGTGTAATCGTGAGTATTCGTCTTCCACTACTCAGAATAACACTGAATTATTACACTGTACGCCTACGATTTTGTGTCTCTTGCTCACTCTCCTCCTGCATAGTTCATCTCGATCAATCTTGCACATATCCTCATTATGGCTATCAATTGCAATATTCTCTTCACTCATCTTACAAACTCTCTTCCACCTCTAGATTTTAATTCGATTATGGGCTGAAAAAATATTGGCTTCTGGGTATTAGGAATTGGGAATTTGGGTGTATCATATACATAGTAGAAGTTATATATTAATCTTGTACTGGATATCGATGAACTTGATTGATCTCATACTAGGCTATCAAATTTTGCATATGAATTAATGAAAGAATCTATTTGGGTAAGGATGTTTGTTGGAACTGATTTGAGCTTCTTGGACTCGTTCGCTTGATCTAGTTCAGTTGGAATCGCCGAATTGATATGTTTGCTGAAAGTTATATATAGTGCCTTCTCTTGTATCTTGCTCATGATGAAGATGGTGAATTTGTTGTATTTGCTTCACATGCATCTGGAGAATTTCTGGCTTAGTTCATCTGTAATTTTTCTGGGTTGTTTGCTACAATGCTGCTCCAATAGTCCTACCCACATTATTCTACAACACCAAACATAGCTCACCATAACACTCTTTAGAGCAACTACAAGCAGATCCCATAAATGTAAGTTTTTCCAATATTATAAAGATTTATATTAAATAATAGCTCTAACAGATTTCCTATAGCATTCCCTATTATAGGGAATTCATGTTTTCATCCCTCATTCTTATAACGAAATGTAGAAATATAGGTGATGAGAATAAACAAAAGTGTCATTAATGATTTCTTTTTATGCTGCATTTGTTACTAATAATTATATATATCTAATAATTTATAAAAATTGACCAATTAAAATTAAACATTTCCTTAAGTATAGCTAAAAATTTATTTAATGTTGTTGGAGAAAATTATCAAATTTGATTAGTTAAAATAACTGAACTCTATTTTTGAACAAAATAACTACGTTTTTAGTGATGTTGTTGGAGATGCTCTTAAACTCACTCTCACAAAGACCGGATACGTATTAGAGTAGGCCTCGACAATGGGCAGGGCCGGGATGGGCTTTTTCAAAAATTTCGAGCCCGTGGGTGGCCCACGGACCGGTCCTTGAAGGACTTTTCTGGCCGGGCCAGGCTAAGCCCATAGGGTATTTTATATTTAATAAAATAAAAACATGAAAATTAAAAAAATTATAATTTATTTCCTCTTCAACTTTTCAAGAGAGATTACGATAAAATAACTCTTCAAATGAGACTTTATTGCTACTCTAATAATTACTAAACATTTTGGAGCAAATGGGGAATAAAATAGAACGTACTGCATGTAAGAAAGAAAAAAAATACTATAAGACTAAAATTTCTATTGTAATACTAACACTATAATTAGTTAATTAAATATCAATATACTTAGTCAATTCTAAGACTATAAGACTATAATTAATTAATTATGAATTCTTGAGTGTTTAGTTTGGTGATATATAAATCATTACTATGTGGCTTTTGTTCCCTATTGTTGTTGTTGTAGTGTATGACTATAAACTATAATGTATAATTGTATATATAACAAAATGTTCATATATAATGTATTTTTTCATGGGCTTGTAGGGCCGGCCTCGACAGACCTAGGCAGACTTTTTCGGGCCTATGGACTTTGGAACCTCGGGCCAAACCCGACCTTATGCCCATCGGGCTGGACTTTTTTGGGCCGGGCCGAGTTTGGGTTTAATGGGTCTCGAGCCACCCACGGACTTTTAGGGCCTATGTGCCAAATGGTGACCCCTATATTAGAGTTAAGGAGGTGTAGAATAACACCGGGTACCAAACGTACCCCTAGAGTCCAACTCTACTTGAACCTTACCCCGCTCCTTGCCAGCCCACCAACAAACAATTCAATTGGGCCTTGTTGACTTGAAGTGCAAGAAGCCCATCATCTCATGACTTAAATCCAATAAATACTAATCTCGGGCCCATGGTCAGAAAAGTAACGTCTCCCATCGCTAGATGGCCCATAATAAATCAAAAGAGAAGTGAGAGAACGACAATGCGCCTAACCATTTAAAACAATTAAATTTCCCGCGCAACCTCCCGCCGCCCAAAGTTGGCCTCTTCAATTTCAAAACCCAACACAAAAGTAGAAAAATAATAAAACGATTCAGTACCAGAAATGACACGTGGACGCAACGTTCCACTCACATAACGCCACGTCACCCGCCCGCTCAGCCTTAGCTGTCACACACATAAATGATAAATCCCACGTTCCGGTTTTTCAAATTCCTCGAAGCGTATATATAAACCCGCGCTTCTTTCACTGTTGTATCCAATTTTTCTCTCCTTTCTCTCTCTCGATCGGCCAATAATGGAGGAGGAGGAGCAGTGCATGACGCCGAAGCGAAACGAGTGTCGAATACCAGAGGCGTTTCGATGTCCGCCGGCTCCGAGGAAAAAGAGTCCAAGCAAGAAGAGGGACCCGCCCAAGAACGGATACTTCCAGCCGCCTGATCTTGAATCTCTCTTCAATTTGCCTCCCAGAACTCAACTTTGCGCCTAATGATCCAGCTTTCCAAAGTTACACGATCCATATCTACTTCTTTTTCTTTTTTATTTTAATTTTTGATTTCTGGGTATATATTATTATTACGATCGAGGATGATCGATGTCTTTTATGTTTCTGTTTCCACTAGTTTTTTACATCAATTTCGGGTGTTTGTGCCCGGATTGATCAGTTTTGTTTGTTTTTCATTTTTTCTGGTAAGGAAAAGATGGGAAACATTACGGTGACCAATCGGAGTTGGTGCAAGCGGGGTCGTTTTCTGATGAGATGAAATAATGTACAATAAAGAGGATGGGTATTTGAATCGATTACCCATTAAAAGGAAACCAAAACTGTACAATATGCATTTACATTGAAATAATGTGTTTGGTGATTGGTATTTGGTAGAGAATCGAAAGGAATTGTGTATGAAGGAATATCATTATGTCACTGCTCTTTTACTTGAATAGGCATTAAATTATGTTTCTATAGTGTAAAGGAGAAGGGTGGTGCAATTCTTTTATGAACACATTATGATAAGATCCTTTTCACCATAAGTGAACATGAAGCAGAATTCAGATCCTCTTGTTTCTTTCACCAATTCAGCGTGGTAGATTGAAAACAAATTTCATTCATATTTCGTATGTTCAGATATGGAAAATTGACGTGCATAAAGTGTGTTTTGTTTTTATGGTGATCAAACATATGTAGTTTAGAATGCTTGAAGTTTAGAGGACATGATATCATTTTCTTTTGTTGTTTTCTGATGAATGATAGAAATTGATTGAGCTGATAAGTTAGGAGGAGAACACTAGTTACAGATATGTTAAAAATAACTCCTTTCTATAACATAACTAGACGGAACTAGACATAGGAAAAAAGATATAAAAAAAAACTCAGGGCCCCACATCCTATCTAGCTATGCACTCTGAAGTTACGACCCAATGAGGTATCGTGTATCAGCCTACACAATTCCCCGTGAGACCGGATTCTGACACGCGAGGTGACACTGAAAACTTTTTTTTACGATGTCCAGTTCTCAAATATAGAACCAAAAGTGCACTGCAGTTGGTGCGATCCACCCTCTAAGAGAAACCCAATACCAGTAATCAACATATTTCAGCAAAAGCCCAAATTCCATATCAGGCTAGGCCTGGGTCCCCAATTTACCCTAGGAACATGTTGACTGGGTTGACTGAGAAAGAGACACCTGCCCCATCTCCATTGGCTTCACTACCAGCATTTTCACTATAGCCGACCACATTAAAAAAAACAGGCCGACGCCATTTTAAATTGTCGGCTATAGTACTATAGCCGACTATTTTTGGTGTTGTCGTCGGCTATACTTTTGCCGACGCTTTTTAGCCTACAGGACTATAGCCGACGATTTTTGGTGTTGTCGGCAAAAGTATAGCTGACGATTTTTGTTACAAAAATCGTGTCGTCGGCTTATTTTTTATAATGTCGTCGGCTATAGTGAAAATGCTGGTAGTGCTTGGTATCAATTCACAGTGGCAGACTATTCGGCCAACCTCCTGCCACCTCATAGCACCCTGTCGTCGTCGCCAGTTGTAGCTCTGCGCCAGCACAGGGCCACCGACGCAAATCAAACCCCATGTTGCATCGCCATCTCATCGCCTCCAACCCTAATGTCTCGTCGTCTCAGGACCACTGATGCGACCATAAGCACCCATCCTCTCCATCACGTGCAACCTCGCTCTTGGTGGTCTTCAACCAGGTGTCAGAATAACCCAAACCCTGTTGGCGTCACCTTCAGCCGCCGCCAGTCGGAATCCTGCTAGCAGTGGCATCTCCACGTCGATCCTCTAGCATCACCTCATTCTTCGTCACCTCCCACCAGCGCACAGAGCATAAAAGAAGCCCCAACCAGACTCCCCTCCACCATAGTCTCCTCTCCACCTTATTCAATCTCCAAGACAACACCTCCATCTCGAGGAACAATCACCATCGTCACTCGCAGCAAACAAACTCAACAACCCAAAAATATCGAGGTCGACTAACTTCGCTACCGGAACAAAACCTTAGCTTTTGATAGGTCGCCAGCCACTCCGGAAATATTGGAGCAGTCACAAGGCCCTTCATTATGGATCCTTAGTTTTAAGACAGAAAAGTTTGGACGATAGAATGGAGTATTATGATATGAACCTAGCTCGTCAGCGGATAGTTCAACGCATTGATCATGGAGTAACCTTAATTATCAATTTGCTATTTATAGAGAAAATTCTTTTTAAATAGGGAGTATTGAGATTCGAACTTGATTTGTCACCGGATAAGTTCAACGCCTTGACCAACACCAATACTCAAGACATAATATAATCTAGAAGCTTACACATACGTTTTATACAACAATAAAAAAGATTTTTTTTTAGAAGGTTGATAATATTTCATTCAAATGTGATAGTAGTACAAATACACCAACGAATTACCCGACCCGATAAAACGAAACCCTATACGCACTATTATTCAATCTTTTTGATTTCTAAAGACTTTGTTTACACTTAAACTTTATTAAAAAAAACCTTTATAATATTGTCTGCAAACCAATCATTCTCATAATCAGACGCATCAGGGATGATCAGTGGTCCATCACTTTCTATAGACTTGGAAATAGTACGTGACATTTTACATCCGGACCAACAGCTCCAACGAATGTCTTTCAGAAGATTGAGAACGTCGATGAGCTAGTCATGATCATGAGTTGGAATCGAATTTCTAAATTTTCTATGGTGAAACCAGTTTCTTAGTTTCCAAGCCACAACAGTTGGGAGAAGGCCCAATTAAAGATTGCGAACAAAGGGAAATAGCTAGAAAAAGGAAGTATCGATCGAGAGCTTCAACTTGAGCATACGTAAAACAGGAGAAGTGCATATATTTCATTTTCTGCAACCACCTAAGCTCTGCTAGTAAGCTAAGTTTCACTTGAGTACGATCAACGTACCAGTTTAGATAATACTCATATTAGTTAAGTGCATATATGATATCACCAAGTCACTAATTAACTCATGTCTAGCTAGCTTAGAGGAAGAAACTTCAGAAAGTGATGGTGTAGATTTCGATTTTACATGTTGAAATTAAGTTAATATATAGGACTGTAATTAACATTGTTATATATCCTCATTTGAATCGGGTTCTCCTAAACTATTGATCTTAAAAAGGTTTGAATCACCAATTAACACCCTTTTTAGTGGTTAAAAAGTTTGGTTTATATGAATATGCATGTAGGAATATTTACTCTTCAATGCTCTACAAATTTGATGGACCTAGCTTATAAGTATAAGTACTGTTTCCCATGCCGGATTAAAAGGCACTAGAACACTGAAGCTTTCAAGCCCTAATTAAGAAAGAGTCTCATTCAAGCTCCTGCTGTCTAATATGACATTGACATCTTTCTACTCCCCAGTTGTATGTATCATGTTCTTCAGTTAATGACCAAATATGGGTAGATGAAAAGAAATGAGGCTTTGCATGCCAACCTATTGAGACATCTAGATTGGGTAACGATTGTACGCTAGCTAATTAGCTAATGGGACTTCAATAGTAATTGACTCTTTAACTACATTTCTACAGTGAGACCAAACAAAGGTCTCTGTGTTGTAATTATCATATTTAATGTTGACGGAGAAAGAGAGGTAATCTTAATCTTACTTAATTGGCACTTGAAAATTAAGCTCGACCAGCAGCAAAGCCGTGCAGACGAGGAGACCATCACCATCGTCAAATAGTATCCAATAAAGAACTCCATGAAAACTATCTATATTAAGGTCACATTCCAGCAGTCTCTGCATCTTCCAACTCTCTCTCTCTCTCTCTCTCTCATTGCTCAAAACTGTAGCCTCGGCTCCAAAGTAAAAGAAAATACCTAGCTACAACTGAGATAGAGAGACCAAAACACAAAGAAAGCTAGCAAGCAATGGGATATCTTCGTTTTCCGTCAATGGCGGCATTGCTCTTTGGTTTTTGTATTGCAGTAGCTCTGATGGCAGAGTTTGCTGAAGGCAGGACAAGACACTACACTTTCAATGTACGTTTTCATCTCTGTGAGCCTAACCACTTAACTTTTTGCATGAAATATTTGTAGTCACTTTCCAAGTTTAATTCTTTGTTGGTACACTTTTGGAGAGTGCATATGGTGATTTTCGGCAGGCAGCACGAATAACATGGTCTTGCATGGTATCAGGATTTGTTTTACGTATTCATTCTTTTAATTAGTTTCTAATTATTGGAGCTGTTGGTGTTGTACATACTTGCAGGTCCAGTACCAAAATGTCACAAGGTTGTGCAGCACAAGAAGGATTATAAGTGTCAACGGTAAATTCCCAGGACCAAGAATAGTGGCAAGGGAAGGTGATCGAGTCCTCATTAAGGTGGTGAACCATGTCAAAGACAATGTTAGCATTCACTGGTACGGTAAATCAGCCCTCTGATAATTTACAGTGTTGAGAGCAGCAGAATCAGAATATCTAAACTAGTATTAACTCAAGTTTGTGATTGAAAACAGGCATGGAGTTAGACAGCTTAGAAGTGGTTGGGCGGATGGTCCAGCTTACATTACACAGTGCCCTATCCAAACTGGGCAAACATACACATACAACTTCACCGTCACAGGCCAGAGGGGAACTCTGTTTTGGCATGCTCACATTTCATGGCTGAGAGCTACTCTCTATGGACCCATCATTATTCTCCCAAGAAGAAATGAGTCTTACCCCTTTGTGAAACCCTACAAGCAAGTCCCCATTCTCCTTGGTAAGTAGTTGCTGTATATATTTATATAGATTTTGAACCATCTGAGAACTCGATGATGAAATATTGAAATTCATAATCTCACAAGTACGTATTCCATCATTTTGGGTTTTCAGGAGAGTGGTTTAAAGCAGACCCTGAGGCTGTGATTAGCCAGGCCCTTCAGACTGGAGGAGGACCAAATGTTTCAGATGCATACACTCTTAATGGGCTTCCAGGTCCCTTGTACAACTGTTCATCTAATGGTACAAGTTTATCTGACAATCTGACACGTTATGTTGTCGATAAAGTTATCGTAACATCACTAACATGCAATCATGTTCGAGTAATTCATAGTTTAGAAAGATAGAAAACGCCGTAAATTTTTGTAATGTGCTTTCACTTGGCTTTTGCAGATGTATTCAAGCTAAAGGTGAAACCCGGGAAGACATACCTACTCCGAATGGTCAACGCTGCACTCAACGACGAGCTCTTCTTCAGCATAGCAAATCATACCTTAACCGTGGTGGATGTCGATGCTTCTTATGTGAAACCGTTCAACACTGACATAGTTCTCATTACTCCAGGCCAAACCACCAACATCCTTCTCACAACCAAGCCCAAATTCCTCAATGCCACTTTCCTCATGCTCACCAGGCCTTACTTCACCGGTTCAGGCACCCTCGACAACACTACTGCTGCCGGAATCCTCGAATACGAGCAGCCACTAAGTAGTACTGGCAGTGCCTCTCCCATTAAAACTCTTCCTCTCCTTAAGCCAAGCCTTCCACCCATCAATGCCACGAAGTTTGTCAATGTTACTCAATTTGTGCAAAACTTGGCCAGCAAGTATCGTAGCTTGGCCAGTGCCAAGTTCCCCGCCAATGTTCCCCAAACAGTAGACAGGAAATTTTTCTTCACTGTAGGACTTGGCACAGCCCCATGCACCAAGAACTCGACCGCCAAGAACTCCACATGTCAAGGACCGAATGGCCAGAAATTCGCGGCGGCGATAAACAATGTGTCCTTTGCTCTTCCATCCGTTGCAATGCTCCAGACACATTACTTTGGACAGTCCAATAGTTTGCTCTACACAACTAACTTTCCAAGCAAGCCACTTGTGCAGTTTAACTACACAGGAACTCCACCAAACAACACTAACGTGAGCAATGCAACAAAGGCAGTGGTGTTACCATTCAACACAACTGTGGAGGTGGTGTTGCAAGACACAAGCATTCTAGGTGCTGAGAGCCACCCACTTCATCTACATGGGTACAATTTCTATGTTGTTGGACAAGGTTTTGGTAACTTTGATCAAAACAAAGATCCAGCCAAGTTCAATCTGGTGGACCCTGTTGAGAGAAATACTATCGGTGTTCCGGCTGGTGGTTGGGTCGCCATTCGGTTCTTGGCAGACAATCCAGGTACACCTACCTACTAACTCGGCAATCTAATAACGTGTATAACATATAAATCATCTATATAGCCTTCAAACAACTTAATTTCCATTGGTGCATAACTTGTGTAAGTTCTATGTTAATTTTCTCAGGGGTCTGGTTTATGCACTGCCATTTGGAAATTCATACTAGCTGGGGGCTAAGGATGGCTTGGATTGTTCAGGATGGGTCACAACCAAACCAGAAGTTACCACCGCCACCGGCAGATCTACCAAAATGCTAATTTTGACACCCCAATTGGCCTCCCTTTTTCTTTTTCATTTCTTTTTGAGTGGTCTTTCCTTTGAGTTTTCCTCTTTTAACTTAATAACTAAATATGATTGATCATATTCTTTTGCTTTGTTAACAAGATTGAGTCATAAATGTTAATAACGACGGCTTTCTCTTGCCAAAGAGAGGAGAACTGCTCTGTGTAGAAATTTGATGGTACCGTGTAATTTTCAATAACGATGAGTTCTTTTGACATTTTGAAATGGGTTATGTTCACTGTTCAATACTCCTATGTTCCTTCTTGAATAACACAATGCAAAGCTCTGTGAAGTACCATCATCTTCTCTTGAAAATTCATTCAGACTAGTTAACCAGAATGCAGAAAATACTAAACTTATTACGTGGTACATTATTCAAGTACACAGATGCAACTGATACATTTACTTGAATAATGTACAAAGATGCAACTGATACATTTACTTGAATAATGTACAAAGATGCAACTGATACCTCTATTGAAAACTATACATTTACTACTCGCATCCCAGTATTTGGCACAGCTACGGCATAAGTGTTGAAAAGTACTGCTCAAATTCTTGATCAATAGTTGGCTTCCTGCTGACTGATTGAGCCTCTGAAAAAAGACATAATAAGAAAAACAGTACAGATCGTTAAGATAGCAGCACACCTTTACTCTAGATCTCCAATCATCGAAAAGAAAAGTTTCTATAGGAAACATCAGTTACCTTGATTTACACTCCATCTTCCAGATGAAAGTACATATGTATTCGGGTTCATAGAATTGGCATAGATAATTTCTTTAACTTCCTTATTGGTACATTCCTCAATGAAGTGGTCACCATACTCGGAGCAGATGTAATTCGCCTCACCTTCAAACTCTTGGAGCTGCTCTTCGAGTGTGAGTTGGTGGATGATGCAGTACTTCATTCACGAATTTAAGTTCCTCTGTCCTATAATTTGTTTCCATAACTGCAATACTGTCCGAACAGGTGTTGAAATTTTCGAAATTATTGTCATTGCAATTCACAGATGAAGTGGAAGGCCTATCGTATGTGAATGTCGCTGCATATGCTAGGTTTAGTTCAGCTGCTTCATAATAAACTGACATTGCAGAATCAGCAAAATCTCCTGCAAAGCTATTGCTACCTTTTCCTGATCCAGGTTCAGATCCACCAATGAGGGTTTCATCCTCTATATTTCCCTTGTTAACGTGTGTCCGTACTCGATCAGAATTTTTATGAAACAGGGATACAGGTTCATCATAAGGATTCTTCATTTCCGAGCATTTATGCTTTGGTAAAGGCAAGCCCAAATGCTCAGCTTGCAATTTTCTTTTCTTCATAGACTGTGAAACTTTCACAATAGGGAGGCTGCATAAGAAAGTCAATAGGGTTAACAAAGATAAGAAAACGCTTCAGTAACAAAACAAATTAGCAAACGATGATTAGCAACTATGTCAGGTTCACTAGTTTTTCAGCAACCATCAATGTTTAAGCCTAAGCCTGACTGAGCTGAAATATCAAGCACCAAGTATTAAGCTTATTAGACCGACCAATAAGTAAAGGGTAATCTATCTTATCACATAAAATCTAACACTTGAGCAAAATAATATCACTGATAACATACACAAGCTTAAATTTATGTACTTTATAAAAAAGAGGGCTTTATACAAAACCATCAAGCTTCAAACTTGATGGCCATCTATATAATTATCCCCACAATCCACCAAGCAGTCAAGTACTCCACTAAATTTACACTTCACTCTGATTGGAAATCTCCGGTTTCAAATCGGCGACCAACTCGGGTAAGTAACAATTTCTAGTTGAAGCAACTTTCAGTGACCAGTTTTGGGTCAGAGATCCAACCCAAACAACTGGGTACTTGTGATTAGTGAAAAAAAAAATACTACATCAAGATTGAGCTACTTGCTTCTGAAACAGAGCAAATGACTAAATTTAGGTCACTGAGATCAAAGATAGTTACTTTTATCAAATCATTGAAATCAAACAGCTAACATTCAAAGAAGTTTCAAACAGTCATCTTTATAATGATAGAAAATAGGAAACCCGGATAGAAAAACCTGAGAGTTTGAGTTGGGCTTTGTTCAAATCCTGCTTCCATCTCCACCGAACTCGACGACTCAACTCAAACTCAACTCAGTGAAACCGTACAATGGCCGGAGCGAAGATTTCTGACTTGCAAGGATTACTGTATATACACACAGCCACGGAGCTATTTGGGGCCAGGGTGGGCCTGCCCCCCTCAAGTTTTGGAAAAAAAATTAGTTTATTAGTATTATAATATAAATATTATAATTTATTTGAAGTATATCTAAACTTCAATTACGTGTATGAGTGTATGATTAATTCAAATTTGACGACTTTATAAGAATATTATTATATATTATTTCAATAATGAAGTCTAAATATTAGATCAATTAGGATTTAATCTCTTACCAGATTTAAGATTTTATGATATTTTTTTCTTTATAAAAGCTCTACCGTTCCTGAGATTAAAATACAATCATTTTTGTTAAGTTGATTAGATATGGAGAGATACTTCAAAAAACAAATCCTCTTCTTCTACTCCAACATTAGATGAGCAACCACCTACGAAAATTCAAAAGAAGAATAGTAACAATATGAAAAAGTTTCGTGCTAGAGATATGACAGAAAAGTATCCATCGGATCCTGCTAAACGCCCGTCAATTTCAAGTTATCATCCTAACATTCAAGAAGAAGTTCGAAGATATTATCTACAACAAGCCCCTTGTCGACCTAAACATCATACTTTTCCTTTTACGGAATTTGAAGACAAAAGAAGAAGAAAAGAAGGTTTATTTGTGATTTGTTTATTGAATTTTCATATTGGTTAAAGTACAATATTAAAGAGGATGCTGTATTTTGTTTATGTTGTTATCTTTTCAAACCAGCTATTGGAGAACAAGGCGGTGGTGAAACTTTTGTTGGTGCTGATCATGGATTCAGTAATTGGAAGAAGAAGCAAACGCTAATATCACATTTTGGAGGATCAAATATTACTCATAATCAGGCTGTGAGTAATTGTGATGCTTTATCAAACCAAAAACAAAACATTGAAACTGTTTGGGCAAAATATACAGATCAAGATCGAATTGACTACCCTAACCGAGGACTATTTTTTAAGTTTTTCATTTAGGCCCCCCCTAACCGAAAATCCTGGCTCCGTCCCTGTATACACACCCGACCTGGCCGACTAGTTTTTGCAGTAGGGCTTCGAAAAATGGTACGTATTGTGCACGCGAAGAGATCTTTACTTTGAAATGCTTTGTGGGGACTGAGGCGCATGCAAGGTGTTTTACGGGCGGGCTGGACCGGTTAATTTGCTAGTAAAAAAACAAGAGAAATTGATGAGTGGGATATAAAGAGCCTTGCTCGCTCTGGCTAAAAATGTGATTTAACGATGTCAAAATTAAATTGATTAATACAATTTTTTATTAAATAATATAAAAAGAAAAATTAATTCGATAAATTTTAATATAAAATAATGGTCTTCGACGAATCTTATATCTAAATTCTTCCACAAAATGTAAATTTAAATTGAATTTAAACCCTAAAAGTTTCTTCATATATATATACATGTATTGATCAGTGTATCTAAATTCTTCCGCATATTGAATTTTATTCCATATATATTGGCTAATAGCAATCAAAGCCTAATAAATACGATAAAGAATGAAATAAAACATATTTAAATAGACTATTAATCTAATTTTGATTTTTGATATGTTAGCCGTATCCATCTCTTAGATAATGAACTAACAGTTTCTTAATCAATTTTTGGATTTTAATCAAACCAGTTATATATCCAGCCGTGTCAATTGCTAAAATAATGCACAAAATCAGTTTGAAAGTTCTAACTCTTACATTAATTGTCGGCTGTAATATAGAAGTCAGCCGTGTCATTTGACACTGCTGACTTGAAGATAGTTACGCCCCTGGCTCACTCCACGTGATTTTGGTGCGGAATTTGCTCTTTCCTGGCCCTACATCATCGTTTAGCGCAGAATTTATTGTGTAGTTAATTACCATTACAGTAGATTTCTAGAGCATCTATGAGTCTATGACAACAATTTTCTCAAACTTTAGAAAATGTTTAGACTGTAGAAAGAGAGAGAGAAAAAAAAAACTCGATCATCGGTTATGATGTTATAATTACAGTTGGTTAATCCAATGGATATTTAACAATCCAAAGTGGTACATTTGTTTACTTTAGATTTGTTAATTCACAGCAAATATGTGTCGGTTCTTTTGCCATGGCCCCATGGTCAAAAATATATATTATTAGGTGAGTAAATTCGCATCTTATCTTGGCTAAATTGAAGGTATGTTAGTATGTATAATTATTTAGCATGGTTACCGTATACATGAAACTTGGGTTGATCCATAATTTTTACGGTAGAATTGAGCCCAAGGATTCAGAAAACAAAAGGTGAACCGCCCTTTTCCTTTATTGTTTCATGACATGTTACAAAAGATTACTTCATTCCTTCAAGTTACACAAACACTCCTGTCTCATCTACATCGATCAGGGATATGGACGTGAGCTAGAATGTTCCATTCCCTCTCTGTACAAATCTATCAATGGAGACCATTCTCTAAGTATATAGTTCCGATGTAACTACCTGAACATGAGAAATATCTTGTGCCTAGTTTCTCAAAGACCCAACTCGTTCTGACTATTGACAGGGATCCTATACTCCATTGCTTCCCTAAAATCGCCAGTTTCAGGAGCTCCAAGACAGTTAATTGCAAAAGGAGTAGACAAAGTAAAACCCTTTTCTTTTTTCCAAGTGACTCCTAGGAGAACATTTTGAAAAGGACTGCCAGACATCATTGCGACATCAGATCCAACAAAATCCATCACACTGGGTAAGCATTATTGCGACTGATGCAATCCAAGAAGTTGAACCGAGTAAGTTTCATTTTGATGTTGACCCAACGGAAGGGTAATCGTAAGCTGTGCAAAAGCGAAGTCCTGATCCAATATGTCCTGATGTGGGGAGTAACCAACTAAATATATTTGGACCAAGTACCTACAACAGTTAAACATGAGTACTGTTATTGACTCCCAAAACAAGAGATAAATTACTTATCCAGTAGAGATATATTCTCCATACCTAAGAGACGCGAAAAATATAAAACAGAAATTAATGGAATCTACTAAATCAGTGACTAAAAGTTTCTATTTTTGTGTGGGTGCCACTAAGAAATAAAAGAGTTATACTTTGATGAGCAAAATGAGAAGAGTAAGGGAAATACCGTTGACAAGTTTTTATAGGCACCAAGATCATATGGATGTGAATATATTTTCCCTCCTTTCTCTGCAAGCCACATTGCTCTTACCCCTTCATGGTACTGCCAGAAGGATAGATACGTGTGCCAATGAATTATTTGTGCAGAACCACAAAGCCAAACCTATGTAAAATTTGGAATAAAGTAATTGATCTCAAAAATATGGAAACGATATTAACCTCAATCGTGGTCTTGTTTTGCAAAATCAGGTATATGTGCCAACCCAAAAGAACACTCAGTGCCACACACAAGGGAAATAGCAATAACCCAGAAATGATCTGAAAACAAATATAAAAGGAAAAAAAAATATGAGATAAATGTATTGAATGCAAGGGAAACACATAATCCCAAGATGTAACCTTACATATACAGTTGTATAAGCATCTGCATTTTGCTCCTCATCCATTTCGGAGTCATAAGTAAGACTACCCAATAGCAGAACCTGAAACATTGTGATCCCAGAACCAACAATGGAAACAGTGGCAATTAAAATGCAAAACATGAGTCATCCTCTAATTTATCATGTTTTTATGGCTTCTTAATAATTTCTGGTCAAAACACATGATTCCAAATGTAATATAGGAGCGAAATTTTATGGTAGTCCATACAAAAGCATTGTTTACTTACCAGGGAATAGAGGCATGCAACAACAGCATAGACAACAAACACAAAGAAGACCTTATAGTTTGCATGGCCAACACAATTATTAATCCATATGCAATGATGATCCTGGAAACCATGAGGCAGCACTTCAACACATTAATCATGACAATCAAGACATTAAGGACATAGATAACCATACCATTCGTAAAACGCATCTTTTGCATACACGACAATGATGTGCACGAGCTGGCTTATAGTGAGAACACTTTTGGCAGTATCTCAAATCCCCTCCCTGCAAAATCATTCCACACAAAAATCATCTACGAATAAATCACCATCTATCCCATTGCAAGAAAAGATCTTGCTTAAAATAGTTCCAAACTCCATATTTTTTTTAACTGCATAATCATAATAATGTTGGATGACCACTACAGAATGAAGTCAGAAGAAGGCAATTTTGATGTATAAATATTATCTCTCTATCTCCTACAGGAAAATATTTAAGTATAAAATATAAAATATGAATAGAAGAACTTGTATTAAGCAGAATTAGACAGAAAAATGAGCAATAAATTGATAATACCAGAGAACAATAAAGTATAAGTACATGGTTCTAATTGACAAACTATCCACAAGAAAATGAAGTTACACATATCATATTGTAAAGTCCAATCACTCAACTGGTGGATAGCACCAAACATCCAGAAGCTCACTAATGCTACCTAATTTGGTGGTTTAAACAAAAGGTATTATATGAGCAAGTCCAAATGACAATTTGGAGCCATTAAAAGTCATACGTAAGTAGTTGTGAAATGTTATGTTAAAGTCTGTGACCGGCCTTTGCCCAACTACTTTTATGGTGTTACACCTAGCCTGATTGTCATGTACTGTTGCGCCCAGCTCATTTATCACCCATCATGACTATTGCAGCCCTTCTGACTCCTACTTAAGCAGGCCACCCCCTCCTTTGAGGATACTACTTTCAATTGATCACTAACATTTTAAGACAAACTCTTGTAACTTGTATTCTCTCTATTTTTTACTCTTCTGAATCAAACTTTTTCTTGCCACAATGATTCAATTCTTATTCATCAAAGGTCACACCGACTTGAGTAGGCCGAACAAAGATATAATTATGTGCTTGTTGTGTTATTGTGATCTCAACAGATACTGTAATCCATCCCATTGATGGAAACACCACAGATCACGTTGGTTAGTTGATATAGAATTTCCATTGATCTCTGTTCCTCCACAAAGATTCTACCCTGCAATAATCAGAGTAGCAAAAAGTTGGCGTATTTTGGCTTCTTGACAAACGTGAACAGAAAAGTTGGTGTTTTCTGCAAAACATGACCAAAGAAATGCAACCAGTCTACATGATAAAATATCAGAACTAACTAGAAGTGAGTATATAAGGATAGATTGGTTAGTTTTCCAAAAATTTTAATTGAACTTTTGTGAGTCCTTCCGATCTACCCTCCGCATATCAGGCATTGGAGCATACTGAACACACGTGTAGTGGCCCCACTAAATTCACAAAACGACATTGTTCTGGCGTCTCAACAAATGAGCATGAATAGAGAGAAGAAAGCTAAACCAGACCTTATTCACATAGTTTCATTGCCAATTTAGCAGTTCAAGATTCATGCGGGCGATCAAAGATCACGACAAATACTCTCAATCACGTATGCCATCTTTGCACTAAAAATAGCAGCTGACACAAGACAACGCCATTTGAATCCCGCAAACGACAAGTATCGGAAATTGAGATAACGTGTCCCTCATTAGCTACATATTCCTTGGCCTATTAGGCAACTTATCAGTTTACAAACTAGAAATATTTTTACTTTCTGAGGTACAAATGTTCACTTCACTGCCTATCAAATTTATTTTGTTCCTTTTCCATATCAACAGTTATAAATTATGATTCTTTTTCTATGTAAGCAATCGATGAAAAACCCAATTACATGAAGACCTAAAGTGAAACACTTATATATGCGAATTTGCTACCAACACGCTCAAAGATGTAGCTCTCTCATTTCCCCTCACTCCAAATCAGCTCAGCTCACCAAAATAACATCCTATAAACTCCCAAATCATTTTCACCATAACGTACAATAGCCTGATTCACCAAATCAAATCATAACATACTCAACCAAGAATCACCAAAATTGCATAAAAATCAACAGAAATAAATATATTGAGCTAAATTTGTATATATATGAAAATAATGCAATAAAGAAATGTAAATTGAATACCTTGCGCTTGATTTCATGGATAGGGTTGTCGGAATCTTCGACATCGGGCATGTACGTGGAGGGAACCCGACCCGGATCCCGGAAAACCGCGAAGGTGTAGTTGTAGACACACATGACGGCGACGGCGGTGAAAAAGGCGGCGTTCATTAACCCCGGCGACGACCACAGACCTAACCAACGGTCCAAGAAAACGAAGACGGTGGTGAAATAGATATAGGCGACGGCGACGGCGACGACGGTCACGGGCAGAGAGAAGCCGACGCTTCGCGCCATTTCTGCGGAGGGAGATTCCGTCGGAATCGGAGGCACCGGCGCCAAAACGACGGCGTCTCCAGGTGGCGGTGGTGACGTCTTTATTGAGCTGGAAAAACAGAAATTAAAATTGCGGAGAGTTTTTTTTCTTACGGTGATCGACTCGGCGACAAGTTTGTTTAATCTAGAGTTCTAGACTGTGCCGGTTGCGTCTTTATTTGTTGACGAGATTACCCTTGGTTTTGTATATTTATACAAATTAGTACTACTACTATGTTGTTGGTCTTGTGTATTTTTCCTCTGGCACGAAAAAACTCCAAAAAGGACACACAAACCAACCAACCAACCCAAATCAACAGAACGATGTTGATCGCTGGCCTAATTTTCAGCTGTAGGCAACGAGTTATGGTGTCTCCACCAAGGAAAACCACGTTTACTCGGAGTGCGTTTTACTAGCTGCGTAGTTTCTGAAAAAAAATTGTGGAGATTTAATTGTGAATAACGAAAATAATTAATGCAGATAAACTACTGAAAATTAGGCCAACAATATATTAATAGTTCTTTGCTAGGATCAAGCTCTTACTGTAAATACGACTGCGTGATCGATCCAGATAGCTAGAGTTGGAGTTGAGTTGTAATTAAAGATGGAGATGACAGATGATAAACACAATTTTCAGTAGTAGAAACATTGATATTACAAGTCAAAACTCCCACTTGGTTCTTTCACAGTAATAAAGGAATGCATCACTAGAACAAACAACTATCATGGCCTAAAGGAGCTAACCCTGCCACCCTGGAAACCTTTCTGCTCACAAGCCAGCATTTTCTGGACAAAATTAACTACATGAAATGACAACAAAAGAAACCAAATCCATAGGTGATCAAAATCTGAAATTAGCATTTGGGAAGATCTGGGGGTGGTGAGGTAGCTTTTGGTTGCGCCTCTTTCCATCCATGACAATCCGCGCCATCTTCAAGCCTCAGCTTGTGTGCACTTCAAGGTGGCAGTGCATAAACCAAACACCGATTAATTGCATCACCACACAGAAGAAAAGAGCAAGATCAGATTGCATGAGCTAAAATGGTATGTTCTGAAAATTTTATTTAGACTAACATGCACCTAAGAAAATGAGACGTCGGATATGTATGTGACAAAAAATGTAACAGGGAGTTCTGATTATGTTACTTGGTGTCTGAGTAAAATTACCTGGATAATCCGCGAGGAAGCGTAGGGCAACCCATCCACCGGAGGGCACACCAACCGTGTTCCTCTCCTCAGGATCAACAAGGTTGTACTTTCTAGGGTCATTCTTAGGATCAAAGTTTGCGGAACCGAAATCCACCACAAAGAAATTGAAACCATGGAGGTGAAGTGGGTGGCTCTCTGCCCCAATAATGCTAGTGTCTTGTAGAACAAGCACCACTCTGGTGTTGAATGGCAGCACTGCAACCTTAGTCCCACTGCTCACAACAATGTTGCTTGGTGGAGTACCTGTGTAGTTGAATTTGGCTGGAGGATTGGTTGGAAAATCTGTTGTGTACACACCCATTGATTTGTTCAAGAAATGGGATTGCAGAAGTGCAGTATTGGGCTGCACAAATGACACATTGTTGATTACCGCGGCGAGCCTGGTGTTGTTTGGGCCTTGACAGTTTTGGTTCTTTGAGCCTGGACTTAGTCCTAGACCAACTGTGAAGAAGAAGTTTATGTCCACTGTTTTGGGGACCCTTGCTGTTGGGAATCTGGGGTTGACCAATCTGCGGATTTTCTTGTTGTAGTTCAATGAAAACGATGTGTCCTTAAGCTTTGGAAGCACCGGTGTAAGAAGAGGCAGCTTCTTTTTGGTCTTGTTTTTATTGTTGTTGTGGTGTAACTGGTGTTGTGACAGAAGTTTCGTATTCGAGTAGTCCTGTGGTGGTAGAGTTGTCAAAGGCAGCTGGGCCGGAGACATAAGGCCTAGCTACAATGACAAAAGTGGCATTTGGGGAGTTGGATTTGGTCCTCAAGATGATATTGGTGGTCTGCCTTGGTGTGATGAGAACAACTTTGGTATTAAAAGGCTTCATATAGACTGCGTCGGCTTCGACCACAGTGAAGGTGTGATTGGCAATGCTGAAGAACAGCTCATTGTTGAGTGCAGCATTGACCAGACGAAGCAGATAGGTCCTTCCTGGCTTCACCTTGAGCTTGTATGTATCTACAAAATCAAACATGAATGCATTGTACGCTTTTAATTTCCAATCTAAAGTTTGTATGTGATCCAACAGTACACATTTCAATTTTTGGGACAAGGCTAGAGTGCATTAACATATGTTGTGATCCATAGCGCGCGAGTCGATACCTCTGGCAGAGCAGTCATACAAAGGTCCTGGAAGACCATTGACGGTGTAGGCATCAGAGACATTTGGTCCTAACCCCGTCTGTGTGGCTTGTTTAATCACCGTTTCTGTGTCTGCTTTCCACCATTCTCCTGCAAAAATTCAAGTAAAATTTCATTATTACTTGCTAAATGTTACACACCTAAATATTTTTATCATTTATCTGAAAATGAGATTTGAATCTTGAGTATTCTTACCAAATACGATGGGAACCTCTTTGAAGGGTCGAGGAAATGGGTAAGGCACATGCTTCTTAGGGAGAATGGCAATAGGCCCATAGAGGGTTGCCCTTAGCCAAGAGATGTGGGCATGCCACCCCAAAGTGCCTCTCTGGCCAGTGATGGTGAAGTTGTACACATAACTCTACCCACTTTGAATAGGGCACTGAGTTATATATGAAGGTTCGTCCGCCCATCCACTCCTTAATTTTCTAATGGTGGGCACGAATTTCGCAAATTTTGAATTCAATCTGATTTCATCCTGATCTCGCTAGGAACATGACGGAACGAAAAATGAAATTTTCACTATTCTGTCCCGTCCCGATCCATCCCTTTTTTTAGGGACGGGATCAAGTCTTGATTTTGAAATCCCGATAGACCCGTCCCGTCCCGCATAATATATTTTATCTATTTTATTATTTATTTTATTAAGGATTGACATATTAAATTATCAAACAATAACACTATTCAATGAAAAATAAAATTACATTCTAATGATCAAAATATTATATTTTTTGTAGTAGAAATTAAATATATCAATTAAACATAAAATAAAATTGTTTGTAGTTTTACTTCTTTTTATTAACCATTAAGTAAAACGGTATTATTTTGTGTACTTGTAGACTTTTAAGTCTTATCAAACTATATTTATCTTATATTGAATCCGAAAAATGTGGTTCGTCTCATGTCGTTCGAATTTTTATTGTTTAATACTCTATTAAATGTTCATTTAAAATTAGACATGTCCCGTCCCGCCCCGTCCTATTTGAGTATCGGGACGATCATGACTAACTTTTAAAATACCTAATCCCATCCCGATCCGCTCTGTTCGGAATAAGAATAGAAACAGACAAAATTGAACCCGAACCGTCCTGTGCCCATCCTTAGCCATGCCTGTTATCGACATGCATGTCAAGCAACATTCAGCATTGTACAGCTAATTTGTTAGAAACCGATTCAAAAATGACCCAACGATGTAAATCAAGCTATCATGTACTAGTGGAGGGTGACATTGTTTTGAACATGATTGACCACCTTGATCACTAGCCTGTCGCCTTCCCTCGCTATGATTCTAGGCCCCAGAAACTGCCCATTCACGGTCATAATGCTCTTCGTATTACAAACTCTCGTCACATTTTGTAACTGATCTGCGGATATCAATAAACAAAAGCATGAGTGACTGACTACATTATGTCTTGAATTCACTTACATTATATCGTGAATGAAATGGAATACAATCAATACATGCATACATCAAACTTATAGTGTCTGGTAACTCCTCCATGCTTTGCCACTTCTAGCTCAGGCAGTCCACACAAAAACAGACACATGGCGAAAAAGATCGTAGCCATTGACAATGCCGGTGATGCTGCAGCAAGACCAGAGCCCATTATTTCACTTGTGATCTCAGTTACAATGTTGGTGACCCTGGAGATGCTGGTTGCAAAATAAATCACAATGGGGCAGCATTTTATTTGGATGATCGATCTAGGCCAGGGCTTAAGCTTGATGTATGTGTTAGATTAGGTGATTGCCAGGATTTCATTTTCACTTGGAGATCGACAAACCTATTCCTTCAGCAACCAATTACATGCTTCAAATTTCAAACCAGACTAGAGCTGCTGGTCGAGCTTTACTTTAGAGTACTGATGAAGCCAGATTAAATCAGTTCATATATTGTTTCTCTGAAGCGGCCGGTGTGATTCAAATTAAATTCCTGAAAGGCCCCTTACAGAGAGGTTCACACATCAAGTGCCTCTTGCCGTTTACATGGGCATTTAAGCCAAATCAGGTGAAAGAATTGAACCAATGAAGAAACTGAAATGTTGGGCATGGTTACTTCGCTTAGCTTGTAGCCTTCAACCTCCTACCGTTTATACTTGTTAATCAAGGAAAACGAAGGAAGGTGTACTGTTGCACCATCTTGTTAATTAGCCGTCTTTTTTTCACCACAGTTCAATTTTAACAGCTTTCAATGTTAATGGATATCTACTTCTGCCCTTCAATAATGACATTATCAGAAAGTC
The DNA here is from genome assembly GCA_946800695.1 of Geum urbanum. Taxonomy (NCBI): domain Eukaryota; kingdom Viridiplantae; phylum Streptophyta; class Magnoliopsida; order Rosales; family Rosaceae; genus Geum; species Geum urbanum. The sequence continues at coordinate 75,348,024 of OX326999.1, read as the reverse complement.
CGCGTACATCTGAAAAGCATGGCAGCTCAATCAATCTTCTGTTTGAGAATATTTGTTTCATGAAATTTAAGATTGTAAATTTGGTTTTGTAAGTAAGTACATCTATTTAGAAAGAAAAAAAAAATATGAAGTTATATAGACTATGTATCTCTCACAATAACTAATCACGTGATTGAAGAATTTGCAAGTAAAATATAGTTGTTGAAAATGATCGTGTGTAAGCATAGTGATCGACAACCACCTCCTACTGTTACTATAGTTTAAGCATGCCAGAAAGACGATTACAGGTTTTATATTCACTCTCGATATTAAGAGCGTTTCTTTTTTGACAATTGAAGTGACTAGTAACAGCTTCCGATAGACTAGCTAAAAATTATAATTTTTAAAAATTATAACTTTTATACCTTCTAACAGAGTAGCTAAAGCTAAAGTTAACTGTAGCTAAAATTATTTTAAGTAGCTATATATTTAGCTTGAGAGTAGAGAGAAAATGACTCAAGTTATATTTTTCCAATGGTCTTATTTAACTATAACTTTCACTGCTAAAATTGAAGTCAAATTTGGGTGAGCCACATTTAACTTTTTAACTTAAAATAGTTATAACTTATAATTTTATTGTTGGAGATGCTCTAATAGTTTCTGAAGCGGAACCCCGCTTCTGGCGGCAACATGCTATGGGGTGGTCCGGGGTCAAATCAATACGTTCTAAGAAGAAATATTTGAATAGAAATCTCATCGATATCATCGATTTCATAAGTCTCATACCAAATCCCATCAATCGAATCGCTTTTTCGAGAAATACGAGACATCTAAGTCATACAAGTAAAGAGATCTATTCATTGATAAGAAAAAGAAAAAACGTGAACGGTGATTGGATTGATGATAAAATAGAATCGTGGGTCTCGAACAGTGATTCGATTGGTGATAAAGAAAGAGAATTCTTGGTTCAGCGATTGGAATCCTACGGGGGAGTAGCGCGACTACGCTTTTTTTTTTGTAGTGTAGTCAGGCGCCTTAGTTGTTAAGAGGGGCGAGAACAATACTTTTTAGGACATTCAATGAACCTGTAATCCCAGAGATAAAAGATAACTTCAATCTGATTTTGGCAAGTGTGTAACATACTGGATTTGAAGGTAGAACACCTAATGAAGTTATATGCTAGCTGCTAGTATAATGTTGTTAAGGGTCGCCTCACTACTGTTCTTCACCTAGAGACAATGATCCCTCACACAGAAGATATGACAATATTGGCTGCATGCAACAACTTATTAGAGATTTATGTGGTGATGGCCCATTTGCTAATCTGAAACATATCACGTTATGGGCAGGGCAAAGCAAACCAAACTTTAAACTGCCAACCCTTGTTCTTAATGGTTGCTCTTCAGTCCTTTCCCATTAAAATGCCAACCAAACCTTAAACTGAAATTAATTGATTCTTCCTCAACATATAATAGGATCCCAACTTCTCAATCCAGCCAAATACCACAATATTTTACACAATAGGCTAAGAACTGGTAGCCAGACAATCCCAATTAAGAGAATCCACTTCAGATTCTCATTGTTCAGGTTAGTAACTTAGTATCCAATTATGGAGATGCTCCAACTCCATAAAATCTCCAACAACAAATTATATTAACTGTACAAAATAAACACACTTGCGCAGTCCATAAAAGAATTATAGAAATAAACAGTTAATACTAACACTGTTTATTAACATAATTCTTCTATACATAAAACATATATCACACTCTCAGTCCTCACTACTTACTTATTGGCAAAACTAATTGTTTGCATCACGTACTCTTATTCTACTACTGTCTATATCTAATCTAGACAAAATCTATCTTAGAACACCATAGTATCTAGCACTCTCAAATCAAAACCGTCCACACGTCTGACCTAACCAACATAAAGACGACGATGATTGTAGGACCACCGTAACTACCATGACCCTTAGCTACACACCAGCGACAATAATCACACTACCTACTTAAAACTTGGACTGGACCATTAGTAACTATACTATACAGTGAGCCCAAATGTCTGACCCGCCAAATCGCACTGTACCTCAGCCAATCCGATCCGAGAGTTATGGAGGTCAAATTCCATCCATACGTTCTGCTGATGATGGTGACCAATCACAAACGCCTCCACGCCCAGAAGGTCAGAGTTTCCAAATGTGAAGCAGCACAGCGAATCATTCCCCCTCACTTCGCCACGTACCCGATATAACAGCTGGTTACCCGATACTTTCATCTCGGCGCCGCGAAAGATTAATGTCACCGAAGGCAGTTGCGGCAGCCGGGTCTGGTTCAACGGGACCCGGTAACACAAGTCCATAGCTCCTTGGAAGACGAAATTCGGCTCTTCGTAGATCCGCAAGATATTTGCGGTTTGGTTTAGGAATTCGGATCTTAGGGCGGCGTAAACGGGTCCGAGAAGAAAAGTGAACTGGGTGCCCGAGTCGACCATGGTCTGACCCGCCCCGGTATGGTCGGGTTCGAATTCGGATTTGGGTATGGGGAGAAGCTTATGCGCGACTTTGATGCCTTCGAGGTTGACGGTGTAGGCGACGCGGTCGAAGTACGGCAGCGGCGTCGAGATTTCGATTAAAGGAGTGTAATTCAGCGGCGCGACCCACGAGAAATTGGCGTCGTCTCCGCCGAGAAGAAGAACCCCCGAGAAATCGGACTCCGAGATGCAGTACGAGAATTTCGGGAAGCCCATTTGGGACACGAACGAGAGCGAGCCGCGGTTCATGCCCATGAGTCCCGTGTTCTTAGCGTCCTCGTCAGAGTTCGTGCTGAAAGTCGTGTCCATACACCCGAAAATCAAGCCGGAGAGTCCGGAGGTGTTATTCCCGATGGAGAAGTCGTCGGCGGCGAGGTTGCCTTCCGAGGACGAGAAGTCGGCGTAGGAGAGCGTGGCGTGGCAGAGCTTGTTGGAGTCGCAGGAAGCGGGTATGGACAAGTCCCGGGTCCGGGTCGTACACGTGGACGACTCGCAAGGGATGGGCCTGTAAGAAGTGGACCGGGTCGGGTCGAAAGTGAAGTTCCGGGTCTTGTTGCAGTTAAGCCAGGAGAGCTCGCTGCCGGTGTCGATGACCATGGTGACGTTCTGGGGAGGCGTGCCGACGGTGAGAGACACCGTGAGGGTCACATTGTGGTGGAATGGGAGCTTGTTTGGGGACTTTGGGAAGGACCCAGATGGAATTTCTTGAGTTCTGAGGGGTAAGATGAGTGTTGTTGTTGGGCTCTGAGAAGAACATAGAGTGAAGACGAGAGTGATTAGTACAAGAAAATAATGGAACTTTAGACATGGGTTTGGGCTGGAGTTGCAGAAAGTGCAAGCTTTCATGGCGGTTTTAATATAGTAGGGGGCGGTGGAATGGAAACAGAGCACACATGGAAGAAGAAGAATAAGAAGAAGAAGGTGGGAGATTGGTATGAGAATTAACGAGAACAATGTGGAGTGTATTATTTTAAGGGAAGCAGTCGTCACAAAGAGAAGGACATGGGTCTTACATTTTCTTACAGCATCCGCGCTCATTTTACGGACAAAAATGTTATTTCGAGGAATTTCTCAATTATTTGAATAATTTCTCTTTAATATAAAATTTTATTTTTATTTTTCGTGCAGTAGTACTAAAAATAAGATTTTTTATTACTATTTATTATTATGTAATTTTTTTAAATCCGATTTATATTTTCACCTAATAATTAGACGACACGTGTCATTTCAGATCAGATAATTGGTAGCGGATTTTCGATAAGATTTTCGATAAGTAATTTTGAGACACGTGTCATGTCTACGTGTCGGTGTCGGCAAAATTATTGATTGAAGATATTCGGTAAGATTACAAACCAATGAGAATGAGACACGTGTAATGTCTACGTGTCAATGTCGACAAAATTATTGATGAAGATATTTAGTAAGATTTCCGGTAAGAATTTCAACCAATCGACGATCGACACGTGTCGTTATTTAAAAAAATCTGGTAATTCAAAATGGAAACTACATAGTACATCATTTAAATGCTTGAAAATTTAAATTACATAAACGATAATTTAAGTGCTTGAAAAAAATAAAGGGGGTAATTTAAGTGCTTAGAAAAAGGGGGCGATAACAATTGGAATAACCTTCTTCACTAGCTTCTTCTTCAACCCCATCCAATTGAGAAATGATTTCGGCTTTCCTCTTTGTGAAATATCTCTTGGATTTAGGAGTCATGCTCTCGGTATCCATTGACATAATCTGAGTTTCCTCTGCCAAAACCTTCAATTGGATGTCTTTCTTTTGAATGGCGATTTGCTCTTGTATAAGGGAAACCTCTATTGCATCACTATCTTTTTTATTGTAGCCATAAGATTCTTGATTTGTTGCAATCCTATTCAAAGCCTCGACTCTTTCATTTGTAGGCGTTACGACCTTTTTCCCTTTCTTTTTCGCTTCTTTGGCCGATTTCACTCCCATAGGACGCTCCAGAGAAGAGGGACATTGGTTGCTCATTGGTGTGGCAAATGCATCATCCTCATCCAAGTCAACGGCGGGAGGCATTGAGCTTGCGGGATGTGATGATGAGTAAGACGGAGTAGATGATAAGTAAGGCAGAGGTGTACTAGCTTCAACATGGATGAAGTAAGGATAATTCTTCACCACTTCCCAACAAGCAAAGTCTTTAAACTCTTTCTTCTTTTTTGCTACATAAAATGATTGAGCACATCTCTTCTAAAAAAATAAAATAATAACATGGAATGAATAACTTCTAATTCATAAATAACATGCCCTAAATAAAATTAAATAAAATGGACATAGATTATATTAAATAACATGAAACAAATAACTTGTAATTCATAAATATCATTAAATAAATAACATGTATTTCATAAAATTTAGACAACATAATTTGAAACAAAATGGTAAAAACTACAAAAAAATTGGAGATCAAAAACATTACCTCGCCGTGTAAGTTGGAGCAGGAAGATGCATTCCTTCGTGCGAAAGGAAGAGCACCCCAAAGTTTCAAATTTGGCTTCAACTTTGCGAAACGAGAGGATAATGCGTTTTGGGTCCTAGTTTCCGGCATCGATTCACCATAACCTACCTCCCAATTCTCCTTGAAATCGCCATAAACCTTTTCCCACAATTTGTCGACCTTTTGTCGATTTTCGGTGATGGAATCAACACTAAAACGACAATAAGAGATGCTCAATTGTACATCTTCTGAAATAAGCCAATTTGTTGCCATTTTTTCCAACAAAAAACAAAGGATTTAGAGGAGAGATGGAGAGATTGAGAGAGTGAATTTGTTGTGCACAAATTGGTGTGAGAAATGAATGAAATGAAGGTAGTATTTATAGAAAAAATGTAGGAGTCAACTGCAATTTTTTGGGATTTTTTGGGATTTTTTTGGGTTTTATTTTGCAATTATTTCATTTCTGGCCGAAGTGGCCATTGTATTTAAATCTGACCCGTCGGATGGCTTAGATCCGTTCGAAATGGACGGACCAGATCAACTTAGCTGTTAATCTGTCAGTTGCCCAGGAGCCGTCATGTGTCTCCTTCCTATTCATTCTTCTTTTTTTTTTTACTTTTTCACCGCCGCGTGTGTTACACGCGCCTGGTAGAAAAAAAATTACGTCAGTCTAGCGTCACCCACGTGAGTGGGGCCCACTAGGCGGACGTTCGCTCGTTCTTCCTCAAACCGAGGACGCCGTCGATGACATTCCTCCGGTCAACGATCGGTCTCCCTCTGTTTTTCCCCCCATTACACCTCCCTTGCTTGCCGGACGTCCTCTAAACGGCGGGGCCCACGCTTGACGTCCCCGAAATCCTCCATCGCTGCAGCTGCCCTTATACTAGAACTTTTAGCTTAGGATAAAAAATAGTCTAATCTCATGTTTAGTATCACAAGAGACTATTTTAAATGAGTTTATGTAAGCCCTTAGTCATGTTTGTTACATCTTCTTATTCTTGACTTATTTTAATAATCTAATTCCATATTTGGTGTTACGAGAGACTATTTTAAATAAATTTATGTAAACTCTTGAAGTGATGAAAACACCATATTTACCTTCTTATACAAGGAGTCAAAAAACTTGCTCCTTATATAACACACATTAATATAAGAAATATATCTCTTATATAATGAGTCTAAATATACAATGAGCTCAAATACTTACTCTTTGTTTAATACACTTTAACATAAAATATATATTATTTCTTATATAAACAATATAAAAATATGTAACACACATGAACTTCACGTTTTGAATGCGAGCTCTAAATATATAAGACTCGGGAAATCTTCAATTCTCTCAGCCGTCTTGTTTCAAAAAGATGTAGATGGTGAGATCTATTCTAGGGTGGGAGTCAAACGACCAGAGTGGAAAAGTCGTTTAGTAAAAATCAAAGCTTTACCGCAAAGCTAGGGAACTTCATGCATTCAAAGCTTGTGTTTGATCAAAATGGGGTTCACAAGATTCATACTTTGATTTATGTATGCTAGATTTTACTCATTTTAGGGGGATAATCTTACTAACATTCTAACAAGAAAGCTAGATATTTTTAATTTTTCCCGAATAGCCAATTTGGGATTATGGTCATTCTCATGTTTGGCTGTTTGCATTTAGTTTCTGGTGAATTGGATTGTGATAATGTTGGCACCCTGGTGCCCAAAGTATGGTGTGGTGTACTGGTATTGTTGGTTGTAGCTGGGATCTTACATATTAGAAGGGGTATGCCAATTGCACATGAAATGACCGAGTCGATGACTCTCCCTCTTGGGAAAGGGGTCACTCTCTGCGACACTGCGGATGTGAACTGGACACGCTAGCTACCAAATCGCTAATACCTCCCGAAGACCCCTGGGCAGGATTAAGTCCATATTTTTTCTAGTCCTACAAAGTTAATTAGGGCACCTCAGACAAACGAAGATATTAGATATTAATGCTAGGGCTGTTAATCGGTTTGTTCGGTTATTAGGCCGAACCGAAAACCGAATCGTATTTTTTAATCGGTTCGGTTCGATTCGGTTTTCTTAATTTTTTTACAAAAAACCGAATGGTTCGGTTCGGTTTGGTTCGATTTTTTTTTCCGGTTTTTTTGGTTTTTTCGGTTACGGTTCGATTTCGGTTCGATTTTTTTTTCGGTTTTCGATTCGGTATTAACAGCCCTAATCAATGCAGAATTTCCGGGTGCATCCCTTCTTCCACAAAATCCAACTCATGATGCTCCAAGTTGAGACATATATTTCTTCATCTTGAAACTCCATATATATATATATATATATGCCCTGAGAAGGTTTTTTTTTAATAGATGAACTTCATTAGAAAAGGCAGTGTCCCAAACCGAACAGTACAAAGCAAATGAAAGCAGGTAAGAACATCTTTAACATAAGAATAATGTGGATTTGATTATTTTGATTATCCCACATTCGATTTTAACAATTTAAACCGCTCTGTTAGTAAAAAATGGTACGCGAATTAAACGTCAAAAATACGTATGTACATAATTCGGTAGTTTTATATGAATAAAATTCGTAATAATTCGGCCAATTTTTTTTAAATTTTTTTAGACGAAGAACAGTAGGGAAATATAATTAAAAAAAAATTAGTTTTTTATTGAGAAAAACATAAAATTCGCGAATTATTTGCGAATATTTTGGCTGAGTAAAAAAACGCATTTTTTTTCCGAATCTTTTGAAAAATTCGGGAAATAGATGTTTTTTTTCAAAAATTCGACGATTCGTGAATAATTTGCGAATTAACTAACTAGGTTAAATCGTTAATGTATAGATATCCCAAAAGGAGTAGACCTACAAAATTTTAGCCAATTTAGTAATCGTTTGATCATCCAAAATGATGAAACATTACAAACAGATAAGTAGCGTCAGATAAATGTTGACGATATATAAATGAAAAATGAAATGGCCCAACGATTTCTGATTAGACTCAAAATTTTGTAGGTGTTTTAGTTGAAGTAGTATCTATAGCATGAGTGATTTTGATTGTCAAGATTTAATATATAAGTAAGGTAAAACGGAAAAATTCTAACGATAAGAATGTCCTCAACAGAAAAGGATTGATGAAAGCAGTAATAAAAACTCTATCATCTCCACCATATCACTAGTGATAGGGACACAAAGAAACGAGCAAACAAAAGCTTGAAAAAGTAAATAGCTAAGTCGGAGGACATGGGCATCCATTATTCCTCAAAATTCCAGTAAGGGATGGTGGTGGCGTCGCCGCTCATCTGTAAAGACCCATCCTCCCAACACCTAACAAAGCTGCCGCATGAGCAATGGCGTTTGCTTTACGAGAAACCCACAAGAGACCCACATGAGACCCACCCTCCCGACCCTTGAGAAGCTTTTTTCTTTCTTGTTATTGTAACTGGAGTAGGAATAGCCTCACAAGAGGGATAACTTTGGTGTGAATTTGGTCATTCTAGTTCAGTTGAAGTGTAATTTTAGTTCACAAATGAAAAGGAGCTAGGAATGCTATGTCTTTGTACCCAAACTCACCTCAGTATAATGTTTTTAAATTTACAATGAGTAAGTTACGAACATTAGATCTTCCAGAACAAGAAACACATATGGTTAACCCCTAAACTCTATACAAAACAAGAAACATACACCATCAAGCTACCATTCTTATCACCATATTGAGGGTCCTATGTAAATGGGACTATTAGTGGTGTGGGCATTTAACTTCAATTTGAAGCGTGGTCTATTTCTGTTTTGATTCTTTCATGTACTGATGTCAAATCCAATGCCGGTAGTGTGGCAACTGGCAACCAATGCAACTGTGAATGCCATTAACCCTAACGGTCCGGCGATTGCACATGTTATGTTCAAATCTTTTAGGACATGATTTTTGTGTTGCTAACTTCTTGTTACATGATTGATCCAAAATTGTGGTGGCTCAATAGTATTGGTACATTTCCTATAAAATAAGAAGACATTTAGGCCCAATTTGACACAACTTATTGAGTAGGTTTTGGCAAACTAAAATGGCTATGACTTATTTTAAAAATTACACATTAAAAATATAAACTACAACAATTTATAGAAGTTGTCAATATGCAACTTCAATAAACTATAAGCTATAGCTTCTATAAACTACCCTCCCAAATTGGGCTATAGTTCATAGTTTATATTAGGTCAATTTTGGGAGAATTATGTTGTAAGAATAATTGGTTGTAAGCTTATAGTTTATATAAGTTGCATATTGCAACTTTTCTATAAGCTGTTGTAGCTTATAAACTGTAATTTTTGGAATAAGCTACAACTGATTTAGTTTACCAAACACATAAAGTAACTTAAAGTTTAAGTTAAGCTATAAAAACTGCTTGATAAGCTACCCTACTGGGTCCAAGTCTTTTCTACGTAAATGAAATACTTGAGATTTGAATTCAACCTAATTATATGTTGACCAGATGTTGTATCATTTATGAGAAAGAGAACACACTACAAAGCTTTTCTATATAACAGAGGTAAACAGAAAATGTTCTTTCACTAATATAACCTACTACATAAGTGTTAACTGTTAACAAATGAGTAATGAGTAATGAGAGAAGGACTTTTGAAAGAAGTGTACACGTACGTATCTTTTGTGATACTATACAGTATGGCACTCGACAAAAGTAACTTCAGTCCATGGCTTCAGCTATTTTTGTAATTGATGAATATGTGCCAACAACAGAGCACACTACCCCTATCATTATAATGAAAATGCAAGTTGCAATCTGCAGGATTTAGGAACAAGAAACACCGTAAACAAGAAGCTAGCTTTAAGATAATTACTTGAAAGCTAGGTGACGATGGAATGTAGATTCTTACCAGCAACTTAGTTAGTTTTCCTTTGAGTAGGGTGAGATAACGCACGCATGGGAAAATAATAGCCTGCCAAGGAGCAAAAGAGTTTAGAAGAAGGAATCTGATTCAGTTCCATTGATGAAAAATTGGCACAATCGTATTGTATACATTTTGAATGTGAAGAAATTAATTACTTACCACCAACATTGCAAGTACAGATCCCATCAACGCCATCACAGTGCCTGTACCAAATCGATGAATGGATTATGAATACTAAATTTTATTGAGGAACATAAGTTTGTGTATACTTACTCTGTAGTGCAGATTCTTACCAAAGAATGGAAAGCTTAAAGCCACAACCAAAGTTGAAAAAACTAGAACTGTTCTTGTGAGGATTGAAGCAAGATAAGATCCACCCAAGCTTCAGGAAAGAGTTCCTCTAAACTCAGAGCCACAGGTGTTATCGTGAGGGCGTACTTTGTCATTGGGAATCTGAATATATAATCGAAATGTCAAAGCTTGTTGGAATGGGAATGTGCAAAGCTACTCTTAAAGAAAAAAAAGGACCGAAGTACATATGTTAAGTCATACTGTTGTCCAGACTGCAATTTTAGTGGCAACAAATTCCTTGGGCATGTTTAGAGTGAACTGAGAATCGATTGATTCTCCAAACATTAGATAGCCGCATACTGCGACCGCAGTATACATAAGGAAGCAAAAGGCAACACTGCAGCATATCAGAAAGACAGAAATATAATTAGCAAGCAACAAATACAAGTTTACTATGTGACCAATATTTCTGAAATCAGGTTAAAAAAAAGAAGCAATCCAAGCGAATTACTGCAATGATATTAGTATATATGCTTACCAGGTTACCAAAACTGCGGGAAACTGTGAGGGCTTTTTCATGGATGAGTAGACATTTGGGAACACTGAATGGCCTGCATACCCAAAACCATATATACCTATTGTGACAGGCAAGCCTGAAAGGTTTAAGGCCGACCCAGTGTGATGAAAGCCAACTTGGTCCACCGCCCCAACCCATAGCAATAACAATGCTACTAGAATTGACGCACCAACTCCTCCAACTGAAACATTGGTTAAAATAGTAGTTTATATAGGTAGAATTGTCCAACATGTGTGAAATTGAAGAATAATATGATCATAAGTAGATAAGTGACTAAGTGAGCAAGGTATGAAACCTGAGAGGTAAGATAGCAAACCAAGGTTCTGAAGCCATACGGTTGGAAGAACTACAAGAGCTGATGTGATAACAAAAATTTGATGACTTGTAATGTCTATTCCTGCAAATTCTATGTGCGTGTTCGGGAATAATGCTGCTATGTTAGCGCCCATCATTGTCAAAAACTCCACACAAGCACCCTACAAACCAAACCAAACCAAACCAGAACCAGAACTATTCACTTTAACAAATGCAGACACAATGCAAAATGAAGAACAATTTAAAGGCAGGGGAGGATAAGTAATAAGAGTTATGTGCACTTACATATAGTTCTAGATACAAAATCTGCACTGTCCAAAACCAAGAGTCGGTGATGCTTCAGATAGAGAAACAAGGCTCATATCCACTTTGTGATCATTCAATCCATAATTTGTATACATGAAATTTTCTTACAGATAGGATTAAACGACCAGAGGAGCCAAAAGCAGCCTGGCCTATATCTGGATAGGTGCGGAGTCCAGGACAGCTTTCTAAGCATCGCATTAATAATATTCCGGTATAGCAACATAGGACACCAAAAAATGCAAGCATAATGAGGCTCAACCATCCTCCTTCTTTTATAGCATACGGGGTCGTAAGAAGTCCTATCCCACACAAGACATTGGTTCCTGCATAAATGATAGCAAGAGTCTGACTTTATTGAAATGAAATTCATCTTGCGAAACATAATGCATATTGTTATTTGAATGCATTATGTACTCTGACAAAGATTAAGCAACAAGCATGCTGGTTTTCTTGTAGGTACGTAATACACAACATTCAGTTTGGAGCCAATTCAACAAGGATAAAAAGAATAGGTGATTGATGTTACCATTGAGTACAGCTTGGGAAAATGAACAACAATGTTCCTTTGGTGGTGGCAATTCAGTGACAGAATATTTTGAGGAGAGAGCTGCGTGATGTGAGGCTGTAGGCCTGTCTTTGTCTAAATTTGCTTCGGATGCAAGTAATTTGCTACTGATCAGCAGTGAAGAGTTTACATCAGATGTTTGTTGCTTAGCAAATGAAGACTGGGAGGTGAAACTGGCCCCTCTTGATCGTAATCGAGTTAGTGAAGGAAGGGAAGAAGGAGTCACAACACTGGTGTACATATCAATTGACTGCCTGCAGATATTGCAATCAAGATAAAAGCTGAGAAACTAATGTACTCTACCTTAAGCATTTATCACCTACAACAATACAACAACATTTTCCTGTAAAACAATATATGCTTCAAAACGGAGGCTTGAGTTTACATATGTCATACATTGATTTACATATTTTGGGTAAATGTCCTTGAAGTTTTGTAAAAAGGTAGTCAAAGTTGTAAAATGGTATTCGAATAATTCAATGTTGTAGCACTAAAATTACAAGAAGAAATACTTATCTTACAACTATGAGACCAATTTACAGAGTTGATGTATTTCATGTGTAAACACATACTAACTTCCTAAAAACCGGGTGACTTCAAAAGAAGAAGATGAGGCATAAGAAACTTGATGTCCTCAATTTGCACATCTCCATTGTTGTAGTTCGAATACAATTTCAACTCGGCTATAACACAAGGTCTAAGACATCTGTCTATCTACATATTATGCATGATATAAAGATCATCAAGAAATTGGCAACATACATAAGGCAGAGGCAGGGTATGAAAGATTTACCAGTAGCTTTGAGGCCTAGCTTGATTATTAGGTACGCTAATGGCAATGCCCTCACGAGAGTGGGTTCGTGAGGCGGCGGGTTTGTCTATTTCGGATTCACTTTCGGCTTCGGAATGTTCGTAATCGTTTCTGTGTGCTAGGTTTTCTTCATCATCTGTCAGAAAATCTTCGTCTCCGCGCTCGGGTTCGAGATCCTCATCCAGCTTCATCCGACTACTCATTGTAGCTATCCCTTCTTCGATTAACCGTAACCCGAAAAACAGAGACAAAATTAATTCTCCTTCAGAAAGTGAACAACGGCTAGTAACCTAGGAAAGCTGAAAGATAATGACCAAAGAAAGACGAAGACGAAGACGACGACAGAGACACAGACAAGTTTCTTTCTGATTTTGCGGAGGTGACACAGCGTGCATGTTTCTCTAGGTATATGTATGTGGCTGTAGGAAACTTGGAGAACCAAGACGTTACACCTGTCGACCTGTTTGTCTATGGAGTTTCAGGCTTTTGGTTTCGTCTGATGAATAGACATAAAACACAGAGACCTGATCCAACACGATCCGAACTTGAGGCCTCCCATACTTCCCTCCCTACTATTATCATGATACTATTAAGTGTGTGATTTTGGTGTCAAAATGGGCCACCAAATGAGAATTATCGATAAACCAAATAAGGATTTCCCAGTGTATGGTAAACGTGTTTAAAGGAAGAAAGGGCAATATATATAATTAAAGTAGAAGAATATGATAATTGAAAAAATGTAATTTTTTTATTGATAGAATATTTTATATATAAACTGATACAATCAATTACAATAATTGTCCCTATAAAACAGGAATTATCTGAAATTTCTATCTAATATAATCTAAATCTAAATAGAACACAACACACACAAGGAATTACAGAGAATAAATTTCCTTAAACACTCTCCCTTGTGTCGTTGGCTTGGAGAATGATGTATGACTTGTTGCCTCACTAAAAATCTCGTCAAGCAAACAAAAACATCATGGGTAAAACAAGAGCTTGGTCTAAAGAAAAAAGAGTACAACACATCAACTACAAAAGCTACTACATGTGACGTAGACTTCCCCTGATGTCTACAAAAAATGTAACTCCCCCCTAACTGTAAACTTAGTCCTGAAGTTCAGATAACCTGCGCATACTAATGCGTCTCACATGTTTCACAAATGTAGATTTAGGTAGTGACTTGGTAAACAAGTCCGCAACATTATCCGTTGAACCAACATAATTCACATGGATATTCAACAACTGCTGTAGTTGCTGATTGAAGAAGAATTTAGGCGATATATGTTTTGTATTGTCACCCTTAAAGTAACCCAACTTCATCTGTTCAATGCATGTTGCATTATCCTCAAAGATGCAAGTGAGAGCCATTGTAGTAGATGGTAATCCACTAGACCTTCGAATATGACCTATGACTGACCTAAACCAGACACATTCTCTAACAACTTCATGCAGAGCAATGATTTCTGAATGATTCGAGAAAGTAGCAACAAGAGTTTGCTTAGTTGATCTCCAAGAAATCGTCATGTTTCCCATAGTAAAAACATAACGGGTTTGTGAACGACCTTTGTGTGGGTCAGAGAGGTACCCAACATCAGCAAATCCAACTAACACGTCAACTGGTGTTTTAGAATAGGGGATTGCAGGAAACTGTCTGCAGCAGAGGAAAATTTCGACGGGTCGAAGGGATCACTCGAAGTGTCGAGGGAAGCTGTCTATTTGATCCAGGGAGCAGAATTAGACGGGTAAAGACTGTTACCCGACGGGTCGAAAACCCTAGACTGTACATGCTGTGTTTCAACATTCTTGCTTTTGGGAATTTCATGTTTCTCTATGTATTCTTTATAAGGGAAGAATAAACCCAAGTCAATGGAACCCTTCAAGTACCTGAAGATTTGTTTTACTCCATTCCAATGACGTTGCGTAGGCGCAGAGCTAAATCTAGTCAACAAGTTCACTGAGAAGGCAATATCTGGACGTGTGCACTGAGCTAAATACAACGAAGCTCCAATAATACTAAGATATGGAATTTCATCTCTTAAGATCTCCTCACCGTCATCTAGCGGACGAAATGGATCTTTCTTGGGGTCCAGACTGCGAACAACCATAGGTGTGCTAACAAGGTATGCCTTATCCATATTAAATCGCCTGAGCATCTTTTGGACATAAGTAGACTGGTGAACAAGAATTCCAACGACTCGATGTTCTAGCTCTAATCCGAGACAAAATCGAGTCCTACCAAGGTTTTTCATCTCAAATTCATATGTCAAGTAGCTAACCTTCTCATTGATCTCATTAAAAGTCTCGATGATGTTCATATCATCAACATAGACAACTACTATAGCAAATCCTAAACTTTTTCTTTTAATGAACGCGCAAGATCATAAATCATCATTCTTATATTTCTTCCCAATTAAGTAGTCACTAAGGCGTGTATACCGCATCCTACTGGATTGCTTCAATCCATATAGTCAACGTCTCAATCTAATCACATGAGCACTCTGTGGTTTAGAGTTACTTGATTTGGGTATAGCAATGCCATTTGGCACTCTCATGTATATCTCTGAATCAAAATCCCCATAGAGATATGCAGTAACCACATCCATAAGTTACATGTTTATTTTTTTGGACACTACCAAACTTATTAAATAACGGAAGGTGATGATATCCATAACAAGAGAATACGTCTTCTCATAATCAATTCCAAGGCGTTGAGAGAAACCATGCACCACAAGTCTAGCTTTATAATACAAGACCTCATTCTTGTCATTATGCTTCCGAACAAAGACCCATTTATATCCAACTGGCTTAACATTCGGTGGGCATAGCACTACCGGACGGAAAATTTGTCTTTTAATCAGAGAGTCTAGTTCGACTTGGATTGCTACTTTCCAATTCAGCCAATCTTCTCTACGTTGACAATCCGCAATAGAGCAAGGTTCCACTTCATCGTCATCTATTATCTCCTGAGCGACGAAATAAGCAAACATATCATCAACTAATATGGAAGATCTATCCATAAGAATGCACACATCATTTGTTCTAAGCGAAATTTCTTTGTTCTCTGACATCACAAGAGGTTCTCGAGCGTCCCCCGGATATGCCAATTGTGATTCAAGGACATAACTATAGTCAGAGACGATCTCATGTGAAGGATTCACAATGTTGATGATGAATGGATCATTTTGTGCCTCGATGGCCTGCCTTTTAACCGGAGGCTCATCAATGACTTTTCTTGGTCTCCCCATTTTCCTAGTGGGAGCCAAGGCCGATGCAACACCTTCCACATGAGCAGGAGGAACACTTCCTTGCCCGGTGTTGGTACTAACTAATCTATTTTTCAAGATTTCCAACCTTGCAGGAACATTTGCAGCAAGTATTTTTGATCTCGTCACTTTAGCGATATCAGCAAAAGAGTCAGGCATAGAGTCTGCTACTTGTTGAAGATCAAGCATTCTTCACACTTCCATCTCACTTTGAGATGTGCGAGGATCATGATGAGACATAGTGGGATTAGACCATGTCAATTCCTAACGTTGAATTAGAATGAAACCATTCCTATCTCCCCCTAACGGTGAGACGCATGTCTCATCAAAGTGACAATACACAAATCTAGCAGTAATGAGATCTTATGTCGAAGGTTCAAGATAGCGGACTATTGTTGGAGGATCATAGCCAACATAAATTCCTAATATTCTTTAAGGACCTATTTTAGTACGTTGTGGAGGCGCAATTGACACATAAACTGCACAACCAAAAATGCGCAAATGTGAAACATTAGGCTTATATCCAGTTACCAACTGGTACGCACTGAATGGTTAGCTGGCTACGGGTTGAACACAAAGAAGCATAGCTGCGTGCAACACTACATATCCCCACGCAGAGATAAGTTAGTTTGTATGCATTACCAAAGCTCGAGACACAAGCTGTAACCGCTTGATGTGAGCCTCTGTTAAACCATTATGAGAATGAACATGAGGAACATGATGTTCAAATTCAATCTCAACTGACATGCAGTAATCATCAAAATATTTTGATGTAAACTTTTCTGCGTTTTCCAATCTAATAGACCTAATTGGATGATTCACGAGATGAGCCCGAAGCTTAATAATTTAAGCCAGGAGTTTTGCAAACGTAGCATTCCTTGTGGATAACAAAGCAATGTATAATCATCGCGTTGATGCATCTACCAAAACTATGAAATATTTAAATGGTCCGCATTCCGGTTTGATATGTCCAAAAATATCACCTTGGATCCTTTGTAAGAATGGAATATTGGTGGTGTTATCAACAACAAAATAAAGATGTTGTTAGTACACTACACTATACATGCCTAATTAAACATGTTTAACGCTAAACACCTACTTACACCTCATAATCCTAGGGAAGGACTGCCAAGAAAAGAGTAACTTTGTTGTCTACACTTACCGGAACCGATCACTTCCTGGCGGAACATGCGCCCACCAAACCTAACGAATTAGATAAGTATTCTAGATAAAGTAATGAAGGCTAATTTCATATTGAACAGTAAATGCTCAACCAACATCCAACCGCCTATTTAAGGCCTCATTTATGGCGGGAAGGAGGTAACGCATCTTTCACTAGTACTTTGCTAATGCTATTATACTTCCAATTCACTGACTTGAATATCAGAGTATCGAGGGTCAGCCACCTGTTAGGTCCATAATTGTATTCTAATTATTTTCCTAATTCCATGCTTATTGCTTGTTTTCTATGAATAAAACATCGTTCTTATAAAGTTTTATGTTCATACTAGGAACTTGGGATTCCCCTTTATGTATCTAGATTCTATTTTCACTATGTGTAGTGAGTAGTCACATTTGGGAGGCTAGGGTTAGAACCCTAGCCATTTGATATAGACAAATCATGGATTGATTTATGTATGGCTTATTTTTTAGTGTATTTTGTGTGAAGTATGTGTTTGTGAATGGGTTTACTATGTGTTTGTGGTTGTTTATGCAGTCAAGCTTCATATACAGTTTCGATTATGCATGTGTTAACCTTAACTAAGTTGACGTATGCATTAAAGAACTAAACATGGGACCTTAGTTGAATTAGTTACTCACCTAAGGCTAGATGAGCATGTAAACATGATTAGGGTATATTCCAAAAGGGTTTACCTTAAGGTTGGGCTCCTTAGCACAACGCAAGGACTAAAGTCTCTTGAGTCAAAATAGACTTAAAGAGCTTTGGTCAAGCACACATTAAATAGAGAGATTATTGTGGGTATTAGTTAGATCTTTTGATTCGTAACTCAAAAGGTGTGAATTGAGAGATTTTGTTAGACTTTCTCTCAGATCATCCAAAAGAGGTTCGGGATGGGAAACCTTCCACGTATATCACACAATACGCTTGTTCGCTTCATTCACATGACATACGATCAAGATGTAAACCCAAAATGGTTTAGGTCTTGGTCCTAGTTCACCTAATATTTCAAAGTTAGGCCCAAGTCATCTAGAGTCTAAAATGACCTAGGAGCTTGTGGTTCAAAACTAAACGTGACCCAAAAGGTTACGATTTTGACATTCACTTGTGTGAAATAGACTTCAATTACATATATAAATGGGGACATTGTTTGAGCATCAAGTGGTTAGTGGGTAATTCCTTAGCCAACCATCTTCCTTTATTGTGAACTAGTTTTTTATTTAATCTCTTTGCTTTAATCTATAATCAATCAATCAACTCGGATAATCACTCATCGTAATCTAACGACCCCTTACAATGTTAGGTCTCCAAAGGACTTAGTAGTATAAGATACACTTCCCCCATTTTATTTTAGTTTAGTGTCAAGATTAATGTCTAGTTTAACCGTAGTTTAAGTGCACTATCATTCGAACTAAGGAGTTCAAGTGGCTAATCCTCGTGGGATCGACACTCGACTTTTATAAATACTATAACTTGATCATGTACACTTGCGGACGGAAAACACTCTATATACTTATGGGCTAGATAATAGTGCATAAAGTGTGTGGGGGAAAACTTCTAACAAGTTTTTGGTGCCATTGCCGGGGATTATGCTCATATTAATTCCTTAGCTTTGGATAGCCTTAATTGCGGTAAAATTGGATATTTTGCTTGATAATTACTTCTTAGCTTTATAACTTTGTTCATTTTATCATCTAGGACTTTATTTTAATTGGTTTTGATCCTTTGAATACTTTGGTTGATAGCTTTGAGGTGAATTTTTGGTACTTATCTTTTGGCAGGGCATATTTTTGACCCGTCGAGCCTTATTCTCGACCCGTTGAAAATTGGTTCGGAGGAAAACAATAGCGTTCATTCGACCTGTTGAGTGATTTCTCAATCCGTCGAGTTTGTCCCAAACTTCTCTTGACCAATCGAAGAATACCTTCGACCCATTGAATTTTTTCTGTGCTTGAAGGTTGTTTCACTTATCTCTACCTCTTTTACCTTGAGTTATTTACATTCTTGGGAGCATATCTAAGTAGTGTCTTTATTTTACGCATAGTAGCTAGTGTATCTAGATTTAGCAAATTTAATTTTCGCTACACCCTAGATTCTTAGAACTTTATTTGGCGATTCCGGTATATTGGATCACACACGCCTTTACCTCGGTTCACCTCGGTGTCCATAACACAGTGAATGTCACTGTGCCACGTACTGGAATCCCATTTGAACTCTTAGAGTGCTCATTGATGTTTCCTTGAGGGGGGTATCAAAGAACCACTGTGGAAGATCCTCAAGGCTTTGAGTACTTTGAGAGTTTGGAGGCCTAACATCAGGTGGTTGCTTAGTGTGATTTTCAGATTTATGCCCTTTCATCATCCACGCCTACACATGCCATCTTCTAGTTCATCATCCGTTTTATGGAAGACCAATTTGGGGTTTGACATCGTGACTTCGTTAAGAGAAGGGTCAAGCACTAGTAGTGAAGAAGAAGGTGGTATACCGGTGTTGAAAATGAATAACCGTAGAGGCACAACGTTAGAATCCGGGTTGCGCACCTTGGGTGTTTACAATTCAAGTCGATCCTCAGCTTGAGGAAGAAGAAGATTCACCACTTGAAAATCCACAATTTGAAGAGGAGGAGGAACCACAAGTAGAGTGAATCACTATGGAGGACGAAGTAAATGAAGGCAGACCATTGAGGGAGTGTGCTTTTCCCTATTTGGCGGCTCACACGAGGTGCATTGTGCTACAACCATTAGTGGGTGAGACGTTTGAGATCAAGCCGAGTTTCTTGCAAACTCTTCCGTTGTTCCTTGGCCACACCAATTTGAACCCTTACTTGCATTTATTAGAGTTTGAGGAGGCGTGTGCCTGCCTAAACATTCGTAATATGGACCCAAGATAATTGAGGTTGAGAGTCTTCCCATCAAGCTTGAGAGATAAGGCGAAGCATTGGCTCAACAAGCTCCCCCCAAACTCCATCAATTCTTGGGAGGGCCTACAAAGGAAGTTCATTACTAAGTACTTTCCTTCAGGCAAGATTAATGAAAGAAGGACAAGCTTGATGACCTTTCGTGAAGAGGATGGCGAGTTGTTTTGTGAAGCATAAGAGAGATTCAAGGACTTAGAGCTTGGTTGTCCAAACCACGGGCAATCCCAAGACATGCTTATGTCCTTTTTCTACCATGGACTAAGCATGAAGACGAGGAGAAAAGTTGATAATGCTTGTGGTGGAGACTTCATGGATAAAACCGTGGATGAGGCTCATGTCTTATTAGAGAAGTTAGTGGAAAGTTCGGCGTTGTGGGATATCAAGCCCAGTATAAAAAAGTCAGCGGTATCAATGAGGGATGCCACCCAAACTAATAGAGGTGGTATCTATGAAGTCAAGGGATCCCATTAACAAGAAAATGCTATTAAGCGGCTTGAGGAATGAATGAATAGGAAGTTCGAGCTCTTAATGATGCAAAGTAGAAGTGGAGCCCAAGCCCACCAAGTGTCAAAAATTTGTGTAGAGCCGGTCACTTGTTTGATATGCGGAAGTACGGTGCATGAGACTTTGAGTTGTTCTCATCAAGAAGATTATCCAGAAATTATTGAATAGTGCAAAAGAGTCTTCTATGACCAATAAAATAATGATCCATTCTCCGACTCCTACAATTCGGGTTAGAGGAACCACCTTAATTTCTTGTGGGGTGGTCAAGTGCAAGGAAACCAAGGTAATTAAGGAGGGTTGCCAAGGCCAAATGGTGGTTTCCAAGGATAAGGAGGAATGGTACAATGAAAGGGGAAACTAAGGCAACTTTGGTGCTTCCAGAAGTGGAAGTAAGGGATTCTCCAATTATCAAGGAGCTCTCAGATTTGCACTAAGAATGAGTGGAGGATTTGTCAATGCTTTGGGTGGTAATGTTTACCAACCATGAGCACCTTTTGTGTTAAGATCTCAACAACCACTTATACTCCAAGCACTAATCCCTCTACCATAATTGGAGGCGCCTAAGTCCAACACGGATGAGCTCTTGGCTAGGCTAGTGAAGAGCCATGAAGACTTAACAAAGATTCAAGCGGAACATAAAAAGGCTTTTATTGAGATCTTCATGAGTTTGAAAGGGGATAACCAAGCACTTTGGAATGAGAGCCAAAGCACTATTCACAAGTTAGAGATGCAAGTGTGCCAATTGGCTAAGGCACATCAAGGCCAAGGGAGTAGTAGAGTCCATGAGTTTCCTTCCACCACAAAGAAGAACCCCAAGCACCAAGTCAATGTAGTGAAGGCGGTGTTGAGATCCGGGAGAGGATTTGAAACCTATGGTGATGCTCCTATTGTGGAGAGTGATGATGAAGATGACTTGGACACACTAATTGTATCTAAGAACCATGCCGGAGTTGAAGAGGCTACCACTAGTGGGGAAAAGGTAGTGATATTTTAAGAGAAGGCCGCTTTAATTCCGTATGGAAATGCTAGTGAGTCGGAAGATGAAGACGATGATCTTGAGGTTAAGCATGTACATTTTGAGAGTAGAATAAGTCGACATGGGGCTGCTGGAAAGAGTCTAGAAGGAAGAGACATGGTTGGAGAGCCTTCCGGGAATGAATTGAGGAAAGAACAAGGAGAAGGAGCTGCCTAGAATTCGACGGGTCGAGGATCCTGTTTGACCCGTCGAATGCACGCTACTATCTTGGATGGAACAACTTCTCGACCCATCGAGAAACAGAGTCAGGATAAGGCTAAGGGGCATTCCAAGAAGGTTCTAAGTGAGAAAGAAGTATGCCTATTCTTCCATCAAGTAAGGAACAAGGAGAGAGCCCAAGCTACCTTGGATAGGAAGACTAAGGAGTGCTTAGATGTATTTAAGAAGGTAGAAATCAACATTCCTCTCATTGAGGTCATCCAAACCATTCCAATGTACTCTAAGTTCTTAAAAGACTTATGCACCAACCGAAGGTATAAGAACAAGCTACAAGAGAAGGTACTAGGATCCGAGAAAGTGAAGCTCAATGCCCTGGTGTCAGCTATCATTCAAAGGAAAGTACCCAAGAAGTTGCAAGATCCAAGGAATTTCACCGTTCCATGCACTATTGGGATGAAGCACTTTGAGAAAGCTCTGATGGACCTTGGGGCATCCATTAACTTAATGTCATGTTTGGTATATAAGGACATTGGCTTGGGAAAGATGAAGCCGGTGAGCATGTCATTGCAACTAGCGGATCAAAGCATAGTTCATCCAAGGGGCATAGTGGAAGGACGTACTAGTCATGATTGATGACATCATAGTTCCAGCCGACTTTGTAATTCTCAACATGGAGGAACCAAGAGGGCATGAGGATCCGCCTTTAATCTTTGGAGCTTTCATGGCTACGACGGGTACCAAGATTGATGTCAAAGCTGGAGAGCTTACCATGACCATGTTTGAGAAGACAAGGGCATTCAAGATATTTAATAAGACATCACTAATCCCTTCACTACAAGCTATGAGAATTGAAGTTATGGATGATGGAGAAGTGAGCTACAAGAAGTCAGAAGCCTATGAGTTGAGTGTCACAGATGTGAAAGGACACGATAAGAACAAGAGCCATGAAAGGAAGAAGTTGAGGCCGAACAAGAATATGGATGAAATGCTAGTAGTGGGAAACAAAGTCACCTTGAAGAACTCCAACCCCTCAAGAGATGCAAGCTACAAATTGCTTGAGATATGCCCAAATTGAGTGGTGCATTTGAGGAACATGAAAAATGGGAGAACTTTTTTGCTTCATAGAGAGCAAGTCGTAGCTTTGGAGAAGTTGCCAAGGAAATGGAATGGGAAGGTCTATCACTCTAAGGACCCAAACATGATGATTTGAAGCCTTGCTCTCCGTCCCGACCGTGTTAAGGTCGTTAAACTTGAACCCGTGATGGTTGGACACCATTGGCATGTTATAGGAATAAGTGTGAGGTTGGATGTGTATAGAACATTGTGGAATGAGCATGGAAGTCAAGAACTTGAAGAAGAGCCAAATTTGGCAATTTTTGACCCGTCGAAGATTCTGCTCTATTCGTCGAATACACACCCCTATCCAACAAGTGCCACTTCCTTGACCCATCGAGGTGACCTCTCGACCCATCGAGGAATACCCTGCCATTGACTTTTGCAAGACCAAGGAGCTTGAGCCTTTGAGGCATGGATCATATAGCAATACCATGAGGTAGAATCAAATTCGAGAGCACCAGTGGGGACTCATGATAGCGAAGCTAGGATGGCGAGGCCTAACTTGGCCTTCGTTGGTTTACATGTTCATGTCTATAGAGCTAGGGAACGGTCGACAAAGCGTTTGCACCCTCTTTCTCTATTCTCTCTTTATTTCTTTGCTTCATATGAACATGATTAAGAATAATGCTTAAGTAACATTAGTGTATTCTTTGGAGTCACGTAGAATGTGGTAGTCTTGTATAAGTGTGAGGTCCCCTCATATATACGTTAGATTACAATATCGTTTTCCTTTGAAATGTGATCAGTATGCATGCCACTATTGTGGTTGATAGGACTGTAATACCTTCATTATTTCTTAGAGCCTATATGGCTCTTTAAGTGTGACTGTATGATAGTTATTATGGCTAGGTTAACATGTGTTAGGAGAATAAAATATGAAATGATGATGCTTATGTTATCTCTTATACACTTTTTGTTTACTACGTAGCCTCATGCAAATTGAGGATAATTTGATTCTAAAGTGTGAGGTAGAAGGCTAAGTCGTATCACTCTTTATCCTAAAATCCATAAAAAAAAATTGAAAAATGTGAGAAAATGTAATACAAAAATATGTGTGTTTTGGTATGAATAAAGCGTAGTTTTTAGAATGTTTCCTGTTTATACTAGGAAATTGGGAGTTGACATGTAAACACTCTTAAAGATGGAAATTAATCAATTTTTGGAGAAGTCGAGCACATTTCCTAAGTCACAAGAGCATTTGGAGCAACTTTGGAAAAAAGACGAAAAGTGATCGCCGGAAGTTATCGGAAGCTGCCGAAAAATCGCCGAATTTATCCATGGCTGGCCGGACTATCAAGCATGGTCCAAAAACTCCAAGCTAGGTCCAAAGGAAGGCTCAAACCCTAGCTGATTTGGCTAGGGTGCCACATAATTTGAATTTTGGAGCTATTAGGCATAGTTTGGACTCTAGCTAGAAGTCAAGAAAATGTAATCACAAGTTGTGGCCCTTGGATCAAACTTCATGGTCACTCTAACACATCCAAGGGCCAACATTATAACCAATTTTATCTCCCATTAACCCTCTTGGTCGAGCTCCCCATGAATCACACATACAACATATCTCATTTTTTAAATTTTGCTTAGTTTTACTCTCTCTCTATAGCCCCCATCCATTCCCTAACTCTCTAGGTCTCTCCTCTAGCTTAAACACCTCCTACATCACCATTTTTCTAAATACTATAACTTAACCTCGTACACTTGCAGGCGGAAAACACTCTATATACTTATGGGCTAGATAATAGTGCATAAAGTGTGTGTGTGTAGGGGGAATATTTTCCAACACCACCCCGTCTTGACTTCTGACGCACTTTTTGAATTATAGTCTGATAGGTGCAGTGCAGAGGAATGGGAGATCCGTCAGGAATGATCCTCATAATCATCTCGTTGTCCATTACCACATTCCCTAACGAAAATCGGTTAAAACAATTGAGACTGTCTGTGGGAATCGCATCAATTGTAAACCACGTTACCACATCAACACAAAAGCAATACGCATCATGACAGAGCTAGACGCAAGCCTCTTTATCACACCCTAAATGGAGAAGCAGCGATTGGCCGAAACTTCTGCCACCCCAGCTTCTTCAACGATCAACTTATTCTTTAACTTTGATGTGTCCGCCATTAACGCTCAATTACTGAAGCAGCTAGAGCTGGTGAGAAAAGAGAGGGATCAGAAGAGTCAGGCTAGATTTAGAATGGAATAAGAATTAGGGGCTAGACGCATAAGGAAGGATGACTACTACTTACCAGATCCCTCAGAGCAGGGAGATAACCTATCTGACCAAGAGGTGGAATGTCATACTGACGCAGCACTGAGCAGACGAAAGCGTAGGGAGAAAGTCAACTAAACCACTAAAGCCAACAACTTAACTCGGAGAGCTCAAGAGGGTTTTGATGGGAACCCTCTAGTGACGGAACTCCTAGCAAGGATTGACGCCCTAATGACAGAAGTACGTCAGGGGAAGCAAACCCAGAGTCAGAATATGGCACATATGTATACGCCAAGGGCGACGCCATTCTCAGTCGAGATACTCAGAGCTGGCAGAGACTGCCATGCGAAAACTTTGAAAGACCTGAGAATGCATGCGGACAAATTCCAATCACCTACGACAGGCAGAAACTACAATGACGCAAACTTATGCTATTTATTCCTAGAAACCCTAATGGGAGAGGCTAAGGACTGGTGCTACGAAATGCCCAAGGGATCCATATATTCATTTGCGGAAATGATTGAGAGCTTCCTCAAATGGTATAGGCTACAAGGGAAGTACAACGTGGCAAACAATTTGTTTAAGATCAAGCAGGGGGAAACAGAGAGATTTCATACCTTTGTGAACAGATGGAAGGCAACAACATAGGCTTCCAAAGACTTGAACAAAGACGTGGTCCTATCAGCATTTAGATAGGGGATTTTGCCATCTCCATTTAAAGAGAAGTTAGTCAAAAAGAATTGGCTCTGTTATGATAAAGTGATGAACCTGGCGGTAGAGAAGGCAACAATTGAAAATATCGTCTACTGGGAAAAATTCAACAACCGCCAAGACAACAATCACAAGAATAATCATCACAAAAAAAATCCACCCCCAACCCAGCCAGGAGGCTGAAGAAGAACTTGCATCACCACCAAAACCAACCCACCACAAGCAAAAAGACAAACGTCTAAGGGAACAAGCACCATAAAACGAACCTAAAAAAAATGGTCATTTTACAAAAATGACAACAATCGCCAGAATGAGGGCCATCAACACCACAATTATAAGCCACACAACCATCAAAACTTTCAACGAAACCCCTCCCAAACGGAAGTGTTTTCCATTGCCAACACCCAAATTGAGGCAACTTTGGTAACACATAAGGACATTATACCTGATCCTCCCCCCCGGTACCACAAGCAAACACAAACGCTATCCACCAAGGGTGACCGGTGCCAATACCACGAGTCTTGTTCACACACCATCGACAACTGCGGTGTGTTAAAAGACATCCTACACAACTTGCGTAAGGATGGGAAGTTCCCAGCTACTGAGAGAGAAAGGCAACCCAAAAGGGCTAATGAACTGCGTCAGGTGGAAGCCATAAAAACTAGGGGGATAATCAACACAGTATTTGGAGGACAATTGAAACTGCAGAGGGAGGTGGCCCCAAGCGGGAGAGAGGTTTGTAAGGTTAGCCAAGATACCACTCCCAAGGCCAGACGCAAGAGTTGGGGTACCATCCGCTTTTCAGCAGATGAGGAGAATAGTAGGAAAGTTGTTGACCCCAACACTCTTTTTGTCATTACTACCATGGTAGACAGATGGAACATGGAACACATTCTCGTTGATAACGGATCAGCCGTGAACATCATCTATATGCTCGCTTACAAGCTTCTGGAGAGATCCGCCAGAAGGTTAGTGCAAGATATCGAGCCTCTAAAGGGCTTCTCGGGGGAAAGTTTGCATCCTTTAGGAAGCGGCACGATGACATTTGGGTTGGGCACACCTAAAACACCACAGAAGGAGATCCGGACAGAGTTCATTGTCTATGACTGTCCATCAACTTACAATGCTATCCTGGGGCGACCATCGATAAACAAACTAAAAATCATCATCGTTAACCATAGCCTCCTTCTCAAGACCCAAAGAATCATGGGTTCAGACACGTCAAAGTGTACGAGACCCAGGATATTCCATCCAATTCTAACAGAGGCAGATGCCACGAAGTATTAAGAGTAAAGGAAGTCCTTGCAGCCACTACTCCCAAGGCTGACGTATCAGATGATCCTCGTGAAAATAAATGTTTCGTCAAGCCAGTTAACGAGAAATATTCCTTCGCCAGCCCTTGCCAGATCTCAGATGAGTACCCAGAGCGAACAGTCTGTATTGGGAGTCAACTGAGTAACGACCTCAAAATGCGACTTATTAAGTGTTTAATGGACCATCAAGCGGTATTTGCATTATCTTATGCAGACATGTCAGGAATCTCCCCAGAACTTATCACTTATAAGCTCAGCCTTGCCCTTGACGCAGTGCCAGTAAAGCAGAAATGAAGAGCTTATGATGAAGAGTATTATGCCGCCAGGCATGCGAAAGTGGACCGTTTGCTCAAGATAGGTTTCATTCGACCAGTCAGTTACCCAGGTGGATTTCAAATGCTGTTATGGTCCAAAAAAGTAACAGAACTTGGAGAATGTGTGTCGACTACACCAACGTCAACATGGCTTGTCCAAAGGACATTTTCCCCCTACCAAGGATAGATCAGCTTGTTGACGCAATTGTAGGCCACGAGTTGTTGTTCGTTATGGATGCATACTCTAGGTACAATGAGATACTGATGGAGCCCAATGATCAGGAAGCCACACCATTTTTAATGGACAAAGGGTTGTATTGCTACAACGTCATACCTTTTAGATTGAAGAACGCAGGTTTCACCTATCAAAGGTTCATGACCCAGTGCTTTGGACCCCAAATAGGCAAGTCAATGGAGGTGTATGTTGACGATATCATAGTCAAAAGTGTGAAGGTCAGAACGCATATAGAGGACCTAACGATAAATCTATAGACATTAGTAAGGCATGACATGTGTCTAAACCCTTCAAAGTGCATCTTTGGGGTTACCGCCAGCAAGTTCCTGGGATACATCGTAAGTGAGAGGGGTATTAAGGCCAACCCAGAGAAAATCTAGGCAATACTCATCACTACTACACCAGCTACTAAAGCAGACTTGCAGAGCCTAAAGGGAAAGCTAGATTCCCTTAACCGTTTCATCTCCTGTTACACTGACAAATGAAAACCTTTCTTCAGGGCTTTGAGGAAGGCAAGTAGAAAGACAGTGGACTAGACATCAGAATGTGAAGAGGCATTCCAAAACATCAAACGGTACTTGACATCTATACCCTTACTCTCTAGACCATTAAAGGGAGAGACTTTGTACTTGTACCTCGCTGTCTCACCAATGGTAGTCAGCTCAGCTCTCATCAGGCGAGATGAAGACAATAGAGAATTACCTGTGTTCTATGCAGTAAAGGGATTGACACCACCAGAAACAAGATATCCAATGTTAGATCTCCTTGCGTTAGCTTTGGTCACTTCCGCAGAAGGCTACGCCTCTATTTCCAAGCGTACATAATTCAAGTAATGATAAACATGCCCCTCCGTCAATTTCTGCAATCCCCAGAGCATATTGGATGACTTAACAAATGAGCTATGGAACTTAGTGAATTTGACATCCACTACAAACCACGAGTAGCAATGAATGGTTAGGCAGTGGTGGAATTCATAGCGAAACTCACCTGTGCTGACGGAGAACGGGCAAAAGATAAGCAGCTTTCGCCAGAAACAAACCCACAGGAAGCAAAGAACAAGCAACCTTACATATGGAACCTGTACGTTGACAGATCCAGGAATTCTAAGACGAGTGGCGCATGAGCTATACTAATGGGACTGGATGGAATCTCAGCAGAATATGCACTGAAGTTTGATTTTAAGGCTTCCAACAATGAGGCAGAGTATGAGGCCCTCATTACCGGACTCCTATTGGAAAAAGAATCAGGAGCACCTTACATCAGCATATTCAGTGATTCGCAGTTGGTTGTCAATAGTGTAAACAGAGAATTTGCAGCCAAGGGGGACCGTATGACCACATACTTGGGTTACGTAAAATCACTACTGAGAAGATTTAAAAGCTATACTATTACACACATCCCATGAGAGCATAATGCCAAGGTAGATGCGCTTGCCCATCTAGCTACGGCACCTGCAGCCCACACCTCAAGTCAAACAACAGTGGAAATCATGAGCAAGCTTAGCATTAGCAAAACTCTGACGGAAGTCTTTGCATTGTCAGTACAAGACCATAGCTAGATGACCAAGCTTATAAAATACAAGTCCATAGGTGAACTCCCGTTAGAAAAATTGAATGCTCAAGCAATTGTAAAGAAGGCAACAAATTTTAGCTTTCACAACAGGCAATTATATAGGTAGGTCCCGAACTGGCCCAACTTGAAGTGTGTTACGGAAGCAGAAAGACAGTCCATCTTGGAAGAAGTACACTTTAGAACTTGCAGTCATCACGTTGGCGCTAGAACGTTATCTTATAAGGTCATGAGGTATGGCTTCTGGTGTCCAACAACGAAAGCTAACGCATCAGAGCTAGCAATAAAATTCCACTAATGTCAGATATTTGCACACAAGAACCAAGCTCCGGCAATACCATTATCAATCATCGTCAGCCCAGTCCCGTTTGCACAATGGGGACTCGACCTGGTTGGAAAACTCCCAACTTCCAAGGGCCAATTCAACTTCATTATAGTCATTGTGGACTACCACACCAAGTATGTCGAAGCAGAGTCACTAGTTGTGGTGACAACCGTAAAGGTGAAGAATTTCTTGTGGAAGAACCTATTCTGCCGTTACGGATCTCCGTTAACAATCACAATGGACAATGGTGCTCAGTTCAACAAAGATGCATTAATCAGCTGGTGGAAGCAGAAAGGAACCACATTGCTCTTTTCTTCACCCTCATACCCAAAGACAAACAGACAAGTGGAAGCAGTCAACAAGATTATGAAGAAGGGATTGAAGAAGAAGCTAGGCAACCTCAAGGATTGATTATGGGCAAAACGACTACCGGATTGCTCTGGTCTATTAGAACTCCAAAAAAAAAAGCCACAGGAGAAACACCATTCTGCCTTACGTTTGGAACAGAAGCATTGCTTCTGTTAGAATTGATTCACGTCAGCCCAAGGATTGAAAACTTCGACGAATCTTCAAACAGAGAAGAACTTTGTTTAGATGCAACACTAATAAAGGAGCGACGTGACGCATCACATCTCCACAATGTCGAAAACAAGAAGAGAATAGCACATCTCTACAACAGACACATTATGGCCAGACCTCTACACCTAAGAGATTGAGTTTTGAAGATAGTCACCCACAAGGCAACTGGTCTTCAACCAAAGTGGGAGGGACTATACAAGATAACAGAAGTAGTAAAGCCAGACACTTACTACCTTGAGGACATGGATGGGAAGCCCTTGCCACATCTATGAAACAGTGAGAATCTAAGAAAGTATCATCATTGACATCATTGTGTAGTTAACTTAACACAACCAGCTGCACCTGCACCGAGGGGCAGGGTGGTGTTAAGAATTCTAATTGTAACGGACATTGTCCTTACCTCCTTATTTTTGTAAACTACAGTAAATGAATTGGAGAACTCTTCAGACCATCACATGTGTTATTAGATGTAAAACACACTTTCGTTTGATAGATATATCCATTTTACAACAATATGTTGAACACATGTGATTAAGTTCTCCTCAGACCATTCATTAGTTAAAGACAAACGCAACACAGTAACGTAGTAGAAGAAAACGCAACATAAGTCTACAATTAACCAAAAGGCTTGCAAAATAAAGTTCCTACACTTAAAGGAAATAGTAAATAAAGGGAAAAAAAACTACATCCGTTTCTTCTTCTTTAGAGCCTGACGTACCAAAGCTGGAGTTATTAGCTTCATCTGCCTTGATGGACTCGATGGACTCAGTTGTGTCGTCATCACCAGAAGACACACCCTTCTCTTGCTCTTGCTCTTTGGGCATACCAGAAGACACACCCTCTATCTACCCATCTTTCGGTACAACCTCCATTTCAGTAGCGTTGACATTCAGATGAGCCTCCCATTCCGATTCAGACTCATCAACACTTACATCAGGCAGACTGTGATCTTTGGCGTACTTCTTCAGATAGAAGTAGCCTGAGCTCTGCAGAACCTCCATCAATTTACCTATGGCAACTTGCTTGTCTTGCTCTAACTCAACTTGCTGCTTTGCTAGAGCCTTCACCATGGCACTATTCTTTCGAAGGACCCTGATGCGACTTTGGCCTCCAACTCGGCAACCTATAGCTTGAGGTCGCCAATCTGCTTCTCCAAAGTCTTGATGGACTCTAGACTTACGACAAAGTGCTCTTCCGTCAACTTCAACGCCAGCTTGGCAGATTTCTTCCCTTGCAGAGCTTTTTCTTAGGCGTGGGTGAGGAGTTCTTTATCTCGCTCCCAGCTCTCTACCTCCTTGACACGAGCTGACCAAACAGACAGCTTCTGCTTGATGACGCAAAGATTCTTCTCTGCCTCTTCTTCTGCTGCTTCAACCTCCTTATTTCTCCTTGTGCTAAGGCAAGCTGGTGCTTCACCCCCACCAACTCTGTTTGTTGAGTCTCAGATCCCTCCAGCTCCGTCAATAGATGAACTTCATGCAGAAGCTCGGCTGCATGCTAGAAGACACGTTCCCTATTGGCCTGCAAGGTACAGGATATCTGACAAACCTTCTATCAGACTTAGTATTCTCGTCAAGCGCCCAAGATAGATAGTTATAGAAGTCAGAAACCACCAAGGTACTCATAAGAATGGTCTCTAGCGGAGAATTGAAGGTAACGTTGACGGGAATGGCTTCCATAGATGTTTTCCCCCTAGGAGCCACATGATCCTTGCCCTTCCGTTTATGCTCCCGGGTGATATCATTGTCCGTTAACCCTCCATCATGGGGGACCTCGTCAGTTTGAGGATTAGCAACAACCTCCTCTTGAACATCTTCATCAGCTGATGGTTTTTTTTACAGCTAGCCCAGTTCCATTTTGGTTTAGGCTGGGAACCCCCAACACTCGAATCACCGGCGTTGCGTTTGCCATACCCCGCCTTCCTCCTCACGGCCTCATCCTGCGCAACCCATTTGGTAACGTCTTCAACGCTAGCTCCTTACAGAGGTAATTTCTCACCATCGCTTGGTGGAGTGAGAATCACCGCATCCTTTACCTTTGTAATAGGAGCGGCAAGATTATTAACGTCAGCTGACACTACCGACGTGGCGGTCAGTGAACTTTGGAAAAATGCATCATAGCGGCCCTTGCTACCTCCATCTTTTTGGTTGTCCTTGTATTCGGGAGCTTAACTACAAGGCATATGGAATCAGGTCAGAAAACGCAACTTAAAGCTTCAACACAAAAGTTAAGGTCATGAAGTATACTGAGTAACTTTGGGAGTCCAGTACATGATATGACGTCCCAATGAGTAGCAACCCAAACGTCGCGAAGCTGTTTATCCTTCTAAAAGATGTAACAGCTCTTATTCAGACGTCCCTATTTGATATGTGTCAACGGAAACTCCAATTGCTCTGCACAACAACAAACATCTGTTGAAATAAATCAAGACAAGCATCAAGTAAACACAGTATTAAACAAACACACTTAAGGGGAAAAATCTAGACGGGACTCGCGGCTTCTTCAAATCCTCACTCGTGGGCTTCCTCAAAAACTCCCAATACCCGCTAGCCATAAAAACACGCTTTCCCCAGTCTGTACTACACGTAGGCATGCCCGTCAACCACTGAGGCTGTTTGTTCCTCTTCAAAGTGATGGTACCCATGTCGCCTTTACAGAAAGCATACCCCATATGGTAAAAATGGTATATTTCTCCTAATGTGGGACACTCGCAGCCTGACAAGTTGAATATGTTGTACATAGCCACCAGAACCTTACATATGATGAGAGAACATTGACTAAGGGTAATCCCCAAATGGGAGAAGACGTATTGAAACCAGAGATGCAATGGAAGATGGATCCCCATTTTCAGTTGTACCTCCGGAATGCAGATATCTTAGTCATAAGGACGTGTGCAAGGCCACCGCAAAAACTGACGCAGGGGATACAGGTATTCCCTGTCAGACATTATCCATAAACTCCGGCTACCATTGTTCACTTCTCGCAGAGGTGAGGGAATCTGTACCATTGTGACAATGGGAGAGGACAGACCGTCAGAAGACTCATCTGCCAACATCATGCACCTCCGTTTGTGCTCATTACCGTTTGGTCGAACCATATACTCATCTATATTGTCGCCTGACATGGTGAAACTCTAAACAAATGCCCGCTACAAAATGACAAATCATCTGTCAGGTCCAAGGCACCCAGTTCGAGCCACCACCTAGACAACAAACACCTAACGAACTCAGGGACTAACACTACCCTCTCCTAATGCCAAAATTATATGAAACATGAAACACAAGGCAAATGAAGCACAAGAAAGGATAATGAAACTTACAAGAAGGAACAACAGTGCTTTGGCTAGAGCGAGAGAGCGGCAACACGAGAGAGTAATTCGACAGAGCTTCGAGAGCAAAAGTGAGAAGTGTGAAAAATTATTTCACACTTCCTCACTATTTATAGACATCAAAGATTTCACTGCATGCATCTCAGCCATTCACGCCAACCGAGGCAAGCCACAAGATGATGACACATGCCCCATTATCCACCAGGCGGAGAGACACCTTGGTGAACGAAGCGGCACCATTATTACCCCATCTAATAAAAGTGACGTCATCCACCATTTTGGAATTCAAAATTTGAAATCAGGTGACGTGTGTCACACATGCAACCACTCCACAAAAAAGCCAAACGGCCAGACGACACGCCTACAAACATTTAATCATGCAATTATGTGCGTTCACTAAAATTTTCAAACGGTACTTATACAGGTTATGCTTTGATGCAAAATTCACTAGAGTTTTATTCAGCTTCAGTCACTTAGTGTCTGATGTGAATCCCATCACTAATACTGACAGATTAATCTCCTGACGTAAATTACACCAGAGATTAATCCCACTCAATGACTGATGTGAATCCCACCATTGGGCAAATAGAACTAAACTCCTGATATGCAAAGTACACCAGAGTTTAGTTGAGCTTTAGTCACTTAGTATCTGATGCGAATTCCAGCACTAATACTGACGGATTAATCTTCTGCTGCAAATCACACCAGGGACTAATCCCACCCAATGGCTAATGAGAATCCCACCATTGGGCAAATAGAACTAAACTTCTGATATGCAAAATATATCAGAGTTTAGTTCAGCTTCAGTCACTTAGTGTCTGACGCGATCCCAGCACTAATACTGACGGATTAATCTCCTGATGCAAATCACACCATAGATTAATTCCGCCTAATGGCTGATGCAAATCCCACTATTGGGAAAATGGAACTAAACTCCTGATATGCAAAATACACCAGAATTTAGTTTAGCTTCAGTAACTTAGTGTCTGATGCGAATCCCAACACTAATACCGACGGATTAGTCTCCTGACGCAAATCACACCAGCAATTAATCCCACCATTGGGCAAACAGAACTAAAGTCCTTATATGAAAAATACACAAGAGTTTAGTTAAGCTTCAGTCAGTTAGTGTCTGACGCGATCTTAGTACTAATATTGACGAATTAATCTCTTGACGCAAATCACACTAGAGATTAATCTCATTCAATGGCTAATGCATATCCCACCATTGGGCTAATGTATCACATCCCGACAGGCGTGAATTATCACCCATATATGCACTCGGGGACTTCACTACTAACGCCATTTTTCACATTCTGTGCAGGTTGCATCTTGCCAAAGACACCAGATCTTACTTGAATAGTTGGGGGACTATGAGGTAGGATTGACGGAACGTCACGCGTTAAGCAAGTTTAACTAGGCAATCGCAAATGCAACTCCCCAACCAAGATCTGTATCTTAGGCTCGGGGACTTGTTAGTACATCACACTGTATATGCCTAATTAAACATGCTTAACGCTAAACACCTACTTACATCTCATAATCCTAGGGCATGACCTCAAGGAAAGGGGTAACTTTGCTGTCTACACTTACCGAAACCGATCACTTCCTGGCAGAACACGCGCCCACCAAACCTAATGGATTAGAAAAGTATTGCAGATAAAGTAATGAAGGAAAATCCCTCATCGAATAGTAAATACTCAATCAACCTCCAACCGCCTATTTAAGTCCCCATTTATGGCAGAAAGAAGGTAACGCATCTCTCATTAGTACTTTGCTAAAGTTATTATAATTCCAATTCACTGACTTAAGCATCAGAGTATTCAGGGGCAGACCATCCCGTCTCGACTTCTGACGCACTTTGTGATTTATAGTCTGATAGGTGCAGTGTGGAGGAAAGGAAGATCTGTCAGAAATGATCCTTATAATCATGTCACTGTCCATTACCACATTCCATAACGGAAACCGGTTAAAACAGACGTGCATGTAACTTTGCTAAAGAACAAGCTTTGCAAAATGAGTAGTACCACTATCTGTAAGACACTCAATCTCGCCTTGAGACATCTACAAAATCAATGTAAATAAGTAAGTCTTTGAACTAAAGACTAGGCAGATACTTTAAGTAGACACTTAAATATTTGAATAGGGTGTGACCCTTGTTGAGTGTTGATACGACATGATATGAATTGATGTAAAACCACATCTGGTGCTGAAATTCAGATTTTTCATCATTTTCTAATAAGATCGATGTAAAATACATCAAAAAACACCACATCCGGGTACATACTTCGACGGGTTGAGAAACACCATCGACGGGTTGAAGAAAACCTAAAAAAGAATTTGATTTTCCGATACCAGGAATTTGACGGGTCGAAGAACTTTTTGACGGGTCAAAAAATTTGTCCAGATTGGTCTTCGACGGGTCGAGGAAATTTTCAACCATCCAAGAAAACCTAAAACGATATTGATTTTCCGATATCTCATTGTCGATGGGTCTAGGATTAATTTTGATGGGTCAAAAATCGGACACTTTCGAGACAGAAGTTCATCCTCGACGGGTAGAGGGAAACCTCGACCGGTTGAAGAACATAAAAAATTGATCCAGAATGACACTCTTGACTGGTAAAGTAAAAATCTCAACGGGTCGAAAATGGTCTATGATAAAAAAAAACTGCCTCTTGTTATCCCTTTTTTATGGTATCTTTGTGTCATTTTGCTATATACATTGGTAAACATCTAACCATACACTGAATATGTATGTAGAATAACATTCTCAACACTTTCATATACCAAAAATAAAGAAATTTCTATTACTGCCAATAAATAACAATTACATCATAGATGTTCTTATTCGAAAACAAGGCAAATGTCTTAACAATCATGACCGAAAAGTAAGCCAAAAACCAAACAAAACTTGAAAGATTATAGAGATAACCACCTTTTACATAGGCTTATTCAAAATCCGGAGTAGCTAATTCCTTCTCCTTTTCCTCTGCAAGAACGAGATTAGTGTCAACCTCCATCTCCACATCTCCAACATAGTTTGACTCTTGAGCCAAGTACTTCTTGTGCCTCTTGTAAATGTTCTAGATTTCTCTACTAGCACGACATTGCTTGCACATGTGCTTGTTTGAACCACACTTAAAACAAGTGTATTTCCAGAATGTTGAGACCGTTGACCATTGGGAACTAAACCAGCCTGGTTCTTGTTGGAGTTGACATTCTGATCTTTGTGCCAAGTCATATTTTGGTTGTGACCTTAACCATGCCTACGCCCTCCTCTACCCCAGCATGGAGCTTGTCCTCCATGCACATAAGGTTCTAAACGAGCAACATTTTTCTCTTTTTGGGCCTTTCCTCCAGTTCGGTAACTCTCAAGCTTTTTAGTACCAGTCAGTCTTGAGTTATTATTGAGGATGATCTTATGATGCATCTTTTGTTTTTTTCACTAGACTATAAATGAGATCACTGAAGGTAGTAATCCTCCTCTATTCGTACTCGATCAGGTACTGATGAGCAAGGATGCTCATGGATGTTGGGAAGGTGTTCAATGGCCTTTCAATCATGTTGTTCTTGGACTTCTCCACCCCATATAAACTCAACTCCGATTGCAGATCCAACATCGTTTGATTATAATCTTGGATCTTTGGGAAATCTAGAAGTTTGAGATCTTCCCATCTTCCAATCAACTCAGGAAGTTGTGCATCATGCACATTATTGAAGCTTTGCTTCAGAACATCCAACAATTTCAGGGGATCAGTCTTTTCTAAATACTTCTTCTTGAGAGTTGGATGAATATGACGCCTCAAAAATACGAGGGCTTGAGCTTTTGATTCATCTAAGGGTGGAAGAAGATTTTATCCAGGCTCAGAGGGTTTGATGATGTTGGTAAGTCTCTTTCCGATGAATGTATTTTCCACATCGATCAGAGATCTAACGGTGGTATTCATTTCGTTGAAGATCAAGGATGTCAAATTCTGGGCTCACTGGCTCATTCGAACTTATCTACAAAAAACACACAGAGATGTTGATTAGTATTGATCGAAAACTATAATAACTAATATCAAGTTTCCATGAATAAAAACGTGATCCATGATGTATAGTCACAAAAATCGATTATAAACGGTGGTTAAAAAAATCACACCCAACAACCGTGATTAACCGTCACATAGTATCGATTTTCCTTTTCTTTTCTTTTCTAAACCGTGACTCTCCCAGGACCGTCACTTATACTCTATGGATATAGGTCCATAGGAACTAGGGCATAGATATATACATAATATCACAATAATCAACAATCTTAGATCTAAGGTTTTGCAGGAATTAAGTTTTAGTCCTAGATCTATGGATTGATGGTTTAGAGAAGTTTACCTCAATTGGTATTTTGCTCGGTATGACTGGTACAAAAGTTGGACAATGTGAAGGAAAAACTCATCTGAAAAGATTCTTTGGGAGTCAAGCAATCTTGACGAAGTAGGAAAATTTGGTAGAGCGCGTGCTGTGCAGGAAGGATCACCGTGCAAGGAGGAACCGACGGCGGTGCTAGGTTTTTTTTTCTTTTTCCTGTTATCAACTCAGAACGTGCTGATAACGTGTTAAAGTAGAAGAATATGATAACTAAAAAACTGTAACTCTTTCATTGATAAAATGTCATATATAGGCTGATACAATTTGTTGCAATAACTGTCCCTATAAAACAGGAATTCTCTGAATTTCTATCTAATCTAATATGTATCTAAATAAGACACGACACATACCAGAAATTACGGAGAATAAATCTCCTTAAACATATATATATATATATATATATATTCGGAAGAAACAAAAAAACAAATTATCCTGCGAGAAGACTGCCAGCAAGAACGCAGTGATCGGAGAAAATGGCTTCCCCGGAGTATCTAATCGGCAAGATACTCTATTCTAAGGAATTGTTACTCTTTATTATAAACAATTCAAATCCAAACAGGCATGTCCTCTTACGACCTTTTGTAATTTTCCGAAAAGGCTAATGATTAATCCGTTGAAGATCACCGGAAAGTCACTGGACATTGCTACATAACTAACTGTACGTAAGAACCGGAAAACCAGTAGAATAAAATGTTCTGCTTTCTCTCTATTATAGACGATTTTTGTTTCTTTGTTAAGCTCTTTCCTTTGGTACCGGACGTCGCCTGAGACCTTCTTCTTCACAAAAAGAACTTCCCATATGAGACCTTGATGACCTTCCAATAATGAAAATGATCGATGAGCGAAGACCTTATACATTTTTGGCATCAAAGGGTGGATTAATTGCTGGGGGAGCTCTGGTTATATATAGTCTGCGAAATCTAATTTTCAGTTATTTTACACAAGTAGTTCACTTTAATATAAGCCTAGGTTATAGTGTCCCTCAAGAAACTGATACTCTGCCGTCGCTGGCTGGTCAAATGCAAATCGTTTTCCGATAGCTCCACCATCTATATAGAGTTCTACACAGTCAACATAATAAATTGCCATGGCATTAATCTTGTGATGCAATTTGGAAGAGATGGTAGGTCAGAAGCCAACTTTAACACTCTTAACTCGTGACAACTCAAGCAAAGTCTTCAATTTTCTCTGAATAAAAGTATTGGATCTTCTAATTAATCAGAGTGATCGAACACGGAAGACGAGTTCTTATGCATACGTAGTAAATTCGGTATGTAAAAATTACAGATATACATTGGTCCAGAGGAATAAAGGTAAAGAGAGGTCAAACTCTCTTAAGACTTGTCGATTTGGTTGAGCTTGCCGAGGCCATTGCAATTAGCGCACACAATCTGAGCCTGGTCTTTCCTTGCTGCATTGGCTCTCAGAGTCACCCCTGACTTCCGAACGAACCCTGCTCCGTCGCATTCAGGACATCTAGATAAAGTATGACAGATAAGTCAACATTCAACAATGCAGCTTCGACATTCAAAGTCTCAATTCCGAAGAACCATAAATTGGGATCACGTTTTAATTAGCGCAGGTATATTGGAATGAAGTTGTGAATAGTAAGTACTTACGTGTCCTTGCGGGAGAAGAAGATTGGGAAGGCAGTTCCAACAAGAGCTACAAGAGCAGCACCACCAATCAGGTAGGGTGTGCTATCTGCCGATACATCTCCGACCACGGCAACAAGTGTCGAAGTTCGCTTCTTGTTCTTCTCAGTCCTCTTCCACAACTGAGCTCTTGACCCTGCTAAGGGGTTACCAGCTAATGTCGTCTGCTTCAGTGTTTCTGCAGAAAACATAGTCACAGGGGAAGAAGACATCGAAGCCATTTCGAAGAAATCTGTTTAAATTTTAGCTTCTGGAGCAAATCAGGGGTTGAGTTGGGGTTTATGTATAGAATGGTTATGGTTTGTATTGAACAGCCATAGATATTTCCTTTCGTTCTAAATGGATAGGGTCTCAAGGCCACATCAGTATTTTCAAAAGATTTCTGTGGTTTCTAAGATAAGGCTTGGGTCCCAAGTACCAATTGAATCCAACGTCACTCAATACTCTCCTTTGTAGTTTACCTTGTAGTCTTGTACGAGCTGGCTGAGATCAACTTGTACACAAAAATGTAAGAATAATATGCATAGAGTTCTTCGGGAAAGTGACCATCTACAAATCTTAGCTTCAATGTGACCATTAGACTATGATCAAGTCATTAAACCCAGATATTTAAAAGTATATCCTCTTAAAAATAAAAATAGAAAGTGCTTGAATTTATGATTTATCAAGCTGGACCTCCAGAGTTAACCACTTGCAGAGCATATGACCCAGAGTGGTAATTTAGGGGGGTGTATTGTATCTGGATTTTTATGGATTTTTTTAATTCATGGACTTTTAGAAAAGTCTACAGACTCTTTAAATAGTCCACAGACACTTCTAAATAGTCCACAGACTTCTAAGCATTTCTAAAATCATCGACAGACTTTCTTACGATTTATAAAAATCCACAGACTTTATATGAACGACTTATACAGATTTCAAAGGGAAATTTACGTTATATATTAAAATAATTGAAAGGTACATGGTCGAACATGAGAATGAAAAAACATTGATGAAAACTTTAACATGAAAAGCAGACGTCCTTAACAACAATGATATGATCATCCTTCTCCTTCTTGTTGATTACTTTCTGCATCGTTTACATTGTTGGCGTTTGCTTGAGCTTCTGCCCACATTTGATTAGCAATACTCATTCTCCATTGATTAGCGTTATCCCTTTGCTGCTCTTGAGTTTGAAAATCGTCCCATTCAAAATTATCTTCTCCATTGTCTACATGATCATCTTCTTCTGGTTCAGGAGGAAATTCATCTGAACGACATTCCTGACGAAGAAAATTATGCAATCCTGCACATGCCAAAACTAGCTCTGCTTGTGTCTTATAAGGAAATGGTGGTGCTGATTTAAAAATTGTGAACCGCGACTTAAATATACCAAATATTCTCTCAATTACGTTCCTCAGAGAAGCATGACTAAGATTAAATAACTCAACTGCATTGACCGGATGGTTTCCTTCACCGCCACAAAAATCTTTGAGATGATATCGAGTACCTCGAAATGGAGCTAAAAATTGACGTCGATTTGGAAATCCGCAATCCCCTAAGTAATACTTACCTAATCATGAAAAACATATGTAATTAGTAAGTATATTTATGACACAAACTGAAACATGCTTGCTAAAGTTTTTCATGGATGTAAAACCATACCTGGTGGTACTTTGAGTCCATTACGTCTAGAAATAGCATCATTTAACACTTTTGAATCATGAGCAGAACCCTCCCATCCACTAAGCACATATATGAATTGTAAATCAAAGTCACAAGCTGCTAACACATTTTGTGATATCTTCCCATGACGATTTCTGTATCTGCTTACCTCACGTCCAATAACTGTTGCAGGAATATGTGTACCATCAATAGCTCCAATGCAATCCTGTGGTAATGAAAAACTATTTACAACATATAAAAAAGAAAAATGATACAAGATTTAATCTGATAGAAATATTGTTTTGCATACCTTAAAGAAAGGATAAAACCTTGTGCTTTCTCTTATGTTAGGTGGTGAGGTATTAGCCGGCAGTGGTTTTGCCATAAACTCTGGAGCTATTGTATTTAAGGCCTTCAAGATTTTGTTGAAACTTCTGCTAACAGTGAAATGAGATCGCTCGAATATCATCCGAGGTTCACTATATCGATTGTTTTGACCGACAACAAGTAAAAATGTAGCAAGCATTTCTTCAACACAAATGTATCTGGTATCTCGTAAAGGTGTTTTCTCTTTGATGATGGCACACAATTTTCGAAATACGTCAGGATACATTCTGTAAACCTCCCGAAACATACGAGGGTCGCTGTCCAGTATCTTATCCATATATATGTATCCACGTGATGTCACTGGTCGTCGAGTCAACGGACGTCTAATACGTTCATCAAGTATGCTGCGCACAAGATCATATAACATATAAACAACTGCTTGTATTGCCATTAACAAAATTCTAATGACCTCGTAAAACTCTTCTTCCTCTTCATCAAATCCACACACATCCATTTCAGATATCGCGCTTAGAGAAAGCACCTAAACAATTAAAATGAACAATGTTACTATTCATAAGATCATCCATTCAAAAGCAAACCAGAACTCATAATTATTCAGAAAAACCTCAAGTTGCAATAAATTAAAGAAAGCATAATTGTTCAAAGAAATCCTTATTCAAACAAAAACACATCAAAGAAACAATCAAGCCATAGCATAGTGCTTGTTAGCCTCATGCATTATTTCGTTCCCAAGTGATCCAATTATGTCGTTGGTCTGGACTCATCTTCAAGAATATGTCTTGCTTTGCTTTAGTGTTAAGAAACCTAAGCGCAAAAAAGCTAGCTTCATCAGTCAATCCTGGGGTCTCTTGAACAGCAATCCAACATTCAGTGTCTCTTGATTCTCTCTTCTCCATTATGCCACAAATGGTATCAAAAGTGGTGACAATTTTACCAAAGCCAGTTGACAAGTTTTGTAGAACTTCAGCTTGAGATGCTGCCCCTTTTGAGCTGCTACTTTTTTCATAATCAGCTCTACTTCTTTTCCCTTGAACCCTGCTATGTGCTGAAGCATGTGCATTGTTGGCTGGGGTGCGTTGTTGGGAAAGAGATGGCAAGTTTTCTTGGTCCAATGACTCAGTTTCATTTGGCACAAATGTGTAATTATCTTGATCAAAGACCAAGTCATCTATACCACCCACTTCCCAAGACCCGTTCTCACCTGCTTCATATGTTGTGGCATCTGTATCATCACCTAGACCGATTGAGCCCATCCCAGTTGCAGTTCCATTACCAACTGCAATTTTCAAATCCTCATAGTCTGGAAATGCTTCTGTCTGAAAGTGTGCATGGGTTGGATGTGACTGAAAGATAATAAACAAAAATGTCAATATGGTAAACCTTCAAAATAATTAGTAATCTAATAAAATAAAACTACAAGACATTAAACTCACATTCAAATAGTCAGCCCATACTTCATCAGCGGCAGTGAATCTCTTTGTGATCGGATCCCACCCAAACCCAGAACTGTGACGCATAAGCTGAGAGTAATTGGTGTATTGTTTTTTAAACCATTTCACTCGGCTTTGGTAATGGCTGAAAGTTACATCATAACCGAGTTTTTCCTTAAGCTTAGGAAGTAACTTTGCTTCTACTATTGTTTTGCTTATTACACCATTAATATCACGGAACCCAAGCTTAGCTCCTTCAACCATGAGTTGAAGCAAAACATTGCTCTCTTCTGCGGTCCAAGTTTTATAATCCTTTCGTTTACCACTTCCTTGTGAATCTCCCATCTATGATTCAAAAGTTTCTCTTCTTTAGCTACTCAAAGTAGAACATTCAAAAGCCAAACTACTTGA
Source organism: Geum urbanum (assembly GCA_946800695.1). Classification (NCBI taxonomy): domain Eukaryota; kingdom Viridiplantae; phylum Streptophyta; class Magnoliopsida; order Rosales; family Rosaceae; genus Geum; species Geum urbanum. The sequence goes on along the minus strand of OX326999.1, from coordinate 75,304,643 downwards.
TTACAGCGACACCCAGGAAAGACATTCAAAAGACAAACACTACAAGAAAAGGAGTCATTACCGGCGAGATTCCGGCCAACAAGGCCGGCGACCGGAAAAGTCGCCGGTAATGTCCATCATTACCGGCGACATACCCCGTCGCCGGTAATGTCGCCGGAATCTCGCCGGTAATGTTGTAAAACATTACCGGCGACTCCAACCGTCGCCGGCAATGTCTAGGCAGACATTTCCGGCGATTTTCCGGCCGGAATTTCGCCGGAAATGTCTGCCTAGACATTGCCGGCGACGGTTGGAGTCGCCGGTAATGTTTTGGAACATTACCGGCGAGATTCCGGCGTAAAGTCGCCGGTAATGTCTTCATTTCCGGCGACTTACTCCGTCGCCGGCAATGTGTCTTATATTAGATGCCGGATGGGGCAGCTCGATCATTCAATCATTTTGAGCGAAAAAAATCCAGAGAAATCGAAAGAAGGAAAACGTACGCTCTGAAATCGATCATTCGGTATATTGTCAAAATTAAGGCGCGCGTCGAAAACTCGATCACTCGGGAAGCTATATATATATATAGGTACGTAGGTGTATATATACGTATATGTGGTATATATATATATATGTTTGTGTGTTGATCAAATCCAATTCGTGAGATATATATATATATATATATATATATGAAATGTTGTTGATGTACGGTCACCGAAACGAGAAAACAGCTTGTAGTTAATCTTGTGTCTGAATCAATGACTGGTATTATCGTATTGTTATCGGAGCCAGGCTTAACAGAGCCTCCTCCTACCCAGTCAAATACGTTTTGAATTGAAAAAAGGAGAATACTATCATCGAGTACTGAATCGAATTCAGAGATTAGATCGATATATATATATACATATGCATGCATGTGTTGATTTAATTAGAGTTGAATTGAGAGATCACGTCGATTATTAGTAGTGAATGTGTGTATATATATATAATTAATACGTAAAATTGTTAGAATTTTCAGGATGGACAAGAGTTGGATGAGCCTCGAAAGATGGGATGTCAGATATCACGAGGGAATTAGGAGTTTTGTGGATTTTGTGAAGGCTAATTGTGGAGACACTACACTTCATTATTGCCCGTGTAAAGAATGTAAGTGTTTCAGCGATCGATTTCGATTTCCCATTGATAAAGTCCAGAGGCACCTGAGTAAATACGGGTTTTGGGAAAAGTACACTTGTTGGATTTATCACGGTGAAACATCGGTAGCGGGTCCGCATGATCATGGACAATTTGGTGAGAGGGCCAGTCCACGTTATGATCATGGACATTTTGCTGAGAGGGGCAGTTCATCCTATGATCCAACATCGATGCTAATCAATGATATGTTTCCTCATGAGAGCGGTGTATTTGCTGATGAAGCACCAAATGTCCCTCCCGTCGTTGAGGGTTTCCCCCATATCGAGCCAGTCGAACCATTACCTGGAGGTCATGTAAACACAAGCGGTATGGACAAGTACAACAACCTGATTGCATTGCAACAGACTCCGTTGTACGACGGTTGTAGTAAGACTGTTCTTGAAAGTGTGATGGGAGTGATGCAGCTAAAAATGGAGAACAAAATGTCTGTCAAAGCTGTTGATTCTTGGTTGAAGTGGACTGCTTCGCTACTGCCACCCGGTCATCGTCTTCCTACCACTCATCATAAGGTGCGACATATCCTGAAAGATCTTGGGCTTTCCTACATCAAAATTCATGCATGCAGATATGATTGTATTCTCTTCTGGGGAAAAGATCTCGCCGACCTTGAAGCCTGCCCGGTATGTTTTACAGAAAGGTATAAGTTGACTCCTGCAGGCAACAAGAAAGCTGTGAAGATACTTCGATATTTCCCGCTTATTGATAGGCTGGAGCGGTAGTTCATGTGTGCTTTCACGGCCGAGGCAATGAGATGGTGGGCTGAGAGGAACTTGCCTGACGATGACCCCTTATACACCCTTCCGACGGAGAGACTTGGACGCACATGGTCAGGGAGTTTGATCATTTTGCAGCAGAGGTCCGAAATGTTTGGCTAGGGCTCTCATCTGACGGATTCAACCCTTTTGGCAACATGAGTCTTCAATACAGTATATGGCCAGTTATTTTGGTACCGTACAACCTTCCACCATGGATGTGCATGAAGAAGGAATACAATATGCTAACTCTGTTAATTCCGGGCCCGGGTTATCCAGGAAAGTGTCTCGATGTGTATTTGAGGCCTTTGATTGAGGAGCTTAAGTACCTGAGTGAGTGTGGCCACCCCACTTACGATAGGTTCAAAAAGGAGATGTTCCAGATGCATGCCATGCTTGTTGGCACCATCAGTGATTTTCCTGCCCGCGGTATGTTGTCGGGCAACGTTACCAGGGGTTACAGGGCTTGTTCAGAGTGCATGACGGTTGATTGTTGCAGTCCTCATTGCAGTAAAATTGTCTCGATGCGTCACCGTTGTTGGCTTCCATATGATCACCCATTTAGGCAGGATCCAGACGCGTTTGATGGGACTGTTGAAACAGGTGTGGCACCCAGGCGATGGACAGGGGAAGAAATTTTGGAAGTGTTGAATGAATACGATTTTGGCCAGCTGAGCAATCATCCTGACATAGTGGCGTCAATTCCAGACAAGCCCGAAAGGTATAAGTTTTGGACACACAAGAGCATATTCTGGGAACTCTCCTACTGGCCCAGGTTGCCTATCAGACATTACCTAGATGTCATGCACATAGAGAAGAATGTGTGTGAAAGTGTGGTGGGCACAGTTCTTAACTTGGAGGGGAAAACAAAAGACATCCCTAAGGCACGCATTGATCTTAAAGCAATGGGTGTGCGGAAACATTTGTGGTTAAGAGATGGTAAGAGAAAAATGCCGCAAGCTCCGTACACCGTAAAGCCGAAGCATAAGCATGAAATTTTTCGGTGGCTGAGTAATGTCAGGTATATATTCTTATGGCTATGTAGGAATTTGTCCTTAAATTTTTAGCGGAGTATATATGGTTATATGCGAGAAATATAATTGGTCCATATATATGGCTTTATCTATATATATGCAGGTATCCTTATGGCTATGCAGGAAATATAAGTAGGTGTGTTAACTTCCGGGACAATAAGATGTACGGATTAAAGAGTCATGACTGCCATGTACTGCTTCAACGCCTTTTCCCTATTTTCATTCGAGGGTACATGCCCAAAGAGGTGGTGGAGCCGTTGGTGGCCTTGTCAAGATTCTTTCAGAAGTTATGCACCAGGGAAGTTAAAAAAGCAGACCTCAGGGAGATGCAAGATGACATCATTTTTATCATGTGCAAGCTTGAGAGGATATTTCCCCCAAATTTTTTCGACATAATGCCGCACCTGATGATCCATCTTCCCGAACAATTGTTGCTTACCGGTCCCGTACACTACACTTGGATGTATCCCATGGAAAGGTACAAATGATTCATAAATTTGGTTTGCCTATGTTTTTATATGTAATGACTTGTGGTTAAGTAAGTTAACATGCACTTGTTAACTTGTAGACAATTGGGAGCCTACAAGGACTATGTGAAGAATAAATATGCACCTGAAGGGTGTATCGCTGAAGCATATGTTGCGCACGAGTGTGTAACGTACACCAAAGTGTACTTGGAAAATGTAGAGGACCCCCAACAACAGATGTCGATAGATGAACCCCAGTTCAACCTTTCTATCATCTCCAGTGACGTGGTAGTACAGGGAAGCTTGCCAAAGTCGTACAAGTTGGATGGAAATGAGGTAGCCATTGCCCACTGGTCGGTACTGATTAACTGTCAAGAAGTACAATATTGGAAAAACTATCATCTTCACTGCCCTGCTATTGCCGGAAATGTTGATTACCACAACAAGACGTTTGCAAACTACTTTGGTCAATGGGTAAGTATATGTGTATATGTATATTTTTATATATATCTTTATATAGCATGTATGTATGTACGTGCTTTTGTGGTTTCAAGATGACATAATTTCTTCTGTACGTATTAATATATGGACGTTTTCAGATGAACCATGTAGCAGATGATGGTTGCCCAGAGTGGTCAAACGAATTGAGGGTCTTGGCGATGAAACCGATTGCTTCAAAAGTTTACTCGATGTGTCAGGTCAATGGCGTGAAATTTATATGTGAAAATCGAGACGACCGACTGAAAACACAGAATTGTGGGGTGATGGTCCATGGTGGGCAGGATGGCGTTGACTATTACAGTGTCCTTCATTCAGTTGTTGAACTAATTTATGGGAACCGCATGAAAGTGCACTTGTTCAAGTGTAGATGGTTTGATACTAGCCCGGAGAACACAAGGACCGATCAGTACGGAACATTTTCGGTGAATACTGCTACTACCTGGTATGAAGATGACCCTTTCGTTCTTGCCTCATCAGTAAAACAAGTGTTTTACCTGGACGATCTTCTTAACAAAGTCCCGTGGAAGGTGGTTAACCATGTTGCTCATAGAAACATATACAGTGCTGCCACACTTGGTGATACCGCAGATGATGAGGAAGTTACTGCATACCAAGAGCCGAACGCTTTTGACATTCCGGAATCATCTACGATTCGCCTTAATAATGTGAGACCTGGGAGTGTGGTTCGAATTACTGGAGCAGAACTTCTCGATGTTAATCCATATGAAGTTGACGCAGATTCAGATGACGAGGAGAGGCACATATTGCCAGAGGTTACCTATGAAACCGAGTCAGACTCAAGTGATGACGATGATTACGATTATCATCCTTAGTACGTTAATGATGTAGTCGGAAATTGTTGTCGGAAATATGATGTAGTCGGAAAATGTAGTCGAAATTGTAGACGGAAATTGTAGTCGTTAATCGTACGTAGACGGAAATTGATAATCGAAATTGTAGTCGGAAAATGTAGCCGGAAATCGTACGTATACAGAAATCGTAGACGGAAAATGTAGTCGTTAATCGTACGTATACAGAAATCGTAGTCGTTAATCGTACGTATACGGAAATCATTAATCTAAATTGTAGTCGGAAAATGTAGTCGTTAATCGTACGTATACGGAAATTGATAATCGAAATTGTAGTCGGAAAATGTAGCCGAAAATCGTAGACGGAAAATGTAGTCGTTAATCGTACGTATACAGAAATCGATAATCGAAATTGTAGTCGGAAAATGTAGCCGGAAATCGTACGCGGAAAATATTGTCGGATATTCTTCGGGAAATAATGACATTACCAACGAGTTATAAGCAACTCGTTGGTAATGACATTACCCACGAGTTAACTCATCGTTGGTAATGTCATTACCAACGAGTTAACTCGTGGGTAATGTCATTACCAACGAGTTGAAGTCGTTGGTAATGACATTACCAACGAGTTATAAGAAACTCGCCGGCAATGTTTTCTGGATAGATGCATGATAGCCCGAGCCTTTCATTTCTCCTCCTCTCCCTCTCCTCTCCCTCTCCTCCTCCCAAATCGGTCTGGTGAGTTCACCTCCTCCTCCTCCTCTCCCACTCCTCCTCCTTATCCTCTACTCCTCCTCTCCCTCTCCTCCTCTCCACCGATCCCCTCTCCTCTCCTCCTCCGAAAATCTCCTCCTCCCCTCCTCTCCTCCCCTCACCATTGTAGTCGATCGACAAAGCATTGTAGGTGGAAATCCATGGCAGGTCTGATCCTCTCTCTCTCCCTCTCTCTCTCTCTCAATTTTTAATTATTTTTTTGCATGTGTATGTGTATGTGTATGTGTATGTGTATGTGTATGTGTATGTGTATGTGTATGTGTATGTGTATGTGTATGTGTATGTGTATGTGTAAATTAATTAGGGTGCTAAGTTGGAAATTAGGGTGATAAGTTCTAAATTTATATGCAATGTATATATATGTGATGTATATATATATTTAGGTATGTGAAAATGAAGTGATGTATATATATGTGAAAATTATGTATAAATGTGGTTTGGATGAATGTGTGATGTATATATATGTGGAAATTAAACCTAATTAAGATGCATGATATATATATGTGTGATAAATGTGGAAAATTAATTAGGGTTTGTGATTTGGATGAATATGTGATGGATAAATTTAATTAAGATGCATGATGTATATATATATATACACATCGAATATGTATAGTTCTTAATTTAGGTGATATAGTTGTTAATTAATCGTATAAATGAAGGTGGAAATCGGGATCGGAACGGTTTAGAACCAGAACGGTTTTAAACCGGAACGGTTTGGAACCGGAACCGTTTGAAACCGGAACTGTTTGTAACCGGAACCGTTATGTTACAAATGTTTCCGGTTATAAACAGTTCCGGTTTCTAACAGTTCCGGTTCCGATTTGGTATAGAACCGAAACGGTTTGGAACCGGAACGGTTTGGAACCGGAACTGTTTGTAACTGGAACCGTTATGTTACAAACGGTTCCGGTTCCAAACAGTTCCGGTTTCAAACGGTTCCGGTTCCAAACCGTTCCGGTTCCGATTTGTTATAGAACCGAAACGGTTTGGAACCGGAACTGTTTGTAACTGGAACCGTTATGTTACAAACGGTTCCGGTTCCAAACAGTTCCGGTTTCAAACTGTTCCGGTTCCAAACCGTTCCGGTTCCGATTTGCTATAGAACCGAAACGGTTTGGAACCGGAACTGTTTGTAACTGGAACCGTTATGTTACAAACGGTTCCGGTTCCAAACAGTTCCGGTTTCATACGGTTCCGGTTCCTAACCGTTTCGGTTAATTACCGAATCCATGACTATTACGATGTCCATGAGGTTTTGCGGCTAATTGGCTTCGGAGAGGTTCCCGAAATAGTGGAGGGAACAATAGTCAAGCTTCCTCCTCGCCCGCAGTTAGCAACACGCCCAGTGGGCCAATGATGAGTGCTCGCACGAGACCCTTGCTAGAGGCGCGAGCTGAGGAGGAAGCTGCACGATCAAGAGCCGTGCAACCGGAAGTTGAGCCTCGAGCCTCAGTCTCTAGACGCTCAATCAGCAGACGTCCCTCCGGTGGCAGAGCCTCAGACGAGTGACAGTCAACGGGGGCATCAGAAACTCCCTCAATCCGAATGCCCCATATTCGGATGGTGCCTACTCCCATTTCACGGGAATCATCTGAGACACATGGTGGTGCTGGCGCCTCATCGTCCATGCCTCGTCTATCTCCGCCGTCCGGTCTCTTCCTACCCGACGAGATTCCTGTCATCCCTGAATTCGATGATAGGGGGATGCCTGTTTATATTGAAGGACGGCCGGAGTTCCTGAGCGTGGAGGAAGCGTATAACTTCCTCCCGTTCGACCCCGTGTATCTTTGGAGTGTGAGGTGCACCAACCAACAAACGGACGATGCAGGTAAATTTTATTTAACATCAAATTGATTACTTAATTATTACTTAAGACTTGCGATAGGTTCAATTAATGATATCAATTTGTTGACATTGTATTATTAGGCAATTTCGTTAATGGGACTGGAAAACGGAAAGGGGCTAGAGGCACCTGCACCGGGAAGAGACTTGAGCAGGCCACCGGCGGAAGGAAAACGCCCATAAGGGCCAATGAGGATGGCGAGGTGATCGAGGCATTCGACACCACGCGCAAATATGTCAGCATGGCCGGTGCGATCGTGCGGGACAAGGTCCCAATGCTTTGGCCAGATTGGGAATCTGTGCCTATCTACGTGAAGATGCAAGTGCATAATGCACTCAGTGTGAGTAAAATCGTATTTTCATTACGTAAATTTTACATTTATTAATTAAGTCTGAATAAATATATAATTTTACCTTTTATATATTCATATTGCAGGTGTGGTTTGACGTGGATGAAGTTCTTATTCACACGTGGGTAGAGCGTCAACTACATATGAGGTGATGTGCTTCGACTTATTTGAATATATATCGAGTTAGATTTTTGTTTATCAAGTGTTTTAATATCTCTAACTTTTTTTCCTTGTTTTAATATAGGTATAAAGAGTGGAAGAACGAGCTTTCTTCCCATTACACTGTATACAAGGAGCTAGGCCGAGGTTCCACCCCTAGCGAATTCCGGTTTAGGGAGTACGAGTGGCTGTGGCTGATAGCCCACTTCGAGCACCCCAAAGCTCGGGTATGCATCCTTAATATATCTTTCAAGCATAATGTATCGTATCAGATTGAAATAGTTGGTTACTAATTTTTTTTCATATGTTTATCAAACAAGGCGATTTCGAAGACGAACCAGGCGAATAGATTGAAAAACACCAGGGCCCATCATGCAGGTTCACTCAACTACATGGGTTGGTCGACTAAGGCGCAGCAACAACAAGAGGTGAACCCGTTGGTGTATATTCATCAGAAGTTCTACCCGCAGTGCCCTGAAGAAGCGGTAAGTCTTTCGCCTCTCCATGTGTTAATAAAACTATTTTTCAAGATGGAAATAGATTTTGTTAGCTAATACGTTGTTCATTTTCCCTTTTCAATTAGTCGAGAGTGGAGGAGGCGACCGCAGAAGTGACCATGAGTATAGCTCGGACTAACCATCCTGACTGCTCCGAGGAAGAAGTCACCCAGTATGCCTCTCAGATCGATCCGCTTGATCCTCCGATAGCGGCTCGGATCATGGCAAAAGCGTGCGGGACTGGAAAGAATACCTACTACTGTAGGGGAATGGGCACGGCGGGCAAAGGACTATTGAAGAACACTTCAGAATACTCTACCGGGTCAAGAAGTTCAACTTCTAGTCGTAACCTCGCGGCGGAGCTTCATAGGACGCAGAGGGAGTTGGAGGAGCAAAAGAGGCAGATGGCCGAGTACCAAATGCAGCAGACACAGGTGCAGGCTCAGATGTACACATGGATGCAGACGATGTACGAGGCTCAGACTACCGGACAACCCTTCCCCACACCTCCCCCGGTCCCGGTCCCTCCGTTCCCTAGCTATCCACCACCACCACCGCACCAGTCAACGCCAGAGCAAGACCAAGGAAGCCACCGGAATTCAAATGAGTACATGGATTACTTCGACCCTAACCCGCAAGTTCCTGGACCCTGACCTGTAGTTGTAGTTAATTTTCGTATCGTCGTTGCTATTTGTACTGTACGTTGGACATTTATGTGTACTGTTGAACTTGTATGATTGTACGGTTTATGTCTTTCAATGCAGGTTCTGGAATTGGGCCCAATCCAGAACCGCGTTTTTTTTTCAAAATTTTTTCACACATTGCCGACTGAGGTTCAGTCGCCGGCAATGTCACAAATTCCGGCCACGGCGGCGCTACCATTGCTGGCGACGGCGTCGCCGGGAATGTCTTGACATTGCCGGCGACACAAGTCGCCGGTGATGTCTCCGACATTACCGGCGACTCCGTTTCCCGTCGCCGGCAATGTTAACACCGGCGGGGGATTTCCGGCGACGTCATTGCCGGCGACTTGTCGCCGGGAATGACAATTCCGGCGAAAAAAAAATACAAGGCTGGCGACGGGAGGTCGCCGGTAATGTCTCAATTTCTGGTAGTGAAACTACTTTATTTGAGATCAATCAAGTATATAGAAACCAATAAACACACTTGAAACAAACATAAAGAGCACAAGTGTTCTATAGGTCCAAACAACACATTGTGATTAATACCAAAAATCTCTATTAATAGCAGCTGATAATGATTATGCAAATCCCTAACCAGAAAAGCAATGTAACAGTACAAACTTTCGAGAAGAGACCAAATTTTGTTCAACAACAAAAACCAACATAACCCAGAATTCTGATACCACAAGAAATTTGGCAAATATAGAGAAGAACCAAGAAAACAAGATGATGGGAACCAACCTCTTTGCACGCTCAGAAGGATGAACTTTGATAGACTTTTCCCACGCTCAAAATCTTTGCCCTAGCAGCTGGCAAATTGTTGAAGTCTGCTATTTATACTAAACCCTACAAAGTCCACAAATTTCTTTGACATTCTAATTCCGTAAATATGAATGAAATTTTGAATACCCTAAAACTTCTATTCATTTTTTAAAATCCTAATCGAATACCGCTAGACTTTGGTGGACTTCATATGGATTTTTTAAAATCCTAATTGAACACACCTAGACTTTTATGGACTATTAAAAATCTGTTTTGAATACACTTGGACTTTCAGATTCCATGGACTTGTTTAAAATTGCCACTAATTCCAGATACAATACACCCCCCTTAATTTATTCAGTTGATTCATCTTAAAATCCAGAAGATTGTCCTGAATGCATGACAGAACTAAAGGGACAGCAATATTAAGGAAAGCACTTCACCTTGGCCTGGAAGAGATTCCTGATAAGACATTACTGTTGTGGCAGCAATACAGAGGAAGCAAAGCAACAAACTTTTGCTTCGTCCTAACCATGAAGAGTTTCTTGAAATGACATTACTGAGTGAGTGACTGCAAAAACTTTTGTCACATTGTTTAAGAATCACTCACACAACCAAAGCAATAGTGTAAAAGATAAAAGCAACAACCTTTATAAAAGAGATAAAATTTACTCATGGTGTTTGAACTCTTCAGATCAGGTAATAAAAGATGTCTGAACTCTTAAAACTTTTAATATGATGCACAAACTCTTAAAATACTATAAATATGGTGCCTCGAATCATTTTCCGACAATTCTCCGGCTCCAGTGATGATGTGGCATGGTTCTTCCGTTTGTCTTTATATAAAAATACTCTTATACCCCTTAGGATGTATTTTTCTGCCAATTCTGTTCAGTCAGTCTCACTATGTTTTACCGCCAAGTCTTGGTCAGACTATAATAAATGACAATAATTTCATGGCCCTATCACCACTTACGTGTGGTCGAGTTTTATTTTCTTTTGAACAGAAAACAGAATGAGAGAGAGGAAAATAGAGAGAGAGAAACAGTGAGACCCCAATTCAATACTGGTAACACATGTAGATGTGGGAGGAAGCTTGAGCTTTTCGTGTATTATGAAGTTGGTGGTGAGTATGGAAGGAGGTTATGGGGCTGCGGTCGACTTGAAGAGGTGATGAATTTTCTTATTTTTTCGGCTTTGCTGATCGGTTATGGTTGATCATTAATTTCTTAATTGTTAATACGTGATTCACTGTAATTTTATGTTTTGGATCGATCCTCCGCATAATGAAAGAGCCCAACAAGTTATTTCGGATTTGGTGTCTGCAAAATTGAAATTGGAGGAAGAAATTTGAAGTGCAGAATGGATAGAGGTTAAGATGAAAGAGACGCACGTGAAGATCTGAGCTCTTATTGTTGTGCTATGGATCTGATTGATGAGGAACGATGAAGAATTTGAGGATCGCATTTTATTAAGTGATGATGCCCAATATAGAGTGGAGGAGGCTAATATAAGGGTTCATGAAGTTGAGATAGAGCTGGCTATGAGGAAAAGAACGGAGAAACATCTATAGATTGCTCTGTTTGTATTGATGAGCTTACTACTATCAGCTTTAATGGTGTAATAAGTTCAGTTTTAAGTGTTGTAATGGATGCTAATGTAAGAACATATGAGTGTGAATGCAATGCTGGAGAGGTGATGAATTTTTCTGTGTTTTTGGACCAATTTAGGCCACTTTATTTACTGTGTTCGTTACTGTGTGTGTTTGATTGAGATGGTCTACACTTTGATAACCAAAACAGAGGCCCATGCCCTTCTTTGTGAATAGAACCAGAAGCCGAGGCACTTCTTTGATAACTGAACCAGAAGTGCAGACCCCCCTTTGAGAACTATTGTCGATTTAATGACATGTCATACGCAATAATGGTGCACAAGTGATCATTGCAAGAGTTATGTCATTTAGATAGGAGGCATTTTGATTGGGCTGTGTCGTTTCGTTTCTATGGGCCGAGCCCTATATATACCCACATTGAATTACAACTACAAATCACTTTCAATTTCACCTTGTCTCATCACTTTCCCTCCTAAATTACTCCCCTACCTCCCAATTACTTCAATGACTCTTCAATTGTCCCACTCTCTCGCCATGGCCAAAACAAAGATGATGAAGCAGCTGCTCTCCACCCATATTCGTCGATCACCCCACCTGAATCCCATCACTTTGAGAAGATTGGGTCGTTTGACCCCCCCTCCCCCCCACCCCCGACTAGCAAGATAGCCTCTACAATCAAAGCTTCCTCTCTTTGCACAACTGTGCCTCCTCGTCGTGAAACCATGCCTCCTTGTTGTGCAAGAGAATCCCAAGCCAGCGCCGTCGTTGTTCGTCGTGCTTCTACTCATCGTGCAAACTCATCCATTCACTATCGACTCGGTTTGCTCCACATGACTATAAAGGCTGGATTTCGTAGGATGAAATAGTTCATTCACATGAGTCAAATGTGTTTTGAAGAGTTTGCAGTGTTTATTCGTGAGGTTTATCAAGCGAGACGAGATGCCAATGCAAAACTAGCTGCAAATGGGACACATGCTGCAAATGGGACACATGCTGCAAATGGGGCACATGGTGCTGGAAATGGGGCAAATGTTGTGGTACTAGTGGTGGGTTATTCCTCTGTTTAGGGTTTTCAAATTAATGTTGTTTTTCTTTGTCTATCGAACTTGGTTTATCCATCTTTTTTTTTTCTTCTGATTTCTTCTATGTTGTATGAACTACTCATTTTTTTGTTGCAACATTTAATTGTTGACTTGGAGTAATATGGAGTATACTCCCATTTTGTATGAACTACCTGGTATGAACGATAGTGTTAGTTGTTACTGTTTTGTTGATGTGTGATGTTGGCCTTGTGGTTATGATGGTGTGATGACAGTGATCATACCACTCTATGCATCATTTGGAAAAAGACATAACACTACACTACAACAAAAAATTAGTTTTGCTTCGGTTTTTTGCTATGGCACCAGTTGCCGTAGCTATAGCCTAGAATTTACTACGGCAACGTTACAGTAGCAACAGTTATGACTTTTAGCAACGGCAAAGTGATGCCGTGGTAAATACAGTGGCCAATTGCCACGGCAATTTGATTACCGTAGTAAACCCAAGAATACTGGCGCCAAAACGAAATTTATCTTCCCTCTCTTTGTTTCACTCTCTTTTCATTTTTCCTTTCCCACTATCCCTTTTCATCTGTTTCAATTTTCAATTGCTCCCGCAGAGAAGCTCGAATGAAGCTTCAATGGAGGTCCATACAGTAAACTCTAGCCACTCTATCTCTCTACATGGTTGAAGTGGAGTCGATCCTCATCTAAGTTTTCCAGTAAGGTCAGGTCTAGATCTCACTCTCTTTTCTCTTTAATCTGTTTGTTGTCTGTGATTATCGTTTATATATGTTTAGCTCTCTGATTTGATGAAGTATATTGATTGGGTATTTGGTTGTGGTGTGTTGGTTCGATGTTTCCAGGCTAGCTTCTTCTTCTTGTGTTTGATTTTTGATTGGGTATTGATTGTGATTTGGTTTGGGTTGCTGCTCTTTCTTTTCCTCCTCTTCTGGCTTTAACTATCTCATATCTGCTCTTCCCGTATAATTTTGTGTTGGCTAGCTAAGTAGGAGTGGAAACAAAGAAAGCTATACAACTATCTTCTCGCTTGTAGTAGTGTGCCTTGCGTTTTCTTTGACCGAATCTTCCAAGTTATGCAAACCAAAAAGCATTTTGCGTACATCATCCTGATCTATACCTAACTTGAGCAGCTAATACAGTATAAATCACATTGGAGGCTTTCCATAGTAAACTTTCCCACTGAATTCATTATAAGTCTGGTGTGAGGCCACAAAACGATACATTTTCTTTCGATGAATAAAAATGATATTTGCAGATAATCATTAGATATTCATTCTGTCCTTTTTCAGCACTTATATTACATCTACCTCATCTATACATAAAAAGATATTGCAATCGGAAATTAGTGGAGCACCCAAAGATATTGCAATCGGAAATTAGTTGGAAAGTTGTCACTGTTATTATTATGCTGCATTTGTTTTTGGACAGCTTTCACAGCTGCTACTCTAGCTGCATTGGCTGCTCTGTTTGCTGCAATGACAGACCTGTTAACTCTTTCATCCACCTTGGCCACATCATAGGCTTTCTCAGCCACAATTCGTGCTTCCTGATTACACAGAATAAAAGACCTAGATAAGAGAAAATTCAAGATACCCTCCTTTGTAATTTAGAGTCTCATTCTATTCCATGTATCTCTAAGAATGTAATAACTAAAAGTCTCAGTCTATTCCCTGTATCTCATTCTATTCCCTGTATCTCTACGTACCACAATAGACACTTTTGGGAGATTACTTAAACACATTTCTATGAGCATGTGTACTACTGTCTCATTGGTATTTATGGTTTGCTTTTTACACTTTTACAGTGTTAAATTCATTGGGGGATGGAATTAAAGACATTAGCTATACAGCTATCTCCTCGAGTTGTTGTGGATTGTTGGAGTTTACTGAAATAAAGTTATGATATTTCTTGTTTATGGCCTTTCAGAGATTGTTAATGTGTTGTGCTTTGTGTTAGACACCTATAAACCTTGAAATATTACAACTGTGGATGATCATGAAAGATATTTGAGTATGGAGAGAATATAATCTTGATTGATTCCATACTATATTTAATTACATTAAAGTATCTTTGTGGTGCGTACAATTCGATCTTGATGCTTAAGATGATAAACTGTTACTTGCCTTTGTTTTTGTTGCCATAGTTCTAAATGATTTTGATTATCTTAATGGATAATTTGTGGCAATCTATCCTAAGCAGATTTCTGAAATATGAGGCTTCTTGTCTATTAATTCCAGGTATCGAAGCTTGTGGGTTTATGTTTGGTTCTCCCATTGCGTTGGCCATTGCAGCAAATTTAGTTTATCTGAGAATACCACATAAATTACCTTGTAAGTTTATCTCATCACTACCCCTCTTAATTGTTTTGGTTGTATGAATATGATGTCTTCATCGTAATTGTTGATCTTGGGATACAAAGATTTGCCTTTCTGAATTACTGATGGGTCTAGATATTTTTTCCTTTTGAGATACAATGTGCTTTGGGCTTATATAACTTATGTTATAGACTTGTAGATGTTTGGTATTGTTTCAAAGGTCTGACATCATATTTTTTTTATTGGATGTAGTGGTGGTAATCGATGCATACTATTTTAGAATTCACACCAGCTCAAGAGTTTTACTTATTCTGGGAATAAATTTAAGATCTCAGCAACATAAAAATTGCAGGAAATGAATACTGGTTTTGGAAAATATGGTTGCATATGTGCAGTTATTTGGGGTGGTTTGATGCTGTTATGTGAAAAGTGGAGTAGCGAATGCCTTGTTCTTAAATCTATCCAAGTCTGTGACTGACTAGTCTTTGTGGCTCAAGTTTATAGTTTGGCTTCTAGGGATTCTTGTTACATGTAGTAGTTTTAGAGTTTCCAATATTGACAAAATGACAAATTTTATATCTGTCAATTGACAGAGCTATCTGCGTATTGGATATATTGGTCTCTCTAATAAGAAATAGTATGCAATGGATCAAGTCATGATCAACTGGTTCTAATGTGTATCAAACTGTAGAGGAGCCCCTCTACGATTTCAATCTCTTAGAAGATCAAGTCTCACCATGACCTACATGTAGTATTGTAGGCAGAGCATACAATAGCTTTAAACTAAGGTTTGCATTAGATTTTCTTAACTAGCCCCCATGTCATTTCAGAACTTGATTGGAACATATATGAATATGAAGCTAGCTGTGCTTGACAGAGATGTTAATATTCAGAATGTTAGTCTAACATTTATATATACATTTTGTCTTCTCAGGTTATATTTGGGAAACTGTATGTGTATTGGCAAAGTTCTATTTTGAATCCTCTACATCTAAGTAATCTTCCATGTGGTAAGTTCTCTTTACTCTTGAATTAATTTGATAGGTTTGCTGACTTGAAAATGTAGTATTGTATCTTGTTTTATGCTTTATTGAACTATTACTTGCTGGAATGAAAATGCATGTGTATCTTACTAAAAATGCATAAGTGTATCTTGTATGTGCTTTAGTGTATGATGTGGTTGGTTAGTCTTAATATATATATATGTTTGCTTGATATAGAAACCTGAAAAAATGGACAAGAGTTGGATCAACTTAGGGACTAGAGTTTCAAAACAATACCAAGACGGCATTAAAGAATTCATGAAGTTTGCTTACAAAAATAGGGATGCAAGTGAACTGATCACTTGTCCATGTAGAAAATGTGTCAATCGGCCTAAATATTTGTCAAAAATAGTAGTCTTCAAACATCTTGAAGACAATGGATTCTTAAGGAAGTATACAAACTGGATTCACCATGGAGAACCGGTAATGGCTGCTCCTAACCCTTGTGGTTCAGAAACTGAAGTCAACCCTCGTACTCAGGATGATATGATTGAGATGTTACACGAAGCTATGGGGATACCCGATGTAGAAGTAGGCAATGATCAACGGGGCAGTGGACCTAATGAAGCTACTGCTAAGTATCTAAAGCTTCTGGAAAGTGCCCAAGTTCCTCTTTATCCGGGTTGTACAGAACATACTGCATTATCTTTTATCGTGAGGCTGTTGCATAAGAAAGCCATGTATGGGTGGTCAGATAAATCATTTACAGAATTGCTTAAGGATATGATTTCATCTTATCCCAAAGGTGTGGTACTGCCCCAGTCATATTATGAAGCTCGAAAAATAGCAAGGGACTTGGGATTTTCATATACCATAATTGATGCATGTCCAAACCACTGTATGCTATTCAAAAATGAAGATGCAAACCTTGAGGAATGTGCAATTTGCAAAACATCAAGATGGGAAAAGGAAACAAGAAGTTCACGTGATGGTGATGGACCTCAAAAAGCCAAAAAAGTAGCTGTGCAACAAGTCAGACACTACCCCTTGAAACCAAGGTTGTAGCGGCTTTTTATGTGCTCTAAAACAGCCCATCTTATGCGTTGGCATGCTGAAGAAAGAATAGATAATGGTGTGTATAGACATCCAGCAGATTCCATGGCTTGGAAACATCTTGATAAGACAAATGATAGCTTTGGAAAGGAGCCTAGAAATGTGCGACTTGGACTAGCTTCAGACGGTTTTTGTCCCTTTAGAAAAACAAACACACTTCATAGCACTTGGCCTGTCATACTTACTCCATACAATCTACCGTCATCCATGTGCATGAAGAAGCCATTTCTGTCTCTTCTCATTGATGGTCCTAAAGGACCAGGTGATAAAATTGATGTGTACATGCAACTAGTGGTTGAGGAATTGCAGGAATTTTGGCATAAAGGTGTTGAAACTTATGATGCATCGAGAAATGAGATGTTCCAACTCTATGCTGCCTTGTTGTGGACTATAAACGATTTTCCAGCATATGCAAACTTGTCAGGGTGGAGCACAAAGGGTCAGTATGCTTGTCCTTGTTGTAACTCTGAGACTAATTCAGTCTGGTTGAAGCATGGAAAAAAATGGTCATATGGATGTCACCGGAAATGGTTACCAGGTGGCCATTCATTTTGAAAAGATGCCAAATCTTTCAATGGCTTAAAGGAGTTTGGGAAGAAGCCTAAGACATTGTCCGGGTCTGATTTGTTGAGACAAATGGATTATGAAGGCATTGTTACTAATTACAAGAAGATAGACCTTATAACCAGAAAGAGAAAGCAAATGGTGGAGCGTGATGAACATGGGAATAAAAAGAAAAAGACACACAATTGGAAGAAAAGAAGCATCTTATATGAGTTACCTTATTGTGAGCATAATCTGATTAGACATAACATTGATGTCATGCATACGGAGAAAAACATGTGCGACAATGTCTTGTGGACAATATTGGGAGATAGCTTGAAATCCAAGGACAACATGAATTCTAGACGGGATCTCAAGGACATGAACATTAGACCTGATCTACATTTAAAAAAAAATGATTGTGGGAAAGAGTACCAACCTGAAGCTGAGTTTGAGATAAACAATGATGGTAAATATTTATTTCTCTCAACATTACATGGAGCTAGAGCACCAGATGGGCATGCGTCAAATATATCACGGCGTGTGCAAATAGATAAGAGGACCATTGGCACTCTAAAAAGCCATGATAATCATATTCTTCTTCAGGAGCTCATTCCTGTAGCCATACGACATTCCTTGCCTCATCATGTGGTCGAAGTGTTGATTGAGTTGAGCAGTTTTTTTAAGCAATTATGCTCACACAACTCTGCTGCTGACTTGGAAAAACTTAGAGAAAGTGTTGTAATAACTATATGTAAGCTTGAGCAGATACTCCCTCCATCTTTTTTTGATATAATGGAGCATTTGCCAATCCATTTAGCTGATGAAGCACTTATTGGAGGTGCTGTTCAGTTTCGGTGGATGTATCCAGTTGAGAGATTTCTCTTCACTTTAAAGGAATATGTGCGTAACCACACACATCCAGAGGCTTCGATTGTTGAAGGTTACTTAATGGCAGAGTGTATGAGCTTCTGTTCTTTGTATCTAAATGATGTGGATACATTGTCTAATCGACCAATGAGACACAAGGAAGGCGACGGGGACAAACAGGGGAAGAAGTTCACTCTTTCTGATAAGGAATTCGTGCAAGCTCATCGATGGATTTTGTTCCACACTAAAGCAGTCACACCTTATCTAAAGTATGCACTTTTATCTCTACTATTATTCTAACAGAAAACTTACAAATTATATTACCCTAGCTCATTTTATCTAAATGAATACCTACCATATTGCATCTTGCTGCCCTTCATCAAGAGTACCCTAGCTTTTCTGATCAGCAAATTCAGCGGGAGCATTTTGAAAAATTCGCATGCTGGTTTGAGAAACATGTAGGTTATATCACTAATTAGGTACTTGTGTTAATGAATACTTAGTTTTGCACTACATCTAATATGCGCGGTCTATACATTAGGTACACAATTTGCCAACCTTCGGTAGTGATGTTGCCATAGTAGAAATCAATACATTGGCAAATGGTCCACATAGTCAAGCATTGAAATTTAATGCATATACGACCAATGGATATTATTTTCGTGTTAAAGATGTTGATTGGAGGCGGACAACACAGAATAGTGGTGTAACTTTAAAGACTGATACCATGAGTGTTTCTACCGGGAGAGATAGGAATCCTCGTGTCGACCCCTTGGCTTACTATGGGAGACTAACTGATATTATTGAAATAAGTTATTCAGTGGAATTGAAATTTGTGTTATTCAAGTGTGATTGGGTGAATGCCACAGGAACAAAAGTGGACAGCCATAAGTTCACTTTAGTGAACTTTAATCATCTGTTGTATCAAAGTAATCGAGACTGTGACGAGCCTTTTATTTTGGCATCCCAAGCACATCAAGTTTGGTATGTTCGTGACGTTGTTCAAAAGGATTGGCATAATATCGTGACAATGCGTACTAGAGATATTTCTTTTGATGTGGAAGACACCTATGATGAAGCTGGTTGATATTGTACTACTTGTGTCTGTAATATTTTTGTTGTATTGTATTGCTTCTTGTGACAGAATATTTCTGATGTCTTGTATTGCTTGTGCCTACAATGTTGTTGTACTCTTTCCTATAGCAATATAAGCTTTTTAGTTGTTTGCTACTTTGTATGTCATATTCATATATGTATATATCAGCGATGGATCAGCTTTCTGTGTATATATCAGCTTTGCTATTTTCATATATGTATATATTAGCTTTCATATTTCATGTCATATTCATATCATTTTATAGGTTACTATGAACAAGAGAAAGGCAGGTCGTCCCCGTACCATGGGTGAGTTTCTCCAAGCAAGTTCATCTTATTCTTCACACACTGATCAATCATCAGAACAAGCGAATTCAATGTCGCCTACTCCAGTTCCAGGTATATCCAGTGGCCAAGAAATCTACTATATATGATGTAGTTTATGCATGTGTCTTTGTGGTTTGGTTAGTCTGTTTGGCCTTATCTTTTGCATCTGATTTATGGTGTCTGAAGCATGATAACATACTGGAAGGGAAGATTAGATTTTAAATTGCTAATTACAGCTCTAGTGTGAAGTAGTTATATCTATCTCTTATGGTCTGTACAAAAACTAGCTTGGGGCATAACTAGCTTGCACATCACAGGTGTAAATATCAGCAATGTAAGACATCAAACTAGGTTGGCAAGCTATTTCAATTACATGATATCTTTTGAAACAAATGGCATTTTGAATACTCAAGACCCAAGAGAGAACAATTTATCATGTCATATTCATTTACCTGTATAGAGAGTACAAATGGCATTTACAGCTCTAGTGTGAAGTAGTTATAGCTATCTCCAGCCAAGGTTTCATGTTGCCATTATAGTGTATAAAAAGGTTCACAACTGTTAAAAAGATGAAACAGATGTCAGTTAAGTATGGAAATACAATTGTATGTGAAACTCTTGCTCTGACCAATGCCTACATCCAGTCTCCAGAACACAAGTCATTACTCACAATAGATGTCAATGCCTACATCCAGTCTTCAGAACACAAGTCTGACCAATACCTACATCCAGTCTCCAGTAAATCAGCTAGCTCCTTTAAGAATAAGTTTCATTGCACATACATTGATACATCGTAGATTGTCAAGGAATTGAAGCAGTAATCAATATAAGTTTAAAGAAGAAAAAAGAATCTGAAATCATATCACTTACCAGCTTCTGCCATCTGTGGTACACCTCTGTGATATTTTACACTTACCAGCTTCTGCCATATCACTTCCAGTGCCTCCAAAAAGCTACAATTTCCCAGAATATTCTACACTTTAAATCCTCATATCAACTTGAAAGTACTGTGTTTCCTAGAAGACAGCTTCTGTCCTAATATAATATGGAACTGTATCTACATATAGTCTATATGTATAGATAAAATAGCTTACAGAATGCTCAAGTAAAATACCTACCAGAAAGACTTAATACTGTTAATAGGACATATAAGCGATGGATCCTATTTTTGATTATATGCATGTTTTGCAGTGCAAGATCAGATTGATGTAGGACCTAAGAGAGTCTTTAGAGGTCAGTGTAAGGGCATACCTGAGTGGGAATCAGGGGTTAAAGTTCAAATAGATTTTCACCCGATAACTTTCCAGCCCGTGGGGTCAAGGGCAAGTCAACTAAAGTCGCAATTGGGGCTGATAGTACGCAATGGCCAGAGAGTTCCACTTAATATTTTGAATTGGAAGAAGATTGATGCTAAAGTGAAGGAGGGAATTTGGATAGAGGTTCAGGTATGACATTCCTGGCCTATTTAAGATTTTATGCTTTATGTATAGTATTGCTACATTATAATGGTTTGCATGTTAACTACCTATAGAGAAATGTGATGGATGTTCCCGAGGGCTATAAATAAGTATGCTTGGATAATTGTAATTTGTTGTGGAAGGACCACAAGAGTAAAACAAAACTCAATCATTATATGCCTCATAAGGATGACCCTGAACTAAGCACTAAAAGTCCTCCACATATTGTGGCTTCTCAATGGATTGAGCTTGTTGCATATTGGAGTAGTGAGGATGCTAAGGTACAAGTATATATGGCTTAGTGTTGAACAAATGATGCATTGAAAATTCAGTAAAAAATGTAATTGTAAATGTTACTTTTGCAGGTGGTAGCTAATAGAAATTCAGTTAATCGAGAATTACGTGGCCCAATTCACAAAACCGGTCGAAAACATTTTGCCCAAATCAGATATGAGGTATTCCCTTATGCTGATAGTTTAAAGTATCATTGAGCTTCAAGTTTGAGTAATGCTTCTAAACCTCTTATGCATTCATAGTGAAGTATTAGCATGGCATATATAGCTAGATACATATGAAGTTAAGATGCTTTTTTGCAGTTTGAATAATACATATGATGCCTTCGTTTTATATATAATAGATGGAAAGAGATGGTGAAGAAACTGATAAGTTTAGCGTGTGGAAGAAAACTCGTGATTTAGAGGACGCAAATGTGAAGGAATTCATTGTAAGGCTGTTACTACTTTTAATATTGCATTTGGCACTTATGTATTTGATCTTGAGTTTCTAAGATAGAAGTACCATCATATTTTGCTTTGTTGTTATTGTAGATTCAATATGAGCAGTTGCTTAGTGAGGAAACACTTGAGGACCAGCAAAACAACATTATTAAAGATAAAATATTTCATTCTCTGATGGGTGATGATGGTCATGGCTACTGTCGAACATTTGGTTCTTCGGTGCCCCGTTCTCTCATATATGCAAAGGAAGCACCATCTTTCCAAACTGCTGATCTCATTGCAAATATTACAGCACAAGTGCGTCGACAAGTTCAAGGGGAGATTGATGAACTCCGAAGAGAAGTTGAGCAATTGAAAGGGAAAGTACCTGCTACAGATTTTGAAAACCATGGCTCGGAACGTTCCATACAGGTTAGTGATATATATTACTAATCTACATTGGTTTATTCATTAGTAAAACATGATCACTCGTATGTCTTCACTTGTGTATTTCAGCAACCAGATGCAACCAGTGGACATGAGATTAGAAGAGAGTCCATAGGAGATGGAGAAGCTCCCAGTGAACATTGTAGCCGACCATTGAACCCGATTAATGCTGAAACATCACACTCTTCTCAAAATGGTGCTCAAAGGGTAAGTTGCCTATACTTTTAAGAAAGCATGTTTCATTGTTTACACTTGTACATTTTGGATACTTTGAGCTGCATATTTTAGGCTTAGGATCTATACATTTTGGCAGGATTATATTCATATTGGTGCATTAAATTTGTGCTTGAAAAGGGTCTGTAGTGTTAAAACTGATGTTCTAATCCAGCAGCCCTTGTGTTAATTACTGTAGAAATATATATTTTCTGATGTTAGTGTCTTCATGAAAGTTATAGTATATATGTTAAGGGTCGCTTCATACTTTGAATCATTTAGATGCGATTTTTCTCCATTTAGTTATGATTTTCCAAAGTTCAGGGTTTATATAGCCTAAACTGGTTGTTCTGGATTTCTGAACTTGTCACCTTTTAGCTGAAAACTGTACCTTTCAGATCATATTCTGAAGTATCTTTCTTCATAAACGTTATAGCATATATGTTAAGGGTCGCTTCAGTCTTTGAATCATTTGGATGCGATTTTTCTACATTTAGTTATGATTTTCCAAAGTTCAGGGTTTATACAGCCTAAACTCGTTTTTCTGGATTTCTTAACTTGTCACCTTTTAGCTAAAAACTGTACCTTTCAAGTCATATTCTAAAATAGCTTTCTTCATAGAAGTTATAGTATACATGTTAAGGGTTGCTTCAATCTTTGAATCATTTGGATGCGATTTGTTTACATTTAGTTATGATTTTCCAAAGTTCAGGATTTATACAGCCTAAACTGGTTGTTTTGGATTTCTTAACTTGTCATCTTTTAGCTGAAAACTGTACCATTCAGATCATATCCTGAAGTAGCTTTCTTCACGAAAGTTATAGTATATATGTTAAGGGTCGCTTCAGTCTTTGAATCATTTGGATACGATTTTTTCACATTTAGTTATAGTTTTCTAAAATTCAGGTCATTTGCAGATTTGCTATAACTTCTGTTGCACTGTCATTAGGTTCTGAATTTCTTTCTTTGCACAATTCAACTGATGATTGTGGTTTCTTAACTAATGAATGTATATTAAATGTACAGCTTATTATGGCAAAAGAAAGTAAAAGCAAGCAGATGTATGAAGACTATTGAAGCAAGCAACAAGAAGAAGTGATGCATGCCAAGCACACAATATTTTGGTAGCTAGAGTGCATTCCAAATAGAGATGTTTCTATGCACTCATTGAACTTATTTATGTTTTGTTTTCCAAGCTAAAATGCTCTCCAAGAACACAATATTTTGTTAATGAGAATGGTACTTGGTGTAAAGTGAACATGTATGAATTTGTGAGCATTTGAATTGTAATGAGATGTTGAGTTTCTATAAATTTTAGCACAAGAATATTGTGTTCATCAACTCCAGGTTTCAACTGTTTTGGCACAAATTATGGAACCTAAATGCATTAGAAAGTTTGCTATGGACAATGAACTAGTTAGCTACGGCAAAGTGCCTTATTTGCTACTAAAATTATGCAGGCAAATTGTCCCTTTTGCTACGGCAAATTTGCTGGATTGCTACGGCAAATTTGTTGGATTGCTACGGCAATTTAACATGATTGCGACGGCGAATTTATATCAATTTCCATGGCAAATTTCCGTCGCAAAAAACCAAATAAAGTCAACAGTCAAACATGAATTTGCTACGGCATGGACTGTAGTTAAGTGCCGTCGCTAATAATAAACATAATACTACGGTGAAAACTTGCCGTAGTAATAGCTTTTAGCTACGGCAGTGTCCGTAGTAAATATCAATAGCGACGCCTTCAAAAGCTACGGAAAAATTGCCGTCGCCAATGTAATTTTTGCCGTGGAAATTAGCTTTAGCTACGGCATTACAAGTATTCGCGACGGTAGATTTCCGTCGCAGAACTAATTTTTTGTTGTTGTGCTATAGGCATCATTATGATAAAGTTTCAAAACTTTGGGCATCATTCTGATAAGATCACAAAATTGTGGGCATCATTTTGATACGATTTTAAAATTTTGGGCACCATTTTGATATGGTTTTAAAACTTTGGGCAACTAAAAACGAGACATAGTTTTGGTGTAATTTGGCCTTCATCTTGGCACAATTAATACACACCTACGACACCTCTAATCTCATGCCATACCAACACAGTAGAAAAAATAACTTTCAATACAACAACAGATCACTAACATAATGCAACAATAGCAAAACCATGCCATTAGTTCCAACATCAAAATAGTTTGGGATCATTATAGGTGCTGTTACAAAAGAAAATGAAGTATGATCCAACAATCACAAATGCAAGTTGATCCAAGCATAATAACAAAAGAAAGAACATCAGTTTTGTTCTATCATCAACAACAACACATGAAAATGAGACTATTGAAATTAAAGGTTCAATTTATGGCTACTGCAGTAGGGTTTTGACTGGCCTGGGTTGGTGCAGCTTCAGCTGGGTTTTGACTGCTCTGAGTTGTCACATGTTGTTGCCTTGCACGTTTGAATGATGCCCTAAACATTACAGTCAAATCAGGGACATCTAGGCCAGCCTTACCAATTGATCTTTGAGTAGGTCTGGTCCTCTGTTTGGATGTTCCCTCACCATGTGATCAATGATCAAATCAATAGCATAAACACATGAATGACACCTAAACATATAGACATAATCACAGTAGCACCATGAACACAAAAGACATACTTACAACAGCTGCTTTCTCAGCTTTTGTGATTGGACATCCAAGCCTATTATGGTCTTCATTGAAACATCTTTGGCACGTCATCCTCACATAGGTCCTCTTCAGTTTTGCTCCCTCTCTCG
This sequence comes from Geum urbanum, assembly GCA_946800695.1. NCBI lineage: Eukaryota > Viridiplantae > Streptophyta > Magnoliopsida > Rosales > Rosaceae > Geum > Geum urbanum. The sequence continues at coordinate 75,279,312 of OX326999.1, read as the reverse complement.
GTGGTGGTGCTACATTCTCTCCTAGTTCAAGGATCCTCTTCTTTGGGGGTCTCCCTGCCTACTTTTTGTAAGGAGGGGGAGCTATTGGATAGTCAACCACTGGTCACTCTTCCTGCCCACGAATTGGATAGATTACAGGGTTGTAGGCATCCATGTGTTTAGAAGGTTTGAAGCAATCATCACAAAAATCGTAAGGGTTCAACCCTTTGTTCTTAATGGCTGACATACCATGGGCACAAACAATGCTATTTAATTTCCACCTCCTACAAGAACACTGTTGAATACCCAATTTAACTGAATGAACACTCCCTTGTTCCCTACTTCCAATTACTTGAAATTCATGTTGTCCAGCGGAGTATGTAGTATAATTGGTTGACCACTCAATGAATTTATTCACCAATTTTACTGGCCTTGGACCTATAGGATGTTTCCACCTCATACATGTCACTCTTTTGTTTGCAAATCTGATCATCATGTCCATCCTGATCTTCTCAAGAAAAGTAATAATTGGCTTGCCCTTTGCCTCTTTCAAAACACCATTCCAACTTTCACGCTGGTTATTAAGCAAAAAATCACACTTCACATCCTCATTAAAGTAAGCTCTGCACCAATGATCTGGAAACCTATCATGTTCACCAAACCAATTGAAGGCTTTGACATCCTGCATCTTCATGGACTCCTTATGCCTATCAAACTAAACTTTGGTGCTGGATCTAGCTACTGCCCACAAAGTCTGCTTAAGGCCCTCACCTGGATGCTTGCCTTTAAAATTGTTGTAGAAGTGTCTCACACAGTTCCTATGTCCGGCACCTGGAAAGTGATACTTCACTGCATTAGATAGACCCTTTGGCTTGCCATATTTGAAGGAATAGCTCTATGGTCTCTGTATCTTCAAATCATACTTTAGCAGTTCCATAAACCACATCCAGGTTTCTTGATTTTCAATTTCTTCCATAACATATGCAATGGGATACATCCCATTGTTGGCATCAATTCCAACTGCAGTAAGAATTTGACCTTTATGCAGTTTGTTGGTGAGATGAGCTCCATCAAATCTAATGATTGGCCTGCATCCCTAAACCATCCATCTTTTGTTGCTTTGAAGCATATATAAATCCTTTGAAATCTTCTAACATCTCCATCCATTGAAGTCTTAATCTCAACAGTACTTCTTGGATTGGATTCAAGCAACTCAGCCATCAAATTGTTGTACTGGAGTATAAAGTATTCCTCATTCATCTTCTTTTCCTTGTTCCTTCCCCTTGCCATTGTCTGTATGTTCACATCAAGCTTGTACTTCTTGTGAATCTGTGTTTGGGCCAACTTCCTTGACAAGCTATTATCAACTAACATGTCATCTTTAACTTCTAAACAAACTATATTATAGTTGAACCAGTGTGACTTCAGGAGCAGGGCACATGTGTAGTGATAATTAAGAGTCTTAATGAATATAGTGGTATCTTCTCCTGCGAGTCTTGATGCATACAACCAAAAAAGACAGCCTAGTTAACCCCTGACTTCAATCTTACTTTTTGTATTTCTCTGAGGCCACAATCCCTTCTGCTTGCAGATGGAATACTCCTTAACTGCTTCTTTTAGTTGCTCTGAATCAGGAAATGCATTCCTTAATCTAAACTTTATCTTCTTCAAGTTAACATCCATATTCCATGGTATAGGAGTAAATCATTTTGACACCTTCCTTGTAACATAATTACCATCTTCATCAAGTTCAGTATCATAACCAGATAGGCTTCTTAGATCCTCCTCCTTTGTACTATCATTTGAGAAGTGTCCTTTATACCCCATATATTCAAACTCTTCCACAATAGCTGGATCTATGACATTCTCATCAAAATTCCTACAATCATCTGAATCTCTTTCATCTTCAGGCTTAAACTCATAGTCACTGTCTCCATAAAAATTAGCAAGGCCTATTGATTCATCATTGCCTAATTCTTCACCATTAGCAACATCTTCTTCTGTATTCTCATCATCAATATTCTTGGAAGTACTTCTAGTACTATATCTTGGCTCCTTCACCTGCCTTCTATTCTGAATTGGCTTCACCTTAAACTTACCATTTCCAGCTGCAGTTGCAGTGGCCTTAGGTTGTTCATTATCCTGATATGATGTTCCCTTAGATGGATATGTCTTCTTTTAATTTTGAACTACACACTTTCTCCTCAAAGCTTCTTCAGCTGCAACCTTTCTCTTCCTCAAGTTGACATTTATTTCAACAACCCTTTTGGTGAATATTGCATACTGCTCCTCTTTAAATGCCTTGGCAGCTAACTCTTTCTCTCTCTCTCTCTGAGCTCTTTCAGCTGCAGCTCTATCTCTCTCATCTTCAACTTCTGCATCTTGCTGCTGCAACTGCTCATTTTCTGTTTGTTGTTGTTGCTGGTGCTTCTTTTCTTTTTGGAAAAAAATGGGATGTGGGTTGGTCAATCTCACATGTTTAACTCTTATTGGCCTTATTGGGCCAATACCAAAGTGGTGTATCTCTCCTTGGACAACAACTACTTCTTTGAAACCCATCTCTACTTCAGTCCACATCTCCACTACATTCTCCTCCTCCACTTCAGTTTCCTCCTCCATTGTTGTATCTTTTTGGGCATCACTCTTCTTTTCCAGCTCACTTGCCTGTGAAAATATATCATCCAAGATGTCATCTAAGCCAATAAATGTGGATTGACTTTGATAAAGGATGTTCTCCATTTCTATTACACCCTCAGGTTCCACAGCTTTGCTTGATCCTCCATCTTCCTTTTCACAGTTTAGTTGGAAGACATCAACATTGGCATCAGTAAAATTTGTGGTCTTCTCTTCAGGGCTCATCAAAGTTAAAGGGTTCTTAGATGCATCAGGAAACCCATCCTCTACCTCTGCCAATTCTTTCTTCCTGGGACCACCTCCTGTTATGTAAACAACAATCTGCCTCTTCTTCCCTACATACTTTACCATCTCCTTGGCATCCACATCATTTGTGACTGGAATCCACCACTCACTAGCTAATGTCCTGGGCCTTTTGAAATGGAAGCTAATTGATTTCTCCCTATATCCAAGATCCCAAACAATATTGTGTAGTTCAAGTCAAGAGATCAAATCAGGATCTAATCCATCCAGGTAGACTTTCTTACATAGTTGTTTCCTCCATTTAATTAGCCACCTTATACTTCATGATACCATCCAATTGTTAATCAAACCATCCTCCATGATGAATTTTCATTGTATAAAGATTTGGAGGGACTGCAAAAACCAGTAAACAACATAGTCAAACTAAAATCATAACAAACCACAACCTCAAGGACACTGTTTCCAGTCAAACAACAACTTCCATTATAAAACCCTAATCAATTACAGCAACTCAATCCCTAAGATCTATTTAAATCTCATCTACACATACCTGCAATTTTATGGAACAATATATATCTCGAGGTCTAACAACAAGAGAGTCAAACTTCACTGTGCCATTGGACAGTTAACAATGAAAGGATTGAAAATATAATCCATTAGTCCCCAAACACAATAAACTAAAGTATAAGAAGCACAGATATAAAGAACACAACAAATTAACTTATCCTTGCAGGCAATTACCGACTATTACTATATATGCATATATGCAATTAGTTTACCATTGGTACCTTGTCACAGGTTCACCATTATGATTCAAATATTGGTACACATAAGCAAGCAAAATGAACATCTCAATATATAGATTGTATTTAGATCAACAAACAAGGAACAAAACACATTCAGACTTTTACTAATAAGTAATGAATTTGAGGCTCTTTAAATGTATACATTATCTAAACTCTAAAGTTTAAACATCTCAGGAATATTGATGACCAAGGTGCATTAGATAACTGCAAATGTGAAGCAGAGGGTAGGGGCATCGACTTTGAAAGCCGCTAAGAGACCTCTTTGGGTATTGATCTCTATGCAACAAAATCGGTAAATTCAAGCTACCCAGTCCATAATCATGAGTTCCTGACCATCGATCTGAACTTCAAAACAAATATAGAAGGGGACTTTGTGGTAGAATAGTCGTACTTGAATAATGAGAGGAGAAGAGAAAAGGGATATTGCCTTCGTTTGATCTCGCAGAGAGAGGATTTAGGTTCTAAGCTAAGAAGATCCATATGTTAATCAAGAGTTGGAGGTGAGTCGGAAGGACCTCGGAGGGAATGGAGACGAGTTAGGCGACTGCTTGCAAAGATGAGAATCATGATAGAGTAGGCTTTCTCTTTCATCAACTGAAACAGACTCCACTGTCCTCGCGCTTCCATACTTCTATTCCACGCTTCCAATATGGAAGCTGCCGATTCCGTGGCGCTTCCAAATCGTCACTTTTCTGGAAGCACGATTCCACGCGCTTCCTCACGCTTCCCCTCGCTTCCGCTTCCACTTCGGAAGCGCAGCTCATATCAAGCTTCCGTGCTACGTAGATAACAATGACCTGGCAAATACAGTGCACAACACTATGCGCACACACAAAGATGCTGAGCACTACAGAAATATCAGTAAATTGAAAAAAAAGAAGGAAGAATAATCATAATACCAAAGAACATATAGATGCAGAATTGCATGTCATTCTGTAAGTGAGAGATTGCCATTTGAATGAAACATTCTGAAATGAAAATATTACACCAAAGAACAAGAACAGAAATTTGCAGAGCTGAGCTGAGCTATTGGCAACTTGAATTGAACATTGTAAAATTAATATATCACACCAAAGAACACAAACAAGGAGATGCAAGAGCATTCCGTAAGGTGATCTCGATATATCAAACATTGCTAATTGAGTACATGGAAGTACTACAACATCAAAGAAGAATGACATTAATCAATTTAGATTGAATAGGATTCTAATACAACAATGGACCAAAAGCAATGATGAACTTCTAAGTTGATTCACTGCTAGTCTGCAACAACAGAGAGGCCTCAATTCTAACAGCCATACAAACATGAACACAAAGGCTTCTACAATGCCCACCACAAAGCTTCTAGCAGCTTAAGCATACTTCTCCTTCTCCATCCACATTTCCGAAGAAACTGAATACTAATCCTACACATTCAAAGTCTCCATCTCTTCAAGTCTTCAACAGTCACAATTCGTAGACTCTTTGGTCTTTTAGTGACATGTAATAATATGCTATTTACATCAGATAAACGAAAAATGTACAAACATTAGCATAATTTGAATCAAATGCATAACCAAAAAACTAAAAGAGAAGCTAAACCTCCATCAGTTCTCATCATCCTCAAACGCCCAAGCTTGCTGAGTCGTCCGCCGCCGTGAGGATCTAAACACACTACTGCTCCGACTTCTCCTCCCTAAACCGGCCTCTGAGCTCGACCTCGACGAGCTCCTAAGCCTCCCAAAAAACGACACGAAAGTCCGAAACGCTCTGGCAATGCCACCACTTTCTCTAGTTCTTCTCCCACTCGACGCCCATGAAATCCTCCTCGGAGCTCCGCTGGCCGTGTTAAATCCGCCGTCCATCTCAGTGTAGACCACCGGAAGCTCACGCTCCGCCGCCCTCCTTCCTCCGGTAAACCTCCCCACGGCGAATCCTCCGCCGGGAAGCCTCCATATAGTCAACCCTACAGTCTCTTCCTCCCCGATCACAGCAGTCTCCATCGCCACAGCTCTACCATTGCCGCCACCGCCGCGGATGACGTCACTGGGGAGCTGGTGACGACAGACTGGGCACGAGTTTCGAATGGAAAGCCAGGGGAAAATGCAGTCGTTGTGGTAGATGTGCTTGCAAGGCATCTCACGCGCCTCCCCGTCGAGCTCGAAGGCTTCCTTGCAGACGGCGCAGTGCGACTCAGTGGACACGTGTCCGTCGTCGATTTTGATGACCGGCATCGACTCGATCGCCGCCTTCGACGCCGGCGGGTGGTCCAATCTGGCGGCGACGCCGTGCTCGAGCTGAGTCAACTGGTGGAGCAGCCGGTCAAACCCGGACCCCATGAGGAAATCCGATATGCTCGACGGCAAGGGTCGGAGTCCGAGCCCGGCGCCGTCGTCGTAGTAGAGCTCGAAAGTCCCCGGGTCAGTCTCCGTGGCCGGGGCTCCGGAATCCGGCGGGCCGCGGAGGACGATGACCGGGTTGAAAGGAGATCGGTCGCGGCTGCTACGCTGGCTCCGGCGCAGCTGCCTCGGGCTTGGACTCTGCGATAGCGGCGCGTTGTCGAGGAACATCGCGGCGGCCGGAAATGGGTGGTTGTTGTTGTTGAGGGGAGATCGGGTCGGGGTGTGGATCTCTTCGATGAATCCGGCGCCGCAGTCGGGGCAGAAGATCGAGTCTTGGGCCCTGACCCGGACTCGAATCAGACGGCTACACGTGTAGCACCAGTACGACGCCCCCATAGAAGCCATCGGAGATATTGAGATCGAAGAATGAAGAAAAAGAAGAAGAGTGAGAGAGAGAGAGAGAGATTTTGAAACGCAGTGGAGAGAGAGCGAGAGAAAGGAAAGTGAAAAAGACAGGGAGAAGGAGGCAGAGCTTTTTTATGAGGGGAAAAGTGGGCGCGTTGTTCGTTAAAAGCGTGGTGCTTACACTGTATTTAATACATGTAATAATAATACTGAGACCAACACAGTCCTCTAAATAATAACAACAACGAGTCCAAGGGTAATTTTCTCATACGTGGTATGCAATGCCACACGTACCGATTACCAAAATGAGAGTTTCTTCTTCGTCGCATTTTTTTACTTTTTTACGGTTGGCCGGTTCGCCGGAGATTTGATGAACGACGTATCGTTTGTTGGGAGCTGAGGAATTATAAGGCGAGACGCTTTACAGCTTAGTGAAGGATAGTAGTACACACTAGGGGACGACCTACCCAAAAGACAACATGTTGGGAGACAGAATATTCCACGTTTGGGCCACTATTTTTGTTTTTTATTGTTTCTACTTCGGGTGCTAAATAATTGGTGTGGAGTGAGATCACGCCGTGACATGGCCCAAGATACCAACTGTGAAATCTTTGGCCCAATATATGCATTTGCCAAAAGAGTGCACTGAAAAGCATATCACATTTTCACCCATTTTGGTGGTCCTCGCTATCAGATTATTCAGATATGTAAATATGTTATTTGTCTTTGTGGCAGTTCGGTTCTTATATTTGTTTGCCACAGTTTTTCAAGGATTACCATGTATAATGGTGTTGAAAACAGATCACTTCACCAATCTGCATGCTGATAATTATTCACAAGCAAATTTATTATATAATAAAGTCGAGTCGTCCTCGACTTCACTATTTTAAAGCGGTTTTTTCAAAATATTTTTTTTAGATTTTTAGTTATTTCAGAATCTTGACTCATGAACGCGCGTGGGCTACTTAGCTAGTGAACATATATAATGCAAAATTTAAGACAAACTTACTAAAAACAATGTACTAGCTGATGAACCACAAGCCACGAGCAACAAGCATGCTTTTCAATCATTCTATATATTAATAACATGAAAGATGTGCAATGTAGTTCATCTTGTTATGAATGAAATGATGCTCCTAATTTGATAAAAAAAATTTAACAAAAAAGCTAATCTATCCGTCAATTAAAATTATAATCCAAAACTCAAAAAAAAAAAAAAACTTATGATCTTAGATCTCTTATTTCTTTTGTCCTCTGCTACCGCTTTAATTCGCAATCTTAGCAACTTCAATGACATGTGCCTTCCCTTCGGGTTTCATATTCTTGGTTTCCCTCAGATAATCACCATAGATGACTTTCTTGTACAACCGAAGAGATCCCGGAGACTCACGAACCATTTGATCAAGGGGATCAATTTCTGCATTTTGATGGGATAAGTAAAATGGCGAATACGAAATCCTCGCCTTGCTGTCGTTTGTTACAACTCTATGTTCAATGCTCTTGAACTTCCCATTACTCCATATCTATCAAACGGTACACTAGTAAGTATGATTGAGCTTAAGAAATCAAATAAAACAGGAAGGATAAAAAAACAAGAAATGGGTGAGATTATACTACCTCAATAATATCTCCAACATTTACAACGAAAGCGTCACGGATTGGCTTGATCGGTACTCATTTTCCTTTGTGTTTGATCTGGAGTCCAGTTAGATCTTCTTCTCGCATAACTATGGCTAAGCTCCCTTTGTCTGAGTGTGCACTAAGACCAAGTACTTGATCAGGCAAGGAACACTGAGGATAGTAGGCTACAGACATAGGTTCGACCAATTCTTGGTGCAGTCCTAGAAGAGCATCATTCTTCATCCTCATTGTTTGACTCCATAATTTTTATGACGAGGAGCGCGTAGAGAGTCTCTTGCAAACTGTCTCTTTTGCTGATTCCGGATAGTATAACCGCAGGTGTCAGCTTATTCTGTTTGTGCTTCATGTGCTGGTGTGTCACCGTCTCTCAACGGAATATGAAAATGTAAGCTGCCTGACTTCTTGATTTAAGCGATTAAGACGAGAAGAGCACCAACCTCATCCGAATGGGTCATTCTTGCCTAGTGAACTAGGACTTTGGGGTTTTTGCGTCTCTAGCAGAGCCACAGAAATCAATACCTCACACTACTCTTTACGAGTACAAAGCAGAGCAATTTCTTTGACGATGTGTCGAGAACACTGCTTCTTTGGATATCCGAACTCTCACTCGATATATGGCAAGCCCTTCAATCTTCTAGTTGCGTTGCTTCCTTTGATCGTAATACTCTCACTCGATTGGTGACAAACACTTTGATCGTCTAGTTGCAAGGATAGAATCTCTTGACGAGATGTCTGTGTATTTGCGTATAGAAAATGTTTTGTATTTGATCGGGGACATTTTCTCTATTGCTCTTGCTCTCCTTATATGCTACACAATAGCCATCTTTCAATTCTCTTGAACGTCTTAAACTCTTAGATTCTCAATATAACTCTGAGTCTTTACCAGCACACAGGTCTTATCTTTATATAGTTTCAATGTTATCACAATTCCTTTCATGAAGGAAACCTAACTGAAGCATGAAAGGTTCAATAAACATTAAGCCACATAGATCAGCTATCCTAACTTACAGTCCTAAATCAATATGAAGATGGACTCTTTTATACTACTTGACCGCTCGCCAAGCTTCATTCCTAACCGGGCCGCTCGCGAAGACTTCCACTCACTTGGGCCGCTCGCCAAGACTTCAGCCTCCCAATCTCAATACGAAATATTTATTTTAGGTGCAAACATTGCCCCTCAAGCCTTGAGCTTAAATTACTAATGCAAGCGAAAAGACTTAAATATTACCCGAATGACACGCTGTTATTCCAAACGGTAACATCACACGCAAGCGCCACGTTACACAACTCCTCTAAAAAGTTGCGTCACTCCGGATGATGTAATATAAAAGCACATGTCCACATCAATCAAATTTCACTTCCCAACAAAAACTCTTTCACTTGCCTTACTTTAATCTTTCAGCCTCTCAAATTACTAAACTCTTCCATTCTCACCACCATTCATCTTTCCAACCAAACCATTCCTCCTCGCAAAGACATGTCCATCTCCTACTCAAAACAAAACGTTGAGAACTTCACCAGAAACCTCAAAAGCCGTCGCCAGATGACAAAACCTAGAGGCCATTATCAATCCAAACAAAGGCATTGGCCTGCTTGATCCCTTTCTGTAATCTCCAATAAATCCAAAACTTTTTCCTCTTGTCTGCCACCCCCTTTGCAATTAGGCCTTAATCTTCCAGAGAAATTCAAAGGCAGAACCCAAAGAGTGGACCAGAAAAGACACTCTTTGTCTAATTGGTAAATGGCCGCACCCAAACAAAGAAGACCTTGCTTGGTATCGGCTCCGTTGCAGAAAAGATATCGATCGATAGAAAGCAACTGGCATCACCCAACTCATTGATTTATGTTTTTTGCTTCTTGCTGGTGGAAACCGAGCTCCGTTCCCCACCGCCATGTGCTTCTGGGATTGCTCCGCCAACTGTTTTTGTCTCCCCTATGGCGATGTGAGCATCATAATGACCTTTATGCTTTATTCGGAGTTTCTGTGTCCAGCAACACCTGGCTTCACAATCACACACATGGGACTCTAATTCGAGCTTCAACAGACCGACCCTCCTCCTACTCTACTTGGGTTGATCATTTTGCAAAGAAGGAATGCATTACTGACCAAGGAGGCATAGCCTTTCTGGAGTATTGGCTATCGAAATATATCTTTTGTCCAACCTCCGTCAAGGTCAACAAATGTTGGACCAACCTAGTCGAACGCCTCTTTTATCGTGAACAATTGGGCTTTGCTGAATCCGTCCTCGCCTACATCTATTACGGCTTGCAACGAGTTGTTCTCTCAAAACTCGACCTCAATCAACCAGGACCACTCTGGATGGTAGAGCTCTGATTGAGGATGTATTTTCCGTTCTTCCGCCCTTCTACAATCCTTTTTTTCGAAGAGGACAAACTTCTAGGTCAAACTTTAGCGACCGTGTCTTCTGGGACCAGAGCATGGTCCTATCTAGTCTGCTTCAACTACCTCTACTCACATAAAGACTTTCCAATCGCAGCAGTCACTACCACATAATGACTCATTGCCGGCGACTTAAAAGTCGCCGGCAATGTTTTTTAACATTACCAACGATTTTTTAACATTGCCGGCGACTTAAGTCGCCGGTAATGTCTTTTTTTTTTTTTAGACATTGCCGGCGACATAAATGTATGTCGCCGGCAATGTCTCGATGGTAATGACATTGCCGGCGACTTAATTTATGTCGCCGGTAATGTCTTTTTTTTTTTTTTACATTACCGGCGACAAAAATGTATGTCGCCGGCAATGTCTTTTCCGGCGACTTACATTTATGTCGCCGGTAATGTTAAAAAAAAAAAAAAGACATTACCGGTGATTTTTCCGGCAAAAATCGCCGGTAATGTCCAAAAACATTGCCGGCGACATAAAAGTCGTCGGCAATGGGAAGAAATGTTGTAGTGAGTTGAAGTAATTTTGAATCGTCGCCATCCCTGCAACCTCGCGAGTGGATTTATGCCCTCACTAGAGCAAGATGACAATGCATTGAACCTCTTCCTTCAAAGTCACACCTGCAAAGACCTGCCAGTTCCTGACTCTTCGAACCCCGGGTATGAGCTATATGCCTCGAATCATTTTTCGAGACAACTCAGGCTAACCCAAGATGCTCCCATGCCCTTCGCCTGTTCTTTGAATAGATACAGCCTTTGGCGAGAGTCAAGCCATCCTTCGACACATGACCTACAGGATGTCCATTTTGGCTTCCCAACCGTGATAGTTCTTGATTTTTCGAAGCCACTTGCTATTTCTCAATCAATCACAGAGACATACTTGGTATGGCGGGCCCATCTTTGGGAAAACATACGACGAATAAGACCGCTTGCTCTTTTCACCGCTATCTTCTATGGTTTTAACAAAAGATTCAAAAATGATGAAGATTTGGCGAGAATTGGAAAGTTGTACAAAAACACTAGAACAACCCCCTGGCCACAGGTATATTTCTTTTATTAGCAGCGTTCATAAACTTTGGCACATGTGTTAGCAACCTCTTCATAGTGTTTGATCAATTTTGTCGTTCTTCTAATCAACAGCATGCCCTGGAAACAGACATGGCCATTGCCTTGCAATCCCCAAAGAAGAAAAGATCCAAAACTTCTAGGCAGTCAGTAAGTATCAAAATTCTTTCCTATTGTTCAGTGTGTTGTTGTCTTACTGAATATGACTAACTTGCTTATTCTTTATCAGTCTCACAAGCGCAGGAGAACTGATTCTTCTTCTGGAGAAACATCTAGGACCCGAGGCTCCAAAGCCGCTCGCCAAGACATTTCCAAGCTTCCTTTGGTTTTGGAAGCTTCCCCAACTGGTAGCTGGGTAGCAACAGAGATCGCGAGCAGAGACAGACAGGCTAGGCTTCAAGCCAATGTCTTCTATGCCTCATTCGATCAATGAAGTGAGAAAGTATCCGGAGCAAGCGCGTGTTCAGCACTGGTTTTCACCATTACACATTGGCTACTTTCAAATTCAAATGCCATGCCCACGGTATCCGAACTTGATGACCACTTTGTCCAAGGTTCTTCGGAATGGCAGAAACTCTGCAAGGATGAAGCCCCTTGCCAGCTCCTACCTTGATCAACATTTTGATCTTGAAGTGATTTTGAAGGCAAACATCAGACATCTGAAGATCTCTTCTGATGACTTCTTCATTGGGTACTTTAACGCAGAGAAATTTGCACACCTGAAAGATCTTGCATCGTTTGATAAAATCTGGAACAATATCTGCAAGAGCACCAAACTTCAGGTGTATCAAGTGAGCTGGAACGATCACTTCTTTTTCCTTAAAGCTGAAGTTGACACCTATTACATTGTCAACTCGCTGGGGGAAAGGCTTTTTGAAGGATGCCATAAAGCCTACATATTGAAGTTTGATGATTCCAACATAATGCTTGGAAACAAAGACAATGAAACAGGGCTCGAAGTCATAAACAACAGGAAAGAGTGCTGTAAAGACTTCTTTATGAGGAAGAAGAAAAGAAAAAGGTAGTTGATCCTGTTGTTCTCTTCCAACGCCTACAGATTGAATTTCAATCTTACTTCCTTCATTCCTCCTCTGGCGAGGACAACGGCTCCCAGAATGACCAAGTCATCCCGGAATAAGACATTTAGATTCGGGCCTCACCAGAGCTCCAAGTCATAGTTGAGGAACCACAGTAGTTGGTTGAAATCATCCCAGAGCTAGAGGATCAAGCTCCTCCCTCGTCGGAGCTCCAAGTCCAAACAACTGAAGAACCACAGCCATCGATTACATCCAAAGACTTTTCCCATCATCAGCTAATACTTCACTTTATTTGTTTAGTCTATATATTAACTTCTTCTGATTGAACCTTGACACCTCGCCTATCCTTCTAGTCTACGCTTGCTTCTCTAAATAGCAACAAAATCCTTCCTGAAACACATGCAAATTCAGAGGAAGAGCCAAACTCGCAAGGCCAACTTCAAACTCCAATCATCCCTTAATCTCCTGAGCTCTCAACAATGGCCGCGGTGGACCAGCCTTCGAGCTCGCCAAATGTTATTGATGAAGAACCAGATACTTTCCGTGGAGAAACTGTTGCTCCGTCTTCATCAAAAGGGCCTACTACTCAAGCACCTACCCTCCAAGATGAAATTTTGGTTTTGCAAGAGCTTTCGACTAGGTTAAGTGCTATGAGTTCCCCTCCGGCCGTCACCATTTCCCTTTAGAAGCTCCTCTCTGCCAACCTGGACCCTCCTTAAGACATCAAACGAATTCAAGAACAAGTTAGGAATCTAAAGGCCATTGCCTCTACTGAATTCCTTCAGACCATATCCGACCTTGAGGAAAAGCTTCACCAACTCCAACGTCAATACGACGCCCAACAACGCCTGAAACTCGAAGCCGATCGCAAGAATGAAGCGGTAGAGACATTGACTTGCCAGACACTAGAAGAAAACAACCGAATCTAAACACTTCTGAAAAACACTTTATCCCAAAAAGAAACTCTGGCAGCCAAGGAAGCTGAATTAGCTGCCCTCCAAGCTGAAGTGGACCGCCTGCGTATAAACGCTCATTCAAATCAGGCCTCTATTCGCCAGCTTCTGGACGAAGGAGAAACCCAGGCTCAACTATTGCAGGATGCAAAAGAAGAAGCCACGAGTGCTCTACACTTGTATAAACAATCTTAGCGAGACTTCGAACTTTCCAAAATTTCTTTGAGGGAAAGAGCCCTATAATTACTGGGCCTCAGAGATTAAGCCCTTTCTTTGTATTATAATATTCCAAAACATTCTACTGTCTTAGGTATTTTTCTTTGATTGTTCATATTTTGGTATTTTTGTATTTTAATTGGGCCCTGAATATCCTGCTGGGCCTCAGACTTAGGCCTGCGATGGATTACCCTAGCAAAATTAGGCATGTTATAGAACCTAACCGCTCGCCTACCATTGTTATTTGACTTAAATAGTCTTTTAATTTCAAGCTTGGAATCCGTAACGCGTTGTTCCATCAGTCAAATCTTCAAGATACGTTTTACCTGCCCAAAAATCTTTTACTTATCACGCCTTCATCTCGTGGTAGATAAACTGCTCCGTGGTGCAATCTCCGGTAGACGCGTGTCCTCTATTAACGGGTACATTTAATCGCAAAACCTTACTGCTACAGTTCGGCGTAGCTTCTTTCTATGAAAGGTATCTTCATATACTACTTGTGGTCATACTTTCCAAGCTTCTTTCCGAGATGAACTCCCTTTCTTCATGTTTGCTCTGGTTCTCTTATCTGGAAAATTCTCCAGATAAAACCTCCCATATTATAGACTTTAGATAGTGATATCCATTTCCAAACCTGGACTAGATAGTGATATCTATGTCCAGGTGTTTCCTTGGCAAAGTCACCCTAAGTATCTACAGGGTGACGAAGCCACACTCTCGAGGGAAAAACTCACCTCGTCTTCCTCAGAAGCAGCCGCTCAGTTTCCATATGCATTGAGGTTGCCGGCTCCAAGAATGCAGATGTTCTGGAGAGAAGCGACATGGAGTTTAGCCCTGGGAAAGTCATCAAACATCAAGCGTGCTTCAAGTGGTCTTGTAGGTTGCTGAACTAGCTTCCTTGTTGTTTCAAATCCTTATTCTTTTGTCTCTTGAGGTCCCATTTTTCATGTATGCATATTTGATATGTGTACCCAAGGACCGGCTATCAACTGTTTGAGGATTTGAAAAAACAAACTGTATTTATCTTTCTGTTCTGTTGCTGTTTATAGTCTGTCTTAATACGGTATCAAAGCTTAAGGCCGCAAAGCCTTTGTAATTTTTTGTTTCGATGTGATATGTTTATATTGAAAGTAAAGAGTTCCCTTATGCAAAATGTCTTTTGTATTCATAAACTCATATATAGTTTGTACAATAAATTGGTGGTAGCAATTGGCGAGCATGAACTTTTTAACCAGAAAAAATAAAAATTTAGCCACAAGTATAGGCTAAAAATACTAAAATTTTGAAATTTAGCCTTAAGTATATGCTAACTACGTCTAAGTCCCTATGTGTTGCCCATTCAGTTCAATCATGCGAGTGTCGCCAAAGAGCATGAATGAACTGGATTAAGCTATTGTTGATGGGTCTTCATACTCTCAGATTGGCTGTATATACTTCTTAAGGAAACGACCATTGTTAGGGTTAGCATGAATTGTTCCATCTCGATCTCGTAAACGAACAACTCCTTTACCTAAGAGTCGATCAATAATGTATGGTCCTTTCCGCGGCCTTCAGTCGATCAATAATGTGTGAATTTTTTGACCACGTTCTGTGGCCTTCAGTCTTCTCGCTAACGGGCAATATCACTCGCCAAACCAATTCTCCTTCTGCGAAACTCATGCCCCTAGTATATTTGTCAAAGGCACAAGCCACTTTTCGTTTCTCAGCATATAGACTATGATAAGCCTGTATTCTCTTTTCATCTAAGTCTTCATGTTTCTGCCACATAGCTTGCACATAATCTTCACCGATCAAAGTGTTTTGTTCCATTACTCTTAAAGATTGTACGTTAATCTCTAAAGGCAGGACTGCATTGTGGCCAAACATTAACGCATAAGGAGTAGTGCCTATGGGGGTCCGTTTGCTTGTTTGATAAGCCCAAAGTGTGTTGAATAACTCTTTATGCCACAATCTGGCATTGCTCGCAAGCATTCGTTTGAGGATGTGTATGATAATTTTGTTGCTTGCTTCTGCTTGACCGTTGGATTTGGCATAATATGGAGAAGAATCAAGAAAATGTATCCCGAAATCCTTCATGAGCTCATCAACTTCTCCAGACATGAATGCTGCCCCTCTGTCTGAAACAAAACTCTCAGGAATACCAAACCGGCAAATAATATCTTCAAATAAAAACTAGCGAATGGCCTTCGGCCTTCGCTGATGATACTCTGAGAGGTCTAACTTCGAGCCATTTTGTGAAAAAGTCGGTAGCCACTATGATGTACTTGTGCCCGTCGTATAAATGAGGATGAATCATTCTAATTAAGTCCAAAGCCCACCCTCGAGCTAGCCAAGGCTTGATTATAGGCTGTAATGGTATTCTGGGCATATGACTGATTGGACCATGTTTTTGACAATCTTTACAACCTGTAGCAAACGTGATGCAATCTTTGAGCGTACCTGGCTAATAATAACCATGTCTTCGTATTAACCATCTCATCTTTGGACTGTCCTAATGTGCCCCTGCTGCTCCTAGATGTACTTCCCTCATTAATCGCTTGGCATCACATCCGAAGACATATCTCAAGAATATGCCTTCCTCTCCTCTTCTATATAACTCATCATCCTTGAGTATATAATTAGGAGCTAAAAAACGAATATGCTTGTCTACCAGATTACTAGGATTCTGGAGATAGGAAATAATAGGCTGTCTCCAATCCACATCGATGTGATCGAGTGTGGCAACGTACCACTCATTGTTTTCTTCTTGGCGAGCAATGAAAGATGGCAGGGTCCTGTGTTCAACCTTCAATTTACGTTCGCGTACTTCATCTTGCAAGCTCACCCCCATTGCTAGTTGTGCGAACTCAGTTGTTGCGTAATTCTCCTCGTGAGGGATATGGCTCAACTCTACTTTGGTAAACAACTTGAGTAATTCACAGGCTCGTTTGGTGTAAGGTTCTAAAACTGGTCCAGCCTTATAGTTGGTTTCAAGTTGTCGGATTACTAACAGGAAATCTCCGTGTACGTGCACATCTGTAACTTCCATATCTATCAAAATTTCCAAGCCAATGGTAAGTGCCTCGTATTCCGCTTGGTTATTTGTGCACTAGAAATCCAACCTGAAAGAAAAAGATAATGTTTGGCTGCATGAAGAGACCAATCCCACTCCTGCCCCAACTATAGTGCTCGGGCTTGACCCATCAAAGTATAAACACCAAGGTGCGAGATCAATACGAGTTAAGTCTAACTCTGGCCCCTCGCGAGCATCCTCCATTGGATGATAAGCCAGAAAGTCAGCCACTGCTTGGCCTTTAATTGCTTTCTGGGGAACGTACTGCAAAGAAAACTCTGACAGTGCAAGAATCCACTTCCCAATCCTTCGCCTGAGTATGGGTCTCGAAAGCATGTACTTCACCAAATCTGTTTGCGCTATTACACATGTGGTAAAGGATAACATGTAATGCCTTAACTAGCATCCTAAAAAATACAGGGCTAGGCACCATTTTTCCATTGGCGAGTATCTTGTTTCACAATCATTCAAAGTACGACTGAGATATAAGATAACACGTTTAGTTCTTGTCATATCGTCTTGAGCTAATACACTCACAATAGAACGATCATTAGCTGATATATACAACTTAAGAGGAACCCCTGGCCTTGGTGGTACCAAGATTGGCGGGTTTACTAAGTATGCTTCGATGGTTTCAAAATCCTCTAGATGAGTAGGCTCCCATACAAAGTCTTTCTGATTATGAAGCTTGAGTAAGGTGGAGAATGGTTATGTTTTTCCTGCCGCATTGGCAATAAAGCGCCTCAAGAAAGTTGATTTTACCCAATAGGCGTTGTAGTTCCTCTTAGTCTTTGGCGGGACTGCATTGAGAACTGTTTCTTTCTTGTTGTCCGGTATCTCAATCCCACACTGATGAACCAGAAATCCCAGGAAATCTTCTACTTGTACTCTAAACACACATTTAGCTGGATTTATCTTTAGTTAATGTTGCCTCATTCAGATGAACACTTGCCTAAACTCTTCAATGTGATTACTCCTATATTTAGTTTTAACCACCACATCATCGATGTAGACTTCCATAGTCTTACCAATATGATCATGGAAGATTAAATTCATTGCTCATTGGTAGGTTGCCTATGCATTCTTGAGACCAAATGGCATGTCCACGTACTCAAATACTCCTTGCAAAACCTGGGCACCGAAATGTGGTCTTAAGTCTGTCTGCTTCTGCCACTGGTATCTGATGATAACCAGCCGTCCCATCCATGAATGATAACATTTCATGACGAGCCACTGAGTCTACCAAAAAATAGACTACTGGCATTGGGTATGTATCCTTCGGGGTTGCATTGTTTAAGTCTCTGTAGTCAACACATACTCGCATCTTTCCATTCTTCTTCTTGACTGGGACTACGTTTGATAGCCACTCATTGTATTGGCCATTTGTATGATCCCTGACTTGAGCATTTTTTTCTACTTCTTCTTTGACTAAAATTGTTGTTTCTGTATTCATTCGATGCATCTCTTGTTTCACTAGCTTCTTTCCTTCCATGATAGGTAAGTTGTGACAAACCAACTCTGGTGACAGTCCTGGCATGTCGTCATACTTTTCTGCAAAATAATCAGCGCACTCCTGTAGTAATTTAATAAACCTCAATCGTTATTCAGGCTCTAGGAAGATACTAATAGCCACAGATATTGGCTCTTCTGAATTCCTAAGATTAACCTTTTCAATGGGATCTTTGACATTAGGAGGGATATCGTTCAAGGTTGTGGGTGCTAATCTGATCTCTTCCTCCTCGTCTGACTCATTTAGTACATCTTCATCCACATATTCCAATGCCGTAATCATTGGAACCCTCTCGTATGCTTGACTCTCCATAAAAAAAATTATGAAAGCGTTCGTACAAAGAGTAACAAGCATCAACCTCTATACTTGATAAAAGACCCAATCATTGAGCTAGTTTGGATGGTAGCTCAATGGTATAGGGTCTTCCATTGTCGTGGTCTGCTTGAATAACACCCCACTGAGCTAGTTTAGAGGCCGTAACACCAATTGGGTGTCCTTTCTTATCGATACCACATACTTCCAGTGGCCTAATGTCACTGTTGTAATAACTGGCTTCTAAAGAATTGGCAGGCACAGAGTATGCACGAGGATCTGCATCAACGATCTCTGTCTCACCAGACTCCATGTTCCAAAGCAACATTTGCTGGTGAAGGGACGATGGTACACAATAGCTCATGTGGATCCAGTCACGTCCAAGAATTGCACTGTATGGAGCTATGCACTCCACTACAAAGAACGTGTATGTGCCAGTGGCTGGTCTAATGTGAAAGACGATTCCTAAAGTCCTCGATATGCTACCCTGAAAGTTTCTGACATTGAGGGTTGTCTCTTGGATAACAAACTTGAGAACGCCTAGTAATGCCATTGCTTTGACGGTGATGATGTTCACCGCTGCCCCAGAATCCACTAAAAGCTTGTTAATTTGAATTCCCTGGATCATCCATGTCACGTATAGTGGCCGCATGTGCATGGCCATGTTCAGGGTGGGCTTCGCGAACATCCTTTGTCCCTTGGTTGATGGTAAATCAGTCTCTGATTTTTTGGCGAGCGCTGATAGTTCTATAAGTATTGGTTCATCCTCTAGCGCTACCAAATTATTAACATCTCTCCCCAAGACTGGCTCAACCACTGCTGGCTTCTGTGAAAACATTGCATACTTGGAGGATAAGACAAACACCATGTTTATATTATTGTCTACCTCATCCGCACATTCTTCTATATCATCTTCTTCATCTTCACCATAGTCCAACAACTCTTCGTCATCTTTGTTGTTGTTATCTTCGGGCTTCCCTTCTTCGAGATCCATGTTTGCGGTGACCTCTAAGGAAGCGACCTGCTGCATCTGAATATCAGGTGCAGGTTCTATAGTTGTTGGCATAAATATTCCAGAACTTTATTTCTGGAGTGGGGGAAAAGTCTTGTCTAGGCTGGTCTTCTTCTTTTCCTCTGCAATCAAAGGCTTTAGTCTCCATTGTAGGCCTTTAGTCTCGCTTACAGTGACGTGCCCCTTGTCATGTTCCCTTTGTCTCTGTGGACTATTCAACCTCACTACTTGCATCACCTCGTCGTCGAACCTAAGCTGCTGCTTAGCTGACTTATGTTCTCGGACGTCGTGATGAACCTCATGTATAGATTCTGGTGTCCTATCTCTGGCCCATAATTCTGGGTTACGGTCAAAGACACTTGGTCGCTGTGCTTGAACTTTAGGCTAGCGAGACTTCATCCCAAAAACCACCAAATGGTTTACTACAAGTGCATTAAATCATTTTTGCAGCTTTTCTGGGGAATAGACCAATTCTTCTTCTTTGAGAATGCCCATCTCATAAGCTTCCAATGCCCTCTTAGCTTCTTCAAATCATCGTTGGAGGTTACATCTCCTACTTGGAGTCACTTTGATGGACTTCCCCTTCTCTTTCACATACCACATATTTTCCTTAGTGATGTTTCTTGAAGCTGATGGAACGTATGGCTTGGCGAGCGTGTTAGCTATCTCTGATTTGGAGTTCTTTGCTTCACTGACCCGCTCTGTTGCTCACGAACGTTTGGGTGCTGGGGAATCCCTTTGTCTTGATTCCCTTGGGCTATGCGGCCGACGATGTTCTAGATTTGAAAATAATTATGGGAAAACCTTGGCTACTTCTGCCAATTCTTCGTAAGAAATCTTCAGCCCGCACTTAAGCTTACAATGAGCACAAAGAACCACTGGCGACTCTGCTTTTGGATGCACCTTCTCTTTACCTTTAGCTGATCTTGTCGGTTGTTTCTTTGGTGGACTCTCGCCAGTATTATTGATATCGATACTCGGTTTTCTCTTGCCTGGGTAGCCCCTGGTCAATGCTAACTTTTCGACCGTCAATGATTCCTCAATCGCTAAGCTTGGCGAGGGCTCTTCTATCAGTATTTCTCCTTTGTCAATCCACTGCTGAATTCTAAACATTAAGTCAATGTAGTAGTTCGTGGAATGGTGACCCATCTGCGATGATATTGACAGTAAGGTGGACCCCTTACGTCTTCAGGATGCGGGTATGAAGTTCCCCAGTTATCGAGAACCACTGCTATTCCTGCTTCGACTAGCTTTTTAAAAAATTCCTCTCGCCTGGATACATCATAAGTGATCTCAGCTCGTCTAGGTCAAGCAAACGCAATATTGCGTTTAGGACTCCGCTTTGATTTTCTCCTTCTTTGTGTGGGCTTAGATGCATCGCAAGAGAGGGATGTTTCTGTGGAAGGCAATGATGTTTGAGGATACCATGCTACCATTCCTTCTTGGTTAACTATAACCACATCCTAGTTGATCAAACCTTGAATTTTGTCTTTCAAGGTCGAACATGTTGTTGTTCGGTGTCCGTACTTGTTGTGGAATCTACAGAAATGTTGACCTGGCCTTTCATACCTTAGATGTTTTAGTTTAAATACTGGCCAATAGACGATAACCTCCATTTCGTGCAGCCTATCCAAGATTTCTTCCACCTTATCCTGTGGAAAGGTATAAAGTGGAAAGATCGGTATGTCCTCCTCCTTAGCTCCTCCTCCCTGGCTAATGGCTGGCGACCAACCGATATCGATCACATTAACTTGAGGTGTTGGGAAAGGTTAAGAGTCTACTAACAATGCTTCCTTGGATGTTCCCTCCAACTCTAGCCTACCTTCGTTGATCCACTTTTGGATCTGATCTTTCAGCTTAATGCAGTTCTTTGTAATATGATTCCAAGCTCCATGGAATTTGCAATACCTTTTACCTTTCAACTGCTCGGCTGTTGGGAGAGGTCCGAAGTCTGCTTTGACAGCTCGCATGTTGTAAAACTGATCCAGGATCTCGTGAGCCATGTTCGCATCGTATGTGTATGTTTCAAACTCTGGCTTACTAAAAGCCACTGTCAAAAGCTTAATGGGGCCCTTACTATTTTGAAGGTTGCGGAGTTTCAAAACCTTGGTCATTGATAAATCCACTGCCCCGACCTGATCTCCATCAGATTCTGAATCCTAGTCGTTTTCTATTTCTTCTACATAAGCCACAGTCTTTGGCTTTGGTCTATTGTAAGACCTAGCGGTATACATTCCCTTGTAGGCATTCCTTATGTTTTCTCGTTCTTGCATGGTATTGTGAGCTTTAGTCATAGCCATAATAAGCTCGTTCAAGAAAAAGTACTTGTTATTCAAGAACAGTTGGTGGTACGCATCCTCCAAACCGTTCTTGGCCATCTCTACTACCTCTTCTTTGTCTAGTGGAGTCTTGCATAGATTTTATTTTGACCGAAAATGGTGCAGGAAGGTAACTGGACTTTCTGTCGCTAATTGGCTCAAGGAAGCCAACTTTCCAACACTAGTTTCAGGTCTTGTCGTTCTGAAGTGATCTATAAACAAGGCCTCTATGTCATTCCACTCATTGATTGAACCCTTCTCCAATCCCATATACCAAACGAGGGTTGATCCTGACAAAGATGATCTAAAGACTCTCAACTTGAGTCCATCGTTATCAGTAAACTGCCCTAGTTGCAGTGTGAAATACACTAAATGAGTTGCCGCATTTGAATCATGGTCTCCAGAGAAAGTCTAGAAGGTTTGATGTCGGTAGTATCTTGGCCATTGCCAAGCATCTGGATCGTCTTTCTGCATGGGAGGGAATGGAGTTTCGTATGATTCATATATCTTGGCGAGATGTATGTCACAATCATTCATAAATCTATTTAATCTTTGTTCCCATGCAGGCGGGAAATACTTTGCTTGTTTAGTTTTTCTGGCGAGGTCAGAAACGGATTTCGTTAGAAACGCAATGTCTCTGTCTGTTCTTTGAGACAGTGTGGCCGCATGTTAGCGGTATTCATCCAAACTTGTCCCTAAAGTTTGCATGATGTCGATCTGCAATTTGTCCTGACCTTCCGCAAGACTTGCTACTTGGGCTCCAATTGCCTCTCGTTCCTCCTGATCCCTATGGAGTTCTACCCTTAACGCTTGGATTTCGGTCAATGCTAAGTCTACTTTTTCGCCTTGAGTAGTGAGGAGATCTGCTTGTTGTTCAATTCGTTGACCAAGAGCCGTGTAGTAGTTAGTTTGATGTTCGTCTCACCTAGCCACGTAGGCTAGGTATTCTTGGAACGTAAGTTCCATAATCTCTGCTTCGTTCAAAGATTTAAACGACATGTTTGAGTGAAGTTCTTTAGCGAAGATGAGTTCAACTGATTGATTACTTAATGAACGACACCGAGTAGATGTGTGTTCATGGTATGCCGGTTGTGAATGTTTGCGACACTAAGGGTATTCCCTTCTGTAAGGATCCCTTATTGTCACTTAGAGACACGAAAGATGCTCCCACCGGACATGGCAAAATGTTTTACTCCAAAATCTCTCTGGCGAGGAGCGCGTAGAAAGTCTCTTGCAAACTGTCTCTTTTGTTGATTCCGAATAGTATAACCCCAGTTGTCGGGTTATCCTATTTGTGCTTCGTGTGCTGGCGTGCCACCGTCTGTCAACGAAATATGGAAATGTAAGCT
This sequence comes from Geum urbanum, assembly GCA_946800695.1. Classification (NCBI taxonomy): domain Eukaryota; kingdom Viridiplantae; phylum Streptophyta; class Magnoliopsida; order Rosales; family Rosaceae; genus Geum; species Geum urbanum. The sequence goes on along the minus strand of OX326999.1, from coordinate 75,256,053 downwards.
ACTTGACTTCTTGATTTAAGCGATTAAGACGAGGAGAGCACCAACCTCGTCCGAATGGGTCCTTCTTGCCTAGTGAACTAGGACTTTGGGGTTTTTACGTCTCTAGCAGAGCCACAGAAATCGATACCTCACACTACCCTTTTACGAGTGCAAAGCAGAGCAACTGCTTTGACGATGTGTCGAGAACACTGCTTCCTTGGATATCCGAACTCTCACTCGATATGTGCCAAGCCCTTCAATCTTCCAGTTGCGTTGCTTCTTTTGATCGCAATACTCTCACTCGATTGGTGACAAGCACTTTAATCGTCTGATTACAAGGATAGAATCTTTTGACGTGATGTTTGTGTATTTGCGTATAGCAAATATTTTGTATTTGATCGGGGGCCTTTTCTCTATTGCTCTTGCTCTCCTTATATATTGCACAATAGACATTTTTCAATTCTCTTGAACGTTTTAAACTCTTAGATTCTCAATATATCTCTAAGTCTTTACCAACACACGAGTTTTATCTTTATATAGTTTCAATGTTATCACAATTCCTTTCATGAAGAAAACCTAACCGAAGCAGAAAATGTTCGATAAACATTAAACCGCATAGATCAGCTATCCTAACTTACAGTCCTAAATCAATATGAAGACGGACTCTTTTATACTACTTGACCTCTCACCAAGCTTCATTCTTAACCGGGCCGCTCGCCAAGACTTCAGCCTTCCAAATCCAATATAAAATATTTATTTCAGACTCAAATACTCATAATCAAAGATAAAGAGCCTAATAACTCCACTGCAACTCTTCTAACTTCAGTAGCATATGTTTCAATAGCCTCCCTTCACCAACACATCAATTGTATAAATTCAGCAAATGTCTTGTAGCCCTTTTAAAATATTATGTTAGTAATTGTGCTAAAAAATTTAGGAACATACTTGAATGGAGTGGAAGGCCAAACTTCAAGCTTCCTGTACTGGTGTAGATAAACCATAAGAACTAGTTTGTCAGACCAATCCAGTACCTTGTGATCCACATTGGAATGGCCATAGACTTGTATGTCATTTGATGGCATAGCAATTTTGTTTTTCTCTTCTAAAGGAAGTTCAAAGAACCTCTTTGCAGCTTCCTTAAAGGCCTTGGTCACATCTGTTGCAACTCCATGATTTACTACCTAAAAATCAAGTTCTATTTTATTAACTTACATACATGGTGTTTGATGAAATATCAACTTTTAAGTTCTAATGTAAGAGTTATTTACAAGGTGTTGGGATGAAGTACCTGGAAGAATCCCCATTCATTGCAAGCCTGATCTAGTCTATGGAGTTCCTCTTTGTGTCCTTTTGAGAGCAGAGAAAAATCGATGATCGGAACCTTGGAAGAAACTTGAGGGCACAATTCTGCATCCTTTGCAATGTCCTTCTGATTTCTAATGAATTTTTCAGGTACCTGAAGAGGATCAATCCTCACCATTTCTTGAACCTTTGGTTGTGGGGGACATGGGGCATAGAGCCGGGCTGACTTTAATTCCATTTTCTCCACTTCTTTCTTTCAGCAACTCTGAATCCTTGACACCACAACTAACTTTGACTTCCAGAATATATAGGGGCCGGCCTGTGTAAGAGCACAAAATGGAATTCATTTTACAACAATATTTCTTTCCCCTATTTTGGATAAATATTTATTTTTACCATATATAACAAATATTGTGGATTCTCTTCACTGTGTTTAAAATTGGAGAGGAAGAACAATAAAATTTGTACGAGAAATTTTTTCAGGTTGCCGTCACTCCAGTTAGATTGTTTGACGGGTCAATAATAATTCGACACATGACATCTTCCATTTTAATTGGCAATCAACATAATATATTATATTTAAGAAATAATAAAAATTATAGTGTTCTAACCATAGACCAAGCCATCCATCAAACCTAAAGCCCCTACCCGACCCACCCCACCCCACCCCATTACGTGAATTTCTCTAAAATCAAACTTTGTTTATGTCGAACAAAGTAAGAGAGAAGATGAGAAACTTCATTATCTCCAACAACATCAAATTGTTAACATATCACATATCTATCCTCAAACTCCAAGTGAACACCGACAAATTCGAGCTTGGAAACTTAAGACTACTCGCTTAGCCTCGTCTCGCCGATCACTCGATCCCGTGCTCCGACTGCCGTATTATTACTCGGTGATGAGGCTTCTCTTCATTCTTGTTGTTTGTTATTTTGGCTCAGTCAAAGTCGACATCGATAGCTAGAGTATAAATTTTCATTTGAGAATGTATTTTTGAGAAATCAAATTAAGTGCTTATTGAATTGACACTACCACATTAAGTACCATTGCCGGCGACTTTAAGTCGCCGGCCTTGTTTTTTTTTTTCCGCCAGAAATGACATTACCGGCGACAAGGCTGTCGCCGGAAATTGGCCGCCGGTGAAAGCATTACCGGTGATTTATTTTTCAAGTCGCCGGTAATGTCCTTCATCATTGCCGGCGACTTGAGTCGCCGGCAATGTTCAATCATTGAGTCGCCGGCAATGATAAAGGACATTACCGGCGACTCAAGTCGCCGGCAATGATTGCTCCGCCGTGGCCGGAAAATGAGGGCCATTGCCGGCGACTTTGGTCCAAGTCGCCGGCAATGGTTGGAGAAATTTGTCAAAAAAAAGCCGGTTCTGGATTGGGCCCAATTCCAGAACCTGCATTGAAAAACATAAACCGTACCATTACAAGTTTAACAGTACACACATAATTGTCCAACGTACAGTACAAATAGCAACAATACGAAAATAAACTACAACTACACGTCAGAGTCGAGGAACTCTCTGGTCAGGGTCGAAGAAATCCATGTATTCATTTGAACTCCAGTGGCTACCCTGGTCTTGCTGTGGTGGTGACTGCTGCGGTGGTGGATAACTGTGGAACACAGGGACCGGGGGAGGTGTGGGGAGGGGTTGTCCGGTAGTCTGAGCCGCGTACATGGTCTGCATCCATGTGAACATTTGTGTCTGCTGCTGGACCATGAGTCGGTGTTGCTCGATCATCCCCCGGTACTCGGCATCTCTGACTGCCTGCTGCTCGGCCATCTGCCTCATCTCCTCCATCTGCCTCATTTGCTCCTCCAACTCCCTCTGCGTCCTCTGAAGCTCCACTGCTAGGTTACAACTAGAAGTTGAACTTCTTGACCCGGTAGAGTATTCCGAAGTGTTCTTCAATACTCCTTCGCCCGCCGAGCCCATTCCTCTGCAGTAGTAGGTATTCTTTCCAGTCCCGCACGCTTTTGCCATGATCTGAGCCGCTATAGGGCGATCAAGCGGATCGATCTGAGAGGCATACTGGGTCACTTCTTCCTCCGAGCAGTCAGGATGGTTGTTCCGAGCTATATTCATGGTGACTTCTGTGGTCGCCTCCTCCACTCTCGCCTAATTGAAAAGCGAATATGAATAACGTATTATTTAACAAAATAAATTAATATCGAAAAATAGTTTTATTAACACATGCATATGTGAAGTACAAAATACAGAGGCGAAAGACTTACCGCTTTTTCAGGGCACTGCGGATAGAACTTCTGATGAATAAACACCAACGGGTTGACTTCTTGTTGTTGCTGCGCCTTACTCGACCAACCCAAATAGTTGAGTGAACCTGCATGATGGGCCTTGGTGTTTTTCAATCTATTCTCCCGGTTCGTCTTGGAAATCGCCTTGTTTGATAAACATATGTAAAAAAATTAGTAACTAACTATTTCAATGTGATACGATACATTAGGGTTGTAAGATATATTCATGATGCATACCTTCACTTTGGGGTGCTCGAAGTGGGCTACCAGCCACAGCCACTCGTACTCCTTAAACCGGAATTCGCTAGGGGTAGAACCTCGGCCTAGCTCCTTGTACTGTGTGTAATGTTTAGAAAACTCGTTCTTCCACTCTTTATACCTATATTAACACCAGAAAAAAAAGTTAGAGATATTAAAACACTCGATAAACAAAAATCTAACTCGATATATACTCAAATAACTCGAATCACATCACCTGATATGTAGTTGACGCTCTACCCACGAGTGAATAAGGCATTCATCCACGTCAAACCACAGCTGCAAGATGAATATATAAACGGTAAAATTATATATTTATTCGGACTTAATTAATAAATGTAAAATTTACGTAATGAAAATACGATTTAACTCATACTCAGTGCATTATGCACTTGCATCTTCACGTAGAGAGGCACAGATTCTCAATCTGGCCAAAGCATTGGGACCTTGTCCCGCACGACGGCCCCGGCCATGCTGGCATACTTTCGCGTGGTGTCAAATGCCTCGATCACCTCGCCATGCTCATTGGCCCTTATGAGCGTTTTCCTTCCCCCGGTGGCCTGCTCAAGTCTCTTCCCGGTGCAGGTGTCTCTAGCCCCTTTCCGTTTTCCAGTGCCACTAACGAAATTGCGTAATAATACAATTTCAACAAATTGATATCATTAATTGAACCTATCGTAAGTCTTAAGTAATAATTAAGTAATCAATCTTGTTAAATAAACTTATACCTTCATCGTCCGTTTGCTGGTTGGTGCACCTTGCACTCCAAAGATACACGGGGTCGAACGGGATGAAGTTGTACGCTTCCTCCACGCTCAGGAACTCTGGCCGTCCTTCAATGTAAATAGGCCTCCCCCTATCATCGAATTCAGGGATCACAGGAATCTCGTCGGGCAGGAAGAGACCGGACGGCGGAGATAGACGAGGCCTGGACGATGAGGCGCCAGCACCATCTGCCTCAGATGATTCCTGTGAAACGGGAGTAGGCACCGGGCCAATAAGGGGCATTCGGATGGAGGGAGTTTCTGATGCCCCCGTTGACTATCACTCGTCTGAGGGTCTACTGACTGAGCGTCTGCTGACTGAGGCTCGAGGCTGGACTGGGGGTTGCACGGATCCGGATCGTGCAGCTTCCTCCTCTCCTCGCACAGCTAGCAACATTTGTGTGCGAGCATTCATAATTGGCCCACTTCGCGTGTTGCTGACTGCGGCTGAGGAACCTTGACTGTTGCTCCCTCCACTGTTTCTAGTCCCTCTCCGTTTGATGCCTCCAAGCCAATTTGCCACAAAACCTCCTGCACATCCAACAATTAGTCCTGGATTCGGTTCTATGAAAATTAAGGATGGAACCGGTTGGAACCGGAACCGTTTGGAACCGGAACAGTTTGGACCCGGAATCGTTTGAACCCGGAACCGTTTGGAACCGGAACCGTTCGGTTTCGAACCCTTCCGGTTACAATTTCCGACTACGATTTCCGACACCCTAAATTACCTTAAATTATCAACTATATCAATTAATCCAAATCACCTTAATTTTCCCAACACCCTAAATTACCTTAAATTACCTATATCAATGAATCCAACCCCTAAATTAATTTGCCCATATATGCAACACCTTAAAAATACAATATAATTATGAACTATAACCCTATATCAATTAATCCACCCAAATCACCTTAAATTACCTAAATGTTTTCCACATATATACATCACCTTAAATTATCAAAAATTATCAAAACTTAATTATATACATCACATAAATTTTCCACATATATACATCACCTTAATTAAATTTCCACATATATACATCACCTATACATGCATCACCTTAATTAAATTTTCCACATATATACATCACCTATACATGCATCACCTTAATTAAATTTTCCACATATATATATACATCACATATATATATATATACATCACCTTAATTAAATTTTTCAAATATTTTTCACATACATACATCACATATATATACATCACCTTAAATTATCAAAAATTAAAACATCACCCAAAACTTAATTAATCAAGTTAATTAAAATGCATAAAAATAAAATTAAAATTGAGAGAGAGAGAGAGAGAGAGGGAGAGAGAGAGAGGGAGGGAGAGAGAGGGGAGGAGAACCTGTCATGGTCGAGCTCCAAGTGGGCTTCCCGAGAAATGAGGTGAGGGGAGGAGGTAGAGGAGGAGGGGATGAGGAGAGGAGGAGGGGAGATTTGGGGTTTTTGGGTGTTTGTGTGGAGAGGGGAGGGGGGAGAGGGGAGGAGATAGATATTTGAGGAGAGGAATATAATTGGGGGGGCGAGGTGAGGAAGAGAGGGGGAGATTTGAGGGTTTGAGAGGAAAATGTGGAGAAATGAGGTGAGGGGAGGAGGAGCTGCCCGATCTGGAAATTAAAACATCACCATTGCCGGCGAGTTACTCTTTAACTCGTGGGTAATGACATTGCCCACGAGTTGATAAGCAACTCGTGGGTAATTTCATTACCCACGAGTTGCTTATCAACTCGTCATTACCCACGAGTTGCTTATCAACTCGTGGGTAATGATAATGATTCCCGACAAAAGAATTTCCGACTACAATTTCCGACTACGATTTCCGACAAGAATTTATGACTACAATTTATGACTAGAATTTCCGACTATAATTTCCGACTATAATTTCCGACTAGATCGAATTTCCGACTACAATTTCCGACTACAATTTCCGACTACAATTTCCGACTACAATTTCCGACTACAATTTCCGACTAGAATTTTCAACTACAATTTCCGACTACAATTTACGACTATAATTTCCGACTATAATTTCCGACTAGATTGAATTTCCGATCGAATTTCCGACTACAATTTCCGACTACAATTTTCGACTAGAATTTCCGACTACAATTTCCGACAACAATTTCCGACTAGAATTTCCGACTAGAATTTCTGACTACAATTTTCGACTAGAATTTATGACTAGAATTTCCGACTATAATTTCCGACTATAATTAAAATACGTACATCATTAACGTACTAAGGATGATAATCGTAATCATCTTTATCACTTGAGTCTGACTCGGTTTCATAGGTAACCTCTGGCAATATGTGCCGCTCCTCGTCATCTGAATCAGCGTCAACTTCATATGGATTAACATCGAGAAGTTCTGCTCCAGTAATTCGAAACACACTCCAAGATCTCACATAATTAAGGCGAATCGTAGATTATTCCGGAATGTCAAAAGCGTTCGGCTCTTGGTATGCAGTAACTTCCTCATCATCTGCGATCTCACCAAGTGTGGCAGCATTGTATATGTTTCTATGAGCAACATGGTTAACCACCTTACACAGGACTTTGTTCAGAAGATCGTCAAGGTAAAACACTTGTTTTACTGATGTGGCAAGAATGAAAGGGTCTTCTTTATACTAGCTTGTAGCAGTATTCACCGAAAATGTTCCGTACTGATCGGTCCGTGTGTTCTCTAGGCTAGTATCAAACCATTTACACTTGAACAAATGCACTTTCATGCGGTTCCCATAAATTAGTTCAACAACTGAATGAAGGACACCGTAATAGTCAACGCCATCCTGCCCACTATGGACCATCACCCCACAATTCTGTGTTTTCAGTCGGTCGTCTCAATTTTCACATATAAATTTCACGCCATTGACCTGACACATCGAGTAAACTTTTGAAGCTATCGGTTTCATCGCCAGGACCCTCAATTCGTTTGACCACTCTGGGCAACCCATCATTTGCTACATGGTTCATCTGAAAACGATAAGAAACCACACAAGAAATTATAAACATAGAAACCACAAAACCACGTACGTAGACACATGCTATATAAGGATATAAAAAATAGATATATACACATATACCCTTACCCATTGACCAAAGTAGTTTGCAAACGTCCTGTTGTGGTAATTAAAATTTCCGGCAATAGCAGGGCAGTGAAGATGATAGTTTTTCCAATATTGTACTTCTGGACAGTTAATCGGTACCGACCAGTGGGCAATGGCTACCTCAATTCCATCCAACTTGTACGACTTTGGCAAGCTTCACTGTACTACCACGTCATTGGAGATGATAGATAGGTTGAACTGGGGTTCATCTATCGGCATCTGTTGTTGGGGGTCCTCAAGCTCTCCCAAATACACGTTGGTGTACGTTACACACTCGTGCGCAATATATGCTTCAGCGATACACCCTTCAGGTGCAGATTTATTCTTCACATAGTCCTTGTAGGCTCCCAATTGTCTACAAGTTAACAAGTGCATGTTATGATACTTAAAAATTAAGAATTTACATAGGCTAACCAAATGTATGAATCATTTGTACCTTTCCATGGGATACATCCAAGTGTAGTGTACGGGACCGGTAAGCAACAATTGTTCGGGAAGATGGATCATCAGGTGAGGCATGATGTCGAAAAAATTTGGGGGAAATATCCTCTCAAGCTTGCATATGATAAAAATGATGTCATCTTACATCTCCATGAGATCTGATTTTTTAACTTCCCTGGTGCATAACTTCTGAAAGAATCTTGACAAGGCCACCAACGGCTCCACCACCTCTTTGGGCAGGTACCCTCGAATGAAAATAGGGAAAAGGCGTTGAAGCAGTACATGGAAGTCATGACTCTTTAATCCGTACATCTTATTGTCCCGGAAGTTAACACACCTGCTTATATTTCCTGCATAGCCATAAGGATACCTGCATATATATATAGCCATAGGCAACAATTATATTTCTCGCATATAACCATATATAAGTAAAAATTTAAGGCCAATTTCCTGCATAGCCATAAGAATATATACCTAACATTACTCAGCCACCCAAAAATTTCATGCTTATGCTTCGGCTTGACGGTGTAAGGAGCTTGCGGCATTTTTCTCTCACCATCTCTTAACCACAAATGTTTCCACAGTCCCATAGCTTTCAGATCAATGCGTGCCTTAGGGATGTCTTTTGTTTTCCCCTCCAAGTTAAGAACTGTGCCCACCACACTTTCACACACATTCTTCTATATGTGCATGACATCTAGGTAGTGTCTGATAGGCAACCTGGGCTAGTAGGGGAGTTCCCAGAATATGCTCTTGTGTGTCCAAAACTTATACCTTTCGGGCTTGTCTGGAATTGACGCCACTATCTCAGGATGATTGCTCAGCTTGCCAAAATCATATTCATTCAACACTTCCAAAATTTCTTCCCCTGTCCATCGACTGGGTGCCACACCTGTTTCCACAGCCCCATCAAACGCGTCTGGATCCTGCCTAAATGGGTGATCATATGGAAGCCAACAACGGTGACGCATCTGAACAATTTTACTGCAATGAGGACTACAACAATCAACCGTCATGCACTCTGAACAAGCCTTGTAACCCTTGGTTACGTTGTCCGACAACATACCGCGGGCAGGAAAATCACTGATGGTGCCAACAAGCATGGCATGCATCTGGAACATCTCATTTTTGAACCTATCGTAAGTGGGGTGGCCACACTCACTCAGGTACTTAAGCTCCTCAATCAAAGGCCTCAAATACACATCGAGACACTTTCCTGGATAACCCGGGCCCGGAATTAACAGAGTGAGCATATTGTATTCCTTCTTCATGCACATCCATGGTGGAAGGTTGTACGGTACCAAAATAACTGGCCATATACTGTATTGAAGACTCATGTTGCCAAAAGGGTTGAATCCGTCAGATGAGAACCTTAGCCAAACATTTCGGACCTCTGCTGCAAAATGATCAAACTCTCTGACCATGTGCTTCCAAGCCTCTCCGTCAGAAGGGTGTATAAGGGTGTCATCGTCAGGCAAATTCCTCTCAGCCCACCATCTCATAGGTTCGGTCGTGAAAGCACACATGAACAACCGCTCCAGCCTATCAATAAGCGGGAAATATCGAAGTATCTTCACAACTTTCTTGTTGCCTGCAGGAGTCAACTTATACCTTTCTGTAAAACATACTGGGCAGGCTTCAAGGTCTTCAAGATCTTTTCCCCAGAAGAGAATACAATCATATCTGCATGCATGGATTTTGATGTAGGAAAGCCCAAGATCTTTCAGGATATGTCGCACCTTATGATGAGTGGTAGGAAGACGATGACCGGGTGGCAGTAGCGAAGCAGTCCACTTCAGCCAAGAATCAACAGCTTTGACAGACATTTTGTTCTCCATTTTGAGCTGCATCACTCCCATGACACTTTTAAGAACAGTTTTACTACAACCGTCGTACAACGGAGTCTGTTGCAATGCAATCAGGTTGTTGTACTTGTCCATACCGCTTGTGTTGACATGAGCTCCAGGTAATGGCTCGACTGGCTCAATATGGGGGAAACCCTACACGACGGAAGGGACATTTGGTGCTTGATCAGCAAATACACCGCTCTCATAAGGAAACATATCATTGATTAACATCGATGTTGGATCATAGGATGGACTGGCCCTCTCAGCAAAATGTCCATGATCATAGCATGGACTGGCTCTCTCACCAAATTGTCCATGATCATGCGGACCCGCTAACAATGTTTCACCGTGATAAATCCAACAAGTGTACTTATCCCAAAACCCGTATTTACTCAGGTGCTTCTAGACTTTATCAATGGGAAAACGAAATTGATCGCTGCGACACTTACATTCTTTACACGGGCAATAATGAAGTGTAGTGTCTCCACAATTAGCCTTCACAAAATTCACAAAACTCCTAATTCCCTGGTGATATCTCACATCTCATCTTTCGAGGCTCATCCAACTCTTGTCCATCCTGAAAATTCTAACAATATTACGTACTATACATATATATATACACATTCACTACTAATTAATTAATAAATCATCATTAATTACATTCGAATTCATCCGATTAATTAACAAAAGTTGACCCATGCATGCATATATCCACTCAAAATCAACAGTCAATCACTCGAAATCAACAATATATCCACTCTATTTGCGTATTAAACCAATAATCGATATCTCAACTCTAAATCAACACGTGCATATATATATATATATCGATCTAATTAAATCAACACACATATATATACATACGTATATACGTACCTATATATAGCTACGTATATAGCTTCCCAAGCGAGTTTTCGACGCCGGCCTTTTGACAATACCCAAGGATTTCAGAGCGTTTTCCTTCTTTCAATTTCACCGGATTTTTTTCTATCCAAATGAATGAGCTGCTGCGATTTGCATCTGATATAAGAGGTATTGCCGGCAATTTAATGAATCGCCGGAAATGGAGTCATTGCCGGCAAAATTCGGGCCAAAAGTCGCCGGAAATGCTTCAAAACATTGCCGGCGACGGAATAGGTCGCCGGCAATGTCGCCGGCAATGTTTTGAAGCATTTCCGGCGAATTTTCCGACTCTTTACCGGCGACGGAGCAAGTCACCGGCAATGATTATTGCCGGCGACTTCCCCGGTCGCCGGCCTTGTTTTTTAAAAAATCGCCGACAATGGTACTTAATGTGGTAGTGTGAGTCAAAAGTCAAAATTGTGTGAATTTGAAGTCAAATTAGGTAACTCTAGTTTTGGACTCTAAACATTTGTATTCTTTTTTAGTGTATTAGAGCAAAGAAATCAATGGATTAATTAACTTTCTAGCTCTGTTGTTTGTTTTTTGTTTACTTGAATAATCTGATCATTTATCCATATGAGTTTTGTATTTACTATATAGATTTTATTATAGCTCTTTGATTGTTTGTTGCCTCTGAATTGGGAACTCAAGCTTGTATTTGAGAAACATCGGAAGAAATAACAAGAGAACTATTCACATTGGCATATTGTGATCTTATTGATGGAATTTGTTAAAAACTTAATAATGGTTGTCTGAGGTAGAACTTTCAGACAAACCTTCAATGTGTAAACTCATCTTCACTATCTTGCAGAACTTCGTAAGCTGTAAACTTGAATGTAGGTTTAGAATATTTTTTATTGTCATACATGTTACATTAATCGGTGGGGATGTGGGGTAAGGAAAAAAAGAGAGGAAGTGTGTCAATAAAGAATCAAGATATAGAATCAACTTTGGTTGGCGTCACGTACGGATGGGGTGGTGGTGTTAACGGTTCTATATTATTAAGAATTATATGTATTATTATTACTGAATATAAGATATTATGATATTGCTGACTTTTATTAAAGTTGCCAGGTGTCAAATTTTTACTTTTATGTCAAATAGTCCAGCTAGAGTGACAGGAGCCTGGAAAAATTTCTCCAATTCGCACCTAACGCAAATGGTTTTTTTTTTTTAAGGAAATACTAAGAGCATCTGCACCCGTTTAGAGCATCCGCACCCATAAAATGGAGAGGAATTTGAGGAATTCCTCACCCATTTGAGGAATTCCTCAAAATAGGAAGTCATATTCCTGTTTTTCGTGCAGCGGTGCTAAAAATAGGATTTCCTATTACTATTCATTATTATTTAAAATATTAATTTTTTATTTTCGGGTAATATTTTCCGGAAATTTCCAAGTCATAGGAAGTCCTATTTAGACGCGCGTTAATATGCTTTGAATCAATTTTGTATGCCGGTAGCATACGGTGGTCTCGCTAAATGTAATCCGAGTCATGTTGGACATAGGTTTTTTGTTGAGCATACATTCGTTATAACAACGTGTTTATTATTATTCTTTATTTCGTCGCGATTCAAAAATGACATTTTTTGAAGTTATGATTTTTGACTCATTTTCTTCACGAAAGTTATAGAGGACATTAATATGAACTTGTCCGTATTTTTATTGAATTTTTCGGAAGTCCGAGCTATTTATTATGATTTTTTTAAGTTTTAGAGTAAATAATTTATTTAAAATAATTTTAGGATCTGCCACGTGTCGCGTTCCGATTCGTCCGTAATTCAGTAAAAAAAATTAAATTTTTTTACCGGGCGCGTGTACTACACGCGCCGGATTTTAAAAAAAGATTTCCCGCCTGACTTCAGCCACGTGAGTGGTGACGTCAGACAGGAAATCCTCTCTGGGTTCCTGAAATCGGAATTCCGAGAGGAATTCCTCTCGGTCGCCGTCCGGTCTTCCTCCCCCCTCTCCCGCGCTGCACGAGCTCTTCCTCCAGAATTCCTCTCCCCGCCATGGAGCCCACCAAGGAATCGAGGAATTCCCCTGAATTCCTCGAAGCGCTGCGGATGCTCTTAGGACTTCCTATTAGCGAGGAATTCCTATTTTCAGGACTTCCTATTACTATTCAGCAAATAGGCCTTCCTATTCAGTTTTTTTGCGCAGCAGTACAACAAATAGGAATTCCTATTACTATTCATAATCATAAAATTAAATTTTGATTAATTATTTGTAATATGTTTATCCAATAACTAGGCGACACATGTCATTATCATGTACATTATTGAACCAAATTTTCGATAAGATTTTCGACGACTCATATTGTGACACGTGTCACATCCACGTGTCACTGTCGGCTAAATTATTGATGAAGATTTTCGGTGAGATTTCTAATAAGTGATAATGCGACACGTGTCACATCCACGTGTCACTGTCGGCTAAATTATTGATGAAGATTTTCGGTGAGATTTCTAATAAGTGATAATGCGACACGTGTCACATCCACGTGTCACTGTCGGCAAAATTATTGATGAAGATTTCTGGTGAGATTTCCGACAAATGAGGATGTGACACGTGTACTCATTCTTCAACATCAGATTATCATAATTTTGCTATAAAATCATCATCTCTGGCTCCTAAAGATTGAAACCTCACAACACGCATAAGTCACTTGATATTCTACACCTAAACACAATTCTTCCGTTTTTCTCATCCAGAAGATGAATCATAACGATTACGATGAGTCTTCCAGAAGGAGGCGCCAACAACGTCGGCAAGCTACCACAATGATGAATTCCTTCATCAATGATGCAACCATGGTCGTTGCCACGTTTGATGATGAGCCACCCCACCGCCGCCGTCCAAACCATCCAAGGCAAAGGGAACCTAGGGGTCAGAATCTACTTCAAGATTACTTCGTGGAACTCCCTGTTTTCCACGAGCAAGATTTTCGCCGGAGGTTCCGAATGAGCACGCACTTGTTCAACCGGATCAAGACAGACCTCTGTAATCTCGACCCATTTTGGCATCAAAGAGCAGATGCCACTGGATTGCAAAGACTCCTCCCCGAGCAAAAGATGACCGGTGCTATACGAATGTTGGCGTACGGCGCAGCCGCAGATCAGTGTACTGAGTACTCAAGGATGGGGGAGTCAACAACGTTGGAATGCATGAAGAAGTGGTGCACACAAGTGGTCTTGCTCTACAAGGACCGTTACCTCCACGCTCTAAATGCAGGTGACATAACTCGACTTTTAAGAAGGGCTAGGCAACAGGGATTTCCTGGTATGGTTAGAAGCATCGACTGCATGCACTGGGAATGGAAGAATTGTCCAACAGCCTGGCAAGGGGCATACTCGGGCCGAAAGGCTCGTCCGACCATAATCTTAGAGGCGGTGGCGTCATATGATACGTGGATATGGCACAGCTTCTTTGGGACGCCTGGAGCACAAAATGATATTAATGTGCTGAACAGCTCGGATGTCTTCGACCAGCTCCTTGCCGGAAGAAGTCCGCCTTCGACGTATAAAGTCCATGGTATGACTTACCACCACACTTATTATCTAGCGGATGGAATATATCCGAGGTATTCCTCGTTTGTCAAGACAATTTCCAATCCGCAAGATCAACCACAGAAGTTGTTCGCATGGAAACAAGAGTCATATCATAAAGATGTGGAGAGGTGCTTTGGCATCTTGCAATCTCGTTGGGCTATCATTCGTCACTCAGCCATGTGTCATCACAAATCGACATTGAAAATGATCATGTTGGCTTGCATCATCATGCATAACATGATTGTTGAAGAAGAATTTGTGGAAGATGATTTTGAGGAGTACGAGGAAGAAGATTTACAAAATCCAGCTACTGCTTCAACAGTATATGATGGGCCGGTGGATGAAAATGGTAACCGGATTCCATTTGAGCCAGTTGGAAGAGATCAAAATCATCAACGGTTTAGCGACCGTCTCGTCGATTTACAATCAGTGTTTCTCCATGGTGAGCTTCAAAAGGACTTAGTGAAGCATAACTGGTTTCTTGAAACCGGTGAACATCTGTAAATAACGTGCGCGATGTATGTGTGTTTCCCTTTTATATGTATGTTTGCATTTTGTATGTGTGTTTGCCTTTAATTATGAATAAATGTAATGTGTTTGAAGATCTCTTAAATAAATAAAGTGCAATTTTATTTCTTGAAAATGAAAATTACATAATGACATGCCAAGCATAGATTTATTATTAAGACAAACTAAACTAATCACTAAAATCAAGGTTGCGGGGACGATAACAATCAGTAAAGCTAGCATCGCCGACTTCTCCTTCATCGTCATCTACTTGCTGAAGGATCTCCGATTTCCGCTTCATGAAGTACTTCTTTGAATTTGGGGTCATAGCCTCGAAATTCATTGTCATGATTCTTGTTTCTTCTTCTCGTGCCCTCAATTTGTAGTTTTTATCATCAAGTATTCGTTGATTTTCATCATTTGCCCTCGTCCAATCGGCAAACATTTTTTGATTAGCCGCAATGCTCTGCAAAGTCTCATCTCTAACTTCATTCGATGGTGTCATGGCCTTCTTTCCCCTTCTTTTTGCTTCCTTGGCTGCCTTCACTCCTTGAGGTTTAGGCGGGCTTGAGGTTCCTCCAAGGTTGATTTGTGATGTTGGCATCACTTCATCTTCATCCAAGTTGACGATAGGAGATACTTCATTAACGGTAGGTGTTTCTTCGAAGTATGAATTGTAAGAAAGTTGAGTGGTAGTTTCGACGACTCTAAAGGTAGGATGATTTTTGACCTCTTCCTAACACGCAAAGTGCGCAAACTCCTTCTTCTTTTTTCCCCACATAAAACGTTTGGGCTTTCCTTAACTACAAAAAAAAAATTATAAGTTACGAATTAATATTTCATGTTTTATATATCTCATAAAATTAATTAAATTGAAAGGACCAACATAAAAAAAATCATTACCTTATCATACACATTTTCGCCGGATTCCGGATTCCTTCTCGCGTATGCAAGAGCCGCTTTCCATTGTGACAAATTTGGCTTCAACTTAGCAAAACTAGAGGCAAGTGCATTTTGGGACCTAGGTTCCGCCCTTGCTTCACCTTGACCCATCACCCAATTTTGTTGGAAATTGCCGTGAATTTTTTCCCACAATTTGTCGACCTTTTGTTTGTTGCCAGAGATATGGCATACACTATGACGACAATATGATATGCATAGTTGTACATCTTCTGACATGAGCCAATTGGTGGACATTTTTCGCCAAAAAAAACAAAGAGATTGTGAGATTGAGAGAGTAGAGAGGGAGGAGGAAGGGAATTTGTTTTGCACAAATTGGTGTGAAGTATTTGAGAAAATGAAGGTAGTATTTATAGAAAAATAGTAGGGGGTTTTTAGAAATTTTTTGGAATTTTTTTCGTCGTATTTTTGTGGTTGCCCGTTCTGAAAAAAATCAGAAAAGTCAGTAGCCGTTTTGTTTGAATTTTAGCCGGCGGATTGGAAATCACGTTTGAATTGGACGATCCAGATTGATCTTACCGTTGCAGGTTTAGTGGGCCGATAGCCTGCCACGTGGCAGACTGTCATTGACTTAGTTAATTTGTAAAAAAAAAAAATGTTTTACACGCGCCAGATTCAAATTTTTTAACTTCCCGCCTGATGTCACCCACGAGCATGGGATCCGCCAGGGGGAAGTCCTCTCCGGCGATCGATTCTAGCACGGGCTAGAGGACGTCCTCGAGGTCGCCGTGCGGTCAACCCCTCCCATCCTCACCTGTGCACGTCCCCCAGCCTCCTGACGTGTTATTTTCCGGCGATCCCCACTATTTTTGCAGGACGTCCTCCGAGAGGACACTGTCGCTGCAGTTGCTCTAATAGTCTTTTCACTCTTTTGGGAAGGGAATTTTAAGGAAAATTAATTTGAATTTCAAAAAAATTATACCAAAAGGGACAAATATCATGGTTTGAGAAGATTGACAGGGGTGTTATGGTTATGGAAAGATATCCATGTCTTTATTCATTCGAGTTCAATTTGTCATGTTTCTTTATTAAAAGAAGGTGCAGTATGTTAGAAATAAATACGATATATTTTTTGATAAGTAAATGGTGCAATTTATCGTCTTGCACATTTTGTTAATTTGTCTAATTTAGATTTTTTTTTTTACAGCGCGCTTGAATAAAAAAGGACTGTTAGAGTATCATTCTAAAAGTAAGTACATTTCATACAAATACAAAGTAAGAAGTATCAAGTGACAGACAACAGTTCTTAAACCTTTATTTTCAACACCTCCAAGTACACTTTGATCCAAATTAAAAACATAGCTATGCTTCAACTTCCGATCTTGGCCACTTGGGCAACATGCGCTTTGCCTTCTTTCTTCATCTTTTGAGTTAGCTTCAGGTACTCTCCAAAAGTGAGCGCCTTGTACAATGGAAGGGACCCTGGTGACTAGAGTACCATTTGATCAAGGGGTTCGATATCCACATTTCGATATGGTAAAAAAAATGTAGCATACGACATCCTCGCCTTGCTTTTGTTCTCTACAACTCTGTGTTCATTGCTGTTTTACTTCCCGTTGCTCCATATCTGTCACATGGCACAATCACAAACCATGAAATTCTAGTCTTGAAAATATTGTACTCTATAAACAAATTAAGAGAAAGAAAATTCAGTATTGGTGAGAAAGTTGTGAGATTGTGCTTAAGTTGGTACCTCAATAATGTCTCCAATATTCACAACAAGAGCCCGCCAGGCATGGGCGTTAGGGGTACCCATTTTTCTTTGAATTTTATTTATAGTCCCGGTGCATCATCTTCTTGCATAAGAATAGTTATGCTACCTTTGTCTGAGTGTGGACTTAAGCCCATTACATTTTCAGGCATGAAGCATGGTGGATAGTATCCCCCAGACATAGGTTGGACCATCTCTTGATGGAGCCCGAGAAGTGCACTTTCTTCTAACCCGTAATTAGAGACAGAGAGCTCAGAAGCTCCTCTCCAAGTCTTCTAAGTTCACTAGAATATGTCTCGATAGCCTCCCTTCCTCAATACATCATTTACAAACGAGTTCAAACTCAACCAGTGTTTTTAAGTTTTAACAATGAATTTGGTGCGGAATGTTTTCACTATAACAGTACATAGAGCAAGTCACACTCGATACATGTAGAACAGTTGACTACTTTAACAAGCGATAAGATAGCATAAGACCAATCAAAAAAGGTATATGTATGGGTGAAACTCACAACTACACATAAGGTATATGCAAGAAAGATATAAAGGCATATGTTCTGAGAAAGGAGAAATGCACATTTACACCCTTTTCGACCACAACATTAGAATTTCTCATTCGTTATGTTCCTCTACAGTAAGGATGATCGACTATCTAAATTGAGCATCCACATTTCATCAATGTGTTCCTTTACCCTTTCTTTGATCTACATAATTATTTTAGTGATTATAATTGCCAATTAGTTATTGTCGTCTTATAATAACGTTGTGTTTGGATGAAGTATTTTTAATTCTCGCTGGAGTTTACAAATGATAGAAATTATAATTCTATGATTTTAAATGTCATTTCTTTCAAATTCTAGCGTTTGGATTAATTATTAAACAGATTTAGAACGACAAAAGAATTCAAATTTTTATGTATAATTCAAAAAAATTGTAAAATGACATCTAAATTTAAAAGAATTGAACAAGGGAATTGGGAGCCTCAATTTTCTAGAATTTTAAAAAACAGAAACTACAAAATTCTAAAGAAAGTTAACCAAACAGAGAAATTTATGAGATAGAACTATAAAGTGCTGGAATTTGTTTAAATTCCCTAAATATTTCCTCCATACATCCAAACACTCCGTAAGGATTCTTAACAATCTAAAGTCTAAACTATGCAAACAAGTACATGTGATATACTTTGTATACTACAGTAAAACCTCTATAAATGAATAATATCATGACTGGAGAAAATTATTACTTTAAGGAGGTTATTATTTTATCGATAAATGAATAATTTATTATTTTTTAATAAATTATTAATTTATTAATTTATCGAAGTTTTTAAAATATTTTATAATTAAATTATATTTAGTAAAGACTTTTTGATATATCATAGTCATAATTGGTTTATATTTTTTTTCTTAAACTTCAAGTTTACTACAATTAATATAAGGCCTATAAATACATCTTTCATGGAGAGGATGAACTAAGATAGATCAATCCTCTATTGAGATACGAGTATCTGATCTTAGTATAGTGTTTCATAAAGTCTCATTTGAAAGGACTAAAAAAATTTATGAGCATAACACATCATCTTTCTACTTAAAATGAAAATAATTTATCAAATATGGTGCACGTATTGCAAAAGATTAAGGCCGAAGTTAAATTTGGTCTACATGCGATGAAAAAAAAAGCTACAAAGCAACAACCCGAAGAAAATAAAAATTCTCAACTGAAACTTCTATTTTATGTATTTTTTAATTTAATTATTACTTTATATATTTGTAGGGACCTAAAGAAATTACAGTAGAACCTTGATAATTTAATACTCGATTAATTAAAATCTCGTTAAAATAATATTTTTTGCCTGTTTCGACTTGGGGACAATGTGCTAAATGAATAATTAACTTAATTAATAAGATAATAGAAAGTCGAGAATTTATATAGACCTCAAGTAATATATAAATCAATAATGATTTAACACAATTAAATAATTATTAATTTATGATAACTTCATGAAAAATGACTCAATTGTTTCTTGAAATCGATGCCATCTTGAATATCATCTTACATTTTCTTAAAATGGTAAGAATATCTAATGTTGTCTTCTCATAGTACATTTAATAATGTATACACAATTAATATATTGAAAAATGATGTATATTGAACAAGGTACAACAATAATAAGACAACTTATAGTGTGAATTAAGTTGAGTCTGTTGCGTTAAGTCCCCCCCCCCCCTCCCAAAATTCCCTCCCACTTAGAAAACCCTAGTGGCGGCGCCGCCTCTTCCTTTCCCATTTCCATTCTCTCCTTCCCGGTTATCTCTTCCCACTAATCGTTGTTGTTCTTCTCTCTTTTTTTCCTTTCTACCTTGTAATCAAAATCGACGCCGCTCTCCTTGTCGACTCATATGGCTGTGGACGCCGATAATATTGCAAATCAGTTCGAGGCAGCCATGACTTCTCAGATGACGACGACGACGGGCTTGTCATTATCGATCTTGTTCAGCCGGCAGTGGCAGAGGCAGGCTGAGACGGTGTTGCGATGCACTATGGGGTCGCTCGATTATTCAGGCTGGTGGCTTTGCCAGAGGTCTGAGATCAGTCGATCAAGGCTGCCATGGTGTGACTGTGGCATGGCCCTTTCGGCCCAGGCAAGGTGACTCTTCACCGACATGACGATGATAAGTTTTTCTATAGCTTCGGGGATCCCGCTGTTCTTAAGCGGGCCATGCGTGGTGCTTGGTTCTACCAGGATTACACGGTGGTAGTTAAAGTGTTCAACATATTCTTTGACCCCTTGGAGGTTCCGACGGTGGTGATGCAGATGTGGGTATTTTCCCCTATTATTCCAAAGGCGGCACTGAACCGGGGTTGGGCAGAGAGGATCAAGGACTTCATTGGCAGATACATCAAACACGATCCAAATTTGTTGTCGGTCGGAGTCATGAAGATCAAGGTTCAGGTTGATCTTCGGTGAGGTGTGGAAGTAAAACGCAAGATCTGGTTTACCTCGGAATGCGTATTGCCGATCTTTTTTGAGTACCCGACCCTAAGGGGTTTTTGCTCTCTTTTTGCACGGTATAACTAGTTGTGTAGTGCAACAGGCTAGGGAGGAGACACAGGCGAAGAAGGCAGTGACTCGGGCTGCCCAGGCGCCTCCGAGATTTGGAAAACCGATTGGCCCACCTTATGCTTCTGCCTCGGCCACCACTCCGGCGGTGCCACTACAATAGGTGGCAGAAAATTGATGGCAGATGTTGTGATGTGCTCGGGTGGTGAGACATTGACTACCGAGGATGTCCATGGTGGACACGTGGCAAGCATGCAAGGTGCCTGGGAAGAGAGCTTAAGACACATGTCTTTAATGCAGAAGAACCCTCTTTTTAGAGGGACCCACTGACCCAGTTGGATTTTTTTCCAGTTCTAGGCTCAGCTAGTAAACCAACATCAGACCCATTTGAGGCAAACCCTAAAGCCTAAAAGGCTGTGGGGAATGGCTCAAAGGCCAAAAGCTCTATCATCAAATCCGAACGACGTCGTTCAACCCCGGCCTCACAAATAATTGGATCATCTCTGAAAGAGGGGGCCCCGGTGCACGCCGATGGAGCATCTATACTGACCCTTGGAGATACGATGCACACAGATGAGGCATCGTTGCTGACTGATGGAGGATCACAACCCTCTACTCTGATCACAGTAAGAGGAAGAAGAGATGGATGCAGGAGGAGACCCTAAAGTTGATCAGGAGGGCAGCGAGTGACCAGGCGGTGGGATTGTCGAAGCACGAGTCCCCGCAGAAGAAGGTGTCATTGACTCCAATCGCTGAGAAGCCGGCTGAAGAGAAACAAGTGTTGTTATAGTTTAGGGTGCATAACTAGATATGATGTGGGGTTTAGAGTTTTTTCAGTGATTACCCTACATCTAATTTCATCTATTTATGTCTTATGGTAGAGTTTGTAATGAGCACGATGTAGTGTATGTTGGTATATGGAGTTCTTTCTAGCAAGTTGGTAATCAGCGTTCTCCTTTGTAACTTATCAGCTCAATCAATTTCTATCTTTCATCTCAAAAAAAAAAAATGCAAGAATAAATATTTTATAAATTAATAAGTTATTAATTAAAGAATAAATTACTAATTATTAATTTATCAATTAATTAATATCTCTCTAAATTAATAGATTTTGCCAGTCCTGAGGTTATTAATTTATAGAGGTTTAACTGTAGAGAAAAGTTATTATCTTGTGCATTTAGAAAAGTTGCTAGGAATATGAACCGGTTCATGTAGAAGCCAAATTTCGCCACATAGATGGTTGAGGGTGTTCCCCCAAGGACGTCTCTCGGTTCAATGTATGATAAGAGTTGACCTTTGTGCTTGGGCCTTTATGATGAAAGATTTGGGCTATGATCGAGTATTTATGGATGATGGGAATTATTTCAAACTATCTAGAAGAGTCTAGAAGCCTTTAGAACGTATGAAGATGAGGTGTAATAATCCCTGAGCACGATTGAGAAAGGATAAGATGTTAGAAGATACGAGGATTCTGGGAGACCTAGATGAGCCCTGTTTCTGGGAAACCCGGAGGGATCCATGAGGTTTCTGGGAGACCTGGGGGAATCTCAAATGTTTAAAGGAATCCTAAAGGAATCCTTTAAGAATGAAGAATATTAGTACGCGACCTATTCCTTATTGGACTCCTCATATCAGAAAGTATGTAGTCATATTTTTATATGGACTATGCTTAGATGTTGAACGATCACTATATATATGGGGCCATAACTTGGCAAAGGTAAGTGGGACAAAGAATATCAATCCTAATATACACTTATGCTTGGTTCTATATTGACTTAAGCATCAGAAGGTCTAAGCACGGTACCACCCGTGCTCGGACTTGTTTTGCAGGCTTTCGAGGAGGAATGCTCAAGGGAAGCTACACGACAAAGTCTCATATTATCAACAAACCTCATAAGGAAGGTCTAAACCTTCAATGATCATGGGTGGTTATTATCCAAGTTGAATACTCAAGGCGAGGAAGATTAGCTCCCATGATCTGGGGCTTTCATTAACCAAAAAAGCACGAGCTTGAGGGCATCCAAAATCTGCTCTCCAAATTAGGCTCTTGTTTAGAGAACTCCAGCATGGATCGTTCTATGATCATTAAATGATGCTTTCTTGAATGGGTTCTCTAAGAATTTAGAATTTATTAGGTTTTCACCAAAACCCTAAAAAATTTGACAAAAAATGATGTTCAAAATTCCCAGAAAAACAAAGCATATGTTCATCAATATTCTGGTAACGCTACAGCCAACTCCAGATAAAGAAGAATACATCATTGGAAATCTACGTATGTCTAGTTTTCAACGCAATTTTTTTTTTGCCTCAATCGGGGTTTGGAGCATTAAGATATGGCTAAAACACCGACTGGAGGTCGAATCTGACGAAAACAGCGTCGCTGCTACTGGTATGTTTTGCGGGCTACTTTTGGCAATCGAAGTTTGATAGCCTAAAAGGGTATAGTATATGGTTGGAAATATCTTGAACTCTGTTTTTGAACACTATATTAACCACAACAATTGGATATCTGTAGAGATAGATATGGCGAAAGTTCTACTGCATGTTAGAACGAGAAAGCTGACAGAAAATCTTTCATGAACGAGATACCATAGAAAGAAACACCAACAAGCATGAAGAGGTCATCAAAGTGACTTGGATGTATTAGCAAGGGGTTGTAACACCCATGAACAATCTCGTAATTTCATAGAGCCCTAAAACACCGAGGAATTCTAGAAAGTTGAGTTCATCAACTTGTTTTTCAAAAACCAAACCTTGAGAAATAAGTAGTCCTCTACAATGGCAATAAATTTCAACGATGACAACTGACTACTTAAAACGCATCCAAAAATAATAGCCTAAGCACGGAAGCAACAATTTTTCAAGAAAAGAATATAGCTCTCTCCTAGTCAGGGATAGGAGGAAAACAATAAGAGAAGACAGCTATCCTAGGCATACAACGAGAAGAACTATGTTTTTACAAGTTGTCATGTTCTGCGGTAGCAACAGTTGCACACAAGAACTTATCTCTCCAGCAAAGGTACGACGATGGAAAGTTAGGGGATACATACTCAAAGATTTCAAGACCTCGAGAGTGATAACGCGTAAAACATGCATAAAATATTAACACAAAGTAGATACTCAACACATATCTCACACGTATGCAATTTAAAACCCTTCTTTGTAGATGTAGCATTGATAAGTAGGGATCGTTCTTAACCGGGGATTGAGGGTACTAATGTATGACAACGTTTGTAAACATAAAATAAAAGGTATGGGGGGTTTGAAAGTTGGTTTGTTTAACTAATTTCCTACGAAATATAAGAACAAAACGTGGCAACCATACACCAATAGGAACCTTAGAATTCTAACATGCTTCACTCATAGACAAGCAAACAATCAAGAACCCTAAAAACCCTAAACATGCATAGTTGTCAAAAATCAATCTATTTCTAATATTTACAAGATCAACTTATCAATTTACCTATCCTTTAATAACCTAACCAATTTCATGCAACCTATTTGGTCTCCAAGTCATTAGCTACGTTTTACATGCATATCTCATAATTAAGTGCCAAACTCGGGAATTGCCCGATATTCAACACATCATAACTTAAACCGGGAATTGCCCTGCATTCAAATTAAGCGTTAAGAACAAATATGCATGGATAACTAATTTCGAAGAACACCAAACAAGTCATACAAAACTAATTAGAATTATCTAACCAAAAGACTTCAAGAAACCAATCCATAGTAATTGTAAATTTACACAAGGAAGAATAAAGAGAAGAAGTCATGGTACATTTTTTAAGTAAGGGAATTGCCCTATACTAATCCGTGCTTGATGCTCCTTTGATGGATGGAGGATGAAGACACCTTGGGATTGCCAAGCTATGCCTCCGGCCTTTGGAGAGTGGTGGAGACGGTTTTGTGGAGGAGAGGCGGCTTCCTTGGAGGTCTATGACGTTTTGGAGAGGTTGAGATGACTCTTGGACAAGGGTTTGGCTCTTTGATAAGTGATAATGATGAATGAGTCGAGCTCCCCAATTTATAGAAGAATATTAGGTCTTTTTCCTACCAAAATAAGACTTTCATATGTACCCGGGTAAATCTGACAGTCTGTCTTCAAACGCGTTTTCCCGGAGTTTCAGATCTTGAAAAATTATGATTCTTGTTTCATTGGAAAGATTATTCAAAGGGCTATAAAATCCATATAAGGAACGCCATATTTGGAATTTAATTGGATTTACTACGGATTTTAGAAGTTAAGTGATCTGGCTGCCCTGTTTTCTTCTTCTTCAAGGAAAAGGAAATCTTCATATCTTCAAATCTTGCATTCCTTATTCCCTAATAATTCTTGGCCGAGTATACCATATTCTTGCACATATTTTGGCCCTCAAATAAGGTATTTATCTTCATGGAATATCCTCCCAAAATTCGTCCATTATATGCTCCATATATTCCGCCATATTTGCTCTTTCCTGGGTCGCGCGGGAGAAATGTCTTCATCTTTTTGTGCACCATATTGGTATCCATTTCATTTGGCATTTGGTTTCCAATTCTTGACACCATATGGGAATGCATTTTAGTAACCATTTGAAGACCATTTCTTCTCCGGAATTAAGAACTTCCTCCTTAGCACGCTTTTCACTCCGAATCGCCTCCTTTATTGATCTCCTTTATTCAAAACCTAAAAACAACAAATTAAGTAAGAAATGATAATACTAAGGTCAAAACAAAGCTAAATGTAAAGAGAAAGACGTTAAGAATCAAGCATAAAATGCGTAGATCAAATTCTCCCACACTTAGACTTTGCTAGTCCCTAGCAAATACTAAGATAAAGCAAACAGAAAAATAAAGAACCTACCCAACTCCAACTTTGAAGCTAGCCTTCACGTTGGAAATATTTATGGACTCAAAAAGTAAAAACACTTCTAAGCCCTTAACTAAATTTGTCTCAGAAATTTCTTTATGTATATAGCGATGGAATCACAAGATTTTAGAATTTAAAGTTCAACAATTTCGAGAGTTAATAGAAATATGATCATGTTATAAACAAGTATGGTGAAGTTAAAGTTATGCATGTTTTGAATAAGTTTAAATCAATCTCACATGGATGCTCTCATCATATTTTCACTCATGAAAAGAGGTTCACTCAAAATGTATATGTATTATATCGAAATACCTCATAATTACTTGCACAAATGAACCAAACCATATGCTTACTCATGTAACTTACTCAACCAATTGAAGACTACTCATCTTAAGGATCATAAAGGACTTTAGAAAGGTTGTAATGAGGCTAAGGCTAAGGCATTCGAAATTTAGATAAGTGGTGGTGTAAAAACGTTCCAAAGACTTAGTTTAGCACTTAGAATTCTTCAAATTCGTGGCTCATCCTCTCCACACACTTCCTTGTGTCAAACTTCAAGATCGGGGGCCAATTTTCATCTTTTTGGGCCCTAACTTCATTCTCAACTTCCTTTGAGCTTTATGAACAGGACAAATGCCATATTTCTTCACTTTTGAGCCTTCAATTCGTAGTAATCTCCAAATTCATAAGTATAGGGGACATTGATCCAAACTTATACAATCTAAACACAATGCATCGAGATCTTTATACTTTTTTCTTCTTTTTCTTTTTTATCTCGAAAATTTTGGCATTCAAATACAAAATTTGTTGGACAAGTCTATCCCTATACACACATATTTTCATCATCTTCACGCCACTTTCATTGTGCTAGCTTCGAAATTCTTCACCAAGTCCCTAGAACAAGGGTAGGAACTCTACACTAGGCTAAGTGTTTAGATATAATGTGGTAATGAAAGAAAAGCTAAACGTGGGCTCAAAGGGGTTAATCTAGGGGTGTCGCAACTCGTGCGCACAATGGGACACATAGCTATTTGGTTTAGTGATGGAAAACCTAATTTGCCTTTAATCATATCCAAAATCAGAGCATTTATCAACTTAAAAGCTTTGCAAATCTACATGAGTAAGTTCTAGTATTCTCTAGTTCATTAAAATCTATGGCAAGCAATTAGACGAAGCATGTTTTGTTCTTGAAAACCATATGCACGAAATTCACTCTCAAAGGGAATAATGTAGGCTCAAAAACTCACTTTTAAAGTTTGTATGATTTAAAATTCATTCTAACATGCGAAATCTATACCATGTTGAATCAAACCATATCCACTACATGTTATAACACTCAAAACATCTCAATTAGCACTAGAAATTGTCCTAGGTGATTTACATGCCATATATATTCGTTTTTGGTCCAATTTCATCATAGACTAGTTAAGGGCATCCTAAAAAAATGAAAAAGACTCTTTAAAAACCCTAAGTTAAATAGAAAGACACAAAATAATTTTTTTTAGGGCACCATCCGCCGGAAAGTTCCATTGTCCGCCCGATTTTAACAATTTATGACTCAAATAAGTTGTAAACCCCTCCCCCACACTTAAACTCTACATTGTCCTCAATGTACTAAAGTAAAACATAGAATTAAGCATGAAGAATAGGATTTACGAAAAATCTAACTAGGAAAAATAAAAGCTATGAAAATAAAAAAAATAAAAAAAATAAGGGAAGAGAAAGAAAATCTTGTTTGTAGACTCCTCCATTGGGTTGCCTCCCAACAAGCGCTTATTTTTTAACGTCTTACAGCCTAGACGTGTTACTTTTCTCCTTCTTCACTTTTGACTTCCAACATTCTTGACGTTTTCTTTGCATGTGCACTTGCATGTATATGTTGGTGTCATCTCCTCTAATTCCTTTAGCTCGGCCTTCTTTTTTTCCCTTGCGAGCTTGTTAGGGTTCATGATCCACGTAAAGATACATTAGTTAGATCAATTAACTAATTAATCATAAACATAGCTCATGTAGCATTTACCACAAGTATGTTTATCTTCCGTTACAGATTCATTACAACATAGTAGATAAATAAAATTTACAAAACAATGTCCCAATTGATTTTTTTCGCCAAAGATATATGATTATCACATGCATCTAGAATTTAAATTAAGACTTAGATGATTAAATTGTGTAATGGCTCGAAATCCATTCTACTCCTTTGGGCAAGTCCGGAAATGGCCAGTTGGGATAGATGTAACGCGAGAGGTAGGACTAATTTCGAGAATATTCTCTTTCTTAGATCCAAATCCCGTCACGAGTCATAACCCTTCTAGTCACCATAACCGAAAATTTCTTACTAAGAGCAAAAGTTCAATACGATATTACATCAACTCTTTCAATCAAAATCCAACTTAAAAACTAAATAACAAGTGATAAAAACATAGCTAAGACTTATTATTTAACATGTTACAAAATCAGAGAAACTGAATATAGCTACTTGCAGAATTTATGCAGAATTAATCACACGTTGGAATTTCACGAAATTTTACGGGAGGATACTAGACACATATATACATAACTCTGTAAATTTTCATAATTTTCCAAGATCTGAAACCAAGTCAGATAAATCTCACAAAATAGCACATATCACAGTCTCGAATTGAAATTAATACTAAAACAAAAACAATTATAATCACATTATGCAATAACAATGACGAATATCATTACAAAAAATAAAAAATGACTCCTTGACCTTATACAATTGACTCTTTGACCTGCAAAAAAAAATAAAAACAAAGTTACAACATGCTTCGAACTCAAGAACACATGAAAATTTCTAGATTCGCACAAAATTGAATATAGCAGATTGTCAAATTTTTCCAGAATTTTTGGCTTGTCCGAATTCAATAAAAATTTACAGACATAAACACCACACAAAACGCAACACTTCTGAAAATTTTCAGATTTTTCCAATACCTACAGCTATGTCAAATAAATTGCACAAAACAGGTCTGTGAACAGTTCCGAAAACAGAGAACAAGTAAAAAAAAATTATGCACAAGTATATTATTTACACGATATGAACATATTTACACAAACGAAATCACACAATAGATTTTTCAATCCCCGGCAACGGCGCCAAAAATTGATAACGCGTAAAACATGCATAAAATATTAACACAAAGTAGATACTCAACACATATCTCACACGTATGCAATTTAAAACCCTTCTTTGTAGATGTAGCATTGATAAGTAGGGATCGTTCTTAACCGGGGATTGATGGTACTAATGTATGACAACGTTTGTAAACATAAAATAAAAGGTATGGGGGGTTTGAAAGTTGGTTTGTTTAACTAATTTCCTACGAAATATAAGAACAAAACGTGGCAACCATACACCAATAGGAACCTTAGAATTCTAACATGCTTCACTCATAGACAAGCAAACAATCAAGAACCCTAAAAACCCTAAACATGCATAGTTGTCAAAAATCAATCTATTTCTAATATTTAAAAGATCAACTTATCAATTTACCTATCCTTTAATAACCTAACCAATTTCATGCAACCTATTTGGTCTCCAAGTCATTAGCTACGTTTTACATGCATATCTCATAATTAAGTGCCAAACTCGGGAATTGCCCGATATTCAACACATCATAACTTAAACCGGGAATTGCCCTGCATTCAAATTAAGCGTTAAGAACAAATATGCATGGATAACTAATTTCGAAGAACACCAAACAAGTCATACAAAACTAATTAGAATTATCTAACCAAAAGACTTCAAGAAACCAATCCATAGTAATTGTAAATTTACACAAGGAAGAATAAAGAGAAGAAGTCATGGTACACTTTTTAAGTAAGGGAATTGCCCTATACTAATCTGTGCTTGATGCTCTTTCGATGGATGGAGGATGAAGACACCTTGGGATTGCCAAGCTATGCCTCCGGCCTTTGGAGAGTGGTGGAGACGGTTTTGTGGAGGAGAGACGGCTTCCTTGGAGGTCTATGACGTTTTGGAGAGGTTGAGATGACTCTTGGACAGGGGTTTGGCTCTTTGATAAGTGATAATGATGAATGAGTCGAGCTCCCCAATTTATAGAAGAAGATTAGGTCTTTTTCCTACCAAAATAAGACTTTCCATATGTACCTGGGTAAATCTGACAGTCTGTCTTCAAACGCGTTTTCCCGGAGTTTCAGATCTTGGAAAATTCTGATTCTTGTTTCATTAGAAAGCTTATTCAAAGGGCTATATAATCTATATAAGGAACGCCATATTTGGAATTTAATTGGATTTACTACGGATTTTAGAATTTAAGTGATCTGGCTGCCCTGTTTTCTTCTTCTTTAAGGAAAAGGAAATCTTCATATCTTCAAATCTTGCATTCCTTATTCCCTAATAATTCTTGGCCGAGTATACCATATTCTTGCACATATTTTGGCCCTCAAATAAGGTATTTATCTTCATGGAATATCCTCCCAAAATTCGTCCATTATATGCTCCATATATTCCGCCATATTTGCTCTTTCCTGGGTCGCGCGGGAGAAATGTCTTCATCTTTTTGTGCACCATATTGGTATCCATTTCATTTGGAATTTGGTTTCCAATTCTTGACACCATATGGGAATGCATTTTAGTAACCATTTGAAGACCATTTCTTCTCCGGAATTAAGAACTTCCTCCTTAGCACGCTTTTCACTCCGAATCGCCTCCTTTATTGATCTCCTTTATTCAAAACCTAAAAACAACAAAGTAAGTAAGAAATGATAATACTAAGGTCAAAACAAAGCTAAATGTAAAGAGAAGGACTTTAAGAATCAAGCATAAAATGCGTAGATCAGAAGGACATGCACTCGACCTCTGGGAAAGCTTAAGGTGGTTTTGATGAAAGTAAGAGCACGCCGATGAAAAATTGGGAGGTGAACCTAACTCTTATTACTTTCAAACCTGGAATATCATGTACTTAGAGGAAGGATGAAGTCACAATCAATACCCACACTCTCTTTCCTATTCACGAGTATGATCAAATTGCACAAAGAAAGTTATGGGAGAAGTTTTATAGCACGACGACATGTTGTAGTCAACAACGAGTCATGTAGTAATACGCCAGATTCAACGATTTCTCAAGGGTAATCCAACACTCAATGAAGTCCCTTATAGATGAGCGACCATCTTTATACATCATGAATGATGGAGACTTGAGGTTCACGAAACAAACATCTCATAGAAACATCAGAAAACTAAAGATTAAATATAAAGGTGTGGTTTGGAGGGAGAAAGTTGCTCTACCAATATCTTGTCAAACAATGCACGAGTATTCCCTAAGCCTCAAGATAATATCCGGGGTTTGGAAGATGAACCCGAGTGTTGGAGGTATTTTAGGGTGAATAAGAATACAAGAAGACAAAGAGGCATTTTGAGCTGAAATTGGAAAATCTGCCTATGCAGATCAATTTAATTCGACAAGAATAGGGAATAACTCGATTGTGATTTTTATTTTTTTGGAAATCCTCAGCTATCTAGTTTTCAGAACATCTTCCAAATCGTGATTATAATGTTTTAAGAGGAAGTTATGACCGAATCAGTACCAGGTGATCAATCTGCTCGGGAATCTGACTTTCTACATCACCCTGAAGATGAGCTTAAGAACGACCTAGGGGAGCAGCATGACCAGGAATGTCCATCGTATTAAGAAGAATATTGAAAAATGTGGAGGGATGCACTCACTAGAAAGGTCGAGAAAGTCAAAAAGATCAACCGAGATCCTTATCTTAACAATTCTCCCCTGTAAAAAATGAGTCGTATTTGAAGAAACTCTCAGACCAATCTGAGAACGAATCGAGGGATTTCTGTGCCTACCACAAGGGGAATGGTTATTGTAGAGTAGATTGTGGAATCCTCGAGTGACCATTTGCCAAGCTGATTTACCAAAGGTATTGTTAGGAGTATTTAATTGATGGGTACAAAAAAAATCTCGAAGATTCTTTGAAGCCTCAAGGTGGATCCAAACATTCCAAGAATGATGACAATTTACCACCACCACCCAAAAGGGCAAAGAGGAGAAGTATCTAGTGCTAAGCCGTCTCATCGGAGCTCCATAATACCTTGAGGGAATGATATTTTTATGCATTAGTTGTGTAATAGTAGAGGTCAAGGAACTTAGGGTATTCTCCAGCTTAGAAGGCTTAAGGATGTTGGCAAGAGATCTCGAGGTAAATTGAATGGTAGAAGTCGGAGACCTGGGGGCATTCTCGAGCCCAGAATGCTCAAGGACGTGTCAAGAAAGCTCGAGAAAAGATAACAAAGATCGAGAAAGAAGGAGAGAATCGCCGGACAAAGAGGCTATTCCCGGTTCTTCACCAATGGATGATTTTGAGATGTTGTACACCATTCAACTGGTGCTAGAATCCTCCAGGACTAAAAAAATCCTCTGATCCACTACCAGAGAGCTGAAGGACAGCAAGCCAGGAAGGAGTTCCAAGTGGGGGACTTAGGAAGAACATTGGTACCTAGTAGCACGCAACGGAAAAAGGACAAAAGCAAAGAATAGAAGAGAATTTTCTTAACCAAGAACTAGACTCACAAGATCTCTGTGAGAAGCGACTTCAGAGCTTGTAGAGAGCTAGTGGAAAAATAGTTGAAGAACATGTATGTCTTTGTCAGCAACGGGAGAAAGCTCATCCTTCTTAGTTATGGGAGAGAGCAGAAGCAAGATTATGGCGTGTGTGCAAAACTTTGAGTTTTGAGAAATAGAAGCAGTTTTAATGTGGAAGATTACTGCGAAAGCTGGGGGTGGTCTTCTGGAGAGCTCAGGGTCAAATTTAGAAACCCTGGGCCATTATTTCCCTTAGCTCGAAGATTGCTGGGGATAAGATTGCCACACCTACACACTCAAGTATTGAAGGAGACCATGAGGAAGTTGCAAAATTATTGAGGATACCATTATGGTACACACCCAAAATCCCGAAGGCTTGAGGGATGTATGCTCAGGGTCAAGCAGATAGTAGGTTATAGTAGGTTGACACTTCAGTCTTGAAAGTTTGTTGGACAATTATCGAAACAAGAATCAAAAGTACAGAGAGTTGTGCATGAAGAGAATTCAAGCTTAGTGCATGGAGTATTCTCCGAGGCCTGAATAGTCTAGCAGAAGACTGGAGGCAAGGAGTATCTGGCCAAATATTTCAACTTTCAACGACAAAATTCAAAGATAATGCACCTCAACAAAGGTTTGCTGCAAAATAATTTGACTTTCCACACCAACATATGGTCTAGAGATCTTCGACAAGAGGGCTAAGGGGTCGATCAACAAGCTTAAGGGATCGATTAGAAACCTCGAGGGTCGTGAGCTTTTGAACAAAAAGCTTAAGGGATCGATTAGAGACCTTGAGAGTCGTGAGCTTTCTAATGGAAAGTTAGGGGGATGATTAGTAACCTTGAGAGCCATGGGCTTTCAGAGCTTGAGATGTCGAGCGAAAAGCTTGAGGATGAGAGGCCTTCAGATGGAGAGCTTGAAGAGTAGAGCAAAAACCTATGGGTTATTGCCGTCTTCTATGTTGGAGCATGTTTATGAAACTCATGCCATAAAACATGGCAAAGGTTAGTGTTCCCTTTGAATCCTGATTCATTTTGTGGATTATTGAATCAAACATAAGGACCTTGTGGAGAACGATGAAGGACATGGGCTCGAAACTATGGGAAGAGCGGGAGTATGATGATTTATGTGAAGTACGATGGTTTTCTTGAGGCCCGATGATCTGTTTGGTTTATTTATCTGTATGCTTTATATGAAGCCCCTATCATCAACCTTGACTATGAGAAGCGGGAAAACCTTGACTCAGCACTAGTGTAGAAACCTCGAGATTTTTACAGAAACCTTGAGGGTTTTCAAGAAAGTCAGTTTTTCTGGAGAGCTCGAGGAAACCTAAGAAATCTTAAGAAAGTTTGAGGGTTCAGTTTTGCAGGTTCTTATGTTAGGTGGAGAAGATGATGCTAACTGAGGGGACGCCTTTCCAATGGTGGGCATTGTATTTGGCTATCATTGAAAGCTAGAGTATTTTGAGTGAATCCATTGATGTGGGGTTCTCAGCAATGTAATCCCTCGAGGTTTCATTGAGATCATAAAATTCCCTCGAAGTTTCTAGCGACAACGGGATATCATATCCTCTAATGAGAAGGAATCCACGGGACAAGCTCCTTGGACTATCCTTTAATGGTTTTCATCCATTGAAATGATGGATTTCATGGTTTATTTGCACGATTTATTCGATGGATTGATTATGTATGATCAAGTACGAATGGATGTTTTTGCAAAAAGTGTTTTGCAAGTGTTTGATTTAAGGACGCCTCATCCATAGCGATGAAGCAGGCAAACGTCTAGAAGGGGCAAGCACTCTTCCTAACCAATTCGGTTTTTGATAAGATTGTTTTACGAATTGGCAAGTTTAACGAGGCGTGTTAGGAACTTCCCTACTTATTCGATAACATTGTACGATTATATGATTATTCAATAAAAGATTTTGTTTTAGTACATTGATTTGTATTGTGTTGTTTACGATTTGTTTATTCAATGTTGAGAGACTTAGTATCCATGAGCGTGAGCTGAAGTGGGGCAGATGACGTTGGCTCCCATGGATGAGCTTTTCCCATAAATTATCATCAAACCTTTCTTAGGAAATTTGATCCAAAAGGAAGAAGAGTTAGGGGTATCGAAGCAGTTCTTCATGGTTAGGTCAAAACACTCAAAGAAAAATCCATGAGCTTAGGCACTTCTAGGACGACAACAATCAAGCCAAGTACGAGTAAAGAAAGCGAAAATACCCAGCTAGAGGAAGACTTAGCCAAATTTTGGCACCAAGGGAATCTAAGTCCCAACGTATTCACATGGTGACTCCTTAGGGATAAGCCAACTATGATTTAAGTTTTGTGGGAGTTCGTCATAGCACCTGGGATAATTTTTCTGGATAGGAAAGCTCAGAGGATCCTACTAGACAAAAAAACTTGGTTATGATAAAGCTTCAAAGTATGATAACCTTTGGTATGAGGTTGAGACTAAGCTAGTAATATGTTGTGGGGAGCCGTCTCAAAATCGTGATCATTCCTTGGAGACCTCAGCAAATAACGGAGGCTCTCCATAAGCTTCATATGCGAGCATTTGTACGATCCATGGAGTCCAAGAGGCACGCTATGGCTACAACTACTCAGAGGCAACTCTGGTTATTTGAAAAATTGGACGATTTGTCATAGAAAGGTTTTTGATTGTTTGATAAAAATGTATTCGGAAAAAATGTTGAATTATACCATTCTTAAATACCTTTAAAATGTCGAGGGAAAAATATATTGCTTGAAAGCTCGCGAAAAATAGATGAAATGCTTTGAAACCTCAGGGTTTCTCAAGAAAAAAAAGTTGTTTTCCAGAAAAGCTACAGTTTTTCATAAAGCCTCAAGCTTTCCGTGAAAGCTGGTGGTGGTTTCTTGAAAGCTGGAGGAAGGTGTCAGAAAGCTTGAGGAAGGTATCAGAGAGGTAGTGCAGCTTGCCATAACATATTGAGCACTATCTATTCTGGTATGTAACATTGAAAAGTGTACTAAGAAACGACTATTTGCTCATGCATATTTCATAAATCATGACAACACGATGAAAGATGTAAATTCGATTTACTAGGCTAAATGCGCATGCCTAGGATGATTCTACAAAGTATGGTAAAAGATTATCATGCTTGAAAGAAAGCACTCATTTATCCTAAGGTTTTTAAGTATGTAGTCTGTAAGGACCTCAAGGATTTTTCAGACCTTGAGAGTTTTTCAAAAACTTTGAGAGGTTTCCAAAAAGGTTGGTAGTTTTCTACAATGGTCATTAGCTTTCCACGGGAAAGCTAGGGAGTTTTTCATGGGAAAGCTCTAGAATTTTTCATAAACCTTGAGGGGTTTTCCAGAAATTTCATCGATGACTTTTTGTTGAGTTTTCTCTATGGGAACTTAGTTATTACGAGTTATTTAGTTTTGTAAGCTGTGGGAAGACTCCCAGAAAGTTTATATGAGTGGATTTTCAAACAATCCTGAGCTCATCATCGTAGAAAGCTAAAGGATTTCAGTTCAACAAAGTTTCTCAACTAATTAATTATCCTCCTTTTTGTGAATGATTCGTCTATTAGAATAATAAGGTATTCCGTGGGAAACTTGTGGGAACAAGAAATCTCGTATGAAGAATGAGAAATCTCTCAGTGGAGTTTTCTTTCTTGGGAAAATAGAGGCTGAGGTATGTGTTTCTTTTCTAGTTTGATTAAATATGTTGAATATTACTGCTTGGATGATTTTGTAGGCCAAAGTACTTAGAGTGTGAAGCCACACCAATTGACTCAATGTCTGCTTAGTATGCCTTGGGGGTATTTGTAGAAGTCAAATTTGGCGATATAGATGCTTGGGAGTGTTTCCCCAATGACATCTTTGGTTTAATGTACGATAAGATATGGCATTTGGGCTTGGGCCTTTATGATGAAAGATTTGGGCTATGTTCGAGTATTTATGGATGATTGGAATTATCTCGAACTATTTAGAAGAGTCTAGAAGCCTCTAGAACGTACGAAGGTGAGGTGTAATAATCCTTAAGAATGATTGAGAAAGGATAAGATGTTAGAAGGCACGAGAATTCTAGGAGACCTAGAAGAGCCCTATTTATGGGAAACCTGGAGGGATCCCTGAGGTTTTTGGGAGACATAATGGAGTCTCGAATCTTTAAAAGAATTCTAGAGGAATTCTTGAGGAACGATGAATATTAGTACGCGACTTAGAGAGATTGCACCAAAGAGTTTGTGGTGATTTAGAAATATAATTATCCATGGATATGGAGATCTATTTCTTATTGGACTCCTCATATCCGAAAGTATGTAGTCCTATTCTTATACGAACTATGCTTAGACCTTAAACGATCACTATATATATGAGGTCATAGCTTGTCAATGGTAAGTGGAACGAAAGATATCAACCCTAATATATGTTTATGCTTGGTTCTATACTGACTTAAGCATTAGAGGGTCTAAACGAGGTACCACCCGTGCTTCGACTCATTTTGCAGGGTTTTGAGGAGGAATGCTTAAGGGAAGCTACACAACGGAGTCTCATATCATCAATAAACCTCATAAGAGAGGTCTCAGTTGTAAAGATCCGACCCCGATTTAGTTACCTAAACCGAGATTAGGCCCTAATGATCATTAAAACCTAAACATGCTAGTCCAAAAGAAAACCGAAGGAAAATTCAATAATATGAAAATCAAAATTTAAAGAGACTAAATTCTAGAAACAACTCATAACAACATAATCTAAAACCATTTATGATACCAGAGTTGCTAGACTCTCTAAACTACCTATGCTGACTAAGTTGCTAACTCGTAGGATTAACCTAGCTTGGATCCTACGAGGGATACTGCTATACCTCGATCTACGTACACACCCGACATCAGCTGAGACTCTGCAACCTGGGCATTTGAAACCAAAGGGTCCAGGCAAAAGGCATATAAAAACATGAAAAGCGTTATAGTGAGTGGACAAAAAAATAAATAGTCTTAGAAATCGTAAAACATAAATTTATGTCTTTCAGCAAAAATATAAAATAAAACTGAGCGAGTCTAAATAAAAGTAATGCAAGCGCGTGGAGATAAAAAACGTATGAATCATCTGGTGAGGAATCCCTAGCCCACCCGGAGCGTACTCTGTGATCAGCCGAGCAGCCAATGCATCGATGCATAATCGTGCACGTGACATGTATAAAAATTGTGAAATATCATGGAGTGTCTCCTTACATAAACATAAAACGTATAACATGTCGTGTCATAAAAATATAATATAAATCATAAACATGTATAATCTAGACACACTAACGATAGAGAAAACCAAAGTGTCCACTCACCTGGACCGTTTGTAGAATCATAATCAATCCTCAACTCATAAATGATACTCGGTCTTCCTAAAACAAATCATATATCTAAATTAATTAATGGAAGTTTTGTTGTACAACTAAAGTAAATAAAATAATCCGAGACAGAATGTCAATTGGAAACTCATATTTCCATTTCGATAAAAAGGAGACGCTACCCAAACTCCATGTATCGATGAACCCTAAGCTTGATCCTATTCGTCGTGACTTGCAAACCAACTCGACGGAAGATGAGCCAAGGCTCGACAAACGATGCTCGACCGCGTCGAACTGTCGAGTCACCTTGAATCATGTGTCGAAGATAAGATATTACTAAATTTGTAAAAAGATATGAAACTACGCCAAAACAACTACAAAAATGACTTAGAAAACTTCCCGTGGAAATTCTAATTTTCGGTCATCAGAGCTCCACCGCACACGGCAGCGTGTTGAGCCCATGTGTCACCACTGCTGGCGGCCATGTGTTGCCGAAAAAATCACCACCGATCCCTGCACATCATACATCAATGGAAAGCTCACATAAAACTCAACAAAATTTACCAAAGCCACTAAGTCCATTTCGGGAGAAATCAGCAAGAAATTACCTCAAGAAAATGAAAACCCTCACAGAAAATTGGGGTCTACTGTCTGACTTTATCAAGCGACAACGTGACTCAAAACAGGTCACGTTCACATCGTGGGTTGATGGCCGATTGAAACCCCAAGATTCCGTCGACCGCTTCCAGCCGTAGCTTCGCCGCGAACAAATTGAAATTCCGACGAACCCTCGAATTTCAAGCCCTTAATTCACACTCCAAGAAGTTTGATTGCTGGAAAAATTACTTAGGAGTGATAGAGGCGAACCAAACTGGATCGAAAACTTGGCCAGAAATTGTTGGACACCGGCGACGAAAAATTGGAGGGAGAGAGAGTCGGCGGAGTAAATACGAAAAAGAAAATCTTACCCAATTTGATTTTTAACCAACTTCACTTATTAAAAATCAACGGTCCAGATTTTACTTGATGGAAATTCAATGGTCCAAAAAATTCAACCAGTGGTAGATTTCTCTTTCTATTAGTTTTCACGTAAAACTTTTAAAATTCGCAGAAATTAGTTCGAACCTCCGAAAAATGTCATAAAAGTATCGACGAATTCGTAATAATTCCCTCTATGACTTTCGTGAAGAAGGTGAATTCAAAATCATAGTTTGTAATAAGTCAATTTTTAGTCGTGACGAATCCCAATAAACGTGACGTATGACGCTTACCTCGTTAATTAGCGCAACTAATGATGCTTAACTCTCTAATCTAAGTTCGGGTCATGACATCAACCTTCAATGATCATGGGTGGGGATTATTCAAGCTGAATACTCAAGGCAGGGAAGATCAGTTCCCTTGATCTGGTG
Source organism: Geum urbanum (assembly GCA_946800695.1). Classification (NCBI taxonomy): domain Eukaryota; kingdom Viridiplantae; phylum Streptophyta; class Magnoliopsida; order Rosales; family Rosaceae; genus Geum; species Geum urbanum. The sequence continues at coordinate 75,217,226 of OX326999.1, read as the reverse complement.
CTTTCATTAACCAAAAAGGCACGAGTTTGAGGATATTCAAAATCTACTCTCACAGTCTCGAGTGGAGACAGGAAAAAAATATTACTTTAACGAGATTATTATTTTATCCAGATTTTACTGTAATTTATAAAACTTTAGGAAAATGCTAATGATAGTATGATTAGTACCCAATAAATAAACAACTCCCCCAGCTTGAACGATCATTTGCTAGACGTACAAAGATGAATGAATTTTCTATTTTTCCAGGAGGATAGTGGGTGAAGAACTGGAGATTCTCCAATGTTATATAACGACATATATAATGTACAAGATTTAACAAAGTTTTTCTTGGAAGGATTAATTAATAAGGAACATACTTGAATGGAGTGGGCGGCCAGACGTCAAGTTTTCTGTGTTAACCATAGTATAGCTACTGATATATATTCTAATCAGGGTTAGTTTACGGTTGTGGTAGTTAAGGTTTGTTGGCTACTGTACTTAGCTGTTATACATTGTACACTTAGTCACATATAGCTACCTAGCACGTGTCTATTTTCTGTACTCACTAGCTACTGATATAAGCTGCTGTATCCTTGTGTGTTTGACAATCAATACAGCTCATACTTCACACTTTTATCATGTTTAGCTTTGCTCTCTCTCTCTCTCTCTCTCTCTCTCTCTCTCTCTCTCTCTCTCTCTCTCTCTCTCTCTCTCTCTCTCTCTCTCTCTCTCTCTCTCATCCATTGTTGCTTCTTCAAGCTCTTACTGAGCTTTCATGGTATTAGAGCCAACGGCTCTCATCCTGATATGGCTCATAATCAAATCTGCTGCTGATCATCTTCTTCCTCAATGCAACAGTGTTCTTCTTCGGTTTCCTTCAGATAAGCTGTCTCTAGTCTCTATCTCGATTGCTTTATACTTGTCTGATCTCCTTCCTGATCTGTGATTCGAAGCTTTGGTTTATCATTCTCTACACATTGATATACATCTTGTAAAGTTTGAGCTGTGTTGCTCTCATATCAGCACCTTCTATTACATATTCGACTCTAGCTTTCGATCTGTGAAATCATGACATTCTCTACTTCAAGCTATAGCTCTCATATACCTATGTTTCTACCTAATATCTTACTGGATGCTACAAACTATCCAACATGGTTGTTTCGCATGGAACAATTTCTTCGTGCTCATAATCTGTATGATTTTGTGGATGGTTCACTTGTGTGTCCTCCTCATTCTGTACCTGGTCCTGAAGGAACTCTACTCCCTAATTCTGCCTTTCCTGCTTGGAAAACGCAAGATCAATGTGTAGCTCATATAATTAGTCAAACCCTAAGTAATCCTGCTATGAAGTGTGTTGTTGGTGCTAAATCATCTCAGGATATGTGGACTAAGCTGCGTTTGAAGTTTGCTGCTCCTAATAGACAGAACATCCTTCAATTGAAATCTAACTTTCAAAAACTAAAGAAAGGATTGGATTCTATCGAAACATATCTTGAGAAGGTCAAGGAAGCTAGAGATGCTCTTGAAACTGTTGGTGTGTGCCTTGATGATGAAGATGTGGTTGTCACAGTTCTTGCTGGCCTGCCTAAGTCTTACAATGCTACCAAACAGCTTATTCGTACCAATTACACTGCTGGAACTATTGATGAACTTAAAGTGATCTTACAAGCAACAGAGGCTGATCTGGAAGAAGATGATGAAGACTCACCTACTATGCGTCTTTCTGCTATGATAGCTGCAAATTCACATCGTTCTGCATCAACTAATGTGTCTGTGTGCAGTACTCAATCCCAGTCTGCTTCTCCATCTGTGGTGTCACAGCCTCAATCACCTCCTGGATTTGCTTCCCCTAATAACACTCCTAGTGAGTCTGCAATATCTGCTGCAATTGCAGGATTCTTTGCTGGTCGTGGCAATGGAGGAAATAGAAGTAACAGAGGTTACAACAGTGGTGGTAGAGGCTATGGCAGGAGCAACAATAACATGGGTTTTGGGAGAGGTAACAATGCTTCTTACAATGGAGGGTTTCTGCATAACAATAACAACAATATCAGAAACATTGCATCTACTGGTGTGCTTGGAGCCACTCCATCCTCATCTCAATGTCAGCTATGTGGAAGGTCAGGTCATCTTACTAAAACCTGCAATTTGTTTCAGAAAATGCAGCAGAATCAAGCCTACAAGGGACTGTGTACCTTCTGTAATGGTGACAGTCACACAGTGGAGAACTGCTACCATATCAAAGGTTTCCCTGGACAAAACACCTACAACTACAACACTGCTGATGGAGACAGCAATACAACTCAAATGGAGGCTGCCATTGAAAAAGTTGTTCATGCTATGATGGCATCACAACTGACATCTCCACAAGCTATGCATGCTGCAACTGTTCTTGTACCTCAAGCTATGATGGCTTCAAACACTGTAACTCCACCATTCTGGCTTGCTGATTCTGGTGCTTCAAATCACATGACAAGTGAACTTCAGCTTCTGCAGAATGTTGCTCCCTACAGTGGCAATCAATCTGTCCAAATTGGAAATGGAGAGCAGCTGAACATTACACATATGGGTAACACATTGTTAGGAAGCCTAAAGCTTAACAATGTTCTTCTAATTCCTCAACTTGCTGCACATCTACTATTTATTTATCAACTGTGCAAAGATAATAACTGCAGGATATGGTTTGATGAGTTTGTTTGTGTTATACAGGACAAGGTACTGGGCCAAGTTCTCTACCAAGGGCAATGTGAGCAAGGGTTGTATCCAATTCCGTTTGATCTTCCTTCTCTCAAAATAATACCTCAAAGTATCCAGCACAAATCTAATAACACTGCTGTAACATCTCAGCAGTCTGCAATAACTCAAAAGTCTAGTGTCACTTCATCTCTTTCTGTTCCTACTGCCTTTTTGGGAAAACATGTGCATACCTCTCTGTGGCACAGAAGATTGGGACATCCCAGCAATGAGATCACTACCAGAATGCTGCAAAAAGGAAACATTAAGGTTGTAAATGATGTAGTCAGCTCATTATGTGAAGATTGTTTAGCTAGGAAGTTTCAGAAACTCCCTTTTCCTATTTCTGAGTCTAGGAGCCTACAACCATTTGAGATCATACATTCTGATGTATGGGGTCCCTCTCCCTTTATATCCATTGATGGTTGTAAGTACTTTGTACTGTTTGTAGATGATTTTTCCAGATATACATGGATTTTTCCTATGAAACAGAAAAGTGAAGTGTTTACATATTTTCAGACCATGTGTGCCTATGCTAAGAATCAATTTTCTAGATCAGTTAAAATTCTGCACAGTGATGGAGGTGGTGAATATACTAGCAATGTCTTCAAAATGTTTCTCAATAGCAAAGGAATCGTTCATCACATATCCTGTCCCTACACTCCTCAACAGAATGGGATATCAGAAAGGAAAAACAGGCACCTCAGGGAGACTGCTGTTACACTGTTACACACTGCCTCAATGCCTTAAAAATTCTGGTACCATGCTATTGCTATGGCTACCTACCTCATTAATAGGACGCCCTCTCCTGTTACATCTATGGATTCACCTTTTGAAAAGCTATATAACAAGTCACCATCCCTGGAAATACTACGTGTTTTTGGTTGTGCTTGCTTCCCACTCATGGCTCCCTATAATCAGCATAAGTTACAACCTAAAATAGTCAAATGTGTTTTTCTAGGTTTTGCTACAGGATATAAAGGGTACATATGCTATCATACTGTAAGCAAGAAGTTCATTATATCCATGCATGTGTTTTTTGATGAACTTCAGTTTCCTTATGCAATCAGGAATAACAGTGTGACAGGTCAACCTGCTATACAAGCTCAATCTGACATGACAGGTCAACCTGTTGTACAACCTCAAGCTGACACTTCTGATCACTCAACATCTATACACCCTTGCTCTACAACTGCTCTATCAAGCCCCTTGGTACCCTTACCTTGTTCTTCACATTCAAATGGTCATCTGTCAGGTACTTCTTCTAATCCTGATAATGTTACTATCTCTACACCTTGTATTCCTGCAGTTTCTTCTCATACATGTTCTGAGCCTATACCCAGTCATGAGACTTCTGCTGAATCACCTTGGTCATCCCCTCATGAGAATCTCATTGAGTCTCATTCAAATTTGTTTCAAGATGACTATCATACATGTGTTGCCTTTGATGAAAACAATGGTACTATGGATTTATCTACTCAACCTGGAGTTGTCATATCTGTTATGCTAAACTGCTCTCCATCTCGTACTACAAGTCAAGTGTCAGAAGCAAATATCTTGCATCATGTAGCTAGCCTCACAAGTGGAAATCCCTCTGATCACCCAATGCTCACCAGGAGCAAGAGAGGAATCTTCAAACATAAATCTTTCTTGTCTATTGTGTCAGATCCTGTTCAAGATCTGTCAAATATTGAACCTGTCAATTACAAGAAAGCAATGAAAACACCAGTCTGGATGCAAGCTATGACCACTGAGTACAATGCTCTGATGAAGCAGCAGACATGGGATCTTGTCCCACTTCCCACTGGAAAGAATTTGGTGTCCTGCAAATGGTTATTTAAGATTAAAAAACACTCTAATGATACCATTGCACGCCATAAAGCCAGATTGGTTGCTCGTGGCTTCAGTCAAGAATATGGGATTGACTATGCAGAAACATATTCTCCAGTGGTCAGACACACTACAGTTCGAATGGTTATCTGTTTAGCTGCTTCAAAAAGGTGGAACTTACACCAAATGGATGTCACTAATGCATTTCTACATGGTACCCTCGCAGAGGAAGTGTACATGTCTCAACCTGGAGGTTTTGTCAGTTTTAAACATCCTACATATGTCTGCAAGCTGAATAAATCCTTATATGGTCTTAAGCAGGCTCCAAGAGCATGGAATGATAAGTTTACATCATTTCTTCCCTCTCTTGGTTTTGTTAGTTCCTAAGTTGATCCATCGTTATTTGTTAAGCATGTGTCCTCCTCTTGCAAAACTCAGTGTGTCTTTCTCCTCCTTTATGTTGATGATATTATCATAACTGGTGACAATGAAGTCCTTATCCAAGAAGTTAAAGATGCCTTGCTTCATGAGTTTGACATGAAGAACTTAGAAAAACTTCACTTCTTCTTGGGACTAGAAATTCAATATACAAGTGATGGAATTTTTGTGTCACAGTAGAAGTATGCCAAAGATTTGTTACATAAATCTGGTCTCAGTGAATGTCATTCTGCCATCACTCCATGTCAGTCTGGTGTCAAGGTTCTTAAGGATAGTGGTACACCACTAACAGACATTGAAGCTTCATTGTTCAGAAGCATGGTAGGCTGCCTGCAATACCTCACCTTTACAAGGCCAGACATCACATATGCAGTCAACACTGTGTGTCAATTTCTTCACTGCCCTACCACAGATCACTTCATTGCAGCTAAACGCATTCTGAAATATGTCAAAGGTACATTGGATCAAGGTATCATGTTCAACAGGCTTCCAGACACTGCTCCAACTCTCCTTCATGCCTACTGTGATGCAGATTGGGCTGGTGACCCCAATGATAGGAAATCCACAACTGGCTTTGTTATACTCCTCAATTCTTGTCCCATTTCGTGGTGTAGCAAGAAACAACATGCTGTATCTCGCTCATCAACTGAGGCAGAATACAGAAGTATGGCAGATACAACTTCTGAACTCATGTGGTTGTCTCATCTCCTTCGTGATCTCCATGTTGATCTGACCTCTTCCCCTACCCTTCACTGTGACAATATCTCTGCTATTGCTTTGGCAACTAATCCAGTTCATCATAGCAAGCTCAAACACATTAAAGTTGACATACATTTCACTCGAGATCAAGTCAAGACAGGACACATTACATTACAGTTTGTTTCCTCCAGTGAACAACTTGCTGATTTGTTCACAAAAGGATTATGCTCACCGGGGGGGGGGGGGGGGGGGGTGTTAACCATAATATAGCTACTGATATATATTCCAATCAGGGTTACTTTACGGTTGTGGTAGTTAAGGTTTGTTGACTACTGCACTTAGTTGTTATACACTGTACACTTAGTCACCTATAGCTACCTAGCACGTGTCTATTTTCTGTACTCACTAGCTACTGATATAAGCTGCTGTATCCTTGTGTGTTTGATAATCAATACAGCTCATACTTCACACTTTTATCATGTTTAACTTTGCTCTCTCTCTCTCTCTCTCTCTCCTCCATTGTTGCTTCTTCAAGCTCTTACTGAGCTTTCATTCTGTACTGGTGCGGATGAACGACAAGAACAAGTTTATCGGACCAATCCAGGACTTGATCGACATGAGCATGGCCATATCCCTGTATGTCATTTGGTAGCATAGCAATTTTGTTCTTCTCTTCTAATTAAAGTTGGAAGAACTTCTGCGCAGAATCCTTCAATCCATTCACTGTTTCCGTCGCCACTCCATGGTTCACCATCTGCAAAAAACAAGAGTTACATCAAATTCGAAATCATTCAACCTCCAAGAGTTGCATGCAAGATAGCAAGAGGTCCGATTATGCTGATGCTGATGATGGAAAACATACGTGAAAGAAACCCCATTCCCTGCATGCCTGGTCAAGCTTATGAAGCTCCTCCTTGTACCCTTTTGGGAGCAGAGAAAAATCGATGATTGGAACCTGGGAGGAAATTTGAGGACACAACTCTGTTAAGTGAAGATTCTGCTCTGCTTATTACAGCTAGAAACAGCTCATTATTAGCTCATTATGAGCTGTCCAATCTTTCTCTTCCAGCTGTCTTATCTGGTCTGATTTGTAGAGATACATAAGTCACTTTTTCATTCCTACGTTTGTAACTGACACAAATCAATCAATACAGATCATTCATTCTTATCCTTCCTTTAATGGCTGCCATGGTCAACACCATGGTCAACTAACATGGTATCAGAGCTAGGTCGATTACTCTGGATATTGTGTTCATCAACACTGCTGTGCTACACGTCTCAGCTTCAATCACCTTCAGATAAGCTAATCAAGCTCATCTTCTATTTTACACTTGCTCAGATCTGTGTTTCTTGAGTCATAATTCTCTGTGATTCAAGAATTGCTCTCAGATTTTGCATCGTAGCCAAGAACTCTCAGTCTGTGTGTGTGTTCATAATCTGATTTTTGTGTTTTCACTACTGTACTTGATTGTTCCACTCTTACAAAATCAAACCTAAGCCTCTCAACAATTACTGCTATGGCTACTTCGTTTCCTACACACACTACTGTCTATCTTCCTAACATCATATTAGACTCTACAAATTACTCCTCATGGTTATTTCGCTTTGAATCATTCCTGAGTTGTCAAAAGCTCTATGGCTTTGTTGATGGGACCATTCCATGTCCTCCTGCTCGTTTGAGTAGCTCTAATGGTAATGATGAACCAAATCCAGCATATGAGGCATGGAAGGTCTAGGATAAGTCTATTGTTAATATGATTGGACAGACCTTAAGTGGAGCTGCAATTCGTGCTGTTGTTGGTTGTAAAACCTCTAAGGAAGTATGGAACAAATTGCGTATGAAATTTGCTACACCAGATAGGAGAAATATATTGCAACTTAAAACAAATTTTCAGAGAATCAAAAAGGGTTCTGATTCCATTGAGGAGTATCTAGATAAGATCAAGGAGGCAAGATATGCTCTAGAAATTGTAGGAGTGATTATGGATGATGAGGATGTTGTGGTTACAGTACTTAATGGACTCCCATCAACTTACACATACTATAAAAGTTAGATTAGAACACATTATGTGAGTGCTTCATTTGATGAGCTAAAGTCCTTCTTACAAGCTGCTGAATCAGATATGGCTGAGGCCAATGAGGAAATCTCTACATCTCCACTTACTGCAATGTTGGCATATAGTAGTACTTCTACTAGTCAAGCTGTTCCTGCTTCATCAATTGGTGCATCTACAACTTCATCTGTGTCTGAAAATCCTATATCCAGTACCAATTGCACTAAGGCTTCTACACCAACAGTTGAGAGCAGCAATGTACTTAATTTGCTTGAAGGTGCATTAGCTGGTTTGATGGCTAATACAAACAGGTTTGACAACAATAATAGAGCAAGGTCTAACAACAGACGCTTTAATAACAACTCTGGATATAATGGCAATAATTCTGGTCATAATGCTGGGACCAACTACAACAACACTGGCAGTTCCAATAATATTCTTGGTCATGCTCCTAACTCATTTTGCTCAACTTGTGGTCGCAATGGACATATTGTCAGAACATGCAGAATTCTATCTCAGTACAACTTCACACCTCAGACTAATGGAAGAGGATGCACATATTGTGGTCTCTCCAATCATAATGTTGATGATTGTCACTTTCTAAAAGGTTTTCCTGATCAACAGACTCAACATAATGGTGGCTACAATAACAGCTTCAGGGCTCCTCATCTCTCTCAAAACAATCAAGCTGCATCATCATCACCTGACATCTCTACTCAGGTCACTCAGGCTGTTCAACAAGCTTTTGCTGCACTATTGAGTTCTCATAACAATAGTCACATTAGTGTTCTTACTGCTATGTTAGCCACACCAACTACATCCACTTCAGCAACTACTACACCTAGTTTCTGGCTTGCAGACTCTGGAGCAACCAATCACATGACAAGTGAAGTATCTCTTCTGCAGAATATTGCACCCTATACCTCTCATGAATCTGTACAAGTTGGTAATGGTGATCAACTGTCTATAACTCATTCTGGCAGTAGTTTGCTAGGCAAATTAAAACTTGACAATGTGCTCTTAATACCTGATTTGGCAGCTCATCTTCTATCTGTTTATCAGTTATGTAAGCAGAATAACTATAGATTATGGTTTGATGAATTTTCTTGTTGTATACAGGACAAGGTGATGGGAACAACAATTTATCAAGGACTGTGTAAGCAAGGGCTCTATCCTATTCCTTTTGATCTTCCTTCTTCCAACAAGACAGGCAGGCAATCTTCATCCTCTTCAGTTTTTGGTGCTACAGCTTTTCTGGGCAAGTGTGTGAGTCACTCCCTGTGGCATAAGAGACTAGGACATGCCTCTGATAGCATTGTTACTTGTATGCTGAATAAATGTGATATTGTGAGCAAACCTGTAGAGTCTATGGTGTGTGAACCATGTCTGTTAGGAAAGTTTCATAAACTTCCCTTTGTGTCATCCAGTACAAGAAGTCTGAAACCTTTTGAACTTGTTCACTCTGATGTTTGGGGACCTTCTCCACATCTCTCTATAGATGGATATAGGTATTTTGTACTCTTTGTGGATGACTGTACTAAATACACATGGATTTTTCCAATGAAGAATAAATCAGAAGTGTTTGCTTATTTTCAAGCTCTTTATTCATTTGCTCAATGTCAATTTTCTCTTCCTATTAAGTGTCTAAGGTCTGATGGAGGAGGTGAATTCATTAGTAAAGCCTTTAAGAATTTTCTTGTTGAAAAGGGTGTGATTCATCAATTATCCTGTCCTTATACACCTGAACAGAATGGCACTTCTGAAAGGAAAAATAGGCATTTAAGGGAGACAGCTGTGACAATGCTTCAAACAGCCTCATTGCCTGACTTCTTTTGGTTTCATGCTTGTGCTATGGCAGTTTACATAATCAACAGAATGCCTACACCAGTCTTACAGTTTTCCTCACCATTTGAGAAATTATATGCCAAAATTCCATCTGTGGACATTATCAGAGTTTTTGGTTGTGCAGCTTACCCCTTGATGACACCATACAGGCAAGACAAGCTTCAACCTAAAACAAAAAGATGTGTGTTTATAGGTTTTGTTGCAGGCTATAAAGGATACATTTGTTTTGAACCTATTAGCAAAAAATTTACCATCTCAAGACATGTGTTTATGGATGAAACTGTCTTCCCTTATGCACTTCTGAAATCTGTACAGTCTACATCTCCTGATATACATAGTTCAAGACAGCAGCAACACATCTCTTCACATCCATGCATTCAGCTTACACAGTCCTTCTCTCATGTTCCATCACCTGTCCAACAACAACAATCAGGTCCATCTCTTCCTTCCTACTCTTCTAATTCTCTTTCAAATTCTGACTCTGATGCAGACTTATTACCTCCATCTCATGATACTCCTCCATCTCATGATACTCCTACTGCTACATTGATTCCTTTATCATCATTTGACACACATAGTCAGGTCTGGATGCCAAGCAACATTCCATCTACTTCTGTGTCTGCTGAGGTGCCTTTTGATCCAACCATCCATACACAAGTTCACTTTAATGAAAACAATGGTCATATTGATGTTAACACCTCTCCTGGTGATGGTAGAATTTCAGTATCCCTGGAATGCTCTCCTACCAGACCCACTGCTGAAGTATCTGATGTCAATATACTTCATCCAATAGCTGGTATGACTAATCCAGCCATAAATGATCACAGCATGCTCACAAGAAGTAAGAGAGGCATTTTTCAACCAAAGTGTTTTCTGTCTCTTCTTAATTCTACTGACAATGATCTTTCCAACATGGAACCCTCAAACTATAAACAAGCTCTAAGCTGTCCAATATGGAAAGCTGCTATGCAGGAAGAAATTGATGCATTAAAGACTCAAAAAACCTGGAGTCTAGTACCTCTGCCTCCTGATAAGAACATTGTCTCATGTAAGTGGATTTTTAAAATAAAAAGGAATGCTGATGGTACTATTGCTAGACATAAGGCCAGATTGGTTGCTAGAGGCTTTTCTCAAGAATATGGGGTGGATTATGAAGAAACTTTCTCACCAGTTGTGAGACACACTACTGTAAGAGTTATGCTGGCTCTTGCTGCACATAAATGGTGGACTTTACATCAGATGGATGTAAAAAATGCCTTTTTACATGGCATTCTTTCTGAAGAAGTCTACATGAATCAGCCTGGTGGATTTGAAAATGCAGGACTCAGAACTCATGTGTGCAAGCTGCATAAATCCTTGTATGGGTTAAAACAAGCTCCTAGAGCCTGGAATGAAAGATTTACAAGTTTTTTACCTCAACTTGGGTTTGTTTGCTCATCTGCTGATCCATCCTTGTTCATCAAGGAATCTGCTGATGGCAACCTAGTATATCTTCTGCTATATGTAGATGATATTATTATCACTGGGAGTAATGAAGATCTTGTTGCAGAACTTAAATCCTCTCTAAAAAGTGAATTTGACATGAAGGATTTAGGTGTGTTGCATTATTTTCTGGGTCTTGAGATCACATATATGAGCTCTGGTATCTGTGTGTCTCAAAGGAAATATGCTACTGAGTTAATTCATAAGGCAGGACTGGATAACTGTCATTCTCAACTCACTCCATGTCAGTCAGGTCTTAAACTATGCAGGGATAGTGGGAAACTCCTAGCTGATCATGAGATTTCTCTCTTCAGAAGCACTGTTGGACGTTTGCAGTATCTTACATTCACCAGACCAGATATTACCTTTAGTGTTAACAGTGTGTGTCAATTCCTACATTGTCCAACTGATGAGCATTTTGTTGCTATTAAAAGAATACTAAGGTATATAAAAGGAACTCTGGATCATGGCATTACATTCAGAAAGGGAGGTAATTCATTGGATCTCCATGCCTACTGTGATGCTGATTGGGCAGGAGATCCAAATGATAGAAAATCAACTACTGATTTTGTGATATTGATGAACCATTCTCCTATATCCTGGTGTTCAAAAAAAACAAAATGCTGTGTCCAGGTCTTCAACAGAAGCTGAGTATAGAGCAATGGCAGACACTACTTCTGAGTTGATGTGGCTACTACATTTGTTCAAGGATCTGCACATAACTTTCCAATACATTCCCACATTATACTGTGATAATATCTCAGCTTTGGCCCTTGCTATCAATCCTGTGCATCACTCAAAGCTTAAGCATATTGAAGTAGATGTTCACTTCACAAGAGAGCAAGTTAAGGCTGGTACTATCAAGCTACAATTTGTGTCAACTCATGAACAACTTGCAGATCTCTTCAATAAAGGTCTTTGTTCTACTCAACATAACTACTTAAAGCACAGTCTAATGATCACAGCAACACAAGCAACAGACTCTTCTTTATCTTCTGTGTTTTCAGCTAGATGATCCTTACAACAACACAAGCAACAGACTCTTCTTTATCTTCTGTGCTTTCAGCTTGATGATTCGTACCTATCATCTAGCTGAGGGGGGGGGGGTGTTAAGTGAAGATTCTGCTCTGCTTATTACAGCTAGAAATAGCTCATTATTAGCTCATTATGAGCTGTCCAATCTTTCTCTTCCAGCTGTCTTATCTGGTCTGATTTGTAGAGATACATAAGTCACTTTTTCATTCCTACGTTTGTAACTGACACAAATCAATCAATACAGATCATTCATTCTTATCCTTCCTTTAATGGCTGCCATGGTCAACACCATGGTCAACTAACAAACTCTGCATCGTTTGTGATATCTTTTTCATCTCTGATGTATCTTTCCGGTACCTGAAAAGGGTCGATTCTCACCGGCTCGAACATTTGGTAGTGGCGGACATGGAATATAGAGGGCCGAGTTCGATCCCATTTTAATTTCTACAGTTTTGAGGTCCTAGACTGCACCGTTGCTAATCTAACTCTACCTTTATTTTATAGAAAAGAAAACCGGCTAGCAATTGTTTTGGTGCCATGGCCAGCTGGACAACTCTCTGCATCACTGCATGTTGTCCAATTATAATCTTTAGTGTTTCTATACGGCTTTGGTCATTGGTTTTGGTCTTTTTGGAAGTTGATTAATCAAGCAAAGAACCGAAGACAACAGTCCTCTTGGGACTTTTATCTTCTCGGATATGTCTGTCTGAATGCGTGACAGGAAAGATTCCATCATCTCCGATGTTATGTTTGTGTCAAGGAACGTACATGACTTCCATCAGCCAGGGGTCACACGTTTCATCTTCGCCACTTCGGCTTTGGGTGGAATAATAATTGTTGCACAGAGAAGAAAAGAGGAGATTGAAAGTTTAGAAGTTGTTCATTGATTCAAAATGCTATTACAATGAGGTAACAATAGCTCAAGTACGCAGAGCGCACAGCTGAAATATTAAAATAACGACTACAAAAGCCCATGGCCTGTAACCAAACGATAAGTCGTGCAGTCAAAAGTATTAGTACTGTAGATCAGATCAGACAGTGGTCCAACATAAAAAATGGGTTAGAGATTGACGATGGTTAGGCCCAATGCCTGGGATAGTCCTAAATCTAGAAAACGATTAGCAATGGATCAGAGTGAGCAGTTTCCCAAGTAGCATCTTCAACTGGTAATCCCATCCATTGAACCAACCACAGTGTCACAGATCGCTTCTTACGTCTCTCTACTGCCATGTCAAGCACCTTATAGGGCATCCAAGAAAAAGCACCATCTTTGTCAAACTTACGCAACTTGGGACTCACTGTGACATTGGCACCCAGTTTCTTTTTGAGTAAGGAGACATGGAAAGTGGGATGAATTTTATCATGGCTGGGCAAGTCAAGTTTATAAGTCGCCTTGCCAATGCGTTTTAAGATCTTGTAAGGACCATAGAACCTTGGGGAGAGCTTCTGTGAGGTGCGTTTGGCCACTGATTTCTACTCTAAGGATGTAACTTCATAAAGACCCAGTCCCCACTTCAAATTCTCTCTAGATCATTTGCGATCTGCAAACTGCTTCATCCAGTTTTGTGCACAATACATGTGATCCTTGAGAGATTGAAGTAGTTCCTCCCTGGATTGGAGAGCTTTATCCACTGCGTGAATGATGGTGGTGCCTGGTAGGTAGTGACGGACTTGTGGAGGTGGGTATCGATAAACAGCTTGAAATAGATACATGTTGATGGAGGCGTTATGGGTGGTGTTGTACCACCATTCAGACCAGTGTAGAGGCTCGGACCAACTGGATGGTTTGTCACTGATAAAGAAACAAACAAAGAAAATATTCCAGGGACCAATTCACCACTTCGGTCTGTCCCATCCGACTGGGAATGATAGGCGGAGCTGCGGAAGCTTAAAAAAAGCTTTACAGAAATTGCTGAGAAAGACTGTCTCTGTCACTCACAATAGATTTAGGCATTGCATGAAGTTTGAACACTTCCCTCACAAACACATTAGCAATGTGCAAGGTGGTATATGGATGAGTAATGGAAACAAAATGAGGATATTTGGATAATCTATCAACCACCACCAATATGGAATTCTTACCATGTGAATTGGGAAGACCATTGATAAAATCTATCGATATATCAAGCCAAATGTTATCTGGCACCAGTAAGGGTGAGAGTAAGCCTGAAGGATGGATGGTCTCATAAGTTTGCCTTTGGCAATGATCACACTCGACTACAAATTGTTTAACATCCTTGTGCATGTCGGGCCACGCAAAATTACGATGCGGTCGGATGTACGTCCTCAAGTAACTCGAGTGGCCTGCTTGCAAGGTGGAGTGGTATTCATGTAGTAACTTAGAGCGCCAGTTTGAGGATTTAGGCATAAAGATTATGTCCTTTTATAACAAATGACCCTATCCTAAAAATCCATGAATTTTTTTATATTTTATTTTAGAAAAGGCTTTAAATGAACTTTCAAAGATTGGAAGCTCAAGTGAGCGCACTAGACAAGAGAGCACAAGAATGTATTCAAGAATAAGCGGCACCTCAAAAGCCTTCCATCAATCATGGAGTTTCGGTGACAACCACTCAAGAGACCGAGTATGATGATTCCTTATCCGACGAAGAAGAGCCGCTGCAACACTATATCTTCTAGGAAGGAGAAATCCTCGGACATTGAGGATTCCAGAATCCTATCGAGACATAGTCATGAACTTGGCCAAGATACTGGCGAAAGGGCCTGTGGCAATTGGGAAAACCCAATTGGTCTTGAATAAGAAAAGGAAACATATTCTTGATCTATCTTGATCTACTTATTCAATAGCAGCAAAGACATTTGTTCATCTTGTTATAGCGGAAGCAAATAAATGTAAGAACAAACACAGATTTAACGTGGTTCACTAACGTGAGTTAGCTACATTCATGGTAGAAGGAGAACAGATTACTTTATCTTGGAGAACCAGATTACAAAGTATATCACACTAGGTTAAGCCTAACCTAGGATTACAGAATACCTAATCTCTCTACCACGCTAGATTAAGCCTAATCTACAGGATAGAACCAGATATCACACACTCCCTTATGACTAATACCCTTGTATATATATAGCCAACAGAGTCCTGAATACCAGAGGAATCCCAGACACACACGTCTGAGGAAACCTAAACCAGAATGATTAAGGAAACCCAATTCCTTAATGCTTGAGGAATCCTAGTCCTAGCGAAATCCTGAGTATCAGTCCTGCTCGCCAAGGACTTCTAACTCTCCTCGCCAAAGACTTCCTCGCCAAAGACTTTCGCCAAAGTCAACGCTCGCCAAAGACTCTCTCGCCAGAGATTCTTCCTTGCTCGCGTACCTCACGTATGCCAACGTGCCACGCGTATGCCAACGCGCCTCGCGTACGCCGACGCGACTTCAAGATTCAAGGCATAGACTAACAAATCTCCACCTTGACTTGAATTCTCTCCCAAGTAATCAGATGTACCCGAAGTACCAGACTTCTCCTCTGCCCCAAATGTCGTTCCTCCAAGAAACGAACCCAGATGTTCCCTTTTCCCAGAAAAGGACCCAGACGTTGCCTTCTTCCAGAGAAGCAACCCAGGTGTTGCCCCCAACGGGCAACTAACAACTTCTGACATTCAGCAAGTCCAAGCAGTGTTGGAACTTGCTATGCGAAACTGGCTTTGTGAACATGTCTGCTGGATTATCGGCAGTACCCACTTTGTTCACCCTGATCCGCTTCTCATTCCTCAGAAAATGATACCTAACATCGATGTGATTAGTCCTCTCATGATGAACTTGATCCTTGGCCAAACAGATTGCACTCAGACTATCGCAATACACTATAGCCTGATCTTGATTTAAACCCAAGTCACTAACCAGTCCTTTCAACCAGATTCCCTCATTGGCTGCCTCTGTCAATGCCATGTACTCTGCTTCAGTTGTAGACAAAGTCACTGAATGCTGCAAAGTAGCTTTCCAACTAACAACTGACCCACCGAGAGTGAAAACATAACCAGTCATAGATCTTCTTGTGTCAACATCCCCAGCATAATCTGAATCTGAGTAACCAGTTACTAAACACCCTGTATCACCTCCATAAATGAGACCAACGTCAGACGTACCTCTAAAGTAATGAAAGATCCTCTTCACAGCTTGCCAATGCTCCTTTCCAGGCTCACCCATAAACCTTCTGACAACACTGACAGCATGTGCAAGATCCGGTCTAGTGCAGACCATAGCATACATCAAGCTTCCTACTGCACTACCATAGGGAACTTGAGACATGTACTCCTTCTCCTGAGCTGATTTAGGTGCAAACGCAGTAGACAAGTGAATGTTTGCTGCACTTGGAGTATCTAAGGATTTTGCTGTAGACATTCCAAACCTTGACAATATCTTCTGAATATAATCCTTCTGTGATAAGAACAGCCTCTTCTGACTCATATCCCTGTAGATCTCCATTCCCAGAATTTTCCTAGCTGCACCCAAATCCTTCATCTCAAACTCAGCACTGAGAAGATCCTTCAACTTCTGAATCTCTGACTTGTCCTTTGCAGCTATCAACATATCGTCTGCATACAGGACCAGATAAATGAGGACTTCATTTGAAACCTTGTTGTAGCAAACACAACAATCATATGGACTCCTGCTGTAGCCAATCTCTTTCATATAGCTGTCAAACCTCTTGTACCACTGCCTCGGTGACTGTTTTAGTCCATATAAAGATTTCTTCAGCTTCCAAACAAAATCTTCCTTTCCAGGAACTTGGAAACCCTCCGGCTAAGTCATGTATATCTCCTCTTCCAACTCTCCATGCAGAAAAGCTGTTTTCACATCTAATTGCTCAAGTTCCAGATCCTGATGTGCAACTAAGGCTAGTAGCACCCTGATAGATGTATGTCTGACCACAGGCGAGAAAATCTCATTGTAGTCTACACCTTCTTCCTGATGAAACCCTCTTGCAACTAAGCGAGCTTTATACTTGAAACCCTCAGCAGGCGACATCCCTTCCTTCTTCTTGAAGATCCATTTGCAAGTGATAACCTTTCTCTTCTGAGGTCGCTTGGCCAAAACCCAAGTCTGATTCTTGTGAAGTGATGCCATCTCGTCTCCCATTGCAGCAAGCCATTGGGCAGACTCAGTACATGTAACTGCTTCCTTGTAGGTGGATGGCTCGCGAGGATCCACCTCTTCAGCAACCTGAAGTGCATAAGCCACCATGTCCTCAAAACCATACCTCGTAGGCGGTTTCCCAAAATTTGCTCTCCTAACCCGATTAAGAGACAAACCATGCTGGTTATCTACTAGTGGCTCTGATTCTGAATGTGAGTGTTGATCTCCTTGCTGTGGTTCAACCTCATCTTGCTACTCCACCTGTTTCTCAATACTACCATTCTCTGATACAACTATGGACTTCACAGTAGGATTAAACATAGACTTCTCATCAAAGACTACGTTCCTACTGAGAATAACCCTCCTCTCAGATGGAGACCAGATCCTATATCCTTTAACTCCATCTCCATAGCCTACAAATACTCCCCTTCTAGCTCTTGGTTCAAGTTTACCCTCACTTACATGATAATAAACCGTGCAACCAAAAGCCCTCAGATTTGAGTAATCAGCAGACTTTCTAGGCCACATCTCAAGAGGTGTCTTGAGACGTATACCAGTGTGAGGTCCACGGTTTATCAGATAGCAAGCTGTACTCACAGCTTCTGCCCAGAACCTCTTCTCTAGTCCAGCATTAGAGAGCATGCACCTAGCCCTCTCCAGAAGTGTCTGATTCATTCGTTCTGCCACACCATTCTGCTGTGGTGTGTCCCTGACTGTATGATGCCTAGCAATCCCTACATTCCTGCAGAACTCATTGAACTCAGAACAGCAGAATTCCAGACCATTATCTGTTTTTAGCCTCTTGATCTTCTTCCCAGTTTGATTTTCAACCAACGCCTTCCACTGCTTGAAGTTCTTAAAAGCGTCACTTTTATGCTTCTTCATAATCACCCAAGTCATTCTTGAGAAATCATCAATCATCGACACAAAATATCTGTGACCTCCTAAAGACTCAACCCGAGACGGACCCCAACAGTCTGAATGGATGTAATCAAGTGTGCCTTTTGTCTTGTGAATTACTTTAGGAAACTTACTGCGATGTAATTTCCCGAACACACAATGCTCACAAAATCCAAGGTCTTTTACCTTGTGGCCACCAAGAAGATCTTCTTTAGCCAGAACTTGCATCCCTCGTTCACTCATATGACCGAGTCTCATGTGCCATAGCTTGGTCATATCCTCCTTGTGAACTTCTGGCGATGTAACAACAACAGAACCAGACAGCGTAGAACCTTGTAGGACATACAAAGTTCCTCGCTTGACACCTTTCAGAACCTCATCTGAACCCTTGTAGACACGCAAGATCCCGCATTCTCCTTTGAAACTAAACCCCTTCTTATCCAAATGACTCAGAGATATCAGATTCTTAGTCATGCGAGGAACATGCCTAACTTCGTTCAATGTACAGAATTTACCATCATGTGTCCGTAACTTAACTGAGCCCATTCCAACCACCTTGCAAGCAACACTGTTGGCCATTGTCACATTGCCTCCATTTACCTGTTCGTAGGTTGCGAACCACTCCCTGTACGGACATATATGATAAGACGCCTCGGAATCTAGAACCCACACATCATCACGATGTGTATGTTCATCAGCAACTAGAGCCGTATCCTCTTCTGAATTGGTGTCATCTTCTGCTACAGCAACGGTCCCTGATGGTTTATCCTGCTGCTTCCACTTCGGACATTCCCTTCTCCAATGTCCCTTTTCTTTACAGTAGTTACAGACATCGTTGGATTTAGGACCCTTAAAACTTGGCTTCTTGAATTTCTTCTTCTTATCCTTGTTTCCATGTCCTTTCCTTGTTTCCATGTCCTTTACTTCCACTGACTACTAACCCAGCAGCCTGATTGTCTGAACCTGTACCAGTTGCCTTATGGCGCAACTCTCTGGTATGAAGAGACGATCTTACCTCCTCAAGAGTCACCGTATCCCTTCCAACAATAAAGGATTGCACAAAATTCTCATATGATAACGGTAAAGATACCAATAGAATTAGGGCAGCATCCTCATCCTCGATCTTAACATCGATATTACGCAATTCTAACAGAATTATGTTCAGTTGATCCAAGTGATCTCTCAGTGGTGCACCCTCTTGCATACGCAGACCAAACAGACGTTGCTTCAGAAGCAACTTATTGGTTAAAGACTTTGTCATGTATAGACTCTCAAGCTTCAACCACAAACCAGATGCAGATTCCTCTTCTGCAACCTCGGTGATGATATCATCTGCAAGACACAACATGATAGTCGAGTGTGCCTTCTCCTCCAGACTGGCCATCTCAGCGGACTCGGGACCCACTGCCTTCTTCATCAGCGGCGCCTACAACCCTTGTTGCTTTAACAAGGCACACATCTTGATCTGCCATAAACTGAAACTGTTCCTCCCCGTAAATTTGTCGATCTTCACATTCACTCCAGACATCCTGAGCAGATGCTCTGATACCAGTTTGTTATAGCGGAAGCAAATAAATGTAAGAACAAACACAGATTTAACGTGGTTCACTAACGTGAGTTAGCTACATCCACGACAGAAGGAGAACAGATTACTTTATCTTGGAGAACCAGATTACAAAGTATATCACACTAGGTTAAGCCTAACCTAGGATTACAGAATACCTAATCTCTCTACCACGCTAGATTAAGCCTAATCTACAGGATAGAACCAGATATCACACACTCCCTTATGACTAATACCCTTGTATATATATAGCCAACAGAGTCCTGAATACCAGAGGAATCCCAGACACACACGTCTGAGAAAACCTAAACCAGAATGATTAAGGAAACCCAATTCCTTAATGCCTGAGGAATCCTAGTCCTAGCGAAATCCTGAGTATCAGTCCTGCTCGCCAAGGACTTCTAACTCTCCTCGCCAAAGACTTCCTCGCCAGAGACTTTCGCCAAAGTCAACGCTCGCCAAAGACTCTCTCGCCAGAGATTCTTCCTTGCTCGCGTACCTCACGTATGCCAACGTGCCACGCGTATGCCAACGCGCCTCGCGTACGCCGACGCGACTTCAAGATTCAAGGCATAGACTAACACATCTCTTCTCTATATAAAGGAAGCTAAGGAAGACATTAAGGTATTGCTTTCTACATGAATGTACACTACTATTCGAGTATCTTATTAACTTGATCGTCGGTGGGTCTTTGCGCGGTACCACACCGTGCTCAGACTTATTTTACAGGTTCACGAAGGAGCGATCTTGAGGGTCGACAAAATCTACTCTCACAAATTGGTGCTCTTATTGAGAGTTGAACTCAAGGCTAACTCACGTGAATGGAAACACTACAAAATAAACCTAACAATCAGAATGGTGCAGGAGGCACTACTAATGAAACTATGGCGGGGACACCATCGAGCTCCACAGGTTTGGGCTTCCATAACGGGACATCGGATGTCTCTAGAAACCTCAACCTCAACCACGACCTAGACAAGGAGGGTCCACTTCAGCAACTATGTCAACTCTAGGGAAACCATGCCATACTACAACAACAAAACTTGGAGCTTTCTGAGAATGTTGGAAATATGCAGAAAACTATGGGAAAAATTTAGAATACTATTCCGGGATTAGCCGAAGCACTGGGATCCTAGAAATAGAACTACGATTCTTGTAGAAAGCTGGAGAGCATAATCCAGAGAGCTGGGGGGGCGAAACCCAGAAAGCAGCTGGGGGTATCATCAAAATTCTGCAGGAACACCTGGAGATTTACCTCACCTAGAAGAAGAGCTTGATGATGACCTAGGGGAGCAGCATGACCAAGAACGGCCACCAGAGTCAAAAGAAGATGACAAAAGGTGGAGGGTTAGTCTCACTAGTGAGATCATGAATCTCAAAAAGGCCAGTCGAGATCCTCGTGAAAAGAAAGCCGAAGAAAAGGTTGCAAGGATCTCAAGGAACCCTTTGGTGCGACACATCCAGCAGGCGTGTCTACCTAAAAGATTTAGTATGCCACGATTCGTGAAGTTTAAGGGAGATTCAGACCCTTACACTCACATCAAGGACTACATGGCAACGATGGCAACATGGGACAACGTCGATGTATGGCTATGTCACATGTTCCATTCAAGCTTGGAAGGATAAGCCCTGAGGTGGTACAGGAACTTAATTACCTCAGGAATCCATGGATAGTTTTGAGGATTTGCAAGCGCAATTCTTCAAAAGATATGAAGGCAATGGGATGTCTATAAATGACATGGATTACTTGAATAATGTTCGACAGAGGAGGAATGAGTCCATCAGGGATTACGTCAAAAAGCTCTAGAATGAGGCTGCAACTATGGAAGATTTGGATGACCGAATTGCTGCACTAGCTTTCAGAAATGGTTTTCTAAGAGGTCATGGACTATATGGTGAGCTATACTGGGCGGAGAAGATAACACTAGCTCACTCCTACACTAAAGCGATATCATATGCTAAGTGGGATGATGCTCAACGTGCTAAGGGGCAAGAGCGAGATGAGCAAGAAAGGTCGAGCAGGAGAATTGATTCTTATCGATCAAGTTTTAGATCCAGGAATGCTCAAGGGTGTGGGCAAGAAAGCTCGAGGTATGATGATGCTTCACTGAAAGATACAAGTTCACCAAATTCTGCATATCATCAAGGGCGCGCCATATGTGAAGAGACCATCCTTGTTGTTCGCAGAAGAGGTATCAAAGTTGGGAGATTATTGTGCCTTTCATAAAAGTAAACGACATAAGACCAGAGATCATGAAGCTCTACGAGCACACTTTGTAGAACTTCTAGAGAAAGAGCTATGCTGGAAATATGTGGAAGATAGGTACAGGAAAAAGCATAAACCTCGACTTCAAGGGAATATTGTGGTGACAAGATGGAAGGATTACGAAGACACGACAAGAATGTGTCATTCATCAAATGAAGATGCTCTTCCTAGTCCCCCGAAATGAATGATTACCTAATATTGAACATTATTCAACTGATGCCAGAATTCTCAGGGACAAGAGAACTCTCTCATCCATGACCAGAAAGCTCGAGGGCAGCATACCAGGAGGGAGACCTAAAAGAGGCCTTGAGGGAGACCTCGAGGAACGCTAGTTTCGAGTATCAGGCATTAAGAGAGGGCTAGAAACAAAGCATAGATGGGAAATCTCCTTGACCAAGAACTAGACCCCCAAGGTTTCCTCGAGGTCCGACTTTAAAGCTCGTAGAAAGCTAGAGGAAAAAGAGCTGAAGACCATGTATACCTTTGTAAGCTGTGGGAGAAAACTCCTCCAGCTTAGTTAAGGGAGAAACTACAGTAAGAGTATGGCATGTGTCCAGAACATAGAGTTTTGACAAATAGAAGTGGGTTAGTACTCTTCCTAACTAGTTCGACAGAGCTAGTAGGTTTGACGAGACCCCCGAGAAGCTTCCATGCTATATGTAGTTTTTTATATGTTATATGAAATAATACTCTTGTTTTTCTATATATTCTGCTTGTTGTTACTAATGAGGGCACAAAGAAACGTGTAGGCACAAAGTACCGTGCAAGAACCCTAGTATTAATAATATTTTAGAAAATAGTTAGATTGCTCAATAGGAGCATATGAGATACTATATGTGAAAACCCTTTACCTTATCGAAGATACTCATAAGGGAACGAGATGACAATTACCTTGAGTTATGTGGAGAAAACTAGCAACATCTTACTTACTAAAGGTTTGCGTCGCTAGCCAGAATATGATTGGTACCATTGAGGGGAAGGATCCCCAAGCTTTTTGACTTTGTGACTTGAAGCTTGTTTCTCTTAAGGGATGATGTAATTTCCAAAAAACTAGCACAAGATCTAAACTATCTTCAATATGGAGTCTTCGCTCTAGCTCGACGTTGACTATTCCTAAGGTCGGTATGCCACTACTGCATCCTTAAGAAATTTTGAGTATGGACTTTGAGCCTGGACCTAACAGTGAGTAGATAACAAGCATTCGATGCTAAACCTTGATCATGAATTTGACGCCCACTTACGCACGCTAAATGAGGTGGTGCAATGGGAGTGATCTTGACCGGGGTATCCTTCCGAGAGCTGAGCTTGGCAAGAGGAAACTAAACCCAGCAAAGTACAATTAAGGCAATCCATAGTATTGATGTACTTCAATCTAATTTAAATGACGCCCCGTGTGGTCGACCTTGACTATGAGAAGTGAAAAAAACTTCATACGCAGCAAGAAATCTAGAGAGCTCGAGAGATTCTGGGAAATCAAAGGAAAGCTTGAGGGTTCTGTTATGCAGGTCATCATATCACGTGGAGAAGATGATGCTAAACTTTCTCGGGGATGCCTTTCTCACACATCCACACCAAGTCTCCTAGCATTTGACTTATTATGGCTAAGGGACATTTGTGGGCGGCAGACTTGGCCACTGATGTAAGGTTCTTAACAATGCAATCCCTCAAGGTTTCCACGACCACAAAGTAATCCTTTGAGGTCCACAACAATAGGACAATCCCTCGAGGTCTGCAACAACAGGATGTTCCCTGGAGGTTCATAGTAGTAGGACACTATATCTTCTAGGAAAGAGGAATCTTCGGACATTAAGGATTCCAGAATCCTATCGAGATATGGTCATGAACTTGGCCAAAATACTGGCGAAAGGGCCTGTGGTAATTAAGAAAACTAATTGGTCCTAAATAAGGAAATTAATCATATTCTAGATCTACCTCAATCTCCTTATTCAATAGGAGCAATGACATCTCTTCATCTCTTCTCTATATAAAGGGAGCTAGGGAAGATATTAAGGTATCGCTTTCTACACGAATATACACTTCTATTCAAGTATCCTTAATGACTTGATCATCAGAGGGTCTTTGTATGGTACCACACTATGCTCAGACTTGTTTTGTAGGTTCACGAAGGAGTAAGCTTGAGGGTCCACAAAATCTACTCTCACAGATGCAACATTGGGTGAAAGCTTCTAAAGATGTTGTGTATGATGATTCCTCATCTGATGATAAATCTCAACCATGTATGATGAATCTTGGAGTGTGGAGCAAAATGTACTTTCGGACTCATTCTCACGATTGGTTATAGGTTATCGTGAAAAATTGATAAATGAGCTAGATGAAAGGGATGCCCAAAGTTAAGAGAATGTGTTCGTGCCAACCATTGAAGGTCAAGAAGCATAAGCATTAGCATTCCTTCCCCTACCACCAAAAGTGTACTACCAAGAACTCTCCATGGAGAAAGAAGAAGCATTAAGTTATCGTGAAGAATTGATAAATGAGCTAGATGAAAGGGATGCCCAAAGTTATGATCATGACGATAAGATTGAGACCAAAACTTTGTTGCATCTTGATTCTCCATTTAGCAACTAATGTTTCTATGATGAAGTGAAGAATTGGAAATGAAACTATATTTCTGACTTTCCACATTGTTTTGAAATGCCACAACCACCTACTTCCTTCCCACATATCAAGTCTACATTAACATTGAAAGAAGAGTTTGGAATGCTGCTTAAAAGAACGATCAAGAAGAAAAGGGAGACATCATGAAGGTATCAATTTTGGTCTACCATTGGAAAATGCATGGATCACTTTGAAGTTTTCCTCTATGCAAGTAAAGAAGTCCTCTTGCTCCAAGTAGTAGAGTGGTACTCATTGAGAAGTACCCACCATAACAAGCACGTAGAGTCACCAACCGTATTAACGTCGATAAAATTTTTAACAATTGTGGAGATTTTAAGACCAAGAGCGTAGAGATTTGTGGCGTAAAGCTTAGAGCAACCCCTTGAGGCCAAGACAAGTCCACAATAACTTTTAGAGGTTCATGACCAACCATTATGCAACCATGGATGGTGAGGCCTAACTTTGTCTTCGTTGGTTTACTTGTTCATGTACATGGAGCTCGGAGGAGCGTCTGCATTTTCTTTCTCTCATACTCTTTACTTTTCTCGCATGAAATGATGAATATGTTTTGAGAATGTTGTTATGTTAGGATGTTTAGGTTTAATTATCATCCCCAAGAGTAAACATCTTCAAAGGATTGTTAGCCTTGCAATGTCTTGATGCCTCACTTTCGTTCGATGAGGGAGGGACCTACTCCTCATTAGTGTCTTTTTTTGAGTCTATGATTAGCTTGTGGTGATCATATGTGATATATGTGTGAGTCTTAATGCTATGAACATTGATGCCTACTTAAGTTCTCGGATATTCTTTGTTAAGGTGTTTAAAGTTCTAAGTGTGAGGTTCCCTCATGTGATATGCTTGATTACAAGCTTATACCGCTAGCAAGAAGCAATCCTTACGATCGCTTAACCATAGCAAGAGCACGAAAAATTGAGCGTTTCTTATCCTTTGAAATCTAATTAGTATTCATGTCCACAAAGTAGTTGATATGACTCTAATAGCTTCATTAATTCTTAGAGACTATATGACTCTTTAAATGTGATTGTGTACTAATTACTATGCCTTGGAAAACATGTGTTAGAAGAATAAAATGTGATATGATGATGTCTATGTTATCTCTTGTGCACTTGTGTTTTCTATGTGGCTCAATGCAAATTGAGGACAATTTGGCTTTAAAGTGTGAGCTAGGAAGATAAGTAGTTATGACTCATTATCCTAAAAATCCATAAAATTTGATTTTTTTTAGAAAATGCAATACAAAAATATGTGTGTTTTGGTATGTTTGTACCTTAATAATAACCCCCGATAATGAGATTTGACTAATGACTAGTAGATTGCATGATTTTGAGTGTGTTTAAAATAGAAAAAAAAATATGCACGTTTAATTGGTTTGGAAGAGCATATGTCATCCAAAATATTTTCACGTGAGAAATGATTAACATGTTTTCAAAGATATATATGCCCTATGTAAGAGTTTGAGTCTAAAATGTGCATGCTCAGCTTACAGAATGCACATTTTCTTCATGTGTGATATTGGTTAATCATTGTATAATCTAGAACTTGTTTGAAATCATGCAAAATATTTTTTCAAATCATGAAATGTTTTCAAAAATGATAATGGCATTATGACTACCACCACTTTTCTCAAATAGCAATGTCTCCCATTTGTATGCACGAGTTACAACACCCCTAAATAGACCTTTTGAACTCACGCTTAGCCTTTCTATCATTGCCATGCATGTATCTAAATACTTAGCCTAGTAAAGTGATCATTTCCCTTGTTCTTAAGACTTGGTTGAAGATTTCAATGCTAGTGCTTAGGAAGATAGGGTGAATGCGATGTTTTCAAAGGTACAATGTGTGTATGAGGATAGACTTATTCAAACAACTTTGTATGTACTAGATTGCCGAAAAGAAAAGAAAAAGAAAGAATTCGAAAGACAAACTTTGAGAACTAGATAAATAATGCAAAAATGTGTGATGCTCTATGGCAATAGGTTGTAAATGTAATATGGTTGGATTAATATCCTCCATACGTGTGGATTTGGAGTTTGTTATTAATTGAAGGCCCAAAAGTAAATAAACATGACATTTGTCCTATCCACAAAGCTCAAATGAAGTTTGGAATGAAGCTTGAGCCCAACAAGATTAAATCTAACATTTGCTCCTAAAAAATGACCATGGTAACGCTTTGGAGGAGGTGGAGTACAAGATTGATAAGTTTTGGTGCAATGACTAAGTCTTTGTAACAATATTTATTACCACATAACCAAATTTCGAATGCCCCTTAGCCCTACCCTCATTACAACCCTTAACAAATCCTCTTGATTTAAAGTTATTGTGTATGTGAATAGTTGGAGTATTTGGTTGAAAATCAAGCATATGGAGAACATGTGATTGATGCGATTTTCAAGCGCAAACACTAACCATTAAACACTTGTGTGCATTGAGTGATATCTTGTAAGTTTAATGGTTACAAAATATGTTGGTTTGAATACATCTCATTGTGATGCATTTAGCTTGGCATGTGGCATGACTATTTCGACTTATTACATATGCAATAATTTCATGTTTTAAAAGTGTTACTCAAAATAAATTCAATCCATCTACCCATGGTTCTCTGAGGAAAATCGATCATCAATTCAATTCGGGACACTTACATGCGTTTGTGTTTGGTCTTGTGTTTCTTTTGTGCTTTGAGTCTAGCTTAGTGTGTTTTTATTTCTTTTATCTTTGCTTGAGGACAAGCAAAGTTTAAGTGTAAGCTAGTTTTTTAGGTCCATTATTATATTCTTATTATGTCCCTAACTTCACGATTATTGCTTGTTTTTCATGAATAAAACATCATTCTTATGACATTTCCTATTTATGTTAGGAAATCATGGTTTGACAAGGAAATGCCCTAAAAACGATGATTAGACACTTTTCAGTGAAGGTAAGGACGTTTCCGGGACTTTGGGAGAAGATGAAACAACTTTGAGAAAAAGACAAAAAATAAAAAACGGTCGTCGGAGACTAGCCAGAATATTTCGAGATTTCGGCCACGACGGTCAACTTCGGCAATCAATGTTGGGTCAAGTCAACAAGTCATCTATGGAGATATTTTGGGCAAGAGCAAGTCACATGAGAAATACATGCCATGGCGACTCACTTTTTTTTTAGGGGGTCGTCCAAAATCCACTATATGAAAATGTCGGTTGGAATACAGGACTTCACCGGATTAGCTGGCCCGACAAAGAGAAATCTTATCACATCACTACACTAGAAAACAATGTTGAACAATGACCATAGACTAACAAACCAGAGTAGCGCTAGTAACTGTCAAACTTATAGCGCACCACTCCATAATTAGTTAACCCCCTATACATCAGAACAACGTCCCCCGGCTCCCATGCTAGAGGTCGAAAAAAGCCTAAATAGAGGAGACAAGCACCTAGATCCCCAATAAAGAAAACAAAGCCACCCATATTGGAGAATCCAGCTCTGAAGCCCAAGTATGAAGGCCCAGCCCAGCCTAAAGTGCCAATCCAATGTGATAAGCATAAGGCCCAAAGCCATGGGGGCTACTGCGTACACTTCACTGCCTTTCGCATCTTTGGTACTAGCCATACCACGTATTCCTGATGGCGACTCATCTGAGGACCATATTAAAGCCAAAAATAGTGGATCATGTTTCTTAACTTTTTATTTTTAAAATTCAAATCAGTCCAAATACATTCCTAAGCCATATATTTTTAGATTACTCTCTCTCTAGAGAACAATTTCACACCTCACTTCATTTTTACACACTTTAGAACTTTATGATAGCATTTCTCTTTAGCTTCTCTCTAGAGTTCTTGGTTTAGCTCTCTAGGGAGAAGCTAGATTTCTCTCTATCCCTCTTCTCTTCCAATTCTTTACAACTTAAGAGACCTAACCAAGAACATCCTCCCTTGGCCGAACCACTTTCCATCCTCCCACCATCATCCATCCTTTCCTTCTCTCATCTTTGCCTCCAAGATTTAGGTGATTCTCTATAGCTTGAAGAAGTGGGAAGTAATCCCTCTTTCCCTTGATTTCTTTGAGTCTTAGAGATTATCCTTACCTCCTCTTCAAGTGTTGGATGTAAGCTTAACTCAAGGAGTGGAGTTAGGAGCTTGAAGTGCTTTGGGTGAAGCTTACAAGTTTGGTGGAACTTAGCTTGGGAACCCTTTGATTATTTCTCACTCTCTTAACTTCTAATTTTGTATCTAAACACTATTGTATATATGAGTTTTAAGTAGCTTTTGTATGGAAGGCTAGGGGTTTGACCCCTAACCACTTGATGTAGAACAATGATGTTTTGGTTTATGTTAATGAGTATGTTTTTGGGTAAGAAATGCTATTGGATAAGCTTGGTATGTATGTGATGTGTTTATAATATGTTTACATGTTTGGTTCTCTTAAGCATGTTGTGACATTGACTCAGTTGTGATATATGAAAAAGTACTAAGGAATGGAACTTAAGTGAACTAGTCACCCACTTAGGTCAAGATGAGTATGTGGACATGACTTAGGTTTAAACTTAAAAGGTTAAATTTGAGGTTAGGTTTTCTTTTGATTGAGCATGGACCGAAGCCCTCTTGAGCTCCAAGTAACTTAAGGAGCTTCAGTTAAGCTTATATTGCTCCAAAATATTTTGTAGCTAATGGTTGATTCTTTCAATTTGTATCCCAATAGGTGTGAATTGGGAGAATCCCTAGAACTCTCTCTCCGGGGTCCTCCAATAGAGGTTTGGGAAGGGAAATCTCACACATCACTCACAAGTTAAACAATCAGGCTTGTTACGCATGAAATATATAAAGGGTGTAGCACCAAAAGTCTAGACCCTAATCTTGGTTTACTTTGTTATATATTGATGGTCCGAAACCTTCTCGAATCCTAAAATGCCTAGGAATTTTGGTTCATAACCAAACGTGACCCAAAAAGGCTTTGTACTTATGATCCAAAAGACATTTGAGCATATAAACTGGACTTAACTACTCATCATCATGAATTAGATTTTGTTGTGTATCAAGTTGGGTAGTGGTGATATTCCTAGTCGATCATACTTTTACCTTGCATTTCCGTCATTTAATTTGATATTTTTCCTACAATAATCAATCATCAATCAATCAAAATATCATTCATCGTAATCACACCATGCTTATGATGCTAAGTCTCCAAAGGACTTGATGTTATAAGATTCACCTCCATTGTGTGTTTTTCTTTCATTGCATTGTGTGTTTGTGTTATAATGTAATCAAAGAACTAATCGAATAAAGTTAAGAAATTAGGGTGAACAATCGTCGTGGGTTTGACACTCGACTTCCTTTATCTATACTAAAACTTAACACCGTACACTTGCGGTTTTAGAAGAATTACAACATTGATCTTATCAAATTGCTATAGTTAAAATTGAGGGAATAAATCTTTCTAACACTGTGCCACTCTGTTCATAAATGACATGACGCAAGTATTGCAAGATTGTATGAAATCTTTCTCAGGATCCATGGCCATGCTCTGTTCTGAAATGACATGACCCAAGTATTGCACCCCTCGTGCGAAGGACAATTTGGACAATTTGACAACAATGAGTGGGTGTTGTGTAAGGCAAAAACTTCCTCCAAATGCCTCAAGTATGAGTCATTGTCCCTGTTAAAGACGAGGATATCGTCAAAGAAAACAAGAACTGATGTTCTGAGTAAGGGTTTGAAAACCTAATTCATCATTGCCTGGAAAGTAGACGTCGTGTTGGTCAAGCCAAAATGCATGACAATGAACTCGTAATGATCTTCGTGCATCTGAAACGCTGTCTCAGGGATGTCCTCTCACATTCGAATATGGTGGTAACCCAATCATAAATTGAGTTTAGAGAAAATGGTTGCTCCATAGAGATTGTGGAGCATCTCATCTACCACCAGAATCGGTAATCGATCATTTACATTACCACATTCAGGGAACAATAATCGACATAGAATCGCTAGATGTTCTCTTTCTTGCGTACAAGCAATACAGTCAAAGAAAAGGCATTGGTGCAGTGGTGCTATGTTGAATCGACCCCAAACGCAGCATCTCCTCAGTTTGTTTCTCAATCTCGGTCCTATGTGAGTGAGTGTATGTGTAGGGCCACACATTTACTAGGGCGGTATGAGGGAGGGGAGTGATATATTGATCAATTGCTCGTTGGGGACGATATTGTGTTGGGGGCTTGAACAATTCTGGAAATTGAGTGAGCACGGCTTGAATGTGCTTGCAGGAATTCGGTTGCAGGTGTGGGTTGTATGTGGAAGAGAGTTAGGCTACATTTGCGGTTTCGGCCGAAGTTATGAGAGCCAACAAGTCTTCCTCAGATGTGACTTGAGGGCGAGTTGTTATCCCCTTCAATATGTGGTGGCAGTCTCCATCATGGAAAGCTATCATTTTTTCCTAAAAATGCCAACCAATATACCCCAATGTATTTAGCCAATTCTCTCTGAGCAAAATATCATAATTTCTAATTAGTAACAAGAGGAATACATCAGTGAATTCGTAAGAATATGGCCAAACTTACCTGGTGTGTTATCCCCGATGGTTTCAAGGGATGTTTTGAGGCCGATTTGAAGCCTCGATATGGAGGAGGTGAGATGGAGAGCCCTAATCGTTGCACCATCGTTGGGTTCAGAAAACTTGTGGAAGACCCGACTAGGTACTCCATTGATTGTCCCCATCAAACACATCATCTCATCCACCAAGAAGTTCGTGATGGCTAGGATCAAGTACACCTCTTCTAGAGGCAGCTCCGTCGGCGCGTTGTCACTCATATCTTCCTTTGGGTCCTCCTCTTTGGGTGAGTCAATGATGACCATAACCCAGTTTTTTCGCACATGTGTGTGACTGTATTGCTCCTCACAATGATCAAATAATCCTTTAGCTCTTCTTTTGCACAAGTCCTTGTAAGAATAATGGCGCAGACCGGTAGTCGGAGCGCGCCCTCCTTATGTGGGAAGGGAGGTGGTAATCGACTGGGTTGGAGTGCTGGGTGTGACTGTATTGCTCCTCACAAATATCACATAATCCTTTGGCTCTTCTTTCACGCAAGTCCTTGTTAGAATAATGGCATAGACCTGTAGTCGGAGCGTGCACTCCTTGTGTGGGCAGGGAGGTGGTAATCGGTTGGGTTGGAGTGCTGGGTGCGACTGCTTTGTTGGGAAACTAGGTTGCTGCCCGCCCCTGGGGTGGATTTATAAGTTATGACAACTTTGGGAGCAATTTCTTTGGAAGTCAAATCTCATTAACATGTATAATATCTCTTTTAGGATCTATTAGAGTCTACACATAAATTAAATTTTATTACTACAATAAAGACTAAAGATTAACTTTAACAGTATTATCAAGAAATTTACTTAAAGAGTGTTGCACACAACACCATTGACAATCATAGCTACCAATTCAAAAATAAGCAAGTATTTCACTAAAAAATGTGTTATAATTATTTACATTCTTTTTCTATAAACCTTCTAAAATTAATTGAAAAAAACAATATTGACTTTTCATTTTTGATCTAATAATGTACTATATTTTGCAAAACATCTTTATAAATTATATTTTTCGTATAATTATTCGGTATATCGTTACCATTATTTATCATAATCTTTAGATCTTTTTTTGATGTAACTCTCGATAATGCAACATATAATTGTCCGTGACTAAATACTGGTTTAGTCAAATAGATTCCGACCTGATTCAAAAGTTGACCTTGACTTTTGTTGATCGTCATTGCATAATACACTCTGACCGAAAATTGTCGTCTCTTGAATATAAATGGCCATTTAGTTTCATTTGAAATTAGCACAATCCTTAGAATGTATACTTTTTCCCCAATATTAGTCTCAGTCAATATTTTTTCCTCAATTACTTTTTCAAATAAATTTGTTACAATTAACCATGTTCCGTTGCACAAACCTTGTATTTGATTTAAATTTCTTAACAACAAAATTGGCATTCCTATCTTCAGTATAAGTTCATGTGATGGTAAGTCACTAATCAAGTTTATTCAAAAATTCTATAGGATATAAAAGACTGTTATCACTGTAGGTAGCAGAATTGAATGAAATTGAATCGGAACTAAAATATGTTTTCTTATCACCAGGCAATAAATTAATTGCATATTTATTTATTTCATGTACAGTTGCATTTCTGGGCGTGATGATGGCACGCTCTCTTAAATAACATGTATCATTGTATTTACAATCAATGTTTGGATAAGTAGCTGAAAAAATAGACTCGATAGGATCTAAAGTTGAATCAGTAAGTAAATCTTCAGGAATATGAATCCAAAATGTATCATGATCATTCGTAGGAAAATTTGATTGCAATCGACCCTCACCTATCTGTAGCATCCATTCTGCAAAAACTTTGATCTCATCTTTTTCTGCAATCGTTAATCCGATATACGACAATCTCATATTTTCTGTTAAACAAAATACTCTAAGATAAGGCCACAAATATGAATTATTTAAAGATGCCTCAATAATATCACTTTTGCTTCCTCCTTCAATAACTGGTAAAGTTTGTCTAAAATCTCCGCCGAACAAAATTGATTTACCTCCAAAAGATATCTCTTTCTTTCGATCTTCAGAGTTAACTGACAAAATATCACGAAGAGTTTTATCCAATGATTCTATTGCACATTTATTACACATTGGAGCTTTATCCCACATTATTAGCGCAATTTTTTTAACTAACTCTGCAAGATCTGTTTTTTTATTTATCGAACACGCTAAATCTTTATCTACAATTGGCTTTATTTTAAAATGTGAATGAGCAATTCTGCCTTTCGGAAGTAATAACAAAGCAATTCCTGATGAAGCTATGGCCAAAACAATTTTTCCCTCAGATCTGAGCTTAGCAATTATAGTATTCCACAAAAAATCTTTTCCTGTTTTTTTTTTCAATTTTTTGTTCCACAACTTCAATCACTTCATCATATATAACTCTTTGAAACGTATTCAATTTAGTAAAAAATTCACAATATTCACGTTTAAGTGTCTCACAATCAAAATCTAATTCCTCTCTCATTAATCTATTGTTCAACTCTTGTAACTTTTCAATTTTGGACATCGACAAATGGTGATCTTTTAGTGAACTGGATGTCATGTTGAATAATTTTTCAAGCTCGTGTAGAACACCATTTTTCAAATCATCCCCAAGTACGGTGTGATTGGACATGTTAAATTTCGATTGAATTTTGTATGAAATATCATCAGACATGCTCAACCAATGTACATTAAGCAAAGCTCGTGGATCTGAGACATCACAAAAAAGAATAATGGTAACAAATAATTGTCTGATATGAGAAGTAGTCTCTTTAAATGCATATTGAACCAATGCATCGTTCCATTTTTTATCATCATCTAGTAATCACAATGCTCGACATGCTTCTTGAAAAGTGGAGTAAGTAATTCCATTAACAATTCTGATCCACTAAAAATTGCGACATCCTTTCTGAATATTCAATAGCATTCGTAGGTAAAATAATTCACCTGCAGTTGGTGGCACGTGCGCAATTCTCCCAATAACGTCATACTGTTTTCTTGGATACCATGCTTTGCTATCTTTGTCCCAAACAAACTCAGTAGGAAATTGAGCATAAGTTAAAGCAGTTGCGTCCTTATAAACAGTGTTCGCATGAAACCAAGCCATCAGCAAAGTACGTTCATTTTTCGGATTTTATACGACTTGTTCAAGATCGAGATTGACCTTCATTAAAAAAACTGTCTGCTCGTTTGGCAAATGAATTTTCAAACCAGAATTGGTATTGTAATCGGCTTAATCTGCGAGTTTACGAGTAATTAAGATTTATCATAATTAGTCGGTTATGCGGTTTTGATCACGACTAAATTTTCGGACACGAATTTGATTTGGGTTTGTTCGTGGGAAATGTAGAGAATTTGATTTCGAGTCTGTGGGAGTTTTTCGAGGATTTTTTGGAATATCAAGGAATATGAAAGGACCCAACCCCGGTTTAGCTCCCTAAACCGGAATCAAACCCTTCCAAAAACACGAACCAACAAAAACCGTAGAAATTTTGGCAGAGTTTCGTTACTAACGTGGAATTACCATTACCTGCACGCGGAAAATACACTTCATCCTATGCCACAAAAAGCAAACCGTGGGCACCAATCCCATCCGGATTTCTCAATATATAACCAGTAAAGTAAAACAATAAATATAATAGTACTTTACTGAAATCCGGTGTAAAATCGTACAACATAAACAACAGATTTCTCAGAGCGACCTCTAATGTATAAACATATAAGTATACCACAGTAGGTAGAACAATAAACCTACTGGAAGCAACAAGGTAGCTCGAGTACTATGCCTCCGACCACGACGTGCGACACCAGAGTCCGAACTGCAAACTGGGCACGGAAACCGAAAAGCCCAGGGGAAAGACAATAAACACGTTAGAGTGAGTGGACGAAAATAAATGTCTTTCACCAAGTAATATATACGTATAAAAACATATGCGAGTCAAATGCATGAAAATCAAATGGTACGTGAGGAGACGCTGACTACCACCCACGTACAGAGCATGCAACGTAAATATATCGCGGAATCTCTCATGGACTACCACGCGATAGCACAGTCTGAATCACGGGATCCCAGACCCACACGTGATTCCTAGCCAGAAAGGCCTCAGGTCAGGATATCTGTCCCTCCCGGAGCGTACTCGGAGATCAGCCGAGAAGCCAATGTGTATCGATACCACAACATATACTGAGACTGTACTCTGTGTAAACCAAATCATAAATCCTTTCCATGCACATGCATAAAACATAATATGTACATATGTATACTCGTATACGTATATTCGTATATGCATAATCGTAAAACACATGCTCGTAAAATCATAATCAATCTGCATGCTCAAGTTCGTAAAACGTATATAAAAGACTCGCAATCAATCCGTGAAAAGAAATGTCCACTCACAGACTGGCGTAACGCGATACACGTTAACCCGTGATCCGGTGGAAAGTCCCTCGCCAAAAGAACGATCACGAACCCCTGAATATTCACAAAATCCAATTCTCATAACCATAATTCGACAATTCAAAACAAATCACGAGAAACCACCGTTCTCGGAAACACGTAATTCGAATACGACGAATCGTCGAAAATCCATATAACACACCTCAATACCTCACTACAATTTCGGACGCTCAATTCGAAAAACGAACCTCCCCACTGCGATCGGGGCGCGATTTCGAGTCAAATGACATGCAACTTGTCGAAAATCCAAAAAGTCAAACTGGACCGCCGCCCACGGCGGCGCCGCCACTGACCGGAGAATTTCACGGCAGAGCAACCTCTATTCCACTCAAAATCATGCACTGAGCAACTTCCACAACTGCACCGAATTCCAATTCTCACTCTAACTAGGTCAATTTCGTGATAAACCGAATTGGTACACAAAATTCAAATCCAAAATTCTCCATGTACAAATTGAATTAGAACTCCATACTTACATGGTTAGAATCCTTGAGAGGACAGCTACAAAACCCAGTCAATTTTGTAGTTCAATTCGGCCAAACACCATGAACCCGAATTCATCCAAATTCACACCGTTTCTTACCGGAAATTCCACCACCTACGGCGTCCCACGCCATGAGAGGAGGTCGGAGCCGAGACCAGGAGGCTAAGGCGCACCGGGAGGGACCGGAACCAAGCCGAGAGGTGGCCGGACGGAGCTCGCCGCCGGCGAGTTCCTCCACCGTCGCGCACCACTCGGTCAAACCGAGTTGACCGAGTCAAGGCCATAAATGATCATGTGTTGACTTGCCATAAATGGAAACTTCACTATTTAAAGCTTTCCCAATTTTGAAACTCGTAATTATCCATTTCGACGAACTTTGAATATCCGTAACTTTCTCGTCGAAATTCCGATTCCGATAATTCTCGCGGCCACAACCTCGTCTCGACGTACTCTTCAATTATCACCCAAACTCAAACACATCGGCCAAACCAACAAAAATTCAACTGTTCAACCAAACACACATTTAAATCGACTAAACAATCAATAATCGGAAATATTCGCAACTAAATATTCGTAACTCAGAATAATGCTTCGAAAGTTCCCACGAGTTCGAAATTAAATTCTGAACAACTTCCGTGAAGGAACCGAAACCAAATTCTCGTCCGGTAATTTAGTCGTTAAGAAGGCCACAATTATAAACCGAACTTCAAATATTCATAATTAATTCCTCGGTCGTCCAAATGACGATCCGGAACCGCCCACGAACTCGAAATCACACGTACAACGACTCTCGAGAAGAGACCCAGCTCCAATTCTCGGCCAATAATTAAGTCGTTAACAATCCCTGGCGAGTAAATCCATTATCGGAAATCCACGCTGATACGCTAACTCGCGAATTGAGCTGATTCCACTGCTGATTCTGTTCTGGGTCATCACAGAATATAAAATGAATATTTGAAATTATCCCCGAGTTAGTCGTGTTTATCCGTTTGAGTTTGAGTTATCCGAATTGTGGATAGAGTTGATTCGCGACGTAGAAATAGCCGAATAGTCAAAAAGTTATCGAAAATGAGCTGTTTTGATCGAGTTGACCGAGTCAACCGGGTTGACTCAATGAGTCACGACTCGCCGTCATGGTGGCTACCAGAATACGGCGCAGTTGCCGAATTTTAAGGTATGGATTTGAAGCTTGTCTTATGGGCTTTCGATTGAGGTATATGTGGTAAGTTTTGGTGGCGGTTTGGTTGGAAATTTTTGGATGGAAATGTTGCCGGAATCGGGTTTAACAGAGGGAGGTGCTCCGGTGTGTTTCCGGTGGGTTCTTGGGTTGGAACAGCTTGGGCTTGAGCCAAGGGCGAAAACCCCCTTGGTTTGAAGCATTTTGGTGGCGGAACTGCGCTGGAATCGGTCGAAAAAAAATTTCGGCGATTCTTGGCCGTGGACATTTCAGGGTTGATTTGGAGGTGTTACCAGCCGATTTGGGTCTTGGTGAAGAAGATTTTTATGCTTGGTTTGAGGAGGAGAAGCTGTGGTGGTCTTGGTCGCCGAAAAATCTATCCGGTGACGGTGCGCCGGCGGCGGCGGCGGTCAACGGCAGAGCTCCTATGACCCGTTGACTTT
The DNA here is from genome assembly GCA_946800695.1 of Geum urbanum. Classification (NCBI taxonomy): domain Eukaryota; kingdom Viridiplantae; phylum Streptophyta; class Magnoliopsida; order Rosales; family Rosaceae; genus Geum; species Geum urbanum. The sequence goes on along the minus strand of OX326999.1, from coordinate 75,179,551 downwards.
TTGGATTTTGTCAAATTTTATGCTGTTTTGCTCGTAATCGCGCTTAGATTGTTGCCTTAAGGTTTTCGAGTTGATTTGGATGCCGTATTTTGTGTCGAGGGTTTATGTGGAGTATTTTGGGGTTTTCGACGATTATTTTGTATCCGAGTTATATATTTCTAGAAATGATTGGTTTCCGAGATGTGGTTCAGAGTATTGAATTGTGATTTTGATCAGTGATATTTTGTGATTATTCAGGGGATCGAGATCATACGTTAGGCGAGGGATTTTCCGCCGGATCTCGGGATTAGCGTGTTTGCGCGCTGTGCTTGCCTGTGAGTGGACACATTTCTTTTCACTGATTGATTGCGAGTCTTTATTATATGTTTTACGAGCATGAGCATGCATATGAGATTATGGTTTATACAAGCATGTGCTTTACGATTATGCATTTACGAATATGCATCGACAAATATGCTTTTATAATTACATATTATGAATATGCATTTACATTATGCTTTATACATTTGCATGAAACTATTTATGATTTGGTTTACACAGAGTACAGTCTTAGTATATGTGGTTGTATCGATACATTTGCATCCCAGCTGATCCCCGAGGATGTTTACCAGGGGGGAATTGTACCTTGTGCCGATGTATTTCCGGGTGGGTACAGATTTATGTTCCTTGTATCGAGGTATTTCTAGGTGGGAACAGATACCCTGACCTGAGGCCTTTCTGGCTAGAATCACGTGTGGGTCTGGGATCTCGTGATTCGGACTTTTCTAGCACGGATGTGTCCATGAGTGACCCCATGGGATTTCGATGCATGCTCTGTACGTTTGAGGAGTTAGAGTTTTCCTCGTGTACATTATTATTTTCATGCATTTTGACTCGCATATGTTTTATAACATATATTCTTCGGCGAAAGAAATTTATTTTCGTCCACTCATTTTAACAGTTTATATGTCTTTCCCTGAGCTCTTTGTTTTCAATGCCCAGTTTGTAGTTCGGATTCTGGTGTCGCACGTCGCAGTTAGAGGCTTAGTATTCAAGCTACTTTTCTGTTCCAGTAGGTTTCTTGTTTGGCCTATTGTTGTATATTTATGTATATATACTAGAGGTCGCTCTAAATACTCTGATATTTATATTTTCGTATGATTTTCCCGGATTTATGTAAAGTTACAGTTTTTCTCATTACCTTATCTTATGATACGATTTTGAGAAATCCGGATGGGATTGGTGCCCACTGTTTGGCTTTTGTGGCATAAGATGAAGTGTGTTTTCGGGTGCAGGTTAATGGCAATTCCGCGATATAGTGAAACTCTGCCGAAATTTCTATGATTTTTGCAAGTTCGTGTTTTCAGAAGGGGTTTGATTCCGGTTTAGGAAACTAAATCGGGGTTGGGTCCTTTCATAACACTCGAGCTCTATCCAGATCTTTATTTATATGCTTGAATAAATATTTTATTAACATGGTTTGAGAGCATGATTCAACATTTATATTAGCTTTATACCTCAACAACAAAATTGGATTGTACGGAACAACAAAGTTATTACCAATGTGAATTCCATTTTTAACAACAAACTTTGAATCATCGTCATGTCTTCTATATTGAGGAGCCTTGATAGCATGAAATATAGTCTCAAAATTGTATGGTTTTGGAAAGGATTTTGTACATTTACTTTCTCTCATACACGGAGAATTTGGATTTAATTGACCACATGGACTATGTATCATAAATTGACTAACTATTTGAAAAAGTTAAGGACTAATATTTTTGTCTGGTAATTCAGCAAAAATAATGGAATCTATATCCGATGATGTGTAACATTTATATCCTCTCTAAAGCCAAAAAAGTAAATGAGCATGGGGAAACCCTCATTTTTGAAATTCAATCGTGCAAACATGTGCATGAATAGGTCCAAAAGGTACTCCCAATTTAATGAATTCAGTCATATCATCCACTTTAATTTTAAAAATTCAACAAACAATGTCTGGTCTATCTTCTGGTTTATACCCTGATTTTTTCTCAAAATATCTCACAATCTCCGGCCATTTAACATTGCAAGTGAAAGTTATAAACAAATCCGGATTGCCATAATATCTACAAATTACCATTGCATCTTGGTAATTGTTTAACATATCTCTAGGACTGTCGATGTGAGTACTCGAAAGAAAAATTATCTTTCCCACATCGGAACCTCGGGTAACACCATTTGAAACAAAAGTGGATAACTGCTTCCATTTTTCACACTTTAATAATGGTTGATGATTCTTTATATATTCCAAGCGATTTTCCTCAACAGTCACATATGCATCAACCAAGTATTACTGAAACAATCTTCCGCCCTTCAGTAAGGTACATGAATCATTTGATCTATCGTGGATTGATAACGAACAAATTTTATCATCGTCAATTTTTTCCTTTTCTTCTGACGCTTTTGTCCAGTACACTCTAATAACATATCTATTCTGAATCCATCTTCACCATACGGGAAAAGCAGTGGATATTGCAATGACATTAATTTAGGATGTATCTTTGATATCCATTTCAAATTTCCATCAACAGATCGAACAATGATATCTCTGTTAGAATTAAATTGTCCAATATCACCAACAATCAAGCCACCAATTTCATTAGCACTCGAAAATTCATATTGATTTCCATCTGTTGTTTCACAATCAAGTAGATTCACTCTAAAATTAGGCAACAATTCTCTTTCATATTCATCCCTGACCGATCAAAACTTTTGGACCAAATCATTAACCTCATCAAGCATGTTTATTAATTTTTCAACAATGGCAACATCAATTTTTTTATTTACATTATCAGGATCAACAACATTAATACGATTCAAAATCTCGTTACCAGTGTCATAAACATACAATTGTGCATACTTTGGACATTCAGATGCAGAAGGTAACACTGATCCCATCAAATGACATACTTGTCCACAAATTTTAAATACATAAGGAGCACCACCACTGTTTATCTTGTAATCAATTTTTGCACCCATTGATGTAAAAGCAAACATGGAATTATAAACTCGGATATTCTCACGAAAAAGTTTGCTTTCACGACCATGGATTAGATTTAATAATTGTTCAAGAATAACAGGAGTTTGATTTGATAGTGGAAGTTTAACTTGTCCTTTTTGGCAACAATGTGTATAAATAAATTGATTTTTGATCTTTCTTTTTAAAGCCTCATTTGCCCAAAAGGAAGTATTGCAATGGATGCAAGTGTAAGAGTCGTCGCCAATATCCTCATAATTTACAATTGCACCTGAATGACAAATTGTTCAGATTAATAATATGAAATTATTATACTACCAACTAATGAAAAAACAAAATGCAAAATGTTCCTTACCTCAACGACTAATTTGATATGACGCTTGACCAAAAATAGATAGACATGAGATTTTTTTCCCTATCAAGCAAAAAAAAATTATTGTTAATTATGTGATAAATATATCAAAACATTGAAAAGAGTTATGTTTATGACACCTAATCTAATACCTGATGTGTTTCCACTGTCGACATCCATGGGCACACGGCCAAATTCGTTGTCACAGTTGACTATAACTTCAACAGGTACTTTTGAATGGTTACTTGTACCCTCAAGTTGAAAACAGGAAGATCACGATGATGCACCATGATCTGCGAAGTTATGCTGCACATTGTCTCCCATGCCCATGGAAAAATCTTTAAAATGGTTTGAAACATCGGATGTTGATAGTCGTCGTGCACTACGTCTACTGGGAGAACATCCTACTTCTCTACTTGCATTCATAATTTCAAGATGACTCAATGAAGCTGGCGTAAAATCGGTTTGTTCGGGATCGTTCACAAAAGACCGAGTTCTTTTTCGACCCATGCCTGAACATCAATGCGACCAATGAATAACTTATTATTGTAATTAGAATATTGAAAACAAAAGCGAACTAACTTAACTACAAAAATCAATTAGGTTGAAAAGTGATATTGATCAATTATAGCCTAAAACTATGCTGGATCTGAAAAATCTAGGCCGCCACTCACACGAATAATAATGACCCAAAATAGGCAAACACAAACAAAAGCACTTAAAGAGCAAACTGGATCTACAAAAATTTGATCAACAGATCATAGCATTCATAATGCAGTAACGCAAACAATAATAAACAAAAAAAACTGATAAAGATTCACAACTATAGTAATATAATGGTAGTCTAAAAATATAATTTTTTTGAAGATTGAAAAAAAAACATTTATTGTAAAATATATCCATTTGCCTAAAATTGTAAGTAGAAGAATCAAAGCCGATGGGAAGATCAACAGTGGTCGGTCGACCAAACTACTCTTAGATATAATAACTTGTTCATAAATCAAAATCAACAACATGACGAACAATCCAAAAAAAAAATCAATCTGCAATGAACAAAAGAAATCAATGGCTATTGAACTAACCTGAAATTCGGAAATGAAATCGTCCACAAACGTGAGAAAGAACGAAGAGCAGATCTCCCAATTCAATAAAAAACTTATAAGATAAAATATTCAATTAGAGAGCTGCCAATATAATCACTAAAACTATTCCATTATAACCAAGTCTAAAAAGCTTGAATTTAGCTAAACCTATAAACAAAAATGTGAAATTTTCATCTCCTTCCTATATTTCATTAGTAACTAATTAATCAATCAACAGGAAAAAAACCCAACAATATGAAAACAAACCTAGCAAGCAAAATAAAATTACAAATTCAGCAAAAATTAAAGTCAACAATTTAGACTGAAAATACCAAACTACTTTATATAAACTTTAGAAGCAAATGCCTAACTCTAAACTCGTTTCTTTCAGCTAATTATTTTCAATAGAATCAAAGCTAACACACAAATAATTAGTATGGTATATTTTTTTAAACTATCAGGATGTACAACAGCACATATTCAAATTCATATGAACATGATAATGATATCCATGAAGTAAACTAAAGACGCAACCGAAAACATAATTCAAATATTAATTGCACATTGCGATTTAAAAACTTTTTCAAACTCCATAACCTATAAAAGCAAGTTATTGAAAGAGGCAAATATAGGCAACCCAAATAAGAGCACGCATAGTGTGAGAAAATCTATTAAACTGTAATTAAATTTGACATAATCTAGCATACATATAATTAAACAGTAAATTACTGAAAATTCACTCAATAAAATCTTTGCTAAATTCACGTTCATGCCTAAGGAGCCAAAACAACCATTACCAAAACTACCACACATCTTTTGGTATAATAAACAGAATTTAAAACTATTTTGTTTTTTAGAACTATCGCAGTAACCTCAGTTGATGACAATCGACTCTCTGTGTCGCCTGAGAAAGCTGAGTTTGAAGAGAAAACAACGACAACCCAATCAAAATCAAACTTTTACTATCACCTTTACTCTTTTTGTATAAGTAGTGAAAAATAGTAAAACCATTAATCCCAAAAATTAAAGCCACGGCTCATAGGCTAAAATCTCGTATAAATGGAAATGCAAAAGAATCCAGTTGTAAAATGGTGAGTCCAAATACTTTGGCAAATTGGTAATCATGAAAAATAAAAGTATAATGTTATGAGACGACCGTTGCTCATATATTTGTCGTATGTCATGAAAACATTACAGATAGCACACCCAGCAATATACAAAGGGCAAGTATGAAAAAACAGTAAAAAATAAGACAGAAAATACGAAAGAAGTAAGAAAACCCACCTTAGAGAAACACTAAATCCACTTGTAGGAACAAGTATCACAAGGGAATTGACGCATGGCCTTGGCAAACCTACACATGAGTTCACAAAAAGCACCCAACCACATAAAGTTTCAAACAAATATCACTCCACAGGTATATGAAAATAAAGACAATGGCCTACAGATACACGATCGAGAGTGAAATGAGAATAACCAATAGAAGTCGATAGCTCATCCTAAGATTGATGTAAATCTGACGAAAATGGGAAGAAAGGTAAACCAAGGAACTCAGCAAAGCACCCAACAATGTCAATTTCTGAATCGATGGATGCAACAGATGATAGTTCCTCACCTATGGATTTAAAGATGATAACTATAGAAAAGGAAGTTGCAACTCTTATCAAATTTGATCCTTGAAAAAAAAATCAACATGCAAGTGGATCACACAATGCTTCCATAACCCACAGTTGCAAACAAAAACTCTGACTATAAAGAGCAAGATTGAACCTAGTAGATGATTAAAAATAAAAATATTAATACAATTATATTTTGTCAAAACCCTAACCCCTAAATTCTTCTTCTTTATCAAAATTACACTCATTTTCTCACTCGCTCTAGCATCCTCTCACTACTGGGTTCCTCTCCATTTTTCACAACTCTGTTTTTATCGATTATCTAACTATGCAAACCCCAAAAGATTTTTGCTTTTGTTTTCAAGTGATGGTACGTATTAGCTAAAGTGATTCACCTTTGGGCATACAAACAATGATACAGTAATGTAAATAGTAATAAACAAAGCAAAACTGACATAGAATCAAAACTTAAATAATTGTAGGCTAAAAGTATCATATTTCCCCACTACTGGGTTCCTCTCCATCTTTCACAACTTCAATTCTATCTATTATCTAACTGTGCAAAACCCAAAAGATTTTTGCTTTTGTTTTCAAGTGATGGTGTTAGCTAAAGTGATTTACTTTTTGGGCATACAAATTATGATACAATAATGTAAACAGTAATAAACAAAGTAAAACTGATATAGAATCAAAGCTTAAATAATTGTAGGCTAAAAGTATCCAATTTCTTTCTAAAGACTGAAAAAAAAAACTAAAATATCTATTTCTCCAAAATTTATATAGGATTAATTCAACAGCCTGCTCTGCTTTAATATTACAAACATATAGGCACATCACACATCACTCACACATGACACAAAAAATAAAAATAAGTAAACACTTACCTCAACTAAATGACCAGACAAAAAGATCCAAGATACAAATTTAATGTGTCTTCGTTTGAACTCTAGATCACTTGAACACGACAAACACACACCATAAACATATTAGAAAAAATGTAAAAAAAAAAGTTTCATAAAAGCAATATCCCAGACTTAAATAAGCAGTTACACCTCTTCAAGAATTTATAACACATGTTCTAAGACAACACTATATGCACGAACTTTCAGTTTAGACAAATATATCTCACTGGCCAATCCTACATCGTGTGTGTGTGTGTATATATATATAGATATTTTACCGGCGTATTAATGTTCTATTCTCAGTGCACGAAATTAGTTATATATATATAAAGATTTTGGAATTAGTTTCTATGCTCAGTGCGCAGAATTAGTTCTATATATATATAAAGATTTTGAAATTAGTTCTATGCTTAGTGCGCAGATCGATCACCGAGATATAATTAATATATTGGCTATAATTTGCAAAATTTAGGGGAACCTTGGACATGAAGAAAAGACTTCATATCCAGAGCAAATATGATAAACCTAAAGCCTAACAATAAAGATGAGCAACATTTCATATGATGATAACAGTAGTCATAAAGAACTGGTAATCAAATTGCCTCCATAACCTCAAAAGAGATCTGACCACATAACAAAACTATCAATTTATCCCATGGACATGGAGTTAGGGGTCACGAATACTATCAGAAAGAACACTATCATTTATTCTACACATGGACTACATAACAAATACTATCATTTATCAATTTCATCTTGTGCGAGGCTATTTGGTAACCGGTTTGGAATATAAGTTAAAAAAATATTTTGGGCTATATCCCGTATTTGTCTCACAATTTAGAAGTTAAAGCTATGTTACTCAAGTTTATATCAAATATAATCAAAGACTTCTATATGAAGAGAAGAAGGGGAACCTTTTCCAAATTGTTGATATCCGAGGAGATGAGATTGGGCATTTGGCAATGTCTTAGGTATGACCGAGCTCCTCCAAATCCAACAAAATATCCTCTGCCAAGAGCTGCTCCAAATTCAGCGAAAAATCCTTTGCCATTTTTCGTAAAAGAAAAACACAGATTCAACACAACAAAGGAAACGTGTGATCGAACCCATACTTCATCAATACCTAAAAGCGATCAAAAATAACCAAAAAAGGGAGAGGATGCAAACCTTGGAAGTTAAGAGAACTACAAAAAGTTAGAAAGAGGTGATGATCGTTGCAGAGAGGTTGGCGAGATCGTCATACTCCTTTGTCATCCACAGCAGCCTTTCACTATTTCAAAAACTAAAGAATCACTTGGGTTATGAGTCTAGAGATCTGCAACAACACCACAAAAATAGATATTAGACATCATCCAGTCCATTCGGACTTCATAGAGTGAACAAATATACATAACCCACCCAAAAGGAATAAAATATATATAACCCATGAGAAGTATCTGTCAATAAGCAGACCTGAATCATAAACCCACAAACACAATTTTAATCATAAACCCATAACCACACTCTTAACCGATCATTGTTATAGCATATATCTTTTGAGAATGGATTGAACCCAGTGTTCCAAATCTCAGACATAATGAAACCAAACAAAAGAAACAAACCGACGACCAAAACAACAATCAATCGAACAAAGCTAAAAGTAAAATAGATCCCCATAACAATTCAGCACCCACCGATGACCAAAACAACAATTGATCAAACAAAGTCAAAAAAAATTTTGAAACCAAAGGGAAAATAGATCACTTAGACATAGTCAAACCAAAAAAAAGAAACAAAACCCACAAACTCACCGACGACCAAAACAACAATAGATCGAACAAACCCAAACAAAATTACAAAACAAAAAGGAAAATAGATACCGTGACCAAAACGCGTAGAGAAAGAAGGAATATGAAAGGACCCAACCCCGATTTAGCTCCCTAAACCGGAATCGAATCCCTTCGAAAACACAAACCAACAAAAACCGTAGAAATTTTGGCAGAGTTTCGTTACTAACTTGGAATTACCATTACCTGCACGCGGAAAATACACTTCATTCTATGCCACAAAAAGCAAACCGTGGGCACCAATCCCATCCGGATTTCTCAATATATCAACAGTAAAGTAAAACAATAAATATAATAGTACTTTACTGAAATCCGGTGTAAAATCATATAACGTGAACAACAGATTACTCAGAGCGACCTCTAATGTATAAACATATAAGTATACCACAGTAGGTAGAACAATAAATCTACTGGAAGAAACAAGGTAGCTCGAGTACTATGCCTCCGACCACGACGTGCGACTCCAGAGTCCGAACTGCAAACTGGGCACTGAAACCGAAAAGCCCAGGGGAAAGACATGAAACACGTTAGAGTGAGTGGACGAAAATAAATGTCTTTCACCAAGTAATATATATTATAAAAACACATGCGAGTCAAAAGTATAAATAATCAAATGGTACACGAGGGAGACTCTAACTCCTCACGCGTCCGAGTACACGAGGGAGACTCTAACTCCTCACGTATATGGAGCATGCAATAAAATCTCACGGGGACACTCGTGGACACATCCGTGCTAGTACAGTCAGAACCACGGAGTCCCTGACTTCCACGTGATTCTAGCCGGAAATGGCCTCAGGTCAAAGGTCTGCCTCCCCCCGGTAAAGGCCTCGGGTCAGGAGTCACAGCCTCCCCTGGCAAATGCCTACCATCGGGGATCAGCCGAGAGGCGAGTGTATCGATACAACAACGTAACCACGACTGTACTCTGTGTAAACCAAATCATAAACATTTCGATGCAAATGCATGAAACAGCATATAAGTATATGTATACTCGTATACGTATCCGTATATGTATAATCATAAAACACATGCTCATGTAATCCGAAATCTCATATGCATGCTCAAGTTCATAAAACGTATATCAAGACTCGCAAATAATCTGTGAAAAGAAATGTCCACTCACAGACTAGCGTAACGCGATATGCGTTAACCCGTGATCCGGCGGAAAATCCATCGCCAAACGAACGATCACGAACCCCTGAATAATCACAATAACCATTACTCAAAGTCATAACACGACAATTCAATTCAAATCACGAGAAACCACCGTTCTCGGAAACATATAATCTGAATACGACAAATCGTCGAAAATCCGTATATGTACACCTCAATACCTCGCTATACATTCGGATGCTCAAATCGAGAAACGAACATCCCCACTGCGATCGGGGCGCGATTTCGAGTCAAATGACATGCGACTTGTCGAAAATCCAAAAAGTCAAACCGTTGACCGTTGACCGCCGTCCACGGCGGCGCCGCCACCAAACGTGAGATTTCTCGGCGGAGCAACCCTTATTCCATGCAAAATCACCCACTGAGCAACTTTCACAACTGCAACGAAGGCCAATTCTCACTCTAACCATGTCAATTTCATGAAAAACCGAATGTTCACACAAATTTCAAACTCAAAATTCTCCAAGCACACATCGAATTGAAACACCAAACTTACATGGTAGCTTCATGGTGATGAGGGCTACAAAGCCCACTCAAAATTGCAGCTCAATTTGGCCGGAATCGGATCACCCCAAAAACTCCAAAAATCCCAAACTTTGGCCGAATTTTCTTCCATTTCCGGTGAGCCTCGCCGTGAAAAGAGGCCGGAGTCACCCTCAATGGACCAAGGCGCATCGAATGGGACCAACCCCGTCCCACGGGGTGGCCGGAATCCACGATACAGGAACAATATTATGATTTTTGACAAAGTAAGAAACAAAACTGAGATCTATATTAAAAAAAATGTAAATAAGCAAGAATGGATCTTATTGAAAAAAAGTAAGAAAAAGAATGAGTATGTGAGATTATGAAGACAACCATAATGATAGAAGGAAATATGCAAAATGCAGAACAATGTACGTAACTAACCAACTAAACATCATAACTACATGTCTACACCATCTCCAATTACAGTCATGCTTGGGCATGACATTTGGCTAGGATTGAAAAATCACACAAACCAACAAAAGAAGACCCTTCTCAGAGAACTTAATCATCCTTCTTCTATAAGTAATGCAAAGTAATATTTATGTATGTTTTGAGCAACCAACTTCAGGAAAACAAAAAGAGAAGCTTAAAAATTAATGTTACTTTTCTGTGAAATTGTGTACACATAAAAAATCTTTTAGACCTCAAAATCTCTAGTACTTCATTTCATGGCACAGAAAATCTATGCAATAGTCAATACTGATTAAGCTTCAAGCAACATCAATTTCATTCATAAACAGCACACATAAGAACATAGACAGCCACATAAAATCAAATCATCTGCGATATGGTTCTCCGTGCAAGATCAAATCAAACAAACCTATGCAATTTAATCCTCCTTATACAAAATAGCTCCTGAAATCAAATGAAAAGCAAATCAATGACAAATAACTAAGTATATTCACATCCAGGTGAGCATCACCATAATAACAATCTTATGTTTTCAAACCAAGGGCATCAATATTCAACATATTGACCTCAGAAATTAACTCATTTAACCCATCACAACAATAGATATGCTTGAAGTTTCATATCAGTAACATTCACATATATCGACTCCATGAACAGAAAAAAAAGGCAAAAATATGAGACCTTCATTGGGAACATCTTTTCTATCCTTGATTGCACATTAGAAACGACTCTTTTTCTTGCAACTTACCTTTCATACACAGCCACATCACCTCTATTTGAACCATAGGTGACATAACCGGAGGTAACGTCATTCGTCCTTGAATTGGGTGAACAGTTCCTCCACGATCAGTTGATCGAGGCTTTTCAGGATCTTTTAATCTGGAATTTGGTGCAGCATAAGTTGCGAAATCTAGATGAATCATTACAATTGATTTGATTGGAAACAGAACGGGTTGATCTAGGATGGCTTGGTTCAGAACGAACTGAAGATGTGAGTGTATGATCGAACCTGACTGTGAAATGAGTTATTTGGAATGAACTGAGTATTCTGAAAAGGATAAGAACCAAAACGTGGTGGTTTTTTTCTTCCATATATTCAAATGTAGTGGTTGATGTGGCAGAGAAGAACGTGGACTAAATAGTTAAAATAAAGCTCTGAATATGTCTTAAGTTTTGTAATATCAAAATATGAAAAGTGTGTATCAAACTATCTCTAGATATGGCCAAATTTATTTTCTTATAAATTAGTCATATATACAAAGTGTCAAATACATTGTATGTATATATAGCAAAAATAGATTAAAACAAATTATGCTATGTATAGAAAAGAGATATGCAAAGTATTTTAAATTCCTATTATATATTTCGTAAAACATCTTTGTAAACTATATTCTTTGTATAATTATAGGGTATGTCATTACCATTGTTTATAATAATCTTAAGACCATTTTTAATGTGACTCTTGATAGTGCAACATATAATTGTCCATGGCTAAAAACAGGCTCAGTTAAATATATGCCGACTTGATTTAATGATTGACCTTGGCTTTTATTAATTGTCATTGCATAGCACGCTCTGACAGGAAATTGACGTCTCTTAAAAGTAAATGGTCATTTTGTTTCATTTGCAATCATAACAATTCTAGGAATATAAACCTTTTCTCCGATATGAGTTCCTGTCAATATTTTTGCTTCAATCAATTTTTTGAACATTTTCGTTACAATTAAGCGCGTTCCATTGCATAGGCCTCTTATTTGATTCAAATTTCTTAATAACATAATTGAAATTCCGATCTTTAAAATAAGTTCATGTGTTGGTATGCCACTGAATTCATGTTTATTTAAAAATTGTACAGGGTATAAAAGACGGTTACTATCATAAGATCCTGAGTTGAATAAAATAGAATCAAAGCTAAAATATGTTCTTTTATCACCTGGCAATAAATCAATTGCATATCTATTAATCTCGTCAGCAATTAAATTTTTAGGTGTCACAATAGCAAGCTCTCTCAAATAATTGGTATTACTGTATTTATCATTAAAACTGGGATAAGTAGCTGTAAATATTGATTCTATTGGAGAAATAGTTGAATCTGTGAGCAAATCATCTGAAATCTTAATCCAAGATGCATCAGGATCATTTGTGGCAAAATGTGATGGTAATTGACCTTCTCCTATTTGTAATATCCATTCCATAAAATCTTTGATTTCATTTATTTCTGTAATAGTTAAATTAGCTAATGTCAATCGCATGTTTTCTGTTAAATGAAATACTGCCAAGGAAGGCCATAAATATGAATTATTTAACGTAGATTCAATTATCTGTTCTTTGGTTCCTCGTATAACCGGTAAAGTTTGTCTGAAATCTCCACCAAACAAAATTGATTTGCCTCCAAATGGTATTTTTTTTGGATCATTAGAATTTTTTGACATAATATCACGTAAGTTCTTATGTAAAGATTCAATACCACATTTATTGCACATAGGAGCTTTATCCCAAATGATAATTCTGCTTTCTCAATTAAATAGGCAAGATTGGTCTTTTTATTAATCGAATAGGCCAACACTTTGTCCATATTCGGTTTTATCATAAAACACGAATGAGTTGTTCTACCTTTTGACAATAATAAAGAAGCAATACCTGAAGAAGCAACGGCTAAAGCAATCTTTCCTTTTGATCTTAGTTTAGAAATAATTGTATTCCACAAAAAAGTTTTTCCAGTTCCTCCACAACCATAAACAAAAAATGATTTATGATTTTTTGATTCCACAGCTTCAATCATCACTTGATCATATATCATTTTTTGACATGAATTTAATTTTGCAACCAACTCTGAATGTGTATATTTGAGCACTTCACAATCAAAATCCAACTCCTCTCTTATCAATTTGTTGTTAAACTCTTGTAGTCGCAATCTTGGCATCGGCAAATTGTGATTTTTTAATGAACTTCCAGACATGCTCAATAAATTTTCGAGTTCGTGCAAAACACTGTTCTTCAAATCATTGTCAGACAGAGTAAGATTGGTCATGCTAAATTCCTTTTGCATTTTGTATGCAACATCATCAGACATGTTTCTCCAATGTGCACCAAACAAAGATCGTGGGTCAGAAACATTACAAAAAAGAATAATGGTAACAAATAATTGTCTAATTTGATAAGAGGTTCCTGTAAATGATGATTCAATCATTGCCTCCATCCATTCTTTGTCGTCATCCAATAAACCCAAAGCCCGACATGCTTCTTAAAAATTTGAGTACATAATTCCATGGACTGTCCTAATAGAAGTAAAATCGCGACATCCTTTTTGTATATTCAACAATATTTGTAAGTAATATAATTCGCCTGCGAGTGGCGGCACATGTGTGATTCTACCAATAGAGCCCAAAAATTTCCTTCGAATCCATGCTTTTGTTTTTGTATCCCAAACATATTTAGATGGAAATTTTGCATATGTCAATTTACATGCTTTTTTATCAATAGTATTTGCATCACACCAAGAAGTCAGCATTGTATGACCATTATTTGGATTATCTACAACTTGATCAAGAGACTGGCTGACCTTCATTGAAACATACACTTTGCTGACCAGGCAAATGAATTTTTAGATATTGTACTACAGGGAATCTGTTATGAATTGAAAATTCAAATAAGCGCCAAACAGATTCATGCAGAGTTAAATATCGACAATTCAAATCATTTTTAATTTCATCATTTACATTGTCAGCAACCGTAACTCGAGCTCTATCATAACTTTTATTAATATACTTGAATAAATATTTATCAACATTGACTGAGAGCACGATTCAACATTTATGTGAGCAATATATCTCGACAACAAAATTAGATTGTATGGAACGACAAAATTATTGCCACTATGAATGTTATTTTTGACCACAAACTTTGAATCATCATCGCATCTTCTATATTTAGGAGCTTTAATTGCGTGAAACATAGTACCAGATTTGAATGGTTTGGGAAAAGATTTTGTACATGATCTGTCTCGCATACACGGAGATTTTGGATTCAATTGTCCGCAAGGACCATGGATCATAAATTGTCTAACCATTTCAAAAAGATCTGGTTGAGCATTTTTATCCGGTAGTTCTGCTAAAATAATTGAATCAATGTCTGTCGATGAATAACATTTATGGTCTTTTCAACCAAAATAAGATATGAGCATGAGGCAGGCCTCGATCTATTTTGAAATTCAATTTTACAAATGTGTGCTTCGACAGGTCTAAAAGGCTCCCCAGTTTTTACATAAGCAATCATGTCGTCCACTTTTATCTTAAAAATTTGAGAAATAATATTTGCTCGATCTTCTGCTCGATATCCAGGTTTTTCTAAAAATATCTAACAATTTCTGGTCATTTAACATTGCAAGTGAAAGTTATAAACAAATCTGGATTTCCATAGTATCTACATATCGCCATGGCATCTTGGTAATTATTGAGCATATATCTGGGGCTGCCTGTGTGACTACCTGGAAGAAAAATTGTTTTTCCAACATCCGAACATTTTGTGACTCCATTTGAAGAAAGGGTAGTTAATTGATTAAATTGTTCACACCTCATATTTGGCTGATTATTTCTAATATAATCCAACTGATTTTCTTCCACAGTTGCATATGAATCAACCAAATATTGCTGAAACAATCTTCCTCATTTTAATAAAGTGCTTGAATCGTCTTTTCTATCATGCACCTGATAACAAACAAATTTTACCATTGTCAACTTTGTTTTTTTCTTTTTCTGTTTCCATCCAACAACTCGCAATGGTGTATTAATTTCAAACTCATTCTCTCCATATGGAAAAAGCAAGGGATATTGTAAGGCCATCAATTTTGGACGTATCTTTGATATTCGTTTAAAATTTCTAGATCTTGATCGAATAATAATATCTCTATTAGAATCAAATTCTCAAATGCCACCAACAATCAAACCACTAATTTCAGAAGCAGATGGCATTTCATATTGTTTACTATCAATTGCTTGACGATCTAAGATATTCATATTAAGATTAGGCAATGATTCATTCTCAAATTTATCTCGAACGGATCAAAATTTCTTCGCTAGTTCATTTACCTCATCAAGCATATTGGCCAATTTTTCAACAATAATGGGATCAAGTTTTTTATTGGCGTTATTTGGATCGATCGCATTAATACGATTTAAAACTTCATTATCCGTATCATACACATATAATTGGGCATATCTAGGACATTCATTTTCAGAAGGCAGCACATATCCCATTCTATCATGTACTTGTCCAGATATTTTAACACATAAGGACCAGGGGTATTGTTTATGTTGTGATCAATTTTTGCACCCATGGAAGTAAAAGCAAACATAGAATTGTAAACTCGAATATTTTCACGAAATGTTTTACTTTCATGACCATTTTTTGGATTCAATAATTGTTCTAAAAATTCAGGTGTCGGCAACGAATATGGAAGTCGTACCTCTCCTTTTGCACAACATGTGGTGTAAACCAATTGTCCTCTATCCTTTTTTTTCAATGCCTCATCTGACCAAAAGAAAACATTACATTGACTGCATATCTTGTCATCATCGCCCGAGTCATTGTACATAGTGACCACACCTAAGTGACAAATTGTTAACAAAGATATTTAGAAAATGATAGATTTCTATTAATCAAGCAAACATTATGAATAACATCATTTACCTTGGCACTTTCTTTGGTGGGATGATTGACCAAAAATAGATGAATCCATAATCACATTTCCTATAAGACAAAAATACACCATTACTTATACACAAACTATTGCATAACCATTGTAATATGTAAAGAATTTATACATGTGCATAACTACTTAACACATTTTCATTTTCATCATCAAAATCTTCATCACTCCCAGCTGCAATTGATGGTTCTACTACGTCACTGGAATTCATGATTACATTTCCTATGAGGCAAAAATGCACCATTACTCATACACAAACTATTAGATAACCATTGTAATATGTAAAGCATTAATACATGTGCATAACTACCTAATACACTTTCATTTTCATCATTCCTAACTACAATAGATGGAAAATTGGAAACATCTGGTTCTACCACATCAGTGGAAAAGTTTTCAGCAAAAAATGTCTCACTACGACGCAAACGTCTCTTGGCTGAATGGTTTAAGCTGGATCCAGAAGGTTCGACATTTTGCAAGTAGCTCCATGGTGATGGTGTTTCATGGCATGCAAATGATTCTTGACAAATTTCATATGGATATTTTCTCTTTACGACAAACATAATATTTCTTATAAACGGCATGCTGAAAGACCTGCTTTCAAGGTAAAGAAGAAATAATCATCTCCAATAACTTTCAGCAAGCAGGTAATAATTATTAAGCAAGAGACGATAAAATCAATAGGATATTAAGCAAGAGTCTGTTCCAATACTATCAATCATAGAGTAGTGTTAAATACTCAAAAATCAAAGTATGTAATTCTACAGACAAATTTTATCAATGAGACAACAATGACACAGCCAATGAAACAAATCCAAGACCAAGCTTAAAAAATAAACCAAATGCATTTCAACGAAAACCAACCTGCCAAACTATAAAGATGCAATAAAAAGTAAACATCAACTCAAGATCCAAAATGAGATATAGAGAAAGCTTACTTAGGTAAGTCGAAAGAGACCAATGAGAGATTGAGAAGGACCAATGATAAATGGAGTGAGGACCAGACGTGATTGTAAAGATTGGAAATCGTCTAAAACAAATAGAGATACAACCTGAAAAACGAAACCAATTGTCACAAAACTGGATGTATTTTTTTTAAATGTAACTTCTTTTTAAGAAATAAAGCAATACCCAAATTTTAACAATACCCTAATCAAACAATACACAAATTTCAAAAATATCCGACGATTAAGAATCTAAAAAAAAATATGTAAAACAAAGAGAACTCAACAACTTAACATTGATTATCCCGATCTGAATTTACTCTCTTTAATGTCTCTAAATTTAAGCATACACATTTCATTTCTGGCCACAATAACCTTGTCCATTAAGACATGCAAAGAACCAATCCCAAATAATATACCTCAAACGAAAAGGACCCCAAAAAATAGCAGCGGTCAAATTAAAAAATGGAAATGAAAAGTTCCAAATTTTAAGAATCAGCTCATAACTCCCTAAACTAAGCCTCTCCCATTGACTGAAAATCACAAAATAATCATGTGATCAAATAAATATCAAAGTCCCAATTGCAAAAATTAAACAATGATTGTCCACAACAAAATACAATTGAATAGTATACACTGCATACGATAGGGACAGCCGACCCCAAGGGAATTCTAGAGATCTCTACATTGAAAATCTCATAATACCCGTGGCATCAGATGTCCCCAACAGACTAATGCTAATGTAACCACTCTTTCATCACAGTGAGCGAGAATTCTACGCTAATAACCAAATCGGTTAGTTTTTAAAAGAAGATTTAACTCTCATTACACCAAAACTGTTCAATAAACTACAAAGATGTAGACGTGCAGGCGATAATTTTGGAATACACAGAATCAGTAAAAAATTCATTCACAAATATCAATGCAAGATGTAAACAAAAGAGCTAAACTAAGACATATCTGTGCCAATAAAATATCCGTGGAATAGAAAAACCATGAAGAAACAGAAACTGAAGACAAGCTAGATAGATTGACAAACACATCAAGACCAAATAAAGAACCAAGAATAAACATTCATTGTATTACAAATCACAGCAATTAATGAAGAGCCAAGACTTATAGGCCTCTATAAATGTACGGTCAGTTTAGATAAATTTAGTGCAAAATGTGTGCTCGAAAACATGCCTAGGACCAACAATAGGTATAATTAGAAAAACCTATATAAATAGACTGATCATCCATGTTAAAAGTTTTAGCATAGAAAATTTTCCATTTCCTGAGGCCACATTCATTTATGGCATCATCCTTATTGTCTTTTCTGCCTAAAAGACCGGATGTGATTTATCATTTTTAGTTGTTATATGTGACAACTACACTTTGGAAATCCAAGTTCCTTCCCACTTTAAGAAATAAAAGTAGATGAAATAATGTTTTTGAATTGAACAATAATAAAAAAATATATGCTTATAGACAGAAAAATAGAACAAATGGTCTTTTACCATAAGGCAAAGAATTGTTTTGCAAAGATAGTCTAATCCAAACATAAAAGACAGACGTTTATGAAAAGTAACAAAGAGCCAACAAAAAGAGACCATGATCTAAAACATCATCAAAAATGCCGGATCACTTGAATAGCAAGAATAGACAACATATAAGCCACCCAAATTTTAAAACTTGTCATTTGAATAGTAAAACAGTTCCACATGTCAACAAATTTTTGGAAAAAAATAACCTAATTACGACATCATAATTTTTAGGTTTTATTTTTAGTGAATCAATTACCAAGACACACATAGAATTTATTCAATTCAAACTCGACCGAAAATAAACAGGGTTATTTATTCAAGGTATGGTTCGCATCCTTGAATGATTTCGAGTTGAGTGGTAATTGGATTTGTGGAAATTGGTTTGATATTGGGTGAACCCGATTCGGGTTAGGTTGTCGGAATTCGCCCTTAACGGGGGGAGGTTTTCCGGTGAGCCTTGGTGGCCGAGGGGTGAGGGCTTCGACTCGCCTTGCCCCAAGGAAGCTTCCCATGTGATTTATTTCGGGATTGGTTAAGGTTTGGCTCGAACCCAATTGGGTTTTCCGGTGAGTTTTCCGATTTGGTTTTCGATGAAATTGATGAGGTTTGAGTTCGAATTGGCTTGTGTACCAATTATGAAAAGTGTTTGGATGAGTGAGACCTTGTGAACTGGAAGTTCTCCGCTGGTGAATCTCGCCGTTGACGGCGCGCCGCCGCCGCCGGCGGCGGTCAACGGTGGTCAACGGCGGAGGAGTTGACTTTTTCAGATTTTGATGAAATTAGTGTCATTTTTCTCGAAATCACGCCCTGATTATCGTTCAGAGGTTTTCGGGTTGATTTGGTTAGCCGATTTTCAGTCGAGATTTCGAGTGGGGATTTCGGAATTTCCGTTATACATTTTGTACCGCATTGCATATTTCCGGGAACGGTTGGTTTCCGTGATTCAGTACAGGGTTGAGAACTATTATTTTGATCAGTTATGTTTTTGTGAATATTCAGGAGATCGAGATCGGGATCGTGACCGTGCTTCTGGCGAGGGATCTTCCGCCGGTCCTCAAGATTAGAGCGAGTGCGCGTTTTGCTCACCTGTGAGTGGACAATTTCTTTTCATGGAAATCTTGCGAGTCTTTTATATGATTTATGAACTTGAGCATGCGTATAAGATTTCGGATTTGCATGAGCATATGATTTACGATTATACTTATACGGATATACGTATACAAATATACATACATTTATATGTTGTTTCATGCATTTGCATCGAACTGTTTATGATTTGGTTTACACAGAGTACAGTCTTGGTTACGTTGTTGTATCGATACACTAGCCTCTCGGCTGATCCCCGATGGTAGGCATCCCAGGCGGGGCGTTACCCTGACCTGACCGGCGAGGGGCGTTTCCCCGGAACCGAGGCCTTTCTGGCTTAGAATCACGTGTGGGTCCGGGATCCTGTGATTCGGACTGTACTAGCACGGAGTGTGTCCATGAGTGACCCCGTGGGATTTATACTTGCATGCTCAGTACGCTGGAGGATTATGGTTTTACCTCGTGTACTTATTATTTTTATTTACCTGAACTCGCATATGTTATTTTAAACATATATATCAACTGGTGAAAGACATTTATTTTCGTCCACTCACTCTAACGTTTTTATTTGTCTTTCCCCTAGGCTTTTCGGTTTCCGTGCCCAGTTGCAGTTCAGGTTTTGGTGTTTTCACGTCGCGGTTTGGAGGCTAGTGATCAGAGTTACCTGTGCTTTCCAGTAGGTTCTTGTTTCACCTACTGATGTGTATAGTGTATATATTTTACTTTAGAGGTCGTTATGATAGATTCTGATACTTGTTTATACGGATTTTCTCGGATATATATATACTACAGTACTGTTTACTGTTTATGATTTATATATTGATGTTGAGAAATCCAGATGGGATTGGTGCCCACGGTTTGGCTTTTGTGGCATAGGATGAAGTGTTATTTTCCGGGTGCAGGTTATGGAAATTCCACGTTAGTAACGAAACTCTGCCGAAATTTTGAAAATTTTTTGTTGGTTCGTATTTTTAGAAGGGGTTCGGTTCCGATTTAGGTAACTGAATCGGGATTGGGTCCTTTCAGCTTGGTATCAGAGCATTAGGTTGTCAGATTATGTAGACTCTTGTAGTTGTGATGCTTAGGGTATTTGAGTTGATACAGCATGACTGGAGTGATGACCCGACTGGCCAGCGGTACTCATCAACACTTCGGGTGTTGTGTGTCCTCAAATATCTGCGGTTTCATGATTATGTTCTTTCTGCTTGTACTTAATGCTTGTCTTGTATCAGTAGGATGCCTCCTCGACGTGGTCCCCATGTTGACCGGGATGATGATCCTGATGAGGATCGCCGAACGCGCAACTTGCTCATGCGAGTGCTGCGTTTGGAAGAGCGTTTTGACCCTGTGGTCAAGGCTCGCACAGCTGGTGCTACTATGATTTCTGGTTCAGTTGATCCAGAGATATGTGAGGCATGGTTGGTTCAGATTGAACGTGTTTGTGAGCGTCTGCAGTTTACTCCTGAGCAGATGACAGTAGCCGCAGTTGGTTTACTTGAGGGTGATGCATATTTTTGGTAGGTTAGCACCGACAGAGTTCCAGCTGACACCCCGTGGACATTGTTCCGTGATCTGTTTATGCGGAGATACTTTAATCAGGCTACCCAGCAGCGCAAGTACGAGGAGTTTATGAACTTGAGGCAGGGCAGTTTGTCTGTACTTGAGTATCGGGATCGGTTTACCCGTTTGTCTCGTTTTGCGCAGGATATGGTGGCTACAGAGGAAGCCAAGTGTCGTAGGTTTGAGCTGGGATTGAATCTGAAAATCAAGGCGACATTGACTACGATGCCTCGGAACAACTTTGATGAGTTTGTTAGTGCTGCACTCCGAGGCGAGGATATTGAGCAGGAGAGACAGCAGAGGTATCGGCCGAGACGGTTCGAGGAAGGTGAACCGAGTCAGGGGCCTTCGAAGAGGCAGAGTTCCGATACTTCTGGTTCAGCTTCATCTTCAGGCGGTGGATCATATCGACCACCAGCTGGTGTACCGAGGCAGAGACCGAGAAGGTGGAGAGATAGACCACAGCGTCCACAGGTTAGTGCAGGTTCCAGCGGTTCTAGCTATCCTCGGCATACTGGTGGCACATTTGTTGTACCGAGGGAGTACCCGTTGTGTAGTCTCTGCAGTCGACATCATGTGGGTCCATGTCAGCGAGGTCCTGTCACTTGTTTCCGTTGTGGCCATGTGGGTCACTATGCGAGGGAGTGTCCTCAGTTGTATGGCGGTGACGGACAGACGGCCCAGAGTTCCGGAGTTGAGCGAGGTGCCACTTCTGGAGCGCGACCAGCACAGTTTGCAGGTCAGGGTAGGCAGCAGGGACAGCCCCAGCGAGGACGACCAGCCGGACAGGCGAGGGTTCATGCTATGACTCTACGTGAGGGCAGGGCGTCACCGGAGGTTGTTATCGGTACGTTACATGTTTTTGGTATTCACTACAACATTTTTACACATTGCCGGCGACTTAAAAGTCGCCGGTAATGTCCAAAAACAAGGCCGGCGATTTTTGGACATTACCGGCGACTTAAGTCGCCGGTAATGTAATTTTTTTTTTTTTTTTTTTACATTGCCGGCGACATGAATTTATGTCGCCGGTAATGTCTTGAAGCTAAAGACATTGCCGGCGACATAAATTCATGTCGCCGGTAATGTAAAAAAAAAAAAAAAAAAAAGACATTACCGGCGACATAAATAAAGTCGCCGGTAATGTCTTTTTTTTTTTTTTTTTTTACATTACCATCGAGGGATTACCGGCGACGGACATTACCGGCGACAAAAATCGCCGGTAATGTTAAAAAAAAAAAAAAAAAAAAGACATTACCGGCGATTTTCCGGCGAAAATCGCCGGTAATGTCTAAAGACATTGCCGGCGACTTAAAAGTCGCCGGCAATGTCTCCAAATGTTGTAGTGATTCCTGTACTTACATTGTTAGATCCGGGCGCCACACATTCATTCATATCATTTAGACTATCATCATTAGCTACGGTACCTGCATCTCCACTTCCGGGGTGTTGGAGAGTGTTGTATTCGTCAAGTGAGGTTGTGAGCATCGGTTGGGTTTACCGAGATTGTGAGGTGTTTATTGATGGCCATGATTTAGCCGCTGATCTGTTATTGCTTGATATTGTGGATTTTGATTTGATATTGGGTATGGACTTTTTGGAGTCGCACTGGGCCATGTTTGATTGCCACAGGAAAGAGGTCGCGTTTCGACGACCAGGGTTACCTGAGATACTATTCCGTGGCGAGAAGAACACTTCACTACCGTGTTTGATTTCCGCGATGAGGGCGGATCGGTTGATGAAAAAGGGTTAACAAGCCCATGAATAAATATATTATATATAAATCATTTGTTATATATAAAATTATACATTATAGTTTATAATCATATATTACAACGACGACGACGACGACGATGACGACGACGATATGGGACAAAAACCACATAATAATGATTATATATTAACTAATTAAACACTCAGAAATTTATAATTAATAAATTATAGTCTTATAATCTTAGAATTAATTAAGTACACCAATACTTAATTAACTAATTATAGTGTTAGTATTATAATAGAAATTTTAGTCTTATAGTATTTTTTTTTCTTTACAATAGTACAGTGTATGCTCTATAACTTCTATCATATTTTCTTATTGCTCCAAAAAAGTCTATTATTGCAGTAGCAATAAAGTCTCATTTGAAGAGGTTTTTTTTTCCATAGTCTCACTTGAAGAGTTGAAGAGAAAATAAATTGTAATTTTTTTTAATTTTCATGTTTTATGGTATTAAATATAAAAAGCCTAATAGGTCCGGCCCTATGGGCTTAGCCCAGCCCGGCCCTTGGGCCGCCCATGGGTTTGAATTTTTTTTGATAAACCTGGCCTAGCCCGTTGCCAACCCCTACAGCCATACAAGCAGCGACTGAAGCAAATCCAGGATAAGGATGACCTAAAAACTTCATTCAAGGGTGACACAGAATCGTCACCAAATCAGCTGACAACATTTGTAAATCCAACCAAAATAATCCCGTATAATAACAGCAGCACAAAACTCATCCAAAGATCATCACAATCAAAATCTCTAAGGTATACAAAAACATCCGCATACTCAGGATCCATAATTTAAGATATAAAGAACAAATTATCCTCAAAGGAATCGAAAGGATAGAAAGGTGAAAACCATGTAGTCCTTTGTTGCACTACTCTACACAACAAAATTATGTGCGATAAAGGGAAACCCCTTTTAAAGAGTCAAACCAGATTATGTCGTCGTCGATGTTTGCCCATGAACAATCAGTGAAGGTGAATCTACCAAAGGAGGTTGTGCATTGTAACCATGAAGAATTAGAGATTTGAGAAATTGAAGAAGTGAGAAAAAAAATGATGGAAAAGATAGGAGATGTGAGAGTGATGGGAGGAAAAAAGAAGAACAGATGGGTAATCTTAAGTAGAAAAATTTGCAAGGAGTTTTGGAAGGAAAAAGAAAATGAAGGACATAATAAAATGGAGACCTGCCACTGCCGGGGCAGAGAAAAACTTGCAGATAAACTCTCGCTCTCAAGCCAAAATGTAGATAAAAAATGATCTAGTGTTAAGTATTGTGTTTATTTGTTTTTATCAAATATATTAGACTAATAGTCTATGTAGTATAAGCCTGTTAGGAGTCATGGAGTTGTGGTGTTTACCAGGTTTTTATGGAATCCCAAATTTCTAGGATTTGTTAGTCATGGCTTGTGTAGTTGCTTGTTTCAGTTCCAATATCTCTTTGATTGCTATACTCATATATTTTCACACAGTGGTATCAGAGCCTCACAATAACACCTCCTTATAATCCACCACATATTCCTGCTTATAACCTTTCACAGCTAGGCGTGCTTTGTACTTGTCAACTTCACCATTTGCTTTGAGTTTTGTTTTATAAACTTACTTTACACCAATAGACTTTTGTCCCTTTGGAAGCTCTGCTAACTTCCAAGTGTTATTCGTTTCTATAGCCTTCATCTCCTCATCCATAGTCCTTTGCCATTTGAGATCTTTTACTGCATCTTTGAATGTCACTGGGTCACAATCTGCAAATAAAGTAAAGTAACAAGCAATTTCTTCATCTTCAGAGGATTCATCATCAAAACTTGTTTCATAGTCCAACATCCAAGCTGGCGTCTTCCTGTTGATACGTTAAGGTCTTTGATTAGATGATTGGCCTTCATTTGGTACACCTACTGTAGAGTCTTGCACCTGCAAATCAGCTTCTTTCTCACTTTCTTCATCAAAATGGACTGGAACATGCTCCTGCCTTGCATCAGCTACCCATTCCCATATCTTTTCTTCATAAAAAAAAACATCTCAGATTATAATGATTTTCTTGGTGATAGGATTAAATAGCTTGTAAGCTTTTGAGTGCTCACTAACCCTAAGAAAAATGCATTTTTCAGCTTTGTCATCAAGTTTCTTTCTCTTCTCATATGGGACGTGAGCATATGCTATGCAACCAAATATTCTGAAGTGATCAACTGCTAACTTGTGTCCTCTCCAAGCTTCCTCAGGTGTCACATTATGAATAACAAGTTTAGGACTTCTATTTAATACATAGATGCTCCAATTAACCACCTTTGGCCAGAACTCCTTCGAAATGCTTTTATTTGCCAACATGCATCGTACCATATTCAAAATAGTACGATTCTTTCTTTCACTCACACCATTTTACTGAGGTGTGTAGGCAGCAGTAAGTTGCCTTTTAATACCACTCATCTCACAAAATTGTATAAATTCTTATGAGTTGAATTCTCCACCATGATACATTCACAAGATTTGGATAGCTCTCTTTGCTTCATTTTCAGCAAGAGTTTTGAACCTCTTAAATGCTACACATGCTTCTAACTTTGCCTCCAAGAAGTAGACCCATGATTTCCTGCTATAATCATCAGTAAATGTAATAAAGTACCCTTTTCCTCCATGCGATGTTGGGTTTATAGGTCCACAAAGATCATAATGAATCAGCTTCAACACTCCCCGAGCTCTCCAAGCTTTTACTTTAGGAAAGGAATCTCGGTGCTACTTGCCAACAACACACTCTTCACACACTTATGACGGAGGACTGATCTGAGGTAGGCTTGCCACCATTCCCATCTGATATAGAGTCTTCAATCCGTTGAAATTCAAATGGCCATAACTATTATGCCAAAGCCATGTTGAATATTTTGTCTTGGTCAAATGGTAGGAATGAACACCATTTATTTACAACGGATACAGCCTGTTTGATGTCCTTTTAGCATAAGCAATTAGACCTCTTTTAGGATCATAAACTTCACAAGAACCATCTCTCTGAGTGCACACATATCACTTATCTTGAAGTTGACCAATACTGAACAAATTACTCTTTAAATCAGAAACATAAAACACATTTGAAATAGCCTCAACATGACCTGATTTCGTTTTAATTGGAATGACACCTTTCCCCATAATGTTAACAGTAGAACTATCACCAAACTTTACAACAGTGCGAAATGTTTCATCCATAACAGAGAAATATGACTTACTACCAGTCATGTGATTGCTGCACCCGAAGTTTAAATACCATGTGTTTGCTTCAGGCTCCTCCTTCACATGAATCGCCATAAAAAGTGTCTCATTTTCTTCTTTGTTCTCTGCAAAGTTGAACTTCTCCTCCATTTCTTTGTCGCTGGGCAACTTGATGTAGCATTCAGATCGAAAGTGACCAAATTTGTGGCATCTGAAACATTCAATATTGGACTTGTCAAAATAATGATTTCGATCTCTACCTCAACCCTGAGAATGATCTTCATATCTGAAATTTTGTGGCTTCCTACTCCAATCTCCATGTGTCTGGCTACTTCCATCTCTATATGGCTACCTGTTTGCATCTCCATATCCTTGACCTCCTTTTCCTCTTCTAGATCTTCCTCGGTCTCGACCTCTGTCTCTTCCTCATGAATTTGAAGATTCAGCAAAAGTGGAGACTTTCAGTGCTTGTTCTTCAATACCAGCGCTGTTCTTGTTTAACTTTTTCTCATGTACCATTAGCGAACTTTGCAATTCATCAAATGGAAAGTTTGTCCACATCATTTGCCTCTTTAATACAACAAACGATGTAGTCAAACTTTCGTATCATTGGCCGAAGTATCTTCTCAACTATGGTACCATCAGATGTTGTAGCACCATGCAGCCTCATCTTGTTTGCAATTGGCATTGTTCTCGAGAAATACTCATCCACTGACTCTCCCTACTTCATTTAGAGTGTCTCAAATTCTCTACGCAAAGCTTGAAGTTGAGAGTGCTTAACTTTCGCCAAGCCCTTGTACTTTTGCTTTGTCGAATCCTATATATCCTTAGAGGTGTCTTTCTTGAGAATGGTCTCAAGAATGGTGTAATCGATTGCCTGGAACAAACAATTCTTCACCTTCAAGTCCTTCAACTTCAACTCTTCCAATGTCCTTCTCTGTGCAGATGTCAACACTTCCCCAATAGCAGGTTCCGAAAAACTAGGTTCGATGAGGCTCCATAACTCCTTGGACCTCAAGAAGTTCTCCATCAACATACTCAAATGATTGTAGTGACCATCGAAGCGTGGTATGGAAGGCTGCACGTAAGTCTCCGTTGCCATAGCCCTTGCTGTGGCAAATTTCAAAGTTGCTACTCGTTTTTTGTTGTTGTTTTTACTCAGGTCCAGTGGGAACTCTGATACCACTATGTGAAAATATATGAGTATAGCAATCAGAGAGATATTGGAACTGGATAATCTCAATAAATAAGAAAGCTCTGTATATATAGAGAGTACAAAACCAACTTCTGCTGAAAACAAGCAACTACACAAGCCATAATAACTAACAAATCCTAGAAATCTGGTATTCCATAAAGACTTGGTAAACACCACAACTCCACGATTCCTAACAGACTCAAACTACATAGACTACTAGTCTCATATATTTGATTAAAATAAATAAACACAATACTTAACAATCCCGGCAAGAAGGGGAAGAGCAAGAGGAAACCTAATTAAGTTGGTGGATTAACTTTATTTCTTACGTCGCGGGCGGCTATTGAGAATTGAAGGATCGATATAAGCTTTAACTTTTAATCTTGGCAAATTCAATTTGTTTCTTCCCTTGAAGTTTCATTTTCATTGCTTCCCTCAGATATCCTCCAGATGTGACCTTTTTGTATATCTGAAGGGACATTGGCGACTTGAGTACCATATCATCAAAGGGTTCAATTTCTGCATCTTCATGTGGGAAAAAGAATGATGCATATGATAGCCTTGCCTTGCTTTCATTTGTCAAAACTCTGTGCTCAATACTCTTGTACCTCCCATTGCTCCATATCTGCCATCACAATGATACAAATCAAGCTCACATAAATTCGATCTCTTTTGCACAAAATAGTGTTGAACTAAGCATGATCTCAAGATTCAAGAATTCAAGATGCTATATATATATACCTCAACCATATCTCCAAAATAGATCTCAAGATTCAAGAATTCAAGATCTCTTTTGCTCACATAAATTCGATCTCTTTTGCACAATATAGAGTTGAACTAAGCATGATCTCAAGATTCAAGATACTATATATATATATATATACCTCAACCATATCTCCAACATTTACAACAAACGCGTTTGGAATTGGCTTGACAGGTATCCATTTTCCTTCTTGTTTAACCTGAAGTGAGGTAAGATGATCTTCTTGCATAAGTATGGTTATGGTATCTTTGTCCGAGTGTGAAGTGATACCTAGTACTTTATCAGGCCTAGAGCATGAAGGATAGTAGTTCAGAGACAGAACTTGATTCAAATCTTGATGTAGTCCAATAAGAACATCCTTCTCCACCCCCATAACTGAAGATAGAGATCTTAGAAGCTCCTCTGCTACTTTCCGAACTTCACTGCTATATATCTCTATAGCATCTCTTCAACAATACATGTGTACGCACGTTATATCAGTATATTATCATTTGATCGAAGTTAACTCTTGGTCCGTTTATTGTTCAGTTGGGTACTTAAGATTGAGGAAGCAGATCGAAAATATGTAGGAACTAAACTTACTTGAATGGTGACGGTGGCCAAACCTCGGGCTTTCTATTTCGATGTGGTTCTATGACGAGAATAAGTTTGTCAGACCAATCGAGAATTTGATCCTCAGAAAGTACATGCACATTACCATAGCCTTGTCTGGAATCCGATGGCATGGCAATTTTGTTCTTATCTTCTAATGGAAGTTCAAAGAACTTATTCGCAGCATCCTTCATCCCCTGCATTATTTGTGTTGCCACTCCATGATTCACCATCTGCAAAATTTATGTAATCCGGTCATTTGCTCCTACTTAGCTATGAAAGCCTACCACTACTAATACAACTACTACTTATAAATAGATTCAGATGAATCGTACCTGGAAGAAGCCCCATTGTTTGCAAGCAAGGTCGAGTTTGTTGAGCTCCTCTTGGTTCCCTTGTGAGAGCAAAGAAACATCTATGATGGGAATCTCAGAAGAAGGATGATGGCATAAATCTACTTCCTTTGGCATGTCTTCTTCGTTCCTGATGTATCTTTCGGGGACCTGTAAAGGATCACATCTCACCATTTCTTGAACATTTGGTACTGGTAGTGATAATCTCAATGGTTTCTGGGGAGAAAACTGTGCGTCCTCCTTATCATCTTTTATCAACACCATTGCTGTGCCTGAACTCATTCTCTCTCTCTCTCTCTCTCTCTCTCTCTCTCTCTCTCTCTCTCTCTCAAGATATACTGAGTTGGTCAAAAGAAGACCTAATTCTTCTGTTTAAAAGAAGATCTGATTCTTCTGTTCAAAATGGACCTACTCTTCATTAGTGCGCTGCACAGTAGTGGGTGATTACTGTTTTTCCTGCTTTTTCAAAAATTTCATTTCTTTAGTATTTTTCTATATTTTTAGTTTTTAAAAACGTAGTGTACTCATAATTTGTTTGTTTTTGACACTTGCGGCTAAAAATTTATAATTCATACTCGATGGTAAATAGTTATCATTTACCATAAAAAAATTTCATTTTCAAGTTACACGCTCTTTAAGCAGAAGACTTAAATTAATTAGAGATTTCACTGAAAACGGTAAATAAAAAAATCAGACTCTTAGAAAAATTCAGTAGAGAATTTTCCTTTTTAGCACCAACAGAAGTTCAAAGAAAAATTGCTATAGAGCAAGCTTTTTTAACTGCTTGCCAAAAGGATAAAGCTAAACTTGAAGAACTTTTACATAAACTGTCTATATGAGCTTCTGGTTAGATCCACAGTTTATTGGTATCAGAGCTTGCTATACCTCAAAGTTTCCAAAGATGGGATCAACATCTGAGAAAATAATTGAGAAACTAGATTCTCTATTAGAATTAACAGATGCAAGGCAGCAATAATCTTTATCAGAGATATTTAGATACAGAGAGTATATAGAAATTCTTCCAGCAATTTGTATCCAATTACAGAAATTAGAAACTAAAATGGATTACATCCAAAATTAGCCAGAAGAAAAAAAAGAACTATTAACAAAGGCTAATAGTAAAATTGAGGGACTAAATCTTTAATAGATGAATATCCTTGATTATGTTCAAAGGATAGCTCGAGAACATAAAAAATCAAGTAATAGTCCACCTCGAACAGTCATAAAGAAAACTAATGGCTTTAAACTACTACAAGTTCCAAAAGGGAACCCACTGCCAAAACTATTTTTTCAAGACTCTCCAACAAATCTGTCAAGTATCAGATTTAGAGAACCTAAAACTGAAGATACTCGTGACATGAACATGTTAAGCATCTTCAAGAAAAAATCGATACAACTATTGAATTCAGAAGAATTTGAATTCAACAAAATTGAAAATAATGTCAGAAATGCTTTGATCCCGAAGTTTGAATTCAAACAAATATACAAAAGAGGAAATTTTGACATGTTGGATAACCATCAGTTCAAAATTCTTGAATTCACCACCCCAGCAACAATAGGAGAAACAGATCTCCTTCTGGTAACACCTGAAGAGGTTGCTAAAGCCAGAAAAAGAAACTTCAAATTTATGCATATTGGAGCAGTCCAAGTTGGCATAAAGTTACTCGCCATAGAAAGCCTAAACGGTTCAGTCCTATGTGTCTTACAAGATAATAGGCTGATCGATTTTCAGAAAAGTCTACTGGGAACCTTTCAAGCATCGCTATGCAATCAGGTTGCATACTTTAACTTCTTCCCAAACTTTTTAACCAGCTTATCTGATGATGCTCACTGTTTACGATTAAGAGTCAAAATGGATGATACGTCCATGAAAGAAGGCATACAAGAGTTTGCAGTAGTTTATAGAATCTACTATAAACTAATGAGCACAACAGTAAAACCAAAGACCAAGATAACAAATATCCCAGGTCTTACTACTGGTTTCCTTACAAATCCCAAAAATCATTCAGAGCAAATTCACAAGATTACATGGGATGAGGTAACTTTCCCACTATAGTGGAAATTATCGGGTCCTAAGGAAAAACCGGAAAGTATAAAGGCAACAGTCTATGAAAACAGGAGAACTGGATGTGTTAACCTCAAATTTGAAAGACACAGAAATAGTGATGTTTCCCTCAAAAGCTTCAGAGGTAAAAGCTCTAGATCGCTCAGAAGAATCAATTCTACCAAAGAAAGTGGTACCAGAAGTACCAGAATTTCAATAAGAAGATAAGCCAATCCAGTGATAGAAGAAGACTTAGATGTTGAGTTAGAAAGAGACATCAGCATGCTAAGATCTAAAAATTCAAAATTTGAAGAACTCTTTAAGCTTTATGAAGAAACAGAAGAGTGTAAAGATCCCTCTCGTCTGGAATAATTGATCCAAGAGATCGAAGGTTTCACATTCAAAAATGAAAGAAAAGTCGTTCCTTATCAAGAAGTGGAAATTGAAGAAGGAGAACTTTCAGAAACCACCATCATCGAAATTGGTGAAAATACCAAACTTCCACAAGGAAAAGGTCTTAGTGGAAAGAAGGGAGAAAGAAGTTCCCAAAAATTCATTCCACAAGAAAATACACCAAAGGTTCCAATTACGCAATTTGAAGTATGGCTTGATCTAGACAAATCTCTAGACAAGAAAAAATCCATATATAAATGGGCTGCTAGCTTAGTCATGGCGTCTTGTACCATATGTCGAAAGTTTGAAGCACAAGACTTGCAAGTAATCTATGAATCAACCCTCTTGTGAATGGAAAAAAGTTATATTTTTCCTTCAAAGAAACTTTCATAGGAAATGAATGGTTGGAGAGAATAAAGACATATAAGTTGCCATATACTTTTGCCACTTCACTATATGAACAATTCTTTGGAGATATCTCATATGTTGGAGATAGAGTTAGAGAACTAGCAAAAACTAACATATATGCTTTCAAAATATGCAATATGAAGTAATTTGAGGAATATATGAATGAATTCCAAGAATACTATTGCACGATAGAAGAGTTGGAGAATGCCGACTTAATACACCTCCTACATAGAAAACTCTATAAACGTTGGAGGACAGTTATGAGAGAAAGCATGGAAAAAAAACCTCTAGAGAGGTTTTCCGTTAGAGGAGTCGCAGAAATAATCATGCAACTGATGCGAGAACAATGTAAAGCCAACACTAGGGCAAAGGCCGCCAAGAAGCAACTTAAAGGGACAAGTGACTTCTATGGTAGTATGATAGATGCTCGTACCAACTGGGGATGTGATGAGAGAAGGCAGAAAATAAAACACTTCCAAAACTATTTCAAAGGAAACAAAAGGAAGAACTAGAGGTTTTAAAAAATCTCCAATTACAAAAGTGAGAAGCAAAATCCCAGAAAGAAATTTTTCAAGAAAACAAGATTCTCTCGAGAAACAGAGAAGAAGAAAACATGCAGATGTTGGTTACGCAAGGCCAAAGGGCACTATGCTAATGAAAGTCCCAAGAAAGAAAAAAGAAGTTCGAAAGTTCTTCTTAGGGAATATGAAGGAGCCATAAAGATGGCAAACATGAAAGGCTACGAGGTAGTCTATTCAGAAGAAGAAGATAGTATATCTGCTTATTCAGCATAGACAGAAGATGAATCATCACTTGTTTATGACTACTGTCACTGCTATAAGAAGGATGGACTTCCCGTGTTTTGTAAAGCATTAGGAAAAACATATCAAATTAAAGAACTATGCAAAAATTTTCTACCACTACATCAACCGAAAGAGAATGATGAGATCATTCTTCAAATTGATGCTAGTGATAACTTCTGGGTAGATGTAGTGCTAGCAAGAACACCTGAGACTAACACTGAAAAGATTTTAAAATTCTGCAGTGGAAAGTTCAATTCTGCAAAACAGAATTATCCCACAATGGAGAAAGAAATTTTGGCAATCAAAAAGATAATTGAAAATTCTCCCGCCTTTTTGGGAAAACTATTCACAATGAGAACAGATTGCGCCAGAGTGAAAAATTTCAAACTTGATAAAGCAGCTGATAGAGAAAGATTAGCAAATTGGCAATTATTTCTTAACCAATATGATTATGATGTTGAATTAATTTCAGGTAATGGTAACGCGTAAAACATGCATCAAATATTAACACAAAGTAGACACTCAACACATATCTCACACGTATGCAATTTAAAACCCTTCTTTGTAGATGTAGCATTGATAAGTAGGGATCGTTCTTAACTAGGGATTGAGGGTACTAATGCATGACAACGTTTGTAAACATAAAATAAAAAGTATGGGGGGTGCAAAGTTTGTTGTCTAAGTTCCTACAAATTTTAAAGTAAAACGTCCTAAGCTAATATATTTACAAGGATCGACTCATCTTTCACCTAACTCTTTAGAACCTACCAAATTACATGCAACCTATGAGTTCTAAGTCTTTAGCGACTAATTTCATGCATATCTCTCGAAAGTAAAGTGTAGGGATTGCCCTGACACTTCCATTGATTTAAGGTAGGATTGCCATGCAATAAATCAAAGCGTTAAGCACAAAATATAGCATGAAAACCAAAGACTAAAACGTGGAAGGTTCACGTGAACTTGATAAAATTACAAACCAAAAACACTTCCACAAATTTGTCCATACAAACCAAGAAATAATACAAGAAGTAAAGAGTAGAAGTCATGGTTACACTTTTTGATGTCGGGATTGCCCTAGTCTACTTGATGTAAGCCACGCCTTCAATGAATGGAGGAGACAGTTAGGATTGCCATGAAAGTCTCGATGGAGGAAGGTAGATGATGGATTTTGGTGTGAACGGCTTCTTGGTATTTCTTGGAGAGATTTTGGACGTGTGGAGGTGTTTAGAGGCAGAGCTCTGGCGTCTAGAATGAGTGATCCCCTTTGAAAGAGTCGAGCTTCCCTTTATATAGAAGAAGATTAGGAAACTTCCCACCTTCTGAAAGCTGTCAAATCTGACCCTTCTGTTTTAAAAGCTACGTTTCGGACGTTTTACAACTTCAAACGGCGTGATTCTTTCGGTACTAGAAAATAGACTTCCAGGGCTTTCCATCTATCCATTATTTGTGCCATAATTCCTCCTGACGCGCCTTCAACGCCCATTTAAAGTTGGCTATTAGGCAGAATGACCTGTACCCACTAAATCCGGGATTTCTGAATATCTACACATTGTAACGGCATGATTCCAGTGGGGTTGGAAACTAGACTTCCATATCTTTCTAAGCATGCCTCACATGTGTCCAAATTCGTTTTCAATTGATTTTGGTGGCCTGTTGAATTGGGCTGATCTGCATCGACAGATTTCTGGATTTCTAACTTTCGGTCCATCTTCTTCTTTTGGGCTTCTTTCTCTCCAATTCTTCATTGGCCGAAAATACCATGTAATTGCACATATTTTGGGCTTTAAATCATATCCAAATCATCTTGGAATATTCTCCACAAATGTGGCCCAAGTATCCTCCATGAATTCGGCAAGAACATGCTTTCCATGATCGCGCAGGAGAAATGTCTTCATCTTTATTTGCACCATTTTCATTTGTCACATGGTTTCCAATTCTTGATGAAATTTGAGAATACGTTTTAGAAACCATTTGAAGACCATTTCTCGTACCATTTCTTCTCCGGATTTTGGAACTTTGTTTTTATCCCGCTTTTAGCTCCGAAACGCCTCATTTATTGTTCCACCTTTATTTTCTACCTAAAAACATAAAATAAGTTAGAAACATATTTACTAAGCTCATAACAAAGCAAAATGCAGAGAGAAAGACATTAATAATCAAGCATAAAATGCGTAGATCAGGTAACAAGAGTTATCTTCCAGACTCTTTAACAAGAGAGATGGAAATGTTTCGAAGGAATGAAAAGGACGACGAAGGTCGAAACCCCAAGAGCAGAAGGCTAGGAAAAGAACCAAATCAACAAGAATAGTCTTGAGAAGGTTCTCAAGAATTTTTTACTGTGTCCTAAACGACCAGCCTTAACTGACTAATTATAGGGGAAAGGATTGACTATCTCGTCTCAAATGACAGACAGTAAAGGCACATCAAGACCGTTGAAGGCTGCTACTTTACCAAAAAGTAGAATTTTTCCTACAGGGTTTGTGAATATCTTCAACTACCAGCTGAACACCTTCTCTGAATCATTTTTCCCGACTGACCTATGTTTAGCTTTTTATCAGAAGGCTCTGTTAGACAACTTAATGTTTGCTTTCCAAGAGCAAGACAAAAGGCTTATGGTAGAAACTATGGATGCCTTAGCAGAGGAACTAAGTCAAAAGAAGAAACAACAGAGTGTTGTTAATGAACCAGTATTGCTATACATTAGAACCTCTGAAAGTGCAAAGGTACCTATTCAGACACTGAAGGAGACAAAATGGTTCAAGTTTCATAACCTCATTGGCAAACATTCAACCAAGGAAAATCTCCCTGATACCCTTTTCATAGTTCCAGGACCATTCATGGGAAGATATTTGGTGAATGTTCAAAGTGAACATCCTCAAGAGCATAAACTGTGGCTGGTTGCAAATGGTTTTGTTCATAACTTATGGAAAAAAATAAATGATGATCTCAAGGGGCTACCAGCAATCATTTACAACATTATCAAGAATGTAAGGAAGTCTAACTGCATTCTTAGACTCAAATTCAGATATACACCCCCAGAGTGGGTGCAAAAGTCTAGTGGGTGCAAAAGTCTAATGGATAGACAAAGTATATCTCCCCATACCATTATGTTCAGATCATCCAAGGCCAGTATCTAGAACCGACTTATGTAGGATACAATGGAACTTCAAATTGCAGTATCCCATGGATGAAAGTAATGACATTGGAAAATGTCAAGAAAATAATCGAAGAAGATCATAAGATTACTTTTCTTGCACCGGGAGAAAAAATAATTGTCACTGTCTATGACCACCCAGAGGTCATAACCAGTGATTTGTTTGTTGCCCTAAAAAGAAAAGAGATAGATTCTACCCTTGCATATGCCCAATGACTCGAAAATATCGAGAAAGAAAGACATTACAAGATGAATGTAGATACAAATATGGAAGAGAATGGGACTAGGAAGATAACCACTTTTGAATATCCATATCTTGGGGAAAATTCGAAGTTTTACGATGACCTGTAAATACAGGTAAAATCGTATTGTCTTTTTCCTAAGTGGGAAACATCTTTTATCATGAAGAAATTTGCTTTCCAAAAGAAGACAATGGAGGAAAGCAGTCAACTGTTCTTCATGGGGTCAATTCCTAGAGTAGAGTTATTGTTAATAAGGTGTGTTTTAATTCCATTTTGAGTTATGCTCCCTATATAAGGAGCCTTGAGTCTTAGTGTTAGACATCAAAAATCAAAATAGAAGAGTCTATTTGAGAATAGAAAAGCCTGAGAAATTGGGTTTGTGAGTCTAGTGTGAGAGTAGAAGCAACTTGTGCAGCTTCCCTATTCCCGAGTAAATATGTATACTACTATAATTGGCTAAACAGCTTATAGCTGTTTTCCAGAGAGTGAGGCTCTGAATCTATAATTTTTAATCATGTTGAAATAAATAAACTATGGTTTCCCACTACAAATATTTCAATTTATTTTGTGTGTTCATAAAAATGCATTAAAACTTCCATGAGAGGCGGACTACCGCTCAGAAGGAGGAAGAAAATGAGTTCTTTATACTTATTCATACTTAGTTGATCCCAT
The DNA here is from genome assembly GCA_946800695.1 of Geum urbanum. Lineage (NCBI taxonomy): Eukaryota > Viridiplantae > Streptophyta > Magnoliopsida > Rosales > Rosaceae > Geum > Geum urbanum. The sequence goes on along the minus strand of OX326999.1, from coordinate 75,142,265 downwards.
AAGAGGCGGACTACCACTCAGAAGGTGAAAAAATGAGTAAATTTTTATGTCTTTGTATTATTTTTTTAAGAGAGAAAATTAGTCAGAAAAATCATCATTTAAGATGAATTTTCAGCAATGAGTTTTATTCACATAAGTAACTCGGTAAGAGGTCATAGATAAAGTTGTGAGTTAATGAAGACTAGTTTAATTTTTCTTGTTCTGGTGCGTCAGACCAATGGAGTGTCTGCTCTTCGGTAGCTACGAAAGCTTGCCCGTAGTGATTTCGTCTGTCCTTTGATAATGAAATGGAAATCTTATTCTTTTCTTCTAGAGGAAGATCAAAGAACTTGGCAGAACCTTCCTTCATGCCCTGCAACACTTCACTTGCCACTCCATGGTTGACTAGCTGTATGCAAATTAAATTCCGTTTATTTGAGTTAATTACTTCATTAATGTTGTAATAAACTGCGCACAATGCCTATATATTGATTCAATAAGACATGCATGTTCGATGCAAAAATATCTCTCGCGAAGAGATCCTTCTCGCGAAGCAGTCTCTTTTATGATTTCGGATGTTTTAACCGCGTGAACCGGTTTATCCTGTTTGTGCTTCGTATGCTGACGTGCCACCGTCTCTCGACGGAATATGGACTGATTACAGCCGCCTGACTTCTATATTAAGCGATTAGAACAGGGAGAGCACCAACCCTGCTCGAATAGGTCCTTTTCGCCTAGAAACCTAGGACTTTGATATGTGAATCTCTAGCCTAGTCTTGAAATCGATACTCCACACGTCCTTTCTCGTGCAAAGCAGAGCAATCTCGTAACAGAGTGTTGAGAACACTCGCTTCTTTCAAGTATCCAAGCTCTCAACAAGTGACAAGCTCTTCCACTTTCCAGTTGCAATTGCTTCCTTATAGTCGTAATACTCTCACTCGACAGGTGACAAGCACTTTGACCTTCTGGTTGCAAAGAAGATAGAAATCTCGAAGACGAGACGTCTGTCTAGGTTTGTTTGCGTATAGCAAGATTGTTTGATTGATTGGGGGGGCCTTCTCATAAGGTTCTTACTCTCCTTATATACTTGCTTAATAACAGTCATCCATTCTGTTTCAAACTCCTTCTGCTCTTGTAATCATAGTCCAAACTCAACACCAGCATACGTGTCATATCACTCATAGATCTCCTAATACCATCATAACTCTTCTAAGAGTTCTATCTAAAATGAAACCAGTTATGATAGAAATAAAGCCGCATAGAATCAGCTAATAAGACATAGTTCTAATAGAACTCAAAGTCTCCATCTAGCAAATGCTCGCCAGGCGTTATCTCACTTGACTCCTCGCCAAGCACTATTAATATAATGGGCCGCTCGCATAGACCTCGGCCATCCAAGCCCAAAATGAAATACTTTATTTCAGGCCCAAACATTGCCCCTCAGGTCTTGAACTTTGAAACTTTCTGAACAAGCGAAAAGACTTGAATATATCTTGACCAACGTGCCCATTGACTTTGAAACGCTATACCATCACTCGAACGCCATGTCACCCAACCTTTCAAAAAAGTGTGACGCTCAACTGAAACATCTATAAAAGCACCAGTCCATATCCACAAATTTCATCTTTCAACAAAACCCTTTCACCTGCTTAGAGCCTACACTTTCTAACTCTCTCAGTCAAAAAGTTCAAACATTTCTTTCTCACCGCCGTGAATCCTTATTTCTCCAGAAAAATGCCTCCTCGTAAAGACATTCCCAGCCTTTATGAAACCCATGACGCCAAGAAATTCTCCAAACAACTCAAGGTCGTCGCTAAACGACACAACCCAGACGCTATTTGCACTCTTATTGTAGACCCTGTTGAAAACACAGGTCTGCTTGGTCCATTTCTGGACACTCCATTCAATCCAGAGCTTTTTACTTACCTTCGCCAGCCCATCTGCAGTTCATCCCTTATACTCCAGGCAAATCCCAGAGCAGACCCAAAGGAATGGACTCAAAAAGACACTCTCTGTCTCATTGGAAAGTGGCCACACTCGAGCACAGAAGATCTCGCTTGGTACCGGCACCGCCGTGGGCAAGACATGAAACGGTAGGAGACAGCCGGAATAGCCCAACTTATTGATTTGTGCTTTTCTCTTCCAACTAGAGGTAACAGAGCCCCATTTGCTACAGCCATGTGTTTTTGGGACTGCACAGCAAACTGTTTCCGTCTTCCTTGTGGTGATGTGAGCATCACAATGCTCGACCTGTATACTATCTTTGGAGTTCCTGCTTTTGGAAACAATTGGGCTCCTCAAGACTTCCACCAAATGCCAAATCAAGCCTCTCCAGAACGCCCTTCATCTTACTCCTCCTGGGTGAAACAATTTGCTCGCGAGGAGAGAAATACACCACAAGGAGGAATAGCCTTTCTGGAATATTGGCTAGCAAAGTACCTGTTCTGTTCAACCTCTGCCAAGGTTACAAAATCATAGACCAACCTTGCTGAACGCCTTTTCAACGGTGAACAACTAAGCTTGGTTGAGTCCGTCCTCGCCTACATCTACTATGGCCTCAGGCGAGTAACTTTGTCGAAGCTTGACCTGAACCAACCAGGACCACTTTGGATGGTAGAACTCTGGTTGCAAATCTACTTCCCCTACTTCTGCCCCTCAGCAACCCCTCTCTATGAAGAACACAAGCTGATGGGCCAGTCATTGGTTTCTACATTGCCTAGGACCAAACATTGGTCCTATCTCAACTGCTTCAAGTACCTTTGCTCGCATGAGGACTTCCCCCATACTGCAGTTGATAGAATTCTGAGTCGTCGCCATCCTGGACTTCTTGCAAGTGGATTCATGTCCTCACCAGAACAAAATGTTCACGCGAGGAATCTATTCATTCGGTTCAACACTTGTCAGGACATGCAAATCTCAGACTCAGTCAGCTCCGGGTATGAGCTCTATGCCCCAAACCATTTTTGTAGACAGTTTGGGCTCAGCCAGGATGCTCCTATGCCCCTCGCCTGCTCTGTTAACAAGTACACTCTTTGGCGAGGAAACAAAAAGCCTCTCGCAACAGAAGTGCAAGATGAACACTTTGGCTTTCCAATGGTAATGCTTCCAACAATCACAAAGCCACTAGCGATATCACAGTCGGTCACCCCCTCGTATCTCGCATGGTGCTCCCAGTTCTGGGAAGAGAAACGACACCAGGGACCGCACTTATGCTTTGCTGCCATCTTTCATGAATTCAGCCACAAATTTTCGCTTAGAGGAGACTTGGCTGCACTAGATGGACCGCACCTCAGTACCAGTTCTACCCTATGGCCATAGGTATACCTCTTCATCAAAAATTTCCACATATATTAGCAACTTTTCATATCACAACTGACCAATCTTTTCTCCCTCGTACAGCACAACCCTGAACCAGATGTGACTGTGGCCATTCAGTCCTTTAGGAAGAAAAGATCAAACCGTTCTGGATCCTCTGTAAGTACTTAGATTTATCCTTCCAGAACAATCTGATTTTGCTTTGTAGCTTTGAAACTAACCTCAATCCTTTGACAGTCTCCAAAATGCAAGAAGCTTAAATTGAAGAACAAAGGGCCTGAAAGCGGAGTTTGGCTGGAAACAACAATCATCGACAGGAATAAACAAGCAAAACTCACAGCCCACGTCTTTCTTGCATCATTCGATCAGAGGAGTAACAAAGCCTCAGGATCCAGTGCCTGCTCAGCTGTAGCCTTCACCATTGCACACTGGTTATGTGCAAATCCAGACAGCACGCCCACGCTCTCCCAGTTCGATGACCTCCTGATTCAAGGTTCAAGGGAGTGGCAGGAGTTATGCAAGGACGACACCCTTGTGAGCAAGTACCCAGACCAGCACTTTGATCTGGACACTATCTTGAAGGCGAACATCAGACCGCTTCAATTCTCATATGATAACTCCTTCATTGGGTACTTTGACCCTGAAAGGTTTACAGCTCTTAATGGCCTTCCCTCTTTTGATGTTCTATGGGAGCAAATTCAGAGAAGCCACAAACCACAAGTCTACATAGTGAGCTGGAATGATCACTTCTTCGTGCTCAAAGCTGAAGACGAAGCATACTATATAATAGACTCACTAGGAGAAAGGTTCTCTGAAGGATGATGCAAAGCCTTCATTTTGAAGCTTGATGAATCCAGCATTGTAATTATTAATGAAGATAGTGATACAGGCCCTAAAATCATCAACAGCCACAAAGAATGCTGCAAGGATTTCATAGCCCAATTTCTTGCTGGAATCCATCGAGCAGAACTCGAGGAGGAAGAGAAGACAAAGCCTGTAGATCCTGCCATTTTGTTTAGGCGTCTGCAAATTGAAGTTTAATCTTGCTTCATTCCTTCCTCCTCTAGCGAGGGCACCAGCACTCAGAATGAGCAAGTCATTCCAGAGCCTGAGCTTCAAATTATTTCCTCGCCAGAGCTCTTAGTTATACAACCACTAGTTCTGGTTGAGAATAATCCAGAAGGCGAAGAACCGAGTCCCTCCTCGCCAGAGCAAACAGTTCAAGTAATTGAAGAAACACAGCCATTGTCTCCCCAACAAGTAAGAACTCTGTACCCCTACTTCTAGATTAATAACTTTCTAAATTGGTCCTGACATAACCTGTTATTCACGTTGTAGTCCAAACATGTTCATGTGGACCTGGACGTTCGCGAGACCATTCCCAACAATCCCAGGAACCAGGCAAGCACAACAGGCCAGCCACCTATAATGGCCACTGAGGATCAGCCTGACAGTCCTCCAGGTGTCAACGATGAAGAACCTGTACCTCAAGCCCAAGAAAGTCCTAAACCATCTTCATCGCGAGAAAGCAACCCTCAGTTACCCAGTGTTCATGAATCACTTAACAAGCTACAAGATAATTTTCATCAAACTGGGTACACTGAACACTTCCTCGGACACCACCGTCGCACTTAGAAGAATTCTCTCTGAACCCTTAGATTCCACAATAGACATTCAAGCAGCCCACAAACGAGTGAAAACCCTGAAGGCCAATGCCTCAGCAGACTTCATCCCTCGCCTGGATAAACTTGAAGAGAGTCTATCACAACTCCTGAGCCAAAACGAAGCCTTCCAACGTCTAAAACTCGAGGCTGAGCGTAAGAACGAAGCAGCAGAGACCTTGGAACAACAGACTCACAAGGAGAAAGAGAGAATCCAGAAAATATTGGAGGAAAACTCTAGCCAGGAGGAAACTTTAGCAGCCAAACAGGCTAGGAGAACTGCCCTCGCAGCTGAACTCGCCTCCCTTGATGCCGAAATAAATGCATTGAAAACTGACATCCCCAAGCGTCGGGACAAAATGCATCAAGTTGTGATGGAAAGCGAGAACCAAGCTCAACTCCTACAAGAAGCATGCGACGAAGCCAGTAATGCTCGCCAAGCAGTTCACCAGGCCTGGATAGCCTTTGAGACGACTAAAATCTTAGTGAAGAACATTCTCCTCCAAATGTAAAATTTTGGGCCTCAGATATAGGCCTTATCTATTTTTCACAAACCATTAAACTATTTATGTATTCTAATCGTTTTGACAAAGTCTGAATTGGGTCCAAAGACCACATTGGACTTCTCCAATAAGCCCTTTTCTAACTTCGATCCAGCCTCGTTTTAAGCTGTAATTAATTTTGACTACTCTAACTGTTCAACAATAAATGGAATTGAATTCTAAGCTTGGAATCCGTATCGCGTCAAACAATCAAAATCTTTTGAAGTACGTTTTACCTGCCCCATAAATCTCCTCATTTATCATGCACTTCTTGCGAGTAGATAAACCGTCCTCATGGTCTACTCTTATTTGGACACGTATTCTCTATTCTCGAGCGTAATTACTCTCGCGAAACTAAACCGTTGTGACTCCTGGCTATAAAAGGTTTCCCCTTCCTTTGTGTTATGAACCAATCCTTTCGCAAGAATGAATTACCTCACTGCTTATTTGCTCTGGTCTTCCTACCCAAAGAAACCTCCAGATAAATCATTTCATGTTGTGTTCCTTAGATAGCAATATCCATGTCCAAACCTGGACTAGATAGCAATATCTATGTCCAGGCGTTGCCTTGGCTATCCCAACTTGTGTCAGCAAAAGAAGGGAAAAGCCACAATCCCGAGGTGAACTCCTCTTCGTCCTCCTCCAGTGCACCCACTCGGTGTCCATATGCATTGGAGGTGGAAGGCCTCTTCAATGTGGCCTGCAATAGATGGGGAAAGATGGGGGTGTCACCTTGGGAAAAAAGGCAACAAACGTCAAGGCAGGTGCAAAGGTCTTTTGTTCTGATGCACCTCCTACCTTAGCGTTTCAAATCCTCTCCACCCCCTCACCGATGTCGATCTCCATGTGTACATATTTGATACATCTACCTCAGGAGATGGCAATCAACGAAGAGGATCTTGTGAAAAACAAACTTTTATCTTTTTTCTCTGTTGCTGATTCAGGGTTTGTTTTTCCATATGGTATCAGAGCTTGAGGCCGTAAAGCCTTTGTATTCTTCCAAGTATTGAATGTAATATTTTATTTGAAGTGTAAAAGTTTCTTGTATTGATGAACTCATATACAGTTTGCTCAAAACTTAGGCCACAAAAACTGGCTAATATGAACTTTTGACTTGGAAGAAAAACCATATAAAGTACAAAAATTTGGCCTCAGGTACAGGCCCTAGCTTTTTAACCCAATAAATAGGCTATCATAATGTACATAATCCTCGGTATGTGTTGCCCCTGTAGTTTACTTATGCGAGAGCATAAATAAACTAGATTAAGCTGTAGTTAGAGGATCTTCATACTCCCATACTGGTTGTATGAATTTCTTTAGGAAACGACCATTTATTGGGTTCGCGTGTATAGTACCATCTCGATCTCACAAACGAACTGCTCATTTACCCAACAGTCGATCGATAATGTATGGTCCTTCCCACTTCTCTGACCATTTTCCTCGTCCTTCAGTCTTCTCGCCAACAGGCAAAATGACTCGCCAGACAAGTTCTCCTTCTGCAAAACTCATTCCCCTTGTACGTTGGTCATAGGCACGAGCCACATTTTGTTTCTCAGCACGTAGACTATCATAAGCTTGTATGCGTTTCTCATCTAAGTCTTCATGCTCCTGCCACATCGCTTGGACATAGTCTTCACCGATCAAGTTGTGTTGCTCCATCACACGTAAAGACTGAACATTGATTTCCAAAGGCAAGACCGCATCGTGCCCAAACATTAATGCATAAGGAGTTGTACCTGTGGGTGTCCTCTTACTAGTCCTATAAGCCCACAAGGTGTTAACAAATTCTTCATGCCACAGTCTGGCATTGCTCGCGAGCATCCGTTTTAGAATATGAATAATGATTTTATTGCTCGCTTCAGCTTGACCATTGGATTGGGCATAGTATGGAGAAGAGTGAAGAAAGTGAATCCCAAGATCCTTCATTAGAGTATCTACTTCTCCAGACATGAATGCTGTCCCACGGTCTGAAACAAAACTCTCAGGAATGCCAAACCGACAAATAATATCTTCAAATAGGAACTGGCGGATGGCCTTTACAGATGATACCCTGAGAGGTCGAGCTTCAACCCATTTTGTGAAGAAATCAGTAGCCACTATGATAAACTTGTGCCCTTCAGATGAATGAGGATGAATCATTCCGATTAAGTCCAAAGCCCATCCTCAAGCTGGCCAAGGCTTGATTATTGGTTGTAATGGTATTCTGGGCATATGGTTGACCGGACCATGTTTCTGGCATTCTTCACAACCTTTTGCGAACGTGATGCAATCTCTGAGCATTCCTGGCCAATAAAAGCCATGTCTTCTTAGTAGCCATCTCATCTTGGGACCAGCCTGGTGTGCCCCTGCTATCCCAAGGTGGACTTTTCTCATTGACCGCTTAGCGTCACGTCCAAAGACACACCTTAACAGTATGCCATCTTCTCCCCTTCTATATAACTCAGCATCCTTGAGTACATAATTGGGAGCTAAAAATCGAATCCGCTTGTCTACCGGATTATTAGGATTTTGGAGATAAGAAATGATTTCCTGTCTCCAATCCGTGTCAATGTGATCAAGTGTAGCAACGTACCATTCATTTTTATCTTCTTGACGTGCAATGAAAGATGGAAGGGTTCTTCTTTCAACCTTTAATATTCGTTCGCATACTCCATCTTGCAAACTTATACCCGTTGCTAGTTGAGCCAGCTCATTAGCCGCATAGTTCTTCTCGCGAGGAACATGACTCAACTCCACTTCTGTAAACAACTTGAGCAGGTCACAGGCCCTCCTCGCATAAGGTTCTAATATTGGGCCTGCCTTGTATTTTGTTTCAAGTTGCCTGATTACTAGTTGGGAATCTCCAAAGACATGCACATCTGTGATCTCCATATCCAATAGAAGTTCTAATCCAATGATTAAAGCTTCGTATTCTACCTGATTATTTATGCATTTGAAGTCCAACATGAAAGAATAAGAATAGGTTTGGCCGCGTGGAGAGATTAAAGCTACTCCTGCCCCGGCCATGGTACTCGTACTGGACCCATCAAAGTATAAACACCAAGGAGCCAAATCAATACGAGCAAGGTCCAGTTCTGGCCCCTCAACAACTTCTTCCATGGGATGATGAGCCAAAAAATCAGCCACTGCTTGGCCTTTTACCGCCTTCTGGGGAACATATTGCAAAGAAAACTCTGACAAAGCCAGAATCCACTTTCCAATGCGTCCACGGAGAATTGGTCTGGACAACATATACTTCACTAAATCTGTTTGTGCAATGACACACGTAGTGAAGGAAAGCATATAATGCCTCAACTTACACCCTGAAAAGTATAATGCTAGGCACAGTCTTTCCATTGGAGAGTATCTTGTTTCGCAATCGTTCAAGGTACGACTCAGATAGAAAATAGCACGTTCAACTCCTGCCGTGTCGTCCTGAGCTAATAGACTTCCAATGGAGAGATCAGTAGCGGATATATACAGCTTAAGAGGAACCCCTGGTCTTGGGGGAACAAAGACAGGTGGGTTCGTTAAGTAGGCTTTAATGGTCTCAAAGGCCTCTTGATGTATAGGCTCCCATACAAAGTCCTTCTGATTTCGAAGCTTAAGCAGTGTTGAGAATGGTTGTGTCTTCCCAGCAGCATTGGCAATAAACCGTCGTAAGAAATTGATTTTTCCCAATAGACGCTGTAGTTCTTTCTTACTCTTTGGTGGGACTGCATTGAGAACTGCTTGTTTCTTGTCATCTGGTATCTCAATCCCACGCTGATGAACCAAAAAACCCAGGAAATCTTCTGCCTGGACACCAAACACACACTTGGCTGGATTCATCTTTAGGTGATGTTGCCTCATTCTGAGAAACACTTGCCTTAAGTCTTCAAAATGATCACTTTTACGTTTCGTTTTGACTACCACATCATCAATATATACTTCCATGGTCTTACCAATAAGATCATGAAAGATCAAATTCATTGCTCGTTGGTAAGTTGCCCCTGCATTCTTAAGTCCAAATGGCATATCCACGTATTCAAAAACACCTGCAAATCCTGGGCACCGAAACGCAGTTTTATGTCTATCTGCTTCAGCCACTGGAATTTGATGATAGCCAGCAGTGCCATCCATGAATGTTAACATTTCATGGCGGGCAACTGAGTCTACTAACAAATCAGCTACTGGCATAGGATATGCATCCTTTGGGGTTGCATTGTTCAAATCTCTATAGTCGACGCACACTCGTATCTTTCCATTCTTTTTCTTGACTGAGACTATATTGGAAAGCCACTCATTATATTTGGCTACACGTATAATCCCTAACTTGAGCATTTTCTCGACCTCTTCCTTGACTAGAATTGCCGTTTCTGTGTTCATGTGACGCATCTCTTGTTTCACAGGTTTCTTCCCTTCTATGATGGGCAAATTGTGAAAAACCAAGTCTGGTGACAGGCCAGGCATGTCGTCGTATCTTTCTGCAAAACAATCTGCATATTCTCGTAGCAATTCAATAAGCTTGAGTCTCTCCTCAGGCTCTAGGAAGGTACTAATAGCCACAGAGATTGGCTCTTCATGTGTCCTAATATTGATGTGTTCAATGGGATCCTTGACTTTAGGAGGTAAGTCATCCAAAGCTGCTGGAGCTAATTTAATCTCGTCCTCCTCCTCTAAGTCTTGTAAAACGTCTTCATCCACATATTCCAAGGCTGCAACCATTGAAACCTTCTCAAAGGCTTGGCTCTCTAACAGAAAATTATGAAAGCGTTCGTGTAGAGAGTGGCAAGCCTCGGCCTCTATATCTGATAGAGACCCAATCATGGAGAACGTTTAGATGGTAGCTCAATGGTGTAGGTTCTTTTGCTATCTTGATTTGCTTGAATTATACCCCACTGAGCTAGTTCAGAAGCCGTAACACCAACTGGGCGGCCCTTACTGTCGACGCCACATACCTCCAATGGCCTAAGGTCACTGTGGTAATATCTGGCTTCTAATGCGTTTGCAGAAATGGAATATGGACGAGGGTCAGCATTGACAAGTTCTGCTTCACCTGACTCCATGTTCTAGAGTAACATCTGCTGATGAAGTGAAGAAGGTACACAATAGCTTCGATGTATCCAGTCACGCCCCAGAATTGCACTATATGGAGATGTGCACTCTACCACAAAGAATGTGTAAGTGCCTGAGGCTAGCCCGATGTGTACCTGTAAGAAGACAATGCCCAAGGTCTTAGTTATGCTACCCTGAAAATTTCTGACACTTAGAGAGGTCTCTTGGATAGCAGATTTGGGAACGCCTATTAAGGCCATTGCTTTGACGGTGATGATATTCACCGCTGCCCCTGAGTCCACTAAGAGTTTATTCAATTGAATCCCTTGGACTTGTCCTGTGACATATAACGGCCGCATATGCATGGCCATGTCAATAGTGGGCTTGGAGAACATCATTTGTCCTGTCGTATGGGATGAATCCATCGCTAGTACCTCAATTGATGTTGAATCATTTGGTAGCTCTAGTTCTTCATCTGGTAATACCACGTTGTTGATGTTCTTGGATTCATCTTTTGGTGCTGACGGAGACAAAGCGTATTTAGAAGATAAGACATACATCATGTTAATGGTGGAACTGTCTTCGATACAGTCAAGTGCTTCTTCATCTTCGTCCTCACCGTAATCCACCAACTGCTCATCGTCGTCGTAGTTATCATCTCCAGCCTGATGTCCATCCTCGTTAGACGTTGCAGTTACCTGGAGATGGGCTACTTGTTGTAACGGATCCTCAGGAGTAGAATCAATAGCTGCTGGCAGTAGTAGTGGTGGAGTTTTCTCCTTGGGAGCAGGGAGCAGTTGTCGGGCCTTCTCTTGTTCTTCCATAACTAAAGGCCTGGGTTTCCATCGCAAGACTAGAGGCTTGCTTGGAGTGTTCTGTTTCTGCATGTCCCTTGTTTCCTGAGGAGGTGTTTGTAGCCCTACTGTTTTCATCGTGTCCTCCTCAAAAGTGAGGCGTCTCCTGACTGGCTTCCGTTGTGTAGGTTCACGATGAATCTCAGGAGTAGACTTGGGCTCTTTGCCTTTAGACCCTAACTCTGGGTTTCGTTCAAAGACTCCTGGTCTTTGGGCTCTCACTTTAGGCTCGCGAGACTTTTTCCCAAAGACCACCAATGGGTTTGCTGCAAGGGTGTTCAATCGCCTTTGCAACACTTCTGGAGGAAACTCCAAGTCTTCTTCTCTGACCAGGCCAGCTTCATAAGCATCTAGTGCCCTCTTGGCTCTGCCAAAGCATCGTTGAAGGTTTCTCCTCCTGCTTGGAGTCACCTCAATGGTTTTTCCCTTCTCCCTTATGTACCAAACATCCTCCTTTGTAATATTTCTTGAAGCTGGAGGTATATATGGCTTCGCGAGCGTACTTGCAACTTTAGACTCAGGTGTTTTAGCCAAACTGGCTTGGTCTGTTGCTCGCGAACGCTTGGGAGCTGGGGTATCCCTTTGTTTCGTTTGCTGGGGCTGATGATCTGTACTCGAGAATAGCTCTGGGAAAGACTTGGCTGCTTGAGCCAGTTCTTCATAAGAGATCTTCAGCCCGCTTCTCAATTTGCAATGTGCACAAAGGGCTACTGGTGATTCTGCCTTGGGGTCCACATTTTCTTTTCCTTTATTCCTTGGTGTATAAGATGGACTTTCGCCAGCAGTTAGATGGTCGTTGGATTGTTTTCTTTTATTTGATTTGTCACGTGTCAGTTCCAACATTCCAACCATCATTGGCATAGGGGTCGTCAAGCCTTGCGAGGGTTCTTGTTCTATCTCTATCACTCCCTCGTTAATCAGCTGTTGTATCTTGAACTTTAAATCTCGACAAACACTGGTGGTGTGACGTCCCCATTTGTGGTAGTACCGACAATAAGGCAAACCCCTAACATCCTCAGGATGTGGGTCAGGTGCTCCCCAATTGTCAGGAACCACAGTTATTCCTTCTTGGCATAGCTTAATGAATATCTCCTATCTCCAAGACGCGTCATATGTTATTCGAGTCCGCTTAGGTCGGACAAACGCTATATTTCGGTTAGACCTTCGTCTTGACTTCTTCCTCGCATGGGTTGTTTTAGTTTGACTACCCCTTGAAGAAGTGCCACTGGCAGGAGGAGTTGTGACTGGAGGAGATGGTGTTCTGTGAAGATATTGCGGGTGAAAATCCACCTCGCTCCTGTCGTTGATTTCCATCACTTCCCAATTGATCAAACCTTGAATTTCATCTCTCAAGGTGGAACACATTACTGTTCGATGACCAAAGTGATTGTGAAATCTGCAGAAGTGCTGGGCTGGCTCTTTATACCGTAATTGTCTAAGCTCAGTAACTGGGTAAAAAGAGATCAGCCCCATGTCCTTTAGCCTATCAAAGAATTCTTCTATCATATCCAGTCTGAATGAATAGGCTGAAAATGATGGTCGATTCCAGGCCTCCACACCTTCGAGGTGTTTACCAGGTGATGTCTAATTCACCTCAACCATATTCACCTGTGCAGCAGGAAACGACTCGGAATCCACCAACGCAGCTATTTTGGACGAACCCTCCAACTCTAATCTTCCTTCATTGATCCATCTCTGGATTTGATCTTTCAGCTTAATGCAGTCTTTTGTAACGTGGTTCCATGCTCCATAGAACTTGCAATACTTCTTACCCTTTAACTGCTCAGCTGTGGGAAGTGGTCCAAAGTCTGCTTTGACGACACGCAGACTATACAACTCGTCCAAAATTTCATGAGCCATATTGGCGTCATAGGTGTATTTCTCAAATTCTGGCTTAGTGAAAGCCACTGTTGAGAGCTTGATTGGACCCTTACTCTTTTGAAGCTTGCGGGGTTTTAAAACTTTGTTTGTTGATAAGTCAACGACACCCACCTGCTCGCCATCAGAGTCTGATTCTTGGTCGTCTACACCTTCAATATAAGCCACTGTCTTTGGCTTCAATCTATCATAGGTTCGGCTACTGCACGTCCCTTTGGACGCATTCCTTCTGTTGTCTCTCTCCTGCATATTGCTATGAGCTTTAGTCACAGCCGTGATGAACTTATTCAAGGAGAAATACTTGCTGTTTAAGAATAGCTGATGGAACGTGTCCTCCAGACCATTCTTGGTCATCTCGACCACTTCTTCCTTACTCAGAGGGGTCTTACATAGATTATACTCTGACCGGAAACGGTGTAGGAATGTGACCGAATTTTCTATCACCGATTGGCTCAAGGAAGCCAGCTTTCCTACACTAGTCTCTGGTCTTGCTGTTCCAAAGTGATCTATGAATAAGGCCTCCATATCCTTCCATTCACTGATCGAACCCTTCTCGATTCCAGCATACCATATAAGGGCTGATCCTGACAACGATGATCCGAAGACTCTTAATTTGAGCCCTTCACCTTCGGCAAATTGGCCTAACTGCAGAGTAAAATAAGTCAAGTGTGTTGCCGCATTCGCATCATCATCACCAGAGAAAGACTGGAAGGTCTGGTGTTTGTAAAATTTTGGCCAACGCCACTCATTAGGATCATCTTTCATTGGAGGAAACGGTGTTTCGTAAGTTTCATGCATCTTGGACAATTGTATGTTACAATCATCTAAGAACTTATTTAACCGTTGCTCCCAAGCAAGAGGAAAAGACTCCGCTTGCCTAGTTTTCCTGGTCAAGTCCGATACGGATTTGGTTAGAGATCCTATGTCTCTGTCTACCCTTTGTGATAGAGTCGCCGCATACCGACGGTATTCCTCCAATCCTTTGTCCATTTGGCGAAGGATATCTACCCGTAGTCTATCTTGACCTTCTACCAAACTAGCCACCTTGGCTCCTATGGCCTCTCTCTCCTCTCGATCCTGATTTAAATCCACTTGTATTGCTTGGATACCAGCTGTCGCTGTGTCTATTAAATGGGCCTGGGTGGTGAGAAGAGCTGCCTGTTGCTCGATTCTTTCTTCGAGTGCCAAATGGTAATTAGTCTGGTGACTATCTCGCCTGGCCGCGTAAGCCAGGTACTGTTCGAACATAAGTCCTGTTATTTCCGCCTCACTCAAAGATTTGAACGACATGGTATCGAAGTTGTTAGCGAAAATAACTTCAACCGCTTGATTACTTAATGAACGACACTGACTAGATGTGTGTTCACGGTAAGCCAGTTGTGGATGTTTGCGACACTGAGGGTAGACCCTTCGATAAGGATCTTCAATTGTCGCTTAGAGATGCTAAGAGATATTGTCCCACTGGGCGTGCCAAAATGTTCGATGCAAAAATATCTCTCGCGAAGAGATCCTTCTCGCGAAGCAGTCTCTTTTATGATTTCGGATGTTTTAATCGCGTGAACCAGTTTATCCTGTTTGTGCTTCGTATGCTGACGTGCCACCATCTCTCGACGGAATATGGACTGATTACAGCCGCCTGACTTCTATATTAAGCGATTAGAATAGGGAGAGCACCAACCCTGCTCGAATAGGTCCTTTTCGCCTAGAAACCTAGGACTTTGATATGTGAATCTCTAGCCAAGTCTTGAAATCGATACTCCACACGTCCTTTCTCGTGCAAAGCAGAGCAATCTCGTAACAGAGTGTTGAGAACACTCGCTTCTTTCAAGTATCCAAGCTCTCAACCTACAAGTGACAAGCTCTTCCACTTTCCAGTTGCAATTGCTTCCTTATAGTCGTAATACTCTCACTCGACAGGTGACAAGCACTTTGACCTTCTGGTTGCAAAGAAGATAGAAATCTCGAAGACGAGACATCTGTCTAGGTTTGTTTGCGTATAGCAAGATTGTTTGATTGATTGGGGGGGCCTTCTCATAAGGTTCTTACTCTCCTTATATACTCGCTTAATAACAGTCATCCATTCTGTTTTAAACTCCTTATGCTCTTGTAATCATAGTCCAAACCCAACACCAGCATACGTGTCGTATCACTCATAGGTCTCCTAATACCATCATAACTCTTCTAAGAGTTCTATCTAAAATGAAACCAGTTATTAGGGGTGGGACTTCCGAACCGAAAACCAAAAAAAAAAACCGAGCCGGACCGGAACCGAAACCGAAAAAAACCGAATCCGAAAAAATCCAAACCGAAAAAACCGAACATATATAAAACAGTGTCCTTTTTGGAGTGAATAGGAAAAACAATGTCGTTTTGATTTAAAAACTTAAAGAGAAAATGGTCAAAAATCAAAATACTCAAAAATTAAAATAGGGTTTTTATTGAAGCAAAGTGCAAACTGCCTTATGCTGAGATTAGCTGCTGGAATTTTCATCAAATAGTACTGGAAATTGAAGCAAAATGCTACTAGAACTTTGTTGAGATTTTGCATCAATTTGCTATTTTTTTGCTATTTTCTTAATTTCTGGACTGTTTGTTTTATGGACTGTTGAAAAACTTGAAACTAAACTACAAATATTATTTGCGGAATGTTTTCTTTGATGTTAGAAACTTGGAATTGATGGTGTAACTTGAAAATTTGAATTTGATGTTTGGATTCTATGCTATTGTTATTTGTTAATGTCTTACAAGCTGAAAGTAATTGATTTTCTCCTATTTATTAGAGTTTTTTTTATGTCAAATTTGTTCATAATTTGAAGAAAAAAAAACCGAAAAAACCCGAAAAAAAACTGAAATTTTTAACCGAACCAAACCGAACCGAATGGCTTGGTTTTTATTGTCGAAAATTGAAAAACCGAACCGAACCGAACCGAAGAAATTCTTATGGTTTGGTTTTGGTTTTTATCAAAAACCGAACCAAACCGCCCGAATTCCACCCCTACCAGTTATGATAGAAATAAAGCCACATAGAATCAGCTAATAAGACATAGTTCTAATAGAACTTAAAGTCTCCATCTAGCGAATGCTCGCCAGGCGTTATCTCACTTGACTCCTCACCAAGCATTATTAATTAATATAATGGGCCGCTCGCATAGACCTCGGTCATCCAAACCCAAAATAAAATACTTTATTTCAGACCCAAACAATACATATAAATATATATTACCTGGAAGCATCCCCATTCCATACGAGCCAAGTCAAACTTGGTAAGCTCCTCCTAAACTGCGTGCAATGCCTATATATTGATTCAATAAGACATGCATATATATATATATATATTACCCGGAAGCATCCCCATTCCATACGAGCCAAGTCAAACTTGTTAAGCTCCTCCTAAACTGCGCGCAATGCCTATATATTGATTCAATAAGACATGCATATTTACCTATATAACAGACGTGAAGCACCTGTTCACACTTCCTGTTCATACTTCATGTTCACATTTTCAGAAACTGTTTATAGTCAAACTCTCTCACACTGTCGCTCCCAAACCTCAACAACAACCCAAACCCAAACCAAATCGCAGCTCAAGCTCCGATCTTCGACTCCCTCTCTCTCTCCGATCTCGGCTACCGTCCCTCGATCTCCCTCTCTCTTGCGTTTGAAGCTCTGCCTCCACCTTCATCAGACCCTCTTCTCTCTTCTTCTGATTCTAGACCTCAACAACAACAACCCAAACCTCAACAACAACCCAAACCCAAACCAAATCGCAGCTCAAGCTCCGATCTTCGACTCCCTCTCTCTCTCCGATCTCGGCTACCGTCCCTCAATCTCCCTCTCTCTTGCCTTTGAAGGTCTACCTCCACCTTCATCTCCGGCGAACAGTAATGCCCTTTTGATAATTTTCCCTTGGACGTGCCAATCGTGCGATGATCTACGCATTTTATGCTTGATTATTAATGTCTTTCTCTCTACATTTTGCTTTGTTATGAGCTTAGTAAATATGTTTCTAACTTGTTCTATGTTTTTAGGTAGAAAATAAAAGAGAAATAATAAAGGAAGCGACTTGGAGCAAAATGTGGGCTAAGGAAGACGTTCCTAAATTCCGAAGAATAAATGGTCACGTGGAATTACATGAAATTGCATGGTTTTGACATGAAGTGGTGATGCATGATAATTGCATGGCATGAATGGAGATAATTGTGAAATGGGATGCATGGCATAACTGTTGAAATGGATGGTTGATTAATTGCATGAAAACCCCATGCATAATTGTAGAACGGAAAAGAAACAAACTGGAAGGAAGAAATTGTATGCTGTGAAGAAAAGCTTAATTGCATGGCATCTTGAACGGCAGCTTAATTGCTGAAACGGAGAGTTAATGGCTGCATGAAAAGGAAGCCTAATTGTGAGCTTAATTGGTGCATAAAGGAACGGACATGACTAGCTAATGCTTAAAACGGAAGCTAGCTAAATGAAACGGTGGCTAGTACACAAAACGGATGCTAGCTAATGGAAGAAACGGACAAGAGATGAAATGGTGATATAATTGGCTAATGAAGATTGCAACAGACACAAGCTAATTTAGCTAATGCATGAACGGTTTCTAGCTTAATTGCACGGCATTAAGAGAGAAGATAGGACCGGCCATCTTGAGGAAGGAGAGTTGTTGAAAGTCCTCAAATCATCTCCTATATAAGGGGAGCTTTGGGGAAGAGAAAGGGGATCATCTCACCATCATAGAGCCAAATCCCTGTCCTCACATCAACTCCTCTGACACTAAGCAAGAAATTTGCCCTAAAACCGAAACACCATCTCCACCACCTTCCAAACTATCCTTCCTTCACCCGTGACTATACTTTGCTCGACTTGGCTGGGATTCTTGCGTCTCCATCATCACCAAGGTGCGGCTATACTTGAAGATTGCGGAGCGAATATCCCTCGGATCCAAAAGTGTAACCATGTCTTGTACTTTATTTCGGTTTTTGTGTATTATTTCGAACCTACTTGTAAAGAGAACAAGTTTTGATGTATGGATGTTTATTTTCAGACTTGTTTGATGCCTTCCATGTGTTTGCAGCCCTAGGTTCGAATATGCATGCTAGCATACCTACCCCTAATGCGTTGGAGCTTGTATGGATGATACTCGATTTGGTTCATCCTTGCATGTTTCAATGAACTAATCAAAGATAAAATTGGACTTAGGAAGTTCACTCGATTTGGTTGCTTCTTATTTTCAATATATGCATGTGTGCATGTCTTAACCTTGGCTGGAAATTTTGTAGGTACCAAAGGAGGAAGAGGTAAACGGTTTCAAATGACTAGATGTGATGATCACTTGTAAATAATAGATTTAGAATCTTATTTTCGGCTGGATGCATGTTTAGGATTATGTGTTCTTGATTGTTTGCTTGTCTATGAGTTTAAACATGTTAGAACTTGTGATTTCTTGATATGTATCTAACCAACTTTCTGTTTTTTTTTTAATTTGTAGGAACTTAGAACAAAACTCACGCACCCCCCTAATACCTTAGCATAGTTATGCATGCACCCTCAATCCCCGGTTAAGAACGATCCCTACTTACCAATGCTACATCTACAAAGAAGGGTTTTAATTGTTTTCGTGTTTGATTGAGTGTTTTAATTAAGTGCTTGAAAAGACATGAATCAATTTTGGCGCCGTTGCCGGGGAACGAACCCGGGTCACCCGCGTGACAGGCGGGAATACTTACCACTATACTACAACGACAAAGAAGGGTTTTAATTGTTTTCGTGTTTGATTGAGTGTTTTAATTAAGTGCTTGAAAAGACATGAATCATGCGATATAGTCTCAGCCTCTTAATTAGTCCACGACTACCTCTATAGCAACGAACAATCATCACCGATCACGACTAGGTATTGCAATCTCTCTCGAAATCTATCACATATTTTGGGTTTTATTCTGTATTGATATATGATGGGTTTCAAGAGGTAATAAAGATGCGGTCTACTTCGCTGGAAAACATAATTGATTTCTGGTAGCTAAGATCCAGCTGATATTGGGACTGAGTGTTTGATGTCCATCATGATTGACCTGTGTTGATAGTCTATGATTTGCTCCTTCTATCACGTACGATATAGATACATGGTTATTGTCCACAATGGAGTAGATACATTATCTAAGTTAAATTACAAATAAGCTTGAACTTCCAATTGATTTGTTCTTGATTGTTCTTTCAAAAGTTTTTATTTTACATTTTGGATTGGGTGAAGTAAGCATTGTAGGGTCATTTTGAGACCGTCATATGCTACATTGTAGGAAGGTTATAGGTAGATAATATGAAGGAATAAAGAGCAACAATCTAATTAAGCTATGATATGTTAAGAGCTAACATATACTATGTCGTCTAATGACTGTTCATTAAGCTTCATTAATCCATTTATCAGCTCATTCTTAGGTTAGGAGCTTCAGTCATTGCCATAATCGAAGAGCTTGATTTTGTCTGTGTTAAGTCATGTTTAGTTCAGAAGAACCCATACACTACGTCGTCTTTTAACCTCTAAACCTTATCGACTCATATTTATGAATAAGTTTTGATCTTTAAAGGTTATCCAATTGCTTTGAGTTTTGTGTTTAACAGGTGTTTGCATCAAAACCAGAATCGAAGAGCAATCACAGAAGCAAAAAGGTATCAAATTTCTTTTCTTTTCTTTTCTGCATCAGTTTTAATTTGTTCAGGATCTTTTCTTTTTTTCAATTTCAAGTTTTGGATGTGTAATGGACTTTTGTGTTTGTGGGGATATTAGACTCAATTCATGTGTGTTTTGGAATTGATGACGACTTGGTGAGCTAGGTTGCATGGGATTTAGTTTATTTACTGTACTTTGAGCGTTGTAAGAAAACTATATGCAGTTTGTTTCGCTGGTTGGGTCGGTCTAAAACTAGACATGGGACTTGGGGTAGTAGCATCTGTTGTATAATTTGGTAGACTGAAACCCAATTGAGTTTCAAGCACAACCAAATCAATTAGAACGTATAAGCTAGATATACTATTCTTCCTAAATCCTTATCATTTAGATGAATTTACCAGAATATCCAAGAACACGCTGTAATCATCAACAATATCCAAATCCAACAATACTCTTATACCCATAATAGATATTCTTTCACTTCTGTTCTTTGAGCATTTCGAAAAAAGATATTGTACTAAAAGTTCTAGGCTTTCCTCAGTTTGTTAGTCTACAATTTTTTATGCATCAGTAAATGCTAGCTCAAGCACCATCTTGGAGTTGCTACTATCTCAAGTTACACAGCAACATCATCAAGCCCATGTGAATTATTTTTTTAATCTAGGTGTTTTGCCCAATTGATCTGCAGTGTTTACATGTAAATATGATTGGTTTGGTTTTCTAGAAGAGGATATTGGATTTTTGAATTGGTTTCCAAGTAAATAAATTAAGTCCGTAAAACCACCACTTGACAACACTCGAACAGTCGAACCCAAACTTCCTCTCGCACCATTCCCAAACCCATGTGGCACCTCACGGCCCTCCACATCATAAGTCATGCATCACTCCCTTTCTTATGTGTAAGTTTTTTTAGTTTTTCAATAGCTTTTCATTTGACTCGAGTTGAAATAAGAACCTTTCAATTGAACATAAGTCACTTCCTTTATTATGCGCAAGTTTCTCATTTTCCAATCACTTTTCATGTGCGTCGACTTAAAATATTATTCTTTCAACTCTCAGACGCAAACTTTCTTTCGCTCTCCTGTCCAGATCTACCATCTCTCCGCAACTCTCAGACGATCCTTGCATCTCTCGCTCTACCGATTCCAGGTTTGCTTATAACCTCTTTGTTTCTCTTTTGTGATTTTTGATCGCTTTTGGGTATTTCTTAGTGTTACTTGATTGGGTAGCTTCTCATTTTTTCTTTTTTATTTATAGCAACTACATGTAGCTTCCCAATGTAGTTCGCACGTTTCTCATTTTGAACGGTTTGCTCATTGTATAGTTACGACATATTTCCCCTGTATTGCACAACTTCTTTTAGTCTCGGATATATGCACATGTATATGTTTGTATATGTTTGTTTGTTGGGATCATCCTTACGCTTACACAAAAATAAGCTAGCAACTATATATAAAGTTCATATACTGTTGTGTGTGTGTGTGTAAGATGTAGAGAGATAATGAGGACGATATTTTTAATTCTTATCGTTGCTAGCTTAGTTTATAACAACGATTCAGCTTTTTCTTTATTATGATTGCAAGGTGTGTGTATTGATGTGTCTAAATTGCTTTGTTTGTCTTTGTGCGATATCTGTTCGATTTGAACTGGAAAAGTTTGTCTGATCTCGCTCGATCTGGCCTCAAAAAGTTTGTCCGATCTTGCTCTATGGATCTTTGAATCCTTCTTCCATTTTCCATTCTTTCCCGTTGTTTGTCAGAATTCTTCGTTTATAGCATGTGTGTTTCCAGTGCCTTCGTATTAAAAAGACTACTATATTGTGCAACTGCCCAAATTAACAACATTGATGAAGATAACAAGAGAATTCAATTGCTTACCGACACTTCTTATGGGTCGAGAACCGGGTAGTACCTTGTTGGTTATAGCTCTTGGTTTGATTTTGACTATTAGTTTAGTTTTGTTTCCTCAAGATCATATGCTCGGCACCCTACATAGCTACACTTGCATATATATTAGAATTGAACCGTATGGCAATATGGCCTCTACAATTAGTCTAGCTTTTAGGCTGTTTATATTTCTTAATCAGTTATATTTAGTAAAATTCATATGTATATTTCCTATTTCTGTTAAACATCACAGTTGAATAATAGGTATATGGTAGTTTCATGTTGAAAATCACAATTTTTTTTTTCGGTTTGTTGTTGATTTAAGGCTTGAATGGTCTTCTATTGTTACTTAGATATATGTGGAGGAATGTGACTGTATATAGTGTCGGTTTTTGTATGTGTGAGTTTGTTGGTATTTGATCACTTTTTGTCTGTTTCTCATTAAGTATTTGATTTACAGACTTCAATTTTAGAATTATGGATTCTATGTTTCGTTATTATTTTCGCCCTGTCGGGTTGCCAGTTTTTATTAACTTTGAAGGTTTTACGGTTCTAATTCTAAAGCTATTTGGTTATTTTTCTTTGGGTTCTGATGAGTCACTTTTTGATTTTTTTTTTTTTGAACTTCTTTCTTCTATTGAAACTATGTATGCGAGCTTCTCTACTATTCAATGCGTCACGTCTTAGTCTTTAGCATGCCATATGTGTTTCTCCATATACACCATGTTATAAACATCTTTACATCAATGCTTAAGTCATCTCCATTAAGTATTATTCTCTGTGGATATAAGTGGTTTATCTTGAATATTTTTCCCCCTCTTTTTTTGTAGGGTTCATAAGTTATATGCAGAAGATACTTTGTTATATCTTTGTGCTGTTGTTTCTTTGGCAATTGTTGTCTCCATTTTCAGTTGTTCCTCAACAGTCAGGTCTGTATTCTTCTTGGTTAATGTTGTCTCTCATGATGTGTCGTTAAATTTTTTTTCCCTGATTTTTAATAATCCTGTTTAAGATATGCGGCGCAAAAAGAATACTGTTGCACCGTTGGAGTCCGTTGCAGGATCCTCCCAAGACAAAAGATCTTCAAGCAAGAGACAGAGCTTTTTTCAAAGCATGTCTGAAGAATCCTCGAGATGCAAGGGTCCATAAACAATAGCACTTGACAGTAATTATGATGCAGATCTTTGCCATCTTATCTCAGGTGGTGTATAATACAAACTATTTTTCTGTTATGTCACGATACAATTGACAAAAATGGAAGAAAAAAAAACATTTTTAATTCTTGGTAGTTCCATCTAAAATTTCCAGAATTTTTGTTTCTTCTTCTTTGGATTAGCCTTTCTTTCGATTATAGAATAACCTAATTATATATATATTGTCTGTTTCAGCAAATTCCAAAGACAAGAGGTCTTTAAACAAAAGACAGTCCTTTTTCGAATCTATTTCTGAACACGCCTTCCTGTGCCATGATCCAGAAAATGATGATGGAGATCTTCATGAAGTTATCGCTGGTAGTTCACAATATGGACTTTTGTTATGTTATGTTTCAATAGAGCTATTAATAGTAGCTAATATAGTGTTGTTAGATTATCAGTTTTTTATATTCGATTATAGAACATGTAGCCTTATTATTGTTCAGTTTTAGAAATCAAATCTGGGTTGCAGGTTATCTTTGTCAACTTATGTCAAGTGGTATACACATACAGTGACTTATTGGGTTCTATGAATTGTTGAGTTGAGTTTTGAATTAATGGTCTATTTGTTTTTTATCACAGTCAAACTTTTTCATGAAATAAAATGTGTTCCTCAGTGTCAGTAAGGTGAATCGTCTCTTTTTTCGATGTTCTTGGGTTGATTTTTTACTTCGCTGATTGAATTTTGTGCAAGATGTCTATTGATTTTTGAAATTAGTCTTTTTTTTTATGAAATTGGTGTTTAGATATGGTGCGGAAAAGGAACCATGACTCCATCGATGAGGGAATAGAGTTACACCAGACCAAGCAGTCATTCGGTAAGAGACAATGCCCTCAACCAGTTTCGGAAATTGGAGACAGTAACTACAATAAAGAACTTATATAAGTTATTATGAGTTTATGTCCCTGCATTGGCATCTTTTTGCCCTTGGATTAGTTCTGTCTCTCAATTATAGAACAGCCTGATCATATCTATTTTATGTTTTGCAGAAAATTCCCAAGATAAAAGATCTTTAAGCAAAAGACAGTGCTTTTTCCAATTTACATCTAATGACACCTCCGCATGCCATGATCCAGAAAATGATGATGGAGATCTTGACCAAGCTCTTGCAGGTACTGTACAATATGGACTGTTACATTATATTTCAATAGAGCTTTTAATACTGGCTAAAATAGTGTTGTTAGATTATTAGGTCTTTCTTTTGGATTATATAACATGCAACTTTATTATCGTGCAGTCTTGGAAAGCAAGCATTTGTTTTTGTATTATCTTGACCAACTTATGTCAAGTGGTGTTCACACATAGTAACTTATTGGGTTATATGAATTGTTGTGTTGTCTTTTGAATCAATAATCATCTGGTTTTTCATAAAGGTCAAACTTTTTAGTAAATTTTTTTTCCCTTAGTGTTATTAAGGTGGAGGGTTCCTTTTTTAGATGTTTTAGTTAATTCTTTTCTTCTTTGATTGAAATTTGCGTACAGTGTCTGTTGATTTTTGAATTTTTTTTCTTTGCTAATTTTGATGTTTAGATATGGTGCGGAAGACCAATCATGACTTTATGAATAAAAGGATAAGGTTACACGGGGCAGAACCTACTTCTCAAAATTGTTCGACTTCGCATCAATTAGACACAGAAATTGCAGACAGTAGCGACGACGAAGAAATTATACCAGGTATAATGAGTTTACATCGGTTTATTAGGTAGTATAAATATTGCATTTTTTTTTTGAATTAATCTAACAATAGTGTTTTTCTATCAATTGCAGCTCTTGGTGGAACAATCTTTGGGCAGGCATCATATCAACAAACCCATGCAGGTGAGAAGAAACTTCAATATCAATCATCTATTCATAAAAATTCATTATTAATCATTATTTTCTAACACAGATTTTGATAACTGTAATTGCAGGTCGCAGTGTGTATTATAATGATGCTGGTGATGATGTTTACACATGCAGTCATTGCACTGCTCTATTTTGGTCAGCTGAAGCATTGAAAAGAAAAGAGAAAAATCAATTCATATATACTCATTGTTGTGAAAAAGGTCAAGTCCAACTTCCAATTTCATATCCAACTCCTGATTTTCTTGACGAACTATTAAATCCAGATAATGGTCGAAAAAGTGTATTATTTCGTGATAATATTAGAGTTTATAATTCCATGTTTGCTTTTACTTCTATGGGAGCTAAAATTGAGCATAACATAAATAATGGAGGAGCTCCTTATGTTTTCAAAATATGCGGACAAGTTTATCATTTGATGGGTTTTGTTTTACCTTCGGAAGGAGAATGCCCTAAGTACGCTCAGTTATATGTATACGATACTCAAAACGAGATTGAAAACCGAATAAACGCTATTGATCCAAATAAAGCAAATAACAAGATTGATTTTGATATTGTTAAAGGATTAGTAGAATTGTTAGACCAATATAATGAATTAACCAAAGTGTATCGATCTGTGAGAGATGATTTTGAGAATCAATCATTGCCCAATTTTGATGTGACTATACTTTATCGTGAAAAGACTGATAGCAAACAATATGAATTACCTTCTGCTTCTGAAATTGGTGGATTAATTGTGGGTGACATAGGTGAATTTAATTCTAATAGAGATATAATTATTCGACCAAACGAAGGATTGCTTAAACGAATATCTAAAATTCATCCAAAGTTAATGTCATTGCAGTATCCGCTTCTTTTTCCATATGGAGACGATGGATTTAAAATTAATATGAAATTAAAACCAATTGCAAACAAAAGTGGCAATCAAGATAGAAAATTAACAATGAACAAATTTGTATGTTATCAAATTCATGATAGAACAAACCAATCGAGTACTTTGTTAAAAGGTGGAAGATTATTTCAACAATATTTAGTCGATTCGTATGCAACTGTTGAAGAAAATCGTTTAGATTATATAAGACATCATCAACCAGAACTGAGATGTGAAACATGGAATAATATATCAACGTTTGTTTCGGATGGAATTGTCCAAGGTTCTGATGTTGGAAAAAGAATTTTTCTTCCTGGTTCTCACACGGGTAGTCCAAGAGATATGATAAATAATTATCAAGATGCAATGGCAATTTGTAGAGAATACGGTAATCCTGATTTGTTCATTACTTTCACGTGCAATGTGAAATGGCCAGAAATGTTGAGATATTTCGAAAAAAAACCAGGCTACAAACCAGAAGATCGTCCTGATATTGTTTGTCGAATCTTTAAAATAAAAGTAGATGACATGATTTCTTATATTAATGATGGTGAACCTTTTGGAGAAGTCCATGCTCATGTATGTACAATTGAGTTTCAAAAGCGAGGATTGCCACATGCTCATTTGTTATTTTGGCTTAAAAATAAATACAAATGTTATACAGCAAACGATGTAGATTCCATAATTTCAGCGAAATTGCCGGATAAAGATATTAATCCAGAGTTGTTTGATATAGTTAGTCAGTTTATGATTCACGGCCCTTGCGGTCAAATTAATCCATCTTCTCCATGTATGCGAGACAAAATATGCACAAAACATTTTCCAAAATTATTTATTCCTCATACAATTTTTCAAGCAATCAAATCTCCTCAATATAGACGTCGTGATGATGATTCACGTTTTGTAATTAAGAAAGGAGTTCATATTGGTAATAATTATGTTGTTCCATACAATGCTAATTTGTTATTGAGATATAAAGCTCATATAAATGTTGAATCATGTTCTCAATCTATGTTGATAAAATATTTATTCAAGTACATAAATAAAGGACCCGATAGAGCACGCGTATTGGTCCGCGATAACATAAATGATGAAATCCAAAATTATCTCAACTGTCGATATTTGACTCCTCATGAGTCCGTCTGGCGTTTATTTGAATTTTCCATTCATTCTAGATATCCCGCAGTTCAATATTTGAAGATTCATTTACCAAACGAACAAAATGTTTGTTTTCATCAAGCTAATTCTCTTGAAAATGTCTTACAAAGTCCGGGTATAGAAACTACAATGCTGACTGCTTGGTTTACTGCTAACAAGACTTATAAGAAAGCAAAGGAATTAACATATACTCAATTTCCTACAAAATTTGTGTGGAATAGTAATCAAAAATTATGGACCCGAAGGAAAAAATATACCGTTCTTGGTAGAATAGCACATGTGCCACCAAATGCGGGTGAATTGTACTATCTTAGAATGCTTTTGAATATTCAAAAAGGATGTATCAATTTTAAGGCAATAAGAACGGTAAATGGAACAATATACTCTACTTATCAAGATGCATGTCGAGCTTTGGGATTACTAGGTGATGATAAAGAATGGCTCGAAGCATTGTTGGAATCTACTTTTACTGCCACTTCTCCTCAAATTCGTTATTTATTTGTTACGATTATTCTATTTTGTAATGTCTCGGATCCTCAAGCTTTGTTTGATGCATATTGGATTAAGATGTCTGATGACATATCACACAGAATGAAATTAAATTTTAATATGCTAAATCTTACCATACCCGATGACAAATTAAAGAATGTTGTTCTACTTGAACTTGAAAAATTGTTTAACATGTCGTCCAGTAGTTTAAAAGACCATAAATTACCAATGCCAGAGACACAACAAATACATCAACTCGACAATAGGCTTATCAGAGAAGAATTAGATTTTGATTGTGAAATATTAAAACAAGAACATTCTGAGTTGATCACCAAACTAAATAATAATCAAAGAAATATATACGATGAGGTGATCAAAGCCGTACAACAGAAGAACCCAAGATTATTTTTTGTTTATGGTAGCGGAGGTACAGGCAAAACTTTTTTATGGAATACTATAATTTCAAGATTAAGATCTGAAGGCAAAGTTGTTTTAGCAGTTGCTTCGTCAGGCATTGCTTCATTATTACTTCTGATAGGCAGAACAGCTCATTCACGTTTCAAAATAAAGCCGATTATAGACAAAGATTCAAATTGTAATATAAATAAACAAACTCATCTTTCTGATTTGATTGAAAAAGCTGAATTAATAGTTTGGGATGAAGCTCCTATGTGCAATAAATTGTGTATTGAATCGGTGGACAGAACACTGCGCGATATTTTGTCAAACAAAGAAGAGCCATTTGGAGGAAAAATAATTTTATTCGGTGGAGATTTTAGACAAACATTGCCGGTGATACAAGGTGGTAGTAAAGAACAAATTATTCAAGCATCATTTAATAATTCATATTTGTGGCCTAACATTACAGTATTTCATCTAATTGAAAATATAAGGTTGGCGACGATTGGTTTAACTCCTCTTGAAAAAATTGAAATTAAAGATTTTGCTGAATGGATGTTACAGATAGGTGAAGGTCGATTAGAATCTAAATTGCCCATGGATGATCCTTATGTGAGTTGGATTGAAATACCGAAAGATTTGCTGACTGATGCCACAGTTGAACCCATAAAATCGATTTTTGATGCAACCTATCCCAACTTTGATACCAAATACAATGATACAAATTATTTGAGAGAACGTGCTATTGTAACTCCCAAAAATGTGACTGTTCATGAAATCAATAATTATGCGATTAAATTAGTACCCGGAGAAAATAAATCATATTTTAGTTCAGATTCTATTTCATATAATTCAGGTAATAGCGATAATATTAATCTTTTATATCCCATGGAATTTTTGAATAAGCTTGAGTTTAGCGGTTTGCCTACACACGAACTTACGTTGAAAATTGGTATGCCCATTATGTTACTAAGAAATATAGATCAAATACGTGGTTTGTGTAATGGCACAAGGTTAATTGTGACAAAATTGTTCGAAAGATTAATAGAAGCAAAAATACTTACTGGATGTAACGTTGGAGAAAAAGTACATATTCCGAGAATAGTACTATATGCAACTGAAACTAAATGGCCTTTTACATTTAAAAGACGTCAGTTTCCTGTTAGACCCTGTTATGCAATGACAATCAATAAGAGTCAAGGTCAATCATTAAATCAAGTCAGAATATATTTGTCGGAACCGATTTTCACCCACGGACAATTATATGTAGCAATGTCGAGGGTGACGTCAAAAAAAGGTCTTAAGATAGTGATAAAAAATGGTGATGATGTGCCTAATAACTATACGAAAAATATTGTCTACAGAGATGTATTGCAAAATATATGACACAATATATAACACACAAGATAATACATACAAAATATATATTTTAGCTATGTATCAATAAAAATACAAAGGATTCATTTTAATTTGATAATTCAGTATTTGGGCTACGACTTGAGATAGCCAGTCAAGGCTTCATTGACATGAGCCACAGCCTTATCATGGCTCATTTCCTATATAAGATAGGGTGCATGCTTCGATCGGGTCGCAATCGAAGTACACGAATATTAATTTTGGGTCACGATCGGAAGCACATGATTCCCAACCTCTTGATCAAGAAGAAGAGATCGTGGTGAGAAATGTGAGTATTTGATTTATGGAGTTAGGTTTTTAGTTCTGCAGTTGTGATCAATTTTGGGTTCAATATTGTAGGGGATTTCTGGGTTGGTTTTGATCTATGATTAATGAGAGAAATTGGGTGCATGCAGATAAAAAATTGTGGGATTGATCTGAAAAGAACTAGAAGCAAATTCTCCGCGATTCATATTCACCTTTCAAGAGCACTTTCTTGAGTTCAGGTACCACATATCATTTATCTTTTTCATTTTCACTTCTTCAAGTGCAATAAGACAAACTTCTTCATCGCACCCTCAAATTTGCCAGCCATAAACCCTCTCTGGAACAAGTTTTTGGTGAAATTGAAGACCAACAAGACCTCCAGTGTTCAACAGATGTCCCTGAAAGCAACTGACTAAGATGTGATGTACTGCCCATGTTTTGCGACTACTGTGCATACTAGATAATCGTCTAATTCCTAATTTTCAAGAACGCTATTCAGGACAAATGTAATGTGTGTAATATATGAGTGATTTCTGTATTTTAAGAACACTAGATAATCGATTAATTTCTGCTTTTCAATAACGCTATCTGTCATGAATGTAATGTCTGTATTTATGTGATTTCTAGATTTTAAGTACTCTGCACTCCAATATCTGTAACACATATATGCAATACATTTTAAGTTCTGTATCATATCCTAATATCTTCCTCCTTCCTTCTCAATAACATCATCTTCAAACAACTCTTCGTTTCACCTTAACGTTCAACCGCGCTCAAGGGCTTCACCTAGTGTGTGTGTGTGTGTATATATATATATATATATATATATATATATATATATATATTACCTGGAAGAATCCCCATTCCATACAAGCCGAGTCAAACTTGTTATGCTCTTCCTTGTCCCCCGTTGAGAGCAGAGAAAAATCGATGATGGGGATTGAAGAAAGATCAAGACAACTAGTAGGTGAAGTATCCTTTACAAGGAACCTCTCGGGGATATTAGATGGATTACTTCTTACCAATTCTTGTACATTTGGTTGATCTACCGACAGAGACGCCATATCAATTAATTCGCAGGACTACTTGAAGTCTTGAACTGTTAAGTTTCCTAGCTTGTTCTACTGGCCTTTCTTTGTGCTGTGCTTCTCCTAGCTAGGCAGCCTAGCTTGTCGTCTGTACGTACACTCATCCTCAGCAGGCACGGAGCTAAGGGAGGGTTAGGGTGTGCTGCAGCACCCTCAAGTTGTTTTACTAAAAAAAAGTTAATATATGTATACCTAAAATATATATATATATATATCTAAAATGACAATTTCAGTTTTTCTTATTTGTTTTCATTTCAGTTCGACAGTTGCTCCTTTCTCAACCTTTGTAGTTCTTCTCTTGCCTCTTTGCTTGGAGCTCGCTCTTCAGTTTTTATCGCTTTTTTCCATGTCTCAAACTCTTTAGGTCAAATGTTTCATCAAAATAAAATAAGCTCTATCAATTTATTTGAAGAAAAAAAATTTCTTCCTAACAAAAAAACTTTAGCACACCCAAAATTTAATTCCTGACTTCGTACCCTGATCTGACTCACTACCGGCTAATCTTGTATATATAATTGATCGAATAGGGAAAATACAAAAAAGAAAGGCAGATGTTTGGGGGGCTGGTTGGCGGGTTGCTTTAACTAGTTGAGTGCACGTTTATTTTTAATCGGTGCATGCAACATGTTTTGATGGAGGTGTGTGTGTATATATATATTTATCTTTATTAATAGAAATGTGTTAGGTGATTAATTGCAGATGATGACTCATATATGTCTGTATTGAGTATAATATTTGTACAATATATTGTTTATATTGTATTATAAAAATTTATTTAATAATTAGAAAGAAGATGGGACATTTGATCTTTAATCTTTTATGAATAATGAGAACCCCAACACTATAAATACATGAACTAAATGTCCATACATTGTTATTAATGATGTTTGGAGATTATTTGTCTTTGACCCTCTATAGGGCAAAATTTTTATATGTCTATGAACCTATTTCTTTTCTTTTCTAGTAGTGGATACTGGTAGAAATGAGTCATAAAATCTTTAAGACATACTCTCAAATATTTGCCATGCTTTTTTATTCCTAAAGTATCTTCCTGAGACCTGCAAATGATCACTCCTCACTATTTCTTGAACATTTGCTAATGCAACATGTTTTCTTTAATTCACTTCAAATTAAACCCTGCCGTATCTCTAAGCACCTAGAGTAGTATGGACGATACTTTAAAAAAATGGCAAATTATTGTTTATCTACCTGCAGTGATTTTGTGTAAATATTAGTTTACTACCTCATTTTTTGTACTTCATTAGTTTATTACTTATATTTTTATTTTCTCATCACTTTGGATGAAAAGTTAACTTGAAGTGTTAAGTGATCTATTTGACGTTGATGTGGCCGACACATATTCGTCACCTCATTTTAAGTAGGCCCGGCGCAATATGAAATTTCCAAAATACTTTTTATTTTTTTTTCAATTAGACCTTGATTAAGTTTAAAGACTTAAAATAAAAATATTTTATTTGTTAATTGGCCAAAATGCTCTAAAGAATTTAACTCAAATCATTTAACAAAAAAGTTTTTTTTTTGGATTTAGCTGAATGAAGGTGAATATTTAATTTAACAAATAAAATATTTTTATTTTAAGTTTTTAAAATTAATCAAGATTTAATTGAAAGAAAAAAAATTAACAAGGAGTATTTTGAAAATTTCGTAATGCACCTGATCCATTTGAAGTGAGGTGGCGAACATATGTCGACCACATCAATATCACGTAGATCACTTAATACCTCAAATTAACTTTCCATCCAAAATGATGAGAAATCGAAAATATAAGAAGTAAAATGATGAAGTACAAAAATTAAGATAATAAAGTTGATGTCCTCATTAAACCACAGGAATTTACCCTTTAAAAACTAGTGGATACTCTGTTCTACTTATCTTTGATTGGAAATGCACAGCGAAACTGGATGTGTTGGTAACTTTGTGCTTCTGAAGAAACTCCGAGGTTCGCAACTATAATGTCAATCTACTGTCACAAAACTCACAATCATGTCGAGGAATGGAAATTATACATAAAAATATTTTGTTGGTATGGTAGTCTTCAATAGTGTTCAGCAAGTATCTCAAAGAACTTCACATGAACTGCTTGTTGTTCTTTAGAAGATCATGAGTTCCACAGAGGCCTAGACACGTAGAGTCTCAAAAGAAAGTGCATTAAACTAGTAGTAGTAGGCCTACAAGGAACAAATGTATACTTCAACCTACTATCTTTCATATACATGCTTGTTCCATTTGCTATTAATTAACCAAGAAAGACAGAATAAGCTAGCATAGTAGAAATATAAATCAGGACTTGCTATGTCTCATGTCTACAATCCCTTTTTGCCATTTCTCATTGAGGAGGGCAGAAAGTAATCACATACCGCGAAGCCCTGCATCTGTTGAGGCTTGAAGAGTCATCAAAAGCATAGCTATAAGCCTTGGGGCATATAGCCTTAAACAGATGAGCGAAAAGAGTTGGCTTGCAAGTGTTTGGGTTTGCATACTCTCCGGTGCAGCAATACTTGGCAGATTGCATTGCCAAGCAGGCACTCTTACATCCCACAACCCTGCCTCCCCGCCTGACTTCCAACGCTGATGGACAGCAAACGTTCAAGTCAACCTCACATGATGCAACGCCGCAACCTATTCCTCCACCAACAGGTTTCATGGACACCGGCAAATTGAAGCCATCCACCAAGCTCACATCATAGAAATGGAGGGGCGAGGTTGATGATCCGAGGGTCATTTCTACCACAGTTGCAGGAGGAATGCCCCCTCTTCCTTGGCAATGCAGTTCACCAAAACAATCCCCGGTTTCACAATTTCCTTTTCCAGTGCTGTCAAAGGAGCAACCTTGCCTACCCCATATCCTTCCTGACCATTTTTCAGGCACGTCAAGAACCATTTCCTCACCACTGCCAAGATGGAAACCGCCACTTTGAGGAGTCACTACGCCTGCACTTCCAAGTATACCAGGCCATATACTTTCTTTGCAGTTGTTCACCATAATAAGTTGAGCTCCATCTGCAAACCAATTCAAAATCCGTATTAATCCGAAAACAAATACATTGCATTAATGAATATAGTACATAGATACATACATACACATAGAAGAAGAAGCTAGAGGATGATAAAAACCAACTTACTTGTAACTGAGATTGAGATTAGTATGTATAGCAAGGGAGAGAGATATGAGGAAGTAGGCATTGGTTTTTCAGATAGAGTCTAGTTACTTGAATACAGTTAGTGAAATTGAAAGGGAAAGGGACTGATAATGAAGAGATACTTTGTAATTGCTTCAGTACAGGCATATATATACAGGTTGAGACACCAACATCCTTTTTGAATGAAATAACCTATCTCACTCTCTTTTCCTTTGTTTCTCTACTTTCTTTTCCCTTTTACTTTCATATTAAAGGGTATAGATTCATTGCTTCCCATTGAGGGCTTTCTTTTCTCCATGCCAGCACTATCCAAAAACAAATTATAATCAGAAACTGATCTGAGATCTGCAAATTATATATGAGGCTATGAGCTGAATATCAATATTGATGGAATACGTATTCCTTTCGTTTCTTGATCATCAATACTCATAAAGCAAAGTACTAGGATTTTCAAAAGGAGAGGATGATCACTGTATTAAAATACAAGTAGCAGCAATTATATTCAAAAGTATAGATGGTACTGGCTTTCACCTTAGATTACAAGTAATCTTCATGATTGATTCAATTTATAAGGTAAGGAACAATATCATGCAGCTACCTTTGTGTTAAATCACAATATCTTTCTTCTTTTGTGTCTCAGAAGCTGTAGGGTGTGCATGTTTATGGGTTAAAAAGTGTGGGATGGGTAAAGAAACTAAGAAAGTGAAAGTTCTGGACTAGTTTGATTTCAGCCATAATTCTTAGGCGAGTGCCTGAAACTTCAACATTTTTCTCACTGCTTATGACTGAATTGAAAGAACTAGTGAATACGATTCTAACGCATCGATGTATTTGGATCAATGTATAGTATACAACTATACCGTCTTTACATATAGTAAGCAGGTACCTTTCTGAAGCTTCTTTTCACATACTAGACTCTCAATGGATGGAGAGTGGAAGCTACCTCTCTTGTAACCAAGGGTTGGATACATCTGTAAAAATGGTCAATATCTGTTCATAACTTGAAGAAATTATGGCCATGATGAACTGACTTCACTCCATAATCTATATCACATAAGAACGTATTACTATAGTATTTGTTAAGTATTTGTTTGTACAAATACTAGTAACAATTCCTATCCAAAAGGGAGTTCAGTGAAGTTTTAATTTTTAGAAGACTGATAAAGTTATTCGACAATTGAAAAAATAGTTAAATCATTTTCGATTAACTGATGTTTTACAAATATGATCCTCAACTAAAATATGATTAGTTTTAATGATTGAATAATTATTTCTCGTGAAAATCAGAATTTTTATTCTGTATTTTAAAAGCCAATTTCTGTTCTAGAGAAGATCCGACTATAATAATACATGTAACGCAAAGTGACAGAATCTAAACAGATATGTCAAAATATCATCGTTATGAAAAAAATCAAAATCCAAAAACCCCCATATAGAGAGAGGGAGGTTTTGGTGTATTCTCAAGGCAATTCACAAAAACAACGTTAATTTATCACGAGCAATCAGCAAACCATGATACGTGCCGCCGTTAATCTATCACGCGCAGCAGCTACCACCGCCCGAATCTCCCCTAATCTCCGTCCTTTCCTCCTCGCGCGATCACCGCCGTCCAGACTTATTCACGATGGGATCAACGGCTCCAACGCCAACCCAGTTGCTCTGCAGATGATTAACTACGCCCTCTCTCTCGCCAGGTCTCAGAAAACAGGTTCCCAATTACAACTCTCTCTTCTCCTCAATTCCCCATTTCATTTTCTCATTAAAAAAAAAACAAATTATTGAAGTTTCTGTTTGATTTTGATTGAAATGTAGATGAATCGTACGGACAAGCTCACCTTGTGCTTGAACAATGCCTCTCTACTCAGCCTAGTGAAGACCCTGCTGCTAGTGAGAATTCAAAGGCAATGGTGTTAATGGCCATTTCTACTTTGTTTTCTGAAATGTTTCATCTTTTTCTATTTTTCTTATGTGGGCTTTGATGATTGGATAAACCCAATTGGGTACTGTGTTTGATGGATGAGGAAAACTTATATGTCTTCGGATTCGATGTTTTCAGAGGAAAGCTTGACGAAGCTATTGATAAACTGCAGAAAGTTGAAGACTTGACCAGCTCTTCAGTTATTGTTAGAAGCAAGATTCTGTGGACTGATTTAGTTTTCTGTAATTAGAAAACCTACTGGACTGATGAAGCTTTTTTTATTTATGAAAGTTGCTACATTGGAAGCTCTTGTTGGACTGCACTTGGAGTTGAAGCAGGTATACTATGACAAGATCATTTCCACGTCGATTTCTTGTTTGCTTTACCTGTTTGGGTTAGATTTAGTAAATATGGCTGTCACAATATAGGATCATACTGCATCGGTGATTGCTGATAAATGCTTAGAACTGTTGGAGGAAAATGATGAATCTGAAGATAGTTGCTCTGAGGGATATACTCGTGCTGTAGCAATGAAAGGGCTTGTTGAGCTTGTACATGGTAATCTTGGAATAGGAACAGATGCAGCTAAAGGTACCCTAATAATACTAACTCTATTCTGATATTTGCACCAAATAATCACTACATTGCTGAGACTCCGGACATGAATTCTAATCCTGCAGGCGAACTTTTCATTCGAGAAGTTGAGAGAAATGTTGAGGAAGTCGAAGCATTCACCGGTACGTTTTATTTGAATTTTTTCAGTCAAGACCTTTTGTTAAGCTTCTTCATAATATGATTAATCAAAAGGTTGTAGGTAGTACTACTTTATTCTTTGGAGAGCTCTTGCATGCCAGACAGAGCTTTGAGATGGCAAAGGAGGTATACCAGAAAATTATTGAAGACGGTTCCAGGATTGAGGAGTTCAGTGATCTAAATTCATTAGCAGCTGGTAATATGTCGTCAGAAACAGTTTTCTTAGCGGCCACATGTGCTTTGGGTCAGCTTGAAGCTCATTCAGGGTAAGCTCTTGTTACCAGTGAATCTGTTTTTTTTTTACTATAACTCTATAGCATGCCCATTGGTTTAACCTTTGTTTTCTTAGGAACTTTGGTGATACTGAGGAGATATTGACGAGAGCCTTAACCATGACAGAGGAACATTTTGGTCTGTTTCTCTGAGAATTCTTTACTTATGCAGTGCAAAGTTGTTTTTATAATTTTGGTAAATGATATTCTTATGCTCCTGTGATTTCATTTGATTTTGTATAGGTTCTCATCATCCTAATGTGGGAGTTGTTTTAACCTGCATAGCTCTCATGTTTCGCCGTAAAGCAATCCGAGAGCATTCTAGTTCTATTTTGATTCAAGAGGTCAGAAAACTTGCATCTGATGCTATTAACGTGTTTTTCCATAAGTATACATCTTTTCTTAGTGATTCCTAGAACTAGGTTTATTTTCATGATCTTATCAACAGGGGCTTTATAGGAGGGCAATAGAGTTGCTGAAAGCTCCAGCAGTTGAGACTGAAGGTATGTGTAACAGTGTAGTCTGTATCATTTGCTTGGAAATGAGAGCATTTGAATAAACAAAGGTGGATCGAAGTGATATAGTGGCCCTTGCAAGAGGTAATGGCTAAACACCTGAACAGTTTCTCAAATGCAATTCTGCTTAAAAGTATGATCAGCTGATGAATGAACTTTTTCCCAGTTCCAACTTATGGAATTTTGTCCTGTTGCATACATGATAACTGCATTATTCGTAATGCTTGGTATGACTTTTACTGTTATATACATATTTGTGCAAGTAGTTTAGGCTTCTAATTTGAAGGTGAAGGATGGTCTTTGTATAGTTTTGTGGAAAGTAAGAGCCTTCAAAGCTTGATATGTTGACCTCTTAATCCTGAGGGTCCAGAAAAGTTTCTGTCCATTGACATAGTTAATCTATTGTATAGGTGGGTATGCAGATGTACTCTGTGTCCAACAGAACCGAAAGGATCAAGGAGAAAAATTGAAGAGGTGGGCAGAGGCTTCATGGGGAAACCGCCCGCTCTCATTAGCTGAAGCCCTAGATGTGTCAAATACAGATACATCCCTAAAAGTTTCAATTGTAGAGGCACGAATCAGCAGGGTTCTGTAGTTTCATCATTCGTATGATCTACAGTAACAACAGTGGCAGGCCAGGTTTCTTTGTATATACATCAGAAAGAGATGCTCCAGTCTTGATGATGCAGCAGATATGATCGAGAAGACTTGCGACATGCCCCTCTATGTAGCTTCAGGCCATTTGACATTATGGCATGTGTATAATTATTATGTAATATCTGGTGATAATAGGGCCTCATCTACCGGCAGTTATATACATGCTTAAATAATGCCATTTCATATAAAATTTTGATAGAGGAATTTTGGTCAGGTAATTAATCTTCTGCTGGTTTTGCTGCATCAAGATTCTAGACTGCAATTCTTACATTCTTATGGCTTAATAAGATGAGAGATTCTGAGTTGTTTTTAACTGATATATCATAATTTCATACACAACAAATAACATGACGCAGTCAAAGGACTCATCTCAATTACAATTGCGCATATACCCAAATGATCACAGAGGGATATCAAGACCTTTCCCAATTTCCACTCCGATCAGCTGTAGTATTCCCTTGTTCAATATCTGAAATTTTGAAAAACAATGTTCAGCCAAATATTATATCTCCTCGAGGAAGAGTTTCCTCTGTTGCAAATAGGGGTGGACACAGATTCCTCAAATTTCGAATCCGACCCGATCCCGTTTGGGATGGGCCGAGATAACCAATAAAATTTTCATTATTTTCTTCCGTCTCGACCCGTCTCCTTTTTTAGGGACGGGATCATGTCTTGATTTTAAAATTTTTATGGACCCGTCCCGTCCTGCATAATATATTATGTCTATTTTATCATTTATTCTATTAAGAGTTGACAAATTAAATTATTAAGCAATTAACATTATTCAACAAAAAAAATACCCTGATCAAAGTATTACACTACTTGTAATATAAATTAAATGTATTAATTAAACATGAAATAAAATTCCTTGTAGTTTTACTTATTTTAATTACACATTAAATAAACGGTATTACTTTGTGTAGTTGTAGACTTGTAAGTCTTATTAAGTTATGTTTATCTTATATTGAGTCCGAAATTTTGTTCGTCTCGTCTTATTCAGATTTTTGTTGTTAAATACTCTATTAAATGTTCATTTAAATTAGGCCCGAAATTGGACCCGTCTCATCCCGTTCCGTTCGGATTTCGGGACGATTGGAACGGACTTTAAAAATGTCACATCTCATTCCATCTCATCCTGTTCCGGATAAAGATAGAGATAAATACCGCCAGAAATTGACTCGACCCATCCCATGCCCACCTCTAGTTGCAAATAACAAAAACAAGCAAAGAATTGAAGAATTTACCAATTCGACAATAAAAGTTCCTATAAGTCCAATCATGAATTCCATATTTCTGCATTCTTGGTGAACCCAAGCTAGGAAAGGGCCTGGAATTTAGGCTCAACTTTTGGCACCACTACCTTAAAATGTTCATCAACATCATGTTCATCACCAACTAATATATACATGCAAAGAATTAGTAGTAAACCTATATATGATGACAAAGTGAATCATGACCGTACTCCCGGAGAAAGCTTGGCGGCTCGAACGCTGAACGCGGCACGTTTCTTATGCATGTACAGTTCCATTTGGGAGTACACATAGTTGCAGGTATGGATGATTTGCTGTTAAAACTCTAGCTGGGAGGAAGGAAGATGAAAGTACAGTAGATGAGGAAGTTGCCATTTTTCTTTTGGGTGATTCTGTTCTATAATCTCATGCTACTGGTTCTTTTAGCTCCCTTATCCACTTGGCTGTGTAGAACACTAGGCAAAGAGCTTTCCACGTACAAATTTAGATGCTTTGTATAATGGGCATGAAACCTATGGATGTTGTTTTCCTTGTGTGGACTTGAATTGGAGACTTTGGAGTATTGCTAGCTGGTGGGAGTAGAAATAAATCGTCTCATGGTTGATTAAATTCTTGCGTCACATTTCATGAGCAGAGTTTCTAGCTAGTTCGTTCATCTAATGCTTGGAAATTTCATCAAGTCCATAAACAGTTGAGAAAGACAGAAATATCATCAATATCGTCTCAAAAAAGTAATGCTTGCCTGCATTGCCAAAAAAATATAAAGAGAATTTCTATTTGCTTCTCCAAATTTGCTCTTTAGACCTCTTTCAGTTTAGTAATATATATTTACTTATTTAACCTTATGTAAAATAACGAATATATCTACCGAAATTCCGATATGATATGGATGCCATAAACCCTAAAATTCACCTAAATTTCATATGTTTTTGCACAATCTTTGATCTCCTAATTCCAGATCTTAAACTTTTTTTAGGTTAACGAATACTATCCTTAGTATTATTATATTCTTTAATTTGTGTATGAATATATAGAGAAAGAGGACGATTGCAAGAAGCTAGAAAAAAGAATAGGAATGATTCTCGGATGGTAGACTACATAACTGAGATGATACATCGACAAAAAGAGATTGTTTCTATGTTGCTTTAATTTAGACGCAGCCCTTGACCAAAATAGATTGATTACTGGAGAAAGAGCTGAGAAAAAGAGGAATGAAGATATGAAAAAAAAAATGTTATTAAGAGAAGGT
Organism: Geum urbanum; assembly: GCA_946800695.1. Taxonomy (NCBI): domain Eukaryota; kingdom Viridiplantae; phylum Streptophyta; class Magnoliopsida; order Rosales; family Rosaceae; genus Geum; species Geum urbanum. The sequence continues at coordinate 75,101,989 of OX326999.1, read as the reverse complement.
TATTATGATAAGTTGGAAGGATCGAGGTATACTGAGTACATTCATTTATTTGAAGAAAAAAAAAACGAGGTTTAAAGAGTATAGGAGGTGTCTTGAGCAATTTGGAGGTCTGAATAGAAATTCTCAAAAATAAATAGTAATGTATACGTAAAGAGTTATATGCATGCAAGAGGTGGCTTGCTTGCTCATTCATTATTTATTGCTTGTCTGATATAATATCAGATCATAGAATCTGTTAAATTCTGTGTCTCAAGATTTTCTTGACAATAATCCCATTACACTATTTTTCGATACGAATTAAGTAGCTAGTTACAGAAGATAAGGTTTGATTTCTTCCTCTTCCCTCTTTCTCTTCTTGATTATTGTTGATTCCACATCGATGCTTTGATCTCTCTTCTTGAAGAGAGAAAAATCAACATGATACTCAGAAAAGCTGATACGCGCCTTTGGCAACACTGTTGTGGGACTTGAAGGGCAGTGGCCAAAAAGCCCGTGAGGTATTAAGTTGTACAAGGAATCATCGACTACGGATTGTGCTTCCATCATCTTCTGGCACTTTACCAACTGGACCTGTATCACATTATAAAAATAATAAAAAAATCAATGGAACAGTAGAACAATATCATCATCGAGAAAAACGTAGGTACTAGAAGTTGGTCCTGAACCTTTTGATCATAAACCAGTAGACTTGTAAGAGTACACTGTAGGTTGCTATCAGATGCTGGTGAGAGTGCCTCGTTTAGATTGCACCGGAGAGCAGACAGCGCAATCACGCTTGGCCTGAATTGCAGTAGCTTCGAGTCTACTTGCATGTAATTAAGTAAATATCGTTGCATTAGTCCAGACCAGCATCATAGTGTTATGAAAATTGGGCCACATATCATATTATCTTTTTATCCTAGTATATATCGTAACGTACATAATTAAGCATGAATGTATGCATGTGTATCTGAATTTATATACCTAAAATGGCTCCAAGAAGTAGTTTGTTGAGTCTTGCAACGAACTGTTCTCGACGGTCTGGTTTCAAGAAATCAAGAATGGATGTCAACAGTAGTTCTAGGAAAGAATAAGCTGTTGTAGAAGCGAGGCGCCATCGCAGTGCCTCTAGTACCATCATTTCCATTCGTTGAATAGTGTTTGACTCGAATAATTGCTCCAGATCTTCCATCTTCGATTAGTATATTCCAGAGTTAGTGATCATTAACAGAAAATGATGATGACATATTCGTCAAATTATTCAGTTAACAAAATATATGTATCATGTACGTACTCCATTCATTATAATTGTAAAGAACTAACCTGAATTTCAAGGAGGGTAGGAGTACAAGTATCATTGAACTTGATGGCAATGGATAAGCATGCAACGGACAACAACTCAACCATCCAGTATTTCCATCCCTATCATTCAAATTGCGTATGTATATATCAGTTAACAGATTGATACATCGATATATAGTTATATATATATACACACACACACACAATAAAATGTAGAGGCATCGATCATGAACTCCTTACATCACAATGATTCATTGATATGAAACGATCAAAGTAGTTTGCAGCATAGAATACAGTTTCAAGGGAGAGATTCAAGCGACTCCTAACCTGAAAACACACAAGTACTTAATCGGTTAGGATAGGACTATACATAGGGTAAATCGATCATATGTCTTCTAAGTTCTAACTGAATATACACTGACCTTGATAAACCATCCAATACTTTTAAACCTAGCAATGACCAGATTATTCGAGATCAGGTTCTCTAAGTAGTTAGGTCGAGGCAGGTAACTCATCTCCTTCTGTAAGCATATGGTAAGAACCTCCTCATATTCTTCCCTTGTGGTGGTGCACATAGATGACAGTCCACAGTAACTATTGTTCGAAACAGTACTATATTCCTTTGGATGATATTTCATTGGATGATCAGCCACCGCAGGACTGGAAAGGCAGACCTCATCGCACAGCAAACTCTCATCATATTCCATTCTGCTGCAGCTAGCGGCGCAAGTCAGTCCAACTGTAACATCAAGTTCAATTATAGGGTGGGCGGGGCAGTCTGACACGCACAAAAATCGATTATTTCCCCCTATTACTTATGTTGTGTACTTAACTAACTGTGTAGAAAAGAGAGAGCGAAAGATAGCATCTTCATCTTGTATTGGCTGAAACAGGAAAGCTATATACTGCATGCAGCGGCGGGACGTTAGTTGAGAAAGAGGGAGTGAAATAAAAAGAAGGAGACGTCCCTCATGAAGGAGGTAAATGCTGTGTGATAGCTACTTGGGGAGATTGTTTAGTTTTGACTGCAGTTACCAATTGCGTGAGGGTACACGAGGATGTCTGTGTGGGATACATAAATGAGTGAGTGATCATCGTCGTCGTCGCCTTCAATGTCGAAACTTGCAGAGGCTTCAGGCCGGGCTACAGTTAACCAATAGATCAATATCGGTGTTTGGTTTGTGGCTCTGAACTTGACCGGCCTCTCAAAGTGGTGGCCCGTAAATCACGTCCGATGTAAGTCGAGTTTGTCCCCACGTCGTGTGATTTTCTTCAACGAACTCGTGATCATAAGGTGGCCTGGGTGATTGACAGCTCGATCTAACTTCTCTAATTAAACTGCCAAGTGAATTGAATAAGCCACCCCCGTAATGTAGATTGTTTTAGTTTGGGCATCTCTAACAGATATCCTTTTTTTAAAAAAATAATTAAAATATATCTAATTTTATAACTTTTTCACTTCCAACCGTCACCCTATATCAAAGTTAAATTAGCTTTTAGTTAGATTTTATAGATATATAACTTAAGTGGAGAGAGAAAATAACTATGAGTAAAATAATTTTCCTATTTTATTTTCCTCAATCTAACCTAGTTTTTTTAAATTGACTATATTATAACTTTCAACTATTGAAATAAAAGTTAAATAAGTACAGATTAGCTTTTAAATAATTTGACTAAAAAATTTAGCATCACTATTGGAGATGCTCTTAATTTCTAGTTTTATACTTCCATCTGGTAAAAAATTAGGTCCCGATGAGTGGTGGATCTTTTCAGTTTCAGAGAAATTAGGTCCTGAATGGTTGTTTCTTTGAGGATGAAAATCAACCTTACTTTCATTAGTGCTCAAATGAGCATATTCCCATTTGTGCTGATTAAATATCTTCTCCAGTTTTCTGTTTTTAAACAGGTCGATAATGGGGAACTGATGTTTTGAACTTAAATAGTAAGCGAAGTATAACACACTGTCACTCGACCAATATCAACCTCTTCTTCTACTTTGTTATGCTTGAATTGTTTTTATCAATCTTATCTTACGAACCCGGGACCATTCCTGGGCTGAAAGGCTATGAGATAATATCTAGTCAATACCCTACTGGCAGCACGGGCTGAGCCCAATTTCTATTCACGTTGAATACATTGGGCTTGACGGCACTGAAAGCGGATTACTGCAAAGTAATTCTACAATGGAGGAAGATAGCTGCTAAAATTAGCTAGCATATGCACACTGAAGATGGTATCAGAAGAAGAAAAATGACATAAAAGAACTTTACTTTCCTAGACCATTCACTTGTAATCACAAAGTCAGAAACTCAGAATCATGTTATCGTATCAACTCGAAGTTACTAGTAATACAAACAAATCTACATATTCTCAACATATCAACTCGAAACAGATAGAATACACGTACATTTTATTCTATCGCAGTTCATAGGACGAAAAACTGAAGCCTAATCTTCCCTCGTTTGTGGATTTCAGCTCAAGTTTCTGAAAGGGGCTGTAGGTTGGTTCAAGTAGAATATATCAGTCAATAAAGTAACATAAGAATACCAGAAGACAGTGAATAGCAAGAAAAGCAACAGTTTACATCCTAAGCATATGAACATCCCCATTCTATGTTTCAATGAAATTAAAAAAATAAGGGAAAATGTACCTGCTGTTAGGATCATAATAGAAGCCATTGATGCAGCCATCACTGCATGAGAAACAAACATAGTAAAAGCCAGCTATTGTTAAACCACAGTCTGTGCCAACATTCACGAAGTATTGCTCCTTCCATCTCTGTACCAGACCATCAAACAACTCATCAACATTTTGACATTTAATTGGTTATTCAGCCAACTGATGGGTAATATTAATTAGACCAGTACCATCTTACCATGAATATATGCTGATAGTTGCTGAGATCTAATGATTTGCCACCGTCAACTTCCACTTGGCCCTGTAAACGGTGAACTTAGCTAGGAAAAATCACACATTTCAGAAGGACAAACAACATTATTCACCGGTGCTTACCAGTAGAGCAGAAAAGGAAGGAAATTTGGTCCAGTGCCTTATATCATCCTCTGGTCTGTCACAAGTCACGCAGATATTTAATTTTTATTCACAATCACGACTACATAAATAAGGGGCATGCTCGGTAGTAGATAAATGAACAAAATAACATACGTTGCTTCCCACTTGTCAGTGAAGAAAGTATAATTCTTGGTGTCAACAATCTCCCCTTCCCAGAAGGTAACAACCTATCATACATTAAAAAAAAGTAAATCGCCAATAAAAGTTCAGATCAACAACTAATACAAGTCCATACCGATACCTAGATTGCCATGTCCATAAAAAAAATGATACCTCTAGAATCTAAATACAGGAGTAATTCGTGTGCATGGTTATTAAACCTAATTCCAAAACCAAAGCATACATAAAGGAAACCGATCTGTGTTTGAATCTGCTCTTCCAATAAGATGTATAGTGCAGACAATTACAGCAGTAAATGGAAATGGCAATCTACGAAGACCACTATCCCAACAGGTAATGCTAAGATAAAACTCGACACTCAATCTGCTACTTAACTTTCCAAACAAAATCTTATACCACAGACGATGAGCAAACTAAACGAAAAAACGGAGAACTTCTTACTGGTGTGTCAGCCATGGGAACATTAAGTTCCATGGTTCCACAAAGATAACCATTCTCAAGGTCACACCCTTGAATCCTAACATTCACTCTCCAAGCTTCATCCTTTTGCGGACTCGATACATTCTGCGTACCGGAGAAGCCCTGCCACAAGATCATCACAACTCAACACTACATCACAATGAATCCTATTTCACACAAAACATTAAAATAAAAATATATAACAACTCCAACAATCAGGGGAAGAAGAAGAACCTGTCCAACGCTTAAAAGTGTAAAAGGCGGGGGAGTCGTCTTTCCACAACTAGAGCCTTCTGAGAAATGATGAGAAATGAGTTTAGTTAGGATTACATTTCCCCAGAAGTAAATTAATTAGAAAAAGAAAGAGGTGAAAAGGTAGAAGATTGAAGAATTAGGATCCAAATAATAGATGATATGAATGAAGAATTGCAAGTCAGTAAGTGTACCTGAATGATGAGGAGGAGGCGGTGAAGTCTCTGCCGCTCTCACCGGCATTTCTGAGCTCAATCAATTCCAACACGGATGCTGCGCCAATTCAATACTCCGCAGTCCCTTCCGCACCTGTCTAAATGACCCGACCCGGTTCCGCCTCTCGTTTTTATTCATTTCATTTTATTTGCCTGTTTAAGGAAATAATATGCTGGTATCCCGTGTCTTATTCTAACTAACTTAACCACCCGTGTGTACACACGTGTTAAATCAGATCAATCACTATTCTATCCACTTCTATGACAGTTTTTGTTGGGCAAAATTGCTGTTCACCTTTTTTTTTGTCTCCCGTGGGTTTTTCTTTTCTTTCTCTTTCTTTCTAGTGCATTACAATACTACCCTTCATTTATATCTTCTGTTTTTTTTTCTTGGGGCTGCTTTTATTTTTTCATAGGGGTATTTTCAGATTTCCATAATTTGGTATGGGATGACACCAAAAGCTACGCTTGGCTTTATATTAGTAGAGATTAGCATAGAAATAATGTTCTCTTAATTCTTGATTGATAGAGATATTAATTGTAACATATTAGAATAACTCTTTAAATGTCATATATTAATGAATAAATTAAATTCAGTATATTACATATCTATTTACTTTTCTCCGTCAACACATTATCAGTAGCTCTTGAGTTGATAGCCAACCCAAATCCTAAATAGAAAAATACCCTAATCCCTAAGCACAAACTCCACCACCGAAATAATCACCACCTTCGGAAGATCTTCACCGTCGGTGGATTTTTGTGGTTCTTTCTTCAAAAAAGTTTTAAATTTTTCATATTGAGGATAATACCCTCGAGGTAAATTCTATCCCTTCTTCGATTTAGAATTAGGATGCAAAGCTTAATTACCACAAATATTCCTGCAAGGTTGGAAGTCCCCAAGAAGTGGCAGTTTACCGCCACTCCCGAGCAAGGAAACGTTCCTCCTGCCAATATGGAGGGAGTAGCATAGGCCTCGGCTCCTACCAGGAAAATGGGGAGACAAAAAAAATTCACAGATAAGATGCCGGTGAAAAAGTAGGTCATCTAGGCACAAAATGATCATTTCGTCATCAACATTATGAATCCTTCACATGAGATTGTTCCTGAGAGAACTCAACCCCGATTTAGATGCATAAACCGGAATTACATCTCAATTACCATACTAACACAAGGTTAACCTCACACTTAACTGAAAAACCGAAGAAAGTAGAGATTCAAGACTCTGAAGTCATAAAATTATGTAATTATTTTACTATTGGGTTACACCAAGTACAGAATGCAAGAAGAGGTTTATGACATCAGAGCAACAAGACTATCTAAACTAATTAACTAAGCTAACTGAAATACTAGCTCGTAGGATCAACCTACTCCTACAGAAAAAATTGCAATGCCTTGAACAACGTGTGCCCCCGGCCTCGCATAACTCTGCAAACCTAGGCATTTGAGACCAAAGAGCCCAGGCAAAAGACATATAAAAGCATGGGAAACGTTAGAGTGAGTGGACGAAAAATAAATAGTCTTAAGAAATCGTAAAACGCAAGTTTATGCCTTTCACCAAAAACATAAAATAAAACTGAGGAAGCCTAGGTAAATCCGTAAAACATATCGTAGTGTGTGGAGGCGTGCATAACATAATCATCTGGTCAGGTGTTGTCGTGTCTAACCAGAAGAGTACTTGGTGACCAGTCGAGCAGTCAATGCATCAATGTATTCATACATAAATATGCGTGCGTGAAATTATAAAATCATATCATATGGCCTCCTTGCATAAACATACTCGTATCATATCATATTTAGTTATATTCGTAAAATAAATCATAAGCATAAAATAGACTTGCTATATGCAACAGTGAAAAATAAAGTACACTCACCTGAATCGCCAGTAATTGGCTAGCCTGCGTATCCATTAACTCGAAAATCCTACTCGGTGATCCTAAAGCAACCCGTAGATCTAAATCGATTAATATAAGTTCTGGTTGTGATATTCACGTAAAAAGAGGAATTCGAGACAACACATGTATCGAAAAACTCACTTTCAATTGCAATAGCTAAATACCGTCGTCCTCGTATTCGAAAACTATAAAATTGATCTTCGTCATCACAAGGTATTGCTCTGGCTCCATACAAGTGAGCCTCGACTCGGCACATGACGATCGACTGCGCTAAGGGTGTCGAGTCGACTTAATTCCTGAAAATAAGCAGAAATGTTACCCAAATCTATAAACATTATGAAATTACTCAAAATCCAACACGAATTGACTCATAAAACTTCCCGCAAAGATTTTAAGATTCTGGTTACCGGAGCCTAGCAGCAAACGGCGGGGTGTAGGGCCCAAACGCGCCACCACCGGCGGCGGCCAAAACATGACTCGTTCTAAAACAATCGACGTATATATCAAATCAAACATCTCAACAATCCCAACAATTCTTATCAAGGCCACAACATCAAAAACCAAAGAATTAAGCTGAAATTTCCCTTTGAATTTCTTGAACCCTCTCCAGATTTCTTTTTCCCTTTAAATTTCCGGAACCCTCGCCATATTTCTTGGTGTTTGATCGCTGACGTAAGGCCACGGAATGACCCGAAATTGGTCAGGTTCAAATCGTGCTGTGACGGCCTCCAAAACCCCTAACCATTGGCGGTGGTTAATTGCCAGTGGCGGGGGCCGATTTGGCCTGGAACCCTTGATTTTCCCTTCAAAAACTGGCTTTTGTTGATGTTAATTGGAGAGAAATGTGTTGGGTAAAGAGAAGAGGTGACCGAGACAAGGGTTTCGAGACCGAGACCAAGACCGACCAATTTGGTGGCTGGTCGGTGATGGGCTGCCGGCGTCGTCGACACAGATGGAGAGAGAGAAAAGAGAGAAGAAAAAGTGGTTGGGCTTTTTACCCATCCCAATAAAATACCCACATTACCTTAATCAAACGAACGACCTAGATTAACCTAAGGATGATCGAACAGTCCACAAAATTACGATATAGTAAATTTCTGATTTAATTATTTTTGACTTGAAATTTCTAAAATTCATAACAATTAGCTCGGACCTCCAATAAATCCAATAAAGATATGAATGAACTTGTAATAATATTCTCTACAACTTCAGTGAAGAAAGAAAATCCAAATTCATAGTTTATAAAAATTCAATTTTCTTTTTCTTTTTCTAGTCGCGACGAATCTTGATAAACATGACATATGATGTTTAACTCGTTAATTAGCATGAATAACGATGATTAACTCATTAACTTGTTTTCAGGTCATTACAATCTACCCCCCAATAAAAATTTCGTTCTCAAAATTTACATCACGAAAAGCCGATAGAGTGACCACTAATATACCATATTTCTTCAATCCTAGAGACACCTGTGGTGTGATCGATTGTAAAGATTTAACACTGAAATTTCAACATAATCAGCTCATCATGCTAAGAGTAGTCCAGGAAATTCATAAGTATTGGCAAGAGGATCAATATCCGATATTCCATGATTACCGAAAAAACAACTTCCATAATTCTTCAAAGCTTCAAGAAATATACCATTCGCGTATCCGAAATGTTGCAATAACTCGAGAATCGAAAGTGTTTAGTCTTCAATGAAAGGACACCCTTATAACAAATGCGTAAGCTTAACAAAAGTGACTCTACTCGTTGTGAGAATCTCAAGAATGATAACTTCAGAGAGGAGCATGAACAATTATACATCATACCCCTAGCCTTGTAGAGTCGCATTTTCTCAATCATGGGTCTGACATGGTTATACAAGATATTGAGTACACAGAGAAACTCAACCAGCTAAACATAATTCGGCATACAACATCACCGTATTGTTATACATTGAAATATTAAATTTAGACCGCACATAGACAATAGTCAATATGACTCCCAAAGACGTTGGCACCACATGCAAGAGAAATATTGTGTACGGAAATATTTCATTGGTACGGCTTATACAAAACTGCATTTAAAGTACATTTTGCACTTTGAACACAACAAGAGCTCACAACATAACTCTTTCAATCGTAACCGAAATAAAAATCTCGTAGGAATTACTTAGTAAATACTAATCATATGGTTGGCCTATAATACATGCATCAGAATTACGAAGTACAAGATATCCTATTGGCCTTCCCTACACGTTATCAAATTTAGAGTACTCCTCGCCTCGATGAGCATAACAAAAAATCCACATATAACCTTGTAAATCATCACCATAATACACATCTCGCATAACGTTAGTCGCTAATTAGTCATCACACAATCGCCTTCCAGACATGGTTCCACATCTGATCGCATTTCAAGAAGAGTAATTGTGATAACCTTAAAACGAAGAGATTCCTACCAAAAATTTGGTATGATCTCTTCATCTATACTCAAACCCAGTACCCGCAAATATGGTATATTCCACCAATATAATACCAAGAATCCCCACAGCAACAAAATTCATCTGTATAAGATGATCCAGAAGAACACCACAAGTTCGATATAATTCAAAGCACAAAATCAGCCTCACATGCTCTTAAGTTCAGTATGAAGGAATGATCTCAGAGCTAACACACAAATTTCAAACCACCGTTAACTAGCATAATCTAATTGTTGCCCACCGAACGAGTTAACCGAAAGATGAAACGCCGACATAAGAAAAAAGGCAGGTCTACAACACCAATTAGATGAAATTCAGAAACGATTAAAGCTAAGAACAACAACCATGGTGATAATGGATCATACAGAATTACCTATGTGACTTTGCTACTCTTAGTATATCCTAAATCGAGAAATACACCATTTGTATTGTAAGCTTACGCGAAATTGAAATGACAAAATTTGAGAAGAAGTATTCTAGTTATGATAGGTGAACAACCTCCTCGAATGACAAAATTGAGAAATGTTATGAAACCAAACTGAAGGAGCAGATAGAAACTAATGAATGAAGTGAACATCAAAGAAAATGAAATGAAGCTAGTCGAAGCTATACTCGATGATTTCATCAGATAATTTGTATGCGATGTCCCCAAAGTTATTCCTGGGTCTCGATGTAGTTGGAATGAAACGACAATGGATCTTGGCATATACGATAATTCTACATTCGAAATCGATAAAATCAGTAAGTAATCTGCAAGATGCACATTGTCGAGTGTACAACATGATAAAATGAAATGACTTAAACTCGAACGATCACAACATGACAGGGTGAAACGGATTGACAATAACAGAACTGATTGAATCTGAATGGAACGAGAATGACACATCTCTTCTTTATTGAGGACTCATGGCAGCACACCTTAAATATCTATAACCTTCCAAGCAATATGACCAATGATATCGTACATCAAGTGACTTCAAATTCTTTGTTTATGGGTGTCGTCCTAGCGTAAGGGCCATGCTAATCTTCTCTGTGTTCCAATTTTATCGGATGTCCCCGTAGGGACCCCATTATCGACAGGTTCCAATCCACACAAAGTAATTGAGCGTGAAACATACAGCTGGAAGGTTAAAATTGAAATAGAAAACTTGAAAAAATAATATATGACACTTTGAAGTTTATAGCTGAACGAGACTAAAGAGGTTGCAAAACTAAACATGACGAAAGGAAGGAAATTTGCGCACATGATTCATCGATAAAGCCGGCCACTTTTCCAACTCAATTCACACCATGGCTAGTGAAGTGTCGATGCAAATTCTAATCACTAACGATCTTGTCGTTAATCTCCACATAAAATGTGACTTGAAAAAGTTCATATAATCTATCAAAAATTTGACATATCCTCCCCGTAATTTCAAGATAAACTAAAACCTACAGGGAGATTACATTTCGAAGATAACAAGTCCTACATACAAACCGTGAACCATAGTTGCTCAACTGGTTTCCTCATAGTATAAAACACATAATTTAATTCAAATCGGATGTCTTCCAAGGCAAAGAAAAATCTAAACTAACTAAGCTAACTAAAATGCTAGCTCGTAGGACCAACCCACTCCTCCTATGGCAGAAATTGTTATGTCCCAAATAACGTACGCGCCCGACCTCACATAACTCTGTAAACCTAGGCACTTGAAACCAAAGGGTCCAAGCAAAAGGCATATAAAAATATGGGAAGCGTTAGAGTGAGTGGATGAAAAATAAATACTCTTAAAACGTAAGTTTATGTCTTTCACCAAAAATATAAAATAAAACTAAGCGACTCTAGGTAAATTCATAAAACATATCGTAGTGTGTGGAGGCATGCATAACATAATCATCTAGTCAGGTGTTGTCGTATCCCATTAGAAGCGTACTCGGTGATCAGCCGAGTAGCCAATGCATCGATGCGTTCATATAAAAACATGCATGCATGAAATCATAAAATCATATCATATGGCCTCCATACATAAACATATTTGTGTCATATCATATTTAGTTACATTTGTAAAATAAATCATAAGCATAAAATAGACTCGCTATGCAACAGTGAAAAACAAAGTCCACTCACCTGAATCGCTGGTAACTGGCTAGCCCGTTGATCCACTGACTCGAAAATTCCACTCGATGATTCTAAAGCAACCCAGAGATCTAAATCAATTAATATAAGTTATGATTGTGCTATTAACGTAAAAAGAGGAATTCCAGATAACACGTTTATCGAAAAACTCACTTTCAATTGTAATACCTTACTACCGTCGTCCTCGTACTTGACAATTATAAAATTGATTTTGGTCATCACAAGGTACTGCTCCGACTCCCTACAAGTGAACCTCGACTCAACACATGATGATCAACCACGCCAAGGGTGTCGAGTCGACTTAATTCCTGAATAAGCAGAAATTTTACCCAAATCTACAAACATTATGAAATTACTCAAAATCCAACATGAATCGACTCAGAAAACTTCCCGCAAAGATTTTGAGATTCTGGTCACCGGGTCCAAACGCGCCACAAGCAGCGGCGGCCAGAACCTGGCCCATTCCAAAAAAATCAACTTGCATATCAAATCAAATATCTCAATAAGCCCAACAATTCTTACCAAGGCCATAACATCAAAAACCAAATAATTAAGCTGGAATTTACTTTGAATTTTCTGAACCCTTGCCGAATTTCTTGGTTACTGATAGTCAGCGCCAAGCCACCACATGACCCAAAGCCGGTCAGGTTTGAATTGTGTTGTGATGGCCTTCAAAACCCCCAATCATTGGCGGCGGTGAATCACCCATGGTGTTACCGGAGGGGGAGGCCGATTCGGCCTCGAACCCTTAATTTCCCTTCGAAAACTGGCTTTCGTGGATGTGAATTGGAGAGAAATGTGTTGGTGAAAGAGATGAGATGGCCAAGATGAAGGTTTTGAGACCAAGACCGACCAATTTGCTGGTCAGTCGGTGATGGGCTGTCGGCATCGTCGACGCGGAGGGGGAGAGAGAAAAGAGAGGAGAAAAAATGATTGGGCCTTTTATCCAACCCAATAAAATACTCATATTACCTTAATCAAACAGACGGCCCAGATTAAACCTAAGGATGATCGAACGGTCCACAAATTTTTCATATAGTAGATTTCTTATTTAATTACTTTTGACTTGAAACTTCTAAAATTCATAACAATTAGCACGAACCTCTAAAAATCCAATAAAGAATGCACTAACTCATAATAATATTCTCTACAACTTTCATGAAGAAAGCAAATTCAAATTCATAGTTTATAAAAAGTTGATTTTTTTTTGTCGCGACGATTCTTGATATACATGTCATATGATGCTTAACTCGTTAATTAACCCGAATAACAATGATTAACTCGCTAATTTTATTTAGGGTCATTACAGTTCCTGACTACAATTATGTCTTAGAATCACAAATGTCATCTCTGGAGGATGTTTCAGACTCATATGTGATGTTAGAGAATGGTGAAATCTCACTAACAAACAATGATGCACGCATTATTATGGATATGTCATCTAAGGTAGTTGATGTTCCGTCGCTCAGGAGATTCTTGGCAACGATGAAGTGGAACCTCGCTCAGTTGATGAATGTCAGCGGAGAGCGAATTGGTCGAAATGAAAAAAGGCAATGCTTGTCGAACTGGACTCTCTTAAGAAAAGGAAAGTTTTCGGTGTGGTAGAGCTATGCCCACCGAATGTGAAGCCGGTAAGACATAAATGGGTCTTTGTTCGAAAGCATAACGAGAATAATAAAGTCATGCGGTATAAAGTTAGACTTGTAGCATAAGGATTCTCTCAACTCTCTGACATTGATTATAAGGAGACAAACTCTCCGGTCATGAACATCATTACTTTTCGCTACCTTGTCAGTTTGGTAGTGTCCAAAAAACTGAACATGTAGCTCATGGATGTGATGATAGCATATCTCTATGGAAACCTTGATTCAAAGATATACATGAAAGTGGCAGAATGCGTGGTCATACCTGTGAGAGCAGATTTTTCCCCTACTAGCTTAGATGTTCGTGAACCTGCAGAAGAAGTCGGAGCACGGTGTGGTACCGTGCTTAGACCCTCTGAAGCTTAGGTCAGAACTTTATCTTCAGAACAGAGTAGTGATTAGAGCAAAGTAACGTTACCTGAGATCATGTAGGGATGGTCTATATATAGAGATCGTGCTAGGTCTAAGCATAGTCCTCATTGAACCAAACTACTTTCTATTAGGAAATGAATAATCCATTAAGGAATGAATCTCCAAATCCAGGGCTAATCAAGATGTTTGATTACCACAGGCCATTTGGCATAATCCCTTGGATACGCTGTAAATCTTACCTTATTCCTTTCAGATTCTGTCAATCCCCCTAGGTCCGATCAAATAGTCCCTTGTGGTCAGATTGCCCAGCTTCCTCGAGGTCCGATCTTACCTTGGGATTGTCATGCCATCGAACATCTCAGAAGTCTCCACAACGTTCCAGACTCTTCTAGAAACCTCTAGATAATTCATTCTTTAGTCGAAACCCTAATCGTTCAAGCCCAAACCCACTTCTGGCCTTATCGGACCTCGTCTATAGTCGGATTATCCAAGCTCATCTTTCCCCAGCTCAGGTGGCCAAAACTGACTCCCAAAAATAATCCCACAGCAGTGTGAGGTTCAACACGTGTTGGCCTCGCTCTGCTATTCAACCAAGCTTTACTGCTTTGGTTTTCAAAGAGCTCTTCAGCTTTCCCATGTTGTTGTGCACGAAACCCTAAGCACATGCCTCTTTTGTGCCACCTTCATCATGACCCATACGTCATCAAATCTCGTCAGCTATCATGTCTCTTCCCAACTAACGCAACCCTTTCCATTCCCACCTTTTTTCAAATCTAATCACATCCCTTAGAATTCAAAACTATCTCTCTCTTCAAACGGCAACTACTCTCCTCTTCATACCTCTTCACCATATATAAATCAAAATCCTCCTCCTCTTTCATTTTTTACATTCTCTCACTTGCTCCATCTCCCTACCGAGCCCAGAAAACCCTCTCTGCATCCTAAAAACTTCAAGCTTTCTCTTCCCAAAAAACCCAGAAAACTCCCAATCGTTCGAAAACCCAAAAAGCTTCTATGTCATCCTACAACACTTCCGTTCCTATCCTTGATGAGATCATTGGTCACAACATCACCATTCTCCAGGACCCCAACGTCGTCGATCAGATCGACATTTCCAAATTGATTGCTACCATCGTTCCCCTTCTGCAGTCCCAACCGGCTGCTGCCGAACCAAACCAGGAACCCCCGGTTGAGGTTGTTCAAGATTCCTCATCCCCTGGTACCTTCAAAGTAGAGGATGTCAAAGTTGTCCAATCTCATGTTTTGGAAGTCGAGGCTGATCCCATCGCCATTCAACTTCAACCATGTATCGCCAAAGCCGTGTCCAAGAAAGCTCGTGAGGAGCTCTATCCTTCAACCTCGAAGGTCGATTCTGCTGAGGCCCTGGCCTCCTTTATCCAATCTTTCCACCAGGGGGACAATGACAATTTTTGGTTTGCTCTCGCCTAAGACGAGGTAAGAGCATCTAAGCTCGAGAGAGCTCATGGTCTGGGCCTACTTGTCCATCCTTTCTAAATCGTCTATGGGCTTTCCTTCTTGATCCCGCCCTTTATCTGTACTGCTCTGGAGTTCTATGGCATCACCATAGAGAAATGGTGCCCAGATAGCTTCGTTGTCTGGCCCACTTCAATAGGATAAATCGGTGGTTCGACTACTGTATGGGCCTGTCGGAGTTCAGGCTCCTCTTCCAGGTCAAGCCCACCTCAATGAACCAATTATACCTTTCCCAAGTGATTATGTGCATCAAGGATTCATTGTTGGTCGATCCCCCTTACCCCCCCCCCCCCCAAAGACTGGAAGAAAACCCCCAAAGATCGGGAGAAGCTTGGCCGGGAAGCTGACTTCAAGGTTCCCACTACCATCAACTGCCTTCCCGAATTGCCGGATGAGCTGACCAGAGCCGTTGACTTCCGCCGTGACTTAGTGGATGACGCCTTTGCCATTCCTACCAAGTATTGCAAGTGTAAATGGTTATGGAGCAAGGAGGGCCTCAACCCTGGATGTCTGAAGGGCATTTTATCCCTCCAGCATGAGAATTGCCAGGAGCTGGTCGAGGTCCCCCGAGCTCCTCAGGTCCACAAGAAAGGAGCCTCCACCCCCAAGCCTTTACACGTCCAAGCTGTAACCGAGCAAGGGGAGGCTTCCAAACTCAGGAAGCGGAAGATGGTAAAGAGCACTGAGCTGCTCAAAGACAAGGCCCAAGCTCCGGCCCAGACCGTGGAGCCCAAGGAAGCCCACCATTAGATCTACATCTACTGCTACAACTACTACTGCTACCGTCACCGTTGCTGTAGCGGCTGCGGACACCGTTCCTCCTTCATCTCCTCCTCTTAAGAGGATGAGGTCCACCGATCCTCCGTCCTCTTCGTCTAAGTTGGAGTCCTCCAAGCCTAAGGGCTTCTCACTCGGTAAGCCTACCCTCCTCTGTACTCTACTCTTGAGATTGTACTCCTTGATTTTCCTTGCATAACTTGTGATTTTGGTGAACCCTTATCTACTTGTGCTGCATTTTGCCGAATATGTGTAAGTTATGGTATTATTGATTGTACAGGTTCTCTTGCGGAATTGATTGAAGGCACTGTCCTTGATCCCCCTAGGGTTTACTTCAAGAGGGGCCAGCTAGGCCAGGGCTTTATTGTCCAACTTCTTCGTGATCTGACCGAGGAGGAGGTCGAGGGTCTAGGTGAAGGTGTTGTGCTTCCCCGCATGGATAGACACATTCCTTCTCAATTCTACTCTGGGCTGACCTGTGCTGGCATTGCCTACTCTTCTCTGACCTCGATGATGCTGGAGCAGAACGCTGAGGACCTTAGGTCCCTGGAGACCAAAGACTTGGTCACGATGTCTTGGACCTCCCTATACCGGGTAATCTTTCCCTCACATATCTGATATCTTTTTGTACTATCTTTTTTGCTTTCTTGTTTCTAACATATTGTTCTATTATTATTTCAGTCGTCCATCACCCTCACTGCTACCTTTAGGCACCTCCATGCCACCGCCCGTGAGGCAGACAGGAGGGTCGTGGAGGCGGAGGAAAGGGTCAAGGAGTCTACCTCCAAGATCAGGGAGCTCGAGGATGAGGTTCACAAGCTTGGGGATGCTCAGGCCCTCACCTGCCGCATTATCGATGAAAAGGAGAGGGCCCTCGAGGACAAGCGTTCCATCTATGAGGGAGAGATGAGAGCCTTGAGGTCCGACCCTGAGAGGGCTCAAATCGGGGTCAAGGAGGCGGCCAAGGCAGCTGAGACCAAGCTCAAGGAAGCTCTAAAGGCCAAGGAACTTGAGTGTGAGGACCGTCTTTGCGCTTTAGAGGAGGCTCATGGGCTCTAACTCGAGAGTCAATGGGTGGACTGGGAACAGGAACGCAAGGAGCTTATCTGTGCCTATAACCCTTCTGTCTCCTCTGAATCAGAGTCAGAGTGAAGCCCCCTACTTTTTTAGAGGGGTGTATTTAGTAATAGTGTTAGGGCCCCTTTATCGAACAATATTTTATCTTTCTTGACTTATGTATCTTTTTTGCTAATCTTGGCATGCGCCTTTAGCTTAGATAATTCTTATGCCAAGAGTAGATATGAATACTGTGCTTAGTTTATCGTATTTTGCTCATCATGCTTAACTGCTTCGTGCTTTCATTTCATTCCCACCAATCTTACATCTGGGTCTAGGGAATCTGCCTTTGAGTGCCTATGGCCTCAGTGCAACTCGGACCCCCCATCCCCGTCTTTCTAAGTTAATGCTCTCAAAAGAGGCTTAAGGAGATCCTTAGTAACCTTAAGTTCTCTTAGGAGGTGCTCGCGGTTTTGAGACTGCCTCCCCAATGAGGGGTGTGCATGCTTATCCCCAAGTCTGTATAAAGACCACCATATTCCAGACCCTCCCCATGACCAAGTCCTTTTGTCTTAGGGGATTCTGCCCTCGCGGGACACCTGATGCTATCACAAAGACCACATCAGGGTTACCCTCTAGCTCTAGTCTCGCCAAGGGGACTTGTCTGCAGCGTCGAGATGGGGTCTGCGAAAACTCTCTTTATATCGACGTTGACTTATCCATAGGGCGTCGTCTGATGTGAACGCTTGGGACTTAGAATGCCCAAATTTTCAAGATATAGCCAAGCCACCACCGGGGTGTTTGTGTGGGTCTAGCCTCGTACATTCTGATCTCATGAAACTTGACCCTGAGGACTTTACAAACCCAACATTACCGTGAGCCGTTGTGAGGTTTTACTCCGAATATTTTAGTCTATCTATGGGCATCCCTCTCAATGCCCTAACCCTTCCCCCCTTAGAAGCTTTACCTTTGGAAGGATTGGCTAGCTTGCAGAGTGAAAGTCATTCCCACAGAAACCAACGTCATCTGCCCCACTCGAGCTCATTGCCTTTCCTGGGCTTTGAGGTCCTCCTAATTGTACACATCAATCCATAAGGTAACTCCTCTATTTTGTGGGGACAGAACAGGAAGTCAAATATATAACATAATGAAAAGCATAGTTACTGAAAACAGAAGCTTGTATTGAATTGAATGATTGTATACATCATACAATGTCTATTTCATGAGCAAGGAAGTATCTGACACGCCTCTTTAAACCTGCCAACTTGTAAAACAATCGTAATAAAAACCAAGCTAGTTAGGAAGAGTGCGTGCCTCTTCTAAACGCTTGCTAGCTTCTATCTCCAGGTCTTCAGCTCTGCTCCGAGTGGTACTCCTTCAGGTAAAGAGCATTCCATCGTTTATCAACTAAGGCTCCGGTTCTAGGATTCTCCAGCTCGTACGACCCATTGTAGCCTTCTCCAATGATCTTGTAGGGCATTTCCCAGTTTTCCCCTAGTTTTCCCTCTCCTAGGACCTTGGTATTTTCAAACAGTTTGCGTAAAACCAGGGTGCCAGGGAGGAAAACTCTATGTTGAACTCTTATATCGTAATAAGGTTTTATCTTCTGCTACTAAGAAGCCACCCTAACTTGAGTTTGTTCCATTCATTCCTCTAGTAGGTCCAGCTCATGCCTTAGGCTTTCTGCATTACTCTCTACTATCTGTTTTGCCAGCTTGAGGTTAGGGATCTTGTGATTGATAGGGATGACAGCTTCGGTTCCGTACACCAAAGCAAAGGGAGTTTCTCCAGTGGGTTTCCTCTTGGTTATTTTGTATGCCCAAAGTACGTTTAGAAGCTGAGACATCTTCAGCTGATCGAGCCTCTTCTTTAGACCTTGCAATATCGTTTTGTTCGAAGCCTCTACCTGTCCATTACCTTGAGGGTACCTTAGGGTGGAGAACTTGATCTTGATACCCCATTCTCGGCAAAGTAATCCCTGGCCTCTTGGCAATTGAACTGGGGTCATTGTCTGCTACGATCGTCTACGGGATAAATTTCCAAATAAAGTTCTTTACCTTTGCTCCTCTTATCTTTGATATGGCATCAGGTTTGATCCACTTAGAATGGTAGTCCGTGGCAACAAGGAGGTATTTTTTCTGTCCTCTCCCAGCTCATGTTAGAAACTCTCCCATTATATCCAACCCACATTGTACAAAGGCGCATGGTATTGAAACCGGGTGTAGCTCCTCTGGGTGCAAAGGTGGTTGAGAGGCATGCATTTGACAAGCCTCACAACCACTGGCGTATTCCATGCAATCATTGTAGGCCAATAATATCCTTCGGTCAAGCATTGTACTATAAGGTTCCGTCCCCCAATATGCATGCCACATATTCCAGAATGGAGCTCTTGCACGATTCTTCTAACTTGGGTGGGGTGCATCGCCAACTGGTATGGGCCACTGAAGGATTGTCTATACAACATTCCCTCTCTGATAGTGTACCTTGCTGCTTGCCGAACCATTCTTCTAGCCTCCACCCTTTCTTTTGGCAGGGTGCTCGTTTCTATGTAATCCATTATCTCGTCCATCCAAGAGGGTCCCAGCCGAACTGGCATTACTGCTACAATTTTCTCCTCATATGTGCTTGGATTAGGCAGATGCTCTATATGGATTATCCTCCTGAGTTGATAATCGATGTTGGAGGCTAGATTTGCCAAGGCGTATGCATGTGTATTTTCAGACCTTGGGAGTTGCATGATAAAAAACTCTTCAAACTAGGCAACCAAACCCTTAGCTAATCTGAGATATGCCTCTATGGATGCATGGTGAGATGCGTATTCTCCTAGGACCTGGTTTACAATCAGCTATGAGTCACAAAATACCTTGATCTTCTTCACGTTTAGCTCCCTTGCTAGCCTCAGTCCTGCTAAGAGGGACTCGTACTTGGCTCCATTGTCCGTGGCCATCCACCTTAAGGTTAAGACTTGTTCCATGATCATTCTGTCTGGCATCTTTGGCATTAAACCAGCTTCAGCTCTTTTGTCTTTCGACGATCTGTCAGTGTACAACATCCAATGGTCTACCCCTAGCACATCTCTTTCTCCTTCCCTGGCTCAGGTGTCATAAACTCAGCTAAGAAGTCTGCCAAGGCCTGCCCTTTCATTGCCGTTTGAGGTTAATACTCGATGTCATGCTGTGCCAACTCGATGATCTACTTAGTTACCTTGCTTGAGGAGTCTGGGGTGTACAAGATCGTTCTCAGAGGGAACTTTGTCATGACGATGATTTTGAAAGCTTGAAAGTATGGTCGGAGCTTGCGTGATAACATAACCAGAGCAAGTACCAACCTCTCTAGCTTAGGGTAGCGAGTCTCTGGGTCGAGGAGAGCTTTAGACACGTAATACACGGGTAGCTTCCCCCTAGTATCTACTCGAATCAGAGCTCCACTCACTGCCACGTCGGAAACTGCTAAGTACAAATATAGGTCCTCCCCTAGCATGAGCTTGCTCAGGATAAGGGAAGAAACAAGGTAGCTTAAGTGCTTTGAACGCCTTTTCACACTCTTTTGTCCAGAGTACCCCCTTGGTCTTCTTGAGTGCTTTGAAGAATGCTTAGACTTATCCGTTGATCTGGACAAGAACCTACTTAGAGTTATCAGTTTCCCATTCAAGCTCTAGACTTCCTTGACTGTCGATGGGGATTTCATCTTGACGATCGCCGCTACCTAGTCTGGGTTAACCTCTATCCCACATTGTGTCACCAAATACCCCAAGAACTAACCAAATCCTACTCCAAACATAGACTTCTCAGGATTGAACTTCATACTATACTGCCGTAGGAGGTTGAAGCATCTTCTCAGGTCAGGCACGTGGTCCTGTATGTTCTTTCTCTTGACAAGCATGTCATCCACGTACACCTCCATCATATCCCTAATCAATGGCTTAAATACCTTGTACACCAGCCTCTGGTACGTTGCACCTGCATTCTTCAACCCGAAGGGCATTACCTCGTAAGCATAAACTCCCTTCTTGGTCACAAATGTTGTCTTTGCTATATCTTTCTCTACCATCTTGATTTGATTAGAGCCACTGTATGCATCCATGAAGCTGAGGAGTTCATCACATGCAGTAGAGTCCACCAGCTGATCGATCCTAGGCAAAAGGGAAATCGTCCTCAGGGCACACCTTGTTGAAGTCTATAAAGTCGACACAAACCCTAGGTTTTCTGTTCTTCTTCTTGACAAGAACCACGTTAGAGAGCCATTCAGAATGTGGGAATTCCTTAACAAACCTTGCTACTAGCAATTTTTCCACTTCCTGCTCAATTATCCTGTTACGCTCAGCAACAAAGGTTTTCTTCTTCTGCGCTACAGGCCTCGCCTTAGGGTCTACATAAAGCTAGTGTTCGTGAAAGGACCCAACCCCGATTTAGTTTACTAAATTGGAATCAAACCCTTTCTAAAAACGTGAACTTTCAAAAACCAAAAATTTCGATAGAGTTTCCTCTATAACGCGCGGTTGCCATTAACTTGCACCCGAAAAATACACTTTATCCTATGCCACAAAAGCCAAACCATGGGCACCAATCCCATCCGGATTTCTCAAAAACATATCATAATGTAAAGTAATAAACAGAACTGTAACTTTACAGAAATCCGGGAAAACATATGAAAATATAAACATCAAAGTATTCAGAGCGACCTCTAGTATATACATAAATATACAACAGTAGGCCAAACTAGAAACCTACTGAAAAAGGAAGAGTGGCTCGAATACTATGCCTCTAACTGCGACATGCGACACCAGAATCCGAACTGCAAACTAGGCACGGAAACCGAAAAGCCCAGGGGAAAGGAAAATAAAATTGTTAGAGTGAGTGGACGAAAATAAACATATGCCTTTCACCATTTACATAACATAAAAATAATGCGAGTTCTTAAAATAAATGGAGGTGTCAGGCGAATCTCTCAAGCCCGACGGTGATAGACTAGGTGAATCTCTCAAGCCTAGTGGGCACATCAGGGGAATCTCTCAACCCTGCAACTAGACTACCGGTGATCAGCCGAGTAGTCAAAGCATCGATGCTAAGTAAATGCCATCACCAAAAAAAAATAAAACAATACCTCCAAAACAATAAATAATCTCAATACTGTACTAGAAATAAATATTGAAACCTAGAACTCGCTACGACAGTGTAAATAAATGTCCACTCACAGATAAGCATGACGCAAAACGCGTTAATCCTGTGATCCGGCGGAAAATCCCTCGCCAAACCAACGATCACGATCTCCTGAATTACCATAAATACCACTGTTCAAAATCACAATTCAAAACCCTGAACCACATCTCGAGAACCAACCATTCCCGAAAACATATAACTCGAATATAGACGAAATCGTCAAAAATCCAATAAACACACTATAAAATATCGTCACAAATTCCGATGCTCAATTCAAAATATAAACCTCACCAATGCGATCGGTGCGCGATTCCGAGCAAAATGACATAAAACTTGTCGAAAAACACCTCGGCTGGAAAACCGCCGCCGCCGCCGCCTCCACGGCCGGAAAATCTCATCGGCCCAGAAAATTGCAACCTATACATGGATTTGAAGATCTTGACATTTCCAACAACTTTCTAGTTCAAAGTTAAGCTCAATTTTGACCGAAAAAAGTCCAAATCTCACCTTGAAGTCGAAAACCCTCGCCGAAATTCATTAACTCCGATCTCCTCCGTCCGGCCATGGCAAGGTGCAAGACCACTTCTAAAAGTTTTCTCTCCCCAAGGGTTAAAAAAACCCCTAACAAGTTGACCCCCAACTCGGCCGCCTTCGTCGCCAAAACTCGCCGGAATACCACCGAAATTCTCAAACTTTGACAAGCCATAACTTCTTCATTCGGCAACCAAATTAAGTGAATGACCTATAAAAAAAAGAGGAGCTGAAGCCCAACAACTCTCATGAAGACACCACGGCCAAAAGAGGCCGGAATCGAGCTCAACGACGACGAAGAACCTATGGCTCAAAACGGGTCAAAACCACCCACAGGTCAACATGGGTCAACACCCTGTTTCCAAAATTAGAAAGTTTCTCAATTCGTCACGTACTCCTTCCGTATTTATACCGTACACGTATCAAAACTAAACGGATAAATACGACAAAATCCAACGGCCGAAAATATTCGTAACTTATTCCTCGTAACTCGAAATAATCCTCCGGATGTTCCCACGAGCTCGAAATTAAATTCTCTACAACTTTCGTGAAGGATCTCAAATCAAATTCTTGCCTGATAATTTAGTTGTTAACAAGCCCGCCATATTGATCAATTATGACAAAAATCGCGACCATTCGTGAAACTCGCAAATCAAGCCAATAAACATACCATTTCTAATTCAAGTTGTCACAAATCTACCATCCTTACAAAAATTTTGACCTCGAAATTTCCAAACCTGTCAACTGAAAAGTAGGGATACTACATCTGCATACTGCTCAAACTCCCAAGTGGCTACTTCAATTGAATGATTCTGCCAACAGACTTCACAATAGGAAATATCTATGTGCTGTAATCTCTGCACCCTCAAATCCAGAATCTGAACTGGCTCCTCTACAAATGTCAAGTCTTCATGTATAGAGAACTGATAGGGTGCTAAACATGCAATGAATTTGAAATGTAGTTCCACCACATGGAATACAACATACAAACTGGCCAACGCTACAGGAAATGCCAAACTATACGTCACAACACTAACTCGCCCCATGATCACATACGAACCAAAATAATGTGGTAAACTCATGACTCAACCTACTCACATTTGCATAACTTCTCTATCGAACTCGAGAAATTATCAACCTACCCCTGCTAATCCGAATGTCTATAGTAACGCATATCACTAAACCGGAACCAAAGCCATCTCATTCCTAATTCACTCCAACACAATGGAGTGCAACATTGTTCCTCATATACAACTTCATACAATGCCATAACAATACTGGTCTACAAACGGATATTGCAAACAAACTCGAACAAATGAAACTGCTGGTCCCAAATCCTTCTGAACTGCAATACACAGAACCACAACATGTCCCCCAAAGTCTGAATAGTCCTCTCAGATTGCCCACAAATTTGAGGATGGAAAACTGCACTAAACTGTAATCTGGTCCCGAATGCTCACTACAATTCCTGCTAAAACTCTGTTGTAACTGATTATCTTGATCAGCGATCTGGGACACAAGCATACCATGAAAATGAACAACCTCTGCCAAATACAGCTATGCCAGCCATCCCACTAAAATCTTTCTTGGAAGTACAAGGAAAACAACTAATTTCGTCAAACGGTCCACAATGACCCAATAACCAGTATTACCATCCGAAATATGCGGTAACTGATACACGAAATCCATAGTGGTATGCTCCCACTTCTAATCGGGAATCTCCAATGGCTGTAACTTCCCAGCAAGTTTTTGTCTCTCTGCCCTCACCTGCCGAAAAATCAGGCATCTGCTCCCATAGGCTGCTATTTCCCTTCTTCATATTGCTCCACAAGTAGTAAACTCTAAGTATTCGATACATCTTAGTACAACCAAGGTGCATAACATATATAGAACCATGAGCTTCAATAAGTATCTCCCTCTTCAAATCATTGTCTCTGGGCCCACATAGCCTCCGTCTGCGAAACAAAGTGCCAACATTCCTCAATTGATACTCTACTGAAACACCATTCTGAATCGCATTCTTCTTGTCCAACCAGTAGGAATCCGCATCCTGAGCCTCACAGACCTGATCAAGTAACACAAGTCGATCCTGGAACTAGCCAACAATGCTCCATCATCTCACTCTAACTCAGCTCTCGTAGCTCGCAACTCAACTAACAATGAGATTCTTGCAACACATACATGAAACATAGAAACTCCAAATTTTTGACTAAGTGCATCAGCAACAACGTTGGTCTCCCCTGAATGGTAGTCAAAGTAAAATATGCAGTCACAGTCGTTAATCAACCCCATCCATCTACACCGCCTCATACTCAAATCTGGTTGAATACGCAAGTAGATGAAACTCAAGTGATCAGTGTACATCCTGCTTTGCGCTGCACGCCATAGTAGTAGTGTCTCCAACTCTTCGATGCTAACACAAAGACAGCTACTCCCAAATCATACATAGGATAAGTAACTTCATGAAGCTTCCACTGCTTGGAACCATATACCATCATATTGCCATGCTGCAGCCCAACACGACCAAAATCTAGTTTCGAAACATCACGACACATAACATACACTTCACCGACATCACAAAATGTGAACACTGACGCAGTTATCAACCTCTCCTCTAACCACAACATATAAATCTCTTCACAGGTATCTGACCATTTCAAACTCGACCCTCTAATCGAAATTGATGATACTCAAATCTGAAATCAATATCTGAAAACTGAAACTCCAATAAGCTGATCAAACTAGCCATCAATTCAAAGTGGAGGATACTTGCTCTTCTCTGAAACCTGATTCATCTTCCGGTAATCGATGCACAACTTCATCGAACCATCCTACATCCTCATAAAACATACTGGAACACCCCAAGGTAAAACACTGAATCAAATGAAGTCTTCCTCAAATAGTTCCTGAAGTTGAATATGCAACTCCCTCTACGCTGATAAATTCTCTGAAAAACATCTGAATACTCACAGATAACCTCAACATCGCGAACATCAGGTACAACAACCTCCACATCACGAACATGTGCCAAGTACGGCATACATCCTTGCTTCATCATCAACTCAGCCTCATTGCTGAAACCACACGTAGTAGAAAAGCATTTCTTTCACCTTTAAACAAGATCTTTTGGCACAAATGGACGTCAAAGGACTACAACATTCTTGCGACGAACAACCACTCCGCAGCTAGTCCATAACCTCCTGCAACCTCATAGTCTCGATACCCCATCTGATACACACAATCTCATCAAATGGATACAGCATTCTCCACAAACCCATAAGTGAAGATGCAAGCATAATAGCCATGGATGCCAAGCAACGGTAACCTCAGGGAAACTCTGCCCTCACACAGGGTCGTGACACGAACTCTGGCATGTCCAACTAACAGTCCACGTTGATTGCGACTTTGCTGATTGACTTTTCTAAAAGTCTGCATTGGTCAAACTCCAGAAATGGTACCTTGGCCTCATCCTGAACTCTGAGTTGCCGAACCACTAAAACAGCTGACTGAGAACGTTCGCTCGTAACGTGACCCTCCTGGCCACCATAATAGCAACTGAGAGTGCTCCTCGGACACAAACCACAGTGACGCCTATTGTGTGGAAGGATCACCAACGACCACCCTGACTCATACCACAGGAACTAGTCCACTACTCTGTGATCTCCTTCTCCACCAAACGGATCTTCTGCCTTGTCCAAATGACCCTCAACATAATCGAAAATGCCATAGCCTGATGAAGATACTGATCCTGAGGTGCTTGAACTCAACCTCATCAAAGTATCACGACTAAGTTCACCTTCCTCAAATCGACATGTCTGAAACCGCATATGCCTTTCCTTCTCAATGTCATTGCCTCTGAGTGCAGCACATCAAACTTCTCATGGTTGTCTCGAGGCATAATAGTCAAAATCTCTTTGATGCTCAGGTTCAAACTCATCTCGAACCTCCTGCATTGCTTCCACTGAAGCCACATAACACGTGCAATCTGGAACAAACATGTGAATAATACATCCCTGCCTCAAACTAGTAAGCACTTCATATTTCCGTTGTTGGGTAGCCTGATTGAACCATTACCGTATAAACAATACCCTGAATGTAGGTCATGGAGTCGCAACAGAAATTCACACAATACCAACCCAACAAATGCAATGGTCAAACTCAAGCACACCATCAACTACCACAATTCTCTGCTCTGAAGCAACATGTAGGCACCCATACACACACAACCAGGCAAACCATGCCACACATATCTCTGAACCCAGAATGCTTATCCAAACCCACAACTCATTTTATCAACTCGCGCGTCGACTAATCCTCAATAGGATCCATAACCTTACTGACACGGAAAGCACGTCAAGGAGGCATCCTAATGAATAAGACATTGTTTACAACAAGCAGGATGTAATCATGGAACTTCAAACATTTGAAAGCATACAACACCTAGAGCATTGATGAGTATCCGCTGGCCGGTCGGGTCATTGCTCCAGACATGCTGTACATTCTCAAATATCCTTAGTAAACACGACTACAGAAGTTTACAGAACCTAAAACCTAATGCTCTGATACCAAGCTGAAAGGACCCAACCCCGATTTAGTTTCCTAAACCGGAATCAAACCCTTTCTAAAAACGTGAACTTTCAAAAACCAAAAATTTCGACAGAGTTTCCTCTATAATGCGCGGTTGCAATTAACTTACACCCAAAAAATACACTTCATCCTATGCCACAAAATTCAAACCGTGGGCACCAATCCCATCCGGATTTCTCAAAAACATATCATAATGTAAAGTAATAAACAAAACTATAACTTTATAAAAATCCGGGAAAAAAAATATGAAAATATAAACATCAGAGTATTCAGAGTGACCTCTAGTATATACGTAAATATACAACAGTAGGCCAAACTAGAAACCTACTGAAAAAGGAAGAGTGGCTCGAATACTATGCCTCCAACTGTGACGTGCGACACCAGAATCTGAACTGTAAACTGGGCACGAAAACCGTAAAGCCCAGGGGAAAGGCAAATAAAATCGTTAGTGTAAGTGGACGAAAAACAACATATGCCTTTCACCATTTACATAACATAAAAATAATGCGAATTCTTAAAATAAATGGAGGTGTCAGGCGAATCTCTCAAGTCCGACGGTGATAGACTAGGCAAATCTCTCAAGCCTAGTGCATACATCAGGGAAATATCTCAACCCTGGAACTGGACTACCGGTGATCAGCCGAGTAGTCAATGCATCAGTGCTAAGTAAATGTCATCACCAATAAAACATAAAACAATACCTTCAAAATAATAAATAATCTCAATACTGTACTGGAAATAAATACTGAAACCAAGAACTCGCTACGACAGTGTAAATAAATGTCCACTCACAAATAAGCATGACGCAAAACGCGTTAATCCTGTGATCCGGCGGAAAATCCCTCGCCAAACGAACGATCACGATATCCTGAATAACCATAAATACCACTGTTCAAAATCACAATTCAAAACGCTGAACCATATCTTGAGAACCAACCATTCCCGAAAATATATAACTCGAATATCGACGAAATTGTCAAAAATCCAATAAACACACAATAAAATCTCGTCACAAATTCTGATGCTCAATTCAAAATATAAACCTCACCATTGCAATCGGTGCCCGATTCCGAACAAAATGACATAAAACTTGTCATCGGCCCAAAAAATTGCAACCTATACATGGATATGAAGATCTCGACATTTACAACAACTTTCTAATTTAAAGTTAAGCCCAATTTTGACCGGAAAAGGTCTAAATCTCAACTTGAAGTCGAAAACCCTCGCCGGAATTCATTAACTCCGATCTCCTCCGTCCGGCCATGGCAAGGTGCAAGACCACTTCTAAAAGTTTCCTCTCTCTAAATTCTACAAAACCCCTAACAAGTTGACCCCCAACTCGGCCGCCTTCGCCGCCACCATCGTCGCCAAAACTCGCCGGAATACCACAAAAATTCCCAAACTTTGACAAGCCATAACTTCTTCATCCGGCAATCAATTTGAGTGAATGACCTATCAAAAGAAAGAGGAGCTCAAGCCCAACAACTCTCATGAAGACACTACAGCCAAAAGAGGCCGGAATCGAGCTTAACGGCGGCGAAGAACCCACGGCCCGAAATGGGTCAAAACCACCCACGGGTCAACATGGGTCAACACCCAGTTTCCAAAATTAGAAAGTTTCCCAATTCGTCACGTACTCCTTCCATATTTATACCGTATACGTATCGAAACTAAACGGATAAATACGACAAAATTCAACGGCCGAAAATATTCATAACTTATTCCTGATAACTCGAAATAATCCTCCGGAAGTTCCCACGAGCTCGAAATTAAATTCTCTACAACTTTTGTGAAGGATCTCAAATGAAATTCTTGTCCGATAATTTAGTCGTTAACAAGCCCGCCATATTGATCAATTACGACAAAAATTGCGACTATTCGTGAAACTCGCAAATCAATCCGATAAACATACCATTTCTGGTTCGGGTTGTCACAGTTCGATCACTTTTAAAAGGACCCAACCCTAGATTAACTAGTATTCTAGGATCACACCCTAACGAAAAGACCTAAACTGTGGAATTCTGTAAAAAAATATTTGACATAATTTCCTGTATGAAATGGACTACTAAAACCCTGCAAGACAATTCACACTTTGGATTTCCCACAAATAATATTGTGGACCACCTATGTCCATCCAGATTTCTCAATAAAGTGCATAAAGTAAATTAGTAAAATTGCTGGAATAATAATACAAAACTGGAAACTCATAATCAAGCAATACCAACAATTCACTACCAATACTGAAAAATATTTAAAACACTACTGTTCAGAGCGACTTCTAGGAGCAGAATTAAACATATAAAAATACACTGCTAGTGGCCGAAACCTACACGAAGGTATAATAACCCGATGGACTCAAAGCCTCTGGAGATCTAAAATCCAGCTTAGGAGAAGCACTGCAATCTGGGCACGAAAAACCAAAAGTCCCAGGGAAAGGCATTTAAAATATAAAACGTTAGCGTGAGTGGACAAAAACTCATAATCAGTGTGAAATAATAAAATATTCTATTTGTACCCTTCCGCTATTTTATGAGAAATACAGCGAGTTCAAGGAAAACTGTAAACTGAAAACAATGGAGACGCTCTCCCAGGCCACCTAACCTAAGTCGGATAGATGTAAGAAAATAAATGTGACAGGATCGTCCCCAGGCCACCTAACCTGAGTTGATCTAGGTCAGACGAAGCCACCTAACCTCCCCTGACTAAACTATCCAGTGATCAGCTGAATAGCTAAAGCATCGATGCAATAAAATAAACCATCACAATAAAACTCCAAATTTAAAAGCTCTAAAATAAAACTGTAGAGCATACCCTATAACATAAGAACTCGCTACAACTGTGAAAATAAAGATCCACTCACTGAACTGTGCCGGAATATTCATAAAGCCGTAACTTGCTAATCGGCGTAATAATAATCTGACACGACCCGCTAATTCAACATCCTGAAACTACAATTATAATTAATATCTACTCGTCAATATTGAATAGCCAAGCTCGTAATCCTACACGCAAAAATGTTGAGAATCACGCATTCTCGAAAATATGCATTTTCTGACTAAAAACGTACTTAATAAAATTTTGTCAAAAATTCCACCTTCCTGGAGCTCCGCAGCACAATACGGCGCGTGGGGCCACACACCATCGCTGGCAGCAACCGGAATTCTACCGGCTTTAAATTGAGTAACCTGCATACCAGAATGTTCAGCTCAGTAAGCCCAATAACTTTGTAGTACATTACAACACCAAATTCTAACCAAAAAGGCACAAAATATCCGAATAATCAAAACCCCATCGGTAAATTCATTTCCTCTGTCCGCCGACCTCAGGCCACGGCAGAGGCCGAGACGTGTCGCATTCGACTCATCTTGCCTGGGGATTCAAAACCCCTCTAACATCAATGTCCATCGTTGCCTCAAACGCCGCCACCGTCGCCGTGAAAGTTTAACCCGAACTCGGCCATTTTTCTTCACCTCGATCCATCGTCCTCCAGCAACCAACGCCGAAGACGTTGCCACCTAAAGGTAGAGGAGGTCGAGCCCATAAATTCCCGACCAGTTTCACGGCCAGAAGTGGCCAAAAAACACCACGCCTCCGGCGACGATTTTGGCTGCTGGAGACCGAGTCAACTTAGGTCAACCCAGTTTCTAAAAATGGAAACCTTAACTTTCCCAAAATGGAAACCCATATTTATACCCGCTATTTTCTGACAAAACGTTTTCCGATATTTCCGTAAACTTTCCGCTGATCATAACTTCTTCGTTGTTAGTCCGATTTCAACACTTGACATGGCCACGAACTCGTATCGACAAACTCTACAACATTATCCATAGAAATTTGTCGAAAGACATAATAGATAAATTCTCGATAAATCGCCAGCAAAATTTATCAACGGTAAAAACTAATTACCCCAAATGATTAACATAATTAATTAGCGACTAACCGCATAACTTCCAATTATCGCGTAATATTGTTCCGGGTTGTGACAATCTACTCCCCTTACAAAAATTTCGCCCTCAAAAGTTACACAAATGTACAACGGAAGAATTTCCAAATTACTGTTCCAATCAACGACTTCGAGCTCATAAGAACAACCACAGCTAACAGAATGATCCACAACCTTGTTACTAAATCAACATCTTATCAACAGGTCACTCTCATTAAATCTTCTACCAGGAGCAACATAATTCAAATTCGGTAACGTGCATACTTAAAAGACTCTGATAATCATGCCAAAACTAATAGCCAAATTTACCAACATACTCTAACTCTATTGGCCAGGCTTACCCAAAAATGCACAGGCCAGGGTCCCATAAAAATAACTAAATGGGTAGTGGTGCGGTTCCAATATAGAAGTGGCACACAAATTTCAATCAGAACCGAGTACCGAAAACTAACTGAGATGTCCATTCACGGACACTCACCTATAAGATGGATATTAAAACCACCAAAATCACAAACAGGAAACCTAACAAATCAGTTTAGAGTCACAACAAATATGGGTACAAGGCCGATCCGCAATGAACTTCCAACTATATACCGTCTTCGAAATTGTTTACAAAAAATTGGGCATAGTCTCCTCTAAAACGTAAGGAACCTAAAAACCTACATAACAAAAGTATTCCAATAATCTTAACTCAAGAATATAAAATGTGGGTTCCACATCCCGATTGGATTACTTACAAATTAACAGAGCTATACACCAAACATAAATCACTACTACCTGATTGAATTCATGAATCATAATGATTACCAAATCATGAACCTCCACAATTAATTACTCCCAAAAACATACTACCTTAAGAAATATCTAAATAACCATAAAGAGGCTCAAATGAAAACATTCGTAGTCGGCCTCAAATAAACTCAAACCAAGGGCAAGAACGAGGAGGTCGATTGACATCACAATTTACTACAAATTGGAGATATAAACTCCACATTCTATATGAAGTTTTTGAATAGTCACCACTATTAAGTCAATATTATCTAATATTTCCGCAGTCTGAACAAATATCAAAACGTAACCTAAACCTTAGCATACACTTGTTCATTCCCGGAGTTCAAATACTCAAGCTATAAAACTAATTGTCCTCACAGCTACACCTCAATGATTCATCCATATGGTTCGCACAAGAACATAACTACTATTGATACAAGCCAGCAGGCTCAAAGAAATTAGGCAAAAGCCACCAATACATATACGCGTATGCCGACAATAATAGTCCATTAAGAGTAATATAATATTGGAACGTCAAACTCGTACTAGAGTATCATCTCGATTGAATAATCGAATTGCTGCAACCTTTCATGTTATACCATCGTAGATATTATAATTCCTTTGACGCCAAATTATCAACTTATAAAAATTAATCAGAAGGTCAGAGTACTGCGAAGTATAAGAAATGCGACAGTTCTCGATAACATACGGTGTTAGAAATTCAAATTTTATAAACCTGGAAGAAATAAATTAAATCATCGCCACCAAGTATAACCCTAGTTGGAATTCACGCTCATGGATAAAATCCTCATACACTTTGCACATGATAAACGCTGAGTTATCAATAAGAAACTCCAAATCACGTCTAGGAAATATTTGGAAATCATACAACATATAAGTTTCAAATCTTACTCATCTGTTACTAATCTCCATGTACACCTATAACGCTCGCAAACCCATATCTGATTTCGAGCTGAAACGATTTAATCTAAGCAACATATCATATACGCCACCGGTCTAATGTTAATATAATATATATTTTCCTTCGCAACTCATGTGATTAATAACTAGAAGAAACAAATTTGTAAGCTGGTGACATGAAACGAATGGTATCCTTTCAAAAAGAAATGTGTTCATGACACAAAATGAACATGATTAATGCAAGAAAAGCACAAGTAAAAATATTTTAGGTTAACGGAACTGAATTACTGGGATACCTCAAAGAATAAATGAGTTTCAAAGAAATATAGAGATTAAGTAAATTATCAATTCACGGCAATGGGTAATTGTTCTTCACCGTATCCTGGTTCAGTTTTTGGTAAGTGATACGTAACCTCATTGAACCATCATTCCCATTCACGAATAATATTGGGGATCCACACGATAAAATTCTAGGACGGATAAAAATCTTGTTAATCAATTCCCGATGTTGAGTGTGCCACTCTCGCAACTCAGCCGGAGCCATATAATATGATACTTGAGTTATAGAATCGGTACCCGATAATAACTCAACAATAGAATCTCTCCCGAACCGTAGGTAAACCTGGTAATTTCTTGGGAAATATATCTGGATACACTTTTACTACTTCAATCGAATCATTACAAGAAGTAGGGACTCAAATTTTGGACGACATGTGCCAATTATATGGTACATTCCTCCCGCAACAACATCACAACCATTACGGCTGAACCCAGGCACAAAGTAACACGTTGACCTTACCACAAAGCAAAATCTCGGGCAAACCGGACTCCGAAATACCACTTCTCAATAACCGTCTACCAACACCTGATGGTGGCTCAAGAACTCCATGTCTAGGATTAAATCAAAATCTACTGGTTCAAGAAGTACTAGATCAATAGACAAACTAAAACCTCCAAACATTATACTTCATCTCCATAAAATAATTTAACTAACATCATCTCACCAGAAGGATAAACTTACTCACCATAATTCCGGAGAAAATGTGGTAGGTACGTTAACTGTAGACGTTAGCCTTACAACTAAAAATGAACGCGTCACCCACCAGATCAAACAAGATATAATAACATAGTGAAAAACATTCAATGTTCAAATAATGACCTCCAAAGATGTTCGAGGCTTCCGCAGAATCATTCTGTGAAGGCGAGCCTGACTTGGCAATCCTGCCATTCGTCCTTCTGATCTTGGTCCTTGTATGCTGGTGGTCGGAGTGATGGCATTGATCTGACTCCCGAAGTAATTCTCAGGTCGCCACCAGAACTTAGAGCTAGAATTTCACCAAAGGTGTCCCTCTATGGACATTCTCTCACAAAGAGGTTCACCTGACCACAGCGATATCATACTGATATCCCCAACAGGCACCGCCCATCACTATTTTTTTTTAAATGTTACATAAAAGAGAATCTTTGGGCACTGGGAAAATAAATCCAAATCCACCAGAATTCACCCAAAACTCTCGTCTTAAGCGTCGGCTCCTCCTCCAAAGCAGAAAACAATACGAACGATGAGCACTAGGAGCTGAGGTATGAAATCTCTTGCCCAAAGATGATGTGGAACCAATTATGCTGTAACCTCGACTCGTTGAATATCTCTGGCGGGGTCCACCTCCCTCAAATCATCAACTAATACCCCACACAAATTAAGGTTAAATCTCATATTAAACCACAGCACAGACACATTCATCAAAGTCTGTGTATAGCGCGCTCACCATAAATGAAAAAAAATTACAGGTCACCAGCCTTGCTCAAACCCTAGTATATTTCTCTCACTGTTTCAACAGAACAAAATGCAAATCAGAACAAGCAATGAAAGCAATTCTGAAACACCATAGCTGACAAATTTCCTCGCCACAAATTCATGAACTCTGCATGCATCCTCCTCATCCGCCTTACTGGAAAGCGACACCTTTAAAAATCGATGATCTTGGCCCACAAAGTTGCAACGTACTTCCTGTCTCTCGGTGCTCATCCACTAACGATAGTTATAGTCCTGCAGTAGGCCAACAACTAACTTTGTCCGCTACTCAGGTATTAGTTGAGGACGCATACGGTCGCAAACTCAACCGATCACGATAAACCAGTTCTCACACAGCACCAGGTCGTGAGAACCAGGGAAAGGTACAGGACCTGCCTTATTGGCCCGATTAACAAAATCGTCATGGTCCTCCCGTGGCGCTAGCATCATGCGTGCTAATAGCTCACGCATCCGCTAGGCCAATTACTGCGCCTCATCCTGAAGAGCTGGTTGTCGAGGCATAATGATCTACGAGTCCACCACTACTAATTAAGCCACAAAACCAGACCAAGAAAACTGGCTCAATAAGAAGACTCTGAACAGTTAACAATGCACAACACTTGGAGGTGACCGGGATCCGCCGGCCGGTCGGGCCACCCCTCCCAAAAGTATTGTACACTATCAAATGTCTGAACTGATCTGACCAAGAAAGACTACATAATATGTAACCTAATGCTCGGATACCAACTGAAAGGACCCAACCCTAGATTAACTAGTAATCTAGGATCATGCCCTAACGAAAAGACCTAAACTATAGATTTCTGTAAAAAAAATTGACATTATTTCCTCTACGAAGTGGACTACCAAAAACCTACAAGAAAATTCACACTTCTGATTTCCCACAAATAATACTGTGGACCACTAATGTCCATCCGGATTTCTCAATAAAGTGTGGAAAGTAAATTAGTTAAAATGCTAGAATAATAATATCAAACTGAAAACTCATAATCCAGCAATACCAATAATTCACTACTAATACTGAAAAATATTTACAACACTACTGTTCAGAGCAACTTCTAGGAGCAGAATTAAATATATAAAAATACATTTCTAGTGGTCGAAACCTAAATGAAGGTATGATAACCCGGTGGATTCAAAGCTTCTGGAGATCTAAAATTCAGCTCAGGAGAAGCACTGCAATCTGGGCACGAAAAACTGAAAGGCCTAGGGAAAGACATTTAAAATATAAAACGTTAGCGTGAGTGAACAAAAAAATCGTAATCAGTGTAAAATAATGAAATATTCTATCTGTGTCTTTTTGCTGTTTTCTGAGAAATACACCGAGTTCAAAGAAAACTGCAAACAGAAAACAATGGAGGCACTCGCCCAGACCACCTAACCTGAGTCAGATAGCTGTAAGAAAATAAATGTGATAAGATCGTCTCCAGGCCACCTAACCTGAGTTGATCTGAGTCAGACGATGCCACATAACCTCTCCTGACTAAACTATCCAGTGATCAGCCAAATAGCTAAAGCATCGATGCAATAAAATAAACCATCACAATAAATCTCCAAATTTAAAAGCTCTAAAATAAAACTGTAGAGCATGCTGTATAAAATAAGAACTCGCTACAACTGTGAAAATAAAGGTCCACTCACCGAACTATGCCGAAATATTCATAAAGTCGTAACCTGCTAATCGGCGCAATAAACATCCGACATGACTCGCTAATTCAAAATCCTAAAACCACAATTATAATTAATATCTACTCGTCAATATTCAATAGAAAAGCTCGTAATCCTACACACACAAAAGTTGAGAATCACACATTCTCGAAAATATGCATTTTTTGACTAAAATCGTACTTAACTAAATGGTGCTTGTTATATCTATTGCATATAGGAAAATCTCTGGGTGCTGATGGAGTAAATCGAGAACCACTAGATCCACTGGAACTGGCCCCAGACCTCTGCCTCTGTGATCGACTCCGGCTCCATCTAGGAAAACAGCTAAGACGACGTAAACTAGAAGTCTGAGATCCCTCACCAAAACATGATGTGGAACCAGATGCACTGGAGCCTCCCCTTTTTGAAGGACCTTAGCTGGGCCCACCTTCCTTAAATCGTCGAGTCTGGCCTCGCTTCGATTGAAGCCTATCCTCACATCTCACAGCAGCACTGACAAACTCGTCAAAATCAGTGCGCGGTACACCTGACATGAACGGGGCAATCTCATGTCGCAAACCTGGCTCAAACCTCCAACATCTTTCCTTCACTAACCTTATAGAATTTGGTGCAAATCGGGATAAACGGGTGAAATGATCCCGATACTCCATCACGAACAAGTCTTCTTGCCGAAGATTTATAAACACCTCATATTTTCTTTGCTCTGTTACTTCACTAAAGAAGCGACTCATGAACAACTCCCTGAACTCTGCCCACGGAGTGGTGGTTTCATTTTTCTCAGTGCTCTCTCACCAACGCTAAGCATGATTCTGCAATAGACCCACAACTGTCGATGTTCTCTGTTCTAAAGTCAATTGGGGACGTAGACGATCGCATACTCGACCAATCTCTATAAGCCAGTTCTCACAAGTCTCAGGGTCATGAGATCCTGCAAAGGGAATCGCTCCTACTAATTTAGCTTTTGTTACTAAATCATCATGACCATCACAAGGCATTGGCATCATACGTGTAATTAATTCATGCATCTGCTGTGCCAAACGCTCTGTTTCATCCTGTTGAGCTGGTTGTCGAGGCATAATGACGTAAGAGTCCACAAAAAGATATTTAGCTCACTCGAAGAGACCAAGAAAGTGGCTCAACTAAGAGACTTTAAATAGTTAACAATGTACAACACTTGGAACTGTGATGGGGATCCGCCGGCCGGTCGGGCCATCCTCCCGGGAGTGTTGTACACTATCAAATGTTTATACTAACATGACCAAGAGTCTACAAAATCTGTAACCTAATTCTCTGATACAAAGTTGAAAGGACTCAACCCTAGTTTAGCTAGTAAACTAGATAGTTTAACTAGTAAACTAGAATTAAATCCTAATGATTAATTAAATTCTGAGAATTTCTACGAAAATTTTGACATAATTCCCTTTGAAAACTGAACAACCCCAAAACCTACAAGAAAAGAACACTTCTAAACCAAATTCCCACAAACAAATCGTGGACCTCCGATTCTCCATCCAGATTTCTTAATAAATAACATAAACAAGAACCAAAA
Source organism: Geum urbanum (assembly GCA_946800695.1). Lineage (NCBI taxonomy): Eukaryota > Viridiplantae > Streptophyta > Magnoliopsida > Rosales > Rosaceae > Geum > Geum urbanum. Next base: position 75,063,834 of record OX326999.1, on the reverse strand, counting down.
ATTTAACTCAGGAATTTAAACACGTATTTACAACATGCTAATTCTGAATACAAAGAAATCAAACTCGACTATTATTCGAGAAATTAGAAATAACATAATACAACTAGAATTCAGAGCGACTTCTATGAACATAGATTACATATAAATAGATCTCACAGTAGACTGGAACCTACTGAATGAGTAGCTGACAAGTGGACTCAAAGCCTTTGACGACACCACGCGAATCCAGGATTTAAACTGCAGCCTGAGCGATGGAAACTGAAAAGGCCATGGAAAGGCATTTAAAATAAAAAACGTTAGAGTGAGTGGACAAAAATAACGTAAACTACGTAAAACGATAAATCTGTAATAACATGTTTTTCCGCTAATTTCTGTAATATAAAGCAAGTTCAAATATAATAAACTGAAATAAAATATGGAGGTGAGCGCTCAGGGTGTTTTTCCTAACCCAGAGCGTCTCCAAGACTGTAAATAAAAATGGGATGGAATCGTCTAGGGGGTTTGTCCTTTCCCGAGAAAATCTAGGTCGGCAGGGTGTTTGTCCTAACTTGGTCTGACCCGACTAGTCAGTCATCAGCCGACTAGTCAAAGCATCGATGCTGAAAAATAAAACGATCACAAACATACCTCCAAAATTAACTGTAATAAAATATAGGAGACTGTAAATCTGCATAAATATGAACTCGTAGTAACTGTGAAAATAAATAAACATCCACTCACAAGTCTGCGACTACTGCTGGGATCCAATGGAATTTCCTTCGCTGCTAGGGTCGCGATCACGATGTCCTGCAAATACGGATCATACAATATCAGGATATACGTAAAAATATGAAAATCGATCCTAAAAACAACCCCGAAAATCCCCGAAGATTTCAGAAAATTTCCTCGCCGGAGCTTCGCCGTAGGTGGCAGTGCATGGCCGTCACGCGCCTTCACAGGTGGCGACGCGTGGGCCACATGCGCCCCTATGGAACTGCTCCATTTCCAACGATTTCTACATCGTTGGAAAGCTCTCATCGAGCTCTACAACTTTAATAACTAGGCCTCCATCCAATTATGTCGTCTTGGGGTCCAAATCGTCAGCCGGCCGACCACCACCAACCACCACGGTTGACAGCGTTTAACCCCACGTTATCTTCCTCTTTCCAAGCCCAACACTTCTCTTCAAAGCACCACCCTCATCCAATCACCACCATGACCGGAAACAAGCCCAAAAAAATTTGGTTCAAAAACTTCCCGATTTACCCTCGCCGTAGTACCACCGCCATAACGCCTCCTCTGTCAAAACTGACCATCCAAGAAGCACCAGGGGGTTGAGGGGATCCAAAACCCCCAAAGCTCCGCCTCCAAAACTCGCCGGAACGCCATCATCGACGATGGCGAAAACCGGAATAAAAATGGAATCGGGTGGCTCACCACACACATCCAAACTCTAAACATATAGATCGATAGGAAAGATCACGAGCTTTGTTTTCATACCAGAAACATCATCGGAGATGGCCGGAGTCGTTGGGTTGACTGGATAACCCAAAACGGGTCGGCGGGGTTCGAAACCGGGTCGGTGGGTACTCTGTATTTTCTCCGTATTTTCTCCTTAAATACCATATTTATATTCCAATTGTTCATTAGATCAAATGGTCCAAATTCAATCTGATCAAGATCCAACGGCTCAGATCAAACCGACATCAAAAATTAAAATATTTTAATATTTCCTCCTACCGACTTCATGTTGCCCGGTGAAAAATTCCTCCGAGAATTCCTACGAACTCGAAATTAAATAATCTACAACTTTTGTGAAGAAAGTCAAGTCAAAATCTCGCCCAGTGAAAAAGTCGTTAATAACCACGATAACGCGACTAATCCGCGATAAGGCGTAATATAATTCGATAAGCGCGTAATTTCGTTTCAAGTGATAACATTAGCAATGACAAAAACACCCATTTATATAAAACACGTGTGTCACATGTGTGATTTTTAACATCCAAAACAAACAAAATGACCAATCTGAATGATAAGGTAAACATGAGTGTTCAATCTGATATTTATCAAACATGAATGACCGATTCGTTGTAACTGTCAAATATGAATAACCTACCTAATAAATTTCCTAATTATCATCAAGGTTTAAGTAGGGTTCTTTTGTACCCAATTCGAATTATTTCAACATTTAACAGAATAACAAAAAATAGTGAGGACTCTTTTAAAGTTTAGACAAATGAATAATGTATCGAGCAAGGACAAGATTATATAAGGACCAACCCTCTGTGAAACTTTACGTAGGTAGCCTTGTATTTGTTAGCTCAACTTGTCGAAGTTCCTAGTCTAATTAATTTTATTATCCTTAGTAGACCATCACACGTGGCAATGCCTGCGTCAATTCCATCTCTATCACCAGGAACGACCTCATTTTCTCTTCTTCTTCAAGCTATTGACTTGTAGTTTTATATGGCAACCAACTTCTAAGAACATACATATGTAAGTTTGCTTAATATGATTAATTCGTGTTAATTAATTGGTTATGATGAATGTCATTATCTAAATTCATTACTACATATCTTTTGTTTTGTACAGAACAAACTCAAGAACAACGTCAGCCAGAACTCCAGCTAGGCCACTCGGGGCACTAATCTAATCTAATTAATATAATTACCGTTTTGCGGTCCAAGATAGGGTACTAATTGAAATATGCAGTATCATCTATCAACTATCAACTATCAAATAGAAGGTCCAAAGTCATCATTTGGCCCGCGGATGTCCGCAAAGTCCGAGAAGTCTGAGTTCAGTAGAAAAATATAAGTAAAAGTATTTAGGGTAGAATGTAATACTTTCATTCAATCTTAAATTGGGTATATATATACAGTTTACAGACATATTCATAATAGGTGAGAATATTTATAATAAAGAATCAATCAATTCCAATTACTATAGGAATCTAACATATCTACAAGTTTAATACTTGCCAACTCTTCTCCTCAAGTTGGAGTGTAGATGTCAGTCATGCCCAATTTGTCCAATCATTTACTAAAGGCTTCATGTGACAACCCTTAAGTAAGAACATCAACTAACTGTTCTTCAGATATCACAAAACAAAATCGAATGATCTTCTTGTCAAAGTTGTCCCTTATGAAGTGTCTATCAACCTCCACATGTTTGGTTCTGTCATACTGTACTGGGTTATGAGTAATCGCAACAGCAGCTGTATTATCACAATACAAATCCATAGAGTTTTGAAGCTTGAAACCCAATTCTTTCAACACATTCCTGATCCATAGCAATTCACATACTTCATTTTTCATTCCACGATATTCAACTCTTGCACTAGAACGGGCAATTATATTTTGTTTCTTACTATGCTAGTTAGTATGATCACCAGCCCAGTCTGCATCAGTGTAGCCTGAAACACACATCTCACTAGTGTAGCCAGAAACACACAACTCACTGTTTCTTACAAATAACAAACCCTTACCAGGTGTACCATTTAGATATATGAGAATACATAAGACAACACTCATATGTTATATTCTAGGATTACGCATGAACTGACTTACCACACTGACATCATATGCAATATCATGTCTAGTATGTGATAAATAAATAAGTCTTTCAACTCAATGTTGATACCTGCCCTTGTTTGCTGGAACCTGATCTGGGAGAAGCTCCACCTTATGATTTTGGAGTAGCAGCAGGCTTACAGTCTAACAACTCTGTCTCAGCAAGATGATCCAAAACATACTTCCTTTGGGATAATATAATCCTTTGCTTGGACATTGCGACCTCAATTTTCAAGAAGTATTTCAAATCACTTAGATCTTTCATGTCAAACTCTTATGACAACTGTTTCTGGAGACTTGTCATTTCGCATAGATCATCTCTTGTAACCACCATATCATCGACATACACAATCAAGGCAGTAGTCTTACCATTCTTGCGTTTGACAAACAATGTGTGATTAGAGTTGCACTGGCGATACCCAAATGTCTCCATTGCCTTGGAGAAGCATCCAAACCATGCCCTAGGTGATTGATTCAAACCATATATAGACTTCTCCAAGTGACACACATTTTCTTCATTACCTGGTTTGCAACTGATTCCTGGTAGAGTATCCATGTATACTTCTTCTTCTAAGTCATCATTCAGGAAAGTGTTCTTCCCATCAAACTGGTGTAAATGCCAATCATACTGAGCTGCAAGGGAAGTGAGGATTCTTATAGTATTAATTTTGGCAATAGATGCAAAAGTCTCTAGGTAATCAACTCCATATTTCTGAGTATAACCCTTGGCAACCAATCTAGCTTTGTAGTGATCAATGCTTCCACCAGCTTTAAGTTTCACAGTATTCACCCGACGACATCCAACAGTCTTCTTACCAGATGGCATAGGAATTATGTCCCAAGTTTCATTCTTCTGCAAGGCTTCTAACTCCTCATTCATAACTTGTTTCCATTTAGGATTTGCCAAAGCATCCTGCACATTGGTAGAAGTAGATGTTGAAGATAATTAACTAATAGCAAGTGCATGATATTCAGAAAACCTATGGTAGGAGATATAGTTAGCAATAGGGTATTTGGCTTTGACATCTACTCTAGACTCATATTGTTGTTTGGGAATTTCTTTAGTCATTTGGTTAGATTTACGTACCTTAGATAGATCACTCTGAACGAAGATCTCCGTTGATGATGTAGATAGGGGAGCAGGTGCTTGAATACTATCTCGATGTTGTATAATTGACAGTTCTTCCCTGTTAGCAGAATTTTCGATAGGTCAAGACTCCTCACTCGATGGGTCGAAAGCAAGCTTCTGTCCCTCAGATGTAACATTTTTGACGGTTTGAGACTCCTCACTCGACGGCTCGAAGGTAAGCTTTTGTTCCTGTAATATAACATTTTCGAGGGTCGAGACTCCTCACTTGATGGGTTGAAGGTATGTACAGGGCCTTCCATTTCAATTCTTCCAAATCGTGCCTCCAACTTCTCAAGCTCATCAAATTTTGGCAAATTAAGAATATTTCCTTCACAACCTTTCTTCCCTTGAAGGGAAAACTCTTAAACTCCCCATGAGTAATAAGGTTCAGACTTTCAAAAATAGACATCAAGGGAGACATGAGTTTTCTTGGTGAGAGGCACATAACACAGATATCCTTTTTGAAAATTAGCATAACCAATGATGACACAGTTCATAACACAAGGATCAAGTTTACCCCGAAAAAGCTTGTTAATATGGATATAGACAGTGCAATCAAACATGCGAGGCTCAAGAATAGGAAGAGAAGGAACATGTAGCAACTCTTGTAACTTCTGGAGTGGACTCTGAAACTCAATAACATGGGATGCAGTATGGTTGATCAAGTAAGCAACAAAAGTAACACCTGCACCTAAATAAGACAGAGTCATATTCATGCCAAATAATGAAGCACAAATAACCTCCAATAAGGTTCTATTCATATGTTCTGCCAAGCCATTCTGTTGAGGAGTATAGGCAATAGAGGTTTGGTGACGGATCTCATGAGAGGCTAGATAAGTAGACATGACACCATTAACATACTCACCTCCATTGTCTGATTAAAGAACTTAGATAGGCTTCTGTTATTAGGTGGTCAGCATCTTATGAAACTCAGTGAAGCGAGAGAAGACATCACTCTTGCTAGTCATCAAAGACCCATGTCATCCAGGTACACTCATCAATAAAAGTAACAAAATAATGAGCTTTAGTTGGGGTACTAATTCTAGCAGGACCCCAAACATCAGAGTGAATTTTCATTAAAGGAAATGAGCATTTATTCAAACTCGGGGAATAAGTAATACAATGGCTCTTGGCTAGTTCACGAATATCACACTTAAAATCAGACTCATCAACATTCAAAAATAGATAGGGTTGTAACTTCCTAAGATAACCAAAAGGAAGATGACCCAAATGACGATGCCATAACCAAATGATTTCCTTAGCTTTATTCAGATTGCTAACATTGTTGGTTTGACTTAATGAACTCAGCTGCTTTTTTTCCACTAGATTTCAAATTGATATAGTACAGCTTCCTCCGTCTAATACCATAACCAAGAATCTGACGAGTCAGAATGTCTTGAAATACACAAAAAAAGGGATAAAATATGACAGAACAAGAAAGAGTCATAGTGATTTGACTAACATATAAAAGATTATATGCTAGAGATGGGACAACTAAGACAGAATCAATGGTTAAATATGGAGAAAGAGTAATAGAGCCTTCACCAACAACAGAAGAAGGGGAACCATCAACAGTAGATACACTAGGTAAAATAGATGGACGAATAGAATGAACTAAGCTACGGTTATTAGTCATATGATCAGATGCACCAGTGTCAATTATCCAAGCATTATTCCAAAAAGATGTAGCAAGAGGGGCCTTATTAGTCATACCTGATTAGACTACATTAGTAAAAGCAACAGAGGTACTTGTAGAAGGAAGGGTCTTGCGTGGGCGATTACTCCACCAGTCAGGACATCCAATATATGGAAACAGTTGTCTTTGAAATGACCTTTATCCTTGCATAGCAAGCAGATAGAGTTGGCATAGGGGTTTGGAGGACGAACACCAATCTAGTAAGAGTCAGACAAACGTAAGAAGGAAGACTATCGGTTAGCCACAATGGCCTAAGCTTCAGAGGATGAGGTCGATGGTGGTGGTGGTAGAGATAAGGTGGTGATAGTTCTCATGATATCGAGCTGAGTTAGAATAGCAGAGTAGGTAAGGTGGTCGTTGTGAGCCCAACGGGTATGAACATAAGTCTTGTCAAGACTCAATAATTCCTCTCGACGAAGCAGCTCCCCTCGAATCTGATCAAATTTAGGATCCAAACCTCCCAAGAATATGGGAACCCGGAGCATAGATTTTTAGTTGTTGTCTTGGACAACTGTGATCATGATATTAGAAAAAGAAGTAACACGCTGATCAAGTTCCTCAAGCTATGTAACAAACTTGTTGTAGTAGGCAGAGAGTGGTCGTCCTGCTTGTTTGGTGGTGAAGTAGAGATGGTGTAACTCATAGATCAGGGTAAAGTCTGAATCATCATAATAAGTTTGATGCAAGACACTCCAAATTTTTGCATAAGTCTTTAGACGAAGGTAGCGGTTGATGATGGATGGAGACATTTTGTCAATCAACCAACTCTTGACTTTTTCTTTGTCAGTGGCCTAAGTAATATAGTCAGGCGAGCCAATAGCAAGAGTAGTCGAAGCACCAGTAAGATATCCAAGCTTGTTACGGCCTCCAATGCGCATCTGCATAACAGGGGCCTAGGTAGAATAATTGGTATCATTCAAAAGAACTCCAATATGAGTTTTTTTGATGGTAGTGGATGGAAAGTGGAGGTTAAGTTTGAGGTTGAGGTTGGGGAGAAGAAATCACAACAGAATCGGATTGCCCATCTATGGCAGCAAAACAGATTGTAATAAGATAAGGAAAAAAGCTACGAACTTAATGAATAAATTTTTAATTGGATTTGCTCTCATTTGCTACTTGGCCTTAATGAATCAATTTAGTTTCATATAAAGAAATTTTTCATTCATTGTTTTAAAAATGCTATATAATTTTTTAGTTGATGTTTGGTATTAATCTAAGAGCATCCCCAATAGTAAAGTCATATTTTCTAGTCAATTTTTTCACAAAACTAAATATAACCACCATATTTTAAAATTTTTCTCAAACAGTTCTAGTTCTAGATATTTCTAAGTCAAATTAAAATAAAGGGAATATTTCACTTTACCTACTTCAAGTTTGCCATCAACATCAGTTTACTACTTGAAATTCACTTTGACTTACAAATATGAATTATTATTTATTTTCGTAAATTATTTTCTTTGATTTATGGTTTAAGACCTGGAGCTTCGATCAAATATTTTGGATTATTACGTGTTGAACTTAGGATAACAGTGTCATTATGGCCTAATCTTGGTTTAGGAAACTAAATCGAGGTCAGGTCCTTTCAGTTGGTATTAGAGCGTTATGTTATGTATATGTGTAGACCGTACTAGGCTGCTTTAATTTTTCATGTTTGATTACGCTCAACATCTCCGGAGTGATGGCCCGACCGGCCAGCAGGTCCCCATCAAATACTCAAGGTGTTAAACGTCGTCAAATACATGGCGAATGTGATCGAGTACCAACCCCAGCATGTTGCCCCTAGTCGTTATGCTTTGTGTGCGCTGACCTCAATCTCTCTTCTTGTAAATCTAAGTTAAAAAAATTTTCTCAGTAAGTTTGTAGTACATTTGAGTTTACGTACTTATCAAACCCTAACTTTTCATGCTCTTACTTTATTACTTTAAAATATGAAGGTATAATGCCCAATTTACGAGCAGTTGAGTCTGTATTAGATAAACAAGTGTGTGTTGATTAGTAAGACCTTGTTCGATGTGTGAATTATTGGTGGACTGCCACTTTTCGAGAAGTGGAATTTAGATGTGTATCAATTCTCATAGAGTAAAAAAAATTGGGTTACCACGGCGTAAGTGCTATCTTAAATCGATTTTAGACAGAGAAACTTTTACGACGATTTTCATTGACTTGAGAACACTTTCGATTTGAAATAAATTATGTGTCTTATACTATGAGGAATCAGGTTGAGCAGTTGTGGCTCACGGTTTTTATTTGAGACTTGTTATCTTTGAAGTGTAATCTCCCTGCAGGTTTTGGTTGATCTTGAATTTTCGGGGAATTTATGCCGAATTTTTGGTAAATTATATTAGCTATATTAAGTGGCGTATTATGAGGAACGACAAGGCAATACCGTTGGTGATTTGCAATTACATCGATAACTCTTGAGTCATCTTGTAGCTAGTAAACTACTAGCTATGTCAATGAATTAAATGCACAAATTTCCTTCCTTTCGCCATATTTAATTTTACATGTTCAACAAAAAGTTCCAAGGGTCTTGTTTAGTTTTCCAGCTTCCCATTTCACGTTTACTCTTCCAGCTTCATGCTTGTTCAGTTACCTTATAAGGATCAAAAGTTCTAGGACGAGGAATTATATTATACGAAGTCGTTTAGTGAAATGTGCAGGATTTACAGGTTTTGGGTTCGACTATAAATGAATAGGTCATGCCAAACTCTCTCTAGAAACTCTTTTGATTTAAAGTCATTGGAATCGCCTCTTTCTTCGATTATCAATTAATAAATCAACTTTCTACAATATTTGTAATTCGATTACCTTTGAGAGAGTTATGCTTAAGTATATTCTACAAGATTATGCACGGATCTTCGTAATGTCCAACGAAGCAAAATGTACTTTGAATGTTTGCATAGGCAATATGAAAAAAACCCGACTCTAATTTAATTGCTAAACCGAGATTAGGCCCTAATGACAAACCTTAACACATAAAAATCTACTGAAATTCTATGAACCCAAAACACAAAAACTCGACACATAATTTCTCCTAAAATTCTATGAACACGATTTCATCATTTTACCTGCATGTGATGTCATTAGTTCTAGATGGTCCAAATAAACTATGACCATCCTACTTTCAGGTACAAACGGTACAAACAAACACATCGTAGTCACATCTGTATCAAAACTGATCTTTGTCAAATCCCCATCTTCATTACCCATTCTAAACCAATAATCAATTCTTTATCCTACATAATCCATGTTGAGTCACCATAGAATCTACCTCCATCAAAGATATCTTATCTTTTCTGTCGTAGTCATAATAATGAACTCTACCACCAATATATCTATTCTCGCGGATGAAGCCTCCATGAAATATTTTGATTGTGATTTCCTCGGGGCTCACTGCATAAATTGAAGTTACAGTAAGAAACGTATACTGTAATTAAAGTCATTCCATATATACTGGTATTCTTTCTCATGCTATGTAATTAATAAAGAGCTAGATATAATGCTCTAGCTAGCAAAATTACTATGCGCTTTATATATATGCAACAAAACTCTAAAAGAGAAATCAAACACAGTAGCACACTTTGAAATCATACCAAACTTTCACCAGTAGCACACAAACAAAGTTGACTCTATATATATATATGCAACAAAACTCTATCATGATCAGCAAAACGTATAGATCAAACTATAGGAGGGAGAGAGATAAATAACCATCTACTATATTTAAAGGTGTGGTTGTATCTCCCAACAACCTTTACAACAATGTTTACTGCATAATTTTTTGAATAATAAACAATACCCACACAAAGATACAAGAGCCTAATATATTAATAGGAAATTACACTTAAGGTCACTTAGAGGCCTTAGTTTAGACATAAGGTTATTGTATAAGTTTTACACACATAAGGTCATTATACAATCATTTAAAAAATTCAGTTTCCAATTTTGCCCATCGTATATATAGATATTTTCTGAATTCAAACTGAATTGAATTCAAAACAAGCTAAACCACCGAAACGGAGAGAGAGGGGAGAGCTTCTGTGTTCTAGAGAGAGCTTCTGTGTTCATCCATTCGAATCAGCTCTATGTGTTTGTGTTAGTGAGAGAGAGAGAGAGAGAGGGAGAGAGAGAGAGAGAGAGAGAGGAGGCAGAGAAGTTCCGGCGAATTTGGGAGGAGAAGTTCCGGCGAATTTTGGGAGGAGAAGTTCCGGCGAATCGGAGGTTTTCGATGATAAAAGCTTGGATAAGGTTTCCATTCTGCTCACCTGTAGATATTTTGTGCTTTGTTTTGTTTGATTTGATGTATTGTTTGATTCGATTAAACCGATTTCGATTTTCGGTTTTCCGATTTTGATTCTTCTACTTTGGATTATGTATGGCGAATTGCAGTGATATTATTTTCTGTGTTCGTGTGTGATTGATGTGGCTAATTTGTGTGTTTTGATATTTCGTATAAATTATGACAAGTTACAGACTGTTAGTACTACATCTGTTGAGCGATTATACTATTGCATCCCATTGAACATACTAGTTACCTGTGATGTGTGTTCTGTGTGTGTTTTGAGTTGATAGTACTACCTCTGTTGAGTGAGAACACTACTGCATCCCATTGAGCACGGTAGTTACATGTTCTGTGTGTTCTGACTTGATTGTACTACCTCTGTTGATTGAATACACTACTTTATTCCATTGAACACTCTAGTCAGCTGTTCTGTGTGTTCTGTGTGTCCGATTGTGTGAATACACTACTGATGTGTAGTAATGATACTACTTCTTTTTTGTAAGTATTTTTTGTTTTGATTTGCATATTGGGATCTATGGATTTTGATTTGTATGCGAAGTGCACCTACATCGACAAAACAATCATGTTTGATCTTACGCCTACTAAAACTTTCATTGATATGGTGATGGAAGTGTCATCACGTCTTCCTGGCTTGAGACCATACTCTTTCACTCTTGGTTTCTCATTGCCACGCTATCCGAATTGCATGATATCTTGCGATAGGGATTTGAAATTGATGATGAAGACCATGATCGAACTTGAGGTATCGTCTGTGGATATTGTTGCTAGGGATTGTGGGCAGAGTAGTTCGGGTACTCTTGTGCATTTCGACATATCCTCTTTTGATGAAGCTTCTTCTTCTCTGACTTGCACGTCGTTGTCTTCAAATAAATTGCTTATGCAAATGATTATTTGTCTTGCTTTAGGCCAGAAGCTCTGATTCTTTACTTGACAAATGAATGGGCAAGTTATATCAGCCATGTCAATCAAAAGTTTGAAGGTGGTGTTGTCGAGTTTAGGGAAAAGCTGAATCGTTATGCATTCGAGTCTGGTTTTACCTTCAAGTACTTCAGAAATCACAAGGATAGAATTGTTGCACAATGTTCTCAGAATGAAGGCAGCTGTCTCTGGAAAGTTCGTGCTCTAAGATGTAGGGCAAATAACTTTTTTGTCATCCGAGAGCTCAATAACACTTATACATGTACCGCTGGTATTCGTGACCAAAAGAGTAAGCATCTTGGTTCTCATGCCATCAAGTCCATTGTTTGTTCTGAGTTGAAGTCCAATCCTTATGTAAAGCCCAGAGAAATCATGTCAACATTGCAAACTTCTTATGGCTTGCATGTGTCTTATCACAAGGCTTGGTATGCAAGAGAGTTGGCTGCACGTTCTGTACGGGGCAACGAAGGTGACTCCTACTCTCAGTTGTCGTGGTATCATGGTATCATGAGCAGGTGTTGGCTACCAACCCCGGTTCTCATTGCATCTTGGAGGTGAATCCGCTCACTAGACGTTTTGAACGCTTCTTCTTATGTTTTGGTAGCTGTATTAAGGGGTTCATGTCATGCATGCCTATGTTGTTTGTCGATGCTGCTCATCTCAAGGGCAAGTTCAAGGGTTACATGCTCTGTGCCACTGGAAAGAACGGGAACGAAGGTTCGTTTTTCAGTTTCAGGGATAGTGTGTAAAACTAGTAACAGTAGTACTGTCCAAAAACTATAGTACATTCTGTAAACTACAGTATTACAGACATCAAAGTTTTAGTTATCGTGCACCAAGTCCCAGTAGAATAGTATTATCCATATACTAGAGTAGTACATTCTGGAAACTACAGTAGTACAATCAAAGTTTTAGTTGGCATGCATCAAGTCCCAGTAGTGTAGTACTTTCGAACAACTAGAGTAGTACATTCTGAAAACTACAGCAGTACTTTCAACCAACTGTTGTAGTGCTTTCCATGTGATAGAAATAAGTATCCAAGTGTTTTTTTTCTAACTCCATCTCTTAAAAATTTGCAGAATTCTACCCGTTTGCATTTGCTGTTGTGGATTCTAAAAATAAAGCCAATTGGAAGTGGTTTTTCGATCATCTCTACACTATTTTTTCGCCACAAGGAAGGAACATTACTTTCTTCACGGATCGACATGAAGGGTTATTGGATGCTGTGGCTACGACATTCCCCGACTCTCCTCATTCCTACTGTTTCTATCACCTGAAAAAGAATGTGGAAAAGCTTTATGAGAAGAAAATGAGTGTTTATGACGTGGAAACCATCATTCATGATTTCATGACGGTGGCATACTCTCCAATAGTTGCTTGCTATGAATTCAACCTTCAGAAGTTGTTGATTTCTGGTCAAGATCTTATGAGGAACTTCTTGAGGTCACTGATTTTGGAGAAGTGGTGTAACGCCTTCTTCAAAGGTAATAGATATGGGGAAATGTCCAACAGCGTGGCTGAATCTTTCAATAATTGGACACGTGAATTGCGTCGGCTTCCTATTTTTGAGATGTTGGAGGGTTTGAGACAGAAATTGATGGTGATGATGGCTGAAAGGAAGATGAGATCAGAAACTTGGACCTCTATGTTGTGTCCTAAAATGGAGGAGACTTTGAAGGCTAGGATGAATGTGGGGAGGCACTGGACAGTTCGAAGGTCTAGTGAGACTTTGTATGAATTCCAGGCATTAAAGATTGTGGCGGTTGATCTCGGGGCATACAGTTGCAGTTGCCGACATTGGCAGATCGATTCTTTCCCATGTCCCCATGCACTAGCTGCTATACAACATGCCGGTATTGAGTCCATTTACTCTTACATCGAGAATTTCTATGATGTTAGAAGTTACAGGGCTGCCTACGAGTTTGGTATTAAGCCAATACCCAACATTGAGAAGTTTTACCATGATGCTCTGAATGAACCGGCCATTGTGAAGCCTCCGTTGACAAGAATCCCATCCGGTCGTCCAAAGGATACTCACATGAAGTCTTCCGTTGAAGGTGGGAAGGCGCCAAGGCCAATCAGATGTGGTCGTTGTGGCGAGAAAGGAAGACACAACAGATTGACGTGTACCAAAGTCATCAACAGCTAACTAGTGTCTACGTTACTCACATGTAGTGTATTCAGCAGTCTACAGTAGTACACTCAGCCTGAACAGAATAGGTGCTACCTTAACGTAATTTTTCCTTTGTGCGATTTTTTGTTTCAACATACTAATTCGAGTTTGTTGTTATTCGGTTTTTGTGATTTTGTGTTGGTCAATTGTTCTTTGTATGCGGCAACGATTTGTGTGTGGAACCAAGTACATTAGTACTATCCAACAATAATAGTATTACAGTCATCATACAATAAATGTAGCACATACTACTGATTAATCTAGTAAGCACTACTGTTTCAGATTAGAAAGTACTACTTCACGAAAATTTAGTGTACTAACACGACTATTGTCCTTTGTAAGCACTACTCCAAAACATTAAGTGTACTACTTCAACACATGTGTAAGTACTACTGTTTCACAACCGAAAGTACTACTTCACAAAATTGTAGTGTATTACTAACACTACTGCAGTTTCTAGTAAGTACTACTAACAAATATCCTGGGTACTACTTAAACACAACGCAACTACTAGTATTCAGTACATCAGACCATAACAGAAGAATGTACTACATGAAGCCTAACAGAACATAAAGAACTAATTGGGCTTTGCTTTGCTTCTAGTGTTTCTTCTTGCAACTCGGTAATCATAAAGCGGGTCCTTTGTTGTAGTCTTCCTCTTCTTGGTCTTGACAGCTTTTATCATCGAAGGAGGTGACTTCCGCTTGCTTGTTTCAACCTTCCCACTCCGCGACCTCAGTTGTCGTGTCGCTGCGAGGGCCATGCTATCATTTTTAAATTTCGATCTGATCTCATATGCATCTTCACTGCTGCCCTGCTTATCATCAAATTCAAAACAAACAAAAAAATCAACAAGAGTAGTACATTCTGAAAACTATAGTATTACAGGCATGCACAAAGTCCCAGTACAGTAGTACTATCCAACACCTAGAGTAGTATTATGTAAAAACTACAGTAGCACATGCAATAAACTGTTGTAATGTTTTCGCAGATTTCTGAAATTAAATCAGTAAATGCACTAATACACAACATACCAGGTTGATTTCTTCATCTCCGGCTTGTTCTTCACCTTCTTCTTCTGCTTCTTCTTCTTCATCATTTTTTTCTTCATCTTCATCTTCTACTTCTTCTTCTGCTGTTTCTTCTGTTTCTTCTTATGCTGTTTCTTCTGCTTCTTCTTCCACTGCTTCTTCTTCTTCAGCTTGTGTCTCTTCTTCTTCAGCTTATGTCTCTTCTTCTTCAGCTTGTGTCTCTTCTTCTTCTGCTTCTTCTCCTTCTGCTGCTTCAGTTTCTTCTTCTTCTTCAGTTTCTTTCTCGTTCTGTAATCAGATTGGAAACAACACACTAAGCGTTCTGGAAATTGAAATAAGAGAAAAAAACTTTATCAGATAGAGTCAATGACCTCCTCTTCTGCTGAGTTGTTTCCCTCCGAAAAAGGAACTTGAGAATCCATAAGCTTAATTTGGTCTAGCTCACGCTGAAGCTCCTTGTTCCTCGACTCCAACGAAGCAATCTTGGTATAGGCCTCTCCTAGCAGCTTGTAAGCTTCATCTCGTTCCTTCAAGGAGTTCTCTTGGGTGGTGGATGCCTTGCCTTTCATCTTCGACTTCATAATCTCCACTTTCTTGGCGCATTCATCCTTTTCGCGTATGAACTTATCGACCATTTGCATCCAGAATTGATTTTGCTCTACCATCTTCACTTTCTGGTCTTCAAGTTTGGCGATCATATTTTGAGCGTCGTCAACCTCCTTCTGTGTTGGAGATGACTGTGATGATGCCATATCTTGGAGAGAAGCGATGATTTCAACAAGGTTCTCCTGGGCTCTCTTCTCCCTCTCCATCAACTCTTCCCTGGATATTTCCTCCTTCACATTTAAATCACAAAGCACGAATTCATACAACAGAACACAGGAAGCACTACTCTAGACAATAGCACATACTACTAGTGTTCAATGTATATACTACTGAATTCAAAACGTTGATACTTACCCACATATTGAATGATGGAGCATCCATGCTCTCTTCAAGTAGGTGTAAGTTGTCGTCCCTCACCCGTACCTTCTCATTCTTCGACTGCATCTTTTCTCCTAGCTCCTCGTCAGAGAGCTTGCTTAACTGAGTGTGCAGCTTCATCAGCTTCCAGTGCGCAAATCTGAGAGGATAAACCTTCCTTGATGCGACTCTTTCAATGATTACTGTCCTTTCAGCAACCCAATATTGTTCCAGAAAAAATACACTATTAGAGACCACATCACATCACACAAGCACACTACTGTTCTAACATATATACTACTGCTGACCACGCTTCATAATACTGCTGACCACACTATATACTACTGTTGACCACACAATATACTACTCATGTCTACAAATACACTATTAGAGACCAATACAGATTTCTCCATTAAGATACACAACCAGGGAACAAGGGCATACCATAATTAGTGGGAAACAACCAGAAAGAGAAGTCGGGTTCTCTTTCGATTTGTCCAGCCCTTTCTCCAGATAATTCAGAACCATCTTCGCCTAATTGTAATTATGAAGGCCATCTAAAGCTTAAGCCACATTGATTATGCTGCACGTGACTATGGAAGAGGAGTTAGCGAAGAAGAATGTGGACAACATATAAATAACCAACCAGATTGCAGTGTCGTTGTCATTCTTCTTTCCGAGGGCAGCCATCTCGAGAGCCTTATCAAGTTTTGATATCGGCATACAATCCTGAATCTTGTATCTTTGCAGGAAGCTTGAATCGCGTCTTCTCTCAGTCTTGGAATCCATATCATGGATCATGCCTGGAGCATCAAGATCAGAAACAAAACACATGTAAATAACACTAAACTAGAAGAATCACTTAAAAGTCAAACATACTAACACATTAAAGTAGAAGAATCATACCCTTAGCTGGAAGACCAAAGATTTTTTCCACATCATCTGTTGTGAGATGATGTTTCTTCCCACCAATCAAGAATGCTCTCTGTTCAACATCCCAAAATCGTGTTATTCTTGTGATATCGTCAATTGATTTGTGGGAATCATCAGATGTCATCAAGCCTTGTGAAAACAACCATATGAAACTGCCAAATAGTGTTTTTTGCAAGATCCTCACTATTTTCGATGGCAATTTTGTATGCAGTTTAGCCATGATATTGCAGAAGCCTCTCAATGATGATCTGATTTGGACCTTGGGTTTTTTAGGGTCTTCGATTTGTGCATTTTCTGCAAAACAATAAGACAGACCATCAAAACACTACAGACTACTTACATAAATTCTACAAACTACACAGAACAGTTCTACACACTACTCACAGACAGCAGTACAAACTACTCAGGACAGTAGTACAAACTAGTTCAGAGAAAACAATAAACTACTCATCACAGGACTACAAACTACACACAACAGTTCTACACACTACTCACAGACAGCAGTACAAACTACTCAGGACAGTAGTACAAACTAGTTAAAAGCAAACAACAAACTACTCAGCATAGGACTACACACTACACACAACAGATCCACACACTACTAACAGACAGCAGTACAAACTACTCAAGACATGAGTACAAACTAGTTAAGAACAAACAACAAACTATTCAGCACAGGACTACACACTACACACAACAGATCCACACACTACTAACAGACAGCAGTACAAACTACTCAAGACAGGAGTACAAACTAGTTCAGAGAAAACAACAAACTACTCATCACAGGACTACAAACTACACACAACAGTTCTACACACTACTCACAGACAGCAGTACAAACTACTTAGGACAGTAGTACAAACTAGTTCAGAGAAAACAACAAACTACTCATCACAGGACTACAAACTACACACAACAGTTCTACACACTACTCACAGACAGCAGTACAAACTACTCAGGACAGTAGTACAAACTAGTTCAGAGAAAACAACAAACTACTCATCACAAGACTACAAACTACACACAACAGTTCTACACACTACTCACAGACTGCAGTACAAACTACTCAGGACAGTAGTACAAACTAGTTCAGAGAAAACAACAAACTACTCAGCATAGGACTACACACTACACACAACAGATCCACACACTACTAACAGACAGCAGTACAAACTACTCAAGACAGGAGTACAAACTAGTTAAGAGCAAACAACAAACTATTCAGCACAGGACTACACACTACTAACAGACAGTACTACAAACTACACACTAAATCCCTCACCTGCATGAGCTGCACTTTGTTGCTTCGGGAGGCGCTTTTTACCAAGGCCAGGGTTTGAAGCCGGAGGAGCCATTGTCTTGAAGCTGCCGGGAGGGGGAGAGGACCTTAGTGTTAGAGAAAGAGACAGAGAATCAAACCTGAGAGATAGAAAGAGAGAAACAGAGAGAGAGAGAGTGAGATCTGAAATTGAGGGAGGGACACGGTGGCGTTTGACTGTAGGGGTGGCGTTGGACGGTGTCGGGCTCATTGGTGATCGGAAACCACAGGCTTGCGACGGCAATCGAAGTGGAGATGGAGGCTGGGCTGCTGTGACGGAATTTGAAGTAGGAAGTATGTGGAATGGGCAGAATCACAGTGAAGAGGAGAATGGAGCTCTACTAGGGCTTGGGCACGGTTTGAATTTTGCTTTTCGTTCTGATTTCTGGTGTGAAGGAAGAGGGAAAAGAGAAATGGCATTCAGCGTAAATTAATCAAACTTCAAGGTTTTTTGTTTTATCAAATGGCCTTAATTATGAAAGAAAAGTAAGGTGACCTTATACGTAAATAATCTTACGTAACTGACCTTATACGTATTTTACCCATATATTAATTACAACCAGACAAGGACCCTAACTCTCCTGAACCACTTTTCTTTGACTTCTTATACTAAACTGTAAACAAATTCCATACAAAGATTAGAACCGAATAAACTAACTCACCATAGTTTGGGAGTTCATCCCCTCTACCTGGTCCTGCAACTCGAGGAATCCATTCCTCAATTGCTACAACCATGTCTGCCATCACCAATCAATTGGTCGATGGGTTTTGGGGATCAATTTCGAGTAGGACTAAAGGTTAACAACACAAGTTGAAATTAATTTTTGGGTAGTGCCTTTGGGTTATGGGAATGAATTCTAGGTCTAAATTTTGGGAATCAAGTCGGACACGTAGCGAAAGTGAAGACGAGAAGGAGGCAGGTTGAGTCGATAGCTTAACAACGAGAATTGAGTTTTCTTTTCCAAAACTTTTAGAGCAACAATTCCAACAATATCACAGAAAGTTTGCTTATTTTGTTCAAAAATGAAGCCGAAACCTATTTTAGCTAATCACTTGTATAAATTTACTCCAACAATATCACTTAAAATGTAGTTAGATTTAAATACATGCTTAGTTTTGATTGGTTGATAATAAAATATTTATTTATTAATATAATTATTAATTACATTTACAATCTAGAAGGAAAGTATTAATTACAATATTGAATGTTTCGTTACCTATAATTTATGTTTTCGGTATAAGAATAAGGGATAAAAACATGAAATATAGGGAATTCCTAAATTGGCTAATAAGATAAGGGAGCTGCTGGAGTGAATTTTAAGAGAAAATCTTTATATTTTAGTTAAAAATAATTTATAGGAAATCTGCTGGAGTTGCTCTTAGGGTTTAGATGAATACTGTGGCAGGGGTAAAAAAGGAATTTCTCATTTTAATTGGGGTCCACACGCAGGCAAGAGTGCCAACGTGAAATACCATGTGGTGATGACATGGAGGAGTTAACTGAGTAAATTGACAAAAAGTTGGAAGTGATAAAAAATTAAAACTACATAGTAAACTCATAAAATCAAAACTTCAAGTAGTAAATTGATGTTGATGGCAAACTTGAATTAGGTAAAGTGAAATTTGCCATAAAAAAAAGTACTATGACAAGAGAGAAATATTAGAGGGAAAAGTTTAACTATTAGTTATTTTCTATCTCCATTCTTGCTAAATTTGACAAAAGATTTAACCAAAAGTTATATTTAACTTTGGTATAGGGTATCTATTGGTATAAATTAGTCAAATTTTTAATTTTTTTTTTCTGTGACTAATGAGTTTGACTTATTTTTTATGTAGAAAATAATTAAACATGTATTCTGATTTATTTATTTTATATAAAATAATTAGGTCCGGCCTAGACAAAAAATTATAGAGATACTCGGCCCGGCCCGCAAGGCCTGGTTCCATGGGCCAAGCTTGAGCTTTACAATTGTGCTTAAAGCTTGGTCCGCTTTGGCCCGTAATTATTTAATTTTCTCAAAAACCCGGCTCGACCCAACCCGAATCCTGCAACGCCCGGTCCATTGACGATCCCTGTTCTCACAAATGTAATTGGCACGTCGTCATAGTGTTACGTTTGAAGTTATTGGGCTAAGATTTAACAAACAAAGGCCCAACATATCGGGCTAAGAAAAACAAAACAACCCAAATAATAACCAAAGAGCCAGACAAGCCCTATCAATAAAATTTTACAGTCAAACTTGTTTGCATATCATTCTTTACGTTTGTATCGAGCATTACAAAACATACATCGCTCATTTGCCAATTACGAGTCACATCTTAAAGGTTCTTCAAGGTTCCAAAGCAAAGATCGATGGATGCAAGTGTTGTAGAGCCAAAATATATACTTGTGTTTCATGGGAAATCGGGTACAAATGTTTGCATGTAAAATTTCATTCTTGTGAACTCAAACAGTTTCATCAACAAAGCTTCATTTACGAAATCACAAATAGGAAAAAAAAATGTAGGGCAAAAGAACATATAATTCTATCTCGTTTGCCCGTGAAGAAGATAACGAGGAGAAGTAGATAGGGAAGCAAAACTAGTATCCATATCTCTATTAGACAAGAAGCTCATCTTATCAAACGAAGATGACGACGCAAACGAGCTCACAAAGTCATCAAATCCGGCCACATGCGACCCGCTCGGCGGTCTCAGCTCCTCCGGAATCTCAACCTCCCCTTCCAGATACCTCATCACCAACCTCATATTGGGCCTCGCCCTGGATCCATGGGCCGAACACATCAAGCCCAACTTCACCACCATCACTACCTCACTCTCGTCATAAACCCCATCAAGCCTCGGATCCACCACTTCAAGTATCCTCCCTTCCTTAAACATATCCCAAACCCAGTCCACCAAGACCAACTCATCGGGCTTCGCCTTGGGCTCAATGGGCCTCCGCCCACAAACCACCTCCAACAAAAGCGCGCCAAACGCGTACACATCGGAACCAGTGCTGGCCTTCCCTGTCCTCGGTAACTCCGGAGCCAAATACCCGAGCGTGCCCACGACCCGAGTCGTACTCGAGTTCGACCCGTGTTCATGAAGCCTCGCCAGCCCAAAGTCTCCAAGCCTCCCATTCAATTCACTATCCAGCAACACATTACTCGCTTTTACATCTCTGTGAATCACAACTTGCTCAAACCCTTCGTGTAAGTAATGAAGCGCCGAAGCTATACCCTTTATGATCTGAAACCTCTGTTCCCAGTTCAAAACTGACTTTGGCTCGTCGAACAAGAAAGTATCTAAGCTACCGTTTTCCATGTAGTCATAGACCAAAAGAAGATCGCCCTTTTTGCGACACCAGCCCAATAACTGAACCAAGTTCCTATGACGAAGCCTACCTATGCTGGCGATCTCCGCCACGAATTCCCTTAAACCCTGTTTCGAATCGTTGGAGATTCGCTTCACGGCGATTAAGGTTTTGGTGTTTGGGAGTGTGCCTTTGAAAACTTGGCCGAACCCACCTTGGCCCAGTATCTCTTTATCTCTGAACCCTTTTGTGGCTTTCTTCAATTCTTGGTAGGAATATCTGTGTGGGCCGAGTTCGAGCTCCCACGACTCGATTGGCTCGGCGTTCTTGAGCTTCTTGACGAAGACGTAGATGGTCACCGAGATTGCAGATAGAGCTAGAGCAATGGTGGAGACCGAGACTCCGATTTTCATAGCTGTGTGGTGATTTCTGGGTACTGGGATTTTAGGGAGAGAAGACAAGTCAAGATGTTGGGGCTGCCCATCGATCTTGAAGCTCCAGCCGAGAATGTAGTGAGAGCTAGCAAGTAAACCCGTTGAAGCTGAGAACCCAACATACATATATTCTTCGAGAATCGGTGAGAGATCTACATTCATAGAAAGAATTGGGGTTTTGGGTTTAGTAGAATGTGGTGAAACTGTGACATGTATTGCATTTTGAGACGAATCATAGTCGATCCAGGCCATGATTGGCTTCCCACACTTGAGGTTGAACTTCTGTTTAGTTGAGGAGGAGTCTATGTAATACGCAGCATCGGCTGAGGCGTTTGATTTCAAGCTGTTAAGGTCGATTCCAACATGGTTGTCATTGATGTCTCCAAATTCGAAGTCTTGAACTGTATCGAATTCGATTGCGAATATGTGCATGGAGGAGTTGCCGACATCGCTGCTGTTGAAGAGGCCCAGGTACTGACTAGGTAGAGAAATGAGATCTTTGGAGGGTGCTATTGTGAAAGCAAAGCCGTGGCCGCCGAGTTTTGGGTACTCGGGGACTATGGTGAAAGCAAATGAGGTAGAGAAAGAGTAGGCTTTGCCGGTTGTGGAGTTTTTCAAATGAAATGAGGAAGTGTAGAAAGCTTGACCCATTAATCTACTGGTGTCATTGGTCAGTTTGAGAATGCCACCAAGATTGTTTTCAATTTCTGCTATTCCTTTCAGGGTTAAGTTGGTACCTGCATCTTTGAAACCAGGGAAGAAGAGTTCACTGACCTGAGATGAAACTGGTATTGATAGCACAAGAAGAAGAGCGCAGAGCAATCTGAGAAGACGTGCCATTTCAAGCAGCATTTGTATCTAGAGAGTTGTAGAAAATAAGGAAGAGTTTCGAATAGGATTGGTGGAAATGGGATTTTGAGATGTCCTGTGAGGAAAGTCCAAGGATAATGGCATAGATGGTTTTTGTTGAATCTGAATGAGTATGACGGAATTGATAGTGTGTTTGTTAGAGCAATGAGGAAGGCAGTCAATAGAGAACACTAATCAAATGAGCACATGGGTCATGATTTACGAAACAGATAAAAGTGAGAGTGACTAAAAGAAGCCAATGGGATACTGTAAGAGTTTCTGTATCAAAGAATATGATGATGTTCAAGTAGCCATGGAGAACGAAAGGCTCGGCCTTTATTTCATGTGTTGAGCCAATCAACATACTTGTGTCGTTTTATGTGAATTTTCTTCTTCTTCTTCTTCTTCGCTGCATATTTTGGGTTCTGACTCATCCCAATAGAAACAGGTAATTTTCACTGATTGGTTTTGCTCTATTCTTCTATACTTGCCACTGGAATTTGGTGGCCAATTCTTGTTGAAGTAGAAAGTCATATGCAGAAGAAGTTAGGTAGGGTGCAAATGAAGGGTTAAAGTTAAACCAAAACTTAAGCATCAACTGTTGGAAGTATCGCATATTAGCATGTCAAGAAAACTTCAATCACAATTGTTTAATACCAAGTTGATGGGAATCTTATTTCTTAAACGTCCAAGGGGAACAGGCTTCAATGGTAGCACTAAAATTTCATTGGTTATAATGCTTTCTAACTTGATTGTAGATAAAGGACAACCAAGTTCAAACCCACTATCAAACTTTATATATAAAATACTTGGGGATAGAGTTGTAACTTGACTTGGGAACAAAACATTAGGTTATAGAAACAAAACTCTGCTTATTGATTCAGATGCTAGATGATTTGTATGGCCAAACTCCATCCTTTGGGTAATAAACAAACCAAGAAACCTCATATGATCAGGTCTAAAGACAAATTCTATGCATTATGATACATAGATTTAGCGGCACTTCTTGTCATGTGCACGCTGTGGTGATGAAGTTGGTGTGTACATTTTATTGATTTCCATTTCTGAATGAGGGCTAGCTTACCTAGCTAGTTCATAAACCAATTCTAGTGCAAAGGCCAACATACTTGATGAAATGCCATAGTGATTCCATGCTGGCTTTTTGAAAAGGGACAAGTCCAATAATACCACCTACATACATATAAAATTTCTCTCCAGAATTAAAGAATCTACAGATGATGTATGATCATGTCATAGATTCTAAAAATGAATGGGAGATTAAAAGAACTCCCACTTGCTCTACCAAGACAATTGCTGAGATCCCCATTTTTTCTGTAGCTTTTGTTTTGTGGTACAGGGGCACAGCACATTTGGTTCTATTGCCACAAACATTACGACAGCTCCAACACAAAACCATATGGATAATGGGTTGGAAAATCGCACCGGCTATTCATCATAAAACAGATTCTGGTACGTTATTCCGAGTTTCAGACACAATTAGACTTCATCATGTGCTTTCTTTTCTCAAAAATTGTTGGCATCAGATTTCATATGCTCTTACTGATGACAGTACTGTCTTAATTTGTTTGTGCTGTTTCTGGTTTTGCTTTTCTTGTATCTTGGCTGTGATTGATAATGATTGCATTACGGATTTAAAACACACACCACTATTATTCTACATTTTATGTCATCTTGGAGATGTGAAGATTTTCTTTTTTTAAAGGCCATGACAAAGCCATTCATCCTGATCCAAATAGACCTGAGTTGTACAGACTTAAGACGAAGAAAGCCAAACCACTTGAGAGCAAACAGATTTTAGTTTTTAAGACTACTGAATTATTGGCACCAGAAACAGCCCTCTGATTAATAATGCGAATTTGAAACTGAAGGCATATGTAATATTGGCTACTCCTTGACAATGGACAAAACACAATTGACCGGAAGATCATCAAGGAAAGAGATTGAAGATGTTGGCATCACTTACTTATTTCTTTGGAGAAACAGGTAGTTCATGCATCTCATAACATGGTTTTCATTTAGGATAGCAACCGTTGCACATATCCCCATTGATCTGCTGTTATTCTGGTTACATGTCCATACATGATTTCGGTCGCCTAGGTGATTTCTTAGTCTGTATGCATGTGATTTTCTGAGGCATAGGTCTTCCTTAATTCAGAATACAAGAGCTTTTGTTCATGATAGTTGACTCTACAAAAGGTGTAATGGTTTAGGCTCACATGTGACTTTTAGGAGTGTGTGATGTGCTTTACAGCCTGGACAGCCTTCTGGCCTTCCTCAATCTGTCCATCACGTGCTAGCTGAGACTGTGTTTATCTTTTCTAGTATATGGCTTGGAAAGTTTTGTTTCCCTCCTAAAACACTCTTTGCCTAAAATGGGAATTAGATGTTGACCTTGTATGGTGTCTCTTGAGCATGCGTTTGCCTTGCAAACTGTGAAATGTTGTGTCAATATCTGGGACAGTTTTAGGGCTGCAATAGGGTTGCTTTCTATGTTGTCTTTTCACGTGCTTTCTTACTGTCGTTGACCTCTGTTTTGCCTTGTTTACTTGCTGCTATTTGCTGCTGTATTACATTGCCTATATAATGGGTCTAAGGCTGTTTAGAAAGCGTTGGTTGAGTGAAATAGTTTCTGGGTAGATTATTCTGTTAGGGTTACTCTTTGAAGAGCACATTTCTGTGTAGAATCTCTTCTCTCTTCTCTTCCTCTTCCATGTCTTTTGGTTGCTCATAATTGTGCATAATAGACATGGATTCTCAAGCATAAAAACTATTTTCAAAACTCATATGCATCATTGCATAGTGCATTCCATTGAGATAAGTATGGAGATGCCCAACCCATGAAGTAGATCAAGAAGATTTAACTTGAGAGTAGTTAAAATCTGAGTTGATACTTCTGAATATTTTCCAAAGTGTAAACACATAGATTGAGTTGTGTAGCTCTGTTAGAACTGGTAGTCAGACTAGTTAGGATATCATACGGGTTATGTATCCCCAGAGTACGAGAGACTTGTAATTGTGTGTGTTACTTGATAGTGGAAAGGTTTGTCCCTTAAGAGTTAGAGGCACGCAGTTTTAATCCTGGTTGTAGGATTTCTGCGTTAACAAAAACATCTGGTGTTATTCTTTACTTTCTGTCTTTACATTTCAACACTTGTATCCTGTATTTCGGGATATGTCTCTATCTTTCTATCCCGATAACAGATTAAGCGAAAAAGTGGTAAAATGTCTATTCACCCCCCCCCTCTAGGACCTTTAAGTGGTATCAGAGCGGCCACTAGCCTCTGCTAGTGAGATCCTCTGAGGGTCCAGATATGGATCGTGAAAAAGGCTCTTCCATAAATGTTCCTCCTTTTTTTGATGGACATGATTTCTCACAGTGAAAAATCATGATGAGTGTCTTCCTCTCCTACCAAGATGATGGTATGTTGTGGCAAATCGTAGAGGAAGGCTGGACACATCCCACAAAACCAAAAGGCGATGAATCAAACGAGAAAATTTCAAAGCCGAGGTCCGAATGGGAGAAAGCCGACAAGGATTTGGCTAGAGCAAACATCAAAGCTCTAAGTTGTCTATTCAATGCCGTATCCGAAGCAGAGCGCCAAAGGATCATTCATTGCTCTACTGCTAAGGAGGCATGGGAAATGCTCATCAACACTCATGAAGGTAACTCTCGTGTTAAGCAACAAAAACTTCAACGTCTTATTTATGAGTTTGTTTGAAGGTTTAAGCATGAGTGACAAAGAGTCTATTGATGATTTCTATGGTCGTGTACTCAATATCACAAATCAATGCCGTAGCTTAGGCGAGGCCATAGAATCAAAGAAAATTGTTAGGAAATTTTTAAATGCTTCACCTTCTTTCTTTGACTCAAAAATGAATGCTGTTGATGAGGCTCATGATCTAGACACTTATCCTTTAGAAGAACTTGTTGGTAATCTGAAAACTTATGAGACACTCAAGAAAAGGCATATGCATGAGAAATCCATTGCTCTAAGTTTGGTTAAAATTGAGGTTGAAAAGGTGCTTGAAAATGAAGATGATAATAATGATGAATTTGCTTTTCTAACCAAATAATTTGAGAAATTCTTAAGGAAAAGTAAATCTTTCAACTCTAACCAGAACTTCTCAAAAGGATCTAGCTCTAAGCCTTTTAGAAATAAGGTTTCACAGAGAGGTAGGGATATCAGGTCCTCTCCTATCCCAAGAATGGACAATAAATGTTTTGAGTGCAATGAAGTGGGACATAAGGCTGTGGATTGTGCTAACAGGAAAAATAAGTCTCATAAAGTACTAAAATCAACTTGGAGTGATAGTGATTCTAATGAAAATTCTGAAACCGATTTAGATGAAGATGAAAAGGTTGCTTTTGTCACCCAAGTCACATTAGATGAGTCTCTTGAAGACAAGGATTCTGATGACGAAGGGCATGATATGTATGTACATTTATGTAAAGCATCTAAGTCTATGCTTGCTAAAAATGAAGCTCTAACTAATGAGGTATCATTGAGTAAGGAGACAAATTCCAGGTTACAAGGAGAGTACATATCCCAGAAAGCAGAATGGAGTTCTACAAAAACTCAACTAGAAGAACAAGTGATTCTCCTCAAAAGAGAACTGGACCGTCAGTCTTCCTCTATAATAGTGCTCACTGCTGAGAAGCTGAAACTTGAAGAATCCCTGCTAGATGCCAAAAACCAGTTTGCAAAGTTCTCCATCGGCTCGGAGAAGCTATCCCAAATCTGTGGGATGGGAAGACTGGATGGCAGTAAGAAGGGTTTGGGGTTTGAGGATGATGGCAAACTCAAAGGCTCGGGGAAGACTACATTTGTAAAAGGCACCAGTTCGGTGTTGGGAAAGCCTCCGCCTCAACTGAAGATCGATGCTCCTGAAATCTCCAAGGTGTCCAAGCTCAAGTAAAGCTCGCAAATCAGGTGTTTTCACTGTGGGAACAGTGGACACATTAGACGGTACTGCTACAAGCTAAGAAGGAATCATGTAACAGCAAAGATCTCACAGAGCAATGATCTGCTCGTCCATTTTCAGAAATCACTTGAAGAACTGACCAGGATTGCACAGTCCCTTGCCATCCCGAAGCAGAAGAACAAGCCAGTCCCTTCAAACTGGGTCAGAAAATCTATTCGTGGAACCAGGGATACCAGAAGCGTCATGTCTCCCAAGGAATCTGGTGTCAAGAAGAAACAGGAAGAGGTCATTTGTTTCCTCTCAAGAGTAAAGACCTCACCCACTGTTGCAAGAAAAGTTGTAGCTGTTTGTAATGTTGCCTTAACTGCCCTTTCCTCCAGGAAATTCGACTCTTGGTAGATGGACAGCGGCTGTTCGAAGCACATGACCGGAGAACGGAAATGGTTCACTTCCATGGATGATACTCATCCAGTTGGTGACGTCATGTTTGGTGATGGGGCCAAAGTAGAGATTATTGGAAGCGGGACGGTTGACACTCCTGGTCTCCCAGGCCTGAAGAACGTACTGCTGGTGGCAGGATTAGAAGTTTGTTTGTTGAGTGTGAGTCAGATTGTCGATAAGTATGAGACAGTAACATTTGACACGTCTCAGTGCACTGTCCTTGATGGGAAATGAAGGTGTGTGATGAAAGGAGAAAGGTCTAGAGATCACTGTTACTGTGTTCGTGCCAACAAGAGGTTGGAACCTGAAATTTGCTTTCGATCACTGACACAAGAAAGCTTGCTAGATCTGTGGCATAGGAGAATGTGTCATCTCAACCATCAAGATGTGGTGAAGTTGTCATCAAAGGATGGAGCTCGAGGTTTGCCCAAACTGACCGGGAGAGCAGCAGGTATATGTGAAGACTGCAAAATGGGTAAGCTATCCCGAATCTCTCATCCTGTTTTAAATGCTAAGCCAACCTCTAATGCTCTTGAATTACTTCACTTAGATCTAGTAGGCCCTGTTGAAACTGAAAGTATTGCTAAAAAGAAATATGTGCTTGTTGTGGTAGATGACTTCTCTAGATTCACATGGGTTATGTTCTTAAGTGATAAAACTCAAGGTCAAACTTTAGGGAAGTTTTTAGAATTGGCAAAACGTATTTCAAATGAAAAGCTTTCTGAAAACAAACGCATAATAAGGATTAGGTTAGATCATGGAACCGAGTTTGAGAATTCTTCATTTGCTGAGTATTGTGAAGAGAATAGTGTGCACCATGAGTTTTCTGCCCCCATCACACCACAACAAAATGGGATAGTAGAAAGGAAGAATAGAGTCTTGGTTGAGATAGGGAGGGTAATGCTTAGTTCAGCTGATTTACCTCACATGTTTTGGGCCGAAGCAATTTTCAATGCTTGCTATACACTTAACCGTGTGATCCTTAGGCCGGGTACTAGCAAAACACCGTATGAACTCTGGAAAGGTAAGAAGCCAAATATCTCACACTTAAAAGCTTTCGGTAGCCCTTGCTTCATTTATAGAGATCGTGAGTATTTGACAAAGTTTGATGCTAAATGTGTTCGATGTGTTTTTCTAGGTTATGCTTTGAACAGTCGTGCTTATCGTGTCTATAATAAAAGAACTTGCAAAGTCGTAGAAACGGTAAATGTGGCTATCAATGACTCTCTTGTGTGCTCTCACAACCACTCTTCAAGAAATGTGCAGATTGAGGATATAAGTACTGAGACATCTCCCACATCTACTGAGACTCCTATCGATGAACAGAATCCCATACCTGATGATGTATCTCAGGATACAGAATCTGACACTGAAGGTGCCGGGATAGATCAGACCCTGACTATCCAGAAGTCACATCGTATTGGGAAACGCCAAGTTCAAAAGGATCACTCTCCCTCGGATGTGATTGGCACGGTTGATGAACCAAGAAAGACCCGAAGTAAGTCGAACATGCTTGTGAGTAATCTTGTTAGTCTCAAAAGTTTTCTTACTATGCATAGGCTAGCTATCAATCGAATTGTATGCTATGGTTTTGTTTCAAATGTTGAACCTAAGAACATCAAAGATGCATTAAAAGACTCGGATTGGATTGTAGCCATGCAAGATGAACTTAATCAATTTGAGAAAAGCAATGTTTGGCATTTGGTTCCTAAACCTAAGGATAAGAATGTAATAGGAACAAAATGGGTTTTCAAAAACAAGACGGATGAAAAGGGAATCATTATTAGAAACAAGGCTAGGTTAGTTGTGCAAGGATATTCCCAAATTGAAGGCCTAGACTTTGATGAAACTTTTGCTCCCGTAGCTAGACTTGAGTCCGTTAGAATACTCTTGGCTATTGCTTGCTTTCTAAAATTTGATCTCTTTCAAATGGATGTAAAAAGTGTTTTTCTAAATGGGATCTTGAAAGAAGAAGTTTATGTGGAACAACCTCCGGGATTTCAAAGCTCTTGCTATCCCGATCATGTTTACAGATTAGACAAAGCTCTCTATGGTTTAAAGCAAGCTCCTAGAGCTTGGTATGAAAAATTGTCTACACATTTGATTAACCATGGGTATGTGTGAGGTTCTATTGATAAAACCATGTTTGTTAAGAATATTTCACATCATATGATTATTGCTCAAATATATGTGGATGATGTGGTGTTTGGCTCCACCTCTCAAAAACTTGTTGAGGATTTTGTCATTCTAATGAAGCAAGAATTTGAAATGAGTCTTTGTGGTAAGCTAAGCTTCTTCCTTGGACTACAAGTTCAGCAAAGGAAAGATGGTTTGTTCATTTCGCAGGAAAGTATGCGAAGGAACTGGTGAAGAAGTTTGGGATGGAAGGAGCCTCTCCCACCCGAAACCCAATAGGAACCTCATGCAGAATCAGTGTCGATCTGGAGGGTATCAATGCTGATCAAACTCTCTATAGAAGCATGATTGGGAGCTTACTCTACCTCACGGCCAGTAGACCCGACATCTCCTTTAATGTGGGTGTTTGTGCTCGGTATCAAGCCAACCCCAAGGAATCCCACGTGAAGGCTGTCAAGCGTATCATTAGCTACGTTTCAGGTACGTGTGCCTTTGGAATTCTCTATACAATGGATACTAACACTGAGATTGTAGGGTATTCAGACTCGGATTGGGCTGGGGATGCCACAGATAGGAAGAGCACCTCGGGTGGTTGCTTCTTTGTTGGGAACAACTTGGTATCAGGGCATAGCAAGAAGCAGAACTGCGTATCTTTGTCCACTGCCCAAACAGAATACATAGCTGCAGGAAGCTGATGTACACAACTTCTTTGGATGAAGCATATGCTGAGCGACTACGGATTTAAGCAAGGTATCATATCCCTGTTCTGTGATAACACATCTGCAATCAATATCTCAAAGAATCCTGTATTGCATTCTAGGACCAAGCATATAGAGATTAGATATCATTTCATTAGAAACTTGGTCGAAGATAATCAGCTTGAAATGACATTTATTCCAACTGAACATCAATTGGATGATTTATTCACTAAGCCCTTGGATAATCTGAGATTTGAAAGTCTCAGGAAGGCCATTGGTGTATGCACCATTACTTGAGATATCTCCCTCACTGGTCTAAATTTATCTTTCAGCACTTTTTAATTTTCTGAAAATAACTGTTGGCTCATGCTGGGATACGAGTCTGTGGATGCATCCCTGGAAATATTTCTGAACTTGATCTAAAA
Source organism: Geum urbanum (assembly GCA_946800695.1). NCBI lineage: Eukaryota > Viridiplantae > Streptophyta > Magnoliopsida > Rosales > Rosaceae > Geum > Geum urbanum. The sequence goes on along the minus strand of OX326999.1, from coordinate 75,032,594 downwards.
TGTTGTGTTCTTATTTCATGTTTCTTGATAGACATTTGCTGCATTTTTCACTTGTGTATATGCATCTATGTCCTTAAGAATGTTAATGCATGTGGTCTAAATCATTTTGGGAACTAGAAAGAACTCTTGCGCACAAAGGTTACTCTTGTGGGGTGTACACAGTTTGAGTTAGAAAATTGAGATGAGTTGAACTAGTTACTGAAGAACAAATGTGAAAATCTAGTGATTATTGATGAATGAAAAAAGTAAATGAATGGGCTAGTCTTTTGCTGGGTGCACCTTAACCGGAACCAGTGGGGATCCTTGAGATGTTATCTATCCTTCGATGGGTTCGGACTAGTTATCCACTGAGTGTCCTTGAAACACACATTATTCTTTCGAGCATTGCGCTCAGGACATAATGATAACTACTCTGCTACATGGACCTATGATGACGTATTTCTCAGATGAGCTCTTAGACAAAATTTAAAAAAAAATGGCAAAAATGCCTTGAACATAAATGACAACGGCCAAAGGCCAGGTTGGAACAAAGTCCTTGATATGTTGAAATTCTAGAACTCCCAAAAGGCTGTGACAAAGTCACTTGGTTAATCTTGATGTCCTCATCTCATTTGATGTTCTAAACTTGTACTCCCTTAGATGAACCTTTCACACACACACTCTTATGGTTCTAAGGATTGATTTTTCAGAACATATCATTGACGTTACTTTATAGTCATATACTCATGTGAAGAATTTGAGCCATCAAGACATATGAAAATTAGTTATCACATTTTTGAAAGTCATGCTTAAATTTTTCTGATTATCTGGGATTTCACTTACTGTTTCCATCACAGGGTGTATGTTGACAAGTTGTACAAAAATCCTGAAATAAATCTTTCTGTGTTTTCTTGTTGTACCACGTGAGGAGGAGAAGTCCTTGTTTTGGTACATACACTGGTATCTTGTTCATCTTTGTTATCTGAACATCTTGGCAATTTTCTGGTGTTTTCTTTGGAGCAATTATGACATGCTACTTTGAGACAAGGGTAGTTGGTGGCTGTCTCTTTCATCATATGGCTCTGTGTAGCTTAGTGTGTTTCCCTAGCTCAACAGCTGTCTCTTCCCCTCACTTAATCAGAACATCATTTCATGCACGGTTCGCTTTCTCATTTTTAAATCATTTACGTTTTTGAGTGGGAACGCTCCCCTAGAACTTCTCGTCTCCCTCTTCATAATCTGTTTGCCATCTCCTTTACTCATATATATCTTTCAATCTCCAACAGTTCCTTTCAACATGACCGCTAAACCTTCATCTTCATCACCCTTAGACCAAAAAGAAACGGCCATTGTTGCTTTTATGGACCTCTTGGCGCAGCCTCTTGCCACCGCTCCAGCACCAGTGTCTCAGTCTTCACCCAGCGCTGTGACCGCTTCGGAGAATCCCTCTTCAGCCATTCCTCCACCTGCCTCTCCCCACTGGGGAAATCTCATTCTCCGGTTCCTGTTTCCACCTACCATCGCAAACGGGCCTCAATACCCAAGCCAAAAGCCAAGTCTGTCTGCAATCTCTCTGTCTCTTCTGAGGACCCTCCGATTACTCCAACCTCTGTGCCCAGTCCGGATCCAGTTTCCACTGCTCTGCCGTCTTCAGTTCCCTCTTCGCCACCGTAACCCTCAGTCCTTGGGAAGCGCAAGGTCTCGAGCTCCATGCCTAGAACTATGGCGTCTACCTCCTTTCTATCTGGCTCTTCATCTGATAGGGCATACTCTCCACCCTCCAAGCGAGTTACCCGATCCTTTGCTCCTTCTCGAACCCAGACTCCTTCCTCCTCCCGGGCTCGTCAGGGTTCCACCGTCAAAGGCAAAACCTCCGCCTCTTGCTCTCGGCCCAAGGGCAAGGCTTCGGTCAATCGCCCCAGTACAACTCCTCTCTTACCTCCTCTAGACCATTTCGTCTCCAATGCAACTTTTGATCTGTTTGGCTATGTGACTATGAATCGGCCTATTGTTGGTGAACGGCCGTTTGCATTCGATACCTTGCATCCTCAGTTTCTCGCTCTTGTCTCTGATCTGGGATGAGAATCCACTCTCACCTCCCTGCCGCGATACAATCACACCCTTGTCCAGGAGTTCTACGCGAACTTCCCTCTGGGAACCCCAGACAAGGTCAAGATGCGTTCCAAGGATGTGATTTTGGTTACTGTTCGTGGTATCCCGGTAAACATCTCTCCCTCCAGGATTCGATCCCTGCTCTCTCTCCCCATTACTCAGGACTCTGGGTTAGTCCAGGTTCGGGATTTCATCTCCACTGCTTCAATCGATGATTTAGCTGCTCGTCTATACACTTCTGCGCCCTCTGAACCTATCGGCACCTCCTTCCTCACCAGCCGCTGCATGACTGAGTGGTTCAAGGCGCTTACACTACCACGTTTTGAACCATTGCCGGCGATTTTTAAATCGCCGGCAATGTTTTTTTATCATTACCGGCGATATTTGCCGGAAAAATCGCCGGCAACGTCTTTTTTTTTTTTTTAACATTACCGGCGACTTAAATGTAAGTCACCAGCAATGTTCCGCCGGTAATTAAAAAAAAAAAGACATTACCGGCGACTTAAAGTAAGTCGCCGGTAATGTCTTCTTCTTTTTTAATTACCGGCGGGACATTGCCGGCGATTTGCCGAAAAAATCGCCGGCAATGTTAAAAAAAAAAAAAAAGACATTACCAGCGATTTTTGGGGAAAAAATCGCCGGTAATGATAAAAAACATTGCCGGCGATTTAAAAATCGCCGGCAATGGTTCAAAATGTGGTAGTGTTAGGTTTCTAGTCCGCTCTCTCCTTGTTCCAGCCACTCAAACCAGTAAGATTCCCAAGAAGCAGGCAGCTCTTATCGCCTACCTGAGCCAACATCCCCTTTTGCCTCTATTCCCAGCTGAATATTTCATCTACCAAGCCATTTGGACTGCTAGCGTGAAGCATCGGGATTTCCTTACCAAATCCTTAGTCTTTCCTTCCTTGATCACTCTGCTCTGTTCGGATGCTGGTGTCCCTCTCTGGGCGCACGATGTCATGGGTCCAGACCTAGCCACTGTGGATGCTCTCACGATTTCTAAATCTGCTCATCAATCCCAGGGATATGTTGAACCTATGGAGCACACCTTCCTCAGGCGGGATTTCCAGGCTCTGCTCTCCGCTGCTACTTCTGATCTAAAAGGTTACTTGGATGCTGCTATGACCCAGCTTCTCTCTGCGCTCGCTACTCACGATGCTCCCTCTCCTAGCGCTCGGGCTGCCAACCTGTCTACTCCTCCCGGCTCTGCTACTGAATCTTCAAGCAGTTCTGCTGCATCTTCTGAGGGGGAGTCTGGCCAGGAGATCGGCATTGATGAGGATGATGACGACTGCTGATCACATCTCCTGTTTCTTTTTGCTTTGAAGTACTTCTGTTTGTTCCTTTCATGTTTTCCCTAAACATCTTGGGTTTTTGGTTTTGTGATTGGATTCTGAACAATGTTACTTTTATCTGCAGTTTTTATTATCTATGGTTTTACCCTTTAATTTGTCTTTCCTAGACAAAAAGGGGGAGAACTAGCTAAACTATGCAGGCAGTTATGGATGGGATGAACTACCTGGCTGGGATAGGTAGTTGTCTTCCTATCATGGTAAACCAGTCAGGGGGAGTACTGAACTATTTTGTTCAAGTATGTATGGACACTCTTTGCTGCATGTGTTGTTTGTGTTTTGTTATTTTCATACAGGTACTCTTTGAAGACTGTGTTTTGTCAAGGAATGCCAAAGGGGGAGATTGAAGGCATATGTAATATTGGCTACTCCTTGACAATGGACAAAACACAATTGACCGGAAGATCATCAAGGAAAGAGATTGAAGATGTTGGCATCACTTGCTTATCTCTTTGGAGAAACAGGTAGTTCATGCATCTCATAACATGGTTTTCATTTAGGATAGCAACCGTTGCACATATCCCCATTGATCTGCTGTTATTCTGGTTACATGTCCATACATGATTTCGGTCGCCTAGGTGATTTCTTAGTCTGTATGCATGTGATTTTCTGAGGCATAGGTCTTCCTTAATTCAGAATACAAGAGCTTTTGTTCATGATAGTTGACTCTACAAAAGGTGTAATGGTTTAGGCTCACATGTGACTTTTAGGAGTGTGTGATGTGCTTTACAGCCTGGACAGCCTTCTGGCCTTCCTCAATCTGTCCATCACGTGCTAGCTGAGACTGTGTTTATCTTTTCTAGTATATGGCTTGGAAAGTTTTGTTTCCCTCCTAAAACACTCTTTGCCTAAAATGGGAATTAGATGTTGACCTTGTATGGTGTCTCTTGAGCATGCGTTTGCCTTGCAAACTGTGAAATGTTGTGTCAATATCTGGGACAGTTTTAGGGCTGCAATAGGGTTGCTTTCTATGTTGTCTTTTCACGTGCTTTCTTACTGTCGTTGACCTCTGTTTTGCCTTGTTTACTTGCTGCTATTTGCTGCTGTATTACATTGCCTATATAATGGGTCTAAGGCTGTTTAGAAAGCGTTGGTTGAGTGAAATAGTTTCTGGGTAGATTATTCTGTTAGGGTTACTCTTTGAAGAGCACATTTCTGTGTAGAATCTCTTCTCTCTTCTCTTCCTCTTCCATGTCTTTTGGTTGCTCATAATTGTGCATAATAGACATGGATTCTCAAGCATAAAAACTATTTTCAAAACTCATATGCATCATTGCATAGTGCATTCCATTGAGATAAGTATGGAGATGCCCAACCCATGAAGTAGATCAAGAAGATTTAACTTGAGAGTAGTTAAAATCTGAGTTGATACTTCTGAATATTTTCCAAAGTGTAAACACATAGATTGAGTTGTGTAGCTCTGTTAGAACTGGTAGTCAGACTAGTTAGGATATCATACGGGTTATGTATCCCCAAAGTACGAGAGACTTGTAATTGTGTGTGTTACTTGATAGTGGAAAGGTTTGTCCCTTAAGAGTTAGAGGCACGCAGTTTTAATCCTGGTTGTAGGATTTCTGCATTAACAAAAACATCTGGTGTTATTCTTTACTTTCTGTCTTTACATTTCAACACTTGTATCCTGTATTTCGGGATATGTCTCTATCTTTCTATCCCGATAACAGATTAAGCGAAAAAGTGGTAAAATGCCTATTCAATTAATTTTTCATGGTGCTGTTTTTGGACTAGTTGAACACTTCTACATGTTTATGGAACTTGACTCTTTTTTTCTTAAATTGATTTGATATATTTTACCTAGAAATCTTGTAGAATTTAGGATTTAACAGAATAAGTACTGAGTAGCCTGAGAATAGCTGCACAAAAACATTCATTTAGTATGTGCTAAATCCCTACATTACAACTCTAAAATTGGTATAAGCAGCTTCCGTCATCGCTTCTAGCTGTGGGATCGAAGTTTGTAGCAGATGGATCAGTACAGCCTTCAGGGACAGGAAGTTTAATCTGTTGGGCTGCTTTCCCTGCATCCAAATATTTATTAAAAATGACTTTAATAATCTCTCCTCAGTTTGTCGTTTCTCTAATCCTAATTCCTAAAACCAGATGCAACCCTATCATCAACGCCATTAGGATGAAGAGCCTAACCGTAGAAGTTGCCACTCTTGATGGCATCGTCATTAGCATCTCCTAGAGCTGCCTCTTTCAAGTACTTGTCGGACAGTTGCACTCTCTTCACATTTTCTTGCTCTTTCACAAGCATGTTTCCATACTCGAGGAGCTTCTCAAGTGTCATCTTTGGTTGTTCGAAAGTTGGGGGTCCTTCTTTTGAGTTGACGAGTCTCTTCCCAACACCTTCTACTCCAACACTTGCAACCCACTTCCTCACTTCATCATCATAAACTCTTGCCCTGAGGGCACCAAAAAAGTCTACATGCACGATACAAATGTTATCAGTTTTGTTTATGTTTCGGCATGTACATAGTAATTTGTGCTAAAGAGTTACAAGGTACAGACTTACCAATGGACTGACCGGGGAAGGTGTCGACAAGCTTGACAATGTCATCAGTTGGAACATTATCAGTCTTGAATATTCCTGTGCATACACCAATACGATCTTCACGAGTAGGCGCCCAATAGAACTTCTCCATACGCCCATCACGGATGAGAGGAGCGTATAATGTGGATAAGTCATTACCGGTGACTATGATGGGCACACGGGGATTCTCCTGCTTGTTATACATACCGGGGAGTTGGACATTGGTTGGATTATCAGCAATGTTCATGAGGGTAGCATTCACCATTTGATTGTTGACAGTGTACTGAGTAGTTCCACCTAGTCTTCCAGCTCCTGCATCCAAGTCATTGATGAAGAGGCAGCACATTTTCCCCTTGCTGATGATGTCTGCCGCCTGGCGATACCTTTGCCTGATCAGTTTTGCTGGCTCCCCGGCATTTCCACTTTCCAACTCTCCAGCGCTCATCATAATAGGGCTGATCAAGTAGTAGATATTGTAAATTAACATATAGTTAGTAATAACCACATGTATATAGATGTACTTCAACTCTAGTCAGTCATTATGTTCCTAGCTTAGTAGTTCCTAAATGGTTTCATAGCAAGTGAAGCAGAAAGGACATGCTCAGATATTGCTTACTTGATTCCCATTTTGGTTAACACTAGCTCACACTGGAATGACTTTCCTTGACCTTTGCCTCCCCATACACCCAAAATCAGAGGTACCTGTCAACAGCAATTTTCAAACAATCCCATATGTCAGCTAAAGTCCATTTACAAACCTGTGAAATCAGGATTAACGTACATTCATCACAAACTTACAAACCTTAATGTTTGGCAGGTTCAAGAAGTTCTTAGTGATGTGAACAAGAAGTTTGTCCATGAAAGCTGGTGCAATGTAGAAGCCATCCATAATGTTATCCATATTATACCTGAAACAGAATTCAAAGCACACAGTTACTTGACAGGTATCAAAAGCAGAACAGCCTTGGTATGTTTAGAACATTTTGATCAGTTACTTACTGGCGAAGACCAGTGCTGATATAATCGTAGGAGCTCATTATGGCATGGTGCGTTCCACTACCGGTAGGAGCTTGAAACAGCGTGTCCACCATTCCCTTTCCTCTAGTGATGTCCTGCTGATCGTCTGAAGTGTCAGTGACGAGTCCGCCCCACCTGTCTTTTGAGGTCTGCTTTGCCTCATTGTAATCTGAAGCCTGTGAAGTGACTCTGAAATTCCCACATGGAATTCTTGTTTGGTTGATTTTGGGGCTCAGTTTCCTCAAATTCTTGCCGAAGAAAGCAGAGCTCGGAAATGAAGATGAAAAGCCTGAGCCGTTTAGCTTCAACTGCACCAATCCCAATAAACTACTATGTGTTAGTAAAATAACAGAGTTCCATAGAATGAAAACAATCGGAAAAGGGTATAAAGGTTTCAAATTGATGAGCAAAAGAAACAGTAGTTTGGTTGGTTACAAAAGGGCGGGAAAGTTTACAGTACCGGTGCTCTGTTAACAGCACCGATGGTGGGTGAGATTGAAGCAGCCATTGTTTGGAGCACAAGAATGGAGGGTTTAAGTGATCGATCAACAGGAAGTGAAACTGAATCAATTGAAACTGTCCCGGAGATATGTCTTTTGGAAAACAGAGTATTCTAATTCAAGACTTTATAGGAGAGTGATGAGAGAAAAGTAGCAGGGGAAATCATGGGAATTGGCTTATGAATTCCCAACGGGCACGGAAGTTGGGATTGGCTGTATTACGTGGCAGATTGCGGCTTGGTGAGGTAGACGTTGGTTTTGGATTTGTGGCGGGTATTATAGGCTACATGGGATTTAATTTCCTTTGAAACTTGAGGAAGCTTATGGGTTTTCCTAATAAGAACAAAATTGGTGTTCTGCGAACTCGGTTCATTTGAAGTTAGGGTTTAACCTTCAATATCTCCCTCGACATAAGACGTGGTAAATAATCTTCATATGATCATTTATTTCATGAAGAATTATGACCGATTTATGCATATTTACAGCTTAATTAGTCGTAGATGTATTAATTAATAGTCCATTTGGGTTTCTTATCTGCATCCGATTTCAAATATAGATATATATATATATATATATATATATATATATGAAAACCACGTCTCAGCACTCATGGCCTGGGTTTACTTTTACCTATCATTCTTGGTGCACCAATTGATGAGCAGCCACAGAAATGGAAGGAAAATGGAAATACTTTTGGAGACATTTACGATGACTAGCTACTAATTAATTACGTTAACGCTCTTGAAACAACTTGAGATGTCGAGAAACTTCTATGGTGATGACTGATGAGAATATAACATTTTGCCCCATATGGTTGGGGATAGGACGTGACACCACATCTCATTTTCATGATCTCCATATATCATTGGGAATACCATTATTGCAGACGTCTTTGATGACATGTATGCTCTAAACCTCAGTGCAGTAGGAGACTTTATAGAACTCACAGTATGGAGCTCTGGCCATACTTTTGATCGATATAGTCGACCCATGATTGATCCCATCAACATTATCTGCAATTTGACTCGATATTTATGTTTTAGCTACTAATTTTTCTCTTCCAATCGGTATCTTTTGGCTTCTTTCATGACACAACCTATCTGTATGCCAAATGTTACGTACACCCATCAACGTAAATCAACAAGCTAGCCCAGTTCAAAACTTAATAACACAATGAAGCGAATGGGACAATTCTCCATATAAAACATGCATGACCAACCGAAGGCCTGCCCGGTGAACTCAACAATTAGTCTCTTTTATAGTTTTGACTCTTTCAGTTTCTCACATCAGTCACATGTATACTTGGTTTTAGGTTTCACCGTACCATTTAGACTTAAAGTCTTCAAGCCTCTTTTAAGCCTGTTCGGCTTCGTGTTAGGACGAATCAGTTTAATCTCATTAAAAATATGATAAAATTTGGTGTTGGCTTCTTTGGGCCCTAGAGACCAAGCCTTATCTAGTCTATTTGGGCCTCTAAAATCAAGTCATTTGACCATTTTTATTAGAAAAATAATGTAATTTATTTATGATTATTATTATTATATTTTTAAAAAATTCTTTATTTTTTTTTCTCTTATTATCTTAGTCTTCTCTCCACACAAAAATATATTTTCAAAATAAATATCATAAATCAATTCCTAATTACAATAACTTAAAACTTTTTAAAGATTATTTTTTTCTCAATTTAAGACTCATCTTGGTCTGTCCCATAGAAGCCGGCCCAACCTATCTAACTTCATTGGCCTAGCCTTAATTGGTGGGCTAAAGCTTCCAAATTGTGATATCGACCCGACCCAGCCCGACTTCTTTATGTTTGACCATGAACCAAGTCTGACCCAGTAGTTTGAGATATCGAGGATGGATGCATGATCGAGCTTCTGTTAAAACTATAATATGATTAATTACTATCATACGTATTGTCATATAACTACTCATATAGTACCCGTGAAGGTAATTGCATTGTCTGTGAAACTAGTTTCTCTCGAGTAGAGAAAACCCTAGTCGACCCAAAGTTTACTTGCGTAGAAAACCTAGATCCTCTTCACCCTCCGATCATGGCCTCATTAGATCCAAAGAATTCGATTGCTATATGTCACTCGCTCCTTCTCATCCTCCCTAGCTCTCGAGGAGCCACAGTTGGGCGTCACCAAGGTCACCTTAAGCGTCGTCCGATGCAACTCTTAATTCTTCCTGCTTGGTAAATCTCTTGCCTCCAAGCGAATGAATCTTCGAGATTTTTTTATCTCAATTCAAGTGTATTTTGAATTTAGAGAAGAAATTCAAAGTGGAAGAACAATCCAAACTCATGGTCTTCACTTTTGATTAGATCCATGACAAGAAAAGGGTGCTTAGGGGCGGTCTGTGGCACTATCAAAAAGCTCCTCTGGTTATAGAAGACTACGATGGCGCTAGAGGTTTATCTATGTATGCTTTTGAGTCGCTGAGGTACTGGGTGTGTATCACAAATGTCCCATTGGTCTTTGTTGCAAAAGAGAACCTTAGTTGGCTTGCGTCTGTGCAATGGCAGGAACCTTTTTGGAGTATGATCCAACCGCATTCCAGCGCAGAAAGATTATGGTTTGGGTATCTCACTGCGTTGGTGCTCCTTTTGTCTTTGATAAGGAGATGAACATTGTGTCTGGCATCACATAGAACATATTCTATTTCTATGAAAACCTGAGGGGAAGATGTGTGGCTTATGGCTTGGTTTGGCATCTGACTGGTCTTTGTTTGGAGAAAAAGTCTCTCCCGAGTTACTCAAGAAGAAGTGATGGTGTTGTCCTTTTGGAAGCGGCAAAGGCGGCAAAACCCTCAACCTCTAATGTTTCAGTGGTTCTGACGCCCCCAAAGCCCTGGATCTCTCTACAAGCTGGGTTCACGATGACGTTAGGGCTTGGTAAGGATCAACAAGATTTTGTATTTTGAAGCAAGCCCATGATGACTAGAGACTGGACCAGGTTGGAGGAGATACAGAGTTTGATTGCCTAGAAGTCTCGTAGTTGTCTGACTATGATTCGTTCAGATAGGTCAGGCACATCCACTCGTGCGGATGAAGTGTAGATACTGGGGAAGAGAGTCCGTGATGAACTGAATACAACCTCTCCAAAGAAGTTGAAGGACAACAATGCTCATGCCGTAGTTGTGGCATCATCTCCTTAGGGGAAGCGTACAAAGACTCCCTCCTTTCCGGATAGACTTAGGGAATCTTTCTTTGGCTTGGTGGAAACGCCAAAAGGAACCCTGGTTCAGCAGGGAAAGAGAAGAAGAAGTTGGGTAGGCCCTTTGGAGCTCGTGACAAGGTTCCTAGGAATGTGAAGGTAGTTGACAAGGTGGCAAGCCCGCTTCGATTGACATACCCCGTGAAAGATTCGGGTAACAAGGCTTCTTCTTCAAGAAAGAAGAAGCATGACACCTGGTCCCTCAAGACTAGGTTGAGTTCATCCTTTGGTTCTCTTTTGACATCTCTTCGAGGTCTTAGCTTACTACACCATAATTGTATACTTATGTACTTTGTTAAGAGGTTTCAGTTTGATTAGATGTCTATGTTTGCTAAGGATGAGCTCAACATGTGGGTTGAGCTCAATGTTTTAAAGAGTAGTGCTTATTCCTTAGGGTTTTAGGGGTCGATGTTAATCATTATGATTTTTTTGGAATGTATGTATTATTTCGGGTGACCTTCTTAATGAGAAACTTTATTTCAGAATATAACTGCTCATATTGAAATTTCATCAATTGCAATAAACTCAACATGATGTTGGACATTCCTTTTTTATACTAATTCATGAAAAAAGTGGTGTACAACGACATGGTTAGTTGTTCCAAGTCCTCTTTGATTACAAGATTTAGTTGTGGAATATATATTTGTTAACTCTCTCACGCAATAGAAAAAGAAACTCCTCTCTCTCAAATTTGTATCTCATTCGGCGGCCTGCGGCTGGTGCTGGCCTCGGCCTCGCCAGCGATTGCAGGTGCAACCGGATGAGGTTGGTGGACCGGTGTCCGTGATGTCATCGTGTAATGGCAGGGGTTTCCTTGATCTCAAGGTTAGAGATCTTGGGCGCTGGGCAATCGGCAGTGGATCAGTTCTTAATATCGGGTTCAGGGTTGGCGTGGAGTTGCTGTCATGTGGGTCGGTTCTGGCGGTAGTGATCGAGGAGGGTAGTGGCATCGGCGGTGGAAAGCGTAGGATGGAGTTGTCAGATCGATTTTACGATATGGGTAATGGGTGATTGTAGGTTTGGGGTGACGTGTTTGGCATCCCTGATCAGCATCTCCATTGGATTTTAATTAGGTGCACTCCATCTAGGCAGCGGGTGGTTGGTGGACGGAGATTGTGGGATCAGTTACCGTAAGGCAGCGTCGATGTCGCAGTGGCAGTGGCTTCACCCTAAGTTGGGCGTGGTGTTTGGGCCGAGATACTCTATGGTTTGCCCTAATAATGGTTTGGGCTTGGGCTCAGTTTGTGGGCCTGACTCAAACCCTAGTTAGTCTTTATAAGATTGGTTATATTTATTTTCTAACTTTATTTATTTTGTCAAAAATAAACCTACACATGTGTGTGGTAGGCAGAAGTGAGCTTTGTCCCGGGCTATACACCTTTAGTGCCTTATCTGCTTTAGGTTAGGACATTCGATGGTTCATCGCTTGGGCGCACCCTCCTAGTGGTAGGATGAGATGTAGTGCCGACAGTATTTCTTGTCGGCAGCATAGTTGGAAAGCTGTTACAAGTGAATTGATGTGCCGCTTTAGTCGCGTTATCTTTCTGGTACTGTGTCACATTTATTGTAAAGCAAATAGAGTAGTCATTGTTGCGCTCTTTGCTAGATTGTGCAGTTTAGGATACAATGTATTAGTTGAGTTTCCTGAAAGTATTTCAAGCATATCTCTTCTTATGGAGTTTCGGCTTTATGTCCCCCCCTGTATTTTTCCGTTTCATCAATCGAGACTTAAGGGTTGTCATAAACCCTTACTTAAAAAAAAAACAAGATTTAGTTGTGTCATTACTCATTAGTTAATTAGTCAACCAGTCAAAGGTTAATAGTTAATTAAGACGTAGTTTTGGTCAAGTTATGATAAATTCATTAACATATGGGCAGATTACTTACCTTATCTAGTAATGCATAGTGCTTTGTATTACCTCATTCAAAGTATTGATACACCTGTACGTAGCTGCTATTTCCTCCTCTTTTATGTTTCTGATCATTTTCACGTTTTAACTGTTTGACGCTAAAATATCTCCCGCGGAGAGATTTTTCCGCAAAACAGTCTCTTTTATTGACTTCGGATAGTTTAACCGCAGGTGTCGATTTATTCTGTATGTGCTTCGTATGCTGGCGTGTCACCGTTTCTCAATGGAATATAGAATGTAAAGCTGTCTGACTTCTTGATAAGCGATTAAGACAAGGAGAGCACCAACCTTGCCAGAATGGGTCATTCTCGCCTAGTAACCTAGGACTTGATTTTTTGTGTCTCTAGCAGAGCCCCAGAAATCGATACCTCACACTCCCTTAATCAGTGCAAAGCATAGCAATCCCTATGACGATGTGTTGAGAACACTGCTTCCTTGAATATCATAACTCTCACTCGATATGTGACAAGCCCTTCAACCTTCCAGTCGCGATGCTTCCTTTGATCGCAATACACTCACTCGATAGGTGACAAGCACTTTGATTGGCTGGTTGCAAAGAATAGAATCTCTTGACGAGATGTCAAGGTGTACTTGCGTATAGCAAATGTTTTGTATTTGATCGGGGACCCTTTCAACAATGCTCTTACTCTCTTTATATAATGCTCAGTAGTCGTCTTTCAATCCTATTGAATTTCTTCTGCTCTTGCTCTTTGAATCTCAATATAACTCTAACACCATCCAGCATACGGGTCTTTTCTTTATATAGTTATAATGTTATCACAACTCCTTTACTAGAAGAAACCTATCTGAAACAGAAAAGGTACGATAGACATTAAGCCGCATGAATCAGCTACCCGGAATCTCAATCCACAGTCCTAAGTTGACCTGGAAACAGACTCTGTTTCTCCACTTGACCGCTCACCAAGCTTCATTTTTATCTTGGGCCGCTCGCCAAGACTTCAGCTCTTCTTGGGCCGCTCGCCAAGATTTCAGCCTTTCAAGCCCAATATGAAATATTTATTTCAGGCACAAACACTAACATCGGCAAAAAGAAATCTGAGAGAGCGAGATCCATGTCTTCTACAAAAGAAAGATCAACCATTCAAAATCCCTTCAAATTCAGGAACTCCTTGGTGTACCGCACAAGTGATTTCTCCATGATCACTCTAGCGCGTTGCTTCTCCATCGAATTGATCTCACTCATATTCTACTTTGGTTTCTGTAACCAATCACTCCTTTTCAATTCTATACAACATAAAATAGACGCTAATTACTTCAACCACCGCAAAGTTGCTCAAGACGAAAAGACGGACATATTTCACATTCTCTTTGGCATTGGAGGATCCGTGAAATCATGGAATAAGCGGAAACACTATTGTGAGCTATGGTGGAAGCCTAACATCACTCGTGGTTTTGTTTGGCTTGACGAAAAGTCATCTCCCAACATGACATGGGCAGAGACCGTGCTACCCTACAAAGTTTCCAGAGAGACGTCACGGTTCAATTACACCTGCCGGGATGGCTCGCGGTCCGCGATTCGCATAGCTCGAATCGTGAAGGAAAGCTTCGAGTTAAGGCTACAAAGTGTAAGGCGGTTCGTTATGGGAGACGATGATACAATGTTTTTCACCCACAACTTGGTCACGGTGTTGGCGAAATAAGACCACAATTGTACTACATCGGCGGGAACTCTGAGAGTGTCGAACAAAATATGATACACTCGTACAATACGGCCTACGGCGGTGCTGGATTTGCTATCAGCTATCCTTTAGCAGCTGAGCTCGTTAGGATTTTGGACGGTTGTATCAACCGATATCATGGATTCTACGGTTCTGATTCAAAGATCCAAGGTTGCTTGAGTGAAATTGGCGTGCCTTTAACAAAAGAGCTAGGGTTTCACCAGATGGACATTCGAGGTTATCCGTACGGTTTACTAGCGGCACACCCTGCCCAATAGTCTCACTCCACCACCTGGACGATCGCTACCCTTGTTTCCTGATCAAACCAGGATTGGGTCCTTAGAGAGGCTAATTAGCGGGTATGAAGCGGATCCGGGTCGTACCCTACAACATAGCTTCTGTTATGACTTGAGGCGTAATTGGTCAGTTTCAGTGTCATGGGGTTACAGCGTGACGTTATATCCGTCACTGTTGACCGCTAAGAAGCTAGAAACGGCGTTCCGGACGTTCCGGACATGGGGAAGTAACAACGTACGGACCTTTCACGTTTGATACGCGACCCGTGAGTTTGGATCCATGCGAGACTCCGCTGCCGCATCTATTGAATGGGGTTGAAATCGTCGGACGGGATAAAACCTTGACGACGTATAAGAGGTCTTTACCCTCGCAGCGGCGGGACCCAAAGGATTGTCGTCATTGTAATTGCACTCCTGCCTTGGCCGTGGAATTTTTCAACGTCTCAGCGTCCACATTCAACCCTGACTTGTGGAACAAGGTAATTTATTTATTAACAACTGACTTGCTGGCCGGTAAAGGAGCTAGCTAGCTAGCTAGCTAGTATTTATTGATTAGGCTTCACATGTTTCCAATATATATGCATGATTGAATGGGCAGGCACCGCGAAGACAATGTTGCGAGATCGTTGACAGTAGTAACGTCGGGACTGATAAGGTGGTACAAGTCCATATTAGGGACTGCAAACGCTTTGAGTGTGACTCCTCCGTAGAGAAGATTTCTATCGAGCTGGCCACTTAGAAATGTCGTATTTCTCATTTTCAGAATTTCAAGTGTTCCCTAAATGTTTTTATATATTTGATCGTATTTATATAGTTAATCGAATTATTAAGTAACTTTGAGTGCACTAGCTAGCATCAAAATAACCTCACCCTAAACTAAAAACAAACACAAAATATACCTCATAACTTCCGTATGTGTAAATAATATCCTTTAATATATGTTGACTAGCGTATGTGGCTTGACCAGTAATCCATGGGATACCTCATTAGTCTAACCGTAAAACGTTTACTTCTTGCAGGAGGAAACAAATTTTGGTGTGGGATTAAGATAGAACAATAGCAAGAGTGAGCTCGTGATGTGTAGGAAGCTAGCTGATCTCGTGAGAGCTGGAACTTCTTCCCATACAAATATACCCATTGAGTTGTCAAAACATGTATAAACAAATACTCCCAACACGTACACCTACCTAACCTAATTTCTCCCAACAATTATTCTTTAAAATTCTCATTCTTTTCAAACATACTAACAGTATTATCGAACTCCCTCTTGGTTTTGGCAAAAACTACTCCCTATAGAGAGAATAGTAGCCCACGCAAGCTGATCACAATAATATTTCTCATTCCCTCACTCATTTCTATATTACTCCCCTAAATAGAAGTTTCAAAACGCCATCTCCTTCCCCATGTGCACCACTGGCCTCTTAAAACCTCTCTGTATAACTCTCCAGACCTATCCAACTCATACCTCTTCATAACGACAAACCCTCCCGAACCAGTACGTTTTACAAACAGGTTGCACTTCGCAGAAGCCAAAGCGAACAATCTCACTTTCCCTAAACTAGTCCTATACAGCTACTCGTAGTTATATATACACAGACCCTTCAACCTTGTTTTATTCAATTCTGTTTCATTTTCACATGCATCGTAGAAAACAAAGATCCGCATCGAAATCATCTCACTCTTCAATTCATAACCATTTTCTGGGTTAAAATTTTGTTGTGTATGTTAAAATTTTGTTGTGTATGTTAGTATAGCATTATTAGTTGTCCGATTAAATATACTTATCCATTTAAGCAGGTAATCAACACCTACAAGACCACCAGGAAGGCTACAACTCTGTTCACAAGACCGACCCCATCCGAGCACGCACGCGCCCGTGGGGCGCACATCCGAATGCACGGATCACATGACAACAAATGCAAATCAGTCCCACATCGAGGAATACAGGCAAGCAGCAAACTCAACCACCTATATATGTAAGGTATTTATTACAGGTAACATCATCTCAACACATCTGAATCCAAGCATTAAACACTCCAATTCACTCTTCTCTCACGTTCAGTTGACTGTTATATCCAATACATCTTCTAACTTAGGCATCAGAGCGTTGAAGGCAGGCCACCCCTGTCTCGACCATCTAACTGTCTGTTTGTCGTTGTATTCTTCTAACAGCCGAACCTGAACACGCGTACCCGAAGAGAGAAGAAGCGCCCGTCCATCCAAACAGCCCGAACGTTCGGATGAAGAGAGAAGAAGGAGATTACTCGTACTTGCTTCTGCTAGATTGTGTCCCGCGCATAATCCGGTAGAAACAGTTGGCGCCGTCTGTGGGTTGAGAGTAAAACGAAAAACAGCAAAAACAGGTTGAGAGCCTCACCAAATTAAGATTGTAGGTTGAAGTGGACGTCGACGTAAGATTCCGGCAAGAAAGCAAGAACACAGAAGATCAGACGATGAGCAATTCATAGGGTAATTTTGGCAGAATTTCAGTAAAAGATGAAAGTAATGAGGAAGACGACACTTGAGGCCCTATTTATACTGATCAGACGGATTATGCGAATGAACGCCAGCCGTCCATTTTCGCGTGTCCACCGTCAGATTGCGACACGTAGCCCCGAGGCGGTTTACTTACCCTCCTAAGTAACCGCGCTAACCTTTCAGCTTCCCGCCTCGTTTTCAAAACCCTAGCACGGTCTCCCACGGCTCGCCACGTGTCATCCATGGAACACCCCACGCGCCCACGCGCCTGACGCATGACCTTCGAGCAGTTATCACGTCATCAACATTTAATGCCCAGGGCACGCCAGCATTAATTACGACGGCTAGCATTTATTACACGACGGTTCCCAAGAAGAAGCCAAAAGGAATGTCACCTCAAACGCCTCGTCAGACAGAATCACCCCACCCAAGGCAAGAACGACGAGTCACGCCTCCCGCTACTCAAACTGGCCAACACACCTCCCGCACGACCGTGGGCCCGAGAGGCCACACCGGCAAGCAAACGCCACCCCACCAGATTAATGCAACACCCGCGCGCACGCGCTACACGACGAAGTCTCCACCACAGGCATGGGGCACCTCCCCCCAAGGTAAACGATCAGCAAGCCGGATTAGGCGGCAGGGGCACGAGGTTCATCCTCTCCTTGCGCGCGCTATCCGATGGGCGGCACGGGCGTGGGGTCCGTCCTCTCCGTGCACGCAACGTTAACGATCGACTTGTCGACTTATGTGGCAAGGGCTCGGGGGTGCCCCCTCCCTGTGCGCACTAAGACCGATGAGCGTTCCGGGTGTGGGGCCCGTCCTCTCCTTGCGCGAAAGCAAGCCGGATTAGGCGGCAGGGGCACGAGGTATGTCCTCTCCTTGCGCGCGCTATCCGATGGGCGGCACGGGCGTGGGGTTCTTCCCCTCCGTGCGCGTAACGTTAACAATCGACTCGCCGACTTAGGCGGCAAGGGCATGAGGTCCGTCCTCTCCTTGGGCGCACTAAGACCGATGAGCGTTCCGGGTGTGGGGTCCGTCCTCTCTGTGCGCGAAAGCAAGCCGGATTAGGCGGTAGGGGCACGAGGTCCGTCCTCTCCTTGCGCGCGCTAAGACCGATGAGCGGCACGGGCATGCGTCCATCCCTCCGTGCGTGCTGCAACACATGTACGTAACGGTCCTGATCCCACCGTTGAAGCTACGAACGTACGCAACGGCATCCCAACGTTAGCGGTACGGTAGGTCGGCGCCGATGAGTTGACAACTCCCTCTCGGGCACCTATGAACGACCGGTCCGGGGCTTAACGACTCCTGGGGGGTCGGGGTCAGCTCGGATCCATACATGCATCAAGAACGACCGTTCTGAGGCTTAACGGCTCCGAATCGGGGGGTCGGGGTCAGCTCGGTTCCACCCATAACATTTCAAGAACGACCAATCCGTGGCTTAACGACTCCATTCCAGGGTCGGGGTCCAGCTCGGATCCATCATGCTCGCAAACATACATACATTCATGCATTCACGCATTCGCATACTTATATATCTATACTGCACCCATTTTATGTTTACCAGGCAAAACTCCACGGGCGCGCGGCTCCAAATAGCAAGATTCGTTTGGAGGCCGGGCCCAGAATACAGGGCCGCACGAACAGGTACACGATCGGACGCACATGACCACTCCGTCAAGCGAGCCCTTCCTTGACCGGAGAGTTGGGGGACTTGGGGGTTACAGGACCACGCATCACTGCTCAATCGGATAAGTATTTTTTTAATCGCACGAACCCTTTTTCAACTCCCCAGTCAAGAAAGGTCTCTTTGACTTGGAGACTTGGGGGACTTGTTAGTATAGCATCATTAGTTGCCCGATTAAATATACTTATCCACTTAAGCAGGTAATCAACACCTACAAGACCACCAGGAAGGCTACAACTCTGTTCACAAGACCGACCTCATCCGAGCACGCACGCGCCCGTGGGGCGCACATCCGAATGCACGGATCACATGACAACAAATGCAAACCAGTCCCACATCGAGGAACACAGGCAATCAGCAAACTCAACCACCTATATATGTAAGGTATTTATTATAGGTAACATCATCTCAACACATCTGAATCCAAGCATTAAACACTCCAATTCACTCTTCTCGCACGTTCAGTTGACTGTTATATCCAATACATCTTCTAACTTAGGCATCGGAGCGTTGAAGGCAGGCCACTCCTGTCTTGACCATCTAACTGTCTGTTTGTCGTTGTATTCTTCTAACAGCCGAACCCGAACACGCGTACCCGAAGACCCGAAGAGAGAAGAAGCGCCCGTCCATCCGAACAGCCCGAACGTTCGGACGAAGAGAGAAGAAGGAGATTACTCGTACTTGCTTCTGCTAGATTGCGTCCCGCGCGTAATCCGGTAGAAACAGTGTATGTCTTCTATTTTCACCCAGCCTTTATCAATTTTCCATAATGAATTTCTATATGTTTCCGTTGAGCGCCATATTTTGTGCCTACCTAGGGTTAGGGTTTACATATTGGGAAATCATATATTTGTTTTTTCTTTCCTTCTAATATCAATAATTAGTTAGGGTTTTTTGTGCGGAAGCGAGCAACGAATACTACACACACAGGGTTGAAAATGTTGATACTCTCCCCATTTAACCACCCGAGATCCAACGGATACGAGGTTGTAAGACAAAAGGCCTCGGCATTAGTGTGTGTGGTACAACTCCTTATTAACAATGGATAATTCTTCACATTTCTGATGTGGAATTCCAAATGACTTAAATCTAAGCCAAACTTTTTCCAACAATCTCCACCTTGGAAGGATTAGAGTCATCTCCAAACGTCTCACGATCCGAATTACAATAACTCCACCTCGACCAGAGGCATAGGCTTCAAATCTTGCGATCCCTAACCAAAGGCAAGCACTACCACATTTTAACCCATTGCCGACGATTTTTCCGGCAAATCGCCAGCAATGTTCCGCCGGTAATTAAAAAAAAAAAGACATTACCGGCGACTTACATTTAAGTCGCCGGCAATGTCTTTTTTTTAGTTAATTACCGGCGGAACATTGCCGGCGACTTACATTTAAGTCGCCGGTAATGTTAAAAAAAGAAGAAGACATTAACGGCGATTTTTGGGGAAAAAATCGCCGGTAATGTTAAAAAACATTGCCGGCGATTTAAAAATCGCCAGCAATGGGTTAAAATGTGGTAGTGAAGCTCCACCAAATTGTAACTCGATCGTACGAGACCAAATCTCAAGCGTAGTCTGAACTCTGATACCAATTTTGGTGCAAACGTGAGCAATGAATACCACACAAACATGGTCAAAAATGTCGATACTCTACTCATGTAGCCCCCCGGGATCCAATGGATATGGGGTTTTAACACAAAGGCCTCGACATTAGTGTGTGTGGTACAACTCTTTAACAACAATGGATAACTCTTCATTTTTCTGATGTGAGATTCTAAATGACTCAAATGTAAGCCAAACAAGATTTCTGTGACTGATGGATATAGTAACTGAATTATATATTTACAAGAAGATCGAAATAAAAGATGCTCACATAGCAGCCTACTAGAGGTGGTGAGGGGATAATATTCTCCTTGTAATTAAACAAAGTTGTTATTTTAATGTGATTGTGAATACTTAATTAGATTGATTCCATAGAGTTGGTGGCAAATTTGGACAGATTTGAAGAGGCAGAGAAAAAGCGAGAGAGATAACACAAGCAGATGGATTTTAGCGGAGGGGGGAGCAAGAGATCTGAGATGGTGATGATAATAATAGAACAGAAAAGAGAATCGATGTTGGGAAGTATCTGACCTTTTGTGGCTTTGAAAATCTCATTACTCTGAGTATTTTTTGGGGGGTAAGTTTAGTTGTCTCTATGACACTATCTGATGGAATGTCAGTGAGGTACTGAATGGGAAAAAGAGTCACTGGTACGATATTCCATGCATAGCTTTCGTCAGTTTCTTCACCCTTCAAACCCCAAAGACATATAGTTTGTTATACGCAGTGCTTAAATCTTCAATGCCTTCTCGATCTCTTGGTCTAGACATCACAAATTAAGTAAACACTATCATGCTAAGCCTTCTGAGAATAATAAGCCAATAAATCTTTTCTAGCATGCTAAGTCATGTGAGCAATTAACTTACCAACAATTTACTAAATTAAAGAGCTTTTGTTTGAAAACTTTGAATCTTTGTTTTCATCTGATAACATAACATGCCAGAAATATCTGTTAAGATGACATTTTTCACTCGTCGTCCTACTACCTTATTGATGATTGAAGAAGGTGAATGTAATTTAGCATGTCCCTTGCTTTGAAGCTGGGAATAATATAGCAAATAGATGAAGCTTGAATTTGAGCTAGCAAGGTGGAGGCAAGGGGGTCTTGGCAATACTCTTCAAATCTTAATTCGCAACTGTCTACTCATAAAAGCAACGATTTCAGTTTCTTTTATAGAATTGAGTGTATATGTATCTGAACAAGAAGACAATGCATCGATCAATGCATTGGAAAGATTATATATCTTGAAATCAATTTCTGAAATTTCCATTAGCTTAATTAGTAAACATCCTACAAGGAAAGTGAGGGAACTAACAATATATTCTGTACCATGCTATGTATACAACTAAATAGCATTAAGCTGATGAGATGCATATCAGCTTTATGCTAATTTTTGATTAACAGATTATCAACCAAAGGCAAATTTTTGATTTCCTTTCTTTCTATGACTCTCATATATATGGTCATTGTTACAAAGTACTGCAAGAAAGCCAAGAGATTTAAACAAACTAAGCATAGAGGCCTTGGCCTCAAGATCAAAGGGGAGAAAGGTGCTCAATTTCAAACTTAAAAGAAGGACGTACTCCAACCGAAATGATTGAATTAACAGGTCATGTAATATGTCTATATATTAGCAGTTGATGATCAATCAGGAACTGCTATTAATCTAATTCGATTACCTTGGGCCGGTCGCCGAGCCTGAGCTCAAGATCCAGCTCTTCAATGGAGCCGTGGCGGCTAAGTACTTGGATTTCCTCCTTTTTTAGGAAGAAAGGTAATGAATCTTTAGACGATGACTTCTCCTCCAGTGTTCTTCTTCTCTTGCAACTAACTATAGCTTCATCTTCATGACCAGCTTCTGAAACAGATGGACGAGCGCAACGGACGACCAAATTCAAACTCACAGACAGATCAGTTGTGACATAGTCACCAGCGCTGTTAACCCTACATGGCTCAGATTCCGCAATTCTTGAGATCTTCTCTTCTGCTTCAGTATGTCTTGGAACAGATTCATTATAAAATCTATTTGCAGTCAAGATTGATCGAAACGGAGAAGATGAGACAGAGGATGACCTAGAAGCTGGGATATTCAAAGTAATGTGCTCTTGACCTAAGTTTCGATCTTTACCTGGTAATTGAGCTAAAACCCTAGGAGGTGATGAGGGAGGTTCAGAACTAGGATTATAAACCAAGGCACAAACTTGTTGATGAGACGGGTATTGATGATAAGTACCCAGAGTTGATGCGAAGGGATTGATTTGGACAGATATGTCCTGATGATTCCGACCATGATGGTCATGGCGATGATGGGCAGTTTCGACATTTGGTTCATTGGGAGACTGTTTGAGTCTAGCTCTGTCTCTCCTGTGAACATTCATGTGGCCTCCAAGAGCTTGAGCCGAACGAAACTCTCTCCTGCAGAAGCTGCAGGAATAAGATCTGGGAGGCCATATGCAACCTCCGAGAGGCCCTGCCGCATCTTCCGCAAAAGCTTGTTCTTCCCAGGATGATTCATCATGGGAAGAAGACACATGTGCAGTACTCATCAAACTGCTGTGCTTGGGCTTCGCCCACATCCAGTACCGTGCTTGGTCCATTGATGCAATACCAGTTGCCAGGCTTGAAGATCAATTCGAATACACTAATCGAACTCGATCGCAAATAAACTGGTGAGGAAAGGTCATGTATTTAAGCTAGGCGCTACAGTACAAAGTACATAGATTGATCTAAGTAAGCTAGAGAGGTTGCTTAAGAGAACTGTTTGGAAGGTATAAAGTGGTGGGTACTCTACCTCTTGCGATTTGTTTTTAGGCTTTTCAGGATGCATGGGTGTCAGTCAGTATTCACTGATGAAATAAGGAGGAATAATTATTTTCTGTCTGTATTTTTCTGGAGAAGGGGGAGCAAGGGCTAAACGCTACCTGTTGTGGATCACGATGAGACGTCCCTCTTGTAGGTGAGGGAGCTTGTAGACAAACTGAAACAATCTGACTGAAATCTCCTCGAGAGAGATTTAAACAAAAAAAGCTAGCTATTGCCAACATGATACTTCAATTATTCCTCCTCATTTGTACTTAGATCATTAGATGTAACTCATGTAAGTGATGTAACCTCAAGTCGAGGCACATGATGTATATATATATTACTGAACAGAGATATACACTGTTTACTTGATGCCTATCTGTCTGCAATCTATCAGAATATATGCGTATCGTAAATGTGTTTTGCTATTGAGAACTCCTGATTTTCTCACTAAACCTCATTGCTCTTTATACCTCATTTTTACTTTTAAATATAAAAATTTGCTCACTATACCTTTCTTTAAATTACTAAAATAACCTTTGTTCAATCTTTAGTTAAATAACAATGAATCACTCAATAACAATTTGAAATATCTCCAGCTCTATATTCACCTTCATTCTGGAGTTTCAGTTGCCTACATTTAGAATAGTATAATCTGTTTCGAGGAAATATGTAGTGATGAGACAAATTGAAAACACATCGTATGTTGTTGGGATTGCTTGGTGACATTAGAGTTGTTCAAAATAACAACGATTTATATTTTTAGCAAGTTTCATGAGATCTTCTTTTATCATAAACTAAGGCTAAACCCTAAATAGCAAGAGATTTGAATTGCGAAGTTTAGTTTGTTGGAAGAGAATCAAAGTTTGAGGCACGTTTATGAGAACGAGGGTCATAAGATCAATTGAAACAAGAAAAAGAAAAAAGTAATGGCAATCTCTGTAGCTTAACATGAGTCAAATAGTGATAAGGATGATCATACTAAACAACCTCGATCTCAAATGGATTTCACATGGACTATAAACACAATAGGAGATGAATATTGAAAAAGAAAATTTCTTGAGGTGTATTATAGTAATTACATATAAGGATAAATAAGTAATTCAATTATTCAAAAATGATGGAGGTCAAGTGAGAAATATGGGAGGTACCTTAATAGAAGTGCTCATCGTAAATTAGTACATAAACAATTAATCATGAAATTAAGCATATATGCATGAATACACAAAAATAAATTATATAAGAAGACCTAAGTATATATTTCTTCTAAAGGAAAATTCATAGGTAATGAATTTTCTAATTTACTACTTAAGAAGAACAAATTTTGTGGTCATTATGACATTTTGGGTTCTTCTCTCTTTTTTTTTTTTTGCGACCGGGACTATATAACTACAAATCTGAGTTGTGTTCAAGCCTTTGAGGTAATTACTTTACCTTCAAATCTAGTTACAAGTTTTGAACAAAGTGTGCTCAAAGTTACATCTTTAATTTAACCTTAACTATAGATGTATACATATTGTAAATTATTTTATATATATATATTTGGGATAATTCTACATATAGTGTGGTGAAATACCTAAATTTTTAACAAGTATTTTTTTCTTATTGTTGTAAAATGAGATATTTTTGTGTAATTTCGTTCAATTTTAGGTTATTATACCAACAAACACCTTTTTACAACTTTGAGACGAAATAGTTGTCATTGTTGTAATTTTGGTTCATGATATAAAAGTGGTCGTAAATTTATTTTACATAAGATAATTTTTTATTCAACACGTATTTTTCTTCAATTAGTTGTAAAAAAAATTATGGTAGAGCCTCGCTAACGTAGTGGCGTAGCCTTACCCAAATATTTGTGGTAATTGTTGTAACTTCGTTGCAGATATAATTAGGAAAAAATTCACACGAGGTACTTGAACTCTCACGGGCATATAAGTTTAATACTTGAACTCTCAAAACTATCAATATGGTATTTGAACTTTGACAACATGATGAACATGATACTTCGGTCCAATTTTCAGTTAGTTTCACCGTTACTCTATGATGTGATATATATTTTTATTCTAAATTGAGGATAAACTGGTCATTTTTAATCTATTTAATTAAAAAATAAAAATAAAATAAATAATCTCCTTTCTGTGCATGCCCACCACACCTCAGAGTTGGTCGAGTTGGCCTTGGATTCTCCCTCTAACAATTCACCTCCTTTGCAATCTCAACGGCGGTTTCAATTTCACTGACGTTATCATTTTCTTTACTAACACTTTCGATGATTCTGATCAAGTCTTTCTTCATGGATTGAATCGAATCCATGCACCGAGTCAAAAACTTGTTTCTTTTTCTCTTCTGGATCTCCAATCTCTCAAGATATTATTGCTTCAAAGCTATTGTAATTTTAGTTAAAAAATAGTAAATGATTGAGGCAGGGCATCGCAAATGCAAGGTGTCATTCGGTCAGATTGAATCAGTTTAACCTTAACAATTATCAAACCAAAAGTTCCGCTCTGAAAATCTGATTCTACCAAAAAAATTCGGTAAAAAATAATCAAAGTCGGATTCCTACATTCATAAAAGATACGTCCTTAAAGACATTGGGAGAGATTTGTGTACAACTCAACTCTGCCTCCAAAATACAAAGACCTCGTATATTTTCTCTCCTTCTGCAACACAACATGATGTGTTCCCTTCTAATTTTTATACAAAACTACTTCCAAATTAAGTACAATGATCCCAATTAGCTTAACAACAATGATCAACTATCTTTCAGAATTAGCATATTATGTAATATTTTATAGCATTTCGTGAAGTTTGGTATTTACGAAAAGGAAAATTGATCAAATGGTCATCCAACTATATATGTCAAGATCAATAGTTTGGTCACTATCGAATGACATATATCAAAATGGTCACTTAAATTGACATTTTACTATCAAATTTGTCGCTCGTTCCTAAACATCTGTTAAAATCTGAATATTACGTTACTTTTTAGGGTATTTACGTCTTTCTACATCTTCTTTTTTTGTTTTTTTTCTTGTTTTTATTATTTTAATTTGCTTTGGTACCCAAAAAAGTTATATGAGTAGCTAAAAAAAATCTGACTTGGGCACCTATTAGTTTTCTCTGCTCGTGGTGCGTCGACGTGGAACTCGAGGCAGGGGAGGTGGAGGCCAAGGTAGAGCTCGCGGCGGAAAGGCGCGGGAGGCTGAGCAACTAGTCAGACACTACTACTGAGCATAGGGGGAGTCGTGCCCATTCTCTCTCCAGGCACGATCAGGATCATCAAAATTTTAGACCAAATACATGGAACGACATATTCAAAAATACGTGATCTTAATTGATAGGCTGTCAGCATAAAGAGTTTACCGACTGCATAACAATTCATTCTTATGTGTAGTGCATAGGGCCATGTCGCCCAAATGATCATAATATGGTCGCTCATATAATTTATAAAAAATAGGTGGATCTCACTTCCCTACCATCATACCATCTACAAGCGGCAGTGATGGGTGAAGAGCCCAAGGGGAACGGCTCCTGTCCAAACTGCAGAGCCCAGGTAGGAGCCAAGATCTTGACGACGTGAACCTAAGACAAAGCCTTCGCGAGGTGGAATAGACGCGAGACATGGGAGGTTGAAGAGTTGCGACGACGCCGAAAATTGGGGAGATAGGCCAGTGCTAGAAGTCGTGGAGCTAGAGTATGCACGTGAGATTTGAAAGACGGATATGCATGATCACGAGGCAGCAAAGGCGGAGGTTGCTGACGTCAATGCATAGGCTGTAAATGGTGATGCAAAGGCGAAGACTGTGATGGCGAGGCACGGTGGCTTCAAGCCGATTACTGCTACTGTATTTCCATTGGCTTGGAGGTGTTGGAGCACGGAGTCGTCTTTGTTTAGGAACAGGTGGAGAGGCTTAGAGCTCTGATGAGGCTGCACCACCACGAACGGTGCCTCAAGAAGATGATCAGTGTTGAGCCTGATGTCGACAATCAACCGACCAGCCTGGTTCAGCCGGTCTATCGCCAAAGCCACCTGCTTCAGAGGTGCCTCCACCTCCTTTAAACCTCACGAACCCATCAAAGTAATAGTTGTTGTCGTCTGCGGTGGTTGTTGTTGTTGTTGTTGTTGTTGTTGTTGTTGTTGTTGTTGTTGTTGCATAGTCTATGTTTCTCTCTCAAGTTTCAACTCCACAACCAAAACATGCAGTCAAAGTCTACATATCCATCTTTGAAAAAAGAACCTACCCGCTTACATGGGTCGACATTTTAAACCTAACCTAATATATATATGGATCATTATAGAGAGATCTTTAATGACATATTTTGCAACTCTTAGAAACTTGTAATAATGACATTTCACGAGAATTGTAGAGTATTAAATTTCGAGCTCGTGAGAATTTTGGGGGAATTTTTTGGATAAGCGAGCAATGTTTTATTGAGTCTTGAAGTCGGTTGGTGAATATATTTAAAAGTGTTATTTTTATTGTTGATTTAATCATGACCGTCCGATCTTGATCAGATTTGTTTTGAACCGTTGATTTGGGTATGTATGTGTACGGTATATATACGGTATGAATACGAGACAAGATTGGAAACTTTCCATTTTTGGATTTCTAGCCGTTGACCCGCGTTGACTCACGAGTCAAAACTGACCCGTTTTGCTTCAAATCTTCTCGACCCTGGTGAGCTCGATTCCGGCCATATTTGGCCGTGCTTCCTTGATGAAAGTTGTTGGGCTTTGTTCCCTCTTCAATTTGGTAGGTGAATAGCCCCCGTTGGTGGCCGAAGGAGGAAGTTATGACGTGTTGAAGTTTGGCCGGCGACGGTAGTTTTTTGCCGGTGACGGAGGCGGCAAGAACGGCTTCGATGGGGATCAAGGCTATGGAGGTTTTGTAGCCCTTGGGATGGTGAATCTATCCCAAGTGGTCTTGACCTCTTCCGTGGCCAAATTCCGGCAAACAGAGGTAATGAAATTCCGGTGGGTTATTCGGTTTTCCGGAAAATTGGAGGTTTTCCAGTTAGTTTTTGGTTTTTTGATGTACTACAATGCTGTTGAGCTCGTTCAGATGAACATTTTCATGTATAGGTTGAAGTTTTCTGACTGGCAACGGCGGCCCCACGCGCCGCCGTGCGTGGCAGATCTCCGGCGATGTGGAATTTTGGAAAAATTTTATGTCGTTTCGCTCGTTTTCGCGTGCCGAACACAATGGTGAGCTTTATATTCGGATTTGAGTTTGTTAAATTTGGGCGAGTATTTAATCGGACAATAATCAGTTTAATTCACGACAATATTAAATGACGCTTTGATTATCTGTTCAATTGCGAGTGATTTAATATTTGAGATGTGGTTGCGACTCTTTAAAGTAAGGGATTTCAGGAAATTAAATTTAGAATTTGGTTGAGTCAGTAATTAAACAGGAAAATACGTTATTCGAGTATTCGGGATTCTCAATGTTATTACTCACCAGATTACGATCTTTGCTATTCAGTATGAATCCGATGATCATATATTAATTTTAATCGTGGTTTCAGGATGTTGAGTTAGCGGGCATGTCAGATGAATAATTGTGTTGATCGACAGGGTTTCAGTTTTATGTTTATCTCGACAATCTGTGAGTGGACATCTTATCCCACGTTGATTTTCATACTTTGATTTTTACAGTGAATTTGCGAGTCTTGATTTATGCATTTTACGAGTATGCTTTACGATTATGCATTTACGAGTATGCATTTATGATTATGTATTTTATGAGCATACATTGATTTGGAGGCACATGTGATTTGTTTTTACACTGAGTATGGATATATGATGCATCGATGTTATGGCCTCTCGGCTGATCCCCGAGATGCTCCGGGAGGGTTACGTCTATATGAGCACCTGACCCGTGATTCACAGTACCCGGGAGAGTTACGTCTTTATGAGCACTTGACCCAGGTGTGTTGTAACTTTGAGGATAATGTACTCAAGTTACTGCCTCCACACACACAGTACCCAGGAGAGTTACGTCTTTATGAGCACTTGACCTGGGCTTGTTTGTTTTGACTCGCATGATTTTATATGCATTTATTGTGAAAAGCATGTTGGATTTATTTATGCGGCATATTATGATTTACGTCCACTCACTCTAACTGTTTTATTATTTATATGCCTTTTTCTCTGGGCTTTTCGGTTTTCTTTGCCCAGATTGCAGTGTGTATCATGTGGGTGCAGGATGTCGTCGAGGGTGTCGAATCCACCAGTCAATTCCTTCAGCTGAAGGTTCCAGCTCACTATCAGTTTATCTCTTGTGTTATTTAAGTCACTCTAGACACTGGTTTAGTAGTATTTTCTTTGTGAGATTCTTATGAATAGGTTGTCACTCGTATAGTTGTCGAGTTAAGTTTTCTTGTTTGTGATTCAGTGTGTTTGCTGGAGTTATGTTTTCAAATTCTGATTAATGTATCCGTTTTGATTTCCGTTTTATTGTTGAGAAATTCATATGGACATCGGTGGTCCACGATATTGTTTGTGAGTTTATCTGCGGAGTATTAGTTTTCCTTGCAGGTTTTTGATTGCCTCTTTTATAAGAGAAGTTATGTCAAAATTTTCACAGACACTATTAGATTATGGTCAGTCGATTGGACTTGATTCTAAATTACTAGTTAATCTAGGGTCGTGTCTTTTCAGGGGGATTATACCTTATCATATGATACTTACATTAATATCAACCAAGGAAAGAAAAAAAAACAAAAACTTTTTATAAGGAACAAAAGGCATATCACACACGTAACCTTGATTTAATTTAGCTACTAGTTGCATGTTTCCTAATAATTTTTGAGTTTTGATGATAATATGTTTGAAATCGCGAAGACTAAATGAGAAACGAGAAAGTGTATGAACAACAATATGAAACTCCAACAATATGATAAAAAAATAAGCTAAAACAAAATGAGACTCAAAGATTTTTCATTAATCTCTCATTCTTATGTTATTTTATTATGTAATAATTAATAAGAATAATTATAATAATTTTTTCCACTCTTAAAAACTTACCCTCATATTGATCATGACCATATTAGCTGTGATCAGATGCACAACATGTTTCGGAGCTACAAAACATATACTTTTACTCCCACACTCTCAAGAGGCTAAAAGCGTATTTGTCAGAAACCCCTAGGTGCAAGGTTGCCGGCTCGCGCGCAATATATAAAATCCACTATCTTCTGTCATTCAAGAGCAGTTCTTCAGTGAGCCCGTCGTCCCATCATTTCATAGGGCCCAGCCAATAACAGGGGCATGAGGGTTAGTTTCAGAATTGCGTGCCAAACTAGCAGGGCAGTATGGGTAAGAGGTTTTTGATCATTGAATTCTTATTGGCTGGCCTAATGGCGTTGCCATGCCATTTTCCCCACCGAAAAAACTACACCTCATTCAAAGATCCATGTACACGTGTGCCGAATATTGGTATGTCTTCTGGGTTGACAAGCGGAGCCGTTCGTTGTTGAACTTCTACCGTGTACGCATGAATTAGTAACAATTTCTGGAACACGTACGTAAACCTCCAGAGACACCAGTCAACTCAATACTTCTTAATTTCTTGGCTGTGCTTTTAGAAATATATGATACTTGGCGTCTTTGAATCTTTATATATGCTCATGTCCGGAACCTGGCTTCGAGCTTAAATTGATATAATTGTACATATATCTTATATTCTTACCCTTGATACGTACTAGAAGGACCATGTCACGAGTCTGAAGCAGCTGAGATCAAAACTTGAAATCGAAGTGCATCTTATAAGAGGGTAGGATTCCGAATTCATTTTTAAAACCAGACTAAACTAATATATATTTTAAGAAGGACGTACTAAGTTAGGGGAAATTCTTGCATACCCATGAATATGAAATATAATAATTTTTTGAACATCCAGTTGACCTAATAATCTATTTATAATAAATCTAATGGTTAAGAATACTTGATCTCTTCAGACAATATTTTTTTCTTACTTTTTTTAGATCTATACTGTTTTTTTTATAGTTATTTACCTTTTACTATTTCATTTAATACAATTGTTTTGTTTGTGTACAAGAAAATATACTAAATCAACACATTAACTTTCCTTTGCCTATAAGGAATTACATTAAATTTTCTAACCTAGCTATTAATTAAGAGAAGTCAAATCAGCATATTAATGTCTCTATTAAATTATTATTAATATTTATATTACTATTTGTATTCAAAATAGCTATGTGAACTATGTTACAACCAGTACCTCGAATAAGTCCTAGCTCGTATTAGTAAATTTTTATATTTTGACTAGAAGTATATACATTCAAAATGATGTCATGAGATCCTTTAATGGATAATTAGGGTGGATACTTGTGTAATTTTTATCATCAGTTGATAATTACTTTTCTATATATGCCTTTTACTACATAACTACAAAAATTAAGATAATAAGTGATAAGTTTTCGTTTATTTTGTAGTAGTTACATATTTATGTATACATATTACTATCTTATAAACTAAATTATAAATACTACCACGGACTGTGTTCTCCACTTGTAAATATTTTATTTTGACTATAATTATATATGTTCTGAATGAGCGAGGTAAGATTGTCCTCTCATGAGTAATTAGAGTAGTAAATAGATTAATTAATTTCCATCATGAATTAATAATAACTTATTTATAGACAATTCTACAACCCAATCCAATAATCGATGTATAAGTGATAACCATGGTTCATTTTATAGTAATTACTCCACTTATGACATATATACTATATGATAACCAACTTTACTTATGCGACCAAAAAAGTGTTATAAACATGATATTATATATATTTTTATTGCAAATGAGATTATTATTTCTCTCACTACAATTTTACCACATATCATAAAAATTTATGTCTTATTGATAACATGTATTCTATATTAATTTGGTAATTACTTCACTTTAATACCTTCATTACTACAATATGAATCATGACTACTTATTCATAATAGTAAGGTTTGTAATTAGACTTAAAGATATGTTAGTCGTTGACGTTGTAATCAAGTTCTTCATTTAGTAATCAAGGCTATTTATTTGATAAAAAATATCTAATTATGAAATTTACATATTTGATGATGTAATTACCACAATTACCATAATTTTGATCACTAGTTATTATTTTAGTTATATTACGGTGTAATTTATTATATTATATGTATATGTTATATATTTTGGAGGGTGTTACCGATGAGAGAAGAATGTGTTGCTTAGTGTGATAATTTTTTTATTTCAAAAGGAACACATGTCAACATGTAATTGGTAAACTTATATTAAAATATATAAAAAATAGTATACCCCTGGGCTAGACTCTTGCTAATGCACGTTAGAATACCCTAGTGAGATTGTCCCATCGATAGTGATTCGAATTCTTCAGAATTAATGTCTTCAATATCAACTTGTTTAATGCACGATATATATAATTAGACACATCTTAATCTAGGCCCTCATGCCTGGTGTCTTCATATAAAACAACACAGAAAGAGAGGAGGAAGGTGATAGAAGGAGACAGTTATCAAAGACAAATGAAGATGATGGTGAAAGTTAACAAATACTTGAAGGTCTAGTGTGTGATATGACACTGAGTGATTGGATCGAGATCGAATAATAGAGAGGATAAGATCCTTCACTGATTCCTTTCTACTTCTGGTAAATCGACTCAAATTATGTTCATCAACGGCCGACGGCCGAAAATTGATCTATTGAAGAGAATCAACTCCACCTAATTTTACTTTCACTGTTTTTTTTCTTTCTAAAGCTTAATTTTCACATCTTGCATGTTTCTCAAACAACTAAGCAATATAAAGGAGACAATGTACTTACCTTTCTGTCTGCTAGCTTGTAAAAAGTATACAGAAATTGACATATACTATCTAAACAAATGTACTAACTAAAGAATTATAGAGCACTATTTAATTGTAATGTCAGTGTCCTTGATGTTTTAAAACTTAATGAAGACAAGTTTAGGTGCGCAATAGGCACCTTTTCAAGTATCTAACCTAAAGTACACGCATCTTCAGATGTGGAACTGTAGAACGTATTATTGAAAAACAGATAGTACAAATAGATTGCAGTAGAAGATAATGCACAATTTGCAATACTCATTTTCTTAATTTATTTCGTCTGGGTACCGTTCTTTTCTCTATTAGTTTTCGGCACTTCAATTGGATGTACTGAAAGAAGATATTTCTCGTAGTTTTCGGCATAATATTAGTGAAAGACACTATAAATAGAAGATAATCTACAGTACACAAAAGTCATTTTTCTTTACTTTGGCCGGCCTTAATAATGGACTGCATGCTCCCTAAATCTGGTGGATAATCATCTTGCTGCTCCCTAAATCACCAGATTCGTCATGGTCAAATTCACTATATACAGAAACACATCCCTTTTCAATAACCTCTACCTAATTGGTATTTCGCGAACCTTCAAACGTATCTGGTGTAGATCGACTTCTGTTCTAAGGATGAGGAATTATGAACTATCTGTCATCTACTTTGGTCAATTAAGAAGATCATCAGTACGTACGTGTATTAGGTATTTGGTTGTATATCACCATCAATATATGTTTTGTTGCAAAAGAGGGATACAGAAGACCTTCCTTGATTGTTGGTCTAGCTAGTCGATCAGCTTTTAAGTGACAGTTTGACACAGATTGACAACTTAAACAAGTATTTCTGATCCGATAACCAGAAACTTAAACGGCAAAGAAGGACAATTTGCATCCATGTTTCGTGCCTAATAATAAGCTTTAGACTAAGCTAGCTGTGGCCGGAGTCAGTTTTGTATTACTAGGTTACGTGTTTGCTCAAGTGATCTCGAATTATCGATCATTATATATTATCTATCAGACAATCACTTTGCAAAATGTCCTTGTCTACTAGCTATCTAGGTCATTGATAAGCACAAAAACACCTGATAAAGATAATCATATTCTCGATTCAAATATATAAATGTAATAAATGATAAATATATGTCATTATCCGTAACACTAAGACTTAAAGACATAAAAAAACACAAACAGACGCATAAATCAGAAATCTTGCAGACTCGACTTAGAGACAAAAACTTAATTAATTAGCTAATCTATTTATAAAAAAATAGTCAATCTATACTCAACCAAAAATCACCAAATTAAATATACATTAACTAGACACAGTGGTGGACTACCACACAAATTTTAAGGATATTCAGAATTGATTTAGTTGGTGAAAAAAAATACAGAAGTACTGTTGAAAACAGAATATCAAAAAGTAAATATGGATGTAAATATGAGAGAAACAATAGCCAGGAATTTCTCTCTAGCTACCACTAGATATGCTTCAATCAACCCAATACAATCTCGATAACTATAGATGAATGCACTCACAGTTAAACCAATTTCGTTAGGTCATTAACCATATTACGTTTTCTTACTTGTCATGTTAAGCGACATGTCGTTATCAACTAAACTATATTTCCAATTAAAAGATCTATAAAATGTCGGTATCTAGATCTAATCAACCAAAATAATGAAGATCTAAAAAGGTTTGAGTAACAACAAAACATCCAAGGTCAATGTCAGTAACCCTAGATTAATTACTAAGGAATCACTTTACACAACTACTTATAAGGGACTCGCTATTTCTCATAGAACATGCAATGATATGTCGGTCATGTACACATTCAAGATAATAAATCCTAAAACATGCATCAAAGTGTCGGCCCAAAGAGACATGCAGTAAAATTATCAATGAACAAATAGTGAAGAAATTCTCATCTAAAAATTATATAAATTAATTGGGGTTCAAAATCGAAGAGATATCTAAAAACTAAAGTTTCGATCAACCTCTAACTATTAAAAAGTTTAATTACACATAATTTTGAATGAAAACCTCAAAAAATACGTAAAAGAGGGACTAAAGAAAGAACTGGAGATGTAAAAACTCTCGCAAAATTGCAGATCGCTTAAAGTGAATAGGGTTGCTTCTCCTTTGCTGCGCAAAAACTCATTTTCTCTTTTCTCTGTTTCTTTCGTACGCATCTCCTTTATGCGTGCAGCACTTCTTCCCTTTATCTCTTCCCCCAGCTAAGAACACCTGCAGCGCTCCTCGCACGAGCAGCTCGAGCAGCTGCTTTCAGGCGGGCCCCGGCACCGGCAGCACGAGCAAAAGCAGGAGGAGACGTGCACCGGGGAGAAGGGAAGCCTGCGACCGCACGTTGACTCGGAGGACGAGCAGCTGCACGAGCAGCTGCTGCTCGTTCTGTTGCTCGAGCTGTGCTGACGTCATCCACACGCGTGGGTGACGTCAGCAAGGTTAAATTTTTTTTCTACCTGGCGCGGGGATGACGTCAGTAAAAGTTAAAAAAAAAAAATTTACCAGCCAATAAGAAGATGACACGTGGCAGGCCGAAGTAAAAAAAAAGTAACGGTTAGATTGATCTGGACCGTCCATTTCAAATCAAAAAATCTGATCGGACGGTCCAGATTCATCCGAAACGGTAACATCTGATTTTTCTGATTTTTTCTGCCATTTTGCAAAATAACCCCTAAAAAATTGCAAAAAAATCCCTAAAAATTCTAAAAAATTTCAAATAACACCCTAGTATTTTTCTATAAATACTACATCAATTTCATTCACATCTCACACAAATTTATCATCTCCTTCCTCTTCTCCTTCCTCTTCCTCACAAAATGTCCAATTGGCTTGATTCCGAAGATTTGCAACTTTGTATTTCTTATTGTCGCATTAGCGTTTGCCCAATTACCGGCAACATGCAAAAGTCCGACAAATTGTGGGAAAAATTCTATGCCGATTATAAGGAAAATTGGGAGATTGCGCATGGTGAATCAAGGCCGGAGCCTAGGACCCAAACCGCGGTTTCTTCTCGTTTTACAAAGTTGAAGCCGAGTTTAGAACTTGGGGTGCCGCTCTTGCATATGCACGAAGGAATGTACAATCCGGCTCAAATTTGCAAGATGAGGTAAGTGTTAATTATTTTGTCATAAATTATTTATTACATTTATTTTAATCAATGTTGACATCTCAATTTCCTAGATATTATTTTGACATACAAATTTTTGGCACCTTAGATAAGAAAAGCTCAATCATGGTACGTGGCACAAAAAAAGAAATAGTTTACCAAGTTTGATTGTTGGGAAGTGATGAAAAACTATCCAAATTTTTGGGCCGTCGAACCTACTATACCACCTCCTTCATATTCCAACTCCGCAACTACTCCTCCTTTTACCTCAATGCCTCCCCCCGTCAACGTGGATGATGATGAAGTCATTGCAACACCACAAAGCAATGAAGAAGAAGTGTAATCTAGTCCCGTTAGACCAATCGGAGTGAAGGCGGCCAAGGAAGCCAAAAGAAAGGGGAAAAGCGCATGCTCATCTTCAAATGAGGTAAGAGATGAGGTTTTGAAAAGCATGATGGAAAATCAAAGAATGCATCTCGCCGGGCAAAAATAAAGTGATGCCACTGAACTAGCTTTGTACCAAAAACAACTCGCCCTTAAGGAGAAGGACTACAAATTGAGGGCTGAAGCGGAGGATTCAAGGATAATGGCAATGGATACGGATGCTATGACCCCAAAATCGAAGAGGTATTTTTCGAAGAAAAAAGAGAGTATCCTAAAGAAAATGGAGGAAGAGGAAGGAGATGGTAGCGATGAAACATTTTCAAATTGTTATCGCCCACTGTTTCATTAGTGCTTTATTTGTTTTTCCATTATGAAATTATGTACTTTAAATTTCCAATAATTCTACGCTTTGATTGAAATTATGTACTTTAAATTTCCAAGTAATAAAAACGCACTTTTTATTCCATCAAAGCTCACGCACAGTACAATAACACATAATGACTTAAAATCAAACACACATCACTCAAACAACTAAAAGGAAAAACAAATAAAGCAAACATGTTGCAAACCAGGTTAATTAAAATTACACACACACACACATCATTTAAAGTCGTTCGCCGGTCTCTAGATACCAGTTGTGCTTAACTAAGTCATTTTGCAACTCTCCATGGATGTACGCAGATTGGAGATCTACAACACGGTCGGCAAATCGTTGTTCATTTTGTTCATCCCTTCCAACAGGCTCAAAAGGAATACGATTACCTTGTTCATCTACTGGTCCATCATAAACATTGAAAGCATGCAGTTGATGGGTTTTGAAGATCTTCTTCTTCCAACTCCTCGAACTCCTCCTCCACAAATTCTTCTTCGACAATCATGTTATGCATTATAATGCAAGCCAACATGATGCTCTTCAATGTCGATTGGTGATGACACCTAGCTGCATGCCGAATAATTCCCCAACGAGATTGCAAAATTCCAAAGCACCTCTCTACATCTTTGCGGTATGCCTCTTGTTTCTTGGCAAACAGTTTCTGTGGAAGTTCTTGGGGATTGGAGATTGTTTTCAAAAACGAGGAGTACCTGGGATATATACCGTCAGCTAGATAGTAAGTATTGTGGTAAGTCATACCGTTGACTTTATAGGTTGCACTCGGACTGTTTCCGGCAAGGAGCGAATCAAATATGTCCGATTGGTGGAGCACGTTGATGTCATTTTGTGATCCGGGTACCCCAAAGAAGCTGTGCCATATCCACGTGTCATATGAGGCCACCGCCTCTAAAATAATAGTTGGACGCTTCTTTCGGCCCAAGAATGCTCCTTGCCAAGCTGTGGGGCAGTTCTTCCACTCCCAGTGCATGCAGTCAATGCTTCCGATCATACCAGGAAATCCGCGATGCCTTGCTCTCTTTAGAAGTCGGGATAAGTCTGTGGCATTTGGAGCGCGGAGATAGAGGTCACCGTAAAGCTCGTAGATATGCATACACCACTTCTTCATGCATTGTAGTGTTGTGGATTCACCCATCCTTGTTATTTCAGCACACTGATCTGTGGCTGCCCCGTACGCCAACATACGAAGAGCGCCTGTCATCTTTTGTTGTGGAAGAAGTCCAACCAATCCGGTGGCGTCAGCTCTTTGGTGCCAAAATTGGTCGTGGTTGCAGAGATCCATCATTATACGGTTGAATAGATTGGTACTCATTCGATACCTTCGACGAAAGGCTTGTTCGTTGAAGACGAGCCGTTCGATGAAGTAATCCTCCATCAGATTATGTCCCCTTGACTCCCTCATTCTTTCTTCATTTGGTCGTCGGTGAGGTGGTTCGTCATCGAACATTGCATCGACCACGACCGCTTCAGTGATGAAAGCATTAGCAATTTCGGCATTTCGCCGACGTTGCTGTCGCCTCCTCCGGAAAAAATTCTCAAAACTAAAAGGATTCATCTTATCGGAACGTAGAATATATGGTTGGAAAGGTGTGAATGAACGATGAGCACCAATCAACAAATATATAGCCGAGTGTAGATATTCTGATTAGATAAGAGGATGACACGTGTCAGCTTTCAATTGGTTGGAAATCTATCCGAGAATCTTATACAATTATTAGAGCCGATAATGAACAGTGGACATGACACGTGTTGCCTCGTGATTGGTTGAAAATCTTATCGGAAATTTTGTACAATTATTTACCCGATAACCTTCTGTCGGCGTGACACGTGTCAACTCGTCATTGGTCGAAAATCTTACCCGAAATCTTATTCAATTATTCATACGAAAATGACACGTGTCGTTTATGGATTGGTTGAAAAAGATTAAAAAAAAATTTAATACAAAAATAATTTATGAACAGTAATAGCACGTGCTATTTTTGGACACCGCTGCGCGAAAAACAGAAACTGCACCTCCTATTCGATGAACAGTGACTGCTCCACCTCAAACAGTGCCTGCTCCTCCTCAAATTGCTCGAGCAAGAGCAAAACACCGGTGCGGGTGCTCTAAGTTAATTAACCTAGCTAGCTAATAACTCACGTGCTGCTTCTAAGATCCTTTCATGTTTAGGATTCCTTCACGTCATGTTCATCAGGTACAGTAGCCCACATTCTTAGTGTTTAATCTCCTTTTATCTATTTAACTCTAAAATGCTTATAAATAAATAAAATTAATTAATAATAACAAAATATAACAAAATAATTAAATAATAAAAATAATTAACATAATAAAAATCGCATAAATATGCGACTATACACTACTAGAAAAATGGTATGCCATTTGATCAGGGGTGAACTAGTCAATTTGCAAGAGGGGCCGGGGTAGGGATGGGGTGGGTCGGTTGTAGGTTTAGTACAAACTGAGAAGTATTGTAGTACTATAGTGGTTTTCTAGGTAAATAAAAAAAAATTAATTATTTTTTTGGCAATTAGAGACTGATGTGTGTTGCCTTGAATTGTATTGTATTTCTACAATGTCCTCTTCACAATCAACCTATAAAGACATGTATAAATTTGAAGAAATATGAGACACTAATTAACTCTTAAAAATATTCAACATAAATGTCTCCGCGCACTGTACCTAATAGAATTTGGAGACTATTATATGTTGTCATTGACCCTCTATAAGGACATATTTTTATGTGTTGATAAAGACTATTTTTCTAGTAATGATATATGTTCTGGACTTGTCCGGATTCATTTTGGTCGATTATATAATGCTATGTTTAAATAATTAATCAAATTGTGAAATAAACGACATTCAGTTTACTAATTGTTTGTGCGTACTAATTCCATTCACACATTGTTCTTAGCAATACTTTCAAAGGTTTCAACTTAATTGATGGCTCCAGTTATGCAAATCCAAATATCAACCCTTCCAATCCATATGACTTTGTCTACCGTCTACGTACGTACAATGTATATAATATATACACTGATAACTTATTATGAGCAATGGCGGATCCACGTATAAGCAAGGGTGAGCACTTGTCCAATCTGAGATTTGAAGTTTGCTCAAGGTTTATAGATTGAGTATTGTTAATTTGGACGAAAATTGCAGAAAACTCAGGCGATAAAGACAGAAAGCGTAGAAGAAGATGAATAGTAATCTTGTTGATGAAAACGATGTCGTTAGAGTACAAATCTCAATGGAACGACATCGTTAATTTGAAATAGATCAACAATATAGTTTTCTACTCTTCTTTGTTGTCACATTCTAAACTTCTAATAATGTGATAGATTGATAGGAAAATTCCCTTAAAATTTGTGTAGGTGCTAAAGTTTTTATATTTTTATAATTTTTTTATTTTCTTTGTCCCTAATATTGCTTTGAGTTTACTTTTTATTTGTCTTTTTTTTTTACAAGCCTTCTTCTATAGACTATATTTAAGTTAGTCATGGTGAGGTAAATTCTAGTAATAATATTTTTTTGATCTACAAATTCGCTTATAATTGCCTTTCGATTATAATTATTTCTGCCTTAACCTCAAAAAAATTTCTAGATTCGCAACTAATCTTGTATTTGCATCTACACGATGGGGTCGATGGCCTTTCAAATTTTAGTGAAGGTCTTTTGATGGATAAATTGTCAGGTTAAATGCAACTAGATGCAAAGATACATCATACATGCATGTATTGCTTCGATCTCTATCAAGGACCAATATAATAAGGATTATTTGAAGTTGGATGTTTTCTACAATGGTCAGTGAAATTCATTTTTCGATCGTATTTTAAAAGTTACGTGTATATTCAAAACAAAATTCGTTTGTTGAGGGATTTATAATTATGATTTATCAATAACATGAATGGTTCAATATAATAAGTTTAATATATATGTTCAGATTAGAGCTCGTCCAAGTTAACAATTTTTAAATATATGATAGTTTACAAAAACATAATCTACTTATACGACCAGAAAAATGTACTTGGACGATGAAGGCTTCGTCGCCTAAGTACTTAGACGACGAAAGTTTCGTCGTCTACGTGTTGTCACACAAGTACTTATACGACAAAATATAAAAAAAATTGTCCCCTAAGGCACATCTTAGACAATGAAGTAAGTTTCGTCGTCTAAGTTATTAAACAACAAAATTTTATTGCAAAAGATGACAAATTTTTTTGTCGTATACAATCACTTAGACGACAAAATCTATTTCGTCGTCTAAGTTATCACACATAGACGACGAAAAGATTTTGTCGTCTAAGTTATCACACGTAGATGACGAAACTCTTTCGTCGTCTAAGAAAATTACGTTAAACGACGAATACTCATATTTTGTCGTCTAACTAGTTCCATTCGAGACGAACATCATTTTTCTGTCGTCTGAATATTCTTGTTAGACAACGATATACTGACTTTTTCGTCGTCTAACAGTCCATTTAGACGACGAAATTTTAACTTTTTCGTCGTCTAATAGTCCACTTAGACGACGAAAAATTAAATATTTCGTCGTCTAAGTTGTAATTTTTTTATTTTTTATTTTATAATTATTTCAGAAATATAAATTGAATTACAAATTAAATAGTAAATTAAGAAAATACTCATGGAATATATTAGATAATTTATACATAAAAATTGTACTACTGTTCTAATCGAAATATAAACATAAGTACATACAAACTAAACATAAACATCTGCAGGAGTTTGAACCCTACTGATTTCCCCGGTGCCCAGATCATCATCATTGTGTCCAGAATCCTGAGCCGTGACAATCGGATGACAAACGAAATTAGGATTCATGCGTAGCTTATTCTCGAGGAAGTCAAGTATATAATCAATCTGAGCCTGTAACGTATCTGTCCGAGTTTGGGCGGCTCGAGCCTTCTCCAGGCTCAGACCTATTTCTCGGCAACCGCTGTACTCGAACTGGAACGCCTTCTCGAAAAAACCAAAGACTGGCTCAAATCTCGCTGAACTACCCGTCCAAGGCCACAAACCTCATTCCCAGGTCGGCTTCCGAAAACTATATCTACAATATGGATATAAGTCTCCTTCGATAGAGGATATAGCTCTTCGGACGTCATATACGGGTTCTGCGAATGTGCGAGCACCAATTCCTCGTCAGCCAATTGTATCAAGCTCTTTTGAAATTAATATTGTGAGCAATTTATGAATGTCGATTTCTAAAGAAAATTTGGTATAGTTTCCCCTAAAAATGGAGGAAACCAAAAACCTGCTTGAAATACAACACTTCGAATAACCAATTCCAAAATAACAAACTGTGGGCACCGATTCCCATATGGATTTCTCAAGTTCAGAATAATGTTTAATTTAGACAACTAAACCAAATTCTAATAACACAACCTAATAAATGTCCTAATCATGATTCAATATTCCTTAAATCAACGGTAAGATTAATCTTAATCAATTTCAGCAAATGAGGGGTTACTTCTGCCACATTCACTCGCGGTATCTGCTCGCTCGGGCCTGACGTAAGTAGACATGCTGGCATCCAAAAAATAATGCTTCGAACCTGCATCTCTGTGAGCCTTTGCGATGTCAAAAACTGCATCGAAAATATTGATTTGAGTCTCCTTCGATAGAGGAGGCAGTTCTTCAGGCGCCATCTCTCGGTTTTGCAAATGTGCATGTGCCAATTTCTTATGGGTCATTTGTATCAACTTGTCCTAAAATTAATCATGTGAACGATATATGAATGTTTATTTGTAAAAAAAATTGGCATAGTTTTCCCTAAAAATGGAGCAAACCAAAAACATGCATGGAAGAAAACACTTAGAATAACCAATTACAACATAACAACCGTGAGCATCGATTCCTATCCGGATTTCTTAAGTTTATAATCATAATTTATCCAACTAAGCCAAATTCTAAGAACACCACCTAATTAAATGTCTTAATTATAATTCAATTTCTTCAAACCAATCGTAACATTAAATTCAATCAATTTTGGAAGTACGATTAAACTCAAACAATTTCAGAAAATTGTTACTTACGCCAAGTTCACTCGCTTCATCAGCTTGCATGGGCCTGGTGTAAGTAGACAAGTTGGTATCAAGAAAATAATGCTTTAAACCCGCATCTTTGTGAGCCTTTGCGATGTCGGTCATCTTTCTGTAGTCGAAAATATGGTGTTTGGTCTTCTTCTCACGATTAGTCTTATTGGCCTCCGACGTTATCTATTTCACAACAAAAGATATTAAATAATAAATAAATATTTAAAAATAAGAAATTTTTCGTTTTCATTACATTAAAGAAAATGAAAACGAACCTTAAACTTCGAGGACTCAAAGTGTCTGATCAACCATTCTCACTCGTCTTCCCTTTCCGTCTCCAACTCTATTGAGACATGAGAGGCGTCGTGTTCCTTGTAGTGCTTGTGCATACTGTACTTCCAATCCTTGTAAATATGGGTAGCCGTCTCCTCTATGAATTCTCACATCTCCGGTCTGGCTTCATAGTCATAATGTACCTAGGAAAAAATAAATAAATAATTAAATTCTTAGACCCTTTGACTCTATGCTTTGTAATTAATTATGAAATTAAATAAAATTAAATAAACCATATTATCGAAAGTTCGCGGTACACCCTGAACTTTTCGGTTTGGGGCAGGTCGACCCAAGAAGAGGCATTCATACGTATGTTATTCCGTATGATAGATCTAATGATGTGCGAGCAGAAACTGCTCAGCTCCTACGTCGAAGGGCCTCTGGTGAACTCGTCGAATGACACCTCGATCTTCTTCCCTATTGACTTTACTATCCTTTCAACTTTAGCTCCCTTCATAAGTCCCCAAGTGCGTTTGGGAACTGGGGGTGAGGGTCCCTCATGTTGCGTCGGGCGCTATAGCAAATAGAATCATCAACAGATTCTTGGGGACCTTGTGACGTCGCCGAAGCGAAAATATTTGGCTATCTATATAGGTTTTAGCCGCTTCATTTGGAGCATTCGGTATCGTCTGAGAAGCCGCAAGAGCAGTAACGATTTCCTCTAAGGTTTGACCTCAACCCAACTTTCGTCCTATAGATTCGAATTATGTAGCCTTCTCTTGTGTAGTGTGCTTCTTCCTACTGCTAGACATCTTAATTAAGTTGTACGACATTGAAAATTAACAAAATTTAATCAACAAAACCATATTCATCAAAACACAACCATACTAAAAATAAAAAATTTAATATAATACGGAGAT
Organism: Geum urbanum; assembly: GCA_946800695.1. NCBI lineage: Eukaryota > Viridiplantae > Streptophyta > Magnoliopsida > Rosales > Rosaceae > Geum > Geum urbanum. The sequence continues at coordinate 74,988,393 of OX326999.1, read as the reverse complement.
TATTCAACTTAAGCCTCATTACATGCTCATCTTTATTCATTCATGCGTTATCCATTTTCATGGAACAGAGTACATATTTACAGTATCCATCTACAACAATTCTACATAAACTCCATAATCGGAACATAATCACCACAATCTCAATAATGTCCATAATCGGAACACAATTTTTTGAATAATCTCCTTAATCAACAACAATTCTACATAATCTATCTATCAACAACAAATTCACATAATCTCCATCAACAACAATACATAATCCTAAATTTATCAATCCACAATCCATTATCTCCATCAACAATCCACATAATTTTAAATTCATCAATCCAACAATCGACAAATTCATCCACACAACAATCAACATAATCCTAAATTATATAGTAGAGAAAAAGAGAGAGAGAGATTAACTAAGGGAGGGAGTTAGATGGAGAAAAGTGGACGGAGGAGTGGTGGCGGCGGTTGAGTGTGGTCTCGGTTGAGTGTGGTGGAGGCAATGGACAAAACAGGCCAGCATCGGTGGCGTAGTGGCCAGAATATTAAAACAAGCTGGCGGCAGTGATGGTGGTTTCGGGGTGATGGCAGTTTCGAGTTTAGAGAGAGGTTGGCGGTTGATTGGTGGCGGGGATCGAGGATTGGTGGCAACGGAGAGAGAGAGAGAGAGAGAGAGAGAGAGAGAGAGATACAATTCTGGGTATTAAAAAAGCCACTTAGGTGACGAAATAAACTCGTCGCCTAAGTGAGAACATTTCATCGCCTAAGTGGATTTTAAAAAGCCACCAAAAATTTTGGCGCAAAAAATAAAATTGCTAGAAAATTTGGACTTAGACAACGAATTACTTTCGTCGTCTAAGAATGAATTTTTTGGACTTAGACGACGAAAATGAAGGATTTCATCGCCAAAGTGGATTTTTTTTTCTTTTCAGATTATAACTTAAAAATAAAATTTGTGTACATGCTTAATTAAGAATCTTCATAAATCAACTGTCAGATCTAACATTTACCTTCATATAATATTGTCGAAAAAATCCCAACCCAATTCAGATTTGTTTAGGATTCGATCGATTTAATGTGTGATTATCGACAAATAGTTAAAAGACGGAAATAATCGAAAAATATAATTTGTAAACCATTTCTGAAGTATTGACGTGTTTTAGCTGACGTAGAAACTATATTTATCAACTAGATAGAAAATAATTTAAAAACTTAAACGAAATTGGATGTGAAAGTAAATATTTGGTGTACGTCTACTAATATTGTATAACATAAGTGTTCGTATGTCTGTATTTACTCTACATCCACATTAATGAAATTAAATTTGAAAAAATAACTGTTAGATATATTCATCACAACTGAATTTGTAAATAGACGAATTTTCATTAAATACAAAGTTCTTTAAGGGTTTGATCAATGTAGTCAACCATAAAATTGAAATTCCAACGAAACGAAAACATTGATATAAGATTCTTCGTAACTCTGAATTTTGAACCGTCTAACGGTCCAAGAATTTTTTACTCTATGCCATCGACGAATATAATCCGTAATCTAACATTGTACACATGATCATACTCATAGAGATCAGATTGTGAAACTCTACTTAGACGATGAAAGTTGAAAAATCTGGTCGTTTAAGTGCGACTTAGATGATGAAATAAACTATTTTCTTCTAATAACACTGTTAGGGTTTATGGAATAGGGTTTAGGGTTTATACTTGTACTTACACGACAAAATCAATATATTTTTTTCGTCTAAGTAGTTCTTCAACGACGAAGATATTAACTTCTGTGACTTCGTCATTTAAGTGAACCTTAGACGACATAATTATATGATTTTGTCGTCTAAATTGTCATCTTTACCAGAAAATCATCTTGCATTTGTTTATTCTAAAATCATCCATGTAAGACATAATAAGTATTACAAATTTATGTACACTCTAAATAAACCTTATTTAACTAGTGCGCCTTAATTAATTAATAATTATGCATACGCACACATATATATTCACATTTGTGTGCGTATGTACAAATTAATTAAGTTTGAAATTCGATCGAATTATGTCCATCTATTAAATTATTATTATTTAGTATTACATATATTTATATATATCAATCACTCATCATCATCATTTGAATCATCCTCCTTAATCTCAACTGAATGATCCTCATCATCATAATCTTCATCATCTGAATCGTATCTGACGTCGTCCTCGTCGCCCTCCAGCTCTTCTCCAGATGCATTCTTCTCTAGGTCGTTGATCTCCTCTTGAGTAAGATCTGTGACGCCATCAGGTATGGGTAAGTGTTCTTTAGACCAAATCAGTTCTCTTATATCGGGGATGATAGAAGTATTATGCTCTTGATATGCATTGTCATTATGCACTTCAGTGTCAGTCACCAATGTCCCTTCAAGTGTTGTGGTCCTCCATATTCCTCGGTGAGATATATGGTTTACTATTTTCCAACCTTCACCAATTTTCGGAACATCCAGATAGAACACCTGCCTAACTAAGGTGGCAAGAGTAAATGACTCATCCTCATACCAGCTTGAGTTTGTATCAATTGATAAATGCCCAGATCTTCCTTCGTACGCTTGAACCATTTACACTTGAATAAAAAAACGTTGATATCATTCCCGCAAAGTAGTTGGACGGCATTAACAAGAACCCCGTAATATACATAAGTGCCTTCCCTAACCGCGATCCCACTATTTTGTGTTCTTCTTCCTTTAGCTCGGTCCAATGAATGAAACTTTACACCATTGACAAAATATCTGGAGTAAATATAGTGTTGAACCGGCTTATGGATAAATAAGTATTTTTTTCATGACCACTACCCCTCGTGGTTACCGAATTTTTCTAAATCGATCATCTGCAAAAATGTGAAGAAGATATATGAATGTATATTTAATTTCTACCAAAAATTTGGCATAGTTTCCCTAAAACAAAAGGAAACCAGAAACCTACATGCAAGAAAAAATTAAAAAAACACTTCAAATAAGCAAACACCAAATTAAGTTCAAATTTACCATGGACACCTATTCCTATCTGGATTTCTCGATTTCAAAATAAATAAACTACAATATACTCATTGGAGGAAATAATCAAGGAACTTCTTCTTAAGCACTTTTTCAACCCAGCTATGACTCTTGTCTGGTTTGGTTGTCTGAATTTTCTCCCTATAAGCTTGCATGTACTGGTCGACCTCGTCACAGTCTCGTAACACTACCCATTGCTCTTCAACAAGTTCTTCTTTAGTTAATCATTCGTTAATACTTCTCTAAACGGTCGTACTACATTTATGATGACTGAAAGATTATTGCGGGCATTTGGATTAGAGGCGTTGGTCTGAACTAGATCATTGAGGTACCTATTGCAGTAGGTAGCACACTCATGCATTAGGTATGTTTATGTTATGGAGCCATCCAGGGCTAATTTATTTCTGATGAATCTTTTATACTGTCTGAGTTGTTTGCAAAATGATAAAATTAATTATTTGATGAATAGTAGAAACAAATATATATATATATATATATATAAATGATGAAAAACTGTTATAATTAATAGGATACATCCAAGTGTAGTGGACCAGACCAGAAAGTAACATTTGTTCGGAAATGTGGATCATGAGGTAAATCATGATGTCAAACAAAGCAGAGAGAAAAATCATCTCTAATTTACAAAGGATGTGGAAAATTTTGTATTGTTGTTCGACCACATCTGATTTCTTCAATTCCCTACACTACAACAAAAAATTCAATTTGCTACGCTTTTTTGCGACGGAAATGAATGCCGTGGCAAATACCTACCAATGGCGACGGAAAATTCACCGTCGCGAATGGGTAGACTTTTAGCGACGGCAAACCGACACCGTCGCAAAAGGTTTCACCAATTGCGACGGCATTTTTACGCCGTCGCAAAAAGTTTCATCAATTGCGACGGCATGGTTATTCCGTCGCAAAAAGGTTTTATCAATTGCGACGGCATGGTTACGCCGTAGCAAATTTTTTTTATCAATTAAACTCCATTTGTCACTATGTAAAAAATTAATTTGAAACCAAGTTCCGCATAGGCTTTATCGTGGGGTTCATATCTATCTTACCATGTAAAAAACAAGATAAAAATAGTCGATTTAGCTACTCCCCCCATAGAGGAATGAGATATATACTTCAAAAATGTTATTTTAGTCTTTTGGTCATATTTGACCTCATTGACTAGGCTCTATACTAAACGAATTTCGACAAAACTACTTTTTTCGCAAGATCTCATTTATTACGAGATTAACGTATATATATGGACACATTTTGAAATTCTCATTAGACCATTTTAGTTTTCGTATTTCTTAAATTCCACATATGATTACTAGTGTTATGACATTAATTGTTTGTTGGTTATATATATGGAAAAACAAATCTTTTTGAAACTAAATTATTAACAAATAATCATTTTGAAAATGTGACAATTGGATGATATAATCGGACTTATCTATGCATGTTGTAAAAAAATTAGAAGTTTTTAAGTTGAATTTAACCTTGATCAGTGCACCCAACTATCGTGAGCATATTGTCCTAAAGAATAAAACGCGATTTTCCGTTTCATCAAAAATAATTTCATCACAAGTACCTCACACGCGTTATCATGGGATTTATATCTATCTCACTATGTAAAAAAATGACCAAAACCCTAAACACTAAACCCTAATCTCTAAACCCTAAACCCTAAAAAAAATTAAAAGAAATTTAAAAATCATTTATTTACTTATTAGTTTACACTTGGGTCTTTTTTTTAGTTTCCCTCTCTCACCAACACTCGCCACCTCTCTAAAAAAAAGAGAAAACTCATCCTCGAGCTCCGTAGCTCATCGACCTCGTCGTACGCCTCTCTCTCTCTCTCTCTCTCTCGCCTTCTTCGACCATAAAAGCCGTCGACCTCGACCCGAGATGCGAGCCTGGACTTATCCTCGCTCTCGCGTATTCACCTCTCTGTCTCATCGTGTTCTCAGTTGTGGTGATAAGGCGATGGAGGCGGATGACATTCGCTAGAGTTGGCGCTGGGGGTTTTGTTTGGAGGCTCGTTGACGGACACGACAGTGTTGATAGTGACGACTTCAATTGCTTTGGTAATCGGAGTTTTGGTGGTGCTGTGAGGAGATCGTTGTATAGAGCTGGGAGGTGACGCCGCTCCTTTAGTTTTAAAATTTTCTAATTTCAGGGTCTTGGAATTTCTTGTGTTTATGTATATGTGTGGAAAATTTGAGTTGTAGGGTTCTGAAGAGGTTAAATTTCTGATTTTTATGTATTTATATAGTTGTTTTATGAAGTGAAACTTGAGATGAAACTGTATAGATAATGATGCTTGATTTCTTAATTAGTTGGGTTATAATAAAATAAGGCTTAGAAGGAATAATGGAAATGTGGGCTGGTAGTAGAAATGAGAAAGTAGAAAGCTTATGCTTGTTTGATTGATTAGGGATGGTGTAGGTTAGTCGTATAATTTGTGTTATAACTCAGGAAAAACAGCTCTATATTTCTACTTATATCTGTAGTTCATCAAGACAACTCTTATGTGGGCTTGTATATGACTTTACAAGGATGGTGCAAGAGGAACTCATTTTAGACATGCTGGACCCCGTCAGAAGGTTTTACAGTCTTAATACATTGATGTTTCGTATGTTTGTGTTGCATCAAATGACATGTTATACTATGATTCTCAGGTATTTTTTGAACCAGATGATGTTCATGCATGTATTGTGACATGCGGTGGTCTATGTCCGGGTAAATACAGTAATAAGAGAAATTGTATGTGGATTGTACTATATGTATGGCATCCACTGCATATCTGGAATAGAGGTTAGTATTTTCCATATAGACCCATAGCTTGTATTTATGCTCCTCAGGTTTACATACTTGGAGGAGATGACACTCAAAAAGGAGCTTCTGTGATTTTTGAGGTAATGCAGTTTGATCAGGATTGGCATATGTAGTTTCAATAAATTGATAATCTTAACAGTATGAGGCCACAATTGATCTCAGAAAACCTTTACTTATCTATATCTCACTATCAAATGTAGGAAATCAGGAGGCGTGGCCTCAAAGTTGCAGTGGCAGGAATTCCCAAAACTATTGATAATGACATTCCGGTACCTATGAGACCAGGTTTGATTATTTCATGGAATTGTTCCTGGAACCATTCTTAATTTAGACTATACATACTTTTCTGTTCAGGTTATAGACAAGTCTTTTGGTTTTGACACTGCTGTTGAGGAGGCTCAATGAGCTATTAATGCAGCTCATGTGGAATCAGAAAGTGTTGAGAATGGTATTGGCGTCGTCAAGTTAATGGGTCGCCATAGTGGTAAATTTTCATTTCTCCATGTATCATTTCAAGTTATTTGGTTTAAAGAATATTCGACCAAACATGATTCCAACAGAGTGACTTGATATACGATGAACAGAAAAAGCAAAACAAAAGTAAAAAGAACAGCAAGTCTACTTTTCATTTTGTTTCTGTATATATACTTTCAAGTTGTTCAATTTATGGTCTAGTTGCACAAGTGTTCAAGTCACCAACCAAAAGTAGCTTCCATTAACACTGTTCAGCGAAGTAATCTCCGATCTAGTGTCAATTAATTCATATTATTTGACTGTTCGTCATGCAGGATTCATAGCAATGTATGCTACTCTTGCCAGCCGAGATGTGGATTATTGTCTGATTCCAGAGTCACCCTGTGGACTCTTTGAATACATTGAGAAAAGTCTGAAAGAGCACGGCCACATGGTTATAGTAATAGTAGAAGGTGCAGGACAAGAGCTTCTTGCTGAAAGCATGCTTGACATGAACCATAAGGATGCTTCTGGAAATAAACTTCTCCAAGACTCTGGTCTCTGGATATCACAGAAGATTAAGGTATAGTAGCTTTATGACTTACGCTAGGTATAGTACCAAATTGGATATTGGATAGCAAACATCACTTGTTAGTCTTCTTTTCTAGCAATCTATGAATCTTCGAATCTTAACTGTCTTTGCTGGACTCAACTGAACAATTCATATAACCCTTGTGGACATGTCTAATGTCGAGATGAATTATATTTCTTTTTTCTTTGATATTTAAGACTTCTCACCATTGTCATGAACAATATGTTCCAGGGACTTGTCTTACAGCAGATTTATCGGATCACCTAAAGCTAGTTGTCAACAGTTACCTGTGTAAGTTTAATTAATTTAAAACTTTTTTTTTCCATTCTATGATATATATACACACACACACAATGTAGGTCTTGACATGAACTTAGATCATCTACTAATTCCCTCTGCACAGGTATGCCTTTCATATCAAGAAGTTTACTTGCAGGTCATTAGTTGGTGATTATAATATGTCTCACGTGTGGTGCTAATCGTGCTATCAGGGATGTGAATCCCAACAACTTGTTGATTGTGTTTTCAGTGGCTGCTGGTCCAGTGTTGACATACTGCTGATTAGTTTGTACTACTTTAGATATTATGTATTTTCTAGTGCTATTAGCTGTTCCATAGGCTTCACTTGAGAATCTGAACTCTTTATTTTATATAGTTTTGATTTTCTTTCTTGAACTGATAGGTTGCCTTATCTATGAGCTCTTCTCTGGTTCGAAGTTAAGCACCACAGAAGAGCTGAGAAACACTGGTTTTATTCCAAAGGTGAGCCTTTTAAAGTTTATTCCGAAGGTTTCCCTTCTATACTCATGTATATATGTATTTTGGATGTTGTCTAAAGTCTGTGTTAGTTTCATTTGACTCGATCTTTTGTGAAGATTCATTTTCATTTTCATCTCTCCATTTTCTTGTCTCACAGTCTCTGCTTCCAGATTACCAGCGACTCCTAAGTTCTGTCCTAGCTTATAGAAAATAGTGGTGATATATCTTTCCCAACTTGAATTAGTTAACGCTTATATTTCTAACTAAACCTTAGTTTTCAGAATACTATGTTGCTTTGTATTTCAAGGATTGATCAGCATTTGGTAATCTCTTATACAACACATATTAGTTCCCAGACTTCAGTCCATGTAGTATGAATACGTACTCATTGTTTTACGGCTTGTTTGTGTGACCGATCCCAAATATCAACACTTTTGATTTTGTAACTAAAAAACATTTGTCAACAGTCACTAATTTTACACTTAAGCCACGGGTCTCACAGTTGAAGCTCCTGATCTTAAGTGCATGTTAGGAAGTAATAGTCTTTTTCAAAATATAAGTACGTGAAGCTTTAGTCGCTCTTGGAAATCATACCATCGGTGTTCAAATGTGTGACCGATCCCAAATATCAACACTTTTGATTTTGTAACTAAAAAACATTTGTCAACAGTCACTAATTTTACACTTAAGCGACGGGTCTCACAGTTGAAGCTCCTGATCTTAAGTGCATGTTAGGAAGTAATAGTCTTTTTCAAAATATAAGTACGTGAAGCTTTAGTCGCTCTTGGAAATCATACCATCGGTGTTCAAATATTGTGCTATTTCCCCTGTTTTTGTTATATAGGTGATTTTACGGCTTTTTTTTATCTTTCACAGACTGCCTAATGTGTTTCACCCTATTATTAGCCTATTTTTTTTATCCTACTGAGTGTTGCAACAAATTGATTGGCAGCCTATTTCCAAAATAAGTTGGTGGATACAATACACTTCATGGAAATTCTAAATCTAAAAGATAGTGTTGAGAAAGATACCTTCTTCCGCAAGCTTCCAAATTTGGCAGAGCAGCTACCTCGTCAGATTATGCTCAAAAAGGTGCGTTTTTGGAATTATCATGTGAATTTTTCACTTGAAGTAGATAATACTCTTTCAGTATGATCTTTTGACTTCAACTCCTTGTTTTTACAGTTACTTCCTTTACTAGCTTCTGCCCTTGAATTTGGTTCAGCTGCTGCACCTGCTTTGACTGCACTGTTAAAAATGGGTTCCTGGCTTTCAACATAAGAATTTAGTGCAAAGGTTATTATGTTCCAGTACTCTCGGCTTTAACTTTATACATTCTATTTTTTCATTTGACCTAAACTTCTCTTGAATAGTTGAATTGTTGCTCCTTGGATGTTCTCTGTTACGTATGATTCTTCTATTCATTATAGTTTGGGTAACCATCTCATTTGTATATATACTGCAATATATGTACTGCCAACCATTGTGAAACTGTTTGCCTCCAATGATCGAGCTATTCGAGTTGGTCTCTTGCAACATGTTGATCAGTTTGGTGAATCATTATCATCACAAATTGTTGACGAGCAAGTATGAAATCAATGGTTTTTTTCATTGATCAAGCAAATTCTTGTTTCATTTTGTTACTGTTCCCCGGTAGTCTACTGGTTCCAAAGTTCTGAATGTGCATGATATTTGGAATTAGGTTTATCCCCATGTTGCTACTGGTTTCTCTGATACATCTGCTTTTCTGCAGGAATTGACATTAAAGTCGATGCTCGTACTCGCGCCTAAGGTCAGTGCAATTATGTGCTTCTAGAATACCTTTTCTTGTTTTTATTCTTCTAAGAGGTCATTGATTCACCCTCTTAATGTCAAACTATGAGTGCTATCTTCTGACAGGTTGTCTGTTTACTTTGTAGCTATCTCAACGTACCATTTCAGGGTCTTTGTTGAAGTACCTGTCAAAATTACAGGTATGACTCTAAATACTAAAATAACAGCCATTGCTAGAATTTCTCATACTGTATAATATATGTCTATTGATAAATATCAACGCTAAAACTTTTTCCCTTTTATCTCGTATATTAAATCTGTTTGATGTCCATTTGGCAGGTTGATGAAGAACCAGCAATTAGAACAAACACCACTATACTGCTAGGGAATATTGCAAGCCATCTGAACGAAGGGGTTAGGATAATTGAGTGCCCCATCTACTTTTTCTTATCCATTATATTGTCTAGTAGTTGGGTGTTGATTACAGTTTGCGTCTCAATATATCATCTTATGCTTTCCATCTTGTAAGTGTACTACATAATCAAAATATCCTTGGGGTTATGGAGACATGCATATCATGAACCTCTGAGTTGGAAAACACAGGGTACTGTGAACAGACTGATACTTATGAAATAGACTAATTAATGGTCCATCATTTTTAAAGTATGACTAGCACACCATTTGTCATTACAGATTGATATACATGTTTCTTTGAGTCAACTCATGGAACACTTATATATGCTCATTTGCTCATTCAATCAATTCATTAAACATATTGATATACACTTATGATGCGTGTTATGTATTGTTGCATAGGTGATTATGGCAAAAAAATCTAGATTGGCCAGAAATGCGAGGGATACAGCAGAAAGTCGCAAAGAAAACTGAACTGCTGTAAGTTGGCCAGAAATCTGAAGTATACAGCACAAAGTTGCAAAAAATCTAGATTGGCCAGATTTCTCATCCAGTGTACTGTTATTTTGATCTATTTTGTGTACTGTGGTGAACTGATGTAAGTTGGGTAAGTTGCAGAGATTGGAACTGATGTAAGTTTGTGAATTAATGTAAGTTGGAACTCATGTAAGTTAAGAACAATATAGGTAGATTACTGATGCATCTAATGTGAATTGGATGTTGTATGACTTGAGAAATTCTTTTGAATTGGATGTTATATTCAGTTGTTGTTATAAGCAGTTTGAATTGACTTTGCATTACAGATTTGTGGAAGAAGTAGCAGGTTATAAGTAGGGCAACTGTAGTTTTTTTTGCGACGACAATTTTAGTGTCGCAAATACTATCTCAAAATTAATTTTGGCGCGAAATGTTTTTACGACGACATGCATACCGTTGCAAGTATTGGCGCCAAACTAATTTTGGAGGGAAAATATTTTGCGACGGCACCCTTACCGTTGCAAAAAACGATTTTAACACTACGCCTTGTCAAATTTTTGCGACGGTGTTAGTCGTGGTAAACTGCCGTCGCAAAATAAATCAATAGCTACGGCAAAGGTTTGCCGTCGCAAAAGAATAAGGATGACGGTAAAAACCGTTGTTAATATCAATTGCGTCGCCACCAATTGCGACGGACGGGTTGCCGTCGCAAAAGCACATTTTGTCGTCGCAAAAGAGCATTTGCGACGGCATTTGACTCTTTTGCAACAGCAATGTGCCATCGCAAAAGGCTTTTTTTTTGTAGTGCTAGCACATAACCTCTGTCACTATCTACACAATGCTACTATTGGTTCGACAACGTCACGAGACAAATATAATCGAATTACCACTAGAATCATACGTTACATCATAAGGCGATAGTCATGAGTCTTTAGACCAATGAACTTGTGTTGCTTAACGTTGACACAAACAAATATAATCGCTGCATAATTAGATGGATAACGAACACTTTTAAACCCGTTGAATACAGAGTCCCTAAGTGTCGGCTTCATTGTGTAAGGTGCATTTGACATCTTATTCTACACTTCTCTTCTATCCATCTTTAACCACAAGGGACGGTATAAATTCATAAATTCTAGATCTTTTTTGCGCTTTAGGAGTATCCGTAGTCTTCAACTTAATACCGATTATTGTTCCCACCACGCTGTTGCACACATTCTTTTCTATGTGCATTACATCTAAGTTGTTCCCGTGTTTTTACTTCAACCAGTAAGGCAGTTCAAAGAAAATACTCATGTGATGCCAATAGCTAAGATCATGTGGAGGGTGTGGATTGCGTTTCTTCACATCGTTGTCATTGGTCAACACACCAAAATATAAGTTGTTTAACCTCTCAAAAATCTCTTTGTCAGATCACTGTCCGGATTTAGGATTATTCTCTATCGTCTCGTCGAATTGATCATTAACCTGTCACCACTGGTAATCATGAGGAAGTCATCTACGGTGACCCATGTAACACCCATTTCCCGCGTGCCAACAAGGGTTTACGTCGTCCAAGCAAACAAGATAAACATTGTATCATTTGGTTGTGCAAGATGCCAACATCACATACGCAGGAAAATCACTGATTGTCCACATTACTACTGTTTTCATCATGACTATTGTGTCAGTGAACTTATCATAAGTTGAGACTCCATTTTCCCACAACAGTTTCAGCTCGTAAATCAATGGTCTGAGGTACACATCTAAACATTTTCCAAGAATTTAATACTTGAAATTAGCAGAGTAAGAAAATTAAATTTTTTGTTCATACATATCCATGGAGACAGGTTATATGACATGACAATAACTGGCAAAGTGCTGAAGAAAGCGCTATTATTACTCCAAGGGTTGAATCCATCTATAGAAAGTCTGAGTCTAACATTTCGAATATCTGCTACAAAGTCTGAAAATTCGTTGTCAAAATCTTTAAAAGCCTCCTCATTTTTCACGTGTCTGAGCACACTGTCTTCTATTCTCTGTTCCACATACCATCTCATCGCCTTTGTTGTGTATAGAGACATGTACAACCACCGCAGTCTAAGAATCAACGAAAAATACGAAGCACCTTCATACAAATTTGCTTCTTCAAACTCCTCATATTCCCCCGGTGCAAATATCTGCACTTGTTGCATAAAAGACAATAGTCCAAATGTGCATACTCTTTGTAAAACGACACACAATCATTTATGCATGTGTGGATTTTCTTGTACTTTAGAATGAGGCTTCTCAAGATCTTTCTAACCTTATAATGAGTTTCGAGAAATTTGTGATGATTAGGAAAAAACTTACATATATACTCCTGCATTTTGTCAAAAGCACGGTCTGAACTTTTGTTCTTCACTTTTATCTGAATTTCCTTCATTACATATCGCAACACATTCTCTGGATATCCAGGGTACACCGAGGTCTGAGCTTCAAGTAGCATCATGTTGTACTTATTCATCTCAGTAGTGTCAGTGGCCAAGCATGTAGGGACTGTATCATAATGAAGAGTATTATAATCTCCCTCTTCGTGTTGGTATATACCATGACTAAATTTCAGAAAAGCATCATTGACCAAATCCATAGTATGGTTCCAAGAAGGGGCGCCACTACCGTTGGATGAAGAACCCTAGTAAATGTACCATCAGCTGAAGTCTACTACTTCACCGTGCTCACTCCATGTAGTGTAACTCCACATCATAACGTGGTCATAGAAATGTTGAGACATAACATTAATCTCTATAAGCTGATGGTTAAGACATTTTCTGCAGGGACACATGTAATGCTTCTTTCCTTGACCATGTTGCATCGCAAACAACATAATCTCTCTGATTTCGTCAATATACCTCTCATCACTTCTATTCACCAACTTTATCTAACTCTTGTCCATATTTTTGCGTAAATTAATTATCATATTATATAATTAATTAACTAACTAATTAATTAATTAATCTAATATATTATGTTATTAAATTACATAACACAATTAAGTTAATATGCTATAATCTAATATACTATAACTAATCTAGCTAATATATTATATTATTAAGTTAATATGAATTTACATATTATATATAATTTTTCAACTAATTATTCTAACATATATTCGCTTAAAAATTAAATATACAATTAGCTTAACAATTAATTAAACATACAATTAAGCTTAACAATTAACCACACAATTAGCTTAATCTAACATTTTTCAACTAATCATATCTTTATTAATAAATAAAAGCATAGCTTAACAATTAAATAATTAATTAATGCAATATATATGCAAACAAGGTTGTTGAAAACTATATATTCGCCGTAATATTTTTCCGAAAAACTCCATCACCGTACATTATTACGTACGTACTTAAATTCAAAAAAATTAATCGAGAGAATTGAATTAATATCTTCACCGATAAGGAAATAAGAGAGTAAACTAAAACTACGAAAATGGGAAAACAGTATATATTAATCGAAATTATGGCCAGAGGTGAAGTTTGAGAGGTTTTGAGAGTAGTTGAGAGGTGAGATAGAGATGAAATGTTTGATCTGAAAATGAAATCTAATCTAAATAATTGATTTTTCTTAGACGACGAAATAATTAGTCATCTAGTGTAAAGTTTCGTTGTCTAAGTAAATACCTAGACGATGAAACTATCTTTGTCATCTAAGAGATAACTTAGACGACGAAATACATAATTCTTCGTCTAAGTTTAGTTTTTAGACGACGGATATTATTTTCGTCATCTAAGATGTTACACTTAAACGACGGAAACTTTATTCTTCGTCTAGAATCTAAACTTAGACGATGAATTATGTATTTCGTCGTCTAAGTTATCTCTTAGACGACGAATATCATGTTTCGTCGTCTAAGTACACACTTAGACGACAAATTATGTATTTCGTCGTCTAAGTGAAACCTAGACGACGAATATATTTCTTGGGCGACGAACTAAGTTTTCGTCTTCTAAAATGTACTTTGACGACGAAACATTTAAGGTTTCATCGGCTAAGTGTGTATTTCTGGTAATGATTATAGCGTCATTAAGACCTAATCCCAGTTTAAGGTGCTAAATTGAGGCTGGGTTCTAACACATTCACATCCCATTTGCCTTCGCCCTCCAACGTCGCCCCTCAATCGTCGACGACTCAGATCAATCCACGCCCTCCTCGCACAGAAGGAACACATTCTCACTCTGACCCCTCAGGCCTAGGACTATTTCTAAAAAAAACTGACACAAACACAACCAAAAACCTAGGCCTTGTTGTGCGAGGGTTCACCACAGATCGTCTCCGAGGACTTGGAGCTAAAATGAAACATATTTTGTTGATGGAAGACAAAGTTTTGACCGGGGTATTATGATTAAGTTGACATCTTTGAGTTTTTTTTTAATGAGACATCTCTGTTTTGATTAATGCTTTAAGGATGTAAAACAAACTTAATAGTTACATAAAAAAAACTTAATAGTTGACCATTTTATTTTTTGCTTTTACAAATTTGAAGAATTTACATTTGCGTAGATTTATATGCTATTGTTGTAGTATGTAATAGCTCTACCATGACCGTTTTCAATTTTCGGATTTAATTAAATTTGTGTGACGACGAAAATAATAAGAGTGATAAAACGACATCGGTGAATGAAAATAAAGATACATTAAATTTCAAACAGAATATCAATCACATGTAGCAAACTTAATTATCAATAACAAAAGTTTTGTCAAGGTTAGACTAGCATTAAATTTAGTTTGAGTACAACATTAGGAAAAAAGGACAGTGAGTACGTACAAAGCGACGTACACATGCATTAGCAATACATTAACTAAACTTTCTTTTTTTGATAGAATACATTGACTAAACTAATATTGACTAAAATCAAAGTAACGCTGGTGTCCGCGACTTAAGCAAAATGATTAATTAGAGAAACTCAGCTCACTAAATATTCAATAGAGAAGCACTGACTCACTTCATCCAGACCACAAATCCAAGGGTGGCCAAGGGCTTGTGGGGTGTCACAGAAAAAAAGGGAGGGTTGTTCGGCGTTTGTCGGTGATGATTGGCCCAGGCAGGGGGGTGGCACGACAGGGGAGGAAGAGCAACAGGGGCCGGTGCATGTTGGACCTGGCTTGTGGACTGGCATCAGTGGCAGTAGGGTTGTTAATATCGAATCGAAAATCGAAAAAAGAATCGAACAGTAACCGAAAAAATCGAAATTGAACAAATACCGAACCGAAAAACAAAAAAATCGAACCAAACCGAAAAATTCGGTTCGGTTTCGGTTTTCGGCTCTAAAAAAACCGAACCAAATCGTTTGAACCGAAATGAATAAAACGACGTCGTTTTACAAGTGTCAATTAAGTTTGATGTTGTTGGGTATGCTGTTGAATATCTCTCTTTGTCCCATATGGAAGTAGTATTTGGTATGTGCCATAGTTTGATACTTAACAATGATTATTGGGGTTCTTGTAGGTTTAAGAAAATGAATGCTAAGTTGTCAAAAAAAAACTCCATAGCTGAGAAAGTGAGAATGGTGGACAAGTTGAGTATAGTTTGAGAATGGATTCAATTGAGTGTTTTTATGTGATATTTGGATTGTATTTTTATTTGGATGGACTGTAGATTGTTTTAAACTTGGATTATGGAGTGTGGACTTTGGTTTACGTTTGTTGATGTTTGAAACTTTGAATTTGTGATGTAAACTTTCGGTAAACATTTGGCCATTTGCTATGGTTTGAAACTTTGAACGTGTGATTTGTGACTAATTATATTTGTTGTAGTTTGATTCGATTTGACATAAATTATGTTTCACACTTTCACAAAGTTATTAAAAAAAGTAGCTAATGAAGATTTTCAAATTTTCGAAACTAATAGAAAGAAATAGTATTTTTTTTAGAAAGTTTTTATTTATTAAAAAAAACCGAAAAAAATCAGAAAAAAAAACTGAACCGAACCATTCGGTTTTTTGTAAAAAAATCAAGAAAACCGAATCGAACCGAACCGATTAAAAAATACAATTCGATTTTCGGTTTGGCCTAATAATCAAATCGTTTGTACCGATTAACAGTCCTAAGTGACATGGATAGTTTGTTGAATTGCTAGGACGTGAATTTTGTAGACACGAGAAATCTTGTTAATACGTGATATATATCAATTTATACATTAATTATTATATTATTGTTCTTGTAATTTTAGTCCCTCACTATTTAGTCCAGTCTCGCTTCTATCCAAGTATAGGAGAGTGGCCTATTAATTTTAAGGCTCGTCTTCCCAAAGACTTATCAAGATAATTATTTGTTTTCGTAAAAAAAACACCCTTTTTGTTAAGTATGTAGTTAGTTAACTAGCTGATGATTAGTCAACAATGAATAGCAAACTATTGTTTTGGGTAAAAAAAAACTATTGTTAGAAAAAAAAAGAATGTTTTTCTCTCTAATCCTACTCGACTTTCATTGGCGGCGGCCTTCCTTGAGTTCCTTCTGCCTTGCCACTCGCTGCTTGCAAAGCTTGGCTCTCATGTCGTTGCCTCCTGGACGTCCTCGTTCGACGTCAATGCCCGACCTTCTTTCTTAATTACGAGGGTTTGGTTTGGAGTTCAGGAGCACTGTGCCCGACTCTGCCTTTTTTGATGGTTGCTTCGCACGATTGAAGACACGTCATTCACATGCAGGTCTCAAGAGCTTCGATCTAGATGTGAAGTCGAAAGCAAAGGTGGGGTTAACGGTTAGAGAGCGGCAATGGAATCTAGCTGTCGGCAATAGAAAACTAGCGGCGGGGGTTGGGTTTCGATCTGGTGGTGTGTAGCCTCCGCATTTCTCCATGAGTTCGGTGATAACAATGTCGAAGGTGATAGTTGCGATGCCGTCAACAAGTTGTTGGTTTGGAAGATCCGTGAACAAGCTGCTTCTGACAACCGAAACTCTCATACTTATAATTGGGTTGTTGGGCCTGTTTCGACGTAGGACTCAGGTGGGCTATTATTTGGGCCTACTATGGATGGTAACTTGTAACATTGTTGGTTTTACTACGTATAATTTATTTGCGTCTTATATGGATCGTAAGATTTATTAAGATTGACATGTCTACCATAATTGTGTGCTTATTATTTACAATTTATTTGTGTCTTATGTGAATTGTGAGATTCATTATGATTGACATGCCTATCACATTTACGTGCTCAATAACGGCCTGGAAAACTTTTGAGAATCAGTTAATAATAAATTTATGTAGCCTTGTACACTAATGATGACTTTAGTACATATGATTATCTGATTGAGTATATGTCTTTAACATACCAAGTTCGATCCTGGTAGTGGGCATACTCAAGTTACTTTTTCTATTTATTCTTCCATTGCTCCTTCTATTTTATTATACTCCTCCTCTTTATTTCCCAAATAACAGTGTTTTCTTAAGTTCCCAGAAAATAGTGCTTTCGTAAGTTCTTTTTTTATTTTCTTCTATACTTTCCAGTAATTTAAAAAAAAGTTGTAAATTTTACACATAAAGATTTAAGATTCTTTTGATAACTCTCTTAAAAACCTCTGCAAAAAGAAAAATCTTGTGTGAATTGTTAAAGCATTATCAACCATAAAAGAAAAAAAGAGATCGAGAAGGGCGAAATTAGACCCTCCAAGTTTATGATCCTAAATCCACCCCTGATGCTCAGAGGTATTATTATCTCTACTTATCTTAGATTCTCATTATCTCAATGTGATGCAAATGAAATTACATTTGTTAAACTTTATGAATTTAAAATTTAGTTCTAATAACTGTAATAAAATAACACATTGATATGGTTAAGAATATGATATTTATCATGAATTATCAACCACGTGGGCCGCTTCAGAGCCTGTTTTAGATGTTGGATACTTGAAATTAGAACTTTAGTCGTTTTATTTTATAAATTTACTTTCTGGAGCGTTTTCTGCGCACAAAAATCTATATTAACTAGTTAGTTTTGTAACTCTATCCAGCTGATATATGACATTTTGTCATCATCTATCTTTTACCTTCTCATGACTAACTAGTTCTCTGTAGTCTGTATAAGCTACTAAAGTGCGTAGGCGGCGTAGCTGGCCGGCGTTCTCTTGCGAAGTCTTATCGGGATATATTACGTCAACCCTATCTCTCTCTCTCGACCCCTTCTTCAATACTCAAGTTGTCAGTTCGCTTGCAGAGCTTTCGATCACCTCTGTAAACTTGCGGCTTCCTGACGAAGAAATTTCAATATGGACAGTGAAATGTACTTATCCGTATATATGAACACTGTCTCAAAATACAAATTTGGCAGCTCCCTGGCTAATTTATTGTTAAAAGTACTCATTTCCTCATCAGACCAGGTCCAGGGGTGGACTGCCTTCTTCTCCATCGATCACTTCCTAATTTTCATTTTTTGCATAATGAATATTGTGTTTTCATCCGTATACGTACCAACCGATCCACAATCAAAGGTTTACCCAATGTTAGTGCTTATTTCCACATTTTCATCTCCAGAAAAGTCAAGTATATAGTTTTAGTGCCGTTCAACTTCCGCATTGCTGTTTTTTTTAATCAAACGGACAGCAACTATTGAATGGGGGTACCATACTATATCTATTCGTATACGATAACCCCAGATTATGCTCTGATCAATGGAATTAAATATATCAAAGTCAAGGGTTTTAGTTCTTGACGTGTTTGTTGTGGTTAATATCATATTATGCATGGTATATACATTTGACAACTACCAACTAATCGCAAAAGTTTTGACTCGGCACAACGATGGACGCACACTCTCTCCCAACGTTTTCTATATATATTGACAGATCGATCTAGTACAGACCAATCATCTTAGTTTTTATTGATTGTACGTACTCTATCTTTCATTGTTGGCTTTCTTAATTTCCTGTTAAAGTGTTGGAGGGACAGAAAGTTGCAGAAGGAAAAAACAAATGGCTGGGAAAGGTTTCAACAGTGAAAGATGGTCTCTAAAGGGCAAGACCGCCCTCGTTACGGGGGGAACGATAGGCATCGGGTACATTACATATCTTCATGTGCTCTCATTCCTAGCTAATTCTGTTTTGTAGTAGATAGTAAGTAATTAGTTGATTAACGTTGTTGTGGGGTTATGCATTAGGTATGCTATTGTTGATGAGCTGACCGGACTTGGGGCTACTGTACATACCTGTGCTCGTAACGAAGCACTGCTTAATGAAAGAGTTCAAGAATGGAAGGGCAAGGGATTTGAAGTTAGTGGTTCAGTTTGTGACCTGTCGGTTAAATCTCAGAGGGAGAAGCTGATGGAGACTGTCTCCTCTGTTTTCGATGGGAAGCTTAACATCCTTGTAAGTTAATTGGTAGCTAGCTTCTTTTGTCTTGCTAATTTGTCTTATCGATCTATATATATGCATGTTAACGGTAATCTAATTTCAGTTATCGCTTCTCTATATGTGTGTACAGGTAAATAATGCAGCAACATGCACGCTGAGACATACTACAGATTACACATTAGAAGATTTCTCAAGCATGATGAGTACCAATGTTGAATCACCGTACCACCTATGTCAACTTGCATATCCTCTTTTGAAGGCCTCAGGCAATGGAAGCATTGTGTTCATTGCCTCCATCGCTGGTATACAAGCTGTGCCCAGATTATCTGCCTACGCAGCAACGAAAAGCGCCGTCATCCAGATTTCGAAGAATTTAGCATGTGAGTGGGCAAAAGACGGCATTCGATCAAATACAGTGGCACCGTGGGCTGTCAACACTGGCCAAAAACCTGATAATGTGAGAATACTCCCCGAGACTACTAACTTCTAATACACGTACCTTGTGTTCTATATATTTACCTTATACATGATGAAGACCTATCTAATTAACTTTGTAAACTTGGTTTTTGAATCTGCAGGATGAGCATTCTGCTGATTTCAGACGGCTAATAGGTCGAACTCCCATCCGCCGCCTTGCGGAGCCTAATGAGATTTCTTCTATGGTGACTTTCCTCTGCCTACCCGCTGCATCTTACATAACTGGACAAGTTGTTAGTATTGATGGAGGATTTACAGTCAGCGGTTTCTAGCTAGTGTACCCAAAAATGTATTTAGGTTGCCAAATCAACAACCTGTACATGTCTCGAACACTGGATCACTACTTTGTTTATAGTTGTTAGTTGTATTTGACTTGTCACTGAGCTGTCTGTGCAGTTGATAACAGCAGCAATGTATTTTAGTATTAATAGGAATTATAGAGGTTCTGCGTAATAGTGTATATAATGTTAATTATATTTTGTAGTAGTTTCTTAATTAGGCTATTCTTAATTATCCTGTATCTTTACCTTGTATCTATCCTATATATGTAATGCAATACACAACATCCCGATTAGGGAGTTACATAAACTTACATGGTATCAGAGCAAATTCACTTCTGATAATAATGTCTCTGTGAAATTTGACCCTTATGGGTTTTGTGTGAAGGACTTGATTACGGGGAGGAAACTTATGAGATGCAATAGTTCCGGGGAGCTCTATCCTGTCACCACTACCGCCACTCCGAAATCCACTACTTCGCCTGCATCTTTTGTTGTTCCTCCTCCGCCTACATCCTTTGCTGTCCTTCGTCCTTCAATCTGGCACGGTCGCCTCGGTCATCCTGGCGCCAATATTTTGTCTTCCCTTCATAATAACCAATTCATTCGTTGTAATAAGGAGACTAGCTCCCATCTTTGTCATTCGTGTCAGATTAGCAAACATGTTCGTCTTCCCTTCTTAGAGTCTCTTTCGGCTACTTTAGCCCCTTTTGATATAATACATAGTGATTTATGGACTTCACCTGTTATCACTCCTTCTGGCATTCGGTATTATCTTCTGTTATTAGATGATTTTACAAATTTTCTTTGGCTCTTTCCTATCAAATTGAAATCCCAGGTGTACGGAAAATTTCTTGAATTTCGCAATATGATACGTACACAATTTGAGCGAGAAATTAAGTGCTTTCAATGTGATATGGGGTGTGAGTTTGACAACCGTGACTTTCGCGATTTTGCTATACAGCGTGGCCTTCTTTTTTGATTCTCTTGCCCTCAAACTTCCTCTCAAAACAGGAAAGTTGAACGTATGATACGCCGTATCAATGATATGTCCCATACTCTCCTCCATCATGCATCCCTCCCTCCCAAATATTGGGTTGACTCTATCCTTATGGCCACCTATCTCCACAATATTCTCCCTTTTAAAGTCATTCAATTTCGTTCCCCCACTTCTGTTCTCTATCTGCGCCACCCTACCTACGACCATCTTCGTACTTTTGGGTGCCTCTGCTATCCCAATACCTCGGCCAAAGCCCCACATAAACTTTCCCCTAGCTCCTCTGGGTGTGTTTTCCTTGGTTACCCTTCCGAGCATCGTGGCTACAAATGTCTGGATCTCACCACCCACAAAAGCATCCTTTCCCGCCACGTTACATTTGATGAGTCCGTTTTCCCTTTTGCGGTCACTCCTTCTCCGCCTACTTCTTACGACTTCCTCACCTCCCCATCTCTTCTGCACCTCTTTCCTGATGCATTCGCTGATGCCCCTCCCCTACAGCCAGACATCCCACTGCCAGCCTCCCCACCTCCTCGGACTCCCCCCACCACTCCCTCTCCCCCTCGCTACACACCTCCCCACCGTCGCCATACCATTTCCCCATCACCTTCACCTACGGCCAGCCTTGCCCCGCCTTCCCACCCTCCTCTCCTCACTTATTCCCGTCGTCAACCCACCACCCACGTGCCTACCACCAGCCCTTCACCTCAGCCGCCTTCCCCACCTTCCGCGCCATCACTACCAGGTCCCGTAATGGCATCTTCAAACCCACTCGACCTTTCAACCACCATACCCACAGCCTATCCTCCATCTTCCCGCTTCCCAAATCCCACCTTTATGCCCTTAGGGACCCCAACTGGAAGGCTGCCATGCTAGATGAGTATAATGCACTTTTGACGACTAATACCTGGGAACTGGTCCCTCGTCCTCATGATGCTCATGTTATTCGGTGTATGTGGCTCTTTCGACACAAATATAATTCTGATGGGTCTCTTCAGCGCCATAAGGCGCGTCTCGTTGCTAATGGGAAATCTCAGCAGGTTGGTATTGATTGTGACGAGACTTTTATCCCTGTGGTTAAGCCGGCTACGATTCGTACTGTTCTCACCATTGTTGCATCTCGTTCTTGGCCTATCCATCAGCTGGATGTCAGGAATGCCTTTCTTTATGGTGACTTAACTGAGACTGTTTACATGCACTAGCCTCCTGGCTTTTCTAATCCTGCTCGGCCTAATTTTGTGTGTCGTCTGAAGAAATCTTTATATGGTCTTAAGCAGGCTCCCCGGGCTTGGTATCGGTTTGCTACTTATGTTACACAGTGTGGTTTTAAGAGTAGCGTCTGTGATAATTCCTTGTTTGTGTTCCGCTCTGGCTCTGATATGGCTTTTCTCCTGCTGTACATTGATGATATTGTGCTTACTGCTTCATCCGATACTTTGTTGCGTCGGTTCCTTGCTCTGCTATCTCGGGAGTTTGTTATGACTGATCTTGGCTCCCTCCATAATTTTCTTGGCATTACTGTTTCTCGCGATCGTTCAGGTTTATTTTTGTCACAGAAACAATATGCTCAGGAGATTATAGCCCGTGCGTCTATGTCTGACTGTAAGCCAGTTGCGACGCCTGTTGATGTTGCCTCTAAGCTTAGTGCTACTTCTGGTCCTACTCTGTCTGATCCTACCGTGTATCGCAGCCTCGCTGGTGCGCTGCAATACTTGACTTTTACCAGGCCGGATATTACTTATGCTGTTCAGCAGGTTTGTCTTTTTATGCATGATCCTCGTGAGTCTCACTTCCAGGCGCTTAAACGCATTCTGCGCAACATTCAGGGGACGTTGGATCATGGCTTATTTTTATCAGCTTCTGCTATTGCTGGCCTGACTGCTTATTCTGATGCTGATTGGGTGGGTTGTTCGGATACTCGTCATTCTACTTCTGGGTACTGTGTTTTTCTTGGAAATAATTTGGTCTCCTGGTCTTCCAAGCGTCAGCCCACTGTCTCGCGTTCTAGTGCTGAAGCCGAGTATCGTAGGGTTGCTAATGTCGAAGCTGAGGCTTTGTGGCTTCGGAACTTATTGCTTGAACTTCATTTGCCACTTCGTCACACCAGTGTTATTTATTGTGACAATATTAGTGCTGTGTATCTTTCCGGCAACCCCGTACAACACCAACGCACCAAGCATGTTGAACTTGATATACATTTTGTGTGTGAGCGTGTTCGTATTGGTGATGTTCGTGTCCTGCATGTCCCAGCTGAATTTCAGTACGCGGACATCTTCACTAAGGGCCTGCATCGACAGCTGTTCACTCGATTTCGCTCCAGTCTGAGCGTCTACCATTCTCCCGTTCCGACTGCGGGGGTGTAATAGTGTATATAATGTTAATTATATTCTGTAGTAGTTTCCTAATTAGGCTATTCCTAATTACCCTGTATCTTTACCCTGTATCTATCCTATATATGCAATGCAATACACAACCTCCCGATTACGGAGTTACATAAACTTACACTGCGATTCCTTGTAAACTGATAAGAGTGTATATTCATTATTGGTTAAGCAATCCAATTAGATAATTCATAGAGTTATCTTTAAGTGAGGAGATGATCTCGTTTTAGGTAGTAGTATACTGGTGCAATTGTGACTCTTTGATGGGCAAGACATCAAATGCACAATGTATATATATGAGCAAAAGTCTCATTAGTTGCAAAGGGTTTCACATAAAAAGAAAGAATATATTATACTGAGACATTCTCACCAGTTCTAGTAAGGATTGTTTTAGGATTATTATGGCCCTTGTTGCTCATTACAATATGGAAATACATCAAATAGATGTAAAAATTATCTTCTTAAATGAAGATCTTGAGGAAGTGATATATATGAGGCAACCAGAGGGTTATACTGAACCAGGGAAGGAGAGATTAGTCTGTAGACTTAAGAAATCCATTTATGGATTGAAACAAGCCTCTAGACAGTGGTATAAGAAATTTGACTCAGTGATTTCATTATTTAGTTTTACTGAAAATATTGTAGATGAATGTGTCTACCTTAAGACAGTGAAAAATGATTTTATCTTCCTGATCCTATATGTCGATGACATCCTCTTAGCTAGCAGCAATGTGAAGTTACTTAAGGATACTAAAATCTTTCTGTCAAAACATTTTGACATGAAAAGATTTGGGGGAAGCATCGTATGTACTAGGTATAGAGATCAATAGGGATAGAGCACAAGGTTTTCTGGGATTATCTCAGAGAAACTACATTTCAAAAATTCTTAAGAGGTTTGGAATGGAGTCTTGTGCATCTGGAGAGGTCTCTATGTCAAAGGGAGACAAATTAAGTAAAAATAAAGATCTTAAGAGTGAAGCAGAAAAAGCAGACATGGAGACTAAGCCATATGCGAGGCTAATTAGTAGTCTCATGTATGCTCAAGTCTGCACTAGGCCAGACTTGGCTTTTGCAGTTGGCATGCTTTCATGTTTCCAATCAAACCCTTCACCTGAGCACTGGATTGCTGGGAAAAAGGTCTTAAGGTACTTACAAAGAACGAAACATCGCATGCTTGTTTACAGAAAATCAAAAGACTTAGAACTTTTAGGATACACACTCTGACTTTGCAGGAAACTATCCAGCTTTAGCAAAGTCAACATGTGGATATGTTTTCTTGCTTGCAAGAGGAGTTGTGGCTTGGAAAACTATGAAACAAACACTGATTGCCACCTCCACAATGCAGGCTGAGTTAATAGCTATTTATGAAGGTATGTGTGAGGGCCTTTGGATTAAAAAAAATCTGAATGAGACCAAAGTCTTAAGTGACATCGTCTCAAAGAAACTTACAGTTTACTGTGATAATGAGGCAGCAGTATTCTTTAGTAAAAACAGCAAGAGATCAATGAATTTCAAGCATATAGACCTCAAGTTCTAGTGTGAGAAAGAGAGTTAAAAATGGAGAGGTTGAGATAGTTCACATTGATACAGGTGACCAGCTGGCAGATCCCTTCACCAAGGCTTTGCCTGTAGCATTGTTTAAGAAGCATTGTTCAAGTATGAGAGTTCTAACATATCTCAATTCTTAGATTCAGTGGGAGCAAAGTTGTAATGAAAATTTTGAGATATGAGTTCTTGATTCAGTTTAAAAAGTTTACTTTTGAAATTTCCTTTTTCTTTGTAAACTTGACAGTTTGATGAAATAAATTGATGCATTTCAGAAATTGTACTTTACTTTGTGATGCTTGCTGTACTTAGATTCTGGAAATATTTTCTTTATGTTCTGTCGATTTTGATATGATCATATGGATGCTTGGTATACAGAATTTGTTTTGTATATGTATGCCTTAAGTTACAAACACAGATCCATTAGTGTTCAAGTATTGTGTTTGATTTTGAGATGTGCATTGGCATGACAGTCTGGTTGGACATTAACATGTGTACTACAGTTATTGATATACATTTTCACACTGTTCTGGTTTCTTTTCACTAGTTCATGTGTTGTATAGATTCAGGTATTGTGATCTCTAACTAGCATGTTTTGATAAGAGTGTTTTGGTTCTTGGTTCTGTATCAGAAAATGTACAAAGACTGATCGAACTGATTGGATTTTATGCAAACCTATACTTCAAGTACACACTTCGACTATTGTATGAGAATGCATTGAGCCTGTTGTTATAAACAGTAAGTAACAGTCCTGTGGGAGATTTTTAGTTGTATTGGACTTGTCACTAAGCTATCTGTAGAGTTAATAACAACAGCAATGTATTCTAGTATTAATAGGAAGTATAGAGGTTCTGCAATTTCTTGTAAGTTGATAAGAGTGTATATTCCTCATTGGTTAAGGAATCCAATTAGATAATTCATAGAGTTATCTTTAAGTGAGGAGATGATCTCGTTTTAAGTAGTAGTATATTGGTGCAATTGTGACCTTTGATGGGGGACATCAAATGCACACAGTGTGTGTGTATATATATATATATATATATATATATATGAGAGCAAAAGTCCCTGTATTCATAATTGAAAACACATCTAGTCCTACCGTATCTGTGTAGTGTGAAGTTGTTGAAGTGCAGAAGACTTGCTTCTCCTATTTTGTGTGTTACCAGAGCTTCTGAAATGGTTTTCAGCAATGATACAACATGTATACTTCTAACTTGGTTTAATTCTGTTTTTGTTGGTCTTGTGGTGTTAATTGACATACAGTACGTGTTTATGAGTTTGTGCATGATCCAGAGGATAAAGCATGAGTATACAGTTGAAGGTAACAATAGTTCCACATTCTCTGGTCAATAAGTGAATTGTTGCCCGTTGGTTAGCTGGGAAATTAATGAAGGTCGGTCTTATCGACTGGCTACCAACTTCTGAATGATTACCGACAAAGTTGATTTCGATTAATTACTCGACAGGATGAAGATATATATAATAAGTGAGTACGCAGACCTTATTACCTGAAGGCAATTTGTACATACACGAAAGATCACCAAAAGCCTACTGTGTGTTAATTTGCTACTTTTGTCAGATGCCGTCCGTTTATAAAAGGAAACTCGTTTGAACTAAAGTACAACACCAAACGGAGTGTGGATCGATGTGATTAATATGTGAAAGATCTAGCTAACCTTCTTGCAACTGTACACCGACTCTTACATAGATCCAATTCATCCAAACACGATTTTGTTAATTTTAATGGTTCATCGACTTCATCCTAGCTACTTGCATCGTTTAATTGTTATTCTAGGTTTCCCATAATAAATGATGATAAAAAAAATAAAAAAAAGCAGTGCTAAACGCATACTATGTTTTTTTTTAATTCAAATCAATTTATTCATTGAACTAACTTTACTTAAATAAGACTAAATTTTTACCCAAAACTAGACTACTAGCAAAACTATTAGCCCACTTTCCACGAAACTCTTATAACCACCT
This sequence comes from Geum urbanum, assembly GCA_946800695.1. Taxonomy (NCBI): domain Eukaryota; kingdom Viridiplantae; phylum Streptophyta; class Magnoliopsida; order Rosales; family Rosaceae; genus Geum; species Geum urbanum. The sequence continues at coordinate 74,961,083 of OX326999.1, read as the reverse complement.
AACAATTACCCTAAATAAACGATATTGTAACTGAAAAAACTGTCACTAGCTAATTAATTGGCGATGTTAATCAAACTTTCATAAATAATTTCACAACAGAATCCTCTAAAAACGTGTTTATTAAACAAATGAAAGTATGACAAAAAAGATAATATTATATTGAAAAATTAATTACTATGGCTTTCATTAAATTAGACATAGTAATTAATTTTTTAATATAATATTATCTTTTGTCATACTTTCATTTGGTTAAACAGGTTTTAGCGTTTAACCAAATCGATTATTAAACAGGTTTTAGCGTTTAACCAAATCGATTATTAAACAAATAAATTAGACATAGTAGTCCTAAATTAGACATAGTTAGGAACAGTATTATTAAACAGGTTTTAGCGTTTTAATCCTAAATCGATTTGGTTATTTTTTTTGGGTTCTGATAGGTCTTGGGATTTTAGTGCTAATTAAGTTTCGATTTCATTCCATTTAGTTGCATCTGTGTTAAATTTAGTTATGTTTAGATTCTTTAGTGCTACAGTCAATATCAAATGTGGAGTTGTGATGTTTGGTTCGCTGTGTTCTTTCGATTATGACTCATTTGTTTGTTTGCTTATTTCTTTGCAGAGGAAGATGTTAAGAACTCTCCATTTGTGCAGAGGCACAAGAGGTATATTTAGATTCTCATTTCAGCTTAGATTACATTAAAAATTGTCTTTTGTTATTCAAAGTCAATCCGATTCAGTTTGGTTACATTGGAAATATCACTGGTTGTTTCGTTTCAATCGTTTGGATACTGATGAATAGATTTCTCCAAGGCTAACGTCCCTAGCCTTTTCTCAGCAGTCAACACACACAAGGTTCCCTTACATTTTATACAAGTTTTTTTTTTGGTTGCAGAACATGAATGCAAACTAAATGAGATGCCAAGAATATATCAGTTCAATAAAAAAAATCAGAATACCAATTACCTCAAAAAAACAACAAAATTTAATCAAAGAAATGCATATGTTGCCTATGCAACATGATGTTGTTTGATTCGTCTTCGATTCATGTGCTTGCTTCTTTATATGTATCAATTTCATTTTGGTCATGACTCATTTCAGTTTGAATTTTGCAATCATGTTGTTCTTCGTTTGTGTAAGTTGTTTTCGTAAATGGATCGTTATGGTGCCTGAATAGTATGATAAAGGTAAACTAATGACTACTACATACCACTTATCAGTTACACCCTTCAGATTAATTAAGTGAGTGATTAAAAGAAGAAACTGTCATCTCAATGGCATTTTACTTCTTTCTTGGAGCTGCAAATTATAATAAATAAAAGGTATACACATTGTAGCCGAGGATGTACATAATTTACTAAAGTTCACGGTTGAGGGAGTATCTTTACAAGCATCCCTCGCTGCTTATTAGGCTCTGGAAATATCGTGAACCAAATATATATGCTAACATCTTTTTTATGAAAAGATTGTTCTTTTAGTTGCTTTGATTCCTGGAAATTCTGCTATAATCTTTGTCCTTTGTATTTGCTTAAAGTATTCACAATGTTGAGATTTACTAAAGGAATAGAGTTTATATCAAGATTCTTAGGAATCAAATTCTAACAGTGACGGGAAATCAGATTATAGAAAACAAATCTTGTTAAGCAAGTGTGGAGAACAATGGCGGTTTTGCTTCAATGGAATAGCAAATCCAGCTAAGCAAGGCCTTGAGTTATGTTTTTCATACTCAAATGAATTCATACCTTTTTAGATGACAGAATACATTGTTTTTGTTTAAAATTTTAAAGTTCTTTGCTAGAAGTAGTCGAATTCTTTTATATTAGTAACTTCGGTTTTACCGTACCTCTTTTGCAATTTCAGTTTAATTGTACATCATTGGGTGCATATGTGATGCATGTCATACATCATTGGTTTCCTTTGTTTATTGGGCTGACCCATTATAACTTTACCAAAACATATCAACTTTCTCTCAATCCAAAACCACCGAATAATATATTTCTCTCGATCCAAAATCAATTTAAAAGATGTCGATGGCGACGGTCCCAAACTTGAGACCTCCTTAGTCGTGATCAAACATTTTGAATATGCAGGTCATTGCTGTGCACAATTTTCTTAATTATATATCTTGATCTTTTTGTAATTCTGTGTATAACCTATTTTGAACTTGTTTAGGTATACAAGGTTTGAATATTTATTAAAGATTTTGATTATAGATTGATGACATTTTGATGTTTTTTTTTTGTTATATTTTTCTTTCGCCTTTCTTAACGAAAAATTCTGTCTCCGCCCACGGTCAGTGGCAGTAGTTAGAAAACATCAACTATTAAGTTGAAACTTAATGTGGGAGTATAGATTGCATGATCGAGTACTAGAAAATGATATATTCTTTCTCGTGATAAGAAATCTGTTCAATTTGATTCTTTAGAAAGTTGGTTTTTCCTTTTCAATTAATTATTAAAAATGATATTTCAATTATTCCTTTTCAATTAATTAATTATTAAAAATGATATTTCAGTTATTCTTGTTGTATTCACCATCTCATTCTTGTTGTGAATCGATTCATTGTCCTATCTCCGATCCTCTTCTCACCGTTCTCTTGCATCGATCAGTCGCATGCGCACTGCTTCATTCTCTTCTTCATTTTATTCTTTCCAACGTCACCATCATGTTCTTCTTGCGCGTACGGACATCGCCGATGTATTGTGCATGTCGTAGTCAAAAATGTGAACGAGTATATATTCTCATATTTAAGACGAGGTTGATCGTGCTAAAAGAACCCATTACATATACAGATGTACTATAGTCGTAGTTGGTCAATATAAGGACATGTATGTTGAAACAAGCCACTATCTGAAGTAGGAATCACGTACCAAAATGAGAATATATATGAGATCGCTAAAACTACCAACTACCCATTTGTATACTCCGTTGACGTCGTCGTACAAATATATATAAGCTGTTGAACATCGGCATTAATTTGACATGCAACTTGCTAATTAATTGATAACAAATTTGTCAAATATTCCAGTTTGACTATGCCTAAAGGAGGATGCGCGAATACGCTGTTTGATCCCTTGTGTATATGGTTGTCAATCTTCTCTTAAACTCTTTTGTTTAAATATCGGTGTACAGCAAGACGACTATATATAATATATGTACAGCTCTCATAGATCATCTGATCATCCAGATATCCATTTAGCCAAGAAATTTATCTCAGTCTATCACTTATCTTCTTAATTAACAGCTTAATTACTCATCAGTTCCTAGCTTTCTTCCAGTTAACCAATAACGTAAAACAAAGAAGCAACGCGTACTGATGGCAGGTTTCAACAGCCAAAGATGATCTCTAAAGGGTATGACCGCCCTAGTCACGGGCGGAACTAAAGGCATTGGGTTAGTTTTCTCTTATAGATCTTCATCATAGCTGTACTTCCAAGTTCATATTTTACCAGTTCGTTTCGTGTGTTTTCATGGCTAACGTGTATATACGTACGCGCTTTAGATATGCCATTGTTGAAGAGCTAGCTGGACTTGGTGCGAAAGTTCATACATGTGCTCGCAACCAAGAACAGATCGATAAGAGGGGTTCTAGAATGGAAGAACAAGGGATTCAAAGTGAGTGGTTCATTCTGTGACCTATCGTCTGAATCGCAAAGAGAGGAGCTATCATATCTATTTTTGACGGCAAACTCAACATCCTTGTAAGTTCATTGCGCCAAATTAGTATTAATTTTCGCTTTGTTTCCTACACTGATAGTTAAATGTGAACTCTAATCAATGTATGTTTCTACAGGTAAACAATGCAGCAACAGTGACACTGAGAAGCACAACAGATTATGCTTTGGAAGATTTGTCAAGCATGATGAGCACAAATGTTGAATCCCCCTATCATCTTTGTCAGCTCGCATATCCTCTCCTCAAGGCCTCAGGAAATGCAAGTATTGTATTCGTCGCCTCCGTTGCCGGTATAAAAGCTCTACCTAGGCTCTCTGCTTATGCAGCTACGAAAAGTGCTGTTATCCAGATTTCAAAGACCATGGCATGTGAATGGGCAAAAGACGGTATTCTAACTAACACAGTGGCACCATGGGCTGTCAACACTGGGGCTAAACCTGATAATGTAAGTATCCTCTCACACTAGACAACTGTATATCTAGCTAGATATGAACGCATATATCGCTTAATTAGTTGATTTCTAACGTACTTATATTTCGTTTTGCTTCAGGACGATCATTCGGATGACTTCAGACGGCTAATAGGTCGAACTCCAATCCGTCGTGTTGCGGAACCTAATGAAATCTCAAGCTTGGTGACTTTCCTCTGTATGCCAGCTGCTACTTACATCAATGGACAATGTGTTAGTGTTGATGGAGGATTTACAGTTGGCGGCTTCTAATTGACCGGCCAGCGTCTCTATATACCAACACTTGATGTTGCTTTAATTTGAACATTGATTCTTTAATTGTTTTGAGCTGGAGAAACAATTTGTCCTCCACTCCATTGTTCATTTGTTGTACATCTATCATAAGCAAAGTATAACGTTCAATATATGCTAACAGTTGGATAAAAGGCTGTACGCCTGTACTCGTACGTTATTTGACACCCAAAATTGTGGTATTATTTTGATGATAGGGACCTCATTATATATGTTGGATTACACCTCATGAACTTACACATCTTGAAATGTGAATCTGAATGAGGTGGTGTCAGAATCAATGGTCTTCGATCGCATTAGCTTTTACTAATGAAGAAAAAAGAGAACACTATCCCATATCGTTGTAAATGTAAAGGTCTTAGGGGGGAGGGGTGAATAGGCCTTTCCCACTTTTTCGTTTAAACTGTTGTCGGGATAGCACGATAGAGATCTATTCCAAACACAGAATACGAGTACTGAAAGTAAAAGCAGTAAGGAAAGAATGACACAAGATGTTTTTGATTACGCAGAAATCCTACAACCAGGATCAAAACTGCGTGCCCCTAACTCTTGAGGGACAAACATTTGCACTAATTTGTAACACACACAATTACAAGTTTCTGGCACTCTGGGGATACATAACCCGTATGTTATCCTGACTAGTCTACCCACCAGTACAAACAGAGCTACACTACTTTAATCTATGTGTTTACACTTTGGAAATATACAGAAGTATCAACTCAGATCTTAACTACACGCAAGTTAAATCTTCTTGATCAACTTCTTGGGTTGGGCATCTCCATGCTTTATCTCAATGGAATGCATAATGCAACAATGCATATGAGTTTTGAAAACAGTTTTTATGCTTTAAGAATCCATGTCTATTATGCACATACAGGGCAACCAGAAGACATGGAAGGGGAGGAGAGGAGATAAGAGAAACTACACTCGAAAGTGCTCTCAAAGAATACTAAAACAGAATAATCAAAACCCCTTAAGTTTTCACTCAACCAACCAAGGATCCAAGACAGCTTGGGACTCCTTATATAGGCAAGGTTATTCAAAGGTCAAAGACAGCTCAACAAGGCACGTTCAACACAGCAGCGCACAAGCCTAAATGCAGACCTAAACGCTGTCCTAATGCAGACCTAAACATGGACCAAAGCAGACCTATATCAGCAGCTACCGAAGGGACACAGCAAGCTAAGCAGTGAGCAAAACCAAGACAGCTTATTAGGTCATACCTTAATGAGCTAAGGTTGTCTAAACAAGGCAAAAGCTTCCTATTCACTTGTACAAGAATAGAAATACCAGATTTCAAAGGATAAGCACGTTTTTGCCAGCCAAAAGTAGACATCAGGAAAAGCAGATCCAAAAGCATTTTGACAAACAGAAAAGGACAAACCAGTTTCCTAGGAAACACATGTGAACCAATGGTCAACACTTCTAGGGATCTTCATTAATCAACACAGATTTTCATAACCAAAGAACATACAGATTAAGCACAAATAATCTGGGTTATAGACGTGATTAAAGCCATGAAGAATCACACAAGGAAAACGTTCCAGAATGTCCGAGATACATGCTCAGTGTTCTATCCTAGATGGAAAACATGACATGCAATGAATGATATACCTGTTTGTCCAAAGAGATAAAGTATGTAATGTCACTTAAGCTTTGATGATCTTCCATTGATGTGTTTTGTCATAGCACAAGAAATAGCCAACATGCAAGTGTATGCCTTCAATCTCCCCCTTTGGCATTTCTTGACAAAACACAGTTCTTCAAAGGAGTACCTGCAACACAGTTGTAACACATACAAACACATGCAGCAACAAGGATATCTATATCACATAGTATCCTTCCCATAACCAGTTCAAACAATACTCCCCCTAAGCATATGCAGGGATCAAGATACATAAGTCCCATAATATCCTTCAAAAATAATAACCGGTTCTCCCCTAAACTAATGATCGGTTCTCCCCAAATGAATACCTGCTGCATAGTTAGAAACACAACCAAACAGGTATGCCTGTAATCTCCCCAACATATAATCCACATCACAATAACCGTATGCATGCATAACAACACATAATAATTAACCGGTTCTCCCTCCTTTTGTCAATAAAGGACAAAGGGTTCAAACAAAAATTAATCACCATAACCATTGTTTGCCATAAAACCATAAAAACCATACGATTGTTCAACATAAAACCACAAGGAAAGAGATCGAAAGAAAAAGAGAGAAAACAGAAAGACACATGATCAGAGAGTACAGTAGAGAGTCTTCACACAGCATAGCCAGAGCCGTCATACGCCACATCCTCGTCATCTGCTCCCATTGCACCGAGGTGGATAGTGTCGCCAGAGTCGGAAGGAGTAGCACCTTCTTGCTTGTCCGAGGGAGGGGAGGACACCGTTGGCTCCTGAGCAGGGGCAGATCCAGCTTGACTAGATAGCAACAGTGAGAGCTCGGCCTTGAATGCAGTGAACTGCTCCTTGAGGTGAATCTTGATCTCCTAGACAACATTGGATATCATCGACTTGACGGTAGCTTTCAAGAACTTCTGGTCCATAGGCTCGACGTATTCATTGGACTGATGCACAGATCGGGTGATAGTGATGGCATCAATCGGAATGAGTTCAGGACCAAGAGCATCTCCCTGTGTCAGAGGCACACCAGCATCACCACAGAGTTTGGTGATGAGGCAGGGAAATACCAGAGCCTTACCAAGGGCATTGCGGTGGGAGACACCAGCAGTGTGGATAGCCTGAAACATGAAGTACTCAGCAGGGATGACAGGACGGATGGGGTCATGACTAATGTACGCCATTTAGGACAGCTTGTTTGTGGGGAATTTTGCTGGTCTGAGTAGCAGGATGGAAAAGGGAACGAACCAGAAAGCCCAAGGCTTTGAACCATTCGGTCATAAACTTGCTGGAGAGAAAAGTACCTAAGACTGGTTCTGGAGGAGGAGATGAGTAGAGACGCAAGGCAAGATCTTGGACAGTGAGAGAGGTAGAGTATTCAGAGTAGGACTTCAAGACACCATCAGCAGTGAGAGGGAGAGACAGGGCTTGATGAATCCTGGAGGGTGAGAAGTTCACAGAAACTCCACGGACGGTGACACAAATTTGCTGCTTGGAGCGAAGACGAACCTCAGCAGAAAGATCAGAGGGGAAGTTCGCATAGAATTCCTGGACCAGGGTGCGATCATAGCGAGGCAGGGAGGCCAACGCAGTAACCCATCCCAAAGAGGACACCAGAGAGAACAGAGCAGGGTGCAGGGAAGCGAAATCAAAAGGACGCTCAGAGACAATGGGACGGTGCATGGTGATGTACCCAAACAGACTGAAGGAGTCTGCAGAGACGAAGTGAGAGCGAGGAGGGAATGAAGAGGTTTCAGCAGGACGTTTGGAGATAGTGGAGGTAGAGGCTTTCAGGGTGGACTTCACTTGAGGAGATGCAGTAGGTTTGATTGCTTTCTTGGCTGGAGGAGAGACAACAGACTTTTTGGCTTTGGATCGAGTGACCCGAGGTGCAGTAGATGTAGGAGAGACCTCTACGGAAGGAGTGGAGGCAGAGCCAGAAGAACAAACAGTAGCTGTTCGCTTCCGTTTTCCCAAGGGGATTTGGGGAGAGAAAGAGGGAGGTTCTGCAACAGGAGGAGAAACTGGAGTAGGGTCTACAGCCATAGGAGACCGTGGAGGAGAAGGAGGCTGAGTAGATGGTATTTCAGGCTGAAGAGAAGAAACGGGTTCAGTATCAACAATATCTCGTAGAGGAGAGATTGGGGGTGAGACAATAGAGGCAGGAGGGCTCCGTTTCTTCTTCTTTAAAGCCACCTTCTTGGCTCCAGTGGACTTTGAGATTGGCTTCTTGCGTAGGTAGGTCGATCGAACAGCAGGAGGTTCAGATTTCTTAGCATGGGTAGGAGAGACAGTAGGATTTGGATTCTGTGAAGGATGAGGAGGTGATTTTTGTGGAGGAGCAGGTAGCAAGATGACTTCTTCTGGGATGAATGGATCAGGAAGAGCCATTAGAGGATGAAAGAAGAAGATTTGCTTAGGAGGGAGGAAAGTTCTTCGGTTTCTGATTCTAGTCATGAGGTAGAGAGAGGGATTTAAGGGAACCAGAAGGGAAGTCGAAGTGAAACGCCTAAGGTAAGAGAGTGGAAGTGAATGCAGGGGAATCGAAATCGACGAAGACCAAGGGGGCTTCTCCTATTTCTAAGCATAATCATCATTAATTCAAATCAATGCCTTGGAATCATGCACCAAGACCATTCAAGCACGTAAAGCCAACTGAAACAAACCAGCAGACTTTTAGTCTCGTGTAGTCACTTCAATGCAGAAAGTGTTACAGTGGCCTATCCCTAGGATACCACGTATGTGGTCAATTCGGGATACCTCAAAAGCAGCCAAGACCCAAATAGACAAAGGGACATGCAATATCCACTGGATGCATGGGACAACCCTGAGTAATAGGAAGTATCAATGTACTCGCCACCAAATTTGAAAGCTCCCCCTCACGTGATGCATAAAACAACACAAAATTTTGAAATTCAGAGAGATTTTCAAACTGTTCAGCATAACCCCTGGGATGGAAACAGTCTATAGAATCCCAGACCACAGAAGAACATTTAAGCATGAATCACAAGAATGTGACAACTAATTTCCATATGTCTTGTAGGCTCAAATTTTTCACATGGGTATATGACTAAAAAGCAACATTACTGCAATGTTCTCACAAATCAGACCTTAGAACCTTAAGAGTGTGTGTGTGAGAAGTTCACCTAAGGGAGTATAAGTTTGGAGCATCAAATGACATGAGGACATCAAGAGTAACCAAGTGACTTTGTCACTACCCTTTTTAGAGTTCTGGAAATTCAGCATATCATGGACTTTGTCCCAACTTGGCCTTTGGCCGTTCTCATTTAAGTTCAAAGCAATTTCTCCATTTTCTTTAACTTTTGTCTAAGAGTTCATCTGAGAAATACGTCCTCATAGGTTCATGTAACAGAGTAGTTACCATTATGTCTTGAGCGCAATGCTCGAAAGAATAATGTGTGTTTCAAGGACACTCAGTGGGTAACTAGTCCAAACCAATCGAAGGATAGATAACATCTCAGGGATCCCCACTGGTTCCGGTTATGGTGCACCCAGCAAAAGACTAGCTCATTCCTTTACTTTAAACATTTAACAGTAAGCACCAGAATAACACAATTGTTCTTTAGCAACTAGTTCAACTCACTTAATTTTCTAGCTCAAACTTTGTACACCCCACAAGAATGACCTTTGTGCTCAAGAATTCTTTCTAGTTCCAAGAGTGATTTAGACCACATGCACTAACATTCCTAAAGACATAGATGCATATACACAAGAGAAAGATGCAGAAAAAGTCCATCAAGAAACATGAAATAAGAACACCACATTCCAGTTCAAGTTCAGAAATATTTCCAGGGATGCATGCACAGACTCGTATCCCAGAGTATGCCAACACTTATTTTCAGAAAAATTATAAAGTAAAAATGCTGAAAAGTAAATTGAGATCAGTGAGGGAGATATCTCAAGTGATGGTGCATACCCCAATAGCCTTCCTAAGACTTTCAAATCTCATATTGTCTAAGGGCTTAGTGAATAAATCGGCCAATTGTTGTTCAGTTGGAATGAAAGTCATTTCAAGTTGATTCTCCTCTACCATGTTTCTAATAAAATGATATCTGATCTCTATATGCTTGGTCCTAGAATGCAACACAGGATTCTTTGAGATATTGATAGCAGAAGTATTATCACAGAACAGGGATAGAATACCTTGCTCAAATCCGTAGTCGCTTAGCATGTGCTTCATCCAGAGGAGTTGTGTGCAGCAACTTCCAGCAGCTATGTATTCTGCTTGTGCAGTGGACAAGGATACGCAATTCTGCTTCTTGCTATGCCACGACACCAGGTTGTTCCCAACAAAGAAGCAACCTCCCGAAGTGCTCTTCCTATCCGTGGCATCTCCAGCCCAATCCGAGTCCGAATATCCTGCAATCTCAGTGTTAGTATCTGTTGTGTACAGGATACCGAAAGCACATGTACCTGAGACGTATCAGATGATACGCTTGACTGCCTTCACATGGGATTCCTTGGGGTTGGCTTGATACCGAGCACAAACACCCACACTAAAGGATATATCGGGTCTACTGGCTGTGAGGTAGAGCAAGCTTCCAATCATGCTTCTGTAGAGGGTTTGGTCAGCATTGGTACCCTCCAGATCTGCACTAATTATGCATGAAGTCCCAATTGGGTTCCGGATGGGAGAAGCTTCTTCCATCCCAAACTTCTTCACTTGTTCCTTAGCATACTTTTCCTTGGACTTACTTCGGGTTTGCCTTGGTTCATCAACCATGCCAATCACATCCGAGGGAGAGTGATCTTTTGAACTTGACGTTTTCCAACCCGATGTGGCTTCTGGATAGTCAGGGTCTGGTCTATCCTGGCACTTTCAGTATCAGATTCTGTATCCTGGGATACATCATCAGGAATGGGGTTCTACTCATCAATAGGAGTCTCAGCAGCTTCAGGAGATGTCTCAGTGCTTCCATCCTCAACCTGCACATCTCTTGAAGAATGGTTGTGAGAGCATACAAGAGAGTCATTGATGGCTACATTCACTGTTTCTACAACTTTACAAGTTCTCTTGTTATAGACACGATAAGCACGGCTGTTCAAGGCATAACCTAGAAAGACACCTCTATCACATTTAGCATCGAACTTGGTCAAATACTCACGATCTCTATAGATAAAGCAGGGACTACCAAAAGCTTTTAGATGTGAAATATTTGGTTTCTTGACTTTCCAAAGTTCATAAGGTGTTTTACTAGTACCCGGTCTAAAAATCACACGGTTAAGAGTGTAACAAGCATTAAAGATTGCTTCGGCCCAAAACATGTGAGGTAAGTCAGCAGAGCTAAGCATTACCCTCCCCATCTCAACCAACACTCTATTCTTTCTCTCAACAATCCCATTTTGTTGTGGTGTGATGGGGGCTGAAAACTCATGATGCACACCATTTTCCTCAAAATATTCCGCAAACAAGGAATTCTCAAACTCAGTACCATGGTCAGACCTAATCCTCAAAATGCATTTGCTTTCGGAAAGCTTTTCATTTGAAACACGTTTTGCTAGTTCTAAAAACTTCCCAAAGGTTTGAGTTTTATCACTTAAGAACACAACCCAAGTAAATCTAGAAAAGTCATCTACCACAACAAGCACATATTTCTTTCTAGCAATACTTTCAGTTTCAACAAGACCTACTAGATCTAAGTGAAGCAATTCGAGCACATTAGAGGTTGGTTTAGCATTTAAGACAGGATGAGAGGTTCGGGATAGCTTACCCATTTTGCAGTCTCCACACATACATATAGCTCTCCCGGACAGTTTGGGCAGACCACGAGCTCCATCCTTCGTGGACAACTTCACCACATCTTGATGGTTGAGATGGCACATCCTCCTATGCCACAGATCTAGCATGCTTTCTTGTGTCAAGGATCGGAAGCAAATCTCAGGTTCTAGCCTTTTGTTAGCACGGACACAGTAACAATGATCTCTGGACCTCTCGCCTTTCATCACACACCTTCCTTTCCCATCAAGGACAGTGCACTGAGATGTGTCGAACGTCACAGTCTCATATTCGTCGACAATCTGACTTACACTGAGTAAGCAGACTTCCAAACCCGCCACCAGAAGAACATTCTTTAAGGCTGGGAGACCAGGAGTGTCAACTGTCCCGCTTCCAATTATCTCTGCTTTGGCACCATCACCAAACATGACATCACCAACTGGATGAGTGTCATCCATAGAAGTAAACCATTTTCGTTCTCCGGTCATGTGCTTCGAGCAGCCGCTGTCCATGTACCAAGAATCGGATTTCCTGGTGGAAAGAGCAGTCAGGGCAACATTGCAAACAGCTACAACTTCTCTTGTAGCAGTGGGTGAGGTCTTTGCTCTTGAAAGAAAGCAAATAACTTCTTCTTGTTTCTTCTTGACACCAGGTTCTTTGGGAGGCATGATACTTCTGGTATCCCTGGTTCCACGAACAAATTTTCTGACCCAGTTTGGGGAAACTGGCTTCTTCTTCTGCTTCGGGATGGCAAGAGACTGAGCAATCCTGGTCAGTTCATTGAGAGATTTCTGAAAGTGAGCAAGCAGATTGTTGTTCTGTGGGATCTTCGCTGGTGCAGGATGTGACGACTCGAACCAGAATCTGTTGTGTATTCGGCACGATTCTCGAGATTGAGTTTAGTCGCAGTTTTATGTTGTATAAGTGTTTTGCCGATTCGATTCGTGACTTTGTTTTCGGTTGAGAATTTGAGTTGAGTGTCTTCACGGAAATTGTAGAGTACGTGAGTTCGAGCTCGTTGGCGGTTCCGGAAGATTTTTCCGATAACCGAGGAATATTTTATGATTATTCGAAGTTTCGGTTTTCGACGAGTTTATCCGATTGTTTCGAGCTTATCCGAATCATTTCGTATATTCGTTTTGGACCGTTGATCGACCCGAGGCGCGAGTATAAATATCGGAATAGTCGAGATTAGTCGTAAAAAAATATTGTTTTATGTTGACCAGACGTTGACTTTCCTAAAATGGAAATCTGACCGTTGACCAGAAGTGGAGAAGTTTCCGTTTTGGTCTTGCCGTTCGACGACCAACTTTCCGACCACCTCCGGCCACATGACAGGTATAGCTAGCTTCCCCTTGTAATTTCGAGTGTGATGGTATTTGGATTGAGAGGAATTGATGCCGTTTTGATTGAACCCGAATTGGGTCCGATTCGATGATGTCGCCGTTAATGGTTGGCCGTTTTCCGGCGAGGTTTGGAGGTGGTGGTGAGGGGGGTTAGACTTCCCTTGCTCCTCTGAGTGTCATGGTGTAATTAATCTGGTCTGAGATTGTGTTTTAGGGGTGCTCCGATTAGGTATCCGATTTGAAATTCCGATTTGATTTTTGATGTAATTGATGATGTTAGAGTTGGAATTGGCTTGTGTGTCAGTTATGAAAGTGGTTCGAAATATCGAGACCTTGTGATCTGGAAGTTCTCCGCCGATGAATCTCGCCTGCGGCGGCGGTCAACGGTGGTCAACGGCGGAGGAGTTGACTTTTTTCAGATTTTGATGAAATTAGTGTCGTTTTTCTCGAAATCGCGCCCTGGTTATCGTCCAGAGGTTTTCGGGTTAATTTGGTTAGCCGATTTTCAGTCGAGGTTTCGAGTGGGGATTTCGGAATTTCCGTTATACATTTTGTACCGCATTGCATATTTCCGGGAACGGTTGGTTTCCGTGAATCAGTACAGGGTTGTGGACTATGATGTTGATCAGTTATGTTTTTGTGAATATTCAGGAGATCGAGATCGAGATCGGGATCGTGATCGTGCTTCTGGCGAGGGATCTTCCGCCGGACCACGAGATTAGCGCGTGTGCGCGTTTTGCTCACCTGTGAGTGGACAATTTCTTTTCACGGAAATCTTGCGAGTCTTTTATATGATTTACGAACTTGAGCATGCGTATTGAGTTTACGGATTATATGAGCATGTGATTTATGATTATACGATTAGACATATACAGATATACGTATACGAATATATATACATTTATATGCTGTTTCATGCATTTGCATCGAACTGTTTATGATTTGGTTTACACAGAGTACAGTCTCAGTTACGTTGTTGTATCGATACACTTTGCCTCTCGGTTGATCCCCGATGGTAGGCCGCCTGGAGGGGCGTTTCCCCAACCAGACCGGTGAGGGGCGTATCCCCGGATCTGAGGCCATTTCTGGCTTAGAATCACGTGTGGGTCTGGGATCCCGTGATTCAGACTGTACTAGCACGGTGTGTGTCCATGAGTGACCCCGTGGGATTTTACTTGCATGCTTAGTACGTTGGAGGATTATGGTTTTACCTCGTGTACTTTGTTATTATTATTTACCTGGACTCGCATATGTTATTTTAAACATATATATCAACTGGTGAAAGACATTTATTTTCGTCCACTCACTCTAACGTGTTTCATGTCTTTCCCCTGGGCTATTCGGTTTCCGTGCCCAGTTGCAGTTCAGGTTTTGGTGTTTTCACGTCGCGGTTTGGAGGCTAGTGATCAGAGTTACCTGTGCTTTTCAGTAGGTTCTTGTTTCGCCTACTGATGTGTATATTGTATATGTTTTACTTTAGAGGTCGCTTTGATACATTCTGATACTTGTTTATACTGATTTTCTCGGATATATATATACACTACAGTACGGTTTACTGTTTATGATTCATATATTGATGTTGAGAAATCCGGATGGGATTGGTGCCCACGGTTTGGTTTTTGTGGCATAGGACGAAGTGTTATTTTCTGGGTGCAGGTTTATGCAATTCTACGTTAGTAACGAAACTCTGCCGAAATTTCGGAAAATTTTTGTTGGTTCGTATTTTCAGAAGGGGTTCGATTCCGATTTAAGTAACTGAATCGGGGTTGGGTCCTTTCACAGGATTCCTTCTCAGCATGTAGCAGTTTCGCCAGATATGTCCACTGTTCCCACAGTGAAAGCACTTGATTTGCGGGTTTCTCTTGAGGATGGGTACTTTAGAAGTTTCAGGGGCATCAATCTTCAGTTGAGGTGGAGGCTTGCCCAACACCGAGTTGGTACTTTTTACAAACGCAGTCTTTCCCGAGCCTTTGAGTTTGACATCATCCTCGAACCCCAAGCCTCTCTTGCTGCCATCCAACCTTCCCATCCCACAAATTTGGGATAGCTTCTCCGAGCCGATGGAGAACTTTGCGAACTGGTTCCGGGCGTCCAGCAAGGATTCTTCGAGTTTTAGCTTCTCAGTAGTCAGCAAGCTTATGGAAGAGGACTGACGGTCCAGTTCTTCTTTGAGAAAAATCACTTGCTCTTCAAGTTGGGTTCTGGTTGAATCCCATTCTGCTTTCTGGGATAGAAACTCTCCTTGTATCCTGGAATGTGTCTCCTTACTCAATGAAAGCTCATTAGATAGAGCTTCATTTTTAGCAAGCATAGACTTAGAGGCTTTACATAAACGCACATACATATCATGTCCTTCATCATCAGAATCATTGTCGTCAAGAGACTCATCTAATGTGCTATGGGAGACAAAAGCAACTTTCTCATATTCATCAAGATCGGTTTCAGAATTTTCATTAGACTCACTATCACTCCAGGTTTCTTTTAACACTTTGTGAGACTTATTTCTCCTGTTAGCACAGTCTATAGCTTTATGTCCTACCCCATTGCATTCAAAAAATTTCATGTCCACTTTCGGGATAGAAGAGGATCTGATATCCCGACTTTTCTGTGCAACCTTATTTTTAAAAGGCTTAGAGCTAGATCCTTTAGAAAAGTTTCGGTTAGAGTTGAAAGATTTACTTTTCCTTAAAAATTTCTCAAATTGTTTAGTCAAAAAGGCACATTCATCATGATCATCTTCTTCATCATCAAGTACTTTTTCAACATCAATTTTAACCGAACTTAGAGCAATAGATTTTTCATGCATAGGCCTTTTCTTGAGTGTCTTATAAGTTTTCGAGTTTCCAACAAGCTCCTCTAAAGGATAAGTGTCTAGATCATGAGCCTCTTCTATAGCATTCATTTTAGAGTCAAAGAAAGGAGGTAACGCATTTAAGAATTTCCTAACAATTTTCTTTGATTTTATGGCCTCGCCTAAGCTACGACATTGATTTGTGATATTCAGCACACGACCATAGAAATCATCAATAGACTCTTTGTTACTCATGCACAGACCTTCAAACTCATAAATAAGATGTTGAAGTTTTTGTTACTTAACACGAGAGTTACCTTCATGAGTGTTGATGAGCACTTCACATGCCTCCTTAGCAGTAGAGCAATGGATGATCCTTTGATGCTCTGCTTCGGATACGGCATTGAATAGACAACTTAGAGCTTTGATGTTTGCTCTAGCCCAATCCTTGTCGGCTTTGTCCCATTCTGACCTCGGCTTTGAAACCCTTTCGGTTGATTCAGCGCCTCTTGGTTTTGTGGGATGTGTCCAGCCTTCCTCTACACTTTGCCACAACATACCATCATCTTGGTAGGAGAGGAAGGCGCTCATCATGATTTTCCATTGAGAGAAATCATGTCCATCGAAAAAAGGTGGAACATTTATGGAAGAACCTTTTTCCCGATCCATAACTGACCCCTCAGAGGATCTCAATAGCAAAAGCTAGTGGCCGCTCTGATACCACTTAAAGGTCCTAGAGGGGGGGGGTGAATAGGCATTTCCCACTTTTTCGTTCAAACTGTTGTCGGGATAGCACGATAGAGATCTATCCCAAACACAGAATACGAGTACTGAAAGTAAAAGCAGTAAGGAAAGAATGACACAAGATGTTTTTGATTACGCAGAAATCCTACAACCAGGATCAAAACTGCGTGCCCCTAACTCTTGAGGGAAAAACCTTTCCACTAATTTGTAACACACACAATTACAAGTTTCTGGCACTCTGGGGATACATAACCCGTATGCTATCTTGACTAGTCTACCCACCAGTACAAACAGAGCTACATTACTTTAATCTATGTGTTTACACTTTGGAAATATACAGAAGTATCAACTCAGATCTTAACTACACGCAAGTTAAATCTTCTTTATCAACTTCTTGGGTTGGGCATCTCCATACTTTATCTCAATGGAATGCACAATGCAACAATGCATATGAGTTTTGAAAACAGTTTTTATGCTTTAAGAATCCATGTCTATTATGCACATACAGGGCAACCAGAAGACATGGAAGGGGAGGATAGGAGATAAGAGAAACTACACTCGAAAGTGCTCTCAAAGAATACTAAAACAGAATAACCAAAACCCCTTAAGTTTTCACTCAACCAACCAAGGATCCAAGATAGCTTGGGACTCCTTATATAGGCAAAGTTATTCAAAGGTCAAAGACAGTTCAACAAGGCACGTTCAACACAGCAGCACACAAGCCTAAATGCAGACCTAAACGCTGTCCTAATGCAGACCTAAACATGGACCAAAGCAGACCTATATCAGCAGCTACCGAAGGGACACAGCAAGCTAAGCAGTGAGCAAAACCAAGACAGCTTATTAGGTCATACCTTAATGAGCTAAGGTTGTCTAAACAAGGAAAAAGCTTCCTATTCACTTGTAAAAGAATAGCAATACCAGATTTCAAAGGATAAGCACGTTTTTGCCAGCCAAAAGTAGACATCAGGAAAAGCAGATCCAAAAACATTTTGACAAACAGAAAAGGACAAACCAGTTTCCTAGGAAACACATGCGAACCAATGGTCAACACTTCTAGGGATCTTCATTAATCAACGCAGATTTTCATAACCAAAGAACATACAGATTAAGCACAAATAATCTGGGTTATAGACATGATTAAAGCCATGAAGAATCACACAAGGAAAACGTTCCAGAATGTTCGGGATACTTGCTCAGTGTTCTATCCTAGATGGAAAACATGATATGCAATGAATGATATACCTGTTTGTCCAAAGAGATAAAGTATGTAATGTCACTTAAGCTTTGATGATCTTCCATTGCTGTGTTTTGTCATAGCACAAGAAATAGCCAACATGCAAGTGTATGCCTTCACGTTGTAGTTTGAATTCCCTAACTCATGGACATGAACTTGTGCATATAACTACCCTTTAAAATACTAGATCTAGATCACGTAGGCTATGTTGAAAATGACTACATGCAGAAATTAGATAAATAACCTTGAGTAAGAAATTTTACAGTGAATTAGTACTTTAAGAACTTGAGAACTTGTGCATATCCTTATGTAAACACAAGAGTACTTGGACAGTCAACGTAAACTCTCAGCTGAGGAGAGCAGCTCTGCCTTGGTTTAACTAAATTACTGGTTGGTCTCATCCTTTTTAGTTTTAGTGGTGGAGGGTGTGTTAGTATATTTTAATCTTTCTATTGTGAGTTTTCTTGGAGTCATGTTTTACAAAAAGAAAAGACTCGTTATCTGATTCTTTTTGTTTCTATAAACTCTTTAACTAAGATGTTGTTATTCAAACTACCCAACTATAATGATAGAGATGATTGATATATGTTTGAGGACTACTAATTAAGCTTTAAGATATTTCCTCTATTGAAAAGTGTAAAAAATTTCATCCCATCTCAACAAAATTCGTAGCTCCGCCCTTGGTTAGTATGTTTGAAGATATATATCGAAGGCCAAAGTCACCTTGACATATTCTACTAGAAAACTCATTATCACATTTTCTTCCTAGCTTTTTGGTCAAACAAGATGATATATACAAGATACAGTTCTTATGTTGAAAATACGTACATTGGAATAAGTCAGAAGATCGAAGTAGAAAGTGAGTTTCCGGGCCACAAAAGAATCATGAGGCTATGAAAATTATGATCCACCGCAAAAGAATCTGGAAATTAAAACATCTATATAAGTATTTATAAATACGAACCACTGGGATGAATGAAGTACGTATAGCTCGATCAATTTGAAAGATGAAGTCAATGGATAATTAAACAATTGATCGTTTTAGTAGGTCCAAAAAATCCAATTACGTATATATTTGAACAAGTTGAAAGTATTTTCGTATTTGTGAATGCCAACACTACGTGTATACTCCAATATATTGGAATTGACGATTCAGAATTGATCACCAACTAAAACGAAAATCGACTCGGCCTAAAGATGGTCAATAGCGAAAATTCTATAATACACCCTAGTTTTAATACTCCTCAGTTTGGAGCATTGAATCACTCATGTGATCATGATCACTATAGAATATATAGTGATCCAACGCTCTAAAACTAGAAAATTTTGGTGCTCTGGAGTACTATAGAACACCCCGGTCAATACGCTGTTTGATCCAAATTTTCTTGTTCTCCATCGAATAATTCTAGTATAATATAAATTTAGTTTATGTCAATCCTAACGTCAATATCGATGTCATAATTTATGTAACCACCGACTTATTGTAGTTCATTACTTCCGCTTAGTTATACACATATACATCTAATAGAAAAACTTTGTTACGAGAGCCGAAATTGGAATCGAACTATTTAGCAGCGTCCCTGACGCGAAGCGAAACGAGAGGGAGTGAAATAGAGGAAAACGTGAGAACTTGTGGCGGCGGCGTCGGGTGGGTTCGGGGTCGCTGGAATAATCCCATGCAACGGGTGAGACAACGGTCTGGCTCGTGTGGGATGGCTTCGCTGGGTTGGTGTGGCAATCGGTGGTCCATGATCGAAGGTCGGGTGGTAGTAAGCAGGGCCGTGACTCATCGGGGATGGCGGGAGTGGGAGTGGCTGTCTCCGATGCGGCCATATCGGATTTTGTTGTTTGGATCTGGTCGGTCGATTTTGGTGTCGTAGTACAAGAGAGTGAAAGGACCCAACCCTAGTTTAACTAGTAATCTAGGATCATGTCCTAACGACAAGAATTAAACTATGGATTTCTGTAAAAAAAAAAAATTGACATAGTTTCCTCTACGAAGTGGACTACCAGAAACCTACAAGAAAATCACACTTCGAATTTTCCAAAAATAATACTGCGAACCATTGATGTCCATCCGAATTTCTCAATAAAGTGTGAAAAATAAATTAATTAAAATACTGGAATAATAATACAGGAACTGAAAAGTCATAAAACAGCAATACTAACAATTCATAACTAGCACTAAAAAATATATTTATAACACTAGTGTCCAGAGCGACTTCAAGGAGCAGAATAAAACATACGAAAATACACTACTAGTGGGCCAGAACTTACAGAAAGGTATGATAACCCGGTGGATTCAAAGCCTCAGGGGATCAAAATTCAGCCCAGGAGAAGCACTGCAACCTGGGCACAGAAAACCGAAAATTCCAGGGAAAGACATTTAAAATATAAAACGTTAGAGTGAGTGGACAAAAATAACGTAAACTATGTAAAATGATAAATCTGTAATAACATGCCTTTTCGCCAATTTCTGGGAAATAATGTGAGTTCAAAATAAATAAATTGAAATGCAATGGAGGTGGTCGTTCAGGACTCCTGACCAGGTATAACTATAAACAGAAAATACAGGTGATGGGAGCGTATAAGGTGTTGTCTGACCCGAGACAAATCAGGGTCAGGCAGGGATCCTGACTCGGTCTGACCGGCTATTCGGGGATCAGCTGAATACCTAGAGCATCGATGCAACTAAATAAACCATCACAAACAAACCTCCAAATAAACGCTCGAAAAAATATACCGTAAAGCGTAAAGCTTAAAAATCATGAACTCGCTATCATTTGTGAAAATAAATAAATTTCCATTCATCATACAATGCCGGGATAATCATAAAGTTGTAACCTACTAATCAACGCAATAATCATCCTAGATGACCCGCTAACTCGTAACCCATTACGTTCGTCACAAAACTACGAGCGGGATGACATAAAATTTTGCCTAAAATCCAACATTGCTAGAGCTCCGCCGCACATGGCGGCGTGTGGGGCCACGCACCACCGGCGGCGGCGGCGGCCGGAGTCCCACCGGCTCCAAATAGAGCATCATACACATCAAAACGTCTATCTCAACAAGCCCAACTACATTGTAGTACAACACAACATCAAAATCAAACCGAAAATTAACAAAATCCACCGTTGAAATTATAAGCCAGAAAATATTTTCTCCGATCGTCGTCGTCCGGCCATGGCAGGGTTCGAGACTGGTAAGGCTTTTTACACCCTCAAAGATATCTCAATTATTTTGAAATATTTATCAATGTAGTAGTATGGAAAATAGGGGTCATTACCCGCAGAAGATTGATGAAACTAAACGTTAGATGCAAACAAACACTAAAATCAGTTTCTTGATAAACTCGACCTACAGACACTAAACTAATTGATTACCTAACCTAGATTGAACTGAAAATTATGAAAATAATATTAGATATACTAGATACAGTGGAAGACTACCACGTAGAATTTCAATAGGTTTGGAGTTGATTTGCTATGCTAACAAAAATAAACAAAATAGATAAATGCAGGAAATCAGCTTTGGAAAAGTGACGAAGATCAATAAACAAAAGAGTTAAGAGAAATGTTCTCCACCACCGTCACTCCATCTAAACAATATATGCTCAACCTAACAATGCTATGTCAATGGATGAAAGTTCTCAGGAAGATTCAATTACGCTTAAAACACAACCTATTACCTAATCTTTATGATTACACCGGTGAAGGTTCGCTTATCACCGTTGACTATCTCTCAAAGAACCCAAAAATCACGAACTCGGATTTACTAAGAGAGAAGAATTATGATATAGAAAATGTGTGAGAATCTACAAAGCATCATAAGTACACTAAGGACGTGCCTTGCTAGACTTAGGATTTCTTATAACCGAAAAGCTCGGTTTCTACTCAAGAGAAATTGAGGAAGATCAAATACAATCAACATGCATCAAATTCTCATAGATTTAGATTCCTAAACATGCATACTAAGCATGCACTCAAAGCATACAAGATAGAAATCATCAATATAAAATTAACAAAGAAACCTCATTTAAGAACATAACAAAATTAGATCAAAGTGTATATATTATATAAACTTCATGTATGGGGCTTCGAAACAGCCCCTTAACAAAGTATTTAGCTACTCATAGTGTTAGATAAAAATATCAAAGAATCCATGAGAGATAAATTAAATGATTGAGAAGAATGAACTCTTGGCGACGTCAAGATCAGACTAGTTCTCATGCATGAGAACTTTTTTTCCTTCTTGCTCAGTTACATCTTTTCTATTCTTCTTAATCACCAAAAGTTGTAGCTGTCTTGATCACCTCTCCCCCTTTTCTCAATTGATAGCTATATATATATATATGTCCATTAGCTAGGCAAAACTGTGTTAATTACCTAGCTGTTCACGTGCTAGTTTCCTACTTCAAACCCACATCTTTGTTCCTTTTAGTCTTCTTCTTTCTTTAATTGCTCGCCAAGCCTCGCCAAGACTGTTCCTCGCCAGCAAGTAATGTATATGTATCACTTGCCAAACTCCTTTAATGTATCACGTGGACAATTAGTATTCTTCTTAAATTAGGATTCCTTCACCTCGTAAGTCCTCATTTTCCATAATAACTCCCAAAGTATATTATATAATCTCATTTTCTTTATTAATCTCCAAAATACCTAAAAACAAATAAATATAATTAATTCACTCAATTAATAACAATAAACTAAATATAGAGAATAAATCAGATACCAAATAGACGCATAAATATGCGACTATCAGAGACCTGTCACGTTCGATTCAACTCCTCCTGGGCTTCAAAACCTCCCTAACTTTGACGTCCAAAACCGCCGTTGTCAAAATCAACTCGAAACTGCCCAATTTCTCCGCCTCAATTCTTCATCTTCCGGCCACCAACACCGGAGATGCTCCCACCAAATGATAGAGGAGATCAAACCCAACAAAACTCGACCAATTTCACGGCCAAAGGTGGCTAGCCGGAGGCTCATCGCCGGCGAGAAACAGACGGCGGAAACGGGTCGGGAGAGATGGTCAACACGGGGTCATTCCGGTTGCCAAAAAAGGACACTTTTTACCTTCCCAAAAAAGAAACCCCTATTTATGGCCGCAATTTTGCGATAAAATATTTTCCGATATTTTCGTAAAATTTTCACTGACCATAACTTCTTCATCGTAACTTTGATTTCAACACTTGACGTGGCCATGAACTCGTATCAACAAACTCTACAACGTTATCCTAATAAACTTCTAGAAAAAAATAAAATTGATAAAATCTTGACGAAACACCAGCAAAAATTATCGACGATAAAAACTAATTACCATCGATGATTAACTTAATTAATTTGAAGCTAACCACATAAGTTCCGATTATTGTATAATGATGTTCCGGGTCATAACAATCTATCCCCCTGGAAAAAAAATTGCCCTTGAAATTTACACATAAATGTTCCAACTAGTGACTTCAAACTTATAAGAACAACCGCAACTAACAGAATGATCCACAAACTTGTTACTAAAATAACATCTCATCAACATGTCACGCTCATTAAATTTGAAGTCACAATAACCACTCCAAATAAATTTGGTACCAGGAGCGACATAATTCAAATTCAATAATGTGCATACTTAATATCCATGCCAAAACTAATGACAAATTCTACTAACAATCAGCCAGATTCACCCAAAAATGCATAGACCAAAGTCCCACAAAGATAACTACATGGGTAGTAGTGCGGTTGCAACACAAAAGTGGCATACAAATCGCCATCAGAATCCAGCACCGAAAAATGACTGAGAAGTCCAACCACGGACACTCACCCAAAAGGTGGATATTAAAACCACCAAGATCACAAATAGGGACCCAACAAACCTGTTTAAATCGCAACCAACATGGGTAATTGGCCGATCCGCAACGAACTCAAAATCTTATACAGTTCTCAAAATTAGTTATGGAAAATTGGGCATAGCCTCCTCTAAAATTTAAGAAACCCAAAACCTGTATAACGAGAGTATTTCAATAATCTCAACTCAATAATATAAACTGTGGCTCCACATCCTGTCCGGATTTCTCATAAATCAACATAAGTATAACGTGAATATAAATCACTAATATTTATCTAATTTCATGAATCATATTGATCGCCAAACTATATATCTCCACCATATATAACTCCCAAGAACATACTACCTTAATAAACATCCATATAATCATAAAGAGCCTCAAAAGAAAACATTCGTAGTAAGCCTCAAATAAACCCAAAGCATAGGCAAGAACGAGGAAGTCACACTGACATCGCAATTTACTACAAATTGGAGATATAAACTCGGCATATCATCTGAAGTTTCTGAATAGTCGCCACAATTATGTCAATAATACCTAATATTTCCGCAGTCTGAACAAATATTAATGCATAACCAGAACCTCCGCATTGCTCGATCATTTTCGGAGCTCAAATACTCGAATTGAAAACTAAGCGTTTAACAACCTGCACTTCAATGATTTACTTATATGGCTTGCACAACCACATAGCCACCACCGACATGAGCCAATAGACCCAAAGGAATTAGGCATAGGCCACCAATACATATACACGTAAACTGATAATAACAACCCATTGAAAATAATATTGGGATGCCAAATTTTTATCAAATTATTGTCCCAAACATGAACAATCAAATTGTTGCACTCCTCCACACTATACTACCGTAGATTTTATAATTCTTGACACCGAATCATCAACTTATAAAAAATAATCAGAAGGTCAGAGTACTGTGAAATCTAAGAAACGCGACAAATCCCGATAACATACAGCATTAGCACTCCAGATTTATAAAGCTGGAAGAAATAAATTAAATCATCGTCGCCAAGCATAACCTTGGTTGGAATTCGCGGTCGTGTATAAAATCTTCATATACTTTTGCACGTGATAAACACTGAGTTATCAATAGGGTGCTCCAAATCACGTCTAGGAGAAGTCCGGAAATCATGCAACATATAAATTTCAAATCATATGCATCTGCTACTAATTGCCACGTACACCTATAACGCTCGTAAACCTATATCTGACATCGAGCTAAAACGATTTAATCTATACAGCTTAACATACACTCCACATGTCCCATGTTAATACAATATACTTTCCTCCGTGAACTCATGTGATTAATAACTAAAAGAAATACATTTCTAGGTTGGTGGCACGAAATGAATTGTATTCTTTAAAAAAGAAATATGTTCATGGAACAAAATGAACACAATTAATGCAAGAAAAGCACAAGTAAAAACATTTTAGGTTAACAGAACTGAATTACTGGAATACCTCTAAGAATGAATGAGTTTCGAAGAAATATCAAGATTAAGTAAATCATTGATGCACGACAATGGGTAATTATTCTTCACCGTATCTTGGTTCAATTTCCAATAAGCGATGTGTGACCTCATTGAACTATCCTTCACATTCGCAAATGATATTGGGGCTCCACATGATAAAATTTTGGGACAAAAAAAATTATCGTTGATCAATTCCTGATGTTGAGTCTGCCACTCTCGTAACTCAACTAGAGCCATCCAATAAGATACTTGAGTTATAGGATCGGTACTCAATAATAACTCAACAACAAAATCTCTCCCGAAATGTAGGTAAACCTGGTAACTTCTTGAGAAATATAACCATATACACACTTACTACTTCAGACAAATCATTACAAGAAGTAGGGACACAAATTTTCACAAGATGTGCCAATTATGCGGTACATCTTTCTTATAACAACATCACAGCCATCACGGCTGAACCCATGCACAAAAATAACACGTTTATCTCACAATAGAACAAAATATCAGGCAGCGCCAGACTCCAAAACACCTCTTCTCGATAACCATCTAACAACGCCTGATGATGACTCAAGAACTCCATGCCTAAGATCAAATCAAAATCCACTAGATCCATAAGTACTAGATCAGTAGACAAACTAAAACCTTTGGAATACACTGCAATCTCTATAAACTAATCCAACTAGAATCACCTCGCTAAAAGGATAAATTCACTTGCCATAATTTCGAAAAGGATGTGATATGTACGTTAACTATAGACACCCACCTTACCGATATAAAAGAACATGTCACCCACTGGGTCAAACAAAACATAAACAACATCGTTGAAAATATTTAATTTACAAATAATGACCTCCAAAGATGCTCGGGTCTCCCGCAGAATCATTTGGTGAAGACAAGTCTAACCTGGTAATCCTGTCAGTCATCCTCCTGACCTAGGTCCTGGTATGCCGGTGGTTGAGGTGATGGCGTAGGTCTAACACCCGAAGTAATTCTCTAGTCATCACTAGAACTTAGAGCTAGAAATACATTAGAGGTATTCCTCTATGTATATTCCCATTCAAAGAGGTCCACTTGACCACAGCGATAACATATTGATATCACTAACGACACTGCCCATAAAGATATTTATGAAAAATGTTACAAAATAGAATCTCTGGGTGCTAGGAATACAAATCTAGATCCACCAGTACACATTCTAAACTCTCTTCTCTGGTGTCGACTCCTCATCCATCTAGGAAACAACTCGAATGATGGACACTAAGAGCTGAGGTATGAGATCTCATGCCAGAAGGTGATCTGGAACCAACTATGTTGTAACCTCTACTCGTTGAATATCTCTGGTGAGGTCCACCTCCCTCAAATCATCAACTAATACCCCGCAAAAATTGAGGTCAAATCTCACATTAAACTGCAGCACAGACACATTCATCGAAGTCCGTGTATGGCGCGTTCGCCATAAATGAAGAAATTACAAGTCAAAATTCTTGCTCAGACCCCCAGTGTTCCTCCCTCACTATTCTGACAGAATAGAATGCAAATCAGAACGGGCAATAAAAGCAGTCTCGATATACCATAGCCGAAAATTTTTCTCGCCGCAGATTCACGAACTCTCACCCGCCTTACTGGAAAGCGACACCTCCAAAAATCGTTGATCCTGGCCCACAAGGTAGCAACCTCCTGCCACAGAATGCTCATCCAATAACAATAGGAACGGTCCTACAATAGGCCAACAACTAACTTTGTCCTCTACTCAGGTGTCAGCTGAGGACGCATACGGTTGCAAACTCAACCAATCTCAATAAGCCAGTTCTTACACACCACCAAGTCGTGAGAACTAGGGAAAGGCACAACACCTTCCTTATTGGCCCGACTAACAAGATCATCATGGTCCTCCTGTGGTGCTGATATCATGCGTGCGAATAACTCACGCATCCCTGGGCCAATGACTGCGCCTCATCCTGAAGAGCTGGTTGTCGAGGAATAATGATCTACGAGTCCACTACTACTAATTAGCCCACAAAACCATACCAAGAAAACTAGCTCAACTAGAAGACTCTGAACATTTAACAATGCATAACACTTGGAGGTGATGGGGATTCGTCGGCCGGTCGGGCCACCCCTCCCGAGAGTGTTGTACACTAATAAATGTCTGAACTAATATGACCAAGGAAGTCTCTAGAATCTGTGACCTAATGCTCTGATACCAACTGAAATGATCCAACCCTAGATTAACTAGTAATCTAGGATCACGCCCTAACGATAAGACTTAAACTACAGATTTATGTAAAGAAGTTTTGACATAGTTTCCTCTACGAAGTGGACTACCAGAAACTTGCAAGAAAATCAAACTTTGGATTTCCCACAAACAATACCGTGGACCATCGATGTCCATTCGGATTTCTCAATAAAGTGCGGAAAGTAAATTAATTAAAATGCCGGAATAATAATATAGGAACTGAAAAATTCATAAACTAGCAATACTAACAATTCATAACAAGCACTAAAAAAAATATTTATAAGACTAGTGTCCAGAACGACTTCTAGGAGCAGAATAAAACATATGAAAATATTCTGCTAGTGGGCCGGAACCTATAGAAATGTATGATAACTCGGTGGACTCAAAACCTCAGGGGATCAAAATCCAGCTCAGGAGAAGCACTGCAACCTGGGCACGAAAAACTGAAAAGCCCAAGAAAAAGAATTTAAAAATATAAAACGTTAGAGTAAGTGAAGAAAAATAACGTAAACTACGTAAAACGATAAATCTATAATAACATGCATTTCCGCCTGTTTTTGGGAAATAATGCAAGTTCAAAATAAATAAACTGAAATTCAATGGAGGTGGTCATTCAGGGCTCCTGACTCGGTAAGACTAAAAATAGAAAATACAGGTGATATGAGCGTATAGGGTGTTGTCTGACCCGAAATGAATAAGGGTCGGGAAAGGATCCTGACTCGGTCCGACTGGCTATTCGAGGATTAGCCGAATAGCTAGAGCATCGATGCAACTAAATAAACCATCACAAACAAACCTCCAAATAAACGCTCGGAAAAATATACCGTAAAGCGTAAAGCTTAAAAATCATGAACTTGCTATCATCTGTGAAAATAAATAAATTTTCATTCACCATACAATGTCGAGATAATCATAAAGCCGTAACCTACTAATCGATGCAATAATCATCTGACACATCCCGCTAACTCGTAATCTATTGCGTTCACGAAATTATGAACGGAACGACATAAATTTTTGCCGAAAGTTTAACCTTGCCAGAGCTCCGCTACGCACCGCGGTGCGTGGGGTCACGCACCACCGTCGGCGGCGGCTAGAAGACACTGGCTCCAAATTGAGCAACCTACACATCAAAACGTTCATCTTAACTAGCCCAACAACACTGTAGTACAACACAACATCAAAATCAAACCAGAAATTAACAAAATCCACAGTGAAATTACAAACCCTCACCGGAAAACATTTTCTCCGATCGTCGTCGTTCGGCCAGGGCAGGGTCTGAGACCTGTCGCGTTTGACTCATCTCCTCCTGGGCTTTAAAACCCCCTAACTTTGACGTCCAAAACCGTCGCAAATGTCGCCACCGCCGCCGTCAAAATCAACCCAAAACCGGCCAATTTCTCCGCCTCGATTCTCCTTCTTCTGGCCACCAACACCTGAGATGCAACCACCAAATGATAGAGGAGATCGAACCCAACAAATCCTGACCAATTTCACAGCCAAAAAGGGCTGGCCGGAGGCTCACCGCTGACGAGAAACAGACGGTGGAAATGGGTCGGAAGAGATGGTCAACATGGGGTCAACCTGGTTGCCAAAAAAGGAAACTTTCTACATTCCCAAAACGGAAACACTATTTATACCCGCGATTTTGCGATAAAACGTTTTCCGATATTTCCATAAATTTTTAGCTGACCATAACTTCTTCATTCTAACTTCGATTTCAACACTTGACGTGGCAACAAACTCGTATCTACAAACTCTACAACTTTATATTAAGAAATTTCTTGAAAAAATAAAATCGATAAAATCTTGACGAAACGCCAGCGAAAGTTATTGATGGTAAAAACTAATTACCATCGACGATTAACGTAATTAATTAGCGGCTAACCACATAAGTTTGGATTATCGTATAATGATGTTCCGTGTTATAACAGAAAGGAAGAAAGGATGGTGGAGTGGCAGTGTTGTCATTGGAAAAGTGACAATTTTGAGGGGCGGCGCCGTTGGTTGGGGATCAAGACGAGTCGCACTGTTGGCGAGGTTTTCCGGCGAAGGACTTGCTAGTGCATTTTTCTTGTGGTTTGGGTATGGGTTGTGGGTCTCGGCTCATAACCCATGTCCTTTTTATTTAGCTTGTATTTGTTTTTTATTTGTGTATTTAATGTTGAGAATAAATCCTCGCGTAGCGAGGTATGTTGGGCGGTCATTGCGGTCTGTCCATGTGTGCACTCAAAGTACTTTGTCGATCCTAGGTGGTGAGTGATCTGTATCCAAATGGGTGCTTCCACCTAGTGATCAGATGAGAGTAAGTGTCGACGTTTGTCAGCAGCAGATTGTGAAAGCTACTCTAGACCGGATACTAATGCATCCCTTTCGTCGAAGAAGTTTCATTGTTCTGAATTGCTAGAAAAGATGTTCGTTCCTTCCAATCTGTCGTTGTTTGCTCCAGAATCCGAGTGGAAAATTGGAAACACTTTGAGGATAGAGAGTGGGATGATTTCACTTGAGCTTCTAAGAGAGAAAACGAGTGTTAGAGGTGAAGGCAGGTTAGCCCGCCTATTACACTACGAAGCTTAAGTCAATAAGAATGTAAGGAGCGAGAAGGAGCAAGTGAGTAAGTGTTTTGGGCTAAGGGATGAAATACCTGACTTTGAGGATGACCACTTTGTTATATAGTTATCTGGAAGCGCACTACCTCATCGTCCTTTGATGTGGGACTTGATGCGTTCATGTTCAAAACACGCGTGTATGGAATGGGATGTGGAGCAAGCTAGAGGCTATGCCAACAAGTTCCCCAAGTCTCCATTCTAAAATCATTCTTGAATGAGTAGTTGAACAGATTCGCCCATTTCGTACACGCAGCTTCGCTTATTGGGCGTACCCCTAGTCCCATTAAACTCCTCTAAACAAAATTATCCGTTTAGTATCTACAAAAATGAGCAGATCGTTAAAAATCTTTGTTTGTCCATTTCAGAATAGAGGTTCTCTTATGGGTGGAACAGAGATTAAGGTAGATCTGAGCGGTTCACTTCAGAATGGAAACATGACGCACTTTACAAGGAGGTTCTCCTGTGGGCGGGATAGAGAATAAAGTAGATCTGAGCGTTTCGCTTCAGAATGGAAACATGACGCATTTCACAAGGAGGTTCTCCTGTGGGCGGGATAGAGAATAAAGTAGATCTGAGCGGTTTGCTTCTGAATGGAAACATAATGCACTTTACAAGAAGGTTCTCCTGTGGGCGGGATATGTATCGCCTAGTTCACAGAGCGGCATTTTTAAGGGACGCCTATATTGATCAGTGTTGGGTTGGTATCCGATTGGTATGGTAAGCGCCCAGATATGAGAAGGAGGGGAGATGCCCGTATAGAAGAATGAGGGGCGTAGCTCAGATATAAAAATCAATGGGCGTAGTCTTGGCCATTTTTTGCTCATATGTAGGTGAAACTTAGCGTACCGTAGTGCTACCCATTTTTTGGCTCACACTTTGGTATCAAGAATGTGCAATGATGCATAGTGATCATGTTATGTATTATGTGCCTAGTGAGCATGATGCATAAAAAAGTATAACATGATGCACGTTATATTTAGCATGCTCAGTTCCCTAGTTCTCATGCAAATGTATATATGATTGGCACATACTTCCTTGTGTGTTATCCGTCCACTCTTGTTTTGGAAATAAAGTAACCAAACTCGGTCCCGCCCATACTTTCTCGGTACTCCCCGCTAGCCTTTTTTTTTTTATGAGCGAGCAAGTAGCCATTAGAAATAGGCGGATGCATAAAGTATAGTAGACATGCTTTAATTAATAGTAACATAAGAATTTGCTCATAATACTTAGCTTAGTGTGCGGGCTGGAGATTGGAGCCTGAATTGAACTGAGTGGCCAGCCCATTGGCAGAGGAATAGAGGCTGAGTTAGGTTGAGTGGAAGCCCAAAAGATGAGGTCCGGTTTGAAAAAAAAGCTTTTCTTTTTTTCATTCTTTTTCGCTGATCGCATCGCTTTTTCTGCTCTTCTATTGCCCTGTCGTTCTCGATCTGCCTCTCACCCCTACTTTACTTTTCTCTGTGTTTTTTTTTATCGACATTGAGAACGTGAGATCGGACTCGGAGTGGTTTCTCGAGGTGGTTCTCTCGGTGTGTTCCGCTCAGTGGTTCCAGAGCGGGGCTGCGAAGCCGATGCGGAGGAGATGAGCGAAGCCGGTGCGGAAGAATATTCTGTTTAGAATGTGGGTGTGAAGAGAATCTTGATTAGGCGGAATATATTTGTGAGGGTGCGAAGGCGGGCGCTTGACATCCAGTTCCTTTTCTCTTTTTAATATCGAGCGGTGAAGGTGTTAGTATAGCATCATTAGTTGTCCGATTAAGTATACTTATCCACTTAAGCAGGCAATCAACACCTACCAGACCACCCGAAAGACCACCAGGAAGGCTACAACTGTGTTCCCAAGACCGACCCCATCCGAGCACGCACGCGCCCGTGGGGCGCACATCCGAATGTGCGGATCACATGACAGCAAGAGCAAACAAGTCCCACATCGAGGAACACAAGCCAACAGCAAACTCAACCACCTATATATGTAAGGTATTTATTACAGGTAAGATCATCTAATCCCATCTCATCTCAACACTCCAACCTACTTCTACGTACGCTCGCTCGACTATTATATCCGATACATCTTCTAACTTAGGCATCGGAGCGTTGAAGGCATGCCACCCCTGTCTTGACCCCTGACCGCATGTTTGTCGTTGTATTCTTCTAACAGCCGTACCCGAGCACGCGTACCCTCACACCCGAAGAGAGGAGAAGGGCCCGACCATCCGAACAGCCCGAGCGTTCGGACGGACGAGAAGAAGGAGGAGTACTCGTACTTGCTTCTGCTAGATTGCGTCCCGCGCGTAATCCGGTAGAAGCAGTTGGCGCCGTCTGTGGGAAACCTACAAATTGCAAACCTCGTATAAACACCACCACCCAAAAGACTCGTGTTCCATCTATTGCTGCTAGGGCCGACCCGATCACGCACGATCATCCCGAACCCGCACAGTCGACCCGATCCCGCACGATCGATACGATCCCGCACGATCATCCCGAGCAACATCTTGGCACCCGTCACTCCAAAAGATAAGTGTTCTTAGTTTCACACCACTCTTATGCTCAAAGTGTATTCGTACTCCACCCGCAAGGCCATTCTGAGGCCATCCTTGACGGGCTCTGAACAGCAACATTCGTTTGGGAGTCCGTGCAAGCGGCTCGAAACCATTCATACATCATCCGCAAGTCCGTTCCGAATCCCTGGCGGCTCCGAACAGCAACATTCGTTCGGAAGCCCGTTGCATGCGGCTCGGAATCATTCATGCATCATTTACAAGACCGTTCTGAGGCTTAACGGCTCCAAACAGCAAGATTCGTTTGGGAGTCGGGGTCAGCGGCTCGGAACCATTTATGCATCATTCGCAAGGCCATATTCGCTCATTCGCATAGCACGATCATGCAAGTCAGGCATAATATGCAATACTCGTCAGGTACACGATCAGGAGCAGACGCGCGAGTACACGATCAGGCGCGCACGCGCAGGTACCCGATCAGGCACAGGCGCACAGGTACAGGATCAGGCACAGACGATCAGGCTAAGCGCACAGGTACGCGATCATGCGCACATGCACACGGTCGGGCGCACAGGTACCCACTCTGTCATGCGAGCTCTTCCTTGACCGAAGAGTTGGGGGACTTGGGGGTTACAGGATCATACACCACTGCTCAAGCGGATAAGTATTTTGGTTAACCGCACGAACCCTTTTTCAACTCCCCAGTCAAGAACGTTCTCTTTGACTTGGGGACTTGGGGGACTTGTTAGTATAGCATCATTAGTTGTCCGATTAAGTATACTTATCCACTTAAACAGACAATCAACACCTACCAGACCACCCGAAAGACCACCAAGAAGGCTACAACTCCCAAGACCGACCCCATCCGAGCGCGCACGCGCCCGTGGGGCGCACATCCGAATGTGCGGATCACATGACAGCAAGAGCAAACAAGTCCCACATCGAGGAACACAAGCCAACAGCAAACTCAACCACCTATATATGTAAGGTATTTATTACAGGTAAGATCATCTAATCCCATCTCATCTTAACACTCCAACCTACTTCTACGTACGCTCGCTCGACTGTTATATCTGATACATTTTCTAACTTAGGCATCAGAGCGTTGAAGGCAGGCCACCCCTGTCTCGACCCCTAACCGCCTGTTTGTCGTTGTATTCTTCTAACAGCCGTACCCGAGCACGCGTACCCGCACACCCGAAGAGAGGAGAAGCGGCCGACCATCCGAACAGCCCGAGCGTTCGGACGGACGAGAAGAATGAGGAGTACTCGTACTTGCTTATGTTAGATTACGTCCCGCGCGTAATCCTATAGAAACTTCATCTGTTTCTCCTTCCGCCTCTCCCACTAATCTTCTCCTCCAACTCGATTGAAACAGGGCGAAGTGAAACCCAGATTGTGAAATCAATCCACCTCTTGTTCGCGAAGTGGTATCCGGATGAGCGAGATTGATATTGGGTTTCATTTCGCTCGTGTGGGGCTTGGGTCGTCCGGAATGCATCTTCGCGGTGTGAGTTGGCGTAGAATCTGGTCGTCGCTGGATGGGCTGAGCGGAATAGGGAGCGCGGAGTGATCATGCTCATGTATGGTATGCAGATAATAATCTAATAGATATGTTGAGCGGAAGTTGAGGACAATATTCATGTATGTCATAATTAATCGTATGCAATATATGAAAGCAAGTTAACACATGGTTGCATAATAATATAATAAATATGAGCTTGAGCAGATCATATGTTTAAAGGCAACAATCATGCATGAGATACAGAATATGACTGATGCCTGAAGTCAAAGTGAACGCATGATATAGTAGTGGACGATGTGATGCATGTAATCAAGTCATTAACGGACGTCTAGCTTAAGTGAGCGGGACTTGATGCATGCGGGCGTCTAGCTAGTTACATGTAAGCGGACATATATTTTGTGGATCAGAGTACTTATCTGATTAATGAGCTGGGACCTTTGGGCGTCCTTAAATGATTTAGCCGAGCTGGCGACCTGTCCGAACAATTACGCGAGTTGATGAGTCCCCTAATGTGGGCAGGTTTGGAAGCGTGCTTAAAGCAGTGTGCTTGCCGAACAAAGCGTGCGGACCTGAGCTCTTCCCTTCTCAAGCGGAGGAGTACAAAGTAGGCGAACTAGATGAGGGTACTTACAAAACTGGGCGGGTTTTGAGCAAGCACACTAGGTAGGTAGAGTGAACGAGCTTTTATTGATGCGGGGGAGAAAGAACCCGTAGACGGTGCCAAATGTTTGTTTTAGAATCCGAGTGGATAATGGGAAACACTTTGAGGATAGTGAATGGGATGATTTCACTTGAGCTGCTAAAAGAGAAAACGAGTGTTAGAGGTGAAGGCGGGTTGGGTCGCCTATTACACTCCGAAGCTTAAGTCAGTAAGCGGGTAAGGAGCGAGAGTGAGCAAGTGTGTAAGTATTTTGGGCTAAGAGATGAGATACCTGACTTTGAGGATGACCACTTTGTTATATAGTTACCTGGAAGCGCACTACCTCATCGTTCTTCGATGTGGGACTCGATGCGTTCCTGTTCAAAACACGCGTGTATGGAATGGGATACGGAGCAAGCCAGAGGCTATGCCAATAATCGTCATTATCAAGAAACATATAGAATAGTCGTTGAGAAGTTGTTCTCAGTTAGGTGGTGCGTGTTAGTATACATAGTTTTTGTAGGATGTCTTGTTATTATTCGAGATATTCTATGCAAACTTATTGTAATATGAGATTCAGGTTTTATGTCCCCCCTATATATTTTGCACTCTCATTAATCAAGACTTGAAAGTTGCTGCACCGCCTTCATTTTCAAAAAGAAAAAATTTGTTACAAAGTAAATTGCTGAAGTGACAGGTAATTAGGTAATGCTCTGCAACAGTTATCACAAAGAGCAATAGGAAAAGTTTGCAACTATTTTCCTTTGTCTCCTCCAACAATCCTCAGGTCAGCATGGGCCTCTGGCCTCGTCAGCGTGTGCTGGGTGCTGCTCAACGAGTCCTCTGTTAGTTGAAGTTTTGGTATCCCCAAAGTGGGAGATTGTAGCAATAAGTCGAACGAGAGTGAAGGGATGCCATTATCGATAGGTGTGGTGGTTGCAGTGGGGGGTGAGGGTTGGTTGGCTTCGAAGGGAAAGGTTCGACAACGAGCTATTGTGGTGCTTCTTTTAATCTTGGTCGGATTTTTTCGCCGAGCATCGATTTGTCATTCGCGGGTTGTCGTTTCAATTTCTTGTAGCGGGAAGGAAGTGCAGCAACGAGGGTGTGTGGTGTCCTCACTGAGGGTGGAGTCGCGACGGCAGTACTAGTCGCAGCACTAAGTATCTTGATGGCAGTGGTGGTAGGCTAATGTACTACGATGGTGGTGGCGGAACTAAGATGATGGAATTGTTATGGGATCTATGATGCTCAATCTTCAATTTGTAAGCAATAGGGTCTGGGGAGTAGCCCTTGGTCACCTTATGTTATGTTTATGTTTCTTTGTTCATTTTTCATGTTGTTTATGTCGAAAATAAGTTCTTACCTTTTAGTAGTAAGATTCGTCTGGCAATATGCATGTGTGGGTACCTTACGTACCTTGTCTACTTTAGTAAGGATGTGTGTCATAGTTCCTTGGATGCATCATCCTAAAAGTAGGATTAAACAAAGTGTCAAAGACTTAATTGTCATTCGACAACACAGTAGGAAAATTGTTGAATTAGTAATGTTGCGTCGCTTTCGCGTTATCTTTCAGTGTTATGTCGCCACTATTGTAAAGCGGATAGAGTTGCTTGTATGGTACTCTTCGCTAATTGGTGCGTGCTTGAATGCATAGTTGTTAGGAGTAGTCTTGTTATTATTCGAGATATTCTTAGTATACTCATTGTCGTACGGGATTTAGATTTCATGCCCCCCTTAGATATATATTCAATAGTTTCATTAATGAAAGTTTAAGGGTTACCACACGCCCACACCGCTCTTATTTCAAAAAAAATACACACATATATACATCTTAATTTCAAATTTCCTTGTCTACCAAAACGCCTCAAAGGAAGCTAAATTGGCAGGTTTCAAAAGCCAAAGTCCAAAGATGCTCGCCACACCAATTAGAAATTTCGAACCACAAAATCTCAAAAAGATTGACCATTGATTCAAATGAACATCACAGCCCAAAGCCCATACACGCCCAGAAAAATTACCAAAGGGCCCAAACCCATACACGGATATTCAACTCCAAAGCCCATAAATGGCTAAAACCCATTAACAAATTTGTCTTTCTTACCGACCCACCCTAACATTCCTCGGACACGTGTCACGCTGCGCAGATGTTGTAATTACCCCCGCCACATACAACCTAAAGAGTAATTATTATTTGACCCACGCGTCGACCCGGTAGAGCCAGCAGTCTCACATGTCAAGTCGGTAAATCGTACTGTCCTTCTCTTCCAGAAAGTTCCAACGCCCTTCCGTCGTTTTACGGTATCACGATGAACGGTAACGAAGGGGAGGGAGATGACGTGAAGATGGTCATCAACCGAAGAGAAGCTTTGGTGTATATGTCGGGATATCTTCCCGGAGTCTCGCCAGAAAAGTCTCCGGTACTGTCACTGGAGCCGGTAGAGTTTCCGAATCAGATTATCGGTGGAGATTCTTGGAAGAGCGTCTGTGGCGGCGGCATTGGATTCGCAATGGCCATCTCAGGTTTGATTTTATGTATGGTATATATTCTGCTTATAATTTTTCCTCTGCTTGAAAAAGCTTAAATTTTTGCTTTTAAAAATAAATAAATAAAATTATTAGAGAGTGGGAAGCTGATAACTTGGGGTTCAGCGGACGAAGAAGGACAGAGTTACCTGATTGCAGGGAAGAATGGGGTAATTCTGTGATCTATTTATTGTTCGAATGTGTTATAATGTTATATTTGTGATTGATTATATATATTTTTGTATGTATAAATATGTTTGATTTGATGCATATTTAATTGTTAAGGAGACTCCGGGGGTTTTTCCATTTCCAACTCGAGTTTCTCTAATCTGCGCGGCTGCTGGTTGGGCACATTGTGTTTCTGTGACAGGTACAATTTCGTTGCGATTTTTACAATTTATTTACTAGTTTGAAAGAATTATATGTTCGTGAACTGGACACCTGTGAAAGAAGTTATGATTAATTATTAGTATATTAGCTAGAGTGAATTTGTAGCAAAACAGTCGTATAATGTATGAACAATGTAGGCCAGTTTCAATTATATTGGAGTAGAATATCATTTGAGCTTTTTATTTTATTGCATATAGAGACTGGTGAAGTATATACATGGGGATGGAAAGAGTGTGTTCCCTCCGGAACAGTATTTCCAGATTCAGTTCAAGTTGACCAAGGTATATTTGAATCTTTGAGAAGCAATATTAATTGGTAATCCTTTTCGGCTTCTCTAGTATATGTGATTCAGAAACTTTGTTGTGTTATGCAGTAAGTTCAATGTCTCAAGGCTTAAATTTGACAGGTGAGACAGTAACTCATCTTGACAGCGGAAGGGGTGGAGATGATGTGGCAAAGAGAAGGAAAACATCATCAGCTAAACTAGAACCGGAAAGTTCAACTGCCAGCGATGAACTCTTCATGGCAATGCCTTGTCTTGTAACTATGGGTCCTGGAGTGAGGATCACTACAGTTGCTGCAGGCGGACGCCATACATTAGCATTATCAGGTATGTCCATGAGGTCAGGGGCTAGCAAATTCCCTTGTGCATATAATTATTGGGATAGTTACCTTTTTCCTTGTGGTTACACCATATAGTTTTGTAGGTTGCACCATGTACGAAGCTATGGAAGATTTTTGATGTAAAGCAAGAAACCTGATGGAACATAATTTTAACCGGAGTTTCAGATGTGGGACAGGTTTGGGGTTGGGGCTATGGAGGTGAAGGACAGCTAGGTTTGGGTTCCCGGATGAAGATGGTCTCTTCTCCTCATCTCATTCCCTGCATTGATCCATCTGTTTCTGGGAAGGACAGGTGTTCTACAGTATCTCAAGGTTCAAAATTTCCTGGAAGTTACGTGAAGGAAATTGCATGTGGAGGTCGGCATAGTGCAGTAATAACAGGTCTGCACACCATATGGTTTTATTTGCTTAGAAGTAAGAGCACTTTAAGGAAAAACAAAAAACAAAAAATCCATGTAATAGTTTTGAAGGTCTTCTGTGTACAATATACTAATTTTGGTCAATGCAGCGGCTACAAGTCCTTTTGCTTTCCTTGATATGCTGGAACCTGTGTTTTATGCAATGATATACTCTTTGTATGTTCTTCATTCTCATTAACTTTACCAATTTGCAGATACAGGGGCATTACTTACTTTTGGATGGGGTCTCTATGGACAGGTGAGATTTCTATTCTAGTCAGGGTCAATTTGTATCTCATTGCTTGAATTGTTCTATGGCAGCCTCACTATATTTTATGACTGTTGGGAGCTACTCATTCGCTCTTCAGATCAGTTGTAACTTGGAACCCTATTGCTTTTCATCGTTCTGATGCTGTTGCTCCTTAACTTGATTGAACCAAATCCTTTTTTTATGTATCTGAATGATGTCTGGTATTTCCTTTTATGTTTTTCCTTTTTTGATCCAGTGTGGGCAAGGGAATACAAAAGATCAGCTAAAAGTTGTTCGTGTAGATTCATTATCAGATAATAGAGTGAAAAGTGTAGCTGCTGGACTATGGCATACACTTTGTATAACTGAGGATGGGCATGTATATGCCTTTGGGGGAAATCAGTTTGGACAATTGGGAATTGGTGCTGAAGAATCTGAGGTAAGATCACGACTTCATTAGTTTTTGGCTTTCATTTGAACTAAATCAAAGCATCAAACCAGTTGTTCGACTCTCATATACTTTGTGGACTGTGGTCTTGGTTTCAGTCAATTTTGTAGAAGTTTGCAATGATTTCTGCTTTTTATTACCCATTGACATTAGCAAATTATAAAAATTATCTTCTACATACTATAGACTCTACCGAGGCTTTTAGATTCTTCCGGATTGGACAAGCAGCATGCCAAAGCTGTTTCCTGTGGAGCACGCCATAGTACCATACTAACAGGTAAGGCAAAAGAAACCAACATTTGAGTTTATTTGGACTGTTAAATACATGTATCATTCAATGTGAGATTGTTCTTTTTCTTTTATTTTCCTTGCAGAAGATGGGTGTTTATTTAGCTGGGGATGGAACAAATATGGGCAGGTATAATTTCAGACTTCTATGATCAGATATTTTGCCACACACACCAGTATATTCATGTATGATCATCCTGAAAAGCCTTTTTGTTTCATGTTCTATGTAGCTTGGCCTGGGCGATTCCGTGGATAGAAACCTTCCTTGTCAAGTTTCTATAAATGGTTGCTTCCCCAAGGATATCGCATGCGGTTGGTGGCACACGCTATTGCTAGCTGAGAGAGCCATTTGAAATAACGATTAACTAGAGACAATGACTTGCTAGAATTAAGCAGTCTGGTCTTAGCTGCACACCAGGTCCTGTTTGTGCAGACTGTAACAAAATTTCTATTGGTTTTGTTTGGGTAAGTGCATGAGCTGAATGAGATATGTATCCCATTCTTTAGAGTTTTATGATTTTATCGTCTTCAAACAAAACATCTTGAATTAATCTCTCCCAGTCTGTACACAACATAAGTTATTTGTACTACATATAGATTGGT
This sequence comes from Geum urbanum, assembly GCA_946800695.1. Lineage (NCBI taxonomy): Eukaryota > Viridiplantae > Streptophyta > Magnoliopsida > Rosales > Rosaceae > Geum > Geum urbanum. The sequence continues at coordinate 74,920,809 of OX326999.1, read as the reverse complement.
GCAGATATATTTCCATATTCTCCTCTTTATAATCTAATTTTCAGATCTTGCTTGATATGGAACTTCTGCGTTGCAGTAGATGTAGTAGAGGCCAAAACACATCCATTCTGTGAAATCCTCGGGGAGCCTGAGCTTATAATAGGTGAAGATTTTTAGAAAAGATAAACACTGAAGCAATATTTGACGTACACAGCAGTGTTACAAAACTATACCTCAACAACAAAATGTGCCCACAAGTTGTTTGAGCGGCTTTCCATAACACCCTTCACGACCTTCAACTCCAAGCGTCTGATTGCTTGAGCGATTTCTAGGAAGAGCCCGTGTTCATCACATAGCATCTGCATAGACAATAGTGATTTAAATTGTGGGTGATACGCCTCTAAGCTTTTTGGTTACGGGAAAAAAGACAGAGTAGGGTATAGCGTGTTCAACAAACCTGTATGAGTATATGCCCTGGGTGTCCAAGATCTTCTACCACAATGGGACTAGTCTGTAGTGCACTTCCAAGTTCAAAAGCTCTGCTTGTCCCGCTTGAGAAGCCACTTTCGGTCTCACTTGAATTATTGCAACGGGGTACCTGCTAAATCATTCTCAAGTTAGTTAAAAAGTAGTAATGCACCAGATACTTTGACAAAAGACTTAAAGTAACTGATAAACCTTAAAGCTGCTTCAAGAAAATCATTTGTGAAAGAAAAACTTCTTCTACAGAAGCTTCTTTGGGATAGTGAGATACTGATATGACTGATATCACACAAATTATGAGTTTTAAACTCTGTAAGGTGAACACATACTCTAAGAATCTAACTAGAGCTTATGAGAAGCATAATCCTTGGACCATTTACTCTTGTACAGGGGGACAGTTAACAAAAAGTTTGGAATGTTTATACAACATGGCAGGGAAAAAATAGGAAGATATAGATTACACACCCAAGGGAATATTGCATACCTCTTGATCTTGTTGTTCATAGGACTTCAGTTTTTCGGCTTGGTCAGTCATGCTTCTTAAGTACATCATATGTTTAATTGTTCGGTCCAAAAGGCCATCAATGCTGCACTGAACTTGCCACATACAAAAATACCTAGTTAGAAAAAAACAATGCAACAATGTCCTCCTCCAAAGTTAGTACTGATGTCAAACAAGTACTTACCTTGGCACCATTAGGAACAAGTTCCCGCAGTTCCTTGACACGATCTTGGATCAGTTGTCTATCTCTTGGTCTTAGCTTCGGGCTGTTGCCAGGTTTTGCCCTTCTTCCATTTGAGCCAGGCAACTTTTGATCCTTTTTAAGCTGTTTTGGAGTGAATCCTTTATCTTGATGCTTGTTGTCCGCCAAATTGTTCACCATGCCTGTAAAAGAAGATGAAGTCTTCTGCATGCCTGTAAGGGATGATGTCTTCCGACTGCCCAGCAAAGCTGAGTTTTGGCACCATGTCACTGGTTCACATTCCATTGGGGAACTCTCTTCATATTTCAAAGGTTTATAGGAGGCAAAAATTTTTGCTGAGGTTGTACATGATTTAACACCCTCAGAAATGCTAGATGATGAGTCATCTTTGGCTAGTGAAGCTTCCAAGAGATTCTCAGCATCACTTGTTTTGGATAACCATGGTAGGCTAGTGCTGCTGATAATATCTTTCTGCAAACCAGAAGGGCTACATGTATCAGTGAAAATGGATGGATTCCATAACTGTTGATTTGCCTGTCTTTGGAAACCTGTCCCAAGTGCTTTGTGGAGTTCACCAGTTTTGGGAAATTCAAAGAAACTTTTCAAACTGTTGTGACTTGGATCTAAAACATCATTAAATTTGAGCAGTTGTTCCGATGCACTTCCAGCAGTGTAAGAACTGAAGCCACTGAAGGATTCACCAAGAACTCCAAGATTATATACACCATTCTGTGAAGAGTCAAATAGTTCTCCCTCGACACAAGAAAACCCAAATATCTGATTTTCCACTATATCTAGCAGACCAGTGTTTATAGACTGACTGGATGCATTGGATTCTCCAATGTGACAAGTTTCTGGATCAACAATCTCACATTCACCTGTATTCTTAAAAACATCTGATGCCTCTATTCCAAAAAGTGAATCTTCAATGGCTGGAAAATCCACGAAGAAAGTCGACAACATATCATCATTCTGTTGAATGCTACCAATATCTTCCGAGTTTTCAACTTTTATTGGGTTAATTTCATTAGCTGAAGACTCGTATGTGTTCTCCATTAAACCAGATGATTGTGGCCATAAATATGGAGCATGAATGCTCCCGTACACGTTGTAGGATACAGTTGTCCCACCAACATTGTGCATAGAATTGAATCTATCTTTCACGAAAGCAACGACTGACAGATCTTCGGCAACCTGAAATCTTGAACGAACAAGAAATGAAAATATAAGATCATTTACAACCAGACTAATAAGGATGCAGTCACAAAGGCCAGAAAAAATGCAAGTTTACAAGTAATTAATTTCACAATGGGGGAAGAATAATAAATCAGATACACGCAGTATGAATTACATGAATTTCGCAGTTAAAACGTGCAAAACCGCTGGTAAACTATTGAGAATAACCTAGTATAATGACATGGGAACAGGACATATATAGCTCATGTAGTTATGACATTCACAACTCACAACCAATGCAATAGCCTTTAAATTAGTCTAGAATGAGAAGGCAACCGTTTCCAGGGAGCCAAATTGCAAAACTCCATACGGAAATACAGGTACAAGCAAAATTGTCTGCAAGAAAAATAAAATAAGTCAACAGATTTTCAATAATCTCTAAAAAGATTTCATATGGGTTTTGAGCAATATAACTGGCAAGCATGACCAGGTCACTACATACAAAATACCTTGACACCCAATGCAAACTGCAGTAACCATTCATCGGGACACTGTAAACAAAAGTATCCAATTTCAGATAAACTGTTCAGCAGTTGCAGTATAATCATGAAGTTCTTCTAATAGAAGTTATAAAACTCACATCAGGAGCTAGGTTAGAGTCAGAATCTCTGTTGCAAAATCCGTCAAGGAGCACCCAGCTATGGTTTCCTGTTCTTGCAACCTCACCGACAACCCTGAGAAATAATGCAATCGACAGTTAACCAAGTGTCTTCGTTCCCAAGCATATCATAACCTGAATTTAGCACATTGTATAGCATTCAAGTTTCTGTGGAACAATAAAACCTAAGCAAGTGGGTCAATTACAAGTGCTCAATTTTTAACAAAACCATGTGCATGCATTTGTGTATTTGTCGGGAGAGAGAATGTGTGGACAGCCACAGTAGTAAAGGTGATTTTGCAAAACCAGAGTAACAGTGACTTATGGTGAAGAATATCGATGATGATACTAGAATAATTGTCCATGAGATCAATTTCATAAGACTCTAAGAAGAATTTTCCAGCGACAAACATCTAGACTTTCTGTGACTATAATGTTGTTACATCTATAAATCATAAAAGTTTTGTAAAGATTAAGCAGAAGTCCACGATTTGTACAGACAAGACTTGAGAGAAGATTTTTACCCCTTTCCAAATGTGTACTGAAGATTCGACATATCAGCCACCGCTAGTCCAATTGTGTACCCTGCTGATCCACAGTCATATATACTTGTCGAACAGTTCTCGAAAGATATCTGATTCGCCTCACCAAAGTAGACATTACCTGTCGCAGGAACAACAGCTTCTCTAGGTTTTGACTGATGACAGTACCCATCTTCCCAGCTTAAACTCCTTCAGAACACAAAAAAAATACTAATTTCATATCCCGGATCATCTTAACTTCTAAAGTCAAGTGCTCAAGACTCATGTGCAAGCTACTTCTCATATTCATTATAAAATGTAAGTTACATGTCTTGATCATGTACACTAGGATCATAGCTTAACCAATTGTGATCCAAACAGGAATCTTAAGAGTAAAATCCAAAACAAAAAGACTTACAAGTTGGTTTGATGGTTGAGCTTCCAAAAGACACCATATTTCCAAAGCGAATTGCTGCAGAGGTTTTTCAGTAAATGCCTAAGCGCAGTAGTCCCCATATCTCTTTTACCTTCTTTTTTTGTTTATCTCAATTGCCTCAAAATTCAAACTTAACAACACAACACAATCAAATCAAATCAAATCAAGTCACACTCACAATTCACTAAAACACACACAAATGTTCCCTAACTGCCCCTGTACGAAGCCCGACCCGCCTGCTTAATCCGTAAACCCGCTCTTCTCCTAATTGGAGGCCCAGTCGAAAACAGCTCCATTACAAAATCAATGCTCTCACTCTCAGTACCTTAGAAAAAATCAACTTAAACCAATTCGCTGCAAAAAATTGAAAACAAATAATAAGAAACTATTGTCATTAACTTAAAATAGAAGAAATCGCTGTTACATAAAATGACGAGATGTTTTGAGCGTTTGGTTTACCTCTTAGAAATTGAGGAAATAGTCACTGGAGTCATACTCGTTAGCTTCCATGGGTCTTTCACCACTCTCTCGGTGAAATTTTCAGTCAGGGGGTAAATTGGCTTTTTCGGCACTCCAAAAGCTCCTTTCTTTCTCTCTCTAGAAAAAGCCACAAACAAAAACTTCGTCGTCTTCTTCTTTCTTCTTCATCACACACAGTGGGTATGAGTATATATACAAAATTGCCGCCACCGGTGAACCGGTCACAAGTTTGTGGGGGGCGGATTTCAAACTCGTCCAAAGTCAGATTCTATAAAGCCGGAGTGGGGCAGCGGGCCCACGGTGGTCCTTTTTTTTTAAATGGGCCGAGGGAGGGGCCCGTGGTTTTTTTTTTAATTTGGAGGGATTCGAGTTTGGGGAAGAAGAGGCGCTTAGGTAGGCGCGCAGTGAATCTGGTTGAGAAAACTCGCGCGTTTTGGCGGGTAGTATCTCTATGACGTGAGCCGCACTCCCCAGATAGACGACACGTTTCAAAAAATATTTATTTAAAGTATAAACAAAATTTGGACTTGGCATCCCACTTTTTTTGAGATAAATTATTAGTCTCTATCTCATGGGTTGTTGGTCTCATTGCTCTGTCGTGTTTATAGACAAAGCTTTCGCAGTCGGAAATTGAATCAGAGCAAAACACAGTGAGCTGCATTTGGCAGTTTCATTTTGATGTTCATTTATACGAAGTCAATTAGTCTTAATTTCATGCTTTAGTGAAAACAAGGTCGATCGATCATGAGAGGATGATAGTGTTTGAGTTTGATTGGTTAATTCACTTAAGATATTGTGAGGTTTTTGGTTGCGGGACGTCATTGCGGAAAATTATTGGTAATCGATTGGTTTATATGGTTGACTCTATGATACATTTCTTTATAGAGTACACTAAACACTCCATAATTCACTTGTCTATAGTCACTAAACATTGTGGTACTGAGTGTGATGATATCATGCCTTTTTACTATGTCACAAAGTGCCACATTTTACGATATTGAATAAATTAATGAAATTTTATCAAAGATGTTTTAACTAAACGGACATGCAATAATTTATCAGTTCTTTATTTTACCATTTTATTTATAAAAAAAAAACTGAACAAGCATGCAATATATATATGATTAGTGCAAAATGATCTTAATTATGAGCTAGTGATCTATGTTGTTAACTAGTAAGAAACTCATGAGCTTTAAGTCTTTAACTTGCTTTTGTGATGCCAAAGTTAGATATTTGATCGAATGTAGATCAGTCTGTCTAGCAAAGTACGTGCATTGATGGAGATTGAAAAGGAGCAATATATATGTATAATTAGGTACGTGTACGCTATATATGGTTTCTAAAGTCTACGTAATTCTATATGTACATATGACCCTAGCTTCTGAAAGATGAACAAAGTTGACTTGGGAATAAGTAAACCGATAATTTAAGTCTTACACATGAATTTGGATGATTATTGGACCTCAAATGAAGGTTAGCTAGCTAGTCACATGTATACTAAATTGAATTATACTCGCTATATAGGCATGAGGTGGTTGCGCTTCACGTATTCGATCGGAAGCAGTTGAATGTTGACTTCACTACATTATGCTATTATGCGATTAGTTAGCTAGTTTAATAATTGTGGTTGGAAGACATCAGCATATAGATGCAACGAGACGAAGTAGCAAATTTTGTCCTAGCCATACGTCCGTGATGAATTTGCTCGCATGTCGTTGCAGATTAGCAACAAGATTGGACCGACCATATATATCTTAATTAGCACAAATTATTGGAGTGTGCTAAGTTAGAACAGAAGTCCGCTATGCAGTAGAAGTAGCAACTGATTATTAGGATTCTCTTCAAATAATATATAAGGAACCCAAAGTAGATAATTTTTTTTAATCAATATGGAGGAGTTTACAACTGAGCTTGAGCTGTATTTAATTATGAAAGGATGGCATATGCCACGTACTACATTTTTAATCATTGCCGGCGATTTTAAATTGCCGGCAATAGTTTTTAATTATTGCCGGCGATTTTTCTCCCAAAAATCGTCGGCAATACTTTTTTTTTTTAACATTGCCGGCGATTTTTCTGGCAAATCGCCGACAATAGTCCGTCGGTAATTAAAAAAAAAAAAAAAACCATTGCCGGCGACTTAAATGTAAGTCGCCGGCAATAGTTTTTTTTTTTTAATCATTGCCGGCGACTTACATTTAAGTCGCCGGCAATGGTTTGTTTTTTTTTTAATTACCGGCAGACTATTGCCGGCGATTTGCCGGAAAAATCGCCAGCAATGTTTAAAAAAAAAAAGTATTGCCGGCGATTTTTGGGGGAAAAATCGCCGGCAATGGTTGAAAATGTAGTAGCGTACTATAGTCGATGACATAAAGTCGTATGTTTGTTAGTGAAAAGTCGTCGGTTATAGTATGACAGACAACATTTCGTCGATTATAGTACTGTTAGGAATAGGTTGTTGGCTATCTCAGACTTTCGACTAAAACGCCGTCGCGCAAACCTTTCTGGTCTGGTCAAAATTATTGACCGGAGGATACTATAGCTGACAATGATATTTTGTAACTCGTCGGGTATAGTTTTTAAACTAGTCAGTCATAGCTATTAAACCCGTCGGGTATAGTAATTAAACTTGTCGAAAATTTTAAACTATAGCCGACGACTTGTGTACATGTCGTCGGCTATAGTATGCAAATTTCTGAACAAAAAAATTGCAGATTCTGGATTTACCATTCCTAGGACCTGCTGTTTCAAAATAGTCAACAAACATATATTTTCATTTCCACAATGGCCAACACCTTCACAATAGATACAAAACACATATTCACTACCAAACAAAAACTTATAAAAATTTAGCGTATAATAATGAAACATATATTCACATTAACTAAAGGTTGCCAAAGTCTACGCTGCAGAGATAAGATGAGCCACTACCATCATTGGACGGATCCTGGTGCTCATGTGGGGCATCGAGAGGGTGCTGGATAGATGGAGTCCAACCATGGACCGGGGCATTTATTCCTTGCTCCTGAAGGTGTGGATTTAGGCCTTGAAAATTCCTAGCCATTTCAGCTTGCATTCGAACTAACTCCTCAGCCTGCTGCCGGGCCATCTCCTGACGCATCTCCTCCATTTGTTGGGTCATCCGTCGCTGAGTCTCTTCCATTTGGCTATGATGCTCCATAGTCTGCCTACGAAGTTGCTCCTCTAGCTAGGCTACCTTGGAAGATCCTGACTTGTGTTGAAAATTGGGTGTGTTCTTCAATATCCCTTTGTCTTGTCGTCCTAAACCCTCGCAATAGTAATTGCTCCTTCATGATAGGAAAGCATTTCCTATGATCATCGCCCTAACCCTTAAATCGGATTGATCGATCTGAGATATAGCTTGGGGAAGCTCATCATCCAGGATATTAGGGTTTCCTTCCCTCGCGATCTGAATCAACACCTTCTAAGTCGTTTCCCTTAAATGAACCTAATTGACAAGGAAAATAAATTAAATAACATATTAGTAAACATACATTAAATTTTTTTAAGGAAAATACATATATAAGCAATTTGTAAAGTTATAAGGGCACAATACTTATAGCTTGTTCGTGGGACTGAGGATGCCTTTTTTTTCATATGTATACACGAACGCGTTTTCTTCAGGGTGTTGGCTCGTTGCCTCATCCCTATAACACACATAGGGTCTAGAACTGACACGGTGGTTGTCTGTGTTCTTTACCCGGTTCCTAGTGTTTATTTCAGAAATGGCATTGTTTCATAAATATATATTAAAAAAATTAATTTAGAAACTATCAACGCCAAATTATCCACAAGTAAACACATATGATGTTAAATATATACCTCAAATAGTGGGTTGTTGAAGTGGATTAGAAGCCACTTCCACTCGCACTCTCTATAAATAAACTCCATATGGGTACCCGAACGGTCATTGCGCATGCAATGCCTCCTCCAGAACGAACATAGCTCATTCTTCCACTCTTTATACCCATATATGCTACACAAATGTTAGAAACACATTACATGATCCCTCTAATATCTAAATATATATTATATAACTCTCGTCACCTTCCTTCTTGAACCTCATTTGCCCAGGTGGATTTAAGATCCTCCGAAACATTGAACCACACCTGCAATGTACCATTTTTTTTGTTAATATATCTATATTTTAAAGGAATTAATTAATATAAGTAGACATAGACAATGAATATCTAACTAACTCGATCACTGACATCACATTGTTCAATTGGTCCTTCACGGACTGAGGGACTGAGAACCACTCTGACCACAAAATAGAGACTTTGTCCCAGATAATGCTTCCTACCATGCCAGAGTACCTCCTACAAGTCAGCTCTTCTCTCACCAATCCTTGCTCATCAGTCTCTATGATCAGTGGCCTGTATGCCTCGACGTCCTTCTGAAGTTGCTTGCTCACAACAGAGCCTCTGGTTTTCCTCCATTTTTTCTCCCCTCCGGCGTCTATCATATAAGACAAAGTAAAAACGATTAAAACGAGATCACCCAATTTAATATACAAATTATTAATAAGTTTGAAATTAAATAATGCATATATTTACTATTTACCCGATGATTCTGACGTCGATGTGTTTGCTACCCTCGCACTCCACAAAGGTATATCAAACGGCTGAAAAGACGTATGCTTCCTTCGGGTGGATGTGAATATGGTTTTTCTTGTCATCGACAGCTGGAATAGGGTTTCTCTCATCATCGACATATGGCAAGGCAGGTACGCCCTTTGAGGGCCTGAAGAGGTGAGAAGGGAAGACACCTCTTTGTTATCTGGATGACGAAGTCCTTGAACCACCAGCATAAGCAGGAGAAGGACCTCGAGATGGCTTTGGCCGGTGAATTTCTAGCATACGGAGACCCGAAGGAGCAGGACTCGTATAGCTGGGCGTAGTCGACACGTGGCTCATGCTTGGTATAAGGTGACTCAAAGGGGCGGTACCCGTAGAGGTGGGCGTAAACGACGTGTGGCTCCTGTCGGGGGCCCAGAGTTGCCTCTCCTGGGTGTGCTGAAGTAGTATCTGGTGACGAGAGTTGTACGGGCCACCGTAAGGCTATTGAGGTCGGTTGATCGAGCTAAACTCGCAACTGTCCCCGCTGGACCCATTTCTTTTTTTCTTAGATGTCACCTTCTTCCCTTTTCCAGAAAACAAATTCATGATTCCTAAATACAACAATTTGAACATCATCAACATCAATAAATTCAATAAACATCCGATTACTGTATTTCTTAAACATCATCATTCATCAACATCAATCAATTAAACATCATTTCTAAAATTTAATAATTCATCATCAACCTCAACAAACCTTAATAAACCAAAATAGAACCTAAATATCATCATCAATCATCATCATCAATCAACATTAACATAAAACAACATCAATCATCAATAAATCAACATCAACAAACCTATAAATCTATTCACATCTTAAACATAATCAAAACAGTAGCATAAACATAATCAAAACATCACAAACGGTAGATTAATTGTAATTGAGAGAGAGAGAGAGAGAGAGAGAGAGAGAGTTACTGAAATCTAGGTTAAGGAGGGAGAGGAGGTGGTGGGCTGGGCTTAGGTTGAGCTCGTCGGGCAATCGATTATAGGCGATGGTGGCAGCGGAGAGAGATTTTTAGGGTTTAGGGTGAGAGAAATGGCTTGGGCTGCTCCGTTCTTGGGTTAAAATACGACACTATATAGCTATAGCCGACGACGTTTTGTAAGAATGTTGTTGGCTATAGTATAACCGACAAGATGTGATAAAAATGGTCAAGTATAGTGACTATGGTCGACGAGTTTTTCCAATCTCATCGAGTATACCCTGAACACAATTTGAAAAATTAGCCTCGATCATGTGAAAACACAATTCACACAAATACCTGTTTGTGAAAAATTAGCCTGTTCATGTGACAAACGTCATGATATTAATTTATATATAACAATAATTATATATATAGACGTACACAGCCGTCAAAATAGTTTGCAAACTCCCTAATGTGGTACTCAAGATCACCGCAAACCTAAGAACAGTATAGATGGATGTCTTTCCAGTGTTGAACTTCAGGACAATTAATCAATACCCACCAGTGGGCAATAACTAGCTCATATTGTTCCAACTGGTACGACTTTGGCAACTTTCCACCAACTTCAACATCATAGGAGAGGATAAAAGATTGAACTGTGGTTCATCTACCGGCATATGTTGTGGAGTGTCCTCCAACGCTCCCAAATACAACTTGGTGGACGTTACACACTCGTGCGCAAGATATGTTTCAGCTATACATCCTTCAGGTGAGAATTTATTAGCCATATAGTCTGTGTAGTCTCTCAGTTGTCTATCAAGTTTAAAAGTACATATTATGATTATTTCAAAATAATGTTAAAAAAATTAGACACAAATTCAGATGTTGAATCGTACGTACCTTTCCATAGGATACATTCAAGTGTAATGTACTTGACCGGTAAGCAACAATTGTTCGGGAAGATGGATCATCAGGTGAGGCATAATGTCACAAAAATTTGAGGGAAATATCCTCTCAAATTTGCACATGATAAAAATGATGTCCTCTTTCATTGCTCTCAAGTCTGATTTTTTCACTTCCCTAGTGCATAACTTATGAAAGAATCTTGACAACACCACTAACGGATCTACCACCTGTTTGGGCAGGTATTCTGGAATGAAAACAGGAAAGAGGTGTTGAAGCAATATATGACAGTCATGGCTTTTTAATCCATACATCTTATTATCTCGGAAGTTAACACACCGACCTATATTTCCTGTATAGCCTGAAGGATACCTGACATTACCCATCCACTCAAAAATTTCATTTTTCTGATCAGGTTTGACGGTGTAAGAAGCTTGATGCATTTTTTTCTTCCCTTCTCTCAACCACAAATGTTTCTGCAGCTCCATTCTTTTCAGATCAATGCGTGCCTTAGAGCCATCTTTAGTTTTTCCCTCCCACTTTAGCACTGTGCCCACCACACTTTCACACACATTCTTCTCTATATGCATGACATCTAGGTAGTGCTTGATCAACAACTTGGACCAGTACGGGAGTTCCCAGAATATGCTTTGTGTGTTCAAAATTTATACATGTCAGGTCTGTCAAGTATTGACGCCACTATTTCAGAATGATTGCTCAGCTGCCCAAAATCGTATATAATCAGCACTTCCAAAATTTCATCCACCTTCCATCTCTTGGGTTGCACACTTGTTTCTACAGTCCCATCAAATGCCTCTTCATCTTGCCAAAATTGGTGATCATGTGGAAGCCAACAACGGTGACGCATCTGGACAATCTTCGTGCAATGAGGTCTGCAACACTCAACAGTCATGCACTCTGGACAAACCATGTATCCCCTGGTAACGTTGCCCGACAACATCCTGCGGGCAGGAAAATCACTGATGGTGCCAACGAGCATGACATGCATCTAGAACATCTCATTTTTGTACTTGTCATAAGTGGGATGGCTAATGTTACTCAAATATTTAAGCTCCTCAATCAAAGGTCTCAAATACACATCGATACAATTTCCTGGATAACCCAGCCCTGGAATTAACAGAGTAAGCATATTGTATTTCTTCTTCATGTACATCCATAGAGGAAAGTTGTACGGTACCAAAATAACTTGCCATATATTATATTGAAGACTCATGTTGCCAAAAAGGTTGAATCAGTTAGATCAGAGCCCGACCCAAACATTTTGGACCTCTAATGCAAAATGAGAAAACTCCATGACCATGTGCTTTCAAGCCTCTCTGTCAGTATGGTGTATAAATGTATCATCGTCAGGCAAATTTCTCTCAACCTACCATCTCATAGCTTCAGCCGTTTGTACACACATGAACAACCGTTCCAGCCAATCAATCAGCAGGAAATACCGAAGTATCTTCACAAATTTCTTATTCCCTGCAGGAGTCAACTTATATCTATTCGTACCACATACCGGGCATGCATCAAGTCTTTTAGGATCATTCCCATAAGCATCTTCACCCCAGAAGAGAACGCAATCATATCTGCATGCATGGATTTTGATGTAAGAAATGCCAAGATATTTCAAGATATGTCGCACCTTAATATGAGTGGTAGGAAGGCAATGATAGGGGGGCAACAACGAAGCATACCACTCCAGCCAATCATCAATAGCCTTGACACTCATTTTGTTCTCCACTTTGAGCTTCATTACTCCCATAACACTTTGAAGAACAGTCTTATTACACCCGTTGTACAACGGGGTCTGTTGAAAGGCAATTAGGTTGTTGTACTTGTCCATACCGGTAGTGTCGATAGCTCTAGGTAATTTATGGGCTGGCTCAATATGAAGGAAGCCCCTAACAACGAGAGGGATATCTGGTGCTTGAGCAAATACACCGCTCTCATAAGGAAACACATCGTTGATCAACCTCGTTGTTGGTTCATTGGATGTATTAGACCTCTCAGAAAATTGCCCATGATCATGCTGACTCGTTGATGATGTTTCACCGTGATAAATCCAACACGTGTACTTATCCCAAAACCCGTTTTTCTTCAGGTGCTCCCATATTATATCAATGCTAAAATGATACATATCGCTGCGACACTGACAGAGTTTAAGCAATAATGAATATCATTCACATTAGAATTAGCCTCCACATATTCCACAAAACTCTTCCTTTTCCAATTTTATAATTTCGATCCTATCTTGGAAGGAAAATCCAACTATTGTCCATCCTGAAAATTTCAACTGAATTTATATATTTATATATATACATCTTTAATTCGATCATCTACTAGCTAGCTACATAATTACAAAGTTACACACATATATATGCATACTAGATATCAACAATTAACATATAAACACACATATACATATTTTCTTCTAACTAAATCAACTCAATCTCCAAAATTCATATATAACACACACACACACGAACTTATATAGCACACTACCACATATTTACCCATTGCCGGCGATTTTTAAATCGCCGGCAATGTTTTTTATCATTACCGGCGATTTTTGCCGAAAAAATCGCCGGTAATGTATTTTTTTTTTTAACATTACCGGCGACTTAAATGTAAGTCTCCGGCAATGTTTTTTTTTTTTTGCATTACCGACGGGACATTGCCGGCGACTTACATTTAAGTCGCCGGTAATGTTAAAAAAAAAATACATTACCGGCGATTTTTCCGCCAAAAATCGCCGGTAATGATAAAAAAACATTGCCGGCGATTTAAAAATCGCCGGCAATGGGTAAATATGTGGTAGTGGCAGGAAATAGCTTCACGAACTTATTTTGGACAGCTTCCGACAATACCCAACAATTTGAGAGCATTTTGAGTTTTCCTCCTCGATTTTTTTGAATGGTTAAGTCGCTGCCTGATCTGTTAAAGATAAGGAACTATAGTCGACGACCTAAAAAATCATCGTCGGCTTTAGTTAAAAAATTCGTCGGTTATTTGGAAAAACTTCGTCAGATATAGTATAACTATAGCCGATGATGATTTTTTACTATAACCGACTATCGAACTTTTATCGTCGGCTATAATACTATAGCCGACGGTAGAAATTTATAACCGACAACGGTCTTGTACCGTCGGCTAAAGTTCAGTATAGCCAACGGTAAAAAAAATTATCGGCATGTTTTCCCTCTTTTCGTTGACTATAGTACTTATTGGAAATATAATATACGGGAAAATATTTTCTTATAGCTTAAACATAATATTCCTTTATTGGAAATATATTTTTGACCTCTTAAGCTAGATGATTCGACTTCTGTTATAGGATCATACAAGAATGAACAATCGGTCCCAAAAGGAGAAGAAAATGAAGAAAAACGAAGAGGTAACTTTGAAGTGTTTGCAACAATGTACCTAGAGTCGATTCGTCGATAAATTTTTTATATAAACGTATATGTCGTTGTTCAGTACATTTGACATTACTGCGTATGTATAAGCTTCTACTGGGTAGCATGACGCTTTATAACACCAGTACAAATACTGCCGACATTGTTGATCGAGTAAGAGAGTTAACAAAGTTAGAAAACTTAGGAACGTCGACCCACAATATCAGAGGAAGTGTGAAGTTAGATATTGGTCCGACGGCAATAGAATTATGTAAATGTCATAGTACATACACGTGCGTGGGTTCACTCGTTCAATAACATCCTGTAAATAACAGATCCATATTAGAGCGCCAGCAGGGATCATAATCCTATTAATTATGGCTGGAGAAGATAAGGAAAATACAACACTAGGGTGTGGTTGTCGCCCCACGTTTAGGATTGGGATGGGATGGGAGGGATGGATTTGCCCTTCTGCAATTCCAGTTGCAGCTTCGCAGCTTCAATTTCGATTCCAGAAATCCTCGAAGCTGAGTTGATCTAGGGTTTGCAAACTAACAAAAGAAATGAAATCATGAGATGGATGGATGCATAAGCCCCAGGAAATGAGTGCATCTGCAGTGAAAAAAAAGTGTTACAGAAAGGAGTATGTACTACGGAGGTGGAGCGTGAGTGAAGGCACCAGAGTACACCAGACCAAAAGAAGCACTGAGCAGAGAAAGGCACTGAATCCTCACCTCGATCATGCTACTAACCCTAATCAAAGAGTGAATCTTTACCTTCCCCTTTCAAACCAACACTCGTCGGGAAGACCCTAGAATTGAAGAGTGAAGATCATGCATGCATGAATGGGCCTACCGGGTTAGGCCCGCTATGCATATTGCCGAAGCTGAGACAAGGGGTGCTTTGTCGGGGAGAGACACCATACCCCTTTGTTTCTTACTTTCTTTTCTTTTTCTATCATTTCCCTCCTTTTTCTTCTTCAATTTTGTTTTTTTGTCGGAGTCTTTATATATTAGAATCTTTAACCTACCGGAAACTTCTACTTAGGTATACCTGAATAGAAATATTTTCAGGTATATGACATTACGCAAATTTTTCGATCAAATTTTATCATCTTCACAATTCAGATTTTAAGTCCTAATATGTAGATCAAACCTGTAAATTTTCAGCCAAAATGGTGAACGTTAAGGTATTCAAAACTGCAATTGAAGTTCATAAGTATAAACGGTTTAGGTTTGACAGATTCAGTTCGTCAATTGATCGATTTAAACAAGTTCGATATCTTAACGATTACCATTTTGGCTGAAAATTTACAGGAATAATCTACTCATATAAACCTAGTAGTTGGACGGTAGAGATGATATATAAAATATAATTAAAAAATTAACGAAAATACCATATACCTGAAAAAACTTCCACTCAAGTATACTTGAGTGAAAACTTCCTATTTAACCTAATTGCCAAAGAAAAAAAAATCTGATAGTTCTGGATCGTTTAGTTAATTCACTAATCGATCATTCGCAGTCGTCAAATGCATGTATATATATTTCTCTTTTCTTCCCACTTGGACTATATAGAATTCTTCGTGATTATTGGATATGCAAAAGTCCATAGACATACTAGTTTATTCTGTTTGCAAAAGTCCTTACAAATTGGATGGAGTTGCTCTCAATGACGAATCCAGGATAGAAATAATAGAATTCTTGGTAGGGCTGAACATCAACGAAAATAATTTCGATTATTCTGGAGGGACGAGATTTCTTTTCTAGACGATCAACTCCTAAAACACTATGTTCGGCTCTTCAAAAGTATGAGTACATGAGACACATGAGTCATGAATACCTATACATCTTAAATAAGAAAACTTTTGAATATGAGAGTATAGAAAGAATTATTAAACTTGATTAGAAGATATATATATATATATCTTAAGGATATGGTAGGAGAGAGATCTATCTTAGACATTTATCTACAATTAGTTGAACAAAATTATAAATTTTTGAACTAGGAATTACTACATTTAGAACAAAATTATGACTTTTTTTTTTATAATTTATAAACAATTAAACTAAAATATAATATTTACAATAATTTGTTCTCAAATTTATAAAAATGTGTTCGTTGGAGTATTTACAGAAAATTGAACGAAATTACTAAAAATCATCTCATTTTATAATAATAATAACAAAATTAGTGAATATAATCTATCAACACTATAAATTCGGAGGGGGGACCCTTGAATAGATCTATCAATGTTTATTGTTTGTTTGAAAGAATTAAGAATAGATCGAAAAGTCGATCAATGCTAAGAAAATATAGTACATGTATAGAGGTTACTCCAAGGATGGAGAAGATCCAGGCATGGCAATATTTATGGATGACTAAATTCCTAAACTAGCAAGGAAATCAGTACGTACTTACTTAGTTGCACCATGCATGCCTACTATATCAATCCCCCTGGAGAAGAAGTTCCAAATTAACAGAACCCTACCAGCTGAAGGGCCAGTTTCATAAAACTTTCGCAGTTAACTGAATAACGGCCCTCGATCGATCATGGGCTAGCTGTGGTTTATCGATCAGTTGCATATCAAAATGATTATCTCTTTCCATTTCCTCCATTAATTTACGCTTGCTCCAGCTCTCTTTCTCTCTCTCTCACTTTGTTTCTGTAAACCCTACTTTGTTATTTACACAAAAGCTGCATACATGTTCTTTTGGTTCTGGGACCATGCATCGATCATATGGGCAAGACCGCAAGAAATCCAGCGAAATTAAGATAAGAATCAAGAGAGCCTGTACAAGTCTACATTTGAGCCCAGAACCACTGGGATGGATATAATGTATCATATATACGTATGTGCCAGCTTTGCTAAACTGAGCAAAACAGAATGATTGTACCTGAATAAGACAACGTACTACTGCTTCCCCAGTAGAGCGGGCAATATATATTTGAGCACGCGTGCACCCCACTTGAAAAAAGTCACATTTCTCGGCTTCTAAACATTAAATTCTCGCAGAAGCAGCTTCAGCTTCAGAATTAAGCTCAACAGGC
The DNA here is from genome assembly GCA_946800695.1 of Geum urbanum. Lineage (NCBI taxonomy): Eukaryota > Viridiplantae > Streptophyta > Magnoliopsida > Rosales > Rosaceae > Geum > Geum urbanum. The sequence continues at coordinate 74,903,462 of OX326999.1, read as the reverse complement.
TCGATCATGGATCCCATAGGATAAAAGATACGTACAAAGGGAGGTCCTAGATATAACTTGATCGACCAGTCAAGGAAGTTTAACTCCGCCAGTTTGGTCTGCATATATTGCAAGTGTATACCTTGAGCGGGGATTTTGGATCATCAAATTTCTATTTTATTGTTGAATAAAAGTACCAGATCATAAGAGTTATTTATGATCATTGAAGATTGAGACCTTCTTTTTAAGGTTTATTGACGATATGAGATTCTGTTGTATTGTTGTCCCTGAGCATTCCTTTTTAAGAGCCTGCAAAACAAAGTTCAAGCACGGGTGCTACCGCGCTTAGACCCTTTTATGCTTAAATTAGTATAGAAACAAGCATAAACATGTATTAAGGTCGGATTGAGTTACATTTGTCAAGTTATGACCTCATATATATAGTGATCGTTCAAGATCTAAGCATAGTGTGTATAAAAATAGGACTACATACTTTATGATAAATCCATTAAGGAATAGAGTTCCGTGTCCAGGGCTAACCATATTTCTTAATTATCACAAACCCTTTGGTGCAATCCCTCTAGGTCGCATACTCTTATTCATCGTTCCTCGAGGATCCTCTAGGTCTCCGAAATTTCCCCCAGGTTTCCTAGAAACCTCAAGGATTCCTCAAGGATTCCCAGAAATGGGACTCCCCTAAGTTTCCCAGAATCCTCGTGTCTTCTAACATCTTATCATTTCTCAATCGTGCTCAGGGATTATTACATCTCATCTCCGTACATTCTAGAGGCTTCTAGACTCTTCTAGATAGTTTGATATAATTTCAATCGTCCATGAAATACCCGAATATAGTCCAAACCTTTCAACATATAGGCCTAAGGCCAAAGACTTAATCTTATTGTACATCGAACAAAGAGACGTTCTTAAGGGAACACCCTTAAGCATTTATGTGGCCAAATTTGATTCCTACAAATACCCCAAAGGCATACCAAGCAAATCTTGCATCAATTGGTGTGGCTTCACATTTCAGCTAATTTGGCATACAAAAAGGTCCAAGTAATAATATTCAACATATTAATTAAACTTAAAAAGAAACACATACCATAGCTATGATCATTTCATGGAAGCAAACTCTATTGAGAGATTTCTCATTCTTCACATGAGTTTTCTTGTTTCCATAGGTCTTCCATGAGATACCTCAACATTCCAATAGACGAATCATTCATGAAGATGAAGATAATAAGATGAGCAACATGCTTAACTCAAATCCTTTAGCTTTCTGTAATGATGAACTCAAGAATGCCTGAAAATCCACTCATATAAACTTCCTGGGAGTCTTCTCACACTTTGCAACGCCAAATAATTCGTAGTAACTAAGTCCCCATAGAGAATACTCATCAAAAAGTCATTGATAAAATTTATGGTAAACCCCCTCACTTTCCCGTGGAAAGCTAATGACCTTTCTAGAAAACTAGCAAACGATCTGGAAACCCCTTAAGGTTTTTGAAAAACCCTCAAGGTCTGGAAAACCCTCGAGGTTTGAAAATTTTTCTAAGGTTTCTAAGTATGCAGTATGCAGAAACTTTAGGGAAAACGAGTGCTTTCTTTCAAACATGATAATCTTTTACCTTTCTTCGTAGAACTATCTTAGGCATGCACCTTTGCATAGTAAATCAGAATTTCCATCTTTCCTCGTGCTCTCATGATTCATGAAACATGCATGAGTAAATGTCCACCTTATGAAAAATAAAGGTGAGTGTATCACAATTAAAATATACTCAGATTATAAGTAGTTTGATGTACATCTTAAATTGTACAAGACCTATCATAGAAATCAATCAAACAAACTGTGACAACCCGATCAATATGAAAGCTGAATTCGTTGCCTTAGATAAAGCTGCTGAAGAAGCATAATGACTTCAAAATTTCTTGGAAGATATTCCTTCGTGGCCTAAGCCTATAACTACCGTTTGTATTCATTGTGACAACATGATTGCACTCACAAGAGTGAAAAATAAAATTTATAATATAAAATCAAGGCATATAAGAAGAAGACACGAAACAATTAAAGACTTGTTAAAAAATAAAATTATATCCATTGATTTTGTTAAGTCAAAGGAGAACATAGGCGATCATTTGACTAAAGGGCTATCTAAGGAGCAAGTCATATTTACATTAAGGGAAATAGGCTTAAAGCCAATTCAATGAGTCATAACCTGGTGGAAACCTAACGTAGCATTGGTGATCCCATGGTCTAGGTTCAATAGGAAAACTGGTTAGGGAAGACTCAAGGAAAAAAAACACACACCCATGCTTATTTCTATGGTGAACAAAGTGTGTTTCCTGCAAGTTGTCTATGGTGAATAATATTCTTAATGATACTAATATCTTATGAAAGAGGAATATGGCAGGATATTCTTATATTAGTATCACATATATAAGAGTGATATGGGTCGCATCTATGAGAGTTATATGGCTACACTCTCTTGATCTCTCATGAAGTTAGGAACTGTCCAGGACCAGAACGGACAAAAAAGAATTAGCCGAAATGTGTGAGATTCGGTACGTGTGACTTGTTGTCACGGTTTACTACAAAATCAAATAGTTCAAGACTTAAGTTCACTACCTTGCACAATAAACCCAAATAGTTCAAGACTTAAGCTCACTACGGAAGGTTCAAGTGTAAAAGACACCTCTCCAAACGCGTATCGTTTCCTTCATTCTCTTTTGAAAATACAACTCTTACTTTCTATTCAAATATAGGGTATTATTGGAGTTTGAATAGAAAATGTGGGGTATTGTTGAAAGTTTGTGGGACTTGAGTCCCACGTGGAAGATGTTAGAAGGCTTCTACCCTTACAAAGGGATATCCCTTGTAGGGTAGTAAATGAAAGTGGACTTAGGTGAGGAAATTTTAATGGGTTCCATTGAAAATTCCTTTTGAGTCTCATAGTGGACTTAGATGATTATTATATAATTATAGACTGGGCCTTGAGGTTTTGGGGAATTAATTTAAAAATCATATTATATTTTTGAACAAAAATATTTTGATGTTGAAGAGTTAAGACATAACTATTTGTCTATGGAAAAAGACGACTTTTTGTTCAAAACGCCAAACAAGCGTCTTACTTCTATAAAAAAAAGGGCACGAATGATCTGATTCAATCACTTAATTCGTTTTATAAAATCTTTCAAACTATACAAGAGAGAAACACTGATTGAAGTTCGAGTATGAATTTAAGGCATTTTGCAAGCCTTGGATTGTGAGTTGTATCCTGGGAGACAAACATCAAGAGTATTCTACAAGCAGAAGTGTAGGAACAAATTTCAGTCTTAGAAAATTGCGTTTGCAAGCCTATCTCAATAATCAAGTTAGTAAATTCAAATTTCTTTCTCTATTTCAATTTTTATATTTTGATCAAAATATACAATTTACGTTTATAATAATACTTATTGTGATTCATAGATTTGATCCATACTTATAATACATATTTTATAGCAATACCCCTCCTGGTATTGGATTTTGGTCGCTAGAAATAGCCCGCAACACAGACCAGTGGCAATAGCATTCTTTTTATCAGACTCGACCCCCGGTCGATAATTCAGTCATATCGTTTTGATCCGAACTCCGATTGAGGCAAAATTTATCGCGTTGGAAACTAGACTTCCTTAGCTTTCCAAAGATATATAATTCTTTATTTGAGGTTGGCTTTAGATTTTCCAAAATATTGGCGAACAAATGCTCTATTTTTCTGGAAATTTTGAACATCGTTCTTTGTTAATTTTTTTTTAGATTTCATGGTTTTGGTGAAAACCTGATAGATTCTGAATTCAAAGAGAATCCGTTCATGAAAGGATCATTGAATGATCACAGAATGATCCATACAGGAGTTCACTAAATGAAAGCACCGATTTGTGACCGCAGATTTTGGATGCCCTCAAACTTGTACCTTATTGTTGAATAAAAGCACTAGATCATAGGAGTTGCCCATAATCGTTGAAGGTTGAGACCTCACTTCAGAGGTTTGTTGATGATGTGAGATCTTGTTGTATTGCTTCCCCTGAGCATTCCTCTTTGAGAGCTTGCAAAGCAAGTCTAAGCACGGGTGGTACCGCGCTTAGACCCCTCAATGCTTAAGTTAATATAGAAACAAGCATAAACGTGTATTAAGGTTGGATCGAGTTACTTTTTTCAATGTATGGCCTCATATATATAGTTATCGTTCAAGGTCTAAACATAGTCCGTATAAGAATAGGACTACATACTTTAGGATATGAGGAATCCATTAAGGAATAGATCTCCGTATCCAAAGCTAACTATATTTCTTGATTACCACAAACCATTTGGTATAATCCCTCTAGGTCGCGTACTCTTATACATCGTTCCTCGATGATCCTCTAGGTCTCCGAAATTTCCCCCAGGTTTCTTAGAAGGACGGTGAAATTGGTAGGTTTTGTATGTATTTTGAATACATTTTTGGGTGAAAAAGATGAAAAAGGAGGGTGTAGATTGTAAAAAAGGAGGTACCAATTTTACCTCCCTTCCTAGAACCTCAGGGATTCCTCAAGGTTTCCCAGATTAGGGACTCTCCTAGGTTTCCCAGAATCCTCATGCCTTCTAACATCTTATCATTTCTCAATCGTGTTCAAGGATTATTACACCTCATCTCCGTATATTCTAGAGACTTCTAGACTCTTCTAGATAGTTCGACGTAATTTTAATCGTAGATGAAATATCCGAATATAGTCCAAATCTTTCGACATACAAGTCCAAACCCAAAAGCTCAATCTTATCATATATCCGACCAAAAAACAACCTTAAGGAAACACCCTCAAGTAACCAAATTCGACTCCTACGTATATTAGTGGAGGTTCATCCATCGTGGCGTTTCAAAAGTTCCAAGTGATAATTAATTATCATCCAGTGGGCATGGTCCAGTAACCGGGGAAAAACAATGAATACTGATTGAAGTTTACAGCAGCTGCTAGTGGGGAGAGAGAGATGTGAAGGAATATTTAGGTTGATGCATGATGATTGATGACGGTACGAGGCTATAGATATATACATATAAACATCAGCTGATCAGCTTAATATTAATTTCAAGAACTTATATGTAACTTATCTAGGCACATGATTTTAATTTTAACGAAAGGCTAGCTAGGTTAGGTTTGTATATTGGTTTATTAATCGGACCATATTGCCAGGGACGCAGATACATATAGAAGTCTAAAAGGTAGACTTGTGTTATGATAGCAGATGTAGCAGCAGTAGCAGTGCAAATGTTCCTTTAATGAGTGTTACCAGGGCTTAAGGATCCTGCAAACTAGAGACATGTTCCGATCGCGACCTTTCAAGAGTTTTCTTAGGGGTGGACACGATGTCCACTAATTCTGAACCCGATTCTATCTTGTTCCGATCTCGTTTAGAGTGAGACGGGACGAAAAATAATTTTTTATTCCGTCTTGTCTCGATCCGTCCCCTTTTTTAGGGACGGGATCTGATTTTGATTTTGAAATTCCTATTGACCCGTCCCGTCTCGAATAATATATTTGTTTATTTTATTAAAAATTAACATATTAAATTATTAAACAATTAATATTATTCAACAAAAAAAATAAAATTATCATATAAGGATCAAAGTACTACATTACTTGTAATATGAATTAAAGGTATCACTTAAACATGAAATTAAATTGCTTGTAGTTTTACTTCTTTTAATTAAACATGAAGTAAAACAATATTATTTTCTGTACTTGTAGACTTCTTTATCTTATATTGAATCCGAAATTTAGTTCATCTCGTCTCATTCGAATTTTTGTTGTTAAATACTTTATTAAATATTTATTTTAAATTAAACCCAAAATTAAACTCATTCCGTCCCGTACAGTGCCGTTCGGGATAAGGATAGGGACGGCCAAAAAATGGACCCGACCCGTCCCGTGTCCACCCTTAAATTTTCCGTTTTTCGAGACTTACAACTTCCAAGCTCTCACGTTTTGATCCACAATCGAGTAGGGAGTGTAGGACACAGCTGCCTGTTGTCATCTCAAATTGGCCCAATACGATATACAACGTAACAAAGAGCCTGAGTTCACCTCAAGGCCCAATTATAATATGTAAAGAGTCGATGAAGTTCAAATAAAAGAAAATTAGATAGAGCGGCAAATGCTAGAATCTTCATTGATCCTCCGATCCTCAATTGTCACATGAAGTCGAAGAGTTAAATCTAATTCATAAAATGTTTTCGCTGTAATGTTGGTTTTTTATTGGTTGGTTTTCACTTTAATCTGCACGACTCTCCACCACTATTTATTCATTTTATTGTTTACTGTGGTACGTACGCGTGACAGAACTAATTTGAATCTAGCTACGTACCGAGCTCCGATCCCATATCTTCGTTTCGTGTAGTTTTATGTTTCCATGCTAGAGAAGTTTGAGTACAAAAAGTCCTCATGCTCATCATTCATCAATCACTTCTAGTCTTGTAGATAAACATCATACTCATAATATATATAGAACTGGCCGGCTGAGCTACCTGCCCTTTTTCTTCCAAAGTTTTCTGATTAGATTTATATATTCATCCCATTTTGAAATCAATAACTAATGGTGTCACGTACCTCATAATATATTCTGATGCGATTAATTAATATATACTCATTTATGTTTTCGAATGATTATATTATACTAAAATTGGTCAACAGCCGAAGCTAAAATTTGCAAGAGAATATATTGCACAAGCTGGACATAATCTTCGATCTCTCGCATCTAACAAGCATGGGCGGCTTTTGGAAATGCGGTCGGTGCGACCAAAAAAAAATTATACGATATTGATTAAATTAATTTTTTTTATGTATTAAAAGATTTTGAATTAGTTAATGTTTAGTTGGAAATTGAGGTGAAAATATTTAATTGAAGAAAATATAATTCAAAAAAAGTAATGATTCACTTACTTTTTTAACTATAGTTTTTAAACTAAAAAGTTAAAAATAAGTTGTTTTTGTTTAAGGAGATTTATTCTCCATTAATCTCGATGTGTGTCTTGTCGTAGTTAGATATGAATATTGATTAGATAGATATAGAGAATCTCTGTATATTGAGATAGTTATTATAACATATTGTATCAGCCTGTATTTAAGACATTCTATCAATGAGAATAGTAACTACTTTCTGTTTATTTTACTTTCTCCTGTAACACGTTATCAGCACGACTTCCAAAATTAATAGAAAAACCCTAAAACTTAGAGAAATGATCACCACCGCCGAACACCATCGCCGCTGCCGATCACCGTCGGCAGCCAAGATCCACCGTCGGCCTCTTTTCTTCTTCAACAAAATCCCACGAAGTTTCAGAAATTGATAAGATTGCACGACTTCCAAGAAATCGTTTCAGAAGAATTCTTCTTCATCAAGTGTAGCGGTCATACCGAGCACAATACCTATTGAGGTAAATATTTTCTAAACCATCTATTGATAGATCTATGCCAAACTTACTTACCGCAATACCCTAGGTCTAAATTGATGATAATTGTGATATGAGTTGTGAATATTACATGTTTATACCCTAGTTCCTATGGACATATATCCACAAAGTATACGTGACGATCTTGGGGGAGTCACGGTTTGGAAAAGAAAAAAAAAGAAAAAAAAATCGATTCTATGTGACTGCCGTGTCACAGTCGCTGGGTGTGGTTTTTACCACCGTTTTATAATCAATTTTATGACCATGTATCATACATCACGTTCTTATTCAATTAAACTTAAAAGTTTTTTGATCGTAGTACTCGATCGTTTATAATAAAACATCTCTGTGTGTTTTTGTAGATGAGTTCGAATGAGCCTGCAAGGCCGGAATTCGAGATCCTCGACCTTGAAGGCAAGGAGTACCATCGTTGGGTCTCTGATGTAGAGAACACATTCATTGGAAAGAGACTTACCAATACCATTAAACCCATTGGGCCTGGAACAAATCTCCTCCCACTCACTGAAGAGACAAAAGCTCAAGCCCTTATGTTTTTGAGGTGTCATATTCACCCATCTCTAAAGAAGCATTACTTGAACAAGACAGATCCCATAGTTTTGTGGGATGTTCTAAAAAAGATGTTCAATAATGTGCATAATGCACAGCTTCCTGAATTGACTGCAAAATGGAACAACACCAGAATGGTGAATTTCCCAAAGATCAACGCTTTTAACCAAGCTATGCTTGATCTTCAGTCTGAACTAAGCTTTTGTGGTGTGAAAAAAATCTGAGGAAGATATGATTGATAAGGCATTACAAAGCTTCCCCATATCTATGAGTCTTCTAGCTCATCAGTACCGGGTTGAGTACGAGCAAGGGAGGATTACAGAATTCAGTGATCTCATTAACAGTCTTACGACTAAAGAAAAGCATCATGAGATCATCTTGAATAATTACTCAAGACCGACTGGTACCAAAAAGCCTGAGAGTTATAATACGGGAGGAAATGCTCGAAAAGATAAGAATGTTGCTTGTTTAGAACCTTATAATCGTGGTGGACATGCTCCACGTGGGGGAAGAGGAGGGCGTGTGCGTGGCAAAGGCCGCAGCCAAAATATGACTTGGCATAGAGATCATAACGCCCATTCTCAAAAGAACTAGTCTGGTTCGGTTCTTGATGGTCAACGGTATCAACAATCTGACGAACTTGGTTGTTTCAAGTGTGGCTCTGCTAGACATATGCACAAACAATGTCATGCTAGTAGAGAAATCCAGAATATCTACAAGAAGCACAAACAATATTTGGCTCAAGAGTCGAATTACACTGGAGATTATGAGATGGAGGTTGATACCAACCTAGTTTTAGCAGATGCCAAGGGGAAATAACTTGCTACCCCAGATTTTAATTAAGCCTATGTAAAATACAGTTATCTCTGTAATCTTTTAAGTTTTAGTTTTATTTTTGGCTTACTTTTCGGTCAAAATTTTTTAAAGATATTTGTCTTTGTTTTATAACTCATCGGCTTGCCATGGGTTATCATTACCAAAAGTTTGGAATGATACCAGAAGCTACAATAGCTTTTACCGTCAAACTTCAAAAGAGCTTAGGGACATGCCCGGTAGTGACTACAAAGAGTATGATGCCTTACGTGAACAGCCTAAAAAAAGTAGTATATTTTGTTGATGTCGCAATTCTCTGAAGCAAACAACACAATCAACAGAGCGATAAACAAGTTACTTAACCTTGAAGTAGGTTTTTGACCAAGACCGTGTCGAACAAAGTGAACAAAAACCAGTCCTTGAATATAGCGAAATTTTTTGGAAGTACGTTGATCCACCAGAGCAAGGGACTTAGTTTTCCTACTTTCGCAGACAACCTGTATCAGAGGCTTGTCATTGTGCTCGCTCACCTAGCAAAACTAGGGGGGAACAATATATTATAATGGCCAATACTCATGGCCAAAATAATTTTGTACTCCAATTTTTTTTTAGCAAAATACCAGTCATTGGTATCAGTTTTCCTCGTTGAATGAATACTACATACATGGACTGTATTAAAGTCTAGTTTTGTATACATAACACAGTAGGCCCACTATTGGGGCTCAATTAAAACACTCATGTCTGACACCTAAATGGTATCCGTGTGGGTTGTAGACGTCTCTGGAATAGCCAGCTTAGTGGGACATCCCTAGAGTTGCCAACTCAGCGGGACTATCTAGAGTGGCCAACTCAGCTAGACTCGCATGCATCTCCGTTATCAAGCCCTCAACAGCCATCGACTTCCCTCGTTGGAAGAGGTCTTAATTGACGAACCCACATCAAATCATCATCATCCGGAGTAGAGAAAGGATGGATGTCGTCCTCAGGAATGTTGGGTATTGAAGGGGCACCACATTGCCTTCACCGACGAATCTACGAAGAAGGAAGAATAAAGGTGAACGAGTTATTTCTACTCAGCAATAGTTTAACTTTAGCAGAGAAGAATTAGTAGCATACAAGATTTGCAGCTTCATCCTCCTCTTATGTTGGTTCTTCCTCCTCCTCCGATTTGATCCTTAATTACTCGCTTGCGCTTCTGGAAACAAGTTGATGGTTTCCTGCTACTCAAAGGGTTGACATTTTTGCTCGTTGAATCAAAGCTATCCTCGCCAGTGGCATCCATTGCTTCAACATCTGATGACTTGGCAGTGAACCTCCAAGAGGTGTACTTGTGTCGAGAGTCGACCGTGTAGGATCGTCGTGAGCAATAAATAAATATTTCTTTGGAAGACGTGACTTTCCAAAATTGAAATCAAAATGCCTAAGCGAGGCTAAAGTTTTCGTTTAGTTCTAAACGACGCACCATTTTTACAAGGCCTCTTCAATTGCATCGCCGTGGCCCAATTTCAATGCATGGGGGGCAATGTTTGGACCATAAAATAAATCTTATTTATTAATTATAATAAAGTCCCATAGGCCGATTCCTCCAGCCCGCTTAATAATCACGGTTCGGGAAGGAAATCAGATTGCCTCATTATATCTAAATCCTTGAAGGATTATGAATACCAAATTTGCTAGATTACGTCTTCCTTTCTCAGCAAGATATACGCTTGATCGATTAGTATAAATAGAAGGGTTCATGACCAAATCAAGGACACCTCCACAAGTACACATACAATTTGCCCTCAGCAAACTCAACTCTCCTCGCGAGAAAACCCGGCACCGATGAATTTAGAATTCTCACCAGATAGGGCATGAGCGGTTCGACAATTCACTCTTGTCAGACGAGAGCAACCAAAAGATTTTTCCCCAAACAAGGCATGAAGGTTTCGGCGATCAAAGGGACTATATTCAGTGTTCTCAACACTCACCAAAAAAATTGCTCTGCGTTGTACCAGACATGGTATACAAGACATTCATTTTCGTGCTTCTACAGCGAGAACACGAAACAAGTCATAATCCATTAGACACAAATCCTAAGTCACCTAGACAAAAAGAATCTATCCAGACGAGGTTGGTGCTCTCCTCATTTCAGTCGTTTGTGTAGAAGCAAGTTCGACGACGCAACTCTACATCGACGTTCTGTCCTCGACGGTAGCACACCTAGCACATAGTAAAAGAGACAATTTGTACTACCCTAATTCCTGGGAGCAGCCAAACAGGATGCAAACGGAAAAAGACTCTAACCCCAGTCCATTGGTATGCATGACTCCTAGTTATATATGGAAGAACATTTTATTTTTAAAGATTGATCGCTGATAGCTGTTTTTGGTTAGAATTTCTGAAGTTTTTTACTTTGGAGTATATTCAGATGACCTTCTTAATTTGATACATATACTTTCTCATTTATTAGGTTCTGCCTTTCCTGTGCTTGCAATGCTGATTGGAGGATCATCTGCATTTATAATTAAAAGACGTGATCGGAACGTTGCCTGAGCAGCAAATTTAAGCATGACAAAGCCCAGAGAAGACATACTAAATGCTAACAATAGCACTGGCAAATCAGCCAAGATTTTCACAGGGAAAGAAATCACAAAAACGACCAACAACTTCTCCAAAGACAACCTTCTTGGGTCCCGGTGGTTTTGACGATGTCTTCAAAGCCATACTTGACGATGGTAGTGCCACAGCAGTCAAGAAAGCCAAGGTTGGAAACACAAAGGGCAGGGATCAAATTACAATGAAGAGTTCGAATTCTTTGTCAAGTAAACCACAGAAGCGTAGTCAGATTAATGGGTTGTTGTCTTGAGCCTGAACAACCTCTTTTAATATATGAGTATGTCTCAAATGGTACCCTCTTTGATTACCACAGTTCCACTAAAAGGGTAACATTAACTTGGGCTACAACTCCTACAAGGCTGATCATTGCTCATCAAACAGCTGAAGGAATTGCCTATCTGCATGACTCAGTTGAGCCAAGGATTTACCACTGCGACATAAAGTCGAGCAACATTTTACTTGATGAGAAGCTCAATGCTAAGGTTGCTGATTTTGGTCCGTCAAGATTGGCCGTGACCGAATCAAGTCACATTACATGTGCTCAGGGAACCCTAGGATACCTTGATCCGGACTATTACCTCAACTTTCAATTGACTGACAAGAGTGATGTCCATAGCTTTGGAGTTGTGTTGTTAGAGCTGATGACTGGTAAGAAAGTTATTGATTTCAACAGACAAGAAGATGATGTAAACTTGGTGGTCTATGTTAAGAACATTTTGAGGGAAGAGAGACTAAATGATGCCATCCATCCTAAAGCTTAAGGAGGATCCGGAGGCCGGCACAGTGGAAATGGAGACTGAAGGCAATAGGGTCTCTGGCCGCAGCATGTTTGGATGAGAGGAGGCAAAATCGACCCACGATGAAAGAAGTTGTTAATGATATCGAGTACATTATTAGCATACTTTCAAATGAGGTTTCAGCAACCTAATTAAGGGGGTGTATTCAATCACGGAATTAGTGGGATTGTTTTGTATTTCATAAATCCTTTTAAATCTTGATGTATTTAATTTGAATTTTTAACAATCCTTTAAAAAATTTATGTATTCATTCTGCATTTTAAACAATCCATAAAAATCCTGTGGTATTCAACAATTCACGAATTTTTAAAGATTTCATTAAATAACGGATTTTGAAGGATTGTTTACACACAAAATGACTTTTTGAAATCAGGCTTCACACTCAAGAGATTTCCATGGATTTTGATGGATTTCAAAATAGAACATCTCTCTCTCTCTCTCTCAATTTTTTTCTACATATGTCTTCAAAGCGTTTATTTTGGGGTCACAACAAAAATAACGTCCTTAACCTCTGCTTTCATTACCATTTTCTCATGGTTTGATTTCATTAATGACTTCAACTACTATACTTTCAATAATACATAATGCTTTCAATAATTAACTTCTATATGGTATAAACTTTGGTCTAATTACTATGACTTTATAAATATTATTAAAATTGTTCTCAAAATTTTATTTTATAGCAATGAGATGTCTTCGTCATTTAACGGTCTCTTCTAATTTAAAATATTGAGTGATCCATTATAGTACATACAAATTTTCTCATATAGAAGTGTTTATAATTTTTTGTTTTCAAACAATAAATAATTTCATTTTCTACGAAAATGATAATATTACTTGATAATGGAACAATGAATATTAAAGAGAAATAAGATAATGAGAACGTGAATTAGAAATACGATGACGGTGCCAATTCAAGACTCAAGAATGTGACCATAATGTTGAAAAGATCGAGACTAGTACATTTTATTTTTGAATATGTGATAGTGTATTTTGACATTTGAGTTTTTGATTAGACTTCAATTATTTGAGCAATTCTTTAAAATCCAACTAAATCCTTATAAAACAATACGAAAAAATCCTTTCAAATTCATGTAGAATTAAAACAATCCGTGAATTTAAAATAATCTACAACAATCCACGGATTATAAATAATACTTAAAAATTCTTTAAAATTCGGATTGAATACACCCCTAAGTCAGTTTGTACTTTGTAAGCAACAGTTTGTTCAGCATACCAGTACGAAGCATAGTGCTCGTGTCATATATTTATGTTCTGTGCTCCTGTAATGTTCTCGTCCGCTTCATTATCTTTCCAGCACACAATTTAAGTTCTATATTCTGAACTCAAACCACGGTGCTTAATCTAAACCCTGAACATCGGTTTGACAATATAGATACAAAGAGCTTAACTACAAAAATCAATATGATGCTGCTATCAGTGCTACTATGTAAAGGATTGGCAGCATCCTCTGCTAGTAGAATTCTGATGTGGAATTGAATCAAGTATTATGGAGAATAGAACTTGGTGTATACCTAAGAGCTGTAATTCTGGCTCTTTTCTTAAAATTAGCTTATAAGATCACCTAACTTCCAAATATGATAGGAGCTTGTTCATCGATGACCACTATCATAACGACAAGTGTAAAATGAAACAAAGAAAAATCCATCGGAACTGTAAATTGGCGAATTACACTGTTATGGGATGCTAAATTCAGTAAATTGTACTAGTTGGAGGATTTCGGATCTTGTAATTTCAGGTGGACATGTCCTTTTTTGGGGGTCAAATCAGGTGGACATGTCCAGGGGGGAACATACTCGTGACTAGACTGATCTTGTTCTTCTCCAAGTAATGAACGAGGGCATTGTGCCAGTTTCAAGATTTGAACTTTAAAGGGAATGTCCATGCCGACGATTCCACATAAAGATACTATCCACTTATTTATAAGGTTTTGTGTCACGTAAGCAATCCAGGTGCTAGGTTTAAGTTAAGTATTGCAAAGGCTGCAAAATTCGAAGGAGACGAAGTACTTTGGTATTTGGTGGTCTGTACTCTCAACTTAGATTTAAATTCGGTTTGTAATGGTAGTTTAGACGTTATTAATACCATAGCTTCAGAGTACTTGATGCTTTGGTGTATGGATATGAACAAGGACTGCAAGGTAAGGAAACTAGGGTCAGTACACGTTGATCCAAGGTAGCTGGGGAGGAAGTTTTTAGCTTCACTTTACTCAAAAGTTCTATGTTGTTGAACCTTGCCCAAACTGATCATATCACATCTGATATTTGGAACAGGTACTGAAAAGCAGTACCGAGAGCATCCTAAAAGAAGAATCTAATTCTAAGGGGAGACAAGCCTAACATTTGTGAACTGTCTGTACAAATTCCATAGACGAGTCCACGAGTTAGATGCATACATTTTACCAAATTGGTGAAAGAAAATGAAGCATATTATTTCAATCTATTCTCAGGTTGTACTAAACTTGACTGGAACCACAACCAGCTAAACAGCATGAAAATTTCAAGTAAAGTCGGGGTGATGCAACAAATATATAGACCCAGACTAAACTGCACGAAGTTTAAGTAAATTATGTGGATCCTAGAGTTTAGACTATAATGAAGTGAAGTAGATCAAGATATGATTGAGGAGTTGATGCAAAATGACCAGACGGCCGGACACAGAGAAAACAAGTTAGGAGGATTCTGAAAATTGCTGAGGAAAAATAAGTGGGGCATGTTACAGAAACTATTTCATTTACAACCGAAAACAATTGAATGATGTAACTTACATGTATGTCAATGGCAGGCCACGAAGAAATTCAACAAGAACCTCTAAACCAATGCTAATAGGATCCAGAACATCACATGTGAAGAAATGGCAGTAAAGGCCCAGGTGAGGAAAGCAAAAGCCACAGAAATCTGATACTTCTTGCATGGTATATTCCATTGGGATGTGCAGAAATCCGTGTCTCTTGCATAAAGAACTATTATGCCTGCTGAAGCACTTGCAGCAGCGAGTGATAAAGTAGCTGTTACCTGCACAATTGTAATGTACATTATTAACAGACACTAGTAACATCATATTGGCTTGGTCATTCCTGAGTCCGGATAGCATAGATATAACAAACATTCATCCTAAAATCTTTCCATCAGGAGACATCAAAACTGCCCATCTTTAAAATACAACCTTAGCCATCCAACTTTATTAAAAAAAAAACAGATTAACAATGATTGATGATTTTACTTGAAAGAGCAGGATAAGAAATTCTCAATCGTAAAGGCCTGTTAGATTGAACGGGATAATGCATGTTACATTACATATAGATTCGGCTCAACAATGTACACAAGCCTTTCCTCACCCATGATTAAGACAGAAATCAAATGACAATTTTATGGATGGTTTATTACGTTACCAATAAAAATATCAAGACAATGGTCAGCTATTGTGTACCACATCATCCCTTTTGAACAGTTCTAACTGCATACACCTAATAGGTTTATTTATGGCTGTCCAGAGAAACCAGTCTTGGCTATGAAACCTACTTGGATTTGCAAGGTGAATTTGGAAGTGCAATAGATGGTACAAAAACTGCTAATATCTTGGTGTCAGGGAAACAACTAAGAAACACACTTAATATGTTCGTCTAAAGGAGCTGCAGGAGTGAATTAGGAAGCACTATAATTTTGAGTACAACTTCTTAGGTTAGTGCAGAAACTGCAGATAAAAAGGTATCATTGTGCGGAAGTTCCAAACATGCGTAAAAAATAAAATTTCCTACAAATAGCAGACACATATGCATACAACATTCTAGTAAGAAAAAGAATGTATATAAGTCATCAAAAGATGCTCCGAAATCAACTGAATAGAGTTCAATAGATGAGAGCTTACCCAGTCGCCAACAACAAATAGGCTAACTAGGATTGGATTTTGGAGGTCCCTCTTTCTCCTCAAAGCATAGAAATCAAGACAAGCAAGCCCAAAGCTCCATAGCACTTGAAGCCCCATTGATGCAATCAAATAGCTGAAGCATAAATCAAAAGATTAACTTGGTGTTTGAACAGGGTAGTCAAACATAAGTAAGAAACACTCCAAATCATAAGAACCAATCTATCAGTGAAACTATTAACAACATTCGGAATCCACTCATTAAATCTCCAAAACTCCAGGAGCTTAAGCACATCAGCTACAACAGTGTAAAGAAGTAATCTTTACAACTAAATTGAGACTCTTTAACTGAAAATGAGCAAACCCAACAACAAATATTGAATCTTGAAGAAACTGAGAAGACTAAGTAAATACCAGAAGGCCGTGAATGTGGCAAAGCGATCGGCGGAGACCATAACTCCGATGGCGGCGGCGGCAAAAGCGAACTGGCCGATTCTGAGGAGCAAGCCACTACCGGAACCCGGTCTTCCGAACAGCTCCTTCATTTATTTGGGCCCTTTTCTCCGATCAAAGGGCCCCAAATGCAAAACCCTAGACTTCTTGACAGTCCTCCACTAACTTCCAGCTGACTCGCAACCAAGCTCGTCCATTTTTCTGGAAGTTTTCGAAGTCAAGCGTAGTTAGTATGAGAGTACATCGCTGGCTCGAGGCTGAAGATGGTTTTGGATTCGGTTTCGGTTTCGGGTCGACTTGGGAAGATCCGAGGGGATGGAAGCGCTTTGTGAGTGATTTTGGAAGGAAATCAAAGGAGGGAGCTGTTAAGAAAAGGCAAGTAATTTGGGTAGTAATGACTGGGAAAACGATGCGTTGATGTTTATGTCCCCGGTGGAGTACGGGAGCTGTCTCTTTGATACATTCCCCGGTGGACTCGGGGGACTTGGGGTCTTGTTAGTGGATATAGGTAACGTTCAGTCTTTGTACATTTTCGGTGTAGAAATACACTATAGTTGGCACAATCTCAATTTCTTTTAGACTTGGATAAATCCTTAGATAAATAATGTATAATTTTGATGAAAAAAAGTCGAATTAGAAGTAAATTCTTGGCCTTAAAATACGATATTATTTAGTTATATCTTATGTTTCTACCGAATTTCGCGGGAGAGGGGAATGATTAGTAGAAGCACGGGTAGGGTAATTTAATGGTCGTGGTAGTATTTTTTCGGACTCGGCTTCTTAACACTGCTCTGCTTCCTCGTTGTTAGAGATAATATAAAATGAACAAACGTCAGAGGCCTAGATGGGGTTTGCCCGCCTTCAACATTCTGATGCGTAAGTCAGACAATGTATCGAATATAAAAACAATAGTAAGAGTTGAGTGCTCGGGGATCTTTATACTTGTAATAAATGAGTTGGTTATATGGGTTGTTGGTTGTTGTCCTTCGATGTGGGAGTTTCTTGATTCTGGCCCGAATATTCGAAATGCTTATTCGGGCACGTGGTTGCTCGGATGAAGATGGTTCCTTGTGTGATGTTGGAACTCTGGTTGCTATCTTATGATTAGTCGACGGGGTGTTGACCCGTTTAGTAGTTAAGTGTCCATTAATTTGGTGATGTAATGACTTATACTAACAAGTCCCCGAGTCAAAGCGATCAACTCTTGATTGGGGAGTTGAAAATGCTTGTTCACCTATTTAACCATACTTAACCAATAAAGAATGGGGTTAACGCCCCGTCATCCCAAGTCCCCCAACTCTCCAATCAAGAGTTGGCCCGAATACTAGAATGGTGTTGCTTGTTTCGGAAGTGTGAATAGTTCAAACTTGATGCTGTTGGTTTTGAACTTGATAGTCCGAACATTCTTGTCGTTCGGTATCAAATGCTCTTTCAAAATGTACTTACTTGTTTTGAAACCATCCCCGCGTATCGAACAAAAGTGTTTTGTTCGACCGTGTTGTGAGAGTCCGAGCATTCCTGTCATTCGTCAATCACATGCCTTCTCGAGTTGACCTGGCTTGTCTCGAAAGCGCATTCATGTATCGAACCATGGGGCTTGTTCGATCATGGTCGAGAAAGTCCGAAAAATTCCTGTCGTTCGTCAATCTCATGCCTTCTCAAGATGACCTTGCATTTCTCGAAAGCGCATTCATGTACCAAACCATGGGGTTTGTTCGATCATGGTCGAGAAAGTCCGAACAATTCTTGTCTTTCGTCAATCCCATGCCTTCTGAAATGACCTTGCCTGTTTCGAAAGTGCATTCATGGATCAGATCTCGAAATGTCCTTGCCTCTTTTGACTCCCTGGTGTGACCATGACCGGCCGAACTTTCCTGCTCGTTTGGTTACCATGTGCACTCCGAAGTCATTACTTTCAGAATCGCAAATATGACTCAAACCTGGCGTTGCTAATTTGACCAGGATCTTGATAGTTTCAAACATTGTTGTTGTTCGGCTACCATAAATTAGCTCAAAAATGACTGTTTTTCGAAATGCTTAATACCTTGAAACGTTGATTTGGGAGCAGATGTTTGAATAACGATAAGATTGATTTTTGGTTGTCGATCTGTCGAGGAGTTTGGGGATATAAATAGGGAAATTTAGGGATTTTTAATTTGGAAAATCAAAAAATCAGAAATTACCCACAGTGCCGACCCGTTTTGCTCACCCGCGACCCATTTCAGATGACTTGAACCGTTTCACCAATTCTAGCCACCACTGGCGAGGGAAAAGGTAGGGAATTGAAACTTGATGCTTCCTTAATTTTTTGGCATGATTATTTTTGGAAAATTTGCAGGTTTGGAGGTAACTCAAATCAGGTTTAACCGTGGAAGTCAACGCCATAAGTGGCGGTGCTCCGGTGTATTTCAGGGGTTGGGAGTTGAGGGGTTTTGAACTTCTCCTCCGCTTGAGTCCTTCTGGGTAGGTAGGGAGGTTCGACGAAGCTCCACGGCGGGGCTTCGACGTGTAGAAATTTCTGGCCGATTTCGAGCTATGATGTTTCTAGGGGTTTTTCGGCTATGTGGTGGCGATTTGAGGCGTGTAGGGCTAGTGAATAGGTTGGGCTTGAGGAGAGGAGTGTTTTGAGGGGTTAATAGCCGTCGTTGGTGGCGGTTGCTAGAAAGTGGATTTTTGATCTGTTTTTTGGCCAAACGCCGATGTGTTGGACTTCGGTCCAGTTATAGAAGTGGTAGAGCTCGTTGATAGCTTTCCAATGAGGGGTCAACCGCCCCCATTGGAGTACTTTCACCAAAGGTGCGTGAGAGCCACGCGCCGCCGCCCATGGCTGTGCTCCAGCAAGGCAGTTTGTCGAAATTATCGGCGGGACTTCCGAGGCTGTTTTTAGGGGCGACTTCCATAGTTTTATGCATATTTTGATATCCTATGATCCTGTTGTACAAGACATTGAGATCGCGACCCTAGCAGCAATGAAAATTTCGCTGGACCCCAGCAGTAGCCACAGACTAAGGCAGTTTGTCGAAATTATCGGCGGGACTTCCGGGGTTATTTTTACTGTCGACTTCCATAGTTTTACGCATATTTTGATACTGTTTGATCTGTTTGTACATGACATCTAGATCGCGACCCTAGCAGCGAAGAAAATTTTGCTGGACCCCAGCAGTAGTCGTAGACTTGTGAGTGGGCCTTTATTTTCACAGTTGATAGTGAGATCACATTTTTTGCATTACGCTTTATGGTATATTTTCAAAGCGTTTATTTGGAGGTTTATTATGTGATGGTTTATTTAGTAGCATCCATGACTTAGCTATTCGGTTGATCACCGGATAGCTAGTCAGACCGGGTTAGGACAAACACCCTGCTTGATCCAGATTGTCTCAAGTTAGGACAAACACCCTAGACGATCCCATCACCTAAATTTTTATACATACAATCATACCAGGTTAGGACAAACATTCTGAATAACCACCTGCATTGTATTTCAGTTTATTATATTTGAACTCGCTTTATTTCACAAAATTTAGTGGAAAGGCATGCTAGTACAGTTTTATCGATTTACGTAGCTTACGTTATTTTTGTCCACTTACTGTAACATTTTATACTTTAAATGTCTTTCCCTGGGTTTTTCGGTTTACGTTACTCAGGCTGTAGTTTAAATCCTGAATTTGCGTGGTCTCGTCGAAGGCTTTGTGTCCACCTATCAGTTCCTTATTCAGTAGGTCCCAGTCCACATTCAAACATGTTTATATGTATCTTATGTTTATTGAGGTCGCTCTGAATTCTAGTTGTTTCTATTATTTTCAGTTACTCGAGTAGTAGTCGAGTTTACTTCCCTTTGTATTCAGAACTAGCATGTTGTACATACGTGTTTAAATTCCCAAGTGAAATTCCTGGTTCTTATTTATGTTAACTGTGAGAAATCTAGATGGATAATCGGTGATCTATGGCTTGTTTGTGGTAATTTGGTTTAGAAGTGTTCTCTTTTTGCAGGTTTTTGGGTTGTTCAGTTTTCAAGGGGAATTATGTCAAAAAATTTGTAGAATTTTGCAGAGTTAGTTAATCATTAGGATTTAAATCTATTTTACTAGCTAAACTAGGGTTGGGCCCTTTCAGATGGAAGGCAAGCTTCTCACCTCCAAACGCTATGTCTAAATAGAGGAAAGTGTTGTGGAAAGCTTCAAGGGCTCTGCTGATCAAGTTCAAATAGATGATGGCCATAGCCAAGGTGGATGCGGTCGCTTCTTTTAAAGAGAGTGCCGAGTTTGAGGAGATGATGAATAAAGAAGGGCAGAGTCAGGTGGATGGCTACGTCGAGATCATCGTGCTCTTCCTTGATGAGGAGAAGTTCAATGCCTGGCTGGACGAGCATGCCAGAAAATTGCATGCTTCGATCATGCAAAAGGCAGCCAAGAACTCGGCCCAGGGAGCCATTGATTAGACAATTTAGAAGACCACCGAAAAGATGACCGAGCTGGGTACGAGCAAGGAGGGTAGGGGTGATGAGGAATGAATACATTCGGGGTGCTGTTTTTCTTGCTTTCTAGTTAGGATTTGTCTTGCTTTTGTAAGTTGTGAAGCACATTTACGCCTTCATACGATTTTTTGTGTTCTCACTCTGAGAACGAACATATTGTTTCTGGTGGGGCCGAGAACAGTGCTTCGTAAGCGCCTAGCCTTCGTTTTGCATGGCTTTGCTTAACGAGAGGTTATTTTGGAATTTAATCAAGTATATCTATTTACTCCTGTCATAATTTTGTATTAGTTTTTACTATCGGACAAAAAAGATGTTTCTGAATAATGTCATTCTCATTAAGTTGGTAGTAGTTCCATACAAAATAGTTCGTGAATACAAGCTATGGGCTTCTCCCCAAGTTCTCCAAGTATCAGGTAACTCGGGCGAAGACCAACAAAAGAGTAAATATAAACGGATAAAACTTAATGAAAATACTTGCGTAGGTGTTGAGTGTTCCATGGGTGACGAAGTCTTCATCCCTCCATATCTCTAAGGTAAAACGTACCCGAACTGACGATCTCGTCGATGATGTATGGTCCTTCCCAGGATGGTCAAAGGCTTCTCACTTTCTTCTGTATTGCTTTCATAACCCAGTCCCCGAGTTGTAATGAGCGGGCCCAAAGACGCTGGTTGTAGAGTCGAGCGATTCACTGCTTGTTCATTGTGTTGTGCAGATGTGCTGCATCTCTCTTTTCTTCTAGTAGATCGTTGTTTAGTCGTAGTCTCTCTTTGTTCGTGATCGGATCGTAGTTCTCGATCCTTGGTATTTGATGAGTGAGCTTCAGAGGCAACACTGCTTCTGACCCGAACATCAAGCTCAAAGGTGTTTTGCCCGTGGCCACTGTTGTCGTTGTTCAGTTGGTACAAGCTCGGGCCATCGCCCATACCAGGTGTCTTCGAGTTTGATGTCCATGCTCTTCTTCTTGATGCCTTCCTTGATGATCTTGTTCACTGCCTCGACTTGTCCGTTGGTCTGGGGATGTGCTGGTGATGCGAAGATGAGGTTCGTGCCTTGTCGATTACAAAATGTCTTTAGCTCATCGTTGTTAAATTGGGGTTCGTTGTCCGTGATGATGCTGAGCGGTGTTCCATAGCGACAATGTAGAAAGCGCCAGAAGAATCTTTCTACTTTCTCGGTCGTGATTTTCACAATTGGTTTGGCCTCGATGAACTTGGTGTTGTAGTTGATAATCACGATGAGGAAGCAATATTGTCCCTTAGATTTCGAGAGCTTCCTGATTAGGTCAAGTCCACACTGTGCGAACGATGCTAGTGATAGGAGGATCGAGAGTGGTACAATGGGAGCATAGCTCTTGTGTGTGTATAGTTGACACCGATGACATTTGCTCGCAACTTTGACTGCGTTTGAGTGTACCGTGGGCCACCAGAATCCAATCCGAAGAGCCTTGTGGGCAAAGAAACTGGCACCCGCATGATGGCCACATATGTAACATCCCAATCCACATAGTAAGATATTGTTTGCTTTGGTCTCGCCCGCACGGTTTTACTTTTGAGTCTTCCCCCAAAACGCGTCTTATTATAGAGATGTGGGCATTCACATATAAGCACATCACCTTCCTACTCCTAAGTGATGTGGGATTGCATGCCCATGTAGGAAGCTAGT
The DNA here is from genome assembly GCA_946800695.1 of Geum urbanum. Classification (NCBI taxonomy): domain Eukaryota; kingdom Viridiplantae; phylum Streptophyta; class Magnoliopsida; order Rosales; family Rosaceae; genus Geum; species Geum urbanum. Next base: position 74,880,773 of record OX326999.1, on the reverse strand, counting down.
GCCCTTGGCACCCCCACACATGGGTCATTACAACATATCCCCGAATGTATATGTCTCAAGATGGTGTCTCGTCTCTGTTTCATTACACACTTGAGGTTCGCCCAGGTCTTCCCTTGTCGGTACATGCAATATTTCGTATTCTAAAATTTGTTGCTTTGGCAATGACGTTACGAGCTTTTTCTTTGTTTGCTGGTAGTTCACCCATTGTCTTGTACGCGGTGAACGTATCCTTGTAACTGTCTTTGTGCAGCTCAATTGCGAATAACTCCTCCAGTGACTTGGCTATGCTTAGGACTTTTAAGACTTCGACCACCTTCTGTCCGTACTCCGAGTGCACAGGTGTTATGGCCAGTCGAGCAAGCTTGTATGCTTTCGTATTCCTTCCCCTGAGGATGTGAGGTGATGTTGAAAAACTTGAACATGCTTAGTAAGGCCTTCACTTAGCCAAGGTCCACGACCATGGTCTCTTCTTTCGCTTGGAAGTCCTCCTCTACCTGGCTGACCATGAGCTGTGAGTCACTAAAGATGTTGATGTTTGGGGCCTTCGAATTCTTGGCCAATTGTAGCTCAGCAATGAGGGCTTCATACTCAGCTTCGTTGTTCGTGGCCTTGAATTCAAACTTTAGAGCATACTCGCGTTCACTCCTCTGGGCCCGGTTAGTATGACTCCTGTTCCACTTGTCTTTTTCGTGCATGACCCATCCACGTAGAGGTTCCAAAGCGACTGGGGTACTGGGGCAGGCAGGCTGATGGGTATTATTGCCGTGCTTGGGATGTTAGTCTCTGTCGGAGCAGGTGTCTCAGCTTTGGTGTACTCGGCTATGAAATTAGCCACTACTTGTCCTTTCAATGTTGTTCAGGGCAGATAATGTATGTCGAACTCGCTCAATTTGATTGCCCATTTTGTGAGATAGTCGCTATGATCGGGCGATTGTAAGACCTGTCTAAGCTGTACGTTCGTGAGAACATGGATGCTGTGAGCTTGAAAGTACGGTCTCAATTGCCTGGCTGCAGTGACTAGTACTAGTACCATTTTCTCGATCGTCGAATAGCAGGTCTCTGCATCTGTCATGCCTTTTCTTGAAAAGAAAACAGGTAACTTTGAATTCTCCTCCTTGCGAAAAAGAGCAGAGCTCATGGATGTCAATGAAATAGCTAGGTATATATATAGAGTTTCTCCTTTCAAGGGTCTGGATAGGAGAGGGATAGAAGCTAGATACTTCATTATGCTGGAGAAGGATGCCTCACATTCAGGCATCCAAATGACATCCCATTTGTTGGTTGTTCGGAGGGATTTAAAGAAGGGTGCACATTTATCAGAATAACTGGAGATGAATCGGTTCAATGATGCTAGCTTCCTTATGAGGCTCTGAAGGTCGGATTTCTTAGTGGGAGGTACATGTTAGTTATGGCTTTTACCTTGGCGAGCGAGGCCTCAATACCCCTCTGACTTACGATATACCCGAGAAACTTGCTGGTGGTGACACCGAACATGCATTTAGCCGGGTTTAGCCTCATGTCGTTCTTCATGAGGAGGTCAAGCACAGTCCTCAAATGCTCGACGTGATCTGCAACCTCGACACTTTTTACGAGTATATCGTCGACGTAGACTTCAACAATCGTGCCTATGAAGTCGTCGAAGATGAGATTCATGAGGCACTAGTAGGTGGACCCAACATTATTTAAACCGAACGGCATCACAACATAGTAGTACAAGCCCTTGTCGGTCATGAAGCATGTCGCCTGTTGGTCTTTGAAGTTCATGAAGATCTGATTGCACCCTGAGTAGGCATCCATCATGGATAGTAATTCATGCTTGGCTGTTACGTCAACCAGCTAATCGATCCTTGGTAGCGGGAAGCTATCCTTCGAGCACACCTTATTCAGGTTATTGTAATTGATGCACATTCACCACTTCCCATTGCTCTTCTCCACCATGACCACATTGGAGATCCAATTCAGATAGTTGACCTTCCTAATGAACTCGATCTTTAGTAGTCTATCAACCTCCGTGTGTATGGTGGTGTAATGCTCTTTCTTATACACTCTCCTATTTTTCTTGACCCCTTTGTTCCCAGGGTGACGCTGAGCCAGTTTAATATAATATCAGTAAAAATCTTGGGCATGTCCGTGTAGGACCATGCAAATACCTCTTGCCTCGAAGAGCTCGGGTGCTAATTGGGCATCGATTTATACAGTGCGTTTGGGATATTTGACCGAAAGCTGAATTATCTGAAGATCGTCATGCTCGGCCACTGGATGTCCGGTATCTCTGGTTTGGGTGATGCTTCCTCAACTGCTAATACCTCCAACCGGGTGTTATCCCCATTCAGGCAAGTGAACGCCTCAACGAAATCATATCCCTGAATATACCTCGTGCCATGGTCGGTTGAGAATTTCCCTAGAAGCATGTGTCCTGCTATCACAAGTTTCAACTTGTCGATTCCTGGCCTCTCGAGAATCATGCTGTATGGAGAATCATATACCCCGATTCTAAATCGCATATAATCACTGCCAATCACGTATGATGTTTCTCTTGGAAAGTGGCAATTCTCTCGTGATCTTGAGTCATCTTGTGTACGGGTTGGCCCAACGCTTTATATGCATCCAGGAATATGACATTTATTGAGGCTCTATTATCCACTAGTATTCTTTTGACGAGAAAATGATATACGACCCCATCGATCACGAACGGTAAGGTGTTGTTGTGCTGGCTATCTTCTTCAACAAACGAGAAGGTAATGGACGGCCATTCCTTCTTCCCCGATTTAACAGGTTTCACGGAGCTGATCGCATAGACATTTCTCGTCGGGCAATCGACTTCCTCCCGCAGCATCTCTGACTTCCACTACCCCCGCCCCCCGAGATGGTGTTGATTATACCCCTCATTTCAACGTTCGCGACCTAACGAGCCTCAATCGCCTTCGGAAGGATGATCTTGTCGTTCTTGTCCAACTATTGTATATCTTTGGCGAGTATCTCACAATCATTGGTGTGATGGGTGTTCGACTCATGGTACATGCACCATTTATTCCTGTTGTTGAGCATTAGGGGTGCGCCTGGTGCTCTCGGGATGGAGGGCCGGATTTGGCCCTTTGTTATGTCGAAGGAGCTCTTCATTTGAAGCTTGGGAGAGAAGACTTCATGGTTAGAGAAACGGGGTGGATTGGTATTTTGGAATTGGTTGTTTTGTGGTGCTGGTGGTCGTGCTTGATTTTGTGAAGGGTTATTCGGACGGTCGTTAGGTTGTTGGAATGGCTTCTGCTTCTTCTACTCTTGATGGTGATTCCCCCCACGTTTGTGATTATTGAATCGGGGTTGTGTTTCTTTGGTCGGGGGTGTGACAATCCGGGTGGGTGGTGTTTTTACTAGTTATAGGAGGCATTGGATATCTGTTTGGCTTGGCCGGGCATGATAGTTTGGTAGATGAGATGTGTCATAGACCCGTGTCTCTACGAGTGCCTTATACACGATTAGGTCCATGACCTCGTAGTAATCGAGATGTTCCTTCTGAACAAGCTTCTCGACAAACGGTGACCCGATCATATTCTCTATTAGGGTTGTTTTGGCTACTTTCTTGTCGAGGTTTCTGCAAGTACTAGCCAATGCCCTCCATCGGTTGACATAACTCGATAGGATTTCGGTCTCTCGACGGACTTTCAAGAGTATGCTCACGGTGTTGTATTTGCCCTATAGTCGGTAACGCTTGAGGAAGCAGTTCGTCAACTCCTCGAATGATCGTATCAAATCTGAAGGTATCTCGTAGAACCAATTCCTTGCCTCCTTAGTCAGAGTCTCTTGGAATAAGAAACACAGGGTCAGATCCGAATATCAGGTCCCAACGATGGCGGATTGGTATTCGTCGCTCTGGATCCTCGGATCTCCCTTTTCCATTGAACCGGTTAATCTTAATTGTCTTTGGATTCATGTCTCATTCGTGCTACAATATCTGCACCGAGAATGGGCTGATTTGCGGGGTGAACATCCCACCCTGCCCGAGCATCTTATCCTTTTGAAGGTACAAAATTTCCGCTGCTAGCTCCTCCATCCTTAGGAGCTGAGTTGTCGTTGATCGGAGGATCCTCCTCATCATGTTGGTTCCTTTCGAGTGGAGGGAGTGGCCTGGGTAGTTGAGAATTGATGAGTCCCCCATGCGGGTTGACCTAGATAATCTCTAAATTATGCTTAACTTCCCTTCTTATCTGGTTCCGTGGCTCTTCCATATTTCGGGCCTCTTGCCCCCTAATGAAGGCGTCAAGCCTTTCTTCCATCCTTTGTTGGGCCTGTTGTTCTTGATCGCGTTCAGTCCTAGCTTTTCGCAATTTTTGAAATACCTGGTCAGCTAGCTCATCCTTGGTCATGTCGTTTGCGATCATGCCCAAGAGGAACTATCGGATTTTCGCACTCTGGGGTGTCGTTATCGTGGACGTGTCTCCTTCTTCGTGCACCATCTTTGCTCTTGGGTTTTTGCTGGTTCGGGCTTTTTGTTTGGTGGTGTTTGTACGTGGTTGATGATTATCATTTCCCACAGATAGCACCAGATGTTTCTACTGAATTTCGTAGGGGGGTAATCAATAGAAGCACGGGTAGGGTAATTTGATCGTGGTGGTAGTATTTGTTTGGACTCGGCTTCCGAATGCTGCTCCGCTTCCTCGCTATTAGAGATAATACAAAATGAACAAACGTCAAAGACCTAGACGGGGTTTTTTCGCCTTCAACACTCTGATGCCTAAATCAGATAATGTATCGAATATAACAACAATAGTAATAGTTGAGTGATCGAGGATCCTTTTACCTATAATAAATGAGTTGGTTATATGGGTGGTTAACCATGTGGTTGACTGTTGTCATTCGATGTGAGAGTTTCTTGATTCTAGCCCGAATATTTGAAGTGCTTGTTTGGGCGCGTGGTTGCTCGGATGAAGATGGTTCTTGTGTGATGTTAGAGCCCTGGTTACTGTCTTATGATTAATCAACGGGGTGTTAACTCATTTAGTAGTTAAGTGTCTGTTAATTAGGTGATGTGATGACCTATCCTAACACCTTATTTACTAAGCTTGTTCAAGACATATTTTTCAAGTGAACTACATTTACCATGAACTAAAATGACTAAATTTTGAAGAAACATCAGCAATTATCAACCGTCTTAATAAGACTAATTTAGTAATTCTTGACGAACCAAGTTTACATCAGCAGTACAAAATCACCGATAACATTTGAGTCAAGACCATTGTAGACGGACAATGACTAGAGATCAAAAGAAAAAGCGGAGATCAATGACACCATGCCATTGCAGCTTTGTGTTTGTTGCTCTCACTATTACCTTGTACCCGAAAAGGAAAAAAGAAAAGCACAAACCTACTCATCTGGGTGCTACACTGATTCAGTTCTCCACTGCCTACCTACAAACACAAAGATTCCAAAATCACCATAGCCAGAACTCCAAAAGCAAGTTCGTTAACCCCCCGGTCCATATTTAACCACTCCCCCTCCTACCACCTTCCAAACTCTACACCCTTAGTTAGTGCTTTATTCACATATTTTGCCACGACGTGGAATATACTCGTCCAAGTTTTTAGTCACAGCATTTATGTGACTAGAGGTTTCTACTCCGAGAGTTATCGTGTGATTCGATTTTACCTTCCCATTTTTTCCGAAAACAAAAATGGCGAGAGCAATCCATTTGCTTGAGTTGAACATCGGCGCCAAGATTTCGTCCGTCGGATTGGGGACGTGACAGGCCGATCCCGGCTTCGTTGGTACGGTGAGGCCGTCACTACCGCCATCAAGGTATTAATTATTATATTTGATTTATTCAACTCTACAAATACTAAAATCCCGTACACAATTTTTTTTTCTGATGGGAATAAAAATTGTTGAATGTAGGTCAGGTATTGACATATCGACTGTTGTGACATCCCGTTCCGAACATTATTTATTTACGAATTATTTAATGGTAATTGTCAATGGCAATTAATTTTTTACAATCAGTCATTATCGATGGTATTTATCAGAATTTTACTCATTATGTTTTTCGAGGAAGTTCTTTGCGAAATATCGTAGAGTTTATTGAGATGACTTCATGGCCACGTCAAGAGTTTAAATCGGAGTTACGAGGAAGAAGTTATAGTCAACAAAAGTTTTGTACAAAGTTACGATACATTTAGTCATAAAATTTTGACTATAAATAGAAAGTTTTCGTAAAAACGAAATTCAACTCTTTCCATTTCTGGAAAATTCTTTTTTCCTTTGCTCTCTCATTTCTCTCTCTTCCCTCCCGTTCTCTCTCTCCCTCTGTCGGCCTCACCGCCGGCGAACGACCAGATGGCCATCGAAACTAGCGCGGCCTCAACCTCCTCTACATGTCTTTCCGACAATGGGTGGTGGAGGAAGGAGAATCGATGCCATGAAGGTCATGGTTTCAAGGGGTAACTGACGTCGGCTTCGGCGAGGTTTCCAGCCACTTTTCAGGTATAACTAGATTGGGTTTTGATCCTACATTGTATTGGTATATTTTTTTTATGTGAGGTGCTGTAAACGGATGAGAATTGGTGGAATCAAATCAGATTCCGGCGAGGGTTTTCAGTTCGACGCTGTGGGCAATGGTCGACAGTGAATTGGATAATGGGGTGATAGCGTTATTTCTCCCCTCGTCACCTTGAGCCTATTGGGGTATGTCTTAAGCCACGAGGTGGCTTGACAGCGGAGAATGGTCGCCGAAAAGGATTTTTTGGTCGGAGGGTTTTGAAGGCAATTGGGTCGATTGAGCTGGAATTGGAGGTCGGTCCTTGGATGAATATTGTTATTGGGTTGATTTTGCACAGGTTGAGCCGGGAAAAGTCACCGCTGTCACCGGTGGTTCATGACAGAGCTGTGATTAGGGCATTTTTGACAAAAAAAAATTATCATTTCGTTCGTAATTACATACCGAATCTAATGATGAAGTTATTGAATTGAATTAAACATTATTTGTTAAGACCTATGGTTAATTGGATAATACTTAAACATTTTTACGTTATTGATAAACCGTTGCATTGATTATCAATTCAACTTCGAGTTCCGTAACATTTAAAGTTTATGTTACAATTTTAAAAAGAATTCAAGAATTGAAAATTGAAATTTGGAATTAGATTAGAGCTCGGTATTATTTTGGGAAGCGTAATTTTTGAGAATGCGATATTCTCGACGGTATTGTTCGTTGGTAACGAGTTTGGTTATTTGATATAATTTTCGACGATTAATTTTTACATATTAATCGTTATTTTAGGATGATGTATTAACAGCTAGTGGCAAATGTATAGAGACACCAACAGATGTGCTTGACTGATTGGAGATCACGGCACAGTATTGTAAGTCGACTTTTTATTTTCACAGTCGTAGTGAGTTTGATTTTCAGTATTTAAGTATTCTAATTTAATTTACAGTATATTTTCGAACAGATTAAATTTGGATGTGTTTCTTATGATGACATTAATTAGTTGCATCGATGCACTCACTGTTCGGCTAATCACCGGATAGTCCAATCAGAGGAGGTCAGGTTACCTCGTTTGGCAGTCAGAGGAGGTCAGGTTCCCTCGCCTGGTCCATCACCTATATATTTACATACAGTTTGTCGACTCAGGTTAGGAAAAACCCTTGAGCGGCCACCTCCATAGAGCATATAAACTTGCTTTATTTTACACAGATCAGTGTAAAGACATCAAATTCAGTTTTACTTTAGTTTTATGATTATCGTATGATATTGATTTTTATTCACTCACTCTAATGTTTTATGTTTTTATGCCTTTCCGTGGGCCCTTTGTTTTTAATTGCCCAGTTTGCAGGATTGCAAGTTGAAGTCATGACCGTCCAGAGTATGAGGCATGATAGTTCACAACTTCTGTTTTCTCAATGTAGGATCACAACAAGAATTTGGGTTACTCGTGCTAAGGTAGCTAATACTGAAAGGACCCGACTCCGATTTAGTTTCCTAAACCGAAATCAAACCCCTTCGAAAACATGACCTTAAAAAAATTTCGTCAGAGTTTACTTTGAAATACGTGAGCCAAAATTAGAACCTACAAAGAGAATTACATTTCGAATATTCCACAAAAGCCAAACCGTGGGGCTCCGTTCCCCAACCGAATTTCTCAACATCATATATAACAATAAACCACAAGGTTTATAAGAAATTCAGAAAACATTTAGGAGTAAACTCAACTGAAAACAAACATAAGTATTCAGAGCGACTTCTATATACATCATATACAACCAGTAGGTTGAACAAGGAACCTAGTCAAACTGAAGTGTGACCTGAACTCTACGCCTCCACCGTCGACGTGCAACACTGGAACCCAAACTGTAAACTGGGCAAAAGAAATCAAAAAGCCCAGGGGAAGACAAATGAAATCGTTAGAGTGAGTGGACGAAAATAATAATATGTCTTCCACCAATATAAATATAAAATCATGATGCGAGTCTAAAATCATCAATCACAGGTAAGGTGGTTGTTATAACCTTCCTGGATACCGTATAAAATGTGGAGGCCTTAACTCGAGTACATTTTCCTCAAAGTTACAATCATTCTCAACCAAGGTAAGGGGTTTGTCATAACCTTCCTGGGAGTCATATAATCTCGGGTTAGGCGTTTGTCATAACCCCCTGGAGCATCTCGGGGATCAGCCAAGAAGCCATGCATCGATCCATCCATATATACATAATCCATGTAAAACAAATCATGCATATGCCTCCAAGTAAAAATACATAACCGTAAACATATAATCGTAAATGTATAATCATAATTTCATACTCGTAAAATGCATAACATAAAATACATAACCAAGACTCGCAAATCGACAGTGAAAATAAAGTGTCCACTCACAATACGAGGCTAACTCTGAGGTCCGGCGGAAGATCCCTCACCAAACACTCGATCACGATCACCTGAATAACAGGGATATGATCAATACATAATGAAACACAATACACAGAGCTAATACGTCAAGAACCCCGCATTCTCGAAAGACGTATCGCTCGAAATATCAACGTGGATAGCAAAATTCCCAAAATACACCCAAACAACCCTCGTCCCAAAATAGAATACTCAAATCAACTCAAAAACCTCATCATTGCGTTCGGCATGCGAAACAAGCGAAACGACATAAAACTTTTTGAAAATTCCATCTCGTCGGAAATCAGCCGCCCACAGCGGCGCGTGGGGCCGCCGCCGCCGGTCGCCGGAAAATTCACTAACCCAGAAATCTTCGACCTATACATCAGTTTGAAAATCTCGACATTTCCAACAACTTTGAAGTTCAAAGCTAAGTCCAATTTTAACTGGAAAAGGTCCAAAACTCACCGTGAAGTTTGAAAATCTCGTCGGAATTCAATTTCTCCGATCAGGCACCACCGGGCACAGCAAGGGCTGAAACCACTTGAAATAGACTCACCTCTCCATGGGCTACAAAACCCCCATAACCTCAAGCCTCATCGCTGCCATCTTCGTCGCCTCCATCGCCGACGAAATTTGCCAAAATTCCCCAAACTTTAACACGTCATATCTTCTTCATCCAGCAACCAAGTTGAGTAATCCACCTATCAAAAGAAAGAGGAGTTCAAGACCAACAACTTGCATGAAGGAACCATGGCCAAAAGATGCCGGAATAAGTCACACCAACACCGAGAAGGTCACGGCCCAACGGGTCAGTTTTGACCCGTGGGTCAACGGGTATTTCCAAAAATAGAAAGTTTCCCAATTTGTTTCGTATTTATACCGTATAAATACCATACACATACCATCCCTAAATCAACTGCTATAATTCAATCTGATCCAAATCGTACGGTCACGATTAAATCCACATTCACCAACCGACTTCAAAACTCGATAAAACATTGCTCACTTAACCGAAAAATTCTCCGAAAATTTCCACGATCTCGAAATTAAATCCTCTACAATTCCCGTGAGGGAACTCAAAGAAAATTTTTCCCTGATAATTTAGTCGTGAACAAACCCACGAGTACGATTAATTCACAATAATCACGGCTCGGACCAATATGTGCACATTCCACGGTTCGGGTCGTTACAAATATTGACTAGTTGGTATTAGAAACCTTAACACAGGTCCCGCAAGACTTATCTCTAGATTACTGTGGTAATCTGAAGTGGGACTTGTCAATTGGTATAAGAGGATTAGGTTTCATGATCCTGTTGATTATCTTGTGTCCTTAGTGATTTTAGAGTGCAATGGTCCGACTGTAGCGGCTCTCATCATATGCATTTTGGCATATGCCTTTAGGCATATGGATCACTAATGGTATAAGATAATCTTCTAGGTGAGTATCTCCAGTTTCTTGTGTCATGCCTCATAGACGTGATCGACGACTTCAGCAATAGTTTTCATAACAAATGTGTACTGTTTTCGTTTCATTTTATTCCTGAGATTTCCGCGACCTGGTGGGTCATGAGGTTCATCTGGGCAGTGTGTATTCGGGATTGCCAGTAGAGTAAATGATGCTAGCTTATGAGATTAGATGATCTTGATTCTCGACTAAGGAGCCGTTATGTTATGATGTGTCGGTATCCTAGCATCCTTAGTACTTGATAACGATCTTTCCATTCTTTGGAGGATAGGAATAGGTAGCTGCCATTGTACGTATCACTAGGAGCAGTAGCAGGTGAGCATAGTTATGTACTTCAGTATGAATTGGCGACGGGGACACTATGATTTTTCAGTGTTGGTGGGTTGTCAGGTATACGATGATGTTGTCAAGTATACGATGATACTTCCAGGAATGACTCTCAATGTTATTATCGTTGATTGAGTCAAAAAGGTCTAAAGCATTGATTCAGTTCTAGGGGAACTTCTAGCGTGTTATGTGCAGTTCCGTAATTTTTTGTGAGTACGCAAGAGTACTCAACTTCCATTCAGTGCAATTCGACGATTCCTCCTTATTTTCAATGATTCCTCGTTGCTTCAGCTATATTTGAGCTATTATCATTTGATTTCATGCAACGAGAAGTATGAGGTTCTTGTTATGGTTTATGTCTCTAAGGGATGACTCTGATGATCATGGTGGGATAATTCCTTGGGGATCTACAACCAGGGCATTATGGGAGTTTGGACCAGTAATTTACCTATTATGGACCCGTAGCATCGAGTCAGGGTTAGTGGTGATATGCGGTTGCTTCCTGAGGAGATTTATGATTTGTCATACAATCGTGTGGGTCAAGAAAATTGTTTACGTTAACCTTTAGTGTTTCAACCGATGTTTCACGATTCTTGCTTAAACATCCTTATTACGTGTTATCTGAGGTCTTAATTTTTCTTGAAGTAACGGTAGATTAAGTACTTGCATTAGATTCCAGCTTCATTCCTTATATTTAAGAGTCATTTCACCACCTTTTATTTTTTTCATCTAATCATTGATACAACCTTGCTTCTCTATACTGATGAAATGACTATGGCATAGTGATATAACGTTCCGCAACAGAATAACTCATAGTAATCAACCTAGATCCAGTACCCATTTTTTTCTTCCTATGTATGAAATTTGTTTGTTGATACGATTTACAGCATAATTACTAGTATCAACGAGGTGTTTACGATGTCCACTATGGGAAGTAAGACTTTCATTGGGAATAGACTCAATGTTTTGGTTATCTACGATGAATATACTTTTGAGTCATTGACCCTCGAGTGGGTGATTGCAACAGTTTTAGTGGCTTCGACGTGTAGTGCGATTTGTTTGATGTATTCCTTTTCTGTCAAAAGAGTTGTGGTTCCATAGTTGTGGACAAGGTGAATAGTGTACACGATATTGGCTATTATGACGGCTTCTTAACATTGAAAATCCGTTCTTTCTCGTAGTATTTGTAAATAGTTCAGAACCTCTTATGTCATAGTGTTTCACGATGTTTTCAACCAGACTTTCTACCACTCTGGATGTACACCATTTACTTAATTGCAGGAGCTTGATCTTTTTGTGTGATGTTTCGCATTGAACGAGAAGGCAGTGTCTAATATGTATTATTCCCACTTTACTCATGTCACAAAACCTGATAAGATCGGTGTTGTAGCCATCTTGCCTTTTGACATGTTTCATTCTTAGTCAATGGTTGAAATTCATCCATCCACTTGTGAGCTAACTATTCAATATCATTTTATTTAATGATTTCTTTTCATTACTTGTGTTGGATACTACTTTTGGTATATCAAATAATATAGAGGGCAATGAAAAACATATACTTCATCACTGGGTATGGTGCATGGTCAGTGGTTAAGTTAGACAGTTTTCCTTGGGTTACAACATGAAATTTATTAAACCATCACCGTGAGAACCTCGACACGTAGTAGATTTCAATATCAAGGTTAGCAGAGGATACTCATTCATGATTTTAGTGATCCTAGTGACTTAGTTATTTTTCGTAACAAATCTTGAGTTGTTCAACTTTATTCTTTTATGAATCGGTCATGTTCATTCTTTGTCATGACCATGATTTTTCTTATGATGGTGTTTTCTCGAGATGTGTGGTCAGCTTCAGGATACAATTCTCTTAAGTTATAAAGCACAAGGGTGATGATGTCAATATTACAATTCTGGTGCAATGTCATGCGTTTTACGTTTGTACAAGTACGATTGATGAACCACTCAGCTCGGTTAACAATTAACATTTGTATTTATTGCGAGCACATGCAGAGATCAAAGAAGGATATATGTTGCACAACTCCAAAATTTTATTAGCCTAGATGGAGGAGTATCATGCAGGGGAATAACGATCTGTACTTACGGGGATATTTTTGAGAATAATACACGAAAATGCAACTTCCGACTAGTTTTTTGCGTGTATAGAAAAGTATTGTTTCTCCGTTGAAGATACAAAATCTTATCATTCATTTCTGATCTACGCATTTTATGCTTGATTCTTAACGTCTTTCTCTTTACATTTAGCTTTGTTTTGACCTTAGTACTATCATTTCTTACTTACTTTATGCTTTTAGGTAGAAATAAAAAGGAAAATAATAAAGGAGGTGTTTTGGAGCTAAAAGCGTGCTAAGGAGGAAGTTCCTAATTTCGGAGAAGAAATGGTCCGAGGAATGGTCTTCAAATGGTTACTAAAATGCTTTCCCACATGGTGTCAAGAATTGAAGATCAAATGCCAAAATAAATGGATACCAAAATGGTGGACAAAAAGATGAAGACATTTCTCCTGCGCGACCCAGGAAAGAGCAAATATGGTGGAATATATGGAGCATATAATGGACGAATTTTGGGAGGATATTCCATGAAGATAAATACCTTATTTGAAGGCCAAAATATGTGCAAGAATATGATATATTCGGCCAAGAATTATTAGGGAATAAGGAATGCAAGATTTGAAGATATGAAGATTTCCTTTTCCTTGAAGAAGAAGAAAACAGGGCAGCCAGGTCACTTGACTTCTAAAATCCGTAGTAAATCAAATTCAATTCCAAATATGGCGTTCCTTATATGGATTTTATAGCACTTTCAATAAGCTTTCCAATGCAACAAGAATCAGAATTTTCCAAGATCTGAAACTCCGGGAAAACGCGTTTGAAGATAGACTATCAGATTTACCCGGGTACATAAGGAAAGTCTTATTTTGGTAGGAAAAATCCTAATCTTCTTCTATAAATTGGGGAGCTCGACTCATTCATGACAATCTCTCATTCTAGTACTCAAAGCTCTGCCCAAAACACTACCTCTCCTCCCTTGCACCAAATCTGAAGAAGCCATCCCTCCAACGCCATAAACACCATCCTCCACCGAAATATTAGGGGAGTCCCGAAGTATTTCGCCATCTCCATTGAAGAGCAGCTTACACCAAGTAGTCTAGGGGAGTCCCGACAACAAAAAGTGTAACCATAACTCTTCTCTTATTTCTTTGTATTTTTGGCATTCTTTGGAGTGAAGTTGTAAAGGATTTTGGTTATATAATTCTAGTTAATTTTCTGCCATCTTCTAGTTCTTACGTTTTTGCTATACATGTTTATTCTATGCTTAATACTTAATCTGAATGCAGGGGAGTCCCGGTTTAGATTATTGATGTGTTAGGGGAGTCCCGAAGCACTTAATCACGAAATTAACATGAGTTATATAGTTGAGGACGTAGGCACTTTTAGGTTGCATGAAATTGGTTAGGTTATAAAGAGTTAGAGAAAAAGATGAGATGATCACATGTATATATTAGATAGGTTTTATTTTCGGTTTAGTAAACATGTTTAGGTTCTTTGATTCTTGTTTGTTTTGCTTGTCTATGAGTATAAAGCATGATAGAGTCCTAGGATTTCTAAGTGTGTTTTACTTGCCATTTTTTTTGTCTTTAATTTCGTAGGTCATTAGAACACCAATTCAAACTCCCCCCATACTTTCTAACGTTTTCATGCAGGTGAACACCCTACAATCCCCGGTTAAGAACGATACCCTATTTACCAATGCTACATCTACACAAAAGGGTTTTAAATTGCATTTCGTCTAGATTGATTATTGAGTGTTAATTTAGTAGTCACTTTAGGCGTTATCAATTTCTACGAGTAATCGCTATGTTCCTTAGACTTCGCAGAAATGTAGTTATATGACTAGTTATCACAAACATGTATCAGGTGTTCAGGAATTCAAGAATGCTTATGGTAGTACAGTGAGGAAGTTACAGTAGTTTCATTATTCCACTACCAGCATAAGTACTATAGCTGACGACATAAAGTCGTCTGCCAGTTAGCCAAAAGTCGTTGGCTATAGTATGGCAGACAACTTTTCGTCAGCTATAGTGTCGTCGGAAAAAGGTTGTCAGCTATACTACAGCCGACGAATTTTTATGCACCTTGTCGGCTATAGGTCCAAACTATAGCCGACGACTAAAAGTTGTCGGCTATAGTTACAAACAATAATCAACGACTTTCGACTAGAATGTCATCGGGCAAACCTTCTCAGTCCGGTCAATATTGTTGACCGGAGGATACTATAGCCGACGATGAGATTTTTCAACCGTCGGGTATAGTTAATAAACCCATCAGGTATAGTTTTGGCAGTCGTCAGAAATTGTAGACTATAGCCAACAACCTTGGTACATGTCGTTGACTATTGTATGCATCTTTCTGGAAAAAAAAAATACAGATTCTGGATTTACCATCCCCAGAACCTACAATTTCAAAATAGCCAACAAACATATATTTTCATTTCTACAATAGCCAACAACGCATAATAGCTTCACAATCAACACAAAACACAAACTTATAAAAATTTAGCGTATAAATTTGAAACACATATTCATATAAACTAAAGGTTGCCAAAGCCTAAGTTGCGGAGATAAGATAGGTCACTACCATCATCATTGGGCGGATCCCGCTGCTCATGTTGGGCATCATGAGGGTGCTGGTTAGATAGAGTCCAACCTTGGGCTGGGACATTTATTCCTTGCTCCTGAAGGTTTGAGCTCAGGCCTTCAAAATTCCTAGCCATTTCAGCTTATACCTGCACTAACTCCTCAGCCTACTGCCGGGCCATCTCTTGAAGCATCTTCTCCATCTGTTGGGTCATCCGTCGCTAAGTCTCTTCTATCTTGCTCTGATACTCCTGAGTCTGCCTACGAAGTTGCTCCTCTAGGTAGGCCTTGGAAGATCCCAATTTGCGTTGGAAACCGGGCGTGTTCTTCAATATCCCATGTCCTTGTCGTCCTAAACCCTTGCAATAGTAATTGTTCCTTCGTGGTGAGAAAGCATTTCCCATGATCCTCGCCCCAACCCTTAAATCAAATTGACCAATCTGAGATATGGCATGGGGAAGCTCATCATCTGAGATATTAGGGTTTCGCTCCCTCGCAATCTGAGTCAACATCTTCTCAGTTGTTTCCCTTAAATGAAATTAATTGACAAGGAAAACAAAATAACATATTAGTAAACGTACATTAAAAAAAAGTTAGGGAAAATACATATATAAGCAATTTGTAAAGTTGTAAGGGCACAATATTTACAGCTTGTTCGTGGGACTGAGGATGCATTTTTTCATACATCCACACGAACGGGTTTTCTTCAGGGTGTTGGGTCACTCCCTCCTCCCTATAAGACACATAGGGTCTAGAATCGATGTGATGGTTATCCGTGTTCTTTGCTCGGTTCCTCGCGTTTATGGAGGAAATGGTCTTGTTTCATAAATATATATTAAAAAAATTGATTTAGAAACTATCAACGCCAAATTATCAACAACTAAATACATATGATGTTAAATATATACCTCAAATCATGGGGCGTTGAAGTGGATTAAAAGCCACTGACACTTGTACTCCCTAAGCATGAACTCCATAGGGGTACCCAAACGGTCATTGAGCATGTTATTATTCTTCCAAAACTTATAGAGCTCATTCTTCTACTTTTTATACCTATATATGCGACACAAATGTTAGAAACACATTACATGATCCCTCTACTATCTAAATATCTATTATATAACTCCCGTCACCTTCCTCCTTGAACCTCATTTGCTCAGGTGGATTTAAGTTTCTCCCGAACATTGAACCACACCTATAATGTCCCATTTTTATGTTAATAAATTTATATTTTAAATGAATTAATTAATATAAGTAGATATACACAATGAATATCTAACTCACCAACATCGCATGGTTCACTTGGTCCTTCACGGACTGAGGGACTGATGACCACTTTGACCACAAAATAGGGGCTTTGTCTAGGATAATGCTTCTAACCATGCCAGAGTACCTCCTACAAATGTTTCCTCTCTCAACGATCCTTGCTCGTCGATCTCTATGACCAATTGCCCGTAGGCCTTGATGTCCTTCTGAAGTTGCTTCCCCACAACAGGGTCTCTAGTCCTTACTTTTTTCTCTCCTCCGACGTCTGTCGCATAAGACTAAGTAAAATAAAATAAAACAGAATCACCCAATTTAATATACAAATTATTGGAAAGTTTGAAATTAAATATTGCATATATTTACTATTTACCCGATGATTCTGACGTCGATGTGTTTACTATCCTCGCAGTTTTCAGAAGTGTATCAAAAGGCTAAAGACGTATGCTTCATTCAGGTGGATGTGAATAAGGTTGCCCTCGTCATCGACAACCGGTATAAGGTTTCTCGCGTCATCGACATCTGGCAGGGCAGGTATGCCCTACGAGGGGAAATAAAGGTGAGAAGGGAAGACACCTCCTTATTATCCAGACGACGATGTCCCTGAATCACCAGCATGACCAGAAGAAGCACCTGGAGTTGGCTCTGGTCGGTTCATATCTAGCATACGAGGACCCGAAGCAGCAGGACCCGTATAGCTGGGTGTATTCGACACGTGGCTCATGTCTGGCATACGGTGACGTGAAGGGTCAGGACCCGTAGAGCCGGGCGTAGACGATGTCTGGCTCCTGTTGGAGAACAAAAGCTGCCCCGCGCTCTGCGGTCTTTGGGGGTCTGCCACATCATCATGCACATGCATCTCCTAGGTGCCTCTAAGCACTTACCGGCAACAATTATTGTACGGACCACTTTAAGGCTGGTGAGGCTGGTTGTTCGAGCCAGACATGCAAGTGTCACCGCTGGACCCGTTTTCTCAATTCTTAAATGTCGTCTTCTTTCCTCTACCCGAAAACAAATGCGTGAGTCCTAAAATTCACATAATTTGAACATATTCAACATCAATAAATTTAGTGAACATCTTATTACTGTATTTCTTAAACATCATCAACATCAATCAATTAAACATCATTTCTAAAATTTAATAATTCATCAACAAACCTCAACAAACCAAAATAGAACCTAAATATCATCATCAATCATCATCATCAATCAACATTACATAAAACAAACCTATATCATCATCAATCAACATATAAATTAACATAACATAGAACTTAAATATCATTAATCAACATTAACATTAAGCACTAAATATCATCATCATCATCAATCATCAACCATCAATAAATCAACTTCAACAAACCTATAAATCTATTCGCAAACCTAAAAATATATTCATCATCAATCAACATATACATTAACATCAAAAACATAATCTCATCATCCCAAACAGTTTATTAACTATAATTGAGAGAGAGAGAGAGAGGGAGAGAGCGAGAGAGAGAGAGTTACTATTTTTTAGGTTAAGGAAAGAGAGGAGGTGGCTGGCGGCAGGAGGCAGGCAACAGAGGAGAGGATTTTTAGGTTTTTAGGGTTTAGTGAGTTTAGGAGGAGGAGAGGAAAGAGAGGTGGGTTTAGAGGTGAGAGAAATGGCAGAAGGCAATCAATTATGGGCAGCGGCGGCGGCGGGGGATATAGATTTTGGAGGTTTAGGGTGAGAGAAATGGCACGGGCTGCTCTATTCTCGGGCTAAAAGGAAATATTATAGTCGACGACTTAAATGACACGTCGTAAGTTATACTATAGCTGATGACGTGTCGTATGAACATCGTCGAATATACTATAGCCAACAAGAAATAGTAAAAATAGTCGGGTATACCCTGAAAATATTTTGAAAAATTAGCCTTGATCATGTGAAAACACAATTCATACAAAAACCTGTTTAAGTAATTTTGGAAGATAATCACAATCCTCGCTATATTAAGCAATGTGAAAATAGTTAACAAAATTATGATCATCACCCTTCAGCAAACACGTAAATTTAACACATCCATTTTTAACTAATCAAGGCACATAATCAGAATCATCGCTTGAGTTTGATTCGGTGTCCGTATTAATTTCTTGTAATATGTGCCGCTCCTCGTCACCGGAGTATTCGTTGTCTTCATTTGGATTGACATCAATAAGTTTTGCTCAAGGAAGTCAAACCACACTACCCGGACTCACATTGTTAAGGCGAATTATCGAGGAATCTGAAATATTAATTGTGTCTGACTCTTGGTATGCAATAACTTCTTCATTCTCTGCGGCATCACCAAGAGTAGCAGCACTGTACATGTTTCTAGGAACAACATGATTAAGTACTTTTCACACGCCTTTGTTCACAAGATCATCAAGATAAAACACTTGTTTTACCACTGTGGCAAAAACAAAATGGTCATCTTCATACCATGTTGTAGCAGTATTCACCAAAAATGTTCCGTGGTCATCGGTCCTTGTGTTCTGAGGGCTAGTATCAAACCATCTACATTTAAACAAGTGCACTGTCATGCTTTTCCCATAAATTAGTTCAACCACTGAATCGAGAACGCAGTAATAGTCAATACCATTTTGTTGACCATGCACCATTACCCTAGAGTTCTGTGTTTTCCGTCTCGCGTCTCTATGTTCACATATAAATTGCACGTCATTGACCTTACATCGGATACACTCTTAAAGTTATCGGTTTCATCGCCAAAAGTCTCAATTCATGTGACCAGTTTGGGTTACCATCATACTCTATGTGGTTCATCTGAAGCAATAATAACTAACATGTTAGATGACAAACCACTACCAGAAATGGAGACATTACCGGCGACTTGCCGTCGCCGGCCTTGTCTCTTTTTTTCGCCGGAATTGTCATTACCGGCGACTGTCGCCGGCAATGACGTCGCCGGAAATCCCCCGCCGGTATTAACATTGCTGGCGACGGCATCGCCGGCAATGGCAGCGCTGCCGTGGCCGGAATGTGAGACATTGCCGGCGACTGAGGTCCATGTCGCCGGCAATGTCTGGAAAAATTTTGAAAAAAAAAACGTGGTTCTGGATTGGGCCCAATTCCAGAACCTGCATTGAAAGACATAAACCGTACAATCATACAAGTTCAACAGTACACATAAATGTCCAACGTACAGTACAAATAGCAACGACGATACGAAAATTAATTACAACTACATGTCAGGGTCGAGGAAATTGCGGGTCAGGGTCGAAGTAATCCATGTACTCATTTGAATTCCGGTGGCTACCATGGTCTTGCTCTGGCGTTGACTGGTGCGGTGGTGGTGGTGGATAGCTAGGGAACGGAGGGACCGAGACCGGGGGAGGTGTGGGGAACGGTTGTCCGGTAGTCTGAGCCTCGTACATCGTCCGCATCCATGTGTACATCTGAGCCTGCATCTGTGTCTGCTGCTGGACCATGTTTTGGTACTCGGCCATCTGCCTCTTTTGCTCCTCTAACTCCCTCTGCGTCCTCTGAAGCTCCGCTGCGAGGTTACGACTAGAAGTTGAACTTCTTGACCCGGTAGAGTATTGTGAAGTGTTTTTCAATACTCCTTCGCCCGCCGAGCCCATTCCCCTACAGTAGTAGGTATTCTTTCCAGTCCCGCACACTTTTGCCATGATCTGAGCCGCTATCGGGGGATCAAGCGGATCGATCTGAGAGGCATACTGGGTGACTTCTTCCTCGGAGCAGTCAGGATGGTTAGTCCGAGCAATATCGAAGTATCTTCACAGCTTTCTTATTGCCTGCAGGAGTCAACTTATACCTTTCTGTAAAACATATCGGGCAAGCTTCAAGGTCTTCAAGATCTTTTCCCCAGAAAAGAATACAATCATATCTGCATGCATGGATTTTGATGTAGGAAAGCCCAAGATCTTTCAGGATATGTCACACCTTATGATGAGTGGTAGGAAGACGATGACCGGGTGGCAGTAGCGAAGCAGTCCACTTCAACCAAGAATCAACAGCTTTGACAGACATTTTGTTCTCCATTTTGAGCTGCATCACTCCTATCACACTTTCAAGAACAGTCTTACTACAACCGTCGTACAACGGAGTCTGTTGCAATGCAATCAGGTTGTTGTACTTGTCTATACCGCTTGAGTTGACATGAGCTCCAGGTAATGGCTCCACTGGCTCGATATGGGGGAAACCCTCAACGACGGGAGGGACATTTGGTGCTTCATCAGCAAATACACTGCTCTCATGAGGAAACATATCATTAATTAACATCGCTGTTGGATCATAGGATGAACTGCCCCTCTCAGCAAAATCTCCATGATCATAGCGTGGACTGGCCCTCTCACCAAATTGTCCATGATCATGCGGACCCGCTAACGATGTTTCACCGTGACAAATCCAACAAGTGTACTTATCCCAAAACCCGTATTTACTCAGGTGCCTCTGGACTTTATCAATAGGAAAACGAAATCGATCGCTGAAACACTTACATTCTTTACACGGGCAATAATGAAGTGTATTGTCTCCACAATTAGCCTTCACAAAATCCACAAAACTCCTAATTCCCTGGTGATATCTGACATCCCATCTTTCGAGGCTCATCAAACTCTTGTCCATCCTGAAAATTCTAACAAATTTACGTATTAATTATATATATATACACACACATTCACTACTAATAATCGACGCGATATCTCAATTCAACTCTAATTAAATCAACACATGCATGCATATATATATATCGATCTAATCTCTGAATTCGATTCAGTACTCGATGATGGTATTCTTCTTTTTTCAATTCAAAACGTATTTGACTAGGTATGAGGCTCTATTAAGCATGGCTCTGATAGCACTACGATAATACCAGTCGTTGATTCAGACACAACATCAACAACATTTCATATATATCTCACGAATTGGATTTGATCAACACACACACATATATATATATACCTTCATTTATACGTATATATATACACATACCTATATATATAGCTTCCCGACTGATCGAGTTTTCGACACGCGCCTTAATTTTGACAATATACCGAAGGATCGATTTCAGAGCGTACGTTTTCCTTCTTTCGATTTCTCTGGATTTTTTTCGATCAAAATGAATGAATGATCGAGCTGCGACTAATATAAGAGACATTGCCGGCGACGGAGTAAGTCGCCGGAAATGAAGACATTACCGGCGACTTTACGCCGGAAAATCACCGGTAATGTTTCAAAACATTACCGGCGACTCCAACCGTCGCTGGCAATGTCGAGCCACACATTTCCGGCGAAATTCCGGCCGGAAAATCGCCGAAAATGTTCGGCTTGACATTGCCGGCGACGGTTGGAGTCGCCGGTAATGTTTTGAAACATTACCGTCGACTTTTCCGGTCGCCGGCCTTGTCTCCGGTGATCTCGCCGGTGATGTTCACAAATGTGGTAGTGAACGTCGTAATATTAAATTATATATATCAATAAGTACATATTTAGACGTATCCAGCCGCCAAAATAGTTTGCAAACTCCCTATTGTGGTACCCAAGATCACCACCAACCTGAGGACAATATAGATGGATGTATTTCCAGTATTGCACTTTAGGATAGTTAATCAATACCCACAAGTATGCAATGAATAGCTGATATTGTTCCAACTGGTACGACTTTGGCAAATTTCCACCAACTTCAACATCATTGGAGATGATAGAAAGTTTGAACTGTGGTTCATCTACCAGCATATGTTGTAGAGTATCCACTAACACTCCCAAATACAACTTGGTGTGCATTACGCACTCGTGCACAAGATATGCTTCAGTTATACATCCTTCAGGTGCGGATTTATTAGCCACGTAGTTTTTGTAGCCCCCCAGTTGTCTATCAAGTTTAAAAGTACATATTATGATTATTTCAAAATAATGTTAAAAAAATTAGACACAAATTCAGATGTTGAATTGTACGTACCTTTCCATAGGATACATCTAAGTGCAGTGTACCAAACTGGTAAGCAACAATTGTTCGGGAAGATGGATCATCAGGTGAGGCATGATATCAAAAAAATTTAAGGGAAATATCCTCTCAAATTTGATCATGTTAAAAATGATGTCCTGTTGCATTTCCATCAGGTCTGATTTTTTCACTTCTCTAGTGCATACCTTCTGAAAGAATCTTGACAACGCCACTAACGGCTCCACCACCTCTTTCGGCAGGTACCCTCGAATGAAAACATAGAAGAGATGTTGAAGCAGTATATGGCAGTCATGACTCTTTAATCTGTACATATTATTATCCCGA
Source organism: Geum urbanum (assembly GCA_946800695.1). Taxonomy (NCBI): domain Eukaryota; kingdom Viridiplantae; phylum Streptophyta; class Magnoliopsida; order Rosales; family Rosaceae; genus Geum; species Geum urbanum. The sequence continues at coordinate 74,857,913 of OX326999.1, read as the reverse complement.
AAGTTAACACACCAGCCTATATTGCCTGCATAGCCTGAAGGATACCTGACATTACCCATCCATCTAAAATTTTCATTCTTCGGGTTAGGCTTGACGGTGTAAGGAGCTTGATGCATTTTTTTCTTCCCTTCTCTCAACCACAAATATTTCTACAAATTCATTTTTTTCAAATCAATGTGTGCCTTAGGGCTGTCTTTAGTTTTTCCCTCCCAATTTAGCATTGTGCCTACCACACTTTCGCACACATTCTTCTCTATGTGCATGACATCTAGGTAGTGTCTGATCAACAACTTGGGCCAGTACAGGAGTTCCTAAAATATGATTTTGTGCGTCCAGAATTTATACATGTCGAGTTTGTCAGGTATTGATGCAACTCTTTTAGGATGATTGCTCAGCTGCCCAAAATCGTATTCATTCAGCACTTCCAAAATGTCATCCCCGTCCATTTCCTGTGTTGCACACCTGTTTCTACAATGCCATCAAAAGCCTCGGGATCCTGCCGCCATGGGTGATCATGTAAAAGCCAACAACGGTGACAGATCTTGACAATCTTTCTACAATGAGGTCTGCAACACTCAACAGTCATGCACTTTGAACAAGCCCTGTATCCCCTGGTAACGTTGCCCGAAAACATCCAGCGGACAGGAAAATCATTGATGGTGCCAACAACCATGACATGCATCTGGAACATCTGATTTTTGTACTTGTCATAAGTGGGATGGGCAAATTCACTCAGGTACTTAAGCTCCTCAATCAAGGGTCTCAAATACACATCGAGACACTTTCTTAGATAACCCAACCCTGAAATTAACAGAGTGAGCATATTGTATTCATTTTCCATGCACATGTATAGAGGAAGGTTGTACGGTTCTAAAATAACTGGTCATATACTGTATTGAAGACTCATGTTGCCAAAAGGGTTAAATCCGTCAGATGAGAGCCTGATCCAAACATTTCGGACCTCTGATGCAAAATGAGAAAACTCGCTGACCATGTACTTCCAAGCCCTTCTGTCAGCAGGGTGTATAAGGGTATCATCGTCAGGTAAATTCCTCTTAGCCCACCATCTCATATCTTCAGCCTTTTGTGCACACATGAACAACCGTTCCAGCCTATCAATCGGCGGGAAATACCGAAGTATCTTCACAACTTTCTTATTCCTTGTAGAAGTCAACTTATACATATCCGTGTGACATACCGGGCAGACATCAATGCCCTCAAGACCATTCCCGTATGCATCTTCACCCCAGAAGAGAACACAATCATATCTGCATGCATGGATTTTGATGTAGGAAAGGACAAGATGTTGCAGGATATGTCGCATCTTACGATGAGTGGTAGGAAAACGATGACTGGGGAGCAGCATCGAAGCAGTCAACTTCAGCCAATCGTCAATAGCCTTGACACTCATTTTGTTCTCCACTTTGAGCTACATCACTCCTATGACACTTTCAAAAACAGTCTTCTTACTCCCAATGTACAATGTGGGGCCACGGACCACCGTCGGCGGCGGCCGAAATCCCACCGGCACCAATTTGAGCGACCGAAATTTTTTTTTCCTCCGATTACCGAAATCTGGTCACGGCAAGGGCCAAGACCACTTGGGTTTGACTCGCCATCCCATAGGCTTCAAAACCCCTATAATTTCGACCTTCATCGCCGCCGTTTGCGCTGCCTCCATCTACAGCAAAAATCCACCGATTTCGGCTAGTTTTGTCCGCCTCCCTCATTCGTCCTCTAGCCACCAACGCCAGTGATTCACCAACCAAATGAAAAAGGAGGTCAAGCTCAACAGATTGATACCAACATCACAGCCAGAGGTGGCCAGACCAAGCCTCGCTGCCGGCGAGAAGTTTCCCAGCGAAAACGGGTCGAACTCGTGGTCAACGCGGGTAAAAATGGATTCCCAAAATGGAAACCTTTAAATTTCCTAAAATAGAAACTCATATTTATACCCGTGATTTTGCGACAAAACATTTTTTGATATTTTCGTAAAATTTCCGCTGACAATAACTTCTTCGTTGTAACTCCAATTTCGACACTTGACGTGGCTACGAACTCGTATCAACAAACTCTATGACTTTATTCAAAGAAATTTCTTAAAAAATATAATCTATAAAATATCGACGGAACACCTGCGAAAGTTATCGACGGTAAAAACTAATTACCATCGACGATTAACGTAATTAATTAATGACTAACTGCATAAGCTCCGATTAACGTGTAATATTGTTTCGGGTTGTAATAATTTACCCCCCTTACAAAAATTTCGTCCTCAAAATTTACACATAAACGTACAACGGAATAGTTCTCACACTTATTGCTCCAGGTAGCGTCTTCTAGCTCACAAGCATATCCATAATTGCTAACTTGATCCATAACTCTGTTACTAAACTAACATCTCGTCTGATAACTCTGATGGTATAATAAGTACCCCAACTAAATTTGACACAAGGAGCAACGTAATTCAACTTTGATAACATAATGCTTAGAAGTTTCTAGTATCCGTGCCAAAAACTAATGGTCAAATTTACCAACATATTCTAACTCTATCGGCCAAACTTACCCAAAAATACACAGATCAGGGTTTCACAAAGATAACTACATGGGTAATGGTATGGTTCCAACACAGATGTGGTACACAGATCACCATCAGAACCTAGCACCGGAAACTAACTGAGATTTCCAATCACGGACGCTCACCCATAAGATGGATACTAAAAACCACCAAATTCACAAACAGGGGACCCAACAAACCGTCTAAAATTGCAACCAACATGGGTAAATGGCCGGTCCTCAATGAACTTCCAACCTTATACCGTTTCAAAATTGTTTACAGAAAATTAGGCATGATCTCCTCTAAAACACAAGGAACCCAAAAACCTGCATAACGAAAATATTCCAATAATCTCAATTCAAGAATATAAACGATGGACTCCACATCCTGACTAGATTCCTCATAAATCGACATAGCTGTAACATGAATATAAATCACTAATATTTATCTGATTTCATGAATCATATTGATCGCCAAAACATATATCTCTGCCATTTATAACTCCCAAAAATATACTACCTCAACAAAATTCTACAATACCATAAAGAGGGTTTAAGAGGAAATATTCGTAGCAAGCCTTAAATAAACCCAAACCATGGGCAAGAACGAGGGAGTCAAACTGAATTCGCAATTTACTACAAATTGGAGATATAAACTCGATATTCCATCTGAGTTTCCTGAATAATTGCCACTATTAAATCAGTAATATCTAATATTCTGCAGTCAGAACAACTAACTATGTATAACATGAGTCTTAGCATTAACTTGATCATTCACGGAGCTAAAATACTCAAGCTTGAAAACTAACTGTCCTCACGGCCGTACCTCAATGATTCACTCATATGGTTCACACAAAAGCATAACTACTACTGACATAAGCCAACATACCCTAAGTAATTAAACATAGGCCACCAATACGTATACATGTATGGCAACACCATCCATCTATTAAAAATAATAAATATAGGGACATCAAACTTATACTAGAGTATTATCTTGATTGAATAATCAAATTGCTGCAACCTTCTATGTTGTACCATTAGAGATATTATAATTCCTTTGATGCCGAATCATCAACTTATAAAAAATTAATCAAAAAGTCACAGTACTGCGAAAACTAAGAAAATGCGACAATTCTTGATAACATACAACATTAGAAATTTGAATTTATAAAATTGGTAGAATCAACTTAAATCATCGTCGCCACGCATAACTCTCGTTAAGATTCATGCTCGTGGATAAAATTCTCATATACTTTTGCACGTGATAAATGTTAAGTTATCGATACGATGCCCAAATCACATCCAGGAGGAATCCGAAAATTATGCAACATACAAATTCAAATCGTACTTACTTGCTATAAATCTCAGCGTACACTTGTAACACTCGAAACTCACATCTAACATCAAGCTGGAACGATTTAATATATTCTACATAACATACATGCCACCTGAGGCTGAGGCTCGTTAATTAAGGTACTCCTTTTCGAGAGTACAGTATAGCGAGGAATACATGGACAATTTGGGAGACGTGTCCCAATATTGTCTCATTTAATCAAGTCCCGTGTGCAAACAAACATGGGATACATTCCTTCCATAAAATAATACTAGCTAGTCCTAACCAACTAAGCATAACAACCGTATCCTATATCTATTGTAGTTGAAATTGAAATAGTATCATAATATTTAACAATTAAATCACATACCTCATTGTTTCAAGAACATTCAATTATTTTTTTAGATGCATTAACAACTCTAACTTTCGATGGTTCTACATGCTGACTTATTTGACTTGCCAAAGCATCTGCAATCTCAAACGCTGATGGTAGACGACAAGTACTAGTGTCAGTCTTAGAGAGACGCCATTTAGTCTTAATCTTCTCATTAGGCTCTTTAAGCATTGTATTTCCTGGATTCATTAGCTCGTCAATCTTCAACAAACTTTGCCTCCCAATTTCATCATCTTGGTTCCTTAGTCAAGTTTCCAACTGTGCCAAACAACATTTTACAGAATCTTCTTCTTGGTGAGTTTTGTCTACAAAGTGCCCCACTCCTAATCGTCTCCAATAAGAATGAACAACATCAAGTGGGATAGGTTGATGAGAATTTCTATATTTAGCAATCTCATGTGTATATGGCAACTGGTGAGTACGACGAATGACACAACTACATGCTACAACATCCTCACTGACTGTAACAACCGTGTATTTTATGATCCATTTAGTAATGTAAAAACTGATAAAATTCAATGAAAGTAAGTAAGAAAAAAGAAAAATTACCTATTTGATTCACGGACAATTTTGTTCAAAGCAGTGATAGATACTTTACTAATCAACTCTTTTAAGTAAGCATGATTAAAGTGATGCAGGACAAAACATCGACTCTTCTCGAAAGATGCCTTAATTGTAGTATGATGCAATTTTAACAAAGAGTGAATATAACTCCAAGATACAATGAAGTCTAATAGGCTAGAGCCTAGCTGTCACTTGAGTTTTGAATGTGCACTATCCACCCTAGAAAATCATATAAATCTAACATAAGTTTCAATATGAAATTTGATAAAGCTACATTTACCTGTTTGATGTAGTCATATCAAAATGCATACAAGTGTTTGTCCAAACAGTAACAAACCTATCCTTATAGTTGTTCAACCAAGTGGTTTTCAAATATTCAATAGCACTAGGATATTTGCTAAATTTAGATTCAATCACTTGTACATTATTCAAGTACTCATCTTCAGTATTTGAATTCACAATAGATTGCCAATCACGTATGAACATATCCCATTCTTTCTTTGCAAATAATTTTTTGCAATTAATTTCCACATTCTTGTTGATATGCCAATGACATAACATAATTCGAGTGTCAGGAAAAACACTGCTAATGGCATTCATCAAAGCTACCTCTCGGTCGATGACTATCACATATGGGATACAACTATCATCTAGTAAAGTCCTGAGTCTAGCAAAAGCCCATGTATAATTTTCTTCTTTCTCTTTAGACATGTAAATTAATGCAACATTGAAGGTCAAGTTAGTGCAAGTGATCCCAACAATCTCCAGAAGTGGAAAACAATACATGCTTGTTCTGAAAGTGCAATCCATGATAAGTATATGTGGAAATGTACGTAGAATCTCAACACTATAAGGATGACACCATAACAAATCTGTCACTTTATCACCATCACTCATATAATGCTCAATATATTTGTGCTCATGCAAATTCTTGAGCAAATGTTGCATCTGTGTACTCCTAGCCCTGATTTTTGTCCTATATCGTTGTTTAACATTATATATTAACTCCATGACTGTTACATTCTTCAAATTTCTTCTCTTGATAGTGGTTCAAATATTCTTTGGTTTCACTAAACTAATGGACATATCAATACACAATGCATTTTCTCCCCCAGTTAAGCGACCTGCAAATGAATGACCATGAAGAAATTCTGAAGTGGCATGATTATGTACTCCACAAATGACCTCTAACTTCCATTCATTCTCTATCCCAATGTTGATGCCTCTCAATGAGAAAAAGGCATCCACATTTCTTCCTACCAGTAAGCTGCCGACGCTTTTTCTTTTGTCCATCTTTATCATATTCTTGAATGTCACCCTCAGACTCTATAGATTTATAGGACTTGATTATACCATTCCTTTCACAGCAAAATATTATTCTCAGTCTCTTTTCTTTGTTGCCAACTTTTCCAGAATTGGATTTTTGAATAACAATGACAATATTTTTCTTCATCCCTTCTCCACGAACCCATTCAACTAATTCTACTTTACTTTTGAATATCTGCACAAATAGATACATACTATTCCATGTTCACAACTGAAACTTTGTTATAACTTTTGGATTGTAAATACTAGTTTACCTTATTCGAAGTAAATTTATCAGTATGATTTAGAGGTTCCATATCAACCCCATTGCATTGGGTAGAGGCTTCACTAGCTATGATGTTCTCCATGCTGTAAGTTAAATAAGATAGTAGAATCAACTACGTAGACTTAAAAACATTCTTAGCATGATGCAAGAGAAAGAATAAAAGAAGAAATAACAAGATAATGCTTATCAAATTTAGTTTAAATAACGGTACATGTGAATTCACATGGTAAATATAGTAAAAACTTGATATATCCTACTAAATGCACTTCACTCTATTCACATAAATATGAATTTGTCTAACTATGATCTCAAGTTGTAGGTGCATAATCTGCACACACACGTACACATACATGTATACTTTTTTTTTTTGGAATGATGAATAGACTAACAAAATAGCAGCATATATTGGCAAAAGATGCCATTTATCAACATAAACGAGTCTACACAATTAAGCAAAAGAAATTTAGGCACAATGCATCCATAATGCAACCTCCTGGCTTCAACACAATGCATATATCCTTACCTTGCTTGACACATGCATACATATATACACATGATTCCAGTTTGCTCATCATGTGCACAATCTCAAATGTCAATTTGCACTATGTAATTTACAATCTCGGTTTATGATTAACTATTTAGAACATAAAAGTAGTAAATAGTATATGTGTATGCACATACATCGTTTCGTCTAACTTTGAAAACATGCGCACAGTAGTAGCTGATTGAATTTGTGTTTAAACCTAATTATTATACATCGTTTCGTCTAACTTTGGAAGCATGCACACAATAGTAGCTGATTGTATTTGTGTTTAAACCTAATTACTATACATCATTTCGTCTAACTTTGGAAGCATGCACACAGTAGTAGCTGATTGAATTTGAGTTAAAACCTAATTGCTAGACGAGAACTACACTAGCTAGAAGGTTTTAAGTCCTATAATCTTAGCAAGGTTAGCATGTGCACTATAGATGATCGTTTATGTACTAGCATTCTAATTGAGCAAAGTAACTGATACCAATACCAGAACTATGTTATCGACTCTACAATTGCACGTGTTGCAAAGCTTTCAAGGAAAACAAAAATTGAAGATACCTGGTGTAATGGCTCCATATATGAATGAGGATTGATTCCTATAAGTCTCGTAGTTTACAAGGTCATCGTATAATCAACTCAAGACAGAGGAAACTGAAGGTGTCTCAAGAATGGAGGAAGCTGAAGGCGTCGCACCAATATAGGTTTGTCGACTAAACCTGTACGTTTTAGGAGATTTTTAGGGTTTTATTTAACATCTATAATTGTAATTTTGCATAGGGATAATTATGTAATAAAAAATAGAGGGAGGTGTATTGAGCAAATTGTGAGGTCCTGATAGAAAAACTCTAATGAATATTAGATTTATGTAGAAAATAATAAGACAAGTGTCCTGCCATTTTGGATTGTAGAAAGCATGTCAAGTGTCGCTTCAGGAATGGACGAATATCCAAACCAGTGATGATTGTTTCTTAACGAAACGCAGAGAGCGAGTGAGAGAAAATGGCGATCGCAATTTGTTTGTTTGAGTTGAACACCAGCGCCACGATGCCTTGTTTAGGATTAGGTACTTACAGGGTCGGCCTGAGAATTTTGGGGCCCAAGGCAAATTTTTTTTGGGGCCCTATTGTTTTAGCATTTCGAATTAACAATACATCAAAATGAAGTAATGAAAAGATCATCAAGTAAAATCCAATCAAAATCATTTTCAATAATAAAAAGTATGCCACATTAGTAGTCTGATAAACTCAAAATCACTTAAATACAACTCGTCATGCATTTTTAGATGCAAATGTGGCAATTAAACTTGCATAATCAAGTTTCTTTACCAAATCTTTCTCAATTGATAATATAGCCAAACCGCGCAATTTCTCTTGTGACATAGTTGATTGAAGATAAGTTTTGATCAACTTCAACTTTGAAAAACTTATTTCTGAGGAAGCAACGGTGACTAGTATGGTTAGCAAAATCATGTAAGCAATGAAGGCATTTGGATAACAACCATCCCTTTCAATCATATAATTCAACACATCAATAGCTCTTGTGACTTCTTCTAGTAAATCATCACACAACATTCGTAAATCTTGACACAGATCATCTTTATCAATATCAATTTTGTCACCATGATTTATTAGGTTTGCAAGATTACCACAAAATTTCTTCAAGCTATCCCGATCTGTAGACTTCAACTTTTCCAGATCATAAAGAAGACCAAAGTTCTCTTCAAAAATCTGAAATTATTCAAACCTGATTTACAAAAAATAATTAAGATTTAACTAAATATAATGATTAGCTATGAAATATAAATGAATAATGAAGTTATTCAAAATTGGTTTTGAATGATGAAATGACTTGATCAACTATGTATAAAAAATAGTTGACTTTAAAAAATTCTGTAGCTGATTGTCTCACAGCTTCGGTAGCATTCTCATCAAATTGTCTTCTATGTTGAATTGGTCTTTTGTCTTTGATTACTGGTTTCACTTTCATCTCACTTGCAATTTCTTTAGCTTCAATCATGGCATCTTCAAACCATGTATCTCTGCACTTTTGAAGAAACAAAAGAAGTTTATTCACTTCTCTAACAGCAACATCGATCTACATATCTTCGCTTTGAAGAACTTTGCTGACATAGTTAACTTTATACAGCAGCTCATACCAAATAACCATGCCTAGCAAGAACTCAAATTTGTGCATATTATACTTTGCTAAAGTCTCAGCATTATTTCTTGTTCCATTCTCTTCAAGATGATTCTCTGCCAAGTGCAATAGAACCGCTCGTATTTGTGAAGCTTGGTATCTGACAGCTTTAACACTATAAATACGATTTTTCCAATGTGTTTTCTGACAATGGATTAATAGTGAGACATTTGACATGATCTTTGAAGACTTTTCATCTCTTTGTAGAAACCGAAAACAATACATATATTTCTTGCATGATTCCGAAAAAAGTAACAGCATCTTTACAGCTATTAGCCATGACTGAAAGTACCAGATTCAAAGAATGACAAGCATAAGGAATGTAAAATGCTGTGAGATTTATCTCAAGTAGCCTACTCTGCTCACCTTTGTTCTTCCCTTTCATGTTGGAACCATTGTCATATCATTGCCCTCTTATATCATCAACATAAAGTCCCAACATTTTCAATGCCTCCAAAAACACATTAAGCAATCCAAATCTAGATGTATCATCTAACTTTAAGAAGTCAATAAAAAATTCCTCAACCTTCACATGACTTTCTGAGGTGTTGACACATCTTATTACAAGAGACATTTGTTCCTCATTACCTATATCAGGAGTACAATCAAGTATAACTGGAAAGTATTTGGCTTCTTTTATTTGACGAATAACTGAGCTTTTCACCTCACTTGATATCAATTGTATAATTTCATTCTGAATCTTGAGACTCAAATAATGATAATGAGCCTCATGATTTTGAATACGTCTCACATGCAGTTTCATTATTAGATCAAACTCAACAAACAACTTAACTATCTGTAAAAACAGGCCATTGTTATCATCGTACAACATTTTAGTATCTCCCCGAAATGCCAAATTATTTTTTCCAAGTCTTTTCACAACTGCAAAAATTCCCTCCAACACTTGCTTCCAGTGTTCTATCTCTTGGTCAATTTGTTCTTGCAAACTCGCATCTATTGTTGACTTCAGTTTCAATCTTTTTCCCAATTCCACCCAACTATTAATAGAGGCAATGTGTTGTTGATTTCTTTCATGACTTCTAAGCCGATTAGCAATATTATGCCAATCATTCGTCCCCTCATCAACTAACAGGCCAACTAAATGTTTCTTTGCAAACAATTTGCAACAAAGACAGTAGACTTTATCCAATGAAAGTGAGTATACCAACCACTTTCTGTCACACTTCTCTCCATTCGGCATATGCTGAAAGTAATGCATTGAAGAAAAAGATCTTTCAGAAGCATCTTTAGGAAAGACAGTAATACTTTCTCTTTTAGGACCTCTTTCAACTAAAAAGTCTCTCATATTTTGATCAATCAAATTCCACTTAGCTGGATCATCCACATCAAAAGGTACATTGGTTTCTTCATTAACAATTTCATCAACCTCCTCATTCTCTTGTTGTTGCTCTGCATTCTCTTGTATTTCTTCATTCTCATTCGCATTCACAATTTGAGTTTCTTCTTCAATATCATTCAAAGGTTCATCAATTTCTTCATTCCCTTGAGTATTGTTGTTACTCGATTCTCCAACTTTGATAGTAAAAAACTTATCAAGGGAACCAACTAGAGTTTTATGTAAGGTTTATTTCTTTTGTTGCTCTTTTCTTTTTGTAGCCCTAAATTTGCACTTTCTAATCTGAGCCATAAAAAGCAATTCAATGATCTAAATTCCCTAATAAATATATATATAGCATATAAATCAAATCTAACAAAAATATTAATACCTAATAAGATGATGTAATAAAACAACAAAAAATCAGAAACCCTAATTTTGTACACTAATAAAAAAAAGAGTAAAAATTTCATGACAAAAATAATTAAACTAATTGAAAGATGAAAATAAAATTAAAAAAATACCCTTGTACAAAATACAATCGTGAGTATGAATACCCTTTATATAATATTTTTAATATTGGGATTTGGAGATTGATGATGACTTTTTAAGTCTGTGAGTTTAGGAAATTGAGGGCCTCGCTTGAGTTTTGCAAAAGGAACAAAAGATTAAGGATCACGTGATGGCGGTTTCTCTCTCACCGTCTCACGTTTGCTGATTTTACTTTTTTTTGGTAATAAACTGCAATTTAAGAATTTTTTGGGAGTTAAGCGTGGGCCTTGGGGCCGGGCCGTACTTATCGCGCCGATACTCATCTCATCGGCGACCTCGTCGCCGGCGCAATCAAGGTATCATCTGCTGCTTTTTCTCGATCAGCTTCCTGAGCTCAAATCAAGTTCGTCACTTTTTGTATGCAACAGATTGGATATCGTCACATTGATTGTGCCCACATGTACGGAAATGAGAATTAGGTTCACACTGCAATCTCAAATGCTTATTTCAGTTGTGTACTTGTGTTGAGTTCTGGATTTTTTGAAATGCAGTTTTCTGGGTTTTTTTGTGTGTAGATTGGTGATGCTCTGAAGAAGCAACTTAGAGATGGGGTTGTGAAGCGTGAGTAGTTATGGATCACCTCGAAACTTCGGTTTGTTTTTCTTGTTTTTTCGTTTTTCATTCTTCAATTTATAATCCGAAGACTTTATACTATGAAACTGTGACGAAAGTTAAAAATAACAATTGACCGCAAGTGTAGTGATCATGAACCAGAATATGTGCCAAAGGCGATTGTCAAAACTTTGCAAGATTTGCAACTCGACTATCTGGATCTCTATCTGGTATAAGGCTTCACCCTTTTGTTAATCTCACATCTTTTCCATGTGACGACAGTGATGTAGTCATGTAGCTGCTAAGTGCTAACCAACTAGTAGTGCTTCTACGATTCTATGCGTTACTTCTGTTAATTAATGTGGGAGTGTGTTTGAAGAATTGAACTATTGAAGGCAATGTTGAATGAAGTATTATTTGGGAGTTTCACTAGTACATTCATTTTGTTTCAATGAGTCAGATAGGTCATCGTTTAGTCGTCTATTTAATGTTGAATGTCATAAGGTTTTGGTAGATGCATTGGCCAGTCAGCATGAAGCGGGGTCAGTTGGATTTGATCCCAAACACTTTACCAGACCTGATATACCCGCTACTTGGAAAGCAATGGAGGAACTCTATGATTCAGGCAAGGCCAGGGCTATGGGAGTTTGCAATTTCTCTTCGAAGAAGCTTGCAGCTTTGTTAGAGGTGGCTCGGATACCTCCAGTGGTTTATCAAGTCGAGTTGCACCCTCAATGGCAGCAAGCTGAGCTCCATTCATTCTGCAAATCCAAAGGAATTCACTTAACTGTGAGTATTACTGATATTGTGCTATGATAAGTTGACACTGATAGGCTCTGTGATGACTGATGAGTATCTTCCTTAAGGGATATGCACCATTGGGAAGGAAAACGGTCCTTGAGAATTCTATTGTGAGCATGGTGGCGGAAAAACTGAGCAAGACCCCTGCACAAGTAGTTCTTCGATGGGGGATACAAACCGATATAGTGTAGTGCCTAAAAGCACAAATCTGATGAGGATTAAGGAAAATTTTGATATTTTGGATTGGTCTATACCATTAAACAGGCAAGTGCCTTTACCTGTCTTAGTGTTAGTGGCTTTGGTGCTTCAAAAAGTACTCCTTGTAGCACTTGACTTTTGTTGGGGGGACTTGATGTTGTTCATGTACAGTATCGACATACATAATGCAACAGTTATGTTCTTTTCTGTGTTTATGCTGATCTGAGGTTGTAAAGTTTACCTTTTTTTTCTGCAGGAGAGGCTGCTTAAAGGTACAGCGTTCGTCCACAAGACTCACGGGTTCTACAAGACCATTGAGGAACTCTGAGATGGCGAGTAGTGAGCATACAGTGGAAGCTAGACAGATTTGGTCACCTCTAGCTAGTTTATATGGTTGTACTGTACTACTGTTGTAGCTTGAAGCTCAATGGAGGGTGAATTTGCACTTCTGCTGAACGATGGTTCAGCTCACATGATAGATTGTTTAGATTCAATCCATTCAGATCCAATGAATACTTGTATCCTAGTTTTCCCTTTTCCTCCACAAGTCCACATCTACATATTAACTATTAAGTGCTAGATACCAAAACTATTCTGATATTTCAGGCTTATACAATGCACTGCCATCTACCTAACTTCATCGTAATGAAATAGTTTCTTCTCAAAAAAGGCCGAACAGGTGAAAAAACCTAGCATACCCTCTGTTCGATTTCCCCATCTTTGAGCTATATCCAGATGCCAGTCAATCTCCGACCATCCAAAGAATTGAACAGGACTTGGCCGGTTTAGAGCTCTCTGGTGGAAATCCAGTTGACCTAACTCGAAACATCGCTAAATTAAAGAAACGACTGCCAACATAAACAATGAAATTAACTCCAACATAAACATAAATAGTCTCATCAAACGTCACACATCTAAAATTGTAGAAAGACATATGTTGCCTTGTTGTTGATCATCAACCAGATTCAGAAGATGGTTACTAGTTACAACCAACAAGAACTTCATATGCACTCACCCATGTCACAAGTACAGATTTGAAAACAAAACTAACAATTATGTCATCACCCCCTCAAATATAAGAAACAATGATTTCCCGTGCACACATGCTACCTGGAGAAGTCAAATTCAAGGTAACGGAGTCCAAGGTAGGCCTCAAGTCAGTACTATCAGCAATCACTCTACCTATTCACCTGGTGAACCAATTCCAGAGTTTCCCTTACAAAATTCAGTTTCCTTCAGAATTACATAAACTATGTTATTGGGTGCATTGATGATACTATTAAAAGGATAGCCTGTCAAACAAAGGTAGTACCACAAAGAGAATCTAACCTCAAGATGTTCTAATAAGACAGCAGCATTTGTGCCATAAGCTTGAATGACTGAAAGCGAGCTGCTAAGTACTAACTGCTTGCAGACAGAAGCAAAGTGCTCACCCAAATCAAACTATCACGTACATTGGATGTCCAAGTTTCGTCGGTAAACCCTGAGCAATTCCGGTACTTGGTCGGCAAACTTTGTCACATAACTCTTCAAGAACCGCTCCTCAGACAGAATCACCACATAACATATATCAATGTCATCATTTAACAGCCCTTTCGATAACAGAAGTTTAACAACGGAGCACCTTGGGATTGTTCTTTTCTCAAGACTGTATTTGAGGATCTTGTTGAAGGCACTCCCATCTTGTTCACTAGAAAATCCATCACTTGCATTATTTTCTTCTCCGAAACAACCATGCACTGAGGGTTCTTCTCAATAGCAGCTCTAAAATCATCATCAGACCAACCCCACCTTATATACACCTGCCTATTTCTATTCACTACAAACTTACTATTCTTACCACTCAGTGAACCTAATGCATCCCTAAAAGGTCTCGTGTTCACATTAAATCCCATTTCCTTAACATCACTCAAAACTTGAACAAACTTTTCATGCTTTAATATCATAAGTCGCGTAAAATGAGCTAGCAACTTGGAAATGCAGAGTTGGGACACACCTGATTGTCTTAAAGAAGCAACATTTGGGACCGAAATCTTGGAGTGGTCTACCAAGAATATCCTAGCGTGGCGTTTGAAAATACTCACAACTTGTTTGTGAGTGAGGAGACAAGTCGTCCTGAGAAAGCTGTAAGTGGGTACAATCCGGGTCTCCAGCCTCAGAACCAAAAGTGCAGGATTGGAAGACACTACTTTGGTAACGTCATCTCTTGAAACTCCGAGAGAGGTGAAATATTCGAGCTTGGGCAAAATGGTCTTCATGGGGTCGGAATTGAAAAGCGCTGCGCGTGATCTGAAAATCATTGAGATTTGCGTTTCGGAGAAGCCGTGATCTTTGAGAAGGGCTAAAACAGAGTCGGCTCTTTGTGGGCATTTGAGTCGTTTGAGCTTCAATTGGCGGGAAGCTAAAACTGCGGCCTCTGCTGACAACCCACATGAGTTTATGAGGTAATTCACTATGGGATAGTCTGGCTTCGTCGAGACCAACAAGTCTGCGGAGAGGAACTGATGATTTTGAAGAGAATACAGTGAGGGTTTTAGATCTCCAACAAGGTATGTTTTGGTCTTGGAAGCAAAATTTGAAGAAGAGCTGATGATGCTCTTCAGTCTGTAGAGCAACACCATGATGTTCTGGATGACTCATTTTCTGTCTGCAAATGAAGATACCCTATAGCAGTTAAGAGGTGGGGGTGGGCTAAAGTTCTAATTTTTCGCTGGCCCAACAATGCATTTTGGAATTTACTGATTTAAGACCTCAGCTTTACTCGTCAACGTGAGAGGCTGAGAGAGAATGGCGAACGCGATTCGGTGCTTTGTGCTGAACACCGGCGCCGAGATACCTTCGGTTGGGTTGGGCACATGGCGCGCAGAAGCTAATCTCATCGCCGACCTCATCACCACTGCCATAAAGGTACAAACTTTACTGGTTCAATTATATATCAAATTGATTAGAAACGTGTGGAGCTCTTGAACTTGAACCTGCTTATGTACACTGTGTTGTTTATACTTTTCAGGTTGGTATCGGCATATTGACTGTGCTCAAATGTATGGCAACGAGAAGGAGGTAATGCCGCAATTTCAAGTTTCATTGTATAAAGGTTTATGATCACTACCCATTTCTCGAATATTTGACATGAGAAGGTTACGGTCTTTGATAGGGGTTAGTTAGATTTTGTAGATTGGTGATGCTTCGAGGAAGCTCTTTGATGATGGGACAGTGAAGCGTGAAGATTTGTGGATCACTTCCAAGCTCTGGTTTGTTTCCACTTTCTTGAGTTGAAACATGGCTTAAGATTTTGAGAGGTTAGCTGTGAACTATACATGGCGTTAGTCTGAGCTGAAATCACTCTTACGTATATGTGCAGGTGTAGTCATCATGAACCAGAGCAAGTACCCATAGCATTTAACAAAGCCTTACAAGACTTGCAACTTGACTATCTGGATCTTTATCTTGTAAGTGAACACTCAAGGCTTTACCCGTTTGTAAACAAAGCAAAGAAGATGTTACCTAGAATTTTTTCTTCTTCAAAGTTTATACTTTAGTTCTCTTCACATGTTGTGCGCTATGCACTACTCAACACTGATTAATTTGAAGCAAAGAAAAAAGAAGATCAATATTGGGAGTCTTGGCATGTTGTCTCAGTTTTGATACAACTGTAAGGATGTTCTGGTTTTTGTATTTGTTTTTAATGTGACCGAATACATGTTGGTAGATCCATTGGCCGGTTAGCATGAAAAATGGAGAGCTTACACAACCCAATATACCTGCTACTTGGAAAGCGATGGAGGCACTCTATTATTCGGGCAAGGCTAGAGCTATCGGAGTCAGCAATTTCTCCTCAAAGAAGCTTGGAGATCTGTTAGAGGTGGCAAGGATACCTCCTGCAGTGAATCCAGTAGAATTGCATTCACAGTGGCAGCAACCAAAGCTGCATGCTTTCTGTAAATCTAAGGGAGTTCACTTAACTGTGAGTACTAAGTAGTTAGCATTTGTTTGTATGGGTGGGTGTAATATGACTAATATCTCATTCTTCAGAAAACATCTGGTTATGTAGTACACAGGCCAGTATTATATAGACTATGTTGACCACTCCTCAAAACACAACACTGTAGTTACTGGTGTTCATTTGTTGTGATTCATGTATCAGCAGCAGCTGATTTCTAATATATTCTCACTACGATGCATATGCAATTTCAGGGATACTCACCATTGGGGAAAAGACAAGTTCTCGAGGATCCTATTGTGAAAATGGTGGCACGAGAAGTGGGCAAGACTCCCGCTCAAGTAGTTCTTTGGTGGGGCTTACAAATGGGTCACAGTGTAGTGCCTAAAAGTTCGAATCAGAAAAGGTTGGAGAAAAACTTTGATGTTTTTGATTGGTGCATACCTGATCATTTGCTAGCCAAGTTTTCTCAGATTAAGCAGGCAAGTGCATATCTGTCTTTCTGTACTGAGTTTCTTCTTCTTGTGCTTGTATTGTTGTATGAGTAAACCACTATGCAGAAGATTAGTTTAATTACACCTTTAATATTGCATCTGGCCAAGGATATATCAATAGGAGCTTGTTGTGGTAGGATATGATCTGAATTGTTCTTCGACTTATATTTATTACTTTGTTAGCAAAGAACAAATGGATTTTGCGGGCATTTAGTATCTTTTCGATGATTGGAGTGACGGAGTGACTTTCTTTCTGGTGATAATGCAGGAGAAGGTTGTTCAAGGAAGTGGTTTCGTGCATGAGACTCTTGGTGCATACAAGAGCCTTGAAGAACTCTGGGATGAAGAGATGTGATCAGAACCTTGAAGTTATAAGCAATAGCCTACATTACTCCTTAAAGCTTCTTCTAGTACGTGATACCTGTAACTGAATAGCCTTGACCATTTTTTTAGTTATCGGATGATGAGAACTTAACTACCTAATGATCTGCTCCGTCCTCCTTAATATGCTCCCAGCTTGATTTCTCAGCTCGACTGAAAGCTCATAGCGAATTATCCAAAGTTTAGTTTTCAGAGTTCAAACCAAGATGGAAGAAGGCAATTGATTGCCGTAGGCAACTTGACAGCGGCACAATGAAGGTGCACCCCATAGATAGACGAGATCAATTCTGATGCTTCCTCCATAACAGTGTTATATAGAACTACATCAAGAGTGAGTATAGTATTGTGTCTACATGGGAAGTACTATGCTTCCTCTTCCTCTTTCTTTTTCATTAAAATATAAATACATAACAATTCAAACAAAATTGTAACTATTTCATGGACAAATATTCCAACGGATGTGTTTGAGATTGCTTTTAGATCGCCTAAAAACGCTTTTGAATTTCAAAGAAAAATGAATTATAAATAGAAAAAAAAAATTCAAAAACGTGAGTCGGTTGAGTTTTGGAAATATTTTAAAGTAATTAAGAAGCATATAATAGACGTTTCCTAATTTTAAAAATACTTTTAAAAAAAATTAAAAGTATTTTTAGAGGTGTAAGAAGCAGTCCCAAACATATCCGTTTTTATGTTGCAATCTTGGTATGACCTAAGTTTTGTGTCCAAAGCCAACTATTGACACCATGAACACAAGTTTGACACACCTCCAAAATATCTCGCTTGGACAAAAAGGTAGACAGTTTTTCCTCCTCCTTCTCTTCAAAAAATAACTGAAGTTAACTGCACGGCTGTAACAGCGTTGTCCACTCAATACTTGCTTTTACATTCATGAACAACTGCCAGTAAGTCTTCAGTCTTCACTAGAGGACCACACTAATGTCCAAAACGGTCGTTAACAATGTCGTTTCGCCGGCCTCAATACTCTCAATACTCTGTCTAGAGCAAGGCCGGCCTCAATACTCTCTCCCTATACAAAGAGCAAGGCCGGCCTGCAATAAGGAATACTGATCACTCTGTCTAGAGTCTACTGGTCACTCTTGTACTTCTATCTATGCTCTGAAATACGAAAATGGCGGACGATATTCGCTTCTTCGAGTTGAACACCGGAGCCAAGATGCCTTCTTTGGGCCTCGGGACCTGGCAGTCAAGCCCAGGCGTTGTCGGTGAAGCCGTCGCCTTCGCCATCAAGGTCTTTTGATTTTGAAATCAAGATCAACAAAATTTATTTCCTTTTTAACTTGTATTGTTGATAGTGATTATCTGCTGCTTGATTTTGTTAACTTATTACAGCAGTAAAAAATGTGATTCTACTGATTGCAGGCTGGATATAGGCATATTGATTGTGCTCAAATCTATGGCAATGAGAAAGAGGTAACTGCTCATTTTATCACTGAAAAGTTCTCAATCTCATGTGGTTGTTCTTCCAAGTATGGTTAGGTTTGTTAAGGTTCTGTGTTCGTTGTAGATTGGATTGGTATTGAAGAAGCTGTTTGAAGATGGCGTGGTGAAGCGTGAGGATTTGTGGATTACCTCCAAGCTTTGGTTCGTTATAGGACTTATAGATGTGATTGAACCAAATGCTAGTTGTTGTTGCTTTAAATTTGTATATACTAAAATGTGAGATGCTTTTGCAGGTGTACAGATCATGAACCAGAAGATGTGCCTGAGGCGTTGAACAGGACTCTGCAGGATTTGCAGATTGATTATGTTGACTTGTACCTGGTATGTATTACATGTTTAAAGCTTATTCTCTAGTAATTTTGTTTCTCTGGAGTTTCTTTTTAGTGTATATGTGTATCATTTATCAGGGGTACGTGATTCAACGTAGATATGTGCTATGCCTATTGTTTGGGTTCAGGGAATTCAATTTGCTAGTTTTATAATCCTGAATGTATTAGTCCATTATTCAGCAGTAACTAATGAGCCTATTGCAAATTTGAAGATCCACTGGCCAGTGAAAAAGAGGAAAGGCTCAGCAGGTTTTGAGCCTAAAGACCTTATGCAACCAGATATCCCTGCTACTTGGAGAGGAATGGAAGCTCTCTATGATTCATGCAAGGCTCGAGCCATTGGTGTGAGCAATTTCACTACAAAGAAGCTGTCAGATCTGCTGGATGTGGCACGTATTCCTCCTGCTGTTGACCAAGTGGAGTGTCATCTCTCATGGCAGCAAACCAAGCTACGATCCTTCTGCAAATCCAAAGGGGTTCACCTTTCTGTAAGTATGCAAATGCTGAATGGCAGAGTCATGTGTGCACATTTTTTTTATATATATTTTAATTCCTTATGAATAGCCAATTGCAAAACTAAAAAGGTGCTTCATCAATCTTTAGGGATATTCACCATTGGGTTCACCTGGCACAACATGGATCAAAAGTGATGTCCTTAAGAATCCGGTTCTTCTCAGCGTTGCAGAGAAGCTAGGCAAAACTCCTGCACAAGTTGCTCTTCGATGGGGACTGCAAATGGGTCATAGTGTTCTACCAAAGAGTACTAATGAAGCAAGGATCAAGGAGAATCTTGATGTCTTTGGCTGGTCCATCCCACAAGACTTGTTTGTCAAGTTCTCTGAAATTGAACAGGTAACTAGTTATTGGGGATATGTTCTTAACTTCTTATCCTCCTGCTGTCAATACCCTCACCAGTCATATGATGGTCAGTTATGGCATAACTAGAATCCACCATTATGATACTGTACTGAAGTTCTAGATTTCTAAACATCAACTTGTCATTGTCCTGCAAATCACGACAATGATAATGATGATCAACTGTTGATTAGCTGGTCTTTACTCCTACCAATTATGTTTATCTCCACCTGTGCAGGCAAGACTGCTGAGAGGCACTTCATTCGTGCATGAAACTTATGGATCCTATCGAACTCTTGAGGATCTCTGGGATGGTGAGATCTAGAAAGTTGAGATGACTGCTGAGCCTGGGAGCATATTCTCACTCTCACTGGAGCTTGGATTTTCATAATTTGTACGATGGTGTGTGTTGATAAACTGAACTGTTATGGTCCTTGTAATGCTCATATTGTTATGTTCTCTCTGCTCATTGGGCAAATAAATACTTGATACTTTCCAACGGACATCCTACTGTTTTGAGCCTTCTACTGCCAAACCTCTGTTAGTAGTGTTGTTATCTGAAGGTTCCTTTTCCTGGAGGAATTTAAACAACAAATGTAGCATGTGGTCACACTGTTGTGCACATATGAACAAGATTTGTCCAAGTTCAAAGTGTCGCCAGTCAGGAAATCTAGTTTGTTGAAACATTTCTTCTTCCAGTCTATCTAGTCTGAACCATGACAAAACCATAGTCAACAGTCACACACAACGGTGACGTTACACAGACTCGGACCCAAATCTTTTGTTTTACTAATTTTCTATTCTCTCCCGCTCTCCCAAGTATAACAAACAAACAAGGAGTCGAAGACCTCTCCAACTCTCCAAGAGCGACTCTCCTTCTCATCTAACTCAGTCTCTCTGTTTCGACTCCGAAAATGGCGCAGTCCGAAATTCAATTCTTTGAACACCGGAGCCAAGATTCCTTCTTTGGGCTTAGGCACCTGGCAATCCAGCCCTGGTGTAGTCGGCGACGCCGTCGCTGCCGCCGTCAAGGTCTTCCTCTGTCTCTCTCTCTCTCTCTCCCGATTTCAATTCCTCATAATTTTGATCTATTGATCGACCTAATCCGACATGTAATTTCACTAATTGCAGGCAGGCTATCGCCATATTGACTGTGCTCAACGCTACGGAAATGAAAAGGAGGTAATTGATTGCATATTAGATCTAATTGATTTTACTTATGGTCAATTCTCACTGGGTGGAGCTGTTTGAGATTGATGTAACAAGTATATTGTGATGAAGATGTAGTTCATGTCTTTTCTTGTAGATTGGTTTGGTGCTGAAGAAGCTGTTTGAAGATGGTGTGGTGAAGCGAGAGGATCAATGGATTACCTCTAACCTCTGGTTTGTTTCATTTGCATGTGGATTTTGCCAACAATCATGGATAGGCTTTATTATATGTGAATAAAATATAAGGAACTTGCACCTTTAAGATTACTATGTTAGTTTCTCAAGAAAATATGTCAACAGGAACTCTGATCATGCACTGGAAGATGTACCAGTGGCACTGGAAAAAACTTTGAGAGACTTGCAGTTTGACTATCTTGACTTGTACCTTGTATGTATTACGTTCTCAAATCTAGCTGAATCTCATCGGATTGTTTTCAGTGTTTTAGTATGCTAAATAGATAGACCTGAAATCTGCATATTTCTTATGTTGAAGTTTTATATGGGCAAAGGCTCTTTTTAGGAACCAAAATTCCCATTTTGTGGTTTGTTATATAATAATAATTACTTCCAATGTAATTGATCCCTTTAAGTTTGTCAATCTGACTGTGTAGTCTATCAAATTTCACGTATTAGCATCATTAGCTTAGCATCATCAGCTTGAATTTGTGGGCATTGTTTTGGTGTAACTAGTTTCTTGCTGACATTTTGTAGATGCATTGGCCAATACGGTTGAAGAAGGGGTCAGTTGATTTTACTCCCGAGAACCTCTTACAACCAGATATCCCTGCCACATGGAGAGTTATGGAATCTCTCTTTGATTTGGGAAAGGCTCGAGCCATTGGTGTGAGCAATTTCTCCACAAAGAAGCTTTCGGATTTGCTGGATGTAGCACATGTTCCCCCTGCTGTTAACCAAGTGGGGTGTCATCCTTCATGGCTGCAGAGCAAGCTCCATGTATTCTGCAAATCTACGGGAGTTCATTTATCTGTGAGTATGCAAACAGCGAATTAGTTTTCTGTATCAGCTATCTTGGTTGATTGACAAAATTATATCTTTCTTTTGAATGAGCTGAAAGAGCAATATTTCAATTTTGCTTCAGGGCTATTCACCACTGGGTTCTCCTGGTACAACATGGTTCAAAAGTGATGTCCTTAAGAATCCGGTTCTTCTCAGCGTTGCAGAGAAGCTAGGCAAAACTCCTGCACAAGTTGCTCTTCGATGGGGGCTGCAAATGGGTCATAGTGTTCATCCAGAGAGTACTAATGAAGAAAGGATCAAGCAGAACTTCAATGTATTTGAATGGTCTATCCGACTATCCCGCAAGACTTGTTTGTCAAGTTCTCTGAAATTGAACAGGCAAGTAATTACTGGAATTGGTTCCTTTTCAACAGTTTTTTCATTAAACACGTAGCAAAACTATAATGTGTATGTGACTGCCTGCTTAAAGTTCCCTGATCTCACTTATTTCTAAAAGGGTGTCTGGGATGAGGACATACGTTTTGTGTTTACTCTCCTAACTAGGGCATTGATTTTGGACCATGCAGGCCAGACTGGTAAGAGGGACTACATTTGTTCATGAGAAGTTTGGTGCCTACAGAAATATTGACGAATTGTGGGATGGAGAAATCTAGAAAGTCAGCTTATGCACATCTATTTTTAGTTTCATCCAAACCGGAATTTTATGACTTAATAATTAGGAAAAAAAAATCCTCAAATGGTATTTAGACTATCACCCAATTCACATTTTGGTACCTGCCTGGTCTTTTAAAACTACTTAGACAGTACCTATACTTATGCAATGTGGCCTGAAATAGTACCTTGTAAGTGTAATATTATTAAAAATACCATTTTATTCTTCTTTTTACATATTATTATGTATTTTTGAAGCGTAATTGACTCATAATTTGTTTATTCTAACATCTGCAGCTAAGATCTATCTTCAAAACTCGAAGGTAAACAACTATCTCTTACTATAAAAATCTCATTTTCAAGCCACTCGCAATATAAATAGAAAATTTAAATTAATTCTAGATTTTATTAACAACTGCAAACAAAATTTAGACTTTTAGAAAAATTGAAAAGAGAAATTCTCCAAGACAGAGTAAGAGTTGAAAGAAAAATTGCTACAGAGCAAACTTATTTAGCTGTTTGTCTAAAAGATAAAGCTAAATTCAAACAATATTTACATCGATTATCCATCTGAGCTTGTTGGTTAGATCCACACCTTTATTGGTATCAGAACTTATTATAACTCAACACAAATTCTTAAAGATGGGAACACGTTCTGAGAAAATAATGGAGAAAATAAATTCTCGATTAAATTCGAATGATGCAACGCATTAAGAATTTTTAACAGAAATCTCTATAAACAGAGAGTATCTGGAGATACTTCCGGAGATTAGTAACCAATTATAGAAATTGGAAACTAAAATGGATTATATCCAAAATCATCTGAAAAACAAGAAATAACTATTAATAAAGATTAATAGTAAAATCAAGGAACTAAATTTTTGATAGATGAATATCCTTGACTATGTTCAAAGGATAGCCCCGAGAACATAAGAAGTCAAGAGACAGTTCCTCTTGAACAGTCATAAAGAAAATTAATGACTTTAAATCACTAGAAGTTCCATGAGGGAACCCTCCACCAAAGTTGTTTCTTTTGGATCCAACAACAAATCTGTCAAGCATCAGATTTCAAGAATCCAAAGCTGAAGATGTTCGTAATATAAATACGTTGAGCATCCTTGGAAAGAAAAAAACAGCACGCTGCTCAATTCTGAAGAATTCGAGTCCAATGAAATTGAAGAAAATGTTCGAAATTCTTCAATTCCAAAATTTGAATTTAATCTAATTTACAAAAGAAGAAATTTTGACATGTTGGATAGTCATCGGTTCAAAATCCTTGAATTCACCACTCTAGCAACAACAGGAGAAACATATCTTCTTTTGATAACACCTGAGGAAGTTGCTAAAGCCAAAAAAAGAAAGTACAAATTTATACACATTGGAGCAATCCAAGTAGGCATAAAATTATTGACCAGAGAAGGCATAAATTTCTTAGTCTTATGCATCTTACAGGACAATAGACTGATTGATTTCCAAAAAAGTCAAGCATCGCTATGTAACCAAGTTGCATATTTCAATTACTTCCTAAAGTTTTCAACAAGCCTTATTGATGCAGCCCACTATTTACGACTAATGGTCAAAGCAGATGACATCTCAATGAAAGACGGCATGCAAGAGCTTGCTGTAGTTTATAGGATCTATTATAAACTAATGAGCACAAAAGTAGAACTAAAGACCAAATAACAAATATCCATGGTCTTACTACTAGATTCCTTACAAATCCAAAAAATCATTCGGGGCAGATTCATAAGATTACATCGGATGAGGTAACCTTTCCATTAGAATGGAAATTATCTGGCCGCAAAGAAAAGCCAGAAAGTGTAAGAGCAGCAGTTTATGAGAATAGAAGAACTAGAGACATTAACCTAAAATTTGAAGGACACAGAAACATTGATGTATCCTTTGAAAGCTTGAGAGGTGAAAGTTATAGATCATTCAGAAGAAGCAGCTCTTCTAGAGAAAAGGGTATTAGAAGTACCAGAATTTCAATATGGGAAGAAACCGACCTAGTGATGGAAGAAGATTTAGATGCTGAATTAGAAAGAAATATTATCATGCTAAAATCTGAAAATCCAAAAGAAGAGACGCTCTTTGCACTCTATGAAGAAGCAGAAAAATGCAAAGATTCATTTCGTCTAGAACAATTGATCAAAGAGATCGAAAGTTTCACAGTCAAAAAGGAAAGACAAGTCTTTCCTTATCAAGAAGTTAAAACAGAAGAAGGGGAGTCTTCAAGAGCTACAGAAACCACCATCATCAAAATCGGTAGAAATACAAACACTTCCAAACATGAAAGGTCCTACTGGAAAGAAAGGGGAAAGAAGTTCCCAAAAATTCATTCCACAGGAAAATACACCAAAAATACTAATTACACAATTTGATGTATGGTTTGATCTAGAAAAATCTTTAGACAAGAAGGAGGCCATAAATGATTGGGCTGCTAGCTTATTCATGGCAGCATACACTACCTATGGAAAGTTTGAAGCTCCTGACCTACAGATAATCTATGAGTCGACCTTCACAGGAATGACAAAAAAGTTCTATTTTGCCTTCAAACAAACTTCTAAGGGACAAGAATAGTTGGAGAAAATCAAAAGTGATAAGTCTCCATACACCTTTGCAACTCCAATCTATGACCAATTCTGTGGAGATATCTCATATGTTAAGGACAAAGCTAAAGAATTAGCAAAAATCAACATATATGCTTTCAAAATATACAACATGAAGTATTTCGAGGAATATTTGAATGAATTCCAAGAATACTACTATACAATAGGAAAGCTGAAAAATAGCAACCTAATACATCTCTTACGTAGAAAGCTTTCCAAACCCTGGAGGATAACCATGAGGGAGAGCATAGAAGAAAAATCCCAATAAATTTTTTTAGTAGGGGAGTTATGAAAAGAATCAGACAACTGATGCGAGAACAATGCAAAGCAAACAGAGGAGCAAAAGGTGCAAAGAGGCAGCTTAAAGGATCTGACCATTTTTGCACTATAATCACTGACATCCCAACCAACTGGGGATGTGACGAAAATAAGCAGAAAAATAAAGGAAAGCACTTCCATAAACGTTTCAAAGAATTCGATCTGTTCTGCCTATTGGTAATAGCAAGGTCATCTCCAGCTACCCGAACTCGGTTGGGGGTGTCGTATTGATCTGATGATGTCGCCCCAACTGTCTCGCTTAGAGATGCTCCGGATGCATTCTGGACTAGGGGTTGTAGTTGAAACACTCGTGGTGCTTTCTGTAGAAGAGATTGAGTTAATCGAGATGCTCGAGTGCAGCGAGCTGCTTGTTACTCCAGCTAAATTCATGTTCTTCTTGGTGTTGGTAAATCTTCTCTTTGGAGAATTTTCCTAACGTATGATCGGTTTTTCGGCACTAGAGATAAGTTTCTCCTTTGTATACTGAATATGCATTCGATTGCATTCACCGATTATGCCTTAGTGGAGTGTGCTATTGGGCGTGCCAAAATGTGTTTGCTCAAAAATCGTCACGGCCAATATCACGACGACCGATAGACCTCTGGTTCAATCACTCGAAGAAAAATTGTCATCGAGGAAGGAACCCTCTTGGTCGTCAAATCACTCGAAGAAACTAGATCTAGCGTAGACCTGTTCAAAACCTCGCTTGGCAAACAGGCAGCGAGTTGGCACGCCCCGTATCAAATTAGAATGACACTTTGAACCAAAAGTCTATTTGCCGTCGTAATATTGGCTGTGACGATTTTTGAGTAAACACGAACTCTAGCGCCATAGCCACCATCGCAGCTGCAGCTGGAATTTCCTGCACATAAGCTGCCACGGTGGCTGCCCGGTGCTGAGGCAGCGACATATCAGACCTACCAACAGCATCAAACCCCACACAGTCGCCAAACCTTCTATCCAGTTCACGTATTGCTTCATCATCCACCTCACTACTACAGTACTACCGGCCAGTACTAATTATTCTCATGCTTTCTGCAAGTCTGAGATCATCTCTCTCTCTCTCTCTCTCTCTTTATATATGCCAGTCGAACCCAGCTGTGACCTAATGGAATATAACTGGTATCAGAAAATTATGTTAGGAAAGAAAGACGTAATCTAGGGAGAGCATATGAAGTCGATCTGGAACAAAACTGTAGCGCACATGGAGTATGAGCTACAAAGAAGGCCAAAATAACAGAGTACAGTCTGGAGGTATTACACAGGAGAAGGTCTCCAGCGTAACTCTGATACCGGATGGTTTTTGATTGGTAAAGACATTGCTTTCAGCTTTGTTTACCAGAGTCGACAGATAGCTTTTATGCGCAACCATGCCATCAAATCTTTATTTAGACTACTATATTAATCCTGAAAGCATCTCAACACCGCGGGGTGCTCTTCCTCTTCAAGAGAAGCATAATGAACCAAAGGAAAACCAATGAGGCAAAGGAAACTAAAGTTGGAAGCATACTGAAACAAATTAATTATGAAACAGATGCTATTTTGCTTCGTCAAGAGTTTTGCGTTCATTTTCAGATGATTTTCCCAGCACATTTTTCCTTTCTTCCGTTGGGAGACAGCATCCTGCTGTGCCCCTTCAAGAGGTATTGACGTGTTTTTAGCTTGGATTGTCAAACCAACTGAATTCTTATTCCTAGCTAGGATCAAAGTCGTCAAACCTACTCTACCGACTACTCACCAGGATTATGCAAAGGAAGTTGCTTCACGAAATCTAGTAATCGGACTTGAACTGCCAGGATGGTAAGCATACAAAATATACAAACATGGTAAGCTACTAGACTGATTGCCAATTTGTTTTGGACTAAAGAATCTTACACATAACCAACCGCCAAAGTTACAAGAGAAAGAAAGGTGTATTATCCTGGTTATGACCAATACAAATCCATTTAAAACGAATGGCCTCATGCTTTTTACATGGGAAGACTGCCGTAGTTTTCCTCCCTTATAAAAGACACTTCATTCAAGGAAGGAACAGATAAATCTCTTAGAATTTTTCTATAACAAAGCCAAGAAAAACATGGAGTCTATCGATCTATGCTCATCATTGAAGGTATAGCAAAAGTATACAAAAAGCCTTGTATGCTCATCAAATGATCACCAAAAGATAAAAATGAAAGTAAATCCATGTACAGTCAAGTTATGGGAATAACTCATACCAGTAGATTTTGAAGTCATGCAACTAAATCACTAACTTCTATTCAAAGCAACATAAAGACATGACAAGCAGAGGGACTTAAAGATCGCCCATATATTCTAAGAATGTTAGACTACTGCACATAAGATCCTTTAATGTCTCCTAAAAATATGAGTTGTGAAAGGGAACAATTTGCTTTACAGAAACATGAGTTCATGATGATTTACATCCCGCTGGTGATCCTCAAAGGTAGGCAGCTTTTACCAATCCAGTCCAGCCGAGATTATTTTATAGCAGCTGTGGTAAAGTTCATGCTCCAAATCACAACTTGTATGAGATTCACAATCAATAGCACGAGTCCTGAACAGAAAAGCAAAGACTTGCTGCAAAAGAACAATACAAACTATTACGTTAATTCATCATTACTGACATTAAAGACACGAAACGACTTGACACTTATTTCAGTACTACATTAGCAGTTGCTCTAGAAAAGTAAATCTTTAACGGCTCAATTATGACTGCACACTACATCATACAAAAGTACAATCACTATTAGTTATAAAGAAGCAGCATCATTCACTCACATTATAGGAATTTCAGTTAAATTACAGCTCGCTATAGTTGCGCCAAACAGCACGAAATTCTTCACGGAATGTGTTCAGACGTGCTTTCAAGTTGGGTGTCCTAAAGCTTGCATGCAGTAGAGTGGCTGAGAATATACGAAGTCAATAAGAAAGGGACACATATGGGGAACATGGAAAAAAAAAAAGCTTTGTAAAACTACTTCAGTTGAAGTAACATACCAAGAAGTCCAAAGGCGAGGGCCCATACGACAGTTATGAGACCACAAGAAACAAACCACAGAATAAAACTCACTACATAAAATTAAAAAAGTTACTCATTAAACAATGGAGAATTATAGAAAGAATAAAGTCATAAAGAAAATAATTGTTTAAAATTTTATTACCAGAAGAGAATATCATAACAAACACCCAACGAGGCCGACCACAGATGTGTATTGCTCGTTTGGCTGATGGACGTCCACGAATTACAGGCCTGGAAAAATTTACAGAATTATAGAAGCAACTATATTGGATACAGAGATAACAGGTCTAATTATAAGCAAACAAGCTCACGTAAGAGGAGGTCTCATCTTTGCGGCTAAATGGGGAGAGATTTGCCTCACAGATCTGGTTACTTTCTCACTAAAAGTGCCTGCAAAGCTGTATAAACAAATACTCGTGACAATAAGTTTTATTGACCAAACAATGGCAACAAGTAGAAATATACGACATCATTTATATCAATCAAGCCCAAACCTATTTCAAAACTACCACCAAGACAGTCTAGCAGAACAGCATTTAAAAAACAGACATAAAATCACCATATTACAATCCAGAAAAAAATCGAAAAGAGTTTCAATGAGTTCAGATATAAAGAACATGAACAGTATCTAATCAATCAAGCTAGACTGCGCGTTCACTACAAGTCTAAAATCAAAGAACAGAAGCAATAGTACTCGCAACACTTCCGCATTGGTGGTATATGCACATCACAGAAACGCATGAGACTCGGCTGTTTTACCTATCATTCAGGAAAGCAATGCTGAGTGCTGTCAGAATGGCAGCAAAGATTGCAAGCGGCCTAGTCAGAAAAGCCAAACCTGCAGTCGACAAACACAAGTTAGATCATCTCTACACAGTAAACACCGGTCGAGAAGCCGCGAGACTTCAGCAAAGTAAGAGATACAAGTTGCCTAAGTAGCTCACCAAGGATGATAACAATCAAAAGGAAGTAGTTGGTCCGGTAGCTGCAAAAGCATAAACACTTCTCATGAAACACAGAAAATTTAAGAGTTACAGCATTCTAATCTACCAGGGAAACTAAACAGATACAAAATTATGATAAAATTAGCTGAAACAATTCAATCCTTCGAGTAACGATCACAATCAGCATCGAATAGTGAAGCACAGTAATTCAATCTTGCGACGATGAACTGAATTTGAAATATGGACGCAAGCAAATTGACGAGTGAAAGATAAGGAGGATCGTACTAGTAGAGATTGCATTTGAGGCGGCTGTTCCATTTGGAGGAGGATCTGGGGATGGTGAACCTGGAGAAGAACTCGCCGAGAGGACGCGGCGGAGACGACCAGTCAACTTCGCGGAGTGCGTCGACCAGATCCTCCGTCGTCACGTTGCCCCAATCCATGTCGAGCGAAACCCTAAGCTAAACGACAGCGTTTCGGAGCGAGCAGATGAAGAAGAAAAAGAAGAAGACGGTGAGGAAAGAAGGGATTAGAGATTTAGAGGATGGTGGTTTGGTGTGTTGGTCTAAATGACACCGAGAGGGCAAGTTCTGTGGTGATTCTCGACTGGGTTAAGCATTGTACTTCTGTTGTTAAATTGAAAAGATTGAGTAAAAAAGAAATGTCTGAGCCCAGGTTCGAACTGGGGACCTTTAGTGTGTGAGACTAACGTGATAACCAACTACACCACCCAGACATTTGGTATAAGTTTGACAATGTAAATTCTTGCCTTTTTCTCATGTCTCAGTAAGCTCGATGAGTGTTTGATTGTCAAACTATGATTAGATGTCTCTCGACAAAGTAAGTTAACTCAAGTGGTCAGAACACAACTGCTTAAGAATGAGTCATCAGTTCAAATCACACATAATGTTTCCATAGTCCATACTCATATCGAGACACATACGGAGCAGAGACCTTGGACATGGAAGTACCAGCCCTAGTATAAGTAAAAAAGTAGAAGTTAAACTCTATATAGATATGAACATATCCTACAAATTTTAAGCACTTTATTTATGTATAAATTGGAAATGTTTTGCTTTATTTTCAACTCAAGCATAATCCTATTAACATTCCCGATATTAAGAAAGAAAGAAAAAAAGATTTTTTTCATTACCTAGTTGTATAACGAAGCTAAAAATAGTAGAGTTTATGTCACAACTCGGTATAAAAAATGTGGCACGTGGTAGTTACCTCACTAACTACATTGAAACAGGAGGTCCCTAAAAATTGGAGAATTGCATTGCCAGCACACCCCATGGTCACTCCTGTTCGTAATCGACACCCACCATCACATAAGAGCAAGTGCACCGGGGCGGATTTCGCCGGCATCTGCTCGAGCACGAGGGAGGGGCCCGCCGGCAAGTGCTCGGAGGCCGAAAATGAGGGGCGCACCGGGGCGATCTTGCTCGAGCAGGTCGGAGGGGAGGAGAGCTCGAGCTCGAGCTCGAGCAGAAAGAGATCGAGCTGCTGCTCGCGCAGCTGGCGGACCCCACTTCACGTGGGTGACGTCAACTGACGCCAGTTTTTTTTTTTTTTTTTAACTTAAGGTAAAAGGTGAAAAAAGAAACTTACCAACCAATCAGTACGTGCCACGTGGCACGGCAGAAACAAAAAAAAAAGGTAACGGGCCAGTTGATCTGGTCCGTAGATTTCGAATTCAAAAGTTGATCCAACGGCTCAGATTCAACCAGAAAAATCAGAACGGATATAAACGGTAATACCCAAAATATTTACAAAAAAATTGCAAAAAAATCCCAAAAAATTGCATATCACCCCCTACTATTTTCCTATAAATACTACACAATTTTTTTCACAACTCACTTCTCATTTGTGCACTACAAATTTCACATCTCCATCCATCTCTTCTCCATCTCTACTTTCATTTTCGTGAGCATTTTTTTGAAAAATGGCCCATTGGCTTCGTTCCGAAGATTTGCAAATGTGCATCTCTTTCGCACGTCATAGTATCGATGAAGTCAACGGCAACAAACAAAGGAAAGATAAATTGTGGGAGAAAATTCACGCCGATTACATGGAAAATTGAGTGCCATTGGAAGGAGAAACACCTCGAGAGGAGCCTAGGTCTCAAATTGCGCTTGCGTCGCACTACAATAAATTCAAGATACTATTGCAGAAATGGGGTCAATGTTTGCGAGACGCACGTAAGCGTAGAGCTAGCGGCACTTCTCACATGGATGAGGTAACTACTTATAATCTAATTTTTATTTAATTTCATTTTTATTTAATTTCTCTCATAATCTCATTTTTATTTAATTTCTCTCATAATCTCATTTTTATTTTACCTATTTAATTTCATTTTTATTTCATTTCATTTTTATTTAATTTGTACTATGTAATTAATTAATTTAGTAAATTTGAATTAACTTTTTGTATGTCAATTTAATTTAATTAATTTACTGTATTTTTTTAGATTAAACAAGCTCAAGCATACTACTATGCCGCTAAGAAACGACCGTTCACCCACTTTGAATGTTATGAAGTTCTTAAGGACCATCCAAGTTACCGCGATGTTGAACCGAGCACTCCGTCTCCGTTTGTTGGCTCATATGAAGATACTCCCTCCGTTACCGAATCATCTCCAATCGTAAATTTGGGTGATGAAGGAGACTTGAATGAAGCATCACCCGCCTACGTTGGCACCAGTTCGTCGAGTCCGGTAAGACCAATGGGATGCAAGGCGGCAAAGGAATCAAAGCGTCATAAGAAACAAGGTAAGACTCCTATTGATCAACGCACTGAGGTTTTGCAAACTATGGCAAGTGATCAAGCAGCGTGGCATTCCACGAGAAAGATACAAAATGAAAGTCAGCTCAATTATTACGCCAAGTATATAGAACTTCAAGAACGAAAAGAAGCAAGGGCGGAAACTGAGCTCCAAATAAAGAAACATGAGGAAGAAGCAAGGATCATGACCATGAACTTGGAGGCTATGACCCCGATCTCCAAAAGGTACTTTACCAAGAGGAAACTAGCTATCCTTAAGGAATCAGAAGATAAGGATGGTGAAGCTTCCGATGATACATTTGCGGATTGTTATCAACCACGCGTACTCTTTCCACAGTAATTATAGCGCCCTATTGTATTAAGAATAAATGTTGTTTATGTTTTCATTATCGTTCCATTATGTTTTCATTATGTTTTCATTATCTTTCCATTATGTATTTGAATTTTCGAGAAATAAAATTGCATGTGCTTTATGAAATAACTTGTCTGCGTAGAGGCATAATCTAACATTTAAAATTCAAACACATCATATTTATTACACAATTTCAACTATCGAAACACACTTACTGAATTGAAAGCACATTTATGAAAATTAAGCACACATAGTAAAAATGTAAACACAATTAATTATAGTCTTTCTCCAGTCTCAAGCATCCAGTTGTGCTTCACCAGGTCCTTCTGAAGTTCGTTATGGATATAAACAGATTGGAGATCGGCAACACGATCATGAAACCGTGACATATTATCCCCATCTCTACTCATTGGCTGAAAAGGAATTCGATTCCCATCCTCATCAACAGGCCCATCATAAACTTGGAAAGCTCGTACTGGGTTTTGCATATCTTCTTCTGCATTCTCTTCAAACTCTTCATCTACGAACTCACTCTCAACTATCATGTTATGCAATATGATGCAGGCTAACATGATAGTTTTGATCACCGATTTCTTGTGCAATGTACAACTATGACGGATAATTGCCCATCGGGATTGCAGGATGCCAAAGCATCTTTCCACATCTTTCCGGTATGACTCCTGTTTCTTTGCAAACAACTTATCTGGCGGTGTTTGGGGGTTAGAAATTGTTTTCACAAATGTAGAGTACCTTGGGTATATTTCGTCTGCAAGAAAATAAGCGTTGGAATACCGCTCTTCATGAACTTCATATACGGCGGTTGGGCTTCTTCCGGCAAGGAGTTCGTCAAACACATCTGATTGGTGGAGCACATTAATGTCGTTTTGAGCGCCTGGAACCCCGAAGAAACTGTGCCATATCCATGTATCATACGAGGCCACTGCCTCTAAGATAATGGTGGGACGACCCTTTCGCCCTGAGTACGCCCCTTGATGAGCTATTGGACAATTCTTCCATTCCCAGTGCATGCAGTCGATGCTTCCAATCATACCTGGAAAACCTCGTTGTTGGCCCTTAGCTAGAAGCCGTATGAGGTCATGTTCTGTTGGAGGGCGGAGGTAACGTTGACCGTAAAGGAGAACCACTTGTCGGCAAAACTCCTTCGTACATTCTAGTGTAGTGGATTCACCCATCCTTGTGATTTCAGCACACTGATCTGCGGCTGCGCCGTAAGCCAGCATTCGCAGCGCAGCGGTCATCTTTTGTTGGGGGAGGAGGCCTAGCAATCCAGTGGCATCCGGTCTCTGATGCCAATATTCATCGAAATTGCAGAGACCCGTCATGAGAGTGTTGAATAAGTCTCTGTTCATTCGGTACCTTCGCCGAAATTCTTGCACGTTGAAGATCGGGCGTTCGATGAAGTAATCTTGCAGGAGATTATCTCCCCTGGACGCCCTCAATCTTTGTCGATTTGCTTTACGACCCCGACGTGATCCACCACCATGCGGTTCATCATCAAGTTGTGCCACCTCCACGGCCACGAGATCCACGAAAGATTGCTCTATCTCGTCATCCTCCTCGTTTTGTAGTTGCCTCATTCGAAAAAAGTTGTCGAAGCTAAAAGGATTCATCAAAATTTGATGATTCAAGGATTGGAAATTGTGGTGATTGGTGTGATAGGAATGAGAGAGATGATAATTTATACCAAAAGCTCACCGACACCGACAATCGGCTTCAATTATTTCGTTATCCGGAGATGACACGTGTCGCAATCTCATTCGTCGGAAATCTCACCGACAATCGGCCTCAATTATTTCGTCGATATTGTTATCCGGAGATGACACGTGTCACAATCTCATTCGTCGGAAATCTCACCGACAATCGGCCCCAATTATTTCGCACATATCGTTATCCGGAGATGACACGTGTCGCAATCTCAGTGGTCTGAAATCTCACCGGCAATCCGGTTCAATTATTTTGTCGAAATCGTAATTACGTGATAACACGTGTCACGCCCTCATTCGCTCAGCGAATAGTAACTGCTAGAGCAGTTGGTGAACTGGTGCGTGCAGTTTTGGAACTGCTTGAGCAGTTCTGGGATTGGCAACTGCCAGAGCAGTTTCCGGCAACTGCTTGAGCAGTTGATGGAAAATGGGTGCGGATGCTCTAACACTAGAATAGCCATCACAACAATAAACCACATGCCATATTGCAAGTACAACACGACGACTCATTCTTTAGCATAGTGTGATTATACATACAGTATGTCTTTATTAAGAAAAATCAATCATCAAGCCGAAAATCAAAGCTAATATAAAAGACCGATTATATGTATACGTGATATTTTTCATGCAGGAAGAGATTCATATTTTGTGTCTACCTCACCAATTCTGTAGATTGATTCAAAGTTCCAACCAATTGGGGATTTCGGAATGATCCTCTTAACTAATCTCTAGAAACATTAGAGCATCTCCAACAATAGAGATTCTATATCCTATAATAGAACCTTCATCAAAAATTTCATCTCCAACCCATACAAATTTGAGTCTCATACCCTAAATCTAGGTCTCATACCCTATCCAAGGTTCTATAAGGGCATCTCCAATAAAAGGTACTAAACCCTATAATTTTGGGGTACTAAAAAAAATTGGACTCCAATAATAGTTTTGTGAAGTCCTAAACCCTATATTTATAAGACTTGGTCTCATCCCAAGTCTTATTTTGAGACTCCATATGAGACTTGGTCTTATAATTTTGGGTTGGGGCCACTTGGTAGAGGGGAGAGAAATTGGAGAGATAAGACCCCTACCATTGGAGTTGTACCAAGTCTTATATGAATAGTATTCATTTGAGGTCTCATAATAGGTATAAGACCCCATTATGAGACTTCTCCATTGGAGATGCTCTAATAGAACATGAAATGAGGTATAGGACCTTGAAAAAAATGGTGGGCCCAGAAATCAGCAAAAAGCTTATCAGAAAGAGAAAAAGGGTGACATGTTGCGTGGAGAAGGAGAGTGAGCAACACGCACTGAAAGGAGAAGAAGGCTGGCCGAGAGTGAAAGTCACGTGTGAGTGGAGTTCCAAGGCTGCCAACCTTGGCAGGCTGGTGGGGCCCATGTATGTGGCTGCCTGCTGGTTGTCTCCCAGCTCAAGCCCAACGGCATCTTTTTCATTTCTCTCTTCAATGAAGCCCAAGACACTAATTAATAATTTTTAATTAAAAAATTTAATAATAGATTATTTTAAATTAAAATAGTTTGAGAAATTATTATAGAATACATATTTTAATATTAAAAGAAATCTATAATAAAGATTATGAGTTTTAATGTATAAGGTATAGAACTTATGGTTGGAGATGAGAAAATAAGTCTTATTATGAGGTATAGAACTTTCATTGTTAGAGATGGGAATGTCCTATAATGAATAGTAATTTTACAAGGTTCTATTATAAGGTATAGAACCTTCATTGTTGGAGATGGTCTTAGACATCCGCAAAGATATTATCGTTGTCCTCGAGAGGAAAGGAAAATGGTGAGACCATTAATAGTGCTGACGTCCTCCGAAACATAATATTCCTAGGCCCATCCATCATCGCCCACCTCCCTAAAAGGAAATATTCCCTGCCAATCATCTCCCGCCACCTCGGAGACACCCCCCTGTTGAAGTGCACGCCACATGAATCTAACACCTCACCGCATCATATCCCAACCCATTCATTCATCGCTGCCTGCTATTTGGACTCCACCCCTCCGATCTCAATCATTAACACTTTAATCACGATTATCTCGGCTTAAGTTATGGTTTGAGGATTATTCAGAACGTCTTTTTTAAAGATTTATATTTTGTTGATCGAAAATAAAAGTCATATATCCTCTAGAATTCTTATATTTTATTTTCATCAATTTATTCGCGACAATGAGCCTCCTGCCTGACGTAGCTAAATCTTATACCCCTTTAAAAAAGAAACCACGATTATCTCATACCAAAAATAAATAGCTTTACTTCAAATTATCCAATTAATCATTTCAATTCAACTCACGCAGTCCACGTTAAATTCACAACGCAGACTTCATTTTAATCTCTCTCTCTCTCTCTCTCTCTCTTTCCAATTATTCTTCCCCTGACCTATTTCTCTCATCCGAATTCCACCACAAACACCGGGTCGTGTCCACCGGAGATCTAAATTCCCGGGCGAGAAACTTCTTCAATCGCGGTTTTTCCGAGCTCGGAACCCTAGTTTAATAATGGCTCAGGCGTCCGGGAGGGGTGGACGGGTCGTCGGCGACTACATAGTGGGCCGCCAAATCGGGTCGGGTTCGTTCTCGGTTGTCTGGCACGGGCGGCACCGCGTTCATGGAACCGAGGTGGCGATCAAGGAGATCGCTACCGGTCGTCTCAATAAGAAGTTGCAGGAGAGCTTAATGTCCGAGATCTTCATCTTGAAGAAGATTAACCATCCAAATATTATTCGCTTACATGATATTATAGAGGTTAGTCGATTTTTTTTTTATATAAAAGTTTTATTAGTCTTGATTTTTTTTGTAGTTTTGGTTTATTATTGATGAAGCTACTGTTTATGGAGGGAAAGAGTTTTTCAGAAGTTTTAGTTTTGGTTTTAGCTGTAAACTGTAGGAAAATTCAAACATGGAAAAGTCTTCCTGTAGGAGATAGTTGAAGTCTTTGGAGATGACAGCGAAGTGTTTAGTAAAGGTTTTTGCTGTAAAAAGTTATGGAACTTCTAAATAGTCTATCTTGATTGTCAGAAGTATTGTACTGTGCATTGGAACAGCTCAAGTTCTTATCTCATTTCATGAGGAATTTAAAATTTTATCATCTTGCATAGTTGACAAGATATGTAGAAATGTGAGTATTTAAGCAAAGAATTTTTTGATTGGAGTGCATAATTTGGCAGTTGGCAATTAGAATGTATGTTTAGCTGTCAAACACCATCTTCAAGCTTTCCGACGCAGTTACTTTTCCCTTGTAAAGTTGCCTGACATTCTCTTAAATAGGTTCCTGGGAAGATAAATCTAGTACTAGAGTTTTGTAGAGGAGGTGATCTCTCGATGTATATTCAACGCCATGGAAAAGTACCTGAAGCTACTGCAAAGCACTTCATGCAGCAGCTAGGTTTGCTTCAATTTTTTTTTTCTATTTGCCTTTTCAAATTGTTCTTCCTTTTAGGTAATGTATTGATGTTAAAATGATTATGTTATTTACAGTGGCAGGCTTGCAAATGCTTCGTGACAATAATCTTATACATAGAGATCTAAAGCCACAGGTTTGTTTAATTATGTGGAATATTCTATCAACATAGAGAGAGTAAGGTTGAATGTTTTTAGCAAAGTGTGAGTATGCTCGACAATTGTAACTGATAATATGGTGATTATTTTCGCTTCAAACAGTTTTTCATGTTATGTACTTGAGCCTTTAATTTGGATAAAAAAATTCAGAAAATTCCACCTGATTAACTATGCGATGTATGTATTGCTAATATAACTTAATAGATGGTTAGAAAAGAGAATATCACTTTATACACTTACTGCCATAGATATAGCAACACCACCGTACTATTGTTCGGAGCTAGATAAAGTACTTATTTTAGTTTGAAGATGAAAACTCTTGTACTGTTGGGTTTGAAGTAATAAACAACTTAGATTAGCTACTTAGTAGATCAGTTGTCATAGGATATTGTTTGATATGTAAATAGTGATGTCAAGGGATGTCATAGGATATTGTTTGATATGTAGTATATCTTGTCTCTGCAGAAAGGTTTCGTAGGTATGTCATTCCATTTGTAATGTTTATCATTCTTGGAACAGAATCTCTTACTGTCCACCAATGACACCAATTCCGTTTTGAAGATTGCAGATTTTGGGTTTGCAAGGTAATTTTATACACATCCCTGTGTCTTTGGTTTCAGCAAACTAGTATCTCATCCATTCCAACGTTTCCAATTAAAACGTCCGCTGTCCTTTCTTTTCCGTGGTGAGCAGATCTCTGCAACCTCGTGGCCTTGCTGAAACTTTGTGTGGTTCACCACTATACATGGCTCCAGAGATAATGCAACTTCAAAAATACGATGCGAAGGTGGTATTTTCTCTTCTCATGTGATGGTAACCTTGCATAAATCTTTTCCTTTAACCTTGAACTGAATACGCAGGCAGATCTCTGGAGCGTCGGTGCAATTTTATTTCAGCTTGTAACTGGGAAAACCCCATTCACAGGAAACAATCAAATACAGGTTTTTACCCTTTCTCCTATCATTTTTCCTCTTAGCAAACCTGAAGTGTTCAATGTGGGCCCTAGGACTAGCACTAATCCTCTGCATTACCATGCCTATAATTCTTATTATTTTTTTCTCATGTTGTGCAGTTGCTCCAGAACATTGTGAAATCAACTGAGTTGCAGTTTCCCTCAGACAGCAACGATTTGAGCTCAGATTGCAAGGATTTGTGTCAGAAATTGTTACGCCGCAATCCAGGTACTTCAGTCTTTGTAGTAAAATTGCATGTTCATATGTGAAATGCATACGCCTGAAGAAAATTTTCATGCATGTAATGTTTTTAACTTTTCGAACTCCCAGATTTCTGAATGGTGTCTGAGACATGGATGCAAATAGCACAATCTATTTATGTTATAACCATTGCCGCTGTATGAGTTCCAGTATCTTGATGTTGTCGGGTGACCAGTTTGTAAATTGTGACCGAGTTAAATGGCTTTGCCTTAGTTTATTTTTATTTTTTATTTTATTGAAAGATGCCGTAGTTTCTTTATACTGAAAGGATGCATGCACTAATTTGTTTTCTTCTTTAGATATCTCTAATTTGGTTTATAGTTTAACATATAATTTATCGGGCTTTTAACTATAAGATAAAGGACGTCCATTTGCTCAACAATACAAACTGAGAAAGGAATAACCTAGGCAAGGAGTTAGTTCATTTAGCTGAAATGCTAAGTTTCCTCCCCTAATCACCCTATTTAGTTCTTCGGCGGACTTCTTTCTCCATATATGCTGTTTGCTGTAATGTTGAGAATTTGATATCAGTAATTGGATTGGCTTGTAAGTTGAACAGAAAATGTTTGTATTCCAGAAATATTGGTGGCAACACCTACTGATGGCAGGACAAGCAACTAGGCCTTTAGATATGAAGTGCTAGATATACCACAGACAAGTGAAAGTAGTTTGGTTCTAAACTAGACAAGTTTAATGCAAAAGCATCCAAGCAATACTATTTATAGTAGGGTATACAGCATATGGTAGTTAGATCTTGGAAATTCATGTTGATAACCCCCATTAGCAAAGGCTATGCTGATATTGATGATAGAAATCTACTTAGCTTCTGAGTTTTATCAGTTCATTAATGACTTTATTGACTTGATAGTTCTGACTCTTTTATTTGACACTGCTTGCAGTGGAAAGATTAACATTTGAAGAATTCTTTAATCATCCCTATTTTGCTCAGAATCCTTTACAGAACCCATTGAGGTAAGTGAAGCGTACAATAGTGTCTTTCAGGTTTTGATATTATTAGTATTATATATCTGGTTTTTAGAGGATCCTTTGTGGTGTGCAGGATTAAGAGGAACTCAAAGATAGGAGAAGGATTTCCTATGTTTGATAGCAGTACCACGAGGAACATGGAAGAAAGTTCTCAGGAAGATTGTCTGCCTTTTATTTTGGATGATGATTCTAGTGGTCCCGAGGGGAGCCCTTCTTTTTCATGGAGGGGGCCCTCTATGAAGTCTACTTATGGATTTTCGCTTGACACAAAAGTTGATAGACGAGAAGCATCACCAAGCACTTCATTCAGATATGGCAGTGCAACACGTAAAGAAATTTCTGGTCTTGGG
The DNA here is from genome assembly GCA_946800695.1 of Geum urbanum. Taxonomy (NCBI): domain Eukaryota; kingdom Viridiplantae; phylum Streptophyta; class Magnoliopsida; order Rosales; family Rosaceae; genus Geum; species Geum urbanum. The sequence goes on along the minus strand of OX326999.1, from coordinate 74,817,118 downwards.
TTGGACAGCCATAGACCATCAGAAAGACACCAATATGACCATCTAGGACCTGTGGACCAAAGGCCAGTGAATGTTCGTTCAGGAGGTATACTTCTCTTATACTCCTTCTCATCTTCTGTGTGTTATCTGCATCCAAACATGCCATAGACCATCAAGTATTTATTATTTTTTTTATCCACAGTTGGAGATTCACTGGAATTGATTGAGCAAGATTATGTTCTTGTGTGTGGACCCCCTATTGATGTGTCGTCAACTTCAGCTACTGCTACAAGGCCAAGCCACTCAGTAAACAAATCTGAGAGTCTACCACAATCTCTAACCACGTCATCAAGTGCCCCAATGCCAATCATGGGTGCTGCTAGTAATAATATGTGTTGCATAGGAAGCTTGGATAGTCAGAGTTCTGCTCCAGGGACATCTCTAGGGTCAACTGATATGGGTGATGCTTTGGAGCAGCCATCAACACACTTCATGACGAGGCTTAATTCATTGCAGCAGTGTGTGTCTTCTATTACTGAACTAGTTCATGAAAAGGTAAAGCATGCATTCTGTACTGTTTTATTCTTGTTGAATGAGTCCAGTAATTTAAAAGCCTTTTGCAAGCAATAATAGGGGTGTTTTATATAGAATTTATATATTTATTATGTATATATATTGTCTGTGCCTTCGATCATTGCATTTCTCTAATTTAAACCCTTTTATTGAAAAGATTGAGGCAGGCAAGCAACTAGAGGCATTCACAATTCAGCTTGTAATTCTTGCAATTTGGAAACAAGCGCTTCATATATGCCACACACAAGCTGCCTCAGCCATGGAAGGAAGTCCAAGCCAAGAGACTACAAGAATTAGGAGGGGCACCAGCAAGAAGCTTGGTACTTCTGATACTGAGGATGGCCTTGAAGCTGTCAACTCACAAGGCGCTGAAGATCTTTCCTTGCAGATTGAGAGGGAATTTCTGCGGGAGGTTGAGCATGCAGAAGAACTAGCAAAGGCCATTGAGCCTGGTATGGATTTAATTTTGCACATGTTCTCTATGGTAATTTTTTTTTCATTGGCTCAAAATAATTGTCAACCATAAGATCAAGTGCTTTTTCTCTTTTTCTTTTTGTTCCTATAATCTGGAGATTAGTTGCATTCTAACTGAGCTAGTTAGTTGGCTTGTCTCAAGGACAACAATTCAGAATCATACTCCCATGAGATAGATTAACTTATCTTGTTTTGGATTGCTAAATTGACGTGCAACCATTTCATACTCTGTTAGTCTTCCTACAGATACTAAGAAACAGAGGCACTCGTTTTATCATACAATCCATAACAATCTTGCTCTTTTTTTATTTTCTCATGGTTGCAGGACATACGGAGATGATGCCAGATGCAATGGAGACAATATTTCAATCTGCTCTAGCTTTTGGGAGACATGGTGGAGTGAGTATTTTGTTCCCTTTTGTCTCATATTGTTTGGACATCTTAAACGACTGAAGTCAAGGTTGGGACATGGTTATATGAGAAAAAAATATTTTTAATCTGGTAGTCTATCATCTCTTGTGTGGTAGGTTGATGAACTTATGGGTGACATGGATAGTGCAGCATTGCTTTATACAAAAGCTGTGCGTCTCTTGGTATTTCTTTTGGTGGAAGCACCATCCCTCATACTCAACCCACCATTCTCCTTGACCAGTTCGGATCGGTATAGACTTCGAACTTACATAGGAATACTCAACAATAGGCAAGGTTATTCAAGGTCTCAGCGGATGGCTCTTTTAAAATGCGAGGAGCAACAATGCCCTCCTTAAGAAGTCAAATGTAAGTGCAGAGATTTGTTGTGACTTGCCCCTGATTGTATGTACGTACATTGTATATAATAATTTGTTTGTACAGCTATTCTTTGATCGGAGGATGTGGGAAGGTAGTGGGACTCGTATCAAAATAGTTAAGATGTAGAGATTCAATTTCTGTCATAAAAAGGAGGAGAAGATGTGCATTAGTTGTTTCCATTTTATATCATGGCACTTCCTTGTCGAGGCTCTAAGGTACTCATTTCAGTCTTTGCTTTCAGATGAATGTGATCGCTTTGTTAGACCAATTTTTCTGCTTACATTTCGCTTTCGATTAGTTTGTGGCTCAAGAGATGAGAACGCTTGTAGCTGTAGCTGTGCCTCTGATGGTCAATTTAGTTACAAAGTTTTAAGAATATGGTGGTGGAAAGAGAGAATTGTTGACGATACAAGCCACTGTTGTATGACATACTGTTTGAAAGAAGGAATCTTTGCCATACGACTTTATTTGTGTTCATAGAAAGGGTTTCTCATTCCCACACCTAGGCAAGTTCGTCATTACTTACTAGCATCCCATGAGCGCAGAGATTCTGGAAGGGCAGGGGACATGAATTCATGAAGACATATTGCTCCCCTATTTTCTGATATAACTTCAAGGCACCATGAGATTAGTACATCTTTTTCTATGGACCACGATTATGTGATATCTGAATGGTAGGCTGGATTGCTTTTCCTATATGAAAGATAAATATGGTGGAGAGTCGTGAATGGAATCCAAAGAACATTACATCGGTAAGGTTCAAAATCATCACACTCCATACAGAATGAGTTCCAAATCTCACCATTAAGCTCACCAGATCAGTATCTCATGGTTTAAAAGACTCTGAATTCAAGATTTAATATAAGAATTTACTTGGACTAGTTTGATGGATTATAGGACCAAATACATGTTTTTCATCATTTCCGAGCAGTTGTTGACCTGGAAGTCAATCCAACCTAGGCCTCACTATTTGGCCTATAGGCTCGAAAAGTTCACGAGCGGCCCGAAACCCATCGAGCTCAAGCTTGGCCTGGCCCGAACAAAGCCCCAAAAGGCCCGGCTAGGTGGGTATAGAGCAAAGCCTGGGCCGAGGTTTCAAAGCCCGTGGGCCTAAAAATCTGGAGCCGCTTGAAGCTCGCAGGGCTAGCCCAAGCCTGGCCAAAACAGCTTGAAAGGCCCGTTGCATTTTAATAAGTTTATTCAGTACAGGCTGTACATACAGTATCGTTTTAGACTTTTAGTCTGTAGATAACATTGCACATTAGGTAAACATTTATTTCCGTTGACATTAGCACAATAAAATCTCGAGACTAACGACTTTCTCTCTTCACAGATCTTTCTCAGTCTCTTGAGTCTCTTCCTCGCAAATCTCTATGCCTCTTCTTATTTCTTTCAAAGATAGAACTCTGTCGGCCTTTGATTGGAGAGGAAATAGTTTGTTCGCTTGTCTATGAGATCGAGCAAGCAGTGGAATCCCTAATTGAATTAGGGCTTCATCCTAATCTTAAAGGAATCAGGTGAGTTCAACTTTTAATTTTTAGAATTTCAATTGTCTAATACTGGGTGATGCATCGATTGACGTTGATGGGTCTTGATCTGTAGTATCTTACTATGTATTACATATATTTATTTGCAGCTAGTGGAAACGAAGAGGAACCGACAAATGCCAAAGAGCCCAGAGCCCAGAGACAATTCTACACCAAGTTCATTCTAATTGAATCATGGCTTCATCTTAATCTTAAGAAATCTGGTGAATTCAAGTTCTAATTTTTAGAATTTCAATTGTCTAATACTGGGTGATGCGTTGATGGGTCTTGATTTGATTTATCTTACTATGTATTGCATATATTTGTTTGCAGCTAATGGAAACAAAGAGAAACCAACAATGTTAAAAGAGCCCAAAGGTCAAAGGCAATTCTACAACAAGTTCATACTATAGTAGGTATGCTTGATATTAAAGTTGTGATTGAAAGCCGTACATAAATGCAACTATATGTTATCTTTCTAGTAGTCGTATGTAAATACAATTATATGTTATTAGTCATAGTTTAAAAAAAACTTCATCAATCTCAATCTGTGGAAATATGCAATGCGTACTTCACTTTCTAATACTAATGAAGCTTTTACTCTCTATATATTAGAATAGGACAATGCTTGATGAAGCTTATAATACCGATGAAGCTTATATTTTTCTTACAGTGGAACATATATGACTTCCAGCCTACTATACTTGGGCAGTAGATGACGGTGATGCTTGATGTTTTGGGGCTGATGTGATTCTTCTACGGGAAGTGCTTCTATACTTTAAGCATCTAAACCTTTTCATTATAGTTTCAATTGTTAGATGGATACAATTAATGAGGAATTTAATGACACTTCCCCAATTCCCCCACCTATTGTTGGTAGAGAAACTAGTGATGTTTGGAGTATTTTTAGTAAGATTGAAGAAACAATTGATGAAAAAAAAGTACATTTGTCTAAATGTAGTATTTGTAGTAAGAAACTTTCTCATGGTGCAAATAGTGGTACCAATCATTTGAGAAAGCATTTACTAAAGCATGCTAAAACACCTTCTCAGGATATTAGAAACCAGATACAAATAGGTCAAGATGCCTTAGGAAATATTTCAAAATTTGTTTTTGATAAGGTTGTTGCTAGGAGAGAAGTAGTGGATTTTGTTATAAGAGCTGAATTACCTTTTACATTTGTTGAAAAACATTTTTTTAAAGGATTCATTCAGAGAGCATTTACTCCTTAGTATACTGGAATTTCTGCATCTACTTGTAAAAGAGATGTGATGAAAAGATTTAGCCAAACTAAAATTGAGTTACTTGCTTTTTTTAAAAAATTTGAAGGAAAAGTTTGTCTAACATTTGATTCATGGTCATCACGTCAAAAAGTTTGTTGTGCTTCAGGTGGATCAAGTTGTGGAAGAGAGAAAGTTGATTTTAGAAACCATGTCATGCAGCCTTCAGGTACAATTATATGCAATCATATTTGTGAAATTAAATTTTTTTTCAACCTTGTAAAGCTGTATTTTGATTTGGTTTTCATTGATTTTACTGCTTGGTACCTTGCCATTGCCTCAATCCTTCATAGTCAAGTAAATCTAATCATCCAGTAAATCACAGCAGTCTATTTTTACTTAACTAGAAACCATGATTTGTGTTTCATTTTTAGTTTAGCTTAATTCACTCACTAATTATGTTTGTTTAATTTGCATTTACATATATTTGGTTACACGATAGCTTAATTCACTCACTAATTATGTTTGTTACAAGGACCCTACCAATTTTCATATCGAAAAGCCATTGATAGCGTCCTTGTGAAAATTAAAGTCTCCAGAACCCATTCGTATACTTAGTATGCAATTACGTAATGTCATTCTCTTCCGCAGGTTTAACAATTTTCCTACTCTTGACTAATTAATCTTCTGGCCAAACTCCATACTGGGTCGCTGGGTTTCACCATCGATTATGTTGATATGTTCATTGTTTGAGCCATTTCTCTATGTTAGTTTGACATGGCCAATTCAATTTCCTCTTCGTTGATCTAGAAAAAGATAAAACACATTTCGTATATAACAAAAGAGAGTTCTACTGTAAGTTACACGTAAATCACTGTACATTTCACTGTTTCAATTCTTATTCATGGGGGTATTTCAGTCATTTGGTGCCGCACACATCGCACACTTCGTCCACTGTTCTCGATTAGCTTTTCTTTCTCAGTCTGCCGATTCTCTCAGATTACAATCTCTCTTGCTTGCACTAAACAGATCGCCATCTCCTTTCACATTCTCCATCGCCATCTCCTACCATCTCTCTCACTATAACGACTCTTCAATCACCCATCTCTCTCCATCCGATTTCTGATCTACACTGCTCCATCTCCGTTGATCAACCCAACTTGGTTGATCTGCTCCATCCGTCTCTTCCGATTGGGTTGCTTGGATCTCTGACCGATTTGCTCGCGATTTACTCATTGACTCTCCTCTCCCCTGGTAACCCCTCTTCCGCGCTATATACTTACATGATCCACTACCAACAAAAACTTTTTGCATACTGTCAAAAACATTTTGTATACATGGGTTTTTGTGTCTGTGGGTTGTGGTGATTTGATTTTTGTATACTATGACTTTTTGTTGTGAATGTAATGATTTGGATTTGGTCGATCAGATGAGTTGATAGGTGATTGGGTAGGAACAAATCATTGTTGGGTTCCCATTGGATGAGTAGTGAGTATACAATTATGAACCCAGATTTCATTCAGTCTTCAGTTAGTATGAAGCTTCTGTTGGAGCTTTGAGTCTACATTCTGCAGTAATTAGTATAAGCCATATTAGTATCATTATACAAGAGAAAGGAGTTTCTGTCATTTATTTATACAAGAGAAATGAGCTTCTGTCATTTATACAGAAGTTTTCATACTAATTACTGCAGTTAGTATACTAGCATAAACTTCTGGCATTTATTTCCATATTAGTAATTATGGCATTCAGTTAGTATCATTATAGCTTCTGTCGGAGCTTCAGTTCCCATTGTATTTTGTATCAATACTTTTCATGCAAGAAGTTTGATTAACAAATGTCCAAAAACTGCTAGAACAAAAAGCAGATTTTTGTAGATGAACTCTAGGATACAAAATGTAGCTTACCCATATTGACAGCGTTTTCTTTTTTAATAATGGCTTAGTAGGGAGACACATTCTCACTCTGTTTCTCGATGACTGCAATGAAAGACTGGTCCTTTTGTACCTAGAATGCCTCACTTTCTCTTCCCTTTCCTCCTTTTCATTTCTCCATGGCTTCCTAGGATACAAAATGTAGTTTATCCATATTGACAACGTTTTCTTTTTTAATAATGGCTTAGTAGGGAAACACACTCTCACTCTGTTTCTCGATGACTACAATGAAAGACTGGTCCTTTTATACCTTGAATGCCTCACTTTCCCTTCCCTTTCCTCCTTTTCATTTCTCCATGGCTTCCCGTTTGTCTCTGAAACCAAACAACTTGGGTTGTTATGGTTAAAATGTTTGTTGTAATTGTTTATTTTATGATTATCTAATGGATTGGTTTACTGTGTCTCTTGGTTTTGTGTTTCCTTATGGTTTATCTAATGAGTGGATTGGGTATATATGAAACATAGTTAGTATAACAAATTGATGTGTTTAGTAGGATATTGTAGATTTTGTTTGGGGTTAGCATACATCTCATTTGATTCGATTGGGGGTGTATGTTCTATATCACTGTGTGCATATATTATTAGTTTATTATGTTGTTTGTTGGATTGATTATCTCTTTGAATCAATTTGTCTAGCTTTGTATGTCAATATGTTGTCTGTATACAATGTTGCTAAACACTGTATGGTTTAGCAGTTGATTGATTCTATTAGATCATACATTACTAACAGTAGACTTATTCACAGTTTGAGTTATTTGGACAATTGCTAGTTGCTGATATTTACAAAGTAATGGTAGTATAGAGAGAGATTTTAATCATCGAGGTAATGCTCTTAGTAAAAGAAATTGAAGACATAATGAAATAGAGACTTGAGGATGGGTGAGAGTCCATGAAAAATATTTACATATATAGTGTTTTGTTCTTTAAAAAAATTAAGAAGTTTGATTGTTTATGTCCTTTGTCTTTGTTGTTGATTAATAAATTGTGACAAATATTTACAGTTTTACTAGATTAAATCATTAATCAAATCTCTGCTTATCTTTGGTTCAAGGTTTAACTTTCTTGATTGTATCTGCGTTTGGTTTCCAAGTTTGTTTTCATGTACAGATTTCCTTATCTTTGCTAATGAGAATTTTGGCTAAAGATTAATACGTACGTATAGGAACTCGGGGTTAGAGAACCAACGGTTTTGGAGGAAAAAAATTGATTGTTAATGTCCTTAGTCTTTGTTGTTGACTAATAAATTGTAACAAATATTTGTAGTCTTAATTGATTAATAAATTGTCAACTCCAGATTTGCAATCTCTTTTTCTCTCTTTTGTGATTTCTGAGGTCATGTTTTTATTTTGCCTATGTTGTTGCTCCATTTACTGTTGTGTAAGTTTTCATTTGGTTTGGGCTAATTGGCTCCAAAGTCAGAATCTCGAATCAATTGTACCTAGATTGTTAGTAGCATTAATTACTTGAAGCTAATTCCATATTGATTGATTGATATTCAGTTTGTGTCTAATGCAGTGATCAAAGCTAATCTGGTGGGTGGATCTAACTTTGACTGCAATCTCTGTGTACAAGTCACCAAGGTTCACCTTTAAACCATTTGAGTGTCTTGGATTCGATTGGGTTTATACTTTGCTTTTAAATAGGGATTTTAGAGTGAAAATTTGGCGTTTTCGTTGAGATATTGGTCGGTTTTGTGTTTTTGGGTATGCCTCTGATCTCTGTGTGTCTGTTTTACGTTCATGTCCTGATTTGTTTGCATGCTATATATAAAGGTTTGGATATGCCTCTGATCTGTGTGTGTGTTTTGCGTTCATGTCCTTGAGTTGTTTGTATGTCAGTGACCAGAACAATTTCAACTCAATGTTTCCTTTTCCTTTTTTAACCCATGAACGGTGATTTAGGTTTGAGGAAAGCAATGACATATGATGCTTTAACAGCTCATTATTAGTCTTAAGGTATTTATAGAGCTTACAAAATATTTTGTTTTTCATTGTTTATCCCATGCTTCCCCTCCAGCAGGCAACATGCAAATTTTTTCCTCAACCAAATCAAAACCATTTCGTATGATCCCTTATCTTTTGCCATGTCCCTAGGCTGCCTTATGAGTGCCTCATTTCTACCTTTAGCCTAAAATAATAAAGTTACCACGAAAATCATGTCACTAATGAGGTTTGCAGTTAGTTTTATAGTAGCATAGTATCAAGCAAATAAGTGAGTAGGATTAATGACCTTCAATTTCAGGTTATCTCGATTTTGAATTACACCTGAGAAGATGTAAAAACTTATCAAATGTTTGAAAGAGTATATGAAGTGCTTCTAGATCATTTTTCTAAAGGCAGATTGTGATATTTGTTAAAAAAAGGTGGAAAAGCTAAATAAGGACAACTGTTTTTAACATATAATTATGATTATGTGTTCTAAACTAATGTTCATATGAATGAGCAACTAAGGTGGGCTCTTTTGTTGAAAAATTAAACAATAAGCCACAAAGCACATTGTTACGTAGACATACATTATACAAAAGCCTTTAGTTTTCAATAGAACTGTTAAAAGCATCGTTGAGGAATTAGCTTCATGCTTCATCGTTTAGTTTCCAATAATCTTTAGTTTCTAATACACTATCTAAGTTGTATAGCTGAATTTTCATGAATTGTTAAAAGCATCGTTGAGGAATTAGCTTCATGTTTAATGCAATGCATGTTGTGGAGTAATGGGGTCTTTGTACTTTAAATTTTCTATTAGTGTATTGTTGTGTGTGTGATTATTGCTGCTTCATTTTAAGGTTTGCAGTGAGTGAGATAGGTTCGATGTCATTGCTCATCCTATTTATTGATGGGTATATTCTTCAGACAAAGATGAATTTGTGATGTATTAATGTCTTCAATTTTCTTTCTGTTTAGGAATTGCAAATTTGGATTTGAAGATCATCTGAAGATTTTTAGTGCTTTAGAATTGGGTTCTTTAAGTTGGTATGTTTCTTTGACTAAAAATTTCACTTGATTGTATGATTAGAACAATTGGGTTTAGTGATGAGTGTTAATGGTTTGTTTAGATTGGTACATATGAGAGTCTGTGATTTGGTCCTTTGAACTTTGGAATTGTTTTGTTTTTCTCAACCGCTTCTCATCTAATCACACTTATCATCGTTCGTTCACTTTGGATCTCTCTCAATTTCTTTTTCTTTTGATCTCTCTCGATTTGTAAATTTGTAAATTTCTCATTAGTCTCTCGGTTTGTTATTGTTTTGTTTACATGGTTTGCAGTAACATGTCTGGTACTCACCTCTCCCAATTGACCTGCCACTGCTTCTGCCAAGAAGATAGAGAGCAACTCAACCCACCCCAAGGTATTAAATATATCAATCAAGAACCTTATAGTTTGAGTCTTTTGCTATGTGTTTTTTTCATCGCATGTTACCAGAAATACTAAAAGCAGATTTAACTTTTCTTTGTTATGTTTATAGAGGTTGAAATTCAATTTTGTTAGTTGCATCTTTATATATTGGTAGGTTGATTCTCACCCAAATCCTCTTGGGGTTATCTAAAATGCAGGCATTGACATTTACTCATGCTTTCAGTTTATTTTTATTCATTTTGGTGGTACTGATATCAATAATAAAGGTCATATACATAGCTAACTTCCACCAAAATAGGCATTCACTTCATCACTTTCTAAAAAACTTGCTTGAACATTCCTTGATGTAATATGAATGTGTGGATGACTATTTCAATTGTGATTCAGAAAGTTTTGACTAAGCATGTTTGGGCATTTGTGTATTTTGCATGTTTCAGCTCTGTGTTTTGATGGTCTATAATGTTTTCTAAGGTTCATTTTTACTCATCTATATTGAGTTCTCCCTTTTTCCAGCCGGATCTTTGTTAAGATATGTAAGAAATGAAGTTAATTAGTAGTTTTTTTGTTTCGTTTTCAATTTAGATCTCCGATTTTTACTTTTTTGTGTTTCATTATATGTTGGGTTCAATTTGGGTGTTTGATACATGCGGCAATGTGTTTAAATGTGTTTTATGTGTTTCATTATCCATTCTTCATCATTATGTGACTTAAGAATATGCATATGAATATATGAATGGTTCTCCAATGTCAAATGATTGGTTCTTCATTTATTTTATTGTATTTGATCGAGGGTTTGATTGATGATTTACATGCTCTTTGATTTCCTATATGGTGCATATTTGCTTTCCTATATGGTGCATATTTGCCTTGTAGAATTGACATTTATCATTATGTCTTATAGTTCTCAATCCATTTACCATTTGGTGTATTATGTAGGGTCCGACGGTTATATAAAAAACATATTACGCTGTATCATTTTTCTGCTGCTGCTTTGGCAATTGTTGTCGTTTTCTTCAATCTATGACCAACATTCAAGTTTGTTTGTAATTGGGCACTATAATATACGATTAATAAATTCCTGTTTCTGATTACAGATACATGTTGTTTAAATACTCTAGATGGGTTTTTAGTTCATGTTTTGAATTGTATACCACTAAAACTTAACATTAGTGTATATTTAATCGTTGGACAAATATATTCTCTATAGGCCTACTTGGTTTCCTAGATAAAAATGATTCTGCTTTATTAATATCATTGTAGATGATGCACATGGTTTGTATGATTTAATTGGATTTGTTTTGTTGCTTGAATTAGTTTTTTAGGTATGGGACCAAAAAGAAGCTTACATTTTGGAAAGAAAGGAAAAAGGATTGGCAGCACCATTGGATTATCTTGGTTCAAACCAAGCCTGCTCAGATAAGAGATGACACACCTTTCAATCTATTACCGAATAATGATCGTTGACATACCATGAGGCAACATCACCGTTAAACTTTTCTGAATTAGATCGAGGCTAGCTCAATAAGAAAGAACAGGGCAGCAGCGACGATGAAGATGTTCATCAAGTTATATCAGGTATGGCAGGCATATAGTGACTTATAATGTAGTATTATCATTATGACATTTATTTCAATGAATCTGACAACAATTGTTTTCTATCAAATATAGGTCCTGGTGAGACTATTTTTGGGCAAGCGTCATATCAGAGAAGCCGCGAAAATGATGCGATACTATACCATCAATTATCAATCATTAATCAATTATTAATCAATTATTAATTGATTATTATCTTTTATCAAAAAATCTAACCCTAATTTTGATAGTTGCAATTGCAGGTGTGATTGTCGATTATAATGACTTTGGTGATGACGCTTACACATGTAATTAGTATGCTGCTTTATTTTAGTTAGATGAAGCATTGAAAACAAAAACAAAAAATCAATTCATCTACACATTGTTGTGAAAAAGGAAAAGTTCAACTTCTGATATCATATCCAACTCTGGTTTTTCTTGATGAATTGTTAAATCGAGACAATGGTCGAATAAGTGTATTATTTCGAGATAATATTAAAGTTTATAGTTCTATATTTGCTTTTACACCAGTGGGTGCTAAAATTAAGCATGTCATAAACAATGGAGGGACTTCTTATGTATTTAAAATATGTGAATAAGTGCATCATAAAATATGTTCAGTATTACCTTTGAAAGGAGAAAGTCCTAAATATGCTCAATTATATGTTTATGATACTTGAAATGAAATTTCAAACTATATAAGTGCTATTGATCCAAATAATGTAAATAAAAATATTGATGCTAATATTTTCAAGGGATTAATACAATTGGTAGATGAGTGCAAAGTATAGAACTGTACGAGATAATTTTGAGAATAGTCCATTGCTTAATTTTGATGTTACTGTACTTGATCGTTAAAGAACTAATAACAAATAATACGAATTACCTTCTGTTTTTGAAATTGGTGGATTGATTGTGGGTGACATAGGTGAATTTAATTCTAATAGAAATATAATTATTCAATCAAACGATATAGCCTTGAAACAAATCTCTAAAATTCATCCAAAATTAATGTCTTTACAATATTCACTTCTTTTTTCATATGGAGATAAAACACAAGTTTATAAGTTTACCATAAAATGGTAAACTAAGTTACTTTTTTAAGGTTGAAAATTCTAGTTTAGTTTTTTTCTAAGGAATAGTACTAAACCTAAAAAGGTAAATTTTTATTTTAAATTTATAATTTATTCTTGACCATTCATATTTTTTTAATTCGATCTAACGATTGTGTTATATTTAAAAATTCTACCTGCTACCTGTTAAAGATGTTTCAGGAGGCCACCATTCATGCCCCATATATTATCTTTCAAACATCTTTGAACAGCCCAATGAAAAATTCAAAGACATCTTTCTGTTGAAGCCGAAACAAGATCAGATGAACTGAATGTTGAAGCCGAGGAACTAGACAAAAGCTCGTACAGTTCACTCAAGGAAGCTGAAACAAGCTCAGATGACCTCGGGTCTGAATCTCTAATCTCTTCTTGACCAGTCAGATGAATCAGCAGTTATAATTCCCGTCAGTGTGGAATGAAAAAGGTCCACAAGGCGAAGGAAGATCTTGAAATAGTGGATGTTGAGAATCAGAGTTGTGCTGTCTAGTATAAGTTGTTGTATACGAATTGTTCTTAGATTTTGACAGCCATACAAGTTTTAGAAGAAGCCGTGTGTGGAAGAGATTAAGGTATTAGTAGTACAAATTGTCAGGGTAGTTCTCAGATAGGTAATATTGTAGTAGCTTTTGTTCCAAGACAGATTAATAGTAAAATTGTCCAAGTATTTAGAAACTTAAGTTCAAATGGGTATGAACCCCGCGTATTTTAGTAACTATCACTGTAGTGGTTGTTTCAATTCTTTCACCAAATAAAGATAAACGAACAAGAAAAAACAGAAAAGCTAAGTATCTCTTCTAGTTGCTTTAGTCCTCCTCTGAACTTGAACCTTCCGAGCCCGTGTCTTGGTTATGAGCGTTGCCATTTGCAGCAGGGCCTTTCTGTTTTGCATCCTGTTGTTCGTCTGCCTCGTCTTCACTGTACTCACTCTCATAATCCTCGTCATATTCCTCATCATCAACATCTTCCTCCTCTTCAACCCCTTCTTCAGTAATCAATCCATCTTCAGCTGCAAAACCGCCTCGTGTACCAGCTCGGGTACGCTTCAAGCTTTTACTTTCAAGTTTGTTCTTCTATCACAACCAAGCCAAGAGTCGCACAGACAGTAACATGTCAAATTATAATTCCCCTCTGCTGGGGCGGGTAACTTGCCAGTTACCAATCTAGATCCACACTTCACCTTTTCAATGGCTTATTTGATAGCAGCACTAATCTCCTTCATAGTTGCTCCTGAGCCCTCCATTGTCTCCTCAATTGCTTTGGAAGCAGCAGTAATGGCTGCAGCTTCCTCATTGAAATTTACCTTCTGCCAGAACCATACATTATTGGAGACACTGTCTGCAAGCAAAAACCAAAAATTTTCCTTCCGGAACGGGAAGTAGGGGGCATGGGGAAGTACTCCAATAAGACCATTATCGCGTTGTAGTGTCACCCAAGCATGAACAGTGAGAATGTCACCCTCTTGTATACCCTCTTCACCTTCAGTCTCACACTTAACATCAAGTGATATGGATGGCATTGCTGCTAAAACCATTTCAACATCTTCTACTTCCGCAGGCGAGAAACCAGCAACTTGAGAAAGCAACTCACCACGCTCTTGCATGGACATGTCCCGAAGCTCTTGAAACACGTACTCTCAGCTTCTACAAAATAAGAAGTAAAAATTTTAAATAAGATAGCTTGTGCCAAAGCCCTTCTACTAATTCAGTTTCAAAATGAGGTCTCACAAAACCTTTACCAGACCATATAAGATTATTACCTTCCGGGCTATCTTTTTCACAACAGCCTCACTGAAATGTGGCAGCTGCAAAAAGGGGGCAATGCCTTCACTTGATCCTCCAATAGCTTTCCTTGCACTCAGTGGAACAGCCTGCATTACATAAGCCATTAGAATAGCAGGCCCGAGACTAGTCACAATAAAATGTTAAGTTGATGTCTCTTGGAGGCTTGCAGCTACAATTGCATAATATTTACATTCATATTTAAGCAGAGAGTTTGGACCAATTAAATTTACTTTGGTATGGTTATTTTTCTATGCAGATAACTATATAAAAATTCATACATTTTTAAACTTAAGGATGAGGCATGTAATCCAATATTCAAAATATATGCTTAATAGATCAAATTTGATATTCTGTTGCCATATCCTAATTGGCTGTCTATACAGGGACTCAGAATACTAACTAGTTGACTACATAAAAGAGGATGTGGATTGTCCGTATATCTATGAGATATGCATGCTCAGCAAAAGAGGATGATAAACAATCACCTGAATTATGCACTGGGAAAGTTCAACCACCCCAATTGCAGGCCTCAACCATCCCTGCCCCTGAGCATTGCGTGGAACCAGTGCCATCTGAAAAAAGTAAGATAAGTGACTCTGGCCTAACGTTGCTAACATAAGTAAGTTCTCCAACACAGGATCAAGGGAAATCATGGATTAATAACTTCTCAAGGACTCCTTTATGAGGCTGCTAAATGCTAATACAAGACCAGAAATGAAAAGACCACCTTCATCAATTCTCGTGACTTTCCAAGCAGAAAACACTTCTGATACAAGTTTATTTTGGAGGCTTTTCTTCACTGAGTCTATTTTCCGGTAAAGTAAAATGCAAACAGATCAATGTAGTAGTTACACAGAACTAGTTATGCATGAGAATGAGACAAGCCTAACTTGCCCCAGCCACATTAACTGTTATTGCAACTCAGGCAGGTAGGTTTCAGTGCCATGATGGCTATTACATAATACTTAAAATAGTAAGCATGTGCTTCAGTGCAGCATGGTCAAGAGATTGGCCCTTCTGAAACATCAAAAGCCAGTGATTACAGTTTCACCGCTACCGATTAATGGTTTTATCATAGCTGATTAAAAATATAGGGTCATTTTTGTCCATTTCTTCGTTTTTGGGAAACAAAGTAATAATGGCGGAATATGCAGGAGAAGTCCTTGCTTTCATGGCCATCCTCACACAGCTCTGTAAATCTACACAACATCATCAGTACATTACAGTACATCAATTATATATTGTCTGACAGATGGTAAAACTTCAAAATAGGCTCAGAAAGGGCAGTTACATTTCTTGTGCTTGGGATGTCAATGGCCATCTAAGAGACTAAGACCAACCTCCTTGGCTGATGTTGCAGCAATTTTAACATCTTTAGCCTACAGTAGCAGAATAAAGTAACTCAAAAGTCAATACAAATTACTCAAATGCATCAATGCATGTAATAAATCTGTTTCTTTTCTTGCGGATACACAAAGTCACACAAACTAAATGATTTACCATAAGTTTGGATGCAAATCCACCATCATAGTTCCGTGAAGATGGCACCCCTTTCATCACTCCCGGAACTGGATTGTAGCTATCGCTGTCATATGTCAGACATCCTCATTGTTAGGCATTATAAACAAATTACCAACAGAAATATATCCAAAATATGAGCTAAATAGCTGATTACACAAATCACTGAATAGCCTAAACACACCGTTTAAGCATGCTTAAAAGTACCTGCTCCAACAGCGAGCACTGGATGAGTTAAACACTTCCGTCAGAGTAGTGGTAGAGATTCATAGAGACTGGCCTAGAGCAAGGGATTCTGAGACACCAAGCATACTTATAGCCAGTGCCAAATTATTGCAGATCTTTGCAGCCTATACAGCAAACAGTATCGATATCAAATACTATGCAGGAAATTCATGTAGTCTTAGAACTAAGCATGAAAATTTAGAATTAAGTAAGTCATTGATATTGTAAATCTGGTGCAGCAAAACATAACTTACTGAACCATTTCCTGCTCCACCGCAATAGACTGTGTTCTTCCCCATCGAGAGGAATATCGGTTTAGCTGCCAGATAAGCTTCCTCAGATCCACCAACCTTGACACATGTCATCATCTTTGTCAGTACTCTCAGCTTAGATATCATCAAACTAATAACAATACATGTTGCCCTTTATAAGCATGTATCATCAAACCACATATAAGTTGACGAAATTTGGATGCCTGAACTGAAAATTTGAAAGGATCTACCATGAATGTAAGAGTCCCAACTTCTGCAGCAAGGACACCTCCAGATACAGGAGCATCCAGCAAGGCTAGTTTAGATTAAACAAAATTTTTTGATGAGAAGATCAAACTATATAACACTTTGAGCCTTATTATTGGTAGGAGTTGATAAGGATTGAGCAGACTCATAAAATAGTTCGTAATAGATCTTTACTGTTTCTGTAGAGAGATAGAATACCTATGCACTACTGATCTCTTGTCTCTTGCTGTAAGATCATGATGCACCTCCGAGTTGTCAGCATCAAGTCCTGGCTGTGAAATCTCAAGCCCCTCTTTTTTAATTATTGAAAGGTATCTGCATAGATGTAATCCCAAGAAACAGAATGTTAATTAGTCTTACTATTTTTAGAGCATAAATTCATGTAAGCAGAGGAACATGTACCTTCCAACATTAAAGTTCGCAACTCCAAGGTCTTCATCCCAAAGGAAGATGAATTCATATTCAAAAACAATATCTGGATGTAAGAATCGCTTAGCATACCACCTAAGTGAGAAGAGGATAACTAACCATATCAGTTGAACCGACTATGCAAATCCAAGAAAGAACCAAAATTGAATTGCATCCATGGCTCGAGAGGTATTACCACTTGGTTGATAATTCACAAATGCAAACATTTACAGATGTCCCCGCTCTAAGATTGCCCTCAGAAAACTCAGTACAGCGAGACCAAAGGAACTGCTTTCATAGTTCTATACAAGGATCTTGAAGTGGTTTGACTTGGTTCTTAGTAAATTGGGTACTGAACGAAACTAAACAGTTTTATATCAGCAAATTCATATATGCAAGTTCTTAAACTTCACTACCCTGAGTTCTTTATATAAATACAATCATAAAATCACAACTTAAATGCATAATCACAGATAACAGGCCAAACTTAACACTCATACTTGATCAAGGGATAGACTTTGGGAAAAACTTGAGACAAAGAATTAAGCTTCAACAGGCTCATCTTTAGCTATATCTACAGCACAATGCACTCACATATCGTTCGCTTGCACAACTTTAGAACCCCAATTGCATGTATGATCTTCCATCTTCGTTTTCAAGGTTGTCTAGGACATATATTTCAAATTGGTTCAGATTAAGGATATGTTTTCTTTGTTCTGTTTTACCAATTTCTTCCAAACAAATCTAAATTCTCAGATGCTCACTTATTCTCCAATTGGCTTGGAGAGATGGGAAATACTGTCATAAATATAAATCCAAACAGTGCAAAACTAATGAATCAATAGGAATACGATCAATAGCTAAAATGAAGATAGTGTGATTCAAATTCAATAAAATTTGGGAATCAGGCCTCTTACCTGTAGAAGTTTTAGTATCCCTCTGAAGCCTTCAAGCCTTCAATTCCTCAATTTCTAATTCTAAAATTTGAGTATCCTCCGAAGCCTTCCCCGGACTCCTATTCAGTCATGAATCAAAACAGATTCACTTCTTCATCTTCATCTTCATCTTCTCTGCTTTGTCACAAAAAGACCATTACATCAATATACTCTTCGAGTTCGAGAACATTTGCACAATTGACAAAATGAACCGCTTTATTCTCCTATGAGATAACCTAATGATCATTACCCAATAGCCCAAGCATAAGAACATGAATTCAGGAAAGCACAATCGCGACTGAAATATCTCTAAACACTGAACACTTGTAAGTCACTCACACTAAACACCTGCCTTACATGATACTTCATATCTCTATTAATTATTACTCTCATGAAACAAACAAACTTCAATGGAAAACTTCAGCAGATCTTCAATGAAAAACTTTAGCAGATCGCCACTAAGAAGTAGAAACTAACGAAACGAAGCAGAAATCAAAAGTGTTTAGCAAAAGTGTTCAAAACGAAATAAGAGAGTAGATTGATACATACTTCAACTATTTTGAGTACGGCGGTGACGAATCGGACTCAGGCAGCTTCAAAGAGGAGAGTGAGGAGCATAAAGAGGAGAGTGAGGAGCATTTGATGGACCTGAACTCGGAGCTCTATGGGGTTGGGGTTGGGGTTGTTTCCGGGAAGCGGGATCGGGAGGCCGGAGGGGTCGCGAATGCGGTCGGAGAGGTGGATCGGCAGCGTCTTTGCTGATTCCATTTTTTACCAATGTAGTGAACATGGTTGTTGTAGTTACCTTTTAAGATGTTTATTGAACCATAAAACTACAAATTTGATTTTTATGTTGTAAATTTCTTGTTTAGGTTCATTCTCAACCTTAAACTTGTAACTTTAACAAGTTACCAAAACATGGTCTTACATTTACTTATTTAGGTTTACATACCACCTTAACTTAAAACATATGTTTAACGATTAATGGTTAACCTGTAATATCATGTCACTTTTATAACATGTGTTTTAATGCATACTACGTTAACACACTGAAGTACAACCCTTTAAAATAAATATGTTGTTAAAACCAATTGCAGAAAATAGTGACAATAAAGATAGAATATTAACAATGAACAAATTTGTGTGTTACCAAATTTATGATAGAGAAAATCAATCGAGTATTTTGTTAAAATGTGAAAGATTATTTCAACAATATTTAGCCGAAACATATGCAACTATAACAACTCCAACAAAAACTTTCGCACAAATCGACATGAATTAAGATTATCGTTAATTAATTGTATCGTATGGTTTGTAAACGACTTTTTCACTGAGCGAGAATTAAACTTAACTTTCTTCACCGAAGTCGTAGAATATTTTATTTCGAGCTTGTAAAAATTTTCGGAAAATTTTTCGGATAAGCGAGTTATTTCTAATGATTATCGGAATTCGCTTGGAGTAATTATTAAAATGTTTTGATTTTAATGTCGGTTTAATCTGGACTGTTCGATCTTGATCAGAATGATTTTGGATCGTTGATTTGGGCCAGCTGCTTAAAGGTATACATACGGTATTTATACGTAATATTTTGGGTCGTTCATGCCTTCCTGGCTTTGCTGATGCAAGTAACTTGAACTTGGCTGCAAGCCTAAGTTCAAGCGTACATGCTCAAAACCCCAAGATATATTTGTGCAGAATCCACAAGTAGATTTTTATGGTTTCGATCTGAATTTTAGTGAACCAGTTTCGATCGATGATTGTCGACAGCCCTGCTTGGGGGACTGCCGCTGTGAGGCTTTTAGCTATAGGCTTGATGGGGAAGGGAGATGTTACACAAAGAGTGCTCTTTTCAAAGGGTACAAATCTCCTAATTTTGTGGGCCGTGTGTTCTTGAGAATTCCTGAAAGTGTGGAAGCACCATTGCTAGTCACCAAGCTCAATGCATCCGGTACATGTAAGAATACCAAGGCTCGAAAAGTGGGTTCTGCATCGATGTTTGAGACTACTAGTAAAAGAGTGAGATGGGTATATCTGTATTGGTTTGCCGTTGCAGCTGGTGGAGTTGAATTTCTTTTCACACTTTCAGGTTGGTGGTTACTGTTCAAAAGGCATAGTGCTGCAGATCCTGCTGAAGATGGATATCATGTGATTTCGAGTCAGTTTAGAATGTTTCGGTATGCCGAGCTCAAGAAGGCCACCAAACACTTCAAGGAAGAGTTGGGAAGAGGGGCTTCTGGGGCTGTGTTTAAGGGTGTTTTGGAAGATGAGAGAGTGGTAGCTGTGAAGAGATTGGCAGATATTAGCCATGGTGAAGATGTGTTTTGGGCTGAAGTGAGCACAATTGGGAAGATCAATCACATGAATCTAGTGAGAATATGGGGATTCTGTTCAGAAAATAAACAGACTAGTTTCTGAGTTTATTGAGAATGGGTCACTGGACAAGCACTTGTTCCCACCAACGTTACTTGGATGGCAAGAAAGGTTTAAAGTTGCACTTGGTGTTGCAAAGGGTTTAGCCTATCTTCACCATGAGTGTCTAGTGGGTGATCCATTGTGATGTGAAGCTTGAAAATATACTACTGGATCTCAACTTTGAGGCAAAAATTGCAGATTTCGGGCTAGCTAAGTTGACTCAGAGAGGCAGCAACAGCTCATCGTCCTCTCGAATTTGAGGGACTAAGGGTACCTGGCCCCAGAATGGGCTCTAAACCTTCCAATCACTGCCAAAGTGGATGTTTACAGTCATGGAGAGGTGATTCTGGAGTTGGTCAAGGGAATTCGACTATTGAATTGGGCAGTGGAGGATAGCGAGGAGCAAGAGGCAGAGCTTACAAGGTGTGTAAGGGTTGCGAAAAGGAGTATTCAATGTGGAGTTGATTCGTGGATAGATGATATGTTGGATCCAAGACTGAATGGGCATTTCAGCAGAAAACAAGCAGAAACGATGGCTCAGATTGGCATTTCTTGCATCGAAGAAGATAGGGGCAGAAGACCAACAATGGATGCCGTAGTAAAATATTTGCTGGACTGTGAAGATGAATCTTATATTCCCCCTACAAAAAAGTTCTTGCATCAGTAATATAGTAATATATGCAGTTCTTTTCTGTTGATAACAAAGTATGAAATGGTTTTATGGTTCTGAATGTTTTGTATTTTAGTCAGAATATAAGAGTTCCACCCCTTTGAATAGAACCACAGGTGAACTGGTTTGACAATGACAATCCTACCAGCTTGCAAGAACGCAGTCTTTAAACAGAATGAACACACGTAGCTCTAACTGACTAATAATCGAAGAATTTGACTTTTATTTTTTATATATATCATTCAGCAATCATGTTAAATATATAAAGCTGGAAAACATGACCGGCCAAATCATAACTCATAAGGCTCAATTTTTTTTTCTATGTAGATTTTGAACAGAGAATTTTCAAAGGAATTGTAAACATATTATAGAGTATGACTAGCAGCCTATGTATACATAAAGTTTCTGCACAATTGGGCAAGAAGAAGAAGATACCAATCTCATCACATTGCACAAAAGGCTACCTTATACGTCCAAACTCCAGATTGGCCATTTGGAGCAGTTTCCCAAAGTTCACCGTGGAAGTCCCCATATTTGTTCTTGTTTTGCTATTTGCAGCAACATTTGCTTGGAGCCAAGAGCGATTAGAAGGCTTATCAATTTTAAGGCCAGGGATGTCCTTAGAAGTTGAGGAAGAGAGCGACTTCTTGGTTTCACCAAATGGAACCTTTTCTAATGGATTTTCCAAAGTTGGCGCCATTGCTTCTTGTTATTCCATATGGTTCACCAATACTGCAACCAAAACAGTTGTCTAGATGGCTAACCGAGATGAACCTGTAAGCGACAGAGACTCAAAGTTGTTCCTCTATGGAAAGGGCAACCTGGTCTTAACTGATGCACTTGGTTCAGTTGTGTGGTCAACTAGCACAATCTCTAGTCAAGTCCAGGAACTTATGCTTCTTGAAACAGGAAATTTGGTGCTAAGAAACCAAGCAAAGATGATCATCTGGCAGAGTTTTGATTCTCCCACGGATACTCTTCTACCATCACAACAGCTCACCAAGAACAAAACCTTGGTGTCCATGAGAAGCCAAGGTACATACTTGTCTGGATTCTATAACTTCAAATTCGACAATAACAACATCTTGTTTCTCATCTACAATGGCCCTCTGCTGTCAAGTGTTTATTGGCCCAAAATTGTGTCAAATGTTTTTGATAGCGGCAGAAATCCTTACAACAGCACTAGAATGGAAGTTCTGGATGAGGCTGGTCAATTTATATCAAGTGACAATATGCCGTTCTATGCATCTGACTATGGTGTTGGTCCAAAGCGGCGTTTAACAATGGATTATGATGGGATCTTAAGACTGTATAGTCTAGATGAATCGACCGGGACATGGAAACTCTCATGGTTGCCTAATGGGGTAGATGCTTGCTTGGTTCAGGGATTGTGTGGTGAGTATGGTATATGCACATACAAACCACAACCTACTTGTACTTGTCCTTCAGGCTTTACTCTCAAGGATCCCTCAGACTGGTCAAAAGGCTGCTCAGCTCCCTTTAATTTGACACAAGATACAAGCAAGCTAGACTTCCTAGAGCTTCCTTACACAGACTACTATGGGTATGACATGGAAACCTATAAAATTGGAATCTCTTTCGAAGCATGCAGAAATTCTTGTCTAGTGGATTCAAGATGCTTGGGATTGGGATATACACCGACAATGTTTCCCAAAGAGTCTTCTGCTAAATGGATATCAGATGTCAAATACTAAGAGCGTCATGCATGTAAAAATGCCGTAAAGTTTAATGACCTCTGGTGCAGCCCTAAGGCAACTAGAAACACATGCTTTGAACTGTTCAACGGCACAGATTGTTCTAAAAGGGTGATGTTGATACAGAAAAGGGCAATGGAAATCGGTATATGAAATACCTTATTGGATTTGTGATTGCCTTTGGAATAATTGAGGCAATCTGCATCGGTTTGACGTGGTGGTTTGTGTTCCGAAAGCGAGCTCATGATGAATTGATGAATGAGGGTTACATGACATTAGTCATAAATGCTGTGGGATTCAAATGCTTCACATGTGCAGAACTAAAGAAACACAACCAATGACTTCAAGCACAAGAACCAATGCTGTGGGATGTTTTGGAACAGTCTATAAAGGGGTTCTGGATGGTGATATAGCTGTAGCTGTGAAGAGACTAGAAGGCGTCTTACAAGAAGATGCTGAGTTTTGGGCAGAGGTCGGAGTCATTTTCAGAGATGGTTGAGGAGAGGTTGACCACAAAGGCAGAGATCTAGTTCTAGTTCCAGTGGACCTCGTTTTACTCCATTAGCACCCAGAGATTTTCCTTTGTGTAATCGATGTCATAAGCATCATCACGAGTAGTGTCAGTTTGGGACATCAACTTGTTTCAATTGTAGCCAGACGGGTCACTTTTCTAGGGAGTGTCCACCGAGGGATTCTCCTAGTGGATTTCCGGTGCAGAGTTCTGGTGGTGATTAGGGAGCCACTTCTAGGGTTAAAGCCGCACCACTACCCAAATAGCTAGCCTATCAGGACCAGAGTCAGAGAGGGCTACCAGCTGGATAGACTAGAAATGCCCGACTACATCATATGACTCTTCAAAAGGGTAGGGCAACTCAAGAGGTGATCATCGGTACGTTTATGTTTTTGGTTTTGCTGTTTATACTGTAATTGATCTAGGGACGACACACTCTTTTATCTTCGTGATTAGCATCAATAATTAACGTACCTACCACTCCCTTATCGGTGATGTGGCGAGGTGAGGTGGTTTTGGTTAGGTTAGTTTATCGAGGTTGTGGTGTAATGATTGGAGGTTTCGGGTTGTCTGCCGACCTGATGCCTTTTGATGGCGCGAATTTCAATTTGATTTTGGGGATGGACTCTTTGAGCAATCGCCAAGCTTTGGTTGCTTGTCATCGGAAAGAAATGGTTTTTCGAAGTTTGGGTTTGCCTAAGATTTTATTCTGCAGAGAACGAAATGTTGTTTCTTCGTACCTTATTTCAGCTGTGAAAGCTGAGAAAATGTTACGGAAGGGGTGTACTGCCTATTTGGCGTATGTTGTGAACACTTGTGTTTCTATCCCTAAGATAGAGAAGATTGCTGTGGCCAGGGAATACCCTGATGTTTTTCCTGAGGAATTGTCGGGTCTACCTCTAGAAAGGGAAATTGATTTCACGATTGAGTTACTTTCGGGTACAGGTCTCATAGCTCAGGCACCGTACTGTATGGCCCCAGCTGAATTGAAGGAGTTACAGATTCAACTTCAGGAATTGATTGATAAGTATTTCATTCGTCCTAGTGTGTCTCCATGGGGAGCTCCAATTTTGTTTGTGAAGAAGAACGATGGGTCTATGAGATTATGTGTTGACTATCGGAAACTGGACCAAGTAACTGTGAAGAACAAATATCCACTACCTCGTATTTATGATTTGTTTGATCAGTTGAAGGGAGCTACGGTATTCTCCAAGATTGATCTTTGATCAGGATACCATCAGTTGCGGATTAGAGAGTCAGATGTCTCTAAGACCGTGTTTCGATCGCGCTACGGACATTGTGAGTTTTTTGTGATGTCATTCGGTTTGACAAATGCACCTGCTGCCTTCATGGCATTGATGGATCGAGTATTTCGGGCTTATCTTGATAAATTCGTCATTGTATATATTGATGATATCTTGATTTACTCAAAGGATGTGAGGCAACATGCGAGCCATCTACATGTAGTTTTGGAGACAATGAGTCAATCTCAGTTATATGCCAAGTTTATTAAATGCGAGTTCTGGTTGGATAATGTGAAATTTGTTGGCCATGTGATTTCAGAAGATGGTGTTAGTGTTGATCCCGACAAGGTGGAGGCTATGTTAAATTGGAGTAGACCTGCTGGTTACTACCGTCGATTTGTGCAGGATTTTTCAAAAGTATGCCAGATATCAAAAGTTTTCTGGGTCTAGCTGGTTACTACCGTCGATTTGTGCAGGATTTTTCATCAATTGCAACACATCTTACAAGGAGTGAAGTATGAATGGTCAGAGGCTTGTGAGGAGAGTTTCTAGACGCTGAAGATAAGGTTGACCATAGCCCCATTGTTGACATTACCAGATGATAGTGGGGAGTTTACTATTTTCAATGATGCCTCTAAGTTAGGTTTGGGTTGTGTATTGATGAAGCATGGTAAGGTGGTCGCGTATGGATCACGACAGTTGAAACCTCATGAGGCGAACTACCCCACTCATGATATGGAGTTGGCAACGATAATTTTTGTGTAAAAAATCTGGTGACATTACTTATATGGTACCAGATGTCGCATTTTCACCGACCATAAAAGTCTTACATATCTCCTCACACAGCCAGAATTGAACCAGAGGCATAGAAGGTGGATGAAGCTGATAAGTGATTATGAGTGCAATTTTGAGTATCACTCGTACAAGTGAATGTTGTCATGGACACTCTTAGCCGAAAGTTCGAAGTTTCCTTGTCTTATATTCAGATGGTTCGTGTACCACTGCTTTTTGAGTTGCGAGCTACTGGAGCAGTGTTTTACACTGATGAGAGCGAGGAAGGAGTTCTATTCGCCAGTATACAAATTCGACCCATTCTGATTGACCAAGTACGTGAATTACAGGATTCTGATCCGTCACTTTTGAAATTAAAAGGAGCAATGCATGACGGTGGACAATCAAATTTCACTGTAAGGAGAGATGAGTTACTAGTATTCAAAAATAAACTTTGTGTTCCGAATAACGAGGAGTTGAAGCGAAAAATACTCGACGAAGCTCATTGTTCAGCTTATGCTATGCACCCGGGTAGCACGAAGATGTATCACACTTTCAACGAATACTATTTGGTGGCCTAATATAAAGAGGGAGGTAGCGACTTATGTGAGTCAATGCCCTATTTTTCAATAGGTGAAAGCTGAGTAACGGAAACCTTCGAGTGTTATGCAATGACTGGAGACTATAGTTTTGAAATGGGACCATGTCACTATGGATGTCGTATACAAACTACCTCGTTCATCCAAAGGCCATACAGGTGTTTAGGTGATTGTGGATCGTTTTACAAAGTCTGCACATTTTATACCAGTCTCAGAGAAGCTTTCGGTGAGCAAGCTAGCTATATTGTATATGCAGAAGATTGTGAAGCTGCATGGTGTACCAGTATCTATTATATCAGATCGAGGTTCTCATTTTACTTCACAATTCTAGAGAGCTTTACAGGAGGCTTTGGGAACCAAGTTATGATTCAGTACAGTTTTTCACCCCCAGACTGATGGTCAGTCTGAGAGAACTATCTAGACACTTGAGGATATGTTGAGATCCTGTGTGTTATAGTTTCTGAGAAATGGAATAAGTATCTGCATTTGATGGAGTTCGCGTATAATAACAGTTTCCACTCCAGCATTGGAATGTCTCCATATGAAGCTTTATACTGGAAACAGTGTAGGACCTCGTTGTGTTGGAGCGAAGTTGGAGAAAGAAGCCTCATTGGTCTAGACATAGTTCAAGAAACTACAATGAATATGTAGATCATTCGAGACAAACTGAAGATCGCTGAAGATAGACAAAAGAGTTATGCAGACGTCAGATGAAAAGGTCTTGAGATTGAAGTGGGAGACTGTGTTTTTGAAGCTATCTCCATGGAAATGGGTGATGGATTTCAGGAAACGTGATAAATCCAACTCCTTTACATCAAACCTTATGAGATTATTAAGCGTGTAGGCGTTGTGGCTTATCGTTTAGAGTTACCCTCAGAGTTGGCACGAGTTCATGATGTATTCCACATATCCATGTTGCGAAAGTACATTCCTAATCCCTTTCATGTTATCGTGCCCCAGCAAATTCCACTACGGGAGTACTTGGTTTATATTGAGGAACCTACAGAGATTTTTGACCGTACAGAGCAGATTCTCTGAAACAAGATTATTCTTTTAGTGAAGGTACTGTCGAGGAATCACGCTACAGAGGAAGCCACTTGGGAAGCAGAACATCATATGAGGGAGCAATACCCTCATCTTTTCTAGCAGGTATGTGAATTTCAAGGTCAAATTTTTTGTTAAGGGGGTAGATTGTGACAACCCGAACCGAGATTACGCATTTATCGAGACGTATTAAGTTTTTCGAGAATTATTCGCATTAGCGAGTTTCTTCACAAATTTTTCATTGGGTGAGAATTGATTTGATTTTCTTCGCGGAAGTTCTAGAGTATTTAATTTTGAGCTCGTAGGAATTTTTGGACAGTTTTTTCAGATAAGCGAGCTAGTTTTTATCATTATCGGATGTTGGCGTGAGAATTAAATAAAAATTAAATAACTTTTTTGTCAGTTAATTCTCGACCGTTCGATCGCGATAAGATTGATTTTGAGCTGTCAATCTGATCTGATTTTTAGGGTATAAATAGGAGAATTTTGGAAAAGAAAATCAGAAAATTAGAAAAATACCATTGGGCTTGACCTGTTTTTCTCCCCACTGACCCGCACTGCTTTCCGTTTTTACCCGTTGTTTCCGGCCACCTCCAGCGATGTTTAAGATAGGGAATTGAAGCCCATGGTTTCCTTGTTTGATTGATGTGAATATTGTTGGGAATTATACAGGTTATTGAACCATCCAAATCGGTTTTAACCGTGGGAGTCGTCACCATCTGTGGAGGTGCTCCAGCGTATTTATTGGGTTGGGAGTTAAGGGATTTTGAACCTCTCTTCCACCCAAGTCTTTTTGGGTTGGTTTTAAGGTCCGTCGAGGCTTCACGGTGGAGTTTGAATTTCAGGATAATCGGTTGCCAGCGAAGGCTGGTTGATTTCGATTGAAAAACAAGTTAATTCGTTAGGAATTGGAGCGCGTAAGTTTAGGAGGTTGGTTGGGCTCGACGTGAGGAGAATTTCAAGGGGTTAATCGTCGCTGTTGGTGGTGGCTGTCAAAAAGTGGTTTTTCAGTCTGTTTGCACTATTTTTGGCCAAACGTCGGTGATTTGGACTTCAGTCCAGTATTGAAAGTGGTCGGGTTTGAGGAAAGCTTTCCAACGAGGGGTCGAATGCCCCAATTGGAGATGGTTCACCCGAGGCGCATGAAACCCACATATCGCCTCCTGTAGAGGTTGGTGAGGGCCACGCGTCGCCGTCCATGGCGGAGCTCCGGCGAGGCAGATTGTGAAATTTTTTGATGGGACTTTCGAGTTTATTTTTAGAATGTATTTTCATAGTTTTACCTGTTCTGATATTATTTAATCTGTATGGACAGGACATCGTGATTGCCACCCTAGCAGCGAAGGGAATTCCGCTAGACCCCAGCAGTAGTAGCAGACTTGTGAGTGGACCTTTATTTTCACAATCGGTAACGAGTTCATGATTTTTTGCATTATGCTTTATGGTATGTTTTCAGAGAATTTATTTGGATGTAATGGTTTATTTAGTCGCATCGATGCTCTAGCTATTTGGCTGATCACCGGATAACCAGTCGGACCGGGTTAGGACAAACGGCCTAGATGATCCCATCATCTTACTTTTCAATTTTACAGGCGTTGTGGGTTTGGACAAACACCCTGATTGACCTCCTCCATTGCATTTCAGTTTATTAGTTTTGAACTCGCATTATTTCTTGGAAATCAGTGGAAAGGCATGTTAGATTAGTTTTGTTGATTTACACTGATTATTTTTTTTTCCACTCACGCTAACGTTTTACATTTTAATGTCTTTCCCTGGGCTTTTCGGTTTACGTTTCCCAGGCTACAGTGTATATCTTGAAAGTTCTTGGTATCATCGAAGGTTTTTAGTCCACCAGCCATCTTTCTGGCAGTATGTTTCAACTCACTGTCGGTTTCTGTCATTTGTAGTTTATGTATTTAGTAGTCGCTCTGAATACTAGTAAACTTCAGTAGTACTCTTGTAAATAGAGTGTTTCAACTCACTATAGGTTTCTGTCATTTGTAGTCACTGTCGGTTTCTGTCATTTGAGGTTATTTTCAGTAGTACTCTTGTAAATAGAGTGTTCATATAAATAGCTGAGTCAACTTCTCATGTTATCCTAGAATTACTTTCTTTTGTATTCAGAATCAGTTTCTTGTAAAATGCTTTTAAATTTCTGAGTTGAGTTTCTGGCTTTGGTTATGTCATTTGTTGAGAAATTCGGATGGACATCGATGATCCACGATGTGTCTATGGAATTAGTATGTGAAGTGTCTCTTCTTGGAGGTTTTTGGTAGTCTTAGTTTCAGGAGAAGTTATGTCAAAATTTTCGTAGAAATTCTCAGTTTATGTTCAGTTGTTAGGGCCAAATCTTAGTTTACTAGTTAAACTAGGGTTGAGTCCTTTCATTATTCATGCATGATTTGACAAGATAATGATTTCTAGTTGCATAACTTTCTACCCCTAGACCAAAGCTTTCTATTCGATCTTTAGCATTCAAAGGTTTCTTGGAGATGTTGGCTTGTGGTCTTCAAGTTTTCATCATTTGTGCTGCATAAAGATGGTTGTTCATCCGCAAGCGCACCTCGTTAAGTGTTTAGATTACTCTTGAGAGATCATTTGATCCAACATGCTAATTCATGACCTGCTGTAAACTACAACATGTCATCGTGTTGTAGAACTTCTTTCATGACTTTCTTTGTATAACTTGATTGTACTCGTGAATGGGGAATAGACTCACAAGGTTGATTGTGACTTTGTGAACTTTGTACGGATGTTGGTTGTGACTTTGAAAGGATCCAACCCTAGTTTAGCTAGTAAACTATATAGTTTAACTACTAAACTAGAATTAAATCCTAACGACTAACTAAACTCTGAGAATTTCTATGAAAATTTTGACATAACCTCGTTTGAAAACTGGACAACCCAAAAAATTGCAGGAAAAATAACACTTCACAAACTAATCCATAGACACACCGTGGACCACCAATGTCCATCAGAATTTTTCAACAAATGGCATAAACTAGAACGTGAAACTCAACTTAGGGATTCAAAAAAATCATAACAAAATACTGGTTCTAAATACAATGGAAGGTGACTCAACTATTTAAATAAACATTCTATTTACGTGAGTACTACCAGAATCGACATAAACAAATGGTACTCGGAACGACCTCTATTAGCATATATCATATAAGATACAAAACGACAGTGAGCTGAGACATACTTCTGGAAAGATGACTGGTGGACTCGAAGCCTTCGACGCTACCAAGCACTCTCAGAATATAAACTGCAACCTAGGTGATAGAAACTAAAAAGCTCAGGGAAAGACAATAAAATAGAAAATGTTAACGTGAGTAGACAAAAATAATGTAATCAATGTAAAACGATAAACTGCCATATCCTGCATTTCCACTGATATCGGTGAAATACAACAAGTTCAAAAACTGTAAACTGAAAACAATGGTAGCGCCCGCCCAGACCACCTAATCTGAGTCGATTTAGGTCAGACGTGTCCACCTAACCTCCCATGATTAAACTATTCGGTAATCCGCCAAATAGCTTGAGCATCAATACAATTAAACAAACCATCACAATAAACATCCAAATTAAAAGCTCTAAAATAAAACTATAGAGCATGCTAATAAAATAAGAACTTACTACGATTGTGAAAATAAAAGGTCCACTCATAAGTATGTGACTACTACTGAGGTCCAACGGAATTCCCTTCACTGTTATGGTCACGATCACGATGTTCTGTAAATAAGGATCATACGATATCAAAGTATGCGTAAAACTACTGAAATTGGCCCTAAAAATAGCTCTGAAAGTCTCATCAAAGAATCCCTTAACTTTCCTCGCCAGAACTCCACCGTGAATGGCGGCGTGTAGACCATAGGCGCCTCCGGTGAAAGATCTCCGATGGGGGCGTTTAACCCCTCGTTAGAAACCTCTCCTCGAGCTCTACAACATTCGCCACTAGGCCGATTCAAAAATCGGCGATGTTGAGGCACAAATTGCGGTCACAGACAAAGGCCTCCTCGACGGAAGCTGTCACCAACGGCGACGCCATATACCCCAAACTCTTCCTCTTAACAAGCCCAACCACTTTCCTAACTATATCTTGACCAAATCAGTGCCAAATCGCCGGAAAATGCCTCGAAACCTCATGGCTCAAAACTGGCTGAAAAATTTCACGGTGTCAAAGCTTCATCGTGGAGCATCGAAGGTTCACGCCACCCGCCCAGAAACATTCAGGGGGACGGGAGGTCTAAAACCCCTCAACTCCCAACCCCAGAATCACGCTGGAGCATCGCCACTGACAGCGGCGACATCCAGGGCCAAAACTGAATCGAGTGGCTCCCAAACCTGCAATTCAACCAAAACTATGCACATCAATGGAAAGAGGAAGCATAGGGCTTCAATTTCCTTACCTTTTCGGGGGCTAGGTGGCCAGAATCGCCGGGTTTGACTGGAAAACCAAAACGGGTCAGCGGGAGTCGAAACGGGTCTGTTGGAAATTTCTAAATTTTTCTGATTTTTCACAAATTAATTTCTAAAAATCCCCCTATTTATATCAAAAATACCATATCCGATCAATGGTCCAAAATCAATCATATTGCAATCGGACGGTGATACGAGTAAAACATGCAACAAATAAAGAAGATATAGTATAGTATTTTAAGCAAGTATTTTAAAACATGCAACACATAATTCAATCATACAATTTAAAACTTTATAGATATAGTATTTTAAGCAAGTAGGGATCGTTCTAACTGGAGATTGAATGGTGCATGCAATAATTGTGTAATAAAGGGGGGTATGAAAAGATTGATTAATTACCTAAATTTTCTATCTAATTACTACCTAAAATGTCAAATACATAACAAGAATTCTCTGACCCTAGAATGCATCAACTCATAGACAAACAAACACACAAAAGACCCTAAAATACCTCCCACGTTTTTGTCAAAAAGAAAACCTAATTATTATTTATAAGTGATCAACTTATTTCTTTACCTAGCTCGTTTATTAACACATGCAAATATCAACACTTACGAAATCCCATAACCCTAATTCCGATTAACACGCATAATTTCATAATTTGTGCTAAGTACCCCTTACACCCAAATAAAAGCATTTAGAACCAAATTAACACTTGCATATCGAAATTAGAATATTGGAACAAATAGAAAGTTATTGAAATTCATATATGTAATCAAACCAAAATTTAATCATCATCAAAACAAAAAATAAGTTTTCACACAACAAAAGAGCACTACAAAGTAAAGAGGTCATGGTTACACTTTTGTAGACTATGACTTCTGTGTGGATGGTGCTAGATACCCTCTACACACCTATGAAAGTGATATTGGGCAGTAGGATGATGTAGTCGGCCTCTTGAGGTGTTTCGGCTTGATTTGTGAGATGGAGATGAGTTCTTAGCAGAGCTTAGGCTGTAGAATAATTGATGATCAAGATTTGGGACGAGCCTCTTGTATATATAGGCATTTATAAAATAGTTTCCTCTCAAAATAAGGTTTTCCTACTCTACCCGGGTAGATCTAGCAGTCTGCAAAGAATCGCACTTTTCAGAAGTTGTATACATCCAAAAATTATGATTTTTGGCTCGTTGGAAAGAAGACTCAAAGAGCTTTCCAACAATAGGTCGATCACTATTTAACTTCTCCTGAGATTTTCTCAGTCGTCGTTCAAAGTTGGCTGATCTGTACAGGCAGATTCTTCTTTTCTTATTCTTCATTATTTCCTTCTCTTACTCAACTTAGAAATCTTTTTCTTGTCATATCTTCCTCTCCACGAAATTGGTTGACTTGATCTTTAAGTTTGGACTTTTCAAATGATCTTTTAATTAATTTGGCCCATTTTGCATTTGTTCTTCTTCAAGGTTCTTTCGGAAGCTTCCTTTTACTATTCAACATAGGAAATATTTTCCTAGTCAACAAATGACTTCTTTTTCTCTCCATTTTTTTCTTCTTTCTTCCTTCGGAATTTTCGAGCCAATTTCTTCTCTCCATTATGCCACATTGCATGTTTGTAACTCTCTTTACTTCGTCTCTTTTGATAAAAACTTAAAAACAATAAAATACATTAACACTAATAATACTAAGTAATTAACAAAGTAAAAATGTAGAGAAAATATACTAACTAATACGCCTAAAATGCGCAGATCAGACGGTCGAGGAATAACCGAGTGAAAATAAACTCTTTTTTATTTATTTCTCGCCCCGACATCCAATAAATATAACAAATAACTCGCTTATCCGAAAAATTTCTCGAAAATTCCTACGAGCTCGAAGTTAAATGCTCTATGAATTTTGCGAAGGAAGTCACATCCAACTCTCGCTCGGTGAAAAAGTCATTAACAAAGTCGATAACGTGACTAATTCGAGATAAAGCTTAATATATCTCAATAAACGCGTAATTTCGGTTCAGGTCGTAACAATCCACCCCCCTTACGAAAATTTTACCATCAAAATTTACATACCTTATAGAAAAGATTAGGGTACTGCTCTCTCATATGCTGCTCTGGTTCCCCGGTGGCTTCTTCTACAGCATGATTCCCCAACAATACTTTTACTAAAGGAATGATCTTATTCAGGAGAACCTACTCTCTACGGTCAAGAATCTCCACTGGTTCCTCAATATAAACCAAGTTGTCCCGTAGTGGAATTTGCTGAGGTACAATAACATGAGAGGGATTAGGAATCTACTTCTGTAGCATGGACACATAAAATACTCATGAACTCTCGCCATCTCTGAGGGTAACTCCAAACGATAAGCCACAGCGCCTACACGTTCAATAATCTCATAGGGTCTGATGTAACGAGGTTAAACTTTACCGTATTTTCCGAAACGCATCACCCCTTTCCATGGAGACATCTTCAAGAATACCCAGTCTCTAACCTCAAACTCAAGATATTTACGTTTGACATCTACATAACTCTTTTGTCTATCTTGAGCGATCTTCAGCCTGTCTCAAATGATCTACACATTCTCAGTGGTTTCATGAACTATGTCTAGCCCAATGAGGCTCATTTCTCCCACTTCGCTCCAACACAGCAGAGTCCAACACTGTTTCTTGTATAAGGCTTCATATGGCGACATTCCAATATTGGAGTGGAAACTATTATTATATGCGAACTCCAACAGGTACAGATACTTATTCCATTTCCCCGAAAATTGTAACACATAGGATCTCAATATATCCTCAAGCATCTAAATAGTTCTTTCAAACTGGCCATCATTCTGAGGGTGAAAAGCTGTACTGAATCGTAACTAGGTTCCCAAAGCATCCTGTAAAGCTCTCTAGAATTGTGAAGTAAAATGAGAATCTCGATCAGATATAATGGATACCAGTACACCATGCAGCTTCACGATCTTCTACATATACAACATAGTTAGCTTGCTCACTGACAGTTTCTCTGAGACTCGTACGAAATGTGCAGACTTAGTGAAGTGATCCACAATCACTCAAATAGTTGTAGATCCCTTGAATGTACGAGGTAGTTTGTATATGAAATCCATGGTGACATGCTCCTATTTCCAAACTGGAACCTCCAGCCACTACATCAAACCTGAAGGTTTCTGTCGCTCTGCCTTCACTTATTGGAAAATAAGACACTGAATCACATATGTTGCCACCTCCCTCTTCATATTAGACCACCAATAATATTCTCTAAGAGTGCGGTACATCTTTGTGCTACCCGGGTACATAGCGTAAGCTTAACAATGAGCTTCGTCAAGTTTTCCCGCTTCAACTCCTCATTACTCAGAACACAGAGTCTACTCTTGGATACCAATAACCCATCTCTCCTCACAAAGAAATCTAATTGTCTGCCATCATGCACTGCTCCCTTTAGCTTCAAAATGGAAGGATCAAAGTCCTGCAATTCACATACTCGGACAATAAGGATGGGTCAAACTTGCAGACTGGCGAATAAAACTCCATCCTCGCCCTCATTAGTGTACAACATTATACCAGTGGCTCGCAACTCCATAAGCAGTGGTACCAAGCCATCTTAATATGAGACAAGGAAGCTCCAGACTTCCGACTAAGAGCGTCAGCTACAACATTTGTCTTTCCAGGATGGTACTCGAAGGTGCTCTCATAATTGCTTATCGACTCCATCCACCTTCTCTACCTCAGATTCAATTCTGGTTGTGTGAGGAGGTATGTACGGCTCTTATGATCAGTGAAAATGTGACATCTGGCACTGTATAAGTAATGTCTCTAGATCTTCAACACGAAAACTATCGCTGCCAACTCCATATTGTGAGTGGGATAGTTCGCCTAATGAGGTTTCAGCTATCTTGATCCATAAGCAACCACCATACCATGTTGCATCAACATACAACCGAAACCTAACTTAGAGGCATCATTGAACATAGTAAACTCCCCACTGTCGTCTGGTAAAATCAACATTGGAGTTGTGGTCAATCTTGTCTTCAGAGTATGGAAACTCTCCTCACAAGCCTCCGACCATTCAAACTTAACTTCTTTTCTCGTAAGTTTTGTAAGAGGTGTGGCAATCTGTGAAAAGTATTGCACAAACGGCGATAATACCTGGCCAGACCCAAAAAACTTCTAATATCTGGTACACTTGCAGGTTTGTTCCAATTTAACACCGCCTCCACCTCGTCAAGATCAACATTGACACCATCTGCCGAAATCACATGGCCAAGAAATTTCACATTATCCAACCAAAACTCTCATTTACTGAACTTGGCATATAACTAAGAATGCCTCAATGTCTTCAAAGCTGTATGTAGATGCCTCGCATGCTGCCTCACATCCTTTGAGTAAATCAAGATATTGTCAATAAATATAATGACGAACTTGTCAAGATAAGCCCGAAATACTCGATTCATCAACTCCATAAAGGTAGCAGGCGCATTCATCAAACCGACTGGCATCATAAGAAACTCATAGTGCCCATAACGCGATCAGAACGCGGTCTTAGAGACATCAGACTCTTTAATCTGTAACTGATGGTATCCCAATCGAAGATCAATCTTGGAGAATACCGTAGCTCCCTTCAACTGATCAAACAAAGCATCAACACGGGGCAACCGATATCTGTTATTCACAATAACCTGGTTCAATTTTCGATAATCAATGCATAATCTCATCGATCCATTTTTCTTCTTCACAAATAAAACTGGAGCACCCCACGGAGATACACTAGAATAGATGAAATCTTTATCAATCAGTTCTTGAAGTTGAACTTGGAACTCCTTCAATTCAGCTGGAGTCATATGGTACGACGCCTGGACTATGAGACCAGTACCTGGAAATAACTCAATCGTGAAATCAATTTCTCTTTCTGGAGGGAGACCAGGTAACTACTTGGGAAAAACATCCGAGTATTCCTTGACCACAGCAATCTTCTCTAGATTAGGAGTAGAAACACAAGTGTTCACGACATGCGTCAAATAAGCAATACACCCCTTCCGTAACATTTTCTCGGTTTTCACAGCTGAAATAAGGCACAAAAAAAGAACATTTAGTTCATCACAGAACAAAATCTCTGGTAAACCTAGACTTCCGATAATCAACGCATAAGCTCATCAATCCATCATTCTTTTTCACGAATAAAACTGGCGCTCCCCATGGAGGTACACTAGGACGAATGAAAACTTTATCAATCAGTTCTTGAAGTTGAACATATAACTCCTTCAATTCAGCTGGAGCCATACGGTACGGTGCCTGAGCTATGAGACCTGTACCCAAAAGTAACTCATTCGTGAAATCAATTTCCCTTTTTGGAGGGACACCCAGTAACTCCTCGGGAAAAACATCAAGGTATTCCCTATCCACAGAAATCTCCTCCAGATTAGGAGTAGAAACACAAGTGTTCATGACATGCGCCAAATAAGCAATACACCCTTTTTGTAACATTTCTCGGCTTTCAAAAACTGAAATAAGGCACGAAACATTTCGTTCACCACAGAACAAAATCTCCGGTAAACCTAGACTTCAAAACACCACCTATTTTCGATGACAATCAACAAAAGCTTGGTAATTGCTCAGAAAGTCCATACCCAAAATCAGATCAAAGTCCACGACATCAAGAGGTATCAGGTCAGCAAACAACCCAAAACTTCCCACCATAACACTACAACCTCTATAAACTAACCCAACTAAAACCACCTCACTGGAGGGATAAGCCACTTGCCACCTCACCGATAAGGGAGTGGCAGGTACGTTAATTATCGATGCTAATCTCACGGAGATAAAAGAGTGTGTCGCCCCCGAAATAATTAACGTATAAATAGCAAACCCAAAAATATATAACATACCAATAATCACCCCTGGACCTGCTCTGCCCTTCTGCAGGGTCATATGATGCAGTCATGTCTGCCCAGATTATCTTGTTGGTCACTTTCTTATGCTCTGATCCTGAACAGCTGGCTGTTTAGGTGATGGTGTGGCTCTAACCCCTAAAGTGGCTCCTTGATTACCACCAGAGCTCTGCACAGAAAACCCACATGAGGAGTACTTTTGCGGACACTCCCTCTCAAAGTGACTCATCTGGCCACAACGAAAACAAGCCAAAATCCCAAATTAGCACTGCTCGACATGATGTCTTTGGCATCTACCGCATCAGAGAAAATCTCTGGGTGCAGGTGGATTAGGCTGATAACTATCAATGATCCCTGCCTCTGAGAATGATGACTCCTCATCCATCTCTGAAAATGACTCGGGCGACGTGTAATAGGAGATGGAGTGTGACTTCCCTTGCCAGAAGATGCAATGGAGCCTAAAGTACTTAAGCTTCCTCTCTTGGAAAGACCTTGACTAGGCCCACCCTCCTCAAATCGTTGAGTCTAGCCTCACTCAAATCGAAGCCTGTCCTCGCATCTTATCGCAGCGCTAACAAACTTATCAAAGTTAGTATGGGGTACACCTGCCAAATATAGAGCAATATCTGATCGCAAACCCTACTCAAATCTCCAACACTTATCTTTCACTAGCCTGATAGAATTTGGTGCAAAATGAGCCAGGCGCGTGAAACGATCTCGGTACACCATGAAAGACATGTCTCCTTGTCAAAGATTCATACATTCTTCGTACTTTCGCTGCTCAGATGCCTCGCTGAAAAATTTACTCATGAACAATTTTGTGAACTTGGTCCATTGAGTGATGGCCTCAATCCTCTCAGTACCCTGCCACCACTAATATGTAAGCTCCTGCAATAGGCCTACACCTACCTTGGTCCTTTGCTCAGAAGTCAATTGAGGACGCAGGCGATCACAAACTCATCCAATCTCTACAAGTCAATTCTCACTAGTCTCAGGGTCATGTGAGCCAGTAAAAGGAACGACCCCAGCCTTCTTAACCCTGGTAATTAGATCCCCATGATCCTCTTGTGGTCCTGGCATCATGCGTGAAATTAGCTCACGCATCTGCTGCGCCAAGGACGGTGTATCATCCCGGTGGGCTGGTTGTCGAGGCATAATGACTTACGAGTCCCAAAACAAATTAGCTCACTAAAAGAAGTCACAAACTGGATCAACAAAGAGATTTCATACACCCAACCCTAGTTTAGCTAGTAAACTAGATAGTTTAACTCGTAAACTAGAATTAAATCCTAACGACTAACTAAACTCTGAGAAGTTCTATGAAAATTTTGACATAACCCCCTTTGAAAATTGGACAACCCAGAAACCTGCAGGGAAACTAACATTCCACAAACTAATCCACAGACACATCGTGGACTGCCAATATCCATCCGAAATTCAAAAGCATCATAACAAAATACTGGTTCTAAATATAATGGAAGTGGACTCAGATATTTACATAAACACTCTATTTACATGAGTACTACTAGAGTGGACATAAACAAACAATACTCAGAGCAACCTCGGCTAGCATATATCGTATAAAATACAAAACGACAATGAGCTGAGACATACTTCTGGAAAGATGACTAGTGGACTCGAAGCCTTTGACGCTATCAAACACTCTTGGAATATAAACTGCAGCCTAGGCAACTAAAATTGAAGAGCTGAGGGAAAGGCAATAAAATATAAAATGTTAGCGTGAAAGGAAAAAAATAATGTAATCATCGTAAAACGATAAACTGTCATATGCTGCATTTTCGCTGATTTCCATGAAATACAACGAGTTAAAAAACTGGAAACTGGAGTAAAAAAATAGAGGTGCTTTCCCTGGTCACCTAACCTGAGTCAGATAGTAGTGAGAAAAATAAATGTGACAGGATCGTCCCTAGGACACTTAACCTGAGTCGATCTGGGTCAGACGATGCCACCTAACGTCCTCTCACTAAACTATTCGGTGATCAGCCGAATAGCTAGAATATCGATGCAATTAACAAACCATCACAATAAACCTCCAAATTAAAATATCTAAAATAAAACTGTAGAGCATGCTGATAAAATAAGAACTCGCTACAATTGTAAAAATAAAATGTTCACTCACAAGTGTGCCACTACTACTAGGATCCAGTGGAATTTCCTTCGTTGCTATGGTCGCGATCACGATGTCCTGTAAATAATGATCATACAATATCATATTATACGTAAAACTACTGAAATTGGCCCTAAAAGTAACCCTGAAAGTTTCGTCACGCGCCTCCACAAGCCGCGGCGGGTAGACCACACGCGCCTCTGGTGAAAGTTCTCTGATGGAGGCGTTTAACCCCTTGTTGTAAAGCTCTCATCGAGCTCTACAACATTTGTAACTAGGCTGATTCCAAAATCGGCGGCGTTAAGGCCCATATCTGACGGCGGCCTCCTCGCAGGAAACCGTCACCAACAGTGGTGCCATATACCCCAAACTCTTCCTCTCAACAAGCCCAACCACTTTCCTAACTACACTGGTGATCGAGTTAGCTCCAAGTCGCTGGAAAATACCCTGAAACCTCACGGTCCAAAACTGGCCAAAAATTTCATGGCGTCAAAGCTCCGTCGTGGAGCTTCAACGGTTCATGCCACCTACCCAGAAAGATTCAAAGGGAGAAGAGGTCCAAAACACCTCAACTCCCGACTCCGGAATCACGTCGGAGCACCGCCACTGACGATGGCAACATCCACGGAGAAAACTGAATCGGGTGGCTCCCAAACCTGTAATTCAACCAAAAATAAGCGGATCAATGGAAAGATGAAGCATAGGGCTTCAATTTCCCTACCTTTTCGACAACAGAGGTGCCCGGAATTGGCGGGATTGATTGGAAAACAATAATGGGTTAGCGGGGATCGAAACGGGTCTGCCATAAATTTCTAAATTTTTCTGATTTTTCACAAATTAATTTCTAAAAATCCCCCTATTTATATCAAAAATACTATATCCGATCAACGGTTTGAAATCAATCATATCACGATCAGACGGTCGAGGAATAACCGGCTAAAACTAAACTTGTTTTTATTTATTTCTTTCGCCGACATCCGATAATCATAACAAATAGCTCACTTATCCGAAAAATTTTCTGAAAATTTCGATGAGCTCAAAATTAAATGCTCTACGACTTTTGCGAAGGAAGTCACATCCAATTCTAGCCTAGTGAAAAGTCATTAACAAAGTCAATAACGCGACTAATTTGCAATAAAGCTTAATATATCTTGATAAGCGTGTAATTTCGGTTCGGGTCGTAACAATATCTTTCCTCCTCATGTATGATGTTCTAGGTTTGCATATAATAAGAGCCGAGCTAGTAAACTCTTCGAAACCTTGAGGATGCTAGTCCCAATCTTCCAATGGCGTGCCCTTGCTTTCATCAAAACCACCATAAGCTTTCCCCTCAAAGAAAGCTTAAGGACTTCAGACTTCCATATTTTTCGTCTCTTAAGGTTCCTCATATTTTGAGTGTGTGCTTCCCCACACCCCCCCCCCCCCCCCGCTAGGAAGGTTATTGTTAATGCGAAAGACGCCTGCCACTACCGACATAAGTACTATAGCCGACGAAAAGAGGATAAATAGGCCGACAACATTTCAAACCGTCGGCTATATTGTACTTTAGCCGACGGTACAAACCATTGTAGGTAAAAAATACTATAGTCGATGGTACATAAATGAACTGTCGGTTATAGTTAAAACTCATCGTCGGCTATAGTTCTTTATCTAAACAGATCAGGCAGCAGCTCAACTATTCAAAAAAATTGGAAGAGGAAAACTCAAAACGCTCTCAAATTGTTGGGTGTTGTCGGTAGCTGTCCAAAATAAGTTCGTGAAGCTATTTCCCGCTGTATAGGTACGTATATATATATATATATATCAATTTTGTAGATTTATATGATTTAATTAGATGAATATATATATATATGTATAAAATTTGGAGATTGAGTTGATTTATGAGTTATATATATATATATATATGAATTTTGGAGATTGAGTTGATTTATGTGTTATATATATATATATATATATATGAAATTTAAAGTTTGAGTTGATTTAATTAGATGAAAATATATAGGTATAAATTTTGGAGATTGAGTTGATTTATGTGTGTATTATATATATGAATTTTGGAGATTGAGTTTATTTAATTAGATGAAAATATATATGTATGTGTGTTTATATATATATGTTAATTGTTGATATATAGCTGGTATGTATATATATATATATGTAACTTTGTAATTACGTGGCTAGCTAGCTAGTAGATGATCGAGTTAAAGATGTATATATATATAAATTAAGTTGAAATTTTCAGGATGGATAAGAGTTGAATTTTGCTTCTAAGATGGGATCGAAATTATAAAATTGGAATGAAGAGTTTTGTGGAATATGTGAAGGCTAATTATAATGTGAATGATATTAAACATTACCCGTGTAAACGCTATCAGTGTCGAAGCAATATATATCGTTTTACCATTGATACAGTATGAGAGCACCTGAAGAAAAATGGGTTTTGGGATAAGTACACGTGTTGGATTTATCATGGTGAAACATCATCAGTGGGTCAACATGATCATGGGCAATATCCTCAGATGGCCAGTACATCCAATGATCCAACAAAGAGGTTGATCAACGATGTGTTTCCTTATGAGAGCGATGTATTAGCTCAAGCAGCAGATAATGATCCCACCGTTGGGGGCTTCCCTCATATTGAGCCAGTCCAGCAATTACCTACAGCTGTCAACACTACCGGTATGGACAAGTACAACAACCTGATTGCATTCCAACAGACCCCGTTGTACAACGGGTGTAATAAGATTGTTCTTGAAAGTGTCATAGGAGTAATGAAACTTAAAGTGGAGAACAAAATGAGTGTCAAGGCTATTGATGATTGGCTAAAGTGGACTGCTTCGATGTTGCCCCTCGGTCATCGTCTTCCTACCACTCATCGTAAGGTGCGACATATCTTAAAACATCTTGGTCTTTCCTACATCAAAATCCATGCATGCAAATATGATTACGTTCTCTTTCGGGGTGAAGATGCTGACGGGAATGATCTTGAGGGCATAGATGCATGCTCGGTATGTCACACGAATAAGTATAAGTTGACTCCTGCAGGGAATAAGAAAGTTGTGAAGATACTTCGATATTTTTGGCTGATTGATTGGCTGAAATGGTTGTTCATATGTGCACACACAGCTGAAGCTATGAGATGGTGGGCTGAAAGGAATTTTCCTGACGATGATACCCTTATACACCTGTTGACGGAGAGTCTTGGAAGCACATGGTCAGAGAGTTTTCTCATTTTGCATCAGAGGAATGTTTGATTGGAGCTCTCATCTGACGAATTCAACCATTTTGGTATTAAGAGTCTTCAATATATGGCCAGTTATTTTGGTACCATATAATCTTCCTCTATGGATGTGCAAGAAGAAGGAATATAATATGTTCACTCTATTAATTCCAAGGTCGGGTTATCCAAGAAAGTGTCTCGATGTGTATTTGAGAACCTTGATTGAGGAGTTTAAGTACCTAAGTGAATTTGGTCATCCTACTTATGACAAGTACAAAAGCCAGATGTTCCATATGCATGCCATAGTTGTTGGCACCATCAATGATTTTCCTGTCCGCGGGATGTTATCAGGCAACATTACCAAGGGATATAAGGCTTGTTCATAATGCATGACTATTAAGTGCTGCAGACCTCATTGCAGGAAGATTGTCCAGATGTGTCACCATTGTTGGCTTCCACATGATCACCCATGGTGGCAGGATCCCGAGGCTTTTGATGAGACTGTAGAAATGGGTGTGCAACCCAGGAGATGGACGAAGGATGAAATCTTGTAAGTGCTGAATGAATATGATTTTGGGCAACTGAGCAATCATCCTAAAATAGTGGCTTCAATACCTGACAAACCCGACATGTATAAATTTTGGATGCACAAAAGCATATTCTGGGAACTTCCGTACTGGCCCAAGTTGCCGATCAGGTAGATGTCATACACATATAGAAGAATGTGTACGAAAGTGTGGTGGGCACAGTACTGAATTAGGAGGGGAAAACTAAAGACGGCCCTAAGGTATGCATTGATATGAAAAGAATGAATTTACGGAAATGTTTGTGGTTGAGAGAAGGGAAAAAAAAAAATCTCTCAAGCCTCTTACACCGTCAAGCCTGACCAGAAGAATGAAATTTTTAGGTGGATAGGTAATGTCAGGTATCCTTCAGGCTATGCAAGCAATATAGGCCAGTGTGTTAACTATCAGGACAATAAGTTATACAGATTAAAGAGTCATGACTGCCATATACTGCTTCCACGTCTCTTCCCTATTTTCATTCGAGGTTACCTGCCGAAAGAGGTGGTGGAGCCGTTAGTGGTGTTGTCAAGATTCTTTCAGAAGTTATGCACTAGAGAAGTGAAAAAATCAGACCTGAGAAAAATGCAACAGAACATCATTTTTATCATGTGTAAATTTGAGAGGATATTTCCTCCAAATATTTTTGATATCATACCTCACCTAATGGTTCATCTTCCTGAACAATTATTGTTTACCGGTCTGGTACACTGCACTTTGACGTATCCTCTGAAAAGGTACGTACGATTCAACATCTGAATTTAGCTCTAATTTTTTTTAACATTATTTGGAAATAATCATAATATGCACTTTTAAAATTGATAAATAACTGGGGGACTACAAAAACTATGTGGCTAATAAATCCGCACCTAAAGGTTGTATAGCTAAAGCATATCTTTGCATGAGTGCGTAACATACACTAAGTTGTATTTAGGAGCATTGGAGGACCCTCCACAACATATGCCGGTAGATGAACCACAGTTCAAACTTTCTATCCTTTAATATGATGTTAAAGTTGTTGGAAATTTGTCAAAGTCGTACCAGTTGGAACAATATGAGCTAGTCATTGCCCACTGGTGGGTATTGATTAACTATTCTGAAGTGCAATACTGGAAAAACTTCCATCTA
Source organism: Geum urbanum (assembly GCA_946800695.1). Taxonomy (NCBI): domain Eukaryota; kingdom Viridiplantae; phylum Streptophyta; class Magnoliopsida; order Rosales; family Rosaceae; genus Geum; species Geum urbanum. Next base: position 74,772,893 of record OX326999.1, on the reverse strand, counting down.
TACTGTCCTGAGATTGGCGGTGATATTGAGTAACACAATAGGGAGTTTGCAAACTATTTTGGCGGCTGGGTGCGTGTATATATATACTTATTGATATATATAATTTAATATCCTGACATTTGTCATCTAACATGTCGGTTATTATTGCTTCAGATGAACCACGTAGAGTATGATGGTAACCCAAACTGGTCACATGAATTGAGACTTTTGGCGATGAAATTGATAATTTCAAGAGTGTAACCGATGTGTAAGATCAATGGCGTGCAATTTATATGTGCACATAGAGACGTGAGACAGAAAACACAGAACTCTGGGGTAATGGTGCATGGTCAACAGAATGGTATTGACTATTACAGCGTTCTCCATTCAATGGTTGAACTAATTTATGGGAAATGCATGAAAATGCACTTGTTTAAGTGTAGATGGTTTGATACTAGCCCTCAGAACACAAAGACCAATGACGATAGAATACTTTAGGTGAATACTGCTACAACATGGTATGAAGATGACCCTTTTTTTTGCCACAGCGGTAAAACAAGTGTTTTATCTTGATGATCTTGTGCACAAAGGTGCGTGGAAAGTAGTTAATCATGTTGTTCCTAGAAACATATATAGTGCTGCTACACTTGGTGATGTCACAGAGAATGAAGAAGTTACTGCATACCAAGAGCCAAACGCAATTAATATTTCAGATTCCTCGACAATTCGCCTTCACAATGTGAGTCCAGGTAGTGTGGTTTGACTTTCTCGAGTATAACTTATTGATGTCAATCCAAATGAAAACAATAAACACTCCGGTGAAGAAGAGCGGCACATATTACCAGAAATTAACATGGACATCGAATCAGACTCAAGTGATGATATGTGCCTTGATTGGTGAAAAATGAAAGTGTTAAATTTACGTGTTTGTTTAAGAGTGATGATCCAAAATTACTTAAATATGTTTTTGTGTGAATTGTGTTTTGAAATGATCAAGGCTAATTTTTCAAAATATTTTCAGGGTATACTCGACTATTTTTACCATTTCTTATCGGGTGTACTATACCCAACGACGTTCATACGACACGTCGTCAGTTATAGTATACCCAACAAGAATTCATTTAAGTCATTGGCTATCTTCCATCCTTTTAACCCGAAAATGGTCCGAGCCCGAGCCATTTCTCTCTTAAACCCTCAAAATCGTCATTTCTCTCTCGAGCCGCCGCTGCCGCCGCCTGGATTCGATCACCTAACCCCTAATTGACCTCCCTCTCCTTTCCTCCTCTTAAAAAATAAAAACCCCAAACTCTAAACACCCAACCTTACTTTCCACTTTGCCTCTACCCGCCGGTCCCGCCTCTACCCGCCACCGCCTAAGCCACCCCGCCACTTCCTTTCTCTCCACATTTCAAATTTCAGTAACTCTCTCTCCCTCTCTCTCTCTCTCAATTAATCTATTGTGATTAATTATGTGATTTTGATTGGGATTTAGGTGATTAGGTTCGTGAAATTATGGTTTGAAATTATTGTGATTGTGAAATTAGGAATTGTGATTAGGTTATGGGATTGTGATTTGGTTATGGGATTGTGTTTTAGGTTATTGTTTGATGAATTTATTGATGTTGACGATGCTCAAATTATGTGAATTTTAGGAATCATGCATTTGTTTTTGGGCAGAGGAAAGAAGGAGACATCTAAGAATTGAGAAAACAGGTCCAGCGGAGACAGTTGAGGGTCCGGCTCGAACAACCGGCCTCACCAGCCTTACGGTGGCCCGTACAACAATCATCACCGACAACTGCTTTGAGGCACCTAGGAGACGTCTATGCATGATGATGTGGCCGACCCCCAACAAGCACAGAGCGCAATGCAGCTTTTGTTCTCCAATAGGAGCCAAACATCGCCTGGCTCTACGGGTCTTGACCCTTCACATTAGGGTATGCCAAACATGACCCACGTGTCGGGTACGCCCAGCTATATGGGTCTTTCTCCTTCGGGTCCTCGTATCTTAGAAATGAACCGATCAGAGCCAACTCCAGGTCCTTCTCCCGGTCATACTGGTGGTTAAGGGACGTCGTCGTCCGGACAACAAGGAGGTGTCTTCCCTTCTCACCTCTATTTCCTCTCACAGGGCGTACCTGTCCTCCCAGATGCCGATGACGCAGGAAACCCTATACCAGCTGTTAATGACGAGTGAAACCTTATTTACATCCACCCGAAGGAAGCATACGTTTTTCAGCAATTTGATATACCTCTGAAAAGTGCGAGGATAGCAAACTCATCGATGTCAGAATCATCGGGTAAATAGTAAATATATTCATTGTATAATTTCAAACTTTTCAATAATTTGTATATTAAATTGGGTGATCCTATTTTTTTTTTACTTTGTCTATGCGACAGACGTTGGAGGGGAGAAAAAAGTGAGGACCAGAAGCTGTGTTGTAGGGAAACAACTTCAAAAGGACGTCGAGGCCTACGGGCCCCATAGGGACCGATGAGCAAGGATCAGTGAGAGAGGGAAACATTTGTAGGAGGTACTCCAGCATGGTTGGAAGCATTATCCGGGACAAAGTCCCTGTTCTGTGCTCAGAGTGGTCCTTAGTCTCTCAGTCCGTGAAGGACCAAGTGAACAATGCGATGTTGGTGAGTTAGATATTCATTGTGTATGTCTACTTATATTAATTAATTTCTTTAAAATATAAATATATTATCATAAAAAATGGGACATTGCAGGTGTGGTTCAATGTTCGGGAGGAACTTAAATCCACCTGGGCAAATGAGGTTCAAAGAAGAAGGTGACGGGAGTTATATAATATATATTTAGATATTAGAGGGATCATGTAATGTGTTTCTAACATTTGTGTCGCGTATACAGGTATAAAGAGTGGAAGAATGAGCTCTGTAAGTTCTGGAAGAATAATAACATGCTCAATGACCGTTCGGATACCCCTATGGAGTTCATGCTTAGGAAGTACGAGTGGAAGTGGCTTCTAATCCACTTCAACGCCCCACGATTTGAGTTATATATTTAACATCATATGTATTTACTTATGGATAATTTGGCATTGACAATTTCTAAATTAATTTTTTAAATATATATTTCTGAAACAAGACCATTTCCTCCATAAACGCGAGGAACCGAGCAAAGAACACGGACAACCATCGCGGCGGTTCTAGACCATATGCATTATAGGGAGGAGGCAGTGACCCAATACTCTGAAGAAAACCCGTTCGTGTGGATGTATGAAAAAACGCATCATCAGTCCCACGAACAAGCTGTAAGTATTGTGCCCTTACAACTTTACAAATTGCTTACATATGTATTTTCCCTAACTTTTTTTAATGTATGCTTACTAATATTTTATTTTGTTTTCATTGTCAATTAGGCTCATTTAAGGGAAATAGTTGAGGAGGTGTTGACTCAAATTGCGAGGGAGCGAAATCTTAATATCTAGGATGCTGAGCTTCCCCAAGCCATATCTCAGATCGATCAATCTGATTTAAGGGTTGGGGCGAGGATCATGGGAAACGCTTTCCCACCATGAAGGAGCAATTATTATTGCAAGGCTTTAGGATGGCAAGGCGATGGGATATTGAAGAATATGCCTGGTTTCCAACGCAAATCAGGATCTTCTAAGGCCCAACTAGATGAGCAACTTTGTGGGCAGACTGAGGAGTATCAGAGCAAGATAGAAGAGACTCAGTGACGGATGACCCAGCAGATGAAGGAGATGCATCACGAGATGGCCCGGCAGCAGGTTGATGAGTTAGCTCAGATGCGAGCTGAAATGGCTAGGAATTTTGAAGGCCTGAGCTCAACCCTTCAGGCGCAAGGAATAAATGTCTCAGCCTAAGGTTGGGCTCCATCTAACTAGCACCCTCACGATGCCCCACATGGGCAGCAAGATCCGCCCGATGATGATGGTAGTCACCCATGTTATCTCTGCAACTTTGACTTTGGCAACATTTAGTTTATATGCATATGTGTTCCAAAATTATACGCTAAATTTTTATAAGTTTGTGTTTTGTGTTGATTGTGAAGCTGTTATGCGTTGTTGGACATTGTGAAAATGAAAATGTATGTTTGTTGGCTATTTTGAAACTGAAGGTTCTGGGAATGGTAAATCCAAAATCTGAAGTTTTTTTTCTTCAGAAAGTTGCATACTATAGCTGACGACGTGTACCAAAGTTGTTGGCTATAGTCTAAAATTCCCGACGACTGCCAAAACTATACCCGACGGGTTGAGAAAGACGGTTGCCAAAACTAGTCGTCGGCTATAGTATCCTCCAGTCAAACAATTTTGACTGGATCGGGAAGGTTTGCCCGACGACTTTCCATTTGAAAGTCGTCGGTTATTGTGTATATCTATAGCCAAAAAAATATAGTCATCGGCTATAGTTTGAATCTATAGCCGACAAGGTGCACCAAAGGTCATCGGCTATAGTATAGCCGACAACCTTTTCTCGACGACACTATAGCCGACGACATGTTGTCGACCATACTATAGCCGACGACTTTAGGCTAACAGGCAGACGACTTCATGTCGTCGCCTATAGCACTTATGTTGGTAGTGTGCTTTCACTGAAAAGACATTGTTCTTATTAAAACCCGTACACTCTGTAGAGCTATTTTCTCTTCTTGAAAAACTACCTCTTCTCTTGACTTGGAAAGAGTTGTCTTCTTTTTGTTGAATTCTTTTGCTTCCGCACTTAAGCTAGTGTCTTTGATGTCTTTGATCAAAATGAGTGCTTGGCAGTAGCCGGTTGTCATCATCGAAAGATATTGCCTTTGTAGAGAATTGTATCTTTCCCAAGGCTTAGTTTTTGGAAAACTGTTGATGAACTCAATTTTCTGGAATTCCTCGAGTCTGTGGGACTCCATGGGGTTGCAAGACTGTCCATGGGTATTGTAATCTCTTGCTAATCTTCCCGAGTTACTCCGGTGATCTTCTCGTTCTTGTTGTTGTCGACCTTTCATTGTATCCTACTCACAAAAGATTTTCTGGCCAGTTTTCGCATTCTGACACGCCATTGAACTTTTGTTATATCCCTCTCTAGAGATGTCTGATTGATGCGATTAATAGGGCGTTAAAAAATAGACTCCAGGATATTTACAACCATAGGTCAAACCACTCCTGGGTACTGGAATTTTATCTCCAAAAATATCCCGCAAAATAGACCAGTGGCAGTAGCACTATTTTCGTCAGATTCAACCCCAGGCCGGTAATTTAGTCATATCTTCGTGCTCCAAACTCTGATTGAGAAAAAACTTATTTCGTTGGAAACAAGACTTCCATAGCTTTCAAATGATGTATGATTGTCATCTGAGGTAAACCGTAGAGATGCCATAATATTGACGAACATTGCTCTATTTTTCTGGGATTCTCAAATGTCGTTCTTTGTTGTATTTTTTAGGGTTTCTAGTATTCATTGAAAAAAACCCCTCTGATTTTGAATCCTTAGAAAACCCATTCATGAAAAGATAATTGAATGATCACAGAATGATCCATGCAGAAGTTCTCTCAACGAGAGCACCAATTTGTGAGTGCAAATTTTGGGCGCCCACAAACTTGTGCCAATTTTGTTGAATGAAAGCACCAAATCATAGGGGTCGCCCATGATCGTTGAAGGTTCAGACCTTCATTCCTTCTGTGATTTGTTGATGATGTGAGACTCTATCGTACTGCTTCCCCTATCATTCCTCCTTGAAAGCCGGCAAAACAAGTCCAAGCATGGGTGGTACCGTGCTTAGACCATCTGATGCTTAAGTCAGTATAGAATCATGCATAAGCGTATGTTAGGGTCGATTGAGTTACCTTTTCCAAGCTATGACATCATATATATAGTGATTATTCAATATCTAAACATACTCCTTATAAGAATAGGAATACATACTTTTGAATAAGAGGAATCCATTAAGAAATAGATCTCTGTATCCAGAGCTAATCATATTTTTAGATTACCACAAGCCCTTTGGTGTAATCCCCTTAGGATTTGTACAAATATTACCTTTTTCATCACAGATTCTGTCAATCCCTCGAGGTACGATAGTACAATCCCTTGAGGTTTGACCGAATAATCCCTCGACATCTGATCGTGCAATCCCTCAAGGTCTAATCATGCAATCCCTTGAGGTTTGATCATACCTTGGGATTGTCACACCATCTTACAAACATTCTAGAGGCTTCTACATCATTCTAGATACTTTGAGAAACCTCTAAATTAATCGATTCATACTTGAAACCCTAATCGTACAGGCCCAAGTCCAATATTCCATTTATCGGACCTCTTTAGCTTACAGACCTGGGGGACCAGAATCCCTCCAGCTTTATGTTGCCAAATTTAGCTCCTACAGACCCCACAATCAATCGTCTTCTTCCCATTAGCCTTGTCACAGGCACAACAGTCCCTCAAATCGTTCTTCCTTGTTATGGGCTGTGGTCTTTTTGAGCCATGGCTCGTTCTTGATGTGATGAAGTATAGTTGAGATTGGTATCATCATAGGAGAAATGAACAACTTTCCCCCTAAGTAAGAAGGTTAGTGCCCCAAGGATTTTCTCTTGTTGTCGTAGCTGCCCCTCCCTTGATTCGAGCTACTGGTATTCAAGTTTCTCCTCGTGTTAGTGTTGCTTCCTGACGCCTTCTCCTTTAGGGAGTCCCTATTGTACGTCTGAACGTCCTCCACACAGGCATAGTCTAAGGCTTCATGATAAACCATGGAGAAATCTTTGGTTTTCTTCTTGATCAGTTTGCTAGCCAACTCTGAGTCCATGTCCAGCCCATTGATGAATGTCGTGGCTACAAAGGTATCGTCTTTGCAGTTGACCATGGCATATTCTTTCCTGAACCTTGTGACCCAATCCCTTAAGGATTCTCCTCACTTCATCTTGAGGGACATGAGGTAAGTCACATCCTTGACTCCTTCTGCATTGCTTTCATACCTGTTAAAGAATGCAGCCTTTAGGCCCTTCTAGTCTTCGATCAATCCTGGGGGAAGGTCTCATACCACTGGAGTGCTTGATCTTTCAAGCTTGCCTTGAACATCTTACACATCTACGCATCGTTCGATTGGCTGGTTGCCATGGCTGATTGGTAATTCCTCACGTGTTGGTATGGATCTGCATCTCTCGAATACCTATTGAACCTGGGGTGACTCCACATCTTGGGGGGCTCGACGTCTTGGATGAACTTAGCCAAAGGGTTTTGGACATCCTCCGAGCCCGTTGCTCTGGTTTAGACTCCTTCTTGGACAACCCTTCCTTCCTCAAAGTTTATGTCTCCAAGTTCGTTGGATGTTGGCGCGTTGGGTCTCCATGAATTTCTCCATCATCCTCCTAAGAGCTGCTACCCCAGGCATTTTCAGATTCACTGCTGGCTGAGGGGTCGGTTCCTTCTGGTTGTGGTGGTCGCTTTCCTCCTCCAAGTAGTTCAATTTGATCGTTAGGATCTCTTGTCTTGCCTCTGTGATCAAGTTGGGTAGGATCACCCCCTGCTTCTTTAGGAGGTTTACTAGATACAACAAGGTAGTCTGAACAATAGCAACAGTATTGGCCAATTCATTCATGCTCTTGGTGATCCCTTCCGTTGACTACCGCAATGCGGTCATGTCGAGTCTCAGATTCACATATTGTTCCCCACCTTGATGGAGGTCCTGATCGACCTTGGCCTTCCATCCTCTGGTTCCCTCGTTCTTTGGCTCAGAAGCTTCCTCTTCGCTCAGGTGGCCATCGCCGGCGAGATTTCTTAGCGGGATCTGATGCGAAACAGTGATGCTTTGCTTTGATGCCCTCGTATTTGGGGTGGTTTGGTCATCCCCTGCTGGAAGGGCTACTCCTTTGTCACATCGGTGTTGCCTTCCATATCCTTCCGTTCATGAGAGTTAGCCTAAGATTCTTTTCTCAATGAAAGCACCAATTTGAGAGAGTAGATTTCGTCTCCTCTCAAACTTGGATCCTCATGAACCTACAAAACAACTCAGAGCATGATGTGGTACCGTACTTAGACCCTCCAAGGCTTAAGTCAGAACTTATCTTAGGACAGAATAGTGTTACCTTCGACCATACTTTGATGTCCTATATATAGAGATCGTACCAGGTCTAAGCATAATCTTTATCAGGCTGGACTACTTTACTTTCGGAAATGAGAAATCCATTAAGGAATGAATCTCCATATCCATGGCTAATCACGTCTCATGACTACCACAAGCCCTTTGGCATAATCCCTCTAGGATTCATACAAAACTTACCATTTTCCTTGTGGGTTGCGTCAATCCTCCGATGTCTGATCGTACAGCCCCTCAAGGTCAGATCTTATCTTGGAATTGTCATGTCATCGAACATTCCAAAAGGATTTACAGCGTTCCAGATACTTCCAGAAACCTTTTAATAAAAACTCTAACCGTCGAAGCCTAGGTCCATTATTCGCATTATCGGACCTCATCTAGAATCTAATCCATCAAGCTTATCTTCCCATAGTTCAGGGTGGCCAAAAATGACTCCCACAGGCTCAGTGTCCACTTTAAGTTTCTATGTAGAGCAGGAAACTGATAGTCTTCAGTATTTTCCTGATTCTGGGAACAGGTCATAAACTGAAAGTGAACACCATAGATGCGTTTTGCTATTTTTCCCAATTTAATGATCAAACCATTATAACAAATTATGAATTTGGAAACTGCCCCTCTCCTACATGAATAACAAATTGTTTACCCGCAGGAACGGAAGCAAATGTAGGCAAAAGTATTGTCAGTCCAACAAATGACATAGGAAAGCTTCACAAAGATGGAAGGAAGAAGCTTGGGGGAGGGGAGAAAGGGAATGATGGAGCATGCGACGACGAGTCATTGTTCATCAGGAGAGATATTCCCTTGTAAACAATCAGTCGGAGGATGGAAGGTTGTCAGATACATCCTTTGTGAGTCTCATACATGGAAACTCTTACAATTCTGTTCAGATTCTCGTATCGTCTCTCAATCTAAGATTACATATAGCTAGGGATTAAAGGCTTTCATTTTTTTCTTTGAAGGTAATGAGACCTTTGAGAAATTGGCTTCCATGAGTTTTATAGAAAATTTGGTGTTGTATCTGCATACCAAGTATAACATGGATAATGTAGTTTCAGCTGATGTATTTAATATCTGGTCTGGTTCTTGCAATGTTGCCCCCTTAATTGGTGCTTATCTTGCTGACACTCATTTGGGGAAATTCTATACTCTTCTTTATAGCTTTATAGCATCCCTCCTGGTAAGTCTTCTCTACATCACAATTTAGGCTACAAACCGTGGCATCAAATCCTAAAGGATTTTGCGAGAACTTGTTCTATCAATCTTACTGGGTATGGAGGTCTTGACCTTGACTGCAAGGTTACATGAATTAACTCCTGCTCCCTGCAATGGACGATCGCTTTGTGAACAACCCAATTTATGGAAGAAGGTTGTCCTCTTCGCGGGTTTGGGGTTGCTGGTTATCGGATCAGGAGGCCTCAGACCATGTAACATTGCCTTTGGAGCTGATCAATTCGATACCACAACAGAAAAGGGAAGAGCACAGCTGGATAGCTTTTGTAATTGGTGGTACTTTTTGTTCACCATTGCTCTCCTTGTAGCATTAACAGGAGTGGTCTACGTATAACCTAATATCAGCTGGATTTTAGGTTTTGCTATTCAAACCGGCTGCTTTGACATCTTCATTTTTATTTTCTTGCTCGGCCGAAAATTGTACATTCATGTCAAGCCTCGAGGAAGAACATATGGGGACATATTGAGTCAAATAGAACACAAGTGTTTGAGAAATTTTCTGATATATTGATAAATCTCGAATAAGCTATATATACAAGCATACTTACAAATCAAGAAGGAAACCTAATCAATTACAGAATTCTACTTAATTACAGAATATATATTTCCTATATATACAAGGAGTGTGACTCATTCCAACACTTCTCCTCAAGTTGGAGCATACAAGTCTCGAATATCCAACTTGTCAAGTGAGTCACTGAATGCTCTAGACGAAACTGCTTTAATAAGAATGTCAGCTAACTGCTCCTCAGAATGAACAAATGGGAATGAGATAATACGAGCATCTAGCTTTTCCTTGATAAAGTGTCTATCAATTTCCACATGCTTCATCCTATCATGTTGAACAGGTGCAATCTCTACTGCAGCAGTGTTGTCACAATAAAGAGGCATTAGCCGCTTCTGCTTGAAGCTCAAATCACCAAGAAAATACTTCAACCACAATAGCTCACAAACACCTTGAGCCATGCCTCTGTACTCAGCTTCTGCACTAGAACGAGCTACCACATTCTGCTTCTTGCTCCTCCAAGTAACTAGATTTCCACCAACAAATATAAAGTAGCCAGAAGTAGAACGTCTGTCAGTGATATTACATGCCTAGTCTGCATCAGTGTACCCACTAGATTCCAAATCTTCATACTTACGAAACATAAGCCCTTTACTAGGTGCAGACTTCAAGTACCTCAATATCCTTGTCACAACATTCATATGATCCTCACTAGGATTGTGCATATACAGACTCACCATATTAACTGCATAAGTAAGATCAGGTTTAGTATGTGACAAATAAATCAACCTTCCAACTAACCTTTGGTATCGGAATTTGTCTGTAGGAACTTGATCAGGACATTCTGCAAGCCGATGATTATGCTCAATAGGTATATCAACCGGTTTATAGTCAAACATACCAGTTTCTGCCAACAGATCTAAAACATATTTCTGGAGGTAGAAACATATTTCTGCCAACAGATCTAAAACAATTTAATCTGCACATCACCTTCTCACTTATAGAAGTACCATATCCTGGAGGGAGATCCACGTAAATTTTTTCATTCAAATTTCCATGAAGAAAGGCATTCTTCACATTAAATTGCTGCAAGGGCCAGTCTAGATTAGCTGCCAAGGACATAAGAACACGAATAGTTTTGATCTTTGCTACTGGTGCAAATGTCTCATCATAATGCACTCCATACTTTTGAGTGTATCCTTTTGCAACCAACCTCGCCTTATACCTGTCAACTGATCCATCTGCATTATACTTCACAGCATACACCCATCTATACCCAACAGTCTTCTTCCCAGGTGGTAATGGTACCAAGTCCCAAGTACCATTCTTGTTCAGAGCATCCATCTCAACCTCCATTGCCTTGACTCACTTCTCCTCCTTGATTTCATCATGTGCTTTAATGGGAAGAGGTACATCAGATAATTGATTCACAAAGGCTATATAGGGTTTAGACAATCTATGGGTTGACATATAATTAGCTACAGGATATGTGACTTTAGCTGATAAGAGGGGTTCATATCTTTTCAGGGTTGACCATGGGTTGACCTAGCAGGTAAAACCTTTTCAGGAACACTAGAACTAGACACTGGGACACTACTACGTGCCTCAGGTGATGACAGACCAGGAGAGATTGTTGGTTGAGGGGGAGAGATAGGATTTGCATGTACATCTTCAATAACTAGTGGTTAATTACTGACTAATTCTCCTCCTTTCGATGTGTCGGACACTAGTTCAGCATGTCGAACACAATCAGGAGTCGGATCAACAACAGCTGCCTAGGAATTTTCGACGGGTTGAGGCTGCCGATTCCGGGTTCCAATTCTCAACGGGTCGAGGATGTAGCTCGACCGGTCGAGGTTCTGCTTCTGTCAAGTTTTGTTAACATAGTGAAGAAATTGAGTGGTTTGAATGGCAATCCATCATGGTTAGGTGGTAATGACCTTAACAAGAACAAGCTTGATTACTACTATTACACCATTGCTGGTATTGGGGTCGTCAACTACTTGTATTTTCATTTCTTTGAGCGCCATTTTCTGACTGATGCCGATGATCATGACCGTGCTAAATCCACATGTGATTGTGACGAAGAAAGACAATGAAAATGGGGAACATTGTACCACACCAAGTCACCAAGTATAAAAAATTTCTTTCACATAGCACCTCATTGTTTAAACTTAAAATGAAAGAATAACGCTTTGCCCAAGAGATTGATTGATTTAGCTGGATCAAAATTTTGTCCAGCACTAACCTCACAACGTGTCAATCACACCAAAGTGCATCGTCAAGTTATGTATACATAAGGATTGACACTGTTTGAAGGACATCTCTAGTTATTCTAATGATATTTCTTTCCACAAACATTGATTAAGTTTAATTGTTCAAATCTCTTAGGTACAACCACACATAAATATTGAGGAAACGCCTCTGATAAACGTACATAGACAAATTACACTATAAAATGTTTGAATGTAAAGCTGTCTTCCCTATCTTTCCTTCAACTAAACTTTGATAGCTTTGTTCTAACCATTCTAAAGAAACAGCTAGCTAGGTTTGTTTTCTGAAACTTTCTTTGTCACCTTATCTTGGCCAATGGCCACGAAGAAATTGCTTGGCATTATGTTTCACCATGTGTATGAAGAATAATGTTTCACAATGTGTTCTTGAAGCAAATTTCATAGTGATAGCCTATCAAACTAGGTATATAGTCCACCTAACCATTTATTTCTTTCAAGAAAAAACTTGTTATCTTTCAGCATTTGAGAATCCCATTCATTTATAACATTCTTGAAGCCAGATCGAGGATCGGAGCACCCGCTTGGACACCAGCTCTTATCGCCACAACTTTAGAAATCAAAACATTAGTGTGATTAAGTTTTTCTTTGTGGAGGCTATAATAGGTAGGCCAAAGTCACATTGTATACTAAATTTTCTTATTTTTTGAAAAGGCCTGAAAATTATATGTTTTTATAATTTAATTTTTTTGTGTAAGTGATATGTTTTATAATTTTAAAAAAATATTTGTGAGTGAATTTATTTTATATTTTAATTTTATTTGAGAAACTACTTCGGTGTTTAATTTAACATATTTTACAATTAATAAAAAACATGTTTATAAAATAACCATAAAATTGTAAACTAATTTACTTTATTAAGGTACGTTGTAATATCAAGTTTAATTTTCTCATAAGAACTGTACCAAACCTAAATAAGTAACTTTTTATTTCATGGTTGTGTTAGATCAAATTTTTAAAAAAATGAATGATCAAGAGGAATAAATTATAAAAAAATTTAAAAAAATTATTTATAAAAAAATTAAATTTAATATTATAACTTTTTAAATAAATTAATTTATCAGTTTATGATTATTTTATAAACATATATTTTATTAACACGCCGAAATATTTTCCATTCGGCAAAATATTACCAAAAATGTGGAGTACGACGTAGTTGAAGATATTTTGGGTCTGAAATTACACATTTTCGGTTAGCCCAGAATACCACGTGTCGCATATCTAGTAGTCCTTTCTGTGAAAGAAAGCAAATTAATTGCAACGGCTGTCTCACTTTTCCCGCGCTTCGTCTCTCTGTAGACTCGACTCTGTATCTCTCTCTCTCTCTCTATATATATATATAACTCTCCCCAGCCCAGACCACCTCAACCGAACCAGCCTAACCAGATTCCCCTCCATCTCGTGCTCCTCTCTCTCTCTCTCTCTCTAACCCCAAACCCAAAAGCCCTCTCTCTCTCCTTCGCAAGACCCTTAACCCCCCATCCCCCATTATTCAAACCCATTTGAATCTATCAAAAGATTCAAAACCCAATTCCCTAGAAAACCAACCCCCAAATTCCGCGGTCGTCGATGGTGATCGGGACCATCTTCGGGAGCCGCCGGGGACACGTGTGGTTCTGCGTCCAGCACGACCACCTCTCGGCGAAGCCGTCGCTCCTCCTCGAGCTCTCCGTCCCGATCCAACAACTCGTCCACCAAATGCGGTTCGGGTTGGTCCGGATCACGCTCGAGTGCTGCCCTGACGACCGACCCGATCTCGCCACGTGTCCCCTCCGCTCCGTCCCCGTCTGGTCCCTCCACTGCAACGGCCGCAAGCTCGACTTCGCCACCCGCCGCCGCGCCTGCGACAACGTCCGCCTCATTCTCAAGATTATGCAGTCCACCACCGTCGGGGCTGGGGCTCTGCCTCCCGGGTTCACATTCGAGTCGAAACCGCCTTCGGAGTCGGTGTCGGAGCATGACCCGATTATGTACATGAGGGCCAATTACGAGCACGTGGTTGGTGACGCCGACTCGGAGTCGTTTCATCTTGCTCCGCTCCAGAAACTCGGCCTGAGCGACTCAGCTTCCTTCTTTCCCTCTCCTCCCCATTTCTTTATTTATTATTATCAAATCCAATTAGAAAATTTTTCTTTTCTCGAAAGAAAACAATGTGTTTTCTGGGTGGGTTTTGATTCCTCTCCTCTCTTGGATTTAAGATGAAGTCTGGTTTCTTTTTTAGGGTTTTTGGGTATGTAGATTGTAACATGTTTTAGGGCTTTAGGGCTAATCTCAATGTACAATTTTTGTATCACTCATATGTGATTGAACATAATAATGGAATTCATGGGCATGAAAACTAAAGTTCACTTCTTTAGTTCTTTTTTTCTTGCTTCTGTTTTTGCATAACCAAATTGAGAACATGGGCAAGAACAATTCTCAGTCTTTGGTTTATTTTGTCTGACATACCATAATGTTTCAAAGGTCACATCTTTATCCCAATTGCTTTATTCATTTCTGGGTTTTACAATTGTTGAACTGATGTGGGTTTTGAAGAATTGTGATCCACTAATGCCTGAAAATTTTGAATTTTTTTAGCAGCCTTTTGTCTTTGTTTGGAGTTGAAAAAGTTTAATTATCTATACAAACTTAGTACAGCAAGCACCACTTGTGGTTGTGGCTATTTTACCGGGCAGAGATATTTTGAATACAACTGTTCTGATTACAACAATTCATAGCGTAAACGAACTTTCACTTTAAACCAGAGTGGATTTTATGCAGACTTGAAAGTGATATCCCAATACAACATTAAATCTCCACCACCTAATTCCCTCATTGTTTGGACAGTATGTATGTGGAGTATGTGCTAATTACAATCTTCTGCAGCAGATTAACTTCTATAAGTACTAAATACTCATAATCATTCTAATATTTGTCAGTAAAATGCTGGAAGGAAAAGCTGTGGTGCGGGAAACAGATATGCCGATTGTTATGCAGGCTCATGTTATGGAGTTGGCTTACAAGGCTCTTGATCTACGTGAAGTTTCTGACTGTCGATTCATCGCTTACTATATCAAGCAGGTTTGTTTAGTAACACCCTTTAAATTAAAGACATCTCTTAACTTATTTTACATTTACGAAAGTTTGAGTACGTCTCCTCTGAAAAGTAGAATAAGATGTGACGACCCTAACCAGAACTAGTAATGTATTCAGCACGATTCACGAGATTGAGCGTAGTCGTGGTTTGTACGATATATGTGTAGTTTGTCGATTCTATTCGCGACTATATTTTCGGCCGAGAATTTGAGTTGAGTTTCTTCACGGAAATTGAAGAGTACGTGATTTCAAGCTCGTGGGCGGTTCCGGATGATTTTTCCGATAACCGAGGAATATAATGTGATTATTTGAGTTTCAGTTTTCGACGAGTTTATCCGCTTGTTTCGTGTTTATCCGAATCGTGATGGTTATCTATTTCGAATCGTCGATCGACCTGAGGCGCGAGTATAAATATCGGAAATAGTCGTAAAATCGTCGTAAAAACACTGTTTGGCATTGACTGACGTTGACTTTCCAAAATTGGAAACTTGATCGTTGACCCGAAGTGGAAAGTTTCCCGTTTTGGCTTCGCCGTCCGACCTGCTTATTCCGGCCACCTCCGACCTTGCTGAGGGTATGAATAGCTTCACCTTGAGTTCCTTATTCGTTTTGTAATTGATTTGATGAAAATTGGTTGAGATTTGGTGGAACCCGAATCGGGTTAGGTCGCCGGAGTTCGCCGGAGTTGGGGGGAGGTGCTCCGGCGAGTTTTGGAGGTGCGGATGTTGGGGTTTCGACTCCCCACACCCTGGTGATGCTTCCCCTGTGTTTTATTTGATCTGAGGAGGTGATTTTAGTCGAACCCGATTGGGTTGCCGGAAAATGGATTTCGTTTGATTTTCAGGTGAATTGGAGGGGTTCTGGTCTGATTTGGCCCTTGTGGTAGTTGAAGAAGTGGTTTGGCTTGATGAGACCTTGAGTTCTGGAGATTTTTGCCGTGGAATTCCACCGTTGACGGCGCGGCGGCGGCGGTCAACGGTGGAGCTCCGGCGAGGGGTTGACTTTTTGGTTTTCGACGTTTTTAATGTCATTTTTCTCGTAATCGCGCCCTGATTATCGTCCAGAGGTTTTCGTAGTGATTTGGGTATCGAATTTTCAGTCAAAGGTTTCGAGTGGAGATTTCGGGAATTCCTTTAATCATTTTGTACAGTTTAATATGTTTCCGGGAACGGTTGGTTTCCGTGGTTAAGTACAGGGTTGTGGACTATGATTTTGATCAGTTATGTTTTATGAATTTTCAGGAGATCGAGATCGTGATCGTGCTTCAGGCGAGGGATCTTCCGCCGGGCCACGAGATTAGCGCGAGTGCGCGTTTTGCTCACCTGTGAGTGGACATTTCTTTTCACCGATTGATTGCGAGTCTTTCATATATGATTTACGAACTTGAGCATGCAGTTTGATCATGATTTTACGAGCATGTGTTTTACGATTATACATATACGGATATACGTATACGATTATACATACATATATATTATGTTTTATGCATGTGCATGGAAAATATTTATGATTTGGTTTACACAGAGTACAGTCTCAGTTATCAGGGTTGTATCGATACACATTGGCTTCTCAGCTGATCCCCGAGTACGCTCCGGGGGGGACAGATATTCTGACCCGAGGCCTTTCTGGCTAGGAATCACGTGTGGGTCTGGGATCTCGAGATTCAGACTGTGCTATCGCGTGGTAATCCATGAGTGACTCCGCGATATTTACGATGCATGCTCTGTACGTGGGTTGGAGTCAGCGTCTCCTCACGTACCATCTGATTTTCATGCATTTGACTCGCATATGTTTTATAACGTATATATATATATTATGGTGAAAGACATTTATTTTCGTTCACTCACTCTAACAATTTTCATGTCTTTCTCCTGGGCTTTTCGGTTTCCGTGCCCAGTTTGCAGTTCAGGTTTTGGTGTTTCACGTCGCCGTTGGAGGCTAGTGATCTGAGCTACTTGTGTTTTCCAGTAGGTTCTTGTTTCGCCTACTGATGTGTATATTATATATATTTACACTAGAGGTCGCTCTGACACATTCTGATACATGTTTATACGGATTTTCTCGGATATATTATACATAGTACAGTATGTTTATTGTTTATTGTTTATATTATGATGTTGAGAAATCCGGTTAGGATTGATGCCCACGGTTTGGCTTTTGTGGCATAGGACGAAGTGTTATTCTCAGGGTGCAGGTTTATGCAATTCCACGTTAGTAACGAAACTCTGCCAAAATTTTGAAGGGTTTTTGTTGGTTCTCGTTTTCAGAAGGGGTTCGATTCCGGTTTAGGTAACTGAATCGGGGTTGGGTCCTTTCATAAGAAGTATTAGAAAATTGGTTTGTGATTGTCATCATACCTTGTCCGCTGAAATTAATATATAAATGTGGCGAAACGACTCAATTCAATCAAAATTAAGAGTATCTGCACCCAAGAGCAAGAGCAAATAGCTTCAAGTAAAAGAAATCATTAATTTGTTCTACCAAAACACTTTTTGTACACACCCATAAATAAGTTTGCAATAGCAATTCATTTTTAACATATTGTAAAAAGTTAAAAAAATTATTTACCGAATTGATTTACGACCAATAATAATGTGACACGTATAATTATCGACTTAATAATTATACAACATTTCCGATAAGATTTTCAGCTAATAAAAAAGTGACACGTGTCACTGCCACGTGTCAATATCGACAAAATAATTGGACTAGAATTTCAGTAAAATTTTCAACCAATGACGATGCGACATGTGCTACTAGGAGATAGCATCGTCGAAAAAATAATTGGACCTTATTTCCGGTAAGATTTTAGACCAATGACGAATCAACACGTGTCACTACAAGATAGCGTTGTCAAAAAAATAATTGAATCAGATTCCGGTATGATTTTCGTCCAATGACAATGTGACACGTGTGTTCATCTTCAAAGATCCGATTATCTACAATTGGCTATAAAACATTCATCTATCACTTCATCTATACTCACACCATCTACAAGAATCCGAGCAGATAATTCATCCCTTTAAATAGTTAGCAATATTTCCTTGTTCATCAATCTAATGAATCCTTTCAGCTTCCACAATTTTTTTACGCGGAGACAACGTCAACAAGAAGAGGATGACGATATGGAGCAATCATTTGTCAATCAGGTGGTCATGGTGGAAGCACAACACGACGATGAACCACGACCAAGCGGTTCACGTCACGGTAAACGACCGAATCAACCACGATAGAGGGAGTCTAGGGGACGCAATCTCATGGAAGATTACTTCATCAAACGTCTCATCTTCAACGCGCAAGAATTTCGCCGAAGGTACAGAATGAACAGAGACTGATTCAACATTATCATGACGGATATTTTCAACCACGACCAATCTTGGCATCAAAGAGCAGACGCCACTAGATTTCTAGGGCTTCTTTTCCAACAAAAAATGACTAGTGCTCTCTGAATATTGGCGTACGGGGCATCCGTAGATCAGTGTACTGAAATTACAAGGATGGGGGAATCGACTACCCTGGAATGTATCAAGAACTTTTGTAGCCAAGTGGTTCACCTCTATGGTCCAAGATACCTTCACAATCCAACACCAAAGGACCTCACGCGACTCCTATCTAAAGGCCAAAGCTGAGGCTTTCCAGGAATGATTGGAAGCATCGAATGCATGCACTGGGAATGGAAGAACTACTCAACCACTTGGAAATGGGCATGCTCAGGGAGGAAGGCTCATCCAACCATAATCTTAGAGGCAGTGGCATCATATGACACGTGGATAATGTACAGTTTCTTTGGGTGTCCTGGAGCTAAAAATGACATTAACGTGCTTCACCTATCTAATGTCTTCTAAGAGATCCTTGCCAGAGGAGGTCCAACTGCTGTTTAAGAAGTCCACGGATAGAGGTACTCCACCGCTTATTATCTGGCTGACAGAATATATCCGAGGTACTCTACAGTTGTCAAAATAATTTCTAATCCCCAGACGCCGCAAGATAAGCTATTCACAAAGAAACAAGAGTCATACCAGAAAGAAGTGGAGAGGATCTTTGGTATCTTACAATCTCGTTGGGCAATTATTCGTCATAGTTGTACATTTCCCCACAAATCGGTAATCACATCCATGATGTTAGCTTGCATCATATTGCATGACATGATTGTTGAGGAGAAGTATGTGGAGGATGAGGATGACGAAGAAGAAGACTTGCAAAACCCATTAAGAGTTTTTCGGGTTTATGATAGGCCGGTGGATGCACAAGGAAATTAGATTTTTTTTGAGCCAATTGCTAGAGATGGAGCCAATATACAATAGTTTCACGACCATGTTGTCGATCTCGAATCCGTTTACATCCATAAAAAGCTCCAGAAGGACTTGGTGAAGCACAATTGGAGGTTGGAAACCGGGGAAATTCTCTAAATATTAGTCTACATATGTGAGTTTCAATTTTATTGTGTACGTTTTCATTAAGAGTGTGTTTAATTTTAGTATGTTTTTTAAGTTGAAGTGTATTTCAATTTCATTTTAATAAATAAATTATATTTTTATTTCTCAAAAATTTAAATTACATAAAATGACGAGTCAAGCCCAGATTTATTCTTAGTATAATACTATAACTATTATGGAAAGAGCACGCGACTTGGGTGATAACAATCCGAATAAGTTTCATCGGTAGGTTGATCTTGACTAGCTTCTCCTTCATTAAGGATCACATGATCTTTGTGTCCACCTCTTGTTTCTTCAAACGTAACTCTTCTTCCTCCCTTGCATCCTTCCGCTTTTGGATCTCTATGTACTCCGCATAATAATTAAGCTCACTTTCATTATGCATTTGCCTCTTGGTATGCCACAATGATTGTTTATCTGTAATAGTATGCAAAACCTCAACTCGTTGCTCAACTGGAGTCTTACCTTGTTTCTTTTGCCGCCTTGCTTCCAATTGGTCTAGGCGGACTCGAGGGAGCGGCCACGTTGCTTTGAGGTGTCTCATTCACTTCTTCGTCACCCAAATTGATGGTTGGAGATGATTCGGCCGCGGAAGGAGTAGCATGGTAACTACTTTCATATGGAGATAGAGTAGTTGGTAGCACCGCAACGAAAGATAGATGATCCTTAAGCACTTCATAACATGCAAAGTGCGTAAATAGTTTTTTCTTGGCCGCATAGTAAAATGATTGAGCTTGCTTGACCTAATGAAAAAAAATATTAGTTATTTCACAATGCTACATATTTAAACAAATTAGATATAAATTACAAAATTTAATTCATATAATCAAACAAAATTTACATCATATATGATAAAAGAATATACTTACTAATTCATCTAATAGCGAAGTGCCGCTAGTTATACGTTGTCGTGCATTGTGCAAACATTCATCCTATTTTTGCAAGAGTAGTTTGAACTTGTTGTAGTAAGACGATAGCGCGATTCGGGTCCTTAGCTCATTTGGAGGAATCTCACCATGGTTTGGCTCCCAACTTTGCACATAATCGACATGAATTGTCTTCCACAATTTGTCCCTCTTTTATTTGTTCCTATCGTATTCATCAATGTCATGGCGTACAAAAGAGATGCACATTTGTAAATCTTTAGAAGGAAGCCAATGGGTACCCATTTGTTTTGGAAAAAATCCTAAACGAAATGAGGGAGGAGATGGAGGGAGATGTGAAATTTGTTGTGCACAAATTGGTGTGAGTTGTGAATGAAATGAAGTAATATTTATAGGAACAAGATTAGAGTATTTTGCATTTTTGGGGGATTTTTTTGCAAATTTCTGATAATTTTAGGGATTTTATTGCAATCTACCAGTTTTAAAAAAAAATGGCCGTTGTATTTAAATACCAGCCTTTGGATCAGTTTTGGCATTCAAAACCAACGGCCCAGATTAGAGGACCATTGCTGATGGTTTGGTCTGTTTATTGTGCCACGTGGCGTGCTCTGATTGGAGCATAATTCGGTCATTTTTTTTATTTACTTTTACTAGCACATGCATTAAATAAAAAAAATTGTCTAGCCTGACGTCACCCACGTGAGGTGGGCTCCGCCAGGCTGAGTAGTAAACGATCAAGCAAAGAAAGCTTGAGCATTTGATCGCCGTCCGGTTTGCTCGAGCAAACCAGGTCCGTTTTCCACCGATGTGCACTCCAAACTCAGGTGCTCGAGCACCTCGCCGGCTGCCTCCACCAACTGCTTAAGCAAGACGCCCCCGGTGCAGATGCTCTAAGGGTTCAATGTATGAAGCAAGGCAAGATTGGATAAGGGCCTTTTTAGAGAGAAATGATGGGACAAGGAAACCAACACTAACTTTGCAGCAAGGCATGCATAGAGTATTATTCATTCTGTAAGGACCTTAATCAACTAACTTGATATCACAAAATCTGGATAACATTCACAGTTAGTAGCTCCCACCAATCCCTTTAGGCTTATATTAGTCTGTTGGAATGAGTGTTATGAGAAAAGTTTAAGTCTTTTAGTTCAGGAAAACTAATCAAAAAGGTTTTGTGAGCTTTTTAAAACCTTATTATACTCGCTTTGTATAGGGAAAGTTTGGGATTAGCATTAGGTTGAGCCAGGCCCACTCTCCTGCGGGATGAAACATGAGTCCCAAAAAAGGGATGTTCTTAATGGACGACTGAGATTAGTCTATTTTTTTTTTTTGCTCTCTCTCTCCCTTCCTCTTAGACAATCACAACCACCCATTAGAAATATTCCTTTTTGTTCATCGTGCTTCATCTTGCAGCAGAACAATCTTGTAGGTTGAGCTTTAAAATTACAACAAACTACTCTTAAGAACACTTTGGAGATACCAAATATACTTAAGAAAAATGTCCTTTCTTTTGGACAATAAAGTATAAAATTTTACAAATAAGAACAGAGTAGTATGGCGCTAACACGTGTTGACATGTTTTTTATTGTTATACACATATTGTTTCAAAGTATATACATTCTTTTCTTTCTTTTTGAAAAAAAAAAAAAACCTGGATTGTACAAAACCTAGCCAAGTACTCGTCGCCACCTTGTCTCTGTTACGCTTCACCTTCAGCCTCGCCATGTCTCTCCCTCTCATCTCGCCTCGTCGCCACGCAAAATCCTCCGGTCTACCTCACTATGTTGAGCCTTCATCGACCTCCTCGAGCCTCGCCTGCTGCTTACGTGACCCTCCTCGCCAACTCCTCCGCGCTCGGCCTCAACCTCACTATGTTATTGCAATTTTAGGACTGATACTTCAATGTTAGGGATTGCTACTGCATTTTATGTTTGGTGCTAATATGTTTTTAAACTGCTACTGCTTTTTATTTTTTAAGACTGCTACTGCTTTTTAGGACTCGAGTAATAGTTGAAGTGCTATTGTGTTTTTCAAACTTTGTATTGCAATTTTTTGATAGTAGTGGTTAACCTTTTTAAATTGGTGTGCTTTTTCAAGCAGCTACTACTGCGTTTATCAAGTTTTTACTACTAAATTGTTAGTGGAGCTGCTACTGCACTATTTATCGAGCTGCTGCTGAATTATTTGTTGAACTGCTACTGTATTGTTCATCGAGCTGCTACTGAAGTTTCGTCAAGTTTCTATTGAAATTTCATCTACCTGCTACTGAATCATTTATCAAAGTGATAATCGTTCGTCAAGCTGTTAATGAAGTTACATCCAGCTGCTACTGAATCACTATCGAAGTGATAATTGTTCATTGAGCTGCTACCAAAATTTGTCGAGTTGCTACTACATCGTTTCTGAAATTTTATTATAATTATATTGGAAGTGATGCTAAATTTATCGAACACTGCTATACTGAAAATAAGTATTATGTAATAAATTGAAGTGCTACAAAAAATTTATCAAAAGAATCTCTTCAGTATCAGCTTGCTTGAGACTTAGTAATTCTGATACAAACTCGTAGAACTTCTTATATAAATTTAGTAGAAGTTCCAAACAACTTTAGTAGAAGTTTTGAATAAGTAGTTGACTAACAACTCAATACAAATTCAATAGCGATTTGGCTCAAAATTGAAATAGCAGTTCCAAAAGTTGCAGTCACAATCCCTGAAATTGTAGTAGCACCAAACCAAAAATGCAGTAGAAATCATAAAATTATAGTAACGAACTCAAAATGCAATAACAATCCGATATAGATAGTAGTAGTCCAAAATATTACAGTAGCAATCCTCAAAATTATAGGCACCGACTCAAAAATGCAGTAACAATCCATTAAGTACATTGACAGTCACCAAAATGCAACACTCAACCAAAGAGAATCCAAAATAGTAGTACACAAACTGCCTCAAGCATAGGCAGCAATCCTAGAAAATGTACTTTTCAGAGAAATAAAGAAAAAAGAAATCAATTGTTGCAGTAGCAGTCTGAAGAACACAAAACACAACATTAACAACATTGCCATTCTCAATTAGACAAACAAATTTCACAATCAGCAAAAACAAAACCAATATTCTCCATAAGAATTGAAAATCCAAGTATGCTCGTACTTTATAAACCAACTGAATATATATATATATAGTAGCAACTGAAACACCACATCCTGCTGCTATATTACAAAATGCAAAACTACACCACGTGAAATACCACATGTTACTTAGAGAGGCTACTTGTTCTTTGTCGGTGATCTTGAAACTCAGTTAGATCTCGAGGTTCTTTGAGACTAGGCAAAAGGTAGTACTTGGACCAAATCTTGTATAGGAGCTTGGGTCGACGCGAGATGGCTCAACGAGGTGCAAGCTGAGACAGTGATCACTACCAGAAGAAGTACTATATCCGACGAGGTCCTCAAAGAACGACCGACGAGAAGGGATCTCGTCGATTATAGTAAACTATAACCGACGACAGGATAATCTCGTCGGTTATAGTTTTTTGACCGTCGAGATTTTCTTGTCGTCGGTTATAGTCGCCGGAAACTCGTCGGTCATAGTTTTCGACTATGTTCGACGATTTTTTTTTACTATTACCAACGATTTTTTCATATCGTCGGTTATAGTTTCTTATTTCAGATCTGGACAGCAGCTCGATCTGTCATTCAAAAAACTTTCCATTTTTTATGAAAATGCTCTGAAATCGATCTTTGGGTGATGTCGAGAATGAGTTCGTGATGATTCATGCGCATTATATATATATAGGTACGTCGTGCTTAATTAATATATATATGTGTTGTGCATGCATGTATTAATGCTTAATTTGTTGAATATATAGATCGATCGATATTAATTGATTTTGAATATATATATATATATTGATCGATCGATCGAGTTAATTAATTGATTCTTGAGTTTGAGTAATTGATCGATGGTTGATTTTGAGTACGTACGCGTGATTGATCGTAAATATATATTAATTGTTGTTAATTTTAATTTGATTATTGTGAATATATATATATAGCAATAACTAGCTAGCTAGCTAGGGTGATTAATTAATTTAATTAATATATTGCATTATATATATTGTGATTATTATATATATATGATTAAATGTACACTAGCTAGCTAGCTAGTACGTACGTGTACGTACGTGCATGGTTAACTTTATATATATATTTAGATTTTTGTGATCGATTATATATATATAGTTAGGGTGTACGTGTGTGTATATATATATATATATTAAAATTATGGGAATTAAAATAATAAATATTTATATCTAGCTATGAAATTTGAATTAATAAGATCATGGGTATATATACATGCAGTTATAATTTTTAGGATGGACAAGAGTTGGATATGTCTTCCAAGATGGGATGTAAGATATCACCGTTGAATTAGAAGTTTTGTAGAATATGTGAAGGTTAATTGTGGAGGGATGACAATTCATTATTGTCCGTGTACAAAATGTCAATGTCGCAGCGAGCGATATCGTTTTCACATCGATAAAGTATTGGAGCACTTGAAGAAAAACGGGTTTTGGGATAAGTACACATGTTGGATTTATCACGGTGAGAGCTCAACAATTGGTCAACATGATCACGGACAATTTTTTGAGAGTGGCAGTACATCCAATGATCCAACAACAAGGTTGATCAACGATATGTTTCCTCATGAGAGCGGTATATTTGCTCAAGCACCGGATATCGATATCCCTCCCGCCGTTGGAGACTTCCCTCATATTGAGCCAGTCCAGCAATTACCTATAGCTGTCAACACTGCTGGTATGGACAAGTACAACAACCTCATTGCCTTCCAACAGACCCCGTTGTACAACGGGTGTAATAAGACTGTTCTCGAAAATGTTATGGGAGTAATGAAGCTCAAAGTGGAGAACAAAATGAGTGTGAAGGCTGTTGATGATTGGCTGAAGTGGTCTGGTTCGTTGTTGCCCCCCGGTCATCGTCTTCCTACCACTCATCGTAAGGTGCGACAGATCCTTAAACATCTTGGCCTTTCCTACATCAAAATCCATGCTTGTAGATATGATTGTGTTCTCTTCTGGGGTGAAGATGCTTATGGGAATGATCTTGAATCCCTTGATGAATGCCCGGTATGTGGTACAGATAGGTATAAGTTGACTCCTGCCGGAAATAAGAAAGCTGTGAAGATATTTCGGTATTTTCCCCTGATAGATAGGCTAGAATGGTTGTTCATGTCTGCACACACGGTTGAAGCTATGAGATGGTGGGCCGAGAGGAATTTGCCCAACGGTGATACGCTTATACACCCTGCTGACGGAGAGGCTTGGAAGCACATGGTGAAGGAGTTTTCTTATTTTGCATCAGAGGTTCGAAATGTTTGGCTGGGGCTTTCATCTGACGGATTCAACCATTTTGGCAACATGAGTCTTCAATACAGTATATGGCCAGTTATTTTGGTACCGTACAACCTTCCTCCATGGATGTGCATGAAGAAAGAATACAATATGCTCACTATGATCATTCCAGGGCCGGGTTATCCAGGAAAGTGTCTCGATGTGTATCTGAGACCCTTGATTGAGGAGCTTAAGTACTTGAGTGAGCATGGTCATCCCACTTATGACAAGTTCAAAAATGAGATGTTCCAGATGCATGCCATGCTTGTTGGCACCATTAGCGATTTTCCTGCACGCGGGATGTTGTCGGGCAACGTTACCAGGGGATACAGGGCTTGTCCAGAGTGCATGACGGTTGAGTGTTGCAGACCTCATTGCAGGAAGATTGTACAGATGCGACATCGTTGTTGGCTTCCACATGATCACCCATTTCGGGAGGATATGGAGGCATTTGATGGGACTGTGGAAACAGGTGAGCAGCCGAGGAGATGGACGGGGGATGAAATCTTAGAAGTACTAAATGAATACGATTTTGGGCAGCTAAGCAATCATCCTGAGATAGTGGCGTCAATTCCTGACAAACCCAACATGTATAAATTCTGGACACACAAAAGTATTTTTTGGGAACTTCTTTATTGGTCCAAGTTGCTGATCAAACACTACTTAGATGTCATGCACATAGAGAAAAATGTGTGCGAGAGTGTGGTCGGCACGGTGTTGAATTGGGAGGGAAAAACTAAAGACGGCCCGAAGGCACGCATTGATCTTAAAAGGATGGGACTGCGAAAACATTTGTGGTTGAGAGATGGGAAGAAAAAAAATGCCACAAGCTCCTTATACCGTGAAGCCTGCCCAGAAGAGTGAAATTTTTGGCTGGATGGGTAATGTCAGGTATCCTTCAGGCTATGCCGGAAATATAAGTCGATGTGTTAACTTCAAAGGCAACAAGATGTACGGACTAAAGAGTCATGACTGTCATATACTGCTCCAACGCCTCTTCCCTGTTTTCATTCGAGGGTACCTGCCCAAAGAGGTGGTGGAGCCGTTAGTGGCTTTGTCAAGATTCTTTCAGAAGTTATGCACGAGAGAAGTGAAGAAATCGGAATTGTTGGAAATGCAACAGGACATCATTTTTATCATGTGCAAATTTGAAAGGATATTTCCTCCAAACTTTTTCGACATCATGCCTCACCTGATGCTCCATCTTCCGGAACAATTGTTGCTTACTGGTCCAGTACACTACACATGGATGTATCCTATGGAAAGGTACGTAATGCATCTCTGAATCTGGCTATATATATGTTGATCTTTAATATTATTTATTCACTTATATATTGTTGCAATAAGCATAACATGCTCGATCTGTAATTACCGATATACAGACAATTAGGGGACTACAAAGACTATGTGATGAACAAATCTGCACCCGAAGGGTGTATTGCTGAAGCATATATTGCGCATGAGTGCGTAACGTACACCAAGTTGTATTTGTGAGCGTTGGAGGACCCTCCACAACATATGCCCGTAGATGGAGGGCAGTTCAACATTTCGATCATCTCCGATGATGTTGAAGTTTCTGGAAAGTTGCCCAACTCGTACAAGTTGGAACCTTATGAGCTAGTCATTGCCCATTGGTCGGTATTGATTAACTGTCCAGAAGTTCAATATTGGAAAAATTTGCACCTTTACTGCCCTGCTATTTCCGGTGATGTTGAGTACCACAACAAGACGTTCGCAAACTATTTTGGCAACTGGGTAAGTTGATACTTAAATTGACCTGTATATGATCGATGTTAAGTGCATGTCTCGCATCCTATTTATAGTTAAGTTAATAAATGATTATTTTCAGATGAATCATGTACAAGATGATGGTATCCCTCAGTGGTCACACGAATTGAGGCTCTTGGCGCAGAAACCAGTAACTTCCAGAGTTTATCCTATATGTAAGGTAAATGGCGTGCTATTTATTTGTGAACATAGAGATGTCAGACGAAAAACACAGAATTCTGGGGTAATGGTGCATGGTGGGCAGAATGGAGTTGACTATTACGGTGTTCTCCATTCAGTTGTCGAATTAATATATGGGGAAGGCATGACCATGCACTTGTTTAAGTGTAGATGGTTTGATACCGACCCTCAGAACACAAGGACCGATCAATACGGGATTTTTTCGGTGAATACTGCCACAAGCTGGTATGAAGATGATCCGTTTGTGTTGGCCACGGCGGTGAAACAATTGTTCTATCTTGATGATCTTATGCATAAAGGCGCGTGGAAAGTGGTTAACCATGTTCTTCCACGAAACATATACAGTGTCTCAACCCTTGGTGTGACCTCGGATAATGAAGAAGTCAGTGCATACCAAGAGCCGAACGCAACTGGTATTCCTGAAACCTCAACAATTCACCTTAATTATGTGAGACAGGGCAGTGTGGTACGAATCCATCAACCGAATCTTATTGATGTTAATCAAAATGAAGACAATGAAGACTCAAGTGACGAGGACATACACATCTTACCTGATATTAACTCGGAAACAGAGTCAGACTCAAGCGATGATTCTGATTATGCGCCTTAATTAGTGTATATATGTATGTTATTTTGACTTAGAACGTGCATTGTAAAATGAATTTTATTCAGATTATCGACTTTAAATTGTGTCGATCGATCGATGAAATTGCTATATCCCCATCATAAGAGAGAGAGCTCGAGAGATCAATCGAAAAAAAAATACAACCGATCGACGATCGATATAAATAAATGCGAAATAATATCGTATTATTAAATAATAATTTAATCATTTCGTATTAACTATTAATAATTTCGTATTAACTATTAATAAATATATATTAATACACTACATATTTAATTAGTTTACCGGCATAAATGAAAAATAAATAGCAGAACTATATCCGACGATATGCATAAGTAATATCGTCGGATATAGTTGAACCGAAACTATATCCGACAACATGCATATGAAATCTCATCGGATATAGTTTTGATTCAACTATATCCGACGATATTACTTATCTCGTCGGATATAGTTCTGTTTAATTGACGGATCTGGGTACGTTTTGGGGCAGAAACGAAACTGCCCCAAACCGGAACAGCCGCCTCCGATCGAAAATCTTCGTTTCCTTCGTGCTACAAGCAACCAATCGAAGCTCAAGTGGTATTCCATCGATCCTCAAGCCAAATCCCTCGTCAATTAGTGAAAAAACAGGTTTGAAATCCCTAATTTCAAATTTTCGAATTTTTTTAATTTAGGTTAGATTTGAAGTTGTGGAATGTGTTGATCGATAATGTGGATGCATGTATATGTATAGTTGTGGAATTTGTTAATTTTATGAATGTATTGATATATATTAGAATAATTTTGAATTTTAGGTTGAATTTCGGTTAAATTTAGGTTAAATTTGGATTTGGATTTGGATTTGGAATTTTTTGATCAATTATATTGGATTATATTGGATTTTTGATGGAATATATTGGATTTTTTTGTTAAATTTGGATTTAGAATTTTTGGTTAAATTTGATTAAATTTTTGGTTAATTGGATTTGGAATTATTGTTGAATTTGGATTATTGGAATTATTGATATATATATATATTGGAATATATATAGTTAAATTATTGGATTATATATATATGTATTGGATGAATTATATTGGATTATATATATTGTAATTATTGTGGATTTTATGGAATTATTGTTGATTTTTGTGGAATATTTATATATTGGAATATATATTGGATTATTTTTGGATGAATTAGGAATTATTTTCAATTTTTATAATTTTATAGCAACGATGAATTGGTTTAATTGCGGACCTTCCCGAGGGGCCGGGTCGAGTTCGAGGGGGAGGTCCAGAGGGAGAGGGAGATCGGGACGTGGGGATGAGGGCTCGGGACCTAGGGATGAGGGCACCGGAAGTCGGTCCACATCAGGATCCACCAACGTCCCCAACACTTACAGTCTTCCGCAGACCTCTCGACATCGTACACTGATGGGCGCGGGACAACCTCAGCAGCATCAGCTCGAGCCTGCTCGATCCTCAGGCGCGAGGAGGGTTCATCAGGTCAGTCGCACGCCGGAAACGGATAGTGCGACTCAATCCTCGGTCTGAATGCCGGACATTCATCGCGAGGACCCTTCCCCCGTCATCCACCAGACAGCTCCTCATTCTTCCGAGGAGGCTGGTGGATCCACTCAGTCCTCGGCGAGGATGTGACTATGCCCGCCGCCTACATTATTCTTACCGTTGGAAATCCCGACGATACCTCACGTCGATTCCGACGGGATGCCTATTCCGGGACAGCTAGGGTTTATTACCCCGAAGCAGGCATATGCGTATATACCCTTCCCGCCACCTCTCTAGAGTGCGAGGATTCCGGGACAACGCACCGACGAATCAGGTAAATATTAATTAGTGATATCTTTTTACTCCCTAATATTTAAATTCAATTAGGTGTTGATGTTTAAAAAATCGTCTACATATATATGTGATAGGCGAGATCGTGCCCGGTGCCAAACAGAAGAGAACCAGAGGCCCCGTCGTCGGCAAGTTACTGGATGAAGCCATTCAGGCTAGCGGTGGTGGCCAACTTATGATTCCGACCGGGGATAGAGGGCAGGTGATCGAGGGAATGGTCACTCGAAAGTACGCGGGGATGGCGGGCAGCCTCATACGGGATAGAGTCCCAATGTTGTGGCAAGATTGGAATTCAGTGCCGCAAGCCGTCAAACATCAGCTGAATAATGCGTTGTCGGTGAGTTGAATTGTATATTCATTATGAAAATTTTCAATAATAAATTTTTAATATTATTGATATATATATATAAATATATGCATTGCAGAGGTGGTTCCGCGTGGATGAAGACATTAGACCCACGTGGGCGGATGAAGTGCATGGGAGCAGGTTTGCAGACGGCCATTTGTTTCAATTTTTTCGTTTCTTTTGGTTATGTTCATACAATGTTGTTAGTTACTAACGCTTGATTTTATGGGTATATATAGGTATAAGGAGTGGAAGGCCGAGCTAAAGAAGCACTGGAAAATGTACAGGGACGATCGTGAGGGTACCCCTAGCGAGTTTCGTTATAGGGAGTACGAGTGGCGATGGCTTGTGGTTCACTTCAACAACCCGAAATTGAAGGTACGCAACCTTCAATCGATTTAATTTTTGTTTTATCGTACTTCCCTTAAATTATTTGGCTAATGAGTGTTTTTTTTATGTTGAATTAATCGCGCAGGCTCTTTTGGAAGTCAACACAAGGAACCAGGCCAAAAACACCAAAAATCATCATGCCGGTACCAGATCATACTCGGGTTGGATCGAGGAGGCGGCCAACCACCCAGAAGAGGATCCCCTTGTCTATACAATGCAGCACGCGTATCCGCAGTCCCCCGAATATGTTGTAAGTGTCCTTATAACAAAATAAACTTATTTCTTATTTATTTAGATTGTTTTTTTTAATTAATATTTTATTGTTCTTTGTCAATTAGGCGAGAATTCAGGAGGCGATTCCGGAGGTGTTGACTCAAGTGGCGAGAGAGCTCTATCCCAACACCCCCGATGCGGAACTCCCGATTGATCAGATTGATCAATCTGATCCGATCGTCAGGGCTAGGATTATGTCAACTGCGATCCCTCCAGGGAAGAACACATTCTACTGCAGGGGGTTCCGGAAAATGGGGTCAAGGGCTGCTGAAGCATACCCCTGAATTCTCTCGCGGATCGGGATCATCATCATCTTCGAGGACTAATAAGCTACACGACCAGCTTCATAGGCAATCAATTGAGATGGAAGCTCAAGGGCGTCGGATAGAGGAGATGGAGCAAGCGCAAGCTGCAGAGCAGAATCGGTTGGCCGAATAGCAGCAGCAAATGGGGACATGGATGCAGCATTGTTATGCACAGTTGCAAGCATCTGGAATCCAGATAGCTCCCCCGCCCATTTTCGGTGCGCCACAGCCTCAACCTCAGCCTCAGCCTCAGCCGCAGCCTCAGCCTCAGCCGCAGCCTCAGCCAGACCAGGACCAACCAACTTTCTCCAATCCGTTTGACCACATAGACTTAGGACCAGGACCCCCCTAGGTGTTGAACAATTGTCGGTTTAATTTTTATTTTCATTATTTACTACGCATATGTATACAGATTTGAACGATTTCGGTTTTAATTTATTAATTTATTTATTTACTACGTACTATAGTTTCAATGGTTGTTGATTTTCAATTTGAACAATATATAGATAGCGTGATTTTTTGTGAATGCAGGTTTTGGGATAAAACCCAAAACCTGCAAAAAAAATTAAATATTTTAAACTATAACCGACGATATGTGTCAACATCGTCGGTTATAGTTTTCTCCACAGTCAACCATTTTGACCATGGAGAAAACTATATCCGACGATGACATCGTCGGTTATAGTTTAAACTATGACCGACGATAAACCATCGTCAGATTTAGTGTCTTTATTTTCCAACGATAACCCTAAATCATCGTCGGATATAGTATTACCGACGGTTTATTACCGACGATACTATATCCGACGATGTGTCATCGGATATAGGTATGACCGACGATAAACGGAAACAGACCGATGACACCAAGTCGTCGGTCATAGTAATTCTTCCGGTAGTGGATTTATCACGGAGGCGCAGGCAAGACTCGTCGTTCTGCAGAGGCCAAAAAGAGTTGCGGTTTGCTACTAAACCCTTGATGAAGGCTTGACGGTGCACATCAGAGGCTCAGTTGCGCATGACGGAGGCTATAGTAGTCCTTGAACTGAGAACATAGTAACAGTCCTACAAATTAAAAATGCAGTAGCAGTCCCTTGAAAATGCACTAATAGTCCCAAAAACACAATAGCAATGTCTAAAATGATCCAAGCCAGACTATTTAAAATTCAAACAGCACTATTTGTCGTAAGAAATCTAAAACAATAGCACCATCAAATTTTACGCATATCCAAGCAAAAAAACAAAGGCATAATCATGTTTTCTGTAAAATAGAGTAGCACATTAACTGTCAAAGATATTATTTTTTTGATACAAATTAATTGTCAAAGATAATATCCCAAATAA
Organism: Geum urbanum; assembly: GCA_946800695.1. Classification (NCBI taxonomy): domain Eukaryota; kingdom Viridiplantae; phylum Streptophyta; class Magnoliopsida; order Rosales; family Rosaceae; genus Geum; species Geum urbanum. The sequence goes on along the minus strand of OX326999.1, from coordinate 74,739,932 downwards.
ACACACTAGGATGATGCAACCAATTAACACAATGAACTACAATTTTTTTGATAAGAATGGGAGCGTTTTAACTAGAACATCATAGTAGCACACTCCAAGATCATGTATCCTTAGACTCCACTGCTAATAAATAACACAAATTAACATTCAAACACTCATGAAAAACCACTCAAACACAATAGTAGACATCTAGAAACCAACAATAGGCACTTTCAAAATATGCAACAACAATTTGATAAAAATTTAGTAGCATCTTTCAAATAACTTTAGTTACATCTTCAAAAATAGATTTAGTAGCAACTTCGAAACAATTTAATTAGTAGCAGTTCACAAAATATTGTATCAGCCTTGAAAACATAGTAACACTTTGTTAATTTTGGAAAACGTAGTTGCAGATTCGAAAACACAGTAGCAATTATCATTGCCAAAAGTCTCAATAACAGCATTATATACTGAAGCAAGAAATTGCTACACTATAATCGTTCAAGTTCCATTGTATGTGGCAAAAGTACTTCAACCTATAATAAACATTAAACTGCTATTGAACAAGACTATAACAACTACAGGCTCAAAAACAAAAAAAATGGCATTTGATGTACTTCTGCTGAACAAGAGAAGCTATAAACAATCTGCATTCCCAACAATCCACCCAAATCCAATCTTCAATTCGCAATAATATACATTCCTTAGCCCTCAAATGTTTGACAAACAACTCAATCAAAAACACAAGTAGCAGATTTCAACAAATTTCAACAAATCAACCTAACATATTTACACAAACATCTTTTCAGTATCATCCATTCAAATACAACAATAAAACTCAGTAACATAGCACTATTTTTTTCAAGTGTCAGCCATTCACAGACAATAAAATATTACAGTATCAAGAGTGTAGATAAACACAGTAGTAGTGAAACAATGAAGCATTAACTATTGAATATGGGAAACAAACACAGTCCACTCCATCAAATATACCAAAAGACAAAACTCAACACAATATCAACTCAAAATTCTAGAAAAAATCTAATAGATTTATGAATCAAAAACACAATATCAACTCACCATCATTACAAGGAAGCTCAATTTCTATTGATATACAACAAACAACACTAAACACAGTATCATCCCAAAATTAAGCACAGTATCACTTTAAAATCAACAAAAACAAAGTGAAAATGATTAAAATAGCATCTAGAACACCTGTGTTTTGGCCACATGGTTATAACTTTGAATTTTGATTGAAAAAAGAATATAACAACACAGCTATACAAAACTTTCTAATGTACATGACAAATTGACTGCAAAGAAAGTCCAAAACTTCTATGTTCTAGCTTCTTAATGAAATTGTGATAAACGAAATATGAAGTATCAAGCAGTTAACCAAGCTGATTGAATATATTTTTACTGTAATCAGTACAGTGCTACACTTCTACACAACAACTTCAATACCAAAAATCTATAGAAGAAACTGACTTGGTACTAAAGGAAAATATAGTATCACTTCAACTATAGAAGATGCAATTCCACCTTAGTCTCGCACTAGCAGAAATGGAATTGAGTAACTGACCTTAAGGTGAAGCGGCGGATAACGACGAGATAGTTGGGGTTTGATGATGAGGCAGAGTTACCGGAGGCCGAGGGCGGCTCGTGGTGCTACTGAACAGATCTTAACAAATTCAGAAGAATTGAGAGGTCTGAAAACTTTGTCCATTGTGCATTAGTAAGAGTGGCGCGGTGAGGTACGATGGCAATAGCTGCTGCTATAGACAGTGCTATAGTCGAGGGAGACTTATCGAGGTGGCATGCAAGCGAGTGGCGGCGGATGCCACGTCAGGAGAGGTGGCGACGACGGTGATTAGAGGCGTAGTGGTATTTGAAGCGTGGCAGGACCAGTCGATCGAGGTCGCTGGAGGTGGCGTGGGAGAGTGAAGCGGTGGTTCAAATAGGATGCGGCGGTTGAAGCAAGCGTGACGTGGCAGCCGGAAGTGGGAGCGCCGACGAGCCTTCTACTATGTTTTTGTTTATGAGAGAGAGAGAGAGAGAGAGAGAGAGAGAGAGAGAGAGAGAGAGAGAGAGGTTTCTGATTTGATTTAGGGTTTTAATTTATATAAAGGGGTAAAATCATCTTTTTCAATTGTTTAATGGGCTCGGCTCGATTGATAATACATTTGGACTTCAGGACATATCATTTATTGTCTAAATTAGGTTGTGGTTGGATTTTTTGTATTATTAATTCTATAACTACCATTAGTTGTCGTTTTTTATTAGAATTAAATATTACTCTTAATTTCTGCCCGGAAAGGCACCTTCCTCAAAGGAGGGAGAAATGAGTTTTGCTTTCTTACTATAAGTGGGAATGAGGCTAATATGAAACTGCAGGAGCTTTAAGCATTTAAAAACTGCTATAGCTTGCACTTTTCATATAAGATCAATGATTCAAGCAAGTAGCCAACTAGTGATGGATTTGAAAAGACCTTACTCACGACATTCCTTTGAAGTCACATGCTTAATCAATTAGATCAAAAGCGAGATTTTCAGAAGGTATGGGTAGCTTATCGAGGTTTCAGTTATCCTAAACAGAAATTTGATGAAGCTTATAGCCCTGCCTGGCACTGTGTTGTTGGCAAAGACTTTGGATCTTGCATCATACATTTGTGCAGAAGTTTCATTTTCTTCCATGTGGAGATGATGGAGTTTCTGGTATTCAAGGATGGCACAGACTCGAGTGAAAGCAGGGAAGAAGCTATTGAGCTTCTACAGAATGAAAGCTTATCAGATTAAGGGTTTTACCTAAATTCACATCAGCAATGGTCAATGCATGGCTTGTCTGTGATAAAGTAATTTAGGGTTCTATATCAAAATTAATTAACAATAGTAGGAGTAGCTAAAATCCTTATTAACTCACAAGCAAAGTCCTAATTTTTCAATGTGGGATTCATATCTCAACACGCCCCTGCACGTGTGGCGACATCTCAAGACAAACACGTGGACAACACTTAGGTAACGTAGAGTTCGTGTGACTGTTACGCATTCACACGAGTCATGGATAACTTGCTCTAATACCGTGATAACACTCATGAATTATTGAAGGTAAAGGCTGAAAACTAAGAAAAACAGTAAAGGAAAATGCAGAGGAGATTTTGGGACTCTACATCTTGTTCATTGATCGTGAAGAATGAGGTTACAATAATTACATATAAGATTAATTTATGAAATGAGATAAAAACTCTTATGATATATTGCTACATATGGCAATATATATTGAGTGTGTCACGTACAAGGGTAACATTGAGTTGCTGATTATATATAAGTGTGATTGTGCAAGAAGCTCTTTCTTGGGTTTTGGGTGCAAGAAGCTCTTACATGGTTTTTGATAGCGTGCAATGCCAACATGAAAGGGGTTTTGGCAGAAGTGCAGTATTACAATAGCTACCACATGAAGTTTTCAACTTCTAAGTTTTTCAGACATTTGTGCAGTTTTACAACTCATTTTATTGCACTGTTTCCTTCCATTGTGAAATGTGGACATTTTCTAGCATGCTCACTTTCCTTCGTGATCTACTAGATGTCATATTGGTTATCACTTTTTGGGTTATTGGATTGGGACATTATCTTATATTTTTGCTATACAATAAAAACTCGATTTAAGAATAGTTTATAAAAGAATAACCTCTTTGTAGTGATAAAAAATTTCGGTCCCAACTCGGGACCAGTTATAAATAGGAATAACCTCCACATTGTGATAAGTTATAAGATCTTTTGGTCCCATATATAGAAAATTACCTCCATATAGTAATAATTGTCAATAATAATATATAAAATATTATTCGAGAAGAACTAAAATATTTATCTATACTAGTTTGAGACAATGATTTATGCTTGATTGTTACAATTGTTCCATGGGCAGTGCAATTATCCATAATCAGCAAAACATTCATATTTAATCGATTATCTAACCACTTGAGCCACTCCAAAAAAAATTAAAGATGTCATGCATGCATTTGAATTTGCTCGATACTTAGAGTTAAGATTATCACAATTGACATTCTTAAAGCATTTTGGATTCTTAAACTTGCATATGACCCAAAGTGGAACTTTGTCAGAGCTATCACCATTGCAACAAATAACTAATGTAACCCTCTCTTTGTTTTGCTTTCGACCCTCTAATTTTTTTGTTGCAAGAGAATTATCGGCTTGCATTCGGTAAAATAAGTCGGTTTCATCCACATTGTAGACGTCCTTCCAAGCCCACTTGTTTAGTTCTTCTCTTATTTGTGGCAAGTTAGCTTCAAATTTATCTATGTCCATGTAACCACTCTCTCCAAAGTGTCGGTAGGATTGAATAACATGACGTTGTTTGAACTTCCCCAACAATCCATTTGAAAACTCAAATGTGGTAGCTTTAGGATAAAGTACTTTTAGGAATAAGTTATATTTCTCCTTCAAGTGATCTCCACTCATGTCGATATGGTCTTGATTGCATGTTAACCATTCATAGAGAGTAGTCTCCATTAAAGGGTACCTTGCCATCTTCACATGTTTTGCATCTGGTTTCAAATAGCATATCTTCTTGAAGAACATCAGATCATCGCTTAAGTGTCTTAGATATTGCTGCTTGGGAAACTTAATGTTATACTCTTTCTCTAACCAATTCGCAAGTTCTTTTTGCGTCCAGTTGGGATTTGATTCTTTCTTCTTGCACATCTCGATTCATATCTTTTCAGTTAACTGTGTTTGCGGTGACATGTTTTACTTGAAATGACTTAAGTACTTTAACTGAGTTTGACTAACAACTAACACAATACATTTATTTATAGACAAAAAATTATAGTAGAACAATTAAGAAATATAATGTCAATAGGAAAAATTCAAATAAACTAGTTTCGTTTATTAATCATATAAGTTTCCTATTTAAATTACAAATATATTACTTTCTTAATATTTGTGAACTAATTTACAAGTAAACCTCTATTTGAAAATAACCTCTATATAAGAATAAATTTTAGTAGATCCAACATTATAACTGTAGAGAGTTTTTACTGTAGTTGTTATCTTTGTTCCAACCATTATGCTAGTTCCTTAGTATATGGTTAAGGGAGGGTTTTAGGAATATAGTAATATACTATAAGGGCATTTATGTCATTTCATAAACGTAATCCTATATGTAATTGTTGTAACCTCATTCTTCACAATCAATGAACAAGATGTAGAGCTCCAAAATCTCTTCTGCGTTTTCCTTTACTGTTTTCCTTAGTTTTTTGCACTTACTTTCAATAATCCATAATCCATGAATGCTAACAGCCTTAACTTTTAAGGCTGGATCATGTTTTGGAATCAGTTCTCTATTTCTTTTAAGGATCAGAACTGTTATCTAAAAAGGAACCACACGGTATGAAACTAGCTAAGTTTTCAACATACTTCAAATGATTGAATTGTCCAATATGATTCCCCCATACCATACCGCATGCTACTTTAACTAGAACATCATGGAGAGACTATCTTTACCTTATACAGAATCCTAGTTTGTATAATATTGTCCTCACAGGTACTGTGATTCCTCTTCATCTACATACAGTATATATGATCATTCACTTAACCGTAAACATTTTTAACAAAGTAGTTATAGTTAAAGTCAAATATAATTTTTAGTTAAATCTATAGTTACATTTAGCTACTAAGGAGAAAGAAAATGATTTAAAGCTAAACATTTAACACTATATATTTAACTTTTGTTTAAGGAGATTTATTCTCCATTAATCCTGGTGTGTGTCTTGTCCTAGTTAGATATAGATATTGATTAGATAGATACAGAGAATCATTGCTATATCGGGATAGTTATTACAACAGATTGTATCAGCCTGTATTTAAGGGCAACTATTTTCTGTCTATTATACTTTCTTCTTCAACACGTTATCATCATGACTCCCAAAGTTAATAGAAAAATCCTAAAGCTTGGAGAAACCACCGCCGACCACCACTGCCGGCTGCCAAGATCACTGTCGACCTTTTTCGTCTTCAACAAAATTCCACGAAATTTCAAGAAGTTGACAAGATTGCATGACTCCCAAGAAATCATTTCAGAAGAACTTCTTCTTCATCAAGTGTAGCGGTCATACCGAGCACAATACATATTGAGGTAAATATTTTTTAAACCGTCTATTGATAGATCTAGGCCAAACTTACTTACCACAAAATCCTAGATCTAAGTTGATGATAATTGTGATATGAGTTGTGAATATTACATGTTTATACCCTAGATCCTATGGACATATATCCATAGAGTATACGTGACGATGCAGGGGGAGTCACGGTTTGGAAAAGAAAAAGAAAAGAAAAGGGAAATCGATTCTATGTGACGTGTCACGGTCGCTGGATGTGGTTCTTACCACAGTTTTATAATTGATTTTGTGACCATGCATCATAGATCACATTTTATTCAATAAACTTGAAAGTTTTATGATCGTAGTACTCGATCATTTCTAATAAAACATCTCTGTGTATTTTTGTAGATGAGTTTGAATGAGCCTGCAAGGCTGAAATTCGAAATCCTTGACCTTGAAGGCAAGGGGTACCATCGTTAGGTCTCTGATGTAGAGAACACATTCATCGAAAAGAGACTTACCAACACCATCAAACGCACTGGGCCTGAAACAAACCTCCTCCCACCTACTGAAAAGACAAAAGCTCAAGCCCTCATGTTTTTGAGGCGTCATATTCACCCATCTCTGAAGAAGCATTACTTCAATAAGATAGATCTCATAATTTTGTGGGATGTTCTAAAAAAGAGGTTCAATAATGTGCATAATGCATAGCTTCCTGAGCTGACTGGGAAATGGAACAACACCAGAATGGTGGATTTCCCAAATATCAATGCTTTTAACCAAGCTATGCTCGATCTGCAGTTTGAACTAAGCTTTTGTGGTGTGGAAAAATCTGAGGAAGACATGATTGAGAAGGCGTTACAAACCGTCCTCAATATCTATGAGTCTTCTAGCTCATCAGTACCAGATTGAATACGAGCAATGGAGGATTACCGAATTCAGTAATCTCATTAACAGTCTTGTTACTAAAGAAAAGCATCATGAGATCATTTTGAATAATAACTCAAGACCGGCTGGTACCAAAAAGCCTGAGAGTTATAATACGAGAGGAAAGACTCGAAAAGATACGAAGGTTGCTCGTTCAGAACCTTATAATTATGGTGCACATGCTCCACGTGAGGGAAGAGGAGGATGTAGGCGTGGCCAAGGCCGCAACCAAAATATGACTTGGCATAGAGATCATAACGCACATTCTCAAAAGAACCAGTCTGGTTTGGTTCCTGATGGTCAACGGTATCGACAATCTGGCAAACTTAGTTGTTTCAAGTATGGCTCTACTAGACATATGCACATACAGTACCATGCTAGTAGAGAAATTCAGAATATCTACAAGAAGCACAAACAGTATTTGGGTCAAGAGTCGAATTACACTGGAGATTATGAGATGGAAGTTGACATCAACCTAGTTTTAGCAGATGACAAGGGGAAAGAACTTGCTACCCCGAATTTTGATTAAGCCTAAGTAAAAGGCATTTACCCCGAATTTCAATCAAGAATTTTTTGAAGACATTTGTCTTTGTTTTATGAATAAGAACACATCTATGATGTAATTTTTGTTGGCAAGCAATGAACATTTCTCTATTTTTGGTATATGAAAGTGTTTGAGAATGTTCTATTCCATGTGATTCTTATGTATGATTCGATATTTACACATATATATGGCAAAAGCAAGCCAAGATACCCTTTTGACAACGAAAAAAAAACATTGAAAAAAAATTGAAGCAGTACACAGAGCAACTTCGACCCGTCGAAAAATTGAACTAAACAATTTTTGACCTGTCGAAGCCATGCTTCTATCCAAAAGTGATTCACATTCAACCCATCGAATAATTGAACTAAACAATTTTCAACCGGTCGATGCCACGCTTCTGTCCGACATTGTTTCGAATTCAACCTGTCAAAAAATTGAACTAAGCAATTTTTGACCCGTCGATGCCATGCCTCTGTCCCCAAATTGGTCCAAATTCGACCCGTCGACAATTTTCTTGACCGGTCAAAAATCTGATATCGGAAAATCACAAGTTATTTTGGGTTTTCTCGACCGGTCGAGGCCTTTCTTCGTTCCGTCGAAAATCCAATCCGAATGTGATGTTTTTAGATGAGTTTTTCATCTGTTTCATTGGCTTATGATGTTATTTATACATCAGTTTTATTGGAAAATATTGAAAAAAAATCAGTACCAGATGTTGTTATCACATCGGTTTATGCCATGCCATATCAGCACTCAACAAGGGTCACACCTTTCTCAAATATTCAAGTGTATACTTGAAGTGCACGCCTCGTCTTTGCTACAAAAACTTACTTGTTTACATTGATTTTGTAGATGTATCAAGGCAAAATTGAGTGTCTGGCAGATATTGGTACTACTCACACCACTCTGCGGAATAGGCAATTGTTCGTGGATCTCTTCCCATACAAATTCTCAATAACAAACATGATTGGTGAAGCGCCCATTATTCAGGGGCGTGGTAGTGCAAAGTTTATGCTGCCCCATGATACAAAATTATGTATCACTGATGCCTTATATGCGCCAAAGGCCAATCGAACATTGCTAAGTTTCAAGGATATTCGTGCCAACGGATTTCACTTTGAAATCTATTGTGAGAATGGTAAAGAATTTTTGTGTATAACTGATCTACGCATTTTAGGCGTATTAATTAATGTGTTTTCTCTACATTTGTACTTTGATAATTGCTTAGTTTTATTAGTTTTAACTTATTTTAATATCAGGTGTTGACCAAAAGAGACGGAGTAAAGGAGTCTACAAGCACGCAAAACGCAACAAAATAAGGGAGAAATGAAATTGGTTCGAAATTCCAAGGAAGAAAGAAGAAAAATTGAAGAGAAAAAGAAATCATTGGTTGACTAGGAAAACCTTTCCTATGTTGACTAGGATTTGAAAGCTTCCGGAAGGATCTTGAAGAAGAACAAATAAAAATGGGTCCAATTAATTAGAAGACCATTTAGATAGCCCAAATATGAAGATCCAATCAGCCAATTTCGTGGAGATCAAGATTTGGCAAGAAAAGGTTTCCCAAAGTGAAAAGAAGAAGGAAATCTTGAAGAAGAAGAAAACTGGGCAGTCAGGTCACTCAACTTCTAAAATCCGTAGTAAATTCAATTCAACTCCAAATATGGCGTTCATTATATGGATTTTATAGCCCTTTGAATAAGCTTTCCAATGAAACAAGAATCGGAATTTTCTGAGCTCTAGAACTCCCGGAAAAGACGTTTCAAGACAGGCTGGCAGTTCTACCCGAGTACACTAGGAAAACCTAGTTTGGAGAGGAAAGTTGGAATTCTTCACCTATAAATACAAGAGCTCGGCCTCAAAGCAAATCATCACTTATTCTATAGCCTAAGCTCTGCCAAATACTCTCCTCCTCCCCACAAATTAAGCCGACATCCTCAAGAAGCCGACTACGCCATCAAACCGCCGCATCTCTTCTTCCACCGACGCATAGGGGATTCCGAACGTCATCCACCAAAGAAGTCGAGTTCTCTTGAGTATCAATAGGGGATTCCGAAGATATAAAAGTGTAACAATGACCTCTTTACTCCGTAGTCTCTTTTTGTTCATGAAACTTGTTTGTGTGTTTTGGATGATTGTATTTCGGTTTTATTACATAAGTAAATTTCAATAACTTTTCCATGTGTTCCTTATTCTAGATTTCAATTTGCATGAAGTTAATTGGTTCTTAATGCTTTGGTTTTGATTTAGGGGATTCCTAGTCTAGATCAATGGTGTTTAGGGGATGCCTAGCACAAAATATGAATTATGCATGTTTAATCGAAATTTAGGGTTATGGGATTTCGGTAGTGTTGTTATTTGCATGTGTTAATAAATGAGTTAGATTATGGATTAAGTTGATCACTTGTATATAATTAATTAGGTTTTCTTTTTGTTTCAAATATGGTATGTGTTTTTGGGTCTCATATGTGTTGCTTGTCTATGAGTCAATGCATGTTAGAGTCATAGGATTATGTGCTATGTTTGAGACGTTTCTAGTAAATAAATTAGGTAATTAAAAACAACTCTTTTATACCCCCCTTTTACTACACAAGAATTGCATACACCCTTCAATCCCCGGTTAGAACGATCCCTACTTGCTCAAAATACTACATCTATAGGGTTTTAAATTGTATATGGTTGAATTATGTGTTAAGTGTTTATTTGATGCATGTTTTGGTCATATCAATTTTTGGCGCCGTTGCCGGGGATTGTTAATTGTTTGTAATTTTTGTGTGTATATATGTAAATTTATACTTGTGCATATTACTAACCATTTTCTTTTTCAGGAATTTTTGAAGTATATATGCTAATTTTACTTACAAATTTTCGATGCCTTGTATATGTACCCTAATTGATTTAATTTTTCGTAAATAAATACATGTGAATAAATGTTAGTGTAAATTTTAATTTTTTGTAAATATTAATCGGTGTTTGTATATATATATCTAATAATTGTTAAGCATGTTAAAGGATAGTCTTAGATTTACATTGATTACATGCTTGATTAATTAGGTCTCACTCCTTGGAATAGATGGTGCCTCTTTTTCTTGTTTATCTCCTTAACCCCTTATGTTTTACACATAAGGTTGAGGGCGGAGTCTACAAGAACTATGAGGGAGTGAATTCTTGAAAGTTTGGCTGAATGTCGGACATGGTGTCTAGAAACGGGTTATGACTGGTGACAGGCTCTGGATCTAAGAAAGACTTGCATCAATGGAGTATATACCAATGATCCGGTGAGTGGAGGAAAACTTGTCTTTGAGTAAGAAATCTTTGGTAACTTGGTGTCTAGAAGGTGACGGTTTCTATGACGGGTTCTGGATCCGAGATCTCAAATCGGTCCTGCCTCTCGTGGTCTCTCTTGCCAACTGGCCAAGCTTATTAAAGTTGCCCAAAGAAGACAAGGACTAAATCTACTTTCCATGATCGGTAAGCCTCGGGATGCATCGTCGAAATTAGTCTTGCCTCTCGCGTTATCTCTATCCCCAACTGGCCATGTTTTTCGATTGAACCAAGGCTGGACAATTGAGAATTCATACTTTATCGCACGGGTCGCACGTCCTTGGAAAGACTGAAAGATCAATGCCTTGTAATCCTTGTAAATTTTTGGCGAAATCAATTTGAGACATGTGTGCTAAAAATCTCGAAAATTGTTGAACATGTAAAGGACTTTCCAACGTTGCAGGTACTTAGTTGCATTAACTCCCCTGCGGTTTCATGATGCTCGGATTTCATCACCGGGTACCCTAACCTAAGTGAAGTTAGGGACATGAGACCAATGGATGAGTCATTCTATTCATGATTGTTCATGTAACTTGGATGTTTTCTACAGGTTCTAACCATTTTCTCTTATGCATTCACACCATTTTATCATCTAGGTTGATCTTGTTTGATGCATTTAGTTAATTCTCATTAAGTAAATGTGTGATACATGGTAAATCGAAGTGTGACATTGTGTGAAAGGTGCCCTAAGAACATGTCCAACGTGCAAAACAAATTTTGTGTGTTTATATACTTAGATTTCTCATTGGTTACTATATTTCTGCATCATTTGCATTTCATTTTTATTATATATCATGTGCATTCATGTTTCTAGTATATTGTGCCTTAGTATTTTCGTTGCATATGTGTTATATGTTTAGTATAAATTCAGAGCTGGGCAATAGGCTGTTTTGTTTTATTTATCTGACATAGTTACACGTCTCGGAAAATTCTGAAACTTTTATGAAGTATTTGTATATGTGTCTAGTCTTTTCGTGTAAAATTTCAGCTAGTTCCAACGTGTGATTAATTCTAGAGAAATTATTCAAATAGTCATGCTCAGGTTGCTCGATTTTTGTGAATATTTAGAATAGTCAAGCATCTTTGCATATCATTCATTCATTCATGCATTACATAATTGCATCATCTTGAATCATATTCATCATTGCATATCATGCATTTGCATTGGATTTTATGTTTGTTGAGTTTTGAAGGATACGAAGGAGGAACGTGCTCCAAGTGTTTTCATAATTCGCAGCTTCTGTCCAAAATAGAACAGTCAACTTTGAAAAGTCATAACTTTCAGCTCGTTTGGAGTTAGCACGAGTTCTTTATATGAATGGAAAGATCGAGACGTCTAGTTTTCAGTCATATAAAGATCACGAATTTCTGAGCTCTACATCGTTCAGAATTCTAGTTTAAAGACACGGAGGTCAGAACATTAAGCTGCAAAGTGGAAAAAACAAATGGAGGAGATGCACCTTCAAGATCAGGCTGTTCCAAGAGCATAAATGAAGCATCATGTCTAGGCTGTAAGACAATAAAAAACAAGCGCTTGTTGGGAGGCAACCCAATGGAGGATCGACATACAGATTTGCTTTCTTTTCCCTTCCTCTTTATTAATTAGTATGTTAGTATGTGAGATATTTTTGGTAAATTTTCTTCTCCATGCTTGATTCTATGCTTTTACTTTGTTACATTGAGGACAATGTAGGATTTAAGTGTGGGGGAGGGGTTTACACTTTATTTGAGTCATAAATTATAAAATTGGGCGGACAAAGGATTTCCAGCGGATGATACCCTAAAAATAAAAAAAAATTCGTGGGTTTTTAGTTTTCAAAAATTTTAGGTAGTTTTTGAGTGTATTTTAGTGTTTTTCAGAGTCTTAGGATGCCCTTAACTCGTCGATGATGATATTTCTCTGAGACAATTTCGAGTTCATGGCTTTCATATTATTAAAACTATGGAATTCTTTTGTTAATAGAGATGTTTTGATTGCATTAACATGTAGTAGATATAGATTGTAAAAACTCGGTACAGAATTTCGCATGCTAGAATAAGTTTAAATCATTTGAACCTATGTGAGACTTTGAGCTAAATCCATGATTTCTGAGTGAAAATTTCGACATATTTAATATTTTAGTCTCAAAAATGTAAACATGCCTCATATGATTGCTTGCCATAGTTTTTAATGAACTAGAGATTGCTAGAACTTGCTCATGTTGATTTTCAAAGCTTATAGTCAATACATACTCTGATTTTGGATATGATTAAAGGCACTTAGGATTTACCACCACTTTTGCAAATTGCTATGTGTCCCATTTGTGCGCACGAGTTGCGACCCCCTTAGTCAACCATTTTGAGCCCACAATTTGCTTTTCTTTCATCACCATATATATCTAAACACTTAACCTAGTGTAGATTTTCCTTACCCTTGTTCTAAAGACTTGGTGAGAATTTTCAAAGCTAGAGACATGGAGATGGTGTGAAGATGACGGAAATATGTGTGTATGAGGATAGACTTGTCCAACAAGAGAAAAGAAAGAGTAGTTGCCGAAGAAAAAAAACAAGAAGAAAAATCGGGAGCATGAAAAAAAAAAAAAAAAATTGTGAAGCTCTCCGGCAATTGGTTTTTAATGTTCAAGTTTGGATTAATGTCCCCCATATTTGTGGATTTGGAGTTTGTATTGAATTGAAGGCCCAATAGTAAAGAAATAAGGCATTTGTCCTGTTCACAAAGCTCAGAGGAAGATTAGAATGAAGTCTGGGTCCAATAAGATGAAATCTGACCCTTGTGCTTAAAGTTTGACACTGGTAACGTGGGAAAGAAGATGGAGCACGAAATTTAACAAGATGATGGAGCTAGACTAAGTCTTTGGAACGTTCTTAAACACCACTTATCCAAATTTTCGAATGTCTTAGCCTTAGCCCCATTACAACCCTTGAAAGTCCTTTAAGATCCTTAAGATGAGTAACCTTTGATCTGTGGAGTTAATCGCATGAGTAAGTATATGGTTTGGGTTCATTTGTGCAAGTAATTGTTTTTATTCATGAGGTATTTTGTTTATTCATCGATATATCTTGAGTGAATACCCTTTTTCATGAGTGAAAAGATGATGAGTGCATCCATGTGAGGATTTTGAACTTTTCTAGTGCATGCATAGCTTATCAATCACCATTGTTTTCTTCTAAGTCTTACTTGTTCATGCATGAGAATGTTTTTATTAACTCTTGAATTCCTTGTGCTTTAATTTTGTGAATTTTCATGAAATTTTCGAAATTCATTTGTTTAAGGGCTTAGTAGTATTTTTGTTGAAAAATTTTGAGTCTTAGTTTAATTTAGTATTTGCTAAGGGACTAGCAAAGTTTAAGTGTGGGGGATTTGATCTACGCATTTTAGGCGTATTAATTAATGTGTTTTCTCTACATTTGTACTTTGATAATTGCTTAGTTTTATTAGTTTTAACTTATTTTAATATCAGGTGTTGACCAAAAGAGACGGAGTAAAGGAGTCTACAAGCACGCAAAACGCAACAAAATAAGGGAGAAATGAAATTGGTTCGAAATTCCAAGGAAGAAAGAAGAAAAATTGAAGAGAAAAAGAAATCATTGGTTGACTAGGAAAACCTTTCCTATGTTGACTAGGATTTGAAAGCTTCCGGAAGGATCTTGAAGAAGAACAAATAAAAATGGGTCCAATTAATTAGAAGACCATTTAGATAGCCCAAATATGAAGATCCAATCAGCCAATTTCGTGGAGATCAAGATTTGGCAAGAAAAGGTTTCCCAAAGTGAAAAGAAGAAGGAAATCTTGAAGAAGAAGAAAACTGGGCAGTCAGGTCACTCAACTTCTAAAATCCGTAGTAAATTCAATTCAACTCCAAATATGGCGTTCATTATATGGATTTTATAGCCCTTTGAATAAGCTTTCCAATGAAACAAGAATCGGAATTTTCTGAGCTCTAGAACTCCCGGAAAAGACGTTTCAAGACAGGCTGGCAGTTCTACCCGAGTACACTAGGAAAACCTAGTTTGGAGAGGAAAGTTGGAATTCTTCACCTATAAATACAAGAGCTCGGCCTCAAAGCAAATCATCACTTATTCTATAGCCTAAGCTCTGCCAAATACTCTCCTCCTCCCCACAAATTAAGCCGACATCCTCAAGAAGCCGACTACGCCATCAAACCGCCGCATCTCTTCTTCCACCGACGCATAGGGGATTCCGAACGTCATCCACCAAAGAAGTCGAGTTCTCTTGAGTATCAATAGGGGATTCCGAAGATATAAAAGTGTAACAATGACCTCTTTACTCCGTAGTCTCTTTTTGTTCATGAAACTTGTTTGTGTGTTTTGGATGATTGTATTTCGGTTTTATTACATAAGTAAATTTCAATAACTTTTCCATGTGTTCCTTATTCTAGATTTCAATTTGCATGAAGTTAATTGGTTCTTAATGCTTTGGTTTTGATTTAGGGGATTCCTAGTCTAGATCAATGGTGTTTAGGGGATGCCTAGCACAAAATATGAATTATGCATGTTTAATCGAAATTTAGGGTTATGGGATTTCGGTAGTGTTGTTATTTGCATGTGTTAATAAATGAGTTAGATTATGGATTAAGTTGATCACTTGTATATAATTAATTAGGTTTTCTTTTTGTTTCAAATATGGTATGTGTTTTTGGGTCTCATATGTGTTGCTTGTCTATGAGTCAATGCATGTTAGAGTCATAGGATTATGTGCTATGTTTGAGACGTTTCTAGTAAATAAATTAGGTAATTAAAAACAACTCTTTTATACCCCCCTTTTACTACACAAGAATTGCATACACCCTTCAATCCCCGGTTAGAACGATCCCTACTTGCTCAAAATACTACATCTATAGGGTTTTAAATTGTATATGGTTGAATTATGTGTTAAGTGTTTATTTGATGCATGTTTTGGTCATATCAATTTTTGCTTGATTGTGGCCCCAAGTGCATTCTAGAGAAGTTTCTGGCAATTAGTAGTGGTTTGTACTTAACCACGGTTCGGATCATTGAATCCAATGTCGTGACTCCCACTACTACGTGTAATTTTGATTAATATAAGCTTTGGCATGTACGACTGCGACACCCAGGTCCTGATATGATGATCAAAATCTTAAAAAATACTCATGGTCATCCATTCTTTAGAGCCAAGAAACATGTGGGATTACCTATTTCCATCGGTTTAGATGGTAAGGATGAGACTACCCATCTTAATCCTAACTTGGTCTCCACAACAAGTATAGCACATTCCCTACAACATACTGTTGAGGCATCATGTGTTATCCCACCAATTTCTTATGTTGCCATCTCTGATGCGCATCGCTCGTTCTGCAAAGTTTATTCCTTAGTAAAATTGATGGCTCGTCCTTCTTTTGCTGTTGAAAACAATGAAAATATTCCATTCTTACAAAGGATCCAAGGTGATATTAGTGGACCTATCAAACTTAAATGCGGACCATTTAAATATTTCATGATTTTGATAGACGCATCAACGTGATGGTCACACGTTGCTTTGTTATCCACAAGGAATGTTGTATTTGTAAAACTCCTAGCTCAAATCATTAGGCTCCGAGCTCACCACCTGAATCATCCAATCAAGTCTATTCGATTGGATAATGCAGGAGAGTTTACAACAAAATCTTTTGATGATTACTACATGTCTCTTGGGATTAATGTTGAACATCATGTTCCCCACGTCCATTCTTCGAATGGTTTAGCAGAGGCTCATATCAAGCGGTTACAGCTTGTGTCTAAAGATTTGGTAATGTATACAAATTTATCGGTCTCTGCTTGGGGTTATGTAGTGTTACATGCAGTAATGCTTCTTCATTTTAGACCTGTTGCCCGTCAACCATTCAGTGCGTACCAGTTAGTAAATGGATATGAGCCTGACATTTCACATTTACGCATTTTTGGTTATGCGGTCTATATGCCTATTGCGCCTCCACAACGTACTAAGATGGGTCATCAACGAAGATTAGGCATTTATGTTGGTTTCTAATCACTTAAGATAATTCGCTATCTTGAACCTTCGATAGAAGATCTCTTTACTGCTAGATTTGCAGATTGTCAATATGATGAGACATATTTCCCTCCGTTTATGGGAGATGGGAATAGTTCTATTCCAGTTCAACGTCAAGAATTGACGTGGTTTGATCCCACTGTGTCTCATTATGACCTACGCATATCTCAGAGTGAGATAGAAGTGCGTAGGATACTTGACCTTCAGCAAGTGGCAGACTCCATGCCTGATTCATTTGTTGATATTGCTAAAGTAACGAGATTGGATATACCTACTGCTAATGTTCCTGCAAGGTTAGAAATCCCGGTAAATAGATTTGTTAATAGAAACACTAGGAAATGAGGTGTTTCTCCTGCTTATGTGGATGGTGTTGCTTCGTCCTCGACTCCCACCAGAAAGAAAGGGAGACCAAGAAAATCCACAGATGGGCCACTGGTTAAAAGGCAGGCCATCAAGGCACCAAAAGATCCACTTATCATCAACATTGTGAATCCTTCACATGAGATAGTTTCTGATTATGGTTATGTCCTTGAATCACAATTGGCATCTCTAGGGGACGCTCCAGAACCTTTTATGATTTCAGAGAACTCAGAAATCTCATTTAGAACAAATGATGCTCATATTCTTATGGATAGATCTTCCATGTTAGTTGATGATATGTTTGCTTATTCCGTTGCTCAGGAGATTATTGACGACGATGAAGTGGAACCCTGCTCAGTTGATGAATTTTAACGTAGAGAAGATTGGTCGAAATGGAAGGAAGCAATCTAGGCTGAACTAGACTCTCTGAATAAAAGGCAAGTTTTTGGTCCGGTTGTGCTATGCCCACTGAATGTTAAGCCAGTTGGACATAAATGGGTTTTTGTTCAAAAGAGTAATGAGAAGAATGAGATCTTGCGTTATAAAGCTAGACTTGTAGCGCATGGTTTCTCTCAGCGCCCTGGAATTGATTATGAGGAGACGTATTCTCTAGTTATGGACATCATCACCTTCCGCTACTTGATAAGCTTGGTAGTGTCCGAAAAGCTTAGTATGCAGCTGATGGATGTGGATAGTGCATATCTCTATGGGGATCTTGATTTAGAGATATACATGAGAGTGGCATATGTCATTACTATACCCAAATCAAGTAACTCTAGACCACGGAATACTCATGTTATAAAGTTGAGACATTCACTGTATGGATTGAAGCAATTCGGTAAGATGTGGTATACACGCCTCAGTGACTACTTAATTGGGAAGGGATATAAGAATGATGATTTATGCCCTTGGTGTTTATTAAAAGAACAAGTCCAGGATTTACTATAGTAGCTGTCTATGTTGATGATATGAATATCATCGAAACTCTTGAAGAGATCAATGAGATTGTTTGCTACTTGAAATATGAATTTGAGGTGAAAGACCTTGGTAGGACTCGATTTTGTCTCGGATTAAAGCTAAAACATCGAGTTGGTGAAATTCTTATTCACCAATCTGCTTATGTCCAAAAGATGCTCATGCGATTCAATATGGACAAAGCACACCCTGTTAGCACACCGATGGTTGTTCGTAGTCTAGACCCCAAGAAAGATTCGTTTCGTCCGTTAGATGATGATGATGAGATCTTGGGAGCTGAAATTCCATATCTTAGTGCTATTGGAGTTTTGTTGTATTTAGCTCAGTGCACACGTCCAAATATTGCATTCTCAGTGAACTTGTTGGCAAGATTTAGCTCTGCACCAACGCAACATCATTGGAACGGAGTGAAACAACTCTTCAGATACTTGAAAGGTTCCATCGACATGGGTTTATTCTTCCCTTACAAAGAATACAGAGAAAAGCATGAAATTCTCGGAAAAGAGTAAGTTGAAGCAAATTCTAGGGATTTCGACCCGTCGAAGATTTTTCTCAACCCATTGAAAAATGGTCCTGTTTCGAATAGTTTTCATATTATCCCCTATTCCAAAATACCGGTTGATGTGTTGGTTGGATTTGTTGATGTTGGGTACCTCTCTGACCCACACATTGGTTGTTCACAGACCAGTTATGTTTTCATTATGAGAAACACGGCGATCTCTTGGAGATCAACAAAGCAAAACCTTGTTGCTACTTCCTCGAATCATTCTGAGGTAATTGTTTTTCATGAAGCAGTTAGAGAATGTGTTTGGCTCAAGTCAATCATAGGTCATATTCGAGGCTCTAGTGGATTAAAATCTATTATTATTGATACTACTTGCATCTTTGAAGATAATGATGCATGCATTGAACAGATGAAGTTGGGAGTCATTAAGGGTGACAATACAAAACATATATCGCCGAAGTTTTTCATTAATCAGCAACAACAGCAGTTGTTGAATATTCATGTGAGCCTGATAGGTTCTGTTGATAATGTTGCGAAATTGTTGACCAAGTCACTTCCTAAATCTACTTTTGTGAAACATGTGAGAAGCATTGGTATGCGCATGTTATCAGAACTCCTAGACTGAGTTTACAGTCAGGGGGAGTTACATTTCTGTAGACATTAAGGGGAGTCTACCTCACATGTAGTAGCTTTAGTAGTTTGTGTGTTGTACTCTTTTTCAGGTTATTGTTTGCTTGGCGAGGTTTTTAATGAGACAACAAATCATGCATCATTCTTACGGCCATCGACACAAGGGGGAGCAGGTATTTCTTATTCTATATATAGAAACAACATCGATCAAGAAAAAAAGACATGACATTAGATTCTTCCATATTCCTGAAATAGAGCACATATTTAATATTTCTGGTAAAGACTCAGAATCACTTTCTAACTTTGATTTGATCGATCTGAATTGCCTCAAGAAGCAAAAAGAAAAATGCTTTCAGATGCTGAGATGCCTGTAAATGAAAATTTGGTAGTCCATCAAGACCATCATAGCAAGCTTGCTTCATACATTGGAGTGATTGGACATACAATCATCACTTAAGGATGATACATTGCAGTCATTGCTTGAAGAAGAGTAAAAGCTTGCTGATGATTATTTCAAATTGCCAAAAAGTTCGGTACACTGTGTTCATAAAGGAAAGGCTAATTACCTGAGTCCACAAACCGAATAGTTTATCAGGATGCTGAAGTTTCTCCTCTGCAGTTATGAACCTAATGGATATAATGATCAGAAAATACACAAACAGGTATTCAAGAACATAAGAGAATCAAACAATCCTGCATCAAGTAGTTTAGCTTCATGATTTCTAACAAGTCTTGCATTGCCAGTCTGGACGAGGTAATTTGCATCCCAAGGGCTAGACACAACAAACAGATGTGCTGATGTGCAGATCTAAACCTCAGGATGCAGATTACCCGATCCTCATGCAATGATGTCAGCCTAATGAAGAACCAGCTAGTACATACTACATAGTCTACTAAAGAGAGAAATTCTTTGCAAGGAGTTTCTGAGCTATATCTGCATGATACTATTCAGTACATGGAGTAGTGCTAAAGTGAAAGATGATTAAAATATGCAAAGGGGGTGGGAACAATGATAAGGGTGCGGAATCAACGTGAGCGATACTGTTCTTGTAAGACCAATGAATGAAAGATATTTTAGAGACAATTTACCTTTGAAAAGAAACAGACGTTTCCCTTGATTGCTTTTCACTATTTTCGTGGCTATTATGAAAGATGCTCAACATCTCTTAGGGAACAAACCTGAAATAACAACTTGTATAGTCCATGAGAGATAAGGTGTATCACGGTCAGGATTCCATATCTTTTAGCCCTCTTTCAAAGATGATGAACTGACAAGGAAACCGGTGCAACATTTACGTGTTGCAACAGATTTTCACGGTCTCTATCAGCTTTTTAGCAGCAGAGGGATATGTGATTCCCTTGTCTATTCGATGTACTCTGATAATAGAAGCAGCTGTTGTTTTGTTGCGGTAAACAATGACATGCAGATGCACTTCTATAACTTAAGAATGGGAACAGATGCCATATTTGGTTACTTTTATACTAGTAAGTTATATAGCAGGTGAGCTTCTCTGGAACTCTTGCAAATATGTATGAACTCGTATAATTTATGAACTGTATGTATCGTATCGAAATCAGAACAGTTTCATTTCAATATGTATGCATATTCCAAGTCTACAGATCCATAACGTAGAACAGTTTTAAACGAGGGTGAGAGTTCTAGAGAGTTAAGTATGACACAGGCATGATGAGCAATGGCTGAAGGGAGCTTAAGGTAAAGCAGAGGAGAGAAATGATCCAGCTTAAAGACTCCTGTTTTGGTAGCATCTTTGATCTTTCTCTGTTCCAAGGCTCTCTCTTTCAGCTCTAGGTCAATAATTGTGAACATAAGAAGTTTCTGTGATGTGCCATAGTTTCAATTGCGTTCCACTTATGTCATATCTTTAATAGCATTCCAATTATGAAAAACTCGGCAATATCATCACCACCAATTGGATAGCGTAAATGCAGAAATGATTGAGCACCCACGTACTACAATAGAATTCCTCTTTGCAAATGATACGGCAAGAAAAAAGAACTTCAATATGACCATGTGCCAATTGGTGAAGAATAAGTCTATCTGGATTGAAGCATCCAACGAACCGCAGTTGGATATTCCTGGCAAGTGCAGGTATAATTGTATAAATATATAAACTTCCTTGTTCGTTTACAATTTTTTTCCAAAACAGCATCAATATGACACTCTCATCAAACTCGATAATTTAATCTGTCAATCCTCGAACAATATGTAGCCCTCTACTTAATGAAGTAAATAAAAGTAACCAATAAGCTACAAGAAAACAAAGGAGCGGCAACAACGAAACTGTTATGACGGTACTATCTCTCTATGGATACTTAAAACCTGATATATCAAAAGGGAAAAGAGGATGTGACTAAAGCATCTAACTACCTATACAAGGAAAATTTGATCTTATGGCAGCAACGGCAAAATTCACCACCATCAAGTAACAGGACTACCAGAAACTAGTCTTCTATCAATCTCGTGTCTTCTACCGAGAACCAGAAAGCTAAACTGAGGGAGATTCTATGGCACAACAGACGGTGGATAAAAAAAACTGTAGAGGCAACTAATCACTTGTTTGGATGCCTGACAAAAGTGTTTTCAATGCCTCGTAAGTCATGAAGACAATGCCCACACTTGGAACAACCTTGTAATATTCTGGCAGAATTCCTCTATACAATCCCCACATGCCCTCATTCTGGATTATGTGCCTTAAAGTTCCTAACAAACCAGTGCTATAGACACGGGCCCGACCACCGGCACCTTCCATTTGCATTCTTCGCCTCACCAGATCCAGAGGGAATGTCGCTGGAACAACAAAGAGAAAATATGATCATGCAAAAGATGTAAATCTGAATTCTTTTGTACTTTACCCTAAATCAGTTTATTTATGTATTAAACCTTCGTTACCATCCATCTGAATCTAGATGCAGAAGATTAATGGTATACTAGCCAGATTATAGTTCATAACCACTTTACCATTATAAAATTAGGACTGGTGTATAGGAGCATTTAGACAAGGTACAACCAACTGAAATTGCTTATAGGTTTAAGTTGACCAAAACTAGAATAGGAAAATTATTACAAGAAACTCTTGCAACTCATGAACTATAGATACAGAATTGAGAAGTCCTCCACCATGGACATATTGCTTACCTGTTGATGAGGCAATGCCTGAAAGGCTGCCACAAGCAAGACTAACCACGACTTTAGAATCATCCGGCCTGATAGGAAAAAAAATTGAAAGTAAATAAGAACATAAGAACAAGGAAAATTAGGAATGACTCCAAAAGATTCAGGACCAATATAACCCAATTATAAATCTTCACCTGTGAGACTGCCAAAAAGACCTCAACGCCTCATAAACTGAGAAGCTGATCGCTATGCTGGGACCAACACCCTGTGCCACAAGTACATGATGGCATTTAGTAAGAGAAATAAATATTAAAAATTAAGCAATACGCCTCAGATACAGAATAAAGCTTACCAACAGTGTTGTTCCAAGTCCTTTATACAATCCCAGAAATCCTTCTTCTCTGCAAATTGTATGAAATGCATGCCCGATGCCTCTGTAGTATAGTACATCTCTCTACAAAATTTAGATACTGATAAAAATCAGTTGGGCAGTTAAAAATCAAACCCTAGACCTAAAGTATTCAACAACCACATATAAATTTAAGAGAACCAGTGGCTTTCCCAGTTGTTTAACTGACCGAAAAACAAAATACCTGAGCTGCAAGACGTGTCCTCACAAGATCTAATGGATATGTAACTGAGGCAGCTGTAATTCCCGCCATCCCACCACCGATAAAGTGTACACACATATTAGCACTTGCATTACCCCCAAGATCTTCACCGATAGTTGAATGCAACAACTGCAATATAAGAAAGGGGTTAGATGGATTGATGCAAACTCCAAATTTTAACTTCCTAAAAACTTGGGCAGAGCATTTTGTTACTGACTTTCTTGTAGCGGTCATAAGCATAGAAGCTGACCGAAGAATATGGAAGACGGTGAGCAATAGTGACTAGATTGCCTCTCCAAAATGCTCTATACCCTTCCTTACTGATAATACGTGAAGCCTCATGCCATATGCTCGTCTTAATCAATGCCGAACCCTCAGAAATCATTCCTTGCACCTATGCATGTAAATGATGGAATTGTCACCATCTACCATTTAGAAGGATCATTCAATAAGTGCTCCCAAAAAAAATCTCAATAATAATCCAGACAATAATATATGAAGGTTCCCCTTTGAAGCATTTATCATTCCATCATAACGATGATAACCAGCAGTAAGTATAATTTATGACTTCTAAATAGCTTTTCATAAATCTCCTTCACTAATAACTCAATTCGCACTATTATTTGGACCAGGAGTTATCATAATTTGGACTGGAATGTGGTGCTGTACCTTAATTGTTTTCTATGGTCCCTTATACCACTTCACTGTTTTCTCAGTTGTTTCGGTGTCTCTACGTTAATAAGATAATTCAGTTGACACTTCTTAGTCCCAAATGTGTGTTATTATAGCAATTGAACATAAAACATAAAACATAAACCTCTCTCCCCCCATCTCCTATAATCCTAGTCTTCCCTATACTATCCTCTCTTCAAAGATATCTCTGTATATCTAAAAATCCCTACTGGTGCACTGCTACCTGACACGAAAACGCCCAAGACGAATAGCAACTATCCTCATATGAATCATCAATCATATATGCACAATTTCTCCTCAACATGAAACCCATTACACCTGAACCAATTCCACACAGAGATACTCTCAAAGCTTTTATCTCATCACTAAAAGTTGCAAGTGAACAATTCATGAGCTTTCCTAGCAGAAGAACTAGATACCCTTCAACTTAAACTTTGGAGTTTCAACCAAACCCAATACGTAAAAAAGACCAATGAACCTGAAAAAGGATGGTGAGACGAGCAAGTGGTGCGGTACACGTCTTGCTAAACGCACCGGCGATTCCGCCGGCCAAGAGCTGATTGACGGTGCTGATTTGCGACTGAGAATTCAGAGCAGGCTTGGTGTGGCTTGGTTGCTGACTCAGAGCAGTATTCAGAGCTCTCTGGCCTCCTTCTACAACCCCAACTCGAGCTTCCATACTGATTGACGATGACAGGCCCCTGTTCCGCTATCAAAGTTTCAGTCTTTTCGGTGGGCTAGGTTTGTCTGGTGATGATCTCATATGGGTTTTGGGGAACATGACAAGAATTTAAATAGGACAACTTGAATTGAATTGGGGTGAAGTGCGACGAAGAGGACTAGAAAATATCTTGAAGCCAAAAAGAGTCGGGACTTAGGAAGAAGTAAAACCCTAACAACGAATAAAGCGTTACTTTGTGGATATCAATTACATGTGCAAAAAAATTCTGCGTGCTTTGGACGATCATTACTTTCCAAATTCCAATTGAGAGAGGATAACTTTCTCCGCTCTTTCGATGATCTCGCGTCTGCTTTGATTATGTCATTTATAATTCCTACTCAGTTTAAATCTAAAACCTACTAAATAAAGAAAAAAAAATCAAAAACTTATAATGTTGAAATTATCTTTTAACATCCATTCATATTTGACAACAAAAACGTGAATGGTGAAAATAAAAAGAGATCAACGCATACATTTTTAAACTTTAATTAAAGGAAATGACGGGACATTTAGAGTCAACTTCAGTTTACTTTTTAAGTTATGGTAGATCTTTAGTATATTCTACACATTTGTTTGGTAATTGTACTAATTTAGACCATGACTATGTTTTTGACATTTGAAATAGCTTGCAAGAAATTACGTATGCTTTTGACATTTGAATTTTGGAAATAGCCCATTTTGCTAGCTGTAGGGGAAAAAAACTGTTCGGGACCTAGTCTTGAGGTCTTCGTTCCCAGAAATCATCTTTTCTGATCAAACACGTTGTAAATACTTGTAAACTTGTCTCTGTCTTCGTGGAGCTCGTGTAAAACGTTTTCATTAGTGCCCATCGGTCACCGACGAAGAAAACTACTGGCATTTTTGGCGATTGGGCACAATGTACTTGCATAGTGGTTGGAGAGAGAAGCCCAAGTCCATTTTGATTGTTATGAAGAAGGAGAAGCCTGATTGGCTTAGAGAGTAAGCTATTACAATATCTACCTAGCTAGCAAATGTTATAAATTACTACAAAGTAAATAATGTGGATATTCACACATTTACAACACTCCCCCTTGGATTGAAAGGACCCAACCCCGGTTTAGTTGCCTAAACCGGAATCAAACCCTTCCGAAAACACGAACCAACAAAAACCGTAGAAATTTTGGCAGAGTTTCGTTACTAACGTGGAATTACCATTACCTGCACGCGGAAAATACACTTCATCCTATGCCACAAAAAGCAAACCGTGGGCACCAATCCCATCCGGATTTCTCAATATATCAACAACAAAGTAAAGTAGTAAATGTATCTATACTTTACTGAAATCCGGAGTAAAATCGTATAACATAAACAACAGATTACTCAGAGCGACCTCTAATGTATAAACATATAAGTATACCACAGTAGGTAGAACAATAAACCTACTGGAAGAAACAAGGTAGCTCGAGCACTATGCCTCCGACCATGACGTGCGACACCAGAGTCCGAACTGCAAACTGGGCACGGAAACCGAAAAGCTCAGGGGAAAGACATGGAAACTGTTAGAGTGAGTGGACGAAAATAAATGTCTTTCACCAGTTAATATATATGTTTAAAATAACATATGCGAGTCCAGGTAATTAAAAACAATATAGTACACGAGGCAAAAGTCACACTCCTCCAGTGTACTGAGCATGCAAGTATAAATCTCACGGGGTCACTCATGGACACACCCGTGCTAGTACAGTCCGAATCACGGGGTCCTTAGTCCCCGTGATTCTAAGCCAGAAATGGCCTCGGTTCCGGAGAAACGCCCCTCACCGGTCAGGTCGGGGTAACGACGCCCCTCCTAGCGGCCTACCATCGGGGATCAGCCGAGAGGCAAGTGTATCGATACAACAACGTAACTGAGACTGTACTCTGTGAAAACCAAATCATAAAAAGTTCGATGCAAATGCATGAAACAGCATATAAGTGTATGTATGTTCGTATACGTATATCCGTATATGTATAATCGTAAAACACATGCTCATAATAAACGTAATCTCGTATGAAATCTCATGCTCGTAAAACCATAATCATGCTGCATGCTCAAATTCGTAAAACGTATATAAAAGACTCGCAATCAATCCGTGAAAATAAATTGTCCACTCACAGACTAGCGTAACGCAGTTCGCGTTAACCCGTGATCCGGCGGAAAGTCCCTCGCCAAACGAACGATCACAAACCCCTGAATATTCACAAAATTCATTTCTCAATATCATAACTCGACAATACAAGACAAACCACGAGAAATCACCGTTCTCAGAAACACGGAATCCGATTACGACAAACTGTCAGAAATCCGGAAATCACACCTCAATACCTCACTATAAGTTCGGACGCTCAACTCGAAAAACGAACCTCCCCACTGCGATCGGGGCGCAATTTCGAGTGAAATGACATGCAACTTGTCGAAAATCCCAAAAAGTCAAACTTTGACCGCCGTTGACCGTTAACCGCCGCCTACGGCGGCGCCGCCGCCAAACTGAAAATCTTCCGGCGGAGCAACCCCTATTCCACTCAAAATCATCCACTGAGCAACTTTGTCAACTGCAACAAAGGCCAATTCAATCTCTAACTAGCTCAATTTCATGATAAACCGAATTGGTACCAAATTTTCCAATCCAAAATTCTCCAAGTACACATCGAATTGAAACGCCAAACTTACATGGTAGCTTCATGGTGATGAGGGCTACAAAGCCCACCCAAAATTGCAGCTCAAATCGGCCAAATTCATAGAACCCGAATTCACCAAAATTCCCTCCATTTTTGGTCGGATTTCTCTCTCTCTCCGGCGAGCCTTGCCGTGAAAGGAGGCCGGAGGCACGTCGGGGTGGCCAAGGCGAGTCGGACGAGCTAAGGGTTAGGCCATGGGGTGGCCGGAAAGGCAACCGTCGCCGGCGAGCACCGTGAGCCGTCGCGAGTCTTTTCCTCCTCCACCTAGTTGACTCGGTCAAACACATTTATGGCAAGTGTTGACTTGCCCAAAACAGCAAGTTTCTATTTATAGCCTTACCCAAAATGGAAACCAACAACACACTTTTCGGCAAACTTCAAATACCCGTAACTATCTCGTCGTAATTCCGATTCCAATAATTATCGCGGCCACAAACTCGACTCAACATACTCTTTAATTATCACCTGAAGTCAAACACATCGACCAATCGAATAAAAAGTCAACTGTTCAAACCAACACCTATTTAAATCGACTAAATAATCAACAATCGGAAATATTCACAACTTAATCTCCATAACTCAGAATAATGCTCCGGAAGTTCCCACAAACTCAAAATTAAAGTCTCAACAACTTCTATGAAGAAGCCAAAACCAAATTCTCGACCGGTAATTAAGTCGTTAAGAACACCACCATTTAAATCCGAACTTCAAATATTCATAACTTTTTCCTCGGTCGTCCAAATAACGATCCGGAACCGGCCACGAACTCGAAATCACACATATAACGACTCTCGAGAAGAGACTCAGCTCCAATTCTCGGCCAATAATTTAGTCGTTAGCAAACCTGGCGATTCAAACAACCGTCGGACATCTGCGACTACGCGCAAGCTCGTAGATTAAGCTGATTCTACTGCTATTTCTGTTCTGGGTCGTCACATGGATGTCCACCATTATGGTGTTGGACACGCATAATGTTGCCTCGTTAAAAACTTTGTCAGGTAACAAAAACATTGTAAGAAAAAATAACCATGGTCGAAGGAAAAAAAAGGGTGCAACGCGCATATGTCATTATCTGTACTTCCCCTGAAAAGATACTCCTCCTGATTGTTGCATGTTTCATCTAATAGCTTGGAAAGTCGACGCATTCCGATGTCGTTGATTGACTTCTGAAATGTGCACTTTTGTAGAGATTTGGTAAAGAGGTCAGCCAAGTTGTTGTTTGATTAAATCTTTCTAACTTCAATTTCTTGATGCTTCTACAACTCATGAGTGTAGAAGAATTTTGGGGCAATGTGTTTAGTCCTATCTCCTTTAATAAAACCTCCTTGGATTTGAGCTATACATGGTGCATTGTCTTCGTATAAGACCGTTAGAGAGTTTGTTACTGAAGATAAACCGCATGTGCCTCGAATATGGAAAATCAACCAAACACATTCTCGAGCTTCATGAAGTGCAAGTAATTCTGAGTGATTGGAGAAAGTAGCAACTAGTGTCTGTTTGGTTGAGCGCCATGAAATAGCTGCATCTCCACAAGTGAAAATATGTTCGGTCTGGGAATAACCCTTATGGGGATCAGAGAGAAATTTAGCATCTGTGTACCCAAAAATATTCAAACCATTTGTTGGTTTATATGCATAAAATAGACCCACATTCGTAGTGCCATGAAGGTAGCACAAAATATTTTTTACTCCTTTCCAGTGGTGTGACGTTAGGGAAGAATTGAATCTAGCCAACAAATTTACTACGAATGAAATATCTGGTCTAATACATTGGGCCAAATAAAGAAGGGCACCTATAGCACTTAGGTATGGTACTTCTGGACCAAGTATAATTTCATCTTCTTGCCTAGGACGAAATGGGTCTTTCTTTGCGTCCAAATATCGAACAACCATTGGGGTGCTTAATGGATATGCTTTGTCCATCCCTAATCTTTTTAAAATCTTCTCGGTGTAAGCTAATTAATGAACAAGAATTCCACTAGTAAAATGCTTAATCTGCAGACCAAGACAATACCTTATTTTTTCCAGGTCTTTCATTTCAAATTCATTCTTAAGATGTCCAACAATCTTAGTAAGCTCTTCAGGGCTTCCAATCAAATTCATATCATCAACATAGACCGCCATAATTGCAAAACCAGAGTTTGATCTCTTGATAAACAAGCAAGGACAGACAAGATCATTAATGTATCCTTCTTTAATTAAGTACTTACTGAGACGGTTATACCACATTCACCCAAATTGTTTCAAATCATACAATCACCATCTCAATTTAATTGAGTACATGTTGCGTGAATTTATAGTTGCTTCAGGCAACTTAAGTTCTTCTGGGACTTTCATGTATATGCCTGCATCTAATTTCCCGTATAAATATGTGGTGACAACATCCATAAGCCGCATGTCTAGTTTTTCTAAAAAAACTAGACTTATAAGATAGCGGAATGTAATAATATCCGTAACGGGGGAATACGTTTCTTCATAATCAATCTCAAACCTTTGAGAAAATCCATAGGCAACGAATCGTGATTTATATCTTACAACCTCGTTTTTCTCATTGCGCTTTCTCGTAAATACCCATTTTTATCCTACAGAATTCACATTAGGTGGTGTTTGGACTACTGGCCCGAAAACACTGCGCTTTTTAAGAGAATTTAGCTCTTCTTGTATTGCATTTTTCCATTTGAGCCAATCCTGCCTCTGTCTACATTCATCGACAGAGCGAGGTTCAAAGTCATTGCTTTTTATGATTTCAGTAACTACTGCGAATGAAAATTTATTGTCGAAAATGATTTCTTTACAATCCCACAATTCATTATTCTGCGCATAGTTTATAGAAATTTCATTATTATTAGGTATATGAGCCTCTTCAAGGGCTTGTGTCTCTCCAGGGACACTTTCTATAACTATAGGATTATGAATTGTGGATCGGACAATGTTGCCTTGCCCAATAACCTTTTCAAAAGTGATTTCATCATGATTCAGTTGTGCCTTTGATCTTCCTTTTCTAGGAGCTGAATACTTTGAACCTACAGGTCTGCCACTCTTCAGGCGTGCAACAGATGGCTCAGTAGTCGCCACATTATTTTGTGTGACTGGGATATCAACCCTTATAGGTGCATTTACATTTGGGATATGTGATCTTGTCACTTTTGCTATATCAGTAAATGTATCAGGCATTCTATCAGCAATATTTTAAAGATGGAGGATCATTTGTACTTCATTTTTACTTTATACAATACGAGGATCAAGATGAGACAAGGTGGGTATATCCCACGACAATTCACGACGTTTTTCATAAATGTTCTTTTCTCCCCCTAACAGTGAGAATACTGTCTCATCAAAGTGACAATCTGCAAATCGTGCAATGAACATATCACTTGTCATTGGCTCGACATATCTAATAATATATGGTGATTCATAGCCAATGTAAATTCTCAATCTACGTTGAAGGCCTATTTTAGTACGTTGTGGAGAGGCAATAGGCACATAAACAGCGCAACCACAGACTCGTAAATAGGAAATATTGGGTTGATTTCCAAGAACAAGTTGCAGTGGAGAATACTGATGGTTGCCTATGGGCCTCAACCAAATTAATAAAGCCGCATGTAAAATGACATGTCCCCATGCAGAAATTGGCAACTTTGTTCTCATCGACAAAGTGTGTGCGATCATTTGAAGGTGCTTAATAAGTGCTTCTACCAAGCCATTTTGTGTATGACCATGCGGGACTGGATCCTCAACTTCAATTCCTAAAGACATACAATAGTCATCAAATGCTTGAGATGTAAGCTCACCAGCATTATCCAGTCGAATTGACTTAATAGAATAATCCGGGAATTGTACTCGTAATTTAATTATTTGAGTAAGGAGCTTAGCAAACGCCATATTATGAGTTGATAAGAGGCGAACATGTGGCCATCTTGTAGATGCATCAATCAAGACGACAAAGTATCAAAATGGTCCACAATATGGTTGAATAGGTCTACAAATAATAGGGGATTCATATCAATCTTTGCATATGATGGTTTAATTATCAGTTTCTCCTCTGAACAAGCTTTGCAATGGTCATTGCAATAAATATGCTTAATCAACAATGGTGCCCATTGAAATTCATAATGATCCTACGCATCATCGTGGATCCTAGGTGACTTAAACGGTTATGCCAAAGCAATATGATGGTTTAATTATAAGTTTTTCCTCTGAACAAGCTTTGCAATAGTCATTGCAAGAAATATGCTTGATCAACAATGGGTGCCCATTGGAATTCATAATGATCCTACGCATCATCGTGGATCCTGAGTGACTTAAACGGTCATGCCAAAGCATAAATTTATGTTGGTTAGTGATCTATGCATTTTAGACGTACTAATTAATGTACTTATCTCCACATTTAACTGTGTTATTCACTTAGTACCATTAGTTTTTATTTATTTTTTTATTTTCAGGTGTTGACCAAAAGAGATGGAGTAAAGGACACTAACTACTGTATAATGTTTGCAAATGAGTGAAGATGGAAAAGAAACAATTCGGCAAGGCAAGTAAAAGAAGGAAGAAAAAAAAAGAAATATGTAAAAGTTGCTTGCATGCATGAAGAGTAAATATTGATTGGTTAATTGTTAGCAAAAGAGAAGGAAGCAACCGGCAAAAGAAGAAGAAGAAGAAGAAGAAGAAGAAGAAGGAAAGAGCATGAATAACAGAGTAGGTAGAAGAGTGAAGAAGTGGAGAAAAGCAATCAAGAAAATAAAAAGCAAAGAAAGGCAAAGAGAAGAAAAACAATTCGGCAATGAGAAGAGAAGGAAGAAAAGAGATTGCTCGAATGAAGAAGAGAGTAGGTGGAAGAAGGAAAGAGCATGAATAACAGAGTAGGTAGAAGAGTGAAGAAGCGGAGAAAAGCAATCAAGAAAATAAAAAGCAAAGAAAGGCAAAGAGAAGAAAAACAATTCGGCAATGAGAAGAGAAGGAAGAAAAGAGATTGCTCGAATGAAGAAGAGAGTAGGTGGAAGAGTGAAGACGAGAAGAAAGGAAGTGATGGCTACTTGTAAAGAAGGAAAAAGCAAGTAAAAATTAAAAGAAAAATAAGAGAAAGAGGGATAGAAAAAAGGAGAAGAAGGAAAGAGAGCTTGCATGAATAACAGAGTAGGTAAAAGAGTGAAGAAGTGGAGAAAAGCAATCAAGAAAATAAAAACCAAAGAAAGGCAAAGAGAAGAAAAACAATTCGGCAATGAGAAGAGAAGGAAGAAAAGAGATTGCTCGAATGAAGAAGAGAGTAGGTGGAAGAGTGAAGACGAGAAGAAAGGAACTGATGGCTGCTTGTAAAGAAGGAAAAAGCAAGTAAAAACTAAAATAAAAATAAGAGAAAGAGGGATAGAAAAAAGGAGAATCAGCCGACAATCAAGGAAGGAAGAGAGAAGAGAAGTGTTGGAAGAGTTGTAGTAGTTGACACAAGGGATAGCTGAGCAGCCTGGAATCCTATAAATAGGGGGCTTGGTGTCCATCCAGCAATCCCTCATTGATCCCAAAATCCTGAAATTTTCTCTCTTCTCATTTTTCCTCCCTCCCCATTTTCTCTCCACTCTCCCTTGTCGATCACTTCTCTACACTCTCTTGATGCCAAATTTCCACAAGGGCTTTCCACATCAAAACTCTCCAAGTGCTAGGAAAACTACACTACCACCACCTCTCAAAATCTTCATCTCACACTTCTAAATACGCTTAGTCCCTTTAGAAGGTGTGTAGCTTCCACCGAATGATCCATCCACTCAAGATTTTGTAGGGGATACCGGAAATCAAAAAGTGTTAATGGAACCTTTGCTCCGTAGTTCTCCTTGTATTTGTATTATTTTGTTTGTAAAGACCATGTGTTTATTTTGGTTTTATTACACATATGAATTTGAATAACTTTTCCATGTGTTCCTTATTCTAGATTTCGATTTGCATGTAGATAATTGATTCTTAATGCTTTGATTTAGATTTAGGAGATACCTAGTCTAGGTCAATGGTGTTTAGGGGATACCTAGCACAAAATATGAATTATCCATGTTTAATCGAAATCTAGGGTTATGGAATTTCGGTAGTATTGTTAGTTGTATGTGTTAATAATTGAGCTGAGTGTAGAATAAGTCGATCACATGTATATAATTAGTTAGGTTTATTTTCGTCTTAAGCATGATTTAGATTTCTTAGGAATCTTCTATGTGTGGCTTGTCTATGAGTTTTAGCATGCTAGAGTCCTAGGAATTTTGACTTATGTTTGTGACATTTTTAGGTAGTAACTTAGGAAATTAAAAATTAACTTTTACAACCCCCCTTATTTTTATTCACACAAATTTCTCATGCATCCCTCAAATCTCTGGTAAGAACGATCCCTATTTACCAACGCTACATCTACACAAAAAAAGTTTTTTATTGCATACGCAAGACTAGGTGTTAAGTGTTTACTTTAATGATTAGTCAACGGCGATGTCAATTTTTGGCGCTGTTGCCGGGGATTAGAAAATTATTTGTGATTTTTGTGTGTAAATATGTATCTTACCTTTTTATACATTCTTGTTCATATTTTTATGGTTATACTTGCATATGACTAACTTTTACACTGCATAATTTATACTTAGAAATCATACATAGTTACATACTAATTTTACAAAGTTTTTATTCTCTTCGAATATATACGTGTGCCATACATTGATTAAATTTTTGTTGTTTTTGTGAATATGTGATATTTAGTCATTTTAATTTTTTTATTTTAAAAATTTATCGTTTATATATATATATCTAATATTTTGTTAAGCACGTAAAAGGAAAGTTTTTGATTTACATTGAGTACAAGTGCTTGGTTAAATAAGTTTCGCTCTTCTGGAATAGATGGCGCCTCTTTTTCTTATTCAACTCCTTATCCCCTCGTGATGTGTGGATTTCATCACCGCACACCATAACCTAAGTGAAGTTGTGGACATGAGGTTGAGGGCGGAGTTTACAAAGGATTTAAGGGTGTGAGCTATCTCAAAATTTTGGCTGATTGTTGGATATAGTGCCTAGAATGGTTATGACTGGTGACAGGTTTTGGATCTAAGAAAGAGAACACTAATAGAGTATATACCATTGGCCCAGTTAGCCTCGGGGTGTTTCTCGAAATTAGTCTTACCTCTCGCGTTATCTCTATCCCTACTGGTCATATCACGATGTTACCTAAGCCGGATGATTGAGAGCCAGCACACATTATCGCGCGGGTCGCACGTCCGAAGAGATTTACCTAAAGATCACGCTATGTATTCTCTTAAAATCTTAGGTGAACTCAATTTGGGGCATGTTTTCTATAAATGTCAAAAAAAATTGAACTTGTAAAGGATAACCAACGTTGCATACTTTAGCTGCATTAACTCCTCTTCGGTTTTGTGATGCTCGAATTTCATCACCGGGTACCCTAACCTAAGTGAAATTAGGGACATGAGACCAAAGGACGAGTCATTCTATTCATGACTGTTCATGTAACTTGGGTGTTTTCTGCAGCTTCTAACAATTTTCTCTTATGTATTCACACAATTTTATCATTTAGGTTGGTCTTATTTGATGCATTTAGCAAATTTTGATTAAGTAAATGTTTGATCCATGATGAATCAAAATACGACATTGGGTGAAAAGTTCCTAAACATGTTCTAATTAAATTCGAATTCCAACCTGTGAAACAATATGCATATATATATATATATATAATTTTCATTGGTTTCTATTTTTGTGCATCATTTGCATTACATTTTTGTTATATATCATCTGCATTCACGTTTAAGTGTGTTTTCACATTTTATGTGTTTAATTAGTATATTTTTGCATTTCTTTTGTCTTCCGATGATACTGACACTGGATCTGTTGACAATTCAAGAAACTTATGAATGGTCGAGCCAGTACTGCGTCAGCTTGAACTTAGATCTCAAACAGTGCCTAGAAAAAAAAGAGCTCAAGATAACACAGAACAGGATCCGCCTTTTTTTAGGATAGTCCACATGCATCACCTACATCATCAGTAGAGATATCATACGCAGAATCCATGGCTAGTGTAGAAAACAATAACAATGTTTTATAGTCCATTCGTTAGCAGACTTGTTCAAATTAGGGCAACTTTGGCCCAACTTCGATCGTTTATCTTCAGCCAGCAGAAGGCCAAACTACTCCTGAGCTCAAGAGTGGTGTCATACACTATCTTCCGTGCTTTCATGGAAATTCAACTAAAGATGCCAACACACATTTGACAACATTTTTGTTTGTGTGCGACTCTATGTGCCCTGCCAACACCTCAAAACAAACATTCAGACTCGGGGCATTTCCACTCTCACTGGAAGACAAGGCGAAACGTTGGTTATTCAGTTTACCCTCAGGATCAATCACAACATGGAATAAGTGTGTGCAGGAGTTTCTCACTAAGTACTTTCTGGCGTCAAAGATCACCAACTTGAGGAAAAATATAACCGATGTCCTGCAAGATCATGATGAGTTTTTTGCTGCTTATTATGGGAGATTCAAGGAGTTGTGTGAATATTATCCATCACATGGAATATCAGAAAGCAACATTTTGACATACTTTTATGAAGGACTCAAACCTCTAGAGAGAGAGCTCCTAGACGCAGCAACTGGAGGATCATTTCTGGAGAAGCCTGCAACTGTAGGCCGTGCATTATTGAATCAGCGTACTCTCAACACACAACAGTATAAAGGTATGAAGTTGCAGCAAAGCAAGAAAGTCAATGAAGTATCTTCTTCAAGCACCAACGTAGAACTCGCCAAGCTCACTTCTCTGATCACCAAGCTTTTGGATGCGAAGTCGCCACAACCAATGGCTCCAGCAGCACCTGTCTACAAAATTTGTCTACTTAATGGCCATCACAATGATCAGTGTCCTCAAAACATACCTGCTCTAGTAGTAGAAGAAGCCAACGCCTTGGGAGGATTCCAACACAACCAAGGCGCCCCTCGGTACAACAATTATGGAAACAACTACAATCAGGGTTCCGGAACAATCATCCGGGGTTTCAATAAAGGAACAATGATGGCTACTTAAACCCTCATGCGTCTCAACCACAGAGATTTCAGCAACAACAATCGACTCAGCAAAGAGCTCCTCATGTCAATAATAGTCCAGCTCAGCCTGTTCTCACCAATCCAAACTATGACAAGATGTTGGCTCAACTATCTGCGTCAACACAAGCCTTGCTGATTGGACAGGTCCAGCATGGAAATGATATTCCTGAATTAAAGAAGCAAATGGGCCAAGTTGTTGAATTTATGGGTCATATTAAAGATGGATCTGGAAAACTAGCAACTCAAACTGTTCCGAACCCAGGAGAAGATTTTAGACCAATAAATGCAGTTGCAACTCGGAGCGGAAAACAGTTTGAGGAGTATCAAAAGAAGCCAATGCCACCTCTTATTCACTTAGAGGACGTTGAAGATGATCCGGCCACCCTTGAGGCCGAGAGAATGAAGGTGACTCCACCTATTGTCACCTCGGCACTATTATCTTCACAAGTTGACTCGAAGACACAAGGCAAGAGCTCAATTCCTTCAAATTCGACTTCTGCCAATTCCCTATTTGTCAGTGCACCATTTCCAAGTCATTTGATAAGAAAGAAGAAACAGGAAACAAATGAAGAAATCTTGGAAATCTTTAAGAATGTGCAAGTTAATCTACCCCTCATCGAGTGCCTCAAGCAAGTGCCAAAATATGCTAAATTTCTTAAAGAGTTATGCACCATGAGGAGACAAACTAAAGAGAAGAAGTTTGTGAAGGTAAATGAGACTGTTTCAGCAGTCATTCAACGACGGCTACCCCCAAAATTGAAGGATCTAGGGAGTTTCTCTGTTCCCTGCATGGTTGGTGCCAGATCTTTCAACAATGTGATGCTAGATCTTGGAGCTTCCATCAACGTGATGTCGTATTCATTGTATCAAGCTCTAGGTATTCCTGCATTGAAGAAAGATGAGGTTATCATCCAGCTAGCTGATTGTTCTGAAACTTATCCACGAGGTTATGTGGAAGATGTTCTTGTACAGGTCAATCAGCTTATCTTCCCAGCTGATTTCAATAAGCCTAAACCAAAATTAATATGTTCAGTGGTACATTCAGCATGGAATTCGATGGAAAAGTCATCGAGTTCAACATTTTCGATGCTATGAGACATCCTTCAGTTAGTGTCAACTCGTGCTTTTCTGTGGATATTGTTGACTCATTGGCATAAGCACACTTGGACACAAGGAATGATGATCTGTTAGACTTGGTTCTTCAAGAAGGATCAGGGCGGACTCGACTTAGGGATGATGCCCATTTTAATAAACTTTGGCTCAAGATGGAGCTAGTAGCTCGTGAAGTATTGGCCTATTAGATGCAGCACGGTATGAGCTTCAACACTCTTCTCCTATGCCAATTAATTTTGGAGAAAACAAGATGCTACCTTCACTTTTTCAAGCACTAGAATTAGAGCTGAAAGTCTTACCTGAACACTTGAAGTGCTTACTTGGGAGAAGAGGAAACATTTCCTATCATCATTTCTGCAACGTTAGAGCTGAGAAGGAACGCATACTTGTTGAGATGTTGAAGAAACACAAGACTACTATAGGTTGGATGCTTGATGATATCAAAGGAATTAATCCGGCAACCTGTGTTCACTGGATATTGCTTGAAGATGGTGCCAAGCCTAGTAGGGAGGCTCAACACAGACTGCATCCACCTATGATGGAAGTTGTGAAAAAGGAGGTAATCAAGCTATATGACTGTGGCGTGATTTACCCTATCTCAAATAGTCGTTGGGTGTCTCCTCTACAAGTTGTTCCGAAGAAGTCTGAAATTACTGTTGTAAAAAATGAAGACAATGAGTTAGTGCCACAGAGAACTGTCACTGGACATCGAGTTTACATCGACTACAGAAAGATAAATGCCACCACCAGAAAGGATCACTTTCCTTTGCCATTCATTGATCAGATGCTTGAACGGTTGGCTAGCCATGCTTATTACTGCTTCCTTGATGGTTACTCTGGGTACAATCAGATCAGCATAGCTAAAGAGGACCAAGAAAAGACCACATTTACTTGTCCATTTGGTACCTTTTCTTATAGAAGAATGCCCTCCGGATTATGCAATGCACCAGGCACTTTTCAGAGATGTATGTTAGCCATCTTTTCAGATTACATTGAGAAGATCATTGAAGTATTCATGGATGACTTCAGCGTCTTTAGAGATAGTTTTTACGCATGCCTTGGTAACTTGGAGCTGATTTTGCAACGATGCATGGAAACTAAGTTGGTGCTGAACTAGGAGAAGTGTCATTTCATTGTGACGCAAGGCATTGTTCTGGGACACATTATTTCGGCTAGAGGCATTGAAGTTGACTAAGCCAAAGTGGACCTTATTCAAAACCTACCATCTCCAACAAGTGTGAGGGAGGTTCGCTCTTTTCTTGAACACGCAGGGTTCTACAGACGCTTTATCAAAGATTTCTCTCATATTGAACGACCTCTGTGTCGCCTACAACAGAAGGAGACACCATTCTCATTAAATGAAGACTATCAACGTGCCTTTGGCAATTTGAAAGAGCTTTTAACTTTAGTTCCCATCCTTTATGCCCCGGATTGGTCCTTGCCCTTTGAGCTTATGTGTGATACCTCAGACTATGCAGTTGGAGCTGTTTTAGGGCAACGCAAGGACAAGACACCTTATGCCATTTACTATGCCTCTCGGACTCTGGATAAAGCTCAGATCAACTACACCACGACTGAGAATGAGCTACTTACTGTGGTATTTGCCTTAGACAAATTTCGATCATATCTGCATTAGACTAAGGTAACTATTTACACAGATCATGCAGCATTGAAGTACTTAATGGCAAAGAAAGATGCAAAGCCTAGGCTTATTCGATGGGTTCTACTTCTCCAAGAGTTTGACATTGAGATCAAAGACAAGAAAGGAGTAGAGAATGTTGTGGCAAATCATCTCTCATGAATTGTACATGACAAAGAGGAGTTTGCTGACATCAAGGAGAATTTTTCAGATGAGCAGCTTTTCAGAATTTAGACAAGTCCGCAAGAAACTCTATGGTATGCAGACATTGTAAATTATCTTGTAACAAGGGAGTTTCCAGTCGACATGCCTAAAGCAAAATGAGACCACCTCAAGCATGTGGCACGGCAATATGTGTGGGACGAACCTTACCTGTGAAAACATTGTGCTGATGCATTAATTACAAGGTGTGTTCCAGACAACGAGCATAGATCAATCCTTGAATTTTGTCATACTAAAGCTTGTAGAGGTCATTTTGGTTCAAAGAAGACGGCTTTGAAGATCTTGGAAGCAGGATTCTTCTGGCTAACGTTATTCAAAGATGCTACAAAGTTTTGTTCTACATGTGATCAGTGACAACGCAAAGGGAACTTAGGACCAAGGGATTACATGCCGATGCATTACTTCCTCAATGTTGAGATCTTTGATGTTTGAGGGATTGCTTTCATGGGACATTTTCCCACCTCCAACAGTTTCATCTATATCTCGCTCGCAGTGGACTATGTCTCAAAATGGGTGGAAGCTAAGGCTACACGCACAAATGATTCCAAAGTTGTTGCAGATTTCCTTCGTTCTAACATCTTTTCCAGATTTGGAATGCCTCGTGTATTAATTAGTGATGGAGGGAGTCACTTTTGCAACAAAATAGTGGACGCTCTGATGAAGAAGCATGGTGTTACTCATAAAGTCTCAACGCCATGTCATCCACAGACTAATGGCTTAGCTAAAGTTTCCAACCGTGAGATCAAGAAGATTCTGGAAAGGATTGTGGCGCCTAACAGAAAAGATTGGAGCCAACGTCTAGAAGACTCATTATAGGCCTCCCGAACTACTTACAAGACGCCTATCGGAATGTCACCTT
Organism: Geum urbanum; assembly: GCA_946800695.1. NCBI lineage: Eukaryota > Viridiplantae > Streptophyta > Magnoliopsida > Rosales > Rosaceae > Geum > Geum urbanum. The sequence goes on along the minus strand of OX326999.1, from coordinate 74,699,803 downwards.
ACAGGTTAGTTTATGGAAAAACAAGTCATCTTCCGGTAGAGCTAAAGCATAGAGATTATTGAGTAGTGAAAAAGTTCAACGTCACCTATGATGAAGTTGGCCTACATCGAAAATTACAGCTTGATAAACTTGAAGAAATCAAGAATGAAGCTTATGAGAGTTCTTGGCTCTACAAAGAAAAGACTAAAGCATTCCATGACAAGATGATCAAGAACAAGTCGTTTGAAGTCGGACAGAAAGTGTTACTCTTTCATTCTCGACTTAAGCTATTTCCTGGGAAGATGATATCACGATGGGTTGGACCTTTCACTATCACGCAGATTTTCAATCATGGTGCAATCCAGATTCGTTCCAACACATCAGGGAAGGAATTCAAAGTGAACGGTCATCGACTTAAGCCATATTACGATGCTTCCAAGGAGAAAAACGTGGAGGAGATGCACCTCCAAGAGCCGACTGTTCCTAGTACTTAGAAGTGCATGACGTCTTGGCTGAAAAGATGCTAAACAAAAAGCGCTTGTTAGGAGGCAACCCAATGGCTGATCGACAATCATATTTGCTTTCTTTTCTCTTTCTCATAATTTAGTAATTAGTTTCTTTGTTTGTTAAGTATTTAGTTCTTTTTCGTAAAACCATATCTCCATGCTTTATTCTATGCTTTTACTTTGGTACATTGAGGACAATGTATGATTTAAGTGTGGGGGAGGGTTTACAACTTTGTTAAAAAAAATTGTTTAATTTTCGTAGCTTTTATTAGTTTGAATGATTTTGGGTCTAATTTAGTGTTTTACAAAGTCTTAAGATGTCATTAACTAGTCGATGACGATTTTGGACCAAAACGAAGAGTATACATGGCATTTTGATCACTAATTAATGGAATTCTCTTGTTAATTGGGATTTTTTGATTGCATTTACATGTAGGAGATATAGATAGTAAAACTTGGTACAGAATTCGCATGCTAGAAAAGTTTGAATCATATGAACCTATGTGAATTTTGAGCTACATGTGCTTTATTTCTTGAGTGATCTTCCATCATATTTTCGTAGCTTATAGGTTTATAAGTCTCATCTGATTGCTTGCCATAGTTTTCAATGAACTAGAGATTACTAGAACTTACTCATGATTGATTTTCAAAGATTATAGTCAATATATGCTCTGATTTTGGATATAATTAAAGGCACTTAGGATTTACCACCACTTTTCCAAATAGCATATGTCCCTTATGTGCGCTCGAGTTGCGACTCCTCTAGATAGCTATTTTGAACCCACATTAAGCTTTTCTCTCATCACCCTTAATGTCTAAACACTTAGCCTAGTGTAGGACTTCTTTACCCTATGTTCTGCAGACGTAGTGTGAAGTAATGTCGACAAGAGGAGAAAATGACATTTTTGATGTCTCTTAATTGCTATGATAGTGTGTATGGGGATAGACTTGTCCAAATAGCGTGAAAAATGTGAATTGCCAAGAAAAAAAATATATAAAATAAATATAAAAAAATAAAATTGTGAAGCTCTCTGGCAATGAGTTCTTAATGATAAAATTTGGCTTAATGTCCCTCATACTTGTGGATTTGGAGGGTGCTACAAATTGAAGGCCTAATAGTGAAGAAATATGACTTTTGTCTTGTTCGCAAGCCTCAAAGGAAGAATAGAATGAGGTTCGGGACCCAACAGGATGATGTCCGGCTCTTGAATTAATTTTAAAGTTTGATATATATGGCGTTGGAGAAGAAGGTAATGCACGAAGTTAATGAAGTTATGGAGCTTAGACTAAATCCTTGGAACGTGATTGATCACCACTTTCCCAAATTTTCGAACACCTTAGCCTTGGCCCCATTACAACCCTTACAAGTCATTTATGATCTTTAAGATGAATAGTCTTTGATCTGTGGAGTTAATCACATGAGTAAGCATATAGTTTGAGTTCGTTTGCACAAGTAATTAGCTTCATTCATGAAGTATTTCGTTGATTCGCATAAATATCTTGAGTGAAAACCTTTTCTTCATGAGTGAAAAGATGATGAGTGCATCCATGTGAGGCGATTTTGAACTTTTCTAGTGCATGCACATCTTTTAAATCACCATTATTTTCATCTAATTCTTTTTTGTTCATGCATGAGAATGTCTTTGTTAACTCTTGAATTCCTTTTGCTCAAATTTGTGATTGCCATAAAAATCTTCTGAGACATATCGGTTTAGGGCTTAGTAGTTATTTTAATATGTTTTTCAGTTTCCAACGTTGATGACACCTTGTGGAAACGCTGGAGAATTTTCTTTTAAGATTTTATTTCTGAGTTTAGTATTTTCTAAGGGACTAGCAAAGTTAAAGTGTGGGAGAATTTGATCAACGCATTTTAGGCGTACTAATTAATGTACTTATCTCCACATTTAACTGTGTTATTCACTTAGTAGCGTTAGTTTTTATTTATTTTGTTATTTTCAGGTGTTGACCAAAAGAGACGGAGTAAGGGACACTAACTACACTAACTAGTGTATAATGTTTGCAAATGAGTGAAGATGGAAGAGAAACAATTCGGCAAGGCAAGTAAAAGAAGGAAGAAAAAAAATATGTAAAAGTTGCTTGCATGCATGGAGAGTAGATATTGATTGGTTAATTGTTAGCAAAAGAGAAGGAAGCAACCGACAAAAGAAGAAGAAAAAAGAAAGAGAGCTTGCTTGCATGAATAACAGATTAGGTAGAAGAGTGAAGAAGTGGAGAAAAGCAATCAAGAAAAGAGAAGCAAAGAAAGGCAAAGAGAAGAAAAACAATTCGGCAATGAGAAGAGAAGGAAGAAAAGAGATTGCTTGAATGAAGAAGAGAGTAGGTGGAAGAGTGAAGAAGAGAAGAAAGGAAGTGATGGCTACTTGCAAAAAAGGAGAAAGCAAGTAAAAACTAAAAGAAAAATAAGAGAAAAAGGGATAGAAAGAAGGAGAACCAGCGGCCAATCAAGGAAGGAAGAGAGAAGAGGAGTGTTGGAAGAGTTGTAGTAGTTGACACAAGGGATAGCTGAGTAGCCTGGAATCCAATAAATAGAGGGGCTTGCTGCCCATCCAGCAATCCCTCATTGATCCCAAAATCCTGAAATTTTCTCTCCACTCTCCCTTGTCGATCACTTCTCTACACTCTCTTGATGCCAAATTTCCACAAGGGCTTTCCACATCAAAACTCTCCAAGTGCTAGGAAAACTACACCACCACCACCTCTCAAAATCTTCATCTCACACTTCTAAATACGCTTAGTCCCTTTAGAAGGTGTGTAGCTTCCACCGAAGGATCCGTCTACTCGAGATTTTGCAGGGGATACCGGAAATCAAAAAGTGTTAATGGAACCTTTGCTCCGTAGTTCTCCTTGTATTTGTATTATTTTGTTTGTAAAGACAATGTGCTTATTTTTGTTTTATTACATATATGAATTTCAATAACTTTTCCATGTGTTCCTTATTCTAGATTTTGATTTGCATGAAGATAATTGATTCTTAATGCTTTGATTTAGATTTAGGAGATACCTAGTCTAGGTCAATGGTGTTTAGGGGATACCTAGCACAAAATATAAATTATCCATGTTTAATCGAAATCTAGGGTTATGGAATTTCGGTAGTATTGTTATTTGTATGTGTTAATAATTGATCTGAGTGTAGAATAAGTCGATCACATGTATATAATTAGTTAGGTTTATTTTCGTCTTAAGCATGATTTAGATTTCTTATGAATCTTCTGTGTGTCTTGTCTATGAGTTTTCGCATGCTAGAGTCCTAGGAATTTGGACTTATGCTTGTGACATTTTTAGGTAGTAACTTAGGAAATTAAAAATCAACTTTTACAACCCCCCTTATTTTTATTCACACAAATTTCTCATGCATCCCTCAAATCCCTGATAAGAACGATCCTTATTTACCAATACTACATCTACACAAAAAGGGTTTTTGATTCCATACGCTAGACTAGGTGTTAAGTATTTAATTAAATGCTTAGTCAACGACAATGTCAGTCAGTGAACTTCAGGTTCATGACATGATGTGTCTCAATGGACTTCATGGTTGTGTAATACAAATCAGATGAGAGGGAAACCAAGCATTCTAATATACGTTTTTTGTTCCAAGTATTGGAAGTAATGCAAAGATACTCCACATGTTCTCATTTGTGGTTTCTATGTGGTACCCATTAAAGCATATATCTTTAAAACTCAGCAGATTTCTTTCGAATCTGCTTGAATATAATGCCTCTTGAATCAATAACTGAGTACCATTTGGCAACCGAATATGGGCTCTTCTGGAGCCTTCAACTAGGTCTGTTGGACCAAATATGGCTGTCATTGTGGCTCTCACATAGTTTAATTTAGAAAAATATTTACAATCTCAAAGGATCATGTGCGTTGTCGCACTGTCTGCAAGACATACATCATCTCCATATTTCTCAAGTTGAGAGCATTCATGATCAATCCCTTCATATAGGAGATGATGAATAAATATTGGCATGGATAAATAAGAATGGTTGTCAAATTATTTAAATATTGCATATACTACTTAGAACTCTAGATAAGTTTATTTTGACAACAAAGATTGAAAGTATCTAACAGAAAACATAAGTAGATAAAGAAAACTAAACATATAAATACTAAATTAGTTGATCTCTATATCATCACCACTAATCAGATTATTAATCTGGCTCCCATTAGTCACAAAGAAGTCTGACACATCAAGGTCCATTGCGCTCAGATGGCTCCCAAGGGTTCCAGAGACTAATGTTTTGTTTCCATATTTTTATTTTCTGGGGAGGCATTGTAGAGATCAACCAAATGTTTGGAAGTACGACAAGTACGAGCCCGATGGTCTGTCCTACCAAATCTGTGGCAACTAGTATTATTAGTTGTAGGAACTCTATTCATCTAGCAATTTCCTCTGTTATTTCTGACATTGTTCATTGGCCTTAGATATTGATTATATCCTCTGTGGCCTTGATTATTATGATGGCCACGACCACGTCACAAACCATGGCCACGCCCACGGAGGAAACTATTGTTATTTCTTCCTCCATGCCCATTTGAATTTTTGCCAAATTGTGTGGCATTCATTTCAGGAAATGGTTATGCTCATGTTGGGCGGGATTTATGATTTTTCATCAAGAGCTCATTATTTTGCTCAGCTATAAAAAGACACGAGATTAACTCTGAATACTTCTTAAACCCGTGCTCTAGATACTGCTGCAGCAGGAGCATGTTCGAGGCATGAAAAGTAGAGAATATTTTTTCTAGGAGTATTTCCTCAGTTATCTACTCACCACATAATTTCAATAGGGAGCTAATTTTAAAAGGGGCAGAGTTATATTCTCTTACTGTTTTAAAATCTTGGAGCCACAAATGCGTCCATTCATAGTGAATTTTGGGAGGAGCACATCCTTCTTATGAGCATACATTTCAGCTAAGACTTTTTAGAGCTCAAGTGACACTTTAATAGTAAGGTACTGATCTTTTAACCCTTCGTATATGTGATGACGAAGGAAAATTATAGCCTTGGTGCGGTCCTACTGGGACGCCTGGTTTCCTTTCTTAATAGTTTCTCCAAGGTCAGTCGCCTGGAGGTGGATTTCAGCATCTAACACCCAAGATAGGTAGTTTTTGCCAGAAATGTCTAGTGCAACGAAATCCAAGTTTGCCAAGTTTTTCATCTTGTTATACAAGTGGAAGATGAACTATGTCAGATTCTTAACATGTTAGAACTTCAGGTTCTTAACATGAAAATGATCAATACTTGTTCACTCGAAACTTCAGGTTCGAGGGTGACATGTATTGTAATAATGAATTTGAAACTTCAAGTTCGAATCTACAAAATTAGAAACTTTGAGTTCTAATGGTGGAGTAAGTTTTAGATTTATGACATACTTTGTAATAGTTAGCATGAAAATGATCAATGGAAAAACTTACAGTGGTTCATGTACTTATTCAATGATCGATGAAACTTCAGTCGCTTTGAGTGTTAAGAGATCGTATGAAGTGAGAAACAAGTAAGTTGTGCTATGTGGCTCTTGTATCTCTGGAAGATTAGCTACGAGAGACTGTCATGCTGATAGCGTACTATAAAATGAGAAGCAAAAATTTCTTTTTTCAAGTAAGAAATGTAATACAAGAGGGAGGAGAAAATGATCACAGAATTCGTATCTCATTTGCATCCTCAGAGACCTCTTTATATAGGGAGAGATAACTTAATCAATAAGTAGCTATGACTTAGAGATTAAGTAAGGTCTATCGCTTAGAGACTAAGTAAAACATATTACTTAGAGAGTAAGCAAAGTCTATGACTTAACACGTAAGCTAAGCCTATGACTTAACGTGTAAGGTAAGCATTTGATTTAGAGAGTAAGTTATTACAATATCTACCTAGCTAGTAAATATTATAAATTACTACAAGATAAATAATATGAACATTCAACACATTTACAACATTTTTTTTAATTTTTATGTTGTAATTAATAATAATTTATACTTTTTAAACTATTATTGTACATGATAAATAATTATTATATTAATTTAAAAAAAAATTGAGTGACATATGCATTATCCACAACTCGGATATGATTTCGTTTGACATGTGTCGGTCGATAGGATTGTAAATAAATTATATACAGATATTCAACACTTGAAGGGATTTGAGTAGGTGCTAGAGTTGGCTTGATACCTTCATAACATTCATATATACGATCTCACAAGGTTCCATCTGATTGATTAGTATTGTAACATCCCGTCCCGATAATTATTTTTTTAAGATTTGTTTAAGGTCAATTGAGAAAGGTAGTTAGTTTTTACCATCGGTAATTATCGATGGCATTCCTATCATAATTTTATTGGTTATGTTTTTTTGGGAAATTATATTGAGGAAATTCGTAGAGTTCGTCAATACGAGTTCATAGCCACATCAAAAGTTAAAATCGGAGTTAAGATGAAAAAAATATGATCAGTGAAGTTTTGTACGATTTTACGGAATCGGTTAATCGCAATTTGCACATATATCTGACTTACCAGAGAATGAAAAGTCAAAACTTTTCATTTCAGGTCAACTTTTCTTCTCTCTCCTCACTTACGTCTCTCTCTCTCACGCGGGCTACTACTGCCAACGGCGGAGCTCGCCGGTCCGGCCACCAAAATAGCTGCGCGAAGTGTCAATCTCTTCGTCTACACTCCCTTTATCACTTAACCTTAACCCCAGCACCTATATATCTCTAGTTTTGAACAAATTCAGTGAAGAAGCTTCGAATTTCAAGAACCCTAGGAATTAGAGGTTTTTGAATTCGGATTCTAATTGGCCAAGGAGTCTTATTAGGCTTTGTAGCTCTCTTCCATGTGAGCTTTTTCATACCAAGGTCGAGCCTTAATTCAACCTAAAGAGGGAGAATCGAAGATTTGAAGTTTTGGAGAGAATTTGGTGTTCTTGGCTTCAAAATAAAATTCGGTGAGTTATAGTTGGAATTTGACTTTGGTGTATTTATGAAAGTTGTGGTTGGGTTGATTTGCACAGGTTAGTGTTCAGGTCGCTGGAAAAAGTCACCAGCGCCGCCGCCACCTCCGGCGGTTCACGGCGACACTCCAGCGAAGAAGTTTTCGCATAATTTTTATATCGTTTTGCTCGTAATTATGTATTGATTATAACGAAGAGGTTAATGAATTTATTTAGACATAGTTGATTAAGATGTGTAATTAACCAGATATTAATTAATCAATTTCACGATAGTAATGAACAGTTGAGTCGAACGTCGATTCGACCTCGAGTCGCGTAACATTGAGGAATGTATTGCGACTTTAAAAAATATTTAAGATTTAGAATTTAGAGTTAGATTAAAGCTCATCATTAGTTCGGAAAGTACGTTATTCGAGAATGTGAGGTTCTCAAAAATAATGCTTATTGGTGAACGAGCTTAGTTATTTGTTATGATTTTCGGCGATTAGTTATTAAATTATAATCGTTGTTTCAGGACGACGTGTTAGCAGCCAATGATAGACATATAGAAATGCCGACAGACAGGCTCTGGCTTGGTGAAAATCACTGCAGAGTACTGTCAGTGGACGTTTATTTTCACTTTTGAATTGCGAGTTTATTATGATGCAGTATGTTTGTGATTATGCTTTACAAGATTTTATGTTTTGGAGGTTTACTTTGTGATTGTCATATTAGTTGCATTGATGCCCTGACTATTCAGTTGATCACTGGATAGTTCGGTCAGGAAAAGTTAGGACAAACACCTTGGATGATCTCATCACCTTTGTTATTCAGTTATTGTCAACTCAGTTTAGGGAAAACACATTGGCGAGCACCTCCACTTTCTTTCAGTTTTACGATATTTTGAACTCGCATTAGTTTTATCAGAAACGGTGGAAAGGCATATAGCTACAGTTTTCTACAGTTTTACGTATATTGTCGATTATGATTTTTGTCTACTCACTCTAACGTTTTATGTTTTTATGTCTTTCCCTGGGCCTTTTGTTTTTAAATTGTCCAAATTACAGGTTAGCCGGTGGAAGTCGTGACCATCCAGAATACGAGACATAACAGTCCACAACTTCTATCTTCTCAATGTATGTTCTCAGCTGAAGTTTCGGGTTATGCGTGCTAGGATAACGGGTACCGATTAGGCGGTGCTAAATACTCTAATACGGGTCTCGTAAGACTTATTCTGGATTACTACGGTAATCTGTGACGGGTCTTGTCAAGTACCGATGGAGGAATCTTCACCAACACTCACCACGGCAATGCATAAAGCCTTATATTCTTTCTCTTTTCAATTTTCCGATTGTGGTGCCCGTGGTTTTTGTGCCCCTTTCTTTGGACTCATGGTGTTGAAAAAAAAATTAAATTTTGCTATATAAATAAAAATGAAGAGGAGGAAGGAATGTTTGAGAGGATATAAGAAATGGTGTGGAGTAAATGAAAATTTGGGTTAGTATTTATAGAGGAAGTGTAGATTTACTGTTGCAACGGATAGACAAAATCTCAAAACTTTTTATTTATTTTGTCTCACTTTTCTGACCATTATATAAAAAATGAGTTAGTTTAAATAAGAACCATTTTATTAGTTTCAACCTATATCAGTTACCGTCAGATCAGAAATTGATATTGAAAAGTATAAAAATAAAATAAGTGAGCTTTAAGTTACAGTCGTTGATTTCAAAATTGGACGAATCGTGGCCGTCTGTAAACTAACCGTTGGGCCGAATTGAAGAGAGCAACGACTCTCTACACGTCACGTGGTGTTGGGTCCCGCCTTCTGCTACCGTCACGTCACTCTCTTTCTCTCCTTGCGCGTCGCGCGTTGCACCTATCAACGTGGTTTTGTCTTCTTGCGCGAGTTTCTCTTCTTCTTTCCTCAGCAGCGAGTTATCTCTCTCCCCTCTGCACATATAGGGTTCAGTCCAATATTATGAGACACGTCTTATAGGAGGTCTCAAAATGAGACTTGAGATAAGACCAAGTCTCAATTTTGTAGGGTATAGCATCTCTCTCTATAACTATTAGACCGCAGATTCTTTAATAACCCCAAAATTTATAAGGTTCTTTACCGCCATTGGAGATGCCCTTATAGCTACCCGAATATGAAAAGTATGCTTTTCAGGTTATGTCTTCTCTACAGCTAGTTTCAACTTTCAAGTAAGGCTGGGACTGGTTCCACGAAGAACCGGAGAACCGAACCAAATCGAACCGGAACCGTTAGGTTCGGTTCGGTTCGGTTCTTTGAATTTTGCAAAGTAATATTGATGGTTCGGTTCCAAGTGCAAATGTTTCGGTTCCAGTTCCGGTTCCTAAGATACAAAATTTTAAGGAACCGAAAAGAACCGGTAATATGAAAATAACACATGTCAATATATTATTGGTAGTCTTGTAAAGTCTATATTAAGTACTATAGACATGGGTATAGAAGATCATTCCTTTCTAACTATAAAGTATATGAAAAAAACCCTCTCAAAACGCTAAATCTAGTTAATCTACCTAATCAACAACCCTCACACTCTCACCAAAAAACTCTCACGCTTAAAAAAATGTGGATGATGTAAGGGCAACAAAAGTTACCAAAAATTAGTTTGTTAAATAGAATGCAACTTTGAGGTACATATGTAGTATTTGGTTCAGAAGTTTTTGTGGACTATAGTTGTTGCCTTTAGTTATTTTATTCAATAAGAAATTCAAATACTTGTTTGACGTAACTTATTTTAGCTTGCAATTTGTAACATATTTGAACTAAAAAGACTCGATAATTGTTGGATACTTGCGGATCGAGTGATTTGTAGATGTATTTAATTTTCTATTTTGTAGTTTTTTCGTACTTTTTCTTCCAAATTAGGCTATTTATTGATTTTTCTTTATATATTTAGAAACCGTTAGAACCGTAGAACCGAACCGGTTTGTTGCGGTTCGGTTCCATACAAGTTCTTCCTAAAAAATACAAGGAACCGAACTGTATGTATATTGAACGATTCCGGTTCCGATTCCTAAAAAAAATGGATGGAACCGAACTAGTCCCAACCCTACTTTCAAGCTTTCAACTAATGCATCTCAACATCGGTGGAGTACCTTGATCACCCAATGGTAGTTGCGATAGCAACAACTCAGCAATATGGTCATATCAATGATTCAATACTAGTGTGCCTAAGTTGGCATGGTGGAATGCAAGTATCTTGCAACAGTCATATATGAAAATTATAGATTACAAATTGTTTCTTTTCCCGGAGTTACAATCACAGATATGCATAGGCTGGCGAGATGTTCAAGCTCTCTTAATCAAACTTTAGTACCAGGGCATCGGGCTTGAGCTCCATAAAAATCTAACTATACTTAGATACTTTGGCATTCTGAAGTGTGAGACATTGTGACATTGATAAGCTAAGAATAAAATAATGGTCCCCTTTTAACATGCCACTTTTACAGGATGATCTGCAATTTTACTGCATCGCAGTGCTCAGATATTATCCGTCTCGAACTGTCTCGCACTCACACGTGGGCCCTTGGAAATTACAAAGTTTTCTAACTTTACCTTTCAAACAAAATGTAAAACGTGGTTTACCCAATTTACTTAACTTGGAGAGTTGGAGGTTGGTACACTTTCCTCTTTCAGTAGACTTGAATTGGTGCATGTAATCATCAACACTATAATCCTCGATGGATTTGTATACTTGCATGGCCTCCTTTTTAGCCCGGTACGTAACGTTTAGGGGGAATAGGGAGGAAATATATAAGGTCGACCACTACGACACTACCACTCATTTTCCAAAGTAACCTTCAATACGTAGACCTACTTACCAAACTTGGCCAAACAAGAAAAGGAGAATACTTTGTTCCTCACCAGATTTGACTACGATTGTAATCGCCTAGTTACATCCAGCTTTTGTTGGTTCTCTCTTTCTGGGTCACTCTATAAATGTACAACCTTTAACTTTGTATCTGGACTATGGAAAAGTTCATGACCGAGAAATCATGTGCCCGTCTAAGACAAAACCCTAAGAAATTAGGGCAAATCATACATTTGGGAACTAATTCATTAAGCACAACATCCTGGATCAGAGGCATCGCCTAATCCTAATTCAAATATCGGCCTCTGTTTACATAAGAATTCTTAACATCATACTTTTACAGTCTCGGAATCGAAATTTACATAAATGGGGTTTGATAGATGAACACACCTCCCTAGCACCAACATGAAGTGTCTCAATCTGACCTTTGACAAAATGAACTTCTGATTGCAAATTTGTTAGCTATAGGTAGCAATATCCAATTCCATACGATGTCCATGCAGGTCCTCACATTCCTTATGTGTTCATCCCGCGAAATCTTGTAATAGTTGCCCTCCCATGACATCCCTTCCAAAATGCCGATTCTGAGCATCAAACCCTCCCATAGCATACACATCGCTGTTTCCCTCAAGGCCAAGGCCGAATCTTTGAGCAGTATTAATGACAGCATAGGGCGGTTCCGATAAGCCAATACCATTGTTTAGGTGATGAAGTCCAAGTGTTAGTGACACAGCACTAGCACTCCCTCCTACCCTGCTTGCACCAGCGTGACCAACATGATGCAGATGGCTTGGCAAGTTATTGCAAGACATGTTCAATTGTTCGTGAGTACAACTCGCCACAGTAACTTCAGGATAGTCCTTTCTTGCACGCTCGGTTCCGGTGGCTTGAGCCCTATGAATGGATGTTGATGGATTATCAGATGCAACTGACTTGACGGAAGTTAAGTCTTGATCATTTGATCTATCTGCTTTTTTGTTCGCCGGCTTCTGTGAGGCATTATGCGCCTGCCGAGTTTCTAGCATGTGTATCTCTTCCACCATTGGTTTCCAGAGCCTAACCCTTGCATTGATAAACCAATTTGACACCTGAATTGCAACCAGCCAAACAGTCAATTCAATTTCATCAAAATTGCTCAACGCATATGATGTAGGCACATACCTGGCTCCGTGATAGCCCAGTTTGTTTAGCTAACATGATTTTATCTGAATCAGTAGGATAACTGCATATATATTAAACATAGGACAACAACAAAATCAGCAATTGTATCCGGATAACATGCTGCAGTAGAATCTCAAACGTTGTTCGGGCCGAGCAAATGTATACTTACGGATGCAAGAAGTGATCAAATAACCATGTCCTAAGAACACTAACCGCCCGCTCGGGAAGCCCCCTTTGTGGTCGCCAAATAGGTTGGCTCTGACCAAATTCATTATGAAATGATCTGTGCTGGCCATACATACCTCGAGTACCATTGGGGAGCATTGGATGAGCTTCTTCCTTGTCACGGTTTAAATAACTAGTAGAATCCCTACTGGATTTTGATTGAAGCTGATCAGTGATTGCATTCTTCAAACACTTAAAGTGTCTAGTCATGGCCTTTATTGCCAAGTTTGCATAGGGAGCTGCATTTCCAAGCCCATCGACATACTCAAATGAGGTCACTACATCCTGCATCTGATGAAAGTATTGCTTGTATCTACTGAAAACCTAGTAGCCAGATAAACATACTCTGAATTAGTGTACTTTGAGACGTTAGTGAATCATATAAACTATATGAACATGTAAATTTTCGGGTTTCAAATTCTCAGACAAAAATGACTTAATGACTCAAGTGAAATGATGAAATTACTCCAGTAGTACTTCTTTGGTTACCAACCAAAGATGTGACCTATGCATTAGCATTTGAATATCAATTGAAGCAAAACAGAAATAGTTAGGTCTACCGCATGCACTCATTTCACTCATCTGCAGTGGTCTAAGATCTTAATAAAACTTGGAACGACCGTAGATGCACAACTAAACCTAGGTAAACCTTCAAGGGCAAGGTAAATCTCAAGCATTTTACACTGACCAACAATTACCGCAAGGTAAGAGCGCGTATGCACATATACTGACATACTCGACGTACACAAAGTTTCATGAAATGCACATGGTGGAACTATCACATCTCCTATACAAAAAATCCCAGCTGGGTAATCTATTCCATGATTTCCATCTTCAAATTTGGGGGAAAACATAATGCTTTCCATGCTTTTGTGGAGCATAAATCTACTCAAATGGATTCCGTCCACTATATAGACAATGTCATCTAGTCATCTACTAAGGATTTCATTCTATGGAGTTGTCAGATGCTTTATAAGCAATAGGCAAATAATCTTAGTGCATATATTCCCCCTCCTATCACCTTTTCCAAAAGACACCAGTTCTCAATCTCCAAAACTCTTTAATGCAAGAATCTAATGCACCAACACAACTACGTATACCGACTTAATTAATACAAACCAAGAACATTAGTCGAGCTTAATCACAATTAGGAAACAGAAAATCATACCTCGTCTAGCATCATAATCAACCTCGACTTCCTTCTCCGACTCTCACCACCGTCGCCGGGCCCGACCAGATCGTCCAAGCTTCCGAGAGGAGGGTCATCAAAAAACGACAATGACGACGAGTCCTCCGCCGACATCATTCTACTGACAGCTGCATATATGTCACGGCTAGAACTCCCCACGTAACAGAACTCCTCTAGCATTTGCTGAGCTGGTTTCAAGAACCTCGATCCCTTCAAAATCAAAGCGTAGCCGCTGTACGGCCCCAGAGGACTAGGACCAGGACTCCTAGCACCGCCCGAGGAGTAACCATACCTCTGGTGCAGATTGTTATTATTGAGCTCGAGTGGTTGTGAGGAGGAGAGAGACAGAGACAACGGTTCCGGTTTGAACAGCACGGCTTGATGGTCGTGATCATTAAAGCTTCTCAGTTGGTGTTGATGCTGATTCTGTTGGTTCTGATAAGTGAACATGTTGGTGAGGCCGCTCATCATATCATTATGGCCGACGACAGAGATTGGATTCGAAGCGAAATTTGTAGGCTGATGATGATGATCCAAGTAAGGAGGTCGATAGTTCTGTGAAGAAGACAAGGAAGTTGAAGAGGAGTTCATGAATCCCATGGGATTCATGTTACCTTCTCCTTTGACGCCACCGCCGCCGGACATGACCAAATCCGATGAGGAGAAGAGTTGATGAGCTGAGGTCGGATCATAGAAGCTTGGAACACAACCGTGGAGGTGATGAGGACCGGGTTCAACGCAGACCGGGTGGGGTTGACCCGGAAAGAACCGGAGCTTATCTCTTCTGCTTTGTTGGGGAACATGGTAGGGCTCGAAAGCCTCGGCCATGGCTGAAAAAATCTTGGAAAGAAGTGGTGAAGAACTAGTTAGCTAGTTTGGCAAATTAAAGGAGATAATGAACAGTAGAGTGAAAGAAATGAGAGGCTATGATGGCAGAGAGAGAGAGAGAGAGAGAGAGAGATTGGATACGTAAATTAATTGACTGAGAATTGTAGTTATGGGTTTTTTTTCTCAGTTGAGGAACACACACTCATATATATGGTAGCTCTACTCGTATGTATGGAAATCACTCACTCACTGCAGACAAAGTTTCGGACGCAAACGATATCTTGTTACAGTGTCACTTTCTTTGTTTCTGGTGATAGAGGAGGGAGTTGCATAGGGTTTGGAGAAACCGGACAACGACCGGTTGTTTCCGGTAATAATTGAAGGTAACTAAGTCTCTCTGTGCGCAGAGATATTTCTGACGAGGGGTTTCGGGGAAGTTGTCGTGTTATGATGATTTATTTGTTTCTGTGGGTTTTTATTTGTTTCTGTTATTCTGATTCAACTTTTTTCTTAAAGAGAGGAAAAATATTGGTTATCTTTTTAGGACGAGACTTGTCTCTTTGGCTATGGGTAACATTAGGGGTTAAATCTAAAAAGTTCGTGGGCGGTTCGAGACCTAATTAAGTTTAAATTTGGTCTGATCCGAATTTAGGCTCGAAAAATTCGGACTGATGGACATAAGATCGGGATTGGGCCGAAGTCTCAAAACTCATAAACCCGAAAAAACCCTCTTTATCAAAAGGTCGCTTAGGCCCGTCAAGGCCGGCCCGGCCAGACAAACTCATGAACAAATACATTATATATGAACTATTTGTTATATAAACAATTATACATTATAGTTTATAGTCATACACTACAAAACAACAATAAGGGGCAAAAACTACATAGTAATGATTTATATATCACCAAACTAAACACTCAAGAATTCTTAATTAATTAATCATAGTCTTATAATCATAGAAATAACTAAGTATAGTGATATTTACTTAACTAATTATAGTGTTAGTATTACAATAGAAATTTTAGTCTTATAGTATTTATTCTTTTCCTTAAAGTACGTTTTATCATATTTCTCATTTACTCCAAAAAAATCTATTAATTATCAGAATAGTAATAAAGTCTCATTTGAAGAGTTCTTTTATCGTAGTCTCACTCGAAGAGTTTAAGAGAAAAGAAATTATAACTTTTTTTTTAATTTTCATGTTATTAAATAAAAAATGCACAATAGACCCGGCTCGGCTCGTGGGCCGCCCACAGGATTGAAATTTTTGAAAAAATCCGGCCCGAATTTTGGAGGAATAGTGTTTAGACCCGGCCCGACCCGACTCATTGCCGAGGCTTAGGTAGCAAGGGCTATCCACGGAAAATTAAAATTCGACATGTGACATTTTTAGGTTAATTATGAGAAGAAGAAGAAGAAGGGTTAAAGCCAAAACTTTTGAGAAATTAATCCAAAAATATCACGTGTCAAATTTTAATTGACCGTCAGCAACCCTTACTACCCATGACTGAGTAGCCAAGTCTCATTCATCTTTTTAATAATGATTTTGTATTTATTCCGTAATTGAATGGTGATAATGTTGCACGTGAGAATGCGAGAACAGAGCCGTTAAAATTAACCCAAAAATACCACGTGTCGAATTTCGATTGACCGTCAGCAGCTCTTATTACCCATGAATGAGTAGTCAAGTCTCATTTTTAATAATAATTTTAAATTTATTTCGTAATTGGATGGTGATGATGTTGTACGTGAGAACGCGGGAACAGAACTGTTAAGTTCTTAACGGTGTGTGCGAATGAAAGACTCTCTCTAATTTTCCGCAATTCACAACACCCATCCTGCCAATCCCCTTTCTCCCTCGCTTTTCTCAGTTCCTCACTTCACGAGGTTTTCTACATTTATCAATTTTCGCTTGATTGTTTCTGATTTCTATGTTAATTGACCCCAAAATTTAAAAAAATACATATATAAAAGATTAACTAAACAGATTGATAGCCCACTAAAGTAACATTAAACTATTTTTCCTCTCAAACTCAATACCAAACCATCCCTTAATTAGATATAGATAGTGGGGTGCAACCTTTTTAAAAAAAAAAGAATAGTGGGGTGAGACTTATTTCTACTCAAATATGAAAACAAACAAAGAGTTAATTTTATGCGTAAATAACAAAACATAAACAATGATACAATTTATACATCCATCTAATCGAATGTACAAATAGTTGTATAAAAAAAGTCGTTGTTACTTTCTAGAAGGAAAATAAAACTCTCTATCGATAATTATAATTTTATTTTCTGAATAACGAAAATATAATAAATTGAATATAAGTAGATTTTACGTAAACCTTTTATGTAATTAAGTTCTTGTATTCCATTGCATTAGTTTCTTCACTAATTTGATCTCGTGGCATGCCGGAGCTACCAGAACTAAGTATTAGTGGACTCATTTAGGTTAGTTTTTTTTATTTAAAGGATATTAAGGTTAAAGTTTGATAAAATTTATCTGTATATATATGTGTATGATGTGGCTCATTATTTGACGAAATAGTGCAACATATCCGACTTACCGAAAGTTTTAAATTTAGTTTCGTCTTTTTTAGTTTTAAATGATCATTTGCATTGATGTTATTTTATTGTAATATAAAACAGTACTATCTAGTTAAAATTGTAAAATGATTCTTACGAATGTCACAAAATATGGATAATTTTTAGGTACCTAAGGGGTATGCCAATTTTAATTTATCACTTGAGAATAAATTTCATGGTCATTATGGTAATCATAGTTATTATTTGTGTTATTTAGTTGTATTTGAAGTAATTACTTAATTTATAAACTCAATTATAATTTTTGAACAAATTGTTCTTAAAGTTGTAAATTTGATTCAATTAGTTTTAAATACCATAAATAATCATAAAAATATGATCATTGTAATAATATTTATAATATATTATAATTTTAATTTTCAAATAATAAATAAAGATATAGTTTACCCCTACCTCAAAAAAGTCTCTCACGAATACTACTCGTTTCCGCTTTTTATCTCCAAATTACTTGTGCATGAATGCATTAGATCTGTTTTTCATTTTCAAAAAGAAGCACGCTTCTTGCTTCTTTTACACACTTCTTTTTTATTCAGATGGGCAATTTAAAGGTAAGAAAAAACTATATAATAACTTACCTGCTTGAGTTTAAAGAAGAAAAAGTGCAGCTTGGGTTCCAAATTAAGCATAAGCCAAAAGGAGGCAAGGAAATTATTTAAAGTTGCCTATATATTGGTGATTGTAATTTTATTACACGAACGTAACTCATAGAGTTTTCTTACTAATTTGGGCAATAAGAATGCAAACTACTAAAGCAAGAGCTTCCAACTCCTCTCACTTGGTCATTTAGATGTTCATTATAATTTTGAAGGCCGAATCAGAACCCTTCGACCTCTTTTTATCGAATAGAAAGGGTCGACATATATGTTAGGCATATATTAGAATAGAACAATCATGGTTCCTGATGGTTCGGTAAAACGATTTAGGCTTTAGTCGATCTGCAGCATCAGAGGTCCCATACTCCCATAACCACCAATATATAGGCAATATAGCGAGGTTAATTAATGATGGTTTTCTACTGCATATTTTTGATAAACTGCTTGGGCGAGACCGTGAGGGCGTTGGTGGGGTGAGTTATTCCAATTAGTAATGGTGTGTTTTTGTTCTTCTAAGAACTCGGCTTTATTCGACCACGTATAGACCATCCAAATGAATATAACATAAGTTGATTACAAATTATTGAAACATGCATGTATTTTGTCCTTAATTATTGTTTGACATCTCGTGATGAGTATTCAGCTTCCTATTAAGTGAAAGTATTATTTAGAAGTGAGCATATAAATGAGTATGCTTGTCACATTCATTGACGTACATACACGTCCTATCGCACCAAATAATCCAACATGCAACATTCACCCATGGTCCATGAGTAGTCTGAGGATTTAAAAAAGAAATGGAATTTGTGGACGACTTTAGCTACAAATTTAGATTGCAGATACACGACTCTATGGTTAGCCATCTACAGTTTGTATCGAAAAGACACTACAAATTAGATTGCAGGTACACAACTCTAGGCTAGCTACGTGTAGTGTGACTAGTGTCTTTTTGATACAAAGTGTGGTGTAGAGTTGAGAGTTCGTTCATTTCTTGAATTCTAATCGTAAGAAAGTTGATTTGTTTAATTTCGTATCCTCTAATTAGAGACAGGTTTGTGATAAGATCTCACTATCTCTTACTATATGCTTGCATTAGTCAAGTTTATCATTCATTTGTGAAATACTATAATCGTACTTATAAACAAAAAAGATGACAGCCAATATATATGGGCAATCCTAAGGGCCTTAATAGGATCATGTATAGACATCAATCTAATGTGGCATGTCATGTATATAATTCATTTCTTGATAAAATATTTAACCTCCAAATTCAATATTATCCTTTTATATATTTTATTAAATTGATAGATTATAATTAATCAAAACACCCTATACATCAAATTCTGAATTGACCTTAAATCCTAAACCCTAAACTCAAATCCCTAAACCCTAACCAATTCTTAAGCCCTAAACCCTAAACTCCAAACATAAAAACTTCAAGGGTTTGACCTGTATTAAGTTAAACTAACGTGATAAGAGAGAAAGTAAAATTTTCTCATATGTAGTCGTCAACCATAAACAAAAAAATTATAATCCAAACCTCAACATGGAACTATAAATTATGAACTTAAAGTTTAAACGTTAATCTATCATCTCGAAAATCATCCAAATCTAATTCGGATGAAGATGAAGTACGTGCATTACTATCACTTGCTATAATTCGGATGAAGATGAAGTACGCGCATCCAAATCTAATTCGGATGAAGATGAAGTACGTGCATTACTATCAATAAGCTACTATCTACAAACTCTACTTAATTATATGCTTATGATGTGCTATATCTACTAACACTACTTAATTATATGCTTATCAATGTGTTATATGAACGAGCACTCCTCAATATGAAAGTAATTTTGTCACTAACTCTACGTACTAACATGATTATCATGTCATGCATATGTAAACATATATGACCGAGCACCCTTTTTCACTCAAATTAAGAACTAGATAGTTAGTCGATCACAATAACAACTTTCTCACTTGTAATTAAGCTTTTGATTTGAAACAAATAAATTGAGTGTTTCGAATCAATCATGCATATTATAATCACTGTGTGTTAATATCACGTAAGAAATCATAAAATTCTCTAGATCGAATTTAAATAATTTACAAAGGAATAATATAATTTTGATTATGATTCAATATATTTTAATCAAAATATTGTGTAAATCATGTAAAAATCACGAAAGGAAAGTGGATTACGTTTCCTTACATATCACGATCGACATACCTTTTTTGCACATTTAATTTTGTATGGCATAAAAGATGTCAAGAATTTATTTGCTCTATCATAATCTTTGTCATTAAAGTTTTTATTTGAATTAAACATAATTAATGGTGTAATTAAGAAATCAATATTAATTAGTTTGTTTTTCAATAAATATTATTTAATGTCCTTGTAGAGATCGATTATATATATAGATAACTTTTAAACTTTTAAATATAAAAAATTAACAATCATTTATTAGATATTAGATATAAAGGATATAATAGTCTTTAGATTGAGTTGATATGTCAAGAAAATAACGACATGGACAAAAAAAAAATATCATGTAGACTTTGAGGTCTACATGGCCCCATTAAAGTCTAAAATGATTTCTTTCATATATAACACATCATATTCTAACTCTTAAGTCTTAAGAAATCTATAATGTAAACTATCTTATTAGACTCGTTTACACAAAACAATGTAAAAAAACGTACTTAAGGGAGGATATATGACTAGAATTCTCTGAATAAATGTATATAAAGAATAGTATAGAACTATTTATACATGCAAAGATAAAGCTATGAGATCGAATAAGAATCCTTGTTGGAAAGAGATGCAGTTTGGCTTGAACCTAGTTAGTAAAATCGCGAATAATTCTCGAATTGACGAATTTTTGAAATAAAATGTCTATTTTTTGAATTATTGGCAAAGATTAAAAAAAATATTTCTTTTTAACCTGGCTGAAATTCACGAATTTTAAGTTTTTTTCAATAATTTTTGTTTTGATTTTTTATTCGAGTTTCTTAAAACTTTTACTCTAAAAAATTTTAAAAATAATTATGACCGAATTTTTATAAATTTTATTCATACAGAACTATTTAATTATATACATACGTATATTTTTAACGTATAATTTACATATATTTTTTACTGTCTAGGGTTTGAACGGATTGGAAATGGGTTCATCCAATCCTCCATAGCCGATTCTCAAACTCTCAAACACTCTCAGACTCCGTCACAAACGTCATGATACGAAATTATGCTCAACAAACGAAGTAGCTAGTTCAACTTGGTTTGTGATGGACTGTTAACGATAATATATAGAGGCACAGATCGGATTGGATGGTTATTTCCGGGTGACATCATATCGTCATGCTAACGTTACTTCTGCATATCGATCCACTACAAAATCAAATCTTTTGCTTCGAAGAGCAAGCAATCTATAGAGTTACAGACACTTATGCATCCCACAGACCCAAGACTAGATCGATCGCCGGAGTAGCAGTACCAAAGTCTCCTCCTCGACGGGACGGGGTATATTGAATAGTACTTGCAGAATTACAGCTACAGAACCGAGTAAAAGCTTCACTACTACTCCTTCCCCGAATCACTTGCTAGCCAGCTAACTCCACAGTTGTAGTAGTACTTCGGTTAGGCCTCGTTTGGTTGGCCGAATCCAGGGAAAGAATACAAGGGGAATTCGATTCCTGAAATGAGAGGAAATTGGAGGAAAAATTGTTCGCACCGCTCAATCTCCGATTCATTTTCACAAGTGCAGGGAAAGGAAGAGGAAACACTTTCCTTTCCGTTCTACAAACCAAACGAGGCCCCAAACGAAGCTTTAGAGCATTCATTTTCTTTGTTCAGAACTTTTTTTTTAGTCAAAGCTGGATTGCATTAAAGAGAGAAACAAATAGAGTACAGATGCTAAAAGGAAATTACAACAGATAAATCAACATTGCAGAAATGCATTGGATCGTCAGACCAAGCTGAGTATACAAAAGCCTCCATCTAAGGTGGTTTAGGCCAACCATCATAAGCAAGAACCTCCATTAAAAAGGGTGGTGGTGTTTCTATCTTTGATAGGTCACACAGCCTATGATTACCAAGCTTCGCCTTTTCTTTGCTCAGAACACTAATGGCAGAGAACTAGATTTTATATTCAAACTCAGAGTACAAATATCTCGATCATTGGGCTCTTCTCTTTACGAGGGAGACAGTGATGAAAGAAATGAGTGTAATGGCGTCAGCAAATTGCGTGAAGCTAGCTAGGCTGCCTGCAACCCTGTAATGTAATGAAAGAAAGAAATGACTGAGGTACTGTAACGTCACCGTGCTGAGCTGAGAGAGCTAAACTAGCTACTAGTAACCCTAGCTAGCTTGCTTAACTCTGTTGATGTTTGGATAGATGCCAATGAGTAAGTACTTTAGAGTACCTAGCCTTTTCTTTTATGGATATAGGACCGTCCGATGTTCCTCGATTCTCGCATTCAAGAAGTAGTGTTTGATAGTGCTGGCGGCCACGCGCGGCGGAGCCTCTGCAAGATAATACGCACATTATTTTTCGGGTCACGTACAGTCGTCGTCTACAATCTACATGGTAGCTAAATAGCTAATTAAGCCTTAGGGTTACTGCTAGTCTATAGGAAGATGATGACGATGTGCGCACGTACTTTTCGGCAATTGGCACATCAGTTCCTAGTTTACCACGTGTCCTAAGCTATGCAAGAGGTAGATATGTGGAATAAAACGTTAAAGGTTCCGACGGTTAACCAAGTCCATCGTGAAATATGATGAATTATTTATGTGATGTGGACAGTAACTTTTTGATATAGGTTACTTCTGTCAAGACTCGAGACAAGTCCGTTTTCATATGATGATTCAACATATACGTGCAATGTTTGATGAATAATTCGTCGTATCATGTTCAAAATACAAATCATCTGTCGTAGTTTTGTCTTTTCACATTGTACATATTTCTACGTGCACACCCGCCAGTTTTTCTAATGCTAGTCATCATTCGACGGTTCATACATAAATGCTTGTCATGATAGTCGACTACTATATTTCCTTTAATGGCCGAAAGTTCTTATACATGCAGTGTCTTCAACTGGTTCCTTTGGATTTCATGTCGCTCGATTTGAACGATAGCACATGCAGGGCCAGCTATAGGCCAGGAGGCAAGTGTCTCACCTGAATTTATATACATCTTTAATTATAATATTACATACTTATTTGATATAATTATTTATTTCATTATTCTGAGAAGTTGTGTTACTCGATTAAAAGTTCATCATACTTTAAGAAATTGTGGTATTCAGTTAAATATTAGCTCTTATCTTTTACTTTTTTTCACGTATCATTATCATTCGTTACAAAACAATAAATTAGTTAGTATCTTTCAAAGAAAATATTTTTCACTAATTTTTTTTTTCAAATATGTAATTTCTATTTTTATTTTGATGACTTTTTTTCTTATGATCCTTATTGATATTATTTTCTCATTCAAATAAGTCATCAAAGATGAGTAAAGTTTTTGTCCTACCACTGTGCAGGGCAGTCCATATATGGAGATTGACTGGGAGAGGCCTTAAAGATGTTGGCTATAAATCCCTCAACCAATTAATATTTCCCGATGCTCGTTGCTTCACTCGCGCTAGCTGGGTTAGTGGGTTTCCATGCACCAGAGCCTCAGTAATTATACTGCAGAACATGATCAAGTAAATCAAACAGAGAAGAAACCAGCAGCTTGCTAGTCTTCGTCCTTTGATTTTTCATATAATTAGATATGCCTCTTTTCAAAAGCTAGTAAATGTAATTTCTTGTCAATTCAAAAATTTAAATAAAAGGCTCTCTGTACGTAAACAGCAATAATTTTGGTTGACATGACAATACAGGGCAGAAGTAATAATTTTGATGATTTCATGCATATTTTGTGTGCCATTTTTGGTGAAAGATTCACCAATTGCACTGTGTAAATAGTATTTCGTTTTTATTTTTCTGTTGAATATTCTTGGTTACTGAAGAATAGGGCAAAGGCCGAGAACTACACGCGAGCCAGTGACCAGTTTTGCATGTTTTAACTTCTCTGACGAAAATCCGTGAATTGGTGCAGTGACCTCTATAATCCACAGAGAAATTAATCTATCTGCCAACGCAAGCGAGAGAGAATCAACCAGAGAAGACATGGACATGAGCAAAGTTACAGAGATGAAACATGCACCCCTATACGAAGAGACACTCCTCATTCCTCAATGCATTTAACTGGCTCCGTATTCATTTACTATATGACTATATGTAATATGTTAGAAGTATGTCGTAAAAACTCAAACAAGTATATCTGGATATCACCGAGCCATCCTTGTTAAAACTTACGTTGTTGAGTTTCTATGGCTGCAAAATATCATTTTCATCCGTGTTTGATTAGGCACGTAACATTGCCAATTTTTTTTATAAAGAAAAGAGATTAGGCTATCTTAGCTTCTCTATGGTAGTCATGCCCGAGGTAGGGGTCACAATTTAATAAAAAAGTATTCAGTAAGAATTCGATGATTTTATTCATTCTAAATTTGAGGTTAATATAGTTTTACAAGTAGTTTCTTAAAAGGAAAAGATATCTACACAGTCTTGTCATGTCTACAAGAGTTCATTATAATTACAATATGAATATTCTCAACTTGTACATTGATATTAATCATGCCCAACTTGTCAATCTAATCTACAAATGCTTGGTGTGATAATCCTTTAGTGAATACCTCTGCCAATTGCTCTTCAGAAACTACAAAGAGACACTGTATAACTTTCTTATCAAGGTTATTCATGATAAAATGTCAATCAACTTCCACATGTTTGGTCATATCATGCTGTACAGGATTATGAGCAATCTCATCCGCAGCTGTATTGTCACAGTACAAATTCATGGCCTTATGAAGCTTAAAGCCTAACTCCTTCAATACATTTCTGATCCATAATAGTTTACACACTGCATTTGTCATTCCACGGAATTCTGCTTCAGCGCTAGATCGGGTCTTACTATGCTAAGTTACTAAACTTTCACCAATAAATGTAAAGTATCAAGAAGTAGATGCCATGTTAGGCTTATCTCCTGCCTAATCTGTGTCAGTATATCCTGTAACTCCAAACTCAATATTCTTTGAAAATAGTAAGCATTTACCAGGTGCAGACTTCAAATACATGAGAATGCGTATCACAACACACATATGCTCCTCATTGGGATCATGCATGAACTGACTGACAACACTCACAACATATGCAATATTAGGTCTAGTATGTGACAAATAGATCAATCTTCTTATTAACCTCTGATACCTGCCCTTGTTTGTTGGAACCTGACCAGGATATAAGTCCAACTTATGATTAATCTCAATAGAAGTATTAGCAGATTTACAATCCAACATCCTTGTTTCAGCAAAAAGATCAAGCACATACTTTTGTTGTAGCAAAGTGATTTCCAACTTAGATTTTGCAATTTCAATCCCCAAGAAACACTTCAACGGACCCAAGTCTTTCATCTAAAACTCTTGGGACAAACGCTTCTTCAAATCTTCCATTTCAACTGGATCATCACCTGTAATCAAGGGGTAAAATATCGGATATCGAGGATATATCGACAATCCAAAATTTGATAATATCGACAGAAATATCGATTAAATATCGATCCAGTGAAAATTCTGACGGAAAAGACGAAAACTAGTAAAAAATACATGAAAATTTGTAATGAAACTTTTGGAGGTTGTTATATGCATGATCAATTATCTACCTTATGTGGAAAGAAAATATTGATCACACATCAAGACATATGAATTTACCATATTACTATATAAATTAGTACGTGTTAAGTGCTGATAGTTATTAAAATATAATTTAATACTTCTATTTTTATTTTTTGATGGTTAAATTAAATGGCTAGGCCATCACGCCTTTTGTACAATATATTACAAATCACACATCACAAAATTAAATATACAAATACTTCAAAATCACGTAGAGGACCTATGAGGTTCGAAAAGTTTTTGAAAGTTTCAAAAAATTTGAAAATTTTGGGAAATATCGAGAATATCGCCGATATATCAGAAATATCGATAAAAATCAGAAAATTTTGGGATATTTAGAGATATAATAGAGTATTTTTCAGGTGATTAAAAAAAATGAAATATCGGCGAAATATCGCCAAAAATATCGATTTTGTATTCCTCACTAGTAATAACTATATCATCCACATATACAATCAGAGAAGTAATCTTACAATCCTTGCGTTTGATGAACAAGGTATAATCCTAGTTACTCAGCTGATATCCAAATTCCTTCATTGCTCTAGAGAATTTCTCAAACCAAGCTCTTGGAGATTGCTTCAAACCAGACAAAGATTTCTTCAGTCGACAAACCATTCCAACATCACATGTTCTATAGTTGACACCCAGAGGGGTGTCCATGTACACTTCTTCTTCTTCCAAATGTCCATTCAAGAAAGCATTCATTACATCAAATTGTTGTAGTGGCCAATCATGTCGAGCTGCTAAGCAATGAGAATGCGTACAATACATATTTTTGCTACTAGGGCAAATGTCTCTTAATAGTCCACTCCATATCGCTTAGTGTAATCTTTAGCAACTAGACGAGCTTTATATCAATCAATGCTGCCATTTGTTTTCAGTTTCACTGTGAATACCTATCTACATCAAATAGTTTTCTTCCCAGGTGGTGCTGGAACAGTCTCCCACGTTCTATTTTTTTGTAGAGCCTCTAGTTCTTCATTCATAACCTGCTTTTGTGGGAGTCAGTTTTGGCCACCCTGAGTTCGGGGAAGATAGGTTTGATGGATTTGATCCTGCACGAGGTCCGATAAGGCAAATAATGGGCCTGAGCTTAGACAGTTAAGGTTTTTATTAATGAACGAATTATCTAGAGATTTCTGGAAATCTCTGGAATGTTGTAAATGCTTCTGGAGTGTTTGATGACACTACAATCCCCAGGTAAGATTATACCTTGAGGGGCTGTACGATCTAACATCGAGGGATTACACATGCGGACCTTGGAGGATTGACAAAATCCACGAGGGAAAGGGTAAGAACTGAACATATTCTAGGGGGATTGTGCCAAAGGATTTGTGGTAATCATGAGACGTGATTGGCCCTGGATACGGAGATCCATTCCTTAATGGATTCCCCTCTCCGAATGTAAAGTAATCCAACTTGATAAGGACTATGTTTAGACCTAATATGATCTCTATATATAGACCGTCCCAGCATGGTCGAAGGTAACGTTATTCTGCCCTAATTACTTCTTGATTCTAGAGACAAGTTCTGACTTTAGCATCGGAGGGTTTAAGCATAGTGCCATACCATGCCCTGATGTATTGTGCAGGTTCACGAGGATCCAAGCTTGAGGGGAGACGAAATATGCTCTTACAAATGGGTGCTTTCATTGAGAGCATAACCCTAGGCTAACTCTCGTGAACAGAAGGATATGGAAGACGTCACCGACATGAACAATCAACGTCATAAGGGAATAATCCCTCCTAGAGGGAGCGATCAAACCACCCCTAATATGAGGGTGTCGAAGTATGACAACACCGTCTCACATCAGGTCTCACCGCAGAACCTCGTAGACGAGGGTCACCTGAGTGAGGAGGAAGACTCCAAACCGGAGAACAAAGGAGACAGGGGATAGAGAGCCAATGACGATCAGGAGCTCCATCGGGTACGTGAACCTGAGGCTCAACATGACTGCGTTGCAGCAGTCGATGGAAAGGATCGCCAAGAGCACGAATGAGTTGACCAGCACCTTCGTGGCCCACCAGTCTACCTTGGCAGATCTGGTGGGTCTTCTGAACAAACAAGGGTTAGTCCTGCCCAACCCGCTCGCAGAGGCAAGACAAGAGATCCAGGTGATCGAGCTGAACGATTTGCAGGAGGCACGTGACCAGCACGACCAGGATGTGAAGGTCCCCAAGGTAGCGGCCCTCAGGCGCGTGATGGAACAATTCATGGAAACCTAACGCGCCCATAATATCAGTATTAATCAAGAGACAGAGAGGGTGAGGAAAGAGGAGGCATCCAAGAAGGAGTCTGAGGTGGAGCAAAGGGCTTGTAGAATGTCTCAAAACCCCTAGCTCAGTTCATCCAGGACGCCGAGCCCCCCAAAAAGTGGAGTCACCCCAGGTTCGACAAATATTCAGGGGACTCATATCCATACCAACACATGAGAAACTACCATTCGGTCATGGCCACCAGCCAGTCGAACGAAACATGAATGTGTAAGATGTTCCAGGCGAGCCTGAAGGACTACGCGCAGCAATGGTACGAGACCGTTCACCCAGAGTTGATCGAGGATTGGAGAGGTCTGAAGTCGATATTCTTCAAAAGGTACGAAAGCAACATGGAAGGAGTCAAGGAAGTGACATACCTCACATCCCTCAAGATGAAATGAGGGGAATCCTTAAGTGATTGGGTTACAAGGTTTAGGAAGGAATACGCGACGGTCGATTGTAAGGACGATACTGTCACCGCCACATCATTCATCAATGGACTGGATATGGACTCGGAGCTGGCCAGCAAGCTGATCTAGAAGAAAATCAAGGACATGTCCATGGTCTACCATGAGGAACTGGACTATGTTTACGTAGAGGATGTAAGGACATAAAGCAGAGATTCTCCAACGGAGAGAGCGTCGGGAGGAAACACCAATACAAGGAGGAACATGAACATCAGTAGATCGAACCAGGGGAGGAGCAACTACGACAACAAGAGGAAGACCTCGGGGGACCTACCCTCTAGTACAGAGGGGAAAGTTAATCATACCTCCCACAATGTTACCGATCTCGACTATACTCCACCATATCAAAAACAAGCCATGGCTCAAAAGACCACCACCCATGACCAGCAAGAACGATTCGAGGGACTTCTGTGCCAACCACAAGGCTAACGAGCACAAGGCGATCGATTTCAGGGTTCTCAAGCGACACTTCGCAGAGCTGGTAGACCAGGGGTACTGCTGGGAATACTTGACCGAGGAATACAAGAAAAATCTTGAAGATTCGTTGAAGCCGCAAGGTAATGATAAACATCAGAGGAATAACGAGACCTTATCACCACCAACTAAAGACCAGGAGGAGAAGTACCTAATGCTGAATTGCATCCTACAGGCCCCAGAGTATCCGGAGGACACCACCCTCCCCAGCATAAATTGTATCATGGCGGAAGCAGAAGAGCTGAGGGCAACCCTAAAAGAGAAGGAACGTGCAACAAAAAATCTTAGAGGTGGAGGCGAGCCCAAAGCCAGGCTAAGGACAAATATGATTGAGTTCTCAGATGTGGATCTCCCTGAGGAGGAGGAGGACCATGACGATGCTTTGGTCGTTAACATCCGGATGGCCCACATGATGGTCGCCAGGGTCCTTGTGGACAATGGGGCTTCCGTGAATGTCATCTTCAAGGATGCAGTGGAACGAATTAGTTTGATGGGTGCGATCTAAGATTATCATACGACGCTCATGGGATACAAGGGATCGAGGGTAAGGACCCTGTGCATCATCCCCCTCCAGATCAGAACACCACTCACTAACCTGACCACGTGGTTCACGGTGGTCGACGCACCTTACCCCATAATGCCATTCTGGGGAGACTGTGGCTTCACCGGATAAGGGCGGTGACATCCACCTACCACCAGGTCTTGAAGTACCCAACCCACGAGGGCCCGATCATCATCAAGGGAGACAAAGTTGTAGCAATATTGTGTACGGTCCTCACCACCAAAGGAATGAAAAAGGGAACAACTAAAAGGACTGTGGGCATGTCGGGGAGAGGAGACCAATGAGTTAGATATAGAAATCAACCCCTAGGAGTTGCCTTTCAAATAGAAGGCAGAGGAAGATGTGGTACTAGAACCGTTCGATCATGAGAAACCTGAACGAGGTGCAAGGATCGGATCCGGATTGAGTGGAGTTGAACAAAGAAGCTTGATTGACCTGTTGAGGGGGTACAAGAATGTGTATTTATGGTTAGCTGGAGATATGCCAGGAATAGACAAAACGGTTATCGAGCACCAGCTTCATGTGGATCCAAAGGCGAAGCCCGTGGCGCAGAAGAAGAGAAATTTTTGCTGCTGAGCGTAACAGGATAATCGAGCAAGAAGTGGAAAACTACTTGCAGCAGGGTTTATCAGGGAGGTCCCATACTCAGAGTAGCTCTCCAACATGGTCCTTGTCAAAAACAAGAATGGAAAACCTAGGCTTTGTGTTGATTTTACAGATCTTAATAAGCCGTGTCCTAAGGAAGGTTTTCCTCTACCTAGGATAGACTAGTTGATAGATACAACAGTAAGACATGAGCTCCTTAACTTCATAGATGCTTACAAAGGCTATAATCAGATCAAGATTGCAGAGGACGACCGGGCAAAGATGGCGTTTGTAACGAAAAAAGGAGTCTACGCCTATGAGGTGATGCCTTTCGGATTGAAGAATGTCGGGGCAACGTACCAAAGGCTGGTGTACAAGGTGTTCAAGCCTCTGATTGGGGACATGATGGAGGTGTGCATAGACGATATGCTAGTCAAGAGAAAAAGAAGGCAGGATCATGTGACAGACCTAAGAGGATGCTTTGACCTCCTACAAGGTTTAAGATTAAGGGTAAGGAAAATTGCTCGAATGATCACTCATGTATGATACGTTCTAAATTTGTTCACTCATATATGTCCAATATCACTAAGGTCACTATCAAACTACACCGTTAGTCACTTTGATCACTCCTTCCCTAACAGACATTAAAAAATAAATGATGTCGTTAAAACAAAGGTAGATGTCATTCACGTGTCATTTATAAAGGTTTTTATTTTGGAATTTTACGCTATTTTATTTATTTTATTTTTATCCTCTCTCTCTCTCTCTCTCCCCGTAGCCCTCCCCGACCCAGATAAGAGCAGCCCTCGCTCGTGACGGATTAGTGTGTAGGTTCTTGAGTCTTTGAGAATGACATGGAGGTGTGCGAGATTCACCGTCGGCGTCCACATGGAAGAGACAAAAGTGAGTTAACCATATTTGGCCGAGAGATAGGGATGTTCAATTTTTGGGTTACAGGCGTTCGTGTCGTGGTTGCCGCAGTGTCTGTTGTCGAGGCGTTCAAGGTAAGTCACATCATTCATCATTATGGCATTCGCCGTCAACAAAACCAAGGCAAATAGAGAAGAGGCTGAGGGTAATTCATCGAGAAAGAAGCAAAGAGATGGGTGAGATTGAGAGGCGAGTGATAGGTTTTCGCAGAGGTTAGGTCAGAGAAAAAGCATTTCATCCTCTCTTTTCGCTCCCTCGTCGAGAATAGAATCCATCTCCTTACCGACTCCACATTATTCTGTACTAGCCTGTAGAAATAGATTAGCAACTACTCAAATCATTGCCACCAAGAGAGAGTGATACATCCTGATTGAAGAAGAATCTGGGACAATTAGAGATTTATTAAGCTAGATTAAACATCTTAGCAAGCTTAAAAGAACATTGAATGTAGAATTTGGGTGCTGCAGAGATGCAGGAGCCACGACTGGTTGTGTGGATAGAGAGAGACAGGAAGAGAGAGAGAGAAAAGAAAAAGAAAAGAAAAATTGTACCCTTAAGTTTCCAAAAAAAAACCCCTTATTAATTAGCACATGAATGGCAAGAGACACTTTTTTTAACGACGTCAATTATTTTTTCACGTCCATTAAAGACAAAGTGATCAAAGTGGCTAACAGTGTAGTTCGATAGTGACCTTAGTGATATTTGACATACATGAGTGAGTAAAGTTTAGAATGTGTCATACATGAATGATTATCTAAGCAATTTTTCCTTAAATTTATGTGGGTAATGACAAAAAGTTTAAACGTGTAGGCTCAAAATGGTTAACTAAGGGATGCACAACTTGTGTACACAAAGTTGGGACACAGGCTTTATATGACAATGATGGTAGATCCAAAATGCCTTTATCACTTCCTCAATCAGAACATGAATTTACTGAAAGCTTTGAATAACACAAGAGCAAGTTCTAGTACTCTCTAGAGTACATTAACTTAATCTGCGGCAAGCAATTATCACACAACAATGAAAGCATGCATATCACATAAAGTCTCAAAAGCTAACAAGTTAAATGAATCTCAGTAATGTCTAAACATGCTCATAATCTGTACCATGTTAACTTATTTCTACATCTATTACACATTCTCATGTGCATTATATATGAAAACTAAACAAAGAAACTCTAGTAACATGATTATCTCTTAGTCACAAAGTAGGAAGATATAAACACATCACCGACTAGTCAAGGGAACCTAAGACTCAAAGCTAAACAAAGACTTTTTTTGTATTTTTCTTGACACTTTTTACTTTTGCATTTTCTTTTTCCTATAAGACACTAAAACACACAAAGAAAAACAATAAAAATGACGCAGACCCCGTTCAACGGGTCGAACATCATACCCTGGATCGACTGACTCATATTTTCAAAGGGTCAAGAGCAAGTCTCGACACGTCGAATATTAGACCCTAGACTCTAACAAAAAATTGAAAAAATTGAAAAATTGACTCAAAAATGAAAAAAAAAAACTTATATCTAGACTCTAAGTATATGATATACCCCACCCCATACTTAAAAGTTGCATTGTCCTCAATGTAAAAACTTGAATCAAACCATGCAATACATCAGAAAAGTATGAAATACAACACATATCATACCCAAAACAGACGACATGGAGAAAAATAAAGTAAACGAGAAGGGATAAGAGAGCAAATCTGGTATCCACGCTTCTCCATCAACATGGGTTGCCTCTCAAGTAGCGCTAAGTTTAACGTCTTCAGCTATACGGAAAATCCAATGATTCCAGACTAAGAGGCACATCCTCAAGGTCTGCATCCTCAAACACATGCTCCACAAACAACTCATAGAAATGCTTGAGTCGATGTTCATTCACTTTGAATGTCTTCCCTGTTTTTGAACTCACAATTTCTATAGCACCATGAGCGAAAATATTAGTGATAACATAAGGTCTAATCCATCTACTTTTACGCTTACCTAAAAATAACTGTAAATGAAACTTTCTGACCAATTTCAAATTCTTTTCTCTTGATATTTCGGTAATGAAAAGCTTTAGTCTTTTCCTTGTAAATTCTACTAGACTCATATGCATTGTGTCCGATATCATCCAACTCATTTAAGTGTAACTTCCTATGCAAACCAGCTTCATCCATGTCAAAGTTGAACTTCTTGACTGCCCAATATGCCTTGTGCTCCAATTCCACCGGAAGATGGCAAGTTTTTCCATAAAATAGCTTATAAGGAGACATCCCAATAGGTGTTTTATACGATGTCCTGTAAGCCCACAATGCCTCATCAAGACATTGACTCTAATATTTTTGGGTTGGCCCAAAAGTTTTCACAA
This sequence comes from Geum urbanum, assembly GCA_946800695.1. Taxonomy (NCBI): domain Eukaryota; kingdom Viridiplantae; phylum Streptophyta; class Magnoliopsida; order Rosales; family Rosaceae; genus Geum; species Geum urbanum. The sequence continues at coordinate 74,666,522 of OX326999.1, read as the reverse complement.
GCATTTACTTGATCTCTGTATTTGACACTTCCACCTGCCCTCTTGTCTGAGGATGATAAGGTGTTGCCACTTTATGTGTAACAATATACTTCCGAAGCAAAACATCAAAGGTTTTGTTGTAAAAATGAGATCCTTCATCGCTGATAATGCATCTAGGTGTTCCAAATCTAGTGAAAAGCTCTTTAAGAAAACTGAGAACAACCTTAGAATCGTTAGTCTGGGTGGCTTTAACCTCCACCCATTTAGAAACATAATCAACAACAAGGAGAATATACAAATAACCTTGAGAATTTGGGAATGGTCTCATGAAATCAATACCCCACACGTCAAATATTTCAACAATAAGAATAGGGTGCTAAGGAATTTGGTCTCTTGACCGAGATTACCTGTCATCTAGCATCTATCACACCATTTATACATGACTTGGACATCATGGAACAAGGTTGGCCAATAGAATCCACTCTCAAGCATTTTGAGAGTTGTCTTGTTTCCTCCAAAGTGTCTAGCACTTGCATGTGAGTGATAGAAAGCTAGGATAGATTAAAATTCAGATTCAGGTACACACTGCAGATAATGGAATTTGGAGAATGTTTCCAAAGATATAGCTTGTCCCATATGTAATACTTGGCATTCTTGACAATCTTAACTTTCTATACTCTAATTAAATCAGATGGAATGCACTTACTTACCTTATAGTTGACAATGTAGTATACCATGGCACCACATCTTGAACAACAAGAAGTTGCTCATCTGGAAAGCTAACTCAAAGAGAAAGAATGTCTTCTTCTACATTGGAACCATGTGTAAGTCTACTCAAATGATCCGCCACCACATTCTCAAAACCTTTCTTTTCCTTAATCTCAATATAAAACTCTTGTAGCAAGAGCATCTATCGCGTCAACCTTGGCTTGGTATCCTATTTAGTCATCAAATACCTCAAAGCAGCATGATCAGAAAAGGTAATAACTTTAGTTCCTAACAAGACCTAAACTTTTTCAATGCAAAAACCATAGTTAATAGTTTTTTCTCAGTAGTTGAATAGTTCAAATGTGCATCATTCAAAGTTCTGGAGGCATGATAAATGACATGAGGAAGCTTATCTGGAAGTTGGCCAAGAATAACACCAACAACATAATCTAAAGCCTCGCACATGAGCTCAAAAGGAAAATTCCAATCTAGTGCTTGTATGATGGGCGTTGTAGTCAACAACTCCTTGAGCTTGTTGAAAGCTTGTCAACGTTCTTCAGTGAAGTTGAATGCCACATTCTTCTGAAGCAATGCACACGATAGTCGGGCCAAGCTCTCGTTGCGTATTGTGTATTCGAAGTTATTTTGCATAATGTGAATATATCATATTAGTTTTAAATCGTATACAGATTTGAATCGAAGATTGTGTTCTTATTTAATACTTATTACTGATATCAATGAATTGTTTTTGATTTTGTCAATATATATGTAAATTATACCTCTGCAATTGTTGTGAGGACGGAGGATCACAGTGGTTGATGGTAAGTCGAGGAAAGGAAGGAAATCAAAGGTATCGAATCAGAAATAAATGTGTTTAGCAAACATGAGGTACGCATTCTCTTAGATCACTTTATCCAGTTATAGCATATTTATCAATATTTTGATTCATATGATAATTAGTTATTGTCATTGTATGTGAATATATATTGTTTTGATTTCTGCTATTTTCGCATTTCGTGAAAATTTCTCTTGATTTCCGTATTGTACATAAATATCTTCAATTTTTGTATTTTGCGAAAATATAGGTTCTTTATTTCCGCAATGCGTGGAAGTGAGTTATTTATTTCTGCATTGTGCGGAAATCAGTTATTAATTTTTGCATTGTATAGAAATGATTTTGATTACTGTTTATGAAGAATTGGTTCTGATTTCCTTATTTTTGCATTGTGCAGAAATGATTACTTGATTTTTAGATTTCACGAAATTATTTTTTCATTTTTGCATTGCGCGGAAATGACATCTTAGTTTCCACATCGCGTGGAAGTATGATTTCTTGATTTCCGCATCGTGCGAAAGTATGATTCTTCGATTTCCACTTTGAGTAGAATATTATTATTTGATTTCCATATTATGTGGAAATGTTCTCGATTACTGCTTTGTGTAGAGTCGATTTTTTTATCTTTATTTCTGCATTACTTGAAAATGTTCTTGATATCTACTTTATGCATATCGAGTTCGATTCTCGCTTCACTCGGGAATGATTTCTGATTTTTCTTTTCGCGAAAATAGCTTTTCAATCTTCGCATCGTGTGGAGGATCTCACACTTCTTATCGTGAAGAATTGTCTCTGATTTCCTTTTTGAACGGAAATGATCACCATTGTCTCTTTGTGCAGAGTCGGTTTTGATTTCTTCTTCACACATATATGATTCCTCGATTTTCACATTTTCACATTTTGATTTCTATGTTTCGCGGAATTGTATTCGATTTTGATATTGTCCGTAAGTATATTTGATCTTCACATCATATGAAGGGGAGTATTGAGTACCGCTTAGTGCAGTGGTGATTACTCGTGGACCGCTTTGGACAGATTACCGATTTGTTCGGTTTGTGATTACCGTGGACCTCTTGGGGCGCAGTATATTGTCGCTTGGTGCGAGTACTTCTGCGGCAGATGATCTTATCACCTTGGGCAGCCGGCTGATAAAGGGTACGAAGTGCTGTTTGCTTGGTTCATAGTATAACCGACACGTGGGATACTGCACAAGTTGCAGATGTTATGTCCCATCGCCTACCAGGGGACTGATGGAAAGTATTGCCACTGGGTACGGGGTACTTCGCTTTGTGGGGATTATCGCTTTGTGCTTATTATTGCTATGTGCAGAGGTTATTGCCCAGTGATTACCCGTTCGTACTACGCCCGAAGTTACCGCTGTTTGTGGATGTGATTACCTTATTACTTCTATGTGCAATAATATAATTACTGATTACCACTGAGTGCGGATGTGGGCTTGATATTGATTACCACTACAAGCGGAGGTGGGATTCGAGGATGGTTATTACCTAATTACTGCTATGTGTAGATGGTTATTACCCTATTACAGCTTCGTGTGGAGGTTGCATGTTATGATGTGTTTACTCACTTCATCTTTGTATGATGTGATTCTTGAGTACTGCCTCGGGTAGAGTTATTTTCGCTATTGTCGAGTATAGCACGATTCTCGATTATCACAACGAGAGTGATATGTTTCGTACTTGATGTATTCCATCTTGTGCAAGGGTCACTTGAGAGTGATAGTACTTGGTGATTAAACTCTGATTCAACATCATTACATCTTGTGCAAGGGTTACTTGAGAGTGCAAATTATTGATGATATATCTTCAAATATCAAGCAACATCTCGACGGTGGATTGTTTGCAGTTTTGAGATTTCTTTCGAGTTTCAGGTATGTTCACTATCATTTACGGATTATTTTGTGTGATTTATTATTGATAGTCGAGACTTCTTTCGATATGAGTATTAAATTTAATATTTGTAATTGATCGAATTTGTGTATTCTATTAATAGTTTTTGGATATGTTGATATATGTTAGTGGAGAAATTCGGACGAGTATCAGTGGCTTGCAATATCGGTTGTGATTTGTGATTATTGAAGTGTATTTGAACGTTTTGCAGGTTTTAGGTAGCCTATTTTTCGGGGAGGTTCTGCCCAATTTTCCACAGAAATATTATGTAATCTTTGTTTTGTAATTTCGAGAGAAAAATTAATTTAACGGGGATAAATTGTGATTCATTTTGTAAAATTAGTAGTATTTTGGGATATTTTGATATCGAGTTATTCGGTGCGGTAAATAATATCTACCAATGGTAAATTGTTGAAAGGTCTTTTGGTTGACTTTTTAGTTGGTTGATTCCATAGGTAGACTTCACATGAAAGTTGTAGTATTCGTCGAAACGAGTTTGTCGACGCACGGAGTGTCATAATTGAAGTTATTACTAGAAATTTATGGTCATCAAAAATTTTGACAGAATTTACGGAAGCCGAAATACGTGAATACGCGAGAATATATACGAGTTACCATATTTGGAAAGATAGACTTGCTATTCTGGTCATTGACCATGTTGACCACGCGTTGACTCGGGTCTGAGGGTGAAAATCGACGCCCACGTGCTCTCCGGTGGTCAGAGGCCGTACGGCCACCTCCGGTCATGTTTCTGATCGGGATTGACACGTATCATCATCCTCTACCTCGGGATGGCTTCATTTTCGACGATTGAAGGCCGAGTTGGGAGAATCAAGGGAGTGAAATTTCTAGGGTTTCAAGGGTCGCCATCGTCGACGTAGTTTTCGGTGATGATTCAAGTATGAATCGAGTCCTCATGAAGTGTGGATATCTGGTATATGTGATTTGATGCGTGGTAGGTAATTCGACGGTGAACCAACGCTTTTTCTGGAAATCGCAGCCGAACGCCATCGTTGGGGGCGATGGTTGACGGTATCAATAGGTGGCGAGCTTAAGGGGATTTTGAAGCTCTTCTTCTCCTGGTTATTTCGCGACCAGCCTCGAGCCTCGGGGTGGCTCGACAACGTCGGAATCATGACGTGAATTTTTTCGGCGAAAAATGCTTTCGTGGCAGTTTTGGACTAGTTGCTGGCCGAATTGTCCAAGGTGGTAGTTGGGTAGGTTATTGGGCTCGTTGAAAGCTTTCTAATGGTGGGTTAATCGACGGTGGTCGCCAGTGGCGCATGGAATTCACGTGACGCCGTTTGTGGGGGCGCGTCTGGTCGGAAAAAGTTTTCAAAAGTAATCATGTTATATGTCATTGGATTCGTATCGACACTATGACTGTATTGGTGAGGTTGATAATGCGTTTAGGCTTCGTCGTCCCAGTGGGTGAGTGGTGGTGACTAGTGTTGTTGTCAATGGCAGTGCGGGCGACAGAGAACTAGATGTATCTTATATCGTTAAGTTTGTATTATCATATTGGGGTTGTCGATAAGGTTTTTGACTTGTTTCGATTGAGTTAAATTTTAGTCGAGTATTTACTAGAATTATTCAAATAATTTATCATTTTGATGATTTTCAACAAGGGTCAGGTCGTCGCATCTATAAATTCTTCTGACGGCTTGTCAAACATAATTTGCTCTATCACGGGATCCTCCCACTTTCTTCTTGGTTTTTTGGCTGCTGGAACTTCACCCAACACCTTCTCACTCTTCAAAACCATAGCATGAGCTTCATATTGTCCTTTAGGATTGGGAAGAGTGTTTTTAGGAAGACCTCATTGATTGACTTGAGCAAGTGTTTGTTGAATTTGGCTCACTTAACGCTCTATCAAGTCAATTGCATTCCCATGTTGCTGAGTTGTCGCCTAGACTTCTTGAAGAAAGGCACTTATCTCTTGGCGAAATGCACTATTTGGTTGGCGAGAGGAACTTTTCTCTTTCATATCTTTCTTATTGTCAAACATCATTTGTTGTATCAATGCCTCAAAATTTGACGTCCCTGCTGATGGTTGAGGTGGTGGAGCTTGATATTGCTATTATGGTGCTTGCCTCTGACCATATTGTAGCACATCTTCTCTAGATTGTCTTGATGGAAATTCGGGTAGGTTAGGTAGAGGATTAAGCACATTGTTGATCCTGTATCTAAGAAGTGGATGATCTCTAGTCCCTCCATTGTACATGTTGAGCTGCCTTTGAACAAAATTCACGTCCTCTTCTTTCTCATCCGCTCTAAACTTAGGGCAAGCTTCTGCTAGATGATTTATAGCTGAACATATGGTGCATACTACCTTAGTTGCCGCAACTGTTGTCTTCTGGGCTACCTTCAAAGTACTAGCAATCAAGGCTATGTCATTCTTCATCGAAGTCAACCTCTTTTCCATGGATCCATCAAGTGTGACTGCATTTACAAATCTTCCACTTACTCTCATTAATCTATCTCTGGACTGAAACTATCTTGAATTCTCAGCTAATGAGAGTAAGTGGTGAGAGATTTCCTCCACATGCTAAATCCAGTTTTGATCAATTGAATGAATCGATTCCTTCATACAAGTACTCCACATGCTAAGTGGTGAAACTATCTTGAATTCCAATCATGTTCCACCAATTTCCTCCACATGCTAAATCCAGTTTTGATCAATTGAATGAATCGAGTCTTTCATACAAGTACTCCATTTAAGTGTTGAGAAAAAATTTGTGGTGAGAGAAATGTTGAAGTAGACCATTGAATTGACTTCAGACTTCATACAACTCATCTTCATCTTTCTACTTGACTGTACTGATTTGTTTCTTCAAGTTCTTGGTGCGAGAGGTTGAGTAAAACTCCTTCATAAACACATCATACATCTTGTCCCATGTGTCAATAAATAAATGAGCTAAAGAATTATACCATGCATTTGCTTGCTCCGTTAGAGAAAAAGAGAAAAGAATGAGTTTGACAGTGTCTTCATCCATATTCGTTGATTTCTGTATTCTGTACAATGCTGAAAACTCATTAAGATGATCATGAGGATCTTCAATAGGAATGTCTCTGAAGTATAGTAGATTCAAAATGAGAGATGGGGGAATAGCATAACACCCCAACTTTTTTGGTAGAACAATAAGCAAATATGGTGCACATGTGCCTGGGACAAAGGATTCCCTAAGCTTCGTGTTGTTTTACATTGGTGATGGTGGCGGCATTGGAATAGGTTAGTCTTCCTGTTTCTCAAACACTGACTCAGTATCATAATGTAATCCGGACTCAGAATCCTCACCATTATTGTTACTTGTGTGCAATTGTTGCCTTTGTTGCTTCCAGTTTTGTCTAGTTGATCTCTTTGTCTTTGGATCAAGTAACAGTAGTTCACACATTGTAGAATATCAAGTACGCATAGATAGTGCTCATGCATACAGTAGAAACTATTAGACTCAAAAAGAAAAAGAAAACTTAAACAAAACTAAACTAAAAACAAAGGACATGATAAAGACTTAGAATTAAACAATCCCCGGCAACGAAGCCAAAATTTGAAAATCGCAAAAGCACATATCAAAGATACTCCCTATTAACTATCCAAGTATGCTTAGAAGATGTCAATATAGTTCAATGGAAGTAAGGGTCATTCCCGCAGAGAACTGATGAGACCTAAATGCTTAAAACACTAATTACACGCAAATATTAGAAAACCGAAAGATTCGACCAATTGACATTAATGCAGTTATGAACCTATGCTACACTACTGTAAATGCCACGAAATTTATACATATGAAACTATACTCTGTGATGGACTCCTACATAAAAATGCAAAGGGTTTCGAGTTGATATGAGTGCCGAACTTAATCGGTGAACTACAGCTAAATACAGAATAGTAAATGCTGAAAAGTAAAAGTAAACCAACAATGGAAGGCAAGCTAAGGGCAACTACCATCCACCCCGATATAAGTAAGAATATGACACACATTCAACCTAACACACTTAACCTTGAATGAAAGTTTCCATAAAGAGCCAATCATTATGACCACATCCTATTACCTAATCCTTATACCTATGTAGGTTTGTCATGGACATCCCCCACATCTATCCCTCTATGAACTTATAGTCATGGACCCTAAGTTTTACAAAGAAGAAAACATTACGATTTAGAAAATGTTTGAGAAGCTACGGGGTTCCAAGTACACTATGAGCATGTCTTGCTAGACCTAGGGTTCGTTTATTTGGCGACCCATTTATCTGGTGTTTCACTATGGGAATCCAGTGAAGGAAGTTATCCTTAGTCGCCCATATCCCGTGACCGTAGAATTACTGGCATGCATACTAGGTTGTACACCAAATCAAAGAAACAAAGAAATCATCGCTGAACCACATAATAAACTAAATCCCATTCAATAAACTGAGCAAATTAGGTCAAAGTATACATATCATGTAAATATCATGTTCGGGGTTTCAAGGTAGCCCCTTAACTAAGTAATTAGCTCATCATAGACAAGGAAGCTAAACTACAAGAAATTATAAGAAAAAGAAAGCAAAAACTGATAAAGCTGGAGAAACCCCATTGCCGATTCGAAGAGTTGAAGGCCTATCTCGACAGGTTGAGACTCGACGATTGCAACTCTTCTTTTCGGCTCCTTGCTTTTTCTCCCAAGTTATTCTACCTCACAATGTTAATTATTCTTTTCCAAAACCCTAGAGTGAGTTTATATGCTCCTTGTTTTGATCTCTCACAATCCTTATTGGTTTTGACTTCTTTATTTGCACATAACTCATTCTTTTCTTCTGATTGCACTATGAGTCCTCCTTTTATTCTTTTTTCTTCTTCTTCTTTATTTCTCCCAAAAACCTAATAAAACAATAAACATAATTAAATCACTTAAGTAATAACAATAAACTAAGTATAGAAGATTAATTAAGCATAGTATTGTCGCATAAATATTTATGCGACTATTAGGGTCCAACAGTGGCCAAGAAAGCGACATCACCTGCAGCCACTCAGGTTCTTTACGGGAAGACAGGCTAGCTACCTGGGCTTCGGAAACACCCAAAAAATCATCAGTTCCTCTTATATATCTGACTCATATCACACCATCAGAATAGCATATCCGACAAGTAACGCTCGGGGACTCGCAATCAATCATTACCACCTTATACTCTAACAAATGTAGTATGTTTATTTAAATCTGATTACATAGGACGAGGAACACCCCTTGATTGGAGAGCTGGGGGACTGAGGGAGTCCGGTACGTTAGCCATCATTGACGTGGCTAAGTACACGTAACTGGGCAAGAGCTTTTTCAACTCCTCAATCAAGGATTGATCCACTTGACTTGGGACTTGGGGGACTTGTTGGTGTGTATAACTATATGGCCCAATTACGAGTACTTAGCGACTACACGGAGCAACACCGCCGTGACAAAACGCGAGCCAGCAGCAAAAGCTCCAACTTTGCTGACGGGCCCAACTCTAAAAGTCCAGCGATGTGCCTGATACAACACGAATAACGAATAGCCCTATAGAATAGCAGAGTCCCACATCGAAGGCAGAAGCTAGGCAACTCCTTCAACAACTCATATAAGCAAGAGATTTATGACTAAGGAAGGTAACCTGATTCACCTAACCCATTAACGTTGTTATACCTTTTACGTATTTTGATTTAGGTATCAGAGTGTTGAAGGTGGATCTGACCTGTCAAAACCTCTAACCTTTTTTTGCGTATTGTTTGTAACAGTGACTTAGCAAAGAAGTGATGATTAGCATCATCATCATCCTTGCTTCTATTAGTAACCTAACAGAAATTGATAGAAACAAAGAGTTTAGCCGGACTATGCACAAGTTTAATCTCTTAAGGGATAGAATAAGATGAGCACATCTAATAATTGTGATTTAAAGACACAATTTATGTTTAGATTGAATTTAATTATAACCATAAAATGTGCTTATCCATCGTCGTATCTCTCAGGAGAACAGCCATCAGACTGCACTATATAAGCATGCATTATGTATGGCCGTCAAGGATCTCATCACAAAACTCGAAGTAATTGACATCCTCAAATCGGGCAATGGCTGAATGGATATACTTATCCTTTCCAACATCTAGCTAATTATTTGATCCAAAGCTATGCCCCAAATCATCTTAAATGAAAATGATGTGTCGGTCGATAAGATGGGGTCAGAGGGTTAAACATTCACCAATAGATGTCATTCTTTAATTTCAGAAAAAAAGCGTATCGACGGACACGATTGTCTTCATTTTGACGTTACCCGTGTACTGAATCACTCCTCCTCAGTTTCTCTAAAGTCAAGCTTTGGACCTCACTCTTCCTCAGTCCTCACTGTCGTCCACGATGGCTTCCACTGTTTCACTGTCCACACTCATCACAGTCACACTCGCTCTGCTCAGCTGCGCTGTCATTACAACTGCCGACCTCCCCGGCACGTGGGAGCTTCTAGTCGCCAACGCCGGCATCGCCTCCATGCACACCGCCGTCACGCGCTTCAACACCGTCATCCTCCTCGACCGCACCAACATCGGCCCTTCCCGCAAAATGCTCCGCAAGGGCCACTGCCGCAACGACCCAAACGACGCCGTCTTAAAGCACGATTGCTACGCCCACTCCGTCCAATTCGACCCTCACACCAACCAAATCCGACCCCTCACAATCCTCACCGACACGTGGTGCTCATCCGGCCAGTTCCTCCCCGACGGCACTCTCCTCCAGACCGGCGGCGACCTCGACGGCGTCAAAAAGATCCGAAAATTCACACCCTGCGAGGCGGCGACTGGGTTTTGCGACTGGGTCGAGCTCGATGACGTGGCGCTAACCGACGGGAGGTGGTACGCGACGAACCAGATACTCCCCGACGGGTCGGTGATCATAGTTGGCGGGAGAGGAGCCAACACGGTGGAGTATTACCCGCCGCGTCGGCACGGCGCCGTCGAGCTGAAATTCCTCGCTGACGTGGAGGACACTCAGATGGACAACCTGTACCCTTACGTCCACCTCCTCCCTAATGGTCGTCTCTTCATCTTTGCTAACAACAAGGCCGTACTTTACGACTTATCCGCCGATAAAATCGCCAAAGAATTCCCGCCGTTGGAGGGTGGGCCCCGCAACTACCCATCCGCCGGGTCGTCTGCGATGATGCCGCTGGTAGGAGACTACTCCGAAGCCGTGATCGTCGTCTGCGGCGGGGCCCAGTACGGCGCGTTTATCCAGAAGAGCACGGATACTCCGGCCCACGGGAGCTGCGGTCGAATCATGGCGACTTCGCCCGACCCGGTTTGGGAGATGGAGGACATGCCGTTCGGGCGGATCATGGGGGATATGGTGATGCTTCCGACCGGGGAGGTCTTGGTGATCAATGGAGCACAGGCTGGGACTCAGGGATTTGAACTGGCTTCAAACCCGTGTTTGTACCCGGTTCTTTACCGACCCGATCAGCCATCCGGGTTGCGGTTCATGACTTTGAACCCGGGTACAGTGCCCAGAATGTACCACTCCACCGCGAATTTGTTGCCGGACGGGCGAGTACTATTGGCGGGAAGCAACCCACATTACTTTTATAAATTCAACGCCGAGTTTCCGACCGAGTTGAGGCTCGAAGCGTTTTCGCCCGAGTATTTGAGTCCGGATCGGGCCAACCTCCGACCCGTGATTGAGGGAGTACCCGAAACGGTGCGTTACGGCGAGAGTTTTGAAATATTGGTGTCGGTGCCTCTACCTGTTGTGGAAATCGTGGAAGTCAATTTGGCCAGCACACCATTTGCCACGCATTCGTTCTCGCAGGGTCAACGGCTAGTCAAATTAGCCGTTGCGCCGGCCGTCCCAGACAAGAGCGGCGGTTACAAGATTAGTTGCACGGCGCCGCCCAACGGGATGGTGGCGCCGCCAGGTTATTACATGACATTCGCCGTCAATCAGAACGTGCCAAGTGTTGCACGATGGATACATTTGGTGTCATAGTTTTAGATGCCAATATCAAGAAATTGTGGATATTGAAACAGTTTATGGAGTTGAAATGGGGATGCACTTGCACCAGCTATAGTTATGTGTCATGCCATGTATTAATAAAATATTAACACATTTATATTAAATGTTGGATAATAAAATTTGACCTAAATAATTACTACAATAAATACGAAATAAATACTCTCTCCTCTATTAAACTTTATACATACGTATGACATACATAACATATATGGCATAAGATTAATTACTACATATTAATATGTACATGTATATCAAAAATTATAATTTTTTTGCAAATATTCATAGCTTTCAGGTGAAGACAATATATATCTATATATATCTCACACACGCTCTCTCATGCTCTCACGTACCTATTAAACTTTACACATATGTATGTATGTAACATATATGGCATAAAATTAATTACTACATATTAATATGTACATGTATATCAAAAATTATAATTTTTTTTTGTAAATATCCGTAGCTTTCAAGTCAAGACAATATATATATATATATATATATATATATATCTCACACATGTACCTATTAAACTTTACACATACGTATGTAGGTACGTAACATATATTGCATAAAATTAATTACTACATATTAACATGTACATGTATATCAAAAATTATGATTTTTTTTTTGTAAATACTCATAGCTTGACCCAAACCCTAATATCACCGGCTGAAATCTAATGGGTTAAGACAATATATATATATATATATATATATTTATAGTGTGTGTGTGTGAGAGATTGTAGGCATAAATTGTGAAAAATTTGTTGATTGAAAATGAAAAATCTGAGAATCACATTTTAATTCCATATATAAGCATGTGACGTATGTAACGTAAATATATGGCCATGTATAAACGTATATTTTTCGATACTAACAATGTGAATAAATCGCTCTCACGTATCCAAATTTGTACCCATGTATGTGCCACATAGCATGTAACGTATTGTCAAATATGTCTACTTTTATATTATTACATTGTATCCAATAATTCTTTGTTTGCCTACTATTGTATTTTACATTTTTCTCACTCACAAATTAATGTAAAAAGGGTTAATTTTTAAAAATAAAATGGGGTTAGTTTTATATGCGTATAAAGCTTTCACTACGTGGTAATTAAATACTCAAATTTATATCAAATATTATAATTTCAATTAATGTTATGGATTGACTTTAAATGTATATCTTCCTATACCAACAATGTAGAGGAAAAATAAATTTGTTAATCTGATCGTTGGGTTTGTAGTTGGAGTTTTAGGATTTGAGGATATAAGGTTAGAGATTTAGGTTTTCGATTTAGGGTATAGGGTTTGGGTTTGAGATTTGGGGTTTAGGGTTTGAGGTTTGGAGTTCAAGGTTTAGAATTTGGGGTTTGGGGTATAGGTTTTTTTTACTTAATAATAATAAAAAATTATATCAATTAATGTCATATTAATTGTTCACCTCGATTAATGTTTATCATGATTGACTATTTTTTTACTTCTATTTAATGTTAATTTACTTCTTCTACTTTTTAAAAAAAAAAAAGCTTTAGCGGTGTTAATATTAGTGTTAGTGTCATATAAATGACAGAAATGAATTGTCGAAATTGTATGACATATGACTGGTGCAACTGCATTTCGTGCACTGAATATGCTCTCTTGAAATAGGATAATATTTGCTTTAATTTGCTAGATTATCGTTGACAATAATCACATATATATTTCAGAACACGCCGAACGTAGGCATAATCATACAACATAGCTTCTGTAACTAAGAAATGGACCAATTTATGTTCCTCTTTTTATTATTAGGGAGTGCTCCCTCAAAATAGATTGTGGTCCGTCTGTTTTTGAAATGGATCGCCCGCTTTCTTTATGCAAATTTGTGAATGTGCGCATAGAATTCAAAGAGGAATGGACAGGAGATGGATCCATTAGCAAAGAGGAACATTTTTCATGGTGCTTTCTAGCTTACTTATTGCATTCAGAAAAGAGAAAAGGCATAAAGTTCTTTCTGTTTCTTCGCCAATAAGCATGGTGTTCTCCGATTACTCGGTGCTCGTGATCGAGTACGCACTTATGGCCGGGCCTTCTGTATCTCTAGAGTCTGGCTGGCTTTAGAATCACGTAACCCACAACTTGGTATTATATAGGCCTATTATGAAAACAAAGACAAATATTGAAAGCTTACATATGAACTCATGATGAGTAGAACATGTCACTTTTATAGGACTTGATTAGTTGCTCTCACTCACTTGATGTCACTTTGCAATGTCAAATGAGAAGAACTAAAAGTATGACAATGTTTGGGAATCCTAATTCTCCACGCGTACAATTTATTGTGATTCTTACTTTACAGGACCTATATATATAAGATTCATCTATTTTAAAATGAGACTTACATTATTTGAAACACTGTATTTGAAAATCCTAAACTTGATATAATGCACCATGAATCTGTCTTTCAAAGCCTTTGTGCTTGGATATATATAGGTGCATAACAGATGATCATTGAGAAATATGTTTTTTTTTGTTTGTTCTAATTCAAACTGAACTGCTGGTACTATTACATTATTCTTTAGACACATTAGTACACAATTAACAAGCAACCTGATATTGACCAGATCAGTTTAGGCCAATGACCCTCCATTTTCCTCTTCACCTTCGGAGCAATCAGCCACAGCTACCTTCTGCACATTTTTGTAAGAGTAACGCCGAGCCAAGAACACATAAGCACAAAGATTTGCTGCAATCATACAAGCCAATAGCCAATAGAACTTGTCCAAACGACTACTATTCAAATCTTTGCCGAACCAACTCTTCCCATTCTTCTTCGTAATGTGATCAATGGCCGTGATCATGATGCTACTGAGAAAGCTCCCAGCTCCAATCACACTTAGGTAAAGCGCAATCCCCAAGCTTCTCATGGAGTCGGGGACTTGGTCATAGAAATACTCCTGCAGACCCACAAGAGTAAACCCGTCTCCAAATCCAATGATGAAAAACTGTGGTACTAACCAGAACACACTCATGGAAGTTGAGCCCTTCAAAGGGTCTCTCTCAACAACTCCTAGTCTTTTCTTCTCCATCAAGGCAGCTGCTATCATTGTGGGGATCAAGAAGAACATTCCTATTCCGATTCTTTGAAGAATGTTGATTCCCCTCTCGTTTCCCGTTGTTCTCCGCAGTAGAGGGACAAGGACTTTCTCGTAGAAAGTGACGGACACGATCATTCCGATGGCTGCAATAGCGTAGATTGATGCCGGGGGGATTTCGAATCCATTGCCAACGTGTCGGTTCATGGAGACACCTTGTTTGATGAAGAATGTGGAGGATTGAGCTACACAGATTCCAAATGGTATGGTGGCTAGCCAAATGGGGATCATATTGAGGACTAGTTTCATCTCTTCAACCTTTGTCACAGTTGCTAGTTTCCAAGGGTTTTGCTTCTCAGCTGGATCTTCTGTGCTTATGATAGCCGCCTTGTCAAGAAATCTGAGACACATCACATTAGACAAAAATTAAGAAATTAACTTATTAAACTTTCAAATTCAAGGCCGGAAACATACTACTAATTAAGTACATACATGTCGAGAAATATGGTACACTAGGAATTGCCACACTGTCGTATCCAGTAAATTAACTTAATTTACTCATGAACTTAAGGGGTAAAGATAATATATCGACTGTCCGTGTAAAAAAGGCAAATTATTTACTTACTTGAGCTTGTTGGTGTGGCATAAAAGCCTCCCATTGACCTTCTCCGAATGAGGAATTTCATACAGTTGAATAGGATCAGAAGGGTATGGCAGTTTTCGCTTCGCAATGGCTGCCGCAAGAACTTGAAACATGGGTGTCAAGGGGCTTCCTGTAGGTTTTCGGTACCGATAAAATGGCCGTCCAACAATGAAGATGACCAGTGAGGCAAACATGACTGCCGTGAGAACTATATCTGCAACCCCCCAACCGACGTGGTCTTGTAAATATACAACCAGAGTCACCCCGAGTAAAAGACCAGAGCAAAGTCCAAAGTTCCACCAGTTGAAATATGACATCTTCTGTTTTCTTTCTTCGGCGTGACCATCGTCAAATTGGTCAGCTCCAAAGCTCTCCAAGGAGGGTTTATGGCCTCCGGTTCCTAGAGATATCATGTATATGGCTATGAAGAACACCACTTCATGGATTTTCCTTGGTTCGCTACACAGTTCTGCGTCACACGGCTTCAGGCTCGGTACGAACCTCGACATGCACAGAAGCACCAAACCCTGTTTTTTTTTTTCATCAAGGGACAACAAAACATTTACTTTTCTTATTAGTTGAGTGTCATGCAAGAATGAAATTAAGCACAAAAAATAACCATTTTGTGCAAAAAGAGCTCTTCTATGCGTATATGTGATTCTTTGAATGGTGCAATATAAGGGCTTTTGCCAAAAGCATGTTATGCATGGTGGTATATAAGCTAGCTGACATGCATGCAGTTCATACGTTTAAAGATCTTTAATTGGGTGAGATTAAAGTCTCTCATGTTCGTGTGGAAATGTGAATGGATTAATTACCAGGAGGTAAATGATGGATGAGAAGAGAACTGTTGAGAAGCGACCCAAGTAAGCATCAGCTATAAAGCCTCCAAAGAGTGGAACCAATGTGGTAACACCAGTCCAATAGTTGACACTTCTTGCTGCAGTCTTGAGGTCATCGTGAATTACCTTGGTGAGGTAAATAATTAAGCTCGTTGCTATTCCAAAGTAACTCAACCTCTCACTGAACTCAATCGCTGCACAAGTTATACATATCAATAACATTAAAACTGTAGAAGATAAATAGTGAGTGCATGGCAAAGGCAAAGCCAGGTGGGGTTTTATAATTTGCGGCTGAACAATTTCGACCAATAAAGCACTGCTGGAAATGAGGAAAGAAGAGACAATGCATATTGTGGTTTCTGTAATGTATAGTTGTACATAACAATCGATCACTTAAATTTCTGTACTGCAAATGATTATAATTACTTCGGAATCGCATACCATAAAGTGCGAATTTGAAAAATGATGTCACAGAAATGTCCATTACAAACAGGAATAATTTGTATGATCTAGCTAGCTGGCTAGATCATATAAATCGACCTTTCAGCGATCGATCGATCTAGTCAATCTGATCTTCTTCCCCACTAGATATCAAACATTGCTTTCCCAGAAAATAAAGAAGATACAAACACAGCTAACTTTAGTTGACGTAGGCATTCTAATTAGCTCCTTCATTTTCATACAGCAGTATAAATGCATCTTACGGACATAAAATGGTGGCGGCATGTGGCACTGGCCGAACTTTATTAAGGAGGCGGATATATAGAGTTTGACTTACTATGCTGGCATATGCATAATATATAAGACATTGGTAAGCAAATTTAGTGGACAGTTAAACAAAGATGCATTATAATATATCTACTAACTCTACATATATATGCTAATTAGTGCTGGGGAATCCTTCTTAGTACGTGAACCTGCTTAACATGAGCTATATGCATGAAATAGACTTTTGGAACAGTCGATGCATAAATTCTGAGAGAAATATAGTAAAATAGCTTCCATGCGAATTTTAGGTAGAGCTGACTCAGCTGAGAAACGAATGCTGCACGCATGAACATATTGAGTCCAACTTCCAATAATACATATGTATGGTTCAATACTTCAACTGCATGATTAATTATGCAAGCTCAAGAAGATCGAGCAGCATGCATGAAACTAATAATTATAAGCTTGTTTTCTCGGCAACGAAGCACAAGTTAATAGTAATATTGAATAAACTCCTTACCAATAATGAAGAGAGAGGATCTCCAGACACCAGTTGAAGCTCTGAGAGGAACATTTCCCTCATGATCCACAGAAGAATCATAAACCCATTTCTCCTGGTTCTCAACTGCCACCTTGCTTGATCCCCTCTTCCCTTCCATTTTGGATCGATCGCTTAGGCAGCAATGCTAACGATGCCTTTGCTAGTGATATTCCTATAAGACGGAATATATCATAGAAGTGGATTGGAGACTTGGGAGTCCAGATGAGAAAGGCTTTTGCTTTGCTGCTGCTTATATAGAGATGAGGGTGTTCAATTTCTCAACTCACTTTTCTCAGATTCGCTGTTTGAAACCTTCCTAGGTAGGGCCGTGATCTAGACAAGTCCAAGCCCCTAGGAAAAAAATAGTGAAAAATAAAAATCACTTTAGTGATAATCTAAATTAGTTTGGTAAGATCCTTTTCCAAAATAAAAAAACATATGGTAAGATCGAGCAAAATGTTCATCCAATCCATTCCAACTAGTGTTAGATTTAGAATTTAAACAATTACTGTATGAATTAACTCTTTGTCAAAATCAAATTGAAAATGTAAACAAAGATGCAATGACATTCTGTTATATAAACCATGAACAAGGATAAGTACACTGACTGGCAGTCAGATGCTCCTGTGTTTGCCATTTGATCTTCCCTCAATTTTACTTTTGTATTTCTAGATAATTAATCAATGCGAAAAATCTATGTGAATTCAAGTGTATTGATAGTGCCTCAAATGATACAAATTGATCTCTTATTTATAGAGTTTAAGGGGAGCAGTCACATCCATCAAGTAACTGTTTCTTATTCTGATCTTTTCTGATAACTGATAGGCAGAAAATCACCTATCAAAGATAAATCCCTACTCTACTCCTAAGATTGTCAATTGTAGTAAAGCAGGTAAGTAGGGGTCATTCCCGCAGAGGATTGATGAGACCTAAATGGTTAAACACTAATTAGACGTAAATGTCAGCAAGATGATATTTTCGACCAATACACACAAACACAACAACGAACCTAAGCTAAACTAGTCTAAATGCTACGAAAATTTAACACAATATACTAGACTCAGTAGCGGGCTACCATATAAAATTTGGAGGGTTTTGGAGTTGGTTTGGTTACCAAACTTAATCGGTGAACTACAGATAAATGTAGAAAATAAATGCTGAAAAGTAAATATGCTTATGAATGCAAGTGTTTAAACTATATGATGAATGAGTTAAGAGAAATGCAATACACCACCGTCATTTCATCTGTCTAACATATAATTAACCTAATACACATATTCAATGAATGAAAGTTTTCAGGAAGGGTAGATCGTTACAACCACATCATATTACCTAATCCTTATGCCTATGCAGGTTTGTCATGGACCCCCTACATCTATCTCTCTATGAACCCATAGTCATGGACCCCAAGGTTTACAAAGAAAAAATCATTAAGTTCTATAAAAGGTTTGAGAAGCTACAAGGGTTCACAGGTACACTATTGGCGGTCTTGCTAGACTTAGGGTTTCAATCACCCGACGAAATCGGTGTATCACTGTAGAGAATCCGGTGGAAGAAATTATCTTCAATCCTCCGTATCTCATGACAATAGAATCCTAACATGCATACTAAGTTGTACACCAAAACAAACATACAAGAATTCATACGGTGAATCGCATAAAGAAATAAACCTCATTCAAACAAATATGAAAAATTAGTTTAAAGTGTAAACATTAAAAAAACTTCATGCACGAGGCTTCAAACAGCCTCTTAACAAGAGAAAACCTAACTATACATAAAAAAAAATGGAGAAGAAGAATAGAAGATGGGGGAGAGAAGAAGAAGAGAGAAGAGCTACAATAGATATTACATAGCGTTTTTATATTGCTCTTGAATCCTCCATCCTTGTAAATTTGAGACTTCTTGTCTTGAAAGAAAAGTCATCTTCTTGATTCTTCTATTTTCTTTTGACTTTCCCAACTTATTTTCACCAGTCACATCCACATTAAATGGAAATATTAACCACAAATTCATCTGCAGGCTTCTCGGCATGATCTGGGCCTCAAAACATGAATTTCCATCCAAAGTCAAATTCTCGAGCAAACTGACTTTCCTGTACTAAATCGGTCATAACTTTTGTTAGAGACATCCAAATCATGATTTGGAAGATGTTTAGAAACTAGACATCTGGGGCTTTCCATGCATTTCCATGCATATAAAGATCAACATCTGGTTCCTCCCGAGCTGCTCCTAGTTCTCTGTTGAAGTTGATTGAGCTGCACAGGCAAATTTCCCAAATTAAGCTTTAAATCCCTCTTTTACTTCTTTTCTCCCTTATTGACTCAAAATCCCTATAAAACAATAAAGTAAACTATTATTGTTGAATAAATAACAAAAGAATAAGTGTATGAACATCAATAAATAGCATAGAGTGCATATTTATGCACCGATCAAGAACCCCATACTTATCTTTTGCTAGTCCTCGAGCAAAACACTAAATTATGACTCAAGACTCAATATTAAGGAATCTAACAAGACTCTAATGCCTTATTGACAAAAAATCCCTATAAAACAATAAAGTAAACTATTATTGCTGAATAAATAACAAAAGAATAAGTGTATGAACATCAATAAATAGCATAGAGTGCATATTTATGCACTGATCAAGAACCCCACACTTATCTTTTCCTAGTCCTCGAGTAAAACACTAAATTATGACTAAAGACTCAATATTAACGAATCTAATAAGACTCTAATGCCCTTAACATGTTGTCTTAGCAATGTCTCTACTCATGCAACACCAAGTTCACAAGTTATCACAATTTCAAACCATAAAATTTCGAAGGTTAATTTCAATGCATGGAAGACATGTAACATATAGGACACAGACATAATCATGGTAAATGTAAAGCTGTAGCATGCAATAAAGAAATTAAGATCCAACCTCACATAGATATGCTCTCATAAGTGTTTCACTCAAAGTATGTCTAAAGTATTCACTCAACTCAATTACTTTCCAAATGGATCAAACCATATACTCAACTCCTGTAACCAATCTCCACAGATCAAAGGTTGTTCATCTTGAGGATCAAAAATGGCTTTTCAAGGTTATAATGAGGCTAGGTATAAGGCAATGAAAATATTTTGGATAAGTGGTGATAGAACTGTTCTTCAAAGACTTGGCCAAAGCTCCACCATCTTCTTCATAGTCACCATGTTCTTTTTCTTTGTATCCTTGAGCTTTGCAGAAAGGACAAAGGCCAAATTTTCATTTTTGGTCCTTCAATTCAAATCAAACTCCATATTTACAAATATAGATGACATTAATCCAGACATTTAATAAATACAAACATATTGCCGTAGAGAGTACACAATTTTTCTTTTATTTTCATCTCTTGAATTTCATTTTGGAAATTACAAACTTCTAAGTATTCTGAACAAGTTTATCCCTATAAAAATACATCAAGCAAACCATCTTTCAACTCCTCACAAATAAAGAAACACATCACCTCTTGTCAACATTACGTCACCCTAAGTCCTTGCCAGAAATATAGGGTAAAGAAGTCCTACACTAAGCTAAGTGTTTAGATATTCATTGGTGATGAAAGAAAGGTTTAACGTAGGCTCAAAGTGGATATCTAAAGGGTCGCAACTCATGCGCACAAATAGGGACACATGGCAATTTGACAAAGTGGTGGTACATCCTAGATGCCTTTATCATCTCTACAATCAGAACATGTATTAATTATAAGCTTTGAAAAGTACAAGAGCACGTTCTAGTAATCTCTAGAGTTTATTAACTTAATCTGCGGCAAGCAATTGACACTCAATAAAAAAAGCATGTATATAACATATATAAGCCTCAAAATCTCATAGGTTAAATGAATCTCAACAATGTCTAAGCCTGCTCATACTGTGTATCATGTTAACTTGTTTCTACATCCACTACACATTCTCAAATACATCATACATCAAGATTAATCAAACAAATTCGAATAACTTAGTCACATCTCGGAAGATATAAACACATCATCGACTAGTTAAGGACTCCTAAGCCTCAAAATAAAAACTAAAAGACTCTTTCTATGTTACTTTTCTTGACACTTTTTACTTTTGGTTTTTGGTTTTCATATAAGACTAAAAAACACAAAAGAAAAACAAAGAAAAACTCAAAAATACCAAAAACTGACGTAAAGACTCTTCCACGACGAACTAGTCGTCGAAAAATACCTCCTCATACCTTGACGGGTTGAATACACGCTCTGCCCAAAAACTGACTCAAAATTCGATAGGTCGAAAATGTTCTCGATGGGTCGAAGTGCATACTCTGGATAGACTAAAAAAAACTCGAAATTGGAAAAACCGAGCATAAAAACTTTCATAATTTATACAAATATAATTATATATCTGAATTAGCTGAAACTTTATGAACATAAACTACACATATAAATAAACATTCTTTCAAAGTTTCAGAATTTTCCGAGATCTACAACTATCTCAGATAAATCACACAAAACAGCATTATGCACTAATTTGATTTAACAACCCAAAATTAAAAATTTAAAGAAAATTTATATCTAGATGCAAATTATATAATATAGCCTCACCTCACACTTGAAAGTTACATTTTTGTCAATGTAAAACTTGAATTAAGCCATGCAATACATCAAACGAGTATGACAAAGAACACATATCACACACAAAAATGTGGAAATAAAAAGGGATAAGAGAGAAAATCTAGTAGCCACGCTTCTCCATCAACATGAGTTGCCTCCTATGCAGCGCTAAGTTTAACGTCTTCAGACAGACGTCTTAAAAACCATCAGGTGGCTATAGTCTTGGCTCGATCAAGTGTTTGGCCGTTAATAATGATGCAATATGAGATCTCCCAAGCAACTTATGTAACTTTGGAATCCCACACATACGAGACCTAAAGTGTCTTCTTCTTTTCTTCTTCTTTTTCCAAAGCCATTTTAGCAACGTAGAATGTAAGAGAAATATGGTGATAGATAATCTCCTTATTGGACATATGGTGATCATGTATCACCATCTCAATATGCTCCAGAAAACAAAGGGGCTCTGTAAGTGAATCCTCAAACTCATGTGTTTCTTTGGTGCATGAAACAAGTGTGGAACTTGAGTTTGGTATTGATAGCCCATGTGGTTGTTTAGGTAGTGGCAACGATATCTCAACACCAGAACTTTTGATGGACTCATTCTCAAGGAATTCACCCATCTCATCATCATCAAATGAGGCATTCCCTTCTTCTATTGCAATGTCATTCTCGCACATCAAATTCTCATTGTATCGTTGTGCAACAACTTGCTGAATTTGGATTATCTGATGCTTATCATGCTCCCTAAGTGTCTTCGTCATCTCCTGCTAAAAAGCACTCATCTCCTGCATAAAAGCACGATTCTCCTCTCTTTCTTTTTGTTTGTCGAGCATAAATTATTGCAACATACACATCAATCTCTGCTCTGAATCATTTGATTATTGAGGATAGTCATAGAAGGAGTGATCATCCCATGTAGGAGTGTAAGGAGGTGTATAGTAATCGCTCTGCATGGTGGGATAAACTTGTTATTGCATATATGCACATTCCTCAGTTGAGTGACCTGCCATTGAACATATAGAACAAACCACAAAGTCAGAATACATTATATATACAAAAGTTAAATAATACAAAATACAAGTTACAACAATTAGACTTTATCAATCCTCGGCGACACGACGCCAAAATTTGATAGGCAGAAAACCACCTATCAAAGATAAGTCCCTACTCTACTCCTAAGATTGTCAATTGTAGCAAAGGTAAGTAGGGGTCATTCCCATAGTGGACTGATGAGACCTAAATGCTTAAATACTAAATAAACGCAAATGTCCGCAAGCTGACAGATGATAGATTCAACCAACACACACAAACACAACATCGAACCTAAGCTACACTACTCTAAATGCCACAAAAATTTAACACAATATGACTCAATGGTGGACTATCACACAAAATTTGGGGGTTTTCGGAGTTGGTTTGGTTACCGAACTTAATCGGTGAACTACAACTTAATACAGAAAATAAATGCTGAAAAGTAAATATGCTTATGAATGCAAGTGTTTAAACTATATGATGAATAAGTTAAGAGGAATGCAATCCACCACCGTCATTCCATATTTCTAACACATACTTAACCTAATGCACATATTCAATAAATGAAAGTTTCCAGGAAGGGTAGATCGTTACAACCACATCTTAGTACTTTATCCTTATACCTATATAGGTTTGTCATGGACCTCCCCTATATTTATCCCTCTATGAACCCATAGTCATGAACCCCTAAGGTTTTCAAAGAAGAAAGCATTAAGTTCTATAAAAGGTTTGAGAAGCTACAAGCGTATACAGGTACACTATGGGTGTGTTCTGCTAGACCTAGAGTTTAATCACTCGACGAAATCAGTGTATCATTGTAGAGAATCTGGTGGAAGAAATTATCTTCAGTCGCTCGTGTCTTATGACAATAGAACCCTAACATGCATACTAAGTTGTACACCAAAGCAAACATACAAGAATTCATACGGTGAATTGCATAGAGAAAGAAACCTCATTCAAATAAATATGCAAAATTAGTTTAAAGTGTATGCATTAAAAAGACTTCATGTACGGGGCTTCAAACAACCCCTTTAACAAGAGAAAACCTAACTAAACATAAAAAAAGAAAGGAGAAGAAGAACAGTAGAAGATGAGGGAGAGAAGATGAAGAGAGAAGAGCTACAATAGATATTACATACCATTTTTCTATTACTCTTGAATCCTCTTTCCTTGTAAATTTGAGACTCATTATCTTGAAAGAAAAGTCATCTTCTCGATTCTTCTATTTTCTTTTGCATTTTTCAACTTATTTTCACTAGTCACATCCACATTAAATGAAAATATTAACCACAAATTCGTCCACAGACTTCTCGGTGTGATCTAGGCCTCAAAACATGAATTTTCATCCAAAGTTAGATTCTCAAGCAGATCGACCTCTTTGTACTACATCGGCCAAAAAAAAATCTAGAGACATCCAAATAACAATCTGGAAGATGTTTGGAAACTAGGCATCTGAGGATTTTTATGCATATAAAGATCAACATCTGGTACCTCTGTAGCTGTTCCCAGTTCTATGCTGAAGTTGATTGACCTGCACAGGCAGATTTCCCAAATTAAGCTTTAAATTCATCTTTTACTTCTTTTCTCCCTTATTGACTCAAAATACCTATAAAACATTATAGTAAACCATTATTGTTGAATAAATAACAAAATAATAAGTGTATAAACATCAATAAATAGCATAGAGGTGCATATTTATGCACCAACCAATAACTATACTGGTTTGAATTTGAATTCAAACAACAGATTATATGATATATATATAGATATATATATAGACTAAAAACGATATGTTATAGTATATATATTTGTTCCTTTAATGAATTATGGATACTTCAATTCACAGCTGCAAGCTAAGTGAATTGCTAGTTCTAATTTGATCTTACAATCTCCCACTAAACTAGCACATTCACTTTATCATGAACCAATGGTTGAAATATCTCATGTAGTGTGCACTTGAATTCATAAACTTAATCTGTTTCAAGAACTTCGTCAATTTTATTCATTGTACAGAACTAAGAAGATGTTGATGAAATAAAATTTCGTCCATCTTCATTAATCACATGTACAATTTTTAAAATCACATAAGTCACCACAAGTATAAGTATATATAGTGTTTGATAAACTTAAGATTGAAAATTCAAACACACATTCATATCCTTACTGTATCAATTTTCAAATACACAAATCTGCATAATTCTGATTTTTCTATCAGACAGTGTGTATATGATATGCAAATTATAAAAATCAAAATACAGTTTACTCATGATTTGAGTAAATGAATAACTCTTTATTAGTTAATATGTTCAAAATAATACAAGCTCTTTACATCAAATCTACTCAGATTCAACATCAGCATATATTCCTATATTTCTAACATAGTTCTTAAAAACTAAATTTGGTAGAGTTTTAGTTAAAGGGTCTACCTATTGCTCCTTGGTACCATTTTTGATCACTTCTATCTCCTTGTCTCTGACACTTTCTCTTACTGAGAAGCATTTGACATCTATGTTTCTGGAGGCTGAGGTCCTTTTGTTATTCTTTGAGAAAAGGAATGTTGTTGCATTATCACAGTATACAGTTAATGGTCTTTCCGCAGAATCCATGATTCCAAGTTAGGAAACAAAGTCTCTTAACCAAAGTGCATGTGATGTGGCCTCAAAAACTGCAACATATTCAGCTTGAAAAGTAGATGTTGTTGTGAGTCCTTGCTTGTTAGTTTTCTAAGATACTGCACCTCCGACAAGCATAAATATGAAACTTGATGTAGATTTCAAATCATATGCATCTTGCTTAAAAGAAGCATCTGAGTAACCTTCTAACATCAATTATTTGTCTTCTTGTCTTCTGTATACTAGCATATAGTCTCTAGTTCCTTTCAAATACCTTAAGACTTTGTTTCTTGCCATCCAGTGCTCATGACCGGCATTGGATTGATATCTTGACAGTATGTTTACTGCAAATGTTATGCTTGGTCTGGTACAGACTTGTGCATACATCAAACTTCCTACTAACCTTGTATATGGCATCTTCTCCATACTTTTTCTTCGAAATGCATTCTGTGGACATTGATCTTTATGCAGTTTGTCTCCTTTAGACATTGGTGATTCTCCAGACTTGCAGTTCTGCATCTCAAACTTGTGCAATACTTTGTCAATATTGGCTTTCTGTGACAATCCCAGTGTGCAAAGCTGTCTGTTCCTTTTGATTTGAATTCCCAGAACATAATGAGTTTCCCAAATATCCTTCATATCAAAGCTTTCCTTAAGAAAATTCTAAGTTTCATTTAATAAATTCGTACTGTTGCTTGCCAACAAAATATCTACATATAAGATCAGAAAAATGTAGTTACTCCCACTGATCTTACAGTATATACATTCATCTAATTGGTTTTCTTTGTAACCAAATGTTGTAGTGACAACATCAAACTTTAAGTACCATTACCTTGATGCTTGTTTAAGGCCATAAATTGACCTTTTAAGCTTGCAAACTTTCTTGTCCTCTTCAAGAAATCCTTCTGGTTGCAGCATGTATATATCTTCAAACAAATCACCATTTAAGAATGTTGTTTTAACATCCATTTGATGTAACTCAAGATTGAAATGAGCCACCAATGCCATTAAAACTCTAAATGCATCCTTAGTAGAAACTGGTGAAAATGTTTCACTGTAATCTACACCTTCTTGCTGAGTATAGCCCTTAGCAACAAGTCTTGGTTTATGCCTTTCTATTTTTTCATCTGCATCTTTTTAGTTTTGAAGACCCATTTGCAACATATTAGCTTCATGTCTTCATGTTTGTCCACCAGAATCCATACTTTATTTTTGAACATGCTTTCAATCTCATCTTCTATTGCTTGCCTCCATTTTGCACTTGAATTTGATTTCATAGCTTCCTTTACTGTTCTTGGATCATTATCTTCCCCTAAATCAAATTCAACTTCAGTGGCATATAAATGATAATCTTCGGGTATTGTAGACCTTCTCTCTCCGGTTGATCTTCTTAAAGGACCATGAACTTCTTCATTTTGAGGACCAGGAACTTCTTCATTTAAATGTTGTTCTTCATGTAAAACTTCTATCTGAATACCTTCATTGTTGATATTTTCATCAACAACATGAACTTCTGTATTTGCTGGTATTTGATTTTCCAGAATTCGAGCTTCATCAAAGATAATTGTAGGCTGTGACTCACTATAAACAAACCATTATTCCATGTTTTGAAATTGTTCATTTGCAGCATCATCTATCTGTACATCATGATCAAACACTTCATCATAGAAGGTTGCTCTATGTGTTTCAAAAAATCCTAGTGCCTCTTCCTAAATTGTAAAATTTAAATCCTTTGGATTTTTTAGAATATCTAATGAAACAAGCACTAATAGATCTTGATTCCAGTTTATCAACTTTGTCTATATTGTTCACTCTAGCTTCTGCCTTGCTCCCCCAAACATGCATGTGGTTTAGACTTGGTTTATATCCACATCAAAACTCAAAAGGAGTACCTGAAACAGATTTACTTGGTGATCTGTTACAAATATAGTTGGTTGTCTTTAAAGCTCCCCCCCCCCCCAAATAGAAATTTAGGGAGTCTAGACCTTATGAACATGCTTCTAACCATGCTCATCAAAATTATATTCTTTTTTTTCTGAAACACCATTCTATGTTGGTCTATATGGTGTTGAATACTAAGTTACAATTCCACATTCTTCTAAATATATGGCAAAAGGTCCCTTTTGTTGTCCCTTTTCAGTATATCTTCCAAAATATTCACCACTCTTATCTGATTAGACCATTTTAATTAGTTTTCCAGTCTGTCTTTCAACTTCATTTTTAAAAAACTTGAACATCTCTAAGACTTGTAATTTTTCATAAATCAAGCAAATGAAACAATATCTAGAAAAATCATCGATGAAGGTAACAAAATAAGAATTATCACATATGATATTGATTGGGAAAGGACCACAGACATCTGTATGTATCAATTGAAGAACTAATTATGTCCGTTTTGAACCAAAATTTCTTAACTTGGTCATTTTCCCTTTCATACAGTCTATGCAGGTTTCAAAATCATTGAAATCAAAATTTGTAAGATTCCTTGCTTGACTAAGCTCATTAATCTATTCTTAGAAATGTGCCCCATTCTTTTATGCCATAGATAAGAAGAGATTTCTGTATTTCTCTTCCTTTTCAAAATTCTAGGCTTCTCAATAGATAGAACAGACTTAGACATGTTGGTTTTTAAATTTTTTTACAGACAATTAATAGGTCAGTAACCATCTACAAACTTGCATCACCGAAACATTTTGAATTTTTATAAAAACACATAGATATATTATTACCATAGAATCTATAATCATCATTCAGTAAAACTTGAGAACCACTAATAAAGTTTCTCTTTATTGTGGAAATACAATACACATCACTTAGTATTAAAACAAACTTATTTTTAAATACTAGTTCAACAATTCCAACTGCTTGTACTTCCACCCTTTAACCATTTGTTATGCAAACCTTGGTCTCATTTCTGCTTAGGATTGTTATTCTTGTCAATCCCTGCAATGAGTTCACAATATGGATTGGTTAAGCAGTGTCAAACCACCATGAATTATCAATTATATCTTTATCAGATTTCAAAACAAAAACAAATTTTGTAGAAAACCCTTTTTGTTCAGCCAATTTTTAAAACCCTCACATTCCTTCTTAAAGTGGCCTATCTTCTTACAAAATAAGCACTTCATAGGTCCTTTAGGTTTGAAGGATTTCTTGACATCATCAATATTTTTGTCAGACTCAGTTTTGCCAGAATTCTTTGATGTGCTAGCCTAAAACTTCTTGTTGTCATGATGTTTCTTGGCTTTCTCTTTGTTAATAGCATTAACATCCATAACTTTAGCATTTTTAGTCACCTCAGTTTCCACCTGCACACAAATGGAGATTAATTTATTCAAACTCCACTTTTCCTTTTGTGTAATGTAGAGGGTTCTGATATGCTTATATGTATCTGGAAAGGAATTCAACAATAGATGCACTAGGAAAGAATCTTCAATGACCATATTCATGTCCTTTAGTTTGCCAGCTATGTTGATTCCTTTTATGATTTACTCTCTTATGCTGCCTGATGTGTATTTCATCTTCATAAGGTTGTTCATCAAATTGCTTGTCTCAGCTTTGTCTGATACTTTGTATTTTTCAGCAATTGACTCCAGGAAGGCCTTATCATACTCATAACTTGGTATCCCTCCTTTCACAGATTCAACCATGCTTTTTTTCTTGCATATAAGAGCCAATTTGTTGTGCCTTTGCCACTATGCAAACTTGTCTCTTGCCTCCTTGGTTGAAGTGATATAAGGTACTTCTGGTGGATCCTCCCTCAGAACATGATCATACTCTAAGATACCAAGATTCAGTTCAATATCACTTTTTCATTTCTGAAAATTTGATCCATTAAGCAGTTCAATTTGATTGATGCTCAAAGGAAAATTCATGGTTGTGATCATAAAACTGAATTAGTTATTCATCCAATGTAAATATCCCAAAATGTTTATTCATATGAACAACATTTCTATTAAATGTATACGCATAGATGAATTAAATTATGCTGGTTTCAAGATGCAGACATCATTTGTGATATACATATCTCTATCAACATCAAAATTTTCATTATCATACATATACCAGATTACATGATCAAATGTTTGAGTTTCAGTTTCTTTAGAAACTAAAATCAAATTTAAATTTTAAATTATGCAATCTGTGATCTCTTCTTTAACAACACAGTAATCAAAATTTCATCAATCTACTTTGGTAGAATTTAATAAATTTTGATGCAGAGTTTGAGATCAAATCTCTTAAGCATGTTATTAGTTATCAATACTATTTTGATAGCACACTGATGCACATATAACCTGAAATCTGTAAACAATTCATCTGTATATACTATCATGACAAAATTTGTGATATTTTATATGTCTACAGGCATCATAATGAGAAAATATTCTGCATCTATGAAATTCATGTATGAATTGTTTTAGTTCATGCTTTATTCCCAGAATCGATAAATTATAACCGAACTTTCAATTTCAATGTGAGCATAAATTGCTTTGATACCAATTGTTAGATTTAGAATCTAAATAGTTACTGTATGAATTAATTCTACGTCAAAATCAAATTGAAAATGTAAACAAAGATGCAATGACATTCTATTATATAAACCATGAACAAGGATAAGTATACTGACAGCCAGATGCTCCTTATTTGCCATTTGATCTTCTCTCAATTCCATTTCTGTATTTCTAGATAATTGATGGGAAAAATCGATGTGAATTCAAGTGTATTGACAGTGTCTCAAATGATACAAATTGATCTCTATTTATAGATTTTAAGAGGAGCAGTTACATCCATCAAGTAATTGTTTCTTATTCTGATCTTTTCTGATAACTATACTTGTTTGAATTAAAAAAAAACAAAATATATGATATATATACAGGCTAAAAATGATCTGTTATAGCATATATACTTGTTCCTTTAATGAATTCTGGATACTTCAACAATTCACAGCTGCAAGCTAAGTGAATTCCTAGTTCCAATTTGATCTTACAACTAGGACACGATCAATATACGTACTAATTTATGGATAGGCATCTGCATCAATTTATGGGACCAAAGTTCCAAAGTCGAAAAAGCTAGTCGTGTTTTAGCAAACACACATCGACATTTTTTCTATATGTTTAGTTGTTTCTTTATTTTAGAGATAAATAAGGGACATCAATTTACTCAATCCATTATTCAAATGAGAAAAATTTTACAACTATTAGTATCTTTTGAAGGGCATGACAGTAATCTTATGACTACAAGCCAATGAAGCCACATACCTTACTCAAATAATTGAACCCTAGAAAATAAGCTCCAAAAACACGGTAACCATGATGTTGCGGAGGAAAGAACGACCAGTTATACCTATTCAATCCCCAACTTATTTTTTTAGAAAGTAAATAAAGAAAAAGGCTACACTAACGAAAGCCGAATCACAATGCCTGGATCCCAAATCTGAATCCCAAACATTCCAACATACCAATTACCATGATCCACGATGAGCTATAAACCTAGCCCAAAAACCAGAAATGGGGCCAAACATAATTAAAACCAACCGGGGAGGACACAACCTAGAGCCTTATAGGCTTCTCCCACCAAGCACGACCCTCGTTGAACAAAAGCGGATGCACAAATGAAACACCGATCCTTGCATACTAGTGAATGGTCGCAACTATCCGACCCCAAATCCGATCCAATGAAATCATGCCAGATTTGACCCCAAGACTGTAGGACTATGACAGAAGGCCACACGCCAGAAAAGTGGCCACCCATCATCTGAAGCCTTGAGTCTAGCCTTGGCCTATAATTATGTTGAGTGTAGAGAGCATTTGTGACGACCCAAATCAGAATTAGTATGTTAATCGGCTTGGTTTGCATATTTTACGAGTAATCACTGTTTGTGGTAATTGAGCAGCTTTAGCGGCTTTATTCATGACTAATTAATCGGGCGAGAATTTGGTATACGTGAGTTTAAGCTCGTAGGCGGTTTTGGATAATTGTTTCGATAACCGAAGAATATGTTATGAATATTTGAAATCGCGTGATTTAGTCGTGTTTATCCGATTAAGTTTGAGTTATCCGAAACGTGGATGTGATTCAATTTGGACAGTTGATCATATCGAGCCACGACTATAAATATCAGAATAGTCGTAAAATTGTCGAAAATCACTGTTTTGGAAGTTTGACCGTCGTTTGACCGAAGGTGGACCAGTTGACTCGCGTTGACCGAGGGAGAACCGCACCGTCGTTGACTCCTCGTGGACTTTTCATTTTTGGCCACCTCCGGCTACAATTTTGGTATGGTTAGAATCCTCTATAGATTTCCTACGATTTAGAGCTTGGATTTGTGTGATTTGATGAGGTTTTGGGGGAGAACGAGTTCGAAGAAAATTAGGGATTTTGTCGAATTCAGGTGGGGTGCTCCGGCGATGTTTGGGGTTGGGGTTATGGGGGGAAAGGTTCCCCTCAAACCCTTGATGCTTTTGGGTGGAAGGAATTTTGGTTTGGACGCCGTTTGGGACTCGCCGGAATCAATGGATTCCGTGAGGTTTCGAGCTTGATTCCGGCCGGTGGGCTTGGAATTAGAGCTTGATGAAGGGAAAGTTGTTGGGCTTGAGAAGTACTTGTGATCTAGAAATTTTGGTCGGAATCCGCCACTGTTGACGCCGCGCCGCCACCGGCGGCAGCGGTCAAATGCGGCGTTCCGGCGAAGGGTTGACTTTTTGGATTTTTGTCAAGTTTTATGCCGTTTTGCTCGTAATCGCCCCCCCCCCCCCCCGATCATCGCCTTGAAGAGGTTTTCGAGTTGATTTGAATAGCGGATTTTAAGTCGAGGGTTTATGTGGAGTATTTTGGGATTTTCGACGATTCTTTTGTATCCGAGTTATATATTTCCGGAAATGGTTGGTTTCCGAGGTTTGGTTCAGAGCATTGAATTGTGATTTTGATCAGTGATATTTTGTGATTATCCAGGGGATAGAGATCGTATGTTGGGCGATGGATCTTCCGCCGGATCTCGAGATTAGCGCGTTTGCGCTCTGTGCTTGTCTGTGAGTGGACACTTTTCTTTTCACTGATTGATTGCGAGTCTTTATTATACGTTTTATGAGCATGAGTATGTGTATGTGATTATGATTTATACGAGCATGTGCTTTACGATTATGCATTTACGATTATGCATCGACAAATATGCTTATATAATTATGTATTTCGAACATGCATTTACATTATGCTCTATACATTTGCATGAAACTATTTATTATTTGGTTTACACAGAGTACAGTCTTAGTATATGTGGTTGTATCGATACACTTGCATCTCGGCTGATCCCCGAGGATGTTTACCACGGGAAAACTGTACCTTGTGCCGATGTATTTCCGAGTGGGTACAGATTTCTGTTCCTTGTGCCGATGTATTTCCGGGTGGGAACATATACCCTGACCTGAGGCCTTTCTGGCTAAAATCACGTGTGGGTCTGGGATCCAGTGATTCGGACTGTATTAGCACGGATGTGTCCATGAGTGACCCCGTGGGATTTTGATGCATGCTCTGTACGCTTGAGGGTTAGAGTTTTCCTCATGTACATTATTATTTTCATGCATTTAGACTTGCATATATTTTTATAACATATATTATTCAGTGAAAGACATTTATTTTCGTCCACTCACTCTAACGGTTTATATGTCTTTCCCTGGGCTCTTTGTTTTCAATGTCCAGTTTACAGTTCGGATTCTGGTGTCACACGTCGCAGTCGGAGGATTAGTATTCGAGCTACTTTTCTTTATCAGTAGGTTTCTTGTTTAGCCTACTGTTGTATATTTATGTGTGTATATATATATATACTAGAGGTCGCTCTGAATACTGATGTTTATATTTTCATATGATTTTCCCCAGATTTCTATAAAGTTACAGATTTGCTTATTACTTTATATTATGCTGATATGGTTTTGAGAAATCCGGATGGGATTGGTGCCCACGGTTTGGCTTTTGTGGCATAGAATGAAGTGTGTTTTCGGGTGCAGGTTAATGGTAATTCCGCGTTATAGTGAAACTTTGCCGAAATTTCTAAGGTTTTTGCAAGTTCGTGTTTTCAGAAAGGGTTTGATTCCGGTTTAGGAAACTAAATCGGGGTTGGGTCCTTTTAGCATTCAATTTAATTACCTTTATTTTTTTATTTTGTGTTTATTAGTCATTATCTATAAGACTCAAACCTTATATATCATTGAAGATATCAGGATCCCCCTAATGTCAACTAAAATGCAAATCCCCCCGATTGGTATCTCAATCTCGAAGTTCAGATAAACGATGCATGTGTCTCACATGTTTCACAAATGTAAATTTTGGGAGTGACTTAGTAAACAAGTCCGTAACGTTATCCGTCGAACTAATCTAGCTCACATGGATATTCAATAACTGTTATTGTTGCTGATTGAAGAAGTACTTCGGAGAAATAGGTTTAGTATGATCACACTTTATGTAACTCAACTTCATTTATTTAGTGCAAGCCGTATTATCTTCAAAGATATAAGTTGGTGTTGTCGTAGTATATGGTAATTCACTAGACCCTCGAATATGGTGTATTACTGACCTCAGCCAAACACACTCTTTAACCGCTTAATGCAAAACTATGATCTCAGAATGATTCGATGAAGTAATAATAAGGGTTTACTTTGGATATCTCCAAGAAATCTTCGTGTTTCCCATGGTGAATACATAACCATTTTAGGAACATCCTCTATGTAGGTCAGAGAGATACCAGCATTAGCAAATCCTACCAGCACATCACACGTTGTCTTAGAATAGGGGACTACACTTAAATGTGGTTCAGTGCTTGTAGCCGGAGCATCCTTCGAAGGATCGAAGGTCTTACTCGACAGGTTGAATGAGGTTTGTTGATCCGTCCAGGGTGTCATCTTCAATGGGTCGAGAGACAGGTTCAACGAGTCGAACTAGGCAGAATCTGAAAGTTGCATTCAACCACTCCATTTACCAGAATTTCAAGTTTCTCTCTTAATTCTTTGTAGTTAAAAGAACAAGCCAAAGTCAATGGATCCCTTCAAGTACCTGAAGATATGCCTTACTCCATTTCAATAATGTTATGTTGGTGCAGAGCTAAACCTAGCTAACAAGTTCATAGAGAATATAATGTTTGGACGTGTGTACTGAGCTAAATATAACAAACCTTCAATAGCACTGAGATATGGTGTGAGACTTCGAAAATATTTAGGGAGATTAACGCGACATTTGATTTGTAATCTCAGTGATCACGAAGACCTTCGTGAAAATTTTATGAAATTTTGAGTCTGTGAAATTCTTGATTTAAAGCTTCGATGAGTAAGTACACATCTTCATGAGTCTATGGTAATTTTTGTGGCATTTTTGGAAGCATTTGCTATTTATTTTGAGTTTTAGAAGATTGAAAATAAAAAAATATTTTATTTATAAGATGTTTTTGGACCATTGGATTTAAGCGGGATAATCCAGACCATTGATCATAAGCTTAGTGACGTGGGCTTTTGGATGGAAGTGTTAAAACACTTGGGGTCAGTTTAGAAGAGACCAAAATCGAGCTGACCCAACTGAGCTTCTCTCTCCTCGTTTCAACCTAGTCTCATTTTTGATATCTGTGTTGCAGGGTCGAAATCGATATCCTAAGTTATTCGTTTGCCTTTGACTCCTTCATAAAAGTTTCTCATAATTGTGTTTTCGGTATCATATCCTAAATTTGTGACAATCCAACGATTGAGTAATTCTAGATCAAGATAATCGTAGACACTACTCATCACAGTCCTGATTTTCAGTTGAGCATCAAATGGATTCTAATTCGTGTTGCATGTCAATTCCTTCTATCCAATCCTCTTCATTTGGGTATGGGTGATTTTTTTTACTAGGATTGAGTATGAGTTAGCTTTGAGAGCTTGAGACCCATTTTGGACACTGACCCGCGACCCAAACCCGACCGGAACTCCCTCATCCGGCCATGACACAACGACGATTTACTTTGCCTGAGGTAAGAGGCGTGATCTACTCAACTAGTTTTGATGTTAGGTCATTCTGTAATCAAACTTTAGATGCTCTACTTTGTTTAATTGATGAAACTATGAAGTGGTGAATTAAGAGTGTTTATATTAGGTTTTATAGTTATGTGCTGTGATTTCGAAAAGATGTGCATGATGGCTTTATTTGTTATGAAGTATATAATGGAATTGTGTTCTTGTTGTCGAAGTAATTAAGTGATATTAATTAGATTTTGGAACTGTCAAACGACCACAGCATAGTTGGATAATTTTCTTATCTAAAGTTTGGTAATATAAGTGGTGATATAAGATCAATAAGTGATATTTGTTAAACTTGGTTTGATATGGATGTTCTTAGCAAATTATTGGACATGTCATGGCTTTAAATAATAAGTTGGTATCTTTTCGAAAATCTTGTTTGGCGTAGCTTTGATGATATTGTGTAATTGATATAAATTGATTTAATGACATTGAGTATGACGGACTAGGACTTCAGTTGCCCGAGGCATCAACGGTGGTGGTGTTGGCCTAGGAAAGCATGTGAATGTCAAAGTGACGATGTTACAGGTAGGGGAGTCTGGACTTGCCTCAGTTAGTGATTTTATGAAGGAAACGTAGTCTCTTGTAGCATGATTACAATATTTTCATTGCATATGAGTTCTGTTTGATGACTTGAGAGTGAGAGGAGCATAGCGACTTCCCTGGGCTTCGATCCCCTAGACCTCCGGAGGGGCTATATAAATGGAAGAGTGTCTGACATCCTATGAGGTGTGTCACTGCTTCTAGGTGATACGGCGTAAACGGACACTCTCGCTACACCTTGCCAAGTAGACGATATTAATCGTGGAAATTTGGTAGTTGGCTTAGAGACCGGTCATCAAGTTTGAGTTTTCTCTATGGGACCTACTATGATTTTATTCACTACTACAGTTTGTGGCTTTGCCCATTTTATCATATGCAAGGTTTTTCATTTACTTGCTGGCACCTATGATTTCAATATTTTTTTTCACACCTAGCTGAGTACGGCCCTATTGAGCAGCGAGGACGAAAGTTCACCCCTACAATAGTTTTTGATGCAGGTATTGTGTACGAAGACGGGACAATTGGATGATGCTAGTGTGGCTTGGCTTTTCTTGTGTCTCATATGTCATGGACGGAGTTAGATCTGCGGGACAAGTCTACTCGTTTCATTTATTCCAGCTTGATTTGTTTATTGAGTATAGTTTGGTTGTAAAGTTCTTCTCTTGTTAGCCTATTGTGAAATGTTACTCCTATCAATCATTCGGATCTGTCTTTGAACCGGACTACTATTTGTTAATTTTTATGGGACTTGTATTTGTTTCTAAAATATTCACTTTATGGTTTTCTTGCTTTCATCTCATATTCAACAGACGTTTCCGCTAGTAATTTTTCTTATCTACTTTACAAATAAATTTTTCATTCTTAATTTGCCTTGCAGGTTCTTAGGACTTGAGTTAAGAATCTTAGCTTGATTTTTTGGGACACACGACACTGTAATGTGCTCGATTTGATGAGGTGAAAATCGGGGCGTTACATATGGTACATCAGCTCTCAAAAGTTCCTCATCATCATCTTTCAGACGAAATGGATCTTTTTTGGGTTCCAGACTGTGAACAACCATTAGTGTGCTAATAAGGTGTGCTTTGTCCATGTTATATTGCATGAGCATTTTCTGGACATTACCAGACTAGTGAATAAGAATTCCATCAACTCGATATTTCATCTCTAAACCAAGACAAAATCGACTTATATCAAGGTCTTTCATCTCAAACTCGAATCAAGTAGCCAACCGCCTCATTAATCTCATCAAGAGATTCGATAATGTTAATATCATTTACATAAACTGCTACAATGGAAAATCCTGAATTTTTTCGTTTAATGAAGACGTATGGGTATAAATCATCGTTCTTGTGTCCATTCCCAATCAAGTAGTCACTTAGACGTGTTTACCACATCCTACCGGATTGCTTCAATCCATATAGTGACCGTCTCAATCTAATCACATGAACACTCCGTTGTTTAGAGTTACTTGGTATAACTATGACATCTGACACTATCATATATATCTCTAAATTAATTACTATAGAGATATGTTGTAACCACATCCATTAACTGCATATTAAGTTACCAAACTGATAAGGTAGCAGAAATCAATGATGTCCATACCCGGAGAATACGTTTCCTCGTAATCAATGTCAGGGCGTTGAGAAAATCCGTACGCCACAAGTTTAGCTTTATACCGCAACACTTCATTTTTCTCATTACGCTTCAAACAAAGATCCATTTATGTCCAACTAGATAAACATTCGGTGGGCATAGCACTACTGGACCGAAAACCTACCTTTTGTTCAAAGATTCTAGTTCATCATGGATTGCATCTTTCCATTTCGGTCAATCTGCTCTACGTTGACATTGAGAAATAGAGCGGGGTTCTACTTCATCGTCGTCAATAATCTCCTAAGTGACGAAGTAAGCAAATGAATCGTCAACTAATGTGGAAGATCTATCCATAATAACACGCGCATCATTGTTAATTAGTGAGATTTCCTTGTTCTCTGACATCACGAATAGCTCTGAGGCGTCCCCCAGTGATGTCAATTGTGATTCTAGGAGATAATTGTAGTCAGGAACAATCTTATGTGAAGGTTTCACAATGTTGATGATGAAATGATCATTTTGTGCCTGAATGATCTGTCTTTTAACCGACGGCTCATCTGTGAATTTTCTTGGTCTCCCTCTCTTCCTTGTTGGAGCCGAAGCCGACTCCACACCCTCCACATTGGCAGGAGGAGTGTTTCCCTACCTGCGAGTGGCGTTAACTTGCCATCTTCTAAAGACTTCCAACCTTGCAGTAACGTTTGCAGCAGGTATATACATAGGGTTAGGGTTTAGGGTGATGACTATCAACTCAAGAGTTGTTGATAACATATTGAAGAAGAAAAGTAAATACAATAACTGTACACTGAAACTATATCTTTATTCATTGATAGATGGTCTTAAATACATGCATTACAATCAATTACAATCAATATTCTTATAAATCAGGGATTGATAGAATATATATTTATTCTTTAATTATGACAAGACACACATTGAAATACCAAGAATATTATTTCCTTGAACAATATAAAAGATATTGATAGCGTTAGTGGTGTGTGTATAATTTATTTAGTCCATATTTTTTTGTTGATAAAGGTGGTACCGAATCAAGTGCTATGTTAAGAGACTCATTTTCAATTATTCCGTGGTTTAAGCATTATGTTATACGATAAGGCAATACAACATGATCAATCAATAGGGACGAGATCATTTCCACATTATGAATGACTAGCTAGGCTAAGCATGTGATCGATAAGATCATTTTCACATTACGAGTGACTAGCTGGGCTAAGCATATCATAGTAAATGAGGATCGACAATATATGTTGATCCACATTGTTAATATAATCAAACCATGATTTAAGCTAATGGATTTCATGGAAAAGTTGAAGTTGTCACAGAGACAAGTTAATGGACCACTTACCCTCAATTTAAGTAATCCAACATTTTCTGCCGGAACCTATTGCAATTAGCCTCGTGAAAAATCTTTTAAAAAATGGAGTAAGCTAGATTTCTGAGCACCATCCCACCATTCATCGAATCTGGTTGGCATTAATAACTATTAATTTCTCATTTGTTTAAGTTCATAAGCACGTCATCGATTTATATCCACCTCATATGCCTTGTGTCATCTCATCACACAATCTATCTAACCAATGTTAAAGTTTTCTTTATGATGAAAGAAAACAAAGTAACTATTCCATAAATTAGGCAAGCAAAATCTCATATATAGCATTCAAAATGAAATAAATTTAAACTAATACATTGTTTTGTAAAGATACCACTCTACATAAATGCACTTCCCTTTGTCACAGAAACAACATACCACCTTAGTAAAGAGTTCCTTGCTCTTATCCTTAATTATGTGTCACTGCTAGCTGGGTCTGTAGATTACTCTAGTGTGCGGCCGTTGGATGTGTACGCGGGACTCAGATCCTCTCCTAACTCCTCTCTCCTGACCACTTTCTCTAACTCTGATCTGCGCCGTCCATAATACATGGAAGGTCACGATTGTTTTAAAGATTTTTTTCCAGCGCTGAACTGCACACCGTCTTCTCTCTCTCTCAATTCACAGGCCGAGAACTGCATTTCTAGATCATGGAGATAGATGAGGCTGAAATTGAAGTACACGGTCCACCAAAAAAATCTAAAACCAGCAGCAAATCACTATACCCATCAAACCCATTTCCCTTTTCGAATCACAAACTATAACACCTGCAATCCCACCGCCAAAACTCATTGAATCACACATCCAAATACGCACCAGCCCAGAAAATCACTAAAGAAAGAGTCGGTCTTTAATCTCTATTTATCTCCATGGACAAGGCAACTAAGGAGTAAAATATCGGATATCGAGAATATATCGACGTTTCAAAATTTGAATATATCGACGGAAATATCGATTCAGTAAAAATTCTGACGGAAACTAATAAAACTACATATTTGTAATAAAATTTTTGGAGGTTGTTACATGATCAATTATCTACCTTATATGAAAAGTTAATATTGATCAAACATTAAGACATGAATTTACTATATTACTATATGAATTAGTACGTGTTAAGTGCTGATCGATAATTATTAAAATATAATTTATTAGTTCTATTTTTATTTTTTGATGGCTAAAACTTATGGGAAGCTAGGTCATCACGTCTTGCGTACTATATATTACACATCACACATCAAAAAATTAAATATATAAATACTTCAAAACCACGTAGGGGACCTATGAAGTTCGAAATTCACACTATTTTTTCCATCTCCATGTGCATAATCATATGTGTATTGTAAAGAATAATCATTAAATGATTGTTCTCCCATGTAATTTTGCATGTATTGGACATGTCACGTGAAAGGTGGATTGGATATTGAGCATGTGAAGATTGGACATTTATCAAACTAAAAGTTAAATGTGAAAGTTTACGGAAATTTCGGGAAATATCGGAGATATATCGAAAATATCGATATATTTGAGAATTTTTCAGGTAACTTCAAAAAATCGAAATATCGACAAAATATCGCCGATAATATCGATTGTTACATACATTGAAGGCAACACATGAATTAGCAAGCCTGAGCAAATGGTATTCGAAGTTACACACTTTGAGCAATGAATTTTAAGTCACAGATTAAATTCTTAGTATAAATAGATGTGCTGCTGTACAATTGTATGCATTCGATCAAATTCACTCAAGA
Source organism: Geum urbanum (assembly GCA_946800695.1). Lineage (NCBI taxonomy): Eukaryota > Viridiplantae > Streptophyta > Magnoliopsida > Rosales > Rosaceae > Geum > Geum urbanum. The sequence continues at coordinate 74,625,719 of OX326999.1, read as the reverse complement.
ACACAACTAAAACATCTTCTTCTTTCTTATCTTTTCTCTGTATTTCTTCAAGCTATTTCTATCAACGTAGACATGCATATATAAGACCATCTTCCTAGGCTAAAAAGTTAAATTTAACTTATGGTTATTGTTTGGGTCTGAAATAAATATTTCATATTGGGCTTAAAATACTGAAGTCTTCGCGAGCGGCCCAAGATGAGCTGAAGTTTTAGTGAGCGGCCCAGTTAAAAATATAGCTTGGCGAGCGGTCAAGTGGAGAAATAGAGTCTGTTTCCAGATCGACTTAGGACTGTAGATTCCGGATAACTAATTCATGCGGCTTAATATCTATCATACATTTTCTGTTTCAGATAGGTTTTTTCTAGTAAAGGAGTTGTGATAGCGTTAGAACTATATAAAGATAAGACCCGTGTGCTGGATGGTGTTAAAGTTATATTGAGATTCAAATAGCAAGAGCAGAAGAAGTTCAAGGGAGTTGAAAGACGACTACTGAGCATTATATAAAAAGAGTAAGAGCATTGTTGAAAGGGTCCCCGATCAAATACAAAACATTTGTTATACGCAAGTACACCTAGACATCTCGTCAAGAGATTCTATCTTTGAAATCAGCCGATCAAAGTGTTTGTCACCTATCGAGTGAGAGTATTGTGATCAAAGGAAGCAACGTGACTGGAAGGTTGAAGGGCTTGTCACATATCGAGTGAGAGTTCGGATAACCAAGGAAGCAGTGTTCTTAACACATTGTCAGAGAGATTGCTCTGCTTTGCACTGATAAGGGAGTGTGAGGTATCGATTTCTGAGGCTCTGCTAGAGACACAAAAACCCAAGTCCTAGGTTACTAGGCGAGAAAGGCCCATTCAGGCAAGGTTAGTGCTCTCATTGTTTTAATCGCTTATCAAGAAGTCAGGCAACTTTACGTTCTATATATATTCCGTTGAAAGATGGTAGCACGCCAGCATACGAAGCACATACAGAATAAACCGACAACTGCGATCAAACTATCCAAAGTCAATAAAAGAGACTGTTTTGCGGAAGAATCTCTCCGCGAGGGATATTTTAGCGTCAAACAGTTACTCTCATCATAAGTTAAATTTCAATTTTTAAGGCAAAAAATTTAGCCTAAGCAATTTTGTAAACCAAATTTGGCCTTCCACTTCTATAGGCTAAAGTCAAATAATATTTTATCCAGTTATTTTTTTTTCTTCAAATTTGCCCTTCTACCTACCATCTTATTTCATTTTATATTCTTTTTTTAAATTTGAATTAAATTTTTTTAATCTTTCACAACTACATAACTAAAAACACATTTCTATTTTTTTTTTACCATTGCGAAGATCTTTACAAGACATTTCATGTAACCCCCATATCTAATATATTTATGGACCAGCACGATTGGGAGCGTGCATTTGGAGTTCTTCAATCACGTTAGACAATTATTAAAGGACCAACACGATTTTGGGATAACATATCTTATATGATATAATGACTACATGCATCATAATGCACAACATGATTATCGAGGATGAACAAGATTTATCGGCTCTGATTAGGGAATTTAATGAAGCATCCGCCCTTACTGTTGAGATGGTGGCCGATGAAACAACAAGATTTAACCAATTTCTTAATCGCTATAGAAAGATAAGAAAGCTCATTATGAACTTTGAGATGCTTTGATTGAACATATTTGGTTGCGGCATGGAGGAACATAAGTTTGAAATCGTGATCGTTAAATGTTTATTTTTGTTTTTAAATAAATTTAGTGTTGTATTTTTTTTAATTTTCGTTGGTTGTATCTTTTAATTATCATATATTGAAGGAATAAGATCTATGTATGTCCTTCTCAATATTTGTAATTTTAATTTATTTTTAATATTATATATATGAGAAATGAAAAAATATGCATAGAAATATAACATTACATTTATATGACAAAAGAATTAGAAATAGCTTTACCTTGAGATTTAATTTATGATGGGAGTGTCTTTTAGAGTCAAAAGACTATAAATTTGGCTAAGGATTTAGCTTACGGCGAGAGACTTTGATAGGCTAAAAAAAGATCCTACAGAATATTCTTGTTTTTAAAGCCAAATTTGGCTAAGGATTTAGCCTACCATGAGAGATGCTCTGACTCCAGAGAGAATCAAAAAGCGCGCGCGCGCGCGCGAGAGAGAGAGAGAGAGAGAGAAGACGGTGTGCAGTTCGGCGCTGGAAGAAGAAATTTTTTTAAAACGATCGTGGCCTTCCATGTATTATGGACGGCTCAGATTAGAGTTAGGCAAGTGGTTAGAAGAGAGGAGTTAGGAGATTATCTGAGTCCGTGTACGCGGTAGTGGAGTTTGTGACTACTCAATGCGGCGAGGCTCCTAGAACAGTGACAGTTCCTGTGCCGATTGCCAGGACTAGTGGAAGTGAGAATGAGTGTTCATGCCCGATTAAGGTGTGGAAGACATCGGGGTTGGCTCTAACCATTTTGGCTATAGGCTTCTTGGCTTAAGAGTTGGTGGCGCAAGTGCGCCTTTTCACTTTCTTTGTCCCTGTTTTGTTGGTTCCTACCGTTTTGGTATCAACTTCATTGGTAGGCTCCAAGAGCAAAGGTGCAGATGGATTCGCTAAACCGCAACCAAAGCTGAAGACTTTCAAACGACACATTCTGCCAAATGAAAGTGCTAATCCTAGAAGAACCTCCCCAACCAAACATTGCACTTTTTCTTGCATGATATTCCCTAGGAGGGTGAGAGACTGAATATGACTAAGAATAAAAGGAGTTGTTCAGTCGGGTCCCGGAACAAGGTGCCACAACTTGTATACTTGTCAACGGAGTTGGTTTTGATCCGGACTCGTACCTATTAAACGAAGTTGGATCTGATTTTTGGACCCATTGATCTGTTTGTGACTTAGACTCGTTGATCCATTTATTTAACAGATTAGATCCGGATCACAAGCGATTCGATCCGTTTATGATCCGCCCTGTTTATTTTTTTATTTATTAATAATTAATTATTTTATTTACATATATGAAATGTTTGTAACCTAAAAGTCCCTTAAAAAATCTAAATGCCTTTATCAAAGTCATATAAATGATATTAATCAATTAAATGACTGAAAGCCAAAATAATTTGTTTCTTGTCAAGTTCCTTGATATAAATTAGAAATTCATTATTTTAGTCTATCTAGTTTGCTTTAATGAAATATTTTTGTTGTATCACGGGGTCATGTGACATATTAATAAAAAAAAATTAGTACTTAGCATATTAATAAACGGGTCCGGATCTGCTTCGTTGACATGTTGATCTGTCGAATCCGAATTCAGATGTAGTTATTAAAGATTTGTCGAATAAACAAAACAAATCGGGTCTAACTTCTTTTTTACTTAAACGAATCTGAATCTAGATTGATCTGCTTCGTCTCCGCGTGATTCACAGCAGTATCAACTAGCCAGTGATCGACTATGCCGGCCGATGAGAATGTTTTTCCGAAAGTGAAATGCTTGCTAGCGCATCAGATGCTAGCTAGCTAAGCTAAATAAATCACATTTTACTGATGGATTTGACTTATAACACAGATAGCTGTCAATATTGTCTTCAAGAATTGATGATTTCGACATATATATTGTGAGTGACAGAGTGAGTGGGTGTGACCGTGTGATAATACATCATACATGCATGAAAGAATAAAATTACTGCCTTTACTTACTGGAAACGCTCCTGGCCTCCCGTTTCAACAAAACTATTCGAGTTTTTGTTTCTTCTCTATCGAAATGGTAAAAGAATCTATCAAATGCTCTACTCTCTATCGGGATGCATGACACTACGTACGCCTCAGTTTATCTATAAAGGAAATTTCTTTGTTTACAAAAAGTGGAATGGAAACATCAATAATTTACAGTATAATGATCTCCACCACGATAATTTTTTCATAAATCCACGTATGCACTTCGTTTAATTTAGACATTTGAATGTTCTTACTTACATTTAAATTTTCATGCAGTGAATTGCAATGGTGATTGTAAGCGTATGATACTCTTCTCCACTGTTTAATTTGTATTTTCTTTTTAGAGCTAGGCTACCATTGTGCTCAGATGTCTAACTATTTTCCCCGACGGAAATCATCTCTTTAATGGGAAATGTTAGATTAAAAAATATTTTACGCACTTTTAAAAAAGATTAATTTGGTAAATCGTCGAATTGGTATTTTTCATATGCAAAACATGATATGACATTTTAATCATTTGTTTTAATTTGTGTCGCTCATGATCGAGTAGCAACAAGAAACTGAAGAGGAGCATGTCTAGATGAATGAATGTCGATCACTAATGAAATTGTCTTATAGACTTAGAGTAGTCTCTTCGAGCAAAAAATAAAATAAAATAGAGTAGTCTCTCCCTCTCCTAATTTGAAAGAAGTGGTTGTTGAATGGCTCATGTTTAGCATTTGAAAACAATGATTAAATCTTTTGATCACTATTCAACCCACAATGCGATTAAGTAAATCAAGTTTATTCGTTTGTGGTTGAAGTGATCGAATGAAGTCAACTGCAAAGTAATTGATTATATGTACGTATTATCCTAATAATTAAGTCGGATTAATTCAAAACTCTAATGGTGGTCGGAGCACTTATGATGGTGGCCAGCTTCCATTTCGTGATGAATGTCTAGTTCTAATTAAACATAATGTTTCGTTTTGGTACGTACAAACCAATGCGGCAATGCTTTCCTAGCCTCGTCACATATATTAATTTCATCTTTGTGCTAATCAGTGGGAAACATTTACTAATTGCATTATCCATTTTCATGATGGTAAATACTCGATCATCGATCAACACATGCACCATGTGTTTTTTGTTTTTTCGTACTCTAGCTCTATTTCCGTTTTAATTGACTCGTTTTTTTCAGCTGTCAAATGAACAATGCTAACTTTACTTCGTGAGATTCTTATTTTATTTGTAGGGCTGAGCTTTTCAGCGTTTGACACGAACCGTAACACAAAAACCTCGATCGTTGTTCAACGTGAATAGAGTACTCAACTAGAAATAAGAGCCGACTTATCTTCCATGGTTCTTCGTGATATAGCTAAATTTATTTCGATAAGGATGGTCATTATTTAGAGAATTTAGTCATAGCCGTTTTTCTTATAAACCATCACTATTTGTGCTATTCATTTTACATGTTTCAATTCGATCTATTCATTGTAGGGAGTTAGGGACTACAACAACTAATATGTAAACCTTCCCGGAATATATTCGATGGTACTAAGATTAATGAGAATTGTGCACATGATTCTGACTCACCATATGCTATATCATATGCCTAGCTTTTCTCTCCTTGAAGTTTATTGTCAAACGTGTATGCTCCGATATATCCCTCTCTGAACTGTATGACCGTGCACACATTTTTCGCGATTCTGTTGCTAAAAGAGTTTTGACCGTTGATGGTCACACATTTACGCGTACGTCCACGTTTATAGTGGCTTGAAAATTAACAGGGACTAGTATTTGAGTACAAGCTAGCTAGTATATATGATTCTTTTGAAATATAACCACTGGAGTTGCAGAAAGTAAGACAGGCTCGATCAGGCTAGGATATATACAAGGACCAAAAATTTAGTCTTTTAGCTGGTGCGTGCATGCACCTCAACTCTCATGGCATCAAACTTCAGTGTTGAAATGACCAAAGTGGAATAGCGGATGCTTTTCTTTCTTGATCAAGAGTTGAAGTCCCTTCGGTCTTCAGGTGAGGAAGTGATCGTCAGTGCGCATATGACTCATATCTATCTATCCTTTGCGAGTAGAGTAAAGCAGCTTTGTGTACTTTCATTTCCGTTTTGTTTCGTTAACAAAACATTCAGCTCCAACGTCCAAAAGACCAAAAATCCAAGTATATCATATATGAGTCGTGTGTTTTCTGTCTGATTTAGTTTTGCTATAAAACTGCTGATCTAGTTTTACACAATTCAACTCGGATTTCTTTTTTCTTTCCTCAAAGGAGATTAAAATGTTTCACTCTTATACTTTTGTCGTGACTCGAACCCAAGACTTAATAGTCTATTTCATAAATAGTTATGTTTTTAGCTGAGATTTTCTCTATGCACTTTTTTTCTTTTTGAGCAGACAACGACGATGACTAACAAAGTCATTTAGATATATATATATATATATATATATATATATATATATATAGTTTTCATCAAATATGAAACTTCGCACTGAAACTTCGGTGTGAAGTTGTATTTTATACAAAATCAAAAACGTAATTCGATCATTGAAGTCAATTATCTTTTAGATACTCATACAAAGATCGAGCATGCAAAATTTTAGTTCAATCAGAGATGTTTTCAGCTAAGGACATCCGCACGGTGTGAATTTTTCCTGTTTACCTCACATAGACATCAAATCTTGACAATCAAGACCACTCATGCTATAAATACTACTTCAATTAAGTCATCTACAAAATTTGAGTCCAATCGAAAATCATTTGGCCATTTGATTCGTCATTTATATATCGTCAGCATTTATCCGACGTTTTTTATTTGTTTGTAATGTTTCACCCATTTAGGTGACCAAACGATTACCAAATTGGTTAAAATTTTGTAGGTCTACTCCTTAAAGAGATATCTATAACATCAACGTTTAAATTGTTGAAATCAGATATGAGATGATCAAAATAATCAAATTCTTACCATTCACACCATGCGCATTTGAATATATATATATATATATATGTATATACACGCATTAGTATTTGAGGTCTTAAGGGAAGGTCGAAAGAACATCGAAACTTAAGAGGGGCATCTAAGCAAAAAGCTTAGCTAGTTAGGGCACTGCTAAACCTCAGTCATCCATGACGATTTCCCAATTGATGCTTCAGGATAATGGCCATTACCTATTAATTAGTACGTAGCATCATCATGGATAAACAAATATTGCCAGATTTAGTATTCTTTATCCATCTCTTTCGATTCAGTGCTTCACGCTTAATATTTCGACAGTCGACACACGTCAAATAAACACTATGCCCTCTTTTCTTTTTGGGTTTTCTCGATCACAATCTTAAGCCTGATCAAACCTCCAACAGCAGCACTACCCAACACAAAAGTGAAATTCCAGAACCATCTTAGTCATGGTTGGGAACTTCTAACTCAAAATGTACACTTAATCCGATTGACCGAGCTAATGTCATATCTATAGAAGTTCAACTTAACCACCAAGAGTCGGCAATCTAAGCTTGAACCGATAGTAGCTAATTGGAAATAAAGATAGGATCCACTAACTGGATTTGATTTGTGTGGCATGAAGATTGACTGCAACATCCCACTAAACCTAATATGCATTGTGCTTTACATTTTGGGAAGGTGATAGATTTTAGCAAACATCCTGTTTGACTGTGTAGAATAATAATGGGATCGAGTGTCTTAAAGAGCTTATAGTGCTTCTGGACATGATTGCCATATCTTAATCTGAGCCTTTCCAAAATCAGAACTGGGTCAATGGAACACAAAGATCTCAAATCTTCAAAACCTGAACAAAGAAAGATTAACTAGAGCTAACCAGGGTGGATGAAAGTCTATATTCCTGGAGAAGTGGATTATGACTGATGTATACAGATCAAGATGGACATGATTATTTTCCTCAAAGATTGGAGTATGATCACTATGAAGTGCGTTTCAGCCAAGAACAGGATCTATGCATCTATACAACTACATGCATTTACATACAAATCTTTGCGGCTTAAAATTACTTTAGTCAACTAGCATAAGTATAATATGTGACAGCAACCAAATCCACAATGAGTCTAAGGCTATATGATCTGCAAGGTAGATGTGCAATACATACATTGATACTGTGTCAGCATTGTTTATACCATTCACGAGACACCTACCTGCACCAGCTCCGTGCAGATGGTCAACCTCCAAAATGGCTCTACTTTACAAAAGTAATCAATCAATTCAACATTCTCAGAGACAATCGATAAGTGAAAACCAAATAGGTAAATAGAAAGGGAAGCCCAAAATAAAACATGTTCAAGAATAATAAGCAAACTACTTGCGATCAAATAGACAAATTGAAATGGGGTGGCCCAGAAAAAAACCTGTTTGAATCCATCTGAACTTCTCTACTTCCCCTACTAAGTGAACAACTGGGCACAAAACCACTACTTTCCAGCAACATAAGCACACTATTTTAGTACTTTACAGTAAGATCAAAGAGGTGTCCGTGATCACTGAATACCCTGTATGCCAATGTTCAGAGTGGGATACATGGTACATACCAACACACAAAACTTTCATTTCAATATTATTACACTTGACACAGATCATGAACAGCAGCAAGGGAACAACTATTAACTACAGCCTCTATAGCTCATCAATCATCATCAATTGTAGCTCTCAAAAGAACATCAAAGGGTCCATTCCAATTAGCTCTATTGTCTACATTAGTCGATCAAATAAGCATAGACTACATTTCTTACAGTAATGTCGATACCAGAACAACAATAGGAAAAGCAATGTATAATAAGCCTATTCAAAGTCCACTAATATACTGTTGGCTGCCGTAACTGAAGTGAACAGATGGGTATAAACTCTAAATATGAACTACTTTACAGTAAGATCACCAAGGTGTCAATGCTCAATGAAGTTTCATTACCATAGGGATAAAGGATCACATTTGCACTGGACACGTCCCTAATGCTATACACAGGATACCTACCTCACGGACACCTTTAATCTTTCATTTTGGTACAAACATTTTTAATTATTATATCCTATGGTGAAGATGTAATGTTGTTACAGATTAGTTATAAAGCATGAAGGTGAACTGCTAACATATCCTGCATCTGTATTCATCAATCCTCATCCCGAATTTTGCTTTTCTAAGGCGTGTATCAAAGAACAAATTTTCAAGTTTGATATCTGAACTGCAGTCTCAGGTAATATTTAGATTCTAAAGTGGACAAGTCTATTGGTGGACAAGCCATGAAGCCAAGTATGTAGTTATATTTACTAATCATCAACAGATGAAGTACACATCAATTATCATATAAAATCTCTACTCTAGAGAGAAATCATCATATACAATCTCTACACTACATGTAAGGTTTTCTTTCTCCTTCCAAAAAAAAGTGTGAAGCTTTCTTTGGCCTCTAAGGAAAGTGTTTTGCATATGAATACTTGAATGTTCACTAAAAGCTTAGATAGAACAGGATAACAAATTTGTGCAACAAGTGTCTATAACAAAATTATCAAGTGGCCATAAAGAGTGATAAATCTAATGTTATATATACTGTGACAGGAACCACATTTATCATTCAACTATTTCAGCATACCATAACTACAGAATACAAATATTCACATACATTTTGGGAGAGTGCTGCTCTTTGCCTGACCTTGTCCTGAATCATGCAGCAAGTTGTTCTGAGCTGAGCCCTACTCAAATGGGTTCATCACTTGGCATTTTCGCAGTTCATTGCGCATGGCATTGTGTGTATCTTAGGACCATAGAATTCATACATTGTGTGTATCTTAGGATCATAGCTGCCCAATACACTACTGAAATTCATAACTTCCATCTTCCCTCAACCTCATATCAAAAACTTCAGACTCTGAACCATTTGATCTCAACGAACCCTTTCTTCTGTCATGCCTACTTTCCTCACTCCGCATTACGCAATCCTGTCCCCTATCAACCCCACCTCCCCTCGAATACCTCTTGGACTCCAAACTATTAACCCTCATGCCACCATCCCTCTTATAATTCCGATTCTCACCACTTCCCATTACACGACTCTGCCTCCTATCAACACCACCTCCCCTAGAATTATGCCCAGTTGTATTCGAACCACTCCTCTTATAATTCCGATTCTTGCCATTTCCCATTATGCGACTCTGCTGCACTCTCTGTCTCCTATCAACACCACCTTCTCTCAAATCAATACCTTCAGACTCCAAACCATTTCTCCTCCAACTATCCCTGCTTTCGCCACCGCGCATTACCGGACTCTGCCCTCCCTCTCCCACAGAATTCAACTCATCAGAAACAGCATCAGCCTGGACCCTTTTCCCTTTCCCTTTCCCTTTCCTCTTCATTTTACCATTATACGTCTTCCCATTTTGGCCATTCAAGCCCTGATCAGCCAATGCTCCAAAACCCTCCGATTCTTCAGACCCAATTCTCCTATAAGGCCTTACACTATGAACAACTCCCTTAGGGAAGAACCTGGCGGAGGGAAAGTCATCCATGGTGTGAAACAGCTGGGGCCCATCTCGGTCAGTCCAGAGGTCAAACCCGCCGGGCTTCTGGAACCTGTCGGCCCAGACTTTGACTTGCTCGTCGGCGGAGACGGAGAAGAGTGCGGGGGGTTTCTCGACGAACTCCCAAGGGCGTTCGAGGTCGGAGACGGCGGCTTTGAGCTCGGCGCGCTTCCCCATCTCGTAGATTTGGCGCTCGCGAGTGAGGCGAGCCTTGAGGAGCTGCTTGGCTTTCTTGGCCTGCATGCGCTTCCACTGCCACTTGTATACGCCGCCCATTCGGATGATGAGTGTGGGTTTTGGGGAAGGGAAGGGTTTAAGGGAGAGGGTTTGGACTTTGGAGGAAGAGAGGGGTTGTTGTAGAGGTTAGGGATTTGGAGAAAGAGAGGCATTGCTGGTGGTGGGTTTGGAGAGACAGAGAGGAGCTGTGGAAGATTGACATTTTAATAAAAGCAATTGGAGGGATTGGGGTTTAAGGCATTAGATAAGATCGAGCTTAGTGATGAATTGGGGGTTTTTACAGGAGGCGACTGAGGAGGAGCTCTCTGTGGCTGTTGACTTCTTGGCCGTTGATGAGGGCATCAGCATGATTAGTTGGTCTATTTTGATTATATTTTCTTATCTCGATTCAATGCATAACAAGCACCAGTGGTCTAGTGGTAGAATAGTACCCTGCCACGGTACAGACCCGGGTTCGATTCCCGGCTGGTGCATGTTGCTTTTTGTTTTTTGGCCGAGTGCTGTTGAGTGTTGATGACACTGAGAGGGTACTGAGGCCGTGCGAGGAGGGGACTCGTTCGTGCAAACTGGCCGGGTAATTTCTATCAATCTATGTTTTACGTTGTCCAACTGAGTAACTTTAAATATTAACCGACTAGCTGGCCACGGTATCGATCTCCAGCTAATTCTTGTAATCAAGTCTTTGCCTAATTAATTACACAAGCCCGCAACAGGCCATGCATATATAGAGACAGTAACTGACAGAAGTCGCATAAACTTAACCTTTCGTAATCCAAATGGGACACCCCACATGCACCGCACCCTGGCTCGATCATGCTAATATTGCTCTGCGCTCTCTTCAATTCGTTCTCTTGATTGGTGCCCAATACCGGGCACCTTCTCTCCTGCATAATTGGGCTCTCTCGATCCTTACATTTTCTTCAATTTTCTATTTGCATAAACAATTGCTCTGTGTTCCAACCTCCAACAGAGGAAAATAGAAGATAGACGAGCAGGAGAAGGTACACGGTACGTAACGCATGGGAGGAGGAAGAGTTGCTTCTTAGCTTAAAATATGATGAACCATTTCCCTTCATGTGGCCCTTGTCTTTCATTTCCCAAACACCAGAGATTTTAGATTCCAAGATGGTGCAATGGTCATCAACGGAAGGATACCATGCACAAATTAATATAAACAAATCAGAAGGTGCTATATAGTAGTCGGGTGCTATATACTTTCTTTTCTTTTTGCAAACGTACATAATGAAGGACGACATGGGCATGCATGACAAGTTTAATTAGCTTGGTAAATCATAGTGTATATATATACAAATATTAGCGTACATCTTAAAGCAATTGGCAACACCAAAAATTAAAACAGAAGCAACTAATTAATAAGCAAGTAGCAATACTCTATTAACTAGCTACAAAGTACAAACTAAAACAATAGTCTAACATTGCAATGTACTTCTTTACGTACATAATCATTTTGTCAATAAATAAATTATCACTAATTTTACACCTTTGAGTCATACATACTAGTCTCCTACATTAGTCACCTCTAATGTAGTAGATATTCATTAATTTACTTCATTACCAATGTAAGAGTTTGATTTTTTTTATTTAATTTTGAATTGATAGTTCTATTTTCATCAATAGCATGTTATTATAATTTTCTAGGAAATGTATAATCGATCTAACCATCTAAGAAACACATAGGAGACAATATAAGAAGTTAATGTAGCAGCCTAGACCTACTAAATCAATGTTTTGAAGATTATTGCTTATAATTGCCAGCCCAATCAAGTGAGGATTAATATTGTAATCCCAACAGAAAATTTGGGTGCGGCTTCTGACCATCTTCTATTCCTGAGATTTATGGGAATTAGAGCTGTCCTTAGTTTAGCTTTAATCTGACATTACTAATTATACTAATCCAACTAATTAGCTTTAGCATATAAACATGTTGGTGTGATCTTGTTCCCTTCTTAGTTGTAATTCTTATTTTCTAATGTTTACACGTGTAATCTTCTTTCATCTTCTCTATTCGCAGACAACCCCGGCCCTTTGATTCAACCTACATAGAGTGATTATATAATTCCCAGAATCCGACACTAGGGAAATTTCTAACAAGGCACCCGAATATAGGATCTACAGCACTATCTTCCTGTTCAAAATCTCAATCCCTATATATACAGCTCGCAAAGCCACCATCTTCATCCTCCTCCCGATTGCCTCAAAAACAAAACCTCATTTTCCATATTCCTCATCGATCAACATCCCCATTTCTTCAAGATATATGGCTCGGATACTTCTCCTTTGCTTCGTCCTAGCACATGCATGTGTGAGTTTAACAATGGCTTCAGCTCGAAGTTCATATGATGCACAAGCACCTGTGATGAGGAAGGTAGGGAAGCACCAAAGTGCACCAGCTTTAAGCCCCATCAGCAATGAGCAATCTTCAAGAGAAGCACATGCGCCGGTGACTGAAGAGAGTGTGAGTATACTCGAGCAGAAGATCCACATCAAGAAGCACCGCCACGTGGACAGGTCAGTGGCCGGGGGCGGTGTGATTCTCGCAGGGCTTGCCACCACTTTCCTGGTGGCGGTTTTCTGTTACATAAGAGCCACTACTAGACATAAAAAGACAGATCTAGAGGTTGCCAGTCCCCGAGTTAGCAGCTAGCTAGTTTAATTTTGTCATGTATGTAAATCAGTAAATGGGTATTGTTTTGAGGTAATGTTTAATGTAAAGAAAATGATAAATTAAAGAATCTGATGTTGAAGCCACACTGCTACTCTGCTGGTCCCGTTCAATAGTTTTGCCAGCTTCAAATGTGAAACTTTTTTCCATCAAGCTACTATCCAGTGAAGGAACTTCAACAATATCATTCACCTCAAAGACAACAAAGATAATTGGCTCTCCACTGATAAGGAAACTCATAATATGGATGACGCCCTTCAGTTTGTTGATAAGGTGGTTTATGATGAGATGAATATTGATCTCCTTCGTCCTATTAATCTCCTGAAAATCAAAGAAGTTGTTTTTGACCTTGGTAGTTTAAAGGCTCTGACCCGGATGTTTTCTCCGAAATTTTCTATCAAAAGTATTGGTCCACTCTTAACTCCATCATTGTGGCCTCCATCTCTGATTCTTTTTCGTCGGCCTCCATCTTGGGTGCCGCGAACAAAACTTAACTTACTCTAATCCCAAAGATTCAAGCTCCCAGACTGATTTTGACTATAGGCCAATTGGACTTTGCAACTTCTTTTATAAAATTCTAGCTAAAGTTCTCTCCACAAAACCGAAGCGCTTCATGCCTGCTATCATCTCTGAAAATCAATTTTCCTTTATTGCTGGCAAAAAAATTCAGGACAATCTCATCATAGCTCATGAAGCCTTTCATCAGCTCAAGCTCACTACTTCAGGTCCTGATTATGGATTTGCTCTCAAGCTTGATTTTAACAAGACTTTTGACAAAATGGAATGGCCCTTTCTGCAAGCTGTTCTTGTGAAAATGGGCTTTGTCTCCCATTAGATCAACCTGATCATGAATTGCATCAAATCTGTATCTTTCTCTGTCCTTCACAATGGTAAATCGGGTACTTTCTTCAGACCTTCTAAGGGACTTTGGCAAGGTGACCTCTCTCTCCCTTTCTATTTCTTATTCTGAATGACGTTCTCTCTAGAATAGTTATCAAAGCTACTTCTTCTTTTGTCCTTCATGCGCTTCATATTGGTCATCAGAAGATTCCCTTGAGTCATATATTCTTCACTGACGATTCAATCTTCTTCCTTCGGGCCTCTCTTCCAAATTATGAGGCTCTCTCGGATATCCTTTATATCTACTGCAGAGCCTCTGGTCAACTCATTAATGCCTCTAAGTCCTCCGTCTTTTTTAGACGGAATACTCCCATTGAAATTATTCACTTGCTTAGTGCTATCATGGGTATGAAGGCCACTTGGGATCCTGGTACGTACCTAGGACTCCCAATTGTTTGGGGTCACTCAAAAGTTGTTGCTCTATCTGATATCAGAGAAAGGGTCTCTAAGAAAGTTGATAGTTGAAAATCATCTACTCTCTCAAGCAGGCAAGGAAGCTTTGATTAAATTGGTGATTTTTGTTGTTCTCTCTTATCCTATGAGCTGCTATAAATTCCCCAGTCTTTGTGTACATAGCTGGATTTGATTATAGCTCGCTTTTGGTGGAACTCTCAACCTCGCACCAAAACTGATATGATTCACTAGAAAAGTTGGAACTCTCTGTGTGATTCCAAGCAAAGTGGGGGGCTTGGTTTCAAGAACTTCTATGATTTTAATGATGCTCTCTATGTTAAGCTTTGTTGGAGGATCCATCATAATCCTAATGCTTTATGGGTTAAGATTCTCAAATCGAGATATTTTCCTAACTCTTCTTTCTGGGAAGCTAGGTGTGGTAGCTCTCCTTCTTGGATTTGGTCTAGCATTTTTGGTGCCAGGCCTATTATCGATTGTGGTTCATACTGGAAACTTGTTGATGGCACTACTGTCCGTTTTTGGATGGATAATTGGTTAAACCCAAAATGTCCAAGACCCGCTCTTCACCCTCCAAATTTTGATGATGTTTCCTCTACTACTACCATCTCCAATTTCATTGATTGGAGCACTTGCTCCTAGAATGATAGGCTTTTACACGACCTTACTCATTCTGATGTTTCAGCTCTTCATTCCATCCCTCTTCTTAGATCAAATTTTGGGGACTCTTTAATATGGCCTCTCACCAGGTTTGGTACTTACTCGGTCAGCTCTGGTTACAGATACATTCACAGTATGAATACTCCCCACATTGATATCAACACCGGTAATACCTCTCATGTCCTTCCTAGCACCACCTGGAAACTCATATGGTCCATCAACTCACTCCCTAAGATCCACCATTTTCTTTTCTTTGGCGTTGCATTTCCAACTCCATTGCTATAAAAGCTAATCTTTTCAGAAGGCATCTTGGTACTAATCCTCTTTGTCCCTTATGCTTGGAACACCCTGAATCGATAGAACATTATCTCTTTGCTTGTTCTTGGACCAAATCTGTTTGGTTTAGACTCCCAATCTATTACAAGATCAATCATGTCTCTATCACCTCCTTGGATCGATGACTTCAATCTCAAAGCTCCTCCACTCTTGGCTCCTTCTCCTCAAAACACCACCTCTTCATTACCATTTCTTTCTCCCTTTGGAACATTTGGAAACACATAAATTTGTGTATTTTCAACCACCACTCCCCAAATCCTTCTTTTGTCATCCAAAACATTTTAGTGGCATTAGAAGAATTCTTGGGATCCTCTCTCTCCCCCTCTCCTCGTAGCACCATCACCACCAACCCATTTCCCAACAACCTCTGGAAACCCCCCTCCTCCTTTACCATTCATTATGATGCTTCTTGGGTCCCTTTTAATTTTGAAACAGTTATCGGTACTATTCTAAGAAATGAGTTTGGTTACCTTCTTGTTGGTTCTGCAAAATTCACTTATGCTTTCTCTTCGGCGGTGACGGAAGCTATGGCTATTCTTGAAGGTGTCCACCTTGCTAGCTTACTTAATTTACTTCATGTCTTTATTTGTTCTAACTCTAAGAACATCATCGCTGCACTCCGCTCCACTACTGCCACTTCACCCCTTGAAGATTGGACGACTGATACATTTTTAAACGAAATCAAGTTTCTTTCATCGTCTTTTCATGTTTACACATATGCTCCACGATAACTGGTTCATTGATGCACCCAGGATCCTGAATGCTGGAATTGCTAGGAAGTCTAAACAAACAAATAGAACTCCCTTATGATCAACAAAGCAGTTTGAAGTGGGCTTGAGCCAATGACTTGATTCAGTTGATTCACTTGATTGAGTCTAAAGCCCAATGTCCTATTAATGTTTAGCTCGGACCTTCTTGAAACCTCTAGTATTATCCTAAATTATTTGAACATGGGCCTACGTATCAGGTCCATTTCAGTTGGGTCGTGTGCCTTATGACTCATGGTTAACAACTATCTATATACTATTTTTTAAGCGAAGAGATTTTGTTTTCCATATTTTGTCAATTCTTCATTTTATATACTTTTCTCTTTGATAAAATTAAATCATTTGAAAATATTATTGTAAATATAAATTATAAATAAAATTAAAAAAAGAAAAAGAAAAAATATTCCTGATTTCTCTCCCCAGGACTCACATATGCACTCTATTCTTTCTCTTCCAACTTTAATTTAAAAAACTGAATTTTATCCTTATTACAAAAAAAAAACTGATTTCTATTTTATCCTTTCTCTTTTAAACTATTTAATATATTTTTCATTTTTTTATTTACTTATACACCCATTTATAATTATCTCACTCAAAATTAAAAAAAAAATTACACATGCATGTGTGCTTACCCTAGTATATAACTAGAAAATGTGCATACCCTATGGATGTGATATTAGTTTAAAGTTTTTTTTTAAGAAGTTTATCGGTTGATTAGAAAAAAAATTTCTCATTTGTACGGAAGAAGAAGAAGAAGAAGAAGAAGAAGAAATTTTATACAAAGAGAAAAAAAAGGGAGAGTGGGAGGGAAAAACAGGAAGATTTTTTTAATTTTTTTATATAAATTTATTTGAAATTTTATGCAAAAAGAAAAAAAGGGAGAGTGGGTCAGTGGGAGGGAAAACAGGAAGATTTTTTAATTTTTTTATATAAATTTATTTAATATATTACTGAAAAAGTCTAAACAATCATGTGTTTTATGATTGAAAAAGTTATTTTTGGAAGAATCAGCAAAAATAGGAAAACAACTTTATTTTTCTTAATAATAGTACTAGCTTCAACACTCGTGTACACACATGTTTTTAAAAATTATCTCAACAAATAAAATTGTATCCCATATTTTATCAAAAGAGATAAAATAGTTATTTGAATAACATAAATCATTCTTTTTTTTTTGTCACCACGCATATATTTTCTGTATCTGATTTATACCATTTTAAAAATATTATAAGAAGTATATCGATGATATCAAAGAGGGTGGTTCCAAATATTCCAAATATTACAGTAGAGACAGATGAAACGAACCGCGAACACTCTGTGTTGTCCAAATTTTACCTCGCAAACACTCCTCTAGAAACCGAACAGAGAGAATCACACCGAAACATGGCGAACGACAAGTCGGTCATGGCGGTGATCAGAGCCGCACGGCCATCTTTCCGCAACGAAGATGACAAGGTTGCCTTTGCCGTTCATGGTTCTTTCGTCACCTCCGGTTACGAGCTAATCGCCACCGGCCGATCTGCTTTTGCCGCTGACGCTCTCTCATCCTCATCAACCGGTACTTTACTTAACCCTCTTTCGAATTCTTGATAATAATAATAATTTCAATGTCCTAAAACCCTAAACCCTAGACGGAAGAAATTATCTCATTTTTTTTTATTTGGGGGTTTTGTAGAGGAAGTGGGTCTTGACAATTGGAACGAGCTTGAGAACGAGTATGCGTTTTTGTATGCTAACCCAGAAAAAGGTTCGAAGAAGGTTTTGGTGAAGTGTCTTGTGATTAATGACACATTGGGTGTAGATGCTGTAGCTGATGGGGCTTCCCAGAACGTCCACTGTGAAATCAAGTAGGTTTTTCGTTTGATTCACTGTGTTTTTTTTCATCTGGGTAGTCTTTGAATTCTTGGTTCTGAATTGGGTTTTTCGACAATTTTGCAGTGTTGATGCCCATGTGGAAGAGAATGGTGGAAGCAATTACTCTACGCATTATAAGAATTTGGAGACTTTGGTCAACAACGTGAACACTAATGTTCTGTCTAAATTACATGAATCCGCCACACCCTAAACCCTCCACACCGAAGAATCCGCCAAGGTAAACTAGGTTTAATGATATCTATTCTACGTTATCACTACAATGTATTGCATGAGGTGTATCTGCATGTTGCTCAAAATGGTTTTGTTGTTTTAAAGTTGCTCGATTTACGTATTTTGCTGCAAGAATTTTAAAATAGCAGCTTATTATTAGATTCTGGCTTGCTTTGCAGAGTTGGAGATCAACCTGCTAATGTAAGAGGTGGTAGAGATCTACCTGGGCCTGGTACTGGAAGGCATCCAGGTGGTGGTAATGATTTTTATCCTGGGGCTGGGGATGGAATGTATCCTGGACGTGGTGGCAATCTTTATCCAGGGGTTGGCGCTGGAATGTATCCTTCTAGGTATCCAGCCGTCGGTGGTAGCGATCTGTATCCAGGGCCTGGCGCTGGAATGCTGCCTTCTAGGTAGTTTACTAGAACAATGGTTGTCTGCCAGTTATTGCAATTTATTCTCATCTAAATTGTTCCATATTGAACACATATTTTGATGTCTGTCTTTCAGGGGGGGGGGGGGGGGGGTGCTTTTGAAGGTGGAAGCATGATTGTAGGTATGCAATCTTCTAAATTTTGCTGTCATGGATATATAATTATATATATTGTATGTATTTGGTACTCAATTTAATATTTTTATGTGAATAGGACCCAATGATCGTAGGTTTGGGGATGTTGGAGGACCTGGGTTTCCGGGGTATCCTAGAGGACTACCGTGAGTTGTTTAAAATTGTTATTTGACTTATTTCTCTCCCACTCGGTAATGTAGGCTTGATGTCACTGTTTTAACTTTGGGTGAATCTAATTTTGAACAGGGGAATTCGTGATCCTTGGCCTAGTGTTGAAAGACCACCGTGAGTATCTTTAGTCTCATCATCTCATGCTTTTGTTATACTTGGAATACTTTTCTTATATTTGCTGGATCTATTTTGGACAGTGGTGCTCGCTTTGATCCTTATGGACCGCCTGGCTTACCTAATTTTGATCCAGATTTTGTAAGGTATATGAATTGGAGCATTCTCTTTACCTGATCATCACTGATTGCATCTAGTTGGTTTAGTCTTATTTGACATTAAAGAGACTGATGGGGGGAAGCGGGTCCGACTTCTTCCTTGTTTCTGCCGGAGATTTATTTCTCTGTTCTCTCTCAGTCTTGGGAACGTTCCGAATTGTATATACAACTACAAGTCACTTGGAACTGTCAAAGCATATAATAATACTTTGTCCAATATATTTGTCTGTTACAGGCGGCCACAGGGACCAGGAGGCTGAATACACCCAGACTTGGAACAACCTGGGAGAGATTCCGACTACATCTAGAAGCTACTGTCCCAATCTGAGAGATCCGCTGGAACTTACGAGTGTCATCTGTGCGTTAGCTTAATATCTTTCTTGTGAGAGCTCTTTTGCTGTTGACGTATATTAGTTAGCTTCCAAGTTCCAACAAATATGGATTTTAGTCGATGTAAATGGGATGCTGCTCATGTAAAGCTATTGTCTCATCGCTTCAAGTATCAAAATGTTTGTCATTTCGGTTTTCAAGTTAGAACAGTAGTCATCATAGTCGATTTTCAAGCTACTGTCGTACTTATTCCTTGTGCACTTCGGTTAATTGTTGTGAAGCCTGTATAAAATGCCAAATGCCCCTGACGACACTCACCGCAAGTTTGATATTCGAGTGTAAATGCTCTCACCGCTTCAGAGTTACAAGATTCTTCCAGTGGTTTTGCAGACTCTGGGAATTTCGAGTGCAAGTGTGCAACAACTCTAGCCACTTGCCTTCGTTTTCTTATCATGAAGCATATGAAACACACAAAATCCAAATACTCCAGGGACTGTGTTTCTAGAGAATAAAAAGAACGAAGGCCCCGATTTGACTCACCGCCTCGAGACTTAAAAACAAAATCTGATTGAGAAGGAAGCTTCCGAGCAATTGAAATCCAGGTAACAATACAGCCCGTGGAGACGTAAGAAACTTGTGGTGTGTGTTTTGCTCTAGAAGCCCATCTTCTCCATACTAATCTAATAAGCAACCAGAGAAAGCCATACTTAACCAAACCTTTTAAACAGCAAATGCCAACCCACCTTCTAGAATGACATAGACATGCAACTATTTCACATTTAAATTAAACAACCCATCATTGTTTGTCTTGTATATATTTTCTCAGGTCTGATATTTTATATACTTTTGTAAACCACTACCTAAGTAAACTCGGACCGATCAGATGGATGCCTCAAATAACAGATGCTCTTTGCTAGCTTTGTTGCTTCTGCTAGTGGTTTGTGCATCGGAGAAGTCTTTAGCTGTTGAAGCAAGGCCACTATCCCTCTTGTCACAGCAAGGTAAGAACTCCTGTACTAATTAAGTAACATATGATCTCTGTCTCTGCAAAAGTGATCTTTAGAACTGATTAGATCTAGCTGCGTTCTGTTGTGTAGGATATTCGAAGGTTTTTGGAACCCTTGGAATAGCTTGTGAGTGTTGCGAGGGAGTTGGAGGTATATGTACAAGTAGTTGGACCGGGACTTGCAATAGCCTCAAATGTCTTCCATGGAAACAACATAGTTAGAATTAGCAGAAGCCCTCCTCTTTTAGTTCCCTAGCTACTCTGTGTCTTCCCTTCTTCGATCTCTAAGCTTTGTATATAGCGCCCATGTAAATATTATGGTGGAGATGTTTTTCTTCGAGTTTTTTTTTTCCTTGATGGGTTTTCACATATGCTGTTGTGTAGGAGTAACTATGATACATAAGTATAAATTTTGTGGCTGAAGAAAGTTTCATCACTTTCATGTTCTAGTTGTTGAGCTTACTAAACCTTGACGATTTTAAAAGCAATATCGTATACCGATCATAATCATAAGATGTGTTTGATCTATTATCAAGACGTGTGCTTCGAGTGTTGAAGCGTGGGATGGATGCCAATCTTGAATGTGATTTCACTGCTCTGCACACCGACAGAGTTTGGAAAACGTACTAGCTGAAAATGACCAGGCTTTTTAAAACTTCTTGAATGGTATGACTTGGTCTAGATCGATCTGCTCCTGCCCTCTTTTGTTGGAATTATTGTGTCGTGCGTACGGCGGGGGAAAGAAAAAATGTTTTAAAAACATTTACGTTATTTTAAATTTTAAGACATTTATTGAAATTTAGTAACTTGTTAATGTTCATTGTCAGTTTGCACTAACGAAGATTAATTTAACACTCAATTGAAGATTAATTTAACACTTAATTGAAGATTTTTTTAAGAGACTCAAAGTTACTAAAAATTATTTTTGTAGAATAATAGTCTCTAAATTTTGTTGATTTAAAATTAGAAATAATTAATAGAAGGATCGCTAAAATAATATAAAAGTATTGATAAAGAGATTGCTAGAATAATATAAAAGTATTCATATGGAAATCTAAATGTAATAGGAGAGGCAGGAAACACTCTTATTTATAGTAGTATTTAAGTTTTTTCACTTTAAAAAATAACCTTTTCATTTTGAAATAAATCACTTGATCAAAGGTTGCACCTTGTAGATCAAGGACACCCTTTCCAAACAGCATGTTGCTTTATTACTAATAATCACGTTAGTAACTATTTACCCTTCCAACATGCAGATGCATCGCATCGATTCTTTTTATATTTTGGAAATAATCCAGCATCTTTCAATGAGAGTTGACTCCTCATCATACGTACGATGCCCTGTTTCCGTGTGCATGCTATGAAACCATAGATTTCTCATTATAATGAGGGAAAATTATGATTCCAGACTTTCAAGTTGCCCGGATTCGATCGGAATTTGGCAAACTTTGGTAAAGGTCAAAACTTCATTCATGGATTTTAGATTTCATGAAATTACAAAGAATTTTATGAGTGGGCACAGGACTAGTCGGGTCTATTTTTGTCTATCTTTATTTCTATCCTGAACGGAACGGGACGAAACAAGATTAGATATTTTAAAAATCCGTCTCGATCCCGAAACTCAAACGAGATGGGATGAGTCCAATTTAAAATGAATATTTAATAAAGTACTAAACAACAAAAATTCGAATGAGATTACACGAACCAAATTTTGGGTTCAATATAAGATAAATATAATTCGATAAGACTTAAAAGTCTACAAGTACACAAAATAATACCGTTTATTTAATGGTTAATTAAAATAAGTAAAACTACAAGCAATTTTATTTCATGTTTAATTGATAGATTTGATTCATACTGCAATAAGTTTTGATCGTTAAAATGTTATTTTATTTTTTTGTTGAATAATGTTATTGGTATGATAATTTAATATGTTAACCTTTAATAAAACAAATGATAAAATTGACAAAATATATTATGCGGGACGGAAGGAGTCTGTTGAGATTTCAAAATCAAGACTCAATCTTATTCCTAAAAAATAGGACGGGTCGAGATGGGACGAAATAGTAAATTTTTTATTTTTCGTGTTCGAAATTTGTGAAATTCGTGTTCGCCCCTAATGTCTTTATTGACCAGTGACCACTTTGTCAAGGCCCGAATTCAGCCCACGACTTTACATCGATCCTTTCGGCCATTCCCTTAATTTGGGCCTCAGAAGTTGCGTTCTACTGTTGTTCTAAATTGCTCTGCCCTTTGGGTACTCAAATTTCCATTCGTAGCAAAACATAGTGAGAAATCACTTTCCCAAAAGCATTAGATTCAATGTTTCATGAATGCAAAAACTGATGAATCACAACCAGATACAAATTATGACTTTATTCTTGATCCAACGTGCATAGCATAACAATAGGAGCTTCAAGTATCCTAGGACTGTAAATTATTTACTACGTATTTTTGACAATCTTAATCATTTATGTTCCCTTCAAAGATTATTTTAGAAATTCATCACTTAAAAAAATGTTGACAAGTATTGATTTTATAGATATCTTAAATTTTTTTTGTAAGTAGATTGATTTATTCTTTATTGTATATATTCTCTGTCTATTATGAACATGTCTTGTAAAGCTCTATATATATCCAGCTTAGGAGTGAATGAATTGATTGTATTCTACCTAAATACTTTTATCTATACCTTTCTACTTGACATCAAACTCAAACTTGTAGACCTACCGACAAAACTCTATTTTTTTGTCATCCACTACACCTAAATTCCGATGCCATGGAAGGAGAATCCAACTATGCTGTGATTTCTTCCCCTCAACCTGAACCTCAGATTCCACCTCCACCACCTGTTATCCACTACCACCAAGAAAACTTTTATTTTCCTATTGGAGTTCTATTTAATGATTCCAATTACTCTACTTGAGCTCCTGTTATGCAGATGCGCATTGGGGGTCGTAACAAGTTTGGATTCCTTACCAGTGCCTCAGTTGCTCCTCTTGCAGGAACACTTGAGTATCTTACTTGGGCTATTGACAACGAGAAGATGAAGAGTTGGTTGATAGACAACATGTCTCCATCCACCATCAACCGTTATCTCAAGACTGCTGCAAAAATTTGGAGTGCCATACACCACACCTATTATGATGATTCGGACTTTACCCGGATCTATGCGTTGCACCGTCTCTGCTTCACCACCAAACAAGCAAGGCGACCCCTCTCTGTCTACTACAATGAGTTGGTCGCTTGGTTCAAGGAACTTGATCAACGTGTTGCCTCATTTTCTAATACCGTAACTGCAGTTGTCCAAGACAACAATTACAAATCTATGATCTGGGTTCACATGTTCTTGGGAGGTCTGGATCCTAAATTTGATCAGATTCGAGAGAGTTGCTTCATCGAGAGGAATTATTGAGTCTCGACAAGATCTATGCTCATATTCGTCAGGCTCACAATGATCGTCTTACCCACTCTATTTTTCCTGTTCAGCATACTATCATGACAACCACGACCTCCTCCGCACCTCCACCACCACTGGCATCTCCCTCTAACGCTTAAGCTGTCGTAGCTCAACGATGGTCTTCCTCCACCTCACGCTCCTTTGACTCTTCCCGGTTTGATGTTTGTTCTCCAAACTCTTATGTCAACTCTATTTGCCCGTTGTGCAAGAATAAGGGTCACTCCAAAAATAACTATTTTCCATCTATTGGATATCTTGACTAGTAGGGTGATCGCCCACGTAAGACCCTTCCTTCCACAAGTACATCCGCTGCTTCTCCTAATGTAGTCTAATTAGGTATGTTTGGTAAGGCATCTCTTGCTATATCTTGTGGGAATAGTAATTGGATAATTGACATCGGCGCATCTGACCATATGACCAATACCCCTAGTTCATTATATTCATCCCTCTTCTTTACCTAGTATCTCTACTGCAGATAATTCTCCTTCTTTTGTTATTGGTGAAGGCTCTGTTACTCTCTCTTCAAATTTAACCATTGATTCTGTCTTAGTTGTCCCCTCTCAAGCATATAACTTTTTATATGTTAGTCAAATCACTATGGCCATTTCTTGTTTTGCCACGTTTTATCCCAATTTTTGTATTTTTTTAAGACATTCTGACTCGGCAGATTTTTGGTTATGGTATTAGAAGGGGGAACCTGTACTCTCTCGACATCCAGTAGAGAGAAGCAGTTGAGTTCGTTAGGTCAAGCCAAAAATGTTAGCAATTTGAAGAAATCCAAGGAAATCATCTGGTTATGGCATCGTCATTTGGGTTATCTTTATTTTCATTATTTTAGGAAGTTACAACCCTATCTGTTTTCAGGTGTCGATGAGTTTTGATTTTAAGTGTGATGTTTGTGAATTGGCCAAGAGCCACTGTATTTCATATTCCTCAAATTTGAATAAATGCTCAATTTCTTTTATGAAAATTCATTCTCATGTTTGGGGTCCTATAGAGTCTCTACACTTACTGTAGCTCGTTACTTTATTACTTTTATTGATGAATGTATCCGGATGACATGAATTTCCTTGATGACTAGCAAGAGTGATGTATTCTCTCGCTTTACTGAGTTTCATAAGATGGTGACTACATAATTCTAGTAGGCTATCCGAGTTCTTTAATTTGACAATGGAGGTGAGTATGTTAATGGCGCTATGTCTACTTATATGACCTCTCATGGGATCCGTCACCAAACCTCTATTGCTTATACTCCTCATTAGAATGGTTTGGCAGAAAGTATGAATAGGAAATTACTAGAGGTTTTTTGTGCTTCATTGTTTGGCATGAATGTGTCTCGGTCTTATTGGGGTGCTGATGTTACTTTTGTCATTTACTTGATCAACCGTACTCCATCCTGTGTTATTGACTTCCAAAGTCAATTTCAGAAGCTACAAGAATTGTTGAATGTTACTTCCCCTCCTAATCTTAAGCCTCATGTGTTTGGTTAACAAATGATCTAAACCCATATCAAATCAATTTTATTCGATTGCATCGCAAGTCCCATAGTGGTGGAATGGGCCGTCTACGATGGGAAATCAGTGTTGTGTCCCCACATCCAAGTCTTTATTTGGAGATAATAAATTTCGAGGGTGAAATTTTTATTAGGGGGGGTAGATCGTAACGACCCAGACCTTGATTAGTGGGTTAATCATCATTAGTCGCGCTAATTAACGAGATAAGTGTTTTATGTAGCATTTATCGAGATTCGTCGTAATTAAAAATTAATTTTTTTATAGATTGTGATTTTGGACCCGCTCTCTTCACGAAAGTTGTAGGGGAAATTATTTTGAGCATGTCGATACTTTGATTGGATTTTTCAGAGGTTCGGACCTATTTCTACGAATTGTAGAAGTTTATGGTAAAACCTAATTAATTGGAAAATCTACCCTAGGTCAAGTCGTGTGGACCGTTCAATCTTGATCATAGTTAATCTGAGCCATTTATCTAAATTGGGTAAGTTTTGGATTTTTTTAAATATTTTGGGTTGTTTAGGAGCCTAACTCAGTTGGACCCGGTTCTCTCTCCTCCTTCGGACTCGACTCTCTCTCTCTCTCTCTCTCGTGACTTTGTCAGAGGTATCGCCGGCCGGCGAGCCTTTCTCTGCCTCCCCCTTCACCAAAATCAAAGCCCTTCCTTCTCTCTCTCATTTTCCATCATTATTTTGACCATAAATTGGGAGTAGCGAGGGAACCGACACGGTGTTCCAGGCGAGATTTCGTCATTGTCGATGGCGGGGCTACGGTCAGAATCGGTCGACGGGATCATGAGGGTTTTATAGCCCACTCTTCCACGAGTCAAACTCGACCGGTCTCGGGTTACACCGTGGCCTGATGCTGGCGATCAGTCACCAAGAAATCCGGCGAGGGTTTCTGATTTCAAGGTAAATTTTTGACATTTTTCAGCCAGTTTTTGATGTTGTGTTGTACTGCAAAGTTGTTGGGTCTTGCATGGGATTTTGTTTGGTGTATTCATTGCAAAGATTGGAGCCGGTTGGATTCTGGCCATCGTCTGCGGTGGCGCGTAAGGCCCAAGCGTCGCAGTGTGTGGCGAAGCTTCGGCGAGCAGAAAATCTGATTTTTTCACGGGAAGTTCCTAAGCCTATTTTTTATCGTACTTTCCGTAGTTTTATGCGATTCAACAATCTTAGTGATGTTTTCATCTATTTTCAGGGTTCGGGCCGACTCAACACTTTCATGTTATTTTGCGACGTGTGTCGAGTCGAGGCTTACCCCTCTATGGAGCTTGAGAGTCAAGGCTTGATAGCTGTATTTCAATTCACGATGTGGCGGAGTAGTGTTGTTTAATTATTAAAAATGTAAGGTGAGTATGTAAGATATAAATAATCTTGGAACCCTTATCTATTTTACGATTAGAATGTTCTGTTATTTAAGGTAGATCTTTGTCTGGTTTAAGGGTGTTAAGTACGTTTATCGAGTTAGTGGATCGACTTGTGTTTCAGCTAGCTAGGTGAGTGGACACTTTATTTTTCACTGTCATTATGAGTCTAGATATATACTTATGATTTCATTTACATTAAATTACTATGATATGTCTTATATTTATGTTTATGCATTGAGGCTCTATGATATGTTTTTACGTTTTTCACACGATATGTCTACGTTGTGCATCGATGCATCCACTTGGCTGATCCCCGAGTGGCACTGGCCAGATCACCGCACACACCTGAGCTAGCTACGATTACGTTTATGATGGCTAGAGGATTTATGCTCTAGTCATGGCCTCCACATACTTATGATTTTATGTTTGACTAGAATGGTCATTCTTTCGTTATAAGCTTGAATTGTTTTGGTGTAAGGTATACTTAAGTTTTACGATCTCTTAAGAATATTTATTTTCGTCTCACTCACTGTAACGGTTTTCCTACTTCATATGCCTTTCCCTAGACTTTTCGATTTCAAATGACAAGGTTGCAGAGTCTCTATTGAGGTCGGGCACATATGCAGATCGAGACATAGCAGTTTCCACCGTAAGATCCAAGGTTGATCCTACAAGTTAGAAACTTAGTCAGCATGAGTAATGTAGAGAGTGTAGCAGCTTTGGTGTCATAAATGGTATAAATTTTGTTGTCAAGAGTTGTTTCTAAAATTTAGTCTCTTTAATTTATGTTTTTTTTTAGATTATTGTATTTTCATTCGGTTTTCTTTTGGACTAGCTTGTTTAGGTTCTAATGATATTTAGGGCCTAATCTCGGTTTATACAACTAAATAGGGGTTGGGTCCTCACACTTTATGTTAGTTTGATGCGAAGAATGCTTTCTTGGATGACAACTTAGAAGAAGTATACATGTATTCTCCACCAGGAATCAGTTGAAAACCAAGTGATGAGGGAAATGTGTGTTATTTGAAGAAGTCTTTATATTATTTGAAGCAATGACCAAGGGCGTGGTTTAGATATTTCTCCAAGACAATGAAGAAATTTGGATATCGTTAGTGCAATTCTGACCACACCTTGTTTGTCAAACGCAAGGATGGTAAGACTAATGTCTTAATTGTATATGTTGATGATATGGTGGTTACATGAGATGATTCATGGGAGATAGCAAGTCTTTATAACCAGTTGTCACATGAGTTTGAAATGAAAATTCTGGGTGATTTGAAATACTTCTTGGGAATTGAAGTTGCAAAGTCCAAACAGGAGATTACATTGTTCCAAATGAAGTATATTTTTGATCTTTTTGCAGAGACATGATTATTAGATTGTAATCCTGCTACTCCTATTGAGAAAAATCACAGGCTGAAACTTCTCCTAAATCAGTTTCCAACAAAAAGGGGCAGGTATCAGCGTTTAGTTGTGAGACTTATTTATTTATCACACACTATACCTGATATTTTATATGTTGTTAGTGTGGTGAGTCAGTTTATGCATAGTCCTAGAGTAGAGCACATGAGTGATGTCTTACGTATTCTCAAATATTTGAAGGGCATACCAAGTAAAGGTTTGTTATTTGCAAATAATAGTGAGTTGTGTGTTTCAAGCTACAATAGTGAGGTATATGTTTCGGGTACACTGATGAAGATTGGCCTGGTGATCATACTAATAGGGCGTCTACTTCTGGATACTTTTCTTTTATTTGTGGAAGTTTGGTGACTTAGAGCAGTAAGAAACAAAATGTGATTGTCCGCTCAAGTGAAGAAGCTGAATACCGTGAAATGAAAAATAGAGTATGTGAATTGTTGTGGATCAGGAATGTTCTAAAAGAACTGGGTTTCAAGCTTCAGAAGCCTATTGATTTGCATTGTGATAATACAGTTGTCGTTGAGATTGCTCATAACCCTATACAGCATGACAGAACCAAGCATGTAAAGATTGATAGACATTTTTCAAGCGATGGGATCACCTTGACAAGAAAATTATTCAGTATCTCTTTGTGACGTCTGAAGAACAGTTAGCTGATGTTTTTACTAAGGGATTGTCACATGAAGCCTTCACTAAATGGTTGGACTTAACATCTACACTTCAATTTGAGGGGGAGTGTTGACAAATATTGATCTTATAAATATCTTAGATTCTTATTGTAATTAGAATTGATTTATTCTTTATTATAGATATTCTCTGCCTATTAGGAATATGTCTTGTAAAGCTGTATATATACCTAATTTAGGAATTAATGAATTGATTATATTCTACCAAAATACTTTTACCTATAATTTTCTACTAAAAATACACCTGAATTCAAATACAATACACCCCACACAGAACCAGTTTACTCAATTATTTTTAGACATTTATTTCTCTGTTTAAAACAAATATTCAAAAAGAAACGTTAAATTGTGTCAATTGATCTGGTACTAACCAGGCCCAAGTATGGAGCACACTTGTCCTCCTTTAGTTTGTTGTCATACCCGTTCCTTTCTATTTGTAGCGAAACAGAATGAAAAGCACCACCTCAATCCATTTGCCGTCTCTGTGTACAAAATCAAAAGAAGAACCAACCAAGCATGGCCTGTCCTGGTCTTGGAATTGGTAGGAACCAAAATGACTTGGAAATGAGTCACCAGTTCACAGAACAAAATAATGACTTGATACGAATGGACATAATTGAAAGGTGGCATTCTTGAGTGCTAGCTAAGAACTTGAACAATCACTACATGCAATGTGATGATGAACAAGATTATTGAGTTTCAACTCTTGCTTTTCCAATGTAATTTCGTAGCCTGTCCCTTAAAAATGTGACGGTCCTTTTTAATGAAATTAAGTTTCATTATGTACATCCTTGGTTAAAATAAAAGATGTTGATGTTGAGTAGTCCCATGTCTTGTTGTACTAAAAAGAAATGACATGAGAGAGATCGACTACGTTTAAAGTAGCGAATATAAATAAATTGAGAATCTCTATCATCACCGATATGAAGCGGTGTGATCATAAAATGTTAATGCGTGTTCAAAAATGTCAGTGAACAGTTTAAAATAAAAATAATGATATATGATAAATATGTAATCACCATATACACATGTCATGTGTTCGGATTGAGTTTTGCAAAACAGAAACTTATTTAGGTTTTTGCGGGTGATGCATCGCAACCTAACCAAGTGGAAAGAGGAAGTATTTATGTGACATAATATATAACATAAGCTCTTGGTTTGTTCTGGATAAAACCACACACTTAGTTCACTTCTAATGGGGATAAATTGATAAAATCTACAGAAAACCTTGCAATTTCAATTTCATTCATTCATATACTTGCACTGAGACGAGCTAGCAAGCATTCTCAGCCATTTACGTTTTCAATGAATAGTTCGAGTAGAAAATAATATATAAAAGAAAAGAAAAGAAAAAAGACCCTATTGATCGAGAGGTAGATAGAGCACAAGAGGCTACCGACTCCACTCTGTACGTAAGAGTGCATGGTTCACGTTTAACCGGCCATCTTCTTAATTAGTTCTCTTGAAAGTTGAAGCTTGCCACAGTGCTACACAATTTCCAGATCGAAAAACAAAATTTAACGTAGCCATGCACTGAAAATTACAGAGTGAAGCCAAACCCTAAAATTGGAAGCTAGTATAGTATGAAGCACGTACACGCGAACCTCGCTATAGCTGTGAGGTATGCTTAGAGCAAGGGTGACGATGATAGATTGATATTGTATACCACTACATGGATCGGTCTTCTGTTGTTAACGTGGGTCTTTTGAATTCTTGCAGCACTTTTTCTTCGATCGCTTTGGTTCTTATCCTGAATCTGGGATCCAAAAATTCATAGGCTCTAAAGAGATCGAGTAAAGAGTAAAGACCAACGGGCATGCGTTTTCCGATTGATGTCCTCCTCGTCTTCTTCTCCGGCTTTAACTCTATCTGTTAATTAATTAATTTACTTAATTATAAGTTGGCATGGTGCTGTTGTTACAATATGATCCATATGTCTTATCACTAAAATTGTTTATGGAAAAAGAAATTATCCTTGCTGACTTCTTTACTCAAATTCGTCACTTAGGGATCCCACTTAATTAGATCATTTATGAATAAGATATCACAATAATAAGGTAAGAACTCAGCGGTTCATTTACGTTCCAATCGATCTATTTGGCACATAAATAACTTAAGGAAATTTCACTATCAGTAGAAAAGCTACAGCGAGTTGGCGGAAAACAAGCCGACGACAACCCTTGTCATCGGTTATAGTATGGTATAGCCGATGAGGTTTTCCAGTCGTCGGTCATAGTACTATAACCGACGACTGGAATCACGTCGTCGGTTATAGTAGCCGAAAAATCGTTGGGTATAGTTTGTAACTATTACCGACGATATTTTTTACTATGACCGACAACTTTTTAGTATCGTCGGCTATAGGTGTGGTTTATAAATCCAATCTGGGCAACAGCTCGGTCATTCAAAAAAAAAAAAATTTCCGCGAAAACTGAAAACGCTCCAAAATCATTGGGTGTTGTCAAAAACTGTCCACGATGAGTTCGTGATTCATTATATAGGTACATACGTACATATATATATATATGCATGATGTACGTATAGATCGAGTTGAGATATATATATATATATATATTGTTAATTTTGAGTTGATTGTTGGGTTTGAGTGATTGATATTGTTGATTTTGAGTGATTGATATAGTTAATTAATTTGCAGTAATTGTCGTTGATTATTGTGAATATATGATGATTTATTTGATTTTTGTGATTATTATATATACCTAGGGTAGTTAATTGTGATTATATATTATGATTAATATATATATATATTGTGATTATTGTGTGCATGTTTTGGTTAAATATTGTGATTGTACGTAGTGTACGTGGTTAATTATTATTAATTAGACAAATATATATATGTTCATTTGTAATTAGGGATCGATCGAGTAGAATAATTAAATTATATAATTTATAATATAAATATCGATATATATCATGATAAATTTTTAATTAATTAAATCATTGGTATATATACAGCTATAATTATCATGATGGACAAGAGTTGGATGTGTCTTCCAAGATGGGATGTAAGATACCACCGTGGAATTAAGAGTTTTTTGGAATATGTGAAGGTTAATTATAGAGGGATGACAATTCATTATTGTCCGTGTATGAAATGTCAGTGTCGCAGCGAGTGATATCGTTTTCACATCGATAAAGTATTGGAGCACTTAAAGAAAAATGGGTTTTGGGATAAATACACATGTTGGATTTATCACGGTGAAAGCTCAACAGTTGGTCAGAATGATCAGGGACAATTTTTTGAGAGTGGCAGTACATCCAATGATCCAACAACAAGGTTGATCAACGATATGCTTTCTCATTAGAGCGGTGTATTTGTTGGAGCACCAGATATCCCTCCCGCCGTTGGGGGTTTCCCTCATATTGAACCAGTCCAGCAATTACCTACAGCTGTCAACACTG
Source organism: Geum urbanum (assembly GCA_946800695.1). Classification (NCBI taxonomy): domain Eukaryota; kingdom Viridiplantae; phylum Streptophyta; class Magnoliopsida; order Rosales; family Rosaceae; genus Geum; species Geum urbanum. The sequence continues at coordinate 74,593,181 of OX326999.1, read as the reverse complement.
CTGGTATGGACAAGTACAACAACCTCATTCCTTTCCAACAGACCCCGTTGTACAACGAGTGTAATAAGACTGTTCTTGAAAGTGTTATGGGAGTAATGAAGCTGAAAGTGGAGAACAAAATGAGTGTGAAGGCTGTTAATGATTGGCTGAAGTGGTCTGGTTCGTTGTTGCCCCTTGGTCATCGCCTTCCTACCACTCATCGTAAGGTGCGACAGATCCTAAAACATCTTGGTCTTTCCTACATCAAAATCCATGCTTGTAGATATGATTGCGTTCTGTTCTGAGGTGAAGATGCTTATGGGAATGATCTTGAATCCCTTGATGGTTGCCAGGTATGTGGTACATATAGGTATAAGTTGACTCCTGCTGGAAACAAGAAAGCTGTAAAGATACTTCTATATTTTCCGCTGATAGATATGCTAGAACGGTTGTTCATGTCTGCACACACAGATGAAGGTATGAGATGGTGGGCCGAGAGGAATTTGCCCAACGGTGATATCCTTATACACTCTGCTGACGGAGAGGCTTGGAAGCACATGGTGAGGGAGTTTTCTTATTTTACTTCAAAGGTTCGAAATGTTTGGCTGGGGCTTTCATATGACGGATTCAACCCTTTTGGCAACATGAGTCTTCAATACAGTATACGACCAGTTATGTTGGTACCGTACAATCTTCCTCCATGGATGTGCATGAAGAAAGAATACAATATGCTCACTATGATAATTCCAGGGCCGAGTTATCCAGGAAAGTGTCTCGATGTGTATTTAAGACCCTTGATTGAGGAGCTTAAGTACCTAAGTGAGCATGGTCATCCCACTTATGATAAGTTCAAAAATGAGATGTTCCAGATGCATGCCATGCTTGTTGGCACCATTAGCGATTTTCCTGCACGCGAGATGTTGTCAGGCAACGTTACCAGGGGATACAGGGCTTGTCTAGAGTGCATGACTGTTGAGTGTTGCAGACCTCATTGCAAGAAGATTGTACATATGCGTCATCGTTGTTGGCTTCCACATGATCACCCATTTAGGGAGGATATGGAGGCCTTTGATGGGATTGTGGAAACAAGTGAGCAGCCGAGGAGATGGACGAGGGATGAAATATTAGAAGTGCTAAATGAATACGATTTTGTGTAGCTCAGCAATCATCCTAAGATAGTGGCGTCAATACCTGACAAACCTGACAGATATAAATTCTGGACAAACAAAAATATTTTTTGGGAACTTCCGTATTGGTCAAAGTTGCTGATCCGACACTACTTAGATGTCATGCACATAGAGAAAAATGTATGCGAGAGTGAGGTCGGCACAGTGTTGAATTGGGAGGGAAAAACTAAAGACGACCCGAAGGTACGCATTGATCTGGAAAGAATGGGACTGCGAAAACATTTGTGGTTGAGAGATGGGAAGAAAAAAATTCCTCAAGCTCCTTATACCTTCAAGCCTGCCCAGAAGAATGCAATTTTTGGCTGGATGGGTAATGTTAGGTATCCTTCCGGCTATGCAGGAAATATAAGTCGGTGTGTTAACTTCAAAGACAATAAGATGTACGGACTAAAGAGTCATGACTGTCATATACTGCTTCAACGCATCTTCCCTGTTTTCATTCAAGAGTACCTGCACAAAGAGGTAGTGGAGCCGTTAGTGGCTTTGTCAAAATTCTTTCAGAAGTTATGCACGAGAAAAGTGAAGAAATCGGACCTGTTAAAAATGCAACAGGACATCATTTATATCATGTGCAAATTGGAAAGAATATTTCCTCCAAATTTTTTAGATATCATGCCTCACCTGATGCTCCATCTTCCGGAATAATTGTTGCTTACCGGTCCAGTACACTACACATGGATGTATCCCATGGAAATGTACGTAAGGCATCTCTGAATCTGTCTATGTTTTTAATATTATTTATTCACTTATTTTACAATAATCATAACATTGTGACGACCCGGAACAGAATCAATAGAGTAATCGGCTTAATCCACGAGTTAGCGCGTAATCGCAGTTTTCCGTAAATTGATTGATTTGCCGGTTTTGATTACAACTTAATTATTGGCCGAGAATTTGAGTTGAGTCGCTTCTCGAGAGTTTTTTGTACACGTGATTTCAAGTTCGTGGGCGATTCTGGATAATTATTTTGACGATCGAAGAATATAATATGAATATTTGAAATTGCAGAATTTCGTCGAGTTTATCCGTTCGTATTGAGTTATCCGAATCGTGATTGTGATCCGTTTTGGACCGTCGATCGTCCCAAGCCGCGAGTATAAATATCAGAAATAGTCGAAAAAGTATTGTTGGAAGTTTGACTGGCGTTGACTATTTCTGTTGCGTTGACCCGCGTTGACCGAGGAGGAAAAACTTCACCGCCGCTTGACTCACCGGCGACCTTCATTTTCCGGCCACCTCCGGCAAGGACTTTGGTATATTTAGATTCCTCTCATGATTTCCTACTATTTAGCACTTGGAATTGTTTGATTTGGTGTCGATTTGAGGGAGAAATGTGGAGTTGAATTTTGAGGTTTTCTGGCCGGTTTTTGGGAGGTTCGACGGTGGCATTCCGGCCACGGTGATGGCTGGGGATTAATGGGGTTTTTACCGTGGGGCCACGGTGAAGCTTTTGGGAGGGGTCTCGAGGGCCGCCGTGAGCCATGGACGGAGATCGGAGGCTGCCGGCGGTGGAGGAATCCCGTGGATATTGAGTTGATTTCCGGCAATTTGGGCAGGAATTGGTTGATGCCTCAGTTGGGATAGTTGTTCGGCTCGTTGAGGAGAACATTGTGGGAGCTTGGCAGCCGGAAAATCTCTCCGGTTGACGGCGCATCGCCTCCGGCGGCGGCGGTCAACGACGGAGCTCCGACGACCCGTGGACTTTTTGAAATGTGTCGAGTTATATGTCGTTTTGCTCGTATTCGCGCCCCGATCATCGCCTTGAGGTTTTCGAGTGGATTTGGATACCATATTTTCAGTCGAGGGTTTGTGTGGAGATTTTCAGAATTTCGTCGATTATTTTGTACCGTGTTATATGTTTCCGGGAACGGTTGGTTTCCGAGGTGTGGTACAGTGTGTTGAGCTATGATTTTGATCAGTTATATTTTATGATTATTCAGGGGATCAAAATCGTGCTTTGGGCGAGGGATCTTCCGCCGGATCTCGTGATTAGCGCGAGTGCGCGCTTTGCTCACCTGTGAGTGAAATTTTCTATTTTCACTGTTGTTGCGAGTTCGTGATTTCCATATTTATTTATATACGATATTGAAATTATTTATTACTTTTGGAGGTATTATTTTATATTTTATATGGTGATGGCATTACTTGCATCGATGCTTTGGCTACTCGGCTGATCACCGGTAGTCAGACCCAGAGTTGAGAGATTCCCCTGGGCAAGGTTGAGAAATTCCTCTATTATGCCGCTAGAGTTGAGAGATTCCCCTAGCCTATCACCATCGAGCTTGAGAGATTCGTCTGGCATCTCCATATATAATTTCCGAACTTGCTTTACCTTCTTTTATGTATATGAAATTGGTGAAAGGCATATGTTTATTTTCGTCCACTCACTCTAACGATTTTATTGCCTTTCCTCTAGGCTATTCTGTTTCCGTGCCCAGTTTGCAGTTCAGATTCTGGTGTCTCACGTCGCGGTCGGAGGCTAGTCGTTCGAGCTACCTTTCTTTTCCAATAGGTTTCTTGTTTTGCCTACTGTTGTATATTTTGTATATATACACTAGAGGTCGCTTTGATACGTTACTGATATGTTTTTATGTGATTTTTCCCGGATTTCCTGTAAAGTACAGTTTTGTTTACTTCTTTACTTTATTGATATGATATTGAGAAATCCGGATGGGATTGGTGCCCACGGTTTGACTTTTGTGGCATAGGATGAAGTGTATTTTCCGGGTGCAGGTTAATGGCAATTCCGCGTTAGTAGCGTTACTCTGCCGAAATTTTTGTGGTTTTTGTTGGTTCGTGTTTTCAGAAGGGGTTTGATTCTGGTTTAGGAAACTAAATCGGGGTTGGGTCCTTTCAGCTTGGTATCAGAGCATTAGGTGTCAGATCCTGTAGACTCTTGTAGTTGTGACACTTAGGGTATTTGAGTATGTACAACATGTCTGGAACGGTGACCCGACTGGCCAGTGGTACTCATCAATGCTTCGGGTGTTGTATGTGTTCAAATATCTGAGGTCTCATGATTACATTTCTAGTGCTTGTGATTAATACTTTTGTTGTATCAGTAGGATGCCTCCTCTACGTGGTCCCTGTGTGAATCGGGAAGTGGATCCTGATGAGGATCGCCAAACGCATGACTCGCTGATGCGAGTGTTGCGTTTGGAGGAGCGTTTTGACCCTGTGGTCAAAGCTCGTAATGCTGGTGCGACTGTCTTTTCGGGTTCAGGTGATCCAGAGATTTGTGAAGCATGGTTGGTTCTTGTTGAACGCGTATGTGAGCGTCTGCGTTTTACCCCTGAGCAGATGATAGTGGCAGCAATCGGTTAACTTGAGTCAGATGCATACTTCTGGCGGGTTAGCACCGATCGGGTTCCGGTTGTTACTCCGTGGACTTTGTTTCGAGATTTGTTTATGCGGAGATACTTCAACCAGGCTACCCAGCAGCGAAAGTATGAGGAGTTCACAAATTTGAGGCAGGGCAGTTTGTCTGTGCTTGAGTATCGGGACAGATTTACCCGCTTATCTTGGTTTGCTCGTGACATGGTGGCTACTGAGGAAGCCAAGTGCCGCAGATTTGAGCTGGGTTTGAACTTGAACATCAAGGGTACTCTGACTACGATTTCTCGGAACAACTTCGATGAGTTTGTCAGTGCAGCACTCCGAGGTGAGGATATCGAGAAGGAAAGGCAGATGAGATACTAGTCTCGATGGTTTGATGAGGGTAGACCGAGTCAGGGACCTTCTAAGAGGCTGAGTTCTGATACTTCCAGATCGGCTTCATCCTTGGGCAGTGGACCATATCGACCACCAGCTAGTGCACCGAGACAGAGGCAGAGATGGAGGAGAGATCGACCGCAGCGACCACAGTCTAGTGGGGGTTCCAGCGGTTCCAGTTATCCTCGGCGTACCGGTGGCACTTTTGCCATACCAAGGGAGTACCCATTGTGTAGTCTCTGCAGCAGGCATCATGTCGGTTTATGTCAGCGAGGCCCTATCACTTGTTTTCGTTATGGCCAGGTGGGTCATTATGAGAGAGAATGTTCCCAGCTTGATGGTGCCGGTGGACAAGCGGCCCAGAGTTCCGGAGGAGAGCGAGGTGCCACTTCGGGGACTCGACCAGTACAGTTTTCTGGCCAGGGTAGACAGCAGGGACACCCTCAGCGTGGACGGTCAGCCGGTTAAGCCAGGGTTCATGCCATGACTTTGCGCGAGGGCAGAGCTTCACCGGAGGTTGTTATCGGTACGTTGCATGTTTTCAGTTATCCAGTACTTACATTGTTAGATCCAGGTGCTACGCATTCATTCATGTTATATAGACTATCATCTTTAGCTATTGTGCCTGCGTCTCCACTTCCGAGGTTGTGGAGAGTGTTGTATCCGTCCAGTGAGGTTGTGAGTATTGGCTGGGTGTACAGAGACTGTGAGATTTTTATTGGAGGTCATGGTTTAGCCGCGGATTTATTGTTGCTGGATATCGTCGATTTTAATTTGATTTCGGGTATGGACTTCTTAGAGACACATTGGGCTATGTTCGATTGTCATAAGAAGGAGGTTGCGTTTCGACGACCAGGCTTTCCCGAGATATTGTTTCGCGGCGAGAAGAATACTTAATTGCCATGTGTGATTTCAGCGATGAAGGCTGATCGGATGATGAAGAAGGGTTGTGTTGCCTATTTAGCTTATGTTGTGGATACTACGGCTACTGTGTCGGACATCGGTGATATCGAGGTGGTTTCCGAGTTTCCTGATGTATTTTCGGAGGAGTTACCAGGTATCCCTCCAGTTTGGGAGATCGATTTCACCATTGAGCTATTTCCGAGCACTTAACCTATATCACAGGCACCATATCGTATGACGCTAGCGGAGTTGAAAGAGTTACAGATTCAACTTCAGGAGTTGCTGGAGAAGGGTTTCATACGACCTAGTGTATCACTGTGGGGTGCCCCGGTTTTATTTGTGCGGAAGAAGGATGGTTCTATGCGGTTGTGCATCGATTATCGGAAGCTGAATCAGGTCACTGTGAAGAACAAGTATCCATTGCCGCAGATTGACGACTTGTTTGATCAGCTCAAGGGAGCTTCAGTCTTTTCGAAGATTGATCTTAGGTCCGGATATCATCATTTGAGGATCCGAGAGTCAGATGTGGCCAGGACAGCTTTCAGATCGTGGTACGGGCATTACGAGTTCCTAGTTATGCCGTTTGGGTTGACCAACGCCCCCGCAGCTTTTATGGACTTGATGAACCGGATGTTCTGACGGTTTATGGACAAGTTTGTGATTATGTTCATCGACGACATTCTGATTTATTTCAGGAGTGTGGGCAAGCACAAGAAGCATTTGCTAGCGGATTTGCGGACTTTGCGGGACAATCAGTTGTTTGCAAAGTTCAGCAAATGCAAGTTTTGGTTGGTCAGCGTGAGGTTTCTGGACCACGTGATATCAGCTGAGGGAGTCAGCGTAGATCCTGACAAGATCGAGGCCGTGCTGAATTGGAGTAGACCTACCACAGTACCAGAGATCAGGAGTTTCTTGGGTTTGGCAGGCTACTATCGGCGCTTTGTGCAGGATTTTTCTCGGATTGCTACTCCACTTCCCAGATTGACGAAGAAAGGCGTCAAGTTCGAGTGGTCCGATGCATGTGAGGAGAGTTACTTGCTCATGAAGAAAAAGTTGACTACTGCACCAGTTTTGACTTTACCTTACGACAGCGGTGAGTTCGTGGTTTATAGTGATGCATCGAAGTTGGGACTTGGTTGTGTTCTGATGCAGCATGGCAGAGTGGTAGCCTACGGTTCCATGCAGCTGAAACCACATGAAGTGAACTATCCTACATATGATTTGGAGTTGGCTGCTATTGTGTTAGCGTTGAAGAGTTGGAGACATTACTTGTATGGAGCTCAGTGCAACATATACACCAATCACAAGAGTTTCACTTATTTGCGCACGCAGCCAGATTTGAATATGAGGCAGCACAGATGGATGGAGTTGATCAATGATTATGATTGCACGTTCGAGTACCATCTAGGGAAGGCCAATGTTGTTGCCGATGCACTCAGTCAGAAATTCAGAGCTTCGTTATTCCATGTATGTGTGGCTAGAGTTTCTATGTTAGCCGAGCTTCGGGCTACGGGTGCCGAGTTCGAGTGGGATGACGATGGAACTTTGTTGGCCAGTTTCCAGGTTCGACCAATGTTGGTTGATCAGGTTCGGGAAGCTCAAGATGCGGATTTCTACCTATTGGACAAGAAGACCATGATACGGAATGGTGTGCCAACAGAGTTTCGGTTGAGTGATGATAGTACGTTGCTGTTCAGAGGCAGATTGTGCGTGCCTAGGGACGAGATTTTGAAGAAAGAGATTTTAGACGAAGCTCATTGTTCGGCGTATGCGATGCATCCCGGTGGTACAAAGATGTTTCGTACACTTCGAGCGTATTACTGGTGGCGCAATATGAAGCGGGTGATTGCCGCATATGTGAGCAGATGTTTGATTTGTCAGCAGGATAAAGCGGAGAGGCAGAAGCCTGCGGGAAAGTTGCAGCCACTGGAGATTCCGGTTTGGAAGTGGGAGCACATTACCATGGATTACGTGTATCAGTCACCATGTACTTCGGCCGGTAATACTGGTATTTGGGTTATCGTTGATCGATTGACGAAATTCACAAATTTTCTTGCACTTCCGGGGAAGATTTTAGTGGGCAGATTGGCAAAGCTGTATTTGTTGGAGAACGTTCGACTCCATGATGTGGCTGTATCTATTGTTTCTGACCGAGACAGTCAGTTTACTTCCGAGTTCTGGCAGACATTGCAGCGAGCCATGGGTACTAGATTGCGTTTCAGTACAGCTTTCCATCCTCAGACTGACGGGCAGTCTGAGTGGACTATACAGACTCTTGAGGATATGTTGCGGTCTTGTGTTTTACAATTTCGAGGAAATTGGGATCAGCGACTGCATTTGATTAAGTTCGCCTACAACAACAGCTATCAGGCCAGTATTGAGATGGCACCATATGAGGCCCTATATGGGAAGCAATGTTGCACTCCATTGTGTTGGAGTGAGGTGGGCGAGCGATGGCTTATTGGCCCTGATCTGGTGAAGAGCACTATGGGGGACATCCAGATTATCCGATACAGATTCTCTATCGGCGTGAGCAGGAGTTGAGGCACCGTGTTATACCGCTGGTGAAGGTCTTGTGGCTGAATCACTCGGTTAAGGAGGCCACCAGGGAGACTGAGCAGCGTATGCGGGAGCAGTATCCTCATCTGTTCATTTGATAGGTACGCAAATTTCGAGGTCAATTTTTTTTTAAGGGGGGTAGATTTGTGACGACCCAGAACAGAATCAGTAGAGTAATCGGCTTAATCCACGAGTTAGCGCGTAATCGCTGTTTTCCGTAAATTGATTGATTTGTCGGTTTTGATTACGACTTAATTATTGGCCGAGAATTTGAGTTGAGTCTCTTCTCAAGAGTTGTTGTACACGTGATTTCAAGTTCGTGGGCGGTTTCGGATAATTATTTCGACGACCGTGGAATATAATATGAATATTTGAAATTACAGAATTTCGTCGAGTTTATCCGTTCGTATTGAGTTATCCGAATTGTGATTGTGATCCATTTTGGACCATCGATCGTCTCGAGCTGTGAGTATAAATTTTGGAAATAGTCGAAAAATTGTCGAAGAAGTACTGTTGGAAGTTTGACCGGCGTTGACCGAGGAGGAAAAACTTCACCGCCGCTTGACTCGCCGGCGACCTTCATTTTCTGGCCACCTCTGGCTTGGACTTTGGTATATTTCGATTCTTCTCATGATTACCTACTGTTTAGCACTTGGAATTGTTTGATTTGGTGTCGATTTGAGGGAGAAATGTGGAGTTGAATTTCGAGGGCGCTCCGACCACGGTGGTGGCCGGGGATTAAGGGGGTTTGACAGTGGGGCCATGGCGGAGCTTTTGGGAGGGGTCTCGAGGGCTGCCGTGCGTCGTGGACGGAGATCGGAGGAGATCAGAGGCTGCCGGTGGTGGAGGAATCCCGTGGATATAGAGCAGATTTCCGGCAATTTGGGCCGGAATTGGTTGATGCCTCAGTTGGGATAGTTGTTGGGCTCGTTGAGGAGAACCTTGTGGGAGCTTGGCCGCCGAAAAATATCTCTGGTTGACGGCGCGGCGGCGGCGGCGGCGGCGGTGAACGGCGGAGCTCCGGTGACCAGTGGACTTTTTGAAATGTGTCGAGTTATATGTCGTTTTGCTCGTATTCGCGCCCCGATCATCGTCTTGAGGTTTTCGAGTGGATTTGGATACCGGATTTTCATTCGAGGGTTTGTGTGGAGATTTTCGGAATTTCGTCGATTATTTTGTACCGTGTTATATGTTTCTGGGAACGGTTGGTTTACGAGGTGTGGTACAGTGTGTTGAGTTATGATTTTGATCAGTTATATTTTATGATTATTCAGGGGATCGAAATCGTGCTTTGGGCGAGGGATCGTCCGCCGGATCTCGTGATTAGCGCGAGTGCGCGCTTTGCTCACCTATGAGTGGACTTTTCTATTTTCACTATTTTTGCTAGTTCGTGATTTCGTATTTATTTATATACGATATTGAGATTATTTTTTACTTTTGGAGGTATTATTTTATGTTTTATATGGTGATGGCATTACTTGCATCGATGCTTTGGCTACTCGGCTGATCACCGGTAGTCAGACCCAGAGTTAAGAGATTCCTCTGGACAGGGTTGAGAGATTCCCTTGGGCAGGGTTGAGAGATTCCTCTGTTATGCTGCTAGGGTTGAGAGATTCCCATAGCATATCACCGTCGGGTTTGAGAGATTTGCCTGACCGTCGGGCTTGAGAGATTCGCCTGGCATCTCCATATATAATTTTCGAACTAGCTTTACATTGTTTTATGTATATGAAATTGGTGAAAGGCATATGTTTATTTTCGTCCACTCACTCTAACGATTTTATTGCCTTTCCCCTGGGCTTTTCTGTTTCCGTGCCCAGTTTGCAGTTCGGATTCTGGTGTCTCACGTCGCGGTCGGAGGCTAGTCGTTTGAGCTACCTTTCTTTTCCAGTAGGTTTCTTGTTTTGCCTACTGTTGTATATTTTTTATATATACACTAGAGGTCGCTCTGATACGTTACTGGTATGTTTTTATGTGATTTTTCCCGGATTTCCTGTAAAGTACAGTTTTGTTTACTGCTTTACTTTATTGATATGATATTGAGAAATCCGGATGGGATTGGTGCCCACGGTTTGACTTTTGTGGCATAGGATGAAGTGTATTTTCCGGATGCAGGTTAATGGCAATTCCGCGTTAGTAGCGTTACTCTGCCGAAATTTTTGTAGTTTTTGTTGGTTCGTGTTTTCAGAAGGGGTTTGATTCCGGTTTAGGAAGGTAAATCGTGGTTGGGTCCTTTCAAACATGCTCTTTAATTATGTACCACTTTATAGACAATTAGGGGACTACAAAGACTATGTGATGAATAAATCCACACCCGAAGGGTGTATCGCTGAAGCATATATTGCGCACGAGTGCGTAACGTACACCAAGTTGTATTTGGGAGCGTTGGAAGATCATCCACAACATATGCCGGTAGATGAACCGCAGTTCAACCTTTCGATCATCTCCAATGATGTTGAAGTTTCTGGAAAGTTGCCCAACTCATACAATTTGGAACCATATGAGCTAGTCATTGCCCACTGGTCAGTATTGATTAACTGTCCAGAAGTTCAATATTGAAAAAATCTGCACCTTTACTGCCCTGCTATTGTCGGTGATGTTGAGTACCACAACAAGACATTCGCAAACTATTTTGGCAAATGGGTACGTATATAGATATATTTACTTGTATATGAATTTAAGTGTCTCATACCATATTTATAATTAAGTTAATAAATGATTATTTTCATATGAACCATGTACAAAATGATAGTATCCCTCAGTGGTCACACGAATTGAGGCTCTTGGCGCAGAAACCGGTAATTTCCAGAGTTTATCCTATGTGTAAAGTAAATGGCATGCTATTTATTTGTGAACATGGAGATGTCAGATGAAAAACACAGAATTCTGGGGTAATGATGCATGGTGGGCAGAATGAAGTTGACTATTACGGTGTTCTCCATTCAGTTGTCGAATTAATTTATGGGGAAGGCATGACGGTGCATTTGTTTAAGTATAGATGGTTTGATACTGACCCTTAGAACACAAGGACCGATCAATACGACATATTTTCGGTGAATACTGCTACAACCTGGTATGAAGATGATCCGTTTATTTTGGCCACGGCGGTGAAACAATTGTTCTATCTTGATGATCTTGTCCATAAAGGCGCGTGGAAAATGGTTAACCATGTTCTTCCAAGAAACATATACAGTGCCTTGATACTTGGTGTGACCTCGGATAATGAAAAAGTTAGTGCATACCAAGAGCCGAACGCAACTGGTATTCCTGATTCCTGAACAATTCGCCTTAATAATGTAATACAAGGCAGTGTGGTACGAATTCCTCGACCGAAACTTATTGATGTTAATCAAAATGAAGACAATGAAGACTCAAGTGACGAGGGCTTACACATCTTACCTGAAATTAATTCGAAAACTGAGTCAGACTCAAGCGATGATTCTGACTATGCGCCTTAGTGTACGTATGTTAATTTGAGTATATGAATGTGCAATGTAAAATGATGTGTACGACGATGAATTTGGCGTGCAATTTGAGTATGAACATGCAATGAATTAATTAATAATGTCGTCATTCGTGATATATAAAGTAGCCACTTTGTTTAATTAGTCTTTTTTATAAGTAACTAAAAAGAACTCATAGCCTTTTTGTATATATAAATGCATGAGAAAAAATAAATTAAAGGAAAAAAAAAAGTATACCCGACAATATTCATAATAAATATCGTCGGTTATACTATCCAAAATGGCTGGCCAGGAGGAACCCAGAACAAAGTGTCAGCAACAACCGGTTTTATTACGGGACAACTCATGATGTTCATATCGATCTATTATGCTCCTCTGCATCTAGCTTCAGAATTATAACCCTCCCACGGCAAATAAGCTACTAATACATTTTTTCCCAAAGTGAGTTCGCCACCAACTGTAGCAGCATCATCCGCCAAAATTTGTCCTTTTTTAATACAGTATTTATTAATAATTTTTTTTATTGATTCAAGAGCTGATTGTGTATTGATCTTAGGAATATTAATGATCCATAGAAGGATATCAATTTTTACTGCCCTCATTCTTAAGAGAAAGACAACATTACATTATTATTTATTAATTATTCGGGATAGGGATAAAAATTATTGAAAAAATCTACGCTTGTAGAAGGTGATTTCGGTTTAAAAATCCACAACATTACATTATTATTTAAAAAATTATTCGGTTCGGTTAATTTATTTCGGATTTCGGTTCGATTTTTCTGTAAAACATCCCACCCCTAAGCATCATGGCATGGATAACCCGAGCACTATAACTGACGACATAAGTACAATCTTCGGTTATAGTATCACCGACGATATTCATAATAAATATCGTCGGTGATACTATAGCCGACGACGATACTTATGTCGTCGGCTATAGTTCTCGGGTTATATCCCCCAGAACAGCCAGTTTGGGCAGAAACGAAACTGCCCATTTTTTTCGCAACACCTCCGATTGATTTCAAGCGCCACCGATCGTTCATCCTAGCCGTCGTCTATCCTTCCTAGCCACCGATTCAGTGCACTTGTTTATCCGACAACCTAAAAACAGGTTCGAATTCTTAAATCCCTAAATCCCCAATTTTGATTTTTTTTATATTTAGGCTAGTTTATGTTTAGTTTGTTGATAATGTGGATGTTTGGATGAATTGTGTGGAATTATTGTTGATTTTCGGAATTATTGTTGATTTTTTAGATTTTTTGGAATTATTGGATTATATATATGTTAGATATATATTGGATATTATTGGATTATGATATATATATATATATGTATATGAGATTGTTAGATTGTTGGAATATATAGGAATTTTTGGATTATATATATTAGGAATTCGAATTTTTGGATTAGGAATTATTTTGATTTTTTTGTAGTTTAATGGAATTTTATATGAAGGAATATATAATGAAATTTTTGGAATATAATGGTTATTTTATGTGAGTGCAAGGATTTTTTATGAATTTTTGTAATTTACCAAATTTTTTTGAATTTTTGTAATTTTTAGATTATTATTATGAACATATATATATGAATTAATACCGAATTAATATTTGGTGTTAATATGAATTAAATTGGAAGATTAATAATTAATTTTGATTTATTCCAGATTTATGTGAATTAATTTCATTTATTCTAGATTTATGTGAATTAATTTAGAATTTGATTGGTAGATTAATATATATGAATTAATTTGAATTTTTTGTAATTTATGGAATTATTGTGAGTTAAATATGGAAATATGTGCATTAATATATTCTGACATTTGGTAGATTAATGTGAATTAACTGTAATTTTATTGTTGATTTTTAAAACTATATAAAATTGAGTATGTTACGTAAATTTTATAGAAACGATGAATTGGTTAACTTTGGTGCTTCGCGAGGGGCATCAAGGGGGTCGAGAGGGAGATCGGGACGTGGGGATGAGGGCAGCGGAACTCAGTCCGCATCAGGATCCGCCAGTATCGGCAACACTTACAACGTTCCTCCCACCTCTCGGCACCGTACACTTCTAGGTTAGGGACCCTCTCAGCATCAGCAGGTCGAGCCTCGTCGACCCTCCAGCGCGAGGAGGCTTTATGAGGACAGTCGCACGCCTTCAACAAATAGTGCGACTCAATTCTCAGTCCAAATTCTGGACATTCATCGGCGGGACCCTTCCTCATCCGTCGACCAGACTCCTCATTCTTCCGAGGAGGCTGGTAGATCGACTCAGTCCTCGGCCGGGATACGATTATGCTCGCCAGGATACGATTATGCTCGCCGTCTACCCTATTCTTACCCTTGGAAATCTCGATGATACCCCTCGTCGATTCCATTGGAATGCATGTTCCGTGACCAGGCATACGCATATGTACCCTTCCCGCAACATCTCTGGAGTGTAAGGATTCCAGGACAACACATCGACGAATCAGGTAAATATTAATTAGTGATATCTTTTTACTTAGTAATATTTAAATTCAAATAGGTGTTGATGTTTAAAAAATCGTCTACAAATGTGATAGGCGAGATCGTGCCCGGTGATAAGCAAAAGAGGACCAGAGTCCCCGCCGTCGGCAAGTTACTGGATGACGCGATTTGGGCTACCGGTGGTGGCCAAGTTATGATTCCAACCGGGGATGGAGGCCAGGTGATCGAGGGAAAGGTCACTCGACAGTACGCAGGGATGGCAGACAGCATCATACGGGATAGAGTCCCTATGTTGTGGCCAGATTGGAATTCGGTGTCGCAATCCATCAAATATGAGCTGAATAATCCATTGTCGGTGAGTAGAATTTTTAATATATATATATATATGCATTGCAGAGGTGGTTCCGCGTGGACAACGACATTAGACCCACGTGGGCGGATGAAGTGCAAGGGAGCAGGTTACGTGATTCATTTGTTTCAATTTTTTTGTTTGTTTTGATTATGTTCATAAAATGTTGTAAGTTACTAACATTTGTGTTTTATTAATATAGTGACAAGGAGAGGAAGGGCGAGCTGAAAAAGCATTGGAAAAGGTACGGCAAAGATTGTTCGGGTACCCCTAGTGAGTTTCGTTATAGGGAGTACGAGTGGCGATGACTTGTGGTTCACTTCAACAACCCGAAATTGAAGGTACGCAGCCTCCGATCGATTAAATTTTTGTTTTATCGTACTTCCCCCAAATTATTTGGCTAATATTTTTTTGATGTTGGATTAATCGAGCAGGCTATTTCTGAAGTCAACACAAGGAACTGGGCCAAAAACACAAAAAATCATCATGCCGGTTCCAGATCATACTCGGGTTGGATCAAGGAGGTGGCCAACCACCCAGAAGTCCCTCCGCTTGTCTATACAATGCAGCACGCGTATCCACAGTCCCCCAAAGATGTCCCAAAGATGTCCTTATAACAAAATAAACATTTTTTTTACATTAATTAACATTTTATTTTTCTTTGTCAATTAGGCGAGACTTCAGGAGGTGATTCTGAAGGTGTTGACTCAAGTAGCGAGAGAGCGCTATCCCAACACCTCCGATGCGGAACTCCCGACTGATCAGATTGATCAATCTGATCCGATCATAGCGGCCAGGATTATGGCAGCCGCGATCGCTCCAGGGAAGAACACTTTCTACTACAGGGGGCTCGAAAAGTGGGGTCAAGGGCTGCTGAAGAAGACTCCTGAATTCTCTCGCAGTTCAAGATCATCTTCAAGGACTAATGAGCTATAGGAGCAGTTTAAGAGGCAAACGATAGAGATGGAATCTCAACGGTAACAGATGGAGGAGATGGAGCAGGCGCGAGTCGCAGAGCAGAATTGGTAGGCCGAGCAGCAGCAGATGATGGGGACATGGATGCAGCACTGTTATGCACAGTTGCATGCATCTAGAATCCAGGTAGCTCCCCCGCCCATT
This sequence comes from Geum urbanum, assembly GCA_946800695.1. Taxonomy (NCBI): domain Eukaryota; kingdom Viridiplantae; phylum Streptophyta; class Magnoliopsida; order Rosales; family Rosaceae; genus Geum; species Geum urbanum. Next base: position 74,577,439 of record OX326999.1, on the reverse strand, counting down.
TTCAGTGCGCCACAGCCACAGCCGCAGCCGCAGCCACCAGACCATGACTAACCAAGTTTTGGCGATCCGTTTGACCACATTGACTTAGGAAACCCGTAGTACCTGTAGTACGTAGTACGTATATGTATATAGATTTGAACAATTTCGGTTTTTTATTTTATTTACGTGTATAGTTTCAATATTTTTGGATTTTCAATGTGAACAATATTTGTGACTTTTTGGGAATGTAGGTTCTGGAATAAAACCCAGAACCTGCAAAAAAAATTAAAATAATACACACTATAGCCGACGATATATACATATATCGTCGGCTATAGTTTCCTCCATGGTCAACCTGTTTGACCAGGGGAGGAGGTATGGCCGATGATGAAGTCATCAGTTATAGTATGGAATTATAACCGACGACTTGATCTCGTTGGCTATAGCTTCATACTATAACCGACGACAACCCTATCTTGTCGTCGGTTATAGTATCACTGACGGTGTATTACCGACGATACTATACCCGACGACTCATCGTCGAGTATAGTCTATATCCGACGATACTATACTCGACGACTCATCGTCGAGTATAGTCTATAACTGACGATAATGTGGGACAAGCCGATGACTTCATGTCGTCGGTTATAATGTTTCTGCTGGTAGTATTTTTTTTTTATGATAGATGAATTTATCCAATTTTATCAACTTGATACATGAACTTTTAAGCGTATCATTGTGATACCTAAACTTTAAAAACTGTATCTTAGTGGTACCTGAAAGCAATTTTTCATTTATCTTCGTCAATTATGATGACGTGGCAAACAGAAATTTTAAATACGATGAGTAAACAAGTAATTTCAAATATTAGGTTCCTCAATAATACTGTTTTTGAAGTTTATGTATCACTTTAATAATTATTTTACTATTAATATTTCATAATTTTAATGATTTAATTAATAATTATTTATATTTTATTTTTCTTTATTATTGTTTCACTTTTTAAAGATTAAAAAAGTTGAATAACATAAAGGTTTGAATCTCTGATCTTGCTAATACATATAAATTTCTCTACCACCATACAATGAGAACTTCATATAAAATAACATACATACATATACTTATATGAATAGTGACCCGCTCAGGTCTCGCCCCTACTCTTCAACTCTAACAACTCTCTCTCTCTCTCTCTCTCTCTCTCTCTCTCTCTCTCTCTCGCTCTCTCTCTGTCTCTCTCTCTCTCACATACACACACACACACACACACACACACACAAAACAACAACAACAACAACAACAACAACAACAACTGCAAATGCCGCCGCCGTAAACTAGCCTAGTACAACTACTATGATCACTTAGGTTGCTAATTTGAGCACCCATGCTTCAGCTGAGCTGCTCGATTTGCTTGCAACGGATTGAGGCACAACTCTGAGTCATTAACAATAGACTTTGAAGGTGGCTTTCAAATTGTTGATCTATTGTTAATGCCTTAAGGTTGCACCTCAATCTGCTACGCACAAGTTGAGCATCTTAGCCGTTGTGCTCAGCAATATCATGGTGCCAAATTAGCAACTTAGTTGTCCATAGCAGTGCAGTTGTACTAGGATGGCTTGAGGCGACGTCATTTGAGAGAGAGAGAGAGAGAGAGAGAGAGAGAGAGAGAGAGAGAGAGATTCGGGTCATCAGAGTGGGAGAGTGAGGCATGGGCGGATCACCATTTGAATAAGTATATGTATATATGTTGTTATTACATGAAGTCCTCATAGAATGGTGAAAAAGAATTTAATTATCTTAAAACCCAATGTGTTCATCAGGTCAAAGGTTCGAACATCAGGTTATTCAATTTTTTTTACCTTTGGTAAGTGAGAAATAAAGAAAAAAAATATATATTAAAGGTTATTAAAATAATAATAATAATAATAAAATATGAAATATTAATAAAATAAAAATTATTAAAGTGATATATAAACTTCAAAAACAGTATTATTGAGATACCTAGTATTTGAAATTACTTGTTTACTTTTTATATTTAAAATTTTTGTTTGTCATGTCATCAAAATTGACCGAAATTGATGAAAAATTGGTTTCAGATACCACCAAGATACGATTTTTAAAGTTTAGGTATCACAATAAAACATTTAAAAGTTCAAGTAACAAATTAATAGAGCCGAATAAGTTCAGATATCACCGAGTAAACTAAATAAGTTTATGAATTTGGTCTCTAGATTGAAGAATAAATATCGTCGGAGTGCTAAGGATTTTAAAACCGTCACAAATGTGGCTCAAGCTAGTTAGCGCATCTTTATCACTAGGATGGCAGTGCCTGATGGCATGTAACTAGTTTAGAATTTCTTAGTAAAATTGTGTTTCTAGGAATGTCGACCTGAATTTACGTGCCGATATGAACCAGCTGATGTGAAAACGTTTCTCCTTGGATGCATTCAAGGATTTCAAGCCACAAAATATGTAGCTTTTCATCAAACTTGACTAAGGATTGTACACCGGAAATCTTTGGAACTTAAATGGCAAATCCAGCGTATATACAGATTCGCATCAAGAAAATCGTCTCATTATCTCCTATAATGAGACGATGAGATGTGTGCCAGTATCTCATCATAATCAAGTCAGGTGTGTTTTGTTTATGGAAAGTAGGCGAGACCCGAAGAGTAGTTCCATATTTGATTAAAGTGTGTTGGATAACCTTCTTACTTTGGATTGATTGTCGTTAAGTGCATTATGTGGTCATGCAAATGTAATATGGTCAGACCCTTATATGTGTGTTTAGTATATGTATGTTGAAAGAGAAAATCAACTGTAATTTATTTATTGATTGATGATTTTAAATATGTATTATAATTATTATCTTTATAAATTAAAAATTAAGATATCAAGAATATTGTTCTTTTAAACTATCTGTACATTTTTCAATTTTTAAGCCAGCCCTTAATTATGAGTGAAGTTGAGATAGAAACGTAACACTCCATGAACATGTAATATCTAGCGGAGGGAGGAGCAAACACACAGCAGTATTAATAAATTTATAAATCAGCAATAATATTAGGTCGATTTCAGCATTTTAACACAATAAGTGGCACAATATCACTCACTCTTACAAATAAATTTACCTACTTCATTAAAACACACTCGGCTCAAGAATCTAAATGTAAAAATGGGACTGCAAATGCTGAGTATATAGTGACTAGAAAGAGGTAAAAATATTATGAAATTGACGTGGATAATCCACCTGGCATGAAATAGAACACTCGTACATCATGCGGCGATCTTGTACAAAATTTAGATATATAGCGACTTCAAGTATATATTTTTTCTTGTCCTGATGTATGACTTAATGACCTTATTCGTGGCCCTCAATTTCCATTACCGACTCGATCAGGCCCGACTTATTTTAACCTTTTGCGTTTATGAGAAAAACATAAATTCTAAACTGGTTTACATTCAAAAGGTATAATTATCACTGTTATCTTATAAATAATCGCTGTGCCAATTTGTTATCTTAATTTTTTTCTTCTCAAGTTACTATCCTAAATTTTGAAAATGAGCAAATTTGTTACCTACGTATTAAATTAGACAAATATTTGGTTAATTTATTACCTTAAGTTTATTTTTTTTATTTTTTTAGTTTTTCAATTTTTTTCTTTCAAATAAATAGAATATAGGATTTAGAGTACTAAAGTGCTCTCAAATGTTTATAATTGGTGAATAAATTAATGAAATTCAAGTAATTAGAGAACAAATTGACAAGTTTATAAATTCTAAGGTAGCAAATTGACAGAAAAAATACTTAGGATAACAAATTGACACAAATGTCATTCTTAAGGTAGCAAATTGACAATTAAGCCTATTCAAAATAAAAAATAAAATAAAAATATACAAAGCCAATAGAGACTTTGGGAAGCTAGCACTTGTTTTTTACCCGGACATACGAAATTGGGATTTAACTTAATGTGACCAACATATATTAGCTTAAAAATTGCTTCAAATTATTATGCATCTTATTCATCCAAAACATATTACTATTCCTTCTAACATCTTAATTTGTACCAAAAAAATAATTCCTTCTAACATCTAGAGTGAAATAATTAATTTCTCAAAATGAATATTTCATTTTTTATAATAAATGTAGGTTTCTATATGCTAATGAATAATATCTAACACGAAATCTCCTCTTTGAAAATACAACACATACGAGGATGTTCAAATGGTTTAAGGTTTAGGGTGAGTCTTTTTAACAAAGTTAAATAACCAATTTTGTCCAATAATTGACTTGATTTGTAATTAAACTGGTTTAAAGCCTTTGAAAAAAAAAATTATAGAAGACCTAATAAGCATGCATGCATGAATAGATTGATGAACATAATACGGATGCCCCGTGATATGTTACTGATCGAGCAAGTTATTAAATATTTGAAAAAATATATATATTCTTTTAATATCATTGGAGCAAGTTATTAAATCTTTCCGTAATGTTTTCCGATCCTTTATCTTTTTATTATGAAAAGTAGATAAATTAAATTTGTACTCCAATTTAAATACATAATGCAAAGATAATGAAAACATAACGGAAACATAAATGACAACATTTATTCTTAATACAATCGCTAAAATTACACTGAAAAGAATATGCGTGGTTGATAATAATCTGCAAATGTATCATCAACAGCTTCACCTTCCTTATCTTCTGATTCCTTAAGGATATCTAGTTTTTTCTTGGTAAAGTATATTTTGGTGATCCGGGTCATAGCCTCCAAATTCATTGTCATGATCCTTGTTTCAATTTTAATTGTTAGATTATGCCTTTAATCAAATTTGTATGTCGGTAGCATACGGGGACCTTTAATCAAGTTTGTATGCCGGTAGCATACGAGGATCTCGCTGGTATTAAATTATGATTAGGTTTTCTACCTTTGGATCAGATTTTGGGTTCAAAATCAACGGCCCATATCAACTGACCTGATTTTTTTTTTCTAACCGGTGACCACATGTCGTCCTCTCATTGGCGCGTAAATTTTTATTTTTTACTTATTACCGGCGTGTGTATTACACGTGCCTGGATAAAAAAAAATTACGGCAGCTGGCGTCACCCACGTGAGTGTGGGCTCCACCAGCTGGTCGAGCTTCAGCTCAACCTAGAATTGTTCGAGCTCGAGCTCGAGCTTGAACTCGTTGACCGGCGACCTGCTCGCGCGATTTCCGACTTGCTCGAACAACTACGACGGGTCCCTCCACTTGCTCGAGCAGTCGGCCCGTTTTTGGCATCCCGGTGCGGATACTCTAATAAAGTCTTTGATTAATAATCATTACTAGAAAAACTCAACGTGGTACACGACACGTATGTGGTGTGTTTTCAACGGTTTAAATCATAGAATTCAATGATCATTTTGCTGTGATCTGGCTCGTGTAGTTACTCGGTTACACCAAAACGGTAGTCGGTGAAAGCAAATCGCATGCAAAACGTACAATACTTGTCGGCGCACATAATCAATATAATCAAGAAACCGCGAACTTGTTAATAACGTAACATATCAGATTGATCATAATGTATTGATGACAAGCTAAAATCTGTTAAATTCAATGGCCGTCTCACATCAATTAAAAACACAACACGCTTAAAGTGATTAATTACTGAACGTAGAAAGATATCTTTGTCAAAAAAAAGTTTCAAAACACGATAACTATGTACAAATTTATAACTATAAACTTGTTTGCCTCCTAATAAATAAATTAAAGAAAAAAAACTTGTTGCCTGATCGAAACATCTAAATATACTACTACCTACTTCATACCAAATTACACACGTATCATTCTTCTTCGTTTGAGTCTCTTAAGTTTCAATCACCAAATCATAAGAGTAAATGAATGGGAAGGGTGTGAGAAGACTCATCTCTATTTTGGTCCGACAAGATAAAAGGATAATGTTACAAAGGTTTTGGCGCTCTCGTCCTCTATGAACATGTACCTCATACCCTATCATACCCTAGCTTTTGGCCAAACAAACTCTAAAGGAAAAGTCGAAAAAATAAAACCAAAAATAGAGGTTGAGTAGGGTAGGGTAGTTAGTTATCCATAGCACGGTACTCGTGGCAGTAAGATACTGGGGCATATTCAAAGGATCCACATATACACGTGGCGGCAACCTGTAACACCCTCGACAGGTTGAAGAACCAGAAGCAGAAACGTAAAGAGAGAATAGAAAAAAGGGAGGGAGAGAGGGAGAGAGGGATAGAGAGAGAAAAATGGTGGGCGAGAGACGCAAGAGAAAAAAATCAAATAAAATCAAATCGAAGAGACGAGACTTTTAATTAGGGTGCGTTATTCTTACCTCTAAAATTAATGTTCAAAATTTTCTATTATTTAAACTTCTATTTTATTTTTTAAATATTAAATAAAGTTAAGTACATCTCTTCATTTTATTAAAATATCCTCTTATAATTTTACATCAAAATTAATATTTAGACCTCTAATTTAATTTTTGTTAATTTAATAATATTAAATACACCTATTTTATTCGAGTGTTATTTTTATATCAATATTAGAATTGAACTTTTTGTTCTTAATTGTTGTTGTAAGAAATTGGATCAATTTAGTGGCATATTCTTGTCACATGGTATATCAAATTGGTACATCCTACATTTCTTACATTTATAATGGAAAAATACCAAAAAAGAGGACTTATGTGGAAAACTGATGTGACTGATGCTTCGATCATTGCGTTTAGACTAAGATATTGCTGAAGACCAACACAAAAATGTAGAAATTTGATGATGATAACTCGTAATAAGAGTAAAGCCATCACATAACATGCATATCTTTTTTGCACAATTACACTATCAGGAAAAGAAAAGAAAAAACTACAAAAGTACTTGCTATTGTATCATCCTCACTTTCGTCTATAAGACTCATGTAATATGTTATTTAGGATTTGTCGTTGAGGTAGAAGAAAGAAGATGAGTTGAAAGTGAAAATATAGTGTTTTTTTTTTCTTACTTAGATTTGTCTTTAAATGTTTTTTTCATAGAAATTTAAAAGTCAACGACAATAAAAAAAAAAGAGGTGTGATAATCAATTTTGGAGGTTTGCCCTTTTAACTACTGCTATAGCTGTGTGAATACTAATCAAGAAACACAAAAATAATGAAAATATAAGAAAAAGTGGGCAAATTTTTTTGAATTGGACAACGTCATTTTTGGGTTAAAAATTGAATGTGGGCGACGATTTCGATTTTACTCAATACCCTTTTTGATTATTCACGTGTCCTTACCGTTTCGTTTCATTTTTGTTTTACAACAAAACTAATTCCAGAAGTCGTTTCTTATTTACTAAAATAACTTTTTCTTGAGACGGTACTCCTGAAATCTGTGTATTCATTTTACTGTATACTAAAAAAACCCTCGCCTATAGGAGTGTAATGCGGAGTGGATTTTTTTTTACAATATTAATTATCTTTTTTTATTTATAATTTAATTATTATTATTTAAAATATTTTTGTTCACTCTAGATTTAATAAAGCCTTTCGACTTCCCTTTAATTTTCTTATAGTAGAGATATATATACCCCCGCCCCCCGGACCTGAGGTTTAAGGAGTAAGTAACAAATGGAGGGAAAAAAGCCAACAGCTGGGTCGTCGTCGTCTCCTTCTTCTGCTTCCTTCGCTACTAATTCTGAGAAGTTAGGCTCCAAAGACTCGTCTTTCCCGTCGGCTGGGATTTTCAATGCTATCTTCGCTCCTCCCTTGAACTCTCCAAAGGTATATATATATTGTTGTTGTGTATATATATATGATGTCGAATTGGTCTTCTGTTGTCTGGTGCAAATATTTCATGGTATATGTTCGATTCCGTGTTGTGATTTTTATCCTCTGCATTTGACGATTTCAGTTGTGTTTTATTTTTATTTTTTTAATGGTGTTCGGATTTTCTTCCTTTTTCGGATTCAGTCAATTATTGAAATTAGTTAATAATATACATAGTCAAAGCAATAACTTTTGGGATTGGGATTTTATGTCTATTTTTGCTCTGGTTCATGGTGTTTATCTGTGTTCTCTTGAGTAGAGGTTTTGAATCATCATCTGCAAGTCACTTTCTGTTAATCTCAGTTGTGTTGTCATGATCAAAACAAGTTTTGAAATGAGGGCTTACACTGGTGCATGTTTTGGTGTTAATTTAGGTGCTGAGCAGGGAGGCTCTGCGTTCTGAACTCACCAGGAAGATGTACACTGATGCACCAATGCACTACAAATGCGGAGAGCCAGGTTTGCATGGCTTCTTCTCTAGTTTACTGTTAACTACATTCACATAAGTGCAATATAAACCCAGGCCTGTCAGGTGTAGATCGACTCTGTAACCTTGTGTTGTTGCAGGTTACACCTATTATGGCAGAGAAGTTGAGAGTCAGAGCACAACGGACAAGGACGCGAGTTATTATTATCAGGATCACAGAGACCAACAGCCATGTCAATTCAGCTCATCAATCTACTATGGTGGGCAAGACATTTACCATCATCCCCAGAATAGCCAGAAGTCTTCTGTGGTGAGTGCTTTTAATTACCCCCTTAATTATGTAATATACCATTAGATTTATATTGTTGGTTTTAATTCCAGTCCACGATGATGATCTACTTCGATTTTGACTCAGTACAACAAAGATGGGACATACGATGATGGCACCGCTTGCAGAGGAAACTGGTGGAAAGGTGTGATACTGCGGGTTGTTTTTATTGTATAGGTGCATGAACAAAAATTCAAAGTCTACTGTTCTGACGATTGTTTTTCCATGTGTAGGGTCTCTCTACTATTAGCCTATTATGGGACTCTCTTGGCATCCTCATCCAGGTACATCTTTAATATTTACTAGGAAAGTAGTTTGAGATTCCTATTCTTTGGCATCTACTTTTTCATCCTTGCTATTAAACTTGCCTGAACTACAAGTTTGGTCTATTAAACTTGCCTGAATTACAAGTTTGGTCTTTCTTTGTGGAACCTTATTGTCTGGTTTGACATGCTTATTCCTTAATCAATCGAAAGCTTGACGTTTTCAAAAGTGTCTAATTCTCTCGTTGATTGAAGTAATAAAGCTAAATCTGTCTTAATTTCCTTCTCACCGAATATTTTCTACGCCAATGGTTAAACTCTGTGAAACACTCCTTCCTTTAACACATGAATTTTGATAAAAAGATGGGAGGAAATATGCCTAGCATGATGGATTTTGTCTTGATAAATTCAGAGTGCTTCTTGCTAATAGAGTAATGTACCATGTTTTCGTGTGTTTTCGTGCAGGCTTAATAGTAGAAAATAGAGTGGCAGCAGTAGAACGTTGCGGAAGCTGACTTCTTTTCTTCTCCGGCCAACACAGCGATCTTATGAAACCACAGTTTATAGTAGTGTGTATGCATCTTCTTTAGGTTCACTGTAAAGAATGATGTAGTACGCTGTTCTGTTTAGTATCCTCCATTTCTCATCAACTACTATTCCATGTAATGTAGTTGGGAGATTTGGATATGTACTAGTAATTTCAGTTATGCTTGTCTATGTATGGTTGAACTCCTAATGTAATGGCTTCCTTTGTTTTCCTTATGGATGAATGGTCAGTCCTTCTCTTTTCTTATCATGAAAATTAAATATGTATACGAATTGAAGCGCACATTTACTTGCTCATTTCCTCGTTTGATCCTCTGTTACCGGAGAACATGACGACCGTATGGTTTTCTCCGAGTTATTTTTGCCATGATCGCCCCATCTAAGACTTTTCTACTTTTAACTGGCCTGATCTTGTAGGATGTCATACCGCATCTTCCTATGTGCCTGTGGAATGGTCAAACAAACAGTAAGACATTGTGGATATGCACTAGCTAATTAGGACAGTCTCAGTCAGAGTCAAGAGTATTCTCTGGTTTTTTTTTTTGGCTTGGAGAGTATTCTCTGTTCAAGATACTGTACTAGTCGGTTTCATTTTACTTACCTCAACACTCCGATACCATTTTTGAAGGGGACGAGATCAGCTGTCCCGACTTTCTCTGTCCCAATTCTGTCACCTAGCTCTAATTGCGACACCTGTCCTTTTACTTGATCATACTTCAACTTTGTCAGGTTATTTAATTTAATATAATTAATAATATAATAAAGTTGCAAAGAGAAAATTATCCAACCAGAATCATGTTCATCGTCTTCTCCTTTTCATTCAACTATTCATCCCTCTTCTTCCTTATTTTTCTCTGGTCATCCATCTTCCTCTGCCGAATCAAAATAACTTTTCTTTCTAATCTCAATATTATTTTCCTGATAATCTAGGATTGTAGAAATATATACTTGATCTCAATTTCTTCCTCCTTTGTAAGTTGTAACACTGTAAACCCAACTCCCCTAGGCTCACAGTCGCCGTACACTACAAGAAAAACGCACTTAGACCGCGGAGCGTTTCTGTTGTCTAGGTGCATTTTTCCGTCGTCTAAGTACTTAGACGACGGACGCTCCGTCCTCCAAAATCCGTGCTCCAAGTTCTGTCGTCCAAGCACTTGGACGACGGAGAATGTAAACTCCGCGATCCAAGTGAAACTTAGACCGCGGAGAAGCTCCGCGGTCCAAGTAAGCACTTGGACGATGGAGAATATGTCTCCGTGGTCCAAGTGGTTACTTGGACCGTGGAGAAAGATGAAATTCTCCGCGGTCTAAGTTCTCACTTGGACGACGGAGAATAGATCTCCGTGGTCCAAGTGGTTATTTAATCTTTTTTAAAATTAAATTTTAAATTGTTGTAAAATATTAATAATTTAATTTATAAACTCCAATCTCATTTAAATAATTAAAAATGTTAAAATTAATTAAATAAAATAAATTTGTAATTACTTAATTAAATAATAAAAATTAATTTGTACATACATGAAAAACGCATAAAAATTAAAATATTGTTCGGAATCGGGAAAAAAATGATATAATAAACTACACAAATGAACTACTAAAATATTGGAGGAGCAGATGCGCCGCCGAGTCCCCCGCCTCCAGCCGGGTCGTCGTTGTCGGGGTATGGGTTTGGAGGAGGTTGGCACTGTCGTCGAGCTTGATTTTCCATGAGGGCGACGAGTTGGGCTATCTGCGCTTCTTGCTGATCAAGTCTTTGACGCATAGATTGATTTTCCTCTCGTGCGAGTCGAGCCTCTTGAATGGCTGCTTCGACGGCCGCAGCCTGAGTACTTTTCCTCCCCGAACCTCTCGTAGATGATGAGTCGGAGGTCGACAAATCTTGAATCACCTTAGGTCCCATCCCCCTAACCTCCCTTCCAGCTCTACGACCGTAGACCTCATCGGCGATTGCAATTTGGCTCTCCATCGATAGAGGAGGCAGGTCTTCGAGCGGTAAATCTGGGTACGCAAGCTAAGTGCTAGCCAATTCTTCCTGCGCACGTTCTACCAACCTTGCCTACAAAAGAATAATTAAAAAAATTATAATTAAATAATAACTACTATAATTAAAAGCGCACATATATATATCACTTACGCCGTATTGACTCGCTTTATTCTCGAGCCCAGGCGTCACGTACGCGCTTGTGCTAGCATCGAGATAAGGGTGTTTGAAGCCCTTATCCCTGTGCTCCTTGTCTATTTGAATCACTTGCTTGGCGCCGGAAGTATGGTGTTTGTCCTTCTTCCCCCGGTTGGTTTTGTTGATTTCGGAGAATTTCTGTTAGCCAACATAAATCATTAAAAAATTAATGAGTAACTAAAATTAAAATAATTCAATTCTCTTAATTGAAATAAAAAAAGTAAACACCTTATATTCTTCATCTTGGAAGTGGTTACACAACCATTGCCACTCATCTTCCCTATCCCCACGCAGCTCTACGGGGGTGGGCACGGGGCCGATATTGTCGAAGTATTGATGAAGCCTGTACTTCCAATCACGGTAGATAGAGTTGGCGGTTTGGTTGATATGCCTAAGCATCGCCGGTGTGGGATCCACCTCATATTGTTTCTATCAGAAATAAAAAAAAAAATTGTAATCGTATATATTATAAAATTAAAATTTTAATTGGTTATTAGAAAATAAATATAAAATTGTACTTATTACGTACCGAAAGTTCTTTAAACAGTTTCGCCTTCTCTTCATCGGGCAACTCCTTCCAAGTGGGGGCAGTCATACGAACCCGGCTACGAAGGATTGACCCTATGCTATGCGCCGAGAGACTAGCTAGCTGAGCTATGGGAGGGCCACCGGTGAATTCGTTGTACGGCAAGTTGATCTTTTTCCCGGTCGTCTTTAAAATTTTCTCTAATTTGCCGCCTTTGACGAGATCGCGAGTCCTTTTCGGTTCCGGGTTAGTCGGGGCTTTCATTTGCTTGCGCCGGGCGCTATAGAGAATAGATTCAGAGGTCGAGGATGCCTGAATACTTCCTATTGAACTGGGCGTCGGACATGAATATGAGTCGTCATCACCGGTCGAGATAAATGGAGCAACGGGAATTTCCCCAGTGGGCGCTGTCGACGGACCAGATGAAGGGTCCGGATTTAGGGCGTCGTTGCCCTGTTGTAATTCCCAACCGACTTGCTTCGCCAAGCGTCGGAGCATAGCATCTTCGGCGTCCTGTTGGGCCTTTTTCTTTCCGGACAGAGCCATTTAAACCTAGGAGTACGTTGTTAAAATACCTGATTACCATAATAATTATATAAAAAAATTTACGGTAATTAAGTGCGCCTAAGATTTAAATAGAGTACAATGGCGTGGTTTTTGGGTCGTTCAATGGACGTGCGACCCGCGCAATAAAGAGTAAACTTTTAATTAATCAGCCTTGGTTCAATCGAAAAACATGACCAGCTAGGGATAGAGATAACGCGAGAGACATGACTAATTTCGACAAAACACCCCGAGGCTAACCAAATCAATGGTATATACTCTATTGGTGTCGTCTTTCTTAGATCCAAAACCTGTCACCAGTCATAACCCGTTTCTAGACACCATGTCCGACATTCAGCTGATCTTTCAAAAATTTACACTTCCTCAAGTCCTTTGCAAACTCCGCCCTCAACCTCGTGTCCATAACTTCACTTAGGTTATGGTGTGCGGTGATGAAATCCACACATCACGAGGGGTTAAGGAGATAAGATAGGAAAAGAGGCGCCATCTATTCCAAAGAGTGCGACTTAATAAATCAATCTTATGTACTAAATTTAAATCAAAGACTACCAATTTACTAGCAAATTCTCATAATTATCAATTAATAATTTTTAATTACATGCAATAATAATCACAAATTATACTATTAATTAAAATAATTAATAATTACAATAATAAATTATTATTTATCATGCATTTAATAATAATTATTTATTTACCAATATAATTAATTATTATTAACAATAATAATATTACTATTACTGAATTTTAACTAATAATTATTCATTACCAATTAATCACTAACCAATAATTAGTTATTTATCATTACCAATAATAATTTACTAAACTATTAATTATTACTAATAATAATAATTATTAATTATTATCATTACTAATTAATTAAAATTATTTATAAATTAAATAATTACTTAAATAATAATAATGTTAATTAAAAAATATAATTATTACCTTGCCGGAATATCGCCGGAAATTCGTCGGAATGTCGCCAGAGTAGAGTCGTCGGAGAGAGTGAAAGTCGCCGGAGGTTTTGAAAGGAAGGAAAGGAGAAGAGAGGAGAGGGAATTGAAATGAGATGGGATGAGGAAATGAGAGGGTGAACTGTTCTATATATAGGCATTCCCTTAGACGACGGAGCCCTATTTTCTGTCGTCCAAGTGCACTTAAACGACGGAAAAGGGCTTTTCCGTCGTCTAAGTACACCGCTTCAAATTTTTGAAACGACGCCCAATTAATCGGCGGGACGGTTTCAACCGCGTTAATTTTCGGCACCGTTTCAGATGTTGACTTAGACGACGGAGCTCTGTCGTCTAAGTCAATTTTTGAAACGGCGCCAAAAATTTAGGCGGCACGATCAACCGCCTAGTAATTTGAACTTGGACGACGGAGATTGACCATCTCCATCGTCTTGGTGACAACCTAGACGACGAAGATGGTCAATCTCCGTCGTCCACGTTCAAATTACGTAAAAAAAATTAAAAATTAATTCGCAAGGAATTTGCCGATATGTTATTCGAATGAAATAGTCGTAAAATATCGATTAATGCATAGTATATATAAACAGTTAAATTTGAAACGACGAATAATTTTACGTCTTTAAACTTGTTAAGTATCTACAAATCTTTACGACTTAAGTGTTATTAAGTATATACTCATTTGCATTTCGATATTAACGAAATTGAATTTGGACAAAACAACCGTTGGATACGTTAATCGTAACATAATATATAATTAGAATCATTTTCAGAAAATAATAAGTTCGTGAAGGGTTTCATTGGCACAGTCAACCGCAAAATCGAGATTTTGACAAACCGGAAATGTGGATACAAGACATTTCGTAACTCCGATTTTAGAACCGTCGAAGCTCACACACCAATAATTGTTTACTCTATAGTCTTGACGAAAAGAATATGCATTGGGAGATGGTCTAGATGGTCGTTGTCTTAGATAAAATTACAAATTCTGAACTTGGACGACGGTGATGAGCTTCTCCGTGGTCCAGGTTAGTACTTGGACGACGGAGAATGAGTTTTCCGTCGTCCAAGTACTCACCTGGACCACGGAGAAGCTCATCTCCGTCGTCCAAGTTCAAAATCCTGAATTTAGGGGTTAGGGCCTAACTGTTTAGGGTTTTGGGTTTTGGGTTTACTTGGACGACGCATATGAGATTCTCCGTCGTCCAGGTGAGTACTTGGACGACGGAAAACTTATTCTCCGTCGTTCAGGTGTCTCCGTTCAATTCTTCTGATTCAATTCGCTTAAAAAATTGTCGATCCGATCCGCTCCTCGATCGATCCGATTCGATTCGATATATTATATTCGATCCGATTATGATCGATTAATTAATTAATTAATTAAATTTAATTTACGTATGTCGGTCGATCCGATCCGAGAATGGACGCGTGTAATTAATTAAGTACAAAAATAATAGTTTTACATCCGTCCCAGGTCTTCCTTTGTACGCTTGAACCATCTGCACTTGAATAGGAAAACGTTGACATCATTCCCGTAACATAGCTGTACCACATTTACAATAGCCCCGTAATATAGATCATTGTCTTTCCCAACCGCTACCCCACTGTTTTTTGTTCTTCTTCCTTCATCTCGGGCCAATGAATGGAACTTTACACCGTTCACAAAATATCCGGGATAAATATAGTGTTTAATCGGCTTCCCTGCTAGCAAGTGCTTTGGCCAGGACCACCACCCCCCGTGGTTTTCAGATTTTTGTAGATCAATCATCTGCGAAAATAATAAAATTTAAGGGTTTACGTACTTAATTTCTACCAACATGATCGATATGTATATAAATTACTAAATACCGAGACGTACGTACGTACCCATTGGAAGAAATAATCAGGGAACTTTTTCTTAACCATTTTATCATTCCACGCCGAACTCTTGTTTGGATTTAATGCCTGAAGCCTCTCCATGTATGACATCATGTACGGCTCAACTTCGTCACAGTCTCGCAACACTACCCAATGTGCCTCAATAAGTTCTTCCCGTGTTAACAATTCCTTTAATACTCCTCTAAACGGTCGGATGGCATTGGTGACGACAGAAAGATTGATGCGGGCACTGGGATCGGAAGCAGTGGGAGGTGGTGGATCTTTGAGGTACCTGTTGCAGTAAGTGACACACTCATGCATTAGGTATGTCTCAGCTATGGAGCCATCCGGGGCCGACCTGTTTTTGACGAATCCTTTATACTGTCCAAGCTGTCTATAAAATTAAACGTACAATAAGAATAAGTACATATAGCTAGTAATCCCCAGTGGAACAAATTATGAATCGAATCACCTGTATAATTAATATAGTTGTACGTATATTTCTTGAGGATACATCCAAGTGTACTGGACCGGACCAGAAATGAGCATCTGCTCGGGCAGGTGGACCATTAGGTGAATCATGATGTCAAAGAAAGCAGGGGGAAAAATCTTCTCTAGTTTGCAAATGATGTGCACAATTTGTTGTTGCAGTTCCACCACATCTGATTTCTTTAATTCTCTGGTGCATAATCTCTGCCACCATCTGCACAATGCCACTATTGGGTCTACGAAGTCACGAGGTAAATATGGTCGAATTACCACTGGAATCAGACATTGCAGCATAACGTAATAGTCATGTGTCTTTAGACCAACAAACTTGTGTTGCACCTCGTCCACTGCTCCAATTATAGTAGCTGCATACGTAGCCGGATAACGAATGCCCTTAAACCAGTGAAATACAGAATGTCTAAGTGTCGGCTTCACTGTGTAAGGTCCAGCTGGTATCTTGTTGTACACTCCTTTCCTATCCCTTCTCAACCACAAGGGACGACGTAGATTCATTGATTCCAGATCTTTGCGCGTTTTGGGAGTATCTTTAGTCTTGAACTTAATACCGAGAATTGTTCCCACCACGCTGTCGCACACATTCTTTTCTATATGCATCGCGTCCAAGTTGTTCCTCAGCTTCAATTTCGACCAGTAAGGGAGTTCAAAGAATATACTCTTGTGATGCCAATAGCGGAGATCATGTGGAGGAATTAGATTGCATTTCTTTACATCCGCGTCATTGGTCAACACACCTAAGTCGAAATAGCTCAATCTCTCTAAAATCTCTTCGCCCGATGATCCACAGGGTTTAGGATCGTTCTCTACCGTCCCGTCGAAATGAGCTTCATCCTGTCGCCACGGGTGGTCGTGAGGAAGCCATCTACGGTGACCCAAGTAACACATCCCTGGAGATTTTGGACCTGGAATTAGTACAGTAAGGAAATTAAATTCCTTGTTTATGTACATCCACGGAGGCAAGTTGTACGGCATCAGAATAACTGGCCAAGTGCTGACGGCGGAGCTATTAGTACCCCAAGGATTGAATCCGTCTGTAGATAGGCCGAGTCTAACATTTCTAACATCTGCAGCAAAGTCTCCAAATTCTCTGTCGAAATGTTTGAAACACTCCCCATCCGCGGCGTGTCGCAGGACATCGTCGTCTATTCGCTTTTCTGCGTACCATCGCATCGCCTCTGTTGTGTGTAGAGACATGTATAGGCGTTGCAATCTGGGAATCAAGGGAAAATATCGAACAACTTTCACATGAATTCTCTTTTTCGAACTCTTCCTATTCAGCTCATATCTGCACTGGCCACATACGGGACAATAGTTCAAATCTTTATACTCTTTGTAAAAAAGTACACAATCATTCGGACATGCGTCAATTATCCTGTACTTTAGGCCGAGGCTGCTCAAGATATTTCTAACCTTATAATGAGATTTAGGAAGATTGTGATCATCAGGAAGCAACTTACATATTTGCTCCTGAATTTCATCAAAAGCACTTACTGACATTTTGTGCTTCACTTTTATTTTCATTTGCTCCATCACATATTGCAACACATTCTCTCGACATCCAGGGAACACCAGGGTCTCCGCTTCAAGTAGCATCCGGTTGTACTTATCCATCTCACTAGTGTCAGGCCAAGCTAGCAGCAGGGAATGTGTCATCATGCTCATGAGTGGTACTGTAACCTTCGTCTTAGTGTTGGTGTCCACCATGACTAAATCCCGAAAACACATCATGAACCAAATCTGCAGTTATGTTGCAAGCAGGGGGGGCCGGCACCACTGCCGCTGGATGAGGCACCCTGGTAACTGTACCCTGAGCTGAAGTCTGCTGAGCTGAAGTCTACCGCTTCACCATGCTCGCTCCATGTAGTGTAACTCCACATCATACCATTTTCGTACAGGTGTTGCACCATAACATTAACCTCCACATACTGACAATTAAAACATTTTTGGCACGGATACCTGAAAAGCTTCTTTCCCTGACCATGTTCTATCGCAAAATTTGCAAATTCCATCCATATACCGGACATCACATCTATTCTGCAACTTCATCCAACTCTTGTCCATACTTCTACAAAATATTATAATTAATTAATTATTACATATATATTAGTCAATTAATTAACTATTAATTATACGTACTCGATCTACATCAATTACGTACTTTAATATGTCTAGCTAACATACATACATGTATGTACGTTTTAACTAAATATTAACCAAATTTGAAAACATCCATACATATATACGTACTACAGGTCTATAATTAACTAATATATATATATATCATCAATTTCCTAACTTAATATATTAATTATATATTAGACGTACTAATTAATTATTAACAATGGGCGTTTTAACAAACGTACATGCAATTATATATATATAAACCTACGTTAATGGTGTTGGAAAATTAACTGCGTACGTACCAGCTGGCCTTCTCCGATATATGACGAATTAATCGATGGTCGGAGCCAAAGATCGATATATATAGTGCTATATATCTAGCTAGCTAGCTAGGTCGACGTCGATCGTCGTTTGCATTGCGTGCACGCGTGAGGCGCTGATCAAGACAAGAAGAGATTATGATCGATCAGTTGAGAGAGTGAGCGGAGATCGGAGGAAGCTAGAGAGTTTGGCATTGGCGTTATATAATGCTTCACTTAGACGACGGAGGTGTCGGTACGTCGTCTAAGTGGCCACTCCGACCACGGCGTGTCGGTCCGAGGTCCAAGTGTTCACCTAGACAACGGAGACTACTATCTCCGTCGTCCAGGTTATCACCTAGACAACGGAGAGTTCTCCGAGGTCCAAGTGACACTTGGACCACGGAACGTTTACGTTTCCGTGGTCTAAGTGATGTTTTCTTGTAGTGGTAAACACTCGTCGATTGGATTGGTTATGCAGGCTTATATTTCTAGTGACCCGCTCAGTCTCAATCTCTCCCACTCTTCGTGTGGTTATTGGATATCGTTGGAAGACGTCGTCGCGTGGTCGGAAAGAGACGACGGAGTAGGCAATTGTGAACCTCGTGGAGGAGGTGAAGCTCGCCACCGAAGGAGTCGGCGGTGTCGGCCGCCTAGACATTGGTTGATATTGAAGGATACAGATTTGAAAATTACTCATTAGTCATCTGAAAATCCTGGGATTCTACTATACTCTCGTATACTGAGATGTTCCAGAACAAAATAGCCTTAATCTCATATCTTCCAAGAGATTGGGTTATACAATTTAAGTAAAAGACTTGTGAAAACGAAGCTGAACAATTAAAAGAAACACAAAGTATTAAACAGGAAAATGAAAATAGAAATTATCTTATAAACGGTGTTAGACGAGTGTTAGATGGGACGACAGGTGTCAAAGAGTTAGGGATGGAACAGTTTTGGCACAGAAAATCTGGGACAGCTGATCTCGTCCCATGAAGTGCCACGCACTACTACCTCCCAAATCACTCTTCAAAAGTCGGTGTGGCCCAGAATCCAAAATTATCCTTGGCTACCTGTCAAGCTGCTACACCTCTAAACTGTCCTTTCAAATTTCCTATCCGAGCTTGAGATTAGTGTCAGTTGAAGTTTATTCCCTATCCAAACGAGACTACAGTTCAAACCAGTCCTTATCTCATGTCTGGTGGGATATGATATTGCGTTCTGTGGTAGTTTTTGGTCGTTAAAGCAAAGCACTGTAGGTGTATCATGTGAGGAGCATAAGATTCTGCAGCCACAAACTATTACAAAGTTGGGTTTGATTTTGATGTAGCTGTGAATTTTTCTCTAATTGTTCTTGGTGTCATCCGTTTAGGGCTTTGGAATTCCAAGTTCTTTTCTAAGCAACTAAATTGCTGGGATTCAGACTACAGGATCTAAAGCAATTTGTTAGGTGTCAAAATAAGAAGAAAGCAAATTGTTCAAGCACAGGGCAATTCTTGCAAACTTTTGGTATCTAACAAAGATATATAGAATAGACGTATGATACAAGCTACTAGTTTGATTTTCCAAATTACAAGCAGTAATCCCTACTTGGTAATTACACTAGTAGCCAACCACTCCAGTACATGGTCTTGTTCACCTTTAGCTCCATCATGGAAGTGTATAACCTGCAACAATATTTGCTTTCTTTTAGTAGCACGCGCGCGTGTGTATATATATATATATAGTTATTTAGAGTCCAAATTAGCAATTCGACAACATAACATATCACGAATCATGACTATCGGGTACATATATATACTTACCTCCGCACTTGTAACCAACTGGGCGGTTAGCAAAGTTGCAATGTGTGGGAATGGTGATGACGACTTCAGGCTTGACACCGGAGCTCTTGGCAATGTCTGTTGGGACTCAAATTTAAAGAGAAGGGAAAGTGTAAAGGGAAGCATGAAGAAGATAAAAACAGAGAGTAAATTCTTGTTCATTCTTGCATTCAACTCTGCTACAATCGTTCAAGTACTCTAGATTACTGGGCCTAGGCCTTACATCATGAAATGCATACAGATAGTTCTAAAGCCCAAAGCTAGCTAGCTAAATACAGCTATATGATGAAGTGATCGCAACACGTCCTCCTCCCTAAGAGGAGTGCCGTCCTCGGACTCCGAACGCCGCAAAACGTCTCATGATATCGTGAGCGGCCTCCCACGTGGCGTCAGCCTCTGGAAGACCTTCCTATTGTACCAACCATTAACTGACATTACGAGACTTGTGCCTGATTACCCCCATATCTAGGACCTGTTTTGGTTTCCACACAAACTGGCATTCTTCCGAGAACTCCGGTAAGGTCTGCATCAGTGGCGTGTCTGAACCAACCTGTTTTTTCAGTAGGGACACATGAAAAAATGGGTGCAAGCGTGAGTGAGAAGGCAAATTTAGACGACAAGCCACAGTGCCAATACGTTCCAGGACTTGAATGGTCCGTAGAAACGTGGAGAGAGCTTGTGAGTGGTAACAGAGACCTTTGGTGATATGGTTGAAGCTTCAAAAATATCCAGTCCCCTACATTGAACTCCCTTTCCATACGCTGCTTGTCAGCCATTTGTTTCATTCTGTTTTGTGCCTGTTGCATGTGGAGCTTGAGAGTGCTAAAGAGTTGATCATGGGAACGCAGCTCCTTGTCCACGACATTCATCTTGGTGCTGCCTGGGAAGTAAGGGGAGAGCAATTGTGGAGGTCTGCCATAAACTGCCTCAAATGGGTCATTTGAATTGTAGAATGGTGGGTGGTATTATACCACCACTCAGCCCAATGTAAAAGTTTGCACCAAGAAGCTGGCTCATCTTGCACAAAACATCTCAAATAATGCTCAATTGATCTATTAACCACTTCGGTCTGACCATCCGATTGGGGATGGTAGGAGGAGCTGTGGCATAGCATAGTACCCTGCTGCTTGTATAATTCCTTCCAAAAGTGACTAAGAAAGACAGGGTTTCGATAAGAGACTATGGACCTGGGCAACCCATGTAACTAGAAAACTTATTTGACGAAGATAGAGGCAATATCCACAACAGTACATGGGTGAGAAATGGCCACGCAAAGTTGCGCTTGAGACGAACCAAGGTACCTAAGTAACCTGAATGACCCGCCTGAACAGACCCATGAAACTCCCACAGAAGCTTTTGGCACCACTCCGACAAAACTGGCACAAAAAGCTTACCCTTGTAAAGTAAATGGTCATTGACCCAAGTGAAGCCTACTTTGGTAGGTTTCCCCTCTCTAAGAGCCTGGATGAGGAGCTGTGCCTCCGGATCACGCTCACAGGCAGCGTGGATACCCTCAAATAACGACTGAGTTACGCTGATCGGAAAGATGCTTTAGGGGCTGATAGTGTTGCCACTTCTCAACGGCGAACAGGACCGCAAACATCTCTTTCTCGTAGGTGGAGAGAGTCCGATTTGACGGTGACAAGGCTTTACTCAGAAACGCGATTGGATGCTGGAATTGGGAAAGAACGGCGCCGATTCCGATCCCGCTTGCGTCTGTCTCTAGAGTAAAGGGGTGAGTAAAGTTCGGCAAGTGCAATACCGGAGCCATCGTGAGCGCTGTTTTCAAGGCCTGGAAGGCATCAACGGCAGCGATCGACCATTGAAAAGCGCCGTTTCGGTGCATGTTTGTGAGAGGTTTCGCGAGAATGCCAATGTGCCTCACAAAAAACGTCTGTAATATCCCGTTAAGCCAAAAAAACCTCTAAGACCCTTCGGTGTAGTGGGCCGAGCCCATTCTTGAATACCTTGCACTTTCTCTGGGTCAACAGCCACCCCTTCATACGAAATTATATGGCCCAGATATTGAAGCTTGTTTTTGCCAAATTCACACTTCAAAAGCTTCACCCTCAAGTCATGATCAAGGAGAACTTGAAAAACAGTTTCCAAGTGCTTGAGATGGGTCTGCAATCAGGACTATAGATTAAAATATCATCAAAAAATACAAGAATGAAGTTACGTAAAAAGGGACGGAACACTTGGTTCATTAGAGCTTGAAACGTCGACGGAGCATTGGACAAGCCAAATGGCATGACAACAAATTCACAATGGCCTTCATGAGTACGAAAAGCCGTCTTGTGTATGTCTTCTTTGTGTATACGTATTAGATGATACCCCGAATGTAAGTTCAATTTTGTGAAGAACTTCGCTCCATGGAGCTCGTCAAGTAATTAGTCCACAATTGGAATCGAAAATCAGTCTTTAAAGGTGACATTGTTGAGTGCCCTAAAACCCACACAAAAACTCCATGTAGCATCCTTTTTACAGACCAACAAGACCGAGGAAGAGTAAGCATTTGTACTCGGTCTAATCTTCTCGGATTGCAACATTTCAGTCACTTGTTTTTCGAGCTCCGCCTATTGAGAGTTGGCATAGCAGTAGGAACGAACATTGACCGGATTAGCCCGCGTAGTTAAGTTGATCTTATGGTCGATGGTCCTCTTTGGTGGCAAAATCGTCGGTTCCTCAAAGAGGGTTTGAAATATAGTGAGCAACATTTGGAGATCCAACTCCCTGCCATCCATAGTAGACACAGTAGGAGAGTCACTAAGCTCCATCATGTGAAGTGGAAAGAGGGACATTAAGGCGGTAGGCACATTTGTAACGGGCGAGTTGTGATGCCTTGCAAAATGTGACATTTATCCTCTGACTTAAACACCATGACCTTATCAAGGAAGTGCCATCCTATGAATCCCATCGTATCGAGCCAATCGGCTCCCAATAACAGGTCACAATCAGCAATCGCGAGCAAGAAAAATGAATTTGTGAAACAATAGTCTTGAATTTTCACTTGAACATCAAGAACTTGACCTTTGGGATTAATGGAGTTCCCTCAGGCATCCTTGAAGCCTAACTCGGATTGGGCTGTGATGGGAAGGCCCAACCCTGAAGCCACCAGTGGGTTTCGGAATCTTGTGGCAGACCCAAAATCCATAAAGATTCGAATGGGTTCCTCTTGGATAAAACCGTCAAAGCGCATCATTTGACCCATTGAAGAGTGTGTGATAGCACAAAGGGGAAGTGGTCTAGCAGCGTTCTCTGGTGCATTAACTTTGGCGGTTGTTTCATCCTCATTTTTGGTGTCTGATTCATACAATGATTCCAAAATAGCCAGAACGGGTCGACGACAGTTGTGGGTAGGAGACCACTGACCGGGACCGTGGTAGCATTGACCACGCGCGCGTCGTTCTCTCTGTTCTTCGGCAAAGAGGACCACAATGGGTCTGTCAATTCGCGGAGGTCGCACGCGCTGCTGCATTGGGTGGCGGGGGACGGAGTGGTTGGTCGCGCGGATGGGAGCCACCGTG
The DNA here is from genome assembly GCA_946800695.1 of Geum urbanum. Lineage (NCBI taxonomy): Eukaryota > Viridiplantae > Streptophyta > Magnoliopsida > Rosales > Rosaceae > Geum > Geum urbanum. The sequence continues at coordinate 74,553,709 of OX326999.1, read as the reverse complement.
ACGGTCGGGAAGCACGGCGGTAGGCGATTTGGCCTCAATTCGACGAGCGATGTGTTGGGTTTTCGTTAGCGGTGGGGGCTCCAACACCTGAACATCATGGCGAATCTCGGATTTTAATCCACCGATAAAGATTGGCAACAAATCGGCCTCCAACTAGGTCTTGGCTCGACGAGCTAATTTGGTGAGTTCGGTAATATACTCATCGACTACGCCTTGTTGTTGCAGGTGAGACAGAGTGGCCATATGATCAATCTCACTGCCAGAACCGAAATGCTCAAGAAATGTTGCCACAAATCTTTCCCAAGGAATTCATCCACATAGAAGCATCTGGGCCAAAATTTGAGGCCACGGTTTGCACCCGCTCATGTAATGGTACTCGCTGAGTGCGGATGTGGCGTTCAGCCATGGTTAACCAACCCACTGGATCGTCACCGTTGAAGTGTGGAAGCTCTGATTTCGGGGGATGGTAAGGTATGAGTTCGGTGGGTGGGCGGTGTAGGTACATCTGAGTTTGAAAAGGGGGTATGGAAATGGTTGTTGGTGCATTTGGGCTTATTGGAGCTGGTACGCCTGGTGGTACAGTGGTGGGTTGAAATGGATGGAGCTGGGGATAGCAGGGTGGGTAAGATGAAACTGTGGTGGAAGAGTATATGAGTGTGAAGGGAGGGGCAGCACTGTTGAGAGTGCTCTGGTGAGAAGTGGAAGGACCAACTTCGTTCCAAATTGGCATGGATGTCAGGGTCAAAGGAGTGTGTGAACCAGGTGTGAGTGCCGAATTGTAGTGGCGGTCACTGGAGCTGGTTTGGTAGAGTTCCCACTGCGCTGGTACTTGAGCCTGAAAAGCCTCATGAGACATGGTTCGGTGAAACAAGGCATCAAGACTCTGTTGGAGCTCATCGTTGCGAGCATGTAGGAATTCCACCGAAACTCGAATATTAGGAGGATGGGAAGAGGGTGGACTTGGGTTTATGGGGGTGGAAAGGTTGTTGGAATTGTTCTGGTTAGAATTGGTTTGTGAGTGTGGAGGTGGTGGTAGTGTGAAGTTCAGCGGTTCTGATGGGTGTGGATTTCGTAGGCCTCTCATTGCTGAGACCTAGCTCTGAATACCAGTTGTTGGGACTCAAATTGAAAGAGAAAGGGAAAGTGTAAAGGGAAGCATGAAGAAGATAAAAACAGAAAGTAGATTCTTGTTCATTCCTGCTTTCAACTCTGCTACAATCGTTCAAGTACTCTAGACTACTGGGCCTGGGCCTTACATCATGAAATGCATACAGATAGTTTTAGAGCCCAAAGCTAGCTAGCTAAATACAGCAATATGATGAAGTGATGGCAACAGTGTCGGAAAGCAGAACAGAGAAGAGACAGCTAGGGTTTGCCCCTATTCGCTTCATTTGCTTGCAACAACCATCAGAAACTGAAGCTTTTGCATCCTGTGCAGCCATTGCACAAGGGGCAAGGTTCATTGCCTCCTTATCTGGAGTGGACTTGCCACATGGGCTAGCCCCATCAACCTCATTCTTGCTCACAAGCACTACAAGCTGCCCCAGAACGCAGATGATTAGATGAACTTCATTGGAGTCATCCATTTTGTTCTTCAGATATTTGTTGCAAGGTTGTATATATTATCGCAATGTTGTAATGTTTCAATGAAGCAATGTACCCAGGGAGGGTTTCATTTATAGTTGTATAGGATCGAGCACCAAATGCGATTTCTCCTATCACCCACTTAGTACTAAGGGAGATAGCACTAGAACTCTAGAAGCAAGCAACTTTATTAATTAGCACATTTGGGTGCAACACTTGGTTTTAAGGTTAGGTGTGTTTAGTGATTCACTTCACTCAAATTTGAGTTGGAAATTTTGTGCACAGATATCATTAGGGTATAAGCATTATCGACAGTGAAGAACCTGGAAGCTCTTAAATTTGAGACACGTACCTCACCCAGTTCACCATAATTCAATTACCGACCACTGGAACTCCTCTTCCTTTGTCATAGCTCACTACTCACTGGAAGTCTAGAATGATCCTCCAACATAAAACCAATATTGATCCACTAGCTCAACCATAAAAACCTGTTCTCTTGCGTCTACATTCTCATCCATTAACTACAGAACATTAATTTGTTCTAGAACTTTTTTCACTATCCATCTCAATTTTATTGTCGACTTGCTGGCATAAGTACTAGTCAAAATATAATTATCCATGTACAGGATGACAATCCAGCACGAAAACATTCGTTCGAAAGCAATATCATTCGCCGGATTTTTTATTTTTTTAGTCTGAAACAATATCATTCTCCAGGGGTAGACTTTTACATCCCATCCCATATTCCCATAATCAGGTAATACATGTTCAATATCAAGCTTAACAGTCTATCAATCAAATGAGGGCATTTGGTCTAGTGGTATGATTCTCGCTTAGGGTGCGAGAGGTCCCGAGTTCAATTCTCGGAATGCCCCTTCTTTTTTTTACCACTAAAGCTATTTTTGGCTTCTTGGTGTTTTCATCTATCTCCACATGGGAAATGCTGATCTCAACCTGTATACTGCTTGGGACGTTTCTACATATTCCCAAGCCAAAGCTAGTAAGCTACCAAGGTGATCTTGTTCCAGAAAATGCTTTAACAAAACTAACTTGGCTTTTTACTTTTCTCATATCCACAGCTGCATGAGAGATCAACAGAATGTGATATATTCTATCCATAGTAGTGTAGGAATTAGTTCTCTCTTTACAATCACTCAATCACTGCTTGATCCTTGCCAAACAGCAACCTGGGACCTGGGAACAGACTCAAAACTTGGAAAACAAGAGATGCACATTACAAACATGAACCTCTCAACTCATCTCACCACTATTACAGAATACACACAATACAACTCCCATCCTAACAAGAATCGACAACCTAAAGAAACCTTCCACACGATCACATGTGAAATCTCTCTTGTGTGTCTGAGTTCCAAGCTTCCGGGCTTCTTGATGCGCTTGAAGACTCAAATGAATCTATTCCCTCTGGCATTGTGTCTGACGCTGAATCTAGTTTTTCACTTGAGTTGCTGTAATTATTTCCCTTTGCATCGATACTAAGATAATCAGTCAAGACTTTCTTCACTCCCAAACCACGCTGAGGAGAAATTTTGCATTGATCATGAATGGTGACCTTTCTACACTTAGAGTGCTAGCTCGCCGGGCAGGCGAAAAGGTCGGTGTAGCATAAGCTGTTTTATATGGAGTGCTTGAGATGGGCACTGATGAGTCCGGCATAGGAGTTGCCTTGCGTGAAATCACACTAACTTTGGAGATTGATGGGAATTGATCAGATCGACCTAGACGGGAACTGATCAGAATGCCTAGTTAAGTCATCTACATAAAACAAATCATCAATGCGTGCCACGATGTTAAATGCCAGGCTTTCCAAAACCCTTGAATAGAACTCCAAGATGGACTTCCCAGCATCCTACACAGATCACAGTTTACCAGTCAAGTAAGAAAGGAAAGATAAAGGGCCAAAATTATAAGAACATTTTGTTTTGGACGATATTGACACCTTATTGTACTGAATTTTGCTCGTATCAAGAGATGTCTGTGGAAGACCAGGGAACCGTTGCTTTAAAGAAATCAAGAGACTTTCAGCTCTTTCTGCAAGTAACTCCCTTTTATCTGCATCAACCACCATCCGCTCCTTGAACATTTCCCATGAGGACTTTGAGCCAAATCTGGTATTTTTATTTTTTGGTTTTGAGTTTGTCTTTTGGCACCACAAGTAGATTGAGGACTCCACTCTGTTGGCAATCTCTATAGCTTGATGTTCAGAGGACAAATCAAGGCAGTCGAGCAAGCATTCAGCAGAGAATTGATCCGAAGAAATGTACCGATAAATGACATCCCCCAAGCTTCCTATTCCATTCCGCAACCAAGTCAAATACTTAACAACCATGTCCAAGGAATTACATATTAGAGGAACATTGTGGATGTTACAAACCTTTGGAAGAGCTTCCAGATAGGATTCAGGAACTTCTATATCAGCTAAAGTGATACTGTTGATTGCCACCGCAGCTTTTAATATTTGATTTGTGCAATCACGCTTGTGCTGCAGCTGTTTTCTTGTACTATCATGGAGTCCACCAGGAGGAACTCGGGGAACAGGAAACCACCACTTCTCCTCTTGGCGCTGAAAGGCTCTTCGGAAGGAGGTTGAACCATCGGCATCTGGAGCCAGAATGCCTTGATCAACATACCAGAATCCTGTATCATCGAAACCATCTAATATTTCCTGCCAGAAATGGTGGCATTCAGAATGGAACATATGAATCTGGATCTTCACAGAAAGTGTATGAAAAAACTTACAAGAAGCATATTATCCAATTTACGAAGGGCTGGTAGATTAACGTAAAGATCTGAGCAGGGCCTGCACGTCATGACCTGTATTGAAGCGTAAATGAGTTGAGCTAACATCAAGAAATTCAGCATTTAGAACCCCTCAATCCCTTAACCAATGTTTCTGTACTAAAGTTTTTACTTGGCAGATCAATTTTTATCCCATTACCTATACGAACATAAAGATTTGACAACTAGACTATAGGCACACACTATAGTCTCAAATTCACCACATAATAAGAAGATTTACATTCATTACTGCAATGTGTGCATAGATACTATTGGTTTAGACTTGCAATCAAGAATTCTAACCATTCACTGATGTTTGTATCCACTCTTGATGGTTTCGAATTCACACTGAGTCCAACTTCAGCTCTGAGCTACCTCAAAGCCTCAGTTGTCCCTATCACTAAATGCCTTGACCAATGGGAACAATGATGAGCTTGCAAAGATTTATAGGCCCTGATGCCTAAGAAATAGTAATTCTATTTCAATTGGCAATCTCTGCAATTATTTTTGGGAGTGGCTACTAAGAAATGATTTAGAGTTTTAGACCAGGAGGGTCATCCGGGGTGTTAGATGCTGTTAGAAACTTAAACCTAAAACTAGTTCTAATCATTCATGCTGGAATCAGATACCTCCATTTTGCTCCCATTTGGAAATTCTGCCACGATGGTATCATCTCAACAATGTAATCACTCACACAAAGAAGCCATTCCATCTCTCTTCACCACATCAATTTCTTCTCCCGCGGTAGAGGTTGTAGCCTCCAAAGTTGCCCGAATAGGGTAGCTGCAAAGGAGAACAAAGAACTTGAACACTAAACCAACACTACTATAAGTATGAATTTCAAGATACTGAGGTAGTACATCAGCAGTTCTTACCATAAAGATTAGTATTCGCATTCGATATAGCCAATGCAGTACAAACCCCATTTCCACAACCTGACATATCTTCCCCCAGCAACAACTTTGAAAACCTCTCCTTCATCAACTCAGTCTCTACAATCCACAAACCAATTTACACATCAAGATGAAGAAAAAGAACACGTAATTTCTCTGACTTATGGTTAATGACAATAAAGACAATACCTGATATTGTGGACCCTTGTTTCTCTAGTTTCCTACCATCATCCAAATGTGCTTCAGTTCCATCCTCACTGGTGCAATCTGGTGCCTCAGATTTCTGAACAGGCCAACCCAATGAGGGTGGAGAAGATGACTCTTCAGAGCTACTGTGACTCTGTTCCTCATGCCCTGTCGTCTCAGATGTCAAGAAATCTGAACTCGAACAACTCTCACGACCCTTCTCCTCATTCTCAATCAACTCCCCAAAGGTCTCACCTTTACCCCCAATTTCATCAAGTCCTTCACTTTTCACTTCAATGCCTTCAATTTTCTCAATCAAACCCTCCATCTCTGCAGTACCCACTTCCGTAGAATCACAAAATGCAGAGTTGTTTACTACCATACCATTGTAAGTCAGCCTCCCTAAGCAGCAAGAATTGGAGAGACTAGCTCTGGAATAGAGGCTTCTTATGTACTTGGACAAGTAAAACCCAGAAAGGGAAAATGGGTTTTGAGTATTGGGGCTGCCTTTGAAGTTCACCAATGGCAGACAAAGATTGAGATGGTTTTGTAGATGGGCTCCTTCTTCTCTTTCTTCTTGGTCAGTGAAAGGTTGTTCCATGAGGCCTCAACCATGTCTGATAATGAAAGGTAGGTGGTGTAAGTATGAAGAAAATCTGGAAAAGATTGGTTCTTTATTTATATGGGAACCATTGGTTGTCAAACGAAAGGAAACGTGATGATATTACAACGATAAATGAAAAGATACGAGTTGAAATATGAGATTGAAACTAAAACGAAAGGAGTTTTATCCAATCATACATGGGATTATTTTTACTGTTTGTACAATTATACAAAATGATTATTTGCATATCGATGCATATATATATATGATTGATAATCAGTTTGACTTATTTAGAATCCAATGGGATTCATTGAGATTCACGAAATTGAAACTGTTATGATTATGATTATAACTATAAAACGATAATTATGATTACAAGATACGGAAAAGATGATTGTACTATATATTGATTATATATGAGATATATGGTTAGGCTTGTGGAGCCGCCATGCCGAGGCTTGGTTGAAATCCTGATTAGGGTCAGTTTATGGGCGATAGGTAAGTAGGGATTGTGTCTCCCTGAGGTACAAGACCCAAAACCAATCATATGGTGTTCTCGAAGTCCTAATTCGAGAGATACAATATTTACGAGGTGTTCTCAATGTCCTGAATTCGAGAGTATATTATATATTTGATTATCGTTGATATATGGGGTGTTCTCGATATTCTAAATTTGAGAGTATATTATATATTTGATTACTGTTTATAGATGAAGTGTTCTTCATGTCCTTAACTCGAGAGTATACGATATATGACGATATGATTCGAAATGTAAAACGATTCGTTGAGATATATAACAAGATTACCGTGGTAGGATGGACGATTATGTGATATGATTGAGCTTGAGAGACGAGCATTGTGATTTGTGATTTGTGAAATGAGACTTGTGAAAGGACCCAACCCCGATTTAGTTGCCTAAACCGGAATCGAACCCCTTCTGAAAACGTGAACCAACAAAAACCATCAAAATTTCGACAGAGTTTCGTTACTAACGGGGACCTACCATTACCTGCACCCGGAAAATACACTTCATCCTATGCCACAAAAATCAAACCGTGGGCACCAATCCCATCCGGATTTCTCAATATATCAACAATAATGTAAAGTAGTAAATATAACTATACTTTACAGAAATCCGTGGAAAATCGTGTAAGAATATACATCAGAATACTCAGAGCGACTGCTAGTATACATATACAAATAGTAGGCCAAACTAAGAACCTACCATAAAAGAAACATCGCTCGAATACTATGCATCCGACCACGACATGTGACACCAGAATCCGAATTGCAAACTGGGCACGAAAATCGAAAAGCCCAGGGGAAAGACATGAAAACTGTTAGAGTGAGTGGACGAAAATAAATGTCTTTCGCCGAATAATATATGTTATAAAAACATATGCGAGTCAAATGTATATAAATCAAATGGTTCACGAGGGAGACTTTAACTCCTCACGCGTACAGAGCATGCATGGAAAATCTCACGGGGTCGCTCGTAGACACATCCGTGCTAGTACAGTCCGAATCACGGGATCCCAGACCCACACGTGATTCTAGCCAGAAAGGCCTCAGGTCAGGGTATCTGTTTTCACCCGGAACTACATCGGCACAAGAAACAGATATCTGTACCCACCCGGAACTACATCGGCACAAGGTACAGTTCCCCCCTAGTAGGCACCCTCGGGGATCAGCCGGGATGCGAGTGTATCGATACAACAACATATACTAAGACTGTACTCTGTGTAAACCAAATCATAAATAGTTCGATGCAAATGCGTAAAGCAATATATAAATGCATATACGTAATATATAAACATATACGCATAATCGTATAACACATGCTCATATAAATCATAATCTCGTATGCATGCTCAAGTTCGTAAAACGTGTATAAAGACTCGCAATCAATCGTGAAAAGAAGTTGTCCACTCACAGACTAGCGGAACGCAGTTCGGGTTAACCCGTGATCCGGCGGAAAATCTCTCGCCAAACGAACAATCACGAACCCCTGAATAATCACAAAATCCATTTCTCAAAATCATAACTCGTCAATTCAAATCAAATCACGAGAAAGGACCGTTCTCGGAAACACATAATTCAATGTTGACGAATTGTCGAAAATCTGATAATCACACCTCAAAACCTCGATATAATTTCGGATGCTCAAATCGAGAAACAAACCTCACCACTGCGATCGGGGAGCGATTCCGAGCGAAACGACATGCAACTTGTCGAAAACCCCGAAAAGTCAAACTTTGACCGTTGACTGCCGCCGCCGGTGGCGACGCCACCCGAACTTGAAATTTCTCAGCGGAGCAGCACCTATTCTACTCAAAATCACCCAACAAGCAACTTTCATAACTGCATCAAAGGCCAATTCTCACTCTAACTAGTCTAATTTCAAGCAAAACTGAATTGTCACCCAAATTTCAAATCAAGAATTCTCCAAGCACAAGCAAAATTAGAACTCCATACTTACATGGTAGCTTCATGGTGATGAGGGCTACAAAGCCCACTCTAAATTGTAGCTCAACTCGGCCGGAATCGAAACCAACCAAAACCCCCAAAATTCTCTAACTTTGGCCGGAAATATCCTCCACTTCCGGCATCCCTTGCCATGAAAGGAGGCCGGGGATAGGTTCGGGACATCAAGGCGAAGAGAACGGGATAAAAACCAAGCCGTGGGGTGGCCGGATGAAGCTCACCGTCGCCACCTTCTCTCCTCCACGCGTTGACTGGTCAACACCAGTCAACCCATTAAATGCCACCTGTTGACTTTCCAATTATGGCAACCCACTATTTATACTTTCTATTTTAGGAAACTTTCAAACACCCTTTTCAATAAACTTCAAAAACACGTAACTTCCTCGTCGTAATTCTGATTCCAATAATTCTCGCGGCAACAAACTTATCTCAACATGTTCTTCAATTACCACCCGAAGTCAAACACTTCGACAAATCCGATAAAAAGTCAACGGTTCAACCCAATACATACTTATCCGATTAAATAAACCACAATCGTAAATATTCGTAACTTAATCCTCGCAACTCGGAAAAATCCTCCGAAAGTTCCCACAAGCTCGAAATTATATTCTCAACAACTTCCGCGAAGGATCCGACATCAAATTCTTGTCCGATAATTTAGTCGTGTACAAAGCCGCAATAATAAACCGATTATGTCGAAACTTCAAATATTCATATTTTATTCCTCGGTCGTCCAAATAATGATCCGGAACCGCCCACGAACTCGAAATCACACGTACAACGAATCTCGAGAAGAGACTCAGCTCAAATTCTCGGTCAATAATTAAGTCGTGATCAAGCTCGACAATTCAATCAATTTACGAAAAACAGCGATTACGTGCAACCTCGTGGATTAAGCTGACTCTACTGCTGATTCTGTTCCGGGTCGTCACAACTTGAGCTCATGAGATGAGTACCGTGATTTGAGATTTGAGCTCACAAGATGAGCAATACCATATACGATATAATTTGAGCTCACAATGTGAGCATTGCAACTTGATATTTGTTCACGCAACGGACATGATGATATAATATAATATTTGCACTAGTGATGACCATAAAAATATGAGATGATTTGAACTTAAAATACGAATATTACATACATGACATTTACTTGTGCAACAAGTATGATGATATAATCTAAACTCATTTGATGAGTAAGAGAATACGATATAATTTGAACTCATAAAAAGAGTACGAGTATGTGATTATAATATTGTATGAATATAATATTCCGAGTTTACGCGGTAATATGATGATTGAAAACTCAAAACATTGATTTATCGATTTTACTGCAATGTGCTAGTGATTAGCAATTTTATCGCAATGTGATTGACGAAAATATTGTGAGTTTTGATTTCCGTGAGTAGCGAAAAATGATATTTCGACTTTTGTATTACATTTGAGTATTTCCAGACATTCTGTTTACAGTTTTTGATATGTTATTTGTTATATGATTTAAAATTTATGTTGACAGTTGAGAAAACTAGACGAGCATCGGTGGCTCGCGGTATAGGTTAGCATTTATGATTATTGAAGTGTATTTGGATATTTTATAGGTTTTGGGTAGCCTACTGCCCTACTTTGCCCAAATTTTCACAGAAATATTCTACAATATTTGTTTTGTGATTTCTAGGACGAAATTATTTTAATAGGGGTAGATTGAAATATCTCGACTTTTTTATATAATCGATAATATTTACGGATATTTCTTATTCCTATTTACCAGGCGCGATAAAAAAATTCATTGTTGGTAAATAGTCGAGCATTATTGGTTGACTTTTTATTGGATTGACGAAGTTGGTTGACTTCAGGTGGAAGTCCTTTTCGACACAAGTTTGTAGATGCGAGAAATGTCAAAAACGTTTTTATGACACATAAGTTATTATTAACAGAAATTTGATGGAATTACATTGCCATAAATGTACGGGTATAAATAAGAATTTCCAAAAAAGGAACAGAGGGACTTTCTATTTCGGGTCAACCAGAGTTGACCACGTCTGGTAAACCCAGAATCACCGTGAAACTTCAGCTGGTGGTGTGACATCGTCTGGCCCATCTCCGACCACGATTCTGGTTGGAATCGAATCACCTTTCCTTCTTCTTCCTTCTCCTCCCGTCGATTTAGAGATTTGAGACTTGTTGATGGAGAATTAAATGGAACAAAGTTCTAGGGTTTCAGGTATATTCAGTCGTCGGCAACTCCGACCACGTTTAAGGTATGAATTGACTCGTCTTGATGTCCTGAGTGTATTGGTGCATTAGATTTATGGTTTGCAGATTTCAACTTTGGGAAATCGAATTGATTTTCGGTTAGTTTGTTCAGCCTCCTCTGTGGTTGGCAGTTAGGCCGCCGAGGGTAGAGGGGGTTTTCTCCTCGTTTGAAGGTATACCTTGAGGCACGTCATGGCTCAATGGCGGAGAATCAGATTTGGAAAGATTTTCTGGCCAAAAGGTTTCAGGCTCGATTCTGGCCATAACTCTGCCTGTGGTAGCCCGTGTCCAAAAAATTTGTTCTAGAAACTTGTCGAGTCTTATGTCGTTAGATTCATTTTGATGATACGAACATGGTTGTGAGTTTTATTGGTTATTTATACTTCATCGACCTAGTGGGTGGGCGTGGTGGAGGGTGTCATCACCAGTGGCGGTGTGGCCAACGGAGAAATTAGGTATGTTTTATATCGTTATGATCGATTCATCATAACAGGTTTGTCGGATAGGTTCTTCAACTAGATTAGTCAAAGTTGATTTCAGATTGAGTACTTCATCGATTTACCTGTTTATTTATTAATTTTTACGATATTCGAAAAAGGTCGGGTTGTCACGTAAACCAATAGGCATACAGACCAAAATTAGAAAGAATTATAAGCTGACAGTTGTGATTTAAATAGTTTCCAAAGGGAGAAACAAGGCTAGGAGGATGAATGAGGATCACTTTACTGCACAATACAACAATTTGATGGGATATAGGGAAGAGCTACTAAGAAGTAATCCAGGCAGCACAATTGAGATTATAACTAGGATGAATGGAGACATTAGAAGATTGCAGAGAATGTATCTCTGCTTTGCAGCAACAAAGGATGGATGGATAAAAGGTTTTATGCCTATTATGGGATTTGATGGAACTCAACTCACAAATAAGCTGCATAAAGGTCAATTACTAACTGATGTTGGCATTGATGCAAATAATGGTATGTATCCCATTGCATATGCAGTTTCAAAAATTGAGAATCAAGAAACATGGATATGGTTTATGGAACTGCTGAAGTTTGATTTAAAGATTGAGAGGCTGAAAGTTGTGCTTTTATATCAGACAACCGAAAGGGGTTATGCAATTTAGTGAAACATTATTTTCTGGGGCAACACATAGGCATTATGTCAGACACTTCTACAACAACTTCAAAGACAACTATCCAGGGGAGGACCTCAAGCAGTGTATATGGGTAGCAACTAGATCCTTTACCATGGTTTAGTTTGATATGCATATGAATAATATGAAGCTGGAGGATGTGCAAGATTTCAATTGGTTTAACGAGAATTTCAAGTGTGATTTACTATTGAACAATCTATGTGGGGCCTGGAATGGTGTGTTGAAGAAAGCAAGAGATAGTTCAGTCTTCACATTGCTGGAGAAGATTAGAATGGACATGATGATGAGACAGACTAGCAGAAGGGTGGCAGTTCATAAGTGAAAGCATCCAATATGTCCAAGACTAGTGAAGTTAGTTAACAAGTCCATTAACTGGGCATCTAACTAAACTACTTTTGAAGCTGGACGTGAGGAATTTCAAGTGATTGGATCAGAAGAACAAGGCAGTGTTTATTCAGTAAATTTGGGGTTGCATAAGTGTACTTGCAGAAGGTGGTAGCTGAGTGGTATTGTTTATGCTCATGGTGTGGCTGCTATTAAGAACAAAAACCTAAGCCTCTACAATTTTTGTGATGAGTGCTTCAAGCCCTTGGCCTATGAGGCTGCATACAGTCTTGTGATCCATCCAATTATTGGTCAAGAGGAATGGAAGGTAATTGACTACCCAATAGCTCCTCCTCCATTTAAAAAGCAGCTAGGAAGTCCCCAGAAGAAGATAATATTAGAATCAGGAGAGAGGGTAGCACCACTACCAGGGGAATCAGCCAAGGGTCAATGTCAAAATAAAAAGTCATATATGCTTCAAGGAAGGCCATAAGGGGATGTTCATTGACAAAAGCAGAAAATGCAGCTAGTGTAAGTGGCATTCTTTGATGTTGACTCATTGATTAGTTCTTGTATTTATCTCTTTGATTTTTTGCTCATGTTATTAATGTCATTTATGAGCACAAGGAGAAGGACAAACCAAAGAGGAAATCAGTTCCCAGACCAGGGCCAGATGTCACTACAATAACAGTGATGTCTAAGAAGTCTCTAAATTGGTACAAGGCATCAATGAATAACTAAGAAGCAACAGGTGACAGCAGCCAAAACCACCCCCTACTCTTGATGCACCTACTCAGAATAGCTGAAAACCCTGCTCCAGCAAGAAATGAACCTGCAATATGATATTGTTGTTGTTGTTTGGGTCCATCTTTTAGTTGTTTGTTGTTTATAGTTCAAACCCATCTTTTTCTAAAAGATTATTGTTGTAGTTTGGAAATACTACTTGTTGTTGGTTATGAACAATTTAGATGTTTCTTGCAAGGAATTCTATTTGATGTTGAATATTGTTTTGTATTTTGTGTGTTTTTAGCAGCTGAACAGGTCAGTAATTTTGTATGTAGTGTCAAAGTGATTTCCAAACTTTTGTTAGTATCAAATTGATGCCTAAAATTTTAACAAAAGTATCAATATGATGCCCATACTATTAGTAGAAGTATCAACGTGATGCCCACCAACCAAAACAGATGTCCTAATTGAATTGTTTCGTTCATGCTTTGAATGTCTTCATGCATGCATTAAATTACATCATGCACAAACTGCACAACTCAAACAGGATGTTCAGCTCTAACCATTTTAAAGTCAATTTCATGCCATGAACTGTGGTTTTTCAAAACTTCAAGGGATTCATAAATAACCAAGAACTTCATTACCAAAATCCATTTCATTAGACAAAAGCTAGATAAAGGGAAACCTGCACAAAGTGCAACAAAAATCTTACTCGAGGCATCCAAATACATAGTTCAAATGGATGCTTTCGAGATAGAAATTCTCAAAAATCCAAAGACAAACAGAAATAAACCTAAGCAGACTAAATCAAAAGTTCGAACTACAAATTAACACAAAGCCTTAATCAAACACATCTGAATTAGAATCCACTACCTCCAACTCCAGCCCTGCACCACCCCCTCCAGCCTTCCCAGCACCTCCCCCTATTAGCAGGGATATGAATATCATACAAGGCCGCATAAAGTTCTTGAATTCCCTAATGAAGCATATGGATGTTGTGGTCGATGTTAATCAGTTGTGTCCTCAGGCAATTCTCCACCAATGTTACCCTCTCAATCACGCGATTCTCCATCTGGCCGAGGCGATAATGAAATGAATGTTGTGTACAGTCTGAAGACTAGGGTTTCATGAGGGACTAGATAAACCTGCTGCAAAGTGCGAAGCCTAGACCACACTCTTATTAGGGTTCAGACGAGTCGATCGCCTAAGGGTGTTTGAGCCAGTGTTGGGATTCAAGAGAAGAGTACGTCGTGCCTCGGTCATTGCCATCTTCTTCGATCTGGTTCTTAGCCACCATCTTTACTGTGAAAACTGAAAAAGGGAGAAAGTGAGGATGAAAGTGATTTTTCACTGTAAAAACACATCGGTATAAATAGGGGAGATGAAGGTTTCTGTAACCGGTGTAATGATTTTGGCTCAGTAAAATGAAGAGACGTCATGCACCACACTTACAACAATGCCATTATTGCCAGAGGTCATCAGTTTCCTCATAAATGCATGTTGTTTGGTTACAGCCTTCAATTTTTTTGGGGGCCTAAATGTTTGATAACATATTCTAAGTGATGCCCAAATACAATTCATATACTCATTATGAGGCCCAAACATGTATCTCTGCACTAAATAAGGCCCAAATGTATTTTTTTCGATTTCATTCACCTCATAATTACCATTACACCAGAAACTGAAAGTAAGAAATTCCTAACTGGAATTAAACCGTGCTTAAACCATTACAATATAAACTAACAATCCCAAGAGAACAAACAAAGCAGTCCATAACTGTTTCTCCCTTGCTTTCCTCATATTCACCTCCATCTCAACTTCATGAAGCCTCTTATTGGCCACATCAGTAGTAAACTGGGAATATGCAGTGAATCCAACCAGATCATCGACTTCTTTCTCATACCGCATTTGTCGGACCAATAGCACAAGCAAAACAGCCGTCATTTTCAGGTTAATTTATTTCATCTTAAACTCCATCTCTTTTGTTATTCTTCGACATTTCTCCTCCAATTTGAGTTTTTTTTCACACCTGCAATCACTTGTTGGGCTTCTTCATTATGTGGAGAATCAACCCAAACAGAAATCCATAACGACCATACATAAAAACACAGATTCTATCACAACACATCCAAAACAAATTCGAAAATCAACAAATCCATACCTCTGTTTTTGTTGGACCACATCCCCAGTATCGCCTCCCATAGTTTTCGTCAGATCCTGAATACTTGAAGATTACAACTTTCCTCCCACATCTGTAATAATTTCCTGAGTTTACTGTGGGTCTCAATATCTCTCTATCTCTTTATTTCTCTCTCGCCATCTAATCAGCGTTTTATATAGAAAGAGGGGCAAGAGTGTCTTTCTGCACGATTTGGCGCAAAAAAAAACACAATAACATATCAACATTGGTAAGATATTAGTTACTAAGGGCACATTTGTCATTTTGCAAATTTTCTAGTGCCATGTCATTAACATTAACAGCTTTGTGACGGAAAATAATTGTAGGCACCACGTAAATAAAGTTTTGGGAGTTTGAATATCACTTTAATAATTTTTAAAAGTCAGACATCAAATTGATACAGCTTAAATAATTCAGACTTTAGGAGTGAATTTTTTTTCTAAATAGAAATTAGAAATCTATACGTGCAAATGGACTGACCGATTTGAAGCGAGCTCATTTGCACTTCTTGAGCTGCCCTGGCCAACGATATTATCTACATACTTGGGCCGACCTATTTGCTTGAAAATTACGCCTTGCCTGACCCATGGTATCGAGCTTATGGCCCTTTCAGATAAAGTTACGGACCGTTTAGATAAACATATGAATCAATGAATGTGCCGAGTCAATGAAGAAAGCAGTGACAGTCGTAACAAAATATTCTAAGAATGGATGAATGAATTGTCAAACAAGCTTACAGGCATTACCTCCAGATCTTTCCTCCACCAATGAACTTACGGAATTGGTATTATTGACTATTAGAGAGACGTCGTAGAGGCCAAGTAAACACCGACTTTGGTACCTCTATAAGAATCATCCACAAGGAGAAGTCGGTCATATTACTCGTATATACTCACTCATATATCGATCTAGACACTAGACCTACTCTAGGACTCGAGTGTTGCTAGTATTATCAGTATGGGTAAGGATGCAGTGAAGCTTTTTGGCGTTTGGGAAAGCCCTTTCAGTCGGAGAGTGGAAACGGCTCTTAAACTGAAGGGTGTGGAGTACGAATATATTGAAGAGGACCCGCATAACAAGAGTGATTGATAACGCGTAAAATATGCATCAAATATTAACACAAAGTAGACACTCAACACATAGTTCACACGTATGCAATTTAAAACCCTTCTTTGTAGATGTAGCATTGATAAGTAGGGATCGTTCTTAACCGGGGATTGAGGGTACTAATGCATGACAACGTTTGTAAACATAAAATAAAAGGTATGGGGGTTTGAAAGTTTGTTTTTAATTACCTAATTTATTTACTAAAAACGTCTCAAACATAGCACATAATCCTAGGACTCTAACATGCATTGACTCATAGACAAGCAAACACGTAGAAGATCCTAAAACACACACCATGTTTTGAAACAAAAAAGAAAACCTGATTAATTATATACAAGTGATCAACTTATTCCATAATCTAACTCATTTATTAACACATGTAAATAACAACACTACCGAAATCCCATAACCCTAAATTTCGATTAAACAAGCATAATTCATATTTTGTGCTAGGCATCCCCTAAACACCATTGATCTAGACTAGGAATCCCTCAAATCAAAACCAAAGCATTAAGAACAAATTAACTTCATGCAAATTGAAATCTAGAATAAGGAACACATGAAAAAGTTATTGAAATTTACTTATGTAATAAAACCGAAATACAATCATCCAAAACACACAAACAAGTTTCATGAACAAAAAGAGACTAGGGAGTAAATAGGTCATTGTTACACTTTTATATCTTCGGAATCCCCTATGCGTCGGTGAAAGAAGAGATGTGGCGTTATGGTGGTATAGTCGGCTTCTTGAGGCTGTCGGCTTAATTTGTGGGGAGGAGGAGAGTATTTGGCAGAGCATAGGCTATAGAATAAGTGATGATCTGCTTTGAGGCCGAGCTCCCCTTTATATAGGAGAAGGGTAGGTTGTTTCCTACCATAATAAAAAGTCCACATTAATTTCGGAGAAATCTGACCTCCTGTAGTAAAACGCGATTTTCTTGAGTTATACATATCCGAATTGCATGATTCTTGCGGCATTGAAAAGAGATTTCCGAGGGCTATAAAATACCTTCCTTAATCAGTTCAATCGGAGTTGATCCGAGATTTCTACAGCCTGTAGAAGTCTGCTGTTCTGTAACTTCAGATTTTCTTCCTTCTTAAGTATTAGGAATCTCAATCTCATCAAATCTTGGATTTCTTGCTCTCCAATTCTTCTTGTCCGAAAATACCATTTAATTGCACATATTTTGGGCTTCAAATCATATCCATATCATCTTAAAATATTTTCCAAAAATTTGGCCCAATGGTCCTTTATTAATTCGGCAAGGTTGTGCTTTTCTGGATTGCGCAGGAGAAATGTCTTATTCTTTATTTGCATCATTTTCATTTGTTTTTCTTCAAGATCCATAGAATTTCGGCAACATTTATTTACTCCTCTTTTTGCTCCATTTTTCCACGCCTCAAATGCTTGTAGACCTCTTTACTCAGTCTCTTTTGACAAAAACCTAAAAACAACAAAATGAATCAAAACTAATAAAACTAAACAATTAACAAAGTAAAAATGTAGAGAAAATATATTAATTAATACGCCTAAAATGCATGATCTTCTCAAGTACAACCCAGTTCACAAGAAAATCCCTGTGCTCGTCCACAATGGAAAGCCTATAGCAGAGTCCGCTATTATTCTTGAGTACATCGATGAGGTATGGAAGGGCTGTCCTCTATTGCCTGAAGACCCTTATGAAAGAGTCATGGCTCGCTTCTGGGCTAGGTTCATTGAAGACAAGGTAACACTTATTCTTACATCATTTCTTGCTTATAGTGTCCTCTTATAACCTGAGACAATTCTACTTTTTCGATCTACCAACATCAATTTTATTGTTTGTTGGTGTTTAGATCATGCCTGCTCTGCTGAAGTGAGGACCGCGAAAAGGCCGTGGAAGAAGCTTGTGAGCTCTTGAAAATACTCGAGAATGAGCTCAAAGATAACAAGTTTTTTGGGGGAGAGAATATTGGCTTTGTGGACATTATTGCTGACTTCATAGGAGGATAGTGGCTTAGAGATCTTCAAGAGGTTGTCGGAGTGGAAATCTTGACCAAAGAGAAACTTCCCAAGCTATGTGAATGGAATGAAGAATTTGTCAGCCATGCTGTTATTAAAGAGAACCTGCCTCCTAGAGATAAGCTAATTGCTTTCTTCCAAACTCGTTTTGGTTCAAAGCCATAGATGACTTACAAGCCTCTTTAGCTATACGATGCGCAACAATAAATCTGGCTCGTCACCGATCCGGTTCCTATAGGCTTGTGTAATGCTTTGTTTTATATTGAAGTTACAGTTGCTCAATCATGGTTCCTGTTGTATGTTTGTATATGTTTCTGTTGGTCTTGTTGTAGATCCCCAGCCATTGTAATGTTTGTTTCTAATTATAATCAATTTCCGGGCTAGACTGCTGAGTTAGCTCTAGTAACGTTTGAAAATAAAAATTATCATGCTAGAACTTCGTAATCATATGAGATATTGTTGATACAAAACCAGAGACAATTGATGCCATTCTTAGTGTCCATACTAATTGTGTCTTCTAACTCGAGCAATTAAATTTATCTAAACCAAGACCAAAGTAATATCAAATTCAATGATAATTGAGTGCAAAATTGAGTAATTGACTACGAAATTGATTGAATTTGAAAAACAAAACATACTGTTTGCTTAATTACATAGATCATTGTCCTGCAAGGATTAAAATATGACATTATGGCACCAAAATACTGGAAATAAAATTCATAAATGAGATTAAAGACTAAGACAAAGAAATGTCGATACACAGAAGCAGATCTAATGGAGCTGATACATTATTCTTCAATACACAGAGACTCCAGTGTACATGCCGATCGATCTGGGTCTTATAACTTAGCAATTTCATGAAACCACAACCAATTAAAACATAAAATTCAGCAATGTTCTAATGTTTGATGATGATAGACCATTGAGAACCCATCAATTGCGGTTGTCCTTAACGATGGTCACAGGGATTGGTGCTTGAGTCATCACATGGTTGCTCACACTTCCAAGTATAATCCTTTATTACACAATCACATAACTAGTCAATCAGCAAGATACTGTAATTGAACAACGTAATAAGATTTGAGGGAAAGATGATCACGTACCTCTTAATTTTACCAAGTCCTCTGCTTCCCATCACAAAAGAGTCCAACTTCAGATCCTCAATTGCTTCAAGCAGCTTCTCCCTGGCATCTCCCCAGTACAGTTTTGTCAAGATCTTCACCTATATATAATCCATCA
The DNA here is from genome assembly GCA_946800695.1 of Geum urbanum. Taxonomy (NCBI): domain Eukaryota; kingdom Viridiplantae; phylum Streptophyta; class Magnoliopsida; order Rosales; family Rosaceae; genus Geum; species Geum urbanum. Next base: position 74,534,173 of record OX326999.1, on the reverse strand, counting down.
ATACACATTAGAAAAGTAAAAAAAAAAAAAAAAAGAGGATGATGGACTGGATTGAATACACGAAAACAGAGTAGTATCCAAGCAAATAAATCATCAAACCTCTTTCTGCCTAGAAGCAGTGTCCAACATATCAAGAACTTCCATATCAGTTTTTACATCGTACTTTTTCATAATCTCGATCTCTCTAAACTCAGACAAAGGAATCAAAGCTACAAAATGAAAAAATGAAACCGGATCAAATACAGCAGGATCAGACAAGATCAATAATACAAAAGTTTGAAACTTTAGCTAGGACATAAACATACGAGAACCAGATTTGGCCCAGAGCTGATTGCGAGACTCGTCTAGTTTGTTGGGGTTGATGTGGATGATGTAAAGGGTGTCACCCTTGTCAACCAGATTGTCAATAGCCCATTGAAGAGCGTTTTTGCTGCTCTTTGAGAAGTCCATGGCCACACCAATACTCCTGTCCTTCCCCATTGTGATTCTGATCTTGAACTCTCTCTCTGTTTCTCGAGCGTCTCACTTTCTTGCTCCTTGTGTAACAGTTTGGGTTGGTAAGTTTCAGACGAAGAGGAACAAGTGTTGGCTAGCGTGTGGAGCTGTGAACGTTAAAACAATAAAAAGAAGCTTAGAGAGGAAGCAGAATATAATGGATATGATGACAAATCACAGGTAATCAGGTGTCTATGGAAAACAGGGTTTTTTGGTTTGGTCGAGTGTGCTGGTTTTACTCTTCTGCGGAACATAAATACGAGGCAAGTAAAGGATATTGTCCTTGGAATCATTCTTGCACGCAAAGGTGTTCAACTTAGATATTTTTCTTTATATATTCATTATTTCGTTGCCATTTGACTTTTCTTTTTCATTTTTCATTTTTTTTTCTCTGAGATAAAATGATTTCGGACATGAAGGGGAAAAAACGGTAATATGATCGAGTTGTGTTTTTAATATTGTTCGATGCCCTTGCGACATCTCTGATACTCTCGAAGCGGTCGGGCGACGGCCTTCGACGACGTCATTGTGTTGAGTCTTTTGAGTTAGTATGTCAGTGTGGTAAGAGGGATCATGAGATGGTGTTGAGTGTTATTGCCTCGGCGAGATCGAGACTCTAGTCTCGAAGTCAATTGATATTTTGCTTGGTTCCGAAGGGGATTTGTGCCTCTAAGCAGTCTAACCAAGTCGACCGTTTACAAGGGGTCACCCTTGTTGCTAGCGAGATTGGGTGGAGTCGAACAGCTGCAACAATGGGCTCTAAAGACTGCCATACCGAGTTAGGAGATCTGGGAGACGGGTCGACTGAGACCGACGCGAGCAAGATTGAAATCTTTGCTGACGGGGCGGCTATGACGTGATGTGGTTGCGCAGCGCGAGGTTGGTCGACGACCAAATCAACCTAAGAGGGAGAGAGGCCGACGACGGCACATATAGTCTTCTGTAGGGCAACATGGTCAACCAACTCTTTGAACCTGGTTTGACTAAAAGGCCCTGTGGATCATAGTTAAAGTGAGTCTCTTGTGTGTTTGGGCCTATGTTGCTGCTTGTGGTTATTGGGTTTGGGACCAAAGAAAGGTTATTGTGTTTAATAATGGAAGGTCCCAATCCGTCACACCCAGCTATTGTATTTTCTTATGGCACAGGTTGTGACTACGGTGCCGATGGAAGTACATATCATACTCGGATATCGGCTGGGGACAGCTCGTCCCGACAAATGTTACCAAGCGGAACACTGAACATCCTAAAGTTCAACTAGCAAAACAGCCACCAAGTACACGGCCGTCTACAGCGGCCGCAGCTTTGTTAAAATCTAGTATAGGGGCCACTTTAACAAATATTGCCTTCATGTTCTCAAAATACATGCTTTAGATTTCTTGTAGTGGTACTTTTATGTTCATTATGCGTCTTAGATTAGATAAGTTTGTTTATAAGACCTTGCGTAATACAAGAGGTCGTTATGTCTTTATTAAGCACCATAAAGGGGAGTTGACTTGATTGTAATCATTTTAAATTTAAACAAAGTTTTCTATCGTTTCACCTCAAAAAAAAATAGTACTTAGACTAATGCCCAATACACATTTCGGACTTCCATCCAATAGTACTTCGATTCATTTATTGTTTACTACAAGGGTACATTGGTGAAAGCAATTTATAAAGCAATCGAACATTATATGTTTTAGTTTTGACTTTAGAATAGATATCACAGTTTGTTGAAGGATAAAAAGATACACAATAGATGTAGGCTTAGTTTGGAATTGAGGAGAAAATATTCAACTTAAAAAAAACACAGGTAGAAAAAGTAACAATTTACTTGCTTTTTTCTAATCATAGTTTTTGAACTAAAAAGTTGAAAATAAGCAGTTTTTATTTTATTTTACTAAGCACTAATCTTATCAAAATAGTTGAAAATGAATGATTTTAAGTCATTAAACTCAATGTCAAACGAAGCCGTAGACTGAAAACTGTATTCTCATTCATTTATAGATAACCTTAAATACAGACAATACAACAAATATCTCCCAAATAATCAGGGATTGCTAAAACATATATATAATATAATTAGAACAAGACACACACCGAAAAATCAGAAATATATTTTCCTTAAACACAATTAAGTTATTAAAAAAATCGTCACATTTAAATTTTGTGATAAATTTGACTAAAAAATATAGTATTCATTTATATATGTAGGGGTAGAGAAAATCTAATTAAGTAAGAGCTTTAGACTATTCAAAGTTGTCACAGAAAAAGTAAAGAAATTCCTTGTCAAGGGAAGTAAATGGAAGTTCATATGAAGAATGTACTAGATTGAGTAGATTCACTTTTGATCGGCTTGACATTTAAAGATAATCACAATTAAAACGGAAGAGCAGATTAGATAGGATGTTTCAGGAAGCTTCCTTTGTCCCTGTCATATGACTGGTATACATATCCATTGCTTCCATGATTAGTTCCGCATCCACTGCCATCCTTTTGCTGCAATGCCACTTTGCCAGATCATATTTTCCACACCAAAACTGGAAACTCAAAAGCCAATAATTCAAGTTTCTTCAATTTTGTGCATGTGAAACTGAGTTGGTAATTCACTTTTGTGTTTGTAGATTGGATATTTGCAATCCATTTCAACTCGTTCATATATCCTCCCAACCGGAGTATCAAAGGCAAAATTACAGAAAAATGAGAAATGGACTTCACAGAAAAAAGGATTACAACGTTTATACTGCAGGCCCAAAACGAAGACCATAAGCATGAGTTTTTCTTGTGGTCTGAAAAGCGTAACGGAGTTTAAAGTGTTTCATAGCCCATTTTGTGTTCTGTTCCCAACAGTCATATTCCTACTATGACTAGGTGGCATCCTGTCCCTGGGACGTGTTTACTAATACTAGCTTAACCACCCGTATGTACACACGTGTTAAATCAGATCACCCACTACTTTATCCACTTCTATGACAGTTTTTGTTGGGCAAAATTGTTGTTCACCTTTTTTTTTGTCTTCCGTGGGTTTTTCTTTTCTTTCTCTTTATTTTCTGTTTTTTTTTTCTTGGGGCTGCTTTTATTTTTTCATAGGGGTATTTTCGGGTTTCCATAATTTGGTATGGGATGACACCAAAAGCTACACTTGGCTTTATATTAGTAGAGATTATATTAATTTATCAAGATAAGTTGATAATTAATTAGTACAAATTAATTATGCAATAAATTGTTGATAACAATCAGAGATTATATAAATTCCGATAATATACAGATACTAAAACCTTTTCTCAAAGTACCTTTCTGGATAAAGCTATACAAAAATATCAAAAGTTTCGACACTAAACAAATATAAATCAAACATTACACATCATAGTAAAACATACTGGTTCCCCTATCAGTACTGAAATTATTTAACAACTTTGTCCGTAGTTTTTCGACCTCCCTAGCCATGGTAACATAGTTCTTCTCTAATCACTTGCAGCGATTCGAGGTGGTCACTGTACAACTCATACTCGTAATGTAATGTCGCTCAGCACACAGAAACAACATTACTTTCCATTTATTTCGAACAACACAACTGAAAGGACCCAACCCCGATTTAGTTTCCTAAACCGGAATCAAACCCTTTCTGAAAACACGAACTTGCAAAAATCATAGAAATTTTGGCAGAGTTTTACTATATCGCGGAATTACCATTAGCCTGCACCCGAAAACACAATTCATCCTATGCCACAAAAGTCAAACCGTGGGCACCAATCCCATCCGGATTTCTCAAAATCATATCATAATATAAAATAATAACCAAAACTATAACTTTACAGAAATCCGGGAAAATTATATGAAAATATAAACATCAGAGTATTCAGAGCGACCTCTAGTATATATATACATAAATACACAGCAGTAGGCTAAACAAGAAACCTACTGAGAAAGAAAGGTACCTCGAACACTAAGTCTCCGATTGCAACATGCGACACCAGAATTCGAACTGCAAACTGGGCACGAAAACCGAATAACCCGGGGGAAAGACAAATAAAATCGTTAGAGTGAGTGGACAAAAATAAACATATGTCTTTCACCATTTACATAACATAAAAATAATGCGAGTTCTTAAAATAAATGGAGGTGTCGGGCGAATCTCTCAAGCCCGACGGTGATAGACTAGGAGAATCTCTCAAGCCTAGTGGGCACATCAGGCGAATCTCTCAAGCCTGGAACTGGACTACCGGTGATCAGCCGAGTAGTCAATGCATCGATGTTAAGTAAATGTCATCACCAATAAAACATAAAACAATACCTCTAAAACAATAAATAATCTCAATACTGTACTAGAAATGAATATTGAAACCAATAACTCGCTACGACAGTGTAAATAAATGTCCACTCACAGATAAGCACAGCGCAAGACGCACTAATCCCGAGATCCGACGGAAGATCCCTCGCACAACGTACGATCTCGATCCCCTGAATAATCACAAAATATCATTGATCAAAATCACAATTTAATACTCTGAACCACACCTCGGAAACCAACCACTCCCGAAAATATAACTCGAATAACAGAAAACTCGTCGAAAATCCCAAATATACTCCACAAAACCTTCGACTTAAAATCCACTACTCAAATCAACTCAAAAACCTCAAGGCGACGATCGGGGCGCGATTACGAGAAAAACGGCATAAAACTTGTCAAAATCCAAAAAATCAACGCGTCGCTAGAGTTCCGCCGTTGACCGCCGGCGGCGTGCCGTCACCGGAGAGATTTTCCGGAGACCAAGACCACCACAGCTTCTTTTCTTCAATCCAAGCCTAAAACTCTTCTACACCTAGACCCAAGTCGGCCGGCAACCCATTCAAAATCAGCCCGAAAGTCTCACAGCCAAGAATCGCCGGAAAACTTTCCCGGCCGATTCCGGCACCGTCCCGCCACCAAAATGCTTCAAACCAAGGGGGTTTTCACCCTTGGCTCGAGCCCAACACACTCCAACCCAATAATCCACCGGAAACATGCCAAAGCACCACCCACCGTTAAACCCAATTCCGGCAACCTTCACCCTCAAAAAACTCCAACTAAACCTTAACCAAAACTCACCATACATATATCAATCGAAAGCCCAAACAACAAGCTTCAAATCCATACCTTGAAATCCGGCAACCGTGCCGTATTCCGGCAGCCACCACGACGGTGAGTCGTGACTCACTGAGTCAACACAGTTGACTCGGCCAACTCGGCCTAGCTCGGGTCAACTCAGTCAAAACAGTCCATTTTCGAACTTTTCGATAACTTTACGACTATTCGGTTATTTATACGTCGCGAAATCAACTTTATCCGCAATTTGGATAACTCAAACTCAAACAGATAAGCACGACTAACTCGGCGATAATTTCAAATATTCTTTTTATATTCCTGGATTATCCGAAAAATCCTCAGAAAACTCCAACGGACTCGAAATCAAATTCTCTACATTTCCCACGAACAAACTGTGACGACCCGAACCAGAATCAGCAGAGTAATCAGCGTAATCCACGAGTTAGTGTGTAATCGCAATTAATCGTTAATTGTGAGGTTTGCCAGTTTAGTTCGCGACTTAATTATCGGCCGAGAATTTGAGTTGAGTTTCTTCTCGAGAGTTGTAGAGCACGTGATTTCGAGCTCGTGGGCGGTTCCAGATGATTTTTCCGATAACCGAGGAATACAATATGATTATTTGAAGTTTCAGTTTATCGACGAGTTTATCCGTTCGTATCGTATTTATCCGAATCGTAATGGTTATCCGTTTTGGACCGTTGATCGTCCCGAGGCGCGAGTATAAATATCGGAAATAGTCGAAAAATTGTCGAAAACACTATTTGAGGCGTTGACCGAGCGTTGACTTTCACTATTGGACCGTTGACCGTTGACCCGTGAAGGAAAATCGACCCGTTTGAATTTCGCCGGCCGACCCGGATTTTCCGGCCACCTCCGGCCACATTTGGGGTATATTTCGATCTCCCTTGAGTTCCTTTATTGATTAGTAGTTGAGTTTGTGGAAATTGGTTGGGAATTGGTTGAATTCGAATCGAGTTAGTTTTGTGGATTTCGCCGGTGACGGGGGGTGGTGCTCCGGCGAGCTACTGTGGCGGGGGTGATGGGGTTTCAACTCCCCTAGCCTCGTTGATGCTTCCTAGGTGGTTGAATTTGGACGGAGAAGGTTTTTCGATGGAACGCGTGGTGGTTGCCGGAGTTGGATCCAATTCGGTTTTGAGCTAAATTCCTGTTGAAATAGTTGGAATTGGGTCTTGTGGTAGTTTTGGATTGTGTTGGGCTTGAGGAGAGCGAGAGAACTGGACTTTCCTCGCCGGAGAAACTCTCCGTTGACGGCGCGCCGCCGATTAACGGCGGCGCTCCGGCGAGAACGTTGACTTTTTGGTTTTCGATGATTTTAGTGTCATTTTTCTCGTAATCGCGCCCCGATTGTCGCATTGAGGTTTTCGAGTTGATTTGGGTATCGGATTTTCAATCGAGGGTTTTGAGTGGAGATTTCGGAATTTCGTGGATTAAATTGCACTGTATTGTATATTTCCGGGAACAGTTGATTTCCGTGGTGAAGTTCAGTGTTGTGAACTATGATTTTGATCAGATATATTTTTATGATTATTCAGGGGATCGAGATCGTGCTTCGGGCGAGAGATCTTCCGCCGGACCACGTGATTAGCGCGAGTGCGCGTTTTGCTCACCTGTGAGTGGACAACTTCTTTTCACTGTTATTCGCGAGTCATTGCATACGTTTTACGAGCATGAGCATGCATACGAGATTATGATTTATATGAGCATGTGTTATACGATTATGCTTATATATTTATATATTACGTTTATGCATTTATATATTGCTTTACACATTTGCATCGAATTATTTGTGATTTGGTTTACACAGAGTACAGTCACAGTTTATGTTGTTGTTTCGATACACTCGCATCCCGGCTGATCCCCGAGGGTGCCTACCAGGGGGGAACTGTACCTTGTGCCGATGTATTTCCGGGTGGGTACAGATTTCTGTTTCTTGTGCCGATGTATTTCCGGGTGGATACAGATACCCTGACCTGAGGCCTTTCTGGCTAGAATCATGTGTGGGTCTGGGATCCCGTGATTTGGACTGTACTAGCACGGATATGTCCATGAGTGACCCCGTGGGATTTTTACATGCATGCTCAGTACGCTGGAGGAGTATGAGTTTACCTCGTGTACTTTATTATCTTTATTTATCTGGACTCGCATATATTTTTATAACATATATTATTCGGCGAAAGACATTTATTTTCGTCCACTCACTCTAACGGTTTTCATGTCTTTCCCCTGGGCTTTTCGGTTTCCATGCCCAGTTTGCAGTTCAGGTTCTGGTGTTTCACGTCGTGGTTGGAGGCTAGTAGTTTGAGCTACCTGTGTTTTCCAGTAGGTTTCTTGTTTCGCCTACTAATGTATATATTGTATATATTTACACTAGAGGTCGCTCTGATACATGTTTTATACGGTTTTTCCCGGATATACTATATATTACAGTTATGTTTACTGTTTATTGTTAATGATATGATATTGAGAAATCCAAATGGGATTGGTGTCCACGGTTTGGCTTTTGTGGCATAGGATGAAGTGTTATTTTCTAGGTGTAGGTAATGGCAATTCCACGTTAGTAGCGTTACTCTGCCGAAATTTTAATGGTTTTTGTTGGTTCACGTTTTCAGAAGGGGTTTGAATCCGGTTTAGGCAACTAAATCGGGGTTGGGTCCTTTCAGCTTGGTATCAGAGCATTAGGTTGTCAGATTCTGTAGACTCTTGTAGTTGGGACGCTTAGGGTATTTGAGTTTGTACAGCATAACTGGAGTGATGACCCAAAAACTTCACGCTATTCAACCAAAACTCACACTTGCTGAACAGCTGATTATCTCGCAAAGTCCGCAAAACAGCTCGCAAATGCTTCTTGTGCTGGCTCACACTCCTGGAGTAAATCAGAATATCATCGATGAACACGATCACAAACTTGTCTAGGAATCGCCTAAACACCCAGTTCATTAAATCCATGAAAGCTGCAGGGGCATTAGTCAACCCAAACGGCATAACCAAGAACTCATAATGTCCATACCGTGATCTGAAATCTGTCCTGGCCACATCTGACTCTCTAATCCTCAACTGATGGTATCCAGACCTGAGATCAATCTTCGAGAACGGATACTTGTTCTTCACGGTGACCTAATTCAGCTTCCAGTAATCAATACACAACCGCATAGAACCATCCTTCTTCCTCACAAACAGTACCGGAGCACCCCCACGGTGATACATTGGATCGTATGAAACCTTTCTCTAGCAACTCTTGAAGTTGAATCTGTAACTCCTTCAACTCCATTGGCGTCATATGATACGGTGCCTGAGATATAGGTGCAGTGCCTGGTAAAAGCTCAATGGTGAAATCGATTTCTCAGACTGGAGGAATACATGGTAACTCCTCCGGAAATACGTCTGGAAACTCGGAAACAACCTTAATATCACCAATGTCTGGTACATCAGCCTTTGTATTCACAACATGAGCTAAATATGCAACATAACCCTTCTTCATCATCCACTCGGCCTTCATCGCTGAAATCACACATGGCAGGGAAGTATTCTTCTCATCGCGAAACAATATTTCTGGAAAACCTGGACGTCGAAACACCACCTCCTTCTTGTGACAATCAAACATAGCCCAATATGTCTCCAAGAAATCCAACCCCAAAATCACACCAAAATCGACAATATCCAGCAATAACAAATCCGCGGCTAAACCATAACCTCCAAAAAAGATCTCACAATCCATATACACCCAACCAATACTCACAACCTCACTGGATGGATACAACACCCTCCATAACCCCGGAAGTGGAGATGCAGGCATAGTAGCTAAAGATGACAATCTATATGATATGAATGAATGCGTAGCACCTGGATCTAGCAAAGTAAGTACTGAATAGCCAAAAATATGCAACGTACCAATAACAACCTCCGGTGAAGCTCTGCCCTCGCGCAATGATATAGCATAAACCCTGGCCTGCCCAGCTGGTCATCCACGCTGATGGTGACTCTACTGCCCGCCCTGACCAGAAGACTGCACTGGTCGAGCCCCAAAAGTAGTACCTCGATCTTCTCCTGAACTCTGAGCTGCCTGTCCACCAACACCAGTAGACTGGAAACATTCCCTCGCATAGTGACCCTCTTGGCCACAACGATAACAAATGGTAGGACCTTGCTGAAAAAGGCCAAAGTGATGCCTATTGCAGAGATTGCACAATGGATACTCCCTCGGTACAGCAAAAGTGCCACCGGTACGTCGAGGATAGCTGGATCCGCTAGAACTCCCACTGGCATGTGGTCTCTGTGACTGATCCCTCCTCCACCTCTGTCTCTGTCTAGCCGTACTAACTGGTGGTCTAAATGGTCCATTGCCAGATGATGATGCCGATCCGGAAGTGCCTGAACTCAGCCTCTTGGAAGGTCCCTGACTCGGTCCACCCTCCTCAAATCGTCGAGACTGGAATCTCATCTGCCTTTCCTTCTCTATATCCTCACCTTGAAGTGCAGCACTCACAAACTCATCAAAGTTGTTTCGAGGCATCGTAGTCAATGTTTCCTTGATGTTCAGGTTCAAGCCCAACTCAAATCTCTGGCACTCGGCTTCCTCTGAGGCCACCATGTCGTGAGCAAACCGAGATAAGCGAGTAAATCTGTCCCGGTACTTAAGTACTGACATAGTACCCTGTCTCAAGTTGGTGAATTCTTTATACTTCCGCTGCTATGTAGCCTGGTTGAAATACCTCCGCATAAACAAATCTCTTAACAGTGTCCATGGAGTATCAACCGGAACTCTATCAGTGCTAACCCACCAGAAGTATGCATCAGTCTCAAGTAAACCAACCGCTGCCACTGTCATCTGCTCAGGAGTGAAACGCAGACGCGTACAAACTTGTTCAACCTAAACCAACCATGCCTCACATATCTCTGGATCAACTGGACCCGAGAAAACAGTTGCTCTAGCAGTTCGAGCTTTGACCACAGGGTCAAAACGCTCATCCAAACGCAATACTCGCATAAATAAGTCATGCGTCTGGCGATCCTCATTAGGATCCACATCCCTATTGACACGGAAACATGTTTAGGAGGCATCCTAATGATAAAAGAAAAACATTAGTCACAAGGCACAAGGAACGTAATCCTGAAACTTCGGACATTTGAAAACATACAACACCCGAAGCATTGATGAGTTACCGCTGGCTAGTCGGGTCATCGCTTCAGACATGCTGTACATACTCAAATATCCTTAGTATCACAACTACAGAAGTCTACAGAACCTGAAACCTAATGCTCTGATACCAAGCTGAAAGGACCCAACCCCGATTTAGTTTCCTAAACCGGAATCAAACCCCTTCTGAAAACACGAACTTGCAAAAACCATAGAAATTTCGGCAGAGTTTTACTATATCGTGGAATTACCATTAACCTGCACCCGAAAACACACTTCATCCTATGCCACAAAAGCCAAACCGTGGGCACCAATCCCATCCGAATTTCTCAAAATCATATCATAATATAAAATAATAACCAAAACTGTAACTTTACAGAAATCCGGGAAAATCATATGAAAATATAAACATCAGAGTATTCAGAGCGACCTCTAGTATATATATACATAAATACACAGAAGTAGGCTAAACAAGAAACCTACTGAGAAAGAAAGGTAGCTCGAACACTAAGCCTCTGACTATGACGTGCGACACCAAAATCCAAACTGCAAACTGAGCACGGAATCTGAGAAGCCCAGGGGAAAGGCAAATAAAATCGTTATAGTGAGTGGACGAAAATAAGCATATGCCTTTCACCATTTACATAACATAAAAATAATGCGAGTTCTTAAAATAAATGGAGGTGTCGGGCGAATCTCTCAAGCCCAACGGTAATAGACTATGCGAATCTCTCAAACTTAGTAGGCACATTAGGCGAATCTCTCAAGCCTGGAACTAGACTACCGGTGATCAGCCGAGTAGTCAATGCATCGATGCTAAGTAAATGCCATCACCAATAAAACATAAAACAATACCTCCAAAACAATAAATAATCTCAATACTGTACTGGAAATGAATATTGAAACCAAGAACTCGCTACGACAGTGTAAATAAATGCCACTCACAGATAAGCACAGCGCGCAGACGTGCTAATCCCAAGATCCGGCAGAAGATCCCTCGCCCAACATACGATCTCGATCCCCTGAATAATCACAAAATATCACTGATCAAAATCACAATTTAATACTCTGAACCACACCTCGGAAATCAACCATTCCCGAAAATATAACTCGGATAACAGAAAACTCGTCGAAAACCCCAAATATACTCCACAAAACCTTCGACTTCAAATCCACTACTCAAATCAACTCGAAAACCTCAAGGCGACGATTGGGGCGCAATTACGAGAAAAACAGCATAAAACTTGTCAAAATCCAAAAAGTCAACGCGTCGCCGGAGCTCCGTCGTTGACCGCCGGCGGCGTGCCGTCACCGGAGAGATTTTCCGGCGACCAAGACCACCACAGCTTCTTTTCTTCAATCCAAGCCTAAAACTCTTCTACACCTAGACCCAAATTGGCCTGCAACCCATTCAAAATCAGCCCGAAAGTCTCACGGCCAAGAATCACCGGAAAACTTTCCCGGCCGATTCTGGCACCGTCCCGCCACCAAAATGCTTCAAACCAAGGGGGTTTTCACCCTTGGCTCAAGCCCAACACAATCCAACCCAAGAATCCACCGAAAACACGCCGGAGCACCACCCACCGTTAAACCCGATTCCAGCAACGTTTACCCTCAAAAATCTTCAACCAAACCTTAACCAAAACTCACCATACATATATCAATCGAAAGCCCAAACAACAAGCTTCAAATCCATACCTTGAAATCCGACAACCGTGCCGTATTCCGGCAGCCACCACGATGGCGAGTCGTGACTCACTGAGTCAACACAGTTGACTCGGTCAACTCGGCCCAGCTCGGGTCAACTCGATCAAAACAGCCAATTTTTGAACTTTTCGATAACTTTACGACTATTCGGCTATTTATACGTCGCGAAATCAATTCTATCTGTAATTCGGATAATTCAAACTCCAACAGATAAGCACGACTAACTCAGCGATAATTTCAAATATTCTTTTTATATTCCTCGATTATCCAAAAAATCCTCGGAAAACTCCAACGGATTCGAAATCAAATTCTCTACATTTCCCACGAACAAACCCAAATCAAATTCGTGTCCAAAAATTAAGACGTGAACGAAGTTGCATATCCGTTTAATTACGATAAACCTCAATTACTCGTAAAACTCGCAGATTAAGCCGATTACTATACCAATTCCGGTCCGGGTCGTCACAACAACATAGAAAAAAATGAAAGTGCGAAATCCCCTCTACGAACAGAAACCAAACTTGCAACGTTTATACTCCTACCTTAGTCCACCTACATCACGCAAAATAAACAAACTAAATTAGGCGATGCAACGATGAGATGATCGAAGGTAGAACCCAAATTTCTTACAAAAAAGGCATAGTCTATCAAGTTATCATTCTACGTAATACTAATATCAACAATGAGAAAGGGAGATAAATTGTAGATACAGCCAATACTTAATCAAGTAAAACAATACAGATCTAATTTGCAGACTTGATCAATGCAAGCATACAGATAATAAATGTTGTTTCATACAACATTAGGCACTACTGCAGCCACTATACATACCAATTTTACAGCATTAATGAATGATGATACACATTAATAGTATGGATTGAAAATCGGCAAAGAAGCACAAACACTTTATACATTCAATAAGGTATTATGCCCAACAATATTGGTTTTCTTATTATATTTAATTTAAACTATGTTCAACAACCATGAAAAAGAAATAGTGAATTGCATTTTAACTTTTCATAAGTAAGCTGGTCATTAAGCTACACACTTACATTAATAATGAGAACATTTTGTAAATTTCAGATGTCTCGTGTAAACAAGAAAAGAGGTTAAAAGAAGAATTTAGTCTAAACATGCATCCGCATGTGCCAAGTCAAGTCCCATAAATGTGAATGGGTAAATACTCAATATCCACATAACGACATTGCACTACCATAAACCCATCCAAGATGTATATAAGGATAAAAAGATATCGAAGCAACACTAATATGTATTGTTACAAAATTTAAAGCATCAATATATAGGTGAAATTTTACCACACAATAATCACAACCAACTCCTCTGTGAATTGACCACGGTGCTGACTTCTCTACTTCTTCGCCATATTCACATAAACAACATACAAGGATTAGAAATCCAACCTCTTTTACCTATGATTATGCTGCTAAACTAATCTCCTCCATTTCTTGCAGAAACAAAGAGATCCAAAAGCAATATGTTTTCTGAAATCAAACTGAAAAAACCAATTCCCCTATTTCTTCATAACCCAATAGAAACCAATTCCTACATACCTAATCCACCAAAAAAAAAACAGAGAATAGCATTCTACAGAATCAATCAAGTTTCCTATTTTTTTATACCCGACAATCTCAACTACATGCACGAAGACCAATTGAAGAGGGAGGGAGGGAGGGAGGGAGGGAGGGAGAGCGAGAGAGAGATAGAGAGAGAGAGAGAGAGAGAGAGAGAGAGAGAGCAATTAGGTTCAGGGGCGGATCCAGCCACAGGGTTGGATGGGCTGCAACCCACCCAATTTTTCAGCTAATGAAAAAATTAAAATATATATATATATATATATTTATAAAGTATTAATTAAAAAAAATAGAGAAACATATTTTTCTATTACTGGTAGTATATATTGATAATAATTTAATTTTTGTTGAGTTTCAAGTAAGTAGGTTTCGCAGATTGAGATATTGTTAGTTAATATCAATGTAAAATTTTCTATTTTCAGGATTTAAGTTTATGTCTATATGCTACTGATGTGTTTCTTATATTACAATGGGGTGAGTGCGGGTTAAATCGGTGTGGTTTGACGCTCAAACCGCAACCTCCCCACTTGTTGCGGTTTGCTAAAAATGCTAACCACAACCGTTTTACTTATTCGGTGCCCCCACATTTCGATATACTACATCTTCGGTGCGAAGCGATACAGTTTTGATTTAAACTCATATTTAGTAATTTTGAAATAACAAGTACATTTAAAATTTTTGAATAGTACATAATCAATGTCTAAGAATATCAACAATTAAATATTGTATAATCACTAACTAATTCGTGATGTATATTTATATTTATATAATTATAAACCCTAGAATATGAAGAAGAAAAAGTGACCATAGGGTTTGATAGTTCCGATATTTATATACTATTAGGATTTTGGGTCAGGTTTGTCGTATTCTCATTTTCAAACAAAAAATTAGATAGAGGTTGATATGCATAATTAAGCTCTATTAAATATACCAATAAAATATAAACATGATGAAAAATTACATTATACATATAAAAAAAATTAAATGCGGTGGCGCGGTATATTCGGGTGGTTTGGTTACTCAACCTGTAACCATCTCGTTAATTAGGTAACGGTGCGGTTCGTCGGTGAATTTGCATCCACATTATTTGGTGTGGTTTCCATTTTGATTTTTCGGATATCGATGCATGCAATGCAATTCTCACTTGTAAAACGGTTTTTACCCAACCCTATATTACATTATTATAATAATAAATACATAAAGATGAGTATTCTAATAAAGATACAAACCTTAAAAAAAATTTGTGTACTGCGCGCACAATACACAGCCCACCATGTTTCTAAATCCTAGATCAGCCCCTAATTAGGTTCTAAATTGCAATCGAAAGTTCTAAGAAAATAATAGAAGGAAAGCAAAGCAACGAGAAGGAGGTACGTAGAGAAACCAGGAAGGTGGAGTGACAGGCGAAGCTTGTGGTCGAGGAGCGACGACCAAGCTCGCAGCGATGATGTGAGCCCGAGGAGAGCGACACAGCTAAACATGAGTTAAGTCGAGGTGCGGCAAGCACCGTATAGATCGCGGCGAAACTGAGGAGGGGTCGATGTCGGGGTGGATGCAACGACAGTGATAGAAATGGTAGGAGATGGTGATCGATAGTGTGAGAGGAGAAGTAGAGAGAGGAGAGTCAGGGTAATATTGAACACTGGTAGGGAGAAGGTCACACATTTCGCACACATGTGCGAAAAATTACCATAATATTAATCAGTGGCTTCAGATTTAATATATAGTAAATTTAAGGTTCTAAAAGGCGCTAGGTAGAATTAGGCGGTAGAGCTACTGCCTAGCGCCTAGGAGTTTAGGCGGAGTTTAATCGGTAATTAAGCGGTAATTAGGCGGATCATTTTTTATATATATTTAATTAATTATATATTTATATGGTATATTGTGATTTGAAACATAAAGTAAAAATTATAAAGAAATATCATAAAAATTATAAACTAAGTTTATAAATAAATCTAATTAACCATTCATCTCAATTTTTTGAAATACATGCACATAAACTGGAATCCCAGAAATATGAAATCATCTATTTCGAAGCCGATTATTCATTAACACCACCATAACCACTCATTTTCAAACCCGCCGACACTATGCTCTTACCCACATTTCATCATATCAAATTATCAATATATAACAAACAAGGATGAATCTTGTTTCCCAACTCAGGTCTGTCTCGAAACGTACCAATTGATGTTTAAGAAAGGATTCAGAGGAAGAGGGGATTATAAGGGAGAGAAGTGAGAAGAGAAAATCCTCGAAGGTGGACGACGAGCGGGCACAACGGCTGTGGACGACAAGTGACGGCGACGGCGGTGTCCAAGTCGCGGCATTTTCAGAGGGAGAGAGACGATGTTTCACAAAAGAAATTGGATTAGATTTTCTATTTAGAATTCCTTCCTTTGCGATGTACCTCTTAATTTAAAAAAAAAAAAAAAAACCGCCTAGGCGGCGCTTAATTGCCGAACAGTCGTTAGTCGCTTGCCTAATTGTCGATTGATCGGTTCCCGCCTAATTACCCCGCGCAGGACCAAAATTAGGCCATAACATGATTTTTTCCGATTAGTCGGCGACTAGACGGCCGTTTTTTAGAACACCGAGTAAATTAGGATTCAGGCCAGCTATATAAATTGCGCGTAGCTAATTACGGTCTCAGGGATTGAGAATTTGAGATAATGGTTGTAGCATGGTCTGGTTTCCAATTAGAGACAATGGTATGCATATCAATCTGCAGGGGATGGTGGGGTTTACTTAGTTAAATCGTCTATGGTTTATTAGTCAAACTGGTGTGTACGTATAGATCAAATACACATAGCTGCTGCTGGCTCAGTGCAACACAACAGACAGATGGTCAAACTGACTAGAAGAAGAATCTCACAAGCTCTTCTATACTCAGCACCAAGCCAGTGATCGAGCAAGCTAAAAAAGTCGAGAGTGAGAGTGAGAGTGAGAGTGAGAGTGAGAGTGACACAGATCGCGTACAAACACTAAGAGCAAAAAGGCAACCGACAAGCTTAAGACAGAAACTCCATACTTGAGCGCTAATCAAGGTGACATGTTCCTCGTTATACTCTTTTTCTCTCGCTCTCACCGGCCTCCATAGTTTTTTTTGGTTACAAAAAGTTTAGGCGAGAACTTGGTTACTGTTTGACTCCAAAATTTCTTTGACAAGGAATGTGAAGAGAGTCTCTTGTAAACTGTCTCTTTTGCTGATTTTGGATAATATAACCGTAGGTGTCAATTTATCCTGTTTGTGCTTCATGTGCTCGCTTACCACTATCTCTCAATGGAATATGGAATGTAAGCTACTTGACTTCTTGATTTAAGCGATTAAGACGAGGAGAGTATCAACCTCGCTTGAATGGGTCCTTCTCGCCTAGTGACCTAGGACTTTGGGTTTTCGCGTCTCTAGTAGAGCCACAGAAATCAATACATCACACTACCCTTTACGAGTGCAAAGCAGAGCAACTTCTTTGACAGTGTGTTGAAAACACTGGGGTTTGCTTAATTGGATATCCAAACTCTCACTCGATATGTGACAAGCCCTTCAATCTTCCAGTTACGTTGCTTCATTTGATCGCAATACTCTCACTTGATTGGTGACAAACACTTTGATCGTCTAGTTGCAGGATAGAATCTTTTGACAAGATGTCTAGGTGTTTGCACATAACAAAGCTTTGTATTTGATTGAGGACCCTTACTCTATTACTCTCGCTCTTTTTATATATTGCTCAATAGTCGTCTTTCAATTCTCTTGTACGTCTTCTGCTCTTTGATTCTCAATATAACTCTGAGTCTTTACCAGCACAAGAGTCTTATCTTTATATAGTTTCAATGTTATCATAATTCCTTTCACGAAGGAAACTTAACCGAAGTAGGAAAGGTTCGATAAACATTAAGCCGCATGGATCAGCTATCTTAACTTACAGTCCTAAACCGATATAAAAACTGACTCTATTATTATACTTGGCCGCTCACCAAGCTTTAACCTAATCGGGCCGCTCGCCAAGACTTCAGCTCACTTGGGACGCTCGCCAAGATTTCAGCCTTCCAAGTTCAATATGAAATATTTATTTCAGGCACAAACATTGTCCCTCAAGCCTTGAGCTTAAATAACTTATGCAAGTGAAAAGACTTAAATATTTCTGAATGACACACTGTTATTCCAAACGGTAACATCACACGCAAGCGCCACGTTACACAACTCCTCTAAAAAATTGCGTCACTCCGGATGATGTCATATAAAAGCACATGTCCACATCAATCAAATTCACTTCCTAACAGAACTCTTTCGCTTGCCTTGCTTTCAATCTTTCAGCCTCTCCAAAGACTAAACTTTTCAATTCTCGCCGCCATCCATCTTCTCCGATCAAAAATCATGCCTCCTCGTAAAGACATGTCCATCTCTTACTTAAAATAAGACGTCGAGAACTTCACCAGAAATATTAAAGCTGTCGCTAGACAACAAAATCCAAAGGCTATTATTCATCTGAATGTCGACTCAAGCAAAGGCACTGACATACTTGGTCTCTTTCTGGAATCTCCAATAAATCTAGAACATTTTCCTCTTCTCCGCCGCCCCCTTTGCAATTCAGCCTTAATCTTCTAGAAAAATCCAAAGGCGGAACCCAAAGAATGGACCAACAAAGACACTCTTTGTCTAATTGGTAAATTCCCACACCCAAATAAAGAAGACCTCGCTTGGTATCGGCTTCGTCGGGGAAAAGATATCGATCGATGGGAAGCAACCGGTATCACCCAACTCATTGATTTATGCTTTTCGCTTTATGCTGGTGGAAACCGAGCTCCGTTCGCCACCGCCATGTGCTTCTGGGATTGCTCCGCCAACTGCTTCCGTCTCCCCTGTGGCGATGTAAGTATTACAATTCTTGACCTCTACACCTTATTCGGAATTCTTGTGTCCAACAAAACCTGGCTTCACAACCATACACACGAGACTACAATTTGAGCTTCTACAAATCGACCCTCCTTCTACTCTGCTTGGGTTGATCATTTTGTAAAGAAGGAAGGCACTACTGACCAAGGAGGCATAGCCTTTCTGGAATATTGGCTATCTAAATATATCTTCTGTCGTACCTCCGCCAAGGTCAACAAATGCTGGACCAACCTTGCCGAATGCCTCTTCAATTGCGAACAACTGGGCTTGGCTGAATCCGTCCTCGCCTATATCTACTACGGCTTGCTACGAGTTATTCTCTCAAAACTCAACCTTAATCAACCAGGACCACTCTGGATGGTAGAGTTCAGGTTGAGGATGTATTTTCCGTTCTTCCGCCCTTATGCAGTCCCTTTCTTAGAAGAGGACAAACTTTTGGGCCAAAGCTTGGCGATTGCATCTTTTGGGACCAGAACATGGTCCTATCAAGTCTGCTTCACCTCCCTCTACTCGCATATAGATTTTTCAATCATAGTAGTTGAAGTAATTTTGAATCATTGCCATCCATACAACCTTGCAAGTGGATTTATGCCCTCGCCAGCTGAGCAAAATGACTCTGCGAGGAACCTTTTCCTTCAGAGTCACACCTGCAAGGACCTGCCAATTCCTGATTCTTCGAGCCCCGGGTATGAGCTATATTCTCCTAATCATTTTTCAAGACAGCTCAAGTTAACCTAAGATGCCCATATACTCCTAACCTGTTCTTTGAACAGATATAGCCTTTGGCGAGGGACATGCCATCCCTCAATGCATGATCTACAGGATGTCTATTTTGCCTTTCCGACTATGATAATCCTTGATTTGTCGAAGCCACTTGCTATCTCTCAATCGGTCACTGAGACATACTTGGTATGGCAATCTCAACTTTGGGAGAACATACAACGAGTGAGACCGCTTACTCTCTTCACCGGCATCTTTTATGGTTTTGACAAAAGATTCACAAATAAAGAAGATTTGGCCATCCTGGGAAGATTATACATAAACATCATCAAGACTCCCTGGCCACAGATATACAACTTTGTTTTTAAACTTCGTCACATATGTTAGCAATTTCCTAATCATGTTTGACCAATTTTCTCTTTCCTCTAATCAAAAGTATGCCTTGGAAACAGACGTGGTCATTGCCTCACAAGCCCCAAAAAAGAAAAGATCCAACACTTCTGGGCAATCAGTAAGCGTCCAAAATTCCTTACCAATAATTGTTACTCTTGCTTTCTCACTGATTATAACTGACTCGCTTATTTCCTCATCAGTCAAAGAAGCGCACAAGGACTGACTCTTTTTATGGAGAAACAACTACGACCCAAGGCTCCAAAGCCACTCGCCAAGATGTCTCTCAGCCTACTTTGGCTTTGGAAGCTTCCCCAAGTGATAGCTGGGAAGCAACAGAGATCATGAGCAGAGATAGACAGGCTAGGCTTCAAGCCAATGTCTTCTTTGCCTCCTTCGATCAACGAAGTGAGAAAGCGTCTGGGGCAAGCGTGTGTTCAGCATTGGTTTTCACCATTGTACATTGGCTACTTTCAAATCTAAATGCCATGCCCACGGTATCCGAATTTTGATGATCTTATTGTCCAAGGTTCTTTGGAATGGCAAAAGCTCTACAAGGATGAGGCCCTCGCCAGCTCCTACCCTGATCATCATTTTGATCTTGAGATGATACTGAAAGCAAACATCAGGCACCTAAAGGTTTCTCCTGATGACTCCTTAATCGGGTACTTCAACCCAGAGAAATTTGCACACCTGAAAGATCTTGCATCATTTGATCAAATCTGGGATAACATCTGAAAAGCACTAAACCTCAGGTGTATCTGGTGAGTTGGAACGATCACTTCTTTGTCCTCAAGGCTGAAGCTGACGCCTATTACATTGTTGACTCGCTGGGGGAAAGGCATTTTGAAGGGTGTCGTAAAGCCCATATCTTGAAGTTCAATTATTCCAGCATAATACTTAGAGATGAGGACAATGAAGCAGGGCTAGAAATCATAAACAACGGGAAAGTGTGCTACAAAGACGTCATTACGAGATTCCTAGCTGAAATAATGTTAGGGGAGCTTGAGGAAGCGTTAGAAGAAAAAGGCAGTTGATCAACTAACTCTCTTCTGATGCCTACAAATCGAATTCCAATCCTGCTACCTTCCTCCCTTCTCTGGGGAGGACAACAGCTCCAAAATGACCAAGTCATTCCGGAACAAGACATTCAGATTCCGCCCTCACCAGAGCTCCAAGCCATAATTGAGGAACCAGCAGTTGGTTGAAGTCACCCCAGAGCCAAAGGTCCAAGCTCTGCCTTCCCCAAAGCTCCAAGTCCAAATAGAGGAAGAACCACAGCTATTGGTTACATTCAATGACTTGAATTGCCTCTTTCTTAGGTATCACTTCAATTTATTTACTCTGTCTATATATTAACTTCTTTTGATTGAACCTTGACACCTCGTGTTTCCTTCTAGTCTACGCCTATTTCTCTGAATAGCGACATAATCCTTCCTGAACCACATGCAAATTCAGAGGAAGAGGTGAACCCTCAAGGCCAGCTTCAAACTCCTATCCTTTCTCAATATCTTGAGCTCACATCAATGGGCGCAGTGGACCAGCCTTCTAGCTCGCCAAATGATGAAGAACCAAATATTTTCCATGGAGAAACTGCTGCTTCATCTTCATCATCGGGACCTTCCACTCAAGCACCTACCTTTCAAGATGAAATTTTGGTCTTGCAAAAGCTTTCGACTAGGTTAAATGCTATGATTTCCCCTCCGGCCATCACCATTGCCCTTCAAAAGTTCCTCTCTGCCAGCCTGGACTCCCTCCAAGACATCAAACAAATTCAAGAACAGGTCAGAAATCTAAAGGCCACTGCCCCTGCTGAATTCATCCAGATCATATCTGACTTTAAGGAAAGACTTCACCAACTCCAAGGTCAAAAAGAAGCCCATCATCGTCTGAATCTCGAGGCCGACCGCATGAATGAGGCGATGGAAACATTGGCTTGCTAGACACAAGAGGAAAATAAACGAATTCAAGCGCTCGTGAAAAACACCTTATCACAACAAGAAATTCTGGCAGCCAAGGAGGCTGAGTTGACTGCCCTCCAAGCTGAAGTGGACCGCCTACGTACAAACACTCACTTCAATCAGGCCTCCGTTCGCCAGCTTCTAGATAAAGGAGAGAACCAGGCTCAACTGCTGCATGATGCAAAAGAAGAAGCCGCGAGCGCCGGACACTTCTATACCCAATCCTGGCGAGACTTTAAACTTTCAAAAATGTCTTTAAGGGAAAAATCCCTCTCATTATAATTGATGGGCCTCAGGGATTAGGCCATTTCTTTGTATTGTGATACTCCAAAACATTTCTACCAACTTAAGTATTTTCTTTGATCGCTCATATTTTGGTATTTTTGCATTTCATTTGGGCCCTGAATATCCTATTAGGCCTCAGACATAGGCCCATTGTGGATTACCCTAGCAATATTAGGCCTATTATAGAACTTAACCTCTCGCCTACCATTATCATTTGACTTAAATGGTCCTTAATTTCAAGCTTGGAATCCGTAATGCGTTGTCCCATCAGTCAAATCTTCAAAATACGTTTTACCTGCCCAAAAATCTTTCACTTATCACGCCTTCATTTCGGGGTAGATAAACCGTTCTGTGTCACCATCTCTAGTACACACGTGTCTTCTATCAATGAGTACATTTAATCTCGCAAAGCCTTACCGCTACGGTTCAGTGTAGCTTCTTTCTATAAAAGGCATCCTCATTCACCGCTTGTGGTTATACCTT
This sequence comes from Geum urbanum, assembly GCA_946800695.1. Classification (NCBI taxonomy): domain Eukaryota; kingdom Viridiplantae; phylum Streptophyta; class Magnoliopsida; order Rosales; family Rosaceae; genus Geum; species Geum urbanum. The sequence continues at coordinate 74,511,426 of OX326999.1, read as the reverse complement.
CCAAGCCTCTTCGCGAAATGAAATCCATTTCTCCATGTTTGCTCTGGTTTTCTTATCTGGAAGATCCTCCAGATAAAACTTCCCATATTATAGACTTTAGATAGTGATATCCATGTCCAAACCTGGACTAGATAGTGATATCTATGTCCAGGTGTTGCCTTGGCTGGGTCACCCCAAGTATCTAACGGGTAACGAAGCCACAACCCCGAGGGAAACCTCACCTCGTCTTCCTCGCGAGCAGCCGCTCAGTTCTATGTGCATTGAGGCTGCAGGTTCTAAGAATGCAGACGTTCTGGAGAGGAACGACATGGAGTTCAACCCAGGGAAAGGCAAAAAACGCCAATCTTACTTCAAGTGGTCTTTTGGGCTGCTGAACTAGCTTCCTTGGCGTTTCAAATCCTCCTTCTTTTGTCTCTTGAGGTCCTGTTTTCCATGTATACATATTTGATATATGTACCTAAGGACCAGTTATTAACTGTTTGAGAATTTGGAAAGACACACTGCATTTTTCTTTCTGTTTTGTTACTGTACTCTGTCTTCAAATGGTATCAGACCTTAAGGCGGCAAAGCCTTTGTAATTTTTTGTTTTGATGCAATTTGTTTATATTCAAAGTAAAGAGTTCCCTTATGCAAAACGTCTTTTATATTGATAAACTCATATATAGTTTGTACAATAACTTGGCCACAGCGGTTGGCGAGCATGAACTCTTTAATAAAAATTTAGCCACAAGTATAGGCTGAAAATAACAAATTTAAAATTTTAGCCACAAGTATTAGCTAATTGGGTATAAATAATCCCTATGTGTTGCCCCTTCAGTTCAATCAGGCGAGCATTGCCAAGGAGCGTGAATGAACTGAATTAAGCTATTGTTTGCGGGTCGTCATACTCCCAAGCTGGTTGTACATATTTCTTAAAAAAACGGTTGTTGATAGGATTAGCATAAATTGTTCCATCTCGATCTCGCAAGCGAACAGCTCCTTTGCCTAAAAGGCGATCAATAATGTATGGCCATTCCCACTTTTCTGACCACTTATCATGGCCTTCTGTCTTCTCACCAATGGACAATATCACTCGCCAGACTAATTCTCCATCTGCGAAAATCATGCCCCTAATACACTTGTCATAGGCACGAGCCACCTTCCATTTCTCAGCACATAGACTGTCGTAAGCATGCATTCTCTTTTCATCTAAGTCTTCATATTCCTGCCACATAACTTGCACATAATCCTCACCGATCAGATTGTTTTGCTTCATTACTCTTAAAGAGTGTACGTTAATCTCCAGAGGCAATACTCAATCGTGGCCAAACATTAACGCATAAGGAGTGGTGTCTGTGGAGGTCCGTTTTCTTGTTCGATAAGCCCATAATATGTTGAATAGCTCTTCATGCCACAATCTGGCATTGCTCGCAAGCATTCGTTTGAAGATGTGTATGATAATTTTATTACTTGCTTCGGCCTGACCGTTAGATTGGGCATACTATGGAGAAAAATGGAGAAAATGTATCCCGGAATCCCTCATGAGCTCATCGACCTCTCCAGACATGAATGTTACCCCTCTGTTCGAAACAAAACTCTCAGGAATACCAAACCTGCAAATGATATCTTCAAATAAGAATTGGTGAATGACGTTCGCTGATGATACTCTGAGAGGTCTCGCTTCTACCCATTTCGTGAAGAAGTCAGTAGGCACTATGATGTACTTATGCCCGTCTGATGAATGAGAATGAATCATCCCAATTAAGTTTAAAGCCCATCCTCGAGCTGGCCAAAGTTTGATTATATGTCGTAATGGTATTTTGGACATGTGGCTAATTGGACCATGTTTTTGACATTCTTTACAGTCTTTAGCAAACGTGATGCAATCCCTGAGCATACTTGGCCAATAATAACCATGTCATCTTATCAACCATCTCATCTTTGGACCGGCCCGATGTGCCCTTGCTGTCCCTAGATGGACTTCCATCATCAATCGCTTAGCGTCACGTCGAAAGACACATCTCATGAATATGCCTTCCTCTCCTCTTCTATATAACTCATCATCCTTGAGCATATAATTAGGAGCAAAGGAATGGATCCGTTTGTCTGCTGGATCATTAGGATTCTGGAGATAGGAAATAACAGGCTGTCTCCAATCCATATAAATGTGATCGAGTGTGGCAACGTACCACTCATTGTTTTCTTCTTGGCGAGCGATGAAAGATGGCAGAGTCCTTTGTTCAACTTTCAATATACGTTCACGTACTCCATCTTGCAAGCTCACCCATGTTGCTTGTTGTGCCAACTCATTTACTGCATAATTCTCCTCGCGAAGGATATGGCTCAACTCTACTTCAGTGAACAACTTGAGCAAGTCACATGCTCGTTTGGCATACAGTTCTAATACTGGTACAGCCTTATATTTGGTCTCAAGTTGTTGAATTATTAACAGGGAATCTCTGTAGACGTGCACATATGTAATTTCCATATCTAGCAAAAGTTCCAAGCCTATGATAAGTACCTTGTATTCCGCTTGGTTATTTGTACACGGGAAATCCAACCAGAAAGAAAAAGAAAACGTTTGGCTGCGTGGAGTGACTAATGTCACTCCTACTCCAGTCATAGTACTTGTGCTTGAGCCATCAAAGTATAAACACCATGACGCTAGATCAATACGAGTTAAGTCTAGCTCTGGCCCCTCGCAAACATCCTCTATTGGATGATGAGCCAGAAAATCATCCACTGCTCGACCTTTTATTGCTTTCTGGGGAACGTACTGCAAAGAGAACTCGGATAGAGCTAGAATCCACTTTCTAATCCTTCCCTTCAATATGGGTCTCGAAAGCATATACTTCACCAAATCGGTTTATGCTATTACACACGTGGTAAAAGATAACATGTAATGCCTCAACTTACATCCTGAAAAATACAAGGCCAGGCAAAAAAATTCCATTGGCGAGTATCACGTTTCACAATCATTCAAGGTACGACTGAGATAGAAGATAGCCCGTTATGTTCCTGCTGTATCGTCCTGAGCTAATAAACTCCTAATAGAACGACCAGTAGATGAAATATACAGCTTGAGAGGAACCCCTGGCCTTGGTGGAACCAAGACTGTTGGGTTTGCCGAATATGCTTTGATGGTTTCAAAAGCCTCTTGATGAGTAGGCTCCCATACAAAGTCTTTCTGATTCTAAAGCTTGAGCAAACTTAAGAACGGTTGTGTTTTTTCAGCAGCATTGGCAATAAACCGCCATAAAATGTTGATTTTATCTAATAAACGTTGTAGTTCTTTCTTGGTCTTTGGCGGGACTGCATTGAGAATTTCTTCTTTCTTGTCATCCGGTTTCTCACTCCCTCGTTGATGAACCAGAAAACCTAGGAAATCTCCTGCTTGTACTCCAAATACACACTTAGCTGGATTCATCTTCAATTGATGTTGCCTCATCCGGATGAACACTTGCCTCAAGTCTTTAATGTGATCAGTTCTACATTTCGTTTTAACTACCACGTCATCGATGTAGACCTCCATGGACTTGCCAATGAAGTCATAGAAGATCAAGTTCATTGCTCGCTGGTAGGTTACCCCTGCATTCTTGAGTCCAAATGGCATGTCTGCGTACTCAAATACTCCTGCAAAACCTGGGCACCGAAACGTGGTCTTATGTCTATCTTCTTCTGCCACTGGTATTTGATGATAACCAGTTGTCCCGTCCATAAAATATAACATTACGGGACCAGCCACGGACTCTACAAACAAATCTGCTACTGGCATTGGGTATGCATCCTTCGGGGTTGCATTATTCATGTCTCTGTAGTCAACACAAAATTACATTTTGCCATTCTTCTTCCTGACTGGGCCTATGTTTGATAGTCACTCATTGTATTTGGTTACTCGTATGATCCCTGACTTGAGCATTTTTTTCTACTTCTTCCTTGACTAGAATTGCTGCTTCTGTATTCATTCGACGCATCGCTTGTTTCACCGGCTTCTTTCCTTCCATAATGGGCAAGCTGTGACAAACCAATTCTGGTGACAGTCCTGGCATGTCATCGTACTTTTCTACAAGACAATCATTGTACTCCTATAGCAATTCAATAAGCCTCAGTCATTCTTCAGGCTCTAGAAAAGTACTAATATCCACAGATATTGGCTCTTCTGAACTCCCAAGATTAACCTTTTCAATGGGATCTTTGACTTTATGAGGTATATCGTCTAAGGCTGCTGGTGCTAATCTGATCTCTTCCTCCTCATCTAACCCATTCAATACATCTTCATCTAATATTCCAGTGCCGCAATCATTGGAATCCTCTCGTAGGCTTGACTCTCCATCAAAAAGTTGTGGAAGCGTTCGTGCACAGAGTAACAAGCCTCGGCCTCTATACTCGATAAAGACATAATCAATGAGATGGCTTGGATGGTAGCTTAATGGTATAGGGTCCGCCACTATCGTGATCTGCTTGAATAATACCTCATTGGGCTAGTTCAAAGACCGTAACACCAATTGGGTGGCCCTTGTTATCAACGTCAAATACTTCTAGTGGTCTGAGGTCACTGTTGTAATAGATGGCTTCAAAAGAATTGGCAGACATAGAGTATGGACGAGGATCCGCATCAACGATCTTTGCCTCGCCAGATTCCATGTTCAACGTAACATCTGTTGGTGAAGAGACGAAGGCACACAATAACTCTTGTGAATCCAGTCACGTCCAAGAATAACACGGTATGGAGCTGTGCACTCTACTACAAAGAATGTGTACGTTCCGGTGGTTGGTCATATGTTCACCTGTAGAAAGACGATCCCCAAAGTCATAGATATGCTACCCTGAAAGTTTTTGACGTTAAAGGTTGTCTCTTGGATAGCAGGCTTGGGAACGCCTAGTAACGTCATTGCTTTGATGGTGATGTTCACTGCTGCCCCAGAATCTACTAACAGCTTGTTAATTTGAATTCCTTGGATCATCCCTGTCACGTACAATGGTCACATGTGCATGGCCATGTTCAGGGTGGGATTCGCAAACATCATGTGTCCCTTTAGTAGTGGTGATGCAACCTCTGATTGTTTGGCGAGCGCTGGCTGTTCCAAATGTGTTACTTCATCTTCCGGCATCGCCAAGTTATTGACATCTCTCCTTGGGACTGGTTCATCCACTGTTGGCTTTTGTGAAGGTATTACGTACTTGGAGGATAAGACAAACACCATGTTTATATTAGTGTCGACCTCATCCGCGTATTCTTTAACTTCTATATCATCTATTTCATCTTCACCATAGTCCAGCAACTCTTTATCATCTTCATTGACGTCATCTTCGGGCTTCCCTTCTTCTATATATGTGCCTGTTGTGAGTTCTAGGGAAGCGACCTACTGCATCTGAACCTCAGGTGTAGATTCTATGGTTGTTGGCATGAATACTCCAGAACTTTGTTTATGGAATGGGGGAAAAATCTTATCCAAACTGGCCTTTTTGTTTTCTTCTGCAATCAAAGACTTTGGTCTCCATTGTAGGCCTTTGGTGTCGCTTGAAATCACATGCCCCTTGACATGTTCCATTTCCTTCTGTGGACTATTCAGCCTCAATGTTTGCATCGCCTCGTCGTCAAACCTAAGACGCTGCTTTGCATATTTACGTTCTCGGACGTCACGATGAACTTCAGGTATAGGTTCTAGTGTCTTGTCTCTAGCCCATAGTTCTGGGTTACGGTCAAAGACACTTTTTTGATATGCTTATACTTTAGGCTCGCGAGACTTCTTCCCAAAAATCACCAAAGGGTTTACTGCAAGTGCATTCAACCACCTTTGCAGTTTTTCTGGGGAATAGACCAGTTCTTCTTCTTTGAGAATGCCCATCTCATAAGCTTCCAATGCCCTCTTAGCTTCTCCAAATCGTCACTGAAGGTTACATCTCCTGCTTGGAGTCACTTCGATGGTCTTCCTTTTCTCCTTCACGTACCACACGTTCTCCTTAGTAATGTTCCTTGAAGCTAGTAGGGCGTATGGCTTGGCGAGCGTGTCAACTATCTCTGATTTGGACTTTTTTGCTTCATTAACCCGCTCTGTTGCTCGTGCTCGCTTGAGTGCCTGGGAATCCTCTTGATTCAACCTCCTCGGGCTATGCGGTTGATGATGTTCTGGACTTGAAAATAGCTCTGGAAATACCTTGGCCACCTCCGCCAACTCTTTGTAGTAGATCTTCAAACCGCACTTGAACTTACAATGAGCACAAAGAACCACTGACGACTCTACTTTTGGATCCACTTTCTCTTTCCATTTAGTTGATCTCGTCGGTTATTTCTTCGGTGGACTCTCGCCAGTGGTATAGGTATCGATGGTCTGCTTTCTCTTACTTGGGTTGCCCCTAGTCAACTCTAACATTTCAACCATCAATGCTTTTTCAGTTGCCAGACTTGGCGAGGGCTCTTCTATCAGTATTTCTCCCTCGTCAATCCACTGCTGAATTCTATACATCAAGTTAACGCATTCATTCGTGGAATGGCGACCCCATTTGTTGTGATATCGGTAGTAAGGTAGACCCCTTACATCTTCAGGATTCGGGTCTGGAGTTCCCCAGTTATCGGGAACCACTGCTATCCTTGCATGGAATAGCTCTTCAAATATCTCTTCTCGCCTAGATGCATCATATGTGATCTTAGCTCACCTAGGTCGGACAAACGCAATATTGTGTTTAGGCCTTCGCTTTGATCTTTTACTTCTTTGTGGGCTCAGATGCATCGTGGAAAATGGATGTTTCTGGGGAAGGCGATGGTGTTTGAGGATGCCACTCTACCATTCCTTCTTGGTTAACTATAACCACTTCCCAGTTGATCAAGCCTTGAATTTTGTTTTTCAAGGTTGAACACGTTGCTGTTTGGTGTCCGAACTTATTGTGGAATCTACAGAAATGTTGGCTCGGTCGTTCATACCTTAGATGTTTTAGTTTAAATATTGGATAATAAACGATAAGCCTCATTTCTTGCAGCCCATCCAAAATTTCTTCCACTTTATCCTGTGGAAAGGTATAACGTGGAAGGACCAATGAAACTTCTTTCTCAACACCTCCTTTATGGCTAACGGCTGGCAGACAATCGATATCGATCATATTAACTTGAGGTGCTGGGAAGGGTTGAGAGTCTACTAATGCTACTGCCTTGGATGTTCCCTCCAACTCTAGCCTACCTTCGTTGATCCACTTTTGGATCTGATCTTTCAGCTTAATGCAGTCCTTCGTGATATGGTTTCATGCTCCATGGAACTTGCAATATTTTTTACCCTTTAACTACTCGACTATGGGGAGAGGTCCGAAGTCTGCTTTGACAACTCGCATGTTGTAAAGCTCATCCAAGATTTCATGAGCCATATTGGCATCATATGTATACATTTCGAACTCTAGCTTAGTAAAAGCCACTGTCGAAAGCTTAATGGGGCCCTTACTCTTCTGAAGCTTGTAGGGTTTCAAAACCTTGTTCATCAATAAATCTACTGCCCCTACCTAGTCTCCATCAGAGTCTGAATCCTGGTTGCTTTGTATTTCTTCTATATAAGTCACGATTTTTGGCTTTGGTATGTCGTAAGACCTAGCAGTATACGTTCCCTTGGATGCATTTCTTCTGTTGTCTTGTTCTTGCATGGTACTATAAACTCTAGTTACAGTCGTTATAAGCTCATTCAAGGAGAAGTATTTGCTATTTAGGAATAGCTGGTGGTACATATCCTCCAAGCCATTCTTGGCCATCTCTACTACCTCTTATTTGCCTAATAGAGTCTTGCATAGATTATATTCTGACCAGAAACGGTGCAGGAAGGTAATTGGACTTTCTGTTGCTGACTGGCTCAAGGAAGCCAGATTTCCAACACTGGTTTCAGGTCTTGCCGTTCTGAAGTGATCTATAAACAAGGCATCCATGTCCTTCCACTCGTTGATCAAACCCTTTTCCAATCCTGTATACCAAACGAGGGTTGATCCTGACAAAGATGATCCAAAGACTCTCAACTTGAGTCCATCGTTATCGGTAAACTTCCCTAGTTGCAGTGTGAAATACGTTGAATGAGTTGCAGCATTTGAATCGTCATCACCAGAGAAAGTCTGGAAGGTCTGACGTCGGTAGTATCTTGGCCATTGCCAAGCATCTGGATCATCTTTCTGCATGGGAAGGAAGGGTGTTTTGTATGATTCATACATCTTGGTGAGATGTATGTGACAATCATTCATAAATCTGTTTAACCTCTGTTCTCATGCTGGCGGGAAGGACTCTGCTTGTCTGGTCCTTCTGATAAGGTCAGAGACGGATCTTGTTAAAGACGTTATGTCCCTATCTGTTCTTTCAAACAGTGTCACCACTTGTTGGTGGTATTCGGCCAAAAAAAAAATTCAAGGTTTTCCTGATGTCAATCCGTAATTTATCCTGACCTTCCGCAAGACTTGCTACTTGGGCTCCAATTTCCTCTCTCTCCTCCTGATCTCTGTGGAGTTCTACTTTTAACGCTTGGATTTCGGCCAATGCCGAGTCTACTTTCTCGCTTTGAGTGGTGAGGAAATCTGCTTGTTGTTCAATTCGTCCGCCAAGAGCCGTGTAGTAGTTTGTCTGATCTTCATCGCGCCTAGCCGCGTAGGCTAGGTATTCTTGGAACATGAGTTCCATAATCTCTACTTCGCTCAAAGATTTGAACGACATATTTGAGTGATATTCTTTAGCGAATGATTTCAACCGCTTGATTACTTAATGAACGACACCGAGTAGAAGTGTGTTCACGGTATGCCAGTTGTGGATGTTTGTGACACTAAGGGTATTCCGTTTTGTAAGGATCTCCTATTGTCGCTTAGAGACACACAAAAATTGTCCCACTGGGCGTGCCAAAATGTTTGACTCCAAAATCTCTCTGGCGAGGAACGCGTAGAGAGTCTCTTGCAAACTGTCTCTTTTGCTGATTTCGGATAGTATAACCGCAAGTGTCGGCTTATCCTATTTGTGCTTCGTGTGCTGGCGTGTCACCGTCTCTCAATGGAATATGAAACTTAAGCTGCCTGACTTCTTAATTTAAGGTATTAAGACGAGGAGAGCACCAACCACGCTTGAATGGGTCATTCTCGCCTAGTGACCTGGGACTTTGGGTTTTCGCGTCTCTAGCAGAGCCACAGAAATCGATACCTTACACTACCCTTTACGAGTGCAAAGCAGAGCAACTTCTTTGAAAATGTGTTGAGAACACTAGAGTTTGCTTCCTTGGATATCCAAACTCTCACTCGATATGTAACAAGCCCTTCAATCTTCCAGTTGCGTTGTTTCCTTTGACCACGATACTCTCACTCGATTGGTGACAATCACTTTGATCGTTTGGTTGCAGGATGGAATCTCTTAACGAGATGTCTAAGTATTTACGTATAGCAAAGCTTTATATTTGATCGGGGACCCTTACTCTATTGCTCTCGCTCTCCTTATATACTACTCAGTAGTCGTCTTTCAATTCTCTTGTACTTCTTCCGCTCTTTGATTCTCAATATAACTCTAAGTCTTTACCAGCACACGGGTCTTATCTTTATATAGTTTCAATGTTATCACAATTCATTTCACGAAGGAAACCTAACCGAAGTAGGAAATGTTCGATAAACATTAAGCCGCATGAATCAGCTATCTTAACTTACAGTCCTAAACCGATATGAAAACTGACTCTGTTATTATACTTACCCGCTCGCCAAGCTTTAACCTAATCGGGCCGCGCGCCAAGAGTTCAGCCTTCCAAATCCAATATAAAATATTTATTTCAGGCTTAAACAGTTACGTTACACTATCAACGACAGGACAAACATGTAATGTCAACCCTAAAAGACTTAAGTAGACACGTACCTATCACACCAGTTCACAGGTATGAATTTTCGCAAAAAAAAAATATAAATTATGCACCAAACATGAAATTGCTGACAACAAAAATCAAACATAAATAAGGGTAACAACACTTGTACTTCCTTCCCTACTGAGCCAACCATGCGGGTACCGGCCTCCATACTTTGGCCACATTTGCTCTTGTTTTGTATTTATGCTTTGCTTAAAGACTCGCGCACATACACAGCTGGACTTCCACGCAGTAGTCATTAGTCCTCAATCTCTGCTAACCATGGTAGTTTAATATTGCATTACATTACAGACTACACGCCCCGATCTCCATGCCGTGGCTATACGACACTAGTCAACCTCAGTAACATTGCACATGATGAACAGCTAGCTAACTCAGATCGATATACTAATCTGCAAATTTTACACCGTTCGATCTGGATAAACAGAGAGAGAAGGTAAAGAAGTAGTTCGACCAATGGGCATAAAATTATGAAGTAAATGATGGCTTTACGCTTACCTAAAAGAAACTCATTGTACTACATATCGTTGATCGGTCATGTATATATGTGTCTAAATGCTTCTCGAGTAGTCCAGTAGTAAGTACTGCAAGAACAGTCCGCGTCATTCGTTTTGCGCTCATAAACGGATAAAGCAAACAGTCTGGAACTCTGGAAGTGTGATATGATTCTCCATGCATCTTATTGCTTCCTACCAAATACACTCGTTGTTCATTATGAATTGATGATGGAGGATGCGTATCCATGCAAGAATCGAACTACCGATGCAAGTATTTTAAGTACAGAGTCATTGTTCATTTTAATGAAGTATGAGAGGCACAGCCACGGAGTCGCCCACCATTTTGACCAATAAACGTACTTCAGTTCAGTAATCAAAACAGATACTATAGCTCACTCGAGTTCAATTTGGTTCGTCTGTATATCATCTAATTGTTACCATCTGTTTTCATCATGCGTCTTTTTTTCTTCTTTTTTTCCGAGACGAATATGCATATTTTTGTATGTACGTGAAGAGACAAACCTAAAATTTCAAAAGTAGTCTATCATTTTCCTTTATCAAGTGGCCTGTCTGAGAAATGGAAATCCAAATTTAAACCTTTCTTGTCACGTAAGAAAGAAAGAAAAGGTGATTTAAAACAAAAACAAAACAAAAGAAAATATAGATGTTAACGACGATGGAATGCTAAATTGGCCAAAAGCTAAAGAAAATGATTGTACGATGCTAGTATGCTTCGGTATCACTCAAACCCTATATATAACATATTCACATTTAACATCCCTTGCTACTGAAGATTACAACCTTAGCAAAGAACCACACACATGCACCCTCCACTCCCGTACAACATCAATCAAACTCCACAATACTTTCATTTTTGTTGTTTATTCATGATCGACAAGCACTTCTCTAACTTGTTCCTTTCTTATTAAGTCATGAGTCAAAAACTAAAAGATTGTAATAGACTCTCATATATTAAAATATGGATAAGACAGCTCATGATCATAATGTGGTTTAGGACATACTTCCTAATGTTTCAATTAATAGTAATTAATGTGGCCACGTCCTACCACTAGCTGCAAGAAAAAAATAATTAGACGATGAAGTAATTTTGTTGTTAAAGGTTTGTCGGCTAAATGTCGTAATGTAAGTACTTAGATAAAGAAACAAAAAAAATTTCGTCGTATACAATTTCTTAGACAACGAATTATTTTCATCGTCTAGGGTAATTCACTTAGACGACAAAACGCTTTCGTTGTCTAAGAAATTCTAACTTAGACGAAGAAAACGTTTTCGTCATCTAAGTGTTCTAACTTCGACCACAAAAATATTTTTGTCATCTTAATGAATTACCTAGATGACGAATCCTTATATTTCTTCATCTAACAGGTTCCATTCGAGACAATAAAAGTTTTTCCGTCGTCTGAATGTTCTTGTTAAACGACGAAATATCTCAATTTCATCCTCTAACATATCCACTTAGACGATGAAATTTCGTCGTCTAAGTTGTATATTTTTTTTAAAAAAATTAATAATTATTTGATAAATATAAATTGTTAAAAATTAAATAGTAAATTATGAAAATACTCATTGAATATATTAAATATTAAATTGAACATAAAAATTGTACCGTTTCGATCAAAATATAAATGTAATTACATACGAAACAAAACAATAATATCGACATCGGCAGGATCGAAGTTTGGACCCCACCGATTTTCCCGGTGCTTAGATCGTCGTCATCGTGTCCACAATCCCGAGGCGTGATATTCAAAAGACAAAAGAAATCAAGATACATGTCTAGCCTAGTTGTGAGAAACTCGAGTATATGATACATCTGAGCCTGTAACGTATCAATCCGAGTCTGAGCCGCTCGAGCCTCCTCCCAGGCCGCTCGGACTAGTTCCTCGCCAGCCGCCCTACTTGAATATCTACTCGACGAAACTGAATGCTGGCTCAAATCTCGCTCGACTGCCCGTCCAAGGCCATGAACCTCCTTCCCAAGTCGACGGCCGAAAATTGTATGTGCAATGTGGATCTGAGTCTCCTTCAATAGAGGAGACAGCTCTTCGGGCGTCATCTCCGGGTTCTACAAATGTGTACGTATCAATTCCTCCCCGGTCAATTGTATCAACATCTCTTCACATTAATATTGTGAACAATATATGAATGTCCATTTCTAAATAAAAATTGACATAGTTTCCCCTAAAAATGGAGGAAACCAAAAACCTGCTTGAAAGAAAACACTTCAAATAACCAATTCAAAAATAACAAACCATGGGCACCGATTCCCATCCGGATTTCTTAAGTTCAAAATAATATTTAATTTAGGCAACTAAACCAAATTTCAATAACACAACCTAATAAATTTCATAATCATGATTCATCTTTCTCAAACCAACAGTAAGATTAAACTCAATCAATTTTGGAAATGAGTTATTTACCCCACGTTCACTCATGATATCTTCTTGTCCGGGTCTGACATAAGAAGACACATTGGCATCAAGAAAACAGTGCTTCAAACCCGCATCTTTGTGAGCCTTTGCGATGTTGATCATCTTTTTGGGGCCTGACTTAGGGTGCATCATCTTCTTCTCACGATTAGCAGTGTTGGTCGCCGACCTTCTCTGTTTTACAACAAGGAAAATTAAATAATAAATAAATGTTTAAAACTAAGAAATGAATCATTTTCATTACATTAAAGAAAAGGAAGACGAACCTTAAACTTATCACACTCAAAGTGCCCGACCAACCATTCTCACTCGTTTTCCCTTTCCGTCAGCAACTCCCTTGGGACACTCGAGGTGCCATGTTCCTTGTAGTGCTTATGTAGGTCATGCTTCCAATCCTTATAAATATCTGTAGTCGTCTTCTCTACGAATTCCCATATCTCTGGTTTGGCTTCATAGTCATAATGTACCTAGGATAAAATAAAATAAAAAATTAAATTCCTAGACCCTATACCCCTATGATTTGTAATTAATTATGAAATTAAATAAAATTAAATATACTCTATTACTGAGAGTTCGCAGTACACCCTGAACTTGTCGGCTTGGGGTAGCTCGTCCCAAGAAGGGGCCTTCACACGTATGTTGTTCCATATGATAGATCTAATGTTGTGCGAGCATAAACTACTTAGCTCTAGCATCTGAGGGCCTTTGGTGAACTGGTCGAACGACACATCGATCTTCTTCCCCGATGACTTTACTATTTTCTCAACTTTAGCTCCCTTCACAAATCTCCGAGTGCATTTAGGGGTAGGTCTGAGGGGTCCCTCTTGTTCACTTTGCGTCAGAGGCTGTAGCAAACATAATCGTCAATTGATTCTTGTGGAGCATGTGACGCCTTCACAGCGGAAATTCCTGGCTCGACTATATACGCTATCGCTGCTTCATTGAGAGTATTCGGTATTATATGTGATCTATCAGGAGCTGCATGAGCCATAACAGTCTCCTCTAAGGTTTGACCCTCACCCAATTGTCGTCATATAGATTGAAATTCGGCATTCTTCTCTTGTGAAGTGCGCCTTTTTTCTCCCACCAGGCATCTTAAGCTCTACGACATCAAAAATTAATAATATTTACTCAGCAAAACCATATTCATCAAAACACATGCATACCAAAAACAAAAAAGTCATCTAATCCAGTACTTATTCAACACAGCCTTATTATATTCCTAAATTCATCCAACACAAGCTAAATCATTAAACACAACCTAAATTTGACATGCTCCTCCATAATCGGAACATACTTTCCATTCTTAATAATCCCCATAATCTCCATAATCCAAAAACAATTCTACATAATCTCCACAATCAACAGTAATTCAAGTATGTCTAATTAGCTTAAAGCATGTCTAATTAACACTCAATACAACCTTTCATCATCAATCAACACAGGGTACATAAACAAAAAAAATACTACCAATTAGCACGATTCAACATACATTCTTCATTCAGCACAGAGGTATCATTCAACACAGTAATGCAAAAAATCACACCAAAAAATTAACATAGATTGGAATCGAATGAGAGAGAGAGAGAGAGAGAGATTGACCGAGAGATGGGGAGGGTGTGGGACGACTGATGGAGGAGTGGTGGCGACAGTGGAGTGTGGTGGCGGGGGTGGAGTGGTGGCGGCGGCGGTGGAGTAGGGACCAACATCGGTGGATTGTGGTGGTGATGGTGTCAAGGTGAGGGAGAAGTGACGAAAAAGGGGTGGCCTCAGAGGAGTGGTGGTGGTGGTTGAATGATGGCCGGTGTCGGTTGGGTTGTGGCAGTGGCGTCGGTGTATCAATGAAGAGAGAAAGCAAGACAATCAAATATGGATTGAAAATAGAGGCCAAATTTAGGGAAGAAGATCAATAATATCGATCTTAATAAAACCACTTAGGCGCCGAAATGAACTCGTCATCTAAGAGACATCATTTCGTCATCTAAGTGATTTTAAAATACCACAAAAAATTTGGCGCAAAAATTTGGTCTTAGACGACGAAAACAAATTAATTCATCGTCTAAGAATGAATTTATTGGTCTTAGGCGACAAACATTTATGATTTCGTCACCTAAGAATGATTTTTTTTATTTTCATATTATAACTGAAAAATTAATTTTTCGTACTTGCTTAAGAATCTTCATAAATCAACCGTCAGATGTAACATTTACATTCATATAATATTGTAGAAAAAAATCTAACCCAACTTAGATTTGTTTAGGATTCGATCGATCTTGATGTGTGATTATCGACAAATAGTTAAAAGACGGAAACGATCGTAAAATATAATTCATAAACCATTTTCGATGTTTTGAGTGTTTTCACAGACGTAGAAACTATATTGATCAACTATATATAAATTAATTAAAACTTGAGAACAAAATTGGATGAGAGAGTAAAGATTGGTTGTAAGTCTACTAATGTTGTATAACTTAAGTGTTCGTATGTATGTATTCACTTCATATCCATGTTAACAAAATTAAGTTTGGACAAAACAACCATTAGATGTATTCATAATGACATAGTTAAGGGTTTGATCAATATAGCCAACCATAAAACCGAAAATTTAACAAAATGGAAACGTTGATATACGAATCTTCATAACTCCGATTTTTGAACCATCGACACCTACAGTCCAAGAATTGTTAATCTATGGCCTTGATGAATATAATACACAATCTAACATGATACACATGATTTTTCTCTTAGAGGAGTCAGATTGTGAAACTCTACGTAGACCATGAAAGTGGTTAAATTTCGTCGTCTGAGTCCTACTTGGACGATGAAATATAGGGTTCTCGTCGTCTAACACTTTCAAAGTTTAGGGGAAAGGGTTTAGGGGTTAGGGTATAGGGCTTATAAATATACAATCTAAATGAAATGAATATATGTTTGTCGTCTAAGTAGTTCTCAGACGACAAAACAATGTTCGTCGTTTAAGTTCACCTTAGACGACGAACTTCTATGGTTTCGTCATCTAAGATGTCCTCTTTACCAGAAAAGCATCTTGCATTCGTTTATTCTAAAATCATTCATGTAAAACATAACAAGTACTACAAACACTTTTGTAATACCTCAAAAATTAGTATAATAATTTAGATTATTATATGACTCATTAAACTTAGAAATGACCATAATTTAGTTTAACCTTAGAGCCATTAAAAATTCAATAAAAAATTGGCTAGCAAAGACAATATATAAAAACGAGTTTTAGAGAAACATTAACGGAGTGAAGCAAATGGTCCAGTGGATACTCAAGTTCAAGTCAGGTACTCCTTGGTCTTGGGTTCGAGATCACAAAACTGAATTCGCGAAACATTCCATGTCGTAGGTTAGTAAAAATAATAAAAATATTTTTACTCGAACTAGAAATGGTAAGAAAACTCTAATTCCAATAGCCGATTTTCGAAAATGTAATTTTAGCGAAATGAACAAATTCTCCTTGTTTGTATTTGTTCTCCGAATCGAAATTTGTGTTTTAATATTACAATTCATGCTTTTAGAGGTCATGCTTATATATCAATTAGATATTAATATGGTGCTAATTATTATTGGTTTATTTGTTTTTTATTTTTATATTTTATTAGTAAAATCACACATTTTCTTCACCTATTTATTCTACATTCACATTCACATATCTCTACGTACATGTCTATAGGCATCAAGTGCACATTTCAATCAGATTTCCAACAACATTATTATTATTTTTACAAGTGCACATTTACCCTAGAAGTAACCCAACTATTCATTATCAACTTGTCTTGTTAAAGTCAATAGAAATGGTTGTAAATTAAATTCTCATGTCTCCTCTCAAGGCCTATATATACATCTTCTTGAATCTAATCTGATCACACAATGTTTCAATTAAGTTTTCACCGATTGAAACTCTCCCAAAGTTGCAATGCAACACACCTAAAGTCCTATACCAAAAATCTTCCTATTAAGCATATTTTAGTAACTCTTTCTTTACTCCAAAAAGATCATCTTGAGTTAATCAAACACCTTACTCACCTACTATAATTCTTGATTAAGTACATGAGTACATTCCTATACTTATTTATCTTTAGGATTACATCAAAGGGCATAGCTAAGAATAAAAAGAAAATAATGAGCATTAGTGTAGCTTAATATTTTTGTTTCTGGTAAAGTTTTAATTACAAAAATATTTTTATATAATTAGATTATGCACAAAAATTTATTCAATTTTGACTTTTGAGTCACTTAAAAAGGTTAAGCAATGAGGAAATTATGGCTAAAATAAGTTTTGTTAATCTTTTCCTTAATCTTGTTCGAAAACTCTTAAAGTTCTCTTAACTTGAAATATTTATATCTCACTCATTTCTTAACCAAATTCATTGTTCTTTATATAGATAAAAATCTTAGGAGTTCAACTATCAATATGAGAAGTTTCAATGACTTTGGCTAATATTTAGTAACTAATTAATCCGTGCAAATGAGCTTAATACTATACGTAACCATTTCTGGACAGTTGCTAAACATATTTGTTTATAGACTTGAGAACTCCCTATAGGACCTTATGACTATTAACGTTGGATTCCTATCGAAAAACTCTTCAAGATGGTGTACTCATTTCTAAAATTTGAACAAAATTTGGATTAATTATAAAACGGGCCAAATGGAGGATTTTGGGAGGATTACCACCGAATAATATTTTTGGTCCAAGAATTAATAATTTTATTTTCTGCATTTGTACTTTGATTTCATTTACTTACTCACATTATTTACTTCTTAAATTTGATTTCGAACGGATTACCACCGAATGAAACTTTTGGACCGATGATAACTAATTTTATTTCTTGCACTTTCATTTTAAGTTTGTTTACTTAATCGATCTATCTATTATAAATTAGAACAAATTGAGAATTTCATGGGGACTACTACCGAATGAAACGTATATATTTATTACAAGATTATGGTATAAATATATACTCAATGATCTATATATATATAGAGTCTTAACTAAAGGCTTGTTTGTGGTCATTATGATTGAGGTGTGAAGTCAGGTGTAAAGAACAAATTAACTTGTGCTTAAGTGAATTGGTTATAAAATATTTCGTGATTGTGGGTGTTAGCCAAGAGACTTAGTCCCTACAGATAGTGCACTATTATACTCTTAGGAATGAATTGTGTCAAACTGAGAGTATACATGCTTTGGCATGTGGTCTTATTATGTTGTGACTTTACATGTGTGTTGGTATTATGAGACAAAGCACATGTTTTTTGAGTAATTACCACTTAATCCAAAATAATTCACTTCGAAAGTATTGGTGTGTTTGTGTGTTGCTATGCATTTGTGCAAGAACGTATATTATATATACTTATATGTATATATCATAAAGACGCAAGTATAAGCATAAAAGAATATAACCGGTTTTAATTATTTCACATTTTTGATTTGGTTGTTTAGTTTGATGGTTCTTAAAGATAATCAAGTATATGCTTGTAAACTATACTTACAGGGTCAGTGTGACTCATGATGCTATACTTTTATGATTTCAGGTGATAAGTAGAATGTTTGAGAAAAATGGGATGCGTCGCATACTAAATAAACGAATTATTTTTTACTTGTATTTTGAATTGAATAAATGGAATGATTATCATTTCCATAAACTCTGGTATTGTAGTATTGACGTTTTCACTTTTTAATAAATGTACTATTCAGATATCTTAACTTTTGAAATTATTTGAGTTTCTTATTCACATCACAAATCCTAACACCATATTTCAGTATAATATTAGCCCCGAAATTGGGGGTGTGACAACTCTAAATAAAACTCTTTTTATTAGTGTCTTATAATGCGCGCATATTCAAATTCGTACGCATGCGTACATACGTACAAATTAAGTTTGAATTCGATCGAATTATCTCTATCTATAAATTAATTAGAATTGAGTATTACATATATTTATATATCAATCACTTCCATCATCATAATCATCATCGTTTGAATCATCTTTCTCAGTCTCAACTGAATGATCCTCATCATCATAATCTCCATCGTCTTAAACATATACGACGTCATCGTCGTCATCCTATAGCTTATCTTCAGATGTATTCTTCTCTAGGTCGTCGATCTCCTTTTAAGTAAGATCTGTAGTATGATCAGGTATGGGTAAGTGTTCGTTAGACCGAGTAAGTTGTATTATGTCGGGGATGATAGAAGTATTAGACTCTTAATATGCATTGTCATTATGTGCTTCAGTGTCAGTCGCCAACGTCTCTTCGAGTGTTGTGGCACTCCATATTCCTCGGTGAGACATATGGTTAATTATTTTCCAATATTTACGTGCTTCAGATCATCCAGATATAACACATGTCTAACTAAGGTGGCAAGAGTGAATGGCTCATCCTCATACCAACTTGAGTTTGTATCAACTGATAAAAGGCTTAGATCTTCCTTCATACGCTTGAACCATTTACACTTGAATAAAAAAAACATTCATATCATTCTCATAAAATAGCTGAACGACATTAACAAGAACCCCATAATATACATCAGCGTCTTCGTAACCGTTATCTTATTGTTTTGTGTTCTTCTTCCTTCATCTCGGTCCAATGAATAAAACTTTACATCATTGACAAAACATCCAAGGTAAATATAGTGTTAGACCAGCTTATGGGCCAATAAGTGTTTTTCTCATGACCACCACCCCTCATGATTATCAAATATTTCTAGATCGATCATCTGCAAAGTTATGAAGAAGATATATGAATGTGTAATTAATTTCTACCGAAAATTTGACATAGTTTCCCCTAAAACAAAAGGAAACCAAAAACCTGCATGCACAAACTAAGGAAAAACACTTCGAATAAGCAAATACCAAAATAACAAATTAATTTACCATGGGTACCTATTCCCATCCAGATTTCTCAATTTCAAAATAAATAAATTATAAACTTATATGGTTTAAACATACCTATTCTAGGAAATAATCAGGGAACTTCTTCTAAGCACTTTTTCAACCTACTTATGACTCTTGTCCGGTTTGGCTGTCTGAATTTTTTCCTTGTAAGCTTGTATGTACGGGTTGACATTGTCATAGTTTTGCAACACTACCAAATATGCTTCATTAAGTTCTTCTTGAGTTGATCTTTCATTTAATACTCCTCGAAATGGTCGTACAATATATGTGACGACTGAAACACTGTTGCGGGCATATGGATTGGACGCAGTATTCTCGACAGGATCCATGAGGTACCTATTGCAGTAGATAACACACTCTTGCATTAGGTATATTTCTTCTATGGAGCCATCCGGGGGAGATTTATTTTTGACGAATTCTTTATACTGTCCGAGTTGTCTGCAAAATGATAAAATTAATTATTTGACGAATAGTAGAAACACAAATATATATATATATATATATATAAATGATGAAAAACCATACATGTTATACTTAATTGTATATTTCCTGAGGATATATTCAAGTGTAGTGAACCGGACCAGAAAGTAGCACTTGTTCAGGAAGGTAGATCATGAGGTGAATCATGTTGTTAAAGAAAACAAGGAGGAAAATCCTCTCTAATTTACAAAGGATGTGAACAATTTCGTATTGTAGTTTGACCACATCTAACTTCTTCAACTCTTTAGCACATAACATTTGCTACCATCTACATAATGTTATTATTGATTCAACGACGTCACGAGAAAAATATGGTCAAATTACCACAGGAATCAAACGTTGCAGCATAACGTGATAGCCATGAGTCTTCAGACCAATGAACTTGTATTCCCCAATGTTGACATATCCAAATATATTCGCTGCATAATTAGACGAATAACGAACACTTTGAAACTAATTGAATATAGTATCTCTCAGTGTCGACTTCACTGTATAAGGTGCATCTGGCATATTATTGTACACTCATCTTCTATCCCTCTTTAACCACAAGAAACAGCGTAGATTCATAGATTCAAGATCTTTTTGCCATTTGGGAGTATCCTTAGTCTTGAACTTAATACCGAGAATTGTTTCCACCACACTATCACACACATTCTTTTCTATGTGCATGACATCTAGTTGTTCCTAAGTTTCAACTTCGACGAGTAAGGTAGTTCAAAGAAAATACTCATGTGCTTCCTATATCTAAGATGATGGGGGATCAGACCATTGTCAGGGTTTATGACTATTTTCTATTGTCCCATCGAAATTCTCTTTATCATGTCGTCACTGGTGATCATGAAAAGCCATCTATGATGACCCATGTAACACATCTTCCCTACGTGACAACTGGAGTTGACGTCGTCTAAACAGACAGGACAAACATTGTACTATTTGGTTATGCAAGATGTCAATATCTCATACGTAGGAAAATCGTTGATGGTCAACATTACGACTGCTCTCATCATGAACATTTCAATAAATTTGTGATAAGTTGGGACTCTATTTTCCCACAAATGTTTTAGCTCGTCAATCAATTGTCTGAGGTACACATCTAAACACTTTTCAGGAGACTTAGGGCCTGAAATTAGCAGAGTAAGGAAATTAAATTCATTGTTCATACACATTCATGGAGGTAGGTTGTATGACATGACAATAACTAGCTAAGTGATGACGAAAGTGCTATTATTACCCCAAGGGTTGAATCCATCTATAGAAAGCTCGCGTCTAACATTTCGAACTTCTACTGCAAAGTTTGGAAATTCTCTGTAAAAAGCATTAAAAGTCTCATCATTTGCCATGAGTCCGAGCACATCGTCATCTATTTTTTGATCCGCGTACCATCTTATTGCCTCTGCTGTGTATAGAGACATGTACAAATGTTACAGTGTAGGAATCAACGAAACATAGCGAAACACCTTCGCAGGAATTTGCTTCTTCAAACTCCTCCTATTAGGGTGCAAATATTTAGACTAGTTGCATACATGACAGTAGTCCAAATGTGCACTCTTTGTAAAATAGCATACAATTGTTTCTGCATGCATGAATTTTCTTATACTGTAGGCTGAGGTTACTCAAGATCTTTCTAATCTTATAATGGGTTTTGGGAAGCTTGTGATGATCAGGAAGTAACTTACATATATGCCCATACATATCGTCAAAAGCACGATCTGACATTTTGTTCGCCACTTTTATCTGAATTTCTTCCATTACATATCGTAACACATTCTCTGGACATCTAGGGTACACCGGGGTCTGGGTTTCAAGTAGCATCCTGTTATACTTATCCATCTCAGTAGTGTCAGTGGTCAAGGCTACAGGGACTATGTTATAATGAGGAGTATCATAATCTCCCTCTTCGTGTTGGTGTCTACCATGACTAATTCCGAAAAAGCTTCATGGACCAAATCCACAGTGGGGTTCCAAGAAGGGGCGCCACTACTGCTGGATGAGACACCCTGGTAACTGTACCCTGAGCTAAAGTCTAGTCCTGAGCTAAAGTCTACTACTTCACCTTGCTCACTCAATGCAGTGTAAATCTACATCATACTGTGGTCATACAAGTGTTGAGACATAACATTAATCTCCACAAACTGATTGTTAAGATATTTCTGCACGAACACCTGAAACGCTTATTTCCTTAATCATGTTGCATTGCAAACAATATAAACTCTCTGATTCCGTCCATATACCTCTCATCACTTCTATTCACCAATTGTATCCAACTTTTGTCCATATTTCTGCGTAAGTTAATTATCATATTATATAATTTTTTAACTAATTAATCTAATATACTATATTATTAACACATTAATATGTATTTATTTATTATATATAATTTTTTAAATAATTAATCTAACATATTTAATCATATATATAATTAATAAACACATGCATGCAATTAGCTTAACAATTAAACAATTAAGTAATACAATATGCAAACAAAGTCGCTGAAAACTATACTCGCCGAAATATTTCACCGGAGAACTTCATCACCATACTTTATTACATACGTAATTAAGTTTAAAAAAAAATAATCAAGAGAAAAGAGTTAATGCCTTCATCGATAAGTGGGTAAATTAGAACTTCGGAGGTGGGAAAACCGTATAAATTGAAATTGTAGCCGGAGGTGGTGTTGAGAGCTTTTGAGAGAAGTTGACAGATGAGAGAGAGAGAGAGAGAGAGAGAGAGATGAAATGCTCGATCTAGAAATGGAATGTGATCTAAATAATTAAGGTTTTTTAGAAGACGAAATAATTTGTCGTCTAAGTGTAACACTTCGTCGTCTGAGTACAAACTTAGACGACAAATATAGTTTCGTCCTCTAGGTGAGCTCTTAGACGACAGATAATATATTCGTCGTCTAAAAAGTTGTACTTGGACGACGGACATTTTATTCATCGTCTAAAAACTCACCTTAGACGATGAATATTATGTTTCGTCGTCTAAGCACAAAATTGGACGACGAATTATGTATTTCGTCGTCTAAATCCAACCTAGATGACGAATTATTTGCTTGTGCGACGAATTAATTTTTCGTTAGCTAACACTTACTTAAATGATGAAACAGTTGAGATTTCATCGTCTAAGTGTGTATTTCTGATAGTGTATTATAGTGATATAATTGATATATTTCCTTTTTTAAATAAAATTTAATTCTAAAAATTAATTTTATAAAAAATTGAAATCCTCACCTCTCAGCATATAAAATAATATTAGGATAGTCATGACTACTGTAATACCAATCTCTGATTGATATGTCATATCTTTGTTCTCCAATTACGTCTGCCACTCCAAAATAAATCCTAAATTCAACTTAAGATTCCTTCAAATAAATGGAATGTCCCCATTATGTGCTACAATAAAGATGTAGTGTAAGATTATATTATTTGTATTTTTTTTATACAGTATTATATATGGTGCTATCGTTTCTGTTTTCCGGCATCGCACTATATATATAGCTAAGTACTTTAAAATATATCCCCACTTAGATATGGGGTTTCGTGAAATTATGGATCTCATTCACTCCCATACATTGTACTTAAAAGATAATTTTTTCTTTTGAAAAATAAAGATGGATAAGTAAGCACACAAACATGAATAGACAATCAGACATGCATGCATGCATGCATAAGCACTATCAGCTAGACATTAGAAAAGCGCTGAATTGCTACTATTCCACTCATTGCAATTGCACCAGAGAAGATGCCAATTATTTAGTTTTTATAGATTCCATTATATGAGACAACGTATAGACATGTTTCTTCCTTTTTGCAAAGCTAGAACATGAAGCCTACTCAACTTATTTATATGCCAAATTTTAATCTTTAGCTACCACATACAAGTACGGGCCCAGGATTTGACTTTAGGGGGGACTCATGTTAAAAAAAAAATTACATATAAGAACATGAAGAAAAAAAAACTAACATTATACTAGAAAAATTGAAGATTATTCATTAATTCTATATAAAAGGGAAGTAGTGTATTGATAATAAGGTAAACAGAAGGAAATTATTAGCTAGATAAAAAAAGGTAAGCAGAAAAAAAAATTACAAGATAGGAACATTAAACAAAACTAATATTTATATATACTAGAAAAATTGAAGATTATTTATTGATTCTATATAAAAGGAAAGTAGTGTAGTGATAATAAAGTAAGCATAAGGAAATTATTAGCTAGATATAAAAAAAATAAGTAGAATAGAAAAAGATAATCAAAAAGAAAATAAAGAAAATTATTAACAGTTTGATAAGTTAGAGATTCACACCTTGTTCTGCAGAGTATTAGATCAACATCTTACCATTACACCAAGTTAATTTTCAACATTTTAATACAAATTACCTCTATATAGCATATTTTTAGGAGAACCTAGGTTTATCCTGACCCTTACATGCCTCCGTCCTCACCACATGATTGACTGAACTATTATGTCTAAGTGTCCTCATTATATGTATCACAAAAGCATCTACATGCACCTACTTATACGCCCTAATTAATTAACCGGAAATGGGCGGTAATGTTTCTTCATATCCCTTAAAATGAGTACAATTGCTCACTAGATAGCTAGCTCGTTCATATATAAATATTTTTGGATCGCACGTTATTGTATTCTAGCACGCCCACTCAACTCGACAAAGCCCATGTTTTTGTTTTTTTTTTGTTTCTTAATTAATATAATTAATTATTAATTATTAAAATATAATTTAATACTTTTATTTTTATTTTTTGATATCTAAGACGTTTAGGTCATCACGTATTTTGTACAATATATTACATATCACACATCACAAAATCAAATATACAAATACTTTAAAACCACGTGGAGGACCTATGAGGTTCGAAAAGTTTTTTAAAATTACAAAAATTTCAGAAAATTTCGAAAAATATTGGAAATACCACCGATATATCGAAAATATCGATAAAAATCGAGAAATTTCGGGAGACTTAGGAATATAATGAAGGATTTTTTAGGTGATTCAAAAAAATTAAAATATTGTCGAAAATATTGATTTTACATTCTTTGAGTGTACGACAATTTAATTCACCGTATGTCATCGTCACAATGTACGACGTTTTCTATATATCTTTACTTTATTTTTGATAAATAATTTCATAACACTAATCACCTTTATGGGATATTTATGGGATATAGACAGACACAGTATGGAATAGCAAATGAGGGCAAGAAGACTCGATCAGTGTCATTCACATTTTTTATTTTGTAACGCTGTAGATTATTGAACTTCTAGTGTATTATATTACTCCTAAATAGTATATCATAGCTTCAAATTTTTTGTGTAGTGACCATCACAAAACCGATTTTAATTTGATTCAATCAAACTTAGTGTAACCTAATTCTAACTTTAATATTTTAACTAGGGTAACCTCAAGAGCTAATGTTCACGACGAAAGCTAGGTCGATCTAATGAAAAATGTATAGATGGCACAAACCATAATGATTGATCACATCTTTACTCTTAGGAAACTAATATATCCGCCTCATATTAGGAACGTCCTCAGCAAGCAGTCTAGCACTTAGTCGACCTTGAGTATAGTTGTTTCACTTGTCTGATTTGTCTAATTAATTAAGCGG
Organism: Geum urbanum; assembly: GCA_946800695.1. NCBI lineage: Eukaryota > Viridiplantae > Streptophyta > Magnoliopsida > Rosales > Rosaceae > Geum > Geum urbanum. The sequence continues at coordinate 74,485,615 of OX326999.1, read as the reverse complement.
GGTGCAGCGAGCACGTCGCTGCAAACAACAAACTATTCAATTATTTCCTCTTAGTTTGTTAATAATTAGTTATTCCATAATGTCGAAACTAGCTATTAAAAGAAGTCCATGCTCTCATAGTGCGTCAATGAGCCGTCCGACGCCGGCACTACTATTTTGCCAAACGGAAAACCTAGCTAGTTGTTGTTAATTTACAACTTAGAAGTTAGCACAAACAGAAGGAATTAAGAAGATACGGTCTGAATTTGACCAAGACAAACACACGTACTTACGACGGGAGAATCATATTAGATTAGATGTACAATTAGTGGAGAGTTGATCGGGCATTGCCGAATCATGAATCGAAGCTTGCATTACCTTCGTGTCAATGGAGGTTGAGATTCTTCTTTTCTCATGTCTCCGCGTTGCAGGCGTTGGAGTTCATACAAAGTGAGCAAACATATAGTAGGTTGATTTAGTCATTCTAATGGTCACTCTCCTTGTCACGAGAAACATACCATGCAATCACGGTTACTTTTGATCTTTTACTATTTCCATGGGACAGTTGTTTAGAGTTTAGAGATGCAATCACAGTTATGTTTTATTATTTTCATGCCACGGTTATTCAGAATTTAGAGGCGAGATAAAATTGTTAGAGCATTTTTAACAAAAGTAAAAAGTGCGGTTTATGATACATTTTTTGTTCAAATTTCAACAAATTCTTTATTTTGCAGATTTTTCTTTTTTAAATATAGAGATTGTTGTAAATATAAAGTATTATTTTCTCTCTCATCACATTCTCTATTTTAATAAATGTGTTTAAGAAATTTATTGGAATAAAATAACAAAAATATTTCTTAAAATAAAAAAAAATTAAATAAAATTAAATATAAAAAATTTATTGAAGCTGCTCTCAGTGTCTTTCTTCAAAATAAACTATTAATTTAAGGATGGTGCAACTATCGTTAACAAATTCTCTTAGCTGACCACCAGGTGAAACCGACCATAAGATTGTATTGAAAAAAGAAATTGAAACGGTTTTTTATTACACGATCAATTAGGATTATGTTCGGTCAAAATACACCTCCCTAAATATTGTTGAAACCATCCATTAGTGATGCGTTAAATTGTCCAACGTACTAACGAACCAAAACTAGTTAGATTTGTGAAACTTTTGGTCGGTTTGGTATCAGGACATCGTCAATATCCAATCCAGTCACAAGTTAAGGGTTATAGCATCTTTAACAATTTTTTTTATATTTTCTCTATTATAAGAGATCAAAAAACATAATTTAGGATACATTTTATGTTTCAACTCCAACAAATTTTTCATTTTGAAAATTTTATCATTCTTCCCTATTTTCTTCTTTAAAAATATAGATAATGCTGTAAATATAAGGAATGTTATTTTCTCTCTCATCATATTCTCTAAAATAGAAAATTTGTTGGAGTTAAACAACCAAAATATTTCTTAAAATAAAGAAAAACTCAATTATGAGAAAACTATTGAAGTTGCTATTAGCTCTCATTGTAACCTCCAAGGACGGTCATTAACCATGTGCTTATCACGAATAGACATTTTGAAAATGGCCAAAACACAACTCTTATGGTGCCTACAATATCATATATAGATAGGTGTGTGACAATTTGGTAAATTTGCGTAAATATTGGCGACACTAGCTAAACTTGTGTAAATATTGGACAAGAAACTGAGCATGAAAACCCTTGTTTCGCTCAACTAATAAAATTCGGATGCACTCAAACCAACTCCGTAACCCAAGTATTAATATTTCATCAAACAAGAAAAATAATAACAAGCATAAACATGTAAAGGCGCTTAAGAAGATCTAAATCATAGCAGAGGAGATAAACGCCTCATTATTTAAAATTATGTCAAAAAGTTAAAGCATCCTGCATAAGAAAAGGGTATTTCTTCGATTTCTACTATGAGAGCAAGTGAGCAACAATCATAGTTGCGAATTTATTACCAAAAACTAACTGACCACATAATATATCTATAAAATATCAATGATATATAATATATAATTGTGTAATATAATGACATAATGAACTAATTTAACAACTCTCTACAAAGACACACGAATACGTGTATGCAAAGTATAGTCGAATCAGTAGCTAATATCAAAGAGTTGAAGCATTTTTCATTAAGTCAAGGATTTCTTCGGTTCCTCCTTCGTAAGATAAAGAATTATTGTTGGGTTTTTGAAAAATCATTTAATGTTAAAAAGACTACTATAACGGATATATTGACCACGAATCAAATTTTTTTTTTAAAAGATTGTGTGAGACGTCACTTCTCATTAAAGGAAAATGTAGTATCGAATACAACCACGACTACCCACTGAAAGGCGCTGAGAGAAATAAGCCGTAGTCTTGCTAAATGTAACAACTATGTTGTTACCCCTAACCAAATATCTGAAACCTAACAATAAGTTTAAAATTCATAACTAATGATGTAGCGGATCCCGGGACGGTGCATTATCTATTTCAGGATCAACTATAAGTTCAAAGAAAAAATCAGGCTTATGCCAATACAAGTCCAAGCCAAATAAAATGCAAAATAAAAAACAGAAACATATATAGGGTACCGGAGAGCTCTGGTCCACTTCATCATCTAGCACCGCCCCATCTTTCGGCTAGGCCCTCCAGGATCCCATAATAGTCTGATTTGGAACCAAATGAACCCAAGCCCAGCAATCTTGAAGCCCACTTCGCCAGGCCTAAATTCAAAACACACATGGTACACGCCCAGATCCAAGCACACCGTCCTCCATGCTCGGCGTCACACGAGCCATTCAGTTCCGCCGATGTCCATCTTCCAAATAGCGGAGTCGCACATCGGCGCCACGAATCAAATCATAACAAATAATTTAATCTTAAATACTCGTTGATGATGTTAGAGAAAAACATATTAAATATAGCACCTAATACTTGTTGAAGCGGCCATGTGCATCGTAATTTAAAGACTATTAGGCAGGAATGGATTATTGATCCAACACTCACCTAAAACTCAAAAATATACTCATAAGTCACTTTATTCTAAAATGCGCTGAAAATATCCCTACATATTGAAATAATAACATGCATGCCACATACATAAACTTTGAAGAAATTACAAAAGATGCCATTGGCAGAAATCGGTCGACACAATTCGACCCAGTCGAATCTCGACCTCACCGGATTTGATCGACCTCGATCTCACCACATTGTCTCTCTTTGTCTCTCCCCTTGGAAACCTCGTCGGTGTTCGCTCTCTCTCTTTCTCTCTCTAATGCAACATCGTCGATTCGCTAGTCTCTCTCTCTATCCGCCGCTCAATTTGATGTGATCTCGACCTTGGTCCACCGCTACTCGCCTCGAAGCAACACATAACTTCGCTTCTCCTCGCTCTGATTTGTGTGGCCGTCGTCGCCCACTCCTCTGCCATTGCTGCCAATGATGAGCGGTGGTTAAAGTTGCTGGGTTCCAATTTGGGTGCCTAAAGTAAACTTCAATCTTTCTTTTTTTTAATTTGTAATACATAGTATATTTACTAAATGTGGACAGTATCTTTAATAAATATAAATGATATATTTAGTAAACATAAACATATGTTTACGAACTAGACATAATCGTATATTTGTGAATCCTTGTTGGTATCTTCATGGTGTTGTGTTAGTATCTTTATGACGTTCTGATGGTATTTTTAGGACATTGTGAGTGTATCAATATGTCATATTTTTAAAACATTTTCATAGTATGTTTATGACACTGTGATGATATTTTCATAGCACTGAGATGATATCTTTAAAACGCTGTAATGATATCCTTATGTTATATTCTTAAAACACTTTCATGGTATCATTATGACGTTGTGATGATATCTTTATGACACTAATATATGATATCTTTATAACATTGAGATGATATTTTTTAAAAGTTGTTCGGTATCCTTGTAACACTTTCATATATAGTATCTTTATGACACTGTGATGGTATCGTTATGACATTGTGATGATTTTTTTGTAATTCTGAGATAGTATCTTTAAAACGCTGGCATGGTATCCTTATATTATAGTATCTTTATGACACTGTGATGATATATTTAAGACGATGTCATGGTATCCATTTGACACTATCATAGTATATCTATGACCCTTTCCTAGTATCATTATGAACGAGAGATGATATCTTTATGAACAAATGATGGTATATTTCTCAACTTGTTTTAGTGTCTTCCGAACATGAGTTCATATATTTATTGTGTCATGTTGATGTCATAAACCCTACACCCTAAACCTTAAACCGTATATCATACACCCTAAAATTTGGATAAAAAAGCAGAGGGATAAAATGGTCCGTGCGAAAAAAGATTTTTATTTCAAATTGTAAGCTTTAAAGCGACTTTTTTGTCACTAAAATTTAAATTTGATGACTTGTGTGTAGTTTCAAATACACTGGGTGAGTTTTGGGACAAATTGATGGTTTTAAGTGACTTTTATATAATTATCCTCTGAAACACAATACATTCAAAGTATTAGTGCAAGGGGTAATATAATTATCAAGCTTAAGAACACTAAACGTACGATAAGGTTCAAACACACATCTCAGGTCCAAACGCATGAGAGTCAAATACACACCAAATGTCTTATACCAAAACAGAAATTTTAGAATCTAGACACTAGCTAAGAACATTATATCAGATATAAGATACCGAATTTGCAATACTAGCAATATTTCTCGTTTGGGCTCTGTTTGACAAAAAAATCTCCTAGCGAACTCCAGAGAAATTGCAAACTGTCTCTTTTCCTCGATTGTGCTTCGTGCGCTAGCGTGCCACCGTCTCGTGACGGAATGTTGAATTATAGGCTAGCGGCTACTGACTTCTTACTAAGTGATTTAGACGAGGAGAGCACCAACCTCACATGAATGGATCCTTCTTGCCTAGTGACCTAGGACTTGTTGTTTTTGTGTCTCTAGTTGAGCTACTGAAATTGATACTTTACACTCCTCCTGGTGTAAAGCAAAACAATCTCCTTGACGCGGTGTTGAGAACACAAGAGTGTTGCGTCCTTGAACCTCGAAACTCTCACTCTTCCTGGTGACAAGCCTCTTGATCGCCGGTTGCAGGTTTTTGCGTCCTTGAATCGCAAGAATCTCACGCTCTTCGGGTGACAACTATATTAATCGATGGTTGCAAGAGTTTTCTCATGATGAGAATGATAGTTTGATGGGAGCAAAATATGTATTTGATCAAGGATCCCTTCCAAATGGCTCTTCAACCTTTTATATAGAAGATTGCAGCCGTATTCCACTTCAATTGGAACTCTTTGGTATCATTAGTATATTCACAACACAACTCTAAGTATCAATAAAACCTATCTGATACTTATAAACAACTCTCATAATAGAGTCCTAACCACTATAGGAAAAGTTAGATAAAAACAAGCCGCATGGATTCAGGTTTAACTTTGTTTCCTTCAAACCCAATACTACCTGAACTCGTACACTCTAATTGCGCCGCTCGTCTAATCCAGCCCTCAACACTCAATAAATAATATTTTATTTCGAATCCAAACATAATCAATATATCACGTCCACTCATCTTTGAATTATGACTGGACTGTTAATTTGTTGATAGGTCGATTCCAAGTACCAAATGGGTGCACCTCCATTGACAAAGATCCCTTATTCTGGATAATGCCTCTGTTTTTTATTCCTTTTGTTTTCAAGCTCTACGAATCTCACATAGTTTTTTCGATAGGATAATAGCATACATAGTTACTTACGCTAAAATTCAAGATAAGCAAAGAGGGATCGGAGATGGAAAGGTGCCTAGGTTTGTAACAAATGGCACATTTTTGACCGAGCGTGGATAGGTCATGTTCACCGACCCATCACACACATTTGTGTTTCTTTTGCAGTCATGCAGTCTAAAGATAGGAGACTTGATACGAGTCAATATTGATGGAATAATGGAGTTTTAAGATAGGTCATTTGATTCATACGACAGATTCACAAATGTATACATTCTAAATTGTAATTTGTCACGGTGGAGTACTCATCGCTAAGAACTTTATTACTTTCTTAAAGAAGCAAGAATTTGGTATATTTAAAAAAAAATCATAACAGTGGAGATATACGCTTCATTATTTAAGATTACGTCAGCCTTTCATTTTCTTACTATAGGTATAGGCCAAAACGTACACGAGTAAGAGGAAATACTACCTCTTTTAGGCGGGATAGGTTATTTAGGATCCCTACTCTTTATTTACGAGTAAAAGGTTAAAGCATCTTTCATAACAAAAGGGTATTTCTTCGATTTCTACTATGAGAGCAAGTGAGCAACAATCATAGTTACGAATCTATTACACAAACTAACTGATCACATAATATATCATTGATATCAATGATATATAAGAGTACGTGGACAAAGCAAAAGAATATGACTATATGTGTTTTCTGAGTTGTATATCACTTAAAAATAAGAAAGGTTTGTTGTTAATAACCCGATTAACTTTAAGTATGTATTGTGATAAGATTAAGCCTCTACAAATGTTTACATTAAGTTGGTCTATGACTCTCTTATGGGAAGAGTTATCAGATCGATATATAGGAGGCATAAGTCTATGCACCTCATATTATTGCCCTAAGAAATTAGTCTCATTATGTGCTAGATATTAGAGTGTGGAAGACTTAATTGCTTTGTGATTGTTAAGATGGTTTCAAGGAGAGTTATTGTTATTGTTGGTCGCTATGCATTTGAGCAAGGTAGAAGAAATCCTAACAAGACTAAGAATATCAATTAGTGTAGTTTAGGTTTGAGTTCTTGTAATTTGGTCAAGTATGTGTTTGTGTATTTTATAAATAGATATTCATCTTATTGTAATTGATGTTTTTAGATCCTAAGTATTAAGATTACAATATAATATATAATTGTGTAACATATAACGACATAATGAACTAATTTAACAACTCTCTGCAAAGACACACGAATACTTGTATGCAAAGTATAGTCGAATCAGTAGCAAATGTCAAAGAGTTGAAGCATCTTTCATAAAGGTGATGATTTCTTCGATTCCTCCTTCATAAGGGAAAGAATTATTGTTGGTTTTTGAAAAATCATTAAATGTTAAAATGACTCTAATATAACGGATGAGTTGACTACGAATCAACTACTGACCACTTATCATAATATAACAATATAATACTACGGTACAATGGACTAATTCAACAACCCTTTGCAGACACTACTGTGTGAATAATTGTACGCGAAGTACAGTCGAACTGGCAATTAATGAACATACAGTAAATAAAATATATTTTATTCCGACCGTTCTTCTATTTTATTATATAAAATTAATTATTTTATTGTATAATTTAATAAATTTATTTAAATATTATATATTAAACTCAAAATTATATGTTAAAACTTAATTTTTTGAGGAAAGAATAAATTATAATAGGTGAATAATAAATTTTAGACATTTTGTGATAAATATACAAATTTTAAGATTTTATAGATATAAAAATTCTTTATCTATTTTTTTTATTTTTGTACAGAATACAATTTTTTTTTGTATAAAATCTGTTAAAGTAAAAAGAGATTTTTTTCGCTAAAATAGAGATGTTTCAACCATGATTGACACGATGTGATGGCAGTGTGAGCTGTTAATTGAACGGTAAATACACCCAGTTTGAACTTCCCAAGGGAAACAACACCGGATTCAGAAAATCCATGTGCTTACGTCGTAACGATGTGGTAATTAATTTCATACATCCCATGCACAAGAACATCTTTAGCAATTAGAAGATTTGGCTCGTGAACGAAAACACATTTAGACCATCTTTTATCATTGAAAATTCTATATTTTAAAATGAGTTTCATCTTCAACGTTACAAAATGAAGATCTCATACTTTATATAAAGGAGAGTCTATACGTTAACATAGATCTTAAAATAAGACTCAATATAAAATATAAGATTTAACTTAATTGTGGACCATGCAGTGGTGAAGTCTGACTTTTAGTCCAGGGAGGATCAAAATCAGATTAAAAAAAATTGAATAGGGAAACCCAAATTTGCAAAGGAAAAAATAAGAAATAGAACAAAGTAACCTGACTATGCAATAATATACAAAGCTAGGAATCGAACCTTAGAGTTTTTGGTAATAAAGTTTACGTGTTAACCACTACACCATCTTAACATGTATACATTTGGGAGAAAACTAAATATATGTACCAAAATTTAGGGGGGCCAAGGCATGGGCTCGCCCCTAAATAGCTCCACCACTAGGACCATGTGAGGGAGAAAAATAAAAAAGGAAGAGAGAAGATATGGTATAATAAGTTTTAAGGTATGAGGCATGAGGTATGTTATGGTTGGAGATAGAAAAAGTTCATCTTATTTTGAGGCATAAGATTTTGATGATTGGAGACAGTGGCGGAGCCAAGATTCAATGCAGTGGGAGTGGGGGGGGGGGGGGGGGGGGGGGGGGGGGTTAAATACTTTTTCGGACCTATTGCCGATACTAAGTAACAACCAAAACTTTTTATCCATTTTTCATGATATTATGCATGGATCAGATATATCATGGCGAATTCTTCAGAAAAACTTGTGTCTTCCACAATGGAATATAATAAGTGATATTTTTGGCTCTATAAAATTTGAAAGATAATATTAATAATAAATTAAATAATTAAAATTATTAAATTGCTTGTTAAAGTAGTATAAGAGTAAAAGTCGCCTTTTAGGTTTTCTATCCTGAAAATATTTCACAATAACTAATATGTCTTTTCCAAGTTGTTGCTTGAATAACTTCGATACTAAATTTTAAAAAGATGATTTTTCGATTGCAAGATTTACAAATTTATTTTTGTTCTTTTATAATATCTCTTCGTACCAAAAGTAATATTCTGATATGGGAGAGTGGCTTGAGATCGCCTAATATAGTTCCGACTTGATTGGAGATAAGGAAATTTTAAATTAATAGTAATTTGTCAATATTTTATAAAATGATATGAGATTTTAATGGTGAGGTTACAACCAAGGAATGCAAAATCGAAATTATCGGCGATATTTCGGCAATATTTCGCCGATATTTCGGTTTTTTGAACTTACCTGAAAAATCCGTGAATATATCTCCAAACTTTCCGAAATTTTCCGAAATTTCCGATATATCCCCGATATTTTCCGATATTTACCGAAATTTACCGAAATTTACCGACCCTATTATTATGGTCAAAATTTTGCAATGCCTTATCCTTCATATATCATGCCTTATGGTTTTCCAACAAGTGATAACTCATCGTTACAATCACAAACAAATGCCTCAAATGATGATAGCAATGAAGAAAGTCGAGCAATGTCTGGTTCATACTACGAGCTCCAAAATCTTCAAAGACCGCTCATTGACCCATATGGTTGGCATGTAAGTCAATACGTGCAGAATTACATGGGAGAGCAATCATTTAATGAGTACTCTTCACAATACACACATGATTATGCACAGAGAGATGAGGAAAATAATGTGAATTTCGAACCTCATAGGTCCTCTATGTGGTTTAGAAGTATTTATATATTTAATTTTGTAATGTGTGATGTGTAACATTTTGTACAAAAATGTGATGGTCTAGCCTCCCATTAAAGTTTAGCCATAAAAAAAATAAAAATAGAACTATTAAATTATATTTTAATAGTTATCAGCACTTAACACGTACTAATTCATATAGTAATATAGCAAATTCATATGTTTTGATATTTGATCAATATTTTCTTTTCACATAAAGTAGGTAATTGATCATATAACAACCTCCAAAAGTTTCATTACAAATTTCCATATATTTTTATTAGTTTCCGTCATTTCCGTCAGAATTGTCAGTGGATCGATATTTCGTCGATATATCCTCGATACCCGATTTTTTACTCCTTGATTACAGCTTTCAGCTTTCGTTTACCCACAAAACGAGAAATGACAAATCCAAAACGCAAAATATCACCCTACACAAAAGCCTAGAAAAATCCATCATTTTCACCCCTCAATAATTACCGACACTCGGTAAAAACTGTTCCTCCCGCTGGCTCGTGCTCCTCTGCGCAAAGATCTCACTCCTGCCATACCTTGATACGAAAACGACCTACAGCCCCAAGTACAAAAAAGACCTTATTGATAACGCGAGGGCATTTCCGTCCACCTGAAAGTATCCGAAGAAACAATTCTCTTTGCTTGGCATTGTGCTGAGGGCAATGTGGGGAATTTGACCAGTGGAATTCAGTCGAGGACAAATTGCGTTACCTCCCCCCCCCCCCCCCCCCCCCCCCCCCCCCCCAAATGTAAAAAAAGTATGTATGTTTTGTTTTTTACCGGTGATAGCCTCTGTTAATAGGGGAGGCTTTGGGCCGGGCCCAGCCGCTATCACGCTTCACGTAGCGCAGAGGGCAGAGGGTTTTCAGAATTTTTCACATCACAGTGATCACACCCTCTCACATGGGTTTGTGACAGCTGACATCTCTCCTCCGGGTCCCACCTTCCCCCCTCTAGGGAGTCTCCGCGTGTAATCCACGTTCTTCCACCTCCGCGTGCATATCGTTCCCCGTCACTGTTTTCCTAACAATGAATTAAATATTTAGAGAGAGGAGAGGGAGAGAGAGAGGGATGTGTGTGTGATAAAAAAGGCCTTTATATAAGGGGACTTTTTTTTTGTTTCCTTCCATACTCTTCACTGATAACAGCTTGCTCTGTAATTCTGAGTTCTCTATACGACGCTTGTTTTGCTTGGCCCTTTCTTAGGACCCCGAGGCTTATTATTAAAGCTTCGCCAAGCAGCAGAAGCTTAATCTCAATCTTTGCTGTGCTATTTCAAGAGTGGAGTGGTGGTGGTGCTTTCAACATGTATGATTCGTTGTTCGACGACCCCGCCTTTTGGCTCCCTCAGGAGATTATGTCCGATTCCGAAGAACAAGTCATGGATTTCAGCCGCAAGTTTGATTCTGCGAACAACAAAAAGAGCGGCTCTGATGCTTTGGACGCCTCAGCTCTCTTTCCGTCGGAGTTTCCGTACGCCGGGTTTGGGGGTTTCGGCGGCTCGCCGGTGGAGTCCAGTGATACCGAGAGCGACGAGGAAGAGTATCTCGCTGGACTGAGTCGCCAGCTGGCTCAGTCCACTCTGGACGACTCTGTTCTTAGCTCCAGAAACAACTTAAAGGTACTGCTTAAAAAAAATTAATTTCAGCCTTACACTTCAAAACGCAGCGTTTTAAGCATCTAATTTTTATGTTCCGATACTGTATCGGTTTTTTTTTTTCTTCCGCAGTGGAATTTGTCCGGATCACCACAATCAACGCTGTGCGGGGCTGGGAGTGGCTGTGGCTGTGGTGGACATAGCTCGAGCCGCGGAAGCCCGAACGCTCAGTCGCCGCCGGCAACTTGGGATCTACTGCATGCGGCTGCAGGAGAAGTCGCTAAGATGCGCATCAAGGAAGAAGCTTTGCGGTTCAACCCGAATAGCAGAGGCATCTTGGGTACTCCAAGAGAGCCCTCTCCAGTTACTGTCCCTGATTACGGCTTCTACCTTCAGCAACAGCGCCAACAGTATCTTTCTCACAAGCACTTGCAGGTACAAAAAATGTTAAACCGACTTCTCTCAAAAGCACTTTTGACCATTTTTTTTTCAGCAGTAACCTGATTTTTGTGTTTCAATTTTCGGTTGCAGTTTCAGCGGCTCAGACAGCAGCAGATTCTGAAGGAGCAAATCTCTGCGGTGTATGCTCAATCTCACTCTCAGGCCAACGCGCGATACCAGCGAGCTCATTCTCAGTCACACCCAATGGTCCTTAACCAGGTCAGGAACAGCAACAATGGGCCTTTGGGTCTTGCACCGTCTGCTTGGCCAGCACTGCAACAAGCTCAGCAACAACCCTCTCAGCCAGATGGGCCTGGATTCCGAGGCGTTCTCGTTGGAGCTCGAAAGGAGTCCACTGGTACAGGCGTGTTCTTGCCCCGCCAAATCGGAACTCCGATTGAAACTTCACGCGGGAGGAAGCACCAACCCAAACATGGTGGGTACACTCTTTTTTCTACCCCACCCACCTCTTTAAATTCAAATTTTGTTTTATAACCAAAAAAAAACCAGTACGGATATTTTGTTTTCGTCACCTTCTTTGAAGCTAGTTGGTCAACATCATTAACATTTGTCGGAGGGATTTTTGAATTCGTATGGGTCGGGTGGTTCTAAATTTCAATAATTTGGTCTGTAATGTTCAGATCTGGTCTGGTGAGAATGGAATTGTAATTTACTTTGGTGGGCTCATAGTGTGTGTTTGTTTCTACAGCTTGCCCAGCGGTTTTCGTCCCAGCCAAAGTTGTCAATGCATTGAAGATGAGCGCTGAAGAAATGCGTCTGCAATCACAGCCCCAGGCCAACCGTTTCAACGGAAGAAATAATCTCGACCATGGTAAATAAATTCTCAATTTCACTTATTTACCGCCACAACATTAATTATGTCTGATTTTTTACTGATTTGCTTTTATTTTGAACTGCAGAGCTTGCTCTTCGGATTCGAAGCAACAACATTGCCATGGCTCAGCAGAACCATGGTATGATGAGGCCGCAGGCAGCTGTGAATCATGAGATTGGGCTCCCCCAGGAGTGGACTTACTAGCTTCTGGGTCTGTTGGGGTGTGTGAGTAGGGACAGGTCTTAGGAAGAAAGGAGAAAGTGAGCAAGGTTGTAGGAGTAATAGTAATAGGGAGTGTAGAAGGTAAAAAAAGAATAGGGGATTTTGAGAAGGACAGGACAGGGTAGAAATGCTGGGAACAAAGAAGAAGGAAATGAATGTTTTCTGTGTTTGGGGGGAGTCTTTAACTATGTCCGAAAATAAATTGCCTGGATCTCTGGGAAACCTATCTATCTCTGTTCTTTTCCGGCTGGGGCTCAAGGTACGACGGGCTAGTGGTGGACCCTTTTGGTTTTAGTTTTTGGGATTATATGAGGTTGGGGATATTTTTAGAAATATCGGTAAGAATTGAGATTCGAAATTCAAATTGTGTATTTCTAGATCTTCCCCAATCTGTCCATACACCATGTCCAGCACCGTTATTATGCTATAATAAAAGGATGTATTTGCAATTCTGGTGTTTTTAACTTTATTTTCTGTTTTTATGGGTAATTGGTTTCTTTTTTTGGTTTTTCGACCGCTGTGTTTGTCGAGCACTTAATGTTTTCGGGAAGTGTGTTTTAGGGCTTATTTAGTATTAGATTAATTCGGAAGCAGATACGTTAACAATATAATAATTCTGTAACAGTTCCAAAGGCTCTAGAAGAAGTGAACATCTTCAGTTATTTATTTGATTTAATTATTTATATAGTATTAATAATTGAAATTGTATCTTGAGTGCACAAATGCACGGAAGAATTTTCCTAAGAAGCTGTTTTGCAGGAGGACTATTGCTTTTCTCGAGGTCCGGCAATATGGATTGCTTAGTCTCGTAGGTTATATTTAGTTAAATTAAGTCGGTAATTAACAAAATCAGACTTTGGTAGGGACACCATAACACGGCGGAGTAGAAGAATAGATAGGAGGATTGCTTAAGAGAGCATAGTGGGACCAACGCGTGGCCTTGGGTCTTTCCACATGGCAATCGCCAATCAGGAGCAACGTCGTTTTGCTTTTGGGATATTTTTCCAATTTTCCAAATCTCTCTGTGGTGTGGCAACTCGGCGTATCAAATCAAATAAATGGAGTGGAGATGGGTCCCACGTTTTGAAGATTTTTTGATGGTTCGCCGGCATGGTGGTGGTGGTGGTAGACTGGTGATGAAGTGGTGGTCAATCACGTCGCGAGGGCCATGACTCCCCATCAGCAAAGCGAAGGCTTTCAATAATATCACATGGCGAGCACTACTATGTCCGGTGGTGGTGGTGGTTTTTGCGGGTTCACGCGCGAGTGGACGCGATTGGGGAAAGTGTGGGTGCGGGTGTAGGCCGTGTAGCTGGAGTTCGTTGATGTGAGTATTCGTGCGTTACATCTCGCTGGATTTTTAGTTTGACTGGGTCAGACTTAGCTTCTTCAGTGATTCTTATTTTTCGTCTTTTCTCACTGGCTACTGCTTTATGTGGACTTAGTTTCAGATTAATTTTTTTTATGGGAAATCGTAATTTTTTTTTAGAGGAAATCGTAATTTCTTGGATTTTTCTATTTAGTTAGAGTGTGTCTGAAGTCTGAACAACACATACATGTAGTACAAGAATATGAATGAGACAGATATTTAATCCAAGTGTTGGATTATTGATAATTATAGTAAATAGTCCATAATTCTTTAGGATTCAACTTAATTTTTGTTAAGAATACATTTTTTAGTTTTATAATGTATATATACCTAACTTATCACCTCTTAGTACATACTTAATGACTTAATTATAAATTACAAATATGTCTCACCGCTACCATGACATGAACCACCGGTGGGAAAACTCCAACTCCGATGACCAACATCACCCGCACCTCGATAAGGATAGCGCCTACGCGCCAAACAGGAAACAAATCGGACAGCACCTCAACGAAAAGAGTATGTGCACTAGTCCTACATCGAATAAACGGTAGGAACCCAAGCCCCAACTATCAATATATACCTGTCAACTCAGCATTAAATGGTGCGCATTCAATACTCAATCACACCGTTATTCTATAAAAACCTGCATACTGCTTTTAATTTAGACATCAGAGGGTTGCAGGCGGGCCACTCCCGTCCCTCCTTGACCGTTGTTGATCTTAGCAGCGAGAGCAAGTTGGATTCGGATAAAGCAAAGAGCGGTATTGGAAGCAAAGCGATAACGATATCATTCCAAGGAAAAACAACAACCTATCGACAACCATCTTCGGTATATAATCTTGTTCAATATCCGATATCCATATTGGTGTCGGGTATTAACATATAATGAATGTAACACGCCACAAACACACCACATATATTACAAGCACAACATTACACATCATTAATGTGATTAATTCCACACCCATATACTTTTTTAGTCCAAGAACATGAATGAATGACCATTAAATACTACACATTTACAGGAAAGCCTTCTTTAAGTAGACGAGTATAACAACACAGTCGTTTTGGACTATTGATGATAAAAGTACCTTTAGGCAATTTAAACGATTTTTACATTATAAAGTGTTTTTTCGGATGGTGTAACCAAAACAAGTTGTTGACGGGCTGTCTACGACAAAAACTGTTTCCTTTTTGGACAATTCTTCCTCAACGGGCAGTTTTCGCCTTAACTTCTTTTTACGATCTACTCATATTTTGTGTTGTAGATAGGCTTGCATGCTACATGATTTAGTTGTGGTCATTGTTTTGATTATAGACTTTAGCAACCTTGTATTTTCTGCATGGTGGTACTCTTTCCTTGATCATGACTTTTTTCCCGATGAGTTTTCTCCTGGCACGGTTTTAACGTGGTCACTTTAATCGTGTTTCTCATCGTTCTTGGCTGCAAGTTCCACTGTTTTGGTCAGGCTCCACTATTTGGTGTTGTTGTTATGGAGCCACTATTCTTGCTTTGTGTAAACTTTAGGTTGTAAAACTAGTTAGTAAACATCGGCTTAAATCCTGATTTTCACCCTAGGCGGAGAAGAGAGTCCATTTTACTCCACTTGTATTTAATATTTTTGTCACTCTTGTATTTTGTACACTCTGTAATCTATCAGCGTTATAATGCAATTTTTGGGTCTCTTGCCCCTATAAAAAAAATCGAAATGTAATTGGTCTAAACATATTGGGAACAATTTTGATGTTTATTGGTATCTTTTGGCAGGCACCGGTGGATTCCCAACTCAAGCTTGATGGTTCAGTTTTTCCAAATGATCGTAGTGCAGACACTTTCCTTACTCGGAATGCAACTGGTAATCCAATTTTGGCCTCAACCAAGAACTTGGGCAATGCATCCTAGTAGCTGAGGCCGCTACTTTACGGGTTGGTGTTTATGCTGCATTTTTTCATGATCATCATAACATTTTTATTGAAGGTGATTCTAAGCTTCTTATTGATTGATTGTATCAAACATGAGACAGAGGTTCCTTGGAAGATAAGGACTATAGTTCGGGACATTGCTCTGCTGTAGTCTCAGTTCTCCTATATTTCATTTCATCATATGGAGATCGAGTGGCCAATTTTGCAACAAAATCTCTTGCGAAGCTTGGTCATCGATCATTCGGAAGCACAGGATTGGTTCGATACTATGCCGCCTCCTGTTCAATCTGCTTTGTTGTTTGATTTTTTGAGTGTTGATTGTGTAAGAGGCTTTAAAAACATCCCGATACAGTCAAAATTATTAGTTAAATTTATCAAAAAGTTAAATGTAATTAATCAGTTTTATTCTCAGTTTCAACAATAATAGTTATTTTGAATTTTTCTCTATTTATTTTTAAGTTGATGAAGACGGGAATTATAAAAAGTGATTTAACTTTTAGTTAAATCTCTAGCCAAATATAATTTCTGATTTAACAGTAAGTAGAATTTAACATTTGTTTATATATGATAACTGTTAGAGTTTTGTTTTGTCAAATTTTAGTGAAATTTTAACTTTAAAAAAAAGGTGTTTATTGGGAATGCTCTAACCTCTAGTTATAGGTTTATTTTATTGTATCGAAAAAAAATAAGTCCCATAATCTAGATAATATACCGAACTAATATTTTTATTTACACTTCACACACAAATAAATATTTTTATCTACACTTCACACACAAATAATATCCACTACCAGACATGTGAGTCAAAAAGATTCAACTTTACTTTTCTTAAAATGTTTCCCCTTTTTATTACTTGCACAAGCAAGTCTAGATTTGCACTTCAAGATGTTTGGGCCTAAATAAAAAATTTCATTTTGGGCTTGGATGGCCGAGGTTTATGCGAGCGGCCCATTATTATTAATTATATTAGTAGTGTTATGTGAAGGAGTCGAAGTTATACAACGACTGGCGAGCTTCGCTAGAAGAAGACTTTGAGTTCTATTAGAACTATGTCTTATTAGCTGATTCCATGCGGCTTTGTTTTCTGTCATAACTGTTTGATTTTGTATAGAGATCTTGGAGGAGTTGTGATGGAATTAGAATATCTATGAGTGATTACGACACGTATGCTGGTGTTATATTCAGACTGTGATTACAAGAGCAGAAGGAATTTGACACTGAGTGAATGACTGTTATTAAGCGAGTATATAAGGAGAGCAAGGATCTTATGAGAAGCCCCCCCTCAATCGATCAATCAACCTTGCTATACGCAAACAAACCTAGACGGTTATCTCGTCCTCGAGATTTCTACCTTCTTGCAACCAGAAGGTCTAAGTGCTTGTTACCTATCGAGTGAAAGTATTACGACTCTAAGGAAGCAATTGCAACTGGAAAGTTGAAGAGCGGCTCACTTGTAAGTTGGGAGCTTGAATACTCAAAGGGAGCGAGTGTTCTCAACACTCTGTCAAGAGATTGCTCTACTTTGCACGAGAAAAGACGTGTGGAGTATCGATTTCAAGGCTTAGCGAGAGATTCACATATCAAAGTTCTAGGTTTCTAGGCAAAAAGGACATATTCGAGCAGGGTTGGTACTCTCCATGTTCTAATCGCTTAATATAGAAGTCAGACGGCTATGATCAATCCATATTCCGTCAAGAGACGGTGGCACGCCAGCATACGAAGCACATACAGGATAGACCGGCCCACGCGGTTAAAACATCCGAGATAAAAGAGACTGCTTCGCGAGAAGGATCTCTTCCCGAGGGATATATTTGCATCGAACACAAGAAACTCAATAGTTCATCATCCTCATGTTCAAATTTGGTTTTGGTTTGAATTATTCATTCAACAGAGAGTTGTAAAATTTTGTACAAAAAGAGAGTATTTATGAAAGTCACAACATTGCAAGATGAAAATTACATTTATCTTATTTTTACTTTTAACTCCTAATGCACTTGCTTACTCTAAAAAATCTTGAGAAGTAAACTTTAAAATGTTTGTTATAAACTAGGTTGCATGGAAGCTTCAAAGTGAATGCACTTCCCGCTTCGGAAGTGGATGTTAGTTGGAAGCATGATTCTAAAAATATTCTTTTTGGAAACATTTTGGAAATACGATTTCAAAAATATATTCTTTTTGGAAACTCGATGTATCATATGGAAAACGTTAAATTATATTTCACAAAGAATGATAAGAGAAATTTAGTATTATTTATATATTAATCATATTATTATGCATGTACTTGTTTGAAAATAATAAAATCAAATCAAATGAAAATTAAATTTTAATTGTGTTTTAAGCTACTTATTAAATTTTATTTTTTTTATGTATATATAATTAAATTTTTATTATATATTAAATATTTCCTTCGCGTACACGCTTCCTTTAATTTTTGATAAAAAAATGCTTTCGTATTTCTTTACGCTTCACTTTCATGCACCAGTACTAGTTTTCATGCAACTTAGGTTATTTTTTTTTAAAAGGAAAACAACCTATGTTATAAACCAGTGAAAAGTGAGAACATGCATCAGAGCCTCTTATCGACATATTACAATAAGGTCATCTAGAGCCAAGCTAAAGAATTGCCTTACAGATCATAGCATGCTTAGCATCAGACCCATAGCATGCATGGTTTTGCTTTACAACACGAGTATGAGACTCAGTGGCATCAGATGATCAGCCGTAGAAGCACCGATGCATCAAGTCAAATTGCTATTTGTGCCCTTACACGGACATGATATGTTGCTCTTTCAAATCGAGTACTGAGACAGAATTCGTTGCTTCGCCTGACCTCTCTGATGGACTCGGTATCTCTGTTCACTTGGGAACGAGCTGTCTGCACTCTGCAATGAATTTAGCCTTATGAGCGTGCTTTCGTTTTCAATTCAATTCAGTAGGAATGGAAAAGTATCGGCGATTGGTCCAGGAGAAGGAGGCGTGTCTTGTTTGCCTAATCTTGAAAGGTTTTGTCGAATTCTACGGTGGCTCCAGCATGCTACATTTTCTGACCCGATTAAGACCCGTCAGTCGGAGATCCTTATATCAAAAGAGATGGAAGTTACAAGGGACACATCGCTGGGCTCAATACCAGGTCCTCCCCAATTCGTGACAAGGAATAGCTGTATCAAAATAAGACGAGGAAAATAGCGTGGAGTACTGGTGATCCATGGTGAAGCTAAATTTGGATTTTATTTGTTTTGGCTTCTGTAGCCAGACCAGGCTAGGTCGGCAACTTGTTGCAATGATATATATATAGTGAAATTGACTGAAGAGTCCAATACATGTTTGATAGTTAAGACAAAATAATATCAGATTAGTCATTTATATTTTTTTTACATCATCATTCAAATTTGTCACTTTATCCGTTTTTAGATTAAAAAAAATTTATCTTCTGTTATTTGTAAACTGCATGTTGAAGCTTATTTTGTCCCCTACAATAGAACATCGGATATCAATGCTCAGTAATTGACTAATGGGCTTGTTATACTCGTTGGTTTTTCACTTCGATACAATGTTATACACTTATACTCGTTGGTTAATTGCTACAAACTAGGTTTTTAAGCTAAAAGACAAGAGAATAGGGAGAGTTGAGAGAGAGAGAGATAATGACAATGAGCAATTTTGATCGATACCATTTCCAGGACCACGAAGTGGTTTAAATACAAGAGTTAGTTACAACAGTAACTAGGCAAAATCTACTGGCATTCCATGTGCCCTTCCTACACTCGGTATAGCATCCAAACCGTTAAACACTGTACTCTCTCAAACGACATGCGTTTGGACACAAAACGCAGAGGTCCTTCATGTTGCAGATGGGGCTGCAGCAATTCCTCCCTCCTTAAAAATTCTTCCTTGTAGCTCGGTTGGAACTTTCCTCCAATTCATCCTCAAACTTAGGATACCTGGACCTAATCTCATCAGCAACCTCCCATGTTGCATCATCTTCAGTAGTTCCCACCCAGTGAATTAACAATTTAACTTGAGCACTGTTATTCTTCTTAACCAGGTGCCTCTCAAGGATATTGTAGGGATACCATCTGGGATTACTGGGATCAGACACTGGTGGTAGGTGAGGCTGCACTTCCTTGACGTTGCCTACCTTCTTCTTCAAAAGGGACACATGAAATACAGGATGTACTCTTGATGAAACTGGAAGCTCAAGTTTGTATGCTACCTTTCCAATCCTTTCTATCACCTTAAATGGGCCATAATACCTTGCAGCTAGCTTTTGAGAGACCCTTCTTGTTACACTTTGCTGCCTGTAGGGTTGCAGCTTGAGATAAACCATATCTCCCACAACAAACTCTCTATCTGTTCTTGACTTATCTTCATACAGCTTCATTCTGTTCTGAGCTAGCAGCAGATTTTTCTTGAGGGTCTTCAGTAGCTCATCTCTATCAGTGAGGGCTTTGTTTACTTCACTTACAGCTGTTGAGTTGGGACGGTAAGCCTGTACACGAGGAGGGGCATATCCATATAATGCTTCAAAAGGGGTTGTTTTGATGGCAGAGTGGTACGAAGTATTATACCAGAACTCAGCCCATGGTAGCATGGTTAACCAGTTGGTACCTCCTTCACAGATCATGCACCTTAGATATTGTTCAAGTAGCTTGTTCAAGCATTCAGTCTGGCCATCACTTTGGGGGTGATAGGCTGTGCTTTTGCATAGTTGGGTACCCTGAAGTTTCCAAAAATGCTCCCAAAATAAGCTCACAAAGATAGGGTCCCTGTCACTTACTATCTTCTGTGGAACTCCATGCAGCTTGTAAACATTCTGAACAAAGGATTCTGCTACTATTTTAGCTGTATAAGGGTGCTGTAGAGGCATGAAGTGAGCAAACTTGGTTAATCTGTCAATGACAACAAGGATAACTGATTTCCTCTCTTGAACTGGTAACCCCTCAATGAAATCCATGGATATCTCAGACCATGCAGTGCTAGGAATAGGCAAGGGTTGCAATAGTCCAGGAGGGTTTATAGCTTCATAATGTGTTCTCTGGCAAATGGGACACTCAGCTACAAACTTCTTGATGTCCTTCTTCATACCTGGCCAGTTAAAACTCCTTCCAATTCTCTTATAACTCCTAAGGAACCCAGCATGTCCCCCCTCCAGTCCTCCATGGAACTCTTTCAAAACCTTGTATCTCCAATTGTTGCACTTAGGGACATAGAGTCTCTTCTTGTATTGTAGGATTTCCTCATTTAGGCTAAATTTGGAATTAGTACTGGTACCATTTTTAACAGCATTTATGATCCCCTTGGTCTCTTCATCATCCTTACAATCCATTTGGATTTCCTCCACAAACGTGCTTACAGGAGCTGAGATGGCTTGAATGGTTAATAGCTCCCCCTTCCTGGATAATGCATCTGGTACTGTATTGTTGACTCCAGCCCTGTAGTATACTAAAAATAGTCATATCCTATGAGTTTAACAAGCCATTTGTGTTGCAGAGGTGTGGTGATTCTCTGAGTCAAAAAATGTTGGATGGTCTTGTGATCTGTTACTATCTTGAACTTGTGCCCCAGAAGATATGGTCTCCATGTTTGTACAGCAAACACCACTGCAATCATTTCCTTATCGTAGACAGAATATGCCATATGTCTAGGAGCCAGGACCTTGCTTAAGTATGAGATTGGGTGACCTTCTTGGGACAGCACAGCCCCTATGCCATGTCCTGAAGCATCTGTTTCCACCACAAACTCTTTTGTGAAGTTAGGCAATGCCAAAACAGGTGTTGTAGTTAAAGCCCTTTTAAGTTCCTCAAAGGCTAACTCAGAAGAAGAATTCCAAGAGAAATTGTTCTTTTTGAGCATGTCTGTCAGAGGTTTGGCAATGATACTGAATCCTCTTACAAATTTCCTGTAGTAGCCAGCAAGGCCTAAAAATCCTCTCAGTCCCTTGATAGTCTTAGGCTTTTCCCATTCTGAGACACATCTGATCTTATTTGGGTCCACAGCTACCCCTTCCTTGGATATGATATGTCCTAGGTACTCCACCTTGTTGGTACCAAAACTGCATTTAGATGCCTTAAGCCTTAGTTGGTGTTGCTGCAACTTTTGGAAAACCAAGGTCAAATGCTTACTGTGATCAGCCAGGGATTTGCTGTAGATGAGTATATCATCAAAGAAAACCAACACAAATTTCCTCAAGTATTCCTTGAACACATCATTCATTAAAGCTTAGAAGGTTGAGGGGGCATTAGTGAGTCCAAAAGGCATCACTAAAAACTCATAGTGTCCCTCATGTGTTCTGAAGGCAGTTTTTTCCACATCTTCAGCCTTCATTCTGATCTGATGGTAACCAGATCTCAAATCTAGCTTAGAGAAGATCACAGACCCATGTAATTCATCAAGGAGTTCATCAATAACAGGGATGGGGAATTTGTCCTTAATGGTTGCAGTGTTCAAAGCTCTATAATCCACACACATTCTCCAATTTCCATCTTTTTTTTAACCAGCAGAACTGGAGAGCTATAAGGACTGTGACTAGGTCTGATGGTTCCTTCCTTCAAAAGTTCCTGCACTATTTTCTCAATCTCTTCCTTCTGATAGTGGGCATATCTGTAAGGTCTCACGTTTACAGGAGGAGTTCCAGGTGTTATAATAATCTTGTGGTCATGACCTCTACATGGAGGTAAGCCAGTAGGGGTCTCAAAGACATCAGGATATGAGGCTAGAACTTGGGATACATCTGCAATGGCCCAGTCTTCTAGAGCCTGTTCCCCCTCTTCAATCAATTGTAACAAGAAAGCCTCATTGCCCTCCTGGATATCCTTAATAATGGTGTGGCAAGTTACTTCCTTCACCTCTCCCTGCAGACACCCTTGGAGTTTGTAGTCTTGGCCTCCCTTCTTGAACTCCATGGTTTTCTCTTCCAGATCCCACAAAACCTTGCCCAAAGACTTGAGCCATTTCACTCCTAGAATTACTTCACTTCCTGTAATAGGGAGGACCAGAAAATCAGTAACAAAGGTATAACCCTGGATTGTGGCACTCACCTGTATCACACTGCCCAATGTCTCCAGTTCTACTCCATTAGCTACCTTCACTTGCCATTTCTTTGTTGTAGAAATAGGTAATTTGCACTTCTTCAGGACCCTTGGATGTATAAAATTGTGAGTAGCACCTGAGTCCACTAAGGTATGAATGAGATTCTTATGACCAGCTAATGTCATCTTCACCTGCATAGTTTCTAAACTTTCACTCCCATCCAGTGAGTTCAGCTGGATTAGAGGTTGCTCTTCAGGATTTTCAGTCATGATCAGATTAAGGTCTGCCACTGTTTCCTCCTCGCACTCATCCTCTATAGTATACCCCTCTACATACATGAGCTTTGCCCTCTTGCAATTGTGTCCTGGGCCAAAGGGACCCTTACATGCATAACAGAGGTGGTTCTTCCTGCAATGCTCAAACTCTACCTCAGTCATCTTAGGCCAGGGAGTTCTGTTCACAGGTTTAACAAGAGGTTTGCCATTGTTTGATGGCTCCATGGTCTTGGTGGCCACTGTACTGGTGTGTTGCACACTAGAGGTGCCAGGTTTAAAGGCTTGTTTGAACATATTCCTGTGACTTTGGTATCTGCTTTCGAAATTTAAAGCTAATTCAAATGCCTCAAATAAGTCATGTGGCCTTAACGCCTTGACATCTACTCTAATATCTTCTTTCAAACCAGATATGAAACAAGCCAGTAATGCCCCCTCATCGAAACCCGTGGCTCTGCAGCTAAGTTTTGTGAATTGCGCTCTGTATTCCATAACCCCTCCAGTTTGAGTTAACTTAGCCAAAGCAGATTGGTAGTCTACTTGGCTAGGAGCCCCAAAATGCTTCATGACAAACGCAGTGAAGGTTTCCCACGTTCTGATTACTGCCTCTTCCTTGACTCCCCTTTTGAACAACCTCCAAGCATCTGCTGCATCATTTCTCAGATGCAGGACTACCACCGTCACTTTTCTGTCTTCAGGTACTTGATATAGTTCAAAAATCTGTTCCACATGGTTTAGCCATTCCAAAGGATCACCACCCGAGAAGAGTGGGAAATCCAATCTCATTTGTTTCATGGTGGGCAAGTCTGTATCATGGTGTGTGGCTGTTTGAGGTGGTGGTGGTGGATAGGGGTTAATAGGTTGATGGTATTGTGGGATTGGGTTCATTTGTGGAGGTCTGAGAACTGGGGTTTGAGGTTGTTGATGGGTGGTGGGTTGTGTTGAAAAAACAGGTGGTGCTCTAAACTGTGGTATCTGTTGCTGAGGTACAAAAGGTGTGGCTTGTGACCTTAATGGAGAAAGGTACATGTTTTCTATGGGTTGGGAGAACATGCATGCTGAACCATGATTTTCAAAATCTGGGTTGTACCCCAAGATGACTTCACTATGGTTTAACCTAGGTCTGGACATCTCTGTGTGTATAGGAGTTCTACTAGTGCTTCCTTCCTCATATAATGCACCAGACATGTAAGCAGAATAAAGGGGTAAAGCAGACATGCCTAAGGTATGGCCAGGAAAAGCGTTACCGAACCCAGGAGGAGTTGCAGGTATCGGTGTGGGTGTGGGTTTGGTGTAGTTTGCTTCTGTCCTGACAGCCTTCCCGTTCTGTCCTGAAACACTCTCCGGAACCACCACGTTCTGTAGGCGCATCTGTCTTATCTCGGCATGAAGTGCAGTCATGGAATCCTGCAGTTCGCTGAAACGCTCCTTGGTATCCTCCTTGTGCATCTGAAGCTCCAGCTGTACTGGACTCTGCTCGTATATGGGTGTTAATCCTACTGTGCTCGCCGGAGTGGGTGGCGGCGTAGTCATGGATTGAAACCAAGGCTCTGATACCAATTGCTACAAACTAGGTTTTTAAGCTAAAAGACAAGAGAATAGGGAGAGTTGAGAGAGAGAGAGATAATGACAATGAGCAATTTTGATCGATACCATTTCCAGGACCACGAAGTGGTTTAAATACAAGAGTTAGTTACAATAGTAACTAGGCAAAATCTACTGGCATTCCATGTGCCATTCCTACACTCGGTATAGCATCCAAACCGTTAAACACTGTACTCTCTCAAACGACATGCGTTTGGACACAAAACGCAGAGGTCCTTCATGTTGCAGATGGGGCTGCAGCATTAATGACATCAAATTCGATAGCATTAGATGGGGAATTTCTAGTGTGCAGCACAACATAGCATTCTCCTTTCTCCTCAAATTAGCATTTGCTCCATTTTTCCTAAAACAAATAGGCAAACTACAATTTTTCCAGTGCTCCAATATTTATAAAACTTATATTAAACTGAATAATAGTTTTTTTTTACAATTTCTGCTCATATTTTGTGACAGATAAGCGGATAAGAGGTGTAAAATGGTCACTAGTGTCTCTTGTCACAACTACAGGCCCAAAATAAGTTGGACGCCGGCCCTAAGCTGCACATGGGCATATGGAGCCAAATTGGGACTAGTGCTTCTGTAGCTTTCTCTACGACACAGCTCTCGCTGTAAACTAAAATAGTAAAACACACATTACTAGCTCTTTACCAATAATTACAAGCGGTAACACTACCGTGTGCTCAACTGCTCTCCCCGTCCTCCATTTTAGCTACATCAGTTCGTTTTGGAAACAATACAGTGAACTGAAGCTTCCAAAATCGACGACTCTCGAGTC
Source organism: Geum urbanum (assembly GCA_946800695.1). NCBI lineage: Eukaryota > Viridiplantae > Streptophyta > Magnoliopsida > Rosales > Rosaceae > Geum > Geum urbanum. The sequence goes on along the minus strand of OX326999.1, from coordinate 74,459,982 downwards.
GATCAATCATTTCAGGTAAGCTGTGTGATGTACAACGCTAATCGAGTGTGCGGAGCTTCTGCTTCCAACTCCGACTGTCTTCACCTGACTGATTTTGTTGTTGTTGTTGTTGTTGTTGTTGTTGTTGTTGCTCCCGGTAGGATCTCATCGCTCTCGTAATTCCGGTGAAGTCGATTGGAGATGGCGGTAATCGAAAGCGTCGCACCTGAGAAGCCGAAGAAAGAACCGACCGATGACGAAAAGAGGTTCGTAGCTTCAATTTTAGCTACTGAGATAATCAATCAATATGTGCGATTTGAAATGCTGTATGAAGTTTCGGTTTCGTTTGATTACAGGAGAATGAAAATAGCGGCCGGAAGTTTAATGAAAGCCGTGATCAGACCCGGCGGATGTGAATCAACGCCTTCGGAAGGTGATCAGGTTAGGCTCACATTGTGTTTTGTGAAGATAATATAACAATTTAACTGTGTGTGAATTGAAATGGTTGTTGTTTAGACTTTGAACTGTGTTATATGTTTTTGTCAGGTCATTTATCATTGCACTGTTAGAACATTGGATGGAGTCATTGTTGAATCTTCAAGGTCTGAGTATGGAGGTGAGTTGAATTGCTTGTTACGAAGCACAATTTTAACAAGGCTATAGAGAATGGTAGGCTTGTGGAAAAAACTCTCCTGTTTTTCTTCCCGTTTACTGGTAAAAGGTTGTATTCCACTGATCAAATTGTAGATTGTTATTTAAACAGGCAAGGGAATCCCCATACGTCGCGTTTTGGGCAAGAGCAAGATGATAGTTGGATTGCTAGAAGGAATCCCAACGATGCTTAAGGGTGAAATTGCAATGGTAATGCCTTAGTAGTTGCATTAGCTTTAGGAATGTGTACTTAAAACGGTTAATCTGTAACTGCATCGGCTCTGTCATACCGTTGTTATATCTGATGAATTGCTAAATATTGGATGAGGAAACACCCGATAGGCTAACTAAGTACTATATTTAAGAAAACAAAAGCAAGATAAAAACCTTTTCACTTTTCATGAAATGTATGTGTTCTTGTGTGTTTGGCTTATATATACAAGATTTCAATTTCATCTATTTTTCATTTAATGTTTCAGTTAAAAATGAAACCTCAAGTGCACTATGGTGAGGAAAATTGCCCAGTTTCAGCTCCCAGTGACTTTCCAAAGGATGATGAACTTCATTTTGAAATTGAGATGATAGATTTCTTCAAAGCCAAGGTAAGAAGTTCAAAATAGAAATTTTCATTTTAAAATTGTTATCTTTTCGGTATTGTAGCACTCTCTACCTACATGTGACTGAGAGCCCTCACAACCTAGGCAACCATGCAGGTTGATTTCAATATTACATGATAAGATTAAGTTTTGTGTTGAAATTTGATTTTGCTTATAAACTACTGCTTAGATGGTGATCAATGCTTTGAATTTATGATACCTCAGAGCATCCTGTTGACATAATAGCTCTGATTTTGTTTCTTTACATTTTGATCCTTTTCAGGTCATTAGTGATGACTTGGGAGTTGTGAAGAAGGTACTGGAGATAGGATATTGTTGCTGTTTTGTTTTATTACATTTTGAGAATACTGATGAACTAAAATGCTCTAAGTCTCTAACAAATTGTACTTGATTGTCATTGACATGCATCACTATCAACTATCATCCACTTTCTTAAAATTTTGGCTCCACTGGTGTGGAATAGTTTGTAGATTTTTTTTAAATCATACTCTTTAAGTAGTGCTAATATTGCACTTGACACCCATTCTCAGATTGCTGCTGTCCATTTCAAAATATTGATCATAAGCATAAAGATCAATTAAAATGACATGGAATCTTATTTGAAAAAAATAAAAATAAGTTCTTTGAAGTTAATATGCAAGTGTAGATTCAACAACATTAAATTCTCTCTATATGAATTCTTTTGTTCATAATGGAATTCCCATGTACTTTGGCAGGTAATTACTGAAGGGCAGGGATGGGAATCCCCAAGGAAACCATACGAAGTAAAAGCCTGGTATAAACTTTTCCCTCTTCCAAATAACTGTTTCTGCCGCTTTTTTGAACTACAAATTTGGGATATGCGTGCATATTCTAAGAGGGTATGTGACGGCTTTCAGGATTTCTGCAAAGGCTGCTGATGGGAAAGTGATCGTTCCACGTACTCAAGGAGAACCATTCTATTTCAATTTTGGACAGTCCAAGGTGGGTAATTATAATCATCTTTTACATATTATCGGGTGCTTCCAATTATTTTCTTGTTTCATGTAATATTGTTCTTGGCTGCACTTACCTGATGGCTTCATATGTGCTATCAGCATTATTTAGCTGTATCTTTTTTGGTCCTTTTCCTTTATTCAGAGAACTATGTGATAGAGAGAAGGGCTTATCCCTTTTTGGGTCAAGTGCGAGAAAAGTGCATTCTTGTCATACTGCATTATTAACTATTACACTTTGAATACAAACCAGGTGCCTGAAGGTCTTGAGATGGGAATTGGCACAATGACACGGGAGGAGAAAGCAATAATATATGTCAGCAGTCAGTACTTGACTCCATCACCTTTCTTGCCTCTGGTAGAAGGTATTGAAGAAGTTCATTTTGAAGTGGAGCTTGTCCACTTTATTCAGGTGGGCTAATTACTTACTTTTATAAGTCTCAGTCCCAAGATAATATGCTGTCAAATCAAGCATATTTAGGCAGGGCCTTTTGTTTTGTGGGTTAAAAAGTCTGAGGTTCTGACCTAACTTTTATTAAGGTGCGAGACATGCTTGGAGATGGGCGTCTGATTAAAAGGCGTATTCGTGATGGAAAAGGTGTGGTCATAGAATTTGATCTTTCTCACATAATTTGAGAAAACATGGATCATGAAATCCTAAATGATCCTCTATTGCTTTTAGCTTTTGCTCTTTCAAATGACCCTAATTAGTTCCAAGTGGTACCTCTTTTGCTTTAATTCATGAATGTACCATGCATACATAAATTTTGGCATAATCTGTTTTGAATGTACTGTGTTCATCATCATATATTGGAATGAATAGGCGAGTTCCCCATGGATTGTCCTCTTCACGACAGCCTTCTTCGAGTCCATTACAAGGGCATGCTTCTTAATGAGGAGAAGACAATCTTTTATGATACGAGAGTTGACAACAATGGTCAGCCTTTGAAGTTCTGTTCTGGAGAAGGCCTTGTGAGTTTTCATCCTTTGAATAGAGATATTTATGCATGATTTTATCTACATTTCTATGGGTGTGCTATATATGTATACAAGTATCAGATTCACATGTAAGAGGACTGTTTTGGCGCGAAATTTATGTCTGAAAATTTCTGTGTATGAAGGTTCCCGAGGGATTTGAAATGTGTGTTCGTTTGATGTTACCTGAAGAGATAGCTCTGGTCACATGTCCTCCTGATTATGCATATGACAAGTTTGCAAGGTCACTTTCTGAATTCAAGCTTACCTTCTATCACATTATTAAACTTGTAGTAAACAATATCCTAAACTATACACGGCCAACATTAGAAATCTCTTGTCAATTTCATTCAGTTCAAATGTGTCGCTTGTTTTTGCCTTTTCGCCAGGCCTGATAATGTTCCTGAAGGGGCTCATATTCAATGGGAAATCGAACTGTTGGGTTTTGAGATGCCAAAGGTAAACTCTGAAGTCTTGGTTTCGTTGACATCTTTTAAACTATCTATTCTTTTATGGTAAGGATGGATGGCAGTTATTTAGGAATATAATTATTTAATACATTAAATCATATTATTTGTTTTTTTTTACTATCGTCTCCTTGTATAATATATACTGGAGGCTTCATAACTGTCTTAATCAACTGTATTTAAACAAATTGAGCCCCAGCTGTCAATTAACTTTATCTGTTGCATGGTTTGGCTTTGGCCGAACTTTAGTTTTAAAAATGGCTGTATAGTTGATAGTTTCCTTCTGGAATTACCTTTACTGTTTCCAAAGAGTGATAGACTTCAACCTGGAATGTGTGGATGCTTTAGATTTTGATGCGAGTAAGTATGATGCATCTCACTTTGTTATCTAGATATGCAGCATATGCTTATGTAAAAACGTTTTCATGAAATTTCCATTTTAGGTCTGTGCTTTCAAATTGCAATAAGCCTTGTGTCTAATGCTATACAATCAAACCATTGCAGGATTGGACCGGTTTGGACTTTGCAACCATAATGGATGAAGCAGAGAAGATTAGAAACACGGTATGTTTTAGTAACCTTAAATGCTTGCTACACATAACCATCTTGCAGTTACCAAATATATTTACACCGCATCTCACCTTATCCATGTTGGATATCCCTTTGCATCCTGAGTTGTAAATGATGTCAAGTTTGATTGGTATATTAGAAAGTCCTTGTGTTAACCCATAGCATTATCAATCAGGGTACTTGAAATCTAATAATTAATGGGAACTAAGAATAATGTTGTTATCATTATTTCAGGGGAACAGGCTATTCAAAGAAGGAAAATTTGAACTTGCCAAGGCAAAGTATGACAAGGTATTGTGTCATTGTGTGTATACTTGCAGTCAGTGGCGTAGCCAAAAATCTCTGTCAGCCGTGTCAAAATATATTTTCTTTTCAACAAAATAAAAAAAAAACACAAATAAGCTCATTTATGTCAAAGTAGTACCTATAAAAGAAATATGAGACTCATATTGCACACTAAATATATAAACACCATTATATTTTGACCGAAGTCAATAAACAAATTAAGATGGTAAAAAACGAAACATTACACTATTTATTTATCAAATAGACTAGTACAGTTGTAAAAAGTTACTAATTGCTTCATTATATAACACAGTAGTTTTGTTTCTCTTAATAAGTTTAAGAATAATTCGATTGGTTAACAATACAAAATAGATAATATTTTTTTTCGTGAAATTTTTAGACGTGTCAAAATGAGCTTTATTGTGTTACATCACTAGTATTTCAGTAAAATTAACTACATAATTAATGAATATCAAAAAGTTGAGGAGTGTCATTTGACACCGCTCACTATATATTGGCTACGCCTATGCTTGCAGTCTTTATTTTGGATTAAGAATCTATATAAAAGAATATATTCCTTTAACAATCATTTGTTTGATCTCATTGCTAAGTTGTATGCTCTATTATAAACTGAAAAACTGTAGGAAGTTATGACTTGTAACATCCCTTCATATTATGATCAATATTTTGAGTTACATTTGCATTAATTTTTCCAAAAACCAATGACAATTTATAATGTGTGTGTATTTTTTTTTTTCTGTCAATCGGCTGAATACTCAGGTGCTTCGGGAATTTAATCATGTCAATCCACAAGATGATGAAGAAGGGAAAACATTTGCGAATACGAGGGTAAACGTTTTTCCTTTGTGTGTATCTTTCTACCTTGGGTGTCTTGTGTTATTTACTTGAAAGGCTAAGTATTCACTTATTACCTAACTGTCAATTGATGAACCTTCGCTTCATCTTTCAAATTAGCAACACAACTTGTTTATTGGATAGCTTGACCTTGGGTGTCTTACCTTTATATTTAATTATTTATTTAAAAGGCTAAGTATTCACTTATTACGTAATTGTCAAGTGATAAATTTTCACTTTATCCTTCAAATTAGCAACACAACTTGTTAACTGGATAGCTTGACATTGACGATTTATAATTTACCTTTGTTTTGGGATTCTTTGAAGAATCTGCTACATCTGAATGTGGCTGCATGCTTCCTTAAAATGGGAGACTGCAAGAAATCCATCGAGACATGCAACAAGGTATGTTTTCGAAACACATACGGTGTATGGGTTCAAAGAACTAGTGTTGCACTGCCAACTTAGTTGTTTTGACTTTGCTTTGTGATGTACTTTATCTTTCTAGGTTATAGAGGCAAACCCTGGAAATGTTAAGGGTTTGTACCGCCGTGGAATGGCCTTCATGGCTGCTGGAGACTTTGAGGAAGCAAAGGGCGACTTCAACAAGGTAATGCCTAAAAGTTGACAATATATTTAACTATTCAATCTATTTACTGTAGTCCTCCATTTCTGAAAGCTATGTCCTGTATGCTATTAGATGGTACAAATCGACAAGTCAACAGAACCAGATGCAACAGCTGCTCTTTTAAAAGTGAAGCAGCAAGAACAGGTGCATTGAGCAACAAGTTTCACTTTATGTTTCAAATGGAGAACTGCCTAATATCATTGCAATTGTATGTCTTTTATTTTGACATATTAGGAAGTTGAGAAGAAGCAACGGAGACAATTCAAGGGACTATTTGACAAGAAGCCAGGGGAAATATCAGAGGTTGGAGCTGAAGACGGAGTCAAGACTACTGATGAAAACCGGAAGACTGGTGATCAGGAAGATTCAAATGTAGATACTTTGGAAACCTCTCGTGAAGTGGAAGGGGATGCACCTCAACGACCAGCTCCCCAAATGACCTTCTGGCAAAGATTAGTTACAGTTCTTGGGCGTCTGGGATGGACCACCATGCTTTTTAATCTCACATTTGTCGTTGTTCTGGCCTATTTACTGAACCTGTGGTTTAATTAGACAGGTTCGTTCAGGTGCTGGTTCTGGTTTTGGTGGAGACTAACAGAAACGCTGTAGACAAAAACAGAGATTCAAATAGCAAGTGAAATCACACTTTGTTCTAGATATTATACTCCATAAACCGTGGATGGAAATGTTGTTAAAACGGAAATGACTATTTTCGTAGGGAGATAATTACATCCGTAGCTAACTCGTGATCATCACAGTTTGTATAAACCCGTATGTGCGCATTGCTCTATGAGTCAGTCAACACTAAGCGTTGCTTGTAGATTGAAGTTGATGCGTGCGTTGCTAATCATGGCTGGATCTCCTGGACGCATGCGACAGACCCCATGAGTCCATCCATGTCCTGTTGAGTCGGTTTGGGACGTTTCAATCTTCCATCTATCTTTTTTTTAAAGAGTGTTTAGTCATAGTGCTGAGAAATTTTCTACTAATCGGATTGGTTAGACATCATATGTATTATTCTAAAGTAGTAGTTGAAGTTGATCAAGTCAACATGAACAGTAAGATGATTATTTTGCTCTTCATTCACAAAATCTCTCTGTAGTTTGTTTATGAAGGGGGGAGGGGACTTATAGAACAATATATACACTCAACGAAAAAGAATATGGCTTGTGAGTTATTGAAATTGCAAATTTATTATACAATACAATATGATCGAGCTAGATAAAAGTACAACACGTAAAGCACACTGGGCACATACAAACCACAATGAGAACGGTCACACAGAGGAAGCTTGCATAATTTGAAACAACTAAAAGCAGGCGAGTCACGTCCGGTAGTATAACACAAAAGGTAACAAACCATCCACAACGACGCATTAGAAACAATAGAATCGAGGACACACTTATTCATGGATCAAACTTTGAGCGGTTCGGACGAGCTGGCAAGCTGGTTAAGCGCACGAACCTTGACAACAAAGAAACCAAGGGCATGTCCTGCCACCACGGCCATGAGGATCCCAACGTTGAGAGTCATGACAGACAGCATCACCAAGTAAACCAAGACAGTGCGCACAGCATAAACACCCGTCTGAGTCACTCCGGAGGCCAACGGAGTTGTCGTAGGCTTCAGGGTAGGCCCCACAGACAAGACCTCGACGGCGACAGCGAGGAGGAAGAGGAAGGCGAGAGACAAAACGTACATGCCGAGGTTGTCGTCGCCGGGCCAGCCGGAGAAGAGTACAGTGACACTTTTGCCCCAGTAGAGGCTCTTGTTCATGATCATGGAATAATCATCAGATGTGTTTCTCAGGTCGCCCGACGGCGGAGACATAGGCATGGTCATACCACCTTCATCATGTACCTCGTGAGACATTTTTGATTTCTCTCTCTATATGGTTTTTGGGTGTGTGAGAAGGAGATGAGAGAGTTAATTAACTAGCTAGGAAGATCGATCGATCAGCTGCTTTGGACAAAGGCTTAATGCATGTCACTAGTGATTGATACTCTGTGCATATAAGAAAAAGGGAGGAGCTGGAAAGCAATGACATGTAGTTGATGGATGACGAGGGTTAATATCGCTGAGTGGCCTTTTGATATAGCAAGCTCATAATTCATCTGTTTCTTTATTTTCCAAGGTTCTTGTTTGTTTCTTCATTGCCTTTTCTATGTGAATGTGGGAGAAGATAATAATATCAGGAAAAGTGATAGGAAATTAAGAATGGCCAGGGTAATATATAATTCAAGTAAATGGGATGAATACAACATACCTAATTAAATAGCTAATTATCGAGCTATCACATTCTTGATGTCATTTACCTAGCTTAGCTATGGCATTCGTAAATATATAGTGATGACTGTAAAATCTATTACAACACAAGTATACCGGCGAGCTCTAAATTGGACCATAAAGAAAAAGGAGGATTTGAAGTGTGTACAAAATTATTAGATAGAAGCAAATCTCTAATCATATATCATCCAATATGATCGATCAGACCGAAGCTTCGGGCTCGGAAGGCTTTTTGGCAAGAGCACTAGTCTTGGCAACGAAGAACCCAACCGTGTGGCCAGCCACGGCTGCTATGAAAATTGCACCGTTATAGGTCATAACAGAGAGCATAACAAAGTAACCCAAGCTGACACGAACGGCGTGAACAACAGTCTGAGTCATCCCAGCCGCTACAGGACTTATGCTGGGCTTGATAGTCGGCCGGCCAGTCAAAGCTTCCGTAGCAAAGGCCAGAGCAAACACGAAGAAGAGTGCCAATATGTACATGCCCGCGTTAACCCTAGACCCAGGCCACCTTCGAAGAGAATCGTCACGTTTTTGCCCCAGTAAAAACTCGTCTGCATAGTCATACCCACCGTCATATTCATTGGCATGTCCATGCCCGGATCCATTAATTTTGCTAGCAGCTTAGTTTTAGTTCTCTGTCTGGAAAGTGGCTTTCAAAGTTGAGCGAGCGTAGTTTGGGCGTGTACTTGATCTATGTTTTAGCTAGATAGTTATATAGTACACAACAGAAACATATATACGTATTCACCTAAAAATACAAAACAAAAATGCTGGAACCGTGAAAGAGGCAACAGAATGGACTAGTACGTTCACTTTGTTTAGACTTGTTTATGGCCCGGGAGGGTGTATATCATGACTCTGATTATGTAGGAGTGTAGGACAGTAGGACTCTTCAATTTCTATAGAGAGGAAATCCTAGACATGTGGTTAGGCCACTGCTTGTGCCGGAGAGAGAAGCAACTACTGGCTGCAGCTCCATCTCCATGAGAAGCTGAATTTCTGAGAGTTTTTCGATTCCACCATTAAACCAGGCCAAGTCCATAATAGTACAAAAGCCCGAGCCCAACCCACAGTTTATACAGTAAAGAGCTAGTTGAGAAAGTAACCCCTATGGTAGCCCATTTTTGTTCATGGACTAGCCACACACTACTTTGATCGAGCGAACATGTTCATAGGAATGGGCATGTTGAAAGACCGATCGATTTTGATTTGGTAATTCCAATCCCAAACCATAAAGATAGACTGAGTTAGCCCTAGAGGTAAAAGTATGTCGGTGAGGTGTAATTTAGTGGTAATGAACTAATGACTCATACAGTGATCTTTGTAGTTACGTATTTGAATTTCATCAGGTACCAAAATTGTCAATGAGAATCAACGTTGAACGGTCCAATTTAGAATCCATAACCACTCAAAAAGATCGAAATATGTAGACACTAGACACGTGAATCTGAAAAATCAAAATACTGTTAAGTACTACTATATGGACTAAGTCGGCTTTGTACAACCTAAACATTTAAGATCAAAATATTGTTAAGTACTATAAAATTGTGTCATTATATTTTGAATTTGGGCCCGAGTTACTACCGGGTTATTCCTGTTTTATAAAAGTATATTCCTTGTATTTTGGTTTGTGTCTTGTTTTAATTAAAGTAGAAGTAGATATTCTATTAGTCTTTGATTTATAAGGATATGGATTGTAATAGATTGTAAAATCATCTATAAATAAATAAAGATACAGTTTTCTGTCTATAATTATTCTATATATTTTTCTCATTCAACATATTATCATCAGCACTTGAGTTGATAGCCATCACCTCAAACATAAAAAGAACCTTCATCTCCACCACCAGACTCATCACCACCGCCGACAACCACATATGTCGCCGGATTCTTCCACTAATTGTCTGCTATCCTCGTGGCTTGTTTTCCTCCTTGTCCAACACTTTTTATACCAAGTATAATACCCTTGAGGTAAATTTTCTAACATTCTTGGATTTAGAACTTGCGTTGCAAAACTTAATTACCGTAACACCATAGATCCAGGACTAGATTTAGGTTGGATTACTACCGTAATTTTAATTTTAATTATATGCCATATTTCCTATGGATTAATACATGTTACCAAAATTTTGATATTAGAGACAGTCCTGGAGGAGACAGGGTACATTAAAAAAAATGAAAATTGATATTTGTAACAGATTTTGACAGTCACGGTTTTGAGTGTGGTATGAAAAGACTGTTTATCGAGCATCAATTTTTGTGACCATATGATTCTTATTCCGTAAACTTAATATTAGTGATTGTAATTTTTGATCGATACTAATAAATCTCTTTTGTCTCTTTTGTAGATGACTTCAATTGAGCCAGCTAGGCATAAATTCGACATCCTTAATGTCGATGGAAAAAAAATATAATTGTTAGGTTTCTGATGTTAAAAATACATTCATCGGAAAAGATCTCACCGATACCATCATCCCACCCAGTGCAGCTCCTAGTGAGAACGTGGTAATCGAACCACCATATCTAGCTCGCAAAGTTCAAGCTCTCATGTTTTTGAAGTGACATATCAATCCTCTTCTGAAGAAGCAATATTTACAAAAGGATGATCTCAAAGATTTATAGGATGTTTTGAAGCATTGCTTCAAAATTGTGCATGATGCACTGCTTCTAGAATTGACAGAGAGATGGGACAGAATCCGATTACTGGATTATCCGAAGGTTCTTAATTACAACTAAGCTATGTTAGAGCTACAATCGAATTTGAGTTTTTGTGTAGTTTTCGAGACCGATCAGGATATGATCGAGAAGCCTTTGAACACATTCCCTTCTTCCATGAGTTTATTACCTCATCAATACCGGATTAAGTATGAGCAAGGAAGAATTACTACTTTTAGTGATCTCATGAATATTCTGGCTAATTAGGAACTGTATCATGAGATAATTCTCAACAATAATGCAAGGACCACTGGGACTAAGAAAACACTTGAGAATTACTGGTGGGAAGGCACGTAAGGATAAGAAGAACAATATTTCTTAGCCTTATAACAAACGTGGTGGGAGAGAAGGACGAGGTAGAGGGCTTGGTAGAGGTCATAGTTGAAACTTGACTTGGACTCGCAAGAACGCATGCCCTAGTCCCTCCAACAAGAATCACTCAAATTCAGACTTCTCGCTTTGCTTCGTCTGGATTGTACCCTTGTTATAGGTGAGGTTTTACAAAGCATATGCACAAAAAATGTCATGCAAACAAGGATATCTATAATGTCTACAAGAAGTGCAAGGAATACCTCGCACAAGAGGAAAATTTTACAAAAGGATTATTAGATAGAAGATGACAGTGAAGCCAATATCATTGTAGCAGACAACAAGATGGAGAACGTTAAGACTCCGAATTTTGAGAAGTTTATTTATTAGGCTGATATCTCTGCTATGTAATCAAGTTTAGTTTATCTTGGCTTGTTTTAGTAATGTTTTAAGACTTTATTTTAGTCTTTATTTTGGAATAAGACATATTTGATGTTAGTTTTGTGTTGGCAAGTAATAAAAAAATTTCCTTTTGGTATATGAAAGTGTTAAGAATGATATTTTACTTGATCATGCATAAATGGTTCAAAATATACAAAGTTACATGGCAATATGACACCAAAAGTACTAAAAAATCGAGAAAGAAAAGATAGGACGTTCTGGTCCTAGGCATTTCGACCCGTTGAGATTTTCTCTCGACCCGTCAAGATGATCATTCTAGATCATTTTTGGCATACTTTCGACTCGTCGAAATTTTTGCCTAGTTTCTTTTTGATATGTTGAAGAATTTCCTCTGTCCTTGGTTTAAGCACTTTGGATACGTCGAAAGTGGGTCTCGACCTATCAATACCATACAATTGTCTCAATTTTGACAATTTTTTAACCCATCGAGATGATTTTTCGACCTGTCGACCACCGATATAGAAAATCGTTTTGGTTTTTGGTTTTCTTTCAACTCGTTGAGAGGGGTACCCTGGACATGGATTGAACCGATTTCGATTTGTTGAAGATTCCTTCGACCCATCGAGGTTTGACCAGTTCGGATTTGGTGTTCTTTTGATGTTGTTTACACATCGATTTTGTCATGTCATGTCAAGCACACAACCCTTATGAATTTTTTTAAGTATTCGCTTAAAGTATTTGCCATGCATTGAGTACAAAGATTGATTGATTTACATTATTTTGTAGATGTCTGATGACGATGTTGAGTGTTTAGCAGATAGTGGTACTACTCACACTATTATGCAGAATAAACAATTATTTATGGATCTTATGCCATAAGGTTTTCAGTGACAACCATGATTGGTAAATGGGTATCAGTCTGACATTTCACATCTACACATATTTGGATGTGTTGTGTATGTGCTTATTACGCCTCCATTGCGTACAAAAATGGTCCTCAACGACAATTAGACATTTATGTTGGTTATGAATCTCCAACAATAGTCCTTCATCTAGAACCCTTGACATGAGATCTATTTACTACTAGATTTATAGATTGTCACTTTGATGAGACATACTTCATGTCGTCGTGGGGAGATAGGAATGGTTTTATTCCAATTGAATGTCAGAAATTGATGTGGTCTAACTTCACTATGTATCATCATGATCCCCGCACATCTTATAGTAAGATTGAAGTGCGACGTATTTTTGATCTTCACAAAGTAGCAGATTAGATGCCTAACTCCTTTATTGATATCGCAAAAGTGACGAGATCGGATATACTTGCTGCAAACATTCCTGCAAGGTTGAAACTCCCCAGTATGGGGCGAGTAAACGCCACACTAGGGCGAGGAGACGATCCTTCAGCCCATGGTGAAGGTGTGGCGTCGGCCTCGGCTCCCCCCAGAAAGAGGGGAAGACCAAGAAAATTCACAAATGAGCCGCCGGTGAAAAGACCGGTCATCCATGCGCAAAATGATCATTTCATCATCAACTCTGTGAATCATTCATATGAGATTGTTCTTAATTATAATTATGTCCTATAATCACAAATGGTATCACTGGGGGACGTCTCAGAGTTATGTGTGATGTTATAAAACAAAGAAATCTCACTAAGTATAAATGATGCCCGCGGTACTATTGATAGATCTTTCATGTTAGTTGATGATGCATTTGCTTATTTTGTTGCTCACGAGATTATTAACAATGATGAAGTGGAACCCTGCTCTGTTGATGAATGTCGACATAGAGTAGATTGGCCGAAATGGAAAGAAGTAATACAGGTCGAACTAGACTCTCTGAAGAAAAGGCAAGTTTTCGGTTCGGTAGTGTTATGCCCACCGAATGTTAGACAATTGGACATAAATTGGTCTTGATTCGGAAATGTAATGAGAAGAATGATGTTTTGCGGTATAAAGCTAGACTTGTGGCGCAAGGATTTTCTCAATGCCTTGGTATTGATTATGAAGAGACGTATTCTTCGATTATTGACATCATTACTTTCTGCTACCTTGTCAGTTTGATAGTGTCCAAAAAACTGAATATGCAGCTAATGGATGTGGTTACAACATATCTATATCGTGATCTTGATTCGGAGATACTGAAAATGTCAGATGACATAGTTATACCCAATTCAAGAATACGTCAGATGACATATATAGTAGATTGGCCGAAATGGAAAGAAGCAATACAGGTCGAACTAGACTCTCTGAAGAAAAGGCAGGTTTTCGGTTCGGTAGTGTTATGCCCACCGAATGTTAGCCAATTGGACATAAATTGGTCTTGATTTGGAAATGTAATGAGAAGAATGATGTTTTGCGGTATAAAGCTAGACTTGTGGCGCAAGGATTTTCTCAACGCCTTGGTATTGATTATGAAGAGACGTATTCTTCGATTATTGACATCATTACTTTCTGCTACCTTTTCAGTTTGATAGTGTCCAAAAAAATGAATATGCAGCTAATGGATGTGGTTACAACATATCTATATGATGATCTTGATTCGGAGATACTGAAAATGTCAGATGACATAGTTATACCCAATTCAAGTAATTCTAAACTATAGAGTGGTAATGTGATAAGATTGAGACATTCACTGTATGTATTGTGGTATACACATCTAATTGAGAATGGATACAAGAACGATGATTTGTGCCCATGTGTGTTCATTAAACAACAAGTTCAGGATTTTCCATTATATCAATCTATGTAGATGATATGAACATCATCGGGTTTCTTGATGAAATAAATGAGAGGGTTGACTATTTGAAATCCGAGTTTGAGATGAAAGACCTTGGTATGACTCAATTTTGTCTTAGTTTAGAGCTGGAACATCGAGTTGATGGAATTCTTATTCACCAGTCTACCTATGTCCAAAACATGCACAGACGATTAAACATGAACAAAGCACATCATCTTAGCACACAAATGGTTGATTACAATCTAGAACCCAAGAAGAATCTATTTCATCCAAAAGAAGATGATGGAACTTTTAGGAGCTGAGGTACCATAGCTTAGGGAAATTGGAGCTTTGTTGTATTTAGCTCAGTGCACACGTCCAAACATTGCCTACTCTGTGAACTTGTAAGCTAAGTTTAGCTCTGCACCAATACAACGTCATTGGAATAAAGTAAAGCGTATCTTCAGGTACTTGAATGGATCCACTGACTTGGGCTTGCTCTCTCCCTACGAAGAAGCATGAGAGAGACTTGAAATTCCAGTAAAAAGAATGGTTGAAACGTAGCTTTCTGATTTTGGGATTTTCGACTCGTCGAGCTCTTATCTCGACCTGGCGAAGGTTAGTCCTTGGACAGATCAAACTGGGTTCTTTGACCCATCGATCTATTCTCTCAACCCATCAAAGAGAATGACCTAGACGGATCAACATGATTCATTCAACTCGTCGAAGGATGCTCCGGGTGCAAGCACTTAACCATCTTTCAGTGTAATTCCCTACTCCAAGACACCGTGTGATGTGTTGGTTGAATTTGTTGACGCTAGGTATCTCTATGACCTACATAGAGGATGTTCCCAAACTGGTTATGTATTCACCATGAGGAACACGACGATTTCTTGAAAATCTACAAAGCAAACTCTTGTTGCTACTTCCTCAAATCATTCTGAGATTATAGCTTTGCATGAAGCGGTTAAAGAGTGTGTCTGGCTTAGGTCAGCTATATATCATATTCGAGGGTTTAGTGGATTACCATCTACTACGACAACACCAACTTATATTTTTGAGGATAATGTGGTTTACATTGAACAAATGAAGTTGTGTTACATTAATGGTGATAATGCGAAACACATTTCGCCGAATACTTCTTTAATCAACAACAACAACAGTTACTGAATATCCATGTGAACTAGATTGGTTCGACGGATAACTCTGCAGACTTGTCCACCAAGTCACTTCCAAAAATTTATATTTGTGAAATCTGAGAGACACATTGGTATGCGACGTTTATCTGAACTCCAAGATTGAGTTACCAATAAGGGGAAGTCACATTTTGGTAGACATCAGGATGAGTTTACATCAAATGTAGTAACTTTTGTAGTTGATGCGTTGTATTTTTTTTTCCTTCGATTCGACCAAACTTTTGCTTTACCCATGAGGTTTTTGTTTTCTCAGCTATGTTTTTTAGTGATGCAACATGTTATATATCATACAATAGGAGCTCGATACAAGGGGGAGTGTTTAAGAAAAGTATATTCCTGATATCCCGATGTGTGTCTTGTCCTAATTAGAGTGAAAATAGATTTTTAATCAATCTCTTATATATAGGGATAAATTATAACAGATTATAATGTTTGTATTTAAAATCATCTATTAATAAATAAAAATAAAATTATTCTATTTATTTTTTTCATTACATTCATAACTTTTTTATATTTCTTTAATGGTAAGGCATAATGACCCCACGCCAAATGTTCCACCTGACAGCCTACAAAGCCAAGTCACTGAAGTTAGAAGAAGCTTTTGCAATTTTTTCCTTGCTACTTCCATTTGAGCTTTTCCCTTTAAGATATGCTCTTTAGTCTTTCCCCTTTAATCAGAGTTTTGTATCACAAAGACAAAAGGAAAATACAGAAGGGGATTGCCCAATCCATTTTGTTAAAAGGGGGAGAGGATAAATCGAATAATGGATGCCCAGATTGGAATAGGGTCAAAATAACCATAAAAAACACAAAAACAATAAAGAACGAAAAAATTCCCGGAAAATTAAGAAGAGGACAAGTATTTTTTGTGAGCTTCACACATCGCTTAATCATTCTAAGAGTAGGTCTCCTTCCCTGCATTTGTTATTCCTTTAACAAATGACGAAACAAGAGAGATAAGTCTCCCTCAGACAATGAGTTGCCTTTGGGAATATACTAAGGATTTGGCTATATGCAAAAGATTAAGAATCTAATGATTAATGAAAGATTTGATCACATCCATAATTCATTGGAAAATAAACCCACGATTTCTTAAGGAACATTGCACAATTTGACACCATTCCCTTATTTTGTATGACATTCATAATTTTACTTCAAATTATTATTCATGGTTATCAGAGACTTTAGTTACTTTTATCTTTCTCACGAAACAGTCAAAATTTCTGAATTTTATGTTGTAAGATGGTATATGACTCTCAAGTTGTTCATCTTGTTTAGAAAAATCTCATTTTGAGCGCCTAAAAAATATGCCATGACTAGATCAATATCAATTATCCGATTCTTTCCTAACAATAACGGATCGCTAGATCTTATGTTTCACCAAAAATCAAAATGAACAAATGTGTGCGGTTATATTCTTACTACAAACAATAATTATCGTGAGATTATTATTATCATATAAGAATTGCATTTTCCATGTTTTCACATAAAGTCACAATCACAAGATATCAAAACAGAAAAGAGTCATAATTTACGGAGGCAACGTGACAAGGACAATAAGATGAATATTATTGGAGTGCAAAATTAAAAGGGATTTGTAGGATAAGTCCGCATGAAAACAAAACGGGACCGAAAAGAATCCTTACAACCCTAATCACCTGTATAATAAAGGTCCTAAAGCGAAACACTGCCACAGGCCTACAGTCTAAGGCTCCAATCAGAATCGGCCTCTGAGGTCAGCCAAGTGGTGTGGAGGGCCCCACTATCCCTTCGGGATCAGTGATGAGGAAAGGAAGTCTCCTTGTAGGGTCCCCCCCCTACTCATGAGTCATCACAAGACGGCATCTAGCCACTCCTGCCTAACACCGCCTTTTTCGCTCCACCGTCCGATCGCCACACGCCTTTATCTCACTCTCCCTCACTCTGCAACTGTGCACCTCGCCGTACCCGAGTCACTCTCTCTCCCACAGAATTCAGAGTCTGACCAAGTCGGAGGAGCTCAGTGACAGTGGCCTTGTAGATTGTCTCCATTCTCTCTCCCCCCTCCGGCACCGGCGAGAGCCTCAAAACGCACCGTTTTTCTCCCACGGATTCCAAGAACGGCGGTTGGTTAAAACGCGGCGCTGCGTTTTATTTTTGGCGGTAAAATTCCTTGCTTTGCTTATAATTTACGCTTTCGCTTAACAATCACCACGCTGCGGTCGTTACATTTCGGATCTATTTCGGGATCCGCGAGCTTCGTTTTGCGAGGAAAATGCGGTTCCTTTTCCTCCATTGTTTTGAGCGAAGCTTTGTTCTCTCGGGTTTTCCAGAAGCTTCAAGGTAAGCGAAGCTTCAAAGTAACCTTGGATTCTCAAACCGCATTTCACAGTTTCTTTGTTTCGTTACATAAATATGAGAAATTTTATAATGGATAATGATTTTTAGGGAAGAAAAGTGTATTATTGAACAAAACAGAACGAACATAAAGATTGGTGCTTATTCGTCTTTCTGCTGTGTATAATTTCTTGTTTGTCATGAGTTTTGCTTAGATCTATTTCTTACTTACTGAAGGTCTGATTCTTCTTCTTGTTGTTCTTGTAAATAATCTTGATTTTTTTGTTTTTCTTTATGTGCTTATTGCAGTCTGAGAGTTTTGCTTCTTCAGATTCTACTGTTTAAGTTACTGTTTGGTAAAAAGAAAATCTTGAAATGCTATATTATGCATTCGAGGCTTAATGTTAATTTTTTGATTTGGCAGATTTTGAGTTCTAATAAACAGAATCCGGTTATGATTATGATCTGGCTGGTTGTGAAGCTCTAGAGCTACAAAGCAGTCTGATGTATGTGCACCAAATCCACCTTGTAGAAACTACCGAGGATATGGGGTTCGGTTTAGAGTTCAGAAATAGCTCAAAACAGCTGAACAAGTCCACCGTAGAGGCAAATGTTGTGCACTGCGAAGCGAGTCGAAGAACTGCGAAAATTGACGAGCATAGGCAGGGTGTGAAGGGGAAAACTGCGAAAGTTGATGAGCTTGTGAAGCACATGTCAAACTTGCCTGGTTATCTTCAGCATCCCGAGAGAGGGGAAAAGCCTCAAGAGAAGGTTTTGAATGTTGGTGTTCTGGATTGGTCGCGGCTAGAGAAATGGAAGCAGAAGCATGTCCCAGGAAAAGGTACCCAGCATTCGTCTGTGGAAAGAACTGCGGGAGCATCTACATCGTCCAGTGTAGTTCGACCTGCGACACGTCCTGAGCAGCAAGCTTCAGATTGTTCTGTTCTCAAGTCAGCTCAAAAGGATGTCCATTCCCAGGGTGTTAATTCTTCTGCTCAGAGTTTCATGCGCTTCCAAGACTCTGAAACTGTTTCAAAGGGTGGCATTAGTAGTCAGAAAAAGATGCCGTTTTTCTATAGGTCTTTTGGTAGGAACCACTCAGATATAATGCTTGATAAGGGAAAAGGGAAACTTCCAGCTCAGAGAATCAGTTCAGAGAGGGAAACTACGCCAGCGAAATCAAGGAACTCAAGAGTCTTATTCGGGCGAAAGGAAGATGTGAGCAATTCCGACTTACAAGCCAAGAAGACAAGGGAGTTGCAAAAGTCAGATATGAAGAGAAAGAATACTGATGAAAGGAGGATTTCAGAAATGATATCTCGGTCGTCAAAATCACAAAGCTTTGATGTCTTACTCAGTTCAAAGGGAAAGTCAATTGCTTGCAGTGAGAAAACTGAGAAAATTGTGGTGGAGTTGCCGAACTTGGATACAAAAATACCCAATCAACCTCGTCCAGTTGAAGAGAGTGACATTGTTCACCTTCAACCGAAAGCAAGGCCCCATATTGGCTCTCCAGAAGTATGCCAGCTTTTGAAACCAAAAACATTAAGTGATGAGCAGTTGGCAGAAGCCAATAAGTATAGCTTCTCAAGTGAATTTTCTACCCAGGAGATGGACTTTGATGAACATTATTCTGAAGTGCCACATTCATGCCCACTGCCTTCTGTGGAGAACAGGCTTAACAGTTCAAGTTTCGTTATTTCCAAACCATCAGATCAGGAAGATGTTGAGCTGTCAACCAGAAAAAGCAGAAATGCATCTCCCAATCGCCGATTTAGCTTCAACTTAGGACGGCTTGGTAGAAGTTTCAGTTTCAAGGAAAATTCAGCTGAACCACTGTCAAATTCCACATCTATGACCGTCAAGTCAGGCCCTGTGAGACCCGAAACTTCGAATTGTCCAGATACTCCGAGGGGAGAGAAGGGACGTAGTCACAACAGAGGTAGGTCTAGCCCGTTGAGAAGGTTGCTGGAACCAATACTGAAGCACAAGGAGGTGAATCCAGTCCATTCTCCTGAAGCTGCTAAGCCTATGAAAGCAATATTTGTTCCCAAGACAATCAGTAACAGAGAGTCGTCTCACAAAGAGAAGCATGAGGCATCATCAGTCCAAGCATTGTTGCAGTTAACGATTAAGAATGGACTTCCTTTGTTCAAGTTTTTGGTTGACAGGAGCAGCAACTGTTTTGTGGCAACTATGAAAAATTCATCTGAGAAAGATGATTTTGGCCAGAACTTTACATTTTACTGTGTGAATGAAATCAAGAAAAAAGGTGGTGGTTGGATGAGTCAAGGAAGTAAAGGCAAAAGTTGTGGTTATGCTTACAATGTTGTTGGTCAAATGAAGGTTTCAACCTCTGAATTGCCTGGTTCCAACGGACAGAATCTCAGCAAGCATTTAATAAAAGAGGCTGTTTTGTGTAGTGTTGAGTTAAGACAGCAGGCAAATCAAGAAGCACCACAATTCATACTGAACAGGGAGCTTGCTGCTGCTGTTGTCAAAATACCTAGCAAAGACTTCATCCCTGTTGAACACCAGAGAGATGAGGAAGCTACGGTAAAGTGTCCACCAGAACTCGGGTTGTCTTACAATTGGGAAGACAGTAGTGTAGTCATACTTCCAGGTGGCATTCATAGCTCACCAAACAAAGGAGAGCCTTCACCATTAATTTCCCGTTGGAAATCCGGTGGATCTTGTGATTGTGGAGGTTGGGATGTAGGTTGTAAACTGCAGGTTCTCTCAAACCAGAGCAGGTGCTCTCAGATTTCCAAGACATCCACAGTGTCTCCTATTTCAGATCATTTTGAACTTTATGACAAGGTACTACTTTTTTGTTTTCAGCTAAGCACCATCTAGCTGCACAAGAAATAATGCTCTTTTTAGCTTAACTGAATGTTGGTTTTGTTGATCTCAGGGTGAACCTCAGGGAAACAAGGCAGTCTTTAGATTGATGCCAGGGAAGGATGGCACATGCTCAATTGAATTCAGTACATCAATCTCTTTGATACAAGCATTCTTCATCTGTGTTGTCATTATTAGCAGCCAGAAGCCATCAGATATGTCTGAAGCAAAAGTTAATCAGGAACCGAGTTTGTATGGAA
Organism: Geum urbanum; assembly: GCA_946800695.1. Classification (NCBI taxonomy): domain Eukaryota; kingdom Viridiplantae; phylum Streptophyta; class Magnoliopsida; order Rosales; family Rosaceae; genus Geum; species Geum urbanum. Next base: position 74,438,932 of record OX326999.1, on the reverse strand, counting down.
ACAGTGGAATCCAGGTGACAGGGTCATCCAAGTATGCTCCAAATCCACCTCACTCCCCTGTTGGGAGAGTCTAGTTTTGAGCAAAGGAACTTTGTTGTTCAAGTCAAACCATCATTAGGCTTGAAACAAATGCAGAAGCAGTAGGAGAACTCCTTGACCTCGTAGTGAACACAACCACACGAGACAGTGAGACACACCGTTGTGTGAAGCGATTGAGATCTTTTTTAGAGACTTTAACCAGAGTACACGTTGATGCAGAACTTGAGTGTAACCACTGTAATTTTCCCTTTCTGGTTGTACTACTGTACCGACAGTACTAATATGTAAAGGAAGTCTAATTGAAAGCTCGGATAGTAAGTTTTAACGTCTTAATAAATGCTTATGCAAGGGGATTATTAGTTTTCTGCAAAATTGTATAACCTTCCAGAGAATCAAGAGCTTAAAACATGCAGTTGATATGTACTAGAAGGGAGATATTGCACTTTCATGAATCAATATAACTTTGCATTCGAAGCTTCGACAAGCTGCATTAGTTTCATATTAGCAGCACCTACGCATTCTCCACTACCATACTAAAGAACTATGGGTTTGAATTTGACAGTCTGCAATGCATACATGGTATCGGATAGTATGAAGGTTCGCAAATGGCCAACAAACATGGACAAAAATGGCAATTGAGAAGCAACTCGTACATCACATCTGTATTTTAATATGTAAACTTCACAAGTCTATAGGGGAAGCATGGTGAACTGAGATAAACCATTGGCCATCGATCCTTTCGAATACATTTGTAACAAACTGCCCTCCCCAGCTGCTACTGTTCGCCTTAACCAATTCCACACAAGAAACAAACCCCATATCGCCGCTAACATTAACATTGACATCCTTGAGCTCAATCTGGAGTGGGAATTCATAGTTCGCCCATACATAGTCCCAGCTAGTCATAACATCTTCATAACCATATATTCCACGTGCACCAGGATTCACACAGCAGACTTGATCTCGTTTGGCCCAAAGGGCTTGCATGGCAGCCAGATCCCCAATTCTAAACGACTCATAAAATTGAGAATTTGCAGCTATGACAGAAGTTACATTATCCTCCCGCAAAATTCTGAGTCTATCCCTGATTTTTGCTGCTTTAGCGTAATTCTCCTCTGCAATTGCAATGTCTAGATCCCTCATTAAGGCTTGTACATTCACTATGATATTTTCGCCAACTGAGCTATCCTTTGCGTCATGACATATAAAACTGCATGGTCTTAACGAACGCAAACCAGAGGCCAGAAAAGAGGATGCTGCACTGAAAAAGTCAGAATTAGAATTATCCAATTGGATACTGCATAACACTCATGGTTAATATGAGGCTATCACACACAACGAGGAAAACATATACTACAGGTCAAATCCTAACAAAGACAGTAAACATAAGCTTATAGTTTATAGTACCAAGGTTAGAAAAACTTACTGGATTGTTCATTCTGAAATCCGAGATGGCCATCTCGAGGAAAAAACTGACATCTATTCCCCCTTTCCAGAGTATTTGTTACAGCTAAGTTGTACTTCCTTGAGGATAAAGACAGAGGATGAAGCATTTCCACACTATAACAGGAATATGGAAACCTATTAAACTCCTTAAAAGAAAGATTTCCGTAGAAAATAAAGGTTAAGATCAGTCTTCATAACTTCCATCCATAACACGAAAACTGAAGGTAAAATATGAGCTCTCGAAAGAAACAGAAGAATTTCTTGATAATCCAACAGTATCCTGAACACTGCATAAGAAGATAGCCTTTGCATGATAGGTCAGCTATTCTAAAGTTCCTCACATATCATCAATTTCAAAGCCCTTGTCATTGATAACCAACTGTAGCATAGCAATTTTCAAGATTCTGCATCTGTTTCTTTCATGATCTTATAATCCAATGATATTCCAGACACTCAATTATGATATGCCAATTCAAGAACAAGAAGGGGGGATTTTCGTAGGTCCAAATTTAAAGTTCGAAACTTGATGTCATGTAATCTATATTGAAGCAGAACTACACTTCTACACGATACATAAAGCATAAATTAACATTCCTGAATCAAATAATGAGCCATTCTGAAGCTAACATACATTAATTTAACGAAATGGTAACTTAATTAAGCAATATCAACCCAGCATTTTCGAAAGTGGGAATCACATAGATCAGAACAATACAAAAGAAAAGCAAAAGTATAACTCACATTTAAGCAGAAACTAGATCCTTGAAGCGCCATGCTAAAGTTTTGTTCTTGCAATACAACCCAGAACTGTATAACAATGATTGGGGCGAAGGGTCAAGTTAAGGGTTAGAGCTAGGGATGACAAAAGCTTCAAATTCAGAAAGAAAACTGAGAATTTGGGATGGGATTTGATGGAAAAAGACCAAAAATATGGGCCTATCTTTATTAGGCCAGCTCTTTTAGGTAGGTCTGTATGATTTGGGCCTTTCAGGAAATATGTCTTTTTCTCTATTGAAGCAAGGAGTAAACTTCTGGGGACGTACAGTTGCATGTTGGCTCCAAGGATCCTCCAATGCTGTAAATTGAGTAATGGCTCCAAGACATTCCAAGACTAGGAAGATTTCTTTGTGGTGAAAGTAACGATAAAATGTGAGCTGCCCATCAATTTCATTTTTCCTGTCAACGACATAGTTGGACTTGAAGAAACTGCATAAGATATTGCCCCTTTCCTTGTTTTTTGTTAGGAAATTCCATTCACATCTTTTAAACACAAATGAAGGAGGTGTGAGGATGAATACAACACTCACATGCCAATGACGACATTTTTGATCAAAGACCTAGCTTACTATGAGTGCTAAAGAATCAACTCTTTTATTTCTTGTGTATATTTCGACCAAGTTACTCAACATGCTCAAATTGTACAAGTCAATGCGATGGGGTCAAAGATAATTGAAAATGTTTTTTGTGAAAAATTAATCTTCCGTACATCCAAAGTCAATATTGTATGGCCATCGAAGAAGCTTGAATAGGGAAACGTACATGTCCAATTCAATACATATGTATTGAAATATATTAAACTCATAGATATATTAGATTTTTATCGTAATTAGAATTTATTTATTGTTTATTATAGATATTCTTTACTTATTAAAAATATGTTTGTAAAGAATATTTATAATAAAGAATAACCTTGTAAAGTTGTATATATATCTAATTTAAGAGTAAATGAAAATATTGCATTATACCATAAACACTTTTACTTATATTTTTCTACTTGGCATCAGAGCCAATTCTGTGGGTCTATCGACAAACCCTATTTTTGTCAACCACTACATCTAAATTCTGCTACGAACTGCTAACCTAGGAGAAAAAGACGACTCTGCTGTGATTTCTTCTCCTACCTACACTTTATCTACAGTTGCATTAAGTATGACGGGTAAGGCATAATCTCTCTTTACATTATCTAGGACTAATACTTGGATAATTGACACGGGTGCATCTGACCATATGACACATAACCCTAGCATAGTGGAAACCGTTAAATCATCTCATCAACATAATGTGTCTAGTGCTGATGGATCTCCATGGTTCTGTCAAAGTCACGGATAATTTGACTCTTGATTATGTTCTTGTTGTTCCCTCTCTTGCCTATAATCTTCTATTTATTAGTCAAATAACTTTGGCTCTTGCATGTTCTATAACTTTTTATCCAGATTTTTGTGTCTTTCAAGACATTCTGACTAGAAAAATTATCGGTTATGGTGTAAGAATTAATACTGTAAGAATTCTTATTGCCCTTGTAGCTCGTTATGATTGGCATTTGCACTAGTTTAACGTGAAAAACGCTTTTCTGAATGGTGACTAAGAGGAAGAAGTATACGTGGATACTCTGCCAGGAATCAGTTGCAAACGAGGTAATGAGAAAAATGTGTGTCATCTGAAGATGTCTCTATATGGTTTGAAGCAATCACCGGGGGCTTGGTTTGGACACTTCTCCAAAGCGATGAAGAAATTTGGGTATCGCACCTTGTTTGTCAAATGCAAGGATGGTAAGACTATTGCCTTAATTATGTACGTTGATGATATGGTTGTTACATGAGATGATCTATGCAAGATGACAACATTGACAAGTCTCCAAAACAGTTGTCACAGGAGTTTGACATGAAAGATATGGGTGACTTGAAATGCTTCTTGGGAATTGAAGTTGCAAGGTCCAAACAAGGGATTACATTGTCCTAAAGGAAGTATGTTCTGGATCTTCTTGTTGATTATGGTTGTTGGAATGTAAGCATGATGCTACTCATATTGAGCAAAATCACAAGCTGGAGCTTCTCCCATATTAGATTCCAACAAACAATGGCAAGTATCAGCGTTTAGTTGAGAGACTTATTTATTTATCACTAAACCTAATATTGCATATATTGTTAGTGTGGTGAGTCAGTTCATGCATAATCTCGGAGTAGAACATATGAGTGTTGTCTTACGTATTCAAAGGTATCTAAATGGCACTCCTAGTAAAATATTGTTATTTGTAAAACACAATGAATTGTGTGTTTCAAGCTACACTAGCGAGATGTGTGTTTCAGGCTAGACTGATGCAGATTGGGCTAGTGATCATATTAATAGAGAGTCTACTTCTGGATACTATACTTTTATTGGTGGTAATTTAATAACTTGGCGTAGTAAGAAACAAAAAATGTGATTGTCTGTTATAGTGCAGAAGCTGAATACCTTGGAATGACAAATGGAGTATGTGAATTATTGTGGATCAGAAATGTACTGAAAGAATTGGGTTTCAAGCTTCATAAGCATATGAAATTGCATTGTGATAATACAACTGTTGTTGAAATTGCTCATAACCCAGTACAAAATGATAGAACCAAACATGTGGAGGTTGATAAACATTTCATAAGGGATAACCATGACAAGAAAATTATTCGGTTTCCCTTTATGACGTCTGAGGAACAATTAGCTGATGTTTTTACTAAATGATTGTCATATGAAGTCTTTAGTAAATGGGTGGACAAGTTGGGCATGATTGACATCTACACTCTAACTTGAGGGAGAGTGTTGGCAAATATTAAACTGTAGATATATTATATTTCTATTGTAATTAGAATTATTTTATTCTTTATTGTAGATATTCTCTACCTATTAGTAATATCTCTGTAAAGCTGTATATACACCTAATTTGACAGTGAATGAAAAAAAATAGATTCTACTCTAAATAATTTTATCTATACTTTTCTATTATATGGGTTAATTATTAAAATAATAATAAAAATATTAATCATAATTTTTTTAATGATAGAGTACAAAGCGAATGGAACGTTACATGTAAATTTACAACTATAAATGAACTTTCGACGGTATATCACCGTAGCATTGTGAGTTTGTGACAACTTCCTGAAAGTCCTTAATGTCCATGAGATCATTTGGAGGTCTACCATTGAAGAAAGCTTTCTCCCTTCTGATTTAAAGATTTGCAGAGTACAGTAAAAAAGATGTATTGTTGATTATGATAATGAAATTGACTAGTCATGGACTAGTGGTTGGGCGCGCGCGCATATATATATATATATATATATATTTACTTATAAGTTGCTTGTTCCGTGGTCCTAATTAGGTCAAGTTGATCCTTTCAACTTTGTTAGCTAGCTAGTTTGAGACCCTGGAGTACAAGTAACAAGTGGAGCCAAGCTAGCTATAGCTTTGCCCCATCGAACAACATCAGTCGTTCTGGTTAGTTGGGACCCTTCAAAATCATTTCAACCACCCTCCACATAGGTGTTCATTTTATATACTTAAACTCATGAAATAGCTATCTATCTAAAAAAGAGACTCGTGAAAATGAACGAAGTTAAATCCCATTATCCGAATTTAATAGGGTGTGGTTTGTGAAAAATGAAGTGCAAATTTCACCGCCCTTTCTTAACCTTAACCGTAAGAAGCTAAAGAAGGTATGAGATCGAAGAATAGTTTGATATGGTCATATGGAGATCTTAAAGTTTTTGGCATATGTATATACCGGAAGATGCAGATTTAGTAGCAGTATAGCAAGACGACACGTCGTTGTCACATGGAAGAAGCCACCCTTGGCCGTGCTTTATTGTCAACTTTGGCTTCTTTGGCCTCCCTACCCATCGTTTAAGAGCAATTTTTGGGTAGGGTCATCGTGCCACGTATCTCTCAGGCCAGCCAATAACATAGAGCAAAAAGGATACTTTCAGATTTTTGCTCCTGCTTAGCAGAAGCAGTTTAGGGTATGAGTTTTGAGTTTTGGGCTCTCTAATTGGTGGTTGGCCTATTTTTCCCTATCAACCAGTATCCCTACCGAAACTGGGCATCGTTCAGTTCTTCTCCTCTTTCATAATTACCAGTCCATTTCGTTGGGCAATTACCCTGAGTTGACAGTGACCGTAACAGGCTTCTTCATTTTATTTGTGTGATTATTAAACATAAAAATAATAAAACATATACAGTATAATAATTATTGAAAATATGTTTTGGGTCTCGAGTATATCTCGGTAAAGATTATTGGAGGATCCACCTAGTCGTCAAGGTACGTAGATTTACACCAAATGGTAAAAAGATGTGGGAGCAAGACTATGGCAGTTGAAAAATACGTACTCAGACGTACATACCCTTGTTACAAACTTGCAATGAGTAGTGTGTAGTGTGTACACATCAGCACCAATCATCGATACGAATTCTGCTTGCACGCACATCCCATGTGACTTCGCTTCTCCTTTCTATCATATAGTATCTGTTTGAGATGGATTCTCAGAGGGATTTTCGCTATTAATAGTTTTGGATGAAGCACTTCTAAGAGAAAACATCTTCCATGTACTTCATACAAAACTTCTTTAAAGCTTATAAGTAATTCTCTAAAATTTCTCAAAGCACTTTTAAGTATAACCAAACACTTTAAAATTTCTATAAGTACTTTTATATGTTTGGAAGTGTTTTCAAAAACTATACCCAACACTCATAATATACTTACTTTACTCCAAGCCTCCAAGTATTAATTCATCCCACTCCAAAAATCTTGCAATTTAGCATATAATTTAGTAACAAATTACAGCATAACAGTCCATAAGGATGGTATATAAAATGCATTAATCAATAAAACTAAAATTATGACAAAATAATATCCCTAATACTAAAACTTGAGCAAAAAAATGATTGAATAAATAACGAACCGAACCCAAAACAATGTTTCTTCGCAAATATAATGACGGAAGTCTACTACAATTGTCTAAAGAAGAAAAAAAATATCTTTTTTAAAGTTGTCTTAGCTCCAGTAACTTTAATAAACTTACATGTGTGACCATAATTTAGGTGGACTATTGGAAGAAAATGCTTTATTGTCGTCACTCTTGTATTTTGCTATAATTATATATATATATATATATATATATATATATTTTAAGAGTAACGCGTGAGACGTCAGTTCTCATTAAGACAAGAATATAAACGATTACAATTACGACTACTTACTTGATGGCGCCGAGAGAAAGAAGTTGTAGTCTAGGTAACCTGAGCAACCAAAATCACTCAATCTACCTAAATAATCGAGACCCAGCAACAAGCATGAGGACCAGTAATCAATGACGTTGCGCGATGAGGGATGATAAACAATACCTATTCCACTCAAACTTGTTAATTGGCAGAGAAAATAAATAAATCTTAGCAGACAAAGCTCGCAGCCACAAGAGTATGGCCCATGATGTAAAGAACCTCCTGAATCCCAAATGAGTCGAACCCAAAAGCTCCAGTAACTTCCAGGCCTAGCCGAAAAAGCTTTAACACCCCGATTTTCACCTTTTTAAATCGAGCATTACAGTGTCGCGTGTCCCTAAAACTCAAGCTAAGATTCTTAACTCAAGTCCTAAGAACCCGAAATGCAAAATAAGAAGGTAAAATTTATCTATAAAGTAGATAAAAATTTAACTTGCAGAAGTGTTTATTAAAGTTGAGGTGAAAACGAGAAAACCATAAAGTGAAATACTTTAGAAACAAATACAAGTGCCAAAAAAATTATCGAATAGTAGTCCGGTTCAAACCAAAGTTCGAATAATTGACAAGAATTTTACAAACAAGCCAACAAGAGAGGATTTTACAAATAAGCTATACTCAATAAAGAAATAAAGCTAGAAGAAATGAAACAATTAAACCTGTCACACGGATCTAACTCCATCAATGGCATACGAAATATAAGAAAAGGTAAGTCACACTAGCATCATCCAATTGTCCCGTCTTCATATACAGTACCTGCTTCCAAAACTGTTGTAGAGGTGAGCTTTCATCCTCTCTGCTCATAGGGTTATACCCAACTATGTGTGAAAACAAATGAAATTAGAGGTGCCGACAAGTAAATGAAAACCAATGCATATGGTCAAATGCTCAAAGCCACAAACTGTAGTATACAAAAACATAATAGGGCCCATAAAGAATAATCAAACCTGATGACCGGACTCTATGCCAACTACCACCTTACCACGATTAATATCGTATACTTGTCGAGGTGTAGCGAGAGTGTCCACTCATGTCGTATCACCTAGAAGCAGTGTCACACCTTAAAGGATGTCAGACACTATTTAGTCCATACAGCACCTCCGGAGGTTTAGGGTATCGAATCCCAAGAAAGTCACTATGCCCCTATCACTCTCTGGTCAGCAAATGAAAACTCAAATGCATTGAAAACATTGTAATCATGCAATGAGAAAATACATTTTTTTTATAGAAAATCATTAATTAAGGCAAGTCCAGAGTCCCCTATCTAGAATATCATCGCTTTGACGTCAACTCGTTTTTCTGGGCCAACACCACCATTATTCATACCTCGGGTGGCTAGAGTCTTAGTTTGACGTATTTAATGTCATTAAATCACTTCAAATCACTTTAAATCAATGACACAATATCACCAAAGCTTCTCATTCAAACAAGATTTTCGAAAATAACCAACTGAAACTTCAAATCCATGACAAGTTCCACAATTTACTAAGGACACTCATTATCAAACCAAGTTTAACATATACCACTATTTGATCTTATGTCACCAAACCTTTGATAAGAAATTATCCGTCTATTCCCAATACTTGACAACTCCAAATCCAATTAACATCACTTAAACTTCGGCAACAAGAGCACACTCCTAATATATGCTTCATAACAAATAAAGCTGTCATGCACATCTTTTCCAAATCACAACACATAAATATAGAACCACATATAAACTCCCAAATCACCAATTTTATCAACTGAATAAAGTAGAGCATTCAATTTTGTTTTGCAGCAAGAATCATCGTCGCGAATGAACAGAAAAGCACCACAACATCGCCATGAAGAGAGAACTCTGTTGAAGGTTTGAGACATTGAGAAACACAAACCATCAATCTTGATCAAATTCAACAACCCAATATACCAATTATTCAATGCTGGTCAAAAATCACAATTCAAATGTACCATAACGCAGACCACGAAGAGGATACTAGCTTCCATACCATGTTTCCTTTGCATGGACGATCGAAGATCAAATTGATACCAACATTGATGAACTACAAGTCTCAATTACTCAATCCCAGTCGAAGAACATCACCCATTACTCAGATGAAGAGAATTTGATAGAAGGAAAGGACATGCAACACAGTTAGAGTCCATTTGATGCTATACTGAAAAATTAAAAACTGTGATGAGCAATTGTCACATTTACCTTGATCCAGCATGATTTCACCATTGTCGCAAAATTTGGATATAATATCGTAGACACAATTCTGAACAACTTTCCTGAAGAACTCAAAGAAAAAAGAGCAAAGTATCCTACCAATTTTGGCCTTGGAATGCAACTGACAGAAACTGTGTTTATGATCAAAACAATAGCCAAGTTTACCTGTGGCTCCTTTCTAAACCGATCGAAGTGTATAAGAACTTCCATCCAAAAGCCCAAGTCATGAGACTTGTGATCAATGACTAAGATTACACCTCTTAAATTCAATGGTCCAGATTGTCTATCAAGTCCTTTTAAATATACGTATTTTCTTTATTTTCAATCTTCTGAAATTCGAAATAAATAGCTAACGCTTCCAAAATCTCCACAAAAATTATCATAAACTCGTGATGATGCATACTTATTTGTCGAACCTATAAATCAAGGATAACAATTCCTCAAAATTTCATAAAATTTCCTTGAACGTTCTTCAAAATCACCGAGTTTACAAGTCAAGTATCGCGTCAAACTCCTTAAATATTTTCGAGGTCTCACAAAAGCCCTTGGCGAACACACACCAAAACAAACCCTAGGCCCAATCTAAGCCCAAAGGTTTGAATGGTTGACCAGCCCAAGCCTATGTTGACTGTCGATTCTCCTCTCCACCAGTCGTCTGTCGGCCACCGAAACCACATGTAAATGACTGTCCTCATCAACACTCATGAGTGTAACGACGTTTCTGGACCATGAGAGTACAAGACCACTTCTGGAACCAGCACCATTTGACGGGAACCACCTCTCTAAGCAGGACCACCATCGTCCAGTCTCTTTAGTCGCTCTCTCCTATTTCTAGGATCCCAAATCACAACCTACGAAACAAAAACTCGCCCCACCGAAGGCTTTGAACATACACCACTAACCAAAACCCTCGACCCTTCAAACCCAGCCGTGTGATTACGAAACTAGCGACAGTAACACATGTGGTCTTTAGCAACCCTTGCAACCAAGAAGGTTGCCTACCTGCCAAACCTAAAGGAGTTGGCGATTACAGAAATCGACGCCCAAACCTAGCGGCGGCTCCTCTCAATAGAGACGAAAGAAACCCTAGCCTACCACAATTAAATGAATACAATTATAGCAACGATAAAGAAGAAAAAAAAAAGAAATGACGAGCTATATGTATAATTTGATTATGCTTCTCGAGTATAAATGGAAATCATTTTTATTTTTATTTTCATTTTCATCATCATCATTACATAATGGCGGGGTATCTCCCAAATATGGTATCACCAAGTAATCACTTTCACTCTCTGTAACCGCAACCTGTGAAATACAAGGCAATGCAATTAATCCTCGTCAAATTTAAAATCAAGAATAACAACAGAAAATTTCGACTAACAACAAGGGCACTAGGGTAATTGAATCTCATGAGATATATTAAAGAAGGCAGGCTGTGGGCGGACGACCACGATTTACCGCCTCTTTCGCATCCGCACAGTAAAACGTCGACGATACAAAATTGCCGCCCTACTTGCCCCTTACCTTCCAGAAAGAATATCTGCCACCCTTTTCACCTCGTTTTCTCAAATTCCACTTTTATTTTTTTTAATTTCTCTCTTTAAAAAACAAAATCACCACACACGCTTCCTCACTCGGTTTCGCTGGCAGCGATTATCTCTCATTAGTCACAAGTAGAAAAAAAGAGAGCCCTTTTCACCAAAGCACTCTTTCTCTCTCTCAAACGCTTTGGTTTATTAACCTTTATTAACCAGACTAGACTAGAAGGAACCAGCTTCGGTGTTGGTATTGGAATTGAATCGTTTCCTTTCTCTCTCTCTCTCTTTTCTCTCCCCCGTGTTCAACTCGCGTGCTGGCCCAGCACTACTACTACTCAGACGACGAACAAGACCCAGAGAGAGAGAGAGAGAGAGAGAGAACAATCGCTCGCTGCAGAATTCAAAAGCCGCTTTTCAGTTTCCCGATTCGTAAACCAAAAAACTAAAACGGTTATACTGCTGCTCTCTTTATTTCTCCAAAGCCTCACTCTCTTCTTCTTCGCCTGCTTCATTTGCGGTTTTAGATCTCTGCGCTTGCTTTCGATCCATAGACGGCGGCAGCGTTTTGATTCGGCTGGTCAGCGATCATGAGGTTGACTTTGTGAAGTAATATGGAAGTGTTGGCTAAACCTACAACAACAACAACAACAACATCAACAATAACAAGTACAATCGTCGTAATAATAAGAAGAAGATGACGCTTTACATTGGCCGCGAGTCGTCTAAGGTTTATTTTTTTGCTTCTCTTTTGCATTTATTATTAGCTTTTTTCAAAAGTTCAAACGAATTGCGACTTGCGAGTTATGACTGATTTCGGTTTGCTTTTTGAATTTGTGAAGCTTTGGAAGAGAATTTGCGCCGAGGTTGTCACCGAGATCAATCTCCTCGCCGCCAATTGGAAATACCTTCTCGCCGGTCTCGTTGGTCAGGTGAATCTTCGAATTCAATTTCTGGTTTCGTTGCGAAATTCGCAAGCTCTCTGTGGATTTGCTTCATTGATGATGGATGAACTTAAGCCGTGTCATGTTTGAAATTTCAAGGATAAAATTGCTTATCAGTTTTGAGCATTAGAAAAAGTTTGTTATCAGTTTGAACAGGATGTTTAAGTGTTCATGGATTTAGGTCCACCGGACTGCTGAGCTCACTGTAATTTGGAGGAAGATGCTTTGAATTGTCATTTTGTTGTGCACAATGTGATATTGCAATCTTCTTCGGTGGCAGCTTATATGTGAAATTCATGTTGTTTTGCAGTACATACATGGTCTAGCAGCTCGAGGAGTTCATTATATACATCGTCCGGGGCCGACTCTCCAGGATGCTGGTTTCTTTCTTCTTCCGGTTCGTAGCTTTGGATTTTTCTTTTTAATTTGGGAATGTTAGTATTGCGTTCTGTTTTGTGTGTTTTTCATAGTATTGATATTTGGTGCTTATGCAGGAGCTTGGGGAAGAGAGAGCCTACATCAGCGAAACCCTGTTCACCTTCATCTTTTTTTCCTTTGTCTTGGTAAGGTTCTTCACTTCTTTTGATGCCTTTTTTGTTATGCTTTCATCTGTATAGCAATGTCATGTGCCTGTATTCTTCTTATTTTGATTTCTCAGAAGAATGCTGTTGTAGATAGACTAAAATTCGAGTTTTATTTTCAACTCTCAAATCTTTTTAATCTCTTTTTATAACTTTCAGCTAGCCTGGTCACAATGTGAGAGATAGTATGGGCATTGTGAACTCTTAACCGGATTTTTTTTCTGCAGATAACCTGAATAACTGAAAGTATCATGACAGTTCTTTCATTTGTTTCTAAAAAGCTGTTGAACTTGGCAATATATCTGCCATCCATGCTATTTTATTATTAAATTCATATTTATCCTTGGAAATTAATTGGGTCCAAACTCATTTGGACACCAAGGTCCAAATTGCTCTCATTTCTCCCACTTTTCAAGTCGTGATTTCAAATTTGAGACCGTTCATTCTATAGATTATTGGATGAAGACCAACTCTACAAAAAATGAATCAAAATGGAGATCATTTGAGTATCCGATTTTGTTAAATGAATGAATAGTTATGGTGAATTTCAGCATTACAATAACAACCATTCATTTGTTTTGCAAGATTGGATACTCAAATGATCTCCATTTTGATTTATTTTTTGTAGAGTTGATCTTTAACCAATAATCTATAGAATTGGCGGTCTCAAATTTGAAATCACGACTCGAAAAGTGGGAGAAATGAGAGCAATTTGGACCTTGGTGTCCAAATGAGTTTGGACCCAATCAAAGTCCTTTATCCTTTAAAGTTCTAGCTGTCTTTCTCTTTGGATCATTAATTTAAGCTTTCATGTGATTTGACATCTGCTATTGTGGTCTAACACTTTTACATGTTCTGTTTCCATCATTTAATTTTTGTCTAAATGTGGTGCATGTTCTGATGCAGTGGACCTTTCATCCATTCATTTTTAAGAGCAAGAAGATATACACAGTTCTGATTTGGTGTAGGGTTCTAGCATTTTTAGTGGTAAGTGTTGATTATTGCATTTTTGCCTGCCCTTTTTTGTGATTTTGAATTTATATTCTATAATAAAAAGGATAATACTATCTCTTGTTGTGGGATGACTAATGTAAATGTTGGTTGAAGTGGAAATTTACTCAATTAACTGAATTTGATTCATAGTTGATGTAACTATTTTCACTCCATTTCCTGGCATGTTTCATCTATTAGTATTTCATGTGTTAAGCTTTGTTTGGAATGGAGAAAACATGACCTTGCTTTTGAATCAATGTTTACAGTTTTCGTATTCCTACTTCTCTATTTTCTCAAAGTTGCTGCTGTTTATTGCAGACTTGTCAATTTCTTCGAATCCTGACATTCTACAGCACCCAGCTTCCTGGTCCAAATTACCATTGTCGTGAGGTAGATTCATTGTTTATTGGTCTTGATGATAAGTAGCATATCCAATGATTGAATCTAAGAGAGAAGCTGTCTTAATAATGCAGGGCTCCAAACTTGCCAGGCTGCCTCCTCCAGAGACCCTTTTTGAGGCCCTTGTGATTGGTAATTTCACTTATTTTCTACTGGTCATTTGGCTTGTTGGATTGTTTGTTCTTATACTTTTTCCTGATTTGTAATTGCTCTTCATGCAGTTCCACGGGGCGTACTATATGGGTGTGGTGATTTGATATTTTCATCACACATGATCTTTAGTCTCACCTTTGTGCGCACGTATCAGAAATATGGTACACAAAGGTAAATATTGCTTTTGATTCACTGGTCTGTGCTGTATTGAACATAAGTGCAATGTGGTTGATTAAAACTGCAGTATAGTGTGCTTTCTATGCCCAATTTAAAACTCCATTCTCATTTATTTGTTGTGATACTTACAGACTTATAAAGCAGTTGGCATGGTTACTTGTTGTCATCCAAAGTTTGTTGATTGTGGCATCCCGAAAACATTACACAGTTGATGTTGTTGTTGCATGGTAATAAGATTTATGTATTTGTTGTTTGTTGAATTTTTAAGCACTTGAAATATATGTATCTGATGTGAACAATATGATTTTCCCACAGGTACACTGTTAATTTGGTTGTATTCTTTTTGGACAAGAAATTGTCAGGTTAGGACCTCTCTTCATTTTGTTCAACATCTTAATCTTTAGATTAGGCACTGCTGAATGGATGTGTACTGATTGAGTTGTCTTGCAGACTTAGCTGACCGGACAGCTACCTCCTTGTTACCACTAAGCACCAAGGACAAGGATAGCAAAATTAAAGAAGAGAATCAGAAGCTATTGAACGGAACGTCTGGAGACCCTGCTGATCGGGTATGAGAATCTCTCGTTATATCATATCAGTTTAGTATGAACCATCAGAGTCTATTATCTTATCTGAACCGGCATGGACACATTTGCTGTTGTATGTTTCCAGAGGCAAAGAACTCAAGTTAATGGCAAGACTATGGAAGATGGAAACACAGTAGTGCATACAGATGCTACAATGAATGGTGCATAGAATGGAACGACCTTGCTGCAAAACAGGAGAGCTGCTTAAATGGCTATGGTTTGGTTAGCAGTCCTAGGACCTTGGCTACTACGCCACATGATAGTTGTAATTCTAATGGAAATGAAATGGAATTCAGGCTATAGTTTTTTCACATTTCTGCAGTTCTCTACTCAATTTAAATATCATGGTCAGCATGTATCATGAATTGCAGTGTTCATAGTGAATTAATCAATCTTCTTCTGTGCTTTATGAAATAGGAAACATGTAAAGGGAAATGCCATCCCTCATGTCACGAGATATGGGGCATTATTGCTTTACATGATTCTGTTACATTTCAGCCATTCACCTTGGTTTTTAATCTCTTCATTATGATAGGAACTTTTGTAGAGGGAAATGCCATTCAGTCATGTGAAGATGTAAGGCACTATTGCTTACATGATTCTTTTACTTTTCACCCTGGTTTTTTACCTTCCTCTTACTCTTTTACTATTTCATCTTGATGGGTGTGAGGCCCTGAGCTCAGTGAGCTGTAGAATCAAGTCGTCCTTGGTCTGCATATTTTTCTTTAATGTATGAAGGATGAGGCGATGCACTGCAAATATGAGTAGGAAAGAGTCTCAGACTCTTGAGTGTTCCCAAACTGAGTCAGCATCGCACATGCCTCTATTCCCTAGTTCCCTCATATCATGTGAAAGGATAACGCGACTTCCTGTCTTGTGCATCATCGCTAATCACATTTGAAGCTATTTTATTGCAGAAATCCGCAATTCATATTCATTTTCATACTTTGGGGCAAATCCGAAAAGTTTGATTCTTAAAATTCAAACTAATTTTTGGAAAAGATAAGACGTTGCGGACGTTTATTTTCCCCGGTCACTTTGTAATTAATATGATCAAATTATTTTTGAGGAATGTCTTTTTGAGATGATTATCTTAGAAAAGGATTAGTTAAGTCAAAAGCTTCCGGGTCATCTCATATGTGACTTAAATAGCTAGAAACTTACATGATCCATTCTCACAAACCAAAAGAAAAGTTGTTTTTTGATAAACTAAAAGAAAAGGTTGTAATCGTTAAATTACACGAAAAAGTCTAAGAAGTTGAAAAATGTGCATACCAACTCTTTATTTGGCAGGTTAAATAATACTGCTCTTCTCATTTTCTTGAAATAGTATGAGCCCTTTAAGTAAAACCACTTTACAACACATATACACAAAGAAATGCTTGTACCTCTTAAGTGGATTACATCACACACTAATTGGATATTTCTAAGTTGTAACTACCGATACATAGAATAATAGATTTGGTGTGATTTGGATTTAATCCCCAATCTAAATCAAGCTTTAGCACCAATCCATCATTGCAAAGTAGATCTTTATCTTTATTATTCCAAGTTTAATCGATCGTTTTGCTTCCCATGTGAGCCTTTTTTCTGGTGATACGTACATGACAGCATGTATAGCGACCCCATAAGCTTCCCCACCTGTTGCTTGTGTCCATCACCACAAGGCACGCCGGCGCAATTTAAGCGCCCAAAAGCCAAGTCAAAAGAGAAGCCAGAGGATGATCGAGGGTGCATCGTTAAGTATATACAAAAGATTATAACGAGGGCTTTATGAGTTCTGAGGGATACATATCATCATCATGAGCTTGACATGCTCCTCCTTTTTCCATGCAAAGTTGAGGTTGGTCATCGATGGTGGTCCTGTATGGAACCCCATATGGATGCATGTTACACTGTTGCTGCTAGTGTAGCAACAGACACTTGGGGTCACAGGGGTGTCTCTCCGATCATATGCATTTCCATATTTCCGGTGGCTTCTAGTCTGGAAATGGTGATTGGATTCTTTGATGGAAGTAAACATGTGAAAAGACTCCGATGGGACTTGTGATACTGAGAGGGAAAGCTGGAGAGGTTTCTGAATCTTTCCTTCAATTTGAAATAGCCACCGTCTAGATCCTAAAGAGAGGAGCTTTGTTCGGCCATTTTGGTTGTCTTGTACAAATAAGCTGATCGATTGTGTGGATGCTTGGAGTTTCGTGTTGTATGATCCTGGCATGTTATGGGCAATAATGTAAGAGAGAGATATTTTTTAGTATGATACTTTGTAATTTTGTCTTATTTATATTCAAATACCCCCACCTTTTTTTATCTATATTATTTTATATAAATAAGACATAACTCTGGAAAAATGAGAATTAACACAAACTTTCAAAGTTGTTAGTTGAAAGTTAGTCGTAAACTGGTACTTTACTCTATTATCTTTCAATTCTTTTTCAAATTTACAATATCATTCATTTATATTATTTCTTCTGTTGTGATTAACTTTATTTTTCAGATATAGCCAACTTCGGCAACTAAAATTTTGTGATCGTGATGACGTCAAACTTCTTCTTGTCTTCCTTTATAATGGTATAAATGTGTGATTTAATAAACATGTTTGATAAAAAGATAGGAGTCGCCTATCATCATCCAGCGTCCGGAGGAGATGCATATGGAAGCTACTTCATCAGTCTTTGGTGAGGCTGTGGGAAATAAGCGTAGTCGAGCCCCTGATTCCAAGGTTTCCCCTAAGAAATTCAAACTCAATCCAACTGCAATGGCTTATGTGAATGGGGAGACCAAGCGTGTCAAAGTGCCGTTTTTTCGGGACAAATTGCACGCTGCCTCACTTGATCTTATGGAAAAGCCTGGAGACATTGTTGTACTGCGCAAGAAAAGGCATGAACGTCGCTTGGGGTCGAAGAACAAGCCAAAGGTGCCTGAAGAGAAGGAGGTTGAATCCACGTCTGTGGTTGATGATTTGGGTAAGAAACGTAAAGGTATGGGTGAGGCGGTCCCTACTCGGTGAATTCTCCTAGCTCAACTTCGGGCAAGGAGAAAGAGATATAGACACTTCTTGATGTCAGTTTGTATTCTGCTTGCGTAGGCATCACATTTTATGGGTTCTAGATACACCTACCACAATTAAGTGCTTAGAAGTGTATTTTTTTTACCATGTTTCATGTTCTGTGTTAGAGCATACAAGCCCGACGTGTCTTGTTGGGCTATATTGTTACAAAGATCTGTTCTTGCTTCTAATTTTGCTACTCTTTTCTTGATAGAGTGTTGCTTGTTAGCCGGTGTATGAACTTTTTAGGCCATAAATTTTTTCAATGAAACTTCTTTTATTCAAAAAAAAGATTGAAAAAAAAGATAGGAGTCGAGAATATGGATTTAACATAATAAGGTAGTATGATTTGTACTGTATGCTTGATCTGCTTCCTCGTATATATCTTTTAATATGTGTTTCGTCAGGTGAAAAACAAATTTTGATTTAGAAGGTTACATATTCAAGTCTCGTCATATATAAGAAAGGTTAAGAGTTTCATAAAATTAGTTTATTAGATTAAGATGTAATTGGCCCATTAAGTAGGAAGCTCATTAGCTGTTACAAGTTACGACTTCACTCATTGCAAGGCCAATAGGCCCTAGTAACGACTTTGGCAACCGCATAATTTCACACAGTAGCATCTAAACAACTTAAACTCAAACAAGAGAGACCATAGCTCGAGTCAACTCTGTCATGGTAAGCTAGTAAGAGCACATGCACTAATCTAACACTTTTTATTGTACTTGCTTCTTATTTGAAGATATATAGTCACTATTTAATGAATAGAAGGTGTTATTCATGTTTTATTTGGAGTGGTGTAAAAAATATCACTTTCTATTACTATTAATTAATTATAATTTTTTTATTTATTTTTTGGTAAGATTTTCAACTAATAACTAGATTACACGTGTTATTATAGTCTAACTAATTGGACCACATTCTCGGTAAAATTTCTGACAAATGATGAGATGACACATGTCACTCCCACAACTCAATATTGTCTAAATAATTGAACCAAATGTTCGATAAGACTTTCAACTAATTATGGTGTGACACATGTCACTTCCACGTGTTGTTATCGTCTAAATAATTGAAGAAGATTTCCGATCAATCAGGATGTGATACATATATTTATCTTACAAAATTAGATAATATGAAATTGGTTATAAAAGTATCATCTATGTCTCCTTGTATACTCTCACATCATCCATAAAATCACTTGCTATTCTACCCGTAAACACATTTCTTTAAATGCTTTTTCACATTCGCACATCAATAAGATGAATCATTTCAATTTCGACAACTTTTTCTGGAGGAGGCAATAACAAAGCCGATAAAATTTTGAAATTGCTAATGTCTTCGTCAATGATGCGGTCATGGTAGCTGCGCGTTTGATGATGAGCCACCTCGTCGTCATCCAAATCAACCAAGGCTGAGGGAGTCAAGGGGACAGATTCTGATGGAAGATTACTTCATCGAACGCCCTATCTTCAACGAGCAAGATTTTTATTAGATATTACAAATGAGCAAGAACTTATTCAACCATATCATAACAAAACTCTGCAACCATGACCAATTTAGCATCAAAGAGAAGATGTCACTAGAATGCAAGGACTTCTTCAGCAATAAAAGATGACTGATGTTTTACGAATGTTGGCGTACGACTCAGTCGCAGATTAGTGTGCTGAAATCACAAGGATGTGAGAATCAACAACACTAGAATGCATGAAGAAGTGGTGCACCCAAGTGTATATGCATTACAAAGACATTTACCTTCACGCTCCAAATGCACTAGACGTCACTCAACTTCTAAGGAGGTCTAGACATCAAGGATTTTCTAGTATGATAGGAAGTGTCGACTACATGCAATGAGAATTGAATAACTGCCCAACAACTTGGCAAGGGGAATTCTCAGGGTGGAAGCAGCGTCCCACTATTATTTTAGAGGTGGTGGCATCATATGATACGTGGATATGGCACAACTTATTTGGGGTGCCTGGAGCAAAAAATGATATCAACGTGCTCCATCAATCGGATATCTTTGATTCGCAAGCCCATAACAGATTTATAAAGTCAACGGTATGATATACCACAACACTTATTATCTAGCTGACTGAATATATCTGAGGTACTCCTCGTTTGTCAAAACAATTCCCAATCCCCAAGAGCTACCATAGAAGTTGTTCGCAAAGAAATATGAGGCGTACGACAAAGATGTGGAAAGTTGGTTTAGTATCTTGCAATCTTGTTGGGGAATTATTCTTCATGCAGCTCGGTGTCACCACACATCGACATTAAAAATGATCATGTTAGCTTGCATCATAATGCATAAGATGATTGTTGAAGAAGAATTTGTGGAGGACGAAATTGAGGGGAACAAAGAAGAGATCTACAAATTCCATTAAGTGCTTTCATAATTTATGATAAGCCGGTGGATGAACAAGGTAATCGAATTCCTTTTGAGTTAGTTGGAAGAGATGGACTGAATGAACAACGGTTCAGCGATCATGTTGTGGATGTCCAATCTGCTTATATCCATGAAGAGCTTCAAAAGGACTTAGTGAAGCACTACTGGTTTATTAAATCAATGAACATCTCTAAATATGTTGTTTTTGTTTTATGTATTTGCATCATGTGTGTTTGAATTTGTGTGTTTGTATTTTATGTTGTTTTATTTAAGTTTACTATGTTTTTATGTAATGTGTTTGAATTTCATCTAAATGAAGAAACCAACGTTTTATTTCTTGAAAATTTAAATTACATAATGACAAGTCAAACATAGATTTATTATAAAGACAAACTAAACTAATCACTAAAATCAAGTGGCGTAGGCGATAATATTTTGAAAATGTTGCATCGCTATCTTCTCTTTCATTGTCATCTACTTGCTTAAGGATTTTCTTTTTCTCTTTGTGAAATTTTTTTATGAATTTGGAGTCATAGTCTCCATATCCATTGTTATGATCTTTGTTTCGTCCACTAAGGCCCTCAATTTGTAGTCTTTCTCTTGAAAGACGAGTTGCGCTTTGTGTAAAGTAAGCTCACTATCCTCACTTACTTTTTGCCTAGCGAACCAATTTTTTTTATTAGCCACAATGTTTTTCAAAGCCTCATCGAGTACCTCATTTGTAGAGTCATGATTTTTCCCCCATTTTTTTTGCTTCCTTGGTCGCCATTACTCTCATTGGTCTAACCGGACTCGAGGGACCTTGAAGGTTGATTTGTGGTGTTGCAACCACTTCATTCTCATCCAAATCGACAGTGGGAGACATTTCGCTAACGGAAGGAGTAACTTGAAAGTTGGCATGGTAAGAATGTGGACTACTAGTTTCGATGGAGATAAAATAAGGATGCTTCTTGACCACTTCACAACACTCAAAGTTCATAAACTCTTTCTTCTTTTGAGACACGAACCATGATTGAGATTATATTAACTAAAAAAATAACAATTTGCTGTGTCACAATAATATCAAATAAAATGGAATTAACAATATTTATTTTATAAAATCAAATAAAATAGAGATGACTAACATAATTACTTACCTCATCTTGCAAATTTGAGTCGGAAGTGGATCCCTTCGTGCCAAACTAAGAGCACCACCCCAAAGTTTCAAATTTGGCTTCAATTTAGCAAAACGAGAAGTGTATTTTGGATCCTTGCCTCCGGTCTTGATTCACCGTGACCCATCTCCCAATTTCCTTATAATCGGCATAAACTTTTTTCTATAATTTGTCGACCTTTTGTTTGCTACCGATGAGAGAATCGACGCTATGACAACAATAAGATATGCACAATTTTACATCTTTGGGAATAAGCCAATTGGTAGCCATTTTTTGCAAACACTCAAAGGATTGAGAGAAGAGATGGAAGAAGATGATAAATTTGTTGTGCACAAATTGGCATGAGATGTGAATAAAATGAATGTAATATTTATAGAAAAAATGGTATTGGGTTATTTACAATTTTTTAGATTTTTTAAAATGATTTTTAAAGGATTTTTATGCAAATATTTGAGTTATGCTTGTTATTTAGATAAATGACCAATTTTAATTGAATTTAAGCCGTCAGATTGAAATTTCAAATAAAAATCAACTGCTCAGATGCATTGAACCGTTGGGATGCAAGTGGCAGATAGCTCACCATGTGTTTCTCTCAGTCAACGTCTGATCCGCGTCACCCATAACCACCGTTGCACCGATTTTTTGCCTAACTCTTCATATTTCCAACAGGCTCCACAGCTTGCACGTCCTATTAAGAGGACCGCTGCCGATGCTCTAAGGATCATCGTAAGTAGTTAAATACCATCTTCCATATTCGAATTTCTGTTAGTAAAAAATGGTACGCGAATTAAACGTCAAAAATACGTACGTTTATAATTCAGTAGTTTTATATGAATAAAATTTGTAAAAATTCGACCAATTTTCTTTAAAAAAAAATTAAATTTTTTTAGAGGAAGAAAACTAGGGAAATCCAATAAATAAATAAATAATTTTTTTAAAATTTTTTTATTTAAAAAACGTAAATTTGCGAATAATTTGCTTGAGTAAAAAAAACGCGTTTTTTTCCCGAATCTTTTAAAAAATTCGGCGATTCGCGAATTAACTAATTAGGGTTCGAACAGGGTGTAACTAATAATGATAATTTCTTTTGCTCTTAGCTTAGTGTTGGTGATATAAATAGAGCTCGTCCCTATGATAGTTTATAAAGAAGTTAATAAACAGAATGAAATGATGGGGACTATATTTTCTTTTGCTTTTAGAATCACTATTCTCTTTTGGTTTTTAGAACCACCATATAGAGGTCGTCAATGAGCCGGGCCCGGGCCGCCCAAGCCCAAGTCCAGATTTTTTCGTTATGTCTCAAAAATATGGGGCGGGACGGTTTTTTTTTTTGAAATTTTGAAGCCCACGGGCTTTTTTGGCCCTAGGTCTTAGCGAGCTTTTCGGGCCGGGTTGGACCTTTTTTGTGTTAAATACAAAATTTTACAATTTAATAGTGTTTAATCATTCAATATATAAACATTTATATACACTAAATAATTTATATGTCTAAAAAAATGATATTTAGTATATGAATAAATGATATTGATGGGCTTGGCGAACTCGGCTCTACGGGTCAGGCTTTTTTTAGGCCTGCAAATTCTGGAACCTCGGCCCTAAGCCCATATGACAGGACTTTTTAGGCCTAGATTTGGACCAAGTCGGATTTAAACTTTACGAGTCTGGGGCCGTCCATAAACTTTTCAAATTTATGGGCCAAATGATGACCCTACCACCGTATACTTGTCCCTAATTTTATTAATGCAAGTTATGCGACTCCTCCAATTCCATCATCAATTCCTTTGTTTGATTTTCTTGATTCATTAAAAGAAAAACTTGGTCATGGATTTGACCACTAAGCATACACTAACAAATTTTCTCTTGTTAATCTAAGGAATGATGGCATCTGTAGACAACTAGTAGAAAGCAGAAAGTAGAAAGAAAAAAAGGTCCTGCCCTTTTCAATTTTGCTTCCTTGTTCTTCTCAATTTGCATTTCTTGCATCACACAGTCTCAGTATGACACTCGCTTTCTGACACACACTGTGAAAGCCTCATACCCAACACAGTAAAACGTGAGGGACACACTCAGTCTGATCATAATAATGGCTTCCCAAAATCCCAAATACTGATAATAATAATACCATATATTAAACAAATTTAACTCTCTTTTTTTTAGTTTTCTGTTCTCTTTTATATTCCCTCTTCCCATTACCGAAGTTAATGAAACAGATCAGACATATTTGCAGCAACAGCAGCTCAGAGAGAACAGAGAGAAAAAAGAAGAGAGAGAGAGAGATCAGAGCTGAGAAGCAAAGCAAAAACTGAATCAACTTTGGATCGACAACTCATACATGATGCTACCCATCACCACCGTCTGATCACTTAGACTCTTCCACTCTCCACCGCTCGATCTTTCCTCAATGGGAGCCCGCTGCTCCAGATTCTCTCTCTGCTGGTTCAACTCCCACCTTAAACCCTCCGTCCTCGAATCCACCGACCTCGGTAACCCTTCTTTCAAGTTCACATTTTCTTTTTTAGTTCCTTAAAAAACAACAAAGGAACAAGCTTTTGATGCTGTTGTGTGTTCATTTGGTGTTGTTGTTGTTGTTGCAGAGAATGGTGGCAGCAAAAGCGACAAAAACTCGTGCCCGAGCTTCATCGAGTTCAGCTTCGACCAACTGAAAGTCGCCACGTGTGGCTTCTCATCGGACAACATAGTCTCCGAGCACGGCGAGAAGGCCCCTAACGTTGTTTACAAAGGAAAACTCGACAACAAAACTGGCCGTTGGATCGCCGTCAAACGCTTCAACAAGCTTGCCTGGCCTGATTCTCGTCAATTTCTCGTCCGTAATTTTTTCTTATACCTCTTTTAAATATGTAAAGTATGCTCCTTTACAAGTTTTCAGTGAAGAACTGTATTAAAATTTCATTCCTTTATTAAGTTTTCAGTTGAGTAATGTAGTAAAGTTTGTTCCTCTTGAACTTTTCTGTTGGGTATCGTAATAAAGATTGTTACTTTGAAATGTATAGGAGGAGGCAAGAGCAGTTGGGACTCTGAGGAGTGAGAGATTGGCGAATCTGATTGGTTGTTGTTGTGAAGGAGATGAGAGGTTTTTGGTGGCTGAGTTTATGCCGCATGAGACTTTGGCAAAGCATTTGTTTCATTGGGACAGTGAGCCAATGAGATGGGCTATGAGGCTAAAAGTGGCTCTGTATTTGGCTCAAGCTCTTGAGTATTGTAGTGGTAAAGGGCGTGCATTGTATCATGATCTCAATGCTTACAGGGTTTTGTTTGATAAGGCAAGTGCGCTGATTTCATTCAATTCTGTACTTGTTCTTTTTCTTTTTTTGGGACTGTGATTCAATTTGACTTTAATTGGTTGTGATTTGTTGGATTGAGCAGGATGCTAATCCCAGGCTGTCCTGTTTTGGACTGATGAAGAATAGCAGGGATGGGAAGAGTTATAGTACTAACTTGGCTTTCACTCCTCCAGAGTACCTCAGGACAGGTATAATTATCAGAAATTTGTGCATTTTTACTAGAAGAATTGGTTCGTTGGTTATTGAGAGTTTGATAATGTAAAATTGCTTGATATGTTGAATAAGCATGAATTTTCATGTTTCCATTCAGATGTTAGTATGCAAGGTTCCTAAAGTTGATTTCTTTCTGCTGAATTTTTGTATGATCTATACTCACAATGCAATATACCTGTGTCTTTGGTTGGCAGGTAGGGTGACACAAGAAAGTGTAATTTACAGCTTTGGGACCTTATTGCTAGATCTTCTAAGTGGCAAGCATATTCCCCCTAGCCATGTGAGTTCAATGGTTTGCAAATTTCTTTTGAGAGCAAGATACACTGTCACTGATTTTTTTTGCTGAAAATAGATACATCTGGTAAAGTACTAGGTCTCAACTAACCACTCTATTATATTTTGTTCTATAGAAGCTGAAGTATTCCTCTAAACTGTGTTTACTTTTCTTTAACTTGGTTTTTGAATTAGTATTTGATTCTTTGTAACATACTGTTTTGATTATATTGCATTCAAATATCTCATGATTTATTTTTTTATATCAAAATTGGCTCTTGAAGATTGCAGAATCAGCAAGTGTAAAACATGACAAGTGTTATTTTGAGTTATCACCTTTAAGAATTGTTTTATGACTTCAAGTATTAACCCAAGTTGTTCAAGTACGGAATGGAGGGTTACCATGTTTGCCTGTCTGTTTTGAAGGCACTAGATCTCATTCGTGGCAAGAATTTTGTGATGCTGATGGATTCTGCACTAGAGGGTAATTTCTCAAATGATGATGGAACCGAGTTAGTACGCTTGGCTACCCGTTGTCTGCAATATGAAGCTCGTGAGAGGCCAAATGCGAAGTCCCTTGTCACTGCTCTTATGCCACTTCAAAAAGAAACAGAGGTATATGTATTGTATACTTTATGAGTTTATGTTGATACATCTCATCATGCCAGAACTTTTAAATTCCACTATTGAGCATGTATAGTTTATTCCCTGTACCTGAAAAGCCTTCACTAATTCATTAGCTAGTACAAGTGCTCACTGGCACCACGGTCACTCAGCATCTGTTCCATATCCATTCGATCGCTGGGAAAAGCAGTTGTGGTTATCTCCATTTGGCTCATGTTATTGTGAATATAGCCAGAAGTGAAAACGTTTAGCATAGTATGATGTAGACTTAATTTATATCTAAGTTGACTATACATAAACAACTGGTTAGACTTAAGGTATTACTCCACAAGTCAATTTGAGTTTACATGTATATCTTAGTCATAGGTTGATAGTTTGAATGTTATGTGTATCCCAACTTAAAATCGAATTGGAGAAGTGATGGTTCTTTTCATAAATGATATTATTGTGGATACCAACTATATAGTGTTCCAAAGCTAGGTTACCTGTATAAAAGGAGTACAAATTCTCATAATGTATGTTTTGAACAGGTTGCATCATATGTGTTGATGGGTATACCACAAGAAACTGAATCCTCAATGCAGCCACTGGCATTGACACCTTTTGGTGAAGCCTGTTTGAGAATGGATCTCACTGCCATACATGAAATACTTGAGAAGAATGGATACAAGGATGACGAGGGGATTGCTAATGAGGTATCTACTATCAACAAGCTCCTCTGAAAAATAATCCTTCTCTATATATTTGCTTTCTTATATTCTTTTGGGCCATCACATAAGAGCTAATTCTGCTTGAGATATTTTGGATTGCAGCTTTCTTTCCAGCTATGGACTAATCAAATGCAGGAGACTCTGGACTCTAAGAAGAGTGCAGACTCTGCATTTAGAGCGAAAGACTATTCAACTGCGATTGATTCGTACACACAAGTGAGTTCTGTCTCTGAGGATACTCTTGAACTTTATTTTGCTTTCATCTAAGAACTTACAATTCAAACACATATTTGTTTTTTGAGTTATGGCTGATTTACTTTCCATTATCTTCCTGTGGTGCCTCTGTAGTTTATTGACTGCGGGACAATGGTATCACCCACCGTGTATGCTCGGCGGTGCCTATCTTACTTGATGAATGATATGGCACAAGAAGCCCTTGGGGATGCTATGCAGGCCCAGGTCATTTCCCCGGAGTGGCCCTCTGCTTTATATCTTCAAGCTGCTTGCCTCTTTAAGCTTGGCATGGACAATGATGCACAAGAAACGCTTAAAGATGGCACAAACTTGGAAGCCAAAAAGAACAAAAGTTCAAATGTATAGGCTCTTTCCTTTTTTCTGTGATATCCAGGGCAATATAGATATGTAGTCTTGATTAGGTCTTTTGTATCTATTCTTCTTAAATGCCATGAGTCTGCGTATATTAAGCTTTGCTTTTGTGGCCCGAGGATTCTTGGAAATTAACGTTTATTTCGATCATTGCGGTTCTAGTGCCCTGTATTACTTTTTCATTCCTCCATGGTGATATGCTGAAGCTGAAGCTTGCTGAGCCGAGTCTGAAACTGACACAATAAGAATGGATTTTGTTCATACTCCAAATGACCAAATTACATATGTTTTGTTTTTCCTACTTTCACATCGATCATACTCCAGTTTACATTTTGAATGTAATGTGAACGCCTTCCGATCAGGATTGGCCATGCTATGACCATTTTGCTCAAAGTAGACAAATGATGTAGCGTTGATATGAGCTATTCTATTATTACAGACTCGAATCACGTAAAACACATTAGGGTCACACTCGGTACCAGCAGCTTCCAAGAAATGTAGACATTGTATTCCCTGTTGCAAGTCTGATACCGATTACCGATTCAAAGCATCTCTTGATCATCCGTAATTTCGTTTGTGTAGCACAGAGCATGTCTTATCGTGGACAAAACAAGTCCACAAATCAGAGGATGTAAAGACTACTGTAATGGAACGCGCCTCTCTATTGACAGTCCAACGACCATACATTATTAGTTAGCTCATAAAAAAAATGAGATTCATCATTCAAAGCCTCTCCAGTTTCTTCAACGAATCAACATTTGTCAACCTGTTGATCGTGCTTCTCGAGTAGGCTTCTTTTCATGGCTGAGTCTCACTTTTGCTGCTTAGGAGCTGCTGAAGAAAGTGGTTTCACTTGCCTCTCATCAAGAGTTCAGTCTCGTGTGAGGATTCAAAGGAGAACTAGCAAAGCTACATAAGTCACTGCTCATGCCTGAGGCTGTGCTTAGAGATGTCGAACATTCACAGAAAAATCAGGGGAAGGCTGTAAAGCTCTGGTTGAAAGATCATGAAGACATAGCTCGTGACGCCGATGATGTGCTGGATGACTATGAATATGAGATTTTCCGGTGAAAGGTGCAACTGCGAAACCAGATGAAGAAAAAGGTGTTAGACTTCTTTTCCATCTCCAATGTATTTCGTGTTAAAATGCCACATAAAATTAAGAAGATCAACACATCTGTGGAGAGCTTGAATAGAAGGGCAGGCAATATTGATTTAGTTGCTAGGCCAGCAGAGGCAACAAGCAGCTCTCGTGAAATGAGAATCAGTAGGGAAACATACGCTAACTTCAAAATAGATGAAAACAAGATCATTGGGAGGGAGAAGGTGGCCACAGATATTGTGAAAGCCATGACCAACTCGAACAACATCAGGAAAATGATCTTATTTCAGTCCTGGCCATCGTGAGAATGGGAGGTCTTGGGAAGACCACTTTGGCCACTTTAGGAATTGGAAAATCCATCATTAAAGCACTGTTTTGCATACAACTTCACAATCGACGCTATTCTTTCTTCCTCGCCTTCTAAATCCCACACTTCACTTTCAATGATTGAATTCCATTCATTATTTGGTTTTGAGCTCGTGGTGTTTCCTAAGACCTAGAATTCAATTGGTAATGACTAATGAGATTAGATTTTAGTTTAGCAGTAATATATGGTTATAATGAGCGGTTAATAGATTATATTTTCTATATCATTACTAGGGATGAAATTTTCGTATTGTCAAGAGAATTTGGAAAAGAAAGAAAGCAGGAGAAAAGTATTTCAACACACATTTTTTACTGGTGGTATACCTCAACACTTTTTGGCAATCTTCCTTCCAATTCTCTCTAGCTCTTCACCTACGGAAGCACTCCCAACTGTAATTGCTTTTTCCTTCAAGATGAGCCAATATTCATCGTATGATAGTTTTGTCAAATTACGCCGAGGACACGTCTAAACATTTTTTTTTCAATGTTGTCATTGCGGGTAGTAACAATGATGCTTCTTGCTCGGGTATCAGTGGCATTTTCTATATAATCAATAAATTTTCTCCATTACTGATCATCTTCATTCCAAACATCATCCAACACAAGAAGATATCTATTTCCTTTCAACTCCTCTTTTAGGATTTTACATATTGCCTCAATAGATTAAACAACATTTTTTTTCAGGTTTGAGAGATTGTAAAATCCTTCTCAAAATCATCGAACTTACTACAAAAAAGTGGATACACATCCCCAAATTGCTTGTTGGAAGTGTTGACTTATATTTGGATCATGATATATAGACTTGGCTAAATTGGTCTTCCCAAGAACTCCCATTCCCACGATGGCCAAGACCGAAATAAGCTAACTTTTTTGATTGATGTTTGAGTTAGTCAAGTCTTTCACAAGATCATCGTAGAAAAATAAAACTAGATATTTGGTTTGTTAATAACAAGCCAAATACAAATATATTGTAAAGTATTTATAAACTAAACCCAAGATAGTACATAAAAAATTAAATAATCTTATAATATTCCAACATTATACATAAAAAAACTTATATTCATAACGATACCAATAAACAAGAAAAGAACACAATTCTCATGTCATAATTTCTTTTCTCAAAAGTATCACAAAATTAATTAAATGTTATCACCTCGCAGTTTTTTTTAATATCTTTTACATGCATATTTTTTTGTTTAAAAAAAATTAGGATTCAAAATTATGGTGGTTGAGGCAGTTGCGTCCTTCGCCTCACCTTAAGTATGGGCATGATTCTATTCAAGCTCTCTACAGATGTGTGGATATTTTTTATTTTATGTGTCATTTTCACACGAAATAAAATGAGATTATAGAGGGAAAAGAAGTCCAGCACATTTTTCTTGATTTGGTTTTGCAATTGCACCTTCTGACAGAGAAGTTCATATCCGTAGTCATCTAGCACATCATTGACGTCGCGAGCTCCGTCTTCAAGCTTCTCAAGCCAGCGCTTCACAACCTCCCCCTGATCATGTGGGAATATTATCAAGTGCAAGATGCACGATCTTATGCATGATCTTGCAAGAAAAGTATCAACTACAGTGAAGTTTCACTCATTGATTTTGAAGGAAGAATCCTTTGGGAGCACTTATCATAGTTTTGAGTCTTGCTCGCGTGTGTTGTTAGGACAATAATTATGTGCCTAATAAGCTCCTAACTTTGAGTTCATTGCTTGCTTTTCATTAATAAAGCATCATTCTTATGATGTTTCTCATTTATGTTAGGAAATCATGGTTTTACAAGAAAATAGGTTAAAATATGATAATAAGAGACTTTCCTATGAAGGCAAGAACATTTCTGGAGCCGTGGTAGAAGGGATAGAGAAAATCCCAGAAAAAGACAAAAAAAGGGTCCCCAAAGACTCGTCGGGATACTTTTGTCGCTCTACACGATGCTTTCATATAAGTTATCATGCTTGCATATCCACCATTTGAGTCTCCAACATTCAAGATTTCGGCCACCGGCTGTCAACGTGGTCATGGTCAAGCTTGGGTTAAGACTTCAAGTCACACATGAAGATATTTTGGGCTAGAGGCAAGTCACATGCATAACACATGTGAGATTATGAGTCACCTTAAGACCACATTATCCCATTAATTTCAAAATTTAAAAATGTGCAAAATACCTCTTTGGCCTAAGTTTTTAGATTTACTTTCTCTCACCTTACTTCATTCTCTACACACTTTCATTTTTTGCAAGTTCTTAACTTTACCTTCTCTCTCTAGTTTTCCTTTCCTCCAATCCTCTCAAAATCTCTCCTTACCTCCATCACCTACCTAGCCAAATCTCTCATCCACCACCCCACCACCACCATAGAAATCTCCCATCCATCCTCACCATCTTCATTTAGTTTGGGTGATTCATCCTCTCACTTCTCTCTTACGGTTTGGTGTATTTCTTAGAGCTTCAAGAGGTGGATAATAATCCCTTTATCCCCTTGCCTCTTGGAGGGCTAAGGAGTATCCTTACCTCCTCTACAAACTTGAAGACCATATATTTGGAGGAAGAAGGTGGAGCTTTGTAGAACAAGGGTGACTTGAAGAAGCTTTGGGGAATTCTTTGGTTATCTCTTCACTTTTTCTATCTCTATGATGTATTCAAACTTGGTTCTAAGTATATATATAGTGAGTAGTACCTTTATGAGAGGCTAGAGGTTAAACCATAGCCACTTAATGTGAACAAATTATACTTGATTTATGATATGAGTTATGTTTTTGTGTATGTTGTACTTTAACTTAGTTTGTGAATGAGCTATGATGTGTTTGTGTATGTTTATGTGTTTGGGCTCAATGAATGGTTTCATCTATACATGTGTTGACCTTAGCTAAGTTGATGTGTGTGTTAAGAAACTAAAAAATGGACATTAGTTGAATTAATTATTCACCAAAGGAAAGATAAACATGATTAGGGTTAAATCCGAGAGGGTAAGCCTTGAGGTTTGGCTTCCTTATGCATAAAGCAAAGACCAAAGCCTTCTTGAGTTTCAATAGGCTTAAGGATCTTTGGTCAAGCTCACATCGATTCGAGAGACCGTTGTGGCTAATGGTTGATTATCTCAATTCGTATCCCAATAGGTGCAGATTGAGATATTCTCTTAGAACTTCCTCACGGATCGTCCACCAGAGGTTTGAGAAGAGGAGTCATCCACATCTATCACTTTATTTGTTTGATAAACTCATTCATACGGTTAATGTGTAAATCCGAAATGACTTAGGTCTTAATCCTGGTTCACTATATGCTTCGAGTGGTTAGCGAGAACATCCCTAGCCAACCATTCCCTTTATATGCATTTCTATTGTTAAATTTCTATATCTGCATTAGTCATAATCAATCAATCAATAAATCAATCATCCCATCGTTAATCATTCACCGTACACAAACCATCCCTTATGATGTTTGGTCTCCAAAAGGCCTAGTGTGGTGAGATTCACTCTATTGTGTGCTTTCTTTTTCACATTTTTTGTTTGGTGATAACGTAATCTAAGTGCTCAATCAAAAACGCTTTGAAATTAGGTGGTTAATCTTTGTAGGTTTGACATCTGATTTCGTAAATATATACTATTACCTGTCTTCGTACATTTGCAGAAGAATAGTAAAAGGCGATCCCTTTTATTCTCCCAATATGTGTTAAATTTATACATGGTAGACATTAAGGAGTTGACCATTTCAATTAGAAAGCTGAAACACTTAAGGTATCTGAATGTTATGGGAACAAAAATAAAAGCATTTCCGAAATCTAAAGGTCAACTTTACCACCTCTAGATATTGAAAATGCCGAATGAGATGGAAGAGTTTCTAAAAGAAATTGCAAATTTGATCATTTTGAGACATTTTTACTTCAATGAAAGTGCAAAAGTTCATGTTGGGATTGTGGCAAGGTTGACTGCTCTCCGATCATTACCTTTTATAAAGCTAGGTATAGGTCTCGAGACAGGTCCTCATATTGTGGAATTAGGTGCCCTAAATCATCTAAGAAACACTTTGAAGATTGCTAATCTGGAAAATGTAAAAGATGGAGTAGAAGCACAAAAAGCAAAGCTGCAGGAGAAGAAACATATATCCAAGTTAATCTAGGGGTTGTCAACGGACCAGGCTGGGCCTTGCGGGTTTTGGGTCGGGTCGGGCTTTAAGCACAAGTGTAAAGCCCAAGCCCGGCTCATGGAACCGGGCATGGCCAGGTATCTCTATAATTTTCGGGGCCCAATTGTTTCTATATAAAAAAATAAGTCAAACTCACCAATCACAAAAAAAAAGTTAAACACTTGACTAATTTATAGCATTTTCTCACTCTAATAGATACCATATACTAAAATTAAATATAACTTTTTGTTAAATCCTTTGTCAAATTTAACAAGAATGGAGAGAGAAAAGAACTAATAATTAAACTTTCTTCTCTAATATTTTCTCTCTTCGTATATGCTTTATTTTAATTTGACTTAGAAATATCTAAACTATTGTAGCAAAAGTTAAAAATATGGTGGTTATATTTAACTGTGTGATAAATTTGACTAGAAAATAAGACTCTACTGTTAGGAATGCTCTTAGATTAATACTCAAACATCAACTCAAAAACCATATAACATTTTCAAACAATGAATAAAAACTTTCTTTATATAGAACTAAATTTATTCATTAAGGCCAAGTAGCAAAATGAGAATCTAAGAGCAAATCTAACTATCAAACTAAGAATTTATTCATTAAAGCCGTAGCTTGTTTCCTTATCTCATTGTAATTTTTTTTATATAAGTATAAATTATAATTCACATATTAAATTAAGAAATTAAAATACAAGACGGTCTTTCGGGCCGGACGAACTTCTTACGGGCCGGACCGGACTTGAGACACTAAGCCTAATTCCGGGTCACAGCCCGACGGGCTAGGCCTATTGCAGATGTTTTTTAGGCCGGGCCTTCCAGGCCTCTGTGGGCCTTCATGAGGCTTAAGTTAATCCTTGGGTGGAAGCTTAATAGGCCACGCAACGGTGTTAACATTGACGATGATGTACTAGAAGGTCTGAAGCTACATTCTAATTTGGAATCTCTGGAGATTAAGTGGTTTATGGGTGTTAAATACCCATCTTGGTTATTAGTATCGAACAACTTGAAAGAGATTGTCTTGGAGAATTGCAACAAATGCGAAAGAGTCCCAACACTTGGTCATCTGCCGAATCTTGCGTGTTTAAAGATGAGGACCATGTAGAATATTAAATGTTTGGGACTTGAGTTTTATGGTTATGATCAAATTGTTTCCGATGTACAAAGACTTTGTTTCCGGCATTGAAAAAATTGCATATTGAGGAGGCGAGAAACTTAGTTGAATGGATGGAAGTGGCAACAATAAGAGTGACGGTGTTTCCAATTCTGGAAGAGTCGACTCTGAAGAAGTGTGACCAACTGACCAGTGCTCCCTAGTCATTTTCCATCTCTGAAGAGGTTGACGATTAACAGAATGAATAACGGAAGCATGCCAATAGCAAGTATTCTGAGTGATAAACTGATCACTCTCACCTCTCTGAACATATGGAAAGTCAGCGGACTTACTTGTATCCCGGATATGTTGTTAGAAAACAACAAGAATCTGGCAGGATTGAAGATATGTGATGGTGTGGATTTGACTTGTATCAGTCGAACCCAATCACAATGCTACTGTGCATCTAGATAAGTGTCCAGAGTTGAGGTATTTACCTGATGAGCTACAAAGTGCATCTAAATCAGACTTGGTAATTGGAAGTTGTGAGAGTCTGAGGTCCATTCCACTACCATCTGAGGGCCTTCCATTCCTAAGTAAATTAGAAGTCCACTCTTGTCCGGAATTAATAAGCCTACCGAGTGGGATAGTGTACTCATCATCTCTTGTGGATTTGTCCATTCAAAAGTGCCCTAAGATAACGTCCATATCAATCGGCAGAAATCTCAGAAGATTGACTCTAGACAATTCAGATTGTCTTCCAAGTTCACTACATGACGTTGGCGGCTTCACATCCCTTCGTGAATTAGAAATCAGCTACTGTGACCTGCCACACCAAACCCTAGTCTCTCTTCAATCACTGACAATCAGTCGTTGTTATAATTTTGAGGGTATTCCAAGTTTGGAAAAGCTCACATTCCTCTGTAAGTTAGAGATTGTATACTGTCTCCAATTAAGATGCTACCCGGTGGGATAGCATTCTCACCAATCTTAAGACATTGAAAATTGGTCCATTTTGGAAGGAGCTGGATTCGTTCCCTGCTTTTCAGGTTCTACCACAACTGGAATCGTTAACAATCTTGGGGTGGTCAAGCTCAAGTCTTTGCCTGAACAAATTCAACGCCTGACTTCTCCAACATTTTTGGAGATATGTAATTTCGATGAAGTGGAGACTCTTCCAGAATGGTTGGGAAACCTTGCATCTCTTGAGAAGCTATCTATTGGACGTTGCCAGAATCTCAAGTATCTACCTTCCGTACAAGCTATGCGACGCCTCACCAAATTAAATGATCTACATGTCTTCTATTGTCCCCGAGGAGACAGGCCCAAGATTCGTCATCACCAAGTAGTCAACTGTAAGTCTTCCTATTTTTCAAACTCTTGCTCACATTCATCCCCATTCTTGTTTCAATTTCTAAACTCAGTCGATTTTTGTTGATTTTGAGATACAAGCTTCAACAGTTGGAAATGGAATTGAACCTTGTTTGTTTTTCAGTTGTAACACTAGTTAGTCACTTCTACTCTTCTGGTTTTAACTTCGAGGCCACTACTTAATGTGAACGAAACAAACATCTTTGTCATTAGTTTGAAGAGGAAGGTGGTTGCTTGAACTACTAAATTTATGTGGCACATCAAGACTAAGAGGTTCCTAATCACTTCAGCATTTCACTTCAAGTGTCGTATTGAAAGAAGGTAAGATATGTGACACATTCTATTCCCTTGTGATGTTTTCCCTGACCACTCTGCCTTTTTATTTCCTTGTCAACTTACGCACTATGTTATACAATGTCAGGTATATCAGCTGATCGATCCATTTACTCGGCATGATTTGTGCTTTTTATCTAACTTATACATTTAGAGATAATGTATTGGCATTTCAGGCCCACTCATCCCTCTTCAGTTTCTTCAAGGAATCAACATTTGTCTAAACCTGTTAATTGTGTTTCTTGAGTAGGTCAGCTTCCTTCCATAGTTGAGTTTCTCACTTTTGGTGCTCAAGCTTCACTTGCCTATCATGAGTTCAGTCTTTTATGGGGATTTAAAGGGGAAGTAACAAAGCTAGGCGAGTCTCTAATCATTCTCGAAGCTATGCTACGAGATGCCGAACGTCCACGACAAGATCAAGGCGAGGTTGTGAAGCTCTGGTTTGAAAAGATGGCGCATGATGACGATGATGTGCTGGATGACTATAGGAGCTTCTCCTGTAAAAAATGCAACTGCAAACCAGATGAAGAGAAAGGTGCAAAACTTCTTTTTCTCCGATCCCACTGTGTTTCGTGTTAAAATGGCACATGGAATTGAGAAGATCAACACATCTTGTTCTCTAATCCCACTGTGGTTCTTGTCAATGTATTCACCAATTTTTATATGCAGGAGCATGTATAAATACTTTCTTAGTGACTTTTTAGGAGGCTTACTCATCTGAATGAGCTTCTGTTCTGCAATGGCAGGTACTTTAGCTGACCGGTCCATTTCCTCAGCGTGGCTTTTATTTTTCTCGAACCTATTTCTTTGGAGATAATGCAGTAATGCACAGATATAAGGTGACTGTCAATCTTGGGTATGTAGTTTAAATCTTTGTAGGATTATTAATTTAAAGGTAAAATAAAATATAGTTTGTTGCTCTTGCAGAATCAATTCAGGTTTGGATAAATATATTCTGATATATTTCGTGCAATGTGAAGGAAAATCTAGGAATTGATGACTATTCCTTAACAACAGATTTCGGCCAAGAAACATTTCAATTTGTGCTCCAAACTGTTCAATAGAGAACATCAATGGCTTGCAGCTTTAAGGTCTGCACTTGTTTTTGCTCCTCACTGTGTCAAGCATCAAGACAACATTGAATGTATACACAAACTGATGCTTTATATCTCGCAGCAACACTTTGGGACAATGTTTGTGCCATTTTGGTAGCAAGGACATACAATGGTGAGGAACTGGTTTAGTGATTTTGATGTACTAGAGCAATTTTCATCCACTAATAAGTGTGTTTGCGGGGCTTCCTCTCGTGCTCTGGATTTTTGTTTGATGGCAGATAAAATTATTGCTCCAATAAATATCCGATTCTGTCGCAGCTTCAATTTTACAGAAGTGTTTGTCAACCATTCTCTTAGTGTACTTTTGAGATTCTCATATCTCTGAGGATGACACCTAAGTTGCACATGTTTGCAAAAGCTTTCTGTGAGCTTAACGGACTTTTCAAGGGTGTGTGTGCAGAACACCGCCATTGAATTTTTGATTAAACTGAAAAATAATTGGTATTTATATTAAAAATTAAAATAAGGGTTCTTTTCCAGTTTTGCCCTCATCTCCTTCATCCTCGCACGAGTCACACCCTGGAGCCAGCCCGACCCGCACTCTCCTTTTCCAACGTCGTCGCCGACTCGCCGCCCTCCTCTTCCAACGTCGCCGCCGTCCGTCTCTCCCGCTATCCGACCCTGAAGCGGCCTCTGCGTCGAGTCCATGCGCCTTGCAATCCCGAAAAGTTCACCTCTTCCTCCGTCTCCATCTCCGTCATCGACAATCTGCTCGATTTGCTGCCCCGTTACTACCAGGCCAGGGAAGACGCGCTCGCCACGTATCGACTGCGGATGAAGGGACGAAGAGGTGGGCCAATTGATCGGGGCGTTTCGGAGGATTCGGGAGTAGAGGGAGGTAGTGGTTTCGGACGACAACGACGGCGGTCTAGATAGGCGGCCACGTGAACCGCACGTGCAAGAGATCGAGGCGAAGACGACAACGGCGGCGTCGGACTTCACGACGAACACAAATTCGAAGGTGGAGAGTCCTCCCGAGGAGCAGCTGAGCTTGAGTTGCAGCGACGACTTGCCGAGTTACAAGCTGTTGGAGAAGCGATGCTCTTTAAGGGCAAAAATGGAAATCAGCTTTTTCTTCTTTTCTTTTGGTTTTAAAACCATCAATTTCCAGTTGAAGAAATGTTTGAACTTTTAACAGGCGCACTGGAATCTGTAACTAATATATATTATTTGCAGTGATTCTTCCTTGCTACCAATCGACTTACATCTTGTGCTTGTTTGATACGAGTAATGTGACACTTATGATCATAATGAATAATTGTGTGAAGAGAGAAAAATGGAGTATGCCGATGCACAGCTAAAGAGGAACAGATGAAGGACAGAACTGCAACAATGGACAAAGCATAGGGTTCAATCACTTCAATGTAGTCGTGTGCAGCACTTCACAAAAAAATATATATATATATATATATATATTGTGCAACCTCTAACCTTCTAGGTTGGGATTCGAGATGAGATTTGCGCCGAATGGTTGGATTTTTTTATAAATAAAATAAAATAAAATTGAAATATATATTTTTTCAGTTCGGTTTTGTTTTTCTTTTTATAAAGAAAAATTACGATTTTTGGTTCAGTTTATGGTTCAGTTTAGTTCAGATTTTTTTTTTAATTTTTTTGATTTTTTTTGTTTTTATATAATGCATAAAAATTAATTTTTAAAAATAACTAAAAAGGTTGTCTATAAAATATTATATTTTGAGTCGCCTAACATTTTGATTTGTCTATACGAGAGAATTTGACAATGGTTGGGCATAAAGAAATTAAGATTTTAGGAAGTTAAGGTTTTCATTTTACATATATTTATATAATATATTACAAAATATCCAAAACGATGTTATTTTTTGCGTTTTTCAATATTTCGGTTCGATTCAATTTTTAGAAATCAAAAACCTAAATCGAACTAAATGTCTTGGTTTTTTTGGGTTTAGTTTGTATCGTGTTTGTTTTTTCTCGATCACGGCTTGAGTTTCGGTTATATTTTGCGTATTTCGATTTTCAGTTACAATGTCTCACTCCTAACAGCTTCCATTGTTGCAGTTAGTTCCCCAGTTAAAGTAAGCACCTTATAATAACAGCATCTCCAATAGTAAAACTAAATCTATAGATATTTCTAACTAAAAAGCTAGATGTTGCTCACATATTTTTTATTTCAACTTTAGTAATTGTAGGTATAGTTAGATCATTTTATATACTTGAAAGGTTGGATCACTTCTTGAATGGTATGACCACTTTTTGGGTGATGGGAGATTTAATTTTTAAGTTGCTCTTTTGTAGCTAAATTTAGCTTATAAATTTAGCTCAAAGTTTTAGGTAGTTTGTTGGAATAATTTTTAGCTGTAATTTTTAAAAATATAATTTTTAGCAATTTTGTAAGAGGTCTGTAATAGAGGGTCATTTAGAAGTGTCTTCTTGACTTGAGCTTGTGCCGATTGTTAGGTGATGTGGTCAATTAGAGGATTCTTTTCCCTAACAAGTTTTGGGCCGAATATATATAAGTAATGCATGGGCAGCATTTTCATTTTTCAACCTGCTGTAGAATCGACACCTTCTCGGTCAGTTTTAACTTCAATGGAATTTTTTTTAAAAAGACTTTCAATGAAATTTAAACTTGGAAAGTGTCGAAATTTCTATACCCGGCCTTAAAACCCTAATTCTGCTTGGCTTTTGGATGGTTGGGTGTTAAGATTGCACTACTTAAACAACCAACATACTAGCGCAAAAAGCCAAAAAGAAAGAAATCATATGAACGCCCATTTTCTCTTCGCTGAAATAAGATGAAATCATATTAAGAATCTAAGATCAAGGATAATACACCAGGCAGATATTGATACAACAAACTTCCTACAGGCAACAGATGAAGATGTACGCCTATCTAAATGAATGCTGCAGGGCTTGAACGGTTGAACCACTCATCATGATACAGCCATTTTTACAGCTTCTGTTGCACTTCCTTTTCATTTTTCGCTACTTCTAAATAGTTCTCTCAGCACCTTGCTAAGATTTCACGATGGAACGTTGAAGTGAAAGAGCCATGAGATAAAAAAAGCAAATACCATACAAGCAAGAAGGAAATTGAGGAAGCGATGACCATGCCAGAAGCTTCGAGCCTCAGTTGAAGGCCCTGGTTCTGAGACTGGAGCTGTAGTTGAGGCACTAGCAGCTTCATTGTTCAACAGCTCAATCATCTCAATGTCATTAGGCCCAAGAATGTTTCGGGCAATTGAATGACAAATCTCGCAGATCCTAGCAAACCACCATGTAGAC
Organism: Geum urbanum; assembly: GCA_946800695.1. NCBI lineage: Eukaryota > Viridiplantae > Streptophyta > Magnoliopsida > Rosales > Rosaceae > Geum > Geum urbanum. The sequence goes on along the minus strand of OX326999.1, from coordinate 74,398,757 downwards.
TCAAATGAGTATAAAGTGATGAATGGTAATCTACACAACTCCAAATCAAAAGTTTTAACGAAGAAACACAATGGAGAATCAAAGATTGTCCTTGCATCGCATTATATCACAATGAGAGTCCATCAAAGACCTCTTCAGATTCTAACAGAGCAAATTTCATCAAGGTAAGTAGGTAACTAGTACTATCTGTGGGTAAGGATTTGGATGACAATGTCAAGCTTTAACAAACTCCTAATCACTATAACAAGTAAAAACCACTCCAATATAGCACAGGGGGAATCCTCCACCCACCTCAATTAATCTGGAAAATAATTTTCTGGGCCAATAATTATATGTACTGAAAACATCCATGAATAGTATAGTATTGTATAAAGATGTCAAGTCTACTTTGATCAGAAAAGAGAAACAGGAATTCCAAAGGAGCAATGAAGAGATTCCCATACTTTGACAAAAATACAGAGCAGCAGGGTACACCCCATTACCCTCTGTTCTGTTTTTCTCTAGTACATTCAACCCCATTACTCCCTCCCTAGATAAGAATCTCTGGGCCAATAATGTGGAATTATTTTCAAAATATGAAGAGGTCTATATGTTGAAAAATATGAGATGGTTAACAAACAGATGCAATTATTGGTAATTAACTAATATGTTTATTGAAAAGGTGTGAGGTGATCGAAAAGATGCACCCCTTGATCAAATAATCAGTTTCAAATTGAAAAGTCATGGTTCAATTTGAAAAGCTATGATTACTCCGATAAATAGGAGTGGCTCACGCCTAATGCGTATAATCTAGATTACCATCTCTTCTCTCTAGTCTCTAGCAATCTTGTCATTAATCTATCTTAGTTTTTAGTAAAAGAAAATATGAAATCTATAATACTGTAGTCGTAGTTTTCAGTAACTTTGAGCCTCTTGTAAAACCTTTGATTGGGTGTTAGGTTAATTTTCGTTAGTGCAAATTAATGATCAACTATAGTAAGTTGCTAGACTTCATTGTATCCTAAAGGCTTATTTGATTATTCCCCCTTGCACACTAAGTAATAGGGCAAATAAAGCCTAAAAGAAAACGTAAACTTTTACGTGCCTTTGAAGCGTTTTTCCTTCTCTTGCCATACTCATAAAAACAAAATTTCAAACAATCTTTAAACTTTATTTTCTATGGAGATTTCAAAGGAAAGCAAAAACGATTTTTTCCACAATAAAGCTTTATCGATTTAATGGAGAATGTTTTCTAAAATGGTGAAAGAAAACTCACTTCATGCTTATATGTCTAAAGATAGTTTACGTGCTTACAATCCCAAGACCTGAAGAAATTGAAGGGGAGATCTTATCCATGAAAATGAGATCGAGATGACGAAACATGTAAGTATTACATATACAATTTTCTAAGTGACGAGTTAGTTTCTCACTTCAAATACAAGAAGACATCGAAGGCACTATGAGATGCATTGGAGGAACAACTCATTTCTACAAGTAAGACCTTTCTTCTAAATTTTCTAAATATGAAATGGTAGATACAAGATCCACCATTGAGCAACATCATGAAATCATTCATATATTTTACTTACTCACTCAACATGATATGCATATAGATTCACTCATTAGTATTCCCATTATTGTGGGTAAACTTCCTCCATCATGGAAAGACTTCAAAAGAAGTATGATAAATAAGTTGGAAGGCTTGACCATAGAACAATTGAGTCATCAACTTCAGTCCGAATAAGACTATAGAATTACATATAAAAAGTTGGAACGATTTTCTTCATATAAGAAATGAGGATGAAGATGATGAGAAAATCGATGATTATTTTTCTATTAATACTAATTTGAATGTTGGTGAATTTGATCAATTCAAAAAACAATCATGGAAATAAAAAAATAAATTCGGTAGAATAAGAATCATTCAAGTCAAACTTCAAACAAGAAGAAAGTGAATTACATCTATTACAAGAAACGTGGTCACATAATGAGATATTGTCGTATTTTCAAGAATTATCAAAGAGATTTTTACTCCAAGGAGAAACTAATGGCAGTAGTCTCTGAAATGGTGAATGCACTTCGGGAAGACAATAAAATTCCTACATGAACTTTACAAATGTTTCGGTGACTAAGAATGATACTTTGATGTGTATTATGTTGTACTAAATGCTACATATATTTTAATATACTTATCTTTAATTTTACATCTTCATCTGCTACATTTGTTTGGTTTGATCATCTGTGTGTTTTCTGTTTCAATTTAGAGAATATTTGTTATTTCTTAGTTTAAATGACTAACAAGATCAATATGTTATTTTTAAATGCATTTATATTATAATTAATGTCATGCATGCTTATATCAAGTTCAAACTTGTATATATGGTTATTGTATATACATGAGTGATATGATTTTATATATATGCACTTCATTAAACCTTCTTTTATGCATGCTATCAATTGAAAAATTAATTGCATATTGAAGTTGAAATTTCATTAAAATATTCCAATTAGTTGTTTTTATGAATATCGGGAACAGAAACTTGATAAAAAATTATATGAACTTGAGTTCATTGCATGATATTCATTTATAAACAAACATCAAGTTTGATGACATCTATAGTTTGTGAATTATGAAATGCTCAAGTTAAATAATGAGTATTTATATCATCTAGAAGAGATGAGTTTGACAGAATATTATTTAATGTCAAACGGAAATTAATCCACATGTCTTAAAAATACACGGATCATAAGTAAAAGGATGTAATATAAATTTAGTTATTTGATAGTTGTGATTATTAAAAGTATTCTTACTAGACATATAAATGTAAGAAGGATATAGCGATATTGAGACATAGCTATGTAAAACAATTTAAAGGGACGGTGTGAGCCGTTGTACTTTAAAGTTATAGATAAGTAACTTTAAAAACCAACTAACAAAATAACTAGCATATTTTAAATTTGCAAGAATTTGATGGGTGATACATCAAATGGGATGGAGAAATCCAAACTTTTAATTACTAATGATGGAAACTCAACTCAACACTTGAAACATCTTGTTATTGAGTTTAATGAGCAAAGTACATCATATGTAGTGATTGCAAACACTTAAGTAAAATTAACAAACATATAATTTTATTATATATTTGTATCCATCGGAAGGTTAAAGTGGTTGGGTACATGTAATGAATGGTAGAGGTTATGTTATAATTAAAACTTTTAATAAACATGACAGAAAGTACTTTAGTTACATAGATACTACATGCTTACCTATACGAGTGTAGAAGGTGATGCCTCATTCTATGGGACTTGAGTTAGTCTCTAGAGCACTTGTGAAAAGGATATAGATGCAGGGCCAATCCACGCGTAGATTTTTAGAACACTCGAAAGAAGTAGAAAACTAATGTGTGAATGTGTCCGGTTAGATCACTATAAGATCACATGTTCAAAGCAAAACTACTTAATCATCTTGATTTAACTTTGATTTGTTCTCACTAAATTAAGGTTTAAGTCCACAAGACACATTTGTTTATACCCTACGTTTTCCAAGAATTTGCTCAAGGATTTTTTAAACATTTTTCAAAATAATTTTTAAACTTCATAAAATTTTATATTTTGAAAATGGTGGAAGATTGTTGGAATCATTTTCAAAATATGAAGAGATGTATATGTTAGAAAATATGAGATGGTTAACAAACAGATGCAACTATTTGTAATTAACCAATATGTTTGTTGAAAGGGGAGGTGATCGAAAATGTGCACCCCTTGATCAAAGAATAAGTTTCAAGTTTAAAATTCATGGTTCAATTTGAAAAGCTAAGATTACTCCTATAAATAGGAGTGTCTCACGCCTAATGCATATAATCTAGATTACCATCTCTTCTCTCTAGTCTCTAGCAATCTTGCCATTAATCTATCTTAGTTTTTAGTAAAAGAAAATATAAAAACTATAATATTGTAGTTATAGCTTTCAGTAACCTTGAGTTTCTTGTAAAACCTTCGATTGAGTGTTAGGTTAATTTTCGTTGTATCCTGAAGACTTATTTGATTATCCCCCCTTGCATACTAAGTACTGGGACAATAAAATCTAAAAAAAAACCGTAAACATTTACGTGTTTTTAAAACATTTTTCATTCTCCCGCCAAAAACATACACTATTTGAAAAACAAACACTTCATGGAAAATCCACAAAAACAAAATTTCTAATAAATAATTATATCCATTTATTGGAAACATACACTAAGATGTCAATTTTCAACTTTGATCATAAAAGAGAGGAATCTCATAGGAGCAATGACGAAATTCCTTTACTTTTGACTAAAAGACAGACTAGCAGCAAGGTACATTCAATCCTACTGCTCTCTAGCCTCTGCTTTTCTTTTGTCCATTTCCTCCTATTTAAATTTTTATTCTTTTTTAATTTATCTTTTTATTTCTTACTTGCCATCAATCAAAAGTTCTATAGCCTCTTCTTCAATTAATTAAGCCTTCTAATCATTCAGCTTCAAGTTAATAATTTTCCAGAATCAATCAAATGTGGTGTAGGACAAGTAAAAGATCCAAACTTGCTAAATGGGTAACTAAAAAGTACCATAAAACTTGCATAATGCTAATTCGGTAAATTAAAGTTATCAAAAAGGCTTGAACTTTACTTACTCGTCGCCTTTGATCTTAAACCAGGTATCAGCACAGTTTCGGTGGGCCGAACCCAGCTCATCTTTGCAAGAACAGCCCAGCTCAATCGGAGCTCCACATTCGTGGCTGTTGCTCTCCAAACCCAGGTGGCAAATCCTACAGTCTCTCTCTAACTCGACTCTATCCAAATGCACCTTAATCTCGGGCACTCCGACCTCGATTTCCTCAACACCGACCGAACATTCCGACACCGAAGACACTGTCCTCGACTCCAACTCCGACGAAGTGACATCCACGGAAGGATGATCAGAGACAAAAGCAGCGAAGTGGTACTCGTCGTACGACCCGCCGTTGGTTGAGAAGAACTGCGAGTAGCACGATCCGTCGTCCGCGTCGGAGAAGCAGACGCTGCCGTCGCCGCTGACGTCACTTCTGGATAAGGAAAGTCGGCCAAGGTGGTGGTGCTGGTGGTGGCTCTGAGCTCCTCCTCCTCCTTGCTCCAAATCGAGGTGGGGCATTTTTCAACAGGATGAAACTGAAACACCCAGAAGCATTAAAGCATTAAAGCTCGGATCTTCGACCGTTTTCAACAGAGTGGGTGTTGTTGGATTTGGTGCAGAGCTAACTCCATTACTAGAGTTTTGTGTCTGAAGTTTGTTATTAAGGTAGGGAAGAGGTTTAAGGATGCTCAGAGACACAGAGGTTTCAGAGACTCAGAGCTTAAGGAGAGAGAGAGAGAGAGAGAGAGAGAGAGAGAAGTTAAGGGTGGGAAGAGAAACGTGCAGTGGATGCAGTGATTGTGTCCGAGAAGAGAAGAGAGGAGCTTTCATTGATAAAGACAACTCCAATTTCCCATCTTTTTTATTTTTCAGAAGAAGAAAAAAAGTGGGAAAAAAAAGGTTGGGTGGAATATTTGGTGCCATACGAGACTACCAAATACTTGTCAGGAAGGAGATTCTGTACGGTGGTGGTAGTTTTGAGCTTGTTTGTGTGTTTGAGCATGTCCATGGAAGACAAATGTGGTGTAGATTGAAGAGAGCACTAGACCTTAGAAAATATTTTAAGAGCTTCTTAATTTTAACGTTTAGGTAATCTGTCCTATGCTTAGTTTAAATTTTCACTTTGATAGATCCTATGTACATAGATGATAGATCTTCCAAGTGATAATATACAAGAATTTATATTGCCAGATACAAAATTCAAGCTAGCTTATATCCTGAGCTAGCTACCTTAGGATAGTGGTTAGCTTGATTTGAGAGTCGATGTGTCTTATCAATTTTGAAACTGTTGGAATATTATAAGATGTATTTGATACAAGTTGATGGCTCTTCTTATCGATGGATAAAGTCTGACATCTTAGGGTATTTCTAATCATGCAGTCTTATAATGAGGTCTTATACTTATTTTGAGACCTTATTTAGACACTATTCATATAACACTTCAACCATCTCCAATGGTAGGGGTCTTATAATGGGGTCTTATCCCTCAAATTTCTCTCCTCTCTACCAAGTGGCCCAAACCCAAAATTATAAGACCAAGTCTCATATGGAGTCTCAAAATAAGACTTGGGATGAGACCAAGTCTTATAAATATAGGGTTTAGGACTTCACAAAACTACCATTGGAGCATAATTTTTTTTAGTACCCCAAAATTATAGGGTTTAGTACCTCCTATTGGAAATGCCCTTATTAGGCATCCTTGAATCCGTCCATTATTACTCGTTTAAATTCGTTTGTGAATCGGTCCGTTTTTATAATGGGTGTTAACAGTTAATCCGCTAAAAACCCGTCCATTAGGATTGTCAATGGAGCCCGTTTAACCCATATAACCTTTTAACTTAAAAAATTTTATAGAATTTTTTTAATTAAAATAATAAATTAAAAAAAATCGTAAAACTCTCTCTCTCTCCCTCCCTCCCTCTTCATCCTTTCTCTCCTCTCCTTTTCTCTTCATCCTTTCTCTCTACTTTCCCTCTCTTCTCTCTTCTCTTTCTTACTCCCTCTAAACAATTTTTAAATACAAATTTTATCAAAATAACAAAAAAAAACCAACACAGAATTTAATCTATAAAAAAAAGCAATAAAAACAATTATTTAAAAAAAAAGAGAGAAAGAGATAAACAGGTTTTAACGGGCCTGCTAAATTAACCTACGAACTAATAAAGCCGATTCGTATAACCCGTTACAATAAATAGTTAAATGAGTTTCAGCCCATTTAAGAGCTGCCCCGTTACCCATCCGTCCCACCCATTTGTCAGGCCTACTCTATTTATAGGACTCTATGATATACAAATATCTACAAGGAATGAATTATTACTTGATACATAAATAATATGATTCCTTATTACAAAAGCAATATTTCCTCATCTTCTTTACTGTACGTACAAATTCAGAAAATATGATGACATTATATCTACACAGAAATAAACGAAATAAAATTTAATTATGATATCTTATCTTTTTGTTCGATGAAGAATTCTTTCCTTCTTACATTATTAATGCTTAGTGATCTTTCTTACATTAGAGATGGTACATTGTGTAGATAAAATTAGGGTAAATTACATATAAGATCAAATATGTAAGATTTATACTATATTAGGTCACCCAATATCTTCTTCCCAAATCAGGTCATCTGATGTTAAGAATCCCCCTATAGTTTAAGATATTCATATTCGTGTCATCGTATATATAATGGAAAAAACTCTACTCCTCTCATTTTTCAGACCAAAACCAAAATCGTCTCCTCTCATCAAACCCTAGCAGAGCAAAAACTCACAGGACTCATGCACTCTATTCGCCTCTCCTTCAATGATGTCGCCATCACCTCACCGCCTCCTCTCTCATCTCAATTGCAGCCTCCTCTCCCTCTCTCAATCTCTCATCACCGTCGCGCCTCTTCTAGGCCGTACCTCTCTTCACCGCACCTCGACGCAGATGTAGCAACCACAAATATATATATATATATATCTCTCTCTCTCTCTCTTTCTCTCTCTCTCTCTCTCTCTCTCTCTCTCTTCCACATTTAGTGTGGTATGTAGTAGCATGCAGTGTGGTATGCATTAGTACATATATTAGAAGACAGTAGTATATGATGTGAGTAGTATGTAGTAGTATGTAGTGTGGTCTACATTAGTGTTTTTGTTAGAAGATAGTAATGTGTATGATGCGAGTAGTATGAAGTGTGTTACGGCTTCCTGGAGATGGTTTTAAGATTAAGTTTCTTAAATGTCAACTGAGATTGGTTTCCAATGTGATCACAAAATGGCAAAGAAGAATCCAAAGAAGAAACAGAAGAAGAAGTATCTCTCTCTCTCTCTCTCTCTCTCCCCTGCTGTTTTGGTTTAGAACCTACTGAATTTGAAATCACCAGCTCCCTCTTATATATAAAGGGCAGAAAACATGGATAAAATAAGGTGACCTTAATTAGGATAAAACATGAATAAAAAAAAGGTGACCTTAATTAGGATAAAAAGTATAAATGACCTGAAAAATTAATATAAAAGGATAAATTAAATTGAAAAGACAGAAAATATAGATAAAAAAAATTTAATTAAGATAAAAAGTATAAATGACCTTATGTGTAAAATAAAGTCTCTAATTGACCTTAAATATAATTCTCTAATAAAATTGAGGATGACAAATTAAATTTCATGGGATGAATTTTTTCTCATGCACAGGGGCATCACTAGTGTTTTTAGCCTGTAAAAACATTTGGGCAGCACTAAATATCTTTTTGTGGACATATTTTGGACAACATTGTCTTCCAAGGAAAGAATATTTGATGTTTTTAGAAGAATTAGAGGCAATGGGTGTCAGAAACGACGTGAGAATATAATAGGATTAATAGCTAATTGCCGATGCTTGTTCTCTCTACTTATCACTTTCAGTTAACCCGATACTTCATTTGTACTTTAATTATACAAGCTAGTAGTTGCAGCACTATTTCTGGGCAATGTCAGTAGTCTCTACCTTAATTCCGCAGTAAGCTTTTTTAATAATTTAAATCGATATATGCATCAACTCGACAACTCCCCTTGAGATATATATATATATCGGAATTATATATACATCAGAAATAGATAACCAGCTCTCTCTTATTTCTTTTAAAGTAGTTTGTGTAAATTCAAGAGTCATCATGCAGGCAGTTGACGGGAGGTGGACCAATACTGGGTCAGTGTTGCTTATGTAACCTGCCTTTGCGTGAAGAACACAAAAGGTCAAGTCTTTGCTACAATAAACAAGTGCAAGGATAGACAATGTGGTTCAACTATGAAAAACAGAAAAAGGGCTATATCTGGCTGGTGCCAAGAGCCAAGATCCACCTCTGAAGAGGTTTGGGAAGGGGATAAATTTGATGATTTTGCGGAGGAAAACACTGAACCTCTAAGAAAAAATTATCGAACCGTTATGTATCAATGTTCTCGATACGTAAATATGTAAGACAGACAATTTTTTAATAAAGAAATAATAGATCGGAAAACACTAGTTATAATGTGACGCAATCAATTTCTCTTAATACACATTTTAACATTTCGAATCAATAAACTTGGAAGACGGATGTCACAATACAAGAACTTGGAAGAAAAAAAAAATCCTCTTTTTTAGCTTTCCTAACTTAAATCCATCTTCCATGTCTTTATAATTAGCAATGGAGTTGGAATCATATTCTTTCTTCTACTTTACCTCTTTTGCTTTAGTTTCCGCTCCTTGTACTGTGGGTCATACTTGATTCCTAATATCAGAGCTTTTCTTCCATAAGAACATAATATGAAGCCTAACTAACCAACAACACCAAATCCATCAAAACTGGTCTGAATCGATTTCCTTTTTTCACATGTGTAGGTGGAACTTTCTCACATCCTAGAATTGAAGGAGCAAGTAATCGATATCTTTGGCTACATTCTGGTGGTGGCTACCCACTTCTATCTTCTTCCGTTTGGGTTTTTCCTCGGCCCTTTATCTTCTTTACCAGTCACAGTCACTGCCTTCTTTAAATATCAGACTGCAACAGTTTGGCGACAGCTACACTACACAAAAGGCAACAGGCCTGGACGACATAGACATAAACATTATACCTAAGTAACATAACTCACCTTCTGGGGTCTACCTGTGTTGTGCGTTCCTTAATTCTGCAGGAAACGCTTTAGCGCCAAACTTTAGCTTCCTTGAATGAATAGAATGGTGTACAGCTCTGTCATCTCAGATTTGAGTTGTAGGAAATGCTTTTGCTTACAAGCGCATATGATCAAACAAACTAAAAAAGGATTAATGGGTACACATGAAACAAAAACTATTAACAGATTTCTGAACAGCAGCTCCAAGTAAAACTCTTATTCTCCGAGTCTGAAAGTTAAACTGTAGTACACTTTACCCAAAAAAAAATTACTTTTACATTTGGAGCTGTCCATTTCTTACAATGCATCATACTTCTACATCAGAACTCTGACACAAGCCCTCAACTACAGGATGAATAGTCTATCATTTATGCATCAGCTATTATGAGTACGACATTCAGGAATCCAGGTGAGAGGTTAGAAGTCCTCTCGTTCTTAATATAGGCTCAGCACTAACAACAAGTGCCGGAGTATGGATAGGATGGAAGTATCTTCATCTTCTTGTTTAGTAGCAGAATGCAACCTCAACCTGAGTTCCCAACTTCAGATAATTGTGTACTATACTACTATTATGTTGATAGCACATTAGTCTTCGTGCCCATTAATCCATCCATTCTCTACTCAAGACGAAAAATAAGATTTTTTCGACTCACCTCATAATGCCCCATTTGCCCATGAGAACAATGAGAGAATGCATGTAACGACCTGAACCAAAATAACCGTATTAATTTTTGTTAGTCGAGTTATTTATCAAACTAATCGCTATATGTTACGTTTATCGAGATTTATCATCGTTAAAATCGATTTTTATAAGTTTTGGTTTTTAGACTCGTATTCTATTCGGAAGTTGTACAGGAAATTATTTTCAAGCTCTTCGAGCCGAGTATGTGGACACATTAAATGTTAAATTTGGAATTACGACAAGAAAACTATGGTCAATCGGAATTTGTCGGAATTTTTTTTACGTTTCAGTAAGTTTCGAGATATAAATATCCCTTTTTCAATTTTGAAATGTCAGCAACTTTCCTTTTTGGTCAAGGCAGGGTCAACACATGGTCAACCCGCCTTGTTTCTCTCTCCTCGACCCGTTTCTCGCCATGAGGGCTGACGCCGGCGAAGTCGGCCTTGGTGTCAAAATGTTTACCTCGACCTCATCTTCATTTTCCCCAACATATTAACCTCTAATTTCTTGTCGATTGAGCCCAAAATTCACAGCAAAAATCAAGGGTTTCGGTCTATTTTTGCCGATGATAGCGACAACGCTACGGCCGGAGTTGGGTGGCACAAGGCTAGGAGTTTTGAAGTCCGTAATGTCATGGGTCGAACCCAACCGGTTTCGGGTCACGCCATGGTATGATGCCGGCGATCGGTCAACTTAATTTTCTGGCGAGGGTTCCAGATTTCAAAGGTGATTTTCGACGTTTTCCGATTTGATTTTGACTTAGTATTGTGCATGAATGTTGTTGGGCTTGGAATGAGCTTTCGTTTGATGTATTATTTGTGGGAATCCGTGATAGTTGGATTTCGGCCGCCGTTGGCAGTGGCGCGTGGGCCCTATATGCCCTTGTGCGTGGCGGAGCTCTGGCAACCCCGAACAGCTATATTTCACGGGAAGTTTCGCTAGTCGATTCATACTAGTTTTTGAATAATTTCATAGATTTTGGGGAACTTGCATAATATTTTTATGTATGTTTAGGATTCTGATGCGACTCGACACATTCGACGTGATCTTTCATCGTGTGTCAAGTCGATATCCACCTTTCTATGGAGCTTGGAATCATAACACGATGAATATGTTTGTTATCGCGATGTGGCAGAGTAGTGACGTTCAAGGAATCGAAAATCGAAAGTGAGTATTTGTGATATAATTCGTATCAGATTCCTGATATGCTCTAGTTGTACTCGATTAGAATATTATATTAATTTAACTAGAAATTTGATTGGTTTAGGAATGCTATGTGCCAATTAAAAGTTTATGGATCAACTATTGGTTTTCCTATGATCCAGGTGAGTGGACACTTTATTTTCACTGTCAATTTGCGCGTCTATGATTATGCATTTTTCAGTTATACAGTTTACAGTTATGCATTTATGATTATGCATTTGCATGAAGGCACATATGATTTGGTTTTACAAAGAGCATAGTACAGTTGATGCATCGATGCGCTGACTTCTTGGCTGATCCCCGAGACGCTCCAGGAGAGATAGGACAAACACTTGGCCCGTGATTTACAGAGTACCCATGAGGGTTAAGACAAACACCTGACCTGGGCGTTCTTGTAACTTTGAGAAAAATGAACTCAAGATGCTGTCTCCACACATTACACAATACCCAAGAGGGTTAGGAAAAATACTTGACCTAGGCTTGTATATTTTTAGACTCACATCATTTTTATGTACATTTATAGTGAAAGACATATTATCTATAGTTTTCAGTTTAAAGTGAAATATTATTTTCGTCCACTTACTCTAACAGTTTTATTATTTTATATGTCTTTCCTATGCCTTTCGTTTTCAACTGCCTAAGTTGCAGAGTTTCAGCTGAGGTCGGACATACACACAGTTCATGACATAGCAGTATTCCCGTAGGATCCAAGATTGATCTTACGAGTTAGTATTTAATTTTCGTAGTCAGCTTAAATTATCTAGCTACTCTGATGTCGAAAACAGTTGTCTATCTTTTATATTTTTGTAATGAACCATTTGGTAGAAAATTTCTTTATTTCCCCACTTGAATTTTCAAATTTTTGAGCAGTAACTAAAGTTAACAGAGTCGTTAAGACTTAATTCGAGTTTAGGCCTTTCACTGCACTAGCTGCATCACCTGTTACCCTTGCACTACTACTCTCCAACACACTCTTAAACCAAGCAAGGTTACTTGCATCTGGGGCAATTGCAGCCAATTCAAAACTCGGAAATGAGGGTGGCTCGGAGAATTCCACAAAATCTGGCCCCAACAATGACTTACTAGAATTTTGGCCATTTTGCATGCAACAACCGTGGCCACACTGATCAGGCACCCATGGCTCATCATAAATTCCTTCGATCAGTTTACAAATGCCAGCATCTACTGGAAAAGGTCTTTTGACTGATGACGAAGGCTCCATGTCACCTAAATGGTTATGCGTCCTAAATGCACTTACAAAAAGTGCTACCGGTCTATTAAGCGTAAGCGGTTCTTTAGCTTCGGGAGTAAACGGACCATCTGTTGACATCTTCTCTTCATATCTATACTCCTGAGAACTGACTTCTCCCCCTTCCAAAGAGTTAACTGAATCGACGTCCTCATCTGAGTGTGTTTCCTCAGACGATGCTATTGTTTTGTCTATGCTATCATCTTCAACCATGTTACCTGATTCTGACTTCATTCTGTCAAGATCTCGATGTCGTAGTCTGGAGTTCCAATGATTTTTTATGGCATTATCTGTTCTTCCTGGTAGAAGCCTTGCAATAATAGCCCATCTGTTTCCATGGACTGCATGAGCTGCAATTATCATCCGATCTTCCTCCTCTGACACATTATGTTAATCAATCAGCCTTTTAACCAAGAAGAATGATGTGGATACATACAACAGCACAAAACAAGGGGATGCGACTGAAAATTAAATGCCATTAGAATTTAATTAATTTCCTCTTTCAAGAAACCAAAAATGTGTTTGACACACTTTTAGTACTTTTTCTCTCCTCCTCCCTCTTACACCGACCACATTACAGTAATGATTGCTGTAATCTCCCAAAGGAAATGCATCCTAATCTCAAGCACTGAAACATGCTTGTTGCTTGCCACTATTAAACTTTCTCTCTGCACGGTTCAGTTACCATTTCAGGGTGAAAAGCACATAATCTGAAATAGCTTGTTAACAATCTAGTACAGATCAGAAGTGTAGAAACCAAATTGATAATGCAGTTACATACGATATATGGATATATAAGATTAAAGCCTATCCTTTTCAGACTTTCGCATGATCGGATCTTAGAAGTTAGAAGTCGATCTTCAACGTAAGTGGTTGCATTCACGATCCACAGTTTAATCCAAACAGGACGAGTACTAATTGACATCTAAATAAGTGACCACACCGTCCACAACAATGCTACTCTAAAGAACCAAATCACAGTATTTGTTGAGAATGTACACAGGAACCTACAAAATCCACTCTGTAAATGTTCGCCACAAACATTAAATGCCCAAACACTTACTATATTCCGGACAGACAGTTTGTCTAATGTTCTATGAATTGTAGGGTAGTTTTATGATTGATTCTAAGACAAAATTAAAACCGCAATTTAGGCCATGCTATACAAATATATAATGTACATCTAGAATGAACAGTGAAAGTGCTTCTTGTCATCACAGATATGTAATGTAAAATAACTCTAAAGTACACATCTTGGAGCTAATCTAATTGTTCCTTAGACCTTAAAGACCCAAAATACGCATCCGAAAAATGAGCACCAAATTGTTCAGAAAAATCTCAAAGTCCAAAGATTCATACTTTCTAAGAAGTAAGAATCACAGCTGAAGATCAAAAATTGATTTGGGGGCCGGCGGCGGGGGGGGGGGGGGGGGGGTGTGGATGGTACCGGGGAGTCTCACCGGAAAAGGGCTTCTGCTTAAGAATTGGGTCGAGCTGATTACGCCACCGGAGGCGGCAAGACTTGCCGGATCTTCCGGAAATTCCGCGGGCGGTCAAGTTCCAATTCTGGGGCCCAAACTTACTCACCAGCCGACTCAACACTACGTCTTCCTCGTGAGACCAAGGACCCCTCACTTTGCTCTTCCCCTTCTTAATACTCTTGTCGTCTTTGCCTCTTTTTCCTGCCACCGCATCTTTATCAATTCCGGCGCTGTCATCCTCGCAGGAGGAGTCGATTTCGATGGCGGCGGCGGTGTCTTCTGCGAGTTCCGGTTCCAACTCACCGACCAAAGTATCTAGTTTTACTGAAGTTGAAAGACGAGTGCTTGCTGTCGACTAGGACAAAACAGACCGCTCTCCTTTTATTCTAGGACTGTGTGTTGGGGTTTTTGTTCAGGAAAAAATGAAAACATGTCATTTTATGGCATGTCATTATCAATTTCTCTAAATTATTAATATGATATTTTAAATTTTAAATTATTATGAATATGATATCTTCGTAACTTGATGACTTAACATATTTTTTTCAAAAGTTTTAAGGATAAATTAGTTATTTTATATATATTTGAAGAAAAATGAGCGTATGAATCATCATTTTTTCTTGTCAATATAGTATTCAACATTTCAAAATTATCAATATGATACTCAAACCATCTATCGACGTTGTATCCATATGCACATTCGGCATCCAACTATTCATAACCATCTCTTCCAACATCTCAAACGTTTGCCTAACACTCCCCCTCTTGCACAACCCATGAATCAACGACGTATAGTTAATCACATTCAACTTCACACTCATCTTACACATTTTATTCAAACACCACGATGATTGGCTTACAAATTCCCTCTCGCAAAACATGTTTATAACCAAATTAAATGTAGTATGATCCACAATAAATCATTCTCACCTGTCCACCTCCATAACGTCTCCATTTCAACAATACCCAACAACCATACATATATAGCTAAAATAATTAAAATTCACATCTCTCACATACATTTCATTGAACGCGTTCTATGCATACTCAACCAAGCCCAATTCGCAAGTAATCCCAATAACACAACTCAAGTGCTAAGCACAAGTCCAATATTTTGCATCTCAAAAATCATATTCACATCCTCTTTAAACCTCCCAATCTTATCGAAACTTCTCAATATGGACTGAACACCTCGTGGGTCCTCTCCAAATTGCCATTGTTGAACAACGACGCAACGCATAAGATGTAGACATGCATAAAATATCAAATTTTGGGGAACTCAAATGCCCAGTAGAATAAGCTGAGGGCCACCAGGCCACCATGAGCCAGCGAAGAAATTACATCAATGGCGTGTTCGTGGGTTAGAGAATCAGAATCGAGATTGAACTTTGGAGGTTGTGATATGAAGTGGATTTGAGGGGTATGTGTAGGATTTGTAGACCGTTGAGCAATTTTGAGTGATCTGAGACTCTAATTGTGGTTGTAAATCAGCAGTGACAGTGGAGGAGTGTGATTTGATGTGGTACCATATGCTCATTGATAGTTTTAAGGGGTTGGATATTATATTGACAGGGCAGAAAGAAAATGGGTACCATATGCTCATTTTCCCTCAAATATATATAAAATGACCAACTTACCCTTAAAAAATTTGAAAAAAGATATGCCACGTCATCAAGTTAACGGAGATATAACAGAAAATTGGACAGATGTACCACATTTATAGTGTTTTAAAAGTTTGAGTATCATATTGATTATTTTGAGAGATCGGGTACCATATTGACATGCCCGTAAGAGGACATGTACCATACGCTCATTTTTCTTCTTCTTTTGGATCACTAAATTTTGTACTTTGTGTGCTAATTACCTTTGCACCCTCTCCCCAAGATTCTATTCATCCCAAACGAAACGAAACTTGCACATTGATTCTAGTTAATTGAAGAAGAAAAATATAATCTAAGCTAGAGGGGAAATACACTTATTTTGTTTGCTGCCCGATGCCTTTAATCTAAGAGATTCTCAAACAGTCTTATATTCAAGATTTAGATAAAGCCTCAAGAGGAATCTCATTAATTTGCAGAAGCTCGGGGCAGCTATCTGTTTCTACCGGATTACGCGGGACGTAATCTAGCAGAAGTAAGTACGAGTACTCCTTCTTCTTCCTCTCTTCCGAACGCTCGGGCTGTTCGGATGGTCGGGCGCTTCTTCTCCCTTCGGGTGTGCGGATACCGTGTACTCGGGTATGGCTGTTAGAAGAATACAACGACAAACAGACAGTCAGGGGTCGAGACAGGGGTGGCCTGCCTTCAACGCTCCGATGCCTAAGTTAGAAGATGTATTGGATATAACAGTCAAGCGAGCGTGCATAGAAATAGGTTGGAGTGTTTAGTGTTTTGAATACGTTGGATTGAGATGAGATTCGATCCTATTACCTGTAATAAATACCTTTCATATATAGGTGGTTGAGTTTGCTACTTGCCTGTGTTCCTCGATGTGGGACTGGTTTGCTCTTGTTGTCATGTGATCCGTACATACGGATGTACGCCCCACGGGCGCGTGCGCGCTCGGATGGGGTCGGTCTTGTGAACAGAGTTGTAGCCTTCCTGGTGGTCTTTCGGGTGGTCGGGTAGGTGTTGATTGCCTGCTTAAGTGGATAAGTATATTTAATCGGACAACTAATGAAGCTATACTAACAAGTCCCCCAAGTCCCCCAAGTCCCCCAAGTCCCCAAGTCAAAGAGAACTTTCTTGACTGGGGAGTTGAAAAATGGTTCGTGCGATAAACAAGAATACTTATCCGATTGAGCAGTGGTGTATGATCCTGTAACCCCCAAGTCCCCCAACTCTCCAGTCAAGGAAGGGCTCGCATGACGGAGTGGGTACCTGCGCGTCCGATCGTGTACCTGTTCATGCGGTCCTGTACCTGTGGGCCCGGCGTCCAAACGAGTCTTGCTATTTGGAGCTGCGCGCCCGTGGAGTTTGCCTGGTAAACACAAATGGGTGCAATACAGATATAGGTATGTGAATGTGTGAATGTATGGTATGATGCATGAATGTATGCGAATGTATGCCGTAGCGCCAACGTTGGGATGCCGTTGCGTACGTCGTAACGTCAACGGGGATGCCGTTGCGTACGCTGTAGCGTTAACGGTGGGATCAGGACCGTTACGTACAAGTAGCGCGCACGGAGGGATGGACGCGTACCCGTGCCGCTCATCGGTCTTAGCGCGCGCAAAGAGGAGTCGGCCCCATGCCTCTGCCTCCTAATCCGGCTTGCTTTCGAGCACGGAGAGGACATACCCCATACCCGGAACGCTCATCGGTCTCAGTGCGCACAAGGAGGGGACGGACCCCACACCCTTGCCAGCCGAGTCGGCGAGTCGATCGTTAACGTTGCGAGCACGGAGGGGAAGAACCCCACGCCCGTGCCGCCCATCGGGTTAGTGCGCGCAAAGAGGAGTCGACCCCATGCCTCTGCCGCCTAATCCGGCTTGCTTTCGCGCACGGAGAGGACGGACCCCATACCCGGAACGCTCATCGATCTTACTGCGCCCAAGGAGGGGACGTACCCCGAGCCCTTGCTGCCTAAGTCGGCGAGTCGATCGTTAACGTTGCGCGTACGGAGAGGACGGACCCCACACCCGTACCGCCCATCGGTCTTAGCGCGCGCGAAGAGGGGACGGACCCCATGCCTGTGCCGCCAAATCCGGATCACTAGTTGCTTACCGACACGCACACAGAGGGGAGATGCCCCACGCCCGTGGCGGTGATCTCTTCGTTTAGCGTTTGCGGGCCTTCATCGTTCGTTGGTCGTGCGGGTGGTGTGTGCGCTTGTGCGACTGGCGGTTGGCGTGGCGTGTCTTGCCTTGGGTGTGGTGGTGCTCTGTTCGGTGAGGCATTTGAGGTGACATTCCTTTTGACTTCTCCTTGGGAACCGTTGTGTAATAAATGCTAGCCGGCGTAATTAATGCAAGCGTGCCCTGGGCATTAAATGCTGATGACGTAATAACTGCTCGGAGGTCATGCGTCAGGCGTGTGGGCGCGTGGGGTGTTGCATGGATGACATGTGTCGAGCCGTGGGAGATCGTTCTAGGGTTTGAAACCGAGGCGGGAAGTCGAACGGGAGCGTGGTTACTTAGGCGGGCAGGTGAACTGCCTCGGGGCCACGTGTCGTGATCTGACAGTCACACGCGAAAATGGACGGCTGGCGTTCATTTGCGTGCACTGTGCGATTAGTATAAATAGGGGCTCTGGTGTCGTCTTCCTTACCACTCTTACAATTTACCGAAGCGCTGCAAAAATTACTCTGCAAACTGTTCTTCTCTGATCTCTGTTTTTTGCTCCTTGCCGGAATCCTTCGTCGACGTTCAACCACTACCTTCAATCTTCGATTTGGTGAGGCCCTTGAACTTGTTTTGTTGTTTTCCATTTTTGCTTTTGCCCTGTATTTTGGTTTTTCTGGTTTCTGGGTTTTTGGCCTTTTCTGGGTTTTGCATCTCAAGAACAAGGCGTGTTCTTGAGGTGTGCCAGGTTTGATCTTGTTTGGGATAGGATTTTTGGGTTTTTGGTGTTTCTGGTAGTTTGTTCTTTTTTTTTTTTGCTAAGTGTGGGTGTCGCGTGCGTGCGTCTAGGGATGGAGCCAATAGAAATATCGAGCGGGTAATCGCGTGAGCGGGTGTACATACCAGGGGCGGGGTGGGTTAGTTGTGGTTCGGACACGAGCGGGTCGAGTACATCTTCGTACGAGTCCGTGATGAGTGTCACGCCTCTGCGGTTCATCCCTAACGCTTCTCCTGTGGTGCAGCCAATGGACCCTCAACAAGCGCTTGCTGCCGCAGGGTTAGGGGAATCATTTGGGTCGTCGGGCGGGTCCTCATCGTTCGGGCCATGGGGTGACGAGCCCGTGAGATCAAATCAGCCCGTGACCCAATTTCCAGAGGGCAGGCGAGTTCACTGGGTGCTCCCCGACGGAGTGCCAGTGCAAGAGCTTGAGCGGGCGCCAAGCGTCAAGGAGATGGCGCGGAGGATGAGGGATTACCACATTCCTTCATCCGTTAGGATGAAGATACATGGGAGGGGAGAGATGTTCACCCGACCTCCCGCTGGCTACGTGTGCGTCAGCGAATTCCACTTGAAGGCGGGGATAAAGCTGCCTCTTCACCTGTTTTTCCAGTACATCCTGGCGCTCCTCAGGATCTCCCTTGGTCAGTGTGGGCCTACACTGACCCGAACGCTGGTGGCGTTCTTCAACATCTTCCATTCGAGCGGATTGGACCACCCCACACGGGCAGAATTCCTCCACTTCTTCCGTTTGAAGTACTCCTCCCGTCGGCGCGACTCAGGCACCTTCACCGTGGAGCCAAGGGTGAAGTGGTGGCTCATCGATCCTCCCAGCACCTCCACCAGCTGGCGCACAATCAACTGCCTGGTCGGAGGTGACTGGGAGTTTGGCGCGCACGCCCCCGAGATTGCGGCCAACGCCCATCGTGTCCACCGAGTCCCCCAGCGCTTCCACTGGTTGGATACGCATGAGTATCCCCTGACGCCCGAGGAGGAAAACAGGATTGCCCGCTTGAAGTTTGTCTTCGACCCCAGGCCCGAGGCGAGGCACTTCTGGGCGGCGTGTCATTGGGACCTGATCGAGAAGAATCGCCTGGCTCGTACACCTGGTCTGTCGGGTGGTGTTATTTGCAATGTATGTGTTGTGTAGTTTGATTGAATGTTGATAACCTGTGCGTTCTTTCTGTTTTGCAGTGAAAATGTCTAAGTCCAAGGCGAGCGATCGGGATGCTGAGCACGTGCGCCGGCTGAACATGCTGCTGGAGGGTGCAGACACTGTGCGCCGTGTCGTGGTGTACAGCTCGGGCGGGATGCGTGTTGGTGATGAAGTTCAAGCCACCGTGCGTGCGCCAGCTGTCAATGCGTGTCGGGCGCTGGGCCATCTGTTTCCGCTGCTGCTAACGTCGGGTAGGGAACATCCATCCCCCATCCTCCTCCTCCTCCGCCGGCCAATCGGAGCTCGAATCGGGCCGAGCGGGACCACCGCCACCGCGAAAAGGAGCAAGAGCAGGTGGAGCGCGACCAGCGTCGGGTCGAACAGCAGGACCGGCGCGAGGCCTCCCAAGGCTCGGGGTCGCGCCGCTCCTCTCATAGTGGTGTAGATCTCTCTCCCGGTGCCCCGGCTGGTGAAGATGAGCGTCCATAGAAGCGCCTAAGAAATGAAGACTCCTCTCCCCCGGAAGCTGGTGGGCCGGCGTCCGGTGTTGTTGATGCCATTTGTTGTGCGCTCGTGGATGGCGCCGCCTCGCTGGGGCCCCTACTCCAGCCGCTGGATAATGCTGCTCCCGACGGGCTGGACAGGGCGTTCATTGCATGCGCCCGGCTGCAGCACCAGCTCTTCCTTGTGCACTCACGGGAGAACATGGAACTTGCACGCCTCAGGGCCTCAGGGCTGAAGCACCAGAAGGTGACGGAGAGGCTCGTGGCCAACCTCGACAAGGCCAACGACTTGACCCAGCGGTACACCGCTCGTGCGGAGGAGGCAACTGCTCGGTCCGTTGAAGCTGCTGCTCGTGAGGCTCTGGCGAGGACTTAGCGTGACAAGGCGGTGGCCGAGGTGGAGCGGATGCGTTCCGAGCTGGAGCGTGTTCGTGCTGAAGCAGCCGCCCGGGAGGCACTGTCGGAATCCCGGATGAAGGATGTGGATCGCGTTGCTCGCATGGATGCCATAGCGACGTTCAAGGAGTCTGACGAGCTCTGCGAACTAGTGAAGGCTGAGGTGACTCCCTTCATCAGACTGGAGAAGCAGGTGACCGCCTTCCGTGAAGCGGTGACTCCCTTCATCAGGCTGGAGGAGTATCGTGCGGTCTGAAACAGAGAGGCTGACGGGCGCTCAGGCTCCGGCGCCTGAGGGAGAGGTGGTGCCTTCCGGGGTGGCTTCTGAGGCGGGGTCGGGGTCGGTGCTGGTGCAGTTGGACCCGTCCGAGCAGGTGGAGCCGGGGTCATCGGAGGAGGTGGAGGAGCTGGATGTCAACACGGGGGCGTAGTTGTAGGATTTTTTTTTTGTTTGTAATAGAGTAGGATTTTGTACTCGGGCCTTGTGCTCTGTAATATCAATGAAGTCTTTCTCTTCCGTACGTGTGCTTTGTCTTTTTTTTTGCATCTTTTTGAATGACTCGCGCGTGCATGCGCTCCGTCTCTTTTTTCAAATGGTACCGTGTTACATCCGTGCGAACAGCCTATCCCCAGTCCCACGAGTATTGGGCGGGCGGGGTAAGGACAAACGAACGCAACAATATCATAAACTTAAAAATGAAAAAGTACAACATAAAAAATTTAATGAAAGTACTTCCTCAAGTGTTGGATGTTCCATGGGTGCCGTAGTCGTTGACCCCGCATGTCTCTAAGGTAGAAGGTGCTGGCGCTTATCACCTCATCAACGACGTACGGGCCTTCCCACAACGGGCGGAGTGCCTTGACCTTTTGCTGGATTGCCTTCATCACCCAGTCCCTCAGTTGGATTGGTCGAGCCTGAATACGCTGGTTGTACAATCGGGCGATCCTCTGCTTGTTCGCGGCATTGTGGAGGTGCGCCGTGTCCCTCCGTTCTTCCAGCAGGTCGTTGTTGAGTCGTAGCCCCTCGCTGTTCGTGCGTGGATCGTACCCCTCGATCTGTGGGCTCTGATGAGTGATCTCCAAGGGTAGCACAGCTTCCGTTCCGAACGTCAGGCTGAACGGGGTTTCGCCCGTGGCTGCGTTGGCGATCGTTCGGATGGACCATAGGATCTCTGGGATGACCTCGGGCCAGCGCCCGTATCCTGCATCCCCGGGTTCGATATCTTCAATTTTCTTCTTGATGCCAGCCTTGATGATCTTGTTGGCTGCCTCCACCTGTCTGTTCGTCTGGGGGTGCGTTGGTGATGCGAAGATGAGGTCCGTTCCTTGCCGCATGCAGAAGGCTATGAGTCGAGGGTTGTTGAACTGTGGCCCGTTGTCCGTTATGATGCTGATCGCTGTCCCATAGCGACAGAAGAGGAAACGCCAGAGGAAGCGCTCCACCTTCTCCGTCGTGATCTTGGCCATTGGTTGGGCCTTGATGAACTTCGTGTGGTAGTCAATGATGACAATCAGATACCTGTACTGCCCCTTCGATTTTGGAAGCTCTCCGATCAGGTCCAGTCCCCACTGTACGAACGGAACGGGCGACAGAAGGATGAACAGTGGGACGGCGGGCGTGTGGTGGTGATGCTCGTGCAGCTGGCACTGGTGGCACTTGCTCGTTAGCGCCGTAGCATCCGCATGGATGGTGGGCCACCAGAATCCACACCGAAGGGCCTTATGTGCGATCGATCTGGCGCCCGCATGATGGCTGCACGTGCCCGAGTGGATTT
This sequence comes from Geum urbanum, assembly GCA_946800695.1. Taxonomy (NCBI): domain Eukaryota; kingdom Viridiplantae; phylum Streptophyta; class Magnoliopsida; order Rosales; family Rosaceae; genus Geum; species Geum urbanum. The sequence continues at coordinate 74,376,032 of OX326999.1, read as the reverse complement.
CCTTCAGGATCGAGTTGCCCCTCGTTGGAGTGACGCACTTGAGGCTCGGCCAAGTCCTCCCTTGTCGATACAGCACTCCGTCCCGCATGCTGAAATTGGCCGCCCGTGCGACAATGGTTCTGGCCTCTCGCTTGTCTCCTGGTAGCTCTCCCCTTGCCTTGTAAGCGATGAGCACGTCCATGTAGCTGTGCTCATGCGGTTCGATTTCCAGGACCTGCTCTGCTCCCGAGATGCTCGGTCGTCGCAGCACTTCAACGATCCGCTACCCTGGTCCCGTGTACACGGGAGCCGTGGTCAATCGGGCGAGCCTATTCGCCTTCGCGTTGAACCCTCGGTGTATGTGGTTGATATTGACGTATTTGAATCCGCTGATCAGTGACTTCACGTACCTTAGATAGACGATCATGGACTCTCCCTTTGCTTGGAATTCTCCTCCGACCTGACTCACCACCAATTGTGAGTCACTGAACACATTGAGGTCGGGCGCCTCTGAGTTCTTGGCCAGCTGTAGGCCCGCAATGAGCACCTCGTACTCGGCCTCGTTGTTGGTTGTTTTGAATTCGAACTTGAGGGCGTACTCCGCGTTCACCCCTGGCCTGGTCAGGAAGATCCCGGCGCCGCTCACCTTCTTTGTGCACGAACCGTCGACGTAGAGGTTCCACTCTGACAATGGTCCTTCCTTGACCTTTGGTTTGTCGGACGCCTCTACCGTCGGACCATCGGATGCGCCGACCGGCGTTGCCTCTGCTTCCGTGTACTCGGAGATGAAGTCCGCCACTGCCAGTCCCTTGATTGTCGTTCGGGGCTTGTACTGAAGGTCGAATTCGCTGAGCTCGACTGCCCACTTCGCCAGGCGGCCGCTGTGATCGGGCGATTGAAGTATCTGGCGTAGGGGCACGTTCGTAAGGATGTGGATGCTGTGCGCTTGGAAGTATGGCATCAACCGTCAGGCAGCAGTGACGAGTGCGAGCGCCATTTTCTCGATCGTCGGATATCGGGTCTCAGCGCCCGCCATGCCCTTTCCTGAGAAGAAAACGGGCAACTCCGTGCAGTCCTCCCTGCGGACGAGGGCAGAACTGACGGCTGTGAGCGAGGCAGCTAGGTAGATGTAAAGTATTTCCCCTCGGACGGGTCTGGAGAGGAGCGGGATCGAGGCCAGGCACTCAGGCGTCCATGCAACCTCACGCTTGTTCGTCGTTCGGAAGGCCTTGAAGAATGGGGCACATCTATCTGAGTAGCGGGATATGAACCGGTTCAATGATACGAGCTTGCCCGTAAGGCTCTGCAGGTCCGCCTTCTTGACTGGTGGCTTCATGTCGATGATTGCTTTTACCTTGGCGGGAGCGGCTTCAATTCCCCGCTGACTGACGATATACCCAAGGAATTTGTTGTTCGTGACCCCGAACGTGCACTTGGTCGGGTTCAACCTCATGCCGTTCCTGATGAGGACGTCGAGCACAGTCCCCAAGTTCTGGACGTGGTCGACCGCCTGAACGCTCTTTACAAAGATGTCGTCCACGTACACGTCCACAATGTTGCCAATCAGGTCATGAAACATTGCGTTCATGAGCCTCTGGTACGTGGAGCCAGCGTTCTTCAACCCGAATGGCATGACGACGTAGCAATATAGTCCCTTGTTCGTGACAAACGTCGTCGCCTCCTAGTCCTCGGGGTCCATGAAGATCTGGTTGTAGCCTGAATACGCGTCCATCATCGAGAGGAGCTCGTGCCCAGCTGTCGCGTCCACCAACTGGTCGATCCTCGGCAGAGGGAAGCTGTCCTTGGGGCACGCCTTGTTGAGGTCACTGTAATCGATGCACATCTTCCATTTCTTATTGCTCTTCAGCACCATCACAGCGTTGGAGATCCACTTTGGATAGTCCACCTTCCGGATGAACCCGATGCCCAGCAGTCGGTCCACCTCCTCGTGCATCGCCGCATAATGTTCCGCCTTATACGCCCGTCGTTTCTGCTTTACCACCCGTGCACCAACGCCGATGCTCAGCCTGTGGGATATGATGCTTGTGTCGATCCCAGACATGTCCTTGTATGACCATGCGAACACCTCCTGCTTCTCCTTCAGCAGCGCGATCAGCCGCTCGGCTATCGCGGGAGCCAATGATGCTCCAATTTGGACCGTCCTCTCCGGGTGTTCGGAGGATAGCTGAATCGTCCTCATCTCTTCGCGCTCGGGGATGGGCGATACTGCCATCAGCCCGGGGTTTTGCCGCTTCTTCATAGTTGTATCCCCGAACGTATCCGACCTCGTGCTCGGTTGAGAATCGTCCCAAGAGCATGTGCCCCGCAATGATCATCTTCAGCTTATTGATCCCCGGCCTCCCGAGTATGGCGTTGTATGGGGAGGGGGTGTCCATGACAATGAAGTCTGTCCGGACCTCGCTGTGCAGGGAGTTGGATGCATCGATTCCGACTCGGATATTGTCACTCCCAATTGGGTACGACGTTTCGCCCGTGAAGCTGGCGACCCACTCATGATCCTGCGTCATCTTGTGCGCGGGCATGCTGAGTGTCGTGTATGCGTCCAAGTAGATCACGTTCACGGACGCCCCGTTGTCCACCAGTACCCTCTTCACGAAGAAACGATCGATTATCGCATCGATCACGAACGTTAGGGTGCTGTCCTTCGGGCTTCCTTCCTCGTCTTCTGTCGTGAAACTAATGGCGGGCGCCTCCCTCTTTCCTGCCTTATGCGTCCGTCCTGCCCCGATCATCAGCACTTCCCTGCTCGAGTGATCGGGCGACGAGGTTCCCTCCTTGCGCTTTCCCCCAGATATCGTGCTGATAGTCCCCCGGGTCTCGATATTTGCCTCGCGCTGTCGCTCTTCCGCCCTGGGAGGGGTGACCCGTTCATCCTTCCGCATATCCGTGAGGACCTTTGTTAGCATGATGCAGTCGTTGGTGTGGTGGGTGGCGGTGTTGTGGTACTCGCACCAGATGTTCGGGATTCGGCCGAACGGGGCCATTGCCTTTGACATGTTGTTTGGCGATGGAATCTGGTGTCGGTATTGGCGGAGCAGATGTGCGTTCGATTGTCGGTTGATTGCGTATACCTCCTGGCCCGTCGGTCGATATCGTGGCGCTGATGGTAAACGGGCTTCCTGTGGCGCTGGTCCCCTCGCCTGGTTGTAGCGGTTGTTGTGGTAGTTGCGGGAGGATGGCCTTTGGTGATTCTGTCCTTGCGCGTCCCGGCTCCTCTTGTAGCCCCCGGTTGGCTCTACGTCGTCCGCTAATTGTCGCGGTTGGGCGCTTGCCTTCTCTGGTCTGTTGGTGCTAGACTCGGAGGTGGACCCGTACACTCGCGTTTCTACCAACGCCTTCTGTACAATTAGGTCCATAATCTCGTCGTAGTCGAGATATTCCTTCCTCACTAGCTTCTCTATGAACAGCGTGGCGAGCATGTTGTTCATCAGGGCCACCTTGGCCACTCGCTTGTCAAGGTCCCTGCATGTGCTCGCAAGCGTCCTCCACCGGTTAATGTAGCTGGACAAGCTCCCGTCCCTCCCATGGCGGACCTTGAGGAGGATGCCTGTGGTGTTGTACTTGCCCTGGAGCCTGTACTGCTTCTGGAAGCTCTCCGCCAGCTCGAGAAACAAATGGATAGAGCCTGGCGGGATCTCGTAGAACCAGCTCCGTGCTTCCTCGGTCAGTGTTTCCTGGAACAGGAAACATAGGGTCGGGTCCGAATATCTGGTTCCGTCCGTGGTGGATCGGAACTCGTCGATGTGCGTGCGGGGGTCCCCCCTCTCGTCGAACCGGATGATCTTCGTCGTCTTCGCGTGGAGGTCTCTTCCCCTCTCCAGTATGTGTGCTAAGAACGGGCTGACCTGGGGGGTAAACGTCCCGCCCTGCTCGGCGAGCTTGTCTTTCCGTAGGAGCGATACCTCTTCCGCCAATTCTTCCATCCTTTGGAGGATCCGGGCGCTATCCATCGGGGGTGGCGACTCCCCTCCTGGTGTGGGCGAGCGGGCTGTCCGGGAGTTAACCCCGCCTAACGGATGTAGCTCTTCGTCGGTGGTTTCTTGGGTCCGTTCGCGTTGCCCCCGCGGCTGGCCGACGAGCACGTCCAGTCGCTCCTCCAGCCTATGCCGGATCTGGCGCTCCTCTGCTCTCTCGAGCGCCGCCCTCTGTAGCTCTCAGAGCAGGCCGTCGACGCGCTCCTCACTGCTGCTCGTTGCTAGCTCTATTACTTGCCGCTCCTGCGCGCCTAGGGGTGTTCCCCCGATGGGTGCGCTGCTGACGTTAGTCTCCTGGATAGGCATGTGGGCTTCTGGTTAGTGGTGTTTATACGAGGTTTGCAATTTGTAAGCTTCCCACAGACGGCGCCAACTGTTTCTACTGGATTACGCGGGACGTAATCTAGCAAAAGTAAGTACGAGTACTCCTTCTTCTTCCTCTCTTCCGAACGCTCGTGCTGTTCGGATGGTCGGGCGCTTCTTCTCCCTTCGGGTGTGCGGATACGCGTACTCGGGTATGCTGTTAGAAGAATACAACGACAAACAGACAGTTAGGGGTCGAGACAGGGGTGGCCTGCCTTCAACGCTCCGATGCCTAAGTTAGAAGATGTATTGGATATAACAGTCAAGCGAGCATGCATAGAAGTAGGTTGGAGTGTTTAGTGTTTTGAATACGTTGGATTGAGATGAGATTCGATCCTATTACCTGTAATAAATACCTTTCATATATAGGTGGTTGAGTTTGCTACTCGCTTGTGTTCCTCGATGTGGGACTGGTTTGCTCTTGCTGTCATGTGATTCGTACATTCGGATGTGCGCCCCACGGGCGCGTGCGCGCTCGGATGGGGTCGGTCTTGTGAACAAAGTTGTAGCCTTCCTGGTGGTCTTTCAGGTGGTCGGGTAGGTATTGATTGTCTGCTTAAGTGGATAAGTATATTTAATCGGACAACTAATGATGCTATACTAACACTATCCATGTCGGTTTATGACTATTATACCAGATGTGTGAGAATGTATGAGATGCCGATGATTTGGATCTTGAGAATATTTACGACTTTTTACGCTTATAACTGATAATTTTTTCAATTGTTCTGAAAATCTCGGGAAAAACCAATTCACTGCTTTAAAAGTGGCCATTTATTAAAAAAATTCGAAAAATATCTATTGGTAGTAACCGTAGTACACCGGAAAGAGTCGAAGATAAATATGCCCCATCTACTAGTATCTAATCGTTTATGTAGGATCCTAATCTTAATACATAAATTTGTTTAAAGGAATAATATTTTTGGCAATTTGTGTGTATTTTGTCTTAATTAAAATAAAAGTGGTTATTCTCTCAATTTCTGATTTATAGGGAGATTGATTGTAACAGGTTGTAATGTATATTTAATGTTATCTATCAATGAATAAAGCACAGTTTCAAATCATATCTCCTGTATATCTATTTTCTTCTTCAACAGGCTATCAGTAGCTCTTGAGTTGATAGTCATCACCCCAAATCCTAAACACCAAAATCCACTGCCGGAATCATAACCACCGCCGACCATCATCATCGTCGCCAGAAGTTTTCCATCTTAGCTAGATTTTTCGTGAATGCTTCTTCAAACTTTTTTCAAAATTTTCGTACTGAGCATAGCACCTTAGAGGTAAAAAATTTAACTTCCTTTGATTTAGAAAGGGAATTTTTTTTGTGGTACCTGAACTTACCCGACCCTATCAACTTGATACCTGAACTTTCAAAACTATCAAATCTCATACCTAGACTTTAAAAATCGTATCTTGGTGGTACCTGGAATCAATTTTTCATCCATTTTCGTCACTTTTGATGAAGTGGCAAACCAAACTTTCAAAATCTAAGGGTAAACAATTAATTCTAAATATTATTATATTTTTTATATATATTTTATTTTTCTTTATTATTTTTTTTATCTTTCAATTGAAAAACAAACGTGCTTGCTTTCTCTAAGATTCAAACCACACACCTTGAAAAACACACACTGGTATTTTCTACCACTAGACCACACATACATCATGTTAATTTAGAAAGGGGATTTTTTTTGTGGTACCTGAACTTATCCGACTTTATCAACTTGATACCTGAACTTTCAAAACTATCAAATCTCATACATAAACTTAAAAAATCGTATCTTGGTGGTACCTGGAACCACCAACCAATTTTTCATCAATCTCCGTCACTTTTGATGATGTGGCAAACCAAACTTTCAAAATCCAAGGGTAAACAAATAATTTTAAATATTATTTTATTATATCTATATTTTAGTTTTCTTTATTATTTTTTTTATCTTTCAATTGAAAAAAAAACGTGCTTGCTTTCTCTAAGATTCGAACCACAGACCTTGAAAAACACACTGATATTTCTACCACTAGACCACACATACATCATGTTAATTTCACCACCATTATATTCTTCTTCTTCTTCTTTTGAAGAGTCTCGAATAAAACAGAGAGGTCATTGTGTCTTTGTCTAATGCTGAGACCGAGTTTGTTTTTGTTGTGGTTGGGAGCTTTGCGAGGAAATTTTTTATGGGTTTTTACTTCAGTGAGAAATGTGGCAGGACCGGGGAGGTTTTGCTGGAGAGAGAGGGAGAGAGAGAGAGAGAGAGAGAGAGAGAGAGAGAGATCAGGTCATATTCGACCCAACCAAATTTAGAAATAAAAAATGAAATAAAATGGTGATAGAAGGGCAAGATAGTATGTTACCCTCTGATTTAAATTTTTCATTTTCCACGTCATTAAAAGTGACGGATATGGACGAAAAATTGGCTATAAGCAAGGTTCTAAAAATCGCTAGGCGGTCCTAGACGGTGAAGGCACCTTCTAGCGCCTAGGCGGCTAGACGGGGATTAATCAGATTCTAGGCGGGTTTGATTGAATATATTTATATATGAAATAAATGAATAATTAAAATATTTATATAATCAAGTTACACATAAATATAGTCTAAATGGTGATAATATCCAAATAAAAATATAACATAGAGTCATATTCTCAATTGCCAAGTCTCAAGTGACATAAGTGATAAGTCACATAACACAATCCATCAAACAAAGCAAAAATATAACAAAAAATAAATCAAGCCTCATAGTTTACATCCATATTGTCACCTTCATTATCAAAGTCATAATCTCCATCATAATCGATGTCATCATCCGATATAAAATCTTCATCATCAAGTTCTCTTACTCCAACATTACGAGAATTTCTCCTAGGCTCTTGAATACCATCATCTCCATCCCAAGTGATATCGGAGTCCACATCTTCATCACCTCCTTCTACAAGCCATCTTTGAGCTCCTTCGGCTTCATTAGCAACAAGTGAGTCTCTTGCACTTTTCTTCTTATTGATACTCTTAGCATTGAATTGCTCATAAACTAAATTGCTCAACCTTGTTGCATCTAATATATTCCTTTTTTTTTGTATGCACCTACATTTACAATTGTTAGAAAAATATTAGCATATATTATTTTTCACAAATCAAATAGTTTGTCACTTCCATGTTTTAATTTATTAGGAACTTACTAGATATAGTCATATAGAAACATAAAAAATAAATTATATTGAGTACTTACTCCTTCAAAAGCGCTCCAATTTCTCTCACACCCGGAAGAACTTGTGGCAATGAGAGGATCCTTATAGCCATCTTTTGCAATTTTGGAACATGATTTCCATTACTAGCCCACCATTCAACTAAAGAAGCAAAATATCCACAATTAAGTATTAAACAACTAAACATGATAATAAACAAAATATAACTAGCAAGTTGTAAATGTTCACACCCGGATCATAAGTGGTCTTAGAACATATGTGTTCAAGGCAATAGCTCTTCCAAAGTTACATTCCTTCTTTTTATATGTCTTGAACTCTTCACTAGCTACTTCGGTTTGCACTTCAACATAATTTAGGAAGAATCTCTCCACACAATCAAGGAATCCACTCATGACATGTTGATTCAAACATATACTCTCATCTTTGTAGAAGTAAAATTGGTTCAAAAGATACGAGGCCAAATGCAATGGACTTACTTTTTTCTCTATGATATCCAAAATTGGACGATAGGTAACTTCTATACCATTGAAGGCCTTTTTGATCTCTTCTTCAACTTGTTCAAGTTCTCCATGCAACCATCCCATGGATGGTTTGTCTCCATCAACAATTCAAAGAACCTTAAACAAAGGACCAAACACGCTCAAACAAAGTGAGACCCCACTCCAAAAGCTACCACTCAACATAGTGTTATATGCCGCTTTTCCTTTTAAAGTCTTGGATTGTTTGCATTCACCCCAAGCATCACTAGCAACCATAGTCCTCAACTCATTTCTCTTATCATTCAAGCTTTGCAAAGTTAGAAAACTTGTTGCAAATCTTGTGACTTCCGACCTCACCAAGTCTTCTTTTCCGGTAGCCTTTCTCATCAATGCCAACGTCTTATGATGTGCATAAATGAAAATAGTAAAAGCTTTTGCCTTGCCAAGCACAACCTTGAACTTCGGTTCATTGCCAATATCCTTAAGCATTAGATTCAATGTGTGAGCGGCACATGAAGTTCAAAATATATTCGGTCTTTTCAACTTTAACAAATCTGCCGCCGCCATATTGTTGCTTGCATTGTCCGTAACCACTTGAACCACATTTTCTTTGCCAATATTTTCAATGCATTTGTCGACGTACTCATAAATATACTTTCCGGTGTGTGAGTCCTCCGAACATTCCTTCGAGGAAAGAAAAGTAGTGTCTTCCTTGCAATTGACACACAAATTCATGATGCTTCTTCTCTTTCGGTCGGACCATGCATCCGTCATAATTGAATACCCATTTTTAGTCCACTCTTCTTCTTGATTCTTAAGAGACTTCTTTGTTCTCTCAACCTCTTCCTTCAACAAAGGCTCTCTCAATAGGTATTGGCTTGGTGGTTGATAGCCCGGTCCAAATTGACCAATCGCCTCTACAAGTCTCAAAATACTATCACAATCAATAGCATGAAATGGAACTCCGACTTCATAAATCCACTTAGTCAAATATTGATGCACAATATCTGTTCTTTCCTTTGAAATTGCATCATGGATATTTTGTTGCCACATCATTTTCCTTATTTCTGTAGCGGACTCCAGATCAATGTTGGATACAAACTTATCCATCGGACCAAGATGATGTGGCTATTTTCTAGCCCCTTTAATCTCCACTTCCTCTTCTACGGTGACTTGAACTTCTTGTCTCACTTCACTTTGATGCATGGATTTTTTTGTCTTTTTTTGTTTTGGCACAGATAACGCAACTAAACATTTCTTCTTGTCATCAACTGTAGCATCGGGACATGCCGTTACATTCCCCGAAATACCGACAATATGTTATTTTACTCTATATACTCCTCCTGCCATATGTTTTTCACACAATTTACACTTCTTTTTATCCCATTTTTCATCCCTCAATTCACCATACACCCATCATATATCATCAGAGTTACGCTTCAAAGGTATCGTCGATGATGCACTCGTTGGATTCGATGTCACAGATGAACCAGACATTGCATTTTTACTATGAGTGCTAGTCATTTTCACTACAATATTCACAAGTAGATATACAATAACTACAAAAATGTAAATAGAATTTACATGCATAGTAAGAGTTTTATAAGAATGTAAGCATATATACAGAGTAGCATTGTAGCATCAAACAACTCCAGAGTCATTGCTTGTAAACAACTATCTAGTACAGGATTTATGATGATGAAGATTCAACATCATCACAATGCAATATCAAGAAAACTACATCATCATAATGTGGTGGATCTTTTATGCAGGGAGAAAACTACATTGAGATTGACATTGATATGCACAGATTTAGTTGTATATCAAGAAAAAGATTTGAAACGCTCCTAGATAGACTAAAGATCTGCATCTTAGATGTTGGCCTCACAATTCAGGTGATAATTCTCCTTCATTGACAAGTTGGATAGTCCTATGATTCCTCTATTCAGTTGTTATTTCTTGTACCTTTCCATTTTTCCTTTTTCAATTAGTTAATCTATATGTTATACATGTCTTTGGAAAACAGGGGAACAAACCTAAAGAGTTGCCAGAGTAGATTTTATGTTGTATACGGTTAAATGGAGTTGACTACATGAAGTACAGGGCTAGAATACCAATTCATATATACTGTATAGGGCTGGAATACCAATTCGGACAACAATCAGTTTCGCAATCAGCTATTATGCCTTACCTACATGACTACATTTACTTAGGAAGCAGACAAGCAACATATACCAAACCATCAGATTAATTCCACAGTTCCCACTTGATACTGTCTACAAGACTACAACTCTACATCAATGTGGAGTATTTAGCTAAATAAGTCGAGCACTCAAAACTAAAGGCTGTGAAATTTTCGATGGCCTCAGAGAAAGAGCAGAAGACGTGTAATGAAGTCGGATTAGTCAACGTTACTCTCTACTCACTCAACAAGAGTGATGCCAAGGATGTAAAGACAATGCAGTCAAGATTAGACACTGGATTGTAGCATAACTAGGATAGAGGCTGGTTTGTGACATTATCCAGAAGCTTATTACAACATATATAGAGTTTCTCTGCTTAATCTCATCACACCATAATCGATCTGTATTAGTGCTCAAACTTTAGTCATGGCATCCACTTTTTATAAAATAGAACCATGGTCATCAAGAACCATTTTGTATAAATATTATTCCACAATTATGGAATTATTACATACATTACATCTGAACACATATATATATAGATATATGATCAATATGATTGTATACTCAAGAATTACACATACCGTATAACAAGTTGAGATGAAGCTTGAGAAGTGAAGCCATGAAGATGAGCCGGCGAAGAGAAGTGAAGCCGTGAAGATGAGCCGGCGAACAGAAGTGAAGCCGGCGAAGATCAGGCAGAGCGATTTGGGTAGGAGCTCTAAGCTCGGAGTGGAGCTCCAAGCGGTGATGTCGCGAGGAAGGTAGGAGCTCGAAGAGGCAGCATCGCGCGGGAGGGTTGGAGCTCAGAGAGGAGGAGCAATTTTGGATTTTTTTGGGTTTTAGGTTTTATGCAGATTGAGAATCATATTCATATATCAATTGAAAAAAATATGCCTAGACTACCCAGACGGCGATTCGAAGCCCAAAATATCCCATACGGCGATTTAGCTGAAAATTCCAAGGTTTTTCGACGCCGTCTAAACCAATTACCCAGATACGATTTTTAAAGTTTAGATATGAGATTGATAATTTTGAAAGTTTAGGTATCAAGTTGATAGGGTCGAGTAAGTTCAGGTACCACCGATTTTTTCTTTTCCATTTAGAAATTAGGTTGTAAAAATTAATTACTGCAACACCCTAGATCTAAGTCTAGATTTAGGTAGAATTTTCGTACTGTGATTTACTTTTTATTCCATAGTTCTTATGGATAATTTCACATTGAACAAAAATGGAAGTCGATATTTTGTAACTATTTGTAAAGGTCACGGTTTTCTGTGGTGTGGTATGAAGTCACCGATTTTTGCATCGATTTTTGTGACCATACATAATTGATCACGTATCTTATTCCCTAAAATTGATATTAGTGATCATAGTTTTTCGATCAATACTAATTGCATCTCTTGTCTCTCTTCTAGATGATGTCATCTGAGCTGGCTAGACCTGAATTTGACATCCTTGACATTCAAGGAGCAGAATACCATAGATGGGTATCTGACGTTAAGAATACTCTTCTTGAAAAATGTTTCACTGATATCATCACACCACTACCACCTGGTACAAATGTTGAAGATGACACTAAGGCTTGAAAAGTTCAATCTCTCATGTTTCCACAGAGACATATTCATCCAACTCTGAGGAAATAGTACTTGCTAAAAGATGACCCCGCGGATTTGTGAGTAACTTTGCAAGAACGGTTCAACAATGTGCATGACACATAACTTCTAGAGTTACAAAAAAAGTGGGATTCAATCCGATTGTTGAATTTCCCTAAAATCAATGCTTTTTGTCAAGCAATGTTGAAGCTACAGTAAGAGCTAGCCATTTGTGGCGTCGTAAAAACCGACCAAAATATAGTTGAGAAGTCTTTAACCACTTTCCCCACTTCCATGGACACACTCACACATCAATATCATATAGATTATGAGCAAGGAAGATTAAGATCATTAAGTGATTTCATGAAGGTGTTGGCTAAGAAAGAAAGGTATTATGAGATTCTTCTCAACAACAATGTTAGGCTAGCCGGTACAAGGATTTTGGTAGTCATGGTGGTAGTGGAAGGAATGGCAGAGGTTGTGGCAGAGGAGGAAATAGTCAGAATATGACTTGGACGAACCAAGACAATAACCAAAACAATTCCAACAAGAATCACTCTAATTTCGGTCCTAGGGATGGTGGAAATTCTTCAAATTCGGTTTCTATAAGCTTGTCACCTTACTATAGGTGTGGTTCTACCAAGTATATGCAAAAACAATATCGTGCATTAAGGATGTCTATAATTCCTACAAGACGTGCAACCAATATTTGACACATGAGACTAACTTCACTGAAGATTGTGATATAGAAGATTATGGTGAAACCAATCTTAGTGTAGCAGTTGACACAAAAACAAGTCTGAACACTGCGGTTTTTGATTAATCTATGTATTAGACTCATATTTCTGCTATGTAATCAAGTTTACTTTATTTTGACTTGTTATAGTAGGTTTTGTTTGGCATAAGACAATCTTTGATGTAAGTTTTGATGTAGACAAAGTAATAAAATTTTCTTCTTTTCGGTATTTGAAAATGTTAAAAATGGTTGTTTTCATACATATTGCTTGAATGGTTCGAAATATACCTAACTCTATGGCACTATAACACCAAAATATCATAAAACGAGACAAAAAGAGATGATAGTTTTGATCTTGCAGATTTTTCTACCTGTCAAAGGTTTACCTCAACCCGTTAAAGAGTACATACTGTATCGATTTATGCACATTTTTGACCCGTCAAAATTTTTTGCACTATTTCTTTTGACCTGTTGAAAGATGGTCCTAATTTATATATTTTGCACCTTCGACACGTCGAAGCACCATCTCGACCCGTTGAAGGCATGCCACTGTCTCCAAAATTGTCCAAATTTGACCCGTAAATGGAAATTTTTGACCTGCCAAAAAAGATATCGGAAATTCGCATCAATTTTAGGTTTTTCTTTGACCCGTCGAGCCATTTTCTTGGTTCGTCGAAGAGGTCTCGCTGGACACAATTTTCTTGATTTTTGACCCGTCGAAAATCGGTATCGAAAATTCATATTAGTTTTTGGGTTTATTTCGACCCGTCGAGTGGATTTCTCAACCTGTCAAAAACCTAATCCGGAATTCGTGTTTTGATGTGTTTTACATCGTTCTTACGACCAATACCTACTACTGTGCCTGATACTGTACATCATATGTGGTTTTACATCAGTTTTGTCATGCCATGAGCTGTAATCTACAAGGTCTTTTCGGTCGGTCAGATGTTGTTTTACATCGGTTTTTGGATGTTGCATTGATCAACACTCCAATCGAACCTTGATAAGTTTTGAAAACACATTTGTGCCAACAGTTTTCAATTGGAATAATATTATGAGAATGAAAAATAGTTTTGTGTGCAATCTTCATAAATGTTGCCAACGACGCAACTTGGAAAGGTTTATGAGGATTTGTAGTGGTTTATTTTTTCATATGGTACATATCATTTAATCCAATGCAGTGATTCATATTACTGTATGTGACTTTGCCTCGTATAATCTTTTGCATTATGATGATCACATTATTGAGAAATTTTCATGGTTATCGGTTCTTAAGAGTAGAGAAGCATATGGGAATACCTAAAACCATCAGTTTAGATTTGGGGGGGGGATTAAGATTACTCCACTCGGTCAAGGCTCAGTCTCCAAGATGAGTGCAACACAATCCCATGCGTTTTTCCTATCAGATTTCTTTACTGCAAAATCCAATTCACATCGCTCGATTTACAAAATTTGTTCATTGCATGTAATGCTATTTACATGCATGATCTTCTTTTATTGTAGACACAACTTCCATTCATTCACAAATTCCAAGAATATGTTTGTGGAACAATCAAATCGGTATGCGAACTATGTTATGGTTTTGGTTGCTGCATCGATGCATTGGTCACATGTCGCTTTGTTATCCTCATGGTATGTTGCATTTGTGAAACTCGTAGCACAGATTATTAAGCTTCTGGCTCACCATCCAGACAATCTAATGAGGTCTAATATATGAGAGTTTACATCAAAATCTTTTGATGATTACTGCATGACAATTGAGATTGAAGTTAAATATCCCGTTCCTCATGTTTATTAACAAAACAATTTAACAGAAACAAAAATCAAGCGGTGACAGCTTACGACCAGATCATTGGTAATGTGTACTAATTTATCGGCATTTTCTTGGGAATATGCAGTGCTACATGCAACTATACTTATTCACTTAAGACTCATAACACGCCAACCATTTCATGCGTACCAGTTGATAACTGAGTATGAGCCTGATATTTCACATCTATAGATCTTTGGTTACGCAATATATGTGCCAAATATACCTTCATAGCGTACTGCAATGGGTTTTCAATGACGTTTAGGCATCTATGTTGGTTGTGAATCTTGAACAGTTTTTCGTCATTAAGAACTTTCGACGGGAGATCTATTTACTGCAACATTTGTACATTGTCACTTTGATGAGACATACTTCCCGTTGTTAGGGGAGATAGGAATGGTTCCATTCTGGTTAAACGTTGAAAATTCACGTGGTATATCCCCACTATTTCTCATCATGATCCCTGGACATCTCAGTATGAGATTGAAGTGCAATGTATTCTCGATCTTCAGAAACTAGCAGATTTGATGCCTAATTTTTTCACTAATATAGTGAAAGTGACGAGATCGGTTATACCTGCTACAAACAATCCTGCAAGGTTAAAAGTCCCTAGATTTGGACAAGTTAATGTAACACTCATGCAAGGTAGCGTTTCTCCTGCCCATAGTAGGGGTGTAACGTCGGTCAAAATCCATTAATAAGTTGCCAGTAATGAGGTAAACAATCAAGATATAACCATTTATCATCAACACATGAGATTTTTTCTGACTGCAATTGTGTCCAGAAGTTGACATTGACAAACACTGGGGAACGCCTCAGTGTCAATGACAATGTTAGTAAACAAAGAAATCTAACCAAATTAAACAAATGCTAGCGGTATTATGAATGGTTCTTCCAGATTCGTCAATAATGCATTTACTTATTCCGTCACTCAAGGATTGACGACGATGAAGTGAAACATTGCTCTGTCGTGGATTATCAACGGTTACCATAGAGAAACATTGATCGATATGAAAAGTTACAATCTAGGATGAACTAGACTCTCTTACAAAATACAAGTTTTCGGTTAAGTAGTGCTATGACCACCGAATGGTAAGACGGTTAGATACAAATGAGTCTTTGTTTGGAAGCTCAATGAGAAGAACTTGTGACGTAAGCATTTTCCGAACGCTTTAGTATTGATTATGAGATGTATTTTCTTGTTATGGAATCATTATTTTTCGCTCAATGAGAAGAACTTGTGGCGTAAGGATTTTCTCAACGCTTTAGTATGTGATTATGAGGAGATCTATTTTCTAGATATGGAAAGTTACAATCTAGGATGAACTAGATTCTCTTACAAAATGCACGTTTTTGGTCAAATAGTGCTATGACCACCGAATGGTAAGCCGGTTAGACATAAATGAATCTCTGTTTGGAAGCTCAATGAGAAGAACTTGTGGCATAAATATTTTCTCAACGCCCTAGTATTGATTATGAGGAGATGTATTCTCTGGTTATGGACATCATTACTTTTTGCTACCTTATCAATTTGTTAGTGTTTGAAAAACTGAGTATGCAGCTAATGTGTAATAACCTGTCTCGAGAATTATTGTTTTAAGATTTGATTAAGGTTAAACAAGAAAAGTACTTAATTTTTTTATCATCAGTAATTATTGATGGTCTTCCTATCAGAATTTTATTCGTTAAGTTTTTCGAGAAAGATTATTGAGGAATGTCGTTGAGTTTATCGAGACAAATTTGTGACCTCATCAAGTGTTACAATCGGAGTTACGATCAAGAAATTATGGTCAACAAAATTTTTGTACTATTTTACGTAATCGGTTAGTCCCAACTCGCACATATATAAAGAACTTACCAAAAATAGAAAGTTAGACTTTCTGTTTCGGGTCAACATTTTCCTTCTCTCTCCTTTCTCTCCCGCGTCTCTCCTCCCTTCCGTACGCCGTGAGTCGCCGTCATCTGTGCTCGCCGGTCCAACCGCCAAAACCGGCAAGACCGGTGTCAAAAGATTTGTCTCTCTTACCTCTTTCAAACCCCTATAGTCTTAGACTTTAATTCATATCATGGAAGTCGTGGTGAGGTTTGAAAGGTGCACCGGCGACTGAAAAACCTAGGTTATTGGGACGGTGGTTTCAAGCTTGAATCAGTCGGCGTAATCTACTGGGCTTTGAATCTCTTATCACCATGAAGATAACCACACCAAGATCAAATCTTAATTCAAACCGAGGAGGAAGAATCGATGTATTGAAATTTTTGACGTTCTTAGTTTCAAACTGAAATTAGGTGAATTATATTGAGAATTGGACTTTGATGTAGTTATGAAAGTTTTTGTTGGGTTGATTTTGCAAAAATTTGGTGTCCGGGTCGCCGAAAAAAGTCACGGCGGCGCCGCATCGTCGTCGTCGGCGGTGTTTCACGGCAGAGATTTCGATGAAGAATTTTCCATGAAAATTTTAACTGTTTTGCTCGTAATTACGTACTGATTGTAATGAAGAGGTTATTGAATTGATTTAGACATAGTTGATTAAGACATGCGGTTAATAGATTATTAATTGAACGATTTTACAATTATATCGAATGGTTGAGTCAATAGTCGATTCGACTTCGAGTCATGTAAAATTGGAGGAATGTGTTGCAACTTTAAAAAAGATTCAAGACTTAGAATTTAGAATTAAATTAACCTCCTTTCATTAGTTCAGAAAGCATGTTATTCGAGAATGCGAGGTTCTCGAAGTTATTTCATTATGATTTTTGACGATTAGTTATTAAGTAATAATCGTTGTTTCAGGATGACGTGTTAGCAGCAAGTGACAGATATTTAGAGACATCAACATATGAGAATTGGCTTGATGAAAATTACGGCACAATACGGTGAGTGGACGTTTACTTTTACAGTCATATTGCGAGTTCATTAATTATGTTTTACATTTATGATTATGTTTTATGAACTTTTATGTTTTTGAGGTTTGACTTGTGATGGTTTATTTAGTTGCATTGATGCTCTGACTATTCGGCTGATCACCGGATAGTTGGTCGAACCGGGGTTAGGACAAACATCCTGCATGACCCAGATTGTCTCGGGTTAGGACAAACACCCTACACGCTCCCATCACCTATATTTTTCAGTTATATAGTCGTTCCGGGTTAGGACAAACACCCTGAACGACCAACTCCATTTGCAGTTTAGTTTATGCTACTTGAATTCGCATTATTTCACAGAAATCAAAGAAAATGCATATAGTTATAGTTTTACAGATTTAAACGGTTTATGATTTTGTCTACTCACTATAACATTTTATGTTTTTATGCCTTTTCCTGACCCATTTATTTTAAAATGCCCAAATTGCAGGTTAGTCGGCTGAAGTCGTGATCGTCCAGAGTTCGAGGCATGACGGTCCACAGTTTCCGTCTTCTTAGTGTTGGTTCTAAGTTGAAGTTCAGGTTTGCTCATGCTAGAGTACATGATACCTATTAGTCAGCGCTAGATACTTTAATATGGGTCTCGCAAGACTTACCCTGGATTACTAAGGTAATTTAGGGCGGGTCTTGCCATAATGGATGTGCTTATATATCTCTATGGGGATCTTTATTTAAAGATATACATGAGAGTGTCGGTTGACATGGATCTACATAATGCAAGTAACTCTAAAACTACGGAGTGCTCATGTGATCATATTGAGACGTTCACAACTCTAAGTGACTAGATTGGGAAGGAATGCAAAAATGATAAGTTATGTCCATGTATGTTCATTACATGAACGAGTTGTTTGAGATGAAAGACCTTGGTAAGAGTCGATTATGTCTCAGTTTAGAGATAAAACATCAAGTTGGTGGAATACTTATTCACCAGTCTGCTTATGTCCAAGTCAGGCAATGGACAAAGCACACCCTTTTAGCACACCCTCCAAAAGGATCCATTCCATCTAAATGAGAGGAACTTTTAGAGTTGAGATTACATATCTTACTGCGGTTGGAGCTTGATTATATATAGCTTGGTGCTCACAGCTAGACATTGCCTTCTCGGTTTGCAACTACACAAAGTCATTGGACTGGTGTAAAGCATATCTTCAAGTACTTGAAGGGTTCCATTGACTTGGGCCTATTATTTCCCTACAAAGAAAACTGAGAGAAACTTGAAATGCCCTAAAAAGCGATGGTTGAATTGCAGCATGAAGATCCTGGGACTTTCGACCTGTCGAATGGATCTTTCGACATGTTAAAGGATGCATCCTGAATTGACCCGAAGCTATCATTTGACCCATTGAGTGAAATCTTCGACCCGTCGAATTCCCCTCTAGTTGCAAGCACTGTTCCTCAATTCAGTGTGATCCCCTACTCAGAGACACCTTATGACATCTTGGTTGGGTTTGTTGATGCTGGGTATCTCTCTGACCCACATAAAAGACGTTACCAATGAGGTTATGTATTCACCATGTGGAACACGGCGATTTCTTGGAGATCAACTTAGATACCCTTGTTGTTACTTCTTAAAATCATTCTGAGATCATTATTTTGCATGAAACAGTTAAGGAATGTGTCTAGCTTAGGTCAGTTATACAACACATTTGAGGATCTAGTGGATTAATTTCCATTACGATATCACCAACTTATATATTTGAGGACAATGAGACTTGCATTGAACAAATGAAGTTGGGTTATATTAAGAGTGATCATACTAAACACGTTTCGCCAAAGTATTCCTACAACCAGCAACAGCAGCGGTTATTAAATATCCGTGTGAACCGGATTGAATCGTTGGATAGCGCTACAGGCTTGTTCACCAAGTCTTTACCAAAATCTACATTTGTGAAACATGTGAGACGCATTGAAATGCGAAGATTATCTGAACTCCAAGATTGAGTTACTGATCAGGGGGAGTTCATTTCGTAGACATCAGAGGGAGTCTACAACACATGTGGTTGCTTATATAATTAATGCGTTGTACTATTTTTCTCTGAGACCAAGATTTTATTTTTACCTAAGAAATTTTTAGTTTGCTTGTTAAGCTTTTTAGTTAGGCAATATGTTACGCGTCATCTATTAGGATAGTGACACAAGGAGAGTGTTTAAAAGAATAATATTTCTGATATCTCGATGTGTGTCATGTATTAATTAAAATAAATGTACATATTCTCTCGATCCTTAATTTTTAAAGAAATAAATTATAACAAATTATAATGTATATTTAACATCATATATATATATATATAAATAAATAAAATATAATAAATTTAACTTATTTATGAAAAGCGGCGCCAATCTCAGACGGTGGGCGGCGGGAAATATGCTGTCATCATCACTGATCACACGCGTGGTCTAGCTTGTACATCTGTACTCACCCTGATTAAAGGGCCCAGCTCAATTCTATATTCTTAACATCTTAGGCCTTCGGGCTGATAGGTCCATTAGGTTGTGCTCAAATTTGATCCCCCAGCCTAACCGGGTACTCCTAGGTGGTTAGGATTAGGGCTGTTAATACCGAATCGAAAACCGAAAAAAAAAAATCGAACCGAAAACGAACTGTAACAAAAAAAATTGAAATTGAACAAATACCGAACCGAAAAACAAAAAAATCAAACCGAACCGAAAAATTCGGTTCGGTTTCAGTTTTCGTCTCCAAAAAAATCGAAAAAACCGAATCGAATCGTTTGAACTAAAATGAATAAAACAACATCGTCTTACAAGTGTCAATCAAGTTTGATGTTGTTGGGTATGTTATTGAATATCTCTCTTTGTCCCATATGAAAGTAGTATTTGGTATGTGCCATAGTTTGATACTTAACAATGATTATTGGGGTTCTTGTGGGTTTAAGAAAAGGAATGCTAAGTTGCCAGAGAAAAACTCCCTAGCTGAGAAAGTGAGAATGGTGGACAAGTTGAGTATAGTTTGAGAATGGATTCAATTGAGTGTTTTTATGTGATATTTGTATTGTATTTTTATTTGGATGGACTGTAGATTGTTTTAAACTTGGACTATGGAGTGTGGACTTTGGTTTATGTTTGTTGATGTTTGAAACTTTGAATTTGTGATGTAAACTTTCGATAAACATTTGGCCATTTGCTATGGTTTGAAACTTTGAATATGTGATTTGTGACTAATTATATTTGTTGTAGTTTGATTTGACATAAACTATGTTTCACACTTTCATAAAGTTATTGAAAAAAGTAGCTAATGAAGATTTTCGAAACTAATAGAAAGAAATAGTTTTTTTTTTAGAAAGTTTTTTTTTATTTAAGAAAAACCGGAAAAAAAAACTGGAAAAATCGGAAAAAAAAACCGAACCGAACCGAACCATTCGGTTTTTTGTAAAAAAATCAAAAAAACCGAATCGAACCAAACTGATTAAAAAATATGATTCGATTTTCAGTTCGGCCTAATAACCAAATCGTTTGTACCGATTAACAGCCATAGTTAGGATCATATATGTCGCATTTGAAGAATTGTGCATGTTGTGACTTCTCCAGGCCAAACCACCCGATAAGTTTACATTATTTAAAGACCATTAATGGGAATAGAAACAAGTATTATGAGTAGTGTAGTCGCACATTTGAATGAGTTGATGGTAACATGGAATAGATTGATAGAAGAGTTTACGCGCAAAATCACCAAGGTAACCAAATCAGGGATGTTATCTTTATCGAGTTATGAAGAAAAAAGGTAACAACACTTGGAAATATTAAGGATATATATATTGACCCTAGCTGGGGAACACAATTCAGAAATTAAAAGGAAAAACAATGAATTGGAGATCGAGATGGATCGGACTTCCCACCAACTAGCTAGCCAGACTCGATCAAAGGTCTTTTGCGTGTGTGGATTTTGAAACCCTTTTCTTCACGGAATAATCACCCAGACTGAGATTTTGGGATCTAGCTAGATTAATTACTTACAGGACAAGTTCATTGAAATTTTTGCACACCGCATTTCAGTTGACATTTCTTTGGTGCATTTGCCATTGGTAAACTAAGTTAATAAATTGTATACTTAATTAGTTAAATTCTGAAAATAAAC
This sequence comes from Geum urbanum, assembly GCA_946800695.1. Lineage (NCBI taxonomy): Eukaryota > Viridiplantae > Streptophyta > Magnoliopsida > Rosales > Rosaceae > Geum > Geum urbanum. Next base: position 74,354,673 of record OX326999.1, on the reverse strand, counting down.
TACTGTATTAACTAACTAATGTCGATGATATAATGATTCAATATATTCAGATATATATGCATGGCTACTTGACTAGTTACCAAGCCGGCCGGTCATCAGAATTCACAACTCAGAAGACATGATCGAGGGCAAGGTTTTAAATTCCGATCAGTATATAACTATACGTGCATTGGTCAATAATTTTCTAAATTGTAGTTATCCCCTTTTGCATTTTCGTGGTGAGAATAACATCGACATATAGAGTCCACTAATAATAATATCACAGCTTCCACGAAGAGGAATTTTTGACTCATCCAATATCTGTGTATGCTAATGTCTTGGTTTCTTATATGACATGGAAGTGGTCGATTGATCATCACCAACTCGATATGGTCAGAAATATATATTTTCCTCAACGGCTGGCCGAATCATATCTCGACCAGAAAAAGTTCAGAAGGTTACCTTTTAATATTCAGAAACAAATACAATACAAGGTACGTAAGTGGAAACTGGTGAGGAGGAAGAAATATTTATAATAACAGAATTTGTTTTAATTGAATACCCGGGCAATATTAAAACAGGGAGAACTATGTATAAGTATTCTGTAGGTTTGAAGTTAACAATTATATGGCGTCACCACATATGTGTGTGTTTATATCACCACAAGATCCAACTAGCTAGAGTCCGGAAATGCATGCATGTATGTCTTGCTGCACAATCTGTAGAATCTGTTTTGTTTTAATTAACTTCCGGGATCGAATTGAGTTTGTCAATGAAGGAATAGTATTGCTGATTGATGATCGTGATGATGATCATCAGGTATAGCTAGCTGGGATGGGTTGGATACAGAAGCAACATCGTGAAAAATGAGCAGAAGAACTTTGTCAAATTCAAAAGTATTCTCCCTCCAGAAGCCAAAACTTAATCACTAAAATACTAAACATGTGTACCTACATAAAAAAAACCTATAACTAATCTTCACAGTTAGGGAGATTGTATATTATAAGGAAAAGTGTTATACTTGATTAGTCATTAATTAGCTAACTAATTAAGGTCAATCATATAAATTAGGTGGAAAGATAAACATCGTAAATTCATAAATTCAAATCCAAATTTAACTTTACCAGTGCAAACGCGCGCCTGCAGAGTTAGGTTTGCTAGGACTAATTGAGCCAGCAACAGTCAAACAGGTTCATATATTCATATTAGACAGAAAGTTCTACTAATGAGCTAGCTGTTTTATGAATATCAAACCAAGTTTCTGACTAGTATGCATGCATTAATTACTTGATCATCATCAATTTCGAATTAGCTTTAAGGTTGTTGATGACATTGTTTGATGACAAACTTGAATATAATGGAAGTTTTAGCTAGATGGAATTTATATGTAACGAAAGTTCCTGGTAACGCAATGCCGGCCTTTTTCATTTCAAAGTCTCCTAATCAAATCCTATTGAAAATAATCAATTAAATAAACTTAATTAGCTATGTACATGTGGAAAATGAGCAGAGGGCACAAGTACTTGCCTATTTATAGACACGCATGTCTTTGTTCCATAACAAAAGAGCACAAGAATTACTCCATTTTCTATACTGCGCTTATCTATAGCTTAAAGGAGTCTCCTTCATTCCCTCTTCATTCTGTGAATTCATAGCAAGCCTTCTGTCCTGGAATGGCACGCTCTGGATTTGTGCTAGCTTGTGCATTAGTTCTGTTGGCTTCTTCAGTAGCCTCCGCGGCAATAGTCGAGCATTCTTTTAACGTAAGTCGATCTGTATTAGTCGAGTTAGTTTTTAGCTAGCTAGCTTGTTAATTGTCCTTTATGATTCTGGCAAGCATGCTTCCTCTTAAACTAGCAAAACATTTATCTTGCCGGACATGATGACATGATCACACTGTCAATTTCTGATTTTCTTTCTTAACATGCAGGTGAATAACTTGACTGTTACGCGACTATGCCGTAATCAACTAATAACAGCAGTTAATGGACAGTACCCAGGTCCAACAATAAGCGCACGAGACGGCGATACCCTCGTCGTCCACGTCTTGAACCAGTCCCCCTATAACGTTACTATTCATTGGTAATTGATCAATCCTCAGCTCCTCATTAAAATTTATAAAAAAATATGAAGTCTCAATATTATCTATATCTCTCATTTTCTTCACACTAATTACGTAAACCATTATACCAAGGTAGTGGGATTTAATTTGTTAAGGAGCTGTGCTACGGGGCCTTAAGGAAGACTTAAGTTTGTGGCCTTAAATTTAGGAGGTATTACTTGTCATCGTAATTTTAGTTCCACGTAGATACATATTGTCATGTCACAATAAAACAATATCAATCTTACCCCTCCCTATTTTGTTTTAAATTTACATATTATTGTTCTTATATTAAGCTAAAATAAAAATCATTTTTTTTAAATTTACATATTATTGCTATATTAAGCTAAAATCATGAGCTAAACCCTAGATAGAATATATGCGGGGTTGATGCAAAACCCAGAAACTCAAAGAAGAACATCCACATATAGCAAACCATGCATGCACACATAAAAACCAAATCCACACAGTTAGCAAGATCGGTATCAATCATCTTTATCTTACACTCTGCGAAATCATCATCGATCATTAGGCTCTAAGTATCAATGAAGAAAGAGTAGAGCTCCTTTTGCACATATCAAATAACGATCTGGGTATAAGAACAAGATGTTTTCAATCCATTTTTAGAGAGAACACAAATTATAAAATTTTAGCTAGCTAGCAGTTATATATGTTATCAATCAGGTCTTCAAAAATCAAAACCATAATTATAGATTAGAGTTTCTTCGCAAGTCGTTTCCCAGCTAATCGTGACCGAGACTTGGTTTTTACCAAAAACTTTGGCGGCTATAAAAACAATAAGAGGAGGAAGATCATGCCAGATCCTATATCAATATATTTCTTAGATATCGATGTAAGGCTGTATAGGGAATTGGGGATAATTTCTTAGCCATTATATTTGCAAAGGATATTATAGACAATTAATTATATTGACGTGGCAATTCGTATATACTGTACATGAAATTAATAATATGGTAATGTGTAATGCCAAATAGATTTAAGGCCACAAAAATGTGCCTTAAGGAAGGCCTAATATCATTTTTCTTTGTTAAGTTGGTTGCTTTAGTGTTTTGAGTTAATTTTCTCTCAATTTGTAGGCATGGGATTTTTCAGCTGCTGAGTGCATGGGCAGATGGACCTGATTATGTAACTCAGTGCCCTATACTTCCTGGGCAAAAATATACGTACAGATTCAACATCACCGGACAGGAAGGCACTCTCTGGTGGCATGCACATGTTTCATGGCTCCGTGCAACCGTCTACGGCGCCCTCATAATCTACCCGAAATCCTCCGTTCGATCCTACCCTTTCCCTAAACCTCACCAGGACGTACCCATAATGCTAGGTATGTATGTACAAATTAATCAAGATCGAATTGTTCATAATTGTTCATTTCCATCAACAATCTAGAACGCTAGTTAGTTTAAGTTCATATTTTAACGTACGTGAATAATGATGTATGCATTGCAGGAGAGTGGTGGAATGGTAATGTCGTCGATATTGAGAATCAAGGACTAGCCGTGGGAGGTGCTCCAAAAAATTCCGATGCCTACACAATCAATGGACTACCTGGCGACTTCTATAATTGCTCTCAAAATCGTATGTTTCCATTGCATGAAAAGTTAATTGTTTGTATATGCATGTTTTCGTTACGTACGCGTGTTTTTATTTTCTGCTCCATGACGAATAACCCCATTAATTACCGAGATGATTTCTCACCTGTTTTTCAGAGACATATAAGCTGAAGGTGGTGCGGGGAAAGACCTACATGCTGCGGATAATCAACGCTGCACTCAATAACCAGCTTTTCTTCGGGATAGCAAAGCACAACATGACCGTAGTAGCCATCGACGCTTCCTACACTAAACCCTACGTCACCGACGTCGTCCTCGTCGCCCCCGGCCAGACCACCGACGTTCTCATCACCGCGAACCAGCCCGTCGGTTCCTACTACATGGCCGCCACTCCTTACGCCAGCGCAGCCATAGCGTTCCCTAATACGACCAGTCGCGGCGTCATCGTCTACGAGGGCTCCAAATCATCAAGCGCCCCGTTAATGCCCGCCCTGCCCAACCCCCGTGACACGTCAACTGCCCACAAGTTCAACACCAACATCACCGGGCTCGCCGGCGGGCCCCAGTGGGTTCCGGTGCCACTCCAGGTGGATGAGCATATGTTCATCACTTTTGGTGTGAATTTGGATGTGTGTGCCGATGGTATGACATGTCAAGGTCCACTTAACAACCGATTGTCCGCGAGCATGAACAACGAGTCGTTCCAACTCCCTAGCACACTGTCTATGTTAGAAGCATTCGCTAACAATGTGAGCGGGATCTACACGACTGATTTCCCCGACAATCCTCCGGTCAAATTTGACTACACGAACTCGAACATAAGCCTGGATCTGAACCTAATCTTTGCTCCGAAATCGACGAAAGCCAAGAAGTTGAAGTACAATGCGACGGTGGAGATCGTGTTGCAGAACACGGCGTTCTTATCGATCGAAAATCACCCAATTCATCTTCACGGCTTCAACTTCCACGTATTGGCTCAAGGGTTTGGAAACTATGACCCCATTAACGACAGCAAAAAATTCAACCTTGTTGATCCACAAATACGTAACACAATCGGCGTGCCGGTTGGAGGTTGGGCCGTCATCAGATTCACAGCAAACAATCCAGGTTCATCTCTAACTAAATACACTGATCAACTTTATAAATTATGTTTCAATAAATAAATGATTGACATAATTTTTGTTTAAAAACCCTACTGCAGGCGTATGGATGATGCATTGTCATCTAGACGTGCACTTGCCGTGGGGTCTGGCCATGGTGTTTGAGGTTGAGAATGGACCAACTCCTTCGTCTACCTTGCCTCCACCACCACTTGATCTTCCCAAATGTTAAACTCTTCCAGTACAAGATCAAGAATTCAAGATCCACAAACACAGAAGTAACACTATTTTACTAATCAACAAATATTTCGTTATTCTTTATATGTACTATTGCTATCGATTTCGTTCATCTGTTTGCATATATAATGTAATAAAGGTTTTGACCAATTTAGTTTTGGTCAGTTGTATTGTATAAGTGGCCATTCTAAGCCTTCGATGTGCCTGCAGAAAATAACATTGTTTGTTTTATACGGTTGTAACTATTACTTTGAAAGTTCTACAAAGATGAAAGACTAATTGATGAAGAAATCTATGCAACCCAAAAACGAAAAGGAGAAGTAATCGGAAGAAGCCGAGAAAGTAATCCTCACAAAATGTTAAGATGACAATTAATTAGTATTGCATGCATGTATTTCAAACCGGGTAAAGGAATATATATTTCCTCTGTAACGCTGCATGAATACAAATCAAAACCATGTTCCCTTCGATCTACAAGCCACTTTTAATTTTCACCACTAGTATTTCAGCTCCCGGCCCTTTGCTTCTTTCTCCAACGAATTCGAAACTGATTTCTTGTCACTAGTATTCGGAAGGACGACGTAGTTTGTAGAAAACCGCAGAGTACGTACGTTAGTTAGTACACGGGAGCATAGACAAACACTCTGCGCGGGTTCCTTATTGATTGTTTCGCTGGACCAGGACCAGGAGCCATGGCAGCTCCTGCTGCTATTTCTTGTGAAGCAGGGCCAGCGGCGGCACCAGAGCTCGAAAATTCCCTCATGGCTCGGTGAGGTTCCGTACGTTGTTTCTCACATAGATAAGGCAAGAACACTCCTGCAAAAGCATAAACAATTTCCAAAAATAAACATGATTTCTATCTTCTTACCATTTTAATTAAGGACGAGAATGAATAGTACCATGTTAAAGTAAAATGTAGGAATCTTACCCTCTCCGGCAGCCAATTTGAAGTAAAGTTCGACAAGGTTGGGGCACTTCTCGTAGAAATCGGGGGTGCAAAGCCTGTCAAGGAAGTTAGGCTCAAGGAAAGCATCTGAGATGAAGAAGTCAATTATGCACTTTTAATTGGGGTACAAAGCCGGCTTTGCACCCCCGACATAAAAAAAAATGTCGATTATGCGGCTCTGCAGCCCCGATTTTACAATGAAGAAGTCATTTGTAAAATCGGGGAGTGCAAAGCGGTGTAACACTACATTTGTGGAAGTTTTTGTTATTTGCTATATTTGAGGTTTATCGGGTTGTTCAGGACAACCAACTTTTGAAAAAAGCACATACGCCCAAGACCAACACTAAGCTCGTCCCTTAGAACGGGTGTTGTGTACTAAGGCTTCTTCACTTTTGAGTGTTCCTAGTCCAGTGGCACGTCATTCTGTTGCAGTCTCCGGATGGGGTTACCCCGGTTAGTGTGTGGAGGCAAGGCTGGTTAGAGGTGGCAAACACAGTTGATGGACGAAGTTTGAGCTGGTTTCAGGGAAGCACATAGTTATTTCTAGCTGGTTTGGATTATCTATTCCTGGTTTCACAATTTTTCTTTTTAATTGGATTTTATTCTTTGATAAGATTCAAACAAATTTCCTCAACAATTACGGTATCTCGTTGCTTCCTACTGTTGTAATGCAAACTATATATAAAAAAAGTCGATTATACACTCTGCCTAGTTAGTGCAGTGGTAACTGGTAAATGAAGAAGTCAATTAGAGCATCTCCAACAGCTCTTGTAAAAACACAAGAATTGTTATTTTATTTAAAAAGTACATCTTTTTGACTCCAACAGCTCTTGTAAACTGTCTTGTATTCTATAGAAAATGGATAAAGAGGAGAGAGAATCCCTATATCTATAGAAAACTCAAAATTTGTATAACCATCTAAAAATCTCTAAAATTTATTGCTCACCTACACAATTCAACATTCTCTCCTCAAAATATGAACAAAAACACATCAATTTTTTTCTCTCTCCTACAATTTATTGACTTGATTTGAGAAATATCCCTATACTGATTAAATTATAGAGATTAGCATTTATTTTTTAAGAATAGAATAGAAGAGCTGTTGGAGTTGACCCCAAACAATTATACAAATTTTGTGTTTTAGTCTTGTATAATAGAGATTTTATACAAGAGCTGTTGGAGATGCTCTTATGCACTTTTATTAGTATAATTGTCATCAAATGCAAAACTGAAGATGAAGATCATTTCCTTAATTGGAGGATCAAGTTGCTGAAGAATGAAGCCTCAAGTTTAGGACGTGATTGAAGGCTCAAGATCAGTGTCAGATTGCTACAACCGCGTTCATTTAAGTCTCAGACATGGTAAGCATGCATTCATGAGTAATTAGGTCAATCAATATGATTCCGCTGTGCATATTAAGTGATTGATTATGAGTTATTGGTGTTTCATTCATTAGAGTATACTCAGGAACACTTTCCTACTTGAGTTAGGAAATCTGATCTGTTTTGGTACACTTTCCTAATCTGGATAGGAATGATTCCTTTGGTTTTAATCACTGATTTATTGATTAGAATTTGAACTGTGTGGCTCCATGTGGGAGTCCACTACCTTATAAACCAGATTGTTAGCTTGGTTTTTTTTGACGTATCAGTGATATAGATTATTGTTCATCGTATCAGATTATACTTGCATTAGCTAGTTTGTCATTGCATTCTCATTATTCCCTGATTGAGTGAGTAAGTGCATTATATCAACTGATCTGAGACTTGGTGAACTTGGAGACGAAGAGCAGAAGCAAGTGGAAGCTTCAGATCACGGTCTGCTTTGCTACGTAGTCTGTTTACAAGATTGTTATTGTTTGTGTACTTTCAGATTGTATTGTACTCTTTGAACAATTTGTAAACCGAAATTAGTGGATTTGCATCTCGTGCGTTAGAGATTCTGCAGTTTTTACCCGAAAGGATTTCTGCAGTTTTTACCCGAAAGGATTTCTGCGTAAAAATTGTGTTTTAGTCTAAGTTTATACTAGTACTTCACAGCGTCTGCTCCTTTAATTCTAGTACGTGCAGTATAGATCACACAATTTTAGTAGTCGCATTATATTATTTAATTACATGTTGTTTTCTTAATGGTTGCTGTTAGGCTTTAAATCTCACTCTCTCGTATTTTACCATTTTATTAACAAAGCTAAAGTTAGACTCCAAACCAATATAGTTGACACTTGCCCCAAGTCAAATAAAATCTATGACTCCACGTAAGCACTTAATTGCGCATCTTTGACATGGGAATTAAACAGCAAGTTGTAAACAAGTGCAATCTATCATCTTATTTTTCTAGGCCAAGCAGCTTCTTTATCTATCAGATCATCTTTTATATTTGGAAATGTGCAGCATGCATTGCACCAACATGCAAACATGATGAACCTTTGAGTCTACATTGCTTATATGAATCAAATCTTTCTCCAAACATAAAGTTGAAAGGAAAAAATTGACCTACTTGAACTATAATTACTTTTAAGGGGCATGTTGCTTAATTTGGTGCCTTGGGGGTAGTAGCTATGAATTAACGTTGATGGATTGTTAACGTTAGATTTTGGTTGTTTTGAGTTACTAGGTAGGATTCCCGCGCTAAAGCGCGGTTTGATAAAAGGGTCTGCGATTAAGGTGAAAAATATTGTGAAAGATATATTGTGTTATCGATTCATATTTGAATTCATTTGTGATATTTTGGAAGGACATAAGAGATAACATTTTCATCAGTTTGTAATTGTATTGTAAATAATGTTTGAAAGATGTATGACTTTATGATAAATAATGCGTAACGTTTTTTGAAATTACTATGTTTACATCTTGGTATTTTGAGTTTCATGGAACTCATTTGCTTCAACATGGAAATAGAACTGAGAGAATAAAAATTTATAAAAGATTTTACATTACATAGTTGTAAGATAAACTCCAACGATGTTTATTTTAGTATTATGAACTGATGTGCTTAAACATGGAAATTGAAATTAGACAATGAAAATTCATAGAACCACAAACATTTTACATGACATAGTTGCAAGATAAACACCAATGATGTTGACTCTTGTCTGTGTGGAATTTAATAATATATGTTCAGTTTATGTTCTGGTCCAAATTTAAAACCCTGAATTAACAAATGTAATACCACCCAGATTGCCAAATTGAAAACTCATCAATGAAAATAAAGAAATTAGGAGATATATTGAATTGTCAATTAAATAGATAGCAAATCTCACTGAGCACATCAATTAGAAAACTCGGATTCGACTTTGATTTTCCTCTCTTCCTCTTTCTCACTTTTTCTCGTGTCAGGATGATTGTTTATATGCATAGAAACTAAAAAGTGAGAGAGCGCAAGTCTATGCCCAAACGTTATTAATATATCAAAAGTATCAGATACGTGTCCACTGATTGAATGCACCAAGAAGAAAATTGAAAAAGAATTTATCAAACCTTAAACACCCTAAAACTGCAGCAATTACAATTATTTCAAAGCAAATATGATCAACTAAATCTCAAAGTAGTTATCGAAAATGATGCAAAGTAGGTACATTTACAAAATCAGAGGTTTATACTGACCTACACATCTTGTTATGGGAGTTTTCCCTCGAGTATGTGCATGATCTTTCTCAACTTGTCGATGGTACCATTATGAATACAGACACAAAAACTAACCATATGAAACCTAATTTGATCAATATTCATCTGAAAAAGTAATCATATTACTGAAATTAATGATCTTTTAGGGTAATAAAATAGAAACCATTTGATAACTGAATGTTTACAAAATCATATTATCGTCCATGTTTGAAATTCAAAACTACATCATTAGCATCAAAATTTAATAAACAGTTTACACTTGAACATATACGTGACCATATACAAACTAATTATACAGCCTGAACCCAAATGGAAGAAAATGTTGAATAGTAATATTGAACCAAAAGCTATCATTTAGGCCAACCAAATATCAAATTATGCAATAAAACTAACTGAAATAGTCATTTCAACAAAATTTGACAGTAAGATAGAGTAAATACCCTAGTTGCTGTTATATTATCAAGGAGTCTCAGTGACTGATATTGAGATGGTTCACTGATTTCCGTCAATTTTCACATCCCTAAATTTCTCTACCGATTCATCAATAATTATTGGTTTCATATCAGCGAAACTTTGACTGCCATTATTCTACACAAACAGAGAGAAAGATGTATAAAACACTCGATAGAAAAAAACAATTTTTATGTTACCATGTCATCAACATAATTCACATGCACTATGATGAGGTTCAAATTTAATTGTACATCAGCTTCGTTTCTTATAGTTCTTATGGCATTTAAATCCCCCATGAAAGAGATTTTCAGCACTTACCACCGCAACCATGGTTGTCACTTAAGCTGCTCGCTCTCCGATGCTTGTTCCAACAATAATGTTGGAACATCCAAATGTTCCATTTGCAGGGACCTGTACATAAATGAAGCACATGTTTACAAATTCGAACACACCAAAAAAAGCTACAGAAAATAGATATGTCATATTGAAACATCAATCCATATTTTCATATGAAGGGTGGCGTGTTTGAGATAATTTTGATCTATTTGATTCCAATGCAGCAAATCCATTGTACACATTTTCTTTTATGAGACTAAAAACATCATATTAATCATGAATTCCTAATGAATGATACGAAGTATAAAATCAGATAGCTAGTTAGCTAGGTTGGGATCATCAGAACTTCAGTCTTAATAATATATCAACTATCACAACACACATAGCAAATTCATCGCCATGCATATAAGCTCTATCTTTTGGTGTTATGAGAATTATTATCATGAATTATCGAAGATCCATATTCATTATTATGTTTGCAAAAAGAGATGAATGATAAGCCTCGCTGCTGAGATTCCAGATTTTAAGGTGGTCTTTTGAGGAAGACTGACTAAACTTAAACTATTGGCTTTTAATAGCTTTCCATTCAAAAGAAACCCAGCAACAAAGTAAACCCATCACCTATTTCCTCTAATAATGTTGCTGTTGTGGATTAATCGGAAAACAATTGAACCAGGGTACTCATCCAAACACTAAAAACTTTAATAAAATAAAAACTTAATTCAGTGACAAATACATTAATATTTGAAAGCTTTTAGGATCCACCTTTATGAACAACAAAAGGTCCAATATAAAATGTCATAATCATAGGTCTTTTATGGGTTAAAAGAGCACAATGAGAAGGACAGTGGTTGTTTAGTGGCCATGAGATCTCTAACTTGGAGATTTCAAACCAGTAATACAGATGCCAAAAGTAAGCATAGAAAATTCAAAAAAAGAGAGGAGAAAAATCAATCTATAAATCAGGACATGTAATAAAAGTAGAAATAATTCACAGCAGAAAGGGAAGTAATGGTCGAGCAAAACAGATGCACATTTAAAGAATTGAGGCCATGTGATACTCTAGTCCTCACTAATGCTTAACGCAGAGTTAAAAGTAACTTTTGGTTATATATGAGATCAGCTTACAACTAAACCTGACTCTTGTTCATGTCATTGTTATTTTGTTACTCTATTAGCATGTTTACTGCTATATGCACATACACATACACATACACATTCACATTCACATTCACATACACATTCACATTTAAGAAGAAATAGTTCATATGAGATTGTATCCTGCCTAGCAATTTTCCAAATTCTTCCGACAACCCTGAATTGACAACCCCACCCACTATACCTATACGAATATGAATTGTATCCGCAAAAATATCGTTCTTTCGATGGAGAGGGATCTCTACCTTCTTATATTTTTACTAATAGGAATTGAACCATCATGGAAAGAAAAAGTGAACCTCCATTTCTGATCAGTATGTAATTCTAATGTATGTAATGTTGATAAATTCTATATGCAGACGAAAAGGATGAATGCAAGATAGAATAGATGACTTTCGTAACTAAAGATCAGGTACTTCCCCACCTCTGCAAATGTTAAACTACTCTGATCGAATATCTATGAAGTATGTTATTGGTTTTTCATCGAGTTGTTTAACAATAGCACCGGCTTGTTTGTTGTATCAGAAATTGAAGACTAATATAGCTCAAATATTAACGCCCAAAACCACAAAATCAACATCCATTCAATTACGATCTACTTTTTACGAATTAGACAGGTTAATATTTACAGAAAAAAGATTATACTTATCTTCCTCTTCGTTATCTATAACAATTTGCTTCTTCCCAACTATTTGCTCGAGTGTCACATCCAATTTACATAAAGTAAAGAATTCCATTCAACCATAACCCATTACATTCAATAATTGAATTAACACCAAGCATGAATAAGTAAATGGATACCTTAGATAATGAATATAAAGAATCTAAATACACATAGGAAGCTTGTATACTATAATTTCATGTTTGTGCAGCAATATTGAATAAAGCAAAGATTGGAATTGAAAACACACCTACTGTACAACGAAGAACGTTAACCGAGCAAATGCCAGATCCTTGCAGTAACAACATGCAAATGTCAAAAGGTCAAATATCAATAGCAAAGATAGATTCCTAGTTCAGATGGGCAATGAGAAACCCATACTTACCAGAAATTCTGATCGGAGAAAGAAACGCAGCAGATGAGGGAATGGAGGAGAGTAAAGGCAGAGAGCTCACTTCAGCAACTATTACTGGGTAAACTCCGGATTCGAGTCCTTCTTAAACTCGAGGAAAGCCACGTTCTCCTCTTGGCATCTAAACCCCATTTCATCGCAACCTACACCGAGTTGCTAACCTATGGCATTTGGTCCACCCTCAATGCTCCCTTTGGGACGACCTGAAGTCTTATGCTGGATAAGTCCTGGATGGTTTTATACTCCTGAAAATATTGCTCAACTTGACCCAGTAATTAACTATTTGGAGAAACACTCAAAGCAAACATTACTCATCCAGTAATCAGTAATAGAAAAGATTGCTATGATATGCAAAGACATCATAAAGTGAAAAGTATGAATTAAACATTAGGAATTGATAGAAGCAGAAATTCCAGTAGAATGAATTAAACATCATCTTTTCATTCCAGTAGTATGAATTAAACCAGGAATTTTAAGTTTTTGAGCATTGAAACACTTCATTCACCCTCACAACTTTACCACCACCCGAATTTTCAACCAACAATCCTAAAAACAATCAAATAAACATTCTTTCATTCAATTCACAAAACCCAAAACTTTCACAATCAAATAAGTTTTGAGCATAACTCCTGCATAACTATGTTGATTCTACGTAATCAATTTCCATAAGTTTTTAGTCGACATTGTAACCTGTCTATGCCAAAAAACCTAGGGCAGCCAATCAAAAAGTAAATGAATATCGGTTATTCCAAACAAAAAAACATAACCAATCACCACAGATGATAATAAATTGGCAACAAATGCCAATAAAATGATACAACAATCGGCCAAAACAGGTTACAATGTCGACTAAACAATGATAAACAATAACAAAAACAAACTGACATTTACCTAGATTGTGAAGATATCAAACCACAGTAATCAAAGCTACCAAAGCAATTCCCAGCAAACCACAGCAATGGTAAGTCACCAAAGAAATCCATAGCAAAGAAAAAATCAACCACAATAAGAAACCAATTAATAAATCACAATGAATATATGTGAAAACACTATTACCTTACTTTGCAACTTCGAACAAAGCAGTCACAATCGCTAAAAACACTGCAGACAATTCAACAACAGCAACATCAGCCAATCGGAAAAGTAAGACAATCGACAAATGAGCAACACAAATGAGAGCCAGTAAATTTACTATATAAGATAAGGAAACCAATTTATTTAAATGCATAATAAGGAGAGAAAAATAAATATACAAAACACATTATATTCCCTAACAGAGATTTGAAGTTAATTTGCCCTAGGAAAAAACAGTTTTAGCACAATGATCAGAAACACTACATCGTATGCTAGAACAATTGGCACAAAGATGTTTGAGAAATGAAATTAAAAAATAGTGAAGATATGATAATTGTCTATATTGATTTTCTATTGTTAGTTTTGACCCCGTACAAAACTGAAATGTCTATTATTGTCTATATGCAACCTAGTCTAATATATCCAGACAATAATCTCTGCAAACTGAAATGAGAGCTATAGATTATTGTCTATATGCAACCCCACATCAAATACATCCATGGATTATGCATGATAGTATCCCCTGTCTAGAGACATGTTCAACACTCTATTGAATATAACATGGAATTTCAAATCCCTCTCAACCTCTTCACCTTACAACACTATCTTCCATGTTAGAAAGTGTAGCAATTCAATATCTAACAAAGAGAGCATTAGTTGAACTACTTCACTCCATCAAAGAAGAATAGAAAAATAGTTGCTCACCACACTACAATAAAAAGGTCCCCAGAACTCAGGTTACACATTTTCATATCCTACACCTCTATCAAGATATAGCCATATAGGGTACTCTATCATAGAGAAAAGTTCCTTAAAAATCCAGCAATGGACATTTTGATTTACATGTATACATCACCATCATGGTTTCATGTATAATAGATATCATATAATCAGTGTTGAGAGTTAAATAACAGTTCATCATACTTGAATAGAATTCGGTATCAATCTAAATCAAAATATAGCAGGAGAATTTTAACCTGCAGTTTAAGGACATCAAGCTGCCACCTGAAACTGACGCAACATTACCCAACCAAAAAAAACAAACTGAAAACCAATAGAGCACAAAATTTGAAACGCAGGACCATAAAGTGAGACCGAGTAGTTGAATGTGGCATGTGTACCTATCGATGCAAACAACATGTATCTGGAGGCAATGAGACAAACGACAATGAGGTGGCGTCGATCTAGTCGACCTCGTATTTGTGATGGCAACAGGGGTCCTCCCAAAGTGATTTTTTGGGGTTGAGAGGTTTCGGCCAAGCTTGGGGCAATCCAGGTCTGAGATTGATAGAGAGTGGACGAAGCCCCCGATTTGGCCTAGGTGACTTGGCCCTCCAACACCAGTCTTCCGGGATGTCGGAACTTGGGGAGGAATGAGAGAGAGGAAAGGGATTGGATCATGACTGTATAGGGGGAGAGGAGCTTTGCACATGAGGCTGAGGGGCTGAACGAGAGAGTGTGGTTCCACACGGGTGGCATGCTCATGGAACAGTGAACAGTGCAAGGTACAGTGAAGACCACGATTGTTATATAGTAAATAAATGTAATTTTAGTTGGGAAAAATCCCAGTTCTAATTATTGATAGTCGATTTCCCGGCCAACCACACCAAAGCACCGCATACCCAAAGCTTTACCAATAACATTGATGTATTAAAAATTTAAATTGTAATTCACAATATATCCAAAAAATAAGACTAATTCTTCAACTCAAATGTTTGAATATATATAGGAGTGTGGAGCTGCACTATCAATGAAGCTTCCAGACGTGTCAAGTGGTTGAATTAAGGTCCATCCATGCCAATAAAGTTCTAATGTATGACTATTCTCTCTTCCCTTTTCTCGCTTGAAATATGTGATGGTGAAGGTAGCATATATAGTTATATAGCAATGAACATATATATATAGATCAAAACATAGATGTATTAATCTTGAAGAGCATCATGAAGATTGTGAAACCTCTGGTCATAATCATGTACGTAGAACCATCGGACGTCTAATGTCTTGATTTCTTCCTTTTGTCATGAATCATCATATATCATCCTATTGATCTATGCTTTGTATAATGAGTGTGACAATGAATTATTGTATAAATACCATAAATCTCATCAAATTTACCCCATCCATAAAAAGACAACGATCTCTTTAACTCTTCTTTTCTAAACATTATTTCTCGTTGAATGAATTTACACTAATATACATTCAAAGATTAATGATGTGATAAGCAAATCACAGAGCTAGTATATATGATTAGAAATAAGTAGGAGCTCCTTCGGGGACGTATACTGAGGGCCCTTCTACTGAAACGGGGCCAGGGGCTGCGGCTTGCATGTCTTCTGGTGAAATGGGACCGGGGGCGGCATCACCGGAGCTCATAAGTTCAATCATGGTACGGTGAGGGTTGGATCGTTGTCTCTCACACAGGTCAGGCAACAACACACCTACATTAACAAATACATATAGTTAATGAATTAACTAGTAGTAACCACTGGCGAACCTACATAGGACTGAGGGTGGACAGTCGCCCTGGATAAATGATACGTAGTAATATATATTACAAATTCTGTAGATGGAATACCACAGGTCAAGTTAAATTATGATTTTCTATGCATAATGGAAATGTGTTTCTATGGTATAAGAAATTATTCCTAATGAGGGTCAGATATATACAACGACTCTAATTTTTCATTCCCTTTATGATAAATCTCCGCCCCCTCTGAAATAAGATCCTAAATCCGCTCCTGATAGTAACGATAATTAACAATGTCCTCTTCAAGTTATGTTTTTTTTTTTTGGGTGACCTTTTTTATAAAAAGGAAAGCATTATCACAAGGAAGGTATCGTAACACTATCATGGGCAGAAGAATGAAAAGGAAGCATCACCATGCAAGAAATCGATCTAGAACGATTCTTAATTATCCGGTGCCTTTATGAGTAAGTAACCGAACAAGAGAAGGGAATGTCTTGGTTTTAATTATAAGAAGGCGTGTTCTACTTTGAAGTGTTCTATTTTGGACCCTAATATATAGTGGAATGTCTTGGATCTAGTTATCAACAAAGTAACCGAGCAAAATTATGGATCGTAACTTACCCTCTCCGGCAGCCAAGTTGAAGTAGAGTTCAACAATGTTGGGGCACTTCTGGTAACAGTTGGGAGAGCAGAGCTTGCCCATGAACTGAGGCTCAAGAAGAGCATCGGAGGAAATTCCGACCGACTTTCTATCAACGCCGCAAGCATTCACACACTCGTCTGTCTCCATGTACTCGGCCAAACCCTCAACCATAACCTCTGATGTCCGGCACTGGTACTCCACGCCTCCATTCTTCTTTGCCATGGTCTCGATTAAACATCTTTTCCCGGCAGACGACACCGAAAACGCGCACACATCGGTTGGCAAATCCTCACATACAAACGCAGCTGAAAGCGAAAAAACAATCAGAAAACACTTAATTAATACAATGCACAAGATACTATAGTCCGCCTTAGCTAGAACATGTTGGCAATTAGAAATTTATCATTTATGTACGTACCTAGAGCTGCATGGATGAAGAGGGAGGAGAGAAATAGAACCATTGGAAGCTTGGTTTCCATGGTGAGAAGTATAGTTTGTCTGTGAGAAATTAAAGAAAGAGAGAGAAGGGTGAGTATATATGGAGAAGAGGTGAAGATGTTATATGAAGTTATGAACTATTAAACTGAAAAAGGTTGAATGAGCTATATATAGAGAGGAGTCCACCGGCTTCAAGTCGTGTTTTCGTTGAATGTTAACGAGTCTCTACATTCAAGGACGTGTTCCCCGCCTTAGACGTTGGTGTGAAACTCTTACTTGTCACATCCATCCTCTTTGATTATTAATTAAGTTTGTGCTGGCCATAATTTTTTTGTTAATTAATACAAAGCATGTTATTCTTTTTATTCTCTTCATTGCTGTTGACTCGTTTGGTTTATTTGTTTTATACGTGCTTTCTTATTAACGCCTAGTTAAGACGTGTTGAATAGCCTAGCATCTCGAAATTTCCATTGGCTTGTGGAGGTATACATTCTAACTATAGCTGGATTAAAATGTAAAAACTAATATATTTAGCTCCTAAATTAGTTTTGAAACAGCTTTCAGTCTTTCAGCACGTACTGATGCAAACATTAATTAAGACAGAGAGAACTCTTAACTTTTCTATAAGCTAGTGATTATATTTGACTTAAAAAGAATGTCTTCTTCCAAAACTTTTAACCATATAGACATACAGGCATGACATACTCACATTTCTTATCTCCAAATATGTTTCATAATATTTGATCCAATACATAGATAATTTATTGGCGTATGGTTATATTGTATAGTAGAATTTGGATTAACATTATTTTCATCTTCATCTGGCAGCATGGTTTTTTAGGTTGATTGCTGCCCAACCAACTAATTAATTAATTACCAACATGGCAAATGCTATATAGGAACTTAACTTCTTGATCTCCCTCTCTAATTTCCATACTAAATTAATTAGAGAAAGTTGATCTCCGATCGAGTAGTCTTGACACAATTCACTTTTTGAACCAGCAAGACACACGTTACATAGAGTAAGACTAATTCATATACGTACATACATATTTATATTGACGTGAATTACATGCCATCTCGACCTAGCTAGACGACTCGAAGTCCGTCTCGGAGCAAACTGATCAAAGTCATCTTGGCGGCAACGACGCTTGGTTGCTTGTTTACATCGAAAGTTCGAAACACCATCGAACAGCTAGCTGACCAAACTTAATTCCAAGTGTCAAACAGTGTACATAGCTCATGCCACTCAGCCTCAAATGGAAGCAAGTCGATTTGCTAGGTCTTACACGCTTGCTTATAATTAAAACAGCCTTTGGCACTTGGCAGAAAGTCGCATTGTTTTCCTTAAAACTAATAGAGTTAATTAATTAAGAACCTAGGTTCGAGAGGAACGGATCGACTGGCCTAGCCTGCAGACCATATATATATAGTTATATACTGTTTTAATTTGCGCACCGTAAAGATTCTTCCACAAAATATCAAGAAATTAAAGGATTGATAATCAAATAGCTAGGTTGTAGATCATACATCAAGAAATTAAAAGGATTTGTCAAATGTATATAGAAGGGGGAAGTAGTAATCAAGAACTTTCAAAAACTCTCTCATCGAAAAACTTTCAAATGGTCAATACTATAGAGAAGTCTTCCATTTGCACGCAAAGCCAAGTTCTCACTTGCTCCATTTGCTATTAGTAAATTTTCAGATCGACGTGCATTTCCCTTTTCTTGTTGGCCAACATTATTCTTTTCCTTATTCAAGATCAAGTTGTGAACCTGAAACGGATCCTGAGAGATTAAGCATCCTTATTGTTTGATTTGTCCAATTCCTAAATAGTCTTATTTATGTTTATTCTACGATCTATAATGCCGAGACCCATAATCCATTGCTTCCATTTCTAAGAAACAACCAAATGTGCATTAATCGTCTGACTTATTCAAAGTACATACCACGACTTTACAAGGTATGAATCCAATGGTCTATATGTGTGCATCAAATGCATGCCCATGAGGAGTGTCTTGGATTCCTCGGGTCTTTGGAACGGCCTTGAGGGAAATGTAGAAGCAAGTTTCCAAAATTGACTTGTTTTCGTCAGATATTTCTATCACATATTGTCCCATCCGTAATACACAGCTAATTTACCATGATGATAGCTTGGACATTTAATAATTAATGAACTTCGACGGTGAAAGCAAATCTATTTTCAATACAAGGCAGATACTTATTGATCTAATTATTAAAATAGCTAAGATCGTGTCACTTTTACCATATTAAAATACTTATAATGGTCATAATAATCTACTTTAAATATTTACATGTAATTAGTTGAACAAAATTATAATTTTTTGAATTAGAAATTATTACATTTAGAACAAATTACGACTATTTTTTTATCATTTATAAAAATTTAAACAAAAATATAATATTTACAACGATTTATTCTTAAATTTATAAAAATATGCTTGTTGGAATATTTATAAAAAATTGAACGATATTACTAAAGAATAATCTCATTTTACAAGAACAACAACAAAATTAGTAAATAAAATTTATGATAAAGTCACTCTACTCTAGAATTTTCTCGTACCATAATCTAGACATGAAAAGGACTTGGTATTATTTTCTTAGCGAATTAAGAAATCAATTTGGGTAGATCATATGCGGGCATTGTCACCATTGAGTTGAAAATTATCATCTCTCCTTCATATTATTACCTAGTGTGCGTCATCTTATCAAATAGAGCAAAAGAAATATATCAAATATGCTATGAAACCACAATAAAACTGTTGTAATGAGTATATCAAATAAATATAATTTTGTATTTTATCAGTAAAAACAATATTTCATTACGAAGAAAAGTCAAAGTAGTACATACGTTCCAATAGAGGCTAGTAATATTCTTCTAGGATTTCATTCACCACAAAATGAACTTATTGTTGAATGAGAAAATAGATACGCAAAATATATGATTTGAAACTGTACTTTATTCATTAATAGATGGCCTTAAATAGACATTACAATCTGTTACAATTAATATCCCTATAAATCAAGGATCAAAAGAATATTTACTTTTATGCTAATTAGGACAAGACACACACCAGGATACCAGAAATATTATTTCCTTAAACACTTATGTAGTTTTTTAAAATGAGCGATGAGCATCAGAGATTGCCACAAATGAATCTTGTGAACCAACACTAGGTGTTGTAGTCGGCTTAGGTGTCAAAACCGGATCAAAACCGATAGGTATTTCCACATGCTTTTTTGCTCTGAAAAACGGATGACCATGAAAGTTTTCAAGATTTTGATCATCATATCCCGACCAGATGTCCTAGTATGTAGTGTCAAAGCTGATATGGGGCCGAATCACACACAATGGTGAGAGTGACTGCATTGGATTCAATTATCTAACCGTAGTAAGATATAATCCACTACGAATTGCCCATAAATTTTCCAAGGTATACTTTTTACCGTACTCCTCTGAAGTTATGCATAAAAATTATTTACCATCCTCACAGTGAGTTTTCGAGTGTAAACAGTTGGCTCTAATGTCCTTAAAACTTAGCAAGGTTCGATTGGCCTTTGGCGCGTACAATGCATCAGTGATATAAATTTGTGTTCCATGTGGTAGCAAAAATTGTACTTAACAATGCTCTTGTATAACTGGCGCAGAACCCATCATGGTTGTCACTAATGAAAGCACAAGATCCATAAACAATTGCTTATTCAAAAGTATAGTATTCGTAGTACCACTATCTGCTAGACATTTAATCTCGCCTTCGAACATCTACAAAAGAATGTGAAGTAATTAGTCTTTAATACCAAGACATGGCGAACACTTTAAGTAAATGCTTAAAATATTTCCAAAGGGTTGTGACCTTTATAAAGTGTTGATATGGCATGAGAAAACTGATGTGTAACACATCTAAACCACCAATTCTGGGTGCCATCGTCTATGGGTCGGGAAATCTACTTGGTGGGTCAAAGAAACTCAAAATAAACTTTGATTTTCCAATAACCATTTTCGACAGGTCGGAGATGTTTCTTGACGAGTCAAAAATTGAAAAAAATCATAGTGGCTGATCTTTCACGGGTCGAACAAAAACCTAAAACGTATCGAATTTCTAATATCTTGTTTGACGGGTCGAAATTGTGACATTTTGGAGACAGTAGCTTGCATTCGACGGGTCGAAGGAATCTCTCAACGGGTCGAAGGTGCTCTTCAGTGTATCGAAGAACTGCATTCGACGGGTTAAATGAAAACCAGGAAAAATTCTCAACGGGTTGAAATTTTCCAGAACCAAACCATCCTCTCTTTTTTTGTCTCATTGTTTGTGGTATCATACAGTAGAATTTTGTAGAATTCTAACCATTCAAGCAATATGTATGAACATAATCATTCTTAACACTTTCAAATACCTAAAGGAAGAAATTTAATTACTCTGCCAACATCAAAACTTACATCAAAATATTGTCTTATTCAATAACCATGACATACTACAACAAGAGTCAAATACAAAACTAAACTTGATTACATAGCAGAATCATCAGCCTAATACACAGATTAATTAATCAAAATCTGTAGTCTCTAGACTTGCTTTGGGGATATCCAATATAATTAGATTGGCTTCATCACCATCTTCCATCTCATAGTTAGCATAATGTATCTCTTTCTGCTTTGCTAGGTATTGTTGACACATCTTGTAAGAATTTTGAATATCCTTTAGAGCTCGATCTACATTGCTTGTGCATATGATTAGTCGCATCACACTTATAGCGAGGTGCCAAGAGAGAAGTAGAAGGAGAATGTGAAGAATTGTCACCATTCTTATAACCGAAATTGGGTTGATTCTTGTTGTGGTTGTTGTCATGACGAGTCCAAGTCATATTTTGACTATTTCCTCCTCTACCATGTCCTCTTTTACCACCACAAGTTTGATAAGGTTTAGAACGTTGTTTTCCCTTATCTTTTTGCGTCTTCCCTTCAGTGCTGTAAGTTTCATGGACTTTTTTTGTATCGATTGGCCTAGCATTGTTATGGAAAAGGATCTCATGATGCCTATTTTTTTTTTGCCTGCACACTTATAAGATCACTAAATGATCTAAGTCTTCCTTGCTCATAATCAGTGTGATATTGATGTACAAGGGTGTCCATATAAGTAGGGAAGGTGCTCAAAGACTTCTCAACCATAACTTGGTCGGTCTTTACAATGCCACAAATGACAGCTCTGACTGTAGTTGTAGTATATTTTGATAAAAAATTGTTTATTTTAGAATAATTCAATAACTGAATTCTATCCCATTTTTCTAGTAGCTTTGGAAGTTGTGTGTCATGTACATTGTTGAACCGTCCTTGCAAAGTCGCCCACAAATCCGCGGGGTCATCCTTTAACAAGTACTATTTCCTCAGAGCAAGATGGATATATCTATTGAGAAACATGAGAGTTTGAGTTTTTCGAGCTAAGGTGTCCTCGTTGGCTTCAGTGTCAGGTGGTAGTGGTTAGATGATATCAATGAGACGTTTATCAAGAAGAGTATTCTTAACGTGTGATACCCATCTATGATATTCTGCTTCTTGAATGTCAAGGATATCAAATTCTGGCATTGCCGACTCAGTCATCTACAAAATACTAGAGATGTAATTAGTATCCAATCGAATGAACCACAATCATTAATATCAAGTTTAGGGAATAAGAACCGTGACCAATGATGTTTGGTCAAAAAATAGATGCAAAATCGGTAGCTTCATACCACACCCCAGAAAACTATAACTGTCAAATAGTCACAAAAATCAACTTCACTTTTTCCAATGTGAAATCACAATTAACCGTGAAATTCTCTAAAACCGTGACTCCCCCAAGACCGTCACTAATCTTAAACCTTGAAGAAGAGGTGATTAAATCTCCTTTCACTCATACCTGCATTAATCCATATGAATTAGAGGCATATAATAATTCACGATATTTAAACCTAAATCTAGATCTTGATTTAGGGTGTTGTGGTAATTAAGTTTTGCAACATAATTTCTAAAATGAAGAGATCGAGTTAGTCGATTTACCTCGAGAGTATTATGCTCAGTATGATAACTTTTGAGGAAAGCTTGAAGCGAAATCCGGCGACAGACGGTGGTGGTGCTCCGATGGTAGAGATGATTTTGACAGTGGATGGTTTTTTAGTTGTTTAGGGTTTGGGGTGATGGCTATCAACTTAAGAGCTGTTGATAACGTCTTGTAGGAGAAAATAGATACGCATAAGATATGATCTGAAACTGTACTTTATTAATTGGTAGATGGCTTTAAATAGACATTATAATATGTTACAATCAATATCCCTATAAATAAGGGATTGTGAGAATATCTATTTTTATACTAATTAGGACAAGACACACATTGAGATACCAGGAATATTATTTCCTTAATACACTTATGTAGTTTTAGACTTATTTTCATTTTTCAATTAAATATATCCTATGTACGTACTCAAATACTGTGAATAATTAATTCACTTTCAAATGTCAACAAAAAATGTTAAATACTTCGATCGCTCTTGTTTGGGTTATGCCAATTATTTCGGATGGGCTTGGCCTACAATCCGACCCAAATGAAATCAAAACCAACCCGCCGACCCCCAATTGCAATTCCACTTGTTACTTGTATCTCTCGTCGACTCGTCCTACGGACTCTCTGATCTTAGCAAGGAACCATGATCACACCATTCACACACAAACCGAGCACTAGAAAAGGAAGATAAGTGGGACCTCAGAACTGAAGCAAAATAACAGAATCTGTTGCCAACCTCACAATCCTACACACTCGATGCAAAACACGATCCAACTAAAACTAACAAATTGATCACAACCAAAAACCTGGAAGAAAACTAGTTAGATCGAAAAACAGAGCAACATAGACACCAAAAGCCATGTTTGCTGCAGCAGTAACTCCATCGTCATCCCAGCTCCTTTGCTCAAGCTCTCGTTCTATCTCTCATCTCTCTTCTCTCCAACAATGCGTCTTCGGCACCAAAACAACCAACGTGTCGTGCCCAAATAACAAGAGAAGTGCTAGGAATGGTGGTAGCTCTGGAGTTAAATGCATGGCAGTGGCAGCAGAGACGACCGAGACCAAGAAGAAAGGAGGATACCACATTACAACCCTAACGGGTTGGCTGTTGGAGCAAGAACAGAAGGGTAACATTGATGCAGAGTTGACCATTGTGCTTTCGAGCATTTCGTTGGCGTGCAAGCAGATTGCTTCGCTTGTGCAGAGAGCTAGCATTTCTAACTTGACTGGTGTTCAGGGTGCTGTTAACATTCAAGGAGAGGACCAGAAGAAACTCGATGTTGTCTCCAATGAGGTTGGTTCATTTGTGCTTGTTTCAATTTCATCATAAAGTTTCAAAAACAAAACAAAAATTAATTCCGTTGCCGGGACTTGAACCCGGGTCTTTCGGGTGAGAGCCGAATATCCTGACCAACTAGACTACAACGGATTGTTGCTCTTTGACTGCTAATTTGTTTATATAAAATATTAATAAGGATCTGTTTGAAGAGTTGAAGATGGTTGATTTAATGTGAGTTTAATGATTTAGTATTGACAGGTTTTCTCCAACTGTTTGAGATCGAGTGGACGAACAGGGATTATAGCATCTGAGGAAGAAGATGTGCCAGTGGCTGTGGAAGAGAGTTACTCAGGAAACTACATTGTGGTGTTTGACCCACTTGATGGATCATCCAACATTGATGCTGCAGTTTCAACTGGTTCCATCTTTGGAATATACAGCCCCAATGACGAGTGCCTACCAGACATGGATGATGAAAATGTAAGTACTCCTCTACTTGCATTGCCAACATGGCTACATGACTACATCAGTTCCCCCAAAATGATAGAACAGTGACACATTGTTGTGAGCCACTATCGACATAGTTTGGTTTAAGGACATCAAATCTGATAGCTCATTGTTGTTGTTGTTGTTGTTGCACTGCAGCTTGACAGTGCTGCACAGAAATGCATAGTCAGTGTGTGTCAGCCGGGAAACAACCTACTTGCTGCTGGATACTGCATGTATTCGAGCTCTGTGATCTTTGTGCTTACAATTGGGAAAGGTGTATATGCATTTAGCTTGGACCCTATGTATGGTGAATTCGTTTTGACCCAAGAAAAGGTTCAGATACCGAAATCAGGAAAGATATACTCATTCAATGAGGGCAACTATCAGCTGTGGGATGATAAGTTGAAGAAGTACATGGATGATCTTAAGGACCCAGGTGAGAGTGGCAAGCCCTACTCTGCAAGGTACATTGGCAGTTTGGTAGGAGACTTTCATCGAACACTTCTCTACGGTGGCATTTATGGGTACCCTAGAGACAAGAAGAGCAAGAATGGGAAGCTCAGGCTATTGTATGAGTGTGCACCAATGAGTTTCATAGTGGAACAAGCTGGTGGGAAAGGATCTGACGGCCACTCCAGAGTACTTGACATTCAGCCAACTGAGGTGAGTACAATCACTAAATTATTTTGACTTTCTGCACATCACTCTTGTGTGTGAATAGAATGACTACAATTACTCTTCTTTCTTGTGACAGATTCATCAACGTGTTCCACTTTACATCGGAAGCGTAGAGGAGGTGGAGAAACTGGAGAAGTACTTAGCTTGATCATAATGTGACAGCAAAAGAAATTAATTTTGTTTATGAAGGTGTTCTGTACTTGTGTTTCATGCCTGTGTCCAATTCTTCAGCTCATACCAGTAACATCCTTACCAAATTGAAAACTAGGGAACTGTGATAGCTCTTAAAATTTCAGAAACTCAGTAGAGTTCAGAAATTAAACTTCCGTCAGTTCCATGATGGACATATTATAATGTATCAACAAATATGAATTAATAGATGTTCATACTTCCACAATACCATCCCGCTTAGTCAAATATGGACAAGCCTATGGTGAGAAACTACATAATGAACATGGACAAACCATTAGCCTAGTATGCCCAGAATACAAGCAGGGCAGGCATATCAGAAACTACATATGAACCAGAATCTTAGATACAATCCTATGGAGTTTGTAAGATGTCTTGACACAAAAGAAACACCATTAGCTTCTAGACAGTTGTGGAATATTAACATAGTCAAAAGATCATTTGTCAGCCTACAAGTCATTCCAACAAACCGTTCATTTTATCTCCGTACAAATCTCCTGATCCTCAGAGCTTCCTCACTTTTTCACTGTAAATCCAAGAGCACGCCAATTAGTGACTAAAGACTGCTACATCAATATGAGAGAAAGCACAAGAGCAGACAGAAATACATTACCTGGGCTTATGATTCTGATACATTTAGTTACAGACGTCATTGTTGTCATAGAATCAGGTCCTGCAATCCCAAAATTGCTTCAATAAATATAAAATGCACAAATGGCATGGAAACTATAAGAAAGAGCTCCTTTATTTTTATTTTCGTTACCTTGCTCATTCATGCCCTTCTCTGATATTACTTCTGTCACAGTTGATGAAAATTCTGACATAACTTGATTAGCCACCTCATTACAATCCATATTTTCATGAGAGAACCTGAGTTGTAAAGCATCCCAAAAGATAAGGAAACTGAATTCATTGATTTAACAGTAACAGATGTAAAATGGAGAAATACTTGTGCAAAGTAAAGAGCATACCCTGAAACAGTGCCAATGGAATCACCCGAAGAAGGTTGACACGTGAAACCAAGTTCACCGTTATAAATATCAAGTTCACCTAACATTTCTGTAAAGCAGAAATCCTCACCCAGGGCTTCAAAGTTAGCCATATCCATGTCAAACATGTCAACTTCCTTTTCACACTCAGATGTCAGAATCTCATCAGTGATCGGTTTGAGAGATGTAAATGCCTCAGTGGTTGGTTCCTCCGCTAAAATGTCATCAGAAATTGGTTTGT
Source organism: Geum urbanum (assembly GCA_946800695.1). Taxonomy (NCBI): domain Eukaryota; kingdom Viridiplantae; phylum Streptophyta; class Magnoliopsida; order Rosales; family Rosaceae; genus Geum; species Geum urbanum. Next base: position 74,327,547 of record OX326999.1, on the reverse strand, counting down.
CCAATCCCATTGGCACATCAGAGCAATCAAAGTTTAGCCTCCCTTTTACATGTTCCCTCCTGCTCAACATCCTTGAGTTGGACTTGGCGGGTGAGGAAGAAATGCAATGGTTAGTTTCCACAGTGTAGCGAGCTTTGCTAGGGGTCAGCGTCACTCTCTTGGATGAAAATATGGTGCAGCAATTAGCGCTGATTTCAGGAGGAGAATTGTTATGAGCATTGGTAGAAATGTTATAATTCTCAGTAGGAGAGATAGATTTGTCACTTTGAGGGGAAATTGCTCGTGGAGGTGTTTGAGGAACAGAATTATTTCTGGGAATTGAAAATGAAGGCTGGTTGAACAAAAATTTGGCAACAGTGGACCCTTGAACCAATGACCCGATGGGAGGACAGTTCTCCAGTGTTGATTGATCAGCTGAAGTAGGTTGAGGACTTCCTTGGTTATTGAGTGCATTACCTGATTCTTGAACTGTTGCTTGACCTGCTTGTGAAACCGGCCAGATCAGTCAGAACACTCACTTACTAGCATAAATCAGATGCACAGTGTGACAGTATCACAAGACCTACCTTTGTTTAGGGTTTTACTGGCAGATGCTTTGCCACGACATCTCTTAGCAGCAGGCACATCAGTGACAGATTTAGAACCCTTTCTCTTAGTTGCAGGCAGGTTGCTTATGATTGGCGAGCAGAAATTTGCAGATCCTAAGTTGCTATTAACGGGTGTTGTCACTGAACGAACAACTGGTGGTGCTGGCACATAGTACATTAGAAATGAGAGGCATTTAAACATGAAAAAAAAACTAAACAATTTGAACATAGATACAATCATGACTCATGTTTGATTAAGGAGCAACAAATCAGCCTAGCCTCACGAGCTTCTGTTAAGCTGTTAAACTTGCATACCATAATAATCCCCAATCAGCTCAATAACTTGTCAAGTACAAAATGAAACATTTACAAGTTGAGAAATTCGTTAATTTAAGCTTTCGCATAAAGTGATAAAACACACAGCATCCACTAAAGAGCAACACAACAAGTCACAGAAATACAATATAGCACTCACAACATTCATATCATATTCACATTTTCGATCAATGGTCAGTTTAGACAAACAAAACCAAGAAGTTGCGAGTAGGTATTAGTACATTTAGGCTCTCAACAACAGCAACATTGGAAGGATTTAGGACTGTACCATTATAAGGGCGAGGCTGAGGAGCCATAAGCATCTGTTTCTGCACAGCGGAAACATCCGTAGAAGCCGCAGAAATTGGGGCTCTTCCAGCAGCATTGTAAATGTTCATGGAAGTCTGCAGACCATTCAACAGCGTCTGAACCCTAGCCTTCTCTTGCTCCACCCTAACCTTGTCATGGTCCAACAACACCTTCTGCTCCTTTAGCGCTATATACTCGTTCAGAATCTCCGAGAGACTCAGCAAACTCTTCGGCACCTGGAAAATAAAAAATCAAATTTACCAAAACCCTAAAAAAAAAATGAGATTACAAATTTGAGCCCTAGCTAATCGGAGAAATTGTGGTGTGAAATGGAGTGGGTACCTCGCGCATTGGAGACTTGGAGAAGAGGGAGGAGGCTTCGGTTCGAAAGACGGTGCGAGATTGGGAGTAGCTGTTGTCGGAGAGGTACTGGTCGACGAGGAAGGCGATCTGGACAGGGGTCACGGAGCCCTTGCCGAGAAGATCCGGCTTCTTGGCTTTAGACTGCTTCTTCATTTTATTTTTTCTGAGGCGACTGAAGAAACCGGCGAAGAGAAATTGAGATCTGATTTGGTGAGGATATGAAGTGAAAATGGGTTTTCGGGGATCCAAAAAGGAGGGAGCTAGTGTTTTGGAGAAGGAGGGAGATGAAGATTTGGAGGGGGCGGGAGATTACGAAATATTTTGAGGGAGAGCTGTTGACCCGGCCACTATATTCTACACGTGCCCATAGTTTTATTATGAGAAAATTTTAGCAACTTTACTTCAAATATAGCTTATTCTTCTTTTATGTACAAAATTATCAAATATATATCTTAATTTTGTAAACTTATACAAGAACAGTACATGTCATCAATTTTGTTGTTAACTTTTTATAGTGTATTAAACTTTTAAAAGTAAAATAGTCTAATCAATTCTTGACACCAAAATTCTACATTAGTATTTAATTTTTCCCAAAAATATAAACAACTCATATTTTCCCCCTCCATAATTAAAATACATCATCTATTTCTCTCCATACAACCAAAAGACCTAAAATTTGAAAATGTGGACTAAAAAATAATTTTAAAAAATTGGAATTATCGAATTTTTAATTTTCATATTTTGAACTAAAATTAAGCTACAATATAATTTTTTTTTTTCAATTTTGATGGGTTGTGACCCACCATAATCTAAGTGTAGGTTCATCTTTTCATATGACATATTTCATACTTGTTAACTACTATTTATCTTTTAGATCCATGCTTGTTAATTTTCTCTCATTCTTATGACATTAAAATGTAACATACTGTGACATGAAAATGCAACCTAAATAAATATGGTAAACAATATACATTACAACAATCTCATGTTTGATATGCACCAATTAATGTCTTACAATAAATAGACATTGTAAGATGATTTCACGTACGACTTGACTATCAATTTTTAGAACTTACTGATTTTACAACTTGACTAAAGTGCCACTATAAGTTTTTTTTTTTTTAAAAGTGGGGTTTAAGTTGGATATTGTTTATTTCACCCTTAAAAGTTTAACCCCTTATAAAAAGTTAACACCAAAGTTGACGGCAGATATTGTTGTTGTATAAGTTTCTAAAATTGAGATACATATATTCTCTGATAGTTTCAAAATTTGAGGTATATAAGTGATGAACGACCCATATTTGAGTAACCATTCCTAAAATTTTCTAAAAAAACTATATCGTAGCTTAATTTTAGTTTAAAATATAAAAATTCGACAACTACAAATTATTTTAAATTATTTTTTAGTTCGCCTATTTTTAAATTCTATGTATTTTGGTTGTATTGAGAGAAATAGATAATGTGTTTTATTTTTGGAGGGGAAAATGATGAGTTGTCTATATTTTTGGAGAAAATTAAATACTAATGTAGAGTTTTAGTGCCAAGAATTGGTTGATCTATTTTACTTTTAAAAGTTTAACACCTTATAAAAAGTTAATACCAAAGTTGATGACAGATATTATTTTTGTATAAGTTTACAAAGTTGAGATACATATCTGATAATTTTAAAAATTGAGGTACACAAGTGATAAATAACTTATATTTAAGGTACTTTTCCTACAATTTTCTCTTTTATCTTTGATACATGGTTTCGTTTTTCAAGATAAATTGTGAAACTTCTCATAAAATAAAAATGAAAGGAAAAATAATGTGTAAATTGGGAGACTATCTTCTATGCTCTATTAGCTGATGATTTTTCTTCAACGAAAGAGGTTCTCATATGTTGCATTTTTATGGCGACACAAGTCTCTTGCGCAGCTCTTTGATAGTTACACAATTTTGGAGGATAATAATGCGACTTATTTAGTGGCCACCTTGTCTCATCAATTCTTGTGTTTGCACTATATTGTTTTCTAATCGCTTATTTCTACGCTCTATCATATTTTGGATTCTAATGTGACTGTTGCCCCATCTATACTATGATATAGCGTATGTAATATGAAAGGAGAAAATTTATTCGCACATTATTGTTTGTTACATACACATACCAAAGAGTTCGACTGGTCAGCTCCAAAAGCAAAAATTATGTCAAACTGGGCCTTCTTTCAAGGTCAGCCCAAAATATCAACGGCACCCTTTTAGTCAAAGCCCAAATTGGTTTAACCATACCCAGCAAAACCATAACGACCCGACTCAACTCCCTTATCCCGCTGAAGAGTTGCAGAGCTCTCCGAAGCTCGAAGCTCGAAGATGACTCAAGGACTTCTCCAATGGAGTCCTTGGCACCACTCTCTATCCCTCCTTCCCATCTCAATTCCAACAACCAAACACACCCACCACCTCTCTCTCACAGTCTCCGCCACTCTAGAATCTTCCACCGCCCAACACCAACAGCTCGGCGCCAGAGAGAGAAGGCAACTCAGAAACGAGAGGAGAGAGAGAAAAGCCGGAGCCAACTGGAAGGAACAAGTCGAGGAGAAGCTTCTGGAAAAGCCCACCCAGAAATTCGCAAACTGGAAAGAAGAGCTCAACATCAACAACCTCTCTCGTGAGGGCCCACAATGGTATATCGTCCGAGTTTCCAGAGTCAAGGGCCAGGAGACTGCTCAGTTAATCGCTCGGTTGCTCGCTAGGCATTACCCACATATGGATTTCAAGGTAGAAACTCATTTGTAAAATGGCTTTCTTGATTTATAGTCAAATGTGGAATGAACGTGTGAGAGATTGTGGTTGTTTGATTATAGGTGTATGCACCTTCCGTAAAAGAGCACAGGAAATTGAAGAATGGTACTTACTCGGTTAAGGCTAAACCATTGTTTCCTGGTTGTGCTTTCTTAAGGTGTGTATTGGACAAGGAGATACATGACTTTGTGACTGAGTTGGATGGGGTTGGAGGCTTTATTGGTGCCAAGGTTGGAAATACGTGAGTATATTGTTCATTTTGATATGGTATGTTTGCAGTATGGTGTCGAATATCTTCATTGTTGTAGTATATACACTCTTGTGTGAAATGAACTAAAAGTGGAAAAATAATAACACTACCTTTTACTATGTGTTGTGCAATGTACCTGCCTCTTGATCTTAATCGGATCAATGAAATATGACAAAATTATGTGTGGATATTTTGATTAGGGTGGTCACTTAGGTTAGAGATGTCAGTTTGTGATTTCTGAAGTAAAGCCTGTCTAGGCGTCTAGCGTAGCAAATAAAATGTAGTTGAGCCATGGTACTTTGTTAACAGAAAATTTCAATAAAAAATATAATATGAATCTACATTTGGGTCAATTTTGTTGAATTTTGTGATTTCTCAAATAAGTATTTAGACATGGTAATCAATGGCGTAACCAGAATTTTCATTCAGCAGTGTCATTTTTTTAATATATAAAAGACGTATGACGCGACTACCTATTATTTTAATATACAAATTAAGCTATATACAAGGATAACAATTGTGAATTCATAATTCAAATATCGTATAGAAATTTATTTATTTTTGAATTGACTTACTAAATGAAATGATAAAATAAAAAAATATAAAGTTAAAACTTTATTAAATCATTGATTCAATATATGGCAATAATAGCATAATTAGGAATTTATTTGATTGGCCAAGGCAAAATAGTTAAGACAAATTAAGGTTCTTTTTTCTTTTTGAATATTCAACAGTGTCAAAATGAATTTTATTGTTTTAATTCTTGATAATTAAATAAAAATATGTCTTTGATCAATGATAATTCAAAACTTGAGGGGTGTCATTTGACACCCCTCATCTTAGAGTGGCTACGCCACTAATGGTAATTTGATCTGCACAGGAAAAGACAGATCAATAGACCCAGGCCAGTGTCTGAGTTTGATATGGAAGCTATCTTCAAAAAAGCAAAGGAAGAACAAGAAAAGGCTGAACTAGCTTTTCAAGAAGAGCAACAACAAGAAATTCTCAGTTCTGGGGACCTGAATTCCAGTGATGCAGCAAAACCTGCTGGAGATTCTAAACCGAAACGGAAATCAAAAAAAGCCTCTGATTATCTCGCAAATGGCTCGTCTACAATAAAGGAGAACAAACTTGTCGTAGGTTCTACCGTTCGAGTTGTATCTGGGACTTTTGCAGAATATGAGGGTAGCCTGAAGAAGCTGAATCGGAGAACAAAAAAGGTTTTCTCTTCCTGACTATTGTATACAGTTACTTCCATAAAAGGAAATATGCTCGCATGGATTTCTGTTTGAATATGCATGGCCGAGATTACTTTACTTGTGCATTTTTATACTTTACTCCAAAAAGGTATAGGGAAACTTATATTCTGGCAACCTAACTGAAATTCTTTGTCATTCATTTTGCAGGCGACAGTAGCATTCATGTTATTTGGGAAAGAAAGCTTAGTAGATTTAGATGTCAATGAAATTGTTTCAGAAACGGTGTAAAGATTAGTAATCTTAATAAATAGTATGTGGTAAGCTTTCAATCTTCTTTTCTTCTGCTAGATAATAGTACTTACTGTTGGATGAAAAATGTCCTGCCTTCAATAGTTATTACTATATTTGTTGTATAACCAGCTTAAAACATGTATTTGTATCGGTTTTGTGATCAAAGGAATATAGAATAATTTCATGATCTTATAATCATTTTGGCATGCACCAATACTGTACAGTAGAAATATAAATGAATGGTAAAAGAATGACTGGAAAGTCGTCACCAACTGTTGGAAGTCCAAAATCCAAGCTAATAGAGATTATAATACCTTATTTGGGGCCATAGGCTATTCAGCTATTGCATATTTGCATTTATAGTGTTACGGTCTGTCCTTTGTAGTTCTACCTAGGTCACATGTTGGCTCCCCTGCGGCCCTGCTGATGCTTAACCCTAAGACCTAAGTTACCTTACTTTCCTTTAGACTAAAACTACTGACCATCTTCAGTTGTGCTTGATTATTAGTGATTTTTGAGGAAGGAGTCATCATATGTCAGGTAGGTACTGTTTTGCTGTGTGTTTGATACAATCTGTTTAGGTTCTAGTTCTTCCTCTTCACTGTGACCGTTTGTTTCAAGTTTTACCTCATTTGTTTAAGCTCAACCAAGGTCTTCGAAAACAGTAGATGTAGAATGCAAATATTTATGCTTGTCCTAACCGATGATTATGGCATCTGAAAAATCTCTCGATTGCGTCTTTACATATAAAATGTTAGTTGAACATCACATGCCACGTAATTACACCAGTATTAATATCTGGAGCATAGGGTGCTTTGCTTGTTGACTATCTTGTTGATGCTTTGAGAATCATTGACATCTTTTTGGGAGAATTCTTTGGGAACTTTATTGCATCACTCAAAGTAATTTTTGGACTACAAGGGAGAGATGATGTATGCTTTACAGACTCCTGTTTCTAAATACTTTGGATTACAAATCCTGGAAGATAACAGTCCAGAGTTGGTACCACTTGCCTTACTTTTTCTTGCATTATTGCTTTCTGTAATATTGGGGCTTCCTCTGAAATCTTACTTTTCCTTTGCATTAGTGCTTGTTATAAGGTTGAGCTTCCTCTGTGGGACAACTTTCGTAAGCTGCTAAATTTTTAGGGTAATAATTCTCACTCTCTTTTTCTCTCTTCTCTTTATTCTCACACTCATTTTCTCTCTCCTCTTTATTTTCTTATTTCTTTTTCAATTATTATTTTTTATTTACCAAACTATCCTTGAATAAGAAAAGTCAAGAAAAGAAAGCGTGAGGATAATTTGATAAACAAAAAAAAAAGAATTGGTAAAGAAATAAGAAAATGAGAAGAAGAGAAAAAAGTGGAGTGTGGGAATAAAGAGAAGAAAGGAAAAGAGAGTATGAGAATCACCCTAAATTTTTATAATGTAACACTGCCCACCCCTAATGGTGGCTTTTCTTATTCTATCTGTACAAACTTAGAAAGTTACAAAACAAGGAAGCAATGTAATCTACCATCACATACATACAATGTGTACATCTACTTACTCTGGTTGGTATTTGCACCGGAACGTTTAATAATTAGTATAATGTGCCATTAGCATTACCTTACTTGTATATAAATGTGGATATTGTCTTGTAAGTTTATTTATTGCTTACATGAAGACTTGGGCCTCAGATGTTGTGCCGACAGTGCGTGAAAAACACAGAATTTGAGAGGAAATGGTGAGGGAAGGAACCTTGATCAGTAAGGTTCACCCTGAAACAGCCTGAATTCCTCGACAAATTTGGGGGCACGTGCTCTGCACAAACAGGAGTGGTTTTTGTACTGTTTTCATAAGAGTTCAAGGTGAACACAGTTCACCTGAGAACCTTTGAACTTTGACAGATGAAATATGAAGCTGAAGTGATCAAGTTTTGAACGTTGAGAAGAATCTGTTACTTGGTCCATACTCCATAGTTTAATTGTGTTTGTGTGTTTCTCTTTAAGATAAACATCCATCAGACCAGGGTTGAAAGACAACGGCACACTATCAATAATCAGTGATAGATCATGGTAGACAATCTAATGTCTTAAGTTACGTACATTGAGTGGGATGAATTTCTTTATGTGATATGCTGTCATAAGAAACCTACCTCAAGAAGACTCGTAATATTCTCTTTTTTGGCATCTGCGCTCCCTTGGGGTTCCGTGGCCAAGAAATTTGGTTTCCAATGTGAAACCTATCCAGCGGCCTCTACATGGGACTCTGTCACACTATGAAAATCGTGAATATGCATTCCTTTTGGCCGCGTCACGACGACATCTTCTTGAGGGAGCGACAATGAGGATGTTTGGCTCTCAATCAGTCTTTGGTGGCAATGTCGGCGAGTCGCAGAAATGGTTTGCAATTGGTGGGAGGTCAGCTAAGACGCGATTGAAGGACCTCATGATTTTGATCTCGATGGTGAACGGTTTTATGTGATCGTTCGTTAGTCTGCGAGGAACGATGGTCATTGTTCCATTTGTGGTTTCGTTGTCGCACGGCGGCGGTTGTGCACGGTGGCTTGGTCACCAAATTGAGGTTACGGTGTGGTCGAGAGCAGCATGGTGTATGGGTTTTGGGCTGTTTGTTTATCGGGCCTATCAACGTAACCCTAGCAGGACTATGGTTTTGTGCTCATGGGCTTTCATGGTTGTCTATGGACAAGTTGGACATCAAATTTGGGATCCTGGTGATGTAAGATTGATGGGCCTTTCCCTGGAGATGGCAATCAATCTGGACACTCAGGTTCTGGAGGAAATTTCTGTCTCTTTGGATTAGAGATTTTGTTTAATTTTTGTCTTTTAATTTATGTAACTGTAAGTTGAATTTGTGGTAGGTATTTCTTATCGTTCCTTATTTAGCAACGTTGATAGTTACTTGTTACAATGCTTATTGCTAGGATAAGAATATTTGTGTATATTAGGTGACTTAGTTACTTGTGTTACATAAATTTTGAATTTCTTGCCTGTTATCGTCCTTAAATAAAGGTTGTATTCATATTATTATTTTCTCAATTTCATTGATGTATCTCATTCAACTTTCAAAAAAAAAAACCTACCTCAACACTTTTGTTGTTGTTGGTAACACACTTGTTCAACTTCATGTAACTGTGGAGACACTATTCCAAGATATTGGAGAAAATTGAAAGAGAATTTCTATAGGCACTTCTTGATTTGCTCAATTGACCTTCTTGTCAATTTTATTTTGAATATATCCCTATATACCCTTCACTAGATAAAAATAATTAAGTGATTTAGGAAAAATAATTCATATGATATGCAGTTGACATTTGACAATAATCAAGGATGATGAGCACGGGCACTAGTTTTATTTCTAGGTCATATAGGATACAGCTCAGCTCTTGGGTATCATCTCCACCTTCCAATTAAGAATGATTTGATGAGAGAACCCAAAGGAATGTATATGCGAGAAAACCGTACCCTAGCTATTTGTGATCTCCCAAATCCAACCAAAACTACTGCTGATTAATTCATTGGTCAAATTTGATAAGGCCAAATGGGTTAATCAAAGCAAAGTATACTGATGAGCCATGGTGCTCGGAAATATTTGAAGATGACAGCAACTGTGAGAGAGAGAGACGAGAGAGATAGAGTATTAGTATTTTCTCAAACATAATATTTAAACTCTTGATTTTTTAAGATAAAATGGGAAGTTTAAGAGAAAAATATTAAGAGGTGTGTGAGAAAATTAGAAGGTCTAAATAGAATTTTTTTTATTTGAAAATGATTTATGTGCAATTTAGGTACTGTTTATGTTGATCCCCACTCAACATTTTCCAGATTTAATTTTATTTTTATATATATAAAAAGAGAAATTATGGGGTTTTACATAAAACAATGACATGTCATGCTTCATTGGGTTGTATTTCGGTGTCAAACTTGTTAAAAAAAATTACAAGTGTTCCAATCTAAGCTTTGCTTGTACCAAAAAAAATATGTAAGCTTTGCTTTGAGATTCTAAAAAACAAGTGAGATGTGTGATTTTGATTATGCCACGGGTATAGTTTTCACCCCTTTAGTGTCATCATATTTATATCTATACTATTTATTAAGAAAAGAGGGGTCCTTATTTTGTCAAATTTCTCACTTATAATTTTTTTATCTTATTTTATTTTAATAACCGAATGGAGAGTATTCACAAAATAAAATAAAAAATAAAAAAGAGAGAGAAAACAGGAAAAAACTACCCAGGAGTGGTTTTCCTTCTTCTTATTACTCTGAGAAATAAAACTACCTCATTATTTTTAAATGCTCAAAATTTAGTATTTTTTTTCTCTTAAAAATTTACTCTATATTTCAACGGTGCTTATTCTAGTATATATACTATTATTTTTGAATGGAGTATATATACTATTATTAAGCCAACACGTTTTGTTTCCTAATTTTTTCGAAATGTGCAAATATTACCCTTTTTATTTAGGTTAATCTTAATTATTGAAGAATATTATAGTAAAAGTCAAATTAACAGAAATATAAAAGAAAGAAAAACAGTCCACTAACCTTTACAAAAAAACTGTCATATTCTTCTACTGTTTTCTCACTTTTTAACCTGTTTCTATAAATAACTATCATATTCCATCATTTTCTTCTCATTTAACACTTGCAGTGAATTTTTTTTTCATTCACACATACCGTGTGTATGCGTTTAACTAGTATATGTTAAAATAAGTCTAGCATGTCAAGTTTTGTAATTTGAAAAGGAAACTGTAGCAAATCGCATTGGACTTCTAAACAAATTATTCAGAATTTGATATACACTTTGTTCTATAACCACGGTCTCTGTTACATGAGTTACAGCCAATTTGTTCAGTTGTAGGTATCAGAATACTCCAATTTCATCACGGACAACACAATTCGCTAGAACCTCTCGTACTTAACCGTTAACACATCCCGCCCTATGGTCCAAACAGAAACAACAGAGAAAGACTCCAATAGATCGGGGCATGAAAAAGACTTATCCCTTCAAATCCTTCAATTCACTTCCTGACGTTGCGAGGTTTCACCACTACTAGAGCTCCTTATACGATATGCCTTTCGTAACAAAAATAGATGAACACATTTCATGTGCTTCAAAAAGAGCCCACTAAATTTGGCCAATAATCTCAATTATGGATCCATGGTGAATGCAACATCGATCGATCTTTTTAAGTATTTTTTATCTCTTTTTCTTATGCTGCGGTCTGTGAAGGCCTAGTACTGGAGGTGCTTCTGAATTTAATTTGTCTCAAGGATTTTTATTTCAAGTTCGCAGAATTGCGGAAGTGTTTACAAATGAGAGAGTAAGACTTCTTGGGTCTCAAGTGTGTCTTGCAATCTCTAAGCTTATGCCTTATATAGGTTTACAAACTGAGAAAAAGAAGTTGAATAATTGAGTCCGGGTGCTCTTTGGGCCCCATCAACAACTCATAATATTCTTTCTTATCTCTTACACTTCACGTGGAAGAAAAAGACAAACTAAAGCAAAAGCATCGCAGCACATGGACGGCTGCCTTTGGATCCTTTTCAGGATGATGCCAAAAGATAAAGTAAAATAATTACTAATGGACAAATCAGCTTTCGGTGAGTGGGCTGATTCATCTTTATCTGGGGAAGCGGACGAATCTGCTTTAGCGAGTGGGCTGATTCATCTATGCTTTGTCGGTTGAGTGGGTTGCTTTACTGGTAGTGGAGGCTGACGCTTTGTCCTTTAGCTGACCCTGTGAATCATGGTCATCTTGTATCAATTGCTTATACATAATAAGCATGGTGTGGACGCGTGCCTTCTGTAGCTTGGCAGCTGGTAATTCCTCGGAGGCGTAGTTGTCCCCTGCTGCCTTGCTTCTGAGCTCGTCTTCATCCTTTTGGAGGATTACTGTTGCAGATAGTATTGCTCCTCCTAGTTGCTGCAGTAGTTCAGTCTTGATTCTGCGAGCATGGAGCTTCTGCCTTGTATGTTCTTCGGTAGTGCATGGCAGTGCTGTTTTCGTACGGTAGTTCCTCGCCTTCTGGTTTGGAATAATGGTCGTAGCTACGTCGGGAAGGTACATAATCGGATGTACACGGATGGTCCTGATAGAGTTCCTTTGTTGCTTTATTCCTCTGTGGCTTCCTGTACTGGCAGTGGAACTTTCTGCGCTTTTGGCCATATTGCTGCTCTGGAGGGGTTGCTGGTGCTTCTGGGTAGAGTGCCTGTCAGAGCGTTGCCTGCTCTTCTTATATAGGCGTTGTGGCAGCATGGCTTGTTCATCACTACCCCTTTTTCCTTTACTTCTGGTCCCATACTTGGGCTGCTGTTTTCCTCCTTGGGCTCTGCGTATTCGAAGCCCATCTGCTGGTGCGCAGATCTGAGTGAGTTGTGGGTCTTGTAACAGTCTTGGACACTCCTGTGGGTTGCAGGAATCATCCATTTCTTCGATTAGTACGAAGGCCCTTTCTTCGAATGGCAGTTCTGAGAGCAATGACTTCATTGTGAAGCTGATCTGCCCTGTTTCGCCCTCTGAGATGCTACAGATGTCACTGTCATCTGAGTCTCCTAGGTCTACGGAGACTACGTCGTAGTCGTCCGGCAAGTCCAGGTTATCCATGACCGCTTTTCTGGCCATGTTGCATGTTCTCCTGTTACATTCTCGTGCATAATGCCCTTCTTCTCCACAGACGTAGCATTTGCACTTCTTAGCCCTGTCAGGATGCTTTCTCTTGAAGGTCCTCACGTGGGAATCATGAGGTTTCACTTTGTACGTACGCGCTTTCCTGAGGCCGTATCTTTTTCCGCTGCTGTAGTAGCCTGGTATTGGTATTTTGCTACAGAAAGATAGATCTTTCAGGCTTCTCTGCAGTGCAGCTTTCTTGCACAGTTCTGCAAGGTATTGGTAGGAGAAGTGGATCCTTGGAAATATCCCTATTGTATTTCCTGGGTATTTTTCTGCGAACGCCTGTTCCAGCTCCTTCCCTATTAGCGGAGGCATTTTTCTGAAGAATTTTTCAGAAAGTTCAGGGGATATGAACATCCGTCCTGACTTTGCTGCTAGGATCTTGAAGTCGTTCATGTAGCTGAACAGATCCTTGACATTGCTGCATGTCAGCCTCTCCAGGTCTTGGTATGCCTTCTCCTGCTCGATTGTGGATCCTGTGTACGGGTCGTCTATGATGAACATCCTTTTGATATGGGATGTTACGTTCCTTGTATCTTCTGCCATGTTGACGAGTTCCTCGTACTCTTGGGAGAACTCCATTCTCCATTGGATCCATGTCTTCTTCTCGATTTCTCCCAGTAGATTTTCTATGAAATCTACTTTTGATCTGTTGTCATCCCATTGGTATTTCTGGTTGATCAGATTTACCGTGATCGTTTCCCATCTCTCGATGACTTCAGAGTACAGGCCAATGTCCTGTGGGAGTATTAGCAGAACTCCTGATGATTGTTATGCTGGTGGTAAGGTCCACATTCCGTCGTCAATACCTCTTCTGCTGAATTTGCCCTTCCAGCCTTCTGTGCTGACTGGTGGTTGTCTTGATATGGAAGCAACTCCTTGTGCTGGCGAATATCGCACTTGCCCCATAATAGGTTCTGTTGGCGGTGGCCTGTTGTAGGATATTGCTGATGAAGAGCTTGGGTATGCGCTCTCTTCATGGACCTTTCTTAGTGTCGCGAATGCTGGGTATTCCAGCTCTGGCTCCTCCTGTTTGTCTTCAGCGATGGCTGCGATGGTGGTAGTATCCATCGTTCTCTCACCCCCCTCGAAAAAGAATGGGTTATCCCATTCGTTGTCATCATCAGAGGTGTCCCAGAGTGGTTCCGGGTCTGCATCGCCTCGTGGTAAGGCGGCTAGATATTGAATGTACCCAAAGGGGTTATCAATATCGTCGTCGTCTTCTAGTTCGTCACCTTCGTCAGGCTGGGATTCTGTACTGTCTGTTCCCCAGCCGGTTGCTGTGATCTGGTCGATTGGGATTTTGGATGATGCCGGAGCATCATACCGGACCTTGAAGTCGTACTTCCCACTAGGTTGGCCTAGTGTGTCCCATATTTCTCCTTTCTTTTCGACGTGATCAGGTTGGGTTAATTCATACCCTCTGTCTCGTCTTCTTCGACCATTGGTGGGATTCGGTGGTATCCACTGAAGGATACTCTTACTCGTCCATCTGACGTTGACCGTGTTAATGCCCTTTGCGGTTGGATTGACCCATGTTCCTGTGTAGGTTGGATCGTCCAACTCCTTCCTTGCAGGAATTCCGTGCTTGCAAGGTAGTCTGCCACGTTTCGTATTTGATAACGAAATCCGACGTGGCTTGTGTTTGTGAGTCTCCCTATGAGGGACCTGGTTATGAGGAGATTACTTTCTCCTCCTTGCCAGTTCTCGTACCCGTGCGTTTGGATGGCTATTTCCACGTGGTTGTGGAAATCTCTGATTGACAGCTGCATATCTATGGTCACGTATATGAGCTGTACGCTTTGGGCTAGATCGACTTCCATGGTGCCAATTATGGACACGTCATCTGACCATCTTGTGTCCCTGACTACCAGTAGGGCGTTTGTGCCTGCTCCTCGCCTGTGAAGCGCGTGGATTCTGATCATTATGAGCCCTGGGTGTATGAACCGAAAGCCTTCTCTTCTGACTGTGTTATAGCTTTCTGTGTTCATCAGTGGCAGGTTTACTTGCTGCCCATCTCCTACGCATAGGATTTCTTCTTCAGAGTAGTGTTGGTATACTCTGTGGTTTGCTCCTGACCAACCGTACTCATAGAGTACTTCTACTGGTACTAGGTTTGCTCTTCTTGATTGTGACAAGTTGAGCTGAGCATCTGGATCGAGCCTGCTTTCTAGGCTTCTTCGATGTCTTCCTGGCCTTCTATTGAGTCCCATTTGCGCTTCGTATCGTGCGCGACTGCTCCACCTGTAGTTTCGGATCTGATCTTCTTGTGTAGCAGGGCCAGCTTCCTGGCTGCTATGATCTCCCGTTACTGGTGGTAGAGGTTCCGTCCTGGTGCGACTCATGGCCTTTGAGCTTTGCCTTTTCTTCGTCGTAGATCTTTTGGGGATCTGGTATACGAAGAAAGGTGCTTTCTTTCTCTTCTGGGGAGCTGCTTTTCCCAGAGAGAGCTGCTCTAGCTGCTTCTCCAAGTTGGCAAGGGATGTCTCTATGTCACCGTTAGAGCTTGCTTCGTTTTTGCCTTTGGGAGCTCGTATTCTCTTCAGCTCCTCTTGACAATCTTCGATCTGCTCTGTCTGTCTGATGAGCAGTTGGATGATTGTGTTGTTTTGTTTGATGAGGGTTGCCAACCCCTTTTGAGTCGTTCCCGACTCTTCACTGGGTCGTGCGAATCCTTTTGCTGGAGGGTCTATAGACTCTGTTGCTTGTAGCGCTTCTTTGTATGTTGATGCACTAGCTGTTTGGGTCCAGCTCATTAATTTGGTAGACTACGGGTTTTTTTTGTTTGGTTTCTCCTAGTTTTACCAGATGGCTTTTGATATTCAAGGTTGGTAAGTGAAGGATAGGTTGACACAGAAACTACCGACTGGCATTTTAAATTTCAAGGTTGGTAAGTTAAGAACAGGTTGACACAGAAAACTGATTATATAGGTTGACACAGAAAAACTATTTGTTTGGGTTGACACAGAAAACTGCTTGTTTATACTTAGCTCAGAAAATCATATGAGAGGCAGACTCATCTCACCGGGTTCCCTTATATTGCCTTCCCTGAGGACTTACCCGAAGGGCCTGGGCTCGCCTTTTGCCTGCGATTCTCCTAAGACTCCTGAACTAAGGATGAACTCCTAGCTTTCCATGCTTCTCCCAAACTCCTGGTTTTTCCGTGCTTCTCCTAAACTCTCAGTTTCTCATGTTTCTCCTACACTCAACTCACCTCCCTTGAAGTGTTTAGTGTGTCATAAGGCTGATCTGGGTTTCTCCTAAACTTCTACCTACCTCCCTTGAACTACTCTAGTGTGCCATAAGGTAGAACTGGAATGATACCTTTCCCCGATCCAACCAGGCACAATGTCTAGTGAAAGTGTGTAATGTAGATCTCAATACATTTGAACATTTCATGTACTATGGAACAGTGACGGAGCCAACATTTCATGTCAGGAGAGGCACCAAAAACGCAAGGAAAAAAATAAAAATATCACTTAAAATTTAGAGAAATAATTGATAAAATATAGAACAAAACAACCGTGAAACTTTAGCTTCGAACTGCGCACCGGTTGGGTACATAACACATTAATTACCACTGCACAAAACTTATTTCTTTGTTAGAGGTAGACATGTAATCTACTTTTATATATATATATATATATATATATATATATATATATATATATATCTGAGGGGGGCTATGACCTGGGCTTGCCCAAACATGACTCCTCCCCTGCTGTAGAATAGTTCGTTACATTTGGCCGCACTCACAATCTGAAATCATTCTTAGGTAAGTCGAACTTTTAACAAAATAAAATGGGAACATCGATCATGAACTATCATTTTCTTCTATTTATTTCATTTCGTCCTTACTTCAATGCTTTGCTTTATTATTTAGTTACCGAGTAGCATGGATCACGAATGAGAGCACTGGGGAGTAAACTTTTGATAGCAGACCATTCATTGCAATACAACAATGTAGTACAGGTCACACAGACTCTGACTTGATCCAGAATTATGTCTGAAAATGCAAAACTTGAAAATGCTGATTTCATTTAAAACCAATTCAACCATCAATGCCATGGAAGGCATGGATAATCCTGCACGAAACCCACAATAACGTACACATATTTTTGTTATTTAGTCTCATGCATGCAATTTTGCCATTAAGGACCTAAACCAAAATAAATGAAAGTACCCTAAAAGTATTCCTTCTCTAAGAGCAATTTTCATTCGTTGAGTCACACCATCAGGGTCTCTAGAGCTTTGAGGCAGTAGGTCAATGACTATTCATTTAGATTTATGTAGTCGTTTCCATCGATTGGGTAATTTTCATAATTAATTACAGATTATATGAAATTGACCGCTTATTTTACTTTGAAGTAAACATATTCGTATTCGTGATATTGCAAACAAAAACAATATACAACTTGAAGAAGTTTCCGTAAATTTGCAGAGAGCCCTTGTCTCTGTTTTACAATGTGGCAGTGACTTCATTAATGAATGTCATGTTATGTTTTAACCTACAGTTAACCCCATACAGCAAGCAAGCTGAGCAGTAGAGCAGCAGCATCCTTTTCGTATTTTCCAAGAGGAGCAACTGCAAGGAGGGACTAGAAGACATATAAAGCATGCGCACATTAGTTTTATACTGCAAAGAGAGTGTTTTGCTCAAAAGAAGCCTAAAGCAAACACGATGCACAACACCCACTCTGTTTGGTGTTTTTCAACAACACTCGGACATGAGAAATGGTCCCCTTTCTTAACAAAGTCCAGAATTCTCAAACCCACACAAGAAGCCTTTTCATGTCCAAACAAGAACCAAAATTTAAAGACAGAGCTAGTGGGATTCGAATGCAAATTTTTAAGGATGAGATTTGCCTATCGGGTCATGGGTTACAAGGGTTGTGCACGACCAATTAAAATTTAATATGTGATATTTTTGAGTTAATCTCTCCGATTTTTTTTTGTTTTAATTCATCTTCTTCTTATAATTTGATTAAATTTTAATTGGTACTGCATAATCAAGTCTCATCCAATTTTTAATCTGTGTCCACAGCTGTTCCTAAGTGATAAGGATTGTTACTTTAGCTCTATTCGCAATTGGACCCAATATTTTTAGATATTCTGTCAGAACTCACCTATTTCTGGCTTATTTACACTTTGTTTTTTTTTTAGGTGATTTACACTTTGTTTGATACAACTCGCCTGCGAGCCAGTCTAGTCACTCTCTACAAGGAGATACCGTGTTACACTACTTGCATCAAATTATCTCTCATTGAAATTTAAGGAAAATAACAGTTGATTTCGGTTCCCAAAGGCGAATTATACGAAAGTGTACTATTAGAAAAGTTTATATAAGTTAATTATTTTAAAGAATTTTGACAAAATATATGAATATTTCTTTGAAATTCATAAACTACTTATAGGTACTTTTTAAAGAATACTGGAAATCAAATATTTCCTTTCCAAAAGAAATGTTTGCACTCCAAAGCTCCTTTAACACAGACATAAGCATTATGAAAATTATGTACTATGTCTCTTAATTCATATTCTATTTTGTTGCTCCCCCTTTTTGACAATCATTATCATCATTTCAATAGGATCCGATATGACAGTACTTGTTGCAAAACATATACAACAAAATTGACACGAAACTATTTTTTTGCGAAAATATTCATAAAAACGATTATTTCGAATGATAGAATATGCTAGGATGATTTGTTATCTTTAATTTAAGGAAAATTTGTAAATACACAAAACAAAGGGTACCATCCATAGATTTACAAAAACTAGAAGTGCAAAAGTTTGTGTATTATATTCCCCCAGTCAGCAACCACTGAAAGAAAGTGATGAGAGTTTTTAGCAGAAACGAGTAAGCGTATTTAATTTTCACAACCTCCAAGCCATCCCCTCCCTTCCCCCTCTCCCTCTTCTTTCTACTATAATCTTCAAATCCTAGAAATAAGATGCTATTGCTTCTTTCTCACTACTCCTAGATTCCCCAAAAACCCAGATTCAGCTCAAACCCATCTCAGCCATGGTCTCATTATCCACTCCCACCAACCTAGCTACCTTTGCTCTGCTCCTTTTGGTCCTCAGAACCTCTGCTGCTGCAGATACCAATTCCTCATTTTCACTCACCAAGTTTGGTAATAAAGATCCAAACTTTGAGTCCACTGTTGCTCTTTATGGAGATGCCAAGATCCTTAATGGTGGGTATGAAGTTCAGCTCACTACTTCAGTGAACTCGAGTTCTGGGCGGGTCATGTACAAGAATCCCATCAAGCTTGGTGAAGGTAAGCCTCAGAAATCAGTGTCTTTTACCAGTCACTTCGCTTTGTCTATGTCCCAAGAAAACGGAGATGGCTTGGCCTTTGTTATGGTGCCCTCTGGTTTCAATCTTAGCTTCTTTGGTAATAGCTCTTTTGGGCTTGATATGGGATATGGGAAAAGTAGATTGAAAGTTGTTGTGGTTAAATTGAAGTATGAATACTTGGCTCATAAGGTTCATGTTGGAATTGATGTGGGTAGTTCTGTATCGGCTAGAGTAAACAATGCTTCAGCTATCAAATTCAATCTAACTAGTAGTAACACGACAAGTGCATGGATTGATTATGAAGCCGGTTCGAAAAGATTAGAAGTGAGATTGAGTCAATTGGGTGGTTCAAGGCCAGCTGATCCTTTGCTATGGTACCCAATTGACTTGTCAAGATTGTGGGGAGATGAGAAAGTGTTTGTCGGCTTAACTGCTTCGAATAGGAATAGTTCTCAAACTTGTTCCATATATTCATGGAGCTTTGAGCAGAGACATGTGCCAGATTGGATGCATTCGCAGCCTTTAGATCCCAAGTCGGATTCTAAGAGCCCGAAACCAGTGACAGTCGAGAAGAGAAAGGATTGTGTATTGAGGGCCATCGCTGCAATGGTTCTCGGTGTTGCTTGTGGAGCATTGGCATCATACATTGTGCTGTATTTGTGGAGAATCTTCGGTAATAGGCGTCCGGTGGTGCCAGAAGAGTATGCAATGCAGCATAAAGAATTCGAGTACAAGAAAATGAAGGTAGTGGTAGATAAAGCCATCGAAGGTGGAAAGCAGTAGAAGGGCTGTTGTATGTTGTGTGTTGTAAATCAGTAGTTCTTTCTTGTCCGTTGTTTTGTTTTGTATTTTCAGGTTTCCTTGTGTTATTACTTGTAGTTACTCTTTATCGAGCTGTCCATACTCCGATCAGGTGTCTTGTGTGTTTCTGGATTTTGATACCAGTCTTAAAGACTGAACGCTTTGCAGGAGTAACATCAATGTTGTTTTGAAGAATTGGTATGGTAATCTGGAATTTATGATCTCATCTTTCAAATGTCTAACTTTCCCAATGGCCTTCTTCAGATGTTGAAATGAGCATCTTAAGCATGCTTGAGACATCAACGGCCGAGGGCTAGAAGTTTAAACTACACAATGTCTCCGTGCCATAAGCATCACCAACAGTCGAGGAGTTGAAATCGGAACTCTATTACCGACAAAGCAATCACCGGAAACCAAATCCAAGTCGTTTCTGTTTCTCATTTGAGCAATCACGCCTACAATTTGCAGTACAGTATGCAAGAACCAACACAACGAAACTCAGGGTCTGCCTAATATGCTCATGACACTAATCCAAGCCAATGGACACTGGTTCAAACCCCAGTGTGTCTTCTCGAAAACTAACTGAAACTAGTGTTCATTATAGTTCTCAATAAACTTGCAATATAAGCCACATTTCAACAACGCAGACCTTGAGTAAACCGGTCATTTTAGATCATTTCCTAATTTGCCAAATTAGTCGAGTATGAAATTTTGCCTCAGTAATCGATACTCAAGTCTATAGATTACAAATTGAGTAGCATAAAGGAGCAAAAGTAGGATCTAGCCAACATAAGGCTGGTCAAAATCTTATACTCCCAAAGGTAATCATGGTAGTTCATATACCCTGAGATCTTGATCACACTATCAACAGAGACACGAGAATTCTTACCAATGCCACTTCGGTATCATGCTGACGAGTATACAAAAAAGAAACGTTATGGAAATGCAAGATAACGAAGAAGATGACAAATTCTGGCTTATAGATTAGCAGGCTCTTGGAGGCTCTCCGGTCTTCTTTTTGTTTTATGTGACTGGTGTAACTTGTTTGATTAAGGTATTCCGAATTATTCAAAAAACAAGCTCTACTACTTCAAATGATCAACAAGAAAGCTACTACTTAAAACGATTAACATAACCAAGTGATAGATCTGAGTTTGCCCAAGTACATAGCAAATAACAAAATGCAGGAAGCAAATTTAGGTTTTGGACACTATAGAGACCTATCGCTACTGGGAAAACCGATGGCATTACTAATCACCAACAACGGGAAGTTGTGGCTTCACTTGACTTCACATCTCCTGGGCTTCTTCCTCTTCCTCCTCGTAATACTCATCCTCCTCAGCTGTTGCATCTTGGTACTGCTGATACTCCGAAACCAGATCATTCATATTGCTCTCAGCCTCTGTGAACTCCATCTCATCCATGCCCTCCCCAGTGTACCAATGCAAGAAAGCCTTACGCCTGAACATAGCTGTGAACTGCTCGCTCACACGACGGAACATCTCCTGGATTGAAGTCGAGTTTCCAATGAAGGTTGAAGCCATCTTCAAACCTGTGGGTGGAATATCACAAACAGTGGACTTGACATTGTGGGGAATCCACTCAACAAAGTATGATGAGTTCTTGTTCTGCACATTGCTCATTTGATCATCGACTTCCTTGGTGCTCATCTTTCCCCTGAACATGGCTGAGGCAGTGAGATAGCGACCATGTCGAGGGTCAGCTGCGCACATCATGTTCTTAGAATCCCACATTTGCTGTGTGAGTTCTGGCACAGTCAAGGCTCTGTACATCTGAGAACCGCGAGAGGTCAATGGAGCAAAACCGACCATGAAAAAGTGGAGACGAGGGAATGGAATGAGATTGACAGCCAACTTTCGCAGGTCAGAGTTGAGTTGCCCAGGGAACCTCAAACAGCAAGTGACACCAGACATAGTAGCAGAAATCAAATGGTTCAAATCTCCAACTGTACAAACATAACAAATCAGAATCAGAAATCAATCAAATATCATAACAATATAACCAAAAACAAAATCCCAATTCAAAGCTAAAAGAATATCAAAGCTTCTTCCAATCAAATGATTTCAGGACAACCCAACAATCAAATGATATCACAATTTTAACAATATAAAAACATCTCAGATAACCAATTCAACAATCAAATGATGTAACAAAGTTTCTACCATTAGAGAACATATTTCAGGTTCCCAATTCAACAATCAAATGATACATCAGTTTCAACCACATAAACAAATATCAGACAACCAATTCAACATTCAAACAATATCACAGTTCATACAAACATAAATACATATGAGAAACCCAATCCAGACCAACAAAGCACCTAAAACCAATTCAATATGAAACAGAACTTACAGCTTGGAGTACTGAGCTTGAGTGTGCGGAAGCAAATGTCATACAGAGCTTCGTTATCGAGAACCATGCACTCATCAGCGTTCTCAACAAGCTGGTGCACAGACAAGGTAGCGTTGTATGGCTCAACAACAGTATCCGACACTTTCGGGGAAGGAAACACAGAGAAAGTCATCATCATCCTGTCCGGGTACTCCTCCCTGATCTTCGAAATCAACAGCGTCCCCATACCAGATCCAGTCCCTCCTCCAAGCGAGTGACAAACCTGAAACCCTACACATCCAAAAACAACACAATTAAAATCTCACAATAACAAAAACAAGAAATGAAGTAAACAAAAATCGAGTGAGGCATATCGTCGAATACCTTGCAGGCAATCACAATTCTCAGCCTCCTTACGAACAACGTCAAGAACAGAGTCAATCAACTCGGCTCCCTCGGTGTAGTGTCCCTTGGCCCAGTTGTTTCCGGCGCCGGACTGACCGAAGACGAAGTTGTCAGGGCGGAAGATCTGGCCGTAAGGACCAGATCTGACGCTGTCCATGGTACCAGGCTCCAGATCCATCAGGACGGCGCGTGGGACGAACCTTCCGCAACTGGCCTCGTTGTAGTAGACATTGATTCTCTCGAGCTGGAGCGGCGAGTCGCCTTCATACCTTCCAGTGCCGTCGATGCCGTGCTCGGCGCAGACCACCTCCCAGAACTTGGCGCCGATCTGGTTGCCGCACTGGCCTCCCTGGATGTGGAGAATCTCTCTCATTTTCGGTAGTGAAATTCGAAAATGGAGGAAAAATTAGGGTTAGGGTTTTTGCGACTCGGAGAGAATCGCTGAGAGAGAGATGAGTATGCGCGAAATGAGGGGTGGGGACGGGGTTTGGGGACTTATAAGAGGCGGAGAGGAACGGCTCGATTGGAATGGAGAGCGGGAAAAGGTGGATGGAGGATTGGAGATGGACGGTGGAGATTAAGGGGTGGGGTTTGAAATTTGAATTTTGAAATACCAGGCTGTGTGTGGATGAGAGGAATTTTTGGCTCTTGGTATTTTAAATTTTGGGGGATTGTGAGAGATAAAACCCAACCGACCATGAGAAAATACAAAAATTCAAATTTTATGGTCAAGATCAATGATTGTGTAAGGTAAAAAATTTAATATGAGGACCAGGTAAACATCATTCATCATTAATGAGTAAAATATCGGATATATCGATGCTTTAAAATATGAATATTTCGATGAAAATATCGATATTAGAAAAAAATCGAGGAGATAATTTGGAGATTTAAAAGTTAAAAATAATTCATTTTCTTTCGTATCTTACAATTAAAGATAAAATATATATATATAATAGATGAATATTAATAATAAAACATTGCTTAGCATGCTTGTTTGGGTAGTTGGATGTGTGATGTGAGTGAATGGGTTCGATTCTCATTATTGTTGATTGTATTTTTCTTGGAATTTACTTAAAATATGGGTCTCAGCTTCAAAATAGATCATTATTGATTCCCATCTCCTCAAACCTCGGCAAAAATGTGAAAAGATAAAAAATGTGGAAAGTAATAATATCGGAGATAATATGGGCATATAATATTAGACAATAAAAAACGAAAATTTCCCCAAAATATCACGAAAATTATCGATTTTTTATTCCTTGCTCATCACACATTTCATACTCTATTTGTCACGCTACGGTTACTATCTCTGTACTAGGTGCAGTATAATATTATAAAATTTGAGGACCCATTAAACAATAGCTAAAAAGATGAGTTTTTTTTTCTCGATGAAATAGAGATAATTGTGATTTTACAAGAGTTGTTGGAGAAGACGACCAATATTCACGCAATTTTTCTCTCTAAAAATTCTAGGGCCCCGCTGCTACGGTTTACCTAGCCCGTCGCTGCACCTCTTTTGCCATGGACAGTGAATCATCAAGAAGCTTCGCAGTGGCTTTTGTTATGTCAGAGAGAGGCAAGACCTCGTTTGGCGTCATGGATGTCGCGAATTCCAAACATTATGTCGTTGGGTACCTGTTGTCAATTATGGAGTTGAATCCCAAAGCTTTTCATGGCACTATTGTCGGGGTTTGGGACTTGAAGAAGAGACTATCAATCCGTTTGGAAGGTGATCGCCACATATTCTACTTTGAAGTCGAGGCAGAAAAGGATTGTATTTTGAAGGAGGCGTTGTGGTTTTATGGCGATCCATTGTGATCATGAACAAGTATGATGGAGTTGAAAATGTCGAGAAGGCGCCTTTGCATCGTCTCCCAATCAAGGTGGATATGTCGGGGCTGCCTCCAAGACTGCAAACCCCGAAGTCAGTTGGGTATATTATCGTGACTCTAGGAGAGATCATTCGGCTAGATGAATAGGGAATCAGGAGCGGTAAGGGGGTTCGCACACAAATCTGGCATGACATTCAAAATATGATCATGCAAGATTTTTTTATGCACTACAAAAAAAAACTAACTTAGATGACGAACCAAATTCGTCGTCTGAGAGACGTTTTTTGTAGTCTAAACACTTAAACGGCGAAATATTCGTCGTTTAAGTTCAGTCGTACAAGTGTAGTGGGCTAGGTACTTAGACAACGAAAGATGAATGTTTTGTCGTTTAAGTCAGCTCAAATGTTGTCTAACATTCAAGTCGACGAAAAATTGAATCTCAAAACGACGAAAATGTTCGTCATATAATAATTCTTAGACGACGACATAAAGGATTCGTCGTCTAGGTGTGACCACTTAATTAAACAACAAATTTTTTTATGCTCGTCGTTTAAATGGTTCTACTAAGATGACGAAACGTATGATTTTTGTCGTCTAACTATCCCCTGGAGATGACGAACTAGTTCTTTCGTCGTCTATTGCTTTGGCTCTTAGACGATGAAAAATATTGTGTTTGTCATCTGAAAATGGTTAGACGACAAATTTTTGGCATTAGTTGTCTTGTTGTGTTAATATTCTTTTCGCCAAAAATAGTATAATTGCATAATTATCAATATAAAGGTATTTATTGAAAATATTGTAATAAATATTTAATTTGTACATAAAAAGTGTTTCGAAATATAAACTGCGGAATTAAAGAACCCGCATCGGGAGTTACAATCCCATTGATTCCCTCGCTGCTTGGATCATGGTCATCGTGTCCTGAATCACAAAGCGTGATAATTGGATGACAAGTGGGAGGAGGAGGATTCCAACCCATCCCCCTGAGATAATCGTACATTCCTTAGACTGTATCCTTGAGCGCTTGAGATAATTGTATTTGAAATTAGATTAAGGTAATCTCAGACACTTTCATGATAAAATAAATGTCTTTTCCGCTGTTTGCATGTTTATTTAGCTGGTGTAGGATGCTTAAAAACTATAAGGGTTGTGCTATGCAGACTATGCAGAGGGAGAATATTGAAATGCATACCACTAAGCAATTTTGTAAGTAGACAACTTTGATGCCACTCAAAGTGTTTCAAACATCAATTTGCTAGTACATAACTAGAGGACTGAATCAAAAAGATGACATTTAATTACACATCAAAAGCCAGCCGCCTATTTATAAGATTATATATGTGAGTTCACTGATATACGTAACTAAGCACATGTAAGATGTCTACAAATATAACAAAAATGTAGCAAAGAAGGCTTACATAAACCTACCAAGTACGTTGGAAGCTAGAGTTACTTTGCTGCTGAAAATGGACAGTGTGGTCTGAAATGGTTTCGCACATTATTTCATCCTTCCTCCGGAGATCATTTTCCCGTTTTTGGGCTCTCTTTGCTTTCCGCTCAACAAGAAAGCCAACAGCACTAGAAACATCTTGATTGCTTATCCTCAAAGTCTTCTTTGCATCTTGTTCTCTAAAGCCCATGCTCATCACAAGTGAAAGAGATTCATCTAGCACCTGAAGTTGGGTTTCCAATACGAAAATACATGTTAGTTGGACGGTCTTAAAACTACGAGTTTCACTCAAAAGTGAGCATCATACCATAAGTTTTATGGAAAATTGTAAGTTCAAGTAACTTTACCTGGGTAAACTTCTCTCGAGGGACAAAAGCCGAGGTACTCCCAAATACACATACATAAGCTAAAGACACCATACTCAAACTAACAAACAAAGCAACAAAAAATTGGTTTTATTACTCCATTTATAGTCAAATCAGTATACAAGTGATCTCATACATAACAAATAATAGAAGACACAAGCGCCTGTAAGATTAAAAGAAATGATTATTATTTTCAAGCACCATATATATGAAACATAAATATGTTCATACGAGTTGAGCGAGCCATGGCCAGTGATTCTGAGCGCCTTGGCTTTGGGGACAGAAGGCAAATTGTGCCTGGGGTTCGCACTTGAATCATCGTAGTCGTCTAGTCTCGCTGTCAAAGACCTCTATTGTTCCTTCGCCATCATCAACTCATCATTCCCTGATCAATCAATCAAATCACACAAACAAAAATAAAACAATTATACATATAATTAAATTAAGCTTGTATGGATCATCTAATCTAATTAAGTAATCACAACTAGGCTCAAGGCCGCCCGAAGAGGAAATAAGAAGAATATACACAATACTCTAGCTCATAGTTGGTCCATGGAATTTGCATATATAATAACAAACAAGGTATGAAGTCTGTGACTATTTGGTCCCTGCTGACAATTGAACTGTGAGATCAATATTATATTATGGAGAGACATAGATGCATGGATGCAAGTTCTTTAGCATATGAACTTCAGAACTGTTTGGCTATGCCTCGGAGTGAGCGAGTCAAGTGCATCTGAGTAAGTCTCTGAATGTTTCGCTTATACATGCAAGATACAACCTGCTTTACCAGTCCAAGATTGTTTTCCTAAAAGGAAAAGAATAGACAAATTTGAGAGGCTAACTAACTGTAAAAGTAAATTGGATAAGCTGCATATCTAAAGGTCCTAGAGGGGGGGTGAATAGGCCTTTACCACTTTTTCGTTCAAACTGTTCTCGGGATAGCAGGAGAGAGATCTATCCCGAAGCACAGAAACGATTACTGAAATGTAAAACAGTAAGTAAAGTGACACAAGATGTTTTTGATAACGCAGAAATCCTACAACCAGGATCAAAAACTGCGTGCCCCTAACTCTTGAGGGACAAACCTTTCCACTACTTTGTAACACACACAATTACAAGTTTCTGGCACTCTGGGATACATAACCCGTATGCTATCCTGACTAGTCTACCCACCAGTACAAACAGAGCTACACTACCTTAATCTATGTGCTTACACTTTGGAAATATACAGAAGTATCAACTCAGATCTTAACTACTCGTAAGTTAAATCTTCTTGATCAACTTCTTGGGTTGGGCATCTCCATACTTTATCTCAATGGAATGCACAATGCAACAATGCATATGAGTTTTGAAAACAGTTTTTATGCTTGTGAATCCATGTCTATTATGCACTATAAAGAGCAACCAAAAGACATGGAAGGGGAAGAGAAGAGATAAGAGAAACTACACTCGAAAGTGCTCTCAAAGAGTACCAAAACAGAATAACCAAAGCCCCCAAGTGTTTCACTCAACCAACCAAACTTCACAACAGCCTTAAGCTGCTTATATATGCAATACAATACAGCAGCAAGTAAGCAAGGCAACACAGGGGTTAAGGACCACAAGAAAGCACGTGAGAAACCAACAAAAGAGTCACCCTATATCAAACCTAAAACTGTCCAGATTTGACACAACATTTAGAACACAAATTACAAAGTAATCAGCATGCTAAGAGGCCTAAATGCAGACCTAAACAAGGACCAAAGCAGACCTAAAACACAGCTCCCGAAAGGGCACAGCAAGCCTAAACAGGGAGGGAAACCAAGGCAGCTAAAAGTCTTACCTTAAAGAGCTAAGGTTGTCTAAACAAGGCAAAAGCTTCCTTTTCACTTGTACAAGAATAGCCATATCAGTTTTCAAGGGAAGAGCACGTTTTGACACAGCAAAGAGGAACCCAGAAAAACAGAGCCAAAAGCACTTTGACAAACAGAAAAAGACAAATCTGTTTTCAAGAAATCACATGTGAACTTTAAGCAACCAAAGTCAACTAACATATAAACATGCGTTTGTATTCTGAATCAAGGAGGTTCTAAACCCTAGAAAGTCACATACATACTGACTAAGAAAACACCTAGGCAACAGAAATCAGTTTTGAACAAGTTTCCAGAAACACAGCAGAACAGCAGGGATACGTGTAACCGTTGCTATCCCAAATGAAAACCTTGTTATGGGATGCATGAACTACCTGATATCCCAAAGAGATAAGTAAGTGATGCCAACATCTTCAATCTCTTTTCTTGATGATCTTCAGTCCATTGTGTTTTGTCTATTGTCAAGGAGTTGCCAATAACACGTATGCCTTCAATCTCCCCCTTTGGCATTCCTTGACAAAACACAATCTTCAAAGAGTACCTGCATGAAAGTATAGCACAAACAACACATGCAGCAAAAAGTATCCAAAGTACTTAAACCAAAAGTTCAGTACTCCCCCTGACTGGTTTACCATGATAGGAACACAACTACCTATCCCAGTCAAGTAGTTCTCCCCATCCAAAAGTACCTGCATGGATTAGCTAGTTCTCCCCCTTTTTGTCTAGGAAAGACAAAGGGTAAAACCACAGATGATTTCAAACCGCAGATAAAAGTAACATTGTTTAGGGACAGATCACAAAACCAAAAACAAAACCCAAGCATCATCGCCAAGAGCGTCCTCATCCTCAGCACCAATCTTCCCAAAGAGGATGGTTGCACCAGAGTCGGAAGGAGAGGAAACCGCAGTTCTATCCTCAGGAGAGGAAGAGGCAGTGGGCTCCTGAGTTGGAACTGAGCCGGCCTGACTTGAGACGAGGATAGAGATTTCAGACTTGAACGTATCGAACTACTCCACAAGGTGCTCCTTGAGAGAAAAGGGCAGCGGAAACAAGACCAACTCTACTCAAGAGTCCTTGAACTAAGAGTTTTCTCTTCTTAAACACACAATCTCCACTTTTAAATTCCTGTGTAGTCAAGTCAGCAATAAAGAGTACCAATGTCCTATCCCTAGGAAATACACACATGCATCCAAGAAAGATTCCTCAAAGGCAAACACAAAGATCACCATGTATGTATACTTCTAATATCCTCTGGGATATTTGGGACACCCTGAAAAATAGAAGGTACCGATGTACCTACCAACACATTGATAACTCCCCCTCACGTGGTGCATAAGAAAACATAAAGAGTTTGATTTCAGATAGATTTACAACCTGTCAGCATGAACCCTGGGATGGAAACAGTCAGTGAAATCCCAGACATCAGGAAAATTTAAGCATGACTCACAAAAATGTGACAACTAATTTTCATATGTCTTGATGGCTCAAATGTTTCACATGAGTATATGACTATAGAGCAACATCAATGCAATGTTCTTACAAATCATATCTTGGAACCTTAAGAGTGTGTGTGTGAATAAGTTCACCTAAGGGAGTACAAGTTTGAAGCATCAAATGACATGAGGACATCAAGAGTAACCAAGTGACTTTGTCACTACCCTTTTTAGAGTTCTGGAAATTCAGCATATCATGGACTTTGTCCCAACTTGGCCTTTGGCCGTTCTCATTTAAGTTCAAAGTAATTTCTCCATTTTCTTTAACATTTGTCCAAGAGCTCATCTGAGAAATACGTCCTCATAGGTTCATGTAACAGAGTAGTTACCATTATGTCCTGAGCGCAATGCTCGAAAGAATAATGTGTGTTACAAGGACACTCAATGGGTAACTAGTCCGAACCAATCGAAGGATAGATAACATCTCAGGGATCCCCACTGGTTCCGGTTAAGGTGCACCCAGCAAAGGACTAGCCCATTCCTTTACTTTAATCATTTGACAATAAGCACCAGATTTTCACAATTGTTCTGTAGTAGCTAGTTCAACTCACTCAATTTTCTAGCTCAAACAATGTACACCCCACAAGAATAACCTTTGTGCTCAAGATATCTTTCAAGTTCCAAGAATGATTTAGACCACATGCACTAACATTCTTAAAGGCATAGATGCATATACACAAGTGAAAGATGCAGCAAATGTCTATCAAGAAACATGAAATAAGAACACAACATTTTAGATCAAGTTCAGAAATATTTCCAGGGATTTGACCACTGACTCGTATCCCAGCATGAGCCAACAATTATTTTCAGAAAAACAAAAAGTGTTGAAAGATAAATTTAGATCAGTGAGGGAGATATCTCAAGTAATGGTGCATACACCAATGGCCTTCCTAAGACTTTCAAATCTCAGATTGTCCAAAGGCTTAGTAAACACATCAGCTAGTTGTTGTTCCGTTGGAATGAATGTCATTTCAAGCTGATTCTCTTCAACCAAATTTCTAATGACATGATATCTTATCTCTATATGCTTGGTCCTAGAATGCAACACAGGATTCTTTGAGATATTGATAGCAGAAGTGTTATCACAGAATAGGGATAGAATACCTTGCTCAAATCCGTAGTCGCTCAACATGTGCTTCATCCAGAGGAGTTGTGTACAGCAGCTTCCAGTCATGCTTCTGTAGAGAGTCTGATCAGCATTGGTACCCTCCAGATCCACACTGATTCTGCATGAAGTCCCCATTGGGTTCCGGATGGGAGAGGCTCCTTCCATCCCAACCTTCTTCACAAGTTCCTTCGCATACTCTTCAATCACCTTGGACTTACTTCGGGTCTGCCTTGGTTCATTCACCATGCCAATCACATCTGAGGGTGAGTGATCTTTTTGAACTTGACGTTTCCCAACGTGATGTGACTTCTGGATAGTCAGGGTCTGATCTATCCCAGCGCCTTCTATATCAGATTCTGCATCCTGGGATACATCATCAGGAATAGGATTCTGTTCATCTATAGGAGACTCAACAGCTTCGGGAGATTTCCCAGTGCTTACATCCTCAACCTGCGCATTTATTGAAGAATGGTTGTGAGAGCATACAAGAGAGTCATTGATAGCCACATTCACCGTTTCTACAACATTTCTTGCAGCAATGGGTGAGGTCTTCACTCTTGAGAGAAAACAAATGACTTCTTCCTGTTTTTCCTTAACACCAGGTTCTTTGGGAGGCAAGACGCTTCTGGTATCCCTGGTTCCACGAAAGGATTTTCTGACCCAGTTTGAAGAAATTGCCTTGTTCTTCGGCTTCGGGATGGCAAGAGACTGTGCAATCCTGGTCAGTTCGTTAAGAGATTTCTGAAAATGAGCGAGCAGATCATTGCTTTGTGGGATCTTTGCCGGTGCAGGATTCCTTCTTAGCTTGTAGCAGTACCGCTGGATATGTCCACTGTTCCCACAGTGAAAGCACCTGATTTGTGAGTTTTTCTTGAGCATGGACACTTTGGAATTTTCAGGAGCATTGATCTTCTGTCGAGGCGGAGGCTTTCCCAACACCGAGCTGGTGCCTTTTACAAACGTAGTCTTCCCCGAGCCTTTGGGTTTGTCATCATCCTCGAACCCCAGACCTCTCTTGCTGCCATCCAGCCTTCCCATCCCACAGATTTGGGATAGCTTCTCCGAGCCAATGGAGAACTTTGCGAACTGGTTCTGGGCGTCCAGTAGGGACTCTTCAAGTTTCAGTTTTTCAGCAGTGAGCACCAGTATAGAGGAGGACTGAAGGTCCAGTTCTTTCTTGAGAAGAATCACTTGATCTTCTAGTTGAGTCTTGACAGCACTCCACTCAGCTTTCTGGGATATGAGCTCTCCTTGTATCCTGGAATTTGTCTCCTTACTCAATGAAAGCTCATTAGTTAGAGCTTCATTTTTAGCAAGCATAGACTTAGAAGCTTTACATAAACGTACATACATATCATGCCCTTCGTCATCAGAATCCTTGTCCTCAAGAGACTCATCTAATGTAACTTGGGTGACAAAAGCAACCTTTTCATCTTCATCTAAATCGGTTTCAGAATTTTCATTTGAATCACTATCACTCCAAGTTGCTTCTAGTACATTATGAGACTTATTTTTCCTGTTAGCACAATCCACAGCCTTATGTCCTACTCCATTGCACTCAAAACATTTCATATCTGTTTTCGGGATAGGAGAGGGCCTGATATCCCGACCTTTCTGTGAAACCTGATTTCTAAAAGGCTTAGAGCTAGATCCTTTTGAGAAGTTCCGGTTAGAGTTGAAAGATTTCCTTTTCCTTAAGAATTTCTCAAATTGTTTGGTTAGAAAAGCAAATTCATCATTTTCATCATCTTCATTTTTATGCAACTTTTCAACCTCAACTTTAACCGAACTTAAAGCAATGGATTTCTCAAGCATGGGCCTTTTCTTTAGAGTTTCATAGGTTTTCAGATTTCCAACAAGTTCTTCTAAAGGATAGATATCAAGATCATGAGCCTCTTCAATAGCATTCATTTTCGAGTCAAAGAAAGAAGGTAAAGCAGTTAAGAACTTCCTAACAATTTTCTTTGATTCTATGGCCTCGCCTAAGCTACGACATTGATTTGTGATATTGAGTACACGACCATAGAAATCATCAATAGACTCTTTGTCACTCATGCTTAAACCTTCAAACTCAAAAATAAGACGTTGAAGTTTTTGTTGTTTAACACGAGAGTTACCTTCATGAGTATTGATGAGCACTTCCCATGCCTCCTTAGCAGTAGAGCAATGAATGATCCTTTGGCGTTCTGCTTCGGATAGGGCATTGAATAGACAACTTAGAGCTTTGATGTTTGCTCTAGCCAAAACCTTGTCGGCTTTTTCCCATTCGGACCTAGGCTTTGAAATCCTTTCGGTTGATTCAGCGCCTTTTGGTTTTGTGGGATGTGTCCAACCTTCCTCTACAATTTGCCATAGCATACCATCATCTTGGTAAGAGAGGAAGGCACTCATCATGATTTTCCATTGAGAGAAATCATGTCCATCGAAAAAGGGAGGAACATTTATGGAAGAACCTTTTTCACGATCCATAACCGGCCCCTCAGAGGATCTCACTAGCAAAGGCTAGTGGCCGCTCTGATACCACTTAAAGGTCCTAGAGGGGGGGTGAATAGGCCTTTACCACTTTTTCGTTCAAACTGTTCTCGGGATAGCAGGAGAGAGATCTATCCCGAAGCACAGAAACGATTACTGAAATGTAAAACAGTAAGTAAAGTGACACAAGATGTTTTTGATAACGCAGAAATCCTACAACCAGGATCAAAAACTGCGTGCCCCTAACTCTTGAGGGACAAACCTTTCCACTACTTTGTAACACACACAATTACAAGTTTCTGGCACTCTGGGATACATAACCCGTATGCTATCCTGACTAGTCTACCCACCAGTACAAACAGAGCTACACTACCTTAATCTATGTGCTTACACTTTGGAAATATACAGAAGTATCAACTCAGATCTTAACTACTCGTAAGTTAAATCTTCTTGATCAACTTCTTGGGTTGGGCATCTCCATACTTTATCTCAATGGAATGCACAATGCAACAATGCATATGAGTTTTGAAAACAGTTTTTATGCTTGTGAATCCATGTCTATTATGCACTATAAAGAGCAACCAAAAGACATGGAAGGGGAAGAGAAGAGATAAGAGAAACTACACTCGAAAGTGCTCTCAAAGAGTACCAAAACAGAATAACCAAAGCCCCCAAGTGTTTCACTCAACCAACCAAACTTCACAACAGCCTTAAGCTGCTTATATATGCAATACAATACAGCAGCAAAGTGCAGCAAGTAAGCAAGGCAACACAGGGGTTAAGGACCACAAGAAAGCACGTGAGAAACCAACAAAAGAGTCACCCTATATCAAACCTAAAACTGTCCAGATTTGACACAACATTTAGAACACAAATTACAAAGTAATCAGCATGCTAAGAGGCCTAAATGCAGACCTAAACAAGGACCAAAGCAGACCTAAAACACAGCTCCCGAAAGGGCACAGCAAGCCTAAACAGGGAGGGAAACCAAGGCAGCTAAAAGTCTTACCTTAAAGAGCTAAGGTTGTCTAAACAAGGCAAAAGCTTCCTTTTCACTTGTACAAGAATAGCCATATCAGTTTTCAAGGGAAGAGCACGTTTTGACACAGCAAAGAGGAACCCAGAAAAACAGAGCCAAAAGCACTTTGACAAACAGAAAAAGACAAATCTGTTTTCAAGAAATCACATGTGAACTTTAAGCAACCAAAGTCAACTAACATATAAACATGCGTTTGTATTCTGAATCAAGGAGGTTCTAAACCCTAGAAAGTCACATACATACTGACTAAGAAAACACCTAGGCAACAGAAATCAGTTTTGAACAAGTTTCCAGAAACACAGCAGAACAGCAGGGATACGTGTAACCGTTGCTATCCCAAATGAAAACCTTGTTATGGGATGCATGAACTACCTGATATCCCAAAGAGATAAGTAAGTGATGCCAACATCTTCAATCTCTTTTCTTGATGATCTTCAGTCCATTGTGTTTTGTCTATTGTCAAGGAGTTGCCAATAACACGTATGCCTTCAATATCCACTGTTTTTTCAAGTCAAAAGCTTTGATTCGGAAACTGAATTATGAAGTGATGATATAGAGAACAGAATGTAAAATAGAGTTAACATTATTGAACTTCTCCCTGTATTTCTGGGCAATTGTCTCGAATTCAACAATCTTACCCATGCTATAGTTATTTGCCAACCTCCAATGCCTCTTGACAATTATGTTCCTTAATCAGTTGCGTCACATTGGCATGAAATATCATCCCCATTATGATTGCCCTGTCAAAAAACAAAAACAAAAAACTAGCACCTCCACATCTCAAACTTCACATTCAACTCAACAAAACACAACAAAAACATTGCAACCTGAATTACAAAACTGTATCGCTGATCAGTCTCGGTTCCTATTTGTACTTTCTTTCCACTTTGATCCTCAAGCTCAATATTGAAGTCCTCAATCGGAAACGAACCATCCCCATACCTCTATGTTCATATTACTCATCACAACATAAACTGCCAAACAAAAACTACACACAATTGTAGTTCACTTTCTATGAAACTCTCCACAATTAAGCAAAATCCTTCTCTTCCCAAACAGCTCAACTCTCAACTCTATAAAAATGTAGCCCTCAAACTCATCAATGACCAATTGTCAATCACAGTAAAACACAAACCTAATCTGAAGACCTTAACTTTAGTACTAAAAGCCGCAAAACCCTAAAGTTCATATGCTATCTCTATTTCAAACAACAAAATTCAAACCCAATCAGGAGATGAATAGATTCGAACAAAACACTAAAATTGAAAGAACAAAACCGAAAATTGGAATTGATTGAACTCGAGATTAGAGATTCCATGGTCACCCAATGGTTTTCAACACAATTTTAGAAGAGAAGAGAGCTATGGAAAAGCTTGTTTCCATGGCAGAGAAGTTTTCTTTTCGGTGACGTCGTCTCTGGAGTCGCGAAATGGGAGAAGACGAAGACGGAAGAGACGCGAAGAAAGAACAGGACATATCACGTCATTTCAAAATTGCGTATGGACAATTTTGAAAACGTAGCAAAATTTCATTTAAAATCATCGTTCACTGGAAAAGTTAGCTTTTATAAGAGCACCCGCATGGGTAAAATCGAATAGGAGGAGCAATTTGAGGAGGAGCAAGCACTGTTTGAGGTGGAGCAGTCACTGTTCATCGAATAGGAGGTGCAGAAGCTATTTTTCGCGCAGCGGTGTCAAAAAATAGCACGTGCTATTACTGTTCATAAACAAAATTTGATTTTTTTTTTCAACCAATCCATAAACTTGTCGTGTATGAATAATTAAATTAAATTAAATTTTAATTTTTTTTAAATTTGACATAAATTAAATTTGTCGTGTATGAATAATTGAATAAGATTTCGGGTAAGATTTCCGACGAATGACGAGTTGACACGTGTCACGCCGACAGAAGGTTATCGGGTAAATAATTGTACAAAATTTCCGATAAGATTTTCAACCAATCCCCAGGCAACACGTGTCATGTCCACTGTTCATGATCGGCTCTAATAATTGTATAAGATTCTCGGAGAGATTTTCGATCAATTGAAAGCCGACACGTGTCATCAGCTTATCTAATCACTTCATCTACCCTCGGCTATATATTTGTTGATCGATGCTCATCGTTCATTCACACCAAAACCAACCATATATTCCACATTCCGATAAGATGAATCCTTTTAGTTTTGAGAATTTTTTCCGGAGGAGGCGACAACAACGTCGGCGAAATGCCGAAATTGCTAACAATTTCATCACTGAAGCGGTCGTGGTCGATGCAATGTTCGATGACGAACCACCTCGCCGCCGACCAAATGAAGAAAGAATGAGGGAGTCAAGGGGACATAATCTGATGGAGGATTACTTCATCGAACGCCCCGTCTTCAACGAACAAGCCTTTCGTCGAAGGTATCGAATGAGTACCAATTTATTCAACCGTATAATGACGGATCTCTGCAACCACGAACAATTTTGGCACCAAAGAGCTGACGTCGTCGGATTGGTTGGACTTCTTCCACAACAAAAGATGACAGGCGCTCTTCGTATGTTGGCGTACGGCGCAGCCGCAGATTAGTGTGCTGAAATAACAAGGATGGGTGAATCCACAACACTACAATGCATGAAGAAGTGGTGTATGCATATCTACGAGCTTTACGGTGACCTCTATCTCCGCGCTCCAAATGCCACAGACTTATCCCGACTTCTAAAGAGAGCAAGGCATCGCGGATTTCCTGGTATGATCGGAAGCATTGACTGCATGCACTGGGAGTGGAAGAACTGCCCCACAGCTTGGCAAGGAGCATTCTCGGGCCGAAAGAAGCGTCCAACTATTATTTTAGAGGCGGTGGCCTCATATGACACGTGGATATGGCACAACTTCTTTGGGGTACCTGGATCACAAAATGACATCAACGTGCTCCACCAATCAGACATATTTGATTCGCTCCTTGCCGGAAACAGTCCGAGTGCGACCTATAAAGTCAACGGTATGACTTACCACAATACTTACTATCTAGCTGACGGTATATATCCCAGGTACTCCTCGTTTGTGAAAACAATCTCCAATCCCCAAGAGCTTCCACAGAAACTCTTTGCCAAGAAACAAGAGGCATACCGCAAAGATGTAGAGAGATGCTTTGGAATTTTGCAATCTCGTTGGGGAATTATTCGGCATGCAGCTAGGTGTCATCACCAATCGATATTGAAGAGCATCATGTTGGCTTGCATTATAATGCATAACATGATTGTCGAAGAAGAATTTGTGGAGGAGGAGTTCGAGGAGTTGGAAGAAGAAGATCTTCAAAACCCATCAACTGCTTTCAATGTTTATGATGGGCCAGTAGATGAACAAGGTAATCGTATTCCTTTTGAGCCTGTTGGAAGGGATGCACAAAATGAACAACGATTTGCCGACCGTGTTGTAGATCTTCAATCTGCGTACATCCATGGAGAGTTGCAAACGGATTTAGTTAAGCACAACTGGTATTTAGAGACCGGCGAACGACTTTAAATGATGTGGGTGTGTAATTTTAATTAACCTGGTTTGCAACATGTTTGCTTTATTTGTTTTTCCTTTTAGTTGTTTGAGCTTTGTGTGTTTGATTTTAAGTCATTATGTGTTGTTGTACTGTGCGTGAGCTTTGATGGAATAAGAAAAGTGCGTTTTTATTACTTGGAAATTTAAAGTACATAATTTCATAATGGAAAAACAAATACCAAACTACTGAAACAGTGGGCGATAACAATTTGAAAATGTTTCATCGCTACCATCTCCTTCCTCTTCATCCATTCTCTTTAGGATACTCTCTTTTTTCTTCGAAAAATACCTCTTCGATTTTGGGGTCATAGCATCCATATCCATTGCCATTATCCTTGAATCCTCCGCTTCGGCCCTCAATTTGTAGTCCTTCTCCTTAAGGGCGAGTTGTTTTTGGTACAAAGCTAGTTCAGTGGCATCACTTTCTTTTTGCCCGGCGAGATGCATTCTTTGATTTTCCATCATGCTTTTCAAAACCTCATCTCTTACCTCATTTGAAGATGAGCATGCTCTTTTCCCCTTTCTTTTGGCTTCCTTGGCCTCCTTCACTCTGATTGGTCTAACCGGACTAGAGTACACTTCTTCTTCATTGCTTTGTGGTGTTGGAATGACTTCATCATCATCCACGTCGACGGGGGGAGGCATTGAGGTAAAAGGAGGACTAGAATAGGAGTTGGAATATGAAGGAGGTGGTATAGTAGGTTCGACGGCCCGAAAATTTGGATGGTTTTTCATCACTTCCCAACAATCAAACTTGGTAAACTGTTTCTTTTTTTGTGCCACGTACCATGATTGAACTTTTCTTATCTAAGGTGCCAAAAATTTGTATGTCAAAATAATATCTAGGAAATGGAGATGTCAACATTGATTAAAATAAATGTAATAGATGAGCTTTACGACAAAATTATTAACACTTACCTCATCTTGCAAATTTTCCCCGGATTGTACATTCCTTCGTGCATATGCAAGAGCGGCACCCCAAGTTCGAAAACTCGGCTTCAACTTTGTAAAACGAGAAGAAACCGCGGTTTGGGTCCTAGGCTCCGGCCTTGATTCACCATGCGCAAGCTCCCAATTTTCCCTATAATCGGCATACACTTTTTCCCACAATTTGTCGGACTTTTGCGAGTTGCCGGTAATTGGGCAAACGCTAATGCGACAATAAGAAATACAAAGTTGCAAATCTTCGGAAGCAAGCCAATTGGACATTTTGTGAGGAGGATGAAGGAGAAGATGAAGGAGAGGATGAAGTAGAAGAGGAAGGAGAGGATGAATTTGTGTGAGATGTGAATGAAATTGATGTAGTATTTATAGAGAAATACTAGGGTGTTATTTGCAATTTTTTAGAATTTTTAGGGATTTTTTTGCAATTTTTTAGGGGTTATTTTGCAAAATGGCAGAAAAAATCAGAAAAATCAGAAAAAAAACCAGGTTACCGTTTCGGTTGAATCTGGACCGTCCGATCAGATTTTTTGATTTGAAATGGACGGTCCAGATCAATCTGACCGTCACTTTTTTTTAATTTGGGCTGCCACGTGTCAGCATCTCATTGACCCGGTAAATTTTTTTTTAACTTTTACTGGCGCGTGCATTACACGCGCCACAGTGAAAAAAAATTAACCCTTGCTGATGTCACCCACGCGCGTGGATGACGTCAGCACCTGCTCGAGCACGAGAACGAGCAGCAGCTGCTCGTGCAGCTGCTCGTCCCCTCCGTCAACGATCGGTCGCCGCAGCTGCTCGTCCCCGGTGCACGTCGATTTCGTCCTTGCTCGTGCTGCCGGTGCCGGGGTCCGCCGAAATCGAGCTGCTCGAGCTGCTCCTCCTGCTCGCGGTGCAGCTGCTCTAAGCACCTATGGAGTTGTTTTTCAAATCAGCAAAGAAACTTAGTTTTTTGAAAACCTCCTATAAAAAAACTACTTTATTAAACACCTCTTATTTTAAAAGTAGACTGAAAAGCTCATTCTCTTATTAAATTTTTTTTCCAAACACACTTTATGGGTAATTCGAGTGCTAATTCAAACATATTTGCCTATGACATCGTCGACCCAATAGTAACATTGTGTTGATGGTGATAGAAGTTATGTGCTATAAAGTTGAAGAAATCAGATGTGGTCGTATTGAAAGAAGAGATTGTCTACATTTTTTGCAAATCAGAGAGAATTTTTCCGTCTGCTTTCTTTGACGTCATGATTCACCTCATGATCTGCATTCCTAAATAAGTGCTGCTTACTGGTCCGGTACACTACACATGGATGTATCCTCATGAAACGTACAATATTTCATGTAACATAAATTTTGGAAAAAGCATGGTTTTCATCATTTATATATATATATATTCTTGTCTTGCATATTAATTTAATAATTTTGCAGACAACTTAGACAGTATAAATGATTTGGAAATCGTTTTGCCCCGTATGGCTCTATAGCAAAAGCATACCTTACACATGAGTGTATAATCTACTATGACTTGTACCTCAAAAATCCAGTCCCTTCCACCACCTCCAATACACTTGATCGCTACAATCTTTTAGTCATCACAAATATTGTACGATCGTCTGGAGCAGTATTAAATGAAAACTTAAGTGAAGAGAAACTCATTGAGGCTCATTAGGTACCATTGCGAGACTGTGATCAAGTCGATGATTTCTTTAAGTTTTATAGGTCCAAAATTTAGAGAGACAATCTGAACAAGAGTCCTAACTGGTGTGATATGGAGCATAAGAAGAAGTTCCCTACTTATTTCAAGAAACGGGTATGTTGATTAATTATTGGTTTAATATTTCATTATTTTGAACATGAGAAATCCGGATGGAAATAAGTGGCCATGGTTTGTTATTTTGGAATTTGGTTATTCGAAGTGTTTCCTTTGTGCAAGTTTTTGATTTCTTCCAGGTTTAGGAGAAACTATTTCAAATTTTCGGTAGAACTAGACATTCATATTGTACTTGTTCACAATTTTGCAAATGCTTGAACTAGGAAAGAACCTGACAGCAGGTTGTGGTCATTTGGGTTACACTTATTGGCCCATAAGTCGGTGGCACACAATATTTATAATGTTGGTGTGTTGTCAATAAATACCATTAAAAAATTTGATCTCTCCCATTAAATCGAACTCGAATTATCCATAAATACTAACGATTATATAAAAAGGTCGGGGTATTACATGCCTAGTACTACAGAGAGTGACATTGAAGCGAATAATGTCAATGCATATCAAAATCTTAACACTGTTGTCATCCTCGACACAGATCAACTTATTCGCTTGAACGAACACTTACCTAGTCCTCAAGGTTACACGATTCTTTCTCCAATTGAGATCGAACAACTAGCAAATATCAATGTCTCTAAAGAGAAGCCAAAGGATGACGACGAATACGAGAATGATGAGGCAGATGAGTTAGGTGAGGAGGAGGATTTCAACGATGCAGATTATACTGGCTATGATTGATGCAAATTAAGTGTTTTTTGTATTAATATATATTCCAATTATTAAATACCTAGCTATAAGTGTTTTGAATTGGTAATAATTCTAATGTCCTACAAGAATTAAATTGAGTTTAGGCTGTTTGTAGTAGTTAGATTGTCTTACATGAATGATTTAAAAATAAACATTCATGGTCTTATCTTTACAATGATAACTTAGACGACGAAATGGTGAAACATTCGTCGTTTAAGTAACACTTAGATGACAAATTAATGAATTATTCATCATCTAAGAGCTTCCCCTAAACCTAAACCCTAAATCTTGAACCATAAACCTTGAACATTTAGATGACGAATATGTAACTGTTCACCATATAAGTTCATCTTAGATGACCAATTTCAAACTTTTTCGTTGTCTAAATTTAGTTTCACAATATGACCTATTTAGTTTCACAATATGACCTTAATTTATGAGCGCGATCATGTGTACCTTGTTAAAATGTAATTTTTATTCATTGAGGGTAGAGAGGAAATAATACCTAGACTGTGAGTATCAATGGTTCAAATAACGGAGTTACGAAAATTTATTTATGAACATTTCTGTTTCGTTGAAATTTCGGTATTATGGTTTACTAGGTTGATCAAACTCTTAACAAACTTTGTATTGTTCAAAATTTTGTCTAACTATATATTATGTTGTGATAAATATATCTAACAATTCAAATTCAATTTCTTTAATATTGATGTGGAGTGAATATAGACATACGACTACTTAAGTTATACAACAATTAATAGATGTCTAACAAGTATTTAGTATTTCATCAAATTTTCATGTCATATTTCAATTAATTTCTATGCATTTGATATATGTAGTTTCTACTCAGTGGAAACGCTCGTGACTCAGAAACGGATTTACGAATTATATTTTATGATCGTTTTTGTCATTTGACTATTTGTCGATAATCACTCTATTAACTCGATCGAATCCTAAACTAATCTGATTTGTGTTGATATTTATTTTTTGATATCGTATAAATGTAATGGTTACATCTGACAGTTGATTTATGATGATTATTAAGCACGTAAACTAAAATAATTTTTCAGATTTCTCTGAAAAATACAATAATTAATTTTATTCTTAGAGTTTCGTTGTCTACGTAACTTACCTAAACGATGAGACTATATTTGCTCGTCGTTTACGTCAAAAATTGGGAGAAATTATTTTCACCCTAAATTTTGGAAAAAAATTCAAAAGGTTAGATGACAGTGACGTAAACGGTGAATTACTTCGTCATCTAAGTGGTTTTAAAGTGAACAATCTGGGTAGATCTTCCCTAATTCAATCACTTTCTCTCAATCCCTAATTTCCTCCCTCTCCTCTCTCTGATCTCCGCCTTCCCTCCTCCTCCCGGTCCTCTCTCTCTCCACCACAGTGTCGTCTCTC
The DNA here is from genome assembly GCA_946800695.1 of Geum urbanum. NCBI lineage: Eukaryota > Viridiplantae > Streptophyta > Magnoliopsida > Rosales > Rosaceae > Geum > Geum urbanum. The sequence continues at coordinate 74,284,893 of OX326999.1, read as the reverse complement.
TCTCGATCTCTCCTTCTCCGTAGCACCGCCTCTCTCTCAGTCTTTCTCTCACCACAGTGCTGCCTCTCTCTCGGTCTCTCCCTCACCAAAGCGCCTCCTCCTCTCGGTCCTCTCTCTACCAATCCCTTACCACAACGCCACCATAACGTCCCCTCCTCCTCTCATGCTGACAGTGACGAACACCACTGCCACTGCCCCACCATAAACTGCCCCTCTCCTCCTCCTCCCCTTTCATTAATTAAGAGCTCTCCGGGAAAAAGTAAGCTCTCCTTTCCCCCTCCATGTTGCAACCACACCGCTGTTAAACTTATCTTGTCTTTACTGTGAGGCTTGGGATATATTAGTTAAGGAATTTTGGTTTCGGTTTATGTCTCACATGTTGGAAATCGATTTGTTGTTACGATGCTATAATTGTGTGATGCATGGGTATGGTGAGTAAACAGTTTGGGTTAGTGATTAATGCAAAATAGTGGGTATTGTTCTATATTTCTATGTTAAACAATGGTATATTGATGAGCATTTGAGGTGAGATTGTTAGGTGGTGATCTTGGGTTTGTTATGCATCTGTTATGTGAATGTACAAATGTTGTGAGCATCTGTTATGCTATGTGCATATGTTATGGTGAGCAAAGTTATTTTGATTGCTATATTATCCATGTACAACTCCTTGGAGATTATGAAATAAAATGATTGTTTTCTCTCTGGTGCCCAATGATTGATGTTGTATGATTGATGATGAATGTTGATTTCATATAGAATTAGTGATTTCATATGATTGATGTTGTTGATTTCTTATAGAAATAGTAATTTCGATAATTGATGAGACAAGTTAGATGTATGTTAGGCAGTTTAGTGATTGTTTATATGAGGCATGATAAATGTTGTTTATTCGCTTGATATTTTTTATTTCCGGTTCTAGCAATAAAAATACATGTTGGGAAGAAGAGGCAGACCCAAAAAGAGTGGGATGAGAAACATCAAATACTGATGCGGTGTTTGCATGGGGTTTCCATGTCAGAGGACACTGTTACGTCTACTCAAAGGGAAATGATTCCTCCTTATGTTCCCTCTGAAGCGACGACAACTCCGACAGAAGCGCTAGTGACACCCTCGACCGCCGCACTGACACGCTCTTCGGAACCTAGGTCGTCACAACCTTCGGCATCTACCAACGAATCAGTGTGCTTTAGCGCCCAACGCAAAGTGAACAAGGACACCTCAAGAACGCCCCTGAAACACTCTAGGGGGTTGGTGAAGGGGACTAAATTCGATACGATGATAAAGTCAACGAGGAGGAAGATTGATGTGTAGTACAACGAATGGACTAAAGTCCCTCCAATAAAGTATATCAACAATTTGTTTACGAAAAGCATCAGGTCTATCATACGGAACAAAATACCTATAGAGCTGGAATATAGGTTTCCATTATACCACACTCATAGTAAGAGTTTCGGTCTATCACTACAAGAAAGTAGGGCTATAGTGACCAAATTCTTAATGGCCAAATTATATTGGTCACTAATAGCACATGTATAGTGACCAACAAGATTCATTGGTCACTAAATTTTATGTACGAGAATTAGTGACCATTTAATTTACTAGTGACCTTTTAAAGTTTGGTGAGTAATAGTTTTCAATTCAGTAACCAACGACGAATGCTCTAGGAGCCCTTTTGATATCAATGAACAAAATGATATTAGTGACCCAATTAGTTTATAACAAATTCTCTTTAATTCTTTATAGACGGAAACATTGTTGGTGGTTTCTGAAAGTTATAAAGCGAAATGTAAAGGGGTTTCAATTTTTGTTTGCACAAGCACGACTGCACCAAGAAAACTATCGCCGCTCTTTTCCACTGCATAACCCGTTCCTGAAAGAACTATTGAACTCAACGCATAAGTACTTTCCTGAATGAATATTCAACTGAGAATGGGTTGCTTTATAAAGTCATTACAGTACACAAAAGCAACCCACGACTCCTAAAAATCCTAACGTTGTGGTAACTAACTAAGAAGAAGTCAACAGCAAATTGAAACTGAACTATCTCCTAAACACAAGGAGTTATTGAACGACTCAAACAGAAAAATCCTACCAAACTGTAAATTCCAACAAACAGACATTTGAAACATTCAAAATATCTCCAACATTTCCTCCCCTAAACTGAATTGCCAAAGACAATCAGTTTACCTCAGATAGCTTCTTCATTCCCAGCAGCTCTCGAAGTTTTTCAAAACTCTCCCACTTTAATGGTTTAGTCATGATGTCTGCAAGCTGCTCTCTTGTATGACAGTACTTCAACTCAACTTCACCTTCCATTGTGAGATCACGTAGAAAATGAAACCTCACATCTATATGTTTGCTTCTCCCATGTAATACTGGATTCTTTGATAACTTAATAGTAGATGAGTTATCACAAAACACAGTAATAGACTTACTTTGAGAAGGATTGAATTGACTGAGCACTCTTTTCATCCAAATACTCAGACAAGCACATGTTGTTGCTGCAACATACTCCGCTTCCGTTGTCGAAAGAGTTACAATAGGCTGTTTCTTTGAGGACCAAGCCACAACACCTCCACTCAATTTAAACACTTAGCCTGGGTGCTTTTCCTGTCATCACAATTACTAGCATAATCGCTATATGTATATGCAACCAACTCTATTAATTGTACCTCCTCTTTCATAAAACACACCATACTCCAAAGTTCCCTTGAGGTATCTAAGCACCCTCTTTGCAGCAAGAAAATGTGCTTCATTTGAACTAGCCATATACCTACTGATGAGAAAAACTCTATACATAAGATCAGGCCTAGTAGCTGTCAAATACATGAGACTACCAACCATTTGTTTAAACTGAGTTGCATCAACTTTCTTCCCTTCACCATCCTTTGTCAACTTCGAACCAAGCACTATGGGATTCTCTACTGAATTGCAACTTCCCATACCAAATCTATTAAGAACTTCTTGAGCATACTTCTTCTGACACAAATGAATACCCTTCAAACTCTGTTGAACTTCAACACCTAGGAAATATCTCATCTTTCATAGGTCTGTCATCTCGAACTCAAACTTCATTGAGCACTTAAATTCTTCAATCAAACAAGCATCATTACCAGTAAAGATTAAGTCATCAACATAAAGACTTACAATTAAGATCTTCCCTCCAGCTTCAGCTTTGACAAACAAGGTAGGCTCATGACTGCATCTTTCGAACCCTTCCTTGAGAAAGTAGCTCTCGACCTTGCTATACAAGGCCCTAGGAGCTTGCTTTAGTCCATACAAGGCCTTTTTGAGTTGATAAACCTTATCTTCTTCACCTTTCTGCTCATAACCTTGTGGTTGTTCAATGAATACAACCTCTTTTAATTCACCGTGCAAAAATGCAATTTTAACATCCAGCTGAAATACCAACCAGTTATTTTGCGCAGCCTTGGCCAAAATCATGCCGATCATATTCCATCAAGCCACCGGAGCAAACACCTCATTATAGTCTATTCCATGTTTCTGAGCATAACCTTTTGCTACCAAGCGTGCCTTGTATTTATCAATCTCCCCACTTTCATTAAGCTTAGTTTTGTACACCCATTTGACACCAATCTTCTTTGCACCTACTAGCAGATTCACCAACTCCTAAGTTTCATTCTTTACAATAGCTTCTATCTCCAAATCCATTACATTCCTCCACTTCTCACTTTTGACAGCCTCTTTATAGCAGGTTGGATCTTCATGTGAAACGAACAAGGCAAGGTTTCAAGATTCTTTTTCTCTAGATAGACCATCCTCGCTTACATAATCTTGCATCCAATCAGGTGTTCTAGTAACTCTTTTTCCAAGTGAGCCCGGAGAACTATCTTTAGATGAGCTTTGTCCACTATTTCCATCCAAGTCAACTAGAGCAGGTGGTTCAGTCTGACCCTCTTCGTCTTCACTTCCTTCACTCCCATCAGAGTTACTAAAATCATGATCATCAGCTTCATAGTCACTATCTCCTCAATCAAGTACATCAAGCTTATTTTCTTCTTCATTCCTCCCCCAGTTCCAACTCTCATTTTCTTCAAACACAACATCTCTACTGGTTATGATTTTCTTGGCAATGGGATCGAACAATCTATAAGCCTTGGACTCATCACTGTATCCGAGAAACACACATTTAAAAATTTTGTTGTCCAATTTTGATCTCTTGCTGTCTGGTATGTGAACATGACCAATGCAACCAAAAACTTGAAAGTAATCTACAGTTGGCTTGATTCCGCTCCAACATTCTTCTGGAGTCTTGTGTTTTACCATCACAGTAGGGCTCCTGTTTAACATATGTATTGTCCACCGAACAGCTTCTAGCCAAAACATCTTGGACATTTGCTTCTTTGTTAGTAAGCATCGAACCATATTCATGATAGTCTAATTCTTACGTTCTGCATTTTGCTGAGGAGTGTACGCTGCTGTAAGCTGCCTCTTAATACCATGAGCTTCACAAAAAATTTTAAACTCAAACGAGGTAAATTCATCACCTCGATCAGTTCTCAAACAACCTATACCACTTCCCACTTCCTTCTCAACAAGACTCTTAAAATTTTTGAAGGATGTAAATGCTTCACTCTTTTCAGACAAATAGTAAACCCAATTCTTCCTACTATAGTCATCAATAAAGTTCAAAAAGTACCTCTTATTGCTATTTGATATTGGTGTTATGAGGCCACAAATATCAGCATGTATCAATTGCAGCCTTCCCGAAGCTCTCCACTGACTTTTCTTTGGCATGGTTTGCCGATGTTGCTTCCCAATGTTGCATACAGTGCACACCTTTTTCACAGCTTTCAGTTGTGGCAGCCCTTTGACAAGTTGTTTGTATTGCAAAGTTCTAAGACTCTTGCTGTTTAGATGACCAAACCTTCGATGCCAGAGATCAGCAGTGTCTTCAACTGTGACTTGAAGACAATTTTGTGTTTGTGGTTTTACAGAGGCAAGCAACACAAACATTCTGTTTGCTGTCATCTGAGTATGGATTATGAGACCTCTTTGAGGATGATAAATTCTGCATTCTCATTCCTGAATCAGAATAGCTAGGCCATTTTCTTGTAATTGACCAATGCTTAACAAATTATTGGCAAGCTTAGGAATGTAATACACACTAGTCACCACTTGAGTTACTCCTTCGACTTCTAGCTTGATGTTTCCTTTTCCCATTACTGACATCCTTGAATTGTTCCCTAGCTTCACTGAGTGTCGAAATTGCTCATCAAAATCCACAAACCACTGCTTGTTTCCTGTCATGTGGTTCGAATACCCTGAGTCAAGAAACCAGACTCCCTCTCTTTTTGCATCATTAAGATCGACATGAGCCATCAAGAGAAGCTCCTCCTTTTCATCAAGCTCCACATAGTTTGCAGCCTTTTCCAAACTAGGGCATTCATATTGAAAATGCCCTAATTTGTGGCATTTATAGCACTCCACAGTAGCTCTGTTCAATGACTGCCTTCCTCTCCCTCTTCCACATCCTCGAGCTACAAATCCCCTGCCTCGGCCTCTTCCTTCAAATTGTTCCCCATGAGAAACCTTCAAAACCTACTCTTCTCTTATATCTCCAGTATGACGATTCAACCTCTGCTCATGAACCAAGAGGCTGCTCTGTAGCTCATCTAACGTCATCGTATCCAAGTTATTGGACTCCTCAATTGAGCACACAACATAATTAAATTTTGAGGTCATTGATCTCAAAATTTTCTCGACGATATCAACTTGTGTCATGTCCGCACCCCCATGAACCTTTAACTTGTTGACAATTGTGAGTGTCCGAGCAAAAAACTTGTCCACCTTTTCTCCTTCTTGCATCTGAAGAACTTCAAACTCCTTCTTTAAGGCCTGTCAATGTGCCCTCTTCACTCTAGTAGTGTCTTGATACTTCTGCCTCATCGAGTCCCAAATACTCTTTGAGCTCTCCCTGTTAAGGATTGTCTCCATTATTTTTCGGTCTATCGCCTGGAACAAATAATTCTTCACCTTGAGATCTTTTAACTTTATCTCCTCGATCCTCTGACGTTGCTCCTCAACATGTTTTCGTTGTGCTTTAGTTTGTTGTCCTCTTTCTGCCACCACCGTAGAGAAAGTGACTAGTTGTTGAGATCCCTGCGTCACTGTTTGGATCCCATTCTCTATGAGATCCCAAAGTTCCTTGGACCGGAGAAAATTCTCCATGAGCATCGACCAGTGATCATAATGCCTATCAAATCTCGGAATCGACACCCGGCACAAAATTTCCTTCTGCTGCCATTCTCTCTGACTCTCTCACACACTTTTCCTCACTGTGTTTCACTCAAAGCACTCAAAATACTCTAATCAAACAGCCATGCCCCTTTATGGTGCGCTGATACCAGAATGAAAGAACTATTGAACTCAACGCACAAGTACTTTCCTGAATGAATAATTTATTCAACTGAGAATAGTTGGCTTTATAGAGCCATTACAGTACACAAAAGCAACCCACAACTCCTAACAATCCTAACGTTGTGGTAACTAACTAAGAAGAAGTCAACAGCAAATTGAAACTGAACTATCTCCTAAACACAACGAGTTATTGAACGACTCAAACAGAAAAATCCTACCAAACTGCAAATTCCAACAAACAGACATTTGAAACATTCAAAATATCTCCAACAGTTCCTAAGGACCCTACTTCGTTTCGATTTTCTCCCCAATTTTCGCACAATTATTTCTTTGATCTTTCAAGTTAGGGTTCATCGCGGAGAGAAGTAATTGAATATGAGAAACGATGCATCAGAGGGGTCTCCCGTGATAGAAATCATGATACAGAAGAATTAAGACTACAATCTCACTATGTTCTTGTTGAAAATATGAATCAAAATCCATATCTCTGTATGAAATCACAAGTGTGTATCAATCACTACGTCACTCTCTTTCCTCTCTATCAATCTATCACACAATTCTTATGTTTCTCACAATACAGAATGAATGAGCTGCAGAACCTTTTATACACAAGGATATTTTTACACAGCCTAATCTCAAGCACACACGTGTCCATAACATTCCTAACAAACTTAACGTCTTCGACGACATACTCCTCTGCAGCAATAGCAACAGCATTGTAAGCTTGACTTGAGCTATACACTAACATCCCGGAGCAAAACACTTACCGACAGAGACAGTCACAGTCGCTTGCACTGACCACCTCGTCCTCCCCGACCTTCCCGTCGCCAAAGGCATCGGAGCAGCCACCGCCACCTCTCTCTTCAAGACCGTCGGTCGCCGCCTCTCTCTCATGACCGTCTTGGATTGACTCGATTGGTTTTGTTGTGTTGTTGCAGAGTCCTTGTGAACATGCAATTTCTTTGGATTGTGCTAGTAGCAATTCAGTCTGCTACCTGTAAGTTTCCATGAACTTAGCTTAGTCAACTAGAGCTTCAATTCTGTTAGTTGCAAATTTGTTGCAATAAGTAATGATGTCTTATAATTCTTCGAATATTACTTAAACAGCTAGGCAAGGTACATTTCATCTGAGATTTGGTACTTCATTTTCTTATTTCAATGAAACTCATATATAAATATAAACTATATGGATATCAGGGAGTTGAAATGTTGAACGATTCATTATTGCTGAACCAATTCCATCGTAGTGCAAAAGATTAGTTTATGTGCTGTAGTGATTGTTGAAAATTAAATAAACTATCTGAAACTTAAATTCCCTCATTGTAAGTTTTCAACGACAGATCCGGAATGGTGCTATCGCCTCTTAGTGCCCGAATGCAGAATCAGATTTCCTATGTGCACGATGTCGACGATTTCCTATATCGTTTCCACTTATAGTTTGAAGTAGTCATATGGGAAAATGGACAAGGTCACCAACGAGGCGCTTGAGGCAGAAACAAATACATGGTTAAGTTTGCTGCGATGAAGAAATCAGAAAATCATGCCAAATTGACAACGCAGATAATCTTCTACTCATCATGTACGTCTTATGCCATTTTATCTCTTATTTCTTTTATTGAAAAGTCAGAATCTATTTTATTGGGTGGATATTTATCTAGTACTAAATCTGATTTACATGGTGCTTTGAGTTTTGAATTTACATTTTATATGGGCATTGCCGCATTGGTTCTATTGGATTGTTTTTGGTGTAGTTAATTGTAATCATGGCCGGTGTTGTTTAGTCATAAACATGTGTGATTGAAACGGTCTCTTGCTTAGTTGAACTGTGTAAGTTTAAGGGTGTCATGTAACTCTAGGATATCTTGTGAGAATCTCGAAGCAGTTTGTTCTTGACCCTCTCTCGAATAGAAGTGTATGATTATGTGAATGAAATGACAACTTTCATGTCATCTCTCTCTTTGCTTGGAATTTCAATCTACTCAGAGTCTTATTATCAATTCATGTATGAATTTTCTGGGTTCTTTGCCGTATTACAAATGGTTGTTAATCAGTATTGGCATGAAAGGTTGTTTGTGATGCAGGCGCCATACCGGGATCAACATAATATTAGGTAGCTCACACTTAACTCTACAATCTTAATGGTGAGTATAATTCTTCAATACTGGGAGTTATATCATGTTGCTTATATGGTATATGCATTTGTACACTTGAGATTACGAAACAGCCTTAGTTTTCTAAACTGAAGGTTGGGAGCTTCAACTAACTGATAATTCAGAGTCAGGTATCCCAAAGATTTTAGTTTTATGCAGGAGGTTCCAGTTTCTTACTAGATCCACTTTTTCATATTTTAGTAAGATATACACTGTACTTTGCTTAACTTTAGAATATTCCCATAGACATCTTATACTCATCTATTGAACTTCATTCTAATTCTAATATATGGAACAAGTTGTCTATGATGAGGCTAATCATGCTTGGTATAGACCACATTGTACACAAGTTATTACCAGGCTCATATTTGAACAAAAGTTTCCAGGTCAGTCATCTCTATACTTTCTTACAATTTGAAGGGATGGCTATGTGCTTATTTGAAATTTGATCAAGATAGTTGTAGCCTTGTAGGACATTACCAGCTCTCATTACGGAAATTTTCTCTTTGTGATTGTTTTGCTGTAAATTAGTTCTACAGTAGTAAGAACAAGAAGCTTTAACTCATATAAGAATCAAATTTTGTGTCTAGTTATATCCAGCTTTTGCTTTCTATGATTCATTAATGAGTTTATTTTTTCCCCTATTATTGAAACTGCTAAGAAACAAATGAAATGGATTTTGTTTCTATTGATTAATGTCTAATGTCCTCTGTTTCATCTTCGCCCACATTATAATGCAAAAACTGGTGATTGACAACAATAATCATCATTTTTCACTCTTTCATTTTGTTGCACTCTGTGTCAAGCAATACAGTACATTGTTTTGTGTGGTTTTATTTGCAGGTTTAATTTGTACACATCTTTGAAAGGAGTTCTTTGAAGAATCAAGTTGTATCTTCCTATCATGTATATCTCAATTTTGATGAATGATGTACATAGGAACTCGTAACAAATGTAATAGGCAAATACAAATGTTCAAGTGTAACATAACCAGATTTAATAAAACCCTCCTACGACTATTTATTTGTATTATTCATTGTTTTTTTTTGAACGGTTTTTTTTTCTTCGAGCAATCAATGATTTAGTGACCAGTTATTAGGTCACTAAATATGCACGTCATATAGTCAATTGACCAAATCATAGCTTTCAGTGACCAAGTGTGACCCCGTAAGTGACAAATTGTGTGGTCACTATTGCTAAAACTATCGGTGTCCAAATTTCAGTGGTCACTAAATGTTTTGGCTTTAGTAACCAAATATTGTAAGCGGTCACTAAATAAAATTAGTGACGGATCTATAGTCATAATTTGGTCACTAATTACAATCAGCGACCAAATTTGCTACTTTTAGTGACCAAAGTGTTGGTCATTATAGCCCTACTTTCTTGTAGTGTATTTAATTTAATTTTTAAATTATTTTTAAAAATTTAATCTCGCTAAGAATTAGTAAGATATTTTTAATTTATTTTTTTTTATTTTTTTCATAGCTTGCATATGAGATTGGTCAAGTTCAGGCGATGCATGATTGACTTCATAGAGTTGAGAGCACATAAGATTTTCAAGGACTGGAAGCACCAGCTACATAAGCACTACATCGAGCACGGCTCTGTCTCACTGGAGTTGAAGGAAAAGCCTCAAGAATGAGATTAGTTGGTCGCGTCTTTCGAGCATGATGAGTTTAAGGTAATAGTTTTTTTTAAGGTAATAAATTACTAGTTTTAGAGTTGGCGGCCAACAAGCGTAACCGTGATAAGAAGACGTTGCTGCATCGGACGGGACCGCATCCATTCGTCTACGTACCAAAGGCTCACAAAGAGAAGAGTTCAAAGCACTGTCATGTTGATCAATATGAGACTGCATACGTGAGGCTCGGTCCAGATAATATTGCGAGTTAAAATGTTATAAGTAACCATTTTTTAGAAGTTTAAGAAATTGATTCAGAAGTTTAAGAAACTGTATTAGTTTTCAGTTCAAATCAACCAACTAATTAATCCAACTACTAGAATCAACATAGTATTTAAACGGAGTAACATTAAGAAAGTGAAAATTCCTAACAAAATAGATTTTTTTTAATTATTCTGAACTTGAGAAATTCGGATGGGATCTGTGCCCACGGTTTGTTATTTTGAAATTTGGTTAATCAAAGTATTTTCTTTGATGCAAGTTTTTAGTTTCCGCTAGTTTTAGGGAAATTATGTTGAATTTTTGGTAGAAATTAACATTCATATCTTGTCAATTTTTTGATAGAAATTGACATTCATAAATTATTCTAATGTAGGGGAAGATGAAACAATTAGCCTACGAGACAATGATGCGCAAACAGGCAGAGAACCCGAATATGACGCTTGATGAGTTGCCTCTTCTACCATTCGAGACTTAAATCGAGATTTACGATCAAACACTTGGCGCCCGATGAGAGAAGGAGATTTGTGGCATTGGACAAGCAGGAGTGCGAGATTTGAGCCAGTCTTCGTCGTCTGTTTTGACGAGTAGGCATTCGAAGGCGATGGTCGAGGAGCAGGTCCGAGCGGCCGAGGAGGAGACTCAAGCGCTAAAGGATACAGTTAAAGGAATGTACGGTTATCTCAAGGGAATGGGTTGGAATCCTCCTCCTCCTCCCACTTGTCATTCGATTATCACGCCTCGTGATTCAGAACATGATCCAGGCAGCGGGGGAATAAGCGGGATCGCAACTCCCGATGCGGGTTCTTTAATTCAGTAATTTATATTTCGAAACACTTTTTATGTACAAATTAAATATTTATTACAATATTTTCAATAAATACCTTTATATTGATAATTATGCAATTATACTATTTTTGGCGAAAAGAATATTAACACAACAAGACAACGAATGCCAAAAATTTGTCGTCTAACCATTTTCAGATGACAAACACAATATTTTTCATCGTCTAAGAGCCAAAGCAATAGACGACGAAAGAACTAGTTCGTCATCTCCAGGGGATAGTTAGACGACAAAAATCATACGTTTCGTCATCTTAGTAGAACCATTTAAACGACGAGCATAAAAAAATTTGTTGTTTAATTAAGTGGTCACACCTAGACGACGAATCCTTTATGTCGTCGTCTAAGAATTATTATACGACGAACATTTTCGTCGTTTTGAGATTCAATTTTTCGTCGACTTGAATGTTAGACAACATTTGAGCTGACTTAAACGACAAAACATTCATCTTTCGTTGTCTAAGTACCTAGCCCACTACACTTGTACGACTGAACTTAAACGACGAATATTTCGCCGTTTAAGTGTTTAGACTACAAAAAACGTCTCTCAGACGACGAATTTGGTTCGTCATCTAAGTTAGTTTTTTTTTGTAGTGCATACAAAAATCTTGCATGATCATATTTTGAATGTCATGCCAGATTTGTGTGCGAACCCCCTTACCGCTCCTGATTCCCTATTCATCTAGCCGAATGATCTCTCCTAGAGTCACGATAATATACCCAACTGACTTCGGGGTTTGCAGTCTTGGAGGCAGCCCCGACATATCCACCTTGATTGGGAGACGATGCAAAGGCGCCTTCTCGACATTTTCAACTCCATCATACTTGTTCATGATCACAATGGATCGCCATAAAACCACAACGCCTCCTTCAAAATACAATCCTTTTCTGCCTCGACTTCAAAGTAGAATATGTGGCGATCACCTTCCAAACGGATTGATAGTCTCTTCTTCAAGTCCCAAACCCCGACAATAGTGCCATGAAAAGCTTTGGGATTCAACTCCATAATTGACAACAGGTACCCAACGACATAATGTTTGGAATTCGCGACATCCATGACGCCAAACGAGGTCTTGCCTCTCTCTGACATAACAAAAGCCACTGCGAAGCTTCTTGATGATTCACTGTCCATGGCAAAAGAGGTGCAGCGACGGGCTAGGTAAACCGTAGCAGCGGGGCCCTAGAATTTTTAGAGAGAAAAATTGCGTGAATATTGGTCGTCTTCTCCAACAACTCTTGTAAAATCACAATTATCTCTATTTCATCGAGAAAAAAAAACTCATCTTTTTAGCTATTGTTTAATGGGTCCTCAAATTTTATAATATTATACTGCACCTAGTACAGAGATAGTAACCGTAGCGTGACAAATAGAGTATGAAATGTGTGATGAGCAAGGAATAAAAAATCGATAATTTTCGTGATATTTTGGGGAAATTTTCGTTTTTTATTGTCTAATATTATATGCCCATATTATCTCCGATATTATTACTTTCCACATTTTTTATCTTTTCACATTTTTGCCGAGGTTTGAGGAGATGGGAATCAATAATGATCTATTTTGAAGCTGAGACCCATATTTTAAGTAAATTCCAAGAAAAATACAATCAACAATAATGAGAATCGAACCCATTCACTCACATCACACATCCAACTACCCAAACAAGCATGCTAAGCAATGTTTTATTATTAATATTCATCTATTATATATATATATTTTATCTTTAATTGTAAGATACGAAAGAAAATGAATTATTTTTAACTTTTAAATCTCCAAATTATCTCCTCGATTTTTTTCTAATATCGATATTTTCATCGAAATATTCATATTTTAAAGCATCGATATATCCGATATTTTACTCATTAATGATGAATGATGTTTACCTGGTCCTCATATTAAATTTTTTACCTTACACAATCATTGATCTTGACCATAAAATTTGAATTTTTGTATTTTCTCATGGTCGGTTGGGTTTTATCTCTCACAATCCCCCAAAATTTAAAATACCAAGAGCCAAAAATTCCTCTCATCCACACACAGCCTGGTATTTCAAAATTCAAATTTCAAACCCCACCCCTTAATCTCCACCGTCCATCTCCAATCCTCCATCCACCTTTTCCCGCTCTCCATTCCAATCGAGCCGTTCCTCTCCGCCTCTTATAAGTCCCCAAACCCCGTCCCCACCCCTCATTTCGCGCATACTCATCTCTCTCTCAGCGATTCTCTCCGAGTCGCAAAAACCCTAACCCTAATTTTTCCTCCATTTTCGAATTTCACTACCGAAAATGAGAGAGATTCTCCACATCCAGGGAGGCCAGTGCGGCAACCAGATCGGCGCCAAGTTCTGGGAGGTGGTCTGCGCCGAGCACGGCATCGACGGCACTGGAAGGTATGAAGGCGACTCGCCGCTCCAGCTCGAGAGAATCAATGTCTACTACAACGAGGCCAGTTGCGGAAGGTTCGTCCCACGCGCCGTCCTGATGGATCTGGAGCCTGGTACCATGGACAGCGTCAGATCTGGTCCTTACGGCCAGATCTTCCGCCCTGACAACTTCGTCTTCGGTCAGTCCGGCGCCGGAAACAACTGGGCCAAGGGACACTACACCGAGGGAGCCGAGTTGATTGACTCTGTTCTTGACGTTGTTCGTAAGGAGGCTGAGAATTGTGATTGCCTGCAAGGTATTCGACGATATGCCTCACTCGATTTTTGTTTACTTCATTTCTTGTTTTTGTTATTGTGAGATTTTAATTGTGTTGTTTTTGGATGTGTAGGGTTTCAGGTTTGTCACTCGCTTGGAGGAGGGACTGGATCTGGTATGGGGACGCTGTTGATTTCGAAGATCAGGGAGGAGTACCCGGACAGGATGATGATGACTTTCTCTGTGTTTCCTTCCCCGAAAGTGTCGGATACTGTTGTTGAGCCATACAACGCTACCTTGTCTGTGCACCAGCTTGTTGAGAACGCTGATGAGTGCATGGTTCTCGATAACGAAGCTCTGTATGACATTTGCTTCCGCACACTCAAGCTCAGTACTCCAAGCTGTAAGTTCTGTTTCATATTGAATTGGTTTTAGGTGCTTTGTTGGTCTGGATTGGGTTTCTCATATGTATTTATGTTTGTATGAACTGTGATATTGTTTGAATGTTGAATTGGTTGTCTGATATTTGTTTATGTGGTTGAAACTGATGTATCATTTGATTGTTGAATTGGGAACCTGAAATATGTTCTCTAATGGTAGAAACTTTGTTACATCATTTGATTGTTGAATTGGTTATCTGAGATGTTTTTATATTGTTAAAATTGTGATATCATTTGATTGTTGGGTTGTCCTGAAATCATTTGATTGGAAGAAGCTTTGATATTCTTTTAGCTTTGAATTGGGATTTTGTTTTTGGTTATATTGTTATGATATTTGATTGATTTCTGATTCTGATTTGTTATGTTTGTACAGTTGGAGATTTGAACCATTTGATTTCTGCTACTATGTCTGGTGTCACTTGCTGTTTGAGGTTCCCTGGGCAACTCAACTCTGACCTGCGAAAGTTGGCTGTCAATCTCATTCCATTCCCTCGTCTCCACTTTTTCATGGTCGGTTTTGCTCCATTGACCTCTCGCGGTTCTCAGATGTACAGAGCCTTGACTGTGCCAGAACTCACACAGCAAATGTGGGATTCTAAGAACATGATGTGCGCAGCTGACCCTCGACATGGTCGCTATCTCACTGCCTCAGCCATGTTCAGGGGAAAGATGAGCACCAAGGAAGTCGATGATCAAATGAGCAATGTGCAGAACAAGAACTCATCATACTTTGTTGAGTGGATTCCCCACAATGTCAAGTCCACTGTTTGTGATATTCCACCCACAGGTTTGAAGATGGCTTCAACCTTCATTGGAAACTCGACTTCAATCCAGGAGATGTTCCGTCGTGTGAGCGAGCAGTTCACAGCTATGTTCAGGCGTAAGGCTTTCTTGCATTGGTACACTGGGGAGGGCATGGATGAGATGGAGTTCACAGAGGCTGAGAGCAATATGAATGATCTGGTTTCGGAGTATCAGCAGTACCAAGATGCAACAGCTGAGGAGGATGAGTATTACGAGGAGGAAGAGGAAGAAGCCCAGGAGATGTGAAGTCAAGTGAAGCCACAACTTCCCGTTGTTGGTGATTAGTAATGCCATCGGTTTTCCCAGTAGCGATAGGTCTCTATAGTGTCCAAAACCTAAATTTGCTTCCTGCATTTTGTTATTTGCTATGTACTTGGGCAAACTCAGATCTATCACTTGGTTATGTTAATCGTTTTAAGTAGTAGCTTTCTTGTTGATCATTTGAAGTAGTAGAGCTTGTTTTTTGAATAATTCGGAATACCTTAATCAAACAAGTTACACCAGTCACATAAAACAAAAAGAAGACCGGAGAGCCTCCAAGAGCCTGCTAATCTATAAGCCAGAATTTGTCATCTTCTTCGTTATCTTGCATTTCCATAACGTTTCTTTTTTGTATACTCGTCAGCATGATACCGAAGTGGCATTGGTAAGAATTCTCGTGTCTCTGTTGATAGTGTGATCAAGATCTCAGGGTATATGAACTACCATGATTACCTTTGGGAGTATAAGATTTTGACCAGCCTTATGTTGGCTAGATCCTACTTTTGCTCCTTTATGCTACTCAATTTGTAATCTATAGACTTGAGTATCGATTACTGAGGCAAAATTTCATACTCGACTAATTTGGCAAATTAGGAAATGATCTAAAATGACCGGTTTACTCAAGGTCTGCGTTGTTGAAATGTGGCTTATATTGCAAGTTTATTGAGAACTATAATGAACACTAGTTTCAGTTAGTTTTCGAGAAGACACACTGGGGTTTGAACCAGTGTCCATTGGCTTGGATTAGTGTCATGAGCATATTAGGCAGACCCTGAGTTTCGTTGTGTTGGTTCTTGCATACTGTACTGCAAATTGTAGGCGTGATTGCTCAAATGAGAAACAGAAACGACTTGGATTTGGTTTCCGGTGATTGCTTTGTCGGTAATAGAGTTCCGATTTCAACTCCTCGACTGTTGGTGATGCTTATGGCACGGAGACATTGTGTAGTTTAAACTTCTAGCCCTCGGCCGTTGATGTCTCAAGCATGCTTAAGATGCTCATTTCAACATCTGAAGAAGGCCATTGGGAAAGTTAGACATTTGAAAGATGAGATCATAAATTCCAGATTACCATACCAATTCTTCAAAACAACATTGATGTTACCCATGGCTACCTCGTAGTCAGTTAAATACTGCAGATGAGATCGATTCAGGTTAAGCTATCATGCTGAGAGGAATCGTTTGAATTTTTGACAGGTACACTGCAATTCATTAGTTACAGTCTTTGCAGTAATTCTTCGTAGCTGCCAAGTGCCAACGGCCAACCAACACTCAACGTCAAGTTCCCTATCAGCAATATTTAACTGCAAGAGATTCCTCTCAACCAACACTGGAAGTTTATTTTGCTGATCAACCAACACTGGAAGTTTATCGTCTCTGAGTTTACATCTTGATGGATACGATGCTTATGGTCATAATGTGAAGAGAGAAAACTGCAATATGTCAACTGTGCTAGTCATTTTTTTGGGAAAGAGGCACAAGAATTCTTTGCTGGTGTTCATCTGCAAGAGATTCGTTTTTAGATTTGATGCTTATGCTCAAATGAAATCATGTGTGACTAGAGAAAAATGGATTATGTGGATGCATGCACCGGAAAAGAGGAACAGATCATTGACAGACTGGAACATTAGACAAAGGGTAGAGTTCATTGCCGGTGCATCTGTTGTCATGTGTAGCTTCAAATCTTGTGGTCTTTTACACCATTTACTGTTATTTTCCACAGACCACAGAATAGAAGTGCCCTCTCGACTTGAGCTTGGTCGATTCATATCTTTTAGAAATTTGGTTAGGACTGACACCATGTATTAACATATTGTATCTTCAACATATTCAGCATATTTTTGATACTAAATGTGTAAATCAAACATAGTAACCTAGAAAATTACCGGTGGAACATGTTAAATTAGCTTGCAGTTAACAAACACCAATTATAATGTAATAGTAGGTACTGCAGCTGGAGGATTAATGATACGCGATCTTCATGAACTCATGTTGAATTGATGATCTATATTTTTAGAGCAGGATTACAGATTACTGGCTGCCAAATTTCATGAAAGGTGATATCTTGGACTTCAATTTGTCACAAATCTCTACTATAATAAAGAGAAGAACATACCAAATTTTAGTTTCCAAAATTATTCTAAATAATATTAAAAAATAATCACAAATAAAAAAAATTGTACCTGAATTTAAGAAACAAAAGAAATAAAAAAATTACTATCACTGATTACTTCTATTTTTTCTCCGACTTCCATTTTCTTGCAAAGCATCAATCACATTAAGTCATCATTTGCACATGTCAAGCCGGGGAGGTCAAGCTTAGTTTCAGTTCACTCCTAGTTGGCTAATTTTGGTTTTCAGTTTGATATGTGTAATGTAGCTTGTGGTATTGCTCATATCGACGACCAAACAAACCTAGGCGAGAGCATTGTCTACCGATTCGAACATGCTGTGGGTTTACAATTTTTGTTTCACCTCATTAGATTACATAACTGGAAACCTTTCAATGAGAATGACCGAAAAATACTTTGACTAATGTGCAATGGTAAATGTAAATGTCTCGATTTGTTCGAGGCCGTATTCAAAACTGATAGATTTTGATAGGCACGGAGAATCGATGGATGTTATTGCCAACCTTCAATGCAATTCGCGCCATAAATCTTAATAGATTGGACGCCCTTGCTCTGCAAATTGGCTTTTTTACTAGTGAAAACAAACACAGATACGATCAGCTATGCTACTACACTTTTAATTTCGATCTCAGCAACTTCAAAAGTATCTTCAATTACCATAACAAATTCTGGGCTGTTGCAGATAGATAACGCAGATTTTAGAAACATCTTCGAGCCAGAAACAGCAGTAAAACAAACAAACATACACAAATCCAATCCCAAGGGAAACCGAATGAGATAGAAAACTAAAAGGAATAGCATCTCAGATTCAAATTCCCCATAGTTTTCTTCACAGACAATCATAGTGCAAGGATAACGTATTAAAGAAAATCATCACTGATGCTTAAACAAACTCAAAACAGTTTTTGAAAAGCAAAGAAACCCTGGAACATACAGAGAGTGCGAGAGAGATTAGAAAGCAAGCAAAGGAGGCGGGTGTTTGGCGGTTCTACAATGCAGAGTTCAGGTGATGACTTTATAGAGGGAGTGATTCGTCTAGCCCTAATGAAATGGACACCACTCACTTGGTCTCATCTTCAGCACCAAAATGGGTCGGGCCGAAACACCCATAACCAAGTCCATTCGTAACAATCAGGCCCACTATATTCAAAGAGTAGACATTTGACATTTCCAAATTCCAATCTCCTTCCTCGAGCAAAACCCAAATCAATAAACCTCCTCACCAAGCAGACTTGTCAGTACTAAATAGATTCCTTCTACTACAATCCAGACCAAAACTTCATCCCCCTTCTCTCAAAATCTTCCAACATGGGCATGGTATTTGGAAAAATCACAGTAGAAACCCCAAAGTTCCAGGTCCTCAAATCCACCGCCGATTACGAAATCCGACAATACCCTCCATCAGTGATAGCTCAAGTGACCTATGATCCATCACAGTTCAAAGGCAACAGAGACGGTGACTTCACTGTGCTAGCAAATTACATAGGCGCATTAGGCAACCCCCAGAACACCAAGCCTGAAAAAATTGCAATGACAGCTCCTGTCATAACCCAACAACAAACCAACTCAGCTGCCGAAACCATTCCAATGACAGCTCCTGTGGTGACCACAAAACAAGCCGGAGAAGGCGAAGATGCCGCGAAGACGGTGACAATGCAGTTCTTGTTGCCTGGAAAGTACCAGAAGGCGGAGGAGGCGCCGAAGCCGGTGGACGAGAGAGTGGTGATAAGGGAAGAAGGGGAGAGGAAGTATGGAGTGGTGAGCTTTGGCGGTGTGGCGTCAGAGCATGTGGTGGAGGGCAGGGTGGACAAGCTGAAGAAGGCTTTGGAGAAAGATGGGTTAAAGATTATAGGGGAGTATTTGTTGGCAAGGTTTAACCCACCATGGACTTTGCCTGCATTTAGGACTAATGAAGTTATGATCCCAGTTGAGTGAGTAGCTAGTCTCAATTGGCTAAGCCCTGCTGTGCTGTTTTTTTTCAATATTCAGTAATATGTAATGACTTTTTCTTTTTACACAAGGGAATTCGATTAAGGAAAAGTAAAAGTCTGGCCACCGTCATCATAAATGTCAAGAACATGTTCTTGGGTTACGATGTGGGGAGAGTTGGCATGTAACAAAAATAATAAAAAAGAGGAAGAAAGATTGACAAACCAGTCGAAGGGACACATCCTCTTGTAAGCCAAGGTTGCGATAAAATTAGTGACAAAGTTGGCTCTTTTGCTAGTTCAAAACCAGTGAATAATAGTGAAAAAATGGACCATAGTAATAATTTGGAAAATAAGAGGAGCAATAGTCCAATCAATCATTATATTGAGATTTCTGATAGCAAAGATGACTTGAAGGGAATCAGACTCCACATAGAATGGAAAGTAGTAATGTTCATGGAAGGAGCCAATTTTAACCCTTCAATGATAGCTAAAACCTTAGCAGCATCAACAGACATAGCATGAATGGATTGAGCTGAGCCTTGAACAAGGTTTCCGGAGCAATTCTGAATGATGACCGCGATGCCCCCCATAAAATTTGAAGAGTTCCAAGTCCCATCGATGTTAAACTTAAGAAGATCTCCAGGTGGTGGAATCCAAACTGAAGAGGGAGGACTAGGAGTAGTACTGGGCAAATGGTTCCTTAGAGAGGAAGGACGGTGGAGAAACTCCAAGGAGGTAGAGTGAGCTTTCTTGATCACCAAGGCTGGGCGAGGATCCACATGGTCAAAAACACAGGAGCGCCTATGTTTTCATATATGCCAAAAAATAAACAATATGTTAATGACAATATTATGAGCAGGAATCGAGTTTGACCTGATGCTTAGGAGAAAAGGCTTTAACCAAATATCCAACGAGGTGACATCCGCCCGATTGAAACGGATGTCAAAGAGGTGACCAAATCAAACAACACGAGTCCAAGGGAAAGCGAGTAACAAATGTTCAATTGATTCAGGGGCTTCCAGACATATGGGACATAAATCAAACTTGATGATATGTCTTCAATAAAGGTTTTCTCTATTAGGGAGACAATCCGAGAGAACTCTCCATAAAAAAAGACAGATCTTAGGAAGACACCAAATTTTCTTGGTGAGATTCTAAAATGATGGTTGAATAAAGTGAGAGTGATGCGGATGGGAATTGGAAATCTGGGAGTGAAGATCACGAAGGTAATGATAACCCGATCAAACTGAATAATTACCATTTTCTTTTGTCGACCAGATGGATTTAACAAGATGGGGATGGTAGATAATAGGGATGGCTTGGATAGCGGAAATTTGGGCCTCAACAATGGGAGGATTGATCGTATCCAACTTCCATCTTTGAAACTCAAAATCAATAACATCCGCAACTTTAAGATTAGGAAGGAAGGGGAATCCGAGAGGTGTTTAAAGGTTAAGGAGGGGAGCCAGTTATCTCTCCAGAAATCTACATTATTACCATCTCCGATTTGCCAGTAAGCCTCATCAAAAATAATATGTCTAGCTCCGAACAAACTTGACCAAACCCAGAAAAGGGAAGGGCCTCTGGTGGCATTGGAAAAAGAATTGTTGGGAAAATACCTAGCTTTAAGAACTTTAACCCATAATGCATCTTGGTTGTGGATAAGTCTCCAACATTGTTTTACAAAAAGAGCACCATTGAAGTGTTCTAAGGATCGAAATCCCATACCTTCAACATCTTTGGAGTTACACAATGAATTCCAATTCTTCCAATGGATAGTCGAGGAGTTGGTGGACCCCCACCAAAATTTGGTCATAGCCGTATTAAGCTAAGAACACGTGCTTTTAGGGAATTTATAGCACGACACAACAAACTTGATAAGGACCTCGCGGCCAACAAAAGAGAGAGGCAGATTTCCAATTGGCCAGTTTCTTGAGGACTTGGTCCTTAATATATCCCAAAGCGGTAACTTTCGAACGTCCCCAAATGGTTGGAAGACCAAGGTACTTTCCCGGGTCCCATACCACCTTCATTTCAAGAATGACATTAAGAAAGTGAGAAATGTAAGGATTAGTAATGAGACTGAAAAACAGGGAAGATTTTTGTTTATTAATATGCTGACCCGAGGCAAGGCAGTATGATTCGATCATATCTGAGAAGATTTCACAATTAGCCAGATTAGTTTTAAGGAAAAGAAAAAAGAATCATCGACAAAGAAGAGATGACTAATCACCAGCCCATTCAAACCAACAGAAATACCATGGAGGAGATTAGAGTTGCATAACTTCCTACTCATAATAGAAAGAACATCGTGGACAAAAAGGAATAGATATGGAGAAATCGGGTCGCCCTGGCAAATACCATGAGTAGGATTGAAAAAAGGACCCAATTTTCCATTGACAAGAACCGAAAGTGAGACTGTCTGAACACAAATCCTGATTAGTTTGACCCAACCCGGATCGAAACCCAGTTTAAGGAGAACATCATTAAGGAAAGGCCAAGAGATCCTATTATAAGCTTTGGATATGTCAAGTTTCATAGTTAAGTTACCCTCTCCACCGACTTTTTGGAATTTAATTTGAAGGAACATCTCATGGGCGAAATTAGATTGTCTTGAATTTGACGACCACCAACAAAAGCAGACCGATTCTTATAAATGAGGTAAGGCATAAGAGGCTTCACAGGATTAGCAACAACCTTAGAGATGATTTAATAAGAGAAATTTCATAGACCAATCGGACGGAAGTCAACCGCGGATTAGGAATTTTAGGGATAAGCGCAATATGGGTACGGTTCATGGAAGCCAAAATAGAACCGGAGGAAAAATATTTGACATTGTATGATGACCTCATTAATGATACTCTAATAATGTTGATAAAAAAAACTCCGGAGAAACCATCAGGTCAGGGGATTTAAGACCTCCAAGCTTGAAAATCGTTGTTTTAATTTCATTAATAACAACAGGTTTTAGCAAGGATCTATTCATATTCGAGGTAACAAGATGGTCGACAAAAGCAAGAGCTTCTGAAATCCGAGAACATAGTTCTGCCAGAAAGACGGAGTGGAAATGAGATTAATATGAGAAATATTATTAGCCTCCTTGTGTAACCATCTAGCTACCACCATAATCCTTAAGTCTACTGATTTTATTATGTTGTCTTCTCTGAAGAGCTAAATGATGAAAAAGAGTTGTATTTTCATCGTCCAGAGACAACCAATTAACCCTAGAGAGCTGCTGCCATAACATTTCTTCCAGTCTCTAGATAGTGTGGCGATTTTATCTGTAATAATGGCAATATTACCAACAGTATTATGATCCATGCAATTTTGGAAGGAGGATAATTCAAATTTAAACGCGGATAGCTGATTTCCTAGATGTGGGAAAGAGGTTTTAGCTCATTTCTTAAGGGTTGAACGACATGAATAAAAGTTGCTCATAAGCTAGGTCGCAGGAGAGGAGCCCGAAAAATAATTCCAACTATTTTTAACAACATCCGTACATTCAGGTTTTGTCTGCCAAATTTGCTCAAAACGAAACATGCGGGTGGTTTAATTTCGGCAAGAATAGTGTCCAACATAATTGGACAAGGGTCAGATCTCATACGATTAAGGTGAAAGACTCGAGAGTGCAGAAAAGAGACCAAGTTTCCAAGAGCTCTATCTAATCTTTCTTTTATTTGAAAACGAACCATAATGGTAGCGAAACCAAGTAAAGGCCGGGCCGTTATAGCCAAAATCCTAGAGATTAGAATGGAGTAAAAAATCTCGGAAGAAATTTAGGCACCAAAGAGGCTGGGGATTACCGCCCCATTTTTCCGATTGCCAAAGTAACTCATGAACATCACTTAAACAGAACCAAGCAATAATAGAAGGTAAAAACCGGGAATAAGCAAAACGCCAAAATGAAGATTTTTCATAGATAAATAAAGCTTCTCAGATAGCAGCCAAGATTTCTTCTCATTTGATTATAAGATACAACAACTACAACAAATTTAGCTTCATCAGTGGAACAATGTAACTTGAATATGCACAATCATAATGCCATTCTATAGCAGACATTCAGCATCCTATAATAGCCATTGATACTATATTTCCTCACAAAATTGAAATAAACAAGTTCAGAGATTCGTGGCTCTAGCGGATAAGCGCATTTAGCCGCATCAAGATCTGAGTTTGAATTTCCCTCGGTCCGTCTATCGACATGTTTGACATGAAAAGAAAAGAAAACAACACACTTCACAATTCACTAACTCTGTGCAATGGATAAACTTTTCAATGATCTCAACAGCTCGAAACAAAAGATAACCAACACTTGAAAATTGCTGTACACTCAAAAAAGAGCAGATGTAGGTTACAACAACAAAGCACTATTTTTTCATTTGGGATTGAACCCAAAAACCAAACACAAGAACAGAAGCTGAACAAGATTATACAACTACAAACACAGCTCTCAGCCATAGATGAGCTTGAGAATTATAGTTATGAAGTTGAAAATTATGAGCATAAATCTGAAGTACTGGCAAGCATAGATAAGCCCTATAACCTGCCCTTTAATCGTACTCCTATGCCCTCTTTGAACTTCTAGCATGGTCCAACCTCTCGGCGCAAGAAACCGATCCTCATTCAAAATCGCCAATCCGTTTGCAAATAACAACATGCCCTGAATCAAACTCCATAAACCCATCTTGCTACTGTCCTCAAATTAAACAGTGTTCAAATATCAAAACCCAAAACAGAACTATGGAAAAGAAAAACAAACTAACTACTATGAAAATTATAACTTGTTGCTTACAGAATTCAAAGTTGAATTGAAACAAAGTCGATCGTTTTCGCCTTCCTGCTCCTGGGTTTCTTAAGAAACTAAAACCTCCTGGAAATGATTTTTGACCACTAACAATAAGGCCTCAGAGGTCGCCACGTGTAGTGTTTTTATTACATGCAGTGACGAGAAGAGTTTCTGTATTCGGACCCGACCCGACTCCGAGAGTTGATTTATTACAAAAAAATTAAAGAACATGGATAAACCCTGAACCTCTGAGCTGTTCTAACCATGGCTTCCTTTCATCTTTCTCGCCCACTGGTCATAAACCCCAGGAGCTCAATTACTTCCGAACCGCTAAAGCTTCAGTATTTGAATCTTAAGCCCTTCAAATTTCACATGCTAAACTCACTCAGAGCCTCCGGCGAAGAAAATGGGACCATCGCAGAAGAACCCAAGAAGCCAGCTCGTCGCGGCCGGAAAAAGGGCTCCACTTCCGCTTCTTCCGACAAACCCAAGCGGGTCAATAAATCCCAAGTCGAAAACGGCCCAGTAGAACAACCCGAATCCGAATCGGAGCTCGAAGACTACGACGACGGCATCGACTTCCCGTACGACGACCTGCCGTTGGTCTGCTGCTTCGGGGCGGCCCGGAAAGAGTTCGTCCCGACGGTTCGGGTCTCCGACAACCCAATGCACCCGGACATGTACTCACACTGGAAGATGCTCCAGTGGGACCCACCGGAGTTCTCGCGTGCCCCGGGTTCGTCGCCGTCCAACGTGGCAATCTCGCATGTGCGTCTGGGAGGGAGGGCCGCGTTCCTCGGGAAAGTCGGCGGCGACGAGTTCGGGAGCGAAGTGCTGCTGACGATGAACCAGGAGAAGGTACAGACACGTGGCGTGAAGGTGGACGAGCAGGCCAAGACGGCGAGGACTTACGTGAAAATTAAGTTCGATGATCGGAAAATGTGGACGGAGACGGTGAAGGAGTCAGCCGAGGACTCGCTGCTGCGGTCCGAGCTCAACCTTGCTGTGTTGAAAGAGGTATGCACACCATGTGTTTGATCAAATGCCTCAACGAGATTTTAGAGCTACATTGTATTTGATGGGTTTTGATACGTTTTATGTGCAGGCTAGAATGTTTCACTTTACTTCAGAGGTGTTGACATCTGCCCCGATGCAACCGACCCTTTTCAGGGCTATATCTTATGCCAAGAAGTTCGGGGGGCTTGTGTTTTTCGACTTAAATTTGCCATTGCCATTATGGAAATCGCGCGACGAGACCAGGGAGTTCATCAAGAGGGCGTGGAATGAGGCAGATATTATTGAGGTTTCGAGACAGGAGTTGGAGTTTCTTTTGGATGAAGAGTATTACGTGAGGAAGAGAAACTATAGGCCGCAATACTATGCCGAGAAGTTTGAGCAGACCAAGAAGCGGAGAGATTATTACCATTACACTCCGGAAGAAATAGCTCCATTGTGGCACGATAAACTCAAGTTTTTGTTCGTGACAGATGGGACGCTTCGGATTCATTACTATGCTCCTTCCTTTGATGGTGTTGTGATTGGGACAGAAGATGTACTCATTACTCCATTCACTTGTGACAGGACTGGTTCTGGCGATGCTGTTGTGGCAGCCATTATGAGAAAGCTGACCACTTTCCCAGAGATGTACGAAGATCAAGATGTTTGCGAAAGGCAGCTTCGTTTTGCAGTTGCAGCAGGAATTATATCACAGTGGACAATTGGTGCTGTTAGAGGTTTCCCTACTGAAAGTGCAACTCAAAATCTGAAGGAACAGGTTTATGTACCTTCAATGTGGTAGTGCAGAGCCAAGCCTTAGTGTACTGTTGTAATGCTGTTATCAAATTTTCATTGTTGAAGATTTTGTCTAAAAGATAGGTTATATCACTCTAAGACAGGGCCATTGTTGTATCTTGCATTTTGTAGGCAAGGAGTAGCTTTAATCTACTTGGTAGTAAACAAGTCTTTGTAAAGCTCATTGTTAATCCATTTATTGAAATAGTAAGGTTTTCCCAGATACGTTACCGAAAGTTTGTCAAATTCTGCTGGAAGTTTATATCAGGCTATATGGCTTATAAGTTGATTGAATCCATAAAGAAAAGGTTCAGATCAAGATAGGCGAGGGAAAAGACTGGGATGAATGAACGTGACCTTCTATTATAGCTCCGCATAAAATTACATTGGGATACATATCAAGTCGTTGCTCACAATCTTGGGACCAAAATAAGAACAAATAATGAATAAAAAAATTACTATAACTCCGCAGAGTGGACAACCGTGATTCCTGTGTGCCAATGAAACTAACTGGATCCTAAGCTATACTCGACTCTCCGCACTTTCAGCTTTCTGTAACACTTTGCTATGTCCCTCGCCTGCAGCCTGTAAGATACAACAAAACCGAACTTTGTGCCGCACATTACAAGTGAGACCTCAAAGACTACTCTTGACTCAGTATGCAAGTACAGTGACGGTATTGAACAGAAAAACACTTCATTCCAAAGCCCCATAACAGCTTAGTGCCGTGTGACTGTGTGAGCAATGGTTTGTGCTTTTCCCGGTCTAGGCCACACATAATATCATCTATACAACCTTATCTTTGCGATGAGACAATTATGCTGCTTCGTCTCTTGTCAGACCACCAGCTAGCAATTTGCTCCTCTCACATGTTACAGACGCAACCAGGGAAAGGATTTGCATAAAAATTCTCCTCCAACCTGGGTGACTCTCCTATCTGTCTAACATATGGTGCTCCCAAACGATCAGAATGCAGAGTTTTGACCTCGGAAGAAAATTCTTCCCATGATAAATCACCCTTGTCATACTGGTCAACCAGTTTCACAAAATTTTCTCTGAAAATGAAAATGATAACATAGTTAGATAACTGAATCAAAGAAAAACAATAGAGAACTTGGGGTGAGGTACACTAAAAGCCGGGTTCCAAAACCAACCTGTCAGGGTTGATAGTCTTCCGAAATCCTTCAAATTTCCTATGTCCTTGCACTGCCTTGGCCATGTTTCCATCGTAAGTATATACAAAGACGTCACTCTCAAGTGCTATAATGTAATCCAAGGCGGCAAGACGATTTTGATATGGCTTGAAGGGCTCTAACTCTTGTTCTGTCGCAAGAGTGTTATGAGAGAAGACATTTGGATACTCAGAGCGAAATGCATCCATGCTATTGCCACCATATATCTCCCCAGCAACAATGTAGATTGTTGTGGACGAAGGATATCCCATGGCCTTGAGAAACAAAGCTGCCTCTCGAGGTGAAAATGGGCATCCACCTTGGAGCCGTTTCTCCTCACTGTCTATCTCTTTCTCCTTCCAATGTTTAACTTTGTACCTCATATCCCGAAGTTCCTCATCTTCTGCTGCAGTAAGGTTGTGGCTACAGCCGGTGAAAGCAAGCATGTCTTTCTCGTATCTGCAATCAAGACCAGCTTGACTTAGTTCTACTGTTAACCCTCTACATAACTAGATAAGACCAAACAATCCATACAACAAAGGTACCTTAAATGAAGGGCAATATATGGACTGCCATCGTTTCTCAATCTGTTAACCAAAACTTTCCCTAGATCCTCAATCTCCTTGGAATATCGAAGACCCTCATAATTGGCACGACACCTCAGCCTCTGAATAGAACTTGCGAGTCCATTGTTAGCAAGTCGTGAATCAGTGTGGGTAAACTTGATCACCTTATGCTTTTTCAACAATGGGATCATCTCACTTCTGTAATAACTAGCCTGCATATGAAAGCTCGTCTTAGATACAATTCCAAAGGCTACACAACTAATCACAAGTCCTAATGCACTGTGGTAGGAAAATCCGAACCTTAGACCAGGAGATCGGGGCTTTCAGAAGGATCTTTTTAGATGAGTAATGGGTTGGCAAATATTCTATTATCTCAACATCATCTTTCAATACGTTCACGAAGTGTCTCCAGTCAAATATATCTTTAAAGTCACTGCACAAAAATTAGAGTAAAGAATCAATAAAATGAAATCTAAGATTCAACGGCATTGACATCGTACAATGATTATTTCGCTGAGAAGTAAAGGGTATTATTTGTTGAGAAGTAAAAGCGTACCTTGGATCGGTCCAAAAGGACTCGTGGTCCAGATAAGGAAGCACCAGAGTGGCATTCATTATCTTTGCAACAGCTACCATATCACAAATCTGCAATATCCATGTGAACCATGTCAGTTCCAACAAATTATGCCAAACTGGTAGATTAGATTTAAGCAAATTTTACTCTGCAGGAAGGATCAAACAAGCAACTCTTACCCCTGTTCTCATTTGATTCAATCCCCCATTGGCATGAACAAGCAAATAACCGTTGGTTTTCGTCCCTGTTCCTGCAAGAACAATAAGATTCTGCATAAGTCAGATAAAAACTTCCAAATACTAACGAGCTCAAAAAAATTAGTTATGGAGGCAGATGAACTCACTTATCCGATTCTTTGGCCGAGCTATGCATTTAACAAAACTGTCACTCATTGGTTTCATCCATATTTCTGGAATCTGTAAAACAGTGAAGCCAGTTAGCTCACAGCATTCAATCCACAAGTGGCAAAGAGATGAAGCCATTAAAAAAGACCCTGTACAATTAAATTAGCCATTCAATTTTTCAACTAAACCCATCACAGACGCATCAAGTTCAAACACAGCTTACACCAAGTGTGAAATCATTTACAACGAAAACAAAGTTCCCTTTTTGCTAATTGTAAAGCTATGAAGCACTAACAGACAAATTAACCTAATCCGGTCTTTCATTCAATCAAGACTGGAATAGATACAAACAACCTTTCGCACCCAGAAAAGAAAAGGAGAGAAGAAAAAGGATTCAACATTCATAGAATTGGCAAGTAAATTAAGGTGAAAACTACTAGATTACAAACTTTTCTATCTGGGTAATAGAAGCCCAGAAAGTCTTTAATCACTGATATGGTAACAAAATTACCCAGAAGTTAAAGATGGATAAATAGTAATTTGACTTACAGGCAATCTCTCCAAGAGTCGCTTGGGAATGGAGGACGCAGAAAACGACATTCTCTCGAGAACACGTTTGGGAATGGCGTCCTGGTTCTCGGTGACGGCGCGTTGAGCCACCGCGGCCCAGTCATCTTTGACCGACTGAAGAATGAGAAGCCTTCCTTCCGTCCTGTTCCCCTCAGCAACCTCCACGTGGCTGCTCAGAAACACGAACTTCAAGAACACCGAAATAACCGCCATTAACAAAAGCGCCGCGATTATCTTCCGCCCCACGTTCCGCCCCGATCGAAACGACGCCGTCCAGGGAAGCCACGCCTCCGGTACACACAACACCGCCTTCCTGCGAAGCACCAGATACTTTATCAACGGGTGACGATGATTGTGATGGTGGTGGTGGGATCCAGCGGTTTTGTCGGGGTCGCTCTCCTCCTCCTCCTCCTCCTCCTCGTCATACTCGCAAACGCGGTGGAGGATGACGTCAGCGGCGGTGTTGCTGTTGCTGGTGGTGAGGTTGTCGACGTCACTGACGTTGTAGTTGGTCGGAGGGGCGAGGAGGGTTGAGGCGTCCATTGCGCCGTCCGCCACGCGTCGTCTTGTGGTGGAGGGAAGGGCGATGGAGGAGGCGGCGCTGGGGCTGATACTGCTGGTGGCGGTGGAGCTGCTAGGGACACCGGACGACATTGCCGGCCGGCACCAACTAACCGTAATTTTCAATGTCACGAGAAAAGAAACGACCGAGAAGAACAAAAGAAAGAGATGGAAGAGAAGCGTCGGTTGGGTTTCGATTTTGGTTTCCGTCGACGAATTTTATTTTATTTTTTGCCAAGAAGAAAATGGATTCCGAAATCTTAGGCCAGCGGCCCAGGAAATAAATGACGAGGAAGAGGAGAGAGTCCTTATTCTTCAAAATTCAATGATATTCTGATCATCTCCGCACACTCACTGTCTCTCTTCTCTTCGCTCTCTCTGATGGTGGATCTGCACACGTGTTTTTATTTTTCTCAGAAAGATTGATTTATATCGTTGGACGAAGCACTAGGGTGGAGGGAGACTTGAAATGACGACATTGACCCTCGTGTGTGTGTTTGTTACGGTGCCAGTTGATTTCCGTAAGTGAAGAAACTTTCTATCTGGCCCCACCACAGGTTGCTCTGTACCGGTAATTTTCATCTCTGATTGTACGGTTAAAAATGACGGCAGATTAGGCTAAGCAGCAGGGGATGGATTTTACCTGTAAACAGGATCAGAACCAGCATGGGGTACCAAAATTGAGTCCTGGATATAACTTATAAGACTATGATTTAAGACTGAATTTAGATCTTGAATCACGAATCATAAGTATTTTGAATGCACCATATCGCCGGGGATTTAAACTTTATAACTTGAAAAACATTTACTTTGCAAAGGTACATTTTGCACCAATACGAGCATGATTAATATATACGACCATGTTATACCAAACAGACCAAGTTACTTGATGCAAACACGATATGCCAATTCGAAATTGTCTTATATATTAAACAAATTCAAAGTAACATTGGATCTTAGTAAACTTGAAAATGGTAGATTAAGAACTAATCGATGTCTAATATAATTCTCAAATCACTTGTACTAGCTAACCATTTATCATATTCAAGTGCATCACGTGAAATATTGTTGCATACATTCATAACATTACACTATATAACTACTAATTGAAGTTAATTATTTTTATACATACGTAAAACCTGATCATGTTCAAATATTTTCAAATCTAGATGATTCTACGTAGACATTACTTATGGGCTCATCAATCATAATGTTTATAAAAGTACGGTGCCGATGCCCTAAAGATGAAATGAATATGTGTAGGGCACCTTGATTATTTTGCCATGCATATGCTCAAATGATTTGAACATGATAGTCTGCCCACCAAAATCAATCACTAACAAGCTAAGACTCCTAGTTTTGGGGTATACTCAATGATTCCTATCATATGGCAGGGAACGTTGTAAGGACTCGACTCTGTTTGCAGGAAAATTTAGTTGTATAAATTGGGATCAGACCCTAATCATCATTATTGGAACTTAAATATGTTAGTTTAAAAAAAATTGAAGAAAAATTCAATAATCTGAAAATTATAAATTAAAAAAGATTAAATTTTATAAATAACTCATAATAATAATAGAATATAACCATTTATGACACCAAAACTACTAGACTTTCTAAACTATCTATGTTGACTAAGTTGCTAACTCGTAGGATCAACCATGGATCCTACGACATATACTATTATGTTTCGATTTGCGTACACGTCCGACCTCATAAAACTTGGACATTAGAAATCGAAGGGCCCAAGGAAAGACATATAAAACATGAAAATCGTTAGATTGAGCGGACGAAAATAAAATATTCGTAAGAAATCATAAAACTTACTTTATACTTTTCCACCGTAATCATATAGTAAAAACATAACAAGTCTAAGAAAAACATATATATCATAAGTATGGAGGTGTGCAGAACGTGATCTCGAGTCGGGTGTTTGTCGTGACCTTTTCGGAGCACCTCGGTGATCAGCCGACGCGCCATGAGCATCGATGCATCATACATGAATATAACGTGCATAAAAATGTGAAATCGTATCATAAATGCCTTCGTGAATATCGTAAACATATCATATCATACTATATATATACATACTTGTTTGTTTAAAAAATTATAAACCTAAAATAAGACTCGCTAAACGATAGTGAAAAACAAATGCTCACTCACTTGGATGACCTGAAACGTAATTCGTCGTTCGTTAAGTTCAAAAGTCTTACTCGACGTTCCTAAGACAAAGTGAGAGTCTAATTTCAGTTAATAACAAGTTTACGAACGTACAACTAAAAGCAGAAAGAAAGTCGAGATAAATTACCATCGGTACCTCACATTTATATTATGATAATCGCGCTAATTTCTCATATCGACAAAATCAGAGCTTGCTCTTAGTCATCATGCCTTGCAACAGAACTCGGCCAAAGATATGCCTTGACTCGACACACGTCGTATGATAGCATGAAAGTGTCGAGTCGACCCGAATCCTGAAAATAGCCGAAACATCACTAAAAATTTTGAATCGCACAAAACAACGCAAATTCGATCAGAAATGGGCTTTGGAACCTCCAGTGAGAAATTCAATTTTACTGGTCGCCGGAGCTCCGTCGTGGACTCACGCCCCGCCACAGACAGCAACCGAAACTGACCCACTTTGACGGCTTCGGCCCGCATACCAAAACGAAGATCACAACACGCACAACAACTTTCATGACTACAACTAAAGTCGATTCACAACACATTGATCTAGTTCTACCTCTAAAGGTGGAAGAACTCGCCAGATTTCAAATCGGCCGATCCGCATTGTCCGACCACGTCGAGGTGTGAGAGTGGACCCATTCGGCACCTGCGCCTATGGGATTCAAAAGCCCTATAATTAGGTGGTCGATAACCTTCAGTGGCTGTCGCCGACGGCGGAGGCCGATTCAGCCTCAAAACCTAGAATTTCTCATCGATTTCCGGCTTCGATGGATGTGAATCAAAGATTTCTCTATTGGGAAAGAGAAGAAGAGACCGAGGCAAACATTTTGAGACTGAGACCGACCACCAATAGGTTGCCGATATCGGTCGACGCGGAGAGAGAGAGGGGGGGGGGGAGGGGGTTTACCCATCCAAGGTAAAAAAAAAATACCCAAACCAACTTAATCAAATGGACGGCCCAAATTGCTTTTAATCACGATCAAACAGTCCAGAAAATTTATCCAATAGTAGGTTTCTGATTCAATTACTTTTCACTTAAAACTTCTAAAATTCATAATAATTAACTTTGACCTCCGAAAAATACAAGAAAGATATGCACGAACTCGAAATAATTTCCTCTATGACTTTCTTGAAGGAAGTGAGTCGAAACTTGTAATTTGTAAAAAGTCATTTTTAGTCGCAATTAATCTCGATAAACGTAATTAAAAATGTATATCTCGTTAATTAACGCGACTAACCACGATTAATCAACTAATTTAAATTTGAGTCGTTACAAACCTATATCACCTTCCCCTACGCTTGCGTATATTTCCATGTGATCGATCATTTGTGACAAGTATTGTTTTTTTATCGAAAAAGTGACAAGTATTGGGTGGTATGTTGTCTTTAGGCTTAAGAAATAAGAAAGCTACCTCTTTTTGAAGCTCATTTTATGTAGAAAAGAGCAAGAAACTAATTATTGTTTTTCGTAAAGATGTATCCACTAAATATTAGGGCAACCGTCATTTCGAGTAGTTCGTATATCATTGTTTATGCAATTAATCAACCAGAGCTTCGTACGTGGTGGAACGAACGACTATGAAAGCGAAGATAGTAATTAAGATGCAAGTTTTGCCATATGCGTGTACACATTAAACATTTAAACATTTATAACCCTGTTAATTGTAGTTGAGGAGGGATACATATCATGCATGTTTGCTTGCATTTGAGTCGATTTTTCTGCAAACTTTCAAGACGTGGGTGCATGTATTTGCTGTGAACCTGATAATTTTGATTGTCTTTTCAATATCTATAAATCTCGATCGATCCATAAGTAACCTGTTCTAATTTAGTTCGTTTATGCATAATGATGTTCTACTTAATTACGTTTTGTTCATCATTGATCAACCGTCTTAATTCCGTGTTATAATCAATGAGTATAACATCAGTTTCAAAAGTTTATTCCTGCATTTGTACGTTAGAAACAAAATATAAAACAACAGTTGTAACGTGTATCAAATGCTAAATCCAAATTTATAAGTTCCGCCTTAAATCTTTTAATAGTTAGTGGACTGTGATATATTATCTCCCTTTTTGCAATTACACACTGGCGGCTATAGGCCATGTCAATTACACACTGAGGGCTACAGGACATGTTTTTGGCAAATGCTCCATCTGAAATTTTGAGGAACAAAAATTCATATATACACTATTTTATTATTGTATATTTGTTTGATATATGTTTATTTAATTGTTTTCAGAAGTTATGTTATTCAGTTAAACGTTCATCTTACCTTAAAAAAATAACAAACTCTTTTTGCAACTCTACATCCACTTACTGTTAGTTCTCACATTTCAATTTGTCCACTTACCATTATCATTCTCTATAAAACAATGAGTTAGTACCTTTCGAAGTCAAAATATTTTGTCACTAAACTCTAATTTAATCTTCTTCAAATATCTTCTAATTTTCATTTTTGTCTTGATAACTTTTTTCTTATGATCCTCATTTATATTATTTACTCTTTCAAGTAAATTATCCAATACAAGTAAATTTTTTGCGAGTAAATTATCCAATGCGAGTGAATTATCCAATACCAGTAAATTTTTTGCCCTATCTAGACAAAATGTCGGACTCGGCCGCTGCATTTACGTATTGGTTGTACTCTCACTCGAACAGCGTACACACTGTTCTCATCACCGAACTTCAGTAATTTGCTGATCCAACAGCAAGTAATTTTCTTGATTACGTTTTTACAGACTAGCTTGAAAATACTGGTGGGTTTATCACCATGAAGGGCAATTTGGGTCTTCCAACCATATTGGCCGTGCACTGGTACTGTACACAGCTTTCAGAACGTTCCTCACCAATACGTAGCCTCTGACTGACATACCTTTTTCCGAAGAATTCAACTCCGCCACGTGGTTTAATCACGAGCCTCCCCTCACCTCACTGTATAAGACACGTTACGACAGAATGCGTCGGCTGCCGCATCAAAAAACTGTTGTCGTGATGCGACGTTTCCGACCGTTAAGCTCGATCGAGGCGTACGCCTCCGGCTTTTCTAGCCGTTTGATTCCAGGGGTCTTATCACCTTAATAGGGTTGGTGGCTTGGCGTTGGAGAGAGAGGACTGGTGCGGGACTGTATGGGATGATAACTTTTGCTGCCGGTGCCGTTCTTCGCAGCAGGTGCCGAATGGAAGTTTTTTGTGTGCGCGTGTGTTCAACGCGGTAGCATCGACTGTCGAGCTTGCACGATCTGTCGTTTGTTTTCGTCTTCTTTAAAATGCAAGATTTTAGAGGGTGTACTTTATTAATAATATTTCGATTCTGATTTTGTGGTATTTGATAGATAGGTGGAATGGCACTGAAGTGGACTGGGGAGATTTAGTGGGATTGTGAATGCATTAAGAAAACGACTCTGGTTGGTTGTAGTCATGGCTACAAGTATATGATAAAATGATTTATCTCTATGCTTTAGTGCGCATCCAACTAAACTAGTTTCATGCCCATGCTATGATTTACCAAAAGACTCTCTCAACTTCCAACTGACTAAACTCGAAGGACAAAATTGAAATGCCAAGGAATTCAAGTCACTAGTGTACCCCTAGATTGGACACAGTTTTAATGACATTTAGATACATTTTTTTTTTCATCTCTTGCGAACAACAGAACAACTGAGATTTTTGTTTCTAACTACATAGTTAAGAAACCCTAGCTGGTTATTGTGTCTGCTGAGTATCTTGTGGAATGATTGTTTTTCAATGTAAAAAAATAGAAACGAAACATAATCTACCTCTTTTGTAGGTTTCGTTTAAATTCTAATAAAATAGTGAGATCATATACATTTGCTCTCTTGTATGCGAACTATGTGTTTTTATATCAACTCCTCGGGTTAACAAACTCAGAATATTTAATTAAGTCTTCTTAAGCATATTTATTTTATTTTATACGGTGTTTTTGTCATTTATAAAGAAAAGAAAGTGAATGAAGGATATATGAGATAGCTAGAAATGTTCTGTATGGAATCGTAATCATAAGACAACCAAATGATATCGACTAATTTCGGGTCCACGCGCCTAATCATAAGAGAACATTGTTTGGTGAATGGAAGCTTCGGACTCCACTAATTCCTTGCATTGTTCATCACACTAGGCACGAATCCCACGATCACATCTCTGATCTCTGCATTCCGTCTTCAATGGTCGGAAAAAATCTTCCATTCGATTTCGTCGACAAGAAACATGATTGAACTAATAATTATTCGATACGGATATTAATCTCAAATTATTAGATGAGACCTATTTGGTTGGATTGTTGGTAAACATAATATTGTTTTATTTATTATGATAATATTTTGTACATCATTATATATATACTCGATGCCGGGTGAATGAAAGCATCACAAACATCACAAAAATTATATTTACGGGACCAAGCTACTATCGTTTTGACAGGAAAATGGAGAGAACATGGAAAATGACGGTCCTTAATCAAAGAAAGAAAGAAAACAAAGATGGTGTTTGACTTGTGGGACTAGAAGTGGAAGATCTTCCCCAATGGGCCATATACCAAACTACAGCTTATTGGAGTTTATGGCCATAGACTTTGGGGTCACCGTCATATATAATGCTTCTCAACCACTTTGGGGTGTGGATCCACAGTTCAACTACATTGCATTCAGACCAGCATTTCCGCCACCTCTCACAAATGGATTTCATAACAGAAGTATACAAGAACCAACTCCAAATAAACAAGTAGCCATTGACTTGATCTTGGCCAAAATAACTAATTCCAGGAAAAAATGACTTGGGCCAACTTCCACTTTAAAATGTATTCAAAGACCATCACAAACGGTAACGAACTTTACATCACGGACTTTACACAGTTTACAGTAACAAACAACCCTCAGCATAATTTATTATTCAGGTGCTTTTCTGTGTTCAACTAGCGTGTAGCAACACATTTATTTAGACCTCTTCGAAGAAAAAAAACATCACTTTTATTTAGACCAGAACGAGTAAATAACTCACAAATTTGATAGGATGAAGATACAGTATAGTTGTCCCGATTCTTGGAGATGTATCTCTGCAAAGTTACAACTTCAACCACTCCAAGCAAGGGCACATCCCCCAGCAAAACCGAGAGGGGTAGTAGTCCTTCAGGTACACCTCCCTGCTGAAACCAATGATGTAGAAACTGAACAATCGACTGCGATGAGCCATTGTGACACGTGTTACTGGAACCACGGATATGGTGTGCCTTTCGCTTATGACCCTTGCAGAGAGAGGCACAGGAGATCTTTCTGCTATCACTTCGGATGAGAACTTGTTGAGGAAGAAAGAGTCGGCAAAGTAGGCCGGAGTGCACTGATATGCCTGGGTGTTGCACAACTGAACCCCTTTGGCTCTGTGGAAAACATCGTCGGGAACAGATGCTGCTCCGCTTGTTGCACCAACTTTTCTGGTCGTAAGTGTCTTCCTGTGATAGAAGTCGAGATGATTCGTTAAAGAAAGGAACTTAAGAGAAAATTGAAACTCAGTACTTGCAAGGTGCAGTAAGAAATTGCAATGTGAGGTATCTTTAACCACGATCATAGAACAAAGATCAAAAGCACACCCACTTATCAGAGATATGTACTAAAGTTTGATCATTTCTTGTGGAGTGGCAAAAAAATTCTGATAAATATGAGCATCTTTAAAGGAGATAATCCGGAGATATGTGAATCAAGACGGAGCATACATACCATCTAACAATGGCAACATTGCGTGACCGAAGAGAACCACTCCCTTTACATGTCAAACACTTGACTAGACCTTGAGATCCACATGTTGCACAAGGAATCTGTCCCTTGCCATTGCAAGTCACACATCTGCATAGACCAACCAATGATATACATATACTCAGTAAACCATATACTCTTTCAGCAATCAAAAAGCTGTTTGATACTTTTACTTCCATATGTTAAAAATGAAATTTGAGAAGGTAAGACGTAAAGATCCTCTAATTATTTCAGTTCTATTGAGATGGGGTAATCAAGTAGAAACTCACACTGAATCAGATCCATCTTTATGAGCAAGTAAACCCCTTCCATGACAAGCAGAGCACTGAGCCATCTGATTTTCTTTGTAGAATCCAGGTTCTTGATTTGCATTGCATGTGGGACATACGGTATCCCCTCGTCCTGCACAACCTGCAAATTTTCCAAACATTGTTATAGTTTGGATCATCTATTAAAAAGAAAACACTCAAAATAGGAAGAAAACAGTCATTATACTTATGGGGACATTTCAGTGACTTCACTGCCTAAAGTGCCTATGTTTATGCTCAGAGAACGAAAAAGACTAATCAAATATTCAAAATTAGAAGCATCTTCATTGATATCCAATTCATGATTCCAGAACAGTTACCTGAGCATTTTGCAATGGACTCTGAGTGAGGAATCATCTCCCTTGATTCTTTATGAGGTATAAATAAAACAGGAAATTGAGCCTTCAAGTCCAATTCCCAGATTCCAAGTTCTGGTCCCTTATCTCTTCCATCAATACTGCCACCAAGGTACGGCTCTGTTTCTCTTACGGTTTCCCTTTCCTCAATGAAGGTATCTAGTGTTCCAACATAAACGTTGCAATCTTCCACTTTCAGGATTTTCCAGGTCCGAGCAGGACGGCTTCCCCAACAACATCGATGGCCAACATGATCAATGAGCAGCTCTCGTATCTCTACTTCATCCAGTGTTTGCCTATATGTAAATATCGAAGATTAGGGAAAAAAAACACAATCTTGATATATAGCGGACACTTCAAAGTTGAGCTGGAAAAAAAATAGGTTCATCGGTTTTCATAATCTAATGCAGTGTGCAATAGTTATTGTACATTTCCATATAGCATAACAAGAAGGCTAGACTTAGAGATAGAACAGAAAAAGGTTGAGAGCAAGCAAAGATGAAACTCATTTCAAAAATTGATAAAACAACATGCTTAGCCTCCAGAAAAGAGAGAAGAGCTATCTGAACGTTAGCATCATAATCAACACTAAGTCATTAACCATATTAAGGTTTTCATTTGTGAAGAATAATTCACAGAGATATGAATATGGATTCAAATATACAATGGAAGTTCTTAGCTTGTAGCATAATTCATCAGGTGACTCATATTCAGTTCAAAAATTCATATACCACTTATCCCGTAGTAATAAGGTGCATTCTGTTAAACATATGTACCTATGGAGCTCACTCGTGGTGCTGTCAGCTCCTCCTCCATATCCACCTTGGTAAACAACAGCTTGCTCTGCAAGAAAGATCCAAAATTTCATATCCATCACATTATACCTCATAAAATTGGACAAGAAACAGTAAAGATTGATTTTTGTTTTGGGATATCTCCAATTTCTCCACCACCATCATAAATTCATGAACTTGTTGGCCCGATTATTTTTGTATAGATACTTATCACAATTTGATCCAACATTTCAACTACATTTCCCAACAAACACACAATGAGAACAGAAAGATCAAATTTTGACAAGCAATCCAACATAACGTCGAAAATGATGAACACCCATCAATCAGAACATAAAACCCATATCAGAAATATGTTAAGTAAGACAAATTCTACACACCATCTAGATCAGGCTCCGGCGAACCAACCAAAGCGCTATGGAGAGAAGGTGGGTAGTGGTCGGAATAAGCAGCTGCTGACCGAATCTCATCGACGCTGACTTCAATTCCGGCCAAGGAAGCCGTGGGGAGCACAGAGCCAGTTCTCCCCACGTACTGGTAGGAGCTCCAGTTCTCACTCGATTTCTCTCCCGATTCACTTCCTTGTTCTTCAATCAATCAAGCAATCAACGAAGATGAAAATTAAACACAGCCTATAATTGTGCGGAGATTAAAGAACTTGGGATAGGAATGTATGTACCTGAAAGCAGAGGCTGTTCCATGGTGTGATTAGTGACAGAGGAAAAGAGCTGGAGATGGAGTAATAATAGTGTGAGATGTGCTTCGCGAGTAAGGAAGGAAGTTATACGGAGTCAAACATGATTATCACAATAAGGAGTTTTGTCGTGTCACCTGCCTATTGTAACGAGCGGGAAGCGACTAGCAGCTGATCAAACCAAAGGTCCACGGACCATTCACCGTTGTGTAATTTGATTTTTCGAAATTTGCAAACGACTCCCTATACTCTCTACTCTACTGCATTCCCCTCCCTGTCTTGATTTTGATTTTAATTTTAATTTCAATTTCGAGCTCAAGCTCTTGGTTAGTGTAGTGGTTGGCTTATATGATATCATTTTCTATGATTTAAAACTGATAAATGTTACGCAGAGTAATATACTCTGAGCGTTGTACGTCTTCACAAGCAATGTTAAGCCATATCGTTTTACCACCACGAGCATTGTGCTACCACACCACATACAACAACAACTTATGATGACATTTACAAAAAAACACAACATTGGACCAAATAGCCACCATGACTTTGGAAGTAACACCATGAAGAGAATGAATGGACTTACTACAAGGTGAGAAATGTAGGTTTGCACTTAACAAGTAGGATTGGACACAAGATGGAATGGATAAAAATTGTAATAATCCCATAATTTTTAAGCAAAATGGATCGGGATAGGATATTTTATTCCAAAAGTGAATCCCGAGAAGGCCCGAACACAAACAGAATCGATTCAGTATAGGTTCATTTCGGGATCCTTATGTTTTTTTTCCGATAAAAAATAATAAAGTAAGAGTATGTATATCTTAAAGCCCCCAAACAACCAAAAAGAAGCATTTCAATAAGCTCAAGATATTCATCACATCCCGAACAATCCACCGTCATCTTCAAAATATTCCAAAAAAATAAGTTTAAAAATAGAAACAACTCAAACCGAAACTTGATGAACTTTCCATAAAGTTGAGTAATTGCATTGCAAAGTTGCAAAGTTGCAATTTGCAAAGTTTAGTCCAATATTCATTCCTCCTTGAACCTTTGTAGCAGCCATACTATTGGGCTGTACCCAATTCCTTCTTATCAAGCATGGGCCTTCAGCCCAAATACACGTATTTAGGTTCCTTCTGTACCACTCACACCGTAGAATTCCCTCTTGGCATATATAAGCTCTTAGCCCCTCATCTTCACAAGTCTTTCGTCTAGGGTTTCCGTCTCACTCCACCACAAAGTCTCCAGAGTCGCCGCAGCATCCCAAAAATGGTGAAGGAACGTCAAGGAGAGCGCGTCAGACTCTACGTCCGTGGAACCATCCTCGGCTACAAGAGGTACTAACAACTCACGAAACTACTCATCTAGGCTTTCTTAATCAAGGCCTCGTTTGGATTTAGCTTAAATGGTTTTTGGTGTTTGATAACAGGTCGAAGTCGAACCAGTACCCAAACACATCGTTGGTTCAGATCGAGAATGTGAACACGAAGGAGGATGTGGCCTGGTACGCCGGGAAGAGGTTGGCTTATATTTACAAGGCGAAGGTGAAGAAGAACGGGAGTCACTACCGTTGCATTTGGGGAAAGGTCTCTAGGCCTCACGGTAACACCGGTGTTGTTCGCGCCAAGTTCACTTCCAACCTCCCACCCAAATCCATGGTACAGTTTTGCCAAGTTCTGATTTTGATTTTTAGGTTGATGTGATTGCTTTGAGGAGTTTGGTTTGTTGATTTTGGGAATTTTTTGGGTTAATTGTACAGGGATCCAGAGTCAGAGTTTTCATGTATCCCAGCAACATTTGAGGTACTGCTCTATTTCCCAATTAGGTGTTTGTTTGATTTGTAAGAGGCAATGTGGATTTGAGTTGGTGTTATTGGAGTGTGATTTGAGCTGATGTTTTCTTGAACCCAAATTGCTTTGTTGATGTTGGTAAAGCGCCGAGGAATAATATTCATGCTTGGTTTATGAATTAACAGATGCTTAACTGTGTAAAGTAGACTGTTGAGAGCTATCATTTTCATTGAGGGGAGCTTATTCTGCGGTTACCATTTAGTACAGGGTTGAATTTTCTAGTTTTGTTTTGAGTTAAACATGTACGGAAATCTGTTTCTTTGGTCTATCTTGAGAGGGTCAGTGCTTCAATGAAGGTTTTAATGGCGCAGCAGTTTTGGTGGTTCTCTCGTGAATTTGGTAATATCAAATTGGTCAAACATTGATCAAAGTGAATTTACAGGAAATAATTTGTATCACTTGGACAAGTTTGTTATTAATCTTCCATTTTTTTGAAGTCATTTCTTCTGGTATGCAAACTTACTGGTAGATATTGCTGTTCACATAAATAGATCTCCTCAGGGACATTCTAGTTGCTAACCATGACATTTCTCTTCCCAGTAGTCATCCTATCTATGTGAATTACTTGTTGCATAACCAACACTGAATTGCATGGTCAATCTGTATTATCTAACACATCTTTGTGTTGTGGTTGCAGGGATGTGGCTAAAGTAGATGACCAATTGGATATGGAGTGAAGCGGCTGCCTTTTTACTTTTATTTTGTTTAGATTCAAACTTTCATTAACTTAATGTACTGAGGAACCCAAGCTGTTTATCTAAATGGTTGTTGTTAGACTTACTATTGTGTGAAGTCTGTCTCTGTTTGCCTTGCACACTTTCTAATGGGTCGTAATTTAAAGCCCCTTTGTTGATGAGCACAAGCAAATCCTGTTGCACAAAAAGTTTGCCTTTCAAGTGATTATCGTTTTGCATATCTACATTTCCCAAATCTTTATACTGTAGTATCATAACAATTGCTGACAATGATTGTTGATTCAGTTTGGGGTATGTAATGCTTGGTCATACATCTGGTCATATGCCATGCATCATCTCTTTCATGTTTGTTAGATTTGCTCTGCTTCTTTGGTTCCTCCTGTAAAGGTTTTATCTTGTAAGATTTGAAAATGAGGAGTGGGCAGCCGAGTTCTATTAGTCTTTAAAGCATGCTTATCATCTTGCAAGAGCATATTCGAGCTCAAATGTATAAATGGTTTTTTGGTTAAGTAGATGAGTTTCTGGTTTAGCACAATTTTTAGTTTCGTTGAAGGTTTTATTGAATTTTTTATACCATTTTGTGGAATATGCCAATATGTTGTGGATTTCCATAGTCTGCTTCAAAGATTGGTGAGGCATTATGCATT
Organism: Geum urbanum; assembly: GCA_946800695.1. Classification (NCBI taxonomy): domain Eukaryota; kingdom Viridiplantae; phylum Streptophyta; class Magnoliopsida; order Rosales; family Rosaceae; genus Geum; species Geum urbanum. Next base: position 74,241,757 of record OX326999.1, on the reverse strand, counting down.
TGTATCATATTCTCATCATACCTGGTGCTTTTGTAGCAATGTCGTCAATGTATCATTGATCTCCTCGATCAGAACTTGCAAACATTCTTGTCAGTCATCCACGTAAGAGGATGCTTTTACTAGTTGGTCAAGGCTACATCCGGTCCACAGTCCTCAGCAGGCCGAACAAATCACTGAAATCACTTTGATACCTCATATTGTGAAGTACTCCGTGGCTTGCATTCTTACTTATAACTCATCACCACACCTGCCATATGATGATATCTCTTCTGATTTTAGGTAGTGTATTTTTCACGGTCAGGCTGTTAAGCCATTAATTATGTACGTAAGTGGTTGATGGGTTTAACTCTGTCATTCTGTCTTGGTTAGACCTCATTATTTGGCCCGCGGGCCTCGGTTGGTGTAAGATCCCGTATTTTGAAATAGGCAAAAATTAAATTTTGAATTAGAAATTAGAAAATAGACGTTATCATGAGTTCGTAATATTTTTCATTATAACTGTTTTCTACTATTTGTGTAACTTATATATTTACAATGAAGGATGCTGATGTGGCAGCATTTGGTTGGTTCCTTAGAAATTTATTTGGACCACGGCGTGTGTTGGCTTGCAACCAACATGTTTGCACCAAGAGCTACAGCACCAGTTGAAAAACACAGATGAAAAAAACGTAATAGCACCAATCTGTTTGAAAACACACAATATAGCGGTTTAGATTAAATTTCAATATCGCAAGTCAAAATACCAAAAAAATACGGTGAAACAAATCCAATTCAAATCATAAACCAAATCCAAATAAAAAAATTTCAAAAAAATAAATAATTTTCTATTTATAGTGGCAGGAATAAGAAAAGAGAAAGAACACAGTAGATAGTAGCAATCGTTAGAAGGAGAAAAAGAGAGTAGCACTATTACATAATTAGACTTGTGGTGAAGAGGAGTTGTTTTGTGGCAAGTAGTTATCAACGGATTGGTATGAACAAACCGAGCATATCCAACCTTGTTATTTTATTATAAAAAATTTAGTAGTCTAGTTGAATCTTGGAGATCAAGAGAGTGAAGGCACTCGGCTATAAATAAGAGTTTTAGGCTCAGAGCAAAAGGGGTAGAGAAACTGAGAAACATAAGAGAAAGAGCGAAGGTCGGAGAAATGGGGGAGAGTCCCTGAGTTATATATATACACACATGGAAGTAGAGATTCTTAGATTGATATTCTTTTCCTCTAGCTTAGTTGCGTTAGCTGATCGGGGTGAAGTCGAAATGAAAAGTTATTAAACATTTGAAGGGGTCTTGTCAATTAGTTAGGAGAACTCATGTCCACAATATTGATTAATTGTTTACTCGGGATCTGGCATGTATACAAAGAGTTTAAGGTATGAATTTTTGGGGAAACTTTTTTATAATGTTATAATTTTTATTATCATTTATGGTCTTTTTTATAATGTTATAATTTTTATTATCATTTATGGTCTTTTTATGAAAGCATGTATAATAATAGTGTCCTTATATTGAATTAATTATATATATGTATTGGGATATGCATACTACAACATATAGTGAATTTCGGATAAATGAATTCTATTTGTGTAGTTGAGGCTATACTCGTAAGGGACCAGATTCACCAGACTAAAAAGTATATATATGATTGGGGAGAGAAACCATTTCAATTAAATGTTGATAAAATGATCTAAATATGGCAGATGACACTGGCGACTGAAAATAGTCAAAGAGTATTAACAAATGAGAAATACCGAGTGTGGGTGATCAAGAGATGATGATCGAGTCAACATCTCATATGCATTTTATTATATCAAATGTGCACAAGGTTGAAAGCCCTACTGAGTGTAAGCTCACCCCTTTTGATTATTGATTCAGGTGACAAAGTAACGAAGAAAAGAAGTTATACGTATGGACATTTGTAGTTAGAAAAAATCATGTGTTGTAAAGTATCGTATTATTTGTAACGAGTTTGTAATTATAATTAGATCACAGTGTTATTCGTTTCGTTTATTTATTTTAACTTTCCAAACCCGTCACACTCGGACTCGTGAATCAAAACAACAATTCGAAATTATTGATTATTTTTCCAGGTCAGGGTGTGACAGTTGGCAAGGCCCGAGAAGCTCAAGCCCGTCCTATCCCAAAAATAGCCTACAATAGGCCCGACCCTTTGGCCCGTGGGCCGGGCTTGTGCTTAGTGTCTCAACCCCGGCCCGACCTGTAAAAACCTGGCTCGAAAACCCGTTTTATATTTTAATTTCTAACATTTAATATTTGGATTATAATTTAGACCTATATAAAAAAATTGTAATAAGAAATAATGTTGTAATCTCTTTACTAGTTCAATTTCTCTTAATATAAGAAAACAAGACCATAACAAATTATTAGTTTAATCTTTTCTTTATATGTAGCCACTCTTTAAAGTGAGAACAAACTCTAATGTTTGTTTTTCTTCACACTACACTTTTATTGTCTACTTAGATAGTTAAATTTTCTCTTAATGAATAAATTTAATTTCTTCATACTATTCTTTATTTTGAAAATACTATATGAATTTTGATATATGTTAATCCAGGCAACTAGGTTACATGGAGGATAGCTTGAATAATGAGCAATATTGACCACACCTTTACATCTAAGCACGTTCTTACTTCCAAATTATAAGTCACAAATGAATTTCCTAGAGAAGAATACTTGATTACACAATGTCCAATATATGTGTATCTTTGAGTTTAATATAACAGTCTTGTAGTGTAATTAGGTGTTGTTTGAACATGAAATTGTTGTTGCTCTATTAATTGTGATATATAAACATCTGGTTGAGACGAGCTACCATCTGTTTGGTTGTTGCAGGGTGAACCAAGCTTCCATCTCTTTGGTTTTATTATGTATGTTACCGCTACTGCTGCCAGGGCATTCAGATCAGGGCTTCAAGAAATTTTGCTTTCCTCTGATGGGTAACTATTCTTTTCCTCTGTTCTTTTGACCCTCACATACGTTACTGTATATATACGTACGGAAGCACAAGCAATAAAGCTACAATGAACTAATTAATAATGCCAACTTTCACATCTTTCTTCTAGGGAGAAGCTGAACTCGATGAACTTGCTGTTGTACATGGCACCAATAGCTGTGATTTGCTTGCTTCCTGCAACAATATTGATGGAGAGAAATGTGATTTGAATCACATTAGAACTTGCCAGAAAAGATACCAAACTTATTTGGTATCTCTTGTTCAATTCTTCTCTGGCTTATTTTGTCAACTTGACCAATTTCTTGGTCACCAAACACACAAGCGCCTTGACCCTCCACGTAAGATTCAAGTACCTAAACATTTTACAATCTTAGGTCTTGTTTGGCAGTGTTCTTCTACTGTGCAAAGCGTTTTTGAGTATGTAAAACAGTAAAAGCACTCATGCCTAATAGTACTGCTCCCTGATTTGAGCAAGAAGGCTTTCGACAGGAGCATTGCCAAACGTGTCCTCAGCCTTTTAACATGTCAGTTCAGTCTTGGGATCTAACCAAACTGCATTGGTGTTTTGAAACAGGTATTGGGGAATGCAAAGGGGGACCGTTGCTGTGGTTGTTTCAATATTGATATTTAGAAACCCTATTTCATTCATGGGGATGTTGGGCTATGCAGGTCAGGTCCCGAGAAGTTCCTGGGACGTAAAATCAAATTGGGCCCTCTGTATATAAAATAAAAATAAAAATAAAAATATTTTAATTTCCATCCTTTACATGCTTTGATAATGATACTTGCTATTTCATAGCCATGTTTTATACAGTAGTAAGGTCTTTAAATCTTTAATCCTCTTTGTAATGAATTACATATACCAGGGTGCGGATCGGGCGCTCGAACTATGAAACAAGAATTTTTATTTCTAGCTCGCAAATTACGGAAGTGTTTACAGATGAGAGAGTAAGACTTCTTGGGTCTCAAGTGTGTCTTGCTACTCTGAGAGATATGTCTTATATAGGCTCACAAACTGAGAAAAAGAAGTTGAATAATTGAGTCCGGGTGCTCATTGGGCCCCATTGACAACTCATAATAATCCTTTTTATCCCTTACACATCCTTTAAAGAAAAAAGACAAACTTAAAGAAAATCATCGCAGCACATGGACGGCTGCCTTTGGGTCCTTTTCAGGACGATGCCAAAAGTAAATAAAAATTATTACTACTGGACGAATCTGCATTTGGTGAGTGGACTGATTCGTCCTTATTTCTTTGCCAGCTGAGTGGGATGCTCTTGGCTACATCCCTTATTGTTTTTCCTTAGTGGCCATCTTTTTCAGTGTGGGAGGCCATCCACTATCCGCTGTCTCTTGTCATCTTTCTTACAGCTGTGAACCGTTTTGAATGCGCTGGCTGAGTTCTATTAGTTTATCTGCGAGACTCGAGAAGCTTCGTAGCTGTCTGACCAGTTCGACGTACAGCTGTCCCCATCTCCTGTCAATTCCTGCCAGCTGGTGGCACCAGTAGGTTCTTTCCCAGAGCATCTCTTTGACAATTTTGGCTCTTTGGAGGAAATCATAGAGCATTGCTTGTAGCAGATCTGTGGATTCTTGTCGCCTCTGGTCATTGGTCCATTATGCCGTTTCGTTGAATATCGCCCTAATGGGCCTTCGAGCTTCGATATCTGCCAGGATCCTGCTGGGAGAAGATCTTTGGTATGCCACTGTTGTGTGTCCTGGACGGCTTTCGTACAGTTCTTGGGCATATCCTGGGGTCTGCCAGACTTCCCTGTCCCTGTGTGAGTCAGTTTGGGCCATGATCCTGAACCTGTTGAGGTTTCCGATGGTGCGGTCTTGGTCCATGAGCTGGTGGATAAGAATTGGGCCAAGGTTGCCTCTAACTGGTATGCTTGCCGTACTGGGTATTGAGGTTGCGCTGCTTCCTCTAGTGCTGCTGCTGCTAGCCTCAGGACTTCCTGGTGATCCCCTTCTGCGCATTCTGCTGACATAGATAAACATATTAATCACGATAATGAATCGGCTAACATATTATGCTTGCCATCTATGTGCTCAAAGTTTATTGTGACCCCGGTGCCTGTGATATAATCAGTGAACCCTATCCATCTAACCCTAGAGGGTTTGTGCTGGGCTGATTTGTTATAGAAAATGATTATGGCTTGGCAGTCAGTTCTAAGGGTGATCTCCCTTTTGTCTAAGTAGTGGATCTTTAAGGCTTGGAGGGATTCCATGCAGGCATGTATTTCTGCGTCTATGGTTGATTTGACTGTTGGGAATTTCCCGCTTGCATAAGCGCAGATTTTTTCTGAAGGTCGTGGGTCTGACTTGTTTGGCTTCCATTTGCAGACGCCGCCCCATCCTTCCATGCAGCCATCAGTCTCCAGGATGATATAACATTTTTCTGGAGGTAGCTCCAGGTCTGGCAAATTTTGCACCTGTTCTTTGAGCTTTCTGATGATCTCCCAGTCCGATGGCTTCATCCTCTTGTCTCCGTTGGGACTGGTTTTTGAGTAGAGTGGTCCAAGTAGGGTTCCGAGGTTTGGAATGTAGCTCCTGGCGTAGTTTAGGATTCCTAGCCATGACCTCAAACCTTTCTTCTGTTTGAGCTGCTCTTCCTTGAATTCCACTATTTTCTTGATTATGTGCGGTTGTAATTTGATCCTTCTGTTCCCAATTACTGCTCCTAGGAACTTTATCTCTTTTACCGCCACCTTCATTTTTGTTGGTGAAAGCACCAGGCCATTGTTCTTACAAATTTGTATCATCTGCTGTAGGTGTTCCGCATGCTCCTCCTCATTTTTTGAGAACACCAGGGTATCATCTATGTAGACTGCAATGAATGTTGATGTCCCTTCAAAGCAGGTATCCATCTTTCTCTGGAAGATTGCTGGAGCGTTCTTTAATCCGAATGGCATGACCAGCCATTCATACAATCCTACTTTTGGTACCATGAATGCTGTCCATGATATGCTTTCAGGTTCCATTGCGACCTGATGGAATCCACTCTTCAGATCGAATTTAGAGTAGATGTTGCTGTTTCCTATGCGCTTCAGGATTGTATTGATGCCAGGCAGGCTGTACTGGTTTTTATGGGTGTTGTCATTGAGCGTTCGGTAGTTGAACACTATACGTTCCTTCCCCTTTGACTATGCCAGTGATCGGATCTATTGTTGTTCCTGAGTGAACGATTATGGCCATCGTTCTGTGCCTGCTGTTGCTTTTTCTTATGACACCTATTTTTAGCAGGGCGTCAATATGCCGTTTAAAGGCATCCTCCATGGCAGGTGTGACATAACCCAATGGTTTGTCTTGTATGGTGATGTCTGGGTTGATTATCTCCAATCTACATTGGATTTTGTTCTTCACCCAGTGTTTAAAAGGATCTTCTCCAATGTGCCCTGCCTTTTTCAGTTCTTCTATTGTGCCTTTGAACTTTCTCTGGAACCAAGGGCTAGTAGTTCCGATGTTGAGGTAGACGGAGTTTTGTATCTCTTGATATTCCTGCTCCTCCATGTCCAGTTCTTGTATTGCTGCCGCAGAAGTTTTTGTTTCTTGACTGGTATTTATACAGGCGACGTTCTTAAAGAACGTTACCTTGTCTCCTTCTAACCAGACTCCTGCAAATTTGGCCCTGATGAAATTGCAACCCACTAGGAATTGGATTCCATCCTGTATGTTCATTGGGAAATAGTACGTGAATGGTACTTTGAACCGATGTCCGCCAATGATCATGTCTCCTCCTTTGAGTTTGGAGTTAGCAGCTTGCCTTGAGTTGACGCCGTTGAAGTACGTGGTGTAGTTTGTTGGCGTCACAGCTTCTTTTGGGACTATTTTGTTGTCTATGCAACATGTGGTTGCACCTGTGTCCAGTATTGCTTGCACTGTGAATGTCTTTGAACCTGGGATTTCGAAGGTTACTATGATGTTGAACAATTTGTTCAACATCTTCTTCTTTGTTTGGGCGCCATCGTTCAGGTTGTTGAGGGTACAGACCCCTTCTTCATCTTCTGATGCTTCTGAGATGTGTCCTTCTTTTGGCTCCTTTAGTACAAGCTCCTTACGGTGCTGCGCTTGTTCTAGCTGTACATGGTTTTCTTCTAGGTTGACCTCCTGTTCCATGTTCAGCCTTCTCCTGAGTCTTTCATTCTCAGCTTGTAGTTGAGAAATATATGTCATCAGCTCTTTGACGAGCTGATCTCTTCCTTCGTGCTCCTCTGGTTGCTTTGGGGCCAAGATGATTTTTTCATCTAGGTAATATCCCACACATGCCGGGCAGCTAGTGATCATACAACTCCTGCAATGGATTCTCATCCTTTCGTTCGTTTTTCCTTTGCAGAACGTGCAGTTGATGTGTGCAGCTTCTTCTATAGGCATGTTTCTTTCCCATTGGTGCGTGCAGTAGAACTGGTTGTCTGGCACTTTTACTTGGCACCTCCATCCCTTGTCTTTGCCTAACATAAAGGCTCCTTCCTCGAGTGGTGGTTTATTAAAGACTTTTGCTGAGGGTGGTTTTGGATTTGGGCTTTCTCCATGGGTTTTTCCGAAAGCTGCGAATGTTGGGTATTCCAATTCAGGCTCATTCTGTTTTTCTTCAGCGATTGCTGCGATGGTGGTGTCCATCGTCCTCTCACCCCCCTCGAAAAAGAATGGGTTATCCCATTCGTTGTCATCATCGGAGGTGTCCCAGAGTTGTTCTGGGTCTGCATCTCCTTGTGGTAAGGCGGCCAAGTATTGAATGTACTCAAATGGGTTATCAATATCTGAAAATGTTAAGTGTTAGAGGCTTTTTTTTGCGTTAATCAATATCACTAAGCACACCAATTCATCTCTCTCTATTACTGGAATAGAATAGCTTCTATAGTGCTACCAATGAAGTATCCTTAATCTATCGTCTATATTGGTGGTCTATTTTTATTCAGGTGTAGTCAAGCCAATATATTGAGAATCTTTTCAAGACATATAGTAGTTGTTTTGTATATATGCTTACATATGAATTCCTTTTCAACTTTTCAAGCTAAAAAAGAATCGAAAAACAAAACAATTAAAAGTAGAATTATTAGTAGTAGTCATTTTTCCTCTATTAATTGGATAATATTATTGTAAAGAGATATTATAAACTCTATACACAACAATAATTTAGATCCAATCTTACAGTTCTTAAATGCAAGGTACACCTTGATCGAGTTTGGAAAAATATAATTTCTCCCCTTAGACGGCAGTTTTATGGAGGAATTGACATTGGTCGACATGTCTAATGTCTAGTGTTGTTTTCTTCAGCTTCGCCGTCTTGGGCTACATGCTAAACTCACTTTCGTTCATACGAGATCGAGAGATAAGAGATGGATGGAAAATCCAATATAATTGCTAGCTATTTATACTGATTTTGGAGAAGGAATCGTCTTTGCCATAAAGTTGTGGTGGGTAAATAATTATGGTACCCCATAATCGATAACTGGGAATTGAAAGGACTAAGGATCGAAGAAGACGAACGGCGGCATTGCGCAGAAACTTTGGAACGCAGAAAAAAATAAAAGCATGCCGGAATGCCAAAGGGTTTTTATATTTTCTTAATTTTTATTTAAAAAAAATCAAAATTTTGGATCCTTAACAAAATTGAGCCCTGGGCCATCGTGCTGCTTCCCCGGCCTGGGGCTATGGACTCACTGTTGTTGGAGTCATTTTGTACAGTGAGGCCAAGTAGAGATATAGTAGCTGAAATTAGTTGATGAACCTTGTTCATTTTTCATGGGCACAAATGCTTGGAGCCAATGCTCTCTTCTGCCCTCCTAACTCGCACTATCATTTGGGATGTAAAATACAAAGGTCCCCCCTTAAAAAGAGAACTCGGCAGAGCATTAGCCGGCAACAGAGGAGACATTGCAAATCTAATACACAAGCATTACGTTGGTTCTTCACACAATTCCGGACATTGCAGAGATTGCAATTCGATGGCCAACAACGACACAACTCAAGAGGGGCAACTGTTCAGCTACTTTTAAAAAGAATGAGATCACGAACTTTATCAAGTTGCACTATGAATAATTCATAGGTTTGTTGGAGAATCGAATATGATACTACTACTGTACAAGTATTTATTCGAAATGCCAAAATCTTCAAAATTTGACATATATACATCTGATCAAAGGAACAAATCTTCTCGTACAACCTCCAAGAGGGATGAAACGATTTTTTTCAAACAGTTGCACTGTTGCAGCATGTAATATACAACTACATCTTTGGTAACCTTCATATTCACTCTAATATTTGTTTACGTACCCAAATGTGAATATTCAGATCATATATTTATTTGCCTCATTTCGGATTTTGGAACATTACATTAGCGTACATCATTATTCTACTTGTCTGCAAATTTGAAATGAGGCAATGTGGCCACAGACTCCTAAAAGTGGTCTATTTGGACTCCATACTCTTATGTTATGCCCCATTTACATTCACATTTGCCAAAGCCATCAATTATACAAGTTACAGAATGATTTTTTTATCGTTTAGCTAATAGATTAGTGCAGGTTGTTAGAAGTGATATTGATGAGTTGTGATCTTATGAAACTCGTGTAATTATTTAGAATGTTCTCTAATATATTATTCACAAGAGTATATATATATTACATAACAAAAATTACTAAGTTTTAATCCGTAAAAAACTTGTTTATTGAGGACCTTATAATCAGAACTTGAGGAACTAAATCTGTATTCGAGTTTGTTCACTTCCGTACGGAATTGCCCTCAAGAAAACCATTATCTAGCCAATATCCTTAATCTGTATTCGAGTTGTACCCTGCATTTGTCCATGTTCAATCCCCATATCCTGCTTTGGGTCTCCTAGTCTAGAGGTCCAACTAATCACTAAACTTCACCCAACGGCGACACGCCGCGTCAACCTCCGCCTCCATAGTTGCGGACTGGAAATGACTGTTACACCATCATTGAGCACGTGGAAGATTATAACTGGCACAAGTTCGGTGGGTGCAGCAAATTGCCAAATGAACAAAAGCAGAGAGATTCCAAAATTGAAAAGGTAGGAAATAAATAAGCCTGTAAGTGACTGAGCCGACGACGACGAGAAAACTGAAACTGAAGAAACCCAATCCCCAACGATTTCCCATTTCCCTAGATTACCAATTTGGGTTTTCATTTTGATCCATCAAAACCCTAAATTCATTTTATCTCTGCTCAAAATTCGACTGGAGTTTTGGTTCAAGTGTCTGTCAGCTGAGTCATGGTGGCCGATAACAAGAAATCCGATATTTCCTTCGCCGGAACTTTTGCCAGCAGCGCCTTCTCCGCTTGTTTTGCTGAGGTAATCACTCCACCAATGTTTATCGCACCTTTTTTTACAGTAAATATTGAACCTTTTTTTTTTATTGTGGGTAATCACTCTACCCAATACTGTGCTTCACATGCAGAAGCTATATTTTTTTTGTTAAGATGCTGGATTTTGCTATGTGAGTCAGTTATATGATACCCAGTATCGCCATTGATATTTTGTTTAGCTTGTTGTAATTAACACATTCCTGTAGATAATCTGATTGTTTGATTTGGGTTGCATGAAAGATTGGATTTTGTTTGAACTTGGTGTGCAGATATGTACTATTCCTTTGGACACTGCTAAAGTAAGGCTTCAGCTGCAAAAGAAAGGTGTTGTGGTGCCGGGCGATGCAGTGGCATTGCCTAAATACAGGGGTATGCTGGGAACGGTGGGTACTGTGGCCAGGGAAGAAGGTCTATCGGCACTTTGGAAAGGAATTGTACCCGGGTTGCATCGTCAATGCCTCTATGGAGGTTTGAGGATCGGGTTGTATGATCCTATTAAGACCTTATATGTGGGTGAGGACTTTGTTGGAGATGTTCCGTTGACAAAGAAAATTCTGGCTGCCTTAACAACTGGTAAGTAATAAAAGATTTTTGTGAGGATGATGTTGGATTCACGGTTTATTTCTGCTGGTTTAGAAAAGAAGAAAAGACGTATTGTGAAGTTTATTTTACCATAAATCTTGGCTAGTAGTTCTTTGCTGTTGTAATTTATTTTGAGTTCTTTTTGTATAAATAGGTGCTCTAGCAATTACAGTGGCAAACCCAACTGATCTTGTGAAAGTTAGGCTTCAAGCTGAGGGAAAGTTACCACCAGGTGCCCCAAGGCGCTATTCTGGAGCACTGAATGCGTATTCCACCATTTTGAGACAGGTTGTACATTTACACTGAACAGTCTTATCTAGGGAAATTTCAGGGAACAACATCGATTTCTTATTTTTTCCTGACTGTATGTTGCATAAAATCAGGAGGGAGTTGGGGCTCTTTGGACTGGAATTGGACCTAACATTGCACGTAATGCTATCATTAATGCTGCTGAACTAGCCAGTTATGACCAAGTGAAGCAGGTAAACTCATCACAAATGGTCATCTATCCCTTTTGATGCACATCTCTTTCAATTTTGATGAGTAAATTTTCTCTGCAGACACTTCTGAAACTTCCAGGGTTTACGGACAATATTGTCACTCATCTTTTTGCCGGTCTGGGGGCAGGTTTTTTTGCCGTCTGTATTGGCTCTCCAGTTGATGTGGTAATGTATCTATAATCTTTATTCACGTGTGAAATTTTTCTGCTTAGTCTGGGTAGTCTCTACTCTTTATTTCGTTAGTCCTGGTTTTGATTGCTGAGATTGGTATTAGTGCCGTAATAACTTGGAAATATGTCTCATGCGTGACATATGCGGTAATGCAAATGAATGATGCACTTAGTTAATACTTCTACCAGTTGTTTTGATGATCTGATCTTGTACTTCTATATTACTTCGTGTCATACTCTTGCTTACACTCTTATATGTGAAAGTTGTTAACTAGTCCCTGATCCGTAACGTAAAATTGAATCATCAATATAGGTTCACTCTGTGCAATATGGAGTAAGTGATATGGTTGCCTTGTTTCATGTACTTATTAATTTGAATCTATTTTAGATGCATACTACCTCAGATTAACCTTTATTTGCTTTGTACTCTTTATCTGTTCTCAGGTTAAGTCGAGAATGATGGGAGATTCTTCTGCCTATAAAAGCACGATCGATTGCTTTGTGAAAACTTTGAAGAATGATGTATGAACTTCTCTATTTTAGCATACTCTTAACTTTCTAACACATTTGTCAAGTTCAGAAACTGTTATATGTAATCTTTCTGGTGAGGTGTAGATTTAAAGCTTTTACAGTTTAATCGTTGACTCAAATGAAATGTGATATCTGTAGTTTCCATGTGAAGTTATCTGTAGCTGTTTTCGCATTTGTATATATGCCCTTATATCTATGCTATGACAGAGTAGGGTTCTACCTTCTAACTTTGATTATGCCAACATGCAATAAAATCTTGCTGAATTATTGTTTTGCAGGGACCTTTGGCCTTTTATAAGGGCTTTATTCCAAATTTTGGACGGCTAGGATCTTGGAACGTGATCATGTTTCTAACATTTGAGCAGGTACAATTTTCAATGCTCAATCTTTCTAAATCCTTGACCGTCTTTGTGTCTGTGCACTGGTTCTCCACTTTCACGCCAATAGCAGTCGAAACTGCGGCTTAGTAGTTACATTTATGTTATGAATTCAGTAAACTGTGTAGATAGGTCTCACTGAACTCATATGTTATGATGTTTTCTTCTAGAAACCTGGGAAGTTTCCCATCTGTAGATTGTTTCTCGTTTCTCATCCTAACTCGGATTGCTTTTCTTGTCTTTGTTCTTCTGGCAGGCTAAGAAGTTCGTAAAAAGTATAGAGTCAAAATGAAAAGTGAAGCCAACATAATTGATTTAGTTTGTTTCAGAGAATAATAAGGCCCTAGACATCCATTTTTGTAGCTAATGGATAATTATAGCTAGCCGAAGAGAATAATTCTCTGATGGTAAACTGCTTATCGGAAACTCTGAAGTTCAGAAATAATTAGCATTCATTTTCTGCTAGTTCTAGACTACATATGTCTGCATGCTTTTGTTCTGTCATATTGATGAAGAATGATTGTTAAATTACTCTACGAGGCTCTAATTGCTTTGTTGCCAAGCCGATCTTTGTCTTCACCAATGGACTTATGGACTTGATCAAGGGAAGCAGAAGGTATTCTGCACGCAGCAGTGCACTTACACTGTCTGTGTGGCACATTTTCGTTGGTCAAGACACGCTGTTTGGACTAATTTGGACTTTAGTGGTGATACACGCTGTTTTTCTCTTATGCTCTCATCTTCACTGTATTTGATCGAAGTCCTCCCAGTTAAATCCCAAGTAAGAGTCGGGAATGGAAACCAGCACAGGTCGCCAAGCTCGTTTCAGTAATCTATTAACATTACTGACAGTGAAGTATGTCGGGAAGAGAGGGGTAAAATAGGAATGCCGCTATTTTTTTCTGGATTTTTGTTCAAATACCATTAACATTCCTTTAAAATTTCAGCCACTAAGAATTTGACACCTAAGCAGAATTTGACCCAAATAGTGCACTTGCAATCGTGTGCATAGAATAATTTTCCATACCTCTTGTAGTCTTGTTTTTGGTCTAAACTATGAACAACTTCACTCTTGAAAGTTGAAACTTTCAAGGGGTCACCATTTGAGTTATGTTTATCGGCCCTATGAGTGATTTTAAATCATCCAACTCTAGATTAATTAGTAATTTAAGATTACGTCATAAGGACAAGACTTAAATCACGGATTTTTGTAAATTTTTTGACATAATTTCCTCTACAAAGTGGACCACCAGAAACCTGCAAGAAAATCATACTTCGGATTTCTCACAAACAATACCGTGGAACATCGATGTCCATCCGGATTTCTCAATAAAATGCAAAAAGCAAATAATTAAAATGCTGGAACAATAATACTGGAACTGAAAGCTCATAATCCAGCAATAGTATCAATTCATAACCAACACTGAAAAATATTTACAGCACTAGTGTTCATAGTGACTTCTAGGAGCAGAATAAAACATATGAAAATACATTGCTAGTGGGTTGAAACCTACAGAAAGGTATGACAATCCGGTGGATTCAAAGTCTCTGAGGATCAAAATCCAGCTCAGGAGAAGCACTACAACCTGGGCACGAAAAACAGAAAGGCATAGGGAAAGACAGATAAAAACATAAAAACGTTAGCGTGAGTGGACAAAAACTCACAATCAATGTAAAACAGTAAAATATTCTATCTGTACATTTCCGCTGATTTCTGTGAAATCATGCGAGTTCAAAATAATAAACTGAATAAAATATGGAGGTGGGCGCTCAGGGTGTTTGTCCTAACCCGAAGTGACTCCATGACTGTAAATACAATGTGATGGGATCATCCGGGGTGTTTGTCCTAACCCGAGACGATCTGGGTCGGCAGGGTGTTTGTCATAACCCGGTCTGACCTGACTAGTTAGTGATCTGCCGACTAGTCACAGCATCGATGTAGAAAATAAAACTATCAAAAACATACCTCCAAACTTGACTGTAATAAAATACAAGGGACTTTAAATCTGCATAAACATGAACTCGCAACAAATGTGAAAATAAATAAACGTAAACTCACTGTCTATAGCTACTGTTGTGATCCAGATGTATCGCTCTCACTGGGGTCACGGTCACGACGTCCTGAAAATATAGTGTATATGACATCAATATACGCAAAATGATACAAAATCGGCTTAAAAACGATCCCAAACCCCATCGATAAAATACCCTCGCCAGAGTTCCGTCATGGGCGGCGACGCGTGGCCGTTACATGCCACCACAAGCGATGGTGCGTGAGCCCCACACGCCTCCCGACGAACCTACTCCGATTGGAGCGTGTAACCTACCAAATTGTAGATCACACCAAGCCCAATCGATCTCCCAACTACAGCTTCTCCTGATTCCAGCGCGTTTCACCGGAATCACCCTTGAAAGCCGATGGATTCAAAAATTTGACCGAATGTTCCCGACGTCGAAACGCCGGTCACGGTGAACTAGTGCCCTTGAAACTTGTCCCAATCAACTCCCCGTGGTCCAATCTACCACAGCCCCTACTCCATCGCCGTTAAATCTCGTCGAAGCGTAGTCGGCGACGGCGACACCCCACGGGTTGAACAACCCGTATCCAAACCTCTTCCAAAACTCACCAAATCAACGAATTCTATCCATAATCACAACCACAACGATGAGAGGAGAAGATTTCATACCTTAAGCCCTGAAAAAGGTGGCCGGAAGGCCATTTTTTCTGGTGGGTCACGATTCAGGTTCAAACCGGGTCAAGAAACGGGTCGGGTCAACCACGAGTCAACAAGTCAGTTTTTAACTTTCTCATTTTGGTAATTCGACTATTTCCGGAAACTCGCTATTTTATAGGGGAAAACTCCTCAAACGATCAACGGCTATTATTCGAATTTATTGCAATCGTACGGCCGATAATTAACCGATAAAAATGAGTTTCTTTTCAATTTTTCCGTTACGATAACTTCCGATAAACATCGCGATACTTATCCAAAAAAAAAAACGTTCGAAAAACATAATAAATAGCTCGCATATCCAAAAAAATTTCTGAAAATTTTTACGAGCTCGAAATAAAATACTTTACAATTCCTATGAACAATGTCACGTCTAATTCTCGCTCAGTGGAAAAGTCATCAACGATGCGACTAATTAACAACTACTTAACGATTATCACCAAGTTCCCGATTATAGTGTAATCTTGTTCCGGGTCGTAACAATCTACCCCCCTTACAAAAATTTCATCCTCAAAATTTACATAACGCAACAGCACAAATGTACACAGTACTAAAATAAATGCGAGTAATTTTTCTTTCTTCAAAATCTTAGACTCCCACATGGCTTCTTCAGTTGCTTGATTACGCCACAATACCTTAACCAGAGGAATAGTCTTATTCCGGAGTATTTGCTCCATGCGGTCAAGAATCTCGACAAGCTCCTCGATATAAAACAAATCCTCGTGCAAAGGAATCTGTTTAGGTACAATAACATGGGATGGATCAGGAATGTACTTCCGATACGTGAAATACGTCATGAACACGTGATAGCTCCGATGGTAACTCTAAACGGTAAGCCACATCGCCAATACGCTCAATAATCTTATACGGCCTAATGTACCGCGGCTGTAGCTTGCCGCGCCTTCCGAAGCGCATAACTCCTTTCCATGGCGATAAATTGAGAAACATCCAGTCACCAACTTCAAATTCAAACTTCTTTCTTCTAACATCAACAAAACTTTTCTGGCGATCCTGGGCAACCTTTAATCTGTCACAAATAATCTGCACGTTATCTGTTGTCTCTTGCATAATATCTGGGCCGAGAAGGCTTTTTGTCCAATCTCACTCCAACACGACGGAGTACAACACTACTTGCTTCATAAGGTGACATCCCTATACTCGAGTGAAAACTATTGTTGTAGGCGAATTCCATCAAATCTCGATACTTATTTCACTTCTCTGGAAACGGTAGTACACATGATCTCAACATGTCCTCTAGAATCTGAATAGTCCTTTTGGATTGACCATCAGTCTGTGAATGAAAAGCAATGCTAAACTGCAAACTAGTACCCAGCGCCTCCTGTAATGCTCTCTAGAACTACGAGGTGAAATGAAAATCTCGATCTGAAATGATAGAAACTGAAACCCCATGCAATTTTATTATCATCTGCATGTATAACTGAGCCAACTTTCTCACAGAGAGTTTCTCTAGGACCGGAATGAAATGTGCAGTCTTCGTAAAATGATCCACAATCACCTAATTGCCGGTATGCCCCTTAGCTGTGCGTAGAAGTTTATAGATAAACTCCCATTTCCAGACTGGAATCTCCAAATGTGGCAGTAAGCCCGAAGGTTTCTGACGTTCCACTTTAACTTGTTGGCAAATGGAGCATTGACTCACATAGGTGGCAATTTTTCGCTTCAGGTTCGGTCACCAACAATACTGCTTCAGAGTTCAGTACATCTTATTTCCTTAGGATGCATAACATAAGCTGAACAATGAGCTTTATCGAGAATCTCTCATTTCAACTCATCATTATCTGGTACACAAAGTCTGCCTTTAAATAACAACAATCCATCTCTTCTCAGCGTAAAATCAGGTGATCCACCACCATGCACACCTTCCTTCAATCTTACTAAGGAAGGATCACAATCCTGGAGTTCTCGAACTCAATAAAAAAGAACTGGTCGAACCTGAAAATTAGCAAACAAAACTCTCGGCTCTTCATCTACAGTATATAGGAAAGCACTCATAGCTCGTAACTCCATCAGTAGTGGCATCTGCGTCACCTGAATATGAGATAATGAAACTCCATATTTTCGGCTAAGTGCGTCGGCTACCACATTAGCTTTCCTAGGGTGATACTCAAAAGTGAAGTCATAATCACTCAACAGCTCCATCCATCTTCTCTGTCATAAGTTTAATTTCAGCTACATGAGGAAGTATGTGAGACTCTTGTGGTCGGTAAATATCTGACTCTTGGCTCCATAAAGATAGTGTCTCCAAATCTTCAGCGCAAAAATAATCGCGGCCAACTCCAAATCATGAGTGGGGTAGTTTGTCTCATGTGGCTTTTAGTTGTCGAGAGCCATAAACGACAACTGTTCTCTGCTGCATCAGCACACATCCCATGCCCAGCCTGGAAGCATCACTATACACAGTAAACTCCCCACTATCATCCGGTAAGGTCGGCACTGGAACGGTGGTCAACCTTGTCTTTAATATCTGGAAACTATCCTCGCATGACTTAGACCATTCCAATCGAACTCCTTTCCTCGTAAGTCGAGTTAGCGATGCAGCAATGTACGAAAAGTCCTGCAAAAACCACCGATAATAACCAGCTAAACCCAGAAAACTCCGAATATCTGTCACATTTGCAGGTTTGCTCCAGTTCAACACAATGTCAATCTTATCCGGGTCCACACTAACACCCTCAGTTGATATCACATGGCCAAGAAATTTAACACTATCAAACCAGAACTCGCACTTACTGAACTTGGCATACAGTTGAGATTCTCTCAAAGCCTTCAATACTATATGTAAATGTCTCACATGCTGCTGCATGTCCAGGAATAGATCAAAATGTCGTAAATGAAGACAATGACGAATTTATCAAGATATGCTCGAAACACATGATTCATCAAATTTATGAAAGCTGCTGGAGCATTAGTCAAATCAAACGACATCACCAGGAATTCATAATGTCTATACCGGGATCAGCATGTGGTCTTAGAGACATCACCTGGTTCAATTTCTGATAATTGATGCAGAGTCTCATAGATCCCATCATTCTTTTTCACAAACAATACCGGGGATCCCCACGGTGAAGTGCTGGGATGGATAAAACCTTTATCAATTAATTCTTGAGCTGAATCTGTAACTCTCACAATTTAGCTGGTGCCATCCGATAAGGTGCTTGAGCAATTGGACCGGTACCTGGTAATAACTCAATAGTGAAATCAATTTCCCGAACAAGAGGAAGACCTTGTAACTCATCGGAAAAAACATCTAGATACTCACAAACCATATCAATCTGCTCGAAACTGGGAGTAGAAACACAAGTATTCACCACGTGTGCCAAATATGCGGTACACCCCTTCAGCAACATTTTCTCAGCCTTCACGGCCGAAATCAGGCACGAAGATAACACTTTTCTCTTCCCACATAATAGAATCTCGGGAAACCCTGGACTATAAAACACAACTTCCTTTTGATGAGAATCAACTAGAGCCTAATGATGGTTCAAGAAGTCCATGCCCAAAATCAAATCAAAATCTACTATATTTAGAGGTATTAGATCAGTTCGGATATTTGATAATGTACAACACTTGGAGGTGATGGGGATCCACTGGTCAGTTGGGTCATCCCTCTTGGGAGTGTTGTACATTATCAAATATCCGAACTGATCTGACCAAGGAAGTCTACAGAATATGTGACATAGTGCTCTGATACCAACTGAAAGGACCCAATCCTAGATTAACTAGTAATCTAGGATCACACCCTAATGGAAAGACTTAAACCATGGATTTCTGTAAAAAAAAATTGACATAGTTTCCTCTAAAAAGTGGACCATCAGAAACCTACAAGAAACTCACACTTCGGATTTCCCACAAACAATACCGTGGACCACTGATGTCCATCCAGATTTCTCAATAAAGTGAGGAAAGTAAATTAATTAAATGTTGGAACAATAATACAATAACTGAAAACTCATAATCTAGCAATACTACCAATTCACAACCAACACTGAAAAATATTTACAACACTAGTGTTCAGAGCAACTTCTAGGAGCAGAATAAAACATATGCAAATACATTGCTAGTGGGTTGAAACCTACAGAAATGTATGACAATCCGGTGGACTCAACGCCTCTAGGGATCAAAATCCAGCTTAGGAGAAGCATTGCAACTTGGGCACAGAAAACCGAAAGGCCCAAGGAAAGACAGATAAAAACATTAAAACGTTAGTGTGAGTGGACAAAAACTCACAATCAATGTAAAGTAGTAAAATATTCTATCTGTGCATTAACGCTGATTTCTGTGAAATCATGCGAGTTCAAAATAATAAACTGAATAAAATATGGAGGTGGGCGCTCAAAGTGTTTGTCCTAACCCGAAGCGACTCCATGACTGTAAATATAATGTGATGGGATCATCCAGGGTGTTTGTCCTAACCCGGTCTGACCAGACTAGTCAGTGATCAACTGACTAGTTAAAGCATCGTTGCAGAAAATAAAACCATCATAAACATACCTCCAAATTCGACTGTAATAAAATATAAGAGACTATAAATCTGCATACACATGAACTCACAACAACTGTGAAAATAAATAAATGTCCACTCACTATCTGTAGCTACTACTGTGATCTGGAAGTATCACCCTCTCTGGGGTCACACTCATGACGTCCTGAAAATATATGTATACGACATCAATATACGCAAAACGATACATAATCGGCTTAAAAACAATCCCAGGAACCCCATTGAAAAAATTGAAAAATATCCTTGTTGGAGCTCCGCCTTGGGTAGTGGCGCGTGGCCATCACACGCCACCACAGACAGCCTGTGCGTGAGCTCCACGTGCCTCCTGGTGAATCTGCTCCAATTGGAGCCTATAACATACCAAACAGTAGATTACCCCAAGTCCAATCGATCTCCCAACTACAACTTCCACTGATTATGGTATGTTTCACCCGAATTGCCCTCGAAAGCCAGTGGATTCAAAACTTCGGCTGAAATGTTCGCGACGTTAAAACACCAACCATGGTGCACTATTGCCTTTGAAACCTGTCTTAATCAACTCCCCGTGGTCTTATCTACCACAACCCCTATTCCATCATCGTTAAATCTCTTCGGAGCTTCACTGACGACGGCGACACCCCATGGGTCGAAAAACCTATATCAAAATTCCTGCAAAACTCACCAAATCAACCAATTCTCTCCATAATCACAACCACAATAATGATAGGAGAAGATTTCATACCTTAAGTATTGAAAAAGGTGGTCGGACAACCCTTTTTCCGGTGGATCACAATTCGGGTTCAAACCTGGTCAAGAAACTGGTTGGGTCAACCACGGGTCAACAAGTCAGTTTTTGACTTTCTAATTTCGGTAATTCAACTATTTCCGGAAACTCTCTATTTTTAGGGGGAAGCTTCTCAAATAATCAACGACTATTATTTGACTTTATCGTGATTGTATGGCCAATAATTAACCGATAAAAATGAGTTTCTTTTCGATTTTTCCGTTATGCTAACTTCCGAAAAACATAATAAATATCTCGCATATCCAAAAAATTCCTTGAAAATTTTCACAAGCTCGAAATAAAATACTCTACAATTCTTGTGAAGAATGTCACATCTAATTCTCGCCCAGTGAAAAATTCGTTAACAACGCGGCTAATTAATAACTAATTAACGATTATCGCAAAGTTTTCGATTATAGTGTAATCTTGTTCCTTGTCGTAACATGCTATGGCTATCTAACATGGTCTGCACTTAGCTGTTAACATGGGTTTGGAGAGCATCATTGTTGATTATGATGATAGGTACTTGACTAATGGTACCAAACAAGTCAGTGTGAGAGGTTGCTGGAAAATTTTCCTAATAATTTGCGATATTAGGAAGTTAGCTTCTTCTATTCGTGATGTGATATGAGAGTGGGTTCCCCATAAAGTTAATGGAGTAGCTCATGCTGCGAAAAAGTTATGATACGAGGGGCTAGATCCAGCGGCAGAGCCATGGTATAAACTCGGGGGGGAGGGGGGGGGGGGGGGGGGAGGGGCGTGTGCAAGCAAAGTAAACAACCCTTGGTATCGAACCCATGTAAATTAGGATACTAAGGTACACAACTACCACTACACTATCACAGAAATCAATGGTGGTATAAGAAAACATAAACTATTTATCCAAATTCAGAAGGCATTGGTCCCAACGTGGTTCCGCCACTGGGTAGATCGAGTGAGATGGACAATTGTGCCTCCACCTTCTTTGGTTGGTGTTCTCAAGAGTGATGAATGCCCATTTCCACATTAATCGGAGGAAAATCTGTTTACAAGGCAATCTTATACCATTTTTGAGTTTGAGATCGGTGGATTTGTCTTGTAATTTACATGCTTTACTAGCTTATGTCTTCCTGCATTTGTTGTTCTTTCTTTATATTTCACTGGCTGTGTTGGTGCTGTTGTTTGTTTGGCATTTTGTGGTTGTTTTAATGGAGTACTCATTATAAAAAAAAAGGGGTCACCATTTGATGGGGTTAATCCATGCTTATACTTTTGGATCTTCTAAAACTCTAAAAGTAAACAAAACTATGGATTATTCTATTATATCTTACTGTAAACTGTAAAGCTTAAATTTAGTACATGCGTAAAGGGTACGGGGCTCTATTTGGCTACTTCTTCCCTTCGTTTTCCTTGACTTCTAATCCTAACCTTCCATTAGATATCCAAAGTCTGCTATTCAACTACTTTAACCACTATCATTAAAATAATAAAAAATAGTTTTCCAATGCAAACTGCTTCGTTTCACTCACACATTCTATTAACCTACTTCAAAGTGAAAAAACAAAAACAAATAAAATAAAAAATTGAAAGGAGAATACACAAGGACACTCTGTTTTTACTCACATATCTTCTTCTTCATTCACATTTCAAATAAATCGATGAACTAGAGCTAGGGGAGATGCCTGGAGATATCGAACTTCTTTTTTTTCTTCTTCCTCTTTCTATTATTTTTTACCAAGCTATTTTGTTTCGTTTTTTGTTTTTTCTAATCTAAGTTTTCATAATCACTTACTCAGATCGGTTATCATATCTGAATGATTCTAATCCATGAGTTCAGGGTTACTTAATCAATCTAGCTCTTTCCGGTTTTCCATATCGGTTTTAGTTTGTTGATGCATGTATATACTATGAGACCAGTGGCAGTTCCGATACGACTACTATTCTGCAAACTGCTAACCATTCATTCCGTAAAGAGAGGAAATGGAGGACTAATTGACAATATTCAAAAAAATTTGAAGATCCTTATCCAGGAGCTAAATAGAATTGTACGTGTTCTGTTCAAAGATTCGTTCTGAATAAGGGAAAACTCCAAGTCTTACTCGACATGGGTCCCTGAAATGATTCAGAGTCTGCTGTCAAATTGGGTTCAAGTGCATAATCTCCAGGTGGTGTCTTTTTGAAGTCAAACAATTTGTATAGGATGAAAGAGAGGTTATAGTAGTTCATGGCAATTGGAGAAGTCTTTGAGTTAATTTCTTCATTCGTCGAATGACAATGCAAAAGAATTTCAGTTATTTCATAAGAATTTGAAATGAAGATCTT
Source organism: Geum urbanum (assembly GCA_946800695.1). Classification (NCBI taxonomy): domain Eukaryota; kingdom Viridiplantae; phylum Streptophyta; class Magnoliopsida; order Rosales; family Rosaceae; genus Geum; species Geum urbanum. The sequence continues at coordinate 74,218,975 of OX326999.1, read as the reverse complement.
CTCTATTCTTTTCACTTCTGTAAAGTACAGAAAAATTGGATAGTAGAATAATTGAACAATGCTATATGTCTTGAAATTTCAAATTGCCAATTCTTGCGTGCGTGCTTGGTTCAACAAAAGTATTACAAAGAAAGTCTCACAGTATTGGTGTTCACACCACAAATTAAACAAGTTTTTAATACAGTACAGTTGTGCATAGTTGAGCAAAAAATTAGGCACATATTGCCAATTTTTGTTGTTCCTAGCTTTGGCCGACATCATATCATTGTTCTTCCACTATCATACTTTTGGCTGACATCTGTATCACACCAATAAAATGTATAATTGAACATATTTATCAACACATATCCATAATTTCAGATGAAAAACTAAATAGTATCATACAATCATACTTAATAAGTTTTGAACTTACTTTCACATTTAAACCATGAAATTCTCAAATCCCTCCGCATACACATTTAAGTCTAAGGTCTACAAAGTGCATATTCAGATAATGTTAGTTGTATTAACACACTGAACACTTCAACAAACAGTATAATTGTATAAAATATGCATGCCTACCTGACTACAAACGATATTTTTCAAGGGTTTCATGTCTTGGGAGACAGAGTGACCAGTACCATTATCTTGATTGATGTTATTCATCACTAGAGATGCTTGTTGTCTTAAGATTTTCATCTTCCCCATGAGTTTCTCCAAGAAGTGCCAGCTGATGAAGCCAAGTGAGTCTAGCTAGAGCACTCCTAAGATAAGGTCGCAACCTAGAACTGGAAACAACAAGAAATCATCGGAGAAGTGATAGTCATCGATGTGGACTATGACATCCTTAGCTGTGTCGGCGGGCACAATAGTGTTGTTAGAAGGGTCACAGAAATTGGTCGTGAACGATTCGACGCAGAGCCCCAATTTGGCGGCAATAGTGGGATCGAGGAAATTCATCATTGCACCATCATCAATAAAGATGCGAATTGGCTTGTCGCCGATATAGCTATCTAAGAGCATCATCTCACCAGCACTTGGTGAAGTGATGACCAATAACGGTAGGGACTCTGGTGCCTCCTCCTCGTCGATTCGCGAACGCTCCCCATACGTGGCAAACAGTTCGCCCATCTCTGACTCGATGGCACTATCACAAACAGTGATGAGGAAAAATGGTTAACGACACACATGTCCAGACCCATACTTATCTTCACAGTTTTAGCATAGTCCCTTCGCCTTCCTCCCTCGGAGCTCTTCCGATGTGAGGTAGCGATAGGTCGTGGTGGCTGAGCATTGACTATGTTGTTCTGGGCCAATGACCGATTGGTTTGTATGGCCAGCTGTGGGGAAGGAGAGCTCAACAACTATGGTTAAGGAGCAGCGCGAGGCACAAAATGAGGCTTAGATGCCCACAACTAGGGAATAGCTATTTGCTTGGCTTCAAAGTGTCTTGTTAGGCGCTGTGCTTCAAAAAGGAACTTGGGGTCGAAGGCTAACACGTAGTATTGAATCTCGGCTTGGATTCCACCATAGAATATAAGTAGCAATTGTTCATTGGTCCATTCAAGGGAACGACATAATAGCTTGGTGAAGGTAGAGATAAACTCCTCGACTGTGGTAGTCTGTTAAAGGTGTAATAGCTGGGCCTTATAATCAGAGTTGCTACCAGCGCCAAAATGCTCCAATAAGGCGCGTACAAAATCATCCCAAGGTAGATTGGGATGCCGAAGTTCGTATGCATTCATCTACACTGAAGCACCGGGCCGAAATGTGACGCTAGTTGGCATACCTTGTCAAACTTGGGCGCATTATAGTTGTACAAAAAACGCTCAACCATGGCCAGCCAGCCGAGCACATCGTCACCATTGAACCGGGGTAAGTCAATTTTTGGAGATTTGTGTGCATTGTCTTGTGATGTCTGAAAGGTGGAAAAGGTCCAGGGAAACAAAGGATATGAAGAAGTGTAGATGACTGAGGTAAGAGGGTGTTGTGGTAGGGATGAACAGGTGGAAAAGGCATGGACTGAGAATTGAGGTAAAGTAAAAGGGGGAAGGGAAATCATAGGTGGTGCTGAATGGGTGGGGGAAAAGGTGACAGGGGAAGGCAATGGAGAAGTCGGAGAAAATTGGCCAAAAGATAGTGGTGTTTGAGGTGGCGTCGGTTGAGAAGTGGATACCGGGCGCTGCTGTAGGGCCTCGTGGAGGAGTTGTTGGATGCTATAGAGCTTTGCCTGGAGTGCTCACTGGCCTTGTCCCAAAGTGTGGACAGTTTGGTGAAGCTTCTAATTTTGGGAGTGAAGGACTTAATGGTCGATGAGTTCTTTTTGCCTAGTGGTCTAGAACTTAATCTGTGATCTCGTCACTGAACCTCAAAAATTGATGCTTTACACACCTTGTCTAGTGTAAAGTATAGCAATCTCCTAGGTGAGTTTTGAGAAACATAAGTGATTATCCCCTTGAATCTTCGAATGCCTCACGCCCTATCTGGTGAGAATCCTTGGATGACCAGAGGTAAGATTTTCTCTTGAAGAGAGTTACGTTTGCTGAGAGAAAATTATATGTATGATTGTTCATCCCGATTACATCAAGATTTTCTCTATTTATAGGCATCATGCAATCGCGTATTGTATTTCCAATAAGATTCCAACAATCTATATCATTGAATGACACTACTCGCGAAGAATTCTTCAGACTTTATTCTCCTAGCCAATCTAAGTTTGCTAGGATCATCTAAGATTCCTTCTGCTGGCAAGAAAGCTTCACTCGTGCGGGCCGCAGGTATCAGCCCAAAGATCATAACTAAACTACAAAATAAAGAATGTTTATTTTGGTCACAAACACTCACTTTTGGTGCTTAGGAACTGCTGAAGAAGGTGGCTTCACTTGCCTCTCAAGAATTCAATCTCGTGTGGGGATTCAAAGGAGAACTAGCAAAGCTGCATGACTCGTTGGGCACACTTCAGGGCATGCTTAGAGATGCAGAACATTCACGACATAATCAGGGGGAGGCTGTGAAGCGCTGGCGGGAGAAGCTTGAAGATGTAGCTCGTGAGGCCGATGATGTGCTAGATGACTATGGATATGAACTTCACTTTCGAAAGTTGCAATTGCGAAACCAAACCAAGAAAAAGGTGCTGGACTTCTTTTCTCTATGCAATCCCATATTATTTCGTGTGAAAATGGCACATAAAATAAAAAAATTCCACACATCAGTAGAGAGCTTGAATATAATGGCAAGCGGTATTGGTTTAGTTGTCAGACAATGCCTGGATGCAACATCTTCACATGTAATAAGAATATATAGGAAAGCTACTCGGACTTCAAAATAAATGAAAACAAGATCATTGGAAGGGAGAAGGTGGTGGCAGTTATAGTAAAAGACTTGACCAACTCAAACAACAATCAAGAAAGTGATCTTATTTCGATCCCGACCATCGTGGGAATGGGAGGTCTTAGGAAGACCACTTTAGCCAAGTCTATATATCATGATCCAAAAGTAAGACAACATTTCCAACAAGCAATATGAGTCTGTGTATCTATCCATTTTGAAGCCAGTTCAATTTTGAGGAGGACCTTAGAATCTTTTAAACCTGAAAATGTTGATGTCCAAGCTATATAGACAATATGTAAAATCCTAACAGAGGAGGTGAAAGGAAAAAATTATATTCTTGTGTTGGATGATGTTTGGAATGAAGATGATAAAAAATGGAGTAAATTGATCGGTTGTCTAGAGAATGTCGCTGATATCCAAGGAAGCAACATCATTGTTACTACCAGTAGTGACAACATTGGAAGAAAGGTTGAGACCCGTCCTCGACGTCATTTAACAAAACTATCATACGACGAATGTTGGCTCATCTTAAAGGAAAAAACAATTGCAGTTGAGAGTGCTCCGGTAGGTGAAGAGCTAGAGAGAATTGGAATGGAGATTGCCAAAAAGTGCGGAGGTATACCACTAGTAGTAAATGTGTGTTGAACTACTTTTCTCCTGCTTTCTTTCTTTTCCAAATTCTGTTGAAAGTACAGAAATTTCAACCCTAGTAATGATATAGGAAATATAATCTATTAACTGCTCATTATAACTATATATTATTGTTAAACTGAAATTTAACCTTATTACCAATTGAATTATAGGTTTTAGGAAACACCATGCGCTCAAAATAAAGCAATGAATGGAATTCAATTCTTGAATGTGAAATGTGGGATTTAGAAGACGAGGAAGAAAGAATAGCGTCGATTTTGAAGTTGAGTTTTGATGAATTGGAAAATCCATAATTAAAGCACTATTTTGCATACTGCTCTATGTTTGGCAAAGATACTATAATGAAAAAGGAGGACTTGGTCCAACTTTGGATGGCTTCAACATTCTCCTACCACAAGTAACCTCGAGGTGAAAGATAAAGGTAACGAATATTTCAACATTTTAGCACAAAGGTCATTTTTTTCAAGATTTTCAAACAAACTCATGTAGGAATATTATCAAGTGTAAGATGCGCGATCTTATGCACGATCTTGCAAGAAAAGTATCAACTACAGTGAAGTTCCACTCATTGTTTTCAAAGGAAGAAGCATGTGTTAACACCTTGTTTAGCTTTAAATCTAGCATGCAAGTTTTAAATTTATCCGAGGAACACATTAATGAATTTTCTAAATCGATTGAAAAATTGAAACACTTAAGGTATCTGAATGCTATGGGAACAAAGATCAGAGCATTTCCAAAATCCATATGTCGGCTTTATCATTTGGAGATGCTGAAAATGCCTAATGAGCTAGATGAGTTTCCCAAAGGAATTGCAAATTTGATAAACTTGAGACATGTTTACTTTGATAAAAATGCAAAAGTACCAACTGGGACTGTGACAAGATTAACTGCTCTCTGATTGTTACCTTTTAAAAAGTTAGGTAAAGGTCTCGAGACAGGTCCTCGCATTGAGGAATTAGGTACCCTAAATAATTTGAGAAACATCTTGAAGATTGATAATCTGGAAAATGAAGAAGATGGAGCATAAGCCCAAAGAGCAAATCTGAAGGAGAAGAAACATAGATCCAAGTTAATCCTTGGGTGGGATCTCAGTAGGCTAATCAACTGTGTTAGTATTGACTAATGTACTAGAAGGTCTGAAGCCACATTCTAATATGGAATCTCTGGAGATTAAGGGGTTTATGGGTGTAAAATTTCCATCTTGGTTATCAGTGTCCAACACATTGAAAGTGATTTTATTCGAGAATTACAACAAATGTGAAGAAGTGCCAACACTTGGTCATATGCCGAATCTTGTACACTTGAAGATGAAGAGCATGCAGAACCTCAAGTGTTTGGGATATGAGTTTTATGGTTATGATCCCAAATCGGATGATGCAAAGACTTTGTTTCGGACAATACTTGGGTCCAAAGTCATTTGGGCCACAAGGTTCAAACTCATCTTATTTTTATCACTTTTAATTCATGATTTTAAAATTGAGACTACTCATTTTATAGATTATTGGTTGAAGATCAACTCTACAACAAATAAATTAAAATGGAGATCATTTGGGTATCCGATCTTGTAAAATAAATGAACGGTTGTTATTGTAATGCTAAAATTTACCATAACCGTTCATTTATTTTGCAAGATCAGATACCCAAATGATTTCTATTTTGATTCATTTTTTTGTAGAGTTAATCTTCAACCAATAATCTATAATGAGAGGTCTCAAATTTGAAATCACAAATGAAAAATAGTAAAAATGAGATGAGTTTAGACTTTGGGGTCCAAATGACTTTGGACCCAATCAAAATCCCTTTGTTTCCGGCATTGAAAAAAAATGCATATTGAGGAGGCGAGAAACATAGTTGAATGGATGGAAGTGGCAACAAGAAGAGTGACAGTATTTCCAATTCTAGAAGAGCCAACTCTGAAGAAGTGTGACCAACTGACCAGTGCTCCCAGTCATTTTCCATCTCTGAAGAGGTTGACGATTAACAGAATGAATAACGGAAGCATGCCAAAGAAGTTGTTTGAGTTAGGACTGTTGGAATAAAGACATTTTCTTCCGGGTTTGTTAGAGTTGTTTTAGCTATTTGATTTATTCCTATTATCTAAACCACTAAGCGAACTATGTGCTATGTGGGCTGTGTTTTCTCATTCCTGTTAGATGTAAGGCTTTATAAAAGCCAAGTGCTGTTTCAATAAAGCGCAGATCATTCACACCAATTGTTTGAGTTTTTGACTAAGTCTGGATATCTTACAATTGGTATAAATGCCCCCACTGGGCTTGTAGAAAAGAAGCAGTAGTCTTCAAGTGATCAAACACTGAGAGAATGAGTGAAGACAAGACTCTAACAAAGATCCCTCACTTCGATGGTCATTATGATCACTGGAGTGAATTGATGGAGAACTTGCTTTGGGCAAAGGGTCTTTGGAGCTTGGTGGAAAATTGCTTTGAAGAGCCAAGAGCAGAAACGTTGCTGACAAAGGCGCAACAGACACAACTTGAAGATGCAAGAACCAAGGATCACCAAGTCAAGCATTATCTCTTCCAAGCTCTTGATCGACATGTCTTCGAACAAATCTTGGACCGTCACACAGCCAAGCTTGTTTGGGACTTGATGAAGCTGAAGTTTGGAGGTAATAACAAGGTGAAGAAATCTCTTCTTAACTCACTAAGAAGAGAGTTTGAGGTTCTAGTGATGAAGAATGATAAGTCCATCACAGAGTACTTTGCAAGAGTGATGGCGGTCTCTAACAAGATGAGGAGCAACGGAGAAGCTATGCTTGACCCAAAGATTGTTGAGAAGATCCTACAAACTCTGACTGAGAGGTTCACATATGTTGTAGTGTCCATCGAAGAAGCAACGGATACTGACACCATGTCCATCGATGAATTGCAAAGTTCATTGGTGATGAGCAGAAGTTTCGAAGGGTGAGCAATGAGGGTGAGAATCAAGTTCTGAAGGTAGAGGACCAGATGGGGACAAGAGGCAGAGGAAGAATGATTTCTCCCAAAGGCAGGAGACGCGGACGAGGCAGAACAACTTTCAACAAACCAACTGTGGAATGTTTTAAGTGCCATAACTTAGGACATTTTCAATATGAATGTCCTAAGTGGAACAAAGAGGAGTGATGCGTGGTTTGTAGACTCTGGATGTTCAAATCACATGTGTGGGAACCAAGGTATGTTTACAAGTTTGGATACAACATTCTCTCATATTGTCAAACTTGGAAACAATACTAGAATTAAGGTTATTGGAAAAGGAGTTGTGAAGTTGGTTCTAAAAGGAATTAGCTATGTCGTTGGTGATGTGTATTGTGTACCGGAGCTCAACCTCCTGAGCGTGGGGCAACTTCAGGAAAAGGGAGTGGCCGTGTTATTTAAGGATGTCGTGTGCAGTGTCTATCATCCACAAAGAAGGAAAATGGCGGAATCCGTCATGAGTGCAAACTGAATGTTTGTGTTGCTAACTGAAGCACCTGTCACAATAGAGGAAGAAAGATGTCTGCAAATTAGCACAGTGGATCAATCTAAACTTTGGCACCATCGTTATGGCCATCTCAGTTACAAAGGACTGCGTACTTTGCAATATAAGAGAATGGTGAATGGATTACCTCAAATTGCAGCTTCAAGAGTCACTCGTGAGGCATGTATGAAGGGCAAACAACATCGAACACCAATTCCCAAATCGAGTCAATGGAGAGCAACTGAGAGACTGCAATTAATTTATGCAGACCTTTATGGCCCTATCACTCCAGCTTCAAGCAATGGGAAGAGGTACTTATTATGTTTCATAGATGATTTTTCTAGAAAGGCATGGATTTACTTTCTAATAGAGAAGTTAGAAACTTTCTACCACTTTAAGCGTTTCTACTTGTGGAAAAAGAAATTGGAATGCCTATTAAATGCCTGAGGACATACAGAGGAGGAGAATTTAATTCAGTAGAATTCAATGATTTCTGTAAGCAACATGGAGTGAAGAGACAACTGACCACAGCTTACACTCCACAGCAAAATGGAGTGGCCGAGCGCAAAAACCGTACAGTGATGAATTTGGTGAGAGCTATGTTGTCAGAGAAGAAAGATCCTAAGCCTTTTTTGCCAGAGGCAGTTCGGTGGACAAATCATGTCTTAAATCGATCACTTACCTTAGCTGTGAAAGACATGACCCCTGAGGAGGCTTGGAGCGGAGAGAAGCCTTCAGTGGCGTATTTTCGTGTATTTGGGTGTGTGGGACATGTCCACATTCCAAATGCTAGGAGAACCAAGCTTGAAGATAAAAGTGTGAGCTGCGTGTTGCTTGGGGTTAGTGATGAATCCAAAGGGTACAAAATGTTTTATCCAGTTGCCAAAAAGATTATTATTAGTCGTAATGTGGTCTTTGAAGAAGATCATGTATGGGATTGGGACACCAGTTCTGAAACAGAACAATTGATAGAGCTAGAATGGGGAGATAACATTGAAGAAACAGAAGAAGCGGTGGAAGTTGTAGATAAAGAAGAAGAAGGAGCAATGGAAGTCGTGGATGGAGCCGAGAATGATTCACCAATTGCTGAAGAGAATTTGATAGTAAGGGAGGGCAGAGTTCGATATCCTCCTGTGTGGACGGTTGACTACGTTTTCGGTGAAGGCTTGTCAGAATAAGAAGCAAACATGGTGCTTATGGTGTCATCAGATCCTGCAAGCTTTGAGGAAGCCGTTAAGTGCTCAAAATGGAGGCTGGCTATGGATGAAGAAATAGAAGCCATTGAAAGAAATCAGACCTGGCACTTAGTGGAACTACCGACTGGAGCTAAGGAAATAAGAGTGAAATAGAATTACAAAACCAAGCTAAATGAGCTAGGTGAAGTTGACAAATACAAAGCAAGACTAGTGGTGAAAGGCTATTCTCAGCAGCAAGGAATTGATTGCACAGAAGTGTATGCACCTATGGCTATGATGGACACTGTAAGGATGATCATTGCCTTTGCGGCTTCAAGAGGCTAGAAACTTTACCAACTAGATGTCAAGTCCGCGTTTTTACATGGGGAGTTGAAGGAAGATGTTTTTGTAGAACAGTCAAAGGGTTATGAGAAGAAAGGAAGTGAGCAGATGGTGTACAAGCTAAAAAAGGCTCTATATGGACTAAAACAAGCACCTAGAGCTTGGTTTAGTCGATTAGAGTTTTATTTCCTCATAAAAGGTTTCAAAAGCAGTCCCAGTGAGCAGACATTATTTGTTAAAAGGAAGGGAGGTAACATTCTCATTGTGAGTATTTATGTTGATGATCTATTGTTAACTAGCAATGATGAAGATGTGTTGTGTAAGTTCAAGTGTTCTATGATGAAGTAATTTGACATGCCGGACTTAGGAGAGATGAGATTCTTTCTTGGGATTGAGGTATTACAAAGGTCTGATGGTGTATTTATATGCCAAAGGAAGTATGCAGCTGAGGTTTTGAGTTGGTTTGGGATGGCAGAGAGCCATTCTGTTTATAATCCTATTGTTCCAGGGCAGAAAATTAGTAGTGATGAAAAAGGCATTAAGGTGGATGCAACTCAGTTTAAGCAGATGGTTGAGAGTCTGATGTATCTCACAGCTACACGACCTGACCTCATGTTCATTGTAAGCCTCATTAGTCGATTCATGGTGAATCTTACACAACTACATTTTGCAGCAGCAAAGAGGGCCTTGAGATATTTAAAAGGGACTGTGAATTATGGTGTGTTTTACAAGAAGGGAGGAACTAGTGATTTGGTGGCTTTTATTGATAGTGATTATGCTGGGGATATGAAGGATAACAAAAGTATTTCGGGTTATGTGTTTATGATGTGTGGAGGAGCAGTAGCTTGGTCATCTAGGAAGCAACCCATAGTAACTTTGTCAACCACAGAACCTGAATTTGTCGCAGCTGTATCATGTGCTTGTCAAGCTATTTGGATGAGAAAGATTTTGAAAGAGATCGGCGGTCATTTGCAAGCAAGAGGTACATTGATAATGTGTGACAATACTTCGACCATAAAGTTGTTCAAAAATTCAGTTTTTCATGGCCGTACCAAGCATATAAGGGTGAGATATCATTTTCTCATTCTTGTTAAATGTCAGGCTTTATAAAACCCAAGTGCTGTTTCAATAAAGCGCAGATCATTCACACAAATTGTTCGAGTTCTTGACTAAGTCTTGATATCTTACAAATAGCAAGTATTCTGAGTGATAAACTGATCACTCTCACCTCTCTGAACATATGGAAAGTCAGCGGACTTACTTGTATCCCGGATATGTTGCTAGAAAACAACAAGAATCTGGCAGGATTGAAGATATGTGATTGTGTGGATTTGACTTGTATCAGTCGAACCCAATCATAATGCTACTGTGCATCTCTTCGGTCGCTGATCATTGATAAGTGTCCAGAGTTGAGGTATTTACCTCTCATACTTGGTAATTGGAAGTTGTGAGAGTCTGGAGTCCATCCCAATTATCCGCAGTTATCAAGTCTTCCTGAGGGAATACAATACTGTACATCTCTTGAAAGATTGAAGGTATGGAACTGCCCTAAGGTCCATTCCACTACCATCTGAGGGCCTTCCATTCCTTCGTAAATTAGAAGTCCACTCTTGTCCGGAATTAACAAGCCTACCGAGTGGGATAGTGTACTCATCATCTCTTGACTATGAATTGTGGTTATTGAAACTGAGTGAGTGACGGTTTTTTGTTTTGTGGATTTATTGAAATATTGGATTATTGATTGATCTTGGAGTGCATATATGCACTATTATTGAGAGGTGTTGCGGTTGCGGTTGCGGGCTATGTAGTTACATTGCCTGAATACTGTACTGGGAATGGTGGCTACCGGGTACAGGGAAGGTCTTTTAGCATGTCAGAGAGTAATTGTACCCATGGTGCGTCGTTAATGTCTCTATGGAGTGAGTGATGCGGTTGCCTTTTCATGTATGCATTGATTTGGATATATTTTAGGTGCATACAACTTCAGATTAACAATTTATGTTTCCTACTCTTTATCTAATCTCAGGTTAAGTAAAGAATGATGGGATATCTTTCCATAAGTACTCCTTGTCATAAGTTTTAGCAGCTTCTCAACTTTCTAATACATTTCTCAAGTTCAGATGCTATTATATGTATCCCTGATGTTGAGGTGTAGATTTGAAATGTTTAATTGTTGATCCAAATGAAATGTGATGTCTTTAGTTTCCATGTGAAGTTATCTATATCTGTGTTTGCAATAATATATATGTCCTTATATTTACCTTCTAACTTTGATTCTGCCAACATGCAATGTAACCTAACTGAATTATTGTTTTGCAGGGACCTTCGGCCTATTATAAGGGTCTCATTCCAAATTTTGGACGGCTAGGATCTTAGAATTTTTTCATGTTTATAATATTTGAGCAGGTACATATTTCAATACTCATCCCTTTCTATATCCTCAAGTGATTTTGTGTCTGTGCACTGGTTTTCTACTCACGCCTGTCGCAGTCCGGACTACAGCATATTAGCTACTTTTGTGTGATGAAATCCGAAAACTTTGTAGATAATATTGTGGTAATAGGCCTTTTTATAAAAATATTCGTCGAAGTGTTAATTCGAGGATAGCAGAGAGTGTTTCTATCCCGATTTACCAGTAACGAAGTTAGTAAAATGTAATAAGTAGAAGAGAGATAAATAACACATAGATATTTTTCTATAACGCAAAAACCCTGCAACAAGGAAAAAAACTACGTGCCCCTAACTCCTGAGGGACAAACATTTCCACTATGTAAAACATTTTTCTTTACAAAACAATACCTCTCAGGATACAAAGGCACTCTTCTATCCTTACTAGTATTCGCACAACTAGTTTAAGATCTATCTCTCTTTTCGCTAGAACAAGTGTTTACAAAATCAGTGGCTATGAAGCTTTTCCTAGAACCTAGTACTCGAACTACTAATTCTCTCAAGAACGCTTCCAATGAGATTGCACCATCACTTCACCCATGATATGCAATGCAAAAATATGCAAGTTTTGAAAATAGTTTTTGTGAGCTTTCCTATAGAGATATAAAATCTCAAGAAGAAAAATCTTATTTTATAAGCCTCCTAGCAATTGTAGGAGCAAAAGAGAGTTTTCATGCTTGTTTGAAAAATCGAAACACTCTTTGGAAAACAAGATGATCTTTTAGCAAATGCAAGAGTTTTGAAAAAGTTTTTATTGGCTTGCCTAGGGATATAAAATCTCTAGAAAGAAAAACCTTGATAAAAGCCTCTTCGACAATGTAGAAGCATAAAAGAGTTTTTATGCTTGCATGAAGAAATGGAAAACTCTTTGAAAAAAAAGTTTTTATGAGCTTCCTATGGATATGAAATCTCTTGAAAGAAAGACCTTGATAAAAGCTTCCTAGACAATGTAGGAGCATAAAAGAATTTTTATGCTTGCATGAAGAAATGGAAAACTCTTTGAAAACCAAGATAAACTCTTAACTCATGCAAGAGTATACAAGGACTTGAAATGAGGTGACCAACACACTTAACTCTCCTAATTTTTTCAAGTGCCGAAAACCTTCTACGGAGGTAGTATTTATAGCAACCCAAGTGTTGCAAGTGGGGAATCAAAAATCAATCTTGATCATTCATAAAAAACAGGAATCAAAGGGTTCTCCATAAAATGAGGAAAAGCTTTCTTTTTCTTTGATTTTGTCCAACCAGGACAATGAAGAGAAGAAGTTTTGGAAAAAAGCATTTCTCCTTGAAATAAGGAGGAGATATACCTACTTCTCCCACTTCTATGTACCTACCGAAAAAGAGAGAAGGTTTTTACTTGTAAAACTAAAATTTGTTAGAAAAGAAAGCAACTACTCTCTTTAAAAAAGTTTTGGATGAAAAACATTTTTTCATGAAAGTGGGGAAGTGACATATCAAGACTAAGCACAAGCTTAAAGTATAAATCTTTTCCTTCCTACCGAAATGTAAAGGAGGAAGTGCCATCATTTTTTCTTTTACTCTGTCCAATCGGGACAACAAAGAGAAGTAAGGAAGAAAATATTTCTCCTTGAATCAAGGAAAAAACATACCAACTTCTATACCTACCAAAAATTGTAGGGAAGGAAAATTTTGAGTAAAAAAATTTCTATGAATTGGGGAAGTGACATGTCAAGACTAAACACATGCTTAAAAATATTTTCTCATTTTTGTTCCTACCCAAATGTCGAGGAAGAGAGCATGCTTGAAAACCAAAACTTGTACAAAAAGCAACCATGTGTTTTGTAAAAAGTTTTGGATATAGAGACAAGTAAACATTTATTTTTCATGATGAAAATGCATGATGTGCAAGTGCATGTATTTACCTTCATTAATGGTCAACTTGTCTTGATTTTAAGTCTTGACAACGGTTTTGTGATATTGATCAATTTGCTTGATAATCCATTGCTTGATTATTGACTTGGATGATGATAACCCTTGCATAACTTAATTGATTCATGTTTTTTATTAATTAGAGCCATGTCAATATTAACATGCCAATACACTCACTTTCTTAAAATAGGAAAATAAGGTTTCTTCTCTGTTTATACATTTTTTAAGCTATAACTTAATACAAGACCAAGTTATAAACTCTGTTCGCATGTTATCACACACCTTCCCAGTTCTTTCAAATTATAGATGCATGCATTCTATTATTAGTACCTTCTAATTGAAATAAATTCACCGCCCAATCTTCTCATATGGGATTATGGGAATCTTCCAAGTTTAACTGTAAATTCTTGATATGGTTGTTAGCATTTTGACTTTGATGTGGGGGTTTCCAAAAATTCTTGCATTTGAAGGTGGGATGTTGGGTTCAGAGTTCAGACAGATGTTTTATGTTTAAACTTCATCTTTAGACCTTTCTAAAATTTATACTACTCAAGTGGTTTGTGCTCTTTAGACCTTTCCAAAGTTTATACTACTTAAGTGGTTGGTTTTGTGCTGCAAATAATATTTAAGATTGATAGGACAGTGGAAGTTATTCAGGTTGGTGGATGTTTTCACGATTTAGCTAAATTCATTGTTAAGTCTAGTATGTATGTGTTGTGGACTCCTCTTGCACATGACCAAGTCAAGATGAGAAGTGAGCGAGGCAGGTCTTTTAATTGAAGTACCTGGTCTTAATTCTGTGCAGGAAGTGCACTTTGGTATGAGAAGTAATGGTGGTTAGAGAGATGTGATGGGCACAGATGCTTTGGATCTCTTAGTTCTCTTCGTAGGTAAATTTATGACCTTCTTACATTCAGTCAATACTGCAGTTGAGATGATTCAGGTTAATTAATCATGCTGATAAGAAATGCTTGGACTTTTGACAGGCGCACTGCAATCTGTTACTATGCATTATTTGCTGTAATCTTCTTAGTTGCAAACCAATGCTCAACATCATGATTCTTATCAGCAAGACAAACTTTCCGTCTGTCCCTCAAAAGTGCTGAATTGTGGTACAGCAGATTCCTCTAGCTCTGAGTTCACAACTTGTTCTTGTTCGATATGATGCTTACGCCCGTAATGAATGATTATGTGGAGGGAAAACTTGAGTATGCGGATGCACCGCCATAAGAGAATTGGATCAATAACAGAGCTGCAGCATCGGACAAATCCTAGTGTTCATTGCTGCTGTTTCTGTAGGTCAACTAGTTAAATGTGCAGCTTCCATTCTTGTTGTCGTAGAATAAAAGTGTCTTCTTGCCTTCAGCTTGGTACCGGTACCACTCCATATCGGTTCTTATTATTCCTTAGATATCTTTTTTTTTTATTGTTTTTTGAGAAATAATTCTTGAGATATGTTAGCTAGTATAGTGTGTGTTGGAACATAATCAACATATTCATCAAGTAATAATAATAATATATGGGGCAGACAGCAGACTGCCTTTGAAGTTTTTTGGCTAGAATCCAACCCCACAGAATCTCCTAAATAATATCTGGGCCGATAAATAGGCCCAAACAAAACAGATCACCAGCCCGTATTTATAATCAAGATAATCTAGACTACTCCACTTAGGGGTAGCACATCACAGGTCGGGTCAAATTTTTATCGTATTTATCTCTATTTTGAACTGGACAGGACGGGATGAGATATTTTAAAAATTTATCTCGAAACTTGAACAGGACGGGATGAGACAGGACTCGATTTTGGGCTCAATTTAAAAAAATATTTAATAGAGTATTTAATATCAAAAGTCGTAATGAGACGACACGAACTAAATTTTGGGCTCAATATAAGATAAACATAACTTAATAAAACTTAGAAGTCTGCAGCTACACAAAGTGATACTGTTTTACTTAATGATTAATTAAAATAAGTAAAACTACAAACAATTTTATTTCATGTTTAATTGATACATTTAATTCATATTACAAGTAGTGTAATATTTTAGTTGTTCTAGGATAATTTTTTTTTTTGAATAATGCTAATTGTTTGATAATTTAATATGTCAACTATTAATAAAACAAAAGATAAAATAGACATATATTTCAAAAAAGATAAAATAAACATAATATATTATGCGAGACGAGATGGGACGTGTCTATCAGAATTTTAAAGTCAAGACCTGATCTCGTCCCTTAAACGGAACGAATCAGAACGAGATGAAATAGTGCCTGTCCCATCTCGAACAGGATCGGATCGAATTCGAGATTTGAGGGATTTGTGCCCACCTCTAATGTCCTGTCTCCACTAAATCCCAGCAGATCACTGAGCCCACACCAAGAAAACGCCTCTTCTGTTCCAAAAGCCCAATAGCGCAGCCCACATAAGTCCACAGCCCCTTTCTTCTTCCTTCGATTTTCTCCCCAATTTCGCACATTTATTTCTGTATTATTCCAATTTAGGATTCATCGCGTAGAGAAGCAGCAATTGAATCTGAGAAACGATGCTTCAGATCCGACTAAAGAGCGTTACACCATCAGAGGGGTCTCCCGGAACAAAACACTTGCCGGCGGAGACAGTCACAGTCGCTTGCCCTGACCACCTCGTCCTCGCCGACCTTCCCGTCGCTAAGGGCATCGGAGCAGCAACCGCCGCCTGTCTCGTCAAGACCGTCGGTCGCCGCTCACGACGTCAGCTCGGCGAGCGCGTCCACTTTTGCGTTCGCTGCGATTTCCCAATCGCAATCTATGGACGCCTCGTATGTGAATTCGAAAGCTTTATATGAAAGTTTGAGCCTTTAATTTAAAATAAAGATTTTTTTTTGAATTGACTTGATTGGTTTTGTTGTGTTGTTGCAGAGTCCTTGTGAACATGCATTTTGTTTGGATTGTGCTAGGAGTGATTCAATCTGCTACCTGTAAGTTTCTATGAACTTAGCTTAGTCAAACTACAGCTTCAATCTGTTAGTTGCAAATTTGTTTCAGTTAGTAATAATGTCGTAGAATTATTCAAATGTTTACTAAAACAGTTGAGCGATCTATGTTTCATCTGAGATTTCGTACTTCATTTTAGTCAAAGAAATTCTTATATGAACCATAACTATATGCATAATAGGGAGTTGAAATGTTGAAACGATTCATTGTTGCTGAACCAGTTCAATCAAAATGCAAAAGACTAGTTTATATACTGTAGACATCCTTCTATTGATGTGAATGCATTTGAGCGTAGAGGTCTTTTCCATGTCTTATTACCAAACTGCTGATTAATAGAAGTCTGAAGTAATTTGGTCTGAAATTGTTGAAATGAGTGAACGACGGTGGCCAATTTTCTAAAGAAGAGAGATCTTAGAAATGATGAAAAATTGGTGTGAGCCTCTAGTTTTAATGATTTATTTTGCACAGTTGTGATGACCGTATTCAGAAGATTCAGACTATCAAAATGATGGAGGGAATCTTCATTTGTGCAGCCCCTCACTGTCTCAAGTCTTTTCTAAAGAGGAGTGAATTTGAATCTCACATCCATGAGACGCATGCTTACCTTCTTCAGCCAAATGCGGAGAAAATGGACGGGAATGAATCAGAAGCCCGGAGTAAATACCAAGTTCCAGCAACTTCTGAATCCACTGCTCGTGCTCCACCAAGGCCAGTCTTTTCTCCTGGTTCAAATTCACAATTCCAGGATCGTGACGACAAAGCTCGTCTTCAACGAGAACAATCACTTCCAAGGCCAGGCATGCAGTCTACGCCAACTCCTGGTTTTGGGAAGATTCAGAATAATCCACCAGATCTCAGCCGACCACCAGGCTTTGACAGGCCTCTTCCGCAGAATCTCTACCACCAACAAAGCTTTGATTCATCGGGTACTCCGATGCAGGAATCTGGCCAGTTTTCAGATAGTAAGCAGCAAGGAATGATATCCGAGAGTCCCTATTCTGAATATCCCCCAATGCAATGCGCTATTCAGCCCCCAAATTATGCAGTTCCCATGAATTCAAACCAAGTACAGATGATGCAGTCCCTTCCATTTGCCTTTCCTTTCCCAGTTGATGGATCTCAACCATTTTATGGTGCTCCTTATCAGATACGACAGGATTCTGCACCGGATATGGAACTGGAACAGGCGTCGTTGTTAGGTTTCCCCCCTGGTTCAGTACCAAACATGAACTTTGCAGCTGGTTATCAGCAGTCTTGGAATGCAGGAGAAGCTGGTGTTTCATTTGAACAACCTATGCCAGGGGGTCAAGGAACTGCAGATGGTTTCCCCAACTCTTCAGATCCTCAAGGAAATGCTGCATTTTATCAAGCTGGCATGCCTTTTAATCCTCAGCAGATGACGAACCAAGCAATGGAACAGCAATCCCAGGGTGGTAGTGCTATGGATCAAAGGGATGGCAAGGGTGTATTAGCATCACAGCCCATGTCTCTTCCACCGCCTCCTCCGCCCCCACAGCTCAAACGTAAGTTTTATCATGGTGATACAGGTCGAGACAGCCAGAGCTAGGAGTGGCACAACATGAGAAATCGTAACTGTCTGTGATGGTGACCAAAATTGTTGTCTTTGTAATATGCCATCTTATGTTTCTTCACCTGGACCCATGGCGGTTATTATTTTGGTCCTAGGTCTCTTTCTGAGAACATTTGTTTACCTGGGTCAGGTTTTAGTCTCATCAGTCATTATTTGTTGCAATTTTGTTAATATCACATGCCAGAGTTACAATTTTTTTTGTTTTTGGAGTCGAAGATCGCATGTACAGAATCAACTCTCGTATAATCATTCTGTGGATTGTAATACAAAATTCATTGCATCTTTTTACGGAGCAATTTGGAGGACAACAAAGAAAGATTTTGGAGAGGCAGTAAAATGAACCACACTACACATTGCCCCTATCAATTGCATGAACTTAACCCGAGAAGAAATCAAAGGGAAAATTTGGATTTGCGGAATTCAACCGAGTTTCTTCTTTTCCAGAACCAAGTCCTGAAATCTGTTCACAGACTCATCCAGTTTAACATACAATTGCCGCAAATTTCTGTATCCCATCAAGACGTATTTGTCCACATATTCTTCATATCTCTCATAAAATGCTGGAAGTGTTAAAACAATGAGAAGACCTGCAGTACAGAAAGCCAAAATTAAAAGAAAAACCGACTTTCACATTTGAATTCTGAATCAATGCAATGAAACGAAATCAATACTTACTGGTGTAGCCCAAAGTAAGGAAATCCGTCAAGCCACCGACAAAATATATCAGTAGCAGGGAAGCAGCTACTTTGAAGAACAATCTCGAGTCCTTGCCTAGAGATATATTTTGTGAAACCAAGAGCAAAGCATTAACACGAGTCCGGATGACAGCTGCTGCTTCGTTTACCATTTCTTCTGATAACTGCAATTCAGGCAGGGGTGGAGCTGGTCTGTTTCACAACGAACATATGTGAATAACGAACAGTTGTGAACCACATTCATACAAAAGTATTCGAGTAGGTTCAGTCAATTAGTAAGAGATGACGCATCTCTTGGTGAATAGCAAGATGAGTTAGTAGCAACATACATCACCAGATCACCTAGTCACCTTATGAGATCGTAAGTGTGTTTCAATAGTAATCCTAGCCATGTCTTCATAGTTCAGATATTATTTAGAATGTAAACAAATGTAACAGTTCATTATGAAATCTCTTATAATGCTAAACAGGTTTCAAAGATATAGAGCTCAAGTATCCGTAGTTTTCTTAGTTTAGTTGGTTGAAGAATTAAGAGCTTAAATCATGAATGTCTTAAGCTCCAAGGCACCAAATAACATCCAAGTATCTAACTACGTTCAAGAAGCACAATTTTGATTAAGGATTACCGGTTAAGAATGGCGGCCGATCTGGCCCAGAGAAAGAGAATGACAAAGAGGAGGAGAAGAACACTAGAGACGAGAGATAGCAATGTATAACCAGACTTCTCAAACACCAACCAAACAGCTAAAGTTACCAACAGTATCCGCATTGTCACATTTTTCTGCCTCCACAGAATCACATCAGCAACTGTATATCACCCAAAACAGACAGCATAGCTTTGATCAGTATTCAGATTTCAGACCCACAACTCCTAAACCCAAAACAACGCTATCAAAATATCTATCCCATTCGATCAAAGACTAACTTTAATTTCGTTATCATAGCATTGGACTACAGTTTCAATCACAGCTCTAGCATTTAAGAACTGAATGAGCAAACCGATGATCAAAATAATGAGTTTGACTTACCACGACCTCCTCCGAGGATCTCATGAAGGGTTCTTTGCCGGCGAAACAATCTCTCCGGTGAACCCATTTGCATACAAAACCCAATAACGCAATCTGAATCCATCCAACTCAGATCTCTAAGACCCAAAAAAGCTGAAGCTTTGGGGAACTGGGATGACTCCACGGTAAAAGAGAAACAATGGGCTACCTTGGCTTTTTCATCTGATAATATTCTTTCTTGTGATGTGAAATACGGAAATGTATATATAGTGATGACAGGGCTTCCAGCCTAAAAGTGTTAAACACACTCTTAGCTGATAGCTTGACCTTGGTATGGTATATATCTCCATTACCATTTGAACTGTTTGACAATGGAAAGTTGGAAATACTGAGAGACCAACTCCACCTTAAATGGCTGCTTCTAATCACAGACCATATCTTTGTTACTGAAGGAGTGCAACCTCCGTAAGGTACTGTATATAATGTCTTTTTAAGGAGTGTTGTCAAGATTATTCGCAGTAAAGTATTTGGTCTCGTAAAATACTCCATGCCATGGGAGTAGTTGGAAAGCCAGAATAACTGAAGAATTGTTTCATGATTTAATAGCAACGAGTCTTTCACATTCAGATTCATCATCGAAAACCAAGCAGAAAGCACAAAAGCTAATTCAATGATTCATATTCTCTGTAAAGTAAAGCAAGCAAGAGAACTATCGGACGCAAGAGACATATCGAAGAAACTGTAATTGTCCAATGAAAATGAATAGAAAGTTCGGAAGCTTATTTGTTCTAGTTTTACAATTTGAGTTTAAATCTCGAGAGTTGACAGTAAGGAGATGTATATGCTGCAAGGTTCAAAGACCTTGGGCCAAAGAAGCTAGTCAACTACCTAACCTGACAAAGATCCATAGATCATTGTCCTCGACCAGTAATTGTAAAATCTAGAACAAAAAATGTACTTCACTCTTCTCAACCATTTTTGTTCTGTTGGCTGCTCTTGTTCTCTTGGCCGTTTGAGCTTTCATTCTGCGGGTTGCTTGCTTCAGCATTGGCCACGGCTGGGGAAGAATCCATAAGACTGGCAGCTATTGCAGCCTTCATGTCCTCGTCTTCCATCTCTGAGAGCAGCTCTGCTTCCTCGGTGGATAGGAATTGCTCTGAAGGTTGTCGAGTCGTTCTCTGAGTCTGGCGCGGAGCGTTTGTGGAGTTGCAGGATTTTGTTATCCGGTCAGCATCTTCAGGTGAAAGCCACTGCCCATAACCATTGGAAGCTTCAGAAGATGAAATGGGACACTCTTTTGGGAAGTTTCCTCTCACTAGGAAAATGCTCCAACCAGAGCCCTTCAGCGTGTCCAAATAGGCTGATAAGTAGAACTTTGACAGGTGAAGAGGGGCTGCATAGAGACTGTTGAAATTATACCACTCCCCATTCACTTTCCTGATGCAGAACCAATGATCGTGCAGATGACAAATAAAGCCATTTTCCAGCTCAGGATCAATCTGTGCAGGCTCTGCAACTGGAGAATCAAGGGGGATGACCTGCAAATCCCAAACCTCTAAAGCTTTTTGTAGTACCTACAAGAGATAGATTAATGTCAAATCACAGTAGTTTTGGCAAATCTGTTTAAAACAATAAACATGCTGGAAAACAGTGAGAGAGCTAATAAAATACTATCCAATATAAACGAATGTGCCAAAGTGAATGAACCATCGAGCATATATTTCTGTTCATCATCCACTTCCTGACTCACTTGTTGTTTCTCCTCTATATCCTTTCAAACCTTATGCCCAAAAACAAATCCTAAGCTCAATTTTGGGAATAACCAACTCCATAGGAACGAATATCACATCCATAGACTTTAGGATGATTCCAACATTTTAATAGTAACAAGAAATCAAAGCAAGTTACTATAAAAGCAACTCAATATTGACATCCCATTCAGATAAATGCAACCAAAGAAGTTCCCAGAGTTAATGTCATTACTCGAATACACGAATAAATCAAATACACGAATAAATCAACATTAAAAATTTCACACGCATATACCAAAGCATCAAGATTATTAATAACTATGCCCCAAACTTTTACTTCACATAACTTTGTGTGTGTGGAACTAAAAGCCTAAATCACATTGCAATAATCAAGAAATCCCAGCAACCAAGTTCAACTAAAACCACACTTGTACTAATTTAGGCGAGTGGTGTTTTAACATGCTGTGAGCTCCAACCAAACCCAGATCAAACCCAAGCCCTACAGTGTAATCTAAATCTTCAGGTGACATGAAACTCAAGAAGCATCGCGAGTGAATTCTCACTATACTTACTAATCACTCAATGATATTTACTACGCGGATCAAGCACGATATAATTGCTAATCCATCAAGACCAAGACCACAACACCGCAAAGCTCATCAATGATTATTTGCGCACTTAATCTAATTCTAATCTCTTAAAGCCAAAATGAAGTAAAATACAATCAAGAATTGAATCGGAACACAGCCAGTATATACAATTCGTTAGTGAAAGCAAGAACAACCGAGACATTTCCAAAGAGGACAAGTACAAGAATTGAGAAAAGGAGAGGAACCTGAATACTGAAATCTCCGTCGAGCGAGACGTTGTGTGACTCCTCGGAGAGGAAATCTCCGGCGGCGGACTGAGAGGCTCCTCCTCCGGATTGGACGTTGGGGTGCATCATCTGACGCTCCTTGCGATCGAGATCGAAGGCGAGCGCCGCCAAATCGAACTCGGAGAAGAACGGTCCCTGAAGCGCCGTGTTCACACAATGCACGGCGCACAGCTTCGACTCCTGGACCTCGTGGTACAGCATCCCACCGTTGCTCGCTCCCTCCATGCAATCCGACGATTGAGATTCTCAATCTTCTGGTTTTCTGTGGAGAACTGAGAGAAATGGAAACCCTAGATTAGATTATGTTGGTGCTGGTGATTTGGAGTTGAAAAATTGAGAGGAGAGATATCGGAGGTTTGTTTGTTTTGTCGATACGATTCTATCTCTTCTTTTTTCTTTGCTTTCTCTCTTGCTTTTTTTCTGTCGCTCTGTTTTAACAAAAACAAGTGTGACTTTTGGCAACACATTAACGCAGTACATGACTGACTCAACAGTTTTGTGATTTGTGAATTCCGAGTAAGAGAGCTCTAGCTGAAATTCAACACGAGTTCACTTACAAGTGGTTCTGTAAGTTGACGTCGACCCATATTAGGAATGAAGACTTCACTTCAGTGGCGGATCCAAAGGGAGTTATTTACTTTTGGAAAAAAAAAATTACTGGGTAAAAGTTATTTACTTTTGGAGCCCTTACAAAAAGAACTAATTACAACTTCATACTTTTTCTTCTTTTTTTTTTAACTTGTTTTTACTTTATTTTTTTATATGATGCGTCTATTCACACTTTTAAAATCGTTATTTACACTTTCAAAATTTTTAGAATTTTAAATATTTTATTTTTAACCCTAATAAAAAAAACTATAATTGTTCGTATCAATCTAACTAGCATATCAACCTCCACGTTACCACCTTTATCAATTTTTTTAGTTAATTGACAAAGAGTAATTGATAGAATATGAGTTCTTGTTAATTTTTGCAGAAAAAAATAAAAAAAAATAAAATAAACTTGCTTGTTTTCCTTATTCCCTCTTTTAACAAGAATATGAGTGAAAATTACATGTTCAAAATTGAGTTAATATTGAATTGATCTTAGTTTTTTTTTATTGTAAGTCATTATTCAATTTCTTTTGTTAACTCCAATGTTGTTATATGTTCTTCTACATGGATATGGGTTACAAGATTCCAAGTAATATTTCAAATTTTGTATTTCAATGATTAAAGGTTTAGATTGGTGATTATTTTTTTCTCTTTTTTGTTATATTATAGGTGAGAAAAGAAAGAAACAAAGAAACAAAAAAAGTATGAAGAGTAAAATTGTAAGATTACTGGCAAAATATTTAGAATGAGATGTAAGTAACAATTTTAGAAGTGTGAATAAATGCACATTTTCATATATTTTTACTAGTAGCAGATTTTAGACTCTTACATTTCATAAATTTTTCTTAATCTGTAAAATACAGCTCGATTTATTTTTCCGTACGTCGTAATTTTTTTCCCCTCAACTAAGCTTTTCAGATCAGCCGCTACTTCACCTCCACGGGGTTGCGATTCTCATAACAATGCGTGGTACAAATTATTTTTCTCCTCGCCTAACAATCTAATATACACCGTGTCATTGTCCCTTCTTTGATATTAGCACCGTGACATTGTCCCTTCTGTGTTATCTCTGAATCAAACATTAACTGTTCGACCTAACGTTTATAATCAATTATTCCATACTTCTCTGAGAAACAAACCGAGGTCCCCCATTTTCCCATTTCTTTTGGATCATAATGGAAGGAAGGAAAAAAAATGGTTCTAAATAGAAACAAAAGATACAATGTGAGTGTGTCCTGAATGCAACTACAAAACGCATCACATCACTCCCTCTTTGTATCTCAAACAAGCAGATCATAATGGTTCTTGCCGCTGTACAAGAGCTTCACAGCCTTCCTGGCATTTTTGTTTCTCGAACCTTTACTAAACTGGCTTCCGTATTCTGCAATGGGAATGAAACCAGAACCCCTACCACCATTTGTGTGCTGCAATTAAGTCCACCAAAACATTACAACGAAAGGATTGTGGAGTAGATATGTATAGCCCCACTGATCAAAGGAAATTACAATGCCAAAGCAGCTATAAATCATAACTAAGGAGATGTACTGTACTAACTCTCGACCATTAAAACTATATCCAAAGCCAACAGGTCGGCCAACCACAAGAATGTATACTGCTTTATTTGTTTATTAGGCAGAAAAGGGGAATCAGAATGAAACTTGCTTGATAATAATAAAACGCATTATAAGTTTGATAGATCTTTAGTGACTTACTCCTTCTAGTCTATTCCCTTCAGAAACATAAATTATGTGATTTAACATGAAGAATGCCTAGATAGATGTCCTTATGTGCAATCATCCTTATATCAAAAATTCATAACTGCTGATGAGCCAAATTATTGTCTAACCAACTTATATGTGCATAAGCTGCATCCATGCATGTTAACATGTGTTGCACCAGCAGTAACCAAAAATGACAAACACGTTCATCCTTTTATTTTGTCAAATGCATACCGCTTCAATGATATGTCAACAGTAATGGCCACTAGAGCTGTTTCATACTCGAGCCGCTCATCCTCATTCTCACATGTAATCTCTTTCACCGCCATCCGTAGCTCATCTGCCACGAGGATTTCTCTCTCAAATTTCTCTGTCTTGTTCTTCATTCTGCAAATCTCATAGCCATGTTACCATTGTTAACATGGTATCAGAGCCCTCACGGCTCCTGAGGACCTGATTTCGAAGCTTCCGCATCTCTTTGTCATAATTGGATTTGCGAATTGCTCTATTCTCCAATTTTAGGGTTTTGCCGAACATGTTCGATCATCAATCTGCTCAGTGTCGAGTACAAGGGTTTCATCAAGCTTCTCAGATATGCAATCATGGTTCAATTTGGACATCATTCACTCCTTCTTCAATTTCAGGTCAATTTCTATGCTTGTTGATACTGGAATTGGAGCTTCTGATTAGCGCTTGAATTGCTGTAGTGGTTATTTGGTGAAGAGAACTATAGATTGGCTACAGCTTGTTAGTGTTGTGGTTTGCCAAAAAAAATAATCCTATACTCTAGAGTTGTTGTGGAAAATTTGGGAGAAAAAAAATTAATAAATTGTAGTAGTTTGTAGTTGTAGTATCTCTGAAATTTCATAAAATTTGAAGTTGTTGACTTGTTGTAGTTGAAAGACTGCTAAACCTGGTGTTGTTGAGGAAATTAGTGTTTTTGTGGAGGAAGTTTCTTATCTTTGTGAGTGATGTTTATAAGGGTTGTGAATAGATGTGCTTAAGACCTTTAGTGATAGAGGATTTCTTGTTGTGGCTACTTATGGGTGTTTGTAGTGTGATTCAGAAGCATTTGCATATTCGTCTCTTATCGAACTTTTTTCGAAGTTGTTGTCGTTGAGTGTTTGTGGTGACTATTTTGGTAGCAACAGTATGTGATTTATTTGAAGAGCGAATATTAGTGTTGAGTGCTCTTCATTATATTGTGGTGAAGCTTACGTGCTGTGATTTGAGGATACTTCTTTTGTCACATATGCAAGCGTAGAAAGAAAAGAGAAGAAAAATAAAGGGACGTGTATCTGCTTGCCAAATCATGTCTAGGTTAAGTACTTTGCCTACTATTACTCCAACTAACATTTCTACTTTACTAAGCATAATCACCGTGAGACTTGGTGATACGAATTTTATTCGATGGAGCTATCAATTTCGTTGTGTTATGGAAAGTAGTGATCTCTTTGGTTTCTTTGAAGGAACTGAAACAACACTATTACGTTTTGGCTTTACTGAAGCAGATGGTGTTCTTAATGAACTAGTTGTTGCTACAATTCGTGGAAGAGAATCGACAAGGCCTTGCTTCGCCTCTTAATAGCTACGCTTGTTGAAGATTCAATCGATATTATTGTTGGTTGTACTTCTTCCAGAGATGCTTGGATATGCCTTGAAAAGAGGTTCTTTTCTGCCTCTCGATCCAATATCATGAAGCTCAAAACTGATTTGTGGAAAATCAAGAAGAGAAGTGAGTCTATAGAGAATATTCTCCTTCGTGTCAAGAATATTCATGACCAGCTGAACTATGTTGGTGTTACTATCTTCGATGAAGACATTGTTGTGGCCACCCTCAATGGCCTTCTTTATGTGTATGATGTTGTGAGAACAATGGTTTATGGCAGTGAAGCACCAGTTACATTTCGGAAGTTACGATCTCTACTTCTTGTTGCAGACTGACAAGTTGTTGGACTTAGCCGATACCACTCAAGAATGTCATCCATGTTTGCTTGTAACATTCACCATCAGAGACCTACTTATGTTTTTGGCGACAATAGTGTAAATGGTGAAGTTTATTGTGGTCATAAGAATAAGACTAATGGTAATGTGTCTACTATGGATCTTACTATGGTTGAGGGCAGGAATGGAGTAAGTAGTGGTACAGTTAGTAGAAGTGGTGTTAGTGGAACTATAAGTGATGTTTTCTATGATATAGTAAATGGTGAGACTGATGTTATTAGTAGTATTGGAGGTGAGAATAATGAAAATTGTGCTTTTGGAGTACAACGTGATGATGTTGGTGTTAAGATTCATAATGTGTTCTAATTGGTGATAAAGTTGACGTTGGTATGCTAAAGGTGACTGCTGGCTTTGGAATTAATGGTGAGATTGCTGAAAGTTTTGAGAATGGTGTTTTGCAACTGCTTCCTGAAAACATGAAGGAAACGGCTAGAAGTAGTGATTGGATGGAGGAGAATCAGAATATGAATATGATGGCAGAGAACACTTTGGAAAATGATCATGATGCAGTTCAGTGTGATAAAAATGTGTATGGTGAAAAATGTGATAGTCGTGATAGTGGTGTGAACAATGTAAGTGGTGAAGCTCATTGTGGCTTTAATGCAGCTAAGGAATCGATGTATGGAGCTGTACATGATGGTGACATTGATCTTGATAAAGTGATGAGTGGAGCTATGAATGATGGCGATTTGAATGAAGATGTCAATATTGATATTAATAGTGATAGAAGAGAAGTTAGGAATGGTGTATTCGACGATGTGGTATATTGTGAAAATAGTATTGTTGGTAGTATTGGAGACGAAAATGGTGTTAATAGTAGTATCAAAGGTAATGGGAGTATAAACGATGGATTTGCAGATGATATTGATGTGATTGGAATTGACAAAGGTATTATGAAACTTTTAAATGGTGGTGTTGAAATTAAGGGTGATAATGGTGTTAAATTGGTAAATGCTATGTGTGATGGCTTATCTAGAGATGTACAGTTTTGGTCTGGAAACTCTGTGGGTTTTATTTCAAACTCTACAGACGAATTTGTTGAGCAAGAAAGTGGACAAGTCATTTTACTCTCAGAAGAAACAAGACCTCAAGTAATCAGAGCATTTGAGAACTTTGTTCAAGTGCATGTTGATCTAGAATATGAGAAGAAAGCTGGAATAAACAACACCCAAGAAAGCATACAGGAGAACAATTATTTTGATGATGAAGGAACACATGATACAAGTGCAGAAAACATCTTTACTGATCCTTTGAGCATCTAGGCAGAAATTACCTTAAGCATTAAGGAGAAGACTGCATTGATGTCACGTGTACATGGAAGTCAAATTGAATATTTTGGAGTTGATGAGATGCTTCAAGATGATATTGAGATGGGTAGTGTTGCCAAAGTGGAGTCACTCTTTACGCTTACAGCTGAGGGGGCTGCCAATATAGTGAGCATGTTGATATACACCTTCCTGATTCTAGATTTAATTTTACAGGAAAAGCAGGAAATTGGCTACATGTATGATTTTGTTCAATCATTGGTAAAACGGATATTGGTTGCAGGTTCTATGGAGACAGTTTGCAATAATAGTTCACCCACATGGTAGTAAAGATCACGGTAGTAAAGATGCTGAAATGATGGGTGCTAAGATTGATGTGTTGAATGGTATGGATGTTTTATATACATTAGATGGCTGGAATGTGGCTGTGTTCACAATGATCATAGTTTGGATCACTTTTGCTTTTGCAGTGTTAAAGATTTGTTGCTTCTATCTGATCTTATCGCAACACAAGCTACAGTTGTTCTTGCTAAAGGATTCCTCAATGCTATGTGTTAAGAAGATGTTACCAATCTCAGTCTTGTCTCCCTGTCTGAGATTGAGGAGGGATGTTAACAGTGTCAATATAGCTTAGATTGTATTAGATGTTTTTAAAGCTGGCATAGATATTTTGACTATTGGCCGATCTTATCTTAGAACTCTCTCTATATATAGATTGGTGGGTAGTAATCATTTGTGCTAAGATTGATAGACGAGTGTAAAACCTTCGTTGATTTCTCTCTCAAATTTCTGAATCTTGTTCTTCATTCTGCAAATCTCATAGCCATGTTACCATTGTTAACACCGAACTGTAACCGAGAAATTTCCCTTGTATTGCACAAGCCTGGATTTGAAACCCATTAGACCAAAGAGAAACCCCATTCGGTCCTCCTCAAAACGAGGCAACATAGAGAACCAAAGTCGACCTCCTGTTTCTCGACCAGAAGGCCACTAAGAGCAGTTGCAGCGGAGCGGGAATTTGGGGACATCCGGCGATGGAGATCGGTGCAGCGGGGGGATTTTGGGGCAAAGATCAGACGTTGACGCGAGGGACGTCCTCGCCG
The DNA here is from genome assembly GCA_946800695.1 of Geum urbanum. Taxonomy (NCBI): domain Eukaryota; kingdom Viridiplantae; phylum Streptophyta; class Magnoliopsida; order Rosales; family Rosaceae; genus Geum; species Geum urbanum. Next base: position 74,190,123 of record OX326999.1, on the reverse strand, counting down.
GCGTCCTCCGGAGAGGAAGAGTGTCCGCCTGGTGAGCTCCACTCACATGGATGACGTCAGGCTGACGCCTTTTTTTCTTCTACCAAGATCGTGTAATACACGCGCCGGTTAAAAAGTAAAAAAAAAATATTAACGCGCCAATCACGTAGCGACACGTGGCACTTTAAGAGCAACGGACAGATGAACGGCTAAGTTGATCTGGGCCGTCCATTTCAAATAGATATGAGCCATCCGACGGCCCATATTTAAATGCAATGGCCACTTCGGCCAGAAATGAAATAATTATAAATAAAAACTCAAAATTTGCAAAAATATCCCAAAAAATTACAAAAATTGCAAAAAAATATGAGCCATCCGACGGCCCATAGTTTGGGGCAAAGATCAGACGTTGACGCGAGGGACGTCCTCGCCGGCGTCCTCCGAAAAGGAAGAGTGTCCGCCTGGTGAGCCCCACTCATATGGATGACGCCAGGCTGACGCCTTTTTTTCTTCTACCAAGATCGTGTAATACACGCGCCGGTTAAAAAGTAAAAAAAAAAAAATATTAATGCGCCAATCACGTAGCGACACGTGGCACTTTAAGAGCAACGGACAGATGAACGGCTAAGTTGATCTGGGCCGTCCATTTCGAACGGATAGGAGCCATCCGACGGCCCATATTTAAATGCAATGGCCACTTCGGCCAGAAATGAAATAATTATAAATAAAAACTCAAAAAGTTTGCAAAAAAATCCCAGAAATTACAAATGACCCCCTACATTTTTTCAATAAATACTACATTTATTTCATTCATTTCTCATACCAATTTGTGCACAACAAATTCATTATCTCCCTCTCTCCTCTAAATCCTTTGTTTTTTGTGAGAAAAATGGCAACAAATTGGCTTCATTCGGAAGATGTACAATTAAGCATCTCTTAATCTCTTATTGTCATTTTAGTGTTGATTCCATCACCGAAAATCGACAAAAGGTCGACCAATTGTGGAAAAAGGTCTATGGCGATTTCAAGGAGAATTGGGAGCTAGGTTATGGTGAATCGATGCCGGAAGCTAGGACCCAAAACGTATTATCCTCTCGTTTCGCAAAGTTGAAGCCGAATTTGAAACTTTGGGGTAGTGCTCTTTCTTTCGCACGAAGGAATGCATCTTCCGGCTCCAACTTACACAATGAGGTAATGTTTTTGATCTCCAATTTTTTTAAAAGTTTTTACCATATTGTTTCAACTTATGTTGTCTAAATTTTATGAAATACAGGTTATTTATTTCATGATATTTATGAATTACAAGTTATTTATTTCATGTTATTTAATATAAGCTATGTTCATTTTATTTAATTTTCTTTAGGGCATGTTCTTTATGAATTACAAGTTATTTATTCCATGTTATTATTATTATTATTTAGATGAGGTGTGCTCAATCATTTTATGTGGCAAAAAAGAAGAAAGAGTTTAAAGACTTTGCTTGTTAGGAAGTGGTGAAGAATCATCCTTACTTCATCTATGTCGAGGCTAGTACACCTCCGCCTTACTTATCATCTACTCTGTCTTACTCATCATCACATCCCGCAAGCTCAATGCCTCACACCGTCAACTTGGATGAGGATGATGCATTTGCCACACCAATGAGCAACCAAGCTCCCTCTTCTTCGGAGCGTCCTATGGGACTGAAAGAGCCAAGGAAGCGAAAAAAAAAGGAAAAAGGGCATGACGCCTACAAATGAAAGAGCCGAGGCTTTGAATAGGATTGCGGCAAATCAAGAATCTTAAGGCCGCAATCAAAAAGATAGTGATGCAATTGAGGTTTCCCTTATGCGAGAGCAACTCGCCCTTCAAAAGAGAGATATCCAATTGAGAGCTTTGGCAGAGGAAACTCGGATTATGTCAATGAATACTGAGATTATGACTCCTAAATCCAAGAGGTATTTCACAAAGAGGAAAGCCGAAATCATTTCTCAATTAGATGGGGTTGAAGAAGAAGCTAGCGAAGAAGGCTATTCCAATTGTTATCGCCCCCTTTTTCCAAGCACTTAAATTACCCCATTTTATTTTTTTCAAACACTTAAATTATAAGTTTATGTAATTTAAATTTCCAAGCATTTAAATTGTGTACTATGTACTTTCCCTTTGAAAGAAATAAAAATGCACTTTCTTTATTTCCATCAAGTTCCCACACATTACAAAAATTGAAACACACATAATAGAAATACATAATTCAAACACACAACAATGCAAACAAACAATTAAAACAACATATTTATAGTTGTTCACCGGTCTTAAGAAACCAGTTGTGCTTAACTAAGTCCTTCTGAAGCTCTCCATGGATGTAAACAGATTGGAGATCTACAAGACGGTCATAAACTGTTGTTCATTTTGTCCATCTCTTCCAACTGGCTCGAAAGGAATCCAGTTCCCCCTTCATCCACTGGCCCATCATAAACTGTGAATGCAGTAGATGAGTTTTGGAGATCTTGTTCTTCGTTCTCCTCAAAATCATCCTCCACGAATTCCTCTTCAACGATCATGTTATGCATTATGATGCAAGCCAACATGATGCTTTTTAACGTCGAAAGGTGGTGACACCGAGCTGCATGAGGAATTATCCCCCAACGAGCTTGTAAGATGCCAAAACACCTCTCCACATTCTTACGGTACGACTCTTGCTTCCTCGCAAAAAGCGTTTGTGGAAGCTTTTTAAGATTAGAAATTGTTTTGACAAACGAGGAGTACCTCGGATATATCCCGTCAGCAAGGTAATAAGTGTTACAGTATGTCATACCGTTCACTTTATAAGTCGCAGCTGGAGTTTTTCCAAAAAGCACTGCATCGAAGACATCTGATTGGTAGAGCATGTTGATATCATTTTGAGCTCCTGGTACCCCAAAGAAATTGGGTCAGATCCACATGTCATATGGGGCCACTGCCTCTAAGATGATAGTTGGACGACCATTCCTCCCTGAGTACTCCCCGGACCAAGCGGTTGGGTAGTTCTTCCACTCCTAATGCATGCAATCAATGCTTCCGATCATACCAGGAAGTCCTCATTGTCTAGCCATTTTTAGAAGTCGAGTGATGTATGTTTAATCTGGAGCGCGGAGGTAATGGGTACCATAAAGCTTTACAACTTGGGTGCACCACTTCTTCGTGCACTCCAGAGTTGTTGGTTCTCCCATCCTTGTGATTTCGGCACACTGATCTGCAGTTGAGCCGTAGGCCAACATCCGAAGAGCACTGGTCATCTTTTTTGTTGGGGAAGTAATCCGACCATTCCAGTGGCGTCGGCTCTTTGATGCCAAAATGGATCGTTGTTGCAGAGGTCCGTCATTATACGGTTGAATATATTTCGGCTCATTCGAAACCGCCGATGAAAATCGTGGTCAGTGAAGACTGAGCATTCGATGAAGTAATTTTTCATAAGATTTTGGCCTTATCCTTGGTTGATTTGCACGGCGGAGTAGTGGTTCATCATCAAATGCTGAATCAACCACCACCGCGTCGATAACGAATTGATTGGCAATTTCTATATTTCGCCGGCGTTGTTGTCGCCTCCTACTGAAAAAAGTACCGAAACCCATGGGATTCATCTTGATAAAACTGAAATGTTTAGAGTGGCTTAGATACAAGTAGAACTACAAGTGATGTGTAGTTGGTGTGAGTCTTCCACTCCCATAGCTCTTTCTTTTATAGCCATTTTGAATTACCAAATTTTTTTAGATAACGACACATGTTGACCGTCGATTGGTTGAAAATATTACCGGAAATCTTACCGAATATCTTTATCAATATTTTTGCCAACACCGATACATAGACATTACACGTGTCTCATTTTCATTGGTTTGTAATTTTACCGGAAATCTTACCAAATACCTAGCTTCAATCAATAATTTTGCCGACACCGACACGTAGACATGACACGTGTTTCAAAATTACTGGTCGGAAATCTTATCGAAAATCCGCTACCAATTATATGATCTGGAATGACACGTGTCAGCTAGTTATTGAGTAAAAGTATTATTAGGATTTAAAATGAAAATATTTTAAATAATAATGAATAGTAATAGGAAAATCCTATTTTGCACACCGCTGCACGCAAAACATGAATAGAACTTCCTATCAGAGAGGAATTCCTCAAATGTGTGAAGAATTCCTCAAAATAGGATTTCCTCTCTATTTCATGGGTGCATATGCTCTAAAGGCTTCCAACGAAGATGAAGAAAGTGGAGGCGTTGTATGGTAGCATAACCTCTCACATAACCTGTTAGTTTAATTTTGATCATTCTATTTGACCATGTCTTCAATTAACGTGGATTTTTTTCTTCCTTCAGAAAATAACCTTCTTAATTTTTTTTCTCCCTCTGTATAAGTGATGTATATCAAGGAATCAAGCAAGAATTGAATGGCATTGTGAATACTGATATCCATGGTTTCTAGGTGTAGATGTGCCAAAACAAAAAACATTGACTAAAGTGTCACTAATCACGAAATTCAAATGCAATTTAAAAATAAAGAAGCTAGTAGCAGAATCTGCGACCACCTAACCTAACTAACAAAGACTATATGCTTCATATATTTCCATGCATCTTCCGATTAGAGTGACGCTTCTTCCTATTAGTTAGGAATTGCCGGCGCAATCTTGTTCATATTTAATTTTCGTCACCTTGCTGAATAGGTTTGACCAATTGAGTCTATTAGAATTGAGTCCATTACCAATCTAGTAGTGATACGGTAGAATGAACAAGTTCACGTTTATTGTGCTAGCATAGCACGAAATGAAGTGAAAAATTGAGATTTTACTCTTATAAATCTCACAACAAGTGTCAAGTCTAGATGGTTGTAGGTAATTATATGCGTGAGTAAACGATTTTTTTGTATATAAAAAAAATTAACGTCAATATTATGTTTTGGACACTACTTCAGTGAGTTAACACAATCTACTATAAAATACATGTTTGTAAGGTAACCATAAAATGGTAAACTAATTTATTTGTTTAAGGTTATAATATTAAGTTTAGTTTTCTTCTAAGGAACAGTACTAAATCTAAATAAGTAGTTTTTTATTTAAAATTTATGATTTAATCTTGACCATTCATTTTTTAAAACTTGATCTAACAGTTATGTTATATCTAAAATATTACCTGGTACTTGTTAACATTATCTTATTCGACCATTCATGTTTCATATTATCTTTTAAACATCTTTTGAAGAAACAACCTAATGACATAATACCAGACCTACCAATATTAAGAGCTGAGAATACAGCAACAAATTCAAATGCATCTTTCCGAAGAAGATCAATCGAATCACTTTCAAATGATGGGACGATTGATTGCAATAACGAAAGACCCCATGGTGCCTGGCTTAGACGACCTTCAATCAAGTTGGGAATGCAAGTCATAGAAATTGTTGAGTTGACATTCTTCTGCGAACGCTTCGAAAGAGAACTTTTGATTTTCTTCTTCAATCTCACGTCGCTTGACCTCTTGCATTTGAATGCCCCTTCACAGTCGGTGTCGTGTTTGGCAGAAACGAATATGGTTCAGAACCCAATTGCCGCATCGTATACATCAAAGAATCGTCGTCGAACTCGATCACCATGGCCGATTCCAGCTCTGATTCTAGGTCTGATCTCCTCATTACTCTCTCTCTCTCTCTCTCTCTCTCTCTCTCTCTCCAACTTAATTTTCTAAAATCGAATTGAATTTGGATTCAAATTGAAATGCAACTTTGTAGATTACGCTGAGATCATCGTGTGCGAGACGACCTGGAACGTCGAGCATAGAATCCAGGTCTCTTAGTTTTTTTATACATTTGCTCAATTCTATTTTGTCTATGTTGATTTTTAACTTCTAAATGATCAGTTGAGACTACAGATTCTAATATTTATGAAGCTACTGCTATGAAAAATCATCCAACTTTATATATATATAATGATTGATACTTAGCTTCACAACAAAATAAAGTGAAGACTATCACGAGTTCTCTTACTTTGAATGTATTGGACCAAGAATGAGATTTACAAAATGATGCTATGACTCTACACATCTTAACAAGATACCAAAAACAGTAAAGTGTCTGCATGTTGAAGCCATTTTTGTTGTATCTCCAAGCAACTTAAATGCATCTTGCTACGAGACCTCTCCAGGAAGGTGACTCATACATAAAATATAATGTAACCTCTCCATTGTCAGCAACTCGGAGTGGAAATACTTCCACATGTGTTTGCATCTCAAATTCTGTTGCGTCACATCTGTTGTCCAGGATACCTGGAAGCAACAAAAATAAGATGCATATTTTTCCATACAGCACAGGTTACTGGAAGCAACTACCAACAACGCAAAGTCGTATATTCATCACAAACACAAGTTACCTATACGACATTGTTAACAATAGATCACATCCACAAATTATTTATAAATCATGTACTTAAATGCATTGATGTGTGAGCATGATACATGATATACTAAATATACACATACACTGCCCTCATCAAATTTTGTAAATACTAAATTGACCAATAGAAACCACATATACTTGTTAAAATATGACCAAACTTGTAAGAAAAGTCGAGAACTGCTACTTCTTTACTTGGGCAGAGATTCACAACTTCAAGGGGGCATTGTACCTACAAAAAATAAAATAAATGAACTGATACATTAAGGAGAGAGAATGACCTAAAGGTTCATCAATAATACTACAGACTAATAACAAGAAAGATAATCTTTACCTATGCTCTGGGAGGAGTAGTATCCGGTACTAGTGAGAGCTCCATTTTAAAATAAAAGGATGACAAAATTACAGCCTGAACTGATACAAGTGGTGAAGTGTTTTTGGAGGGCACATATAGTCCGTACACTATTATAGAAGGGATTATAGAAAGACAATTCTCCAAAATCCAAATCCAAAGTACCATAAGGTTTTTATTTCAACGATTCTTTTAAGCCCCAAGATTCAAGTTGCTCTGCAATCCTGTTTAACAGAACAGGATAAATATGATTCTAAAGACGAGGAAAGCTACTACAACCTCATTGCTTGTGCCGAGTTGTTTGATGAAACTCCAAGTTGGCAAGTTGCACACCCATAACTACTCAAGTATATCAGTATATGTGGCTACTCTTGGATTAAAGGCTTTGTGATATATTGGATTGTCCGTCGTCCTATTTTACTAAGATGGTGTTATAGAGATACTTTCATTATCTACCGCTACAATAGAGGAGCAAGGCGGTATATTAAGCTTTGAAGAAGCGAAACTTTTTTGCTTCTTCTAATCAATTATTAGTATTTACGTTCTTAAGGATATCGTAAAGAACATAACCAAGTGGCGTATATTTTAGTTAGGAAAACGTTTTTGTATCTAGTATTTCTTTAATTTATAGTTAAGTCACATTGACTTACTACAATACTTAATTTATAATTAATGTACACATTTTAATTGCGTTACTACCATTTTTTTTATTCTCTCACAAAAAAGAGAGAGAAGGTCCCTCCTCTTTCTTCCTCTTCTTCCCAACTCGACCTCGACTCAACTCGATTCACTATGTTTTTTGTTTAACTCGGCCAGTCATAAGAAGTATCGCCCAAAACAGTCTCTCTCTACAAAACTCTCCGTCACTCTCCATTGACGATCTCTACAAAGCTCTCTCTCACTCTCCTCGACATTGCTCTTAATAATACTCACCTCTCTTGTTCGGCCCCCATTTCAATCCTCTTCTCTCCCCCTCTCTCTCAGATCCTTCCCCCCTTTTTCATGATCTCCAATCCATTCTCAGGTAAATTATCTTACAACATTTCATTTATGTTGTGTAAGATTGGATTTAATTGCATGTTTACATGATTTCATAGCGAATTAGCTTAGTTTGATTTTCAGTAATGTTTTTCAGATTGACATAGCATTATTCTTCGATTGGTGAGATATCTTGGAAACTATGGCTATGCCTAGCATAGCTCATTCAGCGCTGGCGTTAGGCAGAGCCTCTGGTGCGGCTTCGGATAGCTTCAGGAGCTCAAGTAATGGAGTTAGTGGGGTTCCACTTAGAGCATTAGGGAAGGCGCGGTTTAACCTGAAGAGGAATCTAACGGTGACGGCGAAGCTCAGGAAGGTGAAGAAGCATGATTACCCTTGGCCGGCGGATCCGGATCCCAATGTCAAAGGAGGGGTGCTTACTCATCTCTCTCACTTCAAGCCGCTCAAGGAGAAGCCCAAGCCAGTGACCTTGCCGTTCGAGAAGCCACTTGTCGAAATTGAAAAGAAGATCATAGATGTAACGAGACATTTGAGCTGCTTTTTCACTTTGTTTGCTTGTTTTGATGATTTGTCAGGGCTTTGTTTATGATAAGTACTTTTGTGGTTGATAGGTACGGAAGATGGCCAACGAAACTGGACTGGACTTCAGTGATCAAATCATTATGTTAGAGAATAAACACCAACAGGTTTGAGAGATTCGTTAACAACTATCTCAAATTCGAATATTTCTCTATTGTCAAGTTTGATTGATATTAATAATTTCATTAAATCTTTGTATGCTTTCTACTGTGCTCATCTACTTGTTGTAAAACTTAGTATGATATGCTTGTCAATTTAACCACAAGATGGTAATCCTATAGAAGTAATGGTATAGAAACTTTTATTTCAGTGTTTCAATGTAATGAGACTTTGCCCTTTAGCAGAATGAAATAGTGGTAATGTTATATGATAAGCTGAGACACCACTTTCTGAATGATGATCATGATCATTATACTTTCTGAAGGTCATGTATGAATAGAATATTTATCAAGTATCCTATAATTCAGAATATGATATAAATAAGGATACTGTAATATAAATGGTTATTCTTATATTGTTGTATTCTTTATTGTGAAAAAGTTTATCTGATATTGTTGGATCCTTGGTACAAACTTACCTGATGCTATATTCATGGGTTTTCTGTTGGGAAAACACTCATCTTAGCTTATTGGCCAGTTGATACAGACAGTTTGTTTAATAACACTTTAATTATAGCTTGAGCATTGTACTGGAGTTCTGCCTAAATTGGATACTAAGATGTTGAGCTAAAGTAGAGAACTAGTAGATCACTTCTACATTGATTCTGATTTCTGAGATTTCCTCAGACTTTTATGTGTCTTTACCCCTTCCTTGTTTCTTGTTTGCAGGCTTTGAAAGATTTATATTTGAATCTGACTCCTATACAACGTGTGAATATTGCTCGACATCCTAACAGGCCAACTTTCCTTGATCATGTGTTTAACATTACTGATAAGGTCTGGCATTTGTTCCTTCTCTCACTCTCACACTTTATTTATGTCTTGTCATTTAAAAAAAAAACATAACTCAACAAAAGCTTAATAAGTTTTATTTTTAATTGTATAGTTTGTAGAGCTTCATGGAGACCGGGCAGGGTATGATGATCCTGCTATTGTGACTGGTATCGGAACTATAGATGGTCAGAGATACATGTTCATGGGTCACCAGAAAGGTAGAAACACGAAGGAGAACATTCAGCGGAATTTTGGGATGCCTACACCTCATGGGTATGCCATTTTTTTTTCTTGTGGAAACATTATATATAATATTTTTAACTTCCCAACCTATTATGCCTGACGCATTGACATTGTTGAAATATTTGTATACGTACAGTTATCGGAAGGCTCTGCGCATGATGTACTACGCAGATCACCATGGGTTCCCTATTGTTACTTTCATTGATACTCCTGGTGCATACGCAGACCTTAAATCTGAGGAGTTAGGCCAAGTAAGTGGATATTATTACTTTAAATCCCACAAGATTGTCCTTTAGTACTGAGTCATCTAATTTTTTGCATGACACATATGCAGGGTGAAGCCATAGCTCACAACTTGCGTACTATGTTCGGTCTGAAGGTCCCAATTGTTTCTATTGTCATTGGGGAAGGTGGATCTGGTGGTGCCCTTGCTATTGGTTGTGCCAATAAGCTATTGATGCTTGAAAATGCAGTTTTTTATGTTGCCAGGTAATTTGAGTTTGGTTCATCTAGTTGAATCACCTAGGGCAGTTCTACTTGTAAAATGTTGCTCGTATTTTCTTTACCCTATTGTGTGAGTAGATGATTATCAAGTGGTGGTGTAAACTTTAACTCTTGCAGATCACATACCCATGAGGAAGAGACTGTATAATTTGCATATACTTCAGTTCTAATTGCTAACTTTTTTGGTTTTTCCTTATGTTTTTTTTTTCTCTGTCATATTCAGTCCGGAAGCATGTGCAGCAATCCTGTGGAAGAGTGCAAAAGCATCTCCAAAGGTTTGTGCCACATTCCTTATTTGTCTTGTTTTTCATTGATTAGTTGAGATAGACTATTGAAAGCTTATTTGTCTTGGCAGGCAGCTGAGAAGCTGAAAATTACTGCATCTGAGTTGTGCAAGCTGCAAATTGCAGATGGCATCATTCCTGTATGTATCACAGTCTTTCTGACTCATATTATGCACTTCTCTTTTCAAGTAAATAATATCAGAAGAAGCATGACTTGGTAACATTGCATTCCAAGGTTCTGTTGTACCCTGTGGACTGTCCTTTGATAATATTCTCTATCCAAATTCATCCATTTGATAACATCATTTAAATTTTCATCTATCATCCAAAACATTGATATACATCAAGAGAGTTTATTTTTGTATTTAGGGAAAATATTGCTTTTGTGGCTACCATTTAACGTGTAGCATCTGAAAATTCAATTATGGCTTTTAATTTTACAGGAACCGCTTGGTGGTGCACATGCAGATTCTCTCTGGACTTCTCAACAGATCAAGAATGCAATTAACAAAGAAATGGAGGTAATTACCCCTACATCTACAAAAATTCAGTGTATGAAATCATGTCATAACCTAATATGTCTTTAATTATTATAGGAGCTCAAGAAGATGGACACGGAAGCACTATTAAAGCATCGCATGATGAAGTTCCGAAAAATAGGTGGATTCCAAGAGGGAGTCCCTATAGATCCAAAAAAGAAAAGAAACATGAAACTGAAAGAGGAGCCTAAGGCTGTAAAGACTACAGTTGTGGATTTAGAGGGTGAGGTTGAAAAGGTGAAACAACAAATTTTGACTGCAAAGAAAACCTCAGATACCCCTCCATTGCTGCCTCTGACTGAGACCATGGAAAAATTGAAGAGGGAGGTTGATAATGAATTTTTGGAAGCAGTTAAAGCCCTAGGCTTGAAAGACAGGTTTGCTGCATTGCGTGAAGAATTTTCCAAGGTAAATTCACAGGACCAACTCCTGCATCCTGCTTTGAAACAAAAGCTTGAAAAGCTTAGGGAGGAATTCAGCCAGAGCTTGTCATCAGCTCCTAATTATGAAGACTTAAAGTATAAACTGGACATGTTGAAGGAAATATCAAAAGCCTATAAATTTGAGGAGAAGAGCAGTAGGGCTGTGACGTTGAAGCAGGAAGTTAACAAGAAGTTTAACGAGATCTTGGAAAGGCCAGATGTTAAGGAGAAAGCTGCAGCAATTAGGGCTGAGATCGAAAGTGCTGGGGTGTCTAACCTTGACGATTTGGATGACAACCTTAAGGGTAAAATTTCGGAATTGAAGAAAGAGTTGGACTCTGAATTTGTTGGTGTTCTCAAGTCCTTGGGGTTGGATGTCGAGGTAAGACCAAAAGAACCAATTGAGCAAATTTTGCCATCAGAAGTGAAGACCAAGATAGAAGAATTGGACGAAGAAATCAATCACAAGATTGAAAATGTTATTAGCTCATCAGACCTGAAGGATAAGATTGAGCTCCTAAAGTTGGAGGTGGCAAAGGCAGGAAAGACGCCCGATGTAGCAGCCAAAAACAGAATTGCGGCTTTGGAACAACAAATCAAACAAAGCTTGGCAGCAGCAGTAGAGGCTTCAAACTTAAAAGAGAAGCATGAGAAGCTTAAGGCTGAGGTTTCCAAAACCATTGAATCTTCTGGGGAATTGGATGGAGGTTTGAAGAAGGAAAACCCAAATGAAGTCTATGTCTTTTGATGCATTAAGAGGAGAGTTGATTGTTGGTTCAAATTGCACATTTAAGTGTGAGTTCCATCTCTCTTTCCTTTTTACTAATCATTTGGCATTTTGCCTGTCAAAGCCGTACCATTTTTTTTTCTATGACCATCTTTAAGGGCATGATGTATAGTTTATTAGCCGTTCGTCATGTTCTTTGGATTCAATGAGTTAAACTTAATGAGCTTATGCTTTTCTGCAGTACTCTGTTAGACAGCTTTTTGGCTGATAATGTGCCGGGAAGAGGACTGTTGAAAACAGGTGGTGATATTGAAAGGTGCACAGGTAGAGAGAACCTTCAGCTATAGCTTTCATTAACATCTTGCAACAGTGTACAAGTTTTGCATCTTCGAGGAACTAGGAGGAGAAATGTTAACTCCACAATTTCATGGACATTTATATTTATTTAGGCTTTTTATAAGTTAATGTTCCCTTTCCTTAGTTGAGTGCAGTTCTGTTCCTTTTTATAATAGTGGACTTGAACGTCCGAATAATATTGAGTTCCTGTTGTTGTAGAATTTGAATCACTTTGTATAGATTGTGTGGGAGGAGGCTAATAAGATTATTTCAATACTTCTTTGATGTCCTCACTGTTTCTTATAATTATTTTAAGAGCAATATGTTGTGTAGCTGGATATATATAAACTGTTTAGAATGAAGCTCAAGTTGATATGTTTATCCTTGTTTAGTCATCATTTGGTATAAGCTGTATAACCTTGTTGGTATGCTTATGACACTCTCATGAGTCATGATGAATAACATATAAGCAAGAAACTCAAGTTGATGTTGGCACTTGATTACAAATCGAAGCTATATTTCTGATTAACCCTTCTCAACCTTTTATCAGTATCATTTGGGATGTCAACAGCTACTATATCCCAAAGCATGTGTCTCTCTTGATCTCAAAGGTTGCATTGGAAAATCTGGCCGGCCGGATCAAAGCAGCCTAGCTTTTGGTTCTAACTTTTAACCAACCAACCGACCACAGCAATGGTCATAATTATGTCCAGTGATTCTTGTCATGGGTGAAATGACTGAAGGGTTGCTATAAAAGAGTACTCACTACTTGTTAACCCCAAAAAAGATTCACCATTCAACATAGCACAGCATCAACGAACAAGTTCACAACTTTAGATCGAAATGTTTTAAAGATTAGAATCATTACAGAAAAATGCCATCTCTTACTGCTCAAGCTATCAAGAAGGGAATGGCAGCTTTTCTGGCCTTGGGATAGTCCTCCCCAAACTTGTCCAAGTACCACCTATGATTCGCACGTGCCCTTGGCACCAAGTTTGCACACGTATAGAGCATAAACCCTAGGGGTGGGATCGGTTCGATATTAGATCGGAATTCGTACCGTATCGTAATAAAATATTTGGTTCGGATCCTATTTGGTTTGATTTTTTGGCAAGTCCCTCCTACGAGTTTCGGTCCCAACAGGTTTCGGATTGGTATATTTCAGTTTTGGATCGGTTTTTCAATAAAATTTAAGTTAAGTATTGTTTGAAAAAGACAATATCACAGAGAAATAGAAGAAATGTAAGAGAATAAGAGTATTTTTTTAAGGATTTTCTATATATATGTCTTTAAAAGATTTAAAATTGGTGAATGTATATTCATTTGTGTAAAGAAATAAACACAATTTTGTCACATATATCATTTCAGAACGGTTCGATTTTATTCGATACCGTACCATAAAAAGTCATTCGGTTCGAATTTAGTTCAGTTCGGTTTCTAAATTAATCCGTCCCACAAGTTTCGGACCCAACGAATTTCGGTTTAATTTTTCCGTAAAACATCCCCCTCTAATAAACCCTAGTCCTGCCCAAGACCAAGTCATCACTGACCACCCTAACCACTCCACAATCTCCCCAAAGTAGTTAGGACAGCTCATCAACTCAAACCACCCTCCTTTAGGAATCTTATACCCTCCGCCCTCTCTTTTCAATCCCACTAAGACCCTATCATACCATACATTTATACTCATCCCACCAAACAATCTCCACCAAAACCACCCACGATCGCCCTCGTAGTCATTGTAGTGAGATACCCATCTCAACTGCAAGTACGCATTCAACAAATTGAACCCAAATGCCATTAAAGCCACGCTCACCGGAAACCCGCCGGCGGCGGTGGGTTTCTTGGGAGTATTCCGGCAAAGGCGAATTGGGTAGAGGCAGGTTCGGTTGAAGTAGTGGATGAGAAAGGGTGTGATTAGAATCAGGGCTTTTGGGTCGAAAGAGTGATGACCAAAAGGGAAGAGGAGTAGAGTGAGCCAGAGGGTTGGTGATTCCATGAGGAACCAAGCCAGCGGCGGAGACATGGTGGGCCCCCACCCTGGACGGTGGTGCTTGCCATAGGGGGGCCTGGAAGAATACGACGGAGATGAAGGTGGGAGGGCCTATGAGGTAGAGAGCTAGGAGGCAGTTGTTAAACAAGGTCTGATCTGAGGAGGAGGCCATGACTGTGATTTGAGACTAGGGAAATGGGCAGTGAGATAGATAATGGAGATGTGTGGTTAGTTAGGATTTATAGACATTGTGATTATCGAAAATGATATGAGCATAATGATTTTTGGCAAGTGCAGAGGACTAATTGGTTGTGGACCATTGTGTGTCTTTTGCAACTGTTCTCTAGACTGAACCATCACATTCATAAAATGCCCAAGGGGGGGACATGGAAATTTTGAGGTTTAAGGTGAACTCTTAAGGCGAGAGATGAAAAAAATGAGGTAGTGCAACATCCATGAGATTGATAGAAGCTCTGGGTCATTAATCACCAGTGAATTTTATGCACAATTTATTGACACTAGAAGATTCAAGATGGAATGTTCTAGCCTTAGGTCACTCCACTCCACTGCACAAGTCCACATTTTCCCTCCAGCAACCCATCGCTGGCTTTGAAATAACACAGATCAGTACAAAACCCAAGCCAAGATCTGAAACCCATCACTGCACATGGGCACCACTTGGTACTATCCAGCCCAAAACTAGGCAATGCCACCATCTAGACTTGGACCAAATTTAACACCACCGCAGTAACCCCAAACTCCCGGCTCTTCTTTTCCAAAGTCCAAACACCAATTGAAGTGACAAAGGAAGGTATCAAACTGGTACTTTGATTTTGTCGTTTTGGAGTTGGAGTTGGAGTTCGGCTATCCTTTTTTTTCAGACAAGCACTAGTACTCCTGTGTATGACTTTTTACTGTGCCATCTCGTGAGTTGTGACAATTCGTTTCTGATGGTCATTCCCTTTGATGGGCAAAGTCCTCCTTGGATAGACTGTCCCGTGATCAATCACGTGCTAGGTCTCTTTGTACCATCTTTTCTGTTTAATTTTCTTCACTTTTCCTCGATATACGACATGTGTATACATTATACTCTCTGCATACAAAACACACTTAAATGGAAGTAAATCAAGGATCTTCGTATGATGATATTTGTGATAATATTTAACGAACTCTAGGCTATTCTGAATTGATAGAGAGATAATCAAAGTTTTAATCTTAAAAAAAATCGGTTTTTAGATGTTTTACCTTTTAAAATAGAATGATTTTTGAAATTGCCACAATTTATGTTCAATTTTTTTTTTAACTTAAGGTCGTGTTTGGTATCGTTTTACAAATAATTTTTTGTTTTCTAAATACGAAAATGCAGTGAAAATGTGTTTAGTATACTGTTTTCAAAAACGAAAAACACTGAAAATATAAAATGCATTAAGTTTTGTAAAACATCAAAATGAATTTTTCATTATTTTTTGAAAACAAAATCTGACAATATTAAGAAAAAAAATTAAGATTAATTTTATATTGAATTTTACCCTTTAAATATACATATAATCTATTTTGATTTAAATTTGAAAATTGAACTAATATAAATTTGTGTTTTGTATACCTCGCATAAGTATACCATACACGTTTTACTGTTTTTATATTGAAAAAATAATTTTGTGATTCAACTTACCAGACACATGTTTGAATCTTAAAAATATGAAATTCAATTTATTGTTTTCGTTATACGAAATAATTTTTTTAAAATTATTTTGTAAAACGATACGAGACATGGCCTAAGTATTCGTATGTGTTATGAATATACTGAATTTGTAACTTGAATTTGCATGGGATCTTCAACCATAAGTAGATGAGTACTAAAGCCTATAATTTGGGCTTTATTATTATGGTAAATAGTTTTTGAGTGTTAAAAGAAGAGCATCTCCAACGATAGAGTCAAAATTATTAGTTAAATTTATTAAAAAATTAAATATAATTAATCAGTTTTCATTTTTAGCTCCAATAGTAATAGTCATTTTTCAGTCATTTTGAATTTTCTATATCTATTTTTAAGTTGATGAGGGCGGGAATTGAAAAAAGTGATTTAACTTTTAGTTAAATCTCTAGTTAAATATAATTTGTGATTTAGCAATAAGTTAAATTTAGTTTTTGTTTAGGGTAACTGTTAATTTTGTTTTGTCAAATTTTAGCCAAATTTTAACTTCTTTTTAATAAAAAAATAGAGTGTCTATTGGGGATGCTCTAAGGAAATTATGTGCCTGTTTAGAAGTTGATTCACAAAGTGATTTCCAGATTAGCACTCTCAAGAGAAATCACTTTCAAGAGGAAGCACTTCTCATCTACTTCCTAAAAAATCACTTTTAAGACTTATAAGTGATTCTTTAAATTTTCTTAAAACACTTTCGATTAGAACCAAAAACTATAAAATTGATAAAAATATATTTTTAAATTTAAAAGTGTTTTCAAAACCCATGCCAAACGGAACCTATATATTTCTTCAATTTCCACCGCTATATAAACCCCCTGATATATACTCGTTTTAATAGCGCTTTTTCTCCAAAGCTGAATCGTGCAGACTTGTCTTTCTTGACATGGTTTGATTATTAAACGAGCTCTTTTATACTTGTCTATAATCCTTCTTCTCCGTTTTAGGGTTTCATCACAGAGAGCTTCCCAGTTGCTTGGAGTAGGCCCCCCAAAATTAGAATCGTAGGGTTTCATTTCTACTCTCGCACGAAGCCGATTAGCAAAGAGCTCTGTTCATTCTCGTCGTCCAAGTTTCAATTCATCGAAATGGTCGCGGATTTGCTTCTCGGAGCTTCTGTAGCCGCACGGTGATTCGTCATCTAGGTCGGAATTGGTCGCCGATTGAAGTTTCCTCCAGGTTTGAGCTCTTCTTGATTCTGTTTTGGCTTGTTGCCACTGGAGTTCAAGAAGTCAGAATATGTGTGTACTGAGTTTTGAATTCGATGGTTAGGGTTTGTAGTTTTGATTTGCTATAGCTTTTGAGAGAATTAAAGAAGAGAATAAGAAATTGAAAGGCGTTTTAATTTTGACTAGGGCTTTGCGGATAGCTGATTTTTCTAGCCAGGTTGTGTTAGCTTAAGCTAGCTCTGCGTATGTGTGGTTGTTTTTGTGATTTTTGTATTGAAAAATGCTAAGAAAACATGTGTAGTTTGTGTTAGCTGGTTACCTGGGACTCAATGCAATGTTTGAACTAAAGCGTGTTGTCGAGGAGCTATTTCTGGGAATTTGAGGTACTAGGTGGCGAATGTAGTGGGTTGGATTATGTATGCTTGCTGCAATGGATTTGAATGCCTCGCCGTTACCTGAAGATGATGAAGAGACTTATGAAGAATACAATGCGCAAGAATACAGTGCACCGGAATATAGTGCGCAAGAATACAGTGCACCACAAGATCATGTAGAATCTGGAGCAGATATAGCACGCCGGGTACAGTTCTTATCTTATCTCTTTGGAGTCGCTTAATCCCTGATCATGGAGTTTCTGGTCTTGATGATTCTATGTAATAGAAATTATTGCAGCTAGAAACTGTAATTTTTTTATATTTTGCAGTTAGGGGTACTGGCTCAACATACTAGGGCTATGGAATAGGTTTTATAGTCCCTTATAATGTTGTAGACGCAATCGTAACCTAAGTCGAAACCCTCACACAAATACATTTACAAAACAAATTGCTTGGCCCCAATTGGGTATTCTTGTTCATTTCTCTGTCAATGCATGGTTCTTCTTCTGTAGATATTGAATAATTACAGCAAAAAGAATGTGTATATGAGTCATATTTTCTTCAGGAGACTTTTTGTTTTTAGCTGTAACACATGTGAGATTTGAAATGAACATGAGAATAAAAAAGGTGTATTATGCTCTTGGCAACTGTATCTATTATTCTAAAAGATCTATATCAAAGCTTTACACTTTTTATATGCCAAAAATTGATTCTTTCAATCATTCTCTCTTAAGCATCACGCATATCATATGAAAGAAAAGACATATTAGTCAGTGGTATTATACCTCTCTATCTCTTTGCCCTACTCTCCACGGACAAGTACTATGGGCATTTGTTGACCTTCCCCTCTCCTGTTGTAAATCTGTGTTCTGTGTATGACTGCTGATTTTGCGTGCTCCATGTATCAGGAGCGTGAAGAAAGACGTAAGCGATTGAAACGGGATCGCCCTGATGACAGACCACCAATTGTGTCTCAACCCACTTCGTATGAACAGTTTCAAGCAAAATTTGCCAATGTTGACACATCAAGGCTTCCTTCAGGTAAGCTAAATATTCCCATTTGGTGGGTGGCAATGTTTATTGTTCATGCAAATATAACTCGGTGGCGTTCTGTATGCCACTATAGTTTCTGTTCTAAGTATTCTTTTGAAAATGTTCGTACAAGGCATTGATTCTGTTTTTAAATGTACATTTTGCACTGCATGTTGTATAGGAATCTGAGCAGTCTATAGTATTGGGAAATAACTTGCAGGGTGACTGAAATGCTGGTCATTCCTTAATCTGCTTGTATTATTATGGAACTGCCAACAATTTTTGGAACTAGGGTTCTTTGAATTGATATGACCAATGATCTTTAGCTTAGAGATATTCAATGACTATGGTTTTAAGTTTAACTGTTATATAAGATTGGATGTGGAATTTCTTCGAGTGCTATGTGATTTTAATAGGGCTGTTCTTGTGTTGTCTTTACACTTTACTTGTCTCTTACGGAATCATTGTCTTCTCAATGATGCAGGTTGGTTGGATTGCCCAAAATTTGGTCAAGAAATATGTTGCATGATACCTTCTAAGGTGCCATTGTGTGAATCCTACAATGATTGTGTTCCTCCTGGTAAAAGATACTCATTTAAACAAGTCATCCATCAACAAAGAGTTTTGCATAGAAAAGTAAGCATACTGAAATCAAAACTGCTTATTTGATCTTCATTATATTTCTTTTCAGAACTGGAATAGTAGAGATAATTTCCAAAAGTAGGTGTCATCTAAATATATGCTGTCAAAGCTAGTATTTCTGGAATTTTTTGTAAGGAATTAGAGTTTAACTGTTTAAGTGTTACAATATATTGAAATGTCTGTAAACCTCTGACATTGTAATGATTAAAAGTATTTTCATCTTCAATCACTTTTCAGCTTGGTTTGGTTATTGATTTGACGAATACAACCCGTTACTATCAAACGACAGATTTGAAGAAAGAGGGTATTAAGCATGTCAAGGTGTGTAGCTGATTTGTGATATATTTGTGTACTTTAGTACATTTCTATGCAACATTATGCGGCTATTTATGTTATCAATTTTGATGATGTAGATTCCGTGCAAAGGACGCGATTCTGTACCTGACAACGCTTCCGTAAATCAATTTGTATACGAGGTTTGGCTCTTATATGTTACATGCTTGTCTCTTTTTCAGATGAAGGGGTGAAGATTTTTGGTATTTAACTTATCAGATGCAAGGGGTTTACAAGAAACACAATTTTTTTCCTACTGATAACTGGATTAATACCATATCAGCAGTTAATGATTCTTTGTATTTGCATTCTGGAGTTGTTATAATCCCACATCATGAGTCTTATTGCTCATATCCACCAGTGGATTTTGTTTTTATTAATATCTTCGTATACAACATCTCATATAAATATGTTCATCTCATTTCAGGTTATGCAATTCATGACTCGACAGAAACACACCAAGAAGTATATTCTTGTCCACTGTACACATGGACACAATCGCACAGGGTATATGATCATCCATTATCTAATGCGCACGTCACCAATTTCGGTCACTCAGGTAATTCTGAACTTATTTGAATGTTTAAAGTACAACTGAGTTGTTGTGTTCTTTAGTTTTTTGTTGTAATATTTGTAGTTGTATTTTTATTTAATGCTGCATTTCCTGTTTCCACAGGCCATAAAAACTTTTGCTGATGCACGTCCTCCGGGAATCTATAAACCTGACTATATTGATGCATTGTACTCGTTCTATCACGAAAGGAAGCCTGACATTGTTGCTTGTCCATCGACTCCTGATTGGAAGAGATCTTCAGAATTCGACCTTAACGGTGAAGCTGTTCCAGATGACGATGACGACGGAGGTCCAGCTGCTCCTTTGCATGTAAGCAGTTCTTGAATGTTGAACATGTTTACGTTATGTTTGATGATATGTTTCTGCTTCTTGGATAACATGCAGATAGAGAAATCTGATAAATAGTTGGTGGGTTTCTGTTTGTTGCTCTCAGAACAAAAGATCAACACTTACATCAAAAGTAGTCCTCAGTATTATATTTCATTGGTTACAAATCCACCTCATATTTCTGGTAGACTTTACCATGAAGTTGATATGCCTATTTACAATTTTTTTGGCGTCATAGAATCCTATATTACTAATTAACTATCATATTCAATTTAGCATTGACACATCTTTGTTATTGCAGGAAAATCAGGATACAAATGGAGTACTGACAAATGATGATATTTTGGGAGACGAGATACCTCGGGACCAACAAGAGGCTATGCGCCAGTTTTGCTATCAGTGCCTTAAGCTGCCTCCTGGGGTAGGCATGTTGAGACCTATATCTGTTTGGTTGTTACTGGATTTTACTTTGTATTATATATACACTCACACAAGATCTCGATTTTGGCTGTATAGGTTTGATTTCTGCTGGTAGCATGGACAGTACTTTTATAAGTTAAAATAACAGAGAAATGTATTACTTAAATTTGAATTTCTTTATTTTTTCAGAAAAGAGGAAACTCACAATTCCCAGGGTCACATCCAGTGTCTCTTAGCAGGTTATACACAGCTCCTTGTATTTGTTTTTAAACTTCTTAAACTTTTAGCATTAAGACCAACATCTGTTTATCTCAATTTTAATTTAAGTAGTGAGCTGTATAATGTTGTCTAAAGTCGAGCGCTATCTGTGATTGACAGAATCTTGCTAGCAAGCCTTTTGCTTTGCTTTTTTGATGGGAGTATTTAATCTGATGGAAAATTTGGGTAGCCATATTAACTGAATATAGAAGTGCACCAACGAGTCTCTTGCAATTGTTAAATGCTTTTAGCATTGACATTATGTAGCTACTATGTTATGAGCTCTTCAGTGGTAGAGTTTGTAGTTTGTTTTGTGCTTGAGGATCATGTATTCGTAAGCTTTCACCTAGATACTTGTCTGTTATGAGCTATTGAAAAAGCAAATTGATTGTCCTGAATTCTTTTTGACATTTGATTGCCTTGGGATATTGTTTTTGCTGACAGATGATGACCAAATCATGTAAAGATGACTCCGTAGATAATTGCCTGTTACCTTTAATTTTAGATACTGTTGATACGAAAGATTGTTTGATCAGCTGTGGTTGATTATGGTGGCTCTCGTTAACTTGGTGTTGCTCCTGGATTTTGATATTCATATTGGACCTCTATTTTCAGGGACAACTTACAGCTGTTGAGGCAACGTTATTATTATGCTACATGGAAAGCTGATGGAACGAGATATATGATGCTCATAACTATGGATGGATGTTTCTTGATCGATAGGAATTTTACTTTTAGAAGGGTACAAATGAGGTTTCCCTGCAAACTTACAGTTGATGTACGTCTGCAGTTTCTCTTTGAGGTACTGATATTGAAAAGATTCCAGCTTCCTTCACAGTTTTGAATGACCTTTTCATTCTTTTGGCTTGTAAGGGTTCAGCTGATAAGGTTCACCACTTCACGTTATTGGATGGGGAGATGGTAATCGATACCGTGCCAGATTCACAGAAGCAAGAGAGAAGATACCTTATCTATGATATGATGGCAATAAACCATATTTCTCTCATAGAGGTTTGATTTCTCCCCCTATCTGTTTTTTTTTTGCCGCCTTAGGTTTTTATCTCTACTCATCGGAGCAATAAACTTTGTCTGTCTTATTTTGTAGTTATATGATCATAATGTTTTATGGTCCAAGTTACTTTTGAAGATCTTTACAAAAAAGTTCAGTCAAATTGGAAATTTTAGTCATCAATCTGTGTCAAAAATAATTGGTTCATTATGAATATGCTAAATTCTAGCAAAACCATTGTTTGTTAAATAAAGTTGGGTATCTATATGATCGAATTAGGGCATGACACATGGACGTGATGTAACTGTCAAATTGCACGCCAACTGGCAGAAATTCCCACTTTGTTCGGTGATACTATAATTGATTATAGAATTTGAACCAAAATAAACTTATGATGCAGAAGCAGTGAGATTTCTAGAAGTAGGTGGGAACATCAAAATGATCATTCTACTCATTTTCGTTATTTTGCTATCGTAGAGTTAGATGGAAGATATATAAAAATCTCTCAGGTTTTACTTATTGAGACCACATGATTGAGTAAAGATATCAAGATTTTTTTATCTCCTTTAGTTTAGTCACATTGGGTTCTAATTTATATTTATGCTTTCTTTTGTCACGATCTAGAATCACTTTTGTTTTTTTCCCTTTCTTTTCCCTTCGCCAACTGTGTCTAGCAAAGTTAAGCTTAGTACTCAATGGCTTGAAACATTTGAATTATTGCAGCGGCCTTTTTACGAGCGGTGGAAGATGCTTGAGAAAGAGGTCATTGAGCCTCGTAATCATGAGCGCCATAATATCTACCAGAGTAGGAATCCTTACTATAGATATGACTTAGAACCGTTCAGGGTATGTAACAGTTACGGGTTTACTTCGATTTCAAGGAATTAATTTTCTGCTGGGACTAATTTTCTCATTATGTTATCAGGTAAGGAGGAAGGACTTTTGGTTGCTCTCAACAGTTACCAAGCTTTTAAAGGAATTCATTCCAAGGCTTTCCCATGAGGCTGATGGTCTTATTTTTCAGGTAAGGGTTCAAGAATGATCAACTGACTATAACTATAATTGCAATGATTCTTTCCTCTCTTTATCAGGTGTACTCATAGAATGTAAATTACCGGCTCTCTCAACTAATATCTCATTGAACATTTCTCTTGTTAATGGCATATGTCAATACTTCATAATATGTGGTTATTTATATGTCAATTCTTCAGCCCTTTTTTACTATGTTATGGTTTGTACTGAAAATAGGAGTGAGCGCTGTACTTTTATGATTATGTTGATATTCATCTTTTTACGTGCTGAATATATACAAATGTAGATGTATATTATATTTGGCCAGGTATCTGTTTTGTGCTTCATTTGTTCTTCTTGTTTCCATAGAATTGATTGACCATAATTTTTATTCTCAAGGGCTGGGATGATCCATATATTCCCCGTACGCATGAGGGACTTCTAAAGTGGAAATATCCTGAAATGAACTCAGTTGATTTTCTATTTGAGGTTGGTTCTCTCCTTCTTTGTGAGATGGTGCATGTTATTTTTTATTTCCTCAAGATTGTCCTCCTTGCTCTGATCCTGGTGTACTACTTGTTTGTGCAGACTGGTGATAATGATCGGCAACTACTCTTTCTATATGAACATGGAAAGAAGAAACTAATGGAAGGAAATAGGGTTTCATTTAAAGGTCTCTTTGATTTCTTTTATATTTGTGTTTATCTTGTTTTCTTTTTTGATATACGCTGTTTTCCCTTGATAATGTATCCGCGAGTGAATTCTGCTTGTCATTTAGCATTCTTATTTCTGATAGTAAAATTCATTTTCACCCTAGTTATATATAAACTTCTGAATTGAAGGTTGCCTAGCTTATATCTAGCCGGTGCCTCTCTAGTAATTATTTTTGTATCATATACTATATTGCCTCATATTTTGCATTTCAGAACATCATTTGGCTGTTTCGGGTGTCGTTCAGGCATCATTGTGTGGTCAATGACTTGACTTTTATGTATTCCTGTGCAGCAGATGGCTCAGAGGACTCCTTTTATTCAGGAAAAATTGTAGAGTGTTCTTGGGATTCTGAAGCAAACGTATGGGTCTGCATGCGCGTGAGGACAGATAAATCCACTCCAAATGAGTTCAATACTTACAGAAAGGTCTGTCCACACATTCTATATGATTTGTTTATTTTTCTGTTTGATCTTACTCATCAGTTGCTACATTGAAAACAGGTTATGAAAAGCATAAAGGACAATATTACACAGGACATCTTGCTGGATGAGATATATGAGATCATTCGTCTGCCTATGTATGCTGATAGAATTCGGAATGATAGCAAAGCAGCCCAGCAGCATTTAGCACGACGGAGGTGAGAGTTGGGATGTCTACGAGCCATTTAAGGTTGTTCCCTGCACTGCATTCATCAAGTGCAATTAACCTTGGAGTGGAGGATATAAAGCTTATAAATCACAAGGGATTTGTGTAACTAGCTAAGTTTAGCTATAATTTGTACTGCTGTGCTGGTGAGGTATATGATCCAGTTCAGGACACTTTTTAGATTTGTTTTGGTTCAGATGAAGAGAAGTAGGGTTAGTGTTGCCATGTATATTTCAGGACGATTGTCAAGTTGTTTAAAAAGGCAGGCATTTTTACTACCCAAAGTTTTGTGTTTTTTCATGTGAATATAATTCTAGGAACCGCAAATGACTTGCTCTCTCCAATCTCCTGCTCTTTTTTTTAAATTGTTTCTTTCTTTCCTTTTTGATGATTGGGACTGGCTTTTGCGCATTCACTCTAATATTAATATTGGGATGTTCATCCCATCTGTTGGTGTTTACTTCATGGCTCAGAAACCGGAGGGTTCTGTTAGAGTATCTGCACCGGTCGAGCTTTTGCTTGATCAAGATGGTGGAGTCCGTTAGCGGAGGTTTTGCTCGAGCAAGAGGAGCAAAATTTGCTCTCGTGATTGCTTGATCAAGATGAAGAAACCAGGGCTTTGCTCGAGCTTTCTTTCCTCCACCCTGCATAACCAGGTTTTGCTCGAGCAAAATCTGTCTGGTCCTGCCAGTTGCTCGAGCAAAATCTCTCATTTTGCTCGCCGGTTCAGATGCTCTTAGTCTTAGAAGAGACCATAATATTGTCATCAGGATGCCTCAAATACCTTCTAATGTGTTGCGAAACGAAGTAGGATTGGCCGGAGCTGTGTGAAACACCAGTTCTGGCAAAGTAATGTACTGTAGGGATGAGCTGATCACTGTGAACCCAAATTCTTCCGTCTCCCAAGTTTTTTCTTCTTCTAGCTTTCTTCTTGCCTTGTGGTGATTTTGTACTGGGCTACTAGCTTTGTCCAAAAGACCAAAACGGGAGTACTTTGTTCTCATCTCCTTCATCAACCCCAAATGTGTTCATGTTAAAAATAAATCAACCCTGCAAGAAATCTCGTCTCTACCCTCAACCTTGATGAAGGGTCCTTATGGCTGCGAATTTAAGGTGCATGTCACCTACTCAGATGAGTATGGGTGCTTACGCATGGGTGTAAACCCTCTGTCCTCCATTGTTACTGTTCTTTTTTCTGGTTCTATGCTCTAGTTTGATCTCGGATTCCTTAAGATAGTTATGGTTTCTTCTTGGTCTCGATGTGGATTTTTGGACACTTCGGTATATAAATTTGGAATCTAAAACCATTTTAGAAACTAGCTTACATAGACGCGCGTTGCTGCGGAGTATTTTGGCTTCGCAGTAAGTTTGATAACAAATTACGTATTATTTGTTGATAACGATACATACTTAACGATACACACATTATACATATAAAGAGCCTACCAACATGATACATACATACATACATACATACATACATACATACACACACACACAACACAACACAACACCTACCAAGCCGTTTGTACAGATGTTTACAAAATTGCCTGTGTGTTTTATATTTACAACGTAACAAAAAAGATAGATGTCTTCAAAAACAGATAGACGTGCACTTGCAAAGTTTGACGGATTAGTTGAGTTGAGTAGTTGATTGTCAGGCCTGCTGGCAGATGTTTCTTCCTTCTGCTCTGTATGTGCACTAATTTATGGAGTATAAAAATATGGCAATTGGTGAGTATGAGAAGCAGTACGTATATGCTATTATTTGACGAATAAGATAGTTTACCTTTTTTGTTTCTTGCTACTCTCGGCTGGACAGAATCTGGATAGATTACTTTGATTACCAAGTCATTGCGAGAGCCCAGTTTGATTTGCAAGTTTTTCATCTGGCCTTTCAGTTTGAGGATTTCTTCTGGTGGGTTGTTTTGATCTTTCAATCCTTTCACCTCAATTAAAGTAGCACAACTGATATTGAGTGTGTTTTTTGTTGTTATCCCCTTGAGTAGAGTTGCAGTGGTATCACTTTTGTCTTCAATCATTAACTCAATTCTGAAGCTGCAATGATTGAGATTTATTTCAAGTCATATGATGATTTAAGCAAAATGTGTGTTGTTTAATGCAAACTGAAATGGATAATGAAGATTTATCACAGTTGTTTATGTTGCATGTCATGTTCTGGGTAGAGCAGTAACTGACTATCAGGCTTAGGGATCAAATTTCTATAGCATCTGGGACAAGCTTCATAGTACCACCCATCTGTTGTGATGATCCTGCTAATAGCAGCTCTACAAAGGACTGGGATGTCCTGCAATAGATGTAATAATGTTGCATATTATGTGTGTGTTTTGAAAGTAATATATGTCCACATTTATGTGTTCATAGGTATAGGACCTTGTAAATTGTAGGATCAAGAATGTTCAGTTCTTTCACTGTCTTCCTCTCCACGGTGTTCATATCATGGTGCCCCATAAGTTTTCTTGAAATTGATATGGTTGCAGCATTAAAAATGGTGTTGATTGTTGACAGTAACAAAACTTGTGTAATTGCTTACCTCTTTTTGTATGCATCTGCCTCTGGAATATTTGGGTTGATGAAGAGAAAACTGCTGTGGGTGGTTGAGAGGCCGGTCATCTGTGCAATATATGAATAAGTATAATATCAATGAGCATAGTATGGAAACGAAAAATATTCAAACATGGGCTTACGCTGATATGTTTTTGTTTCAAGGCTTGTGAGAATAATCAGGACTGGAGGAGGAAGTCGAGTGATGGTTTCATCATCGAGCATGCGTGCAACATCTCCCCAAAGGGTAATTGTCAGACTTTGCTCCCTGTCTATGAGAGAATGATATATACTTTGTTTTAATATTCGAATATAGATTGGGATATGTCTGTGTCTTTAGGCAAACATATGCATAGTAAAGTATAATACAAAATAAATTGTATGATGACCTTAAGTTCTGTATGACTATGTCATGCCTACATTCGAGCCTGCCATCAATATCGAGCTATGTTAGGCGCTTAATTGTTTATATTCATCCAAAGACATCTGTGATGAGCATGGGCGATACAGTTATGAAAATGGCTATGATTATTGTCTTTTTTTATATGAATATCATGCATACCTGAGAGTAGTTCATTATTGATGCTGCAATTGGCTGCATGGTTGAAATCTTTGAAGTAGAACCGATGTTCAGGGATTACGGGATATAACTGTGGGATCAATTTGAACTCGGTTCTTTCGTTGAAGATAATCTCAACTTCATGTGGAACGATCTTGAAAGATGTTGGGCCAGCTCTGGTGTAGAAATTGTCAATCTCATAGATGCATCCTTGCGAAATACGTGTAAATACGACTTCAAAATTTGCTTCCTTAATTTTTGCTTGGATGGCATCATTCTGACTAATATTATTGGCAACATACAACAATCGGAGTAAGAATAGTTTGAAGTACAAGTATACGAAGTGTATTATAATTGCAAGACCTTCAAAACTTAATTAGAATTTGAGTTACTTGATCGATCATAATGGAAAGCAGACCATTGTCGTGTACAATTGGTGATTTTGTTTGTTTATCAAACTCCTTTCCTCTCCATAACCTATCTACACGAACTTTGATCCGTATGCTGGTTTAGAGGGGTTTGATGTCACGGAGTTTCACGATAGGCATTTTTTTAATAAAAAAAATAGTGATTTAAGTTATTAAATAATAAAAAGAGCATAGCGGAAGCAGAAAATCTGGAATCAATTGGAAACCTATATGACTAGAATGCAAATCTTAGAAATTGATACATAGAAAGGAAGCAACGTGTGATTGTGACTACTGTGAACTAAAGCAATCTAAAGCTTCTACTTAATTGGTTATGTATGTTGTATGAACTTGATGACCTTGTGTTTAGGCTACAACTACAAAGTAAACCACACGTTTGAAGAGCAGAAGCACTCAAAGTACAAATGGTAATGTAAAACTGACCTTTATATGGTATGAGTTTGGAAGTTAAGGTAAGTTTAAGGGCATCAGAATGATGGCGGAAAACTAAGGAGAATAGGAGATACATCGAGACAGAAGTTTGGATAAGTGAGGAGAAGAATAAAGGCGGTGGTGCATGTTGGAAATTGGTGTACGAGAAGAAAGATCCAGAATTGGGCCTTTTTATTGGGTATATCTGAGCTATTTTCTTGGATAAGTTGCAAAAATGGTCAAAATGGATTCTTTTGTTGGCATAGGAAGACTTCATGAGTAAAGGGTATGAGTTGTTGATATAGTTAAGAAAAATTAGACGTTGTCTACAATGAATGTTGATGCACGGCACATCACTTTTTGACAATATACACTAAACTTAGTTATGTTCTTTTACATCACATTATGGGTGAAGTCGATGTGAACTCCAAAAGCGCTTTTGATGGTTGCTTTGTTTCCATAGGGTGTTTATGGGCTTACAATGTTGTACAATATGAAAACATTATAACGCTATAATTGTTTAGGGGAATTTTGAGGGGAATTTGACATCAAATGTAATAATAGACTTGAGATGAAGAATTTTACGTAGTCGAAATCATAGATTTTGAAGAATGTCTTTATAAACTATGTTTTTAGTGTATTGATTAGGTGATCCGTCATTATTTTTTATTAAAATTTTGATTCCTTTCCTTGATGTAACTCTTGATAATGTTATGTATAATTGTCCATGAGTAAATATTGATTCTGGAAGAGATAGACCTACTTGTTTTAAAGATTGTGCTTGGCTCTTGTTTATTGTCATAGCATAATATGGTCTAATTAGAAATTGTCGTATTTTTTCAAAATAAATGACCACTTAGTTTCTGTTAATGTTAATCTTATTCGAGACAAATAGAATTTTTCGCCAACGTTATTGCCCATTATAACTTTTGCTTTAATTATCCTTTCATATAAGTTAGTGATGATTAATCTTGTTCCATTGCATAGACCACATGCTTGATTTAAATTTCTCAACAACATAACAGACATTCTTTTTTTTAAGGTTAATTTGTGTGATGGTAGTCCATTTAACTCTAAGTTATTTAAAAAATTGATTGGGTATAATATATTTACATTTTTAATAGTTTTTGGATGTAGAGCATATTGTTTCGGAGCTTAAGTAAGTGACAGTTTAACCTTCTAACAAATTGACTGCATAGTTATTTAAATCTGATACTATTGAGTTTTGTGTAATAATAGAGCGCTCTCTTAAATAATCTAATTTATTATGTTCTGTTTCAAAATTTGGGTATGTTGCCGTGAATTTTGCACTTATTGGATCTGTGTAGTTTGTGATAAGCATATCATCTGGAATTTGAATCCAAGAAACATTTTTATCATCATAATGATATATGGATGAAATTTTTCCATCTCCTATTCGTAGGATCCAATTTGCAAATGTACTTATGCTTTGTTTTTTCGTCATCCTTTATATCTTCTCTTAGTAATCTCATATTTTCTCTAAAATAATTTTTTCTGAAAACAGGCCATAAATATAAATTATTTAAAGAGACATCTATTATTTGAGTCTTAGAACCATTGGTGATAACGGGTAAAAAATTTCAGAAATTCCCACCAAGTAATATAGTTTTACCTCCAAATGGAAGTTATGTTTCAGATAATTAAGATATCTCTTAGTGATCTATCTAAGCACTCAAAGCATTGTTTGTGATTCATTGGTGCTTCGTCCCATATGATCATATTTGTTTTTTCCAACTAACTTTGCTAAATGAGTTTCTTTATTTATTGAGCATATTGAGTTACTTGTTATGGATAGTGGTATTTTAAATCTAGAATGAGCAGTTCGGCCACCAGGTAATAATAGCGACACAATACCCGACGAAGCAACACCTAGTACAATTTCCCCTTTAGAATGTAATTTACTTATTATTGTATGCCACACAAAAATCTTTCTAGTCCCGCCATGACCATATACAAAGAAAGAGCCAGATTTGTTGTTCAGGACAATATTGATAACATTATTATATATTATATTTTGTTATTATTTAACTTAGATACCATTTTATGGAATGTTCTTGTTGTAGTATGTTGCGATCATACACTACAAGAAAAGAGGACTTAGACGACGGAACAGTATTAGTTTCGTCGTCTAAGTTACACTTAGACCTCGGAGATTTCTCCGTGGTCCAAGTAACACTTAGACGACGGAGATGTAATTCTCCGTCGTCTAAGTGTTACTTGGACCACGGAGAAATCTCCGAGGTCTAAGTGTAACTTAGACGACGGATGTGAAATTTCTCCGTCGTCTAGGTAAGTACCTGGACCTCGGAGACGTATCCGTCGTCCAGGTGATAACCTGGACGACGGAGAATTACATCTCCGTCGTCTAAGTAACATTTAGACCTCGGAGATTTCTCCGTGGTCCAAGTAAAACTTAGACGACGGAGAATTACATCTCCGTCGTCTAAGTTTTACTTGGACCTCGGAGAAGTGATCACCTGGACAACGGACCGACGTCACGTCGTGGTGTAAGTTCCACTTAGACGACGTACCGACACCTCCGTCGTCTAAGTGAAGCATTATATATAGGCGGCCATGCCAAACGTACTCTCTTAGCTTCGATCATTCCATTATATTTTCTCCCGTGGGGAATTTTTGAGATCGAAGGAGAAGGAGAAGGCCGGATTAGGCTAGGCCGGGGCTAGAAATTAAAGGATCTCCGGTGTTCGATCACTAGCTAGCTTAATTAACTGCAGATATCGAGAAGGCGAGCAGGTACGTACGTACGTACGCAGTTAAAATTTGCATGATTAAATATATATATATATATATATTTAGGGAAACCGTACGTACGTACATACATGCATGAATGTTAATTAGCTATATATACAGATTAAATTACGTACGTAATTTGATGGATCGATGTAGATCGAGTACGTATAATTAATGGTAAATTAATGGACTAATATATATATATATGTAATAATTATTTAATTATAATATTTTGTAGCAGTATGGAAAAGAGTTGGATGAAGTTAAAGAATAGATGTGATGTCCGGTATATGGATGGAATTAGCGAATTTGTGAATTTTGCGATAGAACATGGTCATGGAAAGAAGCGTTTCAGGTGTCCGTGCCAGAAATGTCTTAATTGTCAGTATGCGGAGGTTAATGTTATGGTGCAACACCTGTACGAAAATGGTATGATGTGGAGTTACACTACATGGAGCGAGCATGGTGAAGCAGTAGAGTTCAGCGCAGCAGACTTCAGCTCAGGGTACAGTTACCATGGTGCCTCATCCAGCGGCAGTGGTGCCGGACCCCCAGCTTGCAATCCAACTGTAGATTTGGTCCATGATGCGTTTCCGGGATTTAGTCATGGTGGACACCAACACCAAGACGGAGGTTACAGTACCACTCATGAGCATGATGACACATTCCCCGCTGCTAGCTTGGCCACTGACACCAGTGAGATGGATAAGTACAACCGGATGCTACTTGAAGCGCAGACCCCGGTGTTCCCTGGATGTCGAGAGAATGTGTTGCAATATGTGATGGAGCAAATGAAGATAAAAGTGAAGCACAAAATGTCAGTCAGTGCTTTTGACGAAATTCAGGAGCAAATATGTAAGTTGCTTCCTGATGATCACAATCTTCCTAAATCTCATTATAAGGTTAGAAATATCTTGAGCAGCCTCGGCCTAAAGTACAGGATAATTGACGCATGTCCGAATGATTGTGTGCTATTTTACAAAGAGTATAAAGATTTGGACTATTGTCCCGTATGTGGCCAGTGCAGATTCCAGGTGAATAGGAAGAGTTCGAAAAAGAGAATTCCTGTGAAAGTTGTTCGATATTTTCCCTTGATTCCCAGATTGCAGCGCCTGTACATGTCTCTACACACAGCAGAGGCGATGCGATGGTACGCAGAAAAGCGAATAGATGACGATGTCCTGCGACACGCCGCGGATGGGGAGGGTTTCAAACATTTCGACAGAGAATTCGGAAACTTTGCTGCAGAGGTTAGAAATGTTAGACTCGGCCTATCTACAGACGGATTCAATCCTTGGGGAAGTAATAGCTCCGCCGTAAGCACTTGGCCAGTAATTCTGATGCCGTACAACCTGCCTCCGTGGATGTGCATGAACAAGGAATTTAATTTCCTTACTGTACTAATTCCAGGTCCTAAATCTCCAGGGAAGTGCTTAGATGTCTACCTCAGACCTTTGATCGACGAGCTGAAACTGTTGTGGGAAAATGGAGTCCCAACTTATGACAAATTCACTGACACGATGTTCACGATGAGGGCTGCCGTAATGTGGACGATCAGCGATTTTCCAGCGTATGGGATGTTGGCAGCGTGCAGGACAAAAGGATATAATGGATGTCCTATATGTTTGGACGACGTGAACTCTAGTTGGCACGCAGGGAAGGTGTGTTACTTGGGTCACCGTAGATGGCTCCCTCACGACCACCCTTGGCGACAGGATGAAGCTCATTTCGACGGGACGGTAGAGAACAA
Organism: Geum urbanum; assembly: GCA_946800695.1. NCBI lineage: Eukaryota > Viridiplantae > Streptophyta > Magnoliopsida > Rosales > Rosaceae > Geum > Geum urbanum. The sequence goes on along the minus strand of OX326999.1, from coordinate 74,157,131 downwards.
TCCTAAACCCCGTAGTTGGTCGGGCGAAGAGATTTTAGAGAGGTTGAGCTATTTCGACTTTGGTGTGTTGACTAACGACGCGGATGTAAAGAAATGCAATCCAATTCCTCCACATGATCTGAGCTATTGGGATCACAAGAGTATATTCTTTGAACTCCCTTACTGGTCGAAGTTGAAGCTGAGGAACAACTTGGACGCAATGCACATAGAAAAGAATGTGTGCGACAGCGTGGTGGGAACAATTCTCGGTATTAAGTTCAAGACTAAAGATACTCCCAAAGCGCGCAAAGATTTGGAATCAATGAATCTACGTCGTCCCTTGTGGTTGAGGAGGGATAGGAAATGAGTGTACAACAAGATGCCAGCTACACCGTACACAGTGAAGCCGACACTTAGACGTTCTGTATTTCACTGGTTTAAGGGCGTTCGTTATCCGGCCACGTATGCAGCTACTATAACTGGAGCAGTGGACGAGGTGCAACACAAGTTTGTTGGTCTAAAGACACATGACTATCACGTTATGCTGCAACGTCTGATTCCAGTGGTAATTCGACCATATTTGCCTCGCGACGTCGTAGAACCAATAGTGGCATTGTGCAGATGGTGGCAGAGGTTATGCGCCAGAGAATTAAAGAAGTCAGATGTCGTGGAATTGCAACAACAAATTGTGCACATCATTTGCAAACTAGAGAGGATTTTTCCTCCTGCTTTCTTCGACATAATGATTCACCTAATGATCCACCTGCCCGAGCAGGTTCTCATTTCTGGTCCGGTCCAGTACACTTGGATGTATCCTCAAGAAAGGTACGTACAACTAATTAATTATACAGGTTTTTCGATTCATAATTTGTTCCACTGGAGATTACTAGCTAGCTATATGCATGTACTTATTTTTATTGTACGTTTGATTAATTTTGTAGACAGCTTGGACAGTATAAGTCATTCGTCAAAAACATGTCGGCCCCGGATGGCTCCATAGCAGAGACATACCTAATGCATGAGTGCGTTACTTACTGCAACAGGTACCTCAAAGATCCACCACCTCCAACTGCCTCCGATCCCAGTGCCCGCATCAATCTTTCTGTCGTCACCAATGTCGTCCGACCGTTTAGAGGAGTATTAAAGGAAACGTTAACACGGGAAGAACTTATTGAGGCACATTGGGTAGTGTTACGAGACTGTGACGAAGTTGAGCCGTACATGATGTCATACAGGGAGAGGCTTCAGGCGTTATATCCAGACAAGAGTTCGGCGTGGATTGAGAAAATGGTTAAGAAAAAGTTCCCCGATTATTTCTTCCAATGGGTACGTATTTAGTGATTTATATACATATTGAGATCATGCATGTTTAATTTGTAGAAAGTAAACCCTTACATTTTTCCATTTTCGCAGATGATTGATCTGCAAAAATCCGAAAACCACGGGGGGTGGTGGTCTTGGCCAAAGCACTTGCTAGCAGGGAAGCCGATTAAACACTATATTTATCCGGGATGTTTTGTGAACGGTGTGAAGTTCCATTCATTGGCGCGAGATGAAGGAAGAAGAACACAAAACAGTGGGATAGCGGTTGGGAAAGACCCTGATCTATATTACGGAATGATCGTATATGTGGTTCAGCTATGTTACGGGAATGCTGTCAACGTTTTCCTATTCAAGTGCAGATGGTTCAAGCGTACAAAGGAAGACCTGGGACTTTTATCAGTCGATACAAACTCAAGCTGGTATGAGGATGAGCCTTTCGCTCTCGCCACCTTAGTTAGGCAGGTGTTCTATCTCGACGATCCGAAAGCTGGTGACGGGTGGAAAATAGTGAACCAGATCTCTCATCGAGGAGTTTGGAATACAGAGACAATTGAAGGGACACCGGGGACGACTGAAGATGCTGCTGAACCAGATAGAGACATTCATGCCTATCAAGAGCCTAATATTTCTGTCATCCGCTCCGACATAATGGACCTGGTTCAAGACGGTGAACGGTTACCCATGCCTGATGGTTGTACAGATCTAACTGAAGAAGAGATTATTGAGGTAGATGAAGAAGACGTGCAGGATGAGGACGATGACGACGACTCTGGTTATTCCTCGGACGATGTTGAGTACGATGAGGAGGATGAGCAATCGGATAACGGTGATGATGATGATGACGATTATGACGAAGAGTACGGTCACACGACGAGGATCATTAATTGGTAAACCCTAATTTATTATTGTAATATATATATATGATCGATCGATGCATCGTAAAAAGGTGAAAGATTTCTATTATGTCGAGACTTTAAGATTCCTCATCCAGCTTTGGTTGGTTTTATTGTTTTTAAATACTATTTATGTATAAATTGGATTAATTATGGGTCCCTATATATGATTATATATATTGACTTGTGATAGTATTATTGAGAGCACAAATTTTGTACGTAGTCCCGGCCCCTCTCTTTGCTTTCAACTTCATCGGTGTATTCTCTGATCTTATTAAAAGTAAGCTGAAGCTGCTCTACATTTCGCTCAAGCAGCCCTTCAAACCCTAAATCCTCGACACTAAATGTAGCAGATCGATCGAATCGATCGATCATTTTTTTAATTATATTCTTGAATGAGAATAATTGAACGAACATACAAATGACCGGGGACGACCTAAACCCTAAACCCTACGGCCCTAACCTCTGAATTCAGGGTTTTACACTTGGACGACGGAGACAGTCATTCTCCGTCGTCTAGGGACACACTTGGACGACGGAGACAGTCATTCTCCGTCGTCCAAGTGTAAAACCCTATACCCTAAACCCTAAGGATCCCTAACCCCTGAATTCAGGGTATATTCACCTGGACGACGGATACGACATTCTCCGTCGTCCAAGTACACACCTGGACGACGGAGAATGTCGTATCCGTCGTCCAGGTGTAAATTTCGTAATTTTTTCTAAGACAACGACCATCTAGACCATCTTCGAATGCGTATTCTTTTCGTCAAGACTTTAGAGTAGTATATTCTTGGTGTGTGAGCTTCGACGGTTCGAAAATCGGAGTTGCGAAATGTCCTGTATCCACGTTTCCGGTTTGTGAAATTCTCGGTTTTGCGGTTGACTGTGCCGATGAAACCCTTCCCGAACTTATTATTTCCTGGTCCTTTATAGTAATTATATATTATGTTACGACGAACATATCCAACGGTTGTTTTGTCCAAATTCAATTTCGTTAGTACTCTGCTGCAAATCAGCAACTACTCATGAACACTAAAGTCTTAAAGATTAGTCGATACTTAACAACTTTCAAAACGTAAAATTATTCGGCGGTTCAAATTTATCTGTTTATATATACGATGCGTTCATCGATATTGTACGACTATTTCACTCGAATGACAGATCGCTAAATTCCTAGCGAATTAATTTAAATATTTTTTTTGCATAATTTGAACCTAGACGACGGATACGGTCAGTATCCGTCGTCCAAGTGTTCAAATTACCATGGCGGTTCGAATAAATTTTTTATTATTTTTTCGATGTAAATATTGACTTGGACGACGGATATGTCGTTTTCCGTCGTCCAAGTGTTCACTTGGACGACGGAAAACGACATATCCGTCGTCCAAGTCGAAATAACATGGCGGTTCGATTTGCCGCCTCAATTTTCGGCACCGCTTCAAATTCCACTTAGACGACGGAAAACACTGTCTCCGTCGTCTAAGTCAATATTTATGGCGGTGAAACGGCCCGCCCATTTATTTGGCGCCGGTTCGAAAAAATTTGACTCTTCACTTAGACGACGGAAAACACTGTTTCCGTCGTCTAAGTGCACTTAGACGACGGAGAATAGTGATCCGTCGTCTAAGTGAAACTCTATATAAGGAGGAGCACCCCCCCTCATTTTCTCATCATTCCATCTCCTCCTCTATACTCTCCTCTCCTCTCTCTCTCACTCCGGCGATCCTCCTCCGGCGACGCTCCGACGACCAACTTTCCGGCGTGGTTCCCCCTCTCCGACGACTCGATCAACTCCCCGATATTCCCGAAAACTCCGATTCGGTACATTTCTATTTTTCCCTTATTAAAATAATTTTCATTTAATTAATTAATAAAATTCTAAATTTAATTAATTAGTAGAATTTAATTTATTACTTAGTTTTAAATATTTAATAAATGATTAATTTATTGTAAATTTATTGTAATTTATTGTTATTAATTATATTTAGATTAATTATTGTTATTAATTAAATAAATGATTACATATTGTTATTAATTAATTAAATGGTAAATTATTGTTATATATTAATAATAATTAAATGAATAATTGTAATTACTTGATAATTTATGAAATGAATAAATATTATTGTAATTATTTATTAATTAGTTGCATAATTAAATAAATATGAGATTAAATTAATTAGTAGTACGTGTTCGATTTAAATTTAGTACATAGGCTTGATGTAATTAAGTCGCACTCTTTGGAATAGATGGCGCCTCTTTTCCTTGCTTATCTCCTTAACCCCTCGTGATGTGTGGATTTCATCACCGCACACCATAACCTAAGTGAAGTTATGGACACGAGGTTGAGGGCGGAGTTTGCAAAGGACTTGAGGGAGTGTAAATTTTCGAAAAATTGGCCGAATGTCGGACATGGTGTCTAGAAACGGGTTATGACTGGTGACAGGATTTGGACTAAGAAAGACTTTTGTCGAAATTAGTCCTGCCTCTCGCGTTATCTCTATCCCTAACTGGCCATGTTTTTCGATTTAACCAAGGCTGATTAATTGAAAATTTACACTTTATCGCGCGGGTCGCACGTCCATTGAACGACCGAAAATGCCAAGCTAGTGTACTCTATTTAAATCTTAAACGTACTTAATTAATTAGCGTAAATTTTTAAGTTGTAATTATTATGGTAAGTAGGTATTTTAACACCGTACTCTTAGGTTTAAATGGCTCCGCCAAAGACCACATCCGGCAAGAAGAAAGCCCAACAGGAGTCAGAAGATGAGATGCTCCAAATGTTGGCGGCCCAAGTCGGTTGGGTTCAACCGCAGGACGACGCCCTCAATCCGGGGCCTTCTGGGGAAATTCCCTCTGCCCCATTTCTCTCAAGCGGTGATGACGTCGACCCCTTTTCAACTCCGACGCCCGGTACCGCTTCAACGGGAAGTACTCAGGCGTCTTCGACGGCCGATTCTATCATGTACAGCGCCCGCCGTAAGCAAAGGAGGGCCCCCACTGACCCCCAACCGAAAAAGACTCGGGGTCTCGTTAAAGGTGGAAAGGCGGAGAAAATTTGCAAGGCGACCGGGAGCAAGATCGCCTTGCCCTACGACGAATTCACCGGTGGCCCTCCCACACCTCAGCTAGCAAGTCTCTCGGCTCATAGCATTGGGTCGATTGTTCGAAACCGGGTTCGTATCACTGCCCCTACTTGGAGGGAGGTGCCGGATTCGGAGAAGGCGAAAGTCTTTAAGGATCTTTCGGTACGTAATACGTACAATTTTAGTTATTATATACTATTTTTAATATTAGTTATATATAATTTTATAATATATACGATTATAATTTCCAATTTATTTCTGATAGGAACAATTTGCGGTGGATCCGGATCCGGCGATGTTGAGGCATATCAACCAAACCGCCAACAACATCTTCAAAGATTGGAAGTACAGGCTCCATCAGTACTTCCGAACTAACGGTCCCGTGCCTCCCCCCGAAGAGCTGCGTGGGGATAGAGAAGATGAGTGGGAGTGGTTGTGTAACCACTTTGCCGATGAGCAATTTAAGGTGTTAATTTACTTTTTTTATTTCAATTAAGATAATTGAATACTCTAAATTTTAGTTACTTATAAATTTTTTAATGATTTCATTATGTTGTCTAACAGAAATTCTCCGGTGTCAACAAAGCCAACCGGGGGAAGAAGGACAAGCACCATACTTCCGGCGCCAAGCAACTCATTCAAATTGCCAAGGAGCACAGGGATAAGGGCTCCAAACACCCTTATCTCGATGCAAGCGTAAGCGCGTACGTGACGCCTGGGCTCGATAATGAAGCGAGTCAACGCGGCGTAAGTCATATATATATATATATGTGTGTGTGCGCTAATAATTATAGTAATTATTATTTAAATATTATTTCATTATAATAAATTTATTATTCTTTTGTAGGCAAGAGTGATAGAGCGTGCGCAGGAAGAATTGGCTAACACTCAGCTTGCGTTCCCAGATGTGCCGCTAGAAGACCTGCCTCCTCTATCTGTGGAGAGCCAAATAGCAATTGCGGATGAGGTCTACGGTCGTAGAGCTGGCAAGGAGGTTAGGCACTTCGGGCCTAAGGTGGTTCGAGATTTGTCGACCTCTGAGTCATCATCTACGGGAGGTTCGGGGCGGCGGAGAAGTTCTCAAGCTGCGGCAGCCTATGAAGAGGCTCGAATCGCACGGGAGGAGAATATTGCCATGCGCCAAAGAATGGACCAGCAAGACGAGCGAATAGCCCAACTCATCGCCCTTATGCAACAAGCTCAAAGACAATGTCAACCTCCTCCGAACCCATTCCCCGACGACGACGACCCGGCTGGAGGCGGAGGACGAGGCGGCGCATCTGCTCCTCCAGTGTTTTAGCTAGCTAGTAGTTTATTATTTCGTTTCTTAATTTCCGCATTACGAACAATATTTTCATTTTTAATTATGGGTTTTTTCGATTATGTATGTACAAATTAATTTTAATTATTTTATTAATTTAGTGTATTTAATTAATTTTTTTTCAATTAATATTAATAATATTTTTGAATTTAATTTTTTTAAAAAAATTAATTTTTCACTTAGACGACGGAGACATTAATCTCCGTCGTCTAAGTCCCTACATGGGCCACGGACGTTGTTAGCTTGTCCGTGGCCCAGGTGGTGACTTAGACGACGGAGATTAATGTCTCCGTCGTCTAGGTTACGACCTGGGCCACGGACAAGCTAACAATATCCGTGGCCCAGGTAGGAACCTAGACGACGGAGACATTAATCTCCGTGGTCTAAGTGCCTACCTGGGCCACGGAGAAGCTAACAATCTCCGTGGCCCAGGTCGTAACCTAGACGACGGAGATTAAATTCTCCGTCGTCTAAGTCACCACCTGGGCCACGGAGATTGTTAGCTTCTCCGTGGCCCAGGTAGACACTTAGACGACGGAGATTAATGTCTCCGTCGTCTAGGTTACCACCTGGGCCACGGACATTCTCCGTGGTCCAAGTGAACTTGGACGACGGAGATTAAATTCTCCGTCGTCTAAGTACTTAGACGACAGCACTTGGAGCACGTACCTTGGACGACGGATTTTCCGTCGTCCAAGTACTTAGACGACGGAGACTGTCACTTAGACGACGGAAATGCTCCGTCGTCTAAGTCACTTTTTCTTGTAGTGATAGTCCAATTCCTCCTTAAGTAATTTATTGTGTAATTCAAGCATTTTTTTTTATCTGGAAAATATAATTGAGGATCTTTTAAAGACGTGGATGAGGCATTAAATATCTGTTCTAATTAAAATAAGACTATATTTTGTAGTTCGGAGTCAGATACTATTAGGTTCGGTATTGCAAAATTTGATTGGAGTTTATATAGAATATCATCAGACATATATTACCAGCGAGCATTAAGAAGTTGCTTAAGATTGGTTACATCACAGAATAAAATAATTGTAGCGAATAAGCAGCGTACCTCTGAAGAAGAAGAAGCAATATATATATGATGCATTCATAAGTACTTCAGACCATTTTTTTATCAAATTGATGTGTTGAAACGTGAAATTATAAAAAATAAAAAAAATAATAACAAAAAGTTAAACAGTTAAAAAAAATTGTTGGGAAAACAATAAAAAAAGTTAATGACAGTTTAAAAGTAAAAAGTCAAACTGTTATATACTAAAATTAAAATCAAATTGTCAAAATGATATGTGAATGTGAAAAAGTAAAGCTAAAACTATGAAAAAATAAAATATAAAACAGTAAAAATGGTGGATAAAACAGTAATGGCATTTATTTTAATTATATTTTAAAATAGAGGTAAAAATGGTATGACATTGTTCCTAAGGACTATTGTTAGGACCATAATTATGTGTCTATTACACTCCTAACTTTATGCTTATAACTTGTTTTTTTATGAATAAAGCATTGTTCTTATGACATTTCCTGTTCTTATTAGGAAATGTAGAGTTGGCTCGGAAATGCATTAAATATGAAGAATTAGATACTTATTGAAGAAGACGTATAAATTTTCGAGGTCACAAGAGAATTTGGAGCAATTTTGGGAAAATGACGAAATAGCTTCACCAGAAGTAGCTGAAAGTTGCCTGGAACCTGCCAGAATTTTCCACAGCCGACTGGCTCACCTTGGCAGGCTTAATCACATGGAGTCCAACCCAATGGAGGCCCATTTAGGCCATTTATGCTTACCAATCTGATTTGGAGAGAAAGAGAAGAAGTTAGACCACATGATGTCACTAATTTGGAGCTTAGCCTTCCATAGCCTAAAATAGTGAATTATGGTCTCCCTAATTCAAAGCTAACCCTTAGATCTTCCACATCCCTTTTTATTATCATCCTAGGGTCAAAATGGAGCCTCCCAACTCAGCCAAATTCGAACTCCCCTCTCCCCACACACACAACTCACCTCATTTTCAGATTTTCCATAGTTTTACAATCTTTCTAGACCCCTTATCCTTATACCAATTCTCTAGCACTCTCTTCTGCCTCTCATCCTCCCTTTCTAGACCAAAATACATCTATAACCACCACTACTAGAGACCTAGCTCTTCCCTCTCTTGGGTAGAGCCGAATCTCACCACCATATCACCACCACTTTGGCTTAGTTGGGGTATTCTTCATCTCATCCTCACCTCCTAGGGTTTGGCTAAGCTTTTAGAGTTCAAAATAGCGGGAAGTGATCCCTCTTCCCCTTGCTTCTTGGAATACTAAAGGTTTACCTTACCTCCTCTTGAACACTTGGTGCTTGTTGAAGAAAAGAAGTGGAGCTAGAGAGCTTGGAGTCACTTGGTGAAGCTTTGGCTAGGGGACCCTTGGTTATTTCTTCTCTCTTCCTACTTTAAGCATGTATCAACTCTTGTATTTAGTTATGTGTAATGAGTAGTTTTATTTGGGAGGCTAGGGTTCTATGAACAAATGATCTCTTGGATTATGTATGATTTATGATTTTAGTGTATGTTATGTGTTGTGTGTTGTGAATGATCAATTGTGTGTTTTTGGATGTTTATTGTGTTTGAGCTTCGTGTCTAGTTTCACTTATGCATGTGTTGACCCTAACTAAGTTAATGTATGTGTAAAGAGACTAAAAATGGACCTTAATTGAATTAGCTACTCACTTAAGACTAAATGAGCATCTAAACATGATTAGGGTATTTTCTCAGAGGTTTACCTTGAGACTTGGTTGCCTTAGCACCTAGCATGGACTAAAACTCATTTGAGTCTCAACAGACTTGAGGGACTCTAGTCAAGCACACATTAAATCTAAAAGGTTATTGTGGCTATTTGGAGATTCTCTTGACTCGTAACCCAATAGGTACGAGTTGGGAGAATCACATAGACTTTTTCTCGGATTCTCCAGCAGAGATTTGAGAAAGGGAACCTTCCACATATATCACAAGATATGCTTATTGACTTCACAACGTGACATATGATTGAGATGCAAGCCTAAAATGGCTTGGGTCTTGGTTCCGATTCACGAAATACTTCAATGTTGGGCTCAAGTCATATAGAATTTAAAATGACCTAGGAACTTGGGTTCAAAATCAAACGTGACCCAAAAGGTCACGATTTAGACATTAACTTGTGTGAACGGACTTTAATCCATCACATAAACTGGGATATTGTTTGATGCATCATATGATTAGTGGGGATTTCCCTAGTTGACCATCTTTCCTTATCTTGAACTTGTTTGCTATTTTCTTTTGCACATTGTAGTGTAATCAACTAACCAATCAAACTCGTATAACCACTCATCCAATGCTAAGTCTCCAAAGGACTTGGTAGAGTGAGATACATACATCCGCATTTTACTTTTCATTTAGTATCAAGTTAGTGTCTAGTTGTGTCTGTAGTCTAAGTGTTAATCATTCGAGTTAGGGAGTTATAGTGGCTAATTCTCGTAGGTTCGACACTCAACTTCCTACAAATATTATAACTTGCCCCGTATACTTGCGAGTGGGGAGATACTTTACATTTATGAGTTAGTTCTTAATTCAATAACTGTAAATTGTCTATTTTTCTCCACAACTCCCAAATGATATATAGTAAATAATTTGTAGAAATGACCAAATATATTTTTTTAATTTGAAAAGATGACCCAAATTCTTAATTTCTAGTAATTTGAAAATAGGACTTTGTAATTTTTCATACAAGATTTTCTCAAGAGTGTTAGTTAAGAGGTTCAAGGCCATCATCCCCAAGTTAATTTTAGAAAATCAAGCTACATTTATATAAGGACGACAGATCCAAGACAATGTTATTCTTGAACATGAGTTATTTCATCATTATGGGCAGCAACATTCATCTGATCAAGAGTTGATGGTTTTAAAGCTTGATATGCACAAAGCTTATGATTGTGTAGAATGCTCTTTCCTCAAAGCCACAATATTTAAGATGGAATTTTCAGAGAAATGGGTGGAGATAATTATGCAATGTGTAACGACCGTATCTTTTTTGTACTCCTAAATGGTGCACATGGCCCTTCTTTTAAGCCATCCAGAGGACTACGTCAGAGAGATCTTTTATCTCCATTTTTATTCTTGTTTGTTAATGATGTTCTCTCTCATATACTCAACAACCTTGCTGCTGTGAACATCTTGAAACTGGTAACTCCTATTAGTCCTCTGATAAGTCAGTTGTTTTTTATGGATGATTCGTTATTTTTTCTACATGCAACCATGGACAATTGTTAGGTTTTGTCAGGTGTGGTTCATTATTATTGCTTGACATCAAATCAGAAGGTAAATCATGATAAATCTCTTATGTATTTCTCTTCCAATACTAGATCGAAGATTGCGGCACTGTTATCTTTTGTTATGAATATATCTACGCAACAAGATCCAGGGAAGTATTTGGGGCTTCCAATTTTCTGGCCAAGAGCAAAGAAAGCTGCACTTTAATTTATTTAGGATAAGATGAAAATGAAGTGTAAAGGTTGGAAACAGAAGTTACTTTCCCAAGGTGGTAAGGAAACTTTGATTAAGGCGGTTGCCACTACAATTTCAGCATACTCAATAACTTGTTTCCTATATCCTAAAGGCTAATGTCATGAAATTGCATCCATTCTATCTAATTTTTGGTGGTCATCTAACACTAATAATGGAATGCATTGGAAGAGTTGATATTCTTTGCAAGAGACTAAGACACAAGGGGGATTAGGGTTTCGGGATTTACATGTTTTTAATGAAGCTTTGATTATGAAGCAAGATTGGAGATTCTCAACTTTCCCGCAAACTTTAATAGCCGGATTCATTAGAAGTCGTTTCCATCCAAGTACTAATCTGTTGCATGTTGTGAGAGGCCGTTCTCCTTCTTGATTTTGGTCTAGTCTTCAATCAGTATTACCTCTGTTCAATGCAAATGTGATATCAATGATTAATGACGAGGAGGCTACATATGTCTGGCGAGATAATTGGTTACCCTCTATCTCTTCTTTTAATTTACGACACTATTTACCTCAACCACTTTTACTGGTCTTTGATCTGATTGATAAACTGCAAGGACCCGACCCTAGATTAATTAGTAATCTAGAATCAAGCCCAATCGATTGACCCTAATATACTAGTTTTTGTGAAAATTTTAACATAATTTCTCTTATAAAATAAACAACCAAAAAAACCTGCAAGAAAAACTGATACTCCGCAGATAAACCCATAAACAATACCGTGGACCACCAATGTCCATCCGAATTTCACAATATAAGACTAGAATTAAAACTGATACATTATCCAGAAATGGAAAACATAACTCCAGTAAATATGGAATCACATACAAAGAATTATATGAGTGACGACCTATTCTCAAGAGTCTCAATAAGAAAATACTACTAAACCAATATCTAGAGTGACTTTAATAACATAAGAGACAAACTGACAGTGAACAAGGACCTACTGCTGAAGGAATTGACTGGTGGACTCGACGCCCTCGACGACATCCAGCACCCTCATGATACACACTGCAATCTGGGCAAGTAAAACCGAAAAGCCCAAGAAAAATGCACTTAAAATAATAAAAACTGTTAGAGTGAGTGGACAAAAATAATCTAAAATATATATATATATATAAAATCTACAACATGTCTTTCTGTAAATAAAATCTCTAAATCTAGTAGCGAGTCTAAAATACTGAAAATACAGTATGAAAGATACGTCGAGGGGGAACTCCTGACCCTTCTCGAGTATCGTGCTCAAGTGGAGGCAGTGGCTGGGGTTCTCTAACTTCGAGCCACTAAAGTCGTCCGGTGATTCCTGACACCAAGACGACGTGAATGCCAAGGGGGTAAGTGCTGCTACTTCCTTGGAGCCACTCGGGGATCATCCGAGTAACCAATGCATCGATGCACAACTAACTAAAACAAGCCACCAAATATATATACTGAATACTAAAAGCACAAACTAAACTGGAGCTGAAAACTGAACTGGATATAATAATAAATAGACTTACTAATTAACTGTAAAAATAAAGTGTCCACTCACAGGTTGCCGAGATAAACATAAAGCTGAAACCCTGTCGATCGACACAATTATTCATCTGATACGCCCGCTAACTCATGATCTTGAAACCACGATTCAACTAATATATGATCATTGGAGTTCATACTGAATAGCAAAGATCGTAATATGTTGATTAATAACATCGAGAATCTCATATGCTCGAACAATGTATTTTCCTGTTTAATTACTGACTCAACCAAATACTGAATTCAATTCCCTATAATCCCTCACTTTAAAGAGTCGCAAACAAATCTCGAATATTAAACGACTCGCAATTTAACCGATAATCAAAGCGTCATTTAACATTGTTGTGAATTAAACTGATAATTGTCTGATTAAATACTCGCCCAAATTTAACATAATCGAATTTAAATATAAACCTCACCATTGCGTTCGGCAGGCGAAAACGAGCGAAACGACATAAAAAATTCCACCTCGCCGGAGATCCGCCGTGCACGGCGGCGGCAGCCCCACGCACCGCCGCCGAAAATTTCACCAACCCAGAAATCTTTGACCTATATATCAATTTGAAGATCTCGACATTTCCAACAACTTTTCAATTCAAAGCTAAGCCCAATTTGAACCGGAAAAGGTCCAAAACTCACCGTGAAGTTCGAAAACCTCGTCAGAATTCCCATAATCCGATCGGCCACGGAAAAGGCCGAAACCACTTGAGATCAACTCACAATTCCATGGGCTTCAAAAACCCTATAAGGTCGACCCCTATCGCCGTCGTCTCAGCCACCTCTGTCGCTGGCGAAATTCGCCGGAAAACCCTCCACTTCATCACGTCATTTCTTCCTCCTCCGGCCACCAAATTTGATGATCCACCTATCAAAAGAAAGAAGAGCTCGAGCCCAACAACTTTCATCAAGGAAGCACGGCCAAAGGAAGCCAGAATAGAGTACACCGCCGGCGAGAAGATTTCAGCCAAAATGGGTCAATTTGACTCACGGTCAACACGGTCAACCCATAATTCCCAAAATAGAAACTTTCCAAAAATAACTCGTATTTATACCGTATAAATACCATACACATACCAGCCCAAATCAACGGCTATGGTTCAATCTGATCAAGATCGGACGGTCACGATTAAATCAATAATAAAAATAACACTTTTATATATTTCTACCAACCGACTTCAAAACTCGTTAAATAATTGCTCGCTTATCCGAAAAATTTTCCAAAAATTCTCACGAGCTTGGAATTAAATACTCTACAATTCTCGTGAAGGAAGTCAACACAAATTCTCGTCTGATGAAAAAGTCGTTAACAGACCCAATTATGCTATTAATCTGCGATAACTCAATTTCGTGCTAATTAATACGTAGGTTTTGGTTCGGGTTGTCACATTAACATACTCGGACTTGGAATTTGAGCGCTATATATCCTGTGCTGAGTGCCTCAAAAACCTATGCAATTGAAGCTCTCCCAATATAGCATCTTAACTTGGAAGATAAGCTAATCTGGACACCAACCCGTTCCGGAACTTATACAATTAAGTATGATTAGTAGCTTATTAAAACGAATCTCAACAATAAACAAGAACATCTAGGACCATCTACATCCTATGTGACCCCTGATGTTATTTGGAAGTGGATTTGGTCGTTAGCAGTGCTACTGAAAATAAGGGTATTTCTTTGCAAGTTGGTTCATAATATCATTCTAGTGCATGCTATCCTTTATTGTCGACATTTAGGATCTCAAATCACAGTTAGTTATGTGATTTGTAATCGAAAACAATCAAGCACTGCTTGTTTGAGTGTCTTTGGGTTCGCCAAGTATGGTTTTCTCATCCATTAGGGTATAAAGTTAATCTACAAAGGCTAACTTCTTTTACCAAGTGGTTTAAAGATCTTATTATCGAGTTTGCTGACTATCGAGATGGTAAAGACAACGTCTACACCATGGTAGCATTTATTTTGTAGTATATTTGGAAAGGAAGGTGCAAAGGAATCTTCCAGCACATCCAACCAATTCCATTAGAGGTTGCAAGAATGGCATTTGATAGCGTTGTTAATACTGAACCGAAAACCGAAAAAAAATCGAACTGAAAACGAACTGTAACAAAAATAACTGAAATCATACAAATACCGAACCAAAAAACAAAAAAACTGAACCGAACCGAAAAATTCAATTAGGTTTTCGGTTCCAAAAAAATTGAACCGAATCGTTTGAACTGAAAATGAATAAAACGACATCGTTTTACAAGTGTCAATCAAGTTTGATATTGTTGGGTATGTTGTTGAGTATCTCTCTTTCTCCCATATGAAAGTAGTATTTGGTATGTGCCATAGTTTGATACTTAACAATGATTATTGGGGTTCTTGTAGGTTTAAGAAAATGAATGCTAAATTGCCAAAGAAAAACCCCCTAGCTGAGAAAGTGAGAATGATGGACAAGTTGAGTATAGTTTGAGAATGGATTAAATTGAGTGTTTTTATGTGATATTTGGATTGTATTTTTATTTGGATAGATTGTAGATTGTTTTAAAATTGGACTATGGAGTGTGGACTTTGGTTTATGTTTGTTGATGTTTGAAACTTTGAATGTGTGATTTGTGACTAATTATATTTGTTGTAGTTTGATTTGATTTGACATAAACTATGTTTCACACTTTCACAAAGTTATTGAAAAAAGTAGCTAATGAAAATCTTCGAATTTTCGAAACTAATAGAAAGAAACAATATTTTTTTTAGAAAGCTTTTTTTATTTAAAAAAAAAATGAACCGAACCATTCGGTTTTTTGTAAAAAAAAAAATCAAGAAAACTGAATCGAACCGAACTGATTAAAAAATACGATTTGATTTTCGGTTCGGCCTGATAACCGAATCGTTTGTACCGATTAACAACCCTATCATTTGATGCGGCCTCTGAATATCTTCAAGTAGCATCAAGTAAAAGAAACAAGTTGGTAGGTACTGTATACAATCAGGCGCCTCTTAACAATTATCTTTACTGGAGACGACCTCAAACACTATAGACTAAAGTGAATACTGATGCTTCATGGGATTTGGTTTCATTATCGTGTGACATTGCGACTGTTGTTAGAGAGGAATGGCTAGGGTTGTGAATGCAATCACTGCAGAGGCAGTTGAGGCTCAAGGTATTTTGATGGGTTTGCAGGTAGCAAATGAGATGAAGTTAACCAATATCATTAAGGAATCTGATTCACAAAAATGAATTAATGCCCTACCATCAAGGGATTCAATTCCACATTGGTCTTCATTCTTCTGGGCTTGAGCTGACATTTTTTTTCACAAATATTAACTAGCATTGGGTCAGTAAAGAGGCTAACAAAGTTGCAAACAAGGTGGCAGCTTTTGCTTGAAGTTTGATTGGTTCTCCAGACTGGGTTCTTAATCCTCCTTCTTAGATAACTACTCTTTTACGTTTGGATGCTATGTATCATCCTCCTTAGTTTTGTCTTTGTATTAGGTAACTTTATTTCAAAAAAAAAACAAAAAACAATTTAGTCCGTAACAGTCTTTTACTGCGTAAACTGTTCACAGTCTCTGGTGACTTGGAGTTGGGGCCAGACAGGTAAATTGAAATACCTTCCTTCCTTAATTGGCGCGTGACACACAAATGGCCGTGCTCATTTTACCGGTCACCGGACTCACACTCCTCTAACATCTCCATCCATCACCCTTTGACCCAATTTCAGTTTCAGTCCTCCACTGTTGACTCTCTCTCTCTCATCAACTCAACTTTCTCAGTAGCTAGCTAGGGTTTTATATTCTCTCATCGCAATTTGGATCGAGTCGACCGACCACATGAAATCCGACGATTTTAGGGTGATTTTCCTCATCTGTCTTATTCTTTGCGACGCCTCCAAATTCGTCCGCGGCGGCGATGAGCCGGCGACCAAAAACAAATTCCGGGAACGAGAAGCCAGCGACGACTCCCTTGGCTATCCAAACATGTATGCCCGCTCATAACATCACTCTTATAATCGTTTGGATTTTATTATTTGTGTTTGTTGAGTTGTGGATTGAACACTATGATGGTGTTGTATGTGTTTTAGAGATGAGGATGCGTTGTTGAATACACAGTGCCCTGCGAAATTGGAGCTCAGATGGCAAACGGAAGTTAGCTCCAGTATTTATGCTACTCCATTGATCTCTGATATCAATAGGTAACGTACAACAAGCTCTGTGATTTCGGTGTGATTTTGCTTATACATTTTTGACAGGTGCAATTACCTTTTGTTTGTGTTTGCTCTTGTGCTTATTGCAGTGATGGAAAGCTCGAGATTGTGGTGCCGTCTTTCGTTCACTATCTTGAGGTTTTGGAAGGTTCTGACGGAGACAAACTACCTGGTACAGTGAGCTTTTTATCTTCTTCTTTTCGGTGTTTGCGATTTTGTGATGTTTGGTTATGCGTTTTGTTCAAGTATCTGGTTGATGCTTTGTTAGGTTGGCCTGCTTTCCATCAGTCTACTGTACATGCAAGTCCTCTCCTGTATGATATCGATAAGGATGGTGTTAGAGAAATTGCTTTAGCTACCTACAATGGTGAAATTCTCTTTTTCAGGTACTTCCACTTATTATATTTGTATTACTTCTGGACTTGTAGGAGTGGCATTTCTGCATAAATCTTTATCAGTCTGCGCAAACTCATAACTGTTATCTGTGTGTTTACTCTTTTAGGGTCTCGGGCTACATGATGGTAGATAAACTAGTCGTACCTCGTAGGAAAGTTAAAAAGAATTGGTTCGGGGGCTTGCATCCAGATCCAGTGGATCGTACCCATCCAGATGTTCATGATGACCTTCTTATTATGGAGGCTAATATGAATTCAACGCCTCGTAAGTAATCTGCAAATTCTAGTAATTGCTATTTTTTTTGGGCACTAGCTCATAGTATCCACTCTAGGATGTGAGAATGTTGAGTCCCTGGATGCATCTTTATATGAGTGATTTTTTTTTGGTTCTTCACAGGAACTAAACATTCCACACTTTCTTGGTTGTCTTGTAGAAACAGATGAAAACACAGCGAAAATAAACAATTCTGCTACTGTTTCAAGTGATCTTAGTTTGAACACTTCGACAACAGTTTCCAAAGAAGGTGATCCTGGTTTGAACACTTCAACTACAGTTTCCAAAGAAAGTGATCCTGGTTTGAACACTACAACTCCTATTACAAACGAAAGCCACCTTAGCTTGGTTAATGCTTCAAATTCAGAGGTCGAGAAGAAAGCTAATGCAAGTCAGATAGAAACAGACATCAAGTTACCTACAAGCACAGACAACTCTTCTGTTTCTGTGGAAACTGTTAATGCGGGGAATGGAACTAGTGCTAGTAGACGGCTTTTGGAAGATAATAGTTCGAGCAAACCACGGGATGGTGGTTCTGAATCCAAAGGCAACAGTGAAGACATTCCTGTAGCAACAGTAGACAATGATGGACCTCTTGAAGAGGATGCTGATTCATCTTTCGATTTACTCCGTGACAATGATGAACTTGCCGATGAGTATAACTATGACTATGATGATTATGTCGATGAAAAATTGTGGGGAGATGAAGAGTGGACTGAACAACAACACGAGAAAATAGAAGATTATGTCAACGTTGATGCACATATCTTGTGCACTCCGGTGAGTTCACTTTAAGGTTTTCATACTTTTAGAATCATGGTCGTGCATTAATATGCAGTTATGTTGGTCAAGTGTGAATAAACTAACTTGCCAGCTACAAAGTAATCATTATTTTAATTTCACCAGGTCATAGCGGACATTGATAATGATGGAGTATCAGAAATGGTTATTGCTGTTTCTTACTTTTTTGATCACGAGTGAGTTCTCTTCCATAATGTCAAATCTAACTCTTTATTTTATTTTTCATCGTTGAAATCCATATACTAAGGATGAATATAGTGTTGATAATAGGAGTTACGTTATCATATAATATAAATATAAATCATACACAAAATATGGACCATATATATAAATAGATATACATTTTGAAAGTGTAGATCATATAAGTAATACGGTGTATGCTTATTTGAGCATTTCATTAGGATGTCAGAGTAATTAATCGCATGGTATGTTGACAGGTACTATGACAACCCAGAGCATATGAAGGATTTGGGTGACATTGATATCGGAAAATATGTAGCCGGTTCAATTGTGGTTTTCAACCTCGACACGAAGCAAGTAAAGTGGACTGCAGATCTAGATCTAAGTACAGATAGTGGAACCTTCCGGGCATACATTTATTCTTCTCCAACTGTCGTTGATTTGGATGGTGATGGAAAACTAGACATACTTGTCGGAACTTCATTTGGCCTGTTCTATGTGTTGGATCATAATGGTAAATCAACTTTAAATACTGATTCTATTTCTTTCTTTTGTGTAAATTTTCAAAGTTGCAGTTGACTTACTGCCATTCCTAGGCTATCTGACATTTCTAGCACGGACTATGACACAAGTTGCTTTACAATTTGAAAGAGACATTAGATGCTATGATATCCTTGTTTTGTGATTTGGAAACTAAATTGTTTCTTCTATTCAGGTAAGGTGAGGGAAAAGTTTCCTCTGGAAATGGCTGAAATTCTAGGAGCTGTGGCGGCAGCTGATATTAATGATGATGGAAAAATTGAACTAGTGACTACTGATACTCATGGAAATGTTGCTGCATGGACTGCTCAAGGAGTTGAAATTTGGGAAACGCATCTTAAGAGTCTGGTTCCTCAGGTAAGTAGTAGTCTGGCTACTTTTTTATTGTAACTTGTGTATCATGTATGTTGGCTGACTATTGGAGTATTGGTCAGTTAATTTTGAATTCTGATTTTATTTTAATATGGACTCAAAGATATTTTTGATTTTACAATTTTGTTTTGTTAAAAGCCTATATGGTTTCTGACTTCCCATATATTGATACTTTGATGTTTTGAGGTTCTTAACATGTGATTTAAGAAGCATCCACACAAGGTGTATCCTGTGTGCGGTTAAGAGGTAAGTATTATACTTCAGATTGATTTGGTCTAATGTTCAGTATTGTGTTCTACAGGGTCCCACTATTGGTGATGTTGATGGGGATGGCCGTACTGATGTTGTGGTTCCGACACTATCAGGGAACATATACGTTCTCAGTGGAAAAGATGGGTCAATTGTTCGACCTTATCCATATAGAACTCATGGGAGAGTTATGAGTCAAGTTCTTCCCGTTGATTTAAGTAAAAAAGGAGAGAAAAAGAAGGGACTCACTCTTGCGACAACATCATTTGATGGCTATTTATACCTTATTGATGGACCAACTGCATGTGCAGATGTTGTTGATATTGGTGAAACTTCGTAAGAAATTTTGCAATCCGTCAATATCTAAGCTCCCCAATTTACTCTCCTACTTGTCATGTGTCCGAACGTTGCCTGATCCTTTACTTCTGCATGGCAGATATAGCATGGTCTTGGCTGATAATGTTGATGGTGGAGATGATCTTGATCTTATTGTTACAACCATGAATGGCAATGTCTATTGCTTCTCAACTACTGCTTCACATCATCCCCTCAAGGCAGGATAGCTCTAAAGCTGTTTTGGATGATTTCTTCTGCTTTCTTGAGTGTGTTGTTTGGTTTTAATTATTATAGCATTTTGTCTGTTCTCAGGCATGGAGATTACCTAGTCAAGGAAGAAATCATCTTGCGAATAGGTACAATCGCCAAGGTATCTTCATTTCACATTCATCAAGAGGATTTCGTGATGAAGAGGGCAAGAACTTCTGGGTGGAAATTGAGATTATTGATAGCTATAGATACCCATCTGGGTTGCAAGCACCTTACAATGTCACCGTAAGTTCTTCCCTTCTGCCAGATTGAATTGGCTGGAGTTGGCTGCTCAACCCCCAATTTCTTTTCATTTGTTATGTATTTGTTCTATGAACCTCAGTCTGTCATTATCTTAAAACATTGCAGACAACTTTGTTAGTTCCTGGTAATTACCAAGGAGAGAGAAGGATAAAGATAAACCAGACATTCAATCGTCCTGGGAAATACCGTATAAAGCTTCCAACTGTTGGTGTAAGGACTACAGGGACTGTTGTGGTTGAGATGGTCGACAGGAATGGACTCTATTTTTCAGATGATTTCTCCCTCACGTTCCATATGTATTACTACAGACTGTTGAAATGGCTGCTTGTTCTGCCAATGATGGGAATGTTCGGTGTGCTTGCAATCCTTCGTCCTCAGGAAGCTATGCCTTTGCCGTCGTTTTCACGGAACACTGACTAAAGTTTCGACTTGATCAAAACATGACACCGCCCCAGCTTCATAGAACTTGATTGACATCAAGTCCAGATACTAAATGTGGTCAAGCATCCCTGGGCACTTCACTGACCATTTTTTATGGCTCAGTTTGGGATATGTGTTGCTGAAAATATCGGCTCCAAAAAATTTAAATGTTAAGCAGTAGATCTCGGAACTTTGTAATATAGTTGAGATGAGTTAGGACGACAGGATTGAGTACCAAGTACTCCCCCATCATACTGTTGGAATGTGGAACAGTAAAATTTTCGTAGTTTCATTATGAATAATAATAGTAGTTTTACCCTATTTAGTTCTCGTTAATTCGTAGATATTCTAGTCTTCCTATATTTCTGTAACTCCGGTACTTTTCGTAGGAATTACTAGTTCAAGGACCCACAGCATGGACGTATAGAATCATTCTGAGCCTCGTTTAGTTTCATGAAAATAGCTGTGCTTGTGGTACATTTGCTGACCTAGAAAATAGTTGGTTTGCTCAAAATGGATTGATTCTATAATCTATTCGAGGCTGAAAAGCAAATGCCAAAGCTGAAAAAAGGTATACATAGCTGCCATGTTCTTGGGAATCTTGAGCTCCGAGTTACAGACCAGTTCTAAACAAGATTGATCTTGATCTACTCTGCTCAAGTATAAACATGATCAAAAACAGAGTAACTGAAATGAAATTTATAGGTACTAAAACTCAGACAAATACTAAGGTAGCCAGCTATCAGAAGATTGGTCTCTTTCCAAGCCTCTTGATCTCTCTGTCCATATTCCCAGTAAGCATCAAACCAAACATCTTGTAATCGCATATCAGAGACCAAAACGGATGCCCAGACGTTGCCGGAACATTCCCTTTGACGAAGAAATGGCTGCACCAAGCGATTCCGTACCCAGAAATAGGCACAAGGAAGAGAAGCCACCAATTGAACAGAGCCGAGATTATGAAGAAGATGATACTAACAAGGGTACCCACAAAGTGCAAACGCCTTGTTGATGGTTTCGAGTGTTGGCTCATGTAGAAGACCCAGAACTCATCCAAGCTCCTGAAATTCATGTCTTTCTAGTCAAGAAAGAGTGACCCAATTGAGGAAGACGTTACTTGGTGAATACCCAGATATGGATTTGGATTGTTTTCAAGGGATTCTCAAAGGGTCTGACTTCTGAGGCTAATTGGGTACTAGGTGTGCCTGAATGGAATTGAGTGGTGGAGGAGATTGTAACAAGAAGTACAGATCAGGGGGCTTAGGAAGTTAGGATGTTGAACAGTTTATCTCAGTTTTTTTGTGGCTTGATCAAAATAAAGCAATCAACAAAGGGGTTTTGGGGTCTCCTCCAAGTCACTTTGAAGTTTGAACTTATCATCTTAGTTTTGTTGGTTGGTTTTTTCTTGTTGTTTACATAATTATAGGACACTAAAGAATTGGGACAGTTTCTATTCTTTAAAATATCCCTTTTATTTAGGGACTGTTTTGTACTATTGTTTTGTTTTGGTCCCTAACCATATAAGCCCATTGGTGGATGAAAATGGAGTAGAACTGTAGAAGATTGAAAATTATTTTTTATATAAAAGGCCTAATATTTTTTTTTGAAAGAAGACCTAATTTTTCTGATATCTCTACTATTTATTAAGAGAGAACCCATTTTGTTTCCTCAAAACAAAAAAATGGACAAAAATAACCTTATATCATTAATACAGTTTAATTTTCATAAAATATCACAGGGCCTTTATTGTAATCACACACAAAACTGAAAAAAGAAAAAAGCCTCAAAACAAAAGAAAACTACAGTGAACACGTTCTCAGTCTCGTGCTCATCCTTATCAAAGAACTCTTGACGGCTCATAAATTATGAACTGATTTTCTTTTTTCTCAATTGCTCTTCAATTGAATTTTAGAAATCCCGCCCAAAATCTTCGGCTTCATCATTTGTACAAAATAGTCACAGGAAATCGTTGGAGACTGTGAGTTTACCAACCCCAAATTATTTTCATTGAGTTTCATTTGCTTTTCGTTCGTCCTAATGCATGTATTGTTTATTTGCTTCAGGATTGCACTACCATTACTTTCCTTTGATAAAGCCCCCAAACTGGGTAAGTTCTCATATGTTAATGATCTGTTTTGATCACTACAAAGTATAATAATCATGTTTACATCACAGACCATCCATTTTAGAATATCGACATGAAATGAAGATAAAGGAAAAAAAGAAAGACCAAGAGGTAGTTGAGGTATGAGGACATAGTATTGATTCATCTATTTCTTTATCAAATGCTCAAATGCTCCAGATTTCTTAGTGGGTGAATTAGGTGTATAAACTTTTACTTGGACATCTTTGTTTTATTTAGTTATCTAAATTATACATATTCATCAATTTTCTACTGTTGGCCAATATCATAATTTCTTTTGCTTCTTACTATATTTTTAGTCACAATGGGATTCATAAATGATGCCATATGATGTTAATCAACTCAACGTGCTTTACTGGTATGTTGTTTGAATCAACCTACTTAATCAGTATGTCATAGATATTATATGTTTTCTTCCCTGCTTCAAAAGCTAAGTTGCTTATATTTTTTCTTTAATCATTTTGTAGGCTTAGCAGTTCACCTTAGAGCATTCCCAGCGGTAGAGGATGCGAGGATGCCCCATTTTGAGGAATTCCTCAGAATTTTGAGGAATTCCTCAGAATAGGAAGTCCTCAAACAGTTTTTCGTGCAGCGGTGCCTGTTTGAGGACTTCCTATTACTATTCACGAATAATTAAAATTTTGAAATTTAAATTATCGAATATTATTTTCACCCAATAACTAACCGACACGTGTTATCCCAGAACATATAATTGGTTACGGATTTACGATAGGACGGTAATATTTCTTGTGCACAAATTGATGTAAAAAATGAATGAAATGAAGGTAGTATTTATAGAAAAAATATAGGGGGTGATTTGCAATTTTTTGGGATTTTTTTGCAATTTTTTTGGGTTTTTTTTGCAATTAATTGATTTCTGGCCGAAGTGGCCGTTGCATTTGAATTTGGGCCGTCGGATCAGTTTAGATCCGTTTGAAATGGATGGCTGAGATCAATCTATCCGTTACTCTTTCAGCCAACCAGAAGCTGACACGTGTCAGCTTCTGATTGGCTGAAAGAGTTACTTTTTACTGTTTTACCTTTTTTTTTTACCAAAAAAAAAAAAAAAAAAAACCTGTCACGCTGACGTCACCCACGTGTGGTGGGTCCCGCCAGCGGACGTTTCGCCAGACGTGCTGAAGCGAGGACGCCGGCGAGGACGATCCGTCCGTCAACGGTCGGTCCTTGCGCCGTTCCCCCCCGCTGCACGCCTCTTCCACCCCCGGACGTCCTCGAGCTGCTGGGCCACCACCGGAACGTCCTCGCCGTTCCCCTCCGGTGGGAATGCTCTTATATAACCAAATGAGACCACCAGCTCAGAGGCGGCAAAGCCAAAACCGCCTTATTAATTATCGAGCTTAGATGATGTCAATGAGTTCTGAAAACATGAGTTTAGACACTCCAACTACTATCATTGAAAACACTAACAATATTATGGCCATCAATGTCCATCACCAAAGTTCAGAACCACCAATTCAATCACATGTAGTTCGGCGATTAACACAGATTAGGCATATGGCACGTTCTATTGTACCCACCAACAGAAATGAAGGAACTTACATCAAAATTATTATGCCATAGTCTTTTAAATTGGATTATATTGCTTCAGCAAGTTTATAATTTAAAATTACAGGGATGAGACACTTTGTTTATGATCATGGGGAATCAAGCAGGCAAAAATGCATAGAGCCTTTATATGAAAGACACACTCCAATTGTTATAACTGACAATAATGAGCCCTACAATGCCCATTGACAAAGTTCAGAACCTGCAACTCGATCACATGCAATTCAGAGGTTAACACAAATCAGGCATATGGCACGCTCTATTTCACCCATTACCATAAATGAAGGTACTACCATAACAATTATGTGTCATTATTTAATTAACAGCTAGATTTTATGTGCTACAACAATCCCATAGTCTTAAAAACCAGAAGTTATATGGTTTGAGCAAGTTTATGAATTCAAATTGCAGGAATTAGACACTCTATTTATGAACATGGGCAAGCAAGTGCACAACCATACATAGAACCTATTTATGGTAATGGTGAAACAAGCAGACCACAAGAATGGAGTAGGCCACAACAGCTCAACCAATCAATCTATGAACACGGGGAATCAAGCACATTACAGTTTAGGCCATTTATACATGAACGAGGAGAAACAAGCAGGGCCGAAGAGATTACAGACTCTTTCTCTGAACATGAACAATTAAGACCACATAATAATCATGTCAGACGAAGATGCTCTACAAATGCAAGATATAATTGTGCCAGAAATTATCATGAAACTGGAAGGTTTCACAGAATGCAGCTACCAACCCTGTCAACATGTAGGCACTGTGCTGCAAAAACTTTTCATCTTAAGAGTAAGAACATATGTTGTTCCAATAAAGAGACCAAGCTACCATCAATACCAGTCCCTGGTGAATTTATTCAGCTTTTTTCTAAGCAGACAACACAAGGAAGACATTTAGACAATATATCCGGGCATACAATCATGTTTTCTCTTTTACCTCAATGGGTGTGAATGTTGATGAAAATTTAACAAATTCCAGAAGCGGAGTTTACACATTTCGAGCCCAAGGTTCAATAGATCATCAGATTGTGAGCCTTTTGCCCGTGCAAGGAAGCAGACCTAGATACTTACAACTTTACATATATGACACTGAGCATGAGATTGACAACCGAATGTTAGAAAATAGTGGCTTGGACATAGAAGTTTTGGAGAAGATACAAAAAATGTGTTAGAAATGTACAACCCATTTGTGCATATGTTTCGCCATGTTTCACAACGTGATGACTTGAATACCTGCAGGCTTTTAATCAAGGAACAACAATCAACTCAGCGTCAATATAGTCTTCCAACTGTATCACAAGTCGCAACTGTGTATGTTGATAGTGCAGAAAGTGATGTGATCAATGGTAGAGATATCTTGGTTGAAACAATGATGGGACAACTTATGAACATAAAGGATGTGGTTGGTTATTATGATCCACTTCAATATCCTTTACTACTTCCTTATGGAAGTTATGGATGGGATGTAAACACCCGCAATGTCAATGAAACAGAATGTACATGTAGAGAGTTCTATGTATATATGCTGCAAGTAAGGATTTTTTTTTCATTACCATATATATTTTGGCATCCATAGCACTACTGGAGGAGAGCTTTGGAGCGACGAAGTTAAGTTTCTTCGTCGCCCAATTTTCAACTGAGGCGACGAAGAATGGAATGGTTGCCTCAGATATTAGTTACGTCGCTTCAACTAATTGAGGCAACGAATATTGATCTTGGTCGCTTCAATTAGATGAGGCGACCACTTTTTACATTCGAAGCGACGAAGATTTTTTGGTCGCCTCGAAGAAAATTGGGGCGATGAAGATTGACCAATCTTCGTCGCCTCGTTTTTCTTTGAGGCGACAAAGATTTTTTGGTCACCTCGAAGAAAATTGGGGCGACGAAGATTGATCAATCTTCGTCGCCTCGTTTTTTTAAAATAGATTTAGTGAAATTTAGGTGATGATTAGTGTAGATTAGGTGTATTCGAGCCTTAATTAGTAGTGTTATTAGTGTTAATCATTAAATCGAGCGTATGGTTATATATAATTGTGGTGTTTATCAACTTAGAACTCCCGTTTGAGAATCAACAACTCATCTAGTTGATCGAGTTGAGTTGTTGATTCTCGAATTGTCCCATTTTTGGACATTTTATGTGAACATGACTTTGTTGTTCCTTTTGCTAATCATGTGATTTCAGTTTCGGTTTGGGGATATGGTTTCGACAGTGTTTACTTTCAATGTTCCCCGAGTGCAAATTAGGTTGTTTAGATATGTGTGCACTCGGGGAACTGTAGGGAGATGCTGCCGATTGTTTATGTTGACAGGAAACATGGACGGACACCCAGACAAAAATTGGATGACATATCATCATGCTGATCCAAGGTACATCACAGGCATAGTAACGGAGCCGATTATCACTACTGCCCGTACATTATACATTATGTAAAAATTATAGAGGTGGGTTCCAATATTACTATGAATATTGTTTAAAGCGTACATTATACATTATGTAAAAATTATTGATATTTACTTTAAACCTTACATTATACATTATGTATTTGAGAAATTAATAGATATTTTATGAATTTTTAAAAATAAAACAAAACGAGGTGACGAAGATTGATATCTTCGTCGCTTCAATATATCCAGGCGACCAAGATACCAATATTCGTCGCTTCGATTAGGGTTTAGGGTCTATGAGGCGACCAAGTATGGATCCCTAAGGTAACCCTGTGAATGCAAACTTGGTCGCCTGAGTAGATTGGAGCGACGAAGATTGAGACTTAGTCACTTCAGAAATTCGAGGCGACAAAGATTGGAACTTGGTCGCTTTAGTATATTGGAGCGATGAAGATTAAAACTTGGTCACTTCAGAAATTCGAGGCGACGTAGATGTAAACCTTAGTCACCTGAATATGGAAGCGATGAAGGCAGCAATCTTCGTCGCCTCATATTGTTTAAATGGCCACAGTTGCTCGATTCGATCTGCTTTCTTCTTCATTCTTCTTCACCTTCTTTCTTCTTCCTTCTTCACCTTCATTTCTCTCCGGAAAGTGGAAAACCCCCAAATCGAGTTTTGGTCACTGCAAAACCCTCTTCTCCACCTCTCTCTCTAAACCCCAAAGCTCCTCCTCTCCCCTAAATCCCCAAATCCCCCACCCCCTAAATCCCTAACTCCCCCAAAACCCTAAATCCCCAAATCAAGGTATGCCTCTCTCTCTCTCTCTCTCTCTCTCTCTCTCTCTCTCTCTCTCTCTCTCTCTCTCTCTCTCTCTCTCTCTCTCTCTCTCTCTCTCTCGCTCTCTCGCTCTCTCTCTCTCTCTCTCTCTCATTAGCTTCAAATTGAGTTTTGGCCGATTTGGTTTTGATTTCGTATTATTGCCCGATTTGGTTTTGTGATAATTGCTTGCATTAAATGTTTATTGTATCTTAAAAAAGCTAGTGTAATCAATTCGTTTGGGTGATTTTGGCTGCAGCTAAGAGATTGATACAGTATCTTCTATTTAGTGTCTACGATAGACCTTCGATCTGCTGGTATGGTATATTCAAAGGGCGTTAGCATTGTTGAAACAGTGATTAGTTGATGTTAGGATAATAGGGATGTTCATAACTTTGTAGCTAATCGATGATTATGGTTTACTTATACAGTATCTAAAGTTCTAAACTATCTATATCTATAGTGCAAATTTTGTTTCTTAGTTGATTTCTGTTGGGTCCAACCAAAGTGTTTATAGTGCACTGTATCTATAGTGCAAACTATCTATAGTCCCTCTCAAAATATATGTTTAATTGGTGAAGACTATATAGTACCTCATCATCGATATATACAATTAAGTAAGATTTTGATCAAGTGATTCCAATCAATATTAAGCTACAGTATTACTTAGCTAGCTTTCGTCTACAAGACGTATTGTTTCGCTTACTTAATTTCTTTCTTTTATTGGTACGTTTATATAATCACTATAGCTAGCTCTTAATCACGAAATTAAAGGAATTCCATTTTTAGCAGAAATTATGATAGAACATACTTCCCGTTAATTAATCTAGCCTTCAAATTATCATACAACCCTCTTAATGAATGTCTGGTTTTGTTTGTATAGCACTCCATGTGTTTGATTAAATGTCTGAATGAACGTCGAGACCACTTTTGTCAAATAAGTTCATGTTAGGAAATTAAGTTTCTGAAGATTAATCAGTTTGTTGTAGACTTGGTAGTATTAGATGATTCCGCATTGCTTATAATGTGCATGTAATACAGAATGGCTCTCGGAACTACAAGTCAACAAAGGAGAAAAGCCGCGATCCAGCGTAGTGAAGCGGCGGCGGCAGCTGCGGAGGAGCGGCGAGGGGCCTTCCGGGTCGGGCTGCCCCACGGGACAATCCAGGACCCGGACGATACATCATTTGGAGGGTTTAGGGGGTTTAACGTGAAAGGACCCAACCCCGATTTTGTTGCCCAAATCGGAATTGAACCCCTTCTGAAAATACGAACCAACAAAAACCATTCAAAATTTCGGTAGAGTTTCGTTACTAACGTGGAATTGCATAAACCTGCACCCTGAAAATAACACTTCGTCCTATGCCACAAAAGCCAAACCGTGGGCACCAATCCCATCCGGATTTCTCAATATCATAATATAAACAATAAACAATAAACATACTGTACTATATATAATATATCCGAGAAAATCCGTATAAACATGTATCAGAATGTATCAGAGCGACCTCTAGTGTAAATATATACAATATACACATCAGTAGGCGAAACAAGAACCTACTGGAAAACACAGGTAGCTCGGATCACTAGCCTCCAACCACGACGTGAAATACCAGAACCTGAACAACAAACTGGGCGCGGAAACCGAAAAGCCCAGGGGAAAGACATGAAAACCGTTAGAGTGAGTGGACGAAAATAAATGTCTTTCACCATGTAACATATATGTTATAAAAACATATGCAAGTCCAGGTAAATAAAAATAACAAAGTACACGAGATAAACTCAAACTCCTTCAGCGTACTGAGCATGCAAGTAAAAATCCCACGGGGTCACTAATGGACACATCCGTGATAGTACAGTCAGAATCACGGAGTCCCAGACTTCTACGTAATTCTAGCCAGAAAGGCCTCAGGTCAGAGGTCTGCCTCCCCCCGGTAAAGGTCTCAGGTCAGAAGTCACAGCCTCCCCCGGTACACATCCTCGGGGATCAGCCGGGATGCGAGTGTATCGATACAACAACATATATAACGACTGTACTCTGTGTAAACCAAATCATAAACAGTTCGATGCAAATGCAATAAACAGCATATAAATGCATATACGTAATGTATAATAATATAAGCATAAACGTCTAACACATGCTCGTATAAATCGTAATCTCGTATGCATGCTCAAGTTTGAAAATCGTATAAAAAGACTCGCATCATTCCGTGAAAAAAAATTGCCCACTCACAAGTGAGCAAAACGCGCACTCGCGCTAATCTCGTGGTCCGGCGGAAGATCCCTCGCCTGAAGCAAGATCTCGGTCTCGATCTCGATCTCCTAAACATTCATAAACATAACTGATCAACAACATAATCCACAATTCTGAACTTAACCACGGAAACCAACCGTTCCCGGAAATATGCAATACAGTATAAAACGATTAACGGAATTCCCGAAATCTCCACTCGAAACCCTCGACTGAAAATCCACTACCCAAATAAATATGAAAACCTCTGGACGATAATCAGGGCGCGATTACGAGAAAAACGACATTAAGAACGGCAAAAACCAAAAAGTCAACTCCTCGCCAGAGCACCACCGTAGACCGCCGCCGCCGGCGGCGGCACGCCGTCAACCGTGACTTCCTCCGGCGAGGAAGCTCCAGAACTGTAGCTCTCCTCAAGCCGAGTCACTTTCTCAACTACCTCAAGATCCAATTCTCATCGGAATCATGTCAATTCTAGCCCGAAACCCGAACGGAATATCAATTCCGATGACCTAATCGGACTCCACCAAAAACTCAATTAAACCCAAAACAAACCATATAGGAACACTCACAAGGGCAAGGGGAGTCGAACCCCCCTACCCACCACTACCGTGGCTTGCCGGAAAACGGCCAACCATCATCAACGAAGTCCATGAAACCGACCCGTTTCGGGTCACTACTAAACCTCATCAATTTTCATGAAACCAAACATCAAACAACTCGAAATCGAAAGGAAAAGTGAACCTTACCCTTCACTTGACCAGAGGTGGCCGGAATAAGCAGGTCGGACGGCAAATCCAAAACGGGAAACTTTCCCCTCTCGCGGTTAACGGTCAACTTTCCCAATTTGTAAAGTCAAAGCTCGGTCAACGTCAAACAGTGTTTTGCGACTATTTTATGACTATTTCCGATATTTATACTCGCGCCTTGGGTCGATCGACGATTCGAAATGGATAACCATCACGATTCGGATAAACACGAAACAATCGGATAAACTCGTCGAAAACTGAAATTTCAAATAATCACAATATATTCCTTGGTTATCGGAAAAATCATCCGGAACCGCCCACGAGCTCGAAATCACGTAATCTACAACTTCCGTGAAGACACTCAACTCAAATTCCCGGCCGAAAACATAGTCGCGAATAGAATCGACAAACCACACATTTATTGTAAAACTGCGACTAAGCATAATCTCGTGAATCGTGCCGAATATTCCACTGATTCTGGTTCGGGTCGTCACATAACGCCCGCCCCATACCTTGAGGACTGGATTCCACCAGTGGATGACAGCGACGCCACTACGGCGTCAGAGCGCCCTCCCGCCCTCAGCATCCGGTGCAAGAAGTCCAAACTCCCCGACATGGTGGACATGGCAACCGGAAACCCGACGACGATACAGCGCGGGGTCATTGTCGAGACGAAGACTGAGTACCTCGTACGGATGAACAACAATAGGCGACTACAAGTGCCTTACTCTACGAGGCATCGAGGGCCTGCGACGAGGGAGTTTAGAAGTCTGCTTACCAGAGACATTGGTAGCATTGTACGCGGAAAAGTTCCAATGCTTGCGCCTAACTTTTTGGGACTTAGCTAGCAGCACCGCGATATCGTCAATACAAGTATTGAGGTATACTTACTGCGCTTAGCTTACTTTGTTACTTTATAGTTTATGTAAATATAACTTTTACATAACGGATTTTATATGTTTTGTGCTAGACGAACTATGACATCCCGGCGACCGATGTGGAGATGTGGAACTTTATCGATGCGACGACACGAACAATCTACAAGGATTGGAAGCATGATTGCCATCAACATTATCTCCAGGTCAGCCAGGAGACTCCGGCCGAGTTCCTAGGGAGGGAAGAGGAATGGGTGTGGTTAAAAGGCCACTTCGAAGACCCTACTTACGTGGTAAGCTTCATAAACTATTTATTCAGTTTTGGTAGCCAACGATTTAAAAATATACATGTTTATCTATTCTTATTTTAAATGATTATTTTGTGTGGCAGAAATTGTGCGAACGGAATCGAGGAAACCGAAACAAGAACAAGGAGAAACAGCTCAACCACCATTTGGGATCCCTCGCCCTCTCATACCGAAGCGAGGTGTTGGAGAAGGAGGGTCATAGAGCGCCGGCCGTCCAGACTTGGATTGACGTATACCAGCCAGACAAGAATGCGGCTAAGAAAGTGGTAAGCGAAAATATGTTACGTTACGTTACGTTATTACAATTATTTTCGTTTACCATTCAGTAAAATTATTTATTTAATATATTTTATTTGAGCAGGCGGCAGTGAAGCGAAGACTCGGCGAAGTCTTGTCCCAACAAGATAGTGCAACGGGTGACACTGACGGCGATGCGGTTTTCCGAGACCATCCTCTTCCTCTTGATACACAAATAAATATCATAGAGGAAGATGTGGGTTCAAGGCCCGGGACCTCTATAAGAGGTAATACTATAAAATCTGTTTGTTGATTGCCCTCGATTTACGTTTTGCTCCATTTTTGTGTACTATTCAAACATATTTATTTGTTCTTGTTCGACGTGACAGGGGTGGGGCGCGCACTTACACACGACCCCAAACCGAGAGGAGGGGTCCGACTAGAGGAAACCCAATCCCTGAAAAGGGAGGTCGTTGAAGCCAGAGAGGAGGCGCGCAGATCGAGTGAGGCGGCGCGTAAAGCCAGAGAGGATTATAATGACCTCGTCTAAAGGGTCCAAAAAATGGAGGCCTTAATGCGCTCATTCCAAGCTCAAGCTCCTCCACCACCTCCTGGAACGTAATCGAGCTGCATCGCCGTCCCCGAGCATGAGTCTACTGTGAGAATCGAACAATAGTATCTAGGCTTTGTATAAACTGTGTACGTTTTGATTTGTGGCATATTTTTCTATATAACCTGATTTGTGGTTGAATGAGTTCTTGTGCTTTTAAATTGTGATACGTCGTGACTTGATACGTTAATATTTAATTTTTTTTTCTATTTCACTCAATGAGGCGACGAAGATTGGTCAATCTTCGTCGCCTCAATTTATATTGAAGCAACGAAGATTGACCAATCTTCGTCGCCTCATTGAGTCAAATAGAAAATAAAAATAAAAATTAAAAACATTGAAGCGACAGCACCTATATCTTCGCGGCAAAAAATCGAAGCGACGAAGAATATTTTTGTCGCTTCAAATAAAATGAAGCGACGAAGTTTTTCAATCTTCGTCGCCCCAATGGTGAAGGGATGAATCTCAAGCGACGTGACGAGGCGACGAAGTTTTGGTCACAAAAAATCGAGGCGACAAAAAATGATCCGAGGCGACCATGAAGCTTCGTCGCCTCGAATCTCTTCCCCAATAGTGTAGGTTATTAAGAAAACTAAATAAATAGTTGTTTGACTAATTCAGATACGTGAAGGGGAGTCATCTTTGCTATTAAGGGGATGTCGCCTACTGCAACAATATATTGTTGACAATTATGTGAAAATTGAAGCACACAGGCTTCAGTAAATACAATTTAATCAAAAGACCATTCAATTTGAACTCTATCAAGGCTTACATGACTCTCTCCAAGATGGTGAACTTGATGGAGGTATGTAGCATGCTAAACTTCTTTTTTTAATATAACAAATCAATTGTTAATGTATACTGTCTACCCACAGAAATTCTTCAAGATTGATAATTTTTTAACTCGCTGAACTTACCATGTACAGATAATGTGGGTCGACGGAGAACGATACTTCCTTCATCATTTGGCGGAAGCCCACGTGATATGCATCAACGTTATCAAGATGTTATGTATTAGTACGTACAAAAATATGGTAAACCAGATGTTTTGCTAACTATGACGTGCAATCCAGCATGGGAAGAGATAACAAATGAATTACTCCCAGGTCCAAACTTTAGAAGATCGTCCACATTTGTTTACTAGAATTTTCAAAGCCAAATATGAGCTTTTGAAGAAAGATATTTACAACACTGGAGTTCTTGGTAAGGTTATTGGTCATGTACATGTTATTGAGTTTCAAAAGATCGAGAGGTCTGCCACATTTTCATATGCTTATTATTTTTGATGAGGTTGACAAATTAAATACGCCTGATGATTATGATCGCATTGTACGGGCAGAAATTCCATATGCAGATGAGAAACCTAAGTTATATAATATTGTAGTCAGACATATGATACATGGACCATATGGAGTTGTTTGTCAACGTTCTCCATGTATGCATATAATGGGAAATACAAGAGAGGCCATGGTTACCCAAAACAGTTTTCTGAATTCACTGTCCAAGGCAATGATAGCTATCCAGCTGAAATTTTGGATGATCCAAGGAGTTCAATGACCATGGATACAGAATTTTTTAGAACAAATTCCATTTTTGAGTTTGCAAGGCAATGGTTATATAGAGAATTTACTGAACATTTCACTTGGTCGGGGTCTCAAAAGACATGGCAAAGGAGGGGTTTTACACAAAAAGTTATTGGAAGAATTTATACAGTGTGCCCATCTGACGGTGAGTGATATTATCTCCTTATTCTGTTAAATCACATCAGAGGTCCCAAGTCATTTGATGATCTTCTTAAAGTTGATGGTATACCATTTTCAACTTTTAAGTAAGCTGCTGAAAGAAGGGGATTACTTAAGGAAGATGGTAGCATTTGTCAATGCCTACTAGAAGCAACAACCACTAGAATGCCTTCCTATTTACAGAGATTATTTGCAACCATATTAGTATATTGTGAACCGATTGGTGTTTGCAGGTTATGGGAAGAGGTTCATGAGTTTATGGCAGAAGACTACTCAACGACATCTACCCATTCAAACAACCATGTCATTGTCAATTTGTTATTTAGAGATTTAAATGCATTACTGCAGCAACATAGGAAAAGCATCACTTATTATGATCTCCCTCGAATTGATATTGAGTTTGGTGATGTCAATGGAATTAGAAGAAGCATAGAAGATGAGTTGACTGTTTATGTTTCGCCAGAAGATTTGGCATCTATTGATAGCTTAAATTTAGATCAGCAAAGTGCATTCAATGAGATCATGGGTGTCATTAGACGCAATGAGTCTGCATCATTCTTCATAGATGGTTCTGGAGGAACATGTAAGACTTACTTATATCGTGCAATTCTTGCCTCATTAAAGAGTAGTGGTGAAATAGCCATTGCAACAACGACCTCTGACATTGCAGCTACTATCTTGCCTGGTGGTAGGATGGCCCATTCATGATTTAAGATCCCAATTAAATTGTCATCTGCCAACAAATGTTCTATAAGCTAGTAAGCAATCAGATTTGGCAGACCTTCTGAGATGTGCAACTATTCTTATATGGGATGAAGCTACAATGACTCACATGAAAGCTTTTGAGTACCTGGATGACACCTTGAGAGATATAATAGGTGTGGAAATGCCGTTTGGTGGAAAAATAATGATTTTGGTGGATATTTTCGCCAAGTACTTCCAGTTGTACCACGTAGAAGCAAAGCACAAATGATAGATGCATGCATTGTGAAGTCCCCGCTATGGAATTCCATTCAGGTGCTCCATTCAGGTGCTCCGCTTGAAACAAAATATGAGGGCGCAACAGGATCCAGAATTTGCAAATTTTTTACTTCGTGTCAGTGATGGAATCGAGCAATTTGTACAAGAAGATATGATTATAATCCCCCATGAATTGGTCATTCCTTGGGATGGTGATGAATCTATTGGTCATCTTATTGCTTCCATATATCCAAGATTGGAACAAAATGCATTCAACCATTCATATATGGTTGACAGAGCTATCATAACTCCTAGGAATGATGATGTTGACGAGCTTAATCAAGTGTTTTTAAATTCATATCCGGGTGAAGAGCGCATATATTATTCTTTTGATAGAGTTGAAGATGACCCTCATAACTTATATCAACAAGAGTTCTTGAATTCTATAGCTGCAGATGGTTTTCCCTCTCATAAGCTGACCCTGAAATTTCGAGCACCAATAATGCTCCTTAGGAATATAGATCCAAAAAGTGTATTATGCAATGAGACAAGGTTGATATGTCGACAATTCTTTCCAAACATCATTGATGCAGAGATCTTAACTGGGCATTTTAAAGGCACTCAAGTCTTCTTACCTCAAATTCCTTTAAAGCCTTCTGAAAATGTACAACTTCCATTCTCACTCATACGTCGACAATTTCCTTTAAGATTGAGTTTTGCATTAACCATAAATAAAGCTCAAGGCCAAACAATTTCACATGTTGGTGTGTTCCTTCCTAATCATGTTTTCAGCCATGGTCAACTTTATGTAGCTTTGTCAAGGAGAGTTCATACAAAGAATGTTGTATTCAAAGATGTTTTGTTGTCATGTCAAATTCAACTAGATGATAACCAAGATAAGACTTCATTTGAGTTTATCTATATATTTTTTGCTTTATACACTCACATTTTGTCTTAATGAGAAAGTGTAAGTTTATTACCCTATTTCAAACCAAATTGCATTTGCAACATAACTATAGTAGAGAGATAAGTAGGAGACGATGAAGAAAAGGTACAGGAATAAAGGCAACTTATAATCCTTACTCAAAAATGATATAGTTGTTTCAATGCTTAGATATATCATCCCTACATATTTCTTTCTTTGTTACAGGTGGGAAGCTAAATGTCATCAATGCTGTAACTATTGGATAGTTGTATTTAACAAGTTGAATAAAAGTTGGGAATTTATGTACATTAAGAAACTCAAAACCGAAAGCAAAATTAGAGTTTTGTACCATTAAATTTGTGTTCTTTTTTATTATCAAGAGTAAGAAATATTGGATATGTTTGACTGTTATCATAAGATAAATATGGCTTATAAAATTGCACAAGTTTATCAAGTTTCTTCATTAGCAATGAAAAAATTTGTGTTCAACTTCATCGCGTGTACGCGTTTAATTAGTATTTTACTATTTATTAAAGCTCGTTCACCTTCATAACTGGGTTTTTTGTAATAAACTTATTAAAGCGCGTTATATTAAATCTTTTTCTCCCCTAGCCCTACAGCCCACGTTTGAAGACACGTCGAAACAGACGAAGCTAAGATAGCCCAACCGATCGACCGTATTCCTCCATGGTTCCGGCCTGGTTCGCCGTCGATTATCTCCGACCGATTGATTACTCAAACTAAATCTATCCGATTCTCTTAGATTGCATCAACGTTCGCGAAGGCTTTGTCTTTCTGGGTTATTTCACCATCTTCTCTTTTCGTTTTGCTAGACATTTGTTCCAGTTTTCGTTTATTCTATTGGTTCTCATTTTGTGAGGGACTGGTATTGGGTTTGTGTGTAGTGCAGGGATCCACCGCCGACTCTCAATATGTCTAAATGGATATTCTGATCAACCTATCTTATACTTTTTCTCCAATAGAACGTTAGTACTTCTTCAATTCTGCAGTACTCTATTTCAGGTTTTACCAATTTGTAGATTGAAGGTTGTATCTGGGTCAGAGAATACATGAGGTTCTTCAGTGAGTATGATTGTTTGAAGAGGACTATGACTGATTTGATTTGCTTGCTGTTTGGTTTTGAATTGGTAATTAATTTGCTCTCAAATGGATTAATTTGTTTCGTTCTTTTCTTCTGTTTTTGTTGTTGTGGAAAGGGTTAGTTTGTTTTGTTTAGCTGGTACGAAGTGAAGGTATAATATCTTTTCTCTGTGTTATATACTTTGCTTCAAGTTTGAGGAATGATTGAGAGTAGATATATATATATATATATATATCAAATAACGTATTAAAACTATACTTAGTTGACTGAGGTTTGTGGATACTGCTTCCTCTTCCTATACTTGTTGAATTTGTCTATTGATAATAATTGGTTCAACTAAAAACTCAAAACAGAGAATAAATTGCTGCCGTTAATGCAGATAAACTTTGTATGGATGCTTTGCAGATTGTTTGATGTTTAATATGGATCATCTGTCTATTATTGCAGCATGTGTTTCAATCCATTGTTTCTTTCTTTTAATAAGAATTTCATAGGCATCATTTCTATTAGCTGCATGATTAAGTCTGTCGTTAGTAAGCATTATGTTTTTTATGTTCACTTCTTATTCAACTATACAAGCGTGTAAGTTCAATTGTCAATTGTAAATGTTAGAAAAATGTGGACGCCTGGACGGAGTCTCTTACAACTATATAGTTTAATGCCTTTTGTTCTGCATACATGGCCATGATACCTCTTTACAGCTCTAGGTGATCCTTGGAAGTTCTTTGTGACATTTTCATCAACTCTTTCTTCTGTAACTTCATGAAAAATAGATAATGGAGGAGAATGGCATGAACTCTGAGCTTAGTGTCTTAATATCGATCTGACAAACAAGTTCCTCAATGGAGAAATATAAATATGTTCAGACCATTTATATGTCATTGCATGGTGTGGTGCAAGTGTATGGTGCAAATTGTGGAAAAGACATTTTGAATGAGTTAAATCGTGTAATAGAAGAGAAAATAATGTAGTGGACATACAATAGTGATCATTTGCTCAATATTTATTTATTTATTTGTACATATGAGTATGGATTTTCGAAATTTAAACTCCATTTTGTCTCAACAAGAATTATTAGCCCTTACCTATATTAAGGGGGTGTATTCTACTATGGATTTGGTAGGATTGTTTTGTATATCAGAAATCTTTTAAAATCTTGATATGTTCAATCTAAATTTTAAACAATCTTTAAATTTTTTGATGTATTCAATCTATATTTTAAACAATCCTTAACAATTTTGATATATTCATTTAAGATTTTAAATAATCCATAAAAATTTGGTGTTATTCAACAATCCACGGATTTTTAAGGATTTCATTAAATAGCCGATTTTAAAGGATTTTTAATGATTGTTTACACATAAAAAGACTTTTGAAATCAAGCCTCCCATCCAAGTGATTTCCATGGATTTTGAGTGAATTTCAAGATAGAACATCTTTCTCTCTTTCTCAATTTTTTTTCTACATATGTCCTTACAACCTTTACCTTGGTGTCACAACAAAGATAACATCCTTAACTTTTGTTTTCATTACTATTTCTTCATGGTTTGATTTCATTGGTGACTTCAACTATTATACTTTCGATAATTAACTTCTATATGGTATAAACTTTCGTCTAATTACTACGACTTTATAAATATGATTAAAATGGTCCGTAAAATCTTATTTTATAGCAATGAGATGTCTATGTCATCTAATGGTCTTTTCTAATTTAAAATATTGAGTAATACATTAAACTACATACAAATTTTCTCATACATAAGTGTTTGTAATTCGTGTTTTCAATAATAAAGAACTTCATTTTCTACAGAAATGACAATATTACTTGATAATGGAACAATGAATGTTAAAGAGAATCAAGATAATGAGAACGTGAATTAAAAATACGATGACGGTGCCAATTCAAGAGTGTGATCATTATGTTAAAAATATCAAAAATAGTGCATTTTGTCTTTGTATATCTGATAGCGTATTTTGATATTTGAGTTTTTAGTTAGACTTTAATTATTTGAGTAATCCTTATAAATTCAACCAAATTTTTATAAAACAATACAAAAGAATCCTTTAAAATCTATGTGGAATTAAAATAATCTCAATTCACAACAATTCGCGAATTATAAATAATCCTTAAAAAAATTAAAAATTCAGATTAAATACATCCTCATAAATATTATTTTTTATAAACTTTACTGCTGGCTAAATCCAGTTACTTTTATTCAGCTAAAACGCATATCTAAATATCTTATTAAGACTATAATGACATATTCATCACGTTGGCAACAAGCACTTCATTCGGTCTCAATTTTATAAAATTGGCGCGGGCTCTTTTTCTAGTAAGACTGCTCTTTAGTCGCCAGCCACGTGTTAATGTTTATAACGTAGGATTGACCAATTATATTGCACCTCTATTTCAAACCTCTACCCAAATTATTTCTGTAGTACACAGCAAAAACCTAAATATTATATTTCGTTCGTATTTCTATTGGTTGAATTAGAAAGTAATTGGCACAGCTCCACTCTCAAGTCCCTGTTTTTTTTTAACCAAGTTACTCTATAGTCTCAGTCCCATTCTCTTTGAATGATATTGCCACATTTTCCACATGTTATGGTAGGTTACGATTGGATAAAGAAATGTCCCATAACGAGTTGGAATCATTGGCACAAGGCTACATGTTAGACTACACTAGTCCGGAAATCGATTGAAGCAACGACTTTTTGTCGTCGCTTCAGCACCAAACTCGTCGCTTCATTCTTGTCGCTTAGATTTCAAGCGACGAACATTGAACACATTTTCGTTGCTTCGTTATTTCAAGCGACGAACCCCATCTTCGTCGCTCAAAAACTAGTGACAAACATTGGGTCGTCACTTGAAATTTCGAGCGACAAACATTGGGTCATGGCTTGAAATTTCTAGCGACAAACTTTGGTTCATTGAAGCTACGAAGTTTTGTTGTCGCTTAGATTTTCATGCGACAAATATTGAACAATTTTCGTCGCTTTAGTCAATGTTACAGAGCAGAAAAACAGGTTTGTGAGTCTGGTTTGAACCAATTTCCTTCGCGTCCTAACAACACAATACGTACATTCAAATAACATAAAACACACATATAACATAGCACAAACACACTACATTTTATAAATACGTAGTATTCATCTACAATATGTTTCATAACAACATTGATACATTAATCTAAATACAAGGAAAATGAAGGGTCCTAGTCTTGGTCATCCCCGAGAATACCTGCTGAAGCACATGAGGATTTATCGCCGACAAATGGAATTACTGCGGCGACATTGTCACCTGGATTGTCTTGGGCCGAGATGACATCATTGAGGGAGGCCTCCAACTTTGTCATACGTTGCTTCATCTCTTCTTTCTCCATGTTCGAGGCTTTGCACCGCTCGAAAATGTCTGCTAGTTGCCTCTTCAAATCCTCAACCTTTGCATCGTTGCGGGGCACGCGTGCACCGCCTCTTGGTTTTGGGGGGCGTCTTAATGCACCCCCTAAACTTTGAAAATTGGTAAAAACAAAAAAAAAGTCAAATTAAAAACCATGGGGTATCTAAAAATAAAAACACAACACAAAAAGTCAAGTGGTTTGTTAAAAGATAAACCATAAAAAAAATATACCTCGGACCCTCGTCCCCGGCTTCCAACTCAACTCCTGCACAATTCCAGCAATCTGCTCGTCGACGGTAAGGGGGTCACTCACGTGACTCCCGCCCGCTTCATCACTCACTCGACTAGCACACAGCTCATCCATCTTCCTCTTCACCACTGCCTGCAAAAAAAAAATTGTCCGATAGATTTGTGTTATTATACTTTTTAATTCCAAGTCAAAACATATTCACATAAAACAATGTCACTCACCACTTTCTCCTTCACAATCTGAGATGGTTGATAAACATCGTAGACTGTCTGGAGTAAAGGCGCCAGATGCCCTTTCTCCTAATTTGCAGTGACCCGGTAGCTGTAGGGAGTGGTGCCAGAATGATGGTTGATTGCATACCCCTTATCATTTCCTTTGTTCCGGGCACACATCGCCTGCAAAAACCATTTCGAATATGTATTATCATATTTCATATGAGAATTAAGAAATTATGAATGAAATGCAAAAACCGATAATTAATTTTCATTACCTTATGACCGTCGTCCTCAAAGTGAGATTTGAGGTACTCCCATTGCTCAGGTTGGTGGATGAACTCTTCGGGCGTCACCTTTGATACTTCAACGTAATTAGTATGGTAGTCGTATTTCTAATCCTTGTAAATCTTTGAGACGGTCTCGTCGATATATTTTCACATGTCTGTCTCAATGGGAGGGAGGTCATATAACATCTAGTAAAAAATAATTCAAACAACCTTATTTGAGCCTTTGATTATCATATTTTCAATATTATGTGACTAAACAATAGTTTTTCGAAATTAGTCTCAAACAATGTTTTACCTCCATATAAGTGGTCAATGCATCTTGGTGCTCCTCATCCAGCTCGGCAAAGGTAGGCGCAAGCATCAGAACTTTGCTCCGGATGGCACTCCCGATATCTCGGGACATCAATGTCCTCCACTTCAATTATTTGGGACCCTTGTGTTCTTCGGCATACTCAACCTTCAAAGGCTGGTTGTTGTTCATGCTCTTCAAATATGCAGTCTTTGTTCCCGTTACGATGCCGCTCTCAAGGTTCTGCCCTTTCACCTTCTTCCCCATTGTCATATCAACCACCTCTGGCATATCAAAACATATACCGGGTTGCAAGATAAAGCAATGTTATTAGCAGACCAAAGATTTTATTATCACATATCACATAACGCTGAAAAAGCTTACCCGACTCCATAGGACCCTTCTTGGTCCTAATACTTAGAGGAGGACTGTCATCGCCTTCCCTAGTGCCACTGTAATCGCCACCTCCATCATCCCCCAGCACCGAAGGGTTGGTCTCTTCCAGCGACGGGATGGGTACCAGCGTGATGTCTCCCGCCGCCTCTGGTCTCGTTGTCGCCGTCGCAGCTGCCCTCATTGCTTTGGCCGCCTTTATCTCCCTTCTCGCCTCGAGCTCCTTCTTCTTCTTCTGGGCACTAGAATCTGGTGCCATTACTCTAGAACCTGTAAATACATATCATATGCAACTTAGGGAGTGTGTAACTTAAGGTGTATATATGCTGTGAACAAACTAATCACACTCTTACTAGTGTTGGAACCCCTGACTAGTGTTTGTATCAAACTAATCACACTCTTACGATTAACACTCAACAACCATGAACAGTAAATCAGTCACCTACAGTAAGCATTCCCTCCAGAAGCTACTTAAGAATCTCATACTTCACAATTCACACTAAAATACATATTTTTAACAAAGAGAAATAATGGAATATATGTATAGTAGAGAATCATGAGAACATGGCTACCTTTCATTACATGAACTTCTGTGTTTTACACTTCCTAATTCCCCACTCTATACAAATGAAATGAGCTAAAACTACTTCATTGTAATTCCTTCATAACAGCCTAACTCACTCACTTGTTTCCTTAAAAACAAAGAACATTAATGGATTGGAATAATCATCAAAGCAAGGTTTCACAGTTAAAGTATGCTAAAGCATTAACAATGAGCAAAAAATGATTCACCATTAATTAGGTGGATGGACAAACAAAACCTTACTCTCTCATATTCAACTAAAACAAAGTGAATTAGAGGATATTAACAACTTTGTGACAGAGATATAAGAATCTATTAGTGGATAACAGCAAATTGCAACTTACTTGTACCAATTGAATAAACTGACACCAAGAATGATTGTGAAGAGTCCAACTCCTTTTAACATCGTAAATTCATCATGGAAGTAAATGACTGCAACCTAAGACGCAAAATAATAGCATTGGAATCAACACATAAGTTTGGCAGTGACTGAAAACCTAAAAAATATTTTGACAAGTACATAAAACTTAACAGAATTCCTGTGACATATTCTGCAAGGACGCAGAGAATTGGGATAAACCAACCATATTCACATAACAAAATGCACAACAATAAAGCCACCAACACAAATTCCTGCAAGGATCCTTAGTATGTCACCTACTACAGGAAAAGGGTTAGACAATAAATTTTTGACCTTACATAAAACTAATCAGAGTTTCCACTAAAGCCAGGATATATATCTCGTAATTAATTAAATCCTTGATTAAATATGTAGCCAAACTATGTAACCATATCTCCATTATGCCCATAAATAAAGTTTAGGTATAATGTTTCACAAGCTACTAAAACAGCAGGAAGGCAGATCCATAGTTGCAGAAATTGGATTGCTATTTTTGTTATTTTTTGATATCTTGCTTGACTATGATAAATAAGATGGCCAACAAATCTGATAGCACAAGTATATTGTAACATGCACAGTAGATCCTACTTCAAGATCAATTTTCACTCTTATAAATAGTTATTTTTGAATTCACAAGTGAATCAATAGATAATAATTATGCTCAGTGAGCTTATACTAAAAAAACACATAAACAAAATATTGATGATTATAACAGTACAGAAGTAATTGCTAAAGAAACAATAAATCATTAGCAATGAGATTGCACATTAGGGAACAAGATCAAGAAACCAACACCATAAAACAAATTTCTTTTATCAACTGCAGATCCTAAAACAAACAGAACGTACCAATATAGTGAGTGCCTCCTTGACAACACCTGCTATCGTTATTGTGACAGCACTGGTTGCTGAGACAAGAATGAATTCTATTCATGAGTCACTAGATCAGCTATTGCGAAAATATGATCATTTTGAGCATTCCTTCCAACAAATTCAGGGATAGAAAATGATAGACCACGTCGGATTTAGCACAAATCCAAAATACAGAAAACCCTAAAATTGAAAAACTAA
Source organism: Geum urbanum (assembly GCA_946800695.1). NCBI lineage: Eukaryota > Viridiplantae > Streptophyta > Magnoliopsida > Rosales > Rosaceae > Geum > Geum urbanum. The sequence continues at coordinate 74,112,624 of OX326999.1, read as the reverse complement.
CCGGAGAGAGAGGGAGACTTACGAGATTAGGGGTTTGGGGGTTAGGGGGTGAATTTGGGGAGAGAGAGAGAGAGAACCGGAGTGGAAAATCTTGGGGATTGGGCTTGCGCAGAAGGAAGAACACGGAGGAAGAAGAAGAACAACGTGAAAATGAGGAAGAAGAAGCCTGAAGTCCAGATATATTGTTCAATCTGAAGCAACGAACATTGTGCAAATGTCGTCGCTTCAAATCGGTATAAGTTAGAGACGACAATAACACAATATTTGTCGCTTCAGATCATGTGAAGCGATGAAGTTTAAACTCACTAGGTTACCTAGTGAGTCCAACCTCATCACTTCATATCAGGGTTTACAGTTTATGGTTTCTCCCTAGGGTTTAGGGTGTCCAACTTCATCGCGTCACATGATCTGAAGCGACGAGTTTTGAACATACGTCGTCACTTTACATTTAAAGCGACAAATATGGACCAATATTTGTCACTTGGATTGAACTTAACAGATTAGTTATGGCTTTTGCATATGTTTCTAGTTAATAAGAATATTATAAATATTGTTCAAAATAACAACATAAAATATTTTTCATCATCATATTGCAACATATAACATAATAACTAGTAGTCTTCCTCTTCGTCGTCTCCGTCATCATCTTCTTCATCTTCCTCTTCCTTATCTAATTCGTCGACGTCGATATCATCTAGGCCATCACCAGTTGATTCTTCATTCTCTTCGTGTACTTCTAAATCGAGTTGGACATTAGATGCATCAATATGGTAAAATTGTATTGAACTTAGTGTGTCCTCTTGTTAAGGCTCTGTGATTTGATTCCCTGAATGAGGCATTTTATCTTCTATTGCCAATAATTCGGCATTGTATACATTTCGGTGCGACATTTCTTGCACCACATTCCAAGTACCACCCGCCGCAGGATCGTCCAAGTAGAACACTTGTTTTGTCTTCATCACAAGACAAAATGGTGAATTCTCATAATAACTAGTGTTTGTATCCACTGATATCAGGCCATGATCTACCTTGACGATGTCAATTTCTTCAACATCTAGATCGTCAGTGGTGTTGTGCCATATACCTTTGAACAACACGACTGACATATTGTTTGGATAACATACCTCAATTACATAGTCAAGATGGCCATAGAGGTTTCCAACTTTCGTGCATCGCTTCATGTTCTTTTCAATCTCACTTTCTTCTAACTTCTCCCTCTTCTCCTCAAAAAACAGATGCAGAACTCGACTGCATTTGTAAACCTAAAATTTTACCTATATATACAGGTTGCATTTAAGACGAAGTATAAAGGCAGATGAAAAAAAACCTAAGCGACGAAGTTTGACCAATGTTCGTCGCTTCATTTATAGTCGAGCAATGACATCACTTATCTTTGTCTCTTCAATAATTCTTTAGCGACGAAAATTGAATGTCGTCCCAAAACATGGTTCTGGGATAACCTAAGGCGACAAACTATGAATATTGGTCTCTTCAATACTTTTATAAGCGACGAATATTGAGCAATATTTGTCGCTCCCTGTTTTTTAAGCGACGACATCGCTTAGATTAGTTGAAGCGACGAAGTTATGTTTTCCTTTTCATTCTTCGTCGCTCGAATTAAGATATCCAGTAGTGCTAGACTATTTTGACAGAAGTGGTGAAATATATATGCTACTATAGAAGCTCAACAATATCTGGAATTAATAGATCAATAGTAGTACTGGAAAAATTGAGCACAAAAACTGAAATAAACTAGCTAGCAAGCTAGAAACATCTTACATGCAAAACATAATTTACTAACTAGCTAGCTTTAGTCTAGATAATCTTCGGCAGTGGAGGAGGAAATGAGCCGACCGGTGACGATCTTAGAAAGGAAACAGACGGCGATCACGGCCCAAAAGTAGCTCGTTGGAAATAGGAGAAACGAGCGGACGGCAAAGGCGAAGGCGAACACAAGTGAGCCGAACCCCGACTTGATGATGTCGTTCGTGTCGTAGGGGAAGTCTTCGGCAAGGAAAACTTGTTTGAAGGCCGTATAGGCCACTGTGAAGGTGAAGTAGTTAAAGAGCTCGAGGACAAACTGACGGAGGTCGACGCTCTCTGAGTCTGGAGGGTAGTCATCATCGATGAAGAAGCACGCAACAGTGATTGCTACGGTGACAAAGATATGGAACAAGGTGAGGTAGCACCAAAACTTGGCATATTTTCTCATTAGAGCCATCTTCTTGGTTCTGGAGGACTTTATGGTATCAGATTTTCTCTCTCTATTTTGTGGAGTATATATTCTTATGAGTTGGGACTTGGGAGTGAAAGATAAAACGTTGGTTAGGGTTTAAAAGCTAGAAACTTGAGTTAATAATAATATTTGAACTAAATTAACCCCATCTGCAAATCGAGCCGTGTGCACTGAGACAAAAGAAGACGACTGTGTGGATCACAGCTAATTTGAATTTTGAGTTGCAAGACAAATTTAGAAATTTGCAGTTTGCTTTTAGTGTTCAGAATGTACTGAAGGAAGCGATGAGTAAAATATCGGATATCAAGAATATATTGACGATTTAAAATTTGGATATATCGACGGAAAATCGATGAAATATCGATTCAGTGAAAATTCTAACGGAAAGTACAAAAATTAATAAAAATACATGAAAATGTGTAGTGAAACTTTTAGAGGTTGTTATATGCGTGATCAATTATCTACCTTAATCATGTGGAAAAAAATATTGATCAAACTGCAAGACATATGAATTTTTTATATTACTATATGAATTAGTACGTCACTACCACATTAAGTACCATTGCCGGCGACTTTAAGTCGCCGGCCTTGTTTTTTTTTCCGCCGGAAATGACATTACTGGCGACAAGTCGTCGGTAATGCTGTCGCCGGAAATTGGCCGTTGGTGAAAGCATTACCGGCGACTTATTTTTGAAGTCGCCGGTAATGTCCTTCATCATTGCCGGCGACGGCAATGTTCAATCATCGCCGGCGACTCAAGTCGCTGACAATGATGAAGGACATTACCGGCGACTTGCGTCGCCGGCAATGCTAGCTCCGCCGTGGCCGGAAAATGAGGGCCATTGTCGGCGACTTTGGTCCAAGTCGCCGGCAATGGTTAGAGAAATTTTTCAAAAAAAAGCCGGTTCTGGATTGGGCCCAATTCCAGAACCTGCATTGAAAAACATAAACCGTACAAATACAAGTTCAACAGTACACACATAATTGTCCAACGTACAGTACAAATAGCAACAATCTGAAAATAAACTACAACTACACGTCAGGGTCGAGGAACTCTCGGGTCAGGATCGAAGAAATCCATGTATTCATTTGAACTCCGGTGGCTACCCTGGTCTTGCTGTGGTGGTGACTGCTGCGGTGGTGGATAATCGTGGAACACAGGGACCGGGGGAGGTGTGGGGAGCGGTTGTCCGGTAGTCTGAGCCGCGTACATCGTCTGCATCCATGTGAACATTTGTGTCTGCTGCTGGACCATCAGTCGGTGTTGCTCGATCATCCCCTGGTACTCGGCATCTCTGACTGCTTGCTGCTCGGCCATCTGCCTCATCTCCTCCATCTGCCTCCTTTGCTCCTCCAACTCCCTCTGTGTCCTCTGAAGCTCCGCTGCTAGGTTACGACTAGAAGTTGAACTTCTTGACCCGGTAGAGTATTCTGAAGTGTTCTTCAATACTCCTTCGCCCGCCGAGCCCATTCCCCTGCAGTAGTAGGTATTCTTTCCAGTCCCGCACGCTTTTGCCATGATCTGAGCCGCTATAGGGCGATCAAGCGGATCGATCTAAGAGGCATACTGGGTCACTTCTTCCTCCGAGCAGTCAAGATGGTTGTTCCGAGCTATATTCATGGTAACTTCTGTGGTCGCCTCCTCCACTCTCGCCCAATTGAAAAGCGAATATGAATAACGTATTATTTAACAAAATAAATTAATATCGAAAAATAGTTTTATTAACACATGCATATTGATGTACAAAATACAGAGGCGAAAGACTTACCGCTTCTTCAGGGCACTGCGGATAGAACTTCTGATGAATAAACACCAACGGGTTGACTTCTTGTTGTTGCTACGCCTTACTCGACCAACCCAAATAGTTGAGTGAACCTGCATGATGGGCCTTGGTGTTTTTCAATCTATTCTCCCGGTTCGTCTTGGAAATCGCCTTGTTTGATAAACATATGTAAAAAAATTAGTAACTGACTATTTCAATGTGATACGATACATTAGGGTTGTAAGATATATTCAGGATGCATACCTTCGCTTTGGGGTGCTCGAAGTGGGATACCAGCCACAACCACTCATACTCCCTAAACCGGAATTCGCTAGGAGTAGAACCTCGGCCTAGCTCCTTGTACTGTGTGTAATGTGAAGAAAGCTCGTTCTTCCACTCTTTATACCTATATTAACACCCAAAAAAAAGTTAGAGATATTAAAACACTTGATAAACAAAAATCTAACTCGATATATACTCAAATAACTCGAATCACATCACCTGATATGTAGTTGACGCTCTACCCACGTGTGAATAAGGCATTCATCCACGTCAAACCACACCTGCAAGATGAATATATAAACGGTAAAATTAATTATTTATTCGGACTTGATTAATAAATGTAAAATTTACATAATGAAAATAGGATTTAACTCACACTCAGTGCATTATGCACTTGTATCTTCACGTAGAGAGGCACAGATTCCTAATCTGGCCAAAGCATTGGGACCTTGTCCCGCACGATGGCCCCGGCCATGCTGGCATACTTTCGTGTGGTGTCAAATGTCTCGATCACCTCCCCTCACCATGCTCATTGGCCCTAATGAGCGTTTTCCTTCCCCCGGTGGCCTGCTCAAGTCTCTTCCCGGTGCAGGTGCCTCTAGCCCCTCTCCGTTTCCCAGTGCTATTAACGAAATTGCCTAATAATACAATGTCAACAAATTGATATCATTAATTAAACCTATCGTAAGTCTTAAGTAATGTCAAAGTAATCAATCTTGTTAAATAAAATTCACCTGCATCGTCCGTTTGCTGGTTGGTGCACCTCGCACTCCAAAGATACACGGGGTCGAACGGGATGAAGTTGTACGCTTCCTCCACGCTCAGGAACTCCGGCCGTCCTTCAATATAAATAGGCCTCCCTCTATCATCGAATTCAGGGATCACAGGAATCTCGTCGGGCAGGAAGAGACCGAACGGCGGAGATAGACGAGGCCTGGACGATGAGGGGCCAGCACCATCTGCCTCAGATGATTCCCATGAAACGGGAGTAGGCACCGGGCCAATAGGGGGCATTCAGATGGAGGGAGTTTCTGATGCCCCCGTTGACTGTCGCTCATCTGTGGGTCTTCTGACTGAGGGTCTGCTGACTGAGCGTCTACTGACTGAGGCTCGAGGCTGGATTGGGGGTTGCACGGATCCGGATCGTGCAACTTCCTCTTCTCCTCGCGCAGCTAGCAACATTTGTGTGCGAGCATTGATAATTGGCCCACTACGTATGTTGCTGACTGCGGCTGAGGAAGCTTGACTACTGCTCCCTCCACTATTTCTAGTCCCTCTCCGTTTGATGCCTCCATTTGCCGCAAAACCTCCTGGACATCCAACAATTAGTCCTGGATTCGGTTCTATAACAAATCGGAACCGGAACCGTTTGAACCCGGAACCGTTTGGAACTGGAACCGTTCGGTTTCAAACGGTTCCGATTACAAACAGTTCCGGTTCCAAACGGTTCCGGTTCCACGCGGTTCCGGTTTAAAACCGTTCTGGTTCCAAACGGTTCCGGTTCCGATTTTTCACCTTAAATTATACCTTAAATTATCAACTATATCACCTTAATCCAAATCACCTTACTTTGCCCAACACCCTAAATTACCTTAAATTACCTATATCAATGAATCCAAACCCTAAATTAATTTGCCCATATATGCAACACCTTAAAAATACAATATAATTATGAACTATATATATATATATCAATTAATCCACCCATGCCAAATCCCCTTACCTAAATATTTTCTACATATATACATCACCTTAAATTATCAAAAATTATCAAAACTTAATTATATACATGTATATACAACATATATACATCACCTTAATTAAATTTTCCACATATATATATACATCACATATACATCATCTTAATTAAATTTTCCACATATATATATACATCACATATACGTCATCTTAATTAAATTTTCCACATATATACATCACATATTAATCCAAATCACCCTAATTAAATTTTCAAAATATTTTCCACATACGTACATACATCACATATATATACATCACCTTAAATTATCAAAAATTAAAACATCACCCAAAACTTAATTAATCAAGTTAATTAAAATGCATAAAAATAAATTAAAATTGAGAGAGAGAGAGAGAGGGAGAGAGAGTGAGCTTGCATGCACCTGCCATGAGGGGAGGAGGTAGAGGAGGAGGGGAGGAGGAGAGGAGGAGGGGAGGAGAGGAAATTGAGATTTGGGGTTTTTTTGTGTGGAGAGGGGAGAAGGGAGAGGAGGTGAGGGGAGGGGAGAGGGGAGGATAGGAATAGAGGTTTGAGGAGAGGGAGGCAGGCTTCGAAGGGGAGGGAAAAAATGGGGTTTTAGGGTTTGAGAGGGAAGATGATAGTGAAGAAATGAGGAGCAGCTCGAGCTGCCTCCTGGAAATACAGTCACCATTGCCGGCGAGTTACGATTTAACTCGTTGGTAATGTCATTACCAACGAGTTAAGTCGTGGGTAATGTCATTACCAACGAGTTAACTCGTTGGTAATGACATTACCAACGAGTTGATAACTCGTGGGCAATGTCATTACCAACGAGTTGCTTATCAACTCGTTGGTAATGTCATTATTTCCCGAAGAATATCCGACCAATTTCCGACCTATTTCCGACCAATTTCTGACCAATTTCCGACCATAATTTCCGACTATATAATTTCCGACCAATTTCCGACCATATATAATTTTCGACTACAATTTTGACTACAATTTCGACTAGAATTTTCGACTATAATTTTCGACTACAATTTTCGACTACAATTTCTGACTATAATTTCCAACTAGAATTTCCAACTAGAATTTACGACTAGAATTTCCGACTAGACTTTCCGACCAATTTCCGACCATATATAATTTTCGACTACAATTTCCTACTACAATTTCCGACTAGAATTTTCGACTAGAATTTCCGACTAGAATTTCCGACTACAATTTCCGACTACAATTTCCGACTACAATTTCTGACTATAATTTCCGATTAGAATTTCTGACTAGAATTTACGACTAGAATTTCCGACTAGAATTTCCGACTAGAATTTCCGACCAATTTCCGACCATATATAATTTTCGACTACAATTTCGACTACAATTTCCGACTAGAATTTCCGACTAGAATTTCGGACTATAATTTCGGACTATAATTTCGGACTACAATTTCGGACTGTAATTTCCGACTAGAATTTCCGACTAGAATTTACGACTAGAATGTACGACTAGAATTTTCGACTAGAATTTCCGACTATAATTAAAATACGTACATCATTAACGTACTAAGGATGATAATCGTAATCATCTTCATCACTTGAGTCTGACTCGGTTTCATAGGTAACCTCTGGCAATATGTGCCGCTCTTCGTCATCTGAATCAGCGTCAACTTCATATGGATTAACATCGAGAAGTTCTGCTCCAGTAATTCGAACCACACTCCCAGATCTCACATTATTAAGGCGAATCGTAGATGATTCCGGAATGTCAAAAGCGTTCGGCTCTTGGTATGCAGTAACTTCCTCATCATCTGCGGTCTCACCAAGTGTGGCAGCACTGTATATGTTTCTATGAGCAACATGGTTAACCACCTTCCACGGGACTTTGTTCAGAAGATCGTCAAGGTAAAACACTTGTTTTACTGATGAGGCAAGAACGAAAGGGTCTTCTTTATACCAGCTTGTAGCAGTATTCACCGAAAATGTTCCGTACTGATCGGTCCTTGTGTTCTCCGGGCTAGTATCAAACTATCTACACTTGAACAAGTGCACTTTCATGCGGTTCCCATAAATTAGTTCAACAACTGAATGAAGGACACCGTAATAGTCAACACCATCCTTCCCACCATGGACCATCACCCCACAATTCTGTGTTTTCAGTCGGTCGTCTCGATTTTCACATATAAATTTCACGCCATTGACCTGACACATTGAGTAAACTTTTGAAGCTATCGGTTTCATCGCCAGGACCCTCAATTCGTTTGACCACTCTGGGCAACCATCATTTGCTACATGGTTCATCTGAAAACGATAAGAAACCACACCTTAAATTATGAACATAGAAACCACAAAACCACGTACGTACACATATGCTATATAAGGATATATATATATATAAAATAGACATATACACATATACCCTTACCCATTGACCAAAGTAGTTTGCAAACGTCCTGTTGTGGTAATCAACATTTCTGGCAATAGCAGGGCAGTGAAGATGATAGTTTTTTCCAATATTGTACTTCTGGACAGTTAATCAGTACCGACCAGTGGGCAACGACTACCTCATTTCCATCCAACTTGTACGACTTTGGCAATCTTCCATGTACTACCACGTCATTGGAGATGATAGAAAGGTTGAACTGGGGTTCATCTATGGGCATCTGTTGTTGGGGGTCCTCAAGCACTCCCAAATACACGTTGGTGTACGTTACACACTCGTGCGCAATATATGCTTCAGCGATACACCCTTCAGGTGCAGATTTATTCTTCACATAGTCCTTGTAGGCTCCCAATTGTCTACAAGTTAACAACTGCATGTACGTTATGATACTTAAAAATTAAGAATTTACATATAAAAACCAAATGTATGAATCATTTGTACCTTTCCATGGGATACATCCAAGTGTAGTGTACCGGACCGGTAAGCAACAATTGTTCGGGAAGATGGATCATCAGGTGAGGCATAATGTCGAAAAAAATTTGGGGGAAATATACTCTCAAGCTTGCACATGATAAAAATGATGTCATCTTGCATCTCCCTGAGATCTGATTTTTTAACTTCCCTGATGCATAACTTCTGAAAGAATCTTGACAAGGCCACCAACGGCTCCACCACCTCTTTAGGCAGGTACCCTCGAATGAAAATAGGGAAAATGCATTGAAGCAGTACATGGCAGTCATGACTCTTTAATCTGTACATCTTATTATCCCGGAAGTTAACACACCTGCTTATATTTTCTGCATAGCCATAAGGATACCTGCATATATATATAGCCATAGGCAATAATTATATTTCTCGCATATAACCATATATAAGTAAAAATTTAAGACCAATTTCCTGCATATATAGCCATAAGAATATATACCTGACATTACTCAGCCACCCAAAAATTTCATGCTTATGCTTCGGCTTGACGGTGTAAGGAGTTTGCGGCATTTTTCTCTTACTATCTCTTAACCATAAATGTTTCCGCAGTCCCATAGCTTTCAGATCAATGCGTGCCTTAGGGATGTCTTTTGTTTTCCCTTCCAAGTTAAGAACTGCGTCCACCACACTTTCACACACATTCTTCTCTATGTGCATGACATCTAGGTAGTGTCTGATAGGCAACCTGGGCCAGTAAGGGAGTTCCTAGAATATGCTCTTGTGTGTCCAAAACTTACACCTTTCGGGCTTGTCTAGAATTGACGCCACTATCTCAGGATGATTGCTCAACTGGCCAAAATCATATTCATTCAACACTTCCAAAATTTCATCCCCTGTCCATCGCCTGGGTGCCACACCTGTTTCCACAGTCCCATCAAACGCGTCTGGATCCTGCCTAAATGGGTGATCATATGGAAGCCAACAACGGTGACGCATCTGAACAATTTTACTGCTATGAGGACTGCAACAATCAACCGTCATGCACTCTGAACAAGCCCTGTAACCCTTGGTTACGTTGCCCGACAATATACCGCGGGCAGGAAAATCACTGATGGTGCCAACAAGCATGGAATGCATCTGGAACATCTCATTTTTGAACCTATCGTAAGTGGGGTGACCACACTCACTCAGGTACTTAAGCTCCTCAATCAAAGGCCTCAAATGCACATCGAGACACTTTCCTGGATAACCCGGGCCCGGAATTAACAGAGTGAGCATATTGTCTTTCTTCTTCATGCACATCCATGGTGGAAGGTTGTACGGTACCAAAATAACTGGCCATATACTGTATTGAAGACTCATGTTGCCAAAATGGTTGAATCCGTCAGATGAGAGCCCTAGCCAAACATTTCGGACCTCTGCTGCAAAATAATCAAACTCCCTGACCATGTGCTTCCAATCCTCTTCGTCAGAAGGGTGTATAAGGGTGTCATCGTCAGGCAAATTCCTCTCAGCCCACCATCTCATAGCTTCGGCCGTGAAAGAACACATGAACAACCGCTCCAGCCTATCAATAAGCGGGAAATATCGAAGTATCTTCACAGCTTTCTTGTTGCCTGCAGGAGTCAACTTATACCTTTCTGTAAAACATACCGGGCAGGCTTCAAGGTCTTCAAGATCTTTTCCCCAGAAGAGAATACAATCATATCTGCATGCATGGATTTTGATGTAGGAAAGCCCAAGATCTTTCATGATATGTCGCACCTTATGATGAGTGGTAGGAAGACGATGACCGGGTGGCAGTAGCGAAGCAGTCCACTTCAGCCAAGAATCAACAGCTTTGACAGACATTTTGTTCTCCATTTTGAGCTGCATCACTCCCATGACACTTTCAAGAACAGTCTTACTACAACCGTCGTATAACGGAGTCTGTTGCAATGCAATCAGGTTGTTGTACTTGTCCATACCGCTTGTGTTGACATGAGCTCTAGGTAATGGCTCGACTGGCTCAATATGGGGGAAACCCTGCACGACGGGAGGAACATTTGGTGCTTGATCAGCAAATACACCGCTCTCATGAGGAAACATATCATTGATTAACATCGATGTTGGATCATAGGATGGACTGCCTCTCTCAGCAAAATGTCCATGATCATAGGATGGACTGGCCCTCTCACCAAATTGTCCATGATCATGCGGACCCGCTAACGATGTTTCATCGTGATAAATCCAACAAGTGTACTTATCCCAAAACCCGTATTTACTCAGGTGCTTCTGGACTTTATCAATGGGAAAACGAAATCGATCGCTGCGACACTTACATTCTTTACACGAGCAATAATGAAGTGTAGTGTCTCCACAATTAGCCTTCACAAAATTCACAAAACTCTTAATTCCCTGGTGATATCTCACATCCCATCTTTCGAAGATCATCCAACTCTTGTCCATCCTGAAAATTCTAACAATATTACGTACTATAAATATATATATATATACATTCACTACTAATTAATTAATAAATCATCATTAATTACATTCGAATTCATCCGATTAATTAACAAAAGTCGACCCATGCATGCATATAAATTTAAAAAAAATATATATATACCAACAATTCACAATTACAAATTAACATGCCTATATATATACACATATTAACAATTAATATTCACAAAATCATTTTATATCCATACATACATATATATATACACAAATTAACATATTTTCATCGAAATAATCTCAAATTCACTCATCAAAATCAACAGTCAATCACTCGAAATCAACAATATATCCACTCTATTTGCGTATCAAACCAATATATAATCGATATCTTAACTCTAAATCAACACATGCATATATATATATATCGATCTAATTAAATCAACACACACATATATATACATACGTATATACGTACTTATATATATATATAACTACGTATATAGCTTCCCGAGTAAGTTTTCGACGCCTTTTGATAATACCCAATTATTTCAGAGCGTTAACCTTCTTTCGATTTCACCGGATTTTTTTCTATCCAAATGAATGAGTTGCTGCGATCTGCATCTGATATAAGAGGCATTGCCGGCGATTCATTAAATCGCCGGAAATGTAAAAAACATTGTCGGCGACGGAATAGGTCGCCGGCAATATTTTTTTACATTTCCGGCGATTTTTGGGACTTTTGCCGGCGACGGAGCAAGTCGCCGGCCTTGTTGAGCATTGTCGGCGACTTCCCCGGTCACCGGCCTTGTTTTTTAAAAAATCGCCGGCAATGGTACTTAATGTGGTAGTGCGTGTTAAGTGCTGATAACTATTAAAACATAATTTAATAGTTATATTTTTATTTTTTGATGGCTAAAACTTAATGAAAGGCTAAGTCATCACATTTTTGTACAATATGTTACACATCATAAAATCAAATATACAAATACTTCAAAATTAACCACGTAGAGGACCTATGAGGTTCGAAATTCACTCTATTTTTCCTATCTCCTTGTGCAGAATCATATTTGTATTGTGAGGAGTAATCATTAAATTATTGTTCTCCCATGTAATTCTTCATTTATTGACTTACATGCCAACCATACGAGTCAGGGGCGGTCATTGAGGATTCTGGAGCTCGTAGTATGAACCAGGCATTGCTCGACTTTCTTCATTGCTATTATCATTTGAGGCATTTGTTTGTGATTGTGACGATGAGTTGTCACTTGTTGGAAGACCATAAGGCATGACATATGATGGATAAGGCATTGCACAATTTTGACCATAATAATAGCGTTGATAATTACTATCTCCAACACTTATTGAGTCAAAAGTGGTTAATAACACATATTCAGCATTCGATAAACTCCCTTAACCCCTTTCTCTTGGATTGTATTCACTTCTTCTGCCTCCTCCACCGTATTCATGACCCTCTCATTTGTCTCCATGGTCTTCATCTTAGGTTGAGTGTGTGAAATTTTGTTCCTCTGTGAAGTAAAATGGTTCATCTCCAATGTAACCACCACATCTGTTGTCACTACCACTGACTTCAATACTCTGCATTCATCTGTTTCCTCCTCTAGTACTTGATGAGGTTCCAGATCACGTATCTGGGATATTACTCCTCAACCGTGGAGGTTGGAAAATATGTGAACTTCTAGGCTTTGGATTAGACATTGAGCATATGAAGATTGCACATTTACTAAATTAAATGTTAAATTTGAAAAGTTTCCAAAAATTTCAAAAATTTCGGAAAATATATCGGAAATATCGATAAAAATCAGAAAATTTCAAGAGATTTAAGAAATAATTGAAGATTTTTAAGTAATTTCAAAAAATTGAAATATCGAAAAAATATCGCCGATAATATCGATTTTACACTCCTTCAACGAAAGTCATCACCCACTTTTAATTACAATTTCAGTTAATCTCTTCTGGTTTTGCTAGCTAGCTAGCTCATAGTTTCTTCTATATATTACACGCTACCATTCAATACCATCTCTGAAATTTAAGTGATTTGATTCGATCGATCTCTGTCCATGCATTGGGTTTTCACGTTACTTTTGACTGTAAGTACAGAGAAATAATTCGCATTTCCTACCCGTACGTACGTTCTTTTGTTGTTTCAATTTTCTTGATTTTTTTTTGTGGACAATGAAGAAAGTGTGGTACGTATTTATAAAAAATATCTCCTTTTTTTTATTAACCCTGTTTACTACAGCACTACTGATCGAGAAACGGCCACGTAGAATTTTCCGTATGCTGTATGAGAAACAGTGGTAAAAAAAATTGAGTTTTCACTGTTGTACATCATAATTCCAGTTTTCCGGTCATATACATGAAAAGTTGTAATTTTTTTGTGCCCGTTCTCGTTTCCCGCCCAGAAGAAATAATGAGGCATCACTGGCGAAGGCTAAATCTTTAGTAAAAAAAATGTAATTTTCTTTTGTTACTTTGTTGACCGATTTATCCCAAAATTGTTGTCGACCTCGTCCTATATAAACTAAATCTTTAGTTAAATTTGACTTAAAAAACGAGAATATTCTGTATAATTTTTTTTACGCTATTAAAGTCTCATACAGTAAGCTAAATCCTTACCCAAATTTATAACCTTTTAACTTTAAAAACACTCCCATCATAAGCTAAATCTCAAAGTAAAGTTATTTCTAATTCTTTTGTCATATATGTAATGTTATATTTCTATGCATAATTTTTTTCTTTTCTCATATATATATATACACACATACTAGCCTTCCCGCGCGTGCAGAAATGCTTCGCGCACGCGCCATCGATTTATCGGTTATTTTATTTTATATTGTTAAATTATATAATTTCACGGAATACAAAAGTCAACCATTCTAATATCAAATACATGCTAAAATAAGATCATGAGCAATTTGTACAAATAGCTAATATCCAAATCCATGGATTACAATTTGTACAATACTACTACTTAATAGACGTAGTGAAGTATTCAACACTTCACATAGGTATTCACATAGGTATATGCATATTTCACGTATCCACATCCAGCTAGCTAAATGTATTTCATTTTCGATCAATTCCATATCAGCCATCTGTTTGCATGTTGTGACGACCCGAATCAAAATTACCACGTTAATCGGCTTAATCCGCGAGTTTACGAGTAATCACTGTTTGTCGTAATTGAGCAGTTTTAGCGACCTTACTCACGACTAAATTATCGGGCGAAAATTTGAGATGAGTCTCTTCACGAGAATCGTAGTATGCATGATTTCGAGTTCGTAGGCGGTTTCAGATAATTGTTTCGATAACCGAGGAATATGTTATGAATATATGAAATCGCGTAATTTCGTCGTGTTTATCCGTTTGAGTTAGAGTTATCCGAAACGTGGATGTGATTCGATTTGGACCGTCGATCGTATCGAGCCGCGAGTATAAATATCGGAATAGTCGAAAATCACTGTTTGGGAAGTTTGACCGTCGTTGACCAGAAAATGGACCGTTGACCCGCATTGACCGAGTTCAAAACGGACCGTTGTTGACTCGCCGTCGAACTTCATGTTTCCGACCACCTCCGGCCATGATTTTGGTATGGCTAGCTTCCTCTCTTGATTTCCTATGGTTTAAAACTTGATTTGAGTTGAATTGATCAAGATTTGGGGGAGAACGAGTTCGAGAAAATCTAGGGATTTTGCCGGAATCGGGTGAAGTGCTCTGGCGATGTTTGGGGTCGGGGGTGTGGGGGGAAAGGTTCCCCTCATCCTTGTGAAGCTTTTGGGTGAAGGGATTTTGGATTGGTTAAGGTTTGAGGCTCGTCAGATTCTCACCGGAATCAATGGATTCCGTGAGTTTTGGGCTCAATTCCGGCCGGTGGGCTTGGAATTGGGTCTTTGTGTAGAAGAGGAAGTTGTTGTACTTGAGGAATACTTGTGATCTGGAAAGTTTGGCTGAAATCTGCCACGGTTGACGCCGCGACGGCGGCGGTCAACGGCGAAGCTCCGACGAAGGGTTGAATTTTTGGTTTTTGACAAGTTTTATGCCATTTTGCTCGTAATCGCGCCCCGATCATCGCCTTGAGGTTTTCGAGTCGATTTGATTATCGGATTTTAAGTCGAGGGTTTATGTGGAGAATTTGGGGGTTTTCGTCGATTATTTTGTATCCGAGTTTTATGTTTCCGAAAATGGTTGGTTTCCGAGGTGTGGTACAGAGTAATGAATTGTGATTTTGATCAGTTATATTTTGTGATTATTCAGGGGATCGAGATCGTACGTTGGGCGAGGGATCTTCCGCCGGATCTCGTGATTAGCGCGTTTGGGCGCTGTGCTTGTCTGTGAGTGGACACATTTCTTTTCACTGATTAGTTGCGAGTCCTTATTACACGTTTTACGAGCATGAGCATGCATATGAGATTATGATTTATACGAGTATGTGTTTTACGATTATGCATTTGCGATTACGCATTGACGAATATGCTTATACAATTAGGTATTACATATACGCATTTACATTATGCTTAATACATTTGCACGAACTATTTATGATTTGGTTTACACAGAGTACAGTCACAGTATATATTGTTGTATCGATACACTTGCATCCCGGCTGATCCCCGATGATGTTTACCGGGGGAGGCTGTGACCCCTGACCCGAGGCCTTTACCGGGGGGGGGGGGGGGGGGGCAGATCTCTGACCTGAGGCCTTTCTGGCTAGAATCACGTGTGGGTCTGGGATCCCGTGATTCAGACTGTACTAGAGCGGACGTGTCCATGAGTGACCCCGCGAGATTTTACGATGCATGCTCTGTACGCGTGAGGAGTTAGAGTCTCCCTCGTGTACTATATCATATTCATTCATTTAGACTCACATATATTTTTATAACATATATTATTTGGCGAAAGACATTTATTTTTCGTCCACTCACTCTAACGGTTTATATGTCTTTCCCTGGGCTCTTTGTTTTCAATGCCCAGTTTGCAGTTCAGATTCTGGTGTTGCACGTGGCAGTCGGAGGCTTAGTGTTCGAGCTACCTTTCTTTTTCAATAGGTTTCTTGTTTTGCCTACTGTTCTGTATTTATGTATATATATATACTAGAGGTCGCTCTGAATACTCTGATGTTATATTTTCATATGATTTTTTCCCGGATTTCTGTAAAGTTACAGCTTTTGGATTATCACTTTACATTATGTTATGATATTGAGAAATCCGGATGGGATTGGTGCCCACGGTTTGGCTTTTGTGGCATATGATGAAGTGTGTTTTCTGGTGCAGGTTAATGGTAATTCCACGTTATAGTGAAACTCTGCTGAAATTTCTATGGTTTTTGCAAGTTTGTGTTTTCAGAACGGGTTTGATTCCGGTTTAGGAAACTAAATCGGGGTTGGATCCTTTCACATGTACTCTTTGTCGGTGCTACACGGTGAAAATTTGGGCCAACAAACACATAGAACTGTATTAATGCTACAATTTTTTAAAAACTATTTCAAAGAGGTAAGTTGTAATTGAATTTACATACCATGAAATCGTAATATTCCTCTAATGTAACAGCCTCAGTAACTACTTGAAGAATCCTATATTTAAAAAAACATTATTATTAATTGTAGCCATGTAGAGTAAAAAAATGTTATATTTAATCACCTTGATATTATCCATCAATTCATGGATACACACGGAGATACGATTATTGTAAAACTAATTGAATACAAAAATTTGTTGTAAGTACTCTAATATTAACAAACTAGTTATGAGTAATACTTGCTAAAATATTGTAATACTTTGGCTAAGAAACACTCGTGTATGCGATGGATTTTCTTTCTACATGCATGTAAATGATTGAACTTGTTAGAGAGTAATTGATGTTCAATTGTTGAATTTGATATATATATATATATATATATATATACACACACACGACTTGATACAGTAAACTTATATCAAAATAAAAAATACCTAATACGCAAAACTTTCTTGCATGTATGTTTAATGTATAAAGAAGACTCATTCTTCAACTCTTCAATTGCATCTTTTTGACGCTAAATATGGAAAAAAAGAAAAGACAAGTAAATGAGTTAATCACTTAAATAACATAGTAGAAAATTAAAGCTAGTTCATACATTTAAATGACATGCATGTTTTAAAAAAAATTGATATGTTGAGATTTCATACTGCTCGTCCTTTTTCTGATTCCATTCTTTTAATATTAACTTGCTCAAATAAACGGTGTTTGTTTTTATTGAAATTTCATTGTAGTAGCCAGATGATGACAAAATGCGTCTCCAAACATCTTCATTCACCTTTTTCTTCAATTAATAGCGATGTACAATTCCTAAAAAGCAAGAGAAAAAATGTGATAGGGTTAGATTTCATACTGCACTTAACCGGGTTTGTTGTTTCTATAAAACTAAATTTTATACATACTAACCGGGTGAAAATAATAAAATTTGTCTCCTGACATCTTGATATAAAGTATTCTTCAATTGACAACAACGATATACATAAGACATGTGCTGTAAAAAAAGGCTAATAATCAATCAACCCTATGTTTGAGTTACGTAATAAAATTAGAATGACAAAAATGCAATTGAGTTGGACTGAATGAAACTTCTACTCTCAAGCTAATCGATATAAGAAAAAATTATTGTCCAACAATTGCTAATACTCACAGGGTTAAGTCGGCAACACTTGATAACACTTTGTTCGAAGAAGAAGAGACTACAATAAAGACAAATTTTCAATCATTTAATTATCTTGCTTGTTGCTAGATATTGGAATTGCTTGATCTTCTCTATTTCTAATCATGGTAGTTTGAGTAAATGAATTGAAAACTGAAAACTTAAAGGAGTGTGGTACATACGTATATCAGAGATAATTGACGGTTTTCAAAAGCAATTTACGCATGTCATTTGAACTGTTATAACACTCAGTTTACACAATTTATTTACATTTAGAAATTAGTAGATAGCTAGCACTACTTACATAATAAACTACATAAACGTAAATAGGCAGACATATATATAGTCCTACTTATTGATCTTGTTCTCCTATGACCCTGGTTTCGTCACTTTGTTGAAAGAACCATATTCGTATAGTGCCTACACATAAGAGACAAAAAAAGTTAACACAATTATATAGGGTCATGCTTATTTCTTTGATATCAACTACATATGTATTACCACCATATGTATAGTACTTATTAATTCTAGATATCATTTGAATCAGAAGGAAGTAAAACCTCTTTGAACACCACATTCTTAGTGAATGACCCATCTTCACCAGTAATAGACCCTCTTTTAATGAGAACCTTCGTAGTCATCTCAAATACTCCTCTAGACAATGCTACATATAATTGGCCATGACTGAAAACATGATCGGGGAGATAAACACCTATATGCGGGATAGTTTGACCCAAAGACTTGTTTATTGTCAAAGAAAAGATTAATTTGATCGAAAATTGCTTTATTGTGAGTTGAAATGGTAGTCCTGCATTCTCTACAGTTTTCAAAGGAATTTGAGGTAGAAAAACTCTAGTCTCAGCACAATGTACTGTTAAAATCTGAGCATCGATTAAGTTCTGATAAAAACCACGACATAATAATCTAATGCCATTACACAATCCCAGTTTTGGATTAATATTTCTCAGTAGCATGACTGGGGCACCAACTTTCAAAGTCAACTTGTGTGGGGAGAGTCCTCCTACAGATATTGAGTTTAAGAACTCTGGCTGGTAAAAATTTCTTGTGTCATCTTCCACATAGTCAAAAGAATACAATGTAATTCGATCACTTGGAAACATATCAATTATTTTATCATTCAGCACGTCCACATCATCATTTATAGGAGTAATAAGTGCTCGCTTTACCATGTATCTTGCATCATTTATGTGATCGCCCAAATTTGAAAAACCTTCATCGATAATTTTTTGAATCGAACTGTCATTTTCCTATGGAACAAACATTGAATCAGGCAATTTGATCATTTCATCATCATAGATATTTTCAGCTCCATCACCAATACACAACAAAATTTCAGCAAAATGGTGGTCATTTTTGGATCTCATATTTTCCCTCAATCTCAATATTCTCATTTGTGCCCGAAATGATGATCTCATGATCGAAGCATGAATGAGCTCAAACTTTGTTTTAGGAATCACAGGAAGAACCTGACGAAAATCTATCCCAAAGATCATTATCTTTCCACCAAATGGTAATTCAGATGTGCGACTGCGTCGTACGCTAACATTTGTAGAGCACAAATCATCTTTTATTCAGGAAGAAGTCCTTGCAATCCAGTGGCATCTGCTCTTTGATGCCAAAATGAGTCGTGGTTGCAGAGTTTTGTCTTGATGCGGTTGAACAAGTTCGTGCTCATTCAGAACCTTCGGTGAAAATCTTGCTCATTGAAAACAGGGCGTTCAATGAAGTAATCTTCCATCAGATTCTGTCCCCTTACTTCCCTCTGCCTTTGTTCGTTTGGACGGCGGCAGCAAAGTGGCCCATCGTCAAACGCTACAGCTACCATGACAACATCAGTGACGAAGGAGTTAGCAATTGTTGCAGCTTGCTGTCGTTGTTGTCGCCTCCTCCTGGAAGACTCTACGTAATCGTTAGGATTCATCTTACTAATGAGGGAATGTGAAGAATTTTTTGAAGATATGTGTTTACTGATGTAGAATATCAAGTGACTTGTAGATGTTGTAAGGTTTCAAGTAGCCATATACAATGATTTAATAGCAAAATTCAGATAATCTGATTTTCAAACATGAGTACACGTGTCACATCCTCATTGGTCGAAAATCTCCATATAAATATTTACCCGACAACGACACGTGGATGTGACATGTGTCGCACAATGACTGGTCGAAAATCTTACCGAAAATCTTCATCAATAATTTAGCCGATAACGTTACGTGGAGGTGACATGTGTCACATTATGACTCGTCTAAAATCTTATCGGAAATTTGGGTCAATAATTTAGACGATAATGACACGTGTCGGCTATTTATTGGATGAATATCTTACTAAAAATTAAATAAATTAAGTTTTTATAATTGATGAATAGTAATAAGAATTCCTATTTGTTGCACTGCTGCGCAAAAAAACATGAATAAGACATCTTATTTGATGAATAGTGACAAAAATTCCTAAAACAGAAATTTCGAGAGTAATAGAATTTTCCGAATGAGTGCGGCAAGTAAGTTCTTGAATCAAGTGGGGAAAGCAATCATATCAGCAACTGGAAATTCCTAGCTTGTCATAAATTCCAATAACAAAACAACATTATATATATGACTTTTGTGATGCCACTTACCCACTAGAAATAGAAGCACTTTTGTGGAAGTCCTTGACTATAAGTAAGAGACGATTTAGTTTTGCATTTGCACTGTCAGCACTGAACTTGGCTTACGGTCTTAGTTTTTTGTCAATGAATGTAATTTTGTTAAGGTTATATTCATGTATGCACAAAAGAAAAACAGTCAATAAGTCCGAGAAAATGGATTAAGTGTTAAAAGTTGCAACCATCAATTTGTCATACAGTTTCATTGTTGAGATACAAAGCAAACTTCCAATGCAAGCTAATCTTTTGAACAACTAGTACTGAAAACCTCTGGAAACCCTACTCTATATCCACATGACATCCCATACACCAGCACACAACAACATCACCGTACCACTGCATTTGATCTCGCTTGAAATTGAAGTTATTTCTTCCGGCGCTTAGTGTCCACCTGAAAAAAATTTACAGATTCTGATTATTTGATCTCGATAAATCAGTATGCAAACATAACTCGTCATAGTGCAAGACGCTGTTCATAAAGTAATATGCAGTACATGATGACTACAAACCAACAAGCCATCAGTGCAAAGAATTCCAAATAGTTAGCAAACACTTTCTGAATTTTTTTTATAAATGTTCACAACTTCAATAAGCCAAACCAGACAAAGGAAAGAGGGTAAGTTAACTGATTAGACTTGGATATAACAAGCGGTGAAAAGTTTCAACCAGAGATTTTATCTACAAATGCATCATAACGCAGAGGCTTCGGGACGAACAGTACCACCTCCAATAGACTCTTCTGGCCTATAGTACCACGGCACCACCTCACTCTCACTTTCATGTTGCTCTTGCTGTGTTATGTGTTTTAGGCACTAGAGTCTGTGTTACTTTTTAGGGGCTATGAGGCTATCCTTTACTCCTTGTCCTATTGGTTGAATCATTTGAAATTACTCTGTTTAATTTACCATCAGTACATACTCTTGTGTTCTAAGACTTCTAACTCAATCAAGTGGGGAAAGCAATCATATCAGCACTGGAAATTCCTAGCTTGTCATAAATTCCAGTGAGAACAAAACAGCATTATATATATGACTTTTGTGATGCAGAATACTCACAAGAAACAGAAGCACTTGTGGAAGACCTAGACTATAAGTTAGAGATAGAACTTGGAGTTAGCCTACATTTTACCTATATAACAATCCCCGTCCACTGTACAAAAACACTGTACAAGACACGGGATTCACTGTTCCTAAGGGTTGGGGGTATTTTTGTCCCTGTGGTGCTAAAAACTCACAGAAACAGACCAAAAAGAATCGATCCGTCCTGCTCTCTCTCATCCTGCTCTCTTTCATCTAATCATAGCTCTCATCTCTCAATCGGCGAACCGATCCATTGCCGCACTTTCCATCACCGTCGACCAAGTTTACTGTATAACAAAGCTGGGTTTTCCTGTTCATAAGCGCACTGTAGGAATGAACAGTATAACTAGTGCTCCCACGGTTGGAGCGTGTCGGCTAATGTTTTTGATAAGGTTTTTGAGGTCTGTGGAGTGGTTGAAGCCACCATCTCACTCTCAACCACCTCTGCTGATCACTCTCAACCTCCACAAATTCAACTTCTACGAATCCATCCTTCAGCGCTCACCATAGCCGGTCTCTAAAACCCCCAATTTTTTTGAACCCTAGGGTTTTCTTTTTGTCTCCGATTCCGGCCAGAGATTTTGTTGGGCTACAACTACTGCATCTGTCGTCTGATGACTTCGCCCCTGTATTCAGACCTCGCAACGATCTCCGAAAATCTTCGGTTGGTTTCGATCAGCGAAGCGCAAGCAGAA
Organism: Geum urbanum; assembly: GCA_946800695.1. Classification (NCBI taxonomy): domain Eukaryota; kingdom Viridiplantae; phylum Streptophyta; class Magnoliopsida; order Rosales; family Rosaceae; genus Geum; species Geum urbanum. The sequence goes on along the minus strand of OX326999.1, from coordinate 74,090,191 downwards.
TCGACGAGCTACTGAAATCTGATGCAGAACGGCGGCGACGGATGGTGGCAGATGCTGAATCGAGAAGTCGTCTTCTTCTTCTTCTTCCTCTCTATCTTTCCGATTCCCAAAACCTCTCAGTCCTCTTTTCCTCACCAAACCCAACTGCTATGTTCCTCGCTACAAGCTTCTCCAACTCCCTCAGCTCTCCACATGGACGCTTCCACATCGTAATACAAGCTTACCTTCCAGGTTTCAATTAAATACTCATACCCTTTTATCTGTTTCAGTATTGATTATTTGATTGTTGTTTGGTGGGTTTAATCTGATTCGTTAGTTGACTTTAGCTTCGTTAATGGGTTCTGTTGTAAATGTTAAATTACTCAACTTTGTTTCACTGAATCCGGAAATGGCAACAAGGTCGTGTTATTGATATATGGGTTAATGATTAGTGAAAATGTTTCTTATGCTTACTGCAGGTCAGCATTTAAAGTGGATTTTGTGCCCGACAGGTTATATGTCCATAGTTCACCATTGAAATACATTTAGGTAAAATACATCCATGCTGCATTTTACCCGGATCCATCCAAGTTACTGACAATCACTAGCTTTTGAGTCATAATTGGTCTAAATGATTTTCAATTTTTGTTACACTTTCAGGTGGCAGAACTGTAGTTGTATTAGTGAAAAGTTATGTGCGAAATGTTTGTACTTATTTCAGTTGGGTTGGTGTTGATTCTAATGAATTACATTACCTTTTGGATACAGGTTTTCAATGCAATAGTTACTTATAGAACGCTTTAGGTTAACGAACTTATGAATTTGATATATAGTTTATCATAATTAAATAGGAGGATCACCACAATGTAAGCTAAAAGGAAGCTGGGCCTAGGTGACTTTACATGAAGTTTCAATATTGCTGCTTTCCTTTGAAAATGCAAGTCACAACAATGAAGCCCTCATATACAATGGTAACTGCAGAGTACTTGGGACGATTTCAAATCATTACAAATTAGAGTCTACAAATGTTAATTTTAGGTCCTTGATAAAAGTCAATTGTTTTTTTTTTTGTAATATGCACTATGCAGCACAATGGCTTCCAAGTAAGCTTGCATTGTCTTTTACGTCTCACTCCCATTTTGACCAAAACGCCAGTCAGTTCCTCCGCTGCTTTCTCATCCTTTCGTTGCCTCGCCTCCGGTGTTTGCTATGTCCCTAGGTTGCTACCCATTGTTTCATGGCTGATTTTTTTTTCTGATATTACAGATTTTCATTCAACATTTTACCCTCGGTATGTATCTGATTTATCTACATAACATGTTTTTCATGATTTATCTACGTTTATAACATGTATCTGATTTATCTCTTTTAGCTGCTATTAAGCGTCTTTTTATTTTTTGTTTCCGTTGTTCCTGTACAGACTTTACTAAGCTATAGTCGATTGGCCACCTGATGGCGCTCTACATCTAGACAAACCTTATTTCACGGTGAGCGCCTTTCGCTTCGATTATTCTCAAACAAGGTTTTATTGGGTTTGACTGTGGTCTTATTGGGTTTGAGTCTGGTCTTGCTTAATCTATTTATATTTCTTCATGCATTTGCATTTTTGGTAGTAAATTTTTTCACTTTCTTTATGAGTAATGAAAATAATCAATGAAGACAACAAGGTAACCTCGACTAACATGGCCTCTGGGATAATCCATCTTTTGGTGTCTGTTTCCTTTTCACGATGGCTACAAGATTTTTTATTTATTTTTGGTTTTGGATGCTGGTGTGAATTAGTAAAGAACCCTTTTGCCAATTCAATCATAGTATAAAAAAAATTGCATCGAAGTCTAATTGTATCATGGTATTTGCAGTACTTTAAGGCTTTTCTGTATGAGGGTATGTAGTTAATTATATAGTAAATGATGGTCTGTAGATTTTGTGATTCGATGTCTTCTCATTTGAGCAATGAATGTGTGGTATATGTCTTGAATTCTTGATCAAGTATAAACTAAAAGACTGATATATTCATTTAGGATTGCTATCTAGAAATTGATGGCAGTATAGAAGCAAGGAAATTGACAAAAAGTACTGAGTTTCATTTATAGTGGATTTTCGTTTATATTGGGGTTTCCATTGTACTGAGTTTTCAATCTCATATAAACAATGAAAAAGAGATAGACAAAAAACCCTGCACACAATACAGATTTTCAATTTCCTCTGGAAATTAAAGTTTGTGTGGAATTTCTTGCCTATTTTCTTAATTTGGCTATGCAATGCTCTGTGTCAGTGAAGATTTTGTTGTCATTGTGTATTTGTAGAGATATCGTTGTGATTGTGAATGTGGACATGACTTTGTTCTATTGGTGATTCTGGAAAATGCTTTGGTTTTTCTAAAATTAGAGTCCAAATTTAGATGAAGTTTGTAAATCTCAGCATATACCTTTGCCTAAAGGAGAACATAGTTTTGATATGCTAAGGAATTGGGATATATGGACATCATGCCCTGACAAACGTCCACGTAAATCTTTATAGCATTGAAGCATTATAGTGACACTTGGACTATACCATACAGCCTTATGACTGTCACATTTTTAAATACTTTGACTATGCCATACAGTTATTGTAGAGTCAAATCATTAAATAGTATTGGCCAATTGACATGAAACTTTCATTGGTTGGAGGGTATATGAATTTCTTATATGAGCCTTTGATTTGGTTGGAGGGTATATGAATCTTTTATATGAGTCTTTTATCAGTTTACTCAGTTACAGAACTATCTCCAAATTGCATGTAATGGTGTGAAACTTTGATCTGTTTATGAGGCTTTCTTCAGTTTAGTTACATGCTGCAATGGTGTGAAACTTTCAGGTCTTTCATCTCTTCTATGCACATTTGATTTAAATAGATGAATATGCTCACTCTTTTTTACATTTGAGAAGTGCTGGAGTTCATAGTACCATGTACCCTATTTGCGAACTGCATTTCAATTATACAAGAGTAACATGACCATGTTGTTGATGTGTTCATGTGTTCGTTTACTGATTACTATTTGAGAAATAGAAATGCATACATCATCATGTTATTTATTTCCTTATAACAACCCATAACTTCAATTGTGAAAAGTTACAAGGGTAAGAGTGATTGAGTTCGTTCTATTTTTCAGGACTCTCCATTCCCAAGGGTTCCAATTCTTTGTTGGCATGTGATTTCTCTAATTGCTACTAATTTTTAGTAGTTCTTCATTTCAGCTGTTAATTACTGATTTGTTTGATGCCTATCTCATCGAAGCTATTTGATTGTTGGAAAAAACAACATAAAAAGTGGCAGGAACTGAAAGGAACTCCAACATTTGAGCTATTTTGTTCTTTTCCATTATAATCTGTCGGACATCAAATTTATGAGAGATATCTCATAATGCATGGATTGAATGCGTTAAGTATATAATGTCAGTTTTATATAACTAGGATTTGACTCGAGTGGTATATTACAAAATGTGTGTTCTTTTGAATAGTCACCAATATTATTACTTGATGAAATTTTTCTCATTTTAGAATTTGTGTCCAAACAATAGAGAGTCCTTAGAATCGGGCGCCGGTAGTTCAGTATTATATATCGACATTAAATTGATAGTGAATATTGACATGGTGCTTTAAACAAGTAGTTTGGGGTGAATTCCTTCAATGCTGAACTTTCTCATACATTATGAAGAAGCTACTGCATCTTCGTTTAATTTTATGTGTTTCATGAATAAGCAGTAGTATGACATATAAGTGTTGTGTGTTATGTGCTTTATGTAATATATGTTCATTCATTGAATATAATACTGGGCTATGCATGAATGAGGACAAATGCACAATTTTATCTTGGTAGGTTAAATGTATCTACTTTTTTTGAATCTCTTTTGGTTGTGCCTGTTTCCCCTGTTCAGTTTTTTTTTTCAGATTAATTTCATCATCCTTTAATTGTATATAAACCCTATGTGCTCACACTTTCATAATTTTGTTGGTGTAGAGCTGCTGATTGTGTGTAAAGTTTGGATGCAAAGCACTCATCGTCTAATCAAGACAATGATTTGAGATCTGTTGATGCTTTGATGGTTTGATTTCTATAGTTTGAGTGAATCTGCAGTAGTAAATAATTGATGGCTTTTTGATTTTGAAGAAGAGATTGAGCAGTTGATAGTTGATGGTGTTAGTGCCGGAGGTAATGAGGTTCACAAGTTCCATCCATGAATTAGTGGTATCTTCAAATTTGCTGTTTTTAATCTCCATGTTGAATTGTTTAGCTAGACTGTTTCGATGAACAACAGAGTATGGTATTGTTAAGAATCTCATAACTGGCCACTTTACAAGTGCCTCATCTTCAAAATTTCAATCGAGTACAAATGGATCAACTTATTCAATGGACCCTTCAGATTTGTCTTAGCGAGTGTCATCAGTCGTTGAATCCTCTTTTCAGAAGAGAACTGCTGTTGTGATTGTCAATCGTTTAATTTGGCTATGCAATGCTCTGTGTTAGTGTCAATGAAGATTATGTTGTGATTGTGTATTAGTAGAGATTTTGTTGTGATTGTGAATGTGGACTTGACTTTGTTCTATTGGTGAATCTGGAAAATGCTTTGGGTTTTCTAAAATAGGAGTCCAAATTTAGATGAAGTTGGTGAATCTTAGTATACACAACTGCCTAAAGAAGAACATAGTTTTGGTATGCTAAGGAATTGAGATAGATGGACATCATGCCCTGACAAACGTCCATGTAAACCTATGTAGCATTGAAGCATTATAGTAACAATCACTGCACTATGCCATACAACCTTATGACTGTCACATTTTTAAATACTTTGACTATGCCATACAGTTATTGTAGAGTCAAATCATTAAATAGTATTGGAAGAATAAGACCAATTGACATGAGCCTTTCAATTGGTTGGAGGGTACATGAATTTCTTATATGAACCTTTGATTTGGTTGGAGGGTATATGAATTTTGTATATGAGTCTTTTATTAGTTTACTCTGTTATAGAACCATCTCCAAATTGTATGTAATGGTGTGAAACTTTGATATGTTTATGAGGCTTTCTTCAGTTTAGTTACCTACTGCAATAGTGTGAAACTTTCAGGTCTTTTATTTTTGTTGTGCATATATGCTCACTCTTTATTACATTTGAGTAGTGCTGGAGTTCATAGTACCATGTACTTTATTTGCGAACTGCATTTCAATTATATAAGAGTAACATGACCATGTTGTTGATGTGTTCATGTGTTTGTTTCCTCTTAATAAACCATAACTTCAACTTTGAAAAGCTACTTTATAATGTTATGTAGAAGTCAATTTGTTAAAGTATCTGCACAACTTTGATTCTGTTTGCAGGGAAGTAAGTGAGGCAGCATTATTGTCATCGTCGCCAAGCAAGCAGAAACCAAAGTAGCTAAAACGGATTAGGTATCAATTAAATTCTATGTATTTCTATTTTTTGTTGTAATTTTTGGTGAACTAATATCTTACGTGAAGTTTGAACAAATTTAACAGCTTTTTTTTGTTACAATAATTTATGGAGAAGTTCAACTCCACTAAATTCTGTTTAGTTTTATACAGAACTTAACATATTATGACAATGGTGGTAAAACCGCCCCAAGGGACAACCCCAACCTAGTACAAAACAAAAGTCGTCTTTGGAAAACACTGTTACTAGTCTTTTGTTTTTTCTTCCACACGATTGGTCCCTACTCCCTGGTGGCAAGCAAGTTCTTCAATCAAGCTGGGAAAGCAAGTCATACCGGAAATTCCTTGTCATGAATTAGAGTATTAGACTAAGAACAAAACAACATATATAATTATATATGACTTATGATGCAGGCTACCTACCCACTAGAAACAGAAGCACTTTTGTGGAAGACCTGGACTATTAAGTAAGAGACGGTCTAGTCTTGCATATGCATTGTCAGTAAAACAACAGTTGTCTTAATCGTTCTTTAGAGGAAATCAAGTGAACCAGTTTTTTCTAGATCATTCCATCCATTATAAATTAGTTTGATAGCAACCTCAGTTGAAATCATCATATTATACAATCTCCTCTCTGCTAGCTAATATACACCAATCAATATCGGCAAAATTCAAAATGGGGTTTTTGCTCGTGAGATTGATCCTACTATACTCTCTGTTTTCTACACTATCCATCTTATGCAGTAGTAACTCCATGATGAACTTGAAACATTATTCCTTAACCGGGTCAGTCGGTGCAAATGAGACTGATAGGCAGGTACTACTAGCAATCAAAGCTCAAATACAACACGATCCGAACAGAGTCACAAGCTCATGGAATGAATCCTTTGAGTTTTGCCTCTGGCAAGGGGTCACCTGCAGTCGACGACATCGCCAAAGGGTCACAAAGCTGGAGCTGAACTCTCTAGCGTTGGTGGGATTTATACCTCCACACATAGGAAATCTAAGCTTCTTAAGAGAGCTACATTTCCAGAACAATAGCTTCACCCATCAAATCCCTCCTCAAATTGGGCAATTGCATAGGTTGCAGGTATTGCTTCTAAACAATAACTCACTTACCGGTACCATTCCTGCCAACCTATCTAATTGCTTCCAACTCATCATCCTTCTTCTTGGTAGAAACTATCTAGTGGGTAAAATTCCTCCCGAATTGAGTTTCTTGTCAAAGCTTCAGATTTGTTTTTTGCACCACAACAATTTAATGGGAGAAATCCCTCCTTCTTTAGGGAACATTTCGTCTCTTGAGAAGATTTATTTGGATTACAATAACTTGGAAGGAAGCATCCCTAATTCTCTATGCCAGTGGAAAAACTTAACAGATCTCTCTTTGGGATTCAATAAGTTGTCTGGTATCATCCCTTCTTGCATTTATAACCTCACTTCTATAGTTCTATTCCAGTTAACACAAAACCAAATTCAAGGAAGTCTTCCATCAAATTTGTTCCATGCTTATCCCAAACTTCAACAATTTTTCATTGCCATTAATCAATTTACCGGGGTCATACCTTCATCAATATCCAACGCAACAAATCTTTTGGTCTTCTCATGTGGAATAAGCAAACTTACTGGACAGGTGCCAAATTTACAAAATCTTCACAACCTTGGGATATTCAATAACTATCGAAATAACCTTGGAAGCGGTAAACCCGGTGACTTGAGTTTTGTCTCAGAATTGATCAATGCAACAAAGCTAAAATGGTTGCATTTCAATGATAACAATTTTGGAGGGACGTTGCCCACATCAATATCCAATCTCTCAATCAATCTTCAATTCCTTACAGTTGCAGGAAACCAACTATACGGAAACATCCCAACTGGATTAGGATTTCTTGTCAACTTAGAAGCACTCGACATGGGAGAAAACTCCTTCACAGGTAGCATTCCTAGTGATATTGGGAGACTTTCAAGGCTTGGGCGATTATATCTTAACAACAACAAATTATCGGGGAGCATTCCGTCCTCTTTTGGAAACTTAACATTGTTAACATTACTCTACTTGCAAGAAAATAATTTAGTCGGTAGCATCCCTTCCAGCGTAGGAAAATACTGCTATATACTGGAACTAGGTCTTTCTGGAAACAATCTAAATGGCACGATACCTCCTCAAATTTTTGGCCTTACATCGTTATCAATAGTTTTGGGATTGGATAGGAACAAGTTCACTGGTTACCTTCCTCAGGAGATTGGAAACTTAAAGAATATAGGCATATTGGATGTTTCTAACAACTTATTATCATGAGAAGTTCCCAGTGGCCTAGGCAGTTGCGAGAGCTTAGAATTTCTCTACTTGCAAGGCAACTTCTTCTCAGGGCCCATCCCATCATCCATGAAGAAATTGAGAGGGATTCAAGAATTAGACCTCTCTCGCAATAATATGTCAGGAGATATTCCAAAGTTTTTTGAGGGCTTTGCAAACTTGAAAAATTTAAACCTATCCTTTAATCAGTTTTCGGGAGCAGTACCAACTGGTGGTGTTTTTATCAACGCAAGTGTGACTTCAGTTGCCGGAAATGCTAGACTCTGCGGCGGTATTGCTGATCTTCGACTTCCTGTGTGCAACTCTAAAGGAGGAGGAGGAGGAGGAGGAGGAGGAGGAGGATTATCTCGTAGCATGAAACTAATGATCTATTTAGTTTCTGGATTTACTCTTTTGGACCTTGCTGTGGTGCTGTCTCTTTTTCTTGTTGGTAAGAAAATGAAAGACAGTAACTTAAGCACTTTGGGAAACTCTATTTTGGAAGTTTCATATGTTGCTATTCGAAAAGCAACTGATGGTTTCTCTTCAGCTAATTTCATTGGTATGAGTGCTTTTGGGACTGTTTACAAAGGAATTCTTTCTGAATCTGAAGATGGTGTTCTTGTCGCTGTGAAGGTGTTTAACATGTTACACCGGGGAGCTTCTAGGAGTTTCATCTCCGAATGTGAGGTATTGAGAAACATCAGACATCGGAATTTGGTCAAGATCATAACTGCATGCTCAAGTATTGATTACAATGGTAATGATTTTAAGGCTCTTATTTATGAGTTCATGGATAATGGGAGCTTAGAGGAATGGCTGCATCCATCTTCTGGAAGCGAAGAACCCAAAAGTTTAAATCTTGTTCAAAGGGTTGACATCGCCATTGATGTCGCTCATGCATTAGATTATCTTCACAACCATTGTAAAACACCTGTTGTTCATTGTGATCTCAAGCCAAGTAATGTTCTCTTGAATGGTGACCTAACTGGACATGTTTCCGATTTTGGGCTGTCAAGGTTTCTTAGAGGATCAACTACTAATATTTCTGGAAATCATTCAAGCTCCATTGGAATTAGAGGTTCAGTTGGTTATGCAGCACCAGGTAATTTTTCTCATATATATTTTAATTAGAGCTATATGATTTATTTATGCACATATGTAGTCAGTCACGAATATATTTGAATTACTTTCTTGACTATAGAGTATGGTATGGGACGTGAGGCATCTGCATATGGGGATGTCTACAGCTTTGGCATTCTTTTGTTAGAAATGTTTACTGGGAAGAGACCTACTGATCACATGTTTAGTGACAACTTGAATCTTCATAATTATGTGAAGACAGCTCTCCTTGGATGTGTTTCAGAGATTTCAGAACCACTACTTCTTCAAGAAGCTCGCAGTCAACTGAGTGTGAGAGAAGAGAAAATTGAAGAGTGCTTGACTTTGATATTTGGAATTGGAATTTCGTGTTCTGTCGAGTCTCCAACAAACCGAAAGGATATCAATGATGTTGTAGCTGAATTGCAGTCCATTAGGGACAAATTTCTTGGCTAAGAATAATTTATTTTGTGAAGGCTTTTATACATGTTGATGTACTGTTCTATCACTTCTATGGTTCAGATATCTTTGTTTTATAATTGTCATATGTTTTTTTTTTGGAAATGAATATGCAGTACAACCGAAAGAGAAGTAAAACAACAGCAACTATAATCCAAACTGGAAATAGATAGAGAGCCTTGATTAACTAGAACCGGAAAATAAGTAAAGAAAATGAAGAAAAAGATCGTTGCCGGTCAACTAGTCATTTCATGAGGATAAGCCATACCATCATTGCCGAGAACCAGAACCAAGGATAATGGTGGCTGATTAGCCCATCTCTGAGTACCCATCGCTTTGGAAAGTAATGCATAATGTAGTCTAAAGTGAAAGTAAATCAATGTGAAAAAAAACATAATCTAATGACAGGGATTATTGGTGAATATATATATATATATATATATATATTTTTAACCAAAGAAGGGTAGTTCATTAAGTAGCAAAAATCAAATGCTTACAGTCATGATTAGGGTTGAGATTCGGTGCGAACGGTTCGGATTTTTGCTCAAATCAAACTAAACTACAAATATTTCAATGGTTCGGTTTGATTCAATTTTTATAAATACTAAAGTTCAAACCGTAGTAATTAGTTCGGTTTAGATCGGATAAATTTTTGAATGTTTTTCGGTTTTTTTTTAAATAAAAGAAAACAAAAAAAAACTTGTTCACCTGTTATGCAATACCAACATATAACTTCAATCAAACATACACTAATACAGTTATTGTATTAGTATTCCAGCAATACACTAATATAAATAGTCAAACGATCTGAGTTCTTAAAATCAACAATACACTAATATAGTTATGCAATCCAACATATAACTTCAATCCAACAATGTGAAACACATCACAATCCAACATAGTTGGCAATTCAACAACATTCTTAAGAAACAGTCTTAACATACACTACAAAACAGATCAAGTTTCATGAATTCCAGCAAAATTAAATAAAAACAACAATTTGCAGCAATTACAGCCCTCTCCAGCAAACTCTTTCCACTTCACTTGAGCTTGTGCAAGTTTTTACTCAGTTTTTAGCATCTCCAGCAACATTTACATCAGCTATACAATAGAGACAATCAAGTTAAAACACCAACCCACAAGTGTAATAAAGCTCTATAAGTCTAATGAAAAATGAAATTACCATTGCTTCTTCAAGCATGAGCAGCAGTCAAAGATGCCAACTCATTAATGTTGTTTGCCCTCCTTTCCGAAGATGAACATGTCATATTGAAAATTTCTACAACCAAATAGCAATGAAGTTAACAATTTTTCAACTAAACAACCTTAAAATAATTGAAAAAACAGTAAATTAAAAGTATAAGACAGATTCATTTACCTTCTTCAATTGCTTCACATTCTTCCATATCTTGAATAGTGGACACACAATTCAATGCCACTTGAGTAGTAGTCAGCCAATTTTGTGAGCATATAAGTGCCTCCACCATTTTAGGACTTAATGAGCTACGAAATGGATTGATCACCCTGCTACTTGTGCTAAAGGAGGCTTCTGAAGGTATAGTTGAGATTGGAATGGCTAGAACATCATTTACAACTTTAGCTAGAATGGAATACTTAGAAGTCCCACACACTCTCCACCAATCCAAAAAGTCAAAATTCTTCATATCCCCTTAAACTCTATTGACTAGATATCTATCCACATCATTATCTATTGTTCGTGCTTCCAGCTCTTTTTGTTTTCTCTCTTTTTCAGCAATCCTCCTCTCCAAATCAGTGCAACCATCCAAATCCATATGCTTCATTTGACTACTTTGAAAACTCCTAGAGTCTACATTTTGTTGCATTTGTTGAGTGGCCAAAGTTTCCTCCTCATACACTTTATACATCTCATACAATAAATCCCTCACCACCTTCTCATTATCTTGAACCCTATTATCCAGCTTACCATATAGCCCCTCAAAGTAAATAACAAGAGTCTTAAGCTTACGGCGAGGATCAAGAACAACACCAAAGAACATATAAGGATTGACATTCTCAAATTTATCCCAATACTTGTTATATTTTGCATAGGTTCAGAAATTGAAGAGAGCAACACACCACAAGTTTCTTTCAATAAAGCATATATCTTGATCAAATCACGAAATGTAATGTGAACAGTAGGTGTATTGGAGCAGCAAACATGCAAAGTGATTTCATAAAATGGTTTCAAAAAAGTAGCAAATTGCTCAGCTAATAACCATTCATTAGAACTAGGTGGTCCCTCTCTTATTTTCTCCCTGAATCAGTTTGAAAGTATCTAATAAAATGGTCATCATCTTCTTCCATCCTATTAAAAGCTTTTTGAAACTTCAAAGTGGATTGCAACATCAAGAATGTAGAATTTCACTTAGTTGCAACATCCATAATCATAAGCCCCTTACTCTCTATTTTCACAAGTTCAACACATTTTTTAAATATGTCTGCCCTTTGAGGAGAAGATCTTACATATTTAACAACATTCCTAACAGCTTGGATGCAAGTATTCATCTCTTAACTAAATCTCTCATAGCAACATCATTTGAAGAAGCATTGTTAACAATAATTATAAGCACCTTTTCAATTTCCCAATCAAGCATGCACTCTTCTAACAACTTAGAAATTGAATCTCCTCTATGATTTGAAATCACATCAAAGTTCAGAATTTTTTTATGTAATTTCCAATTGTCATCCACAAAATGAGCAGTGAGGACTATATAATTTATATTCTGAAGTGAAGTCTAAGTATCAGTTGTTAAGCTAACTCTCTTCTCCATAAAGGCATTCTTTAAGTGATTCTTTTCAGAAAGAAAATGATTCCACACATACTTTGCTATTGTCTTACGACAAAGTATATTCCAATAAGGGTTTAACTTTGAAGTAAATAGCATAAACCCTTCTCCCTCTACATGTCTAAAAGGCAACTCATCTATGACTATCATCTCAGCACATGCCACATTTATCTCTTCCTGAGTATGACCCACTGCCTTCAATCCATCATCGTTAAACTCCAATGTCATTTGCCCCACTTTCTTATGTTTCTCTATATTAGGCTTATATCTTGGGCATCTTTCAATATGGCTAGTAACAGTTGTAGTTCCATTTTTAGGATCCCCCCGCAAACACCTTTTTACAATAATTGCAAGTAACTTTTACTCTACGTTCACAATTAACCGTCACAAATTTCTTAGTGTAATGAAACCAGATATCTGACCTTTCATTTTGCTTCATCATATCTAAAAGATCTTCCTCAGTAGGTTCATGAGACTCTTCACCGTCATTCTCGCCAATATCAACAGTTGTGGGAGCTGCAGAAGTGGCTCCAGATGGTAAGGGAGCACCACTTGCTGGTGTTGATGAGTCCCCACCACTGGTATGAATCTGCAAAAAGCATAAAAATTACTAATTAGTATAAATGAGCTAGAATTGAATTTCTGCATATATGTGAAATAGTGAATTCACAATACAAAATCCCAATTCATACCTGAGAATGAGTTGATGAAGTTGATGTCCTCTTTTGAACCTTATTCGAGGATGTTCCTTTTGAACTTGATGCCATATTCCTTTTTCCTCGACCTCTCTTCATCTGCACAAAAACTCCCATACATTGAATACATACATTACTTATCGATCGATATATCATATCTGAACATATCATCACAACTTTACAAGTTTACAGCCATAAGTCTCATAACTTACCTTCTTTGGTGTTTTAAGTTGACTCAAAGTCAGATGAACAACACTTGTGCACTGTATGTATGTATGTGTGAAAGTCTAGACTGTCAGCAATTCTACACCAAAAACATAATCAATCAATGCTAAAGGGGTAGACAAATTTAAGCACAGAACAAATCGTATCAAATCATACCCAGACTAACTAGAAAGCCTACGACGGCGGGAACGGATCAAGAATGATCGACGCCGCAGTCAGAGTCAAAATTTTAATCTTTGTGTGGAGGTTTGAAGCCACTAATGTACGTACCATATAACGACTCGATTGCAGGGACGAGCAATGGAGCTGAAGAAGGGACTGTAGTGAGGACTTCGTCTCTTACAGCAATCCCCATGATTAGAGTTCAGGGTAGAAAGGGATGACATTTTTTTCGACCCAGGAAGCAGCGGTGGTGTTGGAAGAGTCGATTGCGATGAGTTGGTTATTGGGTACGTTGATGATGACTTGGATCTTGGTTTTGGCTAGCCGATGGAGAGGATTTTTGCGAGAATTTCAGGCTGCGATGAAGGAGCCCAGTGGCCGGCGAGGGAAAATTCCAGTGACCGGCGAGGGAGGGGCCAGCGAGAGGAGCCCGTTGGCTGACAATCAGAGACTCAGAGTGATGAGGTCTACTTGAGAGAAGAGGTCCGCTTGAGAGAAGTTGGTTGCGCAATAGCTTTAGGATTTCTAATTTTCTCTTCGTGTATGTAGACTATATATGGCTAACTCAAAACGACTACGTTTTACAAAGTTTGGTTTTCTCTGTTCAGTTCGGTTCGGATTTAGGAACCCAAAACTGAACTAAACCGTAATTTATTGATTTTTTTTCTTTTTGTTTTCCAGATTTTGGGTTCGAATTTATTCATATTTGGTTTTTTTCGATCATAGCTCAGGTTCGGCTCGAATTTTTTCAATTTTCAGTTTGAAAATCCCAACCCTAGTCATGATTGCACACTAGATGTATCAGAATTGCTTACATACCTTTTTCACACAGGGTAATCTATTGGACTATTGATATAACCCGAATGAATCAGAGCATGAATGATGCATACTCCTCACAGAAAATATGTTGTACTGTATCACCTATATGTAAGGGTGGGACATTGGAACCGAAAACCGAAAAAAAATTGATCCAAACCGAGCCTTGACCGAAAAAACCGTACCCGATAAAAACCAAACTGAAAAAAATCGAAACCGAAAAAATCCGAAAAATTTAGTTCGGTTATGGTTTTTAATTTATAAAAACCGAACCGAAAAACTGAAGTATGTATAAATGGATATCGTTTTGGAAATTTTGTAATATATTATAGAAATATATACAAAACAAAAACCTTAAACTCCTAAAATCCTAATTTCTTTATGCACAATTCTTCTCGGTTTCTCTCATAGAATCTAATTAAAATGTTAGACAACTCAAAAAAACAAATTTTATAGACAATTTTTTAGTTATTTATTCAAAAGTTATTTTTTATGCATTATGTAAAAAACCGAAAAAATCCGAATGAAAAAAACGAACCAAACCGAACCGAATAATCACGATTTTTCTTTTAAAAATTAAAAAACTAAACCGAACCGAGTCGAAAAAAATATTTCGATTTGGTTATAGTTTTTAACAAAAACCGAACCAAACCACCAAAATTCCACCCCTACCTATATAGCTCTGAAGTTCATTATGGATTAGTTTTATAGTATATTCTATGACTAGACTCTGACGTCGACCATTAGGCTAGGATCCATGCATGTTCATGTTCATATTGATTTTATAGTATAGTCTATGACTAGACTCGAGAATACGATGACTCATCATCGTTGTAATGTTGTCGTATTACATATTAATTGATACTACATAAAAATTAATGGGCACTTCTTCGATCAATCTCTATTAATTAAGGATCTCTATCTCTATTAATTAAGGAAAAAAACTTTACGATTGAGAGGTAGAACTTTGATAATACCACAAATTGCCCTCTGATGGTATTAAAACATTCGGTCCTAAAAAATAGTAAATAATGGGTAAAATCGTACGAAACAAACAGATTATCTGAGAATTGTCCACGTACGTGATTGAACGCAGATGTCACAACACATATAATACACGAGACAGAGAGAAAAACTTACTACCACCCAACCACGTCTCTGCGATTTATTCAAATACTCTCAAGGAAAACTGATTTGCAGTTTCACGATCAGAAGGATCCATCATAGTGTATTGTAACACTACCAGCATTTTCACTATAGCCGACGAAAAAAAAAAAATCGACGAGATTTTTTGTCGTCGGCTATAGTGGACAATTTCCACTATAGCCGGCGACAAATCAACAAAAAATCGTCGGCTATAGTATAGCCGACGAAAAAGGGGCAAAAACATCGTTGGCTATAGTATAGCCGACGCACTATAGCCGACGAGATTATAGCCGACGATTTTTAAGGGTCGTCGGCTAAAGTCGCTGGCTAAAACCTGTCGGTAATAGTATAGCCGACGAGGTTTTTACCTATTATCGTCGGCTATAATACTATAGCCGACGAGTTTTTAAAAAAAAATTAAAAAAATAAAAAAAAAATCATTTTTTTTAAAACTATAGCGGACGAGATGTTTTATCTCGTCGGCTATAGTTTTTTAAAAAAATTTAAAAAAATAAAAAAAATCATTTTTAAAAAAAAAATAAAAAAAAAATCATTTTTTTAAAACTATAGCCGACGAGATTTTTTATCTCGTCGGCTATAGTTTTAAAAAAAATTTAAAAAATAAAAAAAATCAATTTTTCCACTATAGTCGACGAGATTTTTTATCTCGTCGGCTATAGTTTTAAAAAAATTTTAAAAAAATAAAAAAAATCATTTTTCACTATAGCAGACGAGATTTTTATCTCGTCGGCTATAGTTTTAAAAAAATTCGTCGGCTATAGTGTTTCCAGAGGTAGTGTAAGCCTTCAAAAATACAGAGTTCAACCATAATGGTCGTTTAGCAATGTCAGAATTCAACAATGCCTTTCCTAATTGTAATCCCACTCTACTTCCTCAAGTGCGAATTTTTTATTTGGTTGAGTGGTTATAATTTTTGAAAACTTACTGAAGTTGCAATAATCTTTCCTTTTAATCAAGAACGGTGGTGGTTAGTTCGTCAACGGTGTTCTCTCAATGGCTTTTTACGATTACTCAGCAGTAAGTTGTTCAACCCAATTTCAATTTGGATTTTTCATTGATTTCTCAAGGAAGAAGGTGAACCTCTTTTTGCTTTTGGACTATCTATAATTGCTTAGATTTTTAATAGAATTTCATCTCTTTTCATCTCTGATATTTATATTTCTCTCATGCTTCTCATCTTTGCAGAAAAAACCGATCATAATTTTTATCAAGATATCAACTAACAGTAACCATGTGAGTTTTATAAGAGAATCAAGAGATATATGACATATGAGTAATTAAATATTACTGTTTCTACTACAAGGATACTAGGGTTAGTTTGTTAAGGAGGTATTCTTTGAATGCGGCTCTGCCACCTTATCTGTTGGCAACGGCCTCATCTATACCAACGAGGTCCAAGAGAAGCGAGCTAATATAGGTTCCCCGATTTCAATTTTTATTTTGATTTTGATTTCAATTCTCCATAGAGTGCTAATGTCATGCATCCATTCTTCTATCTTGACAAGGTTTACTAATGTGTTCTAATCATCTGCCATTCGTCCTCATTATAAAGGTTGTCAACTCCTAACTAGCAAGTGCAATGTTAGTGGAATGTATAAGGATATTTGTTAGATTTCAAAATTTTGTTGTATTCATATTTTAAAACATTTTGTCAAAAGTAAGGCATAGATCCATGACTTATAGAGGTGTTTGATAGTCTTGTTCAGCAATTATATATGATGAGTACTCGCAGTTTATACTGAAGTTATTTTCTCGAATGATTCAATGGATGATTCCGACGCATATACAAATTTATTTGATTTTTGTACAGTCACTTATATTGATATCATCATTTGCTAAGAAATCTTGAACCAGATATTTGAAGCATATGCACTTGGAAACATATAACGATTATAGTTTCAAAATCTATCAATAATCAATAGAGTGAAGTTTGGACCTCTATACAAATAATGGTGAACGATGAGAAAAAATGGACAATGTCAAACAAATTCTCCTCTCAATTATGTGACTTATAGCGATCAGCCTAATATTTATAGATAGCTTAATATTTAGTGGTTTCAATGGTGTTTGCTTTGTTCATTTTGAATGAGTTTGTCTACTTTTATCAGTTGAGTGTGTTAAATGTGGTGTTAAAGATCGAGTCTTGAAAACAATAGTAACCAAAGAAATTTTAGTACTCTTCATAAAACCAGCTCATTTCGCAACCTTATTAATGGGTGAAAGGATCCAAACCTAAATTAACTAGTAATCCAGAATCAAGCCCTAACAACAAACCATAATCTACGAGTTTCTGTAAAATTTTTGACATAAATTCCCTTGTAAAAGAGCACCCAAAAACCTGCAGAGAAATCTGACACTCCACAGATAAACCCAAAAACAATACCGTGGACCATCAATGTCCATCGGATTTCTCAACATAAAACTAAAATCAAACCTGACACATTATTCAGAATTAGAAAACATACTTCCAGTATATACTGATTCGCATACAAAGAAACTCAACTCAACTACTATATGAATATGACACAAGAGTCTCACTAAGATAATACTACTGAATCAGTGTCTAGAGTGACTTCAATAACACAAGAGACAAAGTGACAGTGAGATGGAACCTACTACTGAAGAAATTTACTGGTGGACTCGACGACATCCAGCACCCTCATGATACACACTGTAATCTGGGCAAACAAAACAGAAAAGTCCAGGAAAAAGGCACATAAAATCATAAAAACGGTTAGAGTGAGTGGACAAAAATAATCCAAAATATATATAAAATCTACAACATGCCTTTCCGCAAATAGATTTTCTAAATGATAGTGAGTCAAAAATACTGAAAATACAGTATAAAAGATACGTCGAGGGGGAACTCCTGACCCTTCTCGAGTATCGTGCTCAAGTGGAGGCAGTGGCTGGGGTTCTCTAACCTCGAGCTACTAAAGTCATCCGGTGACTCCTGACACAAAGACGACGTGAATGCCACGAGGTAAGTGCTGCTACTTCCCTGGAGCCACTCGGGGATCAGCCGAGTAACCAATGCATCGATGCATTACTAACTGCAATAAGCCTCTAAAAATATATATACTGAATACTAAAAATACAAACTGAACTGAATATAATAATAAATAGACTCGCTAATCAACTGGAAAAAATGAAGTGTCCACTCACAGCATTTTGCCGGGATAATTACAAAGTTAAAACCTGCCAAACGGCACAATTATTCATCTGATACGCCCGCTAACTCATAATCCTGAAACCACGGTTAAAATTAATATCTAATCATCGGGATCCATACTGAATAGCTAACATCGTAATCTGGTGAGTAATAACATCGAGAATCTCATATACTCAAATAACGTACTTTCTGTTTAATCAGTAACTCAACCCAAAACTAAACTCAATTCTCTGTAATCCCTCACTTTTAAGAGTCGCAAACAAATCTCGAATATCAAACGACTCACAATTAAACTGATAGTCAAAGCATTAATTAATATTGTCGCGAATTAAATTGATTAGTGTCTGCTTAAATACTCGTCAAAATTTATCAAGATCATATTTGAATATGGACCTCACCATTGCATTTGGCACGCGAAAACGAGCGAAATGACATAAAAATTTATTTCACATTGCCTGAGCTCCTCCGCGCAAGGCGGCGCGTGGGACCGCGGACCACTGCCGTCGCCGGTCGGAAATCCACCGGCACCAAAACTTGCAAATGATACACCATTTGAAAGCTCAAGACAAGCCCAACAACTTTCACAACTGAGACAAACCCAAAAATAAACAGGAAAACCTCCAATTTACCGGAAAACCAAAATGCCCACAGGAATTACATTTCCTCTGACCGCCGGAATCCAGCCACGGCAAGGGACAAGACCACTTGGGTTAGACTCACCATCCCATGGGCCTCCAACTCCGGCAAAAATCCATCGGTTTCGGCCTGTTTTGTTCGCCCTCCACTACCGTCCTCCGGTCACCAATGTCGGTGATTCAGCAACCAAATGAAAGAGGAAGTCGAACCCAACAATTTGACACCAAGACCTCGGCCGGAGGTGGCCGGAAAAAGGCACACTGCCGGGAACGAGTTTCACGACAAAACGGGTCGGTTTGACCCGTGGTCAACTCGGGTCAAACCTAGTTTCTAAATTTGGAAACCTTCCATTAATAGCTTGTATAAATACCGTATATAGACTTGTACACATACTAGCCTAAATCAACGGCTATAATTCAATCTGATCCAAATCGGATGGTCACGATTAAATCAGAAATTAAATTAACACTTTTAAATATTTTCACCTACCGAATTCAAAATTCATTAAAACATAGCTCGCTTATCCGAAAAATTTCCAGAAAATTCACATGAGCTCGGAATTAAATACTCTACAATTCTAGTGAAGGAAGTCAACACAAATTCTTGCCTGATAAAAAAGTCGTTAGTAACCCACGCGATACCACTAATTTGCGATAATTCTATTTCGTGCTGATTTATAGGTAGATTTTGGTTCGGGTTGTTACAATCCACCCCCCTTACAAAAATTTTGTCCTCGAAATTTACATACCTGCTAGGAGAACGAAGCTACTGCTCACACAAACTGTTCTGGCCGCGCTGTGGCTACATTTACTATACGATTTATGTACAACACTGGCACTAACAGAATATTTCTGTTCCAGAGAATCTACTCTTAACGGTGAAGAACATCCATCGGTTCCACAACATGAACTGAAACTTTATACAACGGAAATTTTCTGAGGCACACAAATATTAGAGGGTTAGAAATATACGTCCATAATCACGATACGTGAAATACGATATATGCATATGCCAGTCCTGATAATATTTCTTAAACGGTAAACCATAACGCCCATATTCTTACTAATCTCATATGGTTTCACGAACCGTGACAACAACTTGCTGCGCCAACAGATGTGTATAACTCCTTTCCATGGCGTTAGCTAGAGGGATACTCAATTATCATTGTACACTCTAACTAACATTTGCACAATCTTTTTTGATGATCCGACAACTTTAATCTGTTAAGAACAATCTGCATGTTATCTGTCCACTCTAGCACACTAACTAGATTGATAACGCTTCCTCATTAACTTATCTCAGCATAGCTGAATACTACATGGCTTACCATAAAATGCTTTATAAAGTGGTATCTTGATATTCAAATGAAAACTGTAATCGTAGGCGAATTCGGCTCAAAAGCTGACACTTTATAAGAAACTGCAATACACATAATCTTAGCATACCACAACAATCTGAGTAGGTTCTCAAGAACGAATACGCCACCAGATATGAAAACTATGTTCTGCATCTAATATACAACACTGCCATTTATTTACTTCCACATAAATAACTGAGTCAACTTCTTCACGAAAGGTTTTCTCTGCGACTGAACTAAATTGAGAAATCTCCGTAAGACAATTCACAATTAGCTGAATACCGATATGCTCTTGACTATACGTGAAAGTTATAGAAAACTTTAATAACCTGCTTCCACCTCTCACACGCTACTACAAGTCTGAAGATTCCTGACGTTCTGCATTAACTCGTTGACAAATGGTGTATTGACTTACATAGGTGGTAATTTTTGACCGTAAATCCAACTATCCATAAGATTACTTCAAGGTTCAATTCGAATGCCCAACCAAAATCGAGCAACGAGCCTTACCGAAAATCTTCTGTTTCAACTAATCTTTAACTGATACACAAAATCTGCCTTTATATAACAACATCTCACCTCTTATCTGCAAGAAATCCAACGATCCACCAACATACAACTTATTAAAGAAAGTTCACAATTCTGAAGTTCACGAACTCGATAAGAAGAAACTAGTCGAACCAGAAATTAGCAACAAAACCTCTGACTCAATAACTGCGATATAAAAGAAAACACTCCTAACACGCATCTCTGAATGAAGTAATATTTACGATTCCTGAATACGCAATAATGTAACACCAAATTTCTAGTTAAATATATCAGTAATAACATTAACTTTCTCGCAAACTCCAACAAGGTCAGCAATGGAGCTAAAATTAACTTTTTCTTCGAACTGTCTTGTTAAACCCAGACCATTTAAATCAAATTCTTTTCTCAACAATGAGGTCAGTAGCGCCATAATACGTAAAAATTCTAACACGAATCGGCAATAATAACAAACTAAACACATAAATCTCTTAATAACTGCCACGTTAATAGGTTTACTCCAAATCAACACATTTTCAACCTTATCCGGGTTCGTACTGACATACCCTGCTAATAACACATGGCTCACGAGTTTAACATTGTTAACTTAAAAACTTGTGCTCACTGAACCTGATATATAACTAAAATTTTCCCAGTTACTGATTAATTAAACTTAATTGTCTTCCACAGAAGCTTACGTGAAAATTCTGTATCAACCGGCTATCACAACCAGCTCAAACCCAGAAAGCTTCTAATATTTACTACATTCATTAATCTACTTTGGTTCAACACCACTTCAATCTTATCTGGGTCAACACCAACATGCTTTACTAATAACACATGGTCGAGAAATCTAGCACCACAAACCAGAACCTGTACTTACTAAATCTGATATACAACTAGAGTTCTCACTAGGCCATCGATAATGAATCTGATATCTCACGTACTGCTGCACATCCCTAGATATAAACAAAAATATCGACAATGCAGTCGAAAACGAATTCACCTGAATATACTCAATACACATGATTCATTATACTCATATAACAACAGATGTGTTCAGTAAAACGAACTGCATCACCCGAAATTTACGTCGACCGAAACACGATCAAAAATAAAATTTCAACAATACTGAAGCTCCTTTCGAATTATCTAATCAACCATCACAACAAAATGGTGGATAATTGCTCTTCATAATAACTCAGTTTAGCTACCGACAGACATCACACAAACATATGAAATCATCTGGTACAACGCCTACGGAATAAGACATATACCTGAAAAAGCTCATACATGACAACAATTGCCCGTAATGGAGGAAGACCTAATAATTCCTCAGGACAGACTGATATTCCCTGACTATTGTAATCTCTTCAAGATTAGGAGGGAAAGCACAAGTATTTACACCATTCTCTAAGTATGAAGTACATCATTACACAGTATTTCCGTAACTTCACAATGACGGTCACTGATAGAATATTCCACCTTTCCAAAATCTATATAATGCTATCGGGCTCGTCGAGTCTGTCCAACCCTCACAACCTCTGATCCTGCTAAACTGACTGCCTGAGTGACGGTAACCTCTGAAGTGACTCCCTGAATCACCACAAATGCTCTGCACCAAACCTTCATCTGAGGGGTCCTAGTGTGGACACACCCGCCCAAAGTGACTCAACTGACCACAATAAAAATAACTTAAATCTCAAACGGATACTGTCTGTGAAAATACTTTTAGCATCTGCAACAAAAGAGAAATCTCTACGTACATAAGGGTAATTTAATAAGTGCTAATTTCACTAATACTAGCTCCTGACCATCACAATCAGAGTCAACTATTCCCAATTCTGAAAATGAGTCAGACAACATACACTGGAAGTAGGAATGTGAGCTTCCATGACTGAAGAAATATTGCAAACTGAAATGCTCAAATTTCCCACATCGAGAACCCTGACGCAGTATACTACCATCAAATCATTGAATTTCTCCTCACACTGATTGGCATATAACCATGCATCAAACTGCAATACTGACTACTATTTAAATCAGCGCGTATTACATCCGATAGATACAGAGCAACATCGGACCGCAAACTATGCTCAACACTTCACTTTCATAGTCCTGTTGGGATTTGGTATCAACTCGGGCCAAGCAGGTGAAACGATCGCGATACTCTAACCCAACCTGTTACTTTATTAAAAGCCCATAAATTCCTCACGCCTCAGCTGCTTATAAGATTCGCCAAAGAGAAATTCAAACACCCTTATACAAACTATAATCACTGAATGAAAGCTTTATTCTTCGCAATACCCTACCACTGGCAAACTGCATGGTCCAACAACAGACCAGAAACTACTACAATTTTCTGTTCAGGACATCAACTGAGATCGCAAATGATCAAACTCGACCAATTCCACTAGCCAATACTCGCTAACCACAAGGTTATGGGAGTATGTAAAAGAAATTGTTTCAACTATAGTAACTTTACTAATTAATTCTCACCATCCACTCACAATATTGGCATCATGCGTACAATCAAATTACACACAAGAAAACTAGGGTTTGCGTATCATGCAGATAAGCTGGGTGTTGAGGCGTACCGACTAACTGACTATGGAGTTCAAAACTGATAGCTCACAGAAAGAAGTCACAAACCGAATCAACCAGGAGACTCTAGACATCTGACAAAGAACAACATTTGGAATAATAAGCATCCGCCAGCTGGTCGGGCTATCCTTCCAAAAGTGTCGTATGTTCTCAAATGCTTATACTGACCTGACCTGAGAGGTCTACAGAATCTGCAACCTAATGCTCTGATACCAACTGAAAGGACCCAACCCTAAATTAACTAGTAATACAAAATCAAGCCCTAACGACATACCATAATCTACGAGTTTTTGTGAAAATTTTGACATAACTTCCCTTGCAAAAGAGACACCCAAAAACCTACAGGAAAAACTGACACTCCACAGATAAACCCAAAAACAATACCGTGGACCACCAGTGTCCATCCGGATTTCTCAAAATAAAACTAAAATCAAACTTGACACATTATTTAGAATTTGAAAACATACTTCCAGTATATACTGATTCGCATACAAAGAAACTCAACTCAACTACTATACGAGTGACAATCTATTCACAAGAGTCTCACTAAGATAATAATACTGAACCAGTGTCTAGAGTGACTTCAATAACACAAGAGACAAACTGAAAGTGAGCTGGAACCTACTACTGAAGACATTGATAGGTGGACTCGACGCCCTCGACGACATCTAGCACCCTCATGATACACACTGCAATCTAGGCAAACAAAACCGAAAAACCCAGGAAAAAGGCACATAAAATCATAAAAACTGTTTAATCAGTAACCAATGCATGGATCAGCCGAGTAACCAATGCATCGATGCATAACTAACTGAAACAAGCCTCCAAAAATATATATACTGAATACTGAAAATACAAACTGAACTGAATATAATAATAATAGACTCGCTAATCAACTGTAAAAATGAAGTGTCCACTCACAGCATTTTGCCGGGATAATTACAAAGCTGAAACCTACCAAACGGCGCAATTATTCATCTGATACGCTCGCTAACTCATAATCCTGAAACCACGGTTAAAATTAATATCTAATCATCGGGATTCATACTGAATAACTAAGATTGTAATCTGGTGAGTAATAACATCGAGAATCTCATATACTCGAATAACGTACTTTCTGTTTAATCAGTAACTCAACCCAAAACTAAACTCAATTCTCTGTAATCCCACATTTTTAAGAGTCGCAAACAAATCTCGAATATCAAACGACTCGCAATTAAACTAATAGTCAAAGCATCAATTAATATTGTCATGAATTAAACTGATTATTGTCTGCTTAAATACTCGTCAAAATTTATCAAGCTCATATCTGAATATGGACCTTACCATTGTGTTCGACACGCCAAAACGAGCGAAACAACATAAAACTTTGTCGAGAATTTCACGTTGCCAGAGCTCCGCCTTCGGCCAAAAACCCACCGGCACCAAAACCTGCAAATGATCATTCAAAAGCTCAAGACAAGCCCAAGAACTTTCACAACTGAGACAAACCTAAAAATTGACCAGAAAATCTCCAATTTTTTCTGAAAACCGAAATGCCCACCGGAATTTCATTTCCTCCAATCGCCGGAATCCTGCCACGGCAAGGGACAAGACAACTTGGGTTAGCCTTACCATCCCATGGGCTTCAAAACCTCAATGATTTTGACCCCCATCGACGCTATTTGCACCGCCTACAACTCTGGCAAAAATCCACCAGTTTCGGCCGATTTTGTTCGCCCTCCACTGTCGTCCTCCGGTCACCAATGCCGGTGATTCACCAACCAAATGAAAGAGGAAGTTGAGCCCAACAGTTTGATACCAAGACCTTGGCTGGAGGTGGCCAGAAAAAGGCTCACCGCCGGCAACAAGTTTCACGGAAAAACTTGTCAGTTTGACCCGTGGTCAACGCACAGGTCAAACCCATTTTCTAAATTTCGAAACCTTCCATTAATAGCTTGTAAAAATATTGTATACATACCCGTACACATACCATCCCAAATCAACGGCTACAATTCAACCTGATCCAAATCGGACGGTCACGATTAAATCAGTAATTAAATTAACACTTTTAAATATTTTCACCTACTAACTTCAAAATTCGTTAAAATATAGCTCACTTATCCGAAAAATTTCCCGAAAATTCAAATGAGCTCGGAATTAAATACTCTACAATTCTCATGAAGGAAGTCAACAAAAATTCTTGCCTGATGAAAAATTCGTTAGTAACCCACGCGATACCATTAATTCGCAATAATTCTATTTCGTGCTGATTTATACGTAGATTTTGGTTCGGGTTGTTACAATAGGTTTCAAATAATACTTTCAAACATAAAATAATGTTGTCAAAGAGAGGAGGATTGGAGAAAGTTGTGGACGATGAGAAGGGTTGAATTGCAAAGTAAAAAGATGGGAAGTACATCGATAATTCATGTGTACGAGCTCAACGTTCTTTTGCATCCTCAGCAAAATTATCATTATTGAGGTACTTTGACAACGGTTTAAAGTTGAAATAAAAAGGCAAAATAAACTTGAAAGTAAGAACAGAAACGACATTATCTGCATTCTTAATCAATAAAATGACAATTCGCACGCACGAGCGCGACGCACTTCCGCACGCGCAACATCAGTTTCTTAATTAAAGCCATCGTGAGAAATTGGGTTTCGTTGTGAGATTCGTCCAAATTTCTAGATATCTAGCACTATGGCAGTTCTAGCAGGACGTAGCTAATTAGAATATATATGAATTTAGGTTCCTAATATGATAGATATATAGTTGGATTTAAAATAAAAGCAAAAACAAAGGATCGGATTAGGGTATTGCGACGATACATTTCCTAATGAATTTGGGATACACTACCACATAACTTCTGATAGCCGACGACTTAGAGAAACAAAGGCCGACGATTTTTGAAGTCGTCGGCTATAGTGTACTATAGTGTACTATAGCCGACGACAACACCAAAAATCGTCAGCTATACTCATTGCCAACAGTTTATAGCCTACAGTACTATTGCCGACGATTTTTACAAAGTCGTCGGCTATAGTATAAAACCCTTGTAGGCTATAAAGCATTTGCTATAGAGTATAGCCGACGATTTTGTTGCAAAAATCGTCGGCAATAGTACTATTGCCGACGATTTTTGGTGTTGTCACTATAGCCGACGACTTCAAAAATCGTCGGCCTTTGTTTCTCTAAGTCGTCGGCTATGAGAAGTTATGTGATACTGATATATATATTTATATATATACACACACACACACTATCTTTAATTTAAAGAAACACTCACTGTCAACAATAAACAATTTTTTTTACTTTTTTAACCTTCAACTACCAGAAAAGTATTAATAAGGAAAAATATGTATGGATATTATTGTAATTACACAAAAATTCTAAAATAATAAGAAAAAATAAAAAGAAAAAAAAGTTTGAGATAAAGTCCCTAAATATAAGGAGAAAACCAACCAAGTACACAGGCTAACTTCTCTATATATTGTAAAAAAAACTACCGTTTAAAAGTCAAAACTGCTAAAAAAAAACTTATCCAAGGAGTCATCTCCTCTAAAAGAACTACCGTAAAAAAAATTTAAAAAGAAAAAGCTCATGAAGAAAATTGTTGTAGGTAATTAATTACTAGCCTTCCTGCACGCACGTGCGGAAGAGCGTCGCACTCGCGCGTGTGATTGTCGGTGTATTTATTGAGCGTAGGCATGTGCACGTATGTGTAGAAAAGCGTCGTGCGGAAAAGCATCGCACACACGAATTGTAAGGACTATACTCGCACTTGCAAAGCTCCCTATAAGTTTGATTTGTATGTCACAGTGGTTAATTTCTGTACTCTCATTTTTTGCAAATGATATGTCATTCACTTTTATATATACAATCAATTTTGTCGCAGTTTAGTGCAGTGACAATCTTTGATTTTTTTTTTGTCTACAATCTATGGTAGTAAGTGATGCATCCTTTGCACCGACAGGTGTATCTTGGAGGAGAAGAATAGTAGAAATATTATGTAAGCCTAAACTGAAATCCATACCCAATCAAGACCCAATCTTATTTTTTTACAGCAGGCAATCGAGCACAGAACAGTTATTTTGTACTTGGGATTTACATTTCTTCCACCCTCTATAGACAAATTTCATTACATATCTTAGTCCTATCACCCTCAAATCCTACACATGCGAAAGAGCGTCGCAATCGTGTATGCAAATTGTCGATATATTTATTGAGAATGTACAGTTAAATCATCAATGCTAAATAACAAAATTCGAACGAATTGAAGTGAAAATCACACTAAAAAGCAGTATCAAAGCAGAAATCTAATAAATTAAGCTAATTTTGAATTGTCGAACATATTTATATTGAGTGAAGGACGTTACTTGGCTCCCCATCCCTTCACTCAGCTGTTTGACTTCTGAAGAAGTTCTTAATGTTTTTCACCTCAAAATCACACTTTCATTACTCAATCTTTTCAATAAAAGGAATCTTGAATACCCATTACCTGCTAAGCATGAGGAGATCTAAGAATCGGGTTTCTATAACCATACCAAAGAAGTCACAAAGTAAATAATTATACTATATGTGAAAAGATATATGACCATTAGAAAATTAATTTTGGTTTACGTTGCACATCATAGGTAAAACAAAACACAAAACAAATTGAGAATCAGCTAACTGCTAACAAATACTCTCTGTAGATCCATAACCTCATAGTATATGATGTGCTAACAACACTTCCATATACATTCACAAATGATAAACAAAGATTACTTGGAATCAAAAGAATATATGAAAGTTTCAAGAGTGTCTACTGCTAGCACCTACGTCTGGTTACAGTCTTCAATTTTCGATCTTTTACTTGACAGTTAGTCTTCTTTGTTACCATGTCAACTTAACCCTTTAAGATATACCTATAGTTCCTGAAAATATATCAAAGCACGTCAACAGGTAACTCAAAAGAGTTAATAATCAAGTAGATTAATATTGACCATGTAATCATGTATTACAGTCACCTTTTCCAATCTTATTTTCAAATATAAGGTGAAAATCTTCCTCTATTACCTCTAGCATTACAGTCACCTGGCATTGCACCAGTAGTCCAATTCGCCCAGTTCCGCATAAATTGCAACACTGAAAATCATATATGGCCACAATTTCTTTGTAAGCTAACTACATGTCTTTTTTTTTCTTTGTAGCAGTCAAGTAGTTCTTCATTGTTGTTCTCATGGACATAGATATCCTTTGAACCCAAAAAAAAAACAAAGAACAAAACAAAAGCTTAATGGGGTAAAAATCCAAAGAAAATAATGGATAATCATACTAATGATCATTGTCGAAGAACAGAATATTGATTCTCAATAAACAAAATAATCTTAACTAAAAATTATCAAAAAAAACTCGCAAAAATGAAAAACGAACAGAAACAAATACATAAATAATTTCCAAGCTAAAAGTAAACCAAAGAAAAATACTTGCGAAAGGACCCAATCCCGATTTATCTCCCTAAACCGGAATCAAACCCCTTCGAAAACACGAACCAACAAAAACTTTTCGAAATTTTGGCAGAGTTTCGTTACTAGCGTGGAATTACCTTTACCTGCACGCGGAAATACACTTCATCCTATGCCACAAAAAGCAAACCGTGGGTACCAATCCCATCCGGATTTCTCAATATATCAACAGTAAAGTAAAACAATAAATATATATATATACTTTACTGAAATCCGGTATAAAATCGTATAACATATACAACAGGAAGCTCAGAGCGACATCTAATACATAATCATATACGTATACCACAGTAGGTAGAACAATAAACCTACTAGATGAAACAAGATTGCTCGAGCACTATGCCTCCGACCACGACGTGCGACACCAGAGCTTGAACTGCAAACTGGGCACGGAAACCGAAAAGCTCAGGGGAAAGACATGAAAACTGTTAGAGTGAGTGGACGAAAATAAATGTCTTTCACCAAGTAATATATGTTATAAAAACATATGCGAGTCGAAATATAAATAAATGAAATCAAACAGTATACGAGGAGACGCTGACTCCAACTCGTAAACAGAGCATGCACGGAAATCTCACAGTCGGAACCACGGGGTCCCTAGCCCACACGTGATCCAGAACCACGGGGTCCCTAGCCCACACGTGATCCTAGCTGGTAAACATCCTCAGGGATCAGCCGGGATGCAGTGTATCGATACAACATCACAAACTACGACTGTACTCTGTGAAAATCAAATCATAAACAGTTCGATGCAAATGCATGTAACAACATATCAGTGTATGTATACTCGTATACGTATATGTATAATCATAAAACACATGCTCGTAAAACCATAATCAAGCTGCATGCTCAAGTTCGTAAATCATATATGAAAGACTCGCAATCAATCCGTGAAAATAAATTATCCACTCACAGACTAGCGTAACGCGATATGCGTTAACCCGTGATCCAACGGAAAGTCCCTCGCCAAACGAACGATCAGGAACCCCTGAATAATCACAAAATCCATTTCTCAAAATCATAACTCGACAATACAAGACAAATCACGAGAAACCACGGTTCTCGGAAACACATAATCTGATCACGACAAACTGTCGGAAATCCGGAAATCACACCTCAATACCTCGCTTTACGTTCGGACGCTCAACTCGAAAAACGATCTCCCCACTGCGATCGGGGCGCGATTTCGAGCGAAATGACATGCAACTCGTCGAAAGTCCCAAAAAGTCAAACTTTGACCGTTGACCGCCGTCCACAGCGTCGCCACCGCTGACCGAAAAATTTAACGGCGGAGCAACCCCTATTCCACTCAAAATCACCCACTGAGCAACTTCCATAACTGCACCGAAGGCCAATTCTCACTCTAAACATGTCAATTTCATGAAAAACCGAATGTTCACACAAATTTCAATTCCAAAATTCTCCATACACAAGCAAAATTAGATCACCAAACTTACACGGTAGCTTGTAGGTGAGGAGAGCTTCAAAGCCCACTCAAAGTTATAGCTCAATTTGGCTTGAAAAATGGAACCCGAATTCACAAGTTTCTCCTCCATTTTGGCCGGATTTTCCTTCCATTTCCGGCGAGCCTCACCTTGAACGGTGGCCGGGGAAGGGACGAGGAGGCTGAGGCGCTTCGAACGGGACCAACCCCGTCCCACGGGGTGGCCGGAATCCTTCGCCGCCGTGAAGTCACCGTCGAGCACCGTGGAGAACCTCCTCTTTCCACCGAGTTGACTCGGTCAACTCGGTCAAATCCCAAAATGGTAGGTCTTTGACTTGCCCAAAATAGCAGGTTTCTATTTATAGCCTTACCCAAAATAGAAACTTCATACTTATCCTTTCGACGAACTTTGAACACCCGTAACTTTCTCGTCGTAATTCTGATTCCTATAATTCTCGCGGCCACAAACTCGTCTCGACATGATCTTCAATTATCACCCGAAGTCAAACACATCGACCAAACGGATAAAAAAGTCAACCCTTCGAACCAACACACATTAAATCGACTAAACAATCAATAATCGGAAATATTCACAACTTAAACTCTGTAACTCAAAATCATGCTCCGGAAGTTCCCACAAACTCGAAATTAAATTCTGAACAACTTCCATGAAGAAGCCGAAACCAAATTCTCGTCCGGTAATTTAGTCGCTAAGTAGCTCACCATATTAATCTGTTTCCGTCGAAACTTCAAATATTCATAATTAATTCCTCGGTCGTTCAAATAACGATCCGGAACCGCCCACGAACTTGAAATCACACATAGAACGACTCTCGAGAAGAGACCCAGCTCCAATTCTCGGCCAATAATTAAATCGTTAAGAAATCAGGCGAGTAAATCCATTATCGGAAATCTGCTATTAAATCATAATCTGTCGGACCCAGCTGATGACACTGCTCAATCTGTTTCGGGTCGTCACAGCAAGTAAGAAGTGACTTCATGCAACAGCAGGTAAGATTATGAACATAGCAGACAAAATGTTAGAACTATCAGGTTCTATGATAAGACTCATAAAAGCACATAAGAATCTTTGTTGTCATTGAAAAAACCAAGTCAAATTTATTTCTTGCATGAGGCATCTTACCTTCACTATCTTCTGATGTGTCAACACCGTGAGCAATATAATAAACCTTGATGACCTGCATGAAAGATTTGGAAAAAAAATAAAACGAAAATAAGTATAAGTTCTGGTCTGCTAAGCAGCAATTAATTCACCCAAAACGATATTTGAGTAAAAGTAAACCAAAGAAAAATAGCAAGTAAGTAGTGACTTCATGCAACAGCAGGTAAGATTATGAACATAGCAGACAAAATGTTAGAACTATCAGGTTCTATGATAAGACTCATAAAAGCACATAAGAATCTTTGTTGTCATTGAAAAAACCAAGTCAAATTTATTTCTTGCATGAGGCATCTTACCTTCACTATCTTCTGATGTGTCAACACCGTGAGCAATATAATAAACCTTGATGACCTGCATGAAAGATTTGGAAAAAAAATAAAACGAAAATAAGTATAAGTTCTGGTCTGCTAAGCAGCAATTAATTCACCCAAAATGATCTTTGAGGTATCCATTAAAAGAATCGATAGATACTAGCTATGTCTAGCTATTTACAAAAACCTAAATAGCCATCTGCAAGAGCAAGTAGACGGAAATGAAATATCATATGCAAAGTACGGTTGTGAATCATGATACAACAAATGTCGAAGAAACCCTTTAAAGAACCAAGTGTTAGGATAATAGAAAAGAGGTGAGAAAAATGTGACGGTAATGTTGTTAGAACAGAGAGAGAGATACACAGCAACTTATATATGCATATTGTCCAGCTGCATAAGAACAGTTGTAACCAGCTAGACAAGTAGACAAAATAAGTAAACTGAAAATAACAATTACAAGCTAATGATAGGTAAATGATGAAGAATGATTGTTTACTGTTAACACCCTCCCTCAACTTAATAATGAGTAGTAACCATTAAGTTGTTCTTCAAGTAATTGTGCTGAGGACTGCATAAGCCTTTGGTAAACAAATCAGCAAGCTGCTCATGTGTTGTAACAAACTGTAATCTGATCATTCCAGCTTTAACTTGATCTCTGGTAAAGTGTACATCAACTTCAATGTGTTTGAGCTTGGAATGATGCACTGGATTAGTAGCTAATGCCAATGCAGATATGTTATCACAGTAGAGTGTAGGAGTTACAACTAGACTGACATGAAGATCTCTGAGTAAATGACTAAGCCACATAACTTCTGAGGTTGTATCTGCCATGCTACGATACTCAGCCTCTGTAGAAGACATAGACGCTGCATTTTGTTTCTTTGAACACCAGGAAATTGGAGATTGATTGAGTAGAATCACAAAACCAGTAGTTGATTTCCTATCACTATGATCCTCGGCCCAATCTGCATCACAATATGCATGTAAAGTAAGAGGTAGTGTGCTCTTATAGAAGTGAATGACATGATCTATAGTGCCCTTCACATATCTAAGTATTCGCTTTGCTGTAACAAAGTGATCATCTGTAGGAAAGTGCAGAAATTGACACACAGAATTAACACTGAATGTGATATCTGGCCTTGTGAAAGTGAGATACTGCAAGCATCCAACAATGCTCCTGAACAAAGAGGCTTCATGATCCTTAAGTGAGTTACTGCTTTCCTTAACCAGCTTGAGTCCTGATTGACAAGGAGTGACTTGAGAGTGACAATTGTCTAAGCCTGCTTTGTGTACCAATTCAGAAGCATATTTCTTTTGACACACAAACAACCCTGTGTCAAAGTAGTGAATTTCAAGACCAAGAAAATAATGCAGTTTCCCAAGATCTTTCATATCAAATTCACTTTGAAGAGCACACTTCATGTTAGCAATAAGTTGTTCACTCCCTCCTGTGATGATAATATCATCCACACACAGCAAGAGATAGACAGTGACACTGTTGGATACTTTTGTAAACAATGAGGGATCAGAATAGGAACTCTGGAATCCAAGAGAAGGAAGAAAAGATGTAAACCTTTCATTCCAGGCTCTTGGAGCTTGATTGAGTCCATAGAGGGATTTATGAAGTTTACAGACATGAGTTCTTAGTCCTTCATGCTCAAAACCACCTGGTTGCTCCATATAAACCTCTTCTGAAAGTATGCCATACAAAAATACATTTTTTACATCCATCTGATGCAATATCTAGCCATTATAAGCAGCAAGAGCCAAGATCAATCTCACTGTGGTATGTCTGACCACTGGAGAGAATGTTTCAACATAGTCTACTCCATGTTCCTGAGAGAAACCTCTTGCTACCAATCTTGCTTTGTGTCTTGCAATACTGTCATCTGAGTTTCTTTTGATTTTAAAAATCCATTTACATGAGACTAGATTCTTACCAGGAGGTAAATGAACTAGACTCCAGGTTTTTTGCTGTATCAAAGCATCATACTCCTATTGCATTGCTTGTCTCCATTCTGAACACTTCAGAGCTGTCTTATGAGTACTAGGTTCAATGTCACTGAGATCAGCTGAAGACATAATGGAGAGAAAACACTGAGGTTTAAATATGCCTCTCTTGGCTCTAGTAAGCATAGGATGATCATTCATATCTGCATTGGTTAAGCCAGCAACAGGATGCAATATGTTGACATCTAAAATTTGTGTTGTTGGTCTAGAAGATGAACACTCCATTACTACATAAATACCAGTTCCTGGTTGTGCATGTACATTAATGTTCCCTGCCTCTTCTTGAAATTCAATATGAGTATGAAATACTAGATCAAAGGCTGTATTATGCTCAGCTGCTGAATTAGGTGAAGCTGGTACCCACAATTGTTCATGTGTATTTGCAGTGAATGGAGAAACAAAAGAGTGGCCACGACTAGCTGATGTTGAAGAGGAAACTGTATCTAATAACCCTGCAGCAATATTATCATTGGAACTAGATATATGAGAATTCTGAAGGAGAATAGATGAACCTGTATGTGTTGGGACAAGGTGCGGAACCTAAGTGTAGGACTGTGAAAAAGATAAGCAAGGTTGTATCCCATTTTCTCTTGACTGTTTTGATGAAGTCTGAGTCTGAACACTTGAACCAGAAGGCTTTGGAGTAGTAGACATGGACATAGCATAAGGAAACATAGTTTCATCTAAGAAGATATGTCTGGAGATGATAAACTTCTTACTCACAGATTCATAACATATATATCCTTTGTATCCTACTATAAATCCAACAAATACACATCTAAAAGTCTTACGTTGCAACTTAGTAGGCTTTATGGGAGCTAAAAAAGGGTAGCAGGCACATCCAAAAACTCTAATGACATCTATAGAAAGCACTTGGTGATATAATTTTTCAAAAGGTGACTGCAATTGTAGAACCTGAGTTAGCATTCTATTAATGATGTAGACTGACATAGTACAAACATGGTACCAAAAATAAGCATGCATTGCTGCAGTCTGCATTAGTGTTACTACAGTTTCCCTGAGATGCCTATTCTTTCTCTCAGAGATGTCATTTTGTTTAGGTGTATAAGGACAAGAAATTTGATGAAGTATGCCTTTGTTGCTGAGAAACTGTCTGAACACATAACTTGTATATCCCCTCCACCATCTGATCTCAAGCATTTTATATTAGTGGAGAATTGAGTTTGAACAAAGGCAAGCAAAGACTGAAAATAGGCAAACACTTCATTTTTATTCTTCATTGGAAAAATCCATATGTATCTCGTGCAATCCTCTATGAAGAGCACAAAATATCTATAGCCATCTATGGACACATGAGGTGAAGGTCCCCACACATCAAAGTGAACAAGATCAGATGGTAAGGAACTCCTAGTTTGCGAGATATCAAGGGACAGTCTGTGAAACTTTCCTAAGAGACAATCTTCACAGACTTTTGGGTCTGCAGGAGCACTAACGATATTGTTCTTCTTCAGCATGATGTTGACAATTTCATCAGAAGCATGCCTCAATCTTTTATGCCAAAGTGATTGTTTAACACACTTGCCCAAAAAAGCAGAAGAAACTGAACTTGCTGAAGTAGAGGAGGATGCAGGAGTACTGGTCTTTGCCATTGCAGGAATGTCAAATGGGATTCGATACAAGCCTTGCTTACACAGACCTTGATATAGAGTTGTTCCTCTTACCTTGTCCTATACACAACACATAAACTCATCAAACCAGACCCTACATTTATTTTGTTTACACAACTGATATACTGAAAGTAAATTGGCAGCCATTTCTGGTATCAACATAACATTATCAAGTAATAAAGACCCTAATGTAGTATTTCCAGTGTGAGTGATAGATAAATGATCACCATTCCCAACTTGCACAGAGTCATTTCTATTGTAGGGTGTAAGGTTGGTAAGGAGATTCACTTCACTTGTCATGTGATTGGTGGCACCAGAGTCAGCCAACCAGTAGTGAGGTGTTGCAGAGCCAGAGTTAGCAAACTCATGTGATGCAAGCATTGCAGCTGGAGGAATTGAACTTGTGTTTGAAGATGTGAGTAGTGCAGCCATGGCTTGCTGAACAGCCTGTGTCACTTGACTGGTAAGATCCGAGGAGACCACGGATTAAGAATTGTGATTCCTTTGAGAACCAAGAAAACCATGAAGAAATTGACAACTTTCAATGACATGATTATGAAGACCACAGTGAGTACAACCATTGGGACCAAAAATATAATTGCCATTTTGCAATACTTGAGTGAGAAGTCTACATGTCCTTGCAATATGACCCTTCTTTCCACACTGTGCACACATAGAGTTTACTGCACATCCAAGAACTAAGTTGATGTCATTAGTCTCAGACATATTGTTCCTAAAGTTATTATTGTTGTAATTGTTGTTATTATATCTCCTCTGGTTGTAAGTGTTGTTGTAGCTCCTGCTATTGTTATTACCAAACCTGTTCTGATTGTGATTG
This sequence comes from Geum urbanum, assembly GCA_946800695.1. Lineage (NCBI taxonomy): Eukaryota > Viridiplantae > Streptophyta > Magnoliopsida > Rosales > Rosaceae > Geum > Geum urbanum. Next base: position 74,053,853 of record OX326999.1, on the reverse strand, counting down.
GCCAAGAAACCAGTGAGTACATTTTCCATAAAGGTGATAACAGCATTAGTGTTGTCAAATGTAGCAGTTGTGTGTTGAGCTGAGGATGAGCTTGAGGTAAAACCAAGAGGTACAGGTGGTGCAGGGAGATGATTTGAGGTAGCTTCAGAGGCTAGCATAGCAGTCAATGGTGACTCAGAAACACTAGCTTCAACTTCAGCCATATCTACTTCTGCAGACTGCAAAAAAGACTTTACCTCATCCAGTGATGCATTGACATAGTTAGTCCTTATCTGAGTCTTGTAGTATGTGTATGATGTTGGCAATCCTCCTAAAATAGTCACAACAACATCTTCATCATCCATAAGCACTCCAACTGTCTCCAGGGCATCCCTTGCATCTTTGACCTTCTTTAAATAATCCTCAATGGTGTCATTTCCTTTCTTAAGCTTCTGAACATTACTCTTTAGTTGTAAAATGTTGCATTTATCTGGTGTAGCAAACTTCATTCTCAATTTTAGCCATACATCCTTTGAAGTTCTACAGCCAACAACACATTTAGTTGTTGCAATACTCAATGTCTGACTTATCATGTTCATGATGGACTTGTCCATAACCTTCCAAGTAGTAGACTCAGTATTAGGCACAGAATTGCCTATAGAGTCTAACAAAAATTCTGGTGGACAAGTTTTCGAACCATCAACAAAACCAAGAAGATTTTGAGCTCCAAGAAAAAAGTCCATTCTGAACAGCCATGATGGATAGTTTGTAGCATCAAGTATAATGTTTGGCAGATAAACTGTGGTATATGATGTTCTTGAAGAGGCCATTACAGCTATATGATGTAGATCTAGGTTTTGTTCACCACAAATAGTATGCACATGTATGACGTATCACTCCAGAAATCACCAAATTGAACTCAAATAAGGATTCAATACACAAACCCTTAGCTTCGATGAGAATAGTGGAAGCAAACAACACAGTTGACACATAGAGTTTACTAAAATTGAAGAATCTCAATTAGGAAGAAGACGTAGCTAACTGAAGATGAGAAAACTTGCAGCAGAAGAGAAGATTGCTTCTGTACTTAGCAGTAGTGACTGTAATTTGAGGCAGCAATGGCTGTGGTTAAGCTTGGCAGCAATGGCTGCTTATGACGTCACAGATCGGAAAACCTGACTCTGACACCATGTTAGGATAATAGAAAAAGATGTGAGAAAAATGTGACTGTATTGTTGTTAGAACAGAGAGAGAGATACACAGCAACTTTATATATGCATACTGTCCAGCTGCATAAGGACAATTGTAACCAGCTGGACAAGTAGACAAAATAGGTAAACTAAAAACAACAATTACAAGCTAATGATAGGTAACTGATGAAGAATGACAGTTTAACAAACACTTACCGCAACATTAGAAAGATTAGTGATACACACACTACACTAAAAGGGTCGATAGACAACAGAACTGTTCTGTTGTTTGATAGGGATTTTTCTGTTGTCTATTGCGTTGCTAATAATTACCATCTGGACAACAGATAATTTTTGTTGTTAAAAGCTATTTCCAACAACGGCAGCTTATAACTTATGTTGTGTGTGAGTGACAAAAAAATTAAGCATTTTGGGCCCTATATGTTGATTCAAATCTATTCAGACGACATATATTTATATTGTCTGAAGTTAGAGTTGGTCAGTGAGCAACGAGAACAACAACATATATTTCATATGTTGTTGTTTCTAAAGTCTTCAACTGACATTAATATTTTATTTTCTGAAGTTCTTTATTTACTGAAACAACATGTTCATATAATGTCTGATGTGTGAATTGTTATAGGAATTTTGACGTACAACATAACTATTACATTTCTGTTGTTGGAAAGTTGTTAAAATTACGATTGTAAATTTGTTTATGAAGTTATGTGATGCAAGACTCAACAGAAAATGTGAAATTTCTGTTGTCCAATGTCTGAAAGTACTGCAGACTTCTTGTAGTGTTTGAAGTGAGGAACAACAAAAATGTGGAATTCTATTGTAAGAGAGATGGATGAACTGCTGTTTTTGTGTACATTTTGTAGTATGAAAATCAGAACAATAATAGACAAGAGAAATTATGGTCATTCATTACAGTACATAAGCATTTGTTGATGCCAAAAGCAACATATTTACAATAGCTAGCTAGCTTCATAGTGAATTGTTTTATTGCTTTACACATTCATATGATCGACAAAATCAAAATGCGCACTACACAAACTTATCGATCAAGCATAATTGTTTACAAAAAAGATGTGCATGATCGATGTTAGTATTACCACCTAATTCGATAGGGGCACGAGCTACTTTGAAAACTGAATCTTGATAAGATGATTTGCCCATTGAATCCGGACAGCATCAATGTCATTTTCCATGTACACTTGTTGTTTTCTGCCGCTTCTCACCTCCCACTGGAAACACAAGTGTAGATACAATTTTTACTAAACAATAACTCAACAAGTGTAAATGATGTATATATAAAGGTCACAGTTCTATGATTACACTTTCATTATGCCTAGCACAGTTCTATAAATATCACAGGTACATTTCTCATACGAAACCAATGTTTTCAATGGCAAAGCATACTGCAAAGTACTTGATGCTCCTTTTTGTGATGTTTAACCATGAAAAATATGGATTGTGAACTAGTGAGTAATTAAAACTAGTTCACAATACTCTATATAGCAGCAATCGCCTTTTTGATAGATCTCTAGTTATCTAGATGCATCACCTTGCTAGAACTTAGTTAGAAATTAAGAACCAGAAAGTATTACATAAGATAAGCAAACTTGCAATGTAAGTAGGAGTGTGCTAGCTTACAAGGGTGAAATGGAAGCAGAGTAGGGTAAGTCCAAAACCCAGAGGGCATTGGGTTGCTTCCTTCCCAATAATATACACCAAATATCTGCCGCACATAGATCAAATCCAGTCATTTAAATTGTGCAGTAAGATCCTAATTTACTATATTATGAATAACAATTAAAAGATGCATCACACCGCCATCCAAGTCTCTCCCCATGATGCCGAATATTGTGCACCGTCGTGATCAAGTATCCATTTTCGTGCTGTTTCACATGCATTGTCACGACCACCATCGGGGCTCTCTCCAAGGATACGCACCATACAGTAGTTGAGACAAGTAGTGAACATCATACTAGGCCCTGCTATGTGCATTCCCCAGCCACCATCTTCATTCTGCATAAAACAAATTAAACATGCATGTACAGTTTATTGGCATTACAATATTGACATTCTCTTAAAAAATATGGATGACATGCATAAGCAACATTACAAACTAAAGCAATGGACATTTATCTCCTTAACCATTGTGAAAGCTAAAATCATGCATCATTACAAATTAAACCTTACCTGTTACTTCATCCAAAACTTTTGTGAAGGGAGTTGTTAAAATCTTACATACAAGTTTTGCTCTTCAAAACTCTTTCTCTCTACTTTCCGGTAGGTAAAAGGGAATAGGTTACCTCTCCTTATTTTCATGGAGAAAACATTGCCTCTAAACACTCTCTACACTCTTGCATGTCCCGGTTGGACAAAATCAAAAGAAAAAACTTACCTTCTCTCTTTAGGGTAGGTATCTCTCACTCATGTGTAATGGAGTCAGGTTTTTCAGTTTCATCTCTTCTCCTTGCTGTCCCGATTTGGTGAAAATCAGCATGCTCTTTGCTGTCCCAGTTTGGTGAATTTCAGCATGACATTTCCCCCTTTCAAGGAGAACCGTTAGATTCATCTTTTTGATGAAAGGCTAAGATCATCTCTTGAGCCTCCACTTGCTATACTGTTTGGCTATAAATACCACAACCATTAAAGCCATTCGGTACTTGAAATTTTAGGAAGAGTTAGGGTGTTTTCTCTTCTTTCAAGTCACTTTTATCTCTTGCATGTGTAAGAGTTATCTTGTTTTCCAAAGAGTGTTTTCGGTTTGTCAAAACTAGTCTAAAACTCTCTTTTGTTCCTACATTTGTTAGGAAGTTTATAAAACAAGATTTTTCCTTCTTGAGATTTTATATCTCCATAGGAAAGCATATAAAACCACTTTTCAAACTTGCATATTGTAATATTGCATATCATAAGTTGAAATTATGGTGCAATTTCGTTGGAAGCACTCTAGAGAGAATTAGTCGGTCGAGTACTAAGTTCTAGGAGAACCTTCATTGTCACTGAAATTGTAAACACTTGTTTTGGCGAGGAGAGAGTTAGATCTTCAACTAGTTGCGTGAATACTAGTAAGAATAGATGAGTGTCTTTGTATCCTGAGGGCTACTATCTTGTAAAGAAAAGTGTGTTACATAAGGATTGTAAGAACTTATTCTGGCGAGAAGATAGATATGTCTTAGTCTAGTTGTGCGAATACTAACAAGGATAGAAGAGCGTCTTTGTATCCTGTGAAGCTGTTGTCTTGTAAAGAAAAGTGTTTTTACATAGTGGAAGGTTTGTCCCTCAAGAGTTAGGGGCACGCAGTTTTTTCCCTATTGTAGGGTTTCTGCGTTATAAAAAACATTCAGGTGTTATTTATCTCTTTCATTCTCATTGCATTTTATCAAGTTCGTTACTGGTTATTGGAGGATAGAAACACTCTCTGCTATCCTCGAATTAACTTTTCAACGAAATTTTTTATAAAAGACCTATTCACCCTCCCCGGACCTTCACAATTAATATCCAATATATACACAATCGATTCATGCGGTAACTTTAGTTAACGTTACACGCATTGGCGTTCTATATTGAGTACTAGCTAGCTAGTAAGGCGTTATCAAACGCTCCATACTTGGTTGTTGTACGTGTAGCGCAAAATTTCCTTCATATGCTCAGAGGAGAAGACTGAAGTATCCTGTGATGTAAAGAGTCATGACCTGCATGTGATCGACCAGTAGATATTATCATAATTGAAGAGCCATCAAATGCATGCATATTAAATTTCACACAAGTCACACAACACTTGATTTTTACTTTCTTGTATTCATTCTGTTACTACATATATAAGATTTTTTCAAAGAAATTCTTTCAACATTTCTCAAATAATCTCTTTTTTTACGTACGCTTCTTCAATTCTTCTTGGTTAATTAGTTAAGGTATGTACCTGAAAACGCCATAAGAGATCACTGCTAGGCTGCACCCTGAATCGATTTGTTGTGCCACACTAAGAGCACCAAATAGATAGACGAACACAATATCAAGGGAACAGAATCCAAACAGGAAACATTTCAAGAAACACAGAGAGGATAAGAAGACAAGAACAAGAACACAGGATATACGTGGTTCGGCAATAACCTACGTCCACGGAGCAGCAGGGAGAATCTTCACTATCAATGGAGGTTACAAAGAGAGAGAGTAGAGTTACAAACCCTAAAACTACCCACTGTTTGTTTATACACACACTCTGCTTACTACAAATATACAATGCTCTGTATACAACTCTCTCACTAACACCTAACTTACTCGCCAAGAACACTGTTCCTCGCCAAAGACCATCAAGCTTCTTACATACGCTATAACATCAATCCAAACTTCTAGCACACGACTCATGCATCTCAAGTGCACGTCACATAGGTCTTCGCGAGCAACTGTAAGCGAACGAGAGTTACGCGAGCAAGTGAACAAGAGCAAGCATATGTGAACAAGTGTGAAACCCACACACAATAATCTCCACCTTGGGTTTTACACGATACCTCTCCATCTATCTTTAACAACTCAAATTCCCACTGCTCAACCAACTCTTCAAGCATGAAGAATGTGTACCAAGTCCAAGCAATGCTTAAACTTAGTAACACCAACAACCTTCGTCAACATATCAGCTGGGTTGTCTGCAGTACCAACTTTCTTCAACATAATCTTCTTCTGCTCAACAATATCACGCACATAATGGCATCTCACATCTTCATGCTTGGTCCTCGAGTGATACATCTGATACTTAGCCAAGTGAATAGCACTCTGGCTATCACAATGGACCACCACCTTCTTTTGATATATGCCCAACTCATTAATGAGACCAGATAACCACAACGCCTCCTTAATACCTTCAGCAAGCGCCATGTATTCTGCCTCTGTGGTAGACAAGGTCATTGTATCTTACAAAATAGACCTCCAACTGATTGGTCCATTTGCCATGGTAAACAAATACCCAGTAGTAGACCTCCTCTTATCCAAATCACCAGCATAATCAAACTCAGTGTAACCAACAAGAAGATTACAATATGCAGAACCCCTCTCAAAACATAAACCAACATCTCTAGTCCCATGGAGATATCTAAGTATCCACTTAGCTGCATTCCAATGCTTTCTTCCTGGATTATGCATGTAGCGACTAACAACACCAACAGCATGAGCAATATCAGGTCTGGAACAGACCATCGCATACATCAATCCACCAATCAAATTAGCATATGGAACATTCTTCATCTCCTTCTTCTCTTCATCAGATTTGAGACACAAAAGAGCACTCAGTTTGAAATGGCTCGCCAAAGGAATGCTTACGGGTTTGGAAGAACTACAAATGCCAAACTTCTGCAGAAGCTTCTCAATGTATTGCTTCTAAGTCAGCCAAACCAAACCATCCTTTCTCTTGCGAGTAATCTTCATCCCAAGGATCTTCTTGGCCTCGCCAAGGTCCTTCATTTCAAACTACATCTTCATTTGCTCTTTCAGCTTCTCAATCTCCATCACATTCTTTGAAGCAATGAACATATCATCTACATAGATTGACAAGTAGACGAATTAACCATCACGCAACCTCTTGAAATACACACAATGGTCATACCTACTACGTGTGTACTTCTGCCTCCTCATAAATTCATCAAATCTGAGGTACCATTGTCGCGGTGATTGCTTCAAGCCATAAAGAGATTTGTTCAAATTGCACATCAAATTCTTCTTTCCATCATTCTTGAAATCATCAGGCTGAGACATATAAATCTCCTCATCTAAGTCTCCATGCAGGAAGGTTGTCTTCACATCAAGCTGTACCAACTCAAGATCATATTGTGCTACAAGTGCTAGCAGCACACGGATAGTACCATGCTTCACAACTGGAGAGAAAATATCATTGTAGTCTATCCCTTCTTCTTGGGAGTACCCTTTGGCGACCAATCTAGCCTTATACCTTATGCTCTTGCTGTCGTCGCCAGCATCCTTCTTAGCATAAACCCACTTGTAGCCAATACCCCTTTTCCCAGCAGGCAACTGAACTAGATCCCAGGTCTTGTTCTTCTCAAGGGATCTCATTTCTTCCTTCATTGCCTCATCCCAATCACAACTTTCAGGACCTGCCAGAGCTTTCTTGAAATTTGATGGGGTCTCAGCATAAATAATGAGAAAAGCATACGCAACACAGTTGCTGAACCTTGTAGGTTTCTTGACTTCTCTCCTCTGTCTTCTTGCTGCAATGGATTCAGGATCAGGTACATGATCTTGCCTCTGCCTTCTAACATGTGCCTGAACATCATCTTGGTTGTACACATCTTCATTGTTCTGGACATCAATCTCTTCTTCACTTCCAGAGTCACCATCTTCATTCTAGCGAGGAGACACATCCTTGGTGACAACTTTGTCCAGCTCCACTTGTTGAACATCTCTATCATTCTTTCCTTCTTCAACATTACCCTTGGCATTAGGATGAAGCATACTAACTTCATCAAAGGTAACATCTCTGCTAATCATAAGCTTCTTCAATTCTAGACACCATAACCTATATCCTTTCACACCACTCTTGAAACCAACAAATATAGCCTTCTTGGCCCTTACATCCAACTTAGTTTCAGTCACATGAAAGTAAACAGGACCACCAAAGATATGCAAATAATCATAATCATTTGCAGGTTTTCCAGACCACACCTCAATAGGTGTTTTTCCATTGATTGCAGAGGATAGCAAACGATTTACCAGGTGACATGCATAGGTGACTGCTTCTGTCCAAAATGCTTTACTCAAGCCAGATTGTTGCAACATATACCTCACCTTCTCCAACAGGGTTCTATTGAGTCTCTCAGCCACTCCATTTTACTGAGGAGTCCCTGGAACAGTAAAATGCCTCACTATCCTAGGCTCTCTGCAGACTCTATGAAAAGGATCAGAAGTGTACTCTCCACCATTATCAGACCTCAAGGCCTTTACCTTCTTGCCATTTTGGTTTTCAACCATATTTTTCCAATCAAGGAAGATGTTCAACACCTCATCCTTATGTGTCATTGTGTAAACCCAAGACCTCCTAGAGAAGTCATCAACAAAGGTCACAAACCAATGCTTACCACTCATGGAAGCATTCCTTGTAGGACCCCAAGCATCAGAGTGCACATAATCAAGGATTCCATTGGTCTGATGCACAGCGGTACCAAAATTCACTCTGTGTTGTTTACCCAAGACAAAAAAACTCACAAAACTCAATCTTGCAAGTTTTGGCTCCCTTCAAGAGCCCTTGTTTCACCAAACCTTGCAGGGCCTTTTCACCAACATGTCCAAGCCTCATATGCCACAATCTAGTAGCATCATTTGTACAATCCCTAACTGCAGCAACATTGTCAATCACTGTTTCACCTTGCAGTACGTACATATTGTGGTTTCTATTCCCTTTCATTACTACCAAAGCTCATTTTGTCACCTTTGTGACACCATTCTCCATAGTGATCTTGTAACCACTAGCTTCCAAGGCACCCAAGGAGATCAGATTGTTGCCAAGCATAGGAACATACCACACATTAGTCAGTTCCCTGACTACACCATCATGGAGCTTCAACTTGACTGTTCCTACACCCTTCCTATCATGAGCAAAGTTGTCACCCATAAACACACTTCCGGTGACACTTGTATCCAAAGTGGCAAACCAATCTTGATTAGCACACATGTGCTGGGAGCAACCACTATCCAATAGCCATGAATTAGGTTCATCTACTGATGCAACACAATTAAAAGCTACAGTGAGAAGATAATTAGCTTCCTCACCAGTAGAAGCCATATTTGCATGAGGCCCATTGTTCTTATTTTGCAGCTTCGGGCATTCATGCTTCTAATGACCTTTTTCACGACAAAACGCACATTCATCTCTCCCCAAACTCCTTCTGCCTTTGGAATTTCCTCTGATGCGGGACTGAGACTTTCTCCGGTTGTTGAAACCCTTCTTTTCAACTGCTCTACCTCTAGCTACCAGAGCATCCGATGTAGAGGCACTACTCCTCTTGTCTGCATGCCTAATCTCATGATTTATCAAGGCACTAGACACCTCTTCAAACTTAATAGTCTCTTTCCCATGAAGCAGAGTGGTAATCAAATGCTCATACGACTCAGGCAAGGAATTCAACAAAATCAAAGCCTTATCTTCATTTTTGATGTCTTCATCCAAATTAAACAGATCTGCAACTAGCTTATTAAAAGCATCAAGGTGGTGTATCATCTTCGTACCTTCTTTGTACTTGAAGTAGAATAACCTCCTCTTCATATGCAGATGGTTTTCGGCACTCTTCGACATGTAGTTATCTTCGAGTTTCTGCCACAAATCCTTTGCCTTTGTCTCCCTCATCACAGCAAATTTTTAGGGCTTTGCAAGACACAAACGAATAGACGAACAAGCCATCTTGTTTATCTTGTTCCAATCGGCATCTGACATTGAGTGGGGTTTGTCTTCCAAAGCAACATCCAACTCCTGCTGTGTCAACATATCTCTCACCTCACATTGCCACATTCCAAAGTTGTTTGTACCATCAAATTTCTCCACCTCAAACCTTGCATTCTGAACCGTCGTCTTCGTAACCTTCGAGCTTTCAGCTCCACCAAATGGGTTGATATCCTCACCTCTATTATCTGCCATCTATCTCAACCGGATCTAAGCCTATGCTCTGATACCACTTGTTGTGCCACACTAAGAGCACTAAATAGATAGATGAACACAATACCAAGGGAACAGAATCCAAACAGGAAACAACCCAAGAAACACAGAGAGTATAAGAAGACAAGAACAAGAACACAGGATATACGTGGTTCAGCAATAGCCTACGTCCACGGAGTAGCAGGGAGAATCTTCACTATCAATAGAGGTTACAAAGAGAGAGAGTAGAGTTACAATGTGTTACCTTTGATGAAGCTAGCATGCTTTACCCGAATGCCAAGACTACAAATGAAGAAAATCAGAATAGCGATAGAGATGTTCAACAGGTGAAGCTGGACAGAGTTGTTACCAAAAATATTTCTCCTCGCCAGAATGAAGATGGTGACTCTGGAAGTGAAGAAGAAAATGAAGTCCAGAACAATGAAGATGTGCATGACCAAGATGATATTGAGGCACATGTTAGAAGGCAGAGACAAGATCATGTACCTGATCTTGAATCCATAGCAGCGAGGAGACAAAGGATAGAAGTCCAGAACAATGAAGATGTGCATGACCAAGATGATATTGAGGCACATGTTAGAAGGCAGAGACAAGATCACGTACCTGATCTTGAATCCATAGCAGCGAGGAGACAAAGGACAGAAGTCAAGAAACCTACAAGGTTTAGCAATTGTGTTGCGTATGCCTTTCCCATTATTTGGGTTGAGATCCCATCAAATTTCAAAGAAGCTGTTGCAAGTCCAGAGAGCAGTGAATGGGATGAAGCTATGAAGGAAGAGATGAGATCTCTTGAGAAGAATAAGACTTGGGATCTTGTTCAGTTGCCTATAGGGAAAAGAGTTATTGGATGCAAATGGGTTTATGCTAAGAAGGATGCTACTGGTGACAACAATAGCATAAAGTACAAGGCGAGATTGGTCACTAAAGGGTACTCTCAGAAGGAAGGGATAGACTACAATGAAATTTTCTCTCAAATTGTAAAGCATAGTATTATCCGTGTGTTGCTAGCACTAGTAGCACAATATGATCTTGAGTTGGTACAACTTGATGTGAAGACAACCTTCTTACCTGGAAACTTAGAGGAGGAGATTTATATGTCTCAGCCTGATGGTTTCAAGGAAGATAGAAGGGAGAACTTGGTGTGCAAGTTGAATAAATCTCTCTATGGATTGAAGCAATCGCCGTGACAATGGTACCTCAGATTTGATGAGTTTATGAAGAGGCAGAAGTACACTCGCAGTAGGTATGATCATTGTGTATATTTCAAGAAGTTGCGTGATGTTTCATTCGTCTACTTGTCAATTTATGTAGATGATATGCTAATTCCTTCAAATAATGTGATGGAGATTGAAAAGTTGAAAGAGCAAATGAAGAAGGAATTTGAAATGAAGGATCTTGGCGAAGCCAAGAAGATCCTTGGGATGGAGATTACTCGAAACAGGAAAGATGGTTTGGTGTGGCTAACTCAGAAACAATACATTGAGAAGCTACTGCAGAAGTTTGGAGTTTGTAGTTCAACCAAGCCTGTGAGTACTCCTTTAGCTAATCATTTCAAACTTAGTGCTCTTTTGTGTGCCAAATCTGATGAAGAGAAGTAGGAGATGAAAAATATTCCATATGCTAATTTGATTGGTGGATTGATGTATGCTATGCTATGTTCTAGACCAGATATTGCTCATGTTGTTGGTGTTGTTAGTCGTTATATGCACAATCCAGGAAAGGAACATTGGAATGCAGCTAAGTGGATACTTAGATATCTCCATGAGACTAGAGATATTGGCCAATGCTTTGTGTGAAGTGTTCTACAGATTGCAATCTTCTTGTTGGTTACACTGATTCTGATTATGCTAGTGATTTGGATAGGAGGAGGTCTACTACAGGTTATTTGTTTACCATGACAAATGGACCAATCAGTTGGAGGTCTATTTTGTAAGATACAGTGACATTGTCTACCACAGAAGCAGAGTACATGGCGCTCGTTGAAGGTATTAAGGAAGCTTTGTGGTTATCTGGTCTCATCAACAAGTTGGGCGTATATCAGAAGAAGGTGGAGGTCCATTGTGATAGCCAAAGTGCACATTCACTTGGCTAAGTACCAAATGTATCACTCAAGGACTAAGCACATAGATGTGAGATTCCATTATGTGCATGATATTGTTGAACAGAAGAAGATTGTGTTGAAAAAAGTTGGTATTGCAAACAATCCGGCTGATATGCAAAGGTTGTGGGTGCTACCAAGTTTGAGCATTGCTTGGACTTGGTACACGTTCTTCATGTTTGAAGAATTGTTTGAGCAGCGGGAAGTTGGGATGTAAAATCGTGTGAACCTCAAAGTGGAGATTATTGAGTGTGAGTTTCACACTTGCTCGCTATCTCTCTCGCTTGTCTCATGTGATATGCACGTGAGGTGCATGAGTCGTGTGCTAGAAGTTTGGTTGGTTTCAAAGCGTACGTAAGAAGCTTTGATGGTCTTAGGCGAGGAGTAGAATCCTTGTTGAGGAGCAGAGGCTTTGGCGAATAAGTTGGGTTGTTAGAGAGAAAGTTGTATAAAAACAGAGTATTGAGAGTATTAAGGAGAGTTGTTCTCTTTGGGAGTTTTAGGGCTTTGTTTTGTAATCTCACTCTCTCTTTTGTAAACCTCCATTGATAGTGAAAGAATCTCCCGCTACTCCTTGGACGTAAGTTATTGTCGAACCATGTATTTCTTGTGCTTGTGTTCCTCTCCTCTTACCTCGTCTGTGTGTTGCTTGGGTTGTTGCTGATTTCTATTCTGGTTCTCTTGTTATTGTGTTCATCTATCCTTGTTGTTGGGTCATTGGGTGTTGTTTCGCACAACAATTAGTCTCATCTGCCATAGGAATCGATTATGATGGTCCGAATGGTAAGAGTCTTGATAGAAACCGCATCTATTTTGTTTTCAAAGATGGGCACGATTTTGGTGTGTTTTCTTTGAACAATGGGAGCAGATCGTTACGCATTTCCTTTGTCTAAGGATGGTTACTCTACTGAACTGTCTCCTTATTGGTTCACACCAAATCTTTGGTAGCTTGGCTTAATAATTAGCATAGAGATAGCACGCTGTACGTAGTGAATTTGAATCATATCGTTGATCCTTCACTTGTGACGGACTGTGCGAGCGAGGGTTGCTATTCCATTTGGTTTTTGTCTTTCTGTTTACCAGAGGCACATGTACAGTGTTCTTGTTAACTGTGGAGCACCTAGCTAGCCTCTATAATGATTTATGAAGGCTTATTGATTGATCGATGACTTTCTTGTTAATTTGATTCATCTATTCCGTATACATCAATGCTAACTATGTACATGTAAATGTACTCCAGTGTGAAGAGCGGTATTTACAGCCTAGAAAACGATGTGTGATGTTTCATTAGTAAATATACACATACATCCACACTAGCTAGTACTTCTTTCAGGCTCTGCTAGTATATATAGCTTGATATATATGAAGGGGGTGAGAACAACTAGCAGCTGTTAGCTAGCTATGTATGTGAAATTGATTCACTCTGCTCGATCGCAAGAACATTTGAATGAAATGCAATTGAAGTTCAATTGTACGTAATTTCATATAGATCAAATACTGTGTATGTCTATGGGTTATTCTTCTTCTCCCGTAGCCTTATCTTTTTTCTTTGCTTCCACATGCAAGTGTTTATTGCAATACCTACTTCGGAGTTCTGATCGACCCACAGATTTCCATGGCTGCAGAAAACTCAGTAGTAGTAGGCAAATAGTCGTAATCGTATTTGGTTTAGTTTGAATTATGAAAAGATATTATAGAGAGAAACTTCTTGGAAGAGGTAGGAAATTTAACTAGGTCCTAGTTTGTGGAACTTGGTCGACTGATGATCTACTTAATTTATTTCCATTTCTCGCCAAGAAATTGTAAGTATATATATGTGTATATATATATATATTTCTAATAACTAGCTAGCAAATTTTGTTTTGAAATGTACTCTTTCTAAACACAGAGCTAATTAAGCAATTATAGAAAGATCACCATTGTAATATTGTATCATGTCATTAAAGTATGTGAAAATTACTAAAATGATGATTCAAATATGACACGTTCTAAAATTTGTTCATTCATGTATGACAAATTTCACTAAAGTCACTAAAGAATAACACTGTTAGTCATTTTGATCACTCTAAACCTTAGAAATTGGAGATGGCGCTCCAATTTATGGTGACCAGAAAACAAATATGTCCAAAATCAACTCAACAACAATTTTTTCAACTACACCTAAGTCTAATTCATCATGAAATTTTTTGAATTAACCTTTGAAGTCGGAACACCAAAAAATCCCCAAAACTCCAAATTTTCGATTATCTATTCTCGGGTTAAATTGAGGCTCAATCTTGGTATGAAAATGCTCACAAGGAAAAACACTACAAAGACCAATTAATAGGTCTATTTGACCGATTAGAACTCGAATTCAAAAATCTCCCAATTTCTAGATTTGAAGTGATCAAAGTGATTAATGGTGTAGTTCAATAGTGAACAAAGTGATATTTGTCACACATGAGTGAACAAAATTTAAAACGTATCATACTTGAATAATTATTTTAATAATTTTCCCTTAAAGTATTAAAATTTACATTGGTGACACATTTACCTCCGTCCCGACCTCCCGGGTTGAATACGGGTCAATTTGTGAAACTATTGCCTCTACAAAATCTTTCTTAGTTAGTGTACAAGTTTGAACGCCCAAATAGAAAGGTTGAAAATTAACTCAGTATCCATATTACCGGTATCAGTCAAGAATCAATGCACTGTTGGCACTGTGGCAGAACACGCTTTCATTATGGTGGAGGCTCCTCCTCTTTTCTTCTCTTCTTTATTTCAATTTCTGAGTAAGAAAGAGAATTGTCAAGGAAGAATGTGCTGAAGAGCCTGGAAATCGAAATCGCAGTAGGTTGCATAATTGGGAGGATGTCAGCTATGTTTTGAAAAATAATATGGTAATAGCTAGCTAATGCATTAATTTTCTATGAAAAAAAGTGATTTGCATTAAATTAATGTTTTTTATAGTAATTAATTCTTCTTCTTCTTCTTTAGGGAACCGCAAATGTTCAAAGTATATACATTGGCGATCGTTATCGCTCTAAGTTAACCTTGTGTCCTCAAGCTTTCACAGGGATGCATAACCTGAGATTCCTTAAGCTCGAATTATTATATTTTGTTCCACATGCACATCTTGAGTTTCTTCCCAATAGCCTTAGATGCCTCTTTTGGGATGATTCCCCTTTGAAATGTCTTCAAGTTGTCAGATCTGTCAAATTGTGTATACATTAAAAATATCGATGTAGGACTATGTACAAGTCTGGTTGAAGTTCCAGACCTGTCAAAGAGTCTCAGGATTGAGATGATAGATTTATCAATGTGTGAAAGTTTGGTTCAAATTCCTCCATACATTCATCAATTGACCAAGCTTACTCATCTAAGTTTGGGATGCTTCTCACATAGCACTGATAGCAGCTCTGAAAGGAGGATAAAAAGTGTGCCCTCGGACGTATGGAAGATCAAATCCCTCACTCATGTTAAATTCGATGACTCGGAAATAGTAAGTGTGCCGTCGTCAATCGAGTCTCTGACTGGGATTGTGTTACTTAGTCTGCGTAGCTGTCTTGACCTTGTGAGCCTCCCATCCAACATTTGTAAGTTGAAATCTCTCAGGAGACTTGATCTTTGTGGTTCCTACTATTTCACAAACTTCCCTGAAATCTTGGAGCCTATGGAACATCTCGAGGATATTGATTTAAGTAGGACAGATATTCAAAAGCTACCCTCGTCATTCCGGAATCTTGTTGGGCTGAAGAAATTAGATTTATCATGGTGCAATTCATTACGAGAAATCCCCAACTGCTTTGATAGCCTGCTCGCATTGCAAGAATTAGATTTATCAGAAACCATGATACAGACAATACCTCCCACCATCAAACAAGTATCTGGGCTCAAATCTCTGACCATAAATAGGTGCTAGCGGGCTTCGATCATTGCCAGTGCTTGCTTGTCTTCTTGAAGTATTGACAGTAACAGAGTGCGATAGCCTTAAGACAGGGGCGGCTTCATTGACTGCACATACGCAAGGTTTTGATCAGATCATTTCTGAGATTAGGATTGAATCACATTCATTCAATCAATGCTTTTCGTTGGATGAAGAAACCAGGAGAAACATAATGGATGATGCATACCACAGAATTATGCGAATTGCAACTGCTCGTAATCTTCTCTCTCTCTCTCTCTCTCTCTCTCTCTCTCTCTCTCTCTCTCTCTCTCTCTCTCAAGTTAATAAATTAACCACGATGACATGATATACGTTTATAAATGTACAGGGGTATTTATCATATGGTGAAATACAAGTAATGTGTGAGGATACAGAAATTCCAATATGGTTCAGCTGTCAAACGGAGGGATCTTCAATGAATATAAAGCTTCCTCTGCGTTGGTTTGAGTCAAACATCTTGGGTTTCGCTCCGTGCATCGTTACTGGAATCGAAAGTTATACTGACGCTGACACTGTGAAGTATAAATACAAAATGATTCTCAAAACCAAAGATGGTGTAGGCCACAGTATGTTCAGAAGTACTGTAGTGGCCTATGACTTTAGTGATGGAATGATCGTGTGGTATAATGAAGTAGCAGCAGTTCCAGATGAAGCCAAAGAGTCTATCGAAGCCTATTTTGAGGTTTATCCAATACAAGCTAATCAGCAGTCAAATAATGTGGAAAGGTGCGGAGTCTGCTTCCTGTATCCCCAAGGCCAAGATGATAATGCTCTGAAATTTGAGGCCATTCATCCACAACAAGTTGCTAGATGCCACATTGAGGATGAAAGTGAGTTCGAATCCGATGAAATGACACTGATTTTGACGACTATAGTACGGGAAGTGAAGTATCTGGTGAGTTAGAATCTGATGGAACTGAGACTGATGGTGACTGTGATTCTGGAAGTCAAATATCTGGTGATATATGATTCTGGAAGTCAAAGTTGTGAAGAGTATGAATTTAATGGAACTGAAAGTCACAACACAAAAACAAGATCCCGATGGTTTCAGAAGCTAAAGTTAGTGTTGATTTGGTGTCGTTGATGCTCCAAATTTGCTTGGACCACGCATTGGTGGCAAACAGTGAAGTTCATTCACTTGTTACCCCAAATTCTTTCCGTTGCCACAGGAGTGCGTGCCAAGTTTACAAGTGAGGATGCTTCCATTTCACGTTGGTTTTCTTGTTTCTATTCTGTGATATGATTATGTATGTGAATCCATCATGTCATTTTTCAGCTAGCTAGGTACGTAAATATTGATGTTTTGGAAGCTTGATATAGTGTAGAATCCATAATACTATATCGTACTCGGTTCAGGGATAGCTTCTTAGTCGAGATTTTATGCTCCAGGTGATGGGAATGATGGCCACGCTTGTGGAATGTTTGGGATATGATCAGTGTGAACTGACGTGATCATTTTTATGTGATGTTCATGGATGCGCAAGAACAACCTTAAGAGGGCAATAATTTCAGTTGAACTCTTGAAGATTTACTCAAAGTGAATATGAAGAACAATTTCTTTTAGTAGTTACTATTGAAGATATCAATATAGTTGACTTGTGACATGAGTGAAAAGAAGCCAGCATGGGGCTGCTGCACAAAAGGAGATACCAATGCTGCTGCACCTGCTGCTATTATTCTTGCTGCATTAAGCATGATGGTGCCTCCCTAGGAGCCTCTCACCAGTCTCTATCTAGTTTGCTCTAGTTCACATGTAATTGTTACCGTTTCTTCTCTCTGTGTATATATACATGTATTACTTCACTTGTAAAACTCAATCAGAATATACTAGAAAAAATTGCTCCACACACTTCTGTGTTTTTTTTTCTCTTTGGTTCATATTTTAAACATGGTATTAGAGCAGGAATAACTCATGTTTCTATAGTGTTGCTTCCGCATTATTGTTTCTTCCTTCAAAGGAATTTTTTCTTGTTTAGTTTTGCTACCTCAATAAGCTTGTCTAGTTCTGAGAGTGAAAACTCATTTGGGAGTTCTAACAGTTCAGTTACAAATGAGGTTGATGTAAACACCAATCAGAGACTTTGTTCTATGTTACTCAATGAAAGAAACTACCTTGGCTGGGCTAGAGCAGTGACTCTTGCTCTTGGAGGAAGGGCCAAGTTTGGCTATGTCAATGGAGTCATCAAGTTGCCATTTTTCTCCTCATTTGAAACATATGAGGCTTGGCTGGGCAAGGACCAATTGGTCAGGCCATGGCTTCTCAACTCCATGGAGCCAAGTGTGCCTGATATCTTTAGCTATGCAGATTCTGTAAGGGATATTTGAGAAAGTGTAAAGGAGATGTATGTGAATCAAAATAATGCAGCCAGAGTATTCTAACTGAAGAAAGACATCTCAGAGCTGCGACAAGGAAGTGAAGGGTTTGTGAAGCATCTGGGATCCTTAAAGAGCATGTGGAATGAGCTTGATGTCTACAGGCCACTTACCACTGATGCATCTCTACTTTGAAAGCGTGTTGAAGAAGATAAGATCTTCCAACTTCTCTCCAGTCTCAACTCTGAGTTCGAAGATTTAAGAAGCCATATCTTGATGAACTCTGAGCTACCTTCCTTCTCAAATGTATGCGCCACTATTCAAATAGAAGAACTAGAAAGAAGGTGATGAATGTGAAAACCAAATTTCCTCTCAATGAATCTAGAGCATATGCTTCCAAGTCAGTTGAAAGCAGACCTTATAAAAGAAAAATGACAGATGTGAAGTGTAACTACTGTAATGGTATTGGTCACATTCGGGATACATGCTGGGTCCTCCATCCTAAGTTAAAAACAAACTATGTTCAGGAGAGAGAAGTAAGGGTTGCTGCCAATACATGGTCTCACAATGCCAATCTAGTGTCTTCTATTCCAGAGACTACAACTACTGCAGCTAGCTTCACTGTTAATCTAGTCACTCTCATCAATGAGTTTGATGCATTTCTTCAACAAAGACAACACAATGGTAAGGGGACTAGTATGGCTGGAGGTGAAGGCCACACTGCTTTGTTGAAGAAATTTGCTGGTTTCTTGGCTGCTGGAATTCATGTAGTGCAGTATGATATTTTAGGTAGCATTGCAAACTTCATAAAGCCATATATGGACTAAAACAGTCACCTAGGGCATGGTATTGGTCACATTCGGGATACATGCTGGGTCCTCCATCCTAAGTTAAAAACAAACTATGTTCAGGAGAGAGAAGCAAGGGCTGCTGCCAAGACATGGTCTCACAATGCCAATCTAGTGTCTTCTATTCCAGAGACTACAACTACTGCAACTAGCTTCACTGCTAATCTAGTCACTCTCATCAATGAGTTTGATGCATTTCTTCAACAAAGACAACACAATGGTAAGGGGACTAGTATGACTGGAGGTGAAGGCCACACTGCTTTGCTGATGAAATTTGCTAGTTTCTTGGCTGCTAGAATTCATGTAGTGCAGTATGATACTTTAGGTAGCATTGCAAACTTCATAAAGCCATATATGGACTAAAATAGTCACCTAGGGCATGGTATGCTAAGCTTAGCTCAGTCCTTAAAGGTGTAGGTTTTTTGAGGAGCAATGCTGACTCCTCCATGTTTGTGAAACATAAGGACGACAATAAGCTCATTGTTCTCATTTATGTGGATGATTTGATCATCACTGAAAATAATGTAGATGAGATTAAGGCCTTAAAGATGGCTCTACAAGGTACATTCACCAACAAAGACATTGGTGCTCTTAAATATTTTCTTGGCATTGAAATGACATCTTCTAGTAAAAGGTTATTCTTGAATCAGAGAAAGTACACATTGAATTTACCTCAAGACATTGAGATGTGGGATTGCAAGCATGCCAGGTTTCCCCTTGATAGTAAATTCAACCTGAAGACTGAAGGTGAACCTCTACCTGGCATCAATGTATATCAAAGGCTTGTTGGTAAGTTAATTTACCTTACAATTATAAGACCTGACATCTCTTTCAGTGTGAGCATCATTAGCCAGTTTATGCATACTCCAACTGTGGATCACTTGAACATTGTTAAGAGGATCTTGAGATAACTAAAGGGTTCTATTGGAAGATGTTTGTTGCTCAAGAACAATGGTCATGCAGACATCAGTATCTATGTGGATGCTGATTGGGCTATAAATGTGCTTGACAGGAAGAGTACTACAAGTTTTTGTACTTGGTAGGAGGAAATATGGTGATATGGAAGAACAATAAACAAACTGTTGTAGCTACGTCTAGTACTGAAGTAGAATATAAGGCGATGACATCTGCTATTTGTGAATTAATCTGGTTGAAGAGCTTGTTATGTGATTTTGGATTCCAAAATCAAAAACCAATGTCTCTATACTATTACAATCAAGCAGCAATGCACATTTTTGCCAATCCAATATTTCATGAAAGAATAAAGCATATAGAGGTGGATTGTCATTACATCCAAAATCAAGTTAAGTCTCAAGTCATTGATACACTGTATACACGCAACCATTATCAATTGGCTGATATCGTCACCATGGTGCTTCCCACTATTCAGTTTCTACAAATTCTTTCCAAGCTTGGCGCAATTAATCTTCTTAATATAGCTTGATGGGGAGTATTGAAGATATCAATATAGTTGACTTGTGACATGAGATAAAAGGAGGCAGCATGGGCTACTACACAAAAGGAGACAACATTGGTGCTACTGCACCTGCTGCTATTGTTCTGGCTGCATAAAGCATGATGGTGCCTCCCTAGGAGCCTTTCACCAGTCTCTATCTAGTTTGCTTTAGTTCACATGTAATTGTTACCGTTTCTTCTCTCTTTGTGCATATATACATGTACTACTTCACTTGTAAAACTCAATCAGAATATATTAGAGAAAATTGTTCCACACACTTCTATTTTCTTTCTTCTCTCTGGTTCATATTTTCAACAGTTATTGTGTTAAAGGGTACTA
Source organism: Geum urbanum (assembly GCA_946800695.1). Taxonomy (NCBI): domain Eukaryota; kingdom Viridiplantae; phylum Streptophyta; class Magnoliopsida; order Rosales; family Rosaceae; genus Geum; species Geum urbanum. The sequence goes on along the minus strand of OX326999.1, from coordinate 74,033,034 downwards.
GATGAAATACCTGAAATAGCTAAATCATAAAGACATGTTCACCTTCTTCTTCTCACCTTGACATTCTTCTCCACCATCATTTAGCCCTTATCTAGTTCATCACAACTAAAGCAAAGCTCCTCCTCCTCTTTGTCAACTTCAGGGCACATTACTTACACTAAGGGGTCTAAACAACGCACAGCGCATTCAAACTAAACTACGTACATCACACCTTCCCTTGACATGTTTATGTCTTAGATAAGCTCTCCTTTGCCTTTAGCTCAAGACAAAGATTTTAGAACCGGCTTTGTTCAAAAGAACTGACAATGCCCAATCCATCTTCAGACGCCGCTTCCCCTTTCCCTTCACGTTCTCAAAATCCAGCTCATTTGAAGAGTCAAAACTTCTTACCTTGACATTCTTCTCGTCCATCATTTAGCCCTCATCTAGTTCATCACAACTAAAGTAAAGCTCCTCCTCCTCCTCTTTGTCAACTTCAGGGCACATTACTTGCACCAAGGGGTCTAAACAACGCACAACGCATTCAAACTAAACTACGTACATCACACCTTCCCTTGACATGTTTATGTCTTAGATCAGCTCTCTTTTGCCTTTAGCTCAAGACAAAGATTTCAGGACTTGCTTTGTTCAAAGGAACAGACAATGCCCAATCCATCTTCAGACGCCGCTTCCCCTTTCCCCTCACGTTCTCGAAATCCAGCTCATTTGAAGAGGCAAAACTACAATCTTGGTGGAGCAAGTTTTCAACAAGTTCTAAGGAGGGTGTATTCAATCACGGATTTGATATGATTGTTTTGTATTTCAGAAATTCTTTAAAATCTTGATGTATTCAATCTAGATTTTAAACAATCCTTAAAATTTTTGATGTATTCATTCTGAATTCTAAACAATCCATAAAAATCCTGTGGTATTCAATAATCTACGAATTTTTAAGGATTTTAATAAATAACCGATTTTGAAGGATTGTTTACACACAAAATGACATTTTGAAATCAGGTCTCCTATCAAAGAGGTTTCCATGGATTTGATGGATTTCAAATTAGAACATCTCTCTCTCTCTCTCTCTCTCTCTCTCTCTCTCTCTCAATTTTTTTCTACATACATTTTTTAAAGCGTCCTCCCTCCCTCAATTTTTTTTTCTACATACGTCTTTAAAGCGTTTACCTTGGTGTCACAACAAGGATAACATCCTTAACCTTTGTTTTCATTACCATTTTCTCATGGTTTGATTTCATTAATGACTTCAACTACTATAATTTCAATAATTAACTTCTGTTGGGTATTGACTTTGGTCTAATTACTACGACTTTATAAATATTATTAAAATGGTTCTCAAAATCTTATTTTATAGCAATGAGATGTCTTCGTCATTTATCAGTCTCTTCTAATTTAAGATATTGAGTAATCCATTATAGTACATACAAATTTTTTCATATAGAAGTGTTTATAATTTTTGTTTTCAAACAATAAAGAACTTCATTTTCTACGAAAATGACAATATTACTTAATAATGGAACAATGAATGTTAAAGATAATGAGAACGTGAATTATAAATACGATGACGGTGCCAATTCAAGACTCAAGAGTGTGATCATAATGTTGGAAAGATCAAGAATAGTGCATTTCATTTTTGAATATGTAATAGTGTATTTTGACATTTGAATTTTTTATTAGACTTTAATTATTTGAACAATCTTTAGAAATCCAACCAAATCCTTATAAAACAATACAAAAGAATCATTTCAAATCCATGTAGAATTAAAACAATCCGTAAATTTAAAACAATCTACAACAATTCACGGATTATAAAGAATCCTTACAAATTATTTAAAATTCAGATTAAATACAGTCCCCTGAATCTTAGAAAAAATTCTCGACAATGACGATCGAGAAGATTATCGAAGCATCTTTATAATTCTCGAAGTCCCATGTCACATGCATGTAGACATGTAGACATACAAATTTATAGAAATCGTATATTTTTTTCTCTTATTTTAACTCAAATCCTGAAAAAGACCGAAAAAGAAGTAGCAGCTGTTAGCTAGAAATGTACGTGTAATTTGACTCGCTCTGCTCGATTCCTGTAAGATCACTTTTTGGTGGTCAGACTCCTCCTCAATGGAGCAACCAGTTTTAGACTTTTCAGTTACTTTTCTTAAAACAAACCCGTCAATATTCTTATCTCGAAGCCCAAAACAAACAATCTTTCATTGTTTCTCATTCACAACTCGAGTCAAAAGTCTACACGCACTCACTCGGTCATCTTCTGACCAAAATCTGAATCCAACTGCTCATGAGCTCATTGTGCAGCTTCCGCTAAGCCAACGCTGCTAATAGCAGGTAACGATTCTCTGCGTTTACCTCTATGAAAATTACAACTGGGTTTGTTTCTGATTCTCGATCATTCATCGATTTGTTTCTCTACTCTATATCCCATTTGTTTAACTTGTTCAAATTGAATCATGGGTTTTAGTGAAGTTTTGATTTTTACGTGTTCGATTTTGTGCTTGTGTGGATTTGCTAGGTTCAGCTTAGCCTAATTGCTCAAGAGAGAAGAAATTGAGAAGTTCTTAGTTCTGTAAAATTGATCAGCATGAGTTTCACTGACTTCTCTCTTATCCCAAAGATTGGTGATCTGCTTTGTTTAAAATTTTATGCGAAGATGTTATGATACATATATTCTCAACTATTGAGTCTTTCATGTTTAATATACTTTTTATACAAGGTCACCTGTCATAATTATTTTGACTCCGGAGAGTCTTTGATTCCAAGGAAGAGGCTTTAGCTTCTGGATCAGCAGATTTTTGTAACATGGCCTCCTCTTCTGCCATCATGCCCAAGGAAAAGTACGATGTCTTTATTAGCTTCAGAGGTGCGGATACTCGCAAGACTTTTACAAGCCATCTCCATGCTGCTCTAATACGGAGGAAAATCGACACCTACATAGATTACAGACTTGAGAAAGGAGAAGAACTTGAAGCTGCCCTTCTAAAAGCAATTGAGGAATCAAAGGTTTACGTGATCATTTTCTCAGAAGGCTATGCTTCTTCAACATGGTGCTTGAAAGAACTTGCCTATATTCTGGAATGCCAGGAAAGAAATGGGCATTATGTTATACCAGTCTTCTATGGAATTGATCCATCAGATGTACGAAGCCAGAAGAGAAGTTATGAGACTGCATTTTCTAAGCATGAACAAAGGCTGGACTTAATGGACAAGGTGCTAAAGTGGAAAGGAGCTTTGACAAAAGCTTCAAATGTATCAGGATTTGATTCAACATCAAGAACTATCAGGTAACTTCATTTCCACTTTTGATGGTTTTAACAAAATTGATTTGGAAATAATATATGAAGTATATATCAGTGATAAAATATTGACTATTTGCTTGTACTTGACCGTTCATATTGGCTAGAGATGATAACGATTTAATTGAGCAAGTTGTGGAAGATGTTTTGACAAAGTTGAATTGTGATTGCACAAGCAATGTAACTGATAATTTGGTTGGAGTTGAATCCCGCATTCAGTCAATTGTTATGGAATTAGACATTATCCCAAGTGATAGTCGCGTTCGCTTTGTAGTTATTTGGGGTATGGGTGGTATTGGCAAAACCACCCTTGCAGATGTTGTATTTCATGGACTCTCTTCTCAGTTCGAAGCTTGTTGTTTTCTTGAAAATGTTAGGGAACGATCAGGGGCCAAAAAAAGTTTCTCCCCTCAATTAAAAGATTTGCGAGATGAACTTCTTAGACAACTATTAGGGGAGAGAGATTTAGCCATCCATACTCCAACGGTAAACTCTTATGTTAAAAAGAGGCTCAGTCGTACAAAAGTTTTTGTTGTTCTTGATGACATCAATCATATAAGCCAACTAGAATTTTTAGCTGGAGAGCAAGTTACATTTGGCCCAGGAAGTAGAATCATCATAACAACACGAGATTTTCAACTAGTTAGGAAGATGCAAGTGGGGAGGCAATTAGCTGACCATGACCTTAAGATATACAAGGTCGAGGAGTTAAATGGTGTTGAATCTCTTAAGTTCTTACATTCAAATGCTTATACAGATTCTACAAGGAATTTAGAAATTTTCAAGAGGGTGGTAACTCATGCTGCAGGTGTTCCGTTGGCCCTTAAAGTTTTGCGACCGCTGTTCCTCCAATGCAAGTCGCAGGAAGAACTGGAAACTCTCTGGTATAAGTTGAAAAAGTTTCCCAACACTGAACTTCAGGATGTGTACAGAATAAGTTATGAAGGATTAGAAAGAAACGAGAAGGAGATCTTCCTTGATATTGCATGTTTTCATAATAGGGTGGATATTTGTCACGTGAAAAGAATATTATCTGCCTGTGGTTTATTTCCGAATGATGGACTTAAAATTCTCAGTGATATGTCTCTCATATCACTCAAAAACGACTGCATATGGATGCATGATGTGATTCAAGAAATGGGTGTAACTATTGTCAATGAAGAATGTGCTGAAGACCCAGGAAATCGTAGTAGGTTGCACAATTATGAGGATATCAGCCATGTTTTGGAAAATAATACGGTAATAGCTTAATGCATTGACTTAATATGAATTACAAGTCACATGGATTTGCACAGATTACCGTGTTTTTGAGTAATATTTCTTTTTCAGGGAACTGCAAAAGTTCAAAGCATTTGTAGCAGAAACAATTATGACAGGCTAACCTTGTCTCCTCAAGCTTTTACAGTTATGCATAACCTGAGATTCCTTATGCTTAGCTCTATACACGTTGAAGGCGAGGCAGATCTTGAGTTTCTTCCCAATGCGCTTAAATATCTCCTTTGGGATAATTGCCCTTTAAAATCTTTGCCATCAAAATTTTCTCCGAGGTATCTTGTGGAGCTTCATATGTCTTGGAGCAAACTCCGTAGACTTTGGAATAATGGTCAGGTACGATTCATTTAGTTATTGCATACATTAAATGTGGTAATAGGAAATTTGGTATCTTATATATGTCCAGGTTTAGTTATTATTGCCCTCTTTGTTTTGTGACAGAATCCTGTGAACTTGAAATTCATAGATCTAAGTTATTCCAAGGAGCTGGTTGAAGTTGCATTCTTGTCTAATTGTGTCAACATTGAGAGTATAAACCTTCGGGGCTGCATTAGTTTAGTTCAAATCCCGGATTTGACAAAAAGTGTCTGCATCAAGAGTATAAATCTTGAAGGCTGTACAAAGTTTGCTCGAGTTCCAGACCTGTCAAATAGTGTAAACATTGAGAGTATTAATCTTGAAAGGTGTCGTGATCTGGTAACAATTCCTTCATATTTTGAAAACTTCACCAAGCTTACTTATCTGAATCTGGTTGGTTGCTTGAGAATTAGTATTGTAACCAACATTTGTAAGTTGAAATCTATTGAGATTCTCAATCTCTCTGGTTGCATTAGATTCGCAGACTTCCCAGAAATTTTGGAGCCAATGGAACGCTTGAAGTGTCTTGACTTGAGTGAAACTAATATTGAAAAGCTACCCAATTGCTTTAATAGCTTGCCTGCATTGGAATCATTAGATCTTAGCAGAACCAAAATTGAGGCCATACCTCCCACCATCAAACGAGTTTCTGGGCTCAAATCTCTGCGAGTTTCTGGGTGCGAGCAGCTTCGATCTTTGCCCGTGCTCCCATGTCTTCTGGAAGTGTTGGATGCAACAAATTGCACTAGTCTTAACACAGTGACGTTTTTTGCTACTGCACTGACTCAACGTTTGGATCAAATATTCCTTTCTGAAGAGTGGAAAGAGATGTATGTATTTACTGGTTGCTTTAAGTTGGATAAGAGTGCAAGGACCAACATAATGGATAACACATATATCAGAATTATGCAAATGGCATCTGCCTGCAATCTTGTATGCAAATTTCTTCATTTATTTATGTTAATTTAAAGCTAAATTTCTCTGTTCCTTAAGCTTTCACTAGTAGACTAACCATGTCTATATATATTTGCAGAAACCTCTATCAGTTGGTGAAGTTGTGCTGAAATGTGAGGGAAGTGAAATTCCACAATGGTTCAACTGTCAAACAAATGGATCATCGATGAATGTTAAGCTTCCTCTGCATTGGTCTGATACAAAATTCTTCTTAGGTTTTGCTTTGAGTGTTGTTTGTGAAGACGCTTACGGTTCTGATGAAGACCCAAACAATTCTTATTTTTGGGGAAGGACTCAAGGAGTGACTCAGTGTGAGATGATTCTCAAAACTATCAATGGTAAAGACCATAGTGTCAATCTGGGAGGTGCAGATTCGTTCATCGATTCCGACAAGGCTACCATGTTGGTGTGGTATAATAAACTCGCTGCAGTTCCAGATGAAGCAAAATGGTCTACCAAAGCCTCTTTCAACTTCTATGTAGAAAACAGAGATTCTTTCCCTTTCCGGAGAACAAAAGAAACAAAAAAAATCTGGACGGTGCAGGGTTCCAGTAAACGCCTTAAACAGTTGAGGGGTTCCAGTAAACGGTTGAATTGTGTCAGAAGGTGTGGGGTCTGCTTTCTGTATGCCGACGGCCACGAGGATGTTCTGAAATTTGAAGTCATTCATCCACAACAAGTTACTAGTTGCCACATTGATGATGAAGCTAGTGGGAGTCAAGTACCTGGTGAGTTGGAAGGTAATGGAACTGAAACTTATGGTGAGTTTAATGGAACTGAACGTCACTACCCAGAAACCCTTTAACTTTTCTTCTAACCTCAATCTCCACCCGAAGATCGAATGAAAAATCCACAATGGCGTCTGAATCTACTCCAACCCAAAAACCAGCCGCCCTTACCAAGAGGACTTGATCGAGATCGATGAAGACACTAGTCACACAACCAACCATTGATATCATGCCAGATGGTTTCGGAAGTCAGTGTTGTCTTGCCATCGCTGATACTCCAAATTCAGTTTCAACCACACATTGGTGGCAAACATTGAAGTGTCATTCAATTCATACATCAAATACTTTCCGTTGCCACATGAGTGACAAGTTTACAAGTGAGGATGTTTCCATCTCTCATTGGTTTTACAGTTTTTATACTCTGATATGATTATATATGTGAATCCGCTATGTTATTTTTGTAGCTAGGTAGATGTTGATGTTTTGGAATCTTGATTTACTGTAGAATCAACTTACTATATCTTACTCTTGTTCAGGGATAGCTTCTTAACCGAATTTTTTGCTGCAGGTGATGGCCAAGCTTGTGGGCTGTTTGGGATATGAGAAATGAGAACTGGGGTGATCATTCTTATGTGATGTTCATGGATGCGAAAAGGACAACCTTAAGAGAGAACTTCTTTTTTTACTACTGTGTTATATTGAAGGTATATTTGAAACTGTAAATTAAATTGAAAATGGTGATCAGAAGCATTTTTCATTTTCTCTCCGTCACATGTAGACTTTAAAATTTCTTATAAAAATCGTACCTCTTTTTATTTTAATCAAATCTTGAAAATGGTTTACTACGGTTTGAATTCTTGATCTATCATGACTTTCTATCATATCAAATTCTGCAAATTGCAAACTGCTTTTTGCACAAAGGGTGATTCTTAGCTAGTATGACAATGTAAAATGAAAGGACGAAGAAGAAATGTTTGGACTCATGTTAAGTGTGGACGAAAGGAGTCTTAGTTGATCTATATGTGCTCTATCTGCCACATAACAGAATCAAGATGCGCACCGGTTGCTCTAGTAATTGCTAAAGCACGTGCTTCAAATTGGTCAAGTATACCAAATTCCTCTTTTGCAAGAGCAAATCAAATTTTGGATGCACTAATACACAAAATGTAAGAGCAATTTTAATTCATCATGTTGTAAAATATTATTAAATTATTTACTGGTAAGATTTACGACCAATAATAATATGACACGTATCATTATCGACTAAATAAATATACACGATTTGTCGTAAACACGAACTTTTAAAATCGACTATTTTTCATAAATGAATACTACACTTTATTCATGAGAGTTATAGAGTATTTTATTGCGAACTCGTAGGAATTTTCATATAATTTTTTCGGACTCTCAAACTATTTATTATGATTTTTAGATGTTTAAATTTCAATTTTAGTTTATTAAAAAATAAACCATTTTGTTTAAATCTGGACATTTGATCAAAATTTAGAATCAAAATTAAAGGCTTTGATCAAGTGGACGGTTAAAAAATAAAAAAAACCTCGCCAGAACACATGGCGTCCTTTTATTCGCGCGTCACTTTTCATTTTTACTATTTACTGACGTCACCCACGATGTGTGGGATCCGCCAGACGATGGAGCAGACGGTGGAGCAAAGTATGCTCGAGTGATTGCTCAAGCTCTCGGTCAACGAACAACCCAGCCTCCGATTTCGACCATTGCAGGGGCGTTTTCTGATTGCTCAAGCAAATCCCAATCGGAGCCACCATTTGATTGAGCAAGGCATCTCCCGATGCAGATGGACAGACTAGTCGCTGTATCAAGACTATCAACTAGCTTACTACATATACATTTTAGTCCATATCAAGTGTGTGGCCTCAAGAGACAACTAGCCCCATCCATATACGTCAGTCCCCATAATATGATAAGAGCAGAGAACAAAACAAATTCAAGCTCTTTATACTCTGTTTTTGAGAGATATTTACCATAGTTAAGTAAAGATGGTTATCAAAACAAAATGAAGAAACAGAACCTTCATATTATTAGCAACGAGTTCAAATGCGCTACATGGAATAAATTTCCATTTTTTTTACATCGTTGTAAAACTAGCACCAAGTCCAACCTATTCCCAGAGCATCGCCATCAACTTTAATACTAAAAATACCAAAAAGAAGTTCACCATCCCAAAGTGACTTACTCGGAACGATTCGCAAACCTCTCGACCTTGGTGTCATTCAAGTTGAGCCCAACCATAGCCTCCCCCAATCCGCAGCTGACGTCAGCGAGTATGTTGGGGTCATTGTAGTGCGTCACAGCCTGCACAATCGCCCTGCCCCTCTTGACCGGGTCACCGCTCTTGAACACACCCGACCCGACGAACACTCCGTCCATCCCGAGCTGCATCATGAGCGCGGCGTCGGCCGGAGTCGCCACCCCTCCGGCGGCGAATTGCACGACGGGGAGCCTCCCGAGCTGCTTGGTCTGCATCACCAGATCGTACGGCGCAGCAATCTTCTTAGCGAAGGTGAAGACCTCATCGTCGTCCATGTTCCTCAAAACCCTAATGTCAGCCATCACCGACCTGACGTGGCGTACGGCCTCGATGACGTTACCCGTCCCGGCCTCGCCTTTCGTCCTTATCATCGCCGCGCCCTCACGGATCCGCCGCAGCGCCTCTCCGAGGTTGCGGCAGCCGCAGACGAACGGAATCTGGAAATTGTGCTTGTTGATGTGGTGTTCCTCGTCGGCCAACGTCAGCACCTCCGATTCGTCCACGTAATCGACACCGATAGCCTCGAGTATCTGGGCCTCGACGAAGTGACCGATTCGGGCCTTGGCCATGACGGGGATGGTCACGGCTTGCTTGATCTCTTTAATCAGCTGCGGGTCCGACATGCGGGCCACGCCGCCCTGGGCACGGATATCCGCCGGGACCCGCTCCAGAGCCATCACCGCGCACGCGCCGGCTTCCTCCGCGATACGTGCCTGCTCCGCGTTTACCACGTCCATGATGACCCCGCCGCGGAGCATCTGCGCCAGGCCCACTTTCACAGCGAAAGCCGACTTGTTTCCGCCGCCGCTCTCGGTTATCGCGCCGTTCCCGTACACCGCCACCACTCCGGAGCCGGCCATTGTTTTTAAATTTTCTAAAGAGTAGAGAGAGAGATAGGGGGATACAGAAATGGTGGCGAGGGTTTTGGGGAGGGTTTATATAAGGTTGGTGTTTTGAATGGTTCTAAAATAAAGTAGGATACGGTTATTCAAAAACAAAAAGAAAGTAGGATACGGTGCGTTTAGAGGGAGGGGAAGATCGGACGGTGGAGGTGATTGGTTCGAGTACTCGCCACGCAAATTAATGTGCCGCGTAGTTTTGCTACGTGGGGAATGGGGATTCAGTCGTTGGTGATAGAAATGAGAAATGTAAGACTGCGTAAGACTGGGTTACCTCCAATCCAAGGATTTGTTTGTTTTTCTACGTAAAATCTCATGATTCTGTTACCAGAAAGAAATTCTATGACTTCTTTTTTTTAATATTTGATTTATCTTCTAACTATCAGTGTTTCTACCGAATTACGCGCGGTGACGTAATCTGGCAGAAGCAAGTACGAGTACTCATTCTTCCTCTCGTTCGAACGTTGGGGCTGTTCAGATGGTCGGGCGCTCTCTCTTCCTTCGGGTGATCGGGTGCGCGCGTTCGGGTGCGGCTGTTAGAAGAATACAACAATGAACAGACAGTCAGGGGTCGAGACGGGGTGACCCGCCTTCAACGCTCCGATGCTTAAGTCAGATGATGTATTGGATATAACAGTCAAGCGAACGTGCGAACGAGTGTTTAATGCTTGGATCAGAATGGATTCAATGCAACGAATGGGATGATATGGAACGGATCGAATGTCCTTACCTGTAGTAAATGCCTTACCTATATAGGTGGTTGAGATTGTTGCTCGATGGTGTTCTTCGATGTGGGACTGGTGCACTTGCTGGTGTGTGATCCACTCATTCGGGCGTGCGCCCCATGGGCGCGTGTGCGCTCGGATGGGGTCGGTCTGGTGAGTGAAGTTGAAGCATCCTTGGTGGTCTTGCGGGCGGTCGGGTAGGTGTCGATTACCTGCTTAAGTGGATAAGTATATTAATCGGACAACTCATGCTATACAAACAAGTCCCCCAAGTCCCCAAGTCAAAGAGAACTTTCTTGACTGGGGAGTTGAAAAAGGGTCCGTACGATTAAACAAAATACTTATCCTTTTGAGCAGTGGTGCGTGACCCTGTAACCCCCCTAAGTCCCCCAACTCTCCGGTCAAGGAAGGGCTCGTATGACGGAGTGGGACCTGCGCGTCCGAGCATGTATCTGTTCATGCATTCGTGTACCTGTTCGTGCGTTCATGTACCTGTTCGTGCGTTCGTGTACCTGTGGGCCCGACCTCCAAACAAGACTTGCTATTTGGAGCTGCGCGCCCGTGGAGTATTGCCTGGTAAAACACGAATAGGGGCAATCATAGACAGTATATGCAAATGTGTGAATGTATGGTATGATGTATGGTATGATGCGTAAAAATGTATGCGAATGTTTTTCGTGACACAAGCGTTGGGATGCCGCTGTGCACCGCGTACGTCAACGGGGAGACCGTCGCGTACAGTGTAGCGTCAACGGAGTGATCAAGACCGCGACGTACAAAACGCGCACAGAGGGGACGGGCCCCGTACCCGTGTCGTCTTCGGTCTTAGTGCACGCAAAGATGGGACGTACCACATGCCTTTGTCGCCTAATCCGGCTTGCCTTCAACGCCCGGGGAGGGCGGGACCAATGCCCGCGGCGTTCTTCGGTCATCGGCACGATCAAGGGGGGACGTACCGCACGCCCAAGCAGTCCGAGTCGGCTTGTCGATCGTTAACGTTGCGCTCACGGAGAGGGCGGATGCCACACCCCGTGCCGCCCATCGGTCTTAGCGCTCGCCAAAGAGGGACGGACCGCATGCCTTTGCCGCCTAATCCGGCTTGCCTTCGGCGCCCGGGGAGGGCGCACCCTAGCCCGCCACGCTCATCGGTCTCGGTACGATCAAGGGGGGATGGACCGCACACCCAAGCCATCCGAGTCGGTTTATCGTTCGTTAACGTTGCGCTCACACGGAGGGGCAAAACCCCACGCCCGTGCCGCCCATCGAGCTTAGCATACCCAGAGAGGAGTTGGCCCCATGCCTCTGTCATGACAGCCGGCTTGCTCTTCGATCGTGTAACGGTGCGCTCACGGAGAGGACGGACCCCACACCCGTGTCGCCCATCGGTCTCAGCGCGCGCAAAGAGGGGGCAGACCCCATGCCTCTGCCACCTGACCCGGCTTGCTGTCTAACGTTTACGTGTACGGAGAGGAAGAACCCCTTGCCCGTACGGCGTAAGTTCTTCATTCGGCGCGCGCCCGAAAAGGGAACTCAGGCGTTCAACCTCTTTTCGGGGCGCTCGAATGGTGTTGTGCTAACCTGATGGTGTCTTGTGGGCGCATGGGCGTGACGTGACTTGCCTTGGGTGGGGTGATTCTATCTGACGAGGTGTTTCGTTGAGGTGACATTCCTTTTGGCTTCTCTTGGGGAACCGTTCTTGTCATAAGTGCTAGCTGTCGTCATTAATGCCGGCGTGCCCTGGCATTAAATGCTGATGTCGTCATAACTGTGCGAAGGGCAGACGTCACGCGCGTGGGAGCGTGGGAGTAGAGCATGGGCGCCACGTGTCGAGCTGTTGGAGACCGTGTTAGGGTTTGAAATCGAGGCGGGAAGCCGAAGAGTTGGCGCAGTTACTTAGGAGGGCAAGTAAACCGCCCCAGTCCACGCGTCACGATCCAACGGTGGACACGCGAAAAACGGACGGCTGACGTTCGTTCGCGTGTCCGTCCGAGTAATATAAATAGGGCTCATCTGGCCTTCGTCTTCTTCATCACTTTCAAGCTTTGCCGAAACTCTGCCGGAATCTCTCTGCAATCTGCTCATCGTTTCTTCGTTCGTGCTCTTTCTTGCCGGAATACGTGCTCTACGTTCAACCCTCAACCCACAAATTTTAACTTGGTGAGGCTCTCGTCCCTGTATTGGTTCTGTTTATGTTTGTGTTGTTTTTATGTTTTGTTTGTTTCTGGGTTTTGGACTCAAGAACAGGGCGTATTCTTGAGTGGGGTGGGATTTGATCTGTTTTTGGGTAGTTTTTGTGGGTTTTTTGGTGTTTCTGTCTGGGAAGAATTTTTTGCTAAGTGTAGGTTTGCGCGTGCGTGCGTCTAGGGATGGAGCCGATAGAGGTGTCAAGCGGGCAATCACATGAACGCATATACATAGAGGGGGTGGGGTGGATTAGTTGTGGGTCGAGTGGGTCGAGTACGTCGTCGTACGAGTCTGTGTTGAGTGTGACGCCCCTTCGATGTATTCCTAATACCTCTCCCCTGGTGCAGTCAATGGGTTCAAGGCAGGCGCGCGCAACCGCTGGGTTGGAGAGCTCGTCCGGGTCGTCGGGCGGGTGTTCGGGTAGTTCTGACCCATGGGGGAGGAGAGGGCGCAGGGGGAGGGTTCTGTTCCCCAGCTCGCAGAAGGCGGACCCGTCCACTGGGTGTTTTCTGATGGGACACCGGTGCAAGAGCCGGAGCGCGCGCCGTCCGTGTCGAAGATGGCTAGATGGGCGCGTAACTACCACATACCGGACACGGTGCGTCTGCGGATGCCTGGTAAAGATGATACGTTCACCCGTCCACCGCCCGGCCACGTCTGTCTTAGTGAGTTCCACCTCAAGGCCGGGATCAAGCTACCACTGCATCCGTTCTTTCAGTATATGATGGCGCTGCTGAAGATCTCTCTTGGTCAGTGCGGGCCCACGTTCACCCTCACGCTCATGGCCATGTTCAACATCTTTCGGGTGAGCGGGATGGATCAGCCGACGCGGGCGGAGTTCCTCCACTTCTTCCGTCTGCGGTACTCCACGTGCCAGAGGGACTCGGGGACCTTCACAGTGGAGCCTCATGTGAAGTGGTGGTTGGTGGACCCACCGAGCTCTTCAACCTCCTGGCGCACGATCAACTGCCTGGTGGGTGGTGATTGGGAGTTGGGCGCCTTCGCGCCTGAGCATGCCGCCCACGCCGACCAGATCGATCGAGTCCCCCAAGCCTTCCATCAGCTTGATATGAACGAGTATCCGCTCACGCCCATTGAAGAGGCCAGGATCGCCCGCCTGAAGTTCATTTTCGACCTGGCGCCTGAGTCTAGATTTTTCTTTGCCGCCTGCCACTGGGATCTCATCGAACAAACGCACCTTGCCAAGACGCCGCGTACGTGGGTCTTGTAGTTTGTTGCCTAGGAGTAGGAGTAGATTTTGCTGACTGTTCTTCTGTCGCTGACCTTCCGTTTGTGTGTTTTGTAGTAAAAATGACGAAGTCTAAGGCCACTGATAAGGATGAAGCGCTCCAGCGTCGCCTGGTCGCCCTGCGTGAGACTGCCGCCAAAGTTCGTAAGGTGATGGATGACGGGCGAGGTGGCCTTGTGCTGGGGGAGACCACACAACAAAAGCTCCCCATTCCCAATGTGGCTGACTTTGCCCCAGCTATCCGGGCGGATGCCCCTCGCCCGCCCCCAAGCAAGGCCGATCGTGCTAACCAACGTGCTGAGCAGCATAGGGAGAAACGCCAGGGAAGTCGCGACCAACGCCGGTAGGACCGGGATGATCAACGAGACAGGCGGGAGACACCTCGCACGCCCCAGACAGCTGCTCGTACCTCCACTACACCTCAAGCGTCCGCTCGTCCGCCCAGTCCCCCAAGGGTATCGGAGCAGGGAGGAGCTAGTGAGCCTCCCTCGAAGCGTCCTAGGACGGATAATCCGGCTGCCAATCTGTCCGCCAATCCGTTCGCCTTCTGCACGCCGCTGACGCAGGCCATCGAGCTGGGCGTGAAATCTGTCAATGGGCTGGCACCGGAGGTGCTGGCTGGCGGTAGAGATGAGATGGATAGGGCCTTCAATCTCTGCATGGTGATGCAACACAAGATGTACCTGGCGCGCGAGCGCTTCGCCAACAGACGCTATGCAGAGGAGGCGCAGGGGGAGATACGCAAGCTCACTGAGGCCAACAAGAAGTACGAGATCTGGCCAAGTACGAAGAGCTGGCGGATCATCTCCGAGGCGAAGTCCAGGCGGCGACGGGGCGAGTCCAGGAGGCGGGTGAGCGGGAGGCGCTGCACAAGGCCGAACGTGATACAGCCCTAGCTGCCCTGGAAGAGGCAAAGGCGGAGGCAGCCAACAAGGTGGCGGAGGTGGAGTCCCGCCTGATGGCTGAGGCGCAAGCTCAGGTTCAAAAGGCGCTATCGCAGGCGGTCGCCTGCTTCAAGAATTCTTTGGAGTTCAAGGAGTTGGTGGCCGCTGAGGCCGATGTCCAGGTAGCTCAGTTCCAGGAGGTGGTAGCGCCCTTCCTGGACTTGGAGAAGTACAACGCCTTCCTGGACGGGCAGGGGGGTGGGGCTTCCGTACAGCTAGAACAGGAGCCGCCGGTGATGGAGCAAGTGGTGGCGGGCGGAGCGGATGGGGCAGGCGCCAGTGGGGCAGTGGAGTAGCTTCTCTCTTTTTCTTCTCTTTTTGTGATAGAGTAGTGAATTTTTGTAATCGGGCCTTCGTGCCTTTGATTCTCGCCAGTTGTCT
Source organism: Geum urbanum (assembly GCA_946800695.1). NCBI lineage: Eukaryota > Viridiplantae > Streptophyta > Magnoliopsida > Rosales > Rosaceae > Geum > Geum urbanum. Next base: position 74,017,746 of record OX326999.1, on the reverse strand, counting down.
TTTGTAATCGGGCGAATTAGTGAAGTTTCTTTTCTTTCTGTTCATGTGCCTTGTTTTTTTTTTGAATTTTGTTTGGCATCTTTTGAGTAACTCTAGCGAACGTGCGCTTGCTCTTTAACTGGAATCTGACCAAGTGTTACAACCTTGCGAGTAGCCTATCCCCAGTCCCCCGAGTACGTGGGCGGGCGGGGTAAGGACAAAATGCAACAATAATTTACACTCAAAGGAAAAAATGATAGTACGACATAGCAAGATCTAATGAAAGTACTTCCTTAAGTGTTGGATGTTCCACGGGTGGCGCAGTCGTTGACCCTGCATGTCCCTGAGGTAGAAAGTGCTGTTGCTTATCACCTCATCAACGACGTACGGGCCTTCCCACAACGGGCGAAGCGCCTTCACCTTCTATTGGATCGCCTTCATCACCCAGTCCCCCAGTTGGATTGGGCGCGCCCGTATGCGCTGATTGTATAATCGGGCGATCCTTTGCTTGTTCGCGGCATTGTGGAGATGCGCCATGTCTCTTCGTTCCTCCAATAGGTCGTTGTTGAGCCTCAGCCCCTCACTGATCGTGCGTGGATCGTACCCCTTGATCCATGGGCTCTGATGGGTAATCTCCAGGGGTAGTACAGCTTCCGTTCTGAACGTCAGGCTGAAGGGGGTTTCGCCCGTGGTTGTATTGGCGGTCGTTCGGATGGACCACAGAATCTCTGGAATGACCTCGGGCTAGCGCCCGTAACCCGCGTCCCCAGGTTCGATGTCTTCAATTTTTCTCTTGATCCCAGACTTGATGACTTTGTTTACTGCTTCCACCTGTCCGTTCATCTGGGGGTGTGCTGGCGACGTGAAAATGAGGTCCGTTCCCTGGCGCTTGCAGAAGGCTATCAGTCTGGGGTTGTGAACTGTGGCCCGTTGTCCGTGATGATACTGATCGGCGTCCCATAGTGACAAAAGAGGAAACGCCAAAGGAAATGTTCCACCTTCTCTGTGGTGATCTTCGCCATGGGCTGGGCCTCGATGAACTTCGTGTGGTAGTTGATGATGACGATCAGATATCTATATTGCCCTTTCGACTTCGGAAGCTCTCCGATCAGGTCCAGTCCCCACTGTGCGAATGGAATGGGTGATAGGAGGATGGACAGTGGGACGGCGGGCGCATGGTGGTGGTGCGCGTGCAGCTGGCACTGGTGACACTTGCTTGTCAGTGCCGAGGCGTCCGTATGATGGCTGCACGTGCCCGAGTGGATCTCCTTCAGGATCGAGTTGCCTTTCGTCGGAGTGACGCATTTGAGGCTTGCCCAAGTCCTCCCTTGTCGATAAAGTGCCCCATCCCGTACGCTGAAGTTGGCCGCCCGTGTGACGACGGTTCTGGCCTCTCGCTTATCCTCTGGTAGCTCCCCCCTTGTCTTGTAGGCAATGAGCACGTCCATGTAGCTATGCTCGTGCGGTTCGATTGCTAGAACCTGCTCTGTTCCTGAGATGCTCAGTCATCGCAACACCTCGACGATGCGCTGCCCTGGCCCTGTGTGCACGGGCGTCGTGGCCAATCGGGCCAGTTTGTCTGCCTTCGCGTTAAACCCTCGGTGTATATGGCCGATGTTGACGTATTTGAATCCCTTGATCAGCGTCTGCACATGCCTCAGATAGGCGATCATGGACTCTCTCTTTGCCTGGAATTCTCCGCCGACCTGGCTCACCACCAGCTGTGAGTCACTGAATATGTTGAGGTCGGGCGCCTCTGAATTCTTGGCCAGTTGCAGGCCCGCGATGAGCGCCTCGTACTCGGCTTCGTTGTTGGTCGTCTTGAATTCGAACTTGAGGGCGTATTCCGCGTTTACCCCTCCCGGTCCGGTCAAGATGACCCCGGCGCCGCTCACCTTCTTTGTACAGGAACCATCGATGTAGAGGTTCCATTCTGACAGTGGTCGCTCCTCGACCTTCGGTTTGTCGGACGCCTCTACCGTCGGGTCGTTGGGCGCTCGGACTGGCGCCCCCTCTGCCTCCGTGTATTCGGCAATAAAGTCCGCCACTGCCTGTCCTTTGATTGCCGTGCGGGGTTTATACTGGATGTCGAATTCACTGATTTCAATGGCCCACTTCGCCAGGCGGCCACTGTGATCGGGCGATTGAAGTATCTGGCGCAAGGGCACATTGGTGAGGATGCGGATGCTGTGCGCCTGGAAGTATGGCCTCAACCGTCGGGCGGCGGTCACGAGAGCGAGCGCCATCTTCTCGATCGTCGGATATCGGGTCTCAACGCCCGTCATGCCCTTCCCTGAGAAGAAAACGGGCAACTCCGTGCAGTCCTCCCTGCGGACGAGGGCAGAACTGACGGCCGTGAGGGAAGCGGCTAGGTAGGTGTACAATACCTCTCCCGGGATGGGTCTGGAGAGTAGTGGGATGGACGCCAAGTATTCCTTGATCTGAAGGAAAGATGCCTCGCATTCGGGCGTCCACACAACCTCGCGTTTGTTCGTCATTCGTAGGGCTTTGAAGAACGGGGCGCACCTGTCTGAGTACCGGGAGATGAATCGGTTCAGGGATGCGAGATTTCCTGTGAGGCTCTGCAGGTCCACCCTCTTGATGGGCGGCTTCATGTCGATGATCGCCTTAACTTTGGCGGGCGCAGCTTCGATCCCCCGCTGGCTGACAATATACCCCAGAAATTTGTTGTTGGTGACCCCGAACGTGCACTTGGCGGGGTTCAGCCTCATGCCGTTCCTGATGAGGACATCGAGCACAGTCCCCAAGTTCTGGACGTGGTCGACCGCCTGGACGCTCTTCACCAGTATGGCATCCACGTACACGTCCACGATGTTGCCAATCAGGCCATGAAACATCGCGTTCATGAGCCTCTGGTACGTGGAGCCAGCGTTCTTTAGCCCGAAAGGCATGACGACGTAGCAATACAGGCCCTTGTCCATGACAAACGTCGTCGCCTCCTGGTCTTCGGGATCCATGAAGATCTGGTTGTAGCCCGAGTATGCATCCATCATCGACAGGAGCTCGTGCCCCGCTGTCGCGTCCACCAGCTGGTCGATCCTCGGCAGCGGGAAGCTGTCCTTCGGGCATGGTTTGTTGAGATCACTGTAATCGATGCACATTCTCCACTTCTTGTTGCTCTTCTGCACCATTACAGCGTTGGAAATCCACTTTCCGGATGAACCCGATGCCCAGTAATCGGTCCACCTCCTCATGCATTGCCGCGTAATGTTCCGCCTTATACGCCCGTCTCTTCTGCTTCACTACCCGGGCGCTGGCGCTGACTCTCAGTCTATGGGATATGATGCTCGTGTCGATCCTGGGCATGTCCTTATACGACCATGCAAACACCTCCTGCTTCTCCTTCAGCAGTGCAATCAGCCGCTCGGCTATCGCGGGAGCCAGCAATGCTCCAATCTGGACCGTTCTCTCCGGGTGTTCGGAGGATAGCTGGATTGTCCTCAGCTCTTCGCGCTCGGGGACGGGCGACACGGCCATCAGCCCGTCGCGCGGGTCGTCGGGTACTTCTGATCCTGGTGCGAGTTCCAGGGCGAGGACCTCCTGCTTGTCCCGGGGTTTTGCTGTCTCCTCGCTGTTGTATCCCCGGACGTATCCGACTCCGTGCTCGGTTGGGAATCGTCCCAAGAGCAGGTGCCCTGCGATGATCATCTTCAACTTGCAAATCTCTGGCCTCCCGAGTATGGCGTTGTAGGGGGAGGGGGTGTCCATGACTATGAAGTCCGTCCGGACCTCACTGTGCGGGGAGTCAGACGCGCCAATCCCGACCCGGATGCTGTCACTCCTGATCGGATACGACGTTTCGCCAGTGAAGCTGGCCACGCACTCGTGATCCTGCGTCATCTTGTTGGCGGGCCTGCCGAGCGCCGTGTATGCGTCAAAGTAGATCACGTTCACGCACGCCCCATTGTCGATCAGCACCCTCTTCATAAGGAATCGGTCGATGATCGCGTCGATCATGAACGGCAGGGTGCTATCCTTCGGGCTTCTCTCTTCATCTTCCGCCGTGAAGCTAATGGTGGGCACCTCCTTCCTCCCCACCTTGGGCGCTCTCCCCGACCCGATCGCCAGTACCTCCCTGCTCGAGCGATCGGGTGACGACGTTCCCTCCTTGCGCTTGCCCCCGGATATCGTACTGATAGTCCCACGGGTCCCGGTGTTCGCCTCGCGATGCCGCTCTTCCGCCCTGGGAGGGGTTGTCCGCTCGTCCTTCTGTATGTCCGCGAGGGCCTTCGTTAGCGTCATGCAATCGTTGGTGTGGTGGGAGGTGGTGCTGTGGTATTCTCACCAGACGTCCGGGAGTCAGCCTGCCGGGATTCTTGCCCTCGACCTGTTGTTTGGTGGCAGGAGCCGGTGCTGGTATTGGCGGAGTAGGTGCTCATTCGACTATTGGTTGATCGCGTACACCTCTTGGGCCGCCTGCCAGTATTGTGACGCTGGTGGTGGACGGGTCCCCTGCTGCGCTGGTCCCCTCGTTTGGTTGCAGCGGTTGTCGTTGTAGCGGGAGGGTGGCCTCTGGCGATCCTGTCTGTGCGCGTCCCAGCTCCTCTTCTGCCCTCCAGCTGGCTCCCCTCCGTCGTCCGAGGGTCGACGTGGCTGGGTGTTCCCTTCCGGTCTGTTGGTGCTGGACTCGGAGGCGGACCCGTACACCCGCGTCTCCATCAATGCCTTCTGTACGACCAGGTCCATGATCTCGTCGTAGTCGAGATGCTCCTTCCTTACCAGCTTTTCTACGAACGGGGTGGCGAGCAAATTGTCCATTAGGGCCACCTTGGCCACTCGCTTGTCGAGGTCCCTGCACGTGCTCGCAAGCGTCCTCCATCGGTTTGTGTAGCTTGACAGGCTCTCGTCCATCCCCTGGCGGACCTTGAGGAGAATACCAGCGGTGTTGTATTTCCCCTGGAGCCGATAGCGCTTCTGGAAGCTCTCCGCCAGCTCGAGGAACGAATGTATAGACCCTGGCGGGATCTCGTAGAACCAGCTTCGCGCTTCCTCCGCCAGCGTTTCCTGGAACAGGAAACACAAGGTTGGGTCCGAATATCTGGTTCCGTCCGTGGTGGATCGAAACTCGTCCACGTGCGCGCGTGGATCTCCGCTCCCGTCGAACCGAGCGATCTTCGTCGTCTTTGCGTGGGGGTCCCTTTCCCTCTCCAGTATATACGCTGAGAATGGGCTGACCCGGGGGGCGAATGTCCCGCCCTGACCGGCCAGCTTGTCCTTGCGCAAGCGCGAGACCTCGTCCGCCAGCTCCTCCATCCTTTGGAGGATCAGTGCGTTGTTTGTCAGGGGCGCTGATTCCTCCACCGGTGAGGGCGCTCGGGCCGCCCAGGCGCTGGTCCCACCGAACGATGTTGCCCTTCGCTGGTGGTCTCCTGGGTCCCCTCGTGCTGCCCCAGCTGCTGGTTGATGAGTGCGTTCAATCGCTCCTCCAACCTCTAACGGATTTGGCGCTCCTCTGCTCTCTCAAGCGCCGCCTCCCGTAACTCCTGGACCAGGCTGTCGATTGCTAATACATACCGCCCCTGCGAGTCTGGCGGCGTCTCCCCATCGGGCACGTTGCTGTCGTTAGTCACCGAGTTGAGCATGTGGACCTTTGGTTTTTGTGGTGTTTATACGAGGTTTGCAATTTGTAAGATTCCCACAGACGGCGCCAACTGTTTCTACCGAATTACGCGCGGGGACGTAATCTGGCAGAAGCAAGTACGAGTACTCCTTCTTCCTCTCGTTCGAACGTTGGGGCTGTTCGGATGATCGGGCGCTCTCTCTTCCTTCGGGTGATCGGGTGCGCGCGTTCGGGTGCGGCTGTTAGAAGAATACAACAATGAACAGACAATCAGGGGTCGAGACGGGGTGACCCGCCTTCAACGCTCCGATGCCTAAGTCAGATGATGTATTGGATATAACAGTCAAGCGAACGTGCGAACGAGTGTTTAATGCTTGGATCAGAATGGATTCAATGCAACGAATGGGATGATATGGAACGGATCGAATGTCCTTACCTGTAGTAAATGCCTTACCTATATAGGTGGTTGAGATTGTTGCTCGATGGTGTTCTTCGATGTGGGACTGGTGCACTTGCTGGTGTGTGATCCGCTCATTCGGGCGTGCGCCCCATGGGCGCGTGTGCGCTCGGATGGGGTCGGTCTGGTGAGTGAAGTTGAAGCCTCCTTGGTGGTCTTGCGGGCGGTCGGGTAGGTGTCGATTACCTGCTTAAGTGGATAAGTATATTAATCGGACAACTCATGCTATACAAACAACCAGATTAAAATCCCATCCAATTAACATATTGCTCAATGGAGCGACTTCCCTCCGGGCAGTGAGGCTTCACGTGCGCATAATTTCTTTTTTGCCCTCAATATTTGTGGACGTAGGAGTTCCTCAATCACCCATCACACCATCTCTCTCTCTCTCTCTCTCTCTCTCTCTCTCTCTCTCTCTCTCTGCTGTCGAGACCGAGATCGGAGAGCCACGCCTACACATACATCATCACCAACAATGGCCAACACTCTCTCGGCGAATTTGACTTCTTCTCCCTCGTCACTCACCACCCTCTCATCGTCTCATTCCCTCTCTCCTACTTCAAATCCACCATTCACTTTCTTGTCGTCTCCACCGACCTCTCACTTTCTTGTGCCCCAACGTCCAGAGTCTTCGACATCGTCCTCGTGTTTACCTTCTACCTCCACGAGGCCCCGGGTCAACAACTCTGATCTCAAGCGGAGGGAGGATGAAGGGTCGTTGGTGTCGGAGGTGAGGATGGCCTGGATGCAGTGGCAGAGGGAACTCAGGCCCAATGAGGGCAATCGCCCCCCTCAAATATATAATTACGTACGATATGTACCTGAAATGGCACTGTTTACTGCACTTTGCCCCCACTATAATTATCAAACAATGTATATATTTATACTACCATATTTCTTGCCCTCATAAGAAAAATTTCCTCCCTCCGCCACTGCCTGGATGGATGGCAACAAGTTGAACTTTAACGGGATTGCGATGAGTAAATTTGATTGTCCAGGGTTAAAGTGGTAAGATCACAAATCTACAAAGTTGAGAAATGTCTAAATAAGTCTTGATTGATAATAATGAATGGTTGAGATTGCTGCGTGGGATACAAAATAGCATGTGAAGTCTCACTAGCTGTGGAGGCATGTTGCTTCAATTGCTCGTCACATGCAGTAATCATGTAGTCAATACTAAAAGCTCATTTTCTGTCATAAAAATCCATGCCTTCATATGCCTGAGCTCTTTTGATTGCACTAGAGAACATTTGAAGGGGAAAACGAACTTCTTTTTGGGTTGGTGCTTAGAGCATCTGCACCAATGTGGCTCTTGCTTGAGCAGATGGTTGGATCGGTCGGAATTTATTCGAGCAAACTCAAGATCGACGATGCAGTGGCGAAAAACGAGGTCGGGTTGCTTGTTGACTCTTTGCTCGATCGACGGCTCGAGCAAAGTTTGCTCCGGCATCTGCTCGATCTCTTGGTGGAGCCCACGACACGTGGGTGACGTCAGACGCGTTACATTTTTTTTTATTTCTTTTAAGCGCATGTAATGCACACGCCAGTAAAACATTTTTTAAATAATGATGCACAAATAGGAGGCTAACACGTGTCTTACATGGCTGAGAATTACTCTTCAACGATCCAGTTGATCTGGGCCTTTGATTTTGAATTTGAAATTCGATCCAACGGTCAGAATTTATGCATAGTGGCTACTTTTATGTTAGAACGAAAATAAACGGGGAAAAATAATTTGTAAAATAAATCCAAAAAAATTACAAAAAAATCTCTAAAAATTGCAAAAAACACCATAATTTTTTTCTTTCTATAAATACTACTTCATTCATTTACAACTCACACTAATTTGTGCACAATAAATTTCACATCCCCTTCCATCTCTCTTATCATTTTCTTGAGCATTTTTTCCAAAAAAAATGGGCACCCATTAGCTTTCTTCCGAAGATTTACAAATGTGCATCTCTTTCCTACGTCATAGCGTTGATGAATACGACGGCAACAAACAAAAGAAGGACAAATTGTGAGAGTCAATTCATGCCGATTATGTGTTAAATTGGGAGCTTGCACAAGGTGAAACTACTCCGAATGAGCTAATGACCCGAATCGCGCTTTCGTCTCATTACAACAAGTTCAAGTTAATCTTGCAAAAATATGGCGAATGTTTGAACAATGCACGGCAACGTATAGCTAGCGGCACTTTGCTATTGGATGAAGTAAATTTATATTCTTTTATCATATATGATATAATTTTTATTTGATTATATGAATTAAATTACGTAATTTATATATCTAATTTGTTTAAATATGTAGTATTGTGAAATAGCTAATATTTATTTTTCATTAGGTCAAGCAAGCCCAATCATTTTACTATGCGGCCAAGAAGAAATCGTTTACACACTTTGCTAGTTATGAAGAGGTTAAGGACCATCCATTTTTCGTTGCGGTGCCACCAACTACTCAATCTCCATATGCAAGTAATTACCAAGCTACTCCTTCACTGAATCATCTCCAACCATCAATTTGGCCGACGAAGAAGTGAATGAGACACCTCAAAGCAACGTGGCCACTCCCTCAAGTTCTGCTAGACCAATTGGAAGCAAGACGACAAAGGAAGCAAAGCGGCAAAAGAAATAAGGTAAGACTCCTATTGAGCAACGACTCCTATTGAGCAACGAGTTGAGGTTGCGGAAGGAAGCAAGAGCGGCAAAAGAGTTACAATTTAAGAAACAAGAGGAGGAAACAAGGATCATGACAATGAATTTGGAGGCTATGATCTCAATTTTGAAAAATGTATTTTACCAAGAGAAAACTAGCAATCCTTAATGAAGGAGAAACTAGTCAAAGTCAAGCTACTGATGAAACATATTTAAATTGTTATCACCCAAGTCATGTGCTCTTTCCATAGTAGTTATAGTATTTTACTAAGAATAAATCTAGGTTTGGCTTGCCATTATGTAATTTAATTTTTAGATAAATAAAAATGCAATTTGTTTATTAAGATGAAATTGAAAAGCATATTTGTTACACATTAAATTAAAACACATACTAAAATTAAACACACACTTAATGAAAACACATAATAAAATTGAAACTCACATATTTAGACTAATATTTAGAATATTTCATGGGTTTTCAACCTCCAATTGTGTTTCACCAAGTCTTTCTGGAGCTCTGTATGGATGTAAACGGATTCGAGATCGGCAACACGGTCGTGAAACCGTTGTATATTACGTCCATCTCTTCTCGTTGGCTCAAAGGAAATTTGATTCCCCTGTGCATCCACCGGCCCATCATAAACCTGGAAAGCTCTCGATGAGTTTTACATATCTTCTTCTTCATTCTCCTCATCCTCCACGTACTCTTCCTCAACAATCATGTTATGTAATATGATGCAAGCTAACATGATGGATGTGATTACCGATTTGTGGTGCAATGTATAACTATGACAAATAATTGCTTAACGAGATTACAAGATGCCAAAGCACCTCTCCACATCTTTCTGGTATGCCTCTTGCTTCTTTACGAAGAGCTTATCTTGCGGCGTCTGGGGATTGAAAATTATTTTGACAAATGTAGAGTACCTCGGATATATTCCGTCAGTCAGATAATAGTGTTGGAGTACCTCTCTCTGTGGACTTTGTAGACGGCTGTTGAGCTTCTTCCAACAAGGATCTGCTCGAACACATCAAATTGGTGGAACACGTTAATGTCATTTTTAGCTCTAGGATAACCAAAAAAACTATGTCATATTCATGTATCATACGAGGCCACCGCCTCTAGGATAATAGTGGGGCGACCCTTTCGCCCTGAATATGCCCCTTGATGAGCAGTTGGGCAGTTCTTCCATTCCCAGTGCATGCAGTCGACGCTTCCAATCATACCTGGAAAGCCTTGACGCTGACCTTTATTTAGGAGCCGATTGAGGTCCTCTTGTGTTGGGGTGCAGAGGTATCTTGGAATATAGAGGTCAACCACTTGGAGGCAAAACTCCTTTATACATTCCAGGGTAGTCGATTCTCCCATCCTTGTAATTTCAATACACTGATCCGCGGCTGCCCTGTACGCCAACATTCGTAGAGCACCGGTCATATTTTGTTAAGGAAGAAGCCTTAGCATTCCAATGACGTTTGCTCTTTGATGCCAAGATTGGTCGTGGTTGCAGAGATCTGTCATGATAATGTTGAATCAGTTTTTACTCATTCGGTACCTTCGGCGAAATTCTTGTGTCTTGAAGTTGGGCCATTCGATGAAGTAATCTTCCATGAGATTGTGTCCCCTCGAGTCCCTCTGTAGTGGTCGATTTGGTTTTTGACCACGACGTGAAACACGACTTTATGGTTCATTGTCGTATTATGCTTTCTCCATTACCACCTGATTGATGAATGATTGCTCCATATCGTCATCCTCTTTGTTTTGTTGTTGTCTCCGCCTGAAAATATTGTGGAAGCTGAAAGGATTCATCAAAGTGATGATGTAGGAAATTTTAATAAGAAAGATCTGTTATCTGCACGGATTGGAAGAGACTTGTAGATGATGTGAGTATAGAATGAGTGATAGATAAACGTTTTATAGCCAATTATAGATAATCAGATCTTTGAAGATGAACACACGTGTCGCATCATCATTGGACAAAAATCTTATCGAAAATCTGGTCTAATTATTTTGTCGATAACGCTATCTCATAGTAACACGTGTCGCATCGTCATTAGTCAAAAATCTTACCGGGAATGTAGTCCAATTTGTTTGCCGATGATGACATGTGGCAGTGACACGTGTCACTATTTTATTAGTCAAAAATCTTTTCGGAAACCTATATATATTATTTAGTCGATAACGACACGTGTCACATTATGATTGGTCGTAAATTTTACCGATTAATAAATTAATAATATTTTACAACATGATGAATTAAATTTGCTCTTGTATTTTGTGAATGGATGCATCCAAAATTTGATTTATTAGACCAAAAGAAGGATTTAATTTATTTGAACAAAAAACCTTATTTGCTCTGCCTATTACTCTAACAACCGGTGGGATGCTCTTCGTAATCACTAGAATGAGCTTATTTTCGACTCAACTTGCTTGTCTGGGTCATTTCACATTATTAAAATCTTGTCATCCTTTGTCATCAAGACAAAGACAGTAGCAAATCTTTGTTCCACTTACTTTCAGTGTGATCATTATATCCAATTCATCTTGATATTTAAAATAATGGAGTCGCTGAGAATCTTGTGTTTGTCGGAGACTTCCTCCCTCACCAACCTGTGGCTGTGAGTCGAGATGGCATCTCTGTTAACTTTTTGTGTGTGTACAGTATCAACTGGTTACGGTTGGTCTGCACTTTGCACCTCTTTGATCTTCAATTACGTTATTAGCTACAGTGATTAACTGATGATAACTTTAACTTGAATTAGCCTAGTTTCCTCAGAAAAGTAAACACAAACAATCCCCAGTGTTAAAGAGAAGATTTTCCGTCAGGGGGTCGGGGTCGGAATAGTCTGGTCGGACAATGATCGGTCGGGACAGACCAATCTGAAAGGAACCTGGGCCCTGAACTGACTCCAACTAATCCAGATGTTAATTTGGTACCACATAACATGCGGTTAGTTGGGTGTAAAGGACGAGTCAGGTTATCTATATTACAGTACAAGTATGCAAGGTAAGAATGGTGTTCGATCAAGGGCAGAAACGACCATATTCCAGCCATATATGCATAATGCAGGATTTCATCTAATAAAAAGTCTGAAAAAAAGAAGAAACAAGAAGAGGTGTTTCAGTAATCGGATATGTGTACCCCAACGCCCCCCACCACCCCCCGCATATCAATTTCTATTGTTCAAGGAGGATTTATCCATAGTGTCCAGCTTACAAAGAAGACGCAAAAGTTGGTGTTTATTCATGAAACTGAGTACTCTGTTTCCTTAAAACAAGGTCACAAAATTAGATATCAGGAAGCATCTCTGTACTCTGAGAATGTGGGTAAAGCACGTAATATACAATCGACATCAACACCACTGTAACCCGGGAAGACTGGAATAGAAAATCGATGAACTCAGCACCCGACATAAAACATGGGAAGAATAGATGACACCTTTGAACCACTTATCCTATATAGACATATTGAGGAAACCTATACCAAGAAATAGTATTACAAAGGGAAAGCCGCTGAAAAAACCACAAGGCATGGCAATCACCCTCAGAAACAACCCGGATAACCAGATAAATTAGCTTCAGTTCTGTTGGAATTTTGGTAGGCAGTAAATGCAATGGCACATACCAGGCTTACAAGATGGTGTTTGCTGCTCTATACTGTAAAAATCTTCCTCACCTTCTTTATGTTCCTCCGACATATTGGACAAGTAGCAGCTGCTTCTGCTATCCTGTAAAAATTGAACAAGGATTTACCATTAACGTGGATCTAGCTAGTGTAAGATAAATTCATAAATAGCCATAATGGTTTCCAATAATTGCAATTCAGATAACTAGACAATAAATAAGTTTGACTACAAAATACTAACAGACTGCCAGAGTTTTGACAGGATATTAGAAAGACAAAAAACAGCATTATACATGTGCTGTTTTTCTCTATTACAGATAAAAGTTAGATGCCATGTCTCTTCTCCGCAAATTTCTGAGTGTTTTGCAACCTAGGTTTCCTAGGTTTGCTTTTGGCCGTTCACCGCTGCGCCTAGCGACAGAGTGGCGCCCGTTCTTGTGGTTGTACGTCGTCGCGTCTAGTGGCAGCAATCGGCGCCCTTTTCCTTGGTTTTTTTGTTTTGGAAGGATTCATATTTTGACGGAGTAGTGGAGGTTTCTCGGCCATACCACCGTTGATGGCTGGACAGTGGCAAGGTTGGCGTTCATCTATCCGAGTGGCGATGACAGTGGTGAACCTAAAGCGGCGGAGTGGTCGTGGTCGGGTTCTAGGCATGTTGGTGCTGTCGGGAGACCCAGTGGATTGTCTGGGAGTTGGGGTGCCTCTAATGGTGGCTGGTTTCGACTATGTGCATTTGACGGCAGAGGCTGGTCCTTGACCGACTCCGGCGAGATCTGGCGGCTCGCGAACGACGGTCAGCGACGTCTGGATCGGAGGGCCGGCAAGGGAGGCCATGGCAGAGGAAGGCTGCAGGAGGTGTGGGAAAAGTTTTGCCCAAATCTATCTGATGGGCTGGGGTTTCTGGCCCACTCTAAATCTAGGCCTGAGGTGTTGTGGGTTGTATTTTTGAATTATTTTTATTTTGGACTAAAGTTGGCTAGGGCTGAGGTGGAGGAGCGGTGACTCTCCGATGTAAAATAAAAAAAAATATTTTGGACTAAAAAAAAAATATTAGAAAGACAAAAAATAAAAATAAATACTTCAGTAAAATAGTCAAAGTTGCCTTGATTTCTTCGGTAGTAGAGGCCTCAAACTTTGCCTAAGTCAAGATATTATTACCTAACTAGTGCTAAACCTTTTGTGCCAAATACTTTCTTCACTCAAATAGATGCATGAACACTATTTACTTGTCCAAAACTGGAATCAAATGTGTATGCAACTTGCCTCGTTGACAAGCTTGTTGACTAGTTGCAGGTATAAACATTAGAGCTTTAGTATGAAAACAGCATAGAAGGATACCTTGTTGCACATTCAAAGCAAGCCACACAATGTCCGCAAGGGAGGAAAAAACAGTCCCTAGGAGCATCAAAGCATATTGCACAAAGCCGCCGAGTATTGTTACCATCACCATCCCTTAGCGACTTGCCCTCGAGAGAAACTACCAGATCTTCAAGATCCCCCTCATCATTTGAGGCAGAATCATAAGACGAACCCCAACTTGATTGATCTTCATCTTTATATGAAAGTAATGGGGCTCTTTCCGGTCTGAACTGATCATGCTGTACTCGTGTCCCATCTTCGTTGTTACAGCGGAACTTGTTCAAGAAGTTGAAGGCCAATAACATCAGTATAGTCATCGCCCCTGCAACTCAGAGAGTTTAGTATGTGGAAGATATAAAGGTCCATTACTAGGGGGAAAATAAGAATGAGCTTACCTATGCCAATAATGTATGTGGCCCATCTTGGTCCATATGAAAGTTTGACATACTGGCTATCCTGGGCGAACCAAAACAAATGTAAAAGCAAGGGGGTAAGAATGTACGGAATAAAAAATTTCCGTGCATATATCTTTCTTTGAAAGTTTTGTTACAGGCTTACCTGCTCTGGACCAGGAGAGGTCAATACACCAACATTTCCATCAGGAAACAAAATTTTCAAGCTACATGATGTATCTGTGAAGGTACATTTGTAATAAGCTTCACTTGTATCATACAGCAAAGCATTCACCGTGAAATTTAATTCTACCTGTTCAATGCAAATGTGGTTCCAGGTGAGTACGTAAATGTGTAAACAGGTTACTCTTGGGACCCTTATTTCAATTCAAATTTCATCAAGTAGGAGTAAAAAGGTCACATTGAAAATGCGTTAAGCACTCTAACTCTCACTCATGTCATTTATCTACTGGGGCTTTATTGATACCTAGTGTTGCAAAATAGTGCAGGAAATTGTTGTTGCATTCAAATATTTTATGTGAAGTGTTACCTGCACGTCCTCATAGTTCATGTTACCCACAGATATATAGTAGCTATAAGGCTTTGATATGTCCTGCTGAATCATGCCACTTCCTGTGAAGCAATTACCAGTATTAGTACTGGAGCTAACAAAAGAAAGGAAATGTATTGTCCCTTTTCAGTCTTACCATGAATGACGTTCCATGACAATGTAGTATTAGGATATGTTGGTTCTTCAAGCCACTGAGAGAGGCCTTCTTTACCTGCAATGTGACAGCTTCAGAATGCCTACTACAGAGGTTCAATGCACTTTGCAATCAGTTAAAACAGGCATGAAAATAGCACAGGAGAGATAATAATTCCAATTTTGAAAGAAATTAAACTCAGGAAATGTAGAGGAGCGCAGCAAAGAAGGCCAAAAACAATCTGATTGCAACTGCATTATGTAACTTATAGGTGTGATCATAGCAGCCATTGCCAAATTAAGTTTGTATTCCCATTTGCCTTAAAGGCTCTTTCCCTTAAACTAATCAAAACACAGCCAAGCTTACGTGCCTGTAATATTAAAAATGGAGTCTAGCACAGATAATTCTAACAGACAACTGAAACAAGGTATACTTCCAGACCAGAAATAGGAAACTTGAGTATGTACCTTGAGCAATAATAAGAAAAATGGAAGTGCTGGGAGAAGATATGCTGTATGATATACTTATTTGAGACCCCTTATTTAGGTAATATATCCACTCCTGAAGAAGAATAAAGCAATGTTAAATAAACCGCTCCTAATTTACAGCAACCAGTGGTCCGAATAATTCCAAACATGAAACATCTAAACTCAGAAAACGGAAAGTACAATCCACAGAAACAAACTTGCCTGATGAGAATCAGCTGGAACTACAGCACTATGTGTTTCTGACCAATTCGTGGTAGTATCAAGTGGTGGAACATTATAGAAACCATACAGTACAGGACCAGGACTTGATATATTCAACTCTTCCACCTAGTAATAACCAACCATTAAAGTCACTCAAATTACCACACAGCACTAAGCATTACGCGCCAGTAAAACGAAAAATTGATAAAAGATAGTTCCAAACCTTCACAGACTGCACAAAAATGGGATTAGGTTCCAGAAGAATTGAAGTATTAGGTCCAAGCTCCAACGTCGAAGACCCGTAGACTCCCAATATCAGAGTCATCGATACTACAACATTTTTAACAAGCAACAAATTACTAAGTAAGTAACAATCAACATTATAGAAACTAATTACTGTAATTACAGTAATGCCGAAGGATTAGTTGACAAACCGAAGAACCAAAAGGTGAGGAGGACGATGATGCAGGACCACGTGTCATCTCTAATGACCGAAGCGGTCTCGTCAAATCCAGATAAGCCTACTCTGTAAGAAGCCCCAATTTGGTTGACCTCGAGGTCGGGGTGCCGGAAATTCGAGTGCTGCTGGTACCGATTGTGATCGTCTTCTTCTTCGCGAACATGCGACGTGCTCGAAGACGACGACGTCGCGGCGCCGGAGGTGGAGTCTCTATGGATCAAAGCGTCAGTAGAGTTGGAAGACGACGAAGAAGTAGAACTCTCCGGCGGCTCTTCCATCATTTCGGGAGAGGGAAATTGAAATTAGGTTTCAGGAAACCCTAACCCTAAACCAGGGTGGAGAAGGACGAAGATGAGAGGAGGAGGAGGAGTGTGTGAGAGAAGGAAGGAGGTCCATGGAGGGTGTGTGAGTAACGGAAGCGTGTCTACCAATCAGTCGTCTAGGGAAGAAGGGTAGTTGTGAAGAGGAGTGAACGGCTTTTTGTTTTAATATTCAGGGGAGCTGTAATTTCCAGCTAACGGGATTGTGCCAAGTGGATAACTAGTGGCGCTTCACTTGGTTCGTTGCTCCCGCCAGTTGAAATTTCACCACAATGTACTTCTTTGTAATTGTGTTTCTGATCAAAATTATTTTTCCAAGTAAACAAACTAGAAGATTTAGAATAGCTTAGCACATGTTAAGTTCGACAATTTCATGTTAAGCTATTCTAAATTTAGTTTGGTTTTATATCGGAAATTGTCGAGAATGAACTTAACATGTGCTAAGCTATTCTAAATCTTCTAGCACATATTATATACTAGAAGATTTAGAATAGCTTAGCACATGTTAAGTTCATTCTCGACAATTTCCGATATAAAACCAAACTAAATTTCTTAATAAAACACTTGAGTAGTTGCATAAATATTCTTTGAGAATTCTGTTTAAAACAAAAGATAAAAGATTTGATTTTTGAGATGTTTTCTGGTTTGAAAAATAATAAAGATCGACTATGAAAAACACTCTCGTTCCATTTGAATATAAGGTAAATAATGCATTTTAAACTTGTAAAAACTTGTTTTGTCTTATTAAACTTATACCATATTTACGCACTATTGTTTTATTTCCTAAT
The DNA here is from genome assembly GCA_946800695.1 of Geum urbanum. Classification (NCBI taxonomy): domain Eukaryota; kingdom Viridiplantae; phylum Streptophyta; class Magnoliopsida; order Rosales; family Rosaceae; genus Geum; species Geum urbanum. The sequence continues at coordinate 74,000,740 of OX326999.1, read as the reverse complement.
CATGAGGTTTTTCCAGATAGCAACTATATATCTAAGAAGATTCAATCGAAGAAAACTAGTGGTTAATTTGTACGTTTTTGGTTGTGTGGGTCAAACTTTGTTTGCAATGCAAGTATATATATAAAAAGAGGACCAATGAGTCCTAACTCCTAACTTAGAAAAGAATGTGTATGATCCGTGTTTAGCTGTAAAATTTGGTAAGCAGGCAAAGTAAAGAGAGGTCCCAACCGAATTGTTTGTTCAAGAATATAACAAGAACGTACCTCTTGACTCTACCTAACGAATGAAAGAACCTTCCATAGTACGCGCGTGGATAATTTAGAGCATATTACTAGTGAAACCCCTTAAAACTGAATCTCCTAATTAAATTCGCGATGCTGGTTGCACTATGGAATCACATAAATATAGCCGAGAGGCTGACCCCTAAACATTCTAAGTACCAAATCGATAGTCACTTTGCCAGAGTAGGATCCCTTAAACAAATGATCGAGATCGAGCAACACAATCAAATTAAAGGCGTCATTTTCAGTCCAGTTCGAGTTGAAGACGTACGTATATATGGGAGAAGAGCGAAATCCTATGAGGGGAAAGAGTAGAGATTTGCGGTCGTTTTTCGAACAACAGGGGTGGAAGGTCGTCGGCGTATGGAAAAGAGGATGGTACAGGATACGTATGAATCGATCAGAGCTAGCTAGCTTGCTAGATGTGCTAGATGTCGACATGCATTTTCGATCTTTCATACGATCGACTCAGATTTTTACCAGAGGTTATGCAGTACGTTAACTTATATATGCTTAGATCGAGTTTCATATCGATTATGATATAGATCAGCTAGAACTTGTACAAGAGGGTTGAAATCTCCAATCCTTTATCCCCAAGTTACTCTGTTAATTAGTTAATTAATCTGTAAAGTTTAGGCTTATATGATGGGGTTGTACGTAAGTACGTGTATGAGTGTATCCTCCCTTTGCGAGAGGTTTCAATTAATCAAGTGTTTCAAATAATTAAGCAGATATATAGGAATTGCTCAACAATTAGTTAATGTTGTACTTGCTCAGAATTACAAATTGAAATAAAATTAGAAAAATAATTTTAGGCCCAAATGGTACATTGATGTGGAGGTTCCAATCTTATGTGGCATGACAGTTATATCTATGTCATTATTAAAAAATTTATATTCAAATCATATTAATTATATATAATAAACAATCTTACTTCTTAAAAAATATAAATCCTAGCTAGTAATCATATTATGTTTTTCATTTCAACTTTTATCAATTTAACTTTTTAAATCACTATATGAGATTAAATTACCCATCAAATAATAGATTTTAAGTTTCAAACATGAATTTGTGCAAAGATTTTTTTAAGACATTATTGATCATCGTCATTCGATCACTTTTATTTAGGTCTCGAACTTAAACTCATCCTAAATAAACTTTTAAACTATATGTGAATACAATATTGTTTAGAATATGTATCTTCCGGTAATATTACTTTCATGAAAATGAAGTTGAGATTTTTTATTCTAAATATCAGTAAATTTAATTTCAATCTTTCATATAAAACATGAATAAAAATATGATTATTTCAAGAAAAATATGCAAGCATTTACATTAGAATTGGGATTGGGATTATATTATGTAATGAGATTAATTAGGACTATATTAATTGCAAAAGTTTCAGAATTAGAAATATATTTATGATTATTAAGTAGGAAATAATATCATTAATGATTGATTATATAAATTATTAACTTAACTGATGATATGACAATTGACGTTGCACGGTCTCTACATCAAAAGCTTATTTGGGGCCTCCTATCATTCTCCATAAAATTAATGCATATGTTTGTGTTCTAGAGCTTAAGTTCATGCATGGAATTCATATTGTTGATTAAATTATGAACAATAACTACTAGCGCGCGCTAGAAGTTCCAACGGAAAGAATTACACTAGCTATGCCCGATTATGCTTAAAATTTATCTATTGCAAAGTGCATGTTAATCGATATGCATGCGCGGGGCCACATTCTCAATGGAATTCATACGAGTGACGAATTCAGGATCCAAAGTTTGATAGAGCTAATTTTTGAAGATATATGTTAATGAATCACTAGGTATGAGAGAGATTTATTTTCTTGCTATTAATATCAACAAGGGAAGAAGAAAAAGACGATCTTCTTATAAGGAATTCAAATAAAAGACATATCATGCACATAATTAATCTTGATTTAGTTTAGCTATCAATTGCATGTGTCTTAGTAATTTTTGAGTTTTGACGATAATATGCTTGAAGTCGTGAAGACTAAACGAGAAATGAAGAAGCAGAGAACAATAATACGAAACTAGATAGCTTCAACAATATGCAAAAGAGATAACCTAGACCGAAATGAGCATTAATGGACTCAAGAATTTTAGGATGCGCCTCTAAAACGTCAACCTAGTGGTGGAGAAGAGGAAGGATCTAAGCGACAACGTGTATCGCGTCGGCAAAGTAAACTACAACTTGCTGTGATCACGGAGTTGGCTATTCCTGAACATAATGGATTTCTGCTGAAATCCCCGGTCAAAAAGTCTAGGAGAGGACGTCCTCAAGGACCGAAGAACAAACCTAAGAAGCTAGTTATGGATGAAGCTGTAGAGTCAGAGACTCCACGGAGGATCATTGGCATCTCGGAGCAGCGTAAGCATACTCGTCTTGCTAACACAAAAGGAATATAGGTTGGAAATATACGTCTTGAATGCATTGATCAAGAGATGGCCCCTTTTGTTGATACAGATACATCGTCCAAGAATGTCGACTGGCAGTGGAGGACTACCGTGTTTGATGAGAAGGCTGGAGGCCATGTAGTTCCGAGCTACATGGAGATGAGGTATGATCTAGGTGAAGCTGTCGTGGAGGAAGGACCTACTGCTAGGCAGTAGTTTGAGTTAATTTCTTGCATTTACTTCCATTATTTCATTTTGCATGGACTCAGGTTTCTTTTTGCTCTCAGTTTCAATTTTGCTACAATAAGCTGGGATTGAGGTAAGTATTTCGTATCATCCCTTTCTCAGTAACATCGTGGTTACTTGTTATGGTGCTTATTGTTAGGATAAAGATATTTATGTAGGTTAAGTGACTTAGTTACTTAGTTTACATAAGTTTTAATTTTCTTATATGTCGTCCTCTTTAAATGGACAGTCAAAGTTGTATTCATATCTACTTTTTCTCAATGAAGCTGACGTCCTTTGTCCCCGTTCAAAAAAAAATGTAGTAATTAGTAAGAGTAATGGTAATATTTTTTTTTTCACTTTTAAAAATATCCCTGGTAAGCCAGTAGGCAGTAGCTACATACGTCACTATCTCATGTACTCTTCTTTTTGCATGCATTGAACCTTCATAGAAAGGCTCTAGGATGTGAAGTCCGACCGAGTTCCTTCGATTCACTTTTTGTGTAGTATTGGTGACATTATTAGGTCGCGAAGCCATTAGGTGCCGATCAGGCAGTGCACAACAAAATGTACATTTTGGCAATGGTGAGGAACTGACCGAGGATGAAATATTGTCAGTTTTTGTTTTTGTAAACAAAGAATATAGCTCGAAATCGTCATGAAAGGATTTTTTGGTGATTCGCACGTAATCTTTTATTTAGAGTACATGATATCAAATTATCAATATCAAGTAGTCAATCGACCGAACATAATTACTAAAAAAAATGTGTTTTCAGTGTTTGTGATCAATTCATCATCGATCACTTCGATTTTGGTAGGGTTTATAGTCATAATGAAAAGAATAAAGTTCGATGGCGTGTACAATGGTCGGAGGATTTATATATCTGAGAGCAATCAAGACGTATAAGGCAATATCCCCGATAATTAATCTTGTGTTAAATTAAAAGTCGAATGTATTACAGGAGAAATATTTCTCGTATCTCAGTATGTATTTTATTAGAATAGAAGTAGATATTCTCTCAAACTCTAATTTATAAGGATATTAATTGTATCAGATTCTAATGCTTATTTAAGGCCATCTATCAATGAATAAAGTAAAGTTTCAGATTATATCTTTTACATATCTATTTTCTCCTTCAACACTCTATCAACAACTAATCATATGCATAAGCAATGCAAAACTCCAAATGATATTCAAAATACCTACAAGATGTGTCAACTATACCAAGCAAAGCAGAGAAAGACACATTATGTTGACTATGAGATGGAAGATAATGATGAAGCCAACCTAATTGTAGTAGATGTCCCCAAAACAAGTCTAGAGACTACGAATTTTACTTAGTCTATGTATTAGGCTTATAATTATGTTATGTCATCACGTTTGGATTTGTATTTGACTTTATGTTTAGTCATGGTCAGGGGCGGAGCCAAAAAATCTATCAAGGGAGGGCAGACCAAACGCTTTTTTTAATTAAATTAACACTTGGTATTTCAACCTATAAAATTCGTTTACACTAATTTAGTTCATAATATATACTTGGAAATTTATTCACCATTTTTTGTTAAAAGATTAGCATTCCACTGGAAGCAACATCGATAATGAAACGCAATATGTATAATTGATATAGATTGACTGAAAAAGTATGAAATCGAGAAGTATTTAATGAAATTATTCTGCCACTCAATCATTTTAGTATTTTCCAATGAATTCTTCGAATAGAGTATTTGCTTAGAGAAATAAGGTATAACTTCTTTTGAGTAAGTTATGACATTTGATCGAGGTTGTAAAAGTGAGGAAAGAAGAATAAACATACATAAATAGAACGAAACCAAAATAATTTAAATACGTACTTTCATAATACGATTAGATTACGCAAAAATTAATAATAGAAACTTTGAGACTAGAAATGAAGTAATCTCACTATATTAATGAATATTTTGAAATTTTGATTTAAAAAAAAATGTTATCTAAAGAAAAGATAATTAAAATACCTCTACTTAATATTTTATTGTTCAAATTCAAGGGAAGGCATTTGCCCTTCCTTGCCCTACACTAGCTCCGCCCCTGGTATGATTATTGAATAAGAATAATCTTTTGATGTAAGTTTTGAAGTTGACAAAGTATAAAAGTTCTTTCTTTCGATATTTGAAAAAGTTAAAAATGGTCATGTTCATACGTATTGATTACATGGTTCGAATTCTACAAAATTTTATGGCATTATGACACCAAAATTCCATATATAAAAACGAGACAAACACATGAAGGTAGTTGATTTTGGGAATTTTCGACACGTCAAGTATATTTCTCGAAATGTAGAGAGACTCCTCTAGATCGGTTTCTTGCATATTTCGACACGTTCAAAAATTTTCCTATATTTCCTTTGACATGTCGAAAGATGGTCCTTAGCTACGACATCGTCCAATTTTTGACCCGTTGAATGGATTTTTCATTCTGTCGAAAAAGATATCGGAACATCGATATCAATTTTGGTTTTTTTTGGACATGTTGAACCAAGGGTCTTGACATGTCGAAGAGGTTCCCTAGAAATGTTTCGATCCACCGAGACATATTTCAACCCGTCGAAAATAGTATCAGAAATTCAATTTCATTTTTGGGTTATTTCGACCCGGCGAGCGGGTTATCTTGACCTGTCGAATGTTGTACCGAAAATTGGTGTCTTTGATGTATTTTACATCGGTTTTCTTATGCCATATCGGCACTCATTAAGGTTCACAACCCTTTGGAAATCTTTAAGTCTTTACATCGATTTGCTTGTGCCATACACATCATCAGTGACAACCACTACCAAAAAACTCAACTTAGACGACGAACCATTTAAGGTTTTATCGTCTAAGTAGAGGTTATACGATGAAAAGTTTAATCGTCATCTAAGAAAACATATTCATCGTCTAGAAACCACTTAAAGGACGAACCTGAAATTCGTCGACATTTCGTCGTTTAAGTATACGCTTAAACGATGAAACAAACTTTCATCAAAAATTTCTTCATCTAGAAAAAGTTTAGATGACAAACAATCTGTTTCGTCGTCTAAGATATATAATTTAGACAACGAAATCGTAGTTCGTCATCTAAGAAGATAGCTTAGAAGACGAAAATAACATTTTTCGTCTAGATATTATTCTAGACAACGAATTTAACATATTCGTCATTTTAGAATTCATGCTGATGACGAAATATGTCACTTAGACGAAGAAATATTTCGTCATCTAAGTGAACTCAATTATTTAGATCTTTTTCCAGTTTTCAGATCGAACATATTCAACCTTTCATCTTTCTATCCTCTCCCAACATCTCTCAAACACACCTCCGGCTAAATTTATGAATCATAATGGTGAAGTTTCGATTGAGGCCTCCTAAAGCTAGATTACCCACATCTGTTCTTATCTTTGAGGGTATAAATTATTTTTCGGAAACTATTTTATTCAATTTACCTACGGTAAGTTTTCCGACGAATGATTTCTGTCAACCCGGTCTTATTTGCTATAACATTGTTGTTATCTATATTGCTTATATTACTTGCATGGTAGCTCGCTAGCTTGTGTTGATTATATATGATGAAATGTTTGCTTAATTAATAATTAATTAGTTGATAATTGTAGTGTTATGTAATTTAATTATATAATAATTACATTAGATGAATATTGTAAGAATGATAAGATAATTCCTAATGTTTGAGGATATATATATATGGCATATACACAAATGCACGATAACTAGATAGCTAGATTTTTGAATTGTCCGAAAATTATGTAGAATTTGCTAATAATTCCTAAAATTAGCTAGCTAGCCAGGTTTTTAATTATTGTTTCACTTATGTAGAATATGGACAAGAGCTAGATGCAGTTGGACAACAGATGTGATGCAAGGAGAGGTAGCGATATTTCCAAGGAGAGGTAGCGATATAGCTGGATGAGGCATCCTGGTAACTGTACCCTGAGCTGAAGTCTTGTACTTCACCATGCTCAATCCACACGCTGTAAGTATACATCATATCATACAATATTTGTACAAGTGTTGACCCATATCATTAATCTCCATAAACTCATTATTATAGCATCTTTTGCATGGACACCTAAAACACTCCTTGGTACGTCTGGGCACAAAGTCAAGAAAAGAAGTATCAATTGTCTGGGCACAGATAAACATCATGTACCAATTCCATGAGACAATAGATTTTAATCAACTGTAAATGGTAACATATTCTAACAACACCCATTTTTTTTCTATTATCTGTGCCACCAAATTTAGACAACACCCATTATTTTTGGTGTTGTATGAAATCATTTTTATACAATGGTTTATAGTTACTGAATGAATGTATTTCAAACAATAGTTTTTTTTTCCATTGTCTCATTTTAGACAATAGTTTTTTTTGTCTATTGTCTGAATTGTAGTTAGGCAATACCATGATTTTTGTCAATTGTCTTGGCGGGAGGTTTCCCTCTCCACACTTAAGCGGAAATTTGATTTTCCTCCCAACACTTGACCAAATTTTGAACTATTAAATCTCAAGCGTGCGGCATGTGTGAGGTTGGCTTAACCTATCCCCCCTCCTCTCTCTCGATCACCTACCCTCTCACTCTCTCTCTCTCTCTCTCTCTCTCTCTCTCTCTCTCTTCCAATCAAAAATCTAACCCATCTCCTCTCTTGTTCGCACATCCCATCCTCAACCAGATCGTCTCTCTCTCTCTCTCTCTCTCTCTCTCTCTCTCTCTCTCTCTCTCTCTCTCTCTCTCTCAAAACCGAAAAACACCAATAGTAGCGTCTATGCTCGGCTTGCTCTAACTTCATCCTCCACCACCAACGACCACCACATTGACCCCGTCGGCTTGTTTATCTAGAAGCTCTGCATCAAGCGCTTATGGCCTCCAAGTTATGCTCCCCTCATCTATTCCTTTTAGCTGCATCTCCTCTGCACAACCCATCCACGCTGCGCACACCACCATCACTACTCACAAGCTTCGCCGACCATCGCTCTTTACTAGGCGTCTGGAATTTACCAGAATCTCTCATAGTAGAACTACTATAGAGGTAAGCTTCAACTCAAACATGGGTTACCCAGTTCTATAATTTGCTAAAAGACTGGATATGTTGTTAAATTTTGTTTCCTTTTCTTTCATCTCAGGTATGTGGATTGAAAGAACCAAGACCCAGATACCTAAGAGTTTGGAAAGCCAATAAGAAGTTGGTACCATTTCCAAATCGATAAAGCTTGTTGAGTGTGTAAGTTTATGAATAAATTTTGGGGACCTTTTTGCGTAGTTGTGTAGTTAGTGTTGAAAGTTTGTATCTAAGTTTAATTTTTAAATTTAAGTTTAAGATTTGGTTTAATTTTATAAGTGGGAAAGAGTAGTGAGTGACTCAGGGTTATGTTCTATAAATTTGAGCTTTGGATTGATCTTCTATGAGCATGAAAATGTGCACAGAATAGTGACTCGGGTTTGATTTAATTGTATGGTCCTCAATTTTGCAGGTTCAAGTTTTCAGTGGGAAGCCGACGATGACAGTGGCATCCAGATCCAGTCAATTGTCTTGCTAGTCAGTTATTAATTCCCCCACATTATTACTCTCCTCTCAGTTTCGATCTTTAAAATGTGCATTCTTATTAGTTGGCTGCCTAATATATGAGACTAAATACAAATGTAGTAGCTACTTGATTATTAATGTAAATTGTAGAAACTTCATATGCTATCTCATCATTGTCCATCTTCATTTTTGGGTTATAAAACACCGACTCTTTCAATCAGTTCCATGAGTCTATAAGGTTCAAGTTATCAACAAGCCATTTGCTTTTGGGGATTCTAATGTATGTGAATTTTACATTTGTATTGCATTGAATTCTTCCCTACATGATAGTCAAACTATTTGGTGTTGTTTTAGTTCCTTGTGTTTGCAATACTTAGGAACGTGCTTAATTAGATTAGCAGTACAATGCAAGTTCAAGTCGCAATGATAGCAGCGTAGGAGAAGAGACATACAACACTAGAAACCAGCTGTAGGATTTTCACTTCTCCTTATGCTTAACTCTCTTTTAATTTTATAGACTTGTGTCTCGTCTTATTCTTTTATCAATTTCAGATATGGTGGTTTATGATGGTAAATTCAGACATGGTTCTTTGTAGTTGGATAACAAGAAGTTTAAAGCTTTGTCAAAGACCAAGGATCAAAGTTCGGTAGTGCAGGTTAGTATCATCATTCTTATATAGAACACTTGATAATTTGATATTATTGAATTGCGACATATGCGAGGATTAGATGGAGAGGTTGCATACGCCTAGCTAGCATTGTTGCAGATATTGGCTAAGAACTTGATTTAGTTACATATATGCTGATGATGCTTTGCTATGGTTTGGATACTGAAGTTTTAATACTTTATTTTATGTGATATGTTGGTGGCAGTTTCAAATGGTATTGTTAGCCAGGGTCATGTTTTAGACCTGTTTGTGTCTGCACTTGATCAAATTTGTTTGGGTCGACCAAATTTTTAGATTTAGTCAGCTTAATCTCTAGTTCATATGTGCTCTTATCTTTGTTAATTGGAGTGTTGATTATCATTTATGTTGCTATATTTTGTTATATATTCTTCACTTGCCTTGTACTATTTTATGGATTCATCGTTCAAATCAGACCAGTTTGTATTTGACAGTAAAATATGCAGCTCAAACTTGTCATGCCATTTTATTTCTTCGTTTTCCTTTATCTATGACCGACCTTGTACTTTAGTGAGTAGCTCCATCTTAACAAACACTTTTCTTTTTTATTCATCAAAGTACAAGATAACATCCTAGAATTCATATCTAATTGATTTTCGTTATATATATAGAGCAACATAAGATAATGGTTATGTAGATGGACTTTGTGAAGCTTCTAACACTACTATTTCAGCTGGTTTCTAAACTTTTAGCAGAAGGTTAAGCTTTTTATCAAACATTTTGATTTTGATTTCATGTGAAAAAGGGTCGAGTACTTATCTCAAGGCTATATGCAATCATATCCAAAATGTATGATTTCAACTGTATGGTTGTCCCTTACGAGATTATTGTGTTTATTTATTTTAAATATATCCCATGAACTACTTACATGATAGAGCATCTCTATTTTAACCATTTCAAACTGAAGCAATAAAGCATTTGATACAGTTTTGAGCAAGATTGAAGGGATTTATATAATAATAACTGTAAAAAAACTTTGATATTATCGATTAATTGTGTGTTGATCAAAACCTAATTCTTGTAGTTTCGTCTTTCTTTTCAAATGACTGTTCAAGGTACATAATATGTCAACAATATGTGCTGACATTTACTGATATTTGGATATTCTTAGTAACAGTAAAAGTAGATAAGAAATATAGTACTTGATATCACTGTCAATCCTAGTATATTTGTGTATATATATATATATGCGGACTAAAATTACAAGAAGAAATAATCATTTACAACAATGAGTAACAATTCACAAGTATTATATGCCATGTGTGAATACATTCTTTCCATGTATATATAGGCTTCTTCCATCAAATTATACAAGAGCTTTGCAAATACATTAGCAGCAACCATTTTCTTGACTACATTTTAAATGTCGCTTGAACATTGATAATGGTCACTATGTCATGAGAAGTCTGAATACATGCCTCTTTTAATTTCTTTTGTAGCATTTTAAAGTTGTGTTGATTCAGAAATTGAGAGTGAAGTGTCTGAAGTTCTGTTGTGGTTTTGAATGTACAGGAGGAATATGAGACGCATGATCCGAAAGGTCATTGTGATGTAGTGCTGCCGTTTCTGAAGAGGTCGAAAATTATTGAAATTGTAGCAGAGCATGACATAGTGTTTCCTCTTGCGCAGTTTGGTATTTGTGCAGCATTTAGTCGAGGTACTAAAACTATTAATTGCTACATTTTGCTGGAGGGTTTGCTCTTGTTCAGCACCTACAAATGCTCTAGTTGTAAATGATGTGGCTTATAACCATTTTGTGTTCTGATTTGACTTCAAGGACTGGAAGGTATATCACATAGTTTCAATTAATTCTTCATTATAGTAACATGGTCTTGAATCTTGTATGAAGTTTCAGTCTTATTGCTTGTTCTTAAATATTCTTTTATTTTCTTTGTAGTCTATGATGGATATGGTGGCTAGTGGGAATGAAGTTATGCCATATAGAATGGACACAAAAAGCACTCCTCCCTCCGAGGAACCAGTAACAACTGCCCATTGCACACAATAAATTGTGAGCTTACTAGAGCTCATGGCTTGGGAGTAACTGAAAAGTCTACTTCACATGAAAAGACTGTTTTTGTAAAGCTTTACCTTTTAATTTAGGATCATATCAAACAGCTTTTAGGTACTTCTGTATGGATGTATGTTGTTGGATATATATTTGTAGATTGATTCGACAATGGATATAAAAACTTTTACGTATGTTTCAGACAATAGAAAAGACTATACATAGTGTCGTGTTATGGAATATATGCAATGATAAAACTTCAAATAACTATAGAAGTGATTACATTCAAACAACACAATGGCGATCAGAAATCTATTGTCTGACGTTATGTCATACAATTTTTTTTGGCTATTGTCTGACATGACTCACTACCTTAGCTCAATAGAAAACACCCGACACATAATAGACAATACTCCAAAACTATTGCCTGAAGCAATTCAGACGATACATTTAATATAACAAAATATTGTCTGATTGAATTCAGACAATAGTTTTTGTCCATTGTCTGATATATCCTGTTTTCTCAGTTCAATAGACAACACCCCAAATTAATGTTAGACAATGGGCAAGGCCCATTATCTGAAGCAGTTTTTGGCTTAGTGAGGTAAGAAAGATCTTGGTCAAACTTGGTCTTTCAAACTTGACCTTTTTTGATAGCTAAAACTTAATGGGAGGCTAGGCCATCATGTCTTTTGTACAATATGTTACATATCACACATCAAAAAATAAAATATATAAATACTTCAAAACCACGTAAAAGATCTATAAGGTTCGAAATTCACACTATTTTTTCAATCTCCCTGTGCATAATCATATGTGTATTGTGAAGAATAATCATTAAATGATTCTTTTTCCATATAATTCTACATGTATTGGACATGCCACGTGAAAGATGGATTAGACATTGAGCATGTGAAGATTGGACATTTATCAAACATGTTAAATGTGAAAAGTTTATGGAAATTTTGGAAATTTTGGGAAATATCAGGAAAATCGGGGATATATCAAAAATATCGGTAAAAATATAAAAAATTCGGGAGATTTAGGGATATATTTGAGGATTTTTTAGGTAACTCCAAAAAATTGAAATATTGGCGAAATATAGCCGATATTATCGATTTTACATACCTTGCGTCTAACACTACCGAGAGTGACATTGGAGCGAATAATGTGGATGCATATCAAGAACCTAATATTGAGGTCATCCCCTACATAGATCAACTTATTCGCTTGAACGAGGACTTACCTAGTCCTCAAGGTCACACAAATCTTTGTCCAATTGAGAACGTACATGTAGCGAATATTAATGCCTTTGATGAGGAGCTAGAGGATGACGATAAATACGAGGATTATGAGCAAGATGAGCCCGATGGTGATGAGGATGATTTAAAAGATGTAGATTATGATGGTTGTGATTAATAATTAATATGGTTTGTAATAAATAGTACGTTTGTAATTAAATGGTAATAGTAGTTATGATCGAGTGTTAATATTGAACTGGTGTTCTAATGTTTTATAGGAATTGAATGGAATGATTTAAGTACAACTTAGAGGACGAATGATTTAAGTACAACTTAGAGGACGAATACGCTATTTCGTCGTCTAAGGGGAACCCTAAACCTTCACATTTAGCCGACGAAAAGTGACATTTTCGTCGTCTAAGAACTTCCTAGACGACGAAATTGATTTTATTTTGTTGTCTAAGATGAGTATTACAAGCTGACCTCTATGATGAAGAGCACGTGTGACATGTTAGAATATAAATTTTAGTCGTCGAGGCAATAGAGTAAAGAATACCTATTATGTTGTGATAGGTATACGAAGATTACGAAGATTCATTTATGAACATTTCCGTTCCGTAGAAATTTCGGTTTTATAGTTGACTACACTGATCAAATACTTAACGAACTTCATGTAAATCAAAATTTTGTCTACTTACATATTATGTTGTGATGAATATATCTAACAGTTATTTTTTCTAAATTCAATTTCGTTAATATTGATGTGTAACAAATGTAGGCATACGAACAGTTAAGGTATTTGAATTTAACAAGTACTTAGCATTTCATCAATTTTTCATGTCAATTTTCAATTAATTTCTATCTAGTTGATATATATAGTTTCTACGTCAGTGGAAACGCTCGTGACTAGGGAAACGGATTTACAAATTAAATTTTACGATCGTTTTCGTCATTTGACTATTTTTCACTAATCAATAAATTAACTCGATCAAATCCTAACTAATCCGATTTGTGGTGATATTTTTTTTACAACATTGTATAAATGTAGTTTTTACATCTGACGGTTGACTTATGATGATCGTTAAGAATGTAACCTAAAATAAATTTTTAGATTTCTCCAAAAATACAACAATTAATTTTATTCTAAGGCGATGAAACTCTTAGTTTCATCGTCTATGTATGTTCTTAAACGACGAAACTTTAATTAAAAATGTTAGACGATGAAATGTATTTAATTAGACGACGAATTATTTCGTCGTCTAAGTGGTTTTAAAATGATCGAGCTGGGTCGATCTTCCCCAATTCGATTATTTTCGTCGAAACCTAATTTGGTTCCTCTCCTCTCTCCGATCTCCAATCTCCGACGTGTGCCTCTCTCTCTCTCTCTCTCTCTCTCTCCCAACCCTCTTCACCAATCCCTCACCACAGCAAGGCCTTATCTCCCTCTCTGATATTCTACGTCGTACCCACACCAACGTCGCCGCCTCACCGATGTTGCAGCCTGTCCTTTTTCCTCTCTCCGATATCGAATGCCGCAGCCTCTCCTCTCTCCCTCTCCACTCTCCGATCACCGAAGCATAAAGTTTGGTACGTTGCATAAGGTTTTGGATAGTGATGAGCGATTGATGTTGTTTATTGATGTTGTTTTATTGATGATGTTGATTTTGTACAGAAATAGTGATTTCATATGATTGATGTTTTTTTTTTATTTCGGTTCTAGCGATAAAAATGTCTGGCAGGAAGAAAAGGCAGACCATAGAATAGGTGGAGGAGGAATATTCCATATTGATGCAGAATTTGCATGGGGTTTTCATGTCAAAGGATCTCGTTAAGCCTACTCAGAGGGCAAGGATTCCTCCTCATGCTCCATCTAAAGCGACGACAACCCCGGCAGAAGCACTAGTGACACCATCGATTGTCGTGCCAGTAAATTACTCATCAGAACATAGATCATCACATCCGTTGTCATTTACCGACGAATCAGTGTACATTAGCGCACGACGCAAAGTTAGGAAGGACACCTTAGAACCGGCCCCAAAATGCACTCGGGGCTTGGTGAAGTATGCTAAAGTTGATGCGATGGTAAAGTCATCGAAAGGAAGCTTAATGTGCAGTATGACCAATGGCTTAGAGGCCCATCAACGTTTGATATGAACAATTTGTTTACGAAAAGCATCGGTTCTATAGTATGCAACAAGATACCTTTGGAGATATTTGGAGCTGAATGATAGGTTCTCATTATACCACAAACTCTCGGTAAGAGTTTCGGTCTATTTAATTTAATTTTTAAATTATTTTTAATAAATGAAAGCTCGGTAAGAATTAATAAATTTTTTTTATTTTTTCGTAGAATGCATATGAGATTGGTGAAAATAAGGAGCTTCATAACTTCATAGAGGATGAAGCAAATAATATTTACAAGCTGTGGAATCATGATCTACATAAGTTCTACATCAAGTACTGCTTCAGAACAGTCCCAACTGAGTTGAAGGAAAAGCCTTAACAAACGGATTGGTTGGTGATGCACTTTGAGTCTAATAAGTTTAAGGTAATAGTTATTTTGAAGGTAATCAATTACTAGTTTTAAGATAATATATTATTATTTAATTTTTTTGTTGAGAAACAGAAAAAGTTGGAGGCCAACAAGCTGTGATTAGAAGGCGTTGCATCATCAGACGGGTCCGAAATCGTTCCCTTACGTGGCAAAGGCTCACATAGAGAAGGTTCAAAGCACTATTATGTTGACGACTACGAGACTGCGTACGTGAGGCTTGGGGTAGATGATATTGCGACTCGACATCATTTAAGTAACCATTTTTTAGAAGTTTAAGAAAACTAATTGAATTGAAGTTTAAGAAACTACATAAGCTTTCGGTTCAAAGTAACTAACTAATTAATCCAACTACAAGACCCAACGTAATACTAAAATAGAGTAGAATTAAGAAAGATAAATTTCCTAACACAATAGTACTTTTTCATTATTTTGAACTTGAGAAATCTGGATAAGAATCAATACCCACAGTTTGTTGTATTAGAATTTGGTTATTCGAAGTGTTTTCTCTCGTGCAGATTTTTGGTTTCTTCTATTTTTAGGGGAAATTAACATTAATATATTATTTTAATGTAAGAGAAGATAAAACAATTAGCTCAAGAGGAAATTAGTCGCAAACATGCAGAGAATTCGAAGATGAAGCTTGATGAGCTGCCTCCTCTACCCGTGGAGACTCAAACATAGATTCACGATCAAACAATCAGCCACTAACTAGTATTACAAAATTTGAGCTAGTATTACACGTCGTCAAGTAGGCAGTTGAGTGTGATGGATGAGCGGGTCCAAACGGCCGATGTGAAGGCCCGAGCGGCCGACGAAAAGGCTTGAGCAGCCCAAGAGGAGACCGTAGAGATGAGGACGATGAACAATGGAATGTAGGAGTTCCTCATGAGTTTGGGCTGAATTCCTCCTCAAACACATCATCTAATTGTCACGCCTCAGGGTCTGGCTGGTGGGGGAATTGGCAGAATCGCAACTCCAATGTGGCTTCTATTTGGTACCGTGGTTTATATTTTCAAACTTATGTACAAATTAAATATTTTTAATTCAGTTTTTAGTTAATTATGCATTTTTTTCAATATTAATACAAAAAGACGACGAATGTCAACAATTTGTCGTCTAAGTGGGACATTCTCAGACATAAAAGACGAATGTCAACATGTTTTCATCGTCTAAGAGACAAGACATAAAAGACGAAAGAAAATGTTCGTCATCTCCATGGAAACGTTAGACGACGAATGTAATACAGTGTGTTGTCTTGCGTAAACACTTAAATGACAAATGATGGCTTTCGTCGTCTTACACCATTAATGCGACGAAAATTTTCTTCATTTTGGGGTTAAACTCTTCGTCAGCTTGATTGTTAGATGACGAAGCATATTTCGTCACCTTGGGTCTTACTTAGACGATGAAACATTGGTATTTTGTCCTCTAAGTACTTAGTCCATGATATTTATATGACAAAACTTAGACGACGGCAATTTCATCGTCTAAGTTGTCAGACAACAAAATACCTCTCTTAAATGAAGATTTTGGTTCGTCATTTAAGTTGAATTTTTTTGTAGTGAATTATGATTGGTTATGCGCCAGTTATACAAGGGTGTAGTTCAGCACTATTTTTGCTACCACATGGAACAAGAATACATATCACTGATGTATTGTACGTGCCTAATGCTAATCAAATTTGCTGAGTTTTAAGGACATTAGAGCCAACGATTTACACTTGAAAAAGTTAGCGACAATTTGTAATGGATTATATCTTACTACAATTCAGATTATCGAATCCAACATAGTCACTCTCACCACCGTGTGTGATTCGGCCTCATATCAACTTTGGAACTACAGACTGGGACATCCTAGTCAGGATATGATGATCAAAATCTTGAAAAAATCTCATGGTCATCCATGTTTTATACCAAAGAAGCATGTGGAAATACGTATCGGTTTTGATAGGGTAGATGAGATTAACATGGTTAATCCGGTTTTGGCCTTTAAGCCGAATTCAACACCTAGTGTTGGTCGACTAGATTCCTTCATGGAAATCTCTGATGCTCACTGCTTATTGCAAAGCCTGCTCATTAACAAAGTTTTAGGCTAAACCTTCCTTTGCTGTTGATAATACTGAAAATATTCCATTCTTACAAAGAATTCATGGTGATATTTGTAGACCTATCAAACCGGAATGCGAACCATTTAATTATTTTATGGTTTTGGTAGATGCATCAATGCGATGGTCACACATTGTTTTGCTATCTACAAGGAACGCTGCATTCGCGAAACTCCTAGCACAAATTATTAAGTTTCGGGCTCACTGCCCGGACAACCCAATCAGGTCGATTAGATTGGATAATATAGAAAAATTCACATCAAAGACTTTTGAAGACTACTATATATCAATTGGGATTGAAGTTGAACATCCCGACCCTCATGTTCATTCTCAGAACGGTTTAGCAGAGACACAAATTAAACGGTAACAGCTTGTGGCAAGAGCAAGGGTTCTGCATACTAATTTGCCAGTGTATGCTTCAGAATATGAAATATTACATACAACAATGTTTCTTCGCTTGAGACCTGTAGCATGTCAATCATTCAGTGCGTACCAGTTAGTAACTAGGTATGAGCCAGACATTTCACATCTATGCATCTTTGGTTGTGCAGTGTATGTGCCAATTGCACCTCCACAACGCACTGAAATGGGTCCTCAATGTCGATTAGGCATATATGTTGGTTATGAATCTTCGACTACTGTCCGTTACTTAGAACCTTCAACATGAGATCTCTTTACTGCAAGATTTACAGATTGTCACTTTGAAGAAACATAGTTTTCGATGTTAGAGAGAGATAGGAATGCCTCCATTTTGGTTGAATATCAGGAATTGACATGAAATACTCTCATTATGTATCAAGAAGATCCACGCACATCTCAAAGTGAGATTGAAGTGCAATGCATTCTTAATCTTCAAAAGGTAGCTGACTCGATGTCTGACTCCTTTACTCATATTTCCAAGGTGACGAAATCAGATATTCCTACTGCAAATGTTTCTACAAGGTCATAAGTCTTTAAATGGCGATATAATGCAACTCCAGGGCAGAGTAACATGCCTATTGTCCATGTGGATTGAGTAGCATCAACCTTGACTTCCACCAGGAAAAGGGGGAGACCAAGAAAATTTATAGATGAGCCGCCGGTGAAAATGCAGGTCATCCAGGCACAAAATGATCATTTCATCATCAACATTATGAATCCCACACATGAGATTATTCATGGCTACAGTTATGTTCCTAGAATCACAAATGGCATCTCTGTAAAACGCTTAAGATCTATATGTGATGTCAGAGAACTGTGAAATCTCACTAACTAACAATGATGCACTCATTGTTATGGATAGATCATCCAAGGTAGTTGATGATGCTTTTGCTTATTTCGTCACTCAGGAAATCATTGACGATGATGAAGTAGAACCTCACTTGGTTGCCGAATGTCAACGAAGAGCGGATTTGCCAAAATGGAAATATGCAATGCAGGCTGAACTAGACTCCTTGAAGAAAATACATGTTTTTGGTCCGGTAGTACTATGCCCACCGAATGTGTAGCCGGTAGAACATAAATGGGTCTTTGTTCAAAAGTGTAATGAGAAGAATGAAGTCTTACGGTATAAAGCTAGACTTGGGGCGCAAGAATTTTCTCAACGCCCTAGCTTTGATTATGAGGAGACATACTCTTTGGTCATGTACATCATTACTTTCCGCTACGTTGTCAGTTTGGTAGTGTCCAAAAAACTGAACATGCAGCTGATGGATGTGGTGATAGTATATCTCTATGGAAATCTTGATTCAAAAATATACATGAAAGTGCCTGAAGACATAGTTATACCCAATTCAAGTAACTCTACACTACGGAGTGTTCATGCGATTATATTGGAGCGTTCACTATATGGATTAAAACAATCTGGTAAGATATGATATACATGTCTAAGTGACTACTTTATTGGGAAGAGATATAAGAACGATGATTTATGCCCATGTGTATTCATTAAGAGAACAAGTTCAAGATTTGCTATAGTAATGGTCTATGTTGATGATATGAATATCATTGGGTCTCTTGATGAAATCAATGAGACGGTTGGCTACTTGAAGTCCGAGCTTAAGATAAAAGACCTTGGTATGACTCGATTTTATCTTTGTTTAGAGATGGAACATCGTTGGTGGAATACTTATTCACCCGTTTACTTATGTCCAAAAGATTCTCATGCAATTTAACATGGACAAAACACACCCTCTCAGCACATCAATGGTTGCTCGCAGTCTGGAACCTAATTATGATTCATACCGTCTGAAAGATAATGATGAGGAAATTTTGGAAGCTGAGGTACCATACCTTAGTGTTATTGGAGTTTTATTGTATTTAGTTCAACGCATAGGACCAGATATTGTATTCTCTGTGAACTTGTTTGTTTGGTTTAGTTCTGTGCCAAGACAACGTCATTGGACTGGTGTAAAACATATCTTCAGGTACTTGAAGGGTTCCATTCACTTGGGCTTATTCTTTCCCTATAAAGAATACAGAGAGAAGCTTGAAATTCCTAGAAAATGGGTTGTTGAATAACAACATGTGGGTCTCAGAAATCGACATGTCGAAGGTTGCACCCTGGACAGATTAGAACCATTCATTTAACCCGTTGAATAAAATGCTCGACCTGTCGAACAGTGACCCAACTGTAAGCACTGAACCTCAGTTCAGCGTGGTCCCCTATTCAGAGACACTTTGTGATGTCTTAGTTGGTTTTATAAATGTTGGGTATCTCTTTGATCCACACAAAGGACGTTCTCAAACAGGTTATGTATTCATCATGTGGAACACAACGATTTCTTGGAGATCAACAATTGGAGATCAACAAAGCATACCCTTGTTGCTACGTCCTCAAATCATTTTGAGATTATAGCTTTACATGAAGCGGTTAAGGAATGTGTCTGACTTAGATCAATCATACACCACATTCGAGGATTTAGTGGATTATCATCCACTATTACAACACCAACTTGTATCTTTGATGACAATGTGGCTTGCATTGAACAAATAGAGTTGAGATATATCAAGGGTGATCATACAAAGCACATATCGCCTAAGTTCTTCTTTAATCAGCAACAATAGCAGTTATTGAACATTTATGTGAATCGGGTTTGTTCGACAGATAATGCTATAAACTTGTTTACCAAGTCATTGCCCAAATTCACATTTATAAAGCATGTGAGACGCATTTAAATGTGAAGGTTGTCTGAACTCCAAGATTGAGTTACTGATCAAGGGGAGTTCATTTCGTAGACATCAGGAGGAGTCTACATCACATGTGGTCACATTTGTAGTTGATGCATTGTACTCTTTTTCCCTTAGACCAAACTTTTATTTTTACTCAAAAAGTTTTTTGTTTGTTTGACAAGATTTTAGTGAAGTAGCAGATTATGCATCATACATCAGAATCGTGACACAAGAGAGAGTGTTCCACGAGAAATATTTTTGGTATCTCAGTGTGTATCTTGTCATGATTAAAATAGAAGTACATATTCTCTCAAATCCTGATTTATAGAGATATTAATTGTATCAAATTGTAATGCATATTTAAAGTCATCTATCAATAAATAAAGTACAATTTCATATTATATCGTTTGCTTATTTTTTTTCTCCTTCCACAGAACCAATCAGCTACTGTATTCTCTTTGCCAGCATGACTATATAATTCCACAAACCGTTATGAACCCTATGTATGTACCTGAACAACACGTACGACTGGTACGAGAGGTTATAATGCCTCTTAACTACATTTGACTCGTAACGTACTATTAGCTTCTAGAAGCAACAGTATACATAGGCAAAGTACTAACCAACATTAACAGGAAAAACCGCCCACCTCATTAGTATCACTATTTCTCCACAAAAGAGGTTTTCCGGGAGACCAACTAAATTTAGACCGAACATTCATCTGCTCAACAGTGGTGCTATTACAAATAGGTGAAATAGCCATCGCTATGTTCCCATAAACTCAAAGCCAATCGAAGAGCGAAATTCGAAAGAGGCAATCGATCCATTGAAAAAAAAAATAGTACATGCCTAATATAGAGTTCGTCTAATTTATCGATCGATATTCTTTCGCAGTAATTAGATATGGGAGCATTGCAGGTTAGGATCATGCTTAAAGCCTGCAATAAATTGAAGCTGGCCTTTCTCATACAAAGATGGAAGCTTGCCACGGCGTGCAAGAAAGGATGGTACAGAATCCGAAGCCGTATGAAAATATAAGAAGCTAGCGCGCACATGCATATACGATATATGCATATATATATATATATATACACACGCATGTATAATATTTTTGGTGTACAATATATGTATCTGTCGATATCGATTTGATTTATATTCATCGATCTCAATCTCAAAGAGTCAAATTACATGCTTGTATCGTTCAACTTAGTTATACGGTCGGGTACGAAACTACGAGAATGTCATTCCCAAATTTGTGTGGCCGGAAATCGATCAAAACGGAAGAGCTTGGTCATTTGATATGTTTTTATTCAGGCGCCAGCTCTGGAGCCTGAGCTACGTACATCATCGGTAGCCGCCAATAGGTCTCGATCTGGCCATGGCAAGTTTTCTGCTGATCGGTGACAGCTTCAACGATCACCTTACGTTCATTAATGGCACCACCAGTTCAAAAAGAATATGCATGACGTTGATTATTGGGGATTTGAAGTTGTAGCCTTAATTATGCATAACTAGTTTCTAGAATGTTGCTAAAACCAAAGTCTCCTTAATTACCAATATATTCTAAATTGTATTTATACACTTGTCTTTTAAGATTGTTATACTGCAAGTAGAGTTTGTGAATACCAAATACTCTTTTTATCTGTATGTTTGTGATATTCAATGTTAATTAAATGGAACCAGGTTTATGTTTGTTTATTTGAACATTTGTTTTCACTCGTTTAATTTGACAATTGGGGGTACGACACAAACCTCCTCATAATTTGACAAATGGTAATGAGATTTTGGTTTATTCTTTTTTTTTTCTTCAAACTTGCAATGTTATAAAAATTAACTAGCTTACGACGTTTTACAAATCAAGTGAGAGCATCTCCAACAGTTTCTCCATAATTTCTTTAAAATATGGAAGCAAAAAACACAATTTACGATAAAATTTATGTGCCAACTCCATCAGATTTCCCATTTTGTAGATTTTTCTAAATATATAAAGAATGTTGTAAATATATATAGGGAATGTTGTTTTCTATCTCCTCAAATTCTCTAAAATGGGGAATGTGTTCAAGGAATATGTTGGAACAAAACAACCAAAAAATTTCCTAAAATGAAGAAAAACTCAAATATGGGGAATCTGTTGGAGTTGCTCTGAAAGATAAAAACTAGAACAACTTAAACAAGAACCCAGAATCAATGCTTCACAAAATCTAATAGCAAATCTATTGATAAAATATGAATGCTAAAATCATTACTTAATCAGAAAATACTTCTTGTGCATACAGGTTAGTTCTCATCGAGAAAGACCCTTGCTCAATTTACATTCTTCATAATTCTGGAAACATAAATCGTAAGAAAAGGTAGGACCTGCCATGAATAAATTTCCATCATCCTACAATTATTACATTAAAGGTTATTTGGACTCTAATAAATACACTCATGCTGAAATCAGTGGTCTCTTCCATAGCTTCACCCACCTACACAGAAAGTATACATGAAGTTAAAGAATACGACATGCTAAAGATAACAAATGCAAATAATAATCTGCATATGAGATTACCTTTCTGCATATGATTTGAATCATGTTGTTGCTCATCAGTTAACAAATGCAAATCCTAAAATGTACATTTGTCAAATATATATCGACTAAAGCAAGTACAAATGTGTAGAATCTATGAAAGGGTTAATAAGTGATCAAAACCTGGCTTGGCTGAGTATATGATCCAAATTGCTGGTTTGGTGCATAAGTGCTTCCAGATGTATGCTTTGATCAAAACATAAGATTAGATCATTTAATTTAATTTAATTTTATAAAAGCATAAGAAAATATCATTGAGAAACAATAATCACTTCAACTATATATGAGATCAACCAATACATGACTCAAAAGCATGCCTGTATAAGAAAAAAATGGCTTGAAGGAACTTGAATTATATGGTCCATGAAGTGATGCCTATGAACCGGAATTGTATAATATTAGGGAAGACAATGAAATACACAAAGGTGAGTATCAGACATAAATTATCTTATATGATTAGATGGACGCAAAAATCTTTGAGTATTGATTGCCGGTAAGCTCATCATTAGATAAAACTACAGAAGTTTTGAAAAATAATAATTAAGATATATAAAATAATTGAAAAACATAGTTTCTATAGCCTTAGAGGAAGTTAGCAACATATCTGGTTATTAAAACTTGTACTCACCTGTACGGAAAAAGAATTTGAAGAACTTGGATTATATTGTGCATGAATTGAAGAGTGAGTTCAAAACCTATAGTATTTCATTAAAACCCAAACCAATTATATTCATGAACTAGTAAGATTACTTGAATAAAAACTAAACTAAATGTCTATATATATATATCAAGTTACCCGATTAGATGGAGGCACAAATGGATCACTCCTAGTGGTTGAGAAATTCAAGCAAACCTTCTTACTAGATGAGACTGGATCTTTTGGTGCTCTCTCTTTTTGTTGTTTTTTGTATCGCTTTTCTTACTAGATGACACAGTAATGCATTCTTGTTTCGCTTCTCTACGACTGCTTTTCATCTATCATTACTCATCTATTTTGTTTTTGCATATGGTGGATCAAAAATTGGAGTCTCTACAATTGGACAGTCACTTTCAGGGTACGTTTACTAATCGGGAATGAGAATCATCAGGAATCGGAATCAACAGGAATCAAAATGAGGATATTTCATTTCGATTGAGCTGTTTACTTACCATCTAGAATCAAAACAGAAATGTGAATGATTACGATTGTTAACGTTTACTTACCATATGGAATCATAATCAAACTAACTTGATTACCAAAATAACCTTATACTATATTTCCATATTTTTTGAATTTTTCTTCTTCTTTCCTTATAAACTGAGCAAAGTTCTTTGAAAAATTAGACTAATGTACAATCAAAATTTTTTTTCAAAAATCAAGACTATTGATCTTCATGTAAACTCCTCCTATTCTTACAATGCATTTTTCTTCAATAAAATTGAAAAGGAAAAAGGAAAAAAAAAAGGACAATGATCACTCACCAAAGTACAATGGTAGAGTCGACTTGTTTTGGTTTTGTCGTTGTTCGTTGTTTTCGTTTACTAACTATTGAGAATGATATATATATATACATATATATATATTTAGGGTTGGGTAATTTTTAGTTTTTGAATGTTTATAAGGATATTTTGGGTAAAAAAAATTGATTAGGGGAGAGTTGATTCATAAACCCATCACCCCCCTAAGAAATCAAATTCATGGTTTATCAGGAATCAATTCTTGATAAGGAGGTGGGTTTAGGGAATCATTTCTAAATATTTGATTCTCATTCCCGATTAGTAAATGTACCCTTATTATCATCAGGACTGCTATTATCATTCAAAGTCTCATAATTTTTTTTTGGGACCGGATCTTTTTTACTCTTACTCATCCTTCTCAATTAATTCCTCTATCTCTTTCAACTTCTGCATTGCAATTCTACTACCTTTCTCTGTCATTGCTATGACGACCCGGACCAGAATCACCAGTATGATCAGCTATATACGTGAGTTACTGCGTAGTCGCAGAGTTCAGACAGTATTTGAATCGCCAGATTTGATAACGACTTAATTATTGGCCGAGAATTGGAGCTGAGTCTCTTCTCGAGAGTCTTTGTATGTGTGATTTCGAGTTCATAGGCGGCCGGATCATTATTTGGACGACCGAGGAATTAATTATGAATATTTGAAGTTCGGATTTAAATGGTGGTGTTCCTAACGACTAAATTACCGGTCGAGAATTTGGTTTCGGCTTCTTCACGGAAGTTGTTCAGAATTTAATTTCGAGCTCGTAGGAACTTCCGGAGCATTATTTTGAGTTACGAAGATTAAGTTGTGAATATTTCCGATTGTTGATTGTTTAGTCGATTTAAATATGTGTTGGTTTGAACAGTTGACTTTTTATCCAGTTGGTCGATATGTTTGACTTTGGGTCATAATTGAAGAATATGTCGAGTCAAGTTTGTTGCCGCGAGAATGATCGGAATCGGAATTACGACGAGAAAGTTACGGGTATTTGAAGTTTGTCGAAAAGATAAATACGAAGTTTCCAAAAATGGAAGGCCTATAAATAGAAACCTGCTGTTTTGGGCAAGTCAAATATTTCCAGATTGGGAGTTGACCGAGTTGACTGAGTCAACTCGGTGGGAGAGTGAGGTTCACGACGGCAAGGGCGGTGCTCCACGGTGGCGATGGAATTCCGGCCACCTCCGAGCTCGGGCCTAGTCCTGTTCGGTGCGCCTTGAAGTCCTTGACCCCGTGCCGGCCTCCTCTCATGGTGGAGCTCACGGTGGAGAGAGAAATTTGGAACCAAAGTTTGGGAAATTTTGGGTGATTCGGGTTGCTCGATTTTGGCCGAATTGAACTACAAGATGTAGTGGGCTTTGAAGCTCTCCTCACCATGATTCTAACCATGTAATTTTGGTGATCTAATTTTACTTGTGTATGGAGAATTTTGGGATTGAAATTTGTGTGAACATTCGGTTTTTCATGAAATTGACATGGTTAGAGTGAGAATTGGCCTTCGTTGCAGTTGAGAAAGTTGCTCAGTGGATGGTTTTGCATGGAATAGAGGTTGCTCCGCCGTGGAATTATCAGTTCGGGTGGCGGCGCCGCCGTGGGCGGTGGTCAACGGCGGTCAACAGTTTGACTTTTTGGGTTTTCGACAAGTTGCATGTCATTTCACTCGAAATCGCGCCCCGATCACAGTGGGGAGGTTCATTTCTCGATTTGAGCATCCGAACTTACAGCGAGGTATTGAGGTGTGATTTCCAGATTTTCGACAGTTTGTCGTAATCAGATTAAGTGTTTCCGAGAACGGTGGTTTCTCGTGATTTGATTTGAATTGTCGAGTTATGATTTTGAGGAATGAATTTTGTGAATATTCAGGGGTTCATGATCGTTCGTTTGGCGAGGGACTTTCCGCCGGATCACGGGTTAACGCGAACTGCGTTACGCTAGTCTGTGAGTGGACAATTTATTTTCACGGATTGATTGTGAGTCTTTTATATATGATTTACGAACTTGAGCATGCAGTATGATTATGGTTTTACGAGCATGAGATTTCATACGAGATTATGTTTATTATGAGCATGTGTTATACGATTATGCCTATACCAGTATATAGTACGTATATGCATATATATATATATATATATGGTTTCATGCATTTGCATCGAACTATTTATGATTTTATTTACACAGAGTACAGTCTCAGTTACGTTGTTGTATCGATACACTTGCCTCTCGGCTGATCCCCGATGGTAGGCCTACCAGGAGGGGCAGTACCCCTACCTGACCGGCGAGGGGCAGTACCCCGGAACCGAGGCCTTTCTGGCTATGGATCACGTGGAAGTCAGGGACTCCGTGATTCTGACTGTACTAGCACGGATGTGTCCACGAGTGACCCCGTGAGATTTTCCTTGCATGCTCTGTTTACGAGTTGGAGTCAGCGTCTCCTCGTATACTATTTGATTTATTTATATTTCGACTCGCGTATGTTTTTATAAAATATATTACTTGGTGAAAGACATTTATTTTCGTCCACTCACTCTAACAGTTTTCATGTCTTTCCCCTGGGCTTTTCGGTTTCCGTGCCCAGTTTGCAGTTCGGACTCTGGTGTCGCACGTCGTGGTCGGAGGCATAGTGCTCGAGCTACCTTATTTCTTCCAGTAGGTTTATTGTTCTACCTACTGTGGTATACTTATATGTTTATACATTAGAGGTCGCTCTGAGTAATCTGTTGATTATGTTATACGATTTTACTCCGGATTTCAGTAAAGTACAGTTATATTTATTGTTTTACTTTACTGTTGATATATTGAGAAATCCAGATGGGATTGGTGCCCACGGTTTGATTTTTGTGGCATAGGATGAAGTGTATTTTCCGCGTGCAGGTAATGGTAATTCCACGTTAGTAATGAAACTCTGCCAAAATTTCTACGGTTTTTGTTGGTTCGTGTTTTCGAAAGGGTTTGATTCCGGTTTAGGGAGCTAAACCGGGGTTGGGTCCTTTCAATTGCATCCCTGCTTAATACATCATAAGCATTTCAAACCATACTATTTTGACGCAATATAACTGATAGTCTATCCTTCTGTTGTAGTAATGCTTCATGCTCTTTTGCCCATATTCCTGTTTTTGCATCCATTTTCCAACGCTTCAATATATATTGTTGTGGTATCTTGGTAACATTTCTCACATTCAATACCCTTAGAGCATGACGACTCAATAATCTCATGGATTCAAATATCTTGTAGCTACAAGTGACGGTGTCATTTAAAGAGTCAATCCTGACAATATAATTTTTTCTCCGACCCTCCTGACTCAATACAAAAGTATGTATTGTTGCATTAGTATCAACTTCGTCCATCTTGAATGCCATGCTAGCGCTAAGCCCAGTGGCAAAGAAATTGTATAATTTCCTTGTATAAACTTGACTTGCATGATATAGCAGCTTAGTACTTCTTTTAGCAGAAGAAGGTACGCCATTTGTACAACGAAAAGTTTCTTCTAATTCACTTGCACGTGTGCCTTCTACTTGCTTATCATAGTGATGCACAAATTTAGTAAGTCTCATATTTACAGTAGATATATGATGAAATACATTATTTGTGCTCTCACTTCTTTGAGAAGATTGAATCCTGGCAGAGAAAAAGTCTGTTGAATGCCGCACACCATTTTTCTCGAATTGAATATGTTCTCTTCAGCCAGTCATTCTCTACAACATTAAATGTTACAAGTAACTCATCCCATAAAGATTGAAATTCTGATTCTGTCTCACAACCATAGAGACACTTATTGAACAACTTTTTAAAGTTAGGAATTCCCAAGTAGCTTCCTATATGTCTTGTCGCGTTTAATGATATATGCCACAAGCATAAACGATGGCACATATCTAGAAAAATATCTCTGATGTCATTTGCCATTACTTGACACTGATCAATAAAATGGTCATTGGTGGTTGATGTCCCATTGATTCCATAAAAGTTTCAAACAACCACTTAAAAGAGGCAGTTGACTCATTCAACAGAAAAGCACATCCAAACAATACCTTTTTCTAATAGTTATTAACACCAACAAAAGGAGCACAAATCATATTGTACCTGTTTGTTCTATAAGTTGTATCAAAGGCTACTACATCTCCACAACACTCATAGTCAAGTCTTGATTGACCATCTCTCTAAAAGAAAATTTTCATTTGATTTTCTTGATCCACTTGCACCAAGTAAAAGAACATAGGATCTTCAGTTCAAGCTTTGAGTATCTCCGGCCTCAAACATAATTAGTTTGTCAATGTTCACAAAATTGTAGCAATCTCTCTTCGTAAAGGGGACATTCTGAGATCTATCGACTTCTTCTGCAATATATGAGTATGCCTTATTGGTCCTAATATGAGCAGCTTTCATGGTTTTTATTACGCCTTTTTGAACTTTAGATAATGTTCTAATTGATCTTATAAACGGTCTCTCTTCTGCTTTCACAAGCTCATGGTTATGCTCAACATGAAAGTGAGAAACTCTCTATATGTCATATGCTAATATAAAGTGAATCATAGCTTTGCAACTTATTCTTGTGTCTAACCTGTCAGCTTTTTCGTATTTGAAGGATCAACATCCACTTGAAAACCTTATTTTGAACACAAAAAGTTAACTTGGCAAACAACATTATGTACATTTCTTCTCTTTTTTCCTTTACGAACACTAAATTCAATTCTTGTGGCATAACTGTTATACAATTCATAAGCTCCCACTTCACTGTGCACTGTCTTTCCATACAAGTCATCTTCATCAAAACCTCCTTGATGATTCACAATCATCAGATCTTCTCGGTCGGTATTTTCATTATTCTCATCGTCACTCTCCAAATCAATGACTATGATTAAATATAAGAATAAGAAAATATGATGAGAATCAAGTTTCAAATCTAAAAGATTCACTATTTTAGCCTTCTTGCAAATTGACAAATAATAAACGAGGAATAGTAGAAGTGATGCTATAATTTACACAAAAGGAAAAAAAGAAAAAGAAAAAGAATTTCGTATTAAACATTGCTCGAGGAGTCTCAAAGATTAGAAATTGTCCACAGGGAAGACTAACTCCAAGCAAACAGAAATAGAGTGATTGGATATATGTATACTAGACCTCATAGAGTATATGCAAATGCAGAACTAAAAGCACACCTTATATGTATTTCATATGAA
Organism: Geum urbanum; assembly: GCA_946800695.1. Taxonomy (NCBI): domain Eukaryota; kingdom Viridiplantae; phylum Streptophyta; class Magnoliopsida; order Rosales; family Rosaceae; genus Geum; species Geum urbanum. The sequence continues at coordinate 73,971,288 of OX326999.1, read as the reverse complement.
TCATTAAATATAGAACATCCTCTATAGCTTATCTCTAATAAGAAACATATCTTTGCAAGTTCAAACCCAACCTGATTCTCTCAAATATTGACCTATTTGTTTGTGCAAATCCCATCTTTGTAAGATCGAAGCAGCTAACTCATGAAAATGGTAGATTCATTATGAACCAAAATACTTATAACCATTCATACATCAGAAACACATAAGAGCTGCATTAATTCAAGGGCTAAACTTTGCCGGGCCATAGCACAAGAACTCTGCTACTACAGCTATATACATACATATATATGGATTGCAAAAACAATTGTAGCTATACATAACAAATAAATAAACCACTTGACAAAACTGTAAGCATATGAGAGCAAAAGTAAGACACAAGAATCAACATATACTAAATTGACAAAAAGAAAATAAAAGAACATCAACTAATCTCTCGTTTCAAGTTCAACAACTTTTGGGATGAGTAAACGTACTTGTATCGATTGGCATTAAAGATTTGATTTGTTAAATGCCTATCTCTTCTCACCAATGTGCAATTTGTTTCTCTTTCAAAGGGAGATAGAACGTGAGAGAAACGTGAGCAGGGAAAAACCTAACCTAAATGACAAGGTTAATGAGGATTGTTAACGACCTGAGAAGAAAAACTCAGTTAAGATAGATCCACGTGTTGCTTTTGTATTGACCGGGACCACCATATTAGCCAATCACGTGGTAGTCCCGGACCTCACAATAATTTCTCCTACTAATTAATGCCATATCATTATAAGTTCTGCATGATCTTGATCTTGTCCGATCCGTTGATATGTACGTATCTATGCACTTCATTCATCATGGTGGATCAATGTGATTCATTTTCGTAAATCGATTGAACTAGCAGGGGACGTTTTGTTGGTTTGACATGAACACGAATGTTATTTCATATATGAAGTTATATACAAAGCTTAATTTTCTGATAGACAAAGTTAACAGAGTAATTAATTTCTTAAGCGATAGAACATGTTAGTAGCATTGTTTTTCTTGAAAATAGGTGGGTGTCAATTCCACTAAAATAATAGACAAAATAGCTTACAAGCAATACTCATTGGAAAAACATTGCAAGTAATGATTTATCCAATTAATAGCACAAAACTAAGAAAAGTAGACACACATGCTATTACTTAGATGACCGTAGGGGCCATCATTTGGTTTATGAGCCCAAAAATTACGTGGGTGGCTCGTGACTCATTGAGTCTAAACCCGGCTTGATTTAAATTTTTTTAGCTCTAAGGGCATAAGGCTGAACTTTCAAGCCCATAGGTCCAAAAAAATTCCGGCCTGGCGAAATCCGCTAGTAAACTTCATTAAATGTAAATATTATAGTTCACTTCATTACAAACCTTTAAAATATCTAATTTACCTTAATATAAATCATTCATATACAAATTATCAATTTTTTAGGCTTGTGCGTGTAATTGTTAATTCATTTGATTCTAAATACTATTAATTTTTAAGTTTTTTTTACTCAATACATAAAAAGTCTGGCCCAAAAAAACCCGATTAGGTTTAACCTATGAGTGGCCCGTGAACTTCAAAATTTTGAAACATGTCGGGCCAAATTTTGGAGATGTGATGCTAAGCCTTGGCCCATTGTCGAATCTTAGATGACGGAAATTTTACGACCCGAATTAAAATCACGCACTTATTGAATCAAATTAAACTTTATCACGGATTAGTCACACTATCAAGGTTGTTAACAACTTTTTTCATCGGGCTAGAATTTGACTTGACTTTATTCTCAAGAGTTGTAGAGTATTTTATTTCAAGATCGTAGGAATTTTTTGGGAATTTTTCAGAAAAGCGAGCTAATTTTTATGTTTATCAGAAGTTGGCGCTAGTAATTATTAAAAAAGAATTTATTTTTAGTTGGTTTAATCTCGATCGTCCGATCTTGATCGGATCAATTTTGGGCGGTTGATATATCGAGGAGCTTAAGGGTATAAATATGCATTTTCCGGAAAACCCAAAATCAGGAATTATACCAGCCTCGACCCGTTTTGCAAGAAATTTGACCCGCGCAGCCGATTGACCCGACCCGACTGGACCGCCATTTTTTGGCCATCTCCACAGCCAAAAAAGGTAGGATTTTGAAGCTTGGGGTTCCTTGTTTGATTGTTGTGGATATTTTTAGGTGTATGCACGTTATTACGGTAACCTGATTCGGGTTTTATCCAGGGAGTCAACGCTGGCGGTAGCGGCGCTCCGACGGGTTTTGGATGTCTAGAGTAGAGGGTTTTTGGAGCACTCCCTCCCCTGAGTAGTTTTTGAGTGGTCTCAAACTCTTTTGTGGCTCGACGACAGAGATTTGATGAATTAGGTTTTTCTGACGGTTTTAGGGTCGATGGCTTTCGGGGTGTTTTCCGGTGAATCAACGCCGAATCGTTGTAGGGTATAGTTAGGAATGTGATTCAGCTCAGCGAGAAGAAGAGTTTGGGGTATATGGCACTGCTGTTGGTGGTGGTTTCCGGCGAAGAGGTGGTCATTTGTGACGGTGATTTGGGCCTCAACACCGCTGATTTTGGACTCGGTCCAATTATAAATGTTGTAGGGTTTTGTTTGAGATTTCCATTGGTGTATTGAACGCCCCTATCAGATCACTTTGACTGGAGGTGCATGAGACCTATGCACCGCCACCTATGGAGGCGCGTGGCCCTGCGCCAGAGCTTTGGTGAGGTAGGTTCTAGGATTTTGCGACAAGGTTTTTGGGGTGGTTTTTAGGGCCGATTTCCATAGTCTTACTTGTTTTGATATTATGTGATCCTTTTGGACAGGACATCGTGATCGCGACCCTGGCGAGGAGAATTCCGCTGGACTTCAGCAGTAGTCGCAGACTTATGAGTGAACCTTTATTTTCACAGTCGATAGCGAGTTCATATTTTATGCATTACACTTTACGGTATATTTTCTGAGCGCTTATTTGGAGGTTTATTATGTGATGGTTTTATTTAGTTGTATTGATGCCATAGCTATTTAGCTGGAAACTAAATAGTTGGTCGGGCCGAGTTAGGACAAACACCTTACCCGACCTAGATTGTTTCGAGTTAAGACAAACACCCTAGACGATCTCATCACCTTAATTTTCATACATACATTCATTCTAGGTTAGGACAAATAACCTGAACTACCACCTCCATTGTATTTCAGTATTAGATTTGATCATATTATTTTACGGAAATCATCGAAAATGCATGATAATTTAGTTTTATCGATATATGCAGATTATGTTATTTTTGTCCTCTCACGCTAACATTTTATATATTAATGTATTTCCTTGAACTTTTCAGTTTTTGTCGCCCAGACTGCAGTGTATATCCGACAGTTTTTGATGGATTTCACAACATTTCTAATTAAATCATGTTGTCTGTGTTTTTCAGATTGATTGTTTCAGTGGCTTGGATCGCTCATATCGTCATATATTTATTAATTAGCCCTCCACTTTCTCCTTTCTTGAATGAGGTCTTCATCAAGCTGGACGACATTTGGGGTAATTGAGGAGATATTTTCTTGTCTATTTTTCTATTCTTTTTAGGTGATATGATTTTGATATGCTTATTCTCTCTCAGGTCTTTAGGGCACTGTTGCCTTTGCATTCTTTTGCTTCTATCTCCTGATTGCGGTCATGGCTGGGGCTATGATGCTTGGAATGAAATTCGTTTTCGTTTCAATACATCCGATGAAGTAACTAACTTTCCTGTGTTATACATCACTTTATGTTCCTAAAATAGTTTGAATCTTTTGTCCCTTAAATGCTTTGGTGCTCAAACTTTCAATTTACTTCTCTCAGATGGGGGGCCACTCTAATGAACTCATTCTTATTTAATGTTGCACTCGTTCTTCTTTCCTCAGTAAGGTTGGTTTCTTTTATCCTTTATGCTTCTCCTTTGCATCGAGAATATTTGCATGCACTGTAATAATTGGAATGCTACTGGCAGATGAACTATATGGCTATAAAATCATGAGTTCTCCATTACATGTGCTGTATTGACATCACTGAATCTTCCACTTCAATTTTCAGTACTTATTCAGCATTTTCTTAAGATGAGATGCTGAGCTGCTGGTTATTTATTTTAGTCAAAGAGCATGCGACATTTACTTCTGCTGGGGTTAGTGGTACACCATACCTGAATGGCTTGATAAAACATCAGATTTTGGACACCCATAAAAGAGAAAAAAAAAATAGTAGAAGAATGCAGCAGTGTGGATTTCTACTTAATTGTAGGATTAGTGAAATGACTGAAATCAATCTGAAGAAAATCTCTTATATATAGTCGTTTAAGGGGCTAGAGGGAGTTACTGTTCTGCTTATCTTCGTACATAGAACATTTATGCCAGAAGATTTATTGTAAACAACATCGGAAATTTTGCTGGTTTCTGTTGTTTCAGTGTGATTCAGTTCTGCTCCACAGCGTTTGCTTACTATGCTCAAGCAACTGCAGCACAAGAAATATTTGGTCACACTTTGGAATCTCTTCGAGGAATCAGATATTTGTACAAGTGAGTTGTTTCTTCATTTTCAGTTCTCTCTCTATTTAGGTATGTACATTAATCTGATCTTGTTGTGCTTTCATCTGCACTGCGGGTACAACGTGTTCCAAATTGCATTTATTGCCTTGGCAGGGTTGACCTTTGTGTACTATGCAGCCTTTGTACGTTCACAAACTAAATTTTCTGTTACAGGATAATTCTCGCTTTCTACATGCCTTTAACGAAGCCATTTCTTATTTGCTGTAAACTTTCAGGGATGGAGAAGAAAAAAATCTGGTGGCAGGTTCCAACTTTCATCTTAAGTTCTTTTTTGCCTAGAACATAACAGCAGACACCCATCTGAAGCTATCAGTAATCTCTGTTTTCACATCTCTTTTCAAATTGATTTTCACATGTGGATGTGTATGGCCTAGTTTTGGTCGATATTGAAAGCTTTGGTGGAGTAGGCCAATATCATCCGAGTTGCATTCCATGAGTGCAGGGGAAGTAGCATGTCCATTGTGGTTGCCTTTTCCTCCTTTGTATCTATCATTTCTTTATTTGACTTTAGTTTTATACGTTTGGCTTGTAATCGCATTATCCTTTGCATACGAAAAAATTGAGTTTGTAGACCTATGCTTGATGTAATATAACCGTTGAGAAAGGAGAACTAACTATCAGCAGTGAATTGGAGAAAAATATCATCAGCGAGTTGTTCCATGTTGTAGGAAGTCTCTTGTAATAGTTGGTTACAAGTTTTGTACGATTTGAAAGTTCAGTCGATGTGGTTTATATATTAGTTGGCTTCGGTAATTTCGGTTGATGAGGCAATGGAGTTGGCTATGCAGATCTCTTCAAATTCAATTGCCATAGACTTGCATTGTAGGCTGGGCTCCCAGTCCGCCTCCTCTAGGATATTCCGTATCTCATCCACCACAATCTTGCTTCCCTCGGCCGAAAAATGGATTCCATCCCTGGATCATGTTGTAAAGTAAAAGAATTATAGCACAATTTCATCAGCCAAGAACCGAGAACAACGATATTGGAAACAGAAGCTGTATATTTGCTATGTGACTTACGTAAAGCACACAGCAGACCAGTCCTTTCTTTTCTGCATTGAAGCAAAGAGATCAACGACCTTGATATCCATCTCTCTGCACAACTTTACACATGCATCTGAATACATTTGGCACAGCTTGTTTGTTCGACTATTCTCCCGCATTATGCCCCTGGTTTCGGTTTCAAGAATTGGTAACAAAACTCGTGGAACTCTGAAGAAGAAATGGAAGAAGCAAAATAGAAACTCGTTAATCACAGGCACCTGAATGCTTCGTTCATTTGTTCCTCGTTGAGGGGAGGAGCACCAAGAAAGATGATGCGATTTTTCTCCGAAAGACTCTTCAAATGCATAGCAATCTTCCTCAAGTTCTCTACATATTCAGGAAGAGGAATATGTGGGCTGAATCCTAGTGGATCTGGGAGCATTGAATCATTACCACCAAAGTAGACTATTACTACAGATGGCTGAACAGTGTCGTCCTATGTTAAGCGCAGTAACAAAACATCAGCAGCTATTCGTGATAGGAAGGGTTTATAATATAGGGAACCGAATTGTTACCTTGGGAAAAACTTGCTCTAAAACCTGCAGACCATGCCTTGAGTTCCAACCAGCGTAGCCGCGCACAAATATATCCGCCTGACACACACACACACACACACACACACACACACACACACACACACGAAGTAGTAAGATCAGTGATGCTATTATCATGGAGCTTTAATTTGTATCAGACTCGACAATGTAGCTGACAACCATATCATTCTTTAGGCCAACCAAAAGAAAGTCACGTAGTTGTGTAGTAGTCATTGGCAAATTATCCAGCTTCTGCAGATAATTAACATAGCTTTTCAAACAAGAAAGTCACATACATTTCTTTGTTCTTATCATACATAGACAATGTTATTCTCTATAACAGAGACATGAACCATTTTCTCATTTTGCTGATTATGTTACAGTTTAAGAGACCCCTTTTTCAGATACATCAAAGCTTTTATGTGCTGCATGCTATTCGTAGGAAACTTCATTAAAATAAAAGACTGGAAGTTTTGACCAATAAATAAGGTTTGGCATAAAAAACTAAAAGTATGGTCGGGGATAAATGTATAGCAAACTTAAAATTAGGACATGCAATACAGAAAACTAAGATTTTCATCATTTACATTGTAGATCGATGACGGCAACATTTTCGATGGCTGGAAAAGGGAATTGTGAACCATAAGAATTAAATGAAACTTTTGGTTCATCAATCAATGAGTGGGCTATGATGGCCAAACTAGGGATAAGAAGATGATGCATGTAGGATAGAAAGTATTCATGAATAAAGTTGAGAGGGATTGATCAACAAACTTGAAACCCACCACTAAAGTTTTACTGATTCATTCATTGGTTTCATGCCCATGTATGATTAGTATGAAGTAGCTAGCTAATACTCATCAACAAGATGCTCATCTTGGACAAGAAATGTTGGTTTTTCTCAGAAAAGAACAGAAATTAAGCTGCTAATTATCTTAGTTATTGATCACCGGTCATGAATTCGGAAGAGGTTGAGTAAAAACTTATGAGAGATTGATGTTGCAGATGAGTAGCTAAGAAAGTAGTACCTGACGAGAATACAAGTCAGCAAGAATTGCACCCCAGCCTCCATTGCCGAAACTCAACTGGACGATAGAAGAACCAAACAGCACAAACTGAGGTCTTATTGGTCCAACCATTTCTCTGTGTGTGAAGTTTGATAATTGGATGCTTTATTCATCACACATACCGGTCTATATGTGCAGAGGACTCTGTTGTAGATTACACGTGGAGTATTATCAGAACTCTTATCATTATTATGATAACATCATAGGCAGTGACTTCTTGAATGACCATTTGGTAACGATATAAGGTATAACACAACCAAATTAACCAATCATTACATATATAAAGCCGAGATTCTGTTTACTGACACGAATGTGGACACAAGAAATGTTCCCGATCAACCAAAAATTAGAGTTTTAGAGATCGAGATATATATGTTACACAACACATTAAATACACAAGCATACATATGATGGAGATGCAAATTTTTTGGTTCAAATCTTGATTCCTGTTGCTCTATCAAAGCAGTGGACGGGGATGTTCATAGTTTTGCATCAATGGCGGCGGAGTGAAAAGTGAATACTCTTGAAATTCTGCTGGCAATGAGTTCCAATTCAGCCTTGGTTCCCAGTCCTCTGCCTCTTTGAGGACCATCGATATCTCCTCCGCCACAATCTTGCTCCCCTCTGATGTAAAATGGACCCCATCCCTTGAACAATTAAGAATAGTGCATAATTACTTACTTGAAATCAAGAAACCAGTGTTACAGTAGGTGACTTTTTTGTTTGTCACAGTAGGTGACTGAAACAGTAAACATTGTGAAAATCATACTACTTACGTAAAGCACGTAGCTTCCCAGTCTTTCTTTTTCTGAATTGAAGTGAAGAGATCAACGGCCTCGATATCCATCTCTCTGCACAACTCTACACAAGCATCTGAATATATTTTCAAGGTCTTGTTTGTTCGGTTCAGCTCCCCAGCTATGCCACCACTAGTTCTGGTTTCCCACACAGAATAGGAAAACAAAATAAGCTCTTAGGATGGAAGAACACAATAATACCTTAGGATTGAAGAACACATAATATCTTTGTGATTGTAAAGTACCCCAACGCCTCACGATACTGTTCCTCATTGATTGGAGGAGCAGACAGAAAGATGATACGAGTCTTCTCCGAAAGGCACTTAAGATGAGTAGCAATCTTCCTCATATTTTCTACATACTCAGCAAGAGGGACATGTTGGGATATTCCTCCTAGTGGATTAGGGTGCACTGAATCATTACCACCGAAATAGACTATCACCAATGATGGATGAACAGTTGCATCCTGTCTCCAACACATGCATTTTACACAGCATGAGCAACATACTACAATTTCGGGGAAATGATCGATATGAAATGTAATAGTGTTCTTTGAACCTGCATTAATTTGGGATCAGGAAGTACATATCAAATACCTTTGGGAAAACTTCCTCTAAAACCTTTAGAGCACCCCTGGAGTTCCAACCAGCGTATCCTCGATTAAGTATATCAGCCTATTACAGGAGATTTATACATATTACATGAAGTGATGAAACCTAGAGTTGATTTCGAAAACGAAGTAGACACCAATATCAAACATATATGGTAATTAAAATGTGTAATGACAGAGAAAAAGTATTAGCATTAGGACCTAAAAGTTGTCTGAAAAAAAGAAGATAAAAGAAAATGTACAGTAAAACTCAGTCTGGAAACCGATGTGGCATTACTTCTTCAAAGTTAAAATCTCAAAATAAATAATGCCAAATTCTCGATCATCTAGCTATTAGTCTGAGAATCTATCGTTGTTTAATTAATTAGTTCTGTAGTGCTTGTTGGGTTGTAGCTAGATCGAATAAAACTATAAAACTGAGCATATATAGTGTGACCAGGTGTCCGCAGCTAAAACAAATTATTCTCTCAATAGCGGAGGTCCAATTGCTTAGATGCTCTACATATACTATTGTTTTGCTTCCAAGCATGTTCATCACATTTAAACATTAATCTGATTCAAGTTCAATCATTTCATCCCAAAATTAACATTCCAATTCAGGCAATCTTCACAAAGAAGTCCCAGCTGATCGATGAAACTTAAAGCTAGCTAGAGACTGCAGATAATATGCATACCCTCCAATTCCAAACAACAAATGAGAGATCGTCAAGGAATAAAAGATATGATACAGACTTGTTGATCATCCCCGCAGAAAGTTAACAAGTACGTAGAAGGAGTTGATCAAGCGGTACTTAATTGGTGGTATGTATACTTGTAATTAAGAAAGAATGAATGACTCAGAAAGATGTACGTACTCGACGAGAATACAAGTCAGCAAGAATGGCACCCCAGCCTCCATTGCCGAAACTGAACTGAACGATGGACGAGCCAAACAACACAAACTGAGGTCGTATCGGTCCGACCATATTTCTCTCTCTCTCTCTCTCTCTCTCTCTCTCTCTCTCTCTCTCTCTCTCTCTCTCTCAGTTTCTATCTTTCTGTGACTACAGGTATGGATTTTAGCTAGCTATGTGGTACGTTATGGTTCTGACGAAGTTAAGTAAGCATCTATATATAGACAATTAAAAACAGCCATCCACGGATCGGATTACTATTTTTACAAGCGCTAAAGCCTAGTGGTATATGCATGCATGGTTTTTACTTCACGAAATTACGACAGGAATTGACAACGTTGTATCTTTCTTCTCTTCGGCGTCACTTCACTTTTAATTTTACTTTGATTTTGGAAAAGTGATTTTGACATAAAATTTGTCGATCATGTGCATTCCTGGTAAAAGCAAAGGTCCCAAAATCTTTTCTTTTTAAAAAAAGGGTCCCAAAACTGGTTCCAAACACGTCGGCGCCGGCTGTTTGAACATGGTTTTCTCTCGTTCTTCTTGTTGGGCTGCAGTTTTGGGCCCTTATGTGTTGGGCTGGGCTTAATTGGTTCATATGCTTCTCAATTAGTTCTTCACTGTTTTCCACTGTGAAGAAAGTGTTAAAAGTGAAGCAAAAGCAATTCTCTAGGTTTGGTTTGGTGTTTGTGAGCACAAGAAAAGGAGACGACGATGGACATAGCTCTCTTTTCCCCGTCTTCGCTTTTTGCCAACGACGATGACTCTTCCAGTGGTATATACAATAGTCTTGCTTTCTCTAACCAACACTCCAAATTTTAATGGAAAATTACTTACTGGGTCTTGTTTTCTTTTTTCAGGCGAGGAAAACAACACAGAGACCCAGCAAAGCTTCGTTGAGAGGCGGCACCAGTTTCCTGAAATGGTATAAAATATCTATTCTTTTCTCTGTTCAACACCCAGTAACGTAAATTTGACTTCCGTAGGTTCTAAACTCTTGTTCATAATAGCACAATTGGTTTTGCTCTATTTAAAAGTTTTGAGCTTGGAAAGACTAGCCTATAAGTATATGTGTCTGGGTTTTGATTCCTTGGACCGTAGAGTTATTACAGATTTTCAAGCTGTTAAAAGTAGTCTTTTGGATGTTGATCTATCGCAGGACTTGGTCATCAGAGAATTTTCATTTCATCAGCTGAATGCCAATTTACTCTGGCCTGGGACATTTGCATTTGCAGAATGGTTAGTTGCGCATAAGCCGCTGATTGAAGGTCGGCATTGTATTGAACTGGGGAGGTATAGTTTACTGTCTCCACATCCCTTTGTTAGTGCAATGGTTTGCTCTGGTCTGGCATGGGCATGAATATTATAATGCTTTTTCCTATCGTGTTTTGGCCTCAGCAGTCCTGACCAAATTGCATAATTTTTGTTTAAAAATTGGCACACCATTCGCTATGTTATTTGGTGAGCTGAATCACTTACTTCCGCTTTACGTTTGTTCTGTTCTAGTGAACATGTAAATTCTTTACAACCATGCCATGTCTATTCTGGTGAACATGTAAATTCTTTGCAACCATGCCATGTCTAATTCACAGTCTAGTGTTCTTCTTTGTGTTTTATACAATATCTATGGGTGTCAGTGTGTAATTGAACTGGTTGATATAACTCTGTGGTTGAGCGTTTATTAGTTGCTTCTGCTGATGTTCATTTCTCTACTTATTGGCAGTGGTACGGGTGCTTTGGCCATTTTCCTACGAAAATTGGTTAATCTGGACATCACCACGTCAGATTACAATGATCAAGAGATTGAAGATAACATATCTCACAATTGCAGGGTAAATGGAATTACACCTGTCATTCCTCATATAAAGCGTGAGTCCTGATATTTTTTTTTTCTCTATTGTGGAGCTGAAAGCTTCGGGGCATCATTGCATGTAATTATGCATTGGATTGTCTACATCTGTCTAAACATTCATTGTTGTGAACATTTGAAAACATTCTTAACAACATGAAACGGAATTTCAAAAATGTCTGCTCATGTCTTCCAAGACAATTTGATGTTGGCTCCTTTTCATATAGAATATGCCATATAATGGCATCGCACTGTCCACATGTGGATCATGAGTATCCGTAGTTTCTGTGTCTAAATATTAATTGCTTGGTTATACTAATTACTACCTTCTTCAGATACATGGGGTGAAAGTTTCCCAACTACGGATCCAGACTGGGACCTAATTATTGCGAGTGATATCCTATTGTGTAAGTTTTTTCTGCCATAATGACACAATCCATTTATTTTTCGTTTAGACAGTCTACAACTGTTCTTTCCTATTTGCTTGCAGATGTCAAACAGTATCCAAATTTGATAAAAACTCTTTTGTTTCTCATCAAATCGTACAAGCCAATGTACAAGAAATCACAGCCTCGCGGAAAAGCTGAGTTGAGTGATGGTAATGTGCTGGAAACTTCTATGAAAAGTACGCTGAACATGCCTGAAAGTATTACATTCTTATATTATTTTATTTTATTTTATCACAGAAGTGTCTGTCAGTTTACCCCGGCCTGCATTTCTGATGAGTTGGAGACGCAGAATAGGAAAAGAGGACGAATCACTTTTCTTCACCGGTTGTGAGGATGCTGGTCTTGAAGTAGAGCATCTAGGATCCCGTGTGTATTGCATCAAACCAAGAGAAAATACAACCAGTGGTGACCAAATAGTGAGTTCTTAGAGGCTATATTTGGCTTAGATTAGAATGGCAACATTTTTCTCTTTTGTGTTTGCTATTTTTCTCAAAACTTGAGCGATCTGCAATTTGCATATGAGAAACTGGAATTAGCAAGTGTAAGGAATTTGTTAGGCCTGACTTGGTTTGGGTTTGTGCATAAAATAATAGGATCCGAACCCGAACCTGAATTATACAATATGGGTTAGGGTTGGGTAATTTTTTAAACAAATCCGAACTCAACCCAACCCGAATTAATAGGTCCACAAATATCATCATGAATTCTTTGTAAGAATGGTATGTTGTCATTGTTATCAACCGCAAAGGAAGATCTAGCCTGTAACTTTGCTAATGAGCAAAGTTTGCAAATAAAGCGATGAGCATCAAAGATTGCCATAAAGGAATTTTGTGGAATAACATTAGGTGTTGAAATCGGATTGAGATTGTTAATCTCATCTATTCCATCAAATCCGATGGTTTTGAGAATCTTCATATGCTTAGTCTTTGAAAAATGGATGACCATGAGAGTTTTTCAATATTTTGATCATCATATCACGACTTGGGTATCCCGGCCAATAATGTCAAAGCTTGTATGAGGTCATGTCACACACTGTAGCAAGTGTGACAATATTGGATTCAATAATCTGAACCGTAGTAAGATATAATCTACTAGGAATTGCTCCTAATTTCTCTAAGTAGCGCTTTCTACCACACTCCTCAAAAGTTATGCATAAAAATTCTTTCCCATTCTCACAATGAGTTTATAACTGTAGACCGTTGGCTCTAATGTCCTTAAAACTTAGCAAGGTCTGATTGGCTTTTGGCGTGTACAATGCATCAGTGATATGAATTATATTTCCATGTGGTAGAAAAAATTGTGTTGAACTACGCAAAATCAATCATGATTGTCATCGATGATGTGTATGGCACAAGATTTATAAATAATTGTCTATTTCGCAATATACTATGAGTAGTACCACCATCTGGTAGACACTCAATCTCGCCTTCAAACATCTACAAAAGAATTTGAATTAATTAGTCTTTAAGACTTGTTGAACACTTTAAGTAAAGACTTAAAGATTTACCAAAGGGTTGTGACCCTTAAAAAGTGTTGATATAGCATAGTAAAACTGATGTAAAACACATCAAAACATCAAATTCGGGTGCCCTTAAAACCTAAAACCGATATTAATTTTCAGATATCTTTTTTGACGGGATGACCGAAATTTTTTGACAAGTCAAAATTATAACATTTTCGAGACAGTAGCGTGCAGCCGACAGGTCGAGCATTTTCATCGATGGGTCGAAGTAACTAAATAAATGGTTGAGGGTCATCTTTTGACGAGTCGAAAGATTTAGTACACTATTTTACGACGGGTCAAAAAGTGCTGAAACTAATACAGTGGGTTACCATTGACGGGTCGAGGAAAAATTCCGATGGGTCGAAAATTTCCAATATCAAATCATCTTCTCTTTTGTCTAGTTTTTATGCTACTTTGGTGTCATAATGCTATAGAATTTTGTAGATTTCGAATCATTTAAGCAATACATATGTAAATAACCATTCTCAACACTTTCAAATACCGAAAGGAAGAAATTTTATTACATTTCCAACATCAAAACTAACATCAAAAGATTGTTCTTATTCAATGACCATGACTACAACTGTAGTCAAGATACAAAACAAAACTTGATTACATAGAAGAATCATAAGCCTAATACATAGACTAAGCAAAATCCGTAGTCTCTATGTTTGGTTTAGGGATTTTTGCTACAATTAGAGTGGTTTCTCCACCATCTTCTATCTCATAGTTAATTTAGTTTGTCTCCCTTTGCTTTGCTTGGTATTGTTGACACATCTTGTAGGCATTCTGAATATTCTTTGGTGCTATGCATTGTTTATGTATATGATTAGACGCACCACACCTATAACAATGTGCCAAACGAGCAGTAGAAGCAAAATGTGAAGAATTCCCACCATTTCTAGAACCAGAATTGGATTGATTCTTGTTGAAGTTGTGGTTGTTGTCATGGCGAGTCCAAGTCAAATTCTGATTATTTTCTCCTCTACCGCGTTCTTCTCTACCACCACGAATTGGATAAGGTTCTGAACGTTGTTTCCCCTTATCCTTTTGTGTCTTCTCTCCAGTGTTGTAAGTTTCATTAACTTTCTTTGTATCGGTTGGCCTAACATTGTTGTGAAAAAGGATCTCGTGATGCCTCTCTTTCTTGGCCAGCACACTCATGAGATCACTGAATGAGCCAAGTCTTCCTTCCTCATAATCAAGACGATACTGATGTGCAAGGGTGTCGATAGAAGTAGAGAAGGTGCTCAAAGACTTCTCAACCATAGCGTGGTCAGTCTTTACAATGCCACAATTGGCAAGTTCAGACTGTAACTCCAACATATCTTGATTAAATTCATTTATCTTAGGATAATCCAATAACCGGATTCTATCCCATCTTTCTATGAGCTCTGGAAGATGTGCATCATGCACATTGTTAAACCATTCTTGCAAAGTTATCGACAAATCAGCGGGGTCATCCTTTAACAAGTATTGTTTCCTCATAGCAGGATGAATATGTCTCCTGAGAAACATGAGAGCTTGAGCTTTTTGAGCTAAGGTGTCATCGTTGGCTTCAGTTCTAAGTGGTAGTGGTTGGATGGTATCAGTGAGACATTTACCGAGGAAATTATTCCTCATGTTAGATACCCATCTGTGGTATTCTGCTCCTTGAATGTCAATGATATCAAACTCTGGCTTTACTGGCTCAGTCATCTACAAAAGACAAGATATGTAATTAGTTTACCGATTGAAAGAACCACGATCACTAATATCAAGTTTAGGGAATAAGAAACATGATTCATGATGTATGGTCACAAAAATCGATGCAATACCAATAGCTTCATACCACTCCCCAGAAAAATTATGACTTACAAATGGTCACAAAGATCGACTTCTTCTAGATATAAATAGAACAAGACATATACCAAGAATATTATTTTCTTAAACACTTTTAATATTGATTGTGTTAAATAAATGAAGGTTAATATTGTAATAGATAAAATAGATATAAAAAATTTTAACAAAAGAAAATTATGTTTTTTCTCCACGCTCTTTGCCACATCGATGTACAGCTAACAAAGAAAAAAATTGTATTTTATTTTTCTCTTTTCCTATGATTTGTCAATAATTATATTTTGCTCGATTTTTTTTTGAGGTAACGATAGAATTAATATTGTGGTAGAGTACAAGGAGCTAACCAGAACCTTCGGCTTGGTAGAAAGAACCCCTTAAAGTCACTAGTACAATTTTCGCACAAGTTTCTACATAGCTAGACCGGATAGGTATATGATAAAAACTAAAAAAGTTCGGGGTCCTACACTGTATCTAATTATGTACCTCAAACTACAGCATAGTGAGTCACCGCTCCTCCGCCTTGTCCACGACCACCTTCTTGGTTGGAGATTCGTGTTTCGAGATGTCCTACCACCCGTCAGTCTGAGCCATCTTGCCATGAGAAGCCGGACCTAGTTTATCCTCACGTGCCTATCTCTTCTTTGCACTCGCGGAAGTACCACCGCCTTGTTGAAAAGGCGTGAGAGACATACTTTGGGTCTGCAATGCAGACCTAGCAGCCAGCGCCAACTGTTACCATCGGTCTTCTGAACCTAAGGTAAGATTGAGCTCCGTTCCAGAAACTTGAGACTGACCAAGTGTGGTCGTAGTAACCTGCATGGGTGACACATGGCTCAAAGCTCCAGATTCCATACCCTGCATGATTGACACATGGGACGCATGCACCAGCGCTGAACCCGAGGCTCTATTCACTAAGGCAAACAGCTCGGCCCCAGCCAATGCGGCGTAAGAATCAGCCGTCACCGCTGTAGCCACCGCCCGGGATACCAACACCTCACAAACACAATCTTGGTGCTCAAACTGGCCATACAATCCACAGAAGTTTCGGATTCCCATGTATTCAAAGGAAAGGATCTGAGACACCCGTCGAAAACCGAAACCGCCGTCGCATTGGGAGAGGCCACCGGAAATCCACATATATCCGCAGCCACATCTCCTTTACTTGCCTTAGCTTGAGCAAATCGATCTCCTTAAGCTCCCCAATTTGTCTTCCGATCCGTCTTGGCCAAGCTTCGTTCATGCCACTTTCCGGCACGTTGCCAACCTTGACCCAAACCAGCACCACCGCCGCCGCCGCCGCCATCGCCATCAAATAAGAAATCCATCAAACTTCTCAACAATCAAAGTATGATTGTCGTAGTACCACGGCCCTCCTTAGACCGCCGGGCGCACCATCGCCGCCTCCTGAAAAGTACAGAAAAACTTATTCGGGGTCTTCCTCATGTACGACACTTTCGCCGGCCGGCTCGGTGTACGCCACAGACATGCAAGCATGGCTCGCATGCCACTCTCATTCCTCGCCGGCAAAGGATCCATCCCGAACAACCGGAAAACGCCGTAAAAGCAGTCGGGGAGAGCGGAGTCCTCGTCGGAGTCCGATAGCACGATCTCTTCCAACCGCACCGCTCCATCGCCGAATTGTATTGTTGGGCCACATCTCCTCTAGTGTCCCGGGTTTGGATTGCAAAGTCGATAATAAGACTGATGAGTGATGAGGATGTGCAACAGAAAAGTAATATCACAACTCCTCCGAACAAACAGCGGCCATTGCTCAGCTTTGAAAGAGAAAGAGAGGTCGACCAATTTGGTCATATTCGACGAAGGGAGCTGTGAGTGATAATGGAGTGATTTGGCCACGTGTCTAATTATGAGTGGACAAACAAACTCTGGAATGGGCTGCAGTGGCTGCCAATGCATGGGTAGCCAAGAATTGTCTGTTAGAATTTCTAATCCGTCTGTGACAAGGATTTGTTGGACAGAGAAATTAATTTTGATTGGGATTAGGAAGAAAATTTATGAAAAACCCTCAATTCTAATCCATCTGACATTATCTCTACTATAATAAAGAGAAACGCCCATTTTTGGTGTCATCGCTCTACTAAAATGTAAACTTCCTAAAATATCCTTAAAATTGCATAAATCAAATATACAATAAACTGCGTGGTGGCAAAGAAAATTAAAGGAGAAATGATGATGTTAGTCAAAGAATTATTTTATCTCATTTGATAAAACGTGGGATACATTTTTCTTTGTTGGGACAATTTTTAAAAACATGTGTGTACACACGAATGAGGCTTAGTATAGATAATGGTAGCTACATTTCCTTCTCAGATATGCCTACTCAATTAAGAAACTGCAAATTTTGCCGGCTTCCGAGACCAAAGAGGCAAAGAATAATAGTGATCATCTGGGAAACATTATTTCTGTCTGAGGATCAGATGCATATGACTGATATGAGTGGGCAGAAGTTACATCAGGATTTGCTGA
Organism: Geum urbanum; assembly: GCA_946800695.1. Classification (NCBI taxonomy): domain Eukaryota; kingdom Viridiplantae; phylum Streptophyta; class Magnoliopsida; order Rosales; family Rosaceae; genus Geum; species Geum urbanum. The sequence goes on along the minus strand of OX326999.1, from coordinate 73,953,657 downwards.
TGATTTCCCGCGTTTATCTGAATGAGACGACGAAGTTCCCTCCGAACTGGCACTGCCTTCCTGGTGAGAACCGTACCGCCTCGGCCTTGGTTCTTTGAGTAGCTTCTCGTTTAGCACTACTTCTCTGGAGAGCATTTCCACAACTTGCTTCATGGTTGGCCTTTGTTGGGCAGACTCTTGTGTACAAAACAGCGCAACCTTAATGAACCGCATCACCTCAGCTTCGAGATATGCTGTCAGTTCCGGATCAACAATCTCCATCAGTCTTTCTTCTTCCCTTAGCTTCCATGTCTGCAAAATTATGCATACAACTGTCAGTCTTGGAATTTATGTCCTGTAAATTATCAGAACAACGGTAACAGTTCATGTGACTGGAGTGTTATGTACCCATTCCACCAAAACCAGCAGTTGTTCACCAAAAGCTGCCTTACTACTACTTCTGCCACTGATTATTTCAAGCAGGAGGACCCCAAAACTGTACACATCTGCCTTCTTTGTGAGCTGTCCCAAAAGTGCATATTCCGGGGCAAGATATCCCCTGCACAAACAAATCCTTACATAAAACTACACATATATCAAGCACTTGGAGTTAAAAAAACAATTTTTTGATCTACTAAATAGCCAAGATGGAGTTAAAATGAAATGTGAAAAGTAGAATTCAGGCTTACACAGTTCCTGCCACTCTAGTACTAAGATGAGTGACATTATCAGGGAACAGTTTTGCCAGTCCGAAGTCTCCAATTTTAGGACGAAAATTTTCATCGAGAAGTATATTGCTAGCCTTGATATCTCTGTGCACAATATGTTGTTCAGCTTCGTCATGTAAAAATGCAAGACCAGTTGCTGTTCCCAGGCAAATGGCTGCTCTCTGAGGCCAATCTAGATTAATGTATTTACTTTTGGAACCTGGAAAAAAAGTTGTTGCATATTAGCACACACTACTGAATGATTGAAGGAGTACAGAACTATCACTTGCAGAGAAAATACAATGTGAAGGCAGAAAACTAGCAGAACAAAGTAGGGATGAGAGCTATCAAAGATTGATGTGAGATGAATTCTGAGCCAGCATACGACTCTACGATGTCTAGAAATTACCGAGCAAAGAACTTGCAAGACTGTTGTTCTCCAGATATTCATATACTAATATCCGGTGATTTGCCTCCACGCAGCAGCCAACGAGCTCAACGAGATTTGGGTGTCGTATTCTTGAAATTGTGTTGATCTCTGTCAAAAATTCATTTGCTCCTTGTTTAGAGTCTGAAGATAGACACTTGATCGCAACTTGGGTATCATCTCTTAAAACTCCCTGCAATACATTATAAATGAGGTCCTCAATTTAATCTCACAAGTTTTAAGCAACTACAAAATTAGTCAATGCAGGACTTTACGTCTCAAAACACTCAGATCTTCACTGTCTGGGTCCTTGTTGCTATTATAGAAGAAATTTCAGGGTCTAGGACTAGGAGTTCAGTAATTACTTAGTTCCATATGCAGCTGTTATTAGAGGTTTTCTTATCTGAGTGTTGGAAACCTTCCTTTCCAGAAAATGAGGTGTTGGTAGTACAAACAAATGCATCTTAAACAAATACAATGTTCGTTGATCTCACCTTAAAGACAATTCCATAGCCTCCTCCACCGATCTTGTTTGAAGGATGAAAATTCCTAGTAGCTGACCTCAGTGAATTGTAAGAAAAGACCCTTACATCGTTTGTGGGAATCTCTAAACACATAAAAACTCCAATGACTCAACATACTGCTTTGCAGTATAAAAGCTCATCTTAGTAAAAATCCTAGATTAGTTAGACCAAGTTACTCATTCTCTATTTCTCTTACCTTGGACTTGCCTGGAAGGTTCCAAATTGTTGTCTTCTTTGCAACAATTGAGCACACCGAAGCAGCTACAAACCATTGCAACACCCAATTCGAATTCTTTACTTCCTTAACCACATGTCTTTAAACCCACTAAACAAAAATAACAAACATTAATACTCAGATCTCTGAAGTGAAATCTGAATAACTAAAACTGGGAACTTGATGAGGAAACTTAGTATCAAATTTTAACTGAAGAAAAAAAAAACTGCATGAATGGAACATATAATAGGAAAGTACCCTAGAATCTGGGAAGCTGAGTTGAACTTGGATTTGGTTCTTCGACTGCAAAAAAGCCAAAAGGGGCTTGCTCAGAGGCACAGAACTGGAAACCAACTATTTGGTAAAGACTTAAATCCATGCTTAGGTAATGAGTATGTATAAGACTTACAGAATTGGGTTAGTGAACGAATGCAAAAGAGAATTAGGTAGTGGGGAGGGGTCGAGAAGCAAAAGTATGCTTTATTATTGCTATTAAAACAGAAACGAGAGTGCAAAGTGCAAGGACGGCAATTGATGGTGACATTGTGATTTCTTTGTTTCCCCATTTCACAAAGGGAAAATTAAGAAAACGAAGAGCTAAAGACATTTGAAGCGGGCCCTGTGGATTAGAGAAGGACTTGTGTTGTGGGATTGCATTCTTCATGTTTATACTCAAAAGTTTAAAGACATGTGGAAATGAATTAGTCAAACAATATCGAACCTAAACCTAGCCACCTAGCTAGAACTAGACTCAGATTTACGTGTGAATCAATGATCACAGCCGCTTGAAGTATTCGTTGAAACTTGAAAGAATCAAAGTCGATCTGTTATTTATTCAAGGATATGCAGCAGGTTATTTTCGTTCCTTCTACGACTAGATTCTAGTTGGGACGGACCTGCACTTCAAGCAAAATAGGTAATTGAAGCCAGAAACTGGTTAATATACACAAAAGGGTAAGAAGCATCCAGTTTCATGGCTCTCGTGCTTCTACAAAAGTGGCTTTTTCAAAGAGCAAGTCTTTCATCTTTTTTTACACGATTGCCTTGTTGCTTCTTCCTTAAATTTTCTAGCCAACACAGAAGTAACTGGTGTGAGAAAACAATAAGCAGTGCTTTATTAAATTAAATTAAATTATTGGTAATCTGATACCTACATACATAAGCAAATACTGAAATCCGGAAAGAGAGATTTTTATTACAGTACTATGAAGTTCCATTTTCGCAAAGACATTTTAGACATGATACCGGAATGAGCAGCAAAGCTGAAGGAGCTCTTCAATTTCCAATGATAAAATTCTGATACAAACAATCTTTGCTAATAAGCAGCTTAACAGATGACCAATACATTGGTTCTTTGATCAAGTGTACCTGATTCTTGTTCAACTAATGTAGCATGCATGCTCAGACAAAAACATGCACTCGCAAACTTAATTCCTTAAAATTTACAGTAGGTTTAGATTGCCTTCTGCCAACAGCTCCCTACGAGGATGAGCTGAGCTTCAAATACCGCACAGAGTAGGCAACCACCAAGAGGCAAACCCATAATCCAGGACCGATGGTCACCTGCCTTGTTGGATTGCAGGAGTGGAATTCGCTCTCTCACTTCCATGATCAACATCCTCAATTTCACATCCTTCAAAGTAAGCAGAAATATTGTTGACACTTGGTTCGGAGCTGGCATTGCTGCATGTAGCAAGAGGAGAGTCTGTAGCATTAGTCATCTTGCTCTTTGTTGGTCTTGTTCGAACACCGTACAGAGAGGAAGCTGGAACTTTTGTCAGAACAGGGTGCAAGTTATCTTGCACACTTCGCCCTATATCCTGCTTAAGAAAATTCCAAGGTTAAATCACATATTGCTTTCATCCATTATTCGATATAGTAACTGAAGGAAGTTCCAAGTCATAACTATGCATCAAGTGAAAAATGTATTGTGATTTGTGAATAAGGAAAGTGATGCATACCATGTGCCTCATAGCCATATCCATGGATTTCTTTGAAAGTGTTCTTCCAAAGCCTAAGCTGTCAGAGGATGAAGACTTCCCATCAGGATTCTTCTGAGTAGAATGGTCGTATTGTTTTGGTGGTGCCAGTTTCCTCTGGTTTACTACTCTCTCAACACTTTGGGTCCCCATAAGTACAGGGTTTACATCATCACTGTCATTGTAAGATGGTTTATTTGTGACTTGACGAGAGTACCCATTTGTAGCGGCACTGCCATGTGAACCCCTTCCTCTAGAAGGTGAACATGATTGCTGTCTAGACTTTCCATTCGAAACTGCTCCAACAGAAGATGATCTAACACTTGGAGCCCCAGGACGAGCTTTAGAGGCTGAAGTTGGCCTTTGTGGCAATGCGGTTCTCAAATTTGGGGGAGCATCAAGTGACAAAGCAGGTGCATCCGAGGATTTTGAGGACCTAGGTTTTACAGTTGGAGAACTTCCGCGTGATGGCACAGGATTTTTTGAACTCGGGGGAGCCGACTTTGATACTGAAGAAGATCGCCGAGGAGGGGCAGATAGTGCAGGTGTACTTGATGAACTTGGTAGACGAGTTGGTGTTGCTGATCTTGATGTTGTCTTGGAAGCTGGTACAGAAGGTCTGCCAGTTGGTGTAGAAGAACGAGCTGTGGGTTTAGAAGGAGTGGAGGACCTCACTGAAGGAGCCACCAGTTTAGCAGATGATGAGGTGGTTCGCGAAGTTGGTGCAGAGGATCTCGATGTCAGAGTTGATGAAGGTACAGTGGGCCGTCCAGTCGGTGTCGTAGATCTAGTGGCTGCACATGCTGGCCCTCTTGATGGGGATGGCCTCCTGTTACTAGTACTGGAAGAATTTGGTCGTGATGGTAGTGTTGGCTGCTTAGATGCTACTTCGCTCTCTGAAGTAGTTTCTAAATCAGTGTTCGCAAGCTGCAGAGCCATTTTGCAAATCATGACTTGAATTTAAAACCAAAACTCCAAGAACACCTAATACAACACCAAGCTCAATCAACTATGGTATTACGCGAAGGGAGAACAACATTTCAACACAGCTGATCACGTCTATGACAACGCAGAGCTATGTAAGCTAGAGTTCTTACCCTAGACTTTGGGGGAGCGGCATCACGTGCATTGGATTCCTCGGTCTGAGTAACTAAAGTCCTCTGTGGTTCCATCTCCAAGGATGGAAACAGTGGTGTAGCTGGTGGAGTAATTAGCCTGGATAACATAGAAAAAAGTTCATCCACAATCAAAATAACAACATTGCACCATAGACTCCATAACAAAGCATCGAATTCATAAGTGATAAGTCAAAGGCTACAACTTTGAAACAACACAAATGAAATGGTCATGATTAACAGAAATCATCATGCTTAGTTTTGCACACTTAACTAACATTTCTCGGAAGCTTAGATCTCTACACCAAATCCATTAGTCTAAGCCAAATTTGACCACTACTGACATAATGCCCCCTAATCAGTCCACTCAAAATCAAAGACTCAAGCTTTGACATAAACTCACTCACCAATCGAACTCCGATTTCTCATTCTCCGAGTTTAAAAACTCATCAACTCTACTCCTCCGCTCCGGCCCATTACTCCTATAAATCGGCTTATCAGATTCTGCACAACATTAACAACACAAAAACAAAACTTTTATCATAAACACCCCAACAAAAACCCTTTTTTAACCAAAGCTTCAAAACGAAGCCGTACCAATCGGAGCAGTAGCAGCAGCAACATCGAGCTCATCGCCGCCGCCGCCGCCGCTGTTTTTGGCCGGAAGAAGCAGAAAGGTTCCATTTTTGTCCTTGTCCTTCTCGCGCCTCCGCATCTCGAGAAACATCGCCAGCTCTTCGTCTCTGTCATTAACATTGACCACTTTCCCGAAGCTTCTTTCCATTTTCAGATCAATCTCTCCACGCTCTCTACTAAATCAAACACACAGATTCTGAAAGCTATAGAGTATAAAAAAGAGATAGAGCTTTAATGGGTTTTTTGTGGGGGAGACAGTGAGACAATGAAGGTGGGATTTTCAGGTGCTGGGTTGGGTTTGGTTAGTATTATTACTAATCTTTGATTGCTCTGACAAAAATGGCGGACCAAGAACACCGTCTCTGTTTTGGAAGCTTATTATTTCGAACAAAATTTAGAGAGCTAGAGAGCTTTAAATGGGTGTGGGTTTTGATTTGGAAATTTTTGTAAAGAAGGGGGGAGATGGACCGAGATGGGGAAGATAATCACGAGAATGCCACTGCGATTGTATTTTTCGTTTTGTTCTAGACGTGGCCTTCTATTAATCATTTATACGGAAATTTTTTGTAAACTGTTGGCTTGTGATCTATATAGACATGTAGTTCATCATGTATGTGAAAGATTTTTCTGCCTAGGTAGGTTCTGTGAGACCTATTAGTTAAAATTGAAGGTATTTTCCTTTTTGACAATTTCAACGGCGATCATTGTGCGTCGATCAATTTTTAATAATAATTTTAAGACGGTCACAATCAACCATCTTGCAAGAAAAATTAGTGGGATATGAGGGTCCAAAAAATTAGTTTATTTAAATCTTTATTTTGGTGCACGCATTTATTTATAATTACTATAATTTTGTATGTGTCTTCTAATGATAAGATGTCATGAGTGGTCAATAAACTGTAATCCAGTATTAAAGATATATGGTGATTCTTCAAGTTACATGTTCGAATCTTATTAGATTTCAAATTTGTTGTCCAATATCAAAATAAAAGAATATGTCACAAGTGATATAACGCATAATTGTTATAAGTTGTGAGATACCATCAAATACACTATATATTTCAAACATATAACTTGGTTTGGTGAGCAACTTCTTACCAATCGATTCAATATAAACAATTTTCTTGTAACATTATAATATCAAATTAGTCTACATAAAAATTCTATTATGGAAAGACTTTGAATTTATGAATAAGGATTGAACAAGTGGGATTTAATAGACTATTCCATCCTATGCACGTATGCTTCTTCCTACATTTTCGTTAATCATACTCCTTAACAACTAAAACAAACCAATTAAAAATTGTACAATACCTATAACTTGCGATCTCCGAAACCTCGTAGAAAACATTATCAATTCCCCAAAACACACATCGAACGCCACCTTTGCAAGAACAACAACCCTCCAAATTGTTTAGACAAATTCGAGGCATATGACGACGTTTTATTCGTCTTGTTTTCTAGTGGTACAATCGTAATAAACTGCAATTACAGACCCGTTGTCGCGAGCGAGATTTAAATCCAATCGAAACATTCCTATTCACGCTGACCATGCACATGCTGGAGCATTCTCTTTGACCGGTGAGTTACTTGCTGATTGACTGTCGTTTTGAATTCAAACTTTGTCGTTTAAAAATGCTCCCCCAGATTTGAACGAGGAGGACCTCGAGATTAGCAACAAACTCTCATCGGACGGCTGTGCTTGGTGGTCGGAGCGTATTTAAAGAGAGGACGTCACGGACTGACTTGTGGGGCTCCTCCTCTCCTCGTCAGACGTGTATTTCAAATTTGGTTTGGGTCATGATACTTTTATCTGATTGCTTACAAACTACTTAGCTATGGCCTAATTGAGGCCCAATCTTACGAGGATAACGTAGACAAGGTCCGGTTCGGACCGGCGCACTAACCGAAAACTATTCCTACTCTAATCTGGAGTGTTTAGTCTGAATACTACATATAAACTTGTGTTACCTTTTAGCAAGACTGTAAATTTTATATGTCATATAGGGATACAGATATCTTTGTGACTTCATCGCCGTATCAAAACAACTCATAGAATAAATAGAATAAAGTGTTGTGGTATACTGGTATTGTTTGTGATACATTCTTGTTTAATTTGTCGTTATGGACGAAGAACAGAAGAGAAAGTTATTTGTAAGTGGGATAACATGGGAGTTCAATGAAGATATCTTGGAAGAATACTTCAGCAAATATGGGGAAGTAGTAGAGTGTGTGATTGTCCTAAACAAAATCACTCGTCAATCTAGAAAATTTGATTTTGTTACCTTTACTGATATATCTATGATCGATACAGTCTTAAAAGAATGTCACTCCATATTAGGCAAAAAAGTTAGATTTAACTTTCAAAATCAAGTTATAATATGTTAAATTCTTATAGAAAATTACTGTAGTATGTTGAGTTTTTTGACATATTATGCACATTTTTTGGGTTTCGCTCATGTCATATACTGTGAAGTTTACTATTTTAAGTTATTGTTCGAATAATTCTTGTTATCAAATTCTCGAGTACTTTTTCTTTTAATTTGTGTCAGTCTTGTCGAGTAATTATTTACTTTCTTTTTCTACGTGGATATCCATACTCTAATCTGCTAATGTAGATTGAGCTGAACCAGAGAGAGAGAAGAACCGATTTAACCAAGGACATCAACATATTCATCATGAAGAACCATACATCCCTAGAAAGATTTATGTAGGGGGTTTACCAGATGATCTGACAGAAGAGGAATTTATAGACTAATATACGAAGTTTGGTGCAGTCGAAAACGGGACCATTGTGTGTGACAAGAAAACCAAGGCTCCGAAAGGCTTTGGATTCATTGCCTTTGAATCAGATGAGACTGTCGTCGAAGTCTTGGATGAGCAACATAACCATCCTCACGAACTGAAGGGTAAGAAGGTGAAGGTCACGAGGGCTCGTCCCCAAAGTAGGAGGAATCAGAGGTGGAACTGGTACGATCAGTATGAGATAGCTGCCGAGTTGGATTTCGGGGTACAACTTCGGTGTGATGACCTTGCTCTTGGTGCTGATCGTCTTTTTTGCTATTACTGTGGAGGTACTTATGGTTATCAACACTCTTTAGAGTGTTCGTATTATCCAAATCCTTATGATGGGGTCTGGAATAGTGTTTCGGTCAATCATGCCAGTTTGATAAACTGGTGAAGACCACACCTACTTGAGAAACTTGCATAATCTCGAGTAAGTGCAATTTAGATTGTAATTTTGGTCATTAAACTATATTTGAACTTGTCGTACAGCTGGTTTTTGAATTTTGAATGTTATATATCCCAATAGTTCAATTTGTTTGGTTCCGCTTGAAAGTGGAAAATAGAACAAACAAACCCTAATCACAAAAATTGTCACAGTAAGTAGATCCATCATTTCAGGGATTATTTTTTTCCCAGTGACATGTATAACGTGTTCGGACCCAATACATACTGTCTCTATTAGCAACGGAACATTACAAGATGAAATGAGAGTAACGACTAATGAGTGTGCCATGGCCAAGAGAATATCAAAGAGATAGGAAGCCAAGGATGTATGTATAACAGAGATCCACAGCACATGAAACATATTCTGACTGCACAAAATAATAATAATAATGGCAGGTTGTGTGGATCATCATAACATACATACTAGGAGCAATAATCGCAGGAGTAGTCAGCTTTTGGCAGCTTCAGTACTTCTTTGATGAAAAGTTCAAGAGAAGATCGAGAATCTACAACTTTATTTCTATCATTTTCTATAGAAAGATATAAAAGAAACCAGTCTGCGATAACAAACAGATTTGCAATCTAATGCTTTAGTTGCAAGCTGCACCTCTAAGTTCAAGCTCTAATACAAAACTTATAACCCAAACCAGATTGAAGAAAAGAAAGAAAAAAACAGATTGAACAAAGCAGTGTAAGGACTGAATTGGAACAACGCACAGCTTTATGTAAAGAAATTGGATCAGCAACAACATGGATAATGCCCATGTTCTGATACAATCTATACCAGGTTGCAGATCGTTGGACAGATAGATGTCTAAGACATCTCTGCATAAGAAAAATCACATCTACACAGCTTAGTGAATCAAGAAAATAGGTTGCAATGAAATGTACATTGGTGCAATCAAGCATCATCGCCATCGCTTCCACTAATCTGAGTTTCCTGAGTTTCAGGAGTTCCTGGGTACCTACTTCCATCAGGGCCAAGAATCTGAAATCTGTTCACCAAAAAATAAAAACACATAATACATGCTACTCTAAATTGTTTAATTTCGGTGTTATGGCATAGACAATTACTGATAGTACCTCTCAAGGATAAATTTCCCTTCCTTGTACTTCTGGGTTTTCTCATGTGCAGCCTCCTGAGTTACAACCATATTTATGAGTTCAATAGTCACCTATGGAAATAAGAACTACAAATACCAAAGTTTTAAATAAGATATCTCACATATTTCCACCCCACAATGGCGCCACATGAAACACAAAAGATGTCCACTACAGTATGTAGTCCTGTCATCATGATCCTCTCTTCTTTCTCTCCATCTGTGACATTTACACTGCCATACAATGCAGACGCAAAAGGTTAACCGATATAATCAGATAGGGAAGCAGAATTCGATGTGAGGTCTGCATAAGAGTGCCAAAGGATGTGACAGTGAATGAAATGTGACTGACAGAAATACATCGATAAACATGAGAAAGAAAAGAATTGTGTTAGCGAATTCTGAAAGAGCAAAGCTCTTAGATTGAATGGCTATACAGTCACAATATTTTTCTTCTTTCTTTATCCTTTCATACTGGAATTTTAGATTGTAATATGAAAAGCAATATGAGGAAAACAATTCTGAAGTAATCACACCAATTTTAAATTCACAATCCATAACCTCTAAAGGCAAAATGAAGCTGCAAGCCCATGCATAGCTTTGATAGAACCAAAGTCAATAACAAAGAAGAATCACACTTACACATTATCAAAGAGATAAGCAGTTCCATGCTTGGAGCGAAAAGACTGAAGAGAAAGAAATTCATAGTATTAGAATGTTGCTAATCACCACCATTTAAACCATACAACAGAAGGACCAAGGATGAAAGCAAGGAACCATGCATATCAGCAAGATTTTGACAAATGTGATATATATATGGATAATTGTTACAAACCAAGAGAAAAATGCCATTTGATTGTATACATAATCAGAGCATGGATGAATATGTGATATTCAGACTACTTACAATCTGAGAGATGACAACTGAGAAAATTAACGTTCTAAGAGCTAGCACAACCAATACTCTTCTGAGAAAAGAAAGAAAACAACCAAGGGTTTCTGAACGCCAACATGTTGATCTAGCCTCACAGATGATAACCACAGTCCACCTCGTATTGACCGACAGAACCAAAATCAACAAGTAAACTAGGCAAAATAAAAGAGAATTCTTGGACCAAATTTGACAATAAACTAGAGATAATGCACTATTCTCCAGCAAGTAAATTCACCCTCGTTCACCATACACAGGAATGACAGAATCACACCGTAATGGTCGCCTAATCAAGAAAACCATTTCACAAGAAACCAGCAACCCAAATTAAGTCCTACCCAAAACACTATACTCTAAAATGGGTTTCTTTCTTATTTAGAAACATTAAACATGAAAAAATGCCACACCCATAAATACTAAGCTCTCAAATGGTCACACAGTTACATGATCCACACCAATGCAAACACAGTGCACATGAATTACTACCAAAAAATTGAGCAAACACAAACAGTTTTCGATCGAGAAACGATTACCTTAGAGAGAATGTCTTCAGCGAGAGCAAGCTGGGTATTGCAGTACTTGCAGCTATAGCAGTGTCCTTCAAGAGTCAGCAGAAACAGCCGTCCCATTTCGTGCTTCTTCGTCTTCTTCTTCTTCGTTTTCTCTACAGTTCTTGATCTTCTTTTATTTTTTATTTTTTTCCCTACAGAGATCGACACCCACCATATCAATCAAAACCCAGAAAAAAAACTCAAGAAAAAAAAATCAAAACCCAGAAATAAAACTCAAGAAAAAAATCAAAACGTGAAACGAAAACGAAAAGAGAGAAATGTGTCGAACAATGCAGGTGAGATAATGTGTGAGATGTGGGAGAGAAAATACGTCGTGGGTTTTGTGATATTTGTGCCGGCTGTTACAGAGAGAGAGAGAGAGAGAGAGAGAGAATTTGCAGCGAAGGCTCGGTTGAGTTGAGAAGCGAAGAGAAGAGAATGAGAAGAGATGGCTACTCGTACGTATTTTTTTTTTGCTTTAAACGGAAGGAGTGGCCTAACACCAGTACAATTAATTCTCCACGAGACTATAGAGTATAGACTCTTTTTTTTATTATTTCTTTTCCTTTCCTTTTGGTTACACACTTTTATATTATTACTTTTGTTCTAAGAGGTTTTTTTTTGTTCTAAGAAGGTATTTTTTTTTGTTCTAAAAGGAATAATTCTGTATTAAGTATCAGGACTGACATTACCACAAATAAATCTTTAAGCGTTTAAATATTTATGAAAATTATAATTTTACAAAGTTACAACCAAACCAAAATCTCACACTTCAATCTTCAATTCTTCATTAACATGTGCTTATCAAAGTCTCCTTCTAAAGTGTTTTTTTTCTTTTATCTTTACTTCTTTTGCACAACTTTGGCTTTAAAAAGTGCAATAAAAATAGTATTCTAGTTTATAAAATATCAAAAATATCATTGAACTTTAACTTTGTCTATCAAATTGATCATTTTACCCATCTTAGATGTTAATTTTTCTTATTTCATAGTAGTTTTCATACTTCTCTCACTTATGTTACGTGTATTTCTCTCATAATCCTACATATATAAGCAATAATTAGACAAATTAGAATGTTTAAAAAAGACAAAGTGATCAAATTAATACACAAAATTAAAATTAAGTGACATTTTTGATATATTCTTTAATTCGTCTCGAAACGGGGGTGAACCGCATTCTTATAGAAGTATGAGAGTACATATCTTTGCGAATAGCATCTTTTTAGATTTTGGAAGCATAAATGAAAGCATATCAGATTATAGTAAATTGAGATAATGAGATGAGGTTGTTAAAAGTGAAAATTCACCTCCCCTAGTTGAGCCCCTCTTTCCGTTAAAACGAAAAGAGTTAAAAAGAAAAAGAGGGAGAGATGATGCAGCTGAGCACTCTCCACTGTCTCCAGGAACGTGCCAAAGAGCACAAAACTTCCTTGCACAGTAATGACTGACTAGACCAAGAAAATGAAACCCAACCTAGACTTGTCTCTGCCTCTGATAACTCACATTTTCATAGTACTACTGGGTAGCAGCACCTTTTAGTGTAGAAAGTAGGCAATTGCTGACCTGTGATTCTTGGTTGGCTATACATCCAATCCAACTAGCATTGTTTGTACCCTTTTCTTTCTTTCACTTTCTGTCCAAAAGTAAAACCATGTGCTCCAACAACAAACAATAAGCTCTTGATTTCGCTATTAGATAGGAAATTTTCATTATAGAAGTAAGCTATAATCAACCTATAAATGATGACATTAGGAAAAGAGTATAGTTCAACAGAAGCAATGGGTTGGGATGGGAGTCAAAATCTAATTAACAGAATTTAGGATTAGTATTCAACTCCAACCAGATACTTAGGAAGCAAAATAGAAGAAAGACATATGTCCATCATCTTGGACATCTGTGTATAATTGAATGCTTGATTAAGAAGTTGCAATGTGCTTGACAAACAACAATGCAATGGCAAACTAAAAGCAATCTGGAAGAATTAGAAAAGTTGTTCTCAAGCCAAAAAAATAAATATATGTATCTGAAATTGATGTATGACTATAAGTGAGAATTTGTGTCCTGCGGCAAATGTTTGTTAACGGCACCAATTCTCGGAGGAGGCCACACAATGTGGGTCACCTTTCCTTGAATTAAACCCAAAGGTATCTGCCAAGAAGAGCTTAACTTAGAGAAGTGACAGACATATAGCGAAAGATCCATGTTAGCCACATTTGCAAATCACTATACCAAGGAATCTGATGCAACTAACTAACCATGGCAAGCTTTTCATGGCATCAACTATATGAACCGCTCAACGTAGTTCAATAAACTCAAGATGCTGAAACTGTTTCACAGTGACCACAAATGCAGCTAATAGCTCGGAGAAGCAACGATATACACACAGCCCTCACAGTGAATTCAGAATGGGAAACTACCAAGCACAGTATTTTGAGATCAATATATAATATAAGCAATTTCAAAGACCAAGTCTCACTGGGGTTCCAATGTCTCTAAGCACTAAAACTAATATAGATATGTCATGATAATTGATAGTGTAATACTACTTTCTAACTGTTGTTTTGAAGCACAAAAATAGTCGCAATGCAAACTTACCGAGCCAATCGTTCTTGAATCCATGCTAGAAGATGAATTGTCTCCCTCAACCCAGCAATGTCCATCTGGAACTTTGAGCACGTCCACCGACTTGCGAAGTCCAATCCAAACACCAGGTAAGGAGATTATCCTCTTAATATGATACTGTAAATGTACCAAAAACATCGAAGTCCTAATACATCATACCAAAGAAAAATAACAAATACTACCCAAGAAGTGTTGTGAGAAGCAATACCAGAAAACTACAATATCACCACGCGTAAACTTGTAATTTTTGAGACACCTCTTCTCCAACAAAACATAGTCATCTGCAAAATAGGATCAGAACCCAATTAAATTGAGCACAGAGCATAGCAATTTGTTTATGACAGCTCTTAAGATACTAACCGGTTGGCAATCCCAATAACTTAGTATTTCCGGGGTTCAATGTAGGAGACATCGAGCAACCCCGAACCGGAGCAACACTGACAAAGCTATCTGAGATATAGAGACCCACTACCCCAACCGTGAAGACTTTCTTGGTTAAATCCCACAAAACCTTCCGAGTACCCATGACCAGATTCCTAAAGATATTCACATGTCGAAGAAGAATACAAGCATCTGTTACAGCTATCACCAATTACCCAAAACAAATAAAACCGCTAAAAGCCTGAGGTACCTAAATGCGTGCTCAGAATGGCATTAGATATGATGGGGTGGGAATGGAATGCTGTAATCGCAAGTAAGATTTAACTGAGCAAAACGGTGTCGAATTTTCCCCGAGACAATTGATCGAACACCCTTGTGTGCAAGGAGGCGGCAGGTTCAGAACAGTCGAAGTATTTAGGAAAAATTATTTAAAAACCAAATTTCTATAAAAAATCAACTTATGTCCGTTAAAATAAAAAATGTCAAACTTATCACCTTTGTCTTTTTAAAAATACTCAGTTGATGTCATTTTCTCTCAAAAAAAATTAAGTCATGAAACTCATTTTTCTATCGATTTTGCCCATAAAGAAAGGGTTGCTTGTTAGTCAACTCATCCTCTTTTATTTTAGTCTCTTTATCTCTCCTAATATTTTCTCTCTTCCTCGACTCTATCTCTCCCAAGACGAAATCACCGATGACGGAGCAAGGTTGTCTGGCCACCAAAACCTTCGAGTAAGGTACTAAAATGACCACATCAATGTCTTCTTTCTCTTTCCCTCAACTACTGCTCTTATCCTTGGCCGAATCACGCGGAAAAGTGCAGAGAAAGTCCGAGAAAACCCAAAATCCTAGAAATTAGAGGTTGATCGATTTCAAGCCGAATCGGACAACAAGACTCACTGGCTTTGTAGCCGTTACCTTCACGAAGCTAACCATAGCTTAGTTGTTTCCTAGTTCAATCGGTGTTCACCGAATTGAAAAATTGAAGATTTTGAGATTTTGATGTTCAAAGGTAAATTAACGTTTTGTAGTTAGAATTAGACGATGTTGTAGAAGAGAAAGTTGTGTGTTGTTTGATTTTGAGCAGAATAATTCTCGGGTCGCCGAAAAATAGATGAAAAAATTGACAGTTATCCAAACAGCTACCTAGACAACTACTCAGACAGCTACAACCTTCATGGGAAAAAATGATGTGATGGAGGAATATATTGAATAAAAGACCCCACAATTAGATACAACATTACTTTCTCATCATATATAATTTCTCAAGAAAAAATGCTCCTTTTAGATTGTATATATATGCATGTTAACCATGAAGAAGAAGAGATTAAAATGGAAATAATCTGATTAATTGATTAAATTATGGAGTCAATTAAGTGAAGTGTATGGTAGTATAGGACGCCATTAATTTAAATGAAATTGATTTTTGAGACAAAGACAGCTCTCTAGAGAGCTACCTAGACAGCTCTCCAGATAGCTACTTAGACAGCTACCCAGACAGCTACCTAGACAGCTACAACCATAAATCATGGAAAAAAAAATGATGTGATTGTGAAATATATTAAATAAAAAACCCCACAATTAGACTCAACATTATTTTTTCATCATATATAATTTTCCAAGAAGCTCCCTTTAATTTGTGTATATATATATACAGGCCTTTTCAGGTGCGGACGTCCGCACCGTCCGCACCCGTGCGGATTCCGGCTTTTCGCCGGCGTCCCGGTCACCGAATCCGATCTCCACCGTTCAGATTATAGGTATGCGTGTGTAGATTAACCCTGTAAAATTTCATCCAAATCGGCGATCGTTTGATACATCAAAATCATGATTTACCAACCGGAATACGAACGGTTCCGGTTTACTAATTTCTGTCCGTTCGTGTAAATCGCGATTTTGAGGTATCAAACGATCACCGAATTGGATGAAATTTTACAGGATTAATCTACACACGCATACTTATAATCTGAACGGTGGAGATCGGATTTGGTGACCGGAACGTCGGCCAAAAGCCGGAATCCGTACGGTGCGGACGGAGCGGACGGTCCGCACCTGAAAATTTCTGTATATATATATGTATATATATATATATATATGCATGTGAACCATAAAGAAGAAGAGATTAAAAGAGAAAGAATCTGATTAATTGATTGAATTATGGAGTCGATTAAGTGAAATATATGGTAGTATATAACGTCATTAATTCAAATGGAATTGATTTTTGAGACAAAGACAACTTTCTAGACAGCTCTCCAGATAACTACTTAGAAAGCTACCCAAACGGTTACAATCATAAATCGTGGAAAAAAAAATGATGTGATGGAGGAATATATTGAATAAAAGACCCCAAAATTAGATTCAACATTATTTTCTCATCATATATAATTTTCCAAGAAAAAAAATACTCCATTTAGTTTGTATCTATATGCATGTGAACCATAAAGAAAAAGAGATTAAAAGGGAAAGAATGATTAATTGATTAAATTATTGAGTCAATTAAGTGAAATGTAGGGTAATATATACACTATTGATCCAAATGGAATTGAATTTTGAGACAAACACAACTCTCTAGACAAACTTAAACAACTATCCAGGCAGCTACTTAGACAGCTACCTAGACAATTATTTAGACAGCTACCCAGACAGTTATTCAGATAATTACTTAGATCTCTATTTAGACAACTACAACCATAAATCATGGGAAAACAACGATGTGATATATGAATATATTGAACCATAATAGTTCTAGTTGCTTGTCAGAATTGAACCATAATGAGAATTCTTTTCGATAAGAACTATAATAGAAATTGTTGTACTGTAATCTATGTATAATATCTATACATATAGAAGGAAGACATATGGCATTGCTCAACTGGAATTGTAAAGGGCCATATGCTCAAAATTTGTATAGGATTCCACATTAATTGAAACAGGCAAACTACAATTATGTCATGTTTCTTGGCAGAAAGAAACTTGGTTCTCCATGTGGCTATAGCAGTCTCTGTTACCACCCTCGCAGCTGCTTCTGCACTCTTGGCTTCCAACACAAAAACTAGTCATATTTGTTTAAATCAGGGATGGCTCGTACTGCTCCATTTTATCCATAAGGCTCAGGTCTACGTGCATTAACAGAGACTGTTAATGAGAAATGGGTCTGTTAATGAGAAAATGGCCCTGCTTGCATCCACCGCATTTTTAAAAGTGAGAAAAATCCTAAGTTTTCAATCCCCCTATTATATTTTTTGAAAAGATAACAAACGTTTGAATTATTTATAAAAATACCACCGCAATTTTCCAGCTGATACCTTACACAATCTCTCTTTATCGAACGAGACGAGCTCACAATGAGGCATCTCCTGGTGCGACCTTTATCTTCTTGGCAATGAGGTAATCACATCGTCATCTTGCTACCGAATGACCTTTATTTTGATGTTCCTTTATTTGTGAACATGCTCTGACTCAAGACTCTTCCAGTCTCTTGCTCACGACCCTCTGTCTGCCCTGAATACTAATTTGTATAATGCCTCTACTCCACCACTGCTGCCTCAGGTCTACTTTATTCTCTTTATGACCTTTATTTGTGACTGGTGGCAAGCAATTTTTAATGCCAACCTTCTCTGTGCAGGTTTTCTCTCATAAAGACTTCAACTCAGAAGAGCTTTTCTCTTGATATAGGTAGTCACGCACTTGGGCACTTTGTGAATGTCATTTGAGGCTGTGATGGAGCTGCTGCTAACCACACTACAACTTCTGCAATACCCACTCCTGGTCCCTCTGCTGGCCCTCCTGAATATGGAGACTTCATGGTTAATACTTTAAAGGAGACCCACAAGATCTTTGAAGAGTTTGTTTTTCCTGAACAAGAGCTTCCGCAGGTACAGATTGTTGTTGCCAATCTTCGTGACCTCTGGGTTCTAGACCTTGAGAGTGATGAGGTTTAAAATGAAATCCTGGAGAACATTCGTATTGCTTGTTGTGCCAAAGATGCTGCTGATCCCCGTACGCTGCGATTGATGGAACCGTTGCTACTCTAACTCCCCGAGCTGCAAAAGACTGTATCCGCTACAAATTTTGAGAATGAGAAAGTTGTTTCCCTTTGTAAAGAACATAATCGTAAGTGGAAGCAACAACATGCCCATATTGCATTTTTTGGCAAGGGCTACTATGGTGAGTGGGAAAAGATTCAAAAAAAGGGGCTGAAATTACTCGTCTGCAAGTAGAGTTGCGAGAGATGGAAGACAACTTCAATAGGATAAAGCAGCTAGCAGCAGAAATCCTTGCAACTGGGAAGGCCTTACTACAGAATGTGACTGAAATCCAGAATTTCGTGGCTAACGCTGAGGCCAAATGGTCAACTGCTAATGACAACTATCTGCAGGCAAACACTACTCTGTGAGAACTAAGTAGCTTCGTTGCGCATCTTCCTGAGAATTTTCATACTAATTATGGACCAAGCCCCAGTTAGTGGGCTTTAATTTTATTTGTAATGTTTATTTATTCAACTCTTTTGACCCAAAGCCCTTGATTCCTTTCTGTGCATCTCTACCTAGTTTTATCCTGTGCCCCCAAATATCACGCCGAATGCAGAATAATTGTCCGCTTTGAATGCTTCATTAATTTGTTTCTCGAAACAGCCAATCTTCAATCTTTAAGAGATACGCGAATCATCGGGGAGCGTGGACTTCCTTAATTATTGTATTGAATTGATGCAACGCTTCCCACTCCGCTTGTTAAAGCCTCTAGGGTTAGGCCATTATATATAGCATGTTACTTCTACCTTCATCTTCGCAAAACACTTTCCCATCATCCAAAAAGATCATGTTTCCCATGTGTGGCTTCTTTCTTTTCTGCTTTAAGGCAATCCTTCTAGATTTCTTGTTCTGCTAATGCTCCTCTAGGTAGAAGTACCCAAGCTCAATCCTGTCTTAAGTAGAAGTACCCAAGCTCAAGCTCTCCGCTTGCATTCTTGTTCTCAAGCCTTTGAGAATTAGCTGGGAGCTTTGCAGGTTGTCCCTCACTCAGTCCTTCGCATGCTCCAACCCACTCTTTGCAAGTTTTTATTACATGTAAGGGTGGAGCGTTGAAGATCAAGTCTACTGAACGGAAGACTTGTTGGGATTTATTGGGGGAAAACCTCGAGTTGCCAGAGCCTGATGCAAACGAAGTTTGATCTAGCTCTTAGTCAGTGACCGCCCACATGGTGTTTGTTGCTAAGAGCTAAATCGACCACTTTCACCCTTTTGTCTATTAGGTTTTGTCATTTTTCTATAGAGTTTCCATCACTTGATGAGTGATATCAGAGCTAGAGGCCACAAAGCCTAAAAAAAAAATATTTTTCGTCAAATGAAAGATTTACTTTACTGCTTTGTATATATCTTATTTTTGCAGCGAAAGTAGTTTCTATAATAATGGTAAACCACTAAAGTTGGTTTTGAATACAAATGTAAAAAGAATTTTGAAAAAAAATGGAAAACAACCAAAGTTGTAAAAAAAAAATGAAAATTTGAATTTTTTTTGAAATTTTGGCCACGGAAGTTGGCTTAGATGTATAATGGTTTCCCCCTAGTTTTTCTTGAAGAGCGAGCCTCATTTATAGGCTGCGAGAAAGTGCAAAACTAGGTGGCTGGCACTGCGGGTGCTTCGTATTCCCAGATCGACTGTCTATACTTCTTTAGGAATCGGTCATTGATTGGGTTACGATGCATTGTTCCATCTATATCTCACAGTTGGACAACCGATTTGCCTTTGATTTTTTCAATCACAAAAGGTCCTTCCCATTTTGCAGACCATTTACCCCGTTCATCTTATTTTTCACTTAGAGGGAAAACTGCATTCCATACTAACTCTCCTTCTGCGAAGCTAAGTTCTCTGGTGTGACGATCGTAAATGCAAGCCACTTTTTTCTTCTCAGCGATTAGGTTGTTCAAAGTCTCAGTGCATTTTTTCATCCAAGTCTTCAAGCTTCTGCCACATCGCTTGAACATAATCTTCACCAATTAATTGATATTGGTTCATGATTCGCAGAGACTGTACATTCATTTTCAGAGGTACAACTGCATCATGACCAAACATTAGGGCATATAGGGAAGTGCATGTTGGGTTGCACTTCAAAGTCCTGTAGGCTCAAAGTGTACTGAATAATTCTTCATACCATAATTGTGGGTTATCTGTGAGCATCCTCTTCAATATGTGTAGGATCAACTTGTTGGTGGCTTCAACTTGGCCATTAGACCGTGTGTAATATGGTGAAGAGTGCAAAAATTGGATCCCAAAGTCTGTCATCAACTCCTCTATTTCTCTAGATACGAACGTTGCCCCTCTGTCTGAGAAAAAATATTCCAGAATACCAAACTGGCAGATGACCTCTTCATATAGGAACTGTCTGATCGCAGCAGCCGAAGTAACTTTTAATAGCTTTGTTTCCACCCATTTGGTGAAGAAGTCGATAGCCACAATGATGAACTTGTGTTGCATAAGTGAATAAGGATGGATCATTCCAATTAAGTCCAAAGCTCATCCTCGTGTAGGCCACGACTTAATGATTGGCTACATAGGAATATGACTAATTGGTCCATGAGCTTGACAATCTTCACATTTCTTGGCAAAAGAAATGCAATCTTTTAGAATAGAATGCCAAAAATAACCATATCGACGCAGCAACCATCTCATCTTAGGTCCTGATGGGTGAGCACTACAGACTCCTAGATGGAACTCTCATAGCAACCTTTTGGCCTCGTCTCCATATACATAAAGCAGGTCAACACTATTCCCTCCTCTTCTGAGCAGCTCATTGTTTTGTAGAAGGTAAGTATGAGCTAAATACCTAGTGCGTTTGTCTACAGAAGTACTGGGATTCTTCAAGTAAGCAATGAGTGGTTGCCTCTAATCTTCATCAATGAACCTTAAAGTGGCTACATACCATTCATTTTTTTCTTCTTTCCTTATCATAAAGGAAGGAAGAATTATGCGTTCAACCTGCAAGATACGCTATTGCACACCGTCTACGAGTCCAATCCCTGTAGCCAGCTGTGCTAGAATTTGCAGCATAATTTTCTCCTCTGGGAATGTGTATTAACTCCACATCAGTGAAATGCTCCAAAAATTCACTCGCTCTATTTACGTATGGTTCCAACGCTACATCAATCTTGAATGTTGCCTTGAGCTGTCGTATTACTAGCAGCGAGTCACCCCAGATTTGCACATGCTCGAACTCTAAGTCAATTAGCAGTTTCAATCTAATGATCAATGCTTCATACTCTGCTGCATTATTTGAGCAATGATAGTCCAGTCTAAAGGAGTAAGCAAAAGTTTCCCCACGAGGATTTACTAATGCAATCTCTGCTATAGCGAAAGCACTCATACTGGATCCATCGAAGTATAGCTTCCATGGAGTTAAGGAGATGTGGGATAGTTCCAACTCCTTGAGCTCTGGAATATCCACCATTGGATGACGTGCTAAAAAATATGCCACTGTTTGGCCTTTTACTGCCTTCTGTGGAACATATTGCAGTGAAAACTCTAATAGTGTGAGAATCCACTTTCCAATCCGTCCTCTAACTATAGGTAAGGATAACATTTATTGTACCAAATCTGTCTGAGCGATGACACACGGGTGAAAGATAACATGTAATGTCTTAACTTGCAGCCAGAAAAGTATAGAGTGAGGCACAACTTCTCCATTGGTGTGTACCTGCTTTCACAGTCCGTTAGCATTCTGCTTAGGTAGAAAATTGCTCGCTCTGCTTGAGCCTCATCATCTTGTGCTAGCAAGCTTCCAACTAAGAACTCAGTTGCTGAGATATAAAGTTTCAAAGGCTTGCCTGGCTGTGGTGGTACCAAGACTGGTGGATTGACTAAGTATTTCTTGATATTATCAAACACATCTTGGTGGATTGGCTCCCAAACAAACTATTTCTCTCCTTGTAACTTTAGTAATTGAGAGAAAGGCTTGGTCTTCCCTACAACATTGGCAATGAATCTTCTTAGGAAATTAATCCTTCCCAGAAGTTGCTGCAAATCTCGCTTATTCTTTGGTGGTGATGCTTTAATTACAGTTTCCTTCTTATCATTTGGGACCTCTATGCCTCGCTGGTGTACTAGGAATCCTAAGAAATCCCCCACTTGTACCCCAAACACACACTTGGCAGGATTCATTTTCAGCTGATGTTGCCTCATTCGTTTGAAGCATTAGGTCCTTAACATGATCAGACCTTTCTCTAGATTTAACCACTATATCATCAATGTATACTTCCACGATGTTGCCTGAAAAATCATGGAAGATGTAGTGCATGGCTCATTGATACGTGGCTCCAACATTCTTCAACCCACATGGCATATTGACACACTCAAATACCTCTAGTACTCATGGCCATCGAAATGCAATTTTGTGTCGATCTTCCTCAGCATCTGGGATCTGATGATAGCCCGCCATACCATCTATGAAAGATAGCATCTCATGTCTTGCCATTGAATCCACTAATAGGTCTGCCACTGGCATAGGGTACGCGTCTTTAGGAGTAGCATGATTCAAATCCCTGTAGTCAACACAGACTCGTATCTTGCCATTTTTCTTTCGTACTGGAACTATGTTGGATATCCATTATGTGTATTTGGCCACCTGGATGACCCTCGACTTCAACATCTTCTCTATTTCTTCTTTGACGAGCGTCGCTATTTTTGCGTTCATCCTCCGCATCTGCTGCTGTACTGACTTCTTCCATTCCATGATCAGTAATTTGTGTACCACTAATTATGGAGAAAGTCCAGACATATCCTCAAACTTTTCTGCAAAGCAATCTTTATATTGTAGTAATAACTCAATGAGCCTCTTTCTTTCCATAGGCTCCAAAAAAGTATTAATGGCCACTTCTATTGGCTAATTCGCTATTCCCAGGTTCATCTTCTCGGTGGGATCTTTTACTTTTGGAGGAGTATCATCTAAAAATGTTGTAGCTAGCTGGATGATCTCTTCCTCTTCATCGATTCCTTGATGTACTTCTTCATATATGCATTCTACCGATGTCGCTGTGGGTAGACAATCGTAGGTCTGCTTCTCTATCATATACGTTTGCAACCTTTTGCATAGAGAAACGCAAACCTCTTCTTCTGGCTCCTTAGAAGGTTGTATTATCATTGATGGTTGGGAGAGGTTAGCTCAAGGAAATACAGATGTGCCTTATCATCTTTTGCTTGCACTATTTCCCATTGAGTTAGTTCAGAGGCCGTTACGCCAATCGGTCAGCCTTTGTTATCAATGCCACATACCTCTAATGGTCTCAAGGTTCCATTGTAGTAATTGACATCTAAAGCATTTGCAAAGACAGAATATGGTCTTGGATTTGCAGTGATGATATATGATTCCTTAGTCTCCATATTCCAAAGCAAAAGCTATTGATGAAGTGATGAAGGGACACAGTAACTTTTGTGGATCCAGCCTCTTCTTAGAATCACACTGTAAGCTGCATTGTAATCTAGCACGAAGAAGGTATGAGTAACTTCTGCCGAACCAACTGAATTTTATGAATAATAACTCGAGGGTCTGCGAAACTGTCCGTGCAAAATTTCTAATGGTTATGGATGTAGCTTGAATGGAGGACCTAGGGATACCAAGCGAAGTCATCATCTGCGTAGTCAAAATGTTCACTACTGCTCCAGTGTCAACCATGATTTTGCTGAGCTGGATGCCCCCCATATTTGTTGTAATGTATAATGGTCTCATGTGTGAAGCCATAGTCGCATTAGGTTTCGAGAACATCATATGCAATTTTCGCAATGTTGGTTCTGTTGTTTGCTCCACTTCTTCCTCTTTCTTCTGTTATGTGAGGATGACTCCTTTCACTGCTTCGCTTACCAAAGCCACTTGCTTGGCTTCTACTGGCTTTGTGAACCGAGATGGTATTACATATACCATTCCAACGTGCATGTCCATTACGTCCCCTTCTTTATGACCCACCAATTGCTCATCGTCGTTATCCTCTGCTACCTCATTTGTGGCTGATGCGCCTACTACACATTCTGGCTCCACAGTTATGATAGGGTCTTGAACCTTAGATTTAGGTCCTTCAGAGTTCTGATTAGGTAATACCCCTATCTCTTTCTTGGCTTCAATACTTGAATCGAGGATTTTCTTCTTTTGTTCCTTAATGACCAAGGGCTTGGGACGTCATCTAAGCACTGGTCTCTTGTTAGCTTCAACTACTGTCTCGGTCTTCTTTTGAATTCGCTCCAAGGCTGACCTTCGTTCTAGTTTTTCCTCCATTTTGATTACTTTTCTTTGTCTCTTTGGCAATAGCTTCCTTTCAGAGATCGCTTCAGTCTCACTGATTCTGGAGAAAACACTTGGATGAGATGTTCTGACTTTTGGTTTGTCAGAATTCCTACCAAAATTGATTACCAGGTTAGCTGTTAGTCCGTTCATTCTCCTTTTGATCTGTTCTGGAGATTCCACCAACGGGTATGACTTTATTAATCCTTTGTCCAATGCTTCCAAAGTCCTTTTTACTGAGCCAAATTGTCTCTGCAGGTTTCGCTTCCTTGTAGGAGTAATTTCCATGCTTTTTCCTCTTGTCTTCATGTACCAGACATCCTCTTTGATGATGGACCTACTTGCGGGTGAGATGTAAGGTTTGGAGTTCTCCTTGGAGACTCGTTGTACACTTTTGGTTATCTCAGACTTCTTTTCTTCTCTTCGCAACCTTTTGTATAAATTTGAGTCATTTGGAGTTCATTTTATTGCCTTCGGGTTGGATAGTTGAAATTTCTCAAGAGGAGAATTGATATGTGGACCAGCTCGTACAACCGCTATAAACTCATCATAAGTCATCTTCAATCCACACTCTACCTTGCATCGTGTGCAAAGGACAACGGAAGTTGCTTCAGCGATGACTTCTTTATGTTTCCTCTTTAGGTCTTCTATCTTTTTGCTGCCAGATGCAGCTGCTTCGATAGTACCCCAAAGGTTCAAAGTTTGCTTTCTTTTTGCTCCACCACTCCATGATACCTCCAACGTTCCTACCATGTATGCATCTGGC
Organism: Geum urbanum; assembly: GCA_946800695.1. Taxonomy (NCBI): domain Eukaryota; kingdom Viridiplantae; phylum Streptophyta; class Magnoliopsida; order Rosales; family Rosaceae; genus Geum; species Geum urbanum. The sequence goes on along the minus strand of OX326999.1, from coordinate 73,928,231 downwards.
ACTACGATTTTTCCTTCATTAATCCACTGTTGGATCTGCTTTTGAAGTTCTTGGCATTGATCTGTGTCATGTGTCCAATCATGGTGGAATTCGGAGCATGAGTTGCTAGTTGCCCCTTGCCTGTATGATGATGGGCCGAAAGGTACTACTGCAATTCCCTCACGTATGAGGTCGTCCAAGATCTCTGCCGCTTTGTCACCGCGGAAGGTATTTGCAGTGCTTGATTGGAACAGCTTAATAATGCTTACTGAATTTTTAGCAAACGGTTGATGATCTAGTAGGGCAATCTGTGGCGCTGCATCTATTGTGATTCTTCCCTTATTGATCCACTTTTGGATTTGGTCCTTCAACTTCACACAATCCTTAGTTGTGTGGTTGTTTCACATGTTATGGAACTTGCAATATTTCTTGCCCTTTAGCTACTCCGCTGTCGGGTATGCACCAAAGTCTCTCTCGGCTGATTTCATATCTAACAAGTCATCCAAAATTTCGTGTGCTGCATTCGCATCGTAAGTATATGTTTCAAATTTTGGTTTGGTGAATGTGCTTGTTAATACTCGCATCGGTTCCTTGGTAGGTGTTACCTTCTTGGACTTGACTAGATACTTGGCTGTTGATTCTACTCCAACCATTGTTGTATCTTTAGCTTCAGACTCATTGGACTCCTCTTTTAGGTAAATCTCAGCGACTATCTTATGTCTTTCTCCATGATACAGAGCCTTTTCATGATAGGTACCTCTAAATGCATTGCGTCTGTTGTTGGCCTCTTTGTACGCTGCATGAGTTTGAGCTACTGCCTCTATGAGTGCATTCAAAGAATTAAACTTCATGTCCACATACTTGGTATGTAGCCGTTCTTCCAGGCCCCCTACTGCGATATCCACCAACTCCTCCATAGTGCATGAAGTTTTGCTCTTGGTGTATGCCGTTCTAAACCTGTGTAGGTATGCCACCGAGGATTCGCTAGACATTTGAGCCATTTGGCTTAGATTTCCCAACTTAACTGTAGGTTCCGCTCCACCGAAATTCTCAGTGAACAATCTTTCCATCATAGCTCAATTGAGCCCTGAAGCCTGTTGTAAATTGGTGTACTAATGTAATGCAGCTCCCGACAATGAAGGTGCGAATACCCTAAGCTTGAATTCACCAAGAGTTCCCCATGGGCCACATTGAGATCTGAATTGCTTCATATGGGTGGCGACTGACTCCGATCCTTCCTCGCTGAACTGAGTAAATAAAATAGATCAATAACCTTTTGGCCACTTTCAATCACGTGGTGGTGAACTCAGAGGATCGTTGTATGTATCAGCCACTTTGGCTGTAACAGGCAACCTGTGTGCAATTATTCTGTTGATCCACTCTTATAGTTCAAGCTCTGGTAACTGAAGAGGAGGTTCTGGATGTTGAAATTCTTCTTCATCCTTTGGCTCTTCATCCTCTATTCGCTCCTCTTCGCGGTCATATATAACTGGCATAATGTTCAACCTTGTTGTTATAGCGGTTAAGCTCTCAGTCATTATTTCTGTTAGAGCAGTGATTGAGTTTGATAGGCTATCAAAGTTTGCACTATATAATTGTTGGTCCCCTTGCATGGAAGCCCGCATATCCTCCACCTTTGCTGTGAATCGTGTGACTGATTGGTCACTTTTGCTGATTGCTTGGAGGATGTGGTCTAGTTGTCCATTAATGTGTTGATCTCTTTCCATGATGTTGTCACAGTAAGCCACTGAATTTAGAGCTTTAATTTCGGCTACTGATTTGTTTTTTAGGGTCATTGCTGCCCCAAATCGTTGTATAACTTCTTCGCTGCTTAGACTCCGGCGACTAGCTGAGTTATGTTCCTAAAAGTTAGGTGACGGGTGCTTGCAGCAACTAGAAAATTTTCTTCTATATTGATTCTCAATGATTACTGTTGAGAGACACTAAACCTGAGTCGCATTGGGCGTGCCAAAATGTTTAGCTTAATTTTCTCCAGTCAGGTCGATGTGATGAAGAAGATCACAAACTGTCTCTTTTAGTTGCGTTATGCATGCTTGACATGCCACTGCCAAAGGCAACATGTAGTTGTTGTATTTTGCGATGCGATGTCTTTGCTTCTTTACAAGCAATTGGAGCGAGGAGAGCACCAACCTTGCTTGTTGAGCTCTACTTGCCTAAGTGGTTTCCAGACTAAGGTTTTGTGTTTTTTCTCTGAGCCACAAAAGGATCGATACTTTATACGTAGTGTGAGTATAAAGCAGAGCAACCTTTTAGGGCAAGTGTTGAGAACACTAGATATAGTGACTTCTTGAATCCTTGGAATCTCCACGCTCTGTCGGGTGAACCAGACTCCTCTGATCACCGTCGTCATTTTGGTAGCTAAAGTGAACTTTCGAATCTCCACTCTCGGTTGGGTGAATAAGATCCTGAGTTCGCTGTCGCTGAGTAGGGTGACCTCGTAAACCGTCATAATCTCTACACTCTGTCAGGTGAACCAGGCTCCTTTGATTGACGTTGTCGTTGTTTACTTGCTGTGAGAGAGTAATGAATTGCTTGTATGCAGATTCGTGTCTGTGTGTATCTTTCTACTTAGATTGGTCTATTTATAGAGATTGGTGCTTTTCTTCTCCGATCGCTCAAGGAAACATTTTGGACTAGGAAATAAGGATGTATCTTTTGTAAATCTTCATAGCTTGCCTAATAATCTTATATGTGATCTTAACATTTTTAGATTTGTAGCAATCCTTTGTGGACCGCAGAGGTTGGTCTGTATTCTTCTTGGCCTATAATATGTAATAAAATATTTAGATTTATTTTATGACCAAACAATAAACACCTCTACTAGCTACTGTTGCTTACTCAACCAGACCAGTGTCCAATTCGTGGGAATTAATATAATAATAGCATAAAGCTCAAGAGCAATAGCTCGAGTCACCAATAAGTAATTGAGAGAAGTCAATTGCGGAATGAATAAGCTGCGTATCAATTACGAGACAGAAAATTGCAAGCACAAGAATGTGGCAAACAAGGCTTACGCAGCGGAAAACGACACCTGAGAGAATGAACTGTGCTTGCTTTTGTGTATAACACATCAAACAGAAAGCCAAGTTCGATCTCTATAACTCTGAAAACCTCATTCAATGAAAGTTTGGACAGCAGTTCAAAGCCGTTATCAAAATATCTCCCCTATCAACGAATTCATTCAGGTGAAGTTGAATCCAAGTTTTCATTAATAACTCTTTGGCTAGGAGCGGTATGTGGAGAGATCTAGTTTTAGAAATGATGGCATCATCTGTGTCTAGATCTGTTTTGCCAACTCCATCACGAGCTCGCAGCAGATAGAACTCCCAGCGCGACAATAGGCGATGCATACGGATTTTATTCCTGCCATCTGAGCCTCCTATACTGTCATAACGAGCTTGCTGTTTGAAACTGAAATTATATGACTCTGTTTTGTAGCTCTTAAGCTTGATTTATTGAATATCAACTGAGACTATTATATAGTCATACAAAGCAGGAATGATTCAAAGAGTGCATCCACGTACTACACAACTAACAACGTGGCAAAGAACAATTCAGAAACAAATTTTCCCTACAAGTCAGGGATTATTAACAAGAACATGAAATACCTAAACGGAATAGATAAGGACCTAGGACTTAGTCAATGCAGTAAACACAGTAACTGAAACTTCCTAACAATCCTCCCTTCAACTAACTTGCAGAAGCTGCAGTTAGTTTACCTCGTGACTGAAACACAACCCCAGCAACTCTCTCATCTTCAAAAACAACTCCAACTTCAGAGGTTTCGTCATACCATCAGCTAACTGATCTTTTGTGCCACAATGCTCCAGACTAATCACATCATCTTTAACCAAGTCTCGAAGGAAATGGAAACGAATATGAATATGCTTACTCCTCCCATGAATAATTGGATTCCTTGACAACTTAATGGTTGAATTATTATCACAAAAAATGGTGCACTTACGTTGATTGAGCCCAAGCTTTTGCAGTATCCTCATCATCCATACACTTTGACACGCACAGGATGCAGCTGCAATGAATTCCGCCTCAGTTGTAGATAAACTCACAATTGGCTGCTTTTTGGAACTCCAAGCCACAGCTCCAGAACTTAGTTTGAAGACGTAGCCCGACGTACTTTTCCGATCATCAAGGTCCCCTGCATAGTCTGAGTCTGAGAAGCCAACCAATTTCTCCTCTCCTCCTTTTTTATACAAAATGCCCATCTCAGTTGTTCCTCTTAAGTAACGAAACACTCTCTTTATTGCATGATGATGCAGCTCTGTAGGTGACTCCATGAATCGACTTAATAAACTCACACATACATAACATCAGGTCTGGTGGCAGTCAAATACATGAGACTACCCACCATCTGTTTGTAGACCGTAGAATCTACTTTCACACCATCTTCATCTCTTGCAAGCTTGCAACCAGGTACAATGGGATTTTTGACTGGATTACTCTGCTCCATTCCATATCTTTCAAGCACCTCCGTAACGTATTTCCTTTGACTTATAAAAATACTAGCTGAATTCTGAATCACCTCCACCCCAAGAAAGTACTTCATTAAGCCAAGATCAGACATCTCAAATTCTTGCTTCATTGATCTTTTGAACTCTTCAAACATCTCATCATTGTTTCCTGTAAAGATAAGGTCATCCACATAAAGACTGACAATAAGCATGCCTCCATTCTTACCGCTCTTTACGAACAGAGTGGGCTCACTCAAACACCTTTCAAACCCTTCTTTAATGAAGTAAGCTTCTATTTTGCTGAACCATGCACGAGGAGCTTGTTTAAGCCCGTACAATGCTTTCTTCAAGCGATACACCTTTCCCTCAGCTCCCCTTATCTCATAACCTTGAGGCTGCTCGATGTAGACTTCTTCATTAATTTCTCCGTGCAAGAACGCACTTTTCACATCAAGCTGATAAACCTTCCAGTCCCTACTAGCTGCAAGTGCAAGGATTAGTCTGATTGTATCCCAACGAGCAACTAGAGCGAATACCTCAGTATAATCAATTCCGGCTTGCTGTGTGTATCCCTTCGCTACCAACCGGGCTTTACATTTGTCCACTTCTCCCTTCTCGTTCACCTTCGTCTTGAAAATCCACTTGACCCCAATTTTTTTGGCTCCATTTGGTAATTCAGAAAGCTCCCATGTCCCATTCCTTTCGATAGCTTGTATTTCCGAATCTATGGCATCTCTCCATTTGGGGCACTTGACTGCTTCTTCAAAGTTGGTTGGATCGTTTATGGAAGTGAACATAACTAACTGCTGCATTTCTTCTTCTTCGGACAGACCCTCTCCACTTACAAAGTCTTCCAAATATGTAGGTCGTCTTCTAATCCTCCCTTGAACTGGATTTGTCACATTAGTTGGTGTAGAGGTGCCTGAGCCATCATTTGCAATCTGTCCTTCTTCTTCATGTACCTCCACATCTTCCTCACTGTCGGTGTCTCCTTCTAAGCTGTCCTCCCATTCAAGAATGCCACAGCTTGATTCCTTCTTCTCCCAGCTCCACTTCTCTTCCTCATCAAACACAGCATCACGGCTTACCACAATTTTCTTCAATTCTGGATCAAACATTCTGTAAGCTTTGGACTCTTCGATGACTCCCAAGAACACACACTTGAAACTTTTGTTGTCCAGTTTCTTACGCTTCACGTCAGGTATATGAACATGTCCAATACAACCAAATACTTTGAAATGCTCCACAGAAGGCTTCACTCCGCTCCATGCTTCTTCCGGCGTCTTATCTCTTACTGCTGATGTAGGGCATCGATTTAACACATGGACTGCCCAATTTACCGCCTCTGGCCAAAACTCTGGCGGAACTTCTTTATCATTAAGCATGCACCGTACCATGTTCATCAGCGTTCAGTTTCTTCTCTCTGCAACTCCGTTTTGTTGAGGAGAGTAAGCTGCAGTGAGTTGTCTACTGATCCCATTTGAACTACAGAAGTTGTTAAATGCAGATGAGGTGAACTCCCCACCTCGATCAGTACGCAAGCAGCAAATATAGTTCCCTATTTCCTTTTCTACCATGATCTTGAATTTTTTAAACACCGTAAATGCCTCTGACTTAGCATGCAAGAGATATGTCCACATCTTACGACTATGATCATCAATAAATGTAATTATATACCTCTTGTGGCTATTTGATTCTGGAGTGATCGGACCACAGATGTCTGAGTGCACGAGCTGCAATGGTTGAGAGGCTCTCCACGATGTTTTCTTTGGAAAAGAGTCACGATGTTGCTTCCCCACAACGCAACTAGTACAGACCTTGGAGCTAGCTTTCAGAATTGGTAAGCCTCTGACCATCTTTCTATACGCCAGAGTTCGTAACCCTTTCATGTTGAGGTGACCAAACCTTTTGTGCCATAGGTTTGTTGTTGAATCAACTGATGACGCTTGGAAGCAGCGTGGTCCTGGAGCATTAGTTGGCATCGCAGCAAGCAATACAAACATTCAGTTTGCAGACATATTTGTTTGCATGATCAGCCCATTAATTGAGTGGTAGATTTTGCAGACATTATCTTGAATCAATATGGCTAGTTTTTTCTCCTGAAGCTGCCCAATGCTAAGTAAATTATTCTTTAGCTCGGGAATGTAAAATACCTCGGTGATCACCTGAGTTCTGCCTTCAACTTGCATTCTGATATTTCCTTTTCCCATGACAGCCATCTTTGAGTCGTTTCCCAGCTTTACTGAATGCCTAAAGGATTGATCAAGCTCAATGAACCACCGTTTGTCTCCACTCATGTGGTTGCTACAACCTGAGTCTAAGAACCACACCGCTTCTCTTCTGGAATCTTGTGTCTCAACATAGGCCATGAGCAACATCTCTTGACCTTCATCTAACTCAGCATGCTCGGTATAATGAGCATAGTTAGGACATTCATGCTGGAAATGTCCCAACTTGTGGCATCTGTAACACTCCACAGTGGCTTTGTTGAAAGCTCTTCCTCGACCCCTTCCTCTTCCTCTAAAATCTCCACGACCTCGACCTCTTGCACCAAACCTGTCTTCCTCCTTTGCTCCAGACCGCTCACCAGCTGTGACAACTTTCAAAGCTTGTTCCTCCTCTTCTTGCCCTTGCATCCTCTGTTCGTGGACGAGTAAACTCCCATGAAGCTCATTAATGCTCAAGGTGCTTAAATCATGTGACTCCTCTATCGAACAAACGACATAGTTAAACTTAGTCGTTATTGATCTCAAAATTTTCCCTACCACCGCACTCGGCTCCAATCGCTCACCATTGATCTTCATCTTGTTCACCACAGCTAGGGTTCTTGCCATGAAGCTGTCTACCTTTTCTCCCTCCTTCATGCTGAGCAATTCATACTCCCTTTTCAATGCTTGAAGCTGCGCCTGTCGGACTTTTGATGAACCTTGGTACTTCTGCTTCATTGCATCCCAGATTTGCTTGGAGGTATCGTCTTCCAGAATTGTCTCCAAGATTTGTCGAGGGATAGCCTGATAAAGATAATTCTTTATCTTCAAGTCCTTCAGCTTCTGCTCATCATGATCAATCAGACTCTGTTGTGCTTCTGTAGGATTCGCTCCTTCTGCCACTGTAGAAACACCATTCTGCACAAGATTCCAATACTCCTTGGAACGCAGAAAGTTCTCCATTAGCTTCGCCCAATGTTCGTAGTAGCCATCGAACATAGGAATGCTAGGATTCGCATTCTTCCCATTACTTCCTTCTGCCATCTCTCGTGTTTCTCTCTTACTAACACTCTCTCTGTGTTTTTCCTCACAATCACTCACAATCAGGCCCCTGTGATGGGGCTCTGATACCACTGTTTGAAACTGAAATTATATGACTCTGTTTTGTAGCTCTTAAGCTTGATTTATTGAATATCAACTGAGACTATTATATAGTCATACAAAGCAGGAATGATTCAAAGAGTGCATCCACGTACTGCACAACTAACAACGTGGCAAAGAACAATTCAGAAACAAATTTTCCCTACAAGTCAGGGATTATTAACAAGAACATGAAATACCTAAACGAAATAGATAAGGACCTAGGACTTAGTCAATGCAGTAAACACAGTAACTGAAACTTCCTAACACTTGCATCAAGTCCCTTAATCGGCCACTGCTGGCAGACCACAGGGCCCAAGTCCTTTATCCATACTTGATAATACCGTCCACCAAAATTGGAATTGCTAGTAGTGAGAGATGGTACGTGCCCTAAACCCTAAACCGCAATGCTAAATAGATGTATAAAGTCGCACCAACCTGGACCAGTAACCCGAACAAGTGTCTCAGCCAAAGATCATTATCCTGCACAGCAGACGCAGTAATGGTGTCCGGGCCACCGAGGTGCACGAGAAGATATGGTGCCCATAAAGACGATTAATATCGCCGCCTGGCCGGTTGAACCATCCTTTAGAAAGTTGGACATCATTCCAAGTGCCACCGCCGCCACCCAATCTGCTAACAAGTGAGAAATCCATGTTACAATTCTGACCCAGCTTCTAGCATTGGACTTCCGTTGTTTCTCGAGGATGGTCCGGATGACTTGTAAGCAAAGACTACTTACAATCATTACACGCACATCCCACTCGTTCCAAAGTTTCCTCACACTTCTAGGTATAACTTGCACCATCCTTCTTCATATCTTATGGCGCGCGATAGGAGATAGAAGAGAGGTCGATCAACAAGAGATTAGATCTGAAAGAGTTCAATTCTCATTCCCAGATTACGATTAACTTGCACAATTTTCTTCCAAGTATCAAGCTAGCTTTCAGAATTTAACTTACTCGAAATATATTAGAAAATGACCAGGACTATCAGAAAATGAAATGTCAAGTAAGGTGGAATATACATTGAAACCCATGTGGGGTTGCAAATGATTGATCGACGGAATTGAAGCAACATGTTTTTTAAGCTGACCAATGCATTTTTACATTGCTCGTCACTATTATTCAGTTGTTTACTTAGGACAGCTGTAGGAGCCTTTAATTTGTAATTCTCAAAAGAAAATTGCACAAACTGGATTATCGCAAGGATTCATACATATAGCACCATGAGACATAATTTTTTCTAGTATATATTGTTCAAATCAAGAGGTGGAAATTATTTTTTGCAGAAGTGGCTTCAAACGATAGATTCAAAGTTCAAGGTTCAAAGTTCAAACGATAGATTCAAGTATTGACTTAGGTGTTTGCTAATGGAAACGCCGATAGCTTTAAATTACATTTACACTCCATGCCATTAAGTAGTAGTCTCATTTCATTTCATCACATGATTCACATCACATTTCACTGATTTCAGATTCTTTACAAAATAAGCAGTACGAGGACAACTCATGATCATTCAGCTATAACTTAACCAAGCACGTACATGGACTGATGGACACGCTCAGGACGAGAAGGCATCGATAATGGTGGTGTGGAGTGGGTCACTCAAATGGGTAGCCCAGTTGTTAAGCGGCCCTTTTCCGGTAACAGCGGCCTGCACAGCAAATCCAAGAAACCCAACCATGGCAAGACGTGCATGCTTGATCTCCGCCAACTGAAGTGTCGCCTTCTTCTCCGGGTCAGCTGCCAAGCCCAACGGGTCGAAGAACTTGCCTCCCGGGTACAACCTCTTCTCTGTGTCCAACTCCGCGTTCCTCTGGAACTCAATGTAGCCGATCACCAAAACCTCGATCCAGATCAATGTGGTCAACGAAAACGGAAGCGGCTGGCCCAAGTAGGACGACCCTTCAATAAGCTCCACCTAAAACAACAAAGTAATTTGACTTGATCAATTTGAGCTCACTAATGATTAATTATTATGTTCTAGTACCATGCATAACTAGTAACACGTACTACGTGACAACAAAACAAAACATGAGAGTTACGTACGTACCTTTCCGGCGTCTTGCCATGTGATTCCGGTGAGGGATTCAACGGTGAGGGCGCCGAGGGTGGCGAGCATGGCCCACCGACCGTGGATGAGCTCGCACTCCCGGAACCTCTGGAGGCCGAAGACTTCGGAGTAGGGCTGGAAAGGGGTTGACGACACGTCTGAGGTTTCAGTACGTGTGCCGATGATATCCCCCGCCAAATTCTTGGCCAGGTTCTGGTCGAGACCGTCGTAGTCGTACTGCAAGTACTCGGCTGGCTTTCCCAGGCCGAATGGGTCGAAGCCGTAGTCGCCGACCAAGCTGCCGTCGAGCCATTCAGGAGCCTTGGCGCCAGGGTACCATAGTGGGCGGTCTGAGAAAGTGGGCTGCTTTGACTTCTTGGGTGCGGCCTTCTTGGTCCCGAATCCGAAGCGGGCCGTGATCCGGCCCGAGTTGGAGTACAAGTCGGGGAGGCGGGTGCCCATGAAGGAGGATGTAGCGGCGGCAGTTGTGGTGGCAGCCATGGCTAATGTACAAGTGTGGTTCTCAACTTCTCAAGCTTTTGTGTCAGAGAATTTAGATTGGATTTATTGTTTGGAAATGGAGAGGTAGGTTTTATTCAGGTTTGAAGGATTATCTGTGGAAAGCGAATGAGGCCGTTGAGATAGGGAGAGTATCCATCTGACGGCTGTGAGGGGGTCGGCCTTATCTTCGCCTTATCTGATGGGGGTGTGGTGGGGTTTGGTAATTGACTCGGTGACTGTTTTCTCTGTCTTGTGAAACTGATCGGAGTGGCATTTGTTGTGGTTGTGGTGAGCGCGCACTGAGAAAATCTACCTGATTTTTCTTGTGGCTATTGGCAGTTCGTCTCCATTGGTTGCTTGCTATTGGTTGAAAAGCTGATAGAAGACACTCCAAACGGAATTGAGTCAATTGACACTGTTAAAAACTCCTTACCTCTAGATCAGTAAATGTAGTAGAGCAGATATGGTGATCGGTAACTGTAGTAGAGAGCAGATATGGTGGTCGACTATACTCTTTTATTTTCATTTTTCATACATACATATAAAGTATTGTTTAGTATGAAACAAACGCACAGTCATGCAAATTTGTGTTTCAATTAACGGGAATATATATGTTCGGTGCGTTTGGTTTCTCCGAAGAGCTCAAATATATCATTGACATTGCATAAACAATTAATAATGTTTATATCTTCTTAAGAATTCGATGTTGATGTGTTTGACAGGTAAGTTGTTTCTCTCGAAACCTAGGAAGGCTCTGGCGGCGGCTATACTTGACCTCCGTCGCGGGTCATCATCATTGTTGATTCCTCTCGGTATCGCAGACAGGTCGTCGCCCTCTGGTGACGTTGAACCACTACCGTCGAGTCGAGGGTTCCTTCCACTCGGTTTCGAACTCTGCTCTCGTCGGGGAAAGTCTTTGAGTGGTGATGGGCGCTGGTGGTGCCGACAATTCAGGTTGATTGAGGGAGGACGACGGCGATCGGATTGAGCGAGGTTGAGGCTGGGTTCGAAGCAAGAACTACGGGCAGCGTTGGGACCGGTTTTTACATGTTGGGATCTGAGGAGGTGGGTTGGGTTCGATGGGGCGTTGGGACTTCACCGAGAACGGCTTCGGTGTGGTGTAGCCGACGCTAATTTCGAGAGTGGTCTTGTACTCCCTTTGTCTTTGAGTGTCAACACAGATAGGAGTGTTGTTAAAGGTGGCTGTGTCTCGGTGGTTCCGGCGAACGACAGGCGTCCAATGGGCTGTCATCAGAGTTGGGCAGCGGCGACGATGGGAGGACGGAGGCGTGGTCCTTTACGATCTTCGGGACTTGGATCTGTGATTGGGCTCGGGTGTGGGCCGGGTCCTTTAACTCTTGCCATGCAGGTCCACGTCATTGGTGCTGCCTTAGGTCTCAACTTAGGCCGAGTAAGTTTTGGGGGGAGGGTGTTCTGGCTCGGGACCTCCTTTTATTGCAAGTTAGCTTGGACTTTTACATTCGAATTTGGGATCCAAGAATCGAAGTTGGTAGCAATTTCAGAGGAAAATTTGGCTCCGATGAAATTTTAAGATTTTCGCTTTTACTTTTCGTGTTTTGCATTTCGCTTTTGGAAGTCTGTATTCTAAATTTCTGAACTTACAGTTGGTCCTAGAGTAGGTATTGCTTACCGTTCCAGGATCCACTACGTAACTGGTTACTTTTATTGCACTCATTGCTAGGTTTCGATTATTTGGGTAGGTTTAGTAACTTAGTTACTTTAGCTATCTAGACTACGGCTTATTTCACTCGTAGTTGTAATTGTTACTATTTTTCACGCTTAATGAGAACTAGCGTCTCACGCGATACCCTTCAAAAAGATAATTTGATGTGGATACTTGATAGAACTGTCTCAAATAAATCTTTGACTTGAGAGGTGGCATAAATCAATAAATCACATTTGCACTACAGTTTGAATGCTAATTATGTTATTTTCAACAAAAGGGATACTGTTTGATCGCAGAATTTTCAGGGTCCTGAGAAGTCTCAAACAGTTTCTTTACTCTCGTGCCACTACCGTGGGGTAGAACGTTAAATGTTGGTTCCTCGTTACTGGTTTTCCAAGAAGCGATTAAGGTGGGGAAAGCACTAACCCTGCCTGCTGGGTTCTTTTGCCTAAGTGAATGAGGACTTGGGTTTTTGTGTCTCTCTGCTAAGTCATGGGAATCGATACTCCACATACCATATCTGGTGCAGAGCAGAGCAATCTCCTTCGCAGAGTGTGGAGAACACAGTTGTCGCGTCCTTGAACCTTCAGATTGTACAAGCCTTATCTAGTGCAAAATCTTCAGATCGTCAGCAGCTAGGGTTTCTCGAAAAGAGAAGGTTTTTTTTTTGCCGAGAGCAAAAGTTATGTATGAGATTTCAAGGTGCCAATTGCATAAAGATTTCCTCTATTCATAAGCATCATATAATTACTTATCGTAGTCGTCATAAGATTCTAGCGATCAGACTCATTTAATGATTCTAAATGTCAAGAATTCCACATCCTTAACTCTCTCAATTAATCTAAGATTTAGTGAGATCATTCAGAATTCCTTCCCTCTCTAGAAAAGTTCTTCCGCACGGGCCGCAGATATCAGTCCAATAATACTGGAATCCCTAAAAGTAAAGAATGTTTATTTTGAGCCCAAACAATATCCCTCATGTCTCGAGATAAGGCTCAGGTGTGATTGAGGAGTTTTGTAATCATGACACGTCATTTAGATCAAACAGTAACTTTCCTTTAGCGTCGCCACTTCACTGCGCTTCTTTCGAAAAGTCGCACTCTATGATATGACGTTTACTTAAACACACACGACTGTCAGTAGTGCACAGTTACCTAAACACTCTCTCTGCCTTCCAGTCTCAGTTTTCAAATTAAACAAAACTTCCTTGCAAAGCTTTGCCATTTTTGACCAAATTTCTGATCCATCTGCCCAGAATCATGCCTCCCCATCAAGTCCAATCTAATCCCTTCCTAAATGAGGACACCACCTAAGCCTTTGTTACCACAATTCGCTCTGTCAAGTCGCATAAGAAACCTAACCACACTCTCAACCTACGCTTGGCTGATAATGATACGGCACATCTGGGCCCGTTTATCAAATCACCGTTGAACCCAGCACTCCACCAAGCCCTTCATTCCTCTGTCTGCCATTAAGCACTCATCTTTTAGGATGAGAAAGCCTCACTGCAATAATGAGATCGGAAAGACGTTGAATGTAAATTGGGCAAGTGGCCCTCCGTCATTGATGACGATAAGAGTTGGTATAGAACTCGTGCCAAAACTGAGTCCGCTCTCTGGGAAATGACTAGAATCTCCAGCTTCCTACAATTTTGCTTCGTTCTCCCTCAAGGAGGCAAACAAGCATTGTTCGCTGCCAGCATGTATTTTTGGGATTCAAGCTGCAACATTTTCCGATTTCCCTGCAGCGATATAAGCATCACTTTGCTCGACATGGTGGTTATATTTGGAGTTCCAATTTCTGAGAATCTGTATACCCAGGGTTCATTGAATCACTACTACCCCAAGAACATAACCTGCGTCGGCCACGGAAGCTTTATTCAAACCTGTAGCGCTTGGCGGAATTATTACAAGGACGTAACAGGCGCCTGAGGAGGTATTGCATTCCTTGAATATTGGCTTTGTAAGTTTTTTTTTTCTGTACTTCCTCCAACAAAATCATTGAAAGCAGGACTCTAATTGTCGAGGCGCTGTATGACGGGCATAAGGTCAGACTTGCCCAGCATGTTCTTGTTTACCTCTACCATAGCCTAGGGTAGATTTCACTGGATCCCCTCAAGTTCGAATTCGTTGAGCCATTATGGATGTTAGACCTCTGGCTTTAGGTCTATTTCCCCATCTTTCGTCATCCGTTCAAGAGACCGTTTAGCGAAAATAGGTTGTTGGGTTTAACCCTCACACGACCTCTCCATGATGATCCGTTTACCTATCTTAACAAATTCACCTACTTTTGCTCATTGAACAAGTTTCTAGAAGAGACGACGCTCCTCGTCTTAGTCCGACGATGTCTTGAGGACTTAAGCACTAGATTATGCCCTTTTCCTGATCAAGCAGCTCCTGCGAGGCTCATTTTTATCCAGAGAAACACTTGGGAAGACTTGCGGATCCCTAAGCCAGGTGTAACCCATGAGCTCCATGCTCCCAACCTTTTTACCAAGAAACTCAGCTCGACTCAAAGAGCACCGCTCACTCTCACCAGTTGTGTTAATCGCTACACTTCTTGGAGGTCTATCACCCATCCCAGTGTTGAAATAGCTGAGGATATTCACTTCTACTTCCCCAATTTGATCGTTCCCGCTGCAGCCTTCTGCACACGCACTCTGGGCCAGCCTTTGGGATGACACACGACTGTCTTCTTTGGCGAGCTCATCACTGAGACAGGATCTGCCATCTCAGACATATCGCCCTCTTCGTGAGGATCTTTGAAGACTTATGACACCTTTTTACTACTCCAACCGATAGAGAAGCTCTTCAATACGAAGAGGCCTAAGTTCCCGACTTTCCTTCGTGCTAGCTAGAGGAAAAGTGTTTCTGTCCTTGTTAATTGACAATGCCACATTAATTGGCTGTATACGTCTCACCCACCAATGCTTTCCAGGAACCCTTTTTGCTAGCATGCAATGCTATGGAGAGCCCCAATGTAAGCCCCTCTAGTAGCAAACAGAGACCTTGCCCTTACAGGCGAGGCTCTCTACCAGATTCTGACCTTGCCACAGAGAGCGAGAATGGAGAAGAAGAAGAAGCTAACTCATTAAGCCACCATCTACTTACCTATTAACTAAATCAAATTTTTAAATAGACAGTAATTCCAACTTATGTTCCCTTTAGCCACCCCATAAACTGCAATGAGCTCTCATTCCTGAGGAAGATTAGGATATTCCAATCAGCCAGTGGAATATAGCAGGACGTTACCGCCCTTGTACTCAAACAAGATCTTCTTGCCTACCAATGGATGATAGCGAAGAAGAAGAAGAAGAAGAAGAAGAAGAAGAAGAAGAAGAAGAAGAAGAAGAAGAAGAAGAAGAAGAAGAAGAAGAAGAAGAAGAAGAAGCAGCAATCCTAGCTAAGCGAAAAACACGTTGGGCTGACCAGTTTTCAAGCTCTATTCCCTTTGGGAACAACCTACCTCTCACGAAGCACTCCTAGCTAGGCGAAAAACACGTTGGGCTGACCAGTTTTCAAGCTCTATTCCCTTTGGGAACAACCTACCTCTCACTCCTCACTCTCTTGTGCTTAGCGAGGAGTATAAGGATCTGATCATATGTAGGATCCCCAGCCTCATGTGACTGTCATCACCTCTTCCAGATTCTCCTTTAGCAAACAAGTTCAAGGTAATCTCTAACTTGCTTTGAAACTTACATGATGGTTGTGTGATCTTTCCTTTAGCTTGATTTCCTATGTCTACAGGGAATGATCCTCGAAGAACTTCAGCCTGAGGAGAATTCTACGGCCAATATGCCTTTGAAGGGGCAATTAGTGCAAACGAGGAGCTTGCTGCCACAGAGCCTTTCCCCTCGGCAGAAGATGATCATGCCCCTAGTGGGCATGATCAAGAGATTGAGACGAGCCTAGATTTCATGGAGACTGCTCAGTCTCGGGATGACCTCGTGGGTGAAACTTTGGCAAGCATTTCCCTGGTGAGAGAGGACTTGGTAGCCCTAAAGATCGATGTAACCTAGGCGAGAAACCTATCCACCCCTCCGCTCAAAGTAATTGTCAATCTCTCTTCCTCCTTCTAAATTTATTAAGATTAGAATTGAATATTTTCCAATTTAAACAGACTTCAATCACTCCCAATCTTGAAGAAGAAGCTGCTGCTACGCTCACTGTTGAAGAAGGCCAAGAGGAGATTATTTCTGTATAGGAAATTCAGGCGAGAAAAGAAATTTCTGCTAACTATGAGGTATGTATACCTACTCTAAGAGCTCATTGCTCACGCGTTGTCCCTTGTCTAATGATTCACTTTTAGCAGGCAACTAACTCTCTAACCTAAGAAGTTGAACTTCCAGAACCTTCGGGTCACGTCGAAACCACTCCTGCCACAACTCTTGAAGAACCAACTGTGGCGGAGACTAACAACAAGCCTGCTACTCCCCCATTTGGGTTCTCTAAGGTATTCTACCTACTCCTCTTTAAAAATATTTTCATGAATTCATGGACTCAGTCATACCCTTCTAGCAAGCTAGCATTCTTTCGTCGACCGTGACGTTGTCGTGGCTGCCGTGCGGGAAATTGTTTCTACCTTCGACCGTGGTGTCGACCAAACCTTTTTGCTTGGGCTCCCAGGTCCATCAGCCTCTGCCTCGGCAAAGCCCAACTCTTCAACCACTGCTGATTCTCTCAGGTTTGTCGAGTTAAAGGCTTAATTTGAGAAATTTGCCTCAGTCGCACCTGAACCTTGGGAAATTGTTCTTGCTAAATCCGCAATTCACGCTCTCTATGAGGTGGGTCTCAACACTCCTTTCATCCTAGTGATAACTTTGAAGGAGATGGAGGACTTGTAGCGATGTTCCCTGAATGTGATTGTTCCTACCCTTCGTCTTTTTTTTCGGAAAGTCTTGCACACCTAAAAAACTGCAAGAGTGGAAGGACTGGTTGCTCAAACAACTTCACCGACATCAGAGTCCTAGGTGATAATGGGCCAAAACTATACAGACCTACCACGGTGAGCTCATGGATTTCTTCAAGAAAGTCATGACTCAAAACAATGCCCTGGCTGAGAATGAGATTGAGCTTGCCAGACTCCAATCTGAAGTGACCAGAATGTGGGAAGAGTTCATACCTGCTCGGGATGCCGCCGTGTCTGCTGCAAGAAAGCGTTGCCCGAGCTGATGGTCTCCGGGATGCAGAACAAGAGGTGGCCCAATTTCAAACATCATCAGTTGAAGCATGGACCCAGTAAGAACATGCCAAGGTTGAAATCCAATGGCAGACCTATCATATTTAGCTATAGGCATAAACCGTAACTTAGTATGTATTTTATTTAAATTATGGGCCTCAGGTCTAGGCCTTATTTTGTAACCCAACTTAATGATGTTACTAAGTTAATTAACCTAGCTCACTAATGGACTTTTCGAATTTAAACTCAACCCGGAATCAAATGAGAGTCTTCGTCTCTTCTTGGTTCCATGAATCATGCCTACTCCAACCGTCCGGGAATACATGTCATTCAATTGCTTTTCTCGGGAAAGATGAACCGCGATTAAAGCAGGGTAGTGTACTAGTGCAAATACACCTCCTCAAATTAATGGGTACATTGAATTGACAGAAGTTGCTCTGCTTTGATGAGGATCCTCTTGAGTTAGGCTCTTATAAATACCATCTTTAGCCAAGCAGAAACCATTCAGTTCCCACTCTAGCATAGCAAAGATGTTTCTCTTATGCTACTTCATCTAGTTTTGCTTAAAAGTTTTCCCATCGAATTTCTTTCTCCATTTCTTTACCTCTAGATAGTGATACCTATGCTCAAACCTGGGCTAGATAGTGATATCTATCACCAGATTCGTCCTTGGTAAAGCTTCCCCAAGATTCTTGGGAGCAACTGAGTCTGCACGTCGGGGAAGACCACCTGCCTTCTGCCTCGCTGGAAGCAGCTCTACATTTACATTAACCTGGAAGCTTATCCTGCGAGACGATCGCAGAGAAGTTGGCAGTACCAGGCATCCTCGATTGGCGGACATCAAGGCAAGAGCTATTACATTAGCGCCAATAGTGTGAAACTCGGGACTATTTTCTGCCCTCTATTTATTTGGAGGCATGTTGTTCCATTTTCCTTTCTTAGGATACTAGCTTAGGCCAATTTATTATTATTTTTTATTGTACATGGTATCAGAGCTCAAGGCCGCAAAACCTTTGTAATATGTTTGAATAAATTTGATCCATGTTACATGATGTATTTATTCTGCTCGATTATGTATACTTCCACTAGTTTTGTCAACAAAAACACTTGGCCAATGTGACAAAACACTTCGCATTATTATATGAATGTCAAATAATAACTTTGCCACAGGAGTTAGGCTCTAGCAAGTATGAAAGTAAATACCTAAGGAAAAAAATACAAAAAATTTGGCCACAGGAGGTTGCCATAAAGAGTATAGATATAGATAGAGCTATGCTGTGGTGCCCCTTGAGTTTGGGTAAGTGAATGAAACTGAGCCTCTTGAAAGCTGGCGAGGGAACTTGTGAAAACTCAACTATTCCATGCTTGGCGGGTCATTGAACTCCCATACTGGAGTAATATACTTCTTAAGTTAACGACCGTTGATGGGATTGGGATGGACTGTGCCATCTCTATCACGAAGTCTAACTGCTCCTTTGCCAACGATTTGATCCACAACATATGGACCTTCTCATTTAGATGACCACTTACCACGTACTTCGAGCTTCTCACCGAGGGGTAAAACTACTCGCCAGACTAACTCGCCCTATACATAACTCTTACCCCTTGTGCACTTGTCATACGAATGGGCTACTCATTGCTTCTCAGCGAGCAAGTTGTCATGAGTTGCAAAACGTTACTCATCCAAATCTCCATGCTCCTTCCATATAGCTTAAACATAGTCCTCGCCAATCAGATCATGCTGGTCCATTAATCTGAGAGAACGAACATTAATTTCCTAAGGTAAAACTGCATTATGGCTGAACATGAGGGCATATGATGTTGTTGCTATAGGATTCCGCTTGCTTGTTCGATAGGCCCAAAGTATATTGAACAACTTTGCAAGCCACAACCGAGCGTTGTTGGCGAGCATCTGCTTGAGAATGTACAAAATAAGCTTGTTGCTAGCTTACGTCTAGCCATTAGACTAGCATAATACAGAGAGGAATGCAAAAACTTGATATTCACATCCTTCATGAGTGTATCAACTTCCCTCAACATGAACGTAATCCCTCTATCTGAGATGAAGCACTCCCGGATGCCAAACCTGTAAATAATATCCTCAAATAAGAACTTGCGGATCGTTGCCGTTGAAGCCACTTTCAATGGCTTTGCCTCTACCCATTTCGTAAAGAAGTCCGTGACCACTATATTGAACTTATGGACTTCAGAGGAATGAGGGTGAATCATTCCAATCAAATCTAGCACCCAACCTCAAGCATGCCAGGACTTGATGATAGGCTGCATGAGAATATTAGGGATGTGACGAACTGGCCAATGAGCTTGGAAATCTTTACAACCCTTGGAAAAAGTGATGCAATCTTTGAGAATCGTAGGCCAATAATACATATGCTGTCGTAATAGCCACCACATCTTAGGACCAGCTTGATGTGCCCCACCTGCCCCAAGGTGTGCTTCCTGCATCAACCGTTTAACGTCTCTACTATATACACAATGAAGGAATACACCTTCCTCACCTCGCCTAAGCAACTTTCCATGTTGAAGGACATAGTTTATGGCAAGGAACTGTGTCCTCTTGTCCGCTAGTGCATTGGGGTCTTGAAGGTAAGCAATAAGAGGTTGTCTGTGTTAATGTGGTTGAGTGCATCCATATACCAATCATATTTCTCCTCTTTCCTTACCATAAATGAAAGTATAGTACATCTTTCAACCTTCAAAATACGCTCGTGGACACCATATCCGAAACTAATGCCCGTAGCTAGCTTGGCAAACTCATTCGTTGCCTGATTCTGGTCGCGAGGAATGTGTTTCAAGGTAACCTCAGTAAACAACTCTAGCAACTCGCTTGCTCACTTCGTGTATGGTTCCAACATAATTCCTGCTCTATACTTGGTCTCGAGTTACCAGATGATGAGCAATAAGTCACCAAGAATGTGGACATCAGTAACCTCCAGATCAAGCAGAATATCCAGGCTTATGATTACTGCTTCTTGCCTGGTTATTGATGCAGTGAAAGTCTAATTTGAAAGAGTAAGCAAAGGTAAAACCTTCCGGATTGACCAAGGCTATTCTTGCCCCTGCCATAGTGCGAGTGCTGGATCCGTCAAAATACAACATCCATGAGGGAAGAGATATGTGAGATAAATCTAAGTCTAGAACTTCGTGCATCTTTACCATTGGATTATGGACTAGAAAATTGGCCACCGCCTGGCCTTTTGCTGCTTTCTGTGGGACATACTGCAATGAGAACTCGGATAGTGCTAGAATTCACTTCCTGATACGGCCTTTAAGGATAGGTCGTGATAGCATATACTTTACCAAGTTTGTCTGAGCAATGACACAAGTAGTGAGTAAAAATATGTAATGCCTCAATTTACATCCAAAGAAGTAGAGAACAAGACATAACTTTTCCATGGGGGAACTATCGTTTCAATATCCGTCAACGTACGACTGAGGTAGAAGATAACTTACTCAGTTTTAGTCGTGTCATCATGCACCAATAAGCTGCCTATAGATACCTTAGTGGATGAGATGTATAACTTGAGAGGCACTCCTGGTCATGGAGGGACCAATACCAGTGGACTAGCAAGATACAACTTGATTGCATCAAAAGCCTCTTGATGAATAGGCTCCCACACGAAATCCTTCCGGTTCTGTAGCTTGAGCAATGGCGATAAAGATTGAGTCTTCCTTGCTGCATTCACTATGAACCATCTTAGGAAATTGATCTTACCTAGTAGACGTTGAAGCTCCTTTTTATTCTTTGAGGGACTGGCATTGAGCATTGCCTCATTTTTATCATTAGGCACTTTAATACCTCGTTGGTGGACTAGAAAACCAAGGAAGTCTCCCGCTTGGACTCCAAAGATACACTTAGCTAGATTCATCTTCAACTGGTGTCGCCTCATCCGCTCTAACACTTGTTTCAAGTTATCCACATAATCTTCTCTTTGTTTGGACTTGACCACTACACCGTTGATGTAAACTTCCATGTTTTGTCCTATTAGGTCATGGAAGATTAGATGCATAGCTCATTGGTAGGTTGACTATGCGTTTTTCAGACCAAAAGGCATGTCCATGTACTCGAATACACTAGCGGGCATCTGAAGGTAGTCTTGTGTTTGTTCGCTTCTGCTACTGGAATTTGGTGATAATCTATTGTTTCGTCCATAAAAGACAACATCTCATGGTGAGCCACCAAATCGACAAGCAGGTCTGTCACCGATATAAGATAAGAATCATTTGGCGTTGCATTGTTAAGGTCACGATAATCAACGCAGATCCTCATCTTTCCATTCTTCTTCTTGACTGGGATGATGTTTGATAACCACTCGTTGTACTTGGCCACCCTTATGATACATGAGTTGAGCATCTTTTGGACTTCCTCTTTGACAAGAATTGTTGTTTCTATATTCATCCTCCTCAAATCATGCTTCATTGCCTTTTTGTTCTCTAAGATGGGTAACTCGTGGCATACAAGCTCTGGTGACAAACCTGGCATGTCCTCGTACTTTTCTATAAAGTAATCTTTGTATTCAAGCAACAATTCAATGAGCCTCTTCCTTTTTTCAGGCTCCAGGAAGGTACTAATAGCCATATACATTGGTTGTTCGGTGGTCCCAAGGTTGATTTTTTCCACAAGATCCTTTACTTTAGGTGGAGTACCATTCAAGGCTGCTAGAGCTAGTTGAATTATCTTCTTCTCCTCAGACTCATGTAGCACATCATCACCTATATATTCTAACGCTGCAACCATTAGAACACGCTCATAAACTTGCCTCTCCATCAAATAGTTGTGTAAGCGATCATAAATAGAAAAGCACGCCTCCACCTCTATGCTTGATAGAGGCTCTAACATTTTCGTGACGTAGTTGGTAGCTCAATGGTGTAGGGACGTATTGTATCCTCACCAGTCTGCACGATACCCCATTAAGTTGGTTCTGAGGCTGTCATCCCCACGGGGCGGCCCTTATCATCGATGCCACACACTTCCAATAAGCGCATGTTCCCATTGTAGTAACTAGCATTAAGTGCGTTTTCTAAAATGTAGTAAGGCCGCGGCCAGTGTTAATCACCTTAGATTCACCTGTTTCCATGTTCCAGAGAACCATCTGCTGATGCAACGAAAAAGGCACACAATAGCTCCTGTGAATCCAGTCTCTGCCTAAGATACAATTGTAGGGAGCTATGCATTCTGCTATGAAGAAAGTGTGAGTCCCAGCCTGTGGACCAACCTGCACATGAAGGAAAACAATGCCCAAAGTCTTAGAAATAGTTCCCTGGAAATTTTGAACATTGAGAGCTGTCTCTTGGATGGCTATTTTGAGAACACCAAGTAAATCCATCGCCTTCATCGTGATAATGTTCACTGTTTCCCCAAAATCGACAAGCATCTTGTTGAGCTGGACTCTTTGAACATCGACAGTGATATATAGATGACGCATGTGCATGACCATGTTCATGGTAGGCTTGTTGAACAACATGAAGGATTTCTTCAGCGATGGTGACCACTGGTTGAAGCTCCGTGTTTTCATCCTGGACTACCATTGCCAAGCTATTGACATGGTTTGAGCGAACAACCACCATTTCCTTAGACATGTCAAGTGGCAAAATCGTTGCTTTTGCTATTACAAACCTGGCGGGAAGGATGAATACCATGTTTATTGTAAGCTCTTCGCCACCCACCTCTGTGAGCTCCTTGTCGTCTTCATAGTCCACTATCTCCTCGTCCTCCTTATCTAACAGATCGCTTGCTGGACGGTCTTGCCTCAGACATGATCCGGTCACTGGGACGTAGTGCCCCCACAGCTACTAGTAATCTGTCTTCAAATGGAGCCTCAAGAGCAGGCTCAACACTCACTAGGGAGAACAAAAGGCTGTCTGATCTGCAACTTTTTATTGCTCCTTGATCACCAATGACTTTGGCTGCCAACGAAGTCCCTTGGGGTCGCTTGACGCTATATGTGTTGCGTCAAACTCATCTACTCGCTGAAGGCTTTTCAACACCAAAGGCTTAGTGCCTTTCTTCATCCCCCCTGATTCCTTGTGAAGTCTCTTGGGGGCTTGCTGAACCTCAGGTATATGTTCTTGTACTCGAGATCCCGAGAGTAACTCAGGGTTTCTTGAGAACACACTAGGCCGAGCTGCTTGGAGATTTTGTTCATCAGACTTCTTCCTAAAGACCACCACTGGATTGAATGTTAATCTATTCAGATGCCTTTGTAACTACTCCAGGGTCTAAGTCTGCTACTCTGGCTTGATTAGCCCACTGTCCAAAGTCTCTAGGGCCCTCTTAGCTGCACGGTATCATCGCTCCTCTTGTTGCTCAGAGTCACTTTCACTGTCTTCCCTTTCTCTTTGACATACCAAACATTTTTTTTGGTGATAGATCTGGAAGCTGGAGGAATGTACAGCTTGGAAGCTTGATCAGATGACCCAGAATCACCAGAAACCGGTAGAGATAACCCCTCTATCTCCACAGGTTTGGCGAGGTCCAAATGGCACTCTGGAAATCCTTAGCGCGACCAGATTGTCTAATATTTCTACCATTCTCGATACATCATATGTGATTTGTCACTTGCCTTTATTTGCCGGTAGGCCCCTATTCGATGTAAAACTACTCTCTGACCTCTTAGCCTGACTGAACCCGATCTTCCCCATATTAATCCAGTCCAGAATCTTATCCTTCAAAGTTTTGCACGCTGATGTGGCATGGGTGAAATTTTTATGGAACCTGCAGAAAAATTCACTAGGCCTCACATATGCCAAATCTTCAAGCCTTCGTACATACCTGTAAGAAATGAATCCTCCTTCGATGACCTCATCAATGATCTCATGAACATGGTCTTCCTATAAGGTATAGCACCGTGGGTGCCTAACTAGCACTACCACAATAAACACTATAACCGACGAGATAAAAATCTCGTCGGTTATAGTGGAAAAAATATTTTTTTTTAATTTTTTTTTTAAAAATAAAAAATCTCGTCGGTTATAGTACTATAACCGACGATAATGGCTAAAAATCTCGTCGGTTATACTATTACCGACCCCCTTTAACCAACGGACTATATCCGACGACCCTGAAACATCGTCGGTTATAGTCCGTTGGTTAAAGGGGGTCGGTAATAGTATAACCGACGATATTTTTAGCCATTATCGTCGGTTATAGTACTATAACCGACGAGATTTTTTATTTTTTTAAAAAAAATATTTTAAAAAAATATTTTTTCCACTATAACCGACGAGATTTTTATCTCGTCGGTTATAGTTTTACAGATCTCGTCGGTTATAGTGTTTATTGTGGTAGTGTAGCCTTGTTGTTTGGCCTCTCACCTGGACCCCAGTTGCTCGCTGCTGCCTAGGTTGCTCTCTAAACAACTCCAACATGTTAACATGCTGGTCTGGGAAAGGTTGCGAGTCCACCAAGGAGATGGTCTTTGAAGGAGTCTCCAGTGCTAGCTTGCCGTCAAATATCCACTTTTAGATCTTGTCCTTCAACTTCACACAGTCCTTGGTCGAATGGTTCTACATTACATGAAACTTGCAATATTTCTTCCATTTCAGCTGCTTTGCACTGGGAATGGGGTCAAAATCAGTTTTTTCCACTCACTGGCTAATCAACTCATCCAATATCTCATGAGCGAGATTGGCGCCATAGGTGTATGTCTCGAACTCTGGCTTGGTGAAATCCATTGTTGAGAGCTTAAGGGGCCCCTTGCTTTGTTTCAACTTCTTGGGCTTCAACACAGTCTTAGAGGTCAAGTCAAAAATATAGATGCACTCAGTTTCCGAATCATAACCCTCATCGCCAGATTCTTCCAAATAAGTCGTTGCCACCGACTTGCTTCTGTTTGGCGCATATGACATGGGCGCGTATGTTCCCTTTCAAGAATTTCGCATGTTGTCCCTCTCTTGCATAACACGATGTGCCCTTGTCACCGAGGTAATGAATTCGTTCAACGATGCATGCTTGGTGTTTAGGAACATAGTATAGAGCCGGTCTTCTCGGCTATTGATAGCCATGTCGATGACCGCGTCCTTGTAGAGCGGCATTTTGCACATATTATACTTAATCCTAAAGCGATGTTAGAAAGCTATCGGGCTCTCTTAAGATGCTTGACACATTGAACACAGCTTAGCTATGCTAACTTCTGACATGGCTGTCTCCATAACTGACCTCTCCGTCACTGAACGTAGATCCATGCCAGTGTATCAGATAAGGCCTGATCTAGTTAGCAAGGATCCAAAAACCTTCAATTTAAGCTCCGGATCGTCCCCCCAAGGTCTAAGGTGCAGGGTAAAATGAGTCAGAAGAGTAGTCGCGCTCTCGTCTCCATTCTCGTTGAACGTTTGGAAACTAATCGGCTTATAGGCTTTGGGCCACTTCCAAGCGTTGTTGTCTTCTTTGTCGATCTCCGGGAAGAGAGTCTCATAAGGTTGGAACTGCCGCGCAACTTGCAAATTGCACTACTCCATGAACTTCTCGAACTCCTCTTTCCAGGCAGTAGGGAACTTCTCTGACTGGCGCTGCTCGCGGGCCAAATCCAACACGATAGTAGAGAGCTGGCTTAGGTCTCTGTTGGTCTTTTTGCACATGTCGATCATGGCCTCCTTGTGCCTCTTCATTGAAGATTCCACCGTCCGCACAAGGTCCACCGCAACCTGTCCTGACCCTCCATCAGGCTCGCGAGCTGAAATCTATGAGCCTTTTGGTCTTCTGGGCATTTTGCAAGGTCTGCATACAAGGTCCTCAAGTTGCTAGCCACCTTCTTGGACCACTAATCGGCCACTGCAAGCAAGGGTGCTTGCTCATCCAACCGCTGGTTTATTCAGTCGAGATGCTCCGCTTGGTGTTGATCACACTTGGCTGCGTAAGGACGATAATATTCATATGTGAGCGCATTGATCTCATCAGATATTAGGGGCTGGAACACCATTGTGGAGCGAAGCGTAGTCCCAAATTTTGCCTCTATTGCTTCCGTCGATAATCTGCAGCAAGCTGCGAAGTTATGCTCTAAGAATGCTGGTTGTGGGTGCTTAGGACGATTAAGGTACCTCTTACGATAAGGGTTCCCTATTGTCGCGTTGAGACACAAAATTTGGTCCCATTGGGCGTGCCAAAATGATTGGTCGTAGAATTCTCTGGGTTCTGAGAACTCTCAACCTATCTTTTTTCTTTCGCATGTGTGCTCTAGGCGTGCCACTGTCGTGGGGCAGAACGTTGAACGCTGGTTCACCATTACTGATATTCTAAGAAGCGATTAAGGCGGGGAGAGGTCCAACCCCTCCTACTAGATTCTTTTTTTCTAAGTGACTTAGGACTTGGGTTTTCATGTCTCTCTGCTGAGTCACGAGAATCGATACTCTACACACCCTATCCGGTGCAGAGCAGAGCAATCTCTTTCACTACAAGAAAAATGCACTTAGACCGCGGAAACTTTCTCCGCGGTCCAAGTGACACTTAGACGACGGAAAAAGACATCTCCGTCGTCTAAGTACTTTAACCCTAAACCCTAAACCCTGCTTTTCACTTAGACGATGTAAATGCACGGCAAATGTGCATTTGCGTCGTCTATGTGAAAATTTCGTAATTTCACCTAAGACAACGACCATCTAGACCATGTCTCAATGCATATTCTTTTCATCGAGACCATAGAGTAAACAATGCTTGGAGTGTGAGCGTCGACGGTTCCAAAATAAGACTTACGAATTTTCGTATATTCACGTTTCTGGTTTGTAAAAATTTTGGTTTTACGGTTGACTGTGCCGATGAAACCCTTAATGAACTTACTATTTTGTGAAAATTATTCTATTTATATATTATCTTATGACAAATGTATCCAACGGTTATTTTGTCCAAATTCAATTTCTTTAATATCGATATGCAATGAGCCTATACTTAATAACACTTAAGTTATACACATTAGTAGATACTTAATAAGTTTAAAGACGTAAGATTATTCGTCGTCTTAAATTCAATTGTTTATATATACGATTCGTTAATCGATATTTTACGACTATTTCATTCGAATGACAGATCGGAAACTTCCTTGCGAATAATTTTTAAAAATTAATTTTACGACTATTTCACCTAGACCACGGAGTTGGACATCTCCATCGTCCAGGTGACCACTTGGACGACGGAAAAAGACCATCTCCGTCGTCTAGGTGACCACTTGGACGGCGGAGATGGTCTTTTCCGTCATCTAGGTTGAAAAAGATAGCAGTTAAATTTCCACCGCCAAATTAATTGGGCGCCGGTTCTCAAAATTCTAAATTTTCACTTAGACGACGGAAATGGGTGTTTTCGTCGTCTAAGTGAAATTTGAAACGCTCCCCAAATTTAAGGTGGATAACTCCCGCCCGCCAAATTAATTGGGCGCCGGTTCCAAAAATTCAAAATTTTCACTTAGACGACGGAAAAAATACCTCCCCGGTCTAAGTGAAACTATATATAAAGGACCCATCCGATCCTTTTTCCTCATCCTATTCTCAATTCCTCCTCTCCTCTCTCTCACTCTCACTCTCTCTAAAAAATCCGGCAACTTTCCGGCAACTTCCTCCCTCCAGCAACTTTGCTCTCCCGCGAGTTTAAATTTATTTATTATTTTACGGCGACCCAAAATTCGGTGATCCCCTCCCTCCGGTGACTCCCCCCTCTCCGGCGACTTCCTCCCTCCGGCGACTTCCCCTCTCCGGCGACTCCCCTCTCCGGCGACTTCCCTTCTCCGGCGACTTCCTCCCTCCGGCGACTTCACTCTCCTTAGTATTTTAATTCCTCCTCTCCTCTCTCTCTCTCACTCTCTCTCAAATATCTGGCAACTTTCCGGCGACCCTCCCTCCGGGGACTCCCCTCTCCGGCGACGACGCTCTCCTTAGTATTTTAATTAATTTATTAATATTTAAATGAGAATTTAGCATTTTAATTACATTATTAATATATTACTTTAAATTCAAATTTTAATTAAAATAAATAAATAATCACTTAGACCACGGAGATGGACGTTTTCCGCGGTCTAAGTTTTCACTTAGACGACGGAGAATAAATTCTCTGTGGTCTCAGTTATCACTTAGATGATGGAGAATGAATTCTCCGTCGTCTAAGTGATCACTTGGACCGCGGAGTTTTTTGTGCGGTCTAAGTGAGCACTTAGACCGTGGACATTTTTCGCGGTCTAAGTTTTCACTTAGATGACGAAGAATTCATTCTCTGTGTTCCAAGTGAAAACTTCGCGGAAAATGTCCGATGTCTAAGTTCTCACTTAGACCGCGGAGAATTCATTATCCGCCATCTAAGTACCCTGACGACAGTACTTGGAGTACGGAACCTAGACCACGGAGGTTCCGTCGTCTAAGTACGTAGACGATGGAAAAATGCACCTAGACGACGGAAACACTCCGTGGTCTAGGTGCGTTTTTCTTGTAGTGTTTGGCAGAGTGTTGAGAACATAGTTGTCGCGTCCTTGAACCTTCAGATTGTACACGCCCTATCTGGTGCAAAATCTTCAGATCGCCGATAGCTAGGGTTTCTTGAAAAGAGACAGGTTTTTACCAAGAGCAAAAGTTATGTATGAGATATCGAGGTGCCAATTGCATAAAAATTTCCTCTATTTATAAGCATTATGCAATTATTTATCGTAGTCGTCATAAGATTCTGGCGATCAGACTCACTTAATGATTCTAAATGTCAAGAATTCCGCATCCTTAACTCTCTCAATTAATCTAAGATTTAGTGAAATCATTCAGGATTCCTTCTCTCTCCAAGAAAGTTCTTCCGCACGAGCCACAGGTATCAGTCCAATAATACTAGAAACCCTAAAAGTAAAAAATGTTTATTTTGGACCCAGCATATACATACTCGCCTAAATGCCAAATTGAACCAGTATATGTATTTCACATGCAGTTTATTGTTCACCAACATAAGACTTTGCCCATATCTAACACATTTGTCGAACCGATATGGGTATCTATAAATATCATGATTCTTCCAGAGTTCCCGTCATAAAGGCAATTACATATATCCACAATATCTCGAGTCTTATTTTGGTCTGAATATGTCTGTGAAGACAGTCAAGACGCAGCACTAGCTCTTGAATAGCTTGAACAAGAAGTCTACGACGATCTTAATGGGTTAGTCGTTCAATAATGGGCCTTTATCATGTCAGCCCACTATCAAATGGGTTAGTTGTTTACTGATGGGCCACTCGACTCATAAGAGACCATACATAGCCCAGGGATCTCGCTGGTGATGTAAGAAGAGTCTAGGTCAAACTGTCATAGTGTGACCTACTCCATCTCCACGTCGCGACACAATAGAATACGCCGCTAGGATCTAGTCCGCTCGTCCCCCCACACGTGTCATCCGTGCCAACAAGATACCCACCTTGTCTTTCGGTATGAGGATAATCTTCCTTACTTGGCGGCAAGGATCCCCTATTTCACAGTACACTGTCCCACTCCTCCTCACTCTCTCTCTTAAAAAACCCTCGCCTTCTGGAATCCCTCGGAAACCGGGTGTTGTAGGTAAATCCATCTTCTCGCTCTGACTCTAGCGGCGCCCAATTTTGCTTTTTAGGTTTACCGCTTGCTCCGGTTCCCCTTTTTCTCTCTGTACTCTCCTCGCTCTCGTCTCTAGTCTTCTTCTTCCTCTTCTCTCTCTATCTCTCTGTTTCGTATTTCTCTCACGCTTTGTTATTCTTCGCTAATTTTCAATTCTCTCTTTTTCCGTGCTCGGTGTTTCTCAGACGAGTTTCAGCAGATTCCTTATCTCTAGGTAACATAATTTTATTTTTATTTTTTTTCGTTTTCAGATCTATTAGTGTTTCGGTTGATATTGAATTCGATATCTAATTATTAGCTCTGTATTTGTTGCTGAAAATTTTGTGGTAAATTAATTAGTGTTCGTACTAGCTTCGTTAGTTTTGGCTGAATATTCATGTATGTATTGTGATTTTATTCGATTTTTTTTCTCTCTCTGTTTGGTGTTGATATGTTTTACTTGTATTTGGTTGTGTAATTTTTCAGTTGTGCAATTACTGGTCGTTGTGGACTGAAAACTTGGCTAATTAAGCTTTTAACGATTTTTGTTTTTTGGTCGAAATCGATATTAAATATGATTTTTTTCTTCGTATTTATACTAATAATTCTTGTATAGATACTCTTTATTTTGCATGTTTGTATTTATATTATGTATGTGAGTCAGTTGTAAGATGATGAATGAATGTGTAGGGTCAGATTGGCCGGCGTGGGGGCGTTGACTTGTTTGATTGGGTTGTTGACTTGTATGATTGGATTACTGCGTTCGTGACTTGGTTGTCTGACCTGATTTATGTGACTGTTATTGAACTAGTAGCTGTTGTTTGGTTAATCAATTTTTCTTGCATCTCGAAAGGCCAGCAGCTGATCTAATTGCTGTGTTTTTGCTCTGTTTTGGTGTACAGCACTAATCTCGGAATGAGGCCTGCCAAGGCTAAGGGAGGAGCAAGAGCTCTGAAACCAGTTGATGATGGGTTAGTCATCTTGTTCTTTGCTTGAATTTTTGCACCATTTGGTTTATGGAGGATGTGATAATTTTCTAAATTTTGTTATGCTTAAGCATCTCTCTTTAGCTTTGCTATTTTCTGATGTATGTGTATATATGTCTTGTATGTATCTTATATTCAGGAAAGTTGGTAAACGAAAGGCTGCTGCTCCGGCTAGCAGAGGGAAGGCCAAGCAGACAAAGAAGGCCAAGAAAGATCCCAACAAGCCTAAGAGGGCACCCAGTGCCTTCTTTGTATTCCTGTATGTATTTTTTTTAAAGACTTCAGGTGGTGATATCATTTGATATTCTGCTATTTTGTACATGTTTTCTAAGTGATTGTATTTGTTGTTGTAGTTCTGAGTTCAGGCAGGAGTTCAAGAGAGAGCACCCTGATGTGAAAGGTGTCGCAGCTGTAAGTGATCCCTGACTTCTTCTGATCTAAAGGTTGTAGTTTTCCCCTGTCCTGATTAGAAGAGAACTGATTTGCTTATTGTATTCTGAACATAAAGGTTGGAAAAGCTGGAGGAGAGAAGTGGAGATCCATGAGTGATGCTGTGAGTTAATTTTCTTGAATTTTTTTCTAGAACTATTTTGATCAAGTTAGCATGTGAAAGCTACTTGTATTTTTTTTTGTCTTCGACTATTTATACTACTCGATGGTTAAAACTGTTGCTGAGGATGCACATTTGGATAAATTTGAGCAATAAAGAACATGTGAATTTTTTGCTTCCGACTCACCTTTATTTGTTTCCATGGCTGAAAAGGAGAAAGCTCCATACGAGGCCAAGTCTGCTAAAGCGAAGACCGAGTATGAAAAGCAGATGAAAATCTATGACAAGAAGCAGGTGGGCAGATATATGTGTCTAACCTTCCAATTATAGGAAGGATGAGCCTTGCCTGATATCTGTTCATTTCGATTTTTTTTTGTGTTTATTTTTTCCTCTTTGTTTTGTTTTGTAGCAGAGTGCAACTGAAGATGGAGATGAAGAGTCCGAAGTGCATGATGAAGATGATGAGGCTAGTGGCGAGGTAATCATATCTATATATCTTTTGCTTGGCAGTACATCTTGTTTTCCTTTCTTTTATGGCAATACCTTTTCAGTTAGTTATGCGACACATATAACTCATTTCCTGGTGGCGTTATCTAATTTTGGTTTCCAAATTCATGGGTGTTATTTGTCATCCACTTCTGTGTTGTGAGCGGAAGTGAGGAAGAAGAGGCATAGGAGACAAAAGTAGATAAAAGTCCAAAAAGGGTATTGAGAAAAAGGTTTATGATTGATCTGATGGCATAGAGAAAAAAGAGAGTTGGATACTAGGGATGTATCGTAACATAAATTGGGAAGTTAGCTGAAATAACGTAAAGTAGCTGATGGTGTTTATTTGTTAGCTGCACTTTGTTTTTCCACTTTCTGATGCAAACACGATAACGTGTTTCTTTGCAGGAGGCGCAGCCAACAGCAGAGGAACCAGAGGAGGAAGAGGAGGATGATGAGGATGAAGGGGAGGACGATGGCGAAGAAGAGGAAGATGACGACTGAAATTGCTACTCCTTGACTAGGCACAATGGTTATTTTCCTTGAGTAGAGAATTTGGATTTCGTAAACTGAGGTTGCAGGGTGTTACTGGAAACAGACCACAATTGTTTTGAGCTGCTGTGTCAATATGTAGAATTACTTATTTAAGCAGGAGCCCAGAGCAATAGCTCATGTGGCTTCCTTAATATCAGTGTACTATTTATGGGTTAATATATGATCCCAATCTTCTAGACCTTTAGTCATGCATGTTCAAGAACAAAAAAAGTTTGTTCATATACAACTCCTTGCGTGGTGGCGTCAAAGCAGGAAACCGTGTATCTACGCCGCTATCTTTGATCTTCCAGTCACTAGTATATTAAGTCGGACTCAAGTCTCGAGTATTAAGCAGGGTATGAATATTTTAAGCCAGAGAGATTGGTTTGTATTCAAGGAAAGTGTAAACTTATCAGTTCTCGTAATTCTGTCCATTTCTGTTTCCATTACCATCAATCTACATCAGTTTCACGGAGAGGCTTGTCTCCACCTATAAGGGTCATTCACTAGCCATAGAGTACCCTATGTACCCTCGAGAAGAATAGTAAACTACATAGTTACCATCACTGAAAATATTGGCAGTAAAAAGAAGAGTCCAATATTGTTCTGCTCCGTTATCGTTGTTCGTCCTCTCGCGTGTCGAATCTTAACACCCATAATCTACGATGGGCACCCAGCATTTCTCGTACGGACGACGTCGAGGTCAAGGACCAAGACCTTCTCTTTGTTCCTGAAGACTGGAATGTTCAGTCTCTTCGACTTGGCCATCCTTCTCCTTGTCTTTCAGTAAGCAGCTAAATTTTCAGAGCAAAAACCCAATTAGTTGGGGCTTCTGCGTCGTCGGCTTTTGTGTCGAACTGGTGGAAGTGCGCGTCGAGGTCCTCTCTTTTGCGCTACTTGGCGATCGATCGGACGACGTCGAGGTCGTCGGCGTCAATGAGAAGGTCCGGGGTGAAATCGTCGATGATTTTGCGAGCGTTTTGGCGGTCGAATTTTGTCCAGAACAATCGGACGTGTGAAATTTTTCTGACGAGGGCCAAAATCGGAAACTTACATATCTGCAAAATTTTGCAAGATTTTAATCTACTCAATCAACGGCTTAGATTTAACCGTGCATTACAATCGTGCTTGTGAACTCTCACCGAGGGTGGAGAGAAGTCGTTTCGTCAGTTTCAGATCGAGCATGGCTGGAATACTAGTTGCCGTTCTGCTGGAACGTTTGGCTACTCTTACTCTTGACAAGATGGAACGAGAGCTGAATCTGGTGGCTGGGTTGAAGGAAGACGTGGAGAATTTCACCGGCAATCTCGAAGCCATTCAAGCAGTGCTGGAAGATGCCGAGCGGAGACAAGTGACGGAAGCCAGTGTGAGACCTTGGCTGAAGGAGTTACGAGATGGATGATGTGTAATGTGTTGGATGAGTGGATCACTGAAGTTCAACAACATCAAATGAAGAAGCAAGAAAAATATGGCCTTGGTATCACCAAAAAGGTACATGCCTCTGCTTCCTCTTTCTTTTCCGGTAGCAAAGTCAGGCGGTTAATTCACCGTCGCCAGTTTGCTGCGAGGATTAAAAAGCTAAATGCAAAATTAGAAAAAGATTTAACTTCTGTTTGGCCGAAATAAAATATTTACTTTGGGCTTGAGTTGTCGAGGTCCAGGCGAGCAGCCTGTTATGTTAATAGGTGTCTTGGCGAAGAGCCAAGTTATGCAGAGTCTAGCGAGCTTCGCTAGAAGGAGACTTCGAGTTCTATTGAAATTGTGTCTTGTAAGCTGGATTCACGCGACTTATGTTTTATTATAGTTAGGGATTATAGCAGGACTCTCTGGAGAGTTATGATGGAATTAGAAGACCTTTGAGAGGTACAACATGTGTGCTGGTAGTAGATTCAGACAAGATTACAAGAGCAGAAGGAATTGGAAATAGAGTGAATGACTGATTAGTAAGCGAGTATATAAGGAAAACAAGGGTATTATGAGAAGCCCCCCCGAACAATCAATCAAACAGCCTTGCTATACGCAAACAAACCAAGACGGTTATCTCGTTCTCGAGATTTCTATCTTACCTTGCAACCAGAAGGTCTGAGTGCTGTTCACCTATCGAGTGAAGGTATTTGCGACTCCAAGGAAGCAACTGCAACCTGAAGGTTGAAGAGTGGCTCACTTGTATGTTGAGAGCTTGAATACTCAAAGGAAGCTAGTGTTCTCCGCACTTCGTCAAGAGATTGCTCTGCTCTACACGAGAGAGGACGTGGGAGTATCGATTTCAAGATTTGGCAAAGAGATACACATATCAAAGTCCTAGGTTTCTAGGCGAAAAGGACCTATTCGAGCAGGGTTGGTGCTCTCCCTGTTCTAATCGCTTACATAAGAAGTCAGGCGGCTGTGATCAGTCCATATTCCGTTGAAGAACGGTGGCATGCCAGCACACGAAGCACAAGCAGGATAGACCGGCACACGCGGTTAAGACATCCGAGATAAAAGAGACTGCTTCGCGGGAATGATCTCTCCCGAGGGATATTTCTGCATCGAATATTTTGGCACGCCCAGTGGGACAGTTGTCGAAGTTTCTTTGCATCTATAAACGACAATTGGAGATCCTTACCGAAGGGTTTATCCTCAGTGTCGTAAACACCCACAACCGGGATACCGTGAACACACTTCTAGTCAGTGTCGTTCACTGAGTGATCGAGCGGTTGAAGTTATCTTCGCTAATGACTTTAACATTATGGAGTTCGAACCTCTAAGCGAAGCAGAAATAGCTGCACTTACATACAAGCAATACTTGGCTTATGCGGCCAAGCGGGATAACCACCAGACTAGTTATTCTCGATTATTCGAAGACAGACTCGGGCAACAGGCAGATCATCTCGCTGCTCAGGCTAGCTCCATAAAGGAGATAGCGAGTAGCATCCGGTCTATACAGGGTGATTTGAATCAAGAACAAGAAGATAGAGAAGCCTTAAGTGCCCAGGTAACTAGTTTGGCAGAGGGTCAAGACAAACTACGGGCTGATGTCCATAGCCTACTGGAGAAAGGATTGGGGGAATACCGCCGGTACGCGGCGGCTATCAACCAAAGAGTAGACAGGGAGCTGGGTTCTCTAACCAAAACCGTATCGGATTTGGCTAGGAAGACCAGGCAAGCAGAGGTTTTCCCTCTCGCTTGGGAGGAGCGTATAAATAAGCTTTTGGATGATTGTAACATAAAATTTTCCAAAATGCATGAAGCTTACGAAACACCGTTTCCTCCAAGCAAAGATGACCCTAACGAGTGGCATTGGCCAAAGTTTTACAAACACCAAACCTTCCAGACATTCTCAGGTAATGATGATACAAACGCGGCAACACATCTGGCCTATTTCACGTTGCAGTTAGGCCAATTTGCCGAAGACGAGGGACTCAAATTGAGGGTCTTCGGATCATCACTATCAGGATCAGCCCTCGTGTGGTATACTGGGATCGAGAAGGGCTCGATCAGCGAGTGGAAGGATATGGAGGCCTTGTTCATAGACCACTTTGGAACGGCACGACCAGAGACTACCGCAGGGAAGTTGGCTTCTCTTAGCCAATCATTGACCGAGAGTCCGGTCACTTTCTTACATCGTTTCCGTTCGGAGTACAATCTATGTAAGACCCCTCTAAGCAAAGAAGAGGTGGTCGAGATGGCCAAAAATGGGCTGGAGGACACCTACCACCAGTTATTCTTAAATAGCAAATATTTCTCTCTGAACGAGCTCATCACAGCGGTGACTAAAGCTTATAACAATATGCAAGAGAGAGATAACAGAAGAAATTCGTCCAAAGGGACGTACAATAATAAGACCTACGATAGGTTGAAGCCAAGAACAGTGGCTTATGTTGAACAGATGGACGACCAGGAGTCTGATTCTGATGACGATCGGATATGAGCTGTTGACTTGACAGCGAATAAGGTTTTAAAACCCCGGAAGCTTCAGAAGAATAGAGGTCCCATCAAACTCTCGACGGTGGCCTTCACTAAGCCAGAGTTCAAGAAGTATACTTATGATGCCAATATGGCTCATGAGATACTGGACG
Organism: Geum urbanum; assembly: GCA_946800695.1. Taxonomy (NCBI): domain Eukaryota; kingdom Viridiplantae; phylum Streptophyta; class Magnoliopsida; order Rosales; family Rosaceae; genus Geum; species Geum urbanum. Next base: position 73,891,843 of record OX326999.1, on the reverse strand, counting down.
AACTATACGGTCTGCGTGTTGTCAAAGCAGACTTTGGACCGCTCCCCACAGCCGAGCAGTTGAAGGGTAAAAAGTACTGTAAGTTCCATGGAGCATGGAACCATCTTACCAAGGACTGCATCAAGCTGAAGGACCAAATCCAGAAGTGGATCAATGAGGGAAAACTGGAGCTAGAAGGTTCGTCCAAGACCGCAGCATTAGTGGATTCTGAGCCGTTCCCTGCTCCACAGGTGAACATGGTCGACGTGAGTTGGCCATCACCTAATAGAATCCTTGTAGGTAATGAGGCTTGGAATCATCCAGCCTACTTAACCTATTCATTCAGGTTAGACATGACAGAAGAATACTTGGATAGGTTAAGGGACTTGGGGCTGATTTTCTTCTACCCAGTCTTCGAGTTAAGACACCTTCGGTACGAGGAGCCAGCCCAACACTTTCGCAGGTTCCACAATCACTTTGGCCATCGAACAACAATGTGTTCAACCTTGAAAGATAAGATCCAGGGTTTAATCAATTGGCAGGTGATTGTAATCAATGGTGAAGGAGAGATGGATTATCACCCAGACTATCATCACAGGACACCATCTCCTCCAGTTACAGATCCTCTCACCAGTGGCATTTCCTCAGAGGCTTGTTCGATAGATAAACCGACTCAGGCGAAGAAGGAATCCAAGCGAAGGTCCAGGCGAAATATAGCATTTGTCCGACCAAAGCGGACTCGCATCACATATGACGCGTCCTAGCGAGAGGAGATATTTGAGAAGCTATGCCTCGAAGGGATAGCAATGATACCTGACAATTGGGGATCACCAGACCCACATCCTGATGATGTTAGGGGTTTGCCTTATTGTCAGTATCACCACAAATGGGGAAGTCATACTACGGCTGCATGTCGAGACTTGATGTATAAGATTCAGCAGTTGATTGACGAGGGAATAATAGCAATAGAACAAAACCCCTCGCTTAACTTAACGACCCCCATGCACGCGATGGTTGGAATGGTAGACGTAACACATGACAAATCCAATAAGAGGAAACAGTCCAACAACCAACCAACTGCAAGCGAGAATCCACCCCATCCACCCCATACACCGAAGAACAAGGGGAAATAGAAGGTGGATCCTAAAGCAGAATCACCAGTAGCCCTTTGTGCACACTGCAAATTAAGGAGTGGGCTGAAGATCTCCTTTGAGGAACTGGCTCAAGCAGCCAATTCCTTCCCGGAGCTATTCTCAAACAAAGATCAACAGTACCCACAAGCAGAGCAAAGGGACACTCCAGCTCCCAAGCGACCACGAGCAACAAGCCAAAACAGTGTGGCTAAAACACCTGAGTCTAAAGGTGTAGATATGCTCGCCAAGCCATATGTTCCCCCAGCATCGAGAAATATTACAAAGGAGGATGTGTGGTACATAAAGGAGAAAGGAAAGACCGTCGAGGTAACTCCAAGCAAGAGGAGAAACCTACAACTACGTTTTGGCAGGGCCAAGAGAGCATTGGATGCTTATGAGGCCGGCCTTGTCAAAGAAGAAGACCTGGAGTTTCCTCCAGAAGTGCTGCAAAAAAGACTAAATACCCTTGCAGCAAACCCATTGGTGGTCTTTGGGAAGAAATCTCGTGAACCAAAGATACGAGCCCAAAGACCAGGGGTTTTTGAGAGAAACCCAGCACTTGGGAGTAAAGGTAAAGAACCCGAACCTCCTCAAGAGTTTCATCGTGTAGTCGTAGAAAGACAACCAGTAAGGAGACGCCTTATTTTTGGGGAAGACACGATGAAGCCAGTAGGGTTGAAGAAACCTCCCAAGGGAACAGTGGATATACAGAAACAGAGTACTCCAAGCAAGTCACCAGTCTTGCGATGGAAACCAAAGCCTCTAGTTGTGGACGAACAAGCGAAGGCCCAGAAATTAGTTCCTGTTCCCAAGGAAAAAACTCCACCACCACCATCACCAGCAGCTATCGATCCTACTCCCGAGGATTTAATACAGCAAGTTGCTCACCTTGAAGTAACTACAACGTCCATCGAGGATGGACAGTTGTCGGCCGAAGGAGATAGTTATCACGACGATGAAGAGCTGGTGGACTACGGTGAAGATGAGGATGAAGAAACACAAGATTGCATCGAGGAGAACACTGCAGCCGTTAACATGGTGTATATTCTATCCTCTAAATATGCTTTGTCCTCACCAGCACCAAAAGGTGAATCCAAGAACATCAATAGTATGGTGTTACCGGAAGAAGAACCAGAACTACCAGATAATCCAACACCGGTTGACACACCAGAACTGGAGTCATCAGTCACAACAGGGCAAATGATGTTCTCTAAGCCCACCATGGACATGGCCATGCACATGCGGCCATTATATGTCACAGGACAAGTCCAAGGAGTGCAACTAAATAAACTCTTAGTGGACTCAGGGGCAGCAGTGAATATCATCACCTTTAAGGCATTAGCCCTAATAGGTGTTCCCAAGTCAGCTATCCAAGAGACCTCACTTAGTGTCAGAAACTTTCAGGGTAGCATAACCAAGACTTTGGGAATTGTTTTTCTACAGGTACACATTGGGCTAGCCTCAGGCACTTATACATTCTTCGTGGTGGAATGTACATCTCCATATAGTGCAATCCTGGGGCGCGACTGGATACATCGAAGCTATTGTGTACCTTCTTCACTTCATCAGCAGATGCTGCTATGGAACATGGAGACAGGCGAAGCAGAGCTTGTCAATGCTGACCCTCGTCCATACTCCGTGTCTGCTAATGCACTAGAAGCCAGATATTACCACAGTGACCTTAGGGCACTGGAGGTATGTGGCGTTGACAGTAAAGGCCGCCCAGTCGGTGTTACGGCCTCTGAACTGGCTCAGTGGGGGATTATCCAAGCAAATCAGGATAGCAAAAGACCCTACACCATTGAGCTACCATCCAGACGTTCTCCATGAATGGGTCTTTATCAGAAATAGAGACCGAGGCTTGTCTTTTGTTACACGAACGCTTTCACAACTTTTTGTTAGAAAGCCAAGCCTTTGAGAAGGTTCCATTGATTGCAGCGTTGGAATATGTGGATGAAAACGTCTTACAAGACTTCGAGGAGGAAGACGAGATTCAGTTAGCTCCTGCAGCTTTAGATGATATACCTCCTAAAGTCAAAGATCCCATCGAACACATTTAGATTGGGACACAGGAAGAGCCAATGTCTGTGGCTATAAGTACTTTTTTGGAGCCTGAAGAGAGGCTCAAAATGATTGAGTTGCTAACAGATTACGCAGATTGTTTTGCAGAAAAATATGAGGACATGCCTGGTCTTTTACCAGATCTGGTTTGTCATAACTTGCCCATCATCGAGGGAAAGAAGCCTGTAAAACAAGAAATGCGTCGCATGAATCCAGAGACAGCAATTTTAGTCAAGGAAGAGGTTGAGAAAATGCTCAAGTCAGGGATTATACGAGTAGCCAAATATAATGAGTGGCTGTCTAATATAGTTCCAGTCAAGAAAAAGAACGGGAAGATGCGAGTCTGCGTCGACTACAGGGACTTGAACAACGCAACCCCTAAGGATGCTTATCCTATGCCAGTGGCTGATTTGTTGGTTGACTCAGTTGCCCGCCATGAGATGTTGACATTCATGGATGGTACTGCTGGATATCATCAAATCCCAGTGGCTGAAGAGGATAGACACAAGACAGCGTTTCGATGCCCAGGCTTTGCCGGTGTTTTTGAGTATGTGGATATGCCATTTGGACTTAAAAATGCAGGGGCAACCTACCAACGAGCAATGAACTTGATCTTTCATGATCTTATTGGTAAGACCATGGAAGTATATATAGATGATGTGGTAGTTAAAACGAAACGCAGAAGTGACCATTTTGAAGACTTGAGGCAGGTGTTTCTCAGAATGAGGCAGCATCAACTGAAGATGAACCCAGCCAAATGTGTGTTTGGCGTCCAGGCAGGTGACTTCCTGGGGTTTTTGGTTCATCAGCGTGGGATCGAAATACCGGATGATAAGAAGCAAGCGGTTATCAGTGCCACCCCACCAAAGAGTAAGAAGGAGCTACAACGCTTATTAGGAAAAATCAACTTCTTACGACGGTTTATTGCCAACGCTGCTGGGAAGACACAAACATTCTCTACTCTGCTTAAGCTTCAAAATCAAAAGGACTTTGTATGGGAGCCCATACATCAAGAGGCATTCGATACCATCAAAGCATACTTAACGAACCCACCTGTCTTGGTTCTTCCAAGACCTGGGATTCCTCTTAAGCTATACATATCAGCTACAGAACTCTCCATTGGAAGTCTTCTGGCTCAGGACGACACAGCGGGAGTCGAATGTGCCATTTTCTATCTGAGCCGTACCTTGAACGATTGTGAGACAAGGTACTCTCCAATGGAAAGGTTGTGCCTAACCTTATACTTCTCAGGGTGTAAGTTGAGACACTATATGCTATCCTTCACTACGTGTGTTATTGCACAAACAGATTTAGTGAAGTATATGTTATCCAGACCGATTCTACGTGGACGCATTGGGAAGTGGATTCTCGCCTTGTCAGAATTTTCTTTGCAGTATGTTCCCCAGAAGGCGGTAAAAGGCCGAGCAGTGGCTGATTTTTTGACTCATCATCCCATGGAAGAGGTGGTTGAGGGGCCAGAACTGGATCTCGCTCGTATTGATTTGGCCCCTTGGTGTTTATATTTCGATGGGTCCAGTACGAGTACCATGGCCGGGGCAGGGGTTGCTTTGATCTCTCCATGCGGCCAAACTTATTCTTATTCTTTCAGGTTGGACTTCAAGTGCACAAATAATCAAGCAGAATACGAAGCTTTAATCATTAGATTAGAACTTTTGATAGATATGGAGATCAATGATGTGCATATCTTTGGAGATTCCCAACTGGTGATCAGACAACTAGAAACAAAATACAGAGCAGGCCCAATACTAGAACCTTATGTGAGGAGGGCTTGTGATTTATTAAAGTTGTTTACAGAAGTGGAGTTGAGTCATGTTCCTCGCGAGAAGAACTATGCAGCTAATGAGTTGGCTCAACTAGCAACGGGTGTGAGCTTGCAAGATGGAGTACGTGAGAGAATACTAAAGGTTGAAAGACGAACCCTTCCATCTTTCCTTGCACGACAAGAAGATAAAAACGAATGGTACGTTGCTACACTTGATCACGTTGACAAAAACTGGCGACAAGAAATCATCTCTTATCTCCAGGGTCCTAATAATCCGGTCGATAAGCGGATTCGATTTTTAGATCCCAATTATGTACTCAAGGATGCTGAGTTATATAGAAAGGGAGAGGAAGACATACTGTTACAGTGTGTCTTTGGACGAGATGCTAAACGGTTAATGAGAGAGGTCCATCTTGGGATTGCAGGAGCACACCAGGCTGGTCCCAAGATGAGATGGTTATTAAGAAGACACGGCTTTTATTGGCCAGGAATGCTCAGAGACTGCATCACGTTCGCCAAAGGTTGTGAAGAATGCCAGAGACATGGTCCAGTCAACCATATGCCCAGAATACCATTACAGCCGATAATCAAACCTTGGCCAGCTCGAGGATGGGCTTTGGATTTAATAGGAATGATTCATCCTCATTCATCTGAAGGGCACAAGTTTATTATAGTGGCTACAGATTTCTTCACAAAGTGGGTCGAAGCTCGACCCCTCAGGGTCTCTTCAGCGAAGGCCATCCGCCAATTCTTGTTCGAAGATATTATTTGTCGGTTTGGCATCCCTGAGTGTTTTGTTTCAGACCGAGGGGCAGCCTTCATGTCTGGCGAAGTGGATACTTTAATGAAGGATCTTGGGATCCATTTTCTCCACTCTTCTCCATACTATGCCCAATCCAACGGTCAAGCTGAAGCGAGCAATAAAATCATTATTCATATCCTAAAACGGATGCTCGCCAGTAATGCAAGACTGTGGCATGAAGAACTTTTTAATACTTTGTGGGCTTACAGGACTAGTAAGAGAACACCCACAAGTACAACTCCTTATGCATGAATGTTTGGGCACGATGCTGTTTTGCCATTGGAGACCAATGTTCAGTCTTTACGAGTGATAGAACAACATAACTTGATCGGTGAAGACTATGTCCAAGAGATGTGGCAAGAGCATGAAGACCTCGATGAGAATCGTATACAAGCTTATGAAAGTCTACGTGCTGAAAAACAGAAGGTGGCTCGTGCCTATGACCAACGTACAAGGGGCATGAGTTTTGCAGAAGGAGAGCTTGTCTGGAGGGTGATTTTGCCTGTTGGCGAGAAGAATGAAGGACGAGGAAAATGGTCAGAAAAATGGGAAGGACCATACATCATCGATCGACTGTTGGGTAAAGGAGCAGTTCGCTTGCGAGATCGAGATGGTACTATACACGCGAACCCAATAAACGGTCGTTACCTAAAGAAGTACATATACCCAGTTTGGGAGTATGATGATCCTCCTACTACTGCTTAATCTAGTTTATTCATGCTTTAGCATAAATAAACTACAGGGGCAACACACATACACTCATCGAGGATCATGTACATTAAAAAACCTATTAATGGGGTTAAATACTTAGTGCATATATTCGAGGCAAAGTTTTGTGATCAGAGTTGTTATTTTTGTTATTTCCAAATTAAAAAGTTCATGTTAGCCAGTCTGATTGGCTTAATTTTTGAGCAAACTACATACGAGTTTATCAATATAAAGAACTTTCACACTTCAAAATAGATATTACATTCAAATACTTGGAATAATACAGAGGCTTTGTGCCTCAGGCTCTGATACCATATTGGTGAAGAGGAATCTTGGACAATTGCAAAAGAAACTCAAGAAATTAAAAAGTTCATTCTTCACCAGATCCTCTGCTTCGTTCTCCATCTCCCAAGAAGTTAAAACCTGCAGATCGACTTCGGCGATGGTGACGGAGAAGAAACTGAAACGCCAAGGCAGAAGAGGTGCATCAGAACAAGAGTTACACCTGCCTTGACGCTTGTCGCCTTCTTCCCAGGGTGACGCTCCTGGCTTTCCCCATCTATTGCAGGAGGCATTGAAGAGTGCTTCCTCCTCCAATGCACGTAGGCACCAAACCGGTGCGAGGCGGAAGGCGAAGAGGATTGCCACCTCGGGATTGTGGTTTCTCCCTTTTTGACTCCTTCAGTCAGGGAAAACCAAGGCAACGCCTGGGCGTAGATATTGCTATCTAGTCCAGGTTTGGGCGTGGATATTGCTATCTAAGGAACTATCTAGTCCAGGTTTGGGCGTGGATATTGCTATCTAAGGAACACAACTTTGAGGAATTTATCTGGAGGTTTCTTTGGATAGTAAGACCAGAACAAGTAGACTTGGGTTTGATTCATTCTCGCAAAGGACTTGGTTCATTTCACATAAAGAGAAGGAAGCCTTTTATAAGCCAGGAATCACGACGGTTTGGTTTCGCGAGAGTAATTACACCCAAGGGTAAAGAATACGTGTCCAAATAACAGTGGACCATGGAAGCGGTTTATCTGCTCGCAAGAAATGCATGATAAATAAGAAGATCCTTGGGGCAGGTAGAACGTATTTCAAAGATTTTGATTGTTTGACGCGATACGGATTCCAAGCTTAGAATTCAATTCCATTTATTGCTGGACAATCAAAGTAGTTAAAATTAATTACAGCCTAAAATGGGGCTGGGGAAAGGGCTTGTTAAAGAAGCCCAGTCTGTTTTTTAGACCCAATACAGACTTTGTTGTTAAAACAATGTGGATATATAAAAATCTTTTTTTTTGTTTGGCGACAATTACAAAAGGCCTACACTAGAGGCCCAAAAAATTTACAACTGGAAGATAAAGCTCCTTATCGAGATTTTAGCATACTCTGAGGCCACCCAGGCTTGTCGAGCTGCTAAGCGAGCTTCGCTGGCTTTCGCACGTGCCTCTTGTAAAAACTGGGCTCGGATCTCGCCTTCATTCAGGAATTGCCTCATGGCATCCTGGTAAGTTGGAATGTCAGTTTCCAAGGCATTTACTTCTGCTCTAAGTACAGCGAGATCTGCTTCAAGAGCAATTATCTTGGCACGTTTGATCGAGAGAGTTTCTTCCCTTGTATCCTTCTCCTTCAGAAGCTTCTGAATCTCCTCTGTTTCCCGTTGAGTCGTTTGCTCCAGGGTTTTCGCTGCTTCTTGCTCACGTTCTGCCTCGAGTGTCAAGTGTTGAAAGACTTCGCTTTGGCGCTGGAATTCAAAAAAAGATTCTTCTAGCTCATCCAGGCGAGGAATGAAGTCTGCAGGGGCAGTGGTTCGCAGGTCCTTTACTTGTTGGAAAATGGCCTGAACATCCTCTATGGAGTCTAGGGGCCCAGAAAGAATTTCTCGGAGCAGACGAGTAAAGTCAGTATGCGTAGGATGGGTGCTTAGTGTACTTAATGTCCCTACAAGTTCATGAATCTTGGTCGATTCTTGTACGCTGAGCAGTTGGAGTTGGTTTCCTGATGATGAAGAAGGGATAAGAACTTCCTCGCTTGGGGTTGTGGGTCCTTCATCATCAGCATTTGGAGCGCTTTCGGGTCGGTTTTCAGTATTTATTACAGTTAGTTCGCCTGAAGTACTCGCTTGTCCCCTTGGACTGTTAGGGAAGTTCTCAGGAACGTCCAGGTCCACAGGAACAACTTTGGACTTCAATATCAAAATAACAGGTCATGTTAGGACTATATAAAGGAATCATTAACCTAAAGAATGAGGTTACATTTTACTTACTTGTTGGGGAGACAATGTTTGTGTTTTTTCACAAGTTTGGATTTGTTGCTCTGGTGAGGAAGGATTCGATGCCTCGACCTCTGGGCTGGTCTCGACCAGGACTCGTGGTTGTTCAGTTATGAGCTCTGGTGAGGAGATGATTTGCTCAGCATTTGGGATGACTTGTTCGTCCTGGGTAATGGGATCCTTGCCAGAAGAGGAGGGAATGAAGCAGCTCTGAACTTCAATTTGGAGACGCCTGGACAGAGCCTCATAGGATACAGGGTGTCTTTCCTCTTCTTCCTCAAGCTCTGTTCGATGAATCCCAGCTAAGAATTGGACTATGTATTCTTTACAACACGCTTTCTGGCTGTTGGTGTTGGCCCTGTCTGCAGTATTGGATATGGTGCTGGACTCATCGAACTTCAGAATGAAGGAATTGCAGTGTCCTTCACGGAGTCTTTCTCCTAGTGAGTCAATTATATAGAAGGCTTCGTCTTCAGCTTTGAGAACGAAGAAGTGATCATTCCAACTCACTATGAAGACCTGGGGCTTCCGGCTTTTCTGAATTTGTTCCCATAAATCATCGAAGGAGAAAAGGCCGTTCAGATTTGCAAACTTCCCAGAGTCAAAATACCCTATGAAGGAATCATCGGCTGAAAATTGTAGCGGCCTGATGTTCGCCTTCAGAATAGCATCCAAATTAAAGTGCTGATCTGGGAACTCGCGTGCAAGGGCCTCATCCTTGCATAGTTCCTGCCACTCCCTTGAACCTTGGACGAGGAGGTCATCGAATTGGGAGAGTGTGGGAGTGCTGTCTGGATTTGCACAAAACCAGTGTGCAACGGTGAAGGCTATAGTCGAGCAAGCACTAGACCCTGAGGCTTTGCTGCTTCTCTGGTCGAAAGAAGCAAGGAAGACTGGAGTAGAGAGGCGTAGTTGTCTGTTTCTGCTTGTGACCTGTGAGACTAGCCAAATCCCACTTTCAGTCTCTGGGGTCCTGAGTTTGATCTTCTTGGGTCTTGAAGACTGATAAGAAGTTAGGGTCGATACCAGAATCAGTATGATAATCAGTGTGTTTTAGATAAGCAATAGTTCAAAACTTACAGGTGATCTAGAACGCCTGGTTCTTTTCTTCTTGAAAGATTGAATTGCCACAGTTGTATCCAGGTTAGGATTGTACTAAGAAGGAAGAAAAGAGTTGGTCAAGTTATGATCCAAATGTCGCCAATACATGTGGACATTTTTAAAGACATACCTGTGGCCATGGGGTGGAGTCTGTGTCGGGGTGTGGTCCGGCTAGTGCCTCCAGGTCTGCCTTGAGTGAAAACTTTTCACTGAATCCTTTGAAGATGGCAGCGAAGCACTGGTCTGGGCTTTGATGTCGTATCTTTTCCCAGAGTTGGGAGTACCATGTAAGATACAAAGGAGTGACCAACCTCGATGTTGACAGTGGCTTGGTAATTTCAGGGATTACTATCATTGGAAAGCCAAAGTGTGCATCGAGGGTCTCCGCTACAGCAGGTTTGTTGTCTCCTCGCCAGAGAGTGTACTTATTGACAGAACTAGGGGTCGGCAAAAGCCCGGCCCGGCCCGGCCCGGCCCATGTATAGCCGGCACGGGCCGGGCCGGGCCGGGCCTCAACAACATTTTAATATATGCGGGCCGGGCCGGGCCGGGCTTTATCTTTTATATAAGGATCCGAGCCCGGCCCATTCAAGCGGGCTTTGCGGGCTTTTGCGGGCTTTTGCGGGCCGGGCCTTTGCGGGCTTTTGCGGGCCGGGCCTATTGGGCTTTAATTATTAAAAAATTAAGACATTTCAAAATAAACGTAACCTTTATCCATGCACTGGGGTTTAAACGTACTCCGACGAGTCTAAATTTTACGTACGATGTTTATCACTATAAGATGGAGTTTTCTACATATCCTCGTTTATTATTAAAACATATTTAATTCTTATATTGCTTGAATTATTCATATGTATATTAATATTCTTACGTTTGTTCATTTGTTATATGGAATGAAATACTTTTGTGAAACTTAATCGGACATGTTTAATTATTTTATAAAATTGACCATTAGATTGATTGGTTAGAATATTATAACCATGCCTTTAAAATTTTATAAATTTTGGACTTGATTTAGACATCGATCCATGTATTTCGCCAAATGTGACCATAGTACTCTTACAACTAAAACGGAAATTACCCCTCCCGAAAATAATTTTTTAACATCAAATTTTGGACACATACTCTTATGGAATACATATCTATCTCATAGTATCAAAAAAATTGACATAAAAAATTGATTTATCTACTCCCCCCATAGGAAAATAAGGAAAATAAGATGAGAGTATTTTAGTGTTTTCACAAATTTTGTTTAATTGTATTGACTGGGATCCAAACGTACTTCGATTAGGCTAATTTTTACGTACGGTGTCTTTTATTACAAGGTGAACTATTATATATGGCCTTCTTTATTATTAAAACATTTTTAATTCCTATATTGCTTGAATTCTCTACATGCACACTAATGTTCTTACCTTTATTCCTTGGTTATATGGGTTGAAAGTCCTTTGTGAAACGTAATCGATCATGTATCATCATTTTACAAAACTGACTGTCAGATTGGTTGTTCATAATATTCTAAGCATGCCGTTAAAAATTTATAAATTTTGGACTTGATTTAGACCTACATCTATGAGTTTCGCTAAATGTGACCGTAGTACCCTTACAACTAAAACATAAATTACCCATCCCTAAAGGAATTTTTTAAGATAAAAATTTTAACACACATTCTTGTAAATTACATATCTATCTCATAGTGTCAAAAAAATTGATATAAAAATTTAATTTATCAAGTTTCTCCATGGAAAAATAAGCAATATATAAGAGAAGGGTATTGATGTCATTTCACACACTCTCAATTAAACTCTCACCATTGAAAAATTACAAAATCTAATCTGAACCATCTATTATATTTACTGTTTTACAGTGTAAATCGATAAAAATAATTACAATGAAACCCTAAACCTAAACCCTAACCCCTAAACCCTAACCCCTAAACCCTAAACCCTAACCCCTAACCCCTAAACCCTAACTTACTCTAAACCTCAAAATTCCTAAAACCTAAAATCTAACTTACTCTAAACCTCAAAATTCTTAAACCTTAACTTACCCTAAATCTCAATCCCCTAAACCCTAAGTTACCTTAAACCTAAACCCTAACTTAATTATCCTAAACTTTAAACAATGATTTAATAGTAAAATAGATACATAAATATAACTATATATGGAATTCCAATATTTGATCAATATATGTATATGTAATATATTAATATAAACATACACAAATATAAAAAATATATATATAGTACTAGTCACTATATTATATATATAAGTGTAGGTATAATGATATACGTACTACTATCTTATATATATAAAAAATTGAATGTCGGATTGGTTGTTCATAATATTCTAAGTAGGCCGTCCCTAATTTTTATAAATTTTGGACCTAAACCCTAAACCTTAAAACCTAAACCCCAAACCCTAAACCCTAAAAAAATTACAATAAAATCCTAGAACCGGAACCCTAACTTACCCTAAACCTCAAATTCCTAAACCTTAACTTACCATAAATCTTAATCTCCTAAACCCTAATTTACCCTAAACCTAAACCCCAACTTACGCTAAACTTTAAATAATGACTTAATAGTAAAATAGATACACAAATTTAATTATATATGGAATTCAAATATTCAATCTATCCATCTATATGTAATATATTAATATATATACACAAATGTAAAATATATATCTATATAATATTAGTCTATTAGACTACTAGTCACTATATTATATATATATATGTCAATATGTGTGTAGGTAAACATTAACTAGGTATAAATTGTATAATGATTAAAATTCATTAAATAATTTAATGATATATGTCAATATGTGTGCGGGCTTTGACGGGCCGGGCCTAACGGGCTTTGACGGGCCGGGCCTAACGGGCCTTGACGGGCTTTTGGCGGGCCGGGCCCGCGGGCCGGGCCGGGCTTTAGATCTCTAAACCATGGTCGGCCCACCAACCACCTTGGCGGGCTTTTGCGGGCTTTTTTGCGGGCCGGGCCGGGCTTTTAGCCCACGGGCTTGCGGGCCTCCACCGGCCCACGAGGCCCACGGGCCAAATGATGACCCCTAGACAGAACAGGCGAGGGGCATATGGGCATCTTGGCTGAGCCCCAGTTGTCTGCAGAAGTGGTTGGGAGCGTAGAGCTCGTACCCGGAGCTGGCCGAGTCTGGGAGCTGCAGGTCCTGGCAAGTGTTGAACTTAACAAACAGGCCCCTTGCTTGATCATCTTGTTCAGGAAAGGGCATGAATCCACTTGAGAGAGGGCCAGGATAGCGACGACTCAGGATTTTTTCGACTGCTGCATGAGGGAACTCCTTGTGTAAACAGAGGTATCTAAAGCAGTTGATATAAGACCACTGCCTAGTCCTAGGCATTGTGGAGACTAGTGATTTGCCCAACAGTCGATGGTCGCCGAACGAAGGGGTTGCTGAGGGGCAAAAGTAGGGGAAGTAGATTTGTAACCATAGCTCTACCATCCATAGTGGTCCTGACTGGTTCAAATCAAGCTTCGATAAAGATACTCGCCTGAGACCATAGTAGATGTAGGCGAGGACGGGCTCAACCAAACTCAGTGGTTCTGCATTGAAGAGGCGCTCAGCGAGGTTGGTCCACGTCTTGATAACCTTCGCTGAGGACGTACAGAACAAGTACTTCGATAGCCAATATTCCAGGAAGGCTATTCCTCCTTGGGGTGTATCTTTCTCCTTAAGTGCAAAATGTTTCACCCAGGAGGAGTAGGATGAGAGTCGTTCTGTTGAGGCTTGGAGGGGAGTTTGCTTGTAATTTTGAGGAGCCCAGTTGTTTTCAGTGGCAGGAACTCCAAAAATGGTGTAAAGGTCGAGCATTGTAATACTTACATCACCACAGGGGAGTCTGAAGCAATTTGCCGTACAGTCCCAGAAACACATGGCTGTGGCAAAAGGGGCTTTGTTACCTCCAACTGGGAGGGAGAAGCATAGATTAATGAGTTAAGCAATTCCAGTTGCTTCCCACCTTTCTTTGTCTTGCTCGCGGCGTTGATGGTACCAAGCGATGTCGTCCGGGGTTGAGTGTGGCCATTTCCCAATCGAACAAAGATTGTCTTTCTGGGTCCACGTTTTTGGGTCTGCTTCAGGGTCTTCCTGGAGAATGAGAGATGAATTGCATATGGGTTTACGAAGAGTGGTGAGAAGCTCTGGATTTAACGGAGAATCCAGGAATGGGCCAAGAAGACCTGTGTTTGTTTCGGGGTCTACGGTGAGAGTACAGATGGCGTCTGGGTTTTGTCGGATAGCGACTTCCTTGAGCCGTTTGGAGAAGTTCTTGGTGGCAACGGTATCGAAGGGAGTGAGAATGTCTTTACGAGGAGGCATTTTTTGTGAATTAGGTTTTGACGGCGGTGAGAAGGAAATGTTGAAGCTTTTTGACTAAGAGAGTTAAAAAGTTGCAGGTTTCTGTGCAGGTGAAAGGGTTTTCGTTGAGAATGAGATTTGTGAATTTGGATGGTTGTTTTGTAGAAGGGTCAGTCGAGCATCATACTTTTTCGAAGAGATGGGTAAACATGGCGTTCGAATGATGGTGTAGTGTTTCAAAGTCAATAAGCACGTCGTTCAAGGTAAATTCAAGTCTTTTCGCTTATTCGGAAAGCTTCTAAGTTCAAGACCCGAGGGGCAATGTTTGGGCCGAAATAAAATATTTACTTTGGGCTTGAGTTGTCGAGGTCCAGGCGAGCAGCCTGTTATGTTAATAGGTGTCTTGGCGAAGAGCTAAGTTATGCAGAATCTAGCGAGCTTCGCTAGAAGGAGACTTCGAGTTCTATTGAAATGGTGTCTTGTAAGCTGGATTCACGCGGCTTATGTTTTATCATAGTTATGGATTATAGCAGGACTCTCTGAAGAGTTATGATGGAATTAGAAGACCTTTGAGAGGTACAACATGTGTGCTGGTAGTAGATTCAGACAAGATTACAAGAGCTGAAGGAATTGGAAATAGAGTGAATGACTGATTAGTAAGCGAGTATATAAGGAAAACAAGGGTATTATGAGAAGCCCCCCCCCCGAACAATCAATCAAACAGCCTTGCTATACGCAAACAAACCTAGACGGTTATCTCGTCCTCGAGATTTCTATCTTACCTTGCAACCAGAAGGTCTGAGTGCTGTTCACCTATCGAGTGAAGGTATTTGCGACTCCAAGGAAGCAACTGCAACCTGAAGGTTGAAGAGCGGCTCACTTGTATGTTGAGAGCTTGAATACTCAAAGGAAGCTAGTGTTCTCCGCACTTCGTCAAGAGATTGCTCTGCTCTACACGAGAGAGGACGTGGGAGTATCGATTTCAAGATTTGGCAAAGAGATACACATATCAAAGTCCTAGGTTTCTAGGCGAAAATGACCTATTCGAGCAGGGTTGGTGCTCTCCCTGTTCTAATCGCTTACATAAGAAGTCAGGCGGCTGTGATCAGTCCATATTCCGTTGAAGAACGGTAGCACGCCAGCACACGAAGCACAAGCAGGATAGACCGGCACACGCGGTTAAGACATCCGAGATAAAAGAGACTGCTTCGCGGGAAGGATCTCTCCCGAGGGATATTTCTGCATCGAACAACTTCCACAACACCTCAAGAAGCCCCCAACTACTTGAACGACAAAATACAACTTCTCTTCTTCCAGGTATTACATTTGATCGGGATGAGGAAAAGAACATGATACTAAGCAAGTTGCTACGTGAGAGTAGTAGGGATGGGGCCTGGGGGAATGGGCAAAACAAGTCTTGCTCAACTTGTCTATAATGATGAAAATGCCAAATCACATTTTGACAAGAGAATATGGGTACGTCTGTAGTTTGCCAAGGCTATCATCGAGGGTCTAGATAAAGATAATACATCAAACAAATCAAATGAGTTGCAAACTTTAGTGCAATGCATATTTGAATTGATTGAAGGCAAAAAGCATCTCCTTGTGTTAGATGATGTGTGGAATCCAAACCGTAGTCATTGTGAGGAATTAATCAAACCTTTACGTAATGGTGCTATTGACAGTATAGTACTGGTGACCACGCGAAATGCTGAACTTGCCACTCTAATGAAAGCATCCAGTGATCACATAGTCCATGTAAAGGAGTTGAGGGAGGATTATTGTTTGGCATTGTTCTATTATAATGCGGACATGGATGAGAGTGAGTCTAGAATGTTTCAAGCCATTGGTAAATTGATTGCAAACAAGTGTAATGAGTTACCTCTTGCAGCAAAGACAATAGGTACTCACATGTGTGTCAAGAAAACAATCAAGGAATGGAAAAATGTTGTAGATAGTAAGGTATGAAAAATGGAAGAGATTAAACACCATGTCTTCCGACCTTTGTTACTAAGTTACTATGATTTGGCTCCAGCAATCAAGCGTTTTCTTTTATACTGTGTTGTATTCCCAAAATTACCAGTTGAAGAGGGACAACTTGATTGAGTTCTGGAGCTCTCAAGATTATTTGAATGCCAAAGGAAACAATACAATACAAGGTCAACAATAGTTTGATAATTTAGTCATGTGATCTTTTTTCCAAAATGTGAAGGTGGAAGATGATGGGAACATTAAGTGCAAAATGCATGATATTGTACATGAATTTTTGCAATACCTGACTAAGAATGACTGCAAGATTATAGGTTTTGAGTTGAATGCTGGTGAAAGAATGGAAGAACTGAGTGATAAAATTCTCCATTTAACCTTGATGCATTCACCTGAGAGTGAATTTGTGGAATCTCTTATCAAATGTAACAATCTGTGTTCCTTTGCAGCATTGGATTCCTCCATCAGCTCAAATGGTCTCGAGTTAATTGTGCAGTTGAAATGCATTTGGACATTGAACTTGTCTTGCAGTGAAATCCGGCAAATTCCAAAGGAGATAAGTGGGTTGATACATGTGAGGTATCTTGATTTATCTCATAACTGGGGACTGAAAGAATTACCGGAGAGCGTGACTAGCTTGTACAATTTGCAAACCTTGCGACTTCAAGGGTGCAGGAATCTCAAGAAAGTAGATTTGAGAAAGCTAATTAACCTGAGGCATCTGTTTGTTGAGTGGTGTGATGAGAATTTAAAGCTAACAGGGATTGAGACATTAACCAGTCTGGAAAAGCTAGATATCTTTTATGAAGGAGATAACTTAGAAGATCTGAAACACTTGAACCAGCTTCACGGAAGTTTTGTTATTTGGAATGCAAGACTTTGGGATTTGGGCGAGAAAGCAATATTGGTGAACAAGGTGCACCTGCTTCATTTGGACATACAATTCAACGACAGAGAGTGTAGAGTTATGGATGCTCTACAACCACATCCACGTCTGAAATCCTTAAATCTCCTAGGCTATAAAGGAACGACCTTGCCACTAGAGACATTGGACTTCACTGACTCTAGAAGTATCCAAGACAGGTACTCCTTGCAGCAACAGAAATATGATTAAGGTTTGTTTTCTTCATTCATTCATTGTCACGTTTGCTTCATTTAACATTGGATGTTTCAATCTATATCATTAGAGCTCTGTTATTTTGAGATGTACTGATGCATGTGTATGAATGTATGTTATGTATCTAATTTTCAGGAAAGTTGGGAAACGAAACAGCTGCTGCTCCGGTTAGCAAAGGGAATTGAAGGCCAAGAAAGACCCTGACAAGCCTAAGAGGCCACCCAGTGCCCTTTTTGTATTCCTGTATGTATCTTAGCTCATGTGTTTTTCTTCCTTCCGAGTATTAGTCTTTAGGAAATCCATAGAAAAGAACAGTACGCAAATAAGTTTTATGAAACGAATGAATAATCAGAATATACAATAAGAATGTGTCAATGTGTCAAAAGCAGAGGTTGTTATATACAATTTGCAATATAATCCTGAGGGATGCAAAAGAATTGAACAAGAATTACATACAATCAAATTTGGTGTCAACTACAGGCAATACAATTTCAAGTTTTCAACCCCATTCAAATAACTTCCTTCTGATTAGACTATACAACCATTTACATAAGAATCTTATCGATGAAGTTCGTAGGAAACAACGCCATGCTTTGTAACTAGAAGAGGCAGCTTTTCTATGTAGACAAAGAGTCTCTTCACATTTTCCCTAGAGATCGCAGAGAGGTCAACAATCTCATTGTTGCTGGTGTAGATCCATAGTTCACTCGAGTCTACTCTTTTGAGGCTGTCCCGGCAGAAGGGGCAGGACTGGGAGCGTGTCCGCCTGGATAGATGCAAAAAAGGGCGATCGCTTAGTTGTATAGATATAAGTCATGCTATGATGGTCAAGCAACAAGATATCTTGGAACAAAATGTTACGGCAGTCAGTAATTGTGCTATGTTATATCACACATTAGAATAAATGTTCAGGCAGCTGTACGCATCAAAATACTAATGTATGCTGTATGCATCAAATTGATCTTGTGCCAGAGCGGAAGTAAAGATCACTTAGTTCACATGAAATTTCCTATATAACAAGCGTGGAATTACTGTTCCAATGAACAGTTGTACTGTTCCTGGGGCAAAATTGTCATAAAATTTGACCGTGTGCGGCGTGCGAACGTTCTGTTCTGGATAACATTCGCTATCTACCTACTCCTCTCTCGGCTTCTCATGTCTCTCTCTTTGATCTCTTATTCGTCTCTCAATCTCCAATGCCGCCGGTCCATCGACATCGATCGGCCTCTCTCATCCAAACATCAACATCAATCGGCCTCTCTCATCAATCTCCGATGCCGCCGCAAGGTAATAAATCAACCAAATCCGATATCTCTTGCTGTCTTTAATTGATTTTGTGATGCTATCTGGGTTTCTGATTATGTGTCGCTGATTTTGCTGGAAGCCAAAAAACGGTGGGTTGGTATCATCGCAAAACCACACTGGATCGTCCTTTCTAAGTTATGCTTTCATCTCAGTCCCTCTGCCCGATATTTCAAATACAACTTTGAAATTTAGGTAATCATCCTCTTTCTTTGCTTTGTTGTTTGTTATTTGTGATGTGTGAATTTTCTGATGATCAGACCTCGGTAACGATGATGGAATCAAGTTTAGAAATGGAGCGTGTGCTAATTGTTGTCCGTTTTGGGGACTCTTAGATAGATTGTATTGGGTTTATAGGTAGGAAAACCAAGAGTCGGGTCTGTGCAGCTGTTATCTCTGTTCCGAATCAGGTATGTCAGGACTTTCTTTAATTTCATTTTATCTTTTCTTTGATTAGTTATGTGGTTTCTTTCCAAGGTTACTGACCGATGATAAAATTAGTGTTTGATGATATTGGAACATACTTATGTCAATGAAGAGGACTCTACATTGATATTGTTCTATTTTAGTTTGTCTTAGATATTACTGGTTATGGAAGCATGCAAATTTCCCTTTTTGACATGTGATATGTGAATTGTTCTTGATTGGGAGAAAGAGTAACTTCTATTTTTTGTTCCTTGCTGGGTTTATGGCAGGTTTTTACATTTCAAGTGTTCATCTTTTTGTTGTTTTTTCAACCCATTTGGGTGATATTGTGTCTGTAGCATTATTTGAAGTGATTTTGTACCAATGATTTGGATCGTGTTTTTTAGGAAGACTGGGTAATGAGTTTGCTAATTTTTGCCTTCTTTGAATATTAATTTTGGGTTTAGTTTGCTTGTGGATTTACTCAATTAGGTGTTGCAGAATGCAAATAATTCTAGCTTCATCAAGTTTTCAGTTAGTCTCTATTTTGTTAGCATCAGTCTTTGAATGTAGTCTTTGTTTTGTTGCAGATGACTCCAACTAAAGTCTTTTAATTGTTCTGTTGCAAATGATTGTGTCACTTTTCTTCTCTTTTCTATATGTTTTTGTTATATGTTTTTGTTCTCATTATCTGAGCCAGCATCTAAATGTTTGACTACTATTTCCTTTGCGTTTAACCCCAAACAAAATCGAGGACAATTTGCACATGATATAATTTACACATGATAACAAATGAAGTTGAATGACCATGATTTTGAGTAGAGTTTGAATCTTGGTGGTCCTTTCATTTAACCTAATACAATGTTTTATCTTCTACGTTTTCCAGCTAAAAGTGGACTAAGCTTCGATAATGTTAGCTCTGGGGAAAATCACTATTCAAATCCAATCCAAGCTCGGGTTAAACATGCCGATATACTAGTCATGTTTCTTTTTCTTAAACTTGAGTTCCATTAAAATTAATCTACTTTTGACTAGCTGTTTTCATTTAGAATGGTGAACTAAATTTTTGGATTTCATTGTCTTTGTAACCAACTTTTCTTTCAGTGTCAAATGGGTATTGATTCAGAGTTCTATGAAATTAAGGGAGAGGCTGGAAAAAGAAGAAAGGTGCTTGACCGCATTGATCAGGTAACTGTTTTGAGCCGATCGAATCAATTATAAGACTTTATTATAGTTTAGTTAGATTGAAATTGTACATTTCGATTTTACATTGGTATAGAGATCGGGTTATTTTATTTGAACCAAGTTTTATTGCTTTGTCTCTTCATTAATTGATAAATATGAATTTGTTATTTTAACCAATGCAAAACCATTGACATGTGATCGAATAAAGACTGATGAGGCAGCTACAATGAATGGCTGATCTGCTATTAATCAATCAATGAAGATATATTCTTCTTTTTCAACTTAATCAAAAGCAGTTTCACCTCTTTCATTACTTCTTCAGTTTGTTTATCCTATTTTCAGGTTGATGTTGATGTGGAAGAGAAGCAGCGGAAGTTGAAGCACCATATTTTAGCTTTTGTTAGACGGTACTTCTCATGAAGTGGAACATTCAACCTCTATAAAAAATGTTGAAATTCAGCGTCAACAGTTCATAAAACTTTGGACTCTCAAGGTGTGTTTGATTACTTGAACATAAATAGACTTGAGCACATAAATTGAACACATTTTTAGATATGAACAGTTGTATGAAGTTCAATATCACTTGAGCACATAAATTGATGCATTTTTGTGTGTATATGCTAAGTACTAAAATGTAATAGTCAGAGTACCAATATTTTTGAGTTTTTTTTAGATAGATTGATGCTACATAAAATTATTGTATTTACCTTGCAATTGAATATGATTTTATATACATAGCTAAAATGGAGGTTTTGAATTTTAGAAGTTTAATTTGATTAGTGATAATTTTCTAATGAACCAGAAACAAAGTGTGAAATCATGTTCGATCTTTATATCTCTAATAAATAGGTGTTCTCTGAGAGAAATTATCTATAATGCACGGGAAAAACACCTCTTTAAATTGAACTCTGATCATGTGCTTATGACATTTTGATAAACTATCTGTTATTAACATGGATCTCATTCCAGGAAGCGTATGTAAAAGCATTAGGGAGACCCTCTGGTGTAGACTACAATCCAGGTGCCCGCGGTTAAACTCTTAAACAACCAAAGGGAGAAAGCAATGACAAAGATGGAGAGATTTTCCACGTATAAAAGGGTAATATAAATGTACAATAATAAACGGATGCTCATAGTTGTGTAGTGTGCAAATGTATCTACCCAACTTGTTTTGTAATTCACCTGAATTTGAAAGGCTTTGTTAATTTTAGGCCCTTGAAGAGGTGAATTTTGTTTAGGGATGTCTGATTGGGTAGAGAAGCTACCTAGCATGATCAGTCAGAAACCCAAAACGAAACCCAAAGGAAGGAAGAAAAAGAAAGTGAACAGACTAACAAAGATATATGATTGCTTAGTAGACCTTCATCTTATAAACAATTGCTCTTTGTTGGTTGTATGTGCTTGTCATTACTGTAATGAACATCAATAGTGCATCAGTTTGTCTATTTGATATGAATAAATCTGCTTATTCTTTTGAACTTTGTTGCATCTGTTATATTCTGACATGTTTTGTACGTTTTCTTTTTTTTCCAATTTTTTTTAATTTCATAGGCGTGTTTATTGAGGTAATGCATTTAATTTTTTTTTTTGTGATGTTTATTAACCTCAGTGTTTTATAGATTCAAGGTAGATGTGAGTTGGATGTGTCAGATTGATATGTCTGATAATATTTTTGTTCTTGCTGTCAATTCTTTTCAGGTTTGTGCAATTGTATAAAAGTTTTTACGGAGGTTAAGTTTCCATTATTTATGCCCATTATTTTTCAACGACTCTTACCCCACTGTTTTGTTTCTTAAGCTTTGTGCTTTGTGAATGATTTAGTCAATTGGTCCTTCAGCTATTGATCCTTGAAATTACTCGTTTCTTAGTTTATTGGTGATAATCTTTACTGATTTGCGATTATGTTTCATCATTAATGACTGCAATAGGCTTCAACCCTTTTGTGTGCTTCTATTTGTTCTTTCCATTGTTGGCTCTTGATTGTTTCGAGTATATAAAATCGTTTTCTATTTTCTGATTTCTGTTGATTCATGTATATTGGTGTTCGAATCGGTTTAGAGTCCGTGAATGCTTTATATTTCTAGGCTATTCCGATTGTGTCGCCATCGTTGAGCTTGAGAAGGAACATCGAATATTGGGTACTGTTCTTGCCCATTGATGTCCCTTTTCTTCATTTACGGTCTGTATTTGTTTTGATTTTGAACGAACTACTTTGTTTCTCCTCCTTCCGCTCTCTCTCTCTCTCTCTCTCTCTCTCTCTCTCTCTCTCTCTCTCTCCCTCCCCCTAACGTTTGTGGTTGACTTCATTGGTTCAGATTCTTCTACCTCTCCTACTCCAGCCTAAAATCGAAAGTGCTACAGGTGTAGCTATGATTTGATATGATTTATGATTCACTATTTTATTGGATTTTCAATTTCTTGATTGATTGTGAATAAGTTTCTGATTCATCTTTTTAGTTGAATTGAATTGAGTCAGATGTATATGGGATTGTGGGTTTAGAGGGTTGATTTTCTTTGTTATTGGGTATATGTTGGTTTTGAATCACTTCGTTGTACTGATTTTCTATTGGGTATATGTGATATAGATCATAATCTATGTTTGATTGTGTAGAAGAACAAAACAAAACTAGAATTAGCATCTCCTTCGTTTAAGTGTGAAGTTTCAGTGTCAAATTTCAAGAATTACAGTTGGTACTTGAAAATGAGATTTGGATTACATGAAATTTAAACTATCAGTCAACCACATGGGATTTTGATTACATGAGATTTAAACTATCCATGCATGAGATTTGGATTACTATATGAGATTAGCATAACTTTTCTTTGATCAATTTCATGAGACAGTTACGTGGTTTGATGGTACTGTAATATGCTAGGATCTAGGACGTCTAGATCCTAAAGAAATCAAATTAATGGTTCTCCATATCTCTCACATAATGCTGGATCTATTTAATAAGTTGAGAAGCCATGATCGTGGGTTCAAGCTAGCTAATTATATACCCTTTGTTTTGCTGTCATTGCACACTGCATGATACATCAATATATTCATAAACAGATAAGCATAGCTGAAAGTTGGTATATACAAATTTTACTCCCGTTCTTAGAGTCTTCATCTACGCTTATAAAGTCATTTTAAATGGTTCAATTTTCTTTGTTTGATTTGATCATGAGATTTGGATTAGATTTGATACTCAGAAGTGTATGTAATTTAGACTTTACTTCAATGCTTAGAGCCTTTTTTTATGCTTTAAATTTAGATGAGTGAACCTTACACTTTCGGCCAGGTTTCTGTATTTGTTGAGTTTAATTTTTGCTGAATTTGTATGAGAAAATTAACTATTTCAATTAATTGTTATTGCATCGTGAATACATCTGTCGCCACTTTTGGTTTGCTTCTCTCAATTTGTATCGAGTTTGATTTTGAGTTTGGAAGCCATCTCTAATCCGATTTTGATTTCAATTGAGAGAGAAAGTGCTTGGTTGCAATCGTATCCATTGGGATTAGGGGAATTTGACGAGCTTGAGATTAGTTGTTTAGTTGTAATTCAAAGTTTTTTTTGAAAAGAAACCAAAAATAAATAAATTCAAGAGTGCTTTAATCACATTAAGTTTTTGGTACGTCTTTATATAGGTTGTTATCTGAAACTTAGCACTAGAAGTTATCACTAAGAAAAATGCTTAGAGTGTAGATATGTGGTAATTGTGGATATCTACATTTCGTCCCCTTTGACATTGAAATTCTTCACTGATCTTTGATGTGTTGAGGCCACCTTTAAGGACTTTTGAAACTAGCCACTACAGATTTTAAGGTCGAAGTTTTGTTTTAGAAATTTTTATTGGATATGAGCAAGATATTCTTAATTACTTGCTTTTGTGTACTGTAATTACTGTAATGTTGTAATTTTTGGAGTTTGATTTCATGCATTGTGATAACTGGGAGTTACTTTCATCTTCAATATCAGGATCTGAAGCCATTGAGAAAAGTTTGTACAAAGGTTTTTTTAGCTTCGTTTCTAATTTATTTAGCTTAATTTGTTTTATGTTGTTGTTATAATTTTCTTTACTGAGCTGAAAATCATGTTGCTGAAGTGAGATAATTGTTATTTTTTTGTTTGTTTGTTATGGAGTGGAGAAAATGGCTAAAAATGTCACTAAAGTATGACACGTTCTAAACTTTGCTCATTCATGTATGACAAATATCACTTTGATCACTCAAGTATTACACTTTTACTCACTTTGTTCACTCCGAACCGGAGAAATTGGCGGCGCCACTCCAATTTCCGGCGAACTGGAGCTCAATTTGTGCGAAATCAACCCAACAACAATTTTCTCAACTACACCTAAGTCCAATTTATCATGGAAGTCGAATTAACCTTTGAAGTCAAAAACACCAAAAATTTCAAATCTTTGATTCTCCCTCCTCGGGTTGAATTGAGGCTCGACCTTAGTATAAAAAGACTCACAAAGAAGAGAGTTACAATACCCAATAGATTTCCTTGGCCGATTATAACTCGAATTCAAAACCCCAAATTTTACAGAATCGGAAGTGAGCAAAGTGCGTAAAAGTGTTATACTTGAGTGAGCAAAGTGATATTTGTCATACTTGAGTGACATTTTTAGCCATTTTTCCTATAAAGTGGTGTAAGGATGAGCTTTGTGAATGTGATTTGAGCACTAAAGCAAATTTGGAGAAGACTGATTATTTGGAAGAGGGGTGTTTTCATGTGTTGTGGAAACCATGGTTATAGGCTTGAAGGCAAAGAACCATAATGGTCCAACGGTTCTCATATACCGAAGGACAAAATCAAACTCTGCAAGGTGACGTTTTCTGAGACTAACACCACTCAATGACTTTCCTAATTCCATTGCTGTCATAAGTTACCTTTGTAAATATGGTTTGCATGATTTTGAGTAATATGTAATGATGTGCTCATGTTTGAAAAATAGGTGTTCTGGTTAGTGTACTGATCAACTATTGTTTTTGTTTCAGCTTAATGCATCATGAATTTGTACATAGGACTCTTCGTTTTTGAACAAGTTCTCAAACTTTAGCTTTATTTTGGATGATGTGAGTTACATACAAGAGTTGAATTGATAAAACGCTACTCTAGACTAGAAATAATGACATATTGATGGATTTGGGAATGTTGATCTGTTTTTGAGATATGTAGGAATGTGTTTGAATGGATATTTTCCTTTTTTGTATTGGCATTTAAATCTCTAAAAAATGACAATATCCTAAATCTTACATTTGACTTATATCTACAAAAAGTAAGTATCATACCCAATTGTTTGAAGCATGTATGTTTTTGTATATTTTGTATGATATAATTTGAAACACATAGAAATATGTGATTGTTCTTTGGTCTGGGTATTAGTGGTTGTGTTAATCTTAGGGATTCGTTAGATTTTATTCTCGGTCTGCAATGAATCTCTTTCTTTCTTCAGGTTGTCTTTGGGTGCATTATATATTATAAACTTAAATTTTTAATTTTTAATGGTATATATGAGGAATTGTGACTGCTATCTTAGTTTGTTGTTTTTAATATATCTGCAGTTTTCAGTTGCGAGGATTGATGAGTCTTGGGAGACAATTACTCATGTAAACCCGAATAAAACTATGCTCCAACTATAGTATTGTTTTTGGTTTAGCTAAGAAGTCCTTCATTTCTATCAAGTTTCAATCTTTGTGTTGGTTATTGATTAATGTTTTACTGGATGGTGAAATTAATGGTATTTCTATGATTTGATGAGGAGGGTTTAGAACTAACTGGGTTTATGATGGGTTTATGATGGATTCAAACTTCAGTGACTAGTAGCCTGCTCCAGTTAAATACTATACTAGATACTACGAATTGGAACTAGCATATCTGGTTAACAGTATTAAAATGAGCATAAGATGTGTTTCAATTTCATTTAGGTGAGTAACAATCAAATCTAATTGGATTGAATTTCGGTTTCTAAGGAGATTTAGGATCAATTGTAATCCTTGTCGTGAATTGTATGGTTTGTATATTGAACCAAGAAAATCTGAAGAAAACTGAAACCAAATTTTGCCTCAGCCAAGCTTTAATTGAGATTGATTTTATGTGTTGTCGTGCTTTGTGTAAACAAAAAGAATGGGTCACTGGATTATGTGGTAATTTACTACAACTAGGACCTGCACCACTCTTTTCTTTATAGCATACCAAATTCCACATTTTTTTTTTTCTAGTTGTTTCATAGTGAAATGAGAGGTTACAACCTCTCAAAAAAGATAGTTGTAGTTCTGCATTCCAGAATTTAACTTTGCTTGGGTGCTTGGTTCTCCATTCCATATCTTTTTTGTCTGCTTCATTGTCTAAATCAGGAACTCATCTATTTTAAAAAGTTTATGACGACAATCATCTTATATACACTACCACATTTTAACCCATTACCGGCGATTTAAAAATCGCCGGCAATGTTTTTTATCATTACAGGCGATTTTTTCCCCAAAAATCGTCGGTAATGTCTTTTTTTTTTAATCATTGCCGGCGATTTTTCCGGCAAATCGCCGGCAATGTTCCGCCGGTAATTAAAAAAAGACATTGCCGGCGACTTACATTTAAGTCGCCGGCAATGTCTCTTTTTTTTTTTTTAAATTACGGCGACTTACATTTAAGACTTACATTTAAGTCGCCGGTAATGTTAAAAAAAAAGAAGACATTGCCGGTGATTTTTGGGGGAAAAATTGCCCGTAATGATAAAAAACATTGCCGGCGATTTTTAAATCGCCGACAATGAGTTAAAATGTGGTAGTGATAAAGAAACAGGCATGTCTAATATTTCTTCCAGGCTTTATTGATGTTTCTTTCACAAATCATTGTAGGTCTTATTACAGTTAATTAGCATAGCGCCTATACGTTGGAATCTCAGGTATTATATGAAGAAGTATGTGTTATACAAGTAATCATGAAGTTTTACTCCTTTTTGTATATGAAACTTCACAAATCATTGCAGGTCTTATTACAGTTAATTAGCATAGCGCTTATACATTGAAATCTCAGGTATTAAATGAAGAAGCATGTGTTATATAAGTAATCATGAAGCTTTACTCCTTTTTGTATATGTAAGCAGATTATGCAATACATAAAAATTTAATCGGTTTTGATCTTTAATTTTGGACAGCTAAAACTCTGTCTCATGAAGCTTTGATGCAATTAGTAGGTGTAGCATCTTCTCTATAATCATAGGAGTTTTGAATTTCATTTGATCATGTCCATAAACTTTCAATTCTACCATGGAGCGTTCTTATCTAATAACCTTAGAAGCCTTACTTTCATCTTTTTATTTGTTTGGTTACTGGTTTATATAGATTGTGCAATGAAGTCACATGTTGGACTTAGATTGGACTTAGCACCAAGAATGATAAATCATGATTGCTTGAAAAGTTGGTAGTATTTAGATTTTTATTTTTTTTATTTATTATTATTATTATTATTATTATTAGAGCTTTTTGAATGTGGAGGCTCGCACGGAGCAGATGGTAAGGATTTGATTATTTTGATCCTCACATTTGATTTCAACAATTTAAACCATTGATATTATAGATATCGCTTTAAAAAATAGATATGCAAAATTTCAGTCAATAATCGTTTGATCATCCAAAATAGTGAAACATTACGAACAAATAAAGAGTGTCAGATAAATGTTTACGATATATAAGTGCCAAATCAAACGACCAAACGATTTTCAATTGAACTCAAATTTTGTAGGTGACTTAGTTGAAGTAGTATCTAAAGCATGAGTGATCTTTGTAGTATTCTATAGTTTTATACCTATAATGTTATTGGGTAGATTTATTAGTGATTACACTAGGTTTCAATTGGTTATAATTTTGGGTTTATAGCCTTTCAGTTGGTTATGAAATATTGCTTTATAGCTTTATTATCTGTATTCACCGTAAGTTAAGCTGGTGTTAAATAAAATCTTTAGTCTGGTTATATTATCTCATGGTTAATTCTGACCTCATGTATTTGATTTCTCCTAGTTGTGGATGAGTTGAAGCATATGCCCAACAATGGCTTCACTATCAGACTCCGTGGTTGAACAATGTGGAGGCCCCAGAAATTTAGTAGTGATGCATATGACTTTGGATTCATTGGGATTCTCAAGTACTTAGACCGAAGAATTGTTTAAATCTTAGTAAATGATAACTTCTGAATTTTATTTGTATTTGCAATTCTCATATGTATGTTTATAATGTTTCAAATTGTTTAAATCTTAGTATATTATAACTTCTGAATTTTATTTGTATTTGCAATTCTCATGTGTATGTTTATAATGTAACGTAAGACTTCTATAATCTGTGTAATTATGAATGTGCCTATCTTTTTTAAATCGCAAATACTATCTTCATTGGTGTTAAGTTTGCAAATCAAAGTGTTTTTAAATTTAAATGTTGCCATCAACCGCACCTGGGCGCGGGAATCTACCTAGTGTGCTACAAATTTGGGATCCAATTAACGGAAAAGGGATGAACAAAGACACAGCTGCTTACCAATTTCGGTAACACTTTATACATAGAGAGTGACTGCAATTTGGCAAAACGACCTTGCTGTCCATCTCCATGCAGATACCACATTCTTCTTCGCGCTCCAACTCAATTTCAGACAGCTTTCCTTTGTCCGTCTCATCTTTTCTCTTGTATTTGGAACAGATTTCTTTCTGTTTCCGCTCTTCTACATCAGTCATCCCCCTCTGAAGTTGCAATAATGAGGGAAATATAACACCTGTTATTGACTAGTCAATATACATTTGCTATGCAGTAAACACATAAAATTTATGTTTTCTTCCATTAGAATTCAAGGTAGTTCAAATTTTTCCACTTACTGTAGAACTCTTTTAAACTAGCTCTTCTTTCATGAATCGAAATGGTGGTCTTCCCATCCTCATATGCCTGTGACAAAATTGACACTATCACGTTAAATTGACATATTTATACGCAAAGACAACAAGGTCTCATTTCCTTTGAACCATTACATATTTTAGAGGTTAGATAGTGTTGTCCATATCAATTAACACTGCAAATATAAAGAAGAAAGTGCAATTTACCCTGTAAATAAGAATTCTTAGCAATCCTAAGGCACCGGCAAGATGACAATCGGTCCACTGAATAAGAAACAGAAAGAACTTAGCAGCGGGGCTGTAGGATAATCTCATCTGAAGACAAGCCCCATCGTAATCTCTCGGATAATCAGAAGCCCTGTGTCACCAGGATACATACTTCCAACGTTAGAGACTAATCAGACTATTTACAGTGGATAAAATCTGCATTATGCAAACTCTCCTATCCCCTTCAGAAAGATCCAAATTAAATAACGAATGAAAACAACAGCTTTCACATTGGCATTGGCTGAGATAAGAACAAGATAAGGATATTATCTGATATCCAAATGATTCCACCAAAAAAGTACCCAATTTGGAAAATAGAGATCTAACACAGTAACAAACACCAAATAATTGCAGCCGACAAACCCACAAAAAGTAAAACAGAAAACTCACATAAGCTCAAAACCTCATAATACTCTGTTCCTATACTTCATCATCAACACAAATCACAAATCAACCTTTAACTCTAACATAGAATTCAGCCTACAAGGCTACAATACCAAGGCAATTCTGATACCGGGTTTGGAGCACAACAAATCCATACTAGTACCAAATTTTTCAACACATACAATCTGTTCTGCAAAGCTTTTGGAAATGGCACACAAACTATACATGGAACAGAGAAGTAAACTTGTAAAAGCAAGTTTAGATATTTCAAATTCCCATGACAATCTTTTTCTCCCAATAAAAGTTATACGGTACAACAAATATATGAATGAGCGATGAAGATGAAGATTGAGGCAAAAGAAGGAAAGGAAAGAGACACTCACAAAGTGTTGGCAAACTGAATATCAGCTTCGAGTGCCTTGAGCGAATCCTTGAAAGACTTGCGCATTTTTGGGGGGCCCTTCCTTAATCACAATCGGAACACTCTCCCATCAGAAACTCTAATCATCAAAACACTTCAAAGCCCCTAGAGTTCTCTTGGTCTCAAATTTGAAAAAGAAGTGATCAGAAAAATGTCTAGTGATATATAATGGGGAGAGGTTTTGGTTTTAGGGGCTGTAACTGCTGAAGCGTTTAAGCGTTTGTTTAGGTTGGAGAGGGAGAAAGCGGTGGGGCTTACTTGGCTTTCGCTTAGAGCACACGTAACAGATTCTCTCTCTCTCTCTCTTCATAAATTAATGCGAGGAAGACGAAGACGAAGACGACAGAGCTAGATTATCCCAACTTTTACTTAAATGACGGTTTTGCCCTTCATTTACTTTTTTCTTCTTCTGTGATTTGCCTCGGGATATTCATGACGAGGCCGTTTCCCGATATTTCTAGTCGTCGCCGTCGCCGTCACCCGCCGCTCTGCTGCTGCGACGTCGTATTGCGGTGTAGAAGGGTGCATGAGATCTGCGTGCACCCACGTGTATGTACAGTTCGATTCTATGTTACCGTCGTCATCTGTAAAGACGTAGAGTGTATTATATAGCAGGTGTATGGACCGCCGTGACTTGTCACATTATATTTTCATTTTCTTTGTTTTTTCTAGTAACTTCATAATTTCAGAAGCGATTCATAGACTCATCTAAAAAGAAAAGTGATTTTCGGCTGTTTGGATCAATAGGCTAGAGAATTGTTTTAGGACATGTACTTTTACTTGACAAAGAATTTAATTTCTGAGACATGAAACTAAAATGCAAAACTTAACAGGAATAATTAAGCTCTTGCTATTTTTAATTCGGATTTCAATTTGGCGATTTCCTATTGTTGTGTTTAGAACAAAATTCGAGCTGGAGGCCCTAAACAAACTGATCTTATGGTACCTTTAGGTCTAAATTTCGGTACCCATGACTTCTTAAGAGTAGTCAAAACTCAAATGGCCTTTAGTTTCCCACAAGTTTCATGATTTGAGTCCATGATTTGATTTCAGGTATGTTACTTAACTATGGGTTGTGAATACATAATAATACTATATAACCTTTGTCAAATGGATGATTGTGATTGACTGATATGAATCTAAAGAATATTCATTTTCCATTGTTGTTTCCAAATGATTCTCCCATATACACTTATACTAGCTAGCTAGATCGAGCCTAGAGGTTTCTTGTGGACTTGTACGTATTACATCATCATGCTCCTTATAAATTTAGAGAGAGATTCGAAGTCCATCAAGTTGGATCAACATATCATCCATCACTTGGCAAAACAACAAATAAATGATGAAGAAGAAAATCATCTTATTACGTACAGAAAAAAGAAAATTAAAACGTATCTTCTTCGCTCATGCTACTATAAAAAAAGGAGAAGTCCTAAGATGTAATATGTTGGTATCACTGGACTACTAGATTAACTTGGAATTGATCGAAACATGTTTCAGTGATTTGTAATAGATAATAGGTCATCTATCGCAGAGGAATTTGCATCAAAATGATTAGACCAACTGTCCAATATATAAAGTTATATATATGGAGCACGAGAAAATAGACAAAACAAGGTGTTTGAAAACGAAATTGAAATAAAAGAAAACAATTTGTTAGAAAGCGTAAACTTCTTTCGTCTAACGAGAGTCACTGTCGAAAAGCTAGAGATGTAACGTGTTCCCTTCTCTCTTATGATGCTCTGTGGTGCTTAATCAAACATCGACGGTTGCATGTCTTGGCTCTTGAGGTGCCGAAAAGGAACAACATATATATGGAAACATTTTGGTAGCTCGGTGGTTCTTGAGGTCCAGCATGCACCGTCATAGAATTGAAGTAAGGAAGTAAGGAACTGACCACAACTAGAGGAACACATGTAAGCAAGACTGACCATAGAGAGGAACAAATTAAACTGTAAGCAACACACTGAGGTTTTAATCACGGGTTGGATATATGATAATGACGAGCTAACCAATCGTAATAGAGATTACAGAAATAAGGTAACAGTTGAGTGAGAAGCTACCATTTGCTTTCCTTGCAGGATCGACATGTTAAGTTGTTAACGTGAGCTAACAACGAGGCAAATTAGTTCCTGTTTTCCTTGCATAAGAAACCACAAAGGCGCTCTGCATATATGTGTATGAGTCCGGGACTAATTGGAGTGTAGTCGTAAGCAATAGTTCTTACCAATAACTATTAATGGTGATTCATTTAATAGAATACCTAATACGATATGGTAGGGATGTCATTTCTTAATTCTATTGATGTCACTTGCTGCCCTATTCGCCCAACCCTCCAATTAATTGAGGAAGACTTTGATCACACAAGTCAAATTTCGCTAATCTTTTCACCTATAACAATGGATGTTGTTAATTCGTTCGTCGCCATGTCATGAATTGGAAGCTACTCGATTTAAGGATCTACAAAGTACCACGACATCTATGCTTTGAAACCCTGTAGGTTAATGTTCATCTCAATCTATCAACGTACTCATTTTATAAACAAATTAATTAAATCTGTAAGTATTAATCAGTTTTTATCACGTCATATATATCAAGTAACAAAATAAATGGAAAAGAGAATGAATTAACAAAGCATCATAATCAACAAATCCAAAACATTACCGCCAAGTCTGGATTGGTCCATACAATCAAACCCCACAAGTGCGAGAGAAGCGAGCAATGAATTTATTCGACACTTCCAGATTTTTCTTTTAGAACATTGATATCGTATCTCCTAGCTCGAAACTACTCGAAAGGAGATGCATCGATCATTACACAACTACACTTGATTTGCCATGCCCAGTTGCTCTTGAAAATGTTGGTACAGCACCAGGGTGCAAATCAATCTGATCTCTTGGGTGACAGTGGCATATCAGCTTCCCAGCTAGGGTGAAACTATATAAGCAAACACATTTTGATACCCATCTATAACTCTCAAAAAGGGATCAATTCATCGAGGGAAACTTCCTTTGGGACCTTCAAATTAATCTGAAGCGTATTCCATCCAGATCCATTTAACTGCTGGATGAAGTCCTCAAATTTATGCTCCATCTCCAACCGGCTTTGTGCAAGCTGTTCGAGTGCATTGCTCGAGCTATTCCAGTTCTCATGTAACCAATAAGCTTGCCATACACTTCGTAAGACTGATAAACTTGTAGCTCCAACCTGCACTTTTGCTCAATATCAATTATCAAGTTGAATGAACTTTGATTTATATTCTTAAACTCATTTCAAGTGATATTATGGCAAACCTTAAATGTGACCAAGATCTCAAAGTCATTACTTTGTTGGTTAACTACAAGAATATACTTCTCCATTGAATATAATTCCAGAAGTGCCTTTACCTGTCGTAAAATAAAGGAATAAAGGAAGAAAATAAGCAATACTGATTAATACATAAGCCCAGGATTTTAGCTCTTTTAATAACTAATACTTCGGATAGGCTATCTCAGTAAATAACTGTAACAGAGGACATGACTTTGGTAACTTCTCATACCTTCATCATCCTCGTAGGCTACTTAAAAAGAATAATTTTACATTTTATCGTTTTTCAATTTTTCCTACTTTTAAAAATTCAATCGACTCAACTTGAATGTACCTATGATAGTTTAAACAGCTAAGCTATATTATGCAATCAAGGCAAGACAGATGGTCCTCAAGAATAACCTAGAGATAACATTAATTCAGTGTTCTCAGTGGCTCAATAAAACTTTGCTGATATAAGCAACAGCATAATGGCAGGATTACCATCGGAGCGGCTTTCACCCCAGATATCATCTCTTCCAAGGGCACACCAAATGCAATTCTAGGTGCCATGAACCTTGGCCACAATAGTATGTTTTCTTCCTTATTGCATTCAACAACACCTAAATGAAACTACCAGAGATAATGGTCATCGCTGTGTGATAAAACACATTCATATGCAAAGGACCAAAAACTTACAAACCTTACCAGGAACAGTAGTGTGTATCACATGTGATTTAACCACTATACAAGCGCGCTTAAGATTTATCTGCAAGGAGAGTAAACCAGAAATAACAGTTCAGAATTGAAATACACCCATGTGACACAAAACCATGCACAGTTGAAATGAGAAAGAGATGGAAAGGGCTTACTGAGTTAAACTGGAGAACTGAAAGGGAAAGATAGCGTAACCAGAGGTGCAGAAGCCGCATTAGCATCCATGTAGTTACCAGTGTTGGGTATGATCTCACAAGGCCAGGTGTGTCCTGCATTCACAATTTAAATTAATTTTTAACGTATGAAAGGGAGAAATAGTCACTGGTATAATGTGCAACCATGCACATTAGTTATTAGGCCTACCAGGAACAGTATGCCCAAACCAAGACCAAGAAGCTGAGCAGCTACTTCCCAAACTTCCTCCTGAAACAGTTCATCAATCAATTGTGAAAAAAGCATTCCTAATTTCAAAAGAACTAATGCAATTCGTGAAAGGAAAATGATAACAGAACATACTCTTACAATATTACCTTTGCTGATACATCTCCTAGATTTCCTGAAACAGCAAAATGACTTTGAATCACACGGAATGAAGGATCTTTTAGTCCTCTAGCAACAGCCTGTTTAAATATCCACACTATTATATTATAAAAACGTACTTGTCTGATTAGTTATGAAGAAATACAAAAAGCTAGTGCCACACAAGTGGTCATAAAAGATGTCAGCTTAGTAGCACAACAAGGCAATACCTTTGCAAGGTTTCCGAGAGATGCCAATGGCAGGAAATAAGCAGGGTACAATGGTGTCGTAAGATCGAAGATGCTGCATATATTTTAAAATTAATGATCCCATAAGTCTTTTTCATTTCACTATATTTAATATCACACTATTCAACAGAATGACTATTGTACGCACCTTCCTGCACTGCCTATGAAGTCTGCATATAAGCGCCACTGCTTTGGATCATCATCAAAAAGATTTCCAAATCGTCCACCTGAAAAGAGCGCACCTCTCAGTGATAACAAACTAGAACATAACATAAACTTAGATTTCATTTAGCATTTGACAATTGACATACCGATAAAGAAGCGTCCAACAGCTCCTATTCCATCTTTTGAAACCCATCTGCAGAAACAATCTCATAACCTACATATCAGTCCAATAAAAAGGTCTGAGATTTGTTGGTCTACAGATGAAGATATTCCATTACAAAACCAGCTCAGAGAAAGGCAATGACCTATCACATGGTGGTGTTAACTAGGGAATGACCAAATTTAAAAAAGAATGGAACTTGCATGTATGATTCCATGAAATTAATGACTAGCAACCCGGAGAGATAATTCACCTGATAGCAGCAGCTGAAGCAGCTGCAGTACTACCAGAGAAAGAGCCAACACCAACAGCCTGCAAGTAGTGTGTGCGATTAAATTGAGAAAAACTGCATTTGCAAAAACTTCCCATATGAGCTGAATAACTAACCTTTAGTAGACTTGATGTGACTAAAGTCTGACAAATCCATGCAGTAACATTGGTAGGGAACTGTAACAACATGTACAATAAATAATCATCCGAAACTGATCCTGCAACAAAGAGAAACAAAGAAGCAAGTTAGAAATTACACAGCATTATGAATCATAATCTGGTTTCTGGCTGCAGTGCAAATAGAACGCTGACAAAAACAATTATTTAAGTGACCTGGAAAGCCTGCCGGAAAGATAAAATCTTTAACAATCTCCGGAAGCCATGATAATTGTGCATTAGAGAAATGTGAGCTCTGAGACGCATCAGCTTGAAAATTGGTTTCCTCTAGGAAAGTTTGTACTTGCAATTCATCATCTATCACATACCTGGTTATGAATACACAACAATTCATTAAAATCAGCTCTTACAACCTATAATTTTCGACGGCCTCACAATATTAAATTACAGTTCTTTTATGTTAAAAATCAGGTTTCATTTCGAAACAAATGACGGTTAAGCATATCATCATCTACACAAATGGCCTAATAAGAAAGATATTTTTTATATGGAGTAAAAAAGCAGACCTCTTAGCAGTGCCATTTCCGTATCTCTCAATCAAGATCACTTTCGATTGGCCCTGGTCCCTGTTTGGAAGCAATTCAAAATTACGGCGTTTCAGGTCGAGCATAATCACCACAATCGAAGTCATTTTGTATAGAAAACCCGGCAATTGAATCTTTACCTGCCATTTTCATCATCGTCTTTCGAAATGCGGGACTGAGAAGAAGTTGAGAGGCACGCTACTCGAGAACGGCAAGGTCTGAAATTGGGAGTGTAATAAGTTGGGAGGGATAGCTGAACAGCGCCGCAAGGCATTGAGTGTACTTCTTCTTCGTCTGTTAAGACAAAGTTGCGCAACTAATTTTAACGGTAAAATGGTCACCGGCGGTTGTTTGATCCTCTGCTACTCGAAAGTGTTGGAGGAGTCACCATTTGGAGGTGTATATCCAGTTTGGGGTCACCATTTGGCGCAGCGGGCCAAATAGTTCAAGTTTGGCATGACCCAAATTTAGACTTGAAAAAGTCTGGTCATATGGGCGGACACGGGCCAAGGTGCCAAAGCTCATGGGCTAAAAAATCTCAGCCAGTTAAGGCCTGTCGAGACTCGCTCGGCCCGGCTCATAGGGCCAACCTCGCCAAACTCATCAATTGTATATATTATAAATTATTTTATTAATATTAACCTCTAAACTCTCTAATTTATCTTAATATCATTCATTTATATACTAAGTATCAATTTTTGAGGCTTATATATTATTTAGTGTATATAATTGTTAATATGTTTGATAATTAAACACTCTTAATTTTTATTTTTTATTTATTTAATACAAAAAAAGCCCACCCCGCCCTGCCCTAAAAGCCCGATAAATCTCGGGGCCTAAAAAAATCTATGGGCGGCCCGTGGACTTCAAATTTTCAAAAAAGCCCGGTCCAGCGAATTTTGGAGACGTGACGGAAAAGCCCTGCTCCGCCCATTGCCGACTCCTATATTCTGTAATTAAGTAGGATTTTGTAATTGATTAGGTTTCCTTCTAGAACTGTAAGTATGTTTGTATATATACCAACTTAGGATTTATCAATACTTCAGAAAATTTCCTAAACACTTGTGTTCTATTTGACTTGACATCAAAGCCTAAGTTGATCCTGGCAGTCTGACCTGTTTTTTCGCTGTGAATCTGTCCTTAATCTGATCTGTTCGACTCGTCGAATCCTATCAAACTTATCTTGATCTTCTGTCGTTTTTGTCAATCTGACCTGACTTCTGAACTTGTTTGCAATGAATCTTGCAATCTTTGGAGAACAACTTGAGATTACCCGTGAACAATTGATGGCTCTTCAGAATCGGAGCTCCGGATGTGGATAAATAATGGGCGTACCACCTTGTCATCTGACTTCCTTGCCAAGATAAATAAGTCGATAAATGCTGGTGTGGAGTCTCTCTAAAAATGTCGTCAACTTGGGTTACTTTCGAGCAAAAGCCTCAATCACACCTTCAACGCCTGTACCCGTTTGCAGCATGAGTTATTCCTATTTAAGCATCTCGAGGGTTCTCTTGTCCAGACAACTGAGTTGGCAGAGGTGAAGGCTGACAAGGTGAAGCTTGTCGTGGAGGTTAGCAAGCTCAAGGCCGGGCTTTCTAAGGCAAATGGGCTGACGCAGAAGAAGGTCACTCGGATCAATGAGCTGACTCGAGAGGTGGCTAAGTTGAAGAAGGAGGTGGAGCAAAGGGATGCTCAACATAAGTCTGATTGGGATGATCTCTCCCGTATTAAGGAAGCATCCAAAAAATGGGTGAGTGAGCTCAAGGCCAGGCTCAAGGAGGCGGAAGCCAAAGCGATGACGAAGGATCTCCGTCAACAGATTCGAGAAGAGGCCGTGGTGGAGTTCAAGGCCTCTGCCGAGTTTGAGAAGGTGAAGGATAAAGACATTCAAGCTTTCAAGGACTTGGATGAATTTGAAGAGTTGGTGGATGCAGAGGGACGCTTCGCAGAGTGACGCTCTCTTCACACAGTTAACGCCCTTCCCTAAGGTTGACAAATATAAGGCTTGGCGGCCCAGGTTGACATACGGGTGGAAACTCTTTGTCAGGTCATTAGTGGGGATGAGCAGCAGGAGACCGAGCATGTGGAGCACGTGGCGGATAAGGTTGTGTTGGAGACGGATGTGACGGCTACGGATGCTTGAAGCTTTAGTGTATTTTGTTTTAAGGAGTTTAGTTGCCCTTTTTTGGAACAATTACCGATTGTACCTGTGTGCACCTTTTTGTGTTCTCAGCGTGAGAACAAAAGTACAATTATTAGGGGTCCTTTTAAGGTG
Source organism: Geum urbanum (assembly GCA_946800695.1). NCBI lineage: Eukaryota > Viridiplantae > Streptophyta > Magnoliopsida > Rosales > Rosaceae > Geum > Geum urbanum. The sequence goes on along the minus strand of OX326999.1, from coordinate 73,853,397 downwards.
CTTGGCAAGAACTTGGCTTCCATTTTGTATGACTTGCTCAATGAGAAGCTCTTTTGAGAAGTTATATAGATTATCATGTTTATTTGAATTGTCTATTGTTGTTGCTTTGTCGTATCGGTTTTAGATAAACGTCTCGATAACTTCTCCTTCTCATAAAATAAAGTATGAATCGTATCCTTACAAAAATAGCTGACGGAATTGTGAGCTATGGATTTCATCCCAAGTCCTCCGATTATCGGGGTGGCTTGGTTTAAAAAGCTTTTAAAGGGGGATAAAAGTAAACAGATACAACTTGCTCAATGAAAGTACTTGCGTAAATGCTGGGAATTCCATGGGTAATGGAGTCGTCATCCCTCCATGTATTTCAAGTAAAACATACCGGGATTGATGATGTCATCGATGATGTAGGGTCCTTCCTATGATGGTTTGAGGCTTTTGACTTTCTTCTGAATCGCCTTCATGACCCAGTTCCCAAGTTGTAACAAGCAGGCCCTGACGCACTGGTTGTACAAATGTGTCACTCTCTGCTTGTTGGAGGTATTGTGGAGATGTGCAGCATCTCTCTTTTCTTCAAGTAATTTGTTGTCCAATTTGTGTCCTTCCACGTTTGTGTATAGGTCATAGCTTTCGATTATGGGGAACTGATAGGTGAGCTCTAATGGGAGTACCGCCTCTGTTCCAAAGGTTAGTGGCACGACCCACCCCAGATTACCGCAGTAATCCAGGGTAAGGCTTGCGGGACCCGTATTAGAGTATCTAGCACCGACTAATCGGTACCAGCTACCCAAACACGAGTAACCTATAACTTTAACTAAGAACCTACACTGAAAAAACATAAGTTGTGGACTGTCATGCCTCATACTCAGGACGATCACGACTTCAGCTGGAAAACTTGAAAACTGGGCAATTTAAAACAAAGGGCTCAGGGAAAGACATAAAACATAAAACGTTAAAGTGAGTGGACAAAAATCGTAAACTATGTAAATATGTAAAGTTATAACCAAGGAATGAATATCGATAATATCTTCGATATTTCCGCGATATTTCCATCTTTTTACTTCCCGATATTAATCATATATATCAATATCTTTTGTCCGATATTTCCCAAAATATTCGATATTTTTCGATATATCGCCAAAATCCTCAATATTTTTGAATTTATCCGAGATTTTGACTTTACATATATGTTGATCAGATTAAATCAAAAGCACAAAACTCTCCACGCTAATAACCCAAAAACTCAATCAAATAATCTCTATAAATAAACAACAAAACACAACTAACAAGTTTCAAAACACATATTGATCATATAAGAATCTCATAAAGATCAAATACAAATTTTTATGTATTTATTTCAATTTCTGTCGATTTTTTATTTCATCGATATTTTCGTTGAAATATCCGTATTTTAGACATTTGATATTCGATATTTTACTCCTTGATTATAAATATATGTCTTTCCATGATTTCTGTGAAAAAATGCGAGTTCAATTATAAATCTGACTCTAATGGAGGTGGTCGCTCAGGAGATTTTTTCCTAACCTGAGTCGACAATCTGTATATATAAAAAAATGTAGGTGATGGGCCAGATGTGGCAACCTGACCTCCCCTGACTAGACTATCCGGTGATCAACCGAACAGTCAGTGCATCGATGCAACTAACTAAAGCCATCACAAAGAAAAACCTCCAAATTTAATCTATTCTAAAATATACTGTAAATTAAATTGAAATATTGAATTACTAAAAATTGAACTTGCTACGACTGTGAAAATAAAAGGGTCTACTCACAGTAATGTGCCTTGATTTCCACCAAGCCAAAGCCTGTTTGTTGGCATTTCTAAATATCTGCCACTAAAAGCTAACACGTTGTCCTGAAACAACGATTATTATTTAATAACTAATCGTCAAAAATCATAATGAATAGCTAAGCTCGTATATCAACAAGTATTATCGTCGAGAACCTCACATTCTCGAATAACGTGCTTCCTGAACTAATGATGAGCTTAATCTAATTCCAAATTCAAATTCTTAAATCCTTTTTATAGTCGCAACATAATCCTTAAATTTTACGCGATTTGAAGTCGAATCAATAATCGATTCGACAATTTCATATATCCGATTAATCACATGTCTTAATCAACAATGTCCAAATCAATTCAATAACCTCTTCATTATAATTGGTACGAAATTACGAGCAAAACGACATAAAATTTATATTAAAATACCCATCGTCGGAGTGCCGACGACGGCGACGGTGACTTTTTCTGGTGACCCCAACCTGAAAACATGCATAATCTTGCAAGCAATAATTTTCTCAACTCCGGTCGAATAAGAACGTGTTCTTGGGGTCCTTAGCTTCGTGGTGAGGAGAGCTTCAAAGCCTGATTGATTTCGCCGGTCGATTTGGCCAAAAAAACATAGACTCGAAACCCATAAATTCTTGGTTTTTCTCCTTGAAATTCCGGCTAACTCCGGTTGATTTGGTGGTGGAGACCATAGGGGAAAGGAAGAGGAGAGTGAGGCGCTTCTTTTGACACCTTGGTCGAAGGTTTTGGTGGCCGGTCGAGGGACATCGCCGACAAGCTGCGGTGAGGAGAGAAACCGTGCGGGAGAGAGAGGGAGAGAGGAGAGAGAAAAAGTCTGACCCAAAAAGAAAAGTTTGACTTTCCATTTTTGGAAAGTCCTATTTATATGTGCGAATTGCGACTAATCAATTCTGTAAAACCGTACAAAACTTTCGATGACCGTAATTTCTTTGTCATAATTTCGATTTAAACACTTGACGTGGCTATAAATTTGTCTCGATAAACTCTACGACTTTTCTCAATATAATTTTTCGAAATAGAAAGTTCATATATACTTGCCAATTTACAACTATTACATTTTCGATAAACTTCCGCCGATCATAAATTTCTTTTGTAACTCCGTTTTCGACATTCATCGCGTCTACGGACTTGTCTTAACAATTTTTACGACTTCCACCAGAAGTAAACCAACTTCGACAATCTGATAAAAATTTAACTAAAAAGCTCTCAATATTTATCGGGAGTGAAAAAAATAACAACCTTTCTTGATTAAAGTTAAATAAATCATAAAAAAAAAATCTCGGGACAGGATGTCATAGTTAAACTAAAGGGTGTTTCGCCCGTTGCTGGTGTGGCTGTGGTCCTGATTGATCACAGGATTTCCTGTACGAGTTCGGGCCATCTGCCGTACCATACGTTTCCTTGCTTGATGTCATCAATTTTCTTTTTTATTCCCTCCTTGACAATTTTGTTGGTAGCTTCCACTTGTCCGTGTTTCTGAGGGTGTGTCGATGACGCGAAGAGCAGGTTCGTGCCATGCTTATGGCATAATTCCTTTAGTTCATCGTTATGGAACTGAGGCCCATTATCCATTATGATGTTGAGTGGTGCTCTGTAACGGCAGTGTAGGAAATGCCAAAGGAACTTTTGGACCTTCTTTTTCATGATTTTGATCATCAGCTCTGCCTCGATGAACTTTGTGTGGTAGTTGGTGATCAGAATGAGGTAACAAAACTATCCTTTAGAATTTGGAAACTTTTCGATAAGGTCAAGTCTCCATTGTGTGAATGGTACTGGTGAGAAGAGGATCGAGAGAGGCATTGTTGGCATATGGTTCTTGTGTACATAGAGCTGGCATTGGTGACACAAGTTGATGATAGAGGTTACGTCAGCGTATATAGTGGGCCACCAGAATCTGCTACGTAACGCATTGTGGACAATGGACATGGATCCTGCATGATGACCACATACACTCATGTGTATCTCTTTCAGAATGATGTTCAGATGCTGAAGTTGGCGGCTTTCGCAATGATGTTCCTAGCCTCTGCCTTGTCTGTTGGGAATTCTTCCTTGGTTTTGTACTTCACGATAGGATCCATTGTTAGGCCCATAAATATGCGTTGATTCTGTCCATAGCTCCATGCTTATTGCTTGTCTTTTATTAATAAAGCATCATTTTTATAGTGTTTTCTTGTTATGCTAGGAAAGTAAGAGTTGGCACAGAAACCCTCTAAGAAATGGGAATTAATCACTTTTTGGAGAAGCCGAGCGCATTTCCGAAGCCTTTGGAGAAGATAGAGCAAAATGACAAAAAGTCAACGTCGGTCAACGGTTAACTCTAGCAAGTCATCACCGGTCAATGACAAGGTCAATTCAAGTTGGGTCAAGGCCTCAAGAGTCCAAGTCCTCAATGAAGATATTTTGAGAGATGAATGTACATGCAAGTCACATGACTTAGGGTAAATCACACACTTGGAGCACCTAAAATCCTAAAGTTTAGGACCATGTCTAAGCATCTAAATTTGAATTTTAAAACACCAAAATATCTCTTCTATTAAGCCTTGGTCGAGCTCCCCACTACTCACACAGATATCTCATCTCATTTTCACTTTTCTCATTGTTTTAGTCTCTATTTATAGCCCCCAATCTTACCCAAACCCTCTAGCTATCTCCTATACATCTAAAACCCTTCTATCACCACCAAAAGGCCTAAGAATCTCCATTACCACCATCATAATCTCATATTCACCCTCTTCACCCTAGTCTAAGGTGAGTTCACCATTTTTGTTGGAGCCAAGAAACAAGAAGGGAGCAAGAAGTGAAGAAGGGACTTGAAGAGCTTGGAGGCTTTGCTTATGGGACTCTTCGGTTATTTATTGTACCTATTGACTCCTCTCTATGTATCTAGACCCCATTTTTACTATGTGTAGTGAGTAGTTCCATTTGAGATGCTAGGGTTTGAATCATACCCTTGTGATGTGAACAAATGATGCCTTGATTTATGTATGAGCTATGTTTTTAGTATATGTTTTGTGAAGTTGTGTTTGTGAATGAGCTACTTTGTGTTTGTGGATGTTTATATGCTTGAGCTTCATGATTTGTTTCATCTATGCATGTGTTGGCCTTAGCTAAGTTAATATATGTAGTGAGGAACTAAAAATGGGACCTTATTTGAATTAGCTACTCACTTAAGGCTAGATGAGCATGTAAGCATGATTATGGTTTATTCCAAGAGGGTTTACCTTAATGTTTAGTTTCATTAGCACTAAGCAAGGACTAGAGCCTCCTTGAGTCTTAATAGACTTGAGGAGATTTAGTCAAGCATACATTAAATCAAAAAGGTCATTGTGGATACTACTTGGCTCTCTTGATTCGTAACCTAATAGGTGCGAGTTTGGATATTTACTTAGACTTTCTCCCGGATCCTCCAATAGAGGTTCGAGAAGGGGAACCTTTCACATTTATCACATGGTATGCCTGTTGACTTCACCAACATGACATATGGTCAAGACATAAACCCAAAATGGCTTAGGTCTTGATCCTGATTCATAAAATGCTTCAAGGTTGGACTCAAGCCGTATAGCATCCGAAATGACTTAGAAACTTGGGGTCAAAACCAAACGTGACTCACAAGGTCATGATTTAGACATAAATTGTGTGAACGGACTTTAATAATCTACCTACATAAATCGAGACATCGTTTGAGCATCACATGGTTAGCATGGATTTCCCTAGTCAACCATTCTTCCTTATTGTGAATTTGTTGCTATTTAGTTTCCTTGCTTTAGATTAATCAATCAATCAATCAACTTATCGTTAATCACTCATTGTAGTCTAATCACCCCTTACAATGCTATATCTCTAAATGACTTAGTAGTGTGAGATACATTTCTGCACTTTGTTTTAGCAAGTGTCAAGTTTCGTGTCTAGTTTATCCATGATTTAAGCGCTTTATTAATTCAAACTAAGGAGTTATAGTGGTAAATCCTTGTGGGTTCGACACTCAACTTATTATAAATACTATAACTTGACCCCGTATACTTGCTGGTGGAAATAACTATTTACACTTATGGGCTAGTTCATAGTGCATAAAGTGAGCGGGGTAAACTTTTCAACAAGTTTTTGGTGCTGTTGCCGAGGATTAGGCTCATCTTTATTCTTTAGTTTTTGGCACCTTGATTGAGGTAAAACCAGAAATTTTGCTTGATAATTGTTCTTTAGCTTTATAGTTTTCTTCATTTTATCACTTAGAACTTTATTTTCTTTGTCCTTGATCTCTAGAATACTTTGGTGGGTACTTTGGGGTGAAATTGTGCTAGAATTTATGCTTCTAACCTTTTTGCAGGACAGTTTTTGATCCATCGATGAAACCCTTTGATTCATCGAAGCTTTGTTATAGGAGAGACCCGCGGTCATCCTTCGATCCATCGAGAGTTTATCTTAATCCATCGAAGAGTAAACTGAACTTCATACCTGAGGCTTGGCTTTGATCCATCAAAGCCTATTGTTCGATCCCTAAAAAATTATGTTGTGCTTAAGGTTGTTTCACTTATCTCTACTATCTTTATCTTAAGTATTTATATTCTTGGGAGTATATCTAAGCAGTGTCTTACTTTCAAGCATCGTAGTTAGTGTGTCTAGATCTAGCAACCTTAATTTCTACTACACCCTAGATTCTTAGGACTTTATTTTGTGATTTCGGTATATTGGATATACATAAACCTACATCACGGTTCGCCTCGGTGACTATTATACATGATGGCTACTATGCCACGTACCGAATCACATTCAAATTCTTGAAGTACTCATTGATGTTTTCTTGGGGAGGGGGGGTGTCAAAGAAGCACCATGGAAGGTCCTCAAGGTTTTAAGTACTCTGAGAGTTTGGAGGTCTAGCATTAAGTGGTTGTTTAGTGTGATTTCAGATTTATGCCCTTTCATTATTCACGTTTACGTACACCATCTTCTAGTTCATCATCCATTTTATGGAAGACTAATTTGGGTTTTGATAAAGTGGCTTTGAGTAGAGTGGGATCTAGTAGTGGTAGTGAAGAAGATAATGACATTCCTTTGTTGAGAGTTCAAGACCGGGAAGCTCTTGGTAGCTTATTTGATATAGCCTTGGAGGCTAGGCGCAAGAATCCAACACTTGGACCGCGTACTTTCCACATTGAGTTGGATCCACTAGTTCCGGAAGAAGAAGAAGAGCCCCACGAGTTAAATCGAATTACTACGGAGGACGAAGTGAATGAAGGAAGTCCATTGAGGGAATGTGCCTTACCCTCTTTGGCGGCGCACACCGGATGTATTGTGTTGCAATCATTGGTGGGAGAATGTTTTGAGATAAAGCCAAGCTTCTTACAAACTCTTCCTATCTTTCTAGGACATGCCAATTAAGATCCATATTTACAGCTTTTGGAGTTCGAAGAGGCATGTGCTCGATTGAATATCCGTCCAGGGTAAAGCTCTGGCGAAGATGGTTATAGGTTCTATCGAAGGGTTTTCGGGGTTGTTTTTAGAGCTGATTTCCATAGTTTTCATGTTCTAATATTATGTGATCCTTATGGACAAGACATTGAGATCATGACCCCAGCGATGAGAATTTTGCTGGACCCCAACAATAGTCGTAGACTTGTGGGTGGATTTTTATTTTCATAGTCGCTAACGCGTTCATTTTTATGCATTACGTTTTACAATATGTTTTTAGAGCGTTTAAATTAGAGGTTTATTTTGTGATGGTTTTATTTAGTTGCATCGATGCCTTCGCTATTTGGCCGATCACAGGATAGTCGGCCGGACTGGGTGAAGACAAACATCCTGCCCGACTCAGATTGTCTCGGGTTAGGACAAACACCCTAGACGATCTCATCACTTTGCTTTTCATATATACAGTCTTTCTGGGTTAGGGAAAACACCATGAATGACCACCTCCATTGTATTTTAGTTTATGATATTTGAACTCGCATTATTTCACGGAAATCAGTAAAAAGGCATGATACTTCAGTTTTATCGATTTACGCAGATTATGCTATTTTTTTTCACTCACGCTAACGTTTTATATTTTAATGCCTTTCTCTGGGCTCTTCGGTTTTCGTTTCTCAGGCTGTAGTGTAGATCCTGAGAGTTCTTAGTATCGAGGAATGCTTCAAGTCCACCAGTCATGTCTTTATTAGTAGGTTTCAGCTCATTGTCAGTTTGTATCATATGTATCATACGTTTATAGAAGTCGCTCTGAATACCAGTTGTATTATGTTTCTTTAAGTAGAGCTAATGTAAATAGTCAGATACTCAAGTAGTCGTTGAGTTTACTTTTATTTATCTTCAAAACTAGTACTTTATAAGTATGTTTAAAAATTCCTGAGTTGAGTTTCTGGTTTTGTTTATGACATTTGTTGAGAAATCCGGATGGACATTAGGGGTCCACGGTCTATCTTTGGGATTTGGTTTCTGAAGTGTTATCTTCATGTAGGTTTTTGGGTTTTTCAATTTAAATGGAGGTTATGTCAAAATTTTCGTAGAATTTCTTAGATTATGGCCAGTCGCTAGGACTTAATCTTAGTTTACTAGCTAAACTAGGGTTGTATCTTTTCAGTTTGGTATAAGAACATTAGGTCACAGATTCTGTAGACTCTTTTGGTTATGTTAGTGTAGGCATTTAGGAATGTACAACACTCATGGGAGGATGGCTTGGCCGGCTGGGGGATCCCAATCATACTCTAATTGTGGTGCATTGTTGGATGTCTATAGTCTTATAGTCAAGCCAGTTTGTGACTTCTTTCAATGAGCTAATCTGTTTTTGGACTCGTAGGTCATTAAGCCTCGATAACCAGCCCAACGGGATGATACGTAGTCCTTGGCTTAGCAGATGCATGAGTTAATTTCATGCATGATGCCAGGACCACGAGAGGATCATGAGGATCTAATTACCAAGGCTAAGATGACATGAGTCGTTACTTTTGTTGGCTCCTATGACCCTGAAACTGGTGAGAACTGGCTTGTTGAGATTGGTGGTGTTTGTGATCGTTTGTGCCCCCAGTTGACCCCTGAGTAGAGGATTGAGGTAGCTACAAGTCTATTGCAGGAGCTTGCTTATTGTTAGTGGCAAGGTACTGAGAGGAATGCAACTCTCACCTTGTGGACATAGTTCACATAATTGTTCATGAGTTGCTTCTTCAGCGAAGCATCTGAGCAACAAAAGTATAAGGAGGTTATGAATCTTCGATAAGGAGATATGTCTATGATGGAGTATCAGGATTCAGTCAGGTTAGTCAAAGAGAAGTATTGGAGGTTTGAACAAGGATTGCGGTCAGAGATTTCCCCATACTTATCAGGTGTGCCATATGCTGATTTTGATGAGTTTGTTAGTGCTGTTGTGAGATGTGAGGATAAGCTTTGATCTGAATGGGGCCAGACTCGACGGTTTGAAGAAGATAGTCCTAGTCAAGGTCTTTTAAAGAAGGAAAGCTCAAGCACTTCAGGTTCCACTTCATCTTTGGGTGATGGATCTCACACATGTACTTTGTCCGAGTCATTTTTAGAAATGGATGAGGATTAGACTTCAGAGGCAGAGGTCTGGGGCCAGATCTAGTGGGTCTTGATTTACTCCATCTGCACTTAGAGATTTTTCTTTATGCAATAGATGTCACAAACGCCATCTCAGACAGTGTCAGTTTGGGACTTCAACTTGTTTTAGTTGTGGCCAGACAAGTCACTTTACGAAGGAGTGTCCGCAAAGGGACCCTTCATGTGGATTTTCTGTGCAGAGTTTTGGTGGTGATCAGGGAGCCACTTCCGGGGTTAGAGCCGCACCGCCATCCAGACAGCCAGTTTATCAGGACCGGAGCCAAAGAGGGCAACCGACTGGATAAGCCCAACTTCACCATATGACCTTACAGGAGGGCAAGGCATCTCCAAAGGTGACCATCGGTACGTTATATGCTTTTGGTTATATTGTTTATACTTTAACAGATCCGAGGGTGACACACTCTTTTATCTCCGTGAGATTAGCAGCATTAATTAATGTACATGCCACTCCCTTATCAGTATTGTGGCATGTGATATATCCCTCCAGTGAGGTGGTTTTAGTTTGGTTAGTTTATAGAGACTGTAGTGTTATGGTTGGAGGTTTTGGGTTGTCTGTCGACCTGATATCTCTTGATGTCATGGACTTTGATTTTATTTTGGGAATGGACTTTCTGAGAAATCACCAAACTTTGGTTGATTGTCATCAGAAAGAAGTGGTATTTAGAAGTCCAAGTTTTCCAGAGATTTTATTCTGTGGAGAAAGAAATGTTCTTTCTTCGTGCCTTATTTCAGCTGTGAAAGCCTAGAAAATGTTGCAGAAGGGGTGTACTACAAATTTAGCTCATGTTGTGAACACTTGTGTTTCCACCCCTAACCTTGAGGAGATTGTTGTGATCAGGGAATACCCTGATGTCTTTCCTAAGGAATTACCAGGCCTTCCTCCAATAAGGAAAATAAATTTCACTATTGAGCTACTTCCAAGTACAGGTTAGATAGCTCAGGCGCCATACCAGATGGGTCCAGCTTTATTATGTGCTCGATTTGATGAGGTACAAATCGGGGTGTTACTTATTGGCTTGTGCTCTCCATCTAGAAATGAAGTTCAATAGGCTCTCGGTTTCTCCTTGTCGGATTTTGATGAGTGCGTTGGCGGTGTTGTATTTTTCTTGTAGGCGGTATCTTTTTAGGAAACACTTTGTTAGCTCATCAAACAAATGTATTGATCCTGACGGCACCCCGTAGAACCAATTTTTTGCTTCCTCACATAATGTTTCTTGGAATAGGAAGCAGAGGGTGGCGTCTGAGTAATGGGTTCCTACCGTGGCAGATTGATACTCGTCAATGTGAACTCTAGGATCCCCTTTCCCATTAAATCGGGCAATTTTGACAATTTTCGCGTGCTGATCTCTTCTTGACATGAGGATTGTTTCTGAAAATATGCTCACCCTAGGGGTATACATCCCATTTTTTTCCAGTGTGCTTGCCTTTCTTGAGTGACAAGATTTCTGCCGCTAATTCCTCCATTCTGCAGATCATTGCCGCGTTGCCATTTGACATAATTGCATCATTTTGCCTATGATTCCTTTCTCCTCTCACCAACCTCTTGGGTAACGAGGGTGATCCTGTTAGATGTGGGTTATTAAGTCCCCCGATTGGGTTGATTATAATGACCTCATTTTCCCAATTATCCTTGTTCCCATCTCTATATTGAGGCTCTGCTTCGTATTAGGCTTCTGGATGGCGTATGAACACATTGAGCCTCTCTTCCAACTTCTCTTGAGTTAGACGCTCCTGATGTCTCTCTTATCGTGCCTGCTTCAGCTTGCCCATGAGACGGTCTCGAGCATCCTCTTCCTCTGTTATGTCCTGGATGCTGATAGTTTCTGAGTTTGGCTACCTTGTCTGACGGCTCAACTGGGTGGTGAATGTTGATCTGTCACTGGTTTCACCTGTCATAGCTCGCTATCGAATTTTTTGGCTTATATGCTTTTGGGTGGTGGTGTTTGTACTTGGTTTGTGATTATCTGCTTCCCACAGACTGCCGCTAATTGTTTCTACCAAATCCATTAGGTTATTGATAGAAGCACATCTGAGACTTGATGGTGGTGATATCGGATATGAACACTTCTCAGCCAGCTCACTGTTACAAGTAATACATAAACTGACGTTAAAGGTTTAGACAGGGTCAACCTGTCTTCAACACTTCGATACCTAAGTCAGAATACGTATCAAGTATAACAACGTTAGTGAGTTTAATGAATCAGCTGACCTTTACTTTGTCATAAATGAACTGTTTATAAAGGTGGTTGGAGGAGTTGCCTCGTTGTTGTCTTTGATGTGGGACTCTGCCTTTCCATAAGGTCGTTTATTATTCGTATCGTATGAGGCTTGTTACTGGGTTTTTGGGGATAACTCCATCAGCAAAGTTAGAGCTCTCACTATTTGGTTTCAATTTTAGTTTTGGCACAAAAGGAAAAAACTGAAAACAACATTCTTCAACCTAAAAAATCAAAGATATGAAATACCGGAAAAATTCTAATGTATTGTTTCTAACAAATTGTAAGACGAAAGTTCAAGTTATGTATCATAACTTGCGCTTGGTACAAGTTATTGTTCCTAACATCTTGCATTTGGTTCTGGCAGTGTCAATCCGTTTAGTGGCTAAGTGTTATGACCATAATTATGTTCTACTTACGCTCATAACTTCATGCTTACTGCTTGTTTTTCATGAATAAAGCATTATTCATATGACATTTCCTGTTGATGTTAGAAAATCGTGGTTTCGTAAGGAAATGGGGTAAAATTCGATGATTAGGCACTTACTAGAGGAGACGATGACGTTTCCGAGGCCGTGGGAGAAGATAAAGTAACTTTGAGAAAAATACGAAAAACAGTCCCCGGAGACTCGCCAAAATTTCCAAGATTTCAGCCACCAGCGGTTAACTAAGGTCATGGTCAACCTTAAGTCAAGTCCTCCATGAAGATATTTTGGGCTAAAGGCAAGTCACATGCATGGCACATGCCATGGTGGGTGAGACTTAGTACCACATCTCCCATTTTAATTTCAAAATTCAAATCTGAAAAATATCTCCAAGCCTTAGAATTTTCAGATTAGTTTTCTCTCTCCCTACCCACTTCATTCACACATCTCATTTTGCAATCTCTCACCTTTAGCCATTCTCTCTCTACCTCTCATCCCTACCAAACCCTCTCAAATCTCTCTTACAAAGCCAAACTCCTCACTACCACCACCATCTAAATCACCCATCCATCTCCATCACCTTGGCTAGTTTGGTAGTCCTCTTCTTACAAGCTTGGGTACTCCTAGAGCAAAAGAAGAGGAGAGCTTGGAGCAAAATGAGGGCTTGAAGAGGCTTTGGCTAGCTTTGAGGATTTTCTTGGTTACTTCTTCTCTTTGTTTACTCTATTCATGTATTTAAGTTTGTTTCTAGACATGTATAATGAGTAGTACTCTTATGGGAGATTAGGGGTCAAACTCTAGTCACTTGATGTGTTAAACAATGGTTTGAATGGTTTGTTTTATACTATGATTCATGTTTTTAGTATATGTGTGTTGTGAATGGGTTGTGATGAATCTATTATGTGTTTGTGGGTTGTTTATATGCTTGTGCTTATTGAATGGGTTCTATGTACTCGTGTTGACTTTAGCTAAGTTAATGTGGGTATTGAGAATCTAAAACATGAACTTTGGTTGAAATAGCTAATCACCTAGAATTATATGAGCACGTAAACATGACTAGAGTTTGACTCCAACAAAGTTAGGCTCTATTGGTTAGCTTCCTCTTAAACAATAGCAAGAACCCAAACATGCTTGAGTCCCAATAGGCTTAAGAAGCTTGGGTCAAGCTCATATAGGCCAAAATTCATATGGATATTAGTTGGTTTTTTCGGTTCATATCTAAGTGAGTATGAATTGGGAGAATCACAAGAGCCACATCTCTCGGGTTTTCCAATAGAGACTTGTGAAGAAAACCTTTCACATTGAGCACATATTGATTATCTGCACTCATTCCTTCGCAACATATGGTTAGAGTCCAGGCACCAAAAACCTAGACTTTAGTTTTGTTTTTCCATGTGTGCTAATGTTGGTCTGAATCCTTCCAACCTCTCTTGTCGTTTAGGAGCTCCGGATCACAACCAAACACAACCCAAAATGTTACGAATTAGACAAAAGTTGGGTAAACCGGATTAAATCACTTTAATCATAAATTGAATATTGTTTGCATTTCAAGTGGTTAATGGTAACACCTCTAGCTACTCATTTCTTTCATTTGAATTAATCTCATGAATTTGCTTACTTTTACTTTGTATTTGTCACCTAATCAAAACAATCAATCAATCAGAATTGCATTCATCATAGTAGTAATATCACCCCTCACGAAGTATGGTTTCCAAGGGACCTAGCAACACGACATACATTATTCCATCTCATCTTTAGTCACATTCCGTGTTTGTGTCTTGTGTAATCGAGTCTTGCATTAAGAGCTAATGAATTAGGGTGATCAATCATTGTGGGTTCGACATCTAATTTCAAATCATCTATACTATAACTTGTCTCCGTATACTTGCGAAAGTGTAAAAGGGTCACACCGATTACTAAGTACCCATAATTAGGCCGTATAAGTATATATATACCAACATAGATAAGCAAGAACAAGAAAATACAGAGACAAAATAACAAGAGGTTAAGCAGAAGAAGAATCAGATCTATAGAGGACTTTGATTGGCAAAATAGAAGATGAAGACAAAGAAAAAGACAGAAGAGCAGCAAAAAAAGAAGAGGAAGAAAAAGGAGAAACGGAAGGACATAAATTTTTTATAAGACAACGACCCTTTAGGAAGAAAAAACCAAATTTTATTGTAAATAGTAATAAGAGTATATTAGACTTTCTAAATCACTTTTACAGTAAAAACGCTTATTTTTCACCACAATTCAGGCTGGACCTTGTTCACAGGAATAGCATTCGTTTGATTGCTTGCTTAACTAAAGTATAGTGGGTAAGTGCAAACGAAGTTCACAAGCTCAGATAACATCATATATGATCCTCCCTAATGAAAAGAGTAAGGAAACCAGCCATTGCATATGTCTCAGCTTGTGCTATTTTTCTATTGATATTGAGTAACCTCAACATCGACATCTATATATCATCCTCATTTCAAAACGGATATTCAACTAAGTGGTTACTGGGGTGTTGCAAATTTGGTGAATAATCTTCTCTATAGAGGGGAACATCTTAGGTTAGATATATTGTACAATTCGCAAAGAAGACGACATCACATTCTACACTCGTATAGGTAAGCATGTAGTACTCATGTATCTAAAGTATTTTCTGTCATGCTTATTAAGAGTTTTAATTATAACTTAACCTCTTCCATTAATTCCATGTGCCAAGCACCTTCTACCTCGGAATGGATATGATATATATATATATGTGTGTGTGTGTGTGTGTGTGTGTGTGTGTTTATTCATATATACTCACTTAATTTATTTAGTGCTTGCAATCACTACATATAATGTACTTTTGCTTATTGAACTCAAGATCTTGTTGTTACAAGTGTTGAGTTGAGTTTCCATCATTGGTGATCATTAAAGTTGGACTTTAACCTCATTCCTTTAGATGTTTTTCACACCAAATCTCTTGCAAGTCCTTTTGTTAATGGATCAGCCAAATTATAGCATGATCTTACGAAATCAACGATTATAACGCTGTCAGTTATCAATTATCTCACCGAACTATGCCTCAAACCAATGTGCCTTGATTTGCTATTATATACCTGGTAATATGCTTGTGATAGGGTTGCTTGACTATCACAATGAATAGATATTAGAGACATTGGTTTAGGCCATATTAGAAATTCTAGTAGTAAGTTCCTTAGCCATTCCCCTTCCTCCACCAAGTGAAAATATCTAACCCGTAGTTGATTTATGATCCTCATTATCGGATATCCAACTAGCATCAGTAAAACTTTTGGACCGATGTTAAATAATTTCGCTCATTGTACTTTCATTTCAAGCTTATTTAATTTCAAGTATAATCCCGGACAAATGGAGGATTTTGTGTAGACTACCGCCAAATGAAACTTTTGGACCAAAATTGTTAACTATCTAAATGCGTTTAAGTTTGATCTTCCTTTCTTTATGGATTCTATTACATATATATTTATTACAAGGTTATGATATAAATATATACTCTATGATCTATATATATAAAAATATAGTCTTAACTAAAGACTTGTTTGTGATTGTTATGGTTGAGGTGTGAAGTTGGGTGCATAGTACGAATTAACTCATGCTTAAGTGAATTGCTGGTAAATTATTTTGTTATTGTGGAAGTTAGCCAAGGGCTCTAGTCCCTTACAAATAATACACTATTATACTCTAGGGAATGAATTGTGTCAAACCGGGAGTATACATACTTTGACAGGTGGCCTTAGAATGTTGTGGCTTTACATGTGTGTTGGTATTGTGAGACTAAGCACATGATTTTCGAGTAATTACCAGTTAAACCAAAAGAATTCATTTCGAAAGTATTGGCGTATTTGTGTGTAGATGTGTATTTGGGCAAGAACGTATATTATATATACTTATATGTATATATCATAAAGATGCAAGTATAAGTATGAAAGAACATAACCGATTTTGATTATTCCACCTTTTTGAATTAGTTGTTCGGTTTGATGTTTCTTAGAGATAATCTAGTATATGCTTGTAAGCTTTACTTATTGGGTCAATGTGACTTATGATGCTATGCCTTTATGTTTTCAGGTGATGAGTAGAATGCTTAGAAAAAATGGGGTGCGTCGCCTACTAAATAAACAAATTATTTTCTACTTGCTTTTTAGTTTCAATAAATGTAATGACTATTATTTCCTTAAACTATGGACTTGTAATATTAATGTTTTCACTTTTCAATAAATGCATTATTCAGACATCTTAACTTTTGAAATGATTTGGGTTTCTTATTCACATCACAAATCCTAAAACCATATTTCAATATAATATTGGCCCCGGGTTTGGGGGTGTGACAAATAGGGTGTAAGTGGATATTTAAAAACAAAATGAAAGTTAATGGAACTATAGACAAGTTTAAAGTAAGGCTAGTAGCCAAAGGATATACTCAAAAAGAAGGTATAGTTTATTTTCATACCTATGCACCAGTTGCTAGAATAACTACCATAAGGGTAATTAGTGCTTCTATATATAAATTTCATATTCATCAAATAGATGTGAAGACTGCATTTTTAAATGGTGAATTAGATGAGGAAATTTATATGCATCAACCTGAGGGATTTATTATGCCTGGACAAGAACACAAGGTGTGTAAGTTAGTTAAATCATTATATGGTTTAAAGCAAGCACCTAAACAATGGCATAAAAAATTTGATAAGGTCATTATCTCTAATGGATTCAGAATACATGAATCTGATAAGTGTGTTTATAGTAAGTTCTAAAATAATAAGAGAGTGATCATTTGTTTGTACGTTGATAACATGCTCATATTTGGAACTGATATCGAAAGTATAGAATCGACTAAGAAATTCTTATCTTCTAGTTTCGATATAAAAAATATGGGAGAAGTTGATATTATATTGGGTATAAGAATTAAAAGATGTAATGATGGTTTGGTTTTAACTCAATCACATTACATAGAAATTAAAAGTTCTTATAAAATTCAACCATTATGATAGCAAATCAGTTTATCCTCCTTTTGATTCAAATTTGAAACTGAATCAAAATAATGGTAGAGGCATAAATCAATTAGATTATTCTAGAGTGATTGGATGCTTAATATATGTCATGTCTTTATACTAGGCCTATATAGCTTTCGCTGTAAGCAACATTAGTAGGTATACTAGTAATCCTGGACAAGCACATTGGAATACAACATCTAGAATATTAAGGTACTTAAAAGGTACAATTGATTATGGAATATATTATAGTGGGTATCCTTCGATTTTAAAGGTTTCATTCGGCAGTAGTCCGCCCGAAATCCTCCATTAGTCCCAAATCAAACATAAGTAAATGAACTCAAAGTAAAAAATATAGAAGATAACAAATTTTAATCATTGGATCAAAAGTATCATCCAGCGGTAATCCGCCCGAAATCCTCCATTTGACCCGTTTATTATTAATCCAAATTATGTCGAAATTAAAGAAGTAAGTACACCATCTCGAAACGTTTTTTGAGAGGAATCCAATGGAAAAATAGTCATAAAGTCCGATATGGAGTTCTCAAGTCCAAAAATAAAGATGTTTAAAAACTGTCAAGAAATGGTTACGCTTGGTATTAAGTTCATTTGCACGAATTAATTAGTTAGTAAGTATTAACCAATGCCTTTAACACTTTTCAGATTGATAGTTAAACTCTTAAACTTCGTTTGGATATAAAGAACACTAAATTTGATTAAGAAATGAGTGAGATAAAATATTTCAACTTAAGAGCATCTTAAGAGTTTTCGAACAAGATTAAGGAAAATATTAGCAAAACTTGTTTTACCCATAACTTTCTCATTACTTAACCTTTTTGAGTGATTCAAAAGCCAAAGTTGAATAACTTTTTGTGTAGAATCCAAATATGTAAAAATATTTGACTAATTAAAATTTTAACAGAAACTAAAAATATTAAATTTACACTATGGCTCATTATTTCCCTTTTATTCTTAGCTATGCACTTTGATGTAATCCTAAAAATAAAGAAGTATAGCAATATACTTATGTACTTACTCAAGAATTACAGTAGGTAAATGAGGTGTTTGATTAAGTTAAGGTAAGATCTAAATGAAAGTACTTCCTCAGGTGCTGGATGTTCCATGGGTGGCGTAGTCGTTGACCCTGCATGTCCCTAAGGTAGAAAGTGCTGTCGCTTATCATCTTGTCAACGACGTACGGCCCTTCCCACAATGGGCGAAGCGCCTTCACCTTCTGTTGGATTGCCTTCATCACCCAGTCCCCCAGTTGGATTGGGCGAGCGCGTATGTGCTGGTTGTATAACCGGGCGATTCTCTGCTTGTTCGCGGCGTTGTGCAGGTGCGCCATATCTCTTCGTTCTTCCAACAGGTCATTATTAAGCCTTAGCCCCTCACTGTTCGTGCGCGGGTCATACCCCTCGATCCGTGGGCTTTGATGGGTAATTTCCAGGGGTAGTACGGCCTCCGTTCCGAACGTCAGGCTGAATGGGGTTTCGCCTGTAGCTGCATTCGCTGTCGTTCAGATAGACCATAGGATTTCTGGTATGACCTCGGGCCAACGCCCGTAACCCGCATCCCCCGGTTCGATGTCTTCGATCTTCCTCTTAATGCCGGTCTTGATGATTTTGTTCGCTGCTTCCACTTGTCCGTTCGTCTGGGGGTGTGCTGGTGATGCGAAGATGAGGTCCGTTCCCTAACGTTTGCAGAAGTCTATCAGTCTGGGGTTGTTGAATTGTGGCCCATTATCTGTGATGATGTTGATCGGCGTCCCATAGCGACAAAAAAGGAAGCGCCAGAGGAAGCGTTCTACCTTCTCTGTGGTGATCTTCGCCATGGGCTGGGTTTCGATGAACTTTGTGTGGTAGTCGATGATGACGATCAGATACCTGTATTGCCCTTTTGACTTCGGAAGTTCTCCGATCAGGTCCAGTCCCCACTGTGCGAATGGAACGGGCAACAGGAGGATTGATAGTGGGACGGCGGGTGCATGGTGGTGGTGTGCGTGGAGTTGGCACTGGTGACACTTGCTTGTCAGTGCCGTGGCGTCCGCGTGGATGGTGGGCCACCAGAAACCATGCCGAAGGGCTTTGTGCGCGATTGATCTGGCGCCCGCATGATGGCTGCACGTGCCCGAGTGGATCTCTTTTAAGATTGAGCTGCCCTTTGTTGGAGTGACGCACTTGAGGCTCGCCCAAGTCCTCCCCCGTCGGTAAAGTACCCCGTCCCGTACGCTGAAGTTGGTCGCCCGTGCGACGATGGTCCTGGCCTCCTTCTTATCCCCTGGCAGTTCTCCTCTTGTTTTATAGGCGATGAGTACGTCCATGTAACTATGCTCGTGCGGCTCGATTGCTAGGACCTACTCCGCTCCCGAGATGCTTGGTCGCCGCAGCACCTCGACGATACGCTGCCCCGGCCCTGTGTGTGCCTTTGCGTTGAATCCCCGGCGTATATGGCTGATGTTGACGTGCTTGAATCCCTTGATCAGCGCCTGCACATGCTTTAGGTAGGCGATCATGGACTCCTCCTTTGCCTGGAATTCCCCTCCAACCTGGCTTACCACCAATTGTGAGTCGCTAAATATGTTGAGGTCGGGCGCTTCTGAGTTCTTGGCCAGTTGCAGACCCGCAATGAGCGCCTCGTACTCGGCCTCGTTGTTCGTCGCCTTGAATTCGAACCTGAGGGCGTACTCCGCGTTTACCCCTCCTGGCCCGGTTAAGATTATGCCGGCACCGCTCACCTTTTTTGTGCAAGATCCGTCGACGTAGAGGTTCCACTCCGACCACGGTCGCTCCTTGACCTCCGGTTTGTCGGACGCCCCTACCGTCGGACCATCGGGCGCTTGGGCCATCGTCCCCTCTGCCTCCGTGTATTTGGCGATGAAGTCCGCCACGGCCTGCCCCTTAATTGTCGTGCGAGGTTTGTACTCGAGGTCGAATTCACTAAGTTCGATGGCCCACTTCGCCAGGCGGCCACTGTGATCGGGCGATTGGAGTATCTGGCGCAAGGGTACGTTGGTGAGGATGTGGATGCTGTGCGCCTGGAAGTATGGCCTCAATCGTCGGGCAGCGGTTACGAGCGCGAGCGCCATCTTCTCGATCGTTGGATATCGTGTCTCAACGCCCGTCATACCCTTCCCTGAAAAAAAGACGGGCAACTCCGTGCAGTCCTCCCTGCGGACGAGGGCGGAACTGACGGCCGTGAGGGAAGCAGCCAAGTAGAGGTACAGAACTTCCCCTCGGACGGGTCTGGAGAGGAGCGGAATGGACGCCAGGTATTCCTTGATCTGAAAGAAAGATTCCTCACACTCGAGCGTCCACACAACCTCGCGCTTGTTCGTGGTCCTTAGGGCTTTGAAGAACGGGGCACACCTATCCGAGTAGCGCGAAATGAAACGGTTCAGGGATGCGAGATTTCCCGTGAGGCTCTGCAGATCCACCCTCTTGACGGGCGGCTTCATGTCAATGATTCCTTTGACCTTGGTCGGCGCGGCCTCGATCCCCCGCTGGCTGACAATATACCCCAGAAACTTGCTGTTGGTCACTCCGAAGGTGCACTTGGCGGGGTTCAGCCTCATGCCGTTCTTGATGAGGACGTCGAGCACAGTCCCCAAGTTCTGGACGTGGTCGACTGCCTGGACGCTTTTTACCAATATGTCGTCTACGTACACGTCTACAATGTTGTCGATTAGGCCATGAAACATCGTGTTCATGAGCCTCTGGTACGTGGAGCCGGCGTTCTTCAGCCCGAAAGGCATGACAACGTAGCAGTAAAGGCCCTTGTCTGTGACAAACGTTGTCGCCTCCTGGTCCGCGGGGTCCATGAAGATTTGGTTGTAGCCCGAGTAAGCGTTCATCATCGATAGGAGTTCGTGCCCTGCCGTTGCGTCCACCAGCTGATCGATCCTTGGTATCGGGAAGCTGTCCTTCAGGCACGCTTTGTTGAGATTACTGTAATCGATGCACATTCTCCATTTCTTGTTGCTCTTCTGTACCATCACAGCGTTGGAAATCCACTTGGGATAGTCCACCTTCCGGATGAACCCGATGCCCAGTATTCGGTCCACCTCCTCGTGCATGGCTGCGTAATGCTCTCCTTTGTATGTCCGCCGCTTCTGCTTCACTACCCGGGCGCTGGTGCTGACGCTCAGTCGATGGGATATGATATTCATGCTGATCCCGGGCATGTCTTTGTATGACCAGGCGAACACTTCCTGCTTCTCTTTCAGCAGCTCGATCAGTCGTTCGGCTATCGTGGGAGCCAACGATGCCCCGATCTGGACCGTCCTCTCCGGGTGTTCGGAGGATAGCCGGATCGTCCTTAGCTCTTCGCGCTCGGGGACGGGTGATACGGCCATCAGCCCGTCGCGTGAGTCGTCGGGTATTTCTGATCCTGGCGTGGGTTCCAGGGCGAGGACCTCGCGCTTGTCCCGAGGCTTCGCCGCCTCCTCGCTGTTGTATCCTCGGACATGCCCGACTCCGCGCTCGGTTGGGAATCGTCCCAAGAGTATGTATGTTGCGATGATCATCCTCAACCTGCAGATCCCCGGTCTCCCGAGTATGGCGTTGTGGGGGGAGGGGGTGTCCATGATGATGAAGTCCATCCGGATCTCGCTGTGCGGGGAGTCGGGTGCGCCAATCTCGACCCGCAGGTTGTCGCTCCCGATTGGATACGATGCCTCGCCCGTGAAGCTGGTGATGCCCTCATGGTCCTGTGTCATCTTGTGTGCGGGCCTCCCGAGCGCCTTATATGCGTCGAAGTAGATTACGTTGACAGACGCCCCATTGTCAACCAGCACCCTCCTTACAAGGAATTGGTCGATGATTGCATCGATCACGAACGGTAGGGTGCTGCCCTTCGGGTTCTCCTCCTCGTCCCTCGCCGTGAAACTGATGGTGGGTGCCTCCTTCCTTCCTGCCTTGGGTGTTCTTCCTGCCCCGATTGTCAGCACCTCCCTGCTCGAGTGATCGGGCGATGACGTTCTCTCCCTGCGCTTGCCCCCGGATATCGTGTTGATAGTCCCACGGGTCCTTGTGTTCGCCTGGTGTCGTCGTCCTCCCGTCCTGGGACGGCCGTTCTTCCTCATGTCCTTGAGAGCCTTCCTTAGCAGGGAACAGTCGTTCGTGTGGTGGGCGGCGGCGTTGTGGTATTCGCACCAAATGCTCGGGATTCGGCCGACCGGGGCCATTGCTGCCGTTACGCCGCTCGGTGGTGGGAGCCGGTGCCGATGTAGGTGGAGAAGCTGCTCGGGCGACTGCCCGTCGATCGTGAAGACCTCCTGTCCCACTGGTTGATGGTGTGATGCTGGCGGCAGACGGGCGCCCTGCTGCGCTAGTCGCCCCCCCCCCCCCCCCCCCCGGTGGCAGCGGTTGCTTTAGTTATTGCGGGGAAAGGGCTTCTGATTGTTCCATCTTGGCGCATCCCGGTACCTCTTGTATCCCTGGACTGGCGCTCCTCCATCGTCCGAGGGCCGTTGAGGCTGAGCGTTCTCCTCTGGTCTGTTGGTGCTAGACTTGGAGGCGGACCCGTACACTCGCGTCTCTACTAACGCCTTCTGTACTACCAGGTCCATAATTTCTTCGTAGTCGAGATGCTCCTTCCTCACCAATTTCTCTACGAATGGAGTGGCGAGCAGGTTATCCATCAAGGCGACCTTGGCCACCCGCTTGTCAAGGTCCCAGCACGTGCTGGCGAGCGTCCTAAATCGGTTGATGTAGCTGGACAGGCCATCGTCCATCCCCTGGCGGACCTTGAGGAGGATGCCCGTGGTGTTGTATTTCCCCTGGAGCCTGTAGCGCTTCTGGAAGCTCTCTATCAGCTCGAGGAATGAGTGGATGGATCCTGGCGGGATCTCGTAAAACCAGCTCCGTGCCTCCTCCGCCAGCGTTTCCTGAAATAGGAAACACAAGGTTGGGTCTGAGTACTGGGTTCCGTCCGTGGTGGATCGAAACTCGTCTACGTGCGCGCGCGGGTCCCCGCTCCCGTCGAACCGAGCGATCTTCGTTATCTTCGAATGGGGATCCCTTCCCTTCTCCAGTATGTGCGCCGAGAACGGACTGACCCGGGGGGCGAACGTCCCGCCCTGACCGGCCAGCTTGTCCCTGCACAAGCGTGAGACTTCCTCCGCCAGCTCTTCCATCCTCTGCAGGATCAAAGCGTCGTTCGTCGGGTGCGCTGATTCTTCCACGGGCGGGGGCGCTCGGGCCGCCTGGGAGTTGGTCCTGCCGAACGGGCACTGCTCCTCGCTGGTGGTCTCCTGGGTCTCCTCGTGCTGCTCCATCTGCTGGCTGATGAGTGTGTCCAGCCGTTCCTCCAACCTCTGGCGGATTTGGCGCTCCTCTGCTCTCTCGAGCGCCGCTTCTCGTAACTCCTGGACCAGGCTACTGATGCGTCCCTCGTCGCCGTTCCCGTCAGTCGCTAGTGTATTCCGCCCCTGTGAGTCTGGCGGTGTCTCCCCATCGGGCGTGTTACTGCCGTTAGTCACCGGGTTGAGCATGTGGACCTTTGATTTTGGTGGTGTTTATACGAGGTTTGCAATTTGTAAGTTTCTCACAGACGGCGCCAGATGTTTCTACCAAATTACGCGCGGGGGCGTAACGGGGCAGAAGCAACACGAATACACCTCCCCTCCTGGTCGTGCGATGGACTTCCTCCTCCTCCTGGTGCGTCCGAGCGCTGGGGCCGTTCGGATGGACGGGCGCTCTCCTTCTCTTCGTACATACGGGCTCTCCTTTCGGGCGGTGGATTCTCCTGTCGGGCGCTTCCTGTTCCTCTCGGGCGCTCGGGTGCAGCTGTTAGGAGAATACAACAACGAAGCAGGCGGTCAGGGGTTGAGACGGGGTGGCCCGCCTTCAACGCTCAGATGCCTAAGTCAGATGATGTATCAGATATAACAGTCAAGCGAACGTGCGAACGAGTAGATTGGAAATCTAGTCCGAACGGGATCTAAATGGAGTGATCTTACCTGTAATAAATACCTGATATATATAGGTGGTTGAGTTTGGAGCCTGGTGGTGTTCTTCGATGTGGGACAACCTGCACTCTGCTGGTGTGTGTTCTGCTTATTCGGGCGCGCCCCCCACGGGCGCGTGTGCGCCCGGAGGGGGTGGGTCTGGTGAGTGAAGTTGAAGCCTCCTTGGTGGTCTTGTGTGTGGTGTGGTAGGTGTCGCTAATCTGCTTAAGTGGATAAGTATGTTAATCGTACAACTAATGATGCAATACAAACAGAGAGTTTCTCTAATATTAAGTGGGAGTGGATAGCCCGAGGTTCTCATGGAGTGGCTCATGCAGCTGCTGCTTTGGGATACAGGAATGTGGATCTTAATAGATGGGTTAGCCAACCACCACGGTTTTTGGTTCATGTTTTGAAGAGTTATGGGGGCCCATGCCCACACGGTTTGATGTAATAGACGTAGCTAGCCTTCGCGTCTTATATTGCGCCTACTTGTTTATGCTTCCTGTTGCTTGTTTTCCCAAGCTATGGCCTTGTCTTAATGCAATTCAGACTTTCAAAAAAAATGACACTGAGCTCCTGATCCAGCGGGGAAGCTTCTATCTTATATTACAGATATGTCCAAGAGTCCTAAACTTAATATTAATATTTATCTCATATTTTTCCTACTGTTGATACAATGTTACTTAGTATTGTTCAAAACCGGTAAGTTCTGTAATATAGTACAGAACATAACATAGTATTGTAAGAGCATAGCAAACACAACAGCATCCGTTTCTCCAAAATCCAAATTATTGTTCTATTACAATGAAAGAAGCCAGGTCAATGAACTCCTAGCAAATTCAACATCTACAAAAGTAGAAATGACATACAAAGAGCACAACTTCCACAAAAATTAGCAATCTAATTAGCACTAATCATTGTCCCTACAAAACACAGCCTCGGGGTTCATTCTGGTATCTAAATTCTAACTAATACGAAAGCATTTTCGGTCTTTCACCAATACAAGGACAACACCCAGGGAATACAATATCAACAACAAAATTTTGTTAAAGAAAGGACTATTGCAGGTGTGGTTCAAATTCAATACAGTGGGGGGGGGGGGGGGGGGGGCTAAATGCTGGATAGTTCAACTTGCCTTCTGCTGCTGTTTTCCACAATTTTCTTCCACAATTCGCTGGAACTCCTTCTGACTGGTCACAATTAGGCGTTTGACCATGTCATAAGTAGTAAGCCTAATGCTGCATTAGACAGAGGAACTCTTCATCAGATGGACAAGAATGGGCCAACAAACAAAATTTAATGTTATGAATGAAATCTTTGACACACAGGGAATGTTCTATCACATAATAAGATGATCTAAAAGCTTGATAGGTTTGCAATGTACCTGCTGTTTGGTAAAGTTTTCAAAGCATTCGGCAGAAAACCCCTATACAAGCCTACAAGTCCATCACGAGCCACAATACCTGCACAAGCAAAATCATATTAGATACAAGGATGAGCAAGTATGAAGCAAGAATAGAAACTTAGTTACCAAAACAAAATGATGCTAAAAGCTAAACAATGCAACTTATTACTATACACAACAAGTGCTCCATTTATTTAGATGAGCACCAATTAAATATTCCACATGTAAGAGTGAGAACAGCTTAGGAGATAAAATTGTTTAGGCATAATTCTCAATTTGTAGTATTTGACACACTATCTGGTCACCTGCCAGTTAATGCCAGTAGAAAAACTAATATCTTAATATTTACCTGGAATGGCATCAAAAATCGTCTTGTAAGGAGTGCCCCTCATTTGCATCTGTCTTCTAACAGTGTCTAATGGATAGCATGTGAGTGTAGCAAGGGATGCTGATACTAAGCCTGTTAATAGTGATGCTTCAGCTTTCTTTTGATATTCCTCTGGCAAAGA
Source organism: Geum urbanum (assembly GCA_946800695.1). NCBI lineage: Eukaryota > Viridiplantae > Streptophyta > Magnoliopsida > Rosales > Rosaceae > Geum > Geum urbanum. The sequence goes on along the minus strand of OX326999.1, from coordinate 73,827,491 downwards.
CTTCTTTACCCTGTCAATCAAACAAGAGTATAACTAATATTGCATACACTATTTCTTTCATCTTTCAGCGTAAAATAGAATGAGGTACGAGAGGACTCACAAGTCAAAAACGCAAAAGTTGACAGCAATATAAGGAGCTATTCCAATAAGAGAAGGTCCAAGACCATAATAGAAGGATGCAACTCCTTCCTCTCTTAACATGCTCCAGGCAATCTGGAATAACACATCAAAATTCACGTTCATGAAGAAAATGGTAGCTTATCGTGACTAAATGTGACGACCCAGAACAGAGTCAGCAGCAGTGGAATCAGCTTGATCTACGAGCTTGCGCGTAGTCGCAGAGTTACGGCAATTGTTTGAATCGCCGGACTTGTTAACGACTAAATTATTGGCCGAGAATTGGAGCTAGGTCTCTTCTTGAGAGTCGTGGTACGTGTGATTTCGAGTTCGTGGGCGGTTCCAGATCGTTATTTGGACGACCGAGGAATAAGTTACGACTATTTGAAGTTTCGACGGAATCGGGTTAAATTGGTGAATTTCTTAACGACTAAATTACCGGTCGAGAATTTGGTTTCGGCTTCTTCACGGAAGTTGTTCAGAATTTAATTTCGAGCTCGTGGAAACTTCCGGAGCATTATTCCGAGTTACGAAGATTAAGTTGTGAATATTTCCGATTGTTGGTTATTTAGTCGGTTTAAATATGTGTTAGGTTGAACGGTTGACTTTTTATTGGTTTGGTCGATGTGTTTGACTTCAGGTGATAATTGAAGAGTACGTTGAGACGAGTTTGTTGCCGCGAGAATTATTGGAATCGGAATTACGACGAGGAAATTTCGTGTGTTTGAAGTTTATCGAAATACGAATTATGAGGTTTTCATTTTGGGAAAGTGTATATATGTGGGTTGCCAAAAAGGGAAAGTCAACATATGGCATTTACTGAGTTGACTGGGTCAACCCAGTTTGACCGATGAGGTGCGACACCGTCTCGGTGTTCCACGACGGCTCACGGCGGTGATGCCCGTCCGGCCACGGGGAAGGACTCCATCGATGCGCCTTGGCCACCCCAACATGCTTCCGGCCTCCTTTCACGGCAAGGCTCGCCGGAGAGAGAGAGAGAGAGAGAGAGAAATCCGACCAAAAATGGAGGGAATTTTGGTGAATTCGGGTTCTATGAATTTGGCCGATTTGAGCTGCAATTTTAGGTGGGCTTTGTAGCCCTCAACACCATGAAGCTACCATGTAAGTTTGGTGTTTCAATTCGATGTGTGCTTGGAGAATTTTGGGTTTGAAATTTATGTACCAATTCGGTTTTGCTTGAAATTGAGCTAGTTAGAAATTGAATTGGCCTTTGTTGCAGTTGACAAAGTTGCTCAGTGGATGATTTTGAGTGGAATAGGGGTTGCTCCGCCGAGAAATTTTCAGATTGGTGATAGCGCCGCCGTGGGCGGTGGTCAACGCGGCGGTCAACGGTCAACGGCGGTCAAGTTTGACTTTTTGGAGTTTTCGACAAGTTGCATTTCATTTCACTCGAAATCGCGCCCCGATCGCAGTGGAGAGGTTCGTTTTTCGAGTTGAGCGTCCGAACTTACAGCGAGGTATTGAGGTGTGATTTCCGGATTTCCGACAGTTTGTCGTAATCGAATTTCGTGTTTCCGAGAACGGTGGTTTCTCGTGATTTGTTTTGAATTGTCGAGTTATGACTTTGAGTAATGGACATTGTGAATATTCAGGTGTTCGTGATCGTTCGTTTGGCGAGGAACTTTCCGCCGGATCACGGGTTAACGCGAACTGCGTTACGCTAGTCTGTGAGTGGACAAGTTTCTATTTTCACTGTTGATTTGCGAGTTCATGGATTTTATGATTTCCGTATTTATTTTATACTATGATTGAGATATATGTTATTTTCGGAGGTATTGTTATATGATAATTGGTGATGGCATTTATTACATCGATGTACCAGAGTTGAGAGATTCCTCTGGGCGGGGTTGAGTGGTCCCCTGCGTGCCACCAAGGTTGAGTGGTCCCCTGGCCTATCACTGTCAGGTTTGAGCGATTCACCTAACGTCGAGCTTGAGAGGTCGCCCGACAACCTCCGTGTATATATATATGTGTGTATGTGTGTGTGTTGTTTTCCGAATTCTCACTGTTTTACATTGAGTATGTATATAAACTGGTGAAAGGCATATGTTTATTTTCGTCCACTCACTCTAACGTTTTTATTTGCCTTTCCCCTGGGCTTTTCGGTTTCTGTGTCCAGTTTGCAGTTCGGACTCTGGTGTCGCACGTCGTGGTTGGAGGCATAGTGATCGAGCTACCTTTTTCTTCCAGTAGGTTTATTGTTCTACCTATTGTGGTATACTTATATGATTATACATTAGAGGTCGCTCTGAGTATTCTGTTGTATATTTTATACGATTTTACTCCGGATTTCAGTAAAGAGCTTATATATTTACTATTTTACTTTACTGTTGATATATTGAGAAATCCGGATGGGATTGGTGCCCACGGTTTGATTTTTGTGGCATAGGATGAAGTGTATTTTCCGCGTGCAGGTAATGGTAATTCCACGTTAGTAACGAAACTCTGCCAAAATTTTTACGGTTTTTGTTGGTTCGTGTTTTCGAAGGGGTTCGATTCCGGTTTAGGGAACTAAATCGGGGTTGGGTCCTTTCACTAAAACAATCTGATCAATCATACCTGAGTCATAGTTCGACACCCAGGTTCAACTGCTAACCGTAACCTCAGGACATCCAATGGGTAAGTGACCTACAAGAAGGAGAAATATATGTTTATAGAACATCTGAATGGAATACACTCATAAACTTAAGAAATCACAAATCCACAGCTTGACTCACAAAAGTGGATGTCATCCCTGCACAAGCCCCTGCTGCTAGTCTTCCAATTAGAGAGAGCTCACCATCTTTTCCCGCAAAGAATTTCTTCATATTATATAAATCATAAGTTTGATACAAGGTATGTTCCAAAAGGTTTTAAAATGCCATCAGAGTTACCTTGTAAACTTCATAGGCAAAAAGCTGAACAGCACTATAAGGGATAATCCTTATCACCTAAGAAAAACAGATTTCAATCAAAATGCAACTCAGAAAAGCTGCAAAGGCTGGAGAAAAGACTTATTGTAGACACACTAGAAAAGAATTTCAATCAGCAACAAACCTGAGGAAGGTTGCCTTTCCAGTATCCTTTCATCCCTTCTTCGTTCCCTATCATTGTTATTGCCTGAAGTGTACACATCGGAATTAAGCATGAAGAGACGATCCTATGGCTCCAATAAAAAACAATAAACTTCCCTTCTGTCAAATTTCATATCTACAATATAATAGTTCATGCAATAATTAGTGAATTGTTCATTTCTAGCTGGCATTCTGTGAACATTTGAGGTTATCAATATCCTAGGAGCGTAAAATGAGTGCACATAGTTCATGATCTCAATAATCAACGCAGAACACCATAACATACCTCCACAAAGCCAATAGCCTTCTTAGCACTTGCTTGCCCAACTCGCACACCATGTGTCTGCAAACAGTTCAACCCATATCAAATATTGAACCATTTAAGACCTGAAAAGTGAAAATAACAACAACGCACTACTCTATTTCCCTATAACAAATACTGCACAGCTGAAATAAAGAAGCGCATTCTAAGTAGCCAAATCTTAATCAAAATGTTGCCTTTACATTTCCAAATCAGAATCCATGGCATTCCTTGGTCCAGAAGAAAACAACCAGGATTTTTATTTGTTCCTTTTTTATGCAGTTTTTCAAGTAATGCAGGTCAGAAAATACAGGATTTACCTACTATTCCGAATTCTATATAATTCTCTAGTAGAAAGCCAAATTTCATCCACAGAAACTAAATTTTGCTAACATTTCCTCTTCAAAATCTTGGTAACTAGTCATTTTCAACATAAAATTTTCTTTTCTACAGTAACCAGAACCAACCTAACCCGAAATGTGCTACTGTATCCCCTATACAACGTCGCATGCAACCACAACGCTACAAAAATGTCCCAAAATGCGACCAAAATTAAAAAATCCAGAAACAGCCGAACCGACAAACACCTGCATAAGAATCTTGATACGGTCAAGCGGAGCCGTGACGGTCTTTGCCGCCGCGCCGGCCACAGCTCCGGCGCAGAACAACGCTACATCTTTAGGCACGCAGGCGAGTATAGCAAGCGGATGCTTCAAGAGCTGCGCCGCCGTCGGCGAAAACTCTTTCTGCTGCTCCCTCTTCTCCGCCACAGAGAGGCACGCGAACTTGCACCGAATTGCGCCTCCTCCACCGGCGGTGGCCGCTCCGCCGTAGGTGAGAAGCGTGGTCTGCCAGAGCGGCGGCTCGTGGTCAACGGAGAGACAGTGGGAGGTCAGGGCTGGGATGGAACGCCATGAGATAATGAGGAGGTCTTGTTCGGTCATGGCGTGTTTGTTTGTGTGTATGTGGGAATTGAGGAGAGTGAAGGAAGGAAGGAGATAAGGGGTTGGGGAAGGTTAGGCGTTGCAGAGAGAGAGGGAGGAGGGGTTTCCGACTCTACACTGTATAGGCGGGTAATGAGTGCGCCTTATTCAACATCCCACTTGTCAGTCATTTTGGGCTTTTGGAATGGGCCTAGGTTCCTTATTACACTTCAGTTATTGGGCTCACTTTGCGGTTGGTGGAAATAGACACTTCCAACCATGACGAACACGTTTTTGCCATTGGGGCATGTCTTCATTATTATTTTTTATTTTTTTGACATAGTTGAAAATTTGCTATTTAAAAGGTGGCAGTAATATAAAATTTTACCAGATTATTCAATTCGATAAATCGAAACCCCAAACGTTCTATTATGCTAAGGCGTTCAAAATCATAAACCTAGATCAACAAGCCAGAGTAGCACGAGGACTTCAAAATTTTAAAATGTACATCAGTCCTTAGTTATTTAGGCATCATCTCTACTGAGTTGCATTGTCACGCAGCCCCTCAGCTTTCATGTTGACGGAAGAAGAACTGCCCTCTTCTTTAGTGACTCCCTCTTGATTATTGCCATTATTGGGCCAAACCTGGATTTTGTTCTTTTCTCTTCAGGACGGCGAGAGTTGTGGCCCTTGCCTCTTGATGAACTAAGAGGCTCTTCACTAACTTGGTGAGGCCCTCCATGAACAGCTTCCATTGATGTTGCTTACTGCTGACTTACAGGTAAGAGTGGCCTCACTCTCAAGTCTTGTGCCCTTGCCTCCATTGGCGGCTCAGGTTACGAACTGTACTGTTACTCATGCCTATAGGCACAGGAGAAGGGCCTACATGTGTCATTAGAGGTGGAACTGAAACTCTTGTTGCACCGCTAAACTCTTCTTCGGACCAAATGGTCTTGAGACTGGAATCTGACCGTGAGCGTTCATCTGCAAGAAAAGAACCTAGTTAGATGGACCCTCCCCAAATAAAGGATTATATAGCACAGTAGTCATTGGCCCCTCCATGTGTTGTAGACGAGCACCTGCATGTCCCCCATCGGTCATCTGATCCTTCATCATGAGGGTAGCGTTCTCAGGTACCTGTTGTGGCTCTGGTAAGACTAGGAACCTCCTGAACTGCATTAACCAGTACTTGTGTTTCAAGCTTCGGCACTGTTTCCAACAGTTCCATCATAGATGGGGATGAGTTGTCCCCCCTGCTGATACAAGTGATTGCCAATCACACCTCGATCACCACTAAAGCCTACGAGTGTGTGGGGGTTCCCAGGGATTGGCCCCGAATGACAAGACCTGCCCCAAAATACCACCATAATCCAGGATAAGCCTTGCGAGATCTGTATTAGCGTCTCTAGCTTCTGCATTGTCCGATAGCAGCTACGCTAGCATGAGTAACCCAAAACTTCAACTGAGAATCTACACTGAAAAAACAAAAGTTGTGGATTGTCATGCCTCATACTTTGGATGATCGCGACTTCAATCGGCAAACTTACGGACTAGACAATTTAAAATAAAGGTTCTAGGGAAAGGCATTATAACATAAAACATTATCATGAGTGGACAAAAATCATAATCCTACAACATGCATAAAACTAAAGAAAACTATAGCTTTATGCCTTCCCACCATTTCTGGTAAAATGATGTGAGTTCGGATTAGCGTAAAACTAAAAAAAAGTATAGGTGGTCGCTCAGGCATTTGTCATGACCTGAGACGACAATATATGAATGGAATAGGTGATGAGATTGTCTCAGGGGTTTATCATGACCTAAGACGATTCAGGGTAAGGTGAAGGGTTTTTCATGACATCTCCTGACCAGATTATCTGGTGATCAGCCGAATAGTCAGAGCATCGATACAACTAAATATGACCATCACTAAACTAAAACCTCCAAAACATAAAAGCTCATAAAACGTTACGATAAACATAAAGCATAATTTAACGGACTCCTAATATGACTGTGAAAATAAACGTCCACTCATTGTACTATGCCGTAATTTCCAACAAGCTGAAGCCTTTCTGCTAGCGTTTGTCTGTCGGTGACGTTCCTATACGACGTCCTGTAATATCAAGCTAAATTAATAGCTACTCGTCAATAATTGAAGAATAAGACTTCTAATTTTCTTAGTTTCCCATAGAACTCTCATTTTTTGTACATGTTGTGAATCCTAGCACGTTTGAAAACTAAGCCCACTTTATAAAACTTGAAATTCATCATAAAGTTGTACTACATTAAATAAGCGTCACGCAACTTGCGATTGATTCGAATGAATACACTTAATTTCAGTCAGATTATGTCAAACTCAATTCCCATTTTACATCCAATCAAACTAAAAATCTAACCCTTACCACTGAAATGATAAAACGGATCAAATAGAATACCCTAAATCTTTTCGAAAAAGTCACTGCCAGAATCACCGTAGTCGGCGCGCCCGACGGCACTGCACCATTTTGCGGTTGACAAAAGCTTAAGCCTATTCAAAATCACATAATCAACAACTTTCTCAACCACATCAATACCCAAAACAGGCTATAACTCGTCCAATTTTACCTTTGAAATCAAATTCGCTAAATTTCTCAAGAACTTCAATCCTTCGATTCTTCTTCCACATATAAAATTAGGACTTGATCTGGTATGGTTAGCTTCATGGTGATGAGAGCTTCAAAGTCTAGTAGGTCTCAACCGCCGATTTGAGCTCATAACTATCGTCCATTAAGCTTAGGGTTTTTGACCGGCGATGAACCTTTTGTGCCTCACAACGGCTTCAATTTCAAGAAATAGGTCTTGTGCTTATAGGGGTTTTGAAGAGGAGAGTGAGACGAAGAGATTTACTCTGGTATCATCGATTTTGGTGGCCAGAGAATGGCGCGACATCACCAAGAACCTCTGCCATGAGAGAGAGTGGGAAAGGAGGAAAGAGAAATTGTAGGGAGGAGAGAGAAAAAGTCTTACCTGAAATTTAAGGTTTTGACTTTCTATTTTCAAAAAGTTGATTTATACTTACGACTAACCAAATTCGTAAATCATACAAAACTTTTGTTGAATGTAAGTTCTTTATCGTAACTCTCATTTAAACACTTGACGTGGCTACGAATTTGTCTTGAAGAACTCTATAACTTTCCTCAATAGAATTTTCTGAAAAACTTGATAAATTAAATTTCGATCAGAAAACCATCAATATTAACTGACGATAAAAACTAACTAGTTTTCTCGATTAACCTTTAATCGAATCTTAAAAAAGTAATTCGCGGGACGGTATGTTACACCAAATTTGAACCACTGCCCGAAGCAACCATTGCCGAGGCAAACCCCAGCTGAGTCTGGCTAGTTCCGGCCGATCTTAAAATGCTCACACCTGCAAGATCCTGCTCAAGTGACTTTCTAATAGTACAACCTTCAGCACCATGCATGAAGGCACCCCAATCTCCAATTTTGTTTTTTAATTCGCTTATACAACAAGACCACATCCATAGCATAGTCTCAATAAATTGAAATTTAGACCTTACGATAATAGGCAGGCTAAAGTCCAACTCCACTCAAATCCGCATCTTTAATTGATGGTTCAAAGCATGCCGATCATATTCCTTGTAGACGCTGATTGTATTGCCAATACGTCGGCACCATTTCTTGATGTGTGGAAAACCACCCCTCAATATTACCTTATTCTTAAGTCAGATATATCAATGTAATACTCGATAATAAGGGTTATCAAATACAAGGAATTGATGAAACTACATTCTAACACTAAACAATGCTGACAGACTCGACTATAGTATATTAATGACACTATCAACCTACTCTAGACAGACCCAAATGACATAAAAAAATTATACAATAATCTAGACACAGTGGCGGACTACCACACAAAATTTCAGGATAATCGGAGTTGTTTTAGTTAAATAACTCGGTTAAGCTACAGCTATTGGAGAAATCAGTAAATTGCAAGAAGTAAATTGGTGAAGAAAATCAATGAGATATGAATGTTAAGGATTTCTCTCCACCCTAGACATACTTATGACCTCCCAATATAATTGAACTAACCATGGATGACTATTCCCCATACAAGAGTTTTGGTTAAGTCGTCTTGTGTATTACACTTTCTTGCTTGGCATGAATGAGGGATGGACAATCTGCTCATCAATCTTGATCCCCAATTTACTGACTTATACATGAGGTGATGTAAGCCTAGAAAACTGAAGTCATTACGTGTTAAGAATGTTTGAAGAATAACAAAGCTTTAAGGATTGATAAGGTGGTCACCCTTACATCATTAAGGACTGTTTCACACAAGTGCATACTTGTCTATAAAGAATGTGCAATGATAAGGTGGTCATATACACAATCAAGACTCTAGATCCTAAGTCATGCATCTAAGCGTGCACTCAAATAAATATGAACATAGAAATCATCGATGTGAAGAACAGTGAAACAAACTCATCCAAATAGTTAAAAAAATCAAAAGGGGTTCAAAATCATAAGCATATCTAGGACTTCGATCAGCCCTAACAAAAGGAGTTTAGCTACTCTTAGTCATAAGAACACAATAACAAAATCATGATGGAAAATAAGAAGAACCAAAAAATCCTAGAAAACTCGGCAGGAAGTTTTCGATGGGTCGAAAGCCAAGTCTTCGATGGATCGAAGACTGACGACTGCTCATTCTCTTCAGGCTTCAGGTCTCTCTCTCTCTTTTGGGTGTTTTTCTCTCTAAAATCTCCAACCCTAATTATTTCCTGAAAATTTCTTTATATAGGATTGGTTTCTTGGGCTATTTCCTTTCCAAACTAGGCTTGGACTTTTTTCCATGTGAACTCTTGACTTCTTGATCCAAATGCCTTTAGAATTTCCCTTTTTATTGTTCTTTTTTTGTAATTTCTCCATATGACCTGAATAAATAAAGAAAGTAAATAAATATCTAAACTAAACAATTAAGCCAAGTAATTTCACATGAATAAGCACAAGAAAGTTGCATAAATATGCAACTATCAAAATACCCCACACTAAGCTTTTTCTAGTTTTTGAGCAAAACACTAAACTAAGACTTTGAAAAAACTTAACAGACTTTACAAACACAACTCTACTGCCCTAAACAATTTGTCTTAGCAATCTTCCACAACATTGTAACATCGAGATCAACATGTACCTACAAGTTATCGAAGATGTTTCCAACATATAACACACATGTAACATGTAGGACATAAACATAATTAAGGTGAAAGTGAGCTAGAACATGCACAAGACCAATCAAGACTCAACCTCACATAGATATGCTCTCAAAAATGTTCATCTCAAAATATATCTAAGGTATTACTCAATTCAATTACTTGCCAAATGGACCAAACCATATACTCACTCTTGTGACTATACTCTACTGATCAAAGGCTGTCATCTTGAGGATCAAAAGGATTCATCGGTTGTAATAGAGTTTGGCTCATAGGTTAAAGAATAAATGGGTATGGATTTCAAACACACTTCTGGAACCTAGTAGAGCACTAAATAAAAGACTTCTTCAACTTCACAACCATAATTTTTTTCACTATTATTGCCGGATTTCATCTTGTTGGGTCTTCACATCATTCTTTTCATCAACAGTTAACCCAGGTATCAAGCTAGACATCACAACTTCTTCTTCTTTTACATAAATAAATATCAAAAACTAAACAATTAAGCCATATAATTTCACATGATTAAGCACAAGAAAGTTGCATAAATATGCAACTATCATTTCTCCTGCAGCACACCCACCGTAAATGGCCCAAGGTTGATCGTAGCACCACCCATGCACAACCACGAGATGTCGGGACCAAGAAAGGGTCATCGATGTCATCCAACTCATCCACAATCACCGTGCTGAAGTGAAAATATCATGGGCTGCTTACAATCGCCCGTCGTCGATCGACATACGACCGAAACTTGCACATGAACATGTCCTCAAATATTTTGGTGAAACCAATAACACCCAAACCTGTAGCGTCATGACACAATCTGATTGTCTTAATCTTGTCGGTTGCCAAGGGTTAGAGAGAAAACTTGAGCCACAACATAGACCCAATCCTCATCGGCTTCATTGTCCGATTGGGCGAGACCAACCTCACCGAGAGCTGTCGCAAGGAATTATGGTTCCAGCAGTTGCTCATGAACCAGGTTGGGATTGGGAAGCCCGAGGCCTCCACTGTCGTTGGAGAGTGACATGCAAAGAAAAAAAGGTATAACGGGAGTGAGGGGAAGAGATTGATGTTTTTAGATTTAGAATCGGGGTTATAGTGGGGGAGATCAGAGAGAAAATGGATGGAGGCAGCATTTAGGGTTTTAGGAGGAAGAGAGAAAAGGGAGAAAGAGAGCACAGGGTAAATTTGTTTTTTTCCAAAAATTGTCTTAGAACTCCATATCTTCATTGTTTTGGACCGAATAGATGGTAAGTGCAATTTTTGGGTAAATTCACTAAATTGAAAATTTGTGATAATGTGATTTGGTACCCTAAAATAAATACAAGAGAACATATCACATCCTAGTCCACATAGCAAGATAATGTTTGCTTTGGGCCGAATCTGCACGGTTTTACTTTTGGGTCTACCCCCAAAATACGTCTTACGATAGGGATGTGAGTATGCACATATAAGCACATCACCTTCCCACTCCCAAGCGATGTGGGATTGCATACACATGTAAAAAGTTATTGCCCTTGCCACCCCCACACATGGGTCATCACAATAATATGAGACCCCAAAATTTTTAAGAGTATTAATGCTACTATTGTGGACTTAATGAACAATGTTTATCAACAAAAGAAGAGTTTCCGGTATGAAGTTTTTCTTCCGATGTTATTTTTATGTTGGATTGATATGAAGCTTGGTAGTCTACACCTAACATGAAAAAGTGAACGACACGTGTATACCTCACATCATTTTCTCTAGAACTCGCTTTTACTTTATCATCTCTAATGAAAGGTGAAACTTCCAAAGAGCTCAGTCAAAAGTTAGTAAAAACAGAGAAGAAGTCCATTACTCTAAGTTGAGAGGGAGCTGTATGTTGGAACTCTTTTTTAGGAAGTCAACCCTGACAGCCATATTCAATGGCTGAAAACTACTATTTTAGATACTCGAGTCATCACGAGTTATTCAGAATAAATGTTCACAATTGTGTCTTCACTTTTGCACTCAAATTTCATGAAAATTCAATGGTTGAATTTATGGGAAACAAGGTAAGAGTGAACTGTTCGCAGAAGTACTCTCTTCCCAGTTTGGCACTAGTTTGCTTCTAATTCGAGTATCCATGTTTGTTTCCTCAAAAACTCAGATTATCTTACTTTGGGTACTAGATTTATACTGATATTGGGTTCCATTGATGAAGTCCCAACCTCTGAATTGAGCCAAAACCCTCTAGAATGGCAATTGGTAAGTCGATATACATCAATATTAAGTTGAGTATCTTCTGTTTCTTGTTTGATCTCCATTTTTTGTGCTAGTTCCAACCTTTCAAGATGATCTTATTTCAAATATTAGACATCTAAATGGTCGTTTTAAGACTGATTTCTCCTCATTTGGAGGTGAATCAAAATTTTGGTGAATTTTCTAAGTTAACAATGTTGCTGGATTATTTATTGAAATCTGGCAGATAAGTCATCTTGTGTTCTCATTTTGCCTTGCTTTTTGAAATCTGAATTGCATGAAATCTCAATATGTTCTACCTTAGTATGTGATCTTTGGTTCTGGAAAGTTTCATCTTCATTGGTTAAAATCTGAATTCTTGATGATTTTCCAAACCTGAGCAATTCCTTTCATTCCAACTTGTTATTGTTCATTTGGTTCTAAGCATGTCTAGTAACTTTCATATCGTAAGAGCTGAATGATAGTCATCTAATTGTATTCTTGCTTTTGATATGTTAGTACTCAATAATAGTCTTCATAAGTGAGTCAAGTGTTTAGACGTTAGAAACATGTGCACAGAAAATGGTACATGAAGTGATAACCTGCGATCTGTGTTATACTAGAACTTTGAGCTAGTTGTGGACAATGATCAGAGAAAGACTACTAATGAAGGATTTCTGCACATCGACATGTCAATTGTATATTGACAATCGAGGTAGGGAAGCTTCACCCAAATTAGTGGTTACCTAAATTGCTCAACTTTGTAATGGTTTTTGTTTTACTACTTGTTTTTTAAGGATGACCTGAGAGTGAGCGGGGCATAGTGACTCCCTTGGGTTTCGATCCCCTAAACTTCCGGAGGGACTTTACAGACGGGATTGTGTTCGACATCCTTTGAGATATGGAATTAGTCATAAATGATATAGCGTAAATGGACACTCTCGTTGCTTCTTACCATTTGATGAAAATTTAGATCTTCGGTAAGAAGGTAGTCGGTTAGGATAGTAGGTCATCAGGTTGGATACATTACCCGGGTACTTATTTGTTTTCATATGGCTTACTACACAAAACTTGATTTCTGTTTACTGATTTCCTTTATGCATTTTACTCTGCTGGCGTTGATACTATTTGGATTTATGTTTTCAAATCTAGTTAGGTTATAGCTTGAGTAACGAGGACAAAAGTTCACCCCTACTACACTTGATTTTGTAAGTACTGTGCACGAGGATTAAAAAATATTTCGGGACTGAGCTAGGTGATTTGTTTCAAACTTACTGTGTTAGTATATTTGTTTCCTTAATGAAATCACCTTTGTATATTTGGCAACCTTTTTGAGGTTTACACCATTTGTAATGAGATCATTCTTTGTGCTATGTCTCTCCTTTTATCTTCACATTTTGTTTGGTGCTTGTTAATTGAATAAAGTATTGTTTTCATCTCCTCTTAACTAAAAAATGTCCACTTAGTATCTACTCTGAAATGATTCCAATTCCTTGTTTTGAAAAATAAACTTGCATTGCTTATCTTTAGGTCATGAGTTGAATCATCTTAGCTTGCGATCCTAATTAAGGGTTCACGACATTGTAATGTGTTCAATTTAAGGAGGTGTAAATGGGGGCGTTACAAAATACATTCCATTGTATGTAGTTGTGTACGTAATACTAATTTATCATTTGAATCAGAGCTACTGGCACCATCGATGTCTAAAAATTGTAAACTCAGTAAAATTTGGTGGGCTGAATATTATCAATGTGATACCTAAATTTATAAATATAATTGATGTGGTGCCTGAACTTATAAATGTTATCAATGTGGTGTCTGATTTTGATTTTTTAATTTTGCTATCAACATGATCTTTCTTTCAATACACTGTCAACCCAAAGTCAACTTGCTGACCTAGCAGGCTGGAAGCGTCTGTTTTTAAATTATTTGCAACTTTCTCCACTACTACGTACGCCATCCTAACTCGATCTTATTTCCGATTCCATTCAAATCCATCTCAATGACGCCTTCAATTTTGGATTTCAAGTATGAGTTTAGGGTTATGGGATTGAAGAAAGAAGGAGGTTATGCAGTGTTTTGGGGCTTTTGAAGCAAGACTTGCGCGAATTTTTGTTTAATATAGGTTTATGAGTAAATAAAATGACCAAAATACCTAATGATTTTAAAAACTAGCGCTGCCACATCAACAAGTTAACTTTGGGTTGACATAATACTAACATAAACATCACGTTGACAACAAAAATTAGTTCAAGCACTATATTAATACCATTTATTAATTCAGGCTTTACAGTGATAACGTTAAATATTCAGGCATCAAACTCTACGGACAGACAAGTTCAGATATCATTGATGCAAATAACTCTTTAAATCAAAGCATAACTACAAATGATAAAGCTTTAGTGGTATCATATAGTACTACGTACAACTAAAGTTTTGATTCAAATGATAAATCAGTATTACGTACACAACTAAATTTCTATGTACGTAATAGTCTTTGATTTTCTACTAAAGCTTTTGTGTACGTAATTTAATTTGTATGCTCATTCATTCATTTGTATTCGTTCTAGAAATCAGCTAGAAGTATACCGCTGAAGGCCTGAAGCAAGTAAGCAACGTACTGATCTGATCTCATTGGAAAGCTCGAGTTGATATCAACACTTGAATTTTGATTGCAAAACCACACCAACAACATATTTCCATTTATTCATCAATTGCATTACAGATATTGAAAGAAAAAAAATAACAATCTAGACAAAAGGTCTGGATGGAAAACAGTCTGATCGATATTCTCTATAAATTTAGTATACATGCAAGAGATATGCTGTATGGTGTAGCCTGTCTTCATCAAGCTTCGACAATACCAAATTTTGAGGTATATCCCAGTTCTTAAGTATGAAGTAACATTCGCTTTCCGGCAGGCAATATAGGATAACCAAAGTTAATTGAAAGAACGGCAAAGGCATGCTGAAGATTCCATGTTGCGCGCTGTAACTGATCGCGATCAAAAAGCCAAAATCTGCAAGGTTGAAGAAGTACGTTAACCTCATGTTTCAACTTAAAGAAGCAGCTACGTATAGCTTGAAGCTAGTGTAGAAATAAGCATACTTTCTTAAGCTCCAAAGACTGCTCCAGTTGATGTTGTGAGGCCCAAGTTGACACTGTTTGGTCCATCTACTCGGGAAAGAAGTAGTGTTAGAAAATGAATTAGACGTTACGTACACTAATATATATTTTCCAGCAAATAATCAGAGTTGCAAGTACTTACTGAGTGGAGCTTTGGATACAAAGAAACAGGCTCCAATGATAACGTAGCATAGCAGAAGAATCAATCCTTTCAGGTAGTGAGAAGTACCATCCTGCAAGGTGAAGGCTGCGGCTAGAATTGATAAACCTAGAGAACCAGTTTCAAGGAGACTGAAGTTGAGATCCATGTTAATCCCCATAATCCAAGCTACGACGACACAAAATGGAACCTGCACACATTCAATTATATAATTTTATTAACTGATTTTGAAAACTAAACTAGAGAAATAGCTAGGAGCAATATATATTTGTGAGGTAGAGTTATTTGTATATAAGTCCAAATTCCTTACCACAAACATTGCAATTTGAGTTGCCGATCCCAATGCGACTCCGAGTGTTATATCCTGAATTTACGAGAAGAAAATATGAGGATTCACCGTTGTTAATCACGAAATTTAGTAATTGACAAACAAACTTAGATAAATTGCATTCATAAACCACATTGTGTCATTATAAAAGAGGTCAAGAGTAGAACAAGAATTGAAACTCTCATCGTGACAATTAATTCTATGTAGTAAAGTTCATGTTCAGAAAATTGAAAGAAATAATATGAAGAAAATTTATAATGTGACACAGATTTATGTATATCTTACCAGCTTGTTCTTGAAGGCGAAAATGACAGCTCCTGCATGTTCTGCTGCATTGCCAACAATAGGTAGCACGATTATGCTGATGAAACTCACAGACAATCCCCAAGAATCTGATGCTTCCTGCAAATCATCATCAAATTAATTGGTCATTATTAGGACAATCAAGTCAATAATACTACATTTCAATATACAATAGGGTTTAGGTCTGAGTATATACCTCAATAGTTCCCACAACATACTCAGACAACAAAGCAATGATTCCAGTCATCCCAACCAGCCACACAAACCCACTCCAGAATCCAATCACAGCCTCCTCTTCCTCCTCGGCAACATCATCGCCATCCTCCTAAACCACAAACATCACCAAAAATCAGCATCCATATTCGATCCTAAACACAATCCAATAATAAATTTGAATTATTTTACCTCCTGCGCCTCAAACAACTCGCGGTGAGTCCAAAGCTGGAAGACAATGTAAGCAGCGTAACCGATAAGCATGACAATGCTGCTGGCTCTCGACAAGTGTAGTGTGTGGATGTCGGTGGCCACACCTTCCCCGGCGGCGAAGGTGAAGAGCAACGGCAGCAAGTGACACAGTAGCGCCAGCAGCAGCATCAACGAATTCACGTCAGCTTGCCTCTGTACAATTTATCCCAACACCAAAAACATCAGATACATACCATTGATACAATAACCGCTATTATATAAAATTTAAATATATATTACGTTGGATAAGTATGAAAGTTACAAAATTCTTACTCTGTCATATTTTTGTTCCTTTCCGAGGTTGTAGATGCCGCCGCAAAACAGCGAAGTTCCGAGCACCAACAAAAGGTTGGAGAGTATCGAACCGAGAAGAGAGTACTTCACCACTGCGATTTTGTGCTGGCTTAGAGCAAAGATAGCTATGATCAGCTCCGTCGCGTTGCCACATGTCGCGTTTAGAAGACCTCCAACTGCAAAATTCAATTAAGTCACCAAGATTAATTAATAAGTGCAAATAAGAATTAAATCATTTTCCATATATGCATGTAAAATTCCAAAATTTAATTACCTGTTGGGCCGGTGAAGAAAGCAATTTGTCTGAAATTACACAAAATTGATAGAGAAAAATAATCAGAATTTATATTGCAGTATATATAGTCGTGAAAATTTTGGAAATTTGAAAGTAGTCAACTAATAATTGAGATGAAAATTGCACTTACTCTGTCAGAAAACTGACACGTTCTGCTAGAGGCATCAGTCCAATTAGACTCAGCGCAAACACCCAAGGCTGTATTTATTAGACAGATATGATTATTCAAAGGTCATAGTGAAAAGAACAAGGAATCAAAACGCATGCTATGAATGGATTATCCTTTCAAATTTCAGAAAAAAAAATATTGAAGGTCATATTAGAATTAGGTAATCCGTAAACATTGAAATTCCGATAACATAATATTTTCCGGGTATAATTTATCTAACATAATAAACATTTCTGCATGAATTGATCGATGCCATCCTTGTAAGGTCACTGTTTTATTGAAAACCTATATATGGATTGAGGGTTAATTAGGGCTAAATTGGTCCTCACCCTTCCAAGGCCTAATATATTGGCCACAATGGCTGCAGGGATGGCCGGAAATAGAACAGAGAGTTTAGTCCCCAAAATAACCTCCTGCAAATTGGCCAGGATATTTCTAAGTAACGCACACGGAACTTTGGAGACGAGGGTGTGATCGGACTTCTTCCTCAGGGAAGAGGAGGATTTGTTGTGAGCCGACCTCTTGCGGTGCTCCTTGGTTAGGATCTTGGGGTTTCCGTTTTCCAATAACCATGGTTCTTGTTGGTTGGAAGCCATGTCAGTGCAACACCAGACTAGCTAGGACGACAAAAAGGGAGAGTTTAGCAGAAGAGAAGGAAGAAGACAATGGTACTATATATGACCTAGGCTGCTATGTGATTCTCAGAATTGAAGGAGGTGTAGAAATGGGGGAGTGGTACACAGTTTAAATAGGTTTTAGGCTAATGAGAGAGTGAGTGAGCTTCCTCGAAGTTTCATTTTTTTATTTTCCGGTAATTTGCAGATTCATTAAGCCACGTTACTACCAAAATTAGACTGAAAACGGTTCAAGATATTACCAAATGAAAAACCTTTTGGTAGGAAGCAATAAAAGAAGATCTTCGAGATTTGCATATGAATATATGGTTGGAATTAGGTAAGATTTGAAAAGGAAATGGTGAGCTTAAATACAGTGAAAATTAACTTTCCAATGGGGACACACAAAATGCCTGGAATATATGGGACTGCCCATGGGTAATTTTTATTTATTTATTTATTAAAAGTAGTAATCGATTACACTTTCGATCACATAGAATGTTAGAAGTTCAAATTAATTAATCACCAAAAACAGATTTCTATGCTGAAAAACAAATTAAGTGAACAATTCCGTTGTGAAACACACGATATATGAAATGAACGTAATGTTGTGAAATTAACGAACCATGATCATTACTAATTTGACTGGAAAAATGATTGGAGCTGCATATAATTTGACTGGTTGTGTAAAATTACTAGTTAGGATTCGATGATCGACGAAATCTTTCTAGGAACGAGCTTAACTTCCAATATTGACAACAATTATTCTATAGCTAGCTAGCTAGCTAGTCACCAACGTAAGAAGTATGATTTGATGTTGAAGTATGTGGCAACTTCGATTCTCACTCACTCGTGACTTACGGATGCATGACTCCGTACTCGCTGATGTTCTCAACTGAACGAAAATCATTACATTTCTTTATTAACGTAAAGCCAAGACTAGTTAACTGACAACAGCATCAGAACATTATATATACTTCTGCTGAGTCCAAGAAATTCTAGCAAACCCCTTAGAAGACAAAGATCGAACAGTTTTTACTAATATATAGTATGAAAACCCGATTGAACTAGGAACTCCGAAGAAAAAAAAATGCCAACCTTCTTCTTGGTTGAGAATATGAATTGAGAAAATTTTCCATATCAGAAATGAGGGGTCTTCTTAGTAAGTTATAAGGATTTTGGCTACTTTTACCATTGCCAATTAATTTTGCTATGGAGCTTCAAATTACTTTAGCATGCTATCATAGCAGGTTTTCCCACGTGTGTTGTAGAATACAGGTCACATGTGCTCACCGTCACCCATATATGTTGTCCACATGTTTGGTTTAAGATGCTCCCACACATGCTATGACGTGTTGAAAATGTGAATAAAGAAAGTCTTCCACATTGAAAATAAATGGACCTTGCTAGTAAGTTATAAGGGTTTGAACTACTAGTCCCACACATGCTATGACGTGTTGAAAATGTGAATAAAGAAAGTCTTCCACATTGAAAATAAATGGACCTTGCTAGTAAGTTATAAGGGTTTGAACTACTAGTGTTGAGAATGTGAATGAAGAAAGTCTTCTACATTGAAAATGAATGGACCTTACTAGTAAGTTATAAGGGTTTGAACTACTCCTAACATTGGCAGTTGATTTTAGTATGTAACCAGATTACTTATCACTTTCTTCTCTAGCTCCCTTTTCTTTATCCCTTAGCCTCTTCTCTCCTAGCGTTACAGAATGGAAGCTGGCATGGCCCTCATCACTATATACTTGTCAATCAATGCATGCCATACTACTGCACAAACAGATTTGAGTTGGTATAACCACACAACTCATGAGGAACCTTCCTAGAAGCTCCCCCGGTATAATCTCGCTCAAACTTCTGATATGATCGATATCTTCGAGTAGAACAGAACAAACTGACCAGTACGGTAAAGCTTTGCTTTCGATACTTAATTTAGGGACTGCAGCACCCAGATAAAAGTGACAGGCTCACATGGAGAGTTTGCGAAATTCAGAAATTAACTTGGTTTTTTCCTCCGTTTTGTTGTTGACGCATTTATGTATATATAACGTACAGTGATCACAGTGATCAGCACGAACAAGTTCCAAACTATGGAAGGCAGACAGAAATTTCGTGTGGTAACACTAGTATATATTGGATCGAGAACTAGTTTACTTTACAGACGCTAGCTAGCTATATATAAAGGTTTTCAGTTGGCAGTTGTGCCGATCGAGCGAGTTTACATTTGCATGCATATGTTTCCGGCAATTCGAGTTCAGTTCTAAAATAAGGATTTCACTACCACTGCAACTCGATCGATCAAGGGTCATATGTTGAAGATTGAAGGTTGAAGTTGAAGGTTGAAGGTATTCCGTAGAGTACGTAATTGCCTAAATGGTTTAATTTGCTCATTTGGCTTAGTGCAGCTAATTAATACTACCATGTATCTGGTCAGAGACGCATGTTATGATCGACCCTACTGATCTTCAATCATCTGCATTAGCTTATATATAGTACTATTACTCTTTATGCATTTATATGTATCTCTTGTGGTGAATTATACGTTGCTTTCACGCTCTTATCAATTAGAACCTAGCTACAGTTTACTTTGAAGACCCAAGTAGGTGGTATTTAACCATGCATATCCTGAAGTAGTAGAATGAGCGAGCTATATGGAGGTTTGAAGGCCATAGCCATTTCCTGATTTCCATATCATTCCAATTTCTAAGCCACTTTACCCTGGAAAATCATAGGCTAAACCTCAAATCACTTCTCCTTACATCGGATATATGAATTGATTGTACTACTTTATTAACCACCGGCCGGCCTCCCTACGACCCATTCTTTCCATTTCCTACGTGACACCAATATTTAGCCGTACAAATATATCAATTCCTACGTGACCCATTCTTTCCATTCTTTCCATTTTCTTTCGACTAATTACATCAATATATCCCCTCTGGAAATAGACAACAAATCATGGGAATTGAATTGGTATATATATAGGTTTCATAAATCCATTTTATTTGTATAAATTTCACTCGATCCGTTTATTCGCATGGACAAATTTTACATCTGAGAAATTAGCCGGTGAAGGAATTATAATGAGTTCCTGAAACTAATTAATACTTTGTCCCTGTTCTCATCATTAATATTTATCTATTGTTATAGAGCATGCATAAATATATATATATATACACACACATAAATGGCCCAATCAGAGCTTGCAGTCCTTATATATGTACAATAAGCTTAATTAGATCCTCGCTTTCATCACATTATTGCGCGCAGTTCTTATATTTATACGTACTCCTATTGAGGCCACAATTATATACAAACCAAGTTAGTTATAAATGCCCTCACATGCTTGTATATGTTTCTGAAAACCCTAGCTAGCTAAGAGTTAAGCTCGATCAGCTTCCACGAAGCTTCTTCTTCTATCGATATCCGTCTACATTTAAGAAGTTATGGACATGAACACAACATTTGTATCTATCTTCATCACAATCACGTACATTGACCCGATCGATCATTATATTGCAAGGTTTTCGTTGTGATTTGTACTACTCGTGGGCGGGAAAAATAATTGAGCTAGCTACATGCTCCTGAAATTTCCGGGAAGTTTCTCTTTGACAGCCCTCTTGGGCAATTAGGCAAAAACATTGATTTCATATATGGACGTATACACAATGTATACATCGCACTCTGATCGAGTACGTTGCATCGTGTACGTACAATTTTGATATAGAAAATGATATTGGGACATAAGGATGGTCATATCTTTGGGACCATAATCCTAAGTGAAATTGCACATCATTATATGGTAAATCTTACTTAAATATTGCCACATATGTGTCAAATGTGTAGTATATCCTTTTATAATTTAATACTTATCTTCTTTAAAAAATTAATGCAAATGTGAAAAATAAAAACACTTAATTTTAGCATCTGGTATATTCTTTTACTAGCCGTAGGTATTCGATCACAAACACGTACAAACAATGGCTAATCAAACGTATCAAACATACGGTTCATTTACTCATATACACTACCACATTTTGACCCATTGCCGGCGATTTTTAAATCGCCGGCAATGTTTTTTAACATTACCGGCGACTTAAATGTAAGTCGCCGGCAATGTCCCGTTGGTAATGCAAAAAAAAAAAAAAGACATTGCCGGCGACATAAATGTATGTCGCCGGCAATGTCTTTTTTTTTTTTTTAACATTACCGGCGACGGAAATTTATGTCGCCGGTAATGTTAAAAAAAAAAGACATTACCGGCGATTTTTCCAGCAAAAATCGCCGGTAATTAATGTTAAAAAACATTGCCGGCGATTTAAAAATCGCCGGCAATGGGTCAAAATGTGATAGTGATAGTTAGTCTTCCTTTTTCTTTTTATAAAAAAAAAATTAATTTGCATGGAAATCATGTGTATCTCATAAAGAAAAAAGACAATAGATATACTATACCGGCTTCTATCCCATTTTGAGACTTTTATTTATGAAAGGAGTACAAATAAGGTGATTGAAAAAATTTATTTAAACATAGTACCACTGGCATAGTGGGTTAGAAATACACAAATAAATTTATATAAATAACTAAAAAATTAAAACTATTATTGGTCGTTCATTTAATTGTGTAGAATCGAATATCTATATAAGTCTTTTACAATGCAATAATTAAACTTTTAAAATGTGTAACATATCATCACCTTAAACCTTAAATATACATACACTCAATATTTAGTAAGATATATTTAAGGTTTAAGGTGATGATATGTTACACATTTTAAAAGTTTAATTATTGCATTGTTTAGGCATTACACTAATAATATATAGGTTACTGTTTAGAGTAATAATATATTGATCGAGTTTAGGGTTTAAGATTAGAGTTTAGGAGTTAAGATTAGGGTTTAAAGCTTATATTGTTAAAATATTCACAAGAAAGAAAAAAAATTTAAAAATTGAGCTTCTCATTGATTAATCTAAACCATACATCTATTCTATATTCTTATTTTGAAACCCACAAAGACCGACTTTTGCTCAAAACCCAAATAGAATCGAAAAATATTTAGGTTATAATTTTGAGTTTAATATATTAATTCCAGAAATTTTGATTAAAAAAATAAAAATAAAAATAAAAAATGAAGAGTAAAGTAATATTATATTTTTGTGATGTGAAAATGTTCTGTATATGTGAAGTAAATATTATAATTATGTATAACTCTACCTAGAATTATGTCATCCTTATCCTTATGGCCCATAACACTCCTCTTTTGATATATAGTGTTGTTGGCCGGTGTACTTCTAATTAGAAGTTCATATAATTAAGCCACTAATTCGAGAGATACGTACTCTTTCGTATCGGATTGTCGTCTTTTGTCGATATGCATGCTTGTTTCAATTAAGCAACGCGGAGATACACACATCTGCGCTCTAAGCTAATAACCAATGCTAATAATCGTCTTAAATTATCCTGATTATGACAAAACATTTCTCAAATCGGCTATATATATACGTATATATAGACTTGGAGTCCGGCCAACAGTCTAACCGGTATAGCTAGCTAGTTCTGGCCGGTGGAATAAAATTAATCAATCAATTCAATGCCTTTGGTTATTGGTTGGTCTTTGCATTCAAGATGCCAATTGTTTGCTTTGTCCATATATGCATGTGAGTATAACTAACAATTATGTACAAGAAGTTAGAACAATGAGAAGCACGAAGAACTGAAAGACGACAAACTAAGATCCAATAATTCCGGCTATTTGCATGGTGCACGTACAAAATAGAGAATGACTAACAAAATATATTCGCATCGACTTCGGATCTGTATAGAGAATGACATGCAGCTACTGGCATGGTGCACGTACGTTCATATATAGTTTCGTGTCAAAGATTAGCTAGTAAGAGGAGTACGGAATTTGTATACGTACGTATGATTTGGAATCGAGCTAGCTAGCTACTTGATCCCCAACTTTGCTTAGTTTTGCGAGAAAATTGGTCTGTAAAAACTTGAGTGGATCGATCACTGCATCTGACTTCTGACGATATATGCAAATTGGTTGATAATTGTATATTTATGTAATTTTATTGTGTTTAATTTATTCTCATTATTTAGTTCAATTATCTTAGTCTCAACAATATTAATTTACTTTATTATTTTATAGGTATTTTGAGTGAATAAGGAGAAAATAAGGAAAAATAAGGATTTTAAGCTTAATTGCGAAATCTACCTGTGCATGTCAGTCAATTTTGACAGATAACTGAGAAAATTTCGGGAGGATCTAGATAAAGATCTTTATATACATGGAAAGCTCCAGATGTCTAGTTTCCAGACCATCTTCAATATCATGATTTGGATGTCTCTAGAAGAAGTTATGGCTGATTTAGTACATGGAGGTCAATTTGTTCGGGAATCTGACTTTGGACGGAAATTCATGTTTTGAGTCCCAAATCTCACCAAGAAGACCTTAGAAAAATTTGTGCTTAAGATTATCATTTAATATAGATGTGGCTGGGGAAAATAAGTCCAAAAAGTCAAGAGCCAATAGAATAATCAAAAGATGACTTTTCTTCTAAGACAAGGAGTCTCAAACCTACAAGGTAGAGGAACCAATGAGCAATATAAAAACTTCATGAAATATGTATTCTAGCTCTTCCTCTAGCTCTTCCTTTTCCTTTCCCCACTCTCCTTCTCCACCATGTGTAGTTAGTTTTTCCTTTAGTTAGGGACTAATTGAAGTCCTAGATATGTTTCGATTTTGAATTCCTTGTGATTTTGACAACTATTGGATGAGTTTGACTCACTATCATATCATTGATGATTTCTACTGTATATTTCTTTGGGTGGCCAACTTAGATGTATGTTGTAGGATCTATTATCTTGAATGTGTACATGACTATCATATCATTGCATATTCTATAGAGATAAGCAAACCCTCTGTGATAACTTATGTGAGGTAAAACCTAGGTGATGAAAGAGTACACATCATAGTAGCTCTTAAGGTCTTATTATTTCTCAGACACTCTACGGATCTTAATGACTTAGATTATGTAGATTTGGACCCATCATAGACTTTATATCCTAGTTTCAGATCACGTTAAGCTAGGTAATCAATCTAGATAACATGTCAAGTAAGAGAGTGTAATATGTATGTGACTTAATCATAGCTCATGCATGAGAAATATTCATTCATTGTTATTAGATTTGGGACTGAGGTAGATCGAAACTATCTAGAGTGGAGAGAAGTTCCTAGCTTTCTTCTCTATTGATGTCTTCTTTTTCTTTACTTTGTTATTTTTTGGTTTCAGTTTACTTTCTGTATTGTACAATTTAGTTCATCACACAAACGAAACCCAAAAGTCCTGTAAATTTGTATGGTTATCCGACACTGTGTCTGTTTTTGTGTGATATTAGGTTGAGTTTAGATATTGTAATTAATTAATTCCTTTTTTGTAGGTCGAGTCTATCAGATTTCTTTTATTAGTGTAATTGAGTCTTGTAAAGCTTTTAGTCTTATTAGTCATCTGCGGGTAATGATTCATACTTCTATTATATAATATTGACATCTTTAGGTACAAAGTAGGGACTATCTTTGGTTTTCTGCCTATCACTGTTCGATAGAGATATGGGCATATGGCCACAGAAAACTCGTGGTGGGATGGTCAGTTTTTCCAATGCGTGTGGACTGCGTGTGATGATCTTTTAGATGTAGTTGTTCGGTCAATATACTCCATGTTGGAATATTGATAATTATGATAAATTTGTACTCCGTAGTTGTTTAGGATTCAACTTAGTTTTTGTTGGGATCCAATTCCTAGTTAGGAACTATTTTGTATTCTTCTATATATATACCCTATATATATTTGGTATCAGAGCAAATTCTGAGACCTGCGCAGCATACCCACACCTCCTTTGAAAGGAGGGGTGTGGGTGTTGCACACCACCACATCCCAAATTACAATTCAGTTGTAAATTTACATCCTCGACATATGAAAAATGATGTCACACCCACAAGTACACCACACCCAAGTTCTAATACCTGCACAAGCACACGCACACCTTCCTCTCAGCATCGTGGTTGACGATGGTGTGTGCATACCCCATTCTTCAACACACACACTGACATCATCATCATCACCAATGTTTGCACTTATACTGTGAACAAGATCAACATTATTAGCTCCGTACACCCTACATATGAGTCTTCGAAAAGATGTTACGTTGACTTTGCACACCCACACCAAGTTTTTGAGAAAATGTTACATAGCCCCACACACCAAGATTCCATGTGAATTCCGGACTTGGTTACACGTGTCAACCTAGTAGTTAAGTTGCACGTGAAAGGGGGGGGGGTGTTAGAATATTGATAATTATGATAAATTTGTAGTCCGTAGTTGTTTAGGATTCAACTTAGTCTTTGTTGGGGATACTTTTCCTAGTTAGGAACTACTTTGTATTCTTCTATATATACCTTATGATGGGTGTGTAACACACCACATGTAACACAAGCACACATCATTCCACACCAATTATATTTTTCTAGTCTCCAGGATTGTCGCTTCGATCATTAGAAATAAGGAATGGTTAGATTTGATGACCTAGTTAAATACCACGCAAAACTTTTGTGATACAGAATGGGTCAAAATTCGATGTATGACCAAAAATGTTCTCCATAACTTGCTATCATCACTCACAACTCACAAGTCACAAGATCGAGTTGAAAGGAGCGCTCTTGAACCCGTATAGGCCTTGTTAGTTAGGTTGGATTCAACTTTAACTACTAGAGATTGAATTGGATAAAAGGAAAATGTTTTAGATTCCGATCGATGACCAATGTAATTAAGGAAAACAATGTGTATGTGTTTTGTAAGACTGGGCTGTGATAAAGTGATAAAGTAATCTCATTTACAACGTGAAAGTCTTTCTCAATTCATAATCTCAACACGCCCCCACACGTGAGGCGACATCTCAAATTAAATACGTGAAAAACATATATGGATGATGGTGAGCACGTGTGACCTGCATTCGACAACACACGTGGGAGAACCCGCTCTGATAACATGAAAAAGTAATACGAGGTTCCATACCAAAATCAATTGGTTATGGTAAGAGTAGTCCAAATCCTTATAGTCACTAGGAATGCCCCTCATTTCAATGTGAGTTTTTTTCCATTCACAATCTCAACAAATTATATTACCCGGAAAAGAAAAGAGATGCTACTTTAGTGTTGTTACTATGAGAAGCAATCGGCCTATATATTTTCTTCCTCGTGTGTTATAAGGAATTGAAGGTAAGGCAAAAGAAAGTGACCGGAGTGATTTCTTTGTTTGGTGCACACAACTGAAAAGGAAAAACTTTCATATGTGGAATGAAAATTGGGAAAACGTGGTTTCTCCATGCTTTCTATTTAAGGAATCATTTTCTCTTTCGCTCTTGCATTAATTGCATAATGATTATAAGGGTGCACCTTTGGTGTGCCAGGTTCTCATTTGTGACTAAGCCATGTGCAAAACACTTGAAAGGGAAAGCCATGACAAATGAGAACCGCACATTATAGAACTACCCATGACTACATGATGTACAAGTGAATTCGAGTTATTCTTATGTAAACCAACAAGTGAAATGGAAATAAGTCTAATCTTTTTTATTACTCCAAATATTGTCAAATAATGATGGGAAAATTTAATGAAACTGTTGCTTTTCCATGAGACATTAAGAGAGATTAAGAATCGTAGCTATATTTATAAAACAGGTCAGCTAGAGACATTTCTGAGAGATCCGCAAGTCCTTCGAGCATCTGCAACGGTGCTGGATTTCAGCAGGAACAGTCGCAGGTTCCGTTAGAAATAGCAGGAGCTCGTTGAAATTTCGGTGCAATGATGATGATGAGCGCCGTTGACCGCTCGCGAGCAACAACATGAGCAAGAATTGCTTGTTCAAGAGGAGATGCTACCCCGGTGGAGTCCACACACGTGCTTAACACTAAGGCACATCATTTTTTTACTTTTAGGTGCGTGTATTACACGCGCCAGTGACGGGTAAAAAAAATTTACGCACAAATGACGCACCAATGACAGCCTGCCACGTGGCGAAGTTGTCTGCCACAACAATCGTAACGAGAAAGTCGTTGGGTCGTTAATTTTGATTTGAAAATTCAATCCGACGATCCAGATTCAACCAAACATTATTATTTTTCTTAAATTTGAAATTGACAAAAAAAATTAACAAAAAAAACTTCTAAAATTCGTAATAAATAGTTCGAATGTCCGAAGAATTATACGAAAATTCTACGAACTCACAATAAAATACTCTACAATCCTCATTAATACAGTATAGTTATCTTTGTGTATGAAAAATAGTCGATTTTAAAAACTTGTATTTACGACAATTTCATCATCAATACTAATTGTGTAACAGCGAAACTAATTAACAAACACGTGTCGTCTAGTTATTGATTGAATATCTTAGTAAGAATTAAATTAAAAAATCAATAAAAATTCAAATCGATAAATTGTAATAGGATGTGATATTTTTTACACTACTACAAGTAAATAGAAACTGCACCACATACTCGATAAATGATGTGGCAATAAGAGGTATTACCTGGGTTCATACAATCTTACAAAGTTCATACAATCTTACAATCTTACATGGGTGAAGCACGTACATCTAACATATCTCGATCAATGGAAAAGTGAGTACATACTGTTTCCACATTTGGGGTCTACATATCTATCCTGCACTCAAAATAGCTCTGACGTACTTGAAGCAGGTAAATTTTATCCCTAGGCCACAGTGGATCCCGTTATTCTTTCACCCATGTTTTCACTGTTTCAGTCTCGAGTGCATGTCGGTCTTCTTTGAATCGTCTGTGCATAAGAATTTGAGATATATATATATATATAGACACACATATACATGTGTTGATAATCATTTCTATGCATTTGAGGATCAAAATAGAAACTCGATACTTACCCGTTGATGTTTCGACTACTAGAAAGCAGATGCCAATAACAATGTAGAAGAAAATTAGTATCAACCCTTTCATATAATGAGAAGTTCCATCCTGTATGATCAGAGACAAGATTTAAAAAGACTCGAACATATGGGAAGCTATGAATGTAATTCAATGAATATATGTGTGATTAGTATGATGGTTACCTGCAAAGCAATGGATGTGATGACCACTGCTAGAGTAAGAGTCATTGTCTCGATGTGATTGAACTTAAGATCCATGTTGATGCCCATTATCCAAGAAGCAATGACGCACAATGGCACCTAATTTATTGTTAGACTTTCATAATGTTAGCTTAGGAATAGTTTTCAAGAACTATACGGTTAGCTAGTAATATGAATTTCGCACCACAAACATAGAGATCTGAGTTGCAGAACCCAAAGAGACTCCTAAAGATATATCCTGCATTTATGCATAAGCAAAACGTGTATTATATAGCTGCCAGGAATATTGGACTATCCGGTTTGGTATTCTAACCGAAAACTAGGACTGTTTTAGTTACTCACCAATTTGTTCTTCAAAGCAAATATGATCGAACCTGCATGCTCTGATGCATTTCCAAGAATTGGAAGCAAGATGAGGCTGAGGACGCTCACGGATAAACCCCAAGATTTTGATGCATCCTAATGAAGTGTAGAAGTAAATTCGAATTCAGTGGGAATCAGTGAATATTAAAGTGCCTACAATTACCTTATTATGAGTTTATCATCAGTATGTGTTCCTAATTACCTCAATTGTGCTAACTGCATACTCAGACAAGCAAGCTGTGCGGATAGTGACAACAAATAACCAAGCAAATCCACTCCAGAAACCTATCACAGCCACATCTTCTTCAACATCCTCATAATCTGGTTCCTGATTATCGTTGCATATGTTATCAAAATAAATCCATGGCAGTGTATATATCTTACATCATGGCATAATTCTTGCAACGGAATTTTGGTTTTAGGCTCAGAATCACGATCACTCAGACCTTGACGTGAGTGTTTATTAATGTTACCCTGTTCTTGTAGTCAGTGATCTCACATGTACGTCTACAAGAAATTTGTTACACTGTTACAAGTGATGTGAGAGTACGTACTGATGGCACTTGAGTTACCCACATAGGTAACACTGATTCACCAATAGTTCATGTCTTTCACCTTTTGTCTAGTTTCATTTCGTACATAAAAATGTTTTCTTTTGTGACCAGTGAATTACATTCTATAGGGTGAAATTGGAAATGTAATTCAGCATAACAACCAGCAGATCGAGAAGAGAAATCATTATTTGGTTCTCTTCAAAATATGTGCGATGAGTCTACAACTGGAATAACAGGTATGCAGCATAAGAAAGCAGCATCACAATACTAATGGCTCTCGAGAGCTCAAGTGTTTGTCTTCCTGTTACAGAAGAATCACCAGTATATTCAAGCAACATAGGCAGCATGTTGCAGAATGTACCTAGCAGTAGAAGGAGCGAGTTCACATTGGCCTGCCCCTGATGGAATATCAAAGAAAAACAAATTAAAACATGAGTATATAAAATATACTTGTTTATTCAGTATAGCAGTATTATCGATGAGGATCTTACTCTTTTGAACTTCTGCTCACTTTTGAGGTTGACAAGGCCGCCGCAGAGAAGTGAGGTTCCGAGGACTAAAAGAAGGTTTGCAAGAACCGAACCTGTTAGTATAGCACCATTAGTTCATTGATTAAACATATTTACCCACTTAAGCAGGTAATCAACACCTACCCGACCACCCGAAAGACCACCAGGCGGACTACAACTTCACTCGCAAAACTGAGCCCATCCGATCGGGCACGCGCTCGACAAGCGTACATCCAAATACTCGGCCCACATGACAGCAAGTACAGCCCTATCCCACATCGAAGAGCACAAACAAGCAACAATCTCACCCACCTATATAGGTAATGCATTTACTACAGGTAAGAGGACAATCAATTACAATCTTAAATACTCCAACCTACTTTCTTACACGTTTGCTTGACTGTTATATCCAATACATCTTCTAACTTAGGCATCAGAGCGTTGAAGGCAGACTGACCTTGTCTTGACCATCTGACTGCCAGTTTGTTGTATTCTTCTAACAGCTGAGGCCGAACACGCGAATCCGCATACCTGATAACCCGAACACCCGAAGAGAGAGCAAGTACCCGATCATTCGAACAAGCCGAACGTTCGGACAAGAAGAGAAGATTACTCGTATTGCTTCTGCTGATTATGTCCCGCGTAATCCGGTAGAAACAGTTGACGCCATCTGTGGGAACCTTACAAATCGCAAACCACGTACAAACACCACTACCCGAAAGCTCGTGTTCTATCTGTTGCCGCTAAGGCCGACTCGATCTCGAACGATCAGCCCGACCCCGAGCAACATCTTGGCTCCCATCACTCCAAAAGATAAGTATTCTTGGCTTCACACCACTCTTGTGCTCGAAGTGTATTCACGCACCACCCGCAAGACCGTTTCGAGGCTTAACGGCTCCAAACAGCAAGATTCGTTTGGGAGTCGGGGTCAGCGACTCGGAACCATCCATGTATCATTCGCAAGACCGTTCCGAGGCGTAACGACTCCAAACAGCAAGATTCGTTTGGGAGTCGAGGTTAGCGGCTCGGAACCATTCATGCATCATTCGCAAGGCCACATTCGCTCATTCACATAGCACGATCATGCAAGTCAGGCATAATATGCAATACTCGTCAGGTACCCGATCAGGCGCAGACGCGCAGGTACTCGATCACGATCGGGCGCACAGGTACATAATCAGGCGCACATCGCAGGTACCCGATCAGGATCAGGCGCACATGTACACGATCGGGTGCCCAGGTACCCATTCCGTCAAGCGAGACCATTCCTTGACCGGAGACTTGGGGGACTTGGGGGTTACAGGACCACGCATCATTGCTTAATCGGATAAGTATTTGTTTAATCGCACGAACCCTTTTTCAACTCCCCAATCAAGAAAGGTCTCTTTGACTTGGGGACTTGGTGGACTTGTTAGTATAGCACCATTAGTTCATGGATTAAACATACTTACCCACTTAAGCAGGTAATCAACACCTACCCGACCACCCGAAAGACCACCAGGCGGACTACAACTTCACTCGCAAGACCGAGCTCATCCGATCGGGCACGCGCCTGACAAGCGCACATCCGAATACTCGGCCCACATGACAGCAAGTACAACCCTATCCCACATCGAAGAGCACAAGCAAACAACAATCTCACTCATCTATATAGGTAAGACATTTACTACAGGTAAAATGGCAATCAATTCCAATCTTAAATACTCCAACATACTTTCTTACACGTTCGCTTGACTGTTATATCCAATACATCTTCTAACTTAGGCATCGGAGCGTTGAAGGCAGGCCGACCCTGTCTTGACCATCTGACCGCCAGTTTGTTGTATTCTTCTAACAGCTGAGGTCGAACACGCGAATCCGCATACCCGATAACCCGAACACCCGAAGAGAGAGCAAGTACCCGATCATCCGAACAAGCCGAACGTTCGGACAAGAAGAGAAGATTACTCGTATTGCTTCTGCTGATTACGTCCCGCGTAATCCGGTAGAAACAGAACTTAGTAGAGAGTACTTGAGCAACTGCACTTTGTTTTGGTATAGAGCTGAAATTGCTATTATCAGCTCTGTAACATTTCCAAATGTTGCATTTAGAAGCCCTCCAACTGCACAACCACAAAAATGGATCAGTAAATTAAAACCAGCCTTCAGTAAAAAATAGTTTTGACTTTAACCGAACAGATTTACTTGGGATATAGAATCAAAGTCAAGTTACCTGTAGGACCAGTGTAGTATGAAACTTGTCTGCAATCGAAATAGAAAATGCCGGTGGAAGGATCAATAATAAGAATTTTGTACATTCGCAACTGAAGATCGATTATATGTGAATGATATTAAAAGTTTGTTTTATAGCTTACTCTGTGAGAAAGCTAATCCGGTCAGCAAGTAAGGTTACTCCAAGCATGCTCATAGAGAAAACCCAGGCCGGACTGTCGAATAGAAAAGGAGAAATCAGGGAAAACACCCTACCATTTTATATTTTTTGAAAAAAGTTTTACATTTTTATTCATTATTTAGTTCACTCATTCATACTTAAACTCATAAATTTTTCTTTTCAAGCATGATGACTCAGCCCTAAAAAAATTCAAACCTCCTATTATACCCTTTTCCTTTTTTTGGTGGATTAAGCTCATAAATTTACCTTATTTTTTACAAAACAATTTTCCTATCCACATCCACTTATGTACGTAGTCCCATATGATGCATGTTATAGAACTCGATCTTCATAATCTTTTGATCTCCTCATCAAGAACAATTTACCTACTGAAGTTGGGTAAATTACCTACTCGATTGGGCGCCATAGATCAGTTTACCTACTCAGTTGGTTTAGATCAATTTATCTACTCACATTGCCAGAGGTATCATAACCTTCCAATGCCTACGCAGTGGCAAAGTCAAGATTCAATGTTAGGGGAGACTAAAATTGTGCTCGTAAAATTAAAAATAATATTAATATTAAATTAAATAATTACAAAATATAAAATTGTGCTCGTAAAAGTATTAATTACTATATAGGTAAAAGTCTTCGTCGATGTTCTATACCTTAAAAATATTTTTTAATAACGTACTCAATCGAAAAAAATAACGAATTCATATGTCTTTCACCAGTTGTTACTTTAATATAACTCAGATACTGAATTTGAGAAAGACGATTCTTTGATTAGAGAATTTACAAGTTTTTTGTTTCTTTTAAAATATCTCTCCATACAAAAAGTAAGATTTTAATATAAAGAAGGGCGTTAGAGAAAATTAATAAATAAGCAAAATGTAAATTGGCTTAATGGCCTATTTATAGGAATTTTTTTTTAATTAGATAGGATGGGTAATTCCTAATTGAAATTGGTGTTGTCTTCCAAACCTAGCTACCATATATGGATCGATTTATAATTACATGTCAGTTGGCTACTTGCGGATGATAGTTAAACTTGGAAAACTCTAACATTAATAGATAATGGTTTAACTGGTTAATTGCAACTAATACAATATACGTGTTTTCATGGTTTAATCACAACAAACATAACATACTGCAAATACTGAGTTGTTTCTCTAAAATTTGGGGACATAACCTGAGCTCGTCCAGTGCCGCTGCTCCTACGTACAAAACAAGTGAATAAGATATTACTCCCCGCACATTTTTATTTGTAAGAGATGATCCATTGTATTTTGCATTAGTAGGTATAGGACAATATTAAATACCATAATTTATGTGAGTTATTACTATACCATAAACTATACTAGCTCACACTGTATTTACCTACGAATGTGGCAAGGGGTTTTGATCAAACTGTGGGATGTCAAACTATAATTCAGCCTCCATGGGTACATTAGGTAATCATCTATATAATTTATGGTATAGTAATAACTCACATAAATTATGGTATTTAATATTGTCCTATACCTACTAATGCAAAATACAATGGATAATCTCTTACAAATAAAAATGTGCGGGGAGTAATATCTAATTCACCCGTGAAATAATTGAAGTATAACCACCACCATTGACGTCGTAAAGATTAAACACTTAACCACGTACTATCATTGAGATTTTGACCACCTCCTGATACTTAAAAAAAAAATTGTATGGGTTCAAACTACCAAAGATACTTTCTGGAGTTCGAGCTTAAAAATGAAATGGACATCCGAGTATTTTTTTTTTTGATAAGAGATTTGATTCCGGCCTAAAAGTTCGGATGCTTATTCCTACGCTCGTGGAGTATTTAAATATGAAAGGTGTTATATGTGTAACGCAACTAATGTGAAGGTTTATTGTGTAGGCCGTATTTCGATGATCATCAATATATAACATTGTGGTTATACAGAAAAAATATTGTATGCATAATAGATGATGATCAAACTTCAGATCATTGAACTACATTTACTGGGGAGGGCACAAATATGTCTGCCTATTAATATAACTATGAGTACCACATGTATTCTCCTATTGAATTTAAAATCCTGCAGTACTGACCAGGTGAAAGGTACAAAAAACTGAAATGACAAGCCACCAACTCAATTCCAGGAGTTGTGTTATCCTTCCTGAAACCGACAAGGTAAAAAATGAATAATAGCTCTAATTCACCGTGTGCAGTTATCTGGGAAGGGAAACAAACCTTTCTCTGTGATTGCTTCAGCTTTTTTTCCAGTGAAGGAAATGCTTAATCTAATTCTCCAGATGATCACCCGGAAAATGGGTTATGTTTATAATATTTCCCTACAGACAAGCACAAGTCCTTTGGACCGTTAACAATTAAGATCACAATCTCTTCAATTTCCTCACTACCAGAAGAAGTACTATATCCGACGAGGTCCTCAAAGAATGACCGACGAGAAGGGATCTCGTCGGTTATAGTAAACTATAACCGACGACAGATTTTCTCGTCGGTTATAATTTTTAGATCGTCGAGATTTTTTTGTCGTCGGTTATAGTCGCCGGAAACTCGTCGGTCATAGTTTTCGACTATGTCCGACGATTTTTTTTACTATTATCAACGATTTTTTCATATCGTCGGTTATAGTTTCTTATTTCAAATCTGGGCAGCAGCTCGATCTGTCATTCAAAAAACTTTCCATTTTTTCTGAGAATGCTCTGAAATCGATTTTTGGGTGATGTCGAGAATGAGTTCATGATGATTCATGCGCATTATATATATAGGTACGTCGTGCTTAATTAATATATATATGTGTTGTGCATGCATGTATTAATGCTTAATTTGTTGAATATATAGATCGATCGATATTAATTGATTTTGAATATATATATATATATATATTGATCGATCGATCGAGTTAATTAATTAATTGATTCTTGAGTTTGAGTAATTGATCGATGGTTGATTTTGAGTACGTACGCGTGATTGATCGTAAATATATATTAATTGTTGTTAATTTTAATTTGATTATTGTGAATATATATAGCAATAACTAGCTAGCTAGCTAGCTAGCTAGGGTGATTAATTAATTTAATTAATATATTGCATTATATATATTGTGATTATTATATATATATATATAGGATTAAATGTACACTAGCTAGCTAGCTAGCTAGTACGTACGTGTACGTACGTGCATGGTTAACGTTATATATATATATATATTTAGATTTTTGTGATCGATTATATATATATATAGTTAGGGTGTACGTGTGTGTGTATATATATATATATTAAAATTATGGGAATTAAAATAATAAATATTTATATCTAGCTATGAAATTTGAATTAATAAGATCATGGGTATATATACATGCAGTTATAATTTTCAGGATGGACAAGAGTTGGATATGTCTTCCAAGATGGGATATAAGATATCACCGTGGAATTAGAAGTTTTGTAGAATATGTGAAGGTTAATTGTGGAGGGATGACAATTCATTATTGTCCATGTACGAAATGTCAGTGTCGCAGCGAGCGATATCGTTTTCACATCGATAAAGTATTTGAGCACTTGAAGAAAAACGGGTTTTGGGATAAGTACACATGTTGGATTTATCACGGTGAGAGCTCAACAGTTGGTCAACATGATCACGGACAATTTTTTGAGAGTAGCAGTACATCCAATGATCCAATAACAAGGTTGATCAACGATATGTTTCCTCATGAGAGCGGTATATTTGCTCAAGCACCGGATATCGATATCCCTCCCGCCGTTGGAGACTTCCCTAATATTGAGCCAGTCCAGCAAGTACCTACAGCTGTCAACACTGCTGGTATGGACAAGTACAACAACCTCATTGCCTTCCAACAGACCCCATTGTACAACGGGTGTAATAAGACTGTTCTCGAAAAGTGTTATGGGAGTAATGAAGCTCAAAGTGGAGAACAAAATGAGTGTGAAGGCTGTTGATGATTGGCTGAAGTGGTCTGGTTCGTTGTTGCCCCCCGGTCTTCGTCTTCCTACCACTCATCGTAAGGTGCGACAGATCCTTAAACATCTTGGTTTTTCCTACATCAAAATCCATGCTTGTAGATATGATTGTGTTCTCTTCTGGGGTGAAGATGCTTATGGGAATGATCTTGAATCCCTTGATGAATGCCCGGTATGTGGTACAGATAGGTATAAGTTGACTCCTGCCGGAAACAAGAAAGCTGTGAAGATACTTCGGTATTTTCCGCTGATAGATAGACTAGAACGGTTGTTCATGTCTGCACACACGGCTGAAGCTATGAGATGGTGGGCCGAGAGGAAT
Organism: Geum urbanum; assembly: GCA_946800695.1. Taxonomy (NCBI): domain Eukaryota; kingdom Viridiplantae; phylum Streptophyta; class Magnoliopsida; order Rosales; family Rosaceae; genus Geum; species Geum urbanum. The sequence continues at coordinate 73,790,615 of OX326999.1, read as the reverse complement.
TTGCCCGACGGTGATACGCTTATACACCCTGCTGACGGAGAGGCTTGGAAGCACATGGTGAAGGAGTTTTCTTATTTTGCATCAGAGGTTCGAAATGTTTGGCTGGGGCTTTCATCTGACGGATTCAACCCTTTTGGCAACATGAGTCTTCAATAGAGTATATGGCTAGTTATTTTGGTACCGTACAACCTTCCTCCATGGATGTGCATGAAGAAAGAATACAATATGCTCACTATGATCATTCCAGGGCCGGGTTATCCAGGAAAGTGTCTCGATGTGTATCTGAGACCCTTGATTGAGGAGCTTAAGTACTTGAGCGAGCATGGTTATCCCACTTATGAAAAGTTCAAAAATGAGATGTTCCAGATGCATGCCATGCTTGTTGGCACCATTAGCGATTTTCCTGCACGCGGGATGTTGTCGGGCAACGTTACCAGGGGATACAGGGCTTGTCCAGAGTGCATGACGGTTGAGTGTTGCAGACCTCATTGCAGGAAGATTGTACAGATGCGACATCGTTGTTGGCTTCCACATGATCACCCATTTCGGGAGGATATGGAGGCATTTGATGGGACTATGGAAACAGATGAGCAGCCGAGGAGATGGACGGGAGATGAAATCTTAGAAGTGCTAAATGAATACGATTTTGGGCAGCTAAGCAATCATCCTGAGATAGTGGCGTCAATACCTGACAAACCCGACAGGTATAAATTCTGGACACACAAAAGTATTTTTTGGGAACTTCCTTATTGGTCCAAGTTGCTGATCAGACACTACTTAGATGTTATGCAAATAGAGAAAAATGTGTGCGAGAGTGTGGTCGGCACATTGTTGAATTGGGAGGGAAAAACTAAAGACGGCCCGAAGGCACGCATTGATCTTAAAAGGATGGAACTGCGAAAACATTTGTGGTTGAGAGATGGGAAGAAAAAAATGCCACAAGCTCCTTATACCGTGAAGCCTGCCCAGAAGAGTGAAATTTTTGGCTGGATGGGTAATGTCAGGTATCCTTCAGGCTATGCCGGAAATATAAGTCGATGTGTTAACTTCAAAGACAACAAGATGTACGGACTAAAGAGTCATGACTGTCATATACTGCTCCAACGCCTCTTCCCTTTTTTCATTCGAGGGTACCTGCCCAAAGAGGTGGTGGAGCCGTTAGTGGCTTTGTCAAGATTTTTTCAGAAGTTATACACGAGAGAAGTGAAGAAATCGGACTTGTTGGAAATGCAACAGGACATCATTTTTATCATGTGCAAATTCGAAAGGATATTTTCTCCAAACTTTTTCGACATCATGCCTCACCTGATGCTCCATCTTCTGGAACAATTGTTGCTTACTGGTCCAGTTCACTACACATGGATGTATCCTATGGAAAGGTACGTAATGCATTTCTGAATCTGGCTATATATATGTCGATCTTTAATATTATTTATTAACTTATTGTTGCAATAAGCATAATTAACATGCTCGATCTGTAATTACCAATTTACATACAATTAGGGGACTACAAAGACTATGTGATGAACAAATCTGCCCCCGAAGGGTGTATCGCTGAAGCATATATTGCGCATGAGTGCGTAACGTACACCAAGTTGTATTTGGGAGCGTTGGAGGACCCTCCACAACATATGCGAGTAGATGGATGGCAGTTCAACCTTTCGATCATCTCCGATGATGTTGAAGTTTCTGGAAAGTTGCCCAACTCGTACAAGTTGGAACCTTATGAGCTAGTCATTGCCCATTGGTCGGTATTGATTAACTGTCCAGAAGTTCAATATTGGAAAAATTTGCACCTTTACTGCCCTGCTATTTCCGGTGATGTTAAGTACCACAACAAGACGTTCACAAACTATTTTGGCAACTGGGTAAGTTGATACTTAAATTGACCTGTATATGATCGATGTTAAGTGCACGTCTCGCATCCTATTTATAGTTAAGTTAATAAATGATTATTTTCAGATGAATCATGTACAAGATGATGGTATCCCTCAGTGGTCACACGAATTGAGGCTCTTGGCGCAGAAACCGGTAACTTCCAGAGTTTATCCTATGTGTAAGGTAAATGGCGTGCTATTTATTTGTGAACATAGAGATGTCAGACGAAAAACACAGAATTTTGGGGTAATGGTGCATGGTGGGCAGAATGGAGTTGACTATTACGGTGTTCTCCATTCAGTTGTCGAATTAATATATGGGGAAGGCATGACCGTGCACTTGTTTAAGTGTAGATGGTTTGATACCGACCCTCAGAACACAAGGACCGATCAATACGGGATTTTTTCGGTGAATACTGCCACAAGCTGGTATGAAGATGATCCGTTTGTGTTGGCAACGGCGGTGAAACAATTGTTCTATCTTGATGATCTTGTGTATAAAGGCGCGTGGAAAGTGGTTAACCATGTTCTTCCACGAAACATATACAGTGCCTCAACCCTTGGTGTGACCTCGAATAATGAAGAAGTCAGTGCATACCAAGAGCCGAACGCAACTGGTATTCCTGAAACCTCAACAATTCGCCTTAATAATGTGAGACCTGGCAGTGTGGTACGAACACATCAACCGAATCTTCTTGATGCTAATCAAAATGAAGACAATGAAGACTCAAGTGACGAAGACATACACATGTTACCTGAAATTAACTCGGAAACAGAGTCAGACTCAAGCGATGATTCTGATTATGCGCCTTAATTAGTGTATATATATGTATGTTATTTTGACTAATTAGAACGTGCAATGTAAAATGAATTTTATTCAGATTATCGACTGCCCATTGTGTCGATCGATGAAATTGCTATATCCGGCCCCATCATAAATGAGAGAGCTCGAGAGATCGATTGAAAAAAAAATACACAACCGTACCGATCGATTAATAATTATATCGTATTATTAAATAATAATTTAATAATTTGGTATTAACTATTAATAATTTCGTATTACCTATTAATAAATATATATTAATACACTACATATTTAATAACGTACACCGGCATAAATGAAAAATAAATAGAAGAACTATATCCGACGACATGCATATGAAAATCTCGTCGGATATAGTTGAACCGAAACTATATCCGACGATATGCATATGAAATCTCGTCGGATATAGTTTCGGTTCAACTATATTCGACGAGTTTACTTATCTCGTCGGTTATAGTTCTGTTTTATATCCCGATCTGGGTACGTTTTGGGCAGAAACGAAACTGCCCCAAACTGCTCCAACGCCTCCGATCGATTTTCTCCGTTTCCTTCGTGCTACAAGCAAGAAATCGAAGCTCAAGTGGTATTCCATCGATCCTCAAGCCAAATCCCTCGTCGATTAGTGAAAAATCAGGTTTGAAATCCCTAAATTCAAATTTTCGAATTTTTGTAATTTAGGTTAGATTTTACGTTGTGGAATGTGTTGATCGATAATGTGGATGCATGTATTGATATAGTTGTGGAATTTGTTAATTTTATGCATGTATTGATATATATTAGAATAATTTTGAATTTTAGGTTAAATTTAGGTTAAATTTCGGTTAAATGTATGTTATTTTAGGTTAAATTTCAATTTTTTTGGAATTTTATGCATGTATTGATATATATTGGAATATATTGGAATTTTAGGTTAAATTTGGATTTGGCGTCAGATTATTTATATATATATATATATTGGAATTTGGATTTGGAATTTTAGGTTAAATTTGATTAAGTTTTTTGTTAATTGGATTTGGAATTATTGTTGAATTTGGATTATTGGAATTATTGATATATATATAGTTAAATTATTGGATTATATATGTATTGGATTTTATGGAATTATTGTTGATTTTTGTGGAATATTTATATATTGGAATATATATTGGATTATTGATATATATTGGAATATGCATGTGCTAGATTTTTTGGATGAATTAGGAATTATTTTTAATTTTAATAATTTTATAGCAACGATGCAATGGTTTAATTGCGGACCTTCCCGAGGGGCCGGGTCGAGTACTTCGAGGGGGAGGTCCAGAGGGAGAGGGAGATCGGGACGTGGGGATGAGGGCTTGGGAGCTGGGGATCCTGATGGCACCGGAAGTCGGTCCGCATCAGGATCCACCAGCGTCCCCAACACTTACAGTCTTCCGCTGACCTCTCGACACCGTCGGTTGATGGGCGAGGGACAACCTCAGCAGCAGCCCGAGCTGGCTCGATCCTCAGGCGCGAGGAGGGTTCATCAGGTCAGTCGCACGCCTTCAACAGATAGTGCGACTCAATCCTCGGTCCGAATGCCGGACATTCATCGCGAGGACCCTTCCCCCGTCATCCACCAGACAACTCCTCATTCTTCCGAGGAGGCTGGTGGATCCACTCAGTCCTCGACGAGGATGCGACTATGCCCGCCGCCTACATTATTCTTACCGTTGGAAATCCCGACGATACCTCACGTCGATTCCGACGGGATGCCTATTCCGGGACAGCTAGGGTTCATTACCCCGGAGCAGGCATATGCGTATATACCCTTCCCGGCACCTCTCTAGAGTGCGAGGATTCCGGGACAACGCACCGACAAATCAGGTAAATATTAATTAGTGATATCTTTTTACTCCATAATATTTAAATTCAATTAGGTGTTGATGTTTAAAAAATCGTCTACATATATATGTGATATGCGAGATCGTGCCCGGTGCCAAACAGAAGAGAACCAGAGGCCCCGTCGTCGGCAAGTTACTGGATGAAGCCATTCAGGCTAGCGGTGGTGGCCAACTTATGATTCCGACCGGGAATAGAGGGCAGGTGATCGAGGGAAAGGTCACTCGAAAGTACGCGGGGATGGCGGGCAGCCTCATACGGGATAGAGTCCCAATGTTGTGGCCAGATTGGAATTCAGTGCCGCAATCCGTCAAAAATCAGCTGCATAATGCGTTGTCGGTGAGTTGAATTGTATATTCATTATGTAAATTATCTAAATAAATTTTTAATATTATTGATATATATATATATATATATGCATTGCAGAGGTGGTTCCGCGTGGATGCAGACATTAGACCCACATGGGCGGATGAAGTGCATGGGAGCAGGTTTGCAGACGGCCATTTGTTTCAATTTTTTCGTTTCTTTTGATTATGTTCATACAATGTTGTTAGTTACTAACGCTTGATTTTATGGGTATATATAGGTATAAGGAGTGGAAGGCCGAGCTGAAGAAGCATTGGAAAAAGTACGGGGACGATCGTGAGGGTACCCCTAGCGAGTTTCGTTATAGGGAGTACGAGTGGCGATGGCTTGTGGTTCACTTCAACAACCCGAAATTGAAGGTACGCAACCTTCAATCGATTTAATTTTTGTTTTATCGTACTTCCCTTAAATTATTTGGCTAATGAGTATTTTTTTTATGTTTAATTAATCGCGCAGGCTCTTTCTGAAGTCAACACAAGGAACCGGGCCAAAAACACCAAAAATCATCATGCCGGTACCAGATCATACTCGGGTTGGATCGAGGAGGCGGCCAACCACCCAGAAGAGGATCCCCTTGTCTATACGATGCAGCACGCGTATCCGCAGTCCCCCGAATATGCTGTAAGTGTCCTTATAACAAAATAAACTTATTTCTTATTTATTTAGATTGTTTTTTTAATTAATATTTTATTGTTCTTTGTCAATTAGGCGAGAATTCAGGAGGTGATTCCGGAGGTGTTGACTCAAGTGGCGAGAGAGCTCTATCCCAACACCCCCGATGCAGAACTCCCAATTGATCAGATTGATCAATCTGATCCAATCGTCAGGGCCAGGATTATGTCAACTGCGATCCCTCCAGGGAAGAACACATTCTACTGCAGGGGTTCCGGAAAATGGGGTCAAGGGCTGCTGAAGCATACCCCTGAATTCTCTCGCGGATCGGGATCATCATCATCTTCGAGGACTAATGAGCTACACGACCAGCTTCATAGGCAATCAATTGAGATGGAAGCTCAACGGCGTCGGATGGAGGAGATGAAGCAAGCGCAAGCTGCAGAGCAGAATCGGTTGGCCGAACAGCAGCAGCAAATGGGGACATGGATGCAGCATTGTTATGCACAGTTGCAAGCATCTGGAATCCAGATAGCTCCCCCGCCCATTTTCGGTGCACCACAGCCACAGCCACAGCCTCAGCCTCAGCCTCAGCCGCAGCCTCAGCCTCAGCCAGACCAGGACCAGGACCAACCAACTTTCTCCAATCCGTTTGACCACATAGACTTAGGACCAGGACCCCCCTACATTTAAACAATTGTCGGTTTAATTTTTATTTTCATTATTTACTACGCATATGTATACAAATTTGAACGATTTCGGTTTTTATTATTTATTTATTTACTACGTACTATAGTTTCAATGGTTGTTGATTTTCAATTTGAACAATATATAGATAGCGTGATTTTTTGTGAATGCAGGTTTTGGGATAAAACCCAAAACCTGCAAAAAAAATTAAATATTTTTAACTATAACCGACGATATGTGTCAACATCGTCGGTTATAGTTTTCTCCACAGTCAACCATTTTGACCATGGAGAAAACTATATCCGACGATGACATCGTTGGATATAGTTTAAACTATGACCGACGATAAGATATCGTCGGATTTAGTGTTTCTATTTTCCAACGATAACCCTAAATCATCGTCGGATATAGTATTACCGACGGTTTATTACCGACGATACTATATCCGACGATGTGTCGTCGGATATAGGTATGACCGACGATAAACGGCAACAGACCGACGACACCAAGTCGTCGGTCATAGTAATTCTTCCGGTAGTGCCTCTTGAATTCCGGATATTGTTTCTTGTTTCGAGTTTTGACAGGGCTTAGCATCCATACATTACATTAACACTTTGGAAGAAGAAATGAAGAATAAATGCAGTGCATGAACAATATTGAAAACCATTCGAAGGAATAAATTGAAGTCTTTGTCAGAATATTGTTAGCATACTCCATGAAGGTAGGGTTATATTGAGCCGGGACTAAAATTAAACAAGCTTAAAATAATATTTGTTTAAATTAGTCTTAGATTAAATGTTGATGATCTAGAGGACTAAATTTAGCCAAAAGTCAAAAAATAAATAATTTTTTTGTCAGAAATATATATATTTTTTGAAATATATTATTATATCATCATAGTTTAATAACTTTAATTCATATGAAAAATAATTTTAATATTTAAAACATAATTTGACCAAAAGTCAATTTCAACTCAAATTATTATATTATATTGGAACAAATATTCAAATATATACTAGCCGTTATATTAATTACTTATATATATTACTAGCAGTATATATTAGCCGTTAAAAAAACATACATGAGCCCTTATATATACACTACATATCAGATTTTATTCAATTAATTATGTTCAATTACATATTCACCCTCAATAATTTTCCATAAGAACCAGAAAAAGAGTGACACATGTAAATGGATGCCATCTTGGTTTAGCCTTTATTCTCTAAATATACTCCTATAGCCATTTCTAGTGGAGATTGTTGTAGGGCAAGTGCTCAAAAATATAAAACCATGTTGAAGACAAATTCTAGGGGTGGTACGTTGGACTCGAGTATCCAAGAATCCAAATCGAATTACCCAAAAAATGTGGGTTCGGGTCGGGTCTTTGAAATAAAAACAGTCTAATATATTAAACTCGAACCAGACTCAAAGTTCGGGTTCAGGTATTGCTTTTTTAAAATAGTTAAACCCGAAAAACCTGAATAAAGTTGTAGTAATGCACATGTCACATTTTAATTGGTTATTGCAACAACTTTTATTTCATTTTATTTCAATATAGCCTAGTAATTAATAAGGCCACATATATAATGCATATATAATGAAACTGTAATTTTAATAGACTTGATTGTATACTAACTTGATTGTCATTAAATTGTTAATTGAAGTTTTTCCATTTTGAATTGGTGTATTGTGTGGCTAGTCTAATTCTCTAACTCTTATTTTTTTATATTTGTGCACTTGAAGTGTTGTAATATCCTATAAAGGTCTAATGAATTTATCTTTGGAGTATGGAGGGATTTTGTAGTATGTATTATGAACTATGTATTTTGAGGTTGTGTATTTTTCATTTTTTTTCGATCTATAATTTTGTTAGAACCTGAAAACCCAGCAAATTTCGAGTAACTCTAAACTTTAACTGAAAACTTACACTGAGAAAATAAAACGTTGTGGATTATCATGCCTCACACTCTAAACGGTCACGACTTCAACCGACTAACCTGCAGTCTAGGCAATTTAAAACAAAAGGCCCAAGGAAATGTGTAAAAAAAATATAAAACGTTAGAGTGAGTGGACAAAAATCATAATTCTATGATATGTGTAAAATTGAAAAAGTATAATTGTATGCCTTTCCATAGTTTTTACTAAAACTGATGCGAGTTCAAATATCGTAGTACTGAAATAAAATGGAGGTGATTGTTCATGGTGTTTGTCCTACCCGGAATGACTATATGTATGAAAAGTACAGGTGATGGGATCGTCTAAGGTGTTTGTCCTAACCCGAGATAATCTGGGTTAGGCAGAGTGTTTGTCCTAACCCGGTCGGACCAGCTATCCAGTGATCAGACGTATAGTCAAGGCATCAATGCAACTAAATAAAACCATCACAAAGTAAACCTCCAAATTTAAATGCTCTGAAACATATTGTAAAACATACTGCAAAAACATATAATTAATGAACTCGCAAGCAACTGTGAAAATAAAAGTTCACTCACAGTACTGTGTCGTGATTTCCATCAAGCCAAACCCCGTCTGTTGGCGTTTCTAAACATTTTCCATTGGCTGCTAACACGTCATCTTCAAACAACGATTATTATTTAATAACTAATCGTTGAAAATTATAATGAATAGCTAAACTTGTTTACCAACGAACATTATCGTTGAGAACTTCACATTCTCGAATAACGTGCTTTTTGAACTAATGACGAGCTTTAATCAAATTTCTAATTCTAATTCTTGAATCCTTTTTAAAGCCACAGCATATTCCTCAAACGTTACGCGACTCGAGGTAGAATCGACAATCGATTCAACTATTTAATAATATCATAAAATTATATAATTAATATCTGATTAAGCATACGTCTTAATCATCAATGTTCAAATTAATTCAATAACCTCTTCAATACAGTTGGTACGTAATTACGAGCAAAACGGTATAAAATTTACATAAAAATTTCCTTCGTGAACTGCCGGCAGCAGCGTTCCGAGGCTTATTATGCTCAAAATCACACAACAAACAACTTTCATAACTACAACAAAGTCCAGTTCTATCCCTAACTCACAGAATTTGGTTTTGAACCAAAAGTCCAAAGAAATTTCAATCGATCGATTCTTCCTCCTCGGTTGGCATTGGAGCGAGTTCTTGGTATAGTTAGACTCGTGGTGATGAGAGCTTTAAAGCTTAGTGCTTCTCGTCGGTTGATTTGGCTGAAAATGGAACGACCCCAAATTATAGGGTTTACATCGTCGGCGGCCCTTCTCGTGGACACCACGACATACTCACCGAGAAATAGAGGCGGATGTATAGATGGTTTGAAAGAGGAGAAGGAAAGGAAGAGTTTGACCCTAGTCTTGCCGGTTTTGGTGGCCGGACCGGTGAGCTCCATCACCGGCAACCCACGGCGCACGGGAGGGAGGAGAGAGAACCGAGTGGGAGGATAGAGAAAAAGGGTCTGACCAAAAAGGAAAGTTTCTGACTTTCCATTTACGGAAAATTGTATTTATACTTGCGAGTTGCAACTAACCAATTCTGTAAATCGCACAAAACTTCCGCTGACCAAAATTTCTTCATCGTAACTCCGATTTTAACACTTGACGTGGCTACAAACTCGCCTTAACGAACTCTACAACTTTTCTCAATATAATTTCTCGAAAAAATTATCTAATAAAATTATGATAGAAAGATCATCGATAATTACCGACAGTAAAAACTAACTACCTTCCTCGACTAACCTTAAACAAATCTTAAAACGAAAAAAATTCTCGGGACGGAATGTTACACAAAACTTCTAACACAGATTATTAAGCTTCGGGCTAACCACCCAGACAACCCAATTAGGTCAATTAGGTTGGATAATGCAGGTGAATTCACATCAAAGACTTTTTATGACTATTGTATGTCAATTGGGATTGAAGTTGAACATCTCATCCCTCAAGTTCATTCACATAATTGTTTAACAAAGATACAAATCAAGTAGATACAGTTTGTGGCCAGAGCAATGGTAATACATACTAATTTGCCGGTATCTGCTTGGGGATATGCATTATTACATGCAACAGTGCTTCTTCACTTGAGACCTGTAGTACGTTAACCATTCAGTGCGTACAAGTTGATAACTGGATATGAGCCTGACATTTAATCTCTACGCATCTTTTGTTGTGCAATAGATGTGCCAATTGCACCTCCACAACGAACTAAAATGGGTCATCAACGTTGATTAGGCATATATGTTGGTTATGAATCTCCAACTATTGTTCGTTACTTAGAAGCTTCGATATAAGATCTCTTTACTTGAAGGTTTGCAAATTGTTACTTTGAAGAAACATACTTCCCGACGTTAGGGGCGAATATGAATGCCTCAATTCTTGTTGAACGTCAAGAATTGATGTGGAATACTCCTCCCACTATGTTTCAAGAAAATCCACGTACATCTAAAAGTGAGATTGAAATGCAATGTATACTTGACCTTCAAAAGTCTGCATACTCGATGCCTAACTCCTTTACCGATATTACCAAAGTGACGAGATCAAAAATTCTTGTTGCAAATGTTCCTGCAAGGTTGGAAGTCCCTAAAGGGAGGTATAACATAACTCCAGGATAGAGTAACGTTTCTCTTACCCACGTGGATGGAGTAACATCAGCCTCAGCTCCCACCAAGAAGAAGGGGAGACCAAGAAAATTCACAGATGAGCTGTTGGCGAAAAGACAGGCCATCCAGACACAAACTAATCATGTCATCATCAATGTTATGAATCCCACACATGACATTATTTTTTACTATAGTTATGTCATAGAATCACAAATGACATCTTTGGAGGACGCTTCAGACTCATATGTGATGTAAGAGAATGGTGAAATCTCACTAACTAACAATGATACACGCATTGTTATGGATAGGTCATCTGAGGTAGTTGATGATGTTTTTGCTTATTCCGTCGCTCAGAAGATCATTAACGACGATGAAGTGGAACCTCGCTCGGTTGCTGAATGTTAGCGGAGAGCGGATTGACCAAAGTGAAAAGATGCAATGTAGGCCGAACTAGACTCTCTAAAGAAAAGGCATGTTTTTGGTCCGTTAGTGCTATGCCCACCAAATGTGAAGTCAGTAGGACATAAATGGGTCTTTGTTCAGAAGCGTAATGAGAAGAATGAAGTCACTAGACTTGTGGCGCAATGATTCTCTCAACGTTCTGGCATTGATTACGAGGAGACATACTCTTCGGTTATGGATATCATTACTTCTGCTACCTAGTCAGTTTAGTAGTGTCCAAAAAACTAAACATGCAGCTGTTAAATGTGGTCACGGTATATCTCTATGGAAACCTTGATTTAGAGATATATATGAAAGTGTCGGAAGGCGTGGTCATACCCAACTCAAGTAACTCTACACCACAGAGTGCTCATGTGATTAGATTGAAGCATTCACTATATGGATTGAAATAAACCTATAGGATGTGGTACACACACTTAAGTGACTAATTGATTGGGAACGGATAGAAGAACGATGATTTATGCCTATGTGTGTTCATTAAGAGAACAAGTTCTGGATTTGCCATAGTAGCGGTTTATGTTGATTATATGAATATCATAGGGTTTCTTGAAGAAATCAATGAGACGATTAGCTACTTGAAATTCGAGTTTGAAATGAAAGATCTAAGTAGGACTCGATTTTGTCATGGTCTAGAATTAGAACATCGAGTTGGTGAAATATTTATTTACCAGTTTGCTTATGTCCAAAAGATGCTCAAGCGATTTAACATGGACAAAGCACACCCTCTTAGCACACCAATGGTAATTTACAATATAGAACCCAATAAGAATCTGTATCATCTGAAAGATAATGATGAGGAACTATTGGGAGATGAGGTACCATACCTTAGTGTTATTGGAGCTTTGTTGTATTTAGCTCAATGCATAAGACCAAATATTACATTCTCGATGAACTTGTTAGCTCAGTTTAGTTCTGCGTCTACACAACGTCATGGGAATGGTGTAAAGAACATCTTCAGGTATTTGAAGGGTTTCATAGATTTGGGCTTGTTCTTTCCCTACAAAAAATGCAGATAGAAGCTTGAAATTTCTGGAAAATGGATGGTTGAATCGCAGCATGTAGGTTCCAGGAATTTTGACCCGTCGAAGGAACTTGTCAACCCGTGGAAGGTTGCACCCTGGACGGATTACAACCATTCATTCGACCCATCGAGTGAAATGTTCGACCCATCTAACAATGATTCGGCTGTAAGCATTGTACTTCAATTCAATGTGGTCCCCTACTTAGAGACACTTGGTGATATCTGATTTTGTTGATGCTGGATATCTCTCTGGCCCACACAAAGGACGTTCCTAAACTAGTTATGTATTCACCATGGGGAACACGATGATTTCTTGGAGATCAACAAAGCATAACCTTATTGCTACTTCTTTGAATCATTATGAGATCATTGCTTTACATAAAGCGGTTAAGGAGTGTGTCTGGCTTAGTTCAATCATACACCACATTAGAGAATCTAGTAGATTACCTTCCACTACTACAACACCAACATGTATCTTTGAGGACAATGCAGCTTACATCGAACAAATAAAGTTTGGATATATCAAGGGTGATCATACAAAGCACATATAGCCTAAGTTCTTCTTTAATTAGTAACAACGACAGTTATTGAACATTCATGTGAATCAGGCTTGTTCAGTAGATAATGCTGCAAACTTGTTTACCAAGTCATTGCCTAAGTCTACATTTGTAAAGCATGTGAGACGCATTGAAATGTGAAAGTTATATGAACTCTAAGATTAAGTTATTGATCCTAGGGAGTTCATTTCTTAGACATCAGGGGGAGTCTACATCACATATGATTGCATTTGTAGTTGATGTGTTGTACTATTTTTCTCTTAGACCAAGTTTTTTTTTTACCCAAGAGATTTTTTGTTAGCTTGGCAAAGTTTTTAGTGAGGCAACATGTTATGCATCATACATTAGCATAATTTAAGAGGGAGTGTTTAAGGAAATAATATTCTTTGTATTCCGATGCGTATCTTGTTCTAATTAGCATAGAATTAGATATTCTCTCAATCCCTGATTTATAGGGATATTGATTGTATCAAATTGTAAAGCTTATTTAAGGTCATTTATTAATGAATAAAGTAAAGTTTCAGATTTATCTCTTGTGTATCTATATTTCTTCTTCAACAAAAAGATTAATTTTGGAAGAAATGGACAATTTGGAGAAACAAACCCTCTTTCTATTATAACTAGAAAAATTCCCACCCGTACGGGTGGGTGGGTGTGGAAGTGGAGAAAAAACAGAGCAATAATGACAGTAATCTTTTAGTTTTTATTTTTTTTCTTGAATTTACAGTACATTGCTTTTGATTATCTTTTATTTGTGATAACTTTTAGGGCAATTTTGGAATCCTAAAATTTGGTGTATCTGATGACACCACAACTTGCAGCGCTTTCTTTTATTATAGTAGAGATAGTATAGATTTGCTATATTACTCTTAGACAAAGGAGTAAAATTTTCATCACTAGAACCTGAAGTAAGCTTATTGGGATTAGGTTGCTATACACCCCACGACTAAACACTATAGGGGCTAAATTTTCATTGTGACATGTGTCGCAATTTAAGAGATTGGTTTTTTCAATTTCTTGAAATTTGATTGAGCTTATGATAAACTTAGCCCATTAGAACCTCTTCTTTGCCTGACACCCAAGCTTGTCTCCATTGTCGACACCAGACATTGTCGCCGCTGCTAGCGACGAACTCTCTCCCTCATTTCTCTCTCTCTCCTCCCTCTCTCTCCTCCTTCTCTTTCTAACTCACCAACAACCTGTCCTCCTTGACATTCGGTGGCTGGGCTGAGTAGACGATTGAGGTTGGCACGACCAGGAGGCTCGGAGAAGGCGACCGAGTCGCCATTGTGCATGACAAGCAGAGCAAGCACGACGAAAACATATGGGTCAATCAGTAGCGTTGGCCTGTTATTGGTAAGCGTGTTGGCATGTGGAACGAGTCGCGACTAAAGGCTCGAGCGGCGAAGCGAGGCTAGGTTCTTTCGGTCGGTCTCGTTGGGTGAGCGGCGGAGGCACAATGGAACTGAGTCATTGGTCGAGGTACAACAGGAGCTGACATCGAGCACGAGGGTTGAGGCTCGTTGCTTGGAGTGACACAACGTGGGTTCTGGGAGAGGTTATCAGAGAAGTCTTTGAAGGCCTGGAAGAGACAAGGATCACATAAGCTAAGCTCAATCAAATTTGATAAAATTTGACAAAAGCATCCAATCAATTTGTAACACGTATCACATTGAAAAATAGCCCCCAAGGGTGAATAACTTTGGGGTGCATTCTAGAATTATGCAGCTTATTGGGCTGAATTTGGTTTCAAATTTGAAGCTTTCAGCTTTTGGGCATTCCTAGACTGGCAACGGTGTAAGCATGAAGAAAAAGTTTTGCTAAGTTTGTACTTGACGGGTGTAATGATTAGGAGGGCTTCTTCTTTGGTCTTTACAAGTAGAGCCGTAGAGGAGCTGATTTTGGGGATTTGGAGTTAGGAGTTTTAGCCTTGCTGCAAATAGTTGTTCAAATCGGAAGAAGAAGAAAAATAGGTGTAAGAGAGGAACTTGATGCAGCCTCCATGGCTTCCATGGAGATTGAAAATGAAGCCGATTAAAAAAAATTTGAATTACAAAGATCAAATGGTCACTTGATTGGACAACTTCTAGCATGGGCAACAGTCGTAGCGGGGATGAGATTTGCTCACCAAACTGTTTTTCTTGGTCATGTCACCAACCCTCCATTTTCTTGCCATGTGTACTAGTATCAACGCTAGTTTAATCATAATTAATCATAATTCTACTATACTTGTACTAAAATATTACACTCTAACTAGATCTTTTTCTTTCCCAAAATTATCTCCTCAACCCTCGTTCCTCTCTCTTGCATTCACTTTCTTGTTTCTCTGGGTCATTGCTGGGCACATTTCGTTTCTGATCTTCATCTTCTATAACAAAGATAAAATCTTCATCTTTATATCCACTCCAAAATCTACTTTTCCTAATTCATATTGTATCATATGTCCCCTTTTTTGGGTCTGAATAGTCTTCAACTAGTAAACAAAACCTTGAGTTTCTTATGCTCAATTTTCTAAACATAAATGAAAGTATCATAACATAAGAGTCTTGATCCTCCATTATTTGATTTGTCTTGCTAGCCAAAAACTAACAATTTTTATTTGCTACCTTGTATATCAGGTTATGATGGATAGTGACAAACAAGAAGTTGCTGAAAATGTTGAGAGTTGTTCTGAGACCAGTGAGAAAGAGGAACATGAAGATTCAAACGTCCAGACTTGTTGTGAAACAAATGAGGAAGACAAAAATGCATATGTTCCTTTTCTTGGTAAGATTTTTGAATTTGATCAAGAGGCATATGAATTTTATAATTTCTATGCTAGAATGATTGGGTTTAGTGTGAGGAAACTTTCACAAAACAAGAGAAAAAACACTAGAGTGATGTTCAAAAGAGAGTTTTGTTGTTCTTGTCAAGGGTTCTAGGTAAAAAAGAACACTCCACAAAAGAAAAGAAAAGAAAGAACGTTTAGATGTGAGGCAATTTTCGAGATTAGACTTAACGATGATGGGAAATATGTTGTGACCAAGTTTAAAGAAGAGCATAATCACGATCTTGTTCCTGAACTAAGTTCCTATTCTTTGAGGTCATAACGAGGCATAAAATCTTGTTAACCTTCGTAAGCCGGATTCATGAATCAAATGCATCAAGCAGGATCCAAAGCATCATAAATTTATTCCTACATGATTGTTGAAGCTGAAGGTCCTCAAAATTTAAATTTCATTGAACCTGATTGCAACAACTTTATTCAAAGAAACGGGCTGAATTCCTAAAGAAAGGTGATGCCAAATGTTTGCTTGATTTCTTCAGAAGACAAGTGAATGATGAGTCATTTTTCTACACAATTCGAACAAACAATGAGAATGAAATATCTGGTTGTTTATTTTGTGATGGGAAATCATGGGCTGATTAGGCTATGTTCGATAATGCGGTTGTCTTTGATACTACCTTCAAATCCAACAACTATGAGATAGTTTGTGTTCCAATTGTTGGTATTAATTATCATGGTCAAATTATTTTATTTGGATGTCAATTATTAGATGGTGAGACTATAGAAGCATGCAAACACTACAAGAAAATGAAACATTACCGGCGAGATTCCGGCCAACAAGGCCGGCGACCGGAAAAGTCGCCGGTAATGTCCATCATTACCGGCGACTTACTCCGTCGCCGGTAATGTTGCCGGAATCTCGCCGGTAATGTTCCAAAACATTACCGGCGACTCCAACCGTCGCCGGCAATGTCTAGGCACACAGTTCCGGCGATTTTCCGGCCGGAATTTCGCCGGAAATGTGTGCCTAGACATTGCCGGTGACGGTTGGAGTCGCCGGTAATGTTTTGGAACATTACCGGCGAGATTCCGGCGTAAAGTCGCCGGTAATGTCTTCATTTCCGGCGACTTACTCCGTCGCCGGCAATGTGTCTTATATTAGATGCCGGATCGGGCAGCTCGATCATTCAATCATTTTGATCGAAATAAATCCAGAGAAATCGAAAGAAGGAAAACGTACGCTCTGAAATCGATCATTCGGTATATTGTCAAAATTAAGGCGCGCGTCGAAAACTCGATCACTCGGGAAGCTATATATATAGGTACGTAGGTGTATATATACGTATATGTGGTATATATATGTGTGTGTGTGTTGATCAAATCCAATTCGTGAGATATATATATATGAAATGTTGTTGATGTACGGTCACCGAAACGAGAAAACAGCTTGTAGTTAATCTTGTGTCTGAATCAATGACTGGTATTATCGTATTGTTATCGGAGCGAGGCTTAACAGAGCCTCCTACCCAGTCAAATACATTTTGAATTGAAAAACACCAGAATACTATCATCGAGTACTGAATCGAATTCAGAGATTAGATCGATATATATACATATGCATGCATGTGTTGATTTAATTAGAGTTGAATTGAGATATCACGTCGATTATTAGTAGTGAATGTGTGTATATATATATAATTAATACGTAAAATTGTTAGAATTTTCAGGATGGACAAGAGTTGGATGAGCCTCGAAAGATGGGATGTCAGATATCATGAGGGAATTAGGAGTTTTGTGGATTTTGTGAAGGCTAATTGTGGAGACACTCACTTCATTATTGCCCGTGTAAAGAATGTAAGTGTTTCAGCGATCGATTTCGATTTCCCATTGATAAAGTCCAGAGGCACCTGAGTAAATACGGGTTTTGGGATAAGTACACTTGTTGGATTTATCACGGTGAAACATCGTTAGCGGGTCCGCATGATCATGGACAATTTGGTGAGAGGGCCAGTCCACGCTATGATCATGGAGATTTTGCTGAGAGGGGCAGTTCATCCTATGATCCAACATCGATGTTAATCAATGATATGTTTCCTCATGAGAGCGGTGTATTTGCTGATGAAGCACCAAATGTCCCTCCCGTCGTTGAGGGTTTCCCCCATATCGAGCCAGTCGAACCATTACCTGGATGTCATGTCAACACAAGCGGTATGGACAAGTACAACAACCTGATTGCATTGCAACAGACTCCGTTGTACGACCGTTGTAGTAAGACTGTTCTTGAAAGTGTGATGGGAGTGATGCAGCTCAAAATGGAGAACAAAATGTCTGTCAAAGCTGTTGATTCTTGGTTGAAGTGGACTGCTTCGCTACTGCCACCCGGTCATCGTCTTCCTACCACTCATCATAAGGTGCGACATATCCTGAAAGATCTTGGGCTTTCCTACATCAAAATCCATGCATGCAGATATGATTGTATTCTCTTCTGGGGAAAAGATCTCGAAGACCTTGAAGCCTGCCCGGTATGTTTTACAGAAAGGTATAAGTTGACTCCTGCAGGCAACAAGAAAGCTGTGAAGATACTTTGATATTTCCCGCTTATTGATAGGCTGGAGCGGTTGTTCATGTGTGCTTTCACGGCGGAGGCAATGAGATGGTGGGCTGAGAGGAACTTGCCTGACGATGACACCCTTATACACCCTTCCGACGGAGAGGCTTGGAAGCACATGGTCAGGGAGTTTGATCATTTTGCAGCAGAGGTCCGAAATGTTTGGCTAGGGCTCTCATCTGACGGATTCAACCCTTTTGGCAACATGAGTCTTCAATACAGTATATGGCCAGTTATTTTGGTACCGTACAACCTTCCACCATGGATTTGCATGAAGAAGGAATACAATATGCTCACTCTGTTAATTCCGGGCCCGGGTTATCCAGGAAAGTGTCTCGATGTGTATTTGAGGCCTTTGATTGAGGAGCTTAAGTACCTGAGTGAGTGTGGCCACCCCACTTACGATAGGTTCAAAAAGGAGATGTTCCAGATGCATGCCATGCTTGTTGGCACCATCAGTGATTTTCCTGCCCGCGGTATGTTGTCGGGCAACGTTACCAGGGGTTACAGGGCTTGTTCAGAGTGCATGACGGTTGATTATTGCAGTCCTCATTGCAGTAAAATTGTTCAGATGCGTCACCGTTGTTGGCTTCCATATGATCACCCATTTAGGCAGGATCCAGACGCGTTTGATGCGACTGTGGAAGCAGGTGTGGCACCCAGGCGATGGACAGGGGAAGAAATTTTGGAAGTGTTGAATGAATACGATTTTGGCCAGCTGAGCAATCATCCTGACATAGTGGCGTCAATTCCAGACAAGCCCGAAAGGTATAAGTTTTGGACACACAAGAGCATATTCTGGGAACTCTCCTACTGGCCCAGGTTGCCTATCAGACATTACCTAGATGTCATGCACATAGAGAAGAATGTGTGTGAAAGTGTGGTGGGCACAGTTCTTAACTTGGAGGGGAAAACAAAAGACATCCCTAAGGCACGCATTGATCTGAAAGCAATGGGTGTGCGGAAACATTTGTGGTTAAGAGATGATAAGAGAAAAATGCCGCAAGCTCCGTACACCGTAAAGCCGAAGCATAAGCATGAAATTTTTCGGTGGCTGAGTAATGTCAGGTATATATTCTTATGGCTATGTAGGAATTTGGCCTTAAATTTTTAGCGGAGTATATATGGTTATATGCGAGAAATATAATTGGTCCATATATATGGCTTTATCTATATATATGCAGGTATCCTTATGGCTATGCAGGAAATATAAGCAGGTGTGTTAACTTCCGGGACAATAAGATGTACGGATTAAAGAGTCATGACTGCCATGTACTGCTTCAACGCCTTTTCCCTATTTTCATTCGAGGGTTCATGCCCAAAGAGGTGGTGGAGCCGTTGGTGGCCTTGTCAAGATTCTTTCAGAAGTTATGCACCAGGGAAGTTAAAAAAGCAGACCTGAGGGAGATGCAAGATGACATCATTTTTATCATGTGCAAGCTTGAGAGGATATTTCCCCCAAATTTTTTCGACATAATGCCGCACCTGATGATCTATCTTCCCGAACAATTGTTGCTTACCGGTCCCGTACACTACACTTGGATGTATCCCATGGAAAGGTACAAATTATTCATAAATTTGGTTTGCCTATGTTTTTATATGTAAATTCTTGTGGTTAAGTAAGTTAACATGTACTTGTTAACTTGTAGACAATTGGGAGCCTACAAGGACTATGTGAAGAATAAATATGCACCTGAAGGGTGTATCGCTGAAGCATATCTTGCGCACGAGTGTGTAACGTACACCAAAGTGTACCTCGAAAATGTAGAGGACCCCCAACAACATATGCCGATAGATGAACCCCAATTCAACCTTTCTATCATCTCCAGTGACGTGGTAGTACAGGGAAGCTTGCCAAAGTCGTACAAGTTGGATGGAAATGAGGTAGCCATTGCCCACTGGTCGGTACTGATTAACTGTCAAGAAGTACAATATTGGAAAAACTATCATCTTCATTGCCCTGCTATTGCCGGAAATGTTGATTACCACAACAAGACATTTGCAAACTACTTTGGTCAATGGGTAAGTATATGTGTATATGTATATTTTTATATATATCCTTATATAGCATGTACGTATGTACGTGGTTTTGTGGTTTCAAGATGACATAATTTCTTCTGTACGTATTAATATATGGACGTTTTCAGATGAACCATGTAGCAAATGATGGTTGCCCAGAGTGGTCAAACGAATTGAGGGTCCTGGCGATGAAACCGATTGCTTCAAAAGTTTACTCGATGTGTCAGGTCAATGGCGTGAAATTTATATGTGAAAATCGAGACGACCGACTGAAAACACAGAATTGTGGGGTGATGGTCCATGGTGGGCAGGATGGCGTTGACTATTACGGTGTCCTTCATTCAGTTGTTGAACTAATTTATGGGAACCGCATGAAAGTGCACTTGTTCAAGTGTAGATGGTTTGATACTAGCCCGGAGAACACAAGGACCGATCAGTACGGAACATTTTCGGTGAATACTGCTACTACCTGGTATGAAGATGACCCTTTCGTTCTTGCCTCATCAGTAAAACAAGTGTTTTACCTGGACGATCTTCTTAACAAAGTCCCGTGGAAGGTGGTTAACCATGTTGCTCATAGAAACATATACAGTGCTGCCACACTTGGTGATACCGCAGATGATGAGGAAGTTACTGCATACCAAGAGCCAAACGCTTTTGACATTCCGGAATCATCTACGATTCGCCTTAATAATGTGAGATCTGGGAGTGTGGTTCGAATTACTGGAGCAGAACTTCTCGATGTTAATCCATATGAAGTTGACGCTGATTCAGATGACGAGGAGCGGCACATATTGCCAGAGGTTACCTATGAAACCGAGTCAGACTCAAGTGATGAAGATGATTACGATTATCATCCTTAGTACGTTGGAAATTGTAGTCCGAAATTGGAACCGTAGTCGGCAAATGTACGTAGTAAAATGTACGTAGAAAAATGTTTAAGGAAATTGTAGTCGGAAAATGTACTCAGAAATTGTATGTAGTCGGAACTGGAACCGTTGTCGGAAATTGAACGTAGTCGGAAATCGGAAATTGAACGTAGTCGGAAATCGGAACCGTAGTCGGAAATTGAACGTAGTCGGAAATCGGAAATTATGTAGTCGGAAATTATGTAGTCGGAAATTATGTAGTCGGAAATCGGAACCGTAGTCGGAAATTATGTAGTCGGAAAATGGTCGATCGGATAATAGTCGACAAATAATGACATTACCAACGAGTTGATAAGCAACTCGTTGGTAATGACATTACTAACGAGTTAGCAACTCGTGGGTAATGTCATTACCAACGAGTTGCTTATCAACTCGTTGGTAATGTCATTACCAATGAGTCAAGTCGTTGGTAATGACATTACCCACGACGTACGTCGTTGGTAATGTCATTACCCACGACGTTGACCTACCTCGCCGGCAATGGTGGCGGTATAGGCAGCTCGAGCTCGATCTCCTCCTCCCCATTTCTCTTCGGCCTATTTCTCTTCTCTCTTCCCTCTTCCCTCCCTAAACCCGAAATTCTCACCTCTCCCCTCTCCTCAATCCTCTCTTCTCTCTTCCCTCTCCCCTCTCTTCCTCTCCTCCCCTCTCTCCTCCCCTCTCTCCTCCTCCCCTCCTCCTCTTCCTCCTCCCCTCACCTCCGTCGCCGGCACGGTATAGCTCGAGCTCCACCATGCCAGGTTTGAGCTCTCTCTCTCCCTCTCTCTCTCTCTCATTCCACAATATTTTTTGTGTGTATTTTAATTAATTAATTTGTGATAATTGTGGGATGTATATATGTATGCATGTGGACATTATTTGTAAAATATAATTAAGGTATGTATGAAAATTGTGGGAAAAAAATGTGGATAATTGTGGGGTGAAGGATATACATATGTGATGTATATATGTGAAAAATTAATTAATATATATGGAATGTATATATATACATATGTTTGAAAAATGTGGAAAATTAATTAGCTAGGGTGAATTGGATTAATATGTGATGTATATATATATGTGTGAATTAAGGTGAAATTAAGATGCATGATCGATGTATACAAAGTGTATATTTGATGTATATATGTGTAAAAAGTTTAAAGCCGGAAATGATGTATGTATATATGTTAAGTTAGGTGATATAGTTGTTAATTTAACGTATAATAGCATGTATGTATTGGAACCATAACAAATCGGAACCGGAACGGTTTGAAACCGGAACTGTTTATAACCGGAACCGAGTTGTTTTCAAACGGTTCCGGTTTCAAACGGTTCCGGTTCGAAACCGTTCCGGTTCCGATTTGTTATAGAACCGAATCGGTTTGGAACCGGAACTGTTTGTAACCGGAACCGTTATGTTACAAACGGTTCCGGTTACAAACAGTTCCGGTTTCAAACGGTTCCGGTTACAAACAGTTCCGGTTTCAAACGGTTCCGGTTCCAAACCGTTCCGGTTCTGATTTGTTATAGAACCGAAACGGTTTGGAACCGGAACCGTTTCGAACCGGAACTGTTTGTAACCGGAACCGTTTGTAATATAACGGTTCAAGGTTCAAACGGTTCCTGTTCCAAACGGTTCCGGTTCCAACCCGTTCCGGTTCCGATTTGTTATAGAACCCCAGTTTCCATGACTATTACGGTGTCCATGCCAGGAGGTTTTGCAGCTAATTGGCTTCGGAGAGGTTCCCGAAATAGTGGAGGGAACAGTAGTCAAGCTTCCTCCTCGCCCGCAGTTAGCAACACGCCCAGTGGGCCAATGATGAGTGCTCGCACGAGAGCCTTGCTAGAGGCGCGAGCTGAGGAGGAAGCTGCACGATCAAGAGCCGTGCAACCGGAAGTTGAGCCTCGAGCCTCAGTCTCCAGACGCTCAATCAGCAGACGTCCCTCCGGTGGCAGAGCCTCAGAAGAGCGACAGTCAACGGGGGCATCAGAAACTCCCTCAATTCGAATGCCCCATATTCGCCCGGTGCCTACTCCCGTTTCACGGGAATCATCTGAGACACATGGTGGTGCTGGCGCCTCATCGTCCAGGCCTCGTCTATCTCCGCTGTCCGGTCTCTTCCTACCCGACGAGATTCCTGTCATCCCTGAATTCGATGATAGGGGGATGCCTGTTTATATTGAAGGACGGCCGGAGTTCCTGACCGTGGAGGAAGCGTATAACTTCCTTCCGTTCGACCCCGTGTATCTTTGGAGTGTGAGGTGCACCAACCAACAAACGGACGATGCAGGTAAATTTTATTTAACATCAGATTGATTACTTAATTATTACTTAAGACTTGCGATAGGTTCAATTAATGATATCAATTTGTTGACATTGTATTATTAGGCAATTTCGTTAATGGGACTGGAAAACGGAAAGGGGCTAGAGGCACCTGCACCGGGAAGAGACTTGAGCAGGCCACCGGCGGAAGGAAAACGCCCATAAGAGCCAATGAGGATGGCAAGGTGATCGAGGCATTCGACACCACGCGCAAATATATCAGCATGGCCGGTGCGATCGTGCAGGACAAGGTCCCAATGCTTTGGCCAGATTGGGAATCTGTGCCTATCTACGTGAAGATGCAAGTGCATAATGCACTCAGTGTGAGTAAAATCGTATTTTCATTACGTAAATTTTACATTTATTAATTAAGTCCGAATAAATATATAATTTTACCTTTTATATATTCATATTACATGTGTGGTTTGACGTGGATGAAGTTCTTATTCACACGTGGGTAGAGCGTCAACTACATATGAGGTGATGTGCTTCGACTTATTTGAATATATATCGAGTTAGATTTTTGTTTATCAAGTGTTTTAATATCTCTAACTTTTTTTCCTTGTTTTAATATAGGTATAAAGAGTGGAAGAACGAGCTTTCTTCCCATTACACTGTATACAAGGAGCTAGGCCGAGGTTCCACCCCTAGCGAATTCCGGTTTAGGGAGTACGAGTGGCTGTGGCTGATAGCCCACTTCGAGCACCCCAAAGCTCGGGTATGCATCCTTAATATATCTTTCAAGCATAATGTATCGTATCAGATTGAAATAGTTAGTTACTAATTTTTTTTCATATGTTTATCAAACAAGGCGATTTCAAAGACGAACCGGGCGAATAGATTGAAAAACACCAGGGCCCATCATGCAGGTTCACTCAACTACATGGGTTGGTCGACTAAGGCGCAGCAACAACAAGAGTTGAACCCGTTGGTGTATATTCATCAGAAGTTCTACCCGCAGTGCCCTGAAGAAGCGGTAAGTCTTTCCCCTCTCCATGTGTTAATAAAACTATTTTTCAAGATGGAAATAGATTTTGTTAGCTAATACGTTGTTCATTTTCCCTTTTCAATTAGTCGAGAGTGGAGGAGGCGACCGCAGAAGTGACCATGAGTATAGCTCGGACTAACCATCCTGACTGCTCCGAGGAAGAAGTCACCCAGTATGCCTCTCAGATCGATCTGCTTGATCATCCGATAGCGGCTCGGATCATGGCAAAAGCGTGCGGGACTGGAAAGAATACCTACTACTGTAGGGGAATGGGCACGGCGGGCGAAGGACTATTGAAGAACACTTCAGAATACTCTACCGGGTCAAGAAGTTCAACTTCTAGTCGTAACCTCGCGGCGGAGCTTCATAGGACGCAGAGGGAGTTGGAGGAGCAAAAGAGGCAGATGGCCGAGTACCAAATGCAGCAGACACAGGTGCAGGCTCAGATGTACACATGGATGCGGACGATGTACGAGGCTCAGACTACCGGACAACCCTTCCCCACACCTCCCCCGGTCCCTCATATCCCTACCTATCCACCACCACCACCGCATCAGTCAACGCCAGAGCAAGACCAAGGTAGCCACCGGAATTCAAATGAGTACATGGATTACTTCAACCCTGATGACCCGCAAGTTCCTGGACCTGACCTGTAGTTGTAGTTAATTTTTTTATCTTCGTTGCTATTTGTAGTGTACGTTGGACATTTATGTTGAACTTGTATGACTGTCTTTGCTATGTGTACTGTTGAATTTGTATGATTGTACGGTTTATCCGGTTCAATGCAGGTTATGGAATTGGGCCCAATCCAGAACCGCGTTTTTTTTTCAAAATTTTTCCCCACATTGCCGGCGACATGGACTCGAGTCGCCGGCAATGTCTCACATTCCGGCCACGGCGGCGCTGCCATTGCCGGCGACGCCGTCGCCGGTAATGTCAACACCGGGGGGGGATCTCCGGCGACGTCATTGCCGGCGACAAGTCGCCGGTAATGTCAATTCCGGCGAAAAAAAAAGACAAGGCCGGCGACGGAAAGTCGCCGGTAATGTCTCCATTTCTGGTAGTGAAATAATTTTTTGATGTTTTTCTTCAAGCTACGAGATGTAAAAAATCAAAGAGTATATTTACAGATCAAGCTGCTTCCATTGTTGTTGCAGTACGGGAGGCATTACCTAATTTGCATCATCGTCTTTGTTTGTGGCATATATCCAAAAATGCTGCAAAACAATTGAATTAAGTCTTTTCCAAGTTTTCAACATTTTCACAAGCTTCAAAAGATGTATATGTAATTCTGAAACCATTGAGGAGTTCAAATCAAGTTGGAAAGATTTGCTTGAGTATTATGATCTAAATGAAAAATGGTTGGTTGAAAGATTTGTACGAACTACGTGAGAAGTGGGCACAAATCTATGGTCAATCCTGCTTTTGTGGAGGTATGACACCATCTCTATGTATTTATATATCAAGATGTGAAAACCTTTACTGTTGATTTGACACGTACTGAAATACGAACTGATAAAATGTGTGTGTGAAGGTTTTGTATTCATTGACTAAAATGTATACAAGTAATGCAACATATTTGTTTAAAGACAGTACGTAATAAGCATGCTAAACTAGATCTACTATAAGAAAACCTATAATATGTGATATGCTAATTACAACACATACTCTCGTTTCACCAATTTCTCACATTAGATAATTATCCCTTCAATTATAAGTTCATTTCTTAATACTAATGTTATTTCTATTTCATGTCTTTTGTAGGTATGACAACAACTCAAAGAAGTGAAAATATATGTTTCTACGAAATTCTGTGAGGGTCTTTAGCAGAAGAGCGGGTTGAGCTATTTTGGGTTGACCTGGTCTATCGCACGTATGTCATCCTTTACCTGCTGTTAAGAATAATACAACAAATGGGCGTTTAGGAGTCTTGACGGAGTGTTTCTGCCTTCGACTCTCCGACACTCTAGTTAGAATGTATGGAGTGTAACAGTAGTATTGGTAGAGTAATGGGCGTACCTTGTATCTGTCATAAGTGTGTTACTTATATTGGTAGTTGAGTATGGAGTCTTTTGCTATTCTTCGATGTGGGATCCTATCTCTTGTACATGGCTTGTCCTGGTACTTTCCGTTTGCCGCACTGCACGCATGGACGTTCGGATGATGTAAGTTCTTTGGTTAAAGTTGAAGCCTACATTGCTGCCTTGCGTTTGGTCTAAGCTGTGTCGACCCGTATTTAGTGACTAAGTGTGCGGTATTTGTGTGTTATGGGATCACACACTAACAAGTCCCCCAAGTCCTCAAGTCAAGGGAATCAGCTCTTGATTGGGGAGTTGTAAAGCTTTTTTCCGGTTGCGCACACATGGTCACTCGGGGAGGGGTCTGTGCCCCAATACCCCTAAGTCCCCCAACTCTCTGATAAAGAGCTGGTCTGAGGTTGGATGTCGAATGTTCGTGTTGTGAGGCTATCTGATTGGACTCCAAAACTTGATGTTGCTGTTTGGAGCCGCTTTAGTGGCGACAAGTGATGTTGCTACTCGTGCCATGATAGTGCGAACGTTGTTGTTGTTCGACTATCAGGGTGGACTCCAAAACTTGATGTTTCTGTTCGGAGTCGCTTTCGTGGTGACAAGTGATGTTGCTATTCGTGCCACGATAGTGCGAACGTTGTTGATGTTCGACTATCGGAGTAGACTCCGAAACTTGATGTTGTTGTTTGGAGCCGCTTTAGTGGCGATAAGTGATGTTGCTACTCGTACAACGATAGTGTGAACGTTGTTGCTGTTTGACTATCGTGGTGGACTCCGAAACTTGATGTTGCTGTTCGGAGCCACTTTCGTGGCGATAAGTGATGTTGCTACTCGTGCCACGATAGTGCGAACGTTGTTGTTGTTCAACTATCGGGGTAGACTCCGAAACTTGATGTTGCTGTTCGGAGCCGCTTTCGTGGTGACAAGTAATGTTGCTACTCGTTCCACAATAGTGCGAACGCTGTTGCTGTTCGACTATCAGGGTGGACTCTGAAACTTGATGTTGCTGTTCTGAGCCACTTTCGTGGCGACAAGTGATGTTGCTACTCCTTCCATGATAGTGCGAACGTTGTTGCTGTTTGACTATCGGGGTGGATCCCCCCTGTCTTTTCGTATTCGGACCTTTCATCTTCGTAACAATTACCTGTCGTTTGACATGCTCGTGTGCCAGGGACGTTTTGACCATTGTTTGCTGCATGTGTGACGCGTGGCGCACAGAATTCTGAGCGGTAGGGTAATTAGTTTTGGCGGGAGCGCGTGAGATGTGTGGGGCATGTGTCATAATCCCATGGTAAGAAGCGCTAAAAATAAACGGTAGACGTTCACTTAGGGTTAGTTTCGCTACCTATAAATAGCTTGGCTTTCACTTTCACTTTTTTACACTTTTGCTTCTCAACTGAAACTCTGCCGAAACGTCGTTTCGAAGCTCTTTATGGTTAATTTGGAGTTTTTAGCCATCTCGTGAATCTTCCTCTCGTATTTTAAAGGTAATTTCTTGTTCTTGTTGCTTCGAAAACGTGTGATTCATGTTGCCTTGGTGCGTTTGCACTCGTTACTATTTATGGTACTATTGTGGTCATTTTTGGATTTTTGTGGTATGTTTCTTGTGGTTTTGCTATTGTAGAATATGTTTGGCTAGGTAAGGTACTGCGTTTCTCTGTTTTTATACACAAAAAAGGAATTTCTGGGTTTGTTGCTTTCTGAGTTTTTTTTCTGGGTATGTTATGAAGAACAGTTGTTCTTGAAGTTTTTACTTCTTTTGGGGCTTTTGATCTGTTTTTGGGTGTTTGCGAAATGATGGGTACCTTTTTGTGCTATGTGAATAACTGGGGTCGCGGCATACTCCACACGTTCATCGTTTGGCTTATTCTCCCGTTTGATTTCTCTTAGGATCATGGAATTTGTAGCCATTTCAAGCGATGAGTCCCTTCCGCAAACCCCTAGGTTCCGTATAGGGTCAAACAATCCTGCCAATACTGTTTCAGACTTTTCGTCCGATAGTGTACCAAGCATCCCCTCTCTGTCTGTTAACGCTGGTAGTGATTTGCGTAGGTCATCCATTCTGAATATGGAGGAGGGCGGGTTTATGGTTGTGCGGTCTGAACATCAAGGTGCCTCCGTAGTGCCGAGTGGTGAACTGTCGACCTCTTCTTCCGAGGGCTCGCAGGGTTACGTGATCCTACCCCATGGTGGCCGGGCATCAGGGGCTGCTCTCCCCGTACTCCCCTGAGGCGGGCCCGTGCTTTGGTGTCTTACGGATGGGCAGGAGGCTTAAGAGCCGGAGGGGTCCCCGTCCATACGCGATATCAAACGGTGGTACCAAGATTACTACATTCCCCAAACGGTGAAGTTGAGGGCCCTCCGTGAAGGCGAATTGTTCACGCGTCCTCCTCACAGTTACATCTGTGTAAGCGAGTTCTAACTCAAGGTTGGGTTGAAGATTCCACTCCACCCGTTCTTCCAATACGCCATCGCCCTCTTCAACATCACGTTGGGCAAGCGTGGTCCTACGTTGACGCGCGTGTTGATCATATTTCACAATATTTGGAAGCTCAGTGGGTTGCAGTTCCCCACTCATGCGGAGATCTGTCATTTCTTCCGTTTGAAGTACTCTCCACGTATGAAGGACATGGGTACGATAACGGTGGAGCCCCGAACGAAGTGGTGGTTAACGGAGCCCCTTTTTCTCTTCGACTGCCTGGCGCTGGTATCATTGTCTTGTCAGGGGTGAGTTGGATTTCGACAAGCCCGATGGTGTGCTTTCGTGTGGGCTCGATCAGATACATTGAGTCCCCGATTTCTTTCAGCCTTTAGGTGTGGTGTTGAAGTGTTGCCGGCTATCGACGTTTGTCTGCTAATCTCTTTTTGTATTCGTGCTTGCTAATACCCTATTTTTTGTATATCAACGATCGTATCCCCTCACACATTTGGAAGAAAGGCGTTTGGCTAGAATCAAGTTCGCTTTCGATCCCTATCCAGATGCGAGGAACTTTTGGGCGGCCAACCACTGGGAGCTAGTTGAGCGGTGTGGTCTCTCACGCCCTCCTGGTATGTTCATGACCTCTCTATTTCATGTGTTTACTTTTGTCGTTTGTGTGGCTTTCAGACTGACATTCTCTTTTTTGCAGCAAAAATGAAGAAGTCTCGTTCCTCCGCCAAGCAGGATGCGGTCCAACAACGTATGCTAGTGCTGATGGAGAGGGCCAGGCAGGCCCGTATGGTGGTGGAGGATGGGAATGGTAACCCTGTCCAGGGCCACACGCCTCAGCCCGTTTTCCACCCTACTGAACGCAACGAGTATCTCGACTCGTTTCCCGAGGTTGATGAAGAAGTCGAGGCCGTGGGTGCTGCTGCTGGTGTTCCGGTTATACGGCCCACTACTCCCAAAGATCGGGTGGAGGAGGCAACTCTCGACACCCGTCAAGGGGAAGAGGGTGAACAAGCCCGAAAGGACCGTCTCCATCGAGAGAAGGATGTGCGGAGTAAAGAGCATCGTGAGCGCCGGATCGACTGCGGGGACAAACACTAGAGTGAAGATCGACCGCACTCCGGCTCTCGGAGCAAGTCCCACTCGTCGGCCAAGGCAGTCTCCTCCAAGAGTTCGTTCGAGCTCTCTCCCCTCCGTCAGCCTGGTGATGCGGGGGTGTCCACACCGAGGTCTTTGTTGAGGAGCCAGATGATCAAGGGGCTTCTAGCCGTCCCCTCAAACGCCTAAGGGGTCCATCCACCGAGGCCTCGTCGAGCGTCACTGTTGCTGTGGCGGGCGAAATGGTCATGTCCTCTGATTTCCTCGCACGCATCCAGAGCTCCATGGGTAGGGGCATTGAGTCACTGCAGTAGTGGCATTAGCTCGGCGTGACTCCAAGTGAGTCCCTGAATGTAGTGTTTGATACCTGCACCTAGCTTCAGCACTAGCTCTTCCTCATCAAGGGCTTAGAGGGGTCGATGTTGCAGACTACTGCGCTGTCCAAGGCAAAATCTGAGAGCAGGCGGCTGTCGTCCGAAGTTGACAAGTTACAGAAGGCTTTGATGAGGTCCACTGACATAGCGAATCGCAAGATCTCTCAGGTGAACGATCTGATTCGTGAGCTCGATGAGCTGAGGAAGGAGCTAGGGGAGTCTCAGTCTGAGATTACAATCCTGGAGACGGATCTTGCCGCTCTCCGATCATCCAGTGGTGCTCAGATTGCGGAGCTAGAGCATGAACTGGCTGAGGCTCGCACTCATGTGATGACGGAGGATATTTTCAGGAAGATTGGGGAGGAGGCGGTGGCCGAGTTTAAGGCGTCGTCCGAGTTTGAGAAGGTCAAGGCCGATGCAGTCAAGGCTTTTAAGAATTCGGACGAATTCAAGGACTTGGTTGCTGTTGAGGCCAATGTTCAGTGTGAGAACTTCTCCACGCTCGTGCTCCCATTTGTCAAGGTGGACGAGTTCGAGGTGTGGCAAGCCGTTGAGGCCGAAAAGCTGAAGCGTTCGCTTGAAGAGCCCAATGGCGGGTCACATGCTGGGGATGGGGTGCCGGACGGAGGAGGGTGAGGCTGATGCTTCTACTGGGGCCAATTGATTATCTTATACTTTCATTTTTTTTTGCTTTGTAGTATTTTTCTCTAGCGCCTACATGCGTTTGTTTGTCTTTGAATGAGATCTATGTACAACTTTTGGAGATATATCTAAGTAACTTTGTTTCATTTACATTGCTTGTCTGAATGCGTTTGACTTACATTAATACTTTCATTGTCATTGGCTAAGAGTAAAACGCACGAATGTACTCATATAAAAAGTTACACAACGTTGGATGTACATGCGTCGGTGCCAATTAAACGGAGGCAGATAAACACTTAATGAAAATATTTCCTCAAGTGTTGTATATTCCAGGGGTTGCCTAGCCTTCTTCCGAACATGTCCTTGATGTAGAACGTGCCTGGGCTTGTGACTGCATCGATGACGTAAGAATCTTCCCATGACAGGCGTAAACTCTTTGGCTTCGCTTGGATTGCCTTCATGACCCAGTCCCCCTGTTGGAGTGGGCGCTCCCGAACATGTTGGTTGAATAGGCAAGTGACTTGCTGCTTGTTCTCGGTGTTGTGAAGATGTGTCGTGTCCCGTTTCTCCTCGAGGAGGTCGTTGTCGAGTCGTAGCCCTTCTCCGTTTGTGGTGGGGTCATAGCTTTCAATTCTTGGGCTTCTGTATGTGAGTTCGAGTGGTAGTACAGCCTCTATTCTGAATGTGAGGCTAAACGGGGTTTCTCCCGTCGCTGCCGTTGCAGTTGTTCGGATTGACTATTGTATTTCGGGGAGCAGTGTGGGCCATCGTCCGTACCAGATGTCTCCTTTCTCGATGAGTTCGATTTTCTTCTTGATTCTCTCTTTGATGATTTTGTTGGATGCTTCTACCTGTCTGTTTGTCTAGGGGTTTCCTGGTAATGCGAATACCAGGTTGGTGCCCTGTTTCTTGCAAAATGCCTTGAGCTCGTCATTATGGAATTGCGGCCCATTATCGATGATGATGTTGAGTGGGGTGCCGTAGCGATAGTAAAGAAAACACTAGAGGAATCTCTTGACATTTTTGGTTGTGATTTTGACCATCGGTTCGGCCTCGATAAACTTGGTATGGTAGTCAATGATCACAATGATGTAGCGATACTGGCCCTTGGATTTTGGAAGTTCTCCGATTAAATCGAGTCCCCACTGTGCAAACGAAACTGGAGAAGTGAGAATCGATAGGGGTACTGCAGGCGTATGGTTCTTGTGTGCGTATAGTTAGCATTGGTGGCTGTTGCGTCAGCATGGATGGTAGTCCACTAGAATCCACTTCGGAGTGTCTTCTATGGGATTGATCGTGCTCCTGCGTGATGGCCACATATGCCCGAATGGATTTCCCTTGGTATCATGTCTCCTCGCTTTAGTGTAACGCATTTCAGGTTGACCCATGTCTTCCCATGTTGGAATAGGCTGTTGTGTCGGAAGCTAAAGTTGACTACTCTGGCTATGATGTTTCGTGCTTGTACTCGGTCTGCTGGGAGTTCGCCCTTGGTTTTGTATTTGACGATTGGGTCCATCCAGCTGACCACGTCTGGGTCAATGATGAAGCTCTCTTGTGTTTTCGCGGTGCTTGGTCCTTTCAGGACTTCAACTACCCTTTACCTTGGCTCCGTATGGACGTGCGATGTAGCCAAACGGGCGAGTGCATCTACCTTAGTGTTTTTGCCCCTGGGGATGTGGTTGATGTTGGAGAACTTGAACTTGCTTATCATCGTGTGAACGTGGCCGAGATATGCCGTCATCGTATCGCCTTTTGTTTTAAAGTCACCCTGGATTTGGTTAACGACCAGTTGCGAGTTACTGAAGATGTTGATGCTTGGAGCTTCTGAGTTTCGGGCTAGTTGCAGTCCAGCAATGAGAGCTTCGTATTCGGCCTCATTTGTTGCTTTGAATTCAAATTTGAGTGCGTACTCTGCTCGTACGCCCCTGGCCTGGTAAGGATGATTCCGGCCCCACTAGTGTTCTTGGTGCACGATCCGTCTACGTAGAGGTTGCATGATAATTCGAGTTTTTGGGGCTCCTGGTTGGGGATGTCTGTGCTAACGGGTGTCGTGCCGTCGGGAGCAGGCTGTGTTGTATCTTTGGCCTTAGTGTACTTGGCTATGAAGTTTGTGATGGCCTGGCCCTTTATTGCTGTCTGGGGCGTATAATGGATGTCGTATTTGCTCAGCTCGACGACCCACTTTGCCAAACGACCATTGTGATCGGGTAATTGCAGTACTTTGTCGTAGTGGAACATTCGTAAGAATGTGGATGCTGTGGGCATGGAAGTACCGTATGAGTTGCCTGGCTGCTTTTACGAGTACGAGTGCCACCTTCTCAATTGTTAGGTAACGGGTCTCGAGTGGTGTCATGCTCTTTCCGGCAAAGAAAATTAGCAGTTCTGAATTTGTTTCCCTCCGAACAAGGGCGGAACTAATGACCGTTAGAGAAGCATATAGGTATATATACAAGGTTTCTCCTTTCACAGGCCTAGATATGAGGGGGATTGGGGCCAGGTATTGCTTGATGGATGTGAATACGTCTTCGCAGTTGGGTGTCCAAATGACGTCTCTTTTGTTTGTTGTCCGGAGGGCCTTGAAGAATAGAGCGCACTTGTCGGAGTAGCGAGAGATGAAGCGATTTAGGGATGCTAGTTTTCCCGTTAGGCTTTAGAGCTCGGCCTTGGTCGTTGGAGGTTGCATGTCTAGTATTGCCTTGACCTTCGTAGTGGAGGCTTCGATGCCCCGTTGGCTGATGATGTAGCCAAGGAACTTGCTTGTCATTACGCCGAATGTGCACTTAGTCGGGTTCAATCGCAGGCCGTTCTTGATCCGGAGCTTGAGTACAGTTCGTAGGTGTTGGGGGTGGACCACTGCCTTTGGTGCTTTTGACCAGTATGTCAGCAATATATACTTCCATGATTTCGCCCGTTAGCCCATCGAATATGATGTTCATCAATCTTTGGTAGGTGGAGTCTGCGTTCTTGAGGCCGAACGACATGACTACGTAACAGTAGAGTCCCTTGTCTGCAGTGAAGCAAGTGGCCTCCTGGTCTTTCTGATTCATAAGGATTTGGTTGTACGCCGAATATGCATCCATCATGGATAACAGTTCGTGTCCTGCAGTGGCGTTCACCTGTTGATCGATCCTCAACAATAGGAAGCTATCTTTCGGGCAGGCTTTGTTCAGATTGTTGTAATCCAGGCACATGCGCTAGGACCTGTTGTTCTTCCTGACCATAACGGCGTTGGAGATCCATTTCGGATAGTCAACCTTTCGGATGAAACCAATTTTCTGCAGTCTGTCCACCTCTACGTGCATGGTCGTGTATCGTTCCTGGTTATACACCCATCATTTCTGCTTGACCGATTTCGTAGTTGGATTGATGATGAGTTTGTGGGAGATGATGCTTGGGGCGATTCCGGGCATGTTCGCGTAAGACCATGCGAACACCTACTGGCAATCCGATAGAATTTGAACCAACTCGGTTGCTATGTCTGGCTCTAGCTGGGCGCCGATAGGATTTGGGGGAGTCTTTTGCCACTGCGAGTACCTCCAATCGTATGTTGTCTTCGTCCGATCGTGCAACTTTTTCACGAAATCGTACCCTCTGATCGTGCCGATTCCGTAATCTGTTGGGAACTTGACCAAGAGCATATGGCTCGCGATAATCAGCTTTAGCTTCGAGATGCAGGGTCGTCCAAGGATCATGTTGTAGGACGTGCGAATGTCTACAATGACGAAGTCATTTCTGATCTCGTTCTGGGGGGTGCCGGGCGTCCCGACGCCAAATCGCATATATTTTCTCCCAAGAGGGTATGTGGTTTTGCCCGAGAAGCTGGCAATGCTTGCGTGGTGTTGTGTCATCTTGCACCTTTGGCGTTTGAGCCCCTCGTATGCCTCCTGGAAGATGATGTTAACAGATGCCCCATTGTCAATGAGGATACGCTTGATAAGATATCGATCCACCATTCCTTCAATGACGAATGAGAGTGTGCTGTTCCAGTTGCCATCTTCTTCGCTGCAGAAGAAAGTGATTGGAGGCCAATCCTTCTTGCTTGCCTTTGGTGGATTCGCGGGATGTACTGCGAATACGTCCCTTAGGCTAGGCTCTTCCCACTCTTGTGGGAATTTGGGCTTCCGTTTCCCTCCCGAGATGTTGTTGATGGTACTTCTCATTCGTATGTTTGCAACCTGTTGTTCGGTGTTCGGCCTCTGGAAGATTAACGTTCCCTTGGTATGCAGCTGCTAGATTTTCCTTGCCAGGATTTTGCAGTCGTTAGTGTTATGGGTGTTTGAATCATGGTACATGCACCACGTCCCCCTGTTATTCCGCATAGGGGCGATACCGGGTGCTCTCGGCATTTGTGGGCAGATTTGGCTTTTATTTTGCTTGAGCACCTCCTCATTCGAGGCTTGGGTGATCGAAAATATTATGTGGCGTGGGTGGAGATCTCTGGGTGGTGGTGGGTTCTGTCGGGGTGGGGGTTCGCGTCCGCGATGCGCTTGCTGATATTGTTTGTTGCTTTTGTGTTCGCGTTAATGGGTCTTGCGTTTGCGGGAGGTTAATTTGGGCTGTGTTTTCGATGGTGGGCTTTTAGCTATGTGGGGGGATGGTGGGTGGTCGTGTATGTAGTTGGGTATTTTCGAGGGTAAAGCTACGTTCAGACCTTGTGCCCCGTACATATTGGTTTCCACTAGTGCCTTCTGTATGATCAGGTCGATGACCTCATCTTACCCGAAGTGGTCCTTTCTGAGCAACTTCTCTACAAACGGGGTTCCTGTCAGATTTTCCAGTAAAGCAATTTTTGCCAAGTTTTTGTCGAGGTTCCTACATGTGTTCGCAAGGGCGATCCATCGATTGATTAAGTCGGATATTTTTCGTTATCCCCCTGATAGATCTTGAGGAGTGTGCTGGCGGTGTTGTACTTGCCCTACAGCCGGTATCGTTTGAGGAAACATTCCGTTAGCTCCTCGAACGAGTGTATGGATCCAGTGGGCACCTCGTAGAACCAGTTTCGCGCTTCTACCGTCAACATTTCTTGGAACAGGAAGCAGAGGGTTGCGTCTGAGTACCAGGTACTTGCAGTGGCGGATTAATACTCGTCGATGTGTGTTCGTGTATCTCCCTTCCCGTTGAATCTGCTGATCTTGACAGTTTTGGAATATGGGTCCCTACCTTGTGCTATGATGACATCCGATAGTGGGTTTATGCGGGGAGTGTACATCCCATTTGGCCCCGTGTGCGTGCTTTTCTTTAGTTATATGATTTCGGCCTTCATCTCTTCCATCTGTCGGAGCATGGCATCCTCGATTGTCGCAGATGGTTCCTCGTCATCGCATTCCTGCATTCTTTCGGGCGATGGGGGTGGTCTCGGAAGTTGGTTGTTTTGCAGTCCCCATGGTGAGTTGATTCTGATGACCTACCTGCCCGCTCATGGTTCCTCTGTCGGTCCTGGCTCCTCGCGTTGGGTCTCCTGGCTCCGGATGAACGCATCAAGTCGTTCCTCCAATCGCTGTCGGGCCTGGCGTTCCCGATCTCTTTCGGTTCTGGCCGATTGCAGTTCCTTCACGAGATGGGCTGCCGCTTCGTCCTCCGTTAGGTAGTTGATGTTGCTGATCGCGTCTACGGGTGTGTCTCTTGTCTTCTTGCTTTCAGGTGTGATGTGGTTTGTCGCCATCTTCGTTGCTAGTTTTGGCTTTCAGGCTCTCTTTTTTTTTGCGATTTTTTTGTACGTGGTTTACGATTGCTCGCTTCATATGGACGACGCCAATTGTTTCTACCAAATTCCGCGAGGGTCTTTAGCAGAAGAGCGGGTTGAGCTATTTCGGGTTGACGTGGTTTATCGCGTGTATGTCATCCTTTACCTGTTGTTAAGAACAATACACCAAACGGGCGTTTAGGAGTCTTGACGGGGTGTTCCCGCCTTCGACTCTCTGACGCTCTAATTAGAATGTATGGAGTGTAACA
This sequence comes from Geum urbanum, assembly GCA_946800695.1. Lineage (NCBI taxonomy): Eukaryota > Viridiplantae > Streptophyta > Magnoliopsida > Rosales > Rosaceae > Geum > Geum urbanum. Next base: position 73,753,624 of record OX326999.1, on the reverse strand, counting down.
ATAGTATTGGTAGAGTAACGGGCGTACCTTGTATCTGTCATAAATGTGTTACTTATATTGGTGGTTGAGTATGGAGTCTTTTATTGTTCTTCGATGTGGGATCGTGTCTCTTGTACATTGCCTGTCCTGGTACTTTCTGTTTGCCGTACCGAAAGCGTGGACATTTGGATGGTGTTGGTTCTTTGGTTAAAGTTGAAGCCCGCATTGCTGCCTTGCATTTGATCTAAGCTGTGTTGACCCGTATTTAGTGACTAAGTGTACGGTATTTGTGTGTTACGGGATCACACACTAACAGTATAATCAAGTATCTTATTTTTTCTTTCAAAGAGCCTTATTCTTAGTGAGTGGGTCGTAAAGGATGAGCATACTTTAGCTAGTTGAAGAAATAAGAAAAAGCTTGTAGATATTACAACTACACAAAGAAAGCGCAATTTTTTGTCCAATTAAAACGTGGAGGTTGAAGTAGCCAAAATGTACACAAAAAGTCTTTTCATATGTTTCGAAGATGAGTCTAGGAAGTGTTTGGACCTGAGCATTGAAATAGAAGTTGATGATGGGAGCATACAAGCTTGTATCGTTTACAAACTAGGAAATCCAAACATGAGAAGGACTGTGAAATATGCTTCTTCAAATCAGTTAGTGAGTTGCAGCCGTAAAAGATTTTCATTTGAAGGTATTCTCTGTTGAAATACCTTAAAGTTATTTCTTGAGTTAGACTGGTTTTCATTACCACCCAAATACTATCTAAAGAGATGGAGACGTGATGCTAAACAAGGAGTCGAAACTCAAGCTTTCGAGAAAGCAAATTTAAGTGAAGTGAGTATATCATCAGTGCTCCAATATAGCCATTTATCTCATATAACTCAACCAATTGTAGCAAAAGGTGCTGGGGACAAGAGAGCATGCACTTTTGTGGAGTCTAAATTATTAAAATTTGAAGCGGAACTAGATAGTTATGTATGTAGTGGACAAGAACATGGTGGAACAAATGTTGATATAGATTCAAGTAATCATGTGAATGAAAACAATACGAGATATGATTTTACGGGATCTAAAACGTAAGAAATGTAGAGACCGCAACAAGAGTTAGAACAAAAATAATTTTGGATCTAAAAAGCAGTCAAAAAATAAATCGCCATCAGTACAACAAGAAATGAATGCTCCAAAAGAACAGAGTACTTCACTGTCCAGAAGAATGAAAGCTTCTTCCATAAGGAAATGTACGGTTTGTATAATTGTTCATATGCTAAGTTATAGTATTGTGTTCTATGTCATTTAGTTTTTTTTATGATATTTTATGTTAATTGGTCATCTTTAATCTTTTCTTTAAATATAGATACTGTTGAACTCTACACAAATGGACATGAGATGAGTGATCCTTCAAATTCATATCAACATTTCCAGGTGATCTCTTACTCATTAGAAACTTGTCACTCAAGTAAAAAAAAAATACAAGTTTCGTGTGTGTAACTTTTTGTGTAAATGTTTAGGGACCAGTTGGACTTGTGAATCCAAATCAAGGGATCATACCATTAACATGTCAAGGTTCTTCAACTAATTCAGACGTTCATGGCATTCATGAATATTTTCTTTATGGATTTCCATCAACAACTTGTGGTGGTGTTCATAACATGCCTAATCAACATGATGATTATCAAGTTGGACTTCGTAGTATTCAAGAAACTCATAATCAATCACTTGGTAACCTATTGATCTCACCGATGTTATGCAATTACTCACCTATGCATTTATAGGTATAATTCGGATTTTTTCTTTCATATATTTAATATTTCATTGCTTTTGTATTTCCCTATCCATATAATGACTACTAGTTATCTCAAATATTTGATAGGCAACTGAATCAAGACCTCAAGGACCTGCTCGCTAATTGAAAATTTTAAATTGCTCAACGTCTTAGCCATTGTTGTCATAGTTAGTTTTTGAAAAAACATGAGTTCTTGATATAACAAGCTAATCATCTATGACTTAGTTTGTGAATGAGGTGAAAATATTCAACTTTACAAAAATACAGTTCAGAAAAAGTAACCATTCACATGTTTTTTTCTAACCATGATTTTTGAACTAAAATATTGAAAATAAGCCATTTTATTTTTTTACCAAACATTAATTTCATCATAATAGTTGAAAAATAAGTTATTTTAAATCAACAAACTCAATCCTAAACGGAGCCCGGCCTATGCATATATTTTTTTTTAAATAAATGTATATTTCATTTTGCTAAATGAAAGATGGTTACAATTTAAGAAAATGGCATATGGCAAAGTATACGTACTTTGTATTATGTGTGGTACTTTTTTCATGATTATTCTTTTTTTATTATTAGTAAAAGGACTATAAGTTTTGGTTAATGAGTTATCACTTACCGGTTTATGTATACATATATGTGTGTATATTGTTTTGATAGAAACAAAAACTCTGAAAAAAAAACTCAGTACTAAACAAGATTTGAAAAACACTAAAATGAAGTAACGATATAGAGCATAGTAAACATAACTCAGTCAGTAAAATTTACAAGCCGGTAAAAAATAATTACAATGTAGTCAAAAGTTAAATATAAGATTTTTTTTGATGGATAAGTTAAATATAATATGTTGACCATGGTTTAAACCGTGGTGATAGTTGTACACATGGCAAAGAAAGAGAAGGGTCGGTGACATGACCAACATCCAAGTTGGTTAGCAAGTTTTATCCCGCCAAGAATCGTTTATTTTTCTATATATCAATCCCAATCTCAATCTAGAACCGAGGTGTGACAAAATTTGATTTTCACAAAATTGAAAAGGTTGTTCGAAAGTTTAAATCATTAATTGTGTAACTTATCGTTCACGGATTATGCTCCCAATATCTTCATCAATCTATTTTCAAACTAAGACCTATATTGGCCTGATCCATAGAGGGCAACCCGAATTTTTTAGCCTTATTAGCCTAGCTTTAATGGGCGAGTAAAGCTTCTCCAAATTGTGGCATCGACTCGACCTAACTTCTTTATGTTTGACCATACAATGTCCAATCCAACCGGCCAGCCTCGAGCCTTAAATTTAGTGCTGAGACCGGCCCAACCCGGCCCAACTCATGATGACTCCTATATATACTGTTGAATGCAGATAAATTCCACCAGAACATTACTCGATTGTATGAATAACATAAGGAGAAAAATGTTTAATCTAGACTTCGGTTCCTCTGATCCAAGATAATATTAGATTTAATCGTCAAGTCGATCTTCTTTCACAACATGCTTGCAGCAAGTTCTACATGCATGTTGTGTGAGAAGAGTGTTGTTTTGGTGTGCAATGAATTCGTGGTCAGTCGTGGTTAACTATGATTAGATGTACAACCATATTAAATTATATTCAAACTATTTTTTAATTACCTATATTTAAATACAGATCTAACAATAATTGATCACGACTGATTACAGAATTCACTGATCACTAAGACAGTACTCTGTGTGAGAAAATACTCATAAAACAATAGGATTATTAGGCTCATCAACTTGAGTTCGTTACGAGTCTTCAGCTAAAAGATTCACAAATTCGGAAATTCCTTTTCTTTCTGGGCTGCAGACATTCACACAATTTAAAAGCCCTGCTGTAATAAAGACAAAAAAGATAAAACTTCTCATCTGAAGGCCTGAACGTGCTATCAACGGTCAGGAAGTGGTCCTTCGAAATCAAGGCCGTCGGCACGCAATTGCGACAGGTACCGTACAAGAGGGCTTTTCCGTAATTCACCACCCTAACTGACCCTTCCGGCTATAAATACACGGCGCAACTCTCATTGTTTGAAACCGTAGGAGAGACTTCAGATTTGAGAGAGAGAGAGAGAGAGAAAATTAGAGCGCGGGGAAGAGGTGTTTTTAGTGTGAGAGAGGAGAGTGAGCGAAACTGGAAAATCACTCCAGAAACTTCCCCGATTTTCCTACATTTACGAAATTGACCTTCTCCTGTTGGTGAATTTGATCTGGAATGAGCAGCTTAGGGATTAAGTACGTGGTCTACCACGGCGAGCTGTGTTTGGGTGAGCTGGAGGCTATTCCGGTCACGGGGGTCAAATTTCAGTTTCCGAACAACGAGATTCGAATCCACTACATCTCGCAGCACAGCGAACGCTGTACACCTCTCTCAGTTCTCCAAACGATTTCGCCATTTTCGGTTAAATGTAAGCTCGAATCAGCTTCGCCAGTTGAGCAGCCTAACTTGATCAACCTTCACGCCTCATGTTTCTACGAGCGCAAGGTTTACTTCATTTTACTGTTTCTGATATTGTAGTATGAGAATTTTCGGTTAAATTTGTGATATAATGTGTGGAAATGTTCCTGAATTCGAGGATATATGTTAATCAACTGAAGTCTATAGCTAATGAGGGGGTAGAGTAGCTTAATTGCATAACTTAAGAGCAATGTGATTACTGATTTAAGATTTTGTGTAAATGTACTTAACTCGATAAATAAGCAGTGTAATTTTGTTGCTGTGCAGACTGCGGTTGTGTTATTTGGGAACGAAGAGATTCACTTGGTGGCAATGCCGAGTAAGCTGAAGAAGTTTCCGTGCTTTTGGTGCTTTTTGGTTCCCTTAGGTCTGTATAGTGCTTCGCTGGGAATGCTGAACCCCAGGTGTCTCTCTATTGTGTTTGATCTTGATGAGACTCTGATTGTTGCCAACACGATGAAGTCGTTTGAGGATAGAATCGAGGCTTTACGAGGATGGATTGCACGTGAGAGTGATATGTCACGAATAGCTGGAATGTCTAATGAAATGAAACGGTACAGAGATGATAGGTGGCTGTTGAGGCAGTATATAGACAATGATTTTGTGGTTGATAACGGAAAGGTGTATAAGATTCAAATGGAGGAGGTTCCTCCACTGTCAGGTACTCATGAGAAAATCCTGCGGCCGATAGTTCGATTGCCGGACAAGAACATTGTGCTAACTCGAATCAATCCCGAGGTTTGGAATACTTCTATGTTTGTTGTTTGCCCTTATTATATTGTTTGGCTCTTTTGATTAGTAACTGTAGAAGTTTGGATTGGTTCAATGTAATTCATATTAATGCAAGCTTTCTTGGAAGACTGAAAGAGTTGTATGCTGAAGTTTAGGAAGATTCAGTAGGTTTACTATGTCACATTTGTATCAGTCATTACCAGGAGTTAGAGATAGATAGGGTGCACGTTAGGGCAGTAAAATAGCCATGTGCATAGCTAGGGTGCAGATTTTAAGACTTGAGGATGCCTAGGTAGTTTAGCAGCTCCATTTCTCGTTTAACAACATTCTTCTGTTAACTTTTTGGTCCTGATATTTATGCAGTCATTTTTTTGTTTCATCATCTTTCCAGCTTTGCAAAGTTCATTTTGTAACTCTGATCAGTTGGGAACTTGTTATGAATTTACTGGACAACATATTTCATTTTTCCTTCATAAATTAAGAGAGAAAATATTGATAAGTAGTCAATGTCATTGTAGTAGCTGCATGTTTTGTTCATATTACTGATACTGACATGTAAAAGTTTATTCTATATTTCATTTGTTCCACTGTAGGTTCGTGATACTAGTGTACTTGTGAGGTTGCGGTCTGCATGGGAAGATTTGAGAAGTTATTTAACTGCCAAAGGACGCAAGCGGTTTGAAGTTCATGTGTGTACCATGGCTGAAAGGGATTATGCCTTAGAAATGTGGAGGCTTCTTGACCCAGAAGAACAGCTAATAAGCTCAAAGCAACTTCTCAGCCGTGTTGTTTGTGTCAAATCAGGTAAGCAGCCCTTACAGGTTGCTTATTTCATACATTTTTTTATTGTTATTTTTTTTTTGAAATAACATGCGGAAGTTGTTATGCTGTGTATATATAGTTTAATATATTTTTTTCTAACTAATATTAACACAATTAGGATTTTTAAAAATAAAATTAATATAATAGTCCAGAATGTAATTGTGTGAAATTGAAGTCGTCAGGATGGACCTGATTGTGTAACTAGTTAAAGCCTTGCATATCCTGACTAATTGTTTTATTATTGTGGTCGATGGGGTAGAGGCTCACCTCTTATTTTGTTACATCAGGTTCAAGGAAATCTTTACTTAATGTCTTCCAACATGGAACATGCCACCCAAAGATGGCGATGGTTATTGATGACCGTTCAAAGGTCTGGGAGGATAAGGATCAACCCCGAGTTCATGTAGTTCCAGCTTTCACTCCTTATTATGCTCCTCAAACTGAGGTACATAACGTTCTAAGAATCTTGCTAATTTGAGGTTGCTTTTGTATTTGCAAGATTTGTATTGAGAGACGTTCTACCTTATTATGTCCTCCATTATTCTTCGTTTTTTTTGGCTCACTTTGTTTCTTAATCAGACAGCAAATGCCGTTCCTATTCTTTGTGTAGCAAGAAATGTTGCAGCTAATGTCAGGGCCTGCTTTTTCAGGTAAGATTAATTACTTCTAAATTGTAATCTGGAATGGTAGTTAAAAAGAACATGCTCAAACTTCACAGTTGATTTTGTGATTTGCTGTGCTGCCACTTGTTTTCAGAGATTTCGATGAGAGTTTCTTGCAAAAAATATCTGAGATATTTTTTGAAGATGAGGTGGTACATTTACTTCCTTCTCCTGATGTGAGCAATTACTTGTCAGAGGTATGTGATTCTTAATTGATATTGAATGTTAGTATCCCTGTATTTTTATGCTACCATCTAAGTGATATTGTTGTCAGGATGCTGGTTATGTATCAAATGGAATGGCTCCCCTTAGTGAAGGAATGAATGGTGGTGAAGTTGAACGGAGATTAAGTGAACCTGTAAGGCTCTCTTTCATTGCTGCGTAGGCTAATATTATTCTTCATATGATGTTAGAAAATGAGTGATGGGGAAAATAGTGATGTTTCTTATGCACTATTTTTTTTTTTGAGATTAAGCCAACTTGTAAGGCTTTCTTTCCATTGTATAATCAGTTTCTTGGAAGGGATTCGACACACAGCAGTGCAAGTGCACTGCCTACGTGTCATCTCCTTATTGGATCAATTTTAACTAAAAGTCGATGGTGTTAGGAAAAAAATAAAATAAATACGATGAAATTCCTATTTTGCTCTAATTCTGGGCACCGACCATGCCACGCTCCCTGATCTCATTGCCAAACTCTGTCGTTGTCTCGCCGCCTCTTCCATCTGACGCCAATCCGAAGGCCAGGCCGGACGGCGACGGTGATTTCTACACCGGCGGTGGATTCGGCAGAGGCAGAGGCGGCAGGAAGCAACGGCATTTCGTCCGGCGACGCGTGCTTCAAGTGCGGGAATGATAGTAATTACGGCGGCGGCGACTCCTACCATTAAGGAAGAGTGAAGAATGGAAGGGAAGGGGCAAAACAGGAACACCACTTTTTTCAGTCAAATTTTGAGCCACTCAATGCTTGACACGTAGGCAGTGCACTTGCACTGCTGTGCATAGAATAATTTTCCTCAGTTTCTTATGGATGGATATTGTATTCCTGTTGTTGCTCTTATCGCTGTGTGAGCCATGTGCATTTTTGAATTTACAATCCTTTTCAGGGTGATAAGGGTTTAATGAACTCAATAGGTCATTCAAATCATGGTGAGTTAAGATACAACAATTCCCTGAAACCTGTCACTACTGCTCAGAAAGTCCCTGGTGCAACATGTATGAGACCAGTCATGCCTTCCCAGAGTATGAGATCCCTTTGATATATGTTTAATTTAAAGGTGCGTGGTAGTATTGCCTAAACGGTGTTTTAATATCCCTTTGTTTTTGCTTCAGAATCTACTTTTCCTGGACCTCTTCTTAGATGTGATAGCATTCCTGATCACGAGAATAACACGAAGAGAGGACTCCTTGGTTCAAATCCTTTCCCAGATATAAAGAGTCAAGGCACTGGTGAGCTCCCAATATTGTCTAGAGTACCTGCACCAATTGCAACATCCACAGTACATGCACAAGGAGGATGGTTGGTGGATAATGAGAAGAAAGGAGGACATTCAAGTTTTCGACCTCCTGGTTTAGTTCAAGAGCCCGATGTCCTAAAACCTGCAAAGCTGGTTCACCAGAATCCTTTTGGTCTTGGGAGACAGGCCTCTGGTCCCACCAATTTATTATCACAGACATGTGATGCAAGAAGGGACGAGGTTTGTTCTAAATCTCTTAAAATTCATTTTAGGATCACACATTGGTTTTGAAATTCTTAAATAAGGACTCTAAAACTCCTTCCTGTCAATATGTAGAGCTCTGAACTGGATTTCCAGAAACAAAATCTTCATCTTACAAGTCCGTTATCAGGTAGGTGAATTGTTTTCATATGGTAAAGATGCTGGAGTGAATTCAGCGATTGACATCATAAACTGTAAATAGCTCCATTAAGTTTTTGGTGGGATGGTAACTCTTGCCCAGAAAGCCGACATTATATTTTTAGTATGCTATATAGTCTTCATGTTGAAGCTCCGCATTTAAAGCTATATTAAAGATTTAGAAATTTCGTGAATAAAAAAGCCAGATATGTTGACCACTTCATTTGACCTTTGTGAAAGTTTAAGTAGGTATTTCCTTACTGTCTCACACAGTAAAGAAAATTTTCATTCATGTCAGATATTATTCAGAACTTAAAATTGGGAAGTCATGCCTATTCTTTTCACTTAAGATCATAATATATGGTGGTTAATAAATTCTAGTAGAATAATAACATAGTTTACATCCATTTCCTTGGAAAAGGAATCTTTTAAAGGTGTCTTTCTATGTGAATATCTTAATTATTAAAATAGTACTATAATAAATTATTGTCATCATTATTATGATTATTTATTTGAAATTTAAACTAATTTTATCTATAGAAGCTCTATTCACTTAATTAACAGTGGTTGGGTTATATGTGCAGAGGGTGGTGTGTCTCAGAATCATGCATCTTCTTTTAAAAAAGAGTCTGGAAAAGTGAACATGTTGCCATCCCCTTTATCTATTGGAGTGCTGCAGGAAATTGGAAGGAGATGCAGCTCAAAGGTACAAATAAATTGCTGAAGCACCCCCACAATTAATTCTTTCCAATTACTTAATGGTATTCATCATTGTACAACAGGTTGAGTTCAAAGCAGTTATGAGCACCAGTAATGATCTGCAGTTTTGCTTTGAGGTCAGTGGAAGGGAATAACTGTTTCAGTAATTTTTACTATTATTGAAGAGTTTCTAAGAATTCATTATATATTTGATTTAAGGCCTTTGATCTAAACATCACCTATAGATCATATGAGTTGTTAAGGGAAGTCTGTGAATATGACCAAAATGCTTCTTAATTTTTTTGTTGTTTTCCTGGTTATGGTTTTGTCGTAGAAAATTGAAATTTCTGGGAAAAGATTTTGACCTAGTTTGTTTGCTACCATTAAGCATTTAACGTGAAACAGTATGAGAAACTAATCGTTATCTGTTTAATTTTGCTTATAAAGGTTCTCTTCACTGGGGAAAAGATAGGTTTTGGAACAGGAAGGACAAGGAAGGATGCTCAACAACAGGCTGCTGATAGCGCACTCCACAGCTTGGCTGGTAATATCACTTACAACCCTTGAGGCTACTCTTTTTCCTCACATGTGTGTGTCAGTTTCACTTGTACCATCCACAATATATATAAAGATCACTCATAACTTCTTTTTTTGGGCGTGGAATTGCAGAGAAGTATGTGTCATATATGACACCTCAATCTGGAGTAGTAGACAAAGATTTTGATAAACTCTCTCTTGGAAGTGAAAATGGATTTGTAGTTGACATAGTTGGTCCAGGATCAGCTGAGGTGCTAATGGAAGATGGATTGCCAAAAGCGAGTACTTCTGAGGTGGGGACACGATGATGCTTTCATTACTTAATTGATTTTCTATGTTCAGAAACATTGGTGATGCTTGGATAAAGGGTATGTGGGCAAGACATTTGCTGATCACAGGAGTAGTGGTTTTATATGGAAAACCACTCCTTTGAGCATTGCATCGCACGAAGATGTGATGGCTAAACACTGACAGGGGAGTGGCTTCATGTCAGCTAATGCTGCTTATAGGCTCCATCAATTCCTGTTTTGCAAGGTACAGGATTGGTCTGTCCCTCATTTCTACCCATTATCCAAGTATTATCATGTACTTTAGTTTCTCTTTCTCTTTCCTTTGATAATGTGCATGGCTTGTGTTCATCTATCTTGTAGAGTTCTAATAATTATCTATTGGATGAACATAGTATGAAGATTCCGTTGTTACTGCCCCACTGCATGAAGGTTTTAAAACATTTTGCAGATTCTCTTTTTTACCTTCATTTCTATGCTGGATATGACTTTGCAATGGGGTGAAACTGTTTTCTTCCTGTGAGAGAGGAGTATCTGAACCATTAGAAACTCCGTCTCTTGAAAAGTAGAAAACACTAGAGCTTATTTTAGTACATGCAATCATCATCCTTGCCCGACTAAATTGTTTTATTGCTAATTCACAGGTTGCTGAAGATGAGCCTGGGAGTTCTTCTGTTGTGGCAAGTCAGCAAGTTCAAAAGTGTGCCAATTCCCCAAGGTAATACTGGCAATTACTGTCTCCAGTTTATAATCATGATTTCAAATTCTAATCTAGTAACTATGTTTGCAGGTTGGTACAGTCTGACTCGAATAAGCGATCCAAGGAAGAACTACCAGGTGGTCCAAAAAACCTATCATACTCGGCTGCGGAATGGCCCTAAAGCCAAACCTCGAGACTAAAGTTATCTCAACCAAGTCTATTGCTATTGCGTCCTCCCTCGTTTGGATAAATGAGTGGTCGATTGCAGAAAGATTCATGGAAGAACATTCTTCTCTAGCACCCTGCTACAGTTAGCAGGTCGTGGTGAAGAAGAAGAAAAAGGAATGGGCTCTCGAGGCATACAACTTAGGATCCTTATACTTTTCGAAGCTCTCCCTTGGCATAGTTGTTTTATATATTACCAAGGTGAACGGGTATATGTAATTATTTGTTGGATACGTAGGTCGGCGGTCTTTTGTTACATAATTTGCCCCATCTTTTCCTGCTTTATAGATGACACTCAAGTTGAATGTGGGTAACTGGGGATTCTTTGTTCAGGTCATTTCTGGTGTAAATGTACAAGTCACCATGTATCTCCGGAGCATCTAATCATTCTAATGTAGACATTACTGACAATGGACTGAAATACAAGTTTCAGTGACTTTGAAACGGTGCGAAATGTTTCTCTGTTTAGGCATCTTCAAAGGATTACGGTTTTCCATGCACAAGATGGCCTAGACAGTTGATCGTGCATGCACATTCGAGTATTCTACTCTGACTTGTGCAAAGTGAGTTCTTACAGAGTTGCCAATCAATTGAGTTGTCAGGTTCGGATACACATCAATTACTCGTACATGTTTCTGTAACACTGACACCAAGATATCAACTCTGAAATTGTGTGCAGGTGGCTGACAGGTGATGAAGAAATTGAACTACAATATGAAACTAGCAGTCAAACAAAGATGAGACTGGCCTCGAAACTGAAGTACAAAAGCACCCAATGGCGTACGTTATGCGGACGTTTATAGTTAATATTAACCTCAGACATTGGATTGAGCAAAATGATTCTTCCAGGTAATGGGTTATCTATGTTCCACTTCCAGCCTATCATACCGTTTTCACCGTTGGAATAAATTGGATGCAGTAATATTACTAATATATGATGCACAATTTTCAAAATCACTTGGAAGTCGTTTCCTTGCGGCTACATGTTACCTGCAAAGTACCACCAGTTTTCAGTAAATAGCTTCAGCAGCATTGCAAGTCAGCATCCTGGGAAGCGGAAATGCATAACCATGTGCCTGTATACGTGCTAGGTCATGAGAAAGATCAGAACATAATTGTGTACATCCAGTGACTTTGAATTCAAGCTGCCTTGGAGAATATGAACTCGTTTCCATGTCATGACAATATCAGAGAGAAGCAACAGGTCCCTGAAATCACACACTAAGCATTCCGGTAAACCTTCAATATCCTACTTATAAATCCTCATTCTATATCAATTTGTGTTCATGAGTCATGACTGAACTTTATTGTACACAGCTCTAGTTGGGACGCAGTGAGATGCCCTGGTATAAACATGACAAACCTAAGAACAATTAAACCTGAGCACTCTATTACAAAATAGGCACATAGTTGATAACTTGATATGTATATACAGGAATTACAACAACAACAAAACTTTGATGGCCAACACACAATTTTAGTAGCAGTTCAGGAGTCACAGGCTCAAAAGAAGTCCGGAATTGTTTCCCCAGGTATATTCCACACTGCAGAATGCAGAATGCAGATGCTAAAGCATATTTTATAGTACCTGAGTCAGTCTCCGCATATTTTATGCAGAATGCAGATGCTAAAGCAATCTGAAACCAATCAGAAGTTTCTGCAGTATTTTACGACCCCATTGCATGTCATTGTGCCAGACATCATGGATTTGGTTTGTGGCAGACTGTTCTGCAGTTTCACCGGATTGGGGCTTTTGCTCTAATTCTTCATCCAAACACACTTCATTATTGTTGAGCACATCAGTTGTTTCTGCTTGAGGGGGGCTGTTTGGTAGGTCAGACACAGATTCCGACTGGTCTTCCCTTTCAGCTGGCTGAGGCTTTTGCTGGAAATGTTCAACAAAATTATCTGCATTATCCTTGTTCATGCCAATTGTTGCTGCTTGAGGTGGTTCACTATCTTGTTCTTGCTTCTCTTCTAGCTGATTCCATTGGTTCTAGTACATGTAAAGCAGGAGATAAACAAAAAATCAACAATTATATAAACAAAGATGAAGTATAGTTATACCAGATTCTGGTGTCGCAGAACATTGCATTGCCATATCAGTGATACAAACTACAATCGACATTTATCAGCGCCAATATACTCTATACACTAGAAATCACACAACACACAATATACAGTAATCAAGTGTTGATGAGTGAGTATTAAGTTCTCATCCACATGTTTGTAGGAATAGGATTCATGTATAATGAAATATGACTATTTTTATGGAATTGCTCAGGGTTGCAGCAGAGGAAAAGGAATGCTTGATAGATCACTCGTTGATATAGTTTCATAGCCTTTCTATTGCTTGAACTGTTGTAGCATACAACTCTTATTACACAAAGTGTTGAGCTTTGTTGACTGCTGATGAAAGAAAAATACAAGGGATTCTCATCTTTAAAGATTCTGCCTTTGCATATCTATGACAATTTAAATAACTACAAATTTTCCTCATAGGAACAAAGATTAAAAGACAATACAAGCTGTAACAGAAACTATTTAGTACTCTAGAATCTCCTAGCCTGAACAACTTGTGGTTTTGAAAATGAAATGGAGTGTTATTTCAGGCTGAGGCAGATGCAGTAGAAGAAAAACAAAAAGACAAAAAGAACTTCTCTCATCAAGCAGTTACCTCTGGCATATCAGGTCCACTAGATTCATAGGACTCAACCGAGCCATCAAATGTCATCGGTTTCTCAACTTTCTCTTCGTTGGCTTCTTCAGATAGATCAACTGTTGCACGAGTCAAGCCAGGTACCAGAACAGGTCCTTCTTCATAGTTCATCGTGCTTCCATTCATGTCCGAGTTCCTTGCTGGTGCAGCTCTGCCATTGATTCCAACATTGTTCGGTGTCATCATCCTCGTGTTTGGAATATCTGCAGAATCCACACTTGGAAAACCAACTTTCTCTTCATCAAGCACATTAGTTCTTGCAACCACTTGATCCTCCACAAATTTTTTTGGCCATTTCGGAGTTATGTTCTCAGCAGCATTAGTTTTGGGAATCTCTAGGGTAAAAGAAAGGCTATCAGCAATACTTTGTTCCTGGTATGGTTCCATTAACAGTATCTGTGCTGGGTCAGTGTAAGTATCAGGAATGGCGGATTCCTCTGTTGGATAATTCAAGTCTTCATCCCCTGGTATGAACACGTCTGAGTTGAAATTGGAAGCTTCAATTGAATTGTACACCTGTCCTTCTGTTATTTTCTGGAGTTCAGCATCTCCCCAATCTTCGAAAACTGTTATCATGTTCTCAGATTCCCAGGTTTGGAAAATTCGATCTGGCCCAGGTTGCCACAAGATATTCCCTGCGTTTCCTTTAAGGATGAACTTGAACTGGATTGATGTTCCAACTGGTATATCCTGATAAAGTCATTAAATCCCATACTCAGTCTTCACTTTCACAAAAGGGAAAAGGAAAGAAATTTCAGGTTCTTTGTTGGATTTGTACTCACCAGCTCAACAGACCACACATTCCCATCAGACCAGTTCATCGGTATTGCGCATTCAGGATCCCATGAACCAAGTATAGGATCATCCCCTACTATGAGAAAATGCTGACCAAAGGAGCACTCTTTCTGCAAATGAAACCTGACATGCAAAGTTTTCGTTGGATCTGCACAACATGGAAATGTCAGTCATTGAGACTTGAGAGCTAGCTAATATAAACACAGTTTAATTTCATGAAAAAACAAGAAAAAAAACACATACATGGTTCTTGAATTTGAGCATCTGCGGTCTCGATTTCTGCCTGCATAGGCAACACTCGAAATTAAGAGACATATCCCCCATGATCTTCAAGATATGCAGATATGGAAACATGTCCATATAACAAAATACTCTACATCATGAGATCCTATTTGGATTAACTCTGCTGTCTTATATGAATAATGTTTAAATTCCTGATAAAGAAAGATACCAGATTTGCAAATGATCATTTTTGTTTCTTCCCATTATAATACGGAACCTGTCTTCTACAACAAGAGTAACTTAAAGAAAATGCTAATCATACCCTTAGCAATAATAAAAACCAAACCATGTTAATGCAGAAAAATGAAAAGAAAAAAGAGCACGAAATGGGAATTGAGTTTACAGAAATGAATTCGACCTGGGTTTTTGATGATTGACAAACAACAGGTCTGATGGGTTTTCTGTGTTGAAGAAAGGCCACCAAGTTCAAGACCCGAAAGTCGCCATTTTTCTTGTATGGCCTGAAAAAGGAAGAAGCTTCATCACTTCTGTTCACCAACACAGCAGCCTCTCTGCTGTTCCTGAATATTTCTGAGACCACCCCCGTACTCGGACTCGCCAACGTGTTCATAACTCGCTCTCGATCAACTCACTTAACAAACCAAACAAAACAAAACAAACAACTGTGGATAACTGATTGCCTCTGGCTTTGTTTTGGGCTCCTCAAATGCTTTTAACGTGAGAAGGGTTAGTGTCACATGTTTGTTCACAAGTGATCCACTGCTGGGTGGCTCCTCTTTCTATTTTCTGCAACGTAATGAGGAGGAGGGGTTTAGGCTTCGTTATATATACAAGAGGTGGAGCCAGATTAGGGATGATGAGTCAATGGATCATGCTCCACGTGGAGTCTGGACACGTGGAACATTGGGACTGGGGTTTGAATGTGCCTTTCCTCCCCAACGCGAGGATCTCAAGTTCTCAACTACCTGGTGAGGGATTTTGCAGAGGAGAGAGATGGAGTAAAAGAACATAGATGAAAATTGTGGTCACTCTCCGTGATCGTTGGTTTAGAACACAGACCGTGGGTTTGGGGGTCAATGCCTGAATGATATATGCCTTCAAAGTGGCAAACGTATGCCTTCTAAGTGGAAGAACCATTTTTTTTAGTATGTGAGTTCTCGGCAACATTCTGACAAGAGAATAGGGTCTTCCGTTTGATAAACAAGAGATGTCTTTTGTAATAAATTTTAGTTTGTCTGTAGCATCTATTTTTAATTAAAAAAATTAAATATATGTCGTATGTTTTTGACTTCAACTTTATTAGTTATAGTTAAAATTAAGTTATTTTAAATACTTACATAATTGGATTATTTGTTGGATAATATGATCATTTTTTGGATGATGAAATATTTAGTTTTAAAGTTATTTATCTCTCTTTTTAAGCTCTCATCATCACAAAGCTAACCATATAGGTATGATACTTCAATTCCACTTGTGCGTGGAGAATCGATGAATTGAAAATTTTGTGAGATTTCTGTTTTTTGTGAAATTGGACTAGTTAGAGAATGATTTGGACTTTTTTGTATTTGAGTAAGTTGTTTGTTGGGTGATTTTAAGTGGAACAGGTTTTGGTTCGCCGAAAAATAGAGGTGGCACTGCTGCGTCGCCGCCGCCAGCGGAGCTCTAGCGAGGTCGTTTTTCAGCGTAATTTTATGTCGTTTTACTCGTAATCGCGTACCGATCGCAAAGATGAGGTTATTGAATTGAATTAGGCGTAATTGGTTAAGATGCACGGATAATCGGAAACAAATAAACGTATTTACGATATTATTAATCGGTGGAATAATTTATCGTTTTGCCCGCGAGTCACATAACGGTTAAGGATGTTGGATACGAATTAAATAGAGGACATAAAAATTAGAAATTAGAAATCGAAACTTAATTTGGAGTCCGATTTATCTCGGGAAGCGCGTTTATCAAGAATACGATATTCTCGACGGTGTTGTTCGTGAGTTACAAGCCCAGTTATTTGATATGATTTTCGACGATTAGTTATCAAATAATAATCGTTGTTTCAGGACGACGTGATAGCAGCCAGTATCATACATATAGAACATTGATTGGCAGGCTTCAGCTGGTGAAAAACACGTTTACAGTTGTGCATTTACGTTTATGAATTTGCATTTGGAGGCATATATGATTTGTTTTATACAGAGCATAGTCACAGTTGTTGCATCAATGCACTGCCTCTCGGCTGATACCCGAGATGCTTCGGGAGAGCCAGAGACCTGACCCGAGGATTTATTGAGCACCCAGGAGTGCCAGTAAATTTGACCTGGGCAGTATTAGAACTTGAGGTCAGATAACCCGAGTCATAGTCTCCGCATATTTTATAGTACCCAGTAGTACTTAGATGATCATATTTTTAGACTCGCATTATTTTTATGTACATTTATAGTGAAATGCATATTATTTATAGTTTTCAGATTAAAGTGAAAAATTATTTTTGTCCACTCACTCTAACAGTTTTTATTACTCTATGTGCCTTTTTTCTGGGCTTTTCGGTTTGAATTGCCCAGTTTGCAGAGTTTCTTCTGAGGTCAAGTGTGCACGTAGATCGAGGTATAGTGGTATTTACCGTAGGATCCAAGGTTGATCCTGCGAATTAGTATTTTACTTTTCATTGTTAGCTTAATTTGTTTAGCACCTTTGATGTCAAAAATAATTGTATATCTTGTGTACTTTAGTAAGGAATCTATATGTGCGAAATTTCATTATTTCGTGACTTTTGAATTTTGGATCTCCATTTTGGCTGTCAATTAGAGAGTAGTAACTAAAGTTAGCAGAGTCGTTAGGGCTTAATTCCGGTTTAGGCAACTAAATCAGGATCGGGTCCTTTCAGTCTTAGTGATCAAATTTGAAATCAATGGCAACTCCGCAAAAGTAAGACAATATATGGTGGTCGATAACAGTGTCATGCAGATTTTAGGAAGAATTATTGAAATGATCATCCATCTTTGTCACGTTCGACACTTTAGTCACTCTACTTTCCAAAATATCATTTTGGTCACTCAACTTTAATTTCGTGTATCACTTTGACCACTTCATTAGTTTTCATTAGTTTTATACATTAGTTCTATCTATTTTTTTATTATTTATAAAAGTGTCATTATTAGAAATTTCCCAAAAATATTTGTCATCGACATCTCTCTCTCTCTAAATTGATAGTCTAAGGCGGATTCAAAGCCATCTCCAACGAAATCATCGAAATGCGAAGAAATTCTTTAGGCTTAGTTTAAGTCCCAATTTCTAACACCACAACTTAACTTACTCTCTCCCAACCCAGTCTTTCCTTTATTTAGTTTTTGAATTCTCCGGCAATCAAAACGCCACCGATTTTGTGTTTTTAATCTGTGGGTGTTTGAAGTCAAAATTTGAGCTCTGATCGATAATGTATTAGTGTTTGGGCCCAAAATAAATTAAACATTTATTCCAATGCTTTTTGGGCCTTAGGGGTAAAATGGATCAGCTACGAGTGGCTCAAGTAATATAACTAGCTACAAATCTAGTGAGATATCTAGCTGCGAATTCGGAAAGAAGTTTATGCGATTCCTGGAGCATCCAGGAAATCTAAAGGCTAGATATCATTCCTGATTAATAATAGTTACCTTGTCAAGCGACACTACCACATTTGCCATCATTACCGGCGAGATCACCGGAGACAAGGCCGGCGACTGGAAAAGTCGCCGGTAATGTTCATCATTACCGGCGACTTACTCCGTCGCCGGTAATGTCGCTGGAAAATCGCCGGTAATGTTTCAAAACATTACCGGTGACTCCAACCGTCGCCGGCAATGTCAAGCCGAACATTTCCGGCGATTTTCCGGCCGGAATTTCGCCGGAAATGTGTGGTTCGACATTGCCAGCGACGGTTGGAGTCGCCGGTAATGTTTTGAAACATTACTGGCGATTTTCCGGCGTAAAGTCGCCGGTAATGTCTTCATTTCCGGCGACTTACTCTGTCGCCGGCAATGTCTCTTATATTAGACGCAGATTGCAGCAGCTCGATCATTCATTCATTTTGATCGAAAAAAATCCAGAGAAATCGAAATAAGGAAAATGTACGCTCTGAAATCGATCATTC
The DNA here is from genome assembly GCA_946800695.1 of Geum urbanum. Classification (NCBI taxonomy): domain Eukaryota; kingdom Viridiplantae; phylum Streptophyta; class Magnoliopsida; order Rosales; family Rosaceae; genus Geum; species Geum urbanum. Next base: position 73,734,996 of record OX326999.1, on the reverse strand, counting down.
GGTATATTGTCAAAATTAAGGCGTGCGTCAAAAATTCGATCACTCGGGAAGCTATATATATAGGTACGTGTATATATACGTATATGTGTATGTATATATATATATGTGTGTGTTGATCAAATCCAATTCGTGAGATATATATGAAATGTTGTTGATGTCACCGAAACGAGAAAACTGCTTGTAGTTAATCTTATCTTGTGTCTGAATCAACGACTGGTATTATCGTAGTGTTATCGGAGCCAGGCTTAACAGAGCCTCCTACCTAGTCAAATACGTTTTGAATTGAAAAAAGAAGAATACCATCATCGAGTACTGAATCGAATTCAGAGATTAGATCGATATATATATATATATGCATGCATGTGTTGATTTAATTAGAGTTGAATTGAGATATCGCGTCGATTATTAGTAGTGAATGTGTATATATATATATATAATTAATACGTAAAATTGTTAGAATTTTCAGGATGGACAAGAGTTGGATGAGCCTCGAAAGATGGGATGTCAGATATCACCAGAGAATTAGGAGTTTTGTGGATTTTGTGAAGGCTAATTGTGGAGACACTACACTTCATTATTGCCCGTGTAAAGAATGTAAGTGTTTCAGCGATCGATTTCGTTTTCCCATTGATAAAGTCCAGAGGCACCTGAGTAAATACGGGTTTTGGGATAAGTACACTTGTTGGATTTATCATGGTGCAACATCGTTAGCGGGTCCGCATGATCATGGACAATTTGGTGAGAGGGCCAGTCCACGCTATGATCATGGAGATTTTGCTGAGAGGGGCAGCTCATCCTATGATCCAACAACGATGTTAATCAATGATATGTTTCCTCATGAGAGCGGTGTATTTGCTGATCAAGCACCAAATGTCCCTCCCGTCGTTGAGGGTTTCCCCCATATCGAGCCAGTCGAGCCATTACCTGGAGCTCATGTCAACACAAGCGGTATGGACAAGTACAACAACCTGATTGCATTGCAACAGACTCCGTTGTACGACGGTTGTAGTAAGACTGTTCTTGAAAGTGTGATGGGAGTGATGCAGCTCAAAATGGAGAACAAAATGTCTGTCAAAGCTGTTGATTCTTGGTTGAAGTGGACTGCTTCGCTACTGCCACCCGGTCATCGTCTTCCTACCACTCATCATAAAGTGCGACATATCATGAAAGATCTTGGGCTTTCCTACATCAAAATCCATGCATGCAGATATGATTGTATTCTCTTCTGGGGAAAAGATCTTGAAGACCTTGAAGCCTGCCCGGTATGTTTTACAGAAAGGTATAAGTTGATTCCTGCAGGCAACAAGAAAGTTGTGAAGATACTTCGATATTTCCCGCTTATTGATAGGCTGGAGCGGTTGTTCATGTGTGCTTTCACGGCCGAGGCAATGAGATGGTGGGCTGAGAGGAACTTGCCTGACGATGACACCCTTATACACCCTTCCGACGGAGAGGCTTGGAAGCACATGGTCAGGGAGTTTGATCATTTTGCAGGGGTCTCATCTGACGGATTCAACCCTTTTGGCAACATGAGTCTTCAATACAGTATATGGCCAGTTATTTTGGTACCGTACAACCTTCCACCATGGATGTGCATGAAGAAGGAATACAATATGCTGACTCTGTTAATTCCGGGCCCGGGTTATCTAGGAAAGTGTCTCGATGTATATTTGAGGCCTTTGATTGAGGAGCTTAAGTACCTGAGTGAGTGTGGCCACCCCACTTACGATAGGTTCAAAAAGGAGATGTTCCAGATGCATGCCATGCTTGTTGGCACCATCAGTGATTTTTCTGCCCGCGATATGTTGTCGGGCAACGTTACCAGGGGTTACAGGGCTTGTTCAGAGTGCATGACGGTTGATTGTTGCAGTTCTCATTGCAGTAAAATTGTTCAGATGCGTCACCGTTGTTGGCTTCCATATGATCACCCATTTAGGCAGGATCCAGACGCGTTTGATGGGACTGTGGAAACATGTGTGGCACCCAGGCGATGGACAGGGGAAGAAATTTTGGAAGTGTTGAATGAATATGATTTTGGCCAACTGAGCAATCATCCTGACATAGTCGCGTCAATTCCAGACAAGCCCGAAGTGTTGAATGAATATGTGAAGTGTATATGTGATGTATATATATGTGAAAAGTTTAAAGCCGGAAATGATGTATGTATATATGTTAAGTTAGGTGATATAGTTGTTAATTTAACGTATAATAGGTGAAAAATCGGCTTCGGAATTTAACGTGTTTGGATTAAGGTGATATAGTTGTTAATTTAACGTATAAATTAAGGTGAAAAATCGGAATCGGAACGGTTTGAAATCGGAACTGTTTGTAACCAGAACCGTTTGTAACATAACGGTTCCAGTTCCAAACGGTTCCGGTTCCAAACCGTTCCGGTTTCAAACGGTTCCGGTTCCAAACCGTTCCGGTTTCAAACGGTTCCGGTTCCAAACCGTTCCGGTCCCGATTTGTTATAGAACCGAAACGGTTTGGAACCGAAACCGTTTGGAACCGGAACTGTTTGGAACCGGAACCGTTTGTAACATAACGGTTCCAGGTTCAAACGGTTCCGATTCCAAACCGTTCCGGTCCCGATTTGTTATAGAACCGAATCCATGACTATTACGGTGTCCAGGAGGTTTTGCGGCTAATTGGCTTCGGAGAGGTTCCCGAAATAGTGGAGGGAACAGTAGTCAAGCTTCCTCCTCGCCCGCAGTTAGCAACACGCCCAGTGGGCCAATGATGACTGCTCGCACGAGAGCCTTGCTAGAGGCGCGAGCTCAGGAGGAAGCTGCACGATCAAGATCCGTGCAACCGGAAGTCGAGGCTCGAGCCTCAGTCTCCAGACGCTCAATCAGCAGACATCCTTCCGGTGGCAGAGCCTCAGACGAGCGACAGTCAACAGGGGCATCAGAAACTCCCTCAATCCGAATGCCCCATATTCGCCCGGTGCCTTCCCGTTTCACGGGAATCATCTGAGACACATGGTGGTGTTGGCGCCTCATCGTCCAGGCCTCGTCTATCTCCGTCGTCCGGTCTCTTCCTACCCGACGAGATTCCTGTGATCCCTGAATTCGATGATATGGGGATGCCTGTTTATGTTGATGGACGGCCGGAGTTCCTGACCGTGGAGGAAGCGTATAACTTCCTCCCGTTCGACCCCGTGTATCTTTGGAGTGTGAGGTGCACCAACCAACAAACGGACGATGCAGGTAAATTTTATTTAACATCAGATTGATTACTTAATTATTACTTAAGACTTGCGATAGGTTCAATTAATGATATCAATTTGTTGACATTGTATTATTAGGCAATTTCGTTAATGGGACTGGAAAACGGAAAGGGGCTAGAGGCACCTGCACCGGGAAGAGACTTGAGCAGGCCACCGGCGGAAGGAAAACGCCCATAAGGGCCAATGATGATAGCGAGGTGATCGAGGCATTCGACACCACGCGCAAATATGTCAGCATGGCCGGTGCGATCGTGCGGGACAATGTCCCAATGCTTTGGCCAGATTGGGAATCTGTGCCTATCTACGTGAAGATGCAAGTGCATAATGCACTCAGTGTGAGTAAAATCGTATTTTCATTACGTAAATTTTACATTTATTAATTAAGTCCGAATAAATATATAATTTTACCTTTTATATATTCATATTGCAGGTGTGGTTTGACGTGGATGAAGTTCTTATTCACACGTGGGTAGAGCGTCAACTACATATGAGGTGATGTGCTTCGACTTATTTGAATATATATCGAGTTAGATTTTTGTTTATCAACTGTTTTAATATCTCTAACTTTTTTTCCTTGTTTTAATATAGGTATAAAGAGTGGAAGAACGAGCTTTCTTCCCATTACACTGTATACAAGGAGCTAGGCCGAGGTTCTACCCCTAGCGAATTCCTGTTTAGGGAGTACGAGTGGCAGTGGCTGATAGCCCACTTCGAGCACCCCAAAGCTCAGGTATGCATCCTAAATATATCTTACAAGCCTAATGTATCGTATCAGATTGAAATAGTTAGTTACTAATTTTTTTCCATATGTTTATCAAACAAGGCGATTTCGAAGACGAACCGGGCGAATAGATTGAAAAACACCAGGGCCCATCATATAGGTTCACTCAACTACATGGGTTGGTCGACTAAGGCGCAACAACAACAAGAAGTGAACCCCTTGGTGTATATTCATCAGAAGTTCTATCCGCAGTGCCCTGACGAAGCGGTAAGTCTTTCGCCTCTCCATGTGTTTATAAAACTATTTTTTGATATTAATAGATTTTGTTAGTTAATACGTTGTTCATTTTCGCTTTTCAATTAGGCGAGAGTGGAGGAGGCGACCGCAGAAGTGACCATGAGTATAGCTCGGACTAACCATCCTGACTGCTCCGAGGAAGAAGTCACCCAGTATGCCTCTCAGATCGATCCGCTTGATCCCCCGATAGCGGCTCAGATCATGGCAAAAGCGTGCGAGACTGGAAAGAATACCTACTACTGTAGGGGAATGGGCTCGGCGGGCAAATGAGTATTGAAAAACACTTCACAATACTCTACCGGGTCAAGAAGTTCAACTTCTAGTCGTAACCTCGCAGCGGAGCTTCAGAGGACGTAGAGGGAGTTGGAGGAGCAAAAGAGGCAGATGGCCGAGTACCAAAACATGGTCCAGCAGCAGACACAGATGCAGGCTCAGATGTACACATGGATGCGGACGATGTACGAGGCTCAGACTACTGGACAACCGTTCCCCACACCTCCCCCGGTCCCTCCGTTCCCTAGCTATCCACCACCACCACCGCACCAGTCAACGCCAGAGTAAAACCAAGGTAGCCACCGGAATTCAAATGAGTACATGGATTACTTCGACCCTGACCCGCAAGTTCCTGGACCCTGACCTGTAGTTGTAGTTAATTTTCGTATCGTCGTTGCTATTTGTACTGTACGTTGGACATTTTTGTGTACTGTTGAACTTGTATGATTGTACGGTTATGTCTTTCAATGCAGGCTCTGGAATTGGGCCCAATCCAGAACCGCGTTTTTTTTTCAAAATTTTTCCAGACATTGCCGGCGACATGGACCTAAGTCGCCGGCAATGTCTCACATTCCGGCCACGACGGCGCTGACATTGCCGGCGACTTTCGTCACCGGTAATGTCCTACACATCACCGGCGACTCAAGTCGCCGACAATGTTAATACCGGCGGGGAATTTCCGGCGACGTCATTGCCGGCGACTTGTCGCCGGTAATGACAATTCCGGCGAAAAAAATGGACAAGGCCGGTGACGGCAAGTCGCCGGTAATGTCTCCATTTCTGGTAGTGCGAGGAGGATGTGAGTCCTACTATTATAAATAGACGAAGCAAAGAAGATTTGCGGAGACCGACAAACATACACAAATTTACGCACTAGCAAATCTACTCAACCTGAGTAAACAACTAGCAACCAGCGAACTCAAAATCTAGGCCACCCGACAGAGTGTGGGGATTTGAAGGTTCACTCAAGCTAACCAACTGGCAACAGGGAATTCAGAATCTAGGCCACCCGATAGAGCGTGAGAATTCGAAGATTCACTCGAGCTACAACAACAAAAGTCAGCAGAGTCCAGGACACTCGACAGAGCGTGGGGATTCTTAAAATCAATGGAGTCACACTATTCGGTGTTCTCAACACTACGTCCTTAGAATTACTCTGCTTTATACTTGCTCGAGGGTGTAAAGTATCAATTCTTTGTGGCTCAGTAGAGAGACATGAAGCTTACGTCTTGTATCAAGACAAGTAGGACTTAACGAGTGGGGTTGGTGCTCTCCTCACTCCAATTGTTTGATAAGAAGCAAGGAACTACGCGGCATACTACACAACTACATTCTGCCCTTAGCAGTGGCACGCCTCGCACACAGCACACCAATGACTGCGGATAAGAAAAGAGACAGTTTGCAATCACTCTACTCGTAATGACCTGATTGGAGAAAAATCGAAGCCAAACATTTTGGCACACGCAATGGGACTCAGGTAGTGTCTTCAAATCATTAATCTGTACCGCAAAACCTTCATGACTTGCCTTAAGCATCTAGCACCAGCGTTCTGAGAACATAACTCAATCGCTTGCAAAGGGTTAAGCAACAAAGAAGTGATACAGAGGTTCGGTGCAATGATGACTAAGGGTCAACCATTATCATCGTCAGAACCTAAGAGCATCGAGGAGCTAAAGGCCATGGACTTTGAGGCCTATAAGTAATTCTCACTTGAACAAGGAAAATGGCAAAACGCCAACATAGAACGGATTTTAAAAAACTTAAAGGCCAGTGACAGGTCGGTGTTCAGAGTTCAGAATAGACTTGACAGCCTTAACGAGGCTCGAGAAGTTGTGCATGCTGACAACGGCAAGAAAATTCGATACTCTCGCTGCTGCTCTCATAAATCTCACTAATACTATGACAGCCAGCTTCGCACTGATCAATGACAGGTTGGGGGAGCGAGACCCTCCTTTCCATGATGATGAGAACATCAAGGATGACGAGATTCCAACTCCACCTCTTCCGTACGCAAATTCTGAGCGAGAACTAGAAGAAAGAATTAACCAAATCATTAACAAGAGGCTCCCGGGTGCGGGGGCAACTTCGATAACCTACAACGATCCATTCCCGCCACCACCGCTTGGTTGGAAGTGGCCAAAGGGTTATCGTCCTATCTCATTTACTCGCTTCAGCGGAGAGGGAGTGGAACCAGCAGCTATCCACATTGCCCGATTCAGGGTCGAATGCGGACCGTGGGGCAGACACGGTGAATTCAAGTTACGAGTCTTCACGTCCTCACTGACAGGTGCATCATTGCATTGGTACACAAACTTACCACATGGATCGGTCCGTGATTGGGCAATGATGGAAAAGTTGTTTACTGAGCACTTTGGCGGGTCAGAACCGCCTGTGAAGCTCGGCAAGCTATGTCAAATGGTACAAATTCCAAGTGAATCACCAGCGGCATATCTACACTAATTCTGAACTGAATACACCAAAAGTAGAACTTCATGTACAATGGAAGAGTTGGTGGACATCGTAGTTGGAGGACTTGAAGAGAGGTTACACACCAAGTACGTTGACGTAGGGTTCACATCAATGAATGCTCTTATTGACGCTGTGGCTCAGACGCATGTTGCGTATGAAGAACCCGATAATAGGCGAAACACATCTAAAGGAACGTACACTCCAAAAACTCCATATTGAGAATTCCCTAAGATGATAGCGGTCGTGCAAGAGGAAGAAGAGTCTGATGGATATGATTCAGATGATGCAACGATGGCTGGTCTGGAGTTGACCTAGAGTTGATCGCCAAGCACACAGTCAAATCAAAGAAGATCATTCCTTCAAAGAGACCAGTGCGAGTGTCGACTAGTGCGTTCACAAAACCAGAATTCGAATCCAATACTTATGATGCTAATGCAGCTCGTGAGATCATAAATGATTTGATCAATAAGAAGTTAACCAAGTCGAACTTCGAAGCATTCCCTACTACCGAGCAGCTCAAAGGGAAGAAGTATTGTAAGTTCCATAATATGTGGAATCACATGACTAAAGATTGCATCAAGCCTAAAAGATCAAATCCAGAAGTGGATTAGCGATCGATGCATCACCACAAATTGCTTTACTTGATTGACAGCCTTTCGCAAACACCTCGGTAGGAGCAGTAGAGTTGGCAAGGTCGAACACTACCAACGGGTTTTGTAGTGACAATCTGGAAGAAATTCTCGAGGAGTTGATCAAAGTGGGTATCGCAAACGTACCAAAGCCCAGGGCCACTAGTAGCAAGGAGAAGCCTAAGGGGAAGCAAAAAGAGGTTTGTCGAGAAGCAGTTTCGGTGGTACTTTGCACTCGTTGTAAAGCGTAGTGTGGTCTCAAGATGACCTATGAAGAATTTATGGATGCTGTATGAATGGGCCCTATGGTCAAGTCTCCGCCAAAAAACTATCAGTTGGTGAGTCCGAAAGAATCACAGCCAGTGGCCAAGGAGTCAAATTTGTTTAAACGCATACGATTAGCCAAGAAGAAAGCTGGGACTATTGATGACATGCAACGAGTGGAGATAAGCAAGCCTTATATTCCTCTTGCGAGCCGAGCGCTGATTAAAGAAGATATATGGTATGTGAAGTCAGGGGGAAAAACAGTGGAGATGACTCCCATTAGAAAGAGGAAATTGAAGCGTCAACTCAGAGCTGTGAAGAGAACTCTGGAAGCTTTGGATAGAGGCTTGATCAAGCCAGAACAGTTTGTGGAGTCACCAAAAAAAGAATCAGAGAAGGATGAACAGGCTCGCAGCTACACCTATGATTACGATTGATCAAAGGTCTAGCAGACCAAAGGTCCAAGCAACCAGGTCTAGTGTATTTCCCGCATCAACCAAGCAAAGCCTAATAAAGTGGCACAATGTGCACCCAAAAGAGCTCGGGAAAGGGCTAAAGACAAACTAGTGCGGAAGTCAGTCTTTAAACGCGTTGAACCCAGGACGGAGTCAGCTGTTGAGCCAGGAAAGAAGCCAGTGTTGCGGTGGAAACCAAAACCTTTGGTGATTGAAGAGCAGAAGAAACTCGCTCTTACTTCTTCCAAAGACAATGTTATAGAAGTAGTGGCTAGTGAAATCTACACTCACAGCCAAGGTAGACTCTGCGGAGGACCTGAAGTTTTAGATTTATGTGCCAAAGCAGCTGGTGGACACGTCGAGGCAGACGATGAAGATGAGCAACTGGTTGACTATAAAGAGGATGATGAAAATTTGAAAGAAGTCTATGCCGAGGATGTACACGTCAGCATGGTGTACTTGTTACCGACTAAATTTTCCAAACCAACTAAAGCAGCACACGTGGTCGTTGTGAATAAGGTTGCTCAAGGGTTACCCTTGGTGGAACATGAGGAACCCGAAGTACATGGACCAGTTGTGGATCCTGTAATGCAAAAGTCCTAGATGATATTTTCTAAACCAATTGCTACGATGGCCTCTTATATGAGACCATTGTACATTACTGCGGGCATGATGAGCATTCAACTTTGTAAAGTCATGGTGGATACCAGTGCAGCGGTGAATGTCTTAACTACCAGAGCGATGACATTGTTGAGTATACCAAGATCAGCTATTCAAGCAACGTCTATGACGATCAAAATTTTTACATGGACTGTCTCGCAGGCCTTAGGTTTGCTATTCATAGAAGTCAAGGTTGGACCTGTCATCGGGGTTCATACTTTCTTCGTCATTGAATGCAATTCACCTTTCAGTGCAATATTAGGTAGAGATTGGATCCATATGAGTTATTGTGTGCCATCATCGCTTCATCAACAGCTCCTCTTATGGGACATGGAGACGTCAGAGTCGTATATAGTCAATGCTGATCCGTGGCTATACTCAGTCTCTGCGAATGCACTGGATGCCTATTACTACAATGGAAACCTTAGGCCATGCCATTGAAAATGTGCGGCGTCGATAAGAAGGGCCGACCCGTTGGAGTCACGGCCTTAGAACTAGCTCGGTAGGGAGTAGTGCAAGCAAGAGAAGACAGAGCACGACCCTACTTTCTGGAGCTAGCCTCCATGAGCCGTCAATGATACGTCCATCCAAGGAAAAGGAAAAGGAGGCTTGTGCTTCTCTATATGCAAGGTTGCACACTTATATGATTGAGTCACAAGCTTATGGCTGTCAGCCAACCATAGCCTTGGCAGAGTGTATCGACGAAGACATCCAGCAAGAAGAAGTAGCGGAGGATATCATCCAGCTTGCATCCGCAGCCTTGGATGATACGCCACCTAAAGTACAAGACCCCACTGAAAAGATTAACCTGGGGTCTATCGCTGAGCCAATGAAGGTGGCTATTAGTACTTTCTTGAAGCCTGAGGAAAGAAAGAGGCTTGTTGATCTCTTATTGGAGTATAAAGACTGCTTTGCGGAAAAATTTGAGGATATGCCAGGACTTTCACTAGAACTGGTTGTTCACAAGCTCCCAATCGTAGAAGGCCGAAAGCCAGTCCAGCAGCATATGCGGAGGATAAATCCGGAGATGGCGACACTGGTCAAAGAAGAAATCGAAAAATATGTTACAGTCTGGAGTCATCTGTGACAACTTAGAACAGAATCAGCAGTGAAATCAGCTCAATTCGCGAGTTAGCGTATCAGCGTGGATTTCCGATAATGGATTTACTCGCCAGGGTTTGTTAACGACTTAATCATTAGCTGAGAATTGGAGCTGGGTCTCTTCTCGAGAGTCGTTGTACGCGAGATTTCGAGTTCGTGGGCGGTTCCGGATCGTTATTTGGACGACCGAGGAATTAGTCATGAATATTTGAAGTTTCGACGGAAACAGATTAAAATGGTGGTGCTCTTAACGACTAAATTACCGGTCGAGAATTTGGTTTCGGCTTCTTCACAGAAGTTGTTGAGAATTTAATTTCGAGCTCGTGGGAACTTCCCGGAGCATTATTCCGAGTTACGAGGATTATGTTGTGATTATTTCCGTTTGTTGATTATTTAGTCGATTTATTATGTGTTGGTTTGAACAGTTGACTTTTTGTCCGATTTGTCGAACTGTTTGACTTCGGGTGATAATTGAAGAGTACATCGAGTCGAGTTTGTTGCCGCGAGAATTATCGGAATCGGAATTACGACGCGAAAGTTACGTGTATTCGAAGTTTGTCGAAAAGATAATTACGAAGTTTCCAAAAATGGAAGGCCTATAAATAGAAGTTGCTATTTTGGGCAAGTCAAACATTTCCAAATTGGGTGTTGACCGAGTTGACCGAGTCAACTCGGTGGAGAGAGAGTGAGTTCGACGGCATCCTCCACGGCTCACGGCGGTGATGCCCGTCCGGCCTCCTCCGGGCTCGACCCTGGTACCAACTGACTCGCCTTGGAGCCCTTGACCCCGTGCCGGTCTCCTCTCACGGCGAGGTCGCCGGAGGTGGAAGATATTTCCGATCAAAGTTTGAGAAATTTTGGGGTTTTGGTTGCTTTTGATTCCGGCCGAATTGAGCTAAAACAAGTATTGGGCTTTGAAGCTCTCCTCTCCATGATTCTAACCATATAAGTATGGAGTTCTAATTTTGATTGTGCTTGGAGAATTTTGGATTTGAAATTTTGGGAACAATTTGGTTTTGCTTGAAATTGGATGAGTTAGAGTGAGAATTGGCTTTTGTTGTAGTTGACAAAGTTGCTCAGTGGGTGATTTTGCATGGAATGGAGGTTTCTCGGCCGAGAAATTTACAAGTTGGTGGCGGCGGCGGTCAACGCGGCGGTCAACGGTCAACGGCGGTCAAAGTTTGACTTTTTGGGATTTCCGACAAGTTGCATGTCATTTCACTCGAAATCGCGCCCCGATCGCAGTGGGGAGGTTCGTTTTTTCGAGTTGAGCGTCCGAAATTACAGCGAGGTATTGAGGTGTGATTTCCGGATTTCCGACAGTTTGTCGTAATCGGATTATGTGTTTCCGAGAACGGTGGTTTCTCGTGATTTGTTTTGAATTGTCGAGTTATGACTTTGAGTAATGGACATTGTGAATATTCAGGTGTTCGTGATCGTTTGTTTGGCGAGGGACTTTCCGCCGGATCACGGGTTAACGCGAGCTGCGTTACACTAGTCTGTGAGTGGACAAGTTTATATTTTCACAGTTGATTTGCGAGTTCGTGGATTTTATGATTTTCCGTATTTAAATTATACGATGTTGAGATATATGTTGTTTTCGGAGGTATTGTTATATGTTTATTGGTGATGGCATTTATTACATCGATGTACTAGAGTTGAGAGATTCCTCTGGACCAGAGTTGAGAGATACGTCTGGGCGGGGTTGAGTGGTCCCCTACATGCCGCCAGGGTTGAGTGGTCCCCTGGCCTATCACTATCGGGTTTGAGCGATTCACCCGACGTCGGGCTTGAGAGGACGCCCGACAACCTCCGTATATATATATGTGTTGTTTTCCGAACTCGCACTGTTTTACAATTAGTATGTATATAAACTGGTGAAAGGCATATGTTTATTTTCGTCCACTCACTCTAACATTTTTATTTGCCTTTCCCCTGGGCTTTTCGGTTTCCGTGCCCAGTTTGCAGTTCGGACTCTGGTGTCGCACGTCGTGGTCGGAGGCATAGTGCTCGAGCTACCTTGTTTCTTCCAGTAGGTTTATTGTTCTACCTACTGTGGTATACTTATATGTTTATACATTAGAGGTCGCTCTGAGTAATCTGTTGATTATGTTATACGATTTTACTCCGGATTTCAGTAAAGTGCAGTTATATTTATTGTTTTACTTTACTGTTGATATATTGAGAAATCCGAATGGGATTGGTGCCCACGGTTTGCTTTTTGTGGCATAGGATGAAGTGTATTTTCCGCGTGCAGGTAATGGTAATTCCACGTTAGTAGCGAAACTCTGCCAAAATTTCGAAAGGTTTTTGTTGGTTCGTGTTTTCGAATGGGTTCGATTCCGGTTTAGGGAGCTAAATCGGGGTTGGGTCCTTTCAGCTTGGTATCATAGCATTAGGTTATAGGTTCTGTAGATTTCATTAGTCGTGTTTACTAAGGATATTTGAGAATGTACAACATGTCTGGAATGGTGACCCGACCGGCCGGCGGATGCTCATCAAAATTCCGGGTGTTGTATACTTTCAAATATTTGAAGTTCCATGATTACGTTCCACTTGTTGTGAACGATGTTTTACTCATTAGGATGCCTCCTTGACGTGCTTTCCGTGTCGGTACGGTTGTGGATCCTATTGAGGATCAATCGACGCGCGATTTGCCAGTGAACTGTGGATTTGGATGAGTATTCAGAGTTCAGAGAATTGTGTGGCACGGGTTGCCTGGTTGTGTGTGTGAGCGTCTATATGTTGCCTCAGAGATGAGAATTGTGGCAGTTGATGTTTGCCTGAGTCAGATTGTTGTATTTGGTGGGCTGATATTGTGTGAGTTTCGATTGCGACTCCATGGCCTACATTCAGGGTGTTATTTATACGGTAAAGGTTTTATCAGGCTACCCAGCAAACGAATGAGGAGTGTTTACCCACCTGAGGCAGAGATGCATTGTTTATATGTTTGTTTCTGTTTGCACGTGTTATGTGGCTTCAGAGGAAGCGGTGCATGAGGTTCGAGATGAGTTTGAACCTGAGCATCAGAGAGAGTCTGATTGTTGTGCCTCGAGACATCCATGAGGAGCTTAGTGTGTTGCACTCAGTGGCGAGGCTATTGAGAAGGAAAGTTGTACGCGGTTTTCGATGTGGTGGTTTGAGGAAAGTGGACTTAGTCGAGATTTTGATGAGGTTGAGTTCCGACACTTCGGAATCAGTGACTTCATCAGGCTGTGGCCTTTTTGATTATGTTGAGGGTCATCAGATCAAGCAGAGGATCCGTTTGGTGATGGTGGTGATCACAGAGTAGCCGACTTGCTCCTGTGGCATAAGTTCGGATGATCGTTGGTGATCCTTTCTCGCAGCAGTTGTTGCGGTGACTTGTGTTCGTGGAGCACTTTTAGTTGTTGTTTCGGTGGCCAGTAGGGTCACGTTACGAGGGAGCGCCATCAGCTAGCTGTGTTAGCGGTTTGACAGCTCAGAGTTCACGAGGAGATCCTCATGTTGTTCTTGAAGTCTGATCAATGTACCTTTTTGATGAGTTATTCAGCAAGTCGCAATTGATGTGGGCGGCTAGTTTGGGCATGTTGGAGTTCGTGCCATGACCTTGTTGAGGACAGACTTTTCTCCGAGGTTACTGTTGCTTGATATCTATGGCTATTGTACCTGCATCTCCACTTCCGAGGTTTTGGAGAGTATTGTATCCATCTGGAGGTTGCGAGATCCTTGTTGGAGGATATGGCTTAGCTGCGGATCTGTTATAGCTTGATATCGTGGTTTTGGTGTGTTTGTGAGTACGGACTGTTGGCGACACATTTTGGCTGTGTTCGAGTGCCTCGAGAAGGAGGTTGTGTTTCGACGACCAGGTTTCCCCGAGATACTGCTTCGCGGTGATGGTCGAGTGGATGGTGGAGACGAGTTGTGTTGTTTTCTTAGCCCATGATGTGGATACTACGGTTGTTGTGCCCGATATTGGTGATGTTGAGGTGGCTCCCGAGTTCCAGGTGTGTTTCGGAGGAGTACCAGGTATCCCTCCAGTTCGGGAGACTGACTACACCATTGAGCTTGGGGCGCTGGACTCATTTTACCGACATCTTGTCGTTCGGAGCCAGCGGAGCTGATAGAGCTATAGTTTCGACTCGAGGAGTTGCTGGAGGAGATTTCAGGAGATTTCGTGCGACCCCGCGTATTTGCGTGGTATGCTCTTGCACTGTTTGTACGGATGTTGGATGGTTCGATGAGGTGATGCATTGACTACCGAAGCCTGATTCGCTTCAGAGGAGAGTGAGTATCCTCCGCTTCGGATTGATTATTGGTTTGATCAGCTCGCGAGAGCTTCAATCTTTTCGAAGATTGATTTCGAGTTTGGATACTATCAGTTGGAGATCGATGAGTCAGATGTGGTTTGGACAGTTATCGGATCTCGGTGTGAGCACTAAGAGTTCTTGGTCACGCCATTGGTTGACCAATGCCCCGTAGTTTCTACGGACCTGATGGACCAGGTGTTCAGACGGATTCTGGACGAGTTGGGGTCATGTTCGTCGGCAACATCCTGATGTATTCCAGGAGTGTGGGCCAGTACTTGAAGCAATTGTGGACGGTTTTGCGGACTTCGCGTGACGATTAGCTGTTTGTGAAGTTTAGCCAGTGTGAGTTTTGGCTGATTAGCATGAAGATTTTGGGTTCTGTGATGCTATCCGAGGGAGTCGGCGTGGATCCTGACCAACTAGAAGTCGTGTTGATTTGGGATTGCCTTACCATTGTACCAGAGATTGGAGGTCTCTTGGGTTTGGCAGGCTATTACCGACGGCTTGTGCAGGATTTTCCTGGATTGCCACTCTACTGTCCGGATTGTCGAGGAAGATGTCAAGTTCGAGTGGTTCGATGCACGCGAGGAGAGTTACTTACTCCTGCAGGATGGTTGACCGTTGCTTCGGTTTGACCTTACCTGACAATCGCGATGAGTTCGTGGGTTATGGTGATGCATCGAGATTTGGATTTGGTTGTGTATTGATGTTGTGTAGTAGAGCGGTGGCTCATGGTTCAGGCAGTGGAAACCTTATGTAGCTACGTATCATGTGTATGGTATTGGGTGTAGCTGTCCTTATGATAGCATCAGAGAGTTGGAGACACTACTGCTATGGCGTGCAGCGCGGTGTAGGACGTGCACTAATCATTTGAGTTTCCTCCACTTGCATTTTCGGCCAGATTTGGGCTTGAGGCAGTGTAGATGGATGGGGTCGACTCACGACTATGGCTGCACCTTTGAGTTTGTTCGGGAAATGCTAGTAGTTGTACTTTGACCATCCGTCTGGGATGTTGTTGCTGATGCATGCAGTCAAGAGTCGAGAGCTTCAGTGTTTTATGTGTGTGGGTGATTTGAGTTTTCGCGTTAGCTGAGTTGCGAGCTATGGGAGCTGAGTTCGAGTGTGATGATGTTGAAGCTCATTGTTTTGCGCGCATTTGGCGCTAGTGATGCGGAGATGTATCAGATACTTCGAGTGTATTACTCGTGACGCAACATGAAGAGCAATGTAGCAGCTTGTGTGTGCAGATGCCACATTTGTCGACACGCGATGGCTAGGAGGCAGAGACTTGCCGAGAAGTGTCAGCCATTTGAGATTTCCAGTTAGACGTGGCGATTGTTACTGTGATTGTGTGTGTTTGTATGCACTTTGATTTGTGATACCAGTTGTCAGGATATTGTGGACCATTTGACGAACTCCGTACATCTCCTTGTACTTTCGAAGGTGATTTCCGTGGCAGGCTGGTATAGCTGTGTTTGATGGAGATTGTCCATTTTCGTGATGTGCCTATGTCCCAGTTCGCTGATCGAGGTAATCAGCTACGACTGTGTGTTGGTGAGCTTTGCAGCGAGCATTAGGGACCTAATTATAAGATAATACTGATTCTTATCCTCAGATTGGCGGGCGATCTTTGAGGACTGTTCAGACCTTGGAGGGCATATTGTGGACCTCGGTATTGCTGTTCTGGAGGATTTGGGACCAGCAGTTTCACTTGTTTGAGATTGCTTGCAGTATCAGTTTGTTGATCACTATGAATTGACGTTGTTTGATGTCGTTTTGTGGACGATGTTGTACTCCACTGTGTTGGAGCGAGTTTGATGTGAGTTGACGTTTGATGCTGATTTTGTGGAATGTGCTACCACAGACTGTCAGATTAGCGGAAATGGATTGATTATTGCCCGAGTTCGATGTTTAAGCTATGTTGAT
This sequence comes from Geum urbanum, assembly GCA_946800695.1. NCBI lineage: Eukaryota > Viridiplantae > Streptophyta > Magnoliopsida > Rosales > Rosaceae > Geum > Geum urbanum. The sequence goes on along the minus strand of OX326999.1, from coordinate 73,718,683 downwards.
ATGAGTGTGTGAGTTATGTTGATGTGTGTAAACTGAGTTGTGATTTGCCATATTGTTTTGATCCAGATGCGGTCATAGGCGAGTTTGTGTTATGCCGTATGGTTCGGCGTCGCCTATATTGTTGGCTTTTGAGTTGTGTTGTGTTCTGTGTGGCGGAACTGTATTTCAGGTTTGCTACGTGTTGTGTACCCTATCTGTTCCTTATGCAGGAACACTTGGCTTGTGTAGAGCCAGTTCAGATTTGTGATTTGAGGATACAGGGATTTCAGCACGGAGCTATCTCCTATTGTGGAGTCTGTTATCAGAGTTGTTCAGTTGACGTGGCCACTGGGCAGTTAAGCGGTATGCAGAGGCAGTGCTCCTACCTTGTAGTTGGCAGACTTGGAAATTTCGAGGTCGAAATTTTTTTAAGGGGGGTGGATTTGTGACGACTCTGAACAGAATCAGCAGTGAAATCAACTCAATTCGCGAGTTAGCGTATCAGCGTGGATTTCCGGTAATGGATTTACTCGCCAGAGTTTGTTAACGACTTAATCATTGGCCGAGAATTGGAGCTGGGTCTCTTCTCGAGAGTCGTTGTACACAAGATTTCGAGTTCGTGGGCGGTTCCGGATCGTTATTTGGACGACCGAGGAATTAGTTATGAATATTTGAAGTTTCGACGGAAACGGATTAAAATGGTGGTGCTCTTAACGAATAAATTACCGGTCGAGAATTTGGTTTCGGGTTCTTCACGGAAGTTGTTGAGAATTTAATTTCGAGCTCATGGGAACTTCCGGAGCATTATTCCGAGTTACGAGGATTATGTTATGATTATTTCCGTTTGTTGATTATTTCGTCGATTTATTATGTGTTGGTTTGAACAGTTGATTTTTTGTCCGATTTTTTGAAGTGTTTGACTTTGGGTGATAATTGAAGAGTACATCGAGTCGAGTTTGTTGCCGCGAGAATTATCGGAATCGGAATTACGACGCGAAAGTTACGTGTATTCGAAGTTTGTCGAAAAGATAATTATGAAGTTTCCAAAAATGGAAGGCCTATAAATAGAAGTTGCTATTTTGGGCAAGTCAAAAATTTCCAAATTGGGTGTTGACCGAGTTGACTCGGTCAACTCGGTGGAGAGAGAGTGAGTTCGACGGCATCCTCCACGGCTCACGGCGGTGATGCCCGTCCGGCCTCCTCCGGGCTCGACCCTGGTACCAATCGACTCGCCTTGGAGCCCTCGACCCCGTGCCGGTCTCCTCTCACGGCGAGGTCGCCGGAGGTGGAAGATATTTCCGATCAAAGTTTGAGAAATTTTGGGGTTTTGGTTGCTTTTGATTCCGGCCGAATTGAGCTAAAACAAGTATTGGGCTTTGAAGCTCTCCTCTCCATGATTCTAACCATATAAGTATGGAGTTCTAATTTTGATTGTGCTTGGAGAATTTTGGATTTGGAATTTTGGGAACAATTCGGTTTTTCTTGAAATTGGATGAGTTAGAGTGAGAATTGGCCTTTGTTGTAGTTGACAAAGTTGCTCAATGGGTGATTTTGCATGGAATGGAGGTTTCTCCGCCGAGAAATTTACAAGTTGGTGGCGGCAGCGGTCAACGCGGCGGTCAACGGTCAACGGCGGTCAAAGTTTGACTTTTTGGGATTTTCGACAAGTTGTATGTCATTTCACTCGAAATCGCGCCCCGATCGCAGTGGGGAGGTTCGTTTTTTCGAGTTGAGCGTCCGAAATTACAGCGAGGTATTGAGGTGTGATTTCCGGATTTCCGACAGTTTGTCGTAATCGGATTATGTGTTTCCGAGAACGGTGGTTTCTCGTGATTTGTTTTGAATTGTCGAGTTATGACTTTGAGTAATGGACATTGTGAATATTCAGGTGTTCGTGATCGTTTGTTTGGCGAGGGACTTTCCGCCGGATCACGGGTTAACGCGAGCTGCGTTACACTAGTCTGTGAGTGGACAAGTTTATATTTTCACAATTGATTTGCGAGTTCGTGGATTTTATGATTTTCCGTATTTAAATTATACGATGTTGAGATATATGTTGTTTTCGGAGGTATTGTTATATGTTTATTGGTGATGGCATTTATTACATCGATGTACCAAAGTTGAGAGATTCCTCTGGACCAGAGTTGAGTGGTCCCCTGCATGCCGCCAGGGTTGAGTGGTCCCCTGGCCTATCACTGTCGGGTTTGAGCGATTCACCCGACGTCGGGCTTGAGAGGTCGCCCGACAACCTCCGTATATATATATATATGTGTTGTTTTCCGAACTCGCACTATTTTACATTGAGTATGTATATAAACTGGTGAAAGGCATATGTTTATTTTCGTCCACTCACTCTAACGTTTTTATTTGCCTTTCCCTTGGGCTTTTCGGTTTCCGTGCCCAGTTTGCAGTTCGGACTCTGGTGTCTCACGTCGTGGTCGGAGGCATAGTGCTCGAGCTACCTTGTTTCTTCTAGTAGGTTTATTGTTCTACCTACTGTGGTATACTTATATGTTTATACATTAGAGGTCGCTCTGAGTAATCTGTTGATTATGTTATACGATTTTACTCCGGATTTCAGTAAAGTGCAGTTATATTTATTGTTTTACTTTACTGTTGATATATTGAGAAATCCGGATGGGATTGGTGCCCACGGTTTGCTTTTTGTGGCATAGGATGAAGTGTATTTTCCGCGTGCATGTAATGGTAATTCCACGTTTGTAACGAAACTCTGCCAAAATTTCTAAAGGTTTTTGTTGGTTCGTGTTTTCGAAGGGGTTCAATTCCGGTTTAGGGAGCTAAATCGGGGTTGGGTCCTTTCATTATCCAAGTGGCTAAGTATACAGAGTGGATATCTAACATAGTCCCCATACGGAAAATTAATGGTAAAATTAGGGTATGCTTGGACTACAGGGATCTAAATGAAGCCACACCAAAGGATGCTTACCCAATGTCAGTCGCTGACCTGCTTGTTGATATGGTTGCGAGACACAAGATGCTCTCATTCATGGATGGCACAGTGGGATATCATCAAATCCCAGTCGCTGAGGAAGATAGGCACAAGACTGCTTTTCGATGTGCAGTGGTATTAAGAGTGTTTGAATATGTCAACATGTCGCTTGGTTTGAAGAACGCAGGGGCAACGTATCAACGAGCAATGCAGTACATCTTTCACAACCTAGTCGGTGACACAATGGAGGTCTATATTGACAATGTTGTGGTCAAGTCCAAGCAGAGGTCAGCTCATATAGAGGATCTGCGACAAGTATTTATGCGGATGAGGAAGCATCAACTCAAAATGAACCCTACCAAGTGCATTTTTGGAGTACAAGCGGGAGACTTTCTTGGTTTTCTGGTACATCAGCGGGGCATCGAGGTCCCGGATGACAAGAAAGAGGCAGTGCTTAAAGCTTCCCCTCCGAAGAATAAACGTGAACTTCAGCAGCTACTCGGGAAGATCAAATTCTTGAGAAGGTTCATTGCAAACGCTGCAGGGAAGACCAAGCCTTTTGCACCTTTACTCAAATTGTAGAGTGAAAAGGAATTTGTACGGGAACAGGTTCACCAGGAGGCGTTTGATACCATCAAGAAATACTTGGTTAGTCCGCCAGTCTTGGTACCACCACAGAAGGGAGTGCCGTTGAAGCTTTATATTTCAGTGGCTGAATTTTTTATAGCAAGCTTATTGGCACAGGATGATGAGATGAAGACAGAGCGAGCAATTTTCTACTTAAGCAGGACCCTCACAGATTGCAAGAGTAGATATACATTGATGGAGAAGCTATGCCTTGGTCTGTACTTTTCTGGCTACAAACTAAGGCATTACATGATTTCCTTCACAACTTGCATCATCGCACAAACAAACTTGGTTCGATACATGTTAGCCTGACCTATACTGCGAGGAAGGATAGGGAAATGGATTCTCGCGCTGTCTGAATTTTCATTACAATATGTTCTGCAGAAGGCAGTAAAAGGCCAAGCAGTGCTCGATTTCCTTGCTGATCTACGTATTTTATGTTTGATTATTAATGTCTTTCTCTCTGAATTTTGCTTTGTTATGAGTTTAGTAAATATGTTTCTAACTTACTTTATGTTTTTAGGTAGAAATAAAGGAGGAATTAATAAAGGAGGCAATTTGGAGCTAAAAGCGTGCTAAGGAGGAAGTTCCTAATTCCGGAGAAGAAATGGTCCGAGAAATGGTCTTCAAGATGATTACTAAAATACTTCCCCATATGGTATTAAGAATTGAAGACCAAATTCCATATGAAATGGATACCAAAATGGTGGACAAGAAGATGAAGACATTTCTCCTGCGCGAGCCAGGAAAGAGCAAAAATGGCGGAATGTATGGAGCATTTTTGGAGGACGAATTTGGGAGATTTTCTATCAATTTTCAGACCTGATTTGAGGGCCAAAATGTGTGCAAGAATAAGGGAAAATCGTCCCCAAAATATCAAGGAATAAGGAAAGCAAGATTTGAAGATATTAAGGATTCCTTTTCCTTGAAGAAAAAGAAAACAGGGCAGCCCAGGTCACTAAACTTCTAAAATCCGTAGAAAATCCAAATTAATTCCAAATATAGCGTTCTTTATATGTATTTTATAGCCCTTTGATTAAGCTTTCCAACGCAACAAGAATCAGAATTGTTCGAGCTCTACAACTCCGGGAAAACGCGTTTTACTACAGCTGGCCAGATTTCTCCGAATTTGCTAGGAGTCATTGTTTTGGAAGGACTACTCCTCTTCTTCTTCTATATAAAGGGGGGCACGTCTAGGGTTTCAGTATCACACATTTAGAGAGCCGAACCCCTGTCTCTACATCATCTCCTCTCACACTTAGCCAAGAGAATTCTCAAGAAACCGAAACACCATCTCCACCACCTTCCAAATAAACCTACCTTCACCCGCGGCCTCTCTTGCTCGATTTGGCTTTGAGTTCGTGCGACTTCATCAACCATCAAGGAGCTGCTACACTTGGAGATTGCGGAGCGAATATCCCTCGGATCAAAAAGTGTAACAATATCTTGTAATTTGTTTCGGTTTTGTAAGGAATTTTTCAAACTTTGTGTAGTGAGATTATGTTTTGTTGTAAGATGTTTATTTTCAGATTTATTTGAAACCTTCCATGTGTTCATAGCCTTAGGTTCGAATATGCATGCTAGTATACCAACACTTAATGCGTTAGACCTTGTTAGGATGATACTCGAATATCCAGTTCACCCTCGCATGTTTTAATGAACTAATTAAAGATAAAATTGGACTTAGGTGGTTAACTCGATTTGGTTGCTCCCTACTTTCGATGTATACATGTGCGTATGTTTTAACTTGAGCTATGAATTTCGTTGGGATCAAATAAGGATGAGGTAAACGGCTAGGTTGAATAAATGTGATGATCACTTGTAAATAATAGAATTAGGGTTTTTCGGTGTAGAAACATGTTTAGGGTTATGTGTTCTTGATTGTTTGCTTGTCTATGAGTTTAAACATGTTAGAACTTGTGATTTCTTGATGTGTTTCTAACCATTTTTCTTGTTTAATTTCGTAGATTATAGAAAACAAACCAACTTTGCACCCCCCTTTATAACCTAGCATAGTTATGCATGCACCCTCAATCCCCGGTTAAGAACGATCCCTACTTATCAATGCTACATCAACAAAGAAGGGTTTTAATTGTATTCGTGTTTGATTAAGTGTTTAATTAAATGCTTGAAAAGATGCGAATCAATTTTGGCGCCGTTGCCGGGGATTGTACATTATGTTAATAACTTTCTGTTTTGCAGGGCTGCACACTGCCCAGTTTTGGGTAAATTGTTTGACGTAGCTAAATAGCTCCTAAAAATCTGAAAATTTGCAGGATTGTTTGGTTATGTGTTTAGTTTGTGCCTGTAAAAATTCAGCCCCATCGGATTAACCAAAAATTTTGCAGAAAATCTACAAGCAGCTGCGCGCAATTTGCGCGAATCTGGAATTTGTATTTGTCCTTTGTGAATATGTGAAATTTTGTGCATATATACTTGTAAATTTTGGAGATTTATACTAACACTTGTTCATATTGTATTTTTTACAGCCATGTGTACACCTTAAAGATAGTCTTTGATTTAAATTTTGTACATGAGTTTGGTTGATTAAGTCGCACTCTTTGGAATAGATGGCGCCTCTTTTCCTTGTTTATCTCCTTAACCCCTCATGATGTGTGGATTTCATCACCTCACACCATAACCTAAGTGAAGTTATGGATATGAGGTTGAGGGCGGAGTCTACAAAGGACTTGAGGGAGTGTAAATTTTCGAAAGATTGGCTGAATGTCGGACATGGTGTCTAGAATGGGTTATGACTGGTGACAGGTTCTGGATCTAAGAAAGACTTACACCAATAGAGTATATACCATTGGCCCGGTTAGCCTCGGGGTGTATTGTCGAAATTAGTCCTGCCTCTCGCGTTATCTCTATCCCTAACTGGCCATGTTTTTCGATTGAACCAATGCCATTTGATTGAAATTTTATTCTTTGTCGCGCGGGTCGCACGTCCATTGAACGACCTAAAGATTAAGCTAGTGTACTCTCTTTAAATCATTGGCGCACTCAGTTTAGACAATACTTGTGCATACATGTCTAAATTGAACTTTGTAAAGAAGACTAACCATACTTTAATCATTTCATGTATTGTACAATGTATATGTTAATTGTTAATTTTAGTTTTAGAGAGTCAAATCGGAGCTGGGTAATAGGCTATTTTGTGTGGTTTATCTGACATAGTTTCATGTTACGGAAAATTCTGAAACTTTTATGACATGTTTGTATATGTGTCTAGTTTATAGTTGTACAATTTCAGTTAGTTCCAACATGTAATTAATTCTAGAGAAATTATGCAAGGAGTCATGCTCAGGCTGCTAGATTTTTGTAATATTTAGGATGCATATACATCTTTGCATACCGTGTCATTCATTACATATTTGCATTATCATGCATCATATTTATCATTGCATTTCATGCATTTTTCCATTGGATTTGATGTTTGTTGAGTTTTGAAGGATACGATGGAGGAACGTGCTCCAAGTGTTTTCATAAATTCGCAGCTTCGGTCCAAAAAGAACAGTCAAATTCGAAAAGCCATAACTTTCAGGTCGGTTGGAGTTAGATGAAGTTCTTTATAGGGTTGGAAAGCTATGGACGTCTAGTTTCCATCCATATAAAGATCAAAAATTTCTGATTTCGAAATTGTTGGGAATTAAAGCTCAAAGGCACGAAGGTCAGAACATGGAAGCTGAAAAGTGGAAGGCAAAAATGGAGGAGTTGCACCTCCAAGACAGGCTGTTCATTGAGCATAAAAGAAAGCAACACGTCTAGGCTGTAAGATGTTAAACAACAAGCGCTTGTTGCGAGGCAACCCAATGGAGGAGTCTACAACAGATTTGCATTCTCTTCCCTTATCTTTTTAATTTTCGTAACGTTTGTTTAATTAGTTAGATTTTCGGGAGTTCCTTCTTTCATGCTTGAATTCTATGACTTTACTTTGGTACATTGAGGACAATGTAGAGTTTAAGTGTGGGGGAAGGGGTTTACAACTTTATTGAGTCATAAATTATAAAATCGGGCGGACAATGGAACTTTCCGACGGATGATGCCCTAAAATTTTTTTTTTGAGTCATAATTAGTGTATTTTTGAGTCTTTTTATTGAACTTAGTGTTTTTAAAGAATCTTAGGATGCCCTTAGTTAGTCTATGATGAAAATGGACTGAATTTGAACATACATATGGCACTGCATTCATGATTTCTTGTGTTAATTGAGTTATTTTGAGTGTCATGACATGTAGTAGATATGGATAGTTAAACATGGTATAGATTTCGCATGTGAGAATAAGTTTAAGTCATATGAACCCTAAACGTGAGTTTTGAGCCTATACATTTCTTTTGAGTGAATTTTATGCATATTAGTCTCAAAACTATGCATGTGCATCATTTGGTTACTTGCCATAGATTTTAATGAACTAGAGATTACTAGAACTTACTCATGTCAATTTGCAAAGCTTATAGTTGACATATACTCTGATTTTGGATATGATAAGAGGCACTTAGGTTTACCACCACTAGCCAAATTGCCATGAGTCCCTTATGTGCGCACGAGCTGCGACACCCTTAGATAAACCATTTGAGCCCACATTAAGCTTTCTTTCGTCACCCGTAATACCTAAACACTTTGCCTAGTGTAGGACTTCTTTACCCTATGTTCTGCAGACTTAGTGTGAAGTAATGTCGACAAGAGCCGAAGATGGAGATTTTGGTGATGCTCCTTGATTGGTATAATGTGTGTATGGGGATAGACTTGTCCAAATAGCTTAAAAAGTGTGTTATTGCCAAAAAAAAAGGAATTCGAGAGAATGAAAAGAAAAAAAATTGTGATCTCTCATGGCAATGTGTTCTGTTTTGTAAATGTTTGGATTAATGTCCCCCATACTTGTGAATTTGGAGTATGCTACGAATTGAAGGCCCAAAAAAATAAAGAAATATGGCCTTTGTCCTGTTCACAAAGCTCAATGGGAGTTTAGAATGAAGTTAGGGTCCAACAAAATGAAATTTGGCCCTTGTTTATAGAAGATTGACCATGGAGGCGTGGAAAAGATGAAGGAGTCTGGTTTTACAAAGTTTGTGATATTTCGACTAAGTCTTTGGAACGTTTTTAACCACCACATATCTAAATTTCGAATGCCTTAACCTTAGCCCCGTTACAACCCTTCGAAAGTCCTCTTTGATCCTTAAGATGAGTAGCCTTCAATCTGTGGAGTAAGTTGCATGAGTAAGCATATGGTTTGGTTCATTTGTGCAAGTATTTCATTCATGAGGTTTTCAATTATTTCTATCCATTTTTGAGTGAAAATATGATGAGTGCATCCATGTGAGTTGATTTGAACTTTATTCGAAACATGCACAACTTTAACATCACCATTGTTTACACCACGTCTTACTTGTTCATTGCATGAATCATATCTTGGTTATCATTTGAAGTTATGTAATTCCATTGCCATATACATTAAGAAATTTCTGAGACAAATTTTGACTAAGGGTTTAATGTTGTTTTACTTAGTATCTCTTACGTTTTCAAACATGATAACATGAAAATTTGCGGCTTTGAAACATTGAGACTTCTAAGTGTTTTGTACATATAAGTGTGACGTTTTTTCCATTGTTATTTTTCCCTTTATTGTTTTTCTTTGAGTCCTTGTTTTGTTTTGTATTTGCTAGGGACTAGCAAAGTCTAAGTGTGGGGGAATTTGATCTACGCATTTTATGCTTGAATATTAATGTCTTTCTCTCTGCATTTTGCTTTGTTATGAGTTTAGTAACAAAATGGTGCTAAGGAGGAAGTTCCTAATTCCGGAGAAGAAATGGTCCGAGAAATGGTCTTCAAGATGGTTACTAAAATGCTTCCCCATATGGTGTTAAGAATTGAAGACCAAATTCCATATGAAATGGATACCAAAATGGTGGACAAGAAGATGAAGACATTTCTCCTGCGCGAGCCAGGAAAGAGCAAAAATGGCGGAATGTATGGAGCATTTTTGGAGGACGAATTTGGGAGATTTTCTATCAATTTTCAGACCTTATTTGAGGGCCAAAATGTGTGCAAGAATAAGGGAAAATCGTCCCCAAAATATCAAGGAATAAGGAAAGCAAGATTTGAAGATATTAAGGATTCCTTTTCCTTGAAGAAAAAGAAAACATGGCAGCCCAGGTCACTAAACTTATAAAATCCGTAGAAAATCCAAATTAATTCCAAATATAGCGTTATTTATATGTATTTTATAGCCCTTTGATTAATCTTTCCAACGCAACAAGAATCAGAATTGTTCGAGGTCTACAACTCCGGGAAAACGCGTTTTACTACAGCTGGCCAGATTTCTCCGAATTTGCTAGGAGTCATTGTTTTGGAAGGACTACTCCTCTTCTTCTTCTATATAAAGGGGGGCACGTCTAGGGTTTCAGTATCACACATTTAGAGAGCCAAACCCCTATCTCTACATCACCTCCTCTCACACTTAGCCAAGAGAATTCTCAAGAAACCGAAACACCATCTCCACCACCTTCCAAATAAACCTACCTTCACCCGCGGCCTCTCTTGCTCGATTTGGCTTTGAGTTCGTGCGACTTCATCACCCATCAAGGAGCTGCTACACTTGGAGATTGCGGAGCGAATATCCCTCGGATCAAAAAGTGTAACAATATCTTGTAATTTGTTTCGATTTTGTAAGGAATTTTTCAAACTTTGTGTAGTGAGATTATGTTTTGTTGTAAGATGTTTATTTTCAGATTTGTTTGAAACCTTCCATGTGTTCATAGCCTTAGGTTCGAATATGCATGCTAGTATACCAACACTTAATGCGTTAGACCTTGTTAGGATGATACTCGAATATCCAGTTCACCCTCGCATGTTTTAATGAACTAATTAAAGATAAAATTGGACTTAGGTGGTTAACTCGATTTGGTTGCTCCCTACTTTCGATGTATACATGTGCGTATGTTTTAACTTGAGCTATGAATTTCGTTGGGATCAAATAAGGATGAGGTAAACGGCTAGGTTGAATAAATGTGATGATCACTTGTAAATAATAGAATTAGGGTTTTTCGGTGTAGAAACATGTTTAGGGTTATGTGTTCTTGATTGTTTGCTTGTCTATGAGTTTAAACATGTTAGAACTTGTGATTTCTTGATGTGTTTCTAACCATTTTTCTTGTTTAATTTCGTAGATTATAGAAAACAAACCAACTTTGCACCCCCCTTTATAACCTAGCATAGTTATGCATGCACCCTCAATCCCCGGTTAAGAACGATCCCTACTTATCAATGCTACATCAACAAAGAAGGGTTTTAATTGTATTCGTGTTTGATTAAGTGTTTAATTAAATGCTTGAAAAGATGCGAATCACTTGCTCATCACCCTATGGAGGAAATCTCAGAGCAGTGGGAGTTGGAGCTATCACACATCTCTTTGTCTCCTTGGAAGCTTTACTTCGATGGATCTAGCACAAGTGCTTTCACAGGGGTCGGGATAGCGTTGGTCAACCCGCGGGGTGAAATGTTTGCCTATTCTTTCCGTCTCGAATATAATTGTTCCAACAATGCAGCGGAATACAAGGCATTGATCATTGGACTTGAGCTTTTATGGGACTTGGGTGCTACAGAGATCCAAGTATGGGGAGATTCGCTGCTTGTGGTCAAACAACTCCAAGCTACGTTCAAAACGGGTCTAATTCTTGAGCCATATATCAAGAGGGCCAGCAAGTTATTGGAGCTATTCACAAAGGTAACCTTGACTCATATTCCCTGTGGAGAAAATTTTGCAGCGAATGAGTTAGCCCAACTTTCTACAAGAGTCGAGCTGGTCGATGACGTCCATGAGCGCCTAATGAGAGTAGATGTGCGTACACTGCCTTCTTTCTTAACTAGGAAGGAAGAGAAGGATGAATGGTATGTCACAGCCCTTGGCACCATTGATGATGATTGGAGATAATCAATTATCACATACTTGCATGATCCTAGTTCTATGGTGGACAAGAGGATCCGGTACTTTGCTCCCAACTACATTCTTCGAGGTGGTGACTTGTTCAGACGTGGCGAAGAAGGAGTGGATTTGGTGTCTTTGAATTGAGGCAAAACGACTACTACGAGAAGTACATCTAGAAGTCTGCGGGGCTCACCAATCCGACCCAAAGATGAGATGGATTTTGCGGAGACACATGTACTTCTGGCCTACGATGTTAAAGGATTGTATCATTTTTTCAAAAGGGTGCGAAGACTGTGAGGATGGGCGTTAGACCTAATCGGTTCGATTCATCCTCACTCTTCTATGTAGCATAAATAATCATTGTGGTTATGGATTTCTTCACTAAGTGGGTCGAAGCGAGGCCTTTAAAAGTGGCTTTCGCTGCTGCGATTAGGAAATTCCTATATGAGGATATCATCTGTCGATTCGAAATCCCGGAGTGCTTTGTTTCTGATCGAGGAATTACATTCATATCTGGAGAAGTGGAGGAGTTAATGAAAAATTTTGGGATCCAGTTTTTGCATTCTTCACCTTATTATGCACAGTCTAATGGTTAGGCTGAAGCAAGCAACAAATTGATCCTCCACATCCTTAAGCGCATGCTTGCAGACAATCCCAGACTTTGGCATGAAGAACTGTTTAGTACCGTATGGGCGTATCACACTTCCAAACGCAGTCCTACCAAGACTACTCCATATGCACTCATGTTTGGTCATGTTGTCGTCTTACTATTGGAAATCAATGTCTAGTCACTACGAATCATGGATCAGCATCAACTGATTGGCGAGGACTATGTACAAACAATGTGGCAAGAGACAGAGGATTTGGACTAGAAGCGTGTTAATGCTCTGACCAACTTACTTGCAGAGAAGCAGAAGGTCGCTCGCTACTATGATCGACGTACTCACAGACTTAGCTTTACCGAATGAGAGTTGGTTTGGAAGACAATTATGTCTTTAGGAGAAAAGCAGGAAGGATGTGGTAAATGGTCTGTGAAGTGGGAAGGACCCTTCATCATTCACAAGATTTTGGGCAAGGCAGTTTTCCAGCTACGTGACGTCGACAGTGAGGTGCATCACAACCCAATTAATGGTCAATTTTTGAAGAAGTACTGACAGCCAATTTGGGACTACGAGGCACCTGACGCATCAACAACTTAGTTTTACACTCATTCACAGCCTATCACAGAGGCTTGCTCTTCATGTAAAACTAAGGGGGCAACCAGTGTGTCCCTGGCCAATTCATGTGGCCAAAATTTTACAAAAATTACAAGTTTTTGTATTGAATCTGTTTATATGATTCTTTCAAGTATTCCAAATTACTTACGACCAAATTCTAGTGGTCAAATTAATGGAGATGGTATTTTCGCTGTTACAAAGAAGATACAAACAAAAGAACAGTAAAAATACACAGTTTTATTCGATTAAGGTAAAAGTACAACATGAGGTTTTACGGCCTTTAGCTCTGATACCATGCATCGAATGAACAATTTCCGGCTAAAAAAACCCAATCATAGAAAGTAGTTTTAGATTTATCCCAACAACACAACAGCGTCCTTGGTATACACCAGTGGACGAGCAGTGACTGGGGATGAGATCCGCCTTCGGTTCCGGAAGACTTTAGGGTACTTGCACTCGCCCAACATTTGCGGCTAGACAAAATCATCCCTATGATCATGAATTTAGACGCTCCACTCAAAGAACACGAAGGACTATTGTGGAAGTGAGTAGGAGCATGCGCCAGACCAGGATGATTAGGAACTGGGATGGGGTTAATGAGTGCTCGTATGGACCATGGTCTGCTAATTCTCAAAGGTTTGAGAACTAGTCCAGAACCGAAGAGCCTGAGCTTTGGTACTATGACCTAAGCTAGGCTTGACCTTTGGTACATCGACCTAGGAATATCTAGCAAACTATAGGATCTGGAGGCTTTGCTTTGAAATAAGAGAGGAGCAGACTATGAACTAGGCAAGCCATTTTTCTTTTGCAGCTAAGGTTCTTGAGGGACAAAGGAGAAGTATCAAGCTATTTATAGGCCTAGAAATTCTAAGAGGTTGTGAATAGAAGACCCCGAGCATTGCATCGATTCAATGAAGCAATTAAAGGGTTCAACCTTCAAATATCGAACCGTGTATCTCTTGAAGGGCTGTAAAATTACCGTTTCGAGGTATAGAATTATGAAGCATTACAGACAGGCAGTCCTTCTCAAGGACTGGAGTGATCTTTGGAGGCTCGAAGATCTTTTTGGCAGAGATGCACAGTAGGTGATTAAGGCCACGAGCCATAGAGCATAAATTAAACTAAGCTAGAGTCTATAAAAAATAAAATACAGAGCCCATATGTGGGGCTTAGTCAAATAAAGTCTAAAACTTCATAACAGAGCTACCGAGAGCTCGCAAACTGGTTTTTTCTTGAAGGTATTGGGCCTGTGTGGTAGCCCAAACTCTTTCAGCATTTACAACTATCGTGCGAGTTTGTTGAACGCTTTTAGATTAAGCTTTCCCGGCATTAAGGAGAGTGATCGCAGCCTTCTCTTTGCCAAAGAATTCTTCCTCCTGCTCACGAAGCTCCGCTTGAAACCTGGTGATTCCCTCACGTTTGGATAGAATGCTAACCCGTTCACCTTGATAGCTTTTCCCCATCGTCATGATTTTGTCTAAGTCATGTTTCCACCTGCGATTATGGTCTACACGAAGGGAAATAGCTTTGTTGCGCTCGTGAGTCATAGAGACAATAGTGTCATAAAGGAGGGGAAGTCTTCGCAGAATTTCCTCCATTTTATCCAATATGGTGCGATCTACACCTTCTACAGAGCGACGAGACATTTGAATATGGACAACAAGCTCCTGGCGTACGGACTTGTCCTCAAGATTCAGAGTCCATATATCATGAAGAAAAGTAGTAGCAAGTTGAACTTCTGGAGGATCTTTTTCAGAGTGGATCAAGTCATTAAATATTTCTTCCGCCTCTCGCAGAGTCTTAGCTATTCCCTCATTGCCATCTACTGGAGTTGGAAGAGCTAGAGTCGTAAACTGGGGGGCAGTGGTCTCATTAAAGCTACGAACGACATTGGAAAATTCCCCAAGCCTTCGTTGACCTTCAACAAGAGATAATTCCTCAGTGCCTGGATCCTTCTGCGAAAGCACCTATACTTAGGGAGTTATGAGATGTCCAGAAAACTCATAGAATAAGATCCTACATGAGTAAAGTCAGAATATACCTAAGATAGGTGAGGAGGAGATTGGTCATCATACAGGGCTGTGTTGATGCAGGGAGGAGAATGAGCTTCAGTTGTAAGCTGCGAAAATAAGAATAAGTTAGAGCCCAATGAAAGGTAAGCACACCAAACATAGTGGTTCAAGTGAAAAGCAATACGGAAGGTGTCACGTGTCCAGTATCCATGGCTAGAGTAACTGCGGGGGCATCCAAAATGCATGGTTATTCTTCACTCACAGGTGCAGAGGTTACATCCGCAGCAACAAGAGAAAGGGCAGGATCTTTTTGAGCAATGTCCTTTGGTTCCATAACCAGAAACAATGGTAAGAGAAGTACAAGTGTTTCGAGAAAAATAAGGTCAAAGCAAATACCTCAGCAGTAGAGAAATTTTGTACAACAGCAGCGCCAAGCTCTTCATTGACTTTTCTAGGTTCGCAGCCTGCTTCAGAGGCTCTTCATTACCCGTAGTGGTGGTGATCTCCTCCACTGTAGCGGTCGCAAAGGAAACTAGGTGATCAAAAGGTTGATCATAAACCTATTCAAGGAGTTTCTTGCGCTGAGCTTCCTCATCTACAACATCGGAAGGACCTACATCCAGAGCTTTAGAAGCTAGAGGAACCTCAGATGCACTCACAACACTAGAAGAGGGCTAAGAAATAATAACTGGTTGTACACCCTTGCCTTTGGCCTGCACAGTCTGGAAGAGCAAGTCTCCTTCAAAGTATTCACTATCAGGCATCAGTTCGATGGAAGGGGAATTATCACTCAACCTATCCTTTGGCAGTTGCTTGCGTTCCTTGGCAACGTTACGACAGAAGTGGCGAGTCTAGACGATAAAAGAAGAAAAATTAGATGATGGAAAAGTGGCCACTTAAAGAATAACAAGAAGAGACCATACCAGGGGAACTTATTCGTTTGAATCTCCACTTTCATCGTCCCATGCTTCAACAGTCTCTTTCTCTTTCTGCTTTTTCTTGGAAGCAGCCACTTTCGCAGCCCTCTTTGCAGCAGGGGAAGCAACTGCGAGACTCGCAGCTATAAGCTTGCTGTGTTTCAAGATAGAAGGAGGGGAAGCGATAATTTCTCGTTCCTTTCTCTTCTGGCCCACGTTCTTTTAGGCAACGGGGCATACAATCTTCCTATCCACCATTTTCTTGAAGTAATCAAGGAAGGAAGCCAGAAAAATGGTGCGAAAAACTTCAGATTTGGGTTGCGACCAGATGTCACCATAGTGGCGCTAATTCCACTCGTGGTATTCTTCAACTGTAGAATAAGTTACACATAGTGAATGCTAACGAAATTCGGAAAGCTCCTGTAGAGGGAAGGTCGGTGTAGTAAGAGCTTGAAGGATCGCAACGGAAGGTTTATCCACGCAAGTCCTCCACGAGGTATAACCATTACAGGACTCTAGCAGCGGGCAAGGGAGACCTTGCTTGCAGCCTAGCTGACATGCAAAATGATTGGGTGCATACAGCTTTATCCACAGAATCGCATCAGGAATAACAATATCAGCACAAGTGATGCAGTGAGCAAAAAGTTTCTTCGCAGCAAGGGCTTGACAAAAGTTCACTGGGAATCCAGATCCTAATTTCGCTGGGAATTTTCTTGTCACTACAAAATCAGCCATGTCCTTGGGGAACAGCTTCTGACCCCAAAGATAGTTGAAGCACTGCAAGTAGCTCAGCGATTCTGTTTCACCAACAAGTGTTAAGGATTTCCCCAAGACCTCTTCAGAGGTAAACTCTTTATGGTGCAGGCTACGGAACTCAAGGAAATACACATGTAACCATAATGACAGAATCCAGATAGGCCCTGCAAATTTCAATTTGAAGGGGTTCAATGAAATCCACCCGAGTCCGCGATACAGGGTGCCTAACGCTGTTTGAGCAAGGCCAAGACTGTGGCCATTATACAGTGCCTTCGCTTCCTTGGTGAAGGTCTTGGTAATCCTGTTCGCAGCGACACAGAATACATAACGACAAAGCCAAAACTCCAAAAAGGCAATGTCGCTGTAGGCATTCTTTACCCGCTGGTCATCGGAGGCTGGAGTAGCATTGAATTCCTCCGTGTTGTAGTGTTTGCACCAATTAGAGTAAGCAATACTGATAGTGGTGTGAGTGGGGTCTGAAGAAAAAGGGAAGGACTTGCTATCTAGAACACTGAGAAGAAAATGCCCATCCACAGTGGGCAAGCCAGTGATAGTGACAACATCGAGGAGCATAATCCCTAAATTCCCAAAGTGGAGAATAAAGCTATTGCTACTCGTCTCCCAATAATATAAAGCAGCAATGGCAGCAACATGATTGCCACCTTGGGGAAGATGGAAACATAAATCTAGAGCATGAGAAATACCGACCTGTTGCCAAATCTCCTCATCGAGGGATTTCCATTCTTGGTACCATTGAAGCTCTTCATCCCGAGTACTGGGTCATTTCCCCAATTTTACATCGAGCTTCTTTTGGTCCCATTGAATGGGGGCAGCGGCTTCACCTCGCAAGACCAACAGAGGACGATGCACAGCCAAATCAAGAGCGGAAGAGGCTTTCGTCATACTAGTGGTTGGACCCAATATAACTTCATCTCCCGACATTAAATTGACCCACAAATAGGGAGTATCCTCCTTTCGGTGGAGGCGTGCGTCCATGTGGTCGCGGAAGGAGTTCACATCCTTCTCAGTGACGTATGGGAAAAACTTTTGATATGGAGCCATGGGTGCAAAATTATGTGAAAATTGGAGTTCGGAAAATAATTGCAAATTTCAGAATTGGGGATCGAGGAAAAGAAGGCGAAAAGAGAAAGATAATGAAGCTTCAAATAATTAAAAATAGGCGGCACGATTCTCCAAAGGAAAATACTTGAGTACCCTAGTGTGAGGTTATTTCAAAACCGCTGACTTAAGAGGCGACACGTCATAACAAGACTTCTTCGATTGTTCATGGGTTAATTTCGAAGTCTGGGGGGCAATATTTGGGTCCAAAATAAATTAAACATTTATTTCGATGTTTTTTTTGGCCTTGGGGGTAAAATGGGCCAGCTACGAGTGGCTCAAGTAATATAACTACCTGTGAATCTAGTGAGATATCGAGCTACGAATCTGGAAGGATATCAAGTTGTGAATCCAGAAAGAAGTTTATGCGATTCCTGGAGCATCCAGGAAATCTAAAGGCTGGATATCATTCCTGATTAATAATAGTTACCTTGTCAAGCGAGGAGGATGTGAGTCCTACTGTTATAAATAAACGAAGCAGATCAGATTTGCAGAGACCGACACTATACAAATTTACGCACCAGCAAATCTACTCACCCCGAGTAAACAACTATCAATCAGCGAACTCAAAATCTAGGCCATCCGACAGAGCGTGGAGATTTGAAAGTTCACTCAAGCTAACCAACAGGTGACAACGAATTTAGGATTTAGGCCACCCGACAGAGTGTGGGGATTCGAAGATTCACTCGAGCTACGACAACGAAAGTTAGCGGAGTCCAGGCCACCCGAAAGAGCGTGGGAATTCTTAAGATCGACGGAGACACACTATCCGGTGTTCTCAACACTACGTCCTTAGAATTGCTCTACTTTATACTTGCTCGAGGGTGTAAAGTATCGATTGTTTGTGGCTCAGCAGAAAGACATGAAGCTTATGTCTTGTATCAAGACAAGTAGGACTCAACAAGTGGGGTTTGTGATCTCCCCACTCCAATCGCTTGATAAGAAGGAAGGAACTATGCGGCGCACTACACAACTACAGTCTGCCCTCGGTAGTAGCACGCCTCGCACACAGCACAACAACAACTGCGGATATGAAAAGAGACAGTTTGCAATCACTCCACTCGCAACGACCTGATTGGAGAAAAATCAAAGCCAAACAATTAGTACTTGTCTGATCCCCTAGTCGATCTCCGCCGTAAAATTTGAGGCCAACGATCGTTGACATGTCGGGTCGTCATCATCGACTCAAGGCGACGTCGTCGTCGTAGTCGGTATGTTCCCGAAGGGCTCTGACAGCGCCACGAAAATGAATGAGTCTGGCAGCACGTCGAACTCGTCCATGTGGATGCTGACGCCTCCAGCACAAACGACGACTCCAGCTCCGCACGTGCCACCGAGATACATTCAACTTCGACTTCCTCAAGGGCGGCAGCGGAGGAGGAGATGAAAAGGACGATGAGACGACGTCGTCGTCACGAAGGAGCTATTTCCGGTGATATACGGTTTGAACAGAAATGTCGAGGCATATTGCCATATTGGTGCGGTAGATGAGTGTTTTGGGTGCCCAGAAATTTCTCGGTATGGAATGTAATTTTCAGAAATAATGAAAAACAAAAGTTAAAAAAGCAAAAATCGTGAATAGCCTTCGAAGCTAACGGAAAAATAAAAAGTTAACGTCAAATTTAAGTACAGTGACTAAATTGATATATATAATATTAGTTCAGTGATTAAAGTGATATTTTAAAAAATTAAATGATTAAAATCTCAAATATAACAAAAATGAGTGATCATTTCAATAATTATTTTTTCCGGATTTTATGACGATTATGTTATATCTACAACGGTCAATGTTAACTAGATCTGGGCCTTGTGCCAGGATTACCGTGTTGGATTACGTTTTCTTATTTGGGCCACAATGTTAGGCCCAGGTTATGGGGCAATGTCCAAGTGCCTTGATCTAACCTCCGCCCAGTATCACATGAAGTGATGAAACAAAGGCCCAAAAATATCATCGCTTCTAGAATCACGGAATCAGCAAGGCAGTTTTCAGTCGGGGGCTCCATATATCCGTCAATGACTCTCTGGCTCAAACAAGGTTTTCATAGAAGAATGCACCTCTTGGTGCCCAGGTATCGAATCAATTTTAATGCTACTAATCCTACTATTGTAGAGCACTTTTCTTCAAATTTTATGCTATAGAAAGAAATGAAGGTTTGGACATGAATCGTTCGATTTCTTCAAGTTGCTTGATTGGTTTATTAGTTTTAGTCAACAGTCACCAAAGTTGAAATATTAGCACCAATGAATAATAGTCCGTCTTTTCAAGATAAAAAGAGAGAGACATAATACTGATAGCAGCATTCACTGATTCACAATTTCAAATCGAGAAAAGAAAAGAAAGAATCCTTTTCAAAAAAGAAAAAGAAAAGAAGAATAATATACGGTCTTGGTTACAGACTCGCATTTGAAGTACTTGAAAGACAAGCCGATCCTAAACCAATCTGCAACTGTGCAAGTATATGCCAAAGCTGACTAGTCGATTAGCCCAAGGACAAATATCATGGAGACCACCATTAGTGCCAAAGCTACAGAAATCATACCTGCACTTCGACAAGTTAATTTCAGACACATAAAGTTTACCCCAAGTACAGTAAGATGAAGATATTCCTCCCTTTCTTCTTTAACTCGTTACTGCTGTTCACAGCCTGCAGTGTAAGCAAGATCAGAAACTATCATTGCTCCATTTCAAAACTGACCTTGTCTTCAACTCTTCCGTTTCCTCCAAGCTTATTTCTTGGAATTCAAGCACCCAATGTTGTTCTTGGGATGGTGTAACTTGCAGCCATGATGGGCATGTGATTGGTCTTGATCTCAGCTTCGAAGCTATTTCCATTGGAATTGATAATTCCAGCAGTCTCCTTGACCTTCAACGTATTCAAAGCCTCAGTTTGGCATCCAATGACTTGGTTGGAACTTTTCCAAAGGGGTTGTTTCAGGTACCTTCACTTGAAACTCTTGACCTTTCTACAAGGTTCCTTGCCAGAGTTTCTGAATAATGGATCACTTCGGTCCTTGATTCTAAGGGAGACTAATTTTTCAGGGTCATTACCAAAATCTATTAGTGATCTCAGAAATCTGTCCGTTGTAGATATTGCAGATTGCAGTTTCAGCGGATCAATCCCAGGGTCACTAGGAAACCTTACAAAACTGGTTAAACTCTCCATGTCTTTTAACCACTTTAAAGGTCCAGTTCCATCATTCAGCAGGGCAAATAATCTTGCAGCAGCATTTTTAGATTTCAATGCTCTAACTGGTCCTATTTCCTAATTACACTGGGAAAACTTCACCAACTTGGTCCATCTCAGCTTGGGTTACAATATGCTCGATGGAAATATTCCATCAGCTCTATTTTCTCTTCCCTTGCTGTATAGTCTGGATCTTTCCAACAATCAATTCTCTGGCCAATTCAATGAAATCACTAAATTCTGGATTTGAGCAACAACAATCTGGAAGGGCCAATCCCAATGTCCATAAGAAATATCCAAGGGCTTCAGAGTCTTGACTCAAATCAAACAAGTTGAATGGTACATTTCATATCAGTGGTCTTCATAGCTTAAGAAATCTTTCTTATCTGGACCTTTCTTACAACAACTTGTTACTTGGTCTCAATGCTACTAATTTCTGACACTCCTCATTTCCTCAGTTTAGTGTCTTGAGGTTGGCTACAGGGAAGTTGAGAAGTACATTCCCTGAGTTTTTGAGAAACCAATCCAAATTGAAGACTTTGGACCTTTCAGGCACCCAAATACATGGAAAGATACCCAACTGGATCTGGGGGCTCAGTAGGCTCTGTCTTAAATCTTTCTTCTAACTCCCTCAATGTATTAGAAGGTCCATTACTGAATCCAATGCCTTCTAGTCTACGTGTGCTTGACCTTCATTCCAACCAGCTCCAGGGAAAAATCCCAGTCATCTCATCACCTCATGTTTTGGCTCTAGATTACTCGAGAAATAATTTCAGCTCTAGCATTCCAGCTGACATTGGTACATATTTCACTAGCAGCACTATATTCTTCTCCGTTGCAAGCAATAACCTCCATGCATGGGACCATTCCAAGATCAATATGCAATACACAATCTCCGGAAATTCTTGATCTGTCTAATAATTCATTTAGTGGGAGCTTACCCCAGTGCTTGACTACAATAAAAGCTCTTGCAGTACTTAACATGAGGCAAAACAATCTTACGGATCACATTGCTGATGTATTTACACAAAGTTGCAGCTTGCAAAGTCTAGACTTAAGTGGAAATCAGATACAAGGGAAGTTTCCACAATCTCTTGCTGACTGCACAAAGTTAGAGTATTAAATCTTGGAAACAATCAGATAACAGATGTCTTTCGGTGCTTTTTGAAGAACATATCAACCTTGCGTGTCCTTATTTTGCGATCAAATAATTTTTATGGACACATTGGATGTCCCAAGTCGAATGGTACTTGGCCAATGCTTCAGATCATAGACTTAGCTTACAACAAATTCGATGGTGAAATAATTGTCAACCTGGCTGGCAATGATGGCTAACGAACATGATGACGCATTGAAACTCAGTCACCTTCAGTTTCATAATCAGTATTTTCTTCAAATTTCTTATCAGGATGCAGTTTCAGTTACCAGCAACAGCACATATAGGGAGTTCATATCGGGAGTTGGTAAAGATTCCGACTATCTTCACCTCAATTGACTTCTCATGCAACAAATTTAGTGGAGCAATACCTGAGGAAGTTGGAGAATTCAAGTTGTTACATGCCCTCAATTTCTCCAACAATGCTATCACTGGCATAGTTGTAACTGTTGAACAGCGACAAACGTGGCACATGAAATCCGAATTGTATCGATATTGTCTCAACTTAACCATTTTTAAAGTGTTGGGTTTTATCCACAAAAGGCCTCGGTACAATTAGGAATAGTCCAACCACATTTAAGTTATATTTAATATTGTCATATTTCGATGTGGGATCTCCAATCCAACATGCCCCCTCACGTGCAACCAAAGTACGAGGTTAGCACGTGAAACCAAGTCCGAAATTCACATCGAAATCTTGGTTATACATTCCGCTGGAGCCAACACAACAGTTTTTCGAATGCTCAATTAAGTCAGCGGGGACCAACACAACAATTTTTCAAAGGCCCAATTCAATTCGAGCCCACTGGGCTTGGGACGTGATTGGAAATGGTCCGCTCTGATACCATGTTGAACAGCGACAAGCGTCGCACATGGAGTCCGAATTGTAGCGATATTGTCCCAACTTAACCACCTTTAAGGTGTTGGGTTTTATCCACAAAAGGTCTCGGTACAATTATGAATAGTCCAACCATATTTAAGTTATATTTAATATTATCATATTTCGATGTGGGATCTCCAATCCAACACGCCCCCTCACGTGCAACCAAAGTACGAGGTTAGCACGTGAAACCAAGTCCGAAATTCACATCGAAATCTTGGTTATACATTCCGCTGGAGCCAACGCAATAGTTTTTTGAAAGCTCCATTAAGTCAGTGGGGACCAACACAACAATTTTTCGAAGGCCCAATTCAATTTGATCTCACTAGGCTCGGGACGTGATTGGAAAGGGTCAGTTCTGATACCATGTTGAACAGCGACAAAAGTGGCACATGAAGTCCGAATTGTACCGATATTGTCCCAACTTAACCACCTTTAAGGTGTTGGGTTTTATCCACAAAAGGCTTCGGTACAATTAGGAGTAATCCAATCACATTTAAATTATATTTAATATTGTCATATTTCGATGTGAGATCTCTAATCCAACAGCAACAGCTCGAGTCTTTGGACCTTTCACAGAACAAGTTGAGTGGCCAAATTCCACAACAGCTTGCAAACCTCAGTTTCCTTTCCATCTTGAATGTGTCATACAACATATTGGTTGGAGAGATCCCAAGAGGTACTCAAATGTCAACATTTCCCGAAACTTCATTTGTAGGTAATGAAGGATTATATGGCCCACCTTTGATCGAAGAAAATAGAACAATGGCAACACCACCAATACTTGAAGGAAGCCATCAAAACTCCACAGATGAGATTTATTCGAATATTATCAGTGTTGAGGTTGGATTCACATGTGGGTTTGGCGTTGCCATTGGCTCACTTTTGTATTGCAATATATGGAGGAAATCTGGAAATGGTTCTACAGAGCTACATATAAAGTCATTGTCAAGGTATTTCCTCAATTGGAAGAAAGACTTACAAGGATGTCGAATCGAGTCTAGCGAGCAATGCAGTTGGATTCAATAGTGCCTGGAGCTCACTCTAGATCCTTCTCTTTGCCAACTGCTTCTGCTGTCACATTTAAGTTCAATTATTCCTAATCTTTCTTGTAATATGGTGACACAAAATAATGTAAAGCCAGTTTATGAGTGAAACGACTAAATCGCTCACCTGAACAGTTTAAATATCTCCACACAAGCTTGTTGAGTCGAGTCATCTGCTACTCTACTAGTTCTAAGAAAAGTGCTGCAGCTACCTCTAGAATCAAATTAGGTTTGCACAGGCATGAATCTGAAATCACCAAATCAGGTCTAGTCAGTGATAAACTGGATACGCGTTTATGAGAAGAGGAAATTGAAGGCATGCATACGTATGTTGGCTATCCCTTGCAAATGGACAAAACACAATAGTTGAAGGATCATCAATGAAGATGTTGAAGATGTTGACATTGCCTATCTATCTTAATAGAAAACATGTTAATCATTCATATTGCATAACATGTTTTCTTTTAGGATAATACTCTAAGCATGCATCCCTGTTAATCTGGAACGTTTTCATGTGTGATATTCAGCAGCTAAGGTTGTCTCTAATTCAGAATGCATGTGCTCAGTTTGTACGAAAGTTGACCTTACAAAAGTTGTTTTTGAATTATGAAAGATTTCTAGGAGAAAGCTACTTTTGGTTCACATGTGATTTCTTGGGTTTAGTGTGCTGAAAATCTGTTTTGCTTTATAGCTGGGATTACTTTATGCCTTCCCCAAAATCTGTCTTTGTAAACAAAACGTGCTTACCTGCTGAATCTGTTTGGCTATTTCTGATATGATAGTTGAAAAACTTTTTTCTCCTTTAACACATTTTGCCTAAAATGGAAACCCTAGAGTTGACTTTGTGTATTTATCTTTTGATCATGCTTTTATCCTTCAAACTTCTAACCGTTGGTATAGGTCTGCTATAGCTCAGTTTAGGTCTACTGTTAGGCTATCTTTTGAGCCGTTCAGCATGTTCTCTTTGCTGTCAAAGAGTACTGGGCTATTCTGTCTATAAAAGGATTTCAAGGCAGCTTTGGCTTCTTGGTTGAGTGATATTATTTTTGGGTGATTATTTGAGAGCACAAAGTTGTGTAGTTTTTTCTCTTCTCTTCTCTTCCCCTTCTATGTCTTTACTTGCTCTTTACTGTGCATATAAGTCATGGATTCTCAATCATAAAAACTGTTTTCAAAACCCATATGCATAATTGCATAAGTGCATTCCATTGAGATATGTATGGAGATGCTCAACCCGAAGAAGTAGATCAAGAGGATTTAACTTACAAATAGTTAAGATCTGAGTTGATGCTTCTAGATACTTTCCAAGTTGTAAAGACATAAGTCAAGTAGTGTAGCTCTGTTTAGAACTGGTAGTTAGACTAGTTAGGATAACATACGGGCTATGTATCCCCAGAGTACAAAAATCTTGTTGTGTATGTTACTTGATAGTAGAAAGGTTTGTCCCTCAAGAGTTAGGAGCACGCAGTTTTAACCCTGGTTGTAGGGTTTCCGCGTTAACAAAAACATCTTCGTGTTATTCTTTACTTACTGCTTTTACAGTTCAAACACTCGTATTCTGTAATTCGGGATAGGTTGTAATTATACTATCCCCGAGTACAATTTAAGCAAAAAAGTTGTAAAAGGCCTATTCACCCGCCATCTAGGACCTTTAGAAAAAATTTAGTCAAAGCAAAATATAGGCTCATTCATGTATAGTTGATGACTTGATGTCATCTCATTCAAAGCAAACCAGAAATGCATATTGTTCATATTATTCTCTATTTTTATGCTTTCGGCCAGTACGTTCTGCCAAACCTAGCAATACTGAACCTATAACACCTAAGCTAAACTCAATAACTCAAGTTAGGCAGCTGCCTAAGCTAGCCATCTAGTGGATCCCCACCTGGGTCTAGTCTTGTGCAACAACTGCCACAAACAAACATATCCTTCACTAGTTTTGGAGCATGAACGAAAATTGTTTAGCATTCAACTCCATCAATAGCACATTTCTAGTTGCTCTTTCTATCCTAGACTAATTACAATGACAACTTTGCTCCTACTATTGCTCATTGCTGCAGCAGTCAGCTGTGTGCAACAAGTTCATAGTAAATGTATTACAGACCAGAAATTATCATTGCTCCATTTCAAGAAAAGCCATGTATTCGTTGCTTCTTATTCCTCCAAGCTTATTTCTTGGAACTCAAGTTCCGATTGTTGTTCTTGGATCGGCGTTACTTGCAGTACTGACGGGTATGTTCTTGGTCTTGATATCTGACAAGGCAGGTAAACACCTCTCAAAAATACCCTATTCACAACCTGGATATATCAATGTAGTATGATAAATATGGGTTATCGAATACAAGGAATTGGTGAAACTAAATCCTAACAAACTACTATGCTGACAGACTCGACTACAGTTCACTAATGACAACGCGAAACTAAGCTAGACAGACTCAAATGCTATGAAATTTGGACACAATAAACTAGACACAGTGGTGGACTACCACACAAAATTTGAGGGTTTTCTGAGTTGATTTGCTTACCGAAATGAATCGGCTAAGCTACAGCTAATGCAGAAAATAAATGCTGAAAGTAAATATGCTAATGAATGCAAATGGGTTAAACTATATGATTAAAGAGTTAAGAGGAATGTAATCCACCACCGCCATTCCATCTATCTAACACATACTTAACCTAATGCACATATCCAATGAATGAAAGTTCCCAGGAAGAGTTGATCGTTACAACCACATCCTATTACCTAATCCTTATGCCTATGCAGGTTTGTCATAGACCTCCCCTACATCTATCCCTCTACTGAACCCATAGTCATGGACCCCAAGGTTTACAAAGAAGAAAGCAATAAACTCTAGAAAATGTTTGAGAAGCTACAAGGGTTTACAAGTACACTATGGGGGTGTCTCGCTAGACCTATGGATTTCAATCTCCCGACGGTAAAATCGGCGTATCACTATAGAGAATCCGGTGGAAGAAATTATCTTCAGTCGCTCGTATCTCATGAAACTAGAACCCTAGCATGCATACGAAGTTGGCCACCAAAGCAAACATACAAAAATTTATACGGTGAATCATTCAAAGAAAGAAACCTCATTCAAAGAATATGCAAAACTAGATTAAAGTGTATGCATTAAAAAGACTTCATGTACGGGGCTTCAAGCAACCCCTCAACAATGAATTTAGCTACTAAAGTCATAAATAATAACATTGAAGAATTCATGAAAGATGAACAAAAGAAGGAGAAGAAATAAACTTTTGATCCCCGTCGGGATCGTAAACTTGCAATACAACTCCTCCATTTTCTTCCACTTCTTCTTCTTTCTTTATTCTTCTTTTCTTTTGTCTTTTCTCCTATTCTCTCTCTTCTCTCGCCAGCCACTATGTTCAGCCCCCTTGCAATATATATATATATATATATATATATGCATGCAACATAACTAAGTAATTAACCTAGCAAGATCACGTGCACCAGTACGTCTTCAATTCCAAATGGAAAAGAGACAAATAATACCAAGATATTTTTTACTCGCAGAAACCCTGCAACCAGGGGAAAAAACTGCGTGACCTTAACTCTTGAAGGTCAAAACATTTTCACTATGTAAAGACACTTGATACAAGTCTTTTAGTTCATTGGAAATCTTACAACTCTGTTATCCTACACAAGCATCGCACACTGGTTGATGAA
Organism: Geum urbanum; assembly: GCA_946800695.1. NCBI lineage: Eukaryota > Viridiplantae > Streptophyta > Magnoliopsida > Rosales > Rosaceae > Geum > Geum urbanum. Next base: position 73,691,231 of record OX326999.1, on the reverse strand, counting down.
CTACACTTCTACTTATTTCCTAAGTGTTTACAAAAGAAAAGATTGAGAAGATTCTTCTCATAACTCAGCTATTGTGTAACTGATTCTTCTAGAACTCTTTTGGGTTGCTTGTACTATCAACCCATGGAGTGCAACGTGGTATGAGTATGAAAAATAGGGTTTATGCAAACTCTAGTCAAAGAAAAATATCTCAAGGATAAACAACTTAGATTGTGCACACAGAGCAAGACTCAACTCAGCTAGACTAGAGCAAATAATGATTTTCACAACCAAATGAGTCAAAAGAGCACTTGCTCAATATATAATCCAACCAAGGTGACCTAAATGAGGAGGACGAAACATGCTCTGTAAGATTCTTTATGCCTTTGTTCAAGACATGAAAGGGACTAAACAATCTGTAGCTGAAAAGCTTTTCCTTCCAGAGGAAAAGAAGATTTTCTTTCTAGAATAATTTTTTCAAACAAGAGGAAGAGGTTTTGTAAACTTTTACTCAAAAGAGGTATACTCCATATACAAAGGACAAAACACTTTTCTCTAAGTCAGCTTGTAGACACATAAGTCCACAGAGTCTACAAATAAATAGACCAACTAGAGTCTTTGAATATCCTAAAAATAAAATCACGGGTTAGAATAGGCCAACAACCCAGGAAACTTTTAGATACAAAAGCCGTTAACTATCCCAAGGGATATGAGCCAAGGCTGGTCTCCTCTGTGAAAAACAATGATATGAATACACTACCAGAAAGAAGCAATTAGACGACGAAACAATTTCGTCGTCTAAGAGTCCTTTTTCGTCGCCTAAGTACTTAGATGACTAAACTTTAGTCATCTAAGTGTCGTAGTGCAAGTAGTTAGACAACGAAAATAAAAAGTTTCGTCGTCTAAGTAACATCTTAGGCTACGAAATAAATTTCATTGTCTAATATCATAGACGACCAATTTTTACTGAAAAACGTGACAAAAATTTTCATCGCGTAACTAATCTTGGATGACGAAATAGTTTCGTCGCTTAGGTATAACAAACGAAGATGACGAAACGTTTTCGTCGTCTAAGTTGTGACCCTTAGATGACAAACTAGAAGTATTCGTCGTCTAAGTTATTACACCTAGATGATGAATAGAATAGCTACTTCATAGTCTTAGTGTATTAACTTAGAAGACGAAATCTTCAAATTTCGTCGTCTAAATGGTATAATTTGTTTTATTTTTTTAATAATTATTTCAGAAATATAAATTAAATTAAAAATTAGTTAGTAAATTAAGAAAAATACTCATTGAATATATATTAAATATAAAATTTGTACATAAAAATTGTACCGTTTCGATCGAAATATAAACTACGTACATACAAAACTAAACAAAAATATCGACATTGACGGGAGTTTGAACCCCACTGATTCCCCCGGTGTTTAGATTGTCATCTTCAAGTCTAGAATTCTGAGGCAGGACATTCGGCTGACAGAAGGGCGGAGGGGCCATGCCCTTCGATATGAAGTACTCCATCATGAAGGTCACCTGCGCCTGTAACGTACCAGTCTACTCCTAAGATGGTCGAATCTTCTCCTTGGTTTCTCAAGCCTAATCCTCGCCAATCGAGCCTCCTTGGCCTCTCGAGCCTCATCCTCGGCCGCTCAGACCCGCTCTTTAGCAGCCTTCGCACTCGATCGCCTAGTTGCCCAAACATGAATCAAATCTTGCTGGACCTCTCATCCAAGAACACGAACCTCCGTCCCAGCTCGGCGGCCTAAAACTGTATATGCAATATCAATCCGAGTCTTCAAAGACAGAGGAGGCAGCTCTTTGGACGACATCTCCGGGTTCTGCGACTGTACGCGCGTCACTTCTTCAGTGGCCATCGTTTCACCGATACCTGAAACAAATGTCGTGAAGAATATATGGCTATCGATTTCTAATTTTTTTTACATAGTTTCCCCTAGAAATTGAAGAAACTAAAAACCTAGATGGAATAAAACACTTCGAATAATCAATTTCCAAAAGAAAAAATCGTGGGCATCGATTCCCATTCGAATTTCTCAAGTTCATAATCATGAATAATATAGTGAACTAAATCAAAATCCAAGAGCACAACCTAATTAAATGTCTTAATCATTATTCAATTTCTTCAAACAAACAGTAAGATTAAACTCATCTAATTTCGGAATAAGTGTTACTTACGGCACGTTGACTAGCGATATCTTCTTCATGCCTGAGCCTATAGTAAGTAGACATGGAGGCATCAAGATGCGGGTGCTTCAAACCCGCATCTCTGTGAGCCTTTACGATGTTTATCATCTTGCAGGATCCCGAACCGTGGTGGTACTTCTTCATCCAACGATTAGTTGTGTTCTCCTTCGATCTCTTCTGTTTCACAACAAGGAAAATTAATTAATAATTAAATTTATAAAACTATTATATGATTAATTACACTAAAGCAAAAAAAGATGAACCTTATACTAGTTGGACTCAAAGTGCTTGACCAACCAATCTCAGTTGTCTTTCCTTTTGTTGAACTCCTCTAGGACACTAGAGGTGCCGTGTTCCTCGTAGTGCTTGTGTAGGCTGTGCTTCCATCTCATGTACGTATTCGAGGCCGTCTTTTGTATGGCTTCCAACATCTCCATACTTTTCTCCAAGTCAAAGTGTACATAAGAAAAAAATAAAAAATAAATTAAATTACTAAACCCTATATTTTGTAATTATTTATGAAATTAAATTAAATTAAACAAGCCATATTACCGAGAGTTCGTAGACAACTCTGAGCTGTTCAGCATCCTCAAGATCATCCCAAGTAGAGATCATCATACGTACGTTGCCCAGTAGAATTTTCTTGATTTGAGACACGGTCAAACTGGAGAGCTCATTCGTCGGAGAGTTTCTCGACTTTTCTTCAATTCACAATTCCCCAACTGCGTTTGGGGGCCAAGGTTGAGGGGTCCCTATTGGTTGCTTTGCGTCGAACACTATAGCAACCAGAATTGCCAAAAGACTGAGGATCTTGTGGGGATGCCCCGGCTTTCAAATCTGAATTCGCTGGCTCGTCGTTTGTCGGTTGGACATTAGGAGCCTTCAGAATTGTCGCTGACCTAGAAGGAGCCGCGAGAGCCGTAATGGTCTCCTATGACCGTTGACTCTAACCCAACTATTCGAATGCCGATTGCAATGAGGCCCTCTGGTCTTGTTCAGTTTGCCTTCTCCTCCCGCTAGACATCTTAAGCGCTACAACTGAAACCATATATGCAACATTTACTCCACAAAACCAACCATATTCTTCAAAACACAGACAAATTCATCCAATCCAATACCTATTCAACACAACCTAATTACATGGCTAAATTCATCCAACACAACCAGTACCTAAATCATCAAACACAACCTAAATTTAACATGCTCATCCCTATTCATTCATGCCTTATCTATTTTCATTCAACACAGTACATGAATGATCCATCAACAATAATTCTACACAAACTCCATAATCAGAATGTACATATATGATCTCTATAATCCCAAAAATCTCCATCATTAATCAATCATTAATCAACACCCACATTTCATCATTAATCAACACACTTACATAAACATTCAACACGGTACTTCAACATAATCTAACATTAGCTTAAAGTATGAAACTTTCATATCACCAACCACATAATCAATAATCAATAACCAAAACACAATAACACAATTCTACAGTAGCACCAACATAACAAGTATACAGATTGATCAACACACAATACTGCAAAAATCCACACCAAAACCCTAAAATTAGAATCGAATTAGTGAGAGAGAGAGAGACCTCAGTGGTGTCGGAGTGAACTCGGAGGTAGTGTGGGTCGGTTGTAGCTGATTTAAGGGCAGACAGTGGTGTCTATAACGGTGGGCCAGAACTGAGTTCGGAAAGAAAATCGGTGGTGAATGAGTCGAAGGGAGGTGTCGATGGAGAGCTGAGTCAGAGAAAGAGAGAGAGACGAATGTTCGAAGAGATTTACTCCCTCAACCTTTTAAATATTGATTAGTCTAAAGCTAACTGAATTTCTCTTACCCCACAAGTATACGGGGTCAAGTTATAGTATTTGTAACGAAGTCGAGTGTTAAACCCACGAGGATTGACCACTTAAACTCCTTAGCTTGACTCAATTAAGAACTTGAAATTACGGATTAACTATACACTAAACTCGACACTAAATCTAAAGTAAAATGTGGAAATATATCTCACAAGACTAAGTCCTTTGGAGACATAGCATTACAAGGGATGGTTGAACTACAATGAGTGGTTAAATGAAAGGTTGATTGAATGTTTACTACTAACTAAATTAAGTGAAAACATAAAGTGAGAGCAAAACAAAATGTAAATGTTTGTTCGGCTAGAGATGTCACCACTACCCAACTCAATGCACCAACAATATATGTCCAAGTTATGAGTTTAGTCCGATTCACACATGATTGTCCAATTCGTGACCTTTTGGAGTCACCATTGGTTGTGAACCGAATCTCCTAGGCTATTAGAGCCCTAAAATTGTTCCGGTCTAACATTCAAATATAAAGCAAATCGAAACTAGAATGCAACTAAATTATGAATCGTATTCTAATCATATCACATACCTAATGAGTTCAATATGTGTTCACTTATGATGAATGTGAATGACTTTCCTTCCTAAGTCCCTATTAGAGGACATGAAAGTATGTTCTAATGACTTTCCTTATCCACATCTTTTAGAATGTGAATTAGAGGAAGTAATGATTAGCTACAAAGTCCCTTCGAGTCAATGTAAGCTTGATCAAAGCTCTTTGAACCATTTTGACTGCAAAAAGGCTTCAGTCCATGCTCAAGCCCAATGAAAACCAAACCTTAAGCCAATTTTCTCAAATTCAACCTAAGTCATGTTTATATGTTTATCTTCCTTAGGTGAGTGACTAATTCACTTAGGTTCATTTTTAACTTCTTTAAACATATCTCAACTTAGTCACGGCTAAGACATGAGTATGAAAACATTGAATCAAGCCCAAACATGCAAACATACCACAATCACATCACAAGCTATCAAACTCATTCACAACTTGTAGTAAACTAAACCAAATTCAAATCCATAACTCAAAACATAGTTGTATGTACATTAAATAGCCATAGCCTTCCAAAATGCAACTACTCACTAATCATGATGGAAAACAATGTTTGGATACATGCTTAGAACTAGAAGAGTAAAGAGATAACCGAAGAGTCCTTTTAGTCAAAGCTTCACCAAATGACTCCAAGGCTTCTAGCTCCACTTCTTCACTCCAAGCTAACACCAAATTTTCAAGAGGAGGTAATGATAGTCCTTGGGATTCCAAGGATCCAAGAGGAAGATAGATTACATTCCACTCCTTTGAACTATAAAAATCAAACCAAAACCTTGAGGCAAAGATGAGAGGAGAACACCCAAAATAGACCAAAGTGATGATGTGGTGGTGGAGATGTTCGACTCTACTCAAGAGAGGGAAGATGTAGGTCTCTAATGGTGGTGGTTATAGAGGTATTTTGACCTAGAAATGGAGGAGGAGAGGTAGAAGAGAGTGCTAGAGGATTGAGATATGAATAAGGGGTCTAGAGAGTGACTAAAACTATGAAAAATGAGAAAATGAAGTGAGATATATGTGTAGGCAAGGGGGAGCTCGACCCTAATGGATTAAAAGAGATATTTTTGGTGTTTGAAATTCAAAAATAGATGCTAGACATGATCCACAATTTAAGACTTTAAGTGGGCCAAAATGTGTGAGTCACCCAAGTCACATGACTTGCATGTGCATCCATCTTCTCCAAATATCTCCCAAGTGGGCTTGAGTCTTGAGGCCTTGGCCCAACATGACTTGACCTAACCATTGACCGACGAAGACTTGCCGAAGATGATTGTTGACCGATCGTTGACTTTTCGTTCTTTTCTCGGTTTTGCTTCATCTTCTCCAAAGACTTAGGAAACTTGCTCGACTTCTCCAAAAAGTGATTAGATTCTATCTCTTAGATCGTTTCCATGCCAATCTCTGATTTCCTAGCATAGCAATAAAACATAGTAAAAATGATGTTTTATGAATAAAACACAAACAATAAGCATGTAGTTAAGAAGATAATTAGAGCATAATTATAGACTTAACAAACTACCTCACACTTAAACTTTGCTTATTCTGAAGCAAACAAAGAAGAAAAGAAATAAGCTACACTAGAATCAAAGCACAAAAACACACAAAGCATGTATAAGAATGTAGGTGTCCCAAATTGGTGATTGATTTTCCTCAAAGAAATATTGTTAATGGATTGAACTTTTCTTAAGCACAATTAGAATATGGAATCAATGCATGTCTGATAAGCCAAACATGCTACATGTCAAACCAAATGCATGCATTGAGATGTATTCAAAATAACATGTTCCTAACCATCTAACTCACAAGAAGTTACTCAATACACTCAAGTGTTTAGAGGGCTAGTGTTTGCACTCAAAATCAAACTGATCACATGTTTTTCATAGGCTTGCTCTTCAACCAATTACTCCAACTATTCCACACATAAGAGTTTTAAATCAAGAGAACTTATATTTAGGTTGTAATGAGACTTTAGGGAATGGAGGTTTAATCGAAGGAAATGGATAGGATAATCAAAGACCAAACAATCTAGCAAGTAATTCACAAGTTGAAGTTCCTCTAAACTACTCCTAGGTGCTACTATTTCCTTTGTTTTCAAATCAAACCACTTCTCAAACCACTTATTCTCTATGTACTACACACACACACACACTATTTTTTTATTTTCTTTGTTTTTCAATCACAACTCTCTTTTTTTTTCTATTTTTTTTCTTTGCTTATCTGTGGTACTCTTTTTCCTCTTTTTTTTCGACTACTCAACAAGTCAATAAACAAATGACCACCCAAGACCTCCTCCACTTCACACTTATATCTTGATATTCTTTGCAACACTAAGACCGCAATCTAACAGGACTTCATTATTGCTTGCTAGTTTGCCGAGTTAAGGGATATGGTAAGTATTTAAGCTAGGTAGGTATTTTTAGTGTTTATGAAACAAAAAGGCTAAGTATTAAAAGGCTCAAATAGGCTCACTAAAGGATATATGCATTATAGGTTCAAAAGCTATTTGGCCATGGTGGTGATCCTAATGCCTTTATCATCTTTGAAAACTACCTATGTTTCGGAAAAATATTTTGCTTTGTTTAAAGCAAGTTCTAGATCACACATAATCAATTGATATCATACATGAAAGAATGTGTGCATTAAATAAGCTAGTCATGCACAATTTGGCTCAAAATCTCACATAGATAATGATAGCTTTGAAACATGTTAATCCTTCCTTTTTCTCACATGCACATATTTTGAGGGACATATGCATTTCAACCGATTAAAAATACATTGTTTCTTTTTTGTTTCACACATGCTTAAAATCATGCAATCCACTAGACATAATTTCAATTTCATCATCGAGAATCATTATTAGGACACAAGCACACTAAAACACACATATTTTTTCATTACATTTTCTCAAAATTTTCTAATTTTTATGGATTTTCAAATAAGGAGTGATAATGACTTAGCCGCCTACCTCACACTTTAGAATCAATTTGTCCTCAATTTGCATCAAGCTACATAGTAAACAAAAGTGTACACAAGGTAACAAGACATCATCATTTCACAATATTATTGGGCATCGGGGGAGCTACCACTTAATTTGATTAGATTCAATCTCTTAGAGTGTTTCCATGTCAATCTCTCATTTCCTAACATATCAAGGAAGCATAGTAAAACTGATGCTTTATTAATAAAAGATAAACAATAAGCATGTATTTAAGACATAATTAGAGCATAATTATGGACCTAACAACGATGACGACGACGGAGTCGAGGTGGCGAGGTTGAGTTGGAGGGGAGTTTGAAAATTTGGTTTAGGGATTTGGAGATTATAGGGAAAGTTATTTACGGAGTCGATATTATTGAAGGACTTAGACGACGAAGGCATCCACTTCGTCGTCTAAGTGGTTTAAAAATTACTTACAAGATAAAACATTATAATTTCGTCGTCTAAATCGTTTAATAAAATTTCGCTAAAATATTTGGCAGATAGAAAAAACCGCCAAATAATGTTGTATAACTTAAGTGTTCGTATGTCTGTATCCACTCCACATCAAATTAACAAAACTGAATTTAGATAAAATAACCATTAGATATATTCATCACATCATACTATGTGAGTAGAAAAATTTAAATGAATACGAAGTTTGTTAAGGATTTGATCAGTATAGTTAATCGTAAAACCAAAATTTCAATAAAACGGAAATGTTGATATACAAATCTTCGTAACTCCAATTTTTGAACCGTCAACACTCACAGTCCAAGAATTATTTACTCTATGCCCTCAACAAATATAATTCGCAATCTAATATGGTACATATGGTCTTGCTCTTACAATAGGTCAGATTCTGAAACTCTATTTAGACGACAAAAGTTGTTGAATTTCGTTGTCTAAGTAGCAGTTAAACAACAAAACATTATAATTTCATCGTCATCCATTTTCAGGATTTAGGGCTTAGGGTTTAGGAATGAACTTAGATGACAAAATGATAATCTTTCATCTTCTAAGTAGTTTTTAGATGATGAAACACTCACTTTCTCGTTGTCTAATGTGCTCTTAGATGATGAAACTTTACCATTTTGTCGTCTAAGTTCATTTTTAACATAAAAATATCATCGTTTTATTTATTCTAAACTCATTCCTAAAAGACATAACAAGTATTACAATCACTCCATTTGAACCTCTTTTTATTAATGCCTTGTAATTCGATCGATTGATCATCGATCAAATTCGTACATGTACAAATTAATTAATTAATTAATTAAGTTTGAATTCGATCAAATTCTCTCAATCTATTAATTAATTAATTAATTATAATTAAGTATTACATATACTTATATATATATGTCAAACAATTTCATCATCATAGTCTTCATCAACATCTTTCTCCTCACTCTCAATTCACGACTGGTCCTCATGCATCATCATAATCTCCATCATCATTATCATTGTATACAACATTGTCTTGATCCTCCAGGTCCTCTTTAGAGGCATTATTCTCTAGGTCCTTGATCTCCTTTCAGTAAGATCTATTTCTCGATCAGGCATGGGTAAGTGTTCGTTATAGCAAATCAGTTGCCTTGTGTCGGGGATGATAGAAGTATCAGGTTCTTGATATGCATTGACATTATTCCGTTGAGTGTCAGTCGCTGACGGTCCTTCAAGTGTTGTGGCACTCCATATTCCTTGGTAAGACATATGGTTAACTACTTTTCAGCCGGCACCCTCTTTCAGATCATCTAAATAGAACACATGCCTGACTAAGGTGGCAAGAGTGAATGACCCATCTTCATACAATCTTGAGTTTGTATCGACTGATAAAAAGCCAAGATCTTCCTTCGTACGCTTGAACCATTTACACTTGAATAGAATAACATTGATACCATTCTCATATAGTAGCTAAAGGACATTAACAAGAACCCCGTAATATACATCAACGCTCTGTCCGACCGCGATCTCACTATTTGGTGTTCTTCTTTCTTCATCTTGGTCTACTGAATGAAACTTTATAACGTTGACAAAATATTCGGGGTAAATATAGTGTTGGACCGGCTTATGGGCCAACATATGCTTTTTCCATGACCACCAACCCTCGTGGTTAGATAGTTTTTGTAGATCCGGCATATGTAAAATTGTGAACAAGATACATGAATACCTATTTAATTAATTTCTACCAAAAATTTGACATAGTTTCTCCTAAAACTAAAGGAAACCATATATAAACTTGCATGCAAAAATTGAGGGAAAACACTATGAATCTGCAAACACTAATATTAAAATAACAAATTAATTTAACGTGGACACCTATTTCTATCCAGATTTCTCAACATCAAATAAAGAAAGCACAAAACCTATATGAATGGTTTAAACATACCCATTTGAAAAAATAATCATGGAACCTCTTCTTAATAACTTTTTCATCCCAGTTATGACTCTTGTCCGGTTTGTTTGTCTAAATTTTCTCCCTTTAAACTTTCATGAACTCATCGACCTCATCACAACTTTACAACACTACCCAATGGGCTTCATTAAGTTTTGTCTGAGTTAATCTTTCATTTAATACTTCTCTAAATGGTCATACAACATTTGTAACGACTGAAAGATTGTAGCTAACATGAGTATTGGAAGATGTCTAGACTGAATCTTTGAGGTACTTGCTACAGTATGTTACACACTCATGCATTAGGTATATTTTGGCTATGGAGTCATTCGGGACAGATTTATTTTTGATGAATCATTTATACCATTCGAGTTGTCTACTAAGTAGGAAAAATTATTTCACATTACTGTAAGAAAAGGATATATACAAATGATGAAAACTGTGTTTAACAAATTTAGTTACATGAAATATTGTACATTTTCTGAGGATACATCTAAGTGTAGTGGACCGAACCAAAAAGTATCACTTATTTGGGAAGGTGGACCATGAGGTAAATCATGATGTCAAAGAAAACAGAGGGAAAAATCCTCTCTAATTTAAAAAGGATGCGGACAATTCCGTATTGTAGTTCGACCGCATTCGACTTCTTCAACTCTCTGATGCATATCTTCTCCACCATCTGCACAATGCAACTATTGGTAACGACGTCTTTAGGCAAATAAGGTCGAATTACCACTAGAATCAGACGTTGCAGCATAACGTGACAGACATGAGTCTTCATACCAATGAACTTGTGTTTTCCTACTTTGAAACCGAACACTTTTAACCCAGTTAAATACAATATCTCTAAGTATAGGCTTCACTGTGTAAGGTGCATCGGGTATCTTATTGTAAACTCAGCTTTTATCCCTCTTTAACCACAATGGACGACGTAAATTCATAGATTTTAGATCTTTTCGCACTTTGGGAGTATCCTTAGTGTTGAATTTAATACCGACAATTATTTCCACCACGTTGTCACAGACATTCTTTTTTATGTGCATGAAATCTAGGTTGTTTCTAAGTTTCAACTTCGACCAGAAAGACAGTTCAAAGAAAATACTCAAGTGCTACCAATATCTAAGATCGTCTGGAGGGTGTGGATTGAGTTTCCTCACATGATCGTCAATGGTCAACACATCGAAATTGAATGGGAATTTGGAAGCTTGTGATGGTTAGAAAGCAAAAATCACATATGTGTGTCTGGATTTTGTTAAAACCATCATCCAAGATTTTATGCTTCACTTTGTACTCCATTTCAGTCCTTATGGCATGCAAGAATTTTTGTACACATCCATCGTACACTGGGGTCTGGGTTTGAAGTAGCATGATGTTGTACCTATCCATTTCAGTAGTGTCAGTGTCCGAGAAGACTGCAGGGATTGTGTTATAATGAGGATTATCATAACCTCACTCTTCGTGTTAGTGTCCAACATGAAAGCTGAATGCTGAAAAAACATCATGCACTAAATCCATAGCGGGGTTCCAAGAAGCGGTGCCACTACCGCTGAATGAGACACCTTGGTAACTATACTCTGAGCTGAAGTTTGGTCATGAGTTGTAGTCTACTACTTCACCATGCTCACTGCATGTAGTGTAACTCTACATCATATCGTGGTCATACAAGTGTTGAGACGTAACATTAACCTCCACATACTAATTGTTAAAACATTTTCTGCACAGACACCTGTAACGCTTCTTTCCTTGACCATGTTGCATCGTAAACATCATAATTAAACTGATTGATTCTGTCTATATACCTCTTATCACTTCTATTTTTAAAAGGTATTAAACTCTTGTCCATGGTTCTGTGTAAGTTAAGCGAAACATAAATCTATCGAGTAAGCCATAATTAGTTAGCAAAAAATTGTATATATATGATGTGGACATGTATTGTGTTAGTTATAAATGATGTGGACATAATTACGGACATAATTGTATATTAATTTATATTGTTAATTTATCGAATAAGTCATAATTAGCGCGCATTAATTAATTGTTAGCTAATTACATGCATGTGTTGATTAATTATATATATGATTAAATTTTAGATTAATTAGATGATAATTATATATTAATATGTGAATTTAAATATGTTGGGAGTACTAAATCAAAATAATTATAGACAATTATTATATATTAATATATAGACAATTTCTTTTCCCTTCTGGTAGTACTAAATACCAATAGTGTTAGGAGTGTTGGGAATTGACACTTTAACACTTTTATAAAAACGTAGGACATGTTTTTCTGTTGTAAAATTGGGTAAATTCTAGAATGTATACAATACAAGTCTGTATACTGGAAAAGTATATTGGTGTGGAATTCAGAGGTATTTTTATTCATCCCAGTACAGAGTTTATATAGAAAAATAACATCCAAAGTAGTAGTTTCCAACAAGAAAAATAAATCCTAACAAAGACTAAGTCAAATCCTAACCAAACAAGAACAAACCAAAATATAATATTCAACACCCCATCTCAAGTTGAGCATGGTATCTATGCACAACTTGAATACAACAACTAAATAAATGTAGTGTGCTTGTGCTTGTGTGTGTGCGTGTGCGTATGCTTGTGCGTGTGCGTGTGCGTGTGCGTGTGCGTGTGCGTGTGCGTGTGCGTGTGCGTGTGCGTGTGCGTGTGCGTGTGCGTGTGCGTGTGCGTGTGCTTATAAAGTAACAAACTTCTGCCACTGTTGTTCTCCACTGTCTAACACCATAACTCATGACTTGTGATGTTAGAAAGTCATGAGTTAATGCCATTAGCAGTAGGGACGTCTTTTCCGGTGGATTTGGTGATGTTTTTCCGTGGCCTATCACCCCACCATTTTGGATAGCCACATAAAGGACACACACAGTTAGCAAATCTATTCGGTTTTCGAGGAGGAAAGGACGCGTGGGAAGGACCATGGTTGGTGATGATAGCAGAGGGGTGAACCATAGGAGCAGATGTGGATGTCATGACAGTAGGCTCCATCTTCTCGGAGTAAGTGACACGATCAGTATGAAAACGACGAAAATATGCGTAACTGTGTGCTAGATCCAACTTTGGATCTTTCCTTAAGATTTCGCCTCTAACTTGGTCAAATTTAGAATCCAAGCTGTTGAGAAACATGTGAACTCGTTGGCGGCTGCAATAACAATAGTGCCTTCAGGTGTTGTAGTTTGCGCTGATAAACGTTGATCCATCTCTTGAAGCCAACCTAATAGCTCATTGTAGTAAGTTGCAAGAGTCGCCCGTTTTGTTTGGCACCAAAACATAGACGATTTAATTCAAACAAATGAGTTTCATCTGAATCATCATAGTAAGTAGCCTCCAAGGCATCCCAGATATCTTTTGAAGTGCGCAGACGAACATATCTCTTGGCAAGAGCAGGCGACATGTTGTCAATGAACCGACTTTTGACCTTTAGATCATTAGTGGCCCAGACATCATATTCCAGAGTGTTGGCAGCAGGTATGAGAGTCTTACCAGTAAGATGATCAATTTTGTTCCTAGCTCCAATGCGCATGTACATGACAGGAGACCAAGAAGAATAATTGGAATCTGTAAGAAGAACACCAATTGGGAAGGCAGAGATATCCTGAGTGGTGTTGTAATATTGATTTATAACAAGCTGAGGAGGAATTTGTGCAATCTCAAGAACTGGTTGAGGAACTTGTGCATCATTGTTGGCCATGATGATGAGATATAGATGTGCAGCGGAATTTCTGTTTTATGTGTGTAGGTGTGGTGTGCAGGTCTCAGGGGTTGCTCTAATACCAACTGAAAAAGTATATTGGTGTAGAATTCAGAGGTACTTTTATTCATCCCAGTACAGGATTTATATAGAAAAATAACATCCAAAATAGTAGTTTCCAACAAGGAAAATAATTCCTAACAAAGACTAAGTCGAATCCTAACCAAATAAGAATAAACCAAAATATAATATTCAATATGTATGGAGTAACCTATAGTCTAAATATTCTTCTACACTATTCATCTAAACCCATAACGATTGAAATTGTGACAAATGTCCCGCATACTTGTGCTTCGCACTGTATAGATTCACCCGTAACATTGGTTATAAAGAATGAATACAATCACGGAACTTTTGGGATGGGGAAGGAAAATTGAAGAGACCTTGATAGCGATTAGCTTATGGCCGGGGGCTAACTTTATACATCATTCGACAAAGTGAAAAGTAAAGAAAGATAAAAGGGACTTTAATCCATAGTAGCTGCATATTTAAAATGTTTTAGGCATGCAGTTGATGAAACTTTATGGTGTTCTAAAATCCCTACCTCTGTTATTTATAGGCTATTTTGAGAAATTAAATCTTGTTTGTTTTAGAGGTGATAGTTTGTTGCTCTTCCATATAGTGTTTTTTTTTCCATCGGATAATCCTCCATCTTCTGTAAAGGATCTGTTTATAAAGGATATCATCTCTATTAATTTAGAGAGATGGTTATCAAAGTCAAACTTTTAAAATATCTATTTTTGTCATTTCTGTCATATATGTCTAACTCATAGGAAAAAATAATCCAGCTCCAAAGATAAACATGTTAATCATACTATTAATAAAAATTAAAAATTAAAGGAATGCTAGAATCTAGGAAGAGATCGAATAACTTCTTCTATTCTTACTGATATAACCATGCAGTTTTTTTTCTTGAGGAAATTATTGTTAATAGTCGACTATTGTTACAGCGACTATTTCATAATGCTTCATTTCTAGTGTAGAATTTAGTTTCTTATACAATTTTTGATCTGTTAGTACGTATACTTCAGGACTAGAGTTTCATTATTTATTTTTCAAGATTTCTGCTTAGGTTGTAACTGTTACAAACATGGAGGAAATAAAGAGCGACTATTTCTATCCGACGATTTACTAAGTTTAAGTTACAAGATTATCACTTACTTCACGCTTTCATCCAAATCCTTCACGCTCTAATTCACAGTTTTTCTGTCTCATCGCTAAATCCTAACCCAACTATCTTCATCTTCTAGCCAATTGTGTTGATCTTTATTCTCTAAAATTATATATGAAGTTAGAATACACGAATTTGGAGCATGAAAACTTGGTAATTATGTTTTTTTTTTCTCGGAATTTCATGGATCATCATCGTACTGGAAGAAGTTGCAGTCTTTTGCTTCATTCGGGAAGGGTCTAATGAACACGCTAACCATATTCTGTAGATACCTATTGAAAAATATATATGGACGATTTTAGTGACACCTTATTGAACTTAATTTTCAAGTAATTTCAGGAGGATCATACCGAATATTAATGTCGTTTTCAGTGAAATTTTACCGACTGGAACTTTTAGTGGATGTGCGGTGGGAAACAAGTATAACAAGGCGACATTCAGTTCTAACCTTTGTTTGTTTCTCTCGTAAAGAAGTTCAGAATAAGAGACATGAATAAGTCTTTTTGGCATAAAAAAGAGTGAGAGATATTTTAAATTTTTGTCAAGTGAACTTAGAAAATAAGGTGAATTTAGCAAATCGTCGGTGGCAATAGTCGCTCCCAGGAAATATCATGCATGATCAAAATCTATTTCCATCGATAAAATATAACTATTTCCCTCGTTCCCGTCCTGCTCATCAGCCTCTAATTAAGTCCTCAACATGCAATTAATTAATCACAAACCCAGCGATTTGTCTTTCTCTTAGCGGTCCTCGATTTCAAGCTGTCATGTTTGATCGTACGTAGGTCCAAAATTTAGAATACTACATACATACTTTTCTCCCTCAAATGCAAAAAGAATTAGCTACACAAACTTGTTTAATTTGCCAAGCAACAGCGATGAATGTTCCTCTCAAACTACTAGAAGCTAGTGCTCTTCTTTGCTTATATATAGATCTATTTTACAAAACCTTCTATTTTCTATATCTTCTAATCAACCAACTGTAGTACGTACTGTTTCAAACAATTTCGACATTTACTAGCTTGCTGCACTTTGATTCGGTGTTTGATTGTTAATTAACTACGACAGCGTACATGTTCTTCTGGAGTTAAACAAGAACTACCTTTATCTGGATTGGTACAATGGGAGAGTTGTCTAGCTCGCTTTAATTCATATTCTTAGGATTCTAAAAGGAGTACTAATTTGTTGGTGAGTATCTGTATTTTTTTTCTTAATTTGGTCTTGTTCGTATGTACTAATGCTCCATCATATATATCAGTTCTGTGAACCCTAGGAAATTGGTGTTGGAGAATCTCATGCAATCTGGTTAACTCGAAAGAAATTGTTGAGCCAACTACCCAATAATTATCAAGAAGAAAATTAAGTTTTGGCATGATTCAGTCCAAGTGTATATATCAACATCTAATTAATATAATTAACAATGGCATACTATATGTTCTGGTAGAGATATCTCATCTACCAATAATGCCATCTACCATCAGCATAAAATACAAACACCGATAGCGTACAGCCAAGTGTGATTAGCAAACAAATTATTTAGCATAGGGATTACCTCTGCGACTCTGTCCCTATGCTCGAAAACAAGTCACTCGATTTAAGTTGTATACATGCATATATGGTTGACTTGAGTTTACAACACACAATGGAACATGTAAGAATATAGTGTGTTGTCCTACATTCTTGATATAAAAGTTCACATAATTAACAGTATATAAAAGTTTAACAATCCACCAACCATATAACGATGAAATAAAGAATGACCATACATAACAATATTCTCCTAGGATATGAATGAAGAACATTCAAGTATGTTTGTTCTGATCAGATTCTCAACTTTGCTTTTTCTTGTTGCAATATATATACACACAGTAAAAGTTTTCATCAAGTGCGAAGTTTCATTTTATACAAAATCGACAACGTAATTCGATCATTAAAATCAATCGACTTTTAGATACATATGCAAAGATCGGGTATGCAAAATTTCAACCAAATTAGATATTGTTTAGCCATTTGATCGATCATCACATTCAAGCTTTGAGCTAAATCGGACAATCTGTGTGTATTGTTAAACAATGTCACGGTCAAATGATTAAAACACCTCCGATTGAGCTGAAACTTTACATACCAAAACTTATATTTATATTTAAGAATATATATATATATACACACACCCTCTCATCGGGATACAACAAGTTAATTAATCTCATGTTAGTCTTTTTACTTGACGACGTAAAAGTCCAAGCATATCGATATCATTCTCTGATGATAGGGATTGTTGGTGATCGGAGGGAGGCAAATGTTTCTAAGTTCCGGAAGAGCAAAGCCACCAGAGAATGAAAACTGTTTCTGACGTACGTTTTCTCCTTATATTTGAACATGTGGGAATCTTGCTCAAAAAAATAATGAACTGAACATTGAGAAGAGATTGAGATTGAGGCCAAGAATAAGACAGGACACGTACATTTTTAAAGCTCGTTTGTAGATTTTATGCCAGCTTATAAGCCTGAAAGAGAACGCATATAGGAAAAAAAATAGAAGCAAGAACATGGAAAGTTGCTAGCGAAAAAATATGGCAATCGTCCCCAGTAGTCGACCTTCATACTTTAATTATGCTCGCTTTTTCTGGTTGGCTATCCTATTCAATCATGCAAAATCATCTTGTTCATAGCATTCACTTATTCATGTTAAAAATTAACTTCAGATAAAAAAAAAAGTTAATTTAGCTACTTTCTTTGAGTCACAAAAAAACAGTATCTTTTTTCACCGAGTGTCGAAAAACACTTATCAAGTCTTTATGAGGTAGCCTTGGTAAATCCCGAGTACCGGGTTCATTTTCTCTGGGATATTTGCTGCTCGGCAGTCGGCGTGCATGGTGGAATTGCCTATGTATGTATAACTAGTGGCGGATCTAGGAATTATGTTTAGGTATGGGGAATTCTTCTTGCCGTTCTTGTTATCTTTAATCCACTCTCTTTTTTTTTTTTCTAAAACAAAACAAGAAAGTGGATGATATATACTTTTACTTGTAAGATAATAATATTTTTTTTTCAAATATTGATCATTATGTAAAAGATAAGTATAGAGATTAATTACGAGAGAGAAGTGATGAAGAAAAAATTGAAAAGAGAAAGCTACGTGTTGAAGTAGACAGAGAGATAGAGAGTTGTTTTCAAGAAAAGATAATTAGAAAGTTTTAATGGAGGACATGAATATAATGTCTTGAACGATTTAATAAAGAAAATCTCAGTATTAGTTGAACAATATAATAAACATGTAATATCTAGTGTTATACATATATGGATTTTTGTCCTTCCCTAAAAATTTTAGGGATGGCACTGACCTTTTTTGGCCTAGTACTGCCTCCGCCACTACGTATAGCTGTTGACGTCTCTCATGTATTAAATTCCGGAGACCAAAATTTTTCTTGTGATTTAGTACGAGAAGTTTTGCTCTTTGGTATAGAACAAGCAAATTTAGGTTGTGGTAAGCTAATTGCACTTTTCTGTAGAATAAGCGAGTAACTATTTGCCCATGTCAGTTCATGATCATTTATTTAGTATTCAGTAAGTCTATAATTTCTAAAGTTTTGACTTTCATTGTCTGCAATTAGAAATGTACATCAAAAGTCATATGTGGGTTGTTTGTAAAATCACATTGTGGGTTAAAGGCTAGAAGAAGAAAATTGAAAAACATATCAAACTTGCATCATCCACCACTTTCTTAAAGAGCAATTCAACTAAAAAAATGCTTCTTGTACTCAATTATTCACTAAAAATTTCATGCTAAAAGTATGGGGTCGGTCACAGGACTCACAGAAGGCCAGGTATGTACCTTCCTATCTTTATAAAGCTATTGAAAATGAAAGCAACCCGAGTACCCGATTAATGCAGCTAGCTAGCTAGTAACTACGGAAAGAAAACTGCCTCAACATTAAAATAAGATCATTGTAAAACATGTTCCAATCACCACCCTTATAATATCAATGTACCAAAATGATTCAATCTTCTCAATTATATGCATCAAAACAATGGTAGGCGGCTTTATCATTTTATTCAGCATCAGACTCTTACCAAAAAGTCATATATTGACTGCTTCAAAAATCAAAAGCATACGCCTAGTACAGAAGAAGCCTGCAAACGTACTCTGCTAAGAATGTCTTTGTATTAGCGTGTGTCGTATAATACTAATACATTGGTCTATTCGCCATGATACTCCTTCTGGAGATTTATTTCTTCACCTTCACTTCTTCTCCCATGCCACTCTGATAATGATGAAGAGTAGCCGAATCGACAGCCGCCTACTTAGCCTCGCAAAGTTCCACATATGCTGTACTCTATCACTTGTTGCAATCATATTCATCGTCTATGCAGATGTTATCATCTATACTGATTCCCAGAAGTCAGTTGAGTTGACAGATAAAGATGTTTCTCAGGCGCTGCTGCAGACTCATAGTATCGAAAGCCAGTTTGTCAAGTCTGATGTAACTCACAAGGCACTGCGTTCTATGCAAGAAGAGGTCCATGAGGTCCTTGAAGTTGAAACAGAAGATACAACTCCTGTTGTTGCTCCTTTCAATGTCACAGAAGAAGAAAGAATTAGCTGGTTTCGGGGAAAGTTGCCCGAGTTTGTGATATTTGATTCAGATGAGAAGGCGCAGAGATTTCATGTTAGACTTCTTGAGTTCTTTGATCAGGAGTGTGAGACTCAGTTCTTCATGACATGGATTTCACCTGCAAGGTCTTTCGGAAGCCGAGAATTATTGTCAATGGAGAGTGTTTTCAGAGCTCACCCTCGTGGTTGCTTGATGATTCTCTCGAGAACCATGGACTCCAAGCGCGGTTACAGGATTCTGAGACCTCTGCAGGAACGCGGGTTCAAAGTTCATGCAGTGACACCAGACTTGTCATTTCTGTTCAAGAACACCCCAGCTGAGGCTTGGTTTTCTGAGATGAAGAGAGGCAACAGAGACCCTGGTGAGATTCCATTAGCTCAAAATCTGTCTAATCTAATGAGACTAGCAGTTCTATACAAGTATGGAGGTGTGTACCTGGACACGGATTTCATCGTCTTGAAATCCTTCTTGGGGTTGAGGAACTCAATCGGTGCACAAAGTATCGATGCAGCTTCTAAAAACTGGACCAGACTGAACAATGCAGTTCTGGTATTTGATATGAAGCATCCTCTCCTACACAAATTCATGGAGGAGTTTGCCTTGACCTTTGATGGGAATAAATGGGGTCATAATGGACCCTATCTTGTTTCCAGAGTGGTCCAGAGAGTGCAAAGCAGACCTGGATATAACTTTACAGTCTTGCCTCCCATGGCTTTTTATCCAGTGGATTGGACTAGAATAGGGGGATTGTTTAAGAAGCCGAATAATCATGCTGATGCGAAATGGATAAAAGCAAAGCTGCTTCAGCTCAGTGGGGAAACTTATGGGGTACACCTATGGAACAAGCAAAGTAGCAGAGTGCTAATCGAGGAAGGAAGCATTATGCAGAGATTAATCTCTGAACACTGCATCATCTGTAAAGACATACATAGTTCTTAAGGAATCTTTGTAACTAGCTAGAGATATGTTGAAGCATGCATCTTCAACCTGTGGCGAAATCACAGACTGGAAATTGATACCCTTCTACTTCGTGGTACACTGTTCATGGATTTAGCTATAGAGAGTTTCCTTATTTCTTTTTTCGTGCATGTTTTTTCATTTGTTTCTTCCCTTCATGGTGATTTTCCCCCTCCAGTGTAGGTAATCATGAATTCAGTGTAAATCTCAGATTCTATCAACAAATGGTATATAGTCCGAGTTTTGAAAGGTTGATGCTCAATAGAAGCTAATCTTTTCACACAAAAAATAAGAACTCTCTTGTATTACAAGTCTGCTAAATAATATCAGTACTTCTACAAAAAGCAACCCTAAGCCGTCTCAACCTCAATCTGAAACTAAATCCACCGCATTTCCATTTGCCAAATCCTGGAAATCTCCTAAATGGCTTCTTCCTAGTCAACTTCCGTTTGCCAGTTCTTACTTTACCTCGATTGCGGATGCCATCACCATCGATGAAGCTACCTTCTGAAGCTGACTTACTTTGCCTATCAATCCTAGTAGCATTTCTGGGTCCAAATTGTGTGATGGATGGCCAAGGATCATGAAATTCATTTTCATTGTCTATCACTGCCCCAAAGAAGGATGGGCTTAATTATAGGTGAGCCGCTCAAATCATCAGAATGAGTAGCCAGACTTGTATGCTCCATCTCAAACAATCTCTTCAAGGATGTATTTCCTACGCTCATTAAACTTAGCAAACTACCACTCCTACAGAATGAAGAAAACGAGGAACATGAAGCAGCTGACGAAGAGAAGGATGAGGAAGATGAAGATGCCAAAGAGATTTCTGATGCTCTATAATCTGCCTTATTCTTTCTTTCTGAACTAATCAACATGACAACTATCCTCATCATTCTCTTCCTTTATTTCTGGTATCATCAAAGATATACTTCTTCCTTGAACCAGGCTTAAGGAGCTGCTACTTTTTTTAGATGATGAAAATGAGGGACATGAAGCAGCAAACGAAGAGGAGGAAGATGAAGAGTGATAAAGAGACTTCTGTACCCTATAATCCGCCTTTTTCTTTTCCTTTTCACTTCTGGATCAACAAATTAGCTACTATCATCATCCTTCTCTTCCGTTATTTCCGACTCCATGGTAATCCTAAAGGTTTTAGGTACTTGGATCACATAAATGGGTAGACAAGACAAGATACAGATTCATGAAGAAGCACCAGAAGAATGAAGGGAAATACCAACAAATGGGACTAGGGCAGCTAATCAATTCCCTTTAAAGGATAAACTATAAAGAATGCCAAAAGCCGGCTAGATAAAACAACTTTGCCTATCATATGTTTCCAAGAAGACAAGATTCAACAGGCAAATCCAAACTTCAGAGAGTTAAATAAATTGCTAATCACAAACTATATGCTAGCAGCCTCAAAACTAAGTATTGCAAATTGAATCTCAATGCTCAACTGACTAATAGCAAAGAAGACCAAGAAAAGTACTCATTCAATAAAGCAAATTCAAGATGTGCATAATACAATTACAATTATAAATAGAACTGGAAGAGATTGGCGTCAGCTAATAGCTAAGACAAGGACTCATCAATGTCAACCTTGACAACCGAATCGTCCTCAAACTTATCTTTCTTAGGCGGAGCCACCGGCACCGGAACCCTAGGCGGTCCTCTCCCTTTATTCTTGTTCCTTGGCCTCGCCTATAGTCAAAACAATTCCAATTGCATCAATAAAAAAAAATCCAAAAAATTGAAACAATTTGTAAGGAAATAGTTGAATTCAGAAATGACTTACATTTCCGAAGGAGTGATTGAAACGCTTGCCTCTTTCAGTTTTCTTATCGCCTCTGCCGCAGTACACTGAAGAACCAGAGCACATAAATTAGGTCATGGTTACTCTAGTATTAGCTATATATCTATAGATAAGTTTGAGAGTAAATGATTGAAATTGATGAGTACCTGAAGGGACTGAGGTAGTTGTAGCGATGGAAATTGAGAGCGAAGCAGTGGGAGAAGGAAGAGTGATGGCTAGAGTTTCGGACTGAGAAAACGAAATGCGAGAGTTGAGAGCGAGGGATTGTGTGGGGATAGGGAGAGCTCCGAGTATCAGTGACGCCATAGCTGAAAAGCTATGAAGCTCCGGAGAGAGTGGGGATAAGGTTTTCCGAGGGAAAGTGTGTGTTCCTTTTTATATCTTCAATCCTTTAATCCATTGTTGGGTTTAATCTCGAGGGCCCAAAATGAGGTTGGTTCACAAAACTGGAGGAGTGGAGGCCCAAAACTCATGTTGGATCTTGACCAAATTTTTTTTTAGCATTGCCAAAA
This sequence comes from Geum urbanum, assembly GCA_946800695.1. Classification (NCBI taxonomy): domain Eukaryota; kingdom Viridiplantae; phylum Streptophyta; class Magnoliopsida; order Rosales; family Rosaceae; genus Geum; species Geum urbanum. Next base: position 73,668,397 of record OX326999.1, on the reverse strand, counting down.
CCAACCTATGCCTTGCACGGCTTCGTGCATTCATCTTGTAATACAGTATAGGCACCATTAGTCATGTACTCGTGTTCTAGTTCGTGGAGCCAAACCTCTTTATAATTTGACATTTTTATTGAAAGAGATCACATGATACAAATTACATGACAATAATAAATGAAAGCACACAAATTACATGCATAATAAAATTCATGCATAGCTAATTAGGATTCGCCAGAATAAGAGAAAACGTACAATGAGAATCAAGATAAAATTTAGAAGCTACATAATCGAGAGTTATATTTGTATGACAGTGAGAATAAAGAGGCAAGATGCAGCAATGAATGATATGAGACTCCATGCAGTAGAGAAGTGCGTCCGATAAAGGGTCCCCTCATATATCTCTTAAACCCAAAAGTTCTCTCATTTTCCTTGTGGCACAAGTCAACAAAGCCGCAGTCCTTGACAACAACTTCATACAGGAGAGTCTTGAAATGGATCAAATATTCTTCATCTGCACTCCAGTCGGACCTTAAGATCTGTCTTTCCCGAAGTACTTTGATATATATCCTCCAAAGACTGTACCCAAACTCTTGAGGATGATGGCGTACGTATGAAGTGAAGTGATTGTTGACGAAAGCACATTGCTCATAAGCAATGGCATTCCTCGTCAGATGAGCCGTCGTTCGTCCATCACCAACAAAGGAATTCGAAGTATCTCTTTCTCGAAAGTCACGTACATTATTGGGGAAGAGATCCGAGGCGACGAAGCTTTATGGTCGCCTCGGATCATTTTTTGGTAGCCTCGATGAGATGTGACCAAGTCTTCGTCGTCAACGTCTCGTCGCCTGAGATTGGTCCATTCACTATTGGGGCGACGAAGATTGATAAAACTACGTCGCTTCATTTTAATTGACGCGACAAAGGCAATCTTCGTCGCTTCGAATTTGTGCCGCGAAGATAGGAGTTGTCACTCCTCTGTTTAAGCGACCAACATTGGTGAAAGTGGGGCGACGAAGATTGATCAATCTTTGTCACCTCATTTAAACTGAAGCGACGAATATTGATCAATTTTCGTCACCTCATTTAAACTGAAGCGACGAAGATTGATCAATCTTCGTCGCCTCATTGACACTGAAGCGACGAAGATTGATCAATCTTTGTCGCTCCATTGGGTGAAAGGGAAAAAAAATTAAATATTAACGTACCAAGTCACGACAGTTCACAATTTCAAATCACAATATATGATAAACGAACTCATTCAACCACAAACGAACTCGCTTGTATTGATACCTTAATGGACTCTTCCCTCTACATAGAAAAAGTATAAACCGGTAAATCTTATTTCACTAGCTCATAGCTGTATCCAAAAGCATAGAGAAATATTCAAGATTTCAAATGTAACCAAGAGCAACGTATCCTTCTATATATTGCTTACACCTAGCACAAGAAAAGAATGTCAAGACTGCCAAAGACACTACACTTATGGGAGGAGACTACAGCAATGACAAATGAATGCTAATAATGCCTAATATACACTATGCTGTACAATAGAGATTGAATGAATCAATGTACATATGGTGTACTTGTACGGAGAGATCATGAGGTCGGTTCCAGACTTCCAGCTACTGAATCAATCATTTCATTGTACATTTGTACAGTACATTCTCCACAAAATAGACAAGTTCGAAAATCAGAGGCAATTTTCTGACGTTCTTGGGAGCTACAGCGGCGATCATTATAACCATTACCTGCCATAGAAAATATATATTGCAGTGACATCAGAAAAGCACATAAAATAGAAGTCGATGACTCAATATTATAACTAAAAAGAACCTGGAGCGAAATGATGGGTGTGTAACCGATTCTGTCCTATGCTTTTGAACATGTAAAAGATCTTGTGCAAGAGAGGAGTCTAATTCTTGAAGGCATCAACTGTGGAACCTTCATTCCATATGGGCCTAAAAGCTTATATGTCCACTCCACCACATGTGAAATTGGCATCATCATAGATGCAGGGATCTTTATTCTTGGTCTGCAAACATGTTTTTGGGGGAAGTAAGGGAACAATCACTAAACTCCTAAGGTGCCATGAAATATACAGAATGAGAAACCAAACAATAGAAGCCGGTTGCATTATTCATAATTTGATAGAAGATTACTGGAAGTATTAAGAACAACCAATACACCACACTACAGGTTGAGATACTAGCGATCAAATTCAAGGCATGCTTAATTAAAAGGACTGAGAAGAAGATGTACCTTTCATAGCCAAGACCTTCTAGAATAAGTGACATAAACTCCCAAAACTTGGTAGGTTCCATATTGGTTATAAAGTATGCCTGCAAAAAACAGTTTCAATTTTAGTCAAAAATGTCAAACCCTGTCTTCATGTGCTTTATCATGGCATCTACCATACATGTCAAGTAAAGCATGCCTCTGCCATGATTCAATAAAACTGTTGGAAATAGATTGTGAAGAGATGGCTAAGTGGAGAAGATGAGTCATGTATGTACCTGTCCAGCAGCTTTATCTGCAACTGCCCCTTCTGATGCTAGAGCTCGTTCTGCACAAACGTGGGCGTGTGCCACGTTTTCAACATATGTGAAGTCATAAATGTTATTGCCATCTCCGATAATGAACTGATCATTTGAAAAAGGAGCAAACGAATCAGATATTGTTAGAGTCTTTATTACAATTGTATCATACAATACATATCTGGTTATTCAACTAAAACTCATTCGGTGGACAACAAAAGTACCTTAACACTGTTTGCCTTTATCACCAACTCTTCTCCTTGGGCTTTTGTCGCCGAATACGCATCATTGTGCTGAAAAAAAAACATTTCTAGGCAATGCACAATGACATACAACTCTTTGCAGCATTAAATCACAGTAGCAGTAAATACGTGTAGGTTCAAGGAGCGCAGTTGTGCCTACCTTAGATGGATAAGCCAACAACTCATCCTCATTGAAAATGCTATGAACACCATCAAATACAACGCTAGGCGAACTAGTGTATATTAGCCTCTTTACTTTCTGCTCAATACAAGCATCAATCACATTCTAAGTTCATGCATTGCATTAAAGCATAATACAAAAATATCAGCATTATCGAATCGTCGAAAATCCAATTCAATCCGAAAAATAAAATACAGATCATAATCGTATACCTTCCACATTTACAGAATGATGGAGCTGGTAATTATTGATCGACGAATTCGGAGCCGCCATGTGGAACACAACCTCAGCACCTTGACAAGCTATAGATTGAAACCAAAGCACAGATGAAATTACCTGATCGGTAAATGTAAACGGAAAACCTAACAAAATTTACCGCCAAATTAAAAATCGACATTGAAGAACTTGATCCTTGCGGCGGAGGTCGATGGAGAAGTACTCGGCGCACCGGAGTTGAGAGCCTCGGCGAGGACTCCGTAGGACTCGGAAGGTTCAAGATCGACGGTGGGGCTGAGGAAGATTGATGTGGGAATCGGAGTTTCGATGTGGGTATCGGAGTTTCAATATTCATGGGAGTGGGTCTCGGGTTTCAATGTATCCAAGGGAGAGGAAGATTGATGACGTCTCGGGTATCGGAGTGGGTCTCGGGTTTCGATAATAGAAGAGATCTAGGGTTTCGATGATGAGATTGGGGATGGAGGAGAAACGAAGAAGAAGAGAAGAAGAGAAAACTGATTAGAGAATGAAAGAACAGATCTGTGATCTGGAATTATAATCATATCGAGACGACGAAAATTGCAAACTTGGTCGCTTCAATATATTGAAGAGATGAAGAACACAATATTGGTCGCTTCAACATATTGAAGCGACGAAGAATTGAATATTGGTCGCTTTAGTCCATTGAAGCGACGAAGAATAAAATATTGGTCGCTTCAATGTACTGGAGCGACTAAACTTCAATTCTTCGTCGCTTCAATGGACTGAAGCGACTAATATTCAATTCTTCGTCGCTTCAATGGATTGATGCGACCAATATTGTATTCACAGGGTTACCTTGGGGATCCATACTTGGTCGCCTCATTGACTATTAACCCTAATCGAAGCGACGAAGTTGTCAATATTGGTCGCCTCATTGACTATTAACCCTAACCGAAGCGACGAAGATTGCAATCTTCGTCGCTTCAATGTCAACCTAAAATGGCATTAAATTGGGTTTCAAATAGAGGTTTCTATCATCATTCATACTATATTAAACCAAAAATTTAGGATGTATGAGCCAAACAGCCACTGCACAGTGCTTTATGGAGTTGGCCAAACCGACAAATAACAAGATCCTAATCATGTTTCGATCCTAATAGAGTTTTGTCCACTTCGATACTATGTAATGTAACTAATTTCAAGCCGCTAGCTAGTTAATTCTCCACCTCAAATTTCAAGTACTTTGGACTAATATATTTAAGATTTAATGCTCCTCTGTAAAAGAATATATATTTGATGCTTCAAATGCAAGGTTACAGATTGCTTCCAAACCAATCAGACGATCGAGTTAGTATATATTTTTCAAATAAATAAAAAAATAAGTAGATATTTGTTCCAAAGATGTGTATATGTAGCTAGAAAGATTGATGATTCTTGAGCTACTCTGTAAAACCACTTCTATAATATATCTTTTCGACGAAGAAAAAAACAGTCAGTATTTATGTGTTCCAAAAGATTCGTGATTTTTGAAGTGATATGTAAAAACACTTCCATAATATATCCTCGAGGAAAATATGAGTTGCATACGACTAATAGTGTGCATACATACATTAGGTAATTAATTGGATGCATACACTAGCTTAAAAAACGTGGACGACGAAGATTGCTCAATCGTCATCGCCCCAGATTGATCGAGGCGACGAAGAAACTTTTGGTCAGAGCAATCTTCGTCGCCCCATATTGATCGAGGCGACGAAGAAACTTTTAGTCGCTTCATATTGGTCGCCTGAGTTTATTGAAGCGACCAAGATCGTTCTTCGTCGCCCCAGTGGCATTGAAGCGACGTAGGTCATTTCTGAGGTTTCTTCGTCGCCTCATTTGAACTGAGGCGACGAAGAAACGTACCTTCGTCGCCTTGGCTCTCCCCTCCAGTAGTGGTAAAACACGTCCTCCTTATTCTGTAGTCGAAACTCGATTCCAGCTTCTAAAAGGTTTGCTGCGGAGCAATTAAACCCGCAGTTTTTATTTCTCAGAGTCGATGTAACAGGGATGGTGATTGATGAGCAAGGGGAGTATGCACTTGGGCTATAAAGCTTGTGCAAGAGATCAAGAAAATGCTCCACCTCCTGCTGATTGCTCAGCCGCCCGGCACATCCTGCAGCTATAGCTTTTGTGTGCATAGGTAGAAAGAAATTAAGAGCAAGGCTGGTGATGGTTGAATTCGGTGATATAGATCTATATCACTGAATTCAACCGTCACCAGCCTTGCTCTTAATTTCTTTCTACCTATGCACTCTAGAGTCATGAGTTAACTCATGATGCATGTTTCTCTGTTACGTGTAAAATATATATCATACAAATTAGTGAGAATAAAAAACGGAATCTGGTTTTCGAGTAATGCCAGATCGCGACGAAGAGCTGGGATCATCAAAGCATTTTTAAAAACTGGATCATGAGGATCACCTGGGATCATACTCTTATTGTTGCTGTATTGATCACACCTAAGGAAAACCTCCAACATAAAACAACCATCAAGGAGAATTTTTCGACAACAGCATCATTCGACATGTTCTTGATGCATCCATCGTAGTTCGCACGAATGTCTTTGCATAAACGATCAATAGTAAGAGCGCACTCTTCGACGAATTCTTGAGCATCTATGGCTCGATGAAAGAGACATTGCATATAACGCTCTTTAAGCTCTCTCATAGCTTCAGGTTCATGCGTGTCTTCGGTATAAAGTCCAATGGAGACCAAGCGAGGGTTTTAGGCATCCTCTTTCACTTTCCGCAGTTTGTCTCGAACTCTAAAGATGCTCAATTTTTCTGACCATGTTTCCACCTCTGAGACCGCCACCCTATACTTCAGCACCTCCATCACTCTTGTCCGCTGATTTATGAGTGTGTGTTAATTATGAAAATTTATCAATATGAACAGATAAATTACATGAACATGCATCTGCATGCATGTATAATTTTCTTTGCGAAAAAACAAAAATACTGAATTGAGATCAAACATGTATTACCTTACTAGTTTCGGCATCTCTTGAATCCACAACTGATCCTCTGAAGTCTGAAGAGAGTTCTATGTTTGTCTTTTTCCAAGGCCAGCCCTACCAATAGGCCTGGGCCTAGGGCTTCAAAATTTTATAATCTATGTGTGTATTTAATCAAAATCGTCATTAAATAAGTAATTAGTTAACATGAGAGGAAAATACTAAGGTGTTCAAAAAATGATACTTGATATAAATCCTAGAACTTTTTATGTGCCATGTGGTTGCCATTCTCTTAATTTAGTTCTTTGTGATATGGCAAATTCTTGTGTGAAAGGGAAATCTTTTTTTGGTGCATGTCAAACAATTTATAATGTGTTTGGTTATTCAACAAAAAAAATGGAACATTTTATTTGAATATGTGGATGAATTAACTTTGAAATTTTTGTCAATGACACGGTGGGAAAGTCGTATTGATAGTGTTAAAGCAATAAAAAGCCAAGCTCCCAAAATAAAAGAAGTTTTAAAGAAACTAGCAGAAGATGATGATCCTAAAGTTAGTTGGGATGCTAGAAAGTTACTAAACGGTGAATTTTCAAGTTTTGATTTTGTGTTAAGTTTGGTTATTTGGTATGATATTTTGCACAAGATTAACTTGGTGAGTAAAAGTTTACAGTCTAAAGACATGCTTATTGATGTTGCTATTAGAAGCTTGGAAGGGTTGGTTTCATTTTTTGAAAAATATAGGGAAAATGGATTTAATTCTACTTTGATTGATGCTAAAGAAATTGCATCTGAAATGGGTATTGAGCCTTTATTTCCTGTAAAACGTAGGCCAGTAAGAAAGAGACACTTTGATGATATTTGTGATATGGATGGGGAACAACAATCTGCTCAAGAAGAGTTTAGAACTGATTACTTTCTTGTATTAGTTGATCTGACTCTTTCACAATGAAAGAATAGATTTGAGCAAACGACAGATTTTGATTCCATATTCGGCTTCTTATTTGATGCATCACGATTGATTTCTTTAGATGATGAATAAATGAAAACTTGTTGTGAAAATCTTGAAACTGTTTTGAAGCATGGTCAAGTGTATGATATTGATACCAAGGATTTACTTTCAGAATTACAAATACTGCAAGAAATGTTACCAAGTGAAGCATATCAAACAAAATTTCCTTGGCGATCTATTGAAGTTATGGAATTTTCCAAAAAAGCTTATATGTTTCCAACTATATTGATTGCTTATAAAATTTTATTAACTATACCTATCATTGTGGCATCTGTAGAAAGAAGCTTTTCAAAATTGAAATTAATAAAATCTTATTTGCGGACAACTATGACTCAAGATAGGTTGAATAGATTAGCAACTTTAAGTATTGAAAAGAGAGTGTTGAGAAGTATTGATATTGAGCATGTAATTGATGATTTTGCTTCTAAAAATGCTAGAAGAAGTCATTTTAGATGAGACATGATGTGGTTTTGATTTATATTAGACATGATGTGATCTGGTGCTATTACGTAGGTAAAAGGATACTTGTTATCATTTTGCTTAATGTGATATGTTGTTAGTCAAGATGGAAATGTTGAAAACTCGACAAGAAACACAGCTTGCTACAGCTTCCTACTCCACTAGTTGTTGCAACCCTCAGTTCTTGCTGAAAGAAGATTAATAATAAGGGTGTTGAAAGTTCTCTGGCCCTTCAAATAACAGTAATAACATCTAAAACCTGTTGGTGTTTAATTTGTTTAGATTGTGGATGTTGAGTTTCCATGTGATTAAAGTTTATGTCTGTTAGGATGAAAGACAATTATTATGTATGTGATAATGAATAGCGCTTAGACCCTTCAAATTTGATCTCAATTTTTTTTCAACACATTTTAAAAAAGAATTTTGTTTATAAAGGCCCCTATTTTTTTTTCTTGCCCAGGACCTTGAATTCTTCAGGGGCCGGCCCTGGACCTCCGTCCTATTTTCTTCTAAACCTTGCCAGTTCACAACCTATTTCAGCTGAGATTGCCAGCTATCTATAGTATACATTGTAAAAGATTCAAAGAAAAAGTGAAAGTGTGAAAGAATTGAACCAATCAAAAGAGAAAAGTGTGAGGATAACGAATCCATGCCAGCCATACGGATGAACTAATCGAAGCTCCATATTGCTGAAAGTAATTCATATCCAGAATGAGGTAATTAACTTTTCTCGAACCTCTATTTCTTTTTTGGTAAAGATGATCAATTGTGTCAAATCTCAGTGGTAAAAAAGACTAAAAACCGTGCTTTAACAACACATTTTCTTAATCGGGATCGTTCATTTTCACTCCCTAAACCCGTAGTATGTTTGTTTAACCGGGTTTTTTTATTTTTTCTTTCAAACCACGTACTGACTTCCTATTTGTGATTAGGGGTCTCTTGTAATCAAGTAGTATCGATCAAGTGATCAAGACCAATGACTTCGTGTAAGCGCGCACATATGTATGGCATAATTGTCCATTTGTTATCTTAGGAATGAACATTGTGCCAATTTGCTACTCTAACAATGTATTCTGTCAATTTGTTACCCTAGTGTTAGAAAGTGATTGATCAAGAATAAATTGATTCTCATTGATACTGGAATATATACAATACATAATAGTGCAACACAAGTACATTCTTATTCTATTCCTACTTTGTCTTTATAAACAGAATCAGACTAATATTATAATAACTCACAACATATCCCAACTTTAGTTACAGAGACTCTTAACACTCTCATTCAAGTTGGAGAGTGAATATCGAGCACTCCTAACTTGCACACCAATGAATTGAACTTTTCTTTGCCTAAAGTCTTTGTGAATATGTCTGCCAATTGTTGCAAAGAACTAACAGATCGAGTGCTACCTATGCCATCTAATATTTTGTTTCAAACAAAATGGCAATCCATCCCAATGTGTGTCGTGTTCTCTCATGAAAGACGGGATTTGCAGCAACGTGTGAAGCCTCTTGGTTATAGTAGTGTAATAGTGCATGTTTTGAAACAGGAATGTGCAAATCAACAAATAAATGTTGTAACCAAGTGATTTCACAGCACGTAACAGGCATCGCTTTGTATTCAACCTCAGCACTAGACAATGAAACTGTCTCCTGTCTCTTGGTATGCCATGAGATCAAAGAATTGCCCAAAAATACACAGTATTCAGTGGTAGAACGACGAGTGATAAGACAATCCGCCCAATCCGAATCACAAAAAAATCTCAATGTTAAAGCATTATTAGAACGGAAAAATAAACCTTGACCAAGAGAGAATTTCAAATATCGAACAACCCGAAGTGTAGCAGCCATGTGATGAAGCTGTGGCTCATGCATAAATCTACTAAGAACACGAACTGAGTAAGTGATATCAAGTATGGTAATTGTCAAATATATGAGTCGTCCAACCAATCAGCAATATAAAGCCGGGTCATTGAGAAACTCACCTTTATTTAATTTGAAAGTTTAGTCTCCTCCATAGGCAATTCAACTGGTTTAGCACCCAAATAGCCACTATCTTTAATGATTTCTAGAGTGTATTTTCGCTGAGATATATAAATGACTTTATTTGAACGGGCTACCTCAATGCCCCAAAAAAACTTCAAATCACCAAGATCCTTAATACGAAAAATGAGCATGAAGAGACTGCTTCAAAGCATTAATAGACCCAACATTGTTCCCTGGGATCAGTAGGCCTGGGACGAAGCCAGACTGGATCAAACCTAGATCCACATTCGTTTAAAGAGAGAGAAAATTAGACCCGATCCGCCCCGTTTATCCCGTGGATCTTTAATAATTAAATCCGGATCCAAATATGGCGGATAAGAGTGAATCTGGACCCATTTATCAATATGCTAATTACTAAATTTATTTATTTTTATCAATATGTTAATTATTATCAATATGGATGCATGTCACATGACCCTGTTACATAGCCAAAATATTTTATTAAAAATAAACTAGATAGACCAAATTAAAAAAAATTCCAAATTACATCAAGGAACTTGACAAGAAACATATCATTTTGGGTTTTCAATCATTTAATTGATTAATATTTTTATATAACTTTGATAAAAAGCATTTATATTTTGTTTTAAAAAATAGACTTTAAGATTGCAAATATTCCATATATGTAAATAGAAGTAAATTATATTAAATAAGTTAAAAAATAAACGGGACGAATCATAAACGGATCGAATCGCTTGTGATCCGGATCAATGGGTCCAAGTCACAAACAGATCAACGGGTCCAAAAATTAGATCCATATTCGTTTAATAAGTACGGGTCTGTAGTGGGTCCAGATCAAAATCTGCTCCGTTGACAGGTCTAGGAAAGGGCTTGGGAAGGCTTTTTTTTACTAGAACCAAAGAAGCATAGTGGAATTTTCCCAAAAAAATAACATCTCGGTTGGTAAATAATTTTAGGGTCTCAATGTCGTATAACTTGTAAGCCTTTTGACCCATAGGATATCCAATAAAGATGCATTTATGTGCCTGAGGAGAGAGTTTAGATGAAGGATGAACATTTTTGGCGAAAGCAGTACACCCAAAAGGTAAGTAAAGGAGTAGGAAGATGATTAGTAGTCATATAGGCTGCTGTAAGAACACTTTCTTCCTAAAAGGTAAGTGGTAAAGAAGATTGAAAATGTAGGGCTCGAGATGTTTGAAGAAGATGATGATGTTTGCGTTCGACGACACCATTTTGTTGTGGTGTGTAAACACAAGAATGTTGAAATATCACCTCATGTTCAAGAAAGAAGTTTTGTAAAGAAAAGAAGTCAGCTACTGAAAGGACCCAACCCCGATTTAGTTTCCTAAACCGGAATCAAACCCCTTCTGAAAATACGAACCAACAAAAATCACAAAAATTTCGGCAGAGTTTCGTTACTAACGCGAAATTGCCATTAACCTGCACCCGGAAAATACTCTTCATCCTATGCCACAAAAATCAAACCGTGGGCACCAATCCCATCCGGATTTCTCAATATCATAACAATAATGTAAAGTAATAAATAAAACTGTACTTTACAGAAATCCGGGGAAAAATCGTATGAAAGTATAACATCAGAATGCTCAGAGCGACTTCTAGTATATAAATACATAAATATACCACAGCAGGCAGAACAAGAAACCCACTGGAAAAACAAGGTAGCTCGAACACTATGCCTCCGACTGCGATGTGCGACACCAAAGTCCAAACTGCAAACTGGGCACGGAAACCGAAAAGCCCAGGGGAAAGGCAAATAAATTCGTTAGAGTGAGTGGACGAAAATAAACATATGCCTTTCACCAATTTCATATACATAAAACAACGTAAAGCAAAGCGAGTTCGGAAAATATATGGAGGTGCCAGGCGAATCTCTCAAGCCCGACGGTCAGGCGAATCTCTCAAGCCCAACGGTCAGGCGAATCTCTCAAGCCCGACGGTGATAGGCTAGGGGAATCTCTCAACCCCAGCGGCATAACAGGGGAATCTCTCGACCCTGCCTAGGGGAATCTCTCGACCCTGGTCCAGAGGAATCTCTCAACTCTGGGTCAGACTACCGGTGATCAGCCGAGTAGCCGAAGCATCGATGCAAGTAATGCCATCACCATAAAATATAAAATAATACCTCCAAAAGTAATAAATAATAATAACATCGTATATAAACAAATATGGAAATCACGAACTCGCAACGACAGTGAAAATATAAAAGTCTACTCACAGATGAGCATAACGCAATACAGGTTAATCCAGTGATCCGACGGAAAATCCTTCGCCAAACGAACGGTCACGATCCCCTGGATAATCATAAAATCCACTGCTCAAAATCATAACTCAAAACCTTGAATCACATCACGAGAAACAACCGTTCCTGGAAACATATAATTCAATATCGACGAAATCGTCAAAATCCGATAATCACACCATAAAATCTCGCTATAATTTCCAATGCTCAATTCGAAAAATAAACCTCACCACTGCGATCGGTGCGCGATTCCGAGCGAAACGACATACAACTTGTCGAAAAACATGTCAGACGGAAATCGTCGCCGCCACTGCCGCCGGCCGCCGGAAAACTTCACTGGCCCAGAAAAATGCAACCTACACATGGATTTGAAGATCTTGACATTTCCAACAACTTTCCAGTTCAAAGTTAAGGCCAATTTTGGCCGGAAAAGGTCCAAAACTCACCTCAAAGGTGCAAACCTTCACCAGAATTTCAAATTCTCCGATCTCCCTCCTCCGGCCACGGCAACCCTTGAAACCACTTCCAATAGCTTCCTCTCCTCAAGGCTAACAAAACCCCCCAAAGGGGAACCACCAACTCGGCCGGAAACGTCGCCTCCGACAACCGCCAAACTCTTCGGAAAAACACCCGACTTCGCCCCTTCGATTCTCCCTCCTCCGGCCACCTCAAGGGTCGATCCGCCTACCAATCCGAAGAGGAGATCGAGCCCAACCTTTTCCATGAAGAGACCCCGGCCAACCGTGGCCGGAATCAAGCTCAAAAACCAAGAAAACCGAACGGCTTCAAACGGGTCGCCCTTGACCCGTGGTCAACGCAGGTCAAGGCCCAATTTCCTGTTTTGGAAAGTTTCCAAAATCGGCATTTATTCTCCCGTATTTATACCGTACGCGTATCGAATCCCAAACGGATAAATACGACAATATCCGACGGCCGAGAATATTCACAACTTATTCCTCGTAACTCGGAATAATCCTCCAGAAGTTCCCACGAGCTCGAAATTAAATTCTTTACAACTTTCATGAAGAATCCCAAATCAAATTCTTGCCCGATAATTTAGTCGTTAACGAAGCCGCCATATTAATCAATTACGTCAAAATCGCGACTAATCGCGAAACTCACAAATTAAGTCGATAACCATTCCAATTTCGGTTCGGGTCGATTGACGGTCCAAAACGGATCACAATCACGATTCGGATAAACTCGAATACGAACGGATAAACTGGACGATATTCCAAAATTTCATAATATATTCCTCGGTCGTCGAAATAATAATCCGGAACCGCCCAGGAACTCGAAATCACGCGTACAACAATTCTCGAGAAGAGACTCAACTCAAATTCTCGGCCAATAATTAAATCGTGATCAAAATCGGCAATTCAATCAATTTACGGAAAATTGTTGAATATTTTTGTGAAATTAACTTTTGACATAAGCAAAATTGTTTTGAAGTAATAGTTGGGTTTCATTTTTGTGACGCATGAGAAAAATCCAAGTAAATTGAGAAAAATCATCTATAATAGTGAGAAAATAATTAGATCCATTGAGTGATGGAGTTTTATAAGGGCCCCAAATATCACAATTTCTAAGAGAAAAACATTCAGAAGTCTTTATTGAACTGGAAGGAAAAGGCTTTCGAGTTTGTTTAGCCAAAAGAAAAACCTCACAATTTTCACCAGAATTAAAAGAACAAAGAAGCGAATTATTAGCTAAATATTTGAGTCGATCAGAAGAAAGATGGCCAAAGCAGTGTTGTCAAAAGTCTAAGAAATGGTGAGGTAAGACACGAAAGGAAGTGAAGACGAATTGATGGAAGCCAACGCCACTAGGTAGTAATGATCTCCACGTCACTTACCCTTACCAATCATCATCCTCATAACCAAGTCCTGCAAAATACACTAAGAGGGGTAAAATGTTACCAAACAATACAAATCATCAATAGTGCGTCCAAGTGATAAAATATTCACATAAAAAGATGGCACACATAAAACATTCTTCAAGCTAAGAGAGTCATTCAATTTAATGGACCCTTGTATTGAAATATTGGTCGTGGCACCACTAGGTAAAGAAACATAAGGAGAAGATTTATGCTTGTCACAACTTGTTAATAGAGATGGTGAATTAGTTATGTGATTGGTTGCCCCACTATCAATGATCCACTGACGGGAAGCAACGCGTGAAAAACTTGAGGCAAAATAAAAGACTGAAGCAGCATTGGCTTACGGTGTCGCTGGCTTAGGGTGTAAAGCAGCAATGACCTGAGTATACTAGTTCTTAGTGAAATCTAGGAAAGTAGCCTAAAGTTCCTCTGTAACGACCCGAACCAAAAATTACACACAAATCGGCACGAATTAGGTTTATTGCGAATTAGTCGTATCGTGTGATTTATTAGCAACTTTTTCACCAAGCAAGAATTAGACTTTATTTTCTTCACAAAAGTCGTAGAGTATTTTATTTCGAGCTCGTAAGAATTTTTGGAGAATTTTTCGAATAAGAAAGCTATTTATTATGATTTTTGGAAGTCTGCTGAGGAAAATAGTAAAAGTAATTTTTTTTAGGTCGGTTTAATCTCGATGGTTGGATCTTTATCATATCAAATTTCAACCGTTGATCTGATCAGGAGCTCAGGGGTATAAATAGAGGTATTTTTGAAGAAAAAAAAACAAGGGAAAATCAAAACAGAAATTATTTCGGGCACATGCGAGACCCGCGACAAGCCGACCCGACCCGATTTCGAAACCGCAAAAAAAATGCCACCGTTGTCGGCGTTGTTGGTATTATTTTGAAGCTCTCCTCTCCCTCTTTCAATTCATATATTTATTGTTAGATTTTGGGTTGTTTTAGGACACAAATTGACTCGATTTACCTGTTAGGTAAATCGGGGTATTTTTGAAAAAAAAAAAGGAAAAAAAATAGAAAATATTTCGGGCACAAGCAAAAGCCGCGACGAACCAACCTGATCCGATTTCGGACCCGCCGAAAAAGATCACCGTTGCTGGCGTTCTTGGTATGGTTTTGAAGCTCTCCTCTACATCTTTTGATTCATGTATGTTTTGTTGGATTTTTGGTTGTTTTAGGACACGAATCGACTCAATTTACCCGTTAGGTTTCGAATTTAATCGATGACGGTGCTCCGGTTATTTTCCGGTGATAAGGTGGGGTGGAATCGGCTGTGTTTCACCCCAGGGGTTGAACCCCTATGGTTTGGTGGACCGAGGAGCGACGATGGCGTCAATTTTGGCCGGAAATAATTTTTGGCGATTTTCAGGCCTCCCAGACTACGGCGAGTTAGGGGTAAGTCAACTTGGGTAAGTTGTAGGGCTTGTTGAGATCTTTCCAACTATGGGTTGAACGCTCTCAATGGAGAAGTTGTCGTCGGAGGTGAGTGTGACTCACGTGCAACTGCCTATGGAGACGTGTGAGGGCCACACACCGCCGTCCACGGAGGGGCTCTGACGAGGCAAAAATCTAAAATTGACTGGGGGGTTTCCAGAGTAGTTTCTAAGTTGATTTTCTCACTGTTTATCGAAATTCGATATTAATTAACTATATGATTTATTCAGGAGACCGTAATAGAGATTTTGGCGAGGGAAGTTCTGTCGGACTATAGAGCTAGCCATTTACTGTGAGTGGAAACTTTAGTTTCACTATTGTTTTGCGAGTCTACAGTTGTGAATTTACAATTATGCATTACTTGGAGGCATACATCATATTGTTTTACATAGAGCATAGTCATAGTCGTTACATCGATGCACTGGGTTCTTGACTGATCCCCGAGACGCTCCGAGAGGGCCAGGGTTCTGACCCGTGTTTTACTTAGCACACAAGTGGGTTAGGACAAACACCTGACCTAGGTGTTCTTGTGGCTTAAGAACGATTGACTCAAGTCACGGCCTCAACACATCACACAGTACAAAGGAGGGTAAGGACAAACATCTGACTTGGACATGTACATTTTTAGAATCGCATCATTTTATATATACTCTTTGGAGAAAGGCATGATAGATATATCTTTCAGTTTAAAATGAAACATTATTTTTCGTTCACTCAGTCTAACATTTTCATTATTTTGTATGCCTTTCCCTGGGATTTTCGGTTTCCTATTGCCCAGTTCACAGTTTCTATCATGTGGTTGCACGTCATCGTCAGAGGCCTAGAGTTCGAGTAACACTTCTGTTCTAGTAGGTTCCTAGTTTAACCTGCTAGTTCTGTATATTATGTAAATTAGAAGTCGCTCTGAATACTATGTTTAGTTCACTTCCATTTGTGTTGTATTTCTAAATAATCACCGGATTCCTTGTAACCTTTTGAATTCAGTACATTTTTTGTTTCTATAGTAGTTGGTTGATTTGATAAATCTGGATGGGAATCAGTGCCCCATGGTTTGTTTTTATGGACTATTTTAGAAGTATTTTTTGGTGCAGGTTTTGGGTTTCCTTGAATTGTAGAGGAAACTCTGGAATTTTTTTTGTAGGTTCTGTTGTCTTTAGGACCTAATTCTGGTTTAGGCAACTAAATCAGAATCGAACCCTTTCAGTTGCTATTAGAGCATTAGGTTATAAGTTATATAGACTTCCGTAATTGTGTTACTAAGAATATTTGAGCATGCACAACACTTTCGAAGCGATGGCCCGACTAACCGACAGATCCCCATCAATGCTCACGGTCTTATGTGTTTTTAAATGTTTGAAGTCACATGATTGCATCCTTTATGTTTTGTGACTAATGTGTTTTAAACCATAGGAATGCCTCCTTAACGTAGAGCCTGAGCTAATAGGGTTGACGATCGTGATGAGGATCAGTGAACGCAAGACTTGAGCGAACTTTATGTTTAGACGAGCATTTTGATCTGGTAATAAAAGCAAGGAAAGATGGAGCAGCCTCATTCTCTGGATACACTGATCCTAAAGCATGTGAGGCTTGGATAGTTCAGAATGAGCGAGATTGTGAGCGTCTACACTTTACTCCTATGCAGAGGACTGTGGCAACTTTTGGGTTACTTGAGTTAGATGCTTATTTCTGGTGGGATAGTATCGAGACTTTTGCTGTTGACACCTCATGGCCTTCATTCAAGAAATTGTTTATGCGCCGATATTTCAATGAAGCTACCCAACAGCGAAAATATGAGGAGTTCACAAACTTGAGGCAAGATGGGATGTCAGTGCTTGAGTATCGAGAGAAGTTCACACGTTTATCTCTATTTGCATGTGATATGGTTGCATCCAAAAAGGAAAAATGTAGAAGGTTTGAGTTTGGTTTGAATCTGAATCTGAATCTGAATCTGAATATCAAGGGGACCTTAATAGCTTTGATGAGTTTCTTGGTGCAGCAATCAGAAGCGAGGATGTAGAAAGGGAGAGACAGTTATAGTTATAGCCTCGCCACTTTGAGGAACGTGGACACATCTAGGGTCCTTCAAAGAAATTGAGTCCAGGTGCATCAGGCTCAACCTCTTGTTCTAGCATTGGACCTCATAGATTCCCTACTGGCACATCTGGTCAGAATAGGGGCCAGAGGTGGAAAAGGAACCGACCTCAGAGACAACAACCAAGTGCAAGTTCTAGTGGATCGAGTTACCCTCGGCATCCATATGACACACCAGCTGCACCGAGAGATTTTCCATTCTGTAATAATTGTAATAAGCGTCACCTCGATCCGTGTCAGCGGGGCACCACCATTTTTTATTGTTGTAACCAAGAGGGCCATTATGCAAGGGAATGTCCACAGAGGGGAACTTTTGGTGGTGTTACTGCTTAGAGTACTGATCGAGATCAGGGTACCACTTCTGAGGATAGGGCAACGCAGTCCATAAGGCAAGTAAGTTAACAAAACTGTAACCAGCATGGACAACCAGCTGGTCAGGCCCATGTACATATTATGACCCTGCGTGAGGGCAGAGCTTTCCCAAAGGTTATCATCGGTGCACTATATGTTTTTAGCTATCCAGTCCTTACTTTATGTCGTATAGATTGGCATCTTTGGCCATTATACTTGTCTCTCCTCTTCCGGGAATATGGGGTGAGTATTATATCTGTTCGATGAGGTTGTGAGTGTCATATGGGTGTATAGGGACTGCGAAATATTCATAGGTGGTTATGGGTTATCCGTGGATTTGATGTTATTGGACATTGTAAATTTTGATGTAATTCTGATGATGGACTTCTTGAAGACTCACTGGGCAGGTTTTGATTGTCATAAGAATGAGGTAGTCTTTACAAGTCCACATATTCCATAAATCTTGTTTCACAGCGAAAGAAATACTTCTCCACTTTGTTTGATTTCGGTGGTGAAAGCAGAGAAGATGTTAAAAAAAGGTTATGAGGCATACTTGGCACATGTGATCAATACAAAAATTTATGCGCCGAGTATCAGAGATATTCTAGTGGTTTGTGAGTTTCCAGATTTATTTCCAGAGGACTTACCTGGTTTGTCTCTGATGAGGGAGATTAACTTCACCATTGAGTTACTTCCATGTATTGGTCCTATTTTCCAAGCACCCTATCGAATACTCCAGCACAACTGAAGAAATTACAAGTTCAATTGCATGAGTTAATCGATAAGAGCTTCATTCGACCCAGTGTTTCACCATGGGGTGCTCCAGTATTGTTTGTAAAGAAGAAAGACGGTGCGATGAAGCCGTGCATCGACTATTGGAAATTGAATCAAGTCACGGTGAAGAATAAGTACTCTTTACCGTGGATTGATGATTTTTTCAATCAACTAAAAGGAGCTACATTTTTCTCGAAGATTTATCTAAGGTCAGAATATTATCTGCTTCGAATTAGGGAATCAGATGTTCCTAAAATGGCTTTCTGATCACACTATAGGAATTATGAGTTTCTTGTCATACGTTTTGACCCAACAAATGCCCCAGCCACTTTTATAGACCTCATGAATCGAGTCTTCAGGCGATACTTGGATAAGTTTGTCATTGTATATGTCGATGATATCTTAATATTTTCCAAGAATGTGAAGCAGCACATGAAACATCAACGTGCTGTTTTACAATCTTTGCGGGATTTTCAATTGTATGCAAAGTTTAGCAAGTGTAAATTTTGGCTAGATAGTTGAAATTTCTAGGTCATGTGATTTCATCTAAGGGAGTTAGTGTTGATCCAGATAAAATAGAGGCAATGCTGAATTTGAGCAGACCTACAAGTGTAACTGAGATAAGAAATTTCTTGGGTTTAGCGGGCTACTATTGTCGTTTTGTACAAGACTTTTCGAGAATTGCGACTCAGCTTACCCGATTGACGAAAAGATGGTCAAATTTGAGTGGTCTGATGCCTGTGAAGAGACTTATCTGACGTTTAAGGAGAGATTGACTACGACACCACTATTGACATTACCTGATGACAATGGAAATATGTCATTTATAGTGACACTTCAAAATTGGGTTTGGGCTACATTTTGATGCAGCATGGCGAAGTCGTTGCATATGGTTCAAGACGATTGACCTATGAAGTTAATCATCCCACACATGATCTTGAGCTAGCCGCTATTATTTTGGCACTGAAAAGTTGGAGGCACTATTTATATGGAGCGCAGTGTAGGATTTACACTGATCAAAAGAGTTTCACTTACCTGCGTACACAACCAGATCTGAACATGAGGCAGCGAAGATGGATGTAATTGATTAATGACTATGACTGTACTTATGAGTACCATTCGGGAAAAACTAATGTTGTTGAGGATGCCCTTAGTAGGAAATTTAGAGCCTCTCTATTTCATGTACGTGTCGCAAAAGTATCACTTTTAGCTTAATTGCGAGCTTTAGGAGCAAAATTGGAATGGAGAGATTGTGAGAGCAGATTTATCCCACTACAGCTTAGATCTTTGTGAACCTGCAAAATAAGTCGGAGCACGGTGAGGTACCGTGCTTAGACCCTTCGAAGCTTAAGTCAAAACTTTATCTTCAGAATAGAGTAATGATTAGGGTAGAATAACGTTACCTGAGACCATGTATGGATGGCATATATATAAAGATTGTGCTAGGTTTAAGCATAGTCCTTGTCGAATTAGACTATTTTACATTAGGAAAAGAGGAACTCATTAAGGAATGAATCTCCATATCCAGGGCCAATCAAATCTTTATGACTACCACAGACCCTTTGGCATAATCTTCTCGGATATGCAGTAAATCTTACCTTATTTCTCTCAGATTCTGTCAATCTCCCTGAGGTCTGACAAAATAGTCCCCAGTGGTCAGATTGCCTAGCCTCCTCAAGGTCCAATCTTACCTTGGGATTGTCATGCCATCGAACATTCCAGACGCCTCCACAACGTTCCAGACACTTCTAGAAACCTCTAGATAATTCATTCTTTAATCGAAACCCTCGTCGTCCAAATTCAGGCCCATTTCTAGCCCCATTGGACCTCATTCGGTATAAGATTACTCAAGCTCGTCTTCCTCCAGCTTTGGTGATCAAAAACGACTCCTACAAATACCCCCACAGCAGCATGAGGCTCGACACTTATTGTCCTTACACAGCTGTATATCCAAGCTTTATTGCTTCAAATTTCGAAAAGCGCTTCAGCTTTCCTATCTTACTGTGCACGAAATCCCAAGCATGTGCCTTTATTGTACCGCCTTCATCATGACGCATGCGTCATCAAATCTTGTCAGCCATCACGTCTCTTCCCAACAAACGCAACCCTTTCCATTCCCACCTCTTTTCAAATCCAATCGCATCCCTTGGAATCTGAAACCATATTTCTTCTCAAACGGTCACTCTTCATCATTTCACACCTCTTGACCATATATAAATCAAAACCTTCCTTCTTTTTCATTTTTTACGTCCATCCACCTACTCAATCTTCCTATCGAGCCTAAAGAACCCTCTTTGCATCCTCAAAGCTTTAGGCTTCCTCTTCTCAGAAAACTCAGGAAATCCCTGTAAATATCAATGGCTACCAACAACACCTCTTCCCTTACCCAAGACGAGATCATTGGCCACACAATCACCATTCTCTAGGATCCAAACGTCGTTGATCAGACTGATGTTTCCAAACCGCTCGCTATCACTGTGACCATTCTGCAACCCTAACCAGCCGCCGCCAGACTAAGCCGGGAACCCTCCGTCAAGGTCATTCATGATCCCTCCTCCCCCACTACTTTCAAAGTGAAGGAGGTCGAAGTTGTCCATCCTCACATCCTAGAGGTCGAGGCTGATCCCACCGTCATGCATCTTCAACCATGCGTCACCAAGGTTGTGTCCAAGAAGGCTCATACGGAGCTTTATCCTTCGGCTTTGAAGGTTGAATCTGCCGAGGCCCTAGCCGCTTTCATTCAATCTTTCCACCAGGGGAACAACGATAATTTCCAGTTTTCCTTCATGAAAGATGAAGCAAGAGTATCGGAGCGAGAGAGAGCTCATGGTCTGAGCCTGCTTATTCACCCTTTCCAGATCATCTATGGGCTTTCTTTCCCAACTCCTTCCTTCATCTGTTCTGCTCTAGAGTTCTACAACATCGTCGTGGAGCAATGGTGCCAAGACAGCTTTTGTTGTCTGACCTGCTTCGACCGGCTCAATCGGTAGTTCGACTACCGCATGGGTCTGCCAGAGTTTAGGCTCTTGTTCCAGGTCAAGCCTACCCCGGTGAACTAGTTCTACCTTTCCCAATGAATCATGTACATCAAGGACTCGCTGCTAATCAATTCCCTCTACTCTCCCAAGGACTGGAAGAAGACTCTTATCCTCGTCTTCGGGGATTGGGAAAAGCTTGGCCTCGAATCCGGCTTCAAGGTTCCAACCATCATCTACTGTATCCCCAAGCTGCCGGAGGAGCTTACTAGAGCCGTTGATTTCTACCGCGACCTCGTGAATGACTCCCTGGCCATCCTCACTAAGTACCGCAAGTGCCGGTGGTTATGGAGCAAGGAACGCCTCAGCCCTGGAGGCCTGGAAGGCATCGTGCCCCTCCAGCACGGGAGTCGCCAAGAGTTGACCAAGGTCCCTCGAGCCCCCTAAGTCCACAACAAATAAGCCTTCACCCCCAAGCCCCTACACGTCCATGCTCTAACAGAGCAGGGGAAGGATTCTAAGCCCAATAAGCAAAGGCTAGTAAAGACTGCCGAGATGACCAAGGGCAAAGACAAGGTTCTGGTCTAGGTCGTGGAGCCCAATTAGGCATATCACCTAGTTTCTCTGTTGCTATTACCACAGCTACTACTGTCGCTAGCACTACTAATGATGTTGTTGACTCCGTTCTTCCTCTATCTCCTTCTCACAAGAGGATGAGGATGGTTATCTCCACCGACCCCTTGTCCTCCTCATCCGAGCCGGGGCCCTCCAAGCTCAGGGGCTTCTCACTTGGTAAGCTCATTCTCTTCTGCATTTTGTCTGTGGGATCTTTCATTCTTGAATTGTCTTGGTATACCTTTATTTGCTTGTGTTGAACATTTGTGAATTTTTATGTTGTTGATCGTGCAAGTTTCCTTAGGGAGCTGATGGAGGGTGTCGTCCCTGATCTACCCAGGGTCTACTTCAAGAGGGATCAGCCAGGCCCTAGTTTTATCGTTCAGCCTCCTCTTGATCTGACCGAGGAGGAGGTTTGAGGGCCGGGGGGAGGGTGTTGTGCTACCCCGTGTGGGTAAGTTGCTCCTTCCCAATTCTGCTCTAGGCTAGCCCATGCGGATATAGCCTACTTTTCTTTGACCTCCATGATGCTGGAGCAGAACGTTGAGGACCTTGGGTCTCTGGAGACCAAGGACTTGATGATGATGTCCATGACCTCTCTTTACCTGGTAATCTTTTCTTCACACATCTGATATCCTTTCATACTGTCTCTTATTGCTTTCTTGTGTCTAATCATATTGTTCTGTTCTTATTTCATTGTTCCATCACCCTCACAGCTACCGTTGGGCGCCTCCACGCCACTGCTTATGAGGCGGACAAGAGGGTCGTGGAGGCTAAGAAAAAGGCCAAAGAGTCTACCTCCAAAATCAAGGAGCTCGAGATCGAGGTCCACAAGCTCGGGGACGCCCAGGCTCATGCTTGCTATTTCATCAACCAGAGGGAGAGGACCCTTGAGGATGAGCGCTCCCTCCATGAAGGGGGGGGGGGGGGGGTAAGGGCCTTAAAGTCTGAGCTTGAGGAAGCGCGGGCTGAAGGCAAAGAGGCTCTGACTGCTAAGGACCGAGAGTTTGAGGATCGCTTGAGTGCCCTGGAGGAGGCTCATGGGCTCCAGCTTAAATCCCAAAGGGTGGACTGGGAGCAGGAGCATAAGGAGCTTATCCGTGCTTACAATCCTTATGCTGCTTCTAAGACTGAGTCAGAGTAAATCCCCTGCTTGTTTAAAGGGGTGTATTTCTGTAACAGTGTTAGTGCCATTTCATAGAACAATATTTTATCTTTCTTTACTTTCGTGGATTTTTGTGCTAATCTTGACCTAGGCCTTTAGCTCATATAACTCTTATGCCAAGAGTAAATATTATCGTGCTTAGTTTATCGTATTTATGCTTAACTATCTCGTGTTTTTACTTTGTGCCCACCAATCTTATATCTGGGTCTAAGGGGTCTGCCTCTGAGTGTCTGTGGCCTCAGTGCGACTCTTGGACACCTAAATTTTTCTGAGTTAATGCTCTCGGAAGATGTTTAAGGAGATCCTTGGTAAACTTAAGGTCTCCTGGGAGATGCTCGCATTTTTTAGACTGCCTCCCTAGTGAGGGGTATGCATGCTTACCCCCCGATCTGTATAAAGATCACCATACTCCAGACCCTTCCCACGACCAAATCCCTTCTTCTCGGAGCGTCTTGCCGTCATAGGGTACCCGATGCTATCACAAAGACCGCACCTGGGTTGTCCTCTGGTTTGAGTCCTACCAAGGGGACTTGTCTGCAGTGTCGAGATGAGGTCTACCAGAACTCTATATATCGACTTTGACTTATCCCTATGGCATCGTTATATGTGAACGTTTGGGACTTAGAATGCCCAAATTGCCAAGATATGGCTAAGCCACCACTCGGATGTTTGTGTGGATCTAACCTTGTACGTTCTAACTTTATGAAACCTAACCCCAAAGACTTTACTGACCCAAGATTACCATGAGCCATTGTGAGGTTTTACTCTAAATGTTTTGGTCTATCTGTGCACGTCCCCCTCAATGCCCTAACCCTTCCTCCCTTGGGATGCTTTACATTTGAGAGGATTGGCTAGCTTGCAGAGTGAAGGTCCTTCCCACGAGAACCAACTTCATCTTCCCCACTCGAGCTCGTTGACTTTCCTGGGATTTAAGCTCCTCCTAATCGTACACATTAATCCATAGGGTAACTCTGCTATTTTATGTCAGACAAAACATGAAATCAAATATATAACACAATGAAAAGCATAGTTACTGAAAACAGAAGCTTTTATTAAATGGTCGTATATATCATACAATGTCTATCTCATGAGCAACGAAGTATCTGACATGCCTCGTTAAATCTGTCAACTTGTAAAATAATCGTAATAAAAACCAAGATGGTTAGGAAGAGTACATGCCCCTTCTAGACGCTTGCTAGCTTCTGTCTCCAGGTCTTCAACTCTGCTCCGAGCGGTACTCCTTCAGGTAAAGAGCATTCCATCGTTTATCCACTGAGGCTCCGGTTCTAGGGTTCTCCAACTCGTACGATCCATTGTAGCCTTCCCCACGATCTTGTAGGGCCCTAACCAGTTTGTCCCCAAATTTTCCCTCTCCTGGGACCTTAGTATTTTCAAACACTTTGCGTAGGATCAGGGTGCCAGGGAGGAAAACTCTGAGTCGAACATTTCTGTCGTAATAAGGTTTTATCTTCTGCTGGTAGGATGTCACCCTAACTTGAGCTTACTCCCTTCGCTCCTCTTGCCGGTCCAGATTATGCCTCAAGCTTTCTGCGTTGCTCTCTACTGTTCATTCTGCCAGCTTGAGGTTAGGGATCTTGTGATTGATGGCGATGACAGCTTTTGTACCGTACACCAAAGCAAAGGGAGTTTCCTTAGTGGGTTTCCTCTTGGTCATTCTGTATGCCCAAAGTACGTTTAGAAGCTGAGACACCCACTGCCCCTTTGTCAACTGATCGAGCCTCATCCTTAGACCTTGCAATATTGTTTTGTTTGAAGCTTATGCATGTCCGTTACCTTGGGGTGGAGAACCTGATCTTGATACCATGCTCCGCACAGTAATCCCTAACTTCTTGGCAATTGAATTGAGGGTCATTGTCTGCTACGATCATCTATGGGATTCCAAACCTGCATATAATAAATTTCCAAATAAAGTTCTTTACATATGCTCCTCTTATCTTTGACAGGGATTCAACTTCGATCCACTTAGAATGGTAGTCTGTGGCGACAATGAGGTATTTTTTCTGTCCGCCCCCAGCTCTTGTGGGGAATTCTCCCATTATATCCAACCCTCATTTGTGCAAAGGCGCATGGTATCGAAATCGAGTGCAGCTCCTCTGGGTGCAAAGGTGGTTAAATGGCATGCCTTTGACAAGTCTCACAAGCTTTGTCGTACTCCATGCAATCATTCTTCATTATGGGCCAATAGTATCCATTGGTCAAGCATCATACTACAAGGTTCCTGCCCCCAATATGCATGTCACATATTCCAGAATGGAGCTCATACATAATCGTTCTAACATGGGTGGGTTGTACCGCCAGCTGGTCTGGTCTGTCGAAGGATCGCTTATACAATCTTCCCTCTCTAATATTGTACCTTATTACTTGCCGTACCACCCTTCTAGCCTCCACCCTTCCCTCTGGTAGGGTGTTCGTTTCTATGTAATCCATTATTTTGTCCATCCAAGAGGGTCCCAACTGAACTGGCATTACCGCCAAAATTTCCTCCTCGTCCGTGCTTGGATTAGGCATGTGCTCTACATGGATTGTTCTCCTGAGCTAATAATCGATGCTGGAGGCCAGGTTTTCCAAGGCGCCTGCGTGTGTATTTTCAGACCTTGGGAGTTACATGATCGAAAACTCTTTGAACTGGGCAACCAAACCCTTAGCTAATCTGAGATATACTTCCATGGATGCATGGTGAGTTGCGTACTCCCATAGGACTTGATTGGCAATCAGCTGCGTGTCAAGGAACACCTTGATCTTCTTCATGTTTAGCTCACTTGCTAGCCTCAATCCTGCCAGGAGGGCCTCGTATTCAGCTCTGTTGTTCGTGGCCTTCCACCCTAGGGTTAGGGCTTGCTCCATGATTGCTCTGTCTGGCGTCATTAGTACTAGACTAGGTCCAGCTCCCTTGTCTTTTGATGAACCATCTGTGTACAGCGTCCAGTAGTCTACCTCTAGCACATCTCATTCCTCTTCTTTCTCTCTTATTTCTTGGACCTCTAGCTCGGGTGTCATAAACTTAGCTAAGAAGTTTTCTAAGGCTTGCCCTTTCATCGCCGTCCGGGGCCGATACTCAATATCGCGATGTGCTAACTCGATGATCCACTTGGTTACCCAGCTTGAGGAGTCTGGGGTGTGTAAGATCGTTCTTAGTGGGAACTCGATCATGACGACGATTTTGAAATCTTGAAAGTATGGCCAGAGCTTGCGTGATGACATAACTAGAGCTAGTACCAACCTCTCCAGCTTGGGGTAGCGAGTCTCTGGGTCGAGGAGAGCTTTAGACACATAATACACGGGTAGCTTCTCCCCAGTATCTTCTCGAACCAGAGCTCTACTCACTGCTATGTTGGAAACTTCTAAATACAAGTATAGGTCCTCCCCCAACACGGGCTTGCTGAGGATAGTGGGAGAGACAAGGTAGTGCTTGGAACGCTTTTTCATACTCTTCTATCTAGAGTTCCCTTTTGGTATTCTTGAGTGCTTTGAAGAATGACTTACATTTATCCGTCAACCTAGACAAGAACCTGCTTAGTGCTGCTAGTTTCCCATTCAATCTCTGGATTTCCTTGACTATGGATGGAGATTTCATCTTGACGATCGCCGCCACCTGGTCCAGGTTCACATCTATTCCACGCTGCATCACCAAGTACCCCAAGAACTTATCGGATCCCACTCCAAACGTACACTTCTCAGGGTTCAGCTTCATGTCATGACATTGTAGGAGGTCGAAACACCACCTTAGGTCAGACACGTGGTCCCGCATGTTCTTGATTTTGACCAACATATCGTCTACATACACCTCCATCATATCCCCGAGAAGGGGCTTGAACATCTTGTACACCAGCCTCTGATACGTTGCTCCTACATTCTTCAATCCAAAGGGCATTACCTCGTAGGCATAAACTCCTTTCTTAGTTACAAATGTCATTTTTGCCACATCGTCTTCTACCATCTTGATCTGATTATAGCCGTTATATGCATCCATGAAGCTAACGAGTTTGTGACCGGCAGTGAAATCCACCAGCTGATAGATCCTAGGGAAGGGGAAGCCGTCCTTGGGGCATGCCTTGTTGAGGTCTGTGAAATCAACACAAACCCTAGGCTTACCGTTCTTCTTCTTGACAAGAACCACATTAGAGAACCATTCAGATTGTGAGACTTCCTTGACGAACCTTACTGCTAGCAGTTGTCCAACTTCTTATGCAATTATCCTGTTACGTTCAGCAGCAAAGGTTCTTTTCTTCTGCGTTACGGGCCTCACTTTAAGATCCACATGAAGTCAGTGCTCGATCATTTTCCTATCAATCCCCGGCATGTCTCATGCCGACCATGCGCATATGTCCTTGTATTCCCTCAGTAGGTTTGTCAGGCCCTTAAGCCCATCTCCACCTAGGCTTGACCCAATCCTTGCACATCGATCAAGTTAATCTTGGTCAAAAGGTTCGAGAACTACATCTTCCTCTGCCTTCTCCTTGAAAGGAAGTTCCTGGGGGTCGAGCTTCAGGTCTATCTGGTCGATCGTGCCATCTCGACCTTCACTCTGTGGTTGCTATGCTGGCAGAGCTGGGGCAACCATACCCCCAGCCTCTCATTTCGTTTCTTTTTTTATGCCATGTATGGCTAGCACTGTACACAACCTCGCCGCAGCTCTGTCTCCCTTGATGGTGACGGGACCCTATGAAGTTGGGTACTTAAGGACCTGGTGGTAAGTCGATGCTACCACCATCATCATGTGGAGCCATGGCCTCCCAAGGATAGCATTATTAGGGGGGGGGGGACGGGGTGTCAACCACAGCGAACTACATGGTTGGGTTGGTGAGGGGCGTCCCCACCTAGAGAGGAATGATCCATAAGGTTCTTACCTTTGATCCTTCAAATCCCATAAGGGTTGTTCGATAATCCTGGATTGCCGCCATCAAGCCCATTCTCTCCGCATCATCTTTGAACATAACTTTCACAACAGCTCCGTTGTCGACCAAGACCCTAGCCACTGTCATATGGGTCATTCTTATGTAAACGACCAAGGCGTCATTGTAATTTTCCTCCTCCTCAGGGAGGTCTGCATCTAAAAATTCAAGCATATTCTTCCAGGTTCTGACCTTGGGTTCACCCCCAGCCTTGTGCCTCTTTGTTTTGTGCTCCTTCTCCTTGAGGGTTACCCTCATATCCTCTACCTGGGCTTAATCCAAGGCCTAATGATAGACCATGGATAGGTCTTTAGTCTTCTTCCTGATCAGCTTGCTAGCCAACTACGAGTCCATGTCCAGTCCATTGATGAACGTCGTGGCTGCCACAGTATCACACTTACAATCGACCGTCGTATACTCCTTCCTGAACCTCGTGACTCATTCCCTCAGGCCCTCTCCCCACTTCATCTTGAGGGAAGTGAGGTAGGTTACATCCTTCGTTCCATCGGCATTGCTCTCATACCTTTTGAAGAAGGCCGCTCTCAGACTTCTTCAATCCTCCATCGAACCTGGGGGGAGTGTTTCGTACCACTGCAGGGCATGGTCTTTCAGACTAGCCTGGAACATTTTACACATCCAAGCATCGTTCGATTGGCTAGTAGCCATTGCCAACTAGTAGTTCCTCACATGCTGGTATGGGTCTGAATCCCCCGAGTACCTGTCAAACCTGGGGTGGCTCCACTTCTTGGAGGGCTCGACATCCTGGATGAACTAAGCCAGGGGGTTTTGAGACATTCTCTGAGTCTTCTGCTTAGCCTCTGATTCCTTCTTAGACATCCATTCCTTCCTCAGCTTCTTAATTTCTTGGTTAGTCTGGACGTTATTGGCATGCTGCATCTCCATCATGTTCCTGAGAGCCGCGACCCCCGGGGTGTCAGTATCGATTGCCACCTCCTGTTGGTTATCCTGCTTGGCTGCTAGGGCTTTCAGTACTTCCACCATAGGTGGGTCAAACGTGACCAATCCCTGGTTCTTTAAAAGTTCTACCATATTCAGCAGGGTGGCTAGACGACAGCCATAGTGCCCTTCAGCTCATTCGTGCTTCTGGCGTCCCTCTCAGTAGACTATTGCAATGCAGCCACATTAATCCTCAGATTCGTATACCGTTTCTCAGCCCAGTGAAGGTCATGATCGACCTTGGCCCTCCACCCAAGGACGGAGCCAGGATTCTCGGTGAGGGGGGGCCTAAACGAAAAGCTTAAAAAATAAAAATAATATATTAATTTAAATAATTCAAAATATTAAAATAGTGCTTGTACAATACTATCTATTACAAGGGTAATTGTCCTCAACGAGATTTCATATCCTGAAAACGTTTCATAATAACTTCATCGTCAATAGTAAGAAAAATGTATTTCTCAATATAAGAAATCAAACAATCATTCATCAACTCGTCACTCATTTTTCTGCGTAATCGATTCTTCACAATATTCATTACAGAAAATACTCTCTCCACGCTTGTTGTTGTAACAGGTAGAATCAATGCCAATCTCACAAGCCGGTAAACTAGCGGATATGTTCTATCTTTCCTTCGATGAACCATTTTCTCTGCAAGCTCAGTAATTCCTTTCAAATATCAGAAAACTTAACATTGGAACGCATGTCTACTATATAGTTCTCAAGTTGATCATCTAGTACCTCTATCTCATGTTCAGAAAAATCTTGTGGATAACACTGGGCAAAATGTTGTAACTTTTCTTTATCAAAAGTCGAGAATGAGTTACTTGGGTTCAAACCTGACATACAAATAAGCAGCTTTGTGTTCTTCTCAATGAATCGATCACCTAACTCTTGAAGTTGTTTATATATGACAGTATAGAATAAATCAACACGATAATGATGCAAGTTTGTTATTACCTGAGCATTTCGCTTTGATTTTCCTGTAGATTCAAATCTATCCTCCATGCTTATAACTCTTATTTGATGCTTCTCACAAAAAGAAGAAACTTGTATGAGTAATTCATCACATCCGTTCTCCCTCAACGTCTATAATCGCTTGTTGCATACATTAACTAAGTTCATAGCATTCACAATATCTTGATCTTTTCTCTGCAATGCTTTTGACAAATCATTTGTAATTCCGAGTATTTTTCTCATCAGGTATAGGCTAAATATGAAATCATATGATTGCATATAATCCATCAGGACCCTTGCTTCTAGTTTCTGAACAGAACTTGCTCCCCCATCGATCCTTATAACTTCCAATACTGCGATCACAGATTTGAACATTCTAGATAAGCTGATTAATGTATCATAATGAGAGCTCCATCGTGTATCACTAGTTCGTTTAAGACTACTTTCCTGGTTTAAGCCTTGTCCAATTGAAAGCTCATGATTATTTAAGGCCTCTAGAATGTCATAGCCATGTTTTTCTATGAGAATATCTCGTCTTTTGGCCGATGCTCCAACAACATTTACCACGTTAGCAACTAATTCAAAAAAGTTTGAAATATCTGTGTGATTCTTTGCCACGCCAACAAGAGCTAGTTGCAGCTGATGAGCAAAACAATGAACATAAAATGCAGATTCATTCTCCTTCAAAATAAGTGATTTCAAACCATTTAACTCGCCTCGCATATTACTTGCTCCATCATAACCTTGACCCCGCAATCTAGAAATGTTTAATCCATGTCTACAAAGAAAATCATCAATAACTTCTTTGAGAGTTGCAGCATTGGTATTAATAACATGTTCAATCCCCACAAAACGCTCAATTACTTTACCATCATCCACATAACGAAGTATAATGGCCATTTGCTTCTTTGAAGACATATCTCGAGATTCATCAACGAGAAGGGCAAAGAAAGAAACACCAATTTCACTAGCAATAGTAGTGGATATTTCAGCTGAAATAGCACTTACAATATCCTTTTGAATGTCAGGTGATGTCAACATCAAATTTTCTGGAGCATTCTTGAATGTAACGGCTTTGAAATCTTCATTATAACCACACCAATCGATGCACTTAGGCGAGTACGGTAGTCAATTCGATCTTGATCTGTATATTTTACCAAAACAATCTCAATGTGTTGTTTTTGGTTTGATAAAGCATCACAATTACTCGTAGCCTGATTATGAGTAATATTTGATCCTCTAAAATGTGATATCAGCGTTTGCTTCTTCTTCCAATTACTGAATCCATGACCAGCACCAACAAAAGTTGCACCACCGCCTTGTTCTCCAACAACTGGTTTGAAAAGATAACAACATAAACAAAATGCAGCATTCTCTTTAATATTGTACTCTAACCAATATGGAAATTCAATAAACCAATCACGAATAAACCTTTTTTTCTTCTTTTGTCCTCCAAATTCCGTGAAAGGAAAAGTATGATTTTTAGGTCGACAAAGGCCTTGTTGTAGATAATATCTTCGAACTTCTTCTTGAATGTTAGGATGATAACTTGAAATTGGGGGGCGTTTAGCGGGATCCGATGGATACTTTTTTGTAATATCTTCAGCACAAGACTTTTTTAGATTGTTATTCTTCTTCTTTTGAATTTTCGTGGGTGGTTGCTCATCTGATGTTGGAATAGAAGAAGGGGGTTTTTCTTTTCTTTTGAAGTATCTCTCCATATCTAATAAACTTAATAAAAATGATTGTATTTTAATCTCAGGTACGGTAGAGCTTTTATAAAGAAAAAAACCATAAAATCCTAAACTTGATAACAGATTGAATCCTAATTGACCTAGTATTTGGATTTTATTATTGAAATATAATATAATAATATTTTTACAAAGTTGTCGGATTGAATTGTCAGTAATTGAAGTTTAGATATACTTCAAATAAATTATAATATTTATATTATATAATAATAATATACTAATATTTTTTTCTACATTAACTCAAGGTGGGCCCAGCCCATAATACCTTCGTGCCTGCCTCCACCCCCTGGCTCCTTCATTCTCCTAATCAGATCCTTCTTCTTCGCTCATGTGCGCTTCTTCTGCAAGGTTTCTCGGCTGAACCTGGCACGTGAGAGCGCTTCTATGTCTCAATGCCCCCGTGTCGGGGGTGACTTGATTGTTTCCCGCTAGCGGGGTTGTCTCCTTGTCATGCTGGTTACTTGCGCCAATGTTGTCTTCCATGTTCTTCTGTTCACGAGAGTTAGTCAAGGGTTCCGCTCTCAATGAAAGCACAAATTTGTGAGAGCATATTTATCCTACTACGACTTAGATCTTTGTGAACCTGCAAAACAAGTCGGAGCATGGTGTGGTACCGTGCTTAGATCTTCCAAAGCTTAAGTCAGAACTTTATCTTCAGAATAGAGTAATGATTATGGTAGAATAACGTTACCTGAGACCATGTATGGATGGCATATATATATATATAGATTGTGCTAGGTTTAAGCATAGTCCTTGTCAAATCAGACTATTTTACATTAGAAAAGGAGGAACTCATTAAGGAATGAATCTCCATATCAGGGGCCAATCAAATATTTATAACTACCACAAGCCCTTTGGCACAATCCTCTCGAATATGCAGTAAATCTTACCTTATTCCTCTCAGATTCTGTCAATCTCCTTGAGGTCCGACCAAATAGTCCTTTGTGGTCAGATTGCCTAGCTTCCTCAAGGTTCAATCTTACCTTGGGATTGTCATGCCATTGAAAATTCCAGAAGCCTCCACAACATTCCGGACACTTCTAGAAACCTCTAGATAATTCGTTCTTTAATCGAAACCCTCGTCGTCCAAATCCAGGCCCATTTCTGGCCCTATCGGACCTCATTCAGAATCAAATTACCCGAGCTCATTTTTCTCCAGCTTAGGTGGTCAAAATTGACTTCCACAAATACCCTCACAGTAGTATGAGGCTCAACATGTGTTGGCCTTGCGCTGCTGTTTATCCAAGCTTTATTGCTTCGGTTTTCGAAAAGCGCTTCAGCCTTCTTATCTTGTTGTGCACGAAATCCCAAGCACGTGCCTTTACTGTGTCGCCTTCATCATGACACATGCGTCATCAAATCTCATCACCCATCATGCCTCTTCCCTACTAACGAAACCCTTTTCATTCCCACCTCTTTTCAAATCTAATCGCATCCCTTGGAATCTGAAACCATCTTTCTTCTCAAACGGTCACTCCTCATCACTTCACACCTCTTCACCATATATAAATCAAAACCTTCTTTCTTTTTCATTGTTTACATCATTCCACCTACTCAATCTTCCTACCGAGCCTAGAGAACCCTCTCTGCATCCTCAATGCTTTAGGCTTCATCTTCTCAAAAAACCCAGGAAATCCCTGAAAATATCAATGGCTGCCAACAACACATATTCCCTTACCCCAGACGAGATCATCGGCCACACCATCACCATTCTCCAGGATCCAAACGCCGTTGATCAGATCGATGTTTCCAAACCGTTCACTACCACCGTACCCATTATGCAGCCCCAACCGGCCGCCGCCAGACCAAGCCAGGAACCCTCTATCGAGGTCATTCAAGATCCCTCATCCCCCACTACTTTCAAAGTGGATGAGGTCAGAGTTATCCAGCCTCACATCCTGAAGGTGGAGGCCGATCCCACCGTCATGAATCTTCAAGCATGCATCGCCAAGGCAGTATCCAAGAAGGCTCGTGAGGAGCTTTACCCTTCGGCTTTGAAGGTCGACTCCGCCGAGGCCCTGGCCTCTTTCATTCAATCTTTCCACGAGGAAGACAACGACAATTTCTGGTTTTCCCTTGTCCAAGACGAAGCAAGAGTATCGAAACTCGAGATAGCTCATTATCCGAGACTGGTTGTTCACCATTTCCAGATCATCTATGGGCTTTCTTTCCCAATTCCTTCCTTCATCTGTACTGTTCTAGAGTTCTATGGCATCGCCATGGAGCAATGGTGCCAAGATAGCTTTCATTGTCTGGCCTGCTTCGACCATCTCAATCGGTGGTTCAACTGTCACATGGGCCTACCAGAGTTTAGGCTCTTGTTCCAGGTCAAGCCTACCCCGGTGAACCAGTTCTACCTCTCCCAACGAATCATGTACATTAAGGACTCGTTGTTAATCGATCCCCTCTACTCTCCCGAGGACTGGAAGAAGACTCATATCTTCATCTTCGAAGATTTGGAAAATCTTGGCCGGGAATCTGGCTTCAAGGTTCCCACTATCGTCAACCGTCTCCCCAAGATGCCCGAGGACCTTACCAGAGCCGTTATTTCTGCTGCAACCTCGTGAATGACTCCCTGGCCATCCCCACTAAGTCTCGCAAGTGTCAGTGGTTACGGAGCAAGGAACGCCTCAGCGCTGGAGGCCTGGAGGGCATCGTGCCCCTCCAGCACGGGAATCGCCAGGAGTCGACCAAGGTCCCTCGAGCCCCTCAAGTCCACAAGAAAGGAGCCTCCACTTCCAAGCCCCTACACGTCCATGCTCTAACAGAGCAGGGGAAGGTCTCTAATCCCAAGATACAAAGGATGGTGAAGACTACTGAGCTGACCAAGGGCAAGGACGAGGCTCTGGTCCAGGCCGTAGAGCCCAATGATGCCTATCACCTGGTTTCTCCTGCTGCTATTACCACCGCTACTACTGCTGCTACCACTACTAATGTTGTTGTTGACTCCATTCTTCCTCTATTTATTTCTTGCAAGAGGATGAGGACGACTATCTCCATCGACCCCCTGTCCTCCTCGTTCGAGCTGGGGCCCTCCAATCCCCATTTGGTAAGCTCATTCTCTTCTGCGTTTTGTCTATGTGATCTTTCCTTCTTGATTTGTCTTGGTATACCTTTATTTACTTGTGCTGAACATTTGTGAATTGCTATGTTGTTGATCGTGCAGGTTCCCTTGGGGAGCAGATCGACGACGTCTTCCCTAATCTCCCCAGGGTCTACTTCAAGAGGGGACAATCAGTCCCTGGTTTTATCGTTCAGCCTCCTCGTGATCTGACCGAGGAGGAGGTCGAGGGCCAGGGGGAGGGTGTCGTGCTGCCCCGTGTGGGTAAGTATGCTCCTTCCTAATTCTGCTCTGGGCTGGCCCGTGCGGATATAGCATGCTCTTCTTTGACCTCAATGATGTTAGAGCAGGACGCTGAGGACTTTGAGTCCCTGGAGACCAAGTACTTGATGATGATGTCATGGACCTCTCTCTACCGGGTAATCTTTTCTTTCTCGTGTACTGTCTCTTTTTGCTTTCTCGTGTCTAATCATATTGTTCTTTTCTTATTTCAGTATTCCATCACCCTCATAGCTACCCTTGGGCAACTCCACATCTCTGCTTGTGAGGTGAACAAGAGGGTCGTGGAGGCATAGAAGAAGGCCAAGGAATCTGCCACCAAAATCAGGGAGCTCGAGGTCGAGGTCCATAAGCTCGGGGAAGCCCAGGCTCATGTTTGCCGCTTCATCAACCAGAAGAAGAAGGCCCTTGAGGATGACCGCTCCCTCCATGAATGGGAGGTGAGGGCCTTAAAATCTGAGCTTGAGGAAGCATGGACTAAAGCCAATGAGGCTTGGAGTTCTAAGGACCGAGAGTGTACTCCTTCCAGATAATTTGATCTTTAATCGAAACCCTCATCATCCAATTCCAGACCCATTTCTAGCCTTATTGAACCTTATCCGGAATTAGATTACCTGAGCTCGTCTTCCTCCAGCTTAGGTGGTCAAAACCGACTCCCACAGTGTAGGATTTACACTGATCAAAAGAGTCTCACTTACCTGCATACTCAACCATATCTAAAAATAAGGCAGTGAATATGGATGGAATTGATTAATGACTATGACTATACTTTTGAGTACCATCCGGGAAAAGCTAATGTTGTTGTGGATGCCCTTCGTAGGAAATTTAGAGCCTATTTCATGTACGTGTCGCAAAAGTATCATTGTTAGCTGAATTACGAGCTACGGGAGAAGAATTGGAATGGAAAAATGATGGAGCATTGTTGGCCGTCTCCAAGTCCGACCAGTGTTGGTTGATCAAGTGCGTGAGGCCCGGGATGCAGATTCCTATATGTTGAGTAAAAAGAATTTGATTCAGAATGGCAAACCAACGGAGTTTCAACTAAGAAATGATGGCACCTTATTGTTCATAGGAAGATTATGTGTTCCAAGAAATGAAGAATTGAAGAAGTAAATATTTGATGAAGCTCATTGTTTAGCCTATGCCATGCATTTGGGTAGTACAACAATGAAGTTCATTGTTCAGCATATGCCATGCTTGTTACTGGTGGCATAATATGAAGAGAGAAATAGCAATCTATATGAGCAAGTGCCTTATTTTTCAGCAGGTGAAGGCAAAGCAGCAGAGAACTTTTGGAAAATTGCAACCATTAGAGATTCCAATGTGGAAATGGGAGCACATCACCATGGACTTCGTGTATCAGTTACCTTGTACATCCAATGGTAATAATGGTATTTGGGTAATTATTGATTGCCTTATGAAATCAGCCAATTTTCTACCTCTTCCAGGAAAACTCTATGTGAGTAAATTAGCAAAGTTATATATGGAGGAGATAGTAAGATTGCACGAAGTGCCTGTGTCTATAGTTTCTGATCGAGATACTCAGTTTACATTAGAATTTTTGCAAGCATTGGAAAGGACGTTGGGGACCAGAGTACATTTTAGTACAGCTTTTCATCCTCAAATTGATAGCCAATCCTAAAGGACGATTCAAACTTTGGAGGATATGTTGCAATCCTGTGGGCTACAGTTTAAAGGGAATTGGGATCTACAAATGCATTTGATAGAGTTTGCTTACAATAATCGTTACCAAATAGCATATGCGAGAGCAGTACCATTATCTCTTCGATTAGCAGGTATGTAAATTTCGAGGATAAAATTTTTATTAGGGGGGTAGATTTGTAACAACCCGAACCGAAAATTATGCACAAATTGACACGAATTAGGTTTATCGCGAATTAGTCGCATCGTGTAATTTGTTAATGACTTGTTCACCGAGCAAGAAGTAGAATTTATTTTCTTCACGGAAGTCATAGAGTATTTTATTTTTAGTTCGTAGGAATTTTAGGAATTTTTATCGGATAAGCGAGCTATTTTTATGATTTTTGGAAGTCTGCATGAGGAAAATATTATAAAGTAATCTTTTTAGGTCGGTTTGTTCTGGACCATTGGATCTTGATCAGATCAAATTTTAGCCGTTGATCTCATCAGGAGCTTAGCGGTATAAATAGGGATTTTTTGAAGAAAAAAAAAGAGAGAAAATCAAAACAGAAAAACTATTCAGACACAGGCAAGACCCACGACGAGCCGACTTGACCTGATTTCTAACTCGCCAAAAAACGCCACAGTTGTTGACGTTCTTGGTATAGTTTTGAAGCTCTCTTCTCCCTCTTTAGATTCATGTATGTATTGTTCTATTTTTGGATGTTTTAGGACACGAATCGAATCGATTTACCCTTTAGGTTTCGGGTTTAATCGACAACGGTTTTCCGACTATTTTTCGGCGATGGGGTGGGTGGAATCGATTGGGTTTCACCCTAGGGGTCGAACCCCTATGGTTTGGAGGACCGATGAGCGACGACATCATCTATTTTGGTCAAAAACAATTTGGATGATTTTCGGGCCGTGAGGTTTTAGCCGTTTTCCAGCCAAACGACGGCGAGTTAGGGGTAGGTCAAGTTGGGAAAGTTGTAGGGCATGTTGAGATATTTCCAACCATGGGTTGAATGCTCCCAATGGAGCTGTTGCTTCTGAAGGCGCGTGTGACTCACGCGCTGCCGTCAACGGCGAGGAAAAAATTTGAAATTGACTGAGGGTTTCCGAGGTAGTTTCTGAGTTAATTTTCGTATTGTTTATCGATTTTTTTTATTAATTGACTATATGATTTATTGAGGAGACCGTGATCGAGATTTGGTGACGAAACTTCCGCTGGACCACAAAGGTAGCTGTGTACTGTGAGTGGACATATTATTTTCATTATTTTTCTGCGAGTCTTCAATTATACATTTTTTAGTTATGCATTAATGTATTTTCATGGAGACACATATGATTTTGTTTTACACATAGCATAGTCATAGTTGTTGCATCAAAGAAGCTACGTGGGAAACCGAACATATGCGAGAGCAATACCCCTATCTCTCTTATTAGCAGGTATATAAATTTTGAGGATGAAATTTTTATTAGGATGGTATATTTGTAATGACCAGAACCAAAAATTAGGCACAAATCAACAAGAATTAGGTTTATCGCGAATTAGTCGCATCGTGTGATTTGTTAATGACTTTTTCATCGAGCGAGAATTAGACTTTTTTCTTCATAGAAGTCGTAGAGTATTTTATTTCGAACTCGTAGGAATTTTTGGGAAATTTTTTGAATAAGCGAGCTATTTTTTTTATGATTTTTGGAAGTGTGCATGAGTAAAATATTAAAAGTAATTTTTTTTAGGTCGGTTTAATCTTGACCGTTGAATCTTGATCAGATCAAATTTCAATTGTTGATTTGATCAGGAGCTTAGGGGTATAAATAGGGGTATTTTTGAAGAAAAAAAAAAGGGAATATCAAAGCAGAAAATATTTCGGGCACAAGCGAGACCCGTGACGAGCCGACCCAACCCGATTTCGGACCGGTCAGAAACACTATTGTTGCCGGCATTGTTGGTATAGGTTTGAAGCTCTCCTCTGCCTCTTTCTATTAATGTATGTATTGATAGATTTTCAGTTGTTTTAGGACACGAATCGACTCGATTTACTCGTCAGGTTTCAGGTTTAATCGACGGTGGTGCTCCGGCCGTTTTCTGGCGACGGGGTGGGGTGTAATCGGTTAGGTTTCACCCCAGAGGTTGAACCCTTATGGTTTGGAGGACCGAGGAGCAATGACGGCGTCGATTTTGGCGGGAAACAATTTTTGGCGATTATTAGGCCGTGAGATTTTGGGCCGTTTTTGGGCAAAATAACGGTGAGTTAGGGATAGGTCCAGTTGGGAAAGTTGTAGGGCTTGTTGAGATCTTTCCAACCATGGGTCTAACACTCGCAATGGAGTTGTTGCTGCTAAAGACGCGTGAGGGCCACGTGCCGCCGTCCACGGCGGAGCTCCAGCGTGGCAAAAATCCAAAATTAACTGGGGGGTTTCTGGAGTAGTTTCTAAGTTGATTTTTGCACTGTTTATCGAAATTCGATATTAATTGATTATACAATTTATTCAAGAGACGGTGATAGAGATTTTGGAGAGGAAACTTTTGCCAGACTATAGAGCTAGCTGTTAACTGTGAGTGGACACTTTATTTTTACTGTTGTTTTGCGAGTCTACAGTTGTGCATTTATAGTTTTGCATTATTACAGTTATGCATTAGCTTAAATGCATACATCATATTATTTTACATAGAGCATAGTCACAGTTGTTGTATTAATGCACTGGCTTCTCGGTTAATCCCCGAGATGCTCCGGGAAGGCCAGGGACCTGGCCCGTGTTTTACTTAGCACCTAGGAGGGTTAGGACAAACACCTGACCTGAGAATTCTTGTGGCTTGAGAACAATTGACTCAAGTTGCTGCATTCACACATCACACAGTACATATGAGGGTTAGGTCAAACACCTGACCTTGACATGTACATTTTTAAACTCACATCATTTTATATATACTCTTTGGAGAAAGGCATGATAGATATATCTTTTAGTTTAAAATGAAACATTATTTTCATCCACTCACTCTAACAGTTTTATTATTTTGTGTGCCTTTCCCTCGGATTTTCGGTTTCCTATTGCTCAGTTTGCAGTTTATATCGTGTGGTTGCACATCATCTGTCGGAGGCCTAGAGTTTGAGTCACACTTCTCTTCTAGTAGGTTCCTAGCCTAACCTGCTAGTTCTGTATATTATGTAAATTAGAAGTCGCTCTGAATACTATGTTTAGTTTGCTTCTGTTTGTGTTTTATTTCTAAATAATCACTGGATTCCTTGTAACCTTTTGAATTCAGTACATTTGTTGTTTGTACAGTAGTTGGTTGATTTTAGAAATTCGGATGGGAATTGGTGCCCCACGGTTTATTTTTTTTGACTATTTTAGAAGTGTATTTTTCAGTGCAGGTTTTGAGTTTCCTTGAATTGTAGAGGAACTCTAGAATTTTTTTGTAGTTTCTATTGTCGTTAGGGCCTAATTCTGGTTCAAGCAACTAAATCGAGGTCGAGTCCTTTCATCCTCAAAACTTGGATAGACTAAACATGATTGAATTTAAACTTGTTGCGAGAAATGGAACTGTTGGAGTTTCTTTGTCGCGGATTGTGTGGTCTGTTAGGACCATTGAGATTGTATTTTGGGTGACCAGGCGGATAATCATGCGTCATGTGATAAGTTGCCTCTACATGACCGAGGTAATTGCAATAAGTGCCTTTGAGTGGACCCTCGTTACGAGAAGAAGTGCCTTGAATTTGTGGCTTCTAGTCTTTTCGGACACCGATGGCGGAGACGTCAGAAGGAATCAAAACAGAGGATGATACTTCTTGTTGCTTCTCATTTTGAACCATGGAAGCAGAAGCTTGATGAACTGTGGGCATTGGATTACATCAATTTGGTGCGGTCATTTGTGCTCCATAGGTACACTCTTCGATGGAGTTGAATAAAGCAAGCTCATCCCAAAGGGCCTTGAGTTTGGTGTAATACACAACGATCAACATCAGACCTTGCTCAATCTAGTAAACATCTTGCTAAACCTGAAAAATGCAAGGATCATTGCTCAAAATAATCGCTCCTGAAGGTCTTCCCAAATAGCATGAAGAGTGGTGCATGCCAAAACAGAATCGGCAATGTCGGAGTCTAGGAAATTGATGATCCAAGAGAGGACCATATCATTACAGCGCTGCCAGAGTGCATGTTCTTCTAGTTGTGAGGCAATAAAGGGCTGTTTGATCTGTCCAATGATGAAACCTATCTTGTTTTTGGCACTCAAGGAGATCTTTATGGAACGACACCAAGAAACATAGTTGTCACCATTGAGTTTGTTGGAAACAAGAAGCAAACCATGATGATCAGAATGGGGAAGAAAAAAAGGACTAGTGGAGTCATCTGAATTTGAACCTCCAGACTTGGAAACGTCTTGGTTTCCCGACATGATCAAAGACAATAAAAGTAGGTTGCAATATGAGCAGTTGAGAGAATAGAGAAGAAGAAGAGCAAGAACGTTATGCCTGCTCTGATACCATGTCAGAAAGTGATTGATCAAGAATGAATTGATTCTTATTGATATTGGAATATATATAATGCATAATTGAGCAACACAAGCACACTTCTATTTTATTCCTATTCTGACTTTATAAACAGAAGAATCAGACTAATATTACAATAACTCACTAACATATCACAACATTAATTACAAAGATTCTTAACACCTAGTTTGAAAATTAGTCAATTTGCTACCTATACATCAAATTAGGCAAACTATTTGGCCAATTTGCTGCCCTAGTTTTAAATTTTTGATAGTTTTTCATATTTTTTTTCATTCAAATCAATAGAATAGAGGATTTAAAGTACCAAAGTGCTTTCAAATGTTTATAATTTGATGAATAAATTGATGAAATTCAAGTAATTAGACAATAAAGTAGCAAATTGGTAAGTTTATAAATCTTAGGATAGCAAATTGGCAAGAAAATTTTTTAGGGTGGCAAATTGACAGTGAAGTAATTCCTAGGGTAGTAAATTGGCAATTAAGCCTATTGAAGAGAAACAAAATTCATATATGTAACTCAATCAGGCAAGCAAGCTGTTTATATATATATATATATATATATAATTATGTAGGCTATGGTAAAGGAGATCTACCATAAAATTCTATTTACATTTAGTTGAACAAAATTACAACTTATTAAACAAGAATTTACTACATTTAAAACAAAATTACAATTACTTTTTGTATCATTTACAAACTATAAAACTAAGTTACAACATTGACAACAATTTATTTTTAAGTTGGTAAAAATGTCGTTTGTGTACTTACAAAATAATTGAACAATATTACACAAAAATTGTCTCATTTTATAATAACAAAATTATTCAATATAATTTAGATAGATACACTCCACCCTAAAATTTCTCCACATATATTTTATCAAAGTCACTAGATCAAGGAAAACAGAGTCCTATGCTGCGCCAAAACATGAGACTCCAATTCATTACAATATCCATCATAATCTCAAAATGATAAACTCATTGATTGGCGCCTTCAAGAGAGATGTAGAAGCATTATTTGCATTACAAATAGTGCAAAAGAGAAAGAGACATTATTCAATTTTATGTGCAAATTAATGACAATTGCATGTACAGATGTATACACTTTATCTGCATATATATGCAAGTAATGAGACATGTTCTTGTTTATATGCATATTTCACATTCAGTTGGCTGCAGAAACCAGAATCATGAAGCAGAGCACTGAATTGTACCGGAAGAAAACTTGAGACGTACACATAACAAACAAAGTAACGTGACAAGTCCTAGCGAGGGCGGACAGTAAAGAATGTTTGTATGGCGGTGAGAATGAAAAGTACAATGGCTGCAACGAATGAGATCATGCTCCATGCTGTTGAGAAATAAGTGCGGTAAATGTTCTTTATTCCTCTGCGAATCCAGTACTTACCATGGTAAGCATTCACTTTGTCACACAGATCGACGAAATAAAACTCCTTCACAACAACTTCGTCGATGATACTCTTTAGCTGAGACAAGTACTCTTCTTCTCTGATCCAACTGGAGCTTATGATCCCTCTTTGCCTAAGCAGTCTAATGTCTTTTGGAAACCGAATGAGACTCTTCAAGAGGACGGCGTAGGATGTCATGTGATGCAGACTGCCGAGACTGCATTGCTCGAAAGCAATCAGGTTCCTCAAGAGTGAATCGTCAATGAAAATGGGTGGAATTTTCATCACGCCCTTGCTGAAAGTTATGTTCAACAAATGGTCCGACCTCTGTTGCTTCTGAAACTCGATTCCAGACTCCAAAAGTTCCGAAGCGCAGCAGTTAAACCCCCATTTCTTAATGCTGCCGAATACCGGTTCAGCTCTAGAATGATGTTTCTGCTCGGCTATCATTTCGATCTCGACCGAGAAGTCACAATGTCTTGGGAGGTAGAATTTGTGTAAGACGTCGAGCAAGTGCTTGTACTCCGTGCTCCAATCTTCGGAGAATGTCTTATAATTCATAGGCTGAAAGAAGTTAAGAGCAAGTGTAGCTACAGATGTCGATGTCCTGTTCTCCAAATGAGGCTCGATGGCCTCGTATAAACGTTCAAGTATAAAAAAAGGGATCTGGTTTTCGAGTAACGCTAGATCATGTTGAAGAGCCGCGATCATCCAAGCACTATTGAATATCGCATCCGACTCATAGTCGAGTATCATTTTCAAGTGTTCGTCATACTTGAGGTATAGCTCGATGATGAAGCAACCGTCGAGTAACACAATTTGTGCGAGCTCCTTGTGGCCCTGCTCTTTGCGGCTGATCCTCTTCGCGTAGCATCCACGAATCCTCGAGTCGAAATCATAGATAGCACTTGTGCACTCCTTCCAGCAATCGAGATACTTCTGGTGATCTTTGATTCGTTGGAAAAAGTGATGCATGTACTCCCATTTGTGTGCTCTCATGGCTGCAACGTCGTGGTCGCCTAGGTGTAAAGGACCGATGGAGACGAGGCGGCAGTTGTAGGCATCATCCTTCACTCGACGAAGTTTGGTTGGAACTGTGTGAATGCTGAGACATGAAGAACCCCTCTCCACCTTGCGCTGAAACTTCTCAGTGATCTCCTTGTGCCACTCCATCTTCTTATCAATTGCTTCTACTTGCTGTTTAAGTAGACTTTAGAATGTTTGGTGAGACAGAATGAAAATATGGAAGAAAAGAATACACATATACTATATGTCAATATGCATGAATCGATCACTTGCCTTCATGTATGGGTAATTAATGTATGAAATCTAGTAAAGAAACCGAAGCTGTACCTGTACGTATTACATATTGGAATATGCATGTTAATATATTAAAAAGAAGAAGCTTCCCCATCACAATAATCAACTCCCAACATACAGGCTAGGAGTTTAGTTTGTGTTTGACAATATACCACATGTTAACTCAAGTAAGACTCGAACTTCGAAACTAATTAAGCAAGCTCAGAAACTGTTTCATAGTTACCTGAATATCCATCTGCGATTCAGTCATCTTGGTAGGTACGTTTTTCCTTTGTTGTCGCCGGGTCTACCGATCCGAGCTTTTTCCCCAGATCAGGCACTGGGAATCCGCTACACAACTATGAAGAACTACAGAAGAAGCATGGTTGTATGATAATATATAGGAGCAATCCAGCACAGAAGTGAGTCCAAATTGATATTACTCTGGCTCCATTTCTGATCTGTCCTTGTAGCTAGAGAATTCAATAGATACATCCAGCCTGATCCTCAACCATTACCAAATGGAAGAGGAAGAAGAAGGCCAACAGTCATATCAGTACCAAACAAGTTTGGGAACGCATAATCTGCCAAATCAAGCTCGATGACTTGATTGACCTAGGTCGTTGAACGGTAGGCAGTACGTATCTTCCCACAAAAACTGACACCGAGCTACTACATATATATAATTGGGATTAAATCACTCCAACTCTCCAATAAAGTACTATTAAGGGGTGTGCTGCTCTGCTGCTGTCAATCAAGGTGTTTACTGCT
Organism: Geum urbanum; assembly: GCA_946800695.1. NCBI lineage: Eukaryota > Viridiplantae > Streptophyta > Magnoliopsida > Rosales > Rosaceae > Geum > Geum urbanum. The sequence continues at coordinate 73,623,670 of OX326999.1, read as the reverse complement.
GATCATGGTGTGTTACTGCTGATCATGGTGTAGCAGTGCTGATTTGTGTGCATCAGTAGTCAGTTTGTGTAGAGTATGGGATGATCATGTGATGATCCAGTTTATTGCTGGTTTTAGGTGTGTTTTAGGTAGTAGTTGTTGAGAGTGGTTGGTTCCTCTCTTTCTTCTTGTATATGTTTAGCTTGAGCTGTAGCTTTGTACATATAGAAAAATACTACTGAACCAGTGGTTCCTTTTTTAGTCTGTAACCAGTTCTTTATCAAATACACTGATCAATTCATCAAACTTTCTTCATGGTATCAGAGCAGTGATCCTCATAAGGACCTGTTTCTGTTTGTTCATTCGTTTTTTGTTTCCATCTTCATAGTCAATCATGGCAACTCAACATGAATTAGTTCCTGTTGATCCATCCTCAGCGATATCTGAGTATGGTGACAGAGGTTCGAACCAAAGTATTGTGTCCACCAGGCTGAATCAGTTCAATTACTTGAACTGGTCAAGAAACATGTTGCTGGCTATTGGAGGAAGATCCAAGTCGAGTTACATCAAGGAAAACAAGGTTCCAGATGTCAATGCTGAGAATTATGAAAGAGAACTGAGCAAAGATCAACAGGTCCGTGCCTGGATTCTCAACTCAATGGAACCAAGTCTTGCAGGGGTGTTCAGCTATCATGAGTCTGCATATGATCTGTGGGAAGCACTAAAGGAGTTGTATGGGAGTGTTAATAATGCTGCAAGAGTGTTTCAGCTCCAGAGAGAATTGTTTGAAATCCAACAAGGTACAAATTCTTTTGTTCAGCATCTAGGTGCCTTAAAATCCAAATGGAATGAGATTGATATTCTCAGACCATTTACAACGGATGGAGCTGTATTAAGAAAAAGAGCTGATGAAGACAAAGTTTTTCAACTGTTAGCCAGTTTGGGACCAGAATATGAAGATTTAAGAAGTCATCTAATGATGAGTGCAGAGTTTCCTAAGCTTTCTACGGTTACAGCTGTTATTCATAGTGAAGAAACTCGCAGGAGAGTCATGAATGTGGAAGTTGGATCCAGAAGTGCTGATGCAAGAGCCTTTGCTGCTGGTCAGTCTACTGTTGCTGGTCAGTCTACTGCTGCATTTCGGGTATACAAAGGAAAAAGGCCAGACTTGTCATGCTCTCACTGTAAGGCTATTGGAAGAGCTGGAATTGGACACTTAAAGGAGACCTGCTGGATTCTTCATCCAGAACTTAAGCCAAAATGGAATGACAACCAGAAGGGATATGCTCATAAGTCTGCTCCCAAGGCTAATCTGTGTCACACATCAGCACCAATGGTAGACTTCACTTCAAATCCTATAACTCTCATCAATGAGTTTGCAAACTTCATTAACAGTAATCAAGGAGATAAAAGCAATGATGAAGATGGAAAGACTGCAGCTTTACTAAGCAAATTTGCAGGATTTTTGGAAAACTCCAATCTTGCTCCTGAAAAAGATATTCCAGGTATCATTACTGCCCTCTCTACTGCTCTAGATATTAGCAAAATGGGTGATGTTTGGATAGTGGACTCAGGTGCCTCAGAACACATTACAAATGATTCTTCAAATTTGCTAGATTTTGAAAAATCAAAACATCCCTCACATGTTTCAATTGCAAATGGAAATTCTGTATCAATTTGTGGTAAAGGGAAATTGCAGATTCTTTCTGAAACCATCAAGTCTGATGTTCTGTTTGTGCCATCATTTCCTTTTAAACTTCTTTCTGTGGGAAAAACAACTCGGTTACTAAAGTGTCTAGCCATATTCTCTCCTAATGATATCATCTTTCAGGATCAAGTAACCAAAGTGAAGATTGGTGAAGGATTCTTCTTGAATGGTCTGTATTATATATTCTCCAGTCCAAGATCCATCAGTACCTCAGAATGTGTTCTTTCCTCTTCCAAGTCAGCTTCTCAGCAACTTTTGTGGCACAAACGACTTGCTCATCCCTCATTTCCTGTCATGTCTAGGTTATTTCCAGATTTTTGTAAGATTGCTCATCAGTGTGAAATTTGCCATATGGCAAAACAAACTAGATTTCCCTTTCCTATCTCACACTCTAGAGCAACCAAGCCTTTTGAGCTGGTTCATTCTGATGTATGGGGTCCTGCCTCTGTAAACTCCTTTGATGAATATAGTTTCTATGTAACCTTCATTGATGACTTCTCTCGTTCTACATTTGTTTATTTGCTGAAACACAAATGTGAAGTTTTTAAATGCTTTCAGGATTTCCATAATCTGGTTAAAAATCAGTTTAATTCTCTTATCTCAATTCTGAGATCTGATAATGGCACTGAGTACACTTCCAATGCCATGGCTAATTATCTAAGTGATCATGGAATTCTACACCAAACTAGTTGTGTTGGCACACCACAACAGAATGGCTCTGCAGAAAGGAAAAATAGAGATTTACTTGAAAAGGCTAGGGCCTTAATGCTTCAAAACCATGTACCAAAACGGTTCTGGTCTCATGCTATACAAACTGCTGCTTATTTGATCAACAGATTACCAAGTGCAGTTCTCCAATTTAAATCTCCATTTGAAGTCCTTAAGGGAAGGAAAATTGACATTAGTCATCTTAGAACGTTTGGCTGTATCTGTTTTGTTCATGTTCTGGCTGCTAAAAGGGATAAGTTTGATTCGAGAGCTATAAAATGTATGTTCCTTAGATACTCATCAACACAGAAGGGTTACAAGTGTTACAATCCTGTAACTAAGAAGGTAATTGTGTCCAGGGATGTAAAATTTCATGAAGATTTCCCTTTTTTCTGTGCTGCTGTTGATCAATCTCAGGGGGAGAACCTCAGAGTTTTATTTCCTCCTCCAATATATTCTGACCTTGATGAGAGCTGTGAAGAAGCTAATGCTACTCATGAGTCTCAGGTTTCTAATGATCATCAGGGTGAACAAGCTACAAATCTGGAAGAAAATGAAAGCTCTCCACTTCCTTCTGATGACATCTCACCTAATTTACCTTCTTCTGTGATACCTAGGAGAAATCCTCCTAGAATCAGAAAACCTCCTGCAAGGCTGTGTGATGTTGTCACTTATTCAACACCTTATTCTGTGAACCTTGATCTGAATCCTGCTAGTGATGCTCAATGTACCTTTCTCACGAAAATTCTTGCTAATCATGAACCAAGAAATTTCTCTGATGCAATGAGAATTCCTGAGTGGCAAAGAGCTATGCAAGATGAATTGCAGGCACTTGATGAAAATAAAACCTGGAGTATTGTTCATCTTCCTAAGGGGCAGAAGCTTGTTGGATCTAGGTGGATTTATAAGCTGAAATATCACTCAGATGGTTCTCTTGAGAGCACAAAGCACGTTTAGTGGCTAGAGGGTTTACTCAGACTTTTGGAGTGGATTATAAGGAAACATATGCACTTGTTGCAAAGATGAACAATGTTAGAGTTCTCCTATCAGTGGCCATGAATTCTGGTTGGTGCTTGTCCCAAATGGATGTAAGAAATGCTTTCTTACATGGAGAACTTGAAGAAGATGTGCATATGAAAATTCCTCCAGGACATCCAAGAGAAAATGATGCTGGTATGGTCTGTAAACTCCACAAAGCCATTTATGGTTTAAAGCAATCTTCTTGAGCCTGGTATTCTAAGTTGAGTTCTGTCCTCTCTTCATCTGGTTTTTAAAGAAGCCACTCTGATTCTTCTTTGTTTGTCAGAAGCAACACATTTGGAATGCTTGTGGTGCTGGTTTATGTTGATGATCTAATTATTGCAGGAGATAATGAAAAAGAGATTCAGAGATTGAAGGCTGATCTGCATAATGTCTTTGCAATCAAAGACCTTGGTTCTCTAAGTTATTTTTTGGGAATTAAGATAAATCACACTTCAAATGGATTGTTCTTAAATCAACAAAAATATGTTGTTGATCTCCTAAATGAAGCAGGAATGTCAGACTGTAAGCCTGCTAGAACTCCCTTGAACAGCAAGATGGACTTAAACACTCCTGGCACAGCTCTTAAGGATGTTAGCCTGTACCAACGTCTTGTAGGCAAGTTGATATACCTTACCATTACAAGACCTGATCTCACCTATGCAGTAAGTGTTGTTAGCCAATTCATGCATGCTCCTAACTCTTTTCATCTCAGTATTGTCAAAAGAATCCTGCGTTATCTCAAAGGCACTGTGAGTAAAGGTATTTCAATGCAGAAACAGGATCATTTTCAAATCCTTGGCTATTCTGATTCAGACTGGGCAGGAAACTCATTGGATAGAAAATCCACAACTGGTTATTGCACGTTTGTTGGTGGTAACTTAGTCACTTGGAAGGGCAAGAAGCAATCTGTTGTTGCTAGAAGCAGTGCAGAGGCAGAATACAGGGCTATGGCCTCCATAGCGTGTGAGCTTATCTGGTTAAAGGCTTTGCTGTCAGACCTTGGCATTTCTCATCCTTCTCCTATTGTGTTACATTGTGACAATCAGGCAGCATTGCACATTGCAGCTAACCCTGTGTTCCATGAACGAACCAAGCACATTGAGGTGGACTGCCATTTTATAAGAAATCAAGTCCAAGCCAAAATCATCAAGACTGTGTACATCCGGTCATGTGACCAGCTTGCTGATCTTTTCACCAAGGTTCTCTCTTCTGCTCAATTTGAGCTTCTGTTATCCAAGCTTGGATCAAGATCATCTCTTGATCAGCTTGAGGGGGAGTATTAAGGGGTGTGCTGCTGTGCTGCTGTCAATCAAGGTGTTTACTGTTGATCATGGTGTGTTACTGCTGATCATGGTGTAGCAGTGCTGATTTGTGTGCATCAGTAGTCAGTTTGTGTAGAGTATGGGATGATCATGTGATGATCCAGTTTATTGCTGGTTTTAGGTGTGTTTTAGGTAGTAGTTGTTGAGAGTGGTTGGTTCCTCTCTTTCTTCTTGTATATGTTTAGCTTGAGCTGTAGCTTTGTACATATAGAAAAATACTACTGAACCAGTGGTTCCTTTTTTAGTCTGTAACCAGTTCTTTATCAAATACACTGATCAGTTCATCAAACTTTCTTCAAGTACTAATAAACTGACTGTAATAGTTAAGTAACATGATCAATCAGATAGAATTGGTTAATTTAGAACATATCAGTTTACCATGGTGATCGACTTGATCAAATCGTTGATTGCAACCTTTGGTACGTACGAAAAATTAGACTAATTCACAAACCAGTTTACGAATAGGACATTCAAATTGGTACCTCATTTTTTACAAACCACACCATTTTTTTTTCTTTTAAGTCTTTTTAAAATTTTAATACACATGCATTTGCATGAAAACATGAAGAGGGAATATGATTTGTACATATAATGGTGTTTATTTCACCACCTTTATCTTTGATATGTTTCCGTAGTAAAGTGGGCTTTTTCGTTGCGCGTTGGATATAAATGGTATTCTCGAGCTCTCTGGCCTCTCTCACTCGGGGACAAACTGAAAATGCCGACCTCCGGCTTTTATTCATGATCTGAGTCACCTGCCACACAGTATTTATATCTGTTTATATTGCCATGCATGCAACACGTACACTCACAAAAGGTTCGCAGGTCAATCAGTGAGTACTGAGTACAGAAGCTCTACTGCACTGTGAGTCTGTGACACCAATACTAAGCCGGGCCGCGTGGATATGAATAAAATCCATGCTATAGAGGCAAATAATTGCATGTTAATTGGTTCTCTAGTATATGATCGAATTAGAGTCGTCATATCAAAAACTCCAGAGTATATGATGGAACAAATCTACATGTAACAAACCATTTGGTGTGGACTTGGCTTTCGGATATCGCTCCTCTTAGGTCGTTGAATGGTAGAGATACGTACCTTTCTAGCTACAATAATAAGAGCATATATATGTAGCTTTTAAATCACTTTCGAATAATATATGAAATAATATAAAAATGGCTTATGCCTTGTACCTTCAAAATCCAACGTATATGTCATGCATGGATCTAGCTAGAAAAGCTTTAATTACTGAGACAATCATTCAATTAGTTATATAATATCGAAGAATATTTATCTTATTATGTATGTTTCTAGTTATGATAGAATATGTAGAGAATAAATGAAAAAAAATTCTATTTGGCGATGTATTATGATTCTTATCATATGTAACTTCATGTACTCTCCTATATAGAGGAGCTTCTTATTATCAATAAAAGGTTACAAGGATTGCTTCCACAATCTCTCTTGTTTATACACTTTTCCTAAAACACATTATCATCACGAGATTCTAGCTCTATAAGTAGATCTAAAGCAAAAAACAAGAGAAGAAGAAGATTGTTCTGTAATAATCTCAAGTAAGTTTTATATGAACACATCTTGCATTTAAATTCAAATAACCTACTTTTTGGGACTCTGAATTTTTCCGCAAGAATTTTGGGATAACATCGCATCCCTCATTTTTACACAGTACCTTTCTTGAAGGTGAAAATTTGGAACAAATAGAGTTCCTTGGAACAAAGAGAGTTCCTAGATGAACTAAGAGCATTCATCGTGAACAAAAAGAGTTCACCAATTGATTGAATAAAGAGTGTTCATAAAAGCATCGATTAAAATGAACAAAAAGAGTTTGTAAGGCCGTATACATCAAAGTAAAGGTCTAATCCAAATATTATATTAGAAAATAAATTAGTTTTCAAAGAAGTCTTTTGCGACTGCAAAACTAGTATATCTTATGTTTACTCATGGTGTTTGGTTCGCAAAAGTGTATTCCAGCCATGCTCTGCATCTAAAAGAAAAGTGGAATAACGTGTGGTTTTCCGACTTCAAGCGTATAGCATCAATAAACCAAGAGATGCTCAAAGTTTAGATCTATGTTCAATTATGCGGAACGCAATTGAAGAGCGAGAGTTGATCGAGAAAATCCTCTACACCTTCCATCGTTGTAGCAACAATATAGATTGTAATTTGATGCTCAACGAATCATGACATTCAATTAGCTTATTAATCTTATGATAGATAAGAAAAATCTTATGCTCGTGAATAATCATAATTCAAGGCAAGATGGAAACTAAGAGAATTCACAATACAAATTATGAGGCACACCAAAGAGTGGGGCGCAAGGAGCAGAACCCTTAAGTTAAGGGAATTTAGGTGAGACGTTTTTGGTCTCTACAAGTGCCTACACAAGGAAGAATGTCATAAGTTGGTATATAAAGGTCATGATCGATGACCATGATAGAGGAAGCGCTAACCATGGAAGCTATGGTGACCAAGAAAGCCATGAGGCTGAGGTACCAATATCAAAAGAGGCAAAGATAAGACACATAATATTTCTTGAATCAAACGAGTTGTTTATTCTCAAAATGTTTGACAAGATTGATTTCGAAAGTTGTTGGTCAAGAGGTGTTGAATACCATTGATAAGCAAAAGATGTGAGAAATCTATAGATTGCCAAGATCATCATCGCCACATTCAAACCGCCAAATTTGAATCTACTTGATCCATGAACACATCAGTTTTTGGAACTATTTTCTGTGTTCTATTGTATAAACTATTGGACCTAGTTACAGATCTCAAAAAGTTATAAACATTTTCTTAAGTGTTCATATACGTGTCTATCTTGTGTCTGCAAAATTTTGTTGCATTCCGACACACCAATAATTCGGAAATTTTTTGACATGCAAGGGTGTTCAGATTCTGCGAATAAGGATCAAGGAAATAATGAAACAGAAGATGGAGATATAAAGCTAATGCAAATCTCAACATAGCATAATTCAAAGTTGGCAGATCATGCAAGACTCTATTGATGAGACACCATATTTTGATTAGAAATTTATGTTTTTCATGAATAAAGGTTTGTGTACCTATGTATTATATTTTGACAATATTTTGGTCAAATATATTGTAGTTTAGCAAACTTTGATATATCATGTTGGCATTCTTAATAAATGCATTGTTTTGACTTATTAATAATAGTCTTGTCTATGTTTTCTGTATCATATATATATTTTGTGGTTGCTACAAATCTATCGTCTACTAGGGCTCACCTAAGTAACTTATAATGTCTAGAACAAGAGATTTTCGATGAAAGTATTTGAAAGGACCTTGTGTCCCACCCACATTCATCGATCTTCGCCTTATCATGATTGAAAAGAGATAACCAATTATACATGACCTAATGCTAGAAAACTTGTTCATGTATCAATTGGGATAGTTAAGAGTGCTTAAATTCTCGAAAAATATCACAAAATATAAAACAAATTCTGCCTCTGCAGATCAGTCAGCTTCCACATAGAATTGGGATTATCCCAGAACAAACCAACATATGAGTGATATATGAATAAAAAATTACTGATGTCTAATTTTCAGAACTACTTCCGGATTGTCGATAGCTATTATCTAGAAAAAGTTATGCATGTTTTAAGGGACTAAGGTCAGAAAACAAGGCAAAACAGAATCTGCCTCTGCAGATCAGTTGGCTTTGACGAAAAAATGGGATTAACTCAGAATGATCCAGAATAAGAATAATATATAGTTGGAAGCTATGAATGTCTAACTTTCATAACATCATCCGAATTGTCAATAGCTATTTTCAAGACAAAGTTATGCATGTTTGAGTATACAAAGATCAGCCAGATCCGATGGGTCGAGATTTTCCCCAACGGGTCAAATGTACCTCCAAAATGGATGGAATAACGGTCAAAAATTGCTTTGATGGGTTGAAAGAACCCCCTGAAAGTGAATTTTAGAGTTGTTTTCGGTTCTCTCATGCAAGACTTGTTTCTTTCCAAGTATTTCTCCTGAGAACGTTAAGTGTCTTATTGATACGGGAATTACACATACTATGTTATTCCATAGACAACTTATATCAAATTTGTGCCCTGTCGATCATGTTTCTTTATGATGAGAATGGACATAGGTCTTCTCATCATCTATGCCAATAATTTTCAAGTGAGAATGGACATGAGTTACTTTGCATTATCTCTAATGATTGCGATAGAATCCGAATATTAGAGAAACTTATATGTCATCCAGATGGGCTATGTAAGGCAACTAAAAGAGAGTTGTAGAATCAAATCATGTCATGAGAGATGATTTATAGGATTCAGACATATATAACGCTTTGACGCGATAGACTGGGATATCTAGGTCGTGATATTATGATCCAGATTTTGAAAAACTCAATCGATCATCCCTTCTTTTAATTGAAATAAAGAAAAAACTAGAGTTGGTTCATAAGAAAGTTGAGTTGGGCAACATTCAGCAGTGATTCCATCGTCCAGCGTCATCCAGAGACCAACCCCTCTTCCCCCAAAAGGAGAAAACTAGACTCTGAGGAAGGTGTGCTAGTCTCTTATCCTGCTTCTCAAGTCCATATAGACTCCAAGCCTCAACCAAAATTCCCATTGGTTGTTTTTAAAGGCTCATCACTCGTTATTGCACATCCTACCCATTTGTGAGATTAAGATTGAGACCATCTTATGCAAATAACACATATATTCTCATTGTATAGAATCTGAAGTGATTTTATAGAACTATTGAACCAACTAGCAGACCACTAATATGTTTTGTGGTGTTGGTTATAATATAGACACACTAGTCATGTGTCTTGTCATCATCCACTTGTAATGCTGCTTAAACTTCTATCTCAGATCATATGACTGCGGGCTCACTCCTCGGATCATCCCATTTTAGTCATTGGACTCAATAATCCTAGGGAGTTTACATTGAAGAGTTTTGATGACTAATATTGCACATTATTGAGATTTGATATTGGTATCATACTCTCATGAACAAACTCAAATGGTCTCGCAGAAAATGACTACAATGGTAGCTTGGACATTGGTGATGTGCACCAATATTTACTACTTAGGGTTATGCAATGTCGCAGTGCATCTTTACTACATCGTATATGATCCACCATCACTCAGCTTGTTTTGTGCAGCTAGTAACTGTGCCTGAATATAATATCTCACACTTAAACAAATGTGCCAATTATTACTCTACCACAACACATTATGATGGGTCGATCGAGATGAATAAGTACTTATGATGGGAATGAGTCTCCAACAATAGTCTGCTACGAGAACCTTGACAGGCGATCTCTTTACCGCTAGTTTTGCTAATGTCACTTTGATGAGACAGTCTTCCCATCATTAAGGAGAGATATGAACAAGCATGTTCAATGGGAACAACAAGAAGGCTCGTGTCTTCACTATGTCTCATCATGATCCTTAAATGATAGAATGTAATAGATTTGATGCCTGATGCATTTTCTAATATCGTTAAAGTGACAAGATCACATATATTTGCTGCAAACATACCTATAAGGATTTATATCCCTTTGAGAGGACATGGCACCACAAAAAAGGAGTTGGTTATGGCGTTGCTACCATGGAATGTGGCATGCTGATGTCACAAAGTGGCATAGTGTCGTCACAGGCTATGGGTTCCGCTAGAGAGCGTAAGAAACCCAAAAGTTTGATAAATACTCATCCAAAGAAGGGAGCGAGTTTGACACAATATGATTCATAGATCATTGATACTCAATTCCATATTATGGTTATCATTAAGGATGCCTTAATGTTAAAACTAATTACTCATAATATAGTGATCTCTATAAAATACAAATTACACTAGTGTACATCAGAGCATGGAATTTTAATATTTATCGAACTTATCTATATTGAAACTCCCAAACGTAGTAGCAATTGGCCTAAATTGAAAGAAGCGATCTAAATTAAATTATGTTCACTTACAAAGAGAAATGTAGTTGGGTTGGGGATGCCGACACACCTAAGTGTAAAGCCTATCAAAAAGGGTCTTTGTTAGAAAACGTGATGAGAATAAAGAGATTATATACTCGCCTCATAAGTGCAAGGCTTCTCTCAACGCTCTGGAATCAACTACGATCAAACAAATTCTCTCGTAATGGATGTCATTGAACTCCACTACCTTGTCAGTTTGGTAGTTTCCGAAAATCTTGACATGCAGTTTATAATTGTGGTCATGACGTATCTCTGTAGGGATTTAGAATTAGATATATATATATATATATATATATATGAATGTCTCAAATAGACTTCATTTATCCAAATCAAGTGGCTCTAGACCACATAGTACGTTTACAATGAGATTGAAATGTTCACCAAGTGACTGCTTGATTGGTTAGGGATATGCCTATGCATGTTTATTGAAAAAACAAGTTCCTGATTTGCAAAGTGTTTGAAATCCGAATATGAGATAATAGATCTTGAGAAGACACGGATTTGTCTCAGACTGGAAGAGAACCATAATGATGAGATTTCCCATCAATCATCTTATACTCTAAGATATGTTGCTGTGACGACCCGGAACAGAATCAGTAGAGTAAACGGCTTAATTCATGAGATTACGCGTAATCACTGTTTTTCCGTAAATTGGTTGATTTACCGGTTTTAATCACGACTTAATTATCGGCTGAGAATTTGAGTTGAGTCTCTTCTCGAGAGTTGTTGTACACGTAATTTCAAGTTCGTGAGCGGTTCCAGATGATTTTTCCGATGACCGAGGAATATAATATGAATATTTGAAGTTTCAAAATATCGACGAGTTTATCCGTTCGTATCGAGTTTATCCGAATCGTTATGGTTATCCGTTTTGGATCGTCAATCGTCCCGAGGTGCTAGTATAAATATCGAAAATTGTCGAAAATTGTCGAAAATCACTATTTGGGAAGTTTGACCGTCGTTTGACCAAGGCTGTGACGTTGACCCGCGTTGACCGAAAGAGGAAAACCGGCCACCGTTTGACTCGCCGGCGACCTTCATTTTCCAGCCACCTCCGGCTTGGACCTTGGTATATTTCGATTCCTCTCTTGATTTCTAGTTGATTAGAACTTGGAATTGCTTGATTTGATGATGAATTGAGGGAGAAATGTTGATTTGAAAATTTGGGAATTTTGGCCGGAATCGGCTTCGACGGTGGGAGGAGTTCCAGCGACTTTCCGAGGGGGGTTTGTGATAGAAATTGTTGGGCTTGAGGTAGATAGGTGGTCCCTTGAGGATGGGAGGCCGTGATGGCCTCACAGATACGGAATTGAGCGGCGGAGCATTTTCCGGCCGGTTTTGAATCTCGGACTTTCGAGCTGGTTTTGAGCTACTTGCCGTCCGATTTGGCTTTTGGTGTAGTTGAGAGATGTGTTTGGCTCGAGGAGGAGAAGCTATGGTGAGCTTGGCGCCGGAAAATCTCTCCGATTGACGGCGCGCCGCCGTCAGCGGCGGCGGTCAACGCCGGAACTCCGGCGACCCGTTGACTTTTTAGAATTTGATGATTTTAATGTCGTTTTACTCGTATTCGCGCCCCGATTTTTGCCTTGAGGTTTTCGAGTTGATTTGGGTATCGTATTTTTAGTCGACGGTTTTGAGTGGAGATTTCGGGAATTTCGTCGATTATTTTGCACTGTGTTATATATTTCCGGGAACGGTTGGTTTCCGCGGTGTGGTACAGTGTTGTGAATTTTGATTTTGATCAGATATATTTTATGATTATTCAGGGGATCGAGATCGTGCTTCGGGCGAGGGATCTTCCGCCGGACCACGTGATTAATGCGAGTGCGCGCTTTGCTCATCTGTGAGTGGACATTTTTATATTTTCACAGTTGTTGCGAGTTCGTGATTTTCCGTATTTATTTTATATGATGTTGAGTTATTTATTATTTTCGGCGGCATTATTTTATATTTATGGTGATGGCATTATTGCATCGATGTTTCGGCTACTCGGCTGATCACCGGTAGTCTGCCAGAGTTGAGAGATTCCTCTGGACCAGAGTTGAGAGATTCCTCTGTGCAGGGTTGAGAGATTCCCCTGTTATGCCACCGGGGTTGAGAGATTCCCCTGGCCTATCACCGTCGGGTTTGAGCGATTCGCCTGACCGTCGGGCTTGAGAGATTCGCCTGGCACCTCCATATATACTTTCCAAACTCGCATTGTTTTATATTGATTATGTATATGAAACTGGTGAAAGGCATATGTTTATTTTCGTCCACTCACTCTAACGTTTTATTGCCTTTCCCCTGGGCTTTTCGGTTTCCGTGCCCAATTTGCAGTTCGGATTCTGGAGTCTTACGTCGCGGTCGGAGGCTAGTTGTTCAAGCTACCTGTCTTTTCCAGTAGGTTCCTTGTTTCGCCTACTGATGTATATTTTGTATATATTTACACTAGAGGTTGCTCTGATACATGTTTTATACGAATTTTCCCGGATTTCCTATATATTACAGTTATGTTTACTGTTTATTGCTATTGATATGATATTGAGAAATCTGGATGGGATTGGTGCCCACGGTTTGGCTTTTGTGGCATAGGATGAAGTGTTATTTTTCGGGTGCAGGTAAAGTCAATTCCGCGTTAGTAGCGTTACTCTGCCGAAATTTTAATGGTTTTTGTTGGTTCATGTTTTCAGAAGGGGTTTGATTCCGGTTTAGGAAACTAAATCGGGGTTGGGTCCTTTCAGTTGCAATTTATGATGATAAAGTGAAGTTTATGAGTACTCCCATGAACTGTTGTAGGCTTGATCCTTAGAGGGATCCGTTTTTGTCCAAGGGATGACGAAAATGTGTTAGAGTCTAAAGTGCCTAATCTAAGTGCAATAGTGTACTTAACATAATACACAAGACTTAGCTCTTCATTATTGTTGAACTTGATAGCTAGACTTAGCTATGCACCCACACAATGTTATTGGTATGGCTTAACGATAACCTTTCAGTATCAAAAAGGTATGAAAGATATGGGCTTTATCTGTCTTTGTTGAGAGACCACAAAGAGAGTGGTAATGAGAGTAAGGATACCACAAAGAGAGTGGTGCCAATGTTCTCATCACCCCTACATCAACAATCATTGCGATTTGTTGGCAAGTTTTGCTAATGTTGCATCTCTTTGATCCAGACAAAGGTCGTTTCCAACTTGGTTATGTCTTTATAATGGGTAACAAGCGATATCTTAGAAGTCTTGAAAGTAGATTTTTGTCGCTACATCTTCGAACCATATTGAGATTATTGATCTAACATGAAGTTTTTCATAGTGCATATGGTTGAGGTCCATAAGTGCACATATTGGAGATCAAGTGATTTAGAATTAACCATTGATGAACCTACATGCATTTATGAGGATAATGTTGCTTGCATCAAGTTTATGAAGCTAGGTTACATATAGGGCGACAACACCAAATATATATCGCATAAGTTATTCTATATATAATCAGCAAACAACAACAATTTCTCAATGTCATGGTTGACCAAGTTTGATTTGAGGATAATGTGGTAGACTTACTTTCTAAGTCATTGACCAATTCGACAGTTGAGAAGCATATGAATAGTATAGGGTTGCTCAGCTTATTCAAGCTACCCTGGATGTTGATATCAGGGTGAGATGTAGACTTTCAAGGAGAGTCTAACATACACATGAGTGTTTTTAAATGTAAATGACACATTGTACTTTTTTTTCTTGACTAAGGTTGTTTTTATCTCGAAGAGGTTTTATTACTTAGCAAGGTTTTAATGAGGCAACATGGTTTAGTGTCATATCATCGTCTACGACGACTTGCACACTTTTACTTAGCGACATCACTTTTTTCTCCTGCAAAGATTTTTGGGTCGTCAAGGTTTGTAATGAGGCATCAAGGAAGCATTGAAGAAGCATCGTCTACCATAACCGGCACAAATGGGAGTTTTTAAGAATATTTACCTTATTGTGTATGTTCCTAGTTATGGTAGAACATGTAGAGAATAAATGAAAAAAAAACATATTTAGTGATGTATTAGGATTCTTACCATATGTAACTTCATGTACTCTCATATATAAAGGAACTTTTTATTATCAATAAAAAATTACTATGATTACTTCAACAATCTCTATTGTTTATATGCTTTTCCTAAAACATATAATATTAATATGCGCACCAAGAATAGTTAGGCAATAGAATATATCACAGCTTCGAACCTCTTTAAATGAGGATCTTTGATGAAATACTAGTCTATTTGTTTCCATACATGTATAACATGTCATTGTTAAAGAGCATTCCCAATTGTAATCATACTTTCGAGTCAAATTTACTATAAATCTAAAGGGTTGGGTTCAATGACATCAAGGGTTTACAAAATTTTATACCAAATTTGGATCATTAGATTTAAAGACGCTCAACGATCCAGATTAACTGAAATATGTCATTATATTTCTTATTTTTTATTATATATATTTATTTAACAGAAAAGTAATTAATTCTAGGTTAATATTTTCTCTCCCTTTCTCTTTCTCGCGTCTGCTGCACTTCTTGAGTTTCTGTTGTTCTTTTTATCTTTCTTTTATATCTATCAAAATATCAAATGACAGTATGTATAATCTTCTTCTCCTTTTCCATATCGATGCAAAGGTAGGTTACATCCGTTCAATTTTTTTCTTCCAAAGGTTTTCAAAGAATTCTAAGATAGTACGTATCGGGAACTCTCACATGTGGAGCTCCTTGTTTATCTCAATCGAAACTAAAATTTTCAAAGAACTTTAAAGGATCCTTAAGGGAATCACTAGTGCTCGAAACAAATGATATTTTCTAGAAATTTTGGGGTTTTGTAGATACTAATTAATCTAGAAAAAATCTCAGTTCAAAATCATGGAAGATGTATGTCTTCAGATTTTTGATCTATTTGGAAAAGGAGAATAAGAATATTTCAAGATTTGACGGATAAAAAAAAAGAAAAACATGAAGAAGATGATCGAAGAAGAAGAATATGAATAGAAGAATAAGAAGACAACACCAAAAAAATTGAAGAGAGAGAGAGAGAATATTATTTTAGGATTAATTACCTTTCATTAATGTGAATAATTGAATAGATCTAATTAAAATATATATATATATATATATGATGACATATATTTAAGTTAATCTGGACCATTGAAGTTCTTTAAATCTAATGGTCCAAATTTGGTGTAAATTTTTATGTAAAATACTTGATGCCATTTTTTTTTAAAGTCAACCCGAAAACGGGCGAGATATATATTCATCAAAAGCCAGAATAGGCCATCACGTACCCTCTTGTTGCCATGGTCAGACAGTCACGAAATTAGTAGTAGTACCCACAGGTGATACATAGAAATAGACCTACTCATTACAAATCTGAGAACATAGATAGCGATTATCCTCCTTTGGTACTACTCCAGAGACGCTATTGCACACTAGGTGCCTAGGATCCTAAAAAATAAGACATTATTGAATTAGATATACTAAAACCTAGAAACTAGGCTTAGATTGAAAAACACCACAACCTAAAATAAAAGCCCAATAAAGCAGCAACCCAAAGAAAGTTAGGCCCAAAGCCCAGCCTTGCAGATCTCCCCAGCCAAACCAGCATGTTGTCGTCAGTGAGCAAAAACGATCGTCCTCCACCTACAGCCACACCTCCATCGTCAAGCAATCCACCACACCAACGGAACCCGACCTACACCCTCCAAAACCATAACCAGACCCGCCATCGAGGAACCTGCCCAGCCAATCAACCCCGTAAAACCACATCCCCAAAATCAGATCAACTGAAATATAAATATAACCATTATATTTTTAAGTTTTGCTCCAACAATTCTAGCTAGTTATAAGTCAAACTAAAATAAAGTACTATGAAAAGAGAAAAATATTGGAAAGAAAATTTTATCCATTAGTTATTTTCTCTCTTCATTATTACCAAATTTGACAAAAAATTTAACAAAAAATTATATTTGACTTTATTATAGAGTATTTATTAAAGTGAGAAAAAAATTATAAACTAATCAAATATTTCACTTTAATTTTTTTATTTAAAGTAGCAACTATTGGGATCGATGTTCTTGATTCATTCGCATATATCACCTTTTATCAAGGAATGCAAAATCGAAATTATCAGCGATATTTCGCCTATATTTCGGTTTTTTGAACTTACCTGAAAAATCCGTGAATATATCTCCAAACTTTCCGAAATTTTCCGAAACTTTCCGATATTTCCGATATATCCCCGATATTTCCGATATTTTCCGATATTTACTGAAATTTACCGATATTTTCCGATATTTACCAACCCTATTATTATGGTCAAAATTTTGCAATGCCTTATCCTTCATATATCATGCCTTATGGTCTTCCAACAAGTGATAACTCATCGTTACAATCACAAACAAATGCCTCAAATGATGATAGCAATGAAGAAAGTCGAGCAATGTCTGGTTCATACTACGAGCTCCAAAATCATCAAAGACCGCCCCCTGACCCATATGGTTGGCATGTAAGTCAATACATGCAGAATTACATGGGAGAGCAATCATTTAATGAGTACTCTTCACAATACACACATGATTCTACACAGAGAGATGAGGAAAATAGTGTGAATTTCGAACCTCATAGGTCCTCTATGTGGTTTTGAAGTATTTATATATTTGATTTTGTAATGTGTGATGTGTAACATATTGTACAAAAATGTGATGGTCTAGCCTCCCATTAAAGTTTAGCCATCAAAAAAATAAAAATAGAACTATTAAATTATATTTTAATAGTTATCAGCACTTAACACGTACTAATTCATATAGTAATAAAGCAAATTCATATGTTTTGATGTTTGATCAATATTTTCTTTTCACATAAGGTAGGTAATTGATCATATAACAACCTCCAAAAGTTTCATTACAAATTTCCATATATTTTTATTATTTCCGTCATTTCCGTCAGAATTTTCAGTGGATCGATATTTCGTCGATATTTCTGTCGATATATCCAAATTTTGGACTGTCGATATATCCTCGATACCCGATATTTTACTCCTTGCCTTTTATGTATGGTGGTCTTGTGGAACTCTGAATAAATTAATTTTTAAGCTATGTATATATCAGGTCGATCAGTATCGTAGTAGCTAGCCTAGTTTCAATTTGTCATTTTACTTGTGACTTTGTTAGATAACTCTCACAATATGATTGGCTGATTTTGTCAATTTTTTTTAAAATTGATAAGCTCAGTATATGTGATCTCTCTCTCTCTCTCTCTTTCTCTCTCTCTCTCTCTCTCTCTCTCTCTCTCTCTCTCTCTCTCTCTCTCTCTCTCTCTCTCTCTCTCTCTCTCTCTCTCTCTCTCTCTCTCCAAACAAAAACAAGAAAACGGTGAGATCGTCGACGTTGCGCCTCGCCACAACCACCTCCCGACATCTTCCGCCACGCGTCACGGTCAAGCCTCATCTGCGCTTCGTCAATCGTCCTTAAGCCTCTGTCGAACGCAGCCGAGAATCCCTCGTGTGTCGTCGAGCATCCTCACAGCTCCTACACATTTTTCTCGACTCAAACCCTTTGTCCGTCGCTGCATCACGTCCTCATTTATTGTGCATTGCCGCATCACGGCTTGTCACGGTCCCCAGCCTCGCGGCCTCTCGAGGTCTCACACTCTAGCTGAGCATGTTGATCTTCAAGCACGCCCCTCCGTGCTCACTGACAGCAGCCCAAAGCCGCCGACCGACCCGATGGGTATTCGTCGCGTCTGCACTGTGCACAACAGCTACTTGATAGCGTGGTCCAAGCCTATGGCCACACCGATCTCGTCTACTCAGCCCAGCAACTGAATGTCAAGGAGAAAAGACTATGGGCGAGGTAGAGAGAGAGTGCGGCGGAGCTCGTCTGATTTGGCCATGGTTAGGGTTAACCAGACGATGGCAGAGCGCGGTAGAGATGAGTTTCGGTGATGGAAAAATAAGAGATCACATATACCGAGCTTATCATAAGCTCCAGACAACTTTGAAGAAAGTCTTCAATATTGATGAATCAGAGTACGATACATGTCACCATATGAAATTAGACCCTAAAGTGTTTAGCTATGGGTGCATAGCCGCATGATCCCAAAGAAATGGCCAAATACTTTTGACTAGCCCAGACCAAATAATTGGGGACCACTGATTCATATAGGTTGATGAGAAAATTTCAAGATCTTGACAAGTGCCCAGTTGTTATAGGTTCACTCAAATCAAATTTGGTCATTTGGTCCTCACATGCTGAAGATATATAATTCACTATTTGTCAATAAAAAATAATATTTATGAGGCTATATTATACCTCTTGCCTCAGTTTAACCTTCCCTTGCCGAAGATTGCCTAATATATATATATAAATTAGTTTTCTCAAAGAAAATAAACGTATATCTAGCTCATTAATCACAAGCTTAGAGCATCTGCACAGGCGAGCAGCCGGGCAGATCGTGATCGAGCAGGTGGTGGGGGCACCGGCGTTTTGCTCGAGCAAACCGGATTTTCTCCTCGCACCGGTAAGCAGGTGCTCGCCCAGTCAACGGCGAGCTGGTGCTCGTCCAAACGCTCGAGCGTTTCTTGCTCCGACGTCTGCTCGACCGCCTGGCGGACCCCACTCCACGTGGGTGACATCAAGCGCGTTGAGTTTTTTTTAAGGCTGGCGCGCTAGTAAAAGTTAAAAAAAATAACGAACCAATCAGCTCAAGCCACGTGGCTTACCGAGCTGTAGAATCAGAAACCAACGGCTAAATCAATCCAAGCCATCCATTTTGAAATTGAAGCCTCATGCAATGGCCTGAATTTGAACCCAACGGCTACTGTATACTACTGTTTCAGCAGACTGTCTTTCAACGGAATTAAATCCAAACAATACCTAAAAAAATTCCAAAAAATCTCAAACTCTCCCAAATCTTTGCCTATAAATACTACTTCAAGTTTTGCTCAACTCACACCAATTTGAGCATACCATTACACTTCTCCTTCCATCTCCTTTATCATTTCGTTAAGCTTTTTTTCCTAAACAATGGGCACACATTGGCTTCCTTCCGAAAATTTACAAATGTCAATTTCTTTTGTGCGTCATAGCGTTGATGAATACGACGGCAACAAACAAAAGAGGGAGAAATTGTGGGAGACAATTCATGCGGATTATGTGAAAAATTGGGAGCCAACACAAGGTGATCCTCCGAAAGAGCCGAGGACCCGAATCGCGCTTTCGTCTCACTACAACAAATTCAAGCTACTCTTGCAAAAATGGGGCGTATGTTTGTACGCGGCACGGCAACGTAATGCTCCAAATTTAGTAACCATCTTGAAGACCATTTCTCGGACCATTTCTTCTCCGGAATTAGGAACTTCCTCCTGCTTTGTTATGAATTATATTATAATTTAAATTATGTAGCATACATTATATAAATTTGTATGCGTAGCAAATTTAATGTATAAAAATTTAGATAATGTATACAATTTATATATACAATTTATATAGTTGCGTTCCACATTTCCATATTTGTAGCATATATTATATGATTTTATTGTAGCATAATGATCTAAATAAATTATGTAGCATATATTATTAATTTTGTAGCATAATTTATATATGTACTTTGAATTAAATATGTAGCATGGTGAAATAGCTAATATAATCATTTTATTAGGTCAAGCAAGCTCAATCATGTTACTATAAGGATAAGAAGAAAGTGTTTACACACTTTGAATGTTGGGAAGTGGTTAAGAATCATCCTTCTTTCATTTCGGTGCTACCAAGTACTCCATCTCCATATGCAAGTAGTGACCAACCTACTCCTTCCGCCGCCGAATCATCTCCAACCATTAATTTGGATGACGAAGAAGTGAATGAGACACCTCAAAGCCACGTGCCCGCTCCTGCTCCCTCTAGTCCACCTAGACCAATAGGAACGAAGGCGGCAAAGGAAGCGAGGCGACAAATAAAACAAGGTAAGACTCCTATTGAGCAACGAGTTGAGGTTTTGCATACCATTGCTAGTGACCAAGCTTCGTGGCAATCCAAGAGGATAGCGCATAATGAGAGTGAGCTTAATTATTACGCAGAGTACATAGAAATTCAAAGGCGGAATGAAGCAAGGGCGGATGAAGAGTTACGATTGAAGAAACTTGCGGAGGAAACGAGGATCATGACAATGGATTTGGAGGCGATGACCCCAATCTCAAAAAGATATTTTACAAAGAGGAAATTAGCCATCATTAATGAAGAAGAACCTAGTCAAGATCAACATACCGATGAAACATACTCTGATTGTTATCACCCAAGTCGCGTGCTCTTTCCATATAAGTTATAGTATTGTACTAAGAATAAATCTGGGCTTGGCTCGTCATTTTGTGTAATTTAAATTTTATGTAATTTAATTTTTCAAGAAATAAAGATGCAATTTATTTATTAAGATGAAATTAAAATACACTTGAAATAAAAACGGAAGCTTCATAATTAAACACACATACAAAAATTAAACACACATACAGATATTAAACATAGCTTAAATATTTAGAGTATCTCGCCGGTTTCCAACCTCCAATTGTGCTTCACCAAGTCCTTCTGAAGCTCTCTATGGATGTAACCAGATTCAAGATCAGCAACACGGTCCTGAAACCTATGTATATTTGCTCCATCTCTACTAATTGGCTCAAAAGGAATTCGATTCCCTTGTTCATCCACCGGCCCATCATAAAACCCGGAAAGCCCTCGATGGATTTTGCACGTCTTCTTCTTCCTCATTCTCATCCTCATCCTCCACGTACTCTTCTTCAACAATCATGTTATGTAATATGATGCAAGCTAACATGATGGTAGTCATTACCGATTTGTGGTGCAATGTACAACTATGACGAATAATTGCCCATCGAAATTGTAAGATGCCAAATGCCCTCTCCACATCTTTCCGGTATGCCTCTTGTTTCTTTGCGAACAGTTGATCTTGCGGCATCTGGGGATTAGAAATAGTCTTGACGAATGTAGAGTACCTTGGATATATTCCGTCAGCCAAATAATAAGCGTGGTTGTACCTCTCTCCATGGACTTCATAGACGGCAGTTGGGTCTCTTCCTGAAATGACCTCTGAAAACACATCTGATAGATGGAGCACATTAATGTCATTTTTGGCTCCAGGACACCCGAAGAAGCTGTGCCATATCCACGTATCATACGAGGCCACTGCCTCCAAAATAATAGTTGGGCAACCTTTTCGACCTAAGTACGCCCCTTGATAGGCGGTTAGGCAGTTCTTCTACTCCCAGTGCATGCAGTCGATACTTCCGATCATGCCAGGAAAGCCTCGGCGTTGGCCTTTAGCTAGGAGTCGCGTGAGGTCTGCCGATGTTGGACTGCGGAGGTACCTTGAACCAAAGATTTCATACACTTGGCTGCAAAAATCCTTCATGCATGCCAGAGTAGTCGATTCCCCCATCCTTGTAATTTCTGTGCACTGATCCGCGGCCGCCCCATACGCTAACATTCGCAGAGCACCGGTCAGCTTTTGTTCAGGAAGAAGCCCTAGCAATCCAGTCGCGTCTGGTCTTTGATGCCAAGATTGGTCGTGGTTGCAGAAATCCGTCATGATAATGTTGAATCGGTTTCTGCTCATCCTATACCGCCGACGAAATTCGGTTGCCTCGAAGTTGGGACGTTCGATGAAGTAATCAGCCATGAGATTGCGTCCCCTAGATAGCCTCTGTCGCTCACGATTCGGTTTTTTACCACGACGTGAACCGCTCGGTCGTGAGGGTTCATCGTCGTCTTGTGCTTCCGCCATGACCATCTGATTGATAAATGATTGCTCCATATAGTCATCCTCTTCTTGTTGACGTTGTCTCCTCCTGAAAAAATGGGGGAAGCTGAAAGGATCCATCAGAGTGATGAACAAGGAAATGTTGCTAAGTGTTGAGAGAGATGAGTTATCTACTCGGATTCTTGTACATGGTGTGAGGCAACTATGAGTGAAAGATGAGCGTTTTATAGGCAATTGTAGATAATCTGATCGTCAAATATGAACACACGTGTCGCATCGTAATTGGTCGAAAATCTTACCGGAAATCTGGTTCAATTATTTTGTCGACGACGCTATCTCGCAGTGACACGTGTCACATCGGAATTGGTCGAAAATCTTACCAGAAATCTGGTTCAATTATTTTGTCGACGACGCTATCTCGCAGTGACACGTGTCACATCAGAATTGGTCGAACATCTTACCGGATATCTAGTCCAATTATTTTACCGACAATGACACATGGCGGTGACACGTGTCAATTTTTAATTAGTCGGAAATCTTACCGGAAATCTGGTATAATTATTATCGATCAAGACACGTGTCACATTATTATTGGTGGTAAATCTATCCGGTAATTCATTTTTAAACATTTCACTACATGACAAAGCTGATTTGCTTGAAGCAAATAGTGAATGGGTGTGTGCAAAATTTGATTTGCTTGAGCAAATCTTGGATAAATTTTGCTTGAAGCAAGATTTGCTCTTGCTCTGCTTCTTGCTCGATCTGATCATGGGTGCGGATGCTCTTAGGACACGAAAGACTAGCAAAATCAGCCCAAACAACTAGTTGATTTCTTTGCGAATTAACTCAATTGAGCAAAGCTGCTCGTCTTCATCTTTTTGTTAACGATGTTAGTTTATAGCAATTATATCATAAGGGAATTTATGTCATTTTATAATATTAGTCTGTATTTATGTAATTGTTGGAACCTCCTTTTTTCACGATCAATGAACACAATGTAGCATCTATCCCTCTCAACCTTTCTTTTACTGCTTTACTTTAGTTTTCTTCACTTTCTTCAATAATCCATGATTTCTTAACACTTTTGACTTTAACTTTAGTAATTGTAGTTATGGTTAAGTCATTTCATTGCTTGGAATTTTGGATTATAAACTTGAGTGGTGGGACATTTAGCTTGTACAGTAAGTTATTTTCTCTCTCATTTGTATTTAATAACTTACAATTTTAGCTAAAAGTCATATTTTAATGAACTTTAACTACTCTATTAGAGTAGATTTTAGCCTAGTTTGTATGTCTTGCTTGTACAATACACATGTTTGTACAATATAATTGGTATGATTACGTATATATATGAAGATTTATCTTTGAAAAAGAACGTAGAAGTTCGTTTGAAACTACTCACCTCTGAATTCAAACTCTAATTCTTATTGTTCTTAATATATGAACGACTAAACAAGGTAAGTTTTTGTACTCTAACAAATTCATTGGTTTAGGCCAAAGAAACAATATCACTTGATCATTATAAAACATGTACTAGAAAATCTCTCTTAAATGCTCAAGACTTCTTATAGAATCATTCTCAACGAGTAGAGTGTTCCAAAGAGTAAAGTATCAGATATTGAGGATATAGGAATCGTTCAAAATATGGACATATCGATCCAGTGAAAATTCTAACGGAAATTACGGAAACTAATAGAAATACATGAAAATTTTTAATGAAATTTTTCTGAGGTTGTTAGATGATCAATTATCTACCTTATATGAAAAGAAAATAATTATCAAAAATTAGAACATATGACTATATGAATTAGTACGTGTTAAGTGTTGATAATTATTAAAATATAATTTAATACTTCTAATTTTTTTTGTATCACTAAAACCTAAAAGGAGGCTAGGCAATCTTCCATATTGTACATTATGTTACACACCATACATCACAAAGTCAACTACATGAATACTTCAGAATCACGTAGAAGACCTATAAGCTTTAAAATTCACACTCTTCTCCATCTCCCTGTGCAGAGTCATGTGTGTATTGTGAAGAGTAATCATTAAATGATTGCTCTCTCATGAGATTCTACATGTATCGACTCACCTGTCAACCATATGGATCAGGGGGCGGTCTCTAAGGATTTTGGAGCTCGTAGTTTGGACAAGGCATTACTCGACCATTACTATCATTATTTGAGTCGATTCTTTGTGATTATGACCATGAGTTGTCACTCGATGGAAGACCAAAAGGCATAATAATAACGGATAAGGCATTGCAAAGTTTTGACCATAATTATAAGGTTGGTAATTACCATATCCCACACCTATTAAACCAAAAGTGATAGATGAAGTCCCTGGGTTTTGGGCTTGATGAAGTACGAATTCAAAAATTAGAGAAAATTTTTATAAATTTCGAGAATATAGGAAATATCAATAAATTTTGACGATATATTGTAAATTTCGGTAAATATCGACAAATTTTGAAAAATTTACCTTAATAACTGAAGATTTTTTTAGTAAGTCAAAAAAACGATAATATCTATAAAATATTGTCGATAATATTGATTTTATTCTTTGAGTGTTCCAAATAAAATTTGATCAATCTCTATCTAGTAGTCTTGAGATGCATATATACCTATTACATTCCTGGTAACTGGTACTTGGTACCACATGTAGCTTGGCTTGACCTTTCTATTCCCTTGGCCGATATATATAGGGAGTTCCCATTCCTCCTTTTTCCTTCCATTTCTGGTTAACTAGGGAGTTCCTTTTTCATTTTACAACAATTTCCCAGTTGTATTTAAAGTTGGAGAGATCGAATCTCTGTAGTAACTAGCGGCACGTGTTATGAGGGGATCCACGTGCAAACCCATGTGGAAGTGGAGCGGGTCACTAAGTCTAGATCCCCGTTCTCTACTCGAGTCTTTACTGGAAGGATGGAATATAAGGTCAAATGGAAAACAAGTCCACATACAACCCTAGAAGATCAATCCACGTTACAACTTACAAGACCCATACCTTGCCATTTTATACCCACTTTGGAAACATGCCAAGTAATAATGACCCAGAGGGAGCCATACCAAAGCACAACAACAAAATCTTAGCAATATCCGCCACAAAAGCTGAAAAATATCTATTGTGCCCTAAAAATATATATTTTTTAAGAAAATAATATTTCTGATATTTTGGTGTGTGTTTTGTTCTAATTAGTATAAAAATAAATATTCTTTCGATTATTTATTTATAAGAATATTGATTGTAATAGATTGTAATGTCTATTTTAGGGTCATCTATCAATAACTAAAGTACAGTTTCAGATCTATCTCTTGAGTATAGATTTTATCCTTTAACATATTATCACAGCTCTTAAGTTGATAGCCAACCCAAACCCTAAAAAAAAAAAACAAATCCCTAAACACCTAGATCTCCACCTCCAGAATCACTTCCACCGCCGGAGCATCACCGTCATCGAAGCACCACCACCGTTTGTCGCTGGATTTTTCTTTCACTTCAACCTTCTTTTCAGCGAAGTTTTTATACCGAGCCTAACACCCTCAAGGTAAATCGACTAATGTTAAGTCCATAATTATGCTCTAATTATGTTCCAAACTCCATGTTTATTGCTTGTCTTTTATAAATAAAGCATCATTTTTATTATGTTTTCTTATTATGCTAGAAAATGAGGGATTGGCATGGAAACGCTCTAAGAGATGGAATTTAATCACTTTTTGGAGAAGCCAAGCGTATTACCAAGGCCCTTGAAGAAAATAGAGCAAAATCGGGAAAATGACGAAAAGTTAACGCCGGTCAACAGTCAATCTTCGGCAAGTCATCATCGGTCAATGGCAAGAATCGAGTCAAGTGGGCCAAGGCCCAAGAGTCTAAGCCCACAAGGAAGATATTTTGAGAGATTGATGTACATGCAAGTCACATGACTTGGAGTAAGTCACACATTAGGATCACCTAAAAGCCTAAAGTTTATGATCATGTCTAAGCATCTTATTTTGAATTTTAAACACCCAAAATATCTCCTTGAAACATATATGGTCGAGTTCCCCACTCCCCTCACACATATCATACTTCACTTTTTCATTTGTCGTAGTTTTAGTCTCTCTCAATAGCTCTCATCCATATCAAAACCCTTTAGCTCTATCCTCCACCTCTAAAACTCATTCTAGCACCACCAAAAGGTGAGTTAATCGATTTTGTGGAGCCAATGAGCAAGAAAGGAGCCAAGAAGTGAAGAAAGAACTTGAAGAACTTGGAAGCTTTTCTCAAGGGACTCTTTGGTTAATTCTTGTACATATTGACTCTTATCTATGTATCTAGATTCCATTCTTATCATGTGTAGTAAGTAGTCCCATTTGGGAGGCTAGGGTTCAATGTAATGTGAACAAATAATGTCTTGATTTATGTATGGTTTATATTTTTAGTATATGTTTTTTGAATGAGTTACTTTGTGTTAATGGATGTTCATGAGCCTGGGCTTCAAGATTTGTTTCATCTATGCATGTGTTGATCCTAGCTAAGTTAATATATGTATTGAGAAACTAAAAATTGGGACCTTATTTGAATTAGCTATTCCAAGAGAGTTTACCGTTCCTTGAATCTCAAATAGATTTGAGGATCTCTAGTCAAGCACACATTGAATCGAAAAGATTATTGTGGTTACTAGTAGATTCTCTCGACTCGTAACTCAATAGATGCGAGTTAGGGGATTCACTTAGATTTTCTCTCGGATTCTCTAAAAGGGGTTCGGGAAGGGAAACCTCCACATGTATCACATTGTATGCTTGTTGACTTCACTTGCGTAACATACGGTCAAGATATAAGCCCGAAATGGCTTATGTCTTGATTTCGTTTCACTAAATGCTTCAAGGTTGGGCTCAAGTCGTCTAGAGTCTAAAATGACCTAGGAACTTGGGTTCAAAATCAAACGTGACTCAAAAGGTCACGATTTGGACATGAATTGTGTGAAACGAACTTTAATAATGCACTTCATAAATCGGGATATTGTTTGAGCATTATATGGTTAGCGAGGATTTCCCTAGTAAACCATTCTTCTTTTTATTGAATTTGTTTGCTATTATAGTTTTCGTGTCTTAGTATAATCAATCAATCAATCAACTTTCGGATAATCATTCATCATAGTCTAAATCACCCCTTACAATGCTAGGTCTCCAAAGGACAATAGTGTGAGATACACATTTTCATATTTTACTTTAGTTTAGTATCAAGTTAGTGTCTAGTTAAGTCGTAGTTTAAGTACTTAATCAATTCGAACTAAGGAGCTGATCCTCATGGGTTCGACACTAGACTTCTTATAAATACTTTAACTTGACCCCATATACTTGCGGGTAAGAGAAAATTCACTTAGTCTTAGACTAATCAATAGTGAAAAGGTTGAGGGAATTAATCTTTTGAACAACTAACCCTCGATCTAGTTCTAGATTTAGGTTTAAATACGGTGAATTATTATATGCCTCTAGTTCCTATGGATTAATGCAGATATGAGTGAAAGGGGATTTAATCACCTCTTCCTCAAAATTTAAGATTAGTGACGGCCCTGGGGGAATCACGGTTATTGGTGAATATCACGGTTAATTGTGATTTCACATTGGAAAAAGGGAAGTCGATCTTTTGTGACTATTTGACAGTCACGGTTTTCTTCGGAGTGCTGTGAAGCCACCGGTTTTGCATCGATTTTTGTGACTATACATCATGGATTATGGTTCTTATTCCCTGAACTTGATATTAGTGATCGTAGTTCATTCGATCGGATACTAATTACATCTCTTGTCTCTCTTATAGATGATTTCAAATGAGCTGAAAAAGCATGGGTTTGACATCTTTGATCTACAAGGAAGCAGAATACCATCGTTGGGTATTAGACGTTGAGAAAAAATTTCCCGGTAAAAATCTCACTTATACTATTTACCCACCACCACCTGGTGTTGAACCACACACTCCAGCTCGCAAACCTCAAGCCCTCATATTTTTGAGGCGGCACATCCATCCAGTTCTGAAGAAGCAGTATTTGCTAAAGAATGATTCCGCAATTTTGTGGGCGGTTTTACATGAAAAATTTTATAATGTGCATAATGCACAATATCCAGAACTGCAAGAAAGATGGGATTCAATGCAGTTATTGGATTATCCAATTATTTATGCTTTTAATCAAGCTATGTTAGAGCTTCAATCAGAGTTGAGTGTTTGTAGCGTAGTAAAGATCGATCAGAATATGATTGAGAAGTCTTTAAGCACATTTTCTACCTCCATGGACAACCTTGCAAACCAATATCACATGGTTTATGCGTAAAGACAACTTAGATCATGCAGCGATCTAATGAGTATGTTGGCCAAGAAAGAGAGGTATCGCGAGATTCTTCTCAACAACAATGCTATGCCAACTGGTACAAAGAAAGTCCATGAGACTAACTATACTAGAAAGGCACAAAAGGATAAAAGGAACAATCGTTCGAAGTCTTATCAATCTCTGGTGGTAGAGGAGCACGTGATAAATGTCATGGTAGAGGAGAAAATAGTCGAAGTTTGACTTGGACTCACCAAGACAATAGCAAAAACTCCAATAAGAATCAATCCAATTCTGGTGACTGGAATGGTGGAAATTCTTCAAATTCTGCTTCTACTTCTCGCTTGTTACCTTGTTATAGGTGTAGTTCTACCAAACACATGCACAAACAATATCGTGCACCAAAGGATGTACAAGATGCCTACAAAAAGTGTCAGCAGTACTTGACACATGAGACTAACTTCACTGAAGAACGTGAAATGAAAGATGGCGATGAAGCTAATCTTATTATAGCAGACAACACCAAAGTAAGTCTTGAGACTTTGGTTTTTAATTAATCTATGTACTAGACTCATATATTTGCTATGTAATCAAGTTTAGTTTTGTGTTTGACTCTAGTTGTAGTCATGGTTATTGAATAAGAACAATTTTTTGATGTAAATTTTAATGATTGACAAAGTTATAAAATTTATACATTTTGGTTTTTGAAAGTGTTAAGAATAGTTATACAACTTCATCTCATTTGAATGGTTTGATTTATACATTTCTCTATGGCAATGACACCAAAATATCATAAAAACGAGACAAAAGAGATGATGATTTGATAATGAGAATTTTTGACCCGTCAAGATTTTCTCTCGATCCGTTGATTGTAACCCATTGTATTGGTTTCTACACATTTTCGACTCGTCAAAAATTATGCTTGGTTTTCTTTCTATCCGTCGAAAATGGTCCTCTGCCACACATGTTAGCCCTTCGACCCCTCGAGAGATTATCTTGACCCTTCGATTGCAAGCTACTGTCTCAAAATTTTCCATTTTTCAACCATTTTGAAAATATTTTCAACCCGTCGAGAATGATTATCGAAAAATCAAATTTTTTTTAGGTTTTCCTTCGATCCATTGAAGGTAACCTACTGTCCCGAATTTTATTGATTTTCGACCTATCAAAAGCTTTCCTCGACCCGTCGAAAATTGGTATCGAAATTTGAATTTGTTTTTGGGTTTATTTCGACCCGTCGAGTGTATTTCTCGACCCGTCAAAACATGTACCCAGAATTGATGTTCTTGATGTGTTTTACATCAGTTTTATCGACAAATAAAAGTTTTGGAAAAAAAAATTCGGGACCTAGTAATCTACATCAGTGTGGTTTTACATCGGTTTTTTCATGTCATAAAACGTAATCTACAAGGTTAATTTAGACCGGTCATATACTGTTTTACATCGGTTTTTGGATGTTACTATGATCAGCACTCAAATTGAACCATGCTAAGTTTCGAAAATATTTGCCAACGGTTTTCACTTAGAACAATATTATAAGAATGGAAAAGAACTTTATATTTAATCTCCATAGAATGCTGACAACGGCGTAATATGGAGAGGTTTATGATGATTTGTAGTGGTTTATATATTACTACGGTACGGATCATTGAATCCGATGCAGTCACTTATACTACTATATGTGACTTGGCCTTATATGAGGTTTTGCATTATGATAATCAAGATATAGGGATACTTTTATAATCATCGTTTCTTAAGAGCAAAGAGGCATGTGAGAATACCTAAAACCATCGGTTTAGATGGAGGGAGTAAGATTATTCTACTCGGTCTCCAAGACAAGTACAGTACTTTTTCTCTAGATACCTTTATGTCAAAATTCAATGCACATCGCTCGCTTTACAAAGCTTGTTCATGTCTGTAATGTTGTTTACATGCATAACGATCTTTTGTTGTAGACACGACTTTCATTCTCTACAGATTCCAAAAAATATATTTGTAGACCAATCAAACCGGGGAGGATTTCCCCATGTATAGTACAAAATATGAAGAAGCGGATCTTTTTAGAGGATCTAATAGGTAAAGCGCAATACATCATCTTCAAGCTTTTTTATCTAGTGATGTGGGGCTGGTGCTACTACTGGAGTTGGAGGCTTGCATTGATAGCACTTTGCGAACAGCCCAAATGTGTCCACTTGCCTCACAAAGTTGGTCATGCTGGCCCATCCGCCGAACCCGAACCCGACTACAAGAACCCAAACGACTATGAAGGTGTTGATCACGAACATGGCTGTCCAGCTTGGTAAAAAGAAGGGTGGCTTCTCTGCAGCATTCTGCAAAATACACGATAAAACAAAGCCAAGTTAAGTACTTAAGTAGGTTAAGAATATATGTCACGTTTTAATGAGATAGGTTTTCAATTTTGAACTAACTAAAACTGTATGAGCAGGGTCATATCGAAACAGCTCATCTACGACACTCCCAACTGTAGCATATAACTAAACGACAGGGACTGGCCACCTAGCTCAATTCTTCTCGTATCATTTCCAAATCGAAGCCATAAATATGGGAATCCTCCATAATACACAGGTTCCCACTTATCTATGGAATGTGGGAATCCTCCATAATACACAGGTTCCCACTAACTAAAATGACCCAAACACCCCGACTCGATCAAGATAATTGCCTTTGCCACTCTTTTAACAGTAGACCCTGCATTATTGCACAAGGCATATAGTAAGAGTTGGTCAAGGGAAGTTGATATTTACCTGTCTGGCTGAGGCTTTCCTATACGTGAGAATATAGGCCATGGACGGGATGATGTAGACTGTAAAGCTAACCAAGAGAGCCCCAACTGCGGAATTGATTGGTCCGAAAAACGGAAAGATAATCGCCAAGAACCAGATCGGGATCACGACCGGAAGCCTAGCCAATGCCCTCAAGCAGATGCTTTTTGTGTCGTGCATACCGATCACCTTCTCCCACACAAAGTACAATGGTGTGCAAGCAAACCCAAAAGTAATGAACTGCAAACAGTCACCCAAAAAGTTACAATGTCCGTGAGTTACTATATATAACAAAGTAAAACTTAACATTAATGTGGTAAAATATGAACCTGGTGGATGAGCATGAGGATGACAGCGGCGTCACGCCAGCCATTCTTGGGGAGGAGAGAGAAGGCGTTGGAATGGTTGAGGAGCTCGTCGCCAAAGGCCCAGTAAACAACAGAAGCCGAAGGAATGGTTAGGGTAAAAACATAGAGTGTGGCATACAAGTAAATGGACTTGAATTTTTGCGGCTTCCACA
This sequence comes from Geum urbanum, assembly GCA_946800695.1. NCBI lineage: Eukaryota > Viridiplantae > Streptophyta > Magnoliopsida > Rosales > Rosaceae > Geum > Geum urbanum. Next base: position 73,591,564 of record OX326999.1, on the reverse strand, counting down.
TAGCATGCATGATCTCCCTGCAAAATTATTTTCCACAGTTCACTCACTGAACAGAAAATAACTCAGAATCCTTTTACACATAGTTTAGTACCAATTGCTTAGTACCAATTGCTTCCATTTCATGGTCAAAAGGAACATGGGAACCATATTAAAACCAAAAAATTGACCAGGAGCACCATATATGCCATATCTTTAGATCTGTAGTTAATATCTGAAATGAATAATTAAGTCCATCGATCTGTAGCATAAAACTTAAGGTTATCAAAGTCACTGTCATACAGATGCAATAATATGCCACCGTCGAAGATAAATTGAACTAACAAGTTATTAGTTAGTTGTTTAACAGACTGCAACACAGAACAATAAGGACATGCATTCTTAAGGTAAAAGAACTGTGACCATTTTTAACTAGGCAATTCTAATTGGGTGAGGGTGAATTGTTGTGTTCATTATTTTGTCTGGTGGGTTTGGAAAACCAAGACGGCCGGCAAAAGCTGCACACAGAAGCCGCGTAGAAGCTTATGGGAAATTATAATAGTGGTGGGGGAGAATAAGAAAGGCTTACACTGTAACAGCATGGCCACCAAAGGTGTATAGTATGTTGGTGGCGCCGGTGAAATACAGCACCATCTTTTGGGGAGCCGAGTGTGTCACACCTTCAACCTACAACAGTTTTTACCCACCAACAAAAAAGTTAAATTTTGCCGTAACAGTGAAAAAGGAAGTATCTTTGAAGAGGTATAGTAGTGGGGTTTTCACCTGTCCATGAACAGCAGCTGCTATGGTCATGTACCAGGCCGTGTAAGTGGTCATTCCAAGGCCGAGGAAAGACCAAATCCGATAGTTGTGGAAAGATGGTATGAACACTGTGGTGGCACAGCAAGCTCCAAAGATATAGGTCCAAGTCCTCTTGTCCAAATTGTCATTGATGTAGTATATGTTACTGAGAAACCAAACACCAACAGTTAAGATCACAGAAAACAGAGTCAAAGATGAAATTTTTACCTCCTTTGATGGTAAAAATTGGCAAAAAAGGATTTACCTTGCACAAGCAATGAGCTGAATGACAGATCCAAATAGAAGGAAAGTACAGTTGAAGCCGAGCCCCACTGCTTTCCAGTAAGGACCAAGTAGCCCATCAAGCACTTCAAACCACTGCAACCAAAAACAGTGTTGCTTTTAGTGGGAGACTCGGAAAGGTATTTGAAAAACTGTAACTTCAGATATAGTTTTCTTTAAAGATTAACCAATATCAATGGTTGCTGTAGTGGTCGCGGTCCTAAATCTTAATAAGAAGCATAGTATCACCAACCTGTATAACATGGTTCTTGAAATTAACATTCTCCTTTTCCTTTCTGCTCCGATACTCAATGTAGAGCACACTGATCAGGTAAGCCGTCCAGCTTCCGACGATTCCATACAAAACCTGAAGCAAGATGCCGGACAACATTCCTAGCTGAGAGAACGAGTATGGAAGTGTCAATAGTACTTGCGCCACCTGCAACACAGAACAAACAAACACATCGAATTAGGCTCATATCTACAAAAACAGAGATTGGTAACATTTTTAGAATGATTGGTTTTTGGCTAGCTAGTAGAGTATAGTACTTGATTGGAGGCACAGCTGAACCAGGCGTCCCAAACAGAGCCGCCGTGCCAGAGAAAATTCTTGAAGCTAAACAATGATGAGTTTTCTTCTTCTTTAGTCTCCTCTGCTCCCAGTTCCTTTCCTTCATGATCTCCGGTCTCGCTGTAGTTGGAGACTATTGTCTCCTCTGCTTGCTTCTGAGGCAACATTGTGTTGAACTATAGGCAACGTCTAAATCTTGATAGATCTAAAACACATATAAAGACGGTAAATGAGACAAAAGCTTGTATATAAAATCAAACTCAGTCCCAGAAAACGATAGCAATAAGACTCCAGATCCAAAGAAACTCAGAGATGAATTCCTTCCGGAACTTGAAAAAGATCAAAACTTCTATAGAAACCCACAAAAATCAAAAAACGAAAAAAGACTAACATGGGTTTTCAGGAACTAGTTGGCTAAACAGAACAGAACATACCAAAGTACCAAACCCACTACCATCTTTAAACTACCATACCTCGCTTGAAGTGTCACTTTCTCGATCTCTCTCTTTCGCTGTGGGATAGTTAAGCCTGACTTTGATGTATCAGCTTTTTCGGTTCTTTCAGAATAAGAGAGGAGAGTGTGTTGCTGGATTTAAGAATTATCCTCGCTCCTTATTTCAAAAAAAAAAAAATTATCCTCGCTCCAAGAATTGGCAGTGCTGGAGTGAGAGTGTGTTTCTTTCTTCTTAAATGCAAAGCGTTGAAAAAGAAGAATTATAATAACTAGAAAAGAGCTTCTGGCAAAAAAAAAAAAGCAGCTCTGGCAATAGCTATCAATGCGCCACCAATTTGTTCAGAGTCGAATTACCGGAGTGGCGGCGATAGCCCAGAAAAGCAGGAAAGAAAAATCTGTGAGTGGTGCCTTCCTCTGTTTCTGCCAAGGTGGGTGGTGACAGAGGTTGAAGAAAAGACCCTTTTTTCTCTTACTCAAGTAAGCAAAGCAATAACTTGTGTTTGGAGAGCTCTAGCTTTGCTTGCTACCTAGACTAGACAGAGTAGATTGTGCTTTCTTTTCTTTGGTTTATGAGATGGTGTAGCGAATAAAAGGGTGAAAGAGACGAAGCCCCCCCACAGTCCCCAATTCCTTCTGTATTCCAAAAATGGGTATTCGATTCGTGGGTGACAGAGAGTTTGGAGAGATCAAAGCGAGTGGGGGGACGTTTTGCTATGATCAGTAGCGAGCAAAGGAGGAAGGGACTCAATTAAACAATGGAAACTGCCCTTTTATAGCCCGGAGAACTGCTTCAACGGCTAAGATCATATATTTTATCAATATTTTTGTTAGAAATTCATAATTATACTTCTAGTAAACAAATAGTTAGATCTCTACTATTGTGACGAAAACAGAGTACTGATAAGTGACTAACTGTCAATACCAAATGTTTACCAGCTAGTGATGTTACACTAAAATTACCATCTATTTTTACTATAGAACCAAAATAATAACATAGTTTCATTGCTTTTGAAAGAAATAAACGACCATCCTATTGCATTTCGAATTGGCTAAGTAGCAATGTAGACATCTATCTCACATATAACATCGCTTCATAATTAAATTCCAAGTTGCATGCTTTCGTATTGGTTAAGTAGCCAAATTCAGCATACATAACTACATAAAGTAGGATGGTCCCAAATTCATCGCGAATTTTTTTTTTTTTTGGTAAATTCGACTCATTTGACGGGACAAAAAAAATGGAACTCATTTTTTTTTATATACAAAAATGGAACACTCTCTCCGAAACTTTGGTCCAAACTCAATTGAATGTTAAGATTCAAACTACTCTCATTTATAAAAATTTTGGTTTGTGATTTTATAATCAAAACCACCTAACATATAATTTACCTCGTAATGATCATGTATACAAAAATTTGATTAAATCGGAGATCATTTGTTCATTAAATTTTGCAAAAAAAAATAGACGGTTGTTAATGTAATGTTAAAATTCACAATAACCTTCCATTTATTCAACAAAATTAAATACCCAAACGATCTTCATTTTGATTCATTTTTGCGAGTTGATCTTCTACCTATGATCTATAAGATAGGTAGTCTCGATTGCAAAATTACAAACCAAAATTTATATAAATAGGAATAATTTAGACTTTGACATCCAATTGAGTTTGGACCAAAATTCTCCCGGCCCAAGGAAAATACCCCCAAATCGCAAGTCTCATCAAAAGAAGATCAACTTTGTGCTTCGCACTTAAAGCATCCGAACCGGTGCAAAATTTTGCTCAAGCAAATGGTGGAGTCCACCACAAAATTTTTGCTCAAGCAAAACTTTGCTCTTGCTCAATTAAGAAGAGGAGCAAAACTTTGCTCTTATTCAATCAAGAGCTCAAAACATCCACACCTGTGTAAAATTTTGCTCAAGCAAATGGTGGACTCTACCATTTGTTTGAGCAAAATTTTGCACCGGTACGGATGCTCTTATGTCATGAGTGTGGGTGAAGATATGATAAAAGATTTGCTTAGCTAGCTAGTTGCTGGGCCGCCCAGTTTATCCAATCAGGTAAAAAATCAGAGCCCCAATTCATGATATACAAAGTCTACTCGACGTAGCTAGAGCCGCACCATCATGTCCCCGCCCAGCTAATTATCGACACGCTTTTAACCAATGTTCAAAAAAATGGTAATCAACCGTGATTCGTTTTGTTACTGATTATTACTCAGCCGAATACTCGGGGAGTACTCGGGAATACTCAAAATCGTTATTTTTTAATTTTTAAATAATACGATAATTATTAGTTAATATATTATATATGTATATAAATGTTATTAGTTAAAGTATAAATATTTAAATAAAAATAAAATTGACATCAAAGTTATCAAAATCATTAAACACATAGTCAATACTCATCATCAAAGGTATAAATATTTTAAAATAAAAAATCACTCCATATTGTTCAACCCTCCAATTACGTCTTCAATTTCTTCAACTTCAGATTAATATTTACGTTTTGTTTTGAATTTTTGGATGTTTTCATTTTTAGAAATTACATTTCTTTTTAATATTTTTGTTAAAGTGAGACTGATTCAGGTTTATTAAGCGGACAATTCGGGTTTACTTGACGATTAATCGGGGATTACTTAGCTACCTGTCAGGAGGAGAGTAAGCCCAAAACAGTTCATTTTTTTATTGAGTAGCGAATACTCGCCGAGTACTCGGTCGATTCGAGCAAGTTTTCAAACAATACTTTTAACAACAAACGGTACGCACTCATGGACCCAAACCCGACTTCCCGCCAGCTCATGATACTAGAAAACTACCGCATGACATATTTCAAATTAACCCTAGCCTTCACAAATAAAGTTACGATACAAGTCTTTTGCATGTTTCATGCTGCTATATACATAATCATATATACTTAAATAAGATCCTCTCAAATACACTCTCTTTTTCTGCTTGGCCTGACGTTCATAATTATTGGCATTGTATTTCCAAGTCAATAAGTCAAAAGGGAACGGGAAAATATTTGTGGACGAAGAAAAGGAAAAAAATGAAAGCAAACCCACCCGCGCGCCGGTGGCGGCAGCAACAATATAGGCAGAAGGCAGTCCCAAAATGCACCACCAATCCACCTAAGGAATGCAAAATCGAAATTATCGACGATATTTCGCCGATATTTCGGTTTTTTGAACTTACCTGAAAAATCCGTGAATATATCTCCAAACTTTCCGAAATTTTCCGAAACTTTCTGATATTTCTGATATATCCCCGATATTTCCGATATTTACCGAAATTTTTCGATATTTACCAACCCTATTATTATGGTCAAAATTTTGCAATGCCTTATCCTTCATATATCATGCCTTATGGTCTTCCAACAAGTGATAACTCATCGTTACAATCACAAACAAATGCCTCAAATGATGATAGCAATGAAGAAAGTCGAGCAATGTCTGGTTCATACTACGAGCTCCAAAATCTTCAAAGACCGCCCCCTGACCCATATGGTTGGCATGTAAGTCAATACGTGCAGAATTACATGGGAGAACAATCATTTAATGAGTACTCTTCACAATACACACATGATTCTGCACAGAGAGATGAGGAAAATAGTGTGAATTTCGAACCTCATAGGTCGTCTATGTGGTTTTGAAGTATTTATATATTTGATTTTGTAATGTGTGATGTGTAACATATTGTACAAAAATGTGATGGTCTAGCCTCCCATTAAAGTTTAGCCATCAAAAAAATAAAAATAGAATTATTAAATTATATTTTAATAGTTATCAGCACTTAACATGTACTAATTCATATAGTAATATAGCAAATTCATATGTTTTGATGTTTGATCAATATTTTCTTTTCACATAAGGTAGGTAATTGATCATATAACAACCTTCAAAAGTTTCATTACAAATTTCAATATATTTTTATTAGTTTCCGTCATTTCCGTCAGAATTTTCAGTGGATCGATATTTCGTCCATATTTCCGTCGATATATCCAAATTTTGGACTGTCGATATATTCTCGATACCCGATATTTTACTCCTTGAATCCACCATGCATAGTTTTGTATCCACGATTCCATGTTAAACGGAGAGTCCACATAAAATGGGAAAGGAAATAGAAAAAAAAAAAAAATTGTGTTAGTTAAACGGAGATTTGTCTAATGAGTGCGGGCCACGGTTCCAACTCTTGGCCCGCCGTTGAGGCCGAATCACGACCATAAGGGATACGCACTCTTCAGTCTTGTTTTTCCATTTATGACCTTTGTGACTTATGAGGGGGCATCAAACCCGATCGAGAGAGTCGTGATTATTTGCTTAGATTAGTGGGAGGAGTAATGAGTAGTGAAGAGATTTCGATGCCATTAAAATCATAAAATTTTGGACCATGTTCCGTAGTTACACCTCACATGGGACCCGCAAATCACGGGGGCTAGGGTTCCTGGTCACTGCAAAACCAGAAGTCCATGCACAGCGGATTTTGGTGCTCTCAAGGATGATTTATAGCAGTATTGGCTTCAAACTTAATAACATTCCAGCTACGTAGAGAAACTATATATTGGAGAGTAAACGAAGACTTTAGAGATTGTTTCTTCAAGATCGGCTGTTGATTTATGTAACTAAAATAAGGGGCTCCAAGTCCTTAACTAACATTCCTTTGGTTCTGCTATTTCGTATATGCCCATATATTGATAGGTACATTTGATTATGAACTCGATTAATCATAATCTATCGTAAACATGTTTATTAACCAAACGCATTTGGTCTCCTATTTGGGGTTTAAGCATGCTCACACAAACAAGACCGGTTTATGCATACTTAATGATCTGTTTAATCTTGTTAGAAAAAATCGATCGAACAAGTTTAATCACTTGATGACTTACTGCTTATATTGATAGTATTCAGATTTTTTGTCTTTTCATAGTCACTAATAATTACTTGTTCCAAGTTGGCCATCGGGTTGAATTGATTTAGATGGTACGTTGGAATAAGTCAATTTGACACACTTGCCATGCCACCATTTGCACACTCGTTTATGTGATAATTGGTACTTCGGAGCTTTCCGTATTCTTCTTGCTTCCTTCACTGTAGAACGTGTTTAATACTGTTACAGCTCATACTATATGGAATTTACTATGTAATTTTCTTTCTTTTAGGGTTGAATGAGTTGATAATGTAATGATCAATAAGTAAGTGGAGGAACTAACTTTGGATCGACTAGTATACTTAATTTGTAGGAAAACGCCTTTCTATCAAATGGAATCTTAAAAATATAGGTGAAATAGACGAATTTCGGGTTTTAGTGATCAGAGTAGGGGTCGACATAACATTTAGTCGGAGATGGAAAACGCTTTTAGGGTTGGTTGGTTAAAGAGGCGCTCAATGCCTCCACTTATCTCTTTCCCCTTGCTCTTTTTATGGAAGGTCCCAGCATGTAGAATCTCCTTCGCATGCATATATATGTTTCTGTTGTCGTTGCCGTCCTTCGTCCGGCTCGTCATCTTTGTTTTTGTGATAGGAAGATCCTATACTAGCTTATTGTAATTGAATTTTTGGATAATGTAGTTAATTAATTTGATTATAAACAAAACAATTGATTGGTATTTCATGTTCTAAGATCACCTATTCAATGTTACACGAAATTAAGTTAACATTGTGTCGTCTAATTCTTGACTTTCATGAAATTTCTTATGAATTAAATAAAAGAAACAAAAACAGTAGTCTACCTACATGATATTTAATATGCATGTGATGTTACATTTCGCATTAGGCTGAACAGTGTAGCACTTGCTTCTTTCTATATTGAAGAGTGACTAGACAGACATAGAAGTCTAATAAACTTGTTGTATTTAATTATTGTTAACTATGCTTATTATGAAATGATGTACCACCACGCACCCTTCCGAAAGTCGATTGAAGCGACGACTTTTTGTTGTCGCTTTAGCATACAAGTTGTCGCTTCAATATTTAAGCGACGACAAGTTGTTGCTCGAATGTCGTCGCTTAGACTTCAAGCGATGAACATTGAACACATCTTCGTCGCTTCGTTATTTCAAGCGACGAATCGCATCTTAGTCGCTCAACAGATAGCGACAAACATTGGGTCGTCGCTTGAAATCTCGAGCGACAAACATTAGGTCGTCGCGTGAAATTTCGAGCGACAAACATTGGGTGGTCGCTTGAAATTTCAAGCGACAAACATTGGTTCATGGAAGCGACGAAGTTTGGTTTTCGCTGAGTTGTTCAAGCGACAAATATTAAACAATCTTCGTCGCTTCATTATGTGTTACAGAGCAGAAAAATAGGTTTGTGGGTTTGGTTTGAACCAATTTCCTATGCATCCTAATAACACAATCCGCAAGACATTCAAATAACATAACACACACATCCAACATAACACAAACACACTACATTTCACACACACGTAGTTTTCATTTAAAGTTACAATATGTTTCATAAAAATATTATCCATTAATCTAAATACAAGGAAAATGAAAGGTCCTAGTCTTGGTCTTCCTCGGGAATACCTGCTGAAGCACATGAGGATTTATCGGCGACAAAGAGAGTTGTTGCGGCTACGGCAGTATTGTCACCTGGATTGTCTTGGGCCGAGATGACATCATTGAGGGAGGCCTCCAACCTTGTCATACGTTGCTTCATCTCTTCTTTCTCAATTTCCGAGGCTTTGCACCGCTCGGAAATTTCAGCTAGTTGCCTCCTCAATTCCTCAACCTCCGCATCGTTGCAGGGCACGCGTGCACCGCCTCTTAGTTTTTGCGGGCCTCTTAATGCACCCCCTAAACCTTGAAAATTGGTAAAAACAAAAAAAAATAGTCAAATTAAATACCATGTGGTATCTAAAAATAAAAACACAACACAAAAAGTCAAGTGGTTTGGTAAAAGATAAACCATAAAAAAAATATACCTCGGACCCTCGTTCCCGACTTCCACCCAGTTCTTGCTCGATTACAGCAATCTGCTCGTCGACGGTAACGGAGTTAGTCACGTGACTCCCGCCCGCTTCATCACTCACTCGACTAGCACACAACTCATCCATCTTCCTCTTCACCGCTGCCTGTAAAAAAATAATTGTCCAATAGATTTGTCTTATTATACTTTTTAATTCCAAGTCAAAAACATATTCGCATAAAACAATGTCACTCACCACTTTCTCCTGCGTATTCTGGGATGATTGATAAACATCACAGACTGTCTGGAGTAAAGGCGCTAGATGCATTTTCTCCTTATTTGTAGCGACCCAGTAGCTGTAGGGAGTGGTGCCAGAATGATGATTGATTGCATACCCATTTTCCTTTCCCTTGTTCCGGTTAGCGGCGTTCCGAGCACACATCGCCTGCAAAAATTATTTCGAATATATATTAACATATTTCATATGAGAATTAAGAAATTATATGAAATGTAGAAACCGATAATTAATTTTCATTACCTTATAACCGTCTTCCTCAAAGTGAGCTTTGAGGTACTCCCATTGCTCAGGTTGGTGGATGAACTCTTCGAGCGTCGGTTTTGATACTTCAACGTAATGAGTATGGCAGTCGTGTTTCCAATCCTTGTAAATCTTTGTGGTGGTCTCGTCGATATATTTCCACATGCTTGTCTCGGTGGGAGGGAGGTCATAGAACATCTAGTAAAAAATAATTCAAACAAAATCAAACGAGTATTTGATTATCATATTTGTGCATATAATGTGACTGAAAAATAGTTTATCGAAATTATTCTAAAACAATGTTTTACCTCCATATAAGTGGTCAATACATCTTGGTGCTTCTCTTCCAGCTCAGCAAAGGTAGGCGCAAGAATCGAGACATCAAAGTCCTCCACTTCAATTCTTTTGGACCCTTGTGTTCTTCGGCGTACTCAACCTTTAGAGGCTGGTTGTTGTTCATGCTCTTCAAATATGCCGTCTTTGTGCCCATTACGATGCCACTCTTCTCAAGGTTCTGCCCTGTCACCTTCTTCCCCGTTCTCATATCAACCACCTCTGCCATATGAAAACACATACCGGGTTGTAAGATAAGGCAAACATATTGGCAGACCAAAAAAATTATTATCACATAACATTCTCATAAAGGTTACCCGGCTCCATAGGACCCTCTTGGTCCTAATACTTATCGGAGGACCGTCATCGCCTTCCCCACCGCTACTGTCAGCACCACCTCCAGCATCCCCCAGTCCTGATTGGTATCTTCCAACGACGGGATGGGTGCTAGCGTGTCTCTCGCCACCTTCGGTGTCATTGTCGTCGCGGCCGCTCTTAATGCTTTGGCCGCCTTCCTCTCCCTTCTCGCCTCGAGCTTTTTCTTTTTCTTCTGGGCACTGGATCCTGGTGCCATTACTCTAGAACCTGTAATGCATATACATAGTTGTGGATTACTTATTGTGAGTGGACTGTACATGGTACTGCGGGGTAAAAGTACTATGGATCTCCATTTTTCATTTTTCATCACTATGGATCTCATCACTATTTTTCATCACTAATATGGCTCTCATCTTTCTAATATGGTTCTCATCACTATTGTTCACCCTATGAAAAAATAACGCTGCAAACAGATGCATCCCACGCATACACTTCAAGTTCCATGTATTAAATTTCAGAAAAGTTACTTCTATGAAACGAATGGTAAAGGATTTTTTAGGGGAATTGACCTCATTCGTGCCATCACATAATTAAGTAAGATTTTCATTTTCAAAGTTTGATTTGTATTTAGGGTGATAATTAATAGAAACCCTGAAGACATTGAAATTGAACAAGACCCTAGCCCGAATGCATATATAAAACATATGTCATCGCCTCATCGGTAATGCTCGATCAGAAAACAATACAAGAGAATTGTAGCCATATATGTACTGAATCTCTTTTACTATTTTCAAAGTATCTTAATTTTAACTCATATAAACTGTTTCACGCACCATGTACATTGTAGAAAACCTAAACATACTTGATCTTTTAGATTAAAAGTAGCCGGATCGAATGCATAATGAAGATGCACAATTGGACCTTAATTAATTTGGAACAATTCATCTCATTTTCCAAAAATATTAAAAAGTACTGAGCACAAATTAAGTACTGCATGTTCATTCTAACAGTCATATATATGTACGTATATGGTTGTGAGCTAGTGATGGAAATTTCATGGCTGACTAGCTTGTATTATGATATGGGGGATTAATGACAAATGATTGAAATAACAAACATAATACAAAAACCCTAAAATTGAAAAACTAACCCTAAAATTGATTGGTACCCAAAAGCAGAGGGGAGCTTACCTTGGGTTTAAGAAAAGTTTGAAAACTGGAATCAACACGGGAGACCGACCGAGATTTAATTCGAATAAACATTTTAGGGGTTTGGGGGTTTAGGGATAAATTTGGGGGTTCGGGGGTGTATTACGGTTTGGGGTTTGGGGATGAACTTGGGGGTTTGCAGAGAAAGAATATGGTTTGGATGTTTACAGAACGCGAAATGAGGAAGAAGAAGAAGAAGCAAAGTCCTAATATAATCCCCTCATCTGAAGCGACGAACTTTGCCAAAAATTGTCGCTTGAAATATGCCTTTAGTTAGCGACGACAGTCACTCAATATTCGTCGCTTAGGATTATATGAAGCGACGAATATTGGGTTCACGAGGTTACCTAGTGAGTCCAACTTCGTCGCTTCACATTATTTGAAGAGACGAATTTTGTGCAAACAGCCGTCGCTTTGCCTTTAAAGAGACAAATATAAACCAATATTTGTCGCTTGGAATGGATTGAATTTAACAGATTAGTTACGCCTATTTGCATATGTAAATATTGTTCAAAATAACAAACCAAAATACCAGTATTGTAAATATTGTTCAAAATAACAACATAAAATATTTATCATCATCATATTACAACATATAACATAATAACTAGTAGTCTTCCTCTTCGTCGTCTCCGCCATCATCGACTTCTTCTTCCTCTTTCTCATTGAATTCGTCGTCGTCGAGGTCATCTCTGCCATCACCGGTTGATTCTTCATTCTCTTCGTGTACTTCTAAATCGAGTTGGGCATTAGATGCATCAATATGGTAAAATTTTATTGAACTTAGTATGTTCTCTTGGTAAGGCTCTGTGATTTGATTCCCTGAAAGAGGCCTTTTATCTTCTGTTGCCAATACTTCGGCATTGTATATACTTATGTGCGACATTTCTTGCACCACCTTCTAAGTACCACCCGTTGCAGGATCGTCCAAGTAGAACACTTGTTTTTTCTTTATCGCAAGACAAAATGGTGAATTCTTGTAGTAACTAGTGTTTGTATCCACTGATATCAGACCATGATCTACCTTGAAGATGTCAATTTCTTCGACATCTAGATCGTCAGTGGTGTTGTGCCATATACCTTTGAACAACACGACCGACATATTGTCTGGATAACATACCTCTACTACATAGTCAAGATAGCCATAGAAGTTTTCCACTTTCGTGCTTAACATCACCCCGCTATTGTTCCAAATGGACTGAAACCATCAGTTTCCAATCCGAGCAGCACATTTCTTCCCTTAATGTCGTCGAAACCTGAAAATGTCCTGTTAAAATGTTGTCATGCTTCTCCATCAGATGGGTGCCGAAGGGTACTTTCATCTAGTCGCCTCTTCTTATGCCATCGCATATGCTTTGCGGTGTGTAGGGACATAAATAGGCGTTTCAACCTAGAAGTGAGAGGGAAATACCATATTATCTTTTTTGGATTGTCATCCCTATCTGGCTTATATATTTTAGCACCACATACTGGACAAGTCCTACGGGTTTTATTTTCAGCTCCCCTGAATAGATAACAGTTGAACTCACAAACATAAATTTTTTCATATCCAAGGGAAGATCCTTGAGGATTTTTTTAATTCTCGAATAACTCACAGGGAAATTATGCCCTTTAAAAAACTTATGCAACCATTCACATAATTTATCAACACTCATATCCAACCATCCATTTTCAACTTTAATTTCCATTGCATGTAATATGGCACTTAATACAGTTTCTTCACTTCCTTCATACAATGGGGTTTGAGACTCCCTTAAAAGCCTTTCATACTTAGCATAATCATCATCTACCATGTCATTGAAGTGAACTTCAGCATTTTCTTCAACAACATTATGCGGTGCATCTCCATGGTATCCAGGATAGTATGGAAATACATCTTGTATAATCTCCACAGGCGGGATCTCTAAAGAACCCGCAACACTGGAAGCTCCGACTCTGTCTTTAAGTCACTGTCTCCGTCGACTGATCCTTGTCGGTTGACCTGAAACTTCCCCATGTAGGTGCCAAACTGTGTAAGTCGGATCCAATTCACAGTGTATGCAGTGATGATAAATCTCTACGATATCCTTATAATAAGGACCATTTTTGTAAATTACGCACGAGCAAGGGAGATACTAGGTTCCAATAGTGTGAGTCTTCACAAAATTAATGAAGTTAAGTACGCCTGTTATGTAGTCAGTGTGTGTATAATGATGATTCATAAAAGATTTTTCGGGAACATCATCCATGTTTCCTGTCATAACATAAACAGACAATATGCATAAGGTTAGCACACAACATTTATAATACAATCAAAACCTGTCCCAACACTTCTTCTCCTTATTCCTCCAGGTTGGGTCATATCCTCTTCAAGAGAACACGACTTTTGTTAACCCTCTTGCACCCATGTGGTTTCACCTCCAGTTTAGGGAAATTTCAGCAGCATCTCCCTATAGTTCCCCAAGTGCACACATATCTAAACAACCTAATTTGCAATCGAGGAACATTGTAAGGAGACACTGTCGAAACCATATCCCAAAATTGAAACTGAAACCACATGAATAGCAAAATGATCAACAAATTCGTATTCATCTAAAGTGTCCAAAATGGGACAATTCGAGAATCAACAACTCATCTCAGTCAACTAGATGAGTTGTTGATTCTCAAACGGGAGTTCTAAGCTAATAAACACCACAATTTCCATATTCTAAGACTAAAACAACAACAAAACATAAAATTCAACACGACATCATCAAACTTCCATTAACCAACATAAAGTGTCCAAAAATGGGATAATTCGAGAATCAGCAACTCATCTCGATCAACTAGATGAGTTGTTGATTCTCAAACGGGAGTTCTAAGCTAATAAACACCCCACAATTTTCATATTCTAACACTAAAACAACAACAAAACACAAAATTAAACACAACACCATCCAACTTCCATTAACCAACATAAACAACCATTTAAATTGAATTAATACATAATATGCTCTCAAAGAAGGATAAATAGAAATAAATTGTGCTAACCTTACTTAAAAATCAAAGAATTGGCAACAAAAGCCTTCCAATCTCACTTTCTTCTAACTTCTCCCTCTTCTCCTCCAAAAACAGCTGCAGAACCCGACTGCATTTGTAAATCTAAAATTTTACCTATTTATACAGATTGCAGTTAAGACGAAGTACAAAGGCAGATGAAAAAAAACCTAAGCGACCGATTTTGACCAATGTTCGTCGCTTCGTTTATACCCGAGCAGCGACATAACTTACCTTGGTCGCTTCAATACTTCTTTAGTGACGAACATTGAATGTCGTCCCAAAACATGGTTCTGGGATAACTTGAGGCGACAAACTATGAATATTGGTCACTTCAGTCCTTTTGTAAGCGACGAATATTGATCAATATTTGTCACTTCCTGTTTTTTTAGCGACGACATCAATAGTCGTCGCTTAGATTAGTTGAAACGACGAAATTATGTTTTTTTTTTCATTCTTCGTCGCTTGAATCAAGATATCCAATAGTGATGATACTGTCAAATCCTTAAAATTAGATGTGAATTATATGCTGATTAGTGTACTGCATATATACTTTGCATGATCCATACTATTCTATCACTTTAGAATGTATGTACAACTTCTCCGATCCAGACCTCCGTGGTTCGTTAAAACACAGCTGATGATCGGACTTATAAATAACTAGGTTTATGAAGTACCTTACAATTGTGGTTCATAATCGGAAATTTTAAGAATAATATCATGCTTTAATAATTGATGATAAATGACCACACGGGTAAAGCGAAATTCGGATAAGAGTCAAACCAGTGCCATATTATATAAGCTAATGTCATAGAGCCATGAACTATGGAGTAGTCACGGACCCCTTCAAAGAAACAGACCCCTCATGGAGGGCTGAGCCATCATTATTTTGTACTAAAGTTGTCAAATCCTCGGTCCCTCCGATCCTCACATCACATACATATATACACTAGCTAGTACTAATCTCATACCGCACCATCACTTCATCGCATAAATGGCTACCTACCAAAATGTTACATTTTCTAGATCATCACCCCTTCCCCCGCCCTTAATTCTCATTTACCTTAATTGATTCGAAAATGTCTACAGTTTTTATAGTTAGGGAATACATACTGCAACACCTCGTGAAAATCATTTGGTATATATGTATGTGGTGTGAGACTACGAGAGCGTAGTACATATGGTCTATGCGAATGATATCGGAGGTATGTTAATTAGGGTGAACTGCCTGGAAGCAAATTTGGTCTACCTATAACTATAAGCCAGTAGGTCCATGATTCATATATTCTTTTGCCAGTTTATTTAGGTGGTATGTGTTAGTATAGCACCATTAGTTTATGAATTAAACATACTTACCTACTTAACCAGGTAATCAACACCTACCTAATCACCCGAAAAACCACCAGACGGAATACAACTTCACTCGCAAGACTGAACCCATCCGACCGGGCACGCGCCCGACAAGTGTACATCCGTATACTCGGCCTACATGACAGCAAGTGCAGTCCTATCCCACATCGAAGAGCACAAGCAAGCAACAATCTCACCCACCCATATATGTAAGGCATTTACTACAGGTAAGGACATTCATTCATTCATAGGCAATCAATTCCAATCTTAAATACTCCAACCTACTTTCTTACACGTTCGCTTGACTATTATATCCAATACATCTTCTAACTTAGGCATCAGAGCATTGAAGGCAGGCCGACCCTGTCTTGACCATCTGACCGCCAGTTTGTTGTATTCTTCTAATAGCTGAAGCCGAACACGCGAATCCGCATACTCGATAACCCGAACACCCGGAGAGAGAAAAAGTACCCGATCGTCCGAAAAGCCCGAATGTTCGGACAAGAAGAGAAGATTACTCGTATTGCTTCTGTTGATTACGTCCCGCGTAATCCGGTAGAAACAGTTGGCACCGTCTGTGAGAACCTTACAAATTGCAAACCTCGTATAAACACCACTACCAAAAAACCCACATAAATACCCAAGAGACAAACATCAGTGACATGCCCGTCGAGGAAACACCCCCGAGCGCACGGGCGCGACAGGTGATCGAGCTGGGAACAAGCAGCAGCCCCGGACTGAGCGGCGAGTAACGGGCCGACTGCCTGCTCCAGGAGCTGCGGGAGGCAGCATTCGAAAGAGATCATGAGGGCCAGGCCCGGCAGAGGCTGGAACAACGGCTGGACGCACTCGTCAACCAGCAGCAAATACAACACGGGCGGGGTCCCGTTAGGGAAGATACCAACGCTGAGGATCTCCAACACCCGTTTGGTAGGACCGACCCTCGGGTGACCCGGACACCCACACCAACGGAGGACCCCGCGCCCAGGGGTACGTCCCCAATGGACAACACCCTGATCCTCCGGAGGATGGAAGAGCTATCAGAGGAGGTGTCGCACCTACAAAAAGACAAGCTTGTCGGGCAAGGTGGGATGTTCACCCCTCGAGTCAGTCCGTTCTCAGCGCATATACTGGAGAGAGGCAGGGACCTGAACGTGAAGACAACAAAAGTCACCCGGTTTGACGGAAATGGGGACCCCCGCACGCACATCGACGAGTTTCGGTCTGCTACGGACGGAACCAGGTACTCGGACTCGACTTTGTGCTTTCTGTTCCAAGAGACGCTGTCCGAAGAGGCGAGGAACTGGTTCTACGAGATTCCGCCAGGCTCCATCCATTCGTTCCTGGGTGGCGGAAAGCTTTCAGAGGCGCTACAGGCTCTAAGGCAAGTACAACACCACGGGCATCCTCCTCAAGGTCCGCCAGGGGGCAGACGAGAGCCTATCCAGCTACATCAACCGGTGGAGAGAGCTAGCGAGCACGTGCAGGAGCCTCGACAAGCAGGTGGCTAAGGTCGCCCTGATGGATAATATGCTCGTAACACCATTCGTAGAGAAACTAGTGCGGAAGGAGCATCTCGACTACGACGAGATAATGGATCTGATCGTACAGAAGGCGTTGGTAGAGACGCGAGTGTACGGGACCACCTCCAAATCCAAAATTGACCAACCAGAGAGCGCGAACGCTCGGCCGCGACAATCCACCGACGATAGAGGAGAATTGGGCGGAGGCTACAAGCGGAGCTGAGATGCGCACGGACAGAATAACCAGAGGCCATCTTCCCGTGGCTACCAAGGAAACCGACACGACCGGGCGAAGGCACCAACACCGCAGGGAATCCATTCCAGAGAAGCCCCCCGGTACCGATCGCCCAGGCAAGAGGTCTACGCGATCGACCGGCCGTCGAACGAATAGCTACTCCGCCAACACCAAAACCAGATCCAACCACCAAACAACATGTCAAAGGATAGGGCCCCAGTCGGTCGAACCCCAGACAGGTGGTGTGAATACCACCACACCACCACCCACCACACCAACGACTGCATAATGCTAAAACAGGTACTTAGGGAAATGCAGAGGGATAGCCGGATCGCTCTTCCCAATGCCGAGGGATGACCACGCGAATCAAAAGTTGAAACCCGAGGGACGATCAGCACAATATTCGGAGGGAAACGCAAGGAGGGACTTTGTCGCCCGACCGTCCGAGCAGGGAGGTACTGACGATCGGAACAAGAAGGATGAACAAGGCAGGAAGAAGGGAACCATCGACCATCAGCTTCACGGTGGAAGACGAGTCCAAAGAGCAGCACCCTGCCGTTTGTGATCGACGCAATCGTGGATCGATATCTCGGATGCTGGAAGATAACGGGGCGTTCGTGAACGTGATCTACCTGGACGCATACACGGCACTGGGCAGACCATCGCACAAAATGACACAAGACCACGAGTGCGTTGCAAGATTCACGGGCGAGACGTCGTACCCAATCGGAAGCGACAACATTCGGATCGGAATCGGCGCCCCCAACTCCCCGCACAGCGAGGTCTGAACGAACTTCATCATCATGGACACACCCTCCCCATACAACGCCATACTCGGGAGACCGGGGATCAGCAGGCTATAACTGATAATCACAGGGCACATGTTGCTGAGCCGATTCCCGACGGAGCACGGAGTAGGGCACATCCGGGGCTACAACTACGAGGAGGCAGCGAAACCCGGGAACAGGCAAGAAATCCTAGCTCTGGAAAGACTGGGGCCAGAGACGGAAATACCAGATGACCCGCGCGACTGGCTGATGGCAGTATCCCCCATCCCCGAACGCGACGAGCTGCGGACGATTCAGCTATCATCCGAACATCCGGATAGGACAATCCAGATTGGCGCCCAATTGGTGCCCGCGATAGCCAAACGATTGATCGCTCTATTGAAGGAGAAGCAAGAGGTATTCGCATGGTTGTACAAGGACATGCTTGGAATCAACATGAGTGTCATATCCCACAAACTGAGCGTCAACACCAGCGCGAGGGCGGTGAAGCAGAAGCGAAGGGCATACAAGGTGAAACACTACGCAGCAATGCACGAGGAGGTGAACCAACTACTGAGCATCGGATTCATCCGAAAGGTGGATTACCCGAAATGGATCTCCAACGCTGTTATGGTGCAGAAAAGCAATAAAAAGTGGAGGATGTGCATCGACTACAGCGACCTCAACAAGGCATGCCCCAAGGACAGCTTCCCCCTACCGAGGATCGACCAGCTGGTGGACGCGACAGCCGGGCACGAACTCCTATCGATGATTGATGCGTACTCGGGATATAACCAAATCTTCATGGACCCCGAAGACCAGGAGGTGACGTGCTTTGTCACGGACAAATGCCTGTACTGCTACGTCGTCATGCCTTTTGGATTGAAGAACGCAGGCTCCACATACCAGAGGCTCATGAACGCGATGTTTCATGGCATGATAGGCAACATTGTGGACGTCTACGTGGACGACATACTCGTAAAAAGCGTCCAGGCGGTCGACCATGTTCAAAACTTGGGGATTGTGCTCAATGTCCTAATCAAGAACGGCATGAGATTGAATCCGGCTAAATGCACATTCGGGGTCACAAACAGCACATTCTTGGGATACATCGTGAGCCAGCGGGGAATCGAAGCTTCGCCCGCCAAGGTGAGGGCAATCATCGACATGAAGCTTCTCATTAAAAAGGCGGACCTACAGAGCCTCACGGGTAAACTCGCATCGCTGAACAGATTCATATCTCGCTACTCGGACAAATGCGCTTCGTTTTTCAAGGCCCTCCGAACAACAAACAAGCGAGAGGTCGTATGGACGCCCGAATGTGAGGCATCGTTCCTCCAAATCAAGGAATATTTGGCCTCAATCCCCCTCCTATCCAGGCCTATCAGAGAAGAGGTACTATATGTCTACTTGGCTAACTCCCTTACAGCCGTAAGCTCGGCCCTCGTCCGCAGGGAGGACTGCACGGAACTGCCCGTTTTCTTTTCGGGGAAAGGCATGACGGGCGCCGAAACCCGATACCCCATGATCGAAAAGATGGCACTCGCACTCATCACCGCCGCTCGACGGCTGAGACCATACTTCCAAGCCCACAACATCCACATCCTCACAAACGCGCCCCTGCGCCAGATCCTCCAGTCGCCCGACTACAGTGGCTGCCTGGCGAAATGGGCAATCGAGCTTAACGAATTCGACCTCTAGTACAAGCCCCGAACAACAATAAAAGGGCAGGCAGTAGCAAACTTCATAGCCGAATACATAGAAGCAGAAGCGACGCCGACCGGCGCACCCGACGGCCTGACAGAAAAGGCACCCGAAAAGTCACCCCGACGAAGGGCAACGCAATTCTACAAGAGATCCACTCGGGCACGTGCAGCCACCACGCGGGAGCGAGATCAGTCGCGCACAAAGCCCTCCGATGCAGATTCTGGTGGCCCACCATCCATGCGGATGCCACGATACTAACGGTCAAATGCCACCAGTGGCAGCTGCACGCACACTACTACCACGCGCCCGCTGTCCCGCTCTCAATCCTCCTATCGCCCGTACCATTCGCACAGTGGGGACTAGACTTAATCAGGGAACTCCCAAAGTCCAAAGGGCAGTACAAGTACCTGATCGTTATTATCGACTACCACACCAAGTTCATCGAAGCCCAACCAATGATAAAAATAACGACAGAAAAGGTAGAACGCTTCCTTTGGCGGTTCCTCTTATGTCGTTACGGGACCCTGATCAGCATCATCACGGACAACGGGCCACAGTTCAACAACCCCCGACTCAGGGCCTTCTGCAAACGGCAGGGAACAGAGTTCACATTCGCCTCACCAGCGCACCCTCAGACAAACAGACAGGTAGAAGCGGCAAACAAAATAATCAAGGCAGACATCAAGAAGAAGATCGAGGAAATTGAGCCCGGGGAGACAGGATACGGGTGCTGGCCCGAGATCATCCCAGAAATCCTATGGTCTATCCGAACAACCGCCAATACAGCCACGGGCAAAACCCCGTTCAGCCTGACGTTCGGAACTGAGGCTGTGCTACCTCTAGAAATCACCAACCAGAGCCCGCGGATCGAGGGATACGATCCAAGCACGAACGAGGAAGGGCTACGACTCAACAGTGATCTACTAGAAGAGAGGAGGGACACAATACATCTCCACAATGCCGGGAACAAACAGAGAATCACCCGATTATATAACCAGCGCATTCGGGCTCGACCGATCCAACAGGGGGACTGAGTCATGAAGGCAATACAACAGAAGGTCAAGACACTCCGTCCATCATGGGAAGGCTCGTATGTCGTGGACGAGGTTGTAAGCCCTAACACCTTTTACCTAAGGGATATGCAAGGCCAACGACTACGACACCCGTGGAACATCTAGCATTTACGAAAGTACTTTCATTAAGTCCTTTTTATTACGTTATGTATTCTCCTGATCCGTCCACCCGATACTCGGGGACTGGGGATAGACTATTCGCTTTGATGTAACACTTGGTGAAAGTACTATTCAAAAAAAAAGCAGGCACACGCATACAAAAAAAGAAAAGGGAAACTTCATTACTTTAAAGGCACGAACGGCCAGTTACAAAATCCTATCTACAAGCGACAAAAAAAAGAGAAGAAAAAATCTACTACTGCACTACTTCTACTTCCGCATCCGCATCCGCCACCTCCTCCACCTCCACCTCCACCTCCATCCGACAAAATCCAACTGCTCCTCACCCGGCTGCTTCTCAGCATTCTCGGTGGAAGGGCCAGCCGCTCCGACACCCGCCTGCGCCCGCAGATGCTCCCGGTAGCGCTCCACCTCGATGAAG
The DNA here is from genome assembly GCA_946800695.1 of Geum urbanum. NCBI lineage: Eukaryota > Viridiplantae > Streptophyta > Magnoliopsida > Rosales > Rosaceae > Geum > Geum urbanum. The sequence continues at coordinate 73,569,960 of OX326999.1, read as the reverse complement.
GGAGCCACAGCCACCCGAAAAGAAGTTACCTGCTCCTCTGCCTCGGCCATTACCAATTCCAGGAATTCATCTGACTCCCTGAAGGCAGCAACAACCTCTGCTTGGGTGCGCTGGACTCGATCCTCCGTCCAGGCACAACGCTCGGCCTCCATCAGACGGGACTCCATCTCGGCCACACGGTTAGCAGCCTCAGCACGAACCCATTCCACCTCAGCTAACGCGCTGTCGTGCTCAGCCTTCAGAACGGTCTCCCGCTCGGCGCTCTCCCGAAGCTTCCGAGTCAGCTCGTTCACCTGGGTAGCCTTCCGCTCGGCCAGCTCGTTCTCCTTGGAGAGTCCGGCCTGCAACTTCTCGTGGGCCGCAGCAGCCTTATGGTTATTAGCCCTCAACCGCGTCAGCTCTTCCAGGTTATCACGCGCGCGCAAGCAGAAAAGTTCATGTTGTAGCTTGGCGCACGCGTTGAAGGCCCGATCCAAGCCGTCGAGGGCAGGGGCAGAACCCGGCGGTTGCAGATGCTGAAATGACGCCACACCCTCGCCCAGGGATTAGCGGAGATTCTCGAGAAGGGCGCGAGTCGCCTCCCCACCTTCCACCGCCGCGCTAGCAGCATCTGTCTGAAGGCGCTTGAAGGGATGACTGGCCCCACCTTCCTGAGCAGGCGAACCGGTAGAGAGATATGCACCATTAGACGACTGGAAGGCCCGGCCCCTCGAGCCCGAGTTCAGGGAGGCCTCCCGCCGATCCCTCTGCTCCACGCTCATATGATCGCGCTCCGTCTACCGCTGCTCATTCTCACGAGAGAGGCGATCCCGTTTAGCCCGGTCCTGACTCTGAGCAGCAGACGCCCCGAGCGGAGGAAGCCCGGCCCTCTCAGCAACCTGCATTCGTGGAACGATGACGACAGTAGCTCTAGAACCCGGCGCCGCATGCAGCGCAGGAGCGTGGTCAGCAACATCCGGCGCCCGGATCATTGGCTGGGCCGTATCCCCCACGACCAACCCACTGCGCCCATCATCAACGACCCGGCGCACAGTCTCAGCGCTCGATAGCAGCAACTCCATGCGGCGCTGAAGGGTATCGTCCTTCTCAATGGCCTTGGACTTGGTCATTTTTGCTGCAAACAAACATGAACGAAAGGTTAGTAACAAAGTTATCAAATATACGTAAACATACAAAATGGAACAGGTATCAGATGCTCGACAGACCAGGTGCTCGGGCCAGACGCGTGCGCTCGATCAAATCCCAGTGGCACGCTACCCAAAAGTGTCTCACCTCGGGCGCCGGGTCAAATACGAACTTCAAGCGAGCAACCCTGGCTTCCTCCGCAGGCGTCATCGGATACTCGTTCGTATTGAGAGGGTGGAAGTGCCTGGGGATTCGGTGAAAATGGTTCGCATTAACCGCAAACTCGGGGTGGGGGGGGCGCCAAAATTCCAGTCACCTCACACCAGGCAACTGATCGTACGCCAAGAAGTCGACGAGCTGGGTGGATTGACCAATTACCACTTCACTCACCGCTCCACGGTGAAGGTGTCTGAGTCCCTTCGGCGGGAAGAGTGTTTGAGCCGGAAGAAGTGAAGGAACTCCGCCCGTGTCGGATAATCTAACCCGCTCAGGTGGAAGATGTTGAAGAATGCCACCAACGTGCGGGTCAGTGTTGGCCCACACTGACCGAGCGAAATCTTCAGCAAGGCCAGTATGTACTGGAAGAACGGGTGCAGAGGCAGCTTGATACCCGCCTTCAGGTGGAACTCGCTCACGCATATATGACCGGGCGAAGGCCGCGTGAACGTCTCGGCTTTCCCAGGAATCTTCAACTTCACAGACGATGGAATGTGATAGTCGCACGGCCATCGCGCCATCTCCTTCACCGACGGTGCTCGCTCGGGCTCCTGCACCGGTACTCCGTCGGGGAGCACCCAATGCACGCGTCCACCCTCCGCAAACTGAGGCACGGCAGACTCCCCTTGCGCACGCTCTTCGCCCCACGGCCCCGATGAAGACGACCCCCCCCCCCCCGACGACTCAGAAGCATCCCTCAACCCGACGTCATAGGCCACGGTTCTTCGCACTCGTGCCTCTTTCATCGACTGCACGACAGGAGAATTACCATTAGGTATATACCACAAGGGCGTTACACTCATCACGGAGTCGGACATGGAGTCTGATCCGCTCGTGTATTGACTATAGCTAACCCACCCCGCCCCCGGAACATATACCCGTTCACGCGACATGTCGCTCGAAATTTCTATCGGGTCCATCTCCTAGAAAAGACGCACGCACGCAACACCCAAACACTTAGCAAGAAAAATCCCACCACAAACAACAAATAACCCAGAAATCTACCCCAAAACAGATCAAAAATAGGCACGCCTCAAGAACACGCCTTGTTCTTGAGACGAAAACCCAGAAAACGTGCAAACAGAAACAGAAAAGATACCGAAAAAACCAAAAACAGAACGAAAAACAACAAAATCGAGTTTAGAGCCTCACCAGAGATTGAGATTGAGGTTGAAGATTGAATGTCGACGAGAACTCCGGTAAGGTAAACTTTTTCACGACAAACAAAGGCAAGAACAGTAGGCAAGGTAATTTTTGCAGAGTTTCAGTGAAAGTAAAAAGACAGTTTGGAGAAGACGGTTCTCCGAAGGCCCATTTATACTGCTCCGACCTCACACGCAAGCGAACGCCTGCCGTTCATTTTTCGCGTATCCACCGTCAGATGATGACACGTGTCCACGAGGCGGTTTACTTCCCCTTCTAAGTAAACCGCGCTCACCCTTCGGCTTCCCGCATCGGTTTCAAACCCTAGCACGATCTTCCACGACTCGCCACGTGTCAGGCATGCAACCTCCCACGCTCCCACGCGCGTGACGCCTGACCTGCCAGCATTGATTACGCCACCAGCAGTTATTACACCCCTAGAGGTTTCCAAGGAGAAGTTGAAAGGGGTCACTCCAATCGTCCCATCAGTCAGATCACCCCACTTGAGGTACGCACACGCACGTCACGACTCCCCCCATTCAGACTATTGTACGCACCGCCAACACGATCAAGCGCCTTACGATCTCACAGGCAAGTAAACGCCACCCCACCAGGTTAGTGCAAGACCATTGAGGCTTCTCGAAAGAGGCTAACGTCACGTGTTTCCTTTCGGCGTGTGCGCGCTCAAAGCAAGACCATTTAGGTGTCCCGAAAAAGGCTAACGTTGACGTTTCCTTTCGGCGTGCGAGTGCTATCATCTCCCTGGCTCTGTTGGCGAAGCCGGATCACAAGCGGCCGCTTGTGCAGTCCGCGCCTAGACACCCAGTAAGAGGTGACCCACCGTTCGGGCTACGCAGCACGAAAGTGACTAACGTCACTCGTTACCTTCCGGGGCATGCAAACCGTAGGACCATTCGGGCGGCTCGAAAGTGGCAGGCTTCCTTTCGGAGTGCGCGCCGAATGATGGGGGACTCGGGAGTGGATCCATTTCTTCCGAGGGCGTAACGCCACCATTCGCCAAATTAGGCGGCACGATAGCGGCAAGTTTCCTTTCGTGCACGCGCTAAACTGAAGAGCGGCACAGGCACGCTGTCCATGTCCCTCCGTGCGCGCTGCACCACATGTACGTAACGGATCGGGGCCCCACCGTTGACGCTATGATAGGTCGGCGCCGAGAGTGAGGATCTCCTCTCGGGCACCTAAGCAAGGCCGTTCCAAGGCCCATTCTTGACGGGTTCTGAATAGCAAGATTCGCTTGGGAGTGTCGTGCAAGCAGCTCGGAACCATTCATGCATCAAGAAAGGCCGTTTCGAAGGCCTATCCTTGGCGGACTCCATACAACAAGATTCGTTGCGGGGCCGGATAAGTGGTTCGGAACCATATATGCATCCACATACATAAGCATACATCAAACACTCATTCACTCAAACCGCATCATCACTCAATCGCATCACACGATCATACATACATCCACATACATTCACATATTCACTCATAACTACTTGTATATCTGTACCGCATACATCTACATATTCACTCCTACATACTGACATACATCCGCATACACAAAAACATACATATTCGTTCACACGGCTCCACAGGCACGCGATCGGGCACACGGCTCCAAACAGCAAGATTCGTTTGGGAGTCGGGTACCTAGGTACAGGATCACGCGCACAGGTACATGATCGGGCGCACAAGTACCCACTCCGTCAAGCGAGATCTTTCTTGACCGGAGAGTTGGGGGTTACAGGACCGCGCATCACTGCTCAACCGGATAAGTTTTTTTTTAATCGCACGAACCCTTTTTCAACTCCCCAATCAAGAAAAGTCTATTTGACTTAGGGACTTGGGGGACTTGTTAGTATAACACCATTAGTTCATGGATTAAACATACTTACCAACTTAAGCAGGTAATCAACACCTACCCGACCACCAGGCGGACTACAACTTCACTTGCAAGACCAAGCCCATCCGACCGGGCACGCGCTCGACAAGTGCACATCCGAATACTCGGCCCACATGACAGCAAGTGCAGCCCTATCCCACATCGAAGAGCACAAATAAGCAACAATCTCACCCACCCATATAGGTAAGGCATTTACTACATGTAAGGACATTCATTCATTCATAGGCAATCAATTCCAATCTTAAATACTTCAACCTACTTTCTTACACGTTGGCTTAATTGTTATATCCAATACATCTTCTAACTTAGGCATTGGAGCGTTGAAGGCAGGCCGACCCTGTCTTGACCATCTGACCGCCAGTTTGTTGTATTCTTCTAACAGCTGAAGTCGAACACGCGAATCCGCATACCCGATAACTCGTACACCCGGAGAGAGAAAAAGTACCCGATCGTCCGAACAGCCCGAACGTTCGGATAAGAAGAGAAGATTACTCGTATTGTTTCTGCTGATTACGTCCCGCGTAATTCGGTAGAAATATTATGAAGTTTTAGAATGTGAAATGATCGAGGAGAACCTGAAAAGAGATGCTTCGAACTCCCTCCACGTGAGATGGACTCATTTTCTCTATATTATAAAAGGTATGGGAATCTTCTTGACCATGTTATTCGACATTGCCTACTGTAACACTATTAATTTATACTATTTATAATCGGATTTGTATAATTAAGTAATACACATATGTGATGCTATGCCATGAATCATGTGATGATGATCGAATTGGCATATCTCCTAATGAGCATTGTTCCTATGGTCAACCATGTTATATACAGAACGGTACACTAATTCTGATTACGGCAACTGATCGAGCTTCTTCAATGTAGTTTTATTCTTCCAACATATATAAGAAAAATATTTACTGTTCTTCAATTTCGGTTATATTTTATTTCTTAAGGTGCTTAATTAGTTACTGTAAACCAACCCCAATTTCCGAAATTCCACTAGGGCATCTTCAATCCATGGGGTCCAAAAATGCCTACCATCTTAGCAAACCTCACCAAATTAAAATGCTCAAACGACAATGTACCCTCTTAGTCTCTGCTCATGCATATATCAGCATGACGATTTGGGCATGCATGCAGAGAGGAATAATCACTTTGTTTCATGTTATTAATGAAACTAGCTAGTTACAAAAGTTGGTTTTCAAAAAAAAAAAAAAAACTAGCTACGTACAAGAAGAAACTTTGAAGATCATGATGAAATATGTCGATCAACAGATTATGCATTACACACAAACAAAGAAGAGACTGATTAGAGAGAGAGCACACTCGCCATATACAGTGCTTTATCTAATTAGTGAGTGGGATGAAAAAGTTGAAGCTTTTGGGTTTCCATATATACAAAAAGGTCTTACTTAGGTTTTATAAGAAACAATTCGTCACATAATTGCTTGGGATAAGTTCAAAGAAATACATAAAAAGTGATCCAGATATATCAAACCAGTAGCAAAGGCTTCTTCTGTATGGCCTTTGAAGGCTTTTTCTTTTTATTTTTCTTCCAAACCTATATTTTGGAATCTTTTCTTGGTGGGGGTAAGAACCCTAGGACATGATTTTAAGATTTTATCTCATAACGCCTGCTGCCCAGAAAAGACTAGTCTCAACTGAAAAAAATGAAGTACAATAATAATGACATATGTTTGCTCATTGTTATTGTGTCAACAAGGAGCATATAATATGAGTCAAGTGGACTACTGATGCGAATTATTTGATGTGTTGATTGAATTTCTTCGGGTGGACTGCATGATTCATATATATCATATCGAATGTTCATGCTAGCTCTCACAAACTACTGCTACAAAATAATCATCATGGAAAACAAATTTTATATTCTTCAATTATTATAAATAAATAAAAAAACTTCCGTATGTAACATAATGGTGTAAACCTTAGCACTCCAACAAGGACTTATGTTGATCAAGACACATTAAACCAAACCACTCGAAGTTGTCGCTTAATCGTTTTCCATTTATTGTTTGATGCGAAGGTAACTAGAGTGGAGAAGAATTTAATGAATAGTAAAAAAGAGTTTCTTTCAAAAAAAAAAACTTAAAGGTAAAGCAAAGGAGCTGACTACTTATGTATGGATACGGTGGATTATGTTCATATAACGCATATAACGTACAAATTTATAGCAGCTGGTGTAGCCACTAGCTAGCTAACCAGCAAGGTAGAAGGCTCTTATGCTCGAAGCCTTATTGATCCTATGTACGGTGGCGTCAGTTTTGTCACCATCGTGTTTTTATATGCCAAAATAACACCGACAAAGCCTACTCCAGATTTCTCCGGTTTGAAGCAACTATGATTAATTAATTTAATTAATTACACACCCTAAAATATAGTTACGAAACCATGCATTATAATACTTATTTAGGAGTTCTTCGAGTAAATCATAATAACATTTGACTTTCTCCGTTATCTCTTGGTTTTCGATATCTACCAAGTTCTAATTTCTAAATAAGAAAGCAAGCAAGTTCATCACCCATCTTATGCTTGCTTTCGTTTTAAGCTTGAAAACCATTTCAATTCGATCACCTGTATATTTATCCAATTATATATATATATATATATACACACACACACTGTATGTCTAAACTTCGTGGGGTTTAATTTATTATTTCGCTTTATATATTCTTTGCAAGTCGCAGTCTTCTAGCTAGATATGCAATCTATTTATATGTGCATGCAAAAATATTGTATCAAATTTGACAAAGTTGTCAACCTTTGGACAAGGCATTCGATTATATATTTCATTCGGTTGTGTAATGTGTACTTCAGGAAGAAAAGGAAAATCTACTCAGCAATGTGGCAGCCGAAATTTGAGAAATTAAAAGTATACGTCATTGGAGATGTTGAAAGTACTCTATGATAGTATACACTTTCGTTCCCACGAGGCCATGAACCTAAATCCTCGTTTCTCCTTACTTTTATGTGATCAAAAGAAATTAAAAATATTAGCTAGCTCTATCCTATATACTGTATTTGGCACCTCTATCCTATATATCCTTTAATTTTTGGCCGCACGTAAATTTGTACCGGCACAATATCGCAAGTTTAATGGGAGATCGATTTAAGGATCTTCCGAATTCGCAAGTACTTGTTTTTCTTCTTCTACATCTAATACAAGTGTGTCCAAGCCAATTGTTCACATCAGAAGCGATTATGAATCTCTATCAAGCCTTGAGAAACAACGTACTATCGCCTAACTAGCTAGATACAAGAACTGTTAGGCCATCACACTCAAGCACTCGCTTAGCTTAGCTCATCTTTGGGGGTCCATCAGTGTAACCTGTTACAGAGACCATGCCACCAGGAAGCCTACGAGGACCTCGTGGTGGCGCCGTGGCGAGAGCTAGCTTAGGAAGCACTCTCAGTCATTCAGAGCCTAGAGCATGATCGAGAAATATGCATGGGTGGGTGGTGTTACATATTCAAACCATGAACCATAGCTTCCACATGATCATATATCTCATTGGATCATTTGGAACCATACTACCATAGTTGATATGTCGGTGGGTCACCGATCCTTCTTACACTCATTATTGCTAAACGCGGATTCTTAGCTGGATTTGACGTCCTACGTTATCTAGCTAGCTATCTGAACCATGGAAAATTAAGCTAGCAAGGGTATGCAAAATTGTGACATATCCTCGATTATTTGGGACTAGTTATGGCAAATCATGATTCTATTGCATGTACTCCTGAAATTTTCCCAACTTTGTAACTTGGTCCCTCCAAAATTCATTGTGGACGTATACGGCTACTATTCACTACTTCGACTTCAGATATCAATCAAATATTGAGAGTTTTAATCAAGATACCTAACTAGCTAGTTAGCTTGTACTAGTTTAAGAAACCTAACAAACCAAACTAATTATTATGTACTATTAGGTTAATTATTTAAGTATTGTACAGTAGTTTTCGACATTAACCTGGTTTCTCTTTACTCTCTCTTTTCTAAACTCTTGCTGCCCACGTAAGAACATCTGCACCGATGGTGATGGTGCTCGAGCAAGAGGTGGAACCCGCCAGATTTTGGTTTGCTCGAGCAAACGCCAGAGCAAACTTTGCTTGGATGATTGGTCTAGCAGATGGAGGAACCCACCGAAATTGGTCTTTGCTTGCTCGAGCAAATGCTGACCCGTAGTCACCGCTGCAATGCAGAATTCATTTTGCTTGAGAAATCGTTGGCTGGACCCACCTCTTGCTAGAGCAAAACACCATCCCGGTGCAAATGCTCTAAACTCTAGTTGTCTACATTTTTTTATCAATCTTCTTGATTTTTCTTCTGCTTGTGTTTCAAGTTTTGAATTCATCTTAAGCTATTTTCTCTTCGGGTACGTGTGCATGCCGGATTTGACACGTTTTTTTCTCCAATTATGTCGTCATGGGCTAAGTTGGACCCATTCAGGGTTTGTGATATCTCTGATGGGGCGGCAGAGGAAGATGGGGATTTCGACTTCGCTGTTATTCGTGTATTGTCTCAGTCGGTCGTTTTGGAGAGTTGGAAAAAATCTCTCAAGCATCAGATGCTTCAGCTTTGGTGTGGTGTTAAGGGGTCGAGCGCCATAAGTATTTAGCATTGTACCTCTAACCATTTTATGGGCAGATTCAAGGATAATGAGGCTTTTCAGAGGGTCGTGGATCATTGGCCTTGGTTCTGCTAGGTTGTTATGATCGTGTTGGAGGAGTTCGATGGTCTGGCATCGATTCATTCTATTCTAGGGACTAAGGCCCAGGTTTGACCACGTGTGGAGGTGGTTATAGAGGTGATCTCATTGTAAAAGTGAAATTCAAGCAATAGTGGAAGACGCTTGGCAATTATTGGGTTAGGTATCTTGACTATGATCGGTTTCGGTTTCGGTTTCGAGACAAGGAAGAGATTTGGCTCTATGTGGAAATTGATCTGCATGATCCACTGGAGATGTAGGTTAGTCTTCATCTGGGACCTACTGCTTTGATTTCTTGTGAAATTGAATATATTACTTGGAAAGGCTATTGTATGGGCTGTGGAAGTTTTGGTCATGCTATGGATGGTTGCCCCATTGAGTGTGGCAAGTTGAAAAAAAAAAGACAAGCAAAGGAGGAAGCCCGAGTTGAGGAGGCTATTTGGGGGCTCGGTCAGGCCAATGTGGTGTTGGAAGGTGATGGTGGTGGAGTAGGGAATCGTGCGAAAAAGTGGTGGACAATTGGCTTGCGGAGGGATTGTTGGATGATAGTCGCATATTTTTACGTCTATTCGATATTTAATTTGTTCCGTATGTTTAGTTTATTGTTATTAATTGAGTGAATTAATTATGTTTATTTATTTTTTAGGTATTTTGGAGATTAATGAAGAAAATGGGCTTAAATTATATATTTTGGAGAAACATATTGCAAGTAGGAATTATAATCCATGAAGGATACTGTTGGAGTTCCTGACGAGCACGTGATGAAAGAGTGGACGTGGGTTTTGCTAGTTTAATTAAACTAGCTAAATGGAGATACATATATATCTTTGGCGAAGAAAACTTGGCAAGCAGTTGTGAGACAAAATAGAAAACAAACAGAAGAAGCGGGTTTGTTTTAGGAGTTTCGCACGTGAGCTATTACTAGCTAGTTTGCCTTAGCTGCATGCATATATATATTGCCTTCTAAAAAAAATGCAATACATGGCATTTAGGGTGAGGTAATTGATACGTGGAAAGCAATCTTCCTGCATCTAACCAAGAAAAAAATAGAGGAGAAGAAGGAAGAGGGGAAAAGAGGGTAGAAGGGGGCATTCTGAGTGGATTATGAATGGCCTCGATCTTTGACGGTGACTTCGTTGTCCGGGTACCTTACACCGATGCATCATTCGAAAGAAAATGGGTATATCTCTTCGTCTAATTTCTCAAACCCACAATTACATCATTCAGCTTTGTGAAGAGAGGTTTAAAAAGATTCTCTCTTCGGGATCTTTAATACGGGAAGATTGTATATTAGTGTCGATTTAGTGGTATAATTCATACGGTTGGATCATCACAAAAGGTGAGTGTAAAAAGAAAGTACTCACCAATTTTTTTTTATAAAGGTCATCGTTAATTAAAAAAAATCCTATATATAACCAATTGCAATTTGAATTGCATCATCTGCTTGGAGACCATTGACAAAGTTCGACCATGCGGGCGTTAAATTTGTGGTACCACGTAGTACGTGAGGACAAAGCAAGGTAGGAACTAGGAAGTGATCGAGTAAATTCTGGTGGACACGAAATATTTCGAAAGAAGGTAATAACAAGGCGTTGCGTTTGGAGAAATTGAGATTCTGAAATGCCTAACTTTATGCATACAAGGGCATGTGAGCGAAGGTGTCGGAGAGTGTGACATGGTACGTATTAGAGCTAAGCTAGAGCACATGAATTCTAGTTTTATATATGAATTTCTTCAGTGAGAGGGACCGATCGGATTGAGAGGAAGAGGAGCTTAAGTTGCGTTTGGACCTCGTTGCACGCCGAAAAAGGGGCTGCCAAAACTGGTTTAGCTTCGAGTGTTTCCTTCTTAAATCTTTCCATATCATATAGTTCTGATCGAGAGGGGAAGAAAGAGAGAGATCGACCGAGATATTTGGTATGTGGCCAGAGAGAGTCTAACAGAGCGTTCGGTGTTTCTTGTTCTGAAACCATGTGGGACTAGTATTGTAGCTCCATTTGCATCTAAAATTAAGAAATTCCAGAATACATTTCAGGTCTATGCATTTACTTAATTTTTTCAGCCATTTGTCACGTGTTACAAACTGATTGGTTGTTTTAGTTAAAAATTTCAACGTTTATTGAGCTTAGTATAAGCTCAGCCTATGTAATCTTATGTGATCCCATTTTTTGGCAAAGAACATCCTCCCTCCGTCGTCGTGAAAGGGCCGCCGGCATCGGAAAACTCTCTCTCTCTCTCTCTCTCTCTCTCTCTCTCTCTCTCTCTCTCTCTCTCTCTCTCTCTCTCTCTCTCTGTGATAGCATCGCGAGCTTCAACCTCAACCTCCTTCTCCCCGTCGGCATCCCATCTTTGGCGTCCTCTATCTCTGCCGCCGCTTCCGATTCCATCCTCTACCCCTCCGTTTGGGCCGACTCGGTAGAGTCAATTTATTATACTTGTGACACGTGGAAGAAAAAATTAACCTCAAAGTATTTAACTCTAGGTGCATAGCAGTCTCATCCCTAAAACTAATGTCATCGGCTTAATTCTTAATCTGAACTCCAAGCTGGCAACCCCTTTTCTTTTACGTACAGCTCCACATGCTGCTGCTATCTATTTTAATTAGAACAGATCTGACAGCAAATTAAGATGCAGATTATTTATCATCGATCGATCGATTGAAACCCTGCTATGCCAGACTAACAGAAAAACCGTTGGGAGTTTATATAAATATAGTATGATTAGCAACTAATTTCGAGTGATACATGCATGATTAGCTTAGACTAATTATAAGGAGCTGCATACCATTAGCTAGTCCTTAATGATGAGATTAACGTGCGGGGATTTTTTTATAGTTGGGAAAACCCTTATTCAAATATGCACTTCCATACAGAAATTCGATCTGCTCAGTTTCTGCAAATCAGCTAATTAAGCGCAGAAGCTTGGATGTAATAGAGTTTTTGTACTTTAATTTGACCATGTATATATATATGCAATTTGATTTACCCATGTGGCCGAGCTATTCTCTAACATGCAGCTAAGTGAGCTAACGCAATTTGTGCTACCCACAACAAGTTGCATAGCAGAAACTGGAATATGTTTACATGCTTATGTTGGGCATGCCTGGTTACTGGATCAAGTTGATGGGAGTCTGATTACTGATACAAGGACTATTTTAGCTGTTTGATTCCATTTACTGTTTAAAGAGGGAGAACCAAGGAACCAGGGAATAATTCGTTAGGAGACTATGGATCCAGTTCGTATCAATCCATGCTGTCCATGCATGTCCGCGTATAATCCCCTATTAACCTCTTCTGTGAAACAGTGATAAAAGTCATAAAACTGTTACGCTGTTAATTAAATAATGCTATATATGATCCCTGACGTCCATGGCCGGCCAGCTCTCGTCGGGTTCATTTTTGCTGAATAAAATCTCCTCTCTCTGTGACTGCCACATGTTAGCTCTTCGAGATCTGTTAATCAAGGTTTAACTTTCTTCGATTTTTATTTTTTTATAATAATTTATATAATGACTTATTTTTTTAATAATTCCCCAACTCTATTTCTCTGGTATTGGCCTTGACAGCTCATACATACTTAACAGAACCCAATACTCTACTTTTCTTGCTCGTCGGTTTTCTTCTTCTTGAACTGCAGTATAGATGAATATTAATTCATGGAGTTGGGTTGATCGAGAAAACTTTACAATGTACATATCATAATTAAATGTTCTCCATAAGTTTAAATTATGCAAACATCTATCGAAGAAAATGATAGTCTAAGAATATTAAATTGATCATCTTCTCTCTGGCTATTGACTTTGTCGGAGCTGATTCCCAAGATATTTGTTTTATTGCTTCCCTGCAATTATACCAAATAGAGCCATATTTATGGATCGATAAAAATGCTGAATGAGCAAGGTCAAAACAATAACGAAAAGAAGATGACAAACACGTGAATGCCCGTATGAATAATCATATAGCATTTGATGTATAACTTGATAGCCAAATGAAGAATTAGCAATGGAATGAACATTCAGGATTGTTGAAACTCCATAAGTGTGCTCTGATTCTTTTGAGCACTATGAACATGAATAGTTGCTACTCCAAGTAAGTGATTAAGAATAGTTTGAACACTTGCTGCACCATGAACCCTAGGAGTAACTCTTACTCCAAGTCTTTGGTTTAGAATATTTCTCATTGTAGTAATATTTGCAAATACATGTGGATGACTTGAAATGCTTTAAACACCAGAACTAGTTGCAATACCAACTTCCACCTAAGAAAAGAGATTATGAATATATATATATAATATTACAAAATGTAATTTGAGATCATATATGTAATCAACCGCAAGGTTTTGGTCCAAGTTTGATGGGTTGAAAGCTTCATCTGCATCAAAATTGAGAATTTGAGCTGCTAGAACAACAAATGTCTATTAAATTTATGTTCTTCACACAAAAAAAAACAGAAAGAATTTGGTGTATATGCAATAAAACAAAGCAAGGAATATAACAGAACACATATACTTGCCTTTTTTTTTTCCGATGAAGCTTCTGCTATAGCATCTTCATTTTTTGATCCAGCCATATCTTTATTCTTACCTCTGCCTGTAGACTTTTGAACTTTTGGATCTTTCATCTTCAGAGTTACATCACCACTACCATCATCATCATTCTCACATCGTCTTCTAGACTTCGAGTTTGGTGGAAGACAACATGTTCCTTCTTCAACGATCTTCTTTCGTTGTGAAATTTTATCTTTTTTTAATTTTGTCTCCAACTTTGACATTTCAGATTTCACAAAAGTGAATAGTGTTTTATCACCTACACCTTCTACCACAATTCTTTGATCCATTTGAGACAATTCACTATAATCAACTAGAGAGGATGAGTCCAAGTCACCAACAATTGACTTTCCAGCTGAATACATATTAAGATCATGTGTATCCTTCTTACGCCTTCTTTTCAAATAAAATCTAGGAGGCAAACTCACCATGTCTAACTCACAAATAATTTCAGAGCATGTGCACAAAGAATCCCTTCAAATTCAAACTTCTTGCAAGTATAAGATACTGACTGAGTAGAAGGAGTATATATATAAGTGTTCATCTCATATTGCTTCCTCATTTATAGATAAGTGTTGTCCCATCGTCTTCCTTTAGTTCCAACTTCTAATCTAAAATTCTCTTACATTCATTTTGAAAACAGTAGAAAAACTTACTTGTGTACTTCTTTGATGCTTCTTCCTCCAGCTTCCATCCAGACTCCAAATTTCTTTTTTTTTTGTCTAGTGGCATTTTCTTGAATTCTCTCTTGTTCTCTTTTGTCTGTTACAGCTCTATCATATTGCATAATCCATTTTCGAAGAATAAGCATTTTTTCAATTTTTTTCTTCTTCAGAAACTTGTTTATGCTTTCACTTCTTCGAGTCGTCGTTATACCTATAATACATTGATCATAAAAAAACAAACATTGATGATAGAAGACAAATATAAAAAATGTTTGGATCCAAAAAGAAGAAGAAGAAGAAGAAAAAGAATAAGAATAAGAATAATTCAATTTAAATTGTTTTGCAAACTATTCAATTTAGATCTTACATACCTGCATAAAAGTATGTCCGACCATAAACTTGTACCCACTTTTCACGTAACTCATACATGCATTGCAACCAACTGTTGTCTCTCAAGCTATATTGATCCAACAATGAATTTCAACTTGATTCAAAGTCCTCTACAATCTTATGGTTATAGATGCATCTTTTGAAATCTTTTGAGAAAGTAGTAAACTCAGAAAAGACATGGCTTAAGTGCTTCGCAGCATTCTGAAAAATATGCCACAAACAAAGTCGGTGATGACACTCAGGGAATACTTCTTTAATTGAAGCAGTAATGACTGCTGCCTGATCTCTGAATATGGTTTCTGATCTTTTACCATCCATAGCTTGTAAGAAAACATTGAACAACCAAACACATACATCTATTGTCTCTCCATTTAACAAGACACATCCAAATAGTATACTCTAACCATGATGGTTGATATCAACAACAAGAGTACACACCATATTATAGTTATTCATTTTGAATGTCGTATCAAAACACACTACATTACCGAATGCAACATAATCACGTCTTGCTTGACCATCACACAAAAAAATCACATATCTCATTATACATGTTAGTTCGAGTGGCATAAAAGAATGACTTATCCTCGATTTGCTTTTACTTAAAATATTCAAGCAAACATTTAGCATCCCCTCTTTTTAGAAATTCAGTGCATCTCCTCATTAGAAAATTGTTGCAATCAACTTGAATAAAATTTAAATTATGAGATCCTGCTACTTATGTGGCCATATAAAAGTAGATTTGTGAAGGTTTCACACCTGAAGTGTGCATCTGAGACATCAAGACACCTTGAGAAAGTTCTACTTTTCGTTGTGATTTGATTAAATGTGAACTTGATGGGGGAATAAGATCGTGGTTATGCTCAACATTGAATTTGGTTAAACTCCACTTTTTATCTGCATTAAGTTTGATTTCAAACATTGCCTCACATCCACATCCACATCTTCGTTCTTTTTTTTTCGTGGAGTTGTTTTCTTAATGTATTCTCCTTCACAAGAGCAACAAAATACTTTTCTCCCAGTTCACCACGTTTATTAACATTTGATCGTTGCACTCTGATGCTAAATCCAATAGTTGTTGCATATGAATTATAACCCTCATAAGCAATTTTAACATCATAAAAAATCATACCTAATTCTCGTTCACGACATATCACTATTTCTTTTGTACTTTTTTCTATTTCATTTTCGGACACTAGTTTGTCCAAATTCTCTTAATCATGGTTCAAGTTTATCATATCAACAATTTCTTCATCGTGAGAATCTTCATCTTGATTTTCTATATGTCTCCTTTAGTACTGCAGTAGTCAAATTGATTGCTTAAACATCAATATCTATATCCTTATAGAGAAATAGAATCTAGCAAATCTGTTGTAATACTAAATAGAATGCAATATATAACCAAATAACACAACAAAACATACTTCACGACTAAAGCCTCCACCACTCTTCTTTGTTCTTCTTCCTCTTCTGCCGTTTGTTTTTCTTTGGTTGAGGATTCTTCTTGTTTGATTCGTTGCTACGCGGGTTAAAGAAAAGTTAGCAACTTAAGTTAGCCATTTGTGGCCGAAAATCTTTTATGGCCTGCATCCCTAAACGCATCTCTTGAACTTCTATTATTTTAGTTTTCTATATACATTAAATTAAATGATAAAATTCTGTCAAAATTAAAATACGAGTCATTGTAGAAATTATTAAAAGAAATAAAAATCGAAGAAAGTTAACTCTTATTAACAAATCTCGAAGAGCGAATATGTGGTGGCCATCAAGGGGGAGGAGCAAAAATGAACCCGCTCTCATCACTTGTGTAGCACTTATCCTCTGAAAATTCATGGCACAACATTGTCCAATCAGATCGAAGAAGCAAGTAACGGTGGTGATGAGGATTCGATCTATATATAGCTCATTTAAGCACTGCGTTACGATATGGCTGGGATCTCAGAATTTTTCCCAGTTGTTACTTCCCATCAATCTTTTCCCCAGCTGTTACTTCCCATCAATCTTTTCAGTGCCTCGATCTATGCATCCATCTCATCTCATCTTCTGCACCATATAACAACTTGCAAGCATGCATGTCTAGTCATGGTGGAGCATGACCTAGCAGAGGTATCACTACAGCGCTACAGCAAAGGCACTCGGAATATTTATGTGCGTGTGGCTCTGAGAATATAGCTAGATAAACAGCCCTCACTTGCGTCTCTCTCAGGGGAAAAAACGCGGTTTGGATTCTCAGCAGACTCGATCATACTGTCAAATATTAAGCACGGGCTCATCTGATGGAATGTAGGGCAAGATTGGGTGCATGCTTGGGACCCTTGATCTTAAGTATAGGCATTCGATCATATATATTCTTTCACTGGGATCCACCAAGATCGATATCGGAGAAATATAATGACGCCATAAACAACAAAAAAATAGAGCAAAAACAACGCTGGTTTGCAGCGTTTATTTCCAACTGTTGCAAAAGTCTGTTTTTAGCAGCGTTTATTTGCAAAACGTTGCAATAAGATCATGTTTTTTTTCGAATTACATTCACAACGTTTTATTAAGGCTGCAAAATTTCTATTCGAGCAGTATAAAACAAATGCTGCATATGAAGTGAGAGGCGCAAAAACGTGAAGGGCGCGAAATCTCTCAGTTCTTTGGCGTGCGCGGGTTCGTTCTTTTCTTCACTTAATCAAATTTCAGCCCTAAATTTAGCTCCAAATAGAACTTAAGCCAAACAAAACCATTCGGCTCAAAATTTCAGAAGAAACATGGTGAGCTCAGACTTAGATCTCGACCCCAACTCCTTCATCGGCGGCAACCTCAATGGCGTCAAATCCTCCCGCTCCTCTAAGCTCAAATCGATTGTCGACGACGACGACTCCAGCGTTGTCGTCAACGACTGGTACAAACAGTACTCCGAGCTCTCACTCATTGTTACAAACTCTCTCTCTCTCTCTCTCTCTCTCTCTCTCTCGTTCATGATCAAGCTTTCTGATGACAACAGATTTTCAATTTCGTATAGGTATACTGATTTTGAGAGATTGTACTCAATTGATGCAGCTTGAGGTTTTGATTTTGATTTTAATTTTGTCATCCGCTCCCTCCGCTTCGATTCACTCCAAATCGAACAGTTGTCGATCAACTCCAAATTCTTCTCCGACTTTCTCCAATGGTGGTGCCTCACGGAGAGATGGCCTAGAACACCGAGCGTAAAATCCAGGCAACTTAGTTTTTCTCTACATTTGTTCAATTCTGTTTTGTCTATGTTGATTTCTGAATTCTTATTAATCAGTAAAGACTAGAGATTCTGATATTTATGAAGCTACTGCTATGAAAAATGTTTAGAAATTTGTAATTAAATTCTCTAAAGTTGTAGTTAGGTATGGATGTATCGTTTCTTCATTTTGTAATTGTATTCGTAGAAACAGCATTGTAGTGGTTCGCTTGGGACCGTGAATGTTTGTGTTGATTTGTTTATTTTGAACAGGGACATCTGGATGCTGAGTTGCATGATGCTGGGAGGCAGCAAGCAGTTGCGGTGAGTTACTAGTTATATATCTGAGAAACACATGTAAAGTACTTCAGTCTACATTTTGTTAATCTTGACATATGGTAATTTGTTGGTTACTATTGGAAGGTGACAAATAGTAAGCTATAATCCAATGAGCTTCGGAGGATCCCCTGTGACAATCGAGACTGTTGAAGAAGCATATGAGCTCCCGTTCAACGATCAAAAGGAATCCGCAATAGGTATATATATATATATATGAATATGTGACAGTTCAAACTACATATTACTTGCTTTCAGTATTACTTCACCATTCAGCTACAGTGTATTGGATTTAAGTCGGTGGTTCAGATTCATGTGCTTTACTAGAGTTGAAATCAAAGTTTTTGCATGTGATTTGCTGATTTTATTACAAAATGGAACTTCGGATAGATCAAGAACATTAGCTTAGTATAGTGTACATGCATCTTATATATATGAAGCTTAATATACAGATAGATCTATACGTAGGGTTATCCTTGATCAAGCTTGGTGAATTCACAAAGTTTTCATACTTCGATTTTTTATTTTTTTGATAAAATTCATACTTCCTTTCAACAAGGCATGCATTGTTCTTATGTCTATCAGCCCTAACATCTTTCTAATGAAAATTATGTATTGCTTGTATGATCTACATAAATTTTCAATTCTCTAGAACTTTATATGCAATTATTTTACATCATGGTATACTGGTTATCACTCAGTATTTTTTATCCTTTGAGATTTCTATTACTGCTCAATAATATCTATTTTGTTTCCATCTCAGATATGGAAGTTCTCGCAGCTCCTCCAAAGTTGCTATACAGCAAAGTGATTTTAAGGTAAACCTTCTGGGTAAATCAATCCAAATTCACTGTGTATCGATTCGTAACCATTGTTTTAACCAATGCAATGGGAGTCACTAACTATGTCTTCCTTTTTGTTCCTTATTTGCAAGAAAACTTTTGGTTGCGGTCATGGATAAGTGGGATAGTCATATGCTTGTCAATGATAGAGTTCCCCCTCCAAATTGGAAGGTATGTCCACGGTTTAGAGTTTAGCTCTTGTTTTGTACATTTTACTTACACAGATTTGCAGTTCAAAAGTTGCTTACTTCTGTGTGCTTGCTGTGATTATATGTTTGTGCATTGTTTTTCCAGGTTTAGAGTGCTTTGACCTTGCAAGATGTAGGGCTGCAACAATAATTAATGTGTACACACTCTTAACTGGCCTAAAGTGTTCAAGCAGAACTTGTTACTTCTGCTTCCAAAGGTCAATACTAGCTTGGAGGTAGCTATAAAATCTTGGCATGAAACTTCAAAAGTGGAGGCCAACATATACTTTCTCCTTGATGAGGAAAAAACACACTGAAAAATATGCTCTAGCTGTAATATTGATAATGTATTTTATTTCTCCTCTTTTTTGTTGTATTGAAAGCTACCTATACGTGCCTATAATCACGAGATATATATATATATATGCATTGTTTTAGAGATTTCAGGTACTGCTTTACTCTATGTCGAGTTGTCAACCTTCTTATGACTGTTTCATTTCTCATCAATGCATTTATTCTTTTTACTGTGTTGATCATTTAAATCCACTATGTTTGTCACAAGTTAGTGAAAGACTTGGACTATCTTGTATCTCAAAGTTAGTCCTATAGTTGTATATTAAGGTAGCAAAATCTTTAGTGGGGATGTAAGTTGTCTGTGAGAGTGCGTCTGGCCAAATTATATGATGGAAACTTCATTTCTGAAAGTTTATTTTGCAGGTGGTTATAAGCTGAAACTTATCATAAACTCTGAAAGGTACAATTGGGCAATAACCAGAGGAGTAAATGAAGAAATGCTTTTGGAGAGAGGTGAC